>OZ005652.1:335107901-340855401 GCA_963930645.1 Salticus scenicus | reverse complement strand
ACATTTCTATAAAAACGTGTTCTTTAATTTTTTTAAAACTATAATATTATACCAGTGTAGCTGCACGCGTTCAGTAGTTAGAGTGAGAACAGACTTTTGTGAGTATCCTGTAATTTATTTATATCTTAATGACATCATAATGTAACCTATTTCAGGCCAAGATCATTACGACAACAAAAAAAAGTATTAAAATTAAATCATCTCTTACGAAGTTATAAGCTTACAAACACAAACAACAACACATACCTCGAATTAAGAACACCCTCCTTTCTGAAGTTGGTTGAAAACGACTTTGCGCTAATCGATGCGACCGCTTACAGTAACAGTACTTTAAACCACAGAGTATACGTGTCATTCGCTACGCTGCAAAGTGTGCAACGTAGTTCAAGTATGCACAGTGTAGGAAATTGCGAGCAAACAACTGCACGTTTTAAGCGTTTTATTTTTAGCAATAATGTCTAAAAACTGTCTTTTCGTAGTAAATCGATGATGCTCTATAACTTCGTAATTAACTTTTCTCCTATCTTGAACCGTTTTTGAGATAGGAGCGCTAATTCCGCTGTCTTTCACCAGATGGCGCTTGTTTTTCTTTAGCTTGTAAAGATGTTATAATGGGACCTACTTCAGACCAAGATCTCTACAACAAAACAAAAAGTATCAAGTAACCGTATTTTGAACTGTATAACGTATGTCTCACCAGCTACGCTACAGCGTGAGCAATGTAGCTCAAGTGTGTATAGTGTAAGAAATTGCGAACAAAAAAATGCACGTTTTTAGCCTTGTATTTTTAGCATCAATGTCAAAACTATCTTTTCTTACTAACTCGATGATGCTCTGCAATTTTATAACTCACTTTTTCCCCCTGCTTGAACCGTTGAGATAGCAACGTTAGCATGAATGTCTAAACTATCTTTTTGTACTAAATCGGTGATACTCTTCAGCTTTGTAATTCACTCTTTCTTTAGAAACGTTTTCGAGATAGGAACACTAACTCCGCTATTTTCCACCAGGTGGCGCTGCAAGCGGTTTAATCTTGTACTGCATGGCCACTTTGCTATACTTACATACCATTTTTATCACTATAGCTGCAGCCGTTTAGCATTTAAAAGTGTTGGGATTGATTTTTTTGGGGCACCCTGTATTTTCTTTAGATCGTAAAGATATTACAATGGGACCTATTTCAGACCAAGACCTTTTCAACAAAACAAAAAGTATCAAAATCGGAGCATCCGTTCAGAAGTTATGAGCTAACAAACATAAAAAAAACATACGGTTTGAATTGAGAACCTTCCTTCTTTTTTGAAGTCGGTTAAAAATACAATTAAATTCCTGAACTCGGAAATGTTCCTGGGAGAAAAACCTGTTATTCTCAGTCACCTGTTCCAAACTTATGAAAACGAGGAATGTATCCGATATACACTGCACTGTAAAAAAATAACTATTACCAGCTGCAAGAAACTCTCTCCAATCACAGAGAGTTTCTTGCAGCTGGTAATAGTTATTTTTTTTACAGTGTAAGAGTAAAGTTAACATTTTTTTTTTCAGTGTAGTTACTGTTTTTCTTACAATAATTCCCGAGAAATTCTCAAATTGTTTATGTTGAGATATTTCGGAATTCATATGTATAAATTATAAAAAGCTGTTGGATAAAGGATAATGATTCATATTTAGGAAATTATCACATATTTAGTTCTACAGCTTTCATTTAAAAATGATTAGCTTTTAAGTATTTATGCAAATATTTCTGTGTTTAACTTAATATTTAATCAGAGAAATGCGTCTATAATTTTTATACTGATTAAAAAAATAATTTCTAACAACTTCTGAAATAATCTGTCTTCATATATTCTAAGATTCTAAGACGGAAGGAAGCCGCTCACCACTATGCAGCGGTTTTGAGCGATTTCAACCTTTAGAGAGGGGCTCCGATGGCACTGTGGTGATTCAAAAGAGCCCGTGTCTAAAGGTTAAACCTCCTCCGTTGTTTATTACATAAACAGAAAAAAAAAAAAAAAAAAAAAAGGTTACAGAGGTCGCCAAAGCGGAGCTTTCACACGACAGAGGGCGACAAGGAACAAGAATATGAAAAGAAGAACGGAGCCTTGATCGCTCGCATGGAAAAGCTTGTGAAGAAAAATTGTATGGTCCTCCAAGAGAAAACTTGGTAACTGCCTTGGAAGATTGAAAAATTAGTTGGTCAAATTGGAAAGATGCATTAAGAAGTTATAGATTCTGGTTAGTTTCTGACGTAGGGGAAGCCGGGTAACGATATTAAAAAGCCAGTCGTTAGGTTTATTAGGTGGGTTAAGGATACGCCAATCAAGAGTTAGTGGGCATGAGAAAAAGTAATGATTTGCATTACCCTCAGCGCCGCACTCACATTGTGGAGTGCGCGAGCAATGAAACTTGAAGAGATGTGATTTGAACGGGCCATGGCCCGTTAAGAAGGCTGTTATGGCTGGGGAAAGGTCAAAGTTATAATTTGACACTTTTGGGAGGAGGTTAAACGTAAATCTACCTTTAGGAGATGTATCCCAGTATAGCTGCCATTCTTTCTTTAGTCGTCCTTTAAGACATCTTTTGATGTAAGAGGGGGGAAGGGCCAGAACGAAATCCACTGCTTCCTTTTTAGTGGCAGTTTTTGCTAAGAGATCTGCCATTTCATTGCCCGCGACACCCCTGTGAGCGGAGACATGAGCTAAAGAGAAAGTCTCGGGCTTAGACAGGAGATCTAATTTGATTTTCTGAATAATAGGATGGTTACTCCTGTGGCGAGCCAGAGCCTGAAGACCTGAGAGACTGTCACTGTAGATAAAAATTTTCGAATTGGTAAAATAAGAAATTGACCAAGAAATTGCTTGGCTGATAGAGAAAATCTCAGCCTGGAAAACAGTGTTACAGTCCCCAAGCCTACAGGACCACTGATGAACCAAGACCCCGTCAACAAAGGCGCAAAATGCGGTACCCACACCATGGTCTGTCTTAGATCCATCTGTATATATCGCCACAGGGGCTGTAGGAGAGAAGGAGTTAATATTAGTATTAATTAATGCATGCGTAAAGTCCTCTGTTGGGTGTATGAACCAGCTGCCCATTTTGAGTTGAATTTCTTCATTTGGAAATAGAATTTTCTGTAGGTCTTTGTTTCTTAGTTGAAGTACGTTTATTCTGTTGTATTCGTAATTCAGCGTGAGGTGTAAAGGAGGAACACCGGTGATGACGTGGAGGGCATCAGTGGAGATGGTTTTATAACCCCGTGACAGTTTCAAGAGGAACATCCTTTGCAATGAATTTAATTTTCCTATAGCTGTTTTTGAAAGATTACCTCCCCAGATTCCCGCCCCATAAGTAACGATTTTTTCCACTATTGTTAGATACCATGTTTTTAACATTTTGGTGCTTATACCCCATTGTTTACCCATTAATTTGCACGAGTTATGATAATGTATAAGAAGTTTAATTTTAAGTGAGTTTAAATGTTCAATCCAGTTAAGGTTTTTGTCTATTGTTAGTCCTAAAATTTTCAAGTGATCGACATGTTTTACACTTTTGCCCTCATACCTCATCGTCGGCTTTCTCTTCAGTATACGTGGTTTGGAGAAAGTTAAAGATTGAGTTTTATTGGGTGAAAGTTCAAGGTTTAGGTCTTTGAGCAGCTGGGAAAAAGCAGTGAAGGCATCCTGAGCTAAGGTCTCCAGATCTTTTCTGCGTTTGCCCGAGAGAATTAACGTGAAGTCATCCGCAAATGCAAATAATTCAAAGCCTTGTGAGCTCATAGAATTCAGTATGTTATTAGCAATGAGTGTCCACAGGACCGGACCGAGACACGAGCCCTGTGGACAACCTTTCTGTTGACTGTGCACACTAGAGCCTGAACCCCAGTCGATTAAGATGGAACGCTCAGATAAGTACGATCGGATGACTCCCGCCAAGTTTCTCGGACATTCAATTTTTAATAGGGAGTTAAGAATGTGGGGCCATTCGATATTGTCGAATGCCCCTTGGATATCCAGGGAAACTAAAGTTGTATATTGATCAGTATTGTAACTGAGGGCACTAGAAGACAAAATTTTTTCTAAGGCCTGTTCGCAAGATCTGCCCTCTCTGAACCCAAATTGCCGTTCATTTAAGAGCTGGTTAGATTCCAAAAAGTAATTAAGTCGGACAACAATTAATTTTTCCAACAATTTTCCTAGGGTTGGAAGAAGGCAGATCGGGCGATATGATTTTGACTCAGAAGGTGACTTCCCTTGTTTCAGGAAAAATACAACTTGGCCCTGGCGAAGAACTTTAGGAAAGTGATTATAGTCTAGACAGAGATTTATCCAGATGTGTAAGATATTAGGGATGCATTTGTTAACTTGTTTTAAATTTTTAAAATCTATGCCGTCTGGACCTGGAGCTTTTTTGTCATTAAAATTTTTAAGCGCGGTGTGGATTTCCGCCTTCGTAAAGGCTTTGTCCTCCTGCGCGGAGAAAACAATGGGTACGCTCGCAGAATTTGGAAATGTTGACGGGCCGAAAATTTGCTGCGTAAGAAAAACAAGGTTGTTTTGTTTAGAGGAAAGACCAGGAGACCTTTGTAACATTATTTCATGAGGAGTAAAGTACTTTTGCGAATAAAATTTTTGTGCTGTGCCAAAGATATTCGTCTGCGAAGAGCAGAAGGTCTTCCACGCAGCATGTTTGGCTAAGTTAGTTTGTTTTTTATATTGCGCTGCAAGTCTCTTAATTAATTCTTTGTGTGCTTGTGATTCTGATATTGGTATATGTTTAGTTTTCCGTCTTAAGGCCGTGAGTCTGTTGCGTAGCGTTTTAAGTTGCGGGGACCAGAAAGAAGGGACGTGGTGACGTCGTACTGATCTCAACCGGAGTGAAGCGCAGCTGCTTCTTTTATTGTTGAAATGAAATGCTCTGTGAAAGTGTTCAGTTGTGTTATCGATTCTATGTCATTTAGTTCATGTAGTAATGAGTGTTCGTTAAATTTTATGAGTCTATTGAATTTGGTAAAGTTGGCTCTTTGTGTTGAGAAGCGAGTGCGGGTTTTTAATTGTGGAGTTGTGTTTATTGAATATGTTATGTAATTGTGATCAGAGTTATTGAAGACATCTAGCACTGACCAGTCGTTAATCTTACTGAAGGTTTCTGGGTTGACTAGAGTAAAGTCTGGCAAGCCCAAAGCTCCGTGTTTTTGGAATGTCGGTGATGAATTTTCGATGTTTGCTAGACATAAGTTGTGTGTAATAATATGTTCTATTAAGCGGCTTCCCCTAGTGTCCTCACGAGGCGAGCACCAAAGAGGGGAGTTTGCATTTAAGTCACAGCCGCAGAGGAAGAGTGCCTTGTGTGTAATAAGATGTTGCCATTCTTCCAGACAAAGATCAAAGTCAGACGACGGGGCTGCGTATGCGCTGCCTAAGAATACCTCGCCTTCACTTGACGTCAGTGTAATGAATATGCAATTGTCTCCGGTGAACAGGTGAGTGTAAATAAAATGTGATGACCTTAAGACAATGTGTGCATTTTTGTTGCGTGAAGAGAAAACTGCCCAGGATGCTGGAAAATCATACAGACGACCATCTGCAGTGCTATAAGCGTCCTGCAGCAGCCCAATATCAAAGGAGTTTTTCTCCAAAAAATCTTTTGCTGCTGAGTTAGCCGCTTTGCAATTGTTCAGGTTGATCTGCATGATTTTGATGTTTGATGGAGGAACTAGGTTAGTATTATTAGAAAATTTATTTTCATGCATTATTTAAATATTTTATGAGAGTTAATGTTTTTGTTATGGGAGATATTTGGATTGGCAGTTACCTTAATGATATGAGGGCTGATGGGGGTTTATAAATAAGGTAAATTAACAACCCTACAAACAAAACTTGTATGAGCCAACACTGAAACAAATGCATTTGTTTCGATATCGGCCAATAAAAATCAATGTTCTCAATGAAAATATAAAATTAAAGCAATGAAAAAATTTAAAGGAAATATTTTCGAAAATAAAGTTAAACTATCTATGATTGTTTTAAGATCTGTCAATAAATTTTAGCGAATGAATATCTATTCTATTTATTACAAATATAAAACATTTCATTATGGAAATCATTATACTATATCAAATTCATTGTATTTGTATACCAGGCATAAATTTGAAATCTCAGAGAGAATTGAAATTTAAATTTTATTACGTTATCCAAAATTTTAAAATTAGAATTTCACAATCAATAATTTATTGCCTTTGCATATGAAAAGATTCTTAATAATTTATTCTTAATGCATGAATTATTTCGAAGGTCAACTTAATTATAGTCATTTGTCTTGTGAAATAAATTTTAATTAAGGGTGCAATAACATTAAACTTCGAAAACACTTAATCTTCAGTATTATTTGAAATGTACTGAAGATTAAGTAAAAAAAAAGGATATTTTCTTATGAGCTTATCTGACATATTTTTGGATCATTCAAGTATATAAAATCTATTAGGTTGATTTCTTTAGAAATCGACCTATTGCAATCACTTCGTTTATCTATCTATCTTTAAAACAATCTACCTACCTTTATATACATAATGAAAAATTTGTCATCCATCACGGTAACTTCCGAAATAATACTCCAAATCGAACCAAATTTGGACTGCGAATTTAAATTATAAATATTTTGGATGAGTTCGTTAACCAAGTTGCTCCATCATTTTGTCTTCAAGTGGCGGCCACTTGAAAATTTCAAATCCACATTGTAAAAAGCGTATTTGAAACCGTATTTGCTTGAATTGTGATGTATACATAGTTCATATAAGTGTCTAAACCCAGTTTATTAATGAACTTTATCCGTCACTTTTAACAAAGCGGTGGATATCTTAAACTAAGCGGGGTCGCTTGAAATCAGACTACCACTTGAAAATTTATAATCAAGATAACTTCCGATATAATACTCCAAATCGAACCAAATTTGTACAGCGAACTTATCTTATAAATATCTTGGGTGAGTTTGTTAACTAAGTTGCTTCAACGCTTTGTTTTCAAGTGGAGACGACTTGAAAATTTCAAATTCATACAGTAAAAAGCTTATTTAAGACCGAATTTACTTGAATTTTGATGTATACATAGACCATATAAGGG
The DNA here is from genome assembly GCA_963930645.1 of Salticus scenicus. Classification (NCBI taxonomy): domain Eukaryota; kingdom Metazoa; phylum Arthropoda; class Arachnida; order Araneae; family Salticidae; genus Salticus; species Salticus scenicus. Next base: position 340,848,286 of record OZ005652.1, on the reverse strand, counting down.
TCTCAATCAAGTTTATTAATGAGCTTTATCCGCTATTTTTAACAAAGTGGCGGATATCTTAAACTAGGCGGGACCACTTGAAATCAAGCTTCCACTTGAAAATTTGTAATCACGATAACTTTCGAAATAATACTCCAACTCGAACCAAATTTGGATAGTAAAATTATCATACAAATATCTTGGATGAGTTCACTGGGCAACTTATTCGGACATTTTGTTTCCAAGTTACGGCCACTTGAAATCAGACTTCCACTTGAAAATTTATAATCACGATAACTTTCAAAATAATATAAATCGAACCAAATTTGGATAGTTAACTTGTCATATAAATATCTTGGATAAGTTCGCTAGGTAACTTGCTGAGTCATTTCATTTCCATGTGATGGTCACTTGAAAATTTGTCGTTATGATAACTTCTGTAATACTGTATCAGTTCGAATAAATTTGGGCAGTGGATTTATCATTCAATTATCTCAAATAAGTTCGCTGGGTATCCCCCTCTGCTCTTTTGTTTCCAAGTGGTGGCTATTTGAAATCACGGTGCCACTTGAAAATTTCTTATAACGATAATTTTTGAAATACTGAATCAGTTAGAAACAAAGTTAGACAGGGAATTTATCATACAAATATCTTGGATGATTTCGCCGGGCAAGTTTCTCCGCCATTTTGTTTCCAAGTTAGGGCCACTTAAAATCAGATTGCCACTTGATAATTTGTGATAACAATAAATTTTGAAATATTGCACTCATTCGAAACAAAGTTGGACAGTGAACTTACGTTTCAAATATCTTCGATGAGTTTGCTGGGCAACTTGCCCTGCCATTTTGTTTCCAAGTAGTGGCTACTTGAAAATTTGTTATCATGCTAACTTTTGAAATACTTAATCAATTCGAATCAAAGTTTAACAATGGATTTATCATTCAAATATCTATTATTTCGGTTCGCAGATTTCTATGAAATTTTGTTTCCAAGTTGCGGCCACTTGAACGTTGCCATTTGAGAATTTGGTATCACGATAACTTTTCAAATACTGAATTTATTCAAACCAAAATTGGACAGTCGACTTATCTTACAAATATCTTGGATTAATTCAATGGCCATTTTGATCCAAGTGGCGGTCACTTAATTTCTCAGCACGATAACTTTTTAAATTCTGAAGTAATTCGAACTAAATTTGTAGAGTAGACGCATTTGTAGAGTAGACTCTCAACGCATTTCATATGCTTGTTTGCCAATTTGACCCTCATCTTGTTTCCAACTGCCGACCACTTGAAAATTTCAAATTCGCATAAAAAGGTATTTCTGAGCCGATTTGCTTTAAACTCCATATGTACATAGCCCACATCAATATTTCTACAAAATCCATTAATAATTTGTAGACGCCTTTTTTTTTTTTTTTTCAAAATGGCAGTTATTTGATAAGATAAAAGAAATCAACCTACCCTTCCGAGTGAGCTAGAAGAACTTTTTTTAAGTCAAAATATGTTTGAAATAATTTGTGAGTTTTATTGATTTTGTAAAATAGGGTTTTTAAATCGTATGCACTTGCTTACAATTATATTTAAACAACTATGTATATATATATTTTTTTTTTTTTTTTTTTTTTTTTTTTTTGGCACATTCCAAGAAAATTGAAAAATATTTACGACTTCAGTTCATCTATCTATGTTCGTTCTAATTTCTGCAAACATTTTCAAAATACCTTGAAAATAATACATATTTTACAAGTTCATTACAGCATGGTTTCTATTGAACATGGTATAAATACCTTTACCGGGAAGTGTAAAGGGCTTACAAAATAATTTAGATGTATTACGATAAAGAGAGGTGTTTCTTTGACACACATTTTAATATTGTTGAAACGGATTAAATATTTTTCCCGTCCATCAACTGAGCTGTTGCAGTGAAAATAGTTTTACAGTCAATTTTACAAAAAAAAAAGAAAAGAAAAAGGGCATTTCCATTCACTTTTAGTAAGGTCAACCTTAGCGACCAAATTTCGCGCAAAATGAAATTTTCAGGTCCCCAAAGTTTCGAGATTCTACATTGAAAAATGTTTATGACTTCAGTTCATCTGTCTCTGCTCGTCGTAATTTCTGTAATTGTTTTCAGAATACCTTGAAAAAGTATACCTCATTTCAAAATACCTTGATATTATACAGGTACGTCAAAGCATGTTTCCTATTAAAAATGGTATAAATAACTCTAACGACAAGTATATAGAGCTCAGAAAATAAATTGGACGTATTACGATAAAGAGATGTATTTCTTTTAAACATATTTTAGTATTGTTGCAGCGGATTAAATCTTTTTTCCAGTCCCAGACCCTGGACTAATAATCTTTTTGCTTTCGAACATCACATCCCCACCATATCACCAATTTAATCGCCAAACTGACATTCTACTTCCACCAAGGCAAGTTTCCTCCACGTTTTTTATCGCTGTTTTATATTTCGATTGGGTGTAAATTAAACATAAACCACAACCTATGAAATGGAAGTAATCTGTGGAATGGAAGTAATGAAGTAATGTGATAAAATGGAAAGCTGTTCTGTTTGACTTTTCTTTCGAGTTTCGGTGGTAAGAGGAACAAACCATTTAAAATATGTAAAATCCTAAGAACCAGTTGTCAAGAAAGCGATTATCGCCAACAGAAGGCGCAAAAACCGCAGTGATGTTCCGAGAATTTTTCTCCATAGCCAGTATAATGAACCCATACTCTACTAATATATCTGCTTGATGTCCAGTCTATCAATTGTGTTGTTGCAGTGAAAGTATACACATGCTTAAAAGTTTAGCAAAATTTGCAAACGATATTTTTTTTAAAGTGTTCTCAAACATTGGGTATTTAAAGAACTGGGTTTTCCTAATGTTTTTCAGTGAAGTTTGGTTTAAGACAGCATTTAGGGGGCCGGTAACAAATTGAGAAAAATTAATAATATTTGGGATCGCCCTATATCGTTAAGCGAACGAAATGAACTGTAACTTTAGAATATGTTAATACAGATCCAGTACAATTTGTGGATGAATTTGTGTGACGATAGCATATTAAATAACGGAGATAGAAGCACTTATTTTAAAACTTCGAAAAAATCAGCATGTTTTTTATTTTAAATTTTTGTGTCGTTGTGCTTAGAATTTTTGGAACTTCCAGGTCTTGAGAGGATGCAGATTAGAATTTACCAACTTTTGCTATTTTTATTTTTTTTAATGAAGAAATATACTTTTTTGTTTTTGAAGTTGGAGCTATTTCTGCGAAAATTATTCTTTTACACTTTTCTCTTTTAGTTTATCATATCTTGCGCGAAATTCTCTGAAAATAACTCGAAACGAAATCACCAAAACTTGAAAATTAAATTCAAAATTTATTAATTTTTACGCTGAAAAATTAAATAAAAAAGGCTTATTTTCGGCAGAGAGAGTGCATTTCTTTTATATACAAACTTATAACGCGTATTGTTTTGTGTTGAAACTTTATCGAAAGCATTGTTAATAATTAGAACTTTTTTAAAAAATATCACTTTTTAAATAACGGCTTTATTACTAAAATTTTCCTGAAAGACTGATATATTAATAATTAGAATTTTCCTGACCAATTTTTAATCAAAAAGGGAAATTCTGATGCTTTTTTGTTTTTTAAATTTTCAGAATATATTGAACTCTACAGAGCATCCTGCACCTAAAACAGGCAAGCAGATTGCCGCCAAATTTCGTACAGGAGCGATTTATTAGATATACAGTCGGCAGCAAAATTATTCGAGCGTTAGAAATAATTCCTATATAAAAAGTACACTTAATACTGTTTTATTAAATAAATACTTGTCGAATCATGTTCTGAGTTTAAGAAAATGATTCGACAATGATTTATTTAAAAAACAGCATTAAGTGTACTTTTTTTACATAGGAATTATTGCTAGCGCTCGAATAATTTTGCTGCCGACTGTATTCAAGGTATTTTGGGAATAAGTTCTAGTTCAAAACTTTCCACCAGCCAGAATTTTGCATGGAAAATAGAAAATATAACAAAGAAAATAACTCATACGGAATGCATAAGCACTTTTAACATTTACTATGATTACATTTAATCCCGCATGTGTCATTTCATTTGTTAAATTTGCCAGTTTTCCATGCAAAGCGCCACCTGATAAACAATGTTGAAACTAAAACCTTTTTATCACTCCTTGAGCGCATCTAATGAGTAATAATCAATTTTCTCAGAATGCGATTGCGCGTTTTAGATTCAGGATGCCAAAGTTCAATTACAGTCAGCAGCAAAATTATTGAAGTACACATCAATATTTTTTATACATATAATTTTTTTAAGTTTGATAAATAATTTTGACCATCAATTTATATTTTATAAACAACATAAAGAATAATATCGTGACTCAACAAATATTTACTCAACAAAAGAGGATTAGATGCACTTCTTGTAAATACTAATTTTTGCTAGCGCTTCAATAATTTTACTGCCTACTGTATAACCACCTTGTATATACAAACTGAAATGGTGATAAGGCGAAGTGTAATATTTATATATGTTTGTTTTTCCATGCAAGATTGATCGACCCTATAGCATTTTGCTCAAATTAGCTTGCTATAGAACGAAATTCTGCCTTTGTTTCGATCTTTTTTTCAGTTATTTATTAATCTATTTCGGTTCTTTCTGATTTATGGTGGCATTTTATTATCTGACCTTTTTTTTTTTTTTTTTTTTTTTTCTACTACTTTGTTACCAGCACATACAGGCTGTTCGCACATTTTTTAGACGATTTTATTTCGCAGTAAGAAAAAATCGTTTGCATGGAGAATTTTATTTTCACAACAGTTATATTTTTGGAAGTTTTATTTATCTTCTGATATTTATAATTTTTGTTTAGATGCATAAATGCCCTTTTAAAATGGCAGTGGATGGAAGGATAGGTTTCCACTCTTTCCAAAGATAGTTTTTAGTGAAATCGTTATGAAAAGCATTTATCAGGAGAAAAATGGAAAAATGTTGCAACAACAGATGAATCTTGGGTCTATTTAAGTGGTTGCAATAAAAAAAGGTCAATTTATTATCACAAAAGTGGAGAAAAAAAATTGCTACATGGCTCAAAGCATCAAAAGAGAGTTTTTCTAAAGGATTTATGATTGTCACTGGTTTTTTCATACAAGCGCAAGATAAAAGCAAAAAAATGTGACAAAATGTCAAAATCAACTCTAAATACTCTCAAGAACATATTTTAATTCCAATTTTTAAAAATGAAAATCCAGATCTTTATCCACAATGCTATCAATACGTTGAACTGTTTCAAGACAAAACAAGCAGCCACACATCGCAATCCGCAATTGCTTTTCTAGAAAAAAATGGAACAAAAAACGGGAATTAAAACCATACCCTTCACTGACATTCCTGCTAAATCTTCTGATGTATCACTGTTGGAGTTTTGTGTTTTTCGACTCTTAAAATCAACATTATCCAAACACCGACCTACAACGCTTTGTGGACTCTGAAAAGCCATTCAAGAGGAGTAGAAAAATATACCTCTTCCGATATTATAAAAAGCATTATTATCATAGAAATTATGATGTAGAATGTTAGTTAAGAACAAGGGCTATCAAACTGAACAAATAAAACACGAAATATGAGAGAAATTGCTTCAGTACACTCCATCAAAATCGTCTAAAAAATGTGCGAACAGCCTCTGTACTTAATATATATATATATATATATATATATATACTGAGTGATGAATTTTAAAGAGTACCCGTTGGTTTTTCTTATTACCCTTAAATATGACGGATATGGCAACTATTCTAACACTGAAGCATAATTGTTTACACCTTGTTTAAGTGTGGGAGACAATTTCCAACAATGCTGGACTCTTACAACTTCATTTGTGAGGTAAAATAGAAATGGAGACGCACAGTGTTATTTAATTCTGTGAAAATTTTATTTATGAAAAACAAAATTTAATTCAATTTTTTTACATTATCATTCCAACATTGCATTTACATTATCATTATCATTTTTACATTATCGTTTCATAGGGTTCCGGCAAACATCGATGAATTCAAACAGATCATAACTGAAGAAATCATGTCAATAACACCAACAATGCTGCGAAGTGTGTCAAAAAACTTGGATCGACGTGTTCATGTCTGCATTCAAAATGATGGCGAATATTTTCAACATTTTCTGTAAGGAATGATAATGTCAAAAATTTGACGTAAATTAAGTTTTTCAAAAATAAAATTATCAGAGGATTAAGTAACAGTGTGCGTCCACATTTCTGCTTTACTTCACAAATAAAATTATAACAGTCCAAAAGGTTAGAAATTGTCTCCCACACTTAAACAAGGTGCAAACAATTATACTTCAGTGTTAGAATAGTTGTCACATACGTCAGATTTAAGGGCAATAAGAAAAACCAACGGGTATTCTTTTAAACTGATCACCCTGTATATATACATATATATACACCGGGTGATTCAAAATTTGCCATAATAATAATAATAATAATAATAATATATTATTCAAAATGTGTTCAACTGTAAGACTATGTGGTTGTAACTAAAATGCATTGAAAGATTTTTAAGTAACAAAAGATTTATTGCCAAATTAGTTTAATTGTTTTTCAACAGGGGCCGCTTTAATTGTAAAATTACTTTTTTACAGTGGCACAATAAACCAAACAACGCAACTAGGGCAATAAATGTTTAGTATTACGGCTGCCTTTTATGAAATGAGCCGTCAGTGGTTACGCATTGGCACTTTTCATTATAAAGTCTATCTAACAAAGATTCATCTATTATCAATGTAATTATTTTCTTTTTAGAACGATTAACAGCAGTAGTAAGCAGTAAATGTTTAATTTAAATATTCACTAATATCTAAAATGATACGCAACACGCTAAAGACAGATAAATTAGCATTCACAAATTGGCTTCATTTGAGAAAGCGGACCTGTTTAACATGAGAGAGGATACTGTAGTTACAGCGCTATCTTTTGGTGAAAAATGTAACTAATATTTTTTATTATATACTAGCAGGCTTTGCCCGCTTCGCTGGTCACTAAATGTAAAGGAAATTCTTCTCTATATAGCTTTATAAAAATAAAATAAAATAAAATACCGAAATTGCTCAAAAGCTCGTTTCAGGTCCCTGCTGCCTTCGGCAGCGATTTGGTCATCCTCTGAAACTTGGGTGCCTGTCCCTATTACCTGCGACAATGGTTTACGAATAAGCTTCCATTTAGGTGCTTATTATATAACAGTTTCGAAATAGATAGTATCGAAAAAATTGGAGTATCCCTTTTATATTTGAACCCCAGTTACATGTGAATGTTGTTAGCAACACAATAAAAGAGCAGGAAATAATAGACTCCATGGGTTTACAACATTTTTTTTTTTTTTTTTAGCAAAAACACAAAAAATATGTCTTTACAGAGGAAATAGGTATATAGTGATAGGAGAAAAAGAGGAGCTTCATGAAACAAACACCTAACTGATGATTAACGGCACATTTTGAAACATTTTTTTCTTCCCCTTTGACATATAAAATTACACCACCTCGCGATTGTTCTGATAAAATATCAAGTCATTCTGACTGAATATTTTAAAATCATAGCGTTTTGAAATCGTAACTTTAATTATATTCACTCTATATATTGCGTTCAATGTCATTTTGACATTCTAAAAATTGCTCATCGAAAATCTCTTCAAACGGTTTATTATAAAGAAAGTGTGTTTAATGAGTGATGAAATTGACTTACGAAATCCAGAATGTGTATGTGCAGTTTATCAGAATATATAGTTCAACGAATACAGATAACATTGTAAATGAATGTAAACATTATAAGTATTATCTTTTCTCCACAGTTCCAGATTTCATATGCAGTCTTCTATTTGACTTTTACTGTTATACAATGTTTACATAATATAAGTCATAGATAAAACATCATATTTACTGAGAGTTCAAAATAAATATATATAGCATATTATAGATGACACAAGACTGTTAAATAGCTGGTACTATGATTCTTTAAATAAAATAAATCAAAGTTTTCTCTTGAGATAAATTTTTAATTTCGATTCGGTTCGGTTCGGTTCGATGAGTACTGAGATTTATTGCTTGCCTCTAGGGCCGCTTATATCTCGAAAAATCCACACCACAAGGGTTTACAAGTTTTTTATTACAAGAAACAGACAAGTACAATATTTTTTGAAGACATAAGACATCACAAACATCCATGCCCGCACCAGGATTCGAACCTGGGACCATTAGTTTAATTTCGAGGTAAATACAATAACATACATGAAGAAGCTGTTTTGACTTGGGACGTATAAAACAGTAAAAATAGATTTTAATTTTAGAATTTTTTGTATATTCATATAATTTCAATTCTTTTTCAGTTTTTTTAAAGAGTGATATATATATATGTGAAAATTTTTGTTATGCTCTATTGCAATATATCAGAAAATTTTACCTGAAGGAATTAAAATAAAAACAAATAAATAAAACATCATTTTATGGTTTGTAGTGAAATATTAACGAGTTTCTCAAATAAAGAATTATGTAATTTGTAGGTAAAGAAAAGGAAAATCCGGTTAAATTTATAAAATAATAAAGAAAAAACATTTTTTTACATTACTATGGCAAATATTATTATTTTACCTCCATCAAAGAAGCTTGCTTTTTATTTTGAATGAAAGGAATTCGAAATACATATCTCACATGTATGTCAGTAAGAAAAACATTTGTGATACAAAATACTCAAGGGACTTTTACAAAACGCAAAGTCAATTAAATGTGAAAAAATTATACGTATAGAAGAGCGAAAATATCTAAGATTTTTATATGCTATTTTTTGTGCTGATATGAATTATTAACAATGTTACCGCGGGATTATTAATATTTACTTTGAACTTACATTTGAGAGATATGTAGATTTAATGCCAGACATTTTATTTTATTTTATTTACACTAAATATAATATGAATAAAGTAAACGAAAGGCAAAATAAATATAAAAAATAAGTACTAAAAAAGAAAATATATATATATGACACGTTAGACTGTATCAAGCATAACAGAATGACATTTGCTAAATAATTATTTGTTAAAAAGAACTAATGTTTCTAGTGATAAAATACACATCAGTTATTGATTTTTGTTTTTTCTTCTATACGTAAATAAAGAGAAATTATTGGATTCTTGAAAATTTTCGAACTCCAGTTTTCGATCGATGGATTTACACGTTTTAGGATGTCCTGAACATGATTTGACTGTTTTTTGAAAATGTCTGTATGTGTGGCTATGTGTGTATCACAAATTTTGTGGACGCTGTATCTCACGAACAAATAAACGAAATTTAGCAAACTTGGTATTTAGTTGGACACTGACATAAACTGGTGCTGATTAGATTTGTGGAACAAATGCTCAACAGATAGCGCTGTTATCGCATTTTTTTCTAAATTTTTAACATGGCAATATAGGACAAAATTTCGTATAAATGTACATAATGAGAGTTATTTTAATCGCGTGATTGTAAAATTCATATGAATTATTGATAATAGTAGTAGTTAACTAGGAAAAAAAATTTGTGCGTGTGGGAGCATCGCTTCAATATGGATATCTTTCGAAAGATGTCGTCAATACCTTTAAAACGAATGGTTAAACTATAGATCTGTGATAATTTAAAGCAAAGTTATCGATTTTTTTTATCTTTTAACGAAAAAAACTTGGGGAAAAAATCTTATTTCTTCTGATTTGCAGAAAATTGACATCTTTCGGCATTTAGTGATAATATAATTCTGCCAGATAAAAATCGCCTGCATTTATAATGTAAAATAATTTGATAATTTATTAAATAATTTGAATTGAATAAATGTTGTGTAAGATTATATAGGAGAAAGTCATGTGGTGGCCACATATACTAGTTTTTCATTTGCTCAAAAAAAAGTAGTAATTAATTTAATGGTAATTTCTCAATTTCACTCGAATTAAAATGGATGAATGGTATTACAGCATACTGTTTTTCAGTTGTTAGCATTTTCAAAACACTGTAGGAACACTGTAATTTTTACGATAATTAAATTTTAATATGTTCATAAAAGAAGGAACATTGTTTCTTCAGAAATTTTTATTTTATTTCGAAGCTCACGAAGTGAAAAACTTAACATATGATTTTAGTTTAATTATCAAAAACTATTTCAGAGGGCGAATAAAATTAAATGATTTTCTACATGGATGTCACTTTTGCCCTTGGGAACAAATTACTATCGTTTCAAAAGCAATCCCCAGTATTAAATATAATATATTCCTTCAAATAATAATAATAATAATTGTGGCGACTTCTTTTTTGCACCTGGTTCTTTTCTTCCTGTAAAATCATCTTGAGACACATTAAGACACTGATCACGCTTTGTTTACTTTTAAACATTTTAAATTTACTTACGGCGCAAACATAAAATACATAACCAACACATAAATTAACATCAAGTAAAGTATTTTAAAAACAACATATAGAATTGAAACATTAGTCCATCTTGATTCACATACGCACACGTGTTGCCACATTTTTCGTACCAAACTTTTCAGTTCTTGTTTTGGAATACTCTCGAAATCAGAGTTGCGGCGTTCACACCTTCCCTCCAGTTTCACTTGAGGGACAATGGCTTTCACAGTGAAACTACTAACAAAAATTTGTGGATAATTTATATAACTGTTCATGAAAGTCTAATTGTCCTTTTAAATTCTTAATTATTGTTTCATCTTTGAATAAATGTTCATGAAAGTCTAATTGTCCTTTTAAATTCTTAATTATTGTCTCATCTTTGACCTAATATGCGATGTTCCATCAAGAGCAATAACATTTATATTTCACTTAAAATTTAAATATTTTCTATGGTATAAAATAAGTAACATTTAAACACATAATAGAAATAAAATATATATATAATATATATATGAATAAACATTTATCCTGACATGGATTTTCTTATGCACTTTAAATAATCTTAATGAATTAATATACTTGAATATAAGAACAAAATAAACACACACATATATATATATGTAATAACAAATACAATATTAAACTAACTTATGACTTTATTCATGAATGCGTGATAAAGCATCTGCAATAGTATTACTGCTTCCTGGCTTATGAGCAATAGTCACTTGATAGCGAGATAGAGCCAATGCCCATCTTTGTAATCTGGCGTTCTTAGGAACTGTTTCTGTCAAATATTTTAAAGGGTTATGGTCCGTGTGTAAGATAATAGTGGTTCCATAAGTCCACATTTCGAATTTACCTAATGCCCATATTACAGCATAAGCTTCCCTTTCAATAGTGCTCCACTTTGATTGAGCAGGGGTCAGTTTTTGGCTTGCAAAAGTTATAGGTTTCAGTTTATTCTGCTCATCTCTCTGCATTAGACAGGCTCCAATTCCGGTCACTGAAGCATCAGTATCGATTTCAAAAGGTTTCGACATATCAGGTGTATACAGAGATGTTATAGAGCACAAACAATTCTTTAACGAATTAAATGCGCTTTCGGCTTCTTCTGACCATGGGAGGTCGTTTGGCACAGTTTTTCGAGTTAAGTCCGTTAAAGGTTTTGCTATATTGGCATACCGAGGCACATAGTCTCTGTAATAGTTAAATAATCCTAGGAGTGACTTCAATGTTTTCTTAGTTTTAGGGGCTTTCAAATCTTTAATAACTGATATCTTGTCCGGATCTGGGCCGTGCTCTCCTGAGCCTACGACATGTCCTAAATATTTTACTTTCGACATCGCAAACGAGCATTTCTTTAAATTTGCCGAAAAATTCAATTTTTTCAGAGTTTCTAAAATGGATTTAATATGATTAAGATGATCTTCCCAGTTTGAAGAAAATATGATAATATCATCAAGAAAACTTTCGGCGTAGTCACTATGAGGTCGTAACACTTGATTCATTATTCTTTGGAATGTTGCTGGTGCTCCAGATAACCCAAATGCATCACCTTCCACTGATACTGACCCTTTCGAGATACAAAACTGGTTAATTCTCGGCTTTGCTCTGCTAAGGGTATTTCCCAATATCCCTTAAGGATATCTAAAGTTGTCAAGTAACGAGCTCCACCAGCTTTAAATCTAAGATTTCCTGAATTCTGCGTAGGAAAAGGTGGAATTTTACTAACTGAGTTCAGCTCTCTGTAGTCCACGCAAAGTCGGACAGTTCCATCTTTCTTGGCTACACATACCAATGGATATGCTATTTCTGCTGAAGAGGGTTCTATCAGGTCTTTTTCCAATAATTCTGCTATCTGTTTTTCTATATTAGATCTTAATGTTTCTGGAACTTCATAAAGATGAGGTTGTTTCTCTCTACTCCAGACTTTAACTGGATAACATGTGAAGGAACTTTGGTTTTCTTTAATTCCCCATCAAGTATTGTTAGATATTCTTTAATCAGATTCAACAGCTGTTTATGTTGCCTTGCTGATATCGAATTTGATTTTATATCAGCTTTTAGTTCTTCATCTGTTACTTGCCGTGATTCTACGGGCGCATGTTGTATATCTCCAAACTCTTCATCTGTTTCGTAAATAATTCCTACAGCTCTGACAGGTTGAATATATTTACGCAATTTATTTTGATGAAGATGTCGAACACTTCCATCAGGTAGTTTGACATAAAAAGAATGTGGAGACTTCTTTTCTACTATTTCTCCTGGTCCTTTCCATTTTGAACAAAGACGATTTGTTGAATCAGGGATTAACACTACAACTTCATCCCCAACAGAAAATTCGGTATCTTTTGACCGTAAATTATGATAATGTACATATTTCTGCTGCTGTTCTTGAGCTATGCTATTCGCATACTGTGCCGCGACTTCTAAACGTTTCCGGAGTTTCAACAGGTAGTCAGCTACAGATTCTCCAATCCCTTGAGGAAGTACGATTTCATCTTCCCAACTTGATTTGAGGATGGCTAGAGGTCCTACAGGTGGTCGCCCATGAACTAGTAGGAATGGAGCAACACCCGTTGTAGCGTTAGGCACTTCTCTGTATGCCCATAACAAGAATGGCAACTGTTTATCCCAGCCTCGACCTTGTGAATTAATTGCATGATGTAGCATGGATTTCATAGTTCCTATCCATCTTTCAACCAAACCATTCGATTGTGGATAACCTGGAGTGGAAAATTTAGGAACACATCCTAATCGTTTTAAAAACTCTTTTGTCAGCTGTGCGGCAAAATTTCTTCCGTTATCCATTGCAATTACTCGAGGAATTCCAGTTCGTACAAATATTTCTATAAATGCATCACAGGCTGCCTTTGCTGTTAAAGACTTCAGAGTTATTGCTTCCGGCCAACGACTATGCTGGTCCATAACGCACAGTACATACTGATGGCCACGTGATGAATTTGGCTCTATTGGGCCTAAAATATCGGCATTTACCACTTGAAATGGGAGTTCTGGTCTTCCAACAGCTTCGATAGGTGTTCTATCGTTTACTTTTCCTTTCCTGCGCATTTGACAATCATGACACGAAGCACATAATTGTTTGACTTCTTTTGGCATTCCTTCCCACCAGAAAGACATTGCAATTCTGTCTCTGGTCTTCTTAGCTGCCAGATGTCCACCAGTAGGAGTTTTATGAGCTAATTTCAAAATGTCCTTTCTTCTGCTTGCCGGTACGACCAATTGAATATATTTCTGTCCGCCTACTTTACCCATATGATATAATAAACCTCTTTCAATCCAGTAACCATTTTTATGTTGCCTAGCTTCTTCGAAGCACCTTTTCAATGTAGGACAGGCTAACTGCTCATCCCTAAACACTTGTGCTTGTGGAACAGGGATATTTTCATTTCTTTCATCCTTACTATCGGTTTCGGTCAATGTCTGTTTAACTACTGAGTTATTAAAGACTTTGGTTTCTGGATGATGCGACTCGCTGTTGTTTAGCTTTGCCTTTCGAATAGTCTCGTGACTTTCTCCCTCCATACAGAACATACACTTTTCATTATCTTTTGTGAGTGGGGTACTAATCGCCTCATCCCCAAGATAATTGTCGTTTGAATTATTCTCAGGTACACCGAACAAGGATTGTTCACCGACTTCATTTATTGTGATTACTTCAACCTCTTCTTCTGAAGAATAGTTTCCGGGAGACCTTCCCTCCACTTTGAACAAGGACGGTTCATTGTTTTCTTCCACTGGGGTGATATTAACCTCAACCCCTGAATTTCCAGGATTTCTTCCTTTCACATGGAACAAGGATTGTTCATCGACTTCTTTCTTCGGGATATTCACTTTATCCCCTAAAGAAGTGTTTTCGGGAGACCTTCCCTCCACACTGAACAAGGATTGTTCATTAGCTTCTTTTACTGAAGTGATTCCTGTATCATCTCCCAAATAAGAACGCTTTTGTTCCTTCAACCATTCATATACCCTGGGAGTGATTAAAGCTTCCTCATGCAGCCCTTCTACTACTGCAGCATGCACTTGAACATATGGAATGATTTCTTCATCTGTATGAAGACTTAGCGGAACTGACACAAGTTGTGCTTCCACTGGATTACCTATAGCAGGTCTCAAAAGAATTTTCCCACTTGACTGTAAGCGTTCCTCAGGTACAACTGATTTTCGTAGGTACGGTGATTTCTGCACCACTGTCCACGATGCCTTGAAATTTTTGGCTTCCGATTCCTAAATCCACTTTCAGAAGCTCGCCATCTTTCTCGTTGACTGGAAATTCCCACTCGAAACAAGCGCTATTTAGATTAACACTGACCTTATTAAGGCCCTTACTTTCTTGACTCTTTTTGTTTGTTTTCACGTTAGATGTACTTGCCGAATTCAATTTGGGGCAGGATTTTTTCATATGGCCTTCCTTTCCGCACAAATAGCAGGAGAATTTCGGACGAATGTCTCTTTGTTCTTGCTGTGGCTTAGTAAAAACTCTTTTCTCATCTTTATTGTTATTTCCGAAATTCGCCCCTTTGGATGGAAGATTCCAATTTTCTTTATGAGAAATTTCTTTCGGTTTTTTATTGAAAGTCATTTTGACATTTTCATAATCATCTAATTTACTGGAAATAATATCAGATGACTTAAACAATGACCATTCATCGATGAAATGTTCTTTAATTTCTGGAGGTACTTTCCTTTTAATTTGATCTGTAATAATCAAATCATATAATTCGTCAAATGTGTTAACTTCTAATCCCCGAATCCATTCAGTAAAATAGTTTTTCAACTCGTAAGCAAAATCTCTCCATGTGATATCAGCTTTTTTAGTATGCTTAATGAAAAGTTGTCGAAATTTTTCAGGAGTAAGTTTATATCTCTTTAACAATAACTCTTTTACTTTTCCGCAATCATTCGTGATTTCTTCGTCTTCCCGAGCTATAACTTCCGCGATTTCGTATGACAGTAGCCCAATGAGATGAGAAACCCAATCATCTCTTTTAATTTCGGCACGTTTTGCCTGCCGCTCAAAAAGAACTAAATACAGACTAATTTCGCATGTTTTAGGATCAAATTTTTGTAAGATGTTATGTAATTTTACGCACGTTTTCTCAGAAGTTTCATTTGTAATTCCTTTCTTCTCAAGTTCTATTCTTGCATTTTCCAAACGCATTTTTTCCAATTCATCTTTTCTCTTACGTTCCTCTATTTCTTCTCTTCTTAGGCGTTCCTCCATCTCTTCTTTTCTCTTACGTTCCACTAGTTCTTCCCTTCTTATGCGTTCCTCCATCTCTTCTTTTCTCTTACGTTCCTCTATTTCTTCTCTTCTTAGGCGTTCCTCCATCTCTTCTTTTCTCTTACGTTCCTCTAGTTCTTCCCTTCTTATGCGTTCCTCCATCTCTTCTTTCCTCTTCCGTGCTTCAAGTACGTTCGCTAATGTTTCTTTAACAAATTCTTCATCGTAATTCTTTGAAGCCAAAATAGCATCTCTTAACTCATATAACTTTAAATGTTGAGCTCCTTCCACTCCAAGCTCAGTAGCAACTTCTTGCAATTTTTTTTTATTCCCTTTACCCAAAAATGCCATCTTCGGATGGATGAAATCAAATCAAGTTCAAATTTTCCGTGAATAAAATAAATTTTCTTATATTTATAATCACAAACCCTATTGTTTTCCCCCTAATAACGCCAGTTTTGACATCTTAGTTTTTATCTTACACAACATTTTCCCCCAAATTAAATAAAATAATCATTAAGTCGGAATGCATACATAAAAGGAGAAAAAAAAATATATGTATCGAAATAACAAATTAAAAAAAAAATGTTTACACAATCAACTCTTTCATTAAATAAATCAGAATATACTTTATTACATAACCAGCTTTCAATAAATTAGAAATAATGTTGCTATAGCAACCTTTAATCAAACTTACTTTTAAACAGAAAAAAAAAAACAATTTCCGATTCATTCCTGAAAGTAAAAAAAAATAAACAAAACCGGACGTTCACAAGAATAATATTCACTAGTTTTTTTTTACTGAGATATTTCATTAATATTCCCATAATAATAAAGATAAATAAAGATAAATCATTATCAACGTCTAACAAATAAACAATCATTCAATAAAACAGAACAAATAAATCAAAACAGAACTCTTTTTTCTTTTTTTTTTTCACAATCTGCTTTAATGAAACAGTTATTTATTCTAAATCACGTGATGAATAAAAAGAACACACAGAAATTAATAACAATGATCTTGAATAGCATAAAAATATATTCTTTTCACCATTCTTTTTAATATTTTCCGGCTTTTTAAATACAAATAAACAAATATATTTCTATTTTTCATTTTTCAAACACTAGAATTATTATTATTTCAACATTACGAAATATTCAATTTCCATTTACCTATTCTTTACCCTGTTGGAATACAAAATCGGAACAAAATATCTAAATGCTTAATCCTAATTATTTAAACATAAAACTTATACAAAATATGACTCTTGATGAAACATTAAAAAAAAAAAACATACCTTTTTTTTTTCATCACTATCATGAAATAATCCATAAATGCACTTGCTATTTAACATATCCTTGGCGACTGCGCCAATTGTGGCCACTTCTTTTTGCACCTGGTTCTTTTCTTCCTGTAAAATCATCTTGAGACACATTAAGACACTGATCACGCTTTGTTTACATTTAAACATTTTAAATTTACTTACGGCCACAAACATAAAATACATAACCAACACATAAATTAACATCAAGTAAAGTATTTTAAAAACAACATATAGAATTGAAACGTTAGTCCATCTTGATTCACATACGCACACGTGTTGCCACATTTTTCGTACCAAACTTTTCAGTTCTTGTTTTGGAATACTCTCGTAATCAGAGGTGCGGCGTTCACAATAATAATAATATAAAATTGTTTCGATGCTGGAATACTACCTGATATCTTCGATAAACAAATTTACAACGATTATTATTGTTCAATCACTTCGTGATCGCTATTGGTTCGTTCAGTTGACAAAGTAACGCTATTTACACATTTTTTGTTTCTCTCTCTCCCACACACACATTCACATACACTAACAAACATGCAAATTTTTAAGTGTTCACTTACATACTCAAACTCTTTACTTTCACAAACACTTTACATACCGTCTGACAGATTTACTGACTAACTTACACGCACACTTTTCACTGACACAGACAGTCACATATATTGAAAATTAGTTCCTTGAAAATATTCAAAAATATTCAAGGTTTTTTTAGAGAATTCAGATTATGTAAATATTCACTTACGTACTCAAACTTTTTGCTTTCCGAAACACTTTACATACATTCTGACAGATTTACTGACTAACTTACACGCAACTTTTCATTTACAGAGACAGTCACATATATTGAGGAATTAACTGCCTACAAATATTCAAAAACATTCCAGGTTTTTTTTGAGAATTGAGATTATGTAAATATTCACTTTACATACTCAAACTCTTTGCTTTCATAAATACTTTACATACATTCTGACAGATTTACTAACTTACACACACACTTTTCACTGAGACAGACACAGACAGTCACATACAAATATTGGGAAATTAGTTGCTTGAAAATATTCAAAAATATTCCTTTTTTTTTTTTTTTTTTTTTTTTTTAGAGAATTCGGAGTATCTAAATATTCATTTACATACTCAAACTCTTTGATTTCCCAAACACTTTACATAGATTCTGACAGATTTACTGACTAACTTACAAGCACACTTTTCACTGACAGAGACAGAGACAGCCACATATATTAGGAAATTAACTGCCTACAAATATTCAAAAATATTCAAATATTCCTTTTTTTTTCTTTTTTTTAAGAGAATTATGCGAACACAAATATCTAGAACTGTACGCAAGAAGCTACAAAAATTTAAGGTCGCCAAGAGATGGGCATTGTTAGTAATACATTTAGTGGTGTCATTATTTATTATTGAATAGAAATTTGCTGGCAAATCAGTAATTTAATATTCTTAAAAAAAAAAAAAGAAAGAAAGAAAGAAAAAGAAAAACTCTCCGAACATGAGTAGTTAATGGTTGTTTAAATAAATTAAAATAAGAGAAAACGTGTTAAATAAAGAAAACAAAAAAATATAATAGACTTTTTGAGTATTTTGCCTCATATAGCCTGTTATTTCATTTAACGCTATTGCACTTCAAATAATTTGAGCACTCAGATCATAATGATAAAGAACTGTTCCTTAAGTTCCTATGCTAATATTCACCAAATTCTATACTCGTCGTAGGATAGTAACCTATAACATGTATATGTTACGGGCAATGTAAATAATTGGGCATTGTTTATAATGCCCGGGCAATTTAAAAAGTGCCCAAAAGGATATGACAAAATGATAAATTATGTTGCAAATATTACATTGCTAGGTCATTATGTATAATGCTAAAAGTCAAGTGGGCAATTTAAAAATCATTTTTATTCATATTTCTTATAAAAAATAACAAATTTTTACATACCTAACTGACAAAGTAACAAACAAAAAATAACAAATAAAATTTCACATGCTGACAAACAAACCGGTGGCGATGAAATAAGTACAAACAAAAGTTAAGTCCAAATAAAAATAATGTATTAGACATGTACGTACTTACAAATTTATATTTACACAAAATGTCAATATGTAGCAATACATAGAGGGTCTATTTATTAGAGCAGCTTCCACTTTGGTGACATTTCGAGTTACATAGCTTTTTTTCTTTACGACACTTGCACTTGTCGGATTTACAGCCACCTTTACAGCCACACCGACTATAGCCTTGGCCCCTTGTCTTGGATGACAATCTTGCACATTCTCTTAGTGAAATCTCTGTCTGTGGAATACCTTCGCCATATATAAACTTCTCATTACATATTGTAAATTGGTTTCTGGCATAAAGTTGATTTAGAATTCCGTGTTTCGTGCCTAATTTATACAGATTAGCATCTGTTACTTCAAGAACAAATGCCAAAATATTTCTTCCATCGGTGCGACCTCTGTCGACATCTGGGACTCGAACTCTAACTGTGTCACCTTTTTTAGCATCAGGGTATTTTGAGTTAGAAGTTTGAACCATTTTTTCAGCTTGTTTTTTTAGATTGCTTGCTAAAATCTGCCTAATTTTTAATATGTCGGCTTTCCTTTTTTTCACTCAGGGTTTTTCCGGGGAATCTTCATGCCCGAAAGATTCTTGAAATTCTTTATTATGTAAATCAGGGCTTGGTTTAGCTAGCAAAGTTGAAGTTTGAACATAACTATCAAGGGAAAGTAGTTCCTCCTCATCATGTTGACTTGGACCTGGTAGCTCCGCTAACACATGTGACTCAGGTTTATTTTGCAGTGGACCTTCTTCTACAGACCGTAAATTGTTCTGTTCTTTTACTAGAACTTCTAAGTCCTCTTCACAATTCATATTATGCAGAACGTCTGTGGGTAAAAAACTTTTTAGTCCAACTTTTAACTTTGTCCCAAACATGGCCTCATACGGAGTACAGTTGATGCCACTATGATGAGCTCTGTTCTTCATTAGCTGTACAAAACGTAACCCTTCTGACCATTTCCTGGTGCTATTGTCTTCTAGCAACGAACAAAGCATATTTTCCACGTCCTGATTCGCACGTTCTACGGAACCCTGACTTTGAGAGTGTCTGGGCTTCCCATGCACCATCTTCAACTCGGGCCACATGCTACATAGTTCGCTAATAGTACTGTTAGCAAATTCTCTCCCATTATCACTTTGCAAAATACTGGGCGCACCAAAAATTGCAAAAATATCCAAAAGCACATAAGCTACTTCTTCTGCTCTTTTGCTTTTAAGAGGTCGAAGTTGAATAAATTTAGTAAGATGGTCTTGGTATACAAGTATGAATTTATATTGATCATCAGCTTGTGACTGCATGTCAATTAAATCGACTTGACATCTTGAATTCATATTCTTACTTAGTATCGGTCTAACAACTAAACCATTTTTTGGCACACTGTGTTTTTTTTCGCAGGTCATACATAAATTTAGATATGTTACAATCATTTCCCTTATAATGTTTTTATACTTTGAATTTAGCTCTTTTTCCATACGGTTTCGACCACCGTGCCCAATTGCTATATGTGCATCATGTAAGAGTTGAAATATCTCTTCCCGATATACGTAAAATCTTATCTGCTCTTTACCTTCAGTTGAGTTATTCGAATTATGTATAAAGAAGTTTGACCTGCATAAAAAACAGTTTGAATTTAAAACGAAAGTAATTTTAGCATGCATAATATTAAGGAAAAGCCAACTCACCTCTCTCCTGCATTTCCTGTGGTCGCTTGAAAAACATTTTAGGCCATACACGTAAATAAAGATGAAATCCGATTGCTTACTATAGTTGACTTTAATCAGAGATTTTCTTTCAGAATTTTATGAACAAAAACAGAACCTTTCAAATATTTTAGCACAGGTTTTAAACCATGTCGAATACATGTAAAGGCATTTTTTTTTTATGCCTTGAGTGAATTATAAAGATAATAAAGAATAAGATTTCTTATTTGAATAATATATCGATTAATGAATAATATACGGCTAGATTTCCGTATTAATGTTCGAATGTTTTTCACTAAGAATAAAGTACTTCTGTTTTTCATGAATATGTTCCGAAAAAGCCAAAAACACCATAATAATAAAAAAAAAGAAAAGAATGAAAGTTTGGATTCTCTCTATCGTCACGTGATTGTCTGTCACTGCTCGACTGGCGCCGTCCGCCCTCCCATTGAGTCAACATACTGGGGGGGGGGGGGGGGGGCGGGGAGGCACCGAAGCTGGGGATCACCTGAGAAACCAGTCGAATAAGAGTTCCAGCAGAAGATGTTTGAAGCTCGATGACTCTGGTGATGCCATCAGCTCCGGGAATCAACTTGATGACGCGTGCAAGATCCCACTGTAGTGGAGGTGAGGCTTTATTTTTCAGAATAACTAGCTGCCCTGGAGAAAAGTTGTGACTGTTGGTGGTTCTTTTGGCTCGCGGATGCAAGGTTGGCAGGTACTGGGATGGCCACTTCTTCCAGAACGTCTCCTTCATCTGCAATAAGAGCTTATACCTAGAAGAAAGACTAAGAGAATTGTTTATTAACGATGGTTCTGGCAATTCTAATAATGCAGATCCAATCAAGAAATGTCCTGGTGTTAAAGCTGCGCAAACATTAAGAGCATTGGACAATGGTGTTAGAGGCCGCGAATTTATAACAGCCTCTATTTGACATAGAAGGGTGGAAAGTTCCTCGAAAGTTAAAATTGCACCTTGTGTGATTTTTACCAAATGATGTTTGGATAATTTTATCGACGCTTCCCAGAGTCCCCCAAAACTTGGAGCATACGGGGGAGTAAAGTGCCAGGTTATTTGGTGTTGGGAAGCAAAATTTTGTAATTTTTCTTCTTTGAATTAAGAAAATAGCTGTTTTAGGTAAGAATGGGCTCCGACAAAATTTCTGCCATTGTCCGAAAATATGTCAGAGGGGTATCCACGCCTACCTATGAAGCGTTTCAAGGCTGCGAGAAATGCTTCTGTAGAAAGATTTGAAACACATTCAAGATGCACTGCCTTTGTCGCCATACAGATGAAAAGGGCAATATATGATTTAAAGGTTGTCGCTTTTCGTTTATGTTGACATTTTGTCATTACTGGTCCCGCGAAATCGACACCAACTTTCGAAATGGGCCGAATGGGTGTGATTCTTTCTGAGGGTAGATCCCCCATCTTTTGCATTATTGTCTTAGCTGATAGACGAAAACAGAGTATACAACTTCTTAAAACTGCCTTAACCAAGCCACAGGTACCGGCACAGGCGACAAGCGACTGAAAATGAATGCTGATTGGCCAGCCAGAATCACACCACACGCACGTGGTTGTCCCATTGCTGTCAATTAATCAAAGTGCCCAAAGAAATAATAGCGGTATTTATAATGACCGGGCAATGTGAGAAATTATCGTAAAGTAATTCAAATTTATCAAATTGCCCAATTTTAATGGTCATTATTCGTAATAACCAAGCATTATGAATACTGACCTAAATAATTACATTGCCCGTAACATATATAAAATTTCAGCTTAATTGAATAATGTGTTTAGACGATATCGCACTCTAAATAATCGAGCCCATCAGCTATAATGATTAAAAAAAAATGTGCCCCTGTAGAGTTAAATCCCGCAAAATTTATTCGAACGGTGAGCTATAACTCGTCTATAAATTTTCAATTCATTCGAATAAAGCGTTTAGACGCTATCGCACTTTAAATAATTTGTGCTAATACGTCATAATGATAAAGAATTTTTCTTTTTGGCCCTGTAAAAAAAAACTATAAGTGCTAGAATCCCCAAAATCCATATAGTTCTTGCGACGGTGACCTAAAACATGTATATAAATTTTAAGCTCAATTAAGTGAGGCATTTAGACGCTGTCGCACTTTAAATATTTTGAACCCATGGGCTACAATGATAAAGAATTTTTCTTTTTGTCCCCGTAAAAAAGGTGTACAAACTAGATTCACCAAAATCAATAGGATTCGTGCTATGGTGGCCTATAACATATATACCAATTTTCAGCTCATTTGAACAAAGCGTTTAGACGCTATCGTGTTCAATCACACTCATACCAGGTGTATAAACTTAAATCCGCTGTTTGCGTATAGATGTCGCTAGTGAGTGTATTAACAGCGGACATTTAAATGTCTTATTGTTTTTGTATTAGTTTGACGTCTGTTTACATAAATCAGTGCAAATCGTTAGTGATTTCATATAAAAACATTAATTTTTCTTCGTGTAAACATGTCTCGTTTTGTACCAAAAAAAGAGCATATGCGGGAAGCTCTGCTTTTCTGCTTCAATTTGAAGAAATCAGCTGCCGAATCGCATAGAATGCTTGTGGAAGCTTATGGTGACAGTGCTTTGTCAGAAACAACTTGCAGAGACTGGTTTCGTCGGTTCAAAAATGGCTATTTTGACTGAAATGACAAAGAGCGTGAAAATCGGCCCCGAAAGTTTGACGACCATGAATTACAGGCTCTTTTGGACGAAGATGATACCCAATCGCAAAAAATGCTTGCCGAGAAGTTAGGTGTCACTCAACCAGCCATTTCTATCCGTCTACATGCCATGGGAAAGGCCTTATTATCAACAAAGACATGACAAACTGATTTTTCTTCATGATAACGCGCCAGCACACACGTCAAAATTGGTCCAAAATTATCTCAAAACACTTAACTGGGAGGTGTTACCCCATCCCGCTTAATTCACCAGACCTGGCTCCTTCTGATTATCACCTGTTTTCATCAATGGGCCATGCACTCGCCGAACAGCACTTCGTTTCTTACGAAGACGTTCGAAAATGGCTGGACGAGTGGTTTGCCTCAAAAGATAAGGAATTCTTTTGGCGTGGAATTCACCAATTGCCCGAAAGATGGGAAAAATGTATAGTTAGCGAGGGAAACTATTTTGAATAAAATTTTGTTTTGCATTATATAAAAAATAAATGTGTTTTTATTACTAAAAAACAGCGGATTTAAGCTTATACACCTGGTACATCACGGTAAAAATAGCAAAAATGAACTCAGGGGACTTCAAAGCGTATAGATACGTCAAAATGTCAAAGTCAAATTTTTGTCATGATTACAATACTTTCCTTACAAATTTATGTTCGGAAAGTAAAACGTCATTGTTAAAAATTTTTTTAAAGTAATTGTTAAAAGTTACATGATGTATATATTTTTTAACTTTCGAATTGCATATTTATCTATTGTTTTATTAAGTTAAAACAGATGCTTTTGTAACTTCATAAGGTTTCAATCACGCATGCTCTAAAGCCAACGATGTTCTTAAATAACTTTTAACATTAAACATATACAATCACATAAAATAAAACACTTTTAACAAAAATGCTTTTCTTTTAAATGTAGAATCACTTAAAAATGCCAAGTTGTAAGACAGTGAAATTAATAATTGCGATCGGTTAATCTAGAAAAATAAGTTAATATTAACCGAGTAAAAGAAAATCCAAATAGAATTTAGTGCATTTAATGTTTTTAAATTAAATTGAACTTTACTTTTTGACATAAAATATAATTTTTTCTTACTTTGTTATTGATTATTTTTTAGAGTAGAAATTATTTCTTATCTAGATATATATGTGCAATAGAAATTTTCGGTAGTGGCTATTAAAAAATATTCAAATAATCTTCTTTATTTTAATATTTCAATGTCATTAAATGTAATTTTTTTTTTTTTTTTTTTTTTTTTTTTTATTAGAAAGAACACCAAGTTCTTTTATTTTACTCTATTTTTTTATTTTTTATGGTGGTCGAGCTATTCATTATTTATGCTTTATGCTTTTTTCTTACGCATTTTTTGTTTTCTCGCCCTTTTCAATATAATCCGTAATTATTCTCTGTGCTCATCTTAATTTACTCATTTATTTATTTATTTATTGAATTTATGAGAAAAATAATTGCAACTGGACCAAAATTAATTTCTAAATATTGTCACCATTTTAATTTTGATTTTACCAAGAAATTATTGTTTGTTTTATACTCTGCTATAATTTTCATATCATATTCACTGTTCGTATCTAACATTGACCAGACTGTTTCCGCTAGTATTATCTTGACGATATATAAGGGCTTCCGGTCTTTAAATTGCTCAATTAGCCACAGACTGCCTTCGTATTTTTTCTTTCTTTCTTTCTTTCTTTTTTTTTTTTTTTTTTAATTCAGATAAGTTATTGCGTCTCGTTTGATATAATAAAAATATAAACTGGAACTGTTATTTCAATTTTCGACAAACTATAAAAATGATATTTTTATTCACACTCTTCATAAACTATTTTATAGTTAAGGAAAAAAAAGAAATAAAATTTATTGTATGTTTTTACAAAAAGTTTGAAAAAAAAACATTTAACAGAAATATTCTTTTCTTGAAAACACTTTCCACAAAAATATCATTTATTCAATTATTTAATAGCATCTATTAATACTTTTGTTGCAGGGATCTGTCCAGAGACAAATCTGGGTCCGTTAAAGGACCCTTCGCAAAATTTTTTATCCTAAAACAGGACCCTTCACAAAACTTTTGTCCTAAAAAAGGACTCTTCAAAAAATTACTTATCCTAAAACAGGACCCTTCACAAAGTTTTTTATCCTAAAAAAGGACCCTTCACAAAATTTTCCCCCTTATAAACAGACCTTTGATAAATCTGTTTCATTTTCAAAACTAATCTTCCATGAAATGAACAGGCTTCCTGAATAATCGGACGTGTTTTGCTGTATTTCCTCAGAAAAGCTGATATCCAATTTATAATTTATAAAGAACTTCTGTGCATATATGTGAGTTTAGTTTTATAAAAGTGAACTGCCATTGTCGAAAATGAAACCTTAATTATTTTATTTCGCAAAATTGCGTTTTTCATAATTTAACAAAAAGAGGGCCCAAGCCGAAAAGTTCGAAAGAACTTTATTTTCACAATTTCACTGTAACAGGACCCTGACAGAAAAGTCTGGACAGGCCCCTGCATATAATTCTATTAGTGTCGAATTGTTCTTATTTTAACGCTTTGATAATACGCAATATTAGTTTTCTATTTTACTAAAATGATTGTAAGAGACAGCAAAATTTTTCTTTTGTTGCAAGATATGAACTTAAATATAAAATGCATCGTAACAAAAAACTTGCATACATTAACTAAAAATTATATTTTTCAATTTTTTTTCCCCCAATATTACAGCAAATTTTTTTCCGGTTTATCGAATCCTTATAAATATCTTCAAATGTTTAAAGATGCTGTCTTATACATATTAAATTTATTTTAAAGCTATCTTAAAGAAGAATTTAATTTATTCTGTTCGTTTATTTATATATTGCTCTTCTATATGCTTTCCGTACCATTTGTTTTTAAAAATGATCCTAACATATTTCGTTATGTTCTCTTTTTGTAATGTGCTTTCATACCATAGCCTTTTCTAAATTTCAAGTAGTCCGGTCCAAAATTATTGAGCGCATTTCATGTTTGAAAATAAAAAGAACATATAAGGTACATACATGTTTAATGTATTCTTCGAAAGAAAAACTAAAACAGTTTTAAACAAAAACATTTTAAACTATTATTAATTTCTACATGAGCTCCATTTGCAGCGCGCAAAATATCAAGCCGATATTCAATTTCACGCCAAAATTTTTGCACCATCTCTCCTGTTTTTTTTTTTTTTTTTTTTTTTTTTTTTTTGTTTTCTTTTTTAATGATTTCAGTTCTTTGCAAATTATATGGAATCACGTATAGTTTACTCCCTAATCTGCATAAAAAGATGAAATTTATAAATACAAATGGTAAAAAATTATGATAGATATTAATTCACATTAAAACATATTTCGTTACATTTTACGCATTACTTTGTAAATACGGCAGAATTTTATTTTGTAAAACTGTTTTAAATTGTCTTTGAAAGAAAATAATAAACATGTAACCACCTCATACTTTTCTTTTATCATTCAAATAGAAAAAGCACTCAGTAATTTTGGACCAACCTGTATTGTTGGTGTAAATAATTATAAATCCGAAGACAGCCGCAGCATAAAGTAGTATACTACGACTATCTCAAAAATTTCTTTTATATCATTCTGTATAACAGCGCTACTTACGTATTGTGTGTTAATATGTGTTAACGTATTTTACATGTGTTATTACGTATGTGTTACGCATACGTTAATAATGTGAAAAGTTATTTTGAAAAAACTTTCGTTAGTATTATTACGAACAAAAACGTATTCAACATAGCGTTTCACATTAAAGATTTTACATATGCAGTTTAGTGGCATTATAATCAGTAGATGCCGAGATATAGCAGCAGTTACCCCTGCCCAATTATATTAAATTAGCATTTTTTTTTTCAAATCAAATTTGATGCGTTTATATATCCCAGAAGCTGACATATAGCATCTTCACAAACCGTAAAAAAATACACCTTAACAAGCCATCTGCCGATATATACACCTGAGTTAAATCATTATTATATTTTATAATGGCTGTCTCACATATCATATTTTGTGCCTCTATCCGATATAGGAGCTAAAATATAGCCTTCCTATATGTGGAAAAAATGCAGCATCACAGAGTCTGTCTGTCGGTATACATACAAATTGAATCAGCATAGTTTTTCATTATGACCCTGTCATATATCAATTTTTGGACCCACATATTATAGAATATATTATAAAAGCTAAAATATAGCCTTACTGTAAAGTGAGGAAGTCGCAGCGTACCAACAACACTTGCTGGACGATATGTGCCAAAATTTAATCAGCACCAGTTCACGCCAAGGTTGAACGAAATACAAAATTTTGTAGGATTCCGTTCAGTATTGTATATTGTTTCGTCAGAAACTACACCAACAAAATTTTTATTAGAAAGAGACATAATGGTCTAATCGTTTTCAGGGTATTTCAAAACGTGTAAAAGGAAAAATGGAAATCAAAATTTTATGATGAAATCAATACTTTCTTCTTATGTATTGTTTATGTTAATATTCTTCCTTTGTTAATTTGTAATGTGAATCTAGCGCCCTCTGTCGGGCGCCGCTAATGTTTTCAGTTTGTACTGGTACTCCGCAGCAAGCGGACGCTTAATTGCTCTATCATGAGCACGCAAATAAAATTTGGTTAAAAGATGAATCTTATTTTAGATAATTTGGAGTGGAAGGCTGATTTTTATACCAACTATGTGAAAAATACCAGAGCCGGGAATCGAACCCGGGCCTTCCGCTTTACGCGCGGATGCTCTACCACTGAGCCCAGCTAGGCATTTCTCACATAATATTATGTGAGAAATGCCTAGCTGGTTATCACCCAGGGTAGCTCAGTGGTAGAGCATCCGCGCGTAAAGCGGAAGGCCCGGGTTCGATTCCCGGCTCTGGTATTTTTCACATAGTTGGTATAAAAATCAGCCTTCCACTCCAAATTATCTAAAATAAATTAAGGTTGATGAATAATGAATTTCAAAATTATAATTTCGTGGTCTATTGGAGTTGTGCCACGTTAAATATTGTCACCTGATATAGCTGCGTTTGCAGACTCGGTGACCTTGCCAATGGTTATTATGTGAGAAATGCCTAGCTGGTTATCACCCAGGGTAGCTCAGTGGTAGAGCATCCGCGCGTAAAGCGGAAGGCCCGGGTTCGATTCCCGGCTCTGGTATTTTTCACATAGTTGGTATAAAAATCAGCCTTCCACTCCAAATTATCTAAAATAAATTAAGGTTGATGAAGAATGAATTTCAAAATTATAATTTCGTGGTCTATTGGAGTTGTGCCACGTTAAATATTGTCACCTGATATAGCTGCGTTTGCAGACTCGGTGACCTTGCCAATGGTTATTATGTGAGAAATGCCTAGCTGGTTATCACCCAGGGTAGCTCAGTGGTAGAGCATCCGCGCGTAAAGCGGAAGGCCCGGGTTCGATTCCCGGCTCTGGTATTTTTCACATAGTTGGTATAAAAATCAGCCTTCCACTCCAAATTATCTAAAATAAATTAAGGTTGATGAATAATGAATTTCAAAATTATAATTTCGTGGTCTATTGGAGTTATGCCACGTTAAATATTGTCACCTGATATAGCTGCGTTTGCAGACTCGGTGACCTTGCCAATGGCTATTATGTGAGAAATGCCTAGCTGGTTATCACCCAGGGTAGCTCAGTGGTAGAGCATCCGCGCGTAAAGCGGAAGGCCCGGGTTCGATTCCCGGCTCTGGTATTTTTCACATAGTTGGTATAAAAATCAGCCTTCCACTCCAAATTATCTAAAATAAATTAAGGTTGATGAATAATGAATTTCAAAAAAAAGATGAATCTTAGTTTAATACAGTCCATTGCCTCGTTAACATATGGTCCGTCGAGCCGGAGGCTTACTCAGTAATTGATTTTATTTGATATTATTATAAGTTTATGTAT
Organism: Salticus scenicus; assembly: GCA_963930645.1. Taxonomy (NCBI): domain Eukaryota; kingdom Metazoa; phylum Arthropoda; class Arachnida; order Araneae; family Salticidae; genus Salticus; species Salticus scenicus. Next base: position 340,818,823 of record OZ005652.1, on the reverse strand, counting down.
AAACTGTACTTTCGGTTTAAAAACCAAACCTCTAAACTATGGAGAACAAGTTAAAGGCTCTTAACCGCAAACGAGGAAATTTTAAGGGTCAGATTACTAAAATAAATAGTCATATAAGCGATAACATAGAGACCCTTACAATTGAAGAATTATCAGCACAGTTAGATAGTATACTGAAAATTAAAGCTAAATTTGAAGATCTAAAGGAAGAGTACTATTCTTTAGAAAATGAAGAAAAATTTGCTGAAACAGAAACTAGCTTAAGTGAGATTGATGATGAGCTGTACCAAATAGAGGTAAGTCTGAAAACCTCTATTAATAAAGTCAAATATTCAATTGATAATTCTGTTTTAAAAAATAAAGATTTGATGCATAATGAATGTGCTAAACGCAATTCTGTTAAACTCCCTGACATATGTTTGCCGATATTTAACGGCAGAATAGAAGAGTGGAATCTATTCAAAACTCAGTTTAACAGTTTAATTAATGAAAATATTGATCTTTCAGATCAAGAGAAATTACATTACTTACGCAGTTGTTTAAAGGGTGAAGCCAAACTAATTGAAACAACAGATGATAATTTTACTTCGCTTTTTAAAGCCCTTGAACGGCGGTATGAAAACCGTCGATTGATTATTGACACTCACATAAAAAATATTCTGAATTTACAACCGCTGAAACATGAATCAGCTAAAGAACTTAGATATTTATTAGTACTTATTACTAAAAATTTGAGATCATTGCAACTTTACGAATTTCATCGAGATAAACTTTCTAATGCTTTATTAATGAATATAATCTTGGATAGACTAGATCGAGAAACAAGGAAGCAATTTGAGTTAACACTCAAAGACAATGAGGTACCAAATTTTGATAATTTCCTAGAATATCTAGAAAGAAGGTGTCAGATTTTAAGTAGCATAAACAATAACATTTCAAAGGTTAATCTTGAAAAACCGAAATTATTATTCGTTAATAGTTCTAATAAAGTTGCCAAAAAATGTATTCTTTGTAAAACACAATCTCACTTATTATATCAATGTAATAGATTTAAAGAAATGAAATTAGTACAGCGGCAAGAACTAGTTAAAAGGCATCGATTGTGCTTTAATTGTTTATCAGATTTTCACGTGCTATCGAAATGCAAATCTAATAACTCTTGTTCTGTCTGTCATAAAAAGAATCATCATACATTACTACATAATTATTCTCTCCCAGACAAAAAAAATATTGGCGCCTATAACGAAAATTTTGACTCTCTTTCATTCTCGAATGCAATGAAGCGTGAAAATGTTTCGGATTCAATTGCGCAACAATCTGAAATCACGAAAGATGATTTTGTTTTGTCGAATTTTTGTCAGGGAAATAAAAAGTGTGTTTTATTATCTACAATTAGAATTTATGGTGAAGCTTATGATGGGAAAAGATATCAATTAAAAACAATTCTTGATAGCGGAAGTAATTGTCATTTAATTTTGAAAGAAACAGCAATGGCCTTGGGTCTGAGATTTGAAAAAGTAAATACTTTATTAAGTGGAGTGGGTAATTTTAATCATCAAATTAAGTATAAGGTTAATGTTTTGATTTCAAACAAAGAAAATAAATTCAAGAGAAACATTGAATGTTTTGTAGTTAAAAGCATAACAAATTCCACGCCAGTTAATAGGCTAGATATAAATGAAATACGCATTCCTGAATTTATTAATCTTTCAGATAACAGTTTTCATATTCCTAGTAAAATTAATATTTTAATTGGAAATGAATTATTTTTTGATATTTTGAAACCAGAAAAATTCAGATTAAATGACAATTTGATTTTTCAAAATACAGAGTTTGGCTATACTGTTAGTGGTGTATTAAAATATGAGAATAGTATTCCTTACTCATTTTGTGGGTTTATAAATTTAAGTGAATTGCATAAGGATATCGAACGTTTCTTTGAAATCGAAAACCCAACTGACATTGAATCCATGGATGGGTTAGAAGAAAAAGAACTCTGCGAACAACATTTTGTAAACACACATAAAAGAGACAATTCCGGTCGATTTATAGTTCAGATGCCCTTATCTAAGGATCCTAGCTGTTTAGGAAACTCAAAGGAAATTGCATTACGTAGACTAGATTTTTTGTGGAAAAGATTAAATGCAAATCAAGAAATGTTAAATTTATATAGAAATTTTATCAAAGAATATATTAATATGGGTCATATGGAACAGGTTATTGAAGAAAGAGAACCACTTGTGTCATACTACCTACCGCATCACGGTATCCACCGTCCGGACAATAGCACCACTCCTCTTAGGGTAGTTTTTAATGCTTCAAGTATGACTACTACGGGAGAATCCCTCAATTCGTTGCAGATGAACGGTGGTGTAATTCAAAACGATTTGTTTTCAATTTTACTTCGGTTTCGAATACATAAATATGCCTTTACGGCTGATATTCGAAAAATGTTTAGAATGATTAAAATAGATGAAACGCAAAGAAATTTATTGCGCATTGTTTGGAAGGATACCATCACGGATCCTGTGAAAACGTATAATTTGGCTACGGTTACATACGGCACCACAAGTGCTCCGTTTCTTGCAACAAGATGTTTAAAGCAATTAAGTATTGATGACGGTGAAAGGTTCCCGTTGGCAGCTGAGGCATTAAACTCTGATGTTTACATGGATGACATTGTGACGGGAAGCAGTGATTTAGAATCTGCGAAAAAACATCAGAATCAATTAATTACTATGTTAAAAGGTGCGGGAATGGAATTGCACAAGTGGTGCGCTAACGATAAAGTACTGTTAGAAAATATCTCTCTAAATTCTAAAGAATATAATTTCGATGAAACTAAAAATAATTCGGTAAAAACTCTTGGTTTAAGGTGGGACCCTAAGAAAGAAAATTTCTACTTCAATGTAAATCCGCAATGTTCAGAATCTCCGACAAAACGCTCTGTATTATCTGAAATTGCTCGGTTATATGATCCTTTAGGTTTATTAGGTCCCGTCATAACTCAGGCAAAAATAATGATGAAAAATCTTTGGAAGTTAAACCTTTCATGGAATCAACAACTTCCGGAAACTGAAAGAAAAAAGTGGGAAGCTTTCCGGAAAACATTGCCAGCCATAAAATCTATCGGCATACCACGGTTTATATTAACAAACTTTACAACAGATATCGAGATTCATGGATTCTCAGATGCCGCCAAGGGTGCATATGGAGCTGTGATTTATCTCCGTTGCATAAGTGACAACAAACAAATTAAGGTTAGTCTTCTATGCAGCAAGTCTCGAATAGCCCCTATTAAAGAAGTTACCATTCCGAGACTCGAACTTTGTGCTGCTGTATTATTAGCGAAGTTAATTTCCAAAGTAATCACTTCTCTGAAATTAAACATAAGTGACATTTTCTTGTGGTCAGACAGCAGTATTGTGCTAGCCTGGATTAGAAAGCCTCTTTCACAACCTAAACCATTTGTAAAAAATCATGTAAGCACAATTCAGAATCTGACAAAGCCAGATTGTTGGCATCATGTTAACTCCCAAGACAATCCTGCAGACATCATCTCTAGGGGTCTTGACCCTAATAAAATTCAACAGTGTCATTTATGGTGGTGTGGGCCATCTTTCTTACATCAAGAGATCGATTATAATTCCTCTATTCCGACAGATATAGAAACGAACAATTTGTTTTTACGAGAATTAAAGGATGTGCCAAACAATCAAGTGTGTGCATTAGTGCAGAACTCTGAACCAATAAATATAATTAATAACTGTTCATCGTTTTTAAAAATTCAAAGAATAATAGCTTGGTGCAGAAGATTCATACATAATATAAGAAACCCATTATACCCAGAGACTGGCTCTCTTAAAACTAATGAACTAAGAGAATCATTATTTTGTATTGTTAAAGGCATTCAAAGACTATCTTTTGCCACAGAAATTAATTGTTTAACTAAAGGTGTTCCTCTTTCCAATTCTAGTAAAATCTTAAATTTGAGTCCCTTTTTAGATGACCAAGGCATCCTCCGGGTGGGGGGCAGGATAAAAAATTCTAACTTACCAAGTATTAGGAAATATCCCATGTTAATTCCCTCAGATCATAACTTTACTTGCACTGTTATTAATTATTACCATTCTTTATATTTCCATACAGGTCCTGAAGCTACATTAACAAATATCCGGTTACAATTCTGGATACCGGGAGGACGAAATATCGTCCGTAAGGTACTAAGAAAATGCCTTATTTGCTACAAACTAAACGCAAAGGGAGAGCAGCAATTTATGGCTGATCTGCCAGCTGCAAGGGTAAACATCTCAAGAGTATTCACTCATGTAGGTTAAGATTATTGCGGTCCGTTTCAGGTGAAACCTCTACCAGGCAGGTGCAAACAAGTAAGAAAATGTTTTATTTCTATTTTCATATGTTTTAGTGTTAAAGCCATTCATTTAGAAATTGTAGGTGATCTAACAACAGAATCTTTTCTAGGGGCATTTAAACGATTTATCGCCAGACGCGGTCGCCCAGCAGAAATATACAGTGACAATGGCACCAACTTTGTTGGCGCTAATAATGAACTAAAAAAAATTCTTAAAAAATTGTTCAGCAATAAGAGAGAAATTGATAATCATTTAGCTAATGAAGCTATCAAATGGAATTTTAACCCTCCATCTGCTCCACACTTTGGTGGATTATGGGAGGCAGGGGTTAAATCCTTGAAATTTCATTTACGCAGGGTTGTAGGTGACACTATTTTAAATAATGAAGAATTTTCGACCCTTATTGCACAGGTCGAGGCCGTTTTGAACTCTAGGCCTTTATGTCCTCTTTCAAGCGATCCAAACGATCTTGAAGTTTTAACCCCAGCCCATTTTTTAGTCGGATCTTCTTTGCTTGCAGCACCCGATTTGGATTTTACCTCGACTCCTCAAAACAGATTGAGTCGTTGGCAGTTAGTTCAGAGATTACACCTGATCTTTTGGAAGAAATGGTCTTCCGAATATCTCAATAGACTTCAGCAAAGACCTAAGTGGTGTAAGATTAAAACAGAGTTTAAAGAGGGTGATTTAGTGTTGGTTAAACCAATAGAGAGCGCGTGGAGCCTAAAATGGCATCTTGCTAGAATTTTGAAGGTCCACCCTGGAGAGGATGGACTTGTTAGAGTAGTTACATTAAAAAGTAAGGATAGTATCTTTAAAAGACCAATTACCAAAATTGCAAAATTACCATTTGTTAATTAATTAAATGGATATTAATTATTATGCTATTATATTGTATATTTTATCTTTATATTTTGTTATGTTTACTGATTGTTGAATTTTTGCAACGTCCAGCCGTTGCAAGGCTGGCCAGGATGTTTATGTTAATATTCTTCCTTTGTTAATTTGTAATGTGAATCTAGCGCCCTCTGTCGGGCGCCGCTAATGTTTTCAGTTTGTACTGGTACTCCGCAGCAAGCGGACGCTTAATTGCTCTATCATGAGCACGCAAATAAAATTTGGTTAAAAGATGAATCTTAGTTTAATACAGTCCATTGCCTCGTTAACATGTATATAGAATAAAGTAATATATAACGTTTAATAGAATGACGAAATTTCTCGTTTCGTATAAAATATATAATTAATTTTTATTTATGTGCAGTTTTTTATGCGAATTTCTAAGGGGAAGTAACGCAATTCTAAAATTAGAAAGGTCATTTTTTGTTAATAAAATAGGCACCCAGCTGGTCTCGCTCACCAACCCCCGATGGAAGCATCGGCTCCCCACGACTCGGTTCACTTATTAACCACTCCGGGGCTCTGTTCGCCTATTCACAGCTTTGTATTTCTCTGAATAGGAATATTAAAAGTGCATAACACAAAACAAAAGCTGAAAAAATTTATAGATATCCCCATATTCAATGTCAAATTAAAATGAATAATATTCAATACCATTTTTAAAGATGAAACATTATGCATTAAGAAATTCGTTGTAGAAAGAAACCAAATTCAGAATAGAAAAAATCAAATTTCTTTGTTACCAATAGCAACATTGATCTTTTTTTTTTTTTTAATCATGGATGATATTTATATTCCCTGGTAACTGTGGCGTCATAAGACAGAAAGAACAACGATTTTGTAGAACTATTTGCATGTTGTCAAATAGAGTATCTTTATTAAGCCGATGCTTTTATTTAATAACTTCGTTAATTGATATGATAGAAATTTCTAACCAATTGAGGCCCTCCAGTGGCCGAGCGGCTCTGCGCTCAAAGCTGAGGTGCCGAGTTCGATCTCAGGTCACGCTCGTCGGTCTAGTCGTTCGGAGTTTTCTCCGAAACTTGCGTAAATACGGGCTAGGACCGCCTTAGAATGACCCGCATGGAGGGTACTCCCCCTCAAGGGTAGGATCCTAGTGCAGTCTCAATCGGACTTAATCCCAACAACTCTAACCAATTGAAAGGTGTGCCTTGGAGTACTCGGCACACATTGATACCTCTCATGACGGGGATGACACTTTCGTTTGCGAGAAGATGCGGTCGTAGGCAAGAAAATTTGACGCCGGAGACAGTAACTTTTTTTTAAATATAAATAGATAAATTTTTGCTTTAAATATTTAGCCAAAAAATTTTCTAGGAATGTAGAAAGACAGGAAATATCTAAAAAGAGTTTGACCATTCCATTAATGTTTTCATAGACTCAATATGATTCCTGATGTAGCGTTGCTACTGCTATAGCGGTAGTCATCTTGAATAGACAACAATTAATTTCATGTTATTTTCACGCAAAAGTGAACATTAAGGACACTTTTTTACTTTTCACACAGGCTACATTTTTTTAATTTTCAACTAACTCAACTTATTTTCTTTTTGTCTTGATAGAAAACTTAAGAAACATATCAAATGATGTAACATATTACAAATAAAAAAAATTGTGTATCAGTAATTCAAAAAGAAAATTTAAATAATAATAATAAGAAGAAGAAGAAGCAAAAAATAATTCCAAAATTTTTACACACGTTTATGACTGTCACGCTATTATATAATTTTCATATATTTAGTTATTTAAATTTAGATTATTTTTCTTACGTTAAAAGTTTTGCATTATTTATAAGTAAGATATATAGATATATCAGCACTCCAAAATTCATTAAGATAAATTGATATTTAGTACTTAATATTTGACCAGAAAGCTCTCTAATATCATATCTGTCACAAGTCAAATTAAACATGTGTTTTTTATGTATGCTAATATGCCGTATCCCAACTCATCTTATGCCATTCCTCCTCGATTCCTTATGCCTCGAGACCTAAATCCACTTATATCATTCCTCCTCGATATGATTCCTGTTGTAGCGTTGCTACTGCTATAGCGGTAGCCATCTTGAGTTGACAACAATTTATTTCATGTTATTTTCACGCAAAGAGAACATTAAGGACATTTTTTACTTTTCACAGATGCTGCATTTTTTACTTTTCAACTAACTCAACTTACTTTCTTTTTGTCTTGATAGAAAATTTATTAAACATATCAAATGATGTAACATATTACAAATAAAAACTTTTGTATATCTGTAATTCAAAAAGAAAATTTAAATAAGATAATAATAGTAATAGTAATAATAATAATAATAAGCAAAAAATAGTTCCAAATTTTTACACACGTTATGACTGTCACGCTATTATATAATTTTCATATATTTAGTTATTTAAAATTAGATTTTTTTTAATTACCCATTAGAAGAAAGTCTGTGTAAATTAAAATTTCTGGACTTTAAATGGTCTCAATTTCATGCAAATGCGCGATACAGATGAGTAACTGAAAATGGGTCTGTTCTTTGTCATGTTTTACAGGATACTTTTTTACCTTATTAAATGCAAATTATTTTTCTTATGTTAAAAGTTTTGCATTATTTATAAGTAAGATATATAGATATATCAGCACACCATGATATTTAGTACTTAATATCTGACCAGAAAGCTGTATAACATCATGTCTGTCACAAGTCAAATTAACCATGTGTGCTTTTATATATGCTAATATGCCATATCCCAACTCATCCCTCCTCGATGCCCAAATCCACTTATATCATTCCTCCACGATTCCTTATACCTCGAAGCCGAGGACCCTCATATTGTCAATCGGCCTTTTAATAACTACACTTCTTTTACCTCACTGCTTTGTAATGTAATTCACTTGGAACCACTGTTATTAGCTTCTAAGGCCAATACTTTTTATTTAATAATTACCAATAATTTTGAAAAATAATATTTCAAAAATATGAAAATAGATTAGACAAACAAAGAATTAGACAAATATTACAATTAAAAATTAGTGATAGGAATTAAATGTAAAAGTCCCTACAAAATGAAAACCTCACAGAACTTAAAACCTGTTCCAAACTATGAAATCTGAATTTTATGTTAAGCGAAGACTCAAAACAAAAACCATAGACGAGGAACAACATAAATTGTGCGATACATCAAATTAAAATTTAATGGTTAGAAGAAACCCCTACATAAATTCCACTCAACTACAACTGCACTTTCAAAGGGCTATTTCCATTAAAAATTAATCGTAATATTTATAAGGGCAATGTATACACACACAAACATGTTCGTGCCCCTTTACTTAAATTATGAGCGAGTATGAATTCCATCAGTTCATCATGTTGTTTTGTAACACCTTTTTTTTTTTTGTGTGTGTGTGGTTATATAGGTTAATACTAGTTGACTACACTAGGGTCCTAGGTCTATAGGTGAAGAGGTCCAAGTCAGTATTTACGCTAGTTACGGAGAAAACCACGAAAAACTCCGAACGAGAGGCCGACAAGAGAGATCTAGGATCGAACCAGGCACCTCTTGTCTTCCAGCTTTGAGAGCAGAACCTCTCGGCCACTGGTAGGGCTACAGCATCATTGAAACTAAGTATTGTTTGTTTTTATATTCATGGTTATTAACTGTGGTCGCTGCTCAGAATACAGTATATGATTATTAATTTATTATTTAGGAACACGAGCTCATAATTTGATTAAAACAGAATCTTTAATGAAAACAATATTCAATTGTCACATGTAAAATTTACATTTTCTAAAATTTCAGTATACTATAATTACTTTGATCAATTTTTAAAAAATTTCAATTTCCTCTTTTAAAGCATTTGGCAGTAATGTTTTATCATTCAAGGTTCGATGCAAAAGTTTCTTTATAAGGTATAGCTGTTGACTACTCTGATATGTGGTCATGAGTGACTTAAAAAAAAAAAATAAAAAAAAAATAAAAAAAAGCTCTGAAATCACAAAATTTAATCGGTATATTTTCATTTAAAACTGCATTGTTATTTTCGTTGTTTCTATTTCCCATCGAAATACAGAGATGTACATAACTATAGAAGTTTAACAATGAATTCCTGGAAAAGAATGCATGGGTACTGTTTTAGAGATAAATTTGTTTCATTTTCAATGTGGAATTACATCAACAACGATTATAAAGGTCTGCAAAAACATTTTATACAACTGCATGAAATTTTATAGGTACACTTTATGTTTTCTAGAATGCTGAATCCAAAAACGCTTTTGCAGCTGCATGGAATTGTTTTGGTACACTTTATGTTTTTCTAGAATGCTGAATCCATAAATGTTTTTACAGCTCATACGAATTTTTGGTACGCTTTATATTTTCTAAAGTGCTGAATCCATAAATTATTTTTCAGCTGCAAGAAATTTTTTGGTACTCTTTATGTTTTCTAGAATGTTGAATCCAAAAATGTTTTTACAGCTGCAAGATTTTTTTTATTTATTTTATTTATTTATTTATTTATTTATTTATTGTACTCTTTAGTTTTCTGGAATACTAAAGTCAAGAATAACGTTCATTTCCCTCTCCTCGGTCATCCAATCACGTACGATTTTTTTATTGCTTTTCTTTTTCTTTTTTTTTTTTTTCTCCATAATATATTTATCAATTTGTATTAATCTTTTTTGCCCGTGAAATAATTTCTCCTCTCTCCTCTCCCTTCATTCCCCACATTTTCTATTTCCATTACTTTTCAGAAAAAAAAAAAAAAAAAAAAAAAAAAAAAAAAACTCAAGTTGTTAATTTTTTTTTTTTCCATTTGGTAATGTGTGTTTTTTAAAGTAATAATAATTTCAAACAAACCCAACAAACATTGTGTGAGTAAGTACATATGATGAAAATCAATAAAATATACTGTGTCGATGAAAATATTTAAGACTAGTGGATCTGCAGATCAGGAGCCTCAACGTCCTAATTACATCAGACATTATTCAATAGGTCATTTTTATTTATTCCTTATTATATAATCGTATATATTGATTCGATCGACTTGTTACCATAATCAGATACATTCCTGAGGGGGGCTGCCGCCCCCCTCAACCCCCCGCTATGTCTCTATTTGCATATCTTTTAAAGTGTTACGGAATTGTAAATATTTGCATTTATTTTTGTATCAATTCTTTCAAAGAAGTTTAGTAAAGTTAATAAAATGCTAACTTTGTGCATTTTTAGTCGTTTTAGCGTTAAAATAGCCTAATTTTCCCTTAAAAACATTTTAAAAAGTTCCAATAAGGGAAGAAATGGATTTGGCGCCAAATTTGGCGACTGTTTCCCTCCTTGGCGATTTTTTTTGGCGACCTTTGCGAGAAAATCCTTATTAGGGATATACCAAATATGGAAGCTCTAATCTCATTATGAGATACGAGAATTTTCCAGAACAGTCTGTGTTCGATAGAAAAGTATAAAAGGAGCATTTTTTCGCAAAGGCAGTCAGCCTCAGATCTGTGTCAGTTTCGTGAAATTCTTGCTTTGCTTTGAGCCTCTTTAGATGAGACTTTCTTTATGTGTTATTGCTAAATAGTTTGTATCGTTGTTTTGCTGTTAACGGCTGTTGTTTAAGCTGTGTTTACTGGTTGAATTGAAGCTGATACTTGGTTTATAGACCTGTATTTTTCTGGAACTTCCTGTGAATACATCACTGAATTTTTGCAAGTTTTGCCTTTCATTCTCGGACAACTTACGGACCCCCAAGTACGCAACAATATGTATTCTTAATGAACGACGGTCTTGTATTATTTCCCTGAAATTCATAAATACCAAATTTCATAACTACCAAATTTCATACAAAAAAAAATTACATAGCATATCGGAAATATTTTGCGTAACTTTTAAACTAATTTCCAATTCTATGCCCACAATTATCAACAAGAAAACATGCTTTTAAAATTCTAACATAAATTCATTATATTTGATGGGGTGTAACCATGTTAAAATAAACTTTTAAGAAATATCGACTATAGACCGTAATAGTACGAAATTATTTTATATATCCCGGAAAAGTAGCCACAGTCATTATAAACGCCAATAATAAGAAAAAACTTAATTAATTATAACTCATTAATTTTTCAAACTAATTTGACATCATTCGGATGATTACAGTACATACTCGGAATTATTTTGTGTGGTCCCATAAATTATTTAGTCTATACATAACCTTTTTTAAGAGTAAACATAATTTTAAGCATCTTTATAATGTATGATAATTTTATTAAGTTCAATGCAGCATAAACGCATTAAAGTGCGCTCTTAAATAAAAGTTTGTCCATAGGCTCTAATGCTACGAAATCCTTTTGCGTGTCTATGTAAGCAAACCATAAACATTCTATACACCTGTAAAAACTATTCAGACTACTTTGCGTTTAAAATTAATAATTGTTCCAAATTTAACATCGTTTGGATGACTACGTGACATTGTCAGAACAATTTTGTAAGGTCCTGTACATTAATTAGAAAGCTTAAGAGCACATATTTTCTTCAAACAACATAAGTTAAACATCTTACTCATGTACGCTAGTTTAATTTTCTTGATTGCAAAGTAAAGATGTTAAAATGCATTTAAACGCAATTCACCTCATACGCCGTAATGTGAAGCATTTTGGCGTGTCCCTGTCTATAATCCATACAATCCATAAAAAGTATAGGCCTAAAAAAATAAATAGCTATTTCTATACCGAGCCTGAATATATGTGTCAATTTACAAATCAATCGGAGAATTTTTGCGGCCGCTATTGCGGTACATACAAATTCTTCCCATAGGCCGTAATGATAAAAAAAATTTGGCGTGTCCCTGTACACGAACTGCAAATGGAATGCACACCCAAAACTATACAGTTAATTTCGTGGGGATCATGAACATGTGTACCAAATTTCAAGTCAATAGCGTGATATTTGCGGCCGCTATCGCACGACAGACAGACAGACAGACGGAACACAAAATCCTTTTGAGTCTCAACAGAGGCCCTCCACTGACGTTTCGGTAAAAATTCGAAGTCAATAGCTTGATTTTTGCGGTGGCTATCGCGGTACATACAGATTCTTCCCATAGGCCGTAATAATAGAATGACTTTGGCGTGTCCCTGTACACGAACTACAAATGGAATACACACCTAAAACTATACAGCTAATCCCGTTGGGCTCATGAATATGTGTACCAAATTGCAAGTCAATAGCGTGATTTTTGTGGCCGCTATCGCGATACATACAAATTCCTCCCTTAGGCAGTAATGATAAGAAAAACTTTGGCGTGTCCCTGTATACGAACTACAAATGGAATACATACCAAAAACTATGCAGCTAATTTTGTGGGGATCATGAACATGTGTACCAAATTTCAAGTCAATAGCGTGATATTTGTGGCCGCTATCACACGACAGACAGACAGACAGACGGACAGACGGAACACAAAATCCTGTTGAGTCTCAACAGAGGCCTTCCACTGACGTTTCTGCAAAAATTGGAAGTCAATAGCTTGATTTTTGCGGTGGCTATCGCGGTACATACAGATTCTTCCCATAGGCCGTAATGATAGAATGACTTTGGCATGTCCCTGTACACGAACTACAAATGGAATACACACCTAAAACTATACAGCTAATTTCGTTGGGCTCATGAATATGTGTACCAAATTGCAAGTCAATAGCGTGATTTTTGTGGCCGCTACCGCAATACATACAAATTCCTCCCTTAGGCAGTAATGATAAGAAAAACTTTGGCGTGTCCCTGTATACGAACTACAAATGGAATATATACCAAAAACTATACAGCTGATTTCGTGGAGCTCATGAACATGTGTACCAAATTTCAAGTCAATAGCGCTATTTTTGCGGCCACTACCGCGATACATACAAATTCCTCCCATAAGCCGTAATAATAAGAAAAACTTTGGCGTGTCCCTGTATACGAACTACAAATGGAATACATACCAAAAACTATACAGCTAATTTCGTGGGGCTCATGAACATGTGTACCAAATTTCAAGTCAATAGCGCTATTTTTGCGGCCGCTATCGCGATACGTACAAATTCCTCCCATAGGCCGTAATGATAAGAAAAACTTTGGCGTGTCCCTGTATACGATCTACAAATGGAATACATACCAAAAACTATACAGCTAATTTCGTGGGGCTGATGAACATGTGTACCAAATTTCAAGTCAATAGCGCTAATTTTGCGGCCGCTATCGCGCGACAGACAGACAGACAGACGGACAGACAGACACAGCCCAAAACCGTTTTGAGTCTCAATGTAGGGCCTCCACTGACGTTTCGGCAAAAAATATACACAGTTTTACAAACATTTATTCCTTTTGTTCTCGCTTTATTCAATTAACAATCTCAAATATATATATTACAATTCTTTTACAAAATAGCTTTTATTTCAACGTAATTGTTATTTTTCTTAATTAGATAAATATTTCAACTGTCTGAATATATAATTTTCGTTGCTTGCATTTCTAAACTAAAGCACGCATTTTACACAGGAGAATATAAATAAAAGAAGTGATCAAAACTATTTCATTTTCAAACAGGGTGTTGTTTATATTTTTGTTTATTATTGAATTGATAAATACAAAGGTGGAAATCTATATCTAAACAATTGTAATTTTTTTCTGCGCTCTCAGTTATTGTGAACACTAATCAATAACTTTTTTCTTTTCTTTTTTTTACTTTTTTTCTATATTCAATAGAAGAAAGTATTGGATTCGTAAAAATTTTCGACTTTCGTTTTTCGACGGATTTACACGTTTTCATATGCCTATAATACGATTTTACCATTTTTATAAAATGTCTGTCTGTCTGTGTGTGTGTGACAAAAATTTTGTGGCAACTTTATCTCCGAAACTAAAGCTCAGAATTGTATACAAATTTATATGTAGATACACCTTGACCTATGTTAGTGCCTATCAACTTTTGGCGTCAACAGCTCAACAATTAGCGATGCTATAAAGCGTTATCCGCAATTTAAGGGGAAGCTATATCTCTGGTTCTATTGCGTATAATCAAACAAAACTTGATATGTAAGAATGTCATTATGAGACATTATGCTAATTCAATTTATCGGCCCATCAATGCTTATCGGCCAACAGGTGGCGTTGCTATAGAGTGATTTCCGTAATTTGAGAGAAGGTTATATCTCAGGAACCACTGCACAGAATTACATATAAATTTATATTTAGATGCACCTTGACCTAAATTAGTGCCTGTCAACTTTTGATGTCAACCACTCAAAAGGTAGCGCTTCTATACAGCGATTTCTGCAGTTTAAGAAAAGGCTATATCTCTTAAGAAAAGGCTATATCTATTGCGTATAATCAAACAAAACTTGACGTGTGACAAGGTCATTATGAGACATTATGCTGATTCACGTTGGATGACTATAGGCCAATAGATCGCTCTGCTATACTGAAAAACTCCTCGATAACGGGAAGGCTATATCTCAAATTGTATGGCATATAACTGTACGAAACTTGATATGTGAGATAACCATTATAAAAGCGCATTTTTTAATATATTATTTATAGACAATAAAACTGTCTTTTTTTAGATATTTAGTGTTATTTTTCTCTAAAATGAAAATCATTTGTATTCATCATGTTAGATAATTTTTATAAATAATAGTTTTAAAAATTTATTTGCCCATAGTGAGTTTGCATAGGAAAATATCGAAAAAAGTCTTGTCGCGGCCACAACATACTAGTTTTCTTTTTTTTAACTTTTTATTAGCTAATTTTTTTAGAAATATAAAATATATGCTGTTAATTGTTTAAATAGTTTTTGTTGGTTCACTTTTAATTTATATTAGATTCGTCGGTGTTTTTCTTTATTACGTTAAAAATAAAATTTAAATTAAATTAAATTATTCTGTTAATTTTTATACAATTTTTCGTTTGTTCCTTCATAATACTGTGTATAAAAACCCGTGTATAGCAAAATTATGCCATCATTAATAATCTTTTTATTACATGAATGATCCTTTTATCTTATTAGACATGAAACGTTTCAGTAAAAATAGAAAGATTTAAGCAGTTTAAACTATCATTTGAAAATACAAAATATTGCATGCAGAGTGAAACACAATCGTTTTACATTTATTTGAAAATAGAATATTCCTTTACGTAACTGATACGGAAATGTTGTGTCTGTATTCATATAATTCACTACTAGTACAAAGTTTGTTCTTCGCATTCAATTTCCTATATGTATTTGAAACGTATTTTGTAAACATCGAACAAAGGAGAAAAAAGTATAAATTTTAATATATACTTTTACTTTTTTCTATGCTAAAAGAAGAAAGTATTGGATTCGTAAAAATTTTCCGATTTTTGTATTCGATTTTTTAAGAGGTCCTAAACGTGTTTTTATTATCTTTAGAATAACGTTTGCCGCTCTGTGTATGTGAAAAAAATTTTACGGTAATTTTCACGAAGAACTATTGAACAGTTTTTCTTGAAATTTTACATTTAGTTGCTGCTTGACCTATTAATTGATATCTATGACAACTTTGTGTCTATCGCTCAACAGATGGCGCTGTCATACTGTTTTTCATAATTTTTAGTATGGCAGAATACAACAGAATTTCTTATATGCAAAGTATAATTAATCAGACAATATAAAATTTAACAATTTTACTCGTAAAAGAAGTAGTAAACCAAGCTTTAAAAAAAAAACAAATAAATAAATAATGTTTTGTTTATAAAAATACAATGATCGCAATTTGTAAATAGCCGTAAAATTTCCGAACTCTAACGGCTGTTATTTGTCCAAAACATAGCCACAATATTTCTGGGCTTAACATCAATATATAGGATAAGCCTACGATAGATGGCCATATTGTCAAAGATTGAAATAAAAATTTTTAGAATGAAAATATACGAAATGTTATACATATGCTCTTCATATTTTGGAGAAAAAAAATTTAAATATTGAGAACAAAAGAATGTAAACATAGTTTGAAATCAAAAAGGTAGATATTCATCTCGTCTTCATGTCGAAGAGCCATCCAATTCAAAAAAGAAAAATCTTATGTAGACACCACATGACTTCCTTATACACCTATTGAAATATACATACTGTTATGAAAATATTGACATTTCTTTTTTCTTAAGGTAACTGGTTCGTAAATAAACAGGCAAGTTTCAGCTCGTAAACATTACTGAAAACAAGTCAAGAAAACTATTAATTCAATCACAAAAGTCACGATATAGTAAGACTATAAACACCACAGAGAGCAAATATCACTTGCTTTGAAATAGTATTTATTCTACAGATTATTATTACAGAATCCCTCAAAGGCGATTCATTGGCGCATCTTACAGTTTAATAGAATCACTAGAGTTTAGGGAGTGTAATTTTGTAATAATTGGCGAGAAACGATACCTAATACGAAACTCATCAACGCCGCTAAATTAGAGAAAGGTTTTACTGATTTTTGCTGCCCTGAAATAATATTTTTTGCCAAATTTGGTCGCTAATCTCGCCAAGTCATCAAGATTTTTGCCAACACAAATTTTAGTTTTGGTGTAAAATTTTGTGGTTTGGCGCCAAATTTGAAGCCTTGGAAATCCAATTTGGCGAAACATTTTAGTTTAGGGTTGCTAAAGTTTGGAAGCTCTAATTTAAAAAAGAACAGAGTTCTACATTTTCCGAAAAAGTTCATTGGTTTTTAACTAAAGTGGCAAAACTAACTTCTTCGAAAATTATTTCCCGAATATTCTTGAAATAAAGTGTATTCGTCGACTTGAGCCTGCTTATAACTTTACAAATTACTTTCTATACGCAAAAATGTCGAAATTTTTCATAACAGTATAATTACGGGCTCTATCTACAGGCTGAATATTCATTAAGTAAAATACATTTCTTGACAAGAACTTATTTATATCTTTAAAAATTACTTTTTTATACGCAAAAGTGTCAACAACTTTCCTAACAACGTTATTATGGGCTCTATTATTGATTTCTTTTGAAATCTCTAGGACGGTAGGTCATACATAATGGCCAAAAACTTTGTACAGGGTGTCCCATAAATCTGTAGACATTTTAAAATTCATAACTATGGAATAAATTGATAAAATTGAACGTAGATTGCAAAAATTGTGAAGGGGGGATTTTTTTTTTTTTTTTTTTTTTTTTCGTAAAGAAAAAAATATAGTTAAATTTTTTATCGACGATAATTAGACAAATAGTTAAATTTTTAACAATGGTGTGAAAGAAAAATATGCAAATGAAAATCCTATAAATTGCACAATTTTGCGATTAGAACAGTTTACTTCTTATTTTGCTTCCTACTTGTGCATGCATGAAATTTTATTTGCGAGTCTGACTTGGTGAATAAAGCGTTATTTTTGAAGATGTTTTCCCTCAGGTAAGAACCGCCGACTGAATCTGCTTTTAGCAGTGTTATAACTCGCTTTCAAACTGCAATTTGTGGGGACGACGGGCACATAGAATAGGATTCATACGCCTGTAAACATTTGCATGCTATTAAGTACAGCTTTTCATGAAAATATGTGTCCTGGTCATGCACAGCGCCCTCTACCGACAATAAGCTTATTTTTTTCTTTACCAAAAAAAAAAAAAAAAAAAAAAAAAAGATCCCTGTTCACGAGAATGATTTTTTCGCAAACTGCGTTTGATTCTATCAATTCATTCAATAGTTATGAATTTTTAAAATGTCTACAGACTTGTGGTACACCCAGTATCTTTTGTCATTATGAATATAATTTAGTAAACATCTACAAAACGGAAAAGTCCCAGAAAAACCTAAAAAAGAGATGTACAGCTAGGTGTTATAAGAAATCTATATACCGATTTGCAACGGTCTATATCCAACAGCTTTTGATTTATGCGAGATACACACAAACACACAATACACACAATACACACAGCCTTCACGAAAAATCGTGCATAATCGTAAATAACTCTAAAACAGAAGCTCAGATTAAGACCAAAATTGGATGTTGATAACTAAATATCATGACAGTCACAATACAAATTTACAGCATTCTGCAATCATTCGTTTTTGAGCTATGCGAGATACGAAATTCATTTTGCAAATCGGGATTACAATAATTTCTTATACTTTGTATAAGGAAGTAAGAAAAACGAAGCTAAAATAGCAAAAAATAACATATTTCATGTAGTTAATCGTGAGAAACGTATAACAATTTGTAAAGATGCATTTATTTTGCGAAAAATGAGTGAATAAAATTCGAATAAACAGAATTTAAAGCACGATTTCAATACTTCACATTTCGCAAAATTTTACCACATTTTTGGCAAAGATCTTGATAGTTTAATAAGAAAGCACCATACAACTGGAATTTTAAATTATTACTTACAAAAATTTGAATAAGCACCATAAAATGCAATAAACTCGCAACAATTGTTTCGGGTCGAAAGAGCACACGGTCCTACGTCAGGCGAACAAAGTAGGCACGAGTACAGCAGCGGGAAGCAACAGAAGATTGCAGCAGTGGGAAGCAATAGAAAATTCTATTGCTTCCCACTGCTGGACTCATGGTCATCGTTTCGATTTTTCCAAAACTAACATAATTTTATCTCTTGCCTGTTCTTCCCATTTGGATATCCATGAAGCTTTTTATGTATTTAAAAATTCGAAAAATCTTGTTAATGATATTTCTCCCACTCCATTTTTCTCTGATGCTTGGAAATTACTCACGTAACTTGAATTTTCGTTTAATTTAAATATATTTTTCAGAATTTTAGATTTTGTTATATTTTTTTAATCTTATTTATTTATTTATTTTCTTGGTGTATTTTATAATTCTACTCACACCAGCATTCGAATTTACATTCGACTTTATATGGTTTTGCTTTTCATTGAAAACGGTTTTGTGCGTGGCCGCTTTGACTGCTGTACTCGGGCCTACATTGTTCGCCTGACGTAGGGTCGAGTACTCTTTCAACCCGAAACAATTGTTGCGAGTTTATTGCATTTTATGGTGTTTATTCAAAGTTTTCTAAGTAATCTTGATAGTTTGCATACGTTTCTTGGAACCATTTCAGACACTTTAAGCATTTTATGCAGCCATTCGTTTAGGTTGTGGTATTGTATTCTTCCCTACAACCAACACAGGGATCCTCATCAAATTCTATTCTCTCAGAATCTGTAGAATCTGATAATTTCAAATGTATTTCATCTTCTTCACTGTTGGAAATGTCGTGTGTTTGCTTTTTCTTGCGTTTATTTTAGACTTTTCACGATTTTAAACTTTTTCATTAACTTTGTCTCTTTCTGGAATGAAATTTTCCGATGTTTTCCAATATTTATTGTCGAAGTCAAACCATAGTTCCTATTTGCTATTAAACCTGCCATAAATATTATTGGTTGGTTTTCTAAATGTCTTTGTCAGTGTTATATCGGGAACAGGTGCAACGTCATAAAGTACTTTTGTTGGAGATGGTACGCCATAAGTTTTTTATGTTTTAAAGTTGGTCATTTCTCCTCAATTTTAAATAGCCATCTCTTCTGAAATTGAAGGACACACATCCACCCAATTCAAAACATCACTCCACTATTGTATATTCTTGCTGTAGGCTTAAAAGCAAAGATTAAATTGCATACGTGCCTTAAAAGTTCGTACAGCAAAAAATAGATATATAACGTACATTTTGTAAAATATTCAGTTACTTAACACAACAAAAATATTTAACTCCGAAATTAAATAAACATTGAATTTCACTTACTTTTTATAATCGAAAAACGTAGCTGCAAGTCGCAATGAATGAATTCATTGAACTATTTCCTACGAACGAAGTTCATGTTTTTTGCTTGATTGTTTGCTTGTTTTATTGATGTGGTTTTTTTTTTCGATACGAACTTATACGTTATGAATTTTGCATTGTTCTGTAGTGAATCTTTGTAAACTCCGCAAATTTATTCTTTCATATAATCACTAATATAGAACGAAAAAGTAAATGTGATAATAAACTTTTTGTCGTTTGCGAACTCCGTATTTCTCTTGTACGAACATTTAACTTACTCGGTATGAATTATATATTTTGTAATGTGAATCCTTTTTAAACAGGTAAAATTTATCATATATATGTATATATATATTAGAAGAAATAATTCAAAAATTTACTTAATCATACAGATTTAGTACTGTTGGGGAATACGTTTCTTGTTTGAAAGTATTTTTTTTATTCTATTTTATAATAAATCACTTTAAAAATACTTCAAGTAAATCCTAAACTCTGCAAAATATTTATGTTTTCTGGTTACGCAAAGTTACAACTTTTTTTACATTTGTAAATTTTGAAATAATAAAAAAGCAAGGACACTTAACATATAAGGTGGTAATAACAAAACTTCCTAGATTTATGAATCTCATATGACCTATGTGTTCAACAAATCAAAATGAAATTTCAGATATTATTGTTATTAGTTAAAAGTATGCAATTCAGATTATCATGATTAAAATAATAAAATTCATATACTTACGGCTGCTGTAAAAATTTTCGAAATTTTGAATGGTAATACCTACTTTTTCTTTAACGTATTTATAACCACTTTAAAAACTGATAAATGGCATTACAGCGATGCAAGTATAATGAAAATTTCAAACATAAAGCATTTCGAAAAAGGACAATGTAAAGGACCAATGAAAACACATAAAGAAGATACATTGGTGAACTTTTCATAATTCCCAAGGACAGACAGTAGAATCACAGAACCAATCACAGATCGCCATGTGCAAAGCATTACTTTTAGATAACCTTGTGAGGTTAAGACGTCAGAACGTCACCACAGTTGTTTTAATTAAGCTGGATCCAGCAAAGTAGGAAGTGGGGACGGTTAAAATCACTCCGTCGCCAGTGACTCGGTGAAGGTTGAGGTCGAGCTAGTTTTGTGTCGGCAGGGTGCTGCATTAAAAGACTTAGATTTTGAATATTAGTTAAATTAGAAGTGATTTTTAAAAGTACGGATTGAAATGTAGTGAAAGGAGGGTGTAGGAAGAAGTATAAAAATAGAGATGGTTTTAGTAGATGGTGTTTATGTTGGAGGATATTATAGTGGTTGTGATGAATCTTAGTTTGACGGATATTGAGAAGTAGAGTAGTGGAGATTTAGTGGCGTGAAGTTAAGTAGTAATGAGTGTCGGTGTGAGTACCTACTAGTTTTCGGAAAGTTCAAGCTGGGTCAGAAGGGAATCCTCTGTCCCATAGTGAAGCCGTAGTATTGGAGTACGAGTGCGACCGTCTCTACACCTTCGACTATCTGCTGTGGTGAGATATTTAAGATAATTAAATTGTTGATTTATATATTTTTGATTTAATAATACGCTGACTGAGCTAAGAGCTATTTCCAGGCCGCCCTCCCATTAATCTGGTTCAAATAAACTCTTATTGTTTGTTCAATTAAAGTCTCTGGTTTTCTTAGTAACTTAATTAAGTATTTAAGTTAAGATGGAGTTTGCAGGAACGCAAACGCCACAGTGGCGCCCAACTCAGTTCGACATCCCCCCCACTCGGGTTTATTTTACTGGCTCAAACAATGTACTTAAATTTTTTGAAGATCTTGAACAGTATTTTGATATATGTAAAATTGACGAGGCTGATAAATTTAATTTATTAAAATACTCCTTAAAAGGAGATGCTAAAATCTGGTATGACACCATTGCCTCTAGAGCTCTAGGCCAAAATCTTACGTATGAGGATTTGAAGCTCAAAATTAAAAATTCATTCTCTTCTATTGTGGATAAAACCAAACTCCGTCAAGAACTTTGTACGACAAAGATATCGTTTTATGACAAACCCACCACATTTTTGTTACGTAAATTCGCCATTATAAAGCCGCTGGATTTAGTTTTATCTTTTGCCGCTGCAATGGAAATTATAACCCCGCTTTTGACTATTCCTATTCAAGATTACCTTGATCTGAAACCTGTCACCTCTTACGACAGTCTGTTTCAAACCTTAGCTAAATACCAAGAACGACACCCTCCAAGGGCGGAAAACACCTTTAATCGCCAACGGGGTAATGGAAATATGCAAAATTCTAGGCGTGAAAATTTCACCCCCCCTTAAAAATTTCAATCGCTATCAACAAGAACGTCAATCGCCGCAGACAAGGCGTAAAAACTTTCAAAATTCTCGGAATGATCGTTCTAATCAAAATCAGTCTCAAAACTTTTCTCGAGCTGATAGAAATAACAGAAATTTTCGTAACTCTCGTAATAACCAGAGTCGTCAGTTAAACGAGTAAGTGGCTCTTGTGAGGAGGGTCAACAGCCACTGAATAACTCAACCACCTCCATATGTTTAGACACAATTTGTATCAGTCCGGTGGACCTTCCTAATTTAAATGCAATAATTCATGATATTTTCATACCTACTTATTGGGACACTGGTGCTGAACGTTCCTTTCTAGCATATGAAACTTATAAAAAGTATTTTGACTTTAAACCTTTAAAGCGGACAAATTTAAATATTACAATGGCTCAAGGCCAGTCCTGTGTTAATAGAGGCGAAGTCAGCCTGAATGTTAAAATTCATAATTTAAGTGTTAATTGGCCTTTTTACGTCATCGACAATCTTCAGCATCCCTGCATTATAGGGTTAGATTTTATGAAAGCAAATAATGTTGAAATAAATTTTGCCAATAAATCTTTACATATTGATGATTCTAAGTCAAATTCTAAACCTGTCGAGCCGACAGAGTTAATTATCAATTTAGAGGAAAGTGCCCTCACTCATATTGAAAAAATTGATTTTGTTAATTTTCTTAATCAGTTTAAACATTTATTCTCTGAGACACCTGGCTTAACCCATGTTGTTTGCCATGAAATTGACACTGGAACTAATAAACCAGTCTTTAGTAAGACTTATCGTTATGATCAAGCCAAACAAGATATTATAAATTGGCATATTGACAAAATGTTGAAAAATGATATTATTATGCCTGTAACTTCTCCTTACGCATCTCCTGTTGTTTTATGTCGTAAGAAAAATGGTAAACCTATTACTGATCCTGAGGCATGGAGATTTGCAATAGATTATCGTAGGCTAAATTCTATCACACAATATCCCTTGCCTATAATTGATGATTTGTTAGCACATATCACAACGACAAATCTTATGTCTACTCTCGATCTGACATCAGGTTATTTTCAAATTGCAATGAAACCCGCTGATATATCAAAAACAGCGTTTATAACTAAAAACGGCACGTTTGGTTTTAAACGAATGCCTTTCGGATGTTCAGGGGCTGTGGCGACATTCCAAAAAGCCATGGAAACTAGACTTAAACCTGTTTTGAATAAATTTGTACATGTTTATCTCGATGATATAATAATCACGTCCTCATCTTACAATGAGCATTTAGATCATTTAAAAACAGTTTTTACTCTACTGCAAAATGGAGGATTAACTTTAAATTCCTCTAAGTGCCATTTTGCACGACAGGAAATTAAGTACCTAGGCGTCAAAATAACGCCTGCTGGTATTTCTGTAGATAATGAAAAAGTTCAGCCAGTTTTAAACATGCCCCCTCCTACTACTTCCAAGCAAGTTTCGAGATTTCTAGGCATGTGTGCTTGGTATGGGAAATTTATGCCTAATTTTGCTCACATATGCGAGCCCCTCTTTAAACTCAAAAGGAAAAGAGTTAAATTTCACTGGTCAAATGAAGCACAAGAAGCATGTGATAAGTTAAAAACTATACTTAGCGCTCCTCCTGTACTAGCTCATCCTAATTATAATATTAAATTTCAAGTAGCTACTGATTCTTCTTCGTACGGCATTGGTGCCGTTTTAAGCCAAGACGGCCGCCCAATAGCATATGCGTCCCGTACGCTTAACGCTGCAGAAAGAAATTATCCAGTAACTGAACGTGAATGTTTAGCAGTACTTTGGGGACTGCAAAAATTTCGTTTATATTTTACGCAACTTCCAGTAAAAGTTGTTACGGATCATGCGGCATTAACTCGGTTAACAACTGGAAAGAACCTCTCCCCTCGCATGATTCGATGGACTCTTAAGTTATCTAACTTTAATATAAACATCGAACACCGACCTGGTTCTGACAATATCGTAGCTGACGTTCTTTCACATACTACTCAAACTCAAGAAAATACGATTGAATCTAATGGGTTAGATCAATCCCTTGCTTTAAATGAAAAGAATGTTCAGTTAAATTCTACTGTTAAAGCCTCATATATTCATCATTCACATTTAAATGCTGAACCGGTTCAATCCGAAATATTAGCAAACGTGACTGAAACTCGTGTAAAGGAAATTGAAAGTGAACAAGTAAACCAAGGTGCGTCTACAAATCTAGTCACTACCTTAAACGATAAATTCGTATCTGATAAGAAAAAAGTAGCTTTAGCGCTTATGCCAGCATCTGTGTTAAATTCGAGAGATCAATTAATCCAAGAACAAAAAAATGATCCCGAATTTGGATTAATCTATAAGTATTTAGAAGATCCTGAGTCAGTTTCATTAATTGAATCAGCCATTGCCTTAAACTGGTCCCAATCTTTTTCTTTAATCGATGGCTTGCTTTTTTATTCAAAATTATTATCATCTTATGGCGAATTACGAGTTGTAATTCCCCAATCTCTTCGTCAAGCCATCCTATTTGAGTTTCATGACTCTCCAATTTCGGGGCACTTTGGCATTAGGAAAACTTATAAAAAGCTCAAAGATGCCTGTTACTTTCCTAAAATGAGGAAGTTTGTTAATGAATATGTTTCGAGTTGTCGCTTGTGCCAGCAATATAATTATAAAAATGTAAAACCGGCCGGTAAATTAATTCCTATTAAAGTTGATTTTCCAAATCAAATTCTTGGACTCGACTTAATCGGTCCTTACCCCCTCTCTAAACCAAATAGATTTCGTTATGTGTTAGTTATGGTGGATTATTTTAGTAAATGGGTTGAATTTGTGCCTTTACGTAAAGCTTCGGCACAAGCAGTGGCCACTGCCTTCTTTAATAATTATATTTCTCGTTACGGCGCCCCCCTTCAAATTGTAACGGACCATGGTCCTCAATTTATAAGTAATGTTTTTAAGGCACTTTGCGATACACTCGAAATTAAACATGTCTTCACGGTTCCATATCGGCCGCAAGCTAATCAGGCCGAACGTGTTAATAGAACTTTAATTAATATGATTGCGACGTTCATTGGTCAAAATCATGAAAATTGGGATCAGTTTCTCTATCATTTGGCTATGCGATTCGTACAGCGGTAAGTGATGCAACAGGAAAAACTCCCGCTGAATTGTTTTTGGGCAGAAAGATTCTGACCCCCTTTCAAAAACTGGTATTAGTACAGCAAAACGCATCTCAATTTATTACGCGAAATATTGAAGAATTGCTACCAAAAGTTCAGAGAAATTTGAGAAAAGCTCAAGAGCAGCAGGCTGTATATTATAACCTTAAACGTAGAATTTTAGAAGTAAAAGTGGGAGATAAAATACTCCTAGAATCACATTTTCTTAGCTCAAAAAAAGATTCTAAAGTAGCTAAATTTGGGCCAAAATTCATTGGGCCTTTCTCTGTTTTACAGGTAGAACATAATAATCTGACAATCGATTTTAACGGAACCCCAACTACCATAAACGTGGACCAGATACGCATTTTTAAAGAGCGCACTCAATCATATGCTGAAACTCTTGATAGTAATAGCGTGCCGGGTTCAAACCCACCTGACGAACAGTCCGTCTATACGCCTAACCTCCCTTCCCAGCCTAGTGCTCCTGATTCTTATACAGCTGATAAACTACCTACTCCTACAACTCCCGAACAATCTGTTCAGGGCACTTCCTCTGACCAATCTAGTGTTAGCAGACCCGTCGCACAAAAGCGAGCTCGTAGTGGGTCATCAAACTTTTCTAATGTGAAATTTCCTAGGCAAACTGGTCGCAAACGCGACTATTCTTTTACTAATAGCTCTTTTATACCGCAGATAAAAAAGAAAAAATCTTGGAATAAAAATTTAAAAAGGCCACAAGCCCCCTCCTCAAAGTCCTCTGGAACACATCGCCCACAGAAGGTACTAGCAGTTCCAGATTCAGTGCACACCGACTCTTTCCGACCTAAGAGAAAGGCAAGGGTTCGAAAAAGACCCCCACCCTCTTCATCAGCTAGCGGACGGCACATGGAGAAATTCCTAGCAGCTCCTGACTCGGTCGGTTGAGACGTCAGAACGTCACCACAGTTGTTTTAATTAAGCTGGATCCAGCAAAGTAGGAAGTAGGGACGGTTAAAATCATTCCGTCGCCAGTGACTCGGTGAAGGTTGAGGTCTAGCTAGTTTTGTGTCGGCAGGGTGCTGCATTAAAAGACTTAGATTTTGAATATTAGTTAAATTAGAAGTCATTTTTAAAAGTACGGATTGAAATGTAGTGAAAGGAGGGTGTAGGAAGAAGTATAAAAATAGAGATAGTTTTAGTAGATGGTGTGGATGTTGGAGGATATTATAGTGGTTGTGATGAATCTTAGTTTGACGGATATTGAGAAGTAGAGTAGTGGAGATTTAGTGGCGTGAAGTTAAGTAGTAATGAGTGTCGGTGTGAGTACCTACTAGTTTTCGGAAAGTTCAATCTGGGTCAGAAGGGAATCCTCTGTCCCATAGTGAAGCACGAGTGCGACCGTCTCTACACCTTCGACTATCTGCTGTGGTGAGATATTTAAGATAATTAAATTGTTGATTTATATATTTTTGATTTAATAGTACGCTGACTGAGCTAAGAGCTATTTCCAGGCCGCCCTCCCATTAATCCGGTTCAAATAAACTCTTATTGTTTGTTCAATTAAAGTCTCTGGTTTTCTTAGTAACTTAATTAAGTATTTAAGTTAAGATGGAGTTTGCAGGAACGCAAACGCCACAACCTGTGATAAGCAGGGTGGGAAGATTTGTTCTATTTTACATCAAGTATTCGAATGTGCCAGTTACATAACATTTCCAGGGAAAAAACGGGGTGATTTAATAAATCTTGGGACTTGCTGACGGAAACGGAAAACTTGCTGCCGAAGCAGAGCGTAGCGTATTTATCTGCTAAAACATAAACTAGGACGAAGCTCATGTTCCACGTTATTTGGTAAAAATTATTCAAGAAGCTAGATAAACATGGGATAGACCGCATTTCGGGCAGGTGTCTGTTCCTGATGGAGTTGTTTCGAAAGTGCCTAATACGATTATTGTAGATCATTGCATACTGAAATAAATTTTACAGCAATTTGAATGTACTGAAAATCACAATCATCGAGTTACTGCGCCCTGTTCAGTGGATGTTTCTTTATCGATTCCCGTGTTTTCAAATGTTGCAACCTGGAGACGAGTAACTTTGACTTTGTTGACTTTCTGAACTTTTTCTCGTCAAAAATACTGAAGATAATACGCGGCCGGTGAGGGTATTATAGACTGATGAAGCACATTTGTTCTTTAATGGAAATATAAGGCGTTATCTAGACTACTGTAAATAGTTACGGTATGGAACTAACGCCTTTATACAAAGTTAAAATAATTGTGTGGTACGGTATTGCAATAAAATTCGTTTTTAGTGCGTTCTTCTTCAAAGAGATCATTTCCATAGGTCTGAAAACGTGCTCCATCACAAGTGCTCGGTGTATAACAATGCTGCAGAATAACGTAATTTCAGAATTGCAGCAGAGAAATGTCGTTAAGAGCAGAGCACCGTATGGATGCACGATAGTTTTCTCCACACGTTACTGCATCTGAATAAATTTACGTAAGAAAATATAAATAACGCGCTGGTCGTGAGTTCGGTCCCCGGAAGGTCTAGCGTGTTAATTTTTGCAGATAATTAGTAGAAAAGGTGCCAATTGAAATAAGAAAATTTTCCGTTGCTTACACTACGAATTTTTTGAGGAGTTATTTTAAGAAGCATTTTTTTTTTAGATAGTGGAAAACACAAAACATTTTAGATATTAAAAAAGCACAAAATAAAATGTTTTAAGTAAAAAATACATAAAAAATATTTTTAGAAGCTTTATATATATGTATATATGTATATATATATATATATATATATATATATATATATATATATATATATATTATATTACTATTATACGAAATTGGATTTGTCATCGGCTTTTTGTCCCGTTAAAAAAAAAAAAAACGCTTCCATTATCTGTATATATATATAAATTACGTGTCACGATGTTTGTCCGGGGTAAACTCCTAAACTAAGGAACCGATTTTAATGAAATTTTGCACACTGTGTGCAGTTTGGTCCAACTTGAGAGATAGGATAGTTTTTATCTCAATTTATTGTCACAATATTGTTTTATTGCAATTATTTGTTAATTATAGACCTTTATTAAAGTTGCTCCAAAATATCTGTGAGTTCCATTAATTTAATTGTTGCCAAAAAAAAAAAAAAATACGAGTTCATTTTCTTTCGACATAAAAATAAATACATTTAATCAAACGTGAACGTTAAAAAATTATAAAAAGTTAAATTATGCATCTCACGAAAATTGACGTCATAATCAATTTAAGGATTTTATACACATTGATAAAGTGCTAATGTAGTTCTATCATAGATATAGTAATATATATAGATCTCTCATCCCCATGTTATCGTACAAAGATTTTTGATGCCGAAAAAAAAAAAAAAAAAAAAAAAAGCTTTGGAAACAGCCATTAAGTGGTATTGAGAAAAAAAAAGAAAAGAAAGAAAGAAATATGAATTTGAAACTGTATCTGGAGTCTTCCATTCCCCTTTAGCAAATAAATTATTCATAAATTTTATTTGCTAAAATATTAGTATGTATTCCCGTGTGTATTCACTCGGGGAAAGACGGCCATATTTTGGTAAAAACGTCGTCTTTTCCCAAATGAAAAGGAATAACTTTTTTCTCCCCAATGATCACTCTGTTCTATATATGCTATACTATATCTATGAGTTGTATACGCAAGCGAAGTGTGACTCACTGACCGTCTGTGCAGCCAAGAAAAAGATTTCCTATGTTAATTGCCCACTGGATTTTTTGTAAGAAATTATTAAAAATCGAGGAAATTTATTTCCCGATTTTAATCCTTATATTTGGGTATAGATATGTATTAGTTATCGCGGGTGTTAGATTGAATTATTTTGCTGTCAAATTGACAAAATTTTAATTTTAAATTTCAAAACTCTGTCGCCCTTGGCTTTTATTATTATTATTATTATTATTTGGCGATCAAAAGCGTAACACGAAAATATACATGCCAGATGTATGCATTGTACGAAATGTAATATGTATTATTCATTGTACGTATGTATGACATGTAATATGTATTGTACGAAATATTGTTTCATATTATTCATTACTCTTTTAATATAAGTTGTTAAAATAACCATGATTTTTGAAAGGAATTAAATATTTTCGCCAGATTTTCGCCAAGGATGACAGAAATGAAATCTATTCCGCTGCAAAATATTAGTATCTTACATTACATCAGATATTTTATTTAGACATTTGAAAACAAATTTGACTTCAAACTATGATAGAATATTTATCATTTTCCTTTTAATTAGTATATTATTAGTATATTAAAATTTAAAAGCATGGTATATAAAAAGTTTTTTTTTTTTTTTTTTTTTATCTTATAATTTTTCTTATCTTAATCCTCAATGTTTCCCATCTTTATTAACTTGAATTTACTATTAAAATTTTAACATACTCAAAAACTTCTCATCACTTCGTTAAAATACACTAAACTTTTCCAAAATCTTTTTCTATTTAAAATGATACATGTATTTACTTTAAATGTCCAATATTTCATAAGATTTCCAATTTTAAAGTTTTAAAATATTTATCAAATTTACTTATTTTTCTAGTTTAGCCTTATTGTTTTCCTTTTTATAACTACAGCTGTTGCCCTCTTTAAAATATTTAAAATGATGAGGTCATTTTATAGTAAAATTATCCATTATAGCATATATTATATTTCACTCCTCCATAAAAATTGATTTTAAAATCGTCTGTTTCTTTTATACTTTTATTTTAATAGAATTTTAATAGAATTTAATTTATATATTAGTCATTTTAGCAATTTTATCCAAAGTAGCATTAGAAATAATATATATCACTTCTCCATTAAAATTTATAGGACCCTACAATAAAATTAATTTGTGCTTAATATCAACACTACGAAAATTTTTATCAATCGCTTCCAAATTTTGACCTAAATTTCAAATCTCAACCCTGTGGGTTTCTACACCGGCTACAACGTTTTCGTCTTTGTTCGTAAATAATAATTTGACTGTACTAAATAATTTACAGCCGTATAATTCAACGTATAACTTAGTCACAGCAACGCGTGGCCGGGTCTGCTAGTATATATATATATATTTATTTAAAAATAAAAAATTTAAGCAACTCATTGTATCTCTTAATGAATCAGCTGGTTACAACGTCATGTTGATAATGCGAGAGTCGTATGTTCGATCCTCGCCGGGCCGAGATGTTGTTTTTTGCAAATTATTAATAGAAAAAGTGTCAGTTGATAAAAAAACTATTTCGTTGTGTACACAGTATCCTAATAATTTTTCAAGAGTTTTTTAAACGGCTTTTTATCTAGTTACAAAAAGCACAAAATAAAAAGGTATGTAAAAATAAATAAATAAATAAATTTTTTAGAAGCTTTTTATTAGGAGCTTTTTATATGAAATTAACTTGGTCATCGTGTTACGCTAGTAAACAAGTAAATATAAGCCGTTCCGTTTGTGGCTCCGTTGCTCAGTTGGTCAGAGCGTCACGTTAATAACGCAGTGGTCGCGAGTTCGTTCCACGGAAGGTCCGGCGTGTTAATTTTTGAGGATAATTAGTAGAAAAGGTGTCAATTGATACAAGAAAAATTTTCGTTGACTACACAATATCTTAAGAATTTTCGAAGACATTTTTTAAGAAGATTTTTTTTTTTTTTTTTTTTTTAGATATTAGAAAACACAAAACATTTTTAGGTATTATAAAAGCTCAAAATTAAAAGTTTCAAGTACAAAATACATAAATAAATATTTTCAGAAGCTTTATAAATATATTATATATTATTATATGAAGCTGAATTTGTCATCGCGTTTTCTATCACGATAAAAAAGCAAGACGCTAATGGCTCAGTTGGTTAGAGCGTCATGTTAATTTTTGCAAATAATTAATAGAAAAGGTGCCAGTTGATAAAAGGAAATATATCGTTGTGTACACAGTAGCCTAATAATTTTTGAAGAGTTTTTTTAAATAGCTTTTTATGTAGTTACTAAAAAGCACAAAATGAAAATTTAAATAAAAATAAATAAACAAATAAAAAATTTTAGAAGCTTTTTATTGAAACTGGATTTCGTTATCGGGTCTTCATGTCACGCTAATAAATATGGCACCGCAACTTTAAAGTAAATGTCAGCAGTTCTTATAGTCGCTCGTTGACTCAGTTGGCCAGAGCGTCAAGTTGCTAATGCGATGGTGGTGAGCTCCATCCCTGAAGGATCGATGTGTTAAATTTAGCAGATAATTAATAGAAAATGTGTCAATTGAAAAAGAAAATTTTTCATTGCTTATTTGAAGAGTTTTTTTTTTTTAAGAAGCTTTTTTTAGATATTAAAAATCACAAACTAAAAAGTTAAATACACACACATATATATACATATTCTTTTAGAAGCATTTTATTGAAATTGGATTTTTTTCATCTTGTCTTCGTGTCATTCTGAAGAAGAAGGCGCGTCCACTTTAATATAAATTTAAACAACCTTTTTCGTCCTCGTTAGCGCATTTGGTTAGAGCGTCATGGTGATAATGCGATGCTCGTGGGTTCGATCCTCGCAAGCCGATCTGCTGCTTTTTTGCAGACAATTAATAGAAACGATGTCAATTGATAAAAGAAAATATTTCATTGTCTACACATTATCCTAAGGAATTTTTAAAGAAGCTGTTTTTTGAGTTACTAAAGCGCACAAAATGAAAATTTTAGTAAAAATATAAATAAAAATAACACTGAAAGTTTTTTATTATTGTGGAACCCTAAAAAGCCTAAAATAAAAATTTATTCTTGCACAGACATGCCATAAAATCATAAAAGTTTCAACAACAAGAAAATTTTAAAGAAAAATATAGATATTTCACTTTTGTAAAAGATGAAAAATTGTAAATATTCCAAATATTTTAAAAAGCATTCGAGAACAATATTCTTTTTCTATAAGTATTTGTGAGATTTTTCTAGAATGTTCTATGATTTTTCTTGATAGTTAGACTTTTGGTTAGAGCGTCGTGCTGATAACACGATGGTGATACAGTAGTTTATTGCCAGATAAATAATCGAAAAAAAAAATGTCAATTGATAAAAGACAATCTTCCGTTGTCTACAAAATATCCTCAGAAATTTTAATTAGTTTTTTTTTTTTTTTTTTTTTTTTTTTTTTTAAGAAGCTTTTTCCTTTTTGTAACTAAAAAGCACAAAATAAAATTTAAGTAAAAAATCATTTTTTTTAATTAGAAGCTTTTTATTGTGAACCCCTAAAAAGCATAAAATTTTTTAAAAAAGCAAAAAAAAAAGCTTTTAAAAATATTTTGAACATTAAAAAAGTTTCATCTCTTGCAAAAGGAAAGTACCTATATTTTTCTCTAAAATTTTCTTAATGGTGAAACTTTCATTTCTTTGTAGCATGTCGTTGCCAGAATAAATTTTATTTTATGCTTTTTAGGGCTTCACAGTAAAAAGCTTCTAATTTTAAAAAATGATTTTTTACTTAAATTTTATTTAAAGACTTGAAATGTGTTTCTAAGTTTGCTTCTTTGCTTTACAACCAGTATTGTGTACTTCCCTTTTTAATAATGCCAATAATTGCAGACTTTTCTTTTTTTTTTACTTTTTTTTTTTTCTTTTTGAAAAAAAAAATTGTTAAAAATATTTAGTAGTCAGATTCCATTCTTCTTCTTTCCCATGTAATGGACTTTATCCGCGTTACGTAATAAACCCTTGACACGTGACTACTACAGGGGAAAAAGCAGAATTATAATGTTTACATTTGTGTTTTATGGGGAAATGTTTGTATCCTAGAGGGAAATTCATAGGGAAATGGAGAATCAGAAGTCTTATGTTGGGTATATTTTAGCCTCGAACCCAAGAAAACGGATAGTTTCAATTCAATGGGATTTTAGTTTCTTAGTTTTATCGAGGTATCTCGTTTAAAAATAAAGTTTTTTTTTTTTTTTTACACTTTGAACATGTTAGCTTTTATTTTAGGAAGCAATTTTTAAAAAAAAACTAAATTTAAATATTTCTTTTCGAGATTGAAAGTAGGGCTGGAGTATTTATCAATATATCCCCAAGTATCAATATTTTTTTAATATCGCAATAACGATATTAAAGATCTTGCTCAGCCGATATATCCCTCTAACGATATTTCTTAGCGCGCACTGAGCGATCGATGGATGCGCCGATAAATAATGTTTAATGCCAATCTTAAATACCTTCTTCAAATCCTGTTTTCCCCACCACACACCGAACAAAGCGCGCGCCGTATAGCTTATACTAATGCAACCCCTTGTGCGCGCGCCATCAATGTGCCGATAAATAATAATGAACGCCAATCTTAAATACCTTCTAATTCTGCTTTCCCCACTAAGCATGCATCACCACGCACCGAACAAAGCCCGAACAAAAAGAGAGCTGAATAGTGCAACCCTTTTACTTTTTCCCTCCTATTCTATTGCTCACTGACTAAACTAGAGAAACATAATCCCAACCCCAAACGATATCTCTCTTTCATTAAGAAAAAAAGTGAATCTACTTTCTTTATCTTTATTCGTGCTATCTACCAAATCGAAAATATCACTGTCCAAAAAGTCTGAATGATATTCATCAAGAAAATTAAGTTATCACAGTATATTGACCTCCCACTCTACATTCATGCATTTACCTGACCCTAAACGATAATATGAAAGAATTTATACTACCGTTAGTATAAGTTCTTTGCTAATATTGCACATCACAGCTCGTGGATCATATCGTAGGTGATGAAAACCACAGACAGACAAGGCGATATAAAAACAAACGCTTATTATGACGAATGAAAACGATATATTTTGTTTTGGCTCATTTCCTGCTATTGGTTCATTGATATTGGTCTATTTGAAAGTATCGATATTTCCTGGCCAATGAGATGCGAGCTTCAGCATGTGTTTAATAAAGATCATGAAAGCCGAACTGATAGCTACTAGAAGAGTTTTTTTGCAAATTTTCTTAGCTAAACGCTAAGAAACTTCTAAAAAACTTCTGAAAATATAAGCAATTATAGAATGTATTTATTATTATTATTATTATTAAATATTTCAATAAAACATTTTTTTTATTAAGGCTGTACATCAGTCAGATAGCTCCCTTTCTCCTTTCCCATGTTATCCAATGGGATTTTCGTTGCTTCGTTTTATAAAAATATCTCATTCAAACAAGGAAGTTTTTCGAATTCTGTTCGAATTCGACATATTCGAAAAAATTAATTTAAATATTTTATTTCAACAAGTAAAATATGGACTCTAAGTGTGGATCTCTAAGTAAAATATTTAAACTTTTTTTTTCGAAAAATTGCTCACTAAGCTAAAAGACGACCTGTTCAAAGAGTAATATTCAAAAAGCACAATTCGAAAAAGTTCATTTTTTAATAAAATATTTTTATAAAAAATAAAAATGGAGATAGATCGTTCAAAACTTGTTCATAGAGGTTTTTGATACTTACAAATCAATTGCGAATATTTTCGAATTTGTAAAATTATTAGGATAAACGGGAGGGGGGGGGGGGCGAAGGGAGAAAATAATAGAAATAAGAGTTAGAGCATTTTGGGAATTTTTACCGAAAGCAGTGAGAACCCGATGCGACATTTTTCCTAATCAGATTTTGTTTCCCTTTTTTTTTTTTTCACTTGATAAATATTAATGCAAATTAATTAATTAATTAATTTTGAGAATTCAGTAATTATAGTGATTCATTTAAAAATAGGGACCAGAGAAGTGGGCGCTGCCTGCTAGTGTCATAATAAAGATATTGCATAAAATCGCAAAATGGAACGGAAAGAAACATTTATTTATACAATGTACATCAATTTACGATAAATCACAATTAATTTCTTTATATTACAAATTTTAAAATGCTAAGAAATTATTCATTAGATCTTAAATAATTATACCGGCAAAGTTTATTTAGCACAGTTAGGCATGCATAAATCTAAATTAGTATGCAATGGCCATCACAAAACATCCTTCTATATGGTTTAATATGGCAGTGCCACCTAGTGCTTAATATGTACAAAAATCTACATAGTCTTTCACAATAAAGATTTTACATATGCAGTTTGCTACAATTTGCTACAGGACAAGCGACAGAAAATAAAAAGCAGCTGAGCAATAGCAGTACCACCTATTGGTTGACATACATCCTAATGAATTCAAATTTCTTGCTTTATAATTTCTATCTCATATATCAAGTTTAAAGTGTTTATACGTTATAAAAACTAATTATAGCCTTTCAGTATACGAGAGAAAATCCATCATAGAAGGACTGCCTCTCGGCCGATACTCACAAAAATTGAATCAGCATAGATTTTGATAATGGCCCTCTTACATATCATGTTTTGTGCAATTATACTTATAACTAGAAGCTAGGATGTAGTCTTCCTGTACATTGGGGAATTGAAGCAACATAATCTGTTGAGCAGTAAACACCAGTGAATATGAAGGTGCCACAAAATCTAAATTTTTATGATATTATGTCTATTAGGTCGTGAGTTAGAGCTTCATAAAAGTTGTGATCATACATACACTTACAAACAGAAAAATAATTTCTTAAAACGGTCAAATCTTTTTAAGAATATCTCATCTCAAAACATGTAAATCAGTTCAAAACCGAAAATTTTTACGAATAAAAGTAAATATCCTTTAAATATATATATAAAAGAAAATAAAAAACGTTAAATCACACCCCAATATACATAATTCTTGTAAATTCGGGAACTAAAAGCTTTGAATCCAATATTTTCTTCTTGTGAATGTAGAACAAAAATAGTTATTCACACACTTAAGATGTTTTAGAGAACTTATGGAACTAAATATAAAAAAAGAAAGCCTCATTTTTTTTTTTTTTTTTTTTTTTTTTTCTGCGTGATAATCTTTTAAAATTTAAAATTGCGATTTCTGGAAATCAAATTTTTTAAAACATTTTTTTTTTCAATTCAAATAATAACTAAAATTTTTCCAGCATTTTCCAAACTAACATTATCTATTATTTTCAACGAGCTTTTCTTTCAGAATTTCTTTTCCTTTATACTCGTATAATATTTCTCCAGTTTTCCTTAAAGGGAATATTCTCTGTGAAATGTGAAGCAACAAGCAAAGAATAAATATGTGACAATATTTACAACCCCCTTATTTCCTTCTTCAAGCCCTTAGAACTTTTTATGTTGGAAAATAT
Source organism: Salticus scenicus (assembly GCA_963930645.1). NCBI lineage: Eukaryota > Metazoa > Arthropoda > Arachnida > Araneae > Salticidae > Salticus > Salticus scenicus. Next base: position 340,782,066 of record OZ005652.1, on the reverse strand, counting down.
ATAGGTTGAAAATTTGTTTTTGTGCATACAAAGCATTTCCTTTCAAATGCAGGAAAACGGGTGAGAAATGTCAGCTTGGCAGCGTGACATTAAACACTTGATAAAGCAGAAAAATTTTGAAAAAATGTCTTTTTTACAGAAAAATTTTGATATTGAGAGAGAGAGCGTTCTAGAATTTTTTTTTTTTTTTTTTTTTTTTAAGTAAATGACATAAACATTTTTAATTTTTTTTATTGAATATCTTATTTAAATACACTTTGGTAAGCCTGTTAACTATAATCGATTTTTTTACTAAATTAAATGATATATAAATATCGACAATTTATTCTATTTACTAATTAATTTTGTTTAATATGTTTATTGAAACGTATTTTATAATAAAATAGCTAAGTTCTTTTTTTTTTTTTTTTTTTTTTTTTTTTTTTTGTGATTAAATTGTGTAAAAACATTCAAGCTAAGTAACATAAAAATTCTTAAAAACATACTGGCTTTTAAAAAGTTATACACGTTCCTGATTTTGAACAAACCCTTTATAAATTAACAATGATAAATACAAACTGAAAGTTTTATAAGTTAAAAACGACATGTCAAAATAGATCGAATTTTCAACTTAATCGTACACGTTTTATCATGGGTAAAATAATATATTTTCGTAAAACCAATTTTCTAAAAAAAAAAAAAAAAAACTGCTACGGTAACGGTATTATGTTTATTAAAATTAAATTTAAAAATTCGTGTGTTGTTAATGTTAAGGTTATGATTAATTTTCATAGTATGCATAGCAAATTTCGAGCGGAGGCTTTCTGACCGTTAAGCCCGTCTATGTTCTTTATGGCGACTTTTCAAGAATGGACTAGTTTCACCAATGTAAAAAAAAATCGCAATTCTTAAACGAAATACTATAAACAGCGCTTGTAATTTAAGAAAGGAAAACACTGTGTTTTCGTCTACTTTAATGGAACCACCGTGCTTTAATTAACTAGTATATGTGTTCGATGAATGAAACTGTTCGTTTTTGTAGTACTCACCTTCAAGAATGTAGACCGGCTTTTAAAAGATCAGGTGATATCCGTTCGAAATTAGTTATGCATGCCATGAAAACTGGCCATATCTCTAACTTTTACAAAACAAAAATTCTTAAATCTAATTGCAATAATTATCATAGCAGACTTTTTATTCTTTTGAGTGTGTAAGTGTGAAAGATGGTTTATAAAAGTGCATGATTTTATCCTTAATTAATTACGTGAAATTTTAAGTAGACATGAAGTTCAACAGTGACGTATCACACATGAAGGTTACACATAATTTTTGTCGCTGTTTACTAATGAGATGTTTTCTCAAAAACCGAAACCTCTGTAAATATATCTTTTTTTCAGAATTATCTGTATTTTTAACTCTGTTGTTTTTAATGTTTGTATATATTTTTCAAAATTTAACCAGTTGTTGTTTCTATATATTTTATAAAATAACTTGCAAATAACTACTGCGAAAATTTAGATGACAAGTGGATTTTCCCAGTATCTGCCAACAGTGACGTATCACACATATAGGTTAGACATAATTTTTGTCGCTGTTTACTTATGAGATGTTCTCTTAAAACCCGAAACCTCTGTAAATGTATCATTTTTTCAGAATTATCTGTATTTTTAACTGATAAAATTTAGATGGCAAGTGGATTTTCCAGTATCTGCCAACAGTGACGTATCACACATAAGGGTTACACATAACTTTTGTCGCTGATTACTGATGAGATGTTTTCTCAGAACCCGAAACCTCTGTAAATGTACCATTTTTTCAGAATTATCTGTATTTTTAACTGAGAAAATTTAGATGACAAATGGATTTTTCCAGTATCTGCAAACAGTGACGTATCACACATGAAGGTTACACATAATTTTTGTCGCTGTTTACTGATGAAATGTTTTCTCAAAACCCGAAACCTCTGTAAAGGCATCATTTTTTCAGAATTATTTGTATTTTTAACTCTGTTGTTTTTAATGTTTGCATAATATGTATCAAAATTTAACCAGTTGTTGTTTCTATACATTTTACAAAATAACTTGCAAATAACTAATGCGGAAATTTAGATGACAAATGGATTTTCCCAATATCTGCAGAAATACTGCTTAAAATATCGCAAAACTTTCATTACAAAATATCTTTTAAACTTTAATAAGAACAAATTGTACAGTTTGAAATTTGGACTTCTATGACAAAAATAAATAAATATAATTCAAATATGTCAAAATAATTCAATAATTAAAATATGTCAAAAACTTAAACACATTTTTCAAAATTTGGCGATTTTACACAATAAAAAAAAAATAAATTATAATGAGACATCCATTTTTCTTAATTAGTTGAAACGAATTTATTTAAAAAAAAAAAAAAAAAGTTGCAACATTTCTGTCTCTATTTGGTAGACATAACACGAGATTGGAATCTTAAAATTGTATCAACAGGTATGCTATTAAATCTTTCGGTAAAGTTTATAACTCGTAATATTCAGTAACAATGAACAAATAGTGATAAACAAGGGAATACAAGCATATTTGTCTTTTAAAAAATTTAATAATGAAAAAAATTACATAATTTATATAAATGAAATTAACGCAGCACATTACGTTACATTCTAGCGTTCATGCTTTCAGTACATTAAAAAAAAAAAAAAAAAAAAAAAAATACTCTTTCAATTTATTGCCTTTCTTCTCTGTGGATTTACAGAGAGACATCTTTTGGGACCGAAATCTTCTTTCATTCTTGACTTTTCACAATCACTGTTGTTTCAATTGCTGTTACCTATGTTCATCAAAATTTAAAACATTAATTTTAAATATACTATTTAAAAAAAAAAAAAATTAACCTTCTAAAATGCAGAAAATATTTAATTTAAAGATAAATATAAACTTGCTTACACGAGAACACAAATAATGAAGAAAATGTAATTATAATCGTGGATATATATTTTGTCGATGCAAATGCCTATGATGTACTTCAATAAAGTTCCATAGCTTTCAATGCAAAATATTTGAAAATTAACGTAGTGTTAAAAACACGATTTTGAGAAAATTCTAAACTATTTAACCCAGCTCAATATCAAAAATATGTGACGATTTTATAGTAAAACGATTAAACATCAATGGCGAATCTAATAAGAGGCTTTTGAGGCTTAGCCTACCCTAAAAATAGGCATGATATTTTATTATTAATATTTCTTTTCTTATTTTAAGTAACTATTACATTAATTATTATTATTATTATTATATATATATATATATATATATATATATATATATTGTTTTGTTTTTTTACCGGTGGTTTTGCGTATTTCCATCTTTAAATCCCTTCAACTTTCTCATCACAGCTGAGGGAGGCTTTATAGAAAAAGCCTCCTGATAGCTCATTCATACTGAAATCACACCGTTTCGGAACGACCGGGCGTAGAATTCGCACAAGCGTCTCAGCTTCTGCTCTCGAGAATTTGAGGCTAGCCTCTCTCTTTTCTTACTTGAAAGAGAACAGCGGAAATGCATAATAATTCATACACGGCTAAAGGCTCAGACTCAGAGTAATTCTTGCAGAATGTTTTTCCTTTTAAAGTTCAATCTCTAAATATAACTTTATAAATGATGATAAATTTACCTTTTTTAAAATTTAATGTCAAATTGAGTTTACTTTATTATTGTTATTATTATTTATTTACTTATACAAATTTAATAATTTATTTTAAAAACTTCTTACTGTACAGAACGACATTATACAAAATTTTGTAAGTAAGATGTTGTACAATAATGAAAGAAGCATGAGTACTCTAACAAACGTTTCTACGAAATTCTATGAGTAATCAAAGACTGTCGCATCTACAGTCGGTAACAAAATTCCTATGTTAAAAAAGTGCACTTCGTACGGTTTTGTTAAATAAATCCTTGTCGAATCCTGTACTTAGTCAGTCTAAGAACATGATTCGATAAGGATTTATTTAACAAAACCGTATAAAGTGTACTTTTTTTACATAGGAATTTTTGCTAGTGTTCGGACACTTTTGTTACCGACTGTACGTACAACTGCTAATTACTATTGAAAAAGGGTTGGTAAAATATCTGACCAAAGATAACAATTTTAAGGAAAAAATAGTTGATAATTTCGCTACCAAAAAACAGCGACATATAGAACTTTTGTATAAAAAAATTTAAAGAACATTTCATTAATTAAGAATATTATAACTCTGTTCTATCTAAATTTTAAAACTGAATTGCACCCGATTATTCCACAGCAACAAAATTGCATTTATATCAGGGGGGGGGGGGAAACAGTATATTTATTATTTTGATGAAATAAATTAAATTCTTATATTTATTTAAAAAAGATAATCTTCTTGATTATTAATTTTGTTTTTTCAAACAATGATAAAGATCTGGGCCTAAAGGGTAGTGCCCTCCGTAGGTTCTTGCTAAGGGGTCCTAGCCCATACTTACGCAAGGTTTGGAGAAAACCCGGGAAAACATTGAACGGCTAGGTTGACGACCGCAAGTTTGGGTTCGAGCCTTTCCCTTCCCGTCTACCAGCTTTGAGAACAGAACCGTTTGAGTTCGTCACTTCAAGTAAGATTTTACTTATAATATCTACATTAATTTAAAATATAAACATGTAATTTAATATTTTTAATTATTTTGTATTGCAAAAGTTATATATTATTTTATATACTTATCATGTAAAGAATGCATGTTTTTTAGCATGTAAGATATAGGCTTACTTTTTCCAATGCTAAATGCATATTAAATTGATTTTTTAAATTCTTAAAGTATTACTGGGATAGTAAATTTATCATGCAATATAAAGGTTAAACAAATCAATAAGCATTTACGTATACATTTATTTATATATAAATTTAATTATTGATTCAATAAAAATTATATATCCTTTCCCCCCTCCCCGTTTTTTTTTTTTTTTTTTTTTTTTTTTTTCGAAGTAACAAATTAATGACGCTATCAGAAATTTATCCTATTAGATTAGTGACTTTACTAAAATTAAGTACACTTCACTTTTTTTTTTTTTTTTTTTTTTTTTTTTTTTTACTTTCTCGTAAAAATTTTCGACTTCCGGTTTTCGATGGATTTGCACGTTTTGAGAGTTCTAGAACACGATTATACCATTTTTAGAAAATGCCTGGCTGGCTGTCTGTGTGCGTATGTGTGTGCGTGACAAAAATTTTGTGGCGACTGTATCTTCAGAACTACTGCTCAGAATCGTATATAAATTTATATGTAGATTCACCTTGACCTAAATTAGTGCATATCAACTTTTGGTGTCAACAGGTGGCGCTGCTATACAGCGATTTCCGCAGTTTAAGGGGTTTACTTCATATCTCCTTCGCAAAATATTTATTTTCAGTACTCGGTTCTTCCAGTTCTGTTTATCTCAAGTTCCGTTACCATATATATATATATATATATTCACGCAGGATATCTAATAAGTTCTTACACAGTATTTGTATCGAAACAAACGCATAAAACAAAAATGCTAGTATCTAATAATGTATTACGTAAAATTTCATGAAGTATTAGAAACTACTATTAAAGTATGTATTCTTTCATGAAATATATGAAGAATTGCAGAGAAGTAAAAAAAAAAAAATGTTAAAGGAGAAGAACCAGGACAAATTTTTGGAGCGTTAAAAAAATTGGGAGAGAAGAGAGTTTTTTAATAACCGCACTATTCGTAGGTATATGTAAAATATCTTTTGTGCAAGATAGGTAGAGATCACGCAAAGTGTGAACACCAAAATTTGTGAAAACTGTGCGAGGACATCTCCGAAAAAATATTCAGAAATCTGTAAGAAAGTTATGTCAAGAATTAAAATTATTTAAGTCATCAATGCACAATCTTTTAAAAAATGATCTAGGCTGCACAGCTTACAAAGAAAAAGAAAAAAAAATGCACGGAATATTGTTTGTTATTAAAAAGAAGAAAAGAAAAGTATTAAAAATAGTGACAGCACTCTTTCATGACAAGCTGGAGAATAGTTTGTTTTCTCCGATGAGAAACTCTTTGATCTCGAACAACTTCGTCACCCTGAAAATAATAGATTGGGGTCAGTATCGATTCAAAATAAATCGAAACCGATTAATATATTATATTGAAACACGATAAAATATAGGTGCCTAGATTTCAAAATGCATCTTCAATAACAATTTGGAGGATTTTTTTAAAGAGGGGAAACTCCCTTTACACTTAACTCATGACTGAGTTAAAATCGGTGCTGAAATCTATAAAAAGAGATTTTGAAAAAAGTTCTTTTGCCCTATCTCAAAACTACCTATGGAGATTAATATTATTGCTATCAGTACGATGATGGGGGGGGGGGGGGGGGGGTCCTTCACATTCTGCAAAAATTATACAATATTGCTGAAGAAATAATCTGGCTGAATTTCTCCCGGAAGAGGAATGACCCCCAAACTCTCCAGATTTAAATCCATTGGATTATTTAGCGAAGGGGTGCCTGTTATCGGATATTAAATGCCCAAAATTGAACCAATTGAACCCAAAATTGAACCAAGTGCATTATAGAGGGAATATCGGAATGCATCCTATGGTTGCTATATGTGCTCCTTCCACTTCTTTCGAAAACAAACTAAGCTAAATGTGAAATCATACCATCCCAGAAGCTAATGATAATTTTGTATATACATTTATTTCTTTTGCTGAAAATAAAATTAAATCACTTTAACTATGCCTCGGAGATTTCTAATTGAAACTGTATGAGAATTTATTGAACAACCTTGATCAGTGTATATATACAGTGGTGGCCAAAAGTGTGGACATTTTTTGAAATTTTCATGTGTTTCAACTTTGTGTGCTGGTAGAATATATTAATTTTTATTTAAATACAAATGTTTATATATTAATTTGAAAATAATGTAATGTAGAATGTAATAACAAAAACAGTATTACAATATCTGTATTCCAAAAAATGTTATGCAACTAATAGTAAGATCTATCTTAGATTTGCATTTTTTTTAAGTGATACTTACACAATCAATACTTAGTAGGATAACCCTTATTTTTTAAGACAGCTTCACAACGTCTTTTCATCGAGTAAACGAGTGTTTGTAGTTCATCTTTCGTAATCACATGGTGCCAAAAATCAATTATAGATTCAATAAGTTGTCTTTTATTGGATGGACGTTTTTTTTCGTACAAGAATTTTCAAACGTCGCCACAAATTTTCAATTGGATTGAGATCAGGGCTGTTTCCTGGCCGTGGTAATATATCTATGCCTTTATTTTGAAACCATGCTATGCATACTTTTGCTGTGGGGCATGGAGCTGAATCCTGCTGAAAAATAAATGGTGCTTTGTTGGGGAAGAGATCCCTGATGGAAGGTATCAGTTTTGGTTCCAGGACAGTTTCGATGTATTTTTTGGCATTCAGGATGCCATCAATCACTTGAATTCGGCCCACACCATCTGCAGACATACATGCCCAAATCATGACATTTGTTGGGTTTTTTGTAGTTGCTTCAATGCAATCAGGATAAAGTGCTTCACCTACTCTACGTCTCACGTATTTTCTACCATCACTACCAAAGAGCGATATTTTACTCTCATCGCTCCAGATTACTTGCTTCCATTGATTTTCTGACCATTTAATGTACTCTTTTGCCCACTTAACTCGTTTTTCGCGTTGCTTTTAATTTAAATATGGTTTTTTCCTTGGAATTCTAGCTTGTAGTCCAAATCCTGATAACCTTCTTCTTATTGTTCTTGAACTTACTGCAATACCCGCTGCGTTCATTTCACATCTAATGGCATCTGATGAAATTTTTCTATCTTCAAGGCATAGCCGTTTAATATTTCTATCGGCAGTAGCACGTGTGCATTTTTTTCGGCCTGATTTGGCCTTATTTTCCACTGATTTCGTTTTTTCATAACGTAAACAGAATTTTCGTACACCAGAACAAGTCACTGAACCACCAACTTGTCTTGCAATTTCAGCATAAGAGAGGCCATTTTATCTCAATATGACAATTCGGCTTCTTTTTGTAGATGTCCAATCAGTTCTTCTTGTTGGTGACATTGTTTAAAATTAGTTTAATTTTAAAAAAAAGGACTTAAAATATTCAAAAACAGCAATACTGTATTTAATTGTACTAGTATGCATCAAAAACAGCAATACTGTATTTAATTGTACTAGTATGCATCATTCCGCAAAATATTTACACAACAATAGCTCTTTTACCATCCAAATAACCTAAACTATAGTTACAGACATTTGATTGGTCCTCAGAACAGTGTTTGTGATTGGCCAGTACGTTTTTATTACAAAACACGTCATTATTCAAAACGATTTGTGTTTGAACTTTTTTTGTAATTCAGATATTTTAATTTTGTTTCTGTTATTAAATTCTACGTTAAATTACCTTCAATTTGATATATAAACATTTGTATTTAAGTGAAAATTAATATATTCTACGAACACACAAAGTTAAAAAACATGAAACTTTCAAAAAATGTCCACACTTTTGGCCACCACTGTATATATATGTGTGTGTGTGTGTGCGCGCGCACACACGCACGTGCTTTTATTTCGTTTGCAATAAATAGATTAACGTATCAGCTGTTTTATTGTTTGAAATTAAAACAAGTCTTTCCGACTCAGTCGGCAGTAGGTTGATTTCTTTCTTCTCAACAAGTGGATGCTATTTTGAAAAAGATGGTGAATAAAGTTTATTAATTAACTTGGTGGAGTCATTGATCTGGGCTAAATACACATGGAATTATAAGCAAACTGATTCATAACCAAAGCGATTCACTTTAGAAGCTTAAATATAGTCTTTCCCAAAATGGAATTAAATAATAAGGTAGCAGCGCCACCAGTTATCTGATATATACGTAAAGAGGTAATTACAGCGTAGTAGTGACACCTTTTGGATGATATACCTCAAAAGTTTATCTGCATGAATTCAAAACGAGGTCTAACCAAATATCAAGTTCGGTTAAATTATGAACATTCGTCCATGAGGTACAGTGTTCGCAAGGTTTTGCTAACTCAAAAAGACAGACAGTTTCCAATAATGGTCGAATCCTGCTCAGGAAAACTAAAATAAATGTATAAATTCAACAAAAACCGAAAATCGAAAAATTTTCCGAATCTTATGCTCATGTATGCAAAAGATATAGTAATAAATCCACTTTCTTAAAAAGTACTTAGTGAATTGACGTAAATTACAAAAAAAAAAAAAAAAAAAAAAAAAAGAGTGAGGGGGGGGGGGAGAAGAAGAAGAAGAACGAAGAAATTATATCATAAATAAATTAGAAAAAATATATAGAACTTTCATAAATCAAATTCTTTTTTAATTTGCCTATATGTTCAATAGCATAAAATTTCGATCCACCACTCATTCACTCAATAAGAATTTCTACTCCTGTAATGGCTGTTGCCTCTCAGAATGAAAAATCTGCAGTCGAGATGGAGAGTATAGGGACGCTAAAACTATACGAATTACTACGTCTATGGTTTTATTTTAATATTAGGAAATTGGTAGTTTTAAAACTTACTTCTTTAGGAATTTTTAATACAAAATAATATGTGTATAAAATGAAATAGTGCATAAAAAATAAAAGTATTTTTAAATATTTTCACGCCAGGGTTCCTTGGGAATCCACACAGCTCATCGTTCTGAACATCTTGACCATGCAAGACTTCCTTATGTGTTTCTTCTCTCCTCAGGTGAAGGTAAGTGGCTGTCTCGACAGCCGTAGGAACTTCTCAAGCCCGTGATGATGATCATGATACTTTCTTGTCATCATAAGAAAAAAAAAAAAATATATATATATATATATATATTCTGAAACTCACATTGGCCATACATTTCAAACGGCATCACGTTCAACCCTCTACTCCCATAATTAATGTGTTGAAAACGTACGACAAATTTTCTGTTGTGCGTATTAGTATATAGATACAGCTACTTATACAAAAAATGCCATAACTAAAAAGTACTGTTGATTTTCACATATGTTTCTATGACAGTTAATTATTTTAACAGGTAATCGCTGTAAATCTATCTTGAATCAATATATATATATATATATATATATACATAAACTAAGTGATTGCAATAGGTTGATTTCTAAAGCAATCAACTACAATCAAATCAACAGGGAAGTGAAATGTCTGAAATACACTACACTCTGTGTTTTAACTTTCTTCTGCATCCATATTTTTGTGACTGATAAGCCATGTAATATTCGCTTTAATTTTTATTAAATCCAAAGAACCCATCCATATTCAAAGAAGTATTTTTTAACATCTGAAAATTAAATTTTATAGGAACACTAAATCAAAGAATTGTGCTAAAACCTTTTTTTTTTTTTTTTTTTTTTTTGGATTTGGTGCTATTATACCTATGAAAGTAATATTTATAAAAAATAAATAAATAAAAATAAAATAAAAAGTTAAAAGTAATAGGAAATTTGTTAAATTAAACAATATTCACAACATTTGTATCAACTGAATCACGAATTACTTTCTAATTATAAATAACTGGAAGTTTTTTTCTGAAATCCTCTGCAGTATTTCACAACAAAGTTTCATTATATTACGAATAAATGTTAAGTGTTGTACCGAAAATTAAAAACCTTAAGCACTTTGTTTTCCCAGAATAATCTCCAAATCAAAGATATAAGAGAATTTTTTATTAAGATCCTTATAATTGAAATTTTACGTAGCGTAGTGTCACATTTTAAATTAATAATAATAATAAAAAAAAAATAAAAAAAAATAAAAAAATAAACATTTAAATGAGCTAAAAATGGATAATCCATTTTTTGACCGAAAATTGCATTTTAAAGCTATTTGGAAAATTTAATTTAAATTTCTAAATACATTAAACAATAGAAATAAGGATTATGCAGCAATAAGGATTTCAACTGAATGATTTTGATTAAAATACTTTAAATAAACTATCTTACACACCTTTTTAAATGTTATCTTTTTCTCCCATTTGCACGATAAATTATAAAATGGAAATCTGTAAAATATATAAACACAAAAGTTTTCATAAATTTTGCCAGTGGCAATTTTTATTCTCCTTTACTTCATTTAGTTGTGTCAATGTTATTTTTGTATTTAGATAGTTTACATAAGCAAAATTTTCCTGTGTGGAAATTTAAATTAAAAATACATATTGTTTTTCTTTTCTTTAACATGAGAGATATAAATATGAAGGAAATATCATAATAATTTATTTTGAATGCATTTAACTTTGGTATTTCGTGTGTAGAACAAGCAATTGAACATATTGTAATTCAAACGTTTTATGAAATATCTAAAAAATATTTAATGGTTTCGCTTTCATATCGAGGATCTAAAGAATGTATTATACCTCATACATTTCAACAAAGTTTCTATCCCCGATGCAAAAAGAAACCAGAAAAAAAATTAAAAGAAAATCTATTGTTTGGTATCACCCCATAAAAAATAATGAAGCTTTTTTTTTTTTTTTTTTTAATAAATAAATAAACTAATTTTAGTTCATTTATATATATGCAAAAAAAACAGAAGCATCAAAAAATAAGTAAATATTTTCTTGAAAATTCGTTAACCCATTTATGCTAGCGTCCCTTTCTTGGGACGGTAAAATTGCACTAATTAAATTGGTAAAATTGTATTGATGTAATTAGTAAAATTGTACTTATATATTCTTATACTCTTTTGTTTGTGTACAATTTTGAAGTTGAAATGTTTATTTATGTGAAAGTTAGGTGCCTTTTTCGAACCGTTCGAACAAACGGACGCCAGGCATTAACGGGTTAATTTTGCTGTGAATTTTTAATTATATTTAATTACTTATTAGTTAATATTCTTGTAAAATTTAGCTGAATTTATTTAGATCGTTCAATGAATAAATAATGATATTTTATTAAAGTTTTTAGAATTTTTTGATAAAATATTTTTTATATATATATATTTTTTTTTATAATTTTAATTTATTGTCAAAAATACTACTTATGTAATAATTAATTAGTTTAATTTTCCATGATAGTTATATTTTCTTGGGTTTTTTTATTTAATTTTTGCTGGAATTATAGACAACTTTTGAAAATTCATACATTTAATTTGGATTAAGCTTAAAATATCAGTTCATTAATATTTATAAAACGAAATTTCGGAAGTTCAGTTAATAAATAAAAATTGTTAAATGTGCCACTACATCAAAATTTTTGCAGATTGTCAAAGCAAAAGAGAAGAGGTAGAAATCAACGCAGAAGAGAAAAGGAAAGTGGAGAACAAATTAAATTATGTTTTTAATAAAGATATGAATTAAACAGAATGAAATATTCAGCATGAAAAAAAAATAATAATAAGATCATAAAATTACATTTTAAGATTTGAATCCGCATAAGAATTGATTCACAGATAAATAATTAAACATAAACTTTCGTCAGGTGAAAACAGTCGGCAGCATCAAAACTATGAACGTCTGCTTTCCCACTGTTTTTCAGTTTAACAATTTTCATATGAAGAAACGCTCTGTTTGATTATTTCTATTTGAAAAAATAATTAGACGTTTTCGACATTGTAAAGAATTCGTTTACTGTACTGTATTGTACTGCATTTGAGAAAAACCTTTTAAATTACTCAAAATAGTATCATGCAACTACAGCAAATCTATACATTGATGAAAATTGTACAGATGAACAAGGAAAAAAATTATTACTTTATTAACATAAATATTTGAATATATATATATCTGTATATATGTAAGAGTGTATAAATAAGCAAGAAAAAGTTGTATACTTTATTATTTCTATCACTGTTTAAGTACTTTTCTTCAATAAATTAAATTTCTGTAATACTTTTAAGAATATCTTTCGCAATACTGTATAAATGCTCCAGAAGTAAACCTGGCCTGATCTTAAGCTAATAATGAAAGAGTGCATTATTTCGCCAAAAAAATAATTAATTTCTCATTATTATTTCTGAAATATTAATATGAACTTCATAGCTAACTATAATTTAAAAATAATAATAATAATAATAATAAGCATAATACTTTTTTTTTACGTCACCGTTTAAAAGAGAATGAAATATTTCTTTTCAATAAATGACGCAATTCTTGAAAAAAAAAATAATAATAATAATTAAAAAAAAAAAAAAAAAACTCTATAACACATAACGTTCGTTACTTTTCGAGAAAAAACTCTTTTGTGTGCCTTTTAGTGAAAAACCTCTCCTTTCTTCTTCTTGTAAAAAAAAATTTCTTTTCTTTTATATGAGCTTATTAGTAACGGAAAAATTATGAAGCTCTCTGAAATATTCAATTGAAGGGACTAAAAGAAATTTCAACACATTACGTTGATTTAATTCTAAAAAATTGTAAAGGAAAGAAAGGGCAAAGAAAAAGCCAAAAAAGTCGTTTTATATTATCAAACTTTTTTTATAATACTCTCTTTGTTCGTTTTTGCACCTTTGTTCGTCACTTAAAACAGTTTCAAACACAAATACTGAGTAAATTTTATGTAAATTCGTGGATTCTAGAATTTACTTCTAAATATAATTCTTTAAGGTAAACATAATTGGGCGATAGAATTTAATTTCAGTGTATAAAATAAACAATTTCAAAAAAGAGCATTATTATGAGATTTAAAATTAAATTAGTGTTTTCACACTCTCGCAGTGACATTTATTTCCAAACTATAATGCAAACACTTTTCCTTGCAATCAGATGTTTTTAAGTTCACATTCAGTATGGCCGAAAATTTCAGCTGCTTAGGCTGATAGATAGCATGTGCAGATTTGTGACCGATGTTGCTTTCTTTGACTCATCTATTTGGCGTTTTCAATAATTCTCTCCGAAACTTGGACTCTTAACAAGACGCCCCTCCTCGCAAGGACGGCATCCCACGCAGGTCTAGAACCATTGCATAGTCAACTGAATTTCACAAACAAAGCATAGTATGAGGAACACATTTCTATATTTTTCTTCTACGTTCTTAGTTATAAGATACCCTAAAAATAAAAATATTATAGTTTTAAAAAATTAAAGAACACGTTTTTATAGAAATGTGAACTAAAAAGCACAAAATATCTATCTTAGTATTAAAATGCAGGGTAAGAGAAAATCGTGTGAGTGACACACCATAATATTTACATACATTTAAATCTTTAATTAAAATAATTTAGAATCAAACAAAAACCATTTTTAAAAAATCTCCTCTGACTGGGCTCGAACGCTAGACCTTTAGGTTCGTAGCGCGAAGCTTTACCTCACAGCCACAGCATTCACGTAGGGAAAGTCTTTTTTTTTACAATATAAATTTTTTGTTTGCTCCCAGAGCGGTTACAAACATACATTATACATACAAACATACATACAGGTGAAGCTAATAAAAGCGTGTTAAAAAAAGTCTGTGCTTGCACGTTAGTCAGTTTGTCAGTCTTAATTTACAATTAGTCAGTCAGTTTTTATTTACAATTAATTTGACAGATTCTGTAGAAATTATTTCAAGAATGAATATTCATAAAGTTGTCGTACCAAATTTTAAAAATCATATATGATACAGGCCGGAACATTAGTGCATTATAACATTCTATTTTAAAAACATTGTAAGTGATTAACATAACACAACGCAGCAAATTTCGGATAAATTTGAATTACGATGATTATTATTAGTTTATTTATTTATTTATTTTTAAAGAATTCGGTCTAGCTTTAAAATATCATTTATTATGTTGCATAAACGTTATTGAAAATCTACATTCTATTTTTAAAACTTCGCAAATTATTTGAAATTAAATGTTTCCATAGCATGATAGAATAAGGCGATATTTTGCATAAATTCGAACCTTTGGAACTATTTTTACTTCAATAATTGTGGAACTTAGTTATTTCACTTGTAACTAAGATACGCACCTGACAAAAATAACCATGGTGTTAAAAATAAAATCAATTCTCTACTCTAGGAACCAAGCAACACTGAATCCAGGGCCCGAGTATGCTTTCTGAAGACCCGGGGCACTGATGCTATTTGGAGGACCTCCACCTGTTTTACAGAGCTAGCCAAAAGGCACTCCCACGTCCCCCTCCTCTCTCCCCCCCCCCAAAAAAAAAAAAAAAAAATCAATGCTTTTTAAAAATGTTTTGAAGCAATTTTTGCTATGTAATAGATTTAATCCCTTACCTGCTGACGAAACATAACAAGATTCGCTTCCTGGTGCCCTCATTTTTCACACAGGTGCATGTAATTATGTGCTCACTGTTAAACAAACATTCTCTTTCCAATTCCTTCCACTCTTCATCTTTTCTGAAATAAGTAAATCCTTCGAAAATACTGTCATGGTCATTTTATTGCATTCCAAAGTCGTGAAATTAGTTTCACTGGTAGTAGCGTAACACAAAATATCATGCTTCGGCAAGACTTATATATACGCCCGGAGCAGTTAAGGGGTTATTTTTTTCCTTCGGCTATATGTTTTATTTCTCCAGTTTTTTGTATCAAACTCATAAGAAAATCATTAGTTTTAAGCTCAAGATAACCGATAATCGGATAAAGCATATTGGTTAGCCAATATAAATTTTATTTAGTCTCAGAGATTATAAACAAAATTTAACAAATGCTTAAGATCTTTAATATAATCTAGAGAGTTTTAATCTGTTTTTGTTTTGACTAGACATCTTGCGTGAAGATTTATGTTACTACATTCCAGCTTTTGTAAGTGAGGCCCCCCTAAATCTGGAGGCTCTGGGCCAGTGCCCCGTGTGCCCGTGCCATAATCTGGCTCTGACTGAATCTTTCTCTGAAAGTTCAAAAATAGTTCTACGAGTGCGTTCTAAGAACATTCCAACTGAACGTTCTGGAAACGTCTATTATCCCTCGTGAAGACATTCTATAGTATACTGCCAGAGGAACGTTCAATACACATGTTACTTTCACAGTCAGTTCTAGAGAAACGTTCTGACAACGTTCTAAATGTGTGCTCTCATAACGTTCTAAAAGATGTGTTTTGTACGTTCTATAATAATGTAAAGTTAAATGAATGATGAATGTTATAAATGTTTTTTGTGTATGTTAAAATTATAAAATTATGCTTTCATATGCATGGAAATAGAACAGTATTAAGTATATTGGTAAGTTTCTTTGATAAAATTGGAATTTAGTGCAAAATTATAGCAAAATTTGCAATAAATTCTAATTTTGAACACAAAAGGGTTAAGGAAAAAGTAAAAAAAAAAAAGGGGGAAACGTATGTTGAAAATTGATTTATGTTACAAAATGGAATTTGTTGCAAATTTTAGCCTTCAAGCATAAATATCTTAAAAGTAATTTAATTATCAATTAATTCATTTAAAATTTTAATTAATTCATCCAAATATGTTTAGAATATATTGTTAAAATTTAATGATGTAAAATGGAAGGGGAAAAATTAAGAATTAGTCATTAGAAATTATTATTTAAAATTTTTTTTTTTTTTAATAGTTATAATTTTGAATTTTACTTTCTAAATTTAAATGAATGAAAATTTAAAGTACTTAATATTGTTAGGTTTCAATGTATATTTATGTAAACTTTAATAATTCTAATTCAGTAATTTACAAAAATGATTTGTTAAGCGTATCTATATAAATATATATGTATATATATTTTAAATACTGACTTTGCACAGTAACAGAACGATATTCTAAACGTTTTTCATATAACTGTAATTGTACATTTTATGGATAGGGCAAAGCGCAGTTTTTCAGGACGTTCTAAATAATACTATTTTTGAACGTCGTATGAACGTTCTTTTGACACTAAACAGTGTCTGAACAATTGTAACCGTCATTAGACGTTCAAAAAATGTTATGGTTCTGCTTGGGGCCTAAGGGGCATATCCACCGTAGGTAGCTTTAGAATAATTCCTAGTCAATATTCAAGTGAATTTGAAGAAAACAACGGAGAACTCAAGACGACTAGGCTAAAGAGTGCAACCTCAGCTCGAAATCAGCGCTTCACGTCTATCAGCTTCGAGAGCGGAAACGCTCGACTACTGGTTGAACCTAAATATAACGGTAAGCTGTTATTATCATTGTTTTAAAACGCTAAGTCCGTTTATTGACATATTATTTTACATAAACTCCCGATACTAAATACTGCGTGTTTCCATTGGAGGTAGAAAATATTCATATAAGTTTTATAAGAGAGAAAACAAAAAGCTAGTTTGTTTTTCTTAAACAACGCAAAGTAATTTAAAGAAAATGTATTGAATTCAAATAAATATTATAGAAGTTTAAGTTATGTTGTACATATATATGCATTTTTCTTTCTTCTACATTCAATAGAAGAAAGTATTGGATTCGTAAAAATTTTCGTCTTTCGGTTTTCGATGGTTTCACACGTTTTGAGGGATACAAAAAATGATTTGACCATCTTTAGAAAATATCTCTCTATGTGTCTGTGGGCCTGGAACAAAAATTTTGTTCCAGCTGTATCTCAGGAACTACTGCTGAGAATTACATAATTTTTTATGTAGTTGCACCTTGAGATAAGTTAGTGCCTATAAATTTTGAGTGCCAATCACTGTACAGGTGCACTGTTACACAGCGCATTTCCTTGATGTCATGGAAGGATATTAATCAAGAACTGCTGCTCAGAATTGCATACAAATTGATTTGTAGTTGAATCTTGACAAATATTAGTGCTTATCAACGTTTTATGTCAATAGCTCAACAGGTGGCGCTGCTATAAAACGAATTCCGCAATTTCAGGGAACGATATATCGCAGGAACTATTGCACAGAATTGCATATAAATTTATATATAGATTTACTTTGACAAAAATTGGCGTCTATCAACTTTTGGTGCCAATCGCTCAATATGTGGTGCTGCTATACAGTGATTTTCGCAGTTTAAAGGAATGCTACATCTCAACTGATGTTGCGTATAATCGAACAAAACCTATTATATGAAAAATCCATTATGATACATTATGCTAGTTCAATTTAGGCGCATATCGAAAATGTCAAAATTATAGAAAACCGTCTTCATTTGAGTGATTAGTTTTATTCTCTGGAATTGTTAATTTTTGCCTCCAAATTCATTTCTATTGAGAAGAAACGAATGGGTTAGGATGCATGATTTTTCACATAAATACTTCCCACAGACTCCAGTATACATTCAACAACATCATCCTTAGATGAAGTTTTGGCTCACACGGGTGGATTAAAAATCTGGCAAAGAGTTAACGACGACATTGTTCATGTACGTTGCGATCCATAACACTCATCTCTTGTCGCAATATTTTTAAAAGAATAACTCATTTTTTGTATTCCCTCGCCACCCCTCACACCCCAGCGTGAAAAAATATAAAGTAGAAAATCGTTGCTCCTGTTGTGCTACAACAGTTTTAAATGAAACCCGACAGTTCAACTTTCTAGTGAAACTCAAAGCTCTCAGCTAATATGATGACGCATTTAATTGTATTATTCAGCAGAAACCTTGCATCATAATAAACAAAACGTTATTCTTTGTAAAATAAAAGTATCATTAAGGGAACAAAGCAACATTCTGAAAAATGAAATTGAAATTCATAGTAAAGTACATTTCAGCAAAACTATTTTCAATAAAATCGGAGTTTCATTTCAGAAAAAGTCTATTTTTGTAAAATCAAATATCAAGCTTATGTAAAAGTTGATTTTTCAGGTTTAGAATTTATTTATTTCTAAAATAATACTTTTTATAGAATTTCATATTTTTATTCGGTTCTGTTTATCATTCCTTCATAAGAACCTTGTTATACAAATAGAATAAACAATTTTTGTAAACTTTAAAGCAAAAATAAAGGTCTAAAGATATAAAGCTATTCAAAATAAAATATTTCTGAAATTTTTTGATGAAATTATATTTTCAATAAAAAAGGGAAACATAAAAGGACTTCAAATATAAAATATAAGATTAAAAAAAAAAGATATATTTAGCTATATCTGGCAAAAAAAAATTTTTTTTTTTTTTTTTTTTTTTTATGAAATAAATCTTTTAACTGATATCTTGAAATTGCATTTTTTAAATAAATTTTATAGTGGTGCCACTCCAATTACTAAACATTAGTAATTAACAGGCATTTTAAGCAAATTAAATGAATGAATAATTCAGTACTTTAATAGAAGGTAAAATTATAATAAAATATTACTTTGTTTCTCTCTAAGTTCGTATATTCTGCAGTTTACTGTGTCTAAACTCTGTTGTGCGTCCCTGAGAACTGTTGAGTAAGCAACTTCTAGCAATGATCATATTACATCATAGTTCTAAAAGTTATATTGGTTTCATTCTCTATTAAATTAAATGCACATCAAATAATCACTAGAGGTCGGGGGGGGGGGGGTAATTATTTGAAGCACACCCAGTAAATTCTTTTGTGCTTTCCCATAGAAGAACTATGAGTAATGTGTACACATCATTTCCCGTAATTATCATACATCAGCAAAGCAATATAACATTTTTTTTCTGTTTTGCCAAATTTAACATTAATAAAATTAATTTCAGAGAAATTCAGTTCTTAAACAGCATTTATGTAAACTTCATGCCGGTGAAAGTGCTACAAGGCCCACAGCCATGTAAATCTACCTTTTGCGACAATGATCGTTGACATAACTAGTCAAATTAATTTTAATCGATTCCTGAGTTCAAACACTAGTGCATGTCAAATTTTCATTCCTATTCCATAATGAGTCAAAATTCTTCTATGTATTGTACGATCTTTAATTCCTATATACTCATAAAAATCTATTTTGTTTACGACACTATTGTCCACTAGTCAGTCTGCGCCCGTCTAACGCTCAGTTTCTACGGAATTTTTCAATTTTTTTTCCTCCTTGCCAGTTCAAATTACTAAACATTGGTTTTCATGATATTTAAAATAAATAAGTTCATCGTTTACATTCGTATATTTATATGTTTTGAAGTCCAATCGTCTCCAAGACATGAAAAATGACATCGTAATCCTTTAATTCAAAATTTATAACCACGTGTCTACTCATTTATTTACATAAGTAATTTCTTGTAGCGTAGTTGAATTCTGCATATTTAATTTATTATTACTATTTTCCTCTGACGTATTAAAATACTGCAACGAACCAATGAATTTTGTATGTTTAATTTATTATTTGAGTTAATGAACAAATCTTCCAAAACATGCAAACCATGTATGAAGTTTTATTGTCTTTATCTCAATATATTGTTGCGATTGTGAGGTAAATTTTTCCGTTAAACTATCCTTTTTCAATATTTTATTCAGTTGAAATGCACGCATATAGACCATTGATAACTTTTACTTTCTTCCTTTCAATACATTTTTTTTTTTTTTTTTTAGGACTGAGGGCCTATTAGTCTCAATCTGGGATTTTTGCGTTGTCGTTTTCGATAGTTGGACATTTGTCGAAATCTAAAATTTATCGAAAATATAATTGAATAATTTGAAAGCGATGTTATAATTTGAAAAAAGAAAAACAAAAATCTAATAGTCCTCCGTCCTAAACTAAATTCTGCTTTTGCTAGAATTTCATCAAAATCTTTTTTTTATTATTATTATTATTGAAAGAAAAAGAAAAGAAAATTATTAATAATCAGCATCGTTACAAGCGATATCGAAAAAGTTTTTTTTTTAATAATTTTGAATTAGGAAATAAAAAGTGCGCATGAAATAATATGAAATAAAAATAAGTAAAACAATCAATTTAATGATTTAATGTTTTTGTTTTTCGGGGCTGCTCATGCATATAAAAAATGCGTATTAAAACGAGTCGAAGAAGGAAGCGAAATAAGTATTGAGTTATATTACGATAAATACGATACATAATATGATACGATACATTAGACCTATCGTCCAGGGTTAATAGGCATTTTCGTTGAAAGAAACAGTTTGTTCGTTCGGTGCAACTTGCACATTAGTCCCGTGAGGTACAACTTTCACATTAGTCCCTTGAGGTACAACTTGCACTTTAGTCCCGTCAGGTACAACTTGCACATTAGTCCCCTTTAAATATAGTGATTTTTTTTTTTTTTTTTTTTTTTTTTTTTAACGCTGTTATAGGCACATACAAATTATTTTTCAATAAAAGTCAATATATATATATATATATATATATATATATATATATAAGTAATAGATTTGAAATTCTACACAAAACAGAATTTAATTTAACACCACTTATTTTAATCTATTCTCTCAAATAAAGCCATGTAATGACTGTGCTTCATTCTTTAGCACTACTTACTATATTCATTTCTTAAAATAACTTTGGTATAGCTTTATCATAGGAGCCTCTTGTTATTAATTTTACTGTGATGACGGGCAAGTTAATAGCAACACTTTGGATTATTTAAACCATTGCTATTATTAGCAATATCTTATTACACAGGTATGCGAAATCATATTTTTCAAAAAAAAATTTCTACGCTGTGTTAGGTGTCTCTAATTGTTTTAATACGCTGAATTCAGAAATGATTGTCTTTTCTTTCTATTACGAAAGAAATTTTTACAAAGTAAGGATGATATCGGAAGAATTCACCCAGAGTCTATAACAAATTAGAAACAACTTATGTATAAATTACATTAAGATAGGATGTTATTTACGCATTATCTTCTAAATGTATTTCTTTATATAAAAGATCCCTTTAAAGCTTTTCTGTTGTGCGCGACTTGAAAACCTTGAGGGGGTGGGGGATTCTCTATTCAGCGTATGTGATATCGAAAATCACATATTCAAAATTACATATTATATCATAAATTTAATTCAAGTCCCATTTTTCTAAAACATTTATAGCATTTAAAATGAAGATATGTGGTTTCTCCGCTGGCCAAATATCTAATTGAATCTATTTCTGTTTCTTGCAATAAATAAGAAAAAAAAAAGGATCAGAGGCAAATCATTAGCTGGGATAGCTTTCCTTTTCATTTCGTTAAAATAAAATAGAACAAGTTTTCGCTGGCGTTGTCACTTTTGGAAAAAAACAGATGTACTTTTGAAAAGGAAATTATGCAGTTTCTATCCGCTCAAAATCTTGTGAAACCACAATAAGTATAAACATCTATTGTGAATAAAATTCCAGAGTTTAGATTTCTAACGTTCATCTTTCGTTTTTCCAGGATTTTTCATCGATAATTTTGGCTAAAATTAGGGTCGCCTAGCTATTTTACACACACACACACACATGTATATATGTATGTGTGTGTGTGTGTGTGTGTTTGGTAAACCTGTGAGTAAAATTTTATTTCCTGAATCTTTTAATTTTTTTTTAAGCTGGGGAGAAAGTTTTCGTATTATGAAAATTCAGATATTTAAATATAATATATATATTTAAATATAATGTATAAATATTTAAATATAATATAATGTATATATATTTAAATATAATATATATGTATATATATATATATATATATATATATTAATTTCTAGTGTTATTATTAAATTTGCAAAAACTTTACATGCATTTGGTTACAATCTTAAAAATTGTTAATCGTATCCTGGCTTTTATATTGTATATTCCTGGCTTTTATTTTTATATTATTGCATTAATCAATACAATTTCAGGATTTTCAAAGTATTATCGCAATCAGTCTTGAATAAGATAACTACTTTTCATTGCCTAATTTCATAAATATTTTCTTGCGATTATAATTTAAGTAACTGTTAAACCATTCCATTCAACTTCTTTGACCAAGAAACGTTTGTTTTTATTTTATTATTATTTTTTAAGCTATGGCATAATTTTCAGCATTAGTTTTTGGAAATTTGGGCTGTTATTATTAAGAAGATAAGAGCCCATCAAATTTGAGTCGAACAGAATAAAGCGTTTAGAGTTATCATATTCTTTCTCACGTAACACACTTATACACCTATATAGGTGAATTGGGAAGGATGGGACTTTAAAGATGGATTTTTTTTTCTTTAAGCATAATTCACGCTAGTAATTATGCTTTAAAAACATTGTTTTTAATTTCTGATTCTTACAACGGCAAAACTAATCATAGCTCTATATTTGTGTTTGTTGCTAGGATTCACAATGGTTACAGAATTAAGTGCGTTTGTAATAAAGAATCTATTTTACAACAATAAAAGTAAAGAAATTTTATTTTCAAGGCAAGTTTTTAACCTCCATCATTGATTTTAAAATAATTCCTTTTAACGTTTTATACGCCTAATTATATAGTTTTCATGTTAAATTAAATTTAAAAGTATGACATATCACTTGTAATTAGCCAGTACCTGGTTGACCAAGTTCACCCGGTATCATTGTAAAAACCATCCGTAGTGTGAATATAAGGACTTTTTTTCGGAAATATATTTTTAGTTCTTTACCAGAGCGGAGCACGGGTTACCAGTAAAAGCTTATTTTCCTGCAGATAAGGAAAATTCAAATTGAATTATCATCTCAAACCAATAAGTACGAATGTTTATCAAATTTATTCAAGTAGTTTCGTAGAAAAACAGCTTTCTCCTATATTTTGTTAAGCAAACGCTACAAGCGACGGATAATTCTCCTCAAAAAGAAGGTAAGTCATACCGGTTTTTAATGAAAAAAAAAAAAAAAAAAAAACCTCTAAATCTATTTATTTTATTTATTTATTTATTGTTATTATTTTTTTTTTTTTATTCCAACGATTTCAAATTAATAAAGTAAGATTTCTGCTGTATTTTTCAGAGTTAAATACGAGTTACAAATGAATAATAATTAATTAAGATCGAAATGTCATCTCAAAAAAGCATTAAATTTACATTTTTATGAAAATCACTTGAGTACTTTCAAAAAAGAAGAAAAAAAAGGTTTCTGCTACTTTTCTCCCTTAAGAAAATATAGATTACTGATAAACGCTAATTGTTCTGGGGAGCAGAACAATTTACATTCAACTGCAATCTCGAAAATCCCCTAAATTTAAACTTTATCAAAATTATTTAAGTAGTTCCTATGAAAACCAAATCTCTGCCATACTTTGTCATGGTGAAGAGACAGTTTACAGTGAAAGCTAATTTTAGTGAAGATGAGTATAACACCAGTGGATTTCTCATGTCAAAAATCTTTTAACGCTGAGGTTTTATCGAAATAATTAGAGTCATTTCCCAGAGAACCAAATTTCTGCCTTATTTTAAAAGATCCGGGGTAAGGGTTAGCAACAAAGCTAAGTTTCCTGTAGATGAAGATAAAACAAATAGGTTTATCATCTCAAAATCTCTTAACTCTAAGTTTTTATCAAAATCTTTGGGTCCATTTCTGAGAAAATCATGTTTCTGTCATTTTTTGCAACAGGTGAAACGAGAGTTAACGGTAAACGCAAATTTTCTTGAAGATAAGGATACGTCGGATGAGCTTGTCCTCTGTATTTTTTTTATCGAAATAGTTAGAACCATTTCCGTTTAAAACGAGTTCCTGCCATACATTACAACCAGTCGTTAAAGAGCCAATAAAGAAGGCGCATTTTTCTGAAGATAAGTACAATCGACATTTAACCTGGAAGAGCCTTTAATTCCAAATTTCCGTCAAAACCATTTTGTCCATTTCAGAGTAAACCCAACTTTAGACATATTTTTCAACCCCCGAATAAAGGGTTAACAGCAGTCACAAATCATCTGAAGGCTGAAAAACTCTTAATCTCAAACTTTCATCAAAATCATCAGTACCCTTTCCGAGAAACTCAAGACAAATATACATATATATCATGTCACGTGATTAACTCGATTAATATAAGATAAGGATTTTACTCAAATGTTGCGTAAAGGATAGTTGGAATATGTAAGAAAACAGGAAATAAAGAAAAAAGGAATATTGTAACTGAGATTCCTGGAAAAGAGTAAAACTCTGGACAGACGATCAAAAAAATGCAAAAAAAAAAATGCACAAAACGAAGCGCAAAACGCAAAACGCAAAAAAAAAAAAAAAAAAGGGAGAAGAAGAATAAGATGGTATTTGATATTGATGAAACAACTGATAAGGGATCAATTATTTCGTTGCATGATACTTCATATGCATTTATACCAATGTAAATTTAGACATCACTATGCGAGAGATACGTTAATGAAAGGATGAGCCAAAAAATAGTTAGAATGATTTCATTCTGGTTATATTTTTAACGAAGAAATCCATTAACTATTGTTGGAAGAATTGGAAGCAGTGATAATGATATAGATATCTTTTAAGCAATGAGAAAGGACCTTACTGCGAGGAATTTATTGTTCTGTCACTGATAATATAAATATTATTGCGAAGTTATCTCCACAAAATATTGTTGTTAGAACTCGTAGAGCACAGAAATAATTTTAATTTAATATGCCCTTATTAAAATACCGTGTTAGAAACAATAGATGTTATTAGTACTTAATAAAATTTTGCAAATAACAGCTTTTGTGCGCTCTTATCTGCATTTTTTGTACTGTGCTTTTTTGCAACAAATCTCTTTAAACAACATGTTTGTTACTTTCGGCAGTTCATTGTAATAATATAATTTATATTTAATGAAAAACAAAAATTTTTGATACACTGATATATATATATATATATATATATATATATATATATATATATCTGTATATATATATAAATTACGTGTCACGATGTTTGTCCGGGGTAAACTCCTAAACTAAGGAACCGATTTTAATGAAATTTTGCACACTGTGTGCAGTTTGGTCCAACTTGAGAGATAGGATAATTTTTATCTCAATTTATTGTCACAATATTGTTTTATTGTAATTATTTGTTAATTATAGACCTTTATTAAAGTTGCTCCAAAATATCTGTCAGTTCCATTAATTTAATTGTTGCCAAAAAAAAAAAAAAAAAAAAAAAAAAAAAAAAAACGAGTTCATTTTCTTTTGACATAAAAATAAATACATTTAATCAAACGTGAACGTTAAAAAATTATAAAAAGTTAAATTATGCATCTCACGAAAATTGACGTCATAATCAATTTAAAGGTTTTATACACATTGATAAAGTGCTAATGTAGTTCTATCATAGATATCTGTATATATATAAAAATTACGTGTCACGATGTTTGTCCGCGATAAACTCCTAAACTAATGAACCGATTTTAATGAAATTTTGCACACTGTGTGCAGTTTGGTCCAACTTGAGAGATAGGATAGTTTTTATCTCAGTTTATTGTCACAATATTGTTTTATTGCAATTATTTGTTAATTATAGACCTTCGTTAAAGTTGCTCCAAAATATCTGTGAGTTCCATAAGTTTAATTGTTGCCAAAAAGAAAAAATACGAGTTCATTTTCTTTCGACATAAAAGTAAATGCATTTAATCAAACGTGAACGTTAAAAAATTATAAAAAGTTAAATTATTCATCTCACGAAAATTGACGTCATAATCAATTTAAAGATTTTATTCGCATTGATAAAGTATGTAGTTATACACAAGCGAAGTGTGACGTCACTGACCGCCTGTGAAATCAAGAAAAAGATTTCTTATGTTAATCACCCATTGTATTTTTTATAAAAAATTATTAAAAAACGAGGAAAATTATTTCCGGATTTTAATCCCCATATTTTTGTATAGATATGTATTATTTATCATGTGCATACGTTAGATTGAGTTATTTTGCTGTCAAATTGACAAAATTTTAATTTTAAATTTCAAAGCTCTGTCGTCCTTGGAGTTTTTCGTATTTGGCGATCAAACACGTAACACGAAAATATACAAGCTCGATGTATATTTTCGTAATATGTATTGTGCGAAATATTGTTTCATATTATTCATTACTCTCTTAATATAAGTTGTTAAAATAACCATGATTTTTGAAAGGAATTAAATGTGTGCGCCAGATAATTTGGCGATATTAATTTTTTTCCGCCAAGGATGATAGATATGAAATTTATTCCGCTGCAGGGTAAGAGAAAATCGTGTGAGTGACACACCATAATATTTACATACATTTAAATCTTTAATTAAAATAATTTAGAATCAAACAAAAACCATTTTTAAAAAATCTCCCCTGACTGGGCTCGAACGCTAGACCTTTAGGTTCGTAGCGCGAAGCTTTACCTCACAGCCACAGAATTCACGTAGGGAAAGTCTTTTTTTTTATAATATAAATTTTTTGTTTGCTCCCAGAGCGGTTACAAACATACATTATACATACAAACATACATACAGGTGAAGCTAATAAAAGCGTGTTAAAAAAGTCTGTGCTTGCACGTTAGTCAGTTTGTCAGTCTTAATTTACAATTAGTCAGTCAGTTTTTATTTACAATTAATTTGACAGATTCTGTAGAAATTATTTCAAGAATGAATATTCATAAAGTTGTCGTACCAAATTTTAAAAATCATATATGATACAGGCCGGAACATTAGTGCATTATAACATTCTATTTTAAAAACATTGTAAGTGATTAACATAACACAACGCAGCAAATTTCGGATAAATTTGAATTACGATGATTATTATTAGTTTATTTATTTATTTATTTGTAAAGAATTCGGTCTAGCTTTAAAATATCATTTATTATGTTGCATAAACGTTATTGAAAATCTACATTCTATTTTTAAAACTTCGCAAATTATTTGAAATTAAATGTTTCCATAGCATGATAGAATAAGGCGATATTTTGCATAAATTCGAACCTTTGGAACTATTTTTACTTCAATAATTGTGGAACTTAATTATTTCACTTGTAACTAAGATACGCACCTGAAAAAAATAACCATGGTGTTAAAAATAAAATCAATTCTCTACTCTAGGAACCAAGCAACACTGAATCCAGGGCCCGAGTATGCTTTCTGAAGACCCGGGGCACTGATGTTATTTGGAGGACCTCCACCTGTTTTACAGAGCTAGCCAAAAGGCACTCCCACGTCCCCCTCCTCTCTCCCCCCCCCCCCCAAAAAAAAAAAAAAAAATCAAAGCTTTTTAAAAATGTTTTGAAGCAATTTTTGCTATGTAATAGATTTAATCCCTTACCTGCTGACGAAACATAACAAGATTCGCTTCCTGGTGCCCTCATTTTTCACACAGGTGCATGTAATTATGTGCTCACTGTTAAACAAACATTCTCTTTCCAATTCCTTCCACTCTTCATCTTTTCTGAAATAAGTAAATCCTTCGAAAATACTGTCATGGTCATTTTATTGCATTCCAAAGTCGTGAAAT
The DNA here is from genome assembly GCA_963930645.1 of Salticus scenicus. Classification (NCBI taxonomy): domain Eukaryota; kingdom Metazoa; phylum Arthropoda; class Arachnida; order Araneae; family Salticidae; genus Salticus; species Salticus scenicus. The sequence goes on along the minus strand of OZ005652.1, from coordinate 340,753,931 downwards.
TAGTTTCACTGGTAGTAGCGTAACACAAAATATCATGCTTCGGCAAGACTTATATATACGCCCGGAGCAGTTAAGGGGTTATTTTTTTCCTTCGGCTATATGTTTTATTTCTCCAGTTTTTTGTATCAAACTCATAAGAAAATCATTAGTTTTAAGCTCAAGATAACCGATAATCGGATAAAGCATATTGGTTAGCCAATATAAATTTTATTTAGTCTCAGAGATTATAAACAAAATTTAACAAATGCTTAAGATCTTTAATATAATCTAGAGAGTTTTAATCTGTTTTTGTTTTGACTAGACATCTTGCGTGAAGATTTATGTTACTACATTCCAGCTTTTGTAAGTGAGGCCCCCCTAAATTTGGAGGCTCTGGGCCAGTGCCCCGTGTGCCCGTGCCATAATCTGGCTCTGACTGAATCTTTCTCTGAAAGTTCAAAAATAGTTCTACGAGTGCGTTCTAAGAACATTCCAACTGAACGTTCTGGAAACGTCTATTATCCCTCGTGAAGACATTCTATAGTATACTGCCAGAGGAACGTTCAATACACATGTTACTTTCACAGTCAGTTCTAGAGAAACGTTCTGACAACGTTCTAAATGTGTGCTCTCATAACGTTCTAAAAGATGTGTTTTGTACGTTCTATAATAATGTAAAGTTAAATGAATGATGAATGTTATAAATGTTTTTTGTGTATGTTAAAATTATAAAATTATGCTTTCATATGCATGGAAATAGAACAGTATTAAGTATATTGATAAGTTTCTTTGATAAAATTGGAATTTAGTGCAAAATTATAGCAAAATTTGCAATAAATTCTAATTTTGAACACAAAAGGGTTAAGGAAAAAGTAAAAAAAAAAAAAGGGGAAACGTATGTTGAAAATTGATTTATGTTACAAAATGGAATTTGTTGCAAATTTTAGCCTTCAAGCATAAATATCTTAAAAGTAATTTAATTATCAATTAATTCATTTAAAATTTTAATTAATACATCCAAATATGTTTAGAATATATTGTTAAAATTTAATGATGTAAAATGGAAGGGGAAAAATTAAGAATTAGTCATTAGAAATTATTATTTTAAACATTTTTTTTTTTTTTTAATAGTTATAATTTTGAATTTTACTTTCTAAATTTAAATGAATGAAAATTTAAAGTACTTAATATTGTTAGGTTTCAATGTATATTTATGTAAACTTTAATAATTCTAATTCAGTAATTTACAAAAATGATTTGTTAAGCGTATCTATATAAATATATATGTATATATATTTTAAATACTGACTTTGCACAGTAAAAGAACGATATTCTAAACGTTTTTCATATAACTGAAATTGTACATTTTATGGATACGGCAAAGCGCAGTTTTTCAGGACGTTCTAAATAATACTATTTTCGAACGTCGTATGAACGTTCTTTTGACACTAAACAGTGTCTGAACAATTGTAACCGTCATTAGACGTTCAAAAAATGTTATGGTTCTGCTTGGGGCCTAAGGGGCATATCCACCGTAGGTAGCTTTAGAATAATTCCTAGTCAATATTCAAGTGAATTTGAAGAAAACAACGGAGAACTCAAGACGACTAGGCTAAAGAGTGCAACCTCAGCTCGAAATCAGCGCTTCACGTCTATCAGCTTCGAGAGCGGAAACGCTCGACTACTGGTTGAACCTAAATATAACGGTAAGCTGTTATTATTATTGTTTTAAAACGCTAAGTCCGTTTATTGACATATTATTTTACATAAACTCGCGATACTAAATATTGCGTGTTTCCATTGGAGGTAGAAAATATTCATATAAGTTTTATAAGAGAGAAAACAAAAAGCTAGTTTGTTTTTCTTAAACAACGCAAAGTAATTTAAAGAAAATGTATTGAATTCAAATAAATATTATAGAAGTTTAAGTTATGTTGTACATATATATGCATTTTTCTTTCTTCTGCATTCAATAGAAGAAAGTATTGGATTCGTAAAAATTTTCGTCTTTCGGTTTTCGATGGTTTCACACGTTTTGAGGGATACAAAAAATGATTTGACCATCTTTAGAAAATATCTCTCTATGTGTCTGTGGGCCTGGAACAAAAATTTTGTTCCAGCTGTATCTCAGGAACTACTGCTGAGAATTACATAATTTTTTATGTAGTTGCACCTTGAGATAAGTTAGTGCCTATAAATTTTGAGTGCCAATCACTGTACAGGTGCACTGTTACACAGCGATTTCCTTGATGTCATGGAAGGATATTAATCACGAACTGCTGCTCAGAATTGCATACAAATTGATTTGTAGTTGAATCTTGACAAATATTAGTGCTTATCAACATTTTATGTCAATAGCTCAACAGGTGGCGCTGCTATAAAACGAATTCCGCAATTTCAGGGAACGATATATCGCAGGAACTATTGCACAGAATTGCATATAAATTTATATATAGATTTACTTTGACAAAAATTGGCGTCTATCAACTTTTGGCGCCAATCGCTCAATAAGTGGTGCTGCTATAAAGTGATTTTCGAAGTTTAAAGGAATGCTACATCTCAACTGATGTTGCGTATAATCGAACAAAACCTATTATATGAAAAATCCATTATGATACATTATGCTAGTTCAATTTAGGCGCATATCGAAAATGTCAAAATTATAGAAAACCGTCTTCATTTGAGTGATTAGTTTTATTCTCTGGAATTGTTAATTTTTGCCTCCAAATTCATTTCTATTGAGAAGAAACGAATGGGTTAGGATGCATGATTTTTCACATAAATACTTCCCACAGACTCCAGTATACATTCAACAACATCATCCTTAGATGAAGTTTTGGCTCACACGGGTGGATTAAAAATCTGGCAAAGAGTTAACGACGACATTGTTCATGTACGTTGCGATCCATAACACTCATCTCTTGTCGCAATATTTTTAAAAGAATAACTCATTTTTTGTATTCCCTCGCCACCCCTTACACCCCAGCGTGAAAAAATATAAAGTAGAAAATCGTTGCTCCTGTTGTGCTACAACAGTTTTAAATGAAACCCGACAGTTCAACTTTCTAGTGAAACTCAAAGCTCTCAGCTAATATGATGACGCATTTAATTGTATTATTCAGCAGAAACCTTGCATCATAATAAACAAAACGTTATTCTTTGTAAAATAAAAGTATCATTAAGGGAACAAAGCAACATTCTGAAAAATGAAATTGAAATTCATAGTAAAGTACATTTCAGCAAAACTATTTTCAATAAAATCGGAGTTTCATTTCAGAAAAAGTCTATTTTTGTAAAATCAAATATCAAGCTTATGTAAAAGTTGATTTTTCAGGTTTAGAATTTATTTATTTCTAAAATAATACTTTTTATAGAATTTCATATTTTTATTCGGTTCTGTTTATCATTCCTTCATAAGAACCTTGTTATACAAATAGAATAAACAATTTTTGTAAACTTTAAAGCAAAAATAAAGGTCTAAAGATATAAAGCTATTCAAAATAAAATATTTCTGAAATTTTTTGATGAAATTATATTTTCAATAAAAAAGGGAAACATAAAAGGACTTCAAATATAAAATATAAGATTAAAAAAAAAAAGATATATTTAGCTATATCTGGCTAAAATATTTTTTTTTTTTTTTTTTTATGAAATAAATCTTTTAACTGATATCTTGAAATTGCATTTTTTAAATAAATTTTATAGTGGTGCCACTCCAATTACTAAACATTAGTAATTAACAGGCATTTCAAGCAAATTAAATGAATGAATAATTCAGTACTTTAATAGAAGGTAAATTTATAATAAAATATTACTTTGTTTCTCTCTAAGTTCGTATATTCTGCAGTTTACTGTGTCTAAATTCTGTTGTGCGTCCCTGAGAACTGTTGAGTGAGCAACTTCCAGCAATGATCATATTACATCATAGTTCTAAAAGTTATATTGGTTTCATTCTCTATTAAATTAAATGCACATCAAATAATCACTAGAGGTCGGGGGGGGGGGGGGTAATTATTTGAAGCACACCCAGTAAATTCTTTTGTGCTTTCCTATAGAAGAACTATGAGTAATGTGTACACATCATTTCCCGTAATTATCATACATCAGCAAAGCAATATAACATTTTTTTTTCTGTTTTGCCAAATTTAACATTAATAAAATTAATTTCAGAGAAATTCAGTTCTTAAACAGCATTTATGTAAACTTCATGCCGGTGAAATTGCTACAAGGCCCACAGCCATGTAAATCTACCTTTTGCGACAATGATCGGTGACATGACTAGTCAAATTAATTTTAATCGATTCCTGAGTTCAAACACTAGTGCATGTCAAATTTTCATTCCTATTCCATAATGAGTCAAAATTCTTCTATGTATTGTACGATCTTTAATTCCTATATACTCATAAAAATCTATTTTGTTTACGACACTATTATCCACTAGTCAGTCTGCGCCCGTCTAACGCTCAGTTTCTACGGAATTTTTCAATTTTTTTTCCTCCTTGCCAGTTCAAATTACTAAACATTGGTTTTCATGATATTTAAAATAAATAAGTTCATCGTTTACATTCGTATATTTATATGTTTTGAAGTCCAATCGTCTCCAAGACATGAAAAATGACATCGTAATCCTTTAATTCAAAATTTATAACCACGTGTCTACTCATTTATTTACATAAGTAATTTCTTGTAGCGTAGTTGAATTCTGCATATTTAATTTATTATTACTATTTTCCTCTGACGTATTAAAATACTGCAACGAACCAATGAATTTTGTATGTTTAATTTATTATTTGAGTTAATGAACAAATCTTCCAAAACATGCAAACCATGTATGAAGTTTTATTGTCTTTATCTCAATATATTGTTGCGATTGTGAGGTAAATTTTTCCGTTAAACTATCCTTTTTCAATATTTTATTAAGTTGAAATGCACGCATATAGACCATTGATAACTTTTACTTTCTTCCTTTCAATACATTTTTTTTTTTTTAGGACTGAGGGCCTATTAGTCTCAATCTGGGATTTTTGCGTTGTCGTTTTCGATAGTTGGACATTTGTCGAAATCTAAAATTTATCGAAAATATAATTGAATAATTTGAAAGCGATGTTATAATTTGAAAAAAGAAAAACAAAAATCTAATAGTCCTCCGTCCTAAACTAAATTCTGCTTTTGCTAGAATTTCATCAAAATCTTTTTTTTATTATTATTATTATTGAAAGAAAAAGAAAAGAAAATTATTAATAATCAGCATCGTTACAAGCGATATCGAAAAAGTTTTTTTTTTTAATAATTTTGAATTAGGAAATAAAAAGTGCGCGTGAAATAATATGAAATAAAAATAAGTAAAACAATCAATTTAATGATTTAATGTTTTTGTTTTTCGGGGCTGCTCATGCATATAAAAAATGCGTATTAAAACGAGTCGAAGAAGGAAGCGAAATAAGTATTGAGTTATATTACGATAAATACGATACATAATATGATACGATACATTAGACCTATCGTCCAGGGTTAATAGGCATTTTCGTTGAAAGAAACAGTTTGTTCGTTCGGTGAAACTTGCACATTAGTCCCGTGAGGTACAACTTTCACATTAGTCCCTTGAGGTACAACTTGCACTTTAGTCCCGTCAGGTACAACTTGCACATTAGTCCCCTTTAAATATAGTGATTTTTTTTTTTTTTTTTTTTTTAACGCTGTTATAGGCACATACAAATTATTTTTCAATAAAAGTCAATATATATATATATATATATATATATATATATATATATATATATAAGTAATAGATTTGAAATTCCACACAAAACAGAATTTAATTTAACACCACTTATTTTAATCTATTCTCTCATATAAAGCCATGTAATGACTGTGCTTCATTCTTTAGCACTACTTACTATATTCATTTCTTAAAATAACTTTGGTATAGCTTTATCATAAGAGCCTCTTGTTATTAATTTTACTGTGATGACGGGCAAGTTAATAGCAACACTTTGGATTATTTAAACCATTGCTATTATTAGCAATATCTTATTACACAGGTATGCGAAATCATATTTTTCAAAAAAAAAATTCTACGCTGTGTTAGGTGTCTCTAATTGTTTTAATACGCTGAATTCAGAAATGATTGTCTTTTCTTTCTATTACGAAAGAAATTTTTACAAAGTAAGGATGATATCGGAAGAATTCACCCAGAGTCTATAACAAATTAGAAACAACTTATGTATAAATTACATTAAGATAGGATGTTATTTACGCATTATCTTCTAAATGTATTTCTTTATACAGAAGATCCCTTTAAAGCTTTTCTGTTGTGCGCGACTTGAAAACCTTGAGGGGGTGGGGGATTCTCTATTCAGCGTATGTGATATCGAAAATCACATATTCAAAATTACATATTATATCATAAATTTATTAATTTATTAATTTATTAATTTATTATATCATAAATTTATTAATTACTAGCTGACCCGTCCTACTTCGTACGGATGAACAAACTTTAGTTAACGATGAATTGATATGCAAAAAAAAAAAAAAAAAAAAAAATATCAGTTTATATGTTATAGTCAGGCAATATTATCAACTGAAAAGTCAAAATATAATTTTACAATTATTTTTTTCAATCAGTTGTTAAATGTTGGTAATTTTTGCTTTATGTTATTTATTTATTTATTTCATAAAAAGAAGCATGTCTTTACTCATGAATAAAAAATATTGAAAAATAAACCTATAACATGAATATGTGTTTGATAAAGTTGACGTCATAATTGCTTTAATTATTATTTATTTGTTCTTATAATATTAATTTCTATTAAACACAGAGCTTATGTGTTTTTAATTTTCTTAAATTTAACGTCCGCAAAGTAATCTGGTTATTGTTTTAGTAATGGTTTTCTATTAGTGATCGTTAATATTTTTTGTGATTTTGGCGGTGAATTAAAAAGGTTATCGCAAATACGTAAAGTCCTTCGAGTGAAACGTCCTAGCTATTGCGTTGCCAAATTTTAAATTTCGCCAAAGAAGCCCTATACAAAAGTAGATTTCTAACGCGAATGCACATTTAATTTATTTTAAATGAACCGTGTTTCCAATCAACATAATGAAACTTGCATAATCAAATGTCATTTGCAATTCCCTAGTGGCTGTATATTGCGCTACTTGCTTTCGGAAAAGATTTTATATCAATCATCCTTGGCGGAAAAAAAAAAAAAAAAAAAAAAAAAAATGATTGCCAAGTTATCTCGCAAATATATTTAATTTTTTCCATAACTGATGGTTTTTAATAATGTATATTAAGGGAAAAATCAATAATATGAAACAATATTCGTATAATATATACTATTACAAAATCTTGTGTGAAACAACCACACGACTTCCATTACCCACTATTAAACGTATTATATACATTTCTTGGAGATATTAAGTACATGCATTTTTTTTTTAGATTTTCCAGTAAGAGAAACTTGATACACGTATAAAGACACTTACAACAAAGTTTACATAGTGAGTTAAAAAATAAGGGGAAAAAATAGATAGTTATTTTTTTAAACACGAATTACCAAGATCTAAAATTGAACTTCCTAATCAGGATGACCGTTAGTATTCCTGTAATATGCACGTAATACTTGAGAAATGTTATCTAAATTGAATTAATGAAACAATTTTCAAGAAAATCGTTAGAGCCGTTTTTGAGATACCAACTTTTACCAAAACTTGCCATACTCAATTATTGACCGGAAAACAATAATTACATACAAAAGGATATTTAGTATTAAGTTAACATGGCGAGTTTGAAAAAAAAATCGTACAGCCGTTTTTAAAGGAAGGCACTTATGAGATCTGAAATTGAGCTGTTTAAAGAGGACACCTATCAATTTTTTCTGAACTAACCAATTATATCATTCGAAAGGACATCTAATAGATTGTTTATATAGCAACTTTGAAGAAAATCGTTAGGGCTGTTTATGAGGTACGGGCTTACGGTCCCATTTCCGGTTTTAGATGACCCAGTTCCGGTTTTTCAATTTTCACCAAAATTTGGAAAATTCATCTGTACATCAGACCTGAATCAATTGTGAAGATTTGTAGTTCTATCTTTATTAATTTTGGAGATATGACACCCGGAAAATTTCACACATTCGTACACACACACATACACACTGACCAATTGCCAAAAACTACTTTTTTGGACTCAGGAGGCCTTAAAACATATAAATCAGGTGAAACTCTATATCAAATTTTTGGACCGTATACAATACTTCCACTACCTACGGTAGTACGGTAATTGAAGTAAAAACATAGATCTCGTATTTAATACGAAAATATACAGATTTTCGTATTACGTTTTCGATCTCGAAATACAAAAAACGCCAAGGACGACCGATATCAAATCTATGCTTTGGTTTCAATTAAAATATTGAAAATTTGAATTAAAAATGTATTTTACCAAAATTTATTATAGCCTCTAGCACTTAGAGACAGTGTAACTTTTGATTAGTATAAAAAAAGAAAGAAATAGAAATCGGCATTTTAGTTCTAGCGATCGTTCTCTACATATACATATAAACCTTTCCTCTTTATATATTAGTATAGAGCATAGATAGATTAAATAGGTTTCTAATCAACATAATGTAACTCAAATAATTAAATGCTATTTGCATTGCAGTAATGGTTGTATGCGCTATGTATATTGAGCTACTTGTCATAACTGTTAGTTGCTAAAAATAGTCGTCAAATAAATTTAAACTTCTCGATTATTCTTTTAACAAATGCATAATGAAATGCAGACGATATTTTTTTAATTCACTTTTTATATTATTATTCGCGAGAAAATATATTTTATTATATGTCGAAAAATGAATTAACGCGTAAATTTTTTGGGCAACAATTATAAAATAAATAATTTAATAAAAGTTTAGAAGTAACGCTTAGATCATTACATTATATCATATCATATCAAATTATATTATTAGAAAAATAAATACTTTAAATTTATAATGACGTCAGATTTAACGTGTAAGTTTAACATTTTGCAAAGCTTTATATGATTTTCAATTTAATTCACGTGCAAATATATTTCTTTTCTTTTCATATCAAGATATTTTAAAAACAAAATGTAAATGTTTCTTTTATGTTGGCAACAGCTAATTTTTTTAATATTTCATTATTTCCATTTCTATTATGGCTTTTATGGGGATTTTAATTAAAATGCTCAGATTTTAAACTAAAATTTATTTTATCAAAATTTAATATAGCCTATAACAATCAGGGATAGTGTAGCTTTTGATGAGTAAAAGAATTTTTTAAATCGGTTCAGTAGTTTCAGAGATTACCCTCCACAAACATACAATTTTTTGCGCTTTATATAATGATATAGATTTAATTCAAGTCCCATTTTTCTAAAACATTTATAGCATTTAAAATGAAGATATGCGGTTTCTCAGCTGGCGAAATATCTAATTGAATCTATTTCTGTTTCTTGCAATAAATAAGAAAAAAAAAAAAAAGGATCAGAGGCAAATCATTAGCTGGGATAGCTTTCCTTTTCATTTCGTTAAAATAAGATAGAACAAGTTTTCGCTGGCGTTGTCACTTTTGGCAAAAAACAGATGTACTTTTGAAAAGGAAATTATGCAGTTTCTATCGGCTCAAAATCTTGTGAAACCACAATAAGTATAAACATCTATTGTGAATAAAATTCCAGAGTTTAGATTTCTAACGTTCATCTTTCGTTTCTCCAGGATTTTTCATCGATAATATTGACTAAAATTAGGGTCGCCAAGCTATTTTACACACACACACACACACACACACACACACACACACACACACATGTATATATATATATGTGTGTGTGTGTGTTTGGTAAACCTGTGAGTAAAATTTTATTTCCTGAATCTTTTAATTTTTTTTTAAGCTGGGGAAAAAGTCTTCGTATTATGAAAATTCAGATATTTAAATATAATATATATATTTAAATATAATGTATATATATTTAAATATAATGTAATATATATATATATATATATATATATATATATATATATATTAATTTCTAGTGTTATTATTAAATTTGCAAAAACTTTACATGCATTTGGGTACAATCTTAAAAATTGTTAATCGTATCCTGGCTTTTATATTGTATATTCCTGCCTTTTATTTTTATATTATTGCATTAATCAATACAATTTCAGGATTTTCAAAGTATTGTCGCAATCAGTCTTGAATAAGATAACTACTTTTCATTGCCATAAATATTTTCTTGCGATTATAATTTAGGTAACTTTTAAACCATTCCATTCAACTTCTTTGACCAAGAAACGTTTGTTTTTATTTTATTATTATTTTTTAAGCTATGGCATAATTTTCAGCATTAGTTTTTGGAAATTTGGGCTGTTATTATTAAGAAGATAAGAGCCCATCAAATTTGAGTCGAACAGAATGAAGCGTTTAGAGTTATCATATTCTTTCTCACGTAACACACTTATACACCTATATAGGCGAATTGGGAAGGATGGGACTTTAAAGATGGATTTTTTTTTCTTTAAGCATAATTCACGCTAGTAATTATGCTTTAAAAACATTGTTTTTAATTTCTGATTCTTACAACGGCAAAACTAATCATAGCTCTATATTTGTGTTTGTTGCTAGGATTCACAATGGTTACAGAATTAAGTGCGTTTGTAATAAAGAATCTATTTTACAACAATAAAAGTAAAGAAATTTTATTTTCAAGGCAAGTTTTTAACCTCAATCATTGATTTTAAAATAATTCCTTTTAACGTTTTATACACCTAATTATATAGTTTTCATGTTAAATTAAATTTAAAAGTATGACATATCACTTGTAATTAGCCAGTACCTGGTTGACCAAGTTCACCCGGTATCATTGTAAAAACCATCCGTAGTGTGAATATAAGGACTTTTTTTCGGAAATATATTTTTAGTTCTTTACCAGAGCGGAGCACGGGTTACCAGTAAAAGCTTATTTTCCTGCAGATAAGGAAAATTCAAATTGAATTATCATCTCAAACCAATAAGTACGAATGTTTATCAAATTTATTCAAGTAGTTTCGTAGAAAAACAGCTTTCTCCTATATTTTGTTAAGCAAACGCTACAAGCGACGGATAATTCTCCTCAAAAAGAAGGTAAGTCATACCGGTTTTTAATGAAAAAAAAAAAAAAAAAAAAAAAACCTCTAAATCTATTTATTTTATTTATTTATTTATTGTTATTATTTTTTTTTTTTTATTCCAACGATTTCAAATTAATAAAGTAAGATTTCTGCTGTATTTTTCAGAGTTAAATACGAGTTACAAATGAATAATAATTAATTAAGATCGAAATGTCATCTCAAAAAAGCATTAAATTTACATTTTTATGAAAATCACTTGAGTACTTTCAAAAAAGAAGAAAAAAAAGGTTTCTGCTACTTTTCTCCCTTAAGAAAATATAGATTACTGATAAACGCTAATTGTTCTGGGGAGCAGAACAATTTACATTCAACTGCAATCTCGAAAATCCCCTAAATTTAAACTTTATCAAAATTATTTAAGTAGTTCCTATGAAAACCAAATCTCTGCCATACTTTGTCATGGTGAAGAGACAGTTTACAGTGAAAGCTAATTTTAGTGAAGATGAGTATAACACCAGTGGATTTCTCATGTCAAAAATCTTTTAACGCTGAGGTTTTATCGAAATAATTAGAGTCATTTCCCAGAGAACCAAATTTCTGCCTTATTTTAAAAGATCCGGGGTAAGGGTTAGCAACAAAGCTAAGTTTCCTGTAGATGAAGATAAAACAAATAGGTTTATCATCTCAAAATCTCTTAACTCTAAGTTTTTATCAAAATCTTTGGGTCCATTTCTGAGAAAATCATGTTTCTGTCATTTTTTGCAACAGGTGAAACGAGAGTTAACGGTAAACGCAAATTTTCTTGAAGATAAGGATACGTCGGATGAGCTTGTCCTCTGTATTTTTTTTATCGAAATAGTTAGAACCATTTCCGTTTAAAACGAGTTCCTGCCATACATTACAACCAGTCGTTAAAGAGCCAATAAAGAAGGCGCATTTTTCTGAAGATAAGTACAATCGACATTTAACCTGGAAGAGCCTTTAATTCCAAATTTCCGTCAAAACCATTTTGTCCATTTCAGAGTAAACCCAACTTTAGACATATTTTTCAACCCCCGAATAAAGGGTTAACAGCAGTCACAAATCATCTGAAGGCTGAAAAACTCTTAATCTCAAACTTTCATCAAAATCATCAGTACCCTTTCCGAGAAACTCAAGACAAATATACATATATATCATGTCACGTGATTAACTCGATTAATATAAGATAAGGATTTTACTCAAATGTTGCGTAAAGGATAGTTGGAATATGTAAGAAAACAGGAAATAAAGAAAAAAGGAATATTGTAACTGAGATTCCTGGAAAAGAGTAAAACTCTGGACAGACGATCAAAAAAATGCACAAAACGAAGCGCAAAACGCAAAACGCAAAAAAAAAAAAAAAAAAAAAAAGGGAGAAGAAGAATAAGATGGTGTTTGATATTGATGAAACAACTGATAAGGGATCAATTATTTCGTTGCATGATACTTCATATGCATTTATACCAATGTAAATTTAGACATCACTATGCGAGAGATACGTTAATGAAAGGATGAGCCAAAAAATAGTTAGAATGATTTCATTCTGGTTATATTTTTAACGAAGAAATCCATTAACTATTGTTGGAAGAATTGGAAGCAGTGATAATGATATAGATATCTTTTAAGCAATGAGAAAGGACCTTACTGCGAGGAATTTATTGTTCTGTCACTGATAATATAAATATTATTGCGAAGTTATCTCCACAAAATATTGTTGTTAGAACTCGTAGAGCACAGAAATAATTTTAATTTAATATGCCCTTATTAAAATACCGTGTTAGAAACAATAGATGTTATTAGTACTTAATAAAATTTTGCAAATAACAGCTTTTGTGCGCTCTTATCTGCATTTTTTGTACTGTGCTTTTTTGCAACAAATCTCTTTAAACAACATGTTTGTTACTTTCGGCAGTTCATTGTAATAATATAATTTATATTTAATGAAAAACAAAAATTTTTGATACACTGATATATATATATATATATATATATATATATATCTGTATATATATATAAATTACGTGTCACGATGTTTGTCCGGGGTAAACTCCTAAACTAAGGAACCGATTTTAATGAAATTTTGCACACTCTCAGTCCTAAAAAAAAAAAAAAAGTATTGAAAGGATAGGATAGTTTTTATCTCAATTTATTGTCACAATATTGTTTTATTGTAATTATTTGTTAATTATAGACCTTTATTAAAGTTGCTCCAAAATATCTGTCAGTTCCATTAACACGTTCGCTGCCGATCCCGCGCCAGCGCGGGATGTGACGTATTGCTTTACAGGTGAAAGTTTACTTTAGCCTGCCGCTTGGCGAAATTTCGAAAATCGCCAAGACGGCGACATTTCGCATCGTGTTCCGAATAGCAACCTTACACCGGCGGCATGCGAAAGCGAGCTTTTCGGCGATCTAACCTAAAAAGAAAACGCGTCTTAAAAAAATATCCGAATAATAATAATACATAGGACAAAAGGAAAATTTTCATAAAACAGAATTAAAAGAAAAAAAAAATAATTACGAATTTATAACTAATCACAAATACAAAAATAAAACTTAGATTATACAATCACACCAAATGTCCCTGAAAAGTGTGTTGCTTTAGTGATTGATGATAAGTGTTTAGATGATAGTTTTTTTATTTCCAATAATTTAACAGCTATAAGTACAGTCGGTAACAAAAGTGTCCGAACACTAGCAAAAATTCCTATGTAAAAAAAGTACACTTCATAAGGTTTTGTTAAATAAATCCTTATCGAATCATGTTCTTACACTGACTAAGAACATGATTCGACAAGGATTTATTTAACAAAAAAGTATGAAGTATACTTTTTTACTTAGGAATTTTAAATTTAAAAGTTTTCAAAAGTTGTATAAAGTAAATTATTTATCATTAATATTTTATTTATAGTCCTCATTCATTAGGAATGAAAAAATTAATCCGCAACTGGATAATTATAGCAAATTTTTAACGATTCTCTATTATAATGGTACTCTGATCTGTTCACTGGCCCACCAGCGGCCGAGCGGTTTTGCGCTCAAAGCTGGTAGACGTGAGGTGCCGGGTTCGATCCCAGGTCGCGCTGGTCGGCCTAGCCGTACGGAGTTTTCCGTGGTTTTCTCCGAAACTTGCGTAAATACGGGCTAGGACCCCTTAGAAAGACCTCCACGGAAGGCAGTCCCCCTCAGGCCCAGGACCTACAGCAGTCAATCGGCCTTAATCCTAAACACCAACACACCTGATCTGTTCACTATACCCCTATCTCAAAATGCATGAAATTAAAAAGTATACAAAATTTTGTACTGTAGCAACCAGTATTGGCATGAAATTCAAAAATATGCCTCTAAAATTCAGGACCGTGGTTGCCCAGTCGGTAGAGCGCCGGGCTCGGAATTGGAAGATTGCGGGTTCGGTACTCGAGCCTGCCAAAAACCATTGTGTATATTAATGGTGGCTGGTGCTCATAAAATCTGTCGTGCCCGCAATGTTTTCCATGTTCCCGTATTAATTATACCTCTGGGTGTCTACGAAGCGAGAGAGTCATCCCTTTTGTGTAGTATCAAAATTGTGATCTCATGTCCCTGGACAACTCTAGGGGTGAGACCCAGACCATCGCCAATTGTCCATTGCGCAGCCTTAGTGTGACGTAAAACACAATCAACAAACCAACCTCTTAAATTCAAAAGTACCTCTTAAATTCCAACTCTATTCAACCAGCCAAACAGTACTAACGCAAACATCACAAATATTCGTATTTCAAAATAGATGGTTGGTTGGGTTTTACGTCACACTAGTGCTGCGCAATGGGCGATTGGCAACGGTCGGGGACTCAGCCCTAGAAGTGGTCCGGAAACATGCGATCAAAAATTTGATCCTCCATGGAAGGGTATTTCAAAATAGAATACTTTCTCTCTAATAAAACACGTATCATCATATGCAACCGAAGTGATAGCGTCAGCGAGATATTTTATCTGCTCAGTACAAACGAAACTATTTGCTATGGAAATTTAACTTATTACTCATTAACTCCAGAGTTTGCTTGTAACGAGCAGCTGAATTTTTACACGTCTGACGTAATACAGCGTATTGACGTAACACATGACGCAAACAAGCAAAGGTAAACACAAAGCCTATAACATCTGGCGATGTAGCGCTCTTGTGCAACACGTCAAACATATTCGGCGGGTTAAAGGAAAAAAACGTCATTTTAAATTTTAGTCACGTGAAACCGGCAGCGAACGTGTTAATTTAATTGTTGCCAAAAAAAAAAAAAAAAAAAAAAAAAAAAAAAACGAGTTCATTTTCTTTCGACATAAAAATAAATACATTTAATCAAACGTGAACGTTAAAAAATTATAAAAAGTTAAATTATGCATCTCACGAAAATTGACGTCATAATCAATTTAAAGGTTTTATACACATTGATAAAGTGCTAATGTAGTTCTATCATAGATATCTGTATATATATAAAAATTACGTGTCACGATGTTTGTCCGCGATAAACTCCTAAACTAATGAACCGATTTTAATGAAATTTTGCACACTGTGTGCAGTTTGGTCCAACTTGAGAGATAGGATAGTTTTTATCTCAGTTTATTGTCACAATATTGTTTTATTGCAATTATTTGTTAATTATAGACCTTCGTTAAAGTTGCTCCAAAATATCTGTGAGTTCCATAAGTTTAATTGTTGCCAAAAAGAAAAAATACGAGTTCATTTTCTTTCGACATAAAAGTAAATGCATTTAATCAAACGTGAACGTTAAAAAATTATAAAAAGTTAAATTATTCATCTCACGAAAATTGACGTCATAATCAATTTAAAGATTTTATTCGCATTGATAAAGTATGTAGTTATACACAAGCGAAGTGTGACGTCACTGACCGCCTGTGAAATCAAGAAAAAGATTTCTTATGTTAATCACCCATTGTATTTTTTATAAAAAATTATTAAAAAACGAGGAAAATTATTTCCGGATTTTAATCCCCATATTTTTGTATAGATATGTATTATTTATCATGTGCATACGTTAGATTGAGTTATTTTGCTGTCAAATTGACAAAATTTTAATTTTAAATTTCAAAGCTCTGTCGTCCTTGGAGTTTTTCGTATTTGGCGGTCAAACACGTAACACGAAAATATACAAGCTAGATGTATATTTTCGTAATATGTATTGTGCGAAATATTGTTTCATATTATTCATTACTCTCTTAATATAAGTTGTTAAAATAACCATGATTTTTGAAAGGAATTAAATGTGTGCGCCAGATAATTTGGCGATATTAATTTTTTTCCGCCAAGGATGATAGATATGAAATTTATTCCGCTGCAACATGTTAATATCTTATGTCAGTTACATTATGTATATGCTACAATTTATTTCACGTGACACGTGTGTTAAAAATTTATTTACGACATAACCTTGCTTTTTCAATTTTTGTTGCATTTCAATCTGTATCACTTCGTTTTCTTTAAGAAATTTGTGATCTATACATAACGTTCTAAATAAAAAGTAATTATTTCAATATTTTAAAACTTATTTAAAAGTCTGTTTTATTTAGCATTAAATTTTAAAAGTTAATTTAAAACTTATTTAAAAGTCTGGAAGAGTTTAAGTCTGTTTATTTGTTTTGTAATGCTAATCTATATGATCGATGTTCGAAACTTTAGTTAATTATTTCTCTTATTTTTCTTTACTTTTTCTTTAATAACTTACCAATTTAACGTTCCTGATTAAATTTGTGATTTATATATGTATTTTGCATTAAATTTTGACACATATTTACTGCTGAAAATGCTTCTAGATTAACTTGAATTTACTATTAAAATTTTTACATACTCAGAATCTTCTCACCACTTCGTTAAAATATATTAATCTTTTCAGTAATATATTAATCAGTATATCCCCACAACGATATTTGGCGATTTTTTGTTGGTGATTATGGCTAAATCATAAATCTATAAATCATAAATGATAATCTAAATCATAAATCAAAAACATAAAATAATAAATCCAAAATAAACAACATATAGGCTGCCATATTATATCACAAACAGTCCAGAGCGACATCGTTATCGTTCAAAACGGCGCCAAAGAAAAATCGCCAAATTCAGCTGTGGGGATATACTGAAGTTATAATTATCCGAATATAATTACTGAAGTTATATTATAAGTTATAGTTGTGGGTAACAACTATAGTATTTCCCCACAACTGGATTTCGCGATTATGGCTAAATCATAAATCTAAAATAAAAGCATGCAGGTTAACATATTTCATTGCAAATAATCCAGAACGACTTCGTTATCGTTCAAAAAGGCGCCAAAAAAAAAAAAAATCGCCAAATCCAGTTGTGGGGAAATACTATATACCTTATCAAATTATCAACGTATTACTTAGCCGCAGCAACGCGTGGCCGGGTCTGCTAGTATATATACATATATATATTAATTTCTTTTTTAGCTTCATATTTTATGAAAAACATATCTTCTTATGAAATTGTTTTTCAGACTGTTTCAAAATGTACCAAAAATTTAAATCTGTCTAATTACATGGATTTTATTTAACTTATTTGTGTATAAAGCCAATTAAAACTCTTTAAAAATTATATTTATCAATAATTGTTTTTCAGACTGTTTTAAAATGTACCTAAAATTTAAAACTGTCTAAATACATGAATTTTATTTGAATTATTTGTGAATAAAACCAATTAAAACTCTTTAAAAATTGTATTTAACAATTGCGGTATTCAAATTTTATTAAATGAAGTTAGCAAGAAAAATTAATATCTGGTCTATATGTTAAAATAAAAGAATACCTTTTTAAAAATTCACATCAATTAATTTGATATGCTATACTTTCTGAAAATTAATTTGAAAAGATTAATATAAGTACTATGAAAATTTTATAAAACTGAAGGACACGTTGATAGGAAATATGATTTAACTGGAAGTAATTAGTTTTCACTTAATTATCATTTTAGAAGCTTAAAAGATGCCTTTAACACTTCGCGTCCACAAGTTTTTAACACATCCCTATTGCATGTTTTTGTCCTAAAATAATTAAAATATTTCCTTTAATTACATGCATGTCTTTTTCCTTTATTTTTGAATCGTTTTAACTAAGTATGTTATGTAATTTTTTGGATATATTTAAAAATACCTTTAAACACATTTTAATACTTATTTCATAAAAAAAAAAAAAAAAAAAAAAAAAAGCGCTTTATTTAAAGTATTTGACTGCGTATATACACATAGGGAATAAAAGCATTATGAAGAAACATATGCAATACCTTAAAGTATAATATGATATAGGGTAGTATTTTTACAGAAAATCATGAATAATTGCAATATAAACATTTTATTTTCAAATTAATATTGAAAACAATCAGTATTGAAAAAAATTACATCATTCAAGTTTTACACAAATTTCAAATAATGTGGAATTGGTGATATTCGATATTACCCGTATCGCCATCTTGGAGAATAAATCAGCCTCAACCACCTGTTTGTAGAAATAAGTTCATGGGAATCAGACTAGTAACTAACTCAAATCCCCTACCAGAAATTACTCTAGGTTTTCACTGATTTTACTGCTTCGTAAATATATTACAGATTATAAACAGATCGTACTTCTTACTTCAACTAAAGTCTAAAACTTGATAAATAAAGGAAGTTGTATGCCACAAAAACCGTTCTTCTCACTGACACAAGGTGAACTCCCGTTCAATTTGAGGCACAATTAAGACGTCTGACGTGCTTCCGATAGGTTGCAGCTCCGTACAGGTGAGATATAATGGTATTTCATTATACCCGACTATTCTATATTTCCTGCCGTTCCCCTATATATATATATATATAATTTGAATTATTTAGTACCATTGTAACACTCAGCAGACAAAAGATAGATGAAGATACCAACATAAAATAAATTTTAATTGAGATTTATTTCGATTAAAATTAGTCACAGTATTAAATTAATTTGAGTACCAATGATTAGTAAACACAAGTTAAAGGACTTACGCAGAAGATAAATGACACTAACATAACACATAAGCCTAACGATGAGAGAATTTGCAAAAACTGTGGATTATTAGTGACAGTCAACATTTGAGAGAATAGAGAAAGGATAAAATCACCAAAGAGTTCCGTTAAAAGGGAAAAAAAAGTGGAATTCATGAATGGAAAATTGGAATTTTAAATGCTGAAAAATAGAAATGTACTCATCAGGAAACTTGCATTTCTATCAGCATATGCAAGATTTCGTAAAACTGTATAGCTAATTCCAGCAAATATACAGCTCAAGTTTCTATCTTGCATCAAAACAAAAAAGAAAAAAAGAAAATTCAATTAAAATAAAAAAGGAAATTAAATTAATCTTTAACACAATCCAAAATTTAAACAAGGAATAAGTAGTTTAAGCAATCCACGTGTTAAACGTTACTTACGGAGATAGTAGAATTAAACAGGTTGCCAAACAAACATTAGTAAAAAGGAAAGATTAAAAGTTTAGAAACGATTAATCGATTTAGGTGCTACTGATATATATACAGTCGGTAACAAAAGTCTCCGAATACTAGCAAAAAATCCTGTATAAAAAAAAGTACACTTAATACAGTTTTGTTAAATAAATCCTTGTCGAATCCTGTTCTTAGTCTGTCTAAAAACAGGATTCGACAAGGATTTATTTAACAAAACTGTATTAAGTGTACTTTTTATTAACCGACTTCAAAAAAAGAAGGAAGGTTCTCAATTCAAACCGTATGTTTTTTTATGTTTGTTAGCTTATAACTTTTGAACGGATGCTCCGATTTTGATACTTTTTGTTTTGTTGAAAAGGTCTTGGTCTGCAATAGGTCCCATTGTAATATCTTTACGATCTAAAGAAAATACAGGGTGCCCAAAAAAACCAGTCCCAACTCTTTTAACTGCTAAACGGCTGTAAGTCTAGTAATAAAAATGGTATGTAAGTGTAGTAAAGTGGCCCTGCAGTACAAGGTTAAATAGGGACCCTATATAGAGAGAGACTGGACATTGGCGCGCCGGCTTTTTGACGAAATTCTCCATTTTAGTGCCAGTTGCTCCATTGCTTACCATTACGCTGAGAAGAAATTTCGTCATAATAGAAAAAGAACGTATTTATTACTTTTTTACTTTGTTGGGAGATAAATTGCTTTAATTTTGGAATACTTCTAAAAGATGAAAATGCATAATTATTTATTTTATATCATGCTTTAAATGCTTTGAATTCTCTTATTGCATGCTGTTTTACGTATTTATTTCCTAACATATGAGACATTTACATTATTTATTTGCTAGCTATTAGTTTTAAGTTCTGTTTTGCAATATATTTTATATGTTAGATCTCAATGTATTTTTCTGATATATTTTAAAATACATACTTAAAATAACTATATAAAAAGATATTTTTTGATTGTTTGCTAGTACGCAAAATATATCAGATTTCATAAAATAAATTGATAAAAATAAAGAAAATAAGGTATATATTATTTGCTAGCATATGAAATATAAATTTCTTTTAAATAATAATTGCCATAATGAATTTTATAGATAATATTTAAATAAGTTATTTTTATTTACATAATATTTAAAAAAAAAAAAAAAAAAAATCAATGAAATAAGCAAATGTAAATAAAATAAATAAAAAAAAATTTTTTCCCCCTAAAGATATTGGTTAATAATTTTTAAAATTGTTTTTAATTGTCATTATTATAAATAAAATATTTAGCTTGTAAAATATTTAGCTTGTAATATTTTTAGCTTGTAAAAATATTACGTAAATATTTTTATAAAATAATAAAAAATAATTTTTGTTGTTCTGCCGTAGTTTTACATTTATTTATGAATTACTTGACAAAAACTAAGATTACCATATTTTTGTTAAAAAATTTCTAACTTTTTATGTATAGAATGTATGCCCTCAGAAAAAATAAGGTAGAATTACTTTCACAATCAACGCATTTTGTTTAATATAGAACAAAAATTATAGAACAAGAAATTCCTCTGTTTTCCGATCGGAGTTGAAAAAGTAACCATGTCGAAGGTTAAAACGAAACAAATTACATATTTATATTCTGCATTACTTTCTGCACAAATTTAGTACAATTTTCTTTCATTTATGTTGTATAGTAAAGTGTCAATCGTGAAGAAAAAAGCATTACGTTCAACGGGGATCGCTCCGAATTGGCACTAAAATGGCCGACTTTCGGTCAATGTCCAGTCTCTCTATATATAGGGTCCCTAAGGTTAAACCGCTTGCTGCGCCACCTGGTGGAAAATAGTGGAGTTAGTGTTCCTATCTCAAAACGGTTCTAGAGAAAAAAAAGTGAATTAGAAAGTTGAAGATTATCATCGATTTAGTACAAAAAGACAGTTTAGACATTCATGCTAGCGTTTCTATCTCGGAAACGGTTCAAGACGGGGGAAAAAAGTGAATTATAAAATTGCAGAGCATCATCGATTTAGTACGAAAAGATAGTTTTGACATTAATGCTAAAAGTAAAAGGCTAAAAACGTGCCTTTTTTGTTCGCAATTTCTTAAACTATTCACACTTGAGCTACATTGCTCACGTTGTAGCGTAGCTGGTGAGACATACGCTATATAGTTCAAAATACGGTTACTTGATACTTTTTGCTTTGTTGTAGAGATCTTGGTCTGAAGTAGGTCCCATTATAACATCTTTACAATCTAAAGAAAATAAAGCGCCATCTGGTGAAAAACAGCGGCATTAGCGCTCCTATTTCAAAAACGGTTCAAGATGGGAGAAAAGTTAATTACGAAGTTGTAGAGTATCATCGATTTACTACGAAAAGACAGTTTTTAGACATTATTGCTAAAAATAGAAAGCTTAAAACGTGCAATTGTTTGTTCGCAATTTCCTACACTGTGCACACTTGAACTACGTTGCACGCTTTACAGCGTAGCGGATGACACGTATACTCTATGGTTCAAAGTACTGTTACTGTAAGCGGTCCCATCGATTAGCGCAAAGTCGTTTTCAACCAACTTCAGAAAGAAGGGTGTTCTTAATTCTTGCTATGTGTTTTTGTTGGTGTTTGTAAGCTTATAACTTCGTAAGAAATGCTCTAATTAACCGACTTCAAAAAGGAGGAGGTTCTCAATTCAAAGCGTATGTTTTTTGTTTTTGTTTTTGTTTGTTAGCTCATAACTTCTAAACGGATGATCCGATTTTGATACTTTTTGTTTTATTGTAAAGGACTTGGTCTGAAATAGGTCCCATTGTAAGATCTTTACGATCAAAAGAAAATACAGCGGGCCCAAAAAAGTCAGTCCCGACTCTTTTAACTGCTGAACAGCTGCAGCTATAGTCATAAAAGTGGTATGTAGGTACAGTAAAGTGGACATGTGCTACGCGATTCAACCGCCTAAAGCGCCACCTGGTGGAAAAGAGTGGAGTTAGCGATCCTATCTCGGAAACGTTTCAAGACAGGGGAAAAAAGTGAATTATAAAATTGCAGAGCATCATCGATGTAGTACGCAAAGATAGTTTAGACATTAATGCTAAAAACAGAACGCTTAAAACGTGAATTTGTTTGTTCACAATTTCCTATTTTGTGCACACTTGAAAAACATTGCATATGTTGTCGCGTAGCTGGCGACATTTTATGCTATGTAAAATTCAAAGTATGGTTATTGTAAGCGGTCACATCGATTAACGCATAGGCGTTTTAAGCCGACTTCATAAAGGAAGAGGTTCTCAATACAAACCATGTTTCTCGTTGTTGTTGTTGAAATTTGTTAGCTTATAACTTCGTAAGAGATGATTTAATTTAAATACTTTTTTTTGTGTTCGTAATGATCTTGGCCTGAAATAAGTTTCATTAGCATTTCATTAAGATATAAACAAATTACAGGATACTCACAAAAGTCTGTTCTCACTCTAACTGCTGAACGCAAGCAGCTACAATGGTAAAAGCATTGTGTAAGTATCGATGTTGAAACTTCTGTCCGTCAGCTGCAATGCATATTTTGCTCTTTGTTTAAACTTTACGCTGCGCAATTTCCAGCGCAGCGGGTGACACGTATTTACTGTAAAGTTCAATATATATGCCTAACAGAATTTTCGGTTACGAATACAGCGTACATTTCTAAAGACTTTTAATTTAACGTATGTTCGTTCAATAGATAGTTTTTTGGTCATATCCAATAAAGGCAAGAAAAGTGACACAATTTAAAAATGCAGCATTTGAGAAAAATAAACTTAAAAATAACTTGACTAGAATAAAACTGGGACAACTGTCTCTCGAGGGGATAACTTTCTAGATGGAGATGTAACTTTTTTGTTCACATTGGGTATACTTAATGTATTTTTCAGTGACATAAACCATTTTTTGAGTAATGTCACTTTTCTTGGAAGTTGTGATTTGTGAAACTTCCTTCGAACGTCTTCTGATGTTCTGCTATATGAATAAGTTTTCACTGAAAAGAGAAAAATAAAATCTTTTTGTAAAAAAAATAGAACCGACTCCAAAAAGCAACTACTATTCAAACAACTAAAAAAATAAATGAAATGAAACTGTAAATTGCGCCTAAAAGTATAAAATAATTTCCTCCGCCAAACAACCTATAACACTACAATTAATCATAACTTTTGAAGTCGGCGCAAAATTAAATAAAAATTGATACCTTTATTCAATACAAAAATCAAATCGTATTCAAAATACACGTCTCACATTGTTACCTGCAAAACGCAGCCGAAAACTACTTTGATTCAAGAAAACAAATAAGATTTCGTAAGCAGCAAAAATTGGCGAAGATGCTGGTATCTGACGTCCTTGGTGAACGAAAAATCGCAAAATTATCTGGCAAACATATTTAATTTCTTTGGGATATCATGATTATTTTAATAAGGTATATCAAGAGAGTAATCAAGAATATGAAACAACACATAGTACAATATATATTATGAAAATATACATCTTGCGTGTATATTTTTGCCTTACGTTTTTATCGCCAAATTCAAAGGCCATCAAGGATGATCTAACTTCGTAGAAATATAAATACCGCATTGTGAAGATGTTCACTGTTCTACGTAGATGCTACTAATGGACCAATTGTATACAGTGATTAAATAATAAAGGAAACATGAAAATGGATCATTCGAGACAACAGCATTTGTTGCTACCAATCTAAAGAAAAACCTTTAAAAACTAATTAAATTTTATTTAATTTTGCGCCGACTTCAAAAGTTATGATTAATTGTAGTGTTATAGGTTGTTTGGCGAAGGAAATTATTTTATACTTTTAGGCGCAATTTACAGTTTCGTTTCATTTATTTTTTTAGTTGTTTGAATAGTAGTTGCTTTTTGGAGTCGGTTCTATTTTTTTTACAAAAAGATTTTATTTTATAGGAATTTTTGCTAGTGTTCGGAGACTTTTGTTACCGACTGTACCTAAGCTTATTTTTAGCTACAAAAATAATGAAAGGCCTATCAAAGGCTGGCAGATTTTTCTCGATGTCTTTAATAGCATTTCATTATCGTAAAAATTTAATCACATGCATTTATTTATTTGCTTATATATATATGTAGGGGAGAATTGGGTACAATGGACCAATTTTGGAAATTTTTGGTGTTTACTCACAAAGTAATAGTTTCTCGCTATTGAAAATATGCGTACATTTTACCTATATATTGGGTCTTATGTGGTACTCCATCAAAAGCAATAATTATGTTTACTTTTTTTAATATAATTTTTTTAGTAACAACTGACAAAATGGACCATTGTACCCCAACCGCGGGTACAATGGTCCATGACATGGGGTACTACGGAACACAGGCCGAATTTGAAAAGCATGCTGATGTAGTATGTTTTTTAGTAGTATAAAATGTAGAATATATTATATTTGCATGTCTTCGATTCATACAAACAATATAAATTAATGAACATTAAAATTAGAAAATGATACGCTAAACAATTTTTGTATCACTGAAAATATGCTGTTTTCTTGTGAAGTTGTAGAGTCTGGAAAACTCATTATTATAATAGTTTGAAAATTTACAAGAGATATAGCAACACTCTCAGGGAAAAATGTAGAGATCTTAATTAAGTTTTCGTTGCATGAATCTCACAAAAACAGATTCTTTATCTTTTATTTCTGTGATTAAACCTACAAAATATAAAACCGCTTTTTTCATCAAATTTATTTGTATTATTATTTTTTAATTACATTATTTAATTTACTTTGTTATAGCTGCATGATATTTGTAAAAATATAAGAATACAAAAGTAACTGAATGGTTATTAAAAATAAATAAGAAGAAACCTCAAAGTAAATTACTTTCTTATTCGTCTTTGAAGATATAATAGATCTAATTATGGTTAACTCTGAATTTTTTATACATAATTTATAGCTAACATTTCAAAAATGCAAATTTTGTAAATCGTTCATTATGATAGAGAACTGAGATAAATGGACCATGATCCATTGTACCCCGTTTCTTAGTGGTACATTGTACCCCGTCTGGAACTCTGACAGCAAATGGTAAAAAAAAAAAAAAATCCTCTTAAAAAATATTTTACTGAGATTAAATATAATAATAGATGACCTTAGCTCTTAATTGTTCTAAATAGCCTGTTCCAGATCATTATTAATGAAAGACGAAAAGAAAAAATGTTTAATTAAAAATATTTACTTTTGGCTACCGTAAAATAAATTTCACGAATAAAATGGCTAAATTGTTAGTTAGGCATGAAGTTGCTGGCTAAATTTCATCATTGCAGTGTTGCTATCTATGTACAGAAATACGAACCATAAAAATAAATAAATAAATAAATAATTTATAGGGAGCGGTCCATTGTACCCCACTCTCCCCTACTTCCTAAATATGTATTTTAATTATAATTTTGATTATTGTATTTATGTTTAATATGTTTTAAATCGCCGCATTGTATATCTGCTCATTAAAAGAAAAATATCAATATCTATCCATAAAACTGATGACCGTTCTATTTTTATATCATTTCAATATTCAAAGTAATTAATTGGCTATGGTTTTCGTATGAAATGAAAATAAAACTGAGTTGTATTAATTGATGTATACTTTATAGGAAAATTTTAAATAAAAGATTAGAAAAGGACTTATTCAAAAAAGTATAATTTATCATAATTTATTCTGTTTGTATTAAGAGCAGGTGAAAAGCCAGTATTTACCATGTTAAAGTTAAACTAATGTGCTTTTTTTCAGAATCACCAAAGATATTCTCTTGAAAACTTTTACATAAATAATATTACTAATTCATAATAAAGTAAATTCAAATTTCTAAAGAGATATTTTTAGCTCCTTTTTTTTTATCTTGAATTAATATATATATACATATCTTTATTTTCCTCTCTTAAATAAAAATTAGTATGTTGTGGCCGTCACAAAATTTTATTCTATAAAATCTATATATCATCTCCACTTACTGTTTAACATGCAAAATAACTTAATCATAGCTTCTCACGGTTAAAACACTCAGTATAAGAATACTCTGGTTTCATTTTTTTAAAAAGAGCTTATTTCAAAAGTTAAAAAGTTAAAATGTCAACATATATTTTCATACCATACGGTGTCTTTTTCAGGACCTTAAAAATATAAATTGTAGTATCGAAAGATATGTTAATATTTGTGATTTATAAAGGAAACGCATCTTTATACTGCCAATAATAAAAAGGAATTATTTGCTTTTTATTTAAAATTGGCATCTTGTTTTCCCAATTCTACATTTATTGATTCTAATTCCTGGATTCATGCTGAAAACCTCTTTAAAAAGCAATCAAAAAACTATATACGATAAATTTGATCACCTTTTTAATTCGAAGTAAAACTCATCCTAACAATCTTTCAATAGTTAACCAAAATGCTGTCGTTAATCTTTCCACTATGAAAATTTTTGAAAATCAGTATTTTGTTCTTAAACTGGATTCTGGATTCTAGTTTTGCTGTTCCTTAATCTGCTTCTTTTTCTCAGTTAACTGCTGCTGTTGAAAAAACCTTCAGAAACTCTCGCCTTATGGTATATCTGAAAGAAAAATCTAGGACATTTAATCCTTATAAATGCTAATTTTAAATCCAATAACTTCACGTCAAACTTCAGTCCTCCCGAAAAAACGACTAAGAAAGATTTAAAAT
Organism: Salticus scenicus; assembly: GCA_963930645.1. Lineage (NCBI taxonomy): Eukaryota > Metazoa > Arthropoda > Arachnida > Araneae > Salticidae > Salticus > Salticus scenicus. The sequence goes on along the minus strand of OZ005652.1, from coordinate 340,726,642 downwards.
TGCAGCCGAATATAATTGTCACTAAAGCTGATAAAGGAGGACAAATCGATATTCTAGATAATACGTATTAAATTGAAAGTTTCACTAACTTAATTAATGGTAGTCCATATACTCGTCTTTCCGTCCCTTATAAGGACTAACTAAAATTAAATCCGTTATCTAGTCTTGCACTTTATCGTTGAATTACACTAAAACTTATTTTATCCCACTCATATATAAAAGGGCTAGATCTTATGTTCTTTCAAAAGTTCACAAACCCAAAATTCCGTTTCGTCCTATTTGTATCTAATATAGGGTCTACCTCCTACCGTTTAGCATAATTTCTCACTGATATCTTATCTACTCTACTTTCTGCAAACACTCATATTGTAAAATATTATGTCAGCTTTGCCAAAATCATTAGAAATTTCCATAACACAAACTTCACAATAGTTTCTTATTATGTAAAATAGCTTTTCCCCAATATCCCACTTTGGGGCGCCCTCTTTCGCTTAGAATATAGAGTAAAAGAATTTCCCTTCACATTTTTTGAAATCCAAGAACTAATTTCTCTTACCCGCTTTTGTTTATCTGAAACTACTTTTACTTTTCAAGAAATGATTTATCAACAATCAGAAAGTTTAACCATGGGCTCTCCTCTCTCATCAATTCTTCCTGATATTTACATGCATTATTTCGAAAATTCTCATTTTGAAATAATGTCTTTTCCATTTTAGATCCGCTATGTAGATGATACTTTCACTTTGGTAAACATTTTTCTGCACAGCGTTGATGATATATTACAAGTTATAAACTCTCTTGATAATAATATCCAATTTAAATCGGAAACTAAAGACAATGGTTCATTCTCTTTTCTTAATACCCTCGTACTAAAAATGATTTATTCACAACCGTTTATCGTAAAAATTTTGCAGTTTGCTCCCCATGCTCGTTCTTATTATCCCCCTATCCAATAAATTTCACTTTTTATACTTTTGTTAATCATGACCTTAACGTTTTTCTGATCCTGAATCCCTAAACTCTGAAATTAAACATCTAAAAGCCGTCGCTTTGAGAGGTGTTACAACCCTGCCATAATTGATAAAGCTCTTTTTTAATTACAGATTCTCTATCCTTCACATCCTTCTAGATTTGTATCCGCTCCCAATATCAGCAATGTCTCTATTTTTACTTTCCGAACACTATAGTGAGGAAAGTATTGTAATCATGTCAAAAATCCGAATTTGAGATTTTAATGTTTCTATACGTTTCGAGGTCCCCTGAGTTCGTTTTCACTATTTTTGCGATGATGTATGTATGTGTGTGTGCATGTGCGTATGTATGTATGTGTGTATGTATGTGTGTATGTGTATGTCTGTCTAGCGTCTAAACGCTTTGTTCGAATAAGCTGAAAGTTGGTACGTATATTTTAAGTACGAACCACAGTACGAACCCTGTAGATTTTGGTGAATCTAGCACTTATAGTTTTTTTACAGGGGCACAAAGAAAAATTCTTTATCATTATGGCCTATGGGACCAAAATCTTAAAAGTACGATAGCATCTAAACGCCTTATTCAATTGAGCAAAAAATTTATACACCTGTGATAGGTCACAGATACTCAATCTGTATAGATTTTGGAGAATCTAGCACTTATAGTTTTTTTTACAGGGATACAAAGAAAAATTCTTTATTATTATGGCCTATGGGGCCAAATTTTTAAAAGTGTGATAGCGTCTAAACACCTTATTAATCTGAGCAAAAAATTTGTACACATGTTATAGGTCACAGTTGCACCAACTGTATAGATTTTGGTGAATCTAGCGCTTACAGATTTTTTACAAGGACACAAAGAAAATTTCTTCATCATTATGCCCTATGGGACCATATTTTTAAAAGTGCGATAGCATCTAAACGCCATATTCAATTGAGCTAAAAATTTATATGAATATTATAAATCACTGTTGCACTAACTATAAGCATTTTGTTGAATCTAGCATTTATAGGTTTTTACAGGGACACAACGAAAAATTCTTTATCTTTATGATGTATGGGCTCAAAGTTCAGTAGCGTTAAATAAATCATCGTGTAATATATGGACAAAAATACTCAAACACTCTATTATGGTTTTCTCTCTTTTGTTTAACAACTCCTATTTCTTTACTTTATCTACAAAACTGTTAATTACTCAATGTTCGGAAAGTCGAGTGGAGTCACTCCAGATTTTTTTCCTTATATATTGTTTTGCCGTAGATAAAGTTCTCAAACATTATAACTTAAAATAATTTTTTCACTATAAACAGACTAGCCCTTTTTATGGTTAAAAGACCTCATAGATATGCACAACTCTTGAAGAATTTATAGTATCCCTTGTCAGTGTGGGCTATCATATATTGGTCAAACAATACGTAAACTCAACTTTCGTCTAAAAGATAACATTTAGAAATAAGAAACCAACAAATCGACCATTGCTAATTACTGCTGGGAGAGTAACCATATTCTTAACATTTATTCAGCTAAAATTTTCTGCAATCCTAAATATTTACATGAACTCGATTTTCTTAAAGCTTTCCATATTTATAAAAACCATTAAAGAAAAGTCATTAATTGCAATTTTGCTGTACCCGCTGTGACTGATTATTGGAATTTTCAATTTTTTATTGGCTGAAATAAAAAAAATCCCGTATTTCTATTGCTTGTTAATCCGGCTGTAGAAGCCACTTTCTTGTTTACATATAGGAGAAATAATTCGTCTTGTCCAAAGAGGAACTTCTTTGGTCTTGTCACGGTCACCACTCGGGACGGTCAACACCGGCTCGACTAGTGATTTAATGTCAAGTCGGTGTTGGGACGGTGCGCTTCCGAAACTGGGGATTATATGTTTTATTTTGGTGTTTTTAACGTTGGTGGAAATTTACTTTGCTTTCTTTATTCAGAGTCAAGTCAAATTTTAATACTTATATTATTGTAAACTCGGTGTTGGATCTTTACCAATACCAATACTCGTATTTCGTAAATAATTTCCGATAGAAAATAATTAGCAAACAAATTAAATAAGGAGAAGTGAGGTAAGAGTAAACAAGGGGTCAATTTAACCTCAGTTAATAACTGAACTGATAAACTAGATTAGAACCTAACAGTATTCATATTTATTTGGTTGAACCTTTTTTGTTATATTTAGTCTTAGGAAACCAAATCAAATGCGAAAAATGATAGTTTTAGAAGTTTGAAAAATTACACCCTCACCGACAGAGTGCTCCTCTCAAAATTCAAAGTTTTGTCATTACTATACTTGGGAAGTAAACTCCATAGACTTTGGAAAAACCAAGTATTGGATGTAGATTATAAATCTAACTTTAGATTAATTATTTATATTAAGGGGACTTGGCACCACCACTGAAGTAAGTTAATATAAAAGCTTATATTTCTATTTAATATGTATAAATTGAACTATTGTAGGTTCGTTCAATAGGTTAATTATATATATTAAGGGGACTTGGCACCTTTGACGGTACCACTGAAGTAAGTGTAATGTAAAAGCTTATATTTCTATTTAATATGTATAAAATGAACTAAAGAAGGTTCATTCAATAGGTTAATTATATATATTAAGGGGAGTGTGCACCTTTGACGATACCACTGGAGTAAGTTTCATATAAAAACTTATATTTCTATTTAATATTTATAAATTGAACTATATTAGGTTTGTTCAGTAACATATATATTTAGACACAAATTCTAATGATTTTGCAGAGCTGCCAACCTAATCCGGCAAATTGTTTGTACCGCCCCTTTTTCTACACCACTTAATTTTTAGAGTAATTCTTTTCAAATATATTTTCGATGAATTAAGAAAACAAATACTCTAAAATTTAAGTGGTGTAGATAAAGGGGCGGTACAAACAAATTGCCGGATTAGGTTGGCAGCTCTGATTTTGATATATTTTTTACAAACATGAAAGTTGCGTTTTCTCAGTTTGCTTTTTTTGATGACTTCATGATCTTCAAAATGCTAAAACTTCTATAGATATTTAAGAAAAGACTTAATAATTTTTGGCTGCTTCATGGAGTCTATATAAAAGAATTAGCGATAGGTTTTGAAACTTATTAATTGATTTTCGATGAAAAAGAGTAAAAATTACACGCCTAGGTAAAAATCTAAAAAAAAAAAATTCTAATATTTTTCTTTTAAAGATATTGCAAAATTCATCCCTAATTCTTTTAAGTAGGTTCTATTAAACATCCAAAAAAAATAATAATAATTAAGTCTTATCTTAATTATCTGTAGAATTTTAAGCATTTTGAAGATTATGAATTCATGAATAAACACAAACTGAGAAAGCGCAATTTAAAGATTTCAAAGCTGTAATTAAAATATATCAAAAGCCTTAAGAATTGTTGCTTGAATATATATTTTACTGAACAAACCTGAAATATTTCAATTTATAAATATTAAATGTAAATATAAGCTTTTATATGAAACTTTTAGCTGTGTCAAGTGCTCTTAATTGTATTCATATATTTTTGTTTGTACCTTTCTTTTTTATATTTAACCTTAAGAAACCAAATTAAATACGAAGAAGTAATAGTTTTAGAAGTTTGAAAAATTACACCCTCACTTAGAGAGTGCCTTTCTCAAAATTCTAATTTTTATCATTACTGTAATTGGGATGTAAACTCCACAGTTTTGAAGGTAGTACATTATAAATCTAATTTTGTATATCGAGCAAGTGTAACCAGGGTGTTTACACTTGTCAAAAGCACCTCAACTGTATCACTTATATATATATATATACATATATATATATATGTGTGTGTGTGTGTGTGTGTGTGTGTGTGTGTGTGTGTGTATTACTTTGCTGTTTCAGTTCTGTCTTGTAATTTTAAATTAAATCTAATATTTGTTATCTTTTTTTTTTTTTTTTTTTTTTTTTTAGGTTTTGTTTGAGATTTTAAAAGTATAATATGAGAAGTGCAAGTTGCAGGCGCACAAAAAATTTCTCATTTCTATAACTATTTGAGATATTTAAAAAAATCTAAAAGTTCCAGATTCATGAATTTTTTAATTGTTCGGAAACTCTATTTCCATATTTCTTCATGTATTTTATATGGATATAGTAATCCGAGATTACATTTGGCCGAAACAGCGACATATAGAACCACGAAACAACAATTTTTCTTTCTTTCTTTTTTTCTTTTTCTTTTTTTTCAAATGGCACATTGTCAAATTATAAAATTATCATATTTTATGAAATCCAGTTATTTATTGTCATTGCCGAAATTTTTTTTAAAGTATAAGTTTAATAAAAAACTAAGCAAATAGAGTTCAATTTCGAACTATGCAAAAACTTTGTTAGAATTACCCACGCGCTATTTAGCAGTATAAACGAAAAATTGACATTAATTTAGAATTCAGAGCTGCAAACCTAATCCGGAGGATTATTAGGCCCACCAGCGGCCGAGCGGTTCTGCGCTCAAAGCTGGTAGACGTGAGGTGCCGGGTTCGATCCCCGGTCGCGCTCGTCGACCTAGCCGTTCGGAGTTTTCCGTGGTTTCCTCCGAAACTTGCGTAAATACGGGCTAGGACCCCTTAGAACGACCTCCACGGAAGGCCCTCCCCCTCAGGCCTAGGACCCCAGTGTTGTCAATCGGCCTTAATCCCTAACACCAACACCAACACCGGAGGATTATTAGCACCGTCCCTTTTTCTACACTAATCTTTATTTATTTTATTATTTATTTTTTTAGAGTATTTTTCTTCTTAATTCATTCTGAATACATTTGAAGATAATTACTCTAAAAATTAAGTGGTGTGGAAAAAGGGCGGCATTAACAATCCTCCAGATTAGTTTGGCAGCTCTGAGAATTTAAATCCGGTTACTATCACAATCAAAACGTTTCAAATTGTAGTATAAAATATGGTAAGTTTATTTGTAATAGGGATAACCGGGGTAATTTTTAGACACGATAACTTTGGGGTAATTCTTAGACGCACTTGGTGTTTAAAAGCTATTAACTTTTATTTATTTTGTATTTCAATTTTCAATTTAAGTTTTTAAATGTCTTTTCTCATTGTATAAAAATTTCCTAAGCAGTAATCCACATATTAGCAAGTTTTCTATTTCACTAGAAAAATGTCTCTGAAAAATTACCTATCAACTTTTACTTTCAATTTTTTCAAATTTGCTTATTGCATACATTTTTTTAGTTTAGTTGCAGATTTTAAAGAGTATTAAAGATGAAATTCATTACCTTCAAATTTATTAACAGAAAATTGCAGAATTCACAAACTGAGATGAGTATAGGTTTTTCTAAAAGGGATTGTTGTAATGCTTCATGCTGGGGTACTTCTTGGAGAATCTTGGGGTTTTGTTTAGACATCCTGGGGTAATTCTTAGACAATAAAAAAATAGGTTTAAATTATTTTTTATATGTTCTAATCAAAGGTAAATTTAATACAATGTAAAAAATAAGTATTTAAAGAGCCCAGTTACTATTGATTATCCATTTATTGATTATATTAGGCACAATTTAAAAAGAAATCAATAAATATTTTGAAATTGTAAGTAATTTATTAAAAAATCACATAACTTAAACTATTATATTTACAATTCATAATAAAGTAAAACTCAAGTGAACAAAAATGTTAAGCTACAGTCAAAAATATTAGATTATTACAATGAATATACAGATTATAGCTTGTTAACTATAATCTGATGTCTTTATTTACTTTATGTGAAAGAACTTGAAAGTGATTCTAAAGGTTGAACTACATTATTGATTTAACCTTAAAGTAAAGTATAAGTAACTAAAACATTTTAAGATGATAATAAATATGGATGCAGTTGCAGTTGTTATAGCATATGATTATTATATGAAAAAAGAAGTGAAAATTGTTTCCTTAAAGAAAAAGAACAACACTTCAAACAAAAAAGTTTTACCAGAAGAATCAGGAAGTTCTTCAGATGATGAAAGTTTTCACAGCGATGCATCCTCTGACATCAGTTTGATAGGCAACTCTGATGCTACCATCAATATTAAAAAAATATGTCTTACCAAAAAGTCCACATCAACTGAAGCTACACTTAACAAATGTAATGAATAAGATTGCTAGTAATAAATTTTTTGTTGTTTATTATGAAACTCCATATTATGTATGGAAAATGTTGGAGTTCTTTAAAGAAAATAAAAAGAGCATCTGGAATTGAAATTTTTGAAATGGTATGAGGACAACAAATTTTGGTGACCTTCAGTACCAGATTTTGAAAAAGTTTCTGAATCTATTGTATGGTCCAATTCAGACAGATTCTGTTTACCCCTTTAAAATTTTAAGCAATGATTAGATTGTGGACGTTTATAGAATCCTTAAGAAGTTCCATAAGGATATTTTTGTGAATGAACTAAGACAAATTAATTGAAGTTATTTGTGTGTCAAGTTCAAATAGATAATAAAACTTCATGTTAATAAAGTCTGTGTTTTGAGTTAATTTTCTTTTTAATTCTTCTTCTTTATCGCCACAACTGATTTAGTATCTAGTACATCCAGATTTAATAATTGAACTACGTTTTTAGTTATTGCCATGTTTTCCCTGGATTTTATAAAATTTTATAAAGTGTGAAATCAAACATATAACTTTCTTTTTTTGTGTGTGTATTAAATTGCGAATTATTTTACCCTATTTGAAGTAAACAATATAACCAAATGTTGACTGACTAGTACTGATTGTAAAAATCTTTTTTTTTTTTTTTTTCTATTCATAAAACATAGAAATCCAATGTCTAATAATTACCCCGTGCATTTCTGAAAATTACCCCAATTGCCAGGGTAATTCATAGACACGTTTTTATTTTTATTTTTTATTCTTCTTTATTTACAAAGACATTAATTGAGTATTCTGATAAGATAATTCACATAATATTAATAATATAAAAATTTAAAGTTTAAAATATATACAAAGAAACCCTTTTTATAACAAAAGTTTACTTTTTGTCGAAAGATTAACCCGGTTACCCCTACATTTAATGATTTATCAAAATAGCAAAACTTTATAAATAAATGTAGGACACTGAATAATTTTGATATTTTAAAATTATAATTATTTATTGCTATTAAATGCTTAATACACTATAATTTTCATATGAATTTTGGGTGTAAATAATATGTTTAAGCTAAATCCATTTCTAACAATTTAAATCATTTTGAAAATATAAACGTTTTAATTAAAGTTTCGCAGCAAATATTTTACGCTAGAACGATAAAATTTAACTTTTAATTTTGTCGATTTTAAGTATTTTCCTCCGGATACAAAAGAAATTTAATAAAACTAAATAGCAGCTAATTTTGCCGAAAATAATTTTCTTACACAAAAATTGCATTGTTATTTACTTGCGAGAAAGAAAAAAAAAAAAAAAAAAAAGGTATTTCGGCATTGTCTTAATAAAAAACGGAAACTTCGTTTTATACTTTTGCATCTCCTAAGGCTCATTTGAAAATAAAATAAAATAAAATAAATTACTCAATTTTACTTTTTATGATATGCATTTATATCCTCATAATGTAGCCTAAATTATTTTTTTAAATGTTGTAAAAAATACAGAGATCTTTTAATTTTACAGAATGTTTTGTAGAAAATAAAGAAAAATATTATCTATGTTTTTAGAAATTATTCAGTTTTGTTTCTAATATATCTAGAATTTTTTAATTATTATTTTTGTAAATAATAAAATTAACTGCGTACATTTTACTACCCTAGGACACTGTATAATTTTATACAGGCTGCTTGATACAGATTAATACCATTATTTGCTTACATAAACTTTGAAAATTAAATTTGTTTTCGTTTCGTAGAGGAATGTAAAATATATTTTATGAAATTGCAATAGTGCTCCATGAAATTCGGATTTTATTTTTACGTAATTTTATTGTGTGTTTAAAACATAATCTGGTGTATCACTCACAGGACTTTTTCTTACCCTGAAATTTAATACTATAAATACAGGCATGAGATTAAGAGGTAAGATAACGAGTACCATTATGTAAACCTATGTTAAAACAATTTTTATTAGGCTTCAGAGGAATTTTATATGATAATTAGTTCTGTATGAGGGGGGGCTACCGACCTCTTAAGCCCCTGTTTCATTACTGCACCTACATTTATATAGAATTTATATCTGTTATTAAAATTAAAAGTTCACTTAAAATTATTCAGACAACTTTCACATACAATATTCCTTGGAACTTATTAATTTTGATCAAACTTTTCCATCAATAAACTCATATTAATTTGAAAATATAACTTTTTGATAATCTGAAATTATTCGTTTTTAAGTTACTCTAAGACACACTGACAAAGATCAAACATTAAAAAACTTGACTTCGGTAATCAGGAAGCCTCAAAACGTTTAAATATGCAAAAACAAGCAATGAATATTTAGCTTAACAACATACATTATTTATCATATGTCTATGAGAAATTCATTTCAATTCCTGAGCAGCTTTCCTGAACATGGTAAAATATTATAGCAAAGCACTTCCACTAACAATAAAAAAGAATGTTAGCGCTTAAATATTTGCAGCCCTGTATATCTTTTAAATATTATGTACAAACCCCATGGAGCACCTAAAAATAATCCTATATTAATAATACATGGCTCAACCTGAAATACACTTCCACCAATTTTCAACTATTGTTGTCGCACTATAAACTAGTTCTTTTGTAAACGAACCTGTAAACGAACTGTGAATGATATCCCTACCATATTCTGCATGAGACATGTTTTTACGCATATAAAAAATATATATTAATTTTATTTGTTTTAGTGCAGTCTATAGACGTTAAACACTACTTACCTGCAATTTTCCCCGTAGACGTAATGTATATGAATTCTCTTGTGTGTGCCTGTACACGAACCATTTCCTTTATCTCAACGAAAAGCTTGGTGTAGCATCCCTATATGATACACATTTAGAATACTAAATTTGGCCTTTCTGCTATTATTTGTTCTTGAAATATGCTGATAACAGACAGGCACACACACAGACCAACCGCTAAAAATATGATTTTCGGATTCAGGGAACCCCAAAACTTTTAAATATAACAAAAACTCACTATCGAAAATTTGACCCAAAAACAATACTTTCTCTACCTTATGGGTAAGAGAAAGTAAAAAAAAAAAAAAAAAAAACGCAATAGTTTAAAAAAAGGATTTTTTCTGAAACTTTTCTTGTTAAAAATTTAATTTAAATTTCGATTTGACTTAAGAGAACTCCGGAGGATCATAAAATGAAGTAGATCTTTCAAGGTGCTCTCTATAAACTGTTTTTGTCATGCAAGGTAGATTACTGCTTTTGAAAAATTTTCTCTATATAATTTAACAGTTATTAAATATATAATAATTCCACTTATCAAATAGAACATACTGTTTTACCATAACATTTATCAGAATTACCTCGTTGTGAATCTGGTAAAAATAAAATAAAATAATAATAAATAATAAATAAATAAATAAATAAACAAAAAATAAAAAATGGTTATTGCTTTGGCTTTTACTTATGAGGTGCGTGTTCAAATCCCGTATTAAGCATGGATGTTCGTAGTAATTCGAAATCCACGTTTAGCCGTGGATCCCGGTCTAATGATGGGCAAAATGAAGGTAGGATGCAAAAAAAAATAGCCGTATTGTGTCTCCTTCCACCAAAATACTTCGTCTGTTTCAGAATAACGCTTCTAAAAAACAAAAGATAAAAGATACATTTGTATACATAAATTATGAAACATGTTTCAAAATAACGAGAAAATATGCTGAATTTGTCATATTTCGAAAGAGGGTGTATAATTATGAATAAAATATCTGGTGCCTATTTGAAAAACCATTTTGTTTGGCAAACTTTTGAAAATCACTGCTCGTTAATCCATTTCATTAACACGAGTTTACAGAACATTTTTGTCAAAATCAGAAGTCTAAAGTTGCGACTCAAATCTGTAGTTTGAGCTTAGCAACGACAACCCATTAATCTACGGACGTTCGCAAAAATGCCTGGTGTATCGGCAATAACTCCACTTGCAGCAACGATTTCTGCAAACAAACCATTTCCGATTTCACCGAGGCTTTATACACTAAGGTTTTTCTGTAACCCCAAACAAAAAATCAAGAAGGTACAGATCAGGTGAACCATGGGATGGGTCCAGCAAGGCCTATCTTCGACCCCGGAAATGTTGCGTCTAAATATTGGCAGGCAGTGCGGGAAAAATACATTGAAGCTCTGTTTTGTTGAAACCACATTCACTGATGCATGTGGAGAGGTACCAGTCCAGTGGTCGAAAATTATTTCCCCAAACAGGTCTTAAAATTTCCCCAAATCAGGGATTTTTTCGAAATAATTTCTACTAAAAAGGGAAAATAAAAAAATTTTCAAAAAAAAAAAAAAATCAAGCATATTTAAGTGGATTTAAGCTCAGATTTTTCCCCAAATGAAGGCAATTTTTGAAAAAAATCTCTAAATAACAATAAAGCTATTGAAAATCCCTGTTCGTAGGGATAAATCATTACTTTGCCAACATTGACAGAAGGTTGAAGAACTCCCCAGATTTGTCCCCAAAAATTTTAAAATTCCCCCCAAAAAGTCCCCACAAACATTTGGTCCCCAAAATTGTCCCCAGAAGCTTCAAAAATCCCCAAAATGGGGACAAAATTCCCAATCTGGCATGAGTGAGAGGTACGTCACTCAGCAATTCTGTCAAGACTTGAGCAAGAAAGGCGCTATGTGTCTCCATCTAGTGACGACGGAAGCAATTGAGGCCGATTATTCTATAGTTCCCTAGTAACTGTTCCACTGCAATTAGCTACTCAGTAAAAGACGTGTTTATTCACCATTTCTCTATTCGTATCTGCGATTTAACGTATCTGGGCTTCATGGTGTATGGGCATAAGCTCATATGTCAAAATTATGCTTTTCGTCGCTTCATTTTGGCGGCTTTCCTCCAGACTTCTACCAACCTCTTACGCATCAGAGTTGCACAAGAGACTCTATGTTCCTATTTGATTCTTGCTGTTTAGCGGGTTCTTTGCCTACTTTATCACACAAAGGACAGACAGTAGTTCTGAAAAGCATACAGATAAATAAATTGAATTTCTAATCATTCTTAAACATTGTTGGAAAGTGTTAAAAAAGCATCGAGGAGCGGGTGGGTAGGGTTGGGGCATTAGACCTATCGTCCAGGATTAATACGTCTCGTCTATTATGTGTTATCAAATGTATTTAAACGTTAAAATTGAGAGAAAAATTTAATGGAAGGAAAAGAAAGCAGTAAAATGAATCACTAAATGTACTATCTGAATAAATTCCTTTTTTTAACAATTTGAACTAATCGTGAGAAATTAAACGAATAAAACTACAAATAGACAATTAATTTAAAGTTGAAAAATGGTTCACACATTCCATAGACCTATTATCACAGTGAACTGAACGTTGCTTTATTACAGGAATATACGAAAGTCTGGCAAAGAAGAGCCAGCTAACAGTAAGCAAAAGGTTACATTTCTTGGCAATTATCACGTTATTGACAATTATTCGCTTGAAAGTTTATTTATTTATTTTTTAATTGAAAGATAAAGCAAACCAAACGTGATAGATTTTCCAGATAATACAGGTATTTTATTATTATTATTATTTAATAACTAATTATAGCATTTTACAAAAAAAAAAAAAAAAAAAAAAAAACTTAAAAAGTATGAAATAATAAAATAAAATCTTACCAATAAAATGTAATAGATCCTCCTTTAACATAACTTCCTTTAGAGCCTTTTACAGAATATTTAACAACCATTGCTTGCGATAAAATGTATTTTATACTAAAAACAATCTAACTTTTAAAAGGAAATACAAATTTAAAAAAGAACATAAAATCATGCTGCACTCATTGATTTTTAACACATTCCAACTATACGTAATTGTTGTATCGTTAATGTTCTTTGCCTACGTTATCACACAAAGGCCAGACAGTAGTTCTGAAAAGCATACAGATAAATAAATTGAATTTCTAATCATTCTTAAACATTGTTGGAAAGTGTTTAAAAAAGCTTCAGACAAAAGAAAACGTAATCAATAGATTCTGATTGCAGTCCTAAATGTATCTGAATATTTTAGTGTAGCCCAAGCCCAAGCAAATCATACTGAAGGTTAACAAATCACATTCTATGCAAAACATTATTTGGGCATATTAACAGTAAATGTCAATTTTTTAAAGATTTTTACAGTTGAAAGTTCTTTAAATGCAATTTATAAAAATGTCTGTCCTAAAATGCAATGCATTGGTATATTGGGGGGGGGGGGGGGGGGATCCTTGTACACAAACCAGTTGCACAGTACCTATTAATGCCATTTTAAATATTGAACATTCCATAATGAATTTGAATAACACACACACACACACATATATATATATATATATATATACACACAATAAGTGACAAAAAAAAAAAAAAACCGCACTTGGATATTTTCCTTTTCACCTTCTACAACCGCCAATTTTATCGTTTAAAAAGCAAATTTCCGAACAGGTTTTTCGAACAAGCCTGGCCGTAAGCAATAACTGTATCAAATTTGGTTCAAATCGATTCTGTGAGGAGATATAAGATATAGATATAGTATATACAATATATATATATATATACATACATATATATATATACACTATATACAAAACATTTGAATAAATCGTAAGATACATTCTAAATATTTCTATCTAGAAGTATTCCACTTTACTGATCTTTACTGATTGCTTTACGCTTAAAATTTTGTAAATTTTATATTAAACTTTCATTTACTTGAGAAACGACAATTACTCAAAACATTCACCGTAAAATAATATATTGTAAGACAAAGAAAAAAGGCCCTTTAGTTTCGTAAAATTGAATGAAATTTATTAGCTCTTCGCGGAACTGGCTATAAAATGAAAGTTTGTGTAACATAATTCGGCTACTTTCTGAACATGCATTATTTTTAGCATCATATCCGTATTAAAGTTTCAAGAACAATGGAACATTTCTGAGAAGTTCATATGTTTACTTATATATATATGTACTGACTTTAAATCTTCTGAAAGTAATAATTGTGATACTAATCATTAAGCCGATGTGTAAATTACAACGGTTTATTTTCATTTCAGAACTTATTTTTTAATAATAAATAAGAACTAAGAATTGAAAATATTACAAAATATCTTTTATAAATCTACGATGAGAGTATCTGGTTAACGTCTTTAATATAAAACAGTTTACTTAATTTTCACTAGATAAAAGTTTTTTTTTTTTTTTTTTTTAAGTACGACTGGACTATTCTTTTCAGGTAGCGATTTTGCGTTGCCGTCATTTATTGTATTACACCTTAAATGAACATGAAAACATTTTTGTTTTATTTAAATTATATAAAGCTGAAAGTTTGTCATTGTATCTGTTCGGATTATTAGATTTTATCAAAAATTGGTACACTTATTGATATGGACAAAGTCTTAATTTTTAGTTCAATCGGATAATTGGATCAAAAAATATTAAATAAAAACCCCTAAAACCCCATTGTAATCTGTGACTTTTAAATCATTAATTAAAAAGAAAAAAACAAATTGAGGTCAAAAATAAAAAAATAAATAAGTGAATAGATTTCGTTTTATAGAAAAAAAAAGAACGTGCATTTTTTTTTTTTTTTTTTTTTTTTTTTTTTAGTAATTAAAATAAAATTGAGAAAAATCGTGCTAAGGAAATAGAACAGCTTCAATATAGAACCCATCTGCAAAATTTGAAATTTCGCACGGAACTAGCTCGGACGTTTCTTGCCAAAGTATTTACTTACACAATTGTGATAGCTATTTTAATTCATCGCCGAAATGGCAATAAAAATTTAAAAGTCGCGGCTTCTATGCTTAACTATACAAGAGTAATTTTAACAAATAAATATAATAACCGATGCTAGGGAATGAAATACAGTTACTGCATGCCTTTAGTAAGGAAGAATAGATTAAAATAAATCCTGTCGTACAAAACTAAATTCTGTTTACAAAGAATGTCACCAGATTTTTTTTTAAGTCACTGTTTTGGCTCTACGGTCTTTTATGCACATTAGGATTCACTAGGGCGAGACCTATCGCTTAAAGTGCATTTTAAACACCAGAACCACGCCAGAACCAAAACTCCTTTTTGTCACCTGGAAACTGAAGGTGAGAAACACACGATATATAGATTTTTTTAATAATGAATATAATTCTTCTTCTCTATCAACTAAACATTAAGATGCAATAGAACGCATCAAAACAGATATATTTCGCATTGAGAAACATATATATTTTTATTGGGTGAGTGTAAAAGTTCTACCTGTTTTTATTACCCATAAAGAAGATCAAATAAACTCAAAATGAACAGTACCAATTATTATGCATAATCTCCTTTGCTATCTATGACCTCTTGCCATCTTTCTGGTAGGAGATGAATTCCATGGCGGTAAAATCCCGGCGATATTGAGTCAAAAAAGTCTTGGATGGCAGTTTGCACAGCATCAAGATCATCAAAGATTTTCTGACTGAAGTAGATGTTCAACACACGAAATAGGTGATAATCAGTTGATGCTAAGTCAGGAGAATAAGTAGGGTGAGGTAAAATTTCCCAACCTAAGCCCAGAAACTTTTGGCGAGTGATGACAGCAGCATGTGGCCTGTCATTATGTGATGAAGGATAACACCGCGACGATTGGTGAGACCTGGCCGCTTTGCTACCAAATTTGAATGCAGCCTGTCTAACTGTAGACAGTAGAAGGCAACATTGATGGTTTGGTTGAGTGGCAGGACCTCCCAGTGAATTATTCCCTGCACATCCCACCACACACTCAATAACACCTTCTGAGGATGAAATTCAGCTTTCGAAGTCGATGCAGGCGGATCAGAAGGGCGACACAATGTCCTACGACGCTTTACGTTACGGTACATAACCCACTTCTCATTTCCTGTCACAAGTCATGCCAAGAATGGGTCATTTTTGTACCGGGAAAGCAAGGAAACACAGGTGGCGATTCGGTCATCCAGTTGATTAGCTGTCAGGTTATGTGGAACTCAACGATCGACTTTCTCGTAAAACCCAATTTACCCAGCCGTCTCTTGACCGTTGTCCAGTGTACGTTGAAAGTCTCCGCTAATTCTTGCACGGTTGGGTTCGGGTTGTTACTTATGGCTTGGTCAATATCGTCGTCTCCAACGTGTGATGGCTGTCCACTTCTAGCCTGATCTTGGCAGCTTCTATCTCCTTCCATAAATTTACGAAACCGTCAACGACATGTTCTTATGTCTATTGCATCCTCCCCATAAACTTGAAAAGCACTGCGACATGCTGCGGCTTTTTATCGAACTCGTATAACAAACAATGTGTTATACTCTCCTTCTTGCTATCCATGTTACACCCTCTGATATACTTTTTTAGATGATTAACTTTGTGAGACACGCTGCATTTATATGTGAGGCATCAACACGTTTGATCGGCAGATAATTTGTGTCATTACAATGTCATATGTGACTTCAATTAAATTGCAAATTTGCATATCCAAAAACGGGTAGAACTTTCGCACTCACCCAATATGTGTAAGGTCGTATTTCACCTATATTTTAAAAATAAAGAATAATTTCACTTTAACTTTACTTAATAAAATTATAATTTCATCATACTTAGTAAATTTTTCATCCTTTAGTAAATTAAAATCCAATGAAACTCTGAACAAAATTTTGCATGTTGGTTATTAATCACCGAGTACCTAGATTTCAAGTTTAAACTTCGAATTTTTTATACCGATTCTGAATCTTCAAACTTCTTGAAAAATCTCTTTAGTGCATTTAGTTTGAAATAAAATTTAGTATAACACTCATACTACTTTTTTTTACCCTCTCTTATTTTTATAAAAATAGGTTATTACCGTTTAAGTTATAAGAAAATAGGAACTGCGTTTTAACATTATAAATAGTTGAAAATCATTTTATAGACAGTTTTACTTGGCATACATTACCGTTTGAACAGTAGGCTTCAGTCGACCTCAGCCGCCTATTTGAAAACTGCAGCTATAACAGCAAAATATTTAAGGTATTTAAAAAATATATAAATTAATTAAAAATTATTTGGTGAACTTTCGGCTGTGCTAATTTTTAAAACTTATTCCACAATATTGCGTAGCCCTGTACATTGACTGTGAATTGTATATACATTATACAGTGTACTTAAACTAGCACAATATAAAAAATACAAATTGCATTGTACTTAAACAATTTCCTATTATAGCTCTAATGCAACTGAATTCTTTTATAAACTTAAAAATTACATGTAAATTCCCATATGTTTAAAGCTGTCCAAATATTGGATCGGCAAAAAAGTAATTTCGATTTCTTAGTGTAAAATATAACTAAATTTTTCCACTCAAAGAAAAAAAAAAACTGTAATTTATCAGATGTCTTTCATTCTGCTAGATGACTTTTTGCCATCTTTAAAAGAATTTCATGAATCCGTGTTCATAGAATTTCTGGTCCTTGTCAACAAACAATTCAACCACATGCGATTTTAAGTTATCGTTATTACCGAATTTTTGCCCTTTAAAACGTTTTGTAAACTTTGAACTAAATTATAATCCGATAGTACAAGATCCTGGTTTAATCTCTTTCCGACCCAGGCCGCACTATCGTGCGGGTTAGACATCCACATACATTTTTGCATCTTTACATGTAATAAAAACCGGACATGAACTATCGTGCTAGTTCTCAGAAAGCGTAAATTACCTTTTTAATCAACAGATGGTGATTGTCCATGTTTTTCTTTCAACAGACAAGTTTAGCTTTGTTTACATGTACAAGGAATACAGTTCGCCTTTTAAATATCTATCGTAAAAAGGTAATTATCAATATATTTCTAATTGCTTGGATACAAATTTTTAGTTCAATGTGTAAATAACTGTAAAATAATAATTATACACAATTTATGTTGTTCGTAGAATTTAAATTTTCCTCACCCGCACGATCGTGCGACTTGGGCGTTGCGTGATAATAAAAGATTTCCCCAAAAAGTAAAATGGGTCTTTTAAAATTCAAATCAGAGGTATTAGAAGCTTTAGTGGCATCTCCACAGTCTAACAGAAGCAATATAAATGTTGGTAAAGTTGGTGAGGCTGTAATTCCTCGAGTAAAAGGATCCAAATATTATAACTCACCTTCCAAACCACGTCATACCAGGACAAAAAATACGATATGTAAAGTCCTTTCCCACATGAGACCTTGAAAATGCATATTTGAAAACTGCAAAACCAGTTAAAAAACATGATGAGAAAAATGCAACGTGTACTTATGTTTATCAAAAACGATAACAAGTTTTAAAGATTTTCATTTTAAGTAAATATCAGTCAACAAAAGAATAGCACGTTAATGAATTTCCTTATTTGAAACAATTAGTTCAATATAGTTTGCTTCTTCTATCAATGTAGAGCCAGTAAATGTATAACTCTTCAAATTTTACAGGTGAAATTTCACAGAAAAAGCCCAACTCGCACGATCGTGCAGGTACCCTCTACAACAGAAAGCGTGGAAACAAAAAAAAAAAAAAAAAAAATTTCAGTGTCATAGGGACCAGGGGATCTAGAACGAACTTATCGAAATGCTGTCGTTATCGAAATTTCTCCGATGTGACGTCACATTCCGATAGCCTTTCTTATTTCGCTAGAACGAACTTATCGAATCGCTTTCATAATCGGAAATGTCTGGCGGAATCGTTTTCTGAAATTTCGACAGGTCTTTTCTGGTTGGAATCGTCGTGAAATAAACAATTCACGGTTCCAATGGCGTCCATCTTGGCATTAGGTGTTATTCAAGAAAATGAAAAATCAAGTTTTAAATATATTTAAATCTTTAAAATTAATTAAGTTAAATGAAAATTGTAATATATATATATTGGTAACTAAACTTCTTATTTAAAAAGTATGAAGAATAACATGTTTTAATATTTAAAGTTATTGAAAATTAATTAAATATAATAAAAATTACAATAAATACCCATATATGTATATATATTTTTTTGTCATTAAAATTCTTATTAATCATGTATAATATTAATAGCATATCTATTAAGAATAACAAGTATTAATATTTAAAATTATTAAAAATTAACTAACACGTTAATTGCCACGATAATATCAGAAAAATTTTCACATGGGCCATGGTAACTTTATTAGACAATTTAGTTAAAAATGCGTGTTAAAAATGCGTCAGGAACATATGACTGACATGGCGATTAACGTGTTAATAATTACTCGGCGTATATCATATTCCTTTTAGGGTTATTTCCTAGTTAAAAATGCGTGTTAAAAATGCGTCAGGCGCATATGACTGACATGGCGATTAACGTGTTAAGTTTAATGAAAACTGCAATTATATATATATATATAAACTAAAAATCTTTAAAGTATGTCTATGAATGATGTAAATCCCAGTATATAAAACATTAATAAAGCTTAAAGGAAATTCTGATAAATATTTATTTTCCCTTTTAAATTTTATCATAATTGAATTAAGTAAGTTTGAGACACAGCACGTCAATTCTAGATTCACTTGCAAAACTTCATTTCTAGCTATATATTAGAATCTAATAATAATCTCTCATTTCTTAGAGAGGGAAAAGTAAGTGAATATATAATTTTTTTAATTTAATAATTTATTTTTACAATCGAAATTAGACATATTATGTAAATTCACTTACAAAATGAAAATTAATTTTAAGACGGTTTTACTTTTTTTTACTTTGACGGAAGATAATTTTTTACTATGCTGAAAGATTTAAAATTACACAGCATATTTTACTGTATATTGTAAATTCTAAAAGAAATTCTAGAAACAGTACATTCAAACATGCAAATAAAAGAACAGAAAAATACTATTAGGTTTGCTTTAACACATGTAAATACAATAAATCAATTATAATAATATATGTACACAAAAATTTTAATTAAGGAAATTTAAACAAAAATGTTAATATTTGTGTATATATGTAATAAAGAAGCATTATCGTAATTATAAAGTTAATACAGATTGGAGAAAAAAATATACATATATTACCTGTATTACATCCAAAGCTCTTATATCCATAGTAATTCGTCGTTCACTAAATAATAAATGCTAGCAGCTAACACTTCAAGGCAGAAAATCATTTACATTTACTGCCTTAAAATGCTAGCAACTGGCAAAAGGTGAAGTTCGGTAATAACATGGGTTTGATATATAGAAAATACATACGGTATTTACAAAAAATAAATGGGGATAAATACTCTTTTCTTATTAAATAAAACTAAAACACACATTCACAACCACACAAGCAGAGGCAGTCATGTTTGTTTATCTAAAAAATCCAAATGAAATCTCGCGGCGAGGGTGAAATTATCCTTGTCTGTGATTGGTCAACTTAATCCGATTTCGAAAACAGCCCTTTCTCTCTGGGAGAAGTTTCGACTCACATTTCCGAGAAGTTGGTGCTAGGGTATAAAACGCATATCGGGATGATTTCAAGTGAAAACTGACGTTTCCGATAATGAAAAGTTTCTGCGTCGAGTTCTTTCCTATGGGTTCGTTCTAGACACCCAGTATAGAGTTAAAATACAGAAGAATACAATATTTTAAGGGGATATAGAGGATGCGACACCACTTCCCATTTAAGCTCCAATTTTTTTTTTTACGTATTGTTAAAGATGCCATGTTGGCGTAATGAAACACGTTACCTTTGCCATTTGCCAATTCTGTCCCTTTCCCTTTGACTGATTCCTCGAATTTCATAAGTTGTTGGCAGTAAACATCTGAGTTGATCATTTGCTTTCTTGTTAGCAGCTCAAAATACACAACATCGTTGTAATTCCACCAAATGGACAGCAGGGTCTTTTTATGAAGCAATTCAATTTTCAATGTGGTTTGTGCAAGTTCATAACACTTGGACCATGATCTTTTTATTTTCTTCTATATTCAATAGAAGAAAGTATTGGATTCGTAAAAATTTTCGACCTCGGGTTTTTGATAGATTTACACGTTTTGAGAGCTGTAGAACACGACTTGACCATTTTTAGAAAATGTCTGTCTGTCTGTCTGTGTGTGTGTGTGTGTGTGTGTGACAAAATTTTGTGGCAACTGTATCTCAGGAACTACTGGACAGAATTTCATACAAATTGGTATGTAGTTGCACCTTGACATAAATTAGTGCCTATCAACTTTTGGTAAAAATTGTCTTACAGGTTGCGTTGCCATCCCACTTTTTCTAAATTTTTAACATGGTGATATAGGACAAAATTTTGTATAAATGTGCATAAAGAGAATTATTTTTTAGTAATCATTATGAAATTTACAAGAATTATTTAAAACAGCGATAGTCAACTAGGAAAATTTTTTTGTATGTGTAGGAGCCTCGTCAACCCCCCTGGGGGGGAAGTCCCCCCTCGAGGGGAGTAAATTTTCAAGATGGGTATCTTTCGAAAGGTCTCGTCAATACCTTTAAAACGAATGGTTGAAGTATAAATATGTGATAATTTAAAACAAAGTTATCGATTTTTTTTACTTTTAACGAAAAAAAACGTAGAATTTTTTTTTTTTTTCAATATTGTTATTGAGTGAATTTATATAGGAAAATATAGAAGAAAGTCTTGTGGTGGCTACAACATACTAGTTTAATTAATGTTATTGTAGACAATACATTTTTCATCACCAGTGATAATTCGTTTGAAAAAAAGGTCGATTGCATTGCGTTTGAAATGCTTATAACAAATTTTGATTTATTGTGTTAAGTAATTTTATTTTGAATTCATGCGGAAGACATGAATTAATGGAGCACTCTTAATGAATGTATGATATCTTATCGGATTTTCAGTTGCTGTGTGTGATGCAGTTAACGTTTTTGCAAGTTCTCGCACAATATATATATATATATATATATATATATATATATAATAACAAAATAGACATAGTGTTATATATTTCTGCAAACTGAAGGTACTTGCTTGCCAAACCAATATTTTAAAATGTTCTAACTAGAAATGTCTGTCCCAGCCATAATACACTGAGAAAAAAAAAATATATCGCCTTCCTCTAGATCTAGAACAAATAAGTGGTCATTTTCTAAATCCCTAAACTAGAAATATAGATTTCCGAGCTATGCGTATAAGGCACTTCAATAAGCTGAATAGACGAAATGATCGAGAATTTCTAGTCCATACATTTCTAGATGGTGAAACAATATTCTGAGTATTCTAAATATTATGAAACCTTTGTATCTCGAGAAATTCTCGCTTGATTTTCTGGAATTGGGTCATAAACCAAGATTATAGTTGCTAAAAACCGCCTCTTGTATTCGTATCTATTTGCAGAGATTTTTAAATAAGTTTGACCACGATAATATAGGCAAACGCTCAAGAATTCTAATAGGGTTTCTAGAACTCGCTTTTAAAGGGAACAAGAATTTATAAGGATGACAAGGAACTATTTTTTCTAGAGCCACAATTTAGTTTCTAGATGTCAGTTACAGAAGTTTTTCTCAGTGTACCATGTGCCCCATAAGTCTGTAAATATTTTTTAAAATTATAAAAGGTTGAAAGAATTTGTAGAACTGAACGCGGTTTTCAAAAGAGTTATTCTCGTGAAGCGAGATTCTTATTTCTCATTTATTTATTTATTTTTGTGTGTGTGTGTGTGTTTATACTATTAATTTTAGATGCTGTAACTATAACTAGTTACCCATACCTCAACAAAATATTTTGTATACGATGGTACTATAAGTTATATGTTGTTAATAAATGTTAATTGAACCGTTGTGATACTTGAAAAATTAATTTTTCAGAGAGCTTAAAATATTCTCTTAATGGACACTCTTGAATGTTTTTTAAAAAAGAAGAAATAAATTGCGACTGATTGAAAATATACATTTAATCAACAAAAAGATCCTTCTGGTCCATTAATGCGTCAAACGAACGAAGCATATATATTACTTTGTAAGGTAAATGGAAAACAAATTATCTTCGAATAAATTAAGAACTTCAATGTTATATACTTTATTTAAAACTAGCAGGCTTTTTCTGTTTTGCTGTTCGCTATATTTTAAGGGATTTAAAAAAAAAAAAAAAAATTAATAATTGATCGTTTAAATAAATAATTTCTGTTAGAGAGTATTTTCGCCACATAAAAATCATGGCCAAATACCGTGACATATAACTAATAATGAAATGTAAAAGATATTTGTTTATTTCAGTTCCAGTATGTTCATTAGAGAAAAGCACGATTAATGTTAACCCGTTAGTAGTAGCTAGTTGATCGATTCGCCGCGCATCCCTCCAGTTTTATTCAACAGCCATAAAAAATTTTTGGAAGTGGCATTTGATATACATAAAAGGCGAATCAACTCGAATAATCGTCGATTATGCATATCAAATGCCACTTCTAAAAATTTTTGGTGGCTGTTCAATAAACACTGAAGAAATGGGCGGCAAATCGACCAACTAGTGACTACTAACGGGTTAAATAAACTAAATATACATTCACATTAGTTTGCAGACAACAAAATCAAGAAAAAAAGAAAATAATAGATTATTTGATTAATAAAAATTTTAAATAAATCCAAATGTTTTAAAAAGAAAATTTGTATATATTTTTTATTACTAGTAGTGAGTATATTTGGTAACTTTAAGCTTTATAATGTCAATTTTATCAGAAAACTTTTATGATACAGGTTCAACTTTTCAATTTTTTATTCAGGTGCAAATAAATGTTTATTTTCGTATGTTAAAAAAATAAATAAAATAAAAAGCTGTAAGCACTTTATTTTTATTAGCATCATCTTGAAATCACGCTTAATTTCAAAGAATGAATTAATCACTCCATATAGGAACGTAATATTTCACAATGACATTCATCTTTTCTGAGTATCTGTTTTATCAGAAACTGACAATTTGCGAAAAAAAACTGGTTCCAAATATTCTCTCTGTCGGGGTGAAAGAGCAAAGCACTACATTTCGAGGTCGAACAGGAAAAATCTTTAAAGGGGGTGAATTGAGAGCCTTTTCATTGGACCGATTAAGTCATGTGATATTTTGGAGCGAGATTCAGATATTCAAAATGGCTGCCTGCGATCCCGTGCTCGTGCTGGCGTGCTTATAAGATTTGAAAATAACTAAAGATAACTAAACGCTTTGAAAATAACTGAAAACAGATGATGCTTAAAGAATTAAGGGTAAGTACTGTTTTATTTTTCGATCTCAATAAGTTTTTCGAAATTACCTACCTAATAATTCGCTTATCTATGTTATTGTAAATGTTTTTCATGTACTGTACTAAAAACGATCGGTACTTACGTATTCACTGCATGTCATTTTACGAAGTGAAGTGTATAATCTGCACAAGTTTATCATACTTTTTTATCGTTTATTTTTTATCATATAAGTTTGTAACAATAACAGGTTTATCATATTGCCGAATAACTGCTGGCATGCGGTTAATACGAAAATGCCATGTTTTAAATATATATATATATGTTTTTTTTTTCAATTATAATATTACTAAATGTACATACATACAATTGAATTTTTTTAATGAATGCAAATTTTCTAAATTTTATTATGATAAATTTCTAAATTTTGCATCTGTACCTTACCTTAACAATAATTTTTAGATTTCTGGTAAAATATAATAATAAAAAAAATAAATAAAGTATATGATAAACCAATACAAATGTTAATATTTTTAAAGCATACATGTAGTATACACAGATATCCTTTAAAAATCAGGATTGTATTTTCGGCATGACAGGAAATAATAAAAAAAACTTACTGTTATTGTTTACATAAGAACAATCCACAATTTGCTAATTAATATTTCAAATTAGTAAAAATTGTAATTTAAATCTGTGTATTGAAATTTCATTATTATGCTATGACTGATTAAGAAAGCTGTTTTATATTTAATTAGTGAAAATTATTTAAAAACTTTATTGTTTTCAAATTTTAGAGATGTACCATATTCTGATTTTTACATATATATATATATATACACTATATATTAAGTTTCACTTCTATATTACATTTTATTTGGGCATATATCGAAAAGGCATTCATTCAATATTTTAAGATTATTTGGTATTACAATAAATCTCATGTTTTTTTTTTTTTTTTTTTTTTTTTTAAAAACTGTTACATTTTAAATTCTTAAAAAATATATATTGGTGTTTCAGTGATCTAGTATCTGTTGCTTGGCTTCTACTATGCTTAATAGATCATCTTTATTATATATATATATATTTATTTATTTAGAAATGTTTTTTTTTTTCTCTCTCACTCCCCCCCCCCCCTCTTTATTTTTTTCTTTTTTTCCTAGCTTTAAAAAAGGTAAAAAATATATTCAAATTTCATTAAAATACATTGTTATTGTTCATTTCGTTGTAGATCAGTTAAAAAAAAAAAATAAAAAAAAAATGTCTGCATAATAAATAAAACTATTATCTTTTTATTATTATTATTATCATTATTTCGTTTGTTTGTTTTTCAATTGTGGCGCCATCAGTGGCCGAGAAGTTCTGCTTATGAAGCTGGTAGTTGGGAGGCACCAGGTTCAATACCAGGTTATAGTTGCTGGGCTAGTTTTACGAAGTTTTCTGTGGTTTTCTTCAAAATTTGTGTGAATTGCAATGTTTTCGTTGAACACCTAATTTAAAGATGTGATTTTATTCATAGAAAACACTCTTATATGAAGCATCCTAAAATCAACAAGCAGAGTTTTTGCAAAATAAATATAGTTTTCTCCTGTTTTTTTTTTTTTTTTTTTTTTTTATATAATAATTTAAGCTTGATTAAATACATTTAATATCTTGTATTGGAAAAACTCCAATTTCAGAAAAAATAATTACAGCAATTCATCAATAAATAATAAAAACAAAAATTTGGTGTCCCAGACCCCCCCCTTAAAACAAACTTTCAAAATTGCTAGATCATATTATTTTATTTATTTATTTTAACCAAAGTACATGTAAACAAAACTGAAACACTGGAGCAACACTAGAGTTTTTATTATTATTTTTTTTTTTCATTGAATATATATATATCTTGTTTGTAATGCCAAGTAATTCCAATTTTTTAATAGAATATCTATCAACGAGAATAATGCAGAATAAATACAAGATATTAAATATATTTAATCAAGCTTAAATTATTATTAAAAAAAAAGACACAGGAGAAAACTATATTTATTTCGCAAAAACTCTGCCTATTGATTTTAGAATGCTTCATAAAAGAGTGTTTTCTATGAATAAAATCACATCTTTAAATTAGGTGTTCAACGAAAACATTGCAATTCACACAAATTTTGAAGAAAACAACAGAAAACTTCGTAAAACTAGCCCAGCAACTATGACCTGGTATTGAACCTGGTGCCTCCCAACTACCAGCTTCATAAGCAGAACTTCTCGGCCACTGATGGCGCCACAATTGAAAAAACAAATAAAATAATAATAATAATAATAATAATAATAATAATAATGATGATGATAGTTTTATTTATTATGCAGCCTTTTTTTTTTTTTAAATAAAATGCAGAGGTTTCATTCATTCTTTTTTTTTTTTTTTAACTGATCTACAACGATATGAACAATAACAATGTATTTTAATGAAATTTGAATATATTTTTTACCTTTTTTAAAGCTAGGAAAAAAAAAAATAATAATAAATAAAGAGGGGGGAGTGAGAGAAAAAAAAGCATTTCTAAATAAATAAATATATATATAAATATATAAGAATTTAAAATGTAACAGCTTTTTTTCTTTTCTTTTTCTTTTTTTTAATGAAATTCATTTTATTTTATTTTTTACAGGATTATTTTTAAATTTATTGTAATACCAAATATAGTCTTAAAATATTGAATGAGTGCCTCTTCTATATATGCCCAAATATAATGTAATATAGAAGTGAAACTTAATATATAGTGTATATATATATATGTAAAAATCAGAATATGGTACATCTCTAAAATTTGAAAACAATAAAGTTTTTAATTAATTTTCACTAATTAGATATAAAACAGTTTTCTTAATGTGTCATAGCATAATAATGAAATTTCAATACACAGATTTAAATTACATTTTTTATTCATTTGAAATATTAATTAGCAAATTGTGGATTGTTCTTATGTAAACAATAACAGTAAGTTTTTTTTATTATTTCCTGTCATGCCGAAAATACAATCCTGATTTTTAAAGAATGTCTGTGCATACTACATGTATGCTTTAAAAAAATTAACATTTGTATTGATTTATCGTATACTTTACTTTATTATTTTTTTTTTTATTATATTTTACCAGAAATCTAAAAATTATTGTTAAGGTAAGGTACAGATGCAAAATTTAGAAATTTATCATAATAAAATTTAGAAAATTTGCAAGCATTAAAAATTCAATTGTATGTATATACATTTAGTAATATTATAATTAAAAAAAAAAAAATTTTTTATTTAAAACATGGCATTTTTGTATTAACCGCATGCCAGCAGTTATTCGGCACTATGATAAACTTGTTATTATTACAAACTTATATGATAAAAAATTACATAAATAGTGTTAAACGATAAAAAAGTATGATAAACTTGTGCAGATTATACTTCACTTCGTAAAATGACATGCAGTGAATACGTAAGTACCGATCGTTTTTAGTACAGTACGTGAAAAACATTTACAATAACATAGATAAGCGAGTTATTAGGTAGGTAATTTCAAAAAACTTATTGAGATCGAAAAATAAAACAGTACTTACCCTTAATTTTTTAAGCATCATCTGTTTTCAGTTATTTTCAAAGCATATAGTTATCTTTAGTTAATTAAAATTAAAATTAATATTTAAAAAATTTATTATTATAATCAGAAATCCTGGCGTCAAATTGAAGATAATTCCTTTCTGTATATAAAGGTGAAAAAAGTTTGTAAATTGAACCATTAGTTCATGAGATATAAAAAATTTTTAATTTATCAAAAATTTTTAATTAAAAAAAAAAAAGAAAAAAAAAATTCTTGCTCAACTTCATCATCAAAAAAGCTACAATTTCAGAAAAAATAATTACAGCAATTCATCAATAAAGAATAAAAACAAAAATTTAGTGTCCCGGACCCCTTTAAAGGTTATAAGCATCTTTTATAATTATTAAAAGAAACATTGTGATTAATAATGTTAACACGAATTTCACCTCTTTTTTTTTTTTTTTGTGTGTGTGTGTGTGTGTGTGTGTCGGGGGGGGGGGGGGGGATAGAGGTAGGGTGTTTTAGTAGATATTTATTTATAAGATATATTAAAATCAGAATTAGATTTTTAAGGGAAAATATCTATCAATAGTACATAATTTTTTCTTCTTACTCAAAAAAGGAATTAAAAACGACTTATCGAAGTGGAGTGGAGTCACTCATTTAACATAATGATTCAGTTCAAATAAGGAGCGCTTATTGTTTATCAAAAAGGAGTGAAAATAATTACTCCGCAAGATAGATGAAATTCACTCCAATAGGAAAAGTGCATTTTCATTACTGGAAAGGAGTGAAAATTAACTCAGTCTGAGCTAAAATCACTGGATTTTTTTAAGATCTCAAAGAAAAAGTTCGAGAAAAAAAAAATCTGATGTGACCACCACATGATTTCCTTATACACCCATTGTAATAAATATATTGTTACGAAAGTACTGACATTTTTGTGTGTGGTAACTGATTCACAAATAAACAAGTACAGAGTGATTATAATTAAAGTTAGGATTTCAAAACGCTATAATTTTAAAACTACCCATCAGAGCGATTTGTTATCTTACCAGAGCAATTTTGAGGCAATGAAATTTTGTTTGGCAAAAGAAAAAAAAAAAGTTGTTCCAAAATGTGTCGTTAATTATCCGTAAAGTATTTGTTTCATGAAGCTCCTCTTTTTCTCTTTTCACTGTGACTGTTTCCGCTGTAAGCACGTATTCTTGTCTTTTTTCTTAAAAAAAATGTAGTAAACGCTTGAAGTCTATTCTTTCCTGCTATTTCATTGTGTTGCTAACAACACTCCTGTGCTTAACGAGTCCATTTAGGCGTTTTCCTTGACATTACCCTGATCGCGTCATCTATAGGAACATATGGGAACTACTTTTTTCCTCCCCAAAACGAAATTTCATTGCCTCACGATTGCTCTGGTAAAATATCAAATCGCTCTGGTCAGTAGTTTTAAAATTATAGCGTTTTGAAATCGTAACTTTATCTATAATCACACTGAGAAAAAAAATATACCGCCTTCATCTAGAATGAATAAGGGGCCATTTTCTAAATGACTTAACTAGAAATATAGATTTCCGAGCCATGCGCATAAGGCAAGCCAATAAACTAAATAGGTGGAACGATCGAGAATTACTCGTCTACACATTTCTAGATGGAGAAACAACATTCTGAATATTTTGTATGGCGAGAAATTATCGCTTGATTATATAGAATTGGGTCATAAACCATGATTATAGCTGCTGAAACCCGCCTCTTGTGTTCGCATTTATTTGGAAATATTTTCAAATAGGTTTGACCTCGATAATATAGACAAACTCTCTAGAATTCTAATAGCGGTTTCTGGAACTCGCTTTCAAAGGGGACTAGAATTTATAAGGATGACATGGAACTATTTTTTCTAGAGCCACAATTTAGATTCTAGATGTCAGTTACAGAATTTTTTCTCAGTGTACCCTGTAAGTTCCAGTCCACAAACATTACTGAGAAAAAAAAAAATAAACTGCTACTCCAACCACAAAATTTACGATGATAAGATTATACATACCGCAACAAATATAGTAGTTATTTCAGGCTTATTACAGAATGCCTCATTGGCAAATGAAAATCATTCTAAACGGTCATTCAATGAAAATCATTCAATGGTTTAATGAAAATCATTCAAAAATAGATAGATTGCTTTTGCTCTCTTTGTCTTAAGTTAGTGGCGAGAAACGATACATTTAACCAAAACAATTAACTCTATTAAAATTGAGAAACAGTTTACTAATTCTGATTTTCTGAAACAATATTTGCTGCCAAATCTGATCGCTCTAATCTCGCCAAACCGCCAAGTTTGTAGTCAATGCAGATTTTGGCCTTGGCATCGATTTTGGCGATTTGACATCGAATATGGTGACTTCGTGACCGAATTTATCGAAAATTATTTTTTTAGGGTTATCCAAGTTTGTAAGCTCTGACCTCAACAATAACGGATTTCTGAAATTTTCTGGAAAGATTCATTGGTTTATAGTGCAGAATTTAATTCTTCGAAAGTTCTGTAAATGACTAACAAAACTATAAAAAAGAAAAGAGATTATTGATGGTTATAAACTAGAACTTCACTTTATCTGTAAGTGCTGCTTCCTATACGGTATTACAGTAAAAATGGAAACAGTTGGTAGTTTTTTCTCATTTCCACGAGATGGGCTTTGACTTACCGTCAAATCGAGTTCCGAAAAATTTTTTAATGATTCATTAGTTTCTAGTACAGAACTACGTCGAACATTTTATAAGCCACGTTGACAATACTCTCAATGAATTTAAATTCCATTCAAACTTAAAAAATTTCAGTTATACCTGAATAAGCAAAATTTCCACTCTGTAGTGCATTTTACAGTGTTTATTTGATTTCTGCAATAAGAATGACTGTTTCATCGAATTGTTTCGAGAATATTCATTGATTATTAATTTTTGTGACACAAAAAATTGCTTTATTCAACTGTTTTTCTGAATATTCATTTAATAAAATGCATTCATCGACTACAAACTGCTTATGTCTTTAAAAATTAGCTTCTACGCGCCAAAATGTCGACAACATTTACAACAATATCATTACAAGCTCCTTCTACGGGCTGAATAGTCATTAAATGAAATACAATTGTTGATTAGAAACTGTCTATGCTTTTAAGAATTTACTTTCTATACTCAAAAATGTCGACAACTTTCATAATAATATCGTCACGGACTCTATTTACGTCGTGCTAATTATTCATTAAATAAAGTGTATCCTTCGACTAGAATCTGCTTATGTACTTTCTAGAGGCAAAATGATCGACAACACTCATATTAATATCATTCAGGTCTGAATATTCATTAAAGAAAGTGCATTCATCGACATTCATTGCTTATGCCATGAAAAATTCCTTTTTTACACGCAGAAAATAACGACAACTTTCATAAAAATATTATTACGGGCTTTATACAAGCTGAATATTCATTAAATAAAATGCATTTGTTGACTAGAACCTGCTTATATCTTTAAGAATAAATTTCTACACACAAAAATGTCGACAACGTTCATGACAATATCAGTACGGACTCTATCACTGGCTTCTTTTGAAATCTCTATGATGGTAGGGTAGGACATATATTATGCATTTTGGGTCATTATGAATGTAATTTTCGAAAATATCTCGAAAACGGAAAGTCGCAGATAGATCAAAAAGGGAGGTGTTCAACTAGATGTTATAACAAACTTATACACCAAATTGCAACGTTTTACGTCTAACTGTTTTTGAGTTATGCGAGATACACACACACACACACACACACTTACAGACGTCACGAAGAATAGTGTAAAACCGTAGATATCTCTGAAACGGGAGCTAGTATTAAGACTACAGGGGTACAATGACAGTTACAGTTACATGACAGTTACATATATAAATTTTCGACATTCTACGAGGATTCGTTTTGGCACTATGTGAGATACAAAATCCATTTCGCAAATCGGGATTACTATACATACTTTTCTTTGTATAAGGAAGTAAAAATGCACAAAATCGTACAAAAA
The DNA here is from genome assembly GCA_963930645.1 of Salticus scenicus. Taxonomy (NCBI): domain Eukaryota; kingdom Metazoa; phylum Arthropoda; class Arachnida; order Araneae; family Salticidae; genus Salticus; species Salticus scenicus. The sequence continues at coordinate 340,694,812 of OZ005652.1, read as the reverse complement.
TTAATTTTAAAAGATACAAAATTGTAATATCGAAAATCTAAAGTTATGTTGCAAATATGCACGGTTTCCTTTATCTAGAAAAAAATTTTCAGAATTGCACTTGCCATAGATTTTTCTGTACGTCCAACACTGACAGACAAAAACTTTCTTTTATTAGTAAAGATGAGTCTTAATTTTTAATTAATTTTTAATCAACCCGTATTTAAAATATTTAAAAATTATTACGTCTCGTAGTTAAATTAAATTTTAATCACATTAAAAACTGAGACGGACAATATTCACTAAAAATATACAATTTAAAACAATAAAAACACAAAACACAAATTTAGACGTTTTGAGCCTTTTACAGTAAAAAACATCAAATGCAAATGCAGAGAAGAACAACAGACTTTCATTAAGTGAGTACAACGTATTCATCGGGAACTGCGCATGCCTCATTAAGGGGTAAAAAAAAATTGATTTCTGTACCAGCCCTCCAGGAAAATTCTAGAATGATAATTTAAACAGTTAGATATGATTATTTTAGTACTGTTAAAATCAGGTAAATGGTCAGTTTCTATGGCATGCTGAACAATGTTCGAACGTATATCACAGTTTTTGAAATCTGTTGTATGTTCCTTAATTCGAGTATGAAGAGAACGGCCAGTTTGACCAATATAAACAGAACTACAAGATTTACAAGGGATATTATAAATAACACCAGTACGGGAAAAAGGGAGGATAACTGTTTTAAAATTAGAAAGGAAATTACGAATTAAAAATTGGAGTTTATAGGAAACAGATAAATTAACAGTGCGTAAAACTTTGGCAATAGATTCAGAAATATTTTTATTGTAAGAAATAGTAACGAACGATTTAGTTGATTTAGAGGAATTAGTTTCATGATTATCCTTATTAAAGTCATACTCTTTTAATTTTCTTTTAAGCCAGCGAGAGGGATAATTATTACTCTTTAAGTCCGAAAAAATCCTTTTCAATTCCAACTGGAAAAGCTCATCAGTACTGCAATATGATTTTGCGTGGTGAAGTAAAGTATGGAAAACAGCAGATTTATACGAAGAAGGGTTAGCTGAATTAAAATTTAAATACTGGTCTGAAAATGTAGGTTTCCTATAAACAGAAGTAAGAAATTTAGAATAAGTATCAGAAGACGAACGCTCAATTAAAATATCTAAGAAAGAGAGTTTATTATCTTTTTCTTGTTCTAAAGTAAATTGAATTGATGGATTAACGGAATTAGCATAATTAGGAATATCAGAAACATGTTGATTATCAGTGATTATAAAAATATCGTCCACATATCTACGCCAAAAATAAATGTTATCATGTAAATCAGAATTAATTTGATTTTCAATAAACTGCATGACTATTTCTGCAATTTGAACTGAAATGGAGGAGCCTATAGCAGTGCCATTAATTTGTCGATAATAGGAATTATTAAAGCTAAAACAGTTGGAAGTTAAACAAAAAGAAATAAGCTCAATTAAATTATCTGTATCCTAAATAATGTATCCGCATCGTAATCCTGTTTGGACCTTGAATAAGTCGTATCGTAATTTTCGAACAACGAATTGTCAATTCTTAATCGTGGTTTGAATTATTCTATTGGTGGACCTAAAGTTGATGTTCCTGGGATTTTAGCAGCTGTTGAGCCTCATATTAATAGACTCTCTGTGCGAGATAGGCACCATGTACGGACTGAAATTTCGAAAAATTTGTTACGTAATTCATATGATACCCCCCTCATCACTCATCCGAAGTAAAGATCCTGAAACAGTTGTCAAGTGATCCTTCAATTGTTATTACTCGTGCAGATAAAGGCCGTGTTACAGTTATTCTTGATAGGCATGATTATGAGAAGAAAGCTTTAACTTTATTAAATGATAATTCTACATATAAACTGCTAAATAAAGATAATACCCTTGCCATCCAGAGAAAATCGAACAGTTTAATTAGTAAATATGAAAAACTCGGATTATTTGACTCTTCTACAGCTAAAACTTTGAGATGTTACTCTGGTTCTGCACCTATTTTCTATGGCTTACCAAAGATACATAAACCGGATTCTCCTCTCCGTCCAATAATTGATTATTCTAAATCCCCTTTGTATAATTTATCCCGTTTTCTTTCTCATTATCTTAAACCTTTTACATTGAATTCCCAGTTTAGTATACTTTCTGCTTATAGATTTCTTGATGATTTAAAACAAAATAGTGTTCCCTCTGATAGTTTAATGATTTCACTTGATGTAGTTTCTCTGTTCACATCTATCCCTATCCCTTATGCTTGTGATATTATCCGTAAAATTTGCAATAACATTTCTTCCAACAATTATTTAGATACAGATAATTTAATTGAACTTATTTCTTTTTGTTTAACTTACAACTGTTTTAGCTTTAAGAATTCTTATTATCAACAAATTAATGGCACTGCTATGGGCTCCTCCATTTCAGTTCGAATTGCTGAAATAGTCTTGCAGTTTATTGAAAATCAAATTAATTCTGATTTACATGATAAAATTTATTTTTGGCGTAGGTATGTGGACGATATTTTTATAATCACTGATAATCAACATGTTTCTGATATTCCTAATTATGCTAATTCCGTTAATACATCAATTCAATTTACTTTAGAACAAGAAAAAGATAATAAACTCCCTTTCTTATATATTTTAATTGAGCGTTCGCCTTCTGATACTTATTCTAAATTTCTTACTTCTGTTTATAGGAAACCTACATTTTCTGGCCAGTATTTAAATTTTAATTCAGCTAACCCTTCTTCGCATAAATCTGCTGTTTTCCATACTTTACTTCACCGCGCAAAATCATATTGTAGTACTGATGAGCTTTTCCAGTTGGAATTGAAAAGGATTTTTTCGGACTTAAAGCGTAATAATTATCCCTCTCGCTGGCTTAAAAGAAAATTAAAAGAGTATGACTTTAATAAGGATAATCATGAAATTAATTCCTTTAAATCACCTAAATCGTTCGTTACTATTCCTTACTATAAAAATATTTCTCAATCTATTGCCAAAGTTTTACGCACTGTTAATTTATCTGTATCCTATAAACCCCGATTTTTAATTCATAATTTCCTTTCTAATTTTAAAACAGTTATCCTCCCTTTTTCCCGTACACGTGTTATTTATAATATCCCTTGTAACTATTGTAGTTCTGTTTATATTGGTCAAACTGGCCGTTCTCTTCATACTCGAATTAAGGAACATAAAACAAATTTCAAAAACCGTGATATACGTTCGAAAATTGTTCAGCATTACATAGAAACTGACCATTTACCTGATTTTAACAGTACTAAAATAATCATATCTAACTGTTTAAATTATCATTCTAGAATTTTCCTGGAGGGCTGGTACACAAATCAGCATTTTTCACCCCTTAATGAGGCATGCGCAGTTCCCGATGAATACGTTGTACTCACTTAATGAAAGTCTGTTGTTCTTCTCTGCATTTAAATTTGATGTTTTTTACTGATGAGAAGCTTGTAAAAGGCTCGAAACGTTTAAATTTGTGTTTTGTGTTTTTATTGTTTTAAATTGTATATTTTTAGTGCATATTGTAATCGGAGCCACGAAGAGCATATTTTTATAAATATTCAAGCAAGCAAAAAAAAAAAAATCACTTCAAAATACAAAGGTAAAAACAAAACAACTACTAAACAAAGAGCACTAGACCTTTGAGCAAGGAGAGAAAAAATGTTGAATCATCATCCAAACACGCACTTTAAATAATTTGAGTCTATATGCCATAATGATAAAGAATATTTCTTTGTTTCCCTGTAAAAACCTATAAATACTATATCCACCAAAATCTATACAGTTTGTGCGACGATGATCAATAATGTCCCTAAAATTTTCATCTTAGCCGAATGAGGTGTTTAGACGTTATCACACTTTAATTAATTTGATATTTACTGAAATTTTATTTTTCCGACTGAGTGAAAATAATGCCTGGACCGGGAGTCGAACCCCGGAACTTTGACTTACAAGGTCAAGGCACTGATACATACCAAAGGCATACCAAATATTTTAATTAATTTGAGCCCACACTCAATATATATATATGTATATACCGACTTCATCTAGAACGAATAAGTAGTCATTTTTTTTTAATTATTTATAAATGTAGATTTCCGAGTAATGTGTATAAGATAAACAAATAACCTGTGTAGACGAAATGGTCGAGAATTTCTGGTCTACACTTTTCTAGACGGTGAAGCAGTGTTATGAATATTATGAATTATTTTTATTGCGAGAAATTCTCGCTTGATTTCCTAGAATTAGGTCATAACCAAAGTTATAGTTACTGAAACTCGCCTCTTCTGTTTGCATTTATTTTCAGAGATTGACCACACGATAACATAGGAAAACTCTCTCTGGAATTCTTATAAGGGTTTTTAGAACTTGTGAGAAAAGGGAACTAGAAATTATGAGGATAACATGGAACTATTTTTACTAGAGTCCCAATTTAGTTTCTAGATGTAAGTCACAGTTCTTTTTTTTTCCCTTGCAGACAGTAATAATAAAGATATTTTTTTCTGTGTGTGTGTGTCCCTGTATAAAAACTATTAGTGCTAGACTCACCAAAATTTGTACAATTTATGGGATGGTGACCTACACCTAACAGTTCACCTTCTCCCGAGGACATCCTCGGGATATCTTTAGGATGAATTGTTATCCTATGGACATCTTTAGTGCGAATTGGGATGTTAGGGATAACATACCTACCAATTTTCAGCTCTGTTGATCATTTAGATAAAGCATTTAGATGGTACGATGTTCACTCACACACATACACACATACATACATCACCACAAAAATAGCTAAAATTTTCTCAGGAATATTCAAAACGTATCGATTAATCAAAATCATCGAAATCGAAATGTTCATGATTATAATACTTTCCTCATATAATGTATTTTCGGAAATTAAAAATAAAAATACTACTCTTATTCTAAAACTGATGACGTGAAATATTTGTGTAATTCAAGAGATTAATAGAAGAGGGATGTAACTCACACCCTGAACACTAAAGATGAATTGCTCTAATCTATGCAAACCCAGTATCACTTTTACAGTCGGTAACAAAATTGTCCGAACACTAGCAAAAATTCCTATGAAAAAAATTTACACTTCATACGGTTTTGTTAAATAAATCCTTATCGAATCATGTTCTTACACTGACTAAGAACAAGTTTCGATAAGGATTTATTTAACAAAACCGTATGAAGCGTACTTTTTTTACATAGAAATTTTTGTTAGTGTTCGGACACTTTTGTTACCGACTGTACCTATGCGAAAGTTTGTTTTGAGATTTTAAATTCAAACCTGTCCACTATTAGTACAATAGCTACAACTGGTGCATTTAGCCCCATTTACTTAATGTTAATAACGAATTTTAACTGTCCAAAGTGCAGTTTTTAAAAGTTATGTATAGTTGGTTACAAAAGTGTCCGAACACTAGCAAAAATTTCTATGTAAAAAAAGTACACTTCATACGGTTTTGTTAAATAAATCCTTATCGAATCATGTTCTTACACAGACTAAGAACAGGATTCGATAAGGATTTATTTAACAAAACCGTATGAAGTGTATTTTTTTTTTTTTTTTTTTTTTTACATAGGAATTTTTGCTAGTGTCCGGACACTTTTGTTACCTACTGTACTTAGGGCACGTAATTTATATATAAGTTAATCAATTAATAATTTATTTATTTAAACATTTATTTTATAATTAACCTATGCTAACCCTGCATCGCTCTAACCTATGCAAGATTAAGAAAGATTGTTTTCAGATTTTTAATTCAAAACTATCTATTGCTGGTACAATATCTACGTCTGTGCACTTACCCTATCTGCCACATTTACTTAATGTTAATAACGAATAACTGTACAAAGTACATTTTTTTAAAGTTATGTAATCTGGACTGGTAATTAATTAATTAATTAATTAATTAATAATTTATTTATTTATTTCTTTTATAATTGACCTATGCTAACCCTGTATCGCTCTAACTTATGCAAGATTTAGATTTTATTTTTATTTTTATTATTATTATTTTTTTTTTTAGATTTTAAATTCAAAACCGCCTACTACTGGTGCATTTACCTTGTATGTCATTTTCTTAGAAATATTTAAATACCTAAAAAGAAATATGCTTCTTATTTACGACGAAATTGAAAAAAAAAATGAAAGAAAGAAAGAAAGAAAAAGAAAAAATATTTTTTAAGTATTCGTCGCAATTAAAAACAGAAAGAAAATACTGATAGTTTTCTTTTATGTATTTATATTTATAAAAAATAATAATAATAATAAATAAAACTACAAATACACATTTGAATAAAATTTAATTAGAAAAATTAGTCTTATTAAGTTTCTTTTTTTTTTCTTTGCCCATTTTTATTCTGTAAATATTTTTTTCTAATTTTCTCCAAAGTTTAAATTATGTAACGTTGCTAAGCTAAAATGCGAATGACAAAAAACACGATTTTATCGATAATTAGAAAATTCAGTATTCAATTTAGTAAAACAGAAATAAAGCCGGGAAATTATTTTATAATAACTTTATAAAACAAATACCTGAGGCAATAAAGTAAACAGAATATGAGCAAAAAATGGTTTCTAAAAAATTCACATATTTCTACAATATTTTCATTTTTTTGTAATAATTTTTATTGGTTTTCATCATAATTTCAAGTAATAATAGCCTAGTGTAGAATCTCATTATATTTATAATTTAGATGAGTGATTAAAATGATAGAAAACATGTAATTTAAAAGTATAAAATTTGACTTACAAGGAAACATTCAAAAGGTGTCGTCTTCAAAAAATATTGAAAAAAATATATGTGATTTTACTCTTCATAAAACAACAGAAAGTGAAAAAATTATCGGTTGAAATGAATTACAGTGACCACAAAAAATTATCAAAATTAAGCTTTTTTGGCGATTTAGCACTGTTAGGCGATAAGTTTGCTAGCACCGAGACTGCCATGTACGAACAGAACCGTGTTTTGCTTCTCCGCCAAGTACTCAAAATCAATCGCCTAACAGTGTGAAATCGCCAAATACAGTGCGTTGCATGAATATAAACGCACCTTTTCCAATAACCAGATATAGAATTTTTTTAATTTTTAAAGAAGGAATGTGACTTGCAGTTATTGCATATGACTAACAACTGAATAAGGTGCTTTGAGCAAGTATGTGCAGACTCATGCAATCTTATGTAATGAATGTTTAGGAATTTTCTTATTTTTCACTGTTTTTCGTTTGTTGCACGAAATTAAACGCACTCTGTATTTTGCGTTTAAAATTTAACAGAGCCGCCGGAATCAAATTAAAACATAAATAGTCGTGTTGCTAAAATTCTCTAAAATCAGTTTTAATGCTTGAGTGCAAAATTTACGGAGTTTGTACAGGATGGCAAGAGGAAAAACTTTGACAGTAGACGAGAGGATAAAAATCAACTTTATGCGTGGTAAAGGCTTTAGCAATCGCGAAACAGGGCTCTGAATCGAAAGTAGTGAGAGTGTTATGCGAAATTATATAAAGAAAGAAGCAAATTATGGGGAAAAAGCGCATGTAAAGCGAACAGAAAAGCTCACCAGTAACGACAAATGCCGAATATGCAACGCTGAAAAAAATAATAATATTTCCTGTGCGAAGATAAAGGCTCAATACAAGCTGGGTGTTCATCGGACAACCATATGGAGAACTATCAATGCTGCAACATTCATTAAATTTAAGAAAATGAAGGCGAAACCACCCCTCACTCAAAAGCACAAGGATATGCGATTGGAAAGTGCAAGCAAATGGATTCTAGATCGACTAAATTGAGAAAAAGTTATCTTCTCACATGAAAACGTGTTCAATCTTGATGGCCAGGACGGATTTCATAGCTACTGGCACGATATGATAACCGAAGAAATGTACTGTTCAAAACGTCAATCTGGAGGTGGGTCTGTCGTGGTGTGGGCAGCCATAAGTTTTAAAGGGACTTTCGAATTAGAGTTCGTGGAGAACATTATGAACTCTGTAGATTATGTCCAGATGCTCACAAGGAACCTCGCCGTCAAGCAGTCAAAAAGTCTGGAAGAAATTATATTTTTCAGCAAGATTGTGCATCTGTACATACAGCACATATCGTGAAAAAATGGTTCCGTGACAAAAAAATTAAAGTTCTAGATTGGCCCTCAAAAAGCCCCGATTTAAACATAATGAAGAAAGTGTGGGGTAATCTGGTTCGCCGTGTTTACGCAAACGGAAGGCAGTTTAACACGAAAGATGAACTAAAATCAGCAATTCTGTTAGCTTGGAAGATAATCAGCTTGAATGACCTCATGCCACTGTATCAGTCAATGCCAAGGCGTTTACTGGCTCTTCTAGAAGCCCATGGTGGCTTTACAAAGTATTATATACAGTATTTCTTACTCAGTTACTTATTTTTTACATGTGCGTTTAAATTCATGCAACATGTATATTTGTCATAAATTCAATAAAATTATTTTCTAAAAAATCATATTGGTTTTTCATTGTTTTGACTCGTAATTTCATTTCTTGAATCATACACATACAGTTTGCATCAAGTGTCACCTATTCATATTTTTTTATTACTCTTCTATACCATTCTAATTCTTAAAGCTAAGGTGCGTTTATATTCATGCAACGCACTGTATGCTTAATTTTGATAATTTTTGTGGTCGCTGTAATTTATTTCAGCCAATAATTTTTTCACTTTCTGGTGTTTTATGAAGAGTAGAATCACATATATTTTTTTCAATATGTTTTGAAGACGACACCTTTTGAATGCTTCCTTGTTAGTTTTATTAAAAAGTCAATACTTTTTTTAACGTTTTCGTAAATAAATTAACTTCTAGGTATAATTATTTCCATATTTAAAATAAATAATATTGTAGAGATAAATATCTGTACCACACAAAATATTTTATAACTGAACTCACAAAATTCGAAATTCCTTTATATAAAACACTGATACATTTTAATACAAGACTTTTATCAACAGCATTCGATTGAAAAGAATATATTCTCTTAATTTTGTGTTGCACTGTATATCATTTATAAATTGTATACGCAGCATATAGAGTACCTAAATTTATCACAGTATTCGAAATGCAAAACGTGACTTCAAATGCACTTTAAACAGTTTCCAACTAGCACATAATGTATCCAAATCTTTTTGTGTGACCCATAAACAGCTGGGGAATGCTTTGCATATCATATTATTCGTAATCTGCATAAAAAAATTGGTTAATTTTACTTTATTTAATGATTTTTTTTTTTTTATGTTAAAAATATAGTAAAAAGAAATTTAGCCCATAAACATAATCTCTTTGAATTATTTTGTATGTCTCTCTGCACGAACCATTTGTCAGATCTATGTAAATAGTTTCGAGTAATATCTTCATATAATATTTGGACTTCCTGATAATATGTGTTTTTGAGTTACGCTGATAACAGACGCATATACATACAAACCAACCTCTAAAAATTATATTTTCAATTTTTAAAGATCTGAAAACATGTAATTATAAGAAAAGTGGTATGTAGCAATAACACTACTTTCCATAACCCACTGTTTAATACATCAAACTATAATAGGGTTATATTATATACTCTTTCTGAAAATAGTATAGTCAGAAAAATAAAATGGACTAAAAAATCAGACTCAACAGTTTTCCTGTAAAGTTTGCAAAATTCTACAAGGAAAAAAAAATGGTAGAACCGTTTTTTTGAAAAAATAATTTCCAACATCTAAAACTGATCTACCAAAACTACTATCGATTTAGCTGTAGCTACCAAGTAGTACGTGCAAAAGGAAATCTAAAAAAGTTTTTATGAAGCGAATGTGAAGAAAATTGTTAGAGTCGTTTTTGAGACACCAACTTTCGATCCCACTTCCGAATTTCACTAACATTTGGCAAACTTATCTCGGAAACCAACAATTACATACAAAAGGATATCTGAAAGAAAATTAATAATCGATGTTAAAAAAAGAAAAAAAAATCCGTAGTGCCGTTTTTAAAATAAAGCACTTGCGAGACTTCAAATTGACTTGCTTATACAGGTCACCTATCAATTTTTCTGAACTAACCAACTGATATTTACGAAAGGCCGTGTAATTGGGTGTTTAAATAGCAGTTTTGAAGAAAATCGTATAATTTCTACACACAGAAAAATGAAAAATCGAAACTTGTCAAGAGACGTGCCATCTTTGTGACACTAAACGTTTGTCAAGTACATTGTCAAATTTGCACAAAATTACGCAAAATTTTAAACAATCAAAACACTACCTGACAATCCCATTTAGTCATGAGACACAAAAGTCGTTTTATTTTACCATGTATCTTTAATGTGCTTCGTCTGATGATTCGTTTTGGCTCTAAAACTTGTCAGATGACTAACTTCCCAGGTACAGTTTTCATTTTCCTCAAATTTGACCGGTTAGTCAGATGAGAGAATAAAAATAAATTATTTCTATTTTGTCAATTGACTAAGAAAAATTTGTTTGGCTAGTCCAAAAGCTGGGCTTTATTTTTTTTTCTTTCTTTATTTTTTTCTTTATTTCTTTATTTCTTTATTTGTTATTTATTTATTTATTTTTTGTCTCATTCTGACAACTTGAGTTAGTCAACCGAAATCGAAAAATAAACCCATCGAATTTCGCGGGAAAGTGTCAGTTTCATTAATTCTGAAAAAGAAAATTTCGTTTAAAGTTATTTGCGAAACGCATATTTTTTATAAGAACTCTGTGTTGTCATGCTAATCCCAGTTTTTGTATTTTTAAATCTACTAAACCATTTTCTAAGTATGATATGAAACTATAGCAAAGGAGCACGGCAATTTTTATTAACAGATAGAAAAAGAGGTTTTTTTTTTTTTTTTTTTTTTTTTAAAACAAGCATTTAATTTTTTACCCCAACTAAAATTAAAAAGACTGAAATCTGTATTCCCTGCACGAAAACTTAAATAGAAATATCTTTCCACTGAGAAATGACACTAAGCGGCAAAATTTGTTCCAATGTATTAAAAAAAAAAAAAAAAAAAAAAAACCCTGTGGTACTTAGATAAGATATTTTTAACTATAAGTAAAATTTTGTGACCCCCCCCCCATCTCCCAGAAATTGAGCCAGGCCCAGTCTAGTTCGAGTAATAAATTAAAATAAATATTAAAAAAAAATTTAAACCCAACAAAACTTATAAAGTTCATCTTAATGTTTATAAATACTGCGTTATACACGTGTAAGTATACGCTCTCTAGTACCCGTTGCTGTAGCCGAAAATATAGTTTTAAAAGTTAAAATACTCAACGATGTGTTTGTGTAACTTATAGTATGTGTTTCGTCTGCTTGTTTTAGGATTTTCTGATAAGGAAAAAAAAAGCATTTTCAGATTTTTTGAACTTTTCCTCGCTTAATTATGCCCACCAGCGGCCGAGCGGTTCTGCGCTGAAAGCCGGTAGATGGGAGGTGCCGGGTTCGATCCCAGTTCGCACTCATCGACCTAGCCGTACTGAGTTTTCCATGGTTTCCCCCGAAACTCGCGTAAATTTGAGCTAGGACCCCTTAAAAAGACCCCCATGGACGGCATTCCCCCTGTATGCCTAGGACACATACGGAGTCAATCGGCCTTAATTCCTACAGCCAACCAACCAACCAACCTTAATTAATAACTTTTCATTCATTTTAATTACATATTTTAAAAGTGTGTTTCTACTAAAAAAAAAAAAAAAAAAAAATCTGTAAAAAATATGATAGAAATATTTAGAAGGATACATACGCTGTGGTAGTTAGACTTTAATGTTTTATAATTAGAAATTAAGCCTTGATGCTAGCAGTATTTGAAGAAGTATTGTCTCTACATATAATGATCAATAAATAGCGTCGTTTAACTGTGATTTTCTTTTTTAATTAGAGTTATATTTTGTTACGATTCCTGTACATTTAATAATATTAACCCGATCAGGATATAGTGAGTCATTGGATACCCGAGCTATTTTTCTTATTTTTCATCCGTCAGAATCCACGTATAAAAGAAATACCTATCTACCGTGTCCATGACTTTTTTCGTAAAAATACCATTCTTAAACTTTATTATGCAATTTGAATTTTTCAAATATCTCAATTTGTTCAAAAGTTATAAATTTTTAGTAGATGCCTGAATTTTATAGAAACGAGTGTATTTCTGATAAAATATGAAATATTTGTTAAAATTTATTTTGCAATATTCATTGTCTGCCCTTAAATTAGAAGTATTCAAGAATTTTATCACATTTTCTTTCATTACAATTTACGTGTTCTAACATTGCCCGGGTCTTCAGCAACCTATGATAAACTGACAAGATGCCGAAAAATACGATAACCTGATCAGGTTAATTTCTATTCTCAACTTGTTCTTCTGTAAATGCCTTAATTACAGTATCTCCTCCTCGTTTGAATTTTTCATAAGCTTTCTACTGAAAGAAACAAACTGAAGAGCAAAAAGTTCATATTAGTGGTTAAGGATTGTGCAAAATTTAATCTCATGAATTTTCAATAAATTTGTTTGAATCTAAATGAAGTTTCAAAGTGTGGTGTTTAATAAATTAATAGTTATGTTTTTTTTTTTTTTTTTTTTTTTTTTTTTGTAATGAGACACAACTGAAATTCTGTTTGTATTTTTATTTAGTATTTGCAATATTTATTAGAATGTAAGTAGTAGAGTAGCATCGTCTATTAATAAATAGTATGTATTATATAATGTTTATATATTTTTTAATAGGGCATGCTTGTGTATTAAACAAGAAAAAAGATCGAAATCAACCAAAAGAACCAGAAGATCGAATATAAATGCCAAGTACAAAAACTTAATGTCAAATGAAGCTAATATAAATCAATGTGGAGTTTATAATTTAATCTCTAATTATGTATGTGTTGTAAATAATTGAAAATAGTATGCTTAATAAATAAATATGTTGTAAATATTTTCTTTTGTTATATTGGATGAGTTCTGGATAAATATTCAAAAGTGTTTTTTCTTCTTCTTAATGTATATATATATATTGTTTAGAAACTTTTTTAATTTTAAGATTCTTTCCCTATGCTTTTGAATTCCCCTAAACAAAAGTTTTTCTAGGAATATGTTCACTCACAAAAGTTTTAGGTGTGTAGAAAGAAAATTAAAAAAATTCATGTTGAATTAAAAATGGGGGAGGGGGAATCTTCCTGCAAAGAGTCTTATATCCCATTAGAAATATTAAAATTTTATTTTTTAAATATATTTTGTTCCTGTTTTATTCTGAATAATTTCATGTTCAGTTTTACAGTCTCATATTTTCTCATACTTAAATAATATAATGGCATTGATTTCATATCTGAATTTCCAGATTTCGCAAGCTTTTTTATAAATCCTAATTCAAGATTCAATCAAACAAAATTTTGAAAGTAAAAATATTACATATTCTTTAACAAATAAAAATCTTCAAAACTCCATTTATGAATTTTCTGTATTATTTGATATAAATTCTCTCTGAAGTAAAAAAAGTTACACAAATAAAAGAATAACTTTATAAAGTACTATAGTAAAAGTTAGAAAAAAATATCTTGAATACAGTAGTATCTCATGTTAACTCAAGGAATTGGTAACTATCTTTGTAGACGACAAACTACTAAACAAATGTTTATGTATGTTTATGCATTTGAAATATGAAGATTTTTTTTTTATCAATACTATATTAAGCATAAATAAGTTTTATTTTCGTGATGAAATTCAGTCTTAATTTGATGAAAAAATGTCATACATCTAAACGTAACTCTAGGTTCTAAATACAAATGTTATGAACTATAGCTGCCACATAATTTCCACCTTTTATATAGTTATTTCTTGCCACTAAAGTTTTGACTTATTTAATAAATGAGAAATTTCTGTTAAATTTTAGTGGTAAATGAAAGTTTAAAAATGCCAGAAAAGAATATTTCTAAATATCAATTTTCTAAAAATTTGATTAGTAATCATATTATTGGTGATTACTCATATTGTTACATTTGAGAGGCTACGTTCATGAAGAGACAAGCTAATGTTAATCCATGGCAGCAGGTTCTTGGAACAATTTTTAATTGCGTAATATTTTCAATTTCATGTGCAGTTTTTTTTTTTTTTTTTTTTTTTTTTTTTAACCTCAGAACAGAAAAACTGCAACCAAAATTGAAAAACAGTGCAATCAAATAATTTATCAAGCATACGAACTCGTGGGATTAACAGCTTGTGAGTTTCTTTTATGATATGAGCATAGTCCCCCCCCCCCTCATTAGTTAGCTCTATGATTTCTTTCATAAATTCTAATTCTATGGTTGTGGAATGCTATCGCAATCTCAAAAACTATCTCCTCAATTAATGCATATTGTTAACTATACTTTCTGTGACATCTTAAAGGGTGTTTTTTTTTTTTTTTTTTTTTTTTTTTTTTAATGTTTCTAAAACATACACTTAATTTTGTATTTGATGTATTAAAATTACCGAAATTAACGATTTTAACAATTCAAATAAAAATGTACATTTTGGAAATATTTTGCAATGATGAGACTATAAGAGACATGTTTTAAGAAGAGTATGCAGATTAACAGTTAAAAATATTCATTTTTGAATATTATAGACATAGTTTGAAAATACAAAATAATTTACGTTCAGGTTTACCATTATAGTAAACAAAATCGGAAAGCTGATAAAAGGCTTTAATAATATTGACCTCTATTGGAAATCTATCTGTAATATTCATACAAATTCTATTTTTTTTCAGGGGGGGGGGGAGTAGAAAATTTTGCATATAATCATATACTTGTAGAACAGAGAATTGTATATTTTTTTATACGTAATCCTTTTTTTTTTTTTTAAGGAGACGTGGTACTTTTTACAGCAGCACTGCTGTAGGTGTCATATAAAATCTTATATTCCCACTTAATATTTATAAATGGAACTACATTAGGCTTGTTCAATGAAATATATATTCAGGCAAAAGTTCTTATTGTTTTTTATGCTTCCCCCCCCCCCCCCCCCCAAGATTCGAAATATTTAAATTGAGTTTTCTCAGTTTGCATTTTTTTTTCATGAATTCATGATCTTCAAATGCTAAAATTTCTATAGATATTATTAAAAAAAATAATAATAATAATTTTTTGAAATATATATTTAATAGAACCTATTTAAAAGAATTAAGGGTGAGTTTTGCAATATCTTTAAAATAAAAAATATTAAAAATAAAATATAACAAAAATCTGTTTTTTTTTTTTTTTTTTTTTTTTAATTCTTTCCCTGAAATTTTTACATAGACATTCACTTTCTATTTTTTATCACGAAGACTAATCAATAAATTTCAAAACCCATTCTTAACTCTTTTAAGTACGTTCTGTTAAACGTTAAACGAATTAAGTCTCTTCTTAAATATGTGAAGCAGTTTTAGCATTTTGAAAATCATAAATTTGTCATAAAACGAAAACTGAGAAAACACAATTTAAAAATTTCATAGCTCTAAAAAATATATCAAAAACCATAAGAATTGTTACCTATTTCATTGAATAGACAGACGTAATATAGTTCCCTTAATAAATAATAAACTTTTATATCAAACATAGTTTAGTGCTGCCGTAAAAGATACAAAATTCCCTTAATTTGACGAGCATTAGTACTTTTTTTTTTTTTTTTTTTTTTTTTTTACATACTGAACAGCCTTCTAATTTTACGGGCAATACTATTTTAACACACAATGTTCTATTTTAATTTTACGGGCAACACTACTATTTTAACATACCAAGATGCCTTCTAATTTTACAGGCAGTGCTACTATTTTTTTAATATACCGAGCTCTCTTTTAATTTTACGGGCAATACTACTTTTATTACAGGTTGGCTGTATGTTTCATCGCAACGTAAAATTACTGGTGATACGTCATTCATCCTCTAAATGTTTTTTTACGGGCTTTGTCTGGAATCTCTGCTGTCGGGCTTTGCCCGTAATTTTACTGCAGCATTTTTTACAGTGTACATAGTCATAATTTTACATATTTTTATACTACTTGATTGTTAATTAAAGAATTTATTTTTTGAAAACATGTAAGTTAAAAACGAAATAATAATAATAAAAAAAATCACATTAGCTTTAAATTGCAAAACATCAGCTTTAAATTGCTGAAATGTTAAAAAACACACACAAAAAAAAAACACAAAAATTACTTTGTTTTTTATAGTTTTATTTGAGTATATTTCAATAAATAAATAGTTTTTTAGTTTATTGTCTATAACGTTTTTAGTTTAATGTGTTTATATTTTAATTCTAAATTAAATCTATTGTATTTCTATTTTGTAATTTAATTCGCTAATTCGATCATCGTTTATTTTCACTAGC
Organism: Salticus scenicus; assembly: GCA_963930645.1. Lineage (NCBI taxonomy): Eukaryota > Metazoa > Arthropoda > Arachnida > Araneae > Salticidae > Salticus > Salticus scenicus. The sequence goes on along the minus strand of OZ005652.1, from coordinate 340,678,404 downwards.
ATACAAATTGCATTTTGTATGTAATTACGTCGTAAAAATTAATTTTTAATAAATCTCTAAAATCCGAAAAATTCCGAAATCCGGAATCACCGCGGTCCCGCCGATTCCGGATTTTCGAGGTTCAACTGTACATATATATTGGATTAATCTTCCTCTTCAAGTATTATTAGACAGCTAGTCAAATAAAGACTAATTTCCCTTTTCATATGTTATCAGACATGCTAGTCAGGCAAATAGCCTTGATTAACTTGCCTCTTCAAATATTCATTAAAAACTGACTCGCTTGCTTAGTCAGATACCTGGTGGCTGCTGACTAACCATCTGAATCAAGTGTAGATTCTGACTAACTTGCCTTGTCTGGTAAAGTGGTTGATGTGGTTGATGACTAATCTTACTGGTCAGATAGTTTTGATTGTGGACTAGCCATCTTTGTTTGATAATATTAACCTTCCTAGTCTGGAGTAGTGTTTTGATGACTAGTTCAGCAAGTGCACTTTTTAGTTTTTGAGACTAGTTCAGCAAGTGCACTTTTCAGTTTTGGTGACTAGTTCAGCCAGTACACTTTTCAATTTTGGTGACTAGTTCAACAGGTGCACTTTTCAGATTTGGTGACTAGTTCAGCAAGTACACTTTTTGGCTAGTCAGCTTTTTTGGTTAGTCAATTCTGTATTGTCAGTTGAGCATTTTGCCAGGTCACTGTGACGAACTTATTTTTCTGTGTGTAGTATAAAGTCAAGTGAGAATGAAACCAAAAAGTAAATATTTAAAACAGATTATCTGCGCTCCAGAAGTATTTAGGTATTCGGAGAAGATATCATATAATTTGCAAATATGAGGACTTTAAATTTAACATTTTAATTAAGATCTAAAAAACTTATTACAATTTTATTATTATTATTATTTCCATTATTTCCCCCGGCAGGCTTCTATGCACTCGTATGTTAGTTTTTGTACTTCTCCGTATCGTGGGGGCTAAATGTATAGATGAACACACAGACAGACAGATACCTTCTTTTATTAGGATGACAGATAAATGAAACAAAGTTTATAGATATTTGGTACGTTCGAACAGATACATTTTATTACTATCAATGCTATATTGCTTCTTTCCGATTCTATTTCTTTATATTTACCCAAACTCTACAATTTTCTCAAAAAAGATGTTTTAATATTGCTAACCATAAAATATTAAGAATAAATCTATGACACTGTTTACGCATCCAGTTATTTTGTATTTCAAACTCTAAAAACTGTTTATGTTGGTAAATGTGTAGCACTGACTATAGCTGTAACATGTCATATAAAGTAAAAAAAAAAAAAAAAGTATTTCCTCCTACGGAAACAACGGGTGGGAAATGTCGGACTGGCAGCATGATATTCAACATCTGTTACACCCCGCCACCCGCCCCTCCTCCTTCTTAAATTCCCAAATACTCTGTTTCTTCCGTAATATTAAAAGATAAACACTTTTAAGAGGACTTAGCACCTTTGACGACACCACTAATATAGGTTTCATATGAAAGTTTGTACTTTCATTCAATATTTATTTTCGATAAAATACATATTCAAATACCAATTCTTATGTTTTTGATAGATTTTTTACAGATTTGGAATCTTTACAATTGTGTTTTCTCAGTCTGCATTTTTTCATGCATTCATGATCTACAAAATGCTAAAACTTCAACAAGTATTTGTGAAAAGACCTCTTTTTTTCTTTCTTTCTTTCTTTCTTTCTTTTTTTTTTTTTTTTGAGGTTTAATGGAACATACTTAAAAGAATTAGGGATGCGTTTTGAAATTTATTAATTATTTTTTGAGAAAAAAAAAATTAAATGTGAATATGTCTAGGAAAGAATTTTAAAGAACATGCTTTTTGTTATATTTTTATTTCTAATATTTTTTCTTTTCAAGATATTGCAAAACTCATACCTAATTCTTTTAAGTAGGTTCTATTAAACATTCGGAAAATATATTAAGTATTTTCTTAAATATTTGTAGAAGTTTTAGCAAGTATGTTATGGGCATCATTAAACATTTTTTTTTCTATATTATTCTGTATAATACGCAAACTACAGGTTACCATGAACAAATATTTAATCCTAGCGTCTCACAATACAGATTTGAGGCATACAGTTTGGAACAGTTTTAACCAACAGATGCAAAAATGTAGTCATATAGAAAATCAGAAAAGGTCAGTAACAGCAGAGCCACCTATCCGACAATATACTCCAAATTAAGCCAGCATTCTTTTATTAACGGTCATCTTACAAATCATGTTTGGTGTACTTGTTTAAGCTGTAGAAACAAACATATAACGTTTCGATACCTGTTAGTGGAGGGTCAATTGCATGTCCCCTAGGAGTGAGTCCCAGACCATAGCTAATTAATTGTTCATAATATAAACATAAAACCCGCTCAGTCACAACCTCCATACACGTTAGAAATGCAGCAAAAATGTATTAAAGTTGAAATATTCCCAAATTGAATTCCGCATATAATTTAATGTTCCTCTCACATATATCAAGTTTTTTGCAATTGCACTAGAAACTGAATAATAGAAACTGAAATGTAGCCTTCTCGTATATGACAGAAATCTCAGCTTAGCAGCGTCATTTATTAGGCGATATGCACCAAAAGTTTACAGGCATCAATTTATGCCAAGGTGTAACTAAATAAAATTTTACATGATATTACCTGCATTAGTTCTTGAACTAGAGCTGTCACAAAATTTAATCTCACTCACAGGCAGACGAACATTTTCTAAAAGAATTAAATCGTGTTCAGGACATCTCAAAATGTGTAAATCTATCAAAAGTTGGAATTCAAAAATTGTTACAAATCCGGTAATTTCATCTATGAATGAATATAGAAGAGAGTAATATACAGGGTGATCCAAAAGTCAGGACAAACTTTAAAAATGAATAATTCGAAAACGAATCAAGATACAAAGATACGGTTTGCACCAAACGGATGGAAAAGAAGCCGGGTTTTGTGTGGCAAAGAAAAAAAAATAGTTCTGTTGGCGACCAACAGATGGCGCTGTCGTATTTCTGATGTAGGATTATGCAAAGCAACAAACGATATAAAAAAAGAACAACTATAGCAGGTAATGGTAGTCGAAGCTTATATGCATCGAAATATCGCATTCTCAGTCGCTACTTTAATCACTCATGGCCTCCAAGATCTCCCGATCTGACACCCTGTGACTTTTGGCTGTGGGGATTCTTGGAAGTCAAAAGTGTACCGCCACCAACCGGCATCACTAGGAGCACTGAAAGATGCCATCCGCCAAAATTTGTCTACCATAACGCAAGAAATGCTACTGAATGCTGTGAACGATGTGGTGAATCATCTCACAGCTGTATTTCTGAATGATGGACATTGAACAGTTACTGTAGTAGTACTAATTAACTGTAATTAAGCTGACTTGTAAGTTGTCAACATTTTTTTTTCATTTGCAAATCATCTTTTGGTGAAATAAAATACTATAGCGCCATCTGTCGGTCGCCAACAGAACTAATTTTTTTCCTTGACCACACAAAACCCGGTTTCTTTTTCATCCGTTTGGTGCAAACCGTATCTTTGTATCTTGATTCGTTTTCGAATTATTCATTTTTAAAGTTTGTCCTGACTTTTGGATCACCCGGTATGTTTGTAAGCAGAAGAAAAAATATATATAATTTTCTGAGAATTCATTAAGATTTTATAGTTTTCCTATATAATATTTCTAAAAATAAAAATATTTTTCAATCCTCTACATGAGGAGATTAGAAAATTTTATATGATATCGTAAATACCTGAAATTGGTTCTCACAAAACATGTTTTTATTGCATATCATATCGTATATCATAATGAAATTTAAAAATCTTTAAAATTGGTAGAAATTCTTTTTTTTTTTTTTTTTTTTTTTTTTCTACATTTTTAATATATTTTCATGATCGTATTGTTGATTTTTAGCTTACTTGCAAAGGGAAAAAAAAAAAAAAAAGAGAATGAAAGAAAAACAAAAGAAAGAAATATTTCATATCGAGTAACATGAGTATTCGTTTAAATTGGGAAAATATCTTGATAAAATAAATAACAATTTTTTTAAACCTAACTTTTTAAAATTTCTACTCTAATAAAAAGGATATCTTAATAATAAAAATAAACACTTATCTGAACTAGTATGGATGTTATTAACAAAATGTTTTATTATAAAACTAGTATTATGTTGTGGCCATCAGAAAATTTCCTGCTGTACATCTTTCTATTACAAATTCACGCAGTGCAAAATATTTATAAAAATTATTTATAAAAATTATTTATAAAAATTATTTTCCATACTAAGTCTAGCCGTTTCTTAATTCAGAAAAGTATAACCCTAAATATAGGGAGAAAGTCAATTTTGTGTTCTAAAGACGGCGTTACAAAAAATGCATGTTTTCAGGTTTTTTTTTTTTTTTTTTTTTTTTAATGAAAAAATTTATTAAATTATTTTAAATTATCACAGAGGCAGAGTATAGCTGCTCATGTTAATGGCATTGACGAAGTGTGTGTATATATATATATATATATATATATATTTTCATATCGAAAATCTATATTCTGGTAAGTTACCCCCAGGATCATTAAACTGCTGCTACAGGTAGAAAAGAAAAATTATATTCATTAATAAATTGTATTCTGTGTGAATATTACGGTTATATATACAGGTGTTGAACAAAATAATGGAAACACTTTTGCATTTTTATGTTTTCTCGAATTTCTTCAAAAATACTTAATGTGTTGTTCTTGAATTTGGAGAATAAGGAAACATGTCTTTCCTCATATTTTTCAGCAAAGATTTTGTCACGAAGGCCCTTAGGGGACGAACAACAAATCCAATAAAATAAAACGTATTTGTGATAACCCTGTATATGGAAAAGCTTCGATTAGTTTGCAAACTTTAGATGTCGTTATAAATGTTATATTTTATACGTGTGTCGAGTTTTGTGAGGATAACTGGAATATTTGAAGAGATATTAATATTTTATTTTAAAATGTAAAAAAATTTCGCAAGTTTTTACTTTAGAATTATAAAAGTTTTTCTTTAATTTTCAAGAAACTTTCGGAAAACATAACAATATATACCTAAATCAGTATACTATAGCTTAAAACAAATACATTTAATATTCAAAGAGATATAGACTGTAGTAAATAATTTATTCGCGTGTATGCGCGGACTGTAGCTAAAAAGTTTTGACATAGTTTAATACTCAACTGTCTTGAGAACCTCATAAAGAATTTCCAGTTGAATATCATGAAAATTCATACAGATATCGGTGATTAAGTGATCCTTTTTCCGGCTGTTTTCAAAAAGGGTTTTACGATAAGGGGTGATTCACAAATGAAAATTTGTATCAGAAAAAATATGTTATCCAACGAAATTTAATACAATATTTGCGATTCATTTTTTTGTTCTTTTTTTAATAGGTATGTACTATATATCTAAAAAAAAAAAAAAAAAAAAAAAAAAAAAAAAGAATTGTTTGAAAGGAAAAATGAAATTTTTTCTGGTACAAATTTTCATTTGGGAATGACCCCTTATCGTAAAGATCATTTAGAAAACAGCTTAAAAGCAGCTCATTTATAATCACCGATATCTGTATGAATTTTTATGATATTCAACTGGATTTTTTTTATTGCTACAGTCCACTCATGCGCAATAATAAATTATTTAATACAACTGTCCATATTTCTTTGAATATTAAGCATATTTGTTTTAAACTATAGTAGAATGATTTAGGCATATGTAGTCATGTTTTTTTGAAAATTTCGTGAAATTTGGAGAAAACCTTTGGAGGAATAAAGTAAAAACATGCGAAACATTTTTGCATTTTTTTTAATATTAATAACTCTTTAAATATTCGAGCTATCCTCCCAAAACGCTACACACGTATAACATTTAACACTTATAACCATATCTAAAATTTGCAGGTGAATCGACCAGAGAGAGGGTAATCACAAATAATTTTTATTTTATTGGATTTGTATTGTTCGTCCCCTAAGGGCTTATGTGACAAAATTTTTGCTGAAAAATATGAGGAAAAACATATTCTTGAAATTCAATTTCCATATTCCCAATATTCAAGAACAACTAAGTATTTTTCAAGATATTCGACAAAACATAAAAAAGCAAAAGTGTTTCCATTATTTTGTCAAACACCTGTATATACACCATAGTGGTTGGTTAAAAAGTTCCCAATTATGCACATTTATACCTTCTCCTATGCTGTCGATAAAAAACTATGGAAAAACGGGAGGACAGAACTGCCTGTTAAGCGATGCGCGCCAAAAGTTGATAGTCACAGTTTTATGTACAACTATGCATAAACATTTATAAAATTCTCTTCTGTGCATTAGAACTTGATTTACAACTGACACAAAATTTTTGTCCAATACACAGACAGAAACGCACACACCGACGTTTTAAAAAAATGATCATATCATGTTATGGACTTGTAAATCTATCAAGAAACAGTAGTCGAATTCTTTTTTCAAATCCACTACTTTCTTCCATTGATATAAAAAATGTCATTTTTTGATATATTTTTAAGTGTAATACAAACAAATCTCTTTCTATTCTGCTCTCACTTTCTCACTTTCTTAAATAACATAAACTAAAATGAAACCCGCTTTATTTTATCAGTAACCATCGTAGAAATTTAAATTAGTGAGATTTCAGATACAAATTCAAATAAACTTAACATGCAAAGTGCAAGAAGTGTATCATAGCAACATCACCTGTCAATATCATTTATAACAGTTTCAGATACAAAATCAGGCATATGAGATGTAATTTATTCAAATAGCCAGATAATATTTTTAAAAATACGAATTCATTAAAAATTTATTACAAAGTCAAAAATGATATAGATATAATGTTTTAACTTAAACCAGAAAGAGATCGTTCTTGCTCTCTCAATCTATCTATTTATTTTAATGTCTCAGCATACATCTCTTTTTGCTTATATTTAATTATATATACAGTAAAATCTCTGAGTAGTTTTGACCAGTGGGAGTACGAAAAGGTGGTCGTTCTTTGGAGGTGGCCGCTACTTAGAACTCGAAAATTTAGAACTTAATTCAGTACTTAGAAATTCAGAATTCTGAACTTAAAAATGCAAAAATTTTATTACTTTAGTATTAAAATTACACTGCTCGACATTGAAAATGCAACACCAAGAAGGAATGATAATAACGGAATGAAATTTGTTGGACACATACATTATAGTAGGAAGAACAACTGATTAAAATTTCAGGAAATTTGGAGTAATATGTACTGAGAAAACAGTACATAAAGCAGCGACCTCTGTGAGCAATAACAGCACTTATCTGCCTAGGCATTGAATCGAACAGCGATTGAACAAGGAGAGGGACGCCGCTCATCACACTTAGAGCGATTTTGAGCGCTTCTATGGCGATCTCTCCATTTATTGGAAAAAAAAAAAAAAAAGTTTACAAAAACGCCAGGACTTAGTCCCAAACCGACAAAGGGCGTTGATAGTATACACATTGGAGAAAAGTCCACAGGACAGGTTTTTCATCCGAATCAATGAAGTGCAGCATAGTGGGCAAGGAGCTCAAACACACATTTATACAAAAGGAAGGAAGGAGAGAGTGAAGAGAGAAAGAAAGAATATATAAATAAAACGTTACGATTAAACTTTACAATTAAAGTGAAATGATTTAAAAAGACTTTAAATTACATTTCAAGTGATTTTTAGGACTGGAAGTGATTTTTAAAAAACTGCTAGTTAGATATGACGTGAATTTAATCTGTTCTGTTGGAAATATCCGGATGACATGTACGGGTACAGCACTTCATGAAGTTTTAACACGATGCCACAATTCATCGATCGAAGTTACTGGTGAGTGGTGGGGGCCAGTCGCTTTTCAATGATTAAACAGTCCTTTTCATTGGTGCGAGATCAGGAGAACGCGCTGGCCAGAGCAACAGTCAGACACATTCTGTATCAAAGAAGGTCTGGACAATACAAACAACTTACGGTCGTGCATTATCTTGCTTAAATTTTGCGCTACGAAGGCCTAGAATACAGGGCAGAGGGGCTGGCCTTAACTCATCAGAAATTTAATGGCCGCTGTTCAGAGTGCCAGGAATACGATCATGAAGTAATTGAGAGGTCATACTTGCCAACCAATTTTAAGAAAAAAAGGGAAGATTTCTGTTGAAAAACCAGAAGATTACATAAAAAAAGGGAAGATTTTTTTTTTTTCTCTGACGTATTAAACAATATACAGTTTTACAATTTTTATATTTTGAAGCAATCTATAAAAATGTTTTACTATAGATCGATTATACTAAATATATAAAAGTTTTAAATAAAGTTAAACCTCTTCAACATATAAATATCTACAAAACCGAATTTGTAAGAAATTTATTCAACAACAGACAAAAAAACTTAGTTAAGTTAAAGTATATAATAAAAAAGTAAATAAAATAAGAAAGAGAATAATAGTGTAGAAAGAAATACGCTCACTAAGAAGCTGTCAAATATTTTCTATTAAACATTTTTAGTTTCCATTAGCTGTTTCAACAGGGTTCGCATTCAGATATGGAAAAAAAAAAAATTCCCTGGACAATTAAAAAAAAAATGTTAGTGACTATTAAAAGAAATGTTCCTCTAGAGAGAAGAAAATACATCTACTTCCACAGTATGAGGTCATGTTACTGCCAATCATGATAGAAATTCAGGTAGAAATCATTGTTTACATGCATATTTTCACGATCCTTAATCATTTGAATTTTGATATGAAGCTAAACAAAAAAAGTCATTTGACAGAAAGGAAATATTTTTTTTTTCAGGTTTTATAATTGATTTTCCCTGACTTTTGATGAAAATTTTTATTTTCCCTGATATCTTTTTTTAACAAAATCTTACTTCCCTGAGTATTCCAGGTTTTCCCTGATGAGTATGAACCCTGTTAAAGCTTTCCCCCTCCCCCACCAAATCACACATGTGATTTTTAAAATTAGAAGTTATCTGAAAATTTTTCGCTAACATTGTTGGTTGGTTGATTGATTAGTTAAACATTGATAATGTCACTTTCAACAAATTGGCGAAATAAATATTTATATGTAAAATTTTTAACTGCGTTAAGCAATTTCAGAATTTTTTCCTTAACATTAAAAAAAAAAAAAATTAATATAACTGCAATAACTTTTATATCCACATAAAACCTTAATAAAATTCCATGCCAACAAAAAAACAATTTTTTTAAACAAATATAGAATATGATTTTTGTGTATGTACATTAATCATACATATAAAAAAAAGTAGCGGTAGCTAATTATCAGTTTCAGACATGGATAGAACCAACTGAGTATTAATTTTCTTAAATTGATTTGGGAAAAATTTTCCTAATTGAAAAAATTATTCTTCATTTTTTCCCCATATTTACACGTTTGTTATAAATATGACATAAAAATATTTAGTTTAACTGAGGAAAAATAAACAGATTCATTAAATTCAGCAATAAAGGTCTAAAAATAATTACATACATCAGAAATATTGAGCATTTCCACTGCTTTATTGTTTCTAGAATTGATCATTGATCACAATCCGGGGAAGGGGGGGGGGGGGAATACAAAAATAATTACAGAGTAAGAAATATTAATAAACTCTTTCAACTCTACTTCTAGAATCCAATGAAAGAAGTTTAAAATTAATATTATCATTTATGTTGCAGATGGATAAATATTAGGAAACAAAAGACTTCTGCAGAACGTTTGATTGCTGACCACTGGTTGGAGATAAAGGAGTGGGGGGGGGGGGGGGGCAAAAAATAATTACATAAGCAAGAAATATTTAACAATTCTATTTCTTTACATGTTCTAGAATCTCATAAAGCAAGTTTGAAATGAATATTGACATTTATGTTATGGATGGAGAAAGATTGTGAATCTGGAGTTTTCGTTGAACATTTGGGGTTTCTTTTTAAAACGAACGATATCCGCGACTTTTTTAAAAACGGAAGATTTCATCATCTGTCCGGAAGACCGGAAGATACGTTAAAAAACCGGAAGTCTTCCGGGAAAACCGGAAAAGTTGGCAAGTATGAGAGGTGTATCCAATGGAAACCCATAACATCATTGCAAATGATGGACAGTATGATGATGTCGAATCCCAGCTGGCAATGCGCATTATTCATAATGCCGTTAAATACGGATAAAGCAAACTTGATGCTGTAAACAGGATTGTGATTTGTCTGAAAAGTGACTTCACGCCATTCCTGCGTCCAGGTTCATCGTTGATCACACATTAATGGCGCCCATATCAGTGATGCAGTTTTGAGGGTAATCAGAATTTTGGTAGCCGCACACTGAGTCACCACCTGGATTGATGGTATGTTGTATCATTGGATACACGTCTCAGCCAGCTCTTGTTTTCATTTCCGCCGCTCTGAATACCAGCCATTACATTTCTGAAGAGTTAAGGCCCATAGCTCTGCCCTATGTTCAAGGCCTCCGCAGCGCAACATTTAAGCAGGACAATGCACGACCGCAAGTTGTCCATATTGTCTGGACCTTCATTGATGCCGAATGTGTTCGATTGTTGCTCTGGCCAGCGCGTTTTCCTGATCTCGCACAAATGAAAATGACTGTTTAATCGTTGAAAAGCGACTGGCCCCCCACCACTCACCAGTAACTTCGATCGATGAATTGCGTCATCGTGTTAAAACTTCATGAAGTGCTCTACCCTTACATGTCATCCAATCGCTGTTCGATTCAATGCCTAGGCAGATAAGTGCTGCTATTGCTCACAGAGGTCGCTTCTTTATGTACTGTTTTCTCAGTACATATTACTCCAAATTTCCTGAAATTTTAATCAATTGTTCTTCCTACTATAATGTATGTGTCCAACAAATTTCATTCCGTTATTATCATTCCTTCTTGGTGTTGCATTTTCAATGTCGAGCAGTGTAACTACGACAAAAAAAAAAAAAAAATAAAATAAAATAAAATAAAAAAATTAACGATGGAAAATATTTTATTTGGCAATTAATAAATATATAACGTTTTATTTTACATTTAAAAATAATCACTTATTTGTAATTGCTTTTTTTTATTTAAACACATACGATTTTTGAAACACATATTCATTTTTACTGATTTATTATAAAGTTCATCATCAAATTGATTAAGGGCAAAATTTTTTATGTTTCTGAAATTTGAAAGATCATCGAAATAAGATTTGATGCAAAATGTTTGTGATTATTTTGTATCCTCTTCCTCTTCACTTTCCTTGTCACTCTCTTCATTAGTTTTATTTTCAAAAATTTCTTCGAATGCATTAAAATTAAAAGAATCTTATAGGTCACAATCGACATTCCTATATTCACAAACATTTATTTGTCATTCTGATTCTATTTAACATATCATTAAATTATTTATCACCCGTTGTGTCATCTATTATACTTCCCGATTCCTGATTTCCAAAATTCTAAAACTAAATTTAAATTTTTATTCAGAATTTCAGTCAAAATTAACAAAAATAACAAATTTTGAAAAATGAAAACTTTTCCTACTAAAAATTCGTAGTAGAAAAAATTAAATTAATAAAACCTCAATAGTGTAGTTAAAAAACGACTGTGAGGGGTAAAAAATGAAGTTGCCGTTTTTTAGAATCCGATGTTTGGAAGTTCTGTGCAATGTTATTTGTATGAAAAGGATATGGTAGTATGAAAACATGGCTGGTATCCAGAAGTTACAGTTGTTCGGAGTGACCGCTATAAGAGGCTTCACTGTACATATATATATATGTATATATATAATATGATCACGGAGGGTGGCATTGTTTGGTATGGTTGGTTAGATGGGTTGTTGAAGCTATATAAAGAAAAATAGAAGGAAAACTGCATTTGTTGTGTGTGACATTGTTATTATTTTCCTTCTTTTCTTTTTACCATGCCATCACGGTGTTTTGTTACGGATGACTTATTTCATATATAATATTTTATGATTATATGTCACAATTAAGTATAACTGTACTGAGTGGATAATATTTTAAAATATAATGTAAATGTTTGATTTAGTTTAAATAAAACTGAATTAGAAATATGAATACTTATTTTAAATCACAATATATATGATTGATTTTGTTCGCAAAAGACTGATTGATAAATATCAATAATGGAAATTTCTTTTTAAACCAAAAAAAAAATCTCAATATTTTCTTTCCTATCATGTCGCCTTGCAAAGGTTTTGGAGAAAGTTGGCTTCCCGCATTTTCTTTTTCTCTCTATCCATCTTAAGCCGTAGTTGTTTCTGCTCTTTTTTATTGTTATTTCAGTTTTATTAGTTTGAATATTGCATATGTATATATATTAAAAAGAAGTTTAACTTAAAATATTGAAAATTTACAAAAAATGAAAAACAAAAACATAAAATAAATACATATATATGTATATCAGTACGAATTGCGTGGTAAAATAAATTTTCGTTTAGGAATTGAGGAAATTACAATAAAAATACCACTCTACCGCAACAATACCTTCAAAATTCTATTTCCATGACAAGCTTATTGTAATGTGCGTATGCGCACATTACAATGTATAGATAAAAATTACACATGTATAGATGAAAATAATTATAAGATAAAAAAAATTTTATAAACCATGTTTTTTAATTTTCTGTTGAATCATATAAACGCTACTGAAGGCAGCCGGAACCCCAGCAATTGGATAAAAGTATTAAAAAAATTCCTTGCTATCGTCTTTTGAGCTATTATAAAAGTTTCAAATGGCTATCTAGCCGGGAAATTAGTTAAAAGTTGATTGCAAGCTTTGTATTGGAAACGCTGCCGAAGGCAGCAGGGTCCCGAAGCAATTGGATAAAAATATTTTTAAAAAGCATTTTCACCGTATTCTGAACTGTTCCGAAAGTTTCAAATGTCTAGCTACTCGAGAAGTTAGTTAAATAAATTTTCTGTTGAATCATATGAACGCTGCCGAAGGCAGTAGGGACCTGAAGCAGTTGACTAAAATTATTAAAACAAAATGTATTGCCACCGTGTTCTGAGCTATCCTGAAAGTTTCAAATATCTAGCTAGTTGGGAAGTTAGTGAAAAATCGATTGCAAGCTTTGTACTGGTAATGCTGCCGAAGGCAGCAAGAACCCGAAACAGTTGGCTAAAGGTATTTAAAAAAATGCATTTTCACCGTGTTCTGAACTATTCTGAAAGTTTCAAATGTCTAGCTAATCGGGAAGTTAGTTAAATAAATTTTCTGTCGAATAATATAAGCGCTGCCGAAGGCAGTGGGACCTGAAGTAGTTGACTAAAATTATTAGAAAAATGTATTGTCACCTTGTTATGAACTGTCCTGAAAGTTTTAAATGTCCAGATAGTCGGAAAGTTAGTGAAAAATCGATTGCAAGCTTAGTACTGATAACGCTGCCGAAGGCAGCAGGAACCCGAAACAGTTGTCTAAAGGTATTAAAAAATGCATTTTCACCGTGTTCTCAACTATTCTGAAAATTTTAAATGTTTAGCTAGTCGGGAAGTTAGTTAAATAAATGTTCTGTCGAATAATATAAGCGCTGCCGAAGGCAGCGGGACCTGAAATAGTTGACTAAAATTATTAGAAAAATGTATTGTCACCGTGTTGTGAGCTGTCCTAAAAGTTTCAAATGTCTAGCTAGTCGGAAAGTTAGTGAAACATCGATTGCAAGCTTTGTACTGATAACGCTGCCGAAGGCAGCAGGAACCCGAAACAGTTGGCTAAAGGTTTTAAGAAAATGCATTTTCACCGTGTTCTGAACTATTCTGAAAGTTTCAAATGTCTAGCTAGTCGGGAAGTTGGTTAAATAAATTTTCTGCCGAATCATATAAGCGCTGCCGAAGGCAGCGGGACTTGAAATAGTTGACTAAAATTATTAGGAAAATGTATTGTCACTGTGTTGTCAGCTGTCCTGAAAATTTCAAATGTCTAGCTAGTCGGAAAGTTAGTGAAAAATCGATTGCAAGCTTTGTACTGATAACGCTGCCGAAGGCAGCAGGAACCCGAAACAGTTGGCTAAAGGTTTTAAGAAAATGCATTTTCACCCTGTTCTGAACTATTCTGAAAGTTTCAAATGTCTAGCTAGTCGAGAAGTTAGTTAAATAAATTTTCAGCCGAATCATATAAGCGCTGCCGAAGGCAGCGGGACTTGAAATAGTTGACTAAAATTATTAGAAAAATGTATTGTCACCGTGTTGTGAAAAGCTGTTCTGAAAATTTCAAATATCTAGCTAGTCGGGAAGTTAGTTAAAAATCGATTGCAAGATTTGTCCCTGACAAACACACAAACAAACCCACAAACAAACCCACAAACAAGAATCGAAGTTAATAAAAACATGGTAATTAAAGGCGGTACAGGTCAGTTCGACGCCAACGTTTCGACGCCAACGGTTCGACGCCAACATTTCGACGCGGGGTCAGTTCGACGCCATACTTTTTTTTCATATTTTTATTTATTTTTAGAATAAGTTTCCATCATCATTCAAATAAATGCGATATGGCTGATATAATATATATATATATATATTATATGTTATATATATAAAGCGTGATTTAAATACCGATGCTGAATTTGCTCTCTATGCACGTATGATTCCTGCGTTAAGTTTTGTGCCTATCGAAGAACATGAAAATGCTTTAGAAGTTTTGACTGAGAATTTACCTAATCAGTTAACCCCAATTTTAGATTACTCTGAAGATTATGACGTTGGAAGGATTCAGAGAAATAGTCGTCGCTGTCGTCCTACTTTTATACCAGAAATGTGGTCATGTTATGCTAGAACATTAAATAACGAAGGACGCACCAATAATTTCGCGGACGCAGCGCACAGACGTCTGCAGGCCGAATTTGGTGTTTCACACCCCACATTATGGAAATCATAGATGGTCTCAAACGTGTTCAAAAAACAATTAATCAGTGCTATGATCAATTTGTAAGTAGAGATGAACCGCCGCACAAGTGGAATAAGTATCTGCGAGTTGATATGAGAAATAAAGTAATAGTTGAAGATTTTGAAAATCGAGAAATAATAGAATAACTGAAAGGTGTGGCGCATAATTTTGCAATGGATTAGTATAATAACAGTTCTGTGTTGTAATCATATTTATCTGTAATCTTATTTATGTGTAATCTTATTTATCTGAAATTATATTTGTCTGCAATATAACTTCTTTGTAACCATATGTTAATTTACCATTTCTGTATTTTGCCTTTTTAATGCTGTTTTGTGAAATAAACAAATATATAAAAAAATAAAAACCTCCCTCATGTCCCGGGGCCTTAAAGTTGGCGTGGGGGCTTCTCACTAATCTGGGACACACACACACACACACACAAAAAAAAAAAAAAAAAAAAATCTAGAACACTTTTACACATATACGCATATATTTATTTCAAATATGCATGCAAACAATCGCTAATTCAATAAATAAAAATCAGTCATATTACTTATTTATTTGAATCACGCTTCATATATATAATATAAAATATATATATATTATATCAGGCATATTGCATATTTATTCTAAAAATAAATAAAAATACGAAAAAAAAAAAAAAAAAAAAATGTGGCGTCGAACTGACCCCGCGTCGAAACGTACGGCGTCGAACTGCCCCCGCGTCGAAACGTTGGCGTCGAACCGTTGGCGTCGAACCGTCGGCGTCGAAACGACCTGCTTCGATTAAAGGAAAATAAGCAAAATTCTCATTATAAAACACACTAATCAAAGTCATCGAGGTTATCATCAAGAAATCCTTCAGTGCAAGGCAGAAAGATGGTTCAATACCATCTAATAAATACTAAAAATTAGGTAGCTTAGTCGCCTATTTCTTACCAAAGAAAAAAGAAATTCAGAAATTCAAAATACAAATATAAATAAAATAGCTTTAATAGAATATAAAGTACATAAAATAAATAAAAAGCAAAACTTATAAAAATAAACAATATTTACAAATTTTAAACAAACAATAATAAAAAACGTAACAAAAATAACATTAAGCAAACAATAATAACAAACTTAACAATAATAATATTAAGCAAGCAATAATATTAAACTGACTTAAGAAACCACTTGGGAAAAAAAAGTAAGTGATTTTTAAGTAGTCTTTCTTTTGAAGTGTTCCTTTCGTTATTTTCTTTTTCCTTTTTAACACGCTTATATTAGCTTCACCTGTATGTATGTATGTTTGTAACTTCTCTGGGAGCAAAACGTGATTGCACAAAATCCTTCATATCTCAAACAAAAAACCATTGTGTATGGTTTCCAGAGCTTTTTAAGAAAACGGCTGATGGCTGAGCTACAAAAATTTGCATGGTGGTTCGTAATGACCTCTCCTGATGCACCTCGAAGCCCGATTTTCGAATTTTGTTTTAGTTTTCTTTTAATTAATTAAAATGTTAAAATAAAAACCTTCTAATTACTGATAAATTGGCCATTTAATTTTAATCCTTAATTTAATTGTTGCCAAAAAAAATTATCATTATTTTTTGGACAGAAAAAAAAAAAAATGTGAACAATAAAAATTATTAACACGCTTATATTAGCTTCACCTGTATGTATGTATGTTTGTAACTTCTCTGGGAGCAAAACGTGATTGCACAAAATCCTTCATATCTCAAACAAAAAACCATTGTGTATGGTTTCCAGAGCTTTTTAAGAAAACGGCTGATGGCTGAGCTACAAAAATTTGCATGGTGGTTCGTAATGACCTCTCCTGATGCACCTCGAAGCCCGATTTTCGAATTTTGTTTTAGTTTTCTTTTAATTAATTAAAATGTTAAAATAAAAACCTTCTAATTACTGATAAATTGGCCATTTAATTTTAATCCTTAATTTAATTGTTGCCAAAAAAAATTATCATTATTTTTTGGACAGAAAAAAAAAAAAAATGTGAACAATAAAAATTACATTTATTTAAAATATTTAATATTATTCCTTAATTTAATTGTTGCCAAAAAAATTATCATTATTTTTTCGACAGAAAAAAAAAAAAAAAAAACGTGAACAATAAAAATTACATTTATTTAAAATAAGGAAAGTAAATTAAAGCGTGTTCTTTAATTTTTTAAAACTATAATATTATTAAGTGCATTCTTAACAAGATTGAAGGAAACACAATCGTCCTCATTTTCCGAGGATTGTCCCCAATTTCAACTATCTATCCTCCCCCCCCAAAAAAAAAAAAAAAAAAAAAAAAAAAAAAAAAAACAGCTATTGGGGACCATATTTTCTGTCGTTTGTCTCCAAATTTCCCCAATTTTCTAAAAATTTCTTAAATACTCATAATTTTGTTACTTTCTCTTTCTTTCTTTGCTTTCATTTTATTTATAACTAGCAGGCTTTGCCCGCTTCGCTGGACATTAAACTTAAATGAGTTGTCAAAATCCCATATCTTTATTAATAACCTAAGTTCTCGCTGTGATTGGTAGAGGTTTTCTCGCTCGTAAAGTGAGGAGTCTAGGTCTCCACTGTCTTCGGCACAACTTACCCACTCCTTACTTCCCCTTCCTCAGCGGGTGATTTCGAAGTTTTGCAAAATCACACTAAGGTACATAATGCGTACACTTAATCAATATCCAGTCTGGGTCCCCACTGCCTTCGGCACAACTTACCCACTTCTTACTTCCCCTTCCTCAGCGGGTGAGTTCGAAGTTTTGCAGAATCACACTAAGGTACATAATGCGTACACTTAATCAATATCCAGTCTGGGTCCCCACTGCCTTCGGCACAACTTACCCACTTCTTACTTCCCCTTCCTCAGCGGGTGAGTTCGAAGTTTTGCAAAATCCTACTAATGTACATAATGCGTACACTTAATCAATATCCGCACACCAAAATTCGCCATTCTAAGATAATTCAAAGCGAATTCAAACGGAAAAACATGTTTTTACACATGTTTATTGGGAACAACTTCAGTATAACCCCACAACGATATTTGGCGATTTTTTTTGTTGGCGATTATGGCTAAATCATAAATCTAAAAATCATATATGATAAATGATAAAATCATAATATAAATCATAAAACATAAAATCATAAATCCAAAATAAACAACATATTAGGCTGCCATATTATATCGCAAACAGTCCAGAACGACATTCTTATCCTTCAAAACGGCGCCAAAGAAAAATCGCCAAATTCAGCTGTTGGGTTATACAGAAGTTATACCGTTTATTGCCCTCCGACTCCGAGAAGGGGGGGGGGGATTTCGAATTTCGTGAAATCCAGTTACAATAAGTGCCGGATGCAAACAAACAATTTACGCACCAAATTTCGTGACCACAGAAATCTTTAATAGAAAATATTACAAATAAATAAATACAAAAAGCACAGCTTTAGTACGGGATCCCTTTGGAGAATTTAAATATTTTAAACCATTTTTGCGATGAACTGAATTGGCTATCTCAGTTGTGCAATTAAAGATCTTGGCGAGAAACGTCCGAGCTACGTCGGTGCCGAATTTTAAATTTTGCCAAAGGGATCCGATACTAAAGCTGTTCCATACACAAAGTAAATAAATAAATAAAATAAAATAATAAAATAAAATAAAAAATCTTTTCTGATATTTACAAAATAAAAATAAACTAGTATGTTGTGGCCACCACAAGACTTTCTTCTATATTTTCCTATACATATTCAATCAGTAACAATATTAAAAAAAAAATACGATTTTTTTTTCTGTTTTTTTTTTTTTGTTAAAAGTAAAAAAATCGATAACTTTGTTTTAAATTATCACAGATTTATGGTTCAACCATTCGTTTTAAAGGTATTGACGAGATCTTTCGAATGATACCCATCTTCAAAATTTAACCCCCCTGGGGGGGTACTTCCCCCCCCCAGGGGGGGAACCGATGCCCCCCCATGCACAATTTTTTTTTCCTAGTTAACTACTACTATTATCAATAATTCATATTAATTTTACAATCACAAGTTTAAAATAACTCTCATTATGCCCATTTATACGGAATTTTGTCCTATAAAATGCGATCACAGCGCCACCTGTTGAGCTATTGATCCCCAAATCTAATGGGCACCAGTTCATGTCAGGGTGCAACAAAATACCAAGTTTGGTTAAATTTCATTCATTGGTTCGTGAGATACAGCGTCCACAAAAAAATGATACAGACAGACAGACAGACACACAGACAGACAGACAGACACACAGACAGACAAACAGACACACAGACAGACATTTTTTAAAAACTATCAATTCGTGTTCAGGACATCCCAAAACGTGTAGATCCGTCAAAAAACGGAGGTCGAAAATTTTCGCGAATCCAATACTTTCTCTATATTACATATAGAAGAAAGTAAAAATCTTAATAAAATCCAAATTATAATCATTTACAATTAATGGGAGACCATAAAAAACCCTCATAAGGTACATAATAACAACAAAAAATTTTGTTTTACTGCAGGAAAGAAACGTACTGCTTAATTAAATAAAAATATTAAACTAATGCCAAATATCTCTATGAAAATATTTATCTACGTGCAAATTCCTCATAAAAAAAAAAAAAAAATCACCAACTTTTGTAGGTATTTTTCTCTCTAATTTTTATTATTATTCACGTGAAATTAAAAATATTTCATTTTATTTCTCGAAAATAAAAATATATATAAATGCATATTTATAAATATAAAACCTTTTATCGAATCTGCGTTGAAAACGGAAAAAGGGTAAAATAAATTAGAAATATCAGACCTATATTTATAAATTTGATACCAAATGAAAGGGGTGATTTTTCTGTATTCAGGGGTGCAAACAGTTTTTCGATGCGACAATTAGATTTTTAAATAATAACTAAGGTATGAAATTTAAGTGGCAACGGAAAAAGGGGAAAATGAATTAGAAGTATCAGACCTATCGTTACAAATTCAGTACCAAATGAAAGACGTGATTTTTCTGAATCCTGGGGTGTAAACAGTTTTTCGATACGACAAATAGATGTTTTAAAATTAACTAAAGTATGAAACTCAGATGGCAAACTTCATTTCAATCTGTTCATAATTTGTAGTGCGAATCACGCGAATATAAAAAGTCTTTATCTTAAAAATTTATTTTTGCATTTTATTTTTCCATTCAAAGCGTTTTAGTGAAAAAATATTTATGGCGCATGCGCAGGCGTTTTTTATCCACAATTTAAACGCTAATCAGAATTTTGAAAATTTCTGTAGATATAATTTTAAGTTGGGTGAAGACCTAAGTTTCGGCCAAGTGCCGTTGAATTCCGTCCAGCCGTTCTCGAGTGATGCCCGGACAAACGTGTTTTAGTCTTTTACCCCCTAGGGGGGAACGGTGGTGAATTTCTGAAAAGTTGATAGATATAATTTTAAGTTGGGTGAAGACCTAAATTCCTGCCAAGCGCTGTTGAATTCCATCCAGCCGTTCTCAAGTGATGCCCGGACAAAAAAAGCGACATTCGGACACGATGACACACACACACACACACACACACACACACACACACACACACAGGCAAAATTTTCTGAAGTCATTTTCGGCTTTCATGGGGTGTGAAACGTGAAGATATCGCAAAATTTTTCGATTCCGACAAATTTACAGACAAAACTCTGATTTTATTAATATAGATTCCTGTGGTGAATATATAATATATATATATATGTGTGTGTGTATGTGTGTTTCTGCTCATATTAATTCTGAAAAACATGAAAAGCTTCTATAGTCTTCAATGAAAGGGTCTTGACAGCCAGTAATGCCAGTTTGAAGATTGCTCTGGCTGAAGACTAATCATATCTTCATGATCTGATTATTCGAAAAATGGAAATGTTGAAGTATTTTCCATTACGGTAAGATGTTGTAATCCTGATAAAGATGTATGTGTGAAACTCTTGGAAGGAAAAATATATGCTTATCTACAGTGTATTTATTTTATGTGTATACTTACTGTATTTTAATGTATAATGTGAATTAAATACACGGTGTCCCCATTTCGGCATTTAAAAATTTGGTCACCCTATCTTACACCCTTTACCAATATTCTATATTAGTTAGCACATTGCATAAAAAACAATGATTTTTTTTTTTTTTTTTTTTTTAATGAAATCAACCAAAAGGTACCAAAAACTAATCAATGAAACTTCAAATAGTTTATACATTTTGTATGAAATTTTTTAACATTTTCGAACAAAGTTGAAAAGTGCTTATCAATTAATTTGTTTTTCTTTCTATATGTGCCCTAACACCCATAAATATTGATGGAATTTCTTGAAATTCATATTTATTATTCATGTCCACTGAGGGATGTTCCGTATTGAAAATGGGGGTAAATGCCACCACTGATTTGGTTACAGGGACACCCGGAAGAATTCCAAAGCATTGCATTCTACGAGAGGTTTTTACACTCTATAACAAAAAAAAAAAAAAAAAAAAAAAAAAACGACGAACCAAGAAGAAGTGGGACAAAAATTGGTAGATGGGGTGAAATGGGTGGTCCGAATGAAACAAAAAATGGTCAATGTGATGTACATGTGGAGAAAAACAATTGATTATAGTTTCAGAAAATTTGAATAATTTAATCAAGAGAAAGGGCCTCACAAAGTAAACAAGTCAATAATGCGTTGGTCCACTTCTGGCCCTTATGTACGCAGTTATTCGGCTTGGTATTAATTGATAGAGATGGCAGATGTGCGTGAGTTATCGTGCCAAATTCTGTCCAATTGTTGCGTTAGATTGGTAAAATCCCGAGCTGGTTGTAGGACCCTTTTTATGATGCTCCAAACGTCCCCAGTGGAAGAGAGATCTGAGGACTGAATTCAACCCCACCTGAGCTGCCTATTAAGGATACTGGAAGTCACTGAAGTACCAGTTGCGCGTAGGATCGACGATAATGTTGAATTGGTGCTTGATTCCATCAAAACTTGTATGTATGTCAACTTTTGTCCAGTTTGCATCACTCCTTATTGGTGCGTCACTTTTTTTTTTTGTTATAGATATATATAAATCATGTTAATCAATAACTTTATTTTGCACAAATAACAATGAAATTAACATTTATTATTTATATGTTTAAAAAATACTTTTCATAGAATATGCTATGATTGGAATTCAGATTGGTATGGCCACACAAAAATATTCAGTTACATTAAACGCTATAATTAGAAATTACTGGAATTGCTTTCGTTTGCATTAAAGTTTTAACACTGTCTAACATTGTTTAAGATTGATAATGCGTAATATGAATTAATCTATCTGTCTTTCTGTTCGTCTGACTGTGTATTTTTCTATCCGTCTCCAGCACCCTTAATTTCTTCAAAAGAACATACTTTATTCAAGTTCACTAAGGTATGATCCCTATTTAAATTGGCATAAATAGCATAACTGGCTTCTATACAGGGGTATCTAAAATAATGCCAATGCATTGCGTTTTATAAGTAGTATTTTTATAAATCATATTTGGGTAATTGTATACTGCACAAATCCTAATGAAATTGACATTTAATTGTTCAGATATTAAAGAAAATATTTTCTATAGAATAAGTTTAGCGTTAAATTTTACAGGACTTCACAAAAATATTCAAAGACATTAAGGGCTACAATTTCATTTTGCAGGAATTGTGTTTCCAATTGAGTTAAATATTTTTAACACTTTCCAACAATGTTTAAAAGTGATTGGGAATTCAGTTAGACTATCTGTCTGTCTTTCTGTTCTTTTGTCTATCCATTGTATTATCACGTAGATAATATTCAAGAATAAATGATGCAACGATTACGTACAGTTTTAAAGTGCTAATAATATATACCAACCGCATAATTTTTCATTTTTTTATTTTTTATTTTTTATTTTTTTTTTTTTTACCTAATTTACATTTTTTTGGCTAAATTTTTTTTCTTCTTCCTTTCTTTAATTTCTTGAGCATTTTTCATAAATTATCCATTTACTAAGTTTGGTGACAATCCGTTTGCTCATTTTAGCTCCAGGATACTGCTGAAGTTCAGAAACCACCGTACATATATAAAGAATCCTGAGTTCAAGGCAAAAATGCAGTTAAAAGGTCTCATAATTTTTATAATTTTCATGATATCTACATTTTCAAATCTAAAATGTAAAATAATCTTATGTCAAAAAGAGAACGTGTATTTTAAAATCCTATGTAACGATTTTATTTCATAGAATTAATCTAAGAAACAATTTATTAAATTTTAATCTCTTACAGCATAATAAAATATTTTCTTACACATAATATATACATATTTTTTAATTAATTTTCATAAAAATTTTAGATTTATACTGCAAAATTTATATCTTTCTTTTTATGCATTGTAAATGTTATAAAGTAAAGAATGTGATGCATAAAGATTATCTGCTGATAAAATATTCATATTTAGTTAGCAATTAAGCCAGTATCACGGAAGAGAAGATTAGAAGAAAACGCCGCAGGCTGTGAAAAAAATGTCGATTCTTTAATGAAAAAATACCAATCATTTTAGCTGCCGGTGATTTTATAATAAATTCGAATTGCTTTTTAAACTGTCTTTTAAAAGTTAAAAAAAAAAACATTTTTTCCAGGATATTTTGTGAAGTGCAATGAATAACGTAAACTAGAAAATTTCAGTCTCAAAGATTTGGAAAAAGAATTTTTAATTTATTTTTATTTTGGTTTGTCTTATTACTTTATGTTTTATTTTATTTTTTCTGAGACGGCAATTATGCACTATTAATTATTTGTTACATTTAGAAAAATATTAATAAGTATTCTTTCTATAATGAGGTTCAATTAAAACAGTCCTAGAGACGTCACAGTAGTTATATCAGGAAATTTCCAGAAGTAGTGTAACCAAAAACTAAAATTACGCAATACATCTAGAATCAATTAAAACAATCCTAAGGACATCACAGTATTTATATCAGAAAAATTCTACAAGTAAGTTGATTTAAAAGAGCCGAAAATCACAATTTCGCAATACATTGAGAATTTATTAAAACAGTCCTAGAGACATCACGATATTTATATGAAGAAAATTCTACAATAATTTTAACTAACAAGAGCTAAAAAATCACAATTATGTAACCAAGAATTAATTAAAGCAATCCTAGAGCATCTTATAGCATCTGTATCGGTAAAATTTCACAAGTATTGTAACTTACAAAAACCAAAAATCTCAATTACGCAATCTATGGAGAATCAATTAAAGCAGTGATAAAGATATCACAGATATATATACACACTGGCTTATCAGTTAGAAACTTGTAAGAGTTTCTACAAATGCTCGCTGGCGGCGAAGGTATGCAAAACCTGTTACAAACCTTTGGGGGAATGTTCTGCTTGTATGGAAGCGGTCCCCTGGTATTACTTGAAGATAATGAAAAAACCATGCTGCACCTGAACATATTGATAGATTAAGTGCATCCCTCAATGTTACATTTTTACTCCGAATTCATAGACACTTTTTGATCGATAATGCAACCATACATCGTGGCAGAATCGTTCGAGATTGGTTCAGTGAACACCAATCTGACTTCTAGCAGTTTCTCTAGATGCTGTAAAGCCCGGATCTTAATCCAATAGAAAATGTTTGGGATGGGTTGGAAAGAAGTATCCGTGAGCAATCTCCTCTTCATCCAATTTATAGGGTCTTAAAGCTTCTGTAGCCAATGTATGGTAAACTCTGGACATAAATGCATCTTAGAAGCTTGTAGAATCGCTGTCCACACGAATATTGGCTGTTATTCATGCAAAAGGTGGTCCAACGTACTAAAGAATGTCCAATAAAATATTAATTTAAAGGTTTCTAATTCATTGGCCAGAGTGTGTTTATCAGAAAATTTCTACCATTATTGCAATGCACAAGAACCAAAAATCACAATCACCCAATTTATCGAAAACTCAATAAAAACAATCCCAGAGACGCCACATTATATGTATCAGAAAAATTACGAAGTATTGTAATTCACATGAGCCAAAAATCACAATTACGCAATCTATCAAAGATTCAAATAAAACAATCCTAGAGACATCGCAATATTTATATGAGGACTACTCCACAATCATTGTAACTGCAAGAGCTAAAAGTCAATACATAAAGAATCAAGTGGACAGTCCCAGAGACAAAGAGAAAAATTCTAAAAGTATTGCAAGTTAGAATAGCCAAAAATCTCACTTCCGCAAACGGACCAGCGTAGACTGGTCGGTAGTGCACTGAGCTCTAATTAGAAAATTGCGGGTTCGATAGTGGTAGTGAAACGTGAAATGTCTGACTGAAAGCAGTAGTCCTGTTGTACTAATAATATTTTTTGACGGTTGCCTAAAAAATTAGCAAAATAGCTGAAAATTTCACCAATTTCGTCACTAAATCCACTCATTACGATTCAATTTTCTCTCAACGTACATAATTTTCTACCTGTAAACGCTTTTCCATCGCAATAAAACTATCTGTACTCGAAATTAAGTATTTTTCCATATAATTTAGATCAACCTCGAGAGAATTAAAATATTATTTAAAAAATCGTAACAGTACTGTTTACTATTTCTGAAACCAATACCTTCTGCTTGTACTTTCGCTATGATAATATAAATCGTATTATCATTTTTATTTTATTTTTATTTATTTATTTATTTATTTTTTGTTTTGTTTTGTTATTGCACATTTGCTATAGCTATCTTAGTAAACACAAACAATATGATTTTTCAGACAATAAACAGAAAAGACTGAAATTGACGGATTTTAGGTACAGTCGGTAACAAAAGTGTCCGAACACTAGCAAAAACTCCTATGTAAAAAAAGTACACTTCATACGTTTCTGTTAAATAAATCCTTATCGAATCATGTTCTTAGACTGACTAAGAACAGGATTCGACAAGGATTTATAACCGTATGAAGTGTACTTTTTTTACATAGGAATTTTTGCTAGTGTTCGGACACTTTTGTTACCGACTGTAACAGTAAAATAAATTTAAGGTATAAGACAACTATAAGACAATATTGAAAATAAAAT
The DNA here is from genome assembly GCA_963930645.1 of Salticus scenicus. NCBI lineage: Eukaryota > Metazoa > Arthropoda > Arachnida > Araneae > Salticidae > Salticus > Salticus scenicus. The sequence continues at coordinate 340,652,404 of OZ005652.1, read as the reverse complement.
GAAATATAAACCTATCTGAATAGGTAAAACTCTGAAATCTATAACGAATTTCAATTTTTTTTTCTTTTATCTTTACTGAGCGGCCATTCATGTCGTGCATTATTTAGTTATTGCAAAATTAGTCACAGAAAAGTGTTTGTAATTTATGATTTTTTTTTTCTGTAGATTGATAAATTTCTCCTATTATTCATTTTCCTTTTAGGTATTAGTTTTATTTTTCTGCTTTAGGACGCTATTCTCTTTAGCGTATTTTGGCGACTCATGCACATATCTCTGAAAACCAAACTATTTGAAAGTTTCTTCTCTTTCAAAATTCCTTAACTAAATTTTGTCCTAAACAGAATTTAATTTTTATCGAGAGATTTATTTTATTTTATTTTATTGTTTGACTCGTTGTTGCCAGATTCTTTACTTTATTCAAAAGGGATCTACTATGAATGGTGACAAGGCTTTATTACTATCGCTGTTGTTATTATCGTTTTAGAATGACATTTTCTCCTTCATCCAGAATTTAAAATAGATTATGATAAAGCCAGTAATGAAATTAAAATAATTGTAAAATTGTAGATTTAAAATTATACCATTTCTTGTTAATCTTTAACCTAATGACAAATTTTAAAATTTCAAAATTTCTCTCTATTTTTCATTACAAATAATATAAATTTAAATATATATTCATAATTTGTGTTTCATTATTTTATCGCTATGCAATCTTTCAAAAAATATATATCTCAAATCATACTTCTCCTCTCTTAATAATGTGTAATAAATAACATGTTATTAATAAATAGTATGTTTTATTTCAAGACAGAAAGAGAGAGAATATAGACTGAAAAAAACATATTCAGAACAGATACTTTGCAGTGTGTAGAATTTATAAATAATAAATTATTTCGAATTTTCTGATTTCTTCAATGATTTCGAATTTGTGTTAACTTTTAAAAACATATTTCTTAAGAAATATATAGACAAAACAATAAAAAAACCATAACAGATTTGCTATATATAACAAATATGTTATGTTTGCCAAAAATCTATTTCTTCTTATCCTTATAACTACAATATATCTCTTCGGCGAGAATGGAAATTTATTAAGCTTTAATTTATTTTTTCGTAAAATAAATGGAAATAAAATGTCACGTACATTAATTGGCGGAAAATTAGTTATTTTATTTACTATTATTTGTTTGTCTTTTTCTTTCTTTCTTTCTTTTTTTTTTTTTTTTTTTTTTTTTTTTTTTTTAATAGTTTATTTGCTGGCAGAGCGCCAAATGTTAAAATACCCCAGTACATCCGTGTATAAGATTTTATAATTGCATATTTATTTACATTTTGTTTATTATTATTATTATTTTTTTTATTTTAATAAAAAGGAATTTTCAAGAAATGCATTTAAATTCTGAATGAAATTTATTTTTTAATCCCCGTCTAAAAAAGGGAATGTTATAAGTTTGAAGGCTTTATTTGTGTGTCTCTTTGTGACACTTATCTCCCTAACGAATAGACCGATTTTAATGCGTTATTATTATTATTATTAGAACGCTGGTTTAATTAGGATGGTTTTTAGGTATGTTTGATGAAATTCTATTTCCCTGATTTTTTTTAATTAATTAAAATTTCGGGTAACTTTTCTTTGGTATTTTATAGTATTTGCTGGATTGCAGTCTTCCCCACTTTTCGATCTTCCAATTTCCAAATAAGGTTAAAGATAAGTGACGTAGTTTTATACATTAAAGAATAGAAAGACAATTTTTTTTTTCAATTTGCGAAATTTAAAACCCATTTTGACAAGAGTTGAAAAATATAAATAGCGATTACAAATTCAAGCTCAAAAAAATCTCCAAATTCGGTTGCAAATTACAGATTTTAAATATTTCGAATTGTAAATTTTCCGATTTTTGTTAAATAATAATTCTTTGTCATTAGAGGAAAAGATTTAAATATGGGCACCCTTTTTTGTTTTTCGCTTAAAATTACTTTAAACTTGAAAAATTCTACGTTTTTGACCTTCATTAACAACTAGAACAAATTTACTAAATGATAAGTAAAGCAATGATTAATATAAATTATTTCAATGCGAAAACGAAGACTTACAAAGAGCTTTTAAAAAACACGATAAAAAATGGGATGCAATTATGAGCTCTTACCATAATTGTCACAAAAATTGTTTAAAATATTTCAAAACATGATAAAATAATAGAAAAGGGTAGAGAATTTATTTATTAGGGGGAGGGGGGATGTTTACAGAAATCGTAGACGTTACTGACTCTTTTAAATCCGGCGCAATCTAAGTGTGCCAACGTTTGGCAAATAACACTTTACTCCACTCTTCTCCGCTAATGTGTTCAGAAAACATTCCATCACAAAAGATCCAAGCATTATCGCTCGAATTCAGTTTATCTCCATCATTGATTTCCAGGTTGATATCATCATCCCTGACGATAAGGGGACGGTCACAGTAGTCTGACATGACAAATCTGATCATGAATCAATTTCATTTCGTGGGTCAAATTTTCTTTCTTTGAAGGCCTTTGGTCTTCACATTATTGGAAGATCTTTTACCTTACCGGACCCTGTATGTTATCTTAATCCAGAAAAACTCAAGGATGACTTCTTGAAAGTAATTTCGTCATACGACTTAGTCAATATTTTGTGATGATCAAATCATAAGGCTACTTCGCTGCTTTGTCTCCAGGAGTAGTGGTTCTTATCTTAATGCGGGGAAAGAAGATATATCGAACGGAAAATCTACATTTGAAGTTTACCGGTGCCCATATTTACACCAAGAAAGAGTGACCCACCTAAAAAACATAACCGCTATCACATATAACCTAAAGTCGTTCATGACTAAAGACGTGCTTCTGAAAGTAGCTTGGGATATCTGCTTTCCTAATATCACTGTGAAATTATTTTAAACTAACCATAAGAATATGAAAAGAAAACTATTTCAGATACCTGTAAAAAGTTTGCAGCTAAGAACAAACACCAATTCGCACAATATCTCACATTGCATCTACACTACTTGAAAGATTGGTTCCAACTTCTCAGTATTATCTTATTATTATCTTATTATCTTATTTTATTATTATTATACTCTATATTATCTTATTATTTATATTATTATCTCTATATTATCTGCAAGTGGCACCATGTACAGTCCTTGCTGTCAGATTTCTGCACCTCTCATAGACACTTGTGGAGGGGTGCCCATATTTATATTGTGACAATTTTTACACCTTCTCCTCTATTATTATTATTATTATTATTAAAAAAAGTTTTGATAAAGCGACGCGAATTTTTAACCGATTTTGTCAGAAAATAAAAATTATCTAAACAGAGTGGTTGTGAATTCGTAGTTCAAAAATCGCTGAACTTTATGTAGCATACGTATCACCCGCTACGCTATAACGTGAGCGACAGAAAGTTCAAACAAGAATCCAAATGTGCACTTTAGCTGACGAACTGAAGCTTGAATATTGAAAATAAAGATATATTGTGATAACTAGTCGCTTTTTTTTTCTAAGGTCATTTCCTCGCGTCACAGTGTGAAATTAAACAAACAAATGCCTAATTTAAACTTTTGTTTTTAGTAATCGTATCTACAAAATGTCATTTCGTATTAATTCGATGAGGCTCTACAACTTTGTAATTCACTTTTATTCCTCTACTTCGTAACATTTTTAAGATATGATTGCTAATTCTATCGTTTTCCACCGGGTGGCGCTGTATGCAGTAATATCTAGTAGCGCATAGCCACTTTACTAAGCCTAGACACCATATCATTACGGCTGCAGGCGTTCAGCAGTTAAAACAGCAAGAAAGAACTTCAGTTGTCAACATGTATAATATATTAATTCGTATTTAGATTAAAATGATTCTTATATGTTTTTACCATGCATAAGGAAAAAATATTGCATTTATGTAAGTTTCAATTTTCGATTCCTACGGATTCACACATTTTGAAATATCCCACACACTATTTGATATTTTTAAACCAATGTTACTCTATGTTTCTGTCTGACAATCTGCCTTTATGTAACATGCGTATTTTGGATACTGTAAAAAAAGTATCAATTCATTCTCGTGTTTATTATCAGCATCTCGTGTTAATTAGTGCATTAGCAAAAAAAAAAAAAGAGAGCTAATTAACTTTTAATGCATATCACTCAAAATATGATGTTTCTAAAGTATATTTTTTCCAATTTGAATGACATCTATTATATATCAGCAGCAATGGATTGCAGCTAATGCTAACTTATTTCACGCCACTGGGGCTGTAATATAAATAAGAAGCGAACTGTCAAAAACACAGCATTATGTCACCACTGACAGAGAAATATACATGAAAATCTCAAACACGTCTATTTTTGTAAAATACCCACAGAATGAAAAATCCATACTTACCTACATTTTTTCTCCAGAACCTGTTCCGATAAATTATGTGTGTATCCCAGACAAAGATAATATTTAAATAAAAATATTTAAATCGTATTCTAGAAATTCCAAAACGTAAATTTTTATAACTGAAATAGGAAATTTTCATACATGAAACACTTTTCTTTAGATTTGAAAAGAAAAGGGAATTCATTTTATTTAAATTTTGTAGACAGAATCCAATCCTGAGACTACTATGTGAGAAAATTCTATGAAAACTATATGAAACATTCTAAAAGAAGATTTAAAGTGCGAGTTAATTCCATGTTTCAAAAGCCTTTTCAAAATCCTTTTAAAATTACTTATGTAAATTTATTATTATTATTATTATTATATTTAGACTTGGTATATTTCCCTCTATCTCACAAAAAAATAAAATAAAATAAAATAAACTTAGCATATAAACGTCACTTCTTGAGAAATCAAATCAAAGCTAATGCACATAATTTTTTATGATAACCATTTTACAATTAACATTTAGAGCGACTTCATTTAATTCAGATAGCTATACAAGGTGTCGCTGTATAAAGTTTCAAAATATCTTGGGAGCATAGGATAAATATTGATGAGCCCAAATGCGCTCCTTGAGAGAACCTTCATTGACAACTGCATTGACTACATTTTCTACAGTCGTGTGAAGTCCGTGGTAGTATATGATATCTCCATTGACAGTGTTGAAAAATACGTGACACGTATACATATGTGACACGAAAAATATGTGACACGTAGCTACTTCAAACGCCGGAAACACGTCCGAAAGTTTCGAAAAATTTTTGCAGCTCATTCGCTGAAGATGTCAGGTCTGCATCAGAACTCATGGAAAATAGCTTGGAAACATATTTTATGACGTTTAGCCTTTTAATTGTTTCTTATATCAGTCTTATAGATGTAAATTTAATAATAAACCACATATTCTCTGACATCATGTGTTTTATTTTCTTGTGATTTTCGTGCGCTGTATATCCACTATTTGTGCCTCGAACTACTTGTGTTTTTCCGAATAGTAAACTTCCGACTAGTTCCCTTCCCCTCGGAAGTTTAGGAAACTAATGATAAAGCAACACACATTTTTAATACGCACATAGTGAAAATTTATCATAGCAGTTCAATGAGGCGTAGATAGTTAACAAATTGAATCCGCATACCTTGATATAATAAACATCTTACAAATAAAGATGGTGTATTTCTGTGAAATAGAGTTTAAGATATCGCTATATCTCTAAAATTGTGTAAAATACTTTGCAGTAACATTTACTTATAGGTGATAGGCACTTTATTCAAATTAGCACTATTTTTAGGACAATGTCTTGTGTTTCATTGAATTTCGTTTATGGAATTCCGTTCATTAAATGCCGTTCATAAACACATTTACACTTTAATTTGAGACTAAACCGTAATTTTGTTTAAACATAGCTCTAGGACATTTTATAAAACAATGCTAAAATTTGACACATGCATTTAATAGGTTATCAGGTACTTTTTACTCACTGGAAATTCCTTTACATGAGTAGTTGTTATTTTGTTATTCTTGAAATTAAATCCCTTATACTTATTAAACAATTTTATAAAATTCTGTTGTTGTTTTTTTTTCCACATTTTTATAATTTGTTATGCATTTTTAGACCAGTACTTAAGTAATTAAAGCAATGCTGAGTATTTTTCAAACACACTGTATTTAATACAGGACACATCATATGAAAAAAAAAGGGAAAAAAAACAATGTTTCGTATGTGATTATCTAAAACATACATGTGTCATTCAGATAAGGCTTCATGCTAGAGTTTGAAATAAAATATCCTTTGTTTACATTGTCCATTTAGGATTCGATATCTACAGGTTACTTTCCTAATAAGTAAGGAATCACGTGTCTTTTATAGAGTTGCTTTTCTGAATATAATTGCGTATTGTAATTACAAGGGAATTAGGGTATGTCTTTCTCTACGAAAAAGTAATCAGAGAACTAGAGCCTTTATTTAAAACTTTTGTTGAAAGCTTCATTTGCAAAGAAATAATTACATGAAACATAATATAAATAAGATGAAAGGCTAACTTTATTATAAGTTTTTAACGGAAACATAGCAATTATTCATACTTTTTATTAAAACCCATATTGGAAAGACAATTATAGGTTATTATTTTATCATTTTTCTTACATGAAACTTCCTGTTTCAGTTAATTATTTTAAGTGATAAAAATGGCGCTTTTTATAACACGGAAAAGAGCATTAGAATTTTCATAAATGTACCTTCAATTTAGACACTGAAATATCTTAGCTTTACAGAGAGGACAGACATTCTTATTACAAACTAGGGGACGAAGATAAAGTATAATAAATATACAACCTTTTTTCAAAGAAAACCTTTTTATTTATAGGTTTAATCAAAGTACCAGCACTCAAATGAAAATTTTTAAGGGGGCTTCACTCAACTTATGGTTTCATATAACAGCTTCGGGACCATAATATATATGCGTTTTTTTTTTTGTTTTTTTTTTTTTTTCGAAATTGATCTTGTAGATTTTTGTACCCTAACGTCGTCAACTTACATCTTTAAAACATTTTTATAATTGTAGCACTATATTCTTTTCACAAACGGTTTCAAAAGTAAATAATGTCAAATTTTAACACCTTACACTTTAAATAATTTATCATACAATGGAATGTATACTCTCAATATATAATTTCATACTTTAAATTTAATATGTCATGATAAATTCATGGAGTATTTAAATTTAATAAAAATGTGTTACATTCTTTAGTTTCATAAATGTGTTAGCCTCTTTTTCCAAATAGCATGTAAATTTATATATTGTCTTGTTTAGAGTCTAAATAAATATTTTGGATTATTCTCCTTTTGAGAATAATCTTCCACTCTTATAGAAATATTTTGTCCTAACAAATTTGGCAGATTTATATATTTGCCACAAGTGTTCATCGTTCTGAATTTATCAATCAATGCCTTTTTTACTAAATATATTTGCATTTGCTACTATTTTGTATTGTTCTACTTACGGAGAAAATATGCATAATATGCTACTAATGACCGTTGGGTAATTATAAATTTTTACATAAGTATCATAAAAATAAAATCATTAAAATTATTTTTATTAAAGTTAAAATTTTAAATGCAATCCCGAATTTTTTTTTTTTTTAATTTTATGAATCATTTAATGTACGAATAACAATATTACATACTAAATACTCTTATATGTATATTTTTTACAGACACTTGTCAAAAAAAATTATACTTAATGATTTATTTAAGTTCTTGAAGAAAATAATCTGGTGTGACACTTCCACTACTTTCTCTTACTTTGGATTTTAATATAAGAAGGATTATTACATGATATTAGATTAAGATATATAATAAGAGGTACTGTATTTGTACGCATTCTAAAAACCCTGGAAAATAACTTTAGAAGCAGTTTTATTTAGTATATATGTCTGTATTACACTGTTCGGCATTAAAATTGCCTCTGACACCATTTCAGCATATTCTTATTTAAAATGACCTCCTAAATCAGAATATGACGCCCGTTTTGCCCTATCACCCACCGTTTTTTAGGAATGGCCCCTATTTTTATCATTTTTCGGTTATTTTATGACTATAAAATTGATTTTTAGGAGGGAGGAGGATTATTTTAACCATTAAATATCTTCTGAGGGGCTACAGAGTTAGAAAATTCTAAAACATGGACATTTGCGACAAAGGAGAATTTGCCACTGAAATTATGCATTACATATCTTATATTTTGTTAATATGTTATTAATGTTATTTTCTAAACTTATATATATATATATCTTTATATATATATTTCTTTTGTGCGTGTGTATGTCACTGAACTCCTCCTAAACGGCTGGACTGAGTTTAATGAAATTTTTTGTGTGTCTTCAGGTGGATTCGAGAATGGTTTAGATTTACAAATGAAAGTTGTAACTTATTTAGTTCTTTCTTAATTAATTTTTAACCAACTCTTTCAACAACTTTTCCACCTAGATGGCGTGAGTTGCCGTAAACACGATGTCAGAATTTATTTAATGTTGAAATGAAAAATGAATTTTTAACCGTATCTTACGAAGTGTTTAAAATATGTTTTCAAAGTTAATATTTTAGAATCGTAAACACGATGTCAGAATTTATTTAATGTTGAAATGAAAAATGAATTTTTAACCGTAAGTGTTTAAAATATTTTTTCAACGTTAATATTGTTAAAATGTTAAAATTAGTTAAAATGGTATATTCTTTTAAAAAATTCGTCAATATCCGACGGAGTTATTTTATGTTAAAATGAAAAATGAATTTTTAGGCCATTATTATTTGTGCAGATGGAAAATGTACTAAAAGTTTTCCGAAAAATTTCACGATCACAAATGTTGACGGATATCCAATATATCGTCGAAGAAATCCCGATAATGGCGGACAATCTTATCATCTATGGCGGTCATCTATGTCAACAACATAGATATTGACATTGATAACCGTTGGGTGGTCCCATATTCGCCTCTGCTGAGCAAAACATTCAATGCTCATATTAATAGCAAAAAATTCAAACTTCTTCACACACCATAAATTTTATATCAGCACAACCGGTTTCGAAAGGACGTAGCCTTTCTTCATCAGGTGCAAACACGTGCAACTGCCTTGGAGGCAAAAGCTAGACTGAAAGCAGGACAAAATCCAGAGGGGGAGGAGCAACACAAACAACCAATAGGAAGCAACATGCAGGACAGGACCAATCAGAGAGGAACACACGTACACACACACCACAAAATGAAGAGGGAGGAAAAGAGTAAACAATTATTATTTTTTTTTTCAATGATATTAAACTAATAAGTAAATTTAATAAAATTTATCCATTATTTATTATTATTTTTATTTAAATTAGAATTATTTTATTATAACTAATATGATGTTATAAACATAATGAAGGAAATTACTTAATTGAATTTAAAAAAATTTTCCAGGCTGTAGACAGCAAAGTGGAATTTGGATTTTGTCCTGCTTTCAGTCTTGCTTTTGCCTCCAAGGCAGTTGAACATGTTTGCACCTGATGAAGAAAGGCTACGTCCTTTCGAAACCGATTGTGCTGATTTACAATTTATGGTGTGTGAAAAAGTTTGAATTTCTTGCTATTGTCTGTACGTCAGTTTTTTTAATTTATTTTTGGTGCTCATATTAATGTTCAGTTCTGCAGTTCAGTGAAGAGCATCAAATACATTTGCAAGTATGTGAATAAAGGCAGGGATATGGCTGTATTTCGAGTTGAAAATACCAATGTGAATGCTCCTCCTGTGAATAACAACGATGAAATAACACTTTACCAAATTGCCCGGTACGTCAGCTCCAATGAAGCTGTTTGGCGTATCTTTGGTTTTCCAATTCATGAACGGGATCCAGCAGTTCTTCATTTAGCCGTCCATCTTGAAAATGGCCAGCGCGTATATTTCACAAGCGAGACAGCGATTGATCGTGCTATAAATCCACCAAAAACTACACTAACCGAATTTTTTGAATTGTGTAATCGTGCGGATGCTTTTGGTGCTTTTGCACGGACATTACTCTATTCAGAAGTACCACGCTATTTCACATGGACTCCAACAAAAAAATGGATGCCCCGCAAGTAAGGCATGCCGATTGATGCATTTCCCGGTTTATTCAAATCAAACACCTAGGGACGAGTATTTACAGTCAATCCAGGGCAGACTGAGGGCTTTTATCTTCGACTGTTATTGGTTAATGTCATCGGCCCTTTGTCATTTCAAGATTTACGTAAAGTGAATGGACAACAGTATCCAACGTATAAAGATGCATGCCTTGCACTCGGCTTGCTGGAAGACGACAATCAGTGGGAGTGTATGCTTGCTGAAGTAGGACTGAACTGTACAGCAAAACAAATTCGTCTACTATTCGCTATAGTGTTGACTACATGTTTCCCGGCCCGAGCAGAGACATTACGGGATAATCACAAAGATTCAATGACTGATGATATATTGCATCAACATCGTTCACGGTGCAACGATCTAACGATAGTATTCATTGACGCTATGTACAATGAAGCATTGATTGCTCTTGAAGATCTTTGCATTATCATTGCCAACTTACCACTCAGTCATTTCGGTATGCATTCAACAAATCGAAATGCATCTGATTTAATAAGCACTGAATTGAATCGTGAACTACAATACAATACTGTAGAAATGGCAGCGATTGTTGCTCGCAATGTCCCACTAATGAATGAAGAACAAAGAACCATTTACGACCGCATCATGCTCGCAGTTTTGGCAGGACAAGGTGGATTCTTTTTTTTTTTTTTTTTTTTTTTGGGTGCACCAGGTGGAACTCGCAAAACATTCCTTATTTCGCTAATTTTCGCCGAAATACGATCAAATAATGGCATCGCATTGGCTGTTGCATCATCTGGCATTGCGGCAACTTTATTGGATGGAGGCAGAACAGCTCATTCATTATTTAAACTGCCACTAAATATTCAAAATAACCCAGACGCAGTGTGCAACATAAAAAAACAATCGTCAATGGCCACAGTGCTGAAATAGTGTAAAATTCTTATCTGGGATGAATGCACTATGGCACACAAACATTCGATTGAGGCGTCGAACAGGACATTGAAAGATATAAAAAACAACGACAAACTATTTGGGGGCACTCTGTTACTCTTTTCAGGTGATTTCAGACAACCACTTCCCGTTATTCCGCGTTCAACATACGCTGATGAGATCAACGCGTGCTTAAAATCATCGTCATTGTGGCGTAATGTTGAAAAAGTACAACTGAAAGTAAATTTGTGCGTTCAAAAGCTTCAAGATCCATCCGCTGAAACATTCTCAAAACAATTGTTAGATATCGGCGATGGAAAAGTTACTACAGATGAAACTGGATGCATAAAATTACCGACCGATTTCTGCACAATCATTGATTCTCAAGATGCTCTTATTGACCAGATATTTCCCGATGTACACAGACGATACACAAATCATGAGTGGCTGGCAGAAAGAGCAATTTTAGCAGCAAAAAATGTGGACGTCAACGAATTGAATCTCAAGATACAACATTTGTTACCAGGAGACTTGGTGTCATACAAATCTAATGATACAGTTTGCGATGCCACCGAAGCTGTAAATTATCCAACAAAGTTTTTAAACTCATTGGATTTACCAGGCATGCCACCGCATATTTTACAACTGAAGGTTGGATCTCCGGTTATTTTGCTTCGTAATTTGAACCCACAACGGTTGTGCAACGGCACGCGATTAGTCATAAAAAAATTAATGAAAAATGTTATCGAAGTCATCATTTTAAATGACAAATTCCGAGGTGAAAATATATTACTACTGCGAATCCCTATTATACCCACAGATGTGCCAATTCAATTTAAACGCCCTCAACTTCCAATTAGATTGGCATTTGCAATGACTATCAATAAGTCTCAGGGCCAAACGATGTCTTTCTGTGGCTTAGATTTGAGCACATCATGTTTTTCACATGGACAATTATACGTGGCTCTCGAGTGGGCAAACCATCCAGTTTGTTTGTATTGGCGAAAGATGGGATAACAAAAAATATTGTACACTCTGTTGCATTAAGGGATTGATATTGTTTTTTAGCAATATTGTTATAAGTAGCGATATGTATATAATTTTAAAGAATCCATTTTAATAAATTAAAAAGATAAATGATTGGTGTTTTGTTATTTTTATATTCTTTCACCGTTCACAGCGCTCCATACATCTTCCACTTATATACCACATCCTTACACACTTACAATAAGTTAGTTATTTTTTTCTAGCAAAATATTCTCTAGAAATAATTTATATGACAAAACAACGTTTGTCGGGTCAGCTAGTATATATATATATATATATTTAGGTGTTAAATTAATTATTTTTAATTCTTCAAATCAAATTCATGGTCATAAAATTATCGAACAGGGAAAGAAATTGAGGAGTATCTAGAAAACGGTGGGTGACTAGACAAAATGGGAGTCATATTCAGATTCAAGAGGTCATTTTACATAAGAATCAGCAAGAATGGTATCAGATATAATTTTTTTTTTTTTTTTTTTTTCTTTAGAGCAGCGTTATTAGGCGGTAATTCCCCTTCCCTTCAAACTTCCATTTGATTATTGTATTTACATCCATAAAAATATTTCATTAAATTTAAATGTTTATTTTAAATTAGTCACAGAACTTTCATCTGAGGCACTTTTTGAAACTTTTTTTTTTCTTTAAGTAAAATTTCCAGATAGTGCCCTCACATGATCTTCAAAATTCCAAATTTGAACTTCTCATAGATTTTATTTAATTCAGTAAGATAGTAGGAAGGCAAGTTCACAGGAACACAGATTATTCACAAAAAACTTGTATCGTATTCAGGGGACCTTAAAGAGCGTAAATATTAAAACATAAAAAACATAACTTCTAAAATTAAACTTTAAACTATACTTTGTATATTATAAAAATAAAAGAAAACGTTGTCATTTCTAAACAATTTTCTTGAATATAGTGAAATTTAGTAAAGCATTTCGATTAATTATACCCAATTAAAAAGAATGTATTCACTTAATTTTGCGTTGACCTGTATATAACCGACAAAAAAAGTGCACAAATTGAACCATATAGTCAAATTTAGCACAATAAGAAAAATGCATTGCACAACTTTAAATGCAATTCGAGGCTTTTCTTGGTAGAACATAAAATATCTGAATTATTTTCTGTGTCCCTGTAAATGAATGGTGAATGCATTTAATACCATGTTATATTCTATACAAAACATGGTCTTGCGCATATGAGAAAGATAATATTATTTAAATCAAATTGGAGTGTAAAGTTTGATATATTTTTATTTATTACCAACTATGTGAAAATTACCAGAGCCGGGAATCGAACCCGGGCACCTCCACTTAACGCACGGATGCTCTACCACTGAGCTACCCTGGCTGACAACCAGCTAGGCACTTCTCACATAATTATCGTTGGCAAAGTCACCGAGTTGTCAGCCAGGGTAGCTCAGTGGTAGAGCATCCGTGCGTTAAGCGGATGTGCCCGAGTTCGATTCCCGGCTCTGGTATTTTTCACATAGTTAGTAATAAATAAAAATATGTCAACCTTTACACTCCAATTTGATTTAAATAAATATTCACGGTTGATGAATTCATGAATAAAAATTTCTAAAAAGATAATATTAATTAAATTATGCTCAGTGCAGTCGAAATATTTCAATATTTATTAACGATAAATTTCGACTGTTGACGTAATATATATTTAATTAAAAAAAAAAAAAAAAAAAAAAAAAAAAAAAAAGTCCCTATTCTTGTTCCAAATCATGCTATAATTTTAAATTACGTTACATTTATTTAAAAATTTCAGATATTGATACATTTCATTAAAATCATTTAAACTGAGAAAAACATTTATAATTGTAACTACACTTTTTTTTTTAAATAGCTGAAATGAGTTGAATTCATATTTAACTATAATAGTCGGAATACTAAATAATGGAATTTCTGTAAAAATGATCACGTTTAATATTTAAATAAAAATTGTACAGTAATTAAAACATATCAGTTATATATTGTTACAGGTTTAATACTTCATTTATGAGACAAACTCTTATTGAATGCAGCGTATTTACTGTACGACTGTTCTGTATATTTCTGGAGACTGATATCATAATACTTATGTAATATGTTTTCTTTTTCCTCAGATGCATAAACATTTGCATACATGTGTACATATATTTCATAATGAAACTTTTGAAGTCAAATGATTTCTCAAATATGTATATATATTGTTTGTAAACGAACGATTTTTTTCCTCAATTAGACTGAAATAGACAGGGGTAAGCCCGTTTAAAGTATATATATATATATATCTGTTTATACTTATTTCGCCGTAGTGTTCTTCTCAACATCTTTTACTTTTCCAGTTTTACGACAGTTCTAACAGCTGGATGCACTGGTGACAGATGCAAACTATCAGATTATCTGACTCGCGCAGCTTGCAGGCATGATAATAAAAACCTTTCCGATACCAAACATGTAAAATTCCGATTTTTAGAAAAATAAATTTAGTATCTGAGGAATATATATTCTATATATATATATATATTTTTTTTTGGTCTGTATTTTAAAAGAAAAATACCACAATTCAATTTTGAATGATTTCCAATTCTAAGATTAAAATGTTTCTTTCTTTTTTTTCTTTTTCTTTTTCTTTTTTTTTTTTTTTTTTTTTTTTTTTGTCTGTATTTAAAAAAAAAAATACCACAATTCAATATTGAATGATTTCCAATTCTAAGATTAAAATGTTTCTTTCTTTTTTTTCTTTTTCTTTTTTTTAATCATTATTATTATTAGTTTGTTTTACATATTTAGTTCATTTGACTTAAATCTATGAATCAGAGTTTCTTTATTTTTCTTCATAAAAAAAAAAGTAAAATTAATGCCAAGGATATTAATGTATGTTAACAGAATATATAACAGAGTATTTTTACTTTCGTCTATCTTCAATAGAGGAAAGTATTGGATTCGTAAAAATATTGTCGGTAAATCTACACATTTTGAGTGGTCTGAAACACGATTCGACCCTTTTTCGCAAAACCCCTGTCTGTGCACCTGCGTGTTTATCTAGGGGAAGCAAAAATTTTATAACAGCTCTAGCCCAAAAACTAATGCATAGAATTTCATATAAATTTATACTTTAAACATTTATTTATGCCTTCATATAAAGTTATAACTAGATATAAATTAGCGCCTATCGACTTTTGGTGAAAATCGCCCAATAGGTGTTATTGCAATCTTTTTTTTTTTCTTTTACTAATAATTTTTAATAAGGCAGTATGGGATAAAATTTCGTGTGAATGTGCGTATGGAGAATTATTTGGAGCTAATCATCGAGAAATTAAAATAATTATTTATTATTGTCAATTAGGAAGAATTTTTGTATATGAATAAGCATCACTTCCTCCCATGTAGGCAAGTACCTCCGGGGAAAATGTAAATTTTCAATATCGATATCTTTCAAAAGAACTTGTCAAAGCCTTTAAAAGGGATGGTTGAAAAAAATGCCTTAAAAATAACTTTCTACTTTATTTATTCAGTTAATCAACATCAACAAAAATATTTCTGATTCTTTCAATATAACCATTTACGCTCAATAGAAAAGAATGTTAATAATTACTTTAGCCATGTATATTGTCTATAAATTATATGCACAACACACACTTTACTTAAATTAGCACAATGCGATAAATACATAACACAACTTAGATTCACTTCCAGCAATTTCCAAGTATAGCTATAATATATCCCAATTATTTTGTGCTACCCTGTAAACGAATGATGAAAGATTTTTTTTACCATATTCTATACAAAATTTGCTTTTACAAATAAAAAAAAAAAATATATGCTCATTTCGTTTTGTTGAGTACAGTCTAAAGACGCTAAACTGTATCTACAAGAAATTCCGGCCATGTACGTGATGCATTTGAATTATCTTGGTCCCTGTTCACAAATTTTTTCAGCCTCAATCAGCAGTTTAGTGTAGAATCCCTATGTGATACAAATTTAGACTATTTAGAATTATTTTATAGGTTTTACATGATTTTTTAGCCAAAGAGTTAAGCCTCTAATACATTTATCAGATTTTCTCTAAGTATTGCACAAAAAAATAGAAAGAACAAAAACCAAAATCATTGCCAACTAGCCCCGGTCTTCCCTAAAGAAACCTTTGTATTATTCTTCCAAAGATATCTATTACAATTCTTGGTACATTTTCCGGTGCTTAAAATTTCACTCATCACGTCAAAAATTCTACTCGACATCGGCAAGCAAAATGTTGTGATTCTCTACTACTGATTGCAATGATTGTTAATTAATAATGTATAAGTAAATACTTATGAGATACAGAAAGTGCTTTCTTATTGCAAGAATACAGGGAAGAATATATTCACTATTTTGAATACTACTTCTTATATAGGGGATCCTCGGGTTTATTGGATGGAATAAGGGTTAGTTGGCAGCTTCTATATTCTGCCACAGTGGAGGTAGAACACCCTCATCTTACCAGTGGGGAGTGCATGTATAGGTACACTATATTTCATATATTCAGTCTGCTTCGAAGCGTCATGAAGGTAAAATCATTGTTTTATCATTTTTCTGCCTGATAAGTAAATTTTTTCATCGTACAATTTTGATTGAGCGCTGCTTATGTCGGTTTTCGAAAGAGTGGTTAACTATTATTTCATGCACCTTTCAAAATCTTCTGTTTCTGATTTTTATGATTCTATGGCGTCTACACCAGTGGATCTAGGTGACACAATTAGGCATGAAGTCAGTCGGAATAGCTATAACATACATATAGCATAGCTTGACATTACTCAATGATAGTTCAAAGGCTCACGAACCTTATCAAGATGAAGAGATTTCACCCTCAGCCAAGACGATGGTGTGATATGGAAAATCACATATTCTTTCTTAAAATTTAATTGCATTTAACTTCTTAAAAATTGTTCCTTTTCCCTGTTTAAAAGGTTTCTTTAAACGAAACGAATTCGATTTATTTTCTCCAAAAGCGAGCATTACTTTCTTTCAGTTATCGCAGATTAAAAAAAAATAACCTTGAATCATTACTCCAACAAAAAAATATACATAAAATATTAACGGAAATAAAATCATTAACACCGTGGTATTTTGTGGCTGCTTATGATTAATTAATGCATATCAAGTAAGTCCAATATTTCAATCAACAGTTAATATACATTTAGAGAAACAGATTTGAAACGTGAGGGAAAAAAAAAAGTAATTATTATTTTCATAATACAAAATCTGTCATTACATGATCGCGAAACAAAGAAATGTGTGTAATTCTATCCTGTGGAAGCGTGACTTACAATGTGTAATTTTGACTTCCGTAATTTCAGAATTAATGAAAAGTCACGAAATGATTAGATTTATCACAATAATTCAAAGAATCTTATGGTTATAAAGTGTGACGGACTTCTGGTGAGTAATAATCTGAGCCACAATATTTGAAAATAATATATGAAAATTTTCCTGACGGACTTTAAAAAATTTGTGTCACTTGGGCGGTGTAATTTGGCGAAAGTTCATTTGATGTTAATGTTTTTTTTTTTTTTTTTCCCAAGCTTCTCGATGACTTTTGCTTCAGCTTCTGTATTAAAAGGCCGCTTCGCTCTTTCATCTGTACTCCCCGTGCGCATCTAGATGTTGCTATCCAAAAAGGGATTATATCTACATATGTTCATCTTATGATTTCTTTTGTAAAATTTATTTGGATTAGACAATATATTTTATTGCACATGATTGTTCGGGGAACTACTACTGTGGAATAATTTCTTCATCCCAATTAAAAATTATATGTAACAATTCTTCAATAAAGAATCATCTAAGTTTTCGAGGAATCTGGATTGTTATTGGAACATCGCATTTGTTCCTTTTATTCTTTGCAGACTATCACGGCTAGTAAATCAAAACAACTGACCATGCCAAAGAAAATATTCAACATAGTGAAGAAATTACTTAACAGATGGGGAAAGTTTCATTCGAAAGTTCCTACGAATCCCAGAAAACCTCAAAAAGAGGCTGAAAGGTTACATAAAAGAAGACCAACAAGAAATCCTCCACAATATTAAGGACCTCCTGATCACCTTGAATATAAAATAAATGACTTTGTTTTGGCCGAATACCAATCTCGTTAGTACCTTACCAAAATTGACGAAACTGATGTCAATGATATTCGCATGTCCATCGTAGTCAAAAAAAAGATTAAAAAAAATGGGGATGGTCAGACGAGAATGATTCAATTTTGTATGACCAAATTAAAATTGCGCAAAAACTGAATCCACCTGTTCAAATAAACAAGCATGCACACAACTCCTACATTCGTGGTTGATTTCAAACATTGTGTTAATTCTGTTTGAATAACTACAGGTAGCTATATTATAAAGCAGAATCAGTTTTGCTTGATGAATTCATTACATATTCAAATATTCAATTAATTACATATTCAAGTATTTAAGCAGAAACATTCGGTACTAAAATAAAATGTTTTGGTAAAATAAATTGTTTTCTTGAAATTTGCTGTGTTTTGCTTAAGTATATGTTTCTATATCAACTCACCATTACAGGTATGTCAATAAGCCCCGTGTGAAGAGTTAGTTGGAATAGTTACAAACTCGTGGGAAAAAATTATTAAGGTCGCTTAAAAAGCCATCTATTTAATAGGTTTTAGATGATTTTGTAGCCAAAGAGTTGTAAGCCTTCCGACGCATTCATCAGATTTTCTCTAAGTATTGCACAAAAAAGAAAAAGAAAAAATGCAAAAAACAAAAAACAAAATCTATGCCAACTAGTCCCGGTCTGCCCTAAAAAAACTTTTGTATTATTCTTCCAAAGGTATGTACTATACACAATTAATGAAGATTTCTATTAAAGAAATTTGGTATAAAAAATAGTGATTACTGAGACCTTTGAAAATATTCTGATCGAGTTTCAGTTTGGTTTCATACAATAAAATATTCGGTGTTTATCTAGTATTGCCCGATGTATATACATCTCCAATTACATGTTTATTAACCCTTTCAGTCGCAGTGTTCCCGCTGATGGAACACCTAATTTTAATTCTCAAGTGCAAAAACTCATCCCGGAAATTTTTTAGTAAAAATTTACATTTATAACATAGCAGAAAAGGCCCTTTTTTAACGTGAAAATTTAAAATTTCTTCTATTTTAATTATGTTCGTAAATTCCGGTGGCAGTGTAATTTAAATGATCCGAATTACCTTGCACCGCAAAGGGTTAAAATACTCCGGAATAAATTGAAATGTTGGGATCTATGCAACTTTTACGAGTTTTTGTTGTCGATAATGTTTACTTATAAAGTGATTTATTTATTAAATTAAATATTATTTGAATTTAATAAGGTGTACTTACAGATGTTTCAAACCGAAAATTTCTCGAAAAGGAACAATGCTAATTTTTTATTTTTTAAATATTTATGATCAGCTATGTGTCTAAAAGCCATTTTTAAAATTAGTTTAGTAATTTTTAAAATAAATTAAGTAGTGAACGTTAAAGGGTTAATCACCCTTAATACTGCTAAGAAATCCCGTTTCACAAAACTCTCATAAAAATGTCTATTTTAGAAATGTCAAAGTGCTTTGCGTAAGTATTTATGGCATAGAATTATTTTTCGTTATTAAGGAAAATATTGTATTTAGATAGGGTTTCATATTTATGAGATGTTTATGTGATAGAACTAATGTATTGTAACAATATATTGCAAAGTTGCATACGATATGTAGTAAGATAGAACTAATTATTTATGATGTAGAATTTGATGTTATTCATTGTGAGCAAAGATATATTCGAATCAGGTTTCTAATTGACTTCATATAAAAAAAAATCTGGAGTGACTCCACTCGACTTTCCGAACATTGAGTAATTAACAGTTTTGTAGATAAAGTAAAGAAAGAGGAGTTGTTAAACAAACAAAAAAGAGAAAACCATAATAGAGTGTTTGAGTATTTTTCTCCATATATTACACGATGTTTTATTTAACGCTACTGAACTTTGAGCCCATAGATCATAATGACAAAGACTTTTTCGCTGTGTCCCTGTAAAAACCTATAAATGCTAGATTCACCAAAATGCTTATAGTTAGTGCAACAGGGATTTATAATACTCATATAAATTTTCAGCTCAATTGAATAAGGCGTTTAGATGCTATCGTACTTTTAAAAATTTGGTCCCATAGGCCATAATGATAAAGAATTTTTCTTTGTGTCCCTGTAAAAAAACTATAAGTGCTAGATTCACCAAAATCTATAGGGTTCGTACTATGGTGACTTACAATATACGTACCAAATTTCAGGTTATTCGAACTAAGCGTTTAGACGCTAGCGTGTTCACTCACAGACATACACACATACATACACACATACACACACACACACATACATACATCATCGCAAAAATAGTGAAAACGGACTCATTGGACCTCGAAACGTATAGAAACATCAAAATCTCCAATTCGGATTTTTGACATGATTACAATACTTTCCTCACTATAGTGTTCGGAAAGTAAAAATATTTGGTGCCTAATTGGTATTAGCTGACTTATGAAAAACTCCAGTTATAAATTTTTAATCAATCTCAGTGCAGCTGAGCAATCTGACAGTATAAAATACTATCAAAATGTTTTTTCTTTAAAAAAAATGTTAAAATAGCATTTTTAGCATGAATACTTTACAGACAGGACTGAATAATTTTCATTAAAAACGAAAATTAGGTATTTAAATTCATAGAAAAAGTGAACTTTTACATTAGTGTTCTAATTTTCTTTATGAATTTGGAATAATAAGAATTCATTTAAAAGATAAAAACACAGAAGCCTTTATGTGTTTTTGATTGATGAACTCCAATAAAATTGAAATCGATATCAACAAGGCATAAAGCAACGGCGAATGAAACGTTCTTTTTTGCTTTGATTAATAGATGTAAGAGCATTTGACTTCAAATATTACTCCATTTCATAAGACGCTGAATGAAACTGCTACATTTACTTCTTAAGTGAAGTTTAATGGGATTTTTAAGTGTTAAATGTAAGATAGATCAAACCTTTTCAGATTTATCCGAAAAGAACAAATTTCAAAATTAATAGCTTGAAAGTAAATCTTATTCTAGTTCCTATTATTCCTCCATTTTATAATGTAATGTTTGAAAAAAAAAAAAGCTTTAAGATTAAGTACTTTTCATTTCAACATTAGAGAATTTTTTTTTCGCTGTTTTTCATTATTTTTAAATAAAGAAATTTAACATCTGTGTCGTAAAATAATTAAAGGATATGAAAAAAAATTTTAATATTGTAATGTTTTTAATGAAACACCATTTGAAATATTTCAAATGGACTGCTTAATATATTGAAGCTCTTAAATATATATGCAGTTGAAAAAAAAAAAAGATATAGAAATGCTAAAGAAAACTATTTGATATTTTTTGATTAAATTGAAAATTATAGTACCAAACAAACAAACAAAAAAAAAAAAAAAAAAAAAAAAAAAAATTCTTTACAAAAAAAAAAAAAAACTTGTAAAAAAGTTTTAATAATTTGTTAATCCTAAATCTGTAAGGATTAGAAAATGCTAATAATAAGGACGAAGAATTTCATAAATATAAACTATCTGTTGGCAGATTACATTTATTACAGCACTATTTCTTTCAGACAGCGATTATTTTGCGTTGTCGCCATTTATTATATGACACCTTGAGGGTTTTTTTTATTTTATTTTATTTTTTTTTATTTTTTTTTTTTTTATTTAGATAATATTTAGTTTAGAAAATAAAAAGTGCACGTGAAGAATGAAATACAATGATACTGAATAATTTAATTTAATTTAATTTATAGCGATTTCAATGATATAGGAAAAACTATACTTTCGCCATTTTCTTTCTAAAAAGAAACAGAACAGAAAACAGGTAATATTTTACCTGGAGATACTTTGTATATTTATACCAATTAAAAAATATTTTTCTTTTTTTTTCCCTTCTCGCATTAAGTTAAAAAATATTTTTAATAAAACTGAGTAAAAACGTGCCAAAGTAATGAAAAATCTTGGACTCTAAGCGAAATTTGAAATTTGACACTGAAGTAGATCGGACGTTTCTCGCTCAATTGTTTACTTACGCAATGGGCTCTTCCCACCGTCGTCTGCTCAATCACGTGATAGAGGAAAACGAATAATCGAATTCTGAGATTCGAATTCAATTAAATATTGTTCTTAAGAACAAAAATTTTAATATTTAATATAAAATAAAATAAAAGTGATATTGTGCATTTGTAGACAGTAGAATAGTTTTATTTGTAAATTTAATAATTTTTAAAACCCATTTTATGTGTTTATTTATTTTTACCTATAAGAATCGATTTTTGTATATTGTAGTGTAACTGTAATATTAACTGATCTAGCAATAAATAATAGCTTCTTGTGGAATGTTTACGGATTATAAATTGAAATTTTAAAATGTTTTCATTTAATTTAATTGCATAAAGGTATTACAACAAGTTAATTAACTTAGTTACTGGTCTAAATGGATTTATGTAGTACGATATTGCACTGTCACTGATTTAAGTACGAAAAATCAGAGTATTTAAACATGGTCTTCATGAACATCAATAACAGGTATAAACTAAATGATGATTGTAAATGTATGCAGCAAACAAAAGATGATGAATAATGATATAAAATGGATTAAAAATGATGATGTATAAAAAATAACACAGATTAAATATGATTGATCAAAAATAAGAATAGAAAATATGTTATTTCAGCAATCGCTCTAGATAAACAAGACTTCGTCTGCTATTTGTTTTTCCACTATCATGTGACCTCTGACGTCAGGTGGGAAGAGTCCATTGCCATACCCATTTTAATTCATTGCCACTCCGTGTTCATTGCCAAAAGGACAATAAAAATATAAAAACCACCAAGAGGCTCCTATTTTAAAGCTTTACCAAAGTAATTTTAAGAAATTAATGTAGTAATCGATGCTAGGGTATGAAATACAGTTTTTGCATCTCTTTATATGGAAGAATAGTTAAAATAAATCCTGACGTACTAAATTAAATTCTTTTTATAAAGAATGTAATAAGATTTTTTTATTAAGTTTTTCCTTATTCCTAATCCAAATAGGCATATCTTCATTAATCTTATACTTTTATAAATTATGTAAATAACTTTTTTATGCATACATCGATTTTCATACTTACATCTATCTTAGGCGTATACATGGAAACGCTTTAATGAGAACAATAGTACCCCTACTTCTAAAAATAATTTAAAACTAATATGTTGTGGCCACCACATGACTTTCTTCTATATTTTCCTAACAAATTCACTCAGTAAAAATAATTTATTTAAATTATTATTTAAAAAATATATCTTTCATGATAATGCAGACGATTTCCATATTAGAGAAGTAGCATAACACTAAATATCCAAAAAAAAAAAAAAGTCAATTATATTCTCCATATTACATTAATATATATATATATATATATATATATATATATATATATTGTTAAAAAGGAAGAAAATCGATAACTTTATTTTAAATTATCGCAGATCGATGATTCAACCATTCGTTTTAAAGGTATTGGCGAGCTCTTTTGAAAGATACCCATCATGAAAATTTACTCCCCTCGAGGGGGGACTTCCCCCCAGGGGCAGAGGCGAGGCTCCTACATACAGAAAAAAAAATTTCCCAGTGGACTATCTCTATTATAAATAATTCTTTTAAATTTCATAATGATTATTAAAAAACAATTCTCTTTATGCAAATTTATACAAAATTTTGTCCTATAACACCATGTTAAAAATTTAGAAAAAGCGGGATGGCAACGCAGCCTGTAAGACAATTTTTACCAAAAGTTGATAGGCACTAATTTATGTCAAGGTGTAACTAGATACCAATTTGTATGAAATTCTGTCAGTAGTTTCTGAGATACAGTGGCCACAAAATTTTGTCACACACACACACAGAGAGAGAGAGAGAGACAGACAGACAGACATTTTCTAAAAATGGTTAAATCCTGTTCTACAGATCTCAAAACGTGTAAATCCATCAAAAATCCGAGGTCAAAAAATTTTTACGAATCCAATACTTTTTTCTATTGAATATAGAAGAAAGTAAAAATAAAAACTGTTATTTTGCATTTATTCTTAAAATAGCTAAAAATTTAAGTTTTTATTATTTACTTTCTATCCATAGTTTATGATACACACAATTTTTCATTGCTGTCTTAATTAAAAAACTTTTCATGCCTATGCCAATTTTACATACTTCCATATTATTTGCTTGCGCTTAAATAGTCGGCAGAAAAACTATTGAAGCACACATCCACACTTTTCATATATTATTTTTAGTTTAATTTCTAATTTTCATCATCAATTTACTTTTTTATAAACAGTATCGGACTAAGATCATGACTCGACAAATATTTACTTACTAAAACAGTATTAGGTGCGCATTTTTTAAGTAGACATTATTTCTAGTGTTTTAATAATTTTACTGCCGACTGTAATAGCTTTCACATATTCAATAAAAATACTTTTTCTTATCGAATAACAGCAATCGGTTCCCATAAAAATGTTTTCATAATCATTATTCGACTAGTAGTGCATAAACCTATTGAGATGGTTTATAATAGGTCAATATGCTAAATACAATCAACCATAAATGCTACAAATATCTTATACTGACAATTTTAATGCCAGAATCTTATTCAAATGCAATATAATGAAACTCTAAAACCTTGATAACAATCCGTAAAACTTTTCTTCGCATTTTAAAAGTTTTCTCTAAGAGAATTTTCTATTTCTTTTCACATTGTTCATTATCCCCTTTCCCACTTCTCCCTAAATGCGACAAAAATACTGAAATAACGATTGCAACTTTATTTTTTTTTATCTTTCAACATCAAGTAACCCTTTTTTCGTCATGATCTTGAATACATTTTTATCTGTCAGAAGCTTAAGTAGGAAAAAATGACACTTTTTGATATAGAGATGTTTAAAAATATTTATCGCATTTAGGCGTTTTTTTACTTCATAGAACTAATTGAGGCCCTTAAATGCGGAGTGTCATTCATTAGATATTTAAAAGTAAGATTATTCAATATTTGTTTTCTTACGTTAAAAAGCAGATATTATTTAAGACAGAGAATCGTTTAAAGGAAGAATTTGTGAATAACCGAATTTAATTGAATTTATAGATCACCACGCAGAAATCGGAGATTTCCTTATTGTGACTAATTGCTTCAAATGGTGAAATAATCACATTTCGTATCATAAATAACAATAATTTTGATATCATAAGTGTACCTGACTTGTCATATTGGAGGAGGAGGAGAACATCAGAAATTATTCAGCAGCTATAATGATGTGCAGGCGCGCGTATCAAAATTTTAGGATTGTTAATTACAGAAGTATCATAATTAAAATAGTGTATGTAAATTATAACAGCATAGTAATTGTATTACAATGCTTATTAAGTAATATTAACTATTTTTACTTATAAACTAATAAAAATTATTTGCCACTTTTCTTTTCTTTTTTTTCTTTTTCAAATACTAGTAGTAATAGGTGGTAATCCCCATTAAAAACAATCCGAAGATATTCTTGAGAAAATAATATTTTCTTAAGACATTCTTCAAATATTTTTAAATATTTTGAAGATTTATCTTTTTCCATAAAATATCTGCAGAAAATTTGCAGACATTGTAAAGAAATTTTGTAAACATACTTAACAAAAATAATGAGTTTATATTTGAATTAAATTGAAAAAAAAAAGAGAGAGAGAGAGAGAGAGAGAGAATAATAAAGGCATATATCTACGAAAACAATAATGAAATATAATCAGTAAATTATTCAAATTTTTTAATGTTTCAAATATATTTTGTAGGTAATTAAATAAGTATTTTGTAAGCACTGAAAATATGAAATTAAAATATGTCAAGAAGTATTAAACTGTTATTCAAAGTAAAGGTTATGTTTTAAAAAAAAAAAAAGTTTTTTCTCTTATTGCTAAAAGCACAAAAAATATATCCTGTATTAAAATATATATCTCAGAATATCGTAAAAATATAATGACGCAAGTAAAGGACACTGTACTAATAATTATGTCAGTACCAGGAAAAAACTTCTCTACAGCACCATAAAAAGTTTCAAGCCAAAAAAGAAGACTCAAATCATGAAAGGAGGATGGGTAAATGTTTCTAGTTCGCAAGCATTCTCCCATTAGACTCATATAACTGCTAAATAGAACATAGATTTTCCCAGTGAGCTACACAGGTAAATTCTTTCCTGAAATAGAGTCAATTAAAAATCATGATTTAATGAAAAGAGAAAATGTGTCTCCTAAATTTGTAATTAAAAATTTGATAATGACTAACGACGATCATACCAATGATATAGTCTATAGGGATGACTAATGAAAACCTATCTACCAATCCTGATAATCCGGCTAATGAAGATTCAATAATGACCAACAAAGGCTTATGCTAAATGTCCTGATAGCACAAAATGTAAATGTGAGTACAATAAAATCTGTAATTGGGAATGTCCAGTAATATGTGATATATCTATTCAGACAATCCAAATATTTTACATACAATTATTAGCGATGAAAATTTTATCATTTTGCAAACCATGAATGGATGCTTTAAAAGATTGTTATCAGAAATGTGTAGTATTTAAGAACAGTCTACATTCCAAACAGAATCTTACCTTGTTCCTACAACAAACTCAACCGAATCGTTTAAAAATTGCTTATCGAAAACCATTATATCATATCATAACCAAGATACGCAAATAAATCTCTCTCTCTCTCTCTCTTTCTCTCTCTCGGGAAAAAAACCAGAAGTATGATTTACTAAAAGGTCGGAATGCTTTATAGTATTTAGGCATTTTGAACATCGCATTTAGGCTTTAGACACCGTAAATGCGGCGTATGTTCATTTGTCTTGTATTACAAATAATAATTCAAATACTTAACAATAAATGAACCAATGCATTAATTTAAATCTAATAGTATAATACTCAAACATTTGTTCTTTCTTTTTTCGTTTATTTATACACTAAAATGCCAAATACGGCTTAACGGCCCTCTTCACCTACCGTCGCCGGAAGATCGAGCCAATGTTATTCTATGGGAAATTTTCTTTACAAATAACTTATTAACTAATACATATTTTTAAATTCTGTTTTCACATTCATAAAATTCCCAACTGTTAAATTGATGGACCTTTTTTAAAAATGTATTATTATTATTATTATTATTATTATTTTTTTTTTTTTTTTTTTTTGAAATTGCAAAATGAAAAAAATTCACATATTGAAAAATCGTATTTTGCAGCTTCAAAATAAAATATAAAAAATCACAAAAATAATTTTTGAAAAAAAGTTCGTCAATTTAACAGCTGGGAATTTTCAGAATGTGAAAACAAAATTTAAAAATATATATTAGTTAATAAGTTATTTGTAAAGAAAAATTTTCCATAGAATAACATTAGCTTAGGCTTCCGGCGGCGGTGAGTGAAGAGGGCCCTTAAATGCGATAAACGTACCAGAAATTATCTCACAGTTAGGTCTTATCATAAAATTCACCTTATCTATTTTTTGTCTGAGACGAACATCAACGAGATAAGGATCAGCAGTAGAGTTCTGAATCTGTCGGATCGAATAGTTTTTCTCTTGTGGGTTGGGTTAAATGATTTATTTTTTATGCCAGTCATGTTCGGGTCGGACAGACTGAATTTTTCTTCCTGTGAGCCAGGTTTAGTTTTTAATGAGTGGGATACACTTAACAATATCATTTCAAAAAAAAATTCCCCATAATAAGCAGAAATTTGTTCAATATAATTATAACTGTATAACTGATGTAAATATACTGTATATACCCATTATTAAATATATGTGTACCCTAATTATTATAGTTAAATAAACAAATATATCGGACAAAAACAATGAACAAAGAAACATATCAATATTAACGTTATTACATATATGTTAAAGAATATAAGCATTAAACAATAAACTACAAACACTAAACTTGAAACCAATTTTTGTACATATGAAGTACATAGCACACAGAAATAGTTAAAAATTATTATTATTTCATTTTCCAGATTTTGAAACTTTTAACTTAGTGTATTAGTAGTTACATTTTTAATAATTTTTTAAATGATTTACCAACTGTGTGACAATGAAAATTTACTTCATGTTACAACTTAAAAATATTTTGCATGATTTTTAGATTGACTATTAAGGCTTCTATGCGGTTTTCAGATCGATGAAAAAATTATTTGTCGTGTGTGAGTCGAGTTTCGGGTTGATTTTGTGCTATCCTCTAACTAGAATATCAGATCTTTTACGCCATCTACTGACTCTATGGTGCAGCTGAAGGCAATTAACCATAGATATAGTAATATATGTAGATCTATCATCCCCATGTTATCGAGCAAAAATTTTTGATGCCGAAAAAAAGTTTTAGAATCAGTCATTATAAGGTACTGAAAAAAAGAAAAATGAATTGGTGCTGTAATTAAAATTACACATTTATTTATTAACGGAAATTAAACAAAAATGTGTATAATTAAAATTACACATTTATTTATAAAAGGAAATTAAACAAACATGTGTGTAATTTATATATATATAAAAATACTTTATGTTTATATAATACAATTTAAAAAGTGATTTGTATGTAAATATGGGCAGGTAAAAATGTTTCTTTTTAACATGAGCGATAAATTGCTAGATGTAAAAGCGGGAAGCCATAATTGTAAAATTGAAGGAGGGAGAATTGTAATGTGTCCCTGATATGAATCTTAGAGACTGCCCGGCGACGCGTTTGACATTAAACGACAAAAGCTCATGAAAATGGTTTATTGCAGCTATAAATGAGGAAAAAAGAGATGGAGCAGATTTTTCGAGAACGAGATTTCTAAGAAGAGCAGAAGAGAAGTATAGGAGTACGTTGGTAAAAGAAACGACCAATAACAAAAAATAGGGAAAGGCCCCGTGTGTGGCAGAAGGCGGAGTCAAATTGGGCCTGTAAGTAAAAAAATACAAAATATCGTCAGATGAGAAAAAATTTTGGAAGGAGAAATGATCCAGTGAAGAAAAGGTTGTCCCCTCGCAGATGCTTTAGACCTGGAAGAGGCCGGCAACGCCCAAGAGTCCAGGAGTAGAAATCTTCCGATGACTGGAGAGTAAAAACAAAGGAGCCTTCGGAGGTGCATAAGGCTGGAAAGGAAATGCGCCCCTGATGTAACGGTTGGATCTTCGCGGCAGATATGATGCTCTAAAAACTGTGGTGAAAGCTCTGGTGATATATAGCCCGTTATGATTGATGCCGGAATTCTGGATTGCATTAAAGTTCAACGCTTGTCGTCGGGTGAGTCAATACTTTAAATATATATATAAAAAAAAGAAAATAGCTAAAGTTTTTAGATTTCATTTTTTTTTTCTTCTTCCTCCTAAAAAAAAAAAAAAAAAAAAAAAAAACTGGCTAAGTCCCGCTTAAAGTGCTCACAAAAGGATATATTTAATTTTGATAAAGAATTTTTTATGTTTAGAATAAAAAATGAATAAAAGATTATTTGTTATAAATTCTTACTGTTTTTTTTCTCATTGGTTTCTAGATAAATTATTCCTAGAAGACCGCTTAGTAAAATAGGAGATAATTTTAGTATTCACAATTTTATTTTATGACCCCGTAAAAATTTAATGAACTTGGGTATTATTTAAATTATTATTTAGATTATTATTTTTTTAGAGATAAATCAACGCAATGTATGGTACAGATTGGAGAGTATCTCTAAAATAACACTTTCTCTCCAACACTGTAAATCAACCAAAAAGCGATTTGGTGCCGATATAAATGTTGTAATTAAAATTACACATTTATTTATTAACGGAAATTAAACAAAAATGTGTATAATTAAAATTACACATTTATTTATAAAAGGAAATTAAACAAACATGTGTGTAATTTATATATATGTAAAAATACTTTATGTTTATATAATACAATTTAAAAAGTGATTTGTATGTAAATATGGGCAGGTAAAAATGTTTCTTTTTAACATGAGCGATAAATTGCTAGATGTAAAAGCGGGAAGCCATAATTGTAAAATTGAAGGAGGGAGAATTGTAATGTGTCCCTGATATGAATCTTAGAGACTGCCCGGCGACGCGTTTGACATTAAACGACAAAAGCTCACGAAAATGGTTTATTGCAGCTATAAATGAGGAAAAAAGAGATGGAGCAGATTTTTCGAGAACGAGATTTCTAAGAAGAGCAGAAGAGAAGTATAGGAGTACGTTGGTAAAAGAAACGACCAATAACAAAAAAAAGGGAAAGGCCCCGTGTGTGGCAGAAGGCGGAGTCAAATTGGGCCTGTAAGTAAAAAAATACAAAATATCGTCAGATGAGAAAAAATTTTGGAAGGAGAAATGATCCAGTGAAGAAAAGGTTGTGCCCTCGCAGATGCTGTAGACCTGGAAGAGGCCGGCAACGCCCAAGAGTCCAGAGGAGTAGAAATCTTCCGATGACTGGAGAGTAAAAACAAAGGAGCCTTCGGAAGTGCATAAGGCTGGAAAGGAAATGCGCCCCTGATGTAACGGTTGGATCTTCGCGGCAGATATGATGCTCTAAAAACTGTGGTGAAAGCTCTGGTGATATATAGCCCGTTATGATTGATGCCGGAATTCTGGATTACATTTAAGTTGAACGCTTGTCGTCGGGTGAGTCAATACTTTAAATATATATATAAAAAAAAAAGAAAATAGCTAAAGTTTTTAGATTTCATTTTTTTTTCTTCTTCTTCCTCCTAAAAAAAAAAAAAAAAAAACTGGCTGAGTCCCGCTTAAAGTGCTCACAAAAGGATATATTTAATTTTGATAAAGAATTTTTTATGTTTAGAATAAAAAATGAATAAAAGATTATTTGTTATAAATTCTTACTGTTTTTTTTTCTCATTGGTTTCTAGATAAATTATTCCTAGAAGACCGCTTAGTAAAATAAGAGAAAATTTTAGCATTCACAATTTTATTTTATGACCCCGTAAAAATTTAATGAACTTGGGTATTATTTAAATTATTATTTAGATTATTATTTTTTTAGAGATAAATCAACGCAATGTATGGTACAGATTGGAGAGTATCTCTAAAATAACACTTTCTCTCCAACAATTGGAAACTGTATCTGAAGTTTTTCAATCACCTTTAGTAAATAAATTATTCATAAACTTTATTTACTAAATTATACGTGTATATTCTTCTGTGTGAACTGATGACCTGTTCCAATTCTCGTTCATTTTTCTTTTTTGCTTGTATAATTTCTCTCTCTCGTAGATATAGTGAGATGATCAACGTTTTCCTTTTCTTATGTAAATAATTTATGTATTTATTAAATGTAGGATTCTAAACTCATTGAGAATTATTTCTTCCACTCTTACACAGAAGATCGTCAGTTTAGCAGATAACCAACATAGTCAATCATCGGTTATTGTAATTTAAAATTCTTCTGTCGGGTTCGGGTAGGATAAAACTGGACACCTGCAGGACTCTATTTAGCAATAATAAAATCTCTCCATTGTAGAGTCTTGTACGATCTGAGTAAACGCTCAACTGAACTCTGAAAAAAAAAAAAAAAAAAAAAAAAAAAGAATAAATAAAATAAAAATCTGTGACCTGAATCTTAATTGTTTGTAGTCGAATGTGCTTATACTCGAAACCGAATGAAACCTGATTTGAACTGAACCCAACATAATTATGATTTGTTTATATATCAGAAACAAATTCAAAAATAAAAGAAATTGATAAATCATCTAAATGTCATTTTTTTTTTTTTTTTTAAAGGGGTTGTGGGTAAAGCTAAAAAATGTAAAAAAATAAATTTCAGATAATATGTAGAAAGATGTACAATTAATCGACAAAAAAAAAAAAAAAAAAAAAAAAAAAAATTGTATTGCAGTTTGTTGAGCTTTAATTATTGTTTTCCATGAGATTTCATGATTTGTATTCAACAGTCTTTTACTAAATTCAAAATCAAATATCAAATTTTACGCTCCATGTATCTTCAAAAGATATTTAATTTTTCGTTAGACGTATATTGAAAGCAGAATTAATTTTGGTGAAACCGAAGGAAGGATTTGTTCAAATTCTTTCTTATCTCATCTTATAAACATTCTTCTATAAAATTGAAATCGATTGCAGCTAATCGAAAACGCAGCCTTTAATATGTATTTTCTATTTTGTAAAACTGATTTAAAAACTTTGATTTCACTTGTAATACTACAAAAGATTTATTGGGGGAGGGGGGGAGGTTACAGGCAGTTTGAGAATCTTTTGTAAAATGATAAATATATCTCTATTTGATATTTCATTTCATGCATATCCTCAAAGTTTGATGTATTATTTCTTATTATAAAATATTTCAAGCAATAAAATAGTAAAATATTATTTTATTCAAAATCTAAACTTTAAATAAAATGTTAAATTACAGATATCTGTTTATAATACAATACATATTTTTCGTATATTATAAAATGCTTTCTCTTTGGTTTTTTTGTCTGTGCAAGAAAAACATTTCAATCAACTTCAAAATTTAAATATATTGTTAAAATAAACTGTACTATTTTATGGACTGAATATATTTTCTATCATTCTTTAACAAACGTTGTTTATAGAATTCGAATAAATTACCCTGTTTTTATTAACTCACTTACTTGTTTGTTTGTCCAGTACAAATCTTGCAATCGATTTTTAACTAACTTCCCGACTAGCTAGACATTTGAAACTTTTAGAATAGCATAGAACACGATGACAGTGCATTCTTTTAATACTTTTATTCAATTAATAAATGTTTTAATTAATTAATAAAATATAAAAATAATAACCTCATAATAGCTTTAAAATTAGCCATTTAAGTTTTATTTATAACTATTAATTATATTTATTATTTGCTGTCAAAAAAACATTTACGAGTTTATTTATTTATTTATTATTTTTGACAGGAAAATAAATACATTTACACGTAAACAATAAAAAATTATAAAAAATTAAATTATGCATCTCACAAAAAATGACGTCGTTATCACTTTAAAAAATTTTACACACATTGATAAAGTTCTAATATAGTTTTATAGATATAACTTCCCGACTATTTGAAACTTTTAGAATAGCTCAGAACACAATGACAATGCATTCTCTTAACACTTTTATTCAATTAATAAATGTTTGAAAATTTCTTATAATTGCTCTCTTTATTACGCATTTGATCATTTTCTTTCAAGTTGATGGGATAATTCATCATAAAAAAAAAAAAAAAATTAAGTATTTATTAATACATAGAATTCTCAAGTTTATATGATTCGACTGAAAATTTAAAAACATGGTATATAAAAAGTTCTTTTTGTCTTATAATTATTTATTTTTGTTCAAAACTAAATTATATTTACATTAAAAACACGTAAAATTAAATTTTATTTAAAATATGTTAAAAAAATTTATCCGAAGCTTTTCGTTTTAATAGTAAAGCACCATCAGGAATTTTTATTATTCGCTTACAATGAGCAGTTTTTAAATATTTTTTCTTTTCACAGTCAACAGTTAAGTCTTTTAATAACGTGAATATCAGCGAAGTCAATTTGAAGTCCGGTAAAGGTTGGATCAAGCAATAGCCTCGTGTGATATTTCAATAGTTCACTGTAAAAAAATAACTGTTACCAGCTGCAAGAAACTCTCTGTGATTGAAGAAAATAATTATTTTCTCCAATCACAGAGAGTTTCATGCAGCTGGTAATAGTTATTTTTTTACAGTGTTCCAGCTTCTCTTATTTTTCTTAGCTCCTTGATCCAACCTTTACCGGACTTCAAATTGACTTCGCCGATATTCACGTTATTAAAAGACTTAACTGTTGACTGTGAAAAGAAAAAAATATTTAAAAACTGCTCATTGGAAACGAATAATAAAAATCCCTGATGATGCTTTACTATTAAAGCGAAAAGCTTCGGATAAAATTTTTTTTAACATCTTTTAAATAAAATTTAAATTTACGTGTGTTTAAAGTGTTTTTAATATAATTAACGTGTTCAATTTAACTCTTTTTGTTTTTTTTTTAGAGATAATTTACTAAACTAAATGTTGTTTTGTTGCACATAATTTCGTGGAATTGAATGCCTCAGGTGATTTCATTTGTTCTTTGCGAACTAAATAAGACATTTTATCTATTTGGCAAAACTAATTGTAATAGTGTTATCTCACTTGTAATGCAACAAAGATTTTCATTTGCAGCAGAGTCTCGTTTCTCCGAGGTAATGTGGACCGAGGGTACCTCGGATAACTCTGCTCGGCATGAAAATTGCCCCAACACCAGTTTTGTAAATTCTTATGCAAAATGACCTCCTGAATCCGAATATGACGGCCATTTTGCCCTATCACTCACCGTTTTTGAGGGACCGCCCCACTCCTATTTTCACCACTTTTCGGTAATTTTACGGCCATAAAATTGATTTATAGTGGAGAAAAGAAACAATTTAACTGTTAAATATCTTCTGAGGGCCTAAAGATGTGGAAAAATCTATAACATGAACATTTGCAGCAAGGGGGAGATTCAGGAGTGGAGGGGTGGGGGGAATTGTCACTGAAATTATAAGTTACATTTATTGTATTTTATTAATCAATTATTATTATCATTTATTATACACTATATATATATATTTTTTTTTCTTTAAGAGTTAAAATAATTATTTTCCATTCTCCAAATCAAATTCATGGCCATAAAATTACCGAAGAGTGATAAAAATTGGGGGAGGAGGTGACGTCCCGAGAAAACGGTGAGTGATGGGGCGAAATGGCGGTCATATTCGGATTCAGGGAGCCATTTTACATAAGAATCAGTAAGAATGGTATCAGGGCTCGATTTTTTTCTTTTTTTTTTTTTTTTTTTTTTTTTTTTTTTTTTTTTTAGCGTAGTGTAATTGAAATCTCGGATAACAAAGACTTTGTCGTAAATCGAGAGGGAAACATATGGTAATGTTTTAAATGAATCAAAATGTAGTCAATGAAGTAAAAGAATAATCTATTACATATTTAAGTGTAGTTAGTTAAAAATGCAGCACAATACCTACATATATAAATTATAAAATACAGTACTGTATATAAAAATTTGTCAACGTTAAAAAGTTACTTCTTGGAAAAGTCTTTAATCGCTTCTTTCTCCTCTAGTGTATGATATTTTCAGGACTACCTGAATTAACCCGGTTAATCGGGGCTCGGATAACCGGGACTCTACTGTAGTTTTTTTTTTTTTTTTTTTGAAAAAGTGTTTAAACAAGATTTGTGGAATTTAATGTAACTCTATTTGATTTAAAATATCATTTTGTGCACATATTTTTAATTAAAAATCAATTTTTAATTTTAATATTTTCAATATATATATATATATATATACACATAAGCATACTTGTTTGTAAAAAATAAAATACTAAAAGAACTCTTTTTTTTTTTCTTTTTTTTTTTTTTTTTTTTTTTTTTTTTGTTTAATCAAGTATTTTTTAAAAATCTAATTTTTTTGTTCTGTGAGTAAAACTTAAGAATATTTTTCGTACGTAGATGTAAAGGACTTTTAAATTTCTGATAAGAATTATTTTTTTATACTAGTTGATAACACTATTCAACGTAATATAAAATATTTTCTGTATTATACTTTTCGTCTTTAACATTTGTAAAATATGTGTCAGCAAATTTAAATTTTTTTTAATATAAACAACTCGCCCGGATATAAGGTCCGTGGCGCAGGGAGGTCCCCAAACTTCAAGAGTTCCTGTCAGGAAATCGAAATAAATGAAATTTTGGCAAGTAAAACATATTTTCAAAAGTAGCTGTTAACGTTGCGCATGAAATAGCAGAAACATAATAATGAGTTTTAACTTATAAAATCTTTAAATTTAATGTTAACGAAGCTTTGTAACTTGTTACTAACCATGTTAAACGGAAATAATTAATGTCTACTTACTCTGCCTTGTTATGTTTTAACTTTGTTTCATACTCTGTAAATATTTAAGTACTTATTTGCATAAACCTTAACATTAATACTTTTTATGATCTATAACGAAAAGTTTTTGCTACTATATATATGTATATGTGTGTGTGTATTACTTTCTGAAAATATGACGAACAATAAAATCTTTACTTTGATATTTTATTCTGCTAGCATTAAAGAATTCAAAAAAAAAGATGTCAATAATTTAGTCGTATAATTTTGGTAAATTTCATCCAACGAAATTTGAATATGAAGCATAACATTTTTTTAATAATTTAATTGCGATTTGCTTTTTAAAAGCTAAATCTATATTTCGATAAATTATAAAAAGCAGGGGGAGAACAATTAAAGTGTTTTACGTTATTTATTTATTTATTTATTTATCATTTTTATGATGTTGCCCTCAAGCATATTGCAGGCGAGCTCCAATTACTAATGTTGCTACTTTTAAACTAAAGAATTTTGCAGAATAAATGCTGTTTAAAGAGTAAATGCTGTTTTAAGAGCAGAATAATGAAGTTATGAAATTTCATGCTTCAGAGGATTTAAATTGTGCTTTATGAAGTCCTTTTGTGTTTTGTAAAACAGATTCAAAGAGTTTCATCTCAATTGTAAATAAACAAAGGTTTTTATTTATTTATATTTTTGTTTTCTATTTATTCGAAGAAAAAATTCAAAATGATTTGTTGATTTAAATTTAATCCAAACTTTACATGAAATAAATTATTCCATTTTGCATTTTTTATGGCTAGTTTATATTATTATTATCATTATTAGTAAAAGAAAACATGGTTCTATATAAATAAAGGAAGGAAAAATCTTCAACGTCTTGAACGCCAAAAGGAAAAATGAAATAGAAAACAGCTGTTTTGGTAGCATTTAGCGTACCGTCATCAATGCATAAAGAAACGAAAGTAAATACCCCTATATATAAGAAAGAATAGGATTCTAAGACTATTTAATCGACAAATAGAATTAGGCGGAATATAGGGGATTACCAATCGGAAATGAAGAAGCAGTAGACATGAAAAATGTAGAAACAATTAAAAAAGTGTGGATTGAATGTGAAATTTCCAACAATTCCACAAGGGGGTACAACAAAATCCCAATTAGCAACAACAACAACAAAAAAAAAAGCATTGAAAAAATTTTTTAAAAGCATTGTTATTTGTAATTTTGCTATACTGCTTTTTCACTTTTTCTTACCCATAAGGTAGAGAAAGTATTGTTTTTGGGTCAAATTTTCGAAAGTGAGTTTTTGTTATATTTACACGTTTTAAGGTCCC
This sequence comes from Salticus scenicus, assembly GCA_963930645.1. Taxonomy (NCBI): domain Eukaryota; kingdom Metazoa; phylum Arthropoda; class Arachnida; order Araneae; family Salticidae; genus Salticus; species Salticus scenicus. The sequence goes on along the minus strand of OZ005652.1, from coordinate 340,615,040 downwards.
CTGAATATGAAAATCATGTTTTTAGCGGTTGGTCTGTGCGTCTGTGTGTGTGTGTGTCTGTCTGTCTGTTATCAGCATATCTCAAGAACAAAAAGCACCAGAAAGTCCAAACTTGGTATTCTAAATGTGTATCACATAGGGACGCTACTCTAAGCTTTTCGTTGAAATGAAGCAAATGGCTCGTGTACAGGGACACTCAAGGGTATTCAAATACATTACGTCTATGGGGAAAATTACATGTAAGTACAGTTTAACATCTATACACTGCAGTAAACCAAATAAAATGAATATATATTTTTTATATGCGTAAAAACATGTTTCATGTAGAATTTGGCAGGGAAATCATTCACTGTTTAATTACAGGGCCACACAAAAGAACTAGGTTATAGTGCGACAATAGCTGAAAATTGATGGAAGTGCATTTCAGGTTTTTTGTGCCGTATATTATTACTATGGACTATGTGGTTGTGGACTGTGCACTATGTGGTTGTACATAATCTTCGAAATATATACAGGGCTGCAAATATTTAAGCGACTACATTCTTTTTTATTGTTAGAGGAAGTGTTTTACTATAATATTTTACCATGCCCAGGAAAGCTGCTTAGGAATGGAAACGAATTCCTCATAGACATATGATAAATAATGTATGTTTTTAAGCTAAATATTCCTCTTTTTCTATATGTTTGCACGTTTTGAGGCTTCCGAATTACCGAAGTCAAGTTTTTCAAAGTTTGATCTTTGTCTGTGTCTCTTGGAATAGCTTAAAAAAAATTTCAAGAGATCCAAAAGTTGTATTTTCAAATTAATATAAGTTTGTTGCTGGAAAAGTTTGATCTAGACTGATAATTTTCAAGGAATGTTGCGTGTGAAAGTTGTCTAAATAATTTTAAGTGAACTTTTAATTTTAATAACAGATTTAAATTTTTGTATAAATATAGGTGTAGTGAGCCCCCATCACACGTAACTAATTATCGTATAAAACTCTTAAGAAGCTTAATTTTAATTGTTTTAACATAGGTTTACATAACAGTACTCATTATGTTACCTCTTAATATCCAAAATGTATTTATATTATTAAATTTCAGGGTAATAGAAAGTCGTGTGAGTCACACACCAGATTATTGTGATTGTTGGAAATTACATTTTTAATTTTTTCTACTATTTCTCAATTTCCTGTTGGCAAATACCCCACATTCCTCTTAATTCTATTGTTCGGTTAAACAGTGGTAGAATCATATAAAGGAGGACTTTCCTTTATTTTCTTAATACACTGATGATGGTACGCTAAACGCTACCGAAACAAATGAATGCTATTTAATTTTTCCCTTTGGCGTTCAAGACGGTGAAGGTTTTTTTTTTTTCATTCATAGATAATATTTACTTTCTTCTATATTCAATAGAAGAAAGTATTGGATTCGTAAAAATTTTCGACCTCGGGTTTTTGGTGCATTTACACGTTTTGAGAGCTGTAGAACACGATTTGACCATTTTTAGAAAATGTCTGTCTGTCTGTCTGTGTGTGTGTGTGTGTGTGACAAAATTTTGTGGCAACTGTATCTCAGAAACTACTGCACAGAATTTCATACAAATTGGTATGTAGTTGCACCTTGACATAAATTAGTGCCTATCAACTTTTGGCAAAAATTGTTTAACAGGTTGCGTTGCCATCCCGCTTTTTCTAAATTTTTAACATGGTGATATAGGACAAAATTTTGTATAATTGTGCATAAAGAGAATTATTTTTCAGTAATCATTATGAAATTTACAAGAATTATTTATAATAGAGATAGTCAACTCGGAAATTTTTTTTGTATGTGTAGAAGCCTCACCCCCCCCCCCCCTGGGGGGAAGTCCCCCCTCGAGCGGAGTAAATTTTCAAGATGGGTATCTTTCGAAAGGTCTCGTCAATACCTTTAAAACGAATGGTTGAACTATAAATCTGTGATAATTTAAAACAAAGTTATCGATTTTTTTTACTTTTAAAGAAAAAAAAAAATCTTTTTTTTTTTTTTTTTTTTTTTTTCTTTTTACAAATTTTAACCAAACTTAATATTTAGTTGGCCGCTGACATAAACTGGTGCTGATTAGATTTGGGGATCAATCGTTCAACAGGTGGCGCTATGATCGTATTTTTTCTAAATTTTTAACATGTCAGTATAGGACAAAATTTCGTATAAATGTACATAATGAGAGTTATTCTTAACCTATGATTGTAAAATTAATATGAATTATTGACAATAGTAGTAGTTAATTAGGAAAAAAAATTGTGCATGGGGGAGGGGCATCGCTTCCTCCCCTGGGGGGTAAATTTTCAAGATGGGTATCTTTCGAAAGGTCTCGTCAGTACCTTTAAAACGAATGGTTGAACTATAAATATGTGATAATTTAAAATAAAGTTATCAATTTTTTTTTTTTTTTTTTTTTTTTTTTACTTTTAACGGAAAAAAAAACTTTGAAAAAAAAAATCTTTTTTTTTATTATTATTATTATTGTTACTGAGTGAATTTTTATAGGAAAATATAGAAGAAAGTCTTGTGGTGGCTACAACATACTAGTTTTAGAATAGGTTTATTTAATATCAGAACTTATATGGTAGTTAAAAATATTTTTGGTACATAAGAATGAAATGTATTTTTGGATTTTTAAATTCAAATTGAGTTATGTATTTATAATCATTTTAAATATTTTTTTACTAAATGGCAGTGTTTTATAGATTAAAAATAATTTTCATAATTCTTTAAGAAATCGTCTAAAGAGCTTGAAAGAGGTTTTATTTATAAGTAAATATTTCTTTTCAATATTTTTATTCAGCGTTATGGAATTAAATAACTTGGTGTGACACTCACGCAACTTTCTCTTACGCTGAAATTTAATATTATAATAGAGATTAGAGATTAAGGAATAAAATAATGAGTACTGTTCTATAAACGTACGATAAAAACAAATCAAATTAGGCTACGGAACAGCTTTATTTGACAAACATATCCGTGTGAGGGGATCTATCTCCCCTCTCAAACCCACATTTGATTGTTCTACAAACATTTTTATAGAATTCAAGACTGTTTTTGAAATTAAATGTTCACTTAAATTCAAACAACTTTCACACGCACTATTCTTCGAAACTTATCAATTTTGATCAAAATTTTCACAAAAGTCACAAATTCATATTAAATTCTAAATACAGCATTTGAATTGTCTGAAATTATTTGTTTTTAAGTTACTCTGAGACAAAGATCAAACGTTAAAAACTTGACATCGGTATTCTGGAAACCTCAAAACATATTAATACACTAAAAACAAGTTATACATATATTGCTTAAAAAATAACTCATTTACCGTATGGGTACGTGGAATATGTTTCAGTTCCTGGGCAATTTTCTGAAGGTAAAATATTGTAAAGCACTTCCCCTAACTACATTTAAAAAAAAAAAATTAAATAAAAAATAATTATACAGACACGACATTATTTCATTATTTAAAACATGAAAATCTGACATTGACAGATTTTAATTTAGTGCCAGAGGCCTACTGCTAAACTTGTTAATATCGACAAATTCTTCTTTAGTTAATTCGTGACGATCTAAATTCCATGATAAAGTTTTCATTAAATCAAACCAATGTGTTTCAGCTGCAGATATTGTAACAAATAACGTTGGAAGTCCAAACTGTCTTATAGCCGCAAAACAACGTTTTTTCTCTTTTTCCCAATGAGGGGGAGGTGTGCCTTGGGGGGGGACTCGTGTCAAAGGTGTGCCTTGGGGGGGGGGGTTCATGTCAAATTTGTACCTTGGGGGGGACTCATGTCAAAGTTGGGCCTTGGGGGGAGTCATGTCAAAGTTTGGCCTCGGGGGGGGGGACTCATGTCAAAGTTGTACCTTGGGGGGGACTCATGTCAAAGTTGGGTCTGGGGGGGGGGACTCATGTCAAAGTTGGGCCTTGGGGGGACTTCATTCAATAAATCCCCATTCAATAAACCGACTGAAATAGGCCCTTAGCACTATTAAGAGTGTATTATAAAAATTCGACAACGCTGTACCGACTAAAATAGGGGTACCTTGGGGGGGACTCATGTCAAAGTTGGGCCTGGGGGGGGGACTCATGTCAAAGTTGGGCCTTTGGGGGACTTCATTCAATAAATCCCCATTCAATAAACCGACTGAAATAGGCCCTTAGCACTATTAAGAGTGTATTATAAAAATTCGACAACTGTACCGACAGAAATAGGCCTCTAGCACTAAAAAAAAGTGTTAACTTAATTATTGGCAGCCTTTTATATCTTCTAAAAATTATATACACACCGCAAGGTGCACATAAATCCTATATTAATAACAGAGAGTATAACCTAAAATACACTTCCGTCAATTTTCAAGTATTGTCTTACTATGTTTTAGTTCTTTTGTGTAGGCCTGTAAACTAACGGTGAATGATTTTTATAACATATTCCAAATGAAACCTGCTTTTAAGCATATAAAAATGTATAGTCATTTCATTTGGTTTACTGCAGTTTATAGATGTTAAACTTTACTTACCTGCAATTTCCCCCATATATGTAATGTATTTCAATTCTCTTGGGTGTCCCTGTACACGAACCATTTGCTTGATCTCAGAGAAAAGTTTAGTGTAGCATCCCTATATGATACATATTTAGAATACCGAGTTTGAACTTCTTGCTGCCGTTTGTTTTTGAGATATGCTGATAACAGACGCAAACATAGACCAACCGCTAAAACATGATTTTCGGATTCAGAGGACCTTCAAACGTGTAAATATAACAAAAAGTCAATTTCAAAATTTTCAGTCAAAAACAATATATTCTCTACCATTATATGGGTAAGAGAATGTAAAAAGTTTAATGAAGTTTGTAACACAGGGGGAAAAAAATCTGTCAAAGGTGTAGTACAGAGGGCTATTAATTTCAATCTGTAAAATTTTTATTTTTTATTTTTTTATTTTAATAAAAAAATAAAAAATATTTTATATTTTATCTCATTTTTTGACTGTAAAACTGGGCCACGTTGTCTTTAATATTACCGAAATGAATTAAAATGAAGTATTGCCAGCTAAATTTCATACTTTAGTTAATTTTAAAGAAATCTAATTCTCGTGTCGAAAAACCGTTTGCATCCCTGGATTCAGAAAAATCTCCCCTTTCATTTGGTATCGAATTTGTAACGATAGGACTGATATTTCTAATTTATTTTGGTGTTACACAAAACTGGTCTACTAAAAATCCAGATTGAAACTAATAGTCCTCCGTTCTAAAAATGATTTATTTTCGTTTATTTGTAGAGAAGTTTGAAAACGATTTGCAGAATTAAATTCTCTATTTAATTAGTATGTCTGCATATGTCTATATTTAAAATTATGTTTATTTAAAATATTTTATAAAAATATTATCAAATATGATTATAATAATTATAATCAATTGTGAAACATCATTATAAAAGGTAAAATATAATTTTGCTCATAACCTAAATTCTAAAAAAAAAAGAAGAAAAAAAATATTTTTTAATTTCGTAAGTCAAGAATGTTCATTCTTTCATCGAGTACATTTTTACAGTCTAGTATTGTAAATATGTATTCGTAAATCTTTTTATTTTTTAAATACTTTTTCAAATTATGGGTATTTTTCGTACGTAAGGTAAAAGATTTTATCAGTTTTATAAATTCAAATCGAATTACCATATTATACATGTTTAATACTTTCGAACATAATATAAAATATTTTCATTCTAGCCTTTCCGTGTGTAACGAAAAACGTCTCATTGAATGTCAAAATACAAATATATTGTTAATAAAAAAGTGCACTGAATTGTAAGATAAATGTTGTTTAGAGAATTATGTAGTGATGTTATGGAATTTTATGTTTCAGGGTGATTTGATTTGTGTTTTACGATTTTTTTTTTTTTTTTTTTTTATAGGATTGAGTTAAAGAATTTCATTTTTATTATAATACAACAATGAAAATGAAATTTTTATTGTAATACAACAAAAATGTTGACTATTTATTTATTTATTTATTTTTGAACGGAGGACTATTAGTTTAAATCTGGATTTTTTGTAAACTAGTTTTGTGTAACGCCAAAATAAATTAGAAATATCAGTCCTATCATTACAGATTCGGTACCAGATGAAAGGGACAATTTTTCTGATTCTAGGGGAGCAAACAGTTTTTCGACACGACAATTAAATTTTTTTAAAATTACCTAAAGTATGAAATTTAGGGGGCAACACTTCATTTTAATTCATTTCAGTCATTTTAAAAAGTACGTGTGGCCCAGTTTTAACGTAAAAAAAAAAAAAAAAGATAAAATATATAAACTAAAATTAAAAAATAAACATAAAAATTTTATAGATTGAAATTAATAGTCCTCCGTACTGAACAAAATTTTGTCTTTGACAGATTTTTTTTTTTTTTTTTTTTGTCCTTTTTTATACGCGAGAGTAGGGATTGATTGAACAGCTGAAAATAGCAACTAGGGCTGGATTATTTATCAATATATCCCCAAGTATCGATATTTTTTAAATATCCCGATAACAATATTTAAGATTTTGCTCTGCCGATATATCCCTTTAACGATATTACCTAGTGCGCACCGCGCGATCAATCGATATGCCGATAAGTACCGTTAAACGCCAACCACGGATTAATAGAATTATGCTTCCGCGCTAGCGCGCATCACGAATGAAACCCGAATGAAACCCGAGCGAACGAACCACGATCAGCGAACGAAACCCGAACAAAAAGAGCGCGCAATATCTTATACTAATACCCATTCTCTTATTTTTCTCCCATCACTCACTGATAAAATAAAAATATATAACCCCACCCCAAACGATCACTCCCACAATGCATATACTTCCTCTTCCTTTATTCCTGTGTGCGAAACCTCAAATCTAAAATATCACTGCTTTAATAAATCCACCGCATAATAAAAAAATAAACAGTATTTATTGAAAGCCATCTGCTTTTATTATCGCGCGAATAAGCGGAAATACATTCCTTTAATTACCAATGTTTCATTCTACTCTTCTAGAAGAAAACACTACTGTCTTCATCAACCTCAGACCAACTTCATCAACCAATGATATCGTGAAACATATTTGCTCGATGGTCGAAACGATATATCCCTATCCGTCTGAATGATATTCATCAAGAAAATTAAGTTATCACAGTATATTGACTTATGACAGTATACCACTCTACATTCATGCATTTACTGACCCTAAACGATAATATGAAAGAATTTATACTACCGTTAGTATAAGTTCTTTGATAATATTGCACATCACCGCTCGTGGATCGTAGGTGTAATACCACAGACAAGACGATATAAAAACAAACGCTTATTATGACGAATGAAAACAATATCTTTTGTTTTAGCTCATTTCCTGCTATTGGTTCATTGATATTGGTTTATTTCAAAGTATCGATATCTTCTGGCCAATAAGATGCGACCTTCAATATGTGTTTAACTCGCTTTGGGCTGTACATCAGTCAGATAGCTCCCTTTCTCCTTTCCCATGTTATCCAATGGGATTTTCGTTGCTTCGTTTTATAAAAATATCTCATTCAAAAATGAAGTTTTTTGAATTCTGTTTTTTGAATATTACTCTTTGAACGGGTCTTTTAGCTTGGTGAACAATTTTTCGAAAAAATTATTTTAAATATTTTATTTCAATAAGTAAATTATGGACTCTAAGTGTGGATATCTAAGTAAAATATTTAAATTTATTTTTTCGAAAAATTGTTCACCAAGCTAAAAGACGACCTGTTCAAAGAGTAATATTCAAAAAACAGAATTCGAAAAAGTTCATTTTTTAATAAAATATTTTTATAAAACGACGCGACAAAAATCCCATTGGATAACATGGGAAGAGAGAAAGGGTGCTATCTGACTGATGTAAAATAAAGTTTTATCTTCAGTAATTTTACAGTGACAGTTTCTTTATAGAATTATATAATATTGGATATTTTATTACTTTTTTTATGTAGCATTTATTTTTTCTCTTTCCTTTTCTTTCTTTCTTTCTTTTTTTTTTTTTTAAGCCGTACATGTTAAATAAAATTGGTTTAAATGCAAAATGAGTTACTTTAAGTAACAAAATGAAACTTTAACATAATTTTGTTTAAATAACATAATTTTTATACAGACAATGTATACATATATACATATATACATATAATATATATATAATTCAATTTTCAATTATTGTGAAACTATTACGAATGTGAATTGAACACATATACATTTAAAAAATATTGTAATGATTTGGTAAGCAGATACAAAAATAAAAATGACAAGTAACTGACATTTAGGATGCATATAAGAGTTTTAAGTAAAAAATATTACTCTCTACGACCAAAAAAGGTGTATCCAATGGCATTTCTTAACTATTTAAAATGATTTTCCTTTTTATTTAATACCTACATCTTAAGACAATTTTTCTTGAGCTTTATTTTTAGTAGAATTATGAATTTTGATATACTTGGTACAAATAAAACACAGATCACATATTGGCTGTGTTAAAATATGATTTTAAAATAATTAAAGCTTAAAATGGGAAGAATAGAGGATAAACTATACAGAGGTATACTAAAAAGCAATAGTATAACTTATAAGAAACACAAAATATTGATTCACTTTTTATGCATTTTTTTTTAATGATAAAGTTATGGTAGTAATATACCAGAAAATACATGGAAAACACTCTATACTTGTATACTTTAAAATTCGTGTGCATATGTCTTTAAAAAATAACAAATGTCTATTTTTCCCTATCTTGAAAGAAATATCGCAATATATCACTAATATCGATATTAACTTGGTGATATATCGCGATATTTTATTTCTGATATCGACCAGCACTAATAGCAACCGTTAGTATATTCATTTCTTAAAATTTCTTTGGTATAACTTTAGTATAAGGTACTCCTTAGACTACTTCGGTGCCAAATTTCAAATTTCGCTAAGAGTGTCTTATACTAAAGCTGTTCCATGTCTTAAATGCGATTTTTTGCAATTATACTATATATATTATTTTAACTTGAAGCAAGACGGAAAAAAAGGAAAAATACTTTTTAATCGGTCTAAATATATTTAGAAAAAAAAAATGTGGAAATAAATAAATAAATAAAAATAGAATGTTACTCGTTCATTTTTTTCCACATAAAAGAAATATATTTATTATTTATGCGTAAATAAATTATTATTATACTTTTTTATGTCGGGAATAAAGAAACGCATACTTACATATATTGTCATCAATTTGTTTTTTCGTTTTAACAATTTTAAAGCTGTAATCAGGCTTTTACTTAAAATACTTTGAACCAATTATCCGATTGAAAAATACTGCATTAGTTAAATTTCACCCTCATTAACAAGTATTCGTAGCGATCGGTTGAATGGTGTACCTTTATATAGCTTACTAAAAGCTGACATTCAAAGTGAAACACGGCAAATGATGACGACGCGAGATGTCTGACTGAAAACAACTATCCAGTTGTACTCATGCGGATTTTTCCACCAGATTAATTAACCGTAGAACCAAAAATGTAGCTATGGAGGATTTTAGCTACAGCATTCTATGAGTTTTTTTGGAACAAAAAGGCTATTTTGCACAACAAAAATAAACTTCTTTATTTTCAAGGCAGTTTTTTCAATATCATTCTTTCATGTTAAACATAATTGCTTTTTGTGTGTAATACATCTTATGATATATCCTTTAAAAATTTCCAGTTATGTTAAATAAACCTAAAGGTAGCATGTTTCTAGTAATAAATTATTTTATTGAAATGTTGAATAAAGAGACAAAATGGCTTTAGGAAGATTGAGACTTGTAACGAAGAAAGAATGGCGTGTTAACTGATCTGAAAAAGAAACAAGTCCTTCCGGCTTATTCGGAAGGGTAGGTTGATTTCTTTTTCCTTATCAAGTAGCCGTCATTTTGTTTCAAAATGGCGGATACAAATTATTAATGCACTTGGTAGAAATATTGATGTAGGCTATGCACATATGGAGTTTTAAGCAAATCGGTTCATAAATACATTTTCATGTGAATTTAAAATTTTCAAGTGGCCGGCGCTTGGAAACAAAATAGTGGGTTAAGTTGACAAACATATGATATGTATTTCTGAGATAAGTCTACTGTACACATATAGTTCGAATTAATTCAAAATCTCAAAATTCATCGTGTTGAAAAATTAAGTGGCTGCCACTTCGATCAAAATGGCAGAGAAAGTTGCTCATCTAAGATATCGTTGCAAATTTGAAATTTTTTTTTTTTTTTTTTTTTTTTTTTTTGTAGAAAATCTTTCAAAGAGGTTTACTAAGTTGATAAAATGTTAGTTTTCTGCATTTCTAGTTTGTTTTAGCATTTAAATAGCCTAATTTTTCCTTAAAAACGCATTAAAAAGATCCAGTCACGCAGGTAATAAATTTGGCTCCCAATTTGGTGACTTTTTCCCTGTGGCGACTTTTTTGGCGACTTTTGGGATGAAAATACTTATTATCGATATACCAAAGATGGACGCAATAACGTGATTGGTTCGCGAGTTACGCGAATTTTCTAGATTTTTGTTGTTTGAATGATAAATCCATTTTTCAACTTTGATTTGAATTGATTAAGTATTTCTAAAGTTACCGTGATAACAAATTTTCAAGTGGCCGCCAGTTGGAAACAATACAGTGGAACACGTTGCCCAGCAAACATATATCCAAGACATTTGAAGCATAGGTTCACTGTCCAACTGTGGTTTATATCAGTGCCGTGTTTCAAAAGTTATTTTTATGGCAAATTTTCAAGTGGCAGTCTAAGTGGTTGCAACTTGGAAACAAAATGGCATAACAACTTGTCCAGCGAAATCATCCAGTATACTTGTATGATAAGTTCCTTGTCCAGTTCTAGTTCAAATTAAATCAGTATTTCAAAAATTATCGTCATAAGAAATTTTCAGGTGGCACCACTTGGAAAAGAAAAAGCGTAGTGAGATGACCAGCGAACTTATCTGAAATATTTGAATGATAAATCCACTACCCAAATTTGATGCGAATTGACTCAGTATTACTAAAGTTACCATAATGACAAATTTTCAAGTGGCCGCCGCTTGGAAATAAAATTGCGTATCAAGTCACCAAGTGAACTTATCCTAGATATTTGAACCATAAGTTCACTATCTAACTTTTATTTGAATCAGTTTAGTATTTTAAAAGTTATCGTGATGGCATACTTTCAAGTGGCAGTGTGATTTCAAGTGGCTGGAACTTAGAAACAAGATGTCGGGACAAGTTGCCCAGTGAAAACATTCAAGATAATTATATGATAATATCACCGTCCAAATTTGGTTCGATTTCGAGTATTATTTCAGAAGTTATCATGATTTTAAATTTTCAAGTGGGACCCTGATTTCAAGTGATCCCGCTTAACTTAAGATATCTGCCACTTTATTAATAATGGAGGATATAGTTTACTAATAAACTTCATTGAGATCCTTATGTGGTCTGTATTTACATCAAAATTCAAACAATTTCGGAATACGCTTTTTACAATTTAAATTTGAAATTTTCAAGTGGTCTCCACTTGAAAACAAAATGGCGGAGCAACTTGGTTAATAAACTCATCTAAGATATTTATAAGATAAGTTAAGACACTGTTCAAATTTGGTTCCATTTGGAGTATTATTTCGGAAGTTATCATGGTTTTAAATTTTCAAGTGGTAGCCTGATATCAAGTGGTCCCGCTTAACTTAAGATATCCGCCACTTTATTAAAAATGGCGGATAAAGTTCATTAATAAAGTTATTTGAGACACTTGTATAATCTATGTATGCATCAAAAAAAAAAAAAAAAAAAAATCGGAATACACATTTTACAATTTGAATTTAAAATTTTCAAGTGGTCTCCACTTGAAAACAAAATGGCGGAGCAATTTGGTTAATAAACTCATCTAAGATATTTATAAGATAAGTTAAGACACTGTCCAAATTTGGCTCGATTTGGAGTATTATTTCGGAAGTTATAGTGATTTTAAATTTTCAAGTGGTAGCCTGATTTCAAGTGGTCCCACTTAACTTAAAATATCTGCCACTTTATTAAAAATGGCGGATAAACTTCATTAATAAACTTCATTGAGACTCTTATGTGGCCTGTATTTACATCAAAATTCAAGCAAATCTTGCTTTAAATATGCTTTTTACAATGTTGGTTTGAAATTTTCAAGTGGCTGCCACTTGAAAACAAAAAGTCGGAGCAACTTGGTTAACGAACTCATCCAAGATATTTATAAGATCAGTTCACTGTCCAAATTTTGTTCGATTTGGAGTATTATTTCGGGAGTTATCGTGATGACAAAATTTTCATTATAGATAGATAGATAAACGAAGTGATTGCAATAGGTCAATTTCTAAAGAAATCAACCTAAAAATCGACAATCAAATAAAAGAATATTGAAAAAAAAAATGCACTAATCAAAGTCCAAACCATAAAAGAGGAAAGACAGTGTTTTATCTAATGAATCAACTGGTTTGTTTGCAATTAGGTACATGACATCCCCAGTGATAGTATTAATACTAATATAAATGTGGACAACACTGCACAAGAGACAGGTTGAGAAATCAATGAGCCAAATATTGTTTGAATGATTTTGTGCTGGTTACATTTTTATTAAAAATAATCTGGTGTGTCACTCACACGACTTTCTCTTACTCTGAAATTTAATAATACTATAAATATGGATTGGAGATTAAGGGCACTGTTATGTAAACCTATGTTAAAACAATTCAACTTAGGCTTCGGAACAGCTTTATTTGACAAATAATTCTATGTGATGGGGGGGGATTTTACCGCCCCCTCAACCCCCGTGTCATTATTGTACCTAGATTTATAGAGAATTCAAATCTGTTATTAAGTTAAAAAGTTCATTTAAAATTATTCAGACAACTTTCACTCGCATCATTTCTTGAAACTCATCAATCTTGAACAAACTTTTCTAGTAACAAACTTATTCATTACAAAATACAACATTTGGATCGCCTGAAATTATTTGTTTTTAATTTACTCTAACAGACACAGGCAAAGATCAAACTATAAAACTTGATTTCGGTATTCAGGAAGCCTCAAAACGTGTAAATATAGAAGAAGCCAATCGATGAATATTTAGCTTTAAAAAATACGTTATTTACCATATGGTTTTCAAGAATTAATTTCATTTCCTGAGCAGCTTTCCTGCACATGGTAAAATAGTATATGATATAGTATGTTATAGTAAAGCACTTCCACTAACAAATAAAAAAGAATGTTATGGCTTAAATATGGGCAGCCCTGTATATCTTTTGAAAGTTATGTACACATCACATGGTGCACAAAAATATAATCCTATATTAATAACACACGGCACAACCTGAAATACACTTCCATCAATTTTCAAGTATTGTCGCAATATAATCTAGTTCTTTTGTGTAGCCCTGTAAACGAATAGTGAAGGATTTCTATCCCATATTCCACATGAAACATGTTTTTACACATATAAAAAGTATACATTCGTTTCATATGGTTTAGTGCAGTTTATAGATGTAAAATTTAACTTAACTGCAACTTCCCCCATAGACGTAATGTATTTGAATTGTCTTGGGTGTCCCTGTACATTAACCATTTTCTTGACCTTAACGGAAAGCTTAGTGTAGCATCCCTATATGATACACATTTAAAATACCAAGTTTGAACTTTCTGTTATATATATATATACCTATATTAATATATGCTGATAACACACAGACACACAGACCAACCGCTAAAAACATGATTTTTAGATTCAGAGGACCTCAAAACGTGCAAATATAACAAAAACTCAATTTCGAAAATTTGGCCCAAAAACAATACTTTCTCTACCTTATGGGTAAGATATTTTTCCTCAAATTCAAATACGCAGTACTTAATCTTATACACTCTATTAAAACAAAATACTATATCAACATTCAGACTAACATTCGACAACTTAATGAAAATTCCCCGCTATATATGACGGAGAGATATGCTAGTAATGCATATTTTACAACGTGAAAACAAAGGTTAGGAGAAATTATTTTAAAGTTGGCAACGAAATACATTTTTAGTGCGAGATTTTTAATTCATAACTTCGTTAATTATGGTGATAGAATTTCTAGACCATGAGAAACATGTTATTTGGATTTTTCTGCAAACGTCGGTATTTCTCGTGAGGCTAGAGATCCTCTCGTTTGAGAGGAGATATGGCCGCAGACCATTGTTACGCATAATTGATTAAAAAGTAATTGAATTACAATTGAATTACAATTAAATTACAATTATAATTATTTTACTGTCAATAAATTAACAAATAAATGATTACGAATAAGTAATTCAATTTATTTGTAATAATTCAATTTATTTATGATCAATTACTTGTTAATCGATTGACAAAAAAAAATAATTGTAATTTAATTGTAATTCAATTACTCTTTAATCAATTGTGCCCAACACTGCCGCAGACACACAAAATGAACAACGGTGGCATTAGCAGTATAATCACTTAGTTAAATTTCGCATTTTACAGCTTAAAAATAAAATATTAAAAGTGTAAAAAACCAATAATAGAAAAACGAGACATGCTTAAATTGTCTGTCGAATTCTATAAATGAAATTAAAAATATCTGTTATGTACTGAATAATAATGTGATTATTTTCCCTAGGTTAATGTAGGGTGTGAGTGTCCTAGACGTTGATTAATAAAGAGCTTTATTGAGGAACTTTTTTCATGAAATTATTTAAAATTTTTCATAATTTTTCATAATTCTTTGTTCTCTCTCTCTCCCAAAATCAAAATGCTCAAAACCTAAAGAAATTAGCATACATTGTTCATTTGCACAGAAGCATATTACTATAAAATGTTACTAGCATTTTACTATAATGGTATGGTAAACATTAATGATTGGTTTATAGGCCTGAGAAAAGTATCAAACATGCATTGCGTTATATAATTGGATATTGTTGAAAATCGATATTCAGTTATGTTATTTGTGTTCAACACTTTCCAACAAAGTTCTAAAGTAATTACGACTTCGATTCGCTTATATGTCTTCATATATTTCCATATACTCGTGCTCTAATTTCAGTAAATATTTTTATATTGCAATGAAACTAATGTATGTTGTTTTAGTTTCTTGTGGGAACTTTTTTTTTATTGAAAAGGGTATAAATAGTACAGTTGGTTTATGTATAGAGACTCACAAAAGATTTCCAAAGCATTTCGGTCTTGTTGTTTTTAAAGCACATTATACTATTTTTATACAGCACGCAATATAATCAAATTAATCTACAATATTAAGATATGCAAAACCATTTTACTTATGGAATGAAATATGATTAGCATAAAAATAAGTTGTAAAAATAAATTAAATTTGTAGCAAAATCGTCGTTTTACTGAGTAAAGCTTGACAAAAATATATCTTTACAGTTTTGTTATTATTTTAATGGAGATAAATACAGAAAAATGTCATTTTATATTTTCAAATGCCTTCACTATTTCATTCGCGTTGGTAAGAAAAAGAAAAAAAAAAACTAGTATGTTGTGGCCACCACAAGACTTTCTTCTATATTTTCCTATACAAATTCACTAAGTGCAAATAATTTATTAAAACTATTATTTATTAAAATTACATAACATGATGAATGCAAATGATTTTCATCTCAGAGAAAACTAACCCTAAATATACAAAAAAAGACAGTTTAATTGACTATAAATAATATCTTAAAAAATGTGTTTTTATAATGGATATCTAACATATCAAATTTCGTACAGTTATATGCCATAGAAGCTGAGATATAGCCCTCTCGTTATCAAAGAAAATTGTGGTATAGCAGCGGCACCTATTGCCCGATAAGCATCCAAATTGAATAAGCATAATGTCTCATAATAGCAATCTCACATATCATATTTTGTTTGATGATACGCAATAGAACTTGAGATATAGTCGTCCCTTAAATTGCGGAAATCGCTCTGTAGCAGCGCCACCTGTTGCGAAGTTCACACCAAATGTTGACAGGCACTAATATATGTCAAGATGCATCTGCATATAAATTTATATGCAATTCTGCGCAATAGTTCCTGAGATAGAGCCTTCCTTTAAATTACTGAAATCCCTGTATAGCAGGGCTATTTGTAGACCAATAAGCATTCGTATTGAATGAGCGTGATGTCTCATGATAGCCTTCTCACATACCAAGTTTTGTTTGACATACGCAATAGAACCTGAGATATAGCCTCCCATTAAATTGCGAAAATAGCTATATAGCAGCGCCCCCTGTTGAGTAGTTGACACCAAAAGTTGATAGGCAGTAATTTAGGTCAAGGTGCATCTACATATAAATTTATATACAATTCTGAGCTGTAGGTCCGGAGATACAGTCGCCACAAAATTTTTGTCACACACACACACGTACAGACAGACGGACATTTTCTAAAAATAGTCAAATCGTGTTATAGACCTCTCAAAAGATGTAAATCCGTCGAAAACTGGAAATCGAAAATTTTACGAATCCAATACTTTCTTCTATTGAATATAGAAGAAAGTAAAAAAGAAATATGATGTCTAAAATCATCATCTCTAACAAATTTTATTGTTAAATTCCATGTAACACGTTTTTCTATCGAGAAACGCCTTATCAGCTCTGTGTGTTTCTCGTTTTAAAAATTCTCTCCATATGTTGACATTTCAGAATAGAGGTGTGAAATTTCATACCGCAAATCTCATCTATTTTGTAGAGAGAGAATGTTGCCGGAGTTATTTTGAAAACGTATTGTAATAGATAGAATTACATACATGGGTGAGAGATGTTTGTAAATTACCCTGAAAGATTTTTGCTTCAGAAAAAGAATAGATACAATAGTGATTTACGTTATTTCATTGATATACAAAAACATTTATAAAAACCTTTCTACAAAAACAGCATATCATACATACTTATTTTTATTTTCTTTTATATTCATGGAAAAAGGTATTGGATTCATAAATAATGTACATTTTCAGTTTTCGATAAATTTATACTTTTTCAGATGCTCTGAATAAGATTTAAACATTTTTTGAAAATACCCACATTTCAGATTAACTGCCTGTGTGTGAAAAATATTTTTGTGGTGGCTTAATCTAAAGAACTAATTTACAGAATTTCATAAAAATGTATAGTTAATTGCACTTTGATATAAATTAGCATCTATCAACTTTTGGTACAAATTGCCAACGCAATTTTGGTGAAAATAGTCTTTCTCTTACTTACATGATAGCTATATTTCAGCTTCTGTTATGTAAAATTACATAAAATTTGATATGTAAGAGGGACTATATGAAACACTACACTGATTCAGTTTGGATGCATATCGACAGAAAGGTGGCGCTGCTACATTGCATTTTTCCTCATGTATTCGAATATCTCATTTTCTGAAGTGTATAAATGCACCAAATTTGATACATGAAATGGTCATAATAAAAAGAGAAGTTAATTTGCATTTATATCGGCCTTCTAAATTTTCTGAGTTAATTTGTCTGTATATCTGCCGAAAATAGGTGCTATTATTACTCACCTTCTGCAATTTCCATTATGCCTATATCTCAACATTTGTTAGTTAAAATTGTACCATAGTGCACATCAAAAATTTCATTTGTGAGAAACTAAGATGAAATATTTCTTAATTTTAACCAGTAGGTGGTGCTTTCAGAACGATATAGATGAATAGAGAATATATAGAATGACATAGAAGAAAATTTTGTGATTGCCGCATAATAAAAGTTTTTCATATAACTCTTAAATACACATATATGCATATATTTTCATCATTCAACCCATTTCTTTCTAAATGCAGTGTGTCAATTACTAAAATTGTTACAGTCATAAACCATAGCCTCCTACACTAGATGCCTTCCGCGTGGCTCGGAACTTGGCAACAGTTCAAGCGGTAGACAGCGCCACCTAGTACAGATTGCGTGAAATTTTTATTCAACTGTCACCAATAATTTTAAGAAGTGATATATTATAGATATAATCTACGTTTCTTCCATTCTATTCGCCTTTATGTATATCAAATCCCACTTTTAAAAATTTTTGGTTGCTGTTGAATAAAAAAGTCGTGCAATCTGTACTAGGTGGGGCTGTCTACCGCTTGAACTGTTGCCATGTTCCCGAGCCATGCGGAAGGCATCTAGTTTAGGAGGCTATGCTTAAACACACTTATCCTACCATAAATAACAACACATTTACGATTTCTGATGTTTCGTCAAATATGTAGAAAAATTCTTGACGAAATATCCTGAATATTTGTGCATATATATAACATGTTATGTCTCATGTAATTTTGATCCAAAGATAAAAAGGGGGGGGGGGTCGAGTAATAAATTAAAGAAAATGTTGGCGATCACCTTGTAAAAAGTATATGCTTGAACGCCTGCATTGAAATAGGTTCTGGCTGTAACATGTGATTATGAAAATTCTTCTAATTATCTGTATGAATTTTTCTGAAGGTAGGGGAGCGTGGGGCTAATTGTCACAGGTGTAAGAAGTAACACGCAATTTACGAAATAGTTTGTAACATTTGTGATTAAATATTTTTATAAACGTAATTCTTGTGACGCGCTTTATAATGTAAGCACAATCGGTGCTCCACAAAAATGGTTAATGAGAGGTTCTGTACATGGGCTTCATTTTAGCTAGTTAGTGGGAAAAAAATATTTCGTGAATTTTGATTAAAGGTATGTTAATTTATACTTTAATGAAATGTTTCTAGCTATTTATTTAGTCTGTGTGTTGAGTTATATAATACATGTTTAATTTTTTGTATAAATCGTTATATATTTTTATAAATAAACAAAATGTCCAAAATCATACGATGGGGCAAATTGAAACAAAATTTTGGGCCAAGTTGTAACATGTTAGAGGAGTGGCTTGTGGAAATGCCTACAGCCAGAGCTTGAAGTCTACGCCCATTTTCAGGAAAACTTCAGAAGTGGAAATTTTTTGGCTTCTTTGCCAATGCTATATTTATACAGAAATATTTTTTGTGTTTTTATATTACAGTACCGTGATTATTTTACCAACAATTAGAATCACGATTTAATGACGAATTAGAGAATATTGCATAAAAATAATGGTAGAAAGAAAGCAGACTCTTCTGATCAATGAGAGTATCCTGAAAAAAGGGCGGAGAATTCGATCTCTGCTAAACGCTTTTTGTAGCATAAGAATGGGTATAATGTTTAATTTGAATGTGTGCCCATATTAAATGCATGCGAGGGAATAAAATATCATTTGCTTGAATTAATTTAAACTTTGACTAAGATATACTTCTATGTTGATTTTATCTTTAATTTTCTATTTATTTTACTATAGTCCATTTGATATAATTCATTGTTACTATACCAAGAAGGTTGTAATTTAATACTTAGTTATTAATTGCTTTTTTTATTAAATTAATAAATGATTGATAACAAAAAACAGTTTGAAATATTATTATAGCTTTTATTGTTAGGCTTCCCTTTGTATCCGTTACAATTTGCCCCACGTGTGTTACAATTTGCCCCAAATTCAGGGCAAATTGTAACAGGCAAATAATTTTGAAAATATATTTTTTGTGCTGAAATTAACAAAATTAACGAAAGATTTTTTATGAATATGATAGATGAATATGCATGCTATGGAAAACAGCAATTATAAACCGGAAAACGTAAATACATTTCAAAATACATTTAATTTTCAAAAAACTGTTAAATTTCTAAAACTGTAATTTTCTAAAATGTGTTTTTCTAAAAACCAGCCCCACGCTCCCCTATTTTTGTTTGGCGGTATAGACAATTCTAATATCTTGAATTTTGTGATTGGAGTAGCAGATTTCCAATTTTTTTTTTTTTTTTTTTTTTTTCAGCAATTATAAACAGAAAAACGTAAATACATTTCAAAATATACTTAATTTTCCAAAAACTGTTACAACCCGCCCCACGCTTCCCTACCACATATGTTCATGAAATATAAAAGAGAGGTTTCTTCAAAAATTTATGTAAAAAAAGAAAAAGAAAAGAAAGCAAGAAAAGAAAATTATCCTTTTTATAATTATAACATGCAAAAATTAAATCAATGCAAAACCATTTTTAATAAACTTGACATCCTACATTACACACAGCATATGCAGGGATGGAACACGGGCGCAGAATTCATACCACTACCAATGTAAGAAAATTTTCTACTTCTTATATCAACGATATTATAGGTAGAGAAATTTCTTAAACAGATTCCGGTATGAATTCTGCGCCCGTGTTCCATCCCTGCATATGGCAATCAAAATATTAAAATATTAAATATCTAATGAATTACGGGCATTTTTAATACATAATTTTTAACTACATATGGCGCAAGCGATAAAAAAATATCATTTGGCATTGGAAATTTACTGTTTACTTAATATGGCCGAGTAGGTCAAAATTTCACATAAACGTCCATTTTAAGGGATATTTTCATCGTAAAGATGTCATATGTAGTCAATCATGTTCAAACAAGTGTCATAAATGTTATTTTGAAGTTGTCTGATATATTTATGATCCTCAAAGTGGACGTTTATGCTCAATTTTGCCCTATTCTGCCATGTTAAGTAAATCGTAAATTCCAAACAAATTACGAAATTTTTTAATTAAGAAATTCATAGCCAGGGATGTTGATGCCAGTACCCTAAATGACATTTTAAAAGAGCTATAATGTCTTTACGATGAAAATATCCCTCAAAATGGACGTTTAAACGAAATTTTGCCCTATTCTGCCATATTAAGAAATCGTAAATTTCTAATGGCTTACAAAATTTTTAAATTGGAAAATTCATAGTCAAGGATGTTTATACCAGTATCTTATATAATATTTTAAAAGTAGTCTGACAATTTTAAGAATAAAATATCTCTCAAAAGGGACATTTATGCAAAATTTTGCCGTATTCTGCCGTGTTAAGAAATTCGTAAATTTCGAATAATTTACGAAATGTTCAAAGTAGCATGTTTATAGTTAATGATGTTCATCCCAGTTTTTAAAACTGATATTTAAAAGCTGTTCTTACATCTTTACGATAAAAATATTTCTTTTCATGCATGTTTAAGTGAAATTTTGCCCTATTTTCCCATGTTAAGAAAATCGTAAATTTCGAATAACGTCTGAAGTTTTTTAATTATGATGTTGCAACTGAATAAGGCTCTTGCCAGTGTCATACATAATATTTTAAAACTGGTCCGACCTCTATGCAACCATTTATTCGTGATCGTGTACACACACTAACGGACTGACACACTAACGGACTAACTAACAGACACCCTACATACGAACACCATACCCGTTTTGATATATTTGGATTCCTCGCACCTTAAAACGTGTAAAAAATTCAAAAAACCGAGATCGAAAATTTTCACGATTAACTAAGTTCCCCATACCTATAGAATGATGGGGATCTAAAACAAAGTGATGCGAAATAAAGGCGGGGCTAAAAATTCTCCGGAATAAATTAAAATGTTGGCATCTATGGTCAACAAAAAATTGTCGATAATTATTATCAACGATAGAATGAAATGAATTTTAGTTGTTTTCAGAACAAAAAGGAAAAAAGAAAAATTATAGGGAGTTTATAAATATTTATTCACAATCAACGAACACTATATTATACCATTGATTGAGTCAAAATAAAAATGTGACTTTTATGCCCCTTAAACTTAAACTTTTTACTTTCTCTTACTTACCCATAAGGTAGAGAAAGTATTATTTTTGGGTCAAATTTTCGAATGTTGGTTTTTGTTATATTTACTCGTTTTGAGGTTCCCTGAATCCAAAAATCCTGTTTTTGGAAACGATCATGCGATTTGCATAAATCATCAATATTTTCCAATAGTACTTTGACTGCTACATCATTTAACCATTAATGAATTTTTCTTTTCGGGAAGACACCTTAAAACATATTTTTGTTATTGTTATACCGGAAAAAACAATAAAAATTTATCCGTCAAAACTAATGTAATTAAAAATATCCAGATAATTATTATAAAATGTATGAAGCTATATAATTCTTCTAAAATAACATCATTCTACCGTTCCTCGAACATTATTTAAAAGCTTTTTACAAAATTTTCAGCTTTAAATTTATTTTTATTGGTTCCAAATTTCGAGAAAAATTAGTTACAGTCGGCAGCAAAATTTAATGAAACCCACATCCACATTTTTCTTTTTTTTTTTTTTCTTTTAGTTTGATCGCTAATTTACCATGTTTTTATTAACTTCTATTCTTGTTTGTTTGTTTGTTTGTTGGTTTGTCCTTTACAAATCTTGCAATCGAATTTTAACTAACTTCCCTACTAGCTAGACATTTGAAACTATCATAGTAGCTCAGAACCCGGTGACAACACAATACTTCGAAGTTCGATTTTCGAATTTTTGATTAGTTTTCTTATAATTAATTAAAATATGAAAATAATAACATCCTAATAGCGTTAAAATAGCCATTAAATTATTGACTATAATTTAATTGTTGCAAAAAAAAAAAAAAATTACGAGTTCATTTTCTTTTGACATAAAAATAAATACATTTAATTAAACGTGAACATTAAAAAATTATAAAAAGTTAAATTATGCATCTCACAAAAATTGACATTATTATCATTTTAAAAATTTTATGCACATTGTTAAGAGCTCTATGATTGATGAGAAAATTTAAAACATGGTACATAAAAAGTTTTTTTTTTTTTTTTTTTTTTATCTTATAATTATTTTTATCATCAACATACTTTTTACTTTCCGAACATACATATATAAAGAAAGTATTGCAATCAAGTCAAAAATCCGAAGATTATGGAGTTTCTATATGTTTTAAGGTCCCCTGAGTTCATTTTTACTTTTTTTTACGAGGATGTATGTACGTATGTATGCGTGTGAGTAAACACGATATCGCCTAAATGCTTTGCTCAAATGAGCTGAAAGTTAGTACGTAGGATATACGTCATCGTATCACGAACCGACAGATTTTCGTGAATCTAGGACTTATAGTTTTTCTACAGGGACACAAGGGGAAATTCTATATCATTATGGCCTATTGGCCAAATATTTAAAGTGCGATAGCGTCTAAACGCCTTATTAGTCTGAGTTAAAAATTCATACACATGTTATAAGTCATGGTCGCACAACGTGTATAGATTTTTGTGAATCTATCAATTATAGTTTTTTTTTTTTTTACAGGGACACAAAGAAAAATCCTTTACCATTATGTTCTATGGGCCCAAACAATTTAAAGTGCGATAGCGTTTAAACGCCTTATTCGATTGAGCTCAAAATTTATACACACATTATATATCACATCCGCACAAACTGTATGTATGTATGTGTGTGTATTTGTGTGTATGAATGTGAGTGAACACGCTAGCGTCTAAACGCTTTCTTCGAATGAGCTGTAATTTGGTACGCATGTTGCAAGTCACCATAGTACGAACCCTATTGATTTTGGTGAATCCAGCACTTATAGTATTTTTACAGGGACACAAAGAAATATTCTTTATCATTATGACCTATGTTCCCAAACTTTTTAAAGTGCGATAGCGTCTAAGTACCTTATTCGATGGAACTAAAAATTTATACCCATGTTATAGATAACCATCGCACGAATCGTATAGATTTTGGCGAATCTAACATTTATGGATTTTTACAGAGACAAAACGAAAAATTCTATATCATTATGATTTATGGGATCAAATGATATGAAGTGCAATAGCGTTAAAAAATAATGGGAAAATATACTCAACCCCCTATTATATTTTTCACTTTTATTTAATTAACGACCGCCTTACTTTAATTTATTTATGCAACCGTTAATTATTTAATGTTCGGAAAGTCGAGTGGAGTCACTCCAGACTTTTTTATAAACAGCATAAAGACTAAGATCATGATACAACAAATATTTACATAAGAAAAGATTATTAAGTGCACATATTTTAAATGCGAATTATTTTTAGAGCTTCATTAATTTTGCTGCCGACTGTACCTATAATGCTCCTTGCGAAATCATTTTTATCCAATCATTTAAAAATTTGCACGAATTTTTAACTAATGTATAATATTTGTCACAAAACTAGATATTCATTTTGAAATAAAAAAATTGTCTTTATTACGAATCATTCTCAAATTTAATCGCAAGACAAAAATTCGTAAAAAATTCAAATTTTCCACTTTTCTTGTTTGTAACTAATTCTGCAATTGAGATATAATAAATACTTATGTGTGTTCAGTTACTTAATGAAAACGTACAGTAGAAAAAGAAGAAATATTAGAGGTTTAAAATAATTTAGAATTCGCATGGTGCATTTTGAAATTAGGCATTATTGGTGTTACAACAACTCATATTAACTTTTTATGCTTTGTAAAGCGTTTTGCTTCTATTTCTAATTGTTTATCGATTAATTCTAGTCTTCTTTCCTGGTGTTTAATTATTGTATTCATGAACTATTATTATTATTATAAATATTATTATTATTATTATTATATACGTTCTGTTGTGTTTATAATATTTCCCTCACATTAGAATGATTTTTTTAATAGTCTATGGGGCTGTGCCTCCACCGCACTTCGCTCACCAACCCCCGAACTTGCTTCGCTTATCAACCCTTGCTGGGCACTACCCACCTATTCGCTGCTTTTCCTTTCACTGAATACGAATATTAACAGTGCGTAACACAAGACAAATACAGAGCAATATTATACAAATCCATAAATTATATGAAAACTGAAATATATAATATTTAATACCACTCATCTTTTTAATGAAATATTATGCTAAAAATCAGTAATTTTGTTTAGAATAGAAAGAAATTCGTATTATCTAGATCATTTTGCGTTACAACTTTAATATATGATCGCCTTGGGGACTTTTAAAATTTTTTCACCGTTTGGCGATGAATTTGTTTGGTATAATTGCTTGTTAATGTATATATATATATATATAAATAATAGATATCGTAATAAGATTAAATCATAAAATTCAGCTATTAATAGAACTAAGACAATAACAGCACACTAAAATATAGAACTGAATTTAACACAGAGGAAAGAATTACACAAAAAGTTGCAATGTAGATTAAGAACCAATGAGTTAGGATAGTAACTTAAAATACTTACGCCTACCAGAATGATAATAAAAATGACCATTAAGCTTATGAGAGTGAAAACGATTAATAAATAATAAATCACAGAAATATTTGGATGTAAAAGCTTAAACGTAGAAACATACTTATCAAGGGGTGCATGCTTCATAAAGCTTAAAGAGCCGCAACGATTTCGTACAACGATATTGCTAATCATAGCAATTAATATCGTTTCACACCCCGATCGATGCAGCAAAACCAAAAAGAATTAGAAATAATTGAAATATTAAATTAAAACAAAGATTTAAAAAAGATTAAATTTAATCTTAATGGAAACCAAAGTGAACACATGAATGAAGCAAAGCAACCACATGTATAACAATTAACTCTAACAGGAGAAAAGGATGATGCCAAAACTTAAATTGAAGTAAAATAAAATCTCGACAGATATCGATTAATCGAAGAAACTTCAGAGCATTTTCATTAAAGATAAATTACACAGAGTTAATATTAAATGATAATGTTAAAATAGATTTTATATCTAATTAATTTTAAAACTAGTAGAGTTGAATTAAATCGTACCATATTCATTAATAATATATCATTAAAGTTAAATACAGAAGAATAAAATCATAAGACAGAGTGCAAGCGCCATCTATCGGTGAGCTATAATAACATTAAGTCAGTAAAATTATTTCAGGAGAAGAATCCAATGCAATAAGGGAAATTAAGATGTAGTGACTGAAAGATTAAGGTAATTAGAAGTATTGACTGCAAGATTAAGATAATTTTTAGCGCCATTTAAGTAATTAGAAGAATTGAACTTTTGTGATTAACCCAAAACTAAATAATCTTGAAATCATAGTATTAAATGTTAAGTTTTAATCAGACACAATTACAAGCAATAATGCCAAAGAGTACACATATAAGGATAAGCATTATAGGGCAGTCATTAATAATTAAAATTATAATTTAAAAGATTTTTTTTTTCCAAATAATATAAGATCTTATTTTTGTTATGCATATAGATTGATTGTTCAAACTTAACAATGGAAGCCTCAAGTAGCCAGATGTACAAAATTAAATTTAAGGATAAAAGATTTCAAAATACATAGTATCAACCAGAAATATAAGCATGTAACTATGAGTAATCCCCCCCACACTTTTTTTTTTTAAATTAATTTTATTCAGCAACAAACCCACCCAACCAACCAGCCAAACAACACCACCCTACCTCCTTAATCAAACATCTGCCCACCCATCCACCAGTTTTTTTTTTTTTTTTTTTTTTTTTAATTAAACCTTAGTAGTTTTTTTTTTGTGTTAGACAAAGACCCTTTATGATAAACAAGTGAATAAATAAATTTTTTAGGATAACCCATTTTTGTAGCAACATTAATTATGTGAGAGATATTTTTGTTTTTAAACCTAACAGAACAAAGATTATGTATACGAAAGAGGTGATTGAGTAGGATATTTCTGTAAACAGAGATATGAAGACAAGAAGTAAAGTGAGTAAATAAATTTACTTTGAAACTGAAATCTTGTCTTTTGTCATACAGATCAGTATAAATTTGACTACCATCAAGTTTGATTTTTAAATCCAAGAAATTTATACAGTTATTGTTGAGAAGATTATGAGTTAAGGTAAGGTGAGAAGGATATTCAAATTTAAATAAATTAGGGGAAAAATTATTGACATAAAAAATTATAATGTCATCAATGTATCGGTAAAAATAGACATTTTTAATACATAATCCCTGTTCATAATGGTAAAGGTATAAGTCAGCTAACATACTCGAGCTGCATCCTCCTTGTGGAATACCGACCTTTTGAATATAGATCTTATTACAGTGTAGAATGTAATTGTTATGAATAATAAAATTTAAAAGTGTCTTAAATGATGCTGCCGAAAAGCATTTTGGTAAAGAGATTTGACTTTTAAATTTTTCAAAAAGGTTAAAGATGATATGATGAAGATCCGTTAAATTAATATTATTAAACAGGTCAGCAAAATCATAAGTCATGATATCAGTCACATTATTCATAGATAAGACATTGGCTTTAAGTTGATAACTATTTTTAAGGCAAAAGAAGTTTTTTGATCTACTGATTAAGTCATAGATTTGTTTGAGAATATCAAGGAGAATTTTGTTAGCGTTATTGTTGTAAGTATTACACCCTACAGTGACAGTTCTAAATTTAATAGGATTTTTGTGAAATTTAGGGATAAGTACAATATAAGGATATTTAAAATTATTATATGGTAGCTTTAGCAATTTATAAAAGCAGTGAATTTTGCGGTTATTGATTTTAAGATCATGATTTGTAAGATGAAAGTTAGTACTATTAGATATAGATGAACTGAGTAAAGAAAGATAATAATGTTTACATATTATAATTATTAGGAGATTTAATAATTATTAGGATAATTATTAAATCATAATTATTAGGAGATTTATCTACATAAGTAATAACAAAGTTTTGTTGCAATTCTTTGATAGATTTAAAGAGATTTGATTTATTGTAATGTGTGAGATTTGATTTTTGTTGAATTAATTCATCTTTAAGTTTTGAAATCACTAAAAATTTCCATTGATTGAAATATTCAATAGGTTTATTATAAGAGATGGAGAGTTTATAAATAAACAAATCAATATCATATGAAAACTGTTGTATAATCTGTGAAATATTAGTTTTTGAAGGGAGTCGATATTTAGTACCATATTCCATAAATTTCTTTAAATTAGAGTCATTAATAATATTAAGATCACCAGTGATAATATGTGCATGATTTCTGTCAACATATTTTACATAAGAGGGATGAGCACATCTACAAGTCACATGAGAAGATAAATTAGACTTAGAGACTGAATTATAGTTAAAAAGCAGACGACCAAGCGTAATAGGATATTTAAAGGTACGAGAAATATGAATGTCTTTAATTGGAAACATGCATGTTTTATCATTAAGAATGGATGATATATTAATGCTATTAAATATTTGATTAGAATAATTTAGAATAAGCTGTGAATTAGATTGGATTTTGTGAGGTATTTTAGAGATATTTAAATTGAAGAGTTTTATTCTGTATAATATTAAATCATAGAAAATATCAGAAAAATGTTGATTATAGGATAGGTTTTTAAATACACTTAAGTAAATGGACAAATACTTTTTTTTGATAGCAAATATAAACTTTCTAATATAAATCCAATCATAATGGTTAAGATAATTTGACTGTAAGGCTAGAATATTCTTAATAATGAGATTTTTTTATATTAAACCATTAGCAGATTTATTTGATTGTTTACCTCTTTTTGAACGAGAAGTTTTCTGGTTGACACTATGATTAAGAACAGAGTATACAGGGGAGTAATCATGAAGGGGATTAATGTTAGTATAAACCTTAACAACCCTATTGAAATATTCATGATTCAGACCATATGGATAAATTGTATTAAAGTATTTCATGTAGTGAGATTCATAGAAAAGGCGCTCACTTTTATTTTTTTGAATCCGAAGAATTTCAATAGTACATGAGCAGAAATTATGTAAATTAAAATGTCTTAGCTCAATAGTTGATTTATTGTTAAGGACAGGTGATGATAACTTTTTGGAGTCTGAGCGATGTTGATTAATTCTAAGATGTAAAGGGGTGGAAGTTTCACCTACATACTGCATTTTACACATACCACAGCTTAATTTGTATATTACATTATAAACCTGACAGAAAGGAACCAATTTTAAATCATTATAAATTTGGGACTGTAAAGCATTAGGGCAAGTTTTGCAACGAGAAGAATCACACTTTCTGAATTTAAGATTGGAAGGAGGAGAGTATAGGTAGCTTGATATCGATCCAGGAATATCCCTATCAATATTCCTGTACCGGGCACAATACTGAGGATGACCAAAGCATTTCTTGCCAGGCACTACTAATTTACTGAGAACATTCATAATAAAGGAGTGGTTTTATAGATAATAAGAAAATCAATTGTAATTTGCAAGTATACATTACTAAATGTCGTGATCTTTTGGAACAACTTTTAGTTTGATCCAAAAACCTATTTGGCGATTTTCTTTTAGTGATTACGGCGAAATGTGATTTTCGGAAATGATTGCAATGGATTCCAAATGATAACAAAGCGAAAACGTGTTTTTCAAAATGGCGTATCTTTTGTAATGCACACGAAGAAATTAAGCCTATTTTTAATATTAATAAAGCGAATATTTAAAATTAACTTACCTCACTTTGCAGGAGAAAATAACTGCATAAACATCTATACCTCAAGGATCATCAATATGCATATATATATATATATATATATATATATACATATGCTCTCCGTATACCATTTAAATGTTCTACAGTTACCAAGACAATACGATTATATAAACCAAATCGCCTGACATACATTTTTTCAAAAATTCCAAAAACATTTCTCTCTAAACAATTCATTCAAAAAAATTATAATATATTTTCCTTCTTTTCCGAAAATAGGCCCATCTTTCGTTAAATAAAACAGCAAAAATAGAATAGAATACTGAATAGAATATCTTCATAAATATTCGGAATGCTAATTGTCATGGTCACAAAAAAAAAAAAAAAAAAAAAACAGCAAGCAGATTGCGATGTCATGTTTCAAAGAATCCAGAAATCGTTATTGTTCAAAATGGTGCCAAAAAAAATCTCCAAATAGGGCTGTGAATTAACCTGGCGGTACCACAACTTTCAGGTTGGTACAACTTGTGTTATAACAAGACACCATAGAAAGACACTTGTATTATAACACCACACTTGTATTTTAACTAGTTAAAAAAAAAAAAAAAAAAAATTAACTGACTTTAGGCTTTTATATTTGATATCCGAAATAGCATTGCTTATCATTCGGATTATTTATTCTTATTTAAAATTATCATACTTATTAAGCGCTCATGGTACTATTTCTCAGGAATATCAAACAAAAATTCTGTACTGATAAGTATAAAGGATTTAAGTCCATATTCTTGATTTTTCAGGAGACGAAAAATAAAGTTTGACTAGCTAAAAACAAATCAGAACAATCGATTAGGAAAAAGGTATTTCGTTGATTTATACCCTTTATACCATTCAGTGGTTGTCAACCTTCATTTAATAACGGGAAAAATTAATTTAAATATTTTATATCATGCATGAATGGTAAATTTCTGACTTGGACCTTTCTTTACCAATGGAATTTCTCAAAGACTAAATGTCATAGACTTAAATCCTTTATACCAATCGATAGAGAATTTTTTTCTGAGTCTGACTATCTACTTAACTCAAAATCGACATTTTTGGACTTAAATCCTTTATACTTATCAGTACAGAATTTATATTAAACTTTTTCTGAAGAAAAAGTTTCTAATACCTAAATATTTTGAAGGAGACGGGAAAAAACTAAATTAAATAATATCTGTATGATTGATTGCCTCTCATTTTGTCTTTAAAGTGTATTTATCTTCTTTACTTAAAAACATATTTTAAAATACTTCGGAATAATTTTGGCATCAAAAAGTTTTATAGTCAAATTCAAACTCATTTATAATAACAACATCTTCTAATTTCGCATTGTTAAATTTCACCATTACAGAATTAAACATTTTTATGATACATTTCATATTTTTAATTATTGGAAGAAGAAAATTCATTATTTAAAACTCTTATGGAGAACTGAGTACATTTTATCCTTCGGTATTTTAAGAAGTATGCAGGAGAGAATTCAAAATTAAACTATAGAAGATTTTTCCATATTAAAATAATAATAATAAACTTTTCTTCTTTTCAGATATTTTCGAATGTGTAAAATTATTACCTAACTTACATTAGAAATATATATAGAGAGTATTATATTTTGCCCTGAATTAACTAAAAAATTCAATAGCAAAAAGTATAGGCATTAGATGTTTCATTATTCACAAAAAAAAAAAAAAAAATAGAATACGTTAAAAAAAAAAAAGATAAACAACATAAGACATTACCAGTAAGAAATTCAATTTTCTGAAGGTAGAAAAAAAAAGCGTTAATAATAGCAACATTGACATTTATTTTGTTTTATTTTTACTTTATTTTATTTTTACTTTATTTTATTTTTTTTACACCATTGATAAAATGTTAATTTCCCTGCGGAGAATGACATCATTGTGGAAAATGATGTAATAAGAGAAATCGTTTGTATAATGGCAAATAGAGTACCTTTACAAACTTGACGCTTTTAATTAATAACTTCGTTAATTAAGGTGATACGAATTTCTAACTACCTGAAATGTCTACCTTGGAGTATTCGGAACACATTCCTACCTCTTATCATGCAGAGCACTTTGCCCTCCGAGAGGAGATGCGGTCGCAGACAAAAAAAAAAAAAAAAAAAAAAAAAAAAAAATTGACGCCAGCCACAGTAACTTTTTTTTTTTTTTTTTTTTTTTAATATACAGAGATTTAAAATACATCCTGATCATTCCTTTGTTTTCGTAAAATAGTAATTCGTATAGTTCACATTTTTTTGAAACATGGTGGTTGTATTTTAAGAATTTTCTGTAAATAATAAGTAACAGAAAATTCAATCTGCATGTTAAAAGGAAAGATAATATGTAACATATCTCAACATAAATATTGTCATTATTTGTCTTAGGTAATTCGTTTTGTGTTTTTAAGTCAAATTTTAAACTATTTTGCAGATTAACATAATACATTTTAAATCAAACATTAGTCTCAAAATCCATACTTGAGCTCACAGATATAAAATGCTTATGGCGTTTCCTTCTAAAAAGAAAAAAAAAATCAAAACATGCTATTTAACGACCAAAAACTATTTTTTGCGACAAAAGTAAGGAAAAATTCTTTTTCATTTAGAAAAATTCAACATGAATGGTCTTCAAAATTCGTTTTTTAATGCCATTCCGAAAGTGTCGAAGTTTATCTTTGATTTATATTTTAAAACTTTGAGTTTTATTCCAGTGAGATAAAAGTTCAGATCAACAACGTAAAAGTTGAATTATATACCTGAATAGTTTATTTTTAAAAAGTCAAAGTTTTAAGTGCTCAAAGTTTTAAAATACCGCAGGACTTTATATTTTTAAAGAAGTTGGCAAAAGGTAATAACCGAGTAAATTGCTATACTCTCAGATACTTATAATAAAGTAATATGCATATATGTGTATATGTATGTGTGTGTGTTCCTTTTAACTTATTTTTCTTTTTCCAAATCATTCTATATAATCATACCACTTACTGGTTAACATTCACAAAAATATAAAAACATTGCTTTTCGTAATAGAGACTTTAGATATTAAATTTAATGTAATTATAAACAATAGATGTTGAAATATAGGCGCACAGAAAATTGTGGAAGTGGAACAATAACAGCGCCATCTGTCAGGCAATATACATACAACTATTTTCTAAATATTTGATAAAACGTCTAAATTCGAAAGTATCTAAATACTTACTGGTAGATAGAGTATATTTAATAGAAGAAAGTACTTAATTCGTAAAAACTTTCCACTTGATGGTTTTATATGTTTTAAGAATCAGTTACACATTTAGACAATTTTTTAAATAACGTCTATATGTCTAAAATTTGTCAATGGCATTTATATAATATGTTTGTCTAAAATGTTACACAAAATCGAGATCAGAAATCGATGCACAGAATTAGGATATTAACACACATTGGTAATTATGATTTACAAGTCGCCCAAAACGTGGCGCTGATATGTTATGTCATATTTCAGTAAAGTCCATATCTCAGCTTCTATTCTGTATAATTTTACAAAACTTAACATTTTAAGGGAACATTTTGATAAATTCTATTCCTATGTATACGAATTCGAACGAATAGTGGCGCTACTATTCTAGAATTTTTACCGTATGTTAAGAAGGCTGTCTCCGTTCTTATAAATGTGTCAAATTTGATAGGTGATATAGCCATTATGAAAAATAATGTTGACTTAATTTCATTTCCTCTCTCAAAAAAAAAAGGGGGGGGGGATGATAGGGAATTTTGTCAATATTTATTTACAATCAGCTAACACTGTATTGTCCTTGGGCATTGGCTGAATAAAAATAAATATGGGACTAAAACCCCTTATATTTTAGCTTTTATTTGGAGATGAACTAAAATTCTGTTCATTCTATCTCTCATAATTGTTTGAATTTGCACGATATTTGTTTGAGACTTTTTTATAAATAGCTCAATACTTTTGGCTATTAAATTATGCAAATGAAATGTTTTAAAAGCTTACGCATGCGTAGTTAAAAATTATTTAATAAAAATTCTCATATTTTGTAAGTTATTGAACATTTTTGCATTCTTATTGCAGTATGGTATGTCTAATGCAGTATGCCAAGTTTCCTAAAACTGGTTTTTCCCTGGGTCTAAATACCTTACATGTTATAAATAAAAAGTGGCAATTCTTTTTGGTATTTTTTAAAGAAACCGTTATATTTCTAAGAATACATATGGTAGCCTCGTAAGAAATTATACCTATAATTAGAAGAAGCTTTCTAATCACATGCTACGGTCAAAGCACATTTCATGCATTATTTTTTACAGGATGATCCAAAACATTTTGATTTTTGTTTAATTTTTTACCGGTTCCTTTTCCTTCTCAAGACAAGACATTTGCTGAAATATATGAGGTATAACATTTTCTTTTTCTTTCATAGTTTCAAGATAATTCTTAAGGAATATTTCTGATATTATACTAAATGTCTAAATTCGAAAGTATCCAATTACTTACTGGTAGATAGTGCAGAAAAAAGCAAAAATTGAATTGCATTATGGGAAATTTTTACTTATGCGCTAGAATGCAGTTTAAGACTTTAAAGCATTAGTCTATATATTTGCTAATTCGAACAATCAGTTAAATATACAAGAGTATATTCATCTAATATTTAATATGAACATTAAATTAGAGAAACTTTCTCAAATGTAAAAAATTTTATATATTTTTAAACAACTCTCTGTCCGTAAGTCAATATAGCATTTACTCTTATTAGTAGCATTTAATTAATGTGTACAAAATAGTTTTTATGTTATTTATCATTACATCCAACTCATATTTTTTTTTTCTATTACCCCACTACCGTAGATAATGAAAGTATTGTATTCGGCTAAAAAATTCAATGACGAGTTTTTACCTATTTACATGTTTTAAGGTCTCTTGAGTCCAAAAAAGAGTTTAGCAACTGGTGCATGTGTGAGGTACGCATATATGTGTGCATATGTAAGGAATTTTCTGACTATCAGATGTCAAAAACCAACAAAGATAGAACGATGAAATTTCAGAATTGAGACAGGTTTAGTCTACAGATGGTTTAGCCAACTTTTGAAGAAAATTGGAACACTAGAAATGGAACATTTGGAACAGGAAGTGGGATCGTATGTCCTAATCTCTAAAACGGCTCTAACGGCTTTCTTCAAAGTTGCTATAAAACACCCTTAGATGTCATTTCGTATTTATCGCGTAAATACGGACTAGGATCCCTTAGAAAGACCCCCCACGGCGAGCGCACTATACCTCAGGCCTAGGATCCTTGAGCAAACACCGAAGCACTTTTCGCATGTATTAGTTTCTTAGTTCAGGAAATTTGATAAGCTTCCTGTATAAGCATATCTGTTTTAGCTCTCACACGTGCATTCCTTTAAAAACTGTTCTACGGAATTTCTTCAGACTCACCATATTAACAACCTCTCAGATATCCTTTCGTACGTAATTGTTAAGCTTTTTTTTTTTTCATTTATTTATGTATTTACTTTGTACTCGAGTCTAACCTCCCAATGAAAAATATCTTCTCCATAAAGTAACTTGGAAGCGAGCTATACTCGCAAACACATTTTTAATTTACAAAACTGCCGTATTATTGGGAGCCTGGGCACCAAAACCAACCCGTACCAAAATTCGTAACAATCTTCCATGAAATTGCCACGGCTGAATTCAATCTGCAAATGAATGATGTACTTATCTATATATGGAACCATATTTTTATTTTATTTATTTTTACGCAATTTTAATTATTTAAAGGTCATGTAAATCTTAAAACTGCGTAAAATAAAGTAAGAAATATTGCGAATTTTTTTGAGGAATGAAACTATTTTTATGACATATTGATATTTTGGGACATATTATTTGCGGGACAATATGGCACTTTAAAATGTTTAAAAACCGGGTAAAAAGTAGCAAAAATCCATAGACAATAACATGGGGGGAAAGAGCGTCACAGTTCCAAGGCAAGTAACACCAGCCAGAAAATTTAAAAAAAGAAAGAAAAAAGAAAGGTCAAGAAAAAAAATTTTTTTTTTTGGACGGGTGGGTTCGGGACCCTGCAGCTACGTGTCGCCTACTATTACTATTGGCGATGATGTGAGTGGCGAACGGGGCATTCCACCGCACTTTAGAATGTGGAAAAAACGGGGGGGGGGGGAGGAAGTACTAAATCCATAGAAAATAGCATGGGGGGAAGCACAATCAAAAATTTTTTTTACGCTTAATATAAAATTAAAGACAGTTTTTTTTTTTTTTTTTAATGTAAGAAGGGTGAATTTTTTTTTTTTTTTTTTTTTAATTATTATCCAAAATATTGTAAAATAATAACTTTTTAATAAGATATGTATCAAACTGATATAGTAACTGATCAAATCTATTGAATAGAATTTTGTAGCCGGGTTTCCCACTATGGCTATATTTAAAGTACGCAGTTTTATTTCAGTCATCAATTCATCTGAATACATTAGAAATTTATCAGTTTCTCATCATGTTATGGGTAAAGAAGTTAGATAATGATAAAAATTTCGACCTTTATTTATTTATTTATTTTATGTTTTTACTCACTTTGAATCGTGGTAAATTCGAAAATCATAAATTCATTGAGATGTAGCTGTCCGTCTGTAGAGTGTGACACTGATAAGAACCATATTTGTTTTCAACATTCTAATTTGAAAACTTTGTAAGTTATTGCAAATTTACGGTTTCTTTAACGATAAAGAATAGGAGAAATTTTCGCATAAATGCGTATTATGAGGATTATGTTCATCGTGAAGATATTCGACCAGTTTTAAAATATTATTGTGATACTGGTAAGAATATCATTAATTATGGGTATTCTATTTTAAAATCTTCATAAGTTATTCCAAATTTGCGATTCTCTTAACAAAGCAGAATGTATATAATATTTCTCTAAGATGCACCAGTTACGATTACATTTTATCGAAACGATACAATAGTGACGTAACGTGTTACCTGATTGATCATCTCAGACCCAAAGCATGAACTCAGCTGCTAGAGACAAAGCAATTATATGCGCTTTGGCTAGCGATTTCGGCTACAAAAATTTAATCTAATATACTTGAAATACACATTTTATTAAAGAAATTGAAAAAATATTAATTTTTTTGTGTTGAAACATATGCTCAAAATCTCATTATATAAATATATTTTGAAGAATTTAAAACCAGTTAGGCCTGGCATTTAACAGGGGATATTCGCCAGGAATTTGGTGGCGCCACCTATTACATTTTTTTAGATTTTTCATTCATTATAAACAGAATGGAAGTTATTATTATTTTTTTTTTTTCATTTATTTATTTTGTAGATGGATTTGTTAACTATGGAATTTCTGTGTGTGTGTGTGTGTGTTATGTATGGTGATATCGTAATTTAATTCCGTCAAAGTTTAGTAACTAATTTATTTTTAATATAACAGTAATTTAATTTACTTCGAAGACATTTAAGCATCGGAAAAAAATTATTTTCTAAAATTGGAATTATAATGCAAATGTCAAAGATTTAAAAAAAATTTAATATCTGAAGATCATATTAGGTATGAAGGTACTACATACGCATATTAGAGGTATGTGGGTACTACTGTAACTGAAAACCATATTAGATATGTGGGTACTATCATGCAGATATTCTGCGCGGGAAAGGCTAGTAGGGCAATGTTTCAGACAGATATGGGAATTATTGGATTGAAAATATGAAGCTGGCATATGAAGCTGGGCGTACTACAAATTCAGAAGCAAATTAGGAAGAGGTAAATGTATCGAAGAGGAGTTTGGGTAACCTAGTAAGTGGGGCATACCATTTTGCAGTCGTGCCGAGTGATGGGTAAATTTCATTTTCCTTGAAACGAATGTACTTGTATGCCCTACAATAAAAATTTATTAGAACAATTGCATGATGGTGAACTGAGCAGTATCCACTTATACCAACTAATTTTCAACAGGCTTGCTTTTCTTTGTGGAAAATATGCAATTTCACAATGTTGTGAGAATGGAATGGTTATTACCCATATCAAACCAGTAATCAGATAGGTAATTGAAACTTTAAAATGCGCAGACAGTGCATGTATAAATTGAACAAATGATTGTATCCCGCATTGTTCTGAAATTCCATTCGAAGCAAAATAAGTCTTTAAAATATTGTCCCGGTGCATTTTGTTATTAAAATTGTGAGAAATAATTGTAGTGTCATTTATGGTGAGTCTCCTATATTCTTATTCAATTAAAGGTATTAGGTCTTGGATTTCTCAATAAAATATGTTTCTTCTTATTTTACCTTTTTTTTTTTTTAATTTCTCTTACTAATATATTTATATTATAGAGAAAGTACTAATTTTGGGTCAATTTTTCGAAATTATAATTTTGTTATATTTACACGTTTTAAGCACCCCCCCCCCCTCCCCCGAATCCGATAATCAGGTTTTTAGAAAATAACCTGTGTGTGTTTGCGTCTGTTGTCGCCATATCTCAAGAACTAATACTAGCAGGAAGTCCAAACTTAATATTTTAAATCTGTATAGAGATATTGCACTAAATTTTTTGTTGAGATCAATCTAATCGTTCGTGTATTTCAGGGACATCCAAGAAATTATTGCATCTATGGGCGAAATTTCGGTAGGTATTGTTTAACATACACAAGGTGCACTAAAAAAAAGTAAATGAACATATGTCTTTTATATGCGTAAAAGCACGTTCCATGTTGAATTTGGTATGAAAATCATTCACTATTCGTTTGTAGAGACCCAAAAAGAACTATACAGGGAAAAAATATAGTGCTAAAAGAATATATTGGTACTATGCTTGGATATTGATATAAATGCATATCAGATTGCTTTGTGTGTTATTAATATAGATTAAAATTTTAGTACAAAATGTGGTGTATACATAGTTTATAGGTGTAGTAAAAACAATTCCATTTAGACGGCGCTGCGTCGGCCCAGAAAGAAAAAAGAAGAACTTATATCTTTTGTTTATAGATTTTGGCAACAGCCAAAATCTGTTTTACAGTGTTGCCAGACTTGGGGATACATTTGGATGCTTTGTCTTAGCTAGCTTGAATTAAACTTGCAGGGATGGAATATTCACTATGACTCCCTATTTTGGGGAGTTTTGAAGCTTCAGGGGAAATATTTGGGGACAGAGATTTAGTGGAGAACAGTTTGAGGAAAAGAAAAATTTTGGGGAAATACACGGGATTTTCTTTAAAATTAGTAAAAGATGACATTTTCCTAAAATTCAATTTAAAAAAAAGGGCAATTCTAGATGCTATTTGTATTTCAGAAATAGAAAAGCAACTTTTTCATCTTTTTTATTATAAATTTATTCTGTTTTTTTTTTTTTTTTTTTTTTTCCCACTTGTAATCTCTGATTGCCGGAATTATTTGGTTTATATGTGTTGTAGCAAGTATAGTGAAAGCTAAATACTTATTGATTACTGCTTCGCTTGAATAATCAAACTTATAGTAAGCTGGACTAGCATAAATTTGGATGCTTTGTCTTAGCTAGCTTGAATTAAACTTGCAGGGATGGAATATTCACTATGACGAAAGCTCTTTAAGCTCCCTGTGTATACCTTGTTTTTCAAGCATTTAAAAAAAAACTGTTTTATATACTTATGGGTTAAGTACAAATGATTAGAGATGAGGAAACTCAGAAAGTTAGACAAACAGACTCAGACGAATAGCAAAAGTTACACAAATTTAAAATTTTCCAAAAATTAGCGTATTGAAATTTATTTTTGTAAATGGGGATTTTTTTCTATAAAGAGCTTCATTTGGGGGAAAATGTGAGCTTAAATTTATTAAATATTTTTTAACTTTTTCCAAAAAATTTACATTTTTAGTATAAATTGAGTTGGGGATTTTTTTTGGGGGGAAAAAAACCCTTGTTTTGGGTATATTTGAGAACTGTTTGGGGAAATTCACTTTGGAGCATCTGGCAACACTGTCTGTTTAGTTTAGTCTAGATTTTGGATTCTTCGGCTGTGTTCAAAGATAGAATTTTTTCGATCTCTCACTATGAGAGTTAATTAGATTCGGAACTACGTTCCTTTAAGTATTCTTTTTTGTAAATAATGTATTTAAAGTGTAAATAGAATTTGTATTTTATTATATCATTAAACCTTCAGAAAAAGTATGCATCGTTCTATTTTATTCATTCTCTTGTTTCAAAGCAATCCGGCATTTTAATTTTGATTCATTATGTTCTCAAAATGTAAATACCACTGAACCGCGAATTATTTTTTATAGGTGACACACAGAGCAACAATTAATTAAGGGAAAACTTTCTTTTTTACTGAATATAATTGGTGGAGTGGATTTACTATATTTTACCATGTCCAGATAAACTCTTTAGAAATGAAAATTAATTCCCCGTAGTTGAATAAAGTATTCATTTTTTTATTATTATTATTAAATTTTCAGCGCTTGTTCTTCCTGTAATTACGTGTTTTGACGTTCCCTGCATACTAAAGTTATGTTTTTAACGGTTATCAACGAAACTTCAAAACAAAGAACTGGAGGCAAATCAAAGGTTATATTAAAAAGTTCATATGAGGTTGCCACATAAAAAGTTTCATCAAGGTTGATAAATTTCAAGGATTGAGTGGGTGAAAGTTTTCTGAATAATGTTGAATATAGTTTTAAATCTAATAAGAGCTTTGAATTCGATATAAATGTAAGTATTATATTCAGACGGGATATTTTGGGGGTTGATAGCCCACCTTACACAGAATTATTCCTCAAATAAAATTGTCCCTATCCTTTAATAATGCAATCTGTGTTTATAGTATTAAAATGAAGGGTAAGAAAAATGTTGCGTGAATGCCACACCAGACTACTTTTATTTGTATAAAATTTTGTATAAAATGGTGCCTTGAAGATTACCGAATGAATCAATGGCATTTACTTTAAGGATATTTATTTTCTCAATATGATTTCTTGTTTGAGTCCTTTTATTATTATTTTTTTTTTAATCTATTGTTTTATCTTTTAACTACATAGTGTCGCGAAAGAAATCGCATAATGTATGGGACTTTTTATGATGCAATCCACTTTTCCTTCTTATCTAATCTCGAGAATCTTTGACCTTATCCTCTTATGTTTCCTAAAAGTAAAATAAATGAGAAACAAATAACATGTGTTATTTTAAGCTAGCGCATATTTTAAAAGAAGTCTACAATATAACTTATATAAAGCTTAGATTTAGAAATATTAGAAAACAGTTTACAACGAAAAAGCAAATATCGTCTATAACATGAGTGTTATCTTTTATTTGTCACTAGCAAACCCTTGCGAAGTTTTCGCAGTTTCTTTCTTTCTTTCTTTCTTTTCTATATATATATATATATATATTTTTTAATCTTTAAAATTTGAAACTTCTAAGTCTTATACCAATTTCACTACCCAATATAAATTTCATTTCATCAGAAGCCAAATTATTATTAGTTTTTTTTTTTTTTTTTTTTTTTTTTTTTGGGGGGGGGGGGATGAAATTTCAATGATAGTTAACCCAAAATCACTTAAAGAAAAATTTCAAAATAAGATTCATGTTTGATGATCCAGTTTTCATACATCCCCATGTAGGACAGCTTTAGTATAGGATCCCATGACGACTTTTAATTTTTTTACCTCCATGTTGGCGATGCTTTTTAATTTTTTCGTTTTTTCATAATTGAAAAAAAAAAAAAACTTAGTACTTATTTTGATAAAACTTCTTATTGCTGCGTTTTTTAGTCAATTTATGACACAAAGTTCATATTTTGTTTCTATCTTTAATGTATTGCTTGGTTTAAAACGACGCGTGCAAAGATTGCAAAGATGCAAATTTTAAAAATAATTTTTTCTATATAATTATCTCAACAGACAAATGTCGGCATTTTTAAAAATTATTATTATTAGATCACTGAACTGAGTCCGCGTGCATAAATATTGCTTACGTATTTTTTATTTACTTTTTTTTAACCCTCGCGTATTTTATTGTCACTATCGTATCATTTCTACAAAATATAATTGTAATTGGTCCACGTTAGAGAAATATCATATAGATTCTGTTTATATCTTTAATATATTGCTAGGTTTAAAATGACGCTTGCAAAGATTCTGAATAACTGTTAAAAATACATTTTCCATAAAATAATGTCATCATACAAATGTCGTCATGTTTTCTTATTAAATTATTGAGCTGAGTCCGCGTGCTTAAATATTATTCATTTTTAAATATTTTTTATCCTCGTGTATTTTATTAATTTCACCACTATCGTATCGTTTCGACAAAAATTAATTGAAAATGGTCCACGTTAGAGAAATATCATATGGATGATTCATAGCTACATATATACTATATATATATATATATATGTGACATATTCAAATTTGCTTACATTAAATAAACTATAACAATCTCCCAGCCACGATATTCCATAATAATAATAAACCCAAAGTCTGCAAAACAGAATTTAATTTGGTACGACAGTACTTAATTTAATCTATTCTTCCATATAAAAGCTTGCAGTAACTGTGTTTCAGTCCCTAGTATCGGTTACTTCGTTCATTTCTTTAAATTTCTTTCGTATAGCTTTAGCCTAGGAACCGCTTAGTGACTTTTAAATTCTTCATGAGGAATTAAAAAAACGACTATCACAATTGCGTAAGTAAAGGTCTCGGAAAGAAACGTCGAACTATATTGGTGTCAAATTTCAAAATTCGCTATAGGATTCTAAACTGAAGCTGTTCCATTTCTTTTGCATGATTTTTCTCAATTTTATTTTAATTATTTAAAAAAAAAAATGTTTGCTATCACAACTTTTTTGATTTTTTAATGAATAATTTTGTAGGTATGCGAGTTATATCTCCTGAATCATAGAAACTTTTTATATGTATTTTTTTTATAGTTTTTGTAAAATTTTATTACTCAAATTTGTATCACAAAGTTTGTTTACTTTCAGAAATTTCAATTTATTTTATTAAATTTACCTTTCTCATTTATTTTAATTTATTAGAAACTGCCATCATTATTTTAGAAACTTAAACTTTATTTTTAGTAATTTAAAAAATTTTAATTATAAATATTTTCAAATGAATTTCTTATATGGCTGATGACGTCATGTTTCTCTGAAGTCATCTTAAATACAAGCAAGTTAACTTTACTTATAATTTTTTTTCAACATATATAAATAATAGTAACAATACATAACATATATCGTTCTATATTGAAGCTGTTCCACTTCTTTAGCCTGATTTTTCTCAATTATATTTCGATTATTAAAGAAAAAATCTTTACACTTTCATTTTTTTTTCCCGACATAAAAAGAAATGCATTTATTTATTTATTTTTGGCATCAATTTTTTTTTTCTTTATAATCATTTTAAAGTTAAAACGTGGTTTTTATTTATATCTTTTGAACCAGTTATTCGATTGAACTAAAAACATACGGCGTTAGCTAGATTTTGCCTGATTAATAAGTATACAAATTTTCTATAAAACCTAAAAATCCGGATAGATACAATGACAAACTTTCATCTTTATATGTTTAGATAGAAATAAAATTGTTTACACGTTCATAAATAATGTGTAATACTATAAATGGTGACAACGCAAAATCCCTGTCTGAAAGACATAGTCCTGTTATACTAATAACCTGTGTTCATAGAAATGTAGACAAGACCTTTTTTTTTTTTTTTTTTTTAATTGAAAGAGTTAGTCTATTAGTTTGATTTTTTTTTAATCGTTTTTTAGTAGGATGTGGTTACTTTGTATTTACTATAAGACGCTTATAATTTTGGATTTAAATAAATCTGGTGTGCTACTCACAGTACTTTCTTTCGCTCACATTATTATAGACATTTCATTACAATTTAAGGTTACACGAACACTGTATTTGATTAGTAATATTTTAAAAACAGTTGAAAACAGTTTTATTTGACCTACATTCAGTGTGAAAAGACAACCGCTTCATCAACCCCTCCCCCCCCCCCTCATTTAAACCATGTAACTATATCCACAAAATATTTGTGGCTATTATTGAATAAAAATATAGTTCAAATTATTCAGAAACTTTTCGCTCACACTTACTTTGGAAGTTATTCGATTAATTTTAAATATCCTTGTATATTGTCAACAGCAGTATGAGCAAGAGGTAGTGCATTTGAAGTTAGCATAGAAAAATAAGAATCATAGCATAAACATAAACATAGTTTGAATTGGTCTTCAAGCGATCTCTACCCACAGCCTTAATGCATCCGAATTCTTTTGGGTATACCTGTAAACGAAGAATATATGCTTTTATTCCATTTCTATTAATTACATGTTTTTGTGCATATAAAAAAAAATTATTTCATTCATACCTGCCAACATATTTAAGTATTTTTCTTCCTATTTAAGCGGAATTACATTTGGAGAAAATTACTCTAAATATATAGCGGTGTGGGAAAAGGGGCGGATGCTAACAATGCTAAGGAATATTAATTAGAATGTTGGCAGGTTTGATTTTATTTTGTTTAGGGTAGTCTAAAGATGTTAAACAGTATCTATGAGAAATTTCGCCCATAGATGCAATATCTCTGAATTATTTTGTATATCCCTGTACACT
The DNA here is from genome assembly GCA_963930645.1 of Salticus scenicus. Classification (NCBI taxonomy): domain Eukaryota; kingdom Metazoa; phylum Arthropoda; class Arachnida; order Araneae; family Salticidae; genus Salticus; species Salticus scenicus. The sequence goes on along the minus strand of OZ005652.1, from coordinate 340,571,001 downwards.
AATCATGTACTGTTCTCATCTAATGCAGATTTAAGGTACCTAGTTTGGACTTCCCTGTAACATATGTTTTTAAGTTATGCTTAAAATAGACTCTCTTTCACATGCTGAGACCAACTGCCAAAAATTTGATTTTCACATTTAAGTTACCTCAAAGCGTATAATTACAGCAATTACTCAATTTTAATCGAAAATTTTACCCAAAATCAATACTTTCTCTATCATACGAACAGCAGAAAATAAAAATAAAAGGAATTCGAAATGAAGCATAATCATGATATTTTATATACTGAAGAGCCATAAATTATCTCAATCTCAATGTTAAATGCCATAATAATGAAATAAAATATTTTAATTAAATTAAAATTATAAAGATCTAAAATATGTAATGAAAATCCGTATTATATTCATAATCTAATTTCCATTTCATGATTTCATTCGTATTATATGTTATTAGATCTGTTCACATAATAGCTCATTACAATAAATTTATCAATAGAATAAAATTTAAAACATCTTAAAAATGATAAATCTATTTAGAGTTTATTAACAATGATGCATTTTGGAACCCAATCTGCGTTAACATGTATACATACACGGTACAATAGACGCAAAATATATAAATAAAATGTTTTATGCCGACCTAAAACTCATATAACTTTCTTCATACAAATCTAACAGAGCGTAGTAATTATTGCAAATATTATTTTTTACACATTCACAGGTGTATGCATAATTTAATATAGCATATAAATATTAATGTAGTTTATAATGTTATGTTGAATAGATCCAAAAACTTATCAACAAGTTATAAAAAGTATTTCCGAGCAAAAGTAAATTTTGGAAAATTTTTAAAACATATTTTAAATTTATTTTAAATTACTTCATTTTAACTTCAAAAAATTTTTTATTGAATTTCAGTCGTTTTAAAGTTAGGAACTATTATGAAAAATCACGCGACTAAAATTATCTTTAAAATATGAGAGCTAATTATGTACAAAACATATTTCTCTTTGACGTTTTCCATGTGGAGGAAGATCTGTTTCGTGTTAGCAAGAAAGCTATATTTAAATTACGAAAGTGTCCTCTCTATTCTATTTTTTCGCACCAGTTCAACAACTACCAGAATACTCATCTGAACTTTAAAAAACATTGTTCTTTAAATATATATATTTATTTATTATGTAACAAGAAATGTTTTAGTAAGTAGCTAATTTTGACACAGAATTTTTTTCTCTAAAGTCATTAGTTTTTCTGTTGAAATACATCTAATATAAAATGTTAATGATAATTTGAAAAATTATCACAATTTTCAAAATAATTATTTTTAATAAAAAATTGCAACCAATTTTTTCATTGTTCTTGGTTTTTATTTTTATTTTCTGAACCTATACACTACAGTGTGGCTATTAAGTATCTGGAAAAATTATTTGATAGTGAATAATTGGTGAAATGGCAAATAAATTTAAAGCTTCTATTTTTGCAACAAGTAATGTCTAACAATTATTTTTACTTTATTCTATATTCAAAAGAAGAAAGTATTGGATTTGTAAAAATTTTCGACCTCAGGTTTTTGATGGATTTACACGTTTTGAGAGCTGTAGAACACGATTTGACCATTTTTAGAAAATGTCTGTCTGTCCGTCTTTCTGTCTGTCTGTCTGTGTGACAAAATTTTGTGGCAACTGTATCGCAGGAACTACACTGCACAGAATTTCATACAAATTGGTATGTAGTTGCACCTTGACATACATTAGTGCCTATCAACTTTTGGTAAAAATTGTCCTACAGGTTGCGTTGCTATCCCGCTTTTTCTAAATTTTTAACATGGTGATATAGGACAAAATTTTGTATAAATGAGCATAAAGAGTATTATTTTTTAGTAATCATTATGAAATTTACAAGAATTATTTCTAATAGAGGTAGTCAACTGGTAAAAAATTTTTGTATGTGTAGGAGCCTCGCCACCTCCATGGGGGGGGGAAGTCCCCCCTCGAGGGGAGTAAATTTTCAAGATGGGTATCTTTCAAAAGGTCTCGTCAATACCTTTAAAACGAATGGTTGAACTAAAATAACGAAAGGTTGAATCTGTAATAATTTAAAACAAAGTTATCGATTTTTTTTACTTTTAACGAAATTTAACTAAACTTGGTATTTTGTTGGCCCCTGACATAAACTGGTGCTGATTAGATTTGGGGATCAATCGCTCAACAGGTGGCGCTGTGATCGTATTTTTTCTAAATTTTTAACATGGCAGTATAGAACAAAATTTCGTATAAATGTACATAATGAGAGTTATTGTTAACCTGTGATTGTAAAATTAATATGAATCATTGATAATTGTAGTAGTTAATTAGGAAAAAAAATTTCTGCATGTTGGGGCATCGCTTTCCCCCCTGAGTACCCCCCCCGAGTTCGGGGGGGGGGGTTTCAAGATGGGTATCATTCGAAAGGTCTCGTCAATACCTTTAAAACGAATGGTTGAACTATAAATATGCGATAATTTAAAACAAAGTTATCGATTTTTGTTTACTTTTAACGAAAAAAAAAACTTGGTTAAAAAATTGCTTTTTTTTTTATGTTGTTACTGAGTGAATTTGTATAAGAAAATATAGAAGAAAGTCTTGTGGTGGCCACAACATACTAGTTTACTATGAGTTTTCGAAAAGACGGTCATCGGTTTTGATGCAAGCTGCGATCTTCTTCGGAAGTGAGATGACGGTGTGGCGAAAGTAGTTTCTATCTACCCTCCCATATTTTCTTCAGGGCTTTCTTGAGTCTATCAAACGTATGATTTTCTGTATTCGCAATTGTTCTTCTAAGAACCCACACACTGAAAAATCCATTGGATACAAACCAGAGCTGTTAGAAGAAAACAGATTTTTAGTCAGATACCTTCTCACTTTGACATCAATTAAAGCAAACGTCGATTTGACTCCATGGACCAGAATACAAACTTGGTGAAAGATCTTAGCCGGATGAGTTTGCTTCCATAGAAGTACAACTTTCTCTAAAACATATTTTTGATAATCTTTTCCATTATTTTTTGCGGTTTCTTTGAAAACTTGTTGGCATAGGTGGACTCTGCTCAGTTCCCCATCATATATATGTTCTCATAAATTCTAGTGCGAGACATATTATAATCATGTTAAAAGAAATGAATTTGACCAAAGCTTGATACAGTGACAGAATGAAATCCCCGCCTAATAGGCTATCCACCGTTCACTTGGATATAATTATCTTATTCTAATCTATTAATTTATTTTATCAGGGTCGATTCCGTTATTTAGTTTTCATGCTACAGTTTCCTATGCAATAATCCTCAAAATTCCTATTTATATGAAAAATTTACAATTTCGCTATGTTGATAAAATCGTAAATTACGAATAATTTACGAAATTTTCCTATTAGAATATTTGTATTCAATCATGTTCAAACAAATATCATAAATGTAATTTTGAAGTTGTCTAATGTATTTATGATCCTCAAAATGGAAGTTTATGCTCAATTTTGCCTTATTCTGATATGTTAAGTAAATCGTAAATTCCAAATAACTTACGAATTTTTTAAATTGGAAAAATCATAGTCTATGATATTCATGCCAGTATCCTAAATAATATTTCGAAAGTGGTTTAACATCTTTACGATGAAAATATCCCTCAAGATTGATGTTTATGTGAAATTTTGCTCTATTCTGCCATGTTAAGAAATTCGTAAATTTCCAATAACTTACGAAATTTTTATATTGGAAAATTCATAGTCATTAATATTCATGCCAATGTCCTAAATAATATTTGAAAAGTAGTCTGACATCTTTATCATGAAAATATCGCTCAAAACTGACGTTTATGTGAAATTTTGCCCTATTGCCATGTTAAGAAATTCGTAAATTTCCAATAACTTGCGAAATTTTAAAAGTAGCATATTTATAGTTACTGATGTTCATTCCTCCATCAAAACTGATATTTTAAAACTGGTCTGACATTTTTACAGTAAAAAGTTTCCATTTAATGCACGTTTAAGTGAATTTTTGTCCTATTCTCCCATGTTATGAAAATCGTAAATTTCTAATAACTTGCGAAGTTTTTTAATTCGAATGTTCCAAATAAATAGGGTTCTTGCCAGTATCGAAAGTAATATTTTAAAACTGATCTGACCTCTCTGCGATTATTTGTTCGTGCGATATCGTGTTAACAGACTAACAAAGTAACGGACTAACACACACACGGACTGACCCACTAACCCTACAGACCTACAGACAGACCCTACAGACAGACACCATACAAATTTTGTCATTTCGGATTCCTCACACCTGAAAACGTATAAAAAAGTCAAAAAACCGAGGTCGAAATTTTTCACGATTACCTAAGTTCCCCATACCTATAGTATGATGGGGAACTAATTCACGATTACCTAAGTTCCCCATACCTATAGTATGATGGGGAACTAAAACTAGTTGGCATAGGTGGACTCTGCTCAGTTCCCTATCATATTTATGTTCTCATAAATTTCTAGTGCGAGACACATTAAAATCATGTTAAAAGAAATGAATTTGACCAAAGCTTGATACAGTGACAGAATGAAATCCCTGCCTAATAGGCTATCCACCGTTCACTTCGATATATTTATCTTATTCTAATCTATTAATTTATTTTATCAGGGTCAATTCCGTTGTTTAGTTTTCATGCTACTATTTCCAATGCAATAATCCTCAAAATTCATATTTATATGAAAAATTTACAATTTCGCTATGTTGATAAAATCGTAAATTACGAATAATTTACGAAATTTTCCTATTAGAATATTTGTATTCAATCATGTTCAAACATGTATCATAAATGTAATTTTGAAGTTGTCTAATGTATTTACGATCCTCAAAATGGAAGTTTATATTTTGCCTTATTCTGACATGTTAAGTAAATCGTAAATTCCAAATAACTTACGAATTTTTTACACTGGAAAAATCATAGTCTATGATATTCATGCAAGTATCCTAAATAATATTTCGAAATTGGTTTCACGTCTTTACGGTGAAAATATCGCTCAAGATTGACGTTTATGTGAAATTTTGCTCTGTTTTGCCATGTTAAGAAATTTGTAAATGTCCAATAACTTACGAAATTTTCATATTGGAAAATTCTTAGTCATTAATATTCATTCCAGTGTCCTAAATAATATTTGAAAAGTAGTCTGACATCTTTACGATGAAAATATCTCTCAAAATTGACGTTTATATGAAATTTTTCCCTATACTGCCATGTTAAGAAATTCGTAAATTTCCAATAACTTGCGAAATTTTCAAAGTAGCCTATTTATAGTTACTGATGTTCATTCCAGCATCAAAACTGATATTTTAAAACTGGTCTGTCATTTTTAGAGTAAAAATTTACATTTAATGCACGTTTAAGTGAATTTTTGTCCTATTCTCCCATGTTAAGAAAATCGTAAATTTCTAATAACTTACGAAGTTTTTAAAATCGAATGTTGCAAATGAATAGGGTTCTTGCCAGTGTCGAAAATAATATTTTAAAACTGATCTGACCTCTCTGCGACAATTTGTTCTTGAGATATCGTGTACACAGACTAACAAACTAACGAACTAACGGACTAACGGACTAACGGACTAACAGACACCCTACAGACAGACACCATACAAATTTTGTCATTTTCGGATTCCTCACATCTGAAAACGTGTAGAAAAGTCAAAAAACCGAGGTCGAAAATTTTCACGATTACCTAAGTTCCCCATACCTATAGTATGATGGGGAACTAAAACCAGTTGAGTGTTCCCATTGTTGCTAATCTGAGCTTAAACCATCAAACATTTTAGAAACAACGACCTTGATGCATCTTTTCATTTTCTGGTGTGCTTGAGAGCTAGATCCGAAAGTTTGCGTTTATTTTGAGAGTTTTTAGCGACTTAAACAGTAAAAACTTTTTCATCGGACCACAAAATATTTTTAATGCGCCGCACTTTGAAAAAATCACGAAACTTTTTCATTTTTCTAATAGATTTTACTTTCCCTGATCGCTCAAAAACTGCCTGTTGAGTAAATGCAAATTATTTTAATAAATAATATTTAAAGACAAAAGCATTACAACAACAAAAATTTGGTTATAATGAAGTAGTAAGTCCATAAAAGCTCCTCATAATTTTTCCGGATATATACCCTGTATATATATATATTACCAATAAGTAATTGGACACTTTCGAGTTAGGCCGTTTTGTCAAATATCTAGAAAAATTCTTTGGGAATCATCTTGGAACTTCGGGAGTTTAAAGAACATGTTACATCTCATATATTTTAGTAAAAGGTTTGCCCTGAAGAGGAAAATTGTACCAATACAAAATTAACCACATATTAAAACGTTTCGGATCACCCTGTAAAAAGTAATGCTTTAAACACGTTTTGGATGTAGCATGTGATTATGAAGATTTTTCTCATTATCTGTGTAACTTTTATGACACTACCACATATGTTTATGGAGATATAACCTTTTTTATAAGAAATTTCATAAAAAAATTACCACCTTTTTAATTATAACACGTAGGGTATTAGACTCGGTGCAAAATCATTTTTAGGTAACTTAGCGTATTTTATTACACACGGAAGGTTAATGCAAAAATGTTAAACACCATGTGAAATATTAACCACATTACTAAATGATTTTTAACTACGCAAACTTTTAAAATTTTTCATTCGCATAATTTAATAGCCAAAAGTACTGAGTTACTTATATAAAAAGTCCAAACAAATGTCATGTAAATTCAAAAAGTTGTGAGAGATAGAATCAACAGAATTTCAGTTCTTCAAAAAAAAAAACTGATAGGGGTTTTATCGGTATTTATTTACAATCGGCAAATACCGCATTATCATTGGGCATTGATTGAATCAAGATAAAAATGTGAGTAAAACCCCTTATAGGGTAGCTTTTATTTTGAAAGGAACTGAAATTCTGTTCATGCCATCTTTCATAACTTTTTGATTTTACATAATATATGTTTGGGGTTTTCAAGTAGGTAGCTCAATCCTTTTGAATATTAAATTATGCAAATGAAATCTTTTAAAGCTTGCGCATGCGTAGTTAAAAATTAATTAGTAAAAGTGCTAATATTTAAGAAAATATTTAAAAATTTTTCATTCTGATTGCAGCATGCTGTATCTAATGTAATACGCCAACTTTCTTAAAAAGGACTGTGTACTGGGTTTACTACCCTACATGCTACAATTAAAAAAGAGTTTTTTTTTTTTTTTTTTTTTTTCAACTTTTTAAAGAAACCGTTACAGCTCCATGAATATATATATATGTTAACGTCATAAAAAATTACACAGATAACTAAACGAATCCTCATAACCGCATAATACAGCCAAAATGCATTTAAAGCATTACTTTTTACAGGGTGATCCAAAACCTTTTGATTTTTGTTTAAATTTTTACTAGTCCGTTTTCCTCTTCGAGGCAAAACTTTTACTGAAATATATGAAATATAACATGTTTTTTTACGCTCCTAAAGCTTAAAGATAATTAATGAGGAATTTTTGTAAAAGTTTGACATAACGTCTAAATCCGAAATTGTCCGAATACTTATTGATAGATAGTATACAATAAAAGTAAAATATTGTAATCATTAAAAAACAGAAAAAAGAAAATCCAACCATGAGATTCTGGTTATCTATATGTTTGGTGATAGCTTGAATTAATTTTTGCTATCTTTACAATGATGTGTGCAAGATGCGTATAAATGTGCCTACGTGTGAACACGGCATCGTCTAAACGCTGCATTAGTTCAGTAAATAAAGGATTTGTGTCGGAACAAATTAGGATAAAGCTGGATTTTTTATAGTCGATAGACACTATTAAGAGATGTATTTTTACAAAAGACCCCACCGCACCCCTCCCCCCCCACCGGGCTAGTGGGAATAGAGTGACATTTACTTAATTGCTTCTAAAATTGTTTCTAAAAGCAATAGCGACTCAATCTTTTTTTTTTTTTAATTGTTCCTAAAACAATTTACTTCAGTTTTTTGAAATTACAACATTTTTCTACAGTGAATAATTAAGTCGGTAAAAACTTCTAAATATCAAAATTTTTTCGTAACATTTTTGAAGCTTTTTCTCATCTCGGTGTTAAAACAGTAGTCAATATATATTGTAAAATTCATAAAAGTCTTGAAAATTTGATCATCTTTAATATGATATAAGATTTGGTATGTTTATATTTGTTAAGAAGAAGCTAGAGCATTTTTATAATTCGCGCATGCTGTTAAATTTGTATAATGTGACAGAGAACTTTTCCGCCTTCCGCATCAATTTCGGTGATACAAGTAGAAATTAAATTTATTTTGATTGTGTTGATATGTTTTAATTATAATTAGTAAATCTATTTTGGGTAACTTTTACATATTGTTTTGTAAATAATGTCATTTAAGCGAATTTTCAAAGAATATTTTTTTTTCTTTTTTTAATGAGTGTATTTCATCTTTTTTTTTAAATTACGCTTTTTTTTATAGCTTTTCTGAAATCAAGAATTTTCTCACATACATCTAAGATCTTTGGGGACTTTTGAGAAAATGTGCCTTTCATCAAGATCTATCAACTGGGAAAAATTCAGCTTTATCCAAATTTGTAACGGCATTGGTCATTTTTTTTTTCTCTTACTTTATTTACTGGACTACATTGCAGGGAACACAAATTAGGTAGGCTTGTTATCGGTACGATCGCATGTAATAAATATTTTTTTAGTGAGCTTAGGATTTGTAATTTTTTAATAAATATGCAAAAATCTTATACATTACACTTTTTTTCTATAATGTGGCTTTTACATTATATATATATGTATATATATATATATGTTATATTGCTTTGGTAAGGCTTGGTCATTGTGGGAAAAATTATGTGCACACTGTAAAAAAAAAAAAAAAAAAAAAAAAAAACCCTGAAACGTTTCGTTTTGCAAAAGGCAACTAACTGCCTTTTCTGAAACGAATCGATTTGTTTTTGGAACTAATAGTTTCGATTTGCAGCACGATAATTTCAAGTCTGCAACATATCCAACCTAATTGGAAATTAAAGAGGCCTTATGGAAATCTTTCATTACCAAAAAAGGTTGGTTTCATTGCAGATCTGAAACGAATACTGTCGTAAATTAAAACTTTTCGTTTCCAAAACAAATTAATCCGTTTTTTTCTTTCTTTCTTTTTTACAGTATAGCATTTAAAGTTCTTTCAAAAAAAGTTATGAAAGAATTAAAACATTTATGTTTTATAAAAACAGGGTGGCGACAGTCAGGGAAAACAGGGAAATCATGGAAAAATCAGGGTACTTTATCAATCTAGAAATACCAGGAAAAAATCAGGGAATTTTGTAAAAATACCCAAAAATCATGGAAATTTTAAATTTTGTCCAGCAATCATGACTGAAAGTTCGCCAAATAGTGTTATCTTAACCATGATTGCACATGATTAGCTGCTTTCTAGTCGAATCGCATCAAGTTAACAAAAAAAAAAAAAAGTGCAATATTTTGAGGAATAATTTTATGTCTTGATGTCAACATGTTGTGTAACTAAAATGAGTCATATTTTTAAAATTTTGTTAATTTCTCCAAAATTTTGAATTTGTCATTTTATTTTCCTTTTTATAAGTGAACGAAGAAAAAAAATAATAAAGATTCAGATATTTTTGCCCATCAGTATAGATTTTTTTAATTGCAGTATTTTAGCAAACATGTTACACAAGAACGTGATATACACAAAATTATGGAATGTATATTATAGGTAACGAAAATCGTGGAAATTTGTCACAATTAGTTGTGGAAATCATGGTAAAATCAGGGAATATTTTTTCTGAATTTCTGCAACCACTCTGAAAAATCTAATTATCTGAAGAGAATTAAAATATTTATAAAGAGATTGAAACGGGTATATGTTTAAGAAATTTCATACAGCTGGATGATTTCTGAAACATGCTTGCTCACTATTTATAGTCCTTTTACAGGCAAACAAAAAGGAATTGGCATACATTACGATCCATTGTACAAACATGCGAAGTATGGGGAAAATACTAAAATACCCTACTGTAATTTCACTTTTTAATTTGTATGAGGAAATTTTCACTGATTTAGACATTTAGTATAATTTAATTATGTTCAATATAATTCGGTTAATCTTTAATACTATATTCAAAATGATTCAGTTTCATCCTATAATAGGATTTTATTGAACTCTGTTTGCATAAATTATTAAAAATAATTTCACGACTATGCGAACATGTGTGTCTTGCTTCCTATAAATCAATAAAACAACAACTTATACAATAAATAAAAACTTTGTATGTACACATCACAAGTTGTGAAAAACTTTGCAAAAATTATTTAAAATAATCTTTTTCGGTATAAAAAAAATAAATAAATGAATAAAATAGTAATAACACCATAATAATAAAAATGAAATAATAAACATTTTTCAATCGTCACACGCACTGTTGTACTATAACTTGTTACACCACACCTACACGGACATTAAGAGTGTACTAGATGCATTTTGGACAAAAAGAAATGACAAAATTTTTTAAATAATATTCAAAGTTAGTTTCGTGCACAGAAAAAAAATATCTGTAAAATTCATTACAAAGTTACTTCGTTTCTCATTTTAATCCATATCAAGAGAATACTTATTTAATGAGATATTTTAAAAGCATTGTTATCCGAACTTCATTTAGAAGACTGTATTAAACAAATACTTTGATTTGTATAGTATCAAATTCTATAAATGTTTAGTCGGAAAATGGAATTCTTTCTTCGGGTTATTTGTTTTAGCTATGAAATAGCCTGGAGTGAAACCTTGTGTCAGGTAACATTAACTCAATGCATTAGGGAAAATGATTGAGTGCGCATTGATTTATACAGAAAATAAAACTTTTCTTAGAGTGTTCGTATTACATAGAATTAAAACCTTTATGAAATAAACAGTCGAATATAATAGCTGAAAAAAAACATCTGAAATTAAATTAAATTAAGTTTACTTTTACATAAATACTTGCTGGCTTTGCCCGCTTCGCTGGTCACTATATTTAAATGAATACTTTTTATCATGATATTATTTTTTTCTATATTTATTAATAAACCTCAAAAATATGAGCATTTATCATTTGTTACAAATGAAATATTTTCGAAATAATTCATTTTTAAAACATAATCCTCGAATGGTAATACTCTTAAAAAAAAAAAAAAAAAAAAAAAATTGCTGTTCCTAAGAAAAAATCTTGTATTTGCTATGCAGATGCATAAAATATTTATCCGTAATGTGAAAAACCCTTCTCGTATCTCTCTATATATAAAGGCGAAATACCACCAATTCATTCATTTATCTATTAAATCAAATCGCTGAAGCTAAAAACATGCCGTTTGGACTGTAGGTTCATTTCGTGACATAGAGACTCAATATAAACAGATTTAACAGTCAAGTAAATTTCTCGTTAAAAATGCAAAATAATGTCGTCAAAAATATAGCCATATTTCTTCAGACGATGGCTTTCCATATAAAGAACACAGATTGTAAAACGTCTTAACGACTTTAATGTCCTTAACAGCATATCTTCCCCCCAGAACATCCTAATGATATTCTGTGTATGAATATATATCCAGTAGACATCCTGAGGATGTACTATGGATAGGTATGCTGTTAGAAACTATCATTACGCGAAAACTAAGTTTATTCTCCATGCCGATATTGCTTGAGAGTCATATTGCATAGAATATAAATAATATTTATATAAATTCGAAATAATTTTATGTATGCATGCATAGAAAGTAATTATGAATCGGTAAAAAATTAAGTGAAATAAGTAAATAATTAACAATTTATTATTATTATATCTATTTACAACTAATACGCGTTTGGTGAAAAGGGCTATTATTTGTTATGATGCTTTAGCTTTAGATTATTTCGCTGGCCTTATTAATAATCTCTTTACAATATCAAAAGTGTCAAAAGGTTATTGATTATTTGGAAAGAATCCATCACTTTGAAAAGGTCATTCAAATATTGAAAATTAAATCCGTTGGTCTTTAGATTAAAACTAAAAATAGATATTGTATGAAATTTTGATTAAACACTTTTTTTTCCCTTCCAGAAATGGCAGATGCAGAGGTGGGGAAAGACGTGGGCGACGCGGGCTACTGCCCACGACCACGCGCCAAAAAGGGGCCTCGCTCTGCACCAGTATCGAAGCTATATAATATGCATCAATTATGTCATTTTTTATGTTTTCGCATTCAGAAAACGTGTAGTTAAAAAAAAGTTTTAATACAAACGCATCGATGTATTAAATAATATTTTTTAAAAAAATCTACTACTATTCTTATATAGATTTACACTCTTCTCATTCAGCCGAATCAAAATTATATTGTACGCCTTTCAATAAAAAATTTCCGCTTCTGAGAGACGGTTCTTTTAAAAAACGAAATAAGTAAAATGCAATAGAAAAGAGAATATTTATAAATATTGACTTAATCAGAATGAGGTACTGCTCTTGAAGAAGAAAAGCGATACACAGTCTTATGGTATGTATGAAGAAATGAAAATATTGCCTTCGTTTGTAACAGACTGTTTTAAAAATATAAAGCATCTGCTCCAATATCTAATTAAAATTATTCTTTAAATAATACAATGAAACATCCTAGGACCATGCATACCATACCACTGAAAATTGGCTCTTTATTAAGACAGCATTGTAAAAGAGGTTTGATCAGAAAATTATAATTCAAACAAAAAAACTTTTAATTAAGTGGTTTTAAATTTATATTATTAAAACCACTTAAGTAGCGCTCAAATTTATATTATTTGTCTATCCAACTTGACAATAAATCATTATGAGTAGTTTGTTTTTTAAAAGATTTTTGTCAATAATATTATTTTCATGCTCAATCTAGCTTCTTGCATTTGTCGATAGAATAATACTTTATATTTTGGTTACCATGGCAACTCTCTTTTAACTTCGCAGATGATATCTCGAAAGTGGAGGGAAAGAAAAACTTCTGTTATTAACTGAGGTCCCATGTTTTTTGACTGGGATTAAAAATTGCAAATTTCAAAATTCTTCAATTTTTCTCTCCCACGCACAAAACTTGCTATACACAGTGAACATCATAAGACAAACTTGCAGTTCGAATTTCATCGATTTCCATCAATAACCAAAAAATTTACATTTTAATTTACATTTTAATTACAAATTTAATTTTATTAAAATTTAAATATTTCAAATTCTAATTATGATTAAATTATTTTTAATGCATCATTCAAAATATATTTTAAAGTACTTTTACATTATCAAAAGTGGAATTCGAGATTGCACCTGATTTACATGTTTTAAGGTGTCCTGATTAGGTTTACTTTTGTATCTCAGCTACTAATTAAAATAATTTCATAAGTAATACATCATTTGAAAGCTTTGTTGATTTGGAATTGAACAGTAGATTACAGAAATTTCTACCGCCAGATGGCGCTGTAATATTTTAAATTCTAATGAGCGAGGAAGGTGTTGTAAGTTCTAAAATGGGGATAAGGCGTCACCGAGCGGGACTTTGCTAAAGTCAGAAATTTGAAAGATCATAACATGGTGAGCGAACAGGCTGTTTCAGATATTGAAACTGGAAGAGGGCGTCGCAGGCGCTACCGAGCGAGAATTTACTGCGATTAAATTTTTCAATAAAGCTATTTTCTCTATATGTCAATAAGCTGTTATAAGACCTAAAACGGGAAAAAGGGGCCGCAGTCGCCACCGAGCGAGAGTTTCGTAAAGTCGGATTTTTGAAGGATCGCGAACCAGCTGGTTGCCGTAGGCGGCTAGTTAGAAAAAAGCAGCGTTTGTTGTTGTTGTTGTTGTTGTCACAAGGGCATTATTAAAAGAAGGTAATTTTAGAAGAAGAGGGTAATAAAACAAGAAAAATAAAATAATTTGTTCTTCGAAAATGACCCTTAAGACAGGTGCAGAACTATACATCTTATACTATTAAGCAAGGAGGATTTGTATATATATATATATATATATATATATTAAATTCAATATCAATGACAAAATTAATTTGTATAGAAAAGGCGCTCAAAGCAGCACAAAACAGTATACAAAAACAATAATATATTTAAATGAAGATAAATGAAGAGATGAAAGTGAAATGTAACAAACAACAAGAAAACTTATCAAACAATGTTAATAAACAAGAAAATTGGTTAGATATAAACGTTATTTAAGCTAGAAATTCAAATTATGCTGTGCCAATCTCTTCAGCAGGTGGGAACACAGCTATTAAAAAACTATGTAGTAATAGCAGGTTTCAAAAGATATGCAGGCTAGCATACTCCAAATGTAATTCAAATTGAATAGTAATGAAAAAATGTAAAAAAGTATTTTTATTTATTGAAAATTGAAAATTAAGTTTTGATAAATCAAAAACTAAAATTTCTATTTATTACAAATCATATTATAGCCAACAAAAAACATTTAAAATATATAGAGAGAAAGATTTTTATATATTAAATGCTAGCCATACATACCCCCACCCGAACCTACTAGAAAAGATGAAAAAACTCACCACCTGCGAGAAACAACATCTGCAAAATTCATCCCAGCTCAAAAACTTGAAAAACACTAAATTTTCCTTCCATATCCAAAGATGTCCGAAAACTTTCCAGGTCTGACGAAACAAAATAACTCCAAACATTAGCAAAATGGTCTTCCTAAAAGGCTTTAAACCAAATGCATCAAACTGGACACCTATATGGATCACCAATCAAAAAGCAGATACTGCGGCACTGACACTAAAAATTCAAATTTTTTGTATAATGAAACATGAAACTCAAAGGATACAAGTTTTTATAATATAATAAAGCTTGAAAATTGAAAACTTGTTTGTCAAAATTTTAAATTACATAACCTTTTGATTCTTAAAATATGGTTGATAACAGTTTCTAGTAGGTTCGGGTGGGGGTATGTGTGGCTAGCATTTCATATATAAAAATCTTTCTCTATATATATTTTAAATGTTTTTTGTTGGCTATAATATGATTTTTAATAAATAGAAATTTTAGTTTTTGATTTATCAAAACTTAATTTTAAATTTTCAAGAAATAAAAATACTTTTTTACATTTTTTTATTACTATTCAGTTTGAATTACATTTGGAGTATGCTAGCCTGCATATCTTTTGAAACCCTCTAGTACTACATAAATAGCTGTGTTCCCACCTGCTGAAGAGAATGGCACAACATAATTTGAATTTCTAGCTTAAATAATGTTTATATCTAACCAATTTTCTTGTTTATTAACATTGTTTGATAAGTTTTCTTGTTGTTTGTTACATTTCACTTTCATTTCTTCATTTATCTTCAATTAAATATATTATATATTATATATTATATATATATATGTATATTTCACTGTTCTCGAAATCTGTCCAACGAAGGCTGTACGATTTTTGGCGTAAACTACTTATTATAGATAGAAAACATGAAATTAACTTACGTTTTTCTTAGGAAAATTAGAATTTTTTAATTATTTAAGAAATAAATATGAATTCTAGCAATGTATTAATAAGCGCATATTTTTGCACAAATCAGAACATTTTTTTTTTTCAAATATAATTATACAAATCTTCCAAATTTATTATAATATAACTTTATACTAAAAACTTTATAAGTGAACAGTATATTTGCTTAAGGGCCCTCTTCACTCACCGCCGCCGGAAGCAGAAGCGAATGTTATTCTATGGGAAATTTTTCTTTACAAATAACTTATTAACTAATACATATTTTTAAATTCTGTTTTCACATTCTGAAAATTCCCAGCTGTTAAATTGAGGGGCCTTTTTTAAAAAAATATTTTTTTAATTTTTTATATTTTATTTTGAAGCTGCAAAATATGAATTTTCAATATGTGAATTATTTTCAGTTTGCAATTTCAAAATAAAATATTAAAAATTAAAAAAAATACATTTTTAAGAAAGGTCCGTCAATTTAACAGCTGAGAATTTTCTGAAGGTGAAAACAGAGTTTAAAAATATGTATTAGTTAATAAGTTATATTTGTAAGGAAAATTTCCCCATAGAATAACATTGGCTCGGGGTTCCGGCGACGGTAAGTGAAGAGGGCCATTAAATTGTATTTTAAGAGTTATACTCGAAAACAGAGAGAAATTTTTTTTTCTGATAAAGAATTTAGATGTTTAGAATTAAATATTATTTCATCATTTAATGTTTTAATCATGCAAGAATGTATGTAAAATATACTTTTACCGTTCTATAAATACCAATTTTTTACTTTTAACACGTTTATTTTTTAATTAATTGAGATACGCTTATTTTATGATCAAAACAAAACAAACAAATGAAAGGATGAATCATTCATGGAAGTCATTCATTTGAAAAATATCATTGACGTTAGAATGTATTCACTTAAGTCTGGGTAGCCCTGAATATTGCCCATGAATTATATGCTCACCACATAGTTTAATTAAATTTACCAAAATATGAAAAACACATTACACAACCAGAAATGTATTTTCATGAATTTCCAAGCATAGAGTTAATAATCCGAATTCTTTTGTGAGTCCTTGTAAATGAATACTATATCCAATATAAAACATGATTTTATGCACATGAAATATATAATATTCATTTCGTTTTGCTTATTTCAATCTAAAGATGTTGAACTGTACCTACCAAAAACTTCACCCATTGACGTAATGTATAATTAGATGTCAGTGTACAAGAATTATTCGATCGAAATGTATAAGAAGCTTCAAGTAGCATCACCATATGATACCAAATTAAAGTGCCGAGTTTGGACTTCCTGCAGTTTATTATTGAGTTGTGCTGTAAACAAACTCACACGCACATACAGAGGATTCAGGGGACTTTAGTACGTGCAAATATGGCAAAAACTCAATTTCGAAAGTCTGACCCAAAAACAATATTTTCTCTATCATTATATGGGTAAGAACAGTGTTTAAACTGCTATTAGTTTTTTTAGCATTTTGTTAAAAGTTATCGTATATTGCTAAATATAAGGCTCGAGTGCTGCAAGCAAAGTAGCAACGCTTCGTTGCCGCTTTGTTTGCAGCACTCGTGCCAATTTTGTTCGCTTGTCGAAGGGTCGTGTTTCCTTCCGTCTTGAAACAATTTTTGCGAGTTCTTGCATTTTATGGTGTTTTGTCAAAGTTTTGTACTTATTACTTTTAAACGCCAGTACTCTTGTTCTTCTTTTTCATAATGGTAAGAATTTCATTAAAAAGCAAAAACCAGATAATTTCATTAAGCATCTCTATATAATGAGCTCTAATTTTTAATTCAAATATTCACGGGCAAAAATTACGGAACAATTGAAAATATCGGGAATCTTTGATTAATATATTTGGATTTAATTCCAGTTTTTAATGGTTGAATGTAAATGCGAAAGTATTTAAAATTATATCAGAGTTAGAGTCCTGTGCGGGTCGAGTAAACTTGAGCTGCCCCCGACCCGCAAAATAACTTTCGACCCGCAATCCGTCCCGAACCAGCAGCTTCTGGTTCGCAACCGCAATAATAAAGTATTGTTAAATTTCCTGCTATATAGAAAACATAATTAATATAGTTATATTAATGAACAGATCTTTTAGAGAATTAAATTACATCCAAAATTACTAGTATACGTTTATTTTATGAAAAACAAGTAAATAATTATAATTATATTAAAAGTTGCTAGTCTAATTATGAACAAAATTTCAATGTATAATATACCAAAGGTATTAAAATTTACTTTTAAAAAACACGCTGTTCAAAATATTATTACACAGTATATAAGAAAAGAAATAAGGTAGCAAATGCACGCTGGAAGTGAAATAATTTTCGCCAATAACGTTTTGAATGTTAAAAATGCTATTTATGCAACTGAAATTAAACACATGTCATGCTGCATTAAATTGCTGTGGATAAAAATAATCTCATCTAATAATTGCATTCAAAAGTTATATTCATAAGAAAACAATATAAAAAAATTCCTTGAAAAAATATTTTGCGAGTAAAACCGCGGTTTTACCCGCGGGCTGAAAATTAATGCAAAATCGACCCCGACCCGATGCAGGACTTTCAGAATTCAGAATTTGCTTCATAGAAACATATTCAGCACTAATATTGCGCAACGATCTACCCCTACCCATTACTCTCATTGCCATCGATAAGATAGTCTTATGGCTGTTTACTGACGTCATCACAGACAGGCAAAGAAAATAATTATTAGCGGCAACGTTACTCCCCTTTTAAATCGTTTTTACTTTTGACCACATGACATATAGTGCGACCACGTTTCCTACGACTAGCAGTGAGGACGAGTCTAAAATTTGGGAGGAGTACAAAATTGGCCGAGAGATTGTTATTTGGCAAATATCCAGTTATTCGGTGTTCCCTTTTCGCTTGTTTTCTCTCAGTCACCCCTATTTTGACACTGGACTCATTCAATCCGCACTTGCGCAGAGGCTTCCGTGGTCGCAAGAAATGTGGTTAAAGAATAGCTGCCTGCTTTTCTATTGTTGAAATCAAAACAATCTTTCCCTGGTTCATGTTTTTATAGTCATAAACAATATACAACGAATTAGATTTAACTTTCGAAAAAGCTAAAATACTGCTTGTGCATTTTAGCTAAAGTGCTAAAGATTTTTTTTTTTTTTTTTTTTGCCAGGTGAAACACTTGTAAGATAAAGCAAAAGTTCAACATAAACAGTGATATGCACATTTACATATCATCATGATATGTTTTGGATCTAAATGCCGTGTCATCTTAAGAAATTACATGGAAATATTCTGTTTATATAAAAAAATATTAAAATCTTAATTTTAAGTATATATTTTTGAATAGTCTGTACCATATAATTCTTATTAACTCAAAGTAGTTTATATCCCTCTTATTCTATGAGTGCTAAAATAAATCTTCTTAAGATTATACGTTAGACTATGTTAATAGTTGACCGCTTTATCTAAATCTCATGATTGATAACAGAAGCTAAATTTCAAAATATAATAACTCATAAATCAAAGACCTGAAGGTATGATCTTTATATTATTTAAAATAACTTGCGAAAATTTATTATCTTGAGATTAAAGATTTAAATCTCAAAGATTTGAAACATTATTCAAAATCAAATGTTAGTTTATTCTTATCGAAAATTTCTTAACCGCACTGTATTCTAATTTTGATATATATATAGCTTTGCCCGCTTCGCTCATCACTGTATTTAAACGAATCCTCAAAATTACACATAGCACACTCATATAAAAATCTCATAAAATAAAAATTATATTTCACATAAATTGGAGTGGAAGGCTGACTTTTTTTCTTTCAAAAATCAGCCTCCCACTCAATTTAACTGAAATGAATTTTCAAGGTTGATGAATAAAAATTTCTAAAAGGAAAATTATATTTAAAAAAAAAAAGAAAGAAAGAAAAAATCTTTGCAGATAATTAAAACTTCAGATTTTTGACATCCCCCGCCACCAAAGAGGGAAACATTTGCAAAATCCTTTTATAATGTATGTTGGATACACATAACGAACCCACACTAAAAAATCGCTTTAGTGAGGTAATTTAGAGCAGAGTTACAATTGGAAACTTATTTTTTTTATTGCGTTACAATTTAGATATTAAAACCTACAAAATATTATGAGATGATAAACTCCCAAATATTGCCCAGCCACTAAATAATTAAGAATCTGTCATCTCAAAATAACACCATTGTATCTTAAATATTCCTCATGTGTGAACCTCATGTGCTTATCCAAGGAGACTTTGTATTAGTGATATTTACCACAAAAAAAAAAAAAAAAAAAAAAAAAAAAAAAGTTTTTTTATAGAACTAATCATCGATAAAGTGTCGATAGAACATAAAGGGGACTTTATCATTAAATTTCTGAAAACAAATTTGATTCTAAAAAATGTTACTGGTCCACACAGAAAAGCAAGCGTTGTTATGAGGTACATAGAACTGATCTGAAAAAACTCACACTCATTTCTCGCTCCAGAGAGACAAAGTTCTCGTTTCCTATTTATTTCGACGGCTGAAATTTAAATTAGGTCTAATCTGTTTGCATAGACACTTGCATAATTCTACAAAACTATTATACTTTCAGTGCTGTTTTTCAGTGTGTTGCTATTACATTTCTTTTAAGTGTAAACAATAAGTTTCTCTCTCTCTCTCTCTCTGCATTTTCTTTCTTTCTTTTTTTTTAATTCATTTCTAATTTGTTTTTAACGTTTAAAACTTATATCATTTTCAAATATATCTGTTATTGCATTAAACTGATGAAAATGTGCTGGTCGTTTGGATGTCTCTACATAAAACAAAGTGTTAATTCATTATATTAACCCATTTGTTTAATCTAGTTCATTTTTCAGTCATTTGTGAGAAAACGTGAGTACATTCAAGATTTCTCTCTTTTTCATTTTACTAATATGAAGATTCAACTGCTGGTCACTAATGCCCCGTGCTAAACCACGTATATCCCAATTCCAGGTAAATTATTGACAGAAGAAACTGCTTTAATTTATCCTTTGGCCCAGCTGAATTATAGTCCTGCACGAGTCGAGTTTTACATGACCCAATCCCGACTGATAAATTTTAAACCAACCAGAAAACCGAATCAAACCCGCAATAGAGAATTTTTATCATTCGCGCCCGACCCGAACCCGATATATGAAGACCCGAAACTCGACAGCTTTTTATCCGAACTCGACCCGAAACCCGAAAATTAAATGAAAACTGATAATTCATCTAAAAATTATGCAAAATCTTTAATGGTAAAATAAAGTTTCTTTGTCAAAGAGTTGGGAAATTATTTTTTAAAGAATTAAAAGTGTAATTGCTAATACACTAAGTTAAAGATTCAAAAACCTCAAGAATGGATTATGAATAATTTTTAAAAATTTATGTGTGTTGTGTATTTCAAGCGTACAAAAATATGATTCAACTTTAGTGTTTGTAATTTATTGTTTAATGCTTATATTCTTCAAAAAAAAAAAAAATGTTTTTTTCTGTTTATTGCTTTTGTCCGATATGGTTGTTTACTTCAGTATAACAGTTTGGGTACGTGTATATATCGTGGGTACATATAATATGTTTATAACAGTTATACAGCTATAATTATACCAAAATAATTTCTGCTTACTATAGTAAATTTTTTTTTAATATTCTCACGTCTACTCGACTCGGTAAAAACTAAACCCGGCACACAGGAAAAAATATTCTGTCAGCCAGATCGGAACCCGACCCACAAGAAAAACAAATTAGTCACCCTGACTCTAGCCCGATACGAGCTGGGTCCCCTTAGAAATATCCCCACGTAGGGCACCCCCCTTCAGGACTAGGACCCTAGTGCAGTCAATCGGCTTTACTCCCCAACACCAACACCGACTCGAGCCCGATTCATAACAGAAAAAAATCCCTTTTCGGCAAGCTTAAAGGCAAAGGTAGATTCCTCTACGTTAATGTTACAAATGTAAAGAAATTTTACATATGCATTAATACTTAGCCAATGGCTTTGTTCCCACACATTGCATTATTTACGTCGTGATTCCATTTTCAAGAAATCTAATTTTCAGCTAAAAAAGGATTTTATTCAACCTACTTAAAATTTTAGGCTAGATTTATTGGTCTGTAAATGCTTCAATTTTTTTTTTTTTTTTTTAATTCAAGCTCATAATCATTCAACAAATAGAAGTCTTAAAGATATACAATCCCAGCAATGGTGAATCCTGGATGGGGCTATTGGGCTACACCCCCCTCCCCACCCAAGCTTAATCAAAATTATAATTTTTATATAAATTCCATATGACTGAAATACAATATCTTTCTTTTAAAGAAAAAATAATAGAAACGTGAAAATGCACTTGTGACCTTACTATGGTCAAGCACTGGTAAGCCTGGCGTTACTATGGTCAAGTCAAATACAGTTAAGTGGTAGCGGTTTTTAGATAGTTATTTCATTGTAATTTTTATTAAATTAAGTTTTGCATTGTTTTTTTATCATTCTTATTGTCAGATGAGTAAAAATTGTAAAATGAAACTGTTTTGGTTCACATAAGCTGGAACATTAACATTAGTTAACATTGGACCATTTGGCATCGCTGAATTTCAATGTTAATTGTTATGAATTTAGTAAATTGTATGATTTGGCGAGATTTTGGTGGCAAAACTTGCGACTTATCAATGAAATTTTTGACTTGGCAACAAAATTCGTTTTCAGACGACAAAATTTGGCGAGCTTGGCGATGGAGAAAGGCAGCCTTGGCGTCATTATATTTTCTTTCCACGCGAAAACCTCATATCTCTTTTCAGACCAATATCTTGTTTCGACGAGATAAAAAGTCAAAGGAAGCTGTAACGTATTACTCTCAATCGTAAGTTTTAAATTCTTGCCTAAACCGATATTCTAAACTATTCACCACAAACGATATTTGTATTGAGATTGACGTATTATTTTAATTTTATATTTTTAAATGATTAATTAAAGCGTTTAACATGGTTTTTAATTAACACACTTTTATTAACTTGATTTGATGCAACTATCAATGTATGTAACGGAATTTTGCAATTCAATTTTCGGTAACTTCTTGTCGTCCGAAGAACCTGAAATTTTGCACACGACTTCATAATCAATGACAGTACTAGATACAAGTATTCCCAGGCACTTTTCTCATCAGGGGCAGGTTCCAGGGGCAGACAAAAAATCTATACTTATACAAAACTATCGTATGTGACACAGGATTTGGACGTATTTATATAATGTAGAGTGGCAACAATTAATTTTTTTTTTTATAAAGATTTAAACGTATGTAATAGTTTTCTAAAGTCTTTATTAGTTCACTTTTCAATAAAAGAGTGCTCTTTATTTTTTAAAAAATGGTATAATTTTATTTATCAAAATAAGGGAATTCGAGTAATGAAATACTTTAGTTTAAATTTAAGTTTTTATGAAAGTAAACTTCAACGGGAAATTCATTAAAATCGTCCCTAGTTTATTTGTTAAGGGGATAATACCTAAATGTCCCCAAATTTATTACTTTTTCTATCATCCCAGTTTAATTTGTTTAGCATCGATTTACACGGATTTTTTTTTTTTTTTTTTTTTTTTTTTTTACGATGACTTTTATCTTTTGCATTATAGCATCTATGTCATAAAGCTAAGTCTAAATCTGCTTAGGCTTAGCCCTAAGATATGCATAGAATAGTTGGTTGGTTGTAGGATTAAGGCCGATTGACTCCTTAAGTGTCCTAGGCCTACAGGGGGAATGCCCTCCGTGGGGGTCTTTCTAAGGGGTCCTAGCCCGTATTTACGCGAGTTTCGGAGGAAACCACGGAAAACTCCGAACGGCTAGGTCGATGAGCGCGACCTGGGATCGAACCCGGCACCTCCCATCTACCAGCTTTGAGCGCAGAACCGCTCGGCCGCTGGTGGGCCATATGCATAGAATAATAATAAAGGAAGAAGGAGCATAAGTGTTTCTAATAAGCTGTTGTGTTGCCACAACAAACAGCGATATTATTCTTCTTCTGTGGCCCTTCTTTAAGGTTTTGAGTAGCAAAAGTAGCTTTCGCTGGCATTTCACTAGAAGGGGTTTGTAAGCATTAAGAGTATTGTCATGCTCCTTCTTCCTAATTATTATTCTATGAAGATATGTTGATTTTATTTACATATTTATTTATTTATTTATTTATTAACTTTTATTTTATTTGTTTAAAATCACGGATAAAATTTTAGTTCATTTTTCTCAGTAGTTCAGTACATTGTTGTAATTGTGACGTCATATTTTCTGTTAAATTTAACATTTTTTTTTTTTTTTTTTTAAATCAGGTTATTATATTATTTAAAAACATGATTAAAATTTCATGATATTTTCAGTGATCTTTTTTATTACCGTTTGCACGTGACACATGATCAGATTATAAATTTTTGCAATGAAAGCTATATAGAAAATGTCGGCTGTATAGAACAATTGACGAAAAATCACTTTTTAGCTTGTAACTTCTAAGCAATTGAAGCTATCGAAAAAGTTTAAATACAAAAATTGTTCTTTAGGGTAATGCGGTAATTCGCCTGATTTGAAATTTTTTCCTATTTTCAATATTAAAGAAATTATGGGCAAATGAAAATTTCCACCCCCCACCATTTCCACCCCCTTTGAGCTGGATACCCCATCTACGAACTCGACCGAGATTTTTACTGTCCTGATAACATATCTTGAGCTGGTTAAATTTAAATAAAAATTACTCCAGTTATCGTGTCCACAACTTAACATGGGAAAAAGCGTTATCTATATTAATAAAATCAGAGTTTTGTCTGTAAATTTGTCGGAATCGAAAAATTTTGCGATATCTTCACGTTTTACACCTCATGAAAGCCGAAAATGACTTCAGAAAATTTTGCCTGTGTGTATGTGTGTGTGTCTGTGTGTGTGTCATCGTGTCCGAATGTCGCTTTTTTTGTCCGGGCATCACTTGAGAACGGCTGGACGGAATTCAACGACCCGTGGCAGGAATTTAGGTCTTCACCCAACTTAAAATTATATCTATCAACTTTTCAGAAATTCCCCCCCCCGTTCCCCCCCTAGGGGGTAAAAGACTAAAACACGTTTGTCCGGGCATCACTCGAGAACAGCTGGACGGAATTCAACGGCGCTTGGCAGAAACTTAGGTCTTCATCCAACTTGAAATTATATCTATAGAAATTAAAAAAATTATGATTAGTGTTTAAATTGTGTGTAAAAAACGCCTGCGCATGCGCCATAAATATTTTTTCACTAAAATGCTTTGAATGAAAAAATAAAATATAAAAATAAATTTTTAAGTTAAAGACTTTTGTATTCGCGTGATTTTCACTACAAATTATGAAAAGATTGAAATGAAGTTTTGCCATCTGAGTTTCATACTTTAGTTAATTTTAAAACATCTAATTGTGGTATCGAAAAACTGTTTACACCCCAGGATTCAGAAAAATCACCTCTTTCATTTGGTACTGAATTTGTAACGATAGGTCTGATATTTCTAATTTATTTTCCCCTTTTTCCGTTTTTCCGTTGCCACTTAAATTTCTCACTTTAGTTATTTTTTAAAAATCTAATTGTCGCATCGAAAAACTGTTTGCACCCCTGGATTCAGAAAAATCACCCCTTTCATTTGGTATCAAATTTATAAATATAGGTCTGATATTTCTAATTTATTTTACCCTTTTTCCGTTTTCAACTCAGATTCGATATGGAACAGCTTTAGTTTTGGATCCCTTTGGCAAAATTTGAAATTCGGCACCGAAGTAGCTCGGACGTTTCTCGCCAAGATCTCTAATTGCACAATTGAGATAGCCAATACAGTTCATCGCAAAAATGGCTTATAATATTTAAAGCCACCAAAGGGTTCCGATACTTAAGCTGTGCTTTTGTTAGTGCTAGAGGCCTATTTCAGTCGGTACAGTTGTCGAATTTTTATAGGTCACTCTTAATTAGTGCTATAGGCCTATTTCAGTCGGTTTATTGAATGGGGATTTATTGAATGAAGTCCCTCCAAGGCCCAACTTTGACATGAGTCCCCCCCCCCCCAAGCCCAACTTTGACATGAGTCCCCCGCAAGGTACAACTTTGACATGAGTCCCCCCAAGGCCCAACTTTGACATGAGTCCCCCCCCAGGCCCAACTTTGACATGAGTCCCCCCCAAGGCCGAACTTTGACATGAGTCCCCCCCAAGGTACAACTTTGACATGAGTCCCCCCCAAAGCACACCTTTGACATGAGTCCCCCCCAAGGCACACCTCCCCCTCATTGGGAAAAAGAGAAAAAACGTTGTTTTGCGGCTATAAGACAGTTTGGACTTCCAACGTTATTTGTTACAGTATCTGCAGCTGAAACACATTGGTTTGATTTAATGAAAACTTTATCATGGAATTTAGATCGTCACGAATTAACTAAAGAAGAATTTGTCGATATTAACAAGTTTAGCAGTAGGCCTCTGGCACTAAATTAAAATCTGTCAATGTCAGATTTTCATGTTTTATATAATGAAATAATGTCGTGTCTGTATAATTTTTATTTTTTTATTTATAATATTGCCTATTAAAGACTTCTGTGGTCACGAAATTTGGTGCGTAAATTGTTTGTATGCACCCGGCACTTATTGTAACTGCATTTCACGAATTTCGAAATATCCCCCCCACCCCTTCTCGGAGTCGGAGGGCAATAAACATGTGTAATAACATGTTTTCCGTTTGAATTCGCTTTGAATTATTTTAGAATGGCGAATTTTGGTGTGTGGATATTGATTAAGTGTACGCATTATGTACATTAGTGGGATTTTGCAAAACTTCGAACTCACCCGCTGAGGGTGGGGAAGTAAGAAGTGGGTAAGTTGTGCCGAACCCAGACTCCTCACATTGGGAGCGAGAAAACCTCTACCAATCACAGCGAGAACTTAGGTTATTAATAAAGATATGGCATTTTGACAACTCATTTAAGTTTAATGTCCAGCGAAGCGGGCAAAGCCTGCTAGTACATATATATATATATATAAATTTTTAAGTCGTGTCATGAGAACCATTGCAATAGGTAGATCTCCTATAAGGAATCTACCTAAAAATTAGTCAACCCGATTCGATGCAGGTCTCTAAGCTGAATAGATAGATTCTATTACAAAGTTTTTCTGTCAGTAGAAAGGCAATAACCACAGCTATGTTCATTTTTAAAAAAAATCTGCCTATGAAAAATATGAAATAGACTCTTTACAGCAAATTAAAGTAAAAATTTAAATTTGCTTGTTACTATTACCTCACATGCCCTATATTTTGGATTCTTATCAATTTCCGTATTCGACATTGCTGAAGGTAAAGCCCGCTCCTCTTTTTGTTGTTTAAAAAAAAAAAAAAAGCGCTATTAGTTATTAAATAAAAATAACTATTATTACAAATTGGCTAGTACTATGTTTTTACCTGTTTCACTAAATTTTTTTTCAGATGTTTGAGGAGGAATTGATTGCAATTTATTTTCTTTTAAGGTAATACATACCCATAGTATATGCATTAAGTATATATATGTATGTATGTGAATACTATACGTGCATGTATGTATGTGTGTATGTTGTACATGTATATGTGTGCGCACTTACGCCTGTGTATTTATGTTTAATGAAGGCAATAAACAGAATTCAATCCTAGTTACAAATGTTTTGGTACGCTACTAAATTTTTATTTTGCAGAAAATTATTTTTTACTTCTAAAGTTATTTAACAGCAACAGACTTTCAATAAAACTTATTGTTTTTTACTTCTTCTTCTTCTTCTTCTTTTCTTGCTAGAACATATTTTAATAAATCTAAATACATTAAAGCAATAATTATACTTAACAAAAGCAGTTTCACGCATAACATTGTTTTAAGAAATGTATATCATTAATCATGAAATAAAGTTTTTCTCTCTGACAGATATTTAAAATCGTCAATATTTTCTCATTGATGTTTCCATTAACTTTTCTACAATGTATGAATAATTAAACCATTAAAACAATGTCAGTTGCACCCATACTCACAAAATTAATTAACAGAAAGCGAAAAGAATTAAAAATTGCTCTCCATCTAATATTCCATTCTTAAGCAATCGCTCTTTTTCTAAGATATTAAAATAGTTAAATTTGTGATGATCTATGAAATAATAAAATAAGCATTGATCCGAATCTTGAGAAAGAAATAGAAAGTATATTTGGATTACGCTAAACAAATAATTAATGTTGTATTTCCAAATGGAATCTTTCTTTTTTTTTCTTTCAAAATTTAAGAAAGTACTTTTGAGGTTTGGTAAGATTTTAAATGCAATAATGTGATAAATATATAATGAAATTTATTTTTGTTCCTTTAAGTGTCATTGAAATTTCTTGTAAAATTATATTTCACCAGTGTAATATTCCCATATACTTTTATTACATAAAGTTTAAAGATGTCTCATCTTTAAAATGGTTTTCCCTTTTAAAGACACTTCTCAATTTTATCTAAATTTAATAAAATTATTTTAATATTTAGTGTTTTTTTTTTTTTTTTTTTTTTTTTTTTTTAATTCTCGAAATTTGTTTTAACCCTTTGCACTCAAGGCTTTTTTCACTCCGGCGAACCAGCAACTCGTATACTTGGTATACTCGTATACTCGTATACTTTTCCGTATACTTGGTAAATTACTTATCATTAACATAAAATGAATTTACACCCAATTTAACGCTTAAAACTTTTTATTTCACCTTTTCATGTAACATTATACTTCAAATACGGACATTTGTTAAACATATCAAGCATTACTTATCAAATCAAGCGGTAGCCAAGAGTCACCTTTCGAGTGGAAAGAGTTTATAGCAGAGATGTGGTTGAATAAGAATAATAAATTTCTCATGAAATTTTGTTGCTTTGAACTTTAAGATAGTTTTAGATAAAAAGAAGATTTTTATGAGTAATGGCATATTAAAACTCTCTGAAAATTTATAAAGTTTCAATTAAAATTTTTACACAAAAATACAGATTGTCGAGTACTAACAGTATCTAATGCAATTGTTTCAGATGTTTATCACATATATATATTTCCATTTGTTGAATTACTTAAAATTTATATATCCTTTATTTTAGAAACAATTTAATTCAGTATATTAATGCATCCCTGTAAAAATTACAAAATTTAAATTTTACACTATTATAGCTATGTTACCTTAAGTAAAATTCATTCTTACATTACGATTAAAAAAAAAAAAAATATTTTATGTTGTGGCCAACACAAGACTTTATTCTATACAGTATTATCCTATACAAGAAAACACTGGTATATGTATATAAAAGAAAGTGAAAAAAAAAAAAAAAAACTTCTTTGAATTTATAATCCAACTTGCGTTTAAGATTTAGTCGAATCTTTGTGCAGTAAATCTCAAGCGTGTTTAAAATAAATGCGTAATGGATAGCTTAACGGCCCTCTTCACTTGCCGTCGTCCGAAGCCCGAGCCAATGTTATTCTATGGGGAAAGTTTCTTTACAAATAACTTATTAACTAATACATATTTTTAAATTCTGGTTTCACATTCAGAAAATTCCCAATTGTTAAATTGACGAACCTTTTTTAAAAAAGTATTTTTTTAATTTTTAATATTTTATTTTGAAATTGCAAAATGAAAAAATTTCACATATTGAAAATTCGTATTTTGCAGCTTCAAAATAAAACATAAAAAATTTAAAAAAAATATTTTTTTGAAAAAGGTCCATCAATTTAACAGCTGGGAATTTTCAGAATGTGAAAACAGAATTTAAAAATATGTATTAGTTAATAAGTTATTTGTAAAGAAAAATTTCTCATAGAATAACATTAGCTTCGGCTTCCGGCGGCGGAGAGTGAAGCGGGCCCTTAAGCAGAGCTGTAAAATACTCATGAAATTTTATAGCATAAAGTGCTGTAAATTTGTTTAAAACACATATACATTAAATAAAATAATTACGTTTGACCAACGAGGTAAATAAAGTAGAGTGCTGATTCAATGGATAAAGGATTAGCTTTCCGTGGTTCAATATGAATCGCGTAATATGCACCAATAGATTGCTATGTTTGGCCCTTTATCACTATTTTGGCATTTAAAATTTCAGTTCGGCAAATTATCATTATATTATTAGGTAACTCGACAGTCCTATAGCCGAAATAAATTGTTTTTAAAATAATTTTTCAGACATTTCACATTATAATCAATAATACTTTTTTTTTTCATTATTTCCCAACAAAGTTTAAAAGTGTTTATAAGAAAAGTTAAAAGAGCTAAATTTAAAAATAAATAATAATTCCTCAACTATTTTTAAATATTTTTTCGGTTAATTTTGACTACACGAAATAAAAAAAATAAAAACAAAGATGATTTAGAACAAATATATATATTGTATATTAAATTACGAAAGTAAACAAAAGCATTGGCGGTTATAACATTCGTCAAGTGCAATCTCCAAGCAGTTGCCATAGAAATTTATTGAAAATAAGCTATAACCAAGGGAACCAATACGTAGAAGGTTCATCTCACATAACTCAAGTTGGACCATGTTAGGGTTACCATTTATCACTCTACTTTATATATCTCGTTGCGTTTGACCGACTGAAAATCGAACCAGGTGCCAGAAGTTCAAAGGTTAAAATCTTGTAATGCAATGCTTATGTATTTCTAAAACTCTCTACAGTACATAAAGTCATCTATTGGCAACTTTTGTTACTAATTTCGAAACTTCTGTACAAAATGTTTACAACTTTCATAATAAACATATCTATTCTTCTGTCGATCTTTGTTTATTAGATTTTTACTTTCTCTCACCCATAAGGTACAGATAGTATTGTAGTCAAATTTTCGAAAATGAGTTTTTGTTATATTTACCCGTTTTGAGACCCCCTGAATCCAAAAATCGTGTTTTTAGCGGTTGGTTTGTGTGTGTGTCTGTCTGTGTGTTTGTATATCTGTGTGTCTGTCTGTCTGTTATCAGCATATCTCAAAAACAAATTATAGCAGAAAGTCGAAATTTGATATTCTATATATGTATGATATAGGGATGCTACACTAAACTTTTCCTTGAGAACAAGCAAATGGTTCGTGTGTAGGGACACCCAAGAAAATTCAAATACATTACGTCTATTGGGAAACTGCAGGTAAATAGAGTTTAACACCTATAGACTGACTAAACCAAATAAAACGAATATGTATTTTTTAGATACGTAAAAACATGTTTCATATAGAATATGGTATAGAAATAATTCACTGTTCGTTTACAGAGATACACAAAAGAACTAGATTATAGTGCAACAATACTTGAAAATTGATGGCATTATACTTCAGGTTGTGCTGTGTGTTATTTAGATAGGATTATATTTATATCCACCATGTGATGTGCACATAATTTTCATAAGATATACAGGGCTACCAATATTTAAGCCATAATATTCTTTTTTATTGTTAGTAGAAGTGCTTTACTGTAATATTTTACCATGCCCAGGAAAGTTGCTCAGGAATTCAAATCGATTCCTCATATCCATATGGTAAATAATATATTTTTTAAGCTTAATATTCATCGCTTGCTTTTTGTATATTTACCCGTTTTGAGGCTCCCTGAATACTGAAGTCAAGTTTTTAACGTTTACTCTTTGTTTGTGTATATTAGAGTAAATTAAAAACAAATAATTTCAGGCGATCCAAATGTTGTATTTTGAAGTTAATATGTGTGTTAGCAGAAAAGTTTGATCAAGATTGATAAGTTTCAAGTAATGTTGGTGTGAAAGTTGCCTGAATAATTTTAAATGAACATTTGAATTTAATAACAAATTTGAATTCTATATAAATGTAGGTTCGGGGTTCAGTAATGAAACGGTTGGTTGAGAGGGTTGATAGCCCCCCTCACTCAGAATTACTTGTCAAATAAAGCTGTTCCAAAGCCTAATTTGAATTGTTTTAACATAGGTTTGTATAACAGTACTCGCTATCTTACCCCTTAACCTCCAATCTGTATTTATAGTATTAAATTTCAGGGTAAGAAAATGTCGTATGAGTGACCCACCAGATTATTTATTTTGAAATCGAGGTGTATTTTGCTCTTGTATATATAGCTAAAAGTAGTAGCCAATCATTGCTTCCGTCAGATTTTTTTTTTTTTTTTTAATATTAGTATTCCATGGTAAAAGAAATGTAAAGGTACAAAAAAGCTTTTGATTGCATTTACTACATTACTTTGTAAGACACATTTTTCTTCCCTACATATACTTACAATACAGCCGCAAAGTAAATATTAAATAAATAAAATATCTTACATATCTTTAAAAAAAATTATAAAATATATTTGTTCCTAAAGAAACCTTCCTCTAATCACAAATAAATAAAAGATATTAAAAACATCCATAAAATATAAACCAATAAAGCAAATTAAATCTTGTCAAAACTTTATAACTTTTTCTTTGAGTTGACTTCATTAGAATAACGATAAATCAAACACTGAAAACATCAAAGATATCTGGCGCCAAGATGTTCGATTCATTGTCAAAATAACACTATGATCAACTGATGTTTAACATGACTATCTGATTTATTCTAACAACGTAGAAAAGGTGAAAGGATAAACAAATAAAAAAATATTTCCTTGAGCAATGTCTTTTTTTTTTTTTTTTTTTTTTTTTAATGTTTTATAGAATTTGTTTACTTTATTATTACTCTAATCCTTAAATATATATACACGCACATATACATGCTCGAAAATCATGACTTCGGCATTAATTATTCAACTATTAATCTTAGACATATAAAATTTTAAACGTATGAGAATGCATAAGATTAAAATGTATAAGATTTTGATGTATTTTTAAATGTATATCATTTGAAAGAATACCAAATATTTTAAAGAATTCAATTTCAAGACATGCATTTTTTATTTTTTTTTCATAGATATCGTACAAAAGAAAATCCATCGAGTAAAACGTTTTCTATACTATATGATGAAATGCAAAAATTCAATACTTTATCAAAATATATCTTTGTCTTGTCTTTGTCGTAATATGAGAGTAACTTTGCCTTTTTTGTGTATTACAACATTCGTTCGCGTTATTATTATTATTATTATTATTATTATTTTACTCTTAAAAATATATACACTCATATTTTCAGGTATTCAAAAAACATCACCTTAGTTTTAATACCTCAAATACTAAAATATTGATCTGAGACATATTATAAATTTAAAACATGCTTAAAAGAAAATGTATAGGATTTTTTTTTTATTCATTAAACATGTAAGTTGATTTAGTTTCAAGAATTATATTTTTTTTATGCAGATTCCGTAAAAAAATATACGTCAATAAAATTACAGGGTGACAAGAAATAACTTGGACGAAGTTTCAAACGAAATATCTGTAACTACCACTAAAGTTATAAATTTATTTCATTGTCATTTATTATTAGTATTGATCCTAGAAAGCGAATAAACAGGTGTAAGTAAGTTAGTTGTGAGATAACCATTGTGGTTAACACGATCTGAAATACTTGAATTACATAAGCAAGGAAAGAAAAAATGTGAAATTGTTCAACTATTGAAAGTGCCTAAGCAGACGGTTTCATACACAATCAAAAGGTTTAAAGAACTCGGACATGATGGTGCCAGGCCAGGAAGAGGAAGAAAACGCACAGTTAACACATCAAGAAACCGAAAAGTTATCAAAAACCGAGTTCAACGAAATCTTAGGATTTCAATGAGAAAGGTTGCTAGAGAGATGAAGATCAACAGAGAAACCACACGTTTGATGGCAAGAGTAGAGCTTAGTCTTCGCCCTTACAAAATGAAAGAGGCTCAAAAGCTAACAGCAGAGAACAAACGCACAAGACTTCAAAGGTGTAAGGATTTGTTAAAGCGGGCCGCAGGTAATCGATGGCAAACATTTGTCTTCACAGATGAGAAACTGTTCTCGATTGAACAGGCTCACAATAGCCATAATGATAGAGTTTGGTCAGCAGAAGCACCTGGACCTTCTTGCATTGTTGAATGACGTCAACGACCCCAATCTGTAATGGTTTGGGGTGGGATATGTGCTAGTGGGAAAACACCACTTGTTTTTGTTAATCAAGGGATAAAGATTAATCAACAAACATATTGCAAACTAATTTTGGAAGATGTTGTCTTACCTTGGTCGCAAAAGTTCTTTGGAAACAAAAGATGGACCTTCCAAAAGGATTCCGCACCTGCACACAGAGCTAAAGGCACTCAAGATTAGTGCAAGACAAATTTTTCTGACTTCATTGGAGCTCAAGAATTGCCACCGTATTCCCCAGATTTGAACCCAATGTATTATTCTGTTTGGTCCATCTTGGAGACAAGGGTGTGTGCTAAACCTCATGAAACTTTGGCATCCCTAAAGAAATCCTTATGCAAAGAATGGGATAAAATATCAGTAAGTGAGTTGCGGCCCATAGCCGAAAATTTTGTGACACGTTTAAAGCTCTGTATTAAGGCTAAAGGTAGCCACTTTGAAAATTTGTAAATATGTTAGACAAAATAATGTATTCATATTTATTTTGAAGTTTGGTTGTAATATTTTCATTAGCATTAAAGTTATAATGTATCATGTGTGTCCAAGTTATTTCTTGTCACCCTGTATGTACAAAAATTGAATATTGTATCATAAATGTCTTTCTTTTCTTTCTTTCTTTCTTTTTTATTTATTTATTTATTTATTTATTTTATTTTATTTTTATTTTTTTTTTGTCTTTTTAACATATTAGAACCGTATTACAACATTCGTTTCCTTTAATAATTTTTAAAGCAAAAAGTGCGAGTATATATATTCTTAAAATACATAGGCGCACATACACATATGCATATACGGGGTGTTCGTTCGATAAATATGACCTCAACTTTAATTTCTCAAATATTGGCCTTATGCATATTAAAAATTTCAAACATGCGTAAAAAAAAGAGTAAACATTTTTTTTTTTTTTTTTTTATCTCCTAATATTGAAGGGGACTTTATTTCAAGAATTACAAAATTTATTCATTTATTTATTTTCATACAGAACCCTTACAAAATTACATTAATAAAAATTCAGTATTGTGGTTTAAAATGTTTTTATATTGATTGTATATGTCCATTTTTTGTCCTTTTATGTGTTGCAGTATTCGTTTACTTTCAAAGTTCTTTGGTTCCTAAAAATATATACACACATATATACATACAAAGTGTTTGAAAAGCAAGACCTCAACTGTAATTCATCAAATAGTGATTTTAGACATATTAAAAATTTCAAACATGCGTTAAAAGAAAAAAAAAGTATACGTTTTTATAAAATCTATTAAATATGTAAGGAGATTTGATTTCGAGAACTACAAAATTTATTTATTTATTTTTATGGTGATCCCGTACAAAAATAAATAAATAAATAATTCATTGAATAAATTGTATTCTATACACATTAATTAGATAACATATCAAAATTCAGCATTGTATCTTAAAATATCTTTCTCCACAAAATGTGTGCCCTTTATGACAGCTTTTAACCCTACAAGGCACCCAGTTCCATATGTGGAACACCGACTTTAATCGTTCCTATAGCATAGCTATAAAGCTATTAGTAGCGACATCTCTTGACATCTTGATAGAAGCTACTGACATTTAGCAATGTAGTAATACGAATCTTTACCTAAAGATGTCGTTCGTGTTTTTGTTATAGTGCACTCAGTGTGAAATTTGAATGAAAGTGATACGTTAGTCGTTTGTCTAAATTAAATAAAAAAAAGAATAGTCATTGAACAGTTTTGACTCAAAAAAAAATACTGTGTGTTATAACGAAGTGCATATTTTACAGAGGTAAGTTGTTTTTTTTATATTACAATAGTAAACGTATTAGTAAATCATATTTTTATGTATGTTCAACATACGGTACGTTGAGCTAAAAAATTGATTTTTCCGTAAAATATGGTCTCCGTTAATGGAAATAAAGCTTTAGTTAGTAGAAAGTCTGAATGGATTAGACGTTTACGAATTGGGAAAGAAGTATCGTCAAGAATGACTGTTTGTTCGAAACATTTCGCACCTGAGGATTTCACAAGTAATAATACGTTTAATTTTGTTTTAATTATAAAATATTTTAGATAAAGCTGATTGTTTCCTTCGCTAACGAGCAAAAGTAAAATGATCACATTTCATGGATGTCATGGAACAACTATAGTATTGGTCCACAAGTGCATTTGTTGATTTTTAGGACTGAGGGCCTATTAGTCTCAATCTGGGATTTCTGCGCTGTCGTTTTCGATAGTTGGACATTTGTCGAAATCTAAAATTTATCGAAAATATAATTGAATAATTTGAAAGCGATGTTATAATTTGAAAAAAGAAAAAAAAAAAAACTAATAGTCCTCCGTCCTAAACTAAATTCTGCTTTTGCCAGAATTTCATCAAAATCTTTTTTTTTATTATTATTATTATTGAAAGAAAAAGAAAAGAAAATTAATAATAATCAGTATCGTTACAAGCGATATCGAAAAAGTTTTTTTTTTAATAATTTTAAATTAGGAAATAAAAAGTGTGCGTGAAATAATATGAAATAAAAATAAGTAAAAAAAATGAATTTAATGATTTAATGTTTTTGTTTTTCGGGGGCTGCTCATGCATATAAAAAATGCGTGTTAAAACGAGTCGAAGAAGGAAGCGAAATAAGTATTGAGTTATATTACGATAAATACGATATATAATATGATACGATATATTAGACCTATCGTCCAGAGTTAGTAGGCATTTTCGTTGAAAGAAATACTTTGTTCGTTCGGTGCAACTTGCACATTAGTCCCGTGAGGTACAACTTTCACATTAGTCCCTTGAGGTACAACTTTCACTTTAGTCCCGTCAGGTACAACTTGCACATTAGTCCCCTTTAAATATAGTGATTTTATTATCTAATTACGCATTTTTTTTTTTTTTTTTTTTTTTACAAAAATGGAATTCCTTTAGAAATCAAAGAATTGTTTCCTTTATCATGAGCGTAATCTGGGTAAAAGTAATTTTATTTTCGGGATTGACGTTTAAAAGTTTGACAAAACAGAAAGTCTTGGTACAAATGTTGCCATTTATGACGGAAAATATGAACTTTTAAAAGAAATACAACTTGCTTTGTTAGGGATAGTTTAAACTGATGCATATACATAATGCTAGAATCTGTTGTAATTGGACATATTTATTTATTTATTCTTTTTTTAACAGATTATTTTACAACTAAAATAAAAGTATTATCTGAATAATTATTTTTTCACAATTTACCTTTACGAAATTAGGTATACAGAGTAAAAAAAATACTTTGTCTCAGGGTGCGAAATTTCCGCTCGCCAGCTCGCCATTAGCGAGTGGAATTTTTACTGTGGCGAGTAAAAATTTTGTCTAGTTTTAGATAGAATCCTTACATGGCACGGTGACAGAAACATTCTTTTTATATTATAGTGAATACTTTTTAACGAAGTTTACAATACATATTTAAAATTTTAAAGTTGAATACCTTAAATATCACTTCGTGCTGGCAGAAAGCTTTTTCGGCAGGGGATCCCCTCCTTCGGCGGTGCCGACAGCACTTTGTGCCCTTTGTGGCTGGCGGTCATCCACAAGTTGATCTTCTCTTTTATATCTGTACATTTGACGCCATACTTTGTCTATCTCCGCCGATTCGTGGTCGTTTATCACGTGATGATTGTGCGCGATTTCAATGCTTTCTCTGAGGTATGCGTATGTTTGATTATTAAAATTAGCTATTTTGGCGACTTTATCAAAATCTATTTTTATATTGTTTTCTAGATAATTTTTAGCTAACGCGGTGGTATTCCGGTTGAATTTAATATCGTTTTGATGTTCTTTTATACGGGTTTTTATTTTTCTCTTAGTAACACCTACGTAATTATATTCCTTATTTTCATGATTTTTGAGGGGAATTTTATAAATACCTGCAGTTTCGGTGGGGGGGATTAAATCTTTATCACTTCTTATTAGTTGAAAGATATTAGGGTTGGGTTTTATTGGTATGTTTAAATTCAATTTACCAGCAGTATTTTTTATTCTGTTTGAAGTGCCTTGATTATATGGTATAGAAAAGGTGTATTTAGTAGGAGTTTTTTGTGCACTGGGAATATTATTATTATTATTATTTATTTATTTTTTTTTTTTTTTTTTTTGGTAACTATGGCGAAATGCCATTTTTTGCAAATGGTTGCGATGATTCCAAGCGTAAACAAAAGCGTATTGTATTGCAAAGAATCCAGAAGAGAAAGGCATCGTTATCGTTCAAAACGGTGCCAAAGAAAAATTGCCAAATTCAGTTATGGACCAATTCTATATAGTTGTACCTTTATTTTTATTTATTTATTTTCTTTAATGTACCTTTGTTGATAGATAACATATAGATACAGTTAAAATACAGTGGAAGTATTAAATAATAAAACGCAATAATTTTCATTGCATCCTATTATGCAATCGATTTTCCATGATGTAATGGCAGAGAAAGAACAATAATAAATACACATGGCTATTATATTTACTAACAACTTCAGTTGAGAAAACGCCACGTATCGATCATTACAAACGCGGATAGCCTATGATTAAGATCTGTACAGGAAAATTGTCTGTTCTTTAGAAAAAAAAAATAGTAAATAAAAAATATGAGAAAATTTCCTTCATTTGGCGCCCCTTAATTGTGTATTGAGCAAGTACCCCATGTGGCCGCACACTTATAGATATAGTAATTTATATAGATCTATCATCCTCATGTTATCGGCCAAAGGTTTTTGATGCTGAAAAAAAGTTTTGGTATCAAGCATTAGCGGGTATGAAACTCGGCAATAGTAATAGAATAGGTTGTTGAGGAATTTTGAAAATGCCGAAATTTTGCGTAGCTTTTAATTGTTCTAATAAATATATGTATGGAAATGGGATAATTTTCATACGTAAGTTATATTTGACTAATTTATGAAAAATATAATTTTTGTAATCAGTTATTTTATTATTATTACGAAATAAATACTGTTTTCATATTCAATGGAGTACTTTTTTTTTAATATTTTTTTAAGATTCTAAATTAGTAAGTTATATGGAATTTTCAAAATTTGTTTATAGTTAGCAGCGCCTCTGGTAAAGCCCGCTAGTTTAAGGCTGTTATTCACCAATAACTTCAACTCCAGGTTGAAAGCAAAAATTTGAAAGGCGCATAAAGGCGGGGTACAAATGTTCAGCAAATTTTGACGTGTTGTTCTGCCATATAGCGGTATAGATATTTTCAGATTTTTTACGTGAAAATAACCAATCAAAGATTATATGAAACCTTTGACTCTAGATGGCAGAAACAGCGTGCCAAATTTTGCTGGAAAGCTGTACCCTGCCTTTAGACGCTTTTCAAGATTTTGCATTGAACCGGACCGGGAGTCAAAGTTAATGGTGAATACGGCCATTAATCTATAAAAAGTTTAACTTTAAAAATTAACTAAGTTAATAGATATAGTAAAAAAAAAAAAAAAAAAAAAAGGAAAGAAAGAAAGAAAAAATGAGAGAAAGAAAAACGAATTTGAAACTGTATTTGGAGTTTTTAATTAACCTTTAGTACATAAATTATTCATAAATTTTATTTGCTAAATTATCCGTGTGTATTCACCTAGAGACGGCCATTATGCAGTAAAACGGTCTTTTTTTCCCGAATGAACATAAATCATACTTTTCTCCGCGATGTTCAATCTATGCCTTATTAGTACGGAGGACTATTAGTCTCAATCTACGGATAAGATGGTGTCGCCAGTTTTACGATGGTTGGACATTTATCGAAATCGAATATTGAAAATATAATTGAATAATTTAAAAGCGATGTTATAATTTGAAAAAAAAAAAAAAAAATGTAATAATAGTCCTCCGTACTAAGCTAAATTCTACTTTTGCCAGAATTTCATCAAAATCGTCTTTTTTTTATTGAAAGAAAAAGAAAAAAATAATAATAATCAGTATCGAAAAAGTTGAAGAAGCCCTTTTGTAGACAAAAATACATAATCTATATAATATTTCTCTATCGTGGACCAATTACGATTATTTTTTGTCGAAACGATACGATAGTGACTTATATACGCGAGGATAAAGTATAATACTTAAGCAATATTTAAGCAAGCGGACTCAGTTCAGTGATCTAATAAAAATAATGACATTTGTCTGAAAAGATCATTTTATAGAAAAATCTATTAGGTTGATTTCTTTAGAAATCGACCTATTGCAATCACTTCGTTTATCTATCTATCTATCTATCTATCTATCTATAATGAAAATTTTGTCATCACGATAACTCCCGAAATAATACTCCAAATCGAACAAAATTTGGACAGTGGACTGATCTTATAAATATCTTGGATGAGTTCGTTAACCAAGTTGCTCCGACTTTTTGTTTTCAAGTGGCAGCCACTTGAAAATTTCAAACCAACATTGTAAAAAGCATATTTAAAGCAAGATTTGCTTGAATTTTGATGTAAATACAGGCCACATAAGAGTCTCAATGAAGTTTATTAATGAAGTTTATCCGCCATTTTTAATAAAGTGGCAAATATTTTAAGTTAAGCGGGACCACTTGAAATCAGGCTACCACTTGAAAATTTAAAATCACTATAACTTCCGAAATAATACTCCAAGTCAGGGGCCGCTTTACAATTTTCGCGGCCCTAGGCAAAGGATTTTTGGCGGCCCCTCTCTAATAGATGTTACGCTAAGGCAGCTTATTACATGTGACCTCAAATAAATTTTTTATGACTGATTTCTAACCCCCCTTCCATACAAAAAAAAAAAAAAAAAAAGTCTTCTGACTATAAATTGCTATATTAAGACTCAATTTATTCTAATGATGTAAGAGAATATAAATTTAAATAACACTAATTTTTTTTTTTTTTTTTTTTTTTTGTAAAAATTGAGTTGGCCTGGTATATTTATGAATAAGCAAAATAAGTAGGTAGAATCAAAATTTCAAATTTTCCACATGATCGTGCTAAAGGTTCAATTGAAAAATGCCTTAAAATTTCTGCCTATACGATTCGCTATTCTGTAAATGACTTCACACGTAGTGATGCATCACAAGCTTTTTGGCGGAAGTTTTAAGTGAAAATAATTACAATGGAATGCAAAAGAAATTTTTTCCATGGTCAGAAAAAGGGAAATGGGAAGCGCGTCATTTCTACTACCCTTATTACAACCACATTGCCAAGCATTATAATAAACGCAATCAGTTTGCGGCATCTCATCACAAAATGGAGAGTGAATCTGTTGCTACATTTTTACTACCGAAAAAGAAATCCACTGTGAATGATAATAATAATTAAATATTACTGCCATTTCCTTTTAATTAGTTCTTATTTTTATTATAATTATAATCCTTCCACTATAAATGATTCATTTTCAGTTGTACATAAAATCAGATGGTAACAAGAATTAATTTTAATCTTTAAACTGGAACGAAAAATCAATTGGTTTCCACTTTCCAACTATACGTATTCGTTGCATCGTTTAACCTTCAATGTACTTTGCCTACATTATATCACACAATGAACAAAAATCAGTCAGATAGATTAACTGAATAATCATTCTGAAACATTGTTGGAAAGTTTTTAAAAACCGTTAACACAAACGGAAATGAAGTTCCAGCAATTTTCAATTGTTGTTCTTAATGTATATGAATATTTTAGTGTGATCCTGTAAATTTAACGCTAAAGATATCAAATTCTATAGAAAACATTTTCTTAACCATATGAGGAATAAATGTAAATTTTAATACAATTTGCGTAGTACAAAGTTTTTTATGATTTAGAAAAATGCATCTCAGAGAGACCAATGCATGTCATTATTGATGTCCCTGTACACAAGCCAGTTGTGCTATTCCTACTATAAATATAGAGTATTCCATAGAGAACTTGAATTAATAATTTGAAAAAATTCTGAAGGTATTTATGAACGCTAGAGTTCGGCTAGACGGACGAAAAGGCAGACAGGTAGACTAATCGAATTCATAGTCACTCTCAAACACTGTTAGAAAATATTTAAAATGCTTAA
This sequence comes from Salticus scenicus, assembly GCA_963930645.1. Taxonomy (NCBI): domain Eukaryota; kingdom Metazoa; phylum Arthropoda; class Arachnida; order Araneae; family Salticidae; genus Salticus; species Salticus scenicus. The sequence continues at coordinate 340,529,382 of OZ005652.1, read as the reverse complement.
TTAAAATGGAAATACAATTTCCAATTATAACCCTCAATGTATCTGAATATTTTTGTGTGACCTGACCATGTAAATCTCAATGCTAATCACACTATGTTCAATAATAATCCTTTTTTATTTTATTTTATTTGTGTGTGTGTGTGTGTGTGTGCATATCAATAATAACTGTCAATTTCATTATGATTTGCGCAAAATAAAGGTACTAAAACATGGTTTATTGAAATATCTCTCATAGAATGCAACACCTTGGAATTCTTTCAGGTGTTATGTACACAAACCAATGGTGGTATTTACCACCATTAATTATATTGGTATGCGAGATGTTCCCTATTTGAATAAGAAACATTCCATAGTGAACTTGAAAAATATATATTAGTTTCAAAGAATTATATGAACATTTACGGAAATTAAAGTGCGAATAGACACAAAGGCCGAAGCAAGAAAAAAATTTCTTAGGAGGTTCAGGCTTTAGTATATAACTAGCGAGCTTCGCCCGCTAGCGGGTCAGTATTTTCAAATGAATCACTATAATTAATCAATCACTAACAGTAACTTTTAGTCCTAAGAAAAGAAATAAAAAAAAATCATTTCTGATCGGGTAAAATGTCGTCCCGGGTCCCCATTGCCTTCGGCAGCGCAGTCCCGTGCGCGCTGCGCGCGCGTATTCCTTCACTGACCCTTCGTGCCCCCCCCCCAAAAAAAAATCATTTCTGATCGGGTAAAAACTCACACCGGGTCCCCACTGCCTTCGGCAGCGCAGACCCATGCGCGCTGCGCGCGCACGTGTGAAGGTATACGTGCGCTGCGCGCAAATATTCCTTCTCAAATCAAATTTTTGTTCTTAAGAAAAGAAAAAAAAAAAAATCATTTCTCATGGGGTGCAAAGTCGGCCCGGGTCCCCACTGCCTTCGACAGCGCAGTCGCGTGGGCGCTGCGCGCGCACAAGTTAAAGAATACACGCGCTGCACGCCCGCATTCCTTCCCTGACACTTCGTGCCCCCTAAAAAAATCATTTCTGATCGGGTAAAAAATCACACCGGGTCCCCACTGCCTTCGGCATCGCAGACCCATGCGCGCGCACGTGTGAAGGTATACGCACGCTGCGCGCACGTATTCCTTCTCAAATCAAATTTTTATTCTTAAGAAAAGAAAATTAAAAAAATTATTTCCCATCGGTTAAAAAGTCGGACCGGGTCCTCACTGCCTTCGGCAGCGTAGTCCCGTGCGCGCTGCGCGCGCGCAAGTTAGGGGATACGCGCGCGGTGCACGCCTATTTCTTCCCCACCCTTTCAGCCCCTTCTAATTAACCTACGTATACCAATTTTGAACGGTCTTACTCAATTAGCTGAAATGCAAAAGAACACCTAATCAGGATGCCTCAAAACGTGTAAGTCTGCTGAAAACTTTCGATAATATAAAAGAACTTTAAAATATCTTTCGCATGATGTATTAAAAATAATTTAATCATGATTAGAAATTGAAATTTGAAAATATTACAGCGCCATCTGGCGGTAGAAATTTCTGTATTCCACTGTTCGATCCCAAATCAACAAAGCTTTCTAATGATATATTACTTATGAAATTATTTTAATTAATAGTTGAGATACAAAAGAAAACTGATTCAGGAGACCTCAAAACGTGTCAATCTGGAGAAATCTTGAATTCCATTTTCGATAATGTAAAGGTACTTCTAAATGTGTATCGAATGACGCATTAAAAAAAATTTAATCATGATTAGAAATAGAAATATTGTAATTTAAAAATATTACAGCGCCATCTGGCGGTAGAAATTTCTGTAATCTACTGTTCGATTCCAACTCAACAAAGCTTTCAAATGATGTATTACTTATGAAATTTTTTTAATTAGTAACTGAGACAAAAGAGAAACCCATTCAGGACACCTCAAAACGTTTAAATCAGGAAAAATGTCGAAATATCGAATTTCTGTAATCTACTATTCAATTCCAAATTAACAAAGCTTTCAAATGATGTATTACTTATGAAATTATTTTAATTAGCAGCTGAGATACAAAAGAAAACCCATTCAGGAGACCTCGAAACGTGTAAATCAGGTGAAATCTCTAATTTCACTTTCGACACTTTAATTAGTAGCTGATATACAAAAGATAACCCATTCAGGCGACCTCAAAACGTGTAAATAAGCTGAAATCTCGAATTCCACTATTGCGATGCAGAAGAAACAATAATCAGGAGACCTCAAAACGTGTAAATCGGGTGAAATCTTGAATTTCCCTTTCGATAATGTAACCGTACTTTAAAATGTGTATCGTACGACATATTAAAAAAAAAAAAAAATTAAACATAATTAGAATTTTAAATATTGAAATTTTAAATTATTACAGCGCCATGACACCTCAAAACGTGTAAGTCAGGTGAAATTTCGAATTCCATTATCTACGGTAGTCGGTTAATGGAAGTAAATAGAAAAAGAAATATTTTTACCTTAAGTGTATTTGTGTCGTTTTGAAACTGGTATCCTCTTTCGACAGATAAAATGTCAGGCGTGTAAAGATAAAATTTAATTTGCAATTAAAATGTAAATCTTTTGTTTATTGACCAAAATCGATGAAATTTGAAATGCAAGTTTGTTTTGTGGTGTTAAGATTGTATACTAATTGAAATGTGCGAATTTTGAAAAATTGAAGAAAATAGAAAATTGCAATTTTTAATCGCAGTACGAAACACGTGACTTCATTAAATACCAGATGTGTTTCCGTTGAAGACTGCTGTAGACGAAAAGTCTGCAAACCTAAGATTCTTGTGATTTGTTGCCAATATTTTTTTATAGTTTAGTTAATTTTAAAAAATCTAATTGTCCGATCGATAAGCCGTTTAAACCATCGGATTGAGAAAAAAAAAGCCCTTTCCAATGGTATCTTGTTTGAAACAATACGACTGATATTTCTAATTAATTTTCCACTTTTTCCGTAAAAATGTCGCTTTTTAAGCATTTAATCATGAATTCTGGGTCATTTTTCGGTAGACAAGGGTCGACGTTTTAATTAATATCTCCGCTAATTAGGGTCGCATCGCTTAGCTAATTATCGCGATGTCGAGATGAAGAAATTCTGCGTCTGTCGACACCGGTTTTGAGGCGATGTGACCATTAGCGCCGGAGCTTTAGCGGTCACAAGGCATTTCTCACAGACAGACAGACAGAAAGACAGATGCGCACAGATTTTAATAATATAAGGAGATACTGAGTGTTAAAAATGATGTATAACTCAAAAAGTTTCTACAAATTTGCAAAATATTGGGGTGAAGGGTGCTTGACTACGCCTTCCTTCAGACAAACTGAAGTCAGTAACATTTTTAAATTTTGTTGAAAAGTGTTAAAAATGCTTCTCTGTTCACTTTAGCTTGAACCTTTCCCTTATTGCAAATGTGAAGTAAATTTTTTATAAATTCATATATTTATCAGATGAAATTTTGTGTTGGCTTTTATTAGTTCCAAACTAATCATTTTTCAAGCACATATCGTGTAGTTATGCCTTTTCTTCCATAAACACACAACATAATCAGATATTCTTATTTAGATATGATTATGTTGCATATGATGATACAAATCGAAATAGCGTTTACTTTTTCCGTATGAAAGTTAGCCTTTTGCAGAAAACGCTGTCTAAGTCAAGACTTTAAACAAATTTTCTAGACACGATAGTCGAGAAAAGGTCGTCCTGATATAATTTGTATTTACTCTTATTATTCACTTTTTAATATTAATTTGCATACTTTGCGTATTTTTATCAAGACTTTCTGAAAAAGCTACTTTTTTGCAAATGTATAAAACGTAGATACGTTTTATTTAGATATGTAGAAATTGAATAGTGTTTTCTATCTTCTTATTTTTAGTTCAATTGTTTAGTTAACTATAAATGAATTTTATATAAGGAGTAGGATTTTGAGGTTGGATGAGTTTAAAAAATAAGACCACTATATGAAACTTTGACAAAGGCGATAAAAGGTCTCAAATTTTTCAGATTTAATAAAACTATCGTAAATGAATTCTGTGACTTTAAATATCTGGTGAGTGGTGGAAAGCTTAGGTCTAAAACCTAATTGTTCGGTTTGCAATTGTTCCTCTACCTCTTTACCATCTAATTTGAAAAATATCTAGTTTACATTCATATATACAATTCAAAACCTACGTTTATTTAAAAAACAATATTTTATTACCTTATGGTGTTTTTACACAAAGTTAAATCCTTAAAGGAGGTTACTTTTAATTTACAATTGAATATACACATATTTCTTAACAGAGAGAAAAAAATCAAAGATTGGTTTGTGATTTTCGCTTTTTTTTTCTTCCCTCCTTTCTTTCTTTCTTTTTTTTTTCTTTTTTTTTCTTTCACAGTATTCTATTTTTTTGGCGTCCCTGCTTCTTCGGCGGCCCAAAGCGACCGCTTAGGTTCGCCTAATGGTAAAGCGGGCCCTGCTCCAAGTCGAACCAAATTTAGACAGTGTCTTAACTTATCTTATAAATATCTTAGATGAGTTTATTAACCAAGTTGCTCCGCCATTTTGTTTTCAAGTGGAGACCACTTGAAAATTACAAATTCAAATTGTAAAAAGCGTATTCCGAATTTGTTTGAAATTTGATGTAAATATAGAACACATAAGGGTCTCAATGAGGTTTATTAATGAAATTTATCCGTCATTTTTTATAAAGTGGCAGATATCTTAAGTTAAGCGGGACCACTTGAAATCACGCTACTACTTGAAAATTTAAAATCACTCTAACTTACGAAATAATACTCCGAATCGAATCAAATTTGGACAGTGTCTTAACTTATCTTATAAATAATTTAGATGAATTTGTTAACCAAGTTGCTCCGCCATTTTGTTTTCAAATGGAGACCACATGAAAATTTCAAATTCAAATTGTAAAAAGCGTATTCCAAATTTGTTTAAATTTTGATGTAAATACAGACCACATAAGGATCTCAATGAAGTGTATTAATAAAATATATCCGCCATTTTTAATAAAGTGGCGTTTATCTTAAGTTAAGCGGGACCACTTGAAATCAGGCTACCACTTGAAAATTTAAAACCATGATAACTTCCGAAATAATACTCCAAATGGAACCAAATTTTAACAGTTTCTTAACTTATCTAACAAATATCTTAGATGAGTTTAACCAAGTTGCTCCGCCATTTTGTTTTCAAGTGGAGACCACTTGAATATTTCAAATTTAAATTATAAAATCGTATTCCGAATTTGTTTGAATTTTGATGTAAATACAGACCACATAAGGATCTCAATGAAGTGTATTAATAAAATATATCCGCCATTTTTAATAAAGTGGCAGATATCTTAAGTTAAGCGGGCCACTTGAAATCAGGCTACCACTTGAAAATTTAAAATCACGATAACTTCTGAAATAATACTCCAAATCAAACCAAATTTTGTCAGTGAACTTATGTTTTGGATGAGTTTGCTAATCACGTTTCTCCGCCATTTTGTTTTCAATTGACGACCACTTGAAATCACACTGCCACGTAAAAATATGTCATCACCATAACTTTTAAAATACTAAACTGATTCAAATGAAAGTTGGATAGTGAACTTATGGTTCAAATATCTTGGATAAGTTCACTTGGTGACTTTATCCGCAATTTTATTTCCAAGTTGCAGCCACTTGAAAATTTATGATTATGGTCACTTTAGTAATACTCAACCAATTCGCATCAGATTTGGGTAGCGGATTTATCTTTCAAATATCTCAGATAAGTCCGCTGGGCATATCACTCCGCTTTTTTTTCCAATCGGTGTCACTTGAAAATTTCTTATGACGATAATTTTTGAAATACTGATTTAATTTGAACAAGTGCTGGACAATGAATTTATCATACAAATATTGGATGATTTCGCTGGGCAAGTTGTTTCGTCATTTTGTTTCTAAGTAGCAGCCACTTAGACTGCCACTTGAAAATTTGCCATAACAATAACTTTTGAAAAACTGCACTGATTCGAACCACACTTTGATAGTGAAACTATGCTTCAAATATCTTGGATGTGTTTGCTGGGCAACTTGCTCCACTATATTGTTCCCAAGTGGCGGCCACTTGAAAATTTATTATCACGGTAACTTTTGAAATACTTAATTAGTTCAAACCAAAGTTTAAAAATGTAGTATTATTCATTCAAACAACTATGATTTCGGTGGGGAAGTTTATTTTCAAGTTGCGTCCACTTGAACGCTGCCACTTGAGGCTTTGTTATCGCGATAACTTTGGAATGCTGAGTTTATTCAAACCAAAGTTGGACAGTGGACTTATTTTGCAAATATTGTTGCATACTTGGGGGTTCGTAAGTTGTCCGAGAATGAAAGGCGAAAGTTGCAAAAGTTCAGTAGTTTATTTACAGAAAATTCCAGAATAATACAGGTCGGTTAAACTTCAGTTTCACCAGTAAACACACCTTAAATAACAGCTGTCAACAGCAAATTCGCAGTTCAAACTGTATCAAAGCATTAACATAAAGTAAGACCTATTCAAAGAGGCTCAGAACTCCTTCAAAAGCAATGCAAGCGTTTGGCGAAACTCAACTGCGACTGACTGACTTGGCACGTTTGGCCACCTTTTATACCCCTTTATCGAACCCAGAAAAATTTAGAAATTTCACGTAACTCGTTAACCAATCACGTTACAGCGTCCATCTTTGATATATCGATAGTTAGGATTTTCTCGCAAAAAGTCGCCAAGGGGGAAAAGTCGCCAATTTTGGCGCCAAATCCATTGCCTGCTTTATTGAAGCTTTTTAATGCGTTTTTAAGGGAAAACTAGGCTGTTTTTACTCTAAAACAAACTAGAAATGCAGAAAATTAACAATTTATCAACTTACTAAGCCTCTTTGAAAGAATTTACAATAATAATAATAATAATAATAATAAATAAATATAAATAAATAAAATAAAATAAAAATAGAATTATTTACAAACTTGCAACAACATCTTAGATTAGTTCACTGAGCAACTTTCTTTGCCATTTTGATCCACTTAATTTTTCAACACGATGATTTTTGAGATTCTGAATTAATTCGAACTAAATTTGTACAGTAGACTTATCTCACAATAGCATTTGATATATTTGTTAACTTGGCCCACCATCTAGTTTCCAAGCGCCGGCCACTTGAAAATTTTAAATTCACATAAAAAGGTATTTATGTACCGATTTGCTTAAAACTCCATAAGAGCATAGCCTACTTCAAGATTTCTACCAATTCCATTAATAATTGTTAAGGAAAAATAAATCAACCTTCCCTTCCGAATAAGCCGGAAGGGCTTGTTTTTAAAAGTCACATCTTTACAATCTTTCCGAGCGTCATTTTAAACCTATTAATTGTTTAATGATAAGTGTTTAAATATGCACTAAAAGTTTGAAATAAAAGTTTAAATATGAATTTTTGTCATAAATTAACTAAAAAACGCAAAAATAAAAAGTATAATCAAAATAGGTACTAAGTTTTTTTTTAATAAAAATTCTGCCAAAATGAATAAATTAAAAAATAGTTTAAAATACATCGCCTACATGGCGGCAAAAATTTAAAAGTCGCCATAGGGGTGCTATACTAAACTGTCCTGCCAGGGGAAGTATGAAAACTGAGTCATCAAATATGTATTACATTTTGAAACTTTCCTTTGACTGATTTGGTTTAACTATCATTAGCATTTCTTCCCACAAAAACTCATAAAAATTTAGCTTCTGATGAATTAACATTTAAATTGGGGGTGAAATTGGTATAAGGTTTTTAGCACAGAGTACTGATAACATTATATCTATAATCTGTAGTTTTTAGATTCAAATTTGAAAGCAATAGTTTGAAAGTTAACAAAAAAAAAAGAATAATAAATTGCGAAAATTTCGCACGGGTTTGCTATGCTATTTTATTTTAATTTTTAATTGTTGCCAAAAAAGTTTACGAATTGATTTTTAAATTTTTTTGAAATGAAAAGAAATTCACGCGTAAATATTAAATCGAAAGGTTTTTTTATTATTATTATTATTATTATATTTATACGCGCACTCGTCACACCGCTAGTAGGGTGACCAGATTTTCGATGCAAAATGAGGATAAATTATGCAATGTTCTCATTTTCATAAGAAAAATGAGGACTTTTTTTTTTTTAAAGGATAACATTTTTGAGGACACAAACTTCCAAAAGACAAAACTGTAGAAAACTGTTTTGAAACTATTATTTTATATCTGCTTGCTATTTCAAGTATCAAACAATAAAATAATATAAAAAATCATCAAACAACAAAACTAAAAATTAAAAAGAAACATACACATGATAGCACTTCCCATGTACAGTGTATGTTGTGATGTAAGTTTCAAATCAAATTCATGAATAAAACTGCAACAGAAACAGTGAAGGATTTTTTCATATTACGATCAGTTGCAGTATTGAAAACTAATATGAGGTCACGGTCAGTAGCATCTTTGGTGTTAAAATTTTAGGTAGATATGAGGAATACTAATAAATAAGGACAAATGAGAACAAAAAGTCGAAATTGAGGACAAATGAGGGCATGTGACTTTTTCAATGCAGCTGAGGACAACACTTGAAAAATGAGTACTGTTCTCAGAAAGTGAAAATGGCTGGTCACCCTACCTTGGGTCGGCCCTGGTTCCCAAACCTTAAGGCCAATCCATCATAATTTTGATCCTTCATGGAAAGAAAAGCTACCCCCGCTTTTGTAAGTAGTTTTGTAGCCTGTCGGCAGAGCCCAGTAAAGGGGGGGGGGCTGAGGGGGCTGCAGCCCCGGATCCAGTGAACAAGGGGGCCCTAGATAGGGCCAAGAAAACCCAGTAAATACAAAAAAAATGTAATTTTTTTTTTAATTCTGTTTTTACAGTCAGAAATTAAATCCTTGATACTGTTATGTAAAAATATTTTAAAAAGACAAATTTTTGAAAATTTCTTTTAGGACTTGAAAAAAAAATATATATATATTAATATTTTTTAAAAAAGCATTAAAATTTGAAATTTTCAAAAGTCATTCAAGAGATGAGGAGGGGGGGGAGGATAATAATATCTGTTTCCTTCCGCCATGTAAAATTGCATATCGCTTATGGGAATCAAAAGGAGAAATATAACAGTGCAATGTATATTTAAAAAAAAAAAAAAAATTATACAGACACGACATTATTTCATTATTTAAAACATGAAAATCTGACATTGACAGATTTTAATTTAGTGCCAGAGGCCTACTGCTAAACTTGTTAATATCGACAAATTCTTCTTTAGTTAATCCGTGACAATCTAAATTCCATGATAAAGTTTTCATTAAATCAAACCAATGTGTTTCAGCTGCAGATACTGTAACAAATAACGTTGGAAGTCCAAACTTTCTTATTACAAAACTGAGATAATTTTAAATTGAAATGTGTATTAAAAGCTCCTATATGTATTTGTTTAGTAAATAGTATTTTTGCATTTTTTTTTTCCCCTTGCACATTTAATTTAGTAAATTGTACTTTATATCAAAAAGAAAACTTTGCATTGTGAGAAGCAAAAAATTCTTCCCGATTTTATAAACTGAAATCAAAAGAAAAATGTGCATTCAAAGAGCTATGAATAAAGTATTCATATAAAATCGTTTCACAAATGTGAATCGGAATTAAAGTTAAAATAAAAAAAAAAAAATTATACAGACACGACATTATTTCATTATTTAAAACATGAAAATCTGACATTGACAGATTTTAATTTAGTGCCAGAGGCCTACTGCTAAACTTGTTAAATTCTTCTTTAGTTAATTCGTGATGATCTAAATTCCATGATAAAGTTTTCATTAAATCAAACCAATGTGTTTCAGCTGCAGATATTGTAGCAAATAACGTTGGAAGTCCAAACTGTCTTATAGCCGCAAAACAACGTTTTTTCTCTTTTTCCCAATGAGGGGGAGGTGTGCCTTGGGGGGGACTCATGTCAAAGGTGTGCCTTGGGGGGGACTCATGTCAAAGTTGTACCTTGGGGGGGACTCATGTCAAAGTTGGGCCTTGGGGGGACTCATGTCAACGTTGGGCCTGGGGGGGACTCATGTCAAAGTTGGGCCTTGGGGGGACTCATGTCAAAGTTTTACCTTGGGGGGACTCATGTCAAAGTTGGGCCTGGGGGGGACTCATGTCAAAGTTGTGCCTTGGGGGGACATCATTCAATAAATCCCCATTCAATAAACCGACTGAAATAGGCCCTTAGCACTATTAAGAGTGTATTATAAAAATTCGACAACGCTGTACCGACTGAAATAGGGGTACCTTGGTGGGGACTCATGTCAAAGTTGGGCCTGGGGGGGGACTCATGTCAAAGTTGTGCCTTGGGGGACTTCATTCAATAAATCCCCATTCAATAAACCGACTGAAATAGGCCCTTAGCACTATTAAGAGTGTATTATAAAAATTCGACAACGCTTTACCGACTGAAAAAGGGGTACCTTGGGGGGAACTCATGTCAAAGTTGGGCCTGGGGGGGACTCATGTCAAAGTTGGGCCTTGGGGGACTTCATTCAATAAATCCTCATTCAATAAACCGACTGAAATAGGCCTCCAGCACTAATTAAGAGTGTATTATAAAAATTCGACAACGCTGTACCGACTGAAATAGGGGTACCTTGGGGGGGACTCATGTCAAAGTTGGGCCTGGGAGGGGACTCATGTCAAAGTTGGGCCTTGGGGGGACTTCATTCAATAAAACCCCATTCAATAAACCGACTGAAATAGGCCTCTAGCACTAATTAAGAGTGACGTATAAAAATTCGACAACGCGGTACCGACTGAAATAGGGGTACCTTGGGGGGGACTCATGTCAAAGTTGGGCCTGGGGGGGACTCATGTCAAAGTTGGGCCTTGGGGGGACTTCATTCAATAAAACCCCATTCAATAAACCGACTGAAATAGGCCTCTAGCACTAATTAAGACTGTATTATAAAAATTCGACAACTGTACCGACTGAAATAGGCCTCTAGCACTAAAAATATATATATACAGACACGACATTATTTCATTATTTAAAACATGAAAATCTGACATTGACAGATTTTAATTTAGTGCCAGAGGCCTGCTGCTAAACTTGTTAATATCGACAAATTCTTCTTTAGTTAATTCGTGACGATCTAAATTCCATGATAAAGTTTTCATTAAATCAAACCAATGTGTTTCAGCTTCAGATACTGTAACAAATAACGTTGGAAGTCCAAACTGTCTTATAGCCGCAAAACAACCTTTTTTGCTCTTTTTCCCAATGAGGGGGAGGTGTGCCTTGGGGGGGGACTCATGTCAAAGGTGTGCCTTGGGGGGGTCTCATGTCAAAGTTGTACCTTGGGGGGGACTCATGTCAAAGTTGGGCCTGGGGGGGGGACTCATGTCAAAGTTGGGCCTTGGGGGGGACTCATGTAAAAGTTGGGCCTGGGGTGGGACTCATGTCAAAGTAGGGCCTTGGGGGGGACTCATGTCAAAGTTGGGCCTGGGGGGGGACTCATGTCAAAGTTGTGCCTTGGGGGGACCTCATTCAATAAATCCCCATTCAATAAACCGACTGAAATAGGCCCTTAGCACTATTAAGAGTGTATTATAAAAATTCGACAACGCTGTACCGACTGAAATAGGGGTACCTTGAGGGGGACTCATGTCAAAGTTGGGCCTGGGGGGGACTCATGTCAAAGTTGTTCCTTGGGGGGACCTCATTCAATAAATCCCCATTCAATAAACCGACTGAAATAGGCCCTTAGCACTATTAAGAGTGTATTATAAAAATTCGACAACGCTGTACCGACTGAAATAGGGGTACCTTGGTGGGGACTCATGTCAAAGTTGTGCCTTGGGGGGATCTCATTCAATAAATCCCCATTCAATAAACCGACTGAAATAGGCCTTTAGCACTATTAAGAGTGTATTATAAAAATTCGACAACGCTGTACCGATTGAAATAGGGGTACCTTGGGGGGGACTCATGTCAAAGTTGGGCCTGGGGGGGACTCATGTCAAAGTTGTGCCTTGGGGGGACCTCATTCAATAAATCCCCATTCAATAAACCGACTGAAATAGGCCTCTAGCACTAATTAAGAGTGACCTATAAAAATTCGACAACTGTACCGACTGAAATAGGCCTCTAGCACTAAAAAGAAGCTTTATACTTTTAAATTAGAATTTTAAAAAGTTATATTTAATATTTTAAAGTTACAAAAACAAAAAAATAACGTCGAATTATAGCGAACATACGCTTGTTAAACGATATTGAAAATAAAGAATGTGAACATCAAAATAGTTTTTGTAATAATGCAAATGATAATTAGCACTATTTTGTCCGTGTAGCACATTCTTTATATTTGGTAGGAGCATATGCGGCTGAATGCTGTTCCGATGCAATGAGTCGCTTCAACCTAATTCAACGACTATATGCTTTTTTTTAGCTTCAACACACCGATGGAACTTATCACTTTCGAATCTTGTTCCTACTGAGAAAAAAAAAAAAAAAAAAACAAATTATTGTTTTGAAAAGTTTAAGAGAGTCTAACAAAGAGAAAGTTTAACAAAGTCTAAGAGAAAGTTTAACAAGATGGTCTCGTTACGCTGAAACTTGCAAGTCAATGATAGTGAATTATGACATGAGCAAATTTTAAACATTTTGCTTCAAATTTCAGAAGACAGCAATGAAAAGGCAGATACACGTAATGAGGCATTGTCTTTGCGCAGCAAAATGGTGATTTTCGAAACAGCCTTTATGCTAACTTTGTGGCACGACATTTTAAATGCTATGAATTAAGTTAGCATTTATTTTCAAAAACCAGGTCTTGGTTTATTTACAGCTGTTAACTTGTTGAAACGGTTGAATGCAAATATTGCATCCTTCAGAGATCAATTTGGTAAGTTAAAAGAAAGATCTCAATTTCTATCTCACATGTAGCGACTTCACCTAAGGATCAGGGGAAAAGACTGAGAAGAAAAAAATTTACCGATGGTACTCTCGAATCTGAAACAGCTAGCGATGTAACTCTTGGATTTGAAAAACTTAAAGTTAAAACTTTATTTGTGATAGTCGATAGATTAAATTCAGAAATGATAAAACAAATTGATGCTAATAACTAAGTATGCAGCATTTTCAATTTCATTACTAAATTAGGTCTTGAACAAATAAATTAAGAACCAGTTAATTATTTTCTTGAAGTTTATGAAGAAGAAGTAGATTTTGAAGCCACAAAATCTGAAGTCATTCAATTTTCACAATATTTGTTAAGCTGTAGCTTAGAAAAAAAATCACCAATACATATTTATGATCATATGTTTAAAAACGAGTTAAATGAGATTTTTCCAAATACGTTTATTGCATTACGTACTTATTTAACTCTACCGATATCAAATTGCGAAGCCAAGAGAGCAAGCTCCAAATTAGACAGAGTTCTATCTCTTCGAAGAACAAAAATGCAGCAGAATAAGCTGCAATGTTTGGCTTTGCTGTGCTCAGAGCACGATTTAACAAGCAACCTGGATTTTAAAGATGTAATTGAAACTTTCAGCGCGGCAAAGGCTAGGAAGAAGCCAATTTAATTTCCTTATTCTGTAAAATATATTCATTAAAGTTTTTGATGCAGCAACTTTTCCTTTGGTTGGTGAGTTAGATTCTTTTGTTGTTAATATATATATTTTTTTGTTTTAATTAATTTTTTGCAAACAGTTTCAGAGTTCATTTAAATGGTAATGAGAATCTAATATGACCATTGTAAAATTGTATCTAATGATGAACATTCACATTAAAGAAAAAGAAAAATGTGTGTGTGTGCGTAGAGGGGCCCTCCGCTATTATCACAGCCCCAGGCCCTTAAATGGGTGAACTGGGCTTTGCCTGTCAGTAGTGGACTCTAACGGTTTTTTTTTAGTTCGAGGCTAAAATTAATCCACGTTTGTAATGATCGATAGATGGCGCTCTCTGAACTGCAGTTGTTAGTAAATATAATAGCCACGTGTATTCATTATTGTTCTTTCTCCGCCATTACATCATGGAAAATCGATTGCATAATATGATGATATGCAGTGGTGTGATAATTTCACCTTAGCCCACCAGAGGGCGAGCATTTCATCACAATCGCGGATTGTCTGTTATAAATTATATTATTTTTTTAATTTATCTGAGTAATAATTTTAATGTAGTATTATGTTACAATAAGTAAAATTGATTGCTGTGTAAAAAAAATCTATAATATTTATTAAAGTTAAAATAATAATAATTAATAATAATATTTGTTGCATGAATTTTACTCAAATTTCAATTAATATTTTTCATGTTAAGACTTTCCTGTAATACTAAGCTAAGCTGACCAAATGTCTCCATTTTCTGGGGACAGCCTTTATTTTGAAGGCATTTTTCTAAGTTTTAAAAAAACACAGAAAGTAAATTATCCCTCATTGATATTTTATTTAGAGTCCTTATTTATTCAGGCTCAGTAAATGTATCCGAAAATTGCAACAGTTTTTAACCAAAGAATCTCTATAAAGATACTCTGATCTGGTCAGCCCATGAAATACACAAATTTGGATTATTGTCCGACAGTCAGTGCTTCAGCTTCGCAATCTTTGCATAGTCATCATAATTTTCTTCTTTACCTCCGTGGTATAGATCCTCTGTGTTTATTCTTATTTTTGTCCAAATATTTTTCTGTTTGGCAACATAATATTTAAATGTCCAATGTTTTGGGTGCCACGTAACTTTTAAGTTGATTTATGGCAATAAATTTGCTCAATATTTGAAATTTAACTAATTATTGGGATTTAAATTCCTTTCTAGTAGCCCAAAATGGGCAGCGGAGAAAGCACACTAGTCCCAGGGGGTGGAACTGAGGGATATCATGTACTGCGCGTAAGTACCAATGCAGTAATTTATCACATTTAAATTGTAAATCATGCCTGATAATCCATTAAAATTTGTATCCATCATTTGAGCTTTAAATAATGTTCTACCGAAGAATATGTAGATCGTAACGTTGAGCTTGTATGAAAATTGTTTTTGATTTTTAAAGACAATGATAACAAAGTTTTTTCGTGTATATAACTAGGATGCCGGTCTTTTCCTATCAAGTCATCGATGCATGTTATTTATTAAATATTTGAAAACTAATTATGAAATATATTTTTCTTCTATATATTGTACAATAATATGTTCTCCCTTCGTTGTTCGTGATGCAGTGGCGCACCCAGAATTTCTGTCTGGAGGGGGCTGAAGAATAATTGGGTCCTACAGTAGGGTGACAAGATTTTTTCAGTGCAAAATGAGGACAAATTATGCAATGTCCTCATTTCTATGAGAAGAATGAGGACAGTTTTCTTTAAAAATGAGGACATAAAATTTCATAAAATATAGCACAAAATTAGCTTATATTAACCCCATTATTTGGCTTATTGCAGCCATTAATCGTCACTATGATAAATTTATATTACTTGTGAACTTATACGATACACATTATAAAAAAAACATTTATATAAGCACTATTAAATTTACAATAAACATTATCATAAACTTGTACACATTTATACTTCTCTTCGTATAATATAATGCTGTTAATATCAAAGTATTAATTTCTGATATGTGGTTGATACGAAAGTACTAAACTATTTTATATCCGCTTCTGTGTATACTTTTATAAACTGTTTTAATACAATTGTTATTGTTTTATAGACCAAGTTTTAGTGAAAATGAAATCATAACTATTTCGAATGGAAGTGATGTAACATTTTAAAAGGAAAAAACAATCTGAACAATGTCAAAAACAGGCTAGGCTAGGAATAAGAACTGAACTCTAATCTGACGGCCTAAACAATTAATGTTCTACAAACTTGTACCTTTCAGTAGTTCTATTGAGAGCAAAAAATCGTGAAATGTCAACAAGGCAATCTGCGTCCAGCTCCTATCCCTGACTTGGACAGTCTTCAATCTTACTAAAATATGCTTTACCATTTAAAATGTTATTTAAATTTAGTTAGTTATAAAACCTAATTAGTAATAAAATAACTTTCAGCTTCATGTTAAATATTTAAATATCCCCTCCTCATTTTTTTTTTTTTTTTTTTTTTTACTTTTATGCAAATTCAGTTTTTTGTTTGTTTGTTTTATCTTTATATTTTAAAGTATAGAAAAGACTAAAATCTCCCAAAAAAATATATATATATTTTGTGTGATAGTACTGGAGATGATTTAAAAATGAATGGAATGAATCAAGGAATCGTGACTTTTTTACGTTGAGTTTTAGAATCAGTATTGAGAACTAATAAGGTCAGCAGCATCTCTAATGTTGAAATTTTAAGTAAAGAAGGAAATTACTGAAAAATGAGGACAAATGAGAACAAACGTCCAAAAGTGAGGACAAATGAGGATATGAGAACTTCTGAAAGCAAGTGAGGACAACACATGAAAAATGAGGACTGTCCTCAGAAAATGAGGACTTCTGGTCACCCTATCCTACAGTATAGTAATAGGTTTATGGCCATATACGCAGCAACGGCGGCTCAGGAACCGAAAATAGGTGAAGAGATGAGAAATAACATTTAAGTAGTTTTAATGCATAATTTTAACTAAAAATACTCATTTTATTTAAAATGTAAATTTATACTCTGTAAATGAATACAGTGTAAAATATTAGGTGAAAGGGCTCTTCACCTATTTTTGGTCCATGAGCTGTCGCTGGTATGCAGACATATGTAATATAGTAAAGAATCTGTTTTAAGTGTTTCTTTTGAAATAAATAAACAAATGAATGAAACTGAATTTAAGTTGAATAGCACAATCGTGTAATTTATCTCCGTATATAATGTGCTAAGTTACAGTAGTACAGTCAGTTGGGGTTAAAATTGAACTTGCGAACGTAAAGTTGTAGATTCAACTATGATCAAAAACTGCCTACGATCAAAGTCTTCTAGGTCCATCTACTATCAAAAGAATATGACACTCTGGTGAACATAAAATTTACTCGAAATGAAATGCCCCCCACCCAAATATTTCCATTGAAAATAAAATTTGATCAATTTTAATACCCTTTTGCGATGCTTTATTTGTATATGCAGTAACACTTATGCAATTAAGAAATCTTAATAATTATAGCCAAATAAAAGTTACAGTCATTATAAGTATGAATTAGAACAGAATTTCAGTGTAAATTTTTACATGGCTATTTTTATTTAATTATCTGGAGTGTGGGACGATGCTCCTTCAAGGTTCGATTAACAGAAACAAGTCAGACGTGTAGTCTTCGTAGGGAAAGCCAACACAGCAAGCAGGGGGCAGAACCTCTTAATATCCTAGAACATTAATTCTAATGTATAATATATTACTTAAAATAGTTTGTTCAGTTAGTAAATATTTCAAGCGTTACCTTTCTGCAGTGGTGCACCCACGGAGGGGGCTTAGGGGGCTCAAGCCCCCTCCAGAACCAGCTGGCATGGTAAAAAACTTTAGATACGCATGAAAAAAATATTATTCAAACACTGATATTGTAAGCAAAAATAAAGTTTATAAATTATACATTAAATATTAGGAAATTTTTACATTCAAACACAAAAACAATGAACTAGTTCTTTTGTTTTTTATCTGAAAGATACCCTAGACATTCCATTGCAATTTTTAGGAATCGGCTTCTAAGGCCCTAAAGCATATACTGTTATCATGAAATCGAGGGAGTATCTAAAAAGTCAGGCAGAAGAAGCAATCTGATGTGGAAGTAAGCAGGGATGTATTTGTCAGAAAAATGGGATACCAGGCTCATACAATTTTATATTTTAATTCATGAATATTTATAGCATCTTTGTGAAAGTTTGTTTTGTCCTTAGGCAAAATTAACACATTTACATCGGCAAATGAAAATTCTCGTTTGATATAAACTAAAAATTAGCTCTGCTCTTGAGTCGTTCCTCTAAAACAATATTTTATATTAAAAATGAAATTTGCATATTCATTAAACTCTTTATATGCCACTAGCACATATACATGCTAGTGAAATTTCACATCAATTGCTGAAGATAAAACTTGAATCTCGCATGCGCAAAATTATTTCTCTAAAAATATAACGATTTAGAGGAATGCCAAAAGGCGTAATTTACTGTTCAAAATAGGAAAATACCCCGATAATAATATGTTAAGATATTTTACAGATGCTTCTGAGGATGGGGTCACTTATTATTATTATTTTTTTTTAAATCATGATAAGTAGAACATATAGTAGGGTCCATGCACAGTTTTCATATTTGCCTCTGATGTCACTGAGATCTAAGCTCCATTTTTGGATAATGCAATTTTTTCCTGTTATAAAAATTCAAATTTCATAATATATATAAATATTATACTGGAACACAATATCCTGTAATGAACTCAGAAAGGTAATGCTTGAAATATTTGCTAACTGAACAAATTAAAATTCTAAGTAATATATTATATATTAGAATAGAATTAATGTTTTAGGATATTAAAAGGTTCTTTCTGCCTCCTGCTTGCTGTGTTGACTAACACCCACGGAGACTACGCGCCCGACTTGTTTCTGTTAACCAAACCAAGAAGCATCACCCCAATACTCCAGATAATTAAATAAAAATAGCCACGTAAAAATTTACACTGAAATTCTGTTATAATTCCTACATATCATAACTGTAACTTTTATTTGGCTATAATTGTAATAATTTCTTAATTATTTAAGTATTACTGCATATGCATGTGAAGCAACGCAAAAGAGTATTAAATTTGATCAAATTTTATTTGCAATAGAAATATGGGGGGGGGGAGGTCATTTTATTTCGGACGCATTTTGTGTTCACTAGCTTGTCATATTGTACACAATATATATATTTTTTAATCATAGATGAACAGACAACTTTATGTTTACAAGCTCAGTGCCAACCGCAACTGACCGAACTACTGTAACTTACCAGGTTATATACTGATATAAATTCCTTGATTGCACTATTCAACTTAAATTCAATTTCATTCATTCGTTTACTTATTTCAAAAGAAATAACTTAAAGCAGATTCTTTACTATATGTATGTGTGCGTATATACCCTTAAATCTATTTACAGTACTACAGGATCCAAATGTTCTTCAGCCCCCTCCAGACAGAAATTCTGGGTGCGCCATTGCCTTTCTGAGTAATATCATTACAGGTTATTGTATTCCTATAATATAATATATATATATATATACATATATTTATGAAATTTGAATTTTTATAACAGGCAAAAATTGTATTATCCAAGAACGGAGCTTAGATCTCAGTGACATCAGAAGCAAAAATGAAAATTGTGCTTGGACCCTACTGTATTTTCTACGTATTGTGATAAAAAAAATAAGTGACCCCCCCATCCTCCCAAGCATCTGTAAAATATCTCAACATATTGTTATCGGGGTATTTTCCTATTTTGAACAGTAAACTACGCCTTTTGGCATTCCTATAAATCGGTATATTTTTAGAAAAATAATTTTACCCATTTGTGATCAAATCAATTAAATTTTATCTTCAGTAATTGATGCGAAATTTCACTAGCCTGTATTTGTACTAGCAGCATTTAAAGGGTTTAACACGAATATGCAAAGTCCATTTTTAATTTTTTATTTAGTTTTAGAGGAACGACTAAGAGCAGGGCTAATTTTTATTTCATATCAAACGAGAATTTTCATTTGCCGATGTGAATGTGTTAATTTTGCCCAGGGACAAAACAAACTTTCACAAAGTTTCACAATACTCATAAATTAAGATACAAAATTGCAGGCGCTTGGTATCCCATTTTCCTGAAAAATACATCCCTTCTTATTTCCACGTCTGATTGCTTCTTCTGAATTTTTAGATACTTACTCGATTTTGTGATAACAGTATATGCTTTAGGACCTTAGAAGCCCATCCCTAAAAACTGCAACTTCTTTCAACTAAAAATCAAAGAACTAGTTCATTGTTTTTGTGTTTGACAAGAAGGATTTCAAAAATTCCTAATATTTAATGTATAATTTATAAACTATTTTTGCTTACAATATCTGTGTTTGAGTAATATATCTATCTATATATATATATATATATATTTCATGCACATCTGAAAATTTTTACTATGTCAGCTGGTTCTGGAGGGGGCTTGAGCCCCCTAAGCTCTTCCGTGGGTGCGCCACTCTCGTGATGTATCTTTTATAAATGTATAGATATACACCTCTTAGTCTAATTAATGAATTTTTTTTCCTTCGGTCGCAAAGTTTTGGTAGTTAAAATGGATGAGTAACATATGCGTATCTTTAAATTTTACTGTTTATGTAATGCAATTATTAAGCAACAGTTTGTATAATTTATTTTTATAATTTTCCTTTGATCTTTTACATTTAAAATATGCATATCAGAATTAGATATGTTTAAACTGAAAAATCAGAGCTCAGCTTTAGTATGGCGAAATATGAAATTTGGCACTGAATTTGATCGGATGTTCCTCACTAAGGTCTTTACTTATGCAATTGTAATAGGTATTTCAATTCATTGCCAAAATGACAAAAAAATATTTGAAGTTCCTAAGGGGGGGGGTCATACTAAGTTATGCTAAAATCAGTTGATGAATTATAGTAGTATCTTAAAGTTTTTCTATTTATGAGTTTATTTATTGTAATCGTTGAGCAAAAATTGTATCTTTAATTTTCTTTGCCTTTTTATCTTTAAAATATGCACACCAGAATCAAATATATTTAACCTAAAACTAGTATGTTGTGGCCACCACAAGACTTTCTTCTATATTTTCTTATACAAATTCACGCAGTAACAATATTTAAAAAAAATATTTATATGATTTTTTTCCAAAGTTTTTTTTCGTTAAAAGTAAAAAAAAAATCGATAACTTTGTTTTAAATTATCACATATTTACAGTTCAACCATTCGTTTTAAAGGTATTGACGAGACCTTTCGAAAGATACCGATCTTGAAAATTTACCCCCCCCCCCCCCCCGGGGGTACTTCCCCCTAGGGGGGGGGGAAGCGATGCCCCAAATTTTTTTCCTAATTAACTACTACTATTATCAATAATTCATATTAATTTCACAATCACAGGTTAAGAATAACTCTCATTATGTACATTTATACGAAATTTTGTACTACTTTTGTCCATGTTAAAAATTTAGAAAAAATACGATCACAGCGCCACCTGTTGAGCGATTGATCCCCAAATCTAATCAGCCACAGTTTATGTCAGAGGCCAACTAAATACCAAGTCTGGTTAAATTTTGTTTAAAAAAAAAAAAAAAAAAATTTTTTTTTTTTCTAAGTTTTTTTTTTCGTTAAAAGTAAAAAAAAATCGATAACTTTGTTTTAAATTATCACAGATTTATAGTTCAACCATTCGTTTTAAAGGTATTGACGAGACCTTTCGAAAGATACCCATCTTGAAAATTTACTCCCCTCGAGGGGTGACTTCCCCCCCAGGGGGGGGGGTGGCGAGGCTCCTACGCATACAAAAAATTTTTCCCAGTTGACTATCTCTATTATAAATAATTATTGTAAATTTAATAATGATTACTAAAATATAATTATCTTTATGCACATTTATACAAAATTTTGTCCTATATCACCATGTTAAAAATTTAGAAAAAGCGGGATGGCAACGCAACCTGTAAGACAATTTTTACCAAAAGTTGATAGGCACTCATTTATGTCAAGGTGCAACTACACACCAATTTGTATGAAATTCTGTATAGTAGTTCCTGAGATACAGTTGCCACAAAATTTTGTCACACACACACACACAGACAGACAGACAGACAGACAGATATTTTCTAAAAATGGTCAAATCGTGTTCTACAGCTCTCAAAACGTGTAAATCCATCAAAATCCCGAGGTCGAAAATTTTTACGAATCCAATACTTTCTCTATATTACATATAGAAGAAAGTAAAAATAGTTGATGAATGATAGTATCTTGAAGTTTTTCAGTTTACAAATTTATTTACTGTGTAATAGTTAACTAAAGATTGTATTTTTTCTATAATTTTTTACAGACATACTTTATTCTAATTATGTTTTAAATTTTATTTTTTTATAAAAATATTATTTTGGGTCATATACATAAACAATATATATTTCATTTCTCCTGAAAGGAAAATATTGATTTTTCGAGTAATATTTGATTTTTTAACTTAGCAATATACCTACATATCTGATTCTGATAAGCATAAAAAATCAGTCTATGAATGATGGTAGATTGTTTCTCTACTTCATTAATTTGTCTTTAATTTAAACTTGTGAGATGATTTCCTATTAAAATGCCTAAAATATTATGCCAGTGTATAATTATGATGCACAGAGTAAAAAATATAATTACGTATACAGAGATTGATTAGGCATTTTTGAAATTGTAATGATTTGGTGAACTATTAAAATAAATGTGTATAGCAAGCAAATTTCATTTTTGTAACAGAGAAACTGTGACATTATAAGTTTTTGATGAAACTTTTACAATTCAGCTTGAAAGCATTTATTTACATATTATTCTTAATATCAAGCAAAAGCTATTGCACTGGATTGTAAAATTTAGACAAGCTTTTACATGAGTTTTCTTCATTTATATGTAAACAATAAGTGAATCATTTATTAAGTTGTGGAATATATTTTACTTAAAAAAATAAAAATAAAAAACAGTTGGAAATTTATAAATAGCTGTTCCAGCATATAATTATTTTAAAATAAGTTCAATTTATCTGCATATATAATAAAATAAGATGTTTGTGTGTATGTGCGTGTCATTGTGTATGTATATCCAGAGCTTTTTAGGAAAACAGCTGATCACAGAGCTACACACATTTGCATGGGGGTTCGTAATGACCTCTTCTGATGCACCTCGAAGCCCGATTTTTGAATTTTTGATTATTTTTTCTTAATTAATTAAAATGTGAAAATAATAACCTTCTAATTTCTGATAAATAAGCCATTTAAATTTTATCCATAATTTAATTGTTGCCAATTTTTTTCGACAGAATAAAAAAAAAGTACATTTACTTAAAATGGGGAAAATAAATTAGAAAAATTAGAAATATCAGTCGTATCATTACAAATAAGATACCAAATAAAAGGGGTGATATTTGTGAATCCAATGCATTAAACAGCTTATCGATCGGATAATTATATTTTTTAAAATTAACTAAAGTATGAATTTTAGGTGGCAACAGCAGAAGATTGTATGGAAATCCTTTTCTGTTTTATTTAAACTCTATGAACTATATTTTTATTTTATCAGTTTCATTAATAGATCCTCCTGGGTGATTTTTTAAATTTTGGTGCTGAATGTTTTTCGACAAGAAGTTTAATATAGCAACAGCCTAAGAACATGGTTTGACAAGGATTTATTTAACAAAACAGTATTAACTATACTTTTTTCACATCGGAATCATTGGCTAGCTTTCTTAGATTTGAAACCAGTTTATTTAACAAAATTTTTATTATTTATCATCTAAAAATTGTTGTAAATTCTGTTAATTTATAAACAACATAATATTTAGATGTCAACTTATATATAGCAAATATTACTAATTTCTATTTCTAACCACACTCTAGTCCATTAACTGGTTTTGAGTTTTGACAATCTAGGTTTTCGACGATAGAGATTTTTGATGATTTAAACCAGTGTTATACCCTTGTCATGTCAAAATCCCAACCCTGACACATACATTCTTAAAACTGAGATTTAATGTTAGTTACATTAATATTCACTATAAGTTATCACATTTCATTTTTGTATTTTTATTCTTCTTATTTATTTATTTTTACTATTGTCTTTTTAGGTTCAAGATAACTCACCTGGATCAAAAGCTGGTTTAGAGGCTTTTTTCGATTTTATTGTAGCAGTTGGAACTACTCGCCTTGTAAGAGTTACATGTGATGATATTAAAACTTGTTTCTTGATTGTCAAATAATATTTTTAATAATTAATGTAGTATAAAAATATATATTAGTGGTGTCTTGTGAGTGATATTTTGGGCTTTCTCCATGTGGGTGACTAGAAACAGTCTCTTATCATAAAGAGCTTTTTCATGCAATTAACTTTTGAAATGGCATTATATATACATTTGTACTTGGAGTAAGCGAATCAACCAATAAGATTAAAAAATTTTTTCATTATGATTTATAATACTTAGTTTCTAATTATCCATATGAAAATAACCCACAATGTCATTCATGAGGAGTTTCCCCCAGGCAGTTTCAGGAGGGTTCTGCACCCTCCCTGCCCTTTGGTTAAAGAAATAGTATACCTTTCTTGCCCCTCATTTAAAAAAAAAAAAGCCTTTCTTGCCCCTTATCTTAAAAATAAATAAAAATACGCCATTATTTTCTCTCTTGTATTAGAGCACAAATTTAGGAGAAAACAACCTACAAACTTAGGGCTAACGATATACTGAAGATAAATGATATACATTATAAGTAAAACTATTGTGTATGACCATCAATATTTATTTCTTTATTAATAACAAAATTAAAAGTATAGAAGTAAACATTAAAAATGTATTTATACTTATAACAGAATTTTGAAATTAATGTGGATTTTGAATGTTAAATGTGCCCTTAAGAATACAAAACTGTCCTTTAAAACTTTAAAAATTTTCCTTTATTTTACTAGCAGCACCCTGCCCTTTTTTTAATCCAGGTGAAATTTGGCCCTTGATATATTATACCGGGTGTTACAGAAAGGACTCCCTAACTTTGAAGTGACTTAATTGCAGAACTGTGAGAGACAGAATGGTGAAACGAATGGTATGTGGACATGCAGGTCTGGAATTTTGTGTATGAATTGTATTTATTTTCTGGTCTGGACCATTTTTAACATTAAATTTTTATTGAAAGCTTTGCTTTATCATCGTTGGATTTAGATTTAATTGGTGTTCCAGTACAACAAAAACATATTGCTCTGTGGAATACAACACGGTGTTCTTCAATTTTCTATAATAAATAATTTGATACAACTCCTGTACACAACTCAGCAATAAAACAGACTGATGAATGAACTTTCTGTACTTCTGAGTACTATTTAAAGCTTCATGTGCTTATGGTGCTAGATATTTGCCAATCTTAGAGCTATTTCTGCAAACCAGAGTATAATAAATTCCAGGCCTGTCTATCCAACATACCACTTCATTCACATTTCTGTTTCTCTCACTGTTTCACAATTATGTTATTTCAAAGTTGAGAAGTCTTTTCTGAAACACCCTGTATATATAAATATTGTGATTTCATTTATAACTTGCTTTATCCACAATTTATTTATATGTAATTTACATCAAAATACAGTTATCAAAAAGTTAAAATTTATATTTTGCATATAGTATATCTTTTAGATGTTTTCTTTAGACTGCTGACTTTTAAAAAGCCTAAATTATGATTTAAGAAATACAGTAACTTTTAATAATAATAATAATAATAATAATAATAAAAAATAATAATAATAAAAAAACCTAAACATTTTATACTAAATATGTGTATTGACATATCTAAAATCAATGTTAAAATTTTTATCTGAATGTTATTTTATAGATAGTACTGTATTAAAATAAATAAATAGAAGTACATGAATTATTTCTAAAACTGAATAAAATTGATGCAATATTTTTTTTCAAGTAAGTTGTGGTTTTAATGCAGATTTTTAATAGAATATTGCCATTATTATTTAATGAATCTGCTGACCTTTTGTAACTTATATTTTTGAATATTTATACTTATCTAATCATTTTTATTTTCAGAATCAAGATAATGATACTTTAAAAGAGATCTTAAAAGCTAATATAGAAAAACCTATTCAAATGACTGTATACAGCACAAAAAGCCAAACAGTTAGAGATGTTGAAGTAACTCCTTCAAATACGTGGGGTGGGCAAGGTTTACTTGGTGTAAGCATAAGATTTTGCTCCTTTGAAGGTGTAAATGAGAATGTTTGGCATATTTTGGTAAGTTTTAAGTCTATTTCAGGTTTCTTATTGACTTAATTTCTTATTAATTTTTTTATTTAGTTGCTTTTGATTTAAAATGTATGTTTATTTGTTGATTATGCAAGATTCTTTTAGTGCTGACTCTAGAATAAAAGGGCCACCGGGGGGGGGGGGGGGATTCAATAAAAAGGGCAACCTATTTTCAAGAAGGGCATTATAAGCATAATTTGTGGTCTTCTATTTTGTGATTTTTGTGCATGACAAAAATAAATTACTAATTTTACGTGTATATATATAAGTTATATGCATTTGTTTTTCCAGTAATGCTGTAGAACTATTGCTAGAAGGTTGAAAAGTCAGAAAGAAAAGTATCTAAAGGCCTCTGAACATTTAAAATGTTAAAAAAGGCTACTTGGTGCCAAAATGTTTTTAAAAGGGCAGCAGGGTGCTAAAATGTTTTTGAAAGGGCAGCAGCGTAGAGCACCCTGCCAAATTAGCCTAGAGTCAGCACTATCTTTTAACTACAAACCATAAATGTATATTTCAATCTGCACAGTGTTCAGATGTTGAAGTGACTCCTTCAAATATGTGGGGTGGGGGCAAGGTTTACTTGGTATAAGCATAGGTGTAAGCATAAGATTTTGCTTCTTTGAAGGTGTAAATGAGAATGTTTGGCATATTTTGGTAAGTTTTAAATCTATTTCAGGTTTCTTTTTGACTTGATTTCTTATTAATTTGTTAGAGAGTTGTTAGTATGTTATTTAGATTATAAGAAATAAGTACAGAGTGTTCTAAAAAATCTTGACTTCAATTTTAATTATTTAAATATTGGTCTGTGATATACATAACACATTATTAAAAATATGTAAAAAAAATTATAATATCAATCAATTAAAAATTTTAGGGGATTCAGTTTCGATAACTACAAAATATGAATTTTTATATGTTCCCTATACAAAAAGATTTACAATGAATAAAATATAAAATCTCTGCATCATATCATAAAATTTTTTTAGTGATAACTATAGCTATAATTATAGATGTGTGTGTTTTGCATGTCCGTCACTTTTTAGGAAAATGCTGATCTCGGAGTTACACAAATTTACATGGGTTTTCATATTGTGTTCTCCTCAAAGTATTGTTCTCTCCACATACCTGAGATTTCGCAGTTGCAGAAGTTGCCAAAGCCAGAGGGGACTCAATGTTAGCTTTCGAGCAATTTCAGTGAATTTTCTATTTTGTTTATAAAGCAATACAAAAAAGAGGGATTTTGTTTTCAGTTCCATTCAGTTCCTTGTCCAGCGAATCAGGCGAGCTTGCTAGTAATTAAATAAAGTTATGGGTTAAATGCAAAGAAAAATTTAAATAGGCTTTTTCTTTTTACATTTAGCTTATGTGTTATATAGTCTTCGTTACAGAGGACTCTACCTGTCATCGCCTGAACTAAATCTGTGTTTTTATTAAAATCACACAATCAACTGATTGGAAGAAAATCATATTTTATTGAAATTTTATTTTTCCGACTGAGTGAAAATAATGCCTGGACCGGGAGTCGAACCCCGGAACCTTGACTTACATAGGATAGCTGGATAGCTCAATTGGTAGAGCCTTGACCTTGTAAGTCAATGTTCCGGGGTTCGACTCCCGGTCCAGGCATTATTTTCACTCAGTCGGAAAAATAAAATTTCAATCAAATATAAATCTGTGTTATTCTATGAAGAACTCTTTGTGTAGTCAATCAGTCTTAATCCCTACAACTAAACCAAGATAAAAAATGTAATGGTTGTAAATTTTCTGAATATCAAAGCAGAAGTTTAAAAAAAAATTAAATAAGTAATTATATAAGCAAATTTCACTGTAGAATTACATTGAATTTGGCTATTAAAAAATTGTAAGAGGTAGAGAGAAAAATTAAGGAATAATTTGCACAGAACTAATTAATGTAAATGGAGTTAAAATTATTATTTTAATATGAAAAATATAATACATGTAATAAATATTTGACCTCTCTCTCTTTTTTTTTTTTTTTTTTTTTTTTTATTTTAGGATATACAGCCCCATTCTCCTGCAGATTTAGCTGGCTTATACCCTTATGATGACTATATTATAGGTGCTGATTCAGTTTTACATGAAGTATGTTTATTCCTTTGATTAATTTGCATAAAAAATTTATTAATATATGAATTGAATTGTTTATTATATTTTCATTTGCTTTATAACATTTCATGAAAGCATTTATCAATGTTTTTTTAAGATTCCTCTTTGTTTTACCCCGAAAAATCTGTCACTTATGTAATTTTAGTATAAAACATTTCTCAGAGTAAAAGTATTTATAAATCACTTATTGTTAGTACCAAATTTCAAAAACTTTGTATTTTAAATGGGTTATCAATTTTTATGAAATTTTTTTTCTAAAATACTTATGTGCAAAATTAAGAGAATTTATACATTAGAGATGTTTTGTCGAATATCTAATGAAATATTTGATAGGATCTCTTTTTATGTGAGAGATGTAAATTGTATGTTATAGTACCACATATATTTCAGAGAAGGTTTTGTCTTAAAGACAATAAAAGGGGCCAGTATTAAATTAAAAGAGAAGAATCCGATGTGGACACCATAAGACTTACTTGTACAGTCATTGAAATATATATATTATAACGAAAACATTGATTTTTTGTGTATGGTAACTAGTTTATAAATAAACAGGCATGTTTCAGTCCATGAACATTTCCAAAAACAAGCCACGAAAACTGTTACTCCAAACACAAAAGTCACAATAATCGAATTTTATAAACCATAGTGAATGAATATAGCTTGTTCAGAAATAGTAGTCCACAGCTTATTACAAAATCTTATTGGAAAATGCACAGCTTAGAATTCAATGAATTTCACTCTAGTATAAATAACTGACTTTTGTACTCTGGTGAATATTAGTGTATATATTAAAAAAATAGTGCATTGTGTAAAAAAAATATTAGTCTAATATGAAAATTAGTGCATATATTAAATAAATGAAATAAATAAGCACCATTAAAATTGAAAAAGGGTTTGATTCTGGCAACTTTAAACTACAATTTTCTGCCAAATTTAGTTGCTAATCTCGCCAAGTTTATTGTCGACTTATCTCGCCATGTATCTCTGATGGCACAGTCATTCCTATATATTCATAACTTAAAAATGTACAAAATTTAATGACATACAATTCAACATATAAGTCTAATATTTGTTTTAACAACTCTGTATATATAAATTTCAGTAGTATGTTTAAAAGTGATCCTTAATTCTGGATGTTCATTTCCAGAAAGACTTTTTATGTTTGATGAATTTTGATTTAAATACTTTTCGAAATTGTTTAATATTTTTTGCTGAATTTAAGAAATCCTTATTATTTCTTCTTTTCAATATCCTTTTTATATAAATTTGTTTTTCATGGTGATATATTTCTATGGCTGTACTCAATTTCTTCTGTAACAATATCATCATTATTAGTATTTATTTATTTTTTTCCTTGCTCTTCAGCTTTTGTATTAAGTATACAAACTATGGACCACTATTAATTCCGTACTCCGAGCCCTGTTTTTAAATACTACTTGTATTTAGTTAATTGTATAGAATGAGTTATATAAGTATAAACTGCATGTGTGTAGTTCTTGTATTACTTTCATAATATTACAAGTGATTCTAATATGCACAAACAATTTTCCACAATATGATTTATCACCCTATTAATATTTATTATTCCATACATTTTATTTAATTTAAAAAATTAAAGAAAACCATGTTCTGTGTCTCTAAATTAAAACTAAAATTTTTAGAGTGTGTTAATAGATTTTTTTTTAATTGAAAAAAGTTATGATTATACAAATAAAATTTATTAATTTATATCTTATGACTATTACAGTAATACCTCTGAATAAAAGACACCTAAGGAATTGGGCATTTGTCCCTTAAATAGGGGTGTCCCTTATTCAGAGGTATGAATATTAGCGTACGCGTTATATAAGAAGTACAAAAATTTGAATACACACCATTTTATGGTGTGTATTCAAAGTTTTGTACTTAGTACTTATAAAAGCAAGTTCTGTGGTGCTTTTTTATAACATAGTTCATAAGTCAAACTGTCTTTAAGAAATTTAAATAGAAATGTAGGTAATTCCAAACTCTATAGATTCAGAATGCAGTGTAACATAGAGCCTATTTTAAATCCAGTTTTAAATTTTTCATACATAATACATAAATCTCTCAATTAATGAAATAATTAAAATGATGAAAGAAAAAGAGAAAAAAAAATATTTGAAATAATCTAAGTTTTTTTTTTTTTTTTTTCACTTTACAAAGCATTTTTTCTCAAATGGATATTAAACACACTTATCATTTTAAAACCTTCCTAATCACCATTATTTAACATGAATCTTTAATTGTGAAGGGTATTCTAAGGCATCTTTAGAGCTTTTGAATTCCAGCTTTTTCTCCACTATTCTCTTATTCCTCTAAGCATTTTTCTCATTGCTTTCATGATCTACAGGCGACACCAAAGCTCTGGTATCCTCATTTATCTCATCAGTGCACAAATTTTCATAAACAGATTCATTTACTTTAACAGATTCATTTACTTTAACATTTAGACAACTTATTTCGGGAAGTTCAGTTCAGACAGTTCTGTTTCTTCAGTGCTTTCATCAGACATAGTTAAAACAGATGTATCAAAATCTGCTTTTTAAACCTTATGATACAAATTTAATAGCCGTATTGATCCACTGGATTGCATCCAAAACAATGACATAAGTATGTTGCAAATTTATCACTGTTTTCAGATGTAGCTTGTGAAATTTCATGTTGTAGAAAAAAATTTCTGTGTTGAACCTTGAAGCTCCAGTTTATTCCTTAATCTAAAGTTTGAAGTAATGAAGTTGCATTAGATATGAAGAATGCTAATTTAGCAAATTTAAATTTAAATCGGTTAAGTGTGATGATGCGTTATCAAGACAAAGCAAAATTATCCAAAAAAAAAAAAAAAAAAAACTCACCTAAATCTATCAGTCATTCTGACATAATGTCTTGAGTGATCCATGACTTTCTATGGGAATACAAATGTACTGATAAATCTTTTGGGTTAATGTTTTTGAAGCATCTAGGTTTCTTGGCCTCCCCAATCACAAATAGTTGCTCAAATTCCTTTTCTAATTTACAACAAAGTAATACAGGGGTTGCAGATAATGGCCTGGCTGTTTCTTCCTGTATTGTTCCCTTTTCTACACTGAAAACTATACCTCAAAATAGAAAGCTTAATAATTTTCACCCTTTTGTGTTTCCTTTATCACAAAATCTTCTTCCACATGTTCAAAAATTGTCTCTAAATTTTAATTTTAGAATTTTTGGGTGTCCCTTAATTAGTGTGTCCCTTACCAGAGGTAATCACATTTAAGGTTCCTATTCAAAGGGACTGGGACCAGAGAAATTGTCCCTTAAATAGAGGTGTTCCTTATGGGAGGTTTCACTGTATTTATATTTAAGATTATTAAACTTCTTATAACTTTTTTTTTTCTCCTGTAAAATGAAATCATATTTTTAAGCTATGATGTATATATATATAATTTTATTTTAGTCTGAAGATTTGTTTAGTCTAATTGAAGCTCATGAAGGAAAAGCCTTAACCCTCTATGTTTATAATGTTGTTTCTGATCTATGTCGAGAAGTTGTTATCACACCCAACAAAAACTGGGGTGGTGAAGGAAGGTAAGGCATATTTAAATTTTCTTTATTGCTTTACTGCATATTTTGTTTTTGTAATTTAATGATTTGTAATTAGAAAAATTTAATTTGCAAAAAAATTCAATATATATATATATATATTCTCTAAAAATATATTTTTGCATTTGTTAAATCTATTTTGTTTTTTTCTCCTTTTCTGAAGGTTTGTAATTTTACAGTAATGAAATACAGATATGAGATAGTATAAAAAATCTTGAGTGACTTCACTCTACTTTCCGAATACTATTTAAAATTAATTCCTAATACTATTAATGGTTGTTTAAATAAAGTAAGAGAAGTCGTTAAGTAAACAAAAGACAAAATTATAATTGGGTATTTGAGTATTTTCACCCAAATAGTACAGTCAAACCATGATTTAGTACCATCATCGGTTTGTATAATAATATGGCGTTATAATGGATTTGATGTTATATTGAATTATAATCTTAACTGTATAAGTGAAATAAAATTAAATATTCACTTACCTCATTATATTACAAGTATCAGAAAAATTGAGGATCATAGCACTGAATATGTAATAACTAGTATTTTATTTAGATCTATGTAGTAGTTATATATGTGCGGGAGAAAAATATTTTAACACACTAGCTTGAGTTTTTTTTGGGGGGGGGTTATGGAAATGTTTTCAATGTCTTTTTCTAAAGTTAAAAGATTATCAATCATCTTTTTATCAGTTGAAATTTTTTCTAAATATGTCCTTAGTTTGTTAATACAGTCTTTTGCTCTGTGAGATTTAATTTCTTCTTCAGTTTCAGCTTCAGATGAATCTGAATTTGGGTTTTTATTTGTTATTAGTCTAGCAATTTTCTCTTGACTCATTCCTTCAAAAGCTGGAACATCTTAGTCTACATTAATATATTCAGCTGTAGTGAGAGGGTGCTGCATGCAAGTTAAATTGTTTTTATCATGCTGTAGATGTGTAATTTCTGCAGTGTGTAGTTTACCAATAGATTTTTCCCTATTTTTTAAGCCAGTATGACTCCAGCAATTATCTATAGTCTCCATAGAAACGTCATCCCACGCTCTTTTCATCATCCAAATCGCATGTTTTAGGCAGAGAGCAGAAAAATCATTTTTACTGATACGGTCAATAATGTGTCTGATATATTTCCGGTGAAGTACTTTGAAAGAATTTATGATTAATGTCTCCAGTTATAGTTGCATTTTTTGCACTCATCTGCAATATCCACATATAAAGATCATCTTCTAATTTTTCATGTTTAGCTGATATCAGTTTTTTAATATTTGACTGAGGATTGTTAACATTAAACCATTTTTCCCATTGACATAATATGTCACCAATACAATATTTACTAATAGGCTTTTTCCACTAGAGAGTAAAATGACTAGGTATGCTCTGTTGTGATGCATTGGGATTCATCTCTTTCTGTTCACAAATTTGCCATTTTTCGGAAACTGAAAGAATAACACTTTTTGACATTTTAAAATAAAATAATAAAAAAACAAAGATGTAACAGATTGAGTGAATATGCATTAAATTTGAAGTTTCTTATGTTTCATCTTGTTTCTTGATGAAAATTTAATTCCTTCTCATTTCAACCTGTCACAGCGAGGAGGTTTGCATGACATAATCAGCGATGGGGAGAGCGGCACAGAAAGATTTCTCTTCTGTTTTATCAGCCCATGATACAATGAGTTGGAATGCATCAAAAGAGCATTCCAAGCAGGGCTCGAAATTAGTGGTTGTTAGTTGTATTTTGCAACTAAATATTTCATTTTGACGACCACAATTTTATACCTAGTCATTACTTTGACGCCTAGCATTCTTTTCCCCCTTCAATGTTCAGTTCTCGTGTGCAATGAAAATAAAGGCACTAGCAACAAAGTAGTAGAAGTAAATTCCTAGCTTTCTTGTAAAAATATTAGCAATAGCAAATTTTTAAAATGGATAAAACTAACTAGATACAGTCTCAGTATTTTAAGTAATTGTAGTTTATGTGCAATGTTTACACATATGTTTCTATGTGTAAATAAGTTTTAAAATGGCACCTAAGTACAACATAATGGCAACTAAGAAAACAATGTTAGTTGCCATTTGGCACCCAACTTGCTGATTCTAATTTCAACCCCTGATTCCAAGTGCTATGCGACAATAAGCATAGCACATGACTGGGGGGGGGGGGGAAGGGGAGAATGCAAATTTTAACAAAAAGTTATAATATTTGTAAAATGTCGGTTGGCGCTGCATCGAGTTGACATTATAACGGGTACTTTACATTGTAGTTCCCAGACATAGATAATATACGCGAACGCCGTTCGCGGAAAGATTTTCTTCCTTGCAGAAAATTTTTCAGCATTCATAAAAAAAAAAAAAAAAAAAAATTTTTTTTTTTTTCCCCCTAATTTGTTGAATTCTATGAATTAATTTCTTCTGCTTTCAAAAAAATCGCGGATATCGTTCGTTAAAAAAAAAAAAAATAAAAAAAAAAAGAAGAAAAAGAGAAAAAAAAACCCCGTTAACGATCGGCAAAGCCTCCAGATTCCCAATCTTTCTACATCTACAACATAAATGTCAATATTCTTTTTAACCTTGCATTATGACGTTCTAGAACCTATAAAGAAATAAAATTGTTAAATATATCTTGTTCATGGAATTATTTTTTGCCCTTTCCCCCTTTTCTTATCTATAACTAGCGATCAGCAGTCAAGTGTTCTGCAGAAGTCGTTTGTATCCCAATCTTACTCCATGACAGTATTAATTTTAAATTCGCTTTTTGGATTCTAGAATTAGAAACGAAAGAGTTTAATATTTCTTATTATGTAATTAATTTTTTTTACTTAACCTCCCCCCCAACCTTTCCCATCTTCAAACAGTGACCAATGACCAATTCTGAAAACAGTAAAGCGATAGAAGTAATCGATATTTCTCACATACGTAATTATTTTTAGATTTTATTACTAAACTTGATGAATCTATTTTTTCTCAATTAAATTAAAAATTTATGTTTCATATCTATACCAAACTTGTAAACAAAATAATAAAGAAAAGATTTTCTTTTTTTTTTTGTAGGAATTTTTTTTCTAAATCAATTTATGAAAATGCTTTATTTTGAATTTTTTTTTTTTTTTTACCTTAGTTATATATTTGTTGTTTTATGACTTTATTTGAACCTTTTTTTTTTTTTTTGGGGGGGGGGGGGGTTGCAGAAAATTTTTCATTGCGATTTATGTGTTTGCAGAAAGTTTTTCATTTTATCTAAGTATGGTAGTTCCTATTCAGAAAATTTGTTCATCCATACCTGTGGTGGTTGAACGGGTTTGGCAGTATTTTGAGGGGCGTTATATCAGAGTTTGACTGTATATTGTGAATTTAATGCTATTGCACTTGAAATAATTTCGACCTGCAAGCCATAATGATAATGAATATTTCATTGCGTCCCTGACAAGAAACTATAAGTGGTAGATTCATTAAAATCTATACAGTTTGTGCAAAGGTGACCTGTAACATGTATATAAATTTTCAGTTCATTTGAATAAGATATTTAGATGTTATCACATTTTAAATAATTTCAGTCCATAGGCCATAATGATAAAGAATTTTTCTTTGTGTCTGTGTAAAAAAAACAAAAGTGCTAGATTCACCAAAGTCAATAGAGTTTGAGGTACAGTGATTTATAACATATATACTAACTTTTAGCTCATTCAAACAAAGCATTTAGATGCTATTCTGTTCGTTCATTCACATACATACATCATCATAAAAATAGCAAAAAATGAACTCAGGGTACTTCAGATGACTTATGGATACACCAAAATCTCAAAGTTTAATTTTTGCCATGATTACAATACTTTCCTTACATATGTATGTTCGGGGAAAAAAAAATAAAATATATATATATATATAGGGGAAGTCGGGGTAATAAGAGACAAAAAATATTAATAAAATCTATACTGTTAATCTAAATAACTTGAAATAAATATCTCGTATTAATTTCATTAAATGAACTCCTCTTGATTTTTTAGGTGATTTTTGAACTTAAATTTTTTGTTAAATTGTTTTTGTTAAATTTTCATTAAATCCTTGTCTCTAATAACCCCACGCGGGGTAATAAGAGACCAGGCTTGTAACTGTCCAGATATAGCAATGTAAAATCATGTGGGGTAATAAAAGACATCTGGAAACAATTCTGAATCAGCCAATAGTTTTTAATTTTTATTATTTGCATCCGTTCAAAAAATATATTTTCTCAAAAATTTACTGTCATAAATGTGTTTGTAAAATTCATTTCTTTTAATATTAAGTCCTAAATAATATAATATTGTACTTAATGATAGTTCTACATAATCAACATAACCTAGGGATTAACCCAAAACATCAATATAATTTTTAAAATGGGCAGAAAATATTTTACGCATTTTCTAAAGTGTAGTCGAAAATAGGCAAAAAAACCGTATCTTTGAAGTGTATACAAGCGAACAAAATGTTATAAAAGATTTTTCTAGTAATTATAAATGGACTTATTTATTATGTAAGGAAGTATTAATGACTAAATACTAACTTAAACATAAATTTATATAATCGTAACAACTAAATATGGTCTAGCCTAATGAGTAAAACTGCTTTTTGATTTAAAGTGGGGAAAAAAAAAAGTACTCTTGGTAAACTTACACTAGGCCTAACACTAGGTAAACTCTTCACAAACTAGTCAGGCCATGATTTACCTTTAACAGAAACTGCAATGGGGGAGATAGGAATTAACAGTGGGGGTAATAAGAGACTCATGTCTCTTATTACCCCCACAAAGAATAAAAATGGGGTAATAAGAAACATGCCTAGAACATGTAAATAAAGAATGTTTTCAAGGTTTTAAAAAATTGTACATCAAAAGTCATAGTCTTGGTCAATAGGTTACACATTAATAAATCCCAAACATCTTACCTACAAAGAAAAATTTGGAAAAAGTCACGAACTTTTAGGGTAAGTTCAAAGTGAAGGTTTTTTTTCGTCATAGAAAACAAATTCAAAATTTGTTATAAACTTCTCAGTAAGTGTATTGTAGTAAAGAATACACATGATACTTAATATTACATACTTTTAAAGTTGTCTAAGTATATTTTTTGGTGGGTTTTTTGACTGTGTCTCTTATAACCCGTCTCTTATTACCCCGGCTTCCCCTATATATATTTCTGATGTAAATTAATTTCTTATGTGTCTCAAATTTTGGTGTACCAACATAATTGTCAACATTTTGAAATTTTAAATAATTTTTCCTGCCGCTATCTTTTAATGAAAAATTGTCATATTGATTTTCTATTATTATATAAATGGAAAATTGTTACAAAAAATTTCTCGTATTAATTCTCCTTTCAAAAATGGGAGATTTCGCAGCTATGGTATTATCACTTATTTTTAAATGTAAAAAAAAGTATTATATTAAATTTTTTATAAAAATCAGTTTTTTTTTTTAATAAGGTGGAAAAGGAGGAGCAAAGTTGAAATATGTTAAAAAATTTTTCATAAACAACTAACTTAATCAGTAGATCTATGCAGTTTTTCTTACAGAGTCAATTTTCTCAGAAAACTTAATTTTGTGAGGGAAAAGGAAGTGGAGTCAGTTTATCACTTCATTGAGATTTCTTAGAACATTGTTTTAAGGTGTTTTTTGTACTACTAATTGATAAAATGTAATTTTTCCTTTGTTAATAAAATAAAACTTGCCCCCTCCCTCTTTTTTTTTTTCTTTTGGCAATTAAGAAAATACACATTATTATTCCAAAATTTGTGACCATCTGATTACTAATCTACAAAAATGTTTGTATTTTTTAAAAAGTTTTTACACCAAATACTCTATCTTCTTATGGATGATTCTTAAATATTCATGAAAACATAGTATCATTTCAGTATTGACTTTTTTTAAAAAACTGTTTTCTAAAATATGTGATTATCTAGCCTCAACCAGCAATTTTTTTTCTCCCTCCCTGTCTGCTTAATTTGCCCTAATTGATGATTACCCAAATGTACTATTCTTGCACCAAAATTATTTTTAATCATCTGAAATTTTTGAAGTAAGTTGTTTTAAGTTTATTTTTTTAGGACTAGCAGGCTTTGTGTGCTTCTTTATATTTAAATGAATTAAGAAAACAGAATCATTCTTTTTTATATTGTTTTATTAACTTAAAAAAAAAAAAAAAAAAAAAAAAAAAACGAAAGTCCATTGAAATTGCTCAAAACTTTGCTTTAAGTCTCTGTTGTCTTTGGTGGCATCTTCATCACCTGCAAAATCTTGGTTCCTTGTCCTTTTGCCTGCAACAATGTGGACTTTAAATTTGGTTGCTTATCGGATGACAATTTCAAAATGGACAATATATAAAAAAAATCGAAGAAGCCCTTTCATATTTAAAACCTAATTATATATGAACAACACTAACACTATTTCCTATATTTTATTGGATTTATCTAGTCGACCATGGAATGACATCAATTTTATGCCAAATATAGTATTACAATATGCTATGAACACTATTTCAACCTTATGAGACAACTAATTTTTTACTTTCCAAACATACATATTTAAGTAAAGTATTGTAATCACGACAAAAATTTAACTTTGACATTTTGGTGTATCTATAAATTTTAAGGTCCCCTGAGTTCATTTTTGCTATTTTTACTTTGATGTATGTATGTGTAGGAATGAACACGATAGCATCTAAACATTTTGTTTGAATGAGCTGAAAGTTGATATGTATATTATGGGTCACTAGAGCAGGAACCCTATCAATTTTTACGAATCTAACACTTATAGTTTTACAGGGACACAAAGAAGGTTCTTTATCATTTTGGCCTATTGGCTCAAACTATTTACTGTGAAATAACATGTATATGCCTTATTCAGTTGGGCTAAAAATTTATATGCATATTATAGGTCACCATCACACAAACTGTATAGCTTTTGATGAATATACCACTTAGTTTTTTTCAGGAACATAAAGAAAAATTCTTCATTGGGGCCTATGTGTTTAAATTATTTAAAGTACTATAGCATCTAAGTGCCTTATTCAAGTGAATTAATATATATATGATAGGTCACTGTCACAGTATAGATTTTGGTGCATCTTGCATTTATAGAATTTTACAGGGATACAACAAAAAAAATTCTGTATCATTATGATCTATGGGTTCAAATTATTTGAAGTGCAATATCTTTAAATTAAATAACATACTATATGGGGGAAAGTACTCAAACACCCTGTTATAATTTTCACTTTTTTTTTTAACTTCTCCTTTTACTTTTAATTATTTATACAATTATTACTTAATATTTGTAAAGTCGAGTGGAGTCACTCCAGATTTTTTGTATCTATGTAAATTTTCCATTTTAATATTTTATAGTTAACAGTGGTTGATATAAAAAATAAATGTGTAAACTTGATCTTGGTACAGCTTTATAATAGTTCCCCTTCCAACTTTTGAATTTCTGTCGCTATTTTTTCAATTGGGCTTTTTTGTATAATTTCGTGTAAAAAAAATATTTTAGTACTTATTTTACTATTACTTTTAAGAGTTACACCTTTTCTTTTATTTCTAATAATATTTCATATTCTGTTTATATTTTTAATGTATGGCTACATTTATAATAGTGCTAGTAGAAATAATTTTTCTATTCTTAAAAGTGCAAATTTTTTATACAATAATAGTCGGACGAAAATACGTAATTTATACAGTTATTGTTTTTGTTGCATTATTATTATTTGCAATATTTTATAACTTGTATATATTTCTGATGCACTACTTTGCTTAAAATATGAATTTTATCAGTAAATATGAATTTTATCATTTGCCTTCTATACACATTTAACACTACAAACAATTTTATTGAAAATTATTAAATTTTGCTGTATTATTATTTTTGTTAAAAAAAAGTTCCTTCGAACTTATTTTGCTTTTGAAGAAGGAGGAGGGGGACTTATTTTCAGTATTTTACGGCAATAAAATCTTGAGGTATAAACTTTT
The DNA here is from genome assembly GCA_963930645.1 of Salticus scenicus. Lineage (NCBI taxonomy): Eukaryota > Metazoa > Arthropoda > Arachnida > Araneae > Salticidae > Salticus > Salticus scenicus. The sequence goes on along the minus strand of OZ005652.1, from coordinate 340,489,709 downwards.
ATTTACTAATGAAGTGTACATCATTGCATGTGCTTGTGTATGAAGTGTAATCTTATTTATATAATTACTACATGAAATAAAAAATCCATTTGTACATAAAAAAAAGAAAGGGAGAAATAAAAGTTTAATTATATATAAATAAAAAACCTTACATTCAGCTTTATCGACGTGACTCTTCATCGGCGAAGTACTTTCCTATTAGGGGCCCCCCCTCATTATCAATGCTGGTCACTCCTTTCTGTGTTTTCGTGAAGACTCTCTCCAGGTATTCAACTTCATCCCTCTTCTTCAGGAGATGGCGCCAGGTGGCGTCTATACATGTGGCCGGTTGGTCCAGGTTGCATGCATTGGGGCAAAGAAGGAGGCAAGGAAGGAAGGTTGCATGCATTGGTTGCACCCAATGCATGCAACCTGGACCAACCTGCCACAGGTATAGACGCCACCTGGCGCCATCTCCTGAAGAAGAGGGATGAAGTTGAATACCTGGAGAGAGTCTTCACGAAAACACAGAAAGGAGTGACCAGCGTTGATAATGAGGGGGGGGCCCTAATTAGAAAGTACTTCGCCGATGAAGATTCACGTCGATAAAGCTGAATGTAAGGTTTTTTATTTATATATAATTAAATTTTGTGGCTTTATATATTTAAAATTCTGAAATAAAAGTTTTTTTTCCAAATATACATGCATACAAAAAGTTTTTTTAGGGCTGTGCCGATTAATCGGTTCGGTTAATCGAACAATGCTTAGTCCCGATCAATTTTTTTAATCGAGTTAATCGGATCGATTAATTCGATTAAAAGTTTTTAAAACTAAGAATTAAAGTAAAAATGTTATTCTGCCTACAAAATATTTTTTCATATAATTTGCTAACAAACATTCTAAGAAACATCCATCAAATAATGAAAAAGCAAAAAAAAATAAAAATAAAAATAAAACCTCTCAAAAGAAGTTGTTGCACTTTTGTTGATAGAGAAAAGGGGGAGGACAGTTATTTAAAAAAATGCCGCTTCATGCGCATGCTGGAGCAACACCAACTGACTGTAGCCTTCTACAGAAAGTGTTGGCTAGGGTAATAGTATTCTCAGAAACAACAAGCTTTCAAAAAATGGAAATGCTAAAGATTAAAAATAAAAATAAATAAAAGAAGGGATTGAGATTTTTCACTATCACTCTGATGGGGGAAATATCAACAGAGTTTCACAGTAACTTCAAGCGTTTATTGTCTGTTCATAATTGCTGGTAGTAACTATGGAAGTAGAAACAGAAAAATTCACCAATTATTACTCTGAAAATTGATTTAAATTTCACTTATGAAACAGATATAATTGATTAGACAAAAATTTTTGAAAAAAAAAATTTTTTTCAGTCAAACTTATGAATAATATATATATATATGTCGGGGAGGAGGGGAATGGAGAAGGTGCGCACATCTGAACTGATTAGGAACGGCGCTGAGCGTTTTTGTTTCAGTCGCCTTTCGAATCCGGACGAGGTACGAGGTATCTCAAGACTTTAAAATAAAATCAGAAGTATTAAAACATTCTAATCGTATTCATTAGAGTTCCAGTAATCATTCTTAAATATGAATAAAAATTCATAATTAATTATTCAAGTCAAATAAAACGATTCTTCAAATGTCGAATTATAGTCTACTAATTTAGTGGTGTGTCGTTAATATTCGGAATACTGGCAGAGGGGGTAAGACAGGCGACACGCAAGCGCGCCCCATCATCGACTGACCCAGATACGAGGGTATCCATGCAGTCCCGTCTCAAGACGACCCAACATCGTGCAGGCCTTAGCCGCTACGACAGCAACATACCAACTTCGCGACAGCAGGGAAGTGGCCCAGGTAAGGTTCGGCAATCAGCTATACAAGGCTCATGTCGCCCCTTCGGACCAACCGGAGTTGGTCAAAGTTGGGGCTGAGGGCCCTCGTAACTGGCCGACCTCGGTTTGGCGGCCAGAAGGCTTGTTTGCCTTCTGAGGACGGCCCAAGGCCGTCCACAAGGCCCGCTCTCCCAACGGAGTTCACCCCTAGCCGATAACGCACATCCATGCCAACTAGGCAGAGGGGGTAAGTAGAATTAAACTTATTCTCATTTAATTAATATGCATGTTATTCTGATTTGTAATATAGTAAAAGTTGCAGAATTTGAATTTAATATAAATTCGTTAGAAATTCTTAATCTGAGTTTCTATTTTTAATCAACCCTAATTCAAAATTCATAAATTGATACTTAGTCGAAATTCTTTAGTGGCTTCAAAGCCATAGTGGTCCGTCCATTCACGGAGGTTTAATTACCTATTAATTAGATAATTAATCGTAACTCGTTAAATTATTAAAAAAAAAAAATTGTAAATTGAAAAAATTCTTTTGTTTACGTAGGATTAAATTATCTGTATAAGAACTTTAAAGTAAATTAAAATTAATTTGTTGAAATAAGTCATTAATACAAGGTTAAATTGTTTTGATATAAAACGTAATTCAAAGTAGTTTCGCTTTCATGCTTACGTAAAGTTTTGGTTTAGAGAAAACGTAATTCAAAATAGTTTGGTTTTCAAACCGAAAGTTTCGGTTTGGAATTTCAGAAATAAACTTTCATATTAAGTAATTGTTGAATAAATGAGTGTATGAGAATGAAAAGGGTGCATTTAATATTTTATTAGTTTATTTATTTCAGTAAAAAAAAAAAAAATCTATTCTATTATGTGTTGTTTCTTTTCATTTGTCCTTTTTTTTTTTTTTTTTTTCATATTTTACTTCCTGGTCTGCAGAATAATTTAATTCGATCGATTAATTCATATTTAAATTTAATTAATTGTAATTAGTTTGCTCAAAATATGGGTAGAAAGGGAAGAGCAAGGGCGAATGACGCCGAACAGAGTGCGTTGTTCCCAAAATCTAATGAAGTGATAAAATTTGAAAATGTAATTAAAGAAATAGAATTTATAAAATCGAAAGTCAATGATTGTGATAAAGGCGATCAAGCCAGATTAAAAATCTTAAAAGATAAGGTAAATGCACTGGAGGTTAAATTCGAGGAAATAGTTACAAATTTTTCCGAAGAGGAAAACTATGAAAACTCTGAAGAGGTGTTAAAGAATAGGGACACTCTGTTAGAATTATCCGTTGTATTAGAGGGTAAATCGCAATCAAATACTCCAAATGTAAATAATGATGCACGTACCAAACCCGGGACTTCTGTTAATTCGCATATTAGTCTTCCCAAACTTGAAATTCCTTATTTTTACGGGGATAATGAATCTTGGTTGTCATTTAAAAATTTATTTAAATCATCTATTCTGGATAATGACAGCCTTAGTGAGGTTGAAAAGCTACAATACCTCCAATCGTGTGTAAGAGGTAGTGCATCAAAACTTATTCGTGGATTTTCGTTACAATCGGAAAATCTTAAACACTGTTGGGAAATTCTTACTCAGCGCTACGAAAATAAACGTCAATTAGCTATAACTCAAATAAATAAAATCTTTTCAGTAAAGGTAAACAAAGCGGATGATCCTAAATCGTTTTTCAATTTAATAGAGATACTTGTAACGAAGCGGTGCGAAATTTATCGACCCTCGGATTGGAATCTAATCCTCTTAGCGATCTTATTCTTATAAATTTCATGATTTCAAAATTGGATTCATCCGTTAGGCATAGGTGGGAGCTCAGTCTAGAGAATACGCAAACTATTCCCGATTTAAATTCGTTTCGTACATTCATAGAAAGGGAGGCGTCGAGTCAAACAAAGCTTGAAAATAAACCAGGGATGTTTAAGAAGCCAGTAGAAGGTAGTAGTGTAAAAAAATCTTGTGTCAATAATTCAATACTAGTCAAAGAAAATAAATGCGTCGCCTGTTCTCAAGTACATCAATTGTTTAAATGTCCAAAATTCAATCGAATTAGTGTTCAGGAGCGATGGGACTTAGTTAAATCAAAATCACTGTGTGAAAATTGTTTGCGAACTAATCATCAAGTGCGTCAATGTAGAATTAATATTAAATGTAAAGTATGTGCAGGTTCACATCACACTCTTCTGCACATTTATACACAGAATTCTGCAGATCAGGGAGGCGGCCTTGTTACTACGTCGGTGGCCAATAGTTCCCAATCTAATGCAAATTTTAGTAACCAAAAGGTGTTATTGGCTACTGCCCTTATAAAGGTTAGGTCACCTAACGGTAAAATTATTCAATGTCGGGCGTTAGTTGATAGTGCCTCACAAAATAGTCTCATAACAAAAGAGTGCGTTGAGAAGCTAAATTTGCCTTTGTTTGGCACTTCTCATCGACTTATAGGCATAAACGGTCTTTCCGCAGAAACTGTTTTGAATTTTATGGAATTCTCATTCTCGCCATATTTCGCTAACGAGTATAGGAACCTGAAAGCGCTAGTAGTAAATAGGGTTACTACCCCTCTGCCAAATTTCCGGGTGAAAACGACGTCTTGGCCACATACAAAAAATCTGCAGTTGGCTGATATGAATTTCTTCAAGCAACAACCAATCGAAGTATTATTAGGCGCAGATATTTTTGCGTCACTAATTTGGGGCACACCAGTACATGGAAGGCCAGGAGAACCATCTGCCATTCCCAGTTCACTTGGGTATTTACTCAGTGGCCCCCTCTCAAGGGATGGAATGGAACCAGAATCAACATATAGCTCCTCGTTACACTGCCTTAACTTGAACGATTTTTTTGACAATCAGCCCATAATATCTTCTAAGAGTGAAACCGAAGCCGATCCGGCAGAGGAACTATATAAATCTTCCACCAAGCGCAACCCCGAAGGTCGCTATGTTGTCAAATTACCCCTCCATGATGAGATAGATTTGGGTGAAAGTGCCAACTGTGCACTAAAACTGTTTAAAAGGCTCGAAGCTCGTTTTGCGCAGAATCCCAACCTAAAAAAGGAGTATGCTCAGTTTATGTGTGAGTACTCCGATCTAGGTCATATGACTTTACTAAGAGCTGAAGAACTTAATCGCCAACCCAATTATTATATGCCCCATCATGGAGTTATAAATGAAAATAGTAGCACTACGAAACTACGGGTAGTGTTCAATGCGTCGGCCGTAACTACAAATGGCAAATCCCTGAACTCTAACTTGCATAGAGGGCCCAAACTCCAATCCAGTATTTTCAGCAACTTAATCAGATTTCGTTTAAATAAAGTCGCCCTCTCGAGTGATATCGAAAAGATGTTTCGACAAATTCTAGTCGTAGAGCCTGATACAGACTTTCAAAGAATATTTTGGAGGGCCAATGTTTCAGATCCACTCAGAGTGTATAAATTGAATACTGTTACTTATGGCACAGCCTGTGCTCCATTTTTAGCCCTGCGTACAATATTACAGCTATTAAACGATGAAGAACCCAATTTTCCCGTAGCTGTGCAGGCTGCCCGCAACAACCTGTATATGGACGATTTCCTTGGAGGGGCTGAAACAATCGAAGCCGCTCAATCTTTGGTCACAGACCTTCAAGCTTTGTTTAACGCTGGGGGTTTTAAGCTGCGAAAATGGGCTTCAAATTATGTGGAAGCTCTAGTTCAAGTCCCAGAACCTCTAAAATCAACAAATCAGGAATTATCCTTAAATCCCGATCAATCCCAACGTATTTTAGGACTAAACTGGAATTTAACATCGGATACACTGCAGGTTGGAGTCAACACAGAAGAAAACGTCAAAACCAAAAGACAATTATTGTCTGTAATTGCATGCATCTTCGACCCTTTGGGTCTGTTATCCCCTGCCACTATTCTTTTAAAATTGCTTCTACAAGATGTTTGGAAGCTAAAACTTGGTTGGGATGATCCTTTACCACCAGACATTCAAAACAGGTGGAACGAATTTTATGAAAAAATTGCTTCCTTTAAGGCCATGTCAGTACCCAGATTTTTAGATCTGAAATCCGAACCTATTTACCAGATTCTGGGATTTTGTGATGCGTCAACAAAGGCATATGCTGCCTTAATTTATATACGCCCAAGTCAGAACTCATCTTTAAAATTGATTGCAGCTAAAACCCGTGTAGCTCCTTTAAAACCCATTACCTTGCCTAGGTTGGAGCTATGCGCGGCTGTATTACTCTCGGAACTTTTGTCAGTCGTCCAGAGCTCGCTGGATTATCAGGTTGAGGAAATTCTCCTATGGACAGACTCAACAATCGCCCGTAGTTGGATCTTAAATCCACCCTTAAAGGGCAACACATATGTCCTACACCGAGTAAACAAAATTAGAGCTCTCACAGACCCAACATCATGGCATCACTTACCAAGCAGACTGTGCAACCCGTGGGCTGTTACCCGACAAATTAAACCACTTTAACTTGTGGTGGTCTGGACCTGATTGGTCAAAGATCCCGGTCTCAGATCACGAGTCCAAGATTGCTACCTCAGTCCCATGTACAGTTGTGGGAAGTCCTGGACTAATAGAGTCAACTCCAATGCATGAATCCGTTATAGAGGATTTGGTTTCAAAATTTTCATCAAGTAATAAACTTTTTCGTGTAATTGCATTTATGAAGCGATTTATAAATAATATTAGAAATGCTACAAAATTGAAAGGACCAGTCTCAGTACAAGAAATTTCAGAAGCTAGAAAAATTGTTATTAAATTCGTCCAACAAAGGGCCTTTGCTTCAGAAATCGCCCTTTTGCAGCGCGGCCAACCCGTGGCAAACAGCAGTAAATTAAAAAATCTCAATGTGTTTCTTGATTCAGAAAATCTATTGAGAGTGGGAGGTAGAATTGACAAAAACATCACTCTGCCCTATGATACTAAACATCCAATACTCATACCTAAAAATCACCCTTTTACATCGACATTAATAAGACATTTTCACACGTATAGTCTTCATGGAGGTGTCGACCTAGTATTAAATCTCATTCGCCAGTCTTACTGGATTCCTGATGGTAGATCCACTGTGAAAAAGGAGCTTCGAAAATGTGTCACGTGTGCCAAAGTCCAACCGACCCCCATTCAACAAAGGATGGGTGACCTTCCCAGTGCAAGAGTCAATCCTTGTGGACCATTTCAACATGTTGGCCTTGATTATGCAGGCCCTATTCAAACAAAGTGTGAACATAAACGAACAAAAACAAAATTTAAGTCCTATATTTGCCTATTCATCTGCATGAGCACCAAGGCAATTCATCTCAAATTAGTCACGAGTTTATCAACTGAACATTTTTTATATGCCCTACAAAGATTCATAGCGCGTCGAGGCTATCCTTCGGACATATACTCTGATAACGGGCGCAATTTTGTGGGTGCCAATGCCCATTTAAAAGGGCTAGTAAAGCTTTCAAAAACCAATATTATTCAAGACTTTGCCACAACTAGACAAATTCATTGGCATTTTATGCCACCTTACGGGCCTAACTTTGGCGGCCTATGGGAATCTTCGGTTAAATTGGCCAAACGCCATTTACTTAAAGCGTGTAAAGGCAGTTGCCTATCGTTTGAGGAGTGTGCTACGATTCTCACCACTATTGAGTCTTGTTTAAATTCACGACCCTTAGTCCCACTTTCCACCGAGCCCAATAATTTCTTAGTACTTACACCAGGACACTTCTTAATTGGGGCTCCGCTTCTCCAGCTTCCTGAACAATCTTTTAACCAAACTAATCCATTTTGTACCAGTTTTTCTTCCAGATGGAAACTCCTTCAGCAGATCAAAAGGTCCTTTTGGAGCACCTGGGCAAAGTCTTATCTGACTTCACTCCAGTCAAGAGAAAAATGAAAGAGTGGTAATACACATCTGCAACCTGGTCAGCTAGTCCTGGTGTTGGAACCTTCTATTCAGCCAGCTCAGTGGAAGTTAGCACGCCTTCTGGAAGTCCATCCGGGTGAGGATGGAATTATTAGAGTGGCTACCCTGAGGACGCCATCGGGAATCATCAAGAGACCCGTGAATCGAATCGCCAGTCTGCCATGCTCAGCCCCCCCCCTCCCCCCCGGAGGATGTCGGGGAGGAGGGGAATGGAGAAGGTGCGCACATCTGAACTGATTAAGAACGGCGCTGAGCGTTTTTGTTTCAGTCGCCTTTCGAATCCGGACGAGGTATGAGGTATCTCAAGACTTTAAAATAAAATCAGAACTATTAAAACATTCTAATCGTATTCATTAGAGTTCCAGTAATCATTCTTAAATATGAATAAAAATTCGTAATTAATTATTCAAGTCAAATAAAACAATTCTTCAAATGTCGAATTATAGTCTACTAATTTAGTGGTGTGTCGTTAATATTCGGAATACTGGCAGAGGGGGTAAGTAGAATTAAACTTATTCTCATTTAATTAATATGCATGTTATTCTGATTTGTAATATAGTAAAAGTTGCAGAATTTGAATTTAATATAAATTCGTTAGAAATTCTTAATCTGAGTTTCTAAATTTAATCAACCCTAATTCGAAATTCATAAATTGATACTTAATCGAAATTCTTTAGTGGCTTCAAAGCCAATATATATATATATATATATATCTATAATAATAAATGGAAAGGTTTGTCTGTCTGTCTGTCTGTCTGTCTGTTCTTTTATACGTTCAGCCCCTATTGAACGCAGAAGTACAAGAATTGACATACGGATGCTCTGGAGCCTTTCCGATGTTTTCCTCAAAACAGAATTTTAAAATCTTAATTAGTTTCGGAGATATTAATTAAAATGCTGACCCATATCGATCGCGAAAATGACCAAAAATCCTTATTGCTTAAAAAGAGGCATTCTATCTGCATTCAGCAGACGATTTTAACAGCTGTCTCTAACGGAAAAAAAACATGTGCAAGTCATTAATGTCACATGATCTTTAACTGGGGTTAAAAATTGCAAATTTCAAAGTGCTTCAAATTTTCTTTTTCGTACACAACACTTAATATACAACCTATTCAGCACAAAACCAACCTGCAGTTAAAATTTCATCAAATTTCATTAATAAACAAAGCAGTTACATTTTAATTGCTAATTAAATTTTATTCTAACACGTAATCTATCTTTCAATAGGCGATAGGAGTTTCCATAGCAACAAAATACATTTGAAGGAACTAAAAAATACTTTTTCTTTTTCTTTTTATTTTCATTACCCGACTACCGAGGTATAGGTTTTGGCGAAATAAAAAATATTTATTTTTCTTTTTACTTCCATTAATAAAACTATCGTAGATAATGGAATTAGAGATTTCACGTGATTTACATGTTTTATAATATCCTGATTAGGTTTTCTTTTGTATCACAGCTACTAATTAAAATAATTTCATAAGTAACACATTATTTGAAAGCTTTGTTGATTTGGAATTGAACAGTAGATTACAGAAATTTCTACCGCCAGATATTTTGAAATTTCGATATTTCAAATTCCAATTAAATTATTTTTGATACATCATTCGAAAGATATTTTAAAGTTCTTTTAAATTATCGAAAGTTTTCACCAGATTTACACGCTTTGAGGTTTCTTGAATTAGTTTTCTTTTGTATCTCAGCTACTAATTAAAATAATTTCATGAGTAATGCATCATTAGAAAGCTTTTTTAGATTTGGAATCGAACAGTGGAATACAGAAATTTGTACCGCCAGATGACGCTGTAATATTTTAAAATTTCAAAATTTCAATTTCTAATTATGATTAAATTATTTTTAATACATCATTCGAAAGATATTTTAAAGTTCTTTTAAATTATCGAAAGTTTTCACCAGATTTACACGTTTTGAGGTGTCCTGAATCAGTTTTCTTTTATATCTCAGTTATTAATTAAAAAAATTTCATAAGTAATACATCATTTGAAAGCTTTGTTGACTTGATACACATTTTAAAGTACTTTTACATTATCGAAAATGGAATTCGAGATTTCACCCGATTTACACGTTTTGAGGTCTCCTGATTACGTTTTCTTTTGTATCTCAGCTACGAATTAAAATAATTTTATAAGTAATACATCATTAGAAAGCTTTTTTGATTTGGAATCGAACAGTGGATTTCAGAAATTTCTACCGCCAGATGGCGCTGTAATATTTTCAAATTTCAATATTTCAATTTCTAATTATGATTAAATTATTTTTAATGCATCATTCGAAAGATATTTTAAAGTTCTTTTATATTATCGACAGTTTTCACCAGATTTACACGTTTTGAGGTCTCCTGAATTAGTTTTCTTTTGTATCTCACCTACTAATTAAAATAATTTCGTAATTAGTACATCATTAGAAAGCTTTTTTGATTTGGAATCGAACAGTGGAATACAGAAATTTGTTCCGCCAGATGGCGCTGTAATATTTTAAAATTTCAATATTTCAATTTCTAATTATGATTAAATTATTTTTAATACATCATTCGAAAGATATTTTAAAGTTCTTTTAAATTATCGAAAGTTTTCACCAGATTTACACGTTTTGAAGTGTCCTGAATCAGTTTTTTTTTTTTTTTTTTTTTTTTTTTTTGTATCTCAGTTATTAATTAAAAAAAGTTCATAAGTAATACATCATTTGAAAGCTTATTTTAGTTGATACAAATTTTAAAGTACTTTTACATTATCGAAAAATGGAATTCAAGATTTCACCCGATTTACACGTTTTGAGGTGTCCTGATTAGGTTTTCTTTGGAACAATAGATTACAGAAATTTCTACCGCCAGATGGCGTTGTAATATTCATCTAATATTCTAATAATGATTAAATTATTTCTAATACATCATTCGAAAGATATTTTAAAGTTTTTTTACATTATCGAAAGTGGAATTCGAGATTTCACCTGATTTACAATTTAAAGTGTCCTGATCAGGTTTTCTTTTGCATCTTAGCTAATTGAGTAAGAATAAGGAACTGGAATGGAACAATAGATTACAGAAATTTCTACCGCCAGATGGCGCTGTAATATTTTTAAATTTCAATATTTGATATTCTAATTATGATTAAATTATTTCTAATACATCATTCGAAAGATATTTTAAAGTTCTTTTACATTATCGAAAGTGGAATTCAAGATTTCACCTGATTTACAATTTAAAGTGTCCTGATCAGGTTTTCTTTTGCATCTCAGCTAATTGAGTAAGACCGTTCAAAATTGGTATATGCAAGTTAATTAGGAGGGGCTGGAACGGTGGGGAAGGAATAGGCGCGCAGCGCGCATGGGTTTGGGACCCAGTGCGAGTTTTTACCCGATGATAAAAGATTTTTTTTTAATTTTATTTTCTTAATAATAAAAGTTTGAGTTGAGAAGGAATATGCGTGTACAGCGCACGTATATCCTCAAGCGTGCGCGCGCAGCGCGCATGGGTCTGCGCTGCCGAAGGCAGTGGCGTCCCGGTGTGAGTTTTTACCCGATGCTAAATGATATATTTTTTAATTCCTTTTCTTGAGAATGAAAGTTTATGAGTAATAACATTGAATTTTGAGAAGTCATAAGGATAGTGAAGGAATACGTGCGCGCAGCGCACGGGTCTACGCTGCCGAAGGCAGTGGGGACCCGGTGCGACATTTTTCCCGATCAGAATTTTTTTTTCTCTTTTTTTATCACATGATACAAATTAATGCAATTTTGAGAATTCATTAATTATTGTGATTCATTTAAAAATAGTGACCAGCGAAGCGGGCGTAGCCTGCTAGTATATAATATACACAATATGAGAGTTTTATTCATCATTGAAATAAAATTATATAAAGAAAAATGAAAACCGATTAAAAATCCAATTAATTGACAGATTAATCGATTAATGAACTACGATTAACCTAGTTAAAACTCTTAATCGATTCCCACCCCTAGTTTTTTTTCCAAATATACATGCATACATGTATGCAAAAAAATGAAGCTATTTTTTCTTATTTTACAATTTAAAAAGAGAAACTATCTGTGAAAATGTTTCTGTTGGTGAAAATATCATGTAACATAAACAGAAAAGAAAACATCTTTTTTTTTTTTTTTTTTTTTTTTAATACTTTAAATTTAAATATTTAATTAAAGATATCTCAGTTTCATAAAATTTTCAATGATTTATGATTTCATTCATTTTAAAGATTAAAATCCATAGAATCAGAAGAAATTTTTATAACATTCATTACTAAATTGCACAAACAGCTAAAAAATTTTGCACACACTTAACACAAAACTGCATTCTAATGAAAAGTCTCATTAAAATTCATTTAGTAACTTTTGTATGATTGCATATTTAATAATTTTTTTATGTAAAATGTCAATTTTATGTAAAGTACCAATATTTAATTTGTGGATTGTTAAATATCAAATTTATTTATTTTACATTTTCTTGCAGCTTAGGATGTGGTATTGGTTATGGATATTTACATCGTATACCTACCCGCTCTACAAAATCAGATGTTTCAAAACCCCCATATGCACAGCTACCACAGAAAAATCATCAAAATGATGGTTATGCTCCTGTAAGTATTAATAATTCCTTACATTTATGAAAGTAATTGATAGAATATATAAAAATAAATTCTTAATGATTGAATATGTACTAAAGTATATATCCGTTCTATATGTTTAATATATTCTATATATCCATTCATTTAGCTATTGTTTTTCCCTACAGCATGCTTATTACTCAAAACTGCATAGATATAGTTTTTTAGCTTGTTTTAAAGTTTCATATATATCAGTATGTATTTATCTTTAAATGTGCAATCCTATAATTTCTTTTAAAAATAAACTTTATTTAGTATAATGCAGGGGTGCAGAAAATGTTCAGACCTCGAAAATTTTCCTCAAACACAATTTAAATTTCCCTTAATAATACAAAGGACTATTTTGTTATACAAAGCCATTTATTCTATGTAGTACATGTTTAAGAGTATAAGTATACATTGTAACATAAAAATATAGCTATTAGTTTATATTATAAACATTTCAAAGTAGCAAATTGTTATTTTAGAATTATATTTTTATTTTCTCTTAAGAAAATATTTAGAATTTCCCCAGTCAGTGGAAATTTTTCCTGAACTTCATTTGAATGTTTAGATATGTTCTGCATTCCTTGTAATAATGTAAAATCTTTTTTGTAAAAATATTATGTTTGCCCTGTACTAAGACTATCAGAGGTTAAGTCCTTTGTCCTATTCTGAAATATTAGAAAGATGTAGGACCTTTAAAAATTGTGGAACATCATATATACAGGGATGTTTGTGTTCAGGGTTTACCTCTGATTGCAGGGTTTTTACTCTAACCATCTGTATTTTCATATTTCCTATAAAGCTATTTTTTGTTTTCATTGGTTGTTCATTTGTCATCCAGGTGATATGTGAATGAAATGTGAAAAGATTGAGGTCTTCTGGCCTAAGTAGTTTGAGTATTATTTGATATTTTGGGTTTTTTCTAATTTGAGGCTCTAATTTTCAGGGTTTTTACCTTTGAGTCACAATCACCCCTGTATATAATTAGAAATTGCTTCACATGTATTTTAATTTGAAATTTGTGTTTTTCAGTTAAATCTTAACAAGTTAACTGTCCAGCTACAGGATAACTCATATAAACATGAGTCATCTTGTAGCTTATCAGTCAATGTGTTAATGTAATTTTTAATATACAAAATCTGTATTTTATTGTGTATAGAATTGCTTGAAGAGTACGCTATTACATTATGTCCATAAAAATTAGTTGAATTCTTTTGATATTATTTTAATTTAAACATAAGGAAGTGGATATATGTCATTGGATCATTTTGCTCTGTAGGTGTAGGGAAACAAAAGGGGGAAAAAAAGGATTTTAATTACTGGGAATGTATTATATTCTGAGCTAAGAATTTTCCTGCTGAACTAAATTTTAAATACTGTATGGTATGTATAATAAATTTAAAGTTATATACAGGGCTGCACAACTGAATTCTGATACATATATTGTGTATAGTTTCTCAAAGTGTATTTTGAAATGTATTTAGTATCTTGATGCTTATCTATCTGACAAACTCTTTCAAATGCTATATACTTTTTTTTTTCTTTCTTCAGTATGCATGAGAAGAAAGTATTGGATTTGTGAAAGTTTTGACCTCCAATTTTTGATAAATTTACATGTTTTGAGAATGTCCTGGACATGATTTGACCATTTTCAGAAAATGTCTGTCCATTTAAAAAATTTTGTGAACACTATATCTCACAAACCAATGAGGAAAATTCAACCAAACTTGGTATTTAATTGGACTTTGATCTAAACTGGTACTGATTACATTTGGGGAACTATCCCATTTTTTCAAAATTTTTTACTTTGTAGAACTTTTAAAACAAAATCTATATAATATATCTCTAATGTGGACCAGTTACGATTATATTTTGTCAAAACGATATGATAGTGATCTAATGTTTGATCTGATAGGTCAAACCAAACCCAAAGCATAAAATCATCTCCTGGAGACAAAGTGATTGTATACACTTTGGTTAGAGATTTCAGGTAAAACAAAATTTAATTTAATACACTTGAAATGTACATTTTCGTAAAGAAAATGAAAAAAATATTAACTTTTCATGTTGAAACATAAACTCAAAATCTCGTGTTTAGAAGTATAATTTAAATTTACAGCCAGTTTGGCTTTAACAGTGGCTATTTGTAGGAATTTGGTGGCACCATCTATTATATTTTTTTTAGATTTTTCGTTCATTATAAATACAATGAACAGTATTTCTATATATTTATTTTGTATATACATTTATTAACTATGGAATATCTGTTATGTATATGGTGATATGGTATTTTAATTGACACAAATTTTAGAAAATAATTTATTTTTAATATAAGAATTTAAGAATTTTTAACTTAGCAGCGGGAAAAAAATTATTTTCTAAAAATGAAATTATGATGCAAATGTCAAAGATTTAAATCTTTTAATAATAATAATAATAATAATAATGATAAAAATCTAGTTATTTTGAGATTTTTCTGAAAATAATCACATTAGGTATGTAGGTACTATCTTGTAGATGTTCTGTGCGGGAAAGGCTAGTTTTGTATAAATGTACAGAATTATTTTTTACAAACAATCGTGAAATTCATAAGAATTATTGATAATAGTAGCAATAAACTGGGAAAACAATTGTGTGTATGTAGGAGAATTGCTTTTCCCCTTGGGGGAAAGGGGGGGGGGGTACTCTCCTGAAAAGTGCAAATTTTCAATATGGGTTTTTTTTCCAAAAGAACTCATTAGTACTGTTAAAATGAATAATTGAACCACAAATCTGTGATAATTGGAAAAAAAAAAACATTAACTGAGATCTTGGCACAAAACTGACTTTCATTGGGTATTATACCTTTTGAGATGAAAATAGTCTCCATTCATTGTGGAAAATAATTTTAATAAATAATTTGTACTGTGTGAATTTGTATAGGAAAATATAAAATAGTCTTGTGGTAGCCACAACACTATTTATTTACTTTTTTAACTAACTGATAAAAGACTTAATGAAGTTTATAATTTACTATTTAATATACAATATTGTAGTAAAAACTTTATTTAAATTATACATTAAAAAGCCTACTTATTCACTCCTTGGTCCATTTGACTGTGTACCCAGACATTTTCCGGGAACACTAGTTATGATCTGTTTTTGTTTTCTTCGAGCATGGTGCGCCATCTATCATCCAAATGCTCATTGGCTTGACGATCATTGCAAGTGTGCTTGTTGGCCATGATTTCTATTCTTTCACGCATTATAGCATATCTACAGTTATTATAATTCGCCAGTTTTTTAACATTCTGAAAGTCTATGTTTATATTTTGTTCACAATTAATTTTTGTTTAATGCTGCTGTTATTTTATCATATTTAATATCATTTTTAACACGCTTTTATTAGCTTCACCTGTATGTATGTATGTATGTATGTTTGTTTGTAACTTCTCTGGGAGCAAACAAAAAATTTATATTGTAAAAAAAATACTTTTCCTACGTGAACGATGTGGCGTAGAGGTAAGGCGCCGCGCTATGAACCTAAAGGTCCAGCGTTCGATCCACGTCAGGGGAGATTTTTAAAAAATGTTTTTTTTTTATTCTAAGGTATTTTAATTAAAGATTTAAATGTATGTAAATATTATGGTGTGTCACTTACACGATTTTCTCTTACCCTGAATTTTAATACTAAGATAGATATTTTTGTGCTTTTTAGTTCACATTTCTATAAAAGCGTGTTCTTTAATTTTTTAAAACTATAATATTATTATGTTCATTGGTTCTATTATTGATTTTCCTTTTGGTCATGCCAATGTAGTATCCAGAATCTTTATTTTCTTTTTTATATTTTATTTCATAAATACCTGCAGTCTGTAGGGGGTCAGTGGGATCTTTGTTATTATGGATTCTTTGAAAAATATTGTTATTGGGTTCTATATGTATATTTATATTGAGATTAGCTGCTTCGATTTTTGTTTTGACTGAAGTGCCTCTATTGTAGGGAATCACTGCAAAAACAATAACAGACATTGAAGACATAAAGGCTTTGAATAAACTCAAAAATAATAAAGAAATCATGTGTGTACTAACTGATAAAATTGGTAAAATTGCCATATTAAATAGAAACGATTGATTACAATAACCAAATGGAAAAAGCAATCAAAGAAATCGGAGTAAATGAAATTGAGAAAGATCCTAAGTATAAATTACAATAAAAAACCAAACAACAATAATAAAAGACGGAAAATGGCCACATAATATCCCCCCAATAATCAATAATTACACACCTAACACCGCCCGTGTGTTTGGGAAATACAAAGATCATAAAAACTCCAAAACTCCGACCAATCGTAAATAAAAGGGAAAGTTCTACCTATGCTAGAATGTTCTACATATGCACTAGAGCTATACATGAAAGATATTTACCGTGAATTACTCCCCCCATCTAACAATAGTTTAAATTCAACAGAAGACTTTATATATAAAATTAGAGAACTTAAAATAACCCAAAACGATAGATTTTTGAGCTTTATTGTTATAAACCTTTTTCCCTCTATAGATATTAATGAAATCAAGAACATAATTAACGGAAGAATTGAAGTAACATATGCAGATAGCGAAATCGTCAGAACACTAACAGCGACTAATAACCTAATTTTAAGCTAAAACCATTTTAAGTTTAATGATCATTATTTTAAACAAATGAAGGGAGTCCCAATGAAATCACCCATATCTGGTATTATAGCTGAATTAAAACTCCGATTAATTGAAAGTATAATATATAGCAAATTTAATAAGATAAAGTTTTCGATCAAATATATCGATGACATTTTTGTAGTAGTTGACACAAGAAATGCAAAACAGATGAATTACTTAACAAAATTAATCACATTGATAAAAATATACAGTGTACATATGGATTTGAGGAAAACGACCGTATTAATTACTTGGATGTAACAATTTTTAAGAAAAACGATATAATCGAAACCACAGTATAAAGAAAACCAAATAACAGTAATGAAATAATATACATTAGGAGTAAAACACCATTTTAAATTAATGAGAAAAACGAAGTTATACTATCACATAATAAAACATAAAAAACCTATCTTTACTTCGTAGTCGTTCTAAGATCTTTCGGCACCGGGCACCCGGTCCTCTTCGGAGAACGTTAACACTGTGATGGAGAGGTAGGCTTCTGGCTGCATCCTTGTTGATTTTTCAACAGGTGGTTCCATGCCCTATTTGGGGCCACTGCGCCGCTTTCGTTACACGTGTCGTCATTGGTGGAGATCTCGATGGATTCGCGATACATGGCGTACTGGTAGCTATTGTAATCGGATAGTTTGGTAGTTTTATCGAATTCTATCTTAATATCGTTTTCGTTATATGTTTTAGCCAAGGCTGTGTTGAATTTTCCGGTCTTGATGTCATGTTTATGTTCTTTAACTCTGGTTTTTATTTTTCTTTTGGTGACGCCAATGTAGGAACCGGGTTTATTGTTTTGATCTGTATATGGAATTTTATATATACTTGCGGTTTCAAGAGGGGGGATGGGGTCTTTGTCACTACGGATTAGTTGAAAAATATTCTTGTTTGGTTTGATAGGAATGTTTATACCGTATTTACTAGCGGTATTTTTTATTTTATTTGCGGCTCCGCGATCGAAAGGGATGGATGAAGTAAATTTAATGGGTTGTTTTTGATAATTCGGAATATGGTCAAGTTTTTTAAGTCTATTTTTGATTAATTTGTTTACGATTTTATTTGGATATCCTGCTTTTCTTGTTAGACATTTAATAAAATTAAGTTCTTCTTCTAGGTCTTTAGGTTCGTTGCAAACCAAAATGGCGCGATTAACATAAGATTGGATTGCGTTTGTTTTGCATCTGAAGGGTGTTTTACTTTTAAAATGGATAATTTCATTGCTATTGGTTGGTTTTCTGTAGACGGTGGTTTTAAAATTATTTTTATTCCGGGTTATTGTAACATCAAGGAAATTTAGTTTTGATTCTTTCTCTTCCTCATATGTGAATTGGATGTTTTTATCGTGATCATTAATATCGTTAAGGATTTTGTTAACATCGGTTTTCTTATTAATTATGGCAAAAACGTAAAATAAATCTTTTAATAAATCTTTTCTTAAATACTTTTTTAACATACGTACGTAATATATAATTTTTTCCCATGTTTCCTTAATTGTTAATCGAATTCTTTTATTTTTTAAAGTAAAAAAAAAAATCTATTTTTTTTTTTTTTAACGTGATCGATTAACGTCATTTTTATCAACGTAAGTGATTAATTTTGTCGTAACTTTATGTACTTGTAAAACTGTTTAATATTGCGTATTTTAACTATGATTAACAGCAACTTTAATGATTTAAAAAATGTTAATAAGAAACTCGCTAAAACTGAGCAAAAAATCAACTTCTTAGAAAACTGTAAATACTTTAAACTTACTCCAACATTTATCCGTGTCGGCAATAAATTCTTAACAGATAATTTTAGAGATGAAGTCCGTGAATTAGAACAGAAAGTCTTAAATAAGCTAATTAGAAAAAGAAAAGCGGAATTTTACCAAACCAAAGAAATATGGAACAAAATAGCCGAAAAACTTGAAAAGTCAACAGATTCGAAACTATGGACCACCTACAAAGAAAAAATCAACCAATACTACGAAACTGAGAAAAACGCGATCATTAATAAACACAACAAAAGACTTAAATTCTTGCTTAGAAAACGAAATTACGAACCAATCACAAAAAATGAAATACCTTATATTAACTTATCGGATGCCAAACTTAATAACCACCAACACGAACTGCTAAACCTAGGACACAAATATATTTTAGATCAACCCGTCAATATCAAACACAGCATTGCTAAAATCGAGTCCGTATTAAACAAAATTCCGGAAAATAACCAAGATAACATCCGTAACGTCGCCATAGCCGAGATTGAAAAATCCACTAAAAATAAAAATATTAATAAAGCAGATTTAGCAGAATTAAAAAAAACTGAAAAAGAACAATGAAATCACCTGCACACTAACAGACAAAACCAGGAAAATCGCCATCCTCAATCGTAACGAATATGTATCTAAAATGGAAGAAACCATAAATGAAATAGGAGTCAATATCGTTGAAAAAGACCCAAATAATAAATTAATCGATAAAACACGCAAAATTATTAAAGATGGAAAATGGCCCGACAACACCCCCCTAAAATAGTAAACCATGCACCTAATACCCCGAGAATATTCGGCAGGTACAAAGATCACAAACCCCCCCCTAAACTCAGACCCATAGTAAATAAAAATGAAGCCCCAACCTATTCTTTAGAAAAATACATGGCAAACATTTATCAGAAAATTATTCCCCCATCACCCCACTGCTTAGAATCAACCGAAGATTTCGTTGGTAAATTAAGAGAAATAAAAACCAACGATAATTATCACCTTGTAAGTTTTGACGTCATAAACCTTTATCCTTCAATAGATATTAAAGAAGCTTGTGAAATAGTTAAAGAAGCCATTGACAAAAATTATACCGATCCTGAAATAGCCCGAACATTAAATTCTACCACTAATTTCTTACTTAGGGAAAACTACTTTACATTCAACAATAAGATTTATCAACAAATTAAAGGTGTGCCCATGGGGTCTCCTATATCAGGCTTCATAACAGAATTTAAATTAAGAAAACTGGAAAATCAAATAATAGAAAATTTTAAAAACGAAATTTTGTATTGGTACCATTACGTCGACGACGTTTTTGCCATAATTAATAAGAAAACAGATGTTAACAAAATCCTTAACGATATTAATGATCACGATAAAAACATCCAATTCATATATGAGGAAGAGAAAGAATCAAAACTAAATTTCCTTGATGTTACAATAACCCGGAATAAAAATAATTTTAAAACCACCGTCTACAGAAAACCAACCAATAGCAATGAAATTATCCATTTTAAAAGTAAAACACCCTTCAGATGCAAAACAAACGCAATCCAATCTTATGTTAATCGCGCCATTTTGATTTGCAACGAACCTAAAGACCTAGAAGAAGAACTTAATTTTATTAAATGTCTAACAAGAAAAGCAGGATATCCAAATAAAATCGTAAACAAATTAATCAAAAATAGACTTAAAAAACTTGACCATATTCCGAATTATCAAAAACAACCCATTAAATTTACTTCATCCATCCCTTTCGATCGCGGAGCCGCAAATAAAATAAAAAATACCGCTAGTAAATACGGTATAAACATTCCTATCAAACCAAACAAGAATATTTTTCAACTAATCCGTAGTGACAAAGACCCCATCCCCCCTCTTGAAACCGCAGGTATATATAAAATTCCATATACAGATCAAAACAATAAACCCGGTTCCTACATTGGCGTCACCAAAAGAAAAATAAAAACCAGAGTTAAAGAACATAAACATGACATCAAGACCGGAAAATTCAACACAGCCTTGGCTAAAACATATAACGAAAACGACATTAAGATAGAATTCGATAAAACTACCAAACTATCCGATTACAATAGCTACCAGTACGCCATGTATTGCGAATCCATCGAGATCTCCACCAATGACGACACGTGTAACGAAAGCAGCGCAGTGGCCCCAAATAGGGCATGGAACCACCTGTTGAAAAATCAACAAGGATGCAGCCAGAAGCCTACCTCTCCATCACAGTGTTAACGTTCTCCGAAGAGGACCGGGTGCCCGGTGCCGAAAGATCTTAGAACGACTACGAAGTAAAGATAGGTTTTTTATGTTTTATTATGTAAAACACCATATAAATAAAAATTAAGTGCCCTACAATCATACATTAATAGAGCAATAGCGATCTGTTCTAACGAAATATTACTAAAAAATGATCTTAACGAAATTTATAAAATAGCGGAAAAAGCAGGTTATAATAAAAAACATATAAATAAAAATCTATAAAAAATGGATTAAAAACTTAAATAAAATAATTGATGCACATAAAATCAGTAAAAAATATACAACAGCGATTCCCTATAATAGAGGCACTTCAGTCAAAATAAAAAATGAAGCAGCTATTCTCAATATAAATATACCCATAAAATCTAATAATATCTTTCAAAGAATCCGTAATGATAAAGATCCCATTGACTCCCTACAAACAGCAGGTATTTATGAAACAGGGGTGGCGCCAGCTAGGGGGCCGGGGGGACACAGGCCCCCCCGTCGGGGAGTCTGTGACCCCCCATCGGGGCATACTCCTAAAATCTCTCGGGGGGGGGGGGGGGGGAATACAAAATTTTCAGTCTTTCTACTTTTGGCAGCATTTTTCTTTCCTTGAACAAATTTGGAGCATTCCAGTTTTTCCATTCTATATTCACTAGAAGAAAGTATTGGATTCGTGAAAATTTTCAGCTTCCAGTGAATATACACTTTTTGAAAGGTCCATAACGTTTTGACCACGGTATTTTTAAAAAATGTCTGTCTGTGGCACGATAATCTCCAAAACCACGAGGAGTACTAAGAAATGGAATGGTACAAATATTAACAGTAATATTATTAACAGTATTGCAGTTATTGATAAATACTTATATAATAAACTCTCTTTATGTAGTGCCCCCCTGTCGGGGACGTGGTGTCCCCCCGTCGGGGAATTTCTGGTGCCACTACTGTTATGAAATAAAATATAAAAAAGAAAATAATGATTTTGGATACTACATTGGCATGACCAAAAGGAAAGTCAATAATAGAATCAATGAACATAAAAATGATATTAATTACGATAAAATAACAACAGCATTAACAAAAACAAATTGTGAACAAAATATAAACATAGATTTTCGGAATGTTAAAAAACTGGCAAGCTATAATAACCATAGATATTCTATAATGTGCGAGACAATGGAAATCGTGGCCAACGAGCATTCTTGCAATGATCGACGAGCCAATGAGCATTTGGATGATAGATGGCGCGCCATGCTTGAAGAAAAGAGAAGAAAACTAAAACAGTTCATGATTAGTGATCACTGAAGATGACAAGATACTTGGTCGAATGGACCAAGGAGGGAATAAATAGGCTTTTTAGTCTATAATTTAAATGAAGTTTATAATTTTGAGAAATATTCACTGCTGAATGTTAGTAGGAAAACTACAAAAAAGAGCTCATGTTGGCGATATCTTTAGAAGTATTATATTGGCGATTGTATGATGATTGACATTTCATTTTTGGATGCAAGGGTTATTTTGATGTTAATTTTATTTAATTAACTATTCTAAGATGATTTTATTTAGATTGTCTGCAAACTCATTTAAATGTATTTGTCAGTTACATTTAATTATTATGTAAATGTAATGTAAAAAATAAATCTAAAATTTAATTTGCATAATTTTAAATGCAGCATTGGAGTTACATAAAATAAATGATAATTTTAGATATGATATAATATGGCATTATATCTCATTTTAAGAATTAAAGCTGCTGGACATATTTAAGTTCTATGGCATTAATGAATGCGAGTTAATGTAGTTTAGCTATGACTTTATCATAATTGGTATTCAAAATGTGAAATTTAGTAATATTTTTGTGGCTTTGAAAGAGTTCTGCAAATATATATTATACATATGGTATATTTTTTTTGCACCAATTAATTGCTAAAAACTAAAGTAATTAAAAACTAAACTTAAGTTTCAAGATTTTTTTTTTTTTTTTTTTAAGGGAAGGTGAGAATTTTAAGTTCATGCGTTATTTTAAGAAATAAAATTGCAATGTCTAATTATAATTTATCACATTGAAAGATAAATTTTACTACAGAAATTTAGAAGTGATTCTCTCCATTCTGCAAGTCCCAATTCTTAAGACTAAAAAAAAAAAAAAATGGATGATTGCTAAAATACTAGATAACACATGCCTTCAAAATTTGAGTCATGGAAAAGTGTTTGCAATGTAATAATTAATTTTTATATTATTTAGTGTGCTGATTTTAAATATGGCATCCATTTTTCTCAATCACCTAAGGTCGTCTAATGCCTGCTAAGTGTCAAGTTAGTCACTGTTGAAATATCAGGTCAACCAGATTCACAATAAATATTTGTTAAAAATAAAAATTTCAGCTTCTGGAAAAATAGAAGTTCTTAGAGAATTCGTATAATAAAAATGACAATAAAGTATGACAGTGTAAAAGATATGAATAAAGAGTATCTAAAAGAAAAACAATTAGAGCATTGATTTTGGACTGGGAGGGTATTGTTCTAAGGGTAAAGAGGGTGTGTTTTTATTTTTTTAAGGACCATTTAAAGTGCACATTGAATTCTAAAGAAGTAGGATGCAGTGTCTTTGTAAAGGTTCTAGTAGAACAGGAACATTGTTACTGAGTTCAAAGATTTCATCCACTACAAGGTGTTGCTTATTCTTCTACAAGGTATTTCCTATAGGGATCTGAGTAGTCTTTCTGATTAAAAATGTTAAAATAATTTTCTGACACAAGCAGCATTGCTGTATAATTAATGTTACAGATATTTTCCAAATGATAAGCATTATGTTATTGATGAATAGAGAGATCAGTCTTAGCTATGAACTTGTGCAAGCTGAACTTAGTTAACAAAATACGATGAACTTGTTGACTTTCATGGCAAAATGTGATACTAAATGCTTATTTTAGAACTTTCATAACTCAAAACTTATTGTAGCTGAATTATCAATGGAATGCAAAATTACCTGTAATGAAAAGTTTTTGTTTTTGCCACTGCAGGGAAAGTATAGAAAGAATCATTTAATATACAGTGAACTTAGGATTTGATATTAACCTGCTAACACCCAAATTAATTTTGCAAAATATATTTTGATGAATATTTCAATTCTAAAGTAATACGGACAACTGAGAATAAAATATATTAAAATTAAGCAATTCTTCAAGCAAGTTTTAAATTTAAAGCGTATCCTCATTTGATGATGTGTATGTTCCAATGAAAAACTTCCAGATAGGAAAACTTTGAGATAATAGAATTACTTCCTAATGCTGTCAAAGACCTCAAAAGTAATATATTATAATATCTATTCATAATCAACTTAACTTAGTAGATCTGTGCAAAAAGCAAATATTTGTGCGATGATTGAAAAATAAGAAAATAACAATTCAAATTATGAAATAATTAATAACAGGCACATAAGTCTTTGAGGATCATTTAGAGTGATGCTATAAACTATCACTAAATGCACAAATCATTCCAAGAAACTACAAAAAATATATAGGGGCTATTTTATCAGCCATCCTCAAATGAGGACAGTGGGTGTTAATGGGTTAAGCAAACTGTTACTTACAATGTTAAAGATAGAAACTTCAATAAAACCTTTTTATTCTGTATACAATAAGAGTTTTTGCGAATAAATTATTTGCACAATGAGGCATACTAAGCTAAATGACCCAAAAAACTGCATATACAGATTTTTATGAGTCATTTATTGTGTTTCGCTTTTCCAGTGAGTCTGATACACAGCCTTTGAAGTGCTAGAGTTTTAAGTGACCTAAATTTACTGAATATAATCAAATCTTTGAGTAAATAGGTTTGCTTGCAACTACAGTGAACTCTTATTAAGACGGCCCTGTTTAAGATGGATTTCTCGTTATTACGTACAAAAACAGAATCCCTGGCTAAGGCCTATAAAAATTGCATGTAATAAACATCGCTTTATACGTACAATTCATTTGTTAAGATGGACATTTTTTTCACTCAAAGCTTACATTCTTCGAAAAAGAGTCAGTTCCCAAAATCTTTTCAAATTCTATATATATACATTTTTTTTTTTTTAACATGAAAAGGTTCAATAATAAAAGGGTTAATCTCTTTCACTTTGTACTATTACACTGTGGGAGGTAAATAGTATTGATTGACAGTGACAGTTGAGGTCAACAATTTGCACCTGTCTCCATGTGTATTGTGGAGACATAGCAAAGGATTTTGTTATCAAGTTGTCCTATATGAAGAAAAGAAGTTTTGAAAGTAAGTATCAGTTTTCATGCTTTTTTATATTTTTAATGAATAAAAGGGTTTGAGGAAACAAATTTTCATTCGTGTTATACTGTGTATGTGTACATAATAGTGATTTTAGAGTTCATCAGTTTATGAACTCCTGTTGTAATGGACTCTCGTTAATATGGACAAAAACTGCTGGCCCTTGATTGTCCGTTTTAACGAGAGTTCACTGTGACTATATGAATTGATAGATGAGATATGCCATGTTTCAGCCCAGTCTTATTTGTTTTTGTAACCATTCAGAGTGTTCTGTTTTCTCTATAACTCTCATAAATATGGATTAGGACCTCTGAGAAAGATCATCCCCCTTCCATGTCTAAGTCCCTTGCATGGTTAGGCAGGTTTTAATACAACTATGTGAAAATATGTAGATTTATACTTTTATTCTCTTGATGTTGAAAAGAGTTTAGTAATTTTAATTAATTAATTAATTAATTTTAACTCTACTTAATACTAAATAATTTATTTTGTAATAAAACCTTGTTAGTTTTATATTCAAATAGAAATCATTTACAGATTAATTAAAATTTCTTTTGAGTGAAATTGAAAACAAGTATTTATTGATATTTTTGTGCTAATAAAATATCAGTTGACAATTTGCATATCATATTTAACTATAATTTATTTTGATCAATTTATGATGTTGTATTATTCTTTTTAAAAAAGCTTTCTTTGTTTAAATGAACTTGAAATTATTTAAATACTTTAGGTTCAATTAAATGTTGCTAGCCCTCCATCAGCTCCTGCTCCTACTCCTACTGCTCCTGAATTAAATGCAAATCAGTATCCAGCCCCTCCTGTTTCAAGTATGATTATTTTAACATTCAAAATAGTGGTTCAGTTACACTCTCATAAAAATTAATTTTTCTGATCCACTTAAAATCTAAAGGGGAAAAAATAAACATTTTATTTATTTATAACTTTATTATACGTATAGCAAGTCTTCCCCCTCAAGATATCCTGGAGGTGGAAGTGTGCTAAATGACTAATACTAATTTTTATATCTTAGATGTACAGGGTAAGTCAAAATGAATAAAGCGATTACAAATGGCTATAACTATTTAATGGAAAAGAATTTATCGATAAGATTAACATAAAATGTAGACGGAACTCCAAAATTTTGTATACATACGTCATAGATGTTCTATGTGACTTCCCTTGGTCACACGGACAACATTTAGACGGTTGTCCATTTCACGCCATACATTCTGAAGCATGTCTGCAGTCACTGATGCAAGTATATTACAGATGCGTACTTTGAGACCCTGCAATTTTTATCTATGGGTTTATGTGAAAGACAGGGTGTGTGCTTCCCATGCCCAAAACAATTGAAGAACTCTAA
Source organism: Salticus scenicus (assembly GCA_963930645.1). NCBI lineage: Eukaryota > Metazoa > Arthropoda > Arachnida > Araneae > Salticidae > Salticus > Salticus scenicus. The sequence continues at coordinate 340,462,951 of OZ005652.1, read as the reverse complement.
GTACACGTTTGTAATGTGTTTGCGTCGGTGACTGAACAAATGCTTCAGAATGTATGGCATGAAATGGACTACAGCCTAGAAGTTGTTCGTGTGACCAAGGAAAGTCACATAGAACATCTATGACGTATGCATACAAAATTTTGAATTTCCATCTACATTCTGTGTTAATCTTATCGATAATTTTTTTTTCCATTAAATATTTATAACTGTTTGTAACCGCTATATTCAGTTTGACTTACCCTATATATTAAAACAGGAATTATATTGTTTCTTAATATTGTTTCTTATATTGTTTCTATATATTGTTTCTTAATTTTCAAATGTTGCATTTAATATTCTATTTAGAAGTTATTTGACTGTTTTTTTAACCTAATGCTAATTTTATAGATATATTTTTCTCAATATAACTAAAAAAGATTTATATATAATCTTAACTAGTTGTAAATTTACCTTACACAACATTCTTTATAAATTTTTACACAAATATATTTCAAGCAACTCCGTGCTCATCATCAGTGCCAAGTTAAACTGGTTCTTTGGAGGTGATTACTACGTGGTGTCGTGGCTCGCTTCATTTTGCTTCTTTTGTCTTGAGTATCTGTTGCCACACTGCAGGAATAATCAAGACAAAAGAAGCGAAATGAAGCGAACCACAACACCACGAAGTAATCACCTCCGAAGAACCAGTTTCACGTGGCACTGATGATGAGCATGGAGTTGCTCGAAATATATTTGTGCAAAAAATTATAAAGGATGTTGTGTAAGGTAAATTTAAAACTAGTATAGATTATATACATTCCTTTTTTAATCATTATAAATAAAGATTTATATATATTTGTATGGTAACTGAATTCTGGGTATTCACAGTAATTATAAAGCAATCAAAGCAGTGACAAGTCAAGTACTCAAAATGCAGGTGTATAAGGAACTGAAGTTTTTTATTGTGGCTTCCTCTTTGCATTACAGCATGTTTTAGCCAGTAGAGCATTCTTGCTTTGTGATAGTCTTTGCAATCAAGTTCCAAGCTTATCCTTTTAGCAGGACTTTTACTAATAATCAAGACATGTTTTGGATCTTTGGAAGTACCTAAAATTCCATCAATACTTTTTTTCACTGCTATTCGTCTATTTTATATTATTAACATACTTACAAATTTTCCAATTTTTTAACGTATCTTCTGGTCTTCCGGACAGATGATGAAATCTTCCATTTTTAAAAAAGTCGCGGATATTGTTCGTTTTAAAAAGAAACCCCAAATTTTCTACGAAAACTCCAGATTCCCAATCTTTCTCCATACATAACATAATGTCAATATTCATTTCAAACTTGTTTTATGAGATTCTAGAACATGTAAAGAAATAGAATTGTTAAATATTTCTTGCTGATGTAATTATCCCCCCCCCCTTTAACTTAACTAAGTTTTTTTGTCTATTGTTAAATAATTTTCTTACAGATTCTGTTTTGTAGATATTTATATGTTGAAGAGGTATAACTTCATTGAAAACTTTTATGTATTTAGCATAATCAATCTATAGTAAAACATTTTATTGATTGCTTCAAAATATTAAAAGTGTAAAACTGTACTGTTTAATACATCAAAGAAAAAAAAAAAAAAAAGTAAAAAAAATCTTCCCTTTTTTTTTATGAAATCTTCTGGTTTTTCAGCAAAAATCTTCCCTTTTTTTATTAAAATTGGTTGGCAAGTCTGCATTAATTATTAAAATCACTGCTAGAGGGCTGAAATATTTACTCATGATTCTCTGTTGGTTAGTGGGTATAATCTTTGTGTTTAACTGGCTGGACTGTGTCTAACTCTAGACTTTTTTTGTCAGAAATCTTAAATTAATTTCGATTTCAATTAAATTTAGTTTTGATTTAAATTTCAAGTTGTACTACTTAAGATTCCAATTTATAAAATTTTAGCTTTCATTTTTTTTTTTTTTCTTCATGTAAATATTTACTGATTTACCTTTACTTTTGATTTTAATTTCTGTGAATTTTATTTTAACTGTTTAGTTATTTAATAAATTATAATTATTTTTAATATCCTGTGAAGTATCTACAAATTCATTAATTATATGTATTTTTATTATAACATTAATGTCTGTAAAATCTTCACAGAATAATAAATTCATAAAGCTATCAGCTCTGTTGTTTTCTGAACATTCCTTAAAAAGTGATCTGGAATACTAATAAGTTTAAAACTATATGTTTATCCTGTCTGCTGTGCTATATTTTGAATCAATGTGTATTCATTCTTGAGTTGTATGACATTCTCATTTCTGACAATATACTTAGATTCATTTGTTTATTTTTTAAGTTGGAATTTTAGTAGCTGGTCACATCTTAATTTTAAGTTTGTTTAAGATAAAATCCACAACTTGTTGAAGTTATTATTACTTTAAACAATGTTAAATTCTTTAAGCTATATCTTTAAGTTAAATGTTTAAAGTAGAATTTTCTATGAATTTCATCGTATGAGTTTTTTTGTTTATTATTATTATTATTATTATTAATTCATAATGTATTTAAATAGTTAGTATATTTTGATGTCTGCTGTTAAGAGAGATAAATGAGTTAACTAGATACATTAAATAAGAAAATCTAGTACAAATCAGATTGCCTTTATTGAAAATGAATATTTTGAGCCTGATATTTGTCCTAAAGTTTTTCTAACACATAACTTTTTGTCATTTTAGCTCAAACACCTGTAGCTACAGTACCATCTATATCTCCAGCAGAACCTATTATGGTTGCACCTACTGGTAAGTTTACCACTACTTTTTTTAATCATTGGTTAATCATTGTATGAATTAATGTATAAGTGATATATAATACTTTCACTTATATGTTAGCAAATACAGATAATGTTGATGCAGCATTGAATAATACCTCAAATGTGCAACCACTGACTACTACAATCAGCCTGCCTGGAATGCCTGTGATAACAGTATGCACGACTTTACCTACTGATACACTTGCCAATTTATCTATTACATCTACTCCAGTTAGTGGATCTGGTCAGTATTGTGTCTTTACTAATTTTGAAGTTATAAACTACAGTGTTTATACAGTGCTTAAATTTTTCTGTAAGGTTTTTCTTATAGAATTAATATGCAAGAAGATAAACGTGTATCTAAAATGCTATATAGGATGAAGTGAGGAAAATATGACATTGCTTTAACATAGTTCAACTTTGACTTTATTTTGCTCAGCTGTTATTATACCTACACTTTTGAAATTTTTTAGGCATAAACTACAACCAATTGGCTTATGAAAAATATGAGTTCTATATTTTAACAATGTACTACATAAATAAAAAAGAAAATTACGAAATTTTGTATTTTGTGGTTTCATGGGGCAAGTGCAATCTTAGTCCATTATATTCATATATACATTAAGATTAAAATTACATTAAGATTAACAGAAATATTAGATTAAGATTAAAAGATATGTTTAGCAAGTATCCACTTAGTGAAAATTTTCATAAAACTCAGATTTTTTGATTTTTTAAATATCTGAACTAATTGCTGAGTTTTCTGTACACCTCCACAGACACATCACACCTAAAACATTAAAAAAAAAAAAAAAAAAGTTATTGGGTTTTATTGAAAATTAAAAGATAACTAAACAATAAAAAAATAAATTTAAAAAAAAGGTGATACAGTTGTGATGTGTCGGACAAATGTAACTACTCTGTCGCCTTACATGCAAAATTTCCTTGGCTAATTCTAATCATGGTTAGCAAAACAAAATATTTAAGAAATAGAACAAATATGAAGTCGTATTTGAAATCTGTGTGCAAAACTTAGTTTCTTATCAAAAACTGTAGAGTGTACTACACAAGTACAGCAGTGTCAAAATTTCAGATTTTGACATTGGCACTTTTGCAAGCAATTTTTAAAACATTTAAAATTATCACTGTTTCATATTTGATTTGGTTTTAAAAGGCTAATTATAATCAAGAAAGGTAACATTCTTACTTTCAAATTGAGAAACTAAAGAGGAAAAAAAATCTTTGGATTGTTAGAAATAGTCATAGTCCTAAACACTGAGGGAAAATAGAAGTGTTGAGAGAATCCGGGAGGAAAAATCCCGGTATCTTACTGTACTTGCCAACAACATTGCTGTAAGTTGGCAGTGAAGGAGAGATACCATCTCCTGCTTGTTCTAGTTCTAGAGCAACAGTTGCCAACCTTTTTGACTTCATAAACCACTAAATTCACTATTTAAAATCCCATAGACATCCAAATTTATAATCTAAAAGCCCACAGACCACTAATATTAAGAAACTTAAATATATTTCTGAAATAAAATTCAGAGAATGCCCGTTTTATAAATATGAAATAAATCTATTTATTGTAAAACATTACAAATGTTTATTTTGTTATAAGAAAAACATAAATAATCATAAGTAGGAAACTTAAAGGTTGTTTGATTGTAATAAAATAATTATAGGGGAAGAATGTGATTTTTTTTTTTTTTTTTTTAATTGCTCAAATATTATAAGAAACTCTGACGAAAGATTTAACAACAATGATAAATTGCTATTTTCATATATGAAATTATATTTACTGAATTTAGTAATACATATGTATTAAGTAGAATTTTGGGATTCTACAGTTGAAAGTTCCAATTTATTGTCCAGGTCCATACAGCTGAAAAAGATGGCGTTAAAGTAAAGAGAACTAATAGTTCACTGTAAAATATATTTAATTTTATTTTGGAGAGGTTTCATAGGAAAATCAACAGTACCTTAATAGTAGAATTACAGCTTGACCGTAAGTTACGAGAATGCAAAAGGTAGAGGTGAGAGAGAGAGCTACGGGGGTCACATGTTATCCTATCAACACTTGTAGAGCGAATTCTCAAATCGTCTCTCTCGCAATCCAGATCATACTGCTGAATTATGCCAAGATTTTGGAAATAGCGCCAACTTTTACAGCCAAAGATAATTCATTGTTTCTAGATCAAATTAATATAAATATTTTGAATTTAGCAAGTCCGTTAAAGAATTAACGCCAATCATCTGTGCCAAATTTTATCGCCAGAAAACCGTTGAGTAAGAGAGACATAAAGTCTGCGATTTATTGTACATCCTGTCATTAAAAAATATAAATTACCCTTTAATGATATTACAACGGAAATTATAGCCTAATTTATTTATAACAAAGTGGACTTGCGCAATTTTAAAAGAATGAAAATGTAATTATGTATACAACGGTTTATAAATGAAAATAATATTTTTTTTTTATATTTTATTTATTAAATGATTTAGGAGAGATCATAATTCTGAGAGATGTCATATAAACATATGACTAGCCGAAATAAATTATTAATTTTAAAGAATATGTTTTTGTTCTTAGAAGATTTATTTAATCGCTCAACGGATAAATATTATTAGAATTAAGATATTTATATAGAGAGACAAATGGGAATAAATATAAAAAGTAATTTAGAAATTCGTTAGATATTTTTATTAGCCATTTAATTTATTGAAAATATAGTAATTAATTATTGCATTTATTTAAAGCTGTAATTAAAATCATATCTGTGAAGGAACGACTTCACAATATGTTATATTGTTAGATTATTAAAACCAAATGGGAAATTAAAATTCTGATGTCTAATGTTGTAATTATGTGTATCCTGGAGTTAATATTAGCATCAGTCTATTTTCTAATAAAACATTAAAAAACGCAAATAACTTAAAGATTTTTCTGCGAACAACCAAAATTTTCTTGTGGACCATTAGTGATCCACAGACTGTAGGTTGGCGACCACTGCTCTAGAGATTTTTAAAGAACTTAAATTGCTATTCTAGTTTATCTATCTATTGCGTCCTGATTTTAAAAAATGTCATGCAAAAGTTTTCTTAATTTATTACTTAAATTTATTACTTAATTTATTACACTTAATATTTATTACTTAAAAAAATAATAAGTAATAATAGTACAGTGATAGTAATACAGTCGAACCTCGTTAACGTGAATCTCAAGGGAGATAAGAAGTTTGTTCATGCTATTAGTAACTATTCTTCATATAACTAAACTAATTTTCATTTTGATGGTGATTGTGGAAACAGTTCATGTTAAAAGTAGTTCACGTTAACAAGGTTTGACTGTAATAAGTAATAATAGTAATAAGTATTTCTAACAATGTTAATATCATATAAATTTAATGAAAAGCAAACTAATTTTATTTCATTCAAAATATACCTTATATAGGCTTTTCAATTTTGGCTGATCAATTTCGATCACAATCGTGATCATCTTCAGAGCCACTTGTTACGTCTTCGTCCTTCGTTTTATAGTTTCGCGGTTTGTTGTCAGAGTTCCTTCGCTTCACTTCGGATTCTTGTAAGAGGTGTTGCCATGCAGCTGGGATAATGGAATGTTCTCTATTGTTTACTGTGTTGGGGTTAGTGATAATTTCAAGGGCCTCCCGTTTTAGAGCGTAGTTATGGTTATTGTAGGGAGCTATTTTTTGGATGTTAATAGAGTTAATGCTTATTGGGTTATTATTATGGGTAGTGGAGAAAGCGGTAGAGGTTTTTCCTAGTTTAAGATCTGCACGGTGTTCTTTTTCACGATCGGCTATTTTTCGTTTAGTCATCCCGATGTAGCAGGCTTTTTTACTATTGATATGTTCGAAGTTGATTTTATAAATTCCGGAGGTGTGGTTTTGTGGAATGGGGTCTTTTTCGTTCCGGATGTGTTGAAAGATATTTTTGTCAGGTTTTATTGGAATGTTTACGTTATTATTTTTGGCTTCATTTTTTATTTTAATGCTGGCGCCATTACAAAAAGGGATTGCGGTGGTAAAATTAGGTTTAGGTTTCTGGGCGTTATTGATTTTGTTAAGAGATTTTAGGCGTTTTTTGTATAATTTATTTATAAGATTTTTAGAGTAGTTAGCTTTTGCGGCGATTTTTTTGATATTGTTAAGTTCTTTATTTAGTAATTGTTTGTTAGAGCAGATTAGAATAGCGCGGTTGATATAAGATTGAATGGCGGATAATTTGTAAGTGATGGGGGTTTTACAATTTTTGTTTATAATTTCAGTGTTAGTAGTGGGTTTTCTGTAAACGGTAGTGTCGATGGTGTTATTAGGGTTTTTTATGATTTTTATATCAAGAAAGTTTAGAGTATTGTTTGTTTCTTTTTCAATTGTGAATTTAATGTTATTATCTAAGGAATTAAGGTTTGTTAGAAGGTTATCTGGATTTTCAGTGTCGGGAATGATGGCAAAGATGTCGTCCACATATCTAGTCCAAAGTTTACAATTTTTGATTATATGGTTGGCTGAATTTTCAATAAGGCGGAGTTTCAATTCGGCAATGATACCTGAGATAGGGCTCCCCATAGGGACGCCTTGATTTTGATGGTAAGTATTATTATTAAAGTTAAAATATGATTCATTAAGGAGGAGGTTATTTGCTCTAATTAAAGTTTCACTGGTTTTATTGTCCCCAAATATGTTGGTTAATTTAGTATTAATAATTGCAGTGATTTCTGAAATATTGATGGAGGGGTAGAGATCTTTTACGTCAAAACTAACGAGTTTATCGGTATAATTTATATTTGTATTACGGAGTTTATCTAGGAACATTTCATTTGAGTTTATTGAGTAGTTAGAGGGAGGGAGAAGGGCTATGTAAATGCTTTTCATGTATTTTTCGAGATGGTAGGTTGGGCCTTCAGCTTTATTTACTATATGGCGGAGAGAGGGGGGGTTTTTGTGATCTTTATATTTAGCAAAGAGACGTGGTATTGTGGAGGCATGGTTATTGAATGTTGGTTTGTTATTGTTGGGCCATTGGCCTGTTTTTATGAGATCTTTTGTTTTACTTATGAGTTTATTAAGAGGTGAGGGGTGGGTTTTTGTAGCTTTTAGTTTTTCAATGGTTTCTTGCATCATTTCATTATAATGGGTTCGGTTCATAATGGTAATAAGATTTGTTTTGTCTGACATAAGAAAAGTTAAATCACGATTGAAGTTTTTAAGACATTTGATATCTTCGGAGTCATTATAGGTTTTATTTACTTTAGAGATGGATTTTATAGCGGTGTTCCGGATTGTTTGTTGTTTGAAAGCTGGAATGTAGTCAATGGCGGTTTCTATGTGAGCTATTGTGTCTTTTAAGTTTGGTTTGTCATTTAGGATATATTTAGCGCCTAATTTTAATAGGGAGTCTTGATGTGAGTTTAGTTCAAATGTAGAAAGATTATTATATGGGTGAGTTGTAGGGGTATGGGTTTATTTGCTCTAATTAAAGTTTCACTGGTTTTATTGTCCCCAAATATGTTGGTTAATTTAGTATTAATAATTGCAGTGATTTCTGAAATATTGATGGAGGGGTAGAGATCTTTTACGTCAAAACTAACGAGTTTATCGGTATAATTTATATTTTTTAAAATATTTTATTAATTTAAATTTTTTAAATTTTTTTATTTTTTTTATTAATTTAAAATATAAATTATACCGATAAACTCGTTAGTTTTGACGTAAAAGATCTCTACCCCTCCATCAATATTTCAGAAATCACTGCAATTATTAATACTAAATTAACCAACATATTTGGGGACAATAAAACCAGTGAAACTTTAATTAGAGCAAATAACCTCCTCCTTAATGAATCATATTTTAACTTTAATAATAATACTTACCATCAAAATCAAGGCGTCCCTATGGGGAGCCCTATCTCAGGTATCATTGCCGAATTGAAACTCCGCCTTATTGAAAATTCAAACCCATACCCCTACAACTCACCCATATAATAATCTTTCTACATTTGAACTAAACTCACATCAAGACTCCCTATTAAAATTAGGCGCTAAATATATCCTAAATGACAAACCAAACTTAAAAGACACAATAGCTCACATAGAAACCGCCATTGACTACATTCCAGCTTTCAAACAACAAACAATCCGGAACACCGCTATAAAATCCATCTCTAAAGTAAATAAAACCTATAATGACTCCGAAGATATCAAATGTCTTAAAAACTTAAAAAACAATCGTGATTTAACTTTTCTTATGTCAGACAAAACAAATCTTATTACCATTATGAACCGAACCCATTATAATGAAATGATGCAAGAAACCATTGAAAAACTAAAAGCTACAAAAACCCACCCCTCACCTCTTAATAAACTCATAAGTAAAACAAAAGATCTCATAAAAACAGGCCAATGGCCCAACAATAACAAACCAACATTCAATAACCATGCCTCCACAATACCACGTCTCTTTGCTAAATATAAAGATCACAAAAACCCCCCCTCTCTCCGCCCTATAGTAAATAAAGCTGAAGGCCCAACCTACCATCTCGAAAAATACATGAAAAGCATTTACATAGCCCTTCTCCCTCCCTCTAACTACTCAATAAACTCAAATGAAATGTTCCTAGATAAACTCCGTAATACAAATATAAATTATACCGATAAACTCGTTAGTTTTGACGTAAAAGATCTCTACCCCTCCATCAATATTTCAGAAATCACTGCAATTATTAATACTAAATTAACCAACATATTTGGGGACAATAAAACCAGTGAAACTTTAATTAGAGCAAATAACCTCCTCCTTAATGAATCATATTTTAACTTTAATAATAATACTTACCATCAAAATCAAGGCGTCCCTATGGGGAGCCCTATCTCAGGTATCATTGCCGAATTGAAACTCCGCCTTATTGAAAATTCAGCCAACCATATAATCAAAAATTGTAAACTTTGGACTAGATATGTGGACGACATCTTTGCCATCATTCCCGACACTGAAAATCCAGATAACCTTCTAACAAACCTTAATTCCTTAGATAATAACATTAAATTCACAATTGAAAAAGAAACAAACAATACTCTAAACTTTCTTGATATAAAAATCATAAAAAACCCTAATAACACCATCGACACTACCGTTTACAGAAAACCCACTACTAACACTGAAATTATAAACAAAAATTGTAAAACCCCCATCACTTACAAATTATCCGCCATTCAATCTTATATCAACCGCGCTATTCTAATCTGCTCTAACAAACAATTACTAAATAAAGAACTTAACAATATCAAAAAAATCGCCGCAAAAGCTAACTACTCTAAAAATCTTATAAATAAATTATACAAAAAACGCCTAAAATCTCTTAACAAAATCAATAACGCCCAGAAACCTAAACCTAATTTTACCACCGCAATCCCTTTTTGTAATGGCGCCAGCATTAAAATAAAAAATGAAGCCAAAAATAATAACGTAAACATTCCAATAAAACCTGACAAAAATATCTTTCAACACATCCGGAACGAAAAAGACCCCATTCCACAAAACCACACCTCCGGAATTTATAAAATCAACTTCGAACATATCAATAGTAAAAAAGCCTGCTACATCGGGATGACTAAACGAAAAATAGCCGATCGTGAAAAAGAACACCGTGCAGATCTTAAACTAGGAAAAACCTCTACCGCTTTCTCCACTACCCATAATAATAACCCAATAAGCATTAACTCTATTAACATCCAAAAAATAGCTCCCTACAATAACCATAACTACGCTCTAAAACGGGAGGCCCTTGAAATTATCACTAACCCCAACACAGTAAACAATAGAGAACATTCCATTATCCCAGCTGCATGGCAACACCTCTTACAAGAATCCGAAGTGAAGCGAAGGAACTCTGACAACAAACCGCGAAACTATAAAACGAAGGACGAAGACGTAACAAGTGGCTCTGAAGATGATCACGATTGTGATCGAAATTGATCAGCCAAAATTGAAAAGCCTATATAAGGTATATTTTGAATGAAATAAAATGTTAATATCTTCCTTTAAATTTATATGAACATGTAAATAAAAAAGTAGATGAAACAGTTGAATTAAAAAAGATCCTCTAAGAAAATGATTGCATATTTGAAATAATCTATCGATGAGAAAATGTCTAATTTATTTATAGATTTCAATTTCATTGGTTTTGTAATAATTATTTTGAATCTATACAATAAATTGTGAAACCTTTATCAGGTATTGAAAAATATACACCTGATGATGGGTCGGATTTAATTATTTTGTCTAAAAGCAATTGTTGTGTATTTATGCAGTTTATAGTGTTTCTTATAAAATTCCTTTTTCTTTAAGAATTACTTCATTTTCTAACAATAACCACTAGTTTTTTTTTTTTTTTTTTTGTCATACATCTGCTTTATATGAAGTAATATTAGACTTTATAATATGTGAATTGTTGGTGTGTGGAGGTATTTATGAATTAGTATGACCTTATAATCTTTCTGTTTTAAATACTAGCAATGATTTATTTTGTGTTTATAATTACTGATAATAGTTGGAAAATTGTGCTTAAGGGGAAAAAAATAGTCCCTTTTAATTTAACTCTTTTGTGTTTTATTTATTTTGCAAGTTTTAGCAGTTTGTATTTCATATATTTTTATTTCCTAAAAATTTGTAAACAAATGCATATTATAGTACACATAGAATATTAGATACTCTCTTAAATATTTTGATTAGAATACCATTTATTAAATGTAATTTCTTTTTAAATGCCTTGCTTAACTTTCCTTTGCTTTCTTTTCTGCTAAAAACAATCTACTTCAACTTTCTTCTCTCAGAATCTTCCTGGAATGACACTAGGTATGACTTCTCTTTTATAATGAATGTGCATGATCCAAATTCACTGCAATATACCTTTGCCCTTTGATAAGTTTTTATTTATTTCTTTATGTCAAAATAATTTTATCAATCTATTGGATTTCACCTTATTGTAATCATCCTTGTGTCGTATTTAAGTCATATTTTTCTTTCATAGAATTAAAAAAGGAATGAAAAAACAATTATTAAAATTTTGATAGAAAAAGTGCATGGGTAATATTTTTCAGTAATAGTTTGTGGATGTAGATAATAGAGACTAGCTGCACTTTTCAATGCAAAATAATAAGTTTAACACTTGGTAATTTAGTACAAAATTATAACTAGTTACAATTTTGTGCTTTATCATTATCTAAAAATGTGATTTAAATTGTATTATTATAATGACGCATTTAACTAAACTTTAAATAATTAAATAACCTTACATTATCATACCTTTTTTCCAGAAACAATTGAAATTATTAATAACACTGTGCATAAAAAAAAAAAAAAAAAAAAAATTGGAGCCCTGATACCATTGCTTCTGATTCTTATGTAAAATGACATTCTGAATTCGAATATGACCCCCATTTTGCCCAATCACTCATCATTTTCTCAGGACGCCACACACTCCCCCTATTTTTATCACTGCTTGCTAATTTTATGGCCATGAATTTGATTTGGAGAAAAGAAAAGAGTTTATTTTAACATGCTAAAAAAAAAAAAAAAAAAAAAAAATGTATAATAAATAATAAACTAATAAAATATAATAAATGTAATTTATAATTTCAGTGGCAAATCCTCCCCACCCTCAAATTTTCCCCTTGCTGCAGATGTTCATGTTTTAGAATTTTTCATTTCTGCAGCCCCTCAGAAGATGTTTAACAGTTAAATCAATCCTTTCCTTCTCTACAAATCAAATTTATATCCATAAAATTACTGAAAAGTGATAACAATAGGGGAGTGTCCCCCAAAAATGGTGAGTGATAGGGCAAAATGAGTGTCATATTCAGATTCAGGCGGTCATTTTGCATAAGAACTTGCAAAAATGGTGTTGGGGCTGATTTTCATGCAGAACAGTATAATTTAGAATTACTTCTTTTTTCAAGAAACAAATGAAATTATTAATAATTTAAAAGCTTGCAATGGCATTGAATCAAAAGCCTGTCTATATCCACTATGGCACCACCTTCTGAAAAAAGGCAGACAGAAACATCACTTCAACAAGTCGCCAGGCAGAGCACCACTGTGGATAGGTGCTGAAGATGAGGGAGATCCCCCTATTTAGAAAGTACTTCACCCAAAATATCCACAAAAAATGTAGCTGAAATGTAAGGTTATTTAATTATTTAACATTTAAAAATGCAATCTTAAAAACTTTTGATTTTGAATTTTTTCCCTCTTTACTTATATTTGATTGAGAAAATAATTTTTTGAGATATTTTCAGATTTAATTAAGGATTTTTTTTTTTTTTTTTTTTTTTTTAAGATGTTTTCTATTAATATACACTCTAGGACGAAAAAAAAAAAAACATACCAAGAAGGAGTAATACAAATTGGACACAAATTGACATGCATACAGGTTTCGATGAAAAATGCAAATTTTTAAAGTTTGGCGGCCAATGAATGAACATTTTACGCTACGGTGCATTTTAACTGCATAACTGGCAGGATATTAAAGAGGAGAAATTTTGATTCTAAGGCATAAATTCTTTGAGAATTTTATTCCGTCTACTCAGATAGACAGTAACTATGCCTGGTGTACAGATGCACAAACAATATGCACAGATGTCAGCATTTGAGAGAGGAGTGTAGTTGGGCTCAAAGAAGATGGTTTCAGAGGGTTTGTCTAATCTGTGAATTCTTTGACATTTGAATAGGAGTGATGCCGCTAGTAGATGATGTTGGCAGGAATGGGTTGAACCATGGCCGAACATAGTATTAAGAAAGAAGCGGTCAGGCTAGAGATAGAACAGAATGTAAGAAACGATCAATCGTCAAAGCGGTACTCAAAGCCCCAAATTCATCGTTATTATTGATCCTACATGCAACTGGTACTTCAGTGATTTCAAATACCATTAATAGGCAGCTCAGAGAAATGGGGTTGAGCTCACGGAGCCCCTTGTGCTGACTGCAATTAAACTTTGTACACTGAGAAGCTCGTTTGCAGTGATATCAGGCATGTTCGACCTGGAATGCTACTGAATGGAGTAGAATTGTCTTCAGTGATGAGTCCCACTCCAACTTGAGCCCTGATGACCAGTGAAGACGTGTCTGGAGACGCCCCGAAAACAGGGGAATTCCAACCTGACTGTCACCAGCCAATACGGCCCGACAGTCAGGAGTGATGGTCTTGGGCGCCATTTCATTTCATAGCAGGACCCCTTTGGTTGCCATCTGCAGCATCTTTAAGCAGAGAGGTTTGTCGACGACATTCTACATCCCGTTTTGTTGTACTTCATATCATGAAATTTTGAGCATATATTTCAACATGATAATGTCTGACCACGTACGAATATAGTTTCTGCTGCTTATTTTCTTCCTTGCCCAACATTATTTGGCCAGCAAAGTCGCCAGATCTGTCTACCACTGAGAATGTTTGGAGCATTATGAAAAGGGTCCTAAAACCATCTTGGGATTTCTCCAATCTAACACACCAATTGACAGAATTTGGTACTATATCTCGCAGAAGGACATCTGTCAACTCTATCAATTAATGCCAAGCCAAATAACTGTTTACATAAGGGCCAGAAGAGGGCCAACGTGTTATTAACTTGTTCACTGTGTGAGGCTCTTTCTTTTGATTTCCTAAATTTCTGAAACTGTAATCATTTGTTTTTCTCCACATGTACATCACGTCTACGAATTTTCATCCCACCCGGATAACTCCTTCTTGGTGCATTTTTTTTTTTTTTTTTTTTTTTGTCTTAGAGTTTATATATATGTAATTTTGTTATTTTTGTCAGGTTACCTGGGGGGTGAAACTTTCAGGGGATACCCCTGAATTTAAGGTTTTTGAAATTTTTGCTGTTTCTGGATTTCACGATAAATAAATATATATATAGTTTTATGGGAATTTCTCATTTTGAATGTGTAATTTGCCTTATAATGTATTAAGAACACTTAAAATATAATTTATTATATGTATAAATAATTATTTGGTATAATTAATAAATAATTCGTCTATATAAATAAAGAGAAGTCTGTCTGTCTGTGCTCTGGTGCTCTCACTACTGATCGCAAAGCTACAAAACTTGGCAGATGGGTACCTGAGACCCTGCAAGTGTGCACCTCAACAAATTTTTTTCAAATTTGAATTTTTTAATAAATTTTTTTCCCGATTTTAAATAATCGTTTCTATGTTTCATTTTATAATTTATTCTTCTGTTTCAATTATCTGCATATCTTAGCAACGGCTGTTACACTATTTTTCATGTATTTGAAGACAATTTTTTAAAAAAATTATTATTATTATATTTATTGAAAATCAAATGGTAATGCAGTAAAAAAAATTAAATATACTAAATTTTAAATTAAAAAACTTATTTATGACTGTTATGTTTATGTATAATTTTCATAGTATAACAACTTTGTATTTTTCACTTTTCTAATTAATTCCTTTGAAAAAAAAAAAAAAAAATCTTTTTTATTTATTTATTTTTTAATTGTAGTATTTATTGGGGAAAAAATGGTAGTTTATAGTAGAAAGGATTAAACTGATTAAAATTTAAGTTTAATTAAAATTTATTTGTTTTTATTTATTTAATTCCTTTTAAAAAATCTACTTTTTATTTTATCTATTATATCGGTCAGAATCATATGGTAATATATTGTAGACAGCGAGGGCTATAAAATGCATGGTTAATAAACTAAAATATTTAATAGATACCGAGATACATTCATCTTTAAAATCGTAGTTCTTAAATACTAACAGATCCACCTGTTGTCAATAAATACCCAAACTGAAGTTCTACGGAAAGAGTTTTCTGCAGGCAGTGATAAACTGGACCCGATGTAGTGCAGGTGGGGAAAAGTGCTGCCGTATAGCAATTGAATTCTTTAGAAAATTCATTTAAATATAGGGACCAGAAAAGCGGACATAGCCTGCTTGTTATAAACAAATAAATTCAATATAAATAATTTATTCTTCAATACAAGTAGTAGTTTTCATTGTTTTTTTGCATGTTAGGTAGTTTCCCCCCTGCATGAGCAAATTTAAAAATGTTATTTCATAATTGATAAGTGTGATTTCGTATACGAAGCAAATGGAAGTATTAATAAGAAATTCTTGTCAGCTTTCATTGCTAAAAGTGTACAAAAAGGATATTGCTAACAACTATTTGCACAGTTTTTGATCAAGATACAATTTTGAACTTAATTCTAATATGAGGTTGATGAATGTCTTACAATTTGTAAGGATTTGAACACCAAGCTTTAACAAGGATAGTTTATTCCTTTTTAATGTAAAGAACATGTTAAATTAAATGCAATAAAATAAAACTAAGAAATTGATAAAGAGTAAATTCAAAAGAAATCATTTCCTCTCTTACAAAATGTTGTAATAAGTGATGAAATATTTCACAATGTGTTGCATACTTACAGTATCTAGTTCTAAATATGATAGAAACAAAAACCAGATTTCAAAAGATAGGGAATTGAAGTTTAATATTATACTAAAAATTGAAAAATGGATTTTTTTTTTTTTTTTTTTTTAATTAAAAGGTTTTTGAAAATGTTGAGATATCTCATTCTGCACATATATATATATATATATATATATATATATATCTTGAAAAACATCAAAACTTTGTATTACAATTAAAAAAATAAAAACTTAACAGCATTACTTGAAGCTTCTGTGTAAATCTTTTGTCCCGGATCCGTGATCTCTTCAGTGCATGCTTCAGGTGATGACATTACTGGTCAAAACTGATTTTTCATTGCTCACTTTATGGTTTGAAAATCAATGGTTATTTCATTATTACCCGTAAAGATAGCAAACTAACCATTGATTTTGAAAATGTGAAGAAATTAACAATTTACAAAAATCATTTTTATGCAATTAATTGTGAAACCATAGAAATTATTAAAAGCTGGTGCGGCTACAGCAAAAATGTACCAGTTCTGGTCATAGACCAAAAGTGACGTCATCTACTGAGATTGGAAGATGAGAGTATCGAAAATTTAGTTTCGACTGTAACATCACCTGAAGCAAAATGCTTAGGAGTTCTCGAATCTGGGATGAAAGATTTACACAGAAGCTTCAAGTAAGGCCATTAAGTTTTAATTTTTTAAATATATATAAATAATGTATTTAAGAATAATATGAATATTTTTAAATTGCTAAGGCATTAAAAGTATTTTGTGTAACTGTTTAGTTTGTGTTATACTTTTATGTTAATTTACTATTTATTGCATTTATAGAAACTCAAATTGTTGAAGATACAAGCAGTCCCAGGCAAGCCATGCCTGCACCTCAACATGTATAAATTTTATGAAAAATAGCTGTTACGTCTCTCACCCTGTGCAAGGACACCTGTGTGTGTTTTTAGCTCTTCTGAAGATAAAATTGCCTACAATGATTTATGAATGGCTGAGTCAGATTCTAACAATCAAAGAAAAAAGAACTATGAATTATTTGTTTCACTTTTTAAGTCATTTTATTTGTAAATTTCGAGTTGTATCAAAGATTAGTTTAGGGTATTGTATATGCTTACATTTGTTGTCTTTTTATGTGAACCATGTTTTGTAGCTGCTTTGGTAAAGGACAGAATATTTTAGCATTATTTTTGCATTTGATGTATTATACTTAAAGAATTTCATTGTATAAATTATAATTTGTATGTTGATAGCTTTTATATTCTATATTAAAGCAGTTTTTCACTTAAAGAATTTGTTAAGCTTGTAAATGAGTCATTCCATGAAAATTCTCAACACATATATGTACATGTATTCAGACTTCTTGACAAACACAGATATACACTTGTATTTAAATATTTGATTATTTAAAGTATGTAAAAGTACTTTTTTTTTTTTTTTCTTGTGTATTACATTTGCCACCT
Organism: Salticus scenicus; assembly: GCA_963930645.1. Classification (NCBI taxonomy): domain Eukaryota; kingdom Metazoa; phylum Arthropoda; class Arachnida; order Araneae; family Salticidae; genus Salticus; species Salticus scenicus. The sequence continues at coordinate 340,445,246 of OZ005652.1, read as the reverse complement.
GTAAGTTATATTTTAAGTAGTTTATATTGATAAATTGCTCATTTCTATTCCTCAAAAATATTTATAAAAATTGTATTAATATTTACCTATGATTTAATGAAAATAACAAAAAGTATCAGTTTTTTAATGAACAGGTACTTGAATAATACATGTTAAAATTAAAGAAGAAAATATATATCAGTCTTTTTTATGAACTGTATTGTATTGAAATTAAATGAAAGATTTCAGAGACCATCCCAAATCTATTAATTACTTGAAAATAAATTTGCAGAATACTCAGATTATCCTTAAAACTCAGTTATACTGTATTTTATTTTGGTACAATAATTAGTGTAAAAATCCTACATTTCTGATCTAAGGACTTGGTTATAAAATTTTTTTTTATTGCATGTGAGTTTTAAAATTCTCTGCCACAACCCAAAATAATTGTAATATATATCTTAAAATTAAACTTGCTTATCTTAAATTTTAGTCTGTAGTTTTTTTTAACATCAGTTTTTAAATAGTTTTATGTATTTATTTTCGGTGCCTTAGCCCATAAATAACATTTTTGGATCCAATATGATGTAATTGTTTTAAAAATGTTACCTTTTTATAAATAAATAAAGATAAGATTTTGTTTTTGTTATTTCATTAAGTTTTTAATTTATTTTCCAATGTGTCATGTACCTGCTATTATTACATTTTATTCACTTAATCATATTAGGTATCTGCCTACCAGGTAAAAAAAAAAAAAAAACGAAATCTGGTCATTGGTCATGTAAGTCAAGAAAAGGTCATGAAATTTGGCCATTGGTCATGAATTATTTTCATTTTTCAAAAGCTTACAACCATAAAGTCTATTTCTTTACCAAAGAAAAATATAATATTTTCATATTAAATTCCATGATATTTTTTTATGTTAGACTTCATGTTTAGCTGTTACTGAAAGACACTATAGTATTTTATTTGACACTAGGGAAGTCACTGTTTATATTTTGCATGGAATAGGCAGTCTTTTTTTTTAATTTTATATTTTTACACTGAGCTTTTTATGATTCATCTGTTTAACACATTTAATGCAATGTTGATCCCGATAGACTGGCATCAGACTGTCTGTATAGACCAGCATTCGACTTTCCATTCATATTGCATGGCCACATGTGTCAAGCCTTGTACACTGATTGTGAGACTATTTTACTTAAGCAACATTTGGTTTTGTTCAATCAAGGCTTAAGGAAAATATTATATTTAACATGTTTAGTGATCGGCATGTTATACATGCCATTCTGTTCATTCTCAGGTTTACCTGTAGGTGGTGGCCTACTTCATGGCATAGTCTGGGCCTGGAATGGAATAGCAAGTGAAACAAGCAGGGCACTGAACATATCAAAGGAGTTGCTGCATAGAACCTCTGGGACTTTTAAGCTAATGTTAAACCAATGTAAAACTGATTGATTAGTTTCTCATTGCTTTCAAGGATTTTGTAACTTTATATTATGCATAAGTCATTTAATACTTTTGTTAGTAATTTGCTGTTTCTACTTTTTGGCTTTTTGTTGTCATTTAGTAAAAAATAGAATTTTTAAAAGACCAAAAAATAAAGCTATTTTCATATGAAGCTTTATAGAAAGTAAATAACAAAATACTCTAAAATTCAGGCGAGAAAAAAAGAAAGAAAGAAACAGTTGTTTATGATTTATGAAAATGTAATTTTTGAAGTATAATATTTTTTCACAAATCAGAGTTAAAAAAAAAAAAATCTCCACCTCTGCAAGTTTGAGGGTACCGAATATGTTGATAAAATAAGTCAGATCATTAATTTTTTCATAAAGTTTTAAATCTTAATATTAAATAGGGTAAGTGCACCAGTGATTGACACTTTTAGAGCAATTTCTGATATTTTTAATGTTCTAGTCATCAGAAAATATTTTTTGAAATCTTAAGTTAGTACATATGGTATGAAAGACATTCAGAACCACATATATGTTAAAATATATACATTTGATAACAATTATTTTTTTTTAATGAATTTTTGACACCCACTCAATGTTCCAGTAATTAACATGTAATGCAGAAAAACACGGATGATGTTTGCCAATATATTTTTATCAAAAATCATTCTAATGAAACAGTTCATTATTTCATTCAATTAGATGAAACAAAGGATATTAGGCCTGTTAATACAAGGTTCAAAACAAAATTTATTATCACTTAACTTGTCATGATTTTTGATTATTATCGGTGTAAATACATACTCATCTTTTTCTAAGATAATTTTATTTCCGAGTTTAGCATAAATTTTTTCTTTTATAATTCTATTGTTAGATTCAGTAAGTTCTACGAATGTAAGTTCTACGATTCAGTAAGATTTGTTTCATTGTAATCAAGAAGCGGTATGTTTTCGCCTTTTATACAAGCCATTTTATTAACAGGGGATAACTGAACATCATAAATTAACATAAAATCGAAACTTAAAATACCCTAGAATACTGATTTAGAATTTAGGTCGGTTACGAAAAATGAGTGTCTAAAGAACTTTTGATTAATTTTGAACATTATTTCTATACATGCAGAAAATGAGACAGTTAAGTTAATCGTTTATATGGACACTTTCCGAGAAATGTGTTTATATTTGTTGTGTTTTAATCTCTGGAATAATTCATTTGAAATGACCGATAATGATGAGCCACTGTCCAGAAGAAAAGGTGAAGTATTGCTTTTAAATTGCAATTTTATAAGTGGGAGATTCGTGTTTTGTGTATAAACATTAGCTACCATTTGAGAATTTACCCCAGAAATCAAATTTAAGTCAGTTTAATAACTATACTTTAACGAAGTTAAATATACATATTAAAAACAAATTGATATCTTACATATCACTCCGTTCTTGGCAGAAAAGCTTTTATCGAAGGGGATCCCCTTCTTCGGCGGTGCCGTCTGCACTCCGTGTTCAACAACAAAATCAAAACGCCATACAGATACAAATTAAACGCAATATGGAGCTACATTAATCGAGCCATCCTCATATGTTCAGACAAATTAGCATTAAGAAAAGAACTGAATTTCATTAATAAATTAACGGTTGAGGCAGGCTACCCTAAAAAGTTAGTAAACCAATTGTATAGAAAACGAATCAAACAGTTAAATAGTATTCCGAATGCACAAAACCCCCCTACCCAATACACTTTTTCTATACCGTACAATCAGGGCATTTCAAATAAAATAAAAAACACAGCTAGCAAATTTAACTTAAACATACCAATAAAACCCAACCCTAACATATTTCAACTAATAAGAAGCTATAAAGATCCGATCCCCCCCACTGAAACTGCAGGTATTTACAAAATCCCCCTCAAAAATCAAGAAAACAGAGAATATAATTACATAGGTGTCACTAAAAGAAAAATAAAAACCCGGATTAAAGAGCATCAGAACAATATTAAATTTAACCGCAACACCACTGCTTTGGCCAAAAATTATCTTGAAAATAATGTTAAAATCGAATTTGAAAATGTAAAGAAATTAGCTAATCACAATAATCCCACCTACGCGTACCTAAGAGGGAGCGTCGAGATCGCGCATAACCCTGACGTCATTAACGACCACGAATCGGCGGAGATAAATGAAATATGGCGTCACCTACTCATCACTAAAAGAAAAGAACAACTAGTTAGCGACTGCCAGCCACGGAGTGCAGACGGCACCGCCGAAGAAGGGGATCCCCTTCGAAAAAAGCTTTTCTGCCAAGAACGGAGTGATATGTAAGGTATCAATTTGTTTTTAATATGTATATTAAGTCAGTTTGTTGAGAAACATCACGTTGAAGTCTAATATTAGTTTGAGATAATTTTGAAAAAGTTTGTGAAGAAATGTATTGTTGTAGAATTTGTGCTGATGTGTTAGAATTTTTACTCAGCTCAAATGCATCAGCATCATTTGAACTGTTTATTAGTTTAAATTATAGTCATTAAAAGGCTGGGCATCAACATTAGGGAAGCTTTTATTTTTATTTAGATTCTGATTTTTTATCAAAATTAGCCTTTACGTTTGGGATAAGTTTGTGATGTTTGTTCATCACTTTTTACTAGTTTTAGAAATTCATGGCAATTTTTCATTAAGTGATTAATTGGCTCCCCATGTTCCAGTGCTTCACACTGCTAGTTATTCATTTTACCAGTTATTAGCACCCTATGCTCCATTGTTTGACATTTAAAATGTTAAAATTCTTATATGTAAAATATGATTTTATTCTTCTTAATTATTTAGGGATAGATGTCAATTACTGGAGCAAGCCAATCACTGGAGCACCTACCCTATTTAAAAAAATAAAATTGCTGCTTTGAAAAAATAAGTAAGGTTTTTATTTTATAAATGCTTTTAGAAGTTGTGAAGTTTGGATTATTAAGATGTGAGGACTATTTCTTTCAGACAAAATAGAGCAAAAAATTATCTGATTTTACTTTCTGAACATATTCTATGTAAAGAAGATATTGTAATCTTGAAGAAAATTTACTATGAGATTTTGGTTTATCCATACATTTTGAGATCTCCTGAATTCATATTTGCTTTATTTTCTTTTGATGTATGTATGTGTGAGTAAACATGAGATTGCATCTAAATGACTTATCCAACTGAACTCAGAGTAGTGCCCCATGACTGTAGACAAAGAAAAATTATTTGTCATGATAATGTATGGCATCAAATTCTTTTAAGTATGATAGCATCTAAGCACATTATCTGATTAAGCTAAAAGTTTATAGGTATGTTGAAGGTCACTGATGCATGACTTGCATAGATTTTGATGAGTGTAGAATTTACAGTTCTTTTATTGGAATGCAAAGAAAAATTGTTTACCATTTTATGGCAAGTGAACTTGAATCATTTAAAGTGGGATAATGTCTAAACATCGTATCTGATTGAGCAAAAAATTGGTGAGTATATTGTATGTTAAATTTTGTTGAGTGTAGAACTTATAGTTCCTTTACTTTTTTTTTTTTTTGTTTAATATTAGAACCTATGTACTTAAATTCTTTTGAAGTGCACTAGTGCATAAACTCTACATTTCATTAAGGTAGGCTTGAGAACTATATAAACTTTTATGAGTGTAGGACTTGAATACAAAATAGAATTCTTGTACGTTTATGGTCTGTGGATTAAAGTTAATTGAATTTCGTATTAATAATGCTATATTATTTAAAATATAAAAGAATTATTATTGCATTGTTCGTTATTTATTATCATTATGGGAAATCTTGCATATGTCATGTTAGGATTTATTATGACATTTATGAAATTATTTAAAGGAGACTAAAACAAACATGTAATTTAGAAATTTGCTACAAAATATTCATTACTAGAAATATCTCTAGTGTCAAAAAAACAACATAAGAATTCAGATACATTACTGTTCATCGTACAAATGTTCGAACTTGAGGAGAAATATTCAAATACACTGCTGTAGGTTTTACTTGATTATTTACTGAATTATTTGATGATTCATATTTGTTTAAATGCCTATTAGTTACTAAATATTAAGAAAGTTGAATGTATCCTGTCCAGATTTATTTTTTTTTTTCCCCTTTTAGCAAGAAGTTAAAAAAAGAAATATAAAAATGAAATTTAGAGAAAACATGTGAAAAAATTTTTAAGCTAAGAAACACAACTTCATATTTTTAATTTTTTTTTCTCAACTCTTTTTTTTTGTATATTTAAATTAGAATATAACTATTATATTAAATTTTATAAAGTAATTACATTAAATGAGTAAAAATTAAATTATTTGGCACAATTGTTTTATATATGAGAAATTTAATCGTTGGATTAGTACCAATTTTGCAGTCATATAATTTGAATTTAGGTATTTGTTAACTTAAGTTTTTGTTTGTCACTTTTGGAAAAACGTTAAAGAACTTTTACGAATAGGCCTATTTAGTCAGAAGCAACAGATCTGCAACAGATTTGATAGGGCAAGATGACTATTTCTTTCAGACAATAAAAAAGCATCGCCATTTTGTGATAGACCACATATTAACTCATAAATTTATTAATTGTTTAAAAATTCATAAAAATTGAAGGAATTGGTATTTTATATTTAGTACTAATGTATGCTTTGTAGAAAAATGCTTTAAAATTCTCCTGTTCAGTGATGATGAATAAAAAGTTTTGTAAGCGTATTTATATAGATTTTTATAATACAGTGAAAAACGTTTAACACGAAACTAAGGGGACCGAAATATTTTTTCGTGTTAAAAGAATTTCGTGTAAATAGGTTCGTAGAAAAAGTACAAAATTCGCCAATGTTTTCCATGTCATAAATTTTTATTTCCATTTCCTGTAAAACTACTACTAACTTGCATCCATTAGGATAAAAATCAAGTAAAAATATTATTGTTTTTTGGAAAAAAATTCAGATATCTTTTACTTAAGTGTCCTTTTCAGCACCATATTGTTCAAAAATTGATTGAGATCATCCATTGTTTTAGTCATCTCTCAATTCGAATGTGCATCTAAGTAACTGCAGATACTCATTACTTTCTTCATTTCTGAAACAGAGGGGATAGGAACTGCATCGTTGATTCAGTTGTCAGATTCGTCATCAAAATTTACATAAGTGGAATCATATTTTAATTATGAACGATGTCAAAAATATCATTATCGGTGCTGTACACACATGATCATTGACGGCAAAATATCCTAGAATAGTTCGGAACATTATAATTTATTCCGGAGCATTTTTATCCCCGCCTTTAATCCGCACAACTTTATTTACAGACTATTTTCCTTCAATATATAACTACGATAAAATAAGGAAATATTACTCTTAAGAAAAATGTGGTATGGAAATAAAGGCAGAGTTAAAAATGCTCCGGAATAAATTAAAATGTTGGCATCTCTGTTGTAGTAAACATGTCACTGAAGATCGAATTTTCATGTTAAACGATTTTTGTTTCATGTTAAAAAAAACAAAAATGTATTAAATAGCATAGTACACTCTCCGGACCGCTATATCATTTCGTGTTAACCGATTTTTCATGTTAAGCGTTTTCGTGTTAAACGTATTTCACTGTATATGGTACTTGCTCACAAAATCTTTTATTCATCAATAATTTAAACAGTGTAAGTATAGATTGCTTTACCTTCAGAAATTGAAAAATTTAATAAAAACATTGGAAATAATGTAATGGTTGCAAAAAAAGGGTATGTAATTTAGTTTATGGAATAAATTTATTAATGGAAAAAACAAAACAAAAATATATAATTAGATAACCATAATAATAAGCATAATTTTTAAGCATTATTATTTGCTTAAACATTAACTTTTTTGTAACTTTAAAATTCTGTACCTCGACTTATCTACATTGTCTTGTTGTTCTTCACCGTATTTGTGCCTTTTTTGTTTTTGTCTGAGGAAGGGTAGTGCTTAAGTATTTTGACTAGAAACAATTGCTGTATCTTTTCACAGTGTATGGGGTTTGTGCATTTTCTTCAACTTTCAATGCCATTTCTTTGATCATTTTATTGCAAATTAATAAAAAAAAAGTTGTGTAACTTTTACGTTTAAATTAATTACTGAAATTAAAGTGTTATAAAAATGAGAATTAATAAAATAAGAACACTTAGATAATTAATATTTAGAGTCAAAATAAAACTGATTTTTTTTTTTTTCTTTTTAAATATGTTATTGCTTAAAAGCATTGAATGCATTAAAAATATGTATAAAAATTGTACACTTGTAAATGTTCGTCAACCAATTTTATATTTTTTTATTACTGAAAATAACAATTAAATTTTCACTGCTGGTGTGAAACCTAATCATATGTTTATTTATTCTATTTATATGTCATCTGTTACAAATAATCTTAAATAATACTTTTATAACGATAGCAAAACATACAATACTTCATTACAATATTATTACTATATCAAAAATTTTTAAAGGAGATGGAATGAATCAGCTTTATTATTATTCTTATTACTCTTTTTACTTCCATTACCCTACGACTGTAGGTAATGGAAGTATTGTATTCGGTCAAAAAATTTGATATTGAATTTTTTAAATTTGCAACTTTATTGCTGTTGACTGCAAGAAATATAAAATTAATAATTTAAAAGTTTTGATGTGCTACGCATTTTCTGTTTCATATCTTTCATTCAAATTACAAAAATGTTTATGCTATACTGTTATATTTTAGAAATTATGAAGATATTCATTAAAATGCATGAATTGGTGTGTAAAATAGTGAAAATATTATAAAATCTGGCATATCTATACTAATAAAAGAGTATTTATATGTCTGTGAGTAACACACACAAAAAAACTATGGCACATAAAATTCTAAAATTTCTTTTCTAAATAAAATAAATGTGTGTGTTTTTGCAACATGCCTTTTTTGAAAATTTGTTAAAATATAGTGACCAGTGAAGCGGGCAAAGGATGCTAATTAAATTATATTAGTGTTAAAATACAATTTCTGTAGTTAAGTATTGTTTAAATCCTTAAAGAAAAAACATCTAAAAATCAATAATTGCTGCAACCTGTTAAAAACAGGCATGAGAATTTTCTGCGGATCTGCGACTTTCGTTAATTTCGCGATTTTTTATTCTGTTAAAATCAAACTCCAATAACGATCAGTGTTCAAACGCTCCACGAAAAACTTTAGATTCTCAATATTTTTTCATCCAAAATATAAATGTCAATATTCATTTTAAACGTGCTTTATCATATTCTATAACATATAAAAGAACAGAATTATTCAATATTTCTCATTCATGTAATTTTTTTTTGTCCTCCCCCCCCCCTTTTTCATCTCTAACCATCGCCAATCAAACATTCTGCAGGAAGCCTTTTATTTTTGAATATTTATCCATCCACAACAAAAATGTCAATATTAATTTTAAACTTACTTTATGATATTCTAGAACCCATAAAGAAGAAGAATTGTGTTTAATATTTCTCACTCATGAACTACTTTTTAACCCCCCCCCTTCCCATTTTCCACCACCAGTCAATGTTATTAAATGTTGATTGTTAGCTAATGTTTTTTTTTTTTTTTTTCAACACATGTTCTATTGTGCTGATGTGTTATTCTTTTAGTTTAATTTGTCACTTTAAAAATATTTTGTGTAGTTTTTTCCTGTGAGCATTATTTTTTCATTTGAAATAAATTTTATGAACACATTTGTATAGTTTTCCCCGCACGCGTTATTTTTCATTTAAAATTAATTTTATGAACACGCGTGTTTCCTCTTTTTTAAATTTTATGCACTCTCATGCCTGTAAAAAGCAGTTATTTTAAAATTCAGAATGTATAATTTTCAAGGATTACATTCAGATGAATGAATTTTCAATGTTAGTCATCTGAAAAGAGAAATTGTTGAATGTTATCTTGTTCTAAAGTAGTAAATTATTTTTTGAGAAAAAATAAAGATCTAAATATATTTAAGAATATAATACTGTTGCTTAATACTTTAAAGTTGATTAAAGGGGTGAAAAAGAGATTTCTTTTTGAGAAATTTCAAAAATTATTTAGTTTTAGAACTTCTTTCCCCATTTCAAAAGAGAATGAAAAAGTAAAGTTTTATGGAATGATTCATTGATATTTATTTTATGTACATTCATATTTTAGAATATCTTTAGAGTAATTAATTTCTAAAATTATTTAAGCATGCGAAAAAGATGCCTTTAAAATTTTTCATAACATGTCAGTGTTATTGAAATTATTGTGCATTTGTGCTTCTATTAGTAACTTATGTTACTTGTGATATTTGCATTTCTAAATAAATATTTGTAAGACTTTTTAAGAATATATATTAAAAAATATATTTTAATGTTCTTGATACTGTAATTACAGCATTTCTATATTAAGAATCAGAGCAAACTAAAAAAAAAACCTTTGAACTTATGCAAATACTTTAATAAAATAACTTTTTTTCCCTCTCTTAAATGATCAAATAAGTCAGTATTACTTAACATACATGCAACTTTATTCATATATGAAAACTACATTGATTTGCCTAAAAGTTTAAGTGTTTTGGGATAAATACAAGGTGCATGAATAAGAATGTTAAGATTTTGTTTTTTAGCTTTTCTAGGTGCAATACATATTGTTTGTTGTTGACTAATATCAAGACAGAGGCCAGAAAAATTTCTTGGAGGGAGTTCAAACTTTAGTATGAACTGTTGCATATAAAAAATGATGTTTAACTCTAAAATTTTTAACAAATCTGCAAAATTTACCCCCTACCCTTGGCTACGGCCTTGACTATTATACATGGTAGCTAATGGCCTGAAAACTTGGAAATTAGTGAATTTTACAGTACTGGAAAAGTTAGGGAAATGCTAGGAGATTTTTGAATGAAACCTGTATTAGTCAAGGAATTTTGATTAAATTCTGGGAAAAGAAAAGAAAATGACCTTGAAAAATACGAAAAAATTATTTGGGAGAGTCATAGAAAATCAAAAGTTCAAAGGCTCGCCACTCTGTCAAAATACCTAATTACAGGCTTATGTTCAGTAACCTGCATCCCTAAAGAAACACCACTTTTTCGTTTTCCTGCACCAGTCCTAAGATTAGGAATCACATTGTTGAGGAAATCGTGCACTTCTATCTTCCAGTATAGAAACGAAAATACTTGAATTGCCCCTTCTTTTAACCCCGTTCTGGTGTGGCTGAATTTAAAAATTATTTGCTGCTGTATTTTAAAATACCGTACATAGTTTTGAATAAACCTGCATATTTGTTCTCCCAAACTGTTAGGTTGGTTGATATGAGTCAAATAGCAAAATTTGTTTGATATGACTTTGAAAGCCTTTGTGATTTTTTTTTTTTTTTTTTGTCTCAAAATTGCTTGAATGAGATCTTTCTACTTATTGGCCAACTATCAATGTGCCATAGGCCTACCAGCAGCAGAGTGGTTATGCGCTCAAAGCTGATAGATGGGAAGTGCCAGGTTCGATCCCAGGTCGTGCTCATCAACCTAGTTGTTAGGAGTTTTCCACGGTTTTCTCCCAAACTCTCATAAATATTGGCTGGGACCCCACAGAGGGCATTCCTCCTATACACCTAGGACCCTCGGGTTGTCAATTGGTCTTAAACCCTGCAATCAATCAGTCAATCAATAGCAATGTGCCATAAGCTCCTTATAACTCCTGGCATGGATATTAACATATGCAATTCATTAACTGAATGTATATGTTTAAAAATTTTTAAATCTCAGTATTCATTTTCATGCACCTTATATATTTTCTTTAAATCTCTAATGAATTCATATGAAATGTTAAAATATTTCTAAATGCTTATAAGCTTCATAAATGATAATTTGAATTTTTCTTAAAATCAGTTTCCAAGTTGATTGACTGAAAATTTTTGGATGTAATACTTCATAGTTCTGTTGCAGCACAATGTGTAAAATCACTTATTTTGTTCTTTTAATTAAATCTTTATGTTAATCAAGAAAAATAAATTTCAATATAGTGTTTATTATACATCAATTCTAATAATCATTATTTTACTTCTATAAAAGTTCTGTTCATAGTTGCGTCTAGGTGAATTCTTAATTTGTAAATGAAATATTCCATTTTCTCCCACTGGTTAAATTATCTGAATACAATAAACATTTCATTATCCACGAGCGAATTATGTGCATTGCAGATTATCCATGGGTGCAAGAAAAAGGCAGGATCAAGAGAAAGGGTTTTCTTAACAAAAGAAACAAAAATAAATAACTTTTTTTTTTTTTTTAAACAATACAGTATGCTACCAGACATGCTAACATTTTAATTTATTTAAGAGCATTGTTAGTACCTGCTTTTTGTTTTCACAACTTTTTTCATGAAGGGTATTTTTTTCTTATTTAATCAGAATTACTACATATTGGGGGATTTTTTTTTTTTTTTCACTACAATTAAAGTGGTGTGTAAAAAGGGAGGGTATTTACAATACTTTGGAATAAAGTAAAATGTTGGCATATCTGCGGTACCGTTTTATTTAGTGCATAAATTAGCTTACAAATACAGATCGTGCTTTGGCTTGATTATAAGTGCACTTTTTTGTTTGTTTTTACATCCTATAGTATATGAAATAGAAATATTTGTACAAGTTATGAATATTTTCATTGTTTAAATTATATTTTATATACAGTACTTTCACCTTTTTGAGCTAGAATATTTTTTTTACCATTTACCTCTCATTTCCAGCCTTTTTGCAGTTTATTAACAATTTTCATTATACACAAAACCTATGCTGCTTAATTCAGTGAATAATCGAGAGTATGCAATAATAAAAAAATACTTAGTGCTTGATAGATAAGTCAAAAGAAAAAAAACCTTTCACTTGTGGAATGTTAAAAAAAATTGAAAGTCAAAATGCAGACAGCTGTTTTGACACGACAGAATGCTCAATGTTAGTAAAACAACTCTCTTCATTTTCACTTCTGATTTTTTGTTTTCATTGTAGAATGAAGAATTTTTCTTTTGGTTGAAATTTTCTTAATACAGTCAACTCCCTCTTATCTGCAAAAGTTTGTCTAAAGATTGTGGAGATGATAAGAATATGCAAATTATAGGTCATTGTCTTTGTTTATATTTTCTTTTGCAGATATAAAGAGTTATTATTAATTCATAAATAGACATTAAAATGGAAAGGCGATTTCAAATAAATTTCAGAATAAAACAGTTCTTCAGTATTAACAAAACTAATCAGTCGTATTCATGTATGAAGGTAAATAATTTAAGCATACTCAAATAATACACAGCAATAAAATATAAACATCTTATATTTACAGAGGCATGTCATAAGTAAATAGACAGCCTTAATTTTATGAACAATAATGAATTTCGAGGTAACAACTGACATATGTATATATATATATATATATATATATATATATATATATTTTGCAGGTTTGTATAAAGTATTATATTGTCAAGCTTTTAAAATATGCCTCAAAACCCTGGTTCAAAAGAATTGAGTGATTTTCAATGAGGGGGAATAATTGGAAAATATGAAGCTGGTAGAAGACAGAGGCAAATTGCCTTAAAGCTGCTGATTCCTCTCTCAACTGTCAATCGGGTGATTGTGCAATTCAAAACTGACAAAAAAAAAAACCCCTCTTAAACCCCTTTCAGGTCTACCTGGACCAACAGCACATCAACTGAGGGCTGCCAAAAGGATTGTTGAAAAGAATGTTCATTGCAAGGTTGCAGATGTGGGAGCGCAGTTTAATGTGAATTGCCATACAGCTATTAGATATCGTCATAAGTTAGGATATCAAGGGAGAGTTGCTAGATGCAAAGCTCTTCTCACTGCAGCCAATATTAAGAAATGAAAACAATGAGTAACTGCAGTGTCCAAATATGATTCAACATTTCTGAAGCATATCATCTACTCGGATGAGTCCACTTTTGCTCAGTTTTCATGTAGCAGATGCACATGGATCTGCAGACAACCCATACAAGAATTTAGCCTAAATCGATTACAACTAACCGCAATGCATGGTGGATTTTCCATTCTCTTGTGGGGTGCGACTTGGAGCACTGGAAAATCAGAGCTAGTGGAATGTGTGGTTAATGTTAACAGTGAAAAATACATAGCCATAATGGATTTGGAGAAGGGGCTTTTGCAAATATTCTCAGGTGGGGTACTGAATAAATCATTGACGCTTTTCATGGAAGATGGCCCTCCTTGCTGTGCGGCTAAAAGAACCAAAGAATGGGAAGCAAAACAGGGCATTCAAAAGCTTCCATGGCCCAGTCAGTCATCAGATATGAACCCCATAGAACACGTATGGGCTCTGCTCGATTGTGCAGTTAAGCGACGTCCACAATAACCTAATTCTCGTAAAGAACTTTTGCAATGTTTATGTGAGGAGTGGACTAAAATTCCTCAGGCTAAGATAGCAGAACTCATTGGCTCCTTGCGAGACAGAGTAAAGACTTTGAAAAAAGCAAGCGGGGGTTCAACCAAATTCTAATGTATATATTTTGTTTTTGTATCAAGTAGGTACTATGAAATAAATAACATGATTTAAAAATTATTGTGTCTATTTACTTATGACATGTTCCTGTATTTTAAAAACACAAAAGAAAATACTTTTAAGTGCAGAAATTCATCATTATTTTTGATTTTGTTAAACTTTGATGTAATAGTGGTTTCTTTTAAATTTTTATATACTTTCTTGATGTTCTTTGGCTTGATCTAGTGCTAATCTGTATGAGTTGCAGGATAATAAATACAAGAATCTCACTGTTGCTTTTTTCCTACTGTATTTGAAAGTAAGGATTAAACAAAAAATTCGATTAAAAAGAAAGTAAAAATATAATAAATGTTAGACTATTACTTGCACAACAAAAGTTATGAAAGCAGCATTATGTATACCACAGATCATGAACTCTGCTGGTATTGGAATCTCAATGACTGCTCGTTACAGTCTTCCAATGACAAACTCATACCTACGAGGTCTGATTTCAGTTGAATTTATTTAGGAGCAGATGCTGTTTTTTATATTCATTAAAGAAAGTTAGTGGTGAGAAATCATTTGATTTCAGAAAAATTAAAGCTATTTTATCTAATTGCGTTCAGCGGTGTAGTAAAGTGGAGGCATCTGTTCCCAGTTGCACCATATAGGAGTTTTAAATTCATATTGCAAGATTTTATTAAATTTTTGCTTTCATATGTACAAAAAAGTAAATGAATTCACATACACTTGCTTATACTTCTCCAATGTTTATTTTTCTCTTTCTGATTTCAAAGTCTGTATTAGTTTTACTTATCTAATAAACAATAATTTATCCCCCACTATTGTAATACACTTCAGATGTTTTCTCCATGACATTTTCGTGTGAATAAATTGCAAGTAATACAATTTTTATAGATACATGATTATTTTTCTTTATACTTTGCTGTGTTCATGATTTTAATGCATATTTTTATTTTTACAAATACTAATAACAGATTTTAATTTTAGAGGGCAGCAGACAGTGTTATCTTCTACCCTGACTTTTTTTATTTTTGTAGTGAAATATCACTACTATATTATTCCAATTCATTGACTTTGTGTACTGCTACCTTAAAATCTGCTTGCCCAGGTACCGAATTCAAATTCCGGTTCAGGCAACGATGTTTTTAGCGGTTCAGAATCCATTTTAAGCGGTGGGTCCCCATCTAATGATCTTTAATGAGCAAAAAATAACCATACAGCCCCAACTAATCAAGTCAACCCCAACTAATTTCAAAATATTCTGCTCTGTCTCAGTGACTTTTGTGAAACAGTTGTTTTTTACTTCTGCAGAGTGGCAGCATATATAGAGTTTTTTCTTCATCTTTTATGTGCTTTGACTAGGTCGGCGTTAGTTCACATCCATCGGCAGTCGTGACGTCAGAAGGGGGGGTGTCTAAAGAGTAAAAAGGAATCCGGCAATTTTGCATGGATTTTATTTTGTCGTTGTCAAAGCTTAGAAAGAAAGGTAGTTTTGCATGTTTTGTTTATGCCAGAATAATGAAATATATATGCAGAAATAATAATGAGATTTCGTTTGATGAATTTATAATTGTTTTGCAAGAACAATATAACACGAAATTAAAAATTATCTAAATTTGTTTGCTTCAAAAGCGACAAGGTTTTCATTGAAGTAAAATATAGTACAATCGTAAAATTCTGATCCATTAGTGATTCTTTTCTAAACATTCAGAAAAAAAAAAAAAAAAAAAAAAAATATATATATATATATATATATATTTTTAATGCTTTATTGACAACCTGCTTGTGATGTGTAATGGTTAATTTCATTTGTGACAGACATATCACACAGCTTTCTTGTTCAATTTTAAATACTAAATTTAAATTTATCTTAATGAATTTTAATACTAATATCTTTCTGATAATACCAATTTATTAAAAAATCCAAAATATTGCTAATTAGTTTGCCCAGTATCAGTAAAAACAAAATATACCAATAATTTAATGAAGAGTCATTACAAAGGAATATTAATTTAGAAATTTCTTTTTTCCTGCTTTACTTGTTACTTTATTTTAAGTGGGTGGTTGCCCCCCCTCCCCCAGTTTCTTCAAAATTAAATAAATTTAATTTTTGACTATTCAAACAAACTAGGAATTCAGTCTTATGCTAATGCTTCTTTTTTTTTTTTTTTTTTTTTTTTTTGGCCTTAGCCCTCTGTTACCATACGCACAAAGTTTAATATTTACACATCTTTAATATTTAAACGAATCATTTCATTATAGAAACTATGTCAATCAAAAGCTGAAATTTTTGAAATCTTACATTATAAGAATTGTAAAATGTACCATTTTCGAAACTAAAAGGTGACCATTATCAGCAGAACTAAGAAAATGTGTTGAGTAATAATTAAGGTCAAATACACTGCATAATATATTTTTATACAGGGCTCCAGAAATTATAATTACTTTCTCGTACTTATACAGCAGACAATATTTTGTTTTGGAGTCCAATTTTTGATTTAGGTGTGTTTGTGTGCAAGGCCGACTGGCAACACATGAGTCCTAGGTCAAAGGTGGTGTGCCCTCCATGGAGGTCTTTCTAAGAGGTTCTAGCCCATGTTTATACAAGTTTCAGAGAAAACCATGGAAAATTTCAAATGGTTAAGTCAATGTACGCAATCTGGGATCGAACCCAGCACTTCCCGTCTACCAGCTTTGAGCTCAGAGCTACTTGGTAACTGGTTGGGCCATTTTTGACTTAGAATTTTGCTACAATTGCACGTTTTGAGGTTCATATTGCAAGATTTTATTAAATTTTTGCTTTCATATCTACAAAAAAGTAAATGAATTCACATACACTTGCTTATACTTCTCCAATGTTTATTTTTCTCTTTCTGATTTCAAAGTCTGTATTAGTTTTACTTATCTAATAAACAATAATTTATCCCCCACTATTGTAATACACTTCAGATGTTTTCTCCATGACATTTTCGTGTGAATAAATTGCAAGTAATACAATTTTTATAGATACATGATTATTTTTCTTTATACTTTGCTGTGTTCATGATTTTAATGCATATTTTTATTTTTACAAATACCAATAACAGATTTTAATTTTAGAGGGCAGCAGACAGTGTTATCTTCTACCCTGACTTTTTTTATTTTTGTAGTGAAATATCACTACTATATTATTCCAATTCATTGACTTTGTGTACTGCTACCTTAAAATCTGCTTGCCCAGGTACCGAATTCAAATTCCGGTTCAGGCAACGATGTTTTTAGCGGTTCAGAATCCATTTTAAGCGGTGGGTCCCCATCTAATGATCTTTAGTGAGCAAAAAATAACCATACAGCCCCAACTAATCAAGTCAACCCCAACTAATTTCAAAATATTCTGCTCTGTCTCAGTGACTTTTGTGAAACAGTTGTTTTTTACTTCTGCAGAGTGGCAGCATATATAGAGTTTTTTCTTCATCTTTTATGTGCTTTGACTAGGTCGGCGTTAGTTCACATCCATCGGCAGTCGTGACGTCAGAAGGGGGGGTGTCTAAAGAGTAAAAAGGAATCCGGCAATTTTGCATGGATTTTATTTTGTCGTTGTCAAAGCTTAGAAAGAAAGGTAGTTTTGCATGTTCTGTTTATGCCAGAATAATGAAATATATATGCAGAAATAATAATGAGATTTCGTTTGATGAATTTATAATTGTTTTGCAAGAACAATATAACACGAAATTAAAAATTATCTAAATTTGTTTGCTTCAAAAGCGACAAGGTTTTCATTGAAGTAAAATATAGTACAATCGTAAAATTCTGATCCATTAGTGATTCTTTTCTAAACATTCAGAAAAAAAAAAAAAAATATATATATATATATATATTTTTTTTTTAATGCTTTATTGACAACCTGCTTGTGATGTGTAATGGTTAATTTCATTTGTGACAGACATATCACACAGCTTTCTTGTTCAATTTTAAATACTAAATTTAAATTTATCTTAATGAATTTTAATACTAATATCTTTCTGATAATACCAATTTATTAAAAAATCCAAAATATTACTAATTAGTTTGCCCAGTATCAGTAAAAACAAAATATACCAATAATTTAATGAAGAGTCATTACAAAGGAATATTAATTTAGAAATTTCTTTTTTCCTGCTTTACTTGTTACTTTATTTTAAGTGGGTGGTTGCCCCCCCTCCCCCCCCCCCCCAGTTTCTTCAAAATTAAATAAATTTAATTTTTGACTATTCAAACAAACTAGGAATTCAGTCTTATGCTAATGCTTCTTTTTTTTTTTTTTTTTTTGCCTTAGCCCTCTGTTACCATACGCACAAAGTTTAATATTTACACATCTTTAATATTTAAACGAATCACTTCATTATAGAAACTATGTCAATCAAAAGCTGAAATTTTTGAAATCTTACATTATAAGAATTGTAAAATGTACCATTTTCGAATCTAAAAGGTGACCATTATCAGCAGAACTAAGAAAATGTGTTGAGTAATAATTAAGGTCAAATACACTGCATAATATATTTTTATACAGGGCTCCAGAAATTATAATTACTTTCTCGTACTTATACAGCAGACAATATTTTGTTTTGGAGTCCAATTTTTGATTTAGGTGTGTTTGTGTGCAAGGCCGACTGGCAACACATGAGTCCTAGATCAAAGGTGGTGTGCCCTCCATAGAGGTCTTTCTAAGAGGTTCTAGCCCATGTTTATACAAGTTTCAGAGAAAACCATGGAAAATTTCAAATGGTTAAGTCAATGTACGCAATCTGGGATCGAACCCAGCACTTCCCGTCTACTAGCTTTGAGCTCAGAGCTACTTGGTAACTGGTTGGGCCATTTTTGACTTAGAATTTTGCTACAATTGCACGTTTTGAGGTTTTCTGAATACATATATCAGACTTTTAGCTTAGAGTCTGCTATCATTGTAAGTTAAAAACATGAAAATTATAGAAGTTCAAATTTGGCATTTGAAAGATTGTATGGGAATGCCACTTGAAATTTTTGACTTAAGATCTATAAGTTTCAATAGTGAGGTGAGTAAAGTTCTGCGAATAATTTTAAATGTATATTTTAGTTTTATAACAACCATGAATATTTCATGAATGTTTGTTAAACATTCAAATAAGGAGTGAAGGTGATGATAGATCCTCCCATCCCCCCCCTTACACACGAAAATATATGCCACATTAAAGTGCTTCTATAACTAGAAAGTTAAGAGAAGGGAGTGTGTGTGTCACCCCATATTTTTTAATCAATAGCATACTAGTAATAATTAGAGTACTATTACTTAACTTAATTATTATAATTTACTATTAATTTTAAACTACTTATACTTTTAGAAAACTTCCCAGGACTTAATTATTAAGATTACATATTTCAAAATTTTCTTTTCTTTGATTTAGGGAAGTGAAGAGAGGTGCCTATAAAGGGAAAATTTAAAATTAAGATAAGTTGAAAATTGCAAAAATTTAAAGCTAAAAATTATAACTCTTATATGTGTATATATATATATATATATATATATAAATTAAATAAAAAAAAAAAAAAAAGAGAGAGAGAAATATATATTTCACTCTATATATTCTGCATATTTACGTAAAGTGAAAGTTCTTAGGAAATGCATTTATTATTATTTATTTATTTTTCAGTATTTAAATCAAAAAGTAACACAAAAATACTTAAAATATATGAAAAATGAACTTAAAACACAAAGTTACAAAATGACACAAAAATTCCAACTTATCGATGACGCAATCTACTATTTTGATCATGTGACAAGCAGTGACGACGTCACGACTGCCGATGGATGTGAACTAACGCCGACCCTTTGACTAAAGAATATAACTAGATCTGACATGTGGGCAATATGACTAGTATGAAGAGAAAATGAAGTAATTTTAAGACGTGCATGCATGTATGTGTGACTGGCAGCCATATTAGTAAAAGCAGGAAAGGCTTTCTAAGATCACTGAAAACTAATAAAATTTGCGTATAAAACATGTAGGGTATCATAAGCAGATAAAAATTAAATTGAATATATATATATATATAGAAGCATTTTTTCTTTTCTAAATTAATTTTTTAGCATCAGTATTATATTAAATGATGTAGATATATCCTTTTAGTATATTATTTTGTTACATTTAAAAAAATAAAACTAGTGTTACTCAGTTTAATGTAATATATTAAAAAATAAAAGTTTGAAATTTATTTAAATTTTATTTATGTTTCATTGTTTTAAATTTGAATGGAACTAATTAATTTTAAATTTGATAAATAGTTTTTAAGTTAAATCTAAAATAGTTTTAGCTCTTAAGCTAAATAATCAACTTTTTAGTGTTGTTCAAATTTATCTTAGGAGTAGCTTTTATACATGTATGCAAGTATTTATTTAAATTTAGATTCTTAATTTTTATAGTAAAAATGTTGATATAATCTTATGTAATTTTTTTAAAAAGAAACTTAGCATTGATTTGATTTTTCATATTATTGATGAAACAGGGAAAAAATTGCCATAGAAGAAAATTTTTAATTTAGTAAATAAAAATTTAACTTCAATACTAGTTGAATAAATTCAATTTAAATTTAATAAAAACAATAACTACAAATTATAAAAATCCACTCTTCTTGCTTAAATTTGTGTTTTTTTAAACTTATTTTTTAAAATAAACATTACACAGCCTTAGTATTATATCTATCTATATATATATCAGGGGTACAACAGGCAACTTTTTTTTATATTCTTTTCATACCACTATTTCCAAACAATAAAATTTAGAATATATTTTCACTGGTAAATTTGCCTGGATAAATTTATTATAAAATTTGTTATGAAAGTATAGTGGCACGAAAATAATAATAAAAAAGTTGCTTGTGGCAGGCCTGTATATATACATATGTCTTTTATTAGGACTAGTAGGCATTAGTTTCAATTTGGGTAAAAATGTCGTTGCCAGTTTTTATAGACCAGTTTTGTGTAGCACCAAAATAAATTAGAAATATCTGTCCTATCGTTACAAATTCGATACCAAATGAAAGGGGCGATTTTTCTGAATCCAGGGGTGCAAACAGTTTTTTGACATGACAATCAGATTTTTTAAAATTAAATTTAGGGGCAATACTTCATTTTAATTGATTTCAGTCATTTTGAAAAGTACATGGCTCAGTTTTACGGTCAAAAAATGAGAACTAAATTGAGGAGCAAACATTCAAATCATGTTTTCCCCAAAATAAAAAAAACTGAGTTAGTGATTTTTCTTTAAACTTAACATAAAAAATAGTATGTCTACATATCTTCCTAGATGATGTCTATATATTTTCCTAGTATCTAGTAATACATCTAAATGAATCATAATTAGGTTTTAAGTTTAGTTATTTTTTAATTTATTAGTTTGTGTTGTCTGAAAAATTGTATCCAAAGGAGAAAACACGGTTTGAATGTTTTCTCCTCAATTCTGTCTTTGACAGAATTTTTTACTTTTTTTCTTTTCTTAAATCAGTATTTATTTTGCTCAAAAGATTTCTCAGCAATGAATATTAATTTTTAATGCATTCAGTAAAAGCCTCTTATTTTTTAATTCCCATTCATTTGCAAAACCTTTATTAACTTTGTAAAAAATCTACTTTCTAGAAATAAATTCTAAAGCGGAACATTAACTCTTTCTTTTTTAAATATTAGTCCTACATATGACAAGACAGTATAATTTTCTAATTTATCTGTGTTGTGTCTGAGTATAATTTTCTAATTTATCTGTGTTGTGTCTGAGTATAATTTTCTAATTTATCTGTGTTGTGTCTGTCTATAAATTTGAGATTAATTTTCTATTATGTAAATAATTTATAAATGTAGTTCTTAAATTATTTAAAATGAAAGTTTTGGTATAATAGAAAAGTAAATACTGTTATTTTTTAAATTATTAGATTTTAAATTTGATGATTAAAAGTAAAAGTGAAATTTTCATATATTAAAAAAAAAAAAAAAAAAAAAAATTGAAGTTTAACGATTTAAAATTTTATTAAATTATTTTTCATATGTAACCATAATAAAATTTAAAGTGAATAAGTTGTGTAAAGCACAAAAATATTTGCAAGCTTTTTATTCATATCAAAGTCATTTTAAGAATTACAAATGCAACTCTTTCCTATGAAAAAGAGAAAAAAAAAAATTATTTGTTTTTGTCTTTCCATTTGAGGTTCAGAAGGAAATAACTAACAAAGGGGTTGCTACAGAAAAGAGAGATGCAGGGATTTTAAATTTACTGAGAAGTAACTTGAGGATTTTCTCTACTTCTTATGATTTCCTTGTTTCCCACAACCAAATCTCAAGCTATTCTATGGGGAAATATGTTACGAGAATCACAAATGTATTTTTTAAGTTCCATTTTCACATTCAGAAAATTCACAACCCCATTAATTTGGTTTTTGTTTTCCAAAAATTTAGTTTTTAAGTGTGCCTTTGAAGCTATAAAGTATAAAAAATGCATTAATTTCATTTAAATTTTCTATTAAAAAAAAAAAAAAAAAAAAAAAAAGGAAGAAACAATTTTGGGTGAACAAGAGCAAACACGTTGTGTATGGTTGTGTGAATTTTCTGAATGTAAAAGCTGAATTTAAAAAACTTTAAAAGGGCACTGAGTAATTCTAAAAATATAAGAAAGTACCAATAGAATGAGAACCAAATATAATACAAACTTCCGACAATTGTTTCGGGTTGAAAGGAAACACGATCCTTCGTCATGCAAATAAAGTTGGCACAAGTACTACAAACAAAGTGGCAACAGTTTTGTACTCATACTGAGTAATTCTGTTAACAAATTTCGCATTAGAATTAACATAGGCTTTGGCTACCAGTAGTGATAGTTAAAGTTCCCTTAAGTAATTAAGCTTGGAGTTACAGGGGATCCTCATATTCCCCTGTAACATAAACATTAATGGTTATAAGTAAGGGTAATTAATGCCTAAAAAGGGAATCATTGCAATCTTGATTCAACATAATGGGGATTGTTCCTCACATTGGTAGCAGTTTGTTAAACTCCTAACCCTAACACTGTTGAGCTTTGATGGTGTAGAACTCTTTTACGAGGACTAGATCTTGCCTCACCTTTGATCATTTGTGAGATATAAATGAAATACAGAGGAAAATAAAAATATATCTAATTAGGATAAGAGATATTTATAAAATGATATATTATTGAAAAAATATGATGGAATACTAACATAAAAATTAGTTAAGTGATTTACCTGACCACTCAATTATGTATACATAATTGTGTTATAGAAATTGTTTTAATATATTGCTGGTTTTGTGGATATTATTTATTGATTAAAGAACAATTTAAATGTCAACAAATACTCTATTGTAAATTCAGTAAAGATAATTTAAAAATATTTTTACAAAGATCAGAATTAAATGATTTTATTGCAAAAATTAAAGTACATTTATAATGATATTGAACTGTGATGAATTATTTAAGAAATTAGGTTACACAAACTACTTCCATCAAGGAGAAATCAAAGGAAAATTATGTTTTTATTTTATTTTATTGAGGGAGAAGAAACTGCTCACAACAGAAGAAGGCATAGAACATGTAGTTGTCTTTCCTGGAATTCTTTAGTATGTGAAGACTTGTATGATTTATTTCACCAAATAAACTCCTTTTTGAATAACAGAGGGGAGGAACGGAAGATACCAAGATCACAGGTGACTCTCATGCAAAATAGAGCTCCTTTCCCACCGAGGAGAATCTAAAGCTGCCTTCAAACTCTGGCAACTTGCAAAGCATCAATGCGGTCTCTTTTGATATTCCTTTGATGTGGTATTTGAGAGTCGACCCTCGCTGGAGTCATGGCTCGCAAACCTCCTAGTGCGATAATTGAATGAGGACTGGGTCTCTATTGTAAAAGAGCAATAAAAAGTAATGTCCTTCATTGTAGACATGTGCAAAATTTCAAGGGTCACTTTCGAACAATGGATAATTTATGACTTTTGACGCTCTGCATCGTTGCTAGAGTTTGAAGACAGCTTTATTGTATAAATTAATTTTAATTATAGTATGTATACTAAACAATGTGTCATTTTTAATACAACTAATTCAAATATTTCACAATATGACTGCTAAAAAAGCCTTTATAAAGTATAAAAAACCTATAAAAACATTCTCTTATATATGTAGTAAAACATTTCAATTAGTTACGTATTCATTCTTAGCTTTTTCACTTTTTGGAATACAGAATAAGCTGAATTATAGATGAGGGTATTTAAAAGAGAACATACATTGCATGTGGATTTTATTCTTTTATAGTAATTTGACTCTTATGGATTTGAAATTAATGGACTTATTTTTTAGAATATGTATTTTTGAACTTATATATATTTTAGTGGAATTTTTATTATGACATAACTCTGAGGAAGACAACGAGATGAGTCGAAAGCTAAGGATGAATATGTAACTAAATGAAATGTTTTACTAAATATATAAGAGAATGTTTTTATACATTTTTTATACTTTATAAAGGCTTTTTTAGCAGTTGTATTGTGAAATATTTTAATTGGTTGTTGTGATATCGAAAATCACATTCTAAATTATGCATTACATTTCCCGATTCATTTTCTATCTTTATAAAAAGCAAGTTAATGTATGCGGTTTCATTCCTTTATTCCAAAAGAGCAAGCCATTATATCTCTATTTCTTTAATAAAAAAAATAAAAAGCAAGAGATGAGGTTTCAATCGCTTAATTCTGTGGAGAACAATTCGTTTCATCTCAATTAAATAAAACAGAATAAAATGTTTCCTGATGTCATTTTTGAACATTGAACAGATCTCACATCTGCTGCTTAAAAATAGAAATAGCGTATTCTTTTTCGACTAAAGTCTATGTGTAAGAATTTAACGATAAAATTTTTGTGGTCAAGAGTTAAATTTAGTTTGCCAGATTCTCATGAATTAATAACGGTTTTTTGGCTAAGAAATCAATCGCCAATATATTTTAAAAAGTTACACTAAATTAGCTGTAACTGAAAAAGTTGGGTGTTGTCCTTGGCATCAAAATTTCTGTGGTTTGGTGTAATGTATTCAGCCAACAATTTCATCACTTCTGCATCTTCTCTGTTGCTGAAAAGACGTAACTTTTGAATACTTCTCTCCCCGTGTCCATCCCGTTCATTTTCGTGTATTCATATATTGTATTAGAAAACGAACATCTTCTTGATTCTTTTCAAATGGATAATTCTGGTGTTTCTCATTAGTGTTGAATTATTTTACTATAAGCATTATTGTTACGAAGTTGAAGATAAATAAAACATTTTAATGTCAACAACGAATCCTGGATTATTGTGTACAGTGCAATGCTAACGGCCTACCACCTCAATGACTTTGATCCTGTATCACTATTTTATCAATGCATTGCTTCATAATAATGTAAGAAATTTAAGCATCGTCAAAAGTGCTAATATCATCAATTCGTTTCTACAAAATAGTGCAACAAATTCAACAGCACAGTTGTATTAATAATACATTGTTAAGTATGCATACTATAATTAAAAAGATTGTCAAAAAGAAAGAATGTCTCTATGTGTAGATTCCTACCAGAGGGCAGTACCACACAATTCTTTACATTTGATTCTATGTATTCGATTCTGTTATGCATAGAACAATTAAAATGGGTTAATACTGCATCACTTTGTCCAACTGGATTTGAATTGTTGAGGAAGTAACATTGAAATAATTATAAGATAAAAAAATTTTTATAAACCATGTTTTTAAATTTTCTGTTGAATCATATAAACGCTACTGAAGGCAGCCGGAACCCCAGCAATTGGATAAAAGTATTAAAAAAATTCCTTGCTATCATCTTTTGAGCTATTATAAAAGTTTCAAATGGCTATCTAGCCGGGAAGTTAGTTAAAAGTTGATTGCAAGCTTTGTACTGCAAATGCTGCCGAAGGCAGCAGGATCCCGAAGCAATTGGATAAAAATATTTTTAAAAAGCATTTTCACCGTATTCTGAACTATTCCGAAAGTTTCAAATGTCTAGCTACTCGGGAAGTTAGTTAAATAAATTTTCTGTTGAATCATATGAACGCTGCCGAAGGCAGTAGGGACCTGAAACAGTTGACTAAAAGTATTAAAAAAAAATGCATTGCCACCGTGTTCTGAGCTATCCTGAAAGTTTCAAATATCTCAGTCGGGATGTTAGTGAAAAATTGATTGCAAGCTTTGTACTGGTAACGCTACCGAAGGCAGCAGGAACCCGAAACAGTTGGCTAAAGGTATTTTAAAAAATGCATTTTCACCGTGTTCTGAACTATTCTGAAAGTTTCAAATGTCTAGCTAGTCGGAAAGTTAGTTAAATAAATTTTCTGTCGAATAATATAAGCACTGCCGAAGGCAGTGGGACCTGAAATAGTTGACTAAAATTATTAGAAAAATGTATTGTCACCGTGTTGTGAGCTGTCCTGAAAGTTTCAAATGTCTAGCTAGTCGGGAAGTTAGTTAAAAATCGATTGCAAGATTTGTCCCTGACAAACACACAAACAAACAAGAATCGAAGTTAATAAAAACATGGTAAAAAAAAGATATTTAGCTATC
This sequence comes from Salticus scenicus, assembly GCA_963930645.1. NCBI lineage: Eukaryota > Metazoa > Arthropoda > Arachnida > Araneae > Salticidae > Salticus > Salticus scenicus. The sequence continues at coordinate 340,418,702 of OZ005652.1, read as the reverse complement.
AACAGCCTTTTTATTCGTGAAGTGCAAAAAAGTTAAACTTCATAACATTTATGACAAACTTCTTTGTTTATGCAGTGTTGATTGCTGTACAGAAAATTAATTACTGAAAATCTCAATCACCAATAAAATCCATGTATTGTGTTATATCAACATTAAATCGACATGTATATATGTTAGAATTCTACTTTATTTAATGAGTGGAGAGTGTGGTGACTCATCACAAATTTCAGGAGCCAGGTGAGTATGAATTAATTTTCTTTAATTATTATTTGAATCTTAAATATTAATCTAATTAAAGTGTTTAAATATTCAAATTAAATTAAATAGGGTGTTAAAATTCAGATTAAATCAGTGTTAGGGTTATTCTAAATTCTGGTTTTCTTTTGTAAGAATTTTTCTGTATTTAATTTTAATTATCAGTCGCAACTTGCGTGTAATTTTATAATCAACGATAGATTAGGATATTTAATTAAATAAATAAATATAAAAAAAATAAGTATCAATAAAATGTGGACTGCGTATTGCTTATAACTGCACGACCCCCAGAAAAAAAAAAAAAAAAAAAAAAAAAAAAAAAAAAAAATCTGGAGTGACTCCACTCGACTTTCCAAACATTGAGTAATTAACAGTTTTGTAGATAAAGTAAAGAAAGAGGTGTTGTTAAACAAACAAAAGAGGTAAAACCATAATAAAGTGTTTGAGTATTTTTCTCCATATATTACACGATGTTTTATTTAACTCTACTGAACTTTGAGCCAATAGATCATAATGATAAAGAATTTTCGTTGTGTCCCTGTAAAAAACCTATAAATGCTAGATTCTACCCAAATGCAGTTAGAGAAACAGCGATTTATAATATTCATATAAATTTTCAGCTCAATTGAATAAGGCGTTTAGATGCTATCGCACTTTTAACTAGTATGTCGTGGCCACCACATGACTTTCTTCTATATTTTCCTATACAAATTCACTCAGTAAAAATAATTTATTAAAATTATTATTTAAAAAAATTATCTTCCGATAATGCAGATGATTTCCATATTAGAGAAGTAGTACAACACTAAATATAAAAAAAAAAGTCAATTTTATTGTCAATATTACATTAAATATATATATATATATATATGTATATATATATATACACTAAGCGACAAAAAAAAAGCCGCACTGCAGAAAAAATGACTTATACCTTTTTTATTTGTAATAACTTTAAAATTAATGTTTGAAACAAATAAAACTGTCTTGTTTGCATAATACCAAAGGTATAAAATGATACCTATGTATATTTTTGATTTAATAATTCGTTTTATTGCACTTTGCGAAGTACTTTTTAAAAATCTACATAAAACTTTCTTTTTGAACAAAATGCAATAACCATACACTTTGTATTCTATTATGATTTATTATATGAAATAAACAAGTTATATTTCAATATATGAAAATAAACTATTTATTTGTTAGATCTAAGCAATTTTTTGTTAAAAATATGTATTCTGCATTGGGTTAATTCCACCTTTACATGGAATTACTGCATTAATGGGCAATGGCATAGTTTTATACAGTGTTTTAATATAAATCTCAGAAATTTCAATGTGCCGAATATTATAAATAATTTTTTCTAGTTTTGGCAGAGTTATAGGCTGCAAATTTTCAATCCTCTTCCCTCTCCCCCACCTTTTTATAGACGAAACATTTCCGAGCGGATCGCGATTTTGACTATTTCCATGTCTGGTAAAGAATAAATTCTACTATATCCTCTGTGGTATTTAACTTAAAGTGAAAAAAGATATGATTACTTACAAAATTATAGGTTCTTATGGGAATGTATAAGAAATTTTAACAATTTGAAGTGAATAAACTTACCACAGACGCCGTGTAGTAAGGTGCCTTATTATCTTCAAATGCTGTTTACGGAAATGTCCAAGATACCCCCAAAATAGTCGGTCAGGCACCACTTTTATGCAGATTGTGTTTTATTTCGAGTTAACTGATCCCTTGAGCATAAAAATTTGCCCGACTGTTTGAAAAGTTATGCACCTCCGTACCATAATGTACGGAGAATGTGTCACTGTTTTAAAAGTGCGATTTTCATTAAGTCGGTCATATTTTCATTGTCAGATCTGCTTGTTTTCTTTAGCTCGAAATAAGTTAAACTTGACTCATCAGAGAGAACCAGCTTAGTCCAATAATTAATTAATCATTTTTTAATTTTTTTAGCCATCTGAGGTCTTGCTTTCCTACTTTTCTTCACTAAGAATGAAATTTTTTCAAATTTTCTGTCATTTAAACCTGCTTTGTTTAATAACTGCTGTACTGTAGTTAAAGAAATTATGCTGCTAAACACTTTTTCTGAATCTCTTTTATGTTCTAAATGTAATACAAACCGATTTTATAAGAAATGGTTTTTTAACTTACGGTCATCTCGCTTGGATGTGCAACATGGCCGCCTAAAACCAAATTTCCAGTTTAAGCGGCCACAAAATTTTACATCTTTCTAAAAACCCTTTTACAAATATTTCGTTAACATTTAATTATTTTGCCATCTCACGCATTAAAATATTTTTTGATTTTCATTCAAAAATTAATACTTTTTGTGGCATCGTTAACTGCCTTATTCTTACCATTTTTGGAATAATTTCTAAAATTTCAATTTTCCTGACAATTGCATTTCGTTTTTAACACTGGACTCAAACCTAAAGTGTATCTGGAGGACAAAATAATAAAATCCGTTCGAAAATTTGCTTTTTAAACGATAAAACTGGCAGCTGTAGAAGGCGAAAAGGAAAATATCCAAGTGCGGCTTTTTTTTTTGTCGCTTAGTGTATATATATATTGTAAAAAATGAAAAAAAATCGATAACTTCATTTTAAATCATTGCAGATCTATGGTTCAACCATTCATTTTAAAGGTACTGGCGAGCTCTTTTAAAAGATACCCAACATGAAAATTTACTCCCCTCGAGGGGGGAATTCCCCCCCCCCCAGGGGGTGGAGAAGGCGAGGCTCCTACACATACAAAAAATTTTTCCCAGTTGACTATCTCTATTATAAATAATTCTGGTAAATTTCATAACGATTATTAAAAAATAATTCTCTTTATGCACATTTATACAAAATTTTGTACTATACCACCATGTTAAACATTTAGAAAAAGCAGGATGGCAACGCAACCTGTAAGACAATTTTTACCAAAAGTTGATAAGCACCAGTTTATGTCAAGGTGCAACTACATACCAATTTGTATGAAATTCTGTGAAGTAGTTCCTGAGATACAGTTGCCACAAAAGTTTGTCACACACACACAGAGACTGACAGACAAACCGGCAGACATTTTCTAAAAATGGTCAAATCGTGTTCTACAGCTCTCAAAACGTGTAAATCCATCAAAAACCCGAGGTCGAAAATTTTTACGAATCCAATACTTTCTTCTATTGAATATAGAAGAAAGTAAAAATTTGGTCCCACAGGCCATAATGTTAAAGAATTTTTCTTTGTGCCCCTGTAAAAAAAACTGTAAGTGCTAAATTAACCAAATCTATACAGTTCGTGAAACTGTGACCTATAACATGCGTAAAATTTTTTTGTTGAGATTAAATAAGCGTTTAGACGCTATCGCACTTTTAAAAATTTGGCCCCATAGGCCATAATGATAAAGAATTTGTCTTTGTGCCCCTGTAAAAAAACTGTAAGTGCCAGATTCTCCAAACTCTATACAGATTGAGTATCTGTGACCTATAATATGTGTATAAATTTTTTGCTCAATTGAATAAGGCGTTTAGAAGCTATCGCACTTTTCAGATTTTGGTCCCATAGGCCGTAATGATAAAGACTTTTTCTTTGTGTCCCTGTAAAAAAAACTATAAGTGCTAGATTCACCAAAATCTATAGGGTTCGTACTATGGTGACTTGCAATATGCGCACCAACTTTCAGCTTATTCGAACAAAGCGTTTAGACGCTAACGTGTTCTCTCACAGACATACACACACACACATACATACACACACACATACATACATCATCGTAAAAATAGTCAAAACGGACTCAGGAGACCTCGAAACGTATAGAAACATCAAAATCTGGAATTCAGATTTTTGACATGATTACAATACTTTCCTCACTATAGTGTTCGGAAAGTAAAATGGTGAAAAAGTGAAAATTTTAAATGATAGAGAGAATGATAGACTGTACGAAAAGAGCAGCCTCTACCACCTGATAGGTAAAACTTTATGTGTTCTGTTGCTACTCACAGTGGCCAGATCACTGCAAAATAATCCTCTGCTTTCCATTATACTAACTACAGATAATATGGTATAAGTGACTTGGGGGAGGGGGAGATGAAGTTGAAATTCATGACTTTCAGATCAGAAATTACAAACAATATCTCTGAACAAAAGATCAATCAGTTGACTATTGCTAAGGTCTCATCATATGTCCATGAAATGGAACTACTGTGGTAGTCTATTCCTAGCTGAGTCCACAGTTGCCCTGCACATGTGTACACCCCCTTAAGCAGTGCAATGTGCATGGCAGACTTTGTACAATAGATGCTGTTATAAATTTTGAGCTGTGAGAGTGTATTCACAGGCATGCTTTTTGTGTACTCCTCACACCTAGGTCACCAATGTAAGTGACTTGGGGGAAGCTGGTGTTGAACCTAGACTTCTGGAATAAAAATCATTTAATAATTGTGAAATTCTTATTATTTGTTCGTGAAATGTCTGTGATACAACAGAATTACAAGTATGTTAGATTACCACATGATGATCACCTACTAGAAAAGTATAACTGGTTATTTTAAAGAAATGACAACGTATTTTTCTGCTCTAAAATCATTTCTGAAGTGGAAAATAGTAATAAATTAATCAGAATTTATTTTAAAGTTTATCTATGAATGATTTAAAAAAAAAAGGCAACATCCTTTTTATTTTTCATAAAAATTGAAAATAGTACAGGAAAAAAAAAAAAAAAAAAAAAAAAAAATGCTTGTTATTAATATTTTCTGTGTGCAATGTTAACTTTAAAGACAAAGAAATGAGTTTTAAAATGATTTTACAATTTATCCTCAACATTTTCTATTTATTATAAAAAATAATATTAAGTTTAAATTTATCAAAGATTGGGGAAATAAAATCAGTATGAAAGTCCTTTATAAGACTATAAAAAACAAATTGAAATATTATTTGATTTTATTTATCAAAATTTTTTTTTTTTTCGATGTTTTACTGCTTGCGCTGTAAAAATCTCAAAAATTTAAATCTATTTTTCAGATGATAGTAAAATTACATTGGTGCATTGAGGTGTTATAAAGTTCAATAAAAGTGGGGTATGTGCTAATACTTGTGATTTTCATTGGCATCTACTTAAATATTTTATTTGATCACATAACTTTGACGTCCACTTTAAAGAAAATTAAATTGGATAATAAACATTTACTGTTTAAATTATAGAATTAGATTAAGGTTTATTAACATCACAAGTATTAAAAAAACACAATAAAATAAAATAAAAGTCTTAAAATAAAAGAATTGTAGAATTTTTCTATCAATGTTTGACATTATAATATGAGCAACAGAAGTTATCTTTCGAAATTAATTTATTGCAGACGTTTTTCTCGCTGTGACATTCTCCCCCCCTCCTTTTAACTCGATGAATATATATATTTTTTAATTTTAAAACTAGCAAGCTTTGCTGGCCATTGTATTTAGAGGAATAAAAAAAAAAAAAAAAAAAGAACCCATTGAAATCGCTTAACTGGTCGTCATTCCATATCAAATCAACACAATTAAAAACCTGACCCCCTCAGATTTTTATGAAATTGGACTCATTTGTTTGCTCTGTGGAGAAATGAATGTATACCAATTAATAAGTCCTTATCTACTTTAGTTTTTGATATACAAGGCTGCAAAAATGGGTAAAAAATGAATTTTTTCAAAATTTTTACATTACAAATGTACCTATATTTTGTTATTTAATTAAGTTAGAGGCATAAATTTGGTATCATTAGAAAGCTTAGAAAACAGGCTTTTAAATGATATATCAAATGAATATATATTTTTAAATATTTCATTTTAAGGTCAAACATTTTGACCTTTGACTTTTAATATCTCAATAAGTACATGTTTAATTTTCTTTTAAAAACTATGTTATTCTTGCGTTTATCGTCTATAAGTATTATAAGTTTCATCATGAGATGGCCATGGGGTGGGGAGTTATAAATTAAAATGCAACTCTGCATCAGTATTTTCATACTGAAATTGTATATAGAATATTTTATGATTTCATTTGGGTGAGCCAAATTAGCATGTATAAAAATTCTGTAAAAGGAAAATAGTTAATTACAATGTTTTTGTAAATAATAATTCCGTGATATTTTTTAAAAAAAAAGAAAGAAAGAAAGAAAAAGAAAAATTGAATGATGAAAGCTTTTAATTTTGGAATGTTAATCTACTGGTTGAGGATCCCTTTTAAATGTGCTGCTAAGTGCAACAATTTAAGGCTTAAACAGTGGGGACCAGCTAGTATTGATGTGTGTGTGGGGGGGGGGAGGGGGGTTAACCTCTATTTTTTAATAGATTGAAAATGTAAATAACTTACAATCATACTAAAATCCAAATTTGAAATGATTAAATAATAATAAAAACCATCCCTTTTTCCATTTTGTCTTAAAAAAAAAAAAAAAAAAAAAAAACACTTTAGTACAAATATATTTAGAAAGGTTTGGGGCATTTTGAAGTGATGGACAATCTTAACAAATAATTTAAAAGATGGCCGAGCATCGAACATTTCTTCAGGAGACAGAGTGTAGGTTTTTTCCTGTGGCAGTTATGGCTATTATAAACTAATAAAATATATGCAATTGTTGTATGAATTTAATTGATTCTTTTTTTCTTCACTCAGTTTTTACAAACTGCACCAAATCAGCATTAATGTAACATTTTCATGTACAGGAAAAACACAGACAGAATGCGTTCCACTTCTCAACAGCCAAAAAATGCAGATTTTTAGTTTAGTTCAAGTGTAAAAAATCCAATTTTAATGTCTGGATTCTTGAATATTGTTTAAAAGCCTCCTTTAAACAACACAATACTAACCTTTTTTGTATGTATCTTCACTGTATTAACTTTCATTGATAAAAACAATATAAAATAATTATAAAAAATTACTCCCGCCACTTTGGTCCCGAGGAAATTTCGGTCCCGCCATTTTGTTCCCGATATCAGGAATAATCAAAGTATTACAGAAAAAAAGCGAAATTCTTTTTTCATATTTCTAATTCTTGTTATTTGACTTGAAAACAAGGGGGTAGGAAAAGTCAAAATTATTATCATCATCATCATTATTATTTTGCAACAGAAAGTTGTAGTAACAAATAAAACTGAAAAAACGTCTAAAAATTTGAGATTTCGATCTTTTCTTTGTACGATAAGGGACAGCAAATACATGAGGGAAGTTCGGCCAAAAGAGAACTTAGACGAATTTTTACAACTAGAGAGTTAAATATCTACAACCTTTGTTGAAAATGGCGTAACTATAGGACACATTGAACAGAAAATTTATTATTTCGGAGTGAATTTTGAATGATAAAAGGTATTAGATATCAGCGAATATCTAAGCATTGTTAATTTATCAAAGCCCTGAAAATTTTAGTTTAAATAAAATACAAGGTTTTAAAAATAAAACACTGTAATGCGGCTCTTAAATATCACATTCAAATTTAGAGTGTGTCAATACAAAATTTATAGGAAATCGATGCTTTATCCAAGCATTCTCTAAATGTTAGAGTTTAATAACAAAAGAAGATACGAGGAACCTAAATAATGATCTCGGGATTTGATTTGTACAGATCTGCTGAACTTGAGTCATTTTCTTCTCTGTCAATCGGGATACAAAACAAAGAAAATAGGTCAAACACAGAAAATACTTATACATCACACAGAATTGTAAAAGTATTTTTCCTTCCTTATAATCCCTTAAAATATTGTTTGAGAAAATTTCGATTTGAAGCGCTCCCCCAACCCCTCCCTCTTTTTTTTTTTTCCCCCCTCAAATGCGCTGAAACAAAAAAGTGAAATTCCTTTTAATTGTCTGTTGGAGAAACAGGTGGGAAACGAATCCCAAAGTGCTTCAGAGATTTCAATGTGGGCATTGTTTTTAGTCACAGAGTCATATCAGACAGATATATTTATTTATTGTTATTATTATTATTATTATTTAAAACAACTAAAAGATTAAACTAAAAAGATAAAATATTGTACATCAACATTTTCCAAACTTTGATGCTTGCAATGCGCACAGTTGATTAAATATTGGACTACTTATATTTTTTCCTTTTTAAAATAAAATCATTGTAATTGAAAGAAAAGTAATTTATATACATATAAACATGGTTAACATAATTAAATATCACGGACAAACATGCATTTTTTTAATTATTATTAATCTAACACAGATTTTGAAATAAATTCCTCTTAGATTAATGATAAAAATTAAATCGCTATCAAATCGAATGAAACGCATATATCTCTCTCTCTCTCTCTCACACACACGCACACACACACACACATATATATATAGGGTAGGTGTCCAGTGATTGGCATGCTCCAGTAATTGACATCTATCCCAAAATAATTAATAAATAAGAAAAATAATAAAATCATATATTTTACATATAAGAATTTTAACTTTTTATGTCAAACACTGGAGGTCCTAATAACTGGTAAAATGAATAACTAGCAGTGTCAAACACTGATACATAGGGGCCAATTACTGATAAAATGAAAAACTGGCAGTGTCAATTACTGGAACATTGAGTGGGTGTTCATAAAAAAAAAAAAAAAAAAAAAAAATGTTATGAAATGTATATATTTTAACATACATGTGGTTCTGAATGTCTTTCATACCATATGTACTAACTTAAGATTTCTAAAAATATTTTCTGATGACTAGAACATTAAAAACATCAGAGATTGCTCTAAAAGTGTCAATCATTGGTGCACTTACACTGTGTGTATATATATATATGAATAAATTCATATGTAAATTCAAAAACTTCATAAATGACCGCAATCTTATGCTTATGGAGAAGAGTCTAATGATGGGAGCAGGTCAATAATTCGTTCTTTGAAAGAAACAGAATTTTGTCACTAAAAGCAAATTATATTTAATATCCTAAGGTTTCTTTCTTTCTTTTTCCCTTTTTTTAACAAAATTTTTCTGTATTTTATTATTTTTAAATTAATTCGGACTTTATCAATAAATATATTCAAATGGGGATTCTTTTTCAAAAAGAAGGTACTGTTGTTATTGTTAGCAATACTTCTAAAATCACAAAATTTTATCACTAAATTAAAGATCAAATTACAATTAAAGTAAGTTAAATCGAAATCAAATGGGGGAAAAAAAAAAAAAAAAAAAGAGAGAGAGAGAGAGAGAGAGAGAGAGAGAGAGTTAAAAGAAATGAAAGTGCAATTGAAAAAAAAAAAAAAAAAAAAAAAAAAAAAAAAAGTTTAAATACATTAAATGTTCGTAAAAAATCAGATTAAAATTCTCCGAATCTCAATGGCTAGAAAACAATCATAATGTCGAAAATTTATGTATTTACCTATAAGATATTCCTTAATTAAAGATATTCTAAGAGCACTTCAATTTTCCCATACCAATAAATAGGCTATCATATTAAAAAACTGATATATATTTAAAAAATAGCAAAAAATTAGCGGGATCAAAATGTCTCGGGACCAAAACGGCAGGACCAAAGTGTCCTGCTTCGTAAAATCCACATGCCCACACACACACACACACACACACAAAAAAAAAAAAAAAAAAAAAAAAAAAAAATCTTTTAAAAATTAGTAGTGATAAAATAATAAAATGCACATAAAAATATAAGAACACTGTTGTGTTACTCCTGAATATGTTATTACGGTATTAATCTAGCATTAATGTCGCGCGGTTTAAAAATATAATATTCGCTTTGATACTTGCTTCTTACAAAACTTTGATTAGTTGCAACTATCAATGTTGTTTATTCTTACTATTAATTTCTAATGCTTTGTGTCTGTCTTAAAATCTGCTGCATCATAGATATAAAAAAGATCCCATCAGAAAAGTGGATTTGTGCTTGATGGCCGTATTTCGAAACCACTTCCTCCTGATACTCGGAGTTGAATGAAGCTTTAGGATTGGTAGTAAATATTATTCGTCTTGATCGATACAATAATCCCTCTAATATTTTCAAAACTTTTTTGAACTCCCTGTATATAATAATACTCTGATTATACCTGTGTGTGGGAACCAGTTGAACTGTTATCAAACCTTTTCCCCAATTATTTATTCGATTATTTATGTTATATACTTGAGATATAGTTCTAGATAGATACAAACTTAAAAATTACGATCTTTAAAATTTAAAAAGTTAAATTCAGTCATTTTTACAAATTAAATCTATGCTAAAACGTTGTTATTTATGTATGTAAAATATACATAATGGATGTAATGGATGGATATGCATGTAAAACATATCTATCTTCATTTTCCTACGAAAAATGCTAAACGTAAAATGTCTGAAATATTTTATTCCTACGGTAAATTTGAATGCCTTCACCCTTTATTTTAATAAAATGGGTTTGCATAATGTGTAATTTCAAATCTCGATATGTCACAGACATGCACCTGTTCTTGTCCGGTATGTCAGGTAGGATGACTTTTGACGTTTAAAATTTCATTTGAAGACCTGTTACCCTTCGCAACAAACATATGCTTTTGATTGAATTTCAGATACAGGGAAATACTATGGAAAGAACGATTTTTGAATTTATTACAAATCATTCAAATTGGAAGAGGAAAAAAAAAAGGATTTAAAAAATGTTTTGTTACGTTAATTCATTTTTATTTTATGTTTACAAACTCACAGGTAGCATATACAGTTTAGCGTAAAAAAGAAAAAAAAAGAATTGTGGCCTTTTTTTTTTTTTTTTTTTATTCATTCAAAAAATTAAAAACCTTATTTGATTAAAAATAAATCATACAAAAATGATAGATAAAATACTACAATAAAAATTTCATATTTCTATAATTCTTTGTATTTACAATGTATTACTTTAGTGTTTTCAATTAAAATAAAAAATCTGGTGTGGCACTCATACTAATGTTTTTTACATTGGTACTTTTAGAAACTGTTTTATTTAGCATCTTTCTGTGTGAGGGAGGTTACCACCTCTTGAATCTCCCGTTTGAATATTGAATTTCTTAATGAAACCTTTACAGTTGTTATTAAAAATAATCCCTTTTCGGCAAGCTTTAAGGCAAAGGTAGATTCCTTTATGTTAAAGTTACAAATGTAAAGAAATTTTGCATATGCATTAATACTTAGCCAATGGCTTTGTTTTCACACATTGAATTTTTTACGTTGCTATTCTGTTTTCAAGAAATTTAATTTTCAGCTAAAAAAGGATTTTATTCAATCTACTTAAAATTTTAGGCTAGATTTATTGGTCTGTAAATGCCTCATTTTTTTTTTTTTTTAAATTCAAGCTCATAATCATTCAACAAATAGAAGTCTTAAAGATATACAATCCCAGCAATGGTGAATCCCGGAGGGGGCTATTGGGTTACACCCCCCTCCCCACCCAAGCTTAATCAAAATTATAATTTTTATTTAAATTCCATATGACTGAAGTTCAATATCTTTCTTTTAAAGAAAAAAATAATAGAAACGTGAAAATGCACTTGTGACCTTACTATGGTCGAGCACTGGTAAGGCTGGCGTTACTATGGTCAAGTCAAATACAGTTAAGTGGTGGCGGTTTTTAGATAGTTATTTCATTGTAATTTTTATTGAATTATTTTTAAGTTTTTTATTGTGTTTTTGTGATTCTTATTGTCAGATGAGTAAAAATTGTAAAGTGAAACTGTTTTGGTTCACATAAGCTGGAACATTAACATTAGTTAACATTCGATCATTTGGCACCGCTGAATTTCAATGTTAATTGTTATGAATTTAGTCAATTGTATGATTTGGCGAGATTTTGGTGACAAAACTTCCGACTTAGCAATGAAATTTGTGATTTGGCGGCAAAATTTGATAGTTGACGACGAAATTTTTGACTTGGCGACAAAATTCGTTGTCTGACGACAAAATTTGGCCAGCTTGGCGATGGAGAAAGGCTGCTTTGGCGTCATTATATTTTCTTTCCACGAGAAAACCTCATATCTCTTCGCAGACCAATATCTTGTTTCAACAAGATAAAAAGTCAAAGGAAGCTGTAACGTATTACTCTCAATCGTAAATTTTAAATTCTTGCCTAAACTGACACTCTAAACTATTCACCACAAACGATATTTGTATTAAGATTGACGTATTATTTTAATTTTATATTTTTAAATGATTAATTAAAGCGTTTAACATGGTTTTTAATTAACACACTTTTATTAACTTGAAATGATGCAACTATTAATGTATGTAATGTATATAATGTATGTAATGTATATAATGTATGTTTTGCAATTCAATTTTCGGTAATATCTTGTCGTCCGAAGAACCTGAAATTTTGCACACGACTTCATAATCAATGACAGTACTAGATACAAGTGTTTCCAGGCACTTTTCTCATCATGGGCAGGTTCCAGGGGCAAACAAAAAATCTATACTTATACAAAACTATCGTATGTGACACAGGATTTGGATGCAGTTTATCAAAATAAGGGAATTCGAGTAATGAAATACTTTAATTTAAATTTAAGTTTTTATGAAAGTAAACGTCAACGGAAAATTCATTAAAATCGTCCCTAGTTTATTTGTCAAAGGGATAATACTTAAATGTCCCCAAATTTATTACTTTTTCTATCATGTCAGTTTAATTCGTTTAGCATCGATTTACACAATTTTTTATTTATTTACTTTTTTTTTTAAACGATGACATTTATCTTTTACATTATACCATGTATGTCAGAAAGCTAAGTCTAAATCTGTTTAGCCCTAAGATATGTTGATTTTATTTATATATTTATTTATTAACTTTTATTTATTTGTTTAAAATCACGGATAAAATTTTATTTCATTTTTCTCAGTACATTGTTGTAATTGTGACGTCATATTTTGTGTTAAATTTAACATTTTTTTTTTTTTTAAATCAGATTATTATATTGTTTAAAAACGTGATTAAAATATTATTATATTTTCAGTGATCTTTTTTAATATCGTTTGCACGTGACATACGCATCAGATTATAAATTTTTGCAATGAAAGCTATAAAATTCAATACAATTCACGAAAAATCACTTTTTAGCTTGTAACTTCTAAGCAATTGAAGCTATCGAAAAAGTTTAAATACAAAAATTGTTCTTTAGCGGAAGGCGGTAATTCGCCTGATTTGAAATTTTTTCCTATTTTCAATATTAAAGAAATTATGGGCAATGGAAAATTTCCACCCCCCACCATTTCCACCCCCTTTGAGCTGGATACCCCATCTACGAACTCGACCGAGATTTTTACTGTCCTGACAACATATCCCGAGCTGGTTAAATTTAAATAAAAATTACTCCAGTTATCGTGTTCACAACTTAACATGGGAAAAAGCGTTATACATATATATATATATACCTATATATATATAAACTTTTGAACGGAGGGTGGTTTTGGGTTCTAGGGGTCATGATCGGTGAAGATATGAAGAAATTTTCCAGAAGTCGTGTCATGAGAACCATTGCAATAGGTAGATCTATAAGGAATCTACCTAAAAAAAAAAAAAAAAAAAAAAAAAAATTATTCAGAGAACATTTTCCCTCACCACTCTTTAAAATTAACCGAATTTATTCAAAATTTTAAAATGGCATCTCCATAGAATCTTCAAAATACCAGCTTTTTTCATTTATTTATCTTTAGTTTAAACTAGCAACAGATAAACATACCAACCGTTTTAAACTTGATTTCCATGTTCTGGGGACCTTGAACTGGCTAATCATAGCAAAAACATATCGTCAAAAATTAGACTTCACATCAATCTTTTGTCTAGCACATGAGAAAGTAATTAACATCCCTACATAATTTCTCTGGACATACTATAAATTGCTAAAGCATTTCCATCAATAATATGCAAATTAATGTATATGGATTTAATTTGGGTTAACCCTGTATATCGTTTGTATACTTTATTCGCACCACATAGTGTATTTAAATCTAGCATAGTAAGAAAAATGCATACCATACCACTAAAAATATGTACACCTCGAATAACTTTGAGATAGCCTCTGACAAATTTGAATTTTTTTTATAGTACTGTAAACGAATGATGTATGCTTTCATATTCTTATCCTTTTCTATGGGAAACATGATTTTGTGTTCATAAGAAATGTATGTTTATTTTATTTCGTTTAGTACGATCTGAAAAGGTGTTAAAACGTATCAACAAAATATTTCGCTTATCGAGTAATGTATTCGAATACTTTTGAATACCCCTGTACACGAATCGTTTGTCCGACTTCAATAAAAAGTTTCAATTCGAGTTACAATTGGAAGACAAATTTTGAATCGGAGTTGAGGGCTCAGACCCTCGAGCCCTGCCCAAGTCTATTACTGCTTGATCGTGTATTGTCGGCAGAATTACACATATGTACAAAATTTCATTTTAAACGGGCGATAGAAAATCGGTTAAAATTTGAAAAGAAATTTGAACTGGCGTTGGGGACGCAGGGTCGTTACTGCAAAATGGGTTAAAATTTGAAATGAAAATTTTAACAAGTGTTGGGAGTCCAGGAGTCCCAGGCCTTTCCTCAAGTCTGTTGCTGCTTGAACATGTATTGCCATTGGAGTTGTGTGCAAAACTTCAGCTCAATTGGATGATAGGAAGTGGGTGAGAATTCAATTTATAGATTTGATCCACACGTATAAATAAACAATATTATACACATAAATAGATAACCAACAAACCAAGTTAAATAAAAGCGTGTAATAAAATTAAAGAAAGAAAGAAACAAACAAAATAAAAATAAATAAAGACTTTTTATATCAGCTTGATTCGCACTAAAAGGTATGAAAAGATTAAAATGAAGTGTTGCCATCTAAATTTCATACTTTAGTTAATTAAAAAAAAATCTAACTGTCGGGTCGAAAAACTGTTTCCACTTCTGGATTCAGAAAAATCGCCCCTTTCATTTGGTACCGAATTTTTAACGAGCCATGTACTATTTAAAATGACTGAAATGAATTAAAATGAAGTATTGTCACCTAAATTTCATACTTTGGTTAATTTTTAAAAATCTAATGGTCGTGTCGAAAAACTGTTTCCACTCCTGCAGTCAGAAAAATCGCCCCTTTCTTTTGATACCAATTTATAACGATAGGACTGACATTTCTAATTTATTTTGCCCTTTTTCTGTTTTTAACCCAGATTCGGCAGAATGTTTATGACAGAGAATGTAATCTAAAAAAAAAACAATAAAAAAAGAAAAATTAATCTTACATTGCCTATTGGTTACATGTATTAGAAATTCCCAATAAAAATTTAACATTTTTGTTGCCACCTAAATTTTATACTTTAGTTAATTTTAAAAAATCTAATTATTGTGTCGAAAAACTGTTTGCTCCCTTGGATTCAGAAAATTTGTCCCTTTCCTTTGGTACCGAATTTGTAACGATAGAATTAATATTTCTAAGTTATTTTATGTATTACACAAAAGTTGTTGCCACTTAAATTTCATACTTTAGTTATTTTAAAAAAACCTAATTGTCGTGTCGAAAAAATGTTCGCTCCCCTGATTCAGAAAAATCGCCCCTTTAATGTGGTACTGAATTTGTAACGATAGGTATGGTATTCTAATTTATTTTCCTCTTTTCCGTTTTTAACCCGGATTCGGGAGAAGGATTATGACAGAGAAAGTAAGCTGAAAAAAAGTCTTTAATAATAATAATATTAAATAATTTGCTTATATCATTGTCTTTTAAATTTTGGTGATATTTATTGCAAATGAATAGCACGACAGCAGGATTTCTAAATTCACCTCTAATCTTTTATTTACCCATTTTTATAACGGTTCTAGTGGCATAATAGGCACCAATAATTTGGCACCAATACCATTTTCTTTTACTTGATTTAATTATAAGCATGAAAAGCGAACACCTCTGTCGATTTTGGTTTGGTGTAGATAGGCATAATTATAATTTTTATACTGCAAAAAATGTGGAAATAGTAGAAATTTATATATCGTCTTTTTCACCTGTATCTACACATTCTACAAATACGTTTTTGAAAGAAAAAATATAAACATTTTCGTAAATCTTAATAAATTTCTTTTATCAAACTGTTTGATACTGCTCAAATGACATTTATTTTCCGTTTTTAACCGACTTCAAAAAGGAAGGAAGGTTCTCAATTCAAACCGTATGTTTTTTTATGTTTGTTAGCTCATAACTTCTGAACGGATGCTCCGATTTTGATACTTTTGTTTTGTTGAAAAGGTCTTGGTCTGAAATAGCTCCCATTGTAATATCTTTACGATCAAAAGAAAATAAAGGGTGCCCAAAAAAAGGAGCCCCAACTCTTTTAACTGCTAAACGGCTGCAGCTATAGTGATAAAAATGATATGTAAGTATAGCAAAATGGCCATGCAGTTCAAGGTTAAACCGCTTGCAGCGTCACCTGGTGGAAAATAGCGGAGTTAGTGTTCCTATCTCGAAAACGGTTCTAGAGAAAAAAGTGAATTACAGAGTTGAAGAGTATCATCGATTTAGTACAAAAAGATAGTTTAGACATTCATGCTAGCGTTCCTATCTCGGAAACGGTTCAAGACAGGGGAAAAAGTGAATTATAAAATTGCAGAGCATCATCGATTTAGTACGAAAAGATAGTTAAGACATTAATGCTAAAGAAAGAACGCTTAAAACGTGCATTTGTTTGTTCACAGTTTCCTATATTGTGCACAATTGAACGACATTGCATATGTTGTAGCGTAGCGGGTGACATTTATGCTCTGTAAAATTCAAAGTATGGTTATTGTAAGCGGTCACATCGATTAACGCATAGACGTTTTAAACCGACTTCATAAAGGAAGAGGTTCTCAATGCAAACCATGTTTCTCCTTGTTGTAGTTGCTGAAATTTGTTAGCTTATAACTTCGTAAGAGATGATTTAATTTTAATACTTTTTTGTTGTCGTAATGATCTTGGTCTGAAATAGGTTTCATTATGATTTTATTAAGCTATAAACAAATTACAGTATACTCACAAAAATCTGCTCTCACTCTAAATGCTGAACGCATGCAGCTACACTGGAAAAAGCAGTATGTAAGTATCGATGTTGAAACTTCTGCCCGTCAGCTGCAATGCATATTTTGCTCTTTGTTTGAACTTTACGTTGCGCAATTTTCAGCGCAGCTGGTGACACATTCACTGTAAAGTTCAATATATATGCCTAACAGAATTTTTGATTACGAATACAGCGTAACCGTTCTTTACATTTCTAAAGACTTTTTAATTTAACATATCTTCGTTCAATAGATAGTTTTTTGCTCATATCCGATAAAGGAAAGAAAAGTAACACAACTTAAAAATGCAGGATTTGAGAAAAATCAACTTAAAAATAACTTGACAAGAATAAAACTGGCACAACTGTCTCTCGAGTGGATAACTTTCTAGATGGAGATGTAACTTTTTTGTTCATATTGGGTGCATTTCACGTATTTTTAAGTGACATAAACCATTTTTTGAGTTATGTCACTTTTCTTCGAAGTTGTGATTTGCGAAACTGCCGTCGAACGTCTTCTGATGTTCTGCTATATGAATACATTGTCACTGAAATAATTTCCTTCGTCAAACAACCTATAACACTACAATTAATCATAACTTTTGAAGTCGGTGCAAAATTGAATAAAAATTGGTACCGTTAATCAGTGCAAAAATCAAATCCTATTCAAAATACACATCTCACATTGTCACCTGCAAAACGCAGCCGAAAACTACTTTGATTCAAGAAAACAAATAAGATTTCGTAAGTGTCAGGTTTATAAACCTGACATGATTATCTTAAAGCTTCAAAGTTAAGCAGAGTTGAAATAACAGAGTCCAGTGGAAACTGTATTGAGCAGGTAAAAATAAATATGACAAGTTTTTCTTTTAAATAAAATCATTTATTTAAAAACTAGATTGATTTATCTAGTGAAATAAAAATATGGCAAACGGAAATAAAAATTATAACACATTTAGACGATTCGTTTAATATTCTTCAGGGCAGATAGATTAGTACAGAGTAGTTACTGAAGCCTATACTATTACTGAAAGAAGCTTAAAAGTTTGCAGTTTTAAAATGACTATCATCCTCGAATTAATCTAAAAATATTTACTTAAACCTCATCTGAAAAACAACAGCTTTCTACACAAGCTTTAATACTGTCGAGGTTATCAAGGAAACTTAAACTAAAATATACAAACTGCATTTCATGCCAGCTTCTTTATTACCGGGATTCACATCGGCACCAACACGGAAAAAGCACCCGATTGCTTTTCTGCTACGCTACTTATTCAATTCAAGCAGATGACGTAGACTTATGTCATTTGCATACGGATAGCTTCGGTTAACGTATTAATATTTTATGCTAAAATAAATTTTAAATAAACTATGAGTTTTTAAATATTTATTAACTTAAAATTATAAAAGTAAATAGAAAATAAATTACTTAGGTTTTAATAACCGTCGGTTTTAATAAAAAAGGAAAAATAGTTAAACTAAAGAGGGAGTGAAACTGAATAAAACATTGAGTGTCAAGAACACATGAAAATATTTTAAATTTCTAAACTTAACAATAAGCCCCCCCTCTTGACACTCAACCGAGACCATGAAAAAAAATATATATGTATCTGCCCTGAATTTACAAGTTCACATTATATTATTTCAGTAACAAAAAAACTTGTATGTAAAAAAAACATAAATTGACAGATTCAACAACGACTTGCTACTAATCGTCTTTCTTTAGTATATTTCAAGAGCAAAGCAGTCCAATTTTTGCAATGCTTCATTTCAAAGTTATACAGAAAATTCTTGTTGTGAAGATATAATATAAATAATTAAGCATTGGCATGTACATAGATTAACCAATATATGATATAAAACAAGTATATACATTTTGCAATATAATAAACACTTTGAGAAATACATTTGCATTTTCATATTAAAGAGAAAAACATTCTGTTCTCTTTAGAAATAAATAACTTAATTAAAAAAAAAATAGAAATTCGTTTATTTCCTTAATTCTTTTCTTTTCAAAATTTACTCCTTTAATATACATGTTATTCAGTAGATGAAAATAGGCTACTTATGAAAAGAGATAACCCGTATTTTGTTAACGGTTTCGTGAAAATATCTGACCAATTATTTGCACTTTTAACATGTTTAATATTAAATATGTTTTTATAAATCAAATCCCTTATAAAAAATAATTTTACGTCAATGTGTTTGGTTCGATAGTTTTCAATGGGAGACTTCACGAAATCTATAGCAGCCATGTTATCGATTAAAAGTAAAGATTTTTCTTTAGTACCCTGTATTAGTTTTTTATTAAAGCATTCTTCTAAAATTCTATCGAACCATAATAGTTCTTTTGCAGCTTCGGTCATGGCTACGAATTCCGATTCCATAGTACTTAAACTGATACATTTTTCCTTAAACGTTCCCCAAGCTACAGGTGAATTATCTAGTAAAATCAGCTGTCCCCCCATTGAAGTCCTATCGTCTCTGTTGGCCGCAAAGTCAGCGTCTGAATAAACAGTAATATGTGGTTTCCTGCACTCAAGTTTTAACTTTAAATTTCTGGTATAACAAACATAAACTAAGAGTTTTAACAGGCCATTCCAATGCATTATGCCAGGATTACTTTGGAATTGGGCAAAAATATTAACCGCGTACGATATGTCAGGTCTAGTTCTATTAGAGAGAAACGATAAGCAACCTAAAATGCTTCTATAAGGATATTTTGACATTTCTATTGTTTCAGCGTTAGTTTGAGGACACTGAGATTTTGAGTAAATTATCCCTTTACTAATGGGGAGAGACGATATAGGAAAATTGAAAATTTTAAATCTGTTACATATTTCACTAATATATGAATGCTGATGAATAGTTAAATTTCCATTATTTTCCTCGAATTCTACACCCAATAGTTTACGGGTTTTCCTAAGATTTTTAAATCAAAATTTTTACTCAATAAGTCCACTACTTCATCTATATGATTTTTAAATTTTGGAAACAATACAATGTCATCGACATACAATAATAAAATTACTTTCTTGTTAAAAATATAAACACAGTTACACCATGAAAATTTGTTAAAACCTATATTGATCAAAATTCTATTCATTTCGAAAAACCAGGCTCTACCACTTTGGTGTAGGCCGTATATAGCACGATTTAATTTACAAACGAATTTTTCTTTCCCGATCTCTATGAAACCTGGTGGTTGCGACATATAAATATGTTCATCGAGTGGTGCGTAAAAATATGCACCTTTAATATCCAGTTGTAAATGAATCCATCCTTTACATGAAACTAGTAATGAAAAGAAGAAGCGTATTACTCCAAAGTTAACGACAGGGCTAAAAGTATCGTCATAACTTTCTCCTTTTATCTGTTTATATCCCTGCGCCACCAGTCTAGCTTTAAAACGGGCTATTTCCCCCCTTTCATTACGTTTAAGAGTGAAGACCCATCTACATCCTAAAATATTAGTATTTGGAGGTGATTTTGTAAGGTGTCATACATTACGTTCCCGAATAACATCCATTTCTTCTTTAATAGCCTGCAACCACTGATTTTTATAAGGAGATTTTAAAACCTGTTTAAATCTCGTTGGGATTTGATTCACGTCTAGTCAATCGTTTTTCTTAGTTAAATTAGGTTCAGTTAAATTAAGTTCAATATCTGAATCAAGTTCACTATCGGAATTAATTTCATTTGAATTTAATGTTTGTTCTGCACTAGAACAAGATTTTTCATTAACTTTACCTACATATTTTTCTCCGGGACTGAAATTAAAAAGGTTTGGTTCATAAATAATACAATTTTTCTTACAATATTTTTTAACGTCTTTATGACATTTTAAACGTTCAGTTTTTCCAAATTCACAATAATAAACGTCGATTCTGTCACTAGTTTTACGGGGTACCAGAGTTTTAAACCATACAGCCTCTCTGAGCGAGACTCGTTTAATTATATCTCAACTTGATTTAATTTCCTCGTCAGACGAAGATTCAGAATGGT
This sequence comes from Salticus scenicus, assembly GCA_963930645.1. Taxonomy (NCBI): domain Eukaryota; kingdom Metazoa; phylum Arthropoda; class Arachnida; order Araneae; family Salticidae; genus Salticus; species Salticus scenicus. The sequence continues at coordinate 340,397,460 of OZ005652.1, read as the reverse complement.
CAGGGTAAGTCTGATATACATTAAAAGCATCTGAACCAGCATTATTCACACCTTCTGAATCTGTCCCCTCATCTGAACATAACCAACTTTCATTTTCGCGGCCCATCACTGCTCCACTGTGCTCCCTAATATTTATCGGTTCTTCAATTTTAACATTAATTGTTTCTATTGTTTTATTTTCATCTGGGAACCATATCCTATAGTCTTTTGTACTAAGGGCGTAAGCTATCATAATTCCTTTTTTCGCTTTACGGTCAAGTTTGTTTCTAAGTTGTTTTGGTACCCCTACGTATGCTGTTGAGCCAAAAGATTTTAAGTGCTTTACTGAAGGTTTATAACCACCATAAGCTCAAACGGTTTTTCTCTAAATCAGTATGACAAATTCTGTTCCAGGTATACGCAAAGTATAAAGCTGCGTCTGGCCAAAAACTTTTATTTAACCCACTTTCGTCTAAAACCGTCCTCATACCGTCAACAATAGTTTGGTTGAATCTTTCTGCAACAGAATTTTGTTCCGGTGAATAAATGTTAGTAAATTCATGTTTTATGCCCTTTAGCTCACGAAAAGATTTAAAATTATTATTTTGAAACTCTTTCCCGTTATCTGATCTAATAGCTTTTACCTGGCAGTATAAAAATCTCTCCGCTCTTGTTACATAATTTCTAAAGTTTTTAAATACCTCAGTTTTTGCTTTCATAGGAAATATTGTTACTTTACGAGAAAAATCATCGATAATTGATAAGAAATACCTTTGACCGTTTCGGCCAGTTATTTTGCATGGTCCCCATACATCCATATGTAATAACTCAAGGGGATGTCTAGACCTTATTTAACCATGGGGTTTAAAAGAAATTCGTCTTTGTTTATTTACAAGTTTCACAAGAAGCTTCATTGACTTTTAATTTAGGAAGCCCCCTCACACTATCATATTTACAAGTTCTGTCAATTAGTTTAGGACTAACATGAGCAAAATGTCTGTGCCACATATTAAAACAATCCTTTTGAGTATGTAAAACTTCAGTTTTTGTATCCTGAGAGTTTCTTTTACCTGAAGTTTTAGAAACTTCAAATTTAACACTTTTCGTTTCTTTGGATGGAATTTTTGGAAATAAATAATAAATACCATCATGCAGTTTAGCAGTAAATAAAAATTGATCATATTTGTTAGTTACTTTAATTTTACCATCCCCCCCTTAAATTTAGCTCCTGCAATATCCATCTTTGGAGCAGATATTAAATTTTTTCTCAATTTAGAGCAATACATTACATTAGTAAATGTTATATTTTGTTGACCAAATCGTAATTTAACATCACCAGTTCCTTCAATAGGAAAATCAATATTATCTATTGCAACAACAAATCTTTCATTATACAATGGTTTAAAATTAGAAAACAAATTTTTATCACCACAAAAGTGATTACTCGCAGCAGAATCAAAAAGCCAATTGCTTTTGTCACACACATTTTTACTGAAATTAGCAAAAGTAAAAAAAACCTGGTTAGAGTCCTTTCTGGTTCGTCTCGGGAGTCTGGAACGGCCTCTTCTCTGGGAATGGTCAGGTTCTTTCTGGTTAGATCTCTCAGGACTGGAATCACTGGTAGTGGATACAGTTGCCTCTGGAGTTTTAGCTCGCCATGGTCTGTGAGGGGATTGAGCACGTTGCCTCTGGAAAAACGGAGACTTCCGGCGTTGATACCCTTTTGATGTTGATCTTGGCTCGAAGTTTTTCCTTGAATTTTGACAAAAACGACTGATATATCCCGGAACTCCACAGCGGAAACAAGTCACATTTGATCTTGAGTACAGTGTGCTGTGACTCTCAATGAAAAGTTCATCACACTTATCTTGATCACGCAATTCTATCCTTGATTCTTCACTAATTAATTCAACTAGAATATATTTAAACAAAAATTTATCATCAGGCCACCTAAGTATGCTCTGAACTATACTATCGAATTTCTCTGGGAGATAACGAAGCAACTGGAATGATAGATAAACTTCCTTCATTGGCTGATCAATTGGTTCTAAAAGTTCAGCTATTCTCATGAGTCTAGCAGCATACGTATAAATTTTCTCTCCACTTTTTATTTTACATTAAAACAGTTCGCTGCACAACTGCATGTGGCGTGCTCGGTTATCTGGATAAAAATGTTGTTTAAGTTTTTTTCATATCTCAGCCGGATCCGTTAATTTCTCTATAATCCGACGAAAGTCCTTCTCAGTATTGAGGTATAAAATAGATAAAGCAAGTTTTGACCTCGTATTATAATCTTTTAATTCTTTCGGATCAGCTGATGGTTTCGGCTTTTCCTCAGTTCCGATTACGATACCCCAGGCATTCTTTTCAAATAATAAAAACTTCACATCAACTGCCCAGTTACAATAATTCGTAGCATTGAGTTTTTCTATATTATGCTGTATCATTGCCATTTTCGTTAACTGTATTGCCCCCCCCCCCCCCCCTTCTTAAAGATTCTTATAAAACTTTGGGATCAATACGCCGGAAGAAAATTTTACTTCATTAAACTTTGTCATTTTAAAACTTTCACTTAAACTGCTCAATACTGGGCAATAGCCCATAACCAAATATGTCAGGTTTATAAGCCTGACATGATTAACTTAAAGCTTCAAAGTTAAGCAGAGTTGAAATAATAGAGTCCAGGGGAAACTGTATTGAGCAGGTAAAAAGAAATATGACAAGTTTTTCTTTTAAATAAAATCATTTATTTAAAAACTAGATTGATTTATCTAGTGAAATAAAAATATGGCAAACGAAAATAAAAATTATAACACATTTAGACGATTCGTTTAATATTCTTCAGGGCAGATAGATTAGTACAGAGTAGTTACTGAAGCCTATACTATTACTGAAAGAAGCTTAAAAGTTTGCAGTTTTAAAATGACTATCATCCTCGAATTAATCTAAAAATATTTACTTAAACCTCATCTGAAAAACAACAGCTTTCTACACAAGCTTTAATACTGTCGAGGTTATCAAGGAAACTTAAACTAAAATATACAAACTGCATTTCATGCCAGCTTCTTTATTACCGGGATTCACACCGGCACCAACACGGAAAAAGCACCCGATTGCTTTTCTGCTACGCTACTTATTCAATTCAAGCAGATGACGTAGACTTATGTCATTTGCATACGGATAGCTTCGGCTAACGTATTAATATTTTATGCTAAAATAAATTTTAAATAAACTATGAGTTTTTAAATATTTATTAACTTAAAATTATAAAAGTAAATAGAAAATAAATTACTTAGGTTTTAATAACCGTCGGTTTTAATAAAAAAGGAAAAATAGTTAAACTAAAGAGGGAGTGAAACTGAATAAAACATTGAGTGTCAAGAACACATGAAAATATTTTAAATTTCTAAACTTAACAATAAGCCCCCCCTCTTGACACTCAACCGAGACTATGAAAAAAAATATATATATATCTGCCCTGAATTTACAAGTTCACATTATATTATTTCAGTAACAAAAAAACTTGTATGTAAAAAAAACATAAATTGACAGATTCAACAACGACTTGCTACTAATCGTCTTTCTTTAGTATATTTCAAGAGCAAAGCAGTCCAATTTTTGCAATGCTTCATTTCAAAGTTATACAGAAAATTCTTGTTGTGAAGATATAATATAAATAATTAAGCATTGGCATGTACATAGATTAACCAATATATGATATAAAACAAGTATATACATTTTGCAATATAATAAACACTTTGAGAAATACATTTGCATTTTCATATTAAAGAGAAAAACATTCTGTTCTCTTTAGAAATAAATAACTTAATTAAAAAAAAATAGAAATTCGTTTATTTCCTTAATTCTTTTCTTTTCAAAATTTACTCCTTTAATATACATGTTATTCAGTAGATGAAAATAGGCTACTTATGAAAAGAGATAACCCGTATTTTGTTAACGGTTTCGTGAAAATATCTGACCAATTATTTGCACTTTTAATATGTTTAATATTAAATATGTTTTTATAAATCAAATCCCTTATTAAAAATAATTTTACGTCAATGTGTTTGGTTCGATAGTTTTCAATGGGAGACTTCACGAAATCTATAGCAGCCATGTTATCGATTAAAAGTAAAGATTTTTCTTTAGTACCCTGTATTAGTTTTTTATTAAAGCGTTCTTCTAAAATTCTATCGAACCATAATAGTTCTTTTGCAGCTTCGGTCATGACTACGAATTCCGATTCCATAGTACTTAAACTGATACATTTTTCCTTAAACGTTCCCCAAGCTACAGGTGAATTATCTAGTAAAATCAGCTGTCCCCCCATTGAAGTCCTATCGTCTCTGTTGGCCGCAAAGTCAGCGTCTGAATAAACAGTAATATGTGGTTTCCTGCACTCAAGTTTTAACTTTAAATTTCTGGTATAACAAACATAAACTAAGAGTTTTAACAGGCCATTCCAATGCATTATGCCAGGATTACTTTGGAATTGGGCAAAAATATTAACCGCGTACGATATGTCAGGTCTAGTTCTATTAGAGAGAAACGATAAGCAACCTAAAATGCTTCTATAAGGATATTTTGACATTTCTATTGTTTCAGCGTTAGTTTGAGGACACTGAGATTTTGAGTAAATTATCCCTTTACTAATGGGGAGAGACGATATAGGAAAATTGAAAATTTTAAATCTGTTACATATTTCACTAATATATGAATGCTGATGAATAGTTAAATTTCCATTATTTTCCTCGAATTCTACACCCAATAGTTTACGGGTTTTCCTAAGATTTTTAAATCAAAATTTTTACTCAATAAGTCCACTACTTCATCTATATGATTTTTAAATTTTGGAAACAATACAATGTCATCGACATACAATAATAAAATTACTTTCTTGTTAAAAATATAAACACAGTTACACCATGAAAATTTGTTAAAACCTATATTGATCAAAATTCTATTCATTTCGAAAAACCAGGCTCTACCACTTTGGTGTAGGCCGTATATAGCACGATTTAATTTACAAACGAATTTTTCTTTTCCGATCTCTATGAAACCTGGTGGTTGCGACATATAAATATGTTCATCGAGTGGTGCGTAAAAATATGCACCTTTAATATCCAGTTGTAAATGAATCCATCCTTTACATGAAACTAGTAATGAAAAGAAGAAGCGTATTACTCCAAAGTTAACGACAGGGCTAAAATTATCGTCATAACTTTCTCCTTTTATCTGTTTATATCCCTGCGCCACCAGTCTAGCTTTAAAACGGGCTATTTCCCCCCTTTCATTACGTTTAAGAGTGAAGACCCATCTACATCCTAAAATATTAGTATTTGGAGGTGATTTTGTAAGGTGTCATACATTACGTTCCCGAATAACATCCATTTCTTCTTTCATAGCCTGCAACCACTGATTTTTATAAGGAGATTTTAAAACCTGTTTAAATCTCGTTGGGATTTGATTCACGTCTAGTCAATCGTTTTTCTTAGTTAAATTAGGTTCAGTTAAATTAAGTTCATTATCTGAATCAAGTTCACTATCGGAATTAATTTCATCAGAATTTAAAGTTTGTTCTGCACTAGAACAAGATTTTTCATTAACTTTACCTACATATTTTTCTCCGGGACTGAAATTAAAAAGGTTTGGTTCATAAATAATACAATTTTTCTTACAATATTTTTTAACGTCTTTATGACATTTTAAACGTTCAGTTTTTCCAAATTCACAATAATAAACGTCGATTCTGTCAATAGTTTTACGGGGTACCAGAGTTCTAAACCATACAGCCTCTCTGAGCGAGACTCGTTTAATTATATCTCAACTTGATTTAATTTCCTCGTCAGACGAAGATTCAGAATGGTCAGGGTAAGTCTGATATACATTAAAAGCATCTGATCCAGCATTATTCACACCTTCTGAATCAGACCCCTCATCTGAACATAACCAACTTTCATTTTCGCGGCCCATCACTGCTCCACTGTGCTCCCTAATATTTATCGGTTCTTCAATTTTAACATTAATTGTTTCTATTGTTTTATTTTCATCTGGGAACCATATCCTATAATCTTTTGTACTAAGGGCGTAACCTATCATAATTCCTTTTTTCGCTTTACGGTCAAGTTTGTTTCTAAGTTGTTTTGGTACCCCTACGTATGCTGTTGAGCCAAAAGATTTTAAGCGCTTTACTGAAGGTTTATAACCACCATAAGCTCAAACGGTTTTTCTCTAAATCAGTATGACAAATTCTGTTCCAGGTATACGCAAAGTATAAAGCTGCGTCTGGCCAAAAACTTTTATTTAACCCACTTTCGTCTAAAACCGTCCTCATACCGTCAACAATAGTTTGGTTGAATCTTTCTGCAACAGAATTTTGTTCCGGTGAATAAATGTTAGTAAATTCATGTTTTATGCCCTTTAGCTCACGAAAAGATTTAAAATTATTATTTTGAAACTCTTTCCCGTTATCTGATCTAATAGCTTTTACCTGACAGTTTAAAAATCTCTCCGCTCTTGTTACATAATTTCTAAAGTTTTAAATACCTCAGTTTTTGCTTTCATAGGAAATATTGTTACTTTACGAGAAAAATCATCGATAATTGATAAGAAATACCTTTGACCGTTTCGGCCAGTTATTTTGCATGATCCCTATACATCCATATGTAATAACTCAAGGGGATGTCTAGACCTTATTTGACCATGGGGTTTAAAAGAAATTCGTCTTTGTTTATTTACAAGTTTCACAAGAAGCTTCATTGACTTTTAATTTAGGAAGCCCCCTCACACTATCATATTTACAAGTTCTGTCAATTAGTTTAGGACTAACATGAGCAAAACGTCTGTGCCACATATTAAAACTGTCCTTTTGAGTATGTAAAACTTCAGTTTTTGTATCCTGAGAGTTTCTTTTACCTGAAGTTTTAGAAACTTCAAATTTAACACTTTTCGTTTCTTTGGATGGAATTTTTGGAAATAAATAATAAATACCATCATGTAATTTAGCAGTAAATAAAAATTGATCATATTTGTTAGTTACTTTAATTTTACCATCCCCCCCCTTAAATTTAGCTCCTGCAATATCCATCTTTGGAGCAGATATTAAATTTTTTCTCAATTTAGAGCAATATATTACATTAGTAAATGTTATATTTTGTTGACCAAATCGTAATTTAACATCACCAGTTCCTTCAATAGGAAAATCAATATTATCTATTGCAACAACAAATCTTTCATTATACAATGGTTTAAAATTAGAAAACAAATTTTTATCACCACAAAAGTGATTATTCGCAGCCGAATCAAAAAGCCAATTGCTTTTGTCACACACATTTTTACTGAAATTAGCAAAAGTAAAAAAAACCTGGTTAGAGTCCTTTCTGGTTCGTCTCGGGAGTCTGGAACGGCCTCTTCTCTGGGAATGGTCAGGTTCTTTCTGGTTAGATCTCTCAGGACTGGAATAACTGGTAGTGGATACAGTTGCCTCTGGAGTTTTAGCTCGCCATGGTCTGTGAGGGGATTGAGCACGTTGCCTCTGGAAAAACGGAGACTTCCGGCGTTGATACCCTTTTGATGTTGATCTTGGCTCGAAGTTTTTCCTTGAATTTTGACAAAAACGACTGATATGTCCCGGAACTCCACAGCGGAAACAAGTCACATTTGATCTTGAGTACAGTGTGCTGTGACTCTCAATGAAAAGTTCATCACACTTATCTTGATCACGCAATTCTATCCTTGATTCTTCACTAATTAATTCAACTAGAATATCTTTAAACAAAAATTTATCATCAGGCCACCTAAGTATGCTCTGAACTATACTATCGAATTTCTCTGGGAGATAACGAAGCAACTGGAATGATAGATAAACTTCCTTCATTGGCTGATCAATTGCTTCTAAAAGTTCAGCTATTCTCATGAGTCTAGCAGCATACGTATAAATTTTCTCTCCACTTTTTATTTTACATTAAAACAGTTCGCTGCACAACTGCATGTGGCGTGCTCGGTTATCTGGATAAAAATGTTGTTTAAGTTTTTTTCATATCTCAGCCGGATCCGTTAATTTCTCTATAATCCGACGAAAGTCCTTCTCAGTATTGAGGTATAAAATAGATAAAGCAAGTTTTGACCTCGTATTATAATCTTTTAATTCTTTCGGATCAGCTGATGGTTTCGGCTTTTCCTCAGTTCCGATTACGATACCCCAGGCATTCTTTTCAAATAATAAAAACTTCACATCAACTGCCCAGTTACAATAATTCGTAGCATTGAGTTTTTCTATATTATGCTGTATCATTGCCATTTTCGTTAACTGTATTGCCCCCCCCCCCCCCTTCTTAAAGATTCTTATAAAACTTTGGGACCAATACGCCGGAAGAAAACTTTACTTCATTAAACTTTGTCATTTTAAAACTTTCACTTAAACTGCTCAATACTGGGCAATAGCCCATAACCAAATATGTCAGGTTTATAAGCCTGACATGATTATCTTAAAGTTTCAAAGTTAAGCAGAGTTGAAATAACAGAGTCCAGTGGAAACTGTATTGAGCAGGTAAAAAGAAATATGACAAGTTTTTCTTTTAAATAAAATCATTTATTTAAAAACTAGATTGATTTATCTAGTGAAATAAAAATATGGCAAACGAAAATAAAAATTATAACACATTTAGACGATTCGTTTAATATTCTTCAGGGCAGATAGATTACTACAGAGTAGTTACTGAAGCCTATACTATTACTGAAAGAAGCTTAAAAGTTTGCAGTTTTAAAATGACTATCATCCTCGAATTAATCTAAAAATATTTACTTAAACCTCATCTGAAAAACAACAGCTTTCTACACAAGCTTTAATACTGTCGAGGTTATCAAGGAAACTTAAACTAAAGTATACAAACTGCATTTCATGCCAGCTTCTTTATTACCGGGATTCACATCGGCACCAACACGAAAAAAGCACCCGATTGCTTTTCTGCTACGCTACTTATTCAATTCAAGCAGATGACGTAGACTTATGTCATTTGCATACGGATAGCTTAGGCTAACGTATTAATATTTTATGCTAAAATAAATTTTAAATGAACTATGAGTTTTTAAATATTTATTAACTTAAAATTATAAAAGTAAATAGAAAATAAATTACTTAGGTTTTAAAAACCGTCGGTTTTAATAAAAAAGGAAAAATAGATAAACTAAAGAGGGAGTGAAACTGAATAAAACATTGAGTGTCAAGAACACATGAAAATATTTTAAATTTCTAAACTTAACAGTAAGCAGCAGAAGTTGGCGAAGATGCAGGTATCTGACGTCCTTGGTGTAAGAAAAATCGCAAAATTATCAGGAGTGGATCAAGACAGCACATTTGCTCCTTTGAAATAGACATCTAAATTTTTCATTGTTGCCTTTATTTTAATTATTTTCAACCGTAAAATAAAATATGCTTTCACGTGAAGATGCACGTTATTAGTTATTATTACTTTCTTCTATATGTAATATAGAGAAAGTATTGGATTCGTAAAAATTTTCGACCTCGGGTTTCTGATGGATTTACACGTTTTGAGAGCTGTAGAACACGATTTGACTATTTTTAGAAAATGTCTGTCTGTCTGTCTGTGTTTGTGTGTGTGTGACAAAATTTTGTGGCAACTGTATCTCAGAAACTACTGCACAGAATTTCATACAAATTGGTATGTAGTTGCACCTTGACATAAATTAGTGCCTATTAACTTTTGGTAAAAATTGTCTTACAGGTTGCGTTGCCATCCCGCTTTTTCTAAATTTTTAACATGGTGATATAGGACAAAATTTTGTATAAATGTGCATAAAGAGAATTATTTTTTAATAATCATTATGAAATTTACAAGAATTATTTATAATAGAGATAGTCAACTGGGAAAAAAATTTTGTATGTGTAGGAGCCTCGCCACCCCCCCTGGGGCGGAAGTCCCCCCTCGAGGAGAGTAAATTTTCAAGATGGGTATCTTTCGAAAGGTCTCATCAATACCTTTAAAACGAATGGTTGAACTATAAATCTGTGATAATTTAAAACAAAGTTATCGATTTTTTTTACTTTTAACAAAAAAAAAACTTAGTTTTACTTAGTTTTACTAAACTTTAATTTTTTTTTTTTTTTTAACGAAATTTAACTGGACGTGGTATTTAGTTGGCCCCTGACATAAACTGGGGCTGATTAGATTTGGGGATCAATCGCTCAACAGGTGGCGCTGTGATCGTATTTTTTCTAAATTTTTAACATGGCAGTATAGGACAATATTTCGTATAAATGTACATAATGAGAGTTATTCTTAACTTGTGATTGTGAAATTAATATGAATTATTGATAATAGTAGTAGTTAATTAGGAAAAAAAATTGGGGCATCGCTTCTCCCCCTAGGGGGAAGTACCCCCCGGGGAGGGTAAATTTTCAAGATGGGTATCTTTCGAAAGGTCTCGTCAATACCTTTAAAACTAATGGTTGAACTATAAATATTTGATAATTTAAAACAAAGTTATCGATTTTTTTTACTTTTAACGAAAAAAAAACTGAAAAAAATCTTTTTTTTTTTTTTTTTGTTACTGCGTGAATTTGTATAGGAAAATATAGAAGAAAGTCTTGTGGTGGCCACAACATACTAGTTTTTTTTTAAAGTCGTTTGAATAGTAGTTACTTTTTGGAGTAGGTTCTATTTTTTTACAAAAAGATTTTATTAAAGTATGCTGAATTTTTATACTTAAAGAAATAACAGAAAATCATAATTTCAAAACTTAAACATTTTTGTTTTTCCTATTTTATGTGCTTTTATGAGCATGATTGACACACGTTTGTGTTAATTCAAAGTTTATTTCACTAAACCAAATAACCAAATGTGTCGATTTTGGTTTCTATAACTAAAATTTAATAAAACGGTTCTTCGGATTATGTAGTTACAATATTAATTTCGTGTAAAATAGTTGAAAGAGATTTAGAGATTCCTGCAATGAAGATTATGCTTTTTATTATATTGCAATATTTTATCTTATTGTCTTTTATCTCCTTCTATGAAAATGACATTATTTTTATGTAACACTAGTATATTGTGGCTATCCCAATACTTTGTTCTGTATTTTCCTATACAAATTCACGCAGATACAAATAATTTACGAAAATTATTATTTAATAAAATTATTTTTCATGATGGGGATTTTTCATCTCAGAAAAGTATAACATTAAATGCCGAAAGAAAGTCAATTTTGCGCCTTACAGATAACATAAAAAAAAAAAAAAAAAAAACTAGTTTACTACTATTATTATGAATAATTCAAATTAATTGTTTTGGGAAATATCTGAAAGAAGTCACATAGCTGTTTTCAATATCTTTGTAACATTTTTAGTAGAAATCTACTAAAAAATCCGGAATTTCTGAGATTTCCCCCCGAAAAACTATTCCCCCCCTCTCCTTTTAGAATCAGGAATTCCAAAAAACGTACATAATGTTTTATTTATACTCAAGTCTAGTCTCCTCTTGTGCAATTTCTTCACCGTGAAGTAATTTGGGGCCGAGTTATGCTTTCAATAATATTTTGCCTCCTGCCCCCTAAAGGGGGAATTCGATAAATCCCGTTACTTTAGGTTTTGGATACATATAAACAATTCAAGCACTAAAATTCGTGACCGCAGCTCTCATAAATTTCCCAGGACAAATTTAGTGCTTAAAAGTAGCAAGTTCGAGCCCACCTTTTAGCACTAAATCTGTCTTGGGCAATGTGTCTCGAATTCACCCTTCGTAACACATACTTCCCTCCCTCTCGCCAAAATAAATAAATAAATAAATAAAATAAAAAACGTGTTTTGGAAATATTCTAAGGAAGACGCATGGCTGTTTTCATCTTTGTTCCAATTTTAGTAGAGTTCTACTCAAAAATCCGGAATTTGCAAAATTTCTCGCCAAAAAGTTATTTCCTCCTCCCTTTCCTTAAAAATCAAAACTCTCTAAATCACAGTTTTATTTGCACTCATGTGTAGTCTCCCCATGTGCAATTTCTTCACTGTGAAGTAATTTGGAGCCGAGTTGTGCTTACAAAGATGTTGTTGGCTTTTGTCCCAACAAGGGGAGAACGGGGGTAATTTTGATAAATCCCGTTACTTTAGGTGTTGGATGCATGTAAACTATCCAAGCACCAAAATTCCTGAACGCAGCTCCCATAGATTTCCCAGGACAAATTTAGCGCTAAAAGGTGTGTCTCGATTTTGCCCCCTCGTAACCCCCCCCCCCCCACCACAAAAAAAAAAAAAAAAAAAAAAATACAAAAAACAAAAAAGTTTGTTTTTATACATATCCTAAGGAAGTCACATAGCTTTTCTTTCAACATCTTTGTTCCATTTTTGGTAGAGTTCTACTCAAAAATCTAGAATTTACAAAATTTCCCTCCAAAAATCGATTTTCCCCCTTTCTCCCCTTAAAAATCAAAAATTCCTAAATCGCAGATAATTTTTTAGTTTTACTTATGTCTAGTCTCTTCATGTGCAATTTCTTTACCGTGAAGTAACTTGGAGCTGTGTTATGCTTACAAACGTGTTTTTGAAATTTGCCCCCCCCAGGAGGAGAATGGGGGGGGGGAATTTCGAAAAAAAAATTAAAGATATAATTTTTAATTGGATAAGGACCAATATTCCTGCCGAGCGCCGTTGAATTCCGTTCAGCCGTTCTCACGTGATACCCAGACAAAAATAGCATTACAGACATACACTCACAACGACACACACATAGACAGACAACATTTTAAAAAATCATTTTTGGTTTTCATGGAGTGTGAAACATGAAGATATCGCAAAGTTTTTTGATTCTGACAAATTTACAGACAAAAGTCTGATTTTATTAATAAAGATAATATTAAATTGAAACCCTATTTACAATTACCTTATGTATGTAATTATTTTTAAAATTTATAATTTGTTACAAACATCTTGTTTATGAGTTGTCTCAGAGAAGAAAATCTCAAATGGCTTAATCCTCACATAGACAATCTTTTCGTAACACCGTGTGTATTCATCGCCAAATACGTCAAATAGCGTGGCAGCGTTGCTTAATTTACAGTTTAATTTTTTAAAGTCTATTATTTTTTCTTTTGTTTTTTTCTTCGGAACAGCTTCAGCATCGGATCCCCAAGCAAAATTTTAAATTTGGCATCGAAGTACCCAGGACATTTCTCGACAACTTCTTTATATCCGACTCTGCTATAGCCATTATAATTCATTGCCAAAATGGCAAAATTAAAATAAAATAAAGTAAAAGGTTGCCAAGAGGGTCTTATACTAAAACTGTATCTTTTCTTCAATATTCAACTGCATCGACAATCCATTAGTGTTTTTTGCATTGAAATTTTGTCAAATGATAAATATTTGGCGATATGTGAATTCTTTATCGATATCAGGTGGTATATATATATATATACAGAGAGAGACCTGTTGTCTAAAACGTAAAGATAACGTATTTTATTTATTTATTTATTTATATTATTGTTTATTTTATTATTTTTTTTTCCATTCAAAGCGTTTTACTGACAAAATCTTTCTGGCGCATTCGCAGGCGTTTTTTACCCACAATTAAAAAACTAATCAAAATTTTGAAAATTTCTGTAGATATAATTTTAAGTTGGGTGAAGACCTAAATTCCTGCCATGTGCCGTTGAATTCCGTCCAGCCGTTCTCGAGTGATATCCGGACAAAAATAGTGACATACAGACACTATGACACAGACACACACACACACACACACACACAAGCAAAAATTTCTGAAATCATATTTGGCTTTCATGGTGTGTGAAGCGTGACGATATCGAAAAATTTTTTGGTTCTGATAAATTTAGAGACAAAAGTCTGATTTTATTATTATAGATTATTTTTAAATTTAATTAATTAATTTATTTTTTCAAATAAAAACTATGAAATATTTATATATTAGCTTTTTATTCGCTGCTTTAACAAGCATTTCTGTGTATGTATATATTCAAGAATATCTTGATTTATAAACATGTTTAATCTGATACAACCAATTTTAGCTATTTTAAGCATTTTTTTTTTCTTTTTTTTTAAGATAGTGAAACAATGACCTTTAACAGAGGTTGTTGGAAATAAACTAACTTGTGAAAGTAATACCTTTAAAGGAAAGGGAAAAAAAGGACAATAGTTTTCAACCGACAATGTGATCTTGAATTATTTACGGTTATTGATGTAGTCTGATTCGGGAACATAACAAACTAGAAGCATTCAATGATACTTTTCTATTAAAACTTTTTTCTCACGAAAAAAAAAAAAAAAAAAAAAAAATAAATAAATAAAAAATAAATCTTACTCCATAAGATTCCGAGTTTTAAATCAATAGTTTTTTGTCTATTTTCACAGTTACTTTTTAAATTGTATATTAAAAAAATGTATTTAAAATCTGTATTCCAAAAATATATTGTTTCATAGACTATGAGAATTTGCAGTTCCATCAAATATTTTATTAAAAAGATACAAATATATTTTTTTAATTTAGATTTTGTTTTTTGTGATTTGCAAAATAAATTAAGATTTTAGTACACGAAGTTGAAGTAATTCTCTTATACAGCCTAATCAATCTGAATTAGCAGTAAAAGTACAGAGTGATCGGTAAGTCACCAGTTTTTTCAAAATTGAATAAAAAAAGCAACCACAATAGATAGGAAATCCAAATGAAAAGTATTTTATTGCGAAATGATGGGCGTTAGTGTATCAAGTTTTCAAAATGTCATCCCTCAATTGAAACAAGGTGTTGGATGTGTATGCAAAAATTCTCAATTGCTGCATGAATTTTTTCCTCAGGAATGACTTGAATTACCTCCCTTATTCGATCTTTAAGCATCTCCAAGTCCTCTCCAAGCTTTGCATACGCTTCACCTTTCACGGCATACCACAGAAAGAAGTCGCAGACGTTTATGTTTGGAGAATATGGAGGTCAATCTAAACCTCCTCCAGTTTTCTGGGGAGCATCTAGACCAATAATTCGGCCTTGGAAGATTTCAGCATTTCTCCTCAAATTCTCCTCAGTTGAGTGGGGGCGTGCTCCATCCTCCTGGAACCAATATTTACAATTATTTACATTTAAAAATAACGATTACTTTAAAAAACCTGTGACTTACCAACCACCCTGTAAATGAACTTATTGACATAAAAATTACGCACCGAGAAAGACTTTTTATATATGTGAGTACAATTTTTGATATAAATAAATGATTATGTTGTTTCAGCAAAAAGGACATCTCTTAAAAGAAAAACAGCAAATGGCTGGAAATTCTAGTTCCTTGTTGAAACATATATAGCTTGAATACATTATACGATGAACACTGAGACATACTGATCAGGTTTATTGTTCTGGATCTCCCATTCCACAATTTCTATACGTGCATGTTTAGTTCAACCAAACTCGTCAGCTACTTAATTTGATCAGATATGCTCGATTAGAGAGAAATCTGATGATCGGACAGAATTGAAAAGGGTGTTAATGTAGCAGAGGCATTCTTAGGATATTACGCAATGCGTCGAGCATTGTCACGTTAAAAAATATCGCTTAGGAACTTTGTTTTGAGAGGCAACACCTGCAGCTGACGGATATCACGAAAATACCAGTAGGCTATCAGGAAACCTTGTATTAATGTTAGAGAATACTTATGTAATGATGTTTGATTATCATTACAGAGGCTGTTTGAGCTTTGTGTCTTTGTAAACTGAAGACGGTATTAAGAAATTCACCGCTGGGTCTCTCTATAAACGTGCCCGATTCTATTCACTGCCTAAATTGAATTTCAATTTATTGCTAAGGGCGAATTGGTTCCATTTGGTTATGGTACAATCCTGTTAATTACTATACCATTCCACACGATTACGACGGTAAATAGGTGCCATTAGCTGAATACGTAACGGATTCCGTAGTGCCAAATGTTCGTCAACATGGAGCCTTGCAGTGACAGATACAAGATCAGATATGATAAAGTGTATGCTTCTGACCTAATATCAGAAAATGCTGCATTTTGTGATATGAGTTTATGCTGAGTGATGTGACAGTCTACGAAGTATTGGTTTGTTGCGGGCAACCAGATTCTGGCCGCAATGTGCGATACTTCTCTCTCGTACATTGGTCCCAACAACTTCTTACAATAAAGTGATATCAGCGTAAGTGTAAATTCGATTAGCTGATTACCCGTTTTCTATCATAACGATGATTTTTATGTGATATACTATTGTGAATAACAACCGAAATTCAATACAAACTATGTAATAAAAGTTTAAATTATAATAGAGTTATGTCTTCGTGTCTTGAAAAAATTATTGTGCCATCAAAATTTGTAGGAACTATAACTTCTTGTTGACAACAAAATTTTATTAAATTTATCACTACCGACAATGCCCGTCTACATAATTTCTGAGATATATACGAGTTCAAGTGATAAAACACACGATAGTTTCTATTTTATTATTACTTTTTTTAATAACTAACGTCTTTTAATAGGTAACCGATATTAAAAATAAGCACCATCAATTTTTTATATCAGTAATCGGCGTTCAGTACAGTCGGTATCAAAATTATTCGAGCGCTAGAAAAAATTCCTATATAAAAAAAGTACACTTAATACTGTTTTGTTAAATATATCCTTATCGAATCATGTTTTTAGTCTGTCTAAGAACATGATTCGACAAGGATTTATTTAACAAAACAGTATTAACTCTACTTTTTTTATATAGGAATTTTCGCTAGTGTTCGGATACTTTTGTCACCGACTGTAATATGTATACCTACATATACAATTCGCAGACAAGTAGCATCGTCTGAAGGGAAAATTTGGAACTAATTGTTATATTTACATAAATAAACATATTTACATAAATTCTTTTTGCACTGAAGACGGTACACTTAAGGCTGCCGAAACAGCTGTATACAGCTCAAATATTTTTCTTTGGCGTTTCTGACGTAGTAGTTTATCCGGGTTTTTAATAAATAAAACATTTTATCACAAAAAGTATTGTAATGCCATCCACACTTTCGTACTATACTTACTTGATTTTATTTTAAAGTTTAAAATATGTCAGGGGCTTTTGGACCACTCTGTATGTTTACTAAATTAATATAAACTTAATAAATGTATTATTTATTATATAATTCTACTGAATAAATGAATAACAAACTTTTTCTAATTTTTTTTTCACAATTACCTATTTTAATAAAAATAATTATTAATTTCTAATTCATATAGTTAAGTTAAACTACTTGAACAGTGAAAGTAAATCTTTCTTTAATTATCTAGAAGTAAGATATTTTAAACAGACATTAAAATCAAAGTTCTTCAAATATCATATCCGATTCTGTCAGAATGTAAGTGGCTCGAAAAGATAATGAAGGATCGATATTGATGACAAATATTAATAAGGCAATTTCTAAGTGGCAAATATATTGTTCATGTAATTGATTTCTAGCTACAGCTGTCTAGAAAATTGAAAAGCATTTGAAGCAATCTAGCGATTTCCTGCTGCTTAGTAAATTCGTCTTAAGATATTGCTGTCACAGAAGCTGAAATATATTACCATATTACAATTGATCAATACATGTTTCACCTGCCAACAGAAAAAGAGAAAGGTTTATTCTGAGAACTCATGAATAGGAATTACCCTAAAACAGTCATCAATTCTAAATGTGTCAAAGCCATAGCCACGCTTTCGCAGAAAGAAATTTGTTAAATTTTGATTAATAAGACAGAAAAGGGATTTATATTACTTAAAATTTGCGTTCGACATTATTTGGTATTGCGAATTTTATTTACTGAAATAAAATTTATATTATTCTACTATTCTTGACAAAGTTATTGGGGCGTCTATATTCAGAATAGTGACAATTCTTGTATAAGGAAATATGTAAAAGATGTATCCATGGGTGCGGCAAAAATGGGAAAGAGAGGAAGGAATGCTCTACCTAAGATTTCGAGGTTTAACTAAATTTATTTATCTATTAGAATTAAAAAAAAAAAAAAAATTGCAAAGTTAATTTGAATAATTAAATATTACGAAATAAAAGCTATATTTCATTAAAGCATAATACTGTCTCTGTACATCCTTCTGAAATGAAATTGTTTAAGGATGAATATAATATTATCTCTCTCTCTCTCTCTGCGACTTTTTTCTGTGGCACTCATGGAGTACATTTGTTTCAATTTCAATATTTTATTTACATGACACATACATATATATTACAATCACTACTGTTTTTAAATGCAATTTCTAATTTTGGATTTATACTGCAACAACTACTGCTTAATGTTATGAAAATTAGTATATATATATATATATTTTTTTTCAGAAATGTAAAGCGCGAAATTGTTAAAAGGGATCGGTAAAATCTAGGAGATATTTACTTACTTATGTTTAACATGATCAAAACTTTTTCATAGCAGGCATGAATTTAATAGTTTGAGGTGAGAAATGTTTAATTATTTGTTTTATATTAATCATAGTCTATTTCCATATTTTGCTATTTTCAAATATTCAGATATAAAAGAAAGTATTTTCAGTAATATTTTTCTTAAAATCTTATGAAAACACTTTCCACCTTATTTGAGACATATGTTCATTCAGAAAGATTGTCGTACAGTAAGTAGTTAAGCAATATATAAACCTATTAAATAAAACTTCTTATTTATTTATTTACTATTTTAGAAAAGCATGATAGATAATCTTGCCTTCAAAGTTAGAATTATGATAAACAAAATCGCACTGCAAAATAGTTAAACATATTATTACTTATATACTTTCTGATAAGATTTTAAATTGCTATCAAAAAAGTCTGTGTATGAACAGATAACGATTGAAAAACATTTGCATATTATTAGACCAATTTCTGGTCGAATGAGTTACAGCCGAGTTCATGTTGAAGACAGTACTTTCATCTGATGTTTCAATAAATTTTAACGGTAAAACATTTTTAAACCGCGATACTACGAAAAAAAGAAGGGAAATTTCTATATAAAGCGTTTGATAATAAATTTAAGAGATGAGTTTGATATTAGTAAAATTGGCGATAAATTCCATTCTTGTATCTAACGTAATCAAAACATTTTGCATACAGGAAGTCGTACGTCCAAAATGTGGATGATCAAATTATCCGTTAAAAAAAAAAAAAAAAAAAAAAAAAAAAAAACTAGTTGGCATAGGTGGACTCTACTCAGTTCCCCATCATATTTATATTCTCATAAATTTCTAGTGCGAGACATATTATAATCATGTTAAAAGAAATGAATTTGACCAAAGCTTGATACAGTGACAGAATAAAATCCCCACCTAATAGGCTATCCACTGTTCACTTCGATATATTTATCTTATTCTAAACTATTAATTTATTTTGTCAGGGTCAATTCCTTTGTTTAGTTTTCATGCTACTATTTCCAATGCAATAATCCTCAAAATTCATATTTGTATGAAAAATTTACAATTTCGCTATGTTGATAAAATCGTAAATTACGAATAATTTACGAAATTTTCCTATTAGAATATTTGTATTCAATCATGTTCAAACAAATATCATAAATGTAATTTTGAAGTTGTCTAATGTATTTATGATCCTCAAAATGGAAGTTTATGTTCAATTTTGTCTTATTCTGACATGTTAAATAAATCGTAAATTCCAAATAACTTACGAATTTTTTAAATTGGAAAAACCATAGTCTATGATATTCATGCCAGTATCCAAAATAATATTTAAAAAGTGGTTTGACATCTTTACGATGAAAATATCCCTCAATATTGACGTTTATGTGAAATTTTGCTCTATTCTTCCATGTTAAGAAATTCGTAATTTTCTAATAACTTACGAAATTTTTATATTGGAAAATTCATAGTCATTAATATTCATGCCAGTGTTCTAAATAATATTTCAAAAGTAGTCTGACATCTTTACGATGAAAATATCTCTCAAAATTAACGTTTATGTGAAATTTTGCCCTATATTCTGCCATGTTAAGAAATTCGTAAATTTCCAATTACTTGTGAAATTTTCAAAGTAGCATATTTATAGTTACTGATGTTCATTCCGGCATCAAAACTGATATTTTAAAACTGGTCTGACATTTTTACAGTAAAAAGTTTCCATTTAATGCACGTTTAAGTGAAATTTTGTCCTATTCTCCCATGTTAAGAAAATCGTAAATTTCTCATAACTTACGAAGTTTTTTATTTCGAATGTTGCAAATGAATTGGGTTCTTGCCAGTATCGAAAGTAATATTTTAAAACTGATTTGACTTCTCTGCGATCATTTGTTCGTGAGATATCGTGTTAACAGACTAAAAAACTAACGGACTAACACACCAACAGACTAACACACTAACGGACTGACACACTAACGGACTGACACACTAACGGACTAACACACAAACAGACACCCTACAGACAGACACCATACACAAATTTTGTCATTTTCGAATTCCTCACACCTGAAAACGTATAAAAATGTCAAAAAACCCAGGTCGAAATTTTTCATGATTACCTAAGTTCCCCATACCTATAGTATGATGGGGAACTAAACTAGTTGGCATAGGTGGACTCTGCTCAGTTCCCCATTATATTTATATTCTCATAAATTTCTAGTTTGAGACATATAATCATGTTAAAAGAAATGAATTTGACAAAAGCTTGATACAGTGACAGAATGAAATCCCCGCCTAATAGGCTATCCACCGTTCACTTCGATATATTTATCTTATTCTAATCTATTAATTTACTAGCAGACCCGGCCACGCGTTGCTGTGACTAAGTTATACGTTGAATTATACGGCTGTAAACTATTTAGTACAGTCAAATTATTATTTACGAACAAAAAAGAAAACGTTGTAGCCGATGTAAAAACCCACAGGGTTGAGATTTGAAACTTAGGTCAAAATTTGGAAGCGATTGATAAAAATTTTCGTAGTGTTGACATTAAGCACAAATTAATTTTATTGTAGGGTCCTATAAATTTTAATGGAGAAGTGATATATATTATTTCTAATGCTACTTTTTATAAAATTGCTAAAATGACTAATATATAAATTAAAATTCTATTAAAATAAAAGTATAAAAGAAACAGACGATTTTAAAATCAATTTTTATGGAGGAGTGAAATATAATATATGCTATAATGGATAATTTTACTATAAAATGACCTCATCATTTTAAATATTTTAAAGAGGGCAACAGCTGTAGTTATAAAAAGGAAAACAATAAGGCTAAACCAGAAAAATAAGTAAATTTCATAAATATTTTAAAACTTTAAAATTGGAAATCTTATGAAATATTGGACATTTAAAGTAAATACATGTATCATATTTAATAGAAAAAGATTTTGGAAAAGTTTAGTGTATTTTAACGAAGTGATGAGAAGTTTTTGAGTATGTTAAAATTTTAATAGTAAATTCAAGTTAATAAAGATGGGAAACATTGAGGATTAAGATAAGAATAATTATAAGATTAAAAAAAAAAAAAAAAAAAAAAAAAAAAAACTTTTTTTATACCATGCTTTTAAATTTTAATATACTAATAATATACTAATTAAAAGGAAAATGATAAATATTCTATCATAGTTTGAAGTCAAATTTGTTTTCAAATGTCTAAATAAAATATCTGATGATACTAATATTTTGCAGCGGAATAGATTTCATTTCTGTCATCCTTGGCGAAAAAAAAAGAATATCGCCAAATTATCTGGCGAAAATATTTAATTCCTTTCAAAAATCATGGTTATTTTAACAACTTATATTAAAAGAGTAATGAATAATATGAAACAATATTTCGTACAATACATATTACATGTCATACATACGTACAATGAATAATACATATTACATTTCGTACAATGCATACATCTGGCATGTATATTTTCGTGTTACGCTTTTGATCGCCAAATAATAATAATAATAATAATAAAAAAAGCCAAGGGCGACAGAGTTTTGAAATTTAAAATTAAAATTTTGTCAATTTGACAGCAAAATAATTCAATCTAACACCCGCGATAACTAATACATATCTATACCCAAATATAAGGATTAAAATCGGGAAATAAATTTCCTCGATTTTTAATAATTTCTTACAAAAAATCCAGTGGGCAATTAACATAGGAAATCTTTTTCTTGGCTGCACAGACGGTCAGTGAGTCACACTTCGCTTGCGTATAGAACTCATAGATATAGTATAGCATATATAGAATAGAGTGATCATTGGGGAGAAAAAAGTTATTCCTTTTCATTTGGGAAAAGACGACGTTTTTACCAAAATATGGCCGTCTTTCCCCGAGTGAATACACACGGGAATACATACTAATATTTTAGCAAATAAAATTTATGAATAATTTATTTGCTAAAGGGGAATGGAAGACTCCAGATACAGTTTCAAATTCATATTTCTTTCTTTCTTTTCTTTTCTTTTTTTTTCAATACCACTTAATGGCTGTTTCCAAAGCTTTTATTTTTATTTTTTTTTTCGGCATCAAAAATCTTTGTACGATAACATGGGGATGAGAGATCTATATATATTACTATATCTATGATAGAACTACATCAGCACTTTATCAATGTGTATAAAATCTTTAAATTGATTATGACGTCAATTTTCGTGAGATGCATAATTTAACTTTTTATAATTTTTTAACGTTCACGTTTGATTAAATGTTATTATTTTTATGTCGAAAGAAAATGAACTCGTATTTTTTTTTTTTTTTTTTTTTTTTTGGCAACAATTAAATTAATGGAACTCACAGATATTTTGGAGCAACTTTAATAAAGGTCTATAATTAACAAATAATTGCAATAAAACAATATTGTGACAATAAATTGAGATAAAAACTATCCTATCTCTCGAGTTGGACCAAACTGCACACAGTGTGCAAAATTTCATTAAAATCGGTTCCTTAGTTTAGGAGTTTACCCCGGACAAACATCGTGACACGTAATTTATATATATATACAGATTTTATCAGGGTCAATTCTGTTGTTTAGTTTTCATGCTACTATTTCCAATGCAATAATCCTCAAAATTCATATTTATATGAAAAATTTACAATTTCGCTATGTTGGTAAAATCGTAAATTACGAATAATTTACGAAATTTTCCTATTAGAATATTTGTATTCAATCATGTTCAAACAAATATCATAAATGTAATTTTGAAGTTGTCTAATGTATTTATGATCCTCAAAATGAAGTTTATGCTCAAATTTGCCTTATTCTGACATGTAAAGTAAATCGTAAATTTCCAATAACTTACGAAATTTTTATATTGGAAAATTCATAGTCATTAATATTCATACCAGTGTCCTAAATAATATTTCAAAAGTAGTCTGACATCTTTACGATGAAAATATCTCTCAAAATTGACGTTTATGTGAAATTTTGCCCTATACTGCCATGTTAAGAAATTCGTAAATTTCCAATAACTTGCGAAATTTTCAAAGTAGCATATTTATAGTTACTGATGTTCTTTCCGGCATCAAAACTGATATTTTAAACTTGGTCTGACATTTTTACAGTAAAAAGTTTCCATTTAATGCACGTTTAAGTGAATTTTTGTCCTATTCTCCCATGTTAAGAAAATCGTAAATTTCTAATAACTTACGAAGTTTTTAAATTCGAATATTGCAAATGAATAGGGTTCTTGCCAGGGTCGAAAGTAATATTTTAAAATTGATCTGACATCTCTGCGCCAATTTGTTCTTGAGATATCGTGTACACAGACTAATAAACTAACGGACTTACACACTAACAGACTAACAGACTAACAGACACCCTACAGACAGACACCATAGAAATTTTGTCATTTTCGGATTCCTCACGCCTGAAAACGTGTAAAAAAGTCAAAAAACCGAGGTCGAAAATTTTCACGATTACCTAAGTTCACCATACCTATAGTATGATGGGGAACTAAAAACACTGAAAATCTGAAAATCTGCTACTCTAACCACAAAAGGCATGATAATAGAATTGTATATACCGTCAAACAAATATAGAGGGGCGCGTGGGGCTGCTTGTAACTTTTTTTAGAAAATTAAACATGTTTTGAAATGTATTTACGTTTTCCTATTTATAATTGCTGTTGCATACATATTCATCTATCACATTCACAATAAAGACTTTCGTTAATTTTGCTAATTTTTGCACAAAAAATACTTTTTCAAAATTATTTATCTGTTACACTCGATTGTAACACACGTTGGGCAAATTGTAATAGTTATGAGGGACATACTAATAATAAAAAACGACATTATTTCAAAATGTTTTTGCAAGAAATCATTTATTAATTTAATAAAAAAAAAGGCAATAAATAAATAATATTAAATTATATCTTCTTGGTATAGTAACCATGAATTATATCAAATGGGTTACAGTAAAATAAAGAGAAAGTTAAATATCTAATCAATACAGAAGTCACTCTTTGTCAGAACTGAAGTTTAGAATGTTCCCTCTCACCAGGAGTCGTACTCTCACCCTTTTTTCAGGACACTCCTTTTTTGCCACCACTAATTTTATGCAGAAATACTTCTGGAAATATTTATAGTAATGAGCTATGATTACACAGGGTAGAGATTATTGCATAAAAATAGTGGTAGGAATAAATTAAAAAAAGTTTCCTTCCGGAGAGTGCCCTGAATAATGGGCGGATAGTACGACCCCTGCCTTTAACACATTTAATGTGTGCCCACATTTTGCAAATTAAACATTTTTCTGCCTCAGAGAGGCTGTAGCAGGGGTCGTAGTCCCCCGCCTTCTTCTTCTTCTTCTTTTCTTTTTTCAGGACACTTACAGGGATGAGAAAATTCCGCCAGTTTTGCCACCACTTTTTTCTTTGAGAAAATTTCATTGTATTTTTAAAGTAATATGTCGTGATTAAACATGATAAAAATTATTGTATAAAAATAGTGGTAGCATAAAATACATAAATTTCTCATTTATAAAAGTGTCCTGAAAAAAAAAAAAAAAAAAAAAAAAAAAAAAAAAAAAAAAAGGCGGAGACTACGATCCCTAGCTGCAGGCATTTCCAGAAGCTAAGTAGAACCATTTCTTTGTTTCAGAATTTATATCTGGAGTTAAATTCATTTTATTTATATTTTTATCCTTTCGTTTTATTATTTATTTATTTCTTCCTTTAATTTTTTTCTTTTTCTTTATGTTTGTGTCACTTTTTAATTATCTCGTCAAAATATTTTTCCATTGCTTGTTTTTCGGGTGGTGGTGTCTAATATTTGTGCCTTTCTCGAAGATTTCAGCTGTAGGCAAGTCATATATGTACCTTTGAAGCTCTTTCAGACTTATTTTTATAGTTTCACATTATAAAACAAGAAAAAACTAATTCATAGACTAAACATTGAAAAAATAATTTGCTTGTTAACATTTAAAGTAGAATGTCTAATTACATGAATGTTACAACTTGCCCCATCGAACGATCTTGAATATTTTGTTTATTTACAAAAAAAAAAAAAAAAAAAAAAAAAAAAAAAACAATGATTTATACATAAAATGAAACATGCATTTTATAACTTAACACATAGACAAAATAAATAGCTATAAACATATCTTTAAAATACAAATTAACATACCTTTAATCAAAATTTACGAAATATGTTTTTTCCACTAACTAGTTAAAATGAAGCACGTGTACAGAACCTCTCGTTAACCATTTTTACGGAACACTAATTGTGTTTAAATAATAAAGCGCGTCATAAGAATTAATGTTTATCGGAATATTTAATCAAAAATGTTAACTATTTCGTAAATTGCGTGTTACTTCTTACCCCTGTTACAACTAACCCCACGCTCCCTTACATCATTTTATCCTGTGCAATGTTTGAAAAGGTTTTTATTATATATATAAATAAAGTAATTATTATATTATTTAATTATACTATTATAGCGCAGGTATCGACTGAAGGGTTGTTGACTAGTTCGTATTACTTATAGAGAGTCCTAGATGTACAGGTGGCATCGTAGAGAAATAACTGAACGGTTTGTATATTCTTTTCAAATCATGAGCCCGTAATCAAATCAATGCCGTAAAGAGCCTTTACAGCCTTTCTTTATCATTAATCCAGTTATGCAAGCTACAGGCAGAATTGTTGCAAACAATATGTGGCGCCCATGATTTATCTTGATTTCCGATTCTACAACTAAAATAACGATTATTTGCCACTTTAATCAATGGCCTGATAGCTTGTCTCTAACGAGAGATGATTACTTCTCCAAAAGCAAGAGTTGCTAGGAGAGTTTAAACAATCTTGAGGCATTCTAAAAGAGAAATAAATATCACCAAGCTGTAAACAAACTTGAAGGAGAGTATTGGTTATTTGCCGTACTTAAGAATTAGTAATAGACTATTTAAGTATGATGAAGCAATTCTTCCATTTTTACACATATTTTAATGAACGACAAATAAACAATTACAACCAACATAGACGTATTTCACAGACGATTACATCTTAAAGACTGACTCTAGAAAAATTTGACTAAACACCAAAAAATTCAATAAACTCGCTAAAACAATTTTTGTGTCGGGTCGAGAAAACGCACGACCTGTTATTTAAGCGTACAAAAAGAAAGTTATTTTAACTCTCTAGCTTACTATATATGTAATTGCGGACGCCAAAATAAACTTAAAGCATACAAAAGAAGTTATTTTAAACTCCTAAGCTTTCTAAAAAACTAAATAATAATTTCTAACAACAAAATCTACTTGCTGCTTTTATTCCATTGAAAAATTTGAATACTGAGAAAAAGAAACTAGATGCACGCGCACGAGCATCATCTGAATAATCTTTTCTTTTTTTTTTTACAATAACAAAAATACATCACGTGAGTTAAAAATATAAAAATGAGAGAATAAAATAAAACATGGACAATATCTAACATCCTCCCACCTTTTGATTATATCTTATAATCAAAACTCTTCATTTTGATATCTCTAGAAGATTTCTTCTTCATAAAATCAGTCTGTCTGGCATTTTAATTAGTCTTCCAGATCTAGTCTTTCTAATTTCCCTGCAGGACTTATCCTCCAAAGGCTTTTTAATTTGTGCTTCCTTCACAGCTGGATTAGGAAACGTATTTTCAGCACCGTCACTAGATGATACTTCTAGAGGATAGATTCTTTGTATTGGTCGAAGTATCTCTGAATGAGATGTTTGTAACTTTACGAGTCGCACTTTTCCATCTTTGCCATGAATAAGCTCTATGATGCGTCCTAATGGCCAGTGCATCCTTTTTTTATTGTCCGCTCCCACCAATACAATGTCTCCTACAGAAACTGTCTGTTGGCTTCTTCTCACATTCGGTCGCTGAATAAGTAAACCCAAATACTCTGATCTAAATCGATTTCTTAAACTTTTCTGCAATGCTTGTCTGTATTTAAGCCTTCGTTTGAAAGAGTTTCCCTCGACTGCATCAATGTCTGGCACAATATATTCATGAATATCTTTCAAAAACATGGCAGGAGAAATTGGCTTAATAGATTCTTGCTCTGACATGTAAGTCAAAGGTCGAGAATTGATAATGCTTTCGCAATCAGCCAATACAGTAATCATTTCTTCATAATTCAAGCACGCTCGCCCAAGGACTCTTTTTAATAGATCTTTCATCAGTCTGATGAGCCTCTCCCACCATCCGCCCCACCACGCCGCAGTTGGCGGATTGAATTTCCATTCAATTGAATTGGTTGCTGCATCCTTTTGTATATGATTCCAGTTCAGTCGTTTCAAATAGTTGGCTACACCAACAAAATTAGAGCCATTATCGCAATATATAATGGAACATCTTCCTCTACGAGATATAAATCTTCTTAAAGCCATCAAAAAAACCTCGGTAGATGCTGATGTAACAAGTTCAAAATGTACTGCCCGATAGATAGCACATGTGAACAAGATAACCCAACTCTTTTGATTGTCTTTCAGAAACAAAGGACCAGCCATATCAATACCAATGACCTGAAACACAGCTGCATCTTTCACTCGATTTTCTGGTAGAGAAATAGGCGAAGATTCCACGTTCTTAGAGTTGAATCTTTTACAAGTAGTACATTTAGATAAAACAGATGTCACAGTTCTTCTTCCATTCAAAATCCAATATTTTTCTCTAATCAAATTTAAAAGAATCTGAGGACCTGCGTGACAATTTTTCAGATGAAAATATGAAATTAGTCGTTTAACAACTTCATGATTAGATGGTAGAACGATAGGTGTGAGAAAATCCTTCTTGTCTTGTCTGTACAAAATTTTAGTTTTCACGCGTATTATATCTTCCTCATCTTTGAAAGTCTCAAGAGTTTTCAATTTCTCATAATCTTTAGAGGAAAAAGCTTCTTTCTGAATCATCCACGCTATTTTCATTTCTGCTTTGTGAAATTCCTGACTTGTCAATTCTCCTTTCACTTTATCCTTTGGATTACAAGTATTATGTTTAAAACGGAGAATCCATCCCATAAGGCGAACGATTTTCTCATAACATGAAAAATATTGATAGTACCAAGTATTCTGTGAATTTTCATCTACATTTATCAGTAATTTTGTTGATTTTAACTTTTCTCTTTCAACGTCTTCTTCATTTATATCCTGGCAGAGGAAATTCATATGTTTATTATACTCATATGGATTCTTAAGCCACGATGGACCCTCCCACCATTTGAGAGAGACAAGTTGTTTGGCTTTACAACCTCTAGAGGGTAGATCCGATGGGTTCATTTCACTGGGTATATATTTCCATAAAGAAGGATCAGTCAAACTCCTGATTTCTTGAACTCGGTTCCTGACGAAAACTGACCAGTTCTCTTCTCTGATTATCCATGCAAGAACTGTCGTGGAATCACTCCAAAAATATCTTTCCATATTTTCCCAACTGAATGCATCTGTTACCGATTTCGATAATCTAGCACCAATCAAAGCCGCTAAAAGCTCCATTCGAGGTATAGTTGGGCACTTTAAAGGACTGATGCGGGATTTGGCAGCCAGAAGGAATAATTTCACTTGATCAGCTTTTTCTATTCTCAAAAATACAACAGCAGCATAAGCCTGATTACTAGCATCACAAAATGTATGAAGAGTACATTTTTTTAAATTATCTGGAGTGACTTGAATGTATCGCGGAATCTCAATTTCTTCCAATATATTTAATTCACGAAACCATCCGATAAACTCGCTTTTTAGATCCCCGGTAATTTCTTCATCCCAGGTTAAACCAATTTTCCAGGTTTTCTGTAACATCATCTTGGGGCAAATCATGACTGGTGAAGTAAAACCAATTGGATCAAAAACTTTATGTGCCACTGATAACATAGTACGTTTTGTTATTTTCTCCAGATTTACATCTTTCGTCCAGGATACATTGACCTTTAAAATATCCGAAAATCTGTTCCAGTGTAATCCAAGTACAACAGCTTCTTTACCGTGTTCCGTGTCCTTTCTCTCTTCTGTATGTTCCCATCCTCTTAGGTCGAATCCGCCTTTAGACATTAGGTTTCTAGAGCAAGTAATAAATCTCTTTAACTCTTCCTCTGTACGGACACTCGTAACAACATTGTCAACATAGAAGCTTCTCAACAATCTTTGCTTAAGTTCTGGGTCATATTCTTCATCATTTTTAATATGGTATTCTATTACTGAAGCTAGCAAAAAAGGTGAACTCTTGACTCCAAAAACGACTCTAGCATGACGAAATATTCTAAGCTCACTTTGTTCTGGATTGCTCCACCAGAGGAAACGTAAAAAATCCCGATCTTCTTTCCGGATGCTTATTTGCAAAAACGCTTTCTTGATATCAGCTAAGACACCGAATTTATTTTCTCTAAATCGCAAAAGTATGTCAGGAATTAATTCAATGAGATTTGGACCGCAGTGTAGACATTGATTCAAAGATGGATGGTTTTGGATTCTTGCTGATGCGTCAAATACTGGACGAATTGGAGTAGTGCTATTCTCCTTTATAACTGGTCGATGAGGTAAGTAGTGTCCATAAAAGGACCTTTCACATTCAGGGACCTCTTCAATAATTTTGTCGCCAAGCCATCCTAAAAGTACTTCCTCATATTTTTCATAAATATTACTCGCAAGTAGTTTTTGTGTGACATTGGTTAACCTTTTCTTGGCTAAACACAAATTATCAGGTAAAGGTGGTTTATCTTCAGCCCATGGCAAGGATATTTCATAACGACCGTCTTTATTCCGTGTTACTGTCTGTAGAAAGTGCTCTTTTACTTGACGATCTACTTCCATCTTACATAGCTTTTCGATTGGATCACTTATTCCAAGTAAATCTAATCTCCATAAGTCAGAAATTTCTGCTTCTTTTACAAACATGGAAGTAACTGATAGAGCTAAATTTTCTTTAGATGAACTTTCTTGAGGAACTTTTCCCATTAATGTCCAGCCAAAAAGTGTTTCCATTGCAACTAGCCCAGAAGACAACACTTCTCTTCGACCTGTCAATAGTTTACCGATTATATCGGCTCCAATCAGTACTTGAATAGACTCATCTGCATCGCCAACATCTGTCAAAACAATGCCTTTCTCGGCCAATTCTTTCAGCCAAGAACCTTTTCCCACAGGCTTAACATTTTCACATATAATATTTTGATCCAAAACCTCAAAATTGCATCTGAATTTCCCTGTCAAATCTCTTAATCTTATTTTATAAAAGCTATGTTCATATTCTTTGGTTGAGACTCCGCCAAAAAGTGAATGTACAACCTTTTCTTTTTTAATGGCTGCATATTTCATTTCTTCTGCTAATTTCTTCAAAATATACGATCTTTGTGAACCAGTATCTAAAATTAGACGAATATCCTTTTCTTTATTATCAGAGACGACTTTTGCTTTGAGAGTTTGAAGAAATACCCTTGGATTTTTATTGAAATTTGCCATATTTACTTCACTTTCATTTGACTTTTCTTTCTCTTCTCGTTCATTTGTTTTGCCTTTATCAAGACTTTGGCACATCACGGTGGAATGTTTTCTATCACAGATAAAACACTTCAGGACAGCTTTACACTGTTTGGTAGTGTGACCTGACCCCAAACAGAGGAAACAGCACTTCTTATCCTTTAGAACATTCTGTTTCTCATTAAAACTCATCTTTCGTGCCGTAAAACAGTCTGAACTCATATGCTTTCCATTACAAAACACGCAATTTTTCTTTAGATCCTGTTTAAAAGAAGTCGTTAATAAAGTAGAGGCAGTGGGTATAGGCTTAACAACATCAGTATAAGTCCTTCTTTTTCTATAATTTCGGTCATCATTTTTCTTCGCCAGACCAAAACCTGCTACCGCCAAATTTATTCTTTCATCTCCTTAACTTCACATTTGAGAAATTGCATCAAATTGTCCAACCGTTCTTTCGCATCAGAACTAGTAGAAACAATGTTACTTCTATTCCAAGCTTTCAAAAATTCAGCTGGAAAACAGGATTCTACCATAGGATATAATATAGAAGCGCATTTATCAGTAGTGACACCCAACGTTTCAAGAGCCCTTAAATATGATTCAAGTTTATCGTACAATGAAGTAAGAGAAAAGTTTTCTTTTGTATGAGCAACTATAATTAATTTTAATAATTCTCTAACGTACACTTCAACTAGAAGATCATCTCTTCCATAACGAGCTTTTAGACTCTCTATAACTTTGGCATAGTTGGCGCCAGTTGGCGGAAAACTGTCTACGACTTCTCGTGCTCTGGAACCAGCGACCGTTGCTTGAATGAGGTACTGGAATTTGTTTTCTGGAGGAATATCGTTATCTTTATCTATCTGCTCAAACTGACTCCAGAATGGTAGCCATTCTTTTAAATCCCCATCAAATTGTCGGAATTGTAACTTGGGTAAGGAAATTTTTCTTCTAGATGAATTATTTTCATTAACAGTTAAAATTGACTCCCCTTGAATGTAGGCCTGTGACTGTATTCTAGCCAATTCCAACTGTTGGTCTAATTCCATCTTCTTTATCTCTAATTCTTGATTAAGCTTTTCTAATTCAATTTTTTCTTCTTGTTCAAGTTTAAGTTTTTGTTGCTGAAGATCTTTTTCTTGCTCGACTTTCAATTTTTCTTGCTCGACTTTCAATTTTTCTTTTTCTTGCCTCTCAACAACAGCCGTTGATAGAATTTCTTGCACAAAATTGGGATCATTTTTATATTCGTTGCTATTCAAAATAATTTCCTTCAAGGTAGCAATAGTACATTCAGGAGGAATTATTTCGCCAAGCTCTTCCGCTACAAACTTCAGATCGGCTTTTCTAAAACCTTTAATTGCTTGAAACATTGTTTTACTTCGTCCTGTCGCGGACGCCACAAAATGTTATTTAAGCGTACAAAAAGAAAGTTATTTTAACTCTCTAGCTTACTATATATGTAATTGCGGACGCCAAAATAAACTTAAAGCATACAAAAGAAGTTATTTTAAACTCCTAAGCTTTCTAAAAAACTAAATAATAATTTCTAACAACAAAATCTACTTGCTGCTTTTATTCCATTGAAAAATTTGAATACTGAGAAAAAGAAACTAGATGCACGCGCACGAGCATCATCTGAATAATCTTTTCTTTTTTTTTTACAATAACAAAAATACATCACGTGAGTTAAAAATATAAAAATGAGAGAATAAAATAAAACATGGACAATATCTAACACGACCCTTCCTCATGCTACGGAAAAGTAGTAATTTTCATCTTACAGATAGAGGGCGAACAGATCTTGACAATCGACCAATCAGCGCGTTTGTTTAAATTTGTAGCGGTTCGTTGGTCGTTCTCGAAAATCGGATGATGAGAGAAACCGAAGGGGCGGACTTTCACTTTCTTCCGATAAGTTTCAAAGATACTACACCAGGTGGCGGTCGGATCGTTTTCCTCCACTCGGCTGAATTAATGTGGAATAGAAAGCTCCGGTTTCCACGCTGGCTACCCTATCTTGTTTTTCATCCTATAGATAGTCTTAATCCGTTCTCAGGCGAAAAAAGTAGGCACGAATGCTGAAATCAAAGCGGCAACGCACAAAACCATTTCAAGCGAAGAGTAAATATATACAAAGACGAATATAAATATAAAAACTGGTGTAATCAAAATTACAAAATGAAAGGAGAAAATAAATAAAAAAATAAGATTAAAAAAATTACAAAATCTAAAAAACTTAAAAATATCGAAATTACACGAAAATCAAAGTTATGTGAGTAATTTTTCAAGCATCAGACAAGAATGGAGTGGATGAACTATAACAAGATTTTTTAAATTCTTAAATGTGTAAAAAATTTCATGAATATCCTAATGGGAAGAGGAGACAGGATATGAAATTATGTTAGTTTTAGAAAATCTAAAACGATGATCATGAGCTCAGCAGTGGGAAGCAATAGAAGATTTTGAAATCGCTTCCTTACGAACATTTCGCCGGTGCTTATTTATTCTGTATTTCAAACGCTTCCTAGTTCTACCAATATAACCTAAATTGCATGGGGAACACGAGATTAAATGGATGCCAGATCGGTTTTCAGTAGGAATGGGATCTTTTAATTTTGTTAACGTGTTTGTAATTGACTTTAAAATCAAATGATGAAAGAATTTTAGAAAAAAAAAGAGAGAGAGAGAGAGATGAATGAAAAGGTAAAATAACTGGGATATGAGACAGTGATTGTTCAATTTGGGAGCAGAACGTTTAGGATTCTTGATTTATGTATAGCTTTATCGATGATAGAGGGATTATAGACTCGAGAAAGAGCAAGTGATTTTATGTGACGTCATTTTATCAATAGCGAATAGGCTGACACTCAGGATACGTTTATGTAGGAACACCACAGAGAGATTAAATGTAAATATTCATTTATAAAATCGAATGAAGCAACAATTAAAATATATTCTATAGATTGAAATATATTAAATTTTCTTATTGCTAGCTTGTACTCAATAAAATAAGATGAATAATGAACAATGTATTGATTTTTTTCCGATTATACCATAAACACTTCAAAACCTTATTAAAAAAAAAAAAAAGAAAAGAAAAGAAAACGGTTGCAATTAATTTTTTTAAAATATAGCAGAGATTGATGAAATGATAATTTAAAATACGACAAAGATATACGAGTAACTCTAAAAGTTTTTGAAAAATGCTCAAATATCAAGATTCTTTCTTTCACCCTTTTTAATCATGCAGGTTTGCTTTAAATTAAATCTTCACAATCTAAATGATTTTTTTTTTTTTTTGAACAACCAAAAGCGAATTTTCAATTAATTTAATTTCTTTGACACTTCACCCTAACAAAAGAGAAAAAAAAATACTTTGTTACACCATCATTATTTTAAACTGAAGAATACAATGGGCTTAACAAAATGTTTGACAAAATCAAAACTTTTAAATGACAGTTTTATGCTCTTATCTTTGTTCATTGTAAACATCCTTTAGGCATAGCTGAGATTTATTTTAATCTTACTTGAATGACTTACAAAGACAATGGCTTAAGGGACAAAGACTTGGGAAGAATTAAAAAGGTCGGATCATTTATATCGTAAATTAGGTATTTGAATATCATTTTGCCGGAAGAAAAGTTAGTTTCCATTCTCTTTTGTACATATTACGCCATGAAATTACGAAGAAAAAAAAAAAAAAAAAGTCTTATTCTTTCGTAAGTTCCATTAACAGTTTCCCGAATTTCTCAATATTTTATTGAATAAAGATTTATAATAAAAATTGAAAAAGAAAAAAAAAAAGAAAAATCATGCTTTTCACATTGATTATTAACATTTTCCAACTGTACGTACTTATTGAACGGACAGATAGACGAACAGAGAGGGATACTGTAAACGCAAACGTCTTAAATTCATTTAAAAAAGTATGTTATACGGATAGTCACGTTTTAAGCGAAAAAAAAGTCTTAATTTTTAAGACACTGGAATTGTCTTAAAACGTTGCCGTCTTTTTTAGGTTTTTTAAAACAAGGCTATTTTTATGGCTTTTTAATAAATAAATAAAGGTGGTCCGTGATTCTTTTTTTTTTTTTTTTTTTTTTTTTTAAATAGATTTTAGTATTTTCTGCAGCATAAATAAAATATCAATAATTTTAAAAGGAAAAACTTCATTTATCCGGAGCTGGAACCGAACTCGTACCTGTCGAGGAATAGGAATCCTTGCTTCGGAGACGAAGGATTTATCATTCATGCCACCGGGTAACACAGTAAACTTCATCCTACTTTAGTACTTACAAAATAAAGACAGTTTTATGTTCTAATCCGTATCTTTCTTTAATCTGAGCCTGAATACTAGAAAAATTGTTGTTTTACATTTAGGTACAGGCAAATATGTGGAATAAAACAGTTTTTAAATGGGGAGAAAAAAGTAAAATAAATAAAATAAATAAATAAATAAATATAAAGCAGTTATGCACAAATTATTCAAGTTTCGCTTTCTTCGTTCCAATCTACTGACTACGTTCTTGGCATTTAACACGAGTCTCGATCCCCGGAAGTTCGGCGCGTTAATTTTTGCAGATAATTAGTAGAAAAGGTGTCAACCGATAAAAGAAAATTTTTCGTTGTCTACACACTATTCTAAAAATTTTTTATTAATTTTTTTAAGAAGCTTCTTTTAGTTACTAAAACGCACAAAAGAAAACTGTAATAATGATAATAAAACACTAGAAGTTTTTATTGTGTAGCCCTAAAAAAACATTTTACAAAATATTCTTACAAGGACATGCTATAAAAAAAAAAAAAAATAAATAAATGTTTCAACAATAAGAAAATTGTTGAAACTAAAATATAAATATTTCATTTTGCAAGAGATGGAAATTTTTAAATATTCAAAATACTTTAAAAAGCATTCGAGGACAATATTCATTTTGTAAAAGTATTTGTTGGAAACTTTTAGCATGCTCTATGACTTTTCTTTACTGTTCTTTGATTTTTGATTAGAGCGTGTCGTGGGTTCAATTCTCCAAGGGCCGATGTGTTACTTTTTGCAGATAATTAATAGAAAACGTGTCAATTGGTAAAAGAAAATCTTTTAATGTCTACACAGTATCCTCTGATTACTTTTTTTAGAAGCGTTTTTTTTTTTTTTTTTTTTTTTTTTTATAATTAAAAAGTAGAAAATAAAAATTTAAGAAAAAAAAAATTTTTTTTTAATAGTAGAAGCTTTTTATCGTGGAGCCCTGAAAAGCATGAAATAAAAATTTATTCTTGTAAGGACATGCTATAAATAAATTAAAGTTTCAACACTAAGAAAAATTTAGAGAAAAATATAGATATTTCACTTTTGCCAAAGATGAAATTTTTCAAATATTTTAAATATTTTAAAAAGCTTTCGAGACCTTTGAAATTTATGGCTTAACAAATACTCATGTAGAAACTAATGACTAAGAATAACACCACAAATTACAATTTGTAAGCCAGTTACAACACCGCTAACAGCAGTTTCAGTCGGAGGTTCTTACCTCAGTGAAAACATCTTTATCAATAACTCTTTATCCACCAAGTCAACATCGCAATTAAAACTTTATGTATACACAAGTAGGAGGCAAAATAAGAAATAAGCTATATGTTAATCGTAAAACAGTGTAATTTAGAAGACTCTGATTTGCATACTTTTCCCTACGCATCCGTACAGCGCCCTCTATAGACAAAAATTTGATTTTTTTTTTCTTTACTAAAAAAGGAAAAAAAAAAAAAAAAATCTGCCTTCACGAGTATAACTTTTTTGCAAACCGCGTTCAATTCTATCAATTCTTTCAATTTTTATGAATTTTTAAAATGTCTACAGATTTACGGGACACCTGGTATATAGCTTTAAGATATAAAGTATTGCACGTTATTTTGAGTGTTTTGTTTTACAATAGTACAATTGCTATACTTTGTAAAATAAAAGGTTGTACATTTATTAACTGTTAACAATACAGTTGTCATCGAGGGGAAAAAAAAAGTAATAGATTTTGTTGTTATTATGAAAACATTCACGAAGCACCGTTGTTCGTTGTCAATCACGCTTGACATATTTAGCGCTCATCTACATATTAGTGCTTAACTTTGACATAATTAATGCTCATCAACGAAATCTAAATACAAGGAAATGATCATGTATATAAGTGGTTTTGAAAGCTGCGGTTCTTCCAAATAAAATTAATTTTGGTACGTTTACATGGCTGCCAAGATTTTCAATTTATTCCGGAATGTTGTTAGCCCTGCCCCTTTTTCACACCGTAATCTTTTTAGAGTAATTTTCTTCATATTTAATCGTAATTATATATTGAAGAAAATTTTTCTACAGATATTACGGTGTGAAGAAAGGGCGGGGTTAACATCATTCCTGAATAAATTAAAAAACTTGGCAGCTATGCGTTTATTGATAAGACCAACATAAACACCATCTAAAAATTTATTAATACTTATGATATCCGTTGCATTTAAAATTAGTTGTGTTAATTAGAAACATAAGTATTTAAATATTTAAAATCAGTAATAAAAATGTTTAATTGTAACATTCTTCTACTGATACAGAAGTCGTCGATTGAGAGCGTACAATACCTACTCGACAGCCAAACCCATGTTATTCTAAGAGGAAATTTATTTCCACAATTACTCATTTCCTAAAAAGTATTTATTTATTTTTTTGTTTATTTAATTCCGTTTTTACATTCAGAAAATTCACAAGTGTTAAATTAGTACTCGGTTTCCAAGATTTGATTTTTTACATTTTATTTCCTAATTAAAAAATGCGTAAAATACCTTTAGTTAATTTCTTGCTTTTTTAACTGAAAAATAAAATATCAAAAATTAAAAAATAATAAATTTAGTAATAATAATAATAAAAAAAACTAATACCGAATTAACTTTTGGTAATTTTCAAAATATAAAAATAGAATTAAAAAAAAAAAAAAAAAAGAGAGAGAGAGAGAGAGAGACATTAAACAGTGAGGCATTCTGGGAAATAAATTTCCCAATAGAATATAATGGGTTTTGACTGTACACTGAAAAAGAAAATTCTGTGACTGACATCTCTGAAACCAAATTGTGGCTCTGCTAAAAACAGTTCCGTGCCATCCTTATAAATTCTAGTTTCCTTTGCTAACGAGTTTTAAAATCCCCTATTAGAATTCTAGAGTGCTTTCATGTAATAATATCGTGGTCAAACTTATTTAAAAACCTGTGCAAACAAATGCGAACAAAAGAAGCCAGTTTTAATAACTATAATTTTGGTTTATGACTCAAAATTCTAGGAAATTAAGCGAGAATTTCTCGCAATACAAAGGATTCATAATATCCATAATGTTATTTCACATCTAGAAAAGTAAAAGTCCATCCAGGTTATTTGTGTTTACCTTATACACATTATTCGGAATTCTATATTTATAGTTTAGGGATTCAGAAAATGACTATTTATTCGTTCTACAGTTGGCAACAAAATTATTGAAGCACACATCCACACTTTTCCTATATATATATATATTAGTTTGATCGCTTATTTTTATCATCAACGTACTTTTTTATAAACAGTATAGAACTAAGATCATGACTCGATAAATATTTATTTAATAAAACAGTATTAGGTGCGCATTTTTTAAGTAGTAATTATTGCTAGTGCTTCAATAATTTTGCTACCGACAGTAAATGAAGGCGATATATATATTTTACCATTGTAGGCGAGGCTGATATTGTACGCTCTTAAACATGAGTCTTCAGAGGAAACCAGAAAGAAAATCATAATGTTCACATAGATCAAAACCCATTTTCCAACTATATTTATTCATTACATGGTTTAACCTTCAATGCACTTTACCTGGATGGAGACACTTTATAAAATATTTTGATTTTGCCAGTCGAGGAAGAAATCTAACGAAATCCTGAATTGTGTTTCAAAATATCTTAATAATATTTAGGAAATTAAGAGAAAGGGTAGACAGACAGATAAACAAATTCAAATCCTAAAAATTTTTCAATTTTAGGGGTGAAATATATTTGTGAAGAAGGATCTTGTAATATTGCTTAATTACACCGCTCAAAAAAATTAAAGAATATATAGAGGTTTTTGATCGATATTCATGATAAATTAGAGTTTTGGTGGTTGATATATTATCGACAGTCATAATGGGATATAAGAAACGAAGTGACACTTGGGTGAAAGGGGAAAAAAAAGTGTATCGATTCTTTTGATACAAATTGAAAAATGCACAATTTATGTATTTCAAAAAAGGCCTTAAAACTGTACAATTTCTTGATAGGAAATCTATTTTATTAGGGTTATAGTTTCCTCTAACAGACAAGAAAGTGGAAAACCTATTTCACATGAAAGCTATCAAGTTATCATTAAGGGATTGGGGTATTCCATCCCAGTCCTCAAGAAGAGCTGTTTCTGTTTATGGAGGTAGGGAGAGAGCAGCATCTCATCTGCTAAGAATGTCATTGATATGTTTTATTGGGTTCATGACGGGAGGACATACGTCCCATACCATTAGTATCATTCTTTCATCGTAAATGATACCACCCACCAGTCAAGCCCGATGTAGCCTGCAGTTGTCCTCCATTAACATAAAATTACCTTCTGTCGCTCCAGCATATAAGAGGCGTACAAAAGGCGTAAGGATTTCATTTCTTTACAGCTGAGTCGTCAGAGTTCCATTTCCAATGGTGAAGTGGTCGGTGAAACTACCGCAGTCAATGGAGATATGATCCCAAACTAATATTTCACCACTTTTAATTCTAATATTTTCCCCCCCAGAAATGCAGGATTGTTTTTCCCTCGTTCATTCCAGACGAAAAAGAGCAGAAAGAAGTGTAAATAAAACGAGACTTGTCGTAGAAGAGGATATTCCTTCAATCATGTGTTTTCCAACTCTCATGTCATTTTGCCCACTCTCTGTGGACAGCATGATGACGTGCTGTTAACGACACACATCTATAGGTGTATAACTATGGGTATGTATGATAGGAGCACACAGATTAACATCGTGGAGTCTGTTTCCTATGGATTGACTTGAAACTGTGGTACCAGTAGTTGAGCAAAGCTGTTGGAGAAAAGTGGTATTAATAATATGATTTCTTTTGGCCGTTAGCCTAAAGTATCGGTCTTAATTTGGCATGTTTTTGCTCATCTACAATAGTCTTGCATTTGTGTGCATTTGTAGTCTTTAGAAAATGAATCCAGATTCTGGAAATCAAACTGTAGGAAATTCAAATTTGGTATTTCGAAGTTGGTATGCAATTGCCATTTGGAAAGTTGATCAAGACCGACAAGTTTGAAAGCTAATAAATTTTTATTTTATTTTATTTTATTTTATTTTTAAATTTTATATTAGCTTTGAATTTTATTTTATTTATTTTTAATAAATGTAGGTATTATAACTAAACGGGGGGGTTGAGGGGGGGGGGCGGTAGCTCTCCTTACACAGAATAATATATGAAATAAAACTGTTTTCATACCTATTTTAGATTATTTTAAAGTAGATTGAATTTTATTGTCATACGTTATTGATCTTACGTCTTAATTTACAATCTGTCTTTATAGTATTGAAATGTGGGGTAAGAGAAAATCGTGTGAGTGACACACCAGACTATTTAGAATAGAGAGACAAAGTAAAAAAAAAAAAAAAAAAAAAAATGCACTTAAATCATTTTTTGCTCTTTAGAGCTTTAAAACGGAATAATAAGGAAGTTCAAAAAAATAATTTTACGAAAATGAAAATTAATTTAATGATTGGGAATTTCCTAAAGAGGAGATTAAATTTAATACATGCACATTAGGTAATGAGGAATTTGCCTAACAAATTTTCCCATAGAATAACAGGGAGTTTGGCTGAGAGTACGACAGGTAAAGCGTCCCCTTAAGACTATATCAATCAGATTCATTCTCCTTTCCTTCTGATGTATCCTATAGGAATTTTGTTTCTTCGTGTTATAAGGATATCTCATTCAAAAGGGAAGTAAGATTTTCGATATCTATTTTTTGAATTCTACTCTTTAAACATATTTTCTCTCTCTCTCTTTTTAAATTATAATAAATAATAATAATAATAAAAGCTTTTTATTATTATTAATTTTTATTTTTTAATTTTTTTTTTTTTTTTTTTGATTGAGAATTAGAACTCTGAGTTTACATAATGAAATAAAATATTTAAATTTATTATTAAAAAATAAATAAATAAATAAAATAAAAATCACTTACGAGGAAACATTCAAAAGGTGTCGTCTTCAAAAAAATATAGAAAAAAGTATCAATACAAAAAACCCTTAACGGGGTTAAAAGTTTGTGACGCAGCACTGTACTTTATGGCTATAAGAATTAGAAATACGGGTCTTAAAAATAATGATATCAAATTTTCAGTGACGCTTTGATATTATATAAATTATACATAGATTTTCTTATTTGAATTTGCTTTTCCTTTTATTTATATTTACAGTGTAAACGTTATTTTCAACATAAAATAATATATAACATTTACTCATTGATACCTTTCCATTCACATCTCTTATACTATGAAAGCATGTGTTTTAAAAGAAATTATATGAAATTCCAGTAACGCTATGGTGTTACATTAAATGATTTGTTTTTACTAAATTTCAGTGCAATTATTTTATTTTGCATATTAAAGTGTATGAGCACATTGAAATATTGCTTTTAATTTTCAAATACGCTGTCAAATATATCACTTTCATTAAGCTTATATTATGTACTGAAATATATTTATTTCAATGAATTATTCTATCTTTTGCGTCACGCCATCCAAAACTGTAAGTAAAATATATGGAAATGTTTACTTTGTGTCATTTCATCCAAATAAATTGAAAATGCATGCAAATAGATATTGTGCCGCAAAGAAAAAAATTGTGAAATTTTTTTCAGTTTTGGATGGCGTGACGCAAAAGATAGAATAATTCATTGAAATAAATATATTTCAGTACATAATATAAGCTTAATGAAAGTGATATATTTGACAGCGTATTTGAAAATTAAAAGCAATATTTCAATGTGCACATATACTTTAATATGCAAAACAAAATAATTGCACTGAAATTTAAAAACAAATCATTTAATGTAACACCACTGCGTTACTGGAATTTCATATAATTTCTTTTAAAACACATGCTTTCATAGTATAAGAGATGTGAATGAAAAGGTATCAATGAGTAAATGCTATATATTATTTATGTTGAAAATAACGTTTACACTGTAAATATAAATAAAAGGAAAAGCAAATTCAAATAAGAAAATCTATGTATAATTTATTTAATATCAAAGAGTCACTGAAAATTTGATATCATTATTTTTAAGACCCGTATTTCTAATTCTTATAGCCATAAAGTACAGTGCTGCGTCACAAACTTTTAACCCCGTTAAGGGTTTTTTGTATTGATATCATTACTTTTTAGGGGTTAATGATCAAAACGTAAAATTAAAGGAGCATGGTAATGAGTTATAACACTGTATAAAAAGTGTTGTTTTATAGGTCATACTCTAACAAAATTACAAACTAAATGAAATTTTAAAATTTTATAAAATGTGATAAAAAAAAAAAAAAAAACTTTAAGAAAGAATATTTTTTGAGGGATGGAAACATGCAACATTACAAAGGCATAATATAGTACATTTTAAAAATGACAAAAATTTCTACAAATAAAAAAATAAATAAGATTTTTTATTTTATTCAATATTCAATTTCTTATATAGCTCATTGGTTCAACTATTTCTTAGATAGTTCAACAGAAAATTCAAAATAAATGTTTAAAAAAATAATTTGTGTACGAAAGTTTTTGTAAAAAAGTGTTACGAATAAGTTTCTAAAGAGTTTTCACCACATCGATTTTGGTTAGATAAAAATTTAACAAAAATTTTTAAATGGTCAATCGACTGAACAAAAGATAAATATTTTGTTATTTTTAAAATGTAGATGCATAAAGTAAAACTGTTTAAGGATATGGCAGTAATTTTCCAAAATACCTAGCACCATTGGGGTGAGGTTCAGATCCTCCCTTGGAAACTCTGATAATTCTAAAAAAGATACTTATCAATTTGAGAGAGATTTTGTTTGGTTTAAAATTAAAGCAGCTGGGGAAAATAGGAGGGGGTTACCTGTTAGATCACTTAGAAAGTTTAATAGGGAAATCGAATTCCTAAAAATTTTCTAAAACGTAGTGTAGGGATTTTGGACTTTGCCTCATTTTTGAAAATTGGGTTATGGTGGTATAAAGTGTATATGAGCGATCTAACTTTAAAATTTTAAATGATAAGAATTTTTTAGCACTTTGAGAAATCTTCTAAATGTAATCACTTAAACTGTTTCCAGCGATACTTTTTTAAGAGGCCAATTGACTGCGCTAGGGTCCTAGGCCTATACTTACATTGCCCCCCGTGAGGTCTTTCTAAGGGGTCGTAGCCCGTATTTATGCAAGTTTCGGAGAAAAAACACTGAAGGAACGGCTAGATCGAAGAGTGCGGAATGGGATCGAATCCGGCACTTCCCATCCACCAGCTTTTCAGCGCAGAACCGCTCGTGGGGCATTTTTTATAGAAGCTTATATATATATATATATATATATATATATATATATTCTAAAAGTCCCATTTTTCTTCCCAAGTCTATAGGAGAAACGCCTTGAAAGTTTTGAAAACGTAAAAAGCGTGAATATTAAATATGAGTCTAAGTAGAACTTTAAATGAGCTCCTAATCCCTCTCCTATTCGAAATTTTAATGTTTGCCTCCTAAGGTTTCTTCTATCTCAATTCATCTTCAATTTATTTTTTTCTTTTCCTTTCTTTTCCTTTCTTTTCTCTTTCTTTTTTTTTTTTATTTTTTTATAAACCAAACGAGATCAAACGACGTGATCCTGAAATAGGATGATAATGGAGACTATTTTCAGTATATTTAATAAAAAAAAAAAGAGGCAAACAAAATATATAAAAAAAATTTTGTTTGTAGAAGACATTTCCGACAAACTACAAAAAGAACTTCATTTGTTTAAAATTTCAACGATGTGCCTTTCGCCCCCCTGTTTTTACAGTTCGAATTTCCAAACAAAACAAAGATC
Source organism: Salticus scenicus (assembly GCA_963930645.1). Classification (NCBI taxonomy): domain Eukaryota; kingdom Metazoa; phylum Arthropoda; class Arachnida; order Araneae; family Salticidae; genus Salticus; species Salticus scenicus. The sequence continues at coordinate 340,353,456 of OZ005652.1, read as the reverse complement.
CTTCAAACTGATTAAGCTCCCCCGCCTCCTTTTTTTTTTACAGTTTTTAAAATTTCCAAGGTGTTCTCGAGACACGGAGGACGACTTTAAAAGAAAAATTTTCTTTCTTATTTTCCTAACAAATAATTATAGAGAAAAACATTTTGTGTTAAAATGTTGTTTTGAAAAGGTCTTTCTATCAAACTAACAGAGATTTCCCCTCACTCCACCCAAATTTCACATTTATGAAATTAAAATTTGCCCATCACTGAGTCCTTATGCCCCCCTCCCTTTCCCTACCATACACATTTGTTTTATTCTTAACTAAACAAAATTCCGTAAAAATTCTCGTAGACGTGTTTTAGAGTTTTCAGAAATTCCGAAAATTACTAGATAAAAACAAATTGAATAATTCGTATTCGACACTGTTTGGCGAGATTTTGTATGAACTTTGGAAACACACTTTTCTAAAATCGATGAAATTAAATTAATATAAAAATTCTACAGAACAACTTGATTAGTTTTTTATATAATACAAAATGAGTTTAAATCAGTTTAATTTAAAGTTGTTTTCGTAAAGAATTCGCCTTTACGATTTTTATAATATAATGCAAACTCAAGTTACTGTAACAATGTTTGTGTTAACAGTAATTATTAAGCTAAGGAAAAATCATTTAATTTAGTATAAGTATTTATCGTTATTATTGTTGGTTTGGCCACTACTTTTAAGTTTTTAAACTGATTAATAGATTACTTTTACAAAGTGAAAACGGTTACATATTATAATTTTACTAAATTTTTTGTGTTTAATTAAAAGCTTAAAATTGCCTCAGTTTACCTCGTAACACTTTTAAGATTTTATGGATATTGTACAGGAAAGCTACATTAAAAAATAAACAAGTACTTACACAAATTTCAGAACAATATGTTGTACTAAATAATGAATAACAGAGGTTTTTAAAAATATGTGATAGTAAAAAAAAAAAAAAAAAAAAAAAAATCCTTTGTAATGGAAATAAACATCCTTGAATCCTACTTGAACCTCTATGTCATTTAATCATTTGTATTATATCATTCACAAAAAAAATAAATAAATAAATAAATAAATAAAAAAAATTCCACAAAATTTTATGCCATATTTTTTAGAATAGTGTGTACAATATTTACAATGTTATTATTAATTTCTAATTTAAAAGTTGCAGATGCATGGTAATTTCAATTTTATTTTATATCACTATTATATCTAAGAAATAAGTATATACGAGTTAAGGAGGATATTTTTATTTATTTATTTCTTTATTTTTTTCTGGAGTAGTTTTATTGTTATATTCATGCCACCTCCCTACTGTTAAATTTAAGAAAGAAAGAAAGAAGCGCGAATAATTTTTTAGGTATAGATTTGATTTAAAAGAGAAAAATAAATAATAGAAAAATCTTTAAAAAGTGAAATTTTTATACTGGTAAATATTTAAGTAGTATAGTTTGTTATGAATTTAATTAAAAAAAAATCTTAATCTATTCAAAATTTTATTATAGCTTAACATTTTGTAATTTATGTAATTTGATTTATTTTATTAACATTTTGTAATTTATTTATTTTGTAATTTCTAGAAACTTAATGAGCAAATTAATTATTTTCAAATTCTGTTTTAAGAATTTTTTCAATCCGTAGTTTAAGTGATTTATCACCTAATTTTAAAAAAATTACAAATATTTTCATATGATTATCATATTATTTGTCATTTTTATGAAAATAAAGAAAAATTTTTTTGTTGTTGCAATCACTTTTTAAAATAAAACCAATTTTGAAAGTTAACAAAGTATCAGCATGAAAAAAATGTAAATACAATGAATATTTTTGATAAACAAATGTCATTGAAAATTCAAGTACCTAAATAAATAACTCATTTAATATATATATTAAAGGAAGAAAAATATTTTTTTTATATTTTTGACGCCAATTCCCGATAGAGGGAGCCAAAACGATTATTTGAGATTGAGTGTTTCAGATGGAAGAGAAGTCTGTATTCGACCGCCAAACTGCCGCATCACGGTATTTTCGGAGTAAAAAATAGTTCGATTTTCAAACTAAGTTATAAAAAAAACAAGAGTTTTCCGGGGAAAAAGGGAGATGTCAGGCACATCAGATAAAAGCGATTAATATCATATATCAATTAAACGACATTCGCCCGAGCGATATTCGAGAAAAATTTGTACTACACATATGCCGTCCATTTATAACTTAAATAAGCCATTTCATATCTCAAAATATATTGCACGCAGAAATGTAGCGATTTCAGGGTAGGATCAGACAGAAGGTAAAAGACTATTTTGAAAATATCAGAAAAAAACATCCTATATTTCCTGAGATATTAAGTGTCGGCTTTCAGCGGTTTCTTTGATCTCAAATTAGCTGTATATATAAGTGTCGCAGTTTTCGTTCGTATTTTCCGCTGCGTGTCGCCGCGTTCGTTTGCTTTTCGCTTGCGTCACTAGAAAAACTGCCGTTTTTCATGATATGTGATTCTACTCTTCATAAAACATCAGAAAGTGAAAAAAATATCGGCTGAAATGAATTACAAAACCAGAAAAAATTATCAAAATTAAGCACTTTTGGCGATTTAGCGCTGTTAGGCGATAAGTTCGCTAGCACCGAGATTGCCGTGTACGAACAGAACCGTGTTTTGCTTTTCCGCCAAGTACTTAAAATCAATCGCCTAACAGTGTGAAGTCGCCAAATATGCTTGATTTTGATAATTTTTTGTAGTCGCTGTAATTAATTTCAGTCGATAATTTTTTCACTTTCTGGTGTTTTATGAAGAGCAAAATCACATTTTTTTTTTTTTTTTTTTCAATATTTTTTGAAGACGAAACCTTTCGAATGTTTCCTTGTTAGGCAATAGACGACATGTTTAAAGAGTAATATTCAAAAGTCAGAATTTGGAAAATTTCACTTTTCAATGGGTTATCCTTATAATACAAAGCTAGAAAAGTCCCATAGAATTCCATGGAAAAAAAGAGAAAGAGTAAATGTTATTGATGTGCAGCCTAAGAACCCAAGTTCACACAGTTCCTTATATTGCCATTTTCCACTTTTGTTAAAATTATTTTCTGTTTTTGATATAAATTTTAAATCGAAAGGCCAAAAAACTTATTTTAGATTTTAAAATATATTATTTGCATTCGATCAAATTTATAAACCCTAAAGTTTAAAAGTGTTGATGAGTTTTGTTTAACTTAGTTTCCATGCTTTTCTATACATATTTCTTGAAATTTTCTAAAACGTATACATATTTATAGAATAATAATAATAATAACAATAATAAAGCAACAAAATCGTATCTTTTTTTAGAATAAATATATTATTTTAGTGAAATTTTTAAAACTTATTTATAATTTTTTTTTCTTTTTTTCTCAAGGTTTAACCCTTAAGTACATAAAGTCTCAAAAACGAAACACTGTCTAGTGAAAGTTTTACTTTATGCTGTATGCTAATTACCTTCGTCCATACAAACGAAGTATGGAAATAAAAAAATAAATCCACACGCTTTTCAAGATGACATTTAGATTGACGAACTGTTTTGACGCGTCCGAAGAAGTTCCTGAATATTATGAGAGGCAATAAAATTATTATTTATTTATTTATTTATTTTACATTTATTTCAAATATTCAAATTACTTGTAGTTTTTTCATAATAATTTGTAAGTAAATATATGCATACTTTTTACTAACAATTAAACAATATTATTAAATTCCTATTATTAGTTCACACTCTCCCTATATATATCTTGTACAAATCTTGCAATCGATTTTTAACTAACTTTCCGACTAGCCAGAAATTTTAAACTTTCAGGATTGCTCAGAACACGGTGACAACACAATACTTCGAAGTCCGATTTCCGAATTTTTTATTAGTTTTCTCATAATTAATTAAAATATGAAAATAATAACATCCTAATAGCGTTAAAATAGCCATTAAATTATTAGCTATAATTTAATTGTTGCCAAAAAAATTTTACGAGTTCATTTTCTTTCGACATGAAAATAAATACATGTAATCAAACGTGAACATTTAAAAATTATAAAAAGTTAACTTATGCATCTCACAAAAATTGACGTCATTAAAAATTTCATGCACATTGTTGATAAGAGCTCTATGATTCATCAGAAAATTTAAAACATGGTATATAAAAAGTTTTTTTTTTTTTTTTTTTTTTTTTTATCTTAATTATTTTTATTTCATTTTGCACGCGCGCTTCTTATTTCCTAATTCAAAATTATAAAAAAAAAAAAAAAAAAAAAACTTTTTCGATATTGTTTGTAAGTAGGAATTGACTTTAAAAATTTTTCTTTTATATTACTTGTTTATGTTTGTACTCGTACGGCATGGTCTATCATATTTAAAACACTTCACCTTTCAAAAAGAAATTAGAACCTACATAATAATAATAATAATAACAATAACTATTATTATTATGTTGCATTGATCTATATAAAAATCTACATATAATAGGTTAACTTCCGTTAAAAAAAAAAAAAAAAAAAAAAATCATGCGTTTAAGGGTTAAATAAGTAATGAAATTGAATTTTATTCAATGTCCATATAGAAATTAAATAAAATACAAATACGTAAAAATATTTCGTTCGCAAGGAAATAACCTTAAGGATGTTACTCGAAATACTAATTCGTTTTCGTTTGATCGCGACTGGAATGAAAATGAACTATTTAATTTATAGCTCACGTTTGGAGAACGTTTTATATTCTACCATTTCGCTGATTTTACTTCAGAACTGGAAATATCATTTGAGATGAGACCGAGAGTCTTTTGCTTCATTAGTCTATACCAAAGATTTCATAGATAGATAGATTAAAAGAAAAGAATGTTTTAAGCAAAATTAATTATCGTTTTCTGTATGTTATCAAAATGAAAAACGACATATATTTTTTTTTAATATAAGATGACATACATTAATATAGCATCATACATTAATGAGAATTTGAAGACTTGACATGAAAGAAGCATTAAAATGTAAGACATATTGAGAATATTTTTTATTTTTCATTTTGACATTTATTTTCAATCATGTACTTGGAAAAAAAAAAAAGACACGTCAACGTACGTAAAGTTTCAAAACATTGTCTTTATATAAATGTGAAAACTAAAAAATACATTTTAAGATGAAAAAAAAAATTCTTTGTGAAAAATACAACACAAAGCTTTCCGCCATTATATAATGGCAACTTCAGGTGACGATATCATATGCCAAACCCTCATACTATACATATACGGTGAATCCAATCCAGGCATGAACGTTTCCGCCCTTTTTAACGAAAACAAAATCCGGCATTCACACCAGAAAACGTCTTATTTAAATACTTTTATATAAACACACAAATAATGTGTTACAATAAGTGAACTTAAATGAGAAGTTTATTCCGGTGTGAATTCAAGATTTCGTTTTCGTTTAAAAAGGCAGAAATTTTCATGCCTGGATGAATCGTGTTCGGGGAAAACTTGGGATTTATGTCAGTAGAAAATCCTTCAGAAATCAAGGGTTATACCAAAAATTCACTATCGATGAACTTTGTAGTGGAGATTGTATTTACGTGGATAAAATATTTGTAACTTGGTAAAAGCCAGAATATGCTAACATTCATTGCTTAATTAATTTTCCACGCGACATTTATTTTTTCACGCTTTTATTTAACTTGGTTGCTCTGTTTTGATCAAATTTCGCAGTCCATTTTTAACCCGCTTCCATCGAACCAATTTTGATCAAAATTTCCTCACAAGTTCATAGCTGATGACAATTCGAAATGCAACATTCTGCAGGGATATACCTCACAATCCTACTATCATGAACCTACCTTTGGTAGGTTCTAGGGACGAAAAATCTGTCTGCTTGTGCCAAATCTTGCGATTCATTTTTGATGTATTTCTGCTGAAACAATTTAATCAAATTTTAGGCATGAGTCCGCAGCCGATGAAAGTACAATATTGACGCATTTTCAGGGATCTATCTCTCTGGGGACAAGTTCCAAGGGCAAGAACCTGTCTGTATGTGCCAAATCTTGCGATTCATTTTTAATGCACTTCTGCTGAACCAATTTTTCCCAAACTTTTGACATGAGTCCACAGTCGATGACAATACGATTGAAAGCATTTTTAGGGATCAGTATTGCTAGGGATAAGTTGCAGGGGCCAAAATATGTCTGAATTGTACAAATCTTGCGAATCATTTTTTTATCCCTTTTGTAGGACACATTTTGCTTAAATTTTGCAGACGAATTTGGATGAAAATAACATACACCACTACTTTTGAAATCTATCTGACCATGCGCAGGTTCATGGGATTCACAGATTCACCTGATTCATTTCATTCACAGATTCACCTGAATCTGTAAAATCTTGCGATTACGTTTTCCCACTTTCATTGAATCAGCGTTTACATTTTCGAATAAAAAAGGTTTTTTGAATTTTTTTAAAAATTATGTGGCATTATTAAATGCATAAAATAAAATTATAAATTGTTTGTTATATTAAATCGTATTTTTTTAAATTCTTTGTTAAAATAAAAAAAATAAGTAAAAAACGTATTATATATATCATTTTGTAGTATTGTTAAAGAAACTACTAATTTTTCACTAGATTTTAAAGCAGCATAATTAAATATCAAATTGTTTAGAAGTATATCATAGTATATTATATCACAGTGCAAATGTACCACATAAGAAAAAAAAAAAAAAAAAAAACAAAAAGAGCACTGCATAAGTAAATAGAATATCCCAACGAGTCATAATCAGATTAATTATTAAATAAGTATAAGAAGCATTAAGGTTTGTGGTAAAACCGACAAACCACTGTTGGAGATAAACAACAACTGTATATACCTTATTTTCCTATTTAATAAAACAGATTCAATAAATGAGCAATTTATGAGTGTTAATTGTAAACTATAACTATTATTTCTAAATTATTCTCCAACACATATATGCCAAAGATATGTGAAGAACGTATTTTAGCAGATGAAAGTAATAAAAGAAATTAAATGTTTCAATGATTTTATTGAGATTAATTCAAAAGTGTTTAAGTATATTAAATCTATGCATGATGGCTGATGCAGTAACAATGTCATTAACTCTGTTTTTGATATATTTTAGCGGTACCAAGTTACTGCGAACGAAAAATAAGTTTCACATCAATATTCAAAAATTGTAATCTTTGTCATAATGCAGAAAATCAGTAATAACTTAACACCTTCGTATATTTTGTTAATATCTAGCGGTAATTCATTTATTTATTTGTTTTTATAACAGGTGTATGATTTAAAACTGTTACTAAAATAAAATCTAACATTTAATGGAATCTATAAATTCAAATTTTGAGACCGTTTACCGAACCAACTTTTGAATTTCGAATAACCTCAAACTATTTCGATAAAACAGCGTTCAAATTTATGCCCTTCTATTAACCCGTTAACGCCAGAATTAATTTTACAAAATATTATTAGCTGATTAGAATTTCACTTCTAAATTAATATAGACAACTGACAGTAAAACATATTAACTTAAACAAGTCTTCTGATAGTTTTAAATTTAAAGCCTATCCTCATTTATTGACGTTTAGTGTACTAGCGAGAAAACTTCGAGATAGAAAAACTTTGAGATAATAGAATAATTTCCTATTATATGTTGACAAAGACCTTGAAAGTAAAGTATTATAATATATATTATTATGCAACTTAATTTAAGTTAGTATACCTGCTCTAAAAGCAAATATATGTGCGATGAATGAAAAATCATAAAAGGACTATTCAAATTAGGAAATAGTAATTAATAGTAAGCACATAAAATTTTCAGGGATCATTTAGAGTGACGCTATAAACTGTCACTAAAAAGCAGAAATCATTCCAAGAAACCACAAAATATATACGTGCCATTTTATTAGCTGTCCTTAAATGAGGATATTGGTCGCTAACGGGTTAAATCAAAAGCCATTATAACCTAAAATATTTTTAATTAAAATTATTCAAATTTTAAACTTTCTATTTAGAGTATATATTAATATTTATTACATATTTTGTAATACGCTTTTATATGTTTTTCTTTGTATTTTCTTAAATAATATCGAATCCCATTGAATTTGTCATTTAAATGCCGAAAAATTAATAGGACAGCCTGATGATTTCTAATTTTTTTAATTTGAAATAAAAATTAAGAAATTAATATTTGTGAAATAATATTAATTTTAACCTATCAAAAGTTATATTACAGCCTATTCACAAAAGTTTCATTCACATAGGTACCTAGATTTTAATTGCCCTTAAAGTCCCAACATTTTAGGGAGTAATATACATAATATCAATAAATGGTTCAGCAATAATTAACCAAATATAAGAGTATCAAATAGAAAAAAAAATCTATGAAACTTATTACGATCTTCTTAATCCGTTAACGTCCGAAATAATTTTACTAAATATATTTTGATGAATAGAATCTAAGCTAATGTGGATTACTGAGAATAAAATATATTAAATTCAAACAACTCTTCTGTTAGTTTTAAAACTAAAAGTCTATCCTCATTTGAGGACGTTTGGTGTTCCAGTGAACAAACTTTCAGATAGAAAAACTTCGAGATAATAGGTTAATTTCGTATTATATGTTGACAAAGACCGCGAAAGTAAAGTTTTACAATGTATATTATTATTCATTTTCATTTGAGCTGATATACCTCCGCAAAAAGGAAATATATGTGAGATGAATGAAAAATCGTAAAAAATCTATCCAAATTATGAAATAGTTATTGATAACGGGTACATAAAGCTCTGTAAATTATTAAAATTATTACATTGAACAAAAAAAAAAAAAAAAAAAAAAAAAAAGATACGATGATATCATAAGTGAAAAAAGAAACCTCTTGCAGATTAACGATTGATTCAAACGAGTCTGAAAGTGGTATCCAAGATTGCCATTGTTGGTTTTAGAACAGCGAACGAAAGACTGTCGCTCACTTTCACAGATTCTTGTTTTTTACGCAGCAAGATGAATTGCAATAAGATCCTATAGTCTACACCAATGTTTCGATTGCCTACACAAAAAATAATTCTGCTGGATTTAAATGGAGTGATGAAGAAAGTTATGCAACAAATACGCTGCATTCTACCATTTGGAATATGTTCGACACTGTTGATAAGAGGTTTGAAGCTCAATTATGAAAAAAAAAAAAAAAAAAAAAAAAGAGTATGTTGTGAAGGGGACTAGATGCTTCATGGGAATATTATTTCTTCTAAGAAGGCAAGGATGCATTACGCCATTCAAACACCAAGTAGTAATAAGGTCTTACCATCTAATCCAGAAAGATACTGCCCCAGATGTTCAGAGATGGAGTTAATGAAAAATTGTTGCGTAAAGATCACTTTCAACTCATACGTATCCTTCAGTGTTTTGAAAATGTCTTACCGTGTAAATGACGTTTTACCAGTGAATAACACTAACGTTAGTCATTGTAGATTATCAGATATATTTTGATGCATTTTCATTTCATGAATTTTAAACTTCGAAATCTATTGATTGGCCCTTCTGCTCCTAGAAAGGGTAATTACTTGCCTCATGGTCAATAATCCACATCGTACTGTGACAATTCCAAAGGTTGGATTGTTCCTACCTTAAGGTAGGCCTTGCCGTAAATATCTCCAAGACATATTTTTCAAATTTTGACGTTCACAAACTACAGCGTTTGGAATCGTACAAGTGCAACTTTTTAAAGTGCATTTTTTGCTATAATACGATCTAGTTAGACACATTAAAAATAAATAACATATGTGATTATTGTAAATATTGTAAACATATTATTAATAATATTATTTTTTTGCACGTATATATAATTTATCTATATATTTAATGCATATCTAGAGTAAAAATGGCTATCGTGGTCGCAAAATGAAGTGCTTGGCGAAAAACGACCGAGCTATCCTTCAGCTCTAAATTTTTCAATGTTGCTAAATTGGTCATACTAATGATGCTTCTATTTAAGCAACCGTTTAAATGTGTTTTAAATTAAGAAACTAAACCTTGATCTATGTTATTTCTCTTAAATTTCATTTCAAAACTTTCTGAGATTAACCTAAAACGTTATAGGAATAATTGTTTAACATATGTTCAGTACCAAATCTTTTTCGCCTGACGCTAAAATAAAATAAAATATAAACTAATTTTCATTTCATCTGGATTAAATTTTTGCTTAATATTTTAAGAATCTCCGGTTATTTTTAAACGTTTTCACTTTTATAATAATTTTTTTCTTCACTCAAACATCACGAGGGTGGACATTTTTCAATTTCTTCTTCTTTTATTTTATCCCTTCCCCCTCCTTTTGCGTTTAAATTTCTAAAAGTAGAAAAAAGATATCTAGAGACTATAAATTACATTTCTAAATTCATTTTTTTCATTGAAAATATCTAAGATAACACTTTTTAATTATTTGCAGACGAGATTTTTTACCTATAGCAACATCGACCTTTCTTCTACATTATATATATATATATATATATATATATATATATATTTGTGATTGCGATGTCAGAGACAGAGAAAACGACGTAATGAGAGAAACAATTTTTAAGTTGGCAAATACAGTACTTTTAATAATGCGGGGTTTTGAAATGATAACTTTGTTAATTAAGGCGATAGAAATTTCTAACAAAAATAAACATGTTCCCTGGATTATTCGTCAAACATTGGTATCCTTTGCAACGCTGAGGACTTCCTTGTTCATGAGGAGATGCGATCGCAGTCCAAAAAATCGGACAGCAGCGGCAGTAACTTTATTTAATTTATAGAGAAATTATAGCAGTTATACATGATACAGTTTTGCGAAAGAAAGGAAATTGTCCATTTTATAATTATTATTGTTATTATTATGATTATTATTATTATTTGAATACACTATTTCAAGTCCCACACAGAAAATATCTGAAATTTCTAAATTTTAAAATTTATTATATGAAATATACATTGTGAAAGTAATATTATCAAAAACCATGTAGTATAATTTATCAAAAATCGTATAACATCGCTTTACAAATGCTTCTATCGACTTCTTGTATAAAAACTTCAACTTTTTATTATTGATAGATATTTATAGTTGTATACCAAAACCACCATAATACGTGCACAGAGTATCATAAAGGTAATTTTAAAAAAAAATTATAAAGATCTATATGGGAACTAAAATTTAATTTTGTGATGAATAATAAAGATTCTTTAAATGAAAATAAATTTCCTTTAGATATCGAAAAAATTTGTGCTTAAGATAATTGTAAATTTAAGATTTTTTATGGGATACATTTTTGAAGTTTAACTCAAAGGAACAGTTAATTATTGTGTTAGTGCCATTTGCCATTTTTTAATATTTGTTGTTTTCTTTTAACATTAGTGTTATACACCTCTAACATGCAAACTGTCTGCACGTATCATGGAAAATAATTGTAATAAATAATATTTTGAATAAATAATTTATACCGTGCGAATTTGTAGAAAAAAATATAGAAAAATCTTTCATGGTTGCAACAACAAACTGATTCTTTATAGAGAAAGTGTGCTTTAAATTAACACAATGCTTCTCAGTCAAATTTATTTTCTGGAAAACTATCAAGTTATAGATGGGTATGAACGGGTAATGAATTAAATTTATCATTGGTATGAGTGGTTTTAATCTGTCATCATAGACATTATTCATCTTAAATAATTAAAGCCATGGTTAGTAAGTTGAATTTTTTAGATGAAATTGGCATTAAGAATGCACTTCTTGTAGGCTAAATTTTATTATGATTTGCAGTTATATATATATATATACCTAGATTCCTACTTTTCATTAACAAGGAAAAAATATATTTGTTTTTACTTCCAAATCTAAATTATTTCTGTCTTGGGGGAATTCTCCGAAAAATCTAACCTCTTTTGAAGCCATGCACGTATTCGAACTCTCTTATCACTTCGATCAAAATGGCCGAACGAAACAAAGCTCTGAAATGGCGATTAAGTTTGTTTATTGCATTAGTCTTAGAAATCTCTGAAAAAGAAGAGACAAAGAAAGATACGTAATATATTTATGTTACATATCACGAGAGTAAAGGAAAACACAATTTTAATAGTGTATACATGAAATAATAATTAATAATCCTAATCTTGTTAAAAATTGAAAAAGATCTGCAATGCAGTAGTACTACGTTTTTTCTTTTTTAATAACTGTTTTATTATCGTATAAAAATTTTTCTTTAATAACTTTTTATTTATTTTTAGGATCTGGTGGGGTAAAATGGGTGGAAATATTGCTTTTTTTCCACTTATCACTTTTTATTTTCCGAACATACGTATGTAAGGAAAGTATTGTAATCATGTCAAAAATCCGAATTCTAGATTTTGGTGTTTCTATACGTTTTAAGGTCCCTTGAGTCCGTATTCACTATTTTTACGATGATGTATGTATGTGTGTGCATATGTATGTGAGTGAACACACTAGCGTCTAAACGCTTTGCTCGAATGAGCTGAAATTTGGTACGCATGTTGTAAGTCACCGTTGCACGAACCCTATTAATTTTAGTGAATCTAGCACTTATAGTTTTTACAGGGACACAAAGAAAAATTCTTTATCATTATGGCCTATGGGGCCAAATTTTTAAAAGTATGATAGCGTCTAAATGCCTTTTCAAACTGAGCAAAAAAAAAAAAAAAAAAATACACATATTTGTAGGTCACAGTTGAACGAACTGTATAGATTTTAGTGAATGTAACACTTACAGTTTTTTACAGGGACACAAAGAAAAATTCTTTATCATTATGGCCTTTGGAACCAAATTTTAAAAAGTGCGATAGCGTCTAAACGCCTTATTAAACTGAGCAAACAATTTATATACACATTATAGGTAATAGTAGCATGAACTGCATAGATTTTGGTGAATCTAGTACTTATTATAAGCATTTTCGTGAATATAGCATTTGTAAGTTTTTACAGGGACACAACGAAATATTCTTTATCATTATGATCTACGTGTTCCTTAAAATAGCGTTAAATTAAACATCGTGTGCTATATAAAGAAAAATATTCAAACACCCTAATATAATTTTCTCTTTTGTTTATTTAACAACTCCTCTTACTTTACTTTATCTACAACACCATTAATTACTCAATGTTCGGAAAGTCGAGTGGAGTCACTCCAGATTTTTTTCACTAAAAAAAAAAAAAAAAAAAAAAAAAAAAGATTAAATATCTGAAAAATTTTTTGGTGCATTTATGTGATAGAGTTATTGTTATCAGTCTTAAATTATTTTTATCCACATTTTTTATTATTTAAATAGCTAAGAATTTATATCACTTTTTAATATCCATTTTATCCCAAGGATGGAGTAAAATGAGTGGTGTTTAAAAAAATCTGGAGTGACTCCACTCGACTTTCCGAACATTGAGTAACTAACAGTTTTGTAGATAAAATAAAGAAAGAGGAATTGCTAAACAAACAAAAGAGAGAAAACCATAATAGAGTGTTTTTTTCTCCATATATCACACGAGGTTTTATTGAACGCTACTGAACTTTGAGCCCTTAGATCATAATGATAAAGAATTTTTCGTTTTGTCCCTGTAAAAATCTATAGATGCTAGATTCACCAAAATGCTTATAGTTAGTGCAACAGTGATTTATAATATTCATACAAATTTTCAGCTCAATTGAATAAGGCGTTTAGATGCTATCGCACTTTTAAAAACTTGGTCTCATAGGCCATAATGATAAAGAATTTTTCTTTGTGTCCCTGTAAAAAAACTGTAGTGCTAGATTCACCAAAATCTATACAGTTGGTGCAAATGCGACCTATAACATGTGTACAATTTTTTTGCTCAGATTAATAAGGCGTTTAGACGCTATCACACTTTTAAAAATTTGGCCCCATTGGCCTTAATGATAAAGAATTTTTCTTTGTGTCCCTGTAAAAAACTATAAGTGCTAGATTCTCCAAAATCTATACAGATTGAGTATCTGTGACCTATAATATGGGTATAAAATTTTTGCTCAAATAAATAAGGCGTTTAGATGCTATCGCACTTTTAAGATTTTGGTCCCATAGGCCATAATGATAAAGAATTTTTCTTTGTGTCCCTGTAAAAAAACTATAAGTGCTAGATTCACCAAAATCTATAGGGTTCGTACTATGGTGACTTACAATATACGTACCAACTTTCAGGTTAATCGAACAAAGCCTTTAGACGCTAGCGTGTTCACAGACATACACACATACACACATACACACATACACACGTACACACGCACATACATACATCATCGTAAAAATAGTGAAAACGGACTCAGGGGACCTCAAAACGTATAGAAACATCAAAATCTCGAATTCGGATTTTTGACATGATTACAATACTTTCCTCACTATAGTGTTCGGAAAGTAAAAATGATTATCTGTATCCCAAATAAAATGAAAAAGTATTTTATTTTGAAATAAGAAGAAATTTTACTTACAATAATTACAATTTAAATTCTAAAGGTATAATAACCCTGATGATTATGTTGTGATTGCTTTAAAATTTAAATATGAGATCATTTTGTTAAATCTGTGTCCTTATTTTATAGGAAAAGATAACTAACCAAATGTTGACAGTTTTAAATATTTCACATTAACATCCTCCAAGTTCTTTTCAATAATCAGACCATTAAATTTTTCCACTGGATTACATACTCTAACATTTCATAAATAAAAAGCAATATTTCAGGCAAATTGAAATTGAACCTGAATGAAACTTTCATAAAATTCAATTTTGATATACATTGATTTTTTTTCTTTTCTTCTTTTTATCGTGTGAATTTTTTCCGCTAATATTTGAAGTACAAAACTTTTTTTTTTTTTTTAATCTGCTGTAATCTTTTTCATTTAGAAGGAAGGTATTTTGTAACATCAGTTTCAGTCATCAGTTTTCAGATTTACGCTGTTTGTTTTCTTTTATCTCATGCTACCTTATTTTTTTTTTTTTTAATTGTTATTATTATTATTTTAGTTCCCCATCATACTATTGGTATGGGGAACTTAGGTAATCGTGAAAATTTTCGACCTCGGTTTTTTGACTCTTCTATACGTTTTCAGGTGTGAGGAATCCGAAAATGACAAAATTTCTATGGTGTCTGTCTGTAGGGTGTCTGTTAGTCTGTTAGTGGGTCAGTCCGTTAGTTTGTTAGTCTGTGTACACGATATCTCAAGAACAAATTGTCGCAGAGAGGTCAGATCAGTTTTAAAATATTACTTTCGACACTGGCAAGAACCCTATTCATTTGCAACATTCGAATTTAAAAACTTCGTAAGTTATTAGAAATTTACGATTTTCTTAACATGGGAGAATAGGACAAAAATTCACTTAAACATGCATTAAATGGAAACTTGTTACTGTAAAAATATCAGACCAGATTTAAAATATCAGTTTGGATGCCGGAATGAACATCAGTAACTATAAATATGCTACTTTGAAAATTTCGCAAGTTATTGGAAATTTACGAATTTCTTAACATGGCAGTATAGGGCAAAATTTCACACAAACGCCAATTTTTAGAGATATTTTCATCGTAAAGATGTCAGACTACTTTTGAAATATTATTTAGGACACTGGCATGAATATTAATGACTATGAATTTTCCAATATAAAGATTTCCTAAGTTATTGGAAATTTACGAATTTCTTAACATGTCAGAATAGAGCAAAGTTTCACATAAACGTCAATCTTGAGGGATATTTTCATCGTAAAGATGTCAAACCACTTTCGAAATATTATTTAGGATACTGGCATGAATATCATAGACTATGATTTTTCCAATTTAAAAAAATTCGTAAGGTATTTGGATATTACGATTTACTTAACATGTCAGAATAAGGCAAAATTGAGCATAAACTTCCATTTTGAGGATCCTAAATACATTAGACAACTTCAAAATTAAGCTTATGATATTTGTTTGAACATGATTGAATACAAATATTCTACTAGGAAATTTTCGTAAATTATTCGTAATTTACGATTTTATCAACATAGCGAAATTGTAAATATTTCATATAAATATGAATTTTAAAGGTTTATTGCATTGGAAATAGTAGCATGAAAACTAAACAACAGAAATGACCCTGATAAAATAAATTAATAGATTAGAATAAGATATATATATCGAAGTGATATATCTTATTGGCCTAGGTGGATAGCCTATTAGGCGGGGATTTCATTCTGTCACTGTATCAAGCTTTGGTCAAATTCATTTCTATAAACATGATTATAATATGTCTCGCACTAGAAATTTCTGAGAACATAAATATGATGGGAAACTGAGCAGAGTCCACCTATGCCAACTAGTTTTTTCTTGTGACTGAGGCGGTGAGATGACAAAAGACTTTGAATTAGATGCTTGTATGCTTAATTTTCCATCACTATTCTGACTAGAAAATTTATTACACTGTCAACAAATTTGCTTATGTCTTTTTGTGTTAGTGTGAATATGTTTTTAATAATTTCTTTGCCAACAAAATATAGTCTTGTCCCTTTAAAACTTTTATGATATAGTCACTTTTCAAACTTAAAGAACGTTGCTTAAGCAAGTAAGAAAATGTAACTTTTGGCACAATCTGAGTTCGACTGTCTCTATACAATGTTTTTAGAACTATCCCTCAGGAGCATTTTACTGGGGCAAAAATAATTCAACATTGAGAGGTTGTATAGCATGAGATGTGCTTGGGGGAGACAGAGGATGGTTATTTTATTCTTTATAGCTAATTTTTAACTCCTAACAATTTGAAAATTTACAATAAGTTGCTAAGTCTAATTCACAATTATTTTTCCCCACTACAGAAGAATAATCTTTGTAAATCAAATATTCCAAATATATCAGTTTTTAAAAATCTATACTTCATAACTTCTTCCATGTGAATAATATATAAATTCTATTAAAAAACTATAAGTTTTTAAGGAGTTTTTTAAGCCTATAAAAACCCCTAAGCATTTTTAAAAGAAATAAAATGTTATACGTGTTGTTAAATTCACAATAGAAACTATTTTTTCAGAAAATAAAGCTTGGCAACAAATAGACCAAAATATTTTATACATTTAATATTAACATGCATTCTATAAACAAAATTAAAAAAAATCCCATTTTACACTTCTTACCCGATTTAGTCAACCAGACCCTATTTAAAGATCTGTAAAAATCAATGCTGACTGTTTTATTGATAAAATATGGATATGTCTATCAAAGACATTAATAATATCTTTTAGATGTATGTCCGGCGTTCAAGCATATATATATATATATATATATATATATATATATATATCATCCTCTATAAAGTAAATCATTACACAGAATGATTCGACATATTTCTTTCCTTTCTTTCCTTTTTTTTTTTAATTATTGAGCCACTTTGTATCCATTACATATTCTGATAGGTTCCACATTTTACATCCTTAAAATTCATCAGAAGTTCACGTTTTAGTGTGATAAGCAATGATGTCTGAATTATTTACATTTATCATTTTGTTAAAATTTCACAGAAATATAATAACAAGTATTGGTTTATTAACTTAACATTGAGATCATCTCTAATCATATTAATTATTATTTCCTTATTATTAACGAATTTAGTCTCGTATATACAGCCGGCAAATTATTAAAGCCCACATTCACATTTTTCACAAATATTTTTTGGTTTGATCGCTAATTTTTATCATCAACTTACTTTTATATAAGCAGCATAAAGATCATGACTCGACAAGTATTTACTCATCAAAACAGTATTAGGTGCACATCTTTTAAATACAAATTATTTCTAGCGCTTCAATAATTTTGCTGCCGATTGTATGTCTTAAGTTCTCGGAAATAGCTATAACGATTTTGATTTTTGATAGGAAAAGTATCAGGGCCGTAACAACCATCGAGTCAACCGGTGCAGTTCCCCGGAGGCCATCAAGCTAGGGGACAAAATTGACCTCTTTTGCATAGATGATTTTATTTTATTTTTTAATTAAAAAATCGAGCTTCATTAACGATATTAAATTATAAAAATACATAAATAAAAGTAAGTCTGGCCTAAATCGTATTAACTTAAAAAAAATCTGGAGTGACTCCACTCGACTTTCCGAACATTGAGTAATTAACAGTTTTGTAGATAAAGTAAAGAAAGAGTAGTTGTTAAACAAACAAAAGAGAGAAAACCATAATAGAGTGTTTGAGTATTTTTCTCCATCTATTACACGTTGTTTTATTTAACGCTACTGAACTTTGAGCCCATAGATCATAATGACAAAGAAATTTTCGTTGTGTCCCTGTAAAAACCTATAAATGTTAGATTCACCAAAATGCTTATAGTTAGTGCAACAGTGATTTATAATACTCATATAAATTTTCAGCTGAATTCAATAAGGCGTTTAGATGCTATCGTACTTTTAAAAATTTAGTCCCATAGGCCATAATGATAAAGAATTTTTCTTTGTGTCCCTGTAAAAAAACTGTAAGTGCTAGATTCACCAAAATCTATACAGTTAGTTCAACTGTGATCTATAACATGTGTACAATTTTTTTGCTCGGATTAATAAGGCGTTTAGACACTATCACATTTTTAAAAATTTGGCCCCATAGGCATAATGATAAAGAATTTTTCTTTGTGTCCCTGTAAAAAAACTATAAGAGCTAGATTCTCCAAAATCTATACAGATTGAGTATTTGTGATCTATAATATGTGTATAAAATTTTTGCTCAATTGAATAAGGCGTTTAGATGCTATCGCACTTTTAAGATTTTGCTCCCATAGGCCATAATGATAAAGAATTTTTCTTTGTGTCCCTGTAAAAAAACTATAAGTGCTAGATTCACTAAAATCTATAGGGTTCGTACTATGGTGACTTACAATATGCGTACCAACTTTCAGGTTAATCGAACGAAGCGTTTAGACGCTAGCGTGTTCACCCACAGACATACACACATACACACATACACACATACACACATACACACATACACACACACATACATACATCATCGTAAAAATAGTGAAAACGGACTCAGGGGACCTCAAAACGTATAGAAACATCAAAATCTCGAATTCGGATTTTTGACATGATTACAATACTTTCCTCACTATAGTGTTCGGAAAGTAATAACTCAAGCCTGAGTATTTTCAGCCAGACGAGACCATACCAGATAAAGTACGATGATTTTATTTGCGACTAAATTATTAAAAAAAAAGTTTTCATGAACAGTTAGATGTTAAACATGCTTTGCCTATGAAATATGTAAAATTTAAAGTTTATACGGGTAGTTGCCGAATTCGAATGGGTAATTCGAGGATTAGGAGCACTGCAGTCGAGAAGAAGAAACCTTCTCATATAAAAATTTTCGTATGGGGAAAATGGAAATTAAAATTCGCCGGCATTAAACTTCATCCTGAAGAAACATATATTACACGAACGAAGAATATACCGATATGCAATGGCCGTCAGTTGTCAATAGAGGTTTAGACAGATGATGATAAGAGCAAATATCAGAGGAGTTGTCCGCACCATATCACTTTCACGAACATCGATCGACGGCTGTGGAAGACAGGATCCTTCCAAATAACGAGTATAATGCAGGGCAAGAACGCAATGTTCGCGCACTTGAAACAGATAACCGAGTATTGCAACGGTTTGCAGGTTTCATGTAGGTAAGTACTCGATTACGTGAAGATGAACTAGGTTTTCAATGAACAAACGTGTAGAATATTCTGCGGGCTGATAAGATGCACTCTTTCCACATGAAAAAGGACCAACTCCTAATCGATGCGGATGACCTTGGTAAAGTTCTACATTGTACATTTTATCCTATACAGAATTATTTAATTTTCTGCTAGTGCTTTAGTCACAGAGGAAACCTGATTTGACAGAAAAGGCATGGTCAACACGCATATATGGTCATCAGAAAATTCTTACAGCACTATCTACTTGAATGTGCTACAGAGTTTTAGTATTAATCTCCGTACAGGGATTTTCGAAGATCATCGGTTAGGACGAACCTACTACACAAACTCCACAAAATATCGCAAAGTACCTTGTTTCCCTACAGCAATTCCTACCGGATTGTGCAGGGTATGTGCCTGACACTATTCGCTAGAACACGTGGTTCATGCACGAGGGTGCAGAAACACAATTTTCAGTTGCAGTCCGTAATCACCTCAATATTGTATATTCTGTGAGGTGAATTTAATGTGACAGGCTTGTTACTTAAACACTGCGCTGCATGAACTGTTGGCGCTTCTGCAGATATGTTTGAACATGTCCAGCAATTTTCTGTCCGTCGTTGCTGCCTGTGCAATGACGTTCATGGCAGCAATTTCAAATAATAATAATAAAAAAAAAAATCTCGTCGTTTCCTTTCTAACGTTCAATCGTAATACATTGTCTGCAATGTAATCTTGTTTTTCGTCAAATAAATGTTTTTCTACTAATTAATGGCCCTTACTTTTCCACTCGACGTCACGCTTTTCGAAACTATTTTTGTGAGTTTCTCTCGCTAAAGAAAGTTTGTGACCTTATGTTCTATGGTAATTTTTCATCATTTTGAGGCCTCCTATCACAGCTCTTTATTTGTTGGTGAAACTCGGTAGCATCATGTATAAAAGCTGCTACGGCGCTGAAGGGCTTCCTATTGAGGCACAAAGTTTTGCTCTTTGTATACATTTCAAATAGTGATCAAATATCGTAATAAATAACCAATAGTTAAAAATCTGGTGTGTCACTCACACGACTTTCTCTTACCCTGCATTTCAATGCTATAATGATAGATCGCACATTAAGTCTTAAGATAATAAAGTTCAATATACTTTTAAAGTAATCTAAAATAGGTTTAGAAAAAGTTTTACTTGACATGTAATTCTGTGTGAGGACAACCCCCCGTTCAATTACAATGAATTCAATTATACATATATATATATATATATATAATGGGTTGTTGTGAATTTGCCTTCAAACTTGCCAGTCTTGACCAAATTTTTTGCAGCAACCTAATACGAATTTCAAAATGCCAAATTTAAATTTCGTGCAGTTATTTCTTTTTATGCTGATAGCAGATATGCATACAGATCAACCGCAAAAAAATGGATTCGTAATCACGTGATATTATAGAAAAACGTGATATTATAGAACGTGACATTATACAAAAAACAAATTTGAAAATAGAACTTCAAAAAATACTTTGTTTACAGTATGCGAAAAAAAAAAAAAAAAAAAAAATTTTTTTTGCAGCGTTTTTCGACGTGGTAAAATGTACAAAGCCCTTCAACCAATTACATTCAATAGAAAAGAACGTTTTGTTTAATTTTGGGTAGCCCTGTGTATTGTCTATAATCAATATGCACTATAAACAATACCGTGTATTTAAAATTAAACTTACTTGAAAAACACCTAACACAAAATGAATTACAACTATTGGAATTTCCAAGTACAGCCCCAATATATCCAAATAATTTGATAGACCTGTAAACGAACGATGATTGATTTCCATTCCACAATCTACACAAAACATGCTTTTATGAATATAATAAATTCTTAAAACCAGTAAAAACTACAATGTCAGAAACGCCAAAGAAAAATATTTGGGAAGCATGCTGCTGTTTCGGTAGCCTTGAGCGTCTTCAGTGCATAAAGAAAAGAATGCGCTGAAGACGGCATGCTCTATGCACTGAAGATGGTACGCTTAAGGCTACCGAAACAGCTGTATGCTTCACAAACATTTTTCTTTGGCGTTTCTAACGTTGTAGTTTTTACTGATTTTAATAATCAAGCGCCAAGTCGCCTTTTAATATAATAAATTCTGTTCATTTCAAGTCAACCTATGAATGTCACACTCTACTTACCAAAAATTTCTCCATAGACATAACGTATTTGGATTCTCTTGGATATCTCTGTACACGAACCACTTGCTTGATGTCAAAAAAAAATTTTGTGTAGCATACATATATTATATACATTTAGAATATCGAGTTTGGACATTCTGCTATTACTTGTTCTGGAGATATGCTGATAAAAGGGAGACACACAGATCAACCGCTAAGAACATAATTTTTGTATTTAGGGGACCTCAAAACGTGTAAATGTAACAAAAACTCAATTTCGAAAAATTGACCCTAAAACAGTACTTTATCTAACATATATATGGGTAAGGGAAAGTAATAATCTGGTGTGTCACTCACACTATTTTCTCTTACCCTGCAATTTAATACTATAAATACAGGTTGGAGATTAAGAGGTAAGATAACGAGTACTGTTATGTAAACCTATGTTAAACAATTCAAATTAGGCTTAGGAAGAGTTTTATATGATAATTAGTTCTGTGTGAGGGGGGCGTACAAAAAACAAGTGATAAATATTTAGTTAAAACACACATTAATTACCATATCTCTATGAGGAATTTATTTCAATTCCCGAACAGCTTTCCTCGAAATGGTAAAATATTATTAGTAAAGCACATCCACTAATAGCACAGCCACTAACAAATAACTAGTGTGTTGTGGCCACCACAAGACTTTCTTCTATATTTTCCTTACAAATTCACTCAGTAAGAATAATTTATTAAAATTATTATTTAAAAAAATATCTTCCATGATAATGCACACGGTTTCCATATTAGAGAAGTAGTATAAAACTATATATATATATAAAAAAAAATTGAGTTTATTCTCAATATTACATAAAAAAAAATTTTTTTTTGGTTAAAAATGAAAAAAAACTTTATTTTAAATTATCGCAGATCGATGGTTCAACCATTCATTTTAAAGGTATTCGAGAGCTCTTTTGAAAGATACCCATCATGAAAATTTACTCACCTCGAGGGGGGACTTCTCCGCGAGGCTCCTAGATACACAATTTATTTTCCCATTTGACTATATCTATTACACAAAATATATATTCATTTCATTTGGTTTAGTGCAGTCTATAGATGTTAAGCTCTACTTACCTGCAACTTTCCCCATAGACGTAAGCTTCATTAGCTTCATCTCAACGAAAAGCTTACTGTAGCATCCCTATATGATACACATTTAGAATACTGAGTTTGGAATTTCTGCTACTATTTGTTCTTGAGATATGCTGATAACAGACACACAGACAGACCATTCGCTAAAAACATGATTTTCGTATTCAGGGGACCTTAGAACATGTAAATATAACAAAAAACTCATGTTCGAAAATTTGACCCTAAAACAATACTTTCTCGACCCTATGTGTAAGAGAAAGTAAAAAATGATCATTTAATATTTAACTATTTTTCTTTCCTTTTCTTTTTTTTTTTTAAAATGAAAATAACAGAATTCGAGTGATGTAAAGTTGAATTATTTATGAAAATTAATTTTAGTGCAAATTTATAAAAATACTCCATATAATTTCCATTTTTTTTTTTTTTTTTTTTTTTTTTTTTTTACTCAACCTGAAACCGATTCCGATAATAGAAAAGTGACACATTTTCTTTCGGTTTGAATTTATTTTTATTTTTATTATTTTTAATATAATTAAACTATTTATTATTTATTATAATCATTTTAACTATCTTTTGCGTTTTTCTCTAAAATATTATAGTTAAAAATGTTTTGATCATAATTTGCCAGTTCATAGCAGTGAAAACCACCAGTGAATGAAAACCGCCAATTCGCGGTCGTTACAGAGTTACATCTACTCATTAAATGATCTTTTATTCTTAATTTATTTGTTTCAAATTTCGGATAATTTTTTCCCTCAATATATTGTTGCAATTGTGATAACTTTTTTTTCCCTGCTAAATTATCCCTTTTCCATTATTTTATATATTCCTCCAAACCAAGGATAAAATTTTTCTTTGTTTCAGTATCTTTTTTGTAGCTATAGCGTTAGTTACTAACGTTAATTCCGGGAAACTCGGACTTGGGTGTAAATTTTCGTGCGCTGCGCTCGTGCCCGAACTGCTCATTTGTTAGTCAAGCTCTAGCATAGTCACTTTACTGTACTTAAAGACCATGTTTAAGGCAATAGCTATCCCACCCTAAAGTTAGGATATGTAATTACTTTTGTGGGTACCCTCGTATTCTGCTTTGTCGCTATCTAAGAGGAAAGTATTAGAGTTGAGATTTTCGCACGCCATGTGCGCTTAGGACTCCGTGACTTTTAAATCTGACATCGCCTTCATTATTGCTAACATTGAGAGAAAGCTGATTTTTCGATTCTTTACACTGAATTCGCTGTTTACGCTCATTTTCATTTATTGTCGCATAATTTATTTGACTTATTAAGAATAAAAATTTATTATGCTATAATTTCAGGAATTTTTAATTTTTAATTTAACTTTATTGGATTAAAGTGTAATATAAAGCTACTTCTATTTTGATAATGAAAGCCTAAGTGTCCCGAAACTAACGCTGAAAATGAGGTCATAGCTAAAGTAATGTATTGAAATAAAGAAAGTAATTTTTATTCATGGTTTCCATACATGCATTTCAACTGAATTAAAATAATGAAAAAGGATAATTTAACGAGCAAATTTACATCACAATCGCAACTATGTAGTAAGATTTAAAATAAATAAATACAAAAAATACAAAAAATAAACAAATAAATAAAATTTTATCCATGGTTTGCATGTTTTTATAAGATTTGTTTATTGACTCAAATAATAAATTAAACATATAAAACTCTAATAAATTACTCATGTAAAAATCAACTACATCACGAGAAATTAACAATATAAAAAATAAATTAATAGACACGTGGTTATAAATTTTGAATTAAAGAATGGGCTCTTCCCACCGTCGTCTGCTCAATCACGTGATAGAGGAAAACGAATAATCGAATTCTGAGAATCGAATTTAATTATATATTTTTCTGAAGAACAAAAGTGTTAATATTTAATATAAAATAAAATAAAAGTAATATTGTGCATTTGTAAACCGTAGAATAATTGTATTTGTAAATTTAATAGTTTTTAAAATACACTTTTTGTGTTTATTTATTTTCACCAGTAAGAATCGATTTTTGTATGTTTTTGTGCAACTGTTACATTAACTGATCTAGCAATAAATAATAGCTTGTTCTTGTGGAATGTTTATGGATTATAATTTAACATTTTAAAATGTTTTCATTTAATTTAATTGCATAAAGGTGTTACAACAAGTTAATTAACTTAGTCACTGGTCTAAATGGATTTACGTTGTACGATAGTGCACTGTCACTGATTTAAGTACCAAAAATAAGAGTATTTAACATGTTCTTCATGAACATCAATAGCAAATATAAACTAAATGATGATTGCAAATCTATACAGCAAACAAAAGATGATGAATAATGATATAAAACTGATTAAAAATGATGATGTATAATAAATAACACAGATTAAATACGATTGATCAAAAATAAGAATAGAAAATAGGTTATTTCAGCAATCACTCTAGATAAACAAGACTTCGTCTGCTGTTTGTTTTTCCTCTATCATGTGACCTCTGGCGTCAGGTGGGAAGAGCCCATTATAATGCCATTCTTAGTTTCTTAGAGACGTTTGAACTTCAAAACATATAGGAATCATGATGCAAAAAATAAAGCTATTTGTTTTAAATATCATGTAAAGCAATGTCTAGTAATTTGAATTGGCAAGAAAAAATAAATTTCAAAATACATGTGTAGAAATCGAGCGCTAGGTTGCAAAAACCGACTAGTTATTGAAGGGATTATCAAACGTAAATTATATAAAAATTATTAAGTTTGGGATAAACAATAAAAATGGAGGCCCCATCTCTATAACTTGCCCTGCTCTCCCCCCCCCCCCCCAAGTTCCCAGTTATAGCTCTAAAAAGTATTGTGTTTTTTGAGATGGCAAATCGAACAGATATATCCTAAATTTCAAATAATCTAGTCTTCGTTTATGATCCGTACTCCATTTGGGGAAAAAAAAAAAAAAAAACTCGCTTAAAAAAATGCAATTTTTATAAAATTTTAGGGTTAGAATGTTCTTGAGATGACAATTCGATCTAAACTACTTTCATCTTCATAAAAATCAATGTTCTTTGGTAACACGCACTCCACCTGGGTAAAATATAGTTTAAACTTAGTTTTCTTAAAATTGCTTGAACGATTTTGATAAAAATGTAGAATTAGGCTTTTTTGAAAACATTTTGATATCAATTACCCTCATCTTCAGGAAAATTAGCGTTCACTGGTAACTTGCACTCAGCCCGACGCAAAATATTTAAAAACTTTGTTGACTTGGAAACTGCTCCAGCGATTTCGACACAAATTTATTTTTAAGGTTTTTTTTTAGATGAAAATTCGATTTGAATTAACCTTATGTTTAGGAAAATTAGCTTTTGCTGGTAACTCCCCCTCCGCTCGAAGCAAAATATTGCAAAAACTTGGTTTTCTTGATTTTGATAAAAATTTTTGAGATGAAAATTCTATATATATTTTAAAAAACCAACCTTTTACTAAATCTATTAGTAAAATAATTATTCTCTCTCTCTATATATATATAGATAGATAGATACGAATTTTATATTTAGAAGCATAACAAAGTCATTATATATTTTATTATTATAACTTTATATAATAAAAAATATCTAAACCAAGTTTTACTAAATGTATATTTTAAGATGACGTTAGGTCTTTTTCAAAAGATGTGTGAAAATCTTTTATGTAGATAAATAAAAGTATTTTAACAAAAATTTTATATTAAAAACAAAAATGCTTTAGAGTTGAATAAAATGTTAACTATATATAGAAACGTAACATACTTTATATTCCATTATATTGATTTAACATCACAACAGAAAAATTATCATTTTGAAAACAAGTAGTACTTTACTTTATTCAAATATTTATTTCTTCGCTTTCCATGCGTGCATATGAATAAACAAGCCTAGTACATTTGTTTTGCTCAATTTTATAGACGTAAAATGGGAGGTTTTCAGATTATTATTGAATAAATCAAGAATATTTTGAACAACCTTTTCACTGTTTTTTGATTTCATACTTGATTTATTCTCATAAAAAGCGAAATACAAATTGTTATAAGCTACAAGTGATGTTATTGTAACTTACAGTGTATAAAAGGAATGCTAACACCCTAATATGTATTATATATATAATATTATAATTTATGTTTTATGCATTATGATATTTGAAATATAGAATAAATATAAGGACACGCCGCACAGTGGACCGAACAATGTTAAAATACGAACATAGGCCCAAAAATCAACCTCTAAATAACTGATATTTTGCAGTGAAATAATTTAAAAGAATGTCTAAAAAATACAAATATATGGTTATTTCTTCAATTACAAGAAGTTTTGTTGTATATAAATAAGTTCAAAACGAAAACTTTCAGAAATAAGATTTTTCGATGAATTTCAGTGACTTTATTTGAATAGCCGTCAAGTGGCACTTACGATAACTATGAAAAAATACGAAATAAAAATACTTTTAATAATGTCCTAATAAAAGTTTAAGGTACTTCTGCCAACATTTTGTTGTTTTTTTTATGTTGTGATTCACGCATGAAATGTGAATATAAAATTAACAACAAAATTAAATTTATAAGTTGCGTAACTTTTTTTGTCCAAAATTGTCCAAAATTTCAAACACATTTTACTACTCCCAAAAGTATGCATTTTAATCTGTGAAAAGGATTTGTGCCATAAATCACCACTTTTAGAGTAAAATAAATTTTTATTCTGTTTACCCTCAAATTATCAATCGAGAAATTTATCTGAATAACTGTATTGATTAATGACAGAAAATATATTAAAATTTTTATCGTGAAAATATTATAGAATTTAGATGATTAAAATAAATTTAATAAATCAGAAATTAATTTTATTTATTTTTAAATATTTAATAAAATAATTAATTTTACTTTAATGGTACTGAAAAGTACCGTTGGACCCAAAAAAGGAGGGAAATGTAAATAGTTGCCGTGATATGTCATAAAATGTTAAAATTAAGTAAATGTTTAACGTTAAATAATCAAATGTTAAAACTAAATAATGTAATAACATATTACGATTTAAAGTAAAAGTTCCTGTGTTTCAGGAAAAAGTTCCTTCCCTTGCACATTTCTTTTATTCGTTCTCATGCTTGAAATCAGGGGGTCAGATGTTAATAACAAGTGATGTAGCAAATCTTCGTTACAAGCTCTTCCATTTATTTTTCTCGTGTGGTATTCTCTGTATTTACGAAACTCTTTATTTCGGGCTTCGCTAGCTTCTTCTGACAATTGTCCAATTGAAATAGAAAAATTTTCTGTTATGTCTTTTCCATGAATCAATAGTTTGTGAACTGAAGCTGGCATATCGTACCACACATATTCTGAGACACATTGTTTCGCTGTTTCTAGTGCAAATTTTCCAAATTTGTCTCCTAAATTTGCCTTCCAAAATTGTCCTCCTAAAAATAACAGAACCTATAACAACGTTTTTTAAAATTTTTTGATAAGAATTCACTTTATTTGCTTATTTGTTTAAAAATTATTTCTGATAGCAAAATAAAACAAACAAAAAATCCAGTTCAATCAAAAAAATTCATTAATTATTGATTGCCTGCCTTCCATAAATCTTTAGTAAAATAAAGACAAAAGTAATTTTTTTAATAGAGTTTGTCAGTAAATGCCTGCATGAGTTTTCTATTGAAAAACTACATAAAAAAAAGAAAAGAAAAAAGAAGCAGTAATCTAATGATATATTTATCATTGTGTGCTAAATTAATTGTGTTACAAATATACAGTCGGCTGCAAAATTATTCGAGCACTAGCCAATAATTCCTATATTTAAAAAGTACACTTAAGACTGTTTTGCTAAGTAAATCCTTGTCGAATCATGTTCTTAGACTGATTAAGAACATGACTCGACAAGGATTTATTTAACAAAGCTGTATTAAGTGTACTTTTTTTTGGCAAGGATTATTGCTAGTGCTCGAATAATTTTGCAGCCGACTGTAGATTTTCTTCCCGAAATTTTTATTTATTTTCTTTTATTCTCTTCTTTTATGCAACATTTGTTTCTTTACCAGGTATGTTTCTAAATATCTATTTGCAGCAGAAAAATATGATACCGCTTAACCCCTTTATTAAACCATTTTTTCCTCAAATGGCACATTAAATTATTTACAAGAATAAAATTTGATGTAAAGTAAAAAATTCATTTAGCCTATTAGAAATAATTAATTTTACTTTTGGCATCTTATTCTCTTAGTCAATTGCATACTTCTCACAACCCATCGTATTAGCATAAGCAGGATTGTCACAAACAACTACTTTTTAATTTTTTTCCCACTAGAATTATCAAAATAATTTTCATAGTGATTTTTTCCAGAAAAATGATACACAGGAATCATTATTTTAAAAAATTGGTGCCAGGGGAATAAAACGATAACGAATTTGGTGGGGAAAATATTCCCTCGGCCTTATAAAGGGTTAAAAAAACATGGAATTGCTTTAACTATCATACATATATACATATTTAAATCGAAATGTGACAAAAAACATCATACATAGATAATAATAATACCATAACGTTCCTATGTTCGCCTCTGCCTATACTTCGATCCACTGTGCGCCGCATGGATATTTAATAGAAAATCCATTTGTTTAGTTAGTAAATAAGAAAAGGTATACTTTATGTATTTTATATACTGGTCGTTGTTTATTGTTGTTGTTTATTGATAACACATATACATCAGATTTCTGTGCTTGACTCGAAGTCCGCTTATAAATCTTTCTCAGATAAAGACAGATACCAAATAACAGAATTACAATAAGAAGAATTGGAAAAGTGTGGGTAGGTATCTCGCATAAATAAAAAACGGTTGGACGTAGAATTTTGCAAATTGGTATATAGGTTTGTTATAACATCTAGATGTGCACCTCCCTTTTTGGACTTTCTATGATTTTCCGTTTTGGATATATTTAGGAAAATTATATTCCTAATGACCAAAAATATAAAGGTTTTCGCCCTTATATATGACCTATATTACATACAGTCGGTAACAAAAGTATCCGAACACTAGCAAAAATTCCTGTGTAAAAAAAGTACACTTCATACGATTTTGTTAAATAAATCCTTATCGAATCATGTTCCTACACTTACTTAGAACAGGATTCAACAAGGATTTATTTAAAAATACCGTATGTAGTGTACATTTTTTACATAGGAATTTTTGCTAATGTTCGGACACTTTTGTTACTGACTGTACGTTTATAAGAAATTTTAGTCTATACAACCAGGTTAAGAACTTAGAAAAATCCTGATGGCAAAGCCCCCTGTTGGCCGTTCTTAACCACTAATGCTCCTATTACACACAGCAAAGTTTCACGCAACTTTTATTTTAGTCAATTTTTGCTCCAATTTTTGGAAGCCGAAATCCGAAAGAGGGTTGCAATAGTTGAATCAAACATTGTTCGAAAAGCTGGTTTGCACGGTGTACAGTACATGTCAAGGTACACCTACTTATGGAAAGGTACACTTATCTACAAGAAAAAGTTGCTCGTACGAACAACTTTTTCTGACTAGCCGGAAAAAAATATTCGTATTTCCAATTTCTATTACACTGAGCGTTGAAGTGATTTGAGCCAACAAAATTGGCTCAAAAGTTGTGCGAAAACTCGTGTGTAATAGGAGCATTACTTATGTCATGGTGCAACTGCATATAAATTTATATGTAATTCTGTGCAGTGTACTATTTCCTGAGATACAGCAGGAACAAAATTTTTCGCACACAGACAAATATTTTTAAGAAATGGTCAATCGTGTTTTGGATATCTCAAAACATGTAAATCCATCGAAAACTGGAAGTCGGAAATTTTTATGAATCCAATACATTCTTCTATTGAGTACAGAAGAAAGTAAAAAGATTGAGTTCATGACGTAGGATAATATATTATAGCTATAGTATGAAGGTGGGAGAAATTAAGCGAATAAATACAGCGCGATTAAGGAAAAATGGATTTTACGACGCTCTAGAGCTTAAATACAGGAAAAAAAAAGGACATAATGGGAATATCCTTTAAACTGAATTAATAGGTTTTATTAAATTACTTGTATGCGAATTAGTAGTTTTAAAACCATTCTTTTTAGGCAGCAGTGTTTGCCTTATAATACATGATACTACACGAAAACAACTATTAATCATTTATTTCGGTTGGGGGGGAGGGAGGGGGCTTCCCTTCCTTTGCCTACGGTCTCACATAACATCACATTAATACAAATTATTCCGTTTTTTTTTTTTTTTTAAGAAACTGAGTGACTACAAATAATTATTTTCTTAATTTGTTTGTCGTTGGTCCCCTAAATTCTCTCTTGGTTAAAACTTTCTTGGATAAAATGCTACTTCTACCTTGTTTGTTTACACTGGCAGCTTTGAACGAAAATTAATCTAAATAGTCTCAGAAAATTCGAAAATAAGTCTAAAATTAAAAGTATTCTGTAACATTAAACTGTAATCAGTGCTGCCAGATTGAGGGAAATTTTTATTTAACACCCACCACTAAATTTTAATTGAAACGGTTTGCTAATTGTTTCGAAACATCTTTTACAAAAATCGTCTATGTAATTAGCTAACCGTTATAAGTAAAATTTAATGGTGGATGTTGAATAAAAATTTCCCTCAAATCTGGCAGCACTGACTGTAATACGATTTTATTATTTCTCACAGGTACTACTTTTATAGAACTTGGTTGATATAACATATTTGATAGTTTTGAACTTTTTTGACGTAGAGTATTCAGCTTAAGCGTAGCCTTTGATGTAGTTTTATTGGAATAAATGATATTTTTTCCATGTAAAAATGTAATATGTATGTTTAATTTTACTTTAAAATTTATAATATCGAGTTTCAAGTGGGTTATAAATATATGAAAAATGGAAATTTCCGAAATTTGCAATTTATATAGCGGATATTCATTATAGAAACGATCTGGGTATATGTTATAAAATAGCCATAACACACACACATACGCGCGAACGAAACCTTATGATGACAAATTTATGTAAATTAAATGCGCATGACTGTTAGAATTACCCGAGAAACACCACGTGAAGGTGGCCATGCATCATTTCTCATGGGGAGTTTTGATAAGGCAGGTCTCCTTGCATACTGCCAAGGGGGATTTGATAAAGCAGGCCCCCTTGCATGCTGCCAAGGGAGTTCTGATTATCCAGGCCCCCATGTCTATTGTAAACAAGCATCCCAAGGTAATTCAGTCTTTTACACTACGAATGCAGCAACAACATATTTTCAAAAAATTCTTCAATTTTCGGATTTTTTTTTTTTTTTTTTTTTTTAATGATGTTGTGGTTGATTTTCAATAACCGTTTCCACTGTCTGAGACTGAACTAAGTCCACTTCGATTTGGAACGGAGGTTCATCAGTACCAGTATCAGGCAGTGAAATAATAGAATCAAATTTTAGCAGTTTTTTATATCCAGCTTTGGATGCTTGTGAATACGAGGTTTATATAAAGCTGCATTATAAAATTTTTTATTATCATTACTCACTAACGCACAACGTGCATCAAAGATGGAAGTCACTGGACACGCATACCTTTCCCGAGCATCATCCATAGCATGATGATCGAAAAGTTTAAAAATAAGCCGCATGAGAAACTTTTATAAGAAGTACGAAAAAAAAAACCTAAGAACGAAAGATACGTCATCCTCAGATGAGGGTCAGTAATTAGACTGAAGAAAATTGTTGAAAAGAAAAGCTTTTCATTGTTGTAAAAATTTATTTATATAAACATTGTTGTTTATTAAACAATTATTTTTTATTAAAATAATTGTTGAAATTGTTCAATCAATTGCTGAACTGAAAAATTTGATATATTGTTTAAAAAACAAATGATGGCAAAAATTTTTGTAACACGAAAATTAAGAATTTTGTATTCCATGCCATATGACAATGTCGATTAAAAGAAAAAAAATATCATTAATATGTATGTATGAAATATATATACATGATAAAGTTAACAGGCAATGATACATGTCAAACACAGGAATTATTCTATAAATTGGGTTGCAGCAAGTATTAAAATTTTTGAGATTTATTTTTTTAATATATGCTATTGAAAACTTGCTGACAGATTGAATGAAATTTTGAAACTTCACCAGTTGTAATTATATAACGATGAAAAATTTCACCATAACTAAATTTTAGGACGGCCATGATGCACAAAAATGTGTCAAAATATTTAACAGTATTATGGGAGTGTCTATTATAGCCTCTAAATTTATGTGCTGTGTTGTGTTGTGCTGTAGATTTTAAAGTCGACTACGGGACGATTGGCTTAAGTCTGATTGAAGTACCCTTCATAGAGATCTTTCTAAAAGAAAGTTTAAGAAAAAATTACAGAAAAATCAGAACCGGTAGCGAAGAGCAAGACATAAGTTCGAACGGGACATTTCCCGTCTACGAGTCCATTCATAAAAATAAATCCTGATTAAACAAAATAATTTACATTTGACTAAATACAATTACAATAAACTAAGAGAAAAAGCTCTATACAAAAAGAAAGGATTCCTTATTAGTAAAGTAACAGGTAGGAAAATTACGCTAAGAGAAAATTTTATTGAATAATAATAATAATAAAAAAATGGTGTGTGCACTACGAAAGTTTCTGTTTAAATTTGTTCCAATAGAAACTTTAGTTAACTTAATAAAATAATTTTTGTTGAAATCTTAACGAAAATATTTTGTTTTTCTAACGATTTTTTTTTTCGTACAAACATACAAAAACTATAGTAAAGTTAAATAAATTATTTTGTTAATCTAAGCAAATAAAAATAATAAAAGAAAAAATTTGTAAATTTATTTATAATGTACCTTCTGTTTCCGTAACAAAACTGATTTTTTTCTTCTAATGGAAATTTTATTCAAAACATCAAAATAACCTCAACAAAACACATTTTGAAGTTTTAATCAAATTTTGTCTCTGTGTGTACTAGTCTGATTTACAAAGGTAAAAATCCATTCAGAAAAATATCTTGTAAAAGCGTATTTAAATATAGTTTTCGCTAGGACACGCAGCTACTTAGTAAAAAATGTACAGTCCACATGATACTTTTTGAAATATTATACATATGACTTTATACATAGCCAAAACACTTATAAGATGCATCTAGTCTGGAGTGTCCACATAAATTAGTTTTAATCTTTCGAAATATCCAGAAAGTGAAACAACGCTTTTTAACCTTTTAAACATAATTTTTGAGTAGAATTTGATTAATCACAGGTGACATTACCATAACTAATATTTTATCTACTGTTAAAAATTTCAGTTTAAGCTTGAATCAAAATTTGGTACTACAATATCTGTAATATACTAGGTTGAACCAAAACTTTGTGCTGCAATCATGTGATGGTGTAAAACCTACCATGATTACATGCTTCTTAATGATAAAAAATAACATATCGTTGTAAAATATTTCTACACGTTATGGTTGCAGCTACTAAAGTACCGAGTTTTAGGTTTAACCATATACTCAATCATGGTATATGGCTTCATCATCATCATCACGGGATGTTAGGGAGTTTCTACGGTGGTGGAAACCTCCGCTTACCTCCACCGGAAGATGTTGCTTGAGTAAATTTTGCATGATCAAACATATCAGTAGGTAGAACTGAAATTTTAAACTATAGTATAATGATTTTGGCATATGTTATCATGTTTTCCGGAAGTTTCATGAAAGTTGAAGAAAATCCTTTGGAGTTATGAAATATAAACTTGCGAAAAATTTTTGCATTCTTTAATGAAATATTAACCACTTCTAAAAACTCTAACGATTTTTTTTTTCGTACAAACATACAAAAACTATAGTAAAGTTAAACAAATTATTTTGTTAATCTAAGCAAATCCCCCCCCCCCCCAAAAAAAAAAAAAAAAAAAAAAAAAAACTGTAAATTTATTAATAATGTACCTTCTGTTTTCGTAAGATTATTCAAGATATTCTCACAAAACTCTACACAAGTATAAAATATAACATTTATAACCATATCGAAAATTTGCAGATCAATCGAAGCTTTTCCATATACAAGGTTATCACAAATACTTATAAATTTATTGGATCCTGTTATTCGTCTCCTGAGGGCTTTCGTGACAAAATCTTTCCTGAAAAATATGAGGAAAGACATGTTTTCCTTATTCCCAAAATTCAAGAACAACACGTTAAGCATTTTAAAGATATTCGGCAAAACGTAAAAAAGCGAAAGTGTTCACATTATTTTGTCCAACACCTGTATGCTCGAGTAGATCATTGAACAAAATTGATTTCTATTTTTGGCATGAATTCAGTAGGGGCTATTTTTAGATACTACTTGCGATTTTGATTTTCTAAAGCTGTTGTTATTATTAGGATTTTCTTGTAATATTATAGAGACATTCTACGAGTTATGCTCTATAGATTTTCAATGATATTTCCCACAGAAAATTTTTTTTGCCCTTAAATACTATTAATTGTCCCTGCCTTCAAATTTAGTCTTAATGTAAAATCATAATTTCTTAAATTAAAGGAAAAAATAAAATAATTGTCGATTAAATTGACACGTGAATATATTCTATTCTATATTTCGATGCATGAAAAGATACAATTCTTACTGAAAGTTATAAATCTGCTTTTGAAAACTATCACAAACTCAAGAAAGCATTCAGCTGATCAATGTATTAATCACAGTTCATGATTCTATATTCCATGTACAAAGTAAAGGTCATATTGAAGTGCAACTCTCTCTCTCTCATTTATTTTTTTCCATTTCTGTATATTTTGTTTTACAAACACGGCAGTTTGGGTTCATGTTCTTTTTCGTCTAATGTCTAATACTGACAGACATGTAACCATCACATTATAATGTGGTAAAAACGGGGGGAAATGCCAAATTTCCATAGAAAATAGCATAGGAAAAAAAAAAAAAAAAACCCCGCAAAATCAGATGTGGTTGAAAAATACATCTAATGCCAGTTAAAAAATGAAAAAGAACTAGACCAGAAGAAAAATAGCAAGCAGCAAGACGACTGTGCTCGGTGCTCGGGGTCCAAAGCTATTGAAGAGGCTTAGCTACTTCTCGCTTACCATTACAACTTTATTATGGCATTAAAATGAAATGAACTTTAGCCTTTGAACATCACTTTTCCCTAATTCGGAGTACTCCAATCTTGTTAACCAAAGGCACTTCAAATACATTTTTTTTATATTAATTTATTCAAAACGGAGTTTTCCATAGACACATTTACCTCAAGAAAAGTAGATTAGATTTTAGGAGGAATTTCGCAGCGACAGAAACCGGATGTCTAATTTTTTACAAGTATAGCAGAACATTTTGAAGTTAACACTTTTATACGTCGAAAGTAACTTCGACTGATGTTTTTCTGGCACTCATAGTTATTTCGTTTTAATTTTTTTTTATGAGTTGTAAAACACTGATGAGGAATCAACACTTTAAACGCCAATTTCATGTACGAAAATTATTATATTTTCTCTGTTTAAGGTTTACGCCACACATGTATGTAAACGTGCGCAATCTGAACGTTATAATAAAATTAACTGAGATCGTAAAATGAATTAATTGGAACGTATCGTAACGTAACGTATCGTATCTGTTTGATATATTTACTTTAAATCTTAAAAAAAAGAATTATACTTCAATTTCCGGTGTATAATCCGCAAGTCAAATAAATGTTTCGCACCAGAAATTTTACCTAACAAAAAAGTTTTATTTTTACAAAAGAAATATTTTATGCAAATATAACTTTGTTAATTATAATTTATGGAGTGAAACTGATTTATTTGACATGCGAATTATACACTGGAAATTACACTGTAAAAAATATGTCCTATTTGCTGCCAGAAATTCTCTGTAATTTGAGAAAATACGTACTGACAACGTAATTCTTTGGTAAATTACACGTATTTTCTGAAATTACAGAGAATTTCTGGCAGCAAATAGGACATATTTTTTACAGTGTACGGTACATGCAATATCTCGCTGAAAATACAATTTGCAATGTTTAGTGTATATGACATAATCAAAAGAATTTTCTTGTTTTGAACGTAAAAATCTCCAAAGAATTTTCGAATCTATATATATCTATGACTTTTTACAAAATAAAGATTTGCCCATAGGAGATATCCTTAATAATTATAAACTTTATCCTAATGATTTGACAAACGTTTTCGCGTAAGTAGGAATAAATAGACATGCAATATTTCGCTGAAATATTCATATGCAATATGCAGTGCATATAAAATTATTAGAAAAAAATTCTTGTTTGAAACGTAAATAATATCCAAACAATTTTAAAATCTGTAAGTTTTTCCAAAATAAAGATTTTACAACATAGGATATTCTTTTAATTGACAAAAAAAATTATAACCTTTCTCCTGATGATTTGACGAATGTTCACGTTTAAAATATAAAGAAACTATTTTATTGGCGTTATTTATTACAAAGGACAAGTTTAGGGAGATATAATGTTTACATTTACTTTCTTTTTGTTTTGAGAATAAAGAGAAAGCTATCTTTAAATCAATGGACAAGCGCTGCCATTTGCAAGTGACAGTAGATATAACGCCCACTAGTTGTCACCTCGCAGTAAGTTAGCAAGTAATAGAAATATCATATATAAAAATGAAAGGAAAGGAAAAAAAAAAAAAGAGGGAGATTTCCGTACCGGAAAACGATATCGATCAGACGGATCACATTTGATTTTTTCTTATCGATTACAAAAGAATAAATGCTAGAAATGAAAGCGAATGAATTTGCAGTCATTAATTTTGTTTTATGTATAATGTATCAGGCTTTAACAAAATGTAGATACAATATACATGATTAATTTACAAGAGTTTAAGTAAATTAAACATACAAATAACATATATTACGTAACAGATAAAAAAATATGCTATTTCTATGTATAGCCTTTTCATATACTTATTATCTCATATATTTCATATAAATTATAATGTACCAAGTTTTACTATTTTTTTTATGTAAAACATAAACGCGTGAAAGTACATAAAAAA
The DNA here is from genome assembly GCA_963930645.1 of Salticus scenicus. Classification (NCBI taxonomy): domain Eukaryota; kingdom Metazoa; phylum Arthropoda; class Arachnida; order Araneae; family Salticidae; genus Salticus; species Salticus scenicus. The sequence goes on along the minus strand of OZ005652.1, from coordinate 340,315,402 downwards.
TGAAGTAACAAGCAGACAACATGTAAATTGTCTGCATTGTTTGATTATGAATTTTAGATATTCTGGATAATATCTCCGAAGAAATATTTATATGTACCCAGAAAATTATAACATGCTTAGAAAATTATAACAATGCCGAAAATTATATTCTAGAAAATTTTAATGAATACATACGCAGAAACTCATAACGAATGACTACCATTCTGAAATAGTAATACTAAAATATTCAAAACAGATTATTCACGATTTCTTAGTTATCAAAATGTAAATTAATTTTTTTAATGTAATTTGAATAAGTTAATTTTGTTAATTTAGGAAGATAAATTTTATTAGTTTACTTTAAATTTAAAACTGGACTCTATGATATTTCTTTTCAATCATTGCAATTCTTATCATAAATTCTGTTGCAACATCGTACATAAGAAATTTTAGAATTTAGACTTATCTTTTCATGTTTTAGAGTAGCATCGTTTTTCTCAATTTCGATGCCCTGTCGAAAATAAAGGATGTTATTCAATATTTCGCCGTTTCATACTCTATCGAGCAGTGCACTTTTTCTTTTCAAAAATCACCAGCTCTTGTTACGATATTTTTACCTTTGTAGAATTTCTGAGCTCTTTACTTAATGGGCATGTTATCAAAAAAAAAAAAAAAAAAGATTACAAGTATGATATTTAAAAGAAAAAAAGCTCTTGAAAAGTGAAATTTTTTTTTGCTATTCAGATTTATTTATTTTTTAATTTTTTTTTTTTTTACTTCCATTACCCGACTAACATAGGTATTGGAAGTACTGTATTCGGTCTAAGATTTCGATATCGAGTTTTCACCTCATTTACATGTTTGAAGATCTCCTGCATCCAAAAAACTACTTTTTGGCAATAGTCAGTATTTAAATATGTGTGTGTGTTTATGTGCATGTGGGGAATCTTCTGACAATAATATCGCCAAAACTAATAAAGATAGAACTACTAAACATCAGAATTGAGACAATTCTGGTGTACATATGATTTTTCTAATTTTTGGTGAAAATTGGAAAACCAGAAGTGGAACCCGTATGTCCGTATCTCAAAAACGGTTCCATCAATTTTCTTCAAAGTTGCCATATAAACACTCTGTTAGGCGTCCTTTCGTATGAAATAGTTGATTAGTTCAAGAAAATTGATAGCCGTCCTATATAAATAGCTCAATTTCAGGTCTCGCATGTGTTCCTTTAAAAACGGTTGCACGGATTTTGTTTTTCAAACTCGCCAAATTAATCACCTTTTAAATATCCTTCTTTTTATGTAATTGTTATTTTCCTGCCAACAGTTTTTTATGGCAAGTTTTGGTAAAAGTCTGTATCTCAAAAACGGCTCTAACGATTTCCTTGAAAATGTTTACATAAACCCATATTTTACATCCTTTCTCATGTATTACGAGTTATTACAAGAAAATTAACACTCATCCTGACCAGGTAGTTGAGTTTTAGATCTTGGAAATTAGTGTTTCAAAAAATTTCTCTACAGATTTTTTTTTCTTATTACTTTCTTCTATATGTAATATAGAGAAAGTATTGGATTCGTAAAAATTTTCGACCTCGGGTTTTTGATGGATTTACACGTTTTGAGAGCTGTAGAACACGATTTGACCCTTTTTAGAAAATGTCTGTCTGTCTGTCTGTCTGTCTGTCTGTCTGTGTGTGTGTGTGTGACAAAATTTTGTGGTAACTGTATCTCAGGAACTACTGCACAGAATTTCATACAAATTAGTATGTAGTTGCATCTTGACATAAATTAGTGCCTATCAACTTTTGGTAAAAATTGTCTTACAGGTTGCGTTGCCATCCTGCTTTTTCTAAATTTTTAACATGGTGATATAGGACAAAATTTTGTATAAATGTGCATAAAGATAATTATTTTTTAGTAATCATTATGAAATTTACAAAAATTATTTATAATAGAGGTAGTCAACTGGGGAAAAAATTTTGTATGCGTAGGAGCCTCGTGAACCCCCCTAGGGGGGAAGTCCCCCCTCGAAGGGAGTAAATTTTCAAGATGGGTATCTTTCGAAAGGTCTCGTCAATACCTTTAAAACGAATGGTTGAACTATAAATCTGTGATAATTTAAAACAAAGTTATCGATTTTTTTTACTTTTAACAAAAAGTAACTTAGAAAAAAAAATAGTTTTTTTTTTTAATTTATTTTTTTTTTTAAACGAAATTTAACCAGACTTGGTATTTAGTTGGCGCCTGACATAAACTGGGGCTGATTAGATTTGGGGATCAATCACTCAACTGGTGGTGCTGTGATCGTATTTTTTCTAAATTTTTAACATGGCAGTATATAGGACAAAATTTTGTATAAATGTACATAATGGGAGTTATTCTTAACCTGTGATTGTGAAATTAATATGAATTATTGATAATAGTAGTAGTTAATTAGGAAAAAAATCTCGGTCATCGCTTCCCTCCTCCCAGGGGAAAGTAGCCCCCGGGGGGGGGGGTAAATTTTCAAGATGGGTATCTTTCGAAAGGTCTCGTCAATATCTTTAAAACGAATGGTTGAACTATAAATATGTGATAATTTAAAACAAAGTTATCGATTTTTTTTTTTTAAATATTGTTACTGTGTGAATTTGTACAGGAAAATATAGAAGAAAGTCTTGTGGTGGCCACAGCATACTAGTTTTTTAAAATGTAAATCGCTTTTATATGTCTACATGTATTAGCTTTCTCTTACTCGAAATTTTTTAGGTGTCTACTTTGTTAGGTCAGTTGTATGTCTTCTGATCATATTATCTTCCAAAAGTACATGTAATACGTGTAATAAGGGGTAATGAAAGTCGTGTGGTTGTTTCACACCAGATTTTTTACTTTCTCTTACCCGTAAGGTAGAGAAAGTATTGTTTTTGGGTCAAATTTTTGAAGATGAATTTTTGTTATATTTGCACATTTTAAGGTCCCCTGAATCAAAAATCATGTTTTTAGCGGTTGGTCTGTGTGTGTTTGTCTGTCTGTGTGTCTGTCTATTATCAGCATATCTCAAAAACAAATTACAGCAGAAAGTTCAAGCTTGGTATTCTAAATGTATATCATTTAGGGATGCTACACTAATCTTTTCGTTGAGATCAAGCAAATGGTTCGTGTACAAGGACACCCAAGAGAATTCAAATGCATTGCGTCTATGGGGGAAATTGCAAGTAAGTAGAGTTTAATATCTATAGACTGCGCTAAACCAAATGGAATGAATATATTTTTTTTTATATGCGTAAAAACATGTTTCATGTAGAATATGGTATAGAAATCATTTACTGTTCGTTTACAGGGCTACACAAAAGAACTAGATTATAATGCGATAATACTTGAAAATTCATGGAAGTGTATTTCATGTTGTACCGTCTGTTATTAATACAGGATTATGTTTATGTGCACCATGTGATGTGTACATAACTTTCAGAAGATATACAGGGCTGTCAATATTTAAACCATAACATTCTTTTTTATTTGTTAGTGGAAGTGCTTTACTATAATACACTATATCATATAATATTTTACCATGCCCAGGAAAGCTGCCCAGGAATTGAAATTAATTCCAGAAAGCCATATGGTAAATAATGTATTTTTTAAAGCTAAATATTCATCGATTGGTTGCTTGTATATTTACGTGTTTTGAGGCTTCCTGTATACCGAAGTCAAGTTTTATAGTTTGATCTTTACCTGTGTCTGTTAGAAGTTAGAAGCAAATAATTCCAAGTGATCCAAATGATGTATTTTGAAGTGAATATGTTTGTTACTAGAAAAGTTTGTTCAAGATTGATAAGTTTCAAGGAATGATGCATGTGATAGTTGTCTGAATAATTTAAAATGAACTTTTTATTTTAATAACAGATTTGAGTTCTCTATAAATGTAGGTACAATAATGAAACGGGGGTTTGAGGTGGGCGGCAGCCCACCTCAAACTCCCGTTAATAATTCAATTTCCTCCGTCCTCACATAGAATTATTTGTCAAATAAAGCTGTTCCGAAGACTAAATTGAATTGTTTTAACATAGGTTTGCATAACAGTGCTCGTCATCTTAACCCTTAATCTCCAATCCGTTCTTATAGTATTAATTTTCAGGATAAGAGAGAGTCGTGCGAGTGACACACCAGATTTTTTCTTTTTTTGATGGTCTGAATTGTGGCACTCTATTTGTATTTCCTAGTGTAGTAAAGGCATATATGGACTTAAATTACTTGTTTATTAAAGAATGAAAGATAATTTTTTTTTATAATAACTTATTATTCTTATATTTTTTAGCTATAACAGACAATGTTTAGACTCTGATACTGATACATTTTTAACGGATATTTTCAGAAAACGTTAATATTTCATAATGAGTCATTTTAGCAAAATTGTAACAATAACGACACATGCGAATGGATGTGCCAATGGATAGTATTTCTGCTTGTTGATAATGCTTATTAATTATTTTCTAAATTGTTAAAGACAAAAATTTGTTTTGTAAGCAATAACTACAGTTAATCCTATCTCTGTCAGTAATAGAGTTTTGTTTTAAGGACCAGTGTCCTATTTCTTTCAGATTCAGAAAGGGAAAATGCCTCGTGATCACTTGCGATAAACCGCTTTGTATTTTGCAGAGAGTCTATTACAGAGAGTTTAAAAATACGTAAAGAGGAAGAGTTTGAATCAAAGATAAGGGTGTCAAATCAACTTTGTTTAGGAAAAGAATTTCTCATAACATTAATATAATATATTAGTTTTCTTCTCATGTGAATAAACAAAAAGCTTACAAAGAAAAAATTGATTTTTTTTTTTTTTTTTAAATGTAAAGTTGCATTCATTAGCAATGTTCACTATATTAATTGATTATTGATTATTTTTTTTTTCTGTAAAAACAATGCTATCATAAAATGTTTTAGGACGAATTATGATTGATAGGCATTTTACTATAAGAGAATTATATTTATTAGCGTTGAAATATACATATATATACATATTAAAAAAATATTCCTAATGCGGTTGCATGCATTTTATGAATATCTTATATATCTGCATGAATGTTTAATACATAATGCATATTGTAAGCTGTTATGTGTAAGTAAGTAGATGTGCCGTATGCAATGAAAAATATATTTTGGCATAGGATTTACATGTCCAGTATGCGGTAGGTAACAAGATGTATGCTTATATGCTCATGTGGAGGGATGACTGGAATGATAAATCAGTTCACTCAAGAGCTGATTGATGGGTGGATTAAAAATTTATTGAGTTAAAAAATTGAAAGTGTCTAACTTTCGTCACTCTGGTACGTGAGTTAAAAAAAAATAAATAAAATAAAACGCATTTTTTTTTTTCCTTTTCCTCTATGATCAATTTTTATTTACCGACATATAACATATAAATAACATATATTTCTCTTTTTTTTTAGGGTATATGACCTTAAAACAGAAGAAAACTAGCATATGTTACATTGCTCTGTTAAAGTATAATCATCATAGGAAATTATGTGTGTTTTATATATAGTTCTTTTACAGGGAAGCATGGGAAAATTTCCATATATTATGGAAACTAATTATCTGAAATGCATTAAATTCCTCAAAAGATAATGAAACTTGTATTTGATTTAGGATTTCGCTACAACATGGCAATTAATGAAAATTTTATGCACAGCACAGTTCTTTAAAAGTTATGACATCGTGGTACATAAATGTTTTAATTTATTTTCAGTTATTTTTCATATTATTTCGTATAGTACTAGTGTTAAATAACTTTTAGCTTTGATCGTATTTTTAATTAAATATGTACATATATATACCGGGTGATTCAAAATAGATGTTGCAGTGACTATCTCGTATACTAAGAAAGATAGAAACATACTTCCAATTATAAAATTGGTGCAAATTAAGAGTAGATTTCAGATATGGCGTTTTTTTGTACAAGGAGTTGTATGCATATTAAATACTAAATTTAATTTTTATACGGTCCCTCCTTTTATATGACTTACATTTAGAAAAATACTCTCCTCACTCTAACAAGCAAAAAAAAAAAAAAAAAAAAAAATATATCTCGCTGAGTTATTGCAATTTGAAAATTTTAGCATTTTTCGCCAAGTATTAAGGGGTTGTATCAAAAGTGAGAAATTGTAATTACTATAGCTTTTGTAATAAGGCACACAGCGTTGGGCGGGGGGGGGGGGGAATCATTCAGGGAAAGACGGCTATTTTAACCTGTAATGTCTCTCTTTCCCCTAGTGAATACACACGAGAACACTCATTCATAATTTAACAAATAAAACATGAATAATTTATGTACTAAAAGGGAATTTTCAAATTCATTTTTCTTTCTTTTCCTTTATATATTCTCTTACTCATATACATGGTGTAGAGAAAGTATTGTTTTTGAGTCAAATTTCCGAAAATTAGCTTTTGTTATATTTGCACATTTTCAGAACCTCTGAATTAAAAAATCATGTTTTTTGCGGTTGATCTCTCTCTCTCTCTCTCTCTCTCTGTGTGTGTGTGTGTTATTAGAATATCTCAAGAACAAATAGTAGCAGGAAATCCAAGTTCGATATTCTAAATCCGTATCATATTGCCGTGCTACACTAAACTATTCGTTGCGATCAGACAAAGTGCTGTTTGCAGGGTCATCCAAGAGAATTCATATACATTACGTCTGTGAGTAAAATTTCTCATATGTACTGTGTGACATCTATAGACTGCCCTTAACAAAATGAAAAGAATAGATTTTTTATACGCATAAAAGCATGCTTTATGTAGATTGTGGTATAGCAATCATTCATCATTCATTTACAGGGTTACTCAGAGTACTTTGATACATTGGAGCTATACATGGGAATTGCTGGAAGTGTATTTCATTTTGTGTTACTTGTTTTACATATAACACTAAATTTACGCACACAAAGTCATGAGTATATAGTTTATAGACAATATACAGGGCTACCCAAAATTAAGTCACTCATTTTTTTTATTAAATGTGTGAGGTCGAGACTGTAGAAGGTCACCACAGTTTGTTTAAAATTAAGCTGGATCCAACAAAGTATTTAGTTGGGATGGTTAAATCGCTTCAGCGCCAGTGACTCGGTGAAATTTTGGGTCGGATTAGTTTTGTGTCGACATGGTGCTGCAACGAAGGAATTAAGTTGTGAGATGTAGAAGAATTTGAAGCGATTTTAAAAGTTTGGTTGAAATGAAGAGAAGGGAAGTTGGTGGAAAGTGGTATAAGATGGAGATGATTTTCGTAAAAGGTGTGGTGTAGTGGAGTCTTGTCCGACGTCTGTCTACGACAAAGTTTAAGGTTTAGAGCGTGGAGAAAGTTATATTTCGATAAGGGAGATTGAGTTGTACTTAAGTTAAGTAGTTTAATGAGTATTGTTATGCTTCGGTGCAAGTATTCGTGAATGAAAATCGGATCAGCCGGGAATCCGCTAATCTAATTGGAGTCACGGCAGTTGAGCAAGGAGTGCACCCGTCTCTATAACTTCTAATGTTCTGGGGTGAGATATTTCAAATTATCTAAATTAGTTATTATACATTTATTTGTTAAAGTATTTATATCGGCTGACTGAGCTACATATTCCAGACAAATCCTCTCAATATTTTGGTTGAATAAACTCTTAGTTTTATTTTATATATCTGAGTATTTGTGCTTCTTATACCTAATACTTAAGTTAACTAAGTTAAGATGGGGTCTGCGTCAACGCAAATTTCACAGTGGCTCACAGTGGCGCGCAGTTTCGCTCGATACCCCCTTTCAGGTCGAGTTTACTTTACTGGCTCAAATAATGTTAATGATTTTTTTACCGAGCTCGAAGAGTATTTCGAGTTGTCCAAAATTGAGGACATTGATAAATATAATTTATTAAAGTACTCCTTAAAAGGAGATGCCAAAATCTGGTTTGACACTGTTGGCTCTCGAGCTCTAGGTTAAAATCCCACGTATGAGGGTTTGAAACTTAAAATTAAAAGTTCATTTTCTTCGATTGCTGATAAAACCAGACTTCGTCAAGAAGTTTTATACGACTAAAACGTCATTTTATGATAAACCTACAACATTCTTGTTACGTAAATTAGATATTATAAAGCAGCTAGATTTAGTTTTATCTTTTGCCGCTGCAACGGAAATTATAACCCCGTTATTGACAATTCCAATTCAAGATTATCTTGATTTAAAACCTGTCACTTCTTACGACAGCCTTTTTCAAACCTTGTCTAAGTATCAGGAACGTCAACCTCCAAGGGCTGAAAATAATTTTAATCGCCAGCGGGTTAATGGAAATATGCATAATTCTAGGCGTGAAAATTTCACCCCCCCCTCTCAAAATTTTATTCGCTATCAGCATGAACGTCAATCGCCGCAATCAAATCGCAATAACTTTCAAAATTCACGGAACGATCTTTTTAATCAAAATCTGTCTCAAAACTTTTCTCGAGCTGATAGAAATAACAGAAACTTTCGTAACTCTCGTAATAACCAGAATCATCAGTTAAACGAGTAAGTGGCTCTTGTGAGGAGGGTCAACAGCCCCTGAATGATTCAACCACCTCCAGTTGTTTAGACACAATTTGTATCAGTCCGGTGGACCTACCTAACTTAAATATAATATTGCATGATGTGCTCACACCAACTGTTTGGGACACTGGTGCTGAACGTTCATTTTTAGCATATGAAACTTATAATAAGTATTTTGCCTTTAAGTCTTTAAAGCGGACAAACTTAAACATTACAACGGCTCAAGGCCAGTCCTGTATTAATAGAGGCGAAGTCCGCCTGAATGTTAAAATTCATAATTTAAGTGTAAATTGGCCTTTTTATGTTACAGAAAATCTTCAACATCCCTGTATTATTGGATTAGATTTCATGAAAGTAATTAACATTGGAATAAACTTTGCCAGCAAATCTTTATATATTCATGATTCTAAGTTTAATTCTAAACCTGTCGAGCCGACAAAGTTAATTATTAATCTTGAGGAAAGTGCCCTCACTCATATTGAAAAAATTGATTTTGTTAATTTTCTTAATAAGTTTAAACAGTTATTTTCTGATACACCTGGCTTGACTCAAGTTGTTTGTCATGAAATTGACACTGGAACTAATAAACCAATCTTTTGTAAACCTTATCGTTATGACCAGGCCAAACAAGATATAATAAATTGGCATATTCACAAAATGTTGCAAAATGATATTATTATGCCTGTAACTTCTCCTTATGCATACCCTGTTGTTTTATGTCGTAAGAAAAATGGTAAACCTATTACCGATCCTGAGGCCTGGAGATTTGCAACAGATTATCGTAAACTCAACTCTGTTACTCAGTATCTTCAGTATCCCTTGCCTGTAGTTGATGATTTGTTAGCATATAATACAACGACCAATTTTATGTCTACTCTCGATCTTACATCGGGTTATTTTCAAATTGCCATGAAACCCGCTGATATATCAAAAACAGCATTTATTACTAAAAACGGCACGTTTGGTTTTAAACGAATGCCTTTCGGATGTTCAGGGGCAGTTGCAACTTTCCAGAAAGCTATGGAAACTATACTTAAACCTGTTTTGAATAAATTTGACCATGTTTATCTCGATGATATACTCATCACTTCCTCATCTTATACTCAGCATTTAAACCATTTAAAAACTGTCTTTACTCTACTGCAAAATGCAGGATAAATTTTAAGTTCTTCTAAGTGCCATTTTGCACGTCAGGAAATTAAGTATCTAAGCGTCAAAATAACGCCTGCTGGTATTTCTGTAGATGATGAAAAAGTCCAGCCAGTTTTAAACATACCCGCCCCCACAACTTCCAAACAAGTTTCTAGATTCTTAGGCATGTGTGCCTGGTATGGCAAATTTATACCTAATTTTGCTTACATATATGCGAGCCTCTCTTTAAACTCAAAAGGAAAATAATTATATTTAATTGTTCAAATGAAGCACAAGAAGCCTTTGATAAGTTAAAAACTATCCTTAGCGCTCCCCATGTATTAGTTCATCCTAATTATAATATAAAATTTCAAGTAGCAACTGATGCTTCTTTCTACGGCATTGGTGCCGTTTTAAGGCAAGAAAGCCGCCCAATAGCATATGCGTCCCGAACATTTAATACTGCTGAAAGAAATTACCCAGTAACCGAACGTGAATATTTAGCAGTGCTATGGGGGACTGCAAAAATTTCGTTTATATTTTACGCACCTTCCAGTAACAGTTGCTACAGATCACGCGGCATTAACTTGTATAACAACTGGAAAGAATCTCTCGCCTCGTATGATTCGAAGAATTTTTAAATTATCTAACTTTAATATGAAAATTGAACATTACCCTGGTTCTGACAATATCGTAGCTGACGTTCTTTCACGTACTACTCCAACTCAAGAAAATACGATTGAATCTAATTGTATAAATCAATCCCTGTCAATTACTTTAATTGTAAAGGATGTTCAGTTAAATTCTACTGTTAAAACTTCATATATTCATAATTCGCCTTTAAATGCTGAACCGGTTAAATCTGAAGTATTATCAAATGTAACTGAAACTAGTGTAAAAGAAATTGAAAGTGAACAATTAAACCAATGTGCTTCTACAAATTTAGAAACTACTTTAAACGATAGTGTAGTATCTGATAAGGAAAAAGTAGCTATAGCGCTCATTCCAACATCTGTGTTAAATTCAAGAGATCAATTAATTCAGGAACAGAAAAATGATCCCGAATTTGGATTAATGTACAAGTATTTAGAAGATCCTGAGTCAGTTTCAATAATTGAATCAGCCATTGCCTTAAACTGGTCCCAATCTTTTTCTTTAATCGATGGCTTGCTTTTTTATTCAAACTTATTATCTAATTATGGCGAATTACGAGTTGTAATTCCCCAATCTCTTCGTCAAGCCATCCTAATTTGAGTTTCATGACTCTCCAATTTCGGGGCACCTTGGCATTAGGAAAACTTATAAAAAGCTCAAGGATGCCTGTTACTTTCCTAAAATGAGGAAGTTTGTTAATGTATACGTTTCGAGTTGTCGTTTGAGCCAGCAATATAATTATAAAAATATAAAGCCGGCCGATAAATTAATTCCTATTAAAGTTGATTTTCCAAATCAAATTCTTGGACTCGACTTAATCGGTCCTTAGCCCTCTCTAAACCTAATAGATTTCGTTATGTGTTAGTTATCGTAGATTACTTTAGTAAATGGGTTGAATTTGTGTCTTTACGTAAAGCTTCGGCACAAGCAGTGGCCACTGCATTCTGTAATAGTTTTATTTCTCGTTACGGGGCCACCCTTCAAATTGTAGCGGACCATGGTCCTCAATTTATAAGTAATGTCTTTAAGGCGCTTTGCGACACACTCGAAATTAGACACGTCTTTACGGTTCCATATCGGCCGCAAGCTAATCAAGCTGAACGTGTTAATAGAACTTTAATTAATATGATTGCGACGTTCATTGGTCAAAATCATGAAAATTGGGATCAGTTTCTCTATCATTTTGGCTATGCGATTCGTACAGCAGTTAGTGATGCAACAGGAAAAACTCCCGCTGAATTATTTTTGAGCAGAAAAATTCTGACCCCCTTTCAAAAATTGGTGTTAGTACAGCAAAATGCATCTCAGTTTATTACGCGAAATATTGAAGAATTACTACCAGAAGTTCAGAGAAATTTGAAAAAAGCTCAAGAGCAGCAAGCTCAATACTCTAATTTAAGGCGTAGAATTTTAGAAGTAAAAGTGGGAGATAAAATACTACTAGAATCATATTAGTTCAAAGAAAGATGGTCAAGTAGCTAAATTGGGGCCGAAATTCATCGGGCCTTTCTCTGTTTTAAAGGTAGAGAATAATAATCTGACCATTGACTTTAATGGCACCCCTACCACCATTAATATCGATAAGATACGAATTTTTAAAGAGCGGACTGAATCGTCTCCTGAAACTCTTGATAGTGATAGAGTGCCGGGTTCAAACCCATCTGACGAACATTCCGTCTTTACGTCTAACCTCACCTACCAGCCTAGTGCTCCTAATTCTTTTAAGGATGATAAACTACCTACTCCAAAACCTCACGAACAATCTGTGCAGGGCACTTCTTCTGATCATTCTAGTGTTATTAGACCCGTCGCACAAAAGCCAGCTCATACTGAGTCATCAAACTGTTCAAATATGAAATATCCAAGGCAAACTGGTCACAAGCGCGACTATTCCTTTTCTAATCATTCTTTTATACGCAGATTAAAAAGAAGAAATGCTGGAATAAGTTTCTGAAAGGCCCTCAATCCAGGTCCTCAAATTCGTCTGGAGCAAATCCACCGCTCAAGTTACTCGCAGCTCCTGACTCAGTGAATACAAGTTCGTTCAGACCAGCAAGAAAGACAAGGGTTTCAAAAAGACTTCCATCCTCTTCATCAGCTAGCGGCCAACACATTGACAAAGCCTTGGCAGCTCCTGATTCGGTCCGCACTGGCGAGTTCTTTCCGAAGCACCGCTTCAACACCCGGCGTCAAGCCAGACTCCGACAACAGGCTCCTCCATATGAATCACCTGCCGAGCAAGCTTTCGTCAGAGCATTTTGGGATAACCATAGACCCCGGTCTGAAAGTCTCCAACCATGTGGAGTGGCTGACGAGTGCAATGAGCAGCTTTACCAAGTCCTTTAACCTTACTGATGTTACAGCTGCAAACTTAAATCAGGTGATACCGTTCTTTATTTTTTTTTATTCAAAAGTGTATTTCTGTCAGAGGTGCACAAAATGTTCGACATACCTTGAAGCCTTCATGGGACTTTAAATTTTAGAACTTTTTATGAAAGTAGTGGACTTTCTCAAGCTAAAAATGCAAAATTCAGAATTATTGCATGAACTTTCAGATTGAAACTCATGCTTAAGTTTCTATGTCCTATGTTTCTATTAAGTTTTTGTCCTCTCTTAATATATATTTTCTGCATGTCCGTTAATTTCTATTACTTTCTAGCCATCACCTATAGAGTAGGTAATATACAATTTTCTTAGCCCCTTTTATAAATTTGCTCCCCTCATATTGATATACATGATGCATCTGTATATATAAACCGGATATTTGTATTTGTCAAACATTTCTATAAGTACTAAAAGTTTATCTGTATGTACTTTTAGAGTGTGGAAATGCTTTTTTTTTTGGCTATATGCATCAATCGTATTTAACTTTTAACTATAAAAAGACTAACAACTTAGTTTTTCGTTCATGCTATAGCCCAGGAAGGGTATACTTTTCTGTAAATATATAACACCGGGATGGACTGCCAGGATAAACTGATGTTCAAGTAGTTGTCTGCTGTAAACAAAAGACTGAAAGCCTATATGTTTCTGAGGATCCACGTAGTACTCTACAAGGAATTCCAGACTATTTTTTTTTTTTAAATAAAGACTTTTTTCTTCAAGTTGCTATTAAATATCGCACTTGTCAAAAGCGACTTAAATCTGTTAATTCAAACTAGTACAATTTCAATTCAAGCTTGCGTTCCTGAATTAACAGGAAGCCGAATGCATTTTCCTTATTGTAATTCTGGTGCTAGCTCGATCAGCGTCCCGGAGTTTCCTGCAATGAAAGACCCCCCATTTAGTTTAAAACTTATCTTTCTTTTTTTTCTTGGGGGGGGGGGTTGTAGGTTTTTCGCTTAGGGACATAACTAAGAGTTTTTTTAAGTTTCTCTCACCCAGCTAAAATTTTAAGTGACGGCTGCACTCACGCTCGCTAAAACCCGTTGGTGATTTTTCCGACTAATTTTTTTTTCTTGGAGGAGGACTGTGGGGTCAAGACTATAGAAGGTCACCACAATTTGTTTAAAATTAATCTGGATTCAGCAAAGTATTCAGTAGGGATGGTTAAATCGCTTCAGCGCCAGTGACTCGGCGAAATTTTGGGTCGGATTAGTTTGTGTCGACATGGTGCTGCAACGAAGGAATTAAGTTGTGAGATGTAGATGAATAGGAAGTGATTTTAAAAGTTTACTTGAAATGAAGAGAAGGGAAGTTGGTGGAAAGTGGTATAAGATGGAGATGATTTTCGTAAAAGGTGTGGTGTAGTGGAGTCTTGTCCGACGTCTGTCTACGACAAAGTTTAAGGTTTAGAGCCTGGAGAAAGTTATATTTCGATAAGGGAGATTGAGTTGTACTTAATGAGTTTAATGAGTATTGTTATGCTTCGGTGCTATAGTATTCGTGAATGAAAATTGGATCAGCCGGGAATCCGCTAATCTAATTGGAGTCACGGAAGTTGAGCAAGGAGTGCACCCGGCTCTATAACTTCTACTGTTCTGGGGTGAGATATTTCAAATTATCTAAATTAGTTATTATACATTTATTTGTTACAGTATTTATATCGGCCGATTGAGCTACATATTCCTGACAAATCCTCCCATTATTCTGGTTGAATAAACTCTTAGTATTATTTTATATAACTAAGTCTTTGTGCTTCTTATACGTAATAATTAAGTTAACTAAGTTAAGATGGGGTCTGTGTCAACGCAAACCTCACAAATGTAATTGGCGTAAGTGTTTTGCTGCATTTTTTTTTTTTATTTCGAAGAACACTGCTGACACAGAACGGAAAATTAATTTCTCATACCCATACTGTAAACAAAGTAGTTTTTGAAGAAGGATTTTTTTCTGTATAATATCACGTTTTGAGGCCTCCTGAAAACGAAAGTTAAGTTTTTAGTGGTTGATCTGTATATATATGAATTATCAGCATAATTTAGCAACAAATAATCTGGTGTGTCACTCACAAGACTTTCTCTTACCCTGAAATTTAATACTATAAATACAGGTTGGAAATTAGGAGGTAACATAAAGAGTACTGTTATGTAAACCTATGTTAAAATAATTCAAATTAGACTTCGGAAGAGTTTTATATGATAATTAGTTCTGTGAGAGGGGGGCTGCCGCCCCCTCAACCCCCCGTTTCATTAATGCACCTACATTTATATAGAATTTAAATCTGTTATTAAAATTAAATGTTCACTTAAAATTATTCAGCAACTTTCACACGCAACATTCCTTGAATCTTACCAGTCTAAATCAAAATTTCCAGCAACAAATTTATATTAATTTGAAAATACAACTTTTGGATCTCCTGAAATTATTCGTTTTCTGAAATTATTCGACACCGACAATGATCAAATTTAAAAATCTTGACTTTGGTAATCAGGAAGACTCAAAACGTGTAAATACACAAAAAACAAGCGATGCATATTTAGCTTAAAAACATACATTATTTATCATATGTCTATAAGGAATTCATTTCCATTCCTGAGCAGCTTTCCTGGACATGGTAAATTATTATAGTAAAGCACTTCCACTAACAATAAAAAAGAATATTTTCGCTTAAATAATTGCAACCCTGTATATCTTTTGAAGAATATGTACCACATAGTGCACCTAAATATAATCCTATAGTAATAATATACGGCACAACCTGAAATGTACTTCCATCAATTTTCAGTTATTGTCGCACTATAAACTAGTTATTTTGTGTATCCCTGTAAATGAACAGTGAATGATTTCCCTGCCATATGCTACATAGGCATGTTTTTATGCATATAAAAAAATATATATTCATTTCATTTGGTTTAGTGCAATCTAAAGATGTTAAACTATACTTACCTGCAATTTCCTCCATAGACGTAGTGTATTTGAATATTCTTGAGTGTCCCTGTTCGCGAACCATTTTCTTCATCTCAACGAAAAGATTAGTGTAGCATCCCTATATGATACATATTTAGAATACCAAGTTTGGAATCTCTGCTGCTATTTGTTCTTGAGATATGTTGATAACAGACAGACACACACACAGACCAACCGTAAAAACATGATTTTCATATTCAGGGGACCTCAAAACGTGTAAATATAACAAAAACTCACTTTCGAAAATTTGAACCAAAAACAATACTTTCTCTGCCTTATGGGTAAGAGAAAGTAATAAATACAGGAAATGCAAATTTGGAACTTTGGATTCCATACCTAATTGCCACTTGAAAAGTTAATCAAGGTTTGCAAGTTTCAAGGAAATTGATAACAGACTTAATTTTTGTTTTTATAAATACAGGCACTATAATTAAGCGGTGTTTGAGAAGGGCGGTAACCCTCCTGACATAGAATTATACATCAATACCATATCATATTCTATAAAAAACATTATTTTAGAATATTAACAATAAATATAAACTTCCTTATGATTTTTACAGTAGAAGGTTATTTAAATGTAATTTATAAGAATGTCTGCCCAAAACATTGGCATTTTTTGTGTGTTCCTAAACATAAACCAGTTGTAGAGGGCCTATTAATGCCATTTTAAAGAGGGAATATTATATAGTAAACCTGAATAACATATATCATTTTTTTAAATTTCTGAAAATATTTACAGACGCAGGGAGCGGGCAGACGGGCATATAGACAGATGGACAGTCAAACAAACAAACAAAAAAATATGCAAATTGAAATAATATTCGCAGCTAAAATTGTTAGAAAATGTTTTATGTAAACGAAAATGCAATTGCAGCAAATGTGCAATAATAACCCTTAGTGTAACTGAATATTTTTGTGTGCCCTGTAAATCTAATGCTAATCGTACTGTAAACTATAGAAAGCATTCTTTTTTGCATATGAATAACACATTTCAATTTCATTAAGCTTCATGCAAAGTAATTGGTAATAACAGGAGACTTGGTGTTGGAATATTAAAACCCGAATAAACTACTACGTCAGAAACGCCAAAGAAAAATGTTGGAAATGCATACAGCTGTTTCGGCAGCCTTAAGCGCGCCGTCTTCAGTTCAAAAAGGATTCTGAATCTGCAGAAGTGCTCGTATATATAGAAGAGGGGCCGAATTTAGTTCAACCAATAGGATTACGAGAAATGCGGAAATTACGGGAATGCATACAGCTGTATGCATTTCCAACATTTTTCTTTGGCGTTTCTGACGTAGTAGTTTATTCGAGTTTTAATTAAAATTGGGTTTATAGAAATATCTTCACACAGAACGTAATGCTTTGGAGTACTTTCGGGTGGCCCTGTATACATACCAGTGATGGTGTTTACTCTGTTTTCTATAGAAAATATCTGATAGTAAACTTTAATAATATATTACAATTTTATTAATATATGATTAATTAAAGGTATTAAAATATGGTTTATAAAAATACCTCTAGTAGAACACAATGCTTTGGAATACTTCCGAGTGTCCCTGTGCACAAGCTAGCACAGGTATTAACTCCATTTTCAATAAGGATCATCCGATAGTGGACTCAAATAACATATATCAGTTTCACTAAATTCTATGAATATTGAAGGGAGTTAGAGTGTGGACACACACAAAGACGGATGGACAGACAGACAAATCGAAGTCATTAACACTTTTTAAACCTTGCTGGAATTGTTAAAGAGCCGAAGTCATTAAATTTTTCAACCATGATCGATAGTGGTAAAAATGAAGTGCGAAAATTTCACACGGTTTTGCTAGTGTTTTAGTTTTCTTCCTCTCTTAACGTGTTTAAATTGCAGGTGACCCCCTAAGAAATTTAACTAGTACATTTTTTAACGATACGGTCTAATGTAAATTTGTACTAAGTTCTTAAACCTGTTTATTTCACGTTTTAAAATGATTTTAATTGCTATTTTAAAATAAAGGATATTTTTTTAATTTTTCTCATCTCGTAGATAACCCTCTAAAGTGTGCCCGTTGGCGTCGAAAATCAAATTAGATGCCAAAATTGAAAATAAAGTGGTATAAGTCATCATTTTCAAATTGTAATAACTCTGCGAGATTATGACTTAGAGAGATGATTTTTTTTTTTTTTTTTTTTTTTTTTTGCTTGTCAGAGCGAGGAGAATATTTTTCAAAATATAAGTCATATGATAGGAGGGGCCGTATAAAAATTAAATTTCTTATTTAATATATATACAGCCCCTTGTACAAAAAAATTCCATATCTGAAATCTACTCTTAATTTACACCAATTTTTTAATTGGAAGTATGTTTCTGTCTTTCTTAGTTTACGAGATAATCGCTGTAACATCTATTTTGAATCACCCGTTATATATATATATAAACAGTCTGCAGGGTATAAAATTGATTAAAAATAAATGAAACCTTTTCGTCTAGAGTAGATATCGACATGGCTGTAATTATTAGAAAAAAAAAGAAGAAGAAAATTAACGCCCTCGGAATTAATTTATCGAAATATAGCATAAGTTTAAAAACATCATAACGAGTCATTAGTTTTCAGAAAATGTTATTTAAAAACAAATTTACAAATTATGAAGTTTTTATGAATAAAGATAACTGTGTGAGTAGCCACATTCCATTGTTAATAAACTTTTTAAAATTTCGATATGTCAGTAAAATAATTTTCAATTTTTTTCTTACTAGCCATATGTTTCTGTAGTAGGTTTTTTAAATTTACTGTTATGGTATTAAAATAACAGTACTTAAAGTTTTATCAGTTCCATGTCCCGAAAAATATTAAAAAGATAAAATAAATACATGCGTAAACGTATGTTAAAATTGGTTTTTAAGATGGCAAAACATTGATTTTTTTTTTTCTTTTTAATTTAACTTTTTAATCAACGGAATGAGAGAAGTTTTTATAATATTTTAACAACATCTTGTAACAATAAATTTTTCAGTAAAAGAGTCATTAATCATAAGTCGCTCTTCATTTTGGAGCTAATTTTTGTCATTTGTTAATTAATTATACATATTTTTTCTGGTTGAAAAAATTAATTTTTCTTATAAAATCTAATGTAATAATCAGTATCACATTTTTTAATATATAAATGTTCTAAAGCGTTAGAAAATAAAATAAGACTCATTGGGCTAAAAGATTATTTTTTTCTTCTTGTTGTTAGGTTGATTTCTTTAGAAATCGGCCGTTTGCAATCACTTTGTTTATCTATCTCTCTATCTATAACGAAAGTTTGTCATCACGATAACTCCCGAAATAATTCTCCAAATCGAATCAAATTTGGACAGCGAACTTATATTATAAACATCTTGAATGAATGAGTTAGTTAGCCAAGTTGCTCCGACTTTTTGTTTACAAGTGGCGGCCACTTGAAAATTTCAAATTAACATTGTAAAAAGCGTATTTAAGGTCCCGCATTTGCTTGAATTTTGACGTAACTATAGATCACATAAGGGTCCCAATGAAGCTTATTAATAAAATTTATCCGCCATTTTTAACAAAGGGGTGGATATCTTAAGTTAAGCGGTGCCACTTGAAATCAGGCTACCACTTGAAAATTTAAAATCATGATAGCTTCCGAAATAATACTCCACATCGAACCACATTCGGACAGTGAACTTATCTTATAAATATCTTGGATGAGTTTGTTAACCATGTTGCTTGGTCATTTTGTTTGCAAGTGGAGACCATTCGAAAATTTCAAATTTACATTGTAAAAAGTGATTCCGAATTTCTTTGAATTTTGATGCATAGGTAGACCATATAAGTTTCTCAATCTAGTTTATTAATGAACTTTATCCGCCATTTTTAACAAAGTGGCGGATATCTTAAGTTTAGCGGTGCCACTTGAAAATTTAAAATCATGATAACTTCCGATATAATACTCCACATCGAACCAAATTTGGACAGTGAACTTATCTTATAAATATCTTGGATGAGTTTGTTAACCATGTTGCTTGGTGATTTTGTTTGCAAGTAGAGACCATTTGAAAATTTCAAATTTACATTGTAAAAAGTGATTCCGAATTTCTTTGAATTTTGATGTATACAAAGACCATATAATTTTCTCAATCTAGTTTATTAATGAACTTTATCCGCCATTTTTAACAAAGTGGCGGATGTCTTAAGTTAAGCGGTGCCACTTGAAATCAGGATACCACTTGAAAATTTAAAATAATTATAACTTCCGAAATAATACTCCAAATCGAACCAAATTTGGACAGTGAACTTATCTTATAAATATGGATATAATATCTTGGATGAGTTTGCTAATCAAGTTGCTCCGCCATTTGGTTTTCAAGTGGAAACCACTTGGAAATTTCAAATTCACACTGTAAAAAACGTATTTAAGACCGGATTTGCTTGGATTTTGATGTATAAAAAACTATATAAGGCTCACAACTAAGTTTATTAATGAACTTTATCCGCCATTCTTAACAAAGTGCGGATGTTATAAACTAAGCGAGTCAACTTGAAATTAGGCTACCGCTTAAAAATTTATTAACTTGATAACTTTTTAAATCCTGATTCAATTCGAACCAAAGTTGGGCAGTGATATTATCGTATAATTATCTTAGATGTGTTCACTGGGCAACTTATTCCGACATCTTGTTTCCAAGTTGCGCGGCCACTTGAAATCACGCTGCCATTTGAAAATATGCCATCACGATAACTTTTAAAAGACTAAGCAAAAGTTAAATCGTGAACTTATGGTTCAAATATCTTGGATAAGTTAACTTGGTGACTTGACCGCGATTTTAATTCCAAGTGGTGGCCACTTGAAAAATTGTCATTACGATAAATTTTGTAATACTGAATCAATTCGCATCAAATTTGGGTAGTAGATTTATCATTGAAATATCTCAGATAAGTTCGCTGGGCATCTCATTCCGCTTTTTTTCCAATGGTGTTCACTTGAAATCATGATGCCACTTGAAAATTTCTTATCACGATAATTTTTTAAATACTGATTTAATTTGAACGAAAGCTGGACAATGAACTTATCATACAAATATATTGGATGATTTCGCTTTCTTCTTTGTTTCGCCATTTTTTTTCCAAATTGCAGCCACATAGACTGCCACTCGCAAATTTGCCATAACAACAACTTTTGAAACACTGCACTGATTCTAATCAAAGTTGGATAGTGAACCTATGCTTCAAATATCTTGGATGAGTTTGCTTGGCAACTTGCTCCATTATATTGTTTCCAAGTGCGCCCACTTGAAATTTTTTTATCACCGTAACTTTTGAAATACTTAATCAATTCAAATAAAAGCTAAAAAATGGATTTATCATTCAAACAACTATGATTTCGGTGGGCAAGTTTTTTTCCAAGTTGCGTCCACTTAAACGCTGCCACTTGAGACTTCGTTATCGCGATAACTTTTGAAATACTGAATTTATTCGAACCAAAGTTGGACAGTTGACTTATCTTACAAATACCTTGGATTAGTTCACTGAGCAACTTTCTTCGCCATTTTGATTCAAGTGGTGGCCACTTAATTTTTTAATACGATAACTTTTGAGCTTCTGAATTAATTCGACCTAAATTTGTACAGTAGACTTATCTCAGAAATGCATTTGATATATTTGTTTGCCAACTTGGCCCACCATCTTGTTTCCAAGAGCCAACCATTCGAAAATTTTAAATTCACATGAAAAGGTATTTATGAACCGATTTGCTTAAAACTCCATATGTACTTAGCCTCTATCAATATTTATACCAAGTCCATTAATAATTTTTAGCCGCCATTTTCAAACATAATGACGGCTACTTGATGAAAAAAAAAAAAAAAAAAAGAAAGAAATCAACCTACTCTCCCGAATGAGCCGGAAGGATTTGTTTTTTTAATGCAAAATGTTTAAATGTTAACGATGTTGTTTGTTTTTATGTAATTATTGTTTCATTTTTATACATGTAAACAAGATTTTAATATATTTCATTTGCATTTTTTAACACTTCTGGTATTCTTTGAAATATTGGTTCTTATATATAAGCTAAAATTTCGTTTAAAAGTTGCAAAAAGTAACGATAATTATAGTAATTATATATATATATATATATATATATATATATATATATGTAAAATTAAGGCAAAATCGATTTATTTTTCAAATTTTACTTACGTAAAAAACTAGTTAACATTAATTTTTAATTTTTGTATCACTTAATCAGTAGTAAAAAGATACACTTTTTATATTTTTTCCAAAAAAAGTACATTAAATATAATTTTTAACCTATCAAATATATTATATATATTTTACAGCAATTTACATATTTTTCTTTATTTCGGTTTATAAATTCAATTATTTTCCAATGTGCAGGACTCTAAGTTGATTTTAGGTATTTTCTTTTCATAAATACGAAAATTATTGCTATTCACTAACCCTTGCACTTTTCTTGATACTTGTTAGATAATGTTAACTTTGCGAGGAAAAAAATATAAAAATTAATGAAAGATTGAAAATATACAGTATAAAAACTTTCGACATACCTGGAAAATTTCGAGAGAGATTTGAACCCTCTCTCCCTTGTTTACGAAATTTTATCACATTCATGTTTCTTCCAATACATACATTATGCAAATATTTTTACATAAAATTTTTAAAAAGTGTGAAAAAAGCCTTATAGTTTCAGTGTATATATTTATGACATACATATACAGATATATTGGGTTGTTATGTATAATTTCTGTTATAAACAGTATCTTTCATCTAAAATGAACGAGGGGATTGACACCAAATTTGGCCTGTTGGTGATTTGCGAGACGCTCCAAAGTTCAAAAAATGTTCCCCTTGTTCACTTTATATGGAAAACTTCCAAATTTGTGAAATCGAAGAATCCACTTTGTAGGAAAATTTAACCAATAAATACAAAGCACAATCTAGTAGACACTTTTAAAAACTTATTCTTTTAAATTCTTTGAACGCATCACATAAATTGATGGCATTTTACTTTCCTATTTCAGCAAAGGAATCTGTTAATAATACGTTTATAATTATAACCATTTCAACACTCAAACTTAAAAAACAAGAAGGACATACTACAGCAATAATTTTTCATGTCGAAAATGAGATTTAACCCGTTTACGCACTCAGAATCGATAGTTATAGCGGATTCATTTTGCTTTGTGTGGGTTGTGCTGCTATTTAAAAATACTAATCATGTATAGCAATCCTAAAAGACAATGATGACGAACCTTTTCTCAGAAATGGGTTAATTTTTTTTTTTTTTTTTTTTTTTTTTTAAATACTTAATCATGGGTCACTTAGCTCATCGGATAGAAATGGGGAAAAGGGAGGGTGTTAAAAGGGTGATAATAGTTTCAATACATAGGAAATTTGCTAGCAGAAAAAGTTGCCACACTTTCCAGCAAAGTGTTTATGACTTCGGTTTGTATGTCTGCATTCCTGCGCTCTAATTCCCGAAAATATTAATGGAATTTCTTTAAACTGATGTATAATATACCATTTCACTATCGGATGTTCCCTGTTGAAAGTGGAGTAGATACAACAACTACTTTGTGTACAGGGACACCCGAAAGTAATCCAAAGCATTGTATTCTATGAGAGGTATTTCTATAAAAACATATTTTAAAAACTTTACTTTGCAAAATCTTAACGCAATTGAAATATGTTATTTAAATGCATAAAAGAATGCTTGTTATAGAATATAGTATGATTAGCATTAAGATTTACTGGATCACACAAAAATATTCAGATGCATTACGGGCTACAATTAAAAATTGATGCAATAGCATTTTCGTTTTTATTAAGCGTTTTTAACTCTTTCTAACAATGTTTTAAGCGTGATTATGAACTGAATTAGTCGATTTCTATGTCTGTCTGTCCACCTCCAGTGTTCGTAAATATTTTAAGAATTTCTTAAAAGTTATATATGCTATTCAAGTTTACTGGGGAATTTTACCTATTTAAAAAGGAATTAATAGGCTCTGTACAACTGGTTTGTTTACACGCACGCACGCAAGCACACACACACACACACACAAAAAAAAGCCAATGCATTTTATTTTAGGAAACACAATTTTATAAATCACATTTAAATAACTTTCTACTGTAAAAACCATAATCCAATTTAAAACTTATTTTAATATCCTAAAAGTAAGTTTTGTACAGAATATGATATGCTTAGCGTTCAGATTTACAAAGCTACACTAAAATAGCCAGATACATTAAGGGCTACAATTGGAATTTTCTGGAATTGCATGTCCATTTGCGTTAAGCATTTTTAACAATTTCCAACAATGTTTAAATATAATTAAGAATTCATTTAGTCTATTTTTCAGCTTTTCAGTCTTTTTGTCTGTTGTGTGATAACGTAAGCAATTGAAGTTTAAATAACGCAAGGAATAAGTACAATTGGAAAATGTTAATAATCAATGCGTACCGCATGATTTTATGTTCTTGTTTGTTTTTTTTATTTTAAAATCTTTTTAAAATTTTAAGTTTCTTTTTTTTTCTTTCTTTTCTTTTTCCTTTTTTTTTTTTTTTTTTTTTTTTTTTTAAGAGCGGAAAATAAATGTCGATGTCTAAAAAGAATAAAAAAATATATATATGTATATCATTGCTGTTTTTCTTACTGAATTAAGACTGGTTTCTCATAAAAAAAAAAAAAAAAATCCTTATGAAATACGCCACATTATTCTGATTTATGTTACTGTTCTGATTAAAGTTCTTGGCTTGGACTGAGAAATGATATGGCAGATTTTACTTTTCTCACTGAATAAAGACTGATTTCTCTTAAAAAAAAAAAAAAAAAAAAAAAAATTTTGCAGTATGCCTTAGTTTACCTCTAAATTTACACATGAACTACGTAGAGTATATAGAGCAAATTTTCCCCTTTGTCGGAGTTTCGAATTGTCCTGTAATTTTCTGAACAAGAGTTTTTAAATAAAAGTAAACAATGGCTACTCTATCGTCAATAATAATAAGCTACTGTATTATTGATATGTCATTTTAAACTATCGTAAGCCACATCGATATGTCACTATACAAGAAGCCATTGTAAGCCATCAATTCGTATATTTCAGAGATGAAAATAATTACTTTTTCTCTTTTTGTAAATTGAATACGTTTATAGGCATGCATATAAATACATACTTATACATATATAATTCTGAATTATTCATTCTTTTAATAATACAATTTGCACAGAAAGATTAAATTAATATATATATATATATATATATATATATACATAAGGAATGAGGAAAGTTTTTATTCATTTAAATTTTTCGTGGATTATTAGCATGATAATAACCGACATAATTATGATGCGTGCTTGAGTAACCTAATTTGCTCGGAATTATATTTGGGTTCCTAATTTTCTTTAGAAAAAAAAAAAAAAAAAAGGGAGGGGGATATTAGACTGCCTTTCACCTTCATATCTAAATTATCTCTTTCTCGGCGGAATTCTTAGTAAATCAAAGTTTTTTAGACGCCTTGCACGTATTCGAACTTTATTATCACCCGACGGCAGAACGAAAATAGAGCTCTGAAATGGTGATAAAAGTTGTTTGTTGCTCTATACTTAGAAATCTTAAAAAATAAAAGCAGGGAAGGGAATCTCTATATTACATCCTCGAGTTAAATATGCACTGTAGTCAAATGCATTATTGTTTTAATAGGGCAAACAGAAAATAATTATAATTATTCCAGCAGTTGTGAAAGATTTTAAATACTTTGTTATAACTTACTTTTTTAATCTTTTATTTTTTGTTATTCTTATTATTTTAAATTTTAACTGCATTTCACGATCATACAAACGATTAGATTGTTAATTCCTAATTATAAAATGGATTTTACTATATATATATGTACATTAAAACATTTTTTGTTAAATTGTCAAATTGAAAGTTTCTCAATTAGGCAATATATATATATATATATGTACACCCCGCGAGAAAAAGATAGGTACAAAGGGTTTTATCTTTGATTTTTCATAAAATAACATTATATAAATTGTGCTTATCATTTATCTGTATATATATATCAGTACAAAAAACCCTTAACGGCTTAAAAGTTTGTGACGCCGCTACTTTATGACTATACGAATTTGAAATATGAGTCTTAAAAATAATGATATTAAATTTTAAGTGACGCTTTGCAATTAGTTAAAATATACATAGATTTTCTTATTTGATCATTCACTTTTATATTTTATTTATATTTATAATGCAAACGTAATATTTTTATCTTGAAGATCAGACAGATATATAAAATATACTCACTGATGCTTTTTCATTCGCATTTCAAATTCAAAATAACAGTTTTAAAAGGAATGATATAAAAATTCCAGTGGCGCCTCGGTGTTATTTTAAAAGATTTGTTTTTAGATTCCAATAAAATTACTTTTGTTTTGTCTAATAAAGTATATTTACACATTTAAACAGTGCTTTTAATTTTCAAATATACTGTCAAATAATTATACTTTCACTGAGTTAGCATTATAAATTAAAATTATTTATTTCAATAAATAGATTTATCTTTAGCATCACGCTATCCAAAACATAGTATCATAGTGTCCAACTAAGTGAAAATTTGCTCAAAGAGGTAGTGTGACATAAAGAAAACATTTACACAAATTTTACTTGCAGTTTTGGATATCTTTTGCGTGACGCAGAAAATAAATCAATTTATTGAAATAAATAATTTTAATTTATAATGCTAACTCAGTGAAAGTATAATTATTTGACAGTATATTTGAAAATTAAAAGCACTGTTTAAATGTGTAAATATACTTTATTAGACAAAACAAAAGTAATTTTATTGGAATCTAAAAACAAATCTTTTAAAATAACACCGAGGCGCCACTGGAATTTTTATATCATTCCTTTTAAAACTGTTATTTTGAATTTGAAATGCGAATGAAAAAGCATCAGTGAGTATATTTTATATATCTGTCTGATCTTCAAGATAAAAATATTACGTTTGCATTATAAATATAAATAAAATATAAAAGTGAATGATCAAATAAGAAAATCTATGTATATTTTAACTAATTGCAAAGCGTCACTTAAAATTTAATATCATTATTTTTAAGACTCATATTTCAAATTCGTATAGTCATAAAGTAGCGGCGTCACAAACTTTTAAGCCGTTAAGGGTTTTTTGTACTGATATCATTACTTTTTAGTGGTTATTGATAAAAAAATTAAAATAAGTCCTTCTCGCTCCTAGGAAGGGTAAACTAATTTATCTTTTCTTATGAAGTTGCCACTATTTTTTTCAAAATGGCAGCTACAATTTATTAATGGACTTAGTGGATTTATAAATGAAGGCTATGTGTCACTCAAATCGGTTCATAAAACCTTTCTAATGTAAATTTGAAATTTTCAGTGTGCTGGCACAGGGAAACAAGAGGGTGGATTAAGTTGGCAAATGAACATATCAAATACATTTCTGAGATAAATCTACACTACAAATTTAGTGTGAATTAATTCAGTATTTCAAACGTTATCATACTGACAAATTTTCAAGTAGCCTGCCACTTGGAAACAAAATGGAGAAGCTTCGCACTAGGAAAAAATATTGACTGGGATTCTCAAACTCTTAAAAAAAAAAAAAAAAGAAAGAAAGAAAGAAAGAAAGAAAAATAAGTGAAAATTTTCAAATTTAAGTTAGAATTACGTAATTTACACTTTGCAAGTTTCTTTTTAGAGAATTACAAATTAAACAGTTAAAGAAAAAAATCAAGTAAATGTTAAAAATGGAATTTTATAAATTTTCTTTCCCCTTTTGAGGCTAAGTATACTGCTCCAATATTCACAATTTAAATTTTCATCAAAAGTGCAGGTAAAAATTACTTCGTATATATTTTCATATAAAACGTTTGGGGGAAAAATAGACAAAATATAAATTAAGCTTTATATTTCTATAATTTAAAAAATAAGATAAAATCACCTGGAGAAAATTTTTATGGAAAATATAAGTAAAGCTGAAAAAAAATGAAATTTTTGCATAAAAATACTATTTCATAAATATATGTACAACTACAATAAACAAAAAACCCTCCTTTAATTTTAAATAATTATTTCTACATGTTTCGAAGCAATTAAAAGTTTTTTATTTATTTATTTCTTTTTTTTTTTAAAGAAAAATAAATTAAATGTAGTGGCGCCATCTAGTAGTTTATATTAAAAATCATATACATACAAATTTAACTTTTTTTTTTTACCGAAAATGTTTAGATAGAAACAGGTAGAAATAGTTATTTAAATTTAAAGGAGGATTTTTTGTTTATTGCAATTGTAAATATATTTATGAAATAGAATTTTTCATGCACAAATTAATTAATTAAAAAAAGAAAAGAAAAGAAAGAATAATTTTTTTGAAATAAATTATTATGGGTTTCAAAGTAAAAATGTTATTTACTTATTTTGACGTGTTTTTTAATAATTGCTATTTGACACATTTTTCATGAATTTTAATAAAATTCATGAAAAATGAATTTTACTAAAACACTGTTTAAACACTGTTTATTAAAAACACTGCTTTTTCTAATAAACAGCGTAAGCACTGTTTCATCCCGTAGTCATTATTGCTTTGAATAATAATAAAATATTTTGATTATGTTAATATTTAAAATATGTATTATTTTAAAGTCTGAAACATAAATAAATGAATAAACTCTAACTGTATTTTCAAAAGAGATTTTTAATTTTTAAAAAGAAAAAAATACATATACATGTATTTACGAAATAGTATGTTTGAAATAAAAACGATAGATAGCGCCAAAACTGTATTTGCTGTTTTTTTTGCATTCCCGGCGCGTAAGGATACATGAATAGGAATCGCAAATCATTGAGTTATTATAAAATCGATGTTCAGGAAAGATTAAAAATTTTTTAGCTTTAAAAAATTGTAAATTCATCATTATTATGATAAAATGGAATATCTAAAATTACAAAATACTTCCTTATTTAAAATATTATCTAAATATTTTTTTGACTAAATATGAAATTTTGAAATCAAAAATATTTTTTTCATAACAGAAGAGAAAATATATTTAAGTGAATTTGACTTAGTATACATACAATAAATATTTTAAACATGTAATAAAGTACTTTTGCGTTAAAAAAAAAAATAAAAATAAATTCTAAATAATACGTTGGCTGCATTCAAGTCGGTCAACAAACCAACCCGCATACCTCACAAGTAAGAACCGGATAACAGCGTTTTCACCCGAAGAAACACATGTAATTGGCGGAGTAATATAGTTCCATATTTAAAGCGATTTATATAAAAAACAAGAGTTTTCCTGAAAAAAACGAAAACGTTACTAGATTCAGAAAAATCCTATTAACAACATATATTAATTATATGAAAATCCTTCGAGCCGTTTTAGAGATATTTTTCAGAATTTCAGTCCATTACACCAACCTTTTTCCCTTTTTGGCTTTAAATTGAGATTCAGATCTCAAAACATACTGCGTGTAGAAATGTAAAATTTTTAGGATAGATTAAGACCGAAGATAAAAGACTATTCTAAAAAGATCAGAACAAAATATGGCATATTTGCTGAGATATTAAGTGTCGGCTTTTACAAATCTCTTTGATGTCAAACTAGCCGTATATATGAGTTCGCAGCGTCCCGTTTGTCCCTCCGCTTGCGTCACTCAAAAAACTGCCGTTTTTCATGATAAATTACGTGTCACGATGTTTGTCCGGGGTAAACTCCTAAACTAAGGAACCGATTTTAATGAAATTTTGCACACTGTGTGCAGTTTGGTCCAACTTGAGAGATAGGATAGTTTTTATCTCAATTTATTGTCACAATATTGTTTTATTGCGATTATTTGTTAATTATAGACCTTTATTAAAGTTGCTCCAAAATATCTGTGAGTTCCATTAATTTAATTGTTGCCAAAAAAAAAAAAAAAATACGAGTTCATTTTCTTTCGGCATAAAAATAAATACATTTAATCAAACGTGAACGTTAAAAAATTATAAAAAGTTAAATTATGCATCTCACGAAAATTGACGTCATAATCAATTTAAAGATTTTATACACATTGATAAAGTGCTAATGTAGTTCTATCACAGATATAGTAATATATATAGATCTCTCATCCCCATGTTATCGTACAAAGATTTTTGCTGCCGAAAAAAAAAAAAATAAATAAAAGCTTTGGAAACAGCCATTAAGTGGTATTGAAAAAAAAAAAAAAAAAAAAAAAAAAAAAAGAAGAAGAAATAAAGAAATATGAATTTGAAACTGTATCTGGAGTCTTCCATTCCCCTTTAGCAAATAAATTATTCATAAATTTTATTTGCTAAAATATTAGCATGTATTCCCGTGTGTATTCACTCGGGGAAAGACGGCCATATTTTGGTAAAAACGTCGTCTTTTCCCAAATGAAAAGGAATAACTTTTTTCTTCCCAATGATCACTCTATTCTATATATGCTAGACTATATCTATGAGTTCTATACGCAAGCGAAGTGTGACTCACTGACCGTCTGTGCAGCCAAGAAAAAGATTTCCTATGTTAATTGCCCACTGGATTTTTTGTAAGAAATTATTAAAAATCAAGGAAATTTATTTCCCGATTTTAATCCTTATATTTGGGTATAGATATGTATTAGTTATCGCGGGTGTTAGATTGAATTATGTTGCTGTCAAATTGACAAAATTTTAATTTTAAATTTCAAAACTCTGTCGCCCTTGGCTTTTTATTATTATTATTATTATTTGGCGATCAAAAGCGTAACACGAAAATATACATGCCAGATGTATGCATTGTACGAAATGTAATATGTATTATTCATTGTACGTATGTATGACATGTAATATGTATTGTACGAAATATTGTTTCATATTATTCATTACTCTTTCAATATAAGTTGTTAAAATAACCATTTAACAACATTTTAACCATTTAACAACATTTTGAAAGGAATTAAATATTTTCGCCAGATAATTTGGCGATATTCTTTTTTTTTTCGCCAAGGATGACAGAAATGAAATCTATTCCGCTGGAAAATATTAGTATCTTACATCAGATATTTTATTTAGACATTTTAAAACAAATTTGACTTCAAACTATGATAGAATCTTTATCATTTTCCTTTTAATTAGTATATTATTAGTATATTAAAATTTAAAAGCATGGTATATAAAAAGTTTTTTTTTTTTTTTTTTTTTTTTTTTTAAATCTTATAATTATTCTTATCTTAATCCTCAATGTTTCCCATCTTTATTAACTAGAATTTACTATTAAAATTTTAACATACTCAAAAACTTCTCATCACTTCGTTAAAATACACTAAACTTTTCCAAAATCTTTTTCTATTTAAAATGATACATGTATTTACTTTAAATGTCCAATATTTCAAAAGATTTCCAATTTTAAAGTTTTAAAATATTTATCAAATTTACTTATTTTTCTGGTTTAGTCTTATTGTTTTCCTTTTTATAACTACAGCTGTTGCCCTCTTTAAAATATTTAAAATGATGAGGTCATTTTATAGTAAAATTATCCATTATAGCATATATTATATTTCACTCCTCCATAAAAATTGATTTTAAAATCGTCTGTTTCTTTTATACTTTTATTTTAATAGAATTTAATTTATATATTAGTCATTTTAGCAATTTTATCCAAAGTAGCATTAGAAATAATATATATCACTTCTCCATTAAAATTTATAGGACCCTACAATAAAATTAATTTGTGCTTAATATCAACGCTACGAAAATTTTTATCAATCGCTTCCAAATTTTGAGCTAAGTTTCAAATCTCAACCCTGTGGGTTTTTACATCGGCTACAACGTTTTCGTCTTTGTTCGTAAATAATAATTTGACTGTACTAAATAGTTTACAGCCGTATAATTCAACGTATAACTTAGTCACAGCAACGCGTGGCCGGGTCTGCTAGTTATTATCATAAAATAACGCTATTCCCGAACTAATTATTGTTTTAAGATTAAAATGTTTCTAATTTAAGACTACATTCCGCGACAAAAAGATAGGAACAAAGGTTTTTTTTTTTATTTTTCATAAAATAACATTATCTAAATTGTGCTGATTATTTATTATCATAACAAAATATTATCATATGAAAAACATATTAAATATTTGAATCATATTCAAAATATTCATATTCAAAATAATAATAATAATAAAAAAAAAAAAAAAAAAAAAAAAAAAAAAAAGTTGTTCCTATATTTTTGTCACGGTGTGTAGTCTTATCTTAAATTAAAAAAAAAAAAAAAAAAAAATTAGTTTTAAAAATTTTCTAAATTAGTCTTAGAACAAAAATTAGTCCGGGAATAGTGTTATTTTATGATAATAATAAATGATAAGCGCAATTTAGATAACGTTATTTTATGAAAAATCAAAGAAAAAACCATTTGCATCTATCTTTTTGTCGCGGGGTGTATATATATATTAATGTATATCAGCTGAACTAAAAAGAATAACTTGTTTGAATTCTTCTCTAAAATCGTCTAACAAAAAAAAAAAAAAAAAAAAAAACTATTTCTTTAAACAATAAAGAAGTAAATTGTAAACTGTGAAAAAACTATAGTATGCTGTGATTGCTAAAATTCTTTCTTCTATATTTTCCTATGCAATTTCATGCATTACAAATTGTTTCTTAAAGTTATTATTTCTTAAATATGTTTTCCCTGATGAATGCAGATGAATTTTATCTCACAGAATCATATTACCAAATATCAAAAGAAAGTCAATTTCGTGCCCTACAGACGAATAAAATGATTTACAGAGAAAATGTTTTTTTTCCTTTTTTTTCTGAAAATAATAATAAGAAATAACTAAATAAAATAAAAATCGGTAACATTGTTTTAAGTTAAAACAGATCTATGTTTTAACTATTTGTTTTAAAGGCATTGACAAATTCTTTAAAAAATACTCGTATTAATATTTTACACCTCTAGAGAAATGGAGGGGGGGATGTATTCATGTTTCCAAATGTAATAATAATAAAAAAATAATAATAATAAAATAAATAAAACAAGTAGCTTATTAACTATTATAAATAAATCTTTTTAATTTCACACTTATTTATTAAAAATAATTCTCATTCTGCACATGCACTCGAACTTTTGTCCTATATTACCATACTAAATTATGAAATTAAAAAACCGCAAAAATGCTTATTGGAAGATTTATTGAAGCATTTTGATTTGCAAAAATTGTTAGGTGTTAATTTATGTCAAGGGGCAAATACACATAAATTTATCTTAAATTCTGCTAATTAATTCACGTGCTAGAGCTGCCAGAATGTTTTTGCCATTCACACAAGCATATATCAGACAGATAGAGCGATTTTCTAAAATTGATCAAATCGTGTTCTGGATCTCTCGAAAGGGAAAACTGGAAGTCAATACATTTTAAGAAATCAGAGCTTTCTTCTATTAAATATAGAAGGAAGTAACAATTATCCTGATTCTATAGATTGCAGATAATTTTGCGAAGAATGTTACACGAATTAGACGATTTTATGAAAATTACAAAGGTTCCGGGATTTCATTCCGTTCAGTGTAAAGTTACGTACGAATATGTACTGCATTGAATAAAATTACATATTAGCTATGTGAATATATGTGTGTGTGCATACATAACATACATGAAAAATGGACCTCCTGAATAAAATGGATTTCCTGTGCGGTTCACCAAGTGTTTCGGGTTGGACAGGCCTGATTTATAACGTTCTTGCCAGTATTATAATTAATATTTTAAAACAGGTCCAACTTCTCTACGATTTTTCATTCATACGATAATGCCTATACGGATTAGCAAATTAACATACTAACAAACTGATTAACGTACAAACGGGCAACGTATCGATTTTGTGATTTTCAGATTCTTCCCACTCAAAAACGTGTAAAAATGCACAAAAAAAAAAAAAAAAAAAAAATCAAGTACGATACCTATAGTATGATTGGGAATTAAAAAGTTATTTAAAGGAAGATCATGAGGTACCTTTACTTATTAATAACACAGAATGAAGTAATTTTTTTAAATTATCCAATTTATTCCAAATGATAATTTTCAGATAGCACTGAAATACCTATCCAGATTTTTAGATTCATTTCTTTAGAAATTGACATATTGGTATCATTTAGTTCATCGATATATTTATATCGATATATTTATATTTATAAGCATAGATAAGCATACATGCTTATAAATATAAATATATACATTGATAAATTTATATTTATAAGCCTATTTAACATATATATTTGAAAATTTGTCATTGCAACAACTTCTAAAATACGGAGCTGGAGCCAAATTGAAAAAAAAAAAAAAAAAAAAAAAAAAAACTTATTTTAGAAATATTTCAAAGGAGTTTGTTGCTCTATAAGATCCACATTCTTTTTAATTTATTCTAATTTATAACATTATACACGCTAACTTTTGTTCTAATTATAAAAGTACATATTGTTTGGAATTATAGTAATATTTAATACCAATATTTTCTTATTTTATAAAAGTATATAATTTTCCACGTCTTTTACTTCAGTGCTGTAAAACACATTGAAGTATCTATTTATAAAACGATTTTTCTTTCCCTCTCAATACCAAGTGAAATTTAAGAACGTTCAAGAGAAATATGTTTTAGGTATAGTATTTCAGTTATCATATCACAAAATAATTGCACTGGCCATTGTGCTTTTTGATAACTGCTACGCGTCTCGGTATGGTACTCGCACATGAGGGTTCTTATATCACTGATAGTATGAAACGTTGATGCATTTAGGGGACCAGAATCAATATCTTGCGTCATATTATATTTGTACAGCATAAAGTGACCATTTCCTAAATTCTGTTTCTGACACTGCCCTACAATAATATATAGAGTAGTAAAATTATTACATGTTTTAATATATACATTAATAAACTACGGATTTTTTTTTTTTTTTTTTTTTTTTTTTTTGTCTTTTGTTTAATATATAGATAATATAAAGCGAGAAATGTATAACAGACTCCTTACATAAATTTCTATTAAATTTATATATATATTTATATATGTATAGATAGATAGATAGACAAATACATACACACACGAATATGTACTAATCTAGCTGAATTCTTTATTCAATATTTATTCACTTTAATTAAAAAAAAACCCCCTTAGATTTCAAGAAGAAAAAATAGGATAAGTAATTGAATTCATCAATTAAATAGATTTGGAATAAATATATATTCATAATTTTATATCTGCAGTGGGTGATCAAATAATTAGAATTATTTTTTTATTTTTACATTTTTCCGATTTTTCTAAATAAATACTGGACAAAATGACTCGGGACTTCAGACAAGCAAAGAACATTTAAAAACTCACATTTTCCGCCATCGATTTAGTTCAGAGTGCAATTAGGGAACCAAAGACAAATTGAAGAACAGCGCGAATACTTTGGATCACCTGTATCACAAAAAGCTATAAATGACTTGTATTTTTAACACATTGTTGCACATACTATGTATAATATTTGTATGGTTTGTTTTAGAAATTGCGCAACTATTTAGGCAAATATAATTTTTTTTTTCAAAAATTATTAATTTTTTTTAAAAATGTTTTGCCTATAAGTAGAACGGATTTATATAAAATTTTACAAAAATTGCAGAAAAATTGGCAGAAAAGTAGCAGAAAAATAGGGAAACATTATTCTGAAACATAAAATTCACACGTGAAATGTTCGCGGAGATATGAGCATTTATAGTTTATATTAGTAAATATTATTTTACTGCGCATGCGAGAAAGGTTTTATTACATAGGTTGTAAGATAGATATATTGGACAACTTTTCTCAAAAATGTATTTGAATTGAGTAAAAATTAAGCAAATTACCGGCAAAAGAACAAGCAAGATTTTAGGTATTTTCCAGAGTTGAAATTTCATAAAGGGTTTTTCATATGTCGCGTATTTAATTTGAAGATCCAATTATTTCAACCATGTTGCATAAGTTCTTTGTTGGAAAAAAAAAAACATTATGAACTCACAAATCTTAGTAAGTAAATAAAAATATGTAAGCATTTCAAGCCTATAAGTTTTTTCCCCCCCCCAAAAAATAGAACTTTTGCAACGTGGTTGAAAAAATTGAATCTTCAAATTAAATACGCGGCTTATGAAAAAACCCCTTATGAAATTTCAACTCTGAAAAATACCTAAAATATAGTTCATTCTTTTGACGACAATTTACTTAATTTTTACTCTATCCAAATGAACTTTTGATAAAAATTGCCCAATATACCTAGCTTTCGACCTATATAATAAAAACTAAGGTATTTATTTATTTATTTTTCCTAATAAACATGTTATTTTCCATTTCGCATCTATTTCAGCTACAATCTACAAAACTGTTCATTCGTAATACTTCATTTGATATTCTATCAGTGATGTTGAAATAAAGATCGATTTAACAGAGTAATAGACTTTGATGAATTTTTAAGTAAAAAAAGAGTCTCAGATTAAAGATAAAAGCCCATGTACTTTCCTTTCTCGACGAGAATCGAAGATATTTTCTGGGTAGCATATGTGATATAACAGTGACGCATCTTTCCTCAAATGGGAGAAAAAAGCAAGGATATGGGGATGTAACACGGAGTAGTGAGACATAGGGAGAAAGATAGCTGAAGACGAGGGAATAAATATAGTATACAAACTACGCATGAACATACTGAAATAATATCGTAATGATTATAGAATTGGTCATCTCCTTTAAAAGGAAGAACTATTTAAGCTATTATAAAATCAGTAAATAATTCTTTCATTAATCCTCACAACATAACGACTTATTTTATGTCTAGCCATATAAGCTTCCCGGAGTTTCTCCATAAAATTAAAAAGAAATCTAATGACTTATTCTCATGCGGCAAAAATGATCTCCATTTCATTATGTTTTTGAAAACTGCCAAATATTACCTCACCAGTTCAAATTAAACGAAAAACTAACAATTAAAGAACTCTTTTTGAAACAGTCTTAAATGCACGTAAGTATATCTAAAACTTACGAAAAAAAAATTCCGTCTTTTCATATATCTATACTAATATTATAAATACGAAAGTTTGGATGGGTGTTTATTACTCAATCACGCCACAACGGCTAAACGGAACTGGATGAAATTTAGTACAGAGATAGATAATAGTCCAGAATAGGACATAGGCTACTATTTATACCGGAAATGTGATTAGATTTTTTAAAATTAATTAAAATATGAAAATAATAAACTGGTAATTGCCTTAATATAAGCCATTTAAATTTTTAATTGTTGCCAAAAAAGTTTACGAGGTATTTTTATTTATTTATTTATTTTTTCAACATAAAATTAAGTATCCCTTCACGTGAAAAATTAAAAAATACTAAATGTTAAATTGGGGAATGAGAAAATGACGACTTTATAATTTTAAAATAAAATAGTAATAATACTAATCTAGCATGCTTCTTCTGTATTTTATTTCACAGCATTTTTTTTTATATACCTCAACTTTAGATGTTTTTTTTTTTTTTGAACGGATGAATCACGCTTGGCATGAAAGCTAATTCAGCATTTTATTAAAGGTATTTACTTATTGATAATTCTGGACAATTTTTTTTAATTTCGATGCTGAAGTAGATCGGCCATTTTTTGCCAAAGACAGCCACTTAAAACCAAGTAGCGCGACAAAAATATAATTAAATTATAAAATATTGAAAAAAAAGGAAGAAAAGAAAAGATAGAAAGAAATAGGAACAATAATCGCATAAATTATATTTTGGTCTAAAACGGCGACAAAAATTCAAATGTCGCCAAGGGGAGACATATTAAGGCTGCACCATGATCAGGTTTACATATTAATTAATTAATTTATTTTTCTATATACCAACTACTATTAACTGAGCATGAAGCATATATAACCACAAATAATAATAATAATAATTGTCTCATGCGATAGACATAGCCGATCATAGCATATTGTAATATTATATTTGGCTTGAAATTGCTGTCATTTTATGGTTGATCGATTAAATCAAATAAATATAGGAAATAACGTGAAAGCAAATATTATGTACATCACATATAGTGTTGTTCATATGTAACTGGGATTCAAATATAAAAGGGCTACTTCAAAATTTTCGATACTGTCCGTATTGAAACTTTCATATATGATAAGCATCCAAATGGAAGCCCACGGGTAAGCCATTGTCGCAGGAAATAGGGACAGGCACCGGAGACTGCGAGGACGAACAAGTCAATGTCGAAGGCAGCGGGAACCTAAGGGGAGCTTTTGAACGATTTCAGTAATTTTTTGTTTCTTTTTTTCATAAAGCTATATAGAAAAGAGTTTCCATTAAATATAGTGACCAGCGAAGCGGGTAAAGTCTGCTAGTAAAATATAAATATTAAATAATCTAACGTGACTGGCGATTTCGCTTATAAGTTTCTGTATTTTCTATTTTATAAAATGCGAGAAGCTCGCGAAGATCATTTGTATGTACATTGTAAATACCAATTATGCCTCTTACAATATATAGATAAGCACACACTGGATGCCTGCGTGCATCATCTGATATTATCCTATATTTCAACATCCACTTCATAAGTTTGCTGCTTGCGAGCAGCATTTCTTTCCTCTGTAATCAATCTCAACTTCATTCAGCTGCTGTGCAGACGCACACACACATAAAATTACTCTGAAACTATTAATCTCAAGATTAAAGTATACACTCATTGCCATAAAAATTTGCGCACCAAGAAGTATTTGTTGGACCGTAACAAAACTTGGCATGAAGGTACGTGCCAGGTAGATATGTAAATGATTAGAATTGCAACGTGATTGCACATTGCGTAAGGCCACCAGAGAACACTGAACTTCGCTCTTCTTGGAGTATAAAATAGGCAAGTAGAGCTTGTTTGGTGTACATAATCTGTTTCAGAGGGATGCTTTTTAAACAGAGATGCCGTTACGCCTCCATGGAAGACCACGAGCCACTGTATCAGTCCGAGAGGGGAAGAATCATCGATATGATGGAATCTGGGTAATCAGGTCGGCGAGTAGAAAGTCACCTAGGCCGTTCTGATTCATTCTACTGTGAGAAGGTGTTGGAACCAGTAGACAAGGGAGAGGTCGCTGACACGGCGATCAGTCTCACGACGTGCCAATAATCGAAAAAACTGTTGCTTCATACGAAACATACGTATAGAGCCAACTGTCTCGTTGTCTGCCATCCAGACATACGCAGCACCTACATGACTTTTCCCTAGGTCTGTACGTATCATTGCAAGGCGCCTGGCTGAAGGACATTTGCTATCGTGGTGCCCATTTCGTGTGCTGAAAAAAATTACTTACTCCCCTCTCCTCCGTATGGAGTGGTGTCGCGCTCGACGGGGTTGGATTGTAACTGAATGGACCCAGGTCGTATTCAGC
Organism: Salticus scenicus; assembly: GCA_963930645.1. NCBI lineage: Eukaryota > Metazoa > Arthropoda > Arachnida > Araneae > Salticidae > Salticus > Salticus scenicus. The sequence continues at coordinate 340,276,294 of OZ005652.1, read as the reverse complement.
GATGAATCCAGATTCAATTTAAGTAGTGATGACTAACATGTACGTGTGTAGAGGAAAGGAGGGAGGGAAAGCCTCAAATGTGCCTTTTATTTACAGCTGTACACAGCACCCACAGGTGGTGTGAAAGTATGGGGTGATATTGCAAACGACATACGGACATCCCAAATATTCATCCACGTTACGTTCGTGACATCCTTCAGCCAAGGTGTTGCCACTCATGGCAGGGCTACCAGGAGCCATTTTCAACAGAACAGTGCTCAACCACACACATGAAGGGCTGCTTCCTACACAATACCACCCTCTCCTGGCCTGCTCGATTCCTAGATTTGTCAGCAATGAAGCATATCTGGGATCACTTGGAGCGGCAAGTTGGGCAGCCTACGAATTCGGACGAATTAGAAACGCGTTTACAACAAATGTAAAACGATGTGCCACTGGACATCCTACGGGACTTGTATGCATCAATGCTCGCCCGTATCGCATCGTGCATTCACGCTAGAGGTAGCACGACAGGGTACTAAAACTTTGATGAATATTTTAAATAAATAAATGATGTAATAAATGTAATAAATGATCATTTCGCTTTGATTTTTTAATCATTTTCTTACATCAATGTTACATTTATGTGTGTAAGATTTTATTTCATTCTGACAACTCTTTCTTGGTGCGAAAATTTTTACGGCAATGAGTGTATATATTTCCTCTGCTCCCTGAACATCTTGTGTCTTCTGTCCCTCCTCCGAGGTTTCGCTAAAATAGACAGCTTTTAACAATGTATGCTACGCTAGAGGGTTCTTCCTGTTACTGCCCTCAGATAGAATTGCGTGCAATCCACCGCTAACTACAAAACTAAAAGAAAAAAAGATAAAGAAAAGTATAAGTTAACATGAAAGGAAAAAATTATGATGAACTCTAATTCATAGGCAAGAAAAAGAAGAAAAGGTAGAAGTTAATATGAAAGGAAAAATTTATGAACTCTAATCAATAGGAATTAATAGGCATTCGGGACAAAAGAGAAAAACAGTTAAACATTTTTGGGGTTTTTTATAGTAATAGTTTACTTTAGCACATTTAAACGTGAGAAAGGAACATTGCCACGTTGAAAATTGGCAAAGTAAACTATCAAACGAAGAATAGCATAGAATCGAAAATGATGAAAAATACGTTACAACTGGAAAATAGTATAGTTCACACATTAAATATCATGCGAATAAGCAAACAATCTTGGAGCAATTAGGATAATAATTTCGAAATTATATTGCATAGACTTTTGTAGAATTGATCGAATTAAATTATAAAAGAACGAAAATTAACAACTGCACATCAGAAATGCACGGGAAAAAAGTTCGCAATACCCCACTATGCAAAATCTACAGGGAAAAAGCGCGAATAAAAAGCAAACAACTGATACCAATAAAAGTATATAGTATATACACATAAGCTAAATGTATTGAAGCTATGGAAGATAAGGCACTCGAGTAAAAACAGAAGTTAAACTTCAATTCCAGTGATTGCTTTTCATAGCTTACAATAAAGCCATTTCTTTTGTATGCCACTGTACACAATCATACATGTAATATATTAAAGCATGTAAATGTATTAAAATTTGGGTCAGTTAAAAAATACTCAACTGCAATTACAGCAGGCAGCCGAAATTGGTATAAAATATTTTGTCCGTCTATATAAACCAGTAATTAATGTTAGCCTTTAGACAGCCATAACAGTATACTATTACTTTGTTTTTACTTCCTTTGAAGAAATCATAACTTAATTCTCAATGTATTTAAAGCAAACACTAGTATTAAAAAGTAATGCCGTCGAATGCTTTTGTTGATCCGTAGATTAAATTATGCACTTCACTGTTTGTAAATATAGTTTAACAACAACAACAACAACAACAACAAAAAAAAAAAAAAAAAAAAAAAAAAAAAAAAGAAGAAGAAGAAGAAAGAAATTAAAGCACATAACATAAATTAAAAATTAAAGCTTGAATGAAATAGTTTGCACTCATATCTCGAGTAATGAATCGCAGACTGTTTATATAGCTTTAATGTTTTGTAGACAGGAGAAGATTTATGAGCCATAACTAAGATATGACGAGGCGTTTCATTTTAAACACACAAAATTTAATAGATGACAATTACACATGAAAAATACAAGTAACATGAACGACTACATTTTTAAGACTGCGATCTGTTCTAGCAGAGATAAACGTAAAATGAATGAACAGATCATTGATTGGACGTGACGTCACTTACCAACAGTCCAATAGATTAAATCAGGAATACAATGACGAAATACACCACAACTCTCCTCCCCTTAATTCCGTATACCATACCTGATGGGAGGTTTTCTTACTCTAGATGATCTCCTTACAACCTGTTCAGAAAAAGACAAATTAGCATTTTTAAGTTTTGAATGTTCAGATTTTAGTTCATTATTTACAGTACTGTTGATATTTTTATCACAGTCAATTTCTCCAGGCTTTGTAGACACAGATCTACTGTCGGTTGGTACTGGATCTGATGTAGTGGAAGGATTGGTTGGCAATGGATCTGGTGTACTGACAGGATCGGTTGGCGCTGGATCTGGTATCATGGCAGGCCTCCTACCAGACTTAGATTCTCCATTGCTTTGTAGGTGTGGACTATTGCTATCGGGAACCATGGAAATATTTGCACCAGGACTTGTAGCTTCCTCCACTTGTACTCTGGAACCTACACTTTTCAGTTGATCAACGTGTCTTTTCCATACACATGAACCTACTTGAATTTTGTAATGTAGTTTACCTAATCTGGCAATTACTTTACCTATTTTCCATTTGTCTCCTGATGTATAATTGCGTACTGCAACTTTTTCATTTATTTCGAATTCTCTTATCTTTTTCTTGTTAAAAACATTTTTATGTTGTTTGTTTTCAACATAATTTTTAACATTTGGTACAAGCAAATCTAATTTTGATCTGATATTTCTTTTCAGAAATAATGATGCGGGACTCTCCCCTGTTGTAATATGAGGCATTATTCGGTATTGGAATAAAAATTCGTTCAACTTAAATTGGAGATTTCCGGGTTCTGAACTTAAGGATTTCAATCCTTTTTTAATAATTTGGACATATCTTTCGGCTTGACCATTTGTAGAGGGATGATATGGTGCAGTTAAATTATGTTTTATGCCTTTACTTTGTAGAAAATTTTCGAATTGTTCTGAAATGAATTGTGGCCCATTATCAGACACAAGGGACACAGGATAGCCATATCTGGCAAAAAGCGAAGAAAGACAGTTTATAGTGTTCTCAGCAGTAGTATTAGGAACAATGAACACTTCTGTCCATTTACTGTGGGCATCTACTACGATTAAAAACATTTTCCCCATCATTGGACCAAAAAAGTCTACATGTATTCTGTTCCAAGGTGTTGTAGGCCATTCCCAGTGATGATTTTCCATTTTAGGAGGATTATGTTTTAATTTAATACAAACAGAACAGTTATTTGCTAAATTCTCAATGTCTTTATCAATCCCTGGCCACCATACAAAACTACGTGCCAGTGCTTTCATTTTAACTATGCCAAAATGGCCAAAATGTAAATCTTCCAACACTTTTTGTCTATGAACAGTAGGAATTACAACACGATTCCCTTGTAGTATGCAATTATTTAGTATAGAAAAATCTTCTTGTTTATGACCGAAAAGTAAGTAATTTGGCATCTGTGTGCCTGATATTAAATGTCGGTACATTTCTTTCAATGTTGGATCTCGCTTAGAACTTGCACATAATATCTTTGTAGTTAAGGGTAACGAAGTTATTTGATGAATAAATAAACAATCGGTTTCATCAAGGTTGCCAAATAAATTTGGTGACAAAGTTGGTGACACTTTTTCTGGTTGTAGCGAATCGGACGACGGCAGCAGTAAGTCTTCACTACGTAATGGAAGACGTGATAGAGCATCGGCATTTCCGTGCTCTGCAGATTTTTTATATTTAATATCATAATTAAATGTCTGTAAGTATAATGCATATCGTTGCATTCTAGCTGCCGAAAGTACCGGAATACTTTTTACGGGTGAAAATATGGAAACTAGGGGTTTACTATCTGTATACAGTGTAAATCTCCTACCATATAAAAATTGAAAAAATTTCTTTACACCAAAAATTATTGATAACGCTTCTTTATCTACCTGACTATACCGCTTTTCTGCAGAAGATAAAGTTCTAGAAGCAAAAGCTATGGGTTTTTCGGAGTTATCTGGCATTGTATGCGAAAGTACTGCCGAAATTCCATAAGGAGAAGCATCAGTGGCTAAAATTAAGGGTAATTTAGGATTAAAGTGGGTGAGAATCCTTTCGGAAGTAATTTCCTGTTTAATTGCATTAAATGAATTTTCACATTTTTTAGTCCACTGAAAATTTACATTTTTACGTAATAATTCATTTAGAGGATAAGCAATCGTAGATAATTTAGGAACAAATCTAGAATAGTAAGATACTAAGCCTAGGAACGCTTTTACTTGAGTTACGCTTTGAGGTATTGGAGCATTTAAAATAGCAGAAATTTTTTCTTGCGTTTTGTGTATGCCATTTTTATCAATTTTGTAACCGCAGTATGTAATTTCATCATTCATGAAAAAAGATTTTTCTTTATTTATTTTAAGATTATATTCACGTAACCTTTCTAGCACTTGTTTTAATCGCTCTAAATGTATTTCATCAGTTTCCCCTGAGATACATATATCGTCAATAAAAACTGAAATACCCTCTATACCTTTTAAAATTTGTTCTATAGTTCTCTGCCATATTGCTGGCGAACTGGCAATTCCGTATGGTAATCGCGTAAATTTAAATAAGCCTTTAGGAGTGTTAATAGTAAGTAGTTCTTGTGAATTTTCCTCTACCGGTAAATGCAAGTATGCTTGGTTTAAATCAATTTTTGTAAAATGTAATCCACCCCCTAAAGTTGCTAATATATCCTCAATTTTTGGTAGCGGGTATTTGTCAACCTTTAAAAATTTATTTACCGTGACTTTAAAATCGCCGCATAAACGAATTTTCCCATTAGGTTTTACCACCGGAACAATAGGTGTTGCCCATTTACTAGTACTAACAGCTTTTATTATCCCTTCATTTTCTAATCTTTCCAATTCTTCATTTACCGCATTCCTTAATGCATACGTAACTGTTCGCGATTTACAAAATATTGATGATGAGTCTTTCTCTAAATGTAATTCAGCTTTAACATTTTTAATTTCACCTACGTTATTTGTAAATAAATCCGGAAATTTATTCAGTAAATTATTTAAATTATCCGAGATTTGTACTTTGTTTACCGGAACAGTTTGTAAATTGTTTGGGAATATATTAAATGTAGTTATCCAATCCCTACCTAGCAATAAAGGAAAATTGTCTTTTTTAACTAAATATAACTTAACACTCCTAGTTTTGTTTTCGTAAGTTACATTTACTCTAACAAATCCCTCGGGCTGAAAAATTTCTCCCGTGGCTGTCTTTAATTGTACATCAGCAGGAAACATTTTATGTTCTGGAAATAATCTCCGAAAACGATTTATCGGTACAGCGGATATCGCCGATCCTGTATCAAGCTCCATTTCTGCTTTAGCACTATTTTCTATCAAAACCCAAATTTTTATAGGTTTAGTGCCTTCAGATTGTAATGACAAAATGTCTACAGTATCAAGAACATTTACATTTTTCTTTTGAGTAACATTGTTTTGTGCGTTCCGACACACCTTACTCAAATGACCACGTTTTTTACAAAAATTGCAAACTGCATTAATAAATTTACAAACATTTGCTAAATGAGAGCTATTTCCACAACGATAACAATAAGTTTTACTTTTATTTGCACTCGCAGTTTTGTTCACATTTTGTTTACTTAAGTTATTTTGAGAATAATTTTGTTTTGGTTTCCTAACACTAACAGAAACTTTATTCAAATTCAAATTTTTATTCTGTAATTCTATCATGTCGTTTTCAGTACTTTGCATAGTTACGGCTTGTTCTACTGCTTTTTCAAATGTTAAATCTTCAACCTGAGACATTAATTTGCTTTGGATTGTTTCATTTTTTAATCCGCGTAAAAATTGTTCTAACAAATTTTCTGACAGCGATTCGCCTGTAAACGCGCAATGTGTTGTAAGCTTCTTTAATCGAACACTAAAATCCTGCACAGATTCGTTATCTCCTTGACAACATTTTCTAAATTTAATCCGTTCACTGATTTTGTTTGGAATTTTACATAGATGTTTTGTTAAGACATTTACTAATTCAGTGTAAGTTTTTGATTCAGGGAGATCTGGGAACAGTAAATTAGTAAGTAAATTATATAATTTCGGGCCTATAAAAGTTATTAGAGCACTAACTTTTTTTTCATCCTTAATATCAAACAATATAAAGTTCTGTTCCAGTCTCCTTACATAAATCTCAAACGATTCCACCGAATCATTGAATTCTTTAAAATTTTGAAACATTTTTAATGAAAATATACTAGTTCTAACAATAAAAACATGCAATCTAATAAAAGAACAGAAAGAAAAAAAATAAAATAAATGTGTAAATACCTTTCTTTTTCTCTTTCCCGAAAAATAAAAAGTCGCAGATTATCGCAGACGATAATTACACTCACTGGCGCCTAAATCGTACCTGCCCGCCACCAGACAATGATATTAACTGCTGCTGTCTCCGTTCGCATAATGATTCATTTCAATAAATAATTTTCTTTATGAAATAAGTAGATTTTGAATACACATTTATAGAAGATATTCCGTTCTTTTTTTATGAACTGCAGATTTCATTTTTAATCATCTTGAAGTAGATGTTAAAATGTTGAAGAGCAAAACTTCTTTTTGCTTTTTTCCTTTTCATCTCGTCGCCATTTTAATGTTTTGTAGACAGGAGAAGATTTATGAGCCATAACTAAGATATGACGAGGCGTTTCATTTTAAACACACAAAATTTAATAGATGACAATTACACATGAAAAATACAAGTAACATGAACGACTACATTTTTAAGACTGCGATCTGTTCTAGCAGAGATAAACGTAAAATGAATGAACAGATCATTGATTGGACGTGACGTCACTTACCAACAGTCCAATAGATTAAATCAGGAATACAATGACGAAATACACCACAATAGCCTTATATTTTAGTCTATAAAACGTACATGATCGCAATCGTTCTTTAAAATATTGTTTAATGAAAACAAAAATTAAAAAAAAGTAACAGAACTAACTAATACTACGTGGTAATCACAACATTTTCTTCTATATTAGTGTTTATAACAATGCCAACTAACAGTTAACATGTAAAAAAAAATTAATCAACCTAGATTCTCACGATTATCATTTTATATATAGAATTTGGTGCAAGTTCTATCAACAGATGCTGCAATATAGCTATCTGGAAATCCTCAGAAAATTAAAGCAACACCTGTTGGTAGATATACTCCTGCTTTGCGAGTTTAATGTAAAATGTAAATAACGCACTTCGTATGAAGGGAGCATTGTTGGAGAACTCTGCAACGAAAAGCGAATAATCAGATTTTTGCGAATATATTTCCGGGTCAGCTCACATGAGTGGTGCCCTTAATAAAAGTTTATTTTTCTATATGAGGATTATTATTAATATCTCTGGATTTTATGATAAATTTATTCGGAATGTTGTAGGGAATAACTAGAACTATTTTTTCCCATATTGGTAACGCAGAAAAATATGCAACAGAAATTTCGATTTAATTTTTTTTTTTTTTTTTGCTAAAATGAGTAAGGGATATATTTACTGTTGTCTCCCGCTATTTATTAAACTTAATTCGAGCTTGGGTTTCACATGCTCAAATCGAAATTCGAACTGGCCACACCAAAACCGAACACTGAATCTAAAATCAAATGTATCTATTCGGTTGCAAATCTACTAAGGATATTATTACGGTCATGCGTGATGTTATAATGCAATTGGATCAAACAGATCCATATAAAGATCGAAAAACAATGTTCGTCGAACGGTGTTCCGAAACCAAAAATCAAGGAATAGGATGTTTACTTGCCAATGAAAGCCTCAGTCATCTTAAATCCAGTGAATTACTTCGAGTTGTGAAACGTAGAGCAACACAATAACATTGACGACACTTTACTAATTGAACTCTTCATTCAAGCCATGCCTTTTCAGGTACGTACGATTTTTGCATCTATTGCTAATATCACTTCGACAAAGCTGCGGATGTTGCCAACAGAATTATGGCAATCAGTCACACCACCTCCATTCATGCCGTTTCCAAAAAAGAGGAGGAAAATCCTTCTTCGATGAATTCCACGGAGCTTCTTTAGGCAGAAATTCAACCTTTTGAAAAGAAATGACGGATCTTCGTCGAACGAGAAGTAGTATTCGACCTCATTCCGTTCACCTCGCTCGTTCAATATCGCGCGACAAGAAAATATATTTGCATTTGCATTGATTTCAGGAGAAAGCCAAAATGTGTTTCTCGCCCTATAAGATAATATATAAGAGAATGCGATGCCAGGAAGGGTAACGTCGGCAGACTGCCACTAAGTCAGGTCATCTCTTTATAAGGGACGGAAATATGGATATGTTATTTTCTGGATGACTCTGACAGTGATGCTAATTTAATAGTTGCTAACAAGTATGAATGATTACAAGAACAAATGATTACCAGTTATTCAAGCTTTTTGCTATTAATGGAACAAAAATTACCATCAGTGTTTATGGCCGTAAATCTATCACTGCCGATTTTTCTTCACGTAGAACATTTACATATTCTTTTTATATTTGTAGTGTTTCTTGTGCAATTATTGATGCCGATTTTTTTTATATTATTTTATCTCCTGATTTAAGTAATAATCGTTATATTGATTTTATTTCCAATTTAAAAGTATGTGCTAAATTAAATACATGCTCAATTTTACTGTAAAATTAGATTATGTAAATAATTTTTACGGTAAATTGTTATTGAAACTTCCTGAAACTTCTAAATTGCCTGGACATGATTAACCTGTAAAGCACAACCCTCTGCATTATATAAACAGTAAATGTCTCTGAGTGACAGTTAAATGAAGAAGGTTATCTCCAGACTGTTTAAAACTTACGAAAACTGAACTTCAGCGAATGATTGAACTCAACTATATACAGTCCCCCAAAAGTTCACTTTCTTCCCTTTTCACATGGTGACAAAAAAAAGTTCTGTCGAATGGAGACATGTAGGTGACTATCGCACTTTTAATATACATACAATAAAACAAAAATATATTATTTCTTGCATGACTCATTTTACATCTGAGTTACGCGGTAAATAAATGTTCAGTCACACTGGTCTCGTAGCATATCACCAAATCCCCATTAATTCATCGAATGCTCATAGAAACTGAAATATGCACTTTACATGGCCTTTGTGAAAGTGTAAGGATACGATTCTCGATCTTTGTAATGTCTCATCGACATTTCAACGTTTTAACCCGTTAGTAGTCGCTAGTTGATCGATTTGCCGCCCATCCTTCAGTTTTTCCAAATTTTTTTATTCAATAGCCACCGAAAATTTTTAGAAGTGGCATTTCATACACATAAAACGCGAATAAAATCGAAGAAACGTGGATCACATCACTTCTTAAAATTATTGGTCACAGTTAAATAAAAAATGCGTAATCTGTAATAGGTGGCGCTGTCTATAGCGACTACTAACGGGTTAACCAGGAGGTCACTTGAAACGTACCAGCTGTTTACGCATTTGTAGATGATTTTCTTGTTGCTTTTATTAACAAATTTAAGTACCATGAGCCATCTGTTTTATTTCTAAATTTACGGAGTATGGTTTATGCATAAATGTCGAAAATTATACATTTGTACATTTAAATACCGCTATTAAACATTACGTTGTTTAAGTTTTCAGGTAAAGGAATAGAACTTTGACCTGATCCATTCAAATGTATATTGGAGTTCCCAAAGCTTACAAACCTGATTCAATAGCGTCGTTATATAGGCCTTTTAATTGTTTAGACGCTGATCCCTAAAGTATCTGACGTTCTATCTCCTTTAACCTTTTACACGCCAATGTTCCATATATGGAACATGGAATTAAAAATTCCTTTCTAAATTGTTGTTGTTGCTGTTGTTGTCGTGTGCCACTCGGAAATTCCGAGCCCCGGTAGTGGAACTAACCGGATTATAAATTAAATATCATGAATAGTGAATTGAAATATATTATCAGATATAATAGAAAGATGACTTGATTTTTTGAAATAGAAATTACAGTTCAATCATGAAAGGGGAAATATACAGAAAATTATAAAAATGAACTATTTTACCATTTCCCCTTTTACTTCACAATTTAAAAATTCACATAATTTAGAAAAATAAGCAAATGTTTCTAAAAATGAGCTGACATGTTAAAAATAACTTACATTATTAAACTAAATTAAAATATAATAATATAATAATATTAAATACAATAATATTAAAGTAGTAACATTAAATATAATAATAATAAATTATATATATATATATATATATATATTTACACATATTAATGATAGAGTTCTTTAAACTAAAGCATTATAAGGCAAAATATGTAAAAAACGAATTTAAATTACACCTGGATCTGAATGCGGCGTGTAAAAAGTTAATAAAATTCTTTAAAGGACAAAAAAGGAAAAAAAAAAAAAAAAAAAAGAAAAGAAAATAAACTGGTGTGTCAATCACACGACTTTCTCTTACTCTGAAATTTAATGCTAAAAGTACAGATTGAATATTAAGAGTTAAGATAACGAGTACTGTTATGTAAAGCTTTGTTAAAACAATTTCAAATTAGTCTTCGAAACAGCTTTATTTGACAAATAATTCTATGTGAGGGGGCTACCACACCCCTCAACACCCAGTTTCATTATTGTATGTACATTTATATAGAATTCAAATCTGTTATTAAGTTCAAAAGTTTATTTAAAATTACTCAGTCAACTTTCACACGCATCATTCCTTGAAACTTATCAATGTTGAACAAAAGTTTCTAGTAACAAACGTATTAACTTCAAAATACATCATTTGGATCGCCTGAAATAATTCGTTTTTAATTTACTCTAACAGACACAGACACAGTCAAAGATCAAACTATAAAACTTGACTTCGGCATTGAGAAAGCCTCAAAACGTGTAAATATTCAAAAAACCAAGTGATGAATATTCAGTTTAAAAAAATACATTACTTATCATATGGCTATGAGGACTTAATTTCAATTTTTGAGCAGCTTACCTGGACATGGTAAAATATTATACTAAAGCACTTTCACTTACAAATAAAAAAAGAATGCTATGGTTTAAATATTGGCAGCCCTGTATACCTTCTGAAAGTTGTATACACATCACATGGTGCACATAAATATAATCCTATATTAATAACACATGGCACAACCTAAAGTGCACTTCGATCAATTTACAAATATTGTCGTATTATAATCTAGTTATTTGTGTAGCCCTGTAAACGAACAGTGAATGATTTCCATACCATATTCTACATGAAACATGTTTTTATGCATATAAAAAATATATGTTCGTTTCGTTTGGTATTTCGCTGTCGATAGATGTTAAACTCTACTTACCTGCAATTTCCTCCATAGACGTAATGTATTTGAATTCTCTTGGGTGTCCCTTGTACACGAACCGTTTGCTTGATCTCAATGAAAAATATAATGTAGCATCCCTAGCATTTAGAATACCAAGTTTGAAATTTCTTATATAATTTGCTTTTGAGATATGCTGATAACAGACAGACATACAGACAAACAGACACAGAAACAGACAAACCGCTAAAAACATAATTTTTGGATTCAGGGGATCTCAAAACGTGTAAATATAACAAAAACTCAATTTCGAAAATTTGACCCAAAAACAATACTTTCTCTACCTTATGGGTAAGAGAAAGTACAAAAAAAAAATCTGGAGTGATTCCCCTCGACTTTTCGCACATTGAGTAATTAATTAATGGTTCTGTAGATAAAGTAAAGTAAGGAGAGTCGTTAAATAAACAAAAAAAAAAAAAAAAAAAAAAAAAAAAGAAAATTATAATAGGGAGTTTGAGTATTTTTCTTTATATAGTACATGATGTTTAATTTAACGCTATTTTACCGAACACTTAGATCATAATAATAAAGAATATTTTGTTGTGTCCCTGTAAAAACCTACAAGTGCTAGATTTACCAAAATGTTTATAGTTAGTGCAACAGTGACTTACAATATTTATATAAATTTTTAGCGCCATAGGATTAGTCACTTAGACGCTATCGTACATTAAAGTTTGAGCTCATATGCCACAATGATAAAGAAATTTGCATTTTGTGCCTGAAAAAGAACCATAAATGCTAGATTCTCTAAATTTCATAATGTGCGTGTGACGGTGACGTACAACGTGTATATAAATTGCCAGTTCATTTGAATAAGGCGTTTAGTCGCTGTCGCACTTTAAATAATTTGAGCCTATTGGTCTTAATGATGAACAATTTATATTTGTGTCCCTGTAAAACTCGTTAAGTGCTAGGGTTACCAAAATCTATATAGTTTGTGTGATGGCCTATAACTCGTATATAAATTTTCCACTCCAAAGGATAAGGCATTTAGATGCTATCGCACTTTAAATAATTTTACCCCATAGGCCATAATCATACAGAATTATTTGTTGTGTCCCTGTAAAAACACTAGAAGTGCTAGATTCACCAAAATCTATACAGTTAATGCAACTATTACCTATAATATGTGTATAAATTGTTTGCTCAGTTTTATAAGGCGTTTAGACGCTATCGCACTTTTTAAAATTTGGTCCCATAGGCAATAATGATAAAGAATTTTTCTTTGTGTCCCTGTAAAAAAACTATGAGCGCTAGATTCTCCAAAATCTGTATATATTGAGTATCCGTGATCTATAATATGTGTATAAATTGTTTGCTCAATTGAATAAGGCGTTTAGATGCTATGGCAGTTTTAAGATTTTGGTCCCATAAGCCATATTCATAAAGAATTTTTCTTTGTGTTCCTGTAAAAATACTATAAGTGCTAGATTCATCAAAATCAATAAGGTTCGTGCTACGGTGACTTTCAACATGCGTACCAACCTACGTCGTATTCGAGCAAAGCGTTTAGACGCTAGTGTGTTCACTCACACACATACATACACACACACACACACACACATACATATACCATTGCAAAAATAGTGAAAACAGACACAGGGGACCTCAAAATATATAGAAACACCAAAATCTCGAATTCGGATTTTTAACATGATTACAATACTTTCCTTACATACGGATGTTCGGAAAGCAAAAAAATTCCTGTCTCTAAAGTTAGCAGTCTTGCTAAGCAATTAGAATGGAACGAAGAAGCAATTCTTTTTCTCCCAAGATTTCCAAAGACATTATTGTGGCATCATTTCCCGGTGCTCAGTTAAACGTATGAATCAATGCATCGAATGTCACAGTTGGTGGCTCCGTTATGCAAATATCTGAAAACCAATGAGAAAATATAGTATTTTGTTATGAAAAGATGAATAAATCTCAGTTGCAATCCCAATGATTTTTGTCATTATTGTCAATTTGCGCATACGTATTCTTAAGGGCAGACAAAGTAAATCGTCTTTGTCATTATCATATATCGGACCTTATCTTGTCATAAACAGAAGCCATTAAAGTCTTATTATTGACATAATTGAAAAATGCAACAACTTCGCTAGACCAAGTGAAACCCGCCTATCGATTGCCAGACATTGTTGTGACGGATTATTTTGTTCCTATCCCAGCGGCATCAACTGAATTGACGCTTATTGATAAATCATCGACTTGTTCCAAACTTTCCAAAACATTTGGTGACTGAATAATATCTTAAATATATATAAAAGGTCTGTCTGTGTTTATGTGGACAACGTAGCACAAAGACGGTAACTCGGACAGTCGCGTGTTTTGACAGGAAGATGCCCCCCGAAAGGTCCTTGTGCACCTCGAAACCCGATTTTTGAATTTTTGATTTATTTTCTTTTAATTAATTAAATATAAAAATATTAACCTCATTTATGTTTAAAAATAGCCATTTAAATTTTATCCATAATTTAACCCCTAGAGGTGGTCCAGAGATATATGCCATCACAATTTTGACCCTCCACGGAAGGGATGGCTCTCCCGCTTCGATGACCCCCAGAGGTATAATTTTGATGGGAACATCGAGGACATTGCGGTCGCGACAGATTTTACGTGCACCAGCCACCATTAGTGTACACGACGGTCTTTGGCTGGCACGAGTATCGAACCCGCAATCTTCCAATTACAAGCCAGGTGCTCTATCGACCGGGCTACCGCGGCCCCCTATATATCCGAGCTGGTGTACCAGGCATTTTGTTGACTTAGCGTTGCCACATGTACCCAGAGCGTTCCATAGATAAACAAATGACAGCCATTCTTGTGTTATTTTGGAGTTCCTTCTTTTATTATTGTTCGCAGTTTTAGCTGAGTAACCTGCGATATCGGAGGTATTTCAGAGATAAAGAGTTCAGATTTCCATCAGATAATTTAAGAAGAATAACATAAAATTCCTTTTATTTGTTTATATTCCTCTTTGTATTTCTGACATGTGCAAATGTAAAAATACTGAAAAAAAAATCTTAATATTTATATTGATTACTATAAATTAATTTAAGATCTTTTATTACTGTGTGTTTAAGTTTTGACAACGCTATTTTGTTTTCGTGTCCTATTAACATTGTTAATATTCATTTGCTTACTCCGAAAAGAATACAGATTTTTTTTTTTTTTTTTTTTGGAGACATCTATTTTGTGACACCAATTTATGTTTATTTCCTAGAAATAATTATAAGATAAAAAAAAAAAAAAAAACTTTTTATATGCCATGTTTTAAATTTTCTGATGAATCATAGAGCTCTTATCAATGTGTATAAATTTTTTAAAGTGATAATGGCATCAATTTTTGTGAGATGCATAATTTACCTTTTTACTTTCTCTTACCCATAAGGTAGAGAAAGTATTGTTTTTGGGTCAAATTTTCGAACGCGAATTTTTGTTATATTTACATGTTCTGAGGTCCCCTGAATACGAAAATCATGTTTTTAGCAAATGGTCTGTGTGTATGTCTGTGTGTCTGTGTGTGTGTGTCTGTGTGTATGTCTCTGTTATCAGCATATCTCAAAAAAAATTATGGCAGAACGTTCAAAGTTGGTATTCTAAATGTGTATCATATAGGGATGCTACAGTAAGCTTTTCTTTAAGATCAAGCAAATGGTTCGTGTACAGGGACAATCAAGAGAATTCTAATACATTACGTCTATGGGGGAAATTGCAGGTAAGTAGAGTTTAACGTCTATAGACTGCACTAAACCAAATGAAACGAATACATATTTTTTGTAATAGAGATAGATAGTCAACTGGGAAAATTCTTTTTGCGTATGTAGGAGCCTCGCCTCCCCCCTGAGGGGAGTAAATTTTCATGATGGGTACCTTTCAAAAGAGCTCGCCAATACCTTTAAAACGAATGGTTGAACCATCGATCTGCGATAATTTAAAACAAAGTTATCGATTTTTTTTTTTTTTTTTTTTTTTTTTTTTTACTTTTAACAACAACAACAAAAAAAAAAAAAAACAGAAAAAAAAAAAAATCGTATTTTTTTTTAGTATTGAGAATAAAATGGACTTTTTTTTGGATATTTTGTGTTTGCTACTTCTCTAATATGGAAATCGTCTGCATTATCATAAAAGATAATTTTTTTAAATAATAATTTTAATAAATTATTTAAAAAAAACAGAATTATATTTTAATAACCGAATTAAATTCTATATAAATGTAGGTGCATTAATGAAACGGGGGTTGAGGGGGGCGGTAGCCTCCCTCACACAGAACTAATTATCATATAAAACTCTCCCGAAGCCTAATTTGAATTGTTTAACACAGGTTTACATAACATCGTTATCTTACCTCTTAATCTCCAACCTGCATTTATAGTATTAAATTTCAGGGCAAGAGAAATTCGTGTGAGTGACACACCAGATTATTATAATTTTTTAACGTTCACGTTTAATTAAATGTATTTATTTTTATGTCGACAGAAAATGAACTCGTAATTTTTTTTGGCAACAATTAAATTATAGCTAATATTTTAATGACTATTTTAACGCTAATAGGATGCTATTATTTTCATATTTTAATTAATTATAAGAAAACTAATCAAAATTTCGAAAATCGGACTTCGAAGTATTGTGTTGTTACAGGGTTCTGAGCTACTGTGAAAGTTTCAAATATCTAGCTATTAGGGAAGTTAGTTGAAATTCAATTGCAAGATTTGTATCGAACAAACAAACAAACAAACAAACAAGAATAGAAGTTAAAATCTACAAAAAAGACACTTAAAATGTACGAAAAAGCCAAGCTCAAAGAAAGAGAATTGATTAAAGTTGTGTCTAAAAAGGGTGTGATATCAAATTCCCAAGCTTACATTCAAATACTTATTTAATATTCCCTTTTAACTAAATTTTCACATGTGAATCAGGTGCCTTATGATATGTTGATAGAAATCCTTCTTTCCTGTACTAAATACATCATAGCGTGTTTCAGAAAAATATTATTATTTTTATTTATGTATGATGGGCTTGGCGGCCATCTTTCAAAGTTTTACGTTAGTTTGATGAATTCTATAAATCTCATCAATTACAGGATGAGTTGGTTGATTGGTTGGTTAATTGAGTTTTATATCGCACTAGTGCTGCGCAATGGGAAATAATTATAGAGCATTTCCTCGTGACGTCTGGTGGTTGGCAAAAAACCGCGCTCGACTTTCCCGCGCCCCGCCTACCATTGATTTTCCGTTGATAATCCGCCATCGCTATGCTTTTCCCAAGCCTTTTTGCCAACCACTCATAAAAATTGAGATGTTTGTTTACAAACAAGGAACTGCCCTATAGGATGGGAGGATGGGAGTGCGCCAAACTTAACACTGTTAAAACTTAAATTGATTCAACTTGTGTGCTTAACGGGGCTTTAGCGATGTTTTTAATGCATTTTTTTTTCTTTTTTAATCTGAATATTTCAACCCTTGTTGAATGGAATAACCATATTATTTTTACCAGATATTTATTCCAAGAAGCTAAATTCAAATTGGGTAAATATAACGGGGGGTGGAAGCTTCTATGCTCCCCCCTTCTCCTTCATGTTTTTACGCTAATTTAAATTTTTATATTCTTTATTCCCGGCATTTATAGGATGGAAGTGCACTTAATACTAAATAATTATAAGAAATCATGTTATCGAAATATTTCCGTCTCTGCTGAATGGAATAGCAAAATTAATTTTATATGAGATATATTTTAAGAAACTTCTTTCAAATTGTGTGAATGTTTATTCATTACTTGAAAGATGGCCGCCAAGCCCATCATACATAAATAAAAATAATAATATTTTTCAGAAACACGCTATGATGTATTTAGTACAAGAAAGAAGGATTTCTATCAGCATATCATAAGGCACTTGATTCACATGTGAAAATTTAGTTAAAAGGGAATATTAAATAAGTATTTGAATGTAAGCTTGGGAATTTGATATCACACCCTTTTTAGACACAACTTTAATCAAATCTCTTTCTTTGAGCTTGGCTTTTTTGTACGTTTTAAGTGTCTTTTTTGTAGATATCATTTATTTTTTTTAAATAGTTTTTATATTTACTGGAATTAACCTGATACTTTACATCAGATATGTCCTGGATTTCAACTCAGCTTTCGTGCGATGTTGTTCTTTGTGTTAAACTGTATTACAAAGTTTTCTTTGAGTTAAACTTTCCATAATTCTGGTTGCTAGACATTATCCATAGGTTTTCTATGCAGACTAGTATGTCGTGTCCATCACAAAACTTTCTTCTACATTTTCCTATACATATTAACGCAGCACAAATAATTTATTATTTTTTTCATTATGAATGCTGAATATTATCAACTCAGAGAGGTATTGTTGCACAAAATGTCCAACGGAAGTAAATTTTCACCATGCAGCTGGCATCCTTTCAGTTCTAACAAAAATTGTAGTATATGAGCTCCACTTATCGGCCGATAGGCATCGAGATTCAATCAGCATAATGTCTCATAATGGCCTTTTCACATATTAAGTTTTGTTTCATTATATGCAACAGAACCTTTCCTTAAATTGCGAAAATCGCTGTATAGCAGCGCCACATGTTGAGATATTGGTACAAAAGTTGATAAGCACTATAATTTGTAAGAATGTAAATTTATTTGTAAATGTATGCAATTCCATGTATTAGTTACTCAGATATAGCCTTCTCTGAAATTGCGGCAATCACTGTATAGCAGCACCATGTTGAGCAATTGACACCAAATATTGATAAACCCTATTATACATCAAGGTTCAATTGCATATAAATTTATATGTAATTCTGAGCAGTAGCTCCTGATATCTAGTTGGAACAAAACTTTCGCCACACACATAGAACACACACACGCAAATAGAAATTTTCTAAAAATAGTCAAATTGTTTTCAGGAACTCTTACAACGTGTAAATCCATTAAAAACCGAAAGTCGAAATTCATTTCAATAAAATGACAAGCGAAGCGGGCAAAGCTTGCTAGTATACTATATAGAAGGAAGTAGAAATCTTTATGCATCATAATTATCATTGCCAGATTGAATTGAAGGATATTAAAATGGGATACTATATCGTGTACTGACTTTCTTATTCTAAGGTATGAAAAATATTAAAAAATCAGCAATTCAAGCTATAGATTTGAAACAAATGTTATTCAAAAATGTATTCATTTCTGTTTTCAGGGATATAAAATTTAAAATTGTACAAAATAATAAAAGCAAAGATTCTTTGGTTAAAAAAATAACTTATAAAAAGAAAAAGCTGCTCAATTTAAAATTAATATTTTTCGGGTAAACTGAGATGAAGCAATTTCATATTTGGCGATTTATGTCTCTTTGGCGATATTTAACAGTTTTTCAGCAATTAAGATAGGAAATTTTGATTTTTAAAAGCTAAATTTTATAAAAGTTCCTAGATTAAGTAATTGTCTATCTGAAAAACCAGTTTTCAAAGAATTCTGCACATTTATGAATTCTCTAGCTTGTTTTAAAAAAAATTTCTTGAAGAAGAAATTTTTTCAAAAAGTTGTCAAAACATCTAATTTTACGCTAAATTGAAAATGCTCCCATTTTTTTACTTATTAACTTAGAAAGTTCGTTTTTATCTCAAATTAAAGATCTCGTTGATACGAATATTTTACTTTTTGTTTCATTTTACTGCGATATTTGGTTCGTCCAATACTTAAAACTTTACGGAAAAAAAATTTGCCGATTTAACATGGGAAAGTTGGTTTCTGTATAATAAGCATTTAACGATCTTGGGTTATTTCTGTCGATTTTATTATTGGCGCGTTCTGCTTTGTGTTAGTGGTAGTTTGTTTGCTTTTCTCTGAGCTTGGCTTGGCAAAACGACCGTTTCTGCTTGATAAAAATAATATTTAAAACTTTCATTCAATAATTTTTTGGGGGAGGGGATTTAAATTACATTTCGTATAATATTTCTTTGTTATAAATGTATAATATATGCTAGAAATGACAGAAAATAAATAAATAAATAAATAAAACCTTTCCACTTTGAATCAGTACAGTCATTTATTTATTTATTTATTTTCAAAGTCATGAATTGTATTAGAAACAGAAACAGATTACTTGTTACTTATTGCCTCGACCGATCGTAGCTTCAGATAAGGATTTATTAAAATCACCAGTGAAGCGATGAGGATGCCAAGCGGGAATGCTTTCTTTTTCCAAGAAAAAAAAAAAATGGCGTCGAATGCACCGCCCTATACAATTTATTTAAGGGGCTCTAATTTCAACCACTGAAATAAGGCTCCTATATATACGAGCTGGCGCATCAGGCATTTTGTTGCCTTAGGGTTGCCACATGTACCCAGCGTTTTCCGTAGATAAACAAACGGCAGCCATTATTTCTATCGTTTTGTATTGCTTTGGAGTTACTTTTTTAATCATTTTCATAATTTTAGCTCGGTAAATTATCATATGGGAGATTGTTTAGAGATAATCACCCAAGAAAAGAACATAAAATGTTCAGATTTCCATAAGATAATTTAGGAAGAATAAAATAATATAACTTTAATTTACTTATATTTTTCTCTGTGTTTTTCACAGGTTCAAACGTAAAGATACAAAGAATGTGCTATTTTAATCATAATATTTATGTTAATAACCATAAATTAATTAAAGAAGACGTTAGTAGTGTAAAAAGGGTGATTCTGCTGCACGGTGGAGGCGCGAAGGCGTATCGGAGCCACGGAGCTACGATGAGGGTCAGGGTGGAGGCGCGCCACCACCCTAGACCCACCGTCCCTCCACCGTATATCTCCGCACCTCCGATACGCCTCCGCGCCACCACTGTGCAGCAGAATCACACCTTTTTGCACTACTTTGCCACAATCTTAATCGATGGTTCTGTGGGCTTTTAATGAGAATTTTGACCATCGTGGTGGTGAATACACACACTTTTTTACACTACTTTGCCACAATCTTAATCGATGGTTCCGTTGCCTTTTAATGAGAATTTTGACCATCGTGGTGGTGAATACACACTTTTTTACACTACTTTGCCACAATCTTAATCGATGGTTCTGTTACCTTTTAATGAGAATTTTGAGGAGTTAGATTTATTTTCATAAATTTCAGACTTAGTATTTTTTCAAAATTTCAGGGACTTAGTACTTTTCGCTATGGAAAATATATTTCAGGGAATTTAATTGAATGAAACAAAGGTAGACGAGTATTATATAATGAAAAACATTTAATGAATGGTATAGACTTTAAAATTTAGATGTTGCCATTGGAAGAGTATAAATAATTTCCGGTGGGACTTAACATTTTCGACAGAATGAAACAATGAATGACTGAAGTTAATTAACACCAGTAACAATTTATGAGTATTTTAGAAACTTAGCATTTTTAGAGATTAAAAATATATTGTGTTAAGATAATAAATAAGGAATTTAAATAGGAGTTCATACTTTTAGTGACATCATTACAAATTTATATTACGAAATTTTTACAGAATTAAATAGAAATTATCGTATTTTGAGGATAAGTGTCATCAGTGGATTAACACACAGATTTAAAAACAAAACAATAATAAATAATTTAAAACACATATTTTTCAATAATGAATGTCATACAATTATATGTATAATTAATTATTTTAAAACAAAAACGATACGCATAAATTTAAAAACAATAATAAATAATTTAAAACACATATTTTTTAATAATGAATATCATGTAATTATACGTATAATTAGTTATTTTAAAACAAAAACGACATTATAAGCAATAAAGTTGTTTAAACTAAACTTTATACACATCATGACTTTATGTTAACACTAAATAAGTTTCACTTTTAAAATTTCTTTAAACTCTAACTTATAAATACTATTAATACAATCGTTAAAATTGAACGCTGAAACAAAGGTAGATGAATTTAACGAATGGTATAGACTTTGATCTTAATATCTGCGCATTACCATTCGGAGATTATAAATTTATTACAGAATAAATAGAAATTTGCCTATGTATTTCATGGAAGTTGACAAAATAAAACAAAGGGTTCGTGAGTATTATATAATTAAAAACATTGAATGTGAATGGTATAGACTTCGATATTAAAATTTGGGTGTTACCATTGGAAGAGTATAAATAATTTATATGTTATAAATTAAACTGAATACAATAAAAATTATTTAAATTAAACTAAATATAATAAAAATTATATAAATTAAACTTTATATTCTCACTAAATAAGTTTCACACTTATTTAAACTCTAACTTACAATCGTTAAAAATTGAACACATGCACTTTAAAAAATGACTATCATATAAATTTAAAAAAAAATTACTATCATATAATAATATTAATTAAAAAAATGCATACAAAGATATATAGTAAAGTTATAAATTTTTAAAAAATACTGTCATATAATAATATTAATTTAAAAAAAAAAAAAAAAAAAAATTACTATTATATAATAATATAAATTAAAAAATTACTTTCATATAATAATATAAATTAAAAAAATTACTTTCATATAATAATATTAATTAAAAAAATGCATACAAAAATATACAGTAAAGTTATAAAATAAATAAATAAAAAATAAAATAAATAAAAATAAAAATAAAATAAAAATGACTATCCTATAATAATATTAATTTAAAAATACATACAATGTTTAAAATCAACAATTAAATTTTATATACATTATAATTAACTAAACTTTATGCTGTTACTATTAAATAAATTTATCCTAACACGAAAACTTTACATAAATTTTATAAGCAAAAAAGCTATAAGTACATGAATATGTTATTTAAATTAAACATTATATTGATACTACACAAATATTATTTAACATTTATTCGAGTTTAACACTGTAATATAATTTAAACTATCTTAGTTGATTTAAATGAAACAGGTAAATACTTTTAAACTTGAACTAATAAAAATAAGTTCTTTTTATAAAATAATTGATATAAACTATAATAATAAAAAGGATTAGTTATATTTAAAAACTATCAGTTACTAAAAGTTATTTTATATTAAACATTTCGAAATAAATTGCATAAAAATTCAATGCATCATTTTAAATGAAAATAAACAGTTTCCTTAAAAAACAGATAATACGGAATATTCCATGAGTCAGTTATCACCTGCAACGGAAAACCCCTACAGCTGATGAATCATATGTTATATACGCTGGCGAGCCATGCCTATTAGTAATCCACACTATCTCATATAAAGATTAAGTTAAAATCATTAAAACAATACAGCGAATAATTTGGAAAATGCAATAATTTTTTCACAAAGCATATCATACAATGAGTTTAAACGATTATCACCTATCTATCACTTAAACGGTATTGAAATAAATAAATACATATAAAAGTAAGTTATAGTTAAAAAATAAAAATTTCGTTTGTGAAAGGAGTTTTATATATTGCAAAAATTAGTTTTACTCAAATAATTTCTAAACATACACAAGTTAAATGGAAACTTTTCTAGGTTTCATTTAAGCAATAATTTTCCATGTGTGAAAGTAGTTTTATTTATGCAAAATTTAGTTTTATATAAACAAAAAAATTTATAGTGTAACAATAAAAATAGTTTATAGTATAACAATAAAAAATTCCTTATAAGTAAATACCAATAAAAAATATTTTTTAAATTAATTTCTCTCTCTTCAATAAAACAATAAAAATTTCTTATATAACTTTCGTAAAGTTTTAATAAAATTTCTATTATAAACAAATTTTTTTATGATATAAACAAATAATTTTATTAGAATATACATATTAAGTTTATTAAATTATCAAATAGTAATAATAAATTATGAAAATTGATGAAATTTCCCTTGGCGAAATGCAACCTTCATTCACACACAAATGCGAGAAACTGTTTATCGCCACACGTTGACTCATACAGATAAGAATGTTGATTCATGCTTATCTTAGTAGAATGTTGTTAGAGTTCTGTGTTTTCAGAGTAATATAAAATAGTTTATAGAGATCATTTATTTAATATCAGTTGTAAACTACATTTAAATAATGCAATAAGAGTTGAACTCTGCAATTAACCTATTAAAATATTGAAATTTTTTAAATTTTTTTATTTAATTTTACTTTTTTTAATTATGCTAAGAAAATAATGAGATCAAAACAGAATTATTTTACGATAAGACATCCTTTTTCATTCAATAAAATGTAACTATAATTTTTAATGAAAGGTTTTAAAATCACTTAATAGGATAAAATTAAAAACAGAAGTCTTATTATTTTTTCTAGTTATAAAACTAAGTAATAAACTATCTATAAATAATCATATAGCAAGCGAGATTTTTGTATAATAACTATATATTATTTTAATATATACATTACATCGCAGGGTAAAATTTTCAACTTATTTATACGGATTGAAGTAATAAAACTTAATCATTTGCATAACCGCTAAATTTTATAAGTTGGATATATGATTTAAAATACTAAACAATAATCCTTGTGAGAGAATTGGGATAACACTTTCACAGAAAGAAATTGTCCTTTACAATAAGATTTGCTTAGAATGTCTAAGTGAAAATAACTTACCGTGAGGTCAGTGAGTCATGCAGTTGTATTCGAATTTATTGTTTTTAGTTAATGAAACTTCTAATGAGAGAATTATTTGTTACTAGCATATAAATGTACATTTTTATATTATTCCTGTATATATAAAATTTTAAATAATTCATTAAGTGTTAAACTTTGCATTTAATCGATTAAATAAAGTTTTCCTAAAATATAAGTGTAATTTTTTAATGAATCGTTTTGAAATCACTTTAACTTTATAAGAAAAAACTAAAAAGAGGTTTTTAAATTACTTAATAGGATAAAATTAAAAATCTTATTGTTTTTAGCAATTATTTTATCTAGTTATAAACTATATATTATTTTAATATACGCCTTATAGTTAAGTCAGTTTTAGAGAAAACCAAGAAAAAATCCCAACGCGCAGGTTGATGAGTTGGAATATTCTATTATACTTAAAGAATCCAGGTACGGAAAAACCGAAATACAATACGCGGAAAAACAGGCGGGATTTTCGGTTAAAACTTCAAAGCAGTGGACGGTAAACATAACACACCGTGAAACAACCTACTCCCACGACAGCCAAACTAAGAATGAAGGGAAACGTTGAGTTGTAACACCTTATCTACTAGAGATAAGGAGGAATTCCCCATGACTCACCCCTCGTTCGTTCATGTACAACATCTTACGAGAAACTTCGTGAAGGATGACTCATCGGTGACGAGTTTGAATAATATGCATAACCGCTAAATTGTATAAATGAGAATCTTTTAATGTGAGTATTATAGTAATGATAAATTTATTTTATAATCGATAACTCATCAGCTTCACACCTTATCTAAAACAATGATATATTCAAAAGTGTTACCAAATTTTACTACACAATAAACATTCACATATGGATATTCCTAAGGTTTAAGACTATGCGAGGATCCTATAAGCGAAATGCCTGTGAGTCTTTCTAAGGAATCCTAATCTGTATTTAAGCAGGTTTTAGAGAAAACCAAGAAATACTCTAGTCGACTAGGTTGATGAAATGGATTCGAATCCAACACTTCCTCTTTTACCATAGAATCGTTCACTAATCACAAGGTTAATGAGTCATGCAGTTGTATTAAAACTTATTGATTACATGTCTAAACTTATACCATTAAATATTTAACTGTTGGTTCTATAAGTGGATTGCTCTGTGTGTGAGTCTTTGTAACTTATAGTTAAGCGAGTTTTAGTGAAAACCAAGAAAAACTACAAACGGGTAGATTGTTAAGTGGAATTCGAACCTAACATTAAACATAGAATCGTTTGTTCTTCTAAAATCCTTGTAACAACATGTTTATGGACTTTATAAGAAAATGCTTAATATGGTTTGCATGCGTTAGCTATATTAAACACTTAATTTTTAACATACATTAAGGTTAGTGGATGAGTGACAGGTAATTCATTTAAAACAAAAATATAATAACGGTCGATTGAAACAAAGGGTTTGCAGTTTTAGAGAAAACCAAGAAAAAATCCCAACGGTAGGTTGATGAGTTGGAATATTCTATTATACTTAAAGAATCCAGGTACGGAAAAACTGAAATACAATACGCGGAAAAACAGGCGAGATTTTCGGCTAAAACTTCAAAGCAGTGCACGGTAAACATAACACACCGTAAAACAACCTACTCACACGACGGCCAAACTAAGAATGAAGGGAAACGTTGAGTTGTAACACCTTATCTACTAGAGATAAGGGGGAATTCCCGGAAAAGCTGAGTCACCCCCCGTAGATCTTACGAGAAAGTTCGTGAAGGATGACTCATCGGTGACGAGTTTGAATAATTTGCATAACCGCTAAATGGTATAAGCGAGAATCTTTTAATGTGAGTATTATAGTAATGATAAATTTATTTCATAATCGATAACTCATCAGGTTCACACCTTATATAAAACAATACTATATTTAAAAGTTTTATTGTACAATAAATATTCACATATGGATATTCATAAGGTTTAAGATCGATTAAATAAACGAGAATCCTATAATCGAAATGCACGAGAGTCTTTCTAAGAAATCCTATTGCATATTTAAGCAGGTTTTAGAGAAAACCAAGAAATACTCCAATCGACTAGGTTGATGAAATGGATTCGAACCCAACACTTCCCCTTTTACCATAGAATCGTTCACTAATCACAAGGTTAATGACTCATGCAGTTGTATTGAAACTTATTGATTACAAGTCTAAACTTATACCATTAAATATTTAACTGTTGGTTCTATAAGTGGATTGCTCTGTGTGCGAGACTTTGTAACTTATAGTTAAGCGAGTTTTAGTGAAAACCATTAAATTATTCATTAGTGAAAACCATTCTTAATTAAAATTATGCAAATTATATGTAAGTCTTTCAAATATCTCTTAATTATGTTTTCTAATTAAAATTATGTAAATTTTATGTAAATCTTTCATGTTTATCATATGCCCTCCTAGTTAAAGATTTAATAAACCTATCTTTTATACAACATAAATAAATTTAATAAGTATAATCTGTTTAATGACTCATCAAACGATGACTCATCATAAACATGTCTGAACATGAATCTACTTGAACACTAATATTTTACTGAATAAGCGATAATTACTATATGGATCACAAAATATACGTTGTTGGAAATTAAGTAAACAACACTACTTGATGAAAAATTAAGTTTCTTATAAGTAAACTGATTTTCTAGTTAATAATTAAATTTTTATTCATAATGAATGAAAATTAAGTTTCTCATAAGTAAACAATAATAATAAAAATAACTTTTGGTTTGAATAATATAAAATCATATACAATAAAATGTTAGTGTTCAACTAGATTCATGTTCAGACATGTTTATGATGAGTCATCGTTTGATGAGTCATTAAACAGATTATACTTATTAAATTTATTTATGTTGTATAAAAGATAGGTTTATTAAATCTTTAACTAGGAGGGCATATGATAAACATGAAAGATTTACATAAAATTTACATAATTTTAATTAGAAAACATAATTAAGAGATATTTGAAAGACTTACATATAATTTGCATAATTTTAATTAAGAAACTTAATTAAGAGATAGGTGAGGGAAAACCTATGACTTCTCCATTCTGCTTAAGTGTGGGGGAAAACCCATTCATCAAAACCATCTAATCAACAAGGGAGATTTATAGACCTTGTCATATTGTTTGAATTCAGTTGGATTTTGACTCTCATCCTGGTAGCATCTACTTAGCTGTGCGGCTTAGTTTCATCGGGCAGTATGCATAGTTTCTCCGGTATATGTCGATCTTTTTTCCGCGTGTTATATTTCAATTTACCGTATAAGACAATGGAATCGTTTCGAGTAATGTCCCGTAGACTTTGAATATTTTTCACTGCGTACTGGACATTTCCGCGCGTTGTGGTAGCAGATAAGCAATCGGTGACGTCATTGATGAGAGGATGACGTCATGATCACGTGACTGAGCGTAGCCAATCACATCATTCGTGACGTCACTAACCTCGTGACCTGGCGTCTCTGATAAGAATGTCTCGTATCATTCATTTTCTTCATGTCTGCCAAGGGTGTAGGATGTGTTTTAAGGTAAGTCCCAACTTTTTCTGAAATAATGGTAATTCAGTATACAGTTAAGTCAGACATGTTATTACACGTATGCGGAATAATTTGATGGAATAGCACACTCCGTGAGTCATGCTGAGTGTATTATTTTATAACATTAATATTGTTTCATTTTAAAAATTTTATTTAAACAAGATAAAAATATGTGTGTCTGAAATCTTTATAGTGTTTTAAAAACTAAACTGAATAAGATTTTATTATTTATATATATGCTTCAGACAAAACCAAATGTACAATTGTTTCTATATATTTAAAGTTTTAGATGCAATGTAAATTAATATCGTACAAAACTTTGATTATTGTATTTTAATAAAAACTTTCTAACTAAAAATTTATATATACATACTATAGAAGAAAAAAAAAAATAATAATAATTCTGAAACTTAATTATACATTATTTAAGTAGTCTGTAAAATTAATTATATAACTTTTTTACTTAACTGAAAAACATGAATATTTATACTGTATTAATTTACCTATAATACATAGGTATTTCCTAAACTTTACTTTCTTATAATTTTGATTAGAGATTTTAATTAAAGCATGAGTCATACTTCACTTTACAATAGAAACGAAAGGTTTATGATTATGTACAAAAGATAAAAAATTACTTTAAGATTGATTGGTTAGAGTTTAAATGTTAAGTGTGAAATTTATTTTATGAGTTTATAATTATAATGTGTATCACTTTTATTGCTTATATAAAATTTTACCGAGTGATGTAAAACTTTCATAATATGCTAAATTTATTTAATTGTAAAAGCTTATAAAATTTATTAGCTGTTTCAAAACTTTTTAAAAAATAGTCATTTTAAAAATTAATATGTGTTCAATTCTTAATTAATGTAAAAATAAATTCATCTTGAATGTTAAATGGGAAACTTATTTAATGCATTGTGAAAATATAAAATTTATTGATTGTTTCAAAGTGTATATGCGACTTGCATTTTTAGTGAAAGTCGAATTATTTATAAGTTGGGATTTCAATAAGTGTAAATCGTCTATCGTTTTCTTTCATTCTGATAAAATAAAAGTTTAAGTCTATCTGATGAAGGGAGAGTATCATTCGAAACGGTTGTTGCAATCTTGATGAAGGGTTTTCGAAACACATAACGTTTTATCCTATAATTATAACCTACAAACCCTTTGTTTCAATCAACCCTTATTATAGTTTTGTTTTAAATGAATTACCTGACACTCATCCACTAACCTTAATGTATGTTAAAAATTAAGTGTTTAATATAGCTAACGCATGAAAACCCTATTAAGCATTTTCTTATAAAGTTCATAAACATGTTGTTACAAGTATTTTAGAAGATCAAACGATTCTATGTTTAATGCTAGGTTTGAATTCAACTTAACAATCAACCCGTTTGTAGTTTTCCTTGGTTTTCACTAAAACTCGCTTAACTATAAGTTACAAAGTCTCGCACACAGAGCAATCCACTTATAGAACCAACAGTTAAATATTTAATGGTATAAGTTTAGACTTGTAATCAATAAGTTTCAATACAACTGCATGAGTCATTAACCTTGTGATTAGTGAACGATTCTATGGTAAAAGGGGAAGTGTTGGGTTCGAATCCATTTCATCAACCTAGTCGATTGGAGTATTTCTTGGTTTTCTCTAAAACCTGCTTAAATATGCAATAGGATTTCTTAGAAAGACTCTCGTGCATTTCGATTATAGGATTCTCGTTTATTTAATCGATCTTAAACCTTATGAATATCCATATGTGAATATTTATTGTACAATAAAACTTTTAAATATAGTATTGTTTTATATAAGGTGTGAACCTGATGAGTTATCGATTATGAAATAAATTTATCATTACTATAATACTCACATTAAAAGATTCTCGCTTATACCATTTAGCGGTTATGCAAATTATTCAAACTCGTCACCGATGAGTCATCCTTCACGAACTTTCTCGTAAGATCTACGGGGGGTGACTCAGCTTTTCCGGGAATTCCCCCTTATCTCTAGTAGATAAGGTGTTACAACTCAACGTTTCCCTTCATTCTTAGTTTGGCCGTCGTGTGAGTAGGTTGTTTTACGGTGTGTTATGTTTACCGTGCACTGCTTTGAAGTTTTAGCCGAAAATCTCGCCTGTTTTTCCGCGTATTGTATTTCAGTTTTTCCGTACCTGGATTCTTTAAGTATAATAGAATATTCCAACTCATCAACCTACCGTTGGGATTTTTTCTTGGTTTTCTCTAAAACTGCAAACCCTTTGTTTCAATCGACCGTTATTATATTTTTGTTTTAAATGAATTACCTGTCACTCATCCACTAACCTTAATGTATGTTAAAAATTAAGTGTTTAATATAGCTAACGCATGCAAACCATATTAAGCATTTTCTTATAAAGTCCATAAACATGTTGTTACAAGGATTTTAGAAGAACAAACGATTCTATGTTTAATGTTAGGTTCGAATTCCACTTAACAATCTACCCGTTTGTAGTTTTTCTTGGTTTTCACTAAAACTCGCTTAACTATAAGTTACAAAGACTCACACACAGAGCAATCCACTTATAGAACCAACAGTTAAATATTTAATGGTATAAGTTTAGACATGTAATCAATAAGTTTTAATACAACTGCATGACTCATTAACCTTGTGATTAGTGAACGATTCTATGGTAAAAGGGGAAGTGTTGGATTCGAATCCATTTCATCAACCTAGTCGACTAGAGTATTTCTTGGTTTTCTCTAAAACCTGCTTAAATACAGATTAGGATTCCTTAGAAAGACTCACAGGCATTTCGCTTATAGGATCCTCGCATAGTCTTAAACCTTAGGAATATCCATATGTGAATGTTTATTGTGTAGTAAAATTTGGTAACACTTTTGAATATACCATTGTTTTAGATAAGGTGTGAAGCTGATGAGTTATCGATTATAAAATAAATTTATCATTACTATAATACTCACATTAAAAGATTCTCATTTATACAATTTAGCGGTTATGCATATTATTCAAACTCGTCACCGATGAGTCATCCTTCACGAAGTTTCTCGTAAGATGTTGTACATGAACGAACGAGGGGTGAGTCATGGGGAATTCCCCCTTATCTCTAGTAGATAAGGTGTTACAACTCAACGTTTCCCTTCATTCTTAGTTTGGCTGTCGTGGGAGTAGGTTGTTTCACGGTGTGTTATGTTTACCGTCCACTGCTTTGAAGTTTTAACCGAAAATCCCGCCTGTTTTTCCGCGTATTGTATTTCGGTTTTTCCGTACCTGGATTCTTTAAGTATAATAGAATATTCCAACTCATCAACCTGCGCGTTGGGATTTTTTCTTGGTTTTCTCTAAAACTGACTTAACTATAAGGCGTATATTAAAATAATATATAGTTTATAACTAGATAAAATAATTGCTAAAAACAATAAGATTTTTAATTTTATCCTATTAAGTAATTTAAAAACCTCTTTTTAGTTTTTTCTTATAAAGTTAAAGTGATTTCAAAACGATTCATTAAAAAATTACACTTATATTTTAGGAAAACTTTATTTAATCGATTAAATGCAAAGTTTAACACTTAATGAATTATTTAAAATTTTATATATACAGGAATAATATAAAAATGTACATTTATATGCTAGT
This sequence comes from Salticus scenicus, assembly GCA_963930645.1. NCBI lineage: Eukaryota > Metazoa > Arthropoda > Arachnida > Araneae > Salticidae > Salticus > Salticus scenicus. The sequence goes on along the minus strand of OZ005652.1, from coordinate 340,244,855 downwards.
AACAAATAATTCTCTCATTAGAAGTTTCATTAACTAAAAACAATAAATTCGAATACAACTGCATGACTCACTGACCTCACGGTAAGTTATTTTCACTTAGACATTCTAAGCAAATCTTATTGTAAAGGACAATTTCTTTCTGTGAAAGTGTTATCCCAATTCTCTCACAAGGATTATTGTTTAGTATTTTAAATCATATATCCAACTTATAAAATTTAGCGGTTATGCAAATGATTAAGTTTTATTACTTCAATCCGTATAAATAAGTTGAAAATTTTACCCTGCGATGTAATGTATATATTAAAATAATATATAGTTATTATACAAAAATCTCGCTTGCTATATGATTATTTATAGATAGTTTATTACTTAGTTTTATAACTAGAAAAAATAATAAGACTTCTGTTTTTAATTTTATCCTATTAAGTGATTTTAAAACCTTTCATTAAAAATTATAGTTACATTTTATTGAATGAAAAAGGATGTCTTATCGTAAAATAATTCTGTTTTGATCTCATTATTTTCTTAGCATAATTAAAAAAAGTAAAATTAAATAAAAAAATTTAAAAAATTTCAATATTTTAATAGGTTAATTGCAGAGTTCAACTCTTATTGCATTATTTAAATGTAGTTTACAACTGATATTAAATAAATGATCTCTATAAACTATTTTATATTACTCTGAAAACACAGAACTCTAACAACATTCTACTAAGATAAGCATGAATCAACATTCTTATCTGTATGAGTCAACGTGTGGCGATAAACAGTTTCTCGCATTTGTGTGTGAATGAAGGTTGCATTTCGCCAAGGGAAATTTCATCAATTTTCATAATTTATTATTACTATTTGATAATTTAATAAACTTAATATGTATATTCTAATAAAATTATTTGTTTATATCATAAAAAAATTTGTTTATAATAGAAATTTTATTAAAACTTTACGAAAGTTATATAAGAAATTTTTATTGTTTTATTGAAGAGAGAGAAAATAATTTAAAAAATATTTTTTATTGGTATTTACTTATAAGGAATTTTTTATTGTTATACTATAAACTATTTTTATTGTTACACTATAAATTTTTTTGTTTATATAAAACTAAATTTTGCATAAATAAAACTACTTTCACACATGGAAAATTATTGCTTAAATGAAACCTAGAAAAGTTTCCATTTAACTTGTGTATGTTTAGAAATTATTTGAGTAAAACTAATTTTTGCAATATATAAAACTCCTTTCACAAACGAAATTTTTATTTTTTAACTATAACTTACTTTTATATGTATTTATTTATTTCAATACCGTTTAAGTGATAGATAGGTGATAATCGTTTAAACTCATTGTATGATATGCTTTGTGAAAAAATTATTGCATTTTCCAAATTATTCGCTGTATTGTTTTAATGATTTTAACTTAATCTTTATATGAGATAGTGTGGATTACTAATAGGCATGGCTCGCCAGCGTATATAACATATGATTCATCAGCTGTAGGGGTTTTCCGTTGCAGGTGATAACTGACTCATGGAATATTCCGTATTATCTGTTTTTTAAGGAAACTGTTTATTTTCATTTAAAATGATGCATTGAATTTTTATGCAATTTATTTCGAAATGTTTAATATAAAATAACTTTTAGTAACTGATAGTTTTTAAATATAACTAATCCTTTTTATTATTATAGTTTATATCAATTATTTTATAAAAAGAACTTATTTTTATTAGTTCAAGTTTAAAAGTATTTACCTGTTTCATTTAAATCAACTAAGATAGTTTAAATTATATTACAGTGTTAAACTCGAATAAATGTTAAATAATATTTGTGTAGTATCAATATAATGTTTAATTTAAATAACATATTCATGTACTTATAGCTTTTTTGCTTATAAAATTTATGTAAAGTTTTCGTGTTAGGATAAATTTATTTAATAGTAACAGCATAAAGTTTAGTTAATTATAATGTATATAAAATTTAATTGTTGATTTTAAACATTGTATGTATTTTTAAATTAATATTATTATAGGATAGTCATTTTTATTTTATTTTTATTTTGATTTATTTTATTTTTTATTTATTTATTTTATAACTTTACTGTATATTTTTGTATGCATTTCTTTAATTAATATTATTATATGAAAGTAATTTTTTTAATTTATATTATTATATGAAAGTAATTTTTTAATTTATATTATTATATAATAGTAATTTTTTTTTTTTTTTTTTTTTTTTTTTTAAATTAATATTATTATATGACAGTATTTTTTAAAAATTTATAACTTTACTATATATCTTTGTATGCATTTTTTTAATTAATATTATTATATGATAGTAATTTTTTTTTAAATTTATATGATAGTCATTTTTTAAAGTGCATGTGTTCAATTTTTAACGATTGTAAGTTAGAGTTTAAATAAGTGTGAAACTTATTTAGTGAGAATATAAAGTTTAATTTATATAATTTTTATTATATTTAGTTTAATTTAAATAATTTTTATTGTATTCAGTTTAATTTATAACATATAAATTATTTATACTCTTCCAATGGTAACACCCAAATTTTAATATCGAAGTCTATACCATTCACATTCAATGTTTTTAATTATATAATACTCACGAACCCTTTGTTTTATTTTGTCAACTTCCATGAAATACATAGGCAAATTTCTATTTATTCTGTAATAAATTTATAATCTCCGAATGGTAATGCGCAGATATTAAGATCAAAGTCTATACCATTCGTTAAATTCATCTACCTTTGTTTCAGCGTTCAATTTTAACGATTGTATTAATAGTATTTATAAGTTAGAGTTTAAAGAAATTTTAAAAGTGAAACTTATTTAGTGTTAACATAAAGTCATGATGTGTATAAAGTTTAGTTTAAACAACTTTATTGCTTATAATGTCGTTTTTGTTTTAAAATAACTAATTATACGTATAATTACATGATATTCATTATTAAAAAATATGTGTTTTAAATTATTTATTATTGTTTTTAAATTTATGCGTATCGTTTTTGTTTTAAAATAATTAATTATACATATAATTGTATGACATTCATTATTGAAAAATATGTGTTTTAAATTATTTATTATTGTTTTGTTTTTAAATCTGTGTGTTAATCCACTGATGACACTTATCCTCAAAATACGATAATTTCTATTTAATTCTGTAAAAATTTCGTAATATAAATTTGTAATGATGTCACTAAAAGTATGAACTCCTATTTAAATTCCTTATTTATTATCTTAACACAATATATTTTTAATCTCTAAAAATGCTAAGTTTCTAAAATACTCATAAATTGTTACTGATGTTAATTAACTTCAGTCATTCATTGTTTCATTCTGTCGAAAATGTTAAGTCCCACCGGAAATTATTTATACTCTTCCAATGGCAACATCTAAATTTTAAAGTCTATACCATTCATTAAATGTTTTTCATTATATAATACTCGTCTACCTTTGTTTCATTCAATTAAATTCCCTGAAATATATTTTCCATAGCGAAAAGTACTAAGTCCCTGAAATTTTGAAAAAATACTAAGTCTGAAATTTATGAAAATAAATCTAACTCCTCAAAATTCTCATTAAAAGGTAACAGAACCATCGATTAAGATTGTGGCAAAGTAGTGTAAAAAAGTGTGTATTCACCACCACGATGGTCAAAATTCTCATTAAAAGGCAACGGAACCATCGATTAAGATTGTGGCAAAGTAGTGTAAAAAAGTGTGTGTATTCACCACCACGATGGTCAAAATTCTCATTAAAAGCCCACAGAACCATCGATTAAGATTGTGGCAAAGTAGTGCAAAAAGGTGTGATTCTGCTGCACAGTGGTGGCGCGGAGGCGTATCGGAGGTGCGGAGATATACGGTGGAGGGACGGTGGGTCTAGGGTGGTGGCGCGCCTCCACCCTGACCCTCATCGTAGCTCCGTGGCTCCGATACGCCTCCGCGCCTCCACCGTGCAGCAGAATCTCCCTTTTTACACTACTGACGTTTTATTACTATGCGTTTGAATTTTGGCGACATTTTCTAGGGCCGCCAAACTTGTTACATTTCCGTGTCGTAATTATTATTACCATGTTTTTATTAACTTTTATTCTTGTTTGTTTGTTTGTATGTATGATTGTTTGTTTGTCCGGTACAACTCTTGCAATCGAATTTTAACTAACTTCTATACTAGCTAGACATTTGAAACTTTCCTAGTAGCTCAGAACCCGGTGACAACACAGTACTTGGAAGTCCGATTTTCGAATTTTTGTTTAGTTTTCTTATAATTAATTAAAATATGAAAATAATAACATCCTAATAGCGTTAAAATAGCCATTAAAATATTAGCAATAATTTAATTGTTGCCAAAAAAAAAAAAAAAAAAAAAAAAAAAAAAATACGAGTTCATTTTCTTTCGACATAAAAATAAATACATTTAATTAAACGTGAACGTTAAAAAATTATAAAAAGTTAAATTATGCATCTCACAAAAATGGACTTCATTATCAGTTTAAAAATTTTATGCACATTGATAAGAGATCTATGATTCATCAGAAAATTTAAAACAGGGTATATAAAAAGTTTTTTTTATCTTATATATATATGTTTTTTTTTTTAATTTTAAGTTTCGTTTTTTTAAATGAATAGTATATGCTAGAAACAGCTGAAAAAGTGAGTGAATAAATAAAGATTTTCCGCTTTTAAACAGGAAGCTCATTTTTTTTTTCTTTTTCTTTCTTTCTTTTTTTTTTTTTTTTTTTTTGTTTCAAAAAGCTATGATTTGTATTTTAAACAGACAGAAATAGTCCTAACAACACATCTTATCCTCAGTACATCCACAAAATATCCTGAGGATGAAAAACATACCAAGAATGTACTGTGTATAAATGTGTTGTTAGGGATATTACTAGTAGCTCATTGCTCTTGACCGATCGTAGCTTCAAATCAAGATTTCTTAAAATCGCTAGTTAAGCGATAAGGACGCCAAGCTGGAATGCTGCCCTCATCCGAGGCAACAAAAGGGCGGTGATGCGCCGGCCTATATATTTTATTTAAGGGGCTCTACACTGAACGCGTATCGCATGACGTGAGTAGATCTGGAGAACTCTGAAGCGAGAAGTAAAGGATCAGTTGTTTTCCAATATGCTTCCAGGTGAGATCACTCAAGTGTTGTTGTTAGTAAAAGTATAAAGACTAGTATCGCCCAGTGGTCGAAACTCGACCATTTTTTTTGCAAAGCGAGGCAAAGCAAAGTTATTGCCTTGTCCTAAACGGAATAAATTGCAACACAGCTGCGGCAATTGTTTGCCGATATTCACTCTAACTGAATCAGCAGAGTTTTACTTACTATAACTATTTCTCTCTGTAGATGTTAGCCTTTCCTGAAATGAGAGAAAATCGCAACGTGAAAACGTCCCTTGTTGTGTGATACAGCCCAGAAGCTAATAGGTACCATGTGAAACCAAGGCCCAACCAAGTATCAAATTCTGTAAAATTAATTCGATTGGTTCATAAAGTACAGTGTTTGAAAAAAAAAAAAAAAAAAAGATATTTTTCAAAAATGATCGAATTGAGTTCGGGAAATTTCAAAACGTGTAACCTTATAGAAAACCGAAAATATAAAACTTTTCTGAATCTTATATTTTCTACTTATATATGCAGAAGAAAGAATAATAAATCCACTTTTTAAAAAATAAAAATAAGTAGTCAATTTCACTTAATTAAAATGCAAGGAAATATCAAAACGTGTAAATTCATCGAAAACCGGAAATCAAAAGTTTTTATGTATCTTCTACTTGCTTCTTCTACCCACAAAAGCTAGCAATTAAGACACTTTTTTAAAAAATAAGTAGCCACTTTCAGTTAATTGAAACTTAAAGAAAGCTCAAAACATGTAAATTCAGCAAAAAACGGAAATCGGAATTTTTTCCGTATCGTCTACTTATACATGCAGCAGTTAGTAACAAATCCATTTTCCTTTTATTTAGTATATTAGTTGAATATTTATTGTTTAAATATCACCCTTTGAAATGAAATGTTTATGTTTACATTCGAAACTGGAAGTTTGCCATTTTTTTTTCTGGAGTTTTGTGATTTTAAATTAAAATTTTATCACTTTTACAGAAAAAATAACTCAATCAAACACATGTAGACAGTAAAATCTTTTTCATGGCTCCATGGACAGACAGTGACGTCATCACTTCGCTTGCGTATAGTGATGCTACATTATACAAATTACTGTGTCTATGGTTTTATTTGAGCTTTATGAAATTGCCAGATTTAACAACTTTCTACTTTTAGGTATTTTTAATGTAAAGGAATACGTGTATAAAAGGGAAAAATGGGTGAAAATGCAGAAAAAATAAATGTATTTTTAAATACCTTCTTGACATCGTAAGACAATAATATTTGTATTCGCACCTTCCGGCTAACCATACCTTTCGAATGATACCATTTTCAACCCTCTACTCCCATAATTAATATGTTAAAAAGGGACTACAAATTTTATGCTTGCCTATTAATATATAGATTATTCAAAAGTTATGAAGATTATTAATATTTCTGGACTCCTTGATAAATTTATTCTATTTTGGTGTTAAAGAACAACTACAACTGTTAAAATAATGAATCTTTCTCCATATACATAGCCTATATGAATGATTCAATCAAGTTTATTAAGCACATTGATCTATCTTGCTTCAGAATGGTGGCCACGTGAAAGAAATAAAGAAATTAACATAATTTTCCGACTGCACCTGAAGTAGTATTTTTTTGTATTTCATCCGTATTGTGTAATTTGTATTGAACAAAAAATGTATTAATGAAACTTTTATTATTTTGAAGATGTTGAATAATTTCCTAACCGTTTTGCTATTTCTGTTTTAATTTTCATCACACAATACCATTTTTTTTTTCTCGATCTAAAATTTTTCTGTATATTTCACAAAAAGTGAAAGTTTAAGCTAAAAAATTATACTTCTAAAAAATTAAAGAACACGCTTTTATTGAAATGTGAGATAAAAAATACAAAATTCCTATCTTGATAGTATTAAAATGCTGGTTAAGAGAAAATCGTGTGAGTGACACACAATAATATTTATATACATTTAAACATTTAATAAATAATCTATTTAATAAATAATTTAGAATTAAACAAAAACCATTTTTAAAAAATCCTACCTGACTGGGCTCTAACGTTAGACCTTTAGGTTCATAGCCCGGAATTTTACCTCACAGCCACAGCGTTAACGTAGAGAAAGTCTTTTTTTACAATATAGATTTTTTGTTTTCTCCCAGAGCGGTTACAAACATACATACAAACATACATACAGGTGAAGCTAATAAAAGCATGTTAAAAAATGCATTTCTTTAATCTTGCTATTCATGTAATTTACTCCAAGAAATGAAGTAGATTTTTCATTTAATCTTTCTGAATAATTTTTAATGCACACCCTTCTCATTCTCTTTTTTTAAACTCACATTTTCAGCTGAATTAATAAATTTTTAATAATACCCGTCTTTCAAATTTTATATTGGAAGTCTGAATTTTTTAGCTTAATCCTTCGAGTTAAGAGTTCCACAGATTCTTTCAGGATGAAAACGGCTTCGTGATGACTAATGTTCTCTATCCATCAGTCTATCTTAACTCTGAAAGAATGAATAAACTGGTTAAACATGCCTATCACCAGAAAACAATTTTATAATAATGTGCGCATGATTTATAGTTTGAAAAAATATGCTGAAATTCAGATTAGCTTCAATGTACTACCGTATATTGAAAGCTAAATTTTGAACTTATGTTATAAAACATAAAAATAAATGCTAGAATTAACGTACAAAAAAAAAAAAAAAAAAAAAAAAAAAAAAAAAAGCTTTAAAATATAGTATTTTTTCATTTTAGAAACGTTGTTAAAGAAAGTACAAATTAGCAATATTTAGAATGACATCCTATCAAATTTTAGAATAAATTCAACGCTCTGCTATTGGACATGCAAAAGTTATGAATTCATAACAATTACATAATTGCCAACTTTTAGATTTTTAAGAAGAATAACCACCACTGTTTTCTAATGATATTTTTCAATACAATTAACCGTAGAAAATTAGTAGGATTTTTTCTAAAAATTTCAATTAAAAAATAATGGTAATACATCAGACGGGAAAAACGGTTGACTTGTATATTATGCATTTACCAACGATAGTTCTGCTTTGTGTTTATGAAATCATATTTCATTATATAATGTTAAAAACCAATTATATTTTTTTAACAATAATAACAAATAATGAAAAGTTTGGAAAAAAAAAAAAAGTTGTAAAATAATGAGGAATAAAACTATATTTCTTATCTGTTTTGCCATAATCAGTTTATGAAAGACAATTTGATGCACTGTTCTGATAAAAGAGAGATTACATTAATTAACCTTTTCTCAAAAAGTTCACAGAGATTTCATAAAAAAAAAAAAAAAGAAATAAAGAAATAAAAGCAGCGTTTAAATTCTTGAAAGTAAGGTCGAAAATAATTCTAATTTAGCATTCTAAATCTACTCAGATTTCTATATTAAATATTTTAATAATACTCACACATACAATCTCAATTCTAAGGAGATTAAAGTGCCTGTCTACTGCCGGAGGTGATTTTTTTTAATAATTGAAAAATTGCCTATTTATGTGCATTACATAATAGAAATAGTTAAAAACAGTGAATTACATGAAAATATATGCAAATTTAAAAATATTTTGATATTTAGGCTCAAAATTTGCAAAAAAAGAGTACCTTTTCAAAGCATCATAAGGAAATTTAAATAAAGGTATTTTATTCTGTAAATTTTAGGTCCTTAAGTGAGTGAGCTATTCTCAAAACTATAACAATATTATATAATATTTTAGAGAAGATAACAATTTACATGCTGAAAAAAGTCATTACAGTTCATAACTTCTATCGACAAAAAAAAAAAAAAAAAAAAAAAAAAACAAGCTAGATTCATTGTAGTAGTTCAATCCCTAAAACAACTCCTCTAGAGTATTTTGTCAAAAATTCATAAGGTTTCAATTATAAATTTTGGAGTTATGATGTTTTGCGATGAAGCAAAATGTTAAAAATCTCATTTTCAGAAAAAGCAGAAAACATATTTAAAAACCAGATTTTACCTATTAAATAAAAAATAATTTTAATAAGTTCCTGATTTAATAAGTTCCTGGTTTTTTGTTTTCTTTTTAAAATTCATTTTTTATGCAGTAAGGAATTTTTATGCTTATACTAGCAGGCTACGCCCGCTTCGCTGGTCACTATTTTTAAATGAATCACAATAATTAATGAATTCTCAAAATTGCATTAATTTTTATCATGTGATACAAAAAGAGAAAAAAAAATTCTGATCGGGAAAAATGTCGCACCGGGTCCCCACTGCCTTCGGCAGCGTAGACCCGTGCGCTGCGCGCACGTATTCCTTCACCATCCTTATGACTTCTCAAAATTCCATGTTATTATTCATAAACTTTCATTCTTAAGAAAAGGAATTAAAAAATATATCATTTAGCATCGGGTAAAAACTTACACCGGGACGCCACTGCCTTCGGCAGCGCAGACCCATGCGCGCTGCGCGCGCACGTTTGAGGATATACGTGCGCTGTACACGCATATTCCTTCTCAACTCAAACTTTTATTATTAAGAAAATAAAATAAAAAAAATATATATTTTATCATCGGGTAAAAACTCGCACTGGGTCCCAAACCCATGCCCGCTGCGCGCCTATTCCTTCCTCACCGTTCCAGCCCCTCCTAATTAACTTGCATATACCAATTTCGAACGGTCTTACTCAATTAGCTGAGATGCAAACGAAAACCTGATCAGGACACTTTAAATTGTAAATCAGGTGAAATCTCGAATTCCACTTTCGATAATGTAAAAGAACTGTAAAATATCTTTCGAATGATGTATTAGAAATAATTTAATCATAATTAGAATATGAAATATTGAAATTTAAAAATATTACAGCGCCATCTGGCTGTAGAAATTTCTGTAATCTATTGTTCCATTCCAGATCAACAAAGCTTTCAAATGATGTATTACTCATGAAATTATTTTAATTAGTAGATGAGATACAACAGAAAACCTAATCAGGACACCTCAAAACGTGTAAATCGGGTGAAATCTCGAATTCCATTTTCCATAATGTAAAAGTACTTTAAAATGTGTATCAACTAAAATAAGCTTTCAAATGATGTATTACTTATGAACTTTTTTTAATTAATAACTGAGATTAAAAAAAAAAAAAAAAAAAAAAACTGATTCAGGACACCTCAAAACGTGTAAATCTGGTGAAAACTTTCGATAATTTAAAAGAACTTTAAAATATCTTTCGAATGATGTATTACAAGTAATTTAATCATAATTAGAAATTGAAATATTGAAATTTTAAAATATTACAGTGCCATCTGGCGGTACAAATTTCTGTATTCCACTGTTCGATTCCAAATCAAAAAAGCTTTCTAATGATGTATTATTTATGAAATTATTTTAATTAGTAGCTGAGATACAAAAGAAAACTAATTCAGGAGACCTCAAAACGTGTAAATCTGGTGAAAACTTTCGATAATTTAAAAGAACTTTAAAATATCTTTCGAATGATGTATTAAAAATAATTTAATTGGATTTTGAAATATCGAAATTTTAAAATATCTGGCGGTAGAAGTTTCTGTAATCTACTGTTCAATTCCAAATCAACAAAGCTTTCAAATAATGTGTTACTTATGAAATTGTTTTAATTAGTAGCTGAGATACAAAAGAAAACCTAATCAGGACATTCTAAAACATGTAAATCACGTGAAATCTCTAATTCCATTATCTACGGTAGTTTTATTAATGGAAGTAAAAAGAAAAATAAATATTTTTTATTTCCCCAAAACCTATATATACCACGGTAGTCGGGTAATGGAAGTAAAAAGAAAAAGAAAAAGTATTTTTTAGTTCCTTCAAATGTATTTTGTTGCTATCGAAACTCCTATCGTCTATTGAAAGATAGATTACGTGTTAGAATAAAATTTAATTTGCAATTAAAATGTAACTGCTTTGTTTATTAATGAAAATTGATGAAATTTTAACTGCAGGTTGGTTTTGTGCTGAATAGGTTGTATATTAAGTGTTGTGTACGAAAAAGAAAATTTGAAGCACTTTGAAATTTGCAATTTTTAACCCCAGTTAAAGATCAAGTGACATTAATGACTTGCACATGTTTTGTTTCCGTTAGAGACAGCAGTTAAAATCGTCTGCTGAATGCTGATAGAATGCCTCTTTTTAAGCAATAAGGATTTTTGGTCATTTTTCGATCGACATATGGGTCAACATTTTAATGTTGACTTTAGACCGCCACTTTAGAACGTAGAAAAAGAGGGGAAAAAAGGCTAAAACCCCCATAGAAATAGCATGGTAAGAAAAGCAAAAAAACTCACAATGTCAAGTGTGTTTAAAAAAAAAAAAAAAAAAAAAAAAAAAAAAAGGCTCACACCGGAAGTAATAAGGGGACAAAATTGACTAGAAAAAGACATTGAACAGCGGGAACCGGGCGGGCTGGGGCATGGGGAATCTCCGAAACTAATTCAGATTTTTAAATTCTGTTTCGAGGAAAACATCGGAAAGGCTCCAGAGCATCCTTATGTCAATTCTTGTACTTCTGCGTTCAATAGGGGCCGAACGTATAAAAGAACAGACAGACAGACAGACAGACAGACAAACCTTTCCATTTATTATTATAGATTGAGTAAAACATTTATGTAAACAAACATTTCCGGTCACTTCCGGTTTCAAAAACTTGCGAGTGACTACTATTAAGATGTCTGTAACTCAAGTTCTAAGCAAGATAAAAACAAAATTCAAACTGATTTAGAAAGCTAAAATGTCAGGCTTTAATATTAAACCAAAAATGGAAAATCGAAGTTTTGACCGAAAATTGCATTTTAAAGATAGGCAGGTATCTTAAACTTAAAATATATATATATATACTATATAATGTTAAATAACATATATTAATATTTAGAAATGTTTAAACTATATTAATATTTAAATATTAACAAGAATTCTGTGCGCTTTAGCTGCAGATTTCTTTTGAATAAAATAGTGCAAGAAAAGTCCCCGCAAATACTCTTTACTTGGCATAAAACTCGACATTTTTAAACTAAGAAAAAAAAAAAAGAAAGAAAGAAAGAATGTTGTTTACACTGTGGCGATCTAACGTACGCTGAAGTTCAAACTTATCGATAATACTTCCTTGTAGATGCATCACCATCTGAGATTGCATGCACATAATCCTGCAATGCCATTTGTTAGAAAACAGCGAGAATTTATTAAAGGTCGTAATATATATTTTCGCATTCTATCTGTTGTTAGAACGATTATTTGAAATAACATTTCAGCATAAGTATTACAAAATTCAGGTGTACCAAAAAATAAAAGAAATTTACCACATCGATTCTTAAAATTTGAGGTTCAGTCTGTAGGTATAAAGGTTGGTTGGCTGAGTGGGTTTAACGCTCCACTAGAGATACGTAATAGAAGGTGTAAGGAGACAAAAGTTAGAGAGAAGAACATTTTCTCGCGAAATTTATAATTTTATTGTATTAGCATAATTCTAACATATTTCATTGTTTTTATGTTTAAACAAGAGTCATGAAACCGACTTGTCTATCCGCGATTGTAATGAAATGCTCGCCCTCTGGTGGGCTAAGGTGAAATTATCATACCACTGATAGCTTTCACGCTGAAACAATGATAGAACAACAAGAAAGCACATTAATAAATACACGTGGCAATTATTACACATGGCAATATTTACTAACAACTGCAGTTGAGAAAGCACCATCTATCGATCATTACAAACGCGGATTGGTTTGAAGATCCTAGGAAATTTATAAATTTTAGGTAATCGAGTAATCGAAAAGTTACAAATACTATGTACATTATCTAAATATCATGGTACATATAATCGTGCTTAATCATACATGAAAATGATTCTTTCTTTCAAAGTTAAATAAAAAGAAACATTTGGACATAAATACTTTCATCTATGAATATATATAAAAGAGTTTATAAATCGTTTCATCTAAAAAAATAAAAAATAATAAAAAATAAAATAAAACGATTTATGTAAATCTTAGAATTTATTGTAAAATGTTTCTAACGCTAGTTTTTGTAACTGACAGTCTTCATCTTAAATCAATAGCTTAAGAATCTTCAAAGTAAAATTTTATAGATATATTCAGTAACATGATTTTTTTTGTCTTGTTTCTAAGAAGATTAAGAAACAGCTTTGTGAGCCTTTTTTATACCGGTTGTAAGCACTTCTAAAACTTTCCACAAAACAGGAAAGGTCCAGTTGTTTTTTATAGTAAAAAATCCGTATATCTGTGTGTTACAGCTTACTTGAATGGGCTTATGTGAATTTTCTTATCTTGAGAAATAATATCTTTTATATATATTCTTTTGTGCAATGCGGTATAGTTTATCTCAATTGTTTTACTATTTGTTCGGAAAAATGTTGATTCAGAAGAAGCTTCTTAAGTTCATCTTTAAACATTGAATTTCTTAAAAAGGTATCAGATGTATCTATTGTGTTGTTTTTCATAAAAAAAACTGAATTTATAAATTGAATAAAACCTGCAAAATATTTAGATTATTAAAACTGTAAAATTAATAATCTCCCAGCAAAACCACAGATGACGGCCAACACGAGGCCAAGTGCTGGTTGCCAACAGTAGCTGCAGCTGGCCCGTCGGTGGCAAAAGTTACGGTGCCGCAGGGAATATGTTACGCCGGCCGTCAGTAGGCCGTATTCAATCGATCCACTGTTGGCAGCCTGCAGTAAGTTAAAAATAAGTTAGTGGGCCAGTGAATGGATTGCTGCTGGCAGCTAGCAGTATGACGAAAATAGGTAATGGGCCACTGTTGGTAACCGACATTAGGTTGGAAATTGTTAGTGGGCCAGTGTTGGACTACCTGGTGGCAAACATAATTTTTCTATGTTATTGCTGGCAGCCTGCAGTGGGCCAGCTGTGGCAAACATAAAAAATTATATTACTGCCGGCAGTCTTCATTGGTCCTTTATATTTTCCCATTAAAGGCCCGCTTCACTCACCGTCGCCGGAAGCCGAAGCCAATGTTATTCTATGGGAAATTTTCTTTGCAAATAACTTATTAACTAATACATATTTTTAAATTCTGTTTTCATATTCTGAAAATTCCTAACTGTTAAATTGACGGACCTTTTTAAAAAAAATATTTTTTTATTTTTTTTTTTTATATTTTATTTTGAAGCTGCAAAATATGAATTTTCAATATGTGAAATTTTTCATTTTGCAAATTCAAAATAAAATATTAAAAATTAAAAAAATACATTTTAAAAAAAATCCATCAATTTAACAGTTGGGAATTTTCTGAATGTGAAAACAGAATTTAAAAATATGTGTTAGTTAATAAGTTATTTGTAAAGAAAATTTCCCATAGAATAACATTGCCTCGGACTTCCGGAGACGGTAAGTGAAGAGGGCCGTTAATAGGCCAGAAGTGATTTAGTTATAGCTAGTATATTTATTTTATTGGTGATACCTTTAATTTTATTAATGCTTTTTTCTTTTTCTTTCTTTTTTTTTTTTTTTTTTTTTTCATCTCTCTTTTTTCTGATGAAGTAGCAGCCAGTTTTTTCTATGCATCCAATATTTAATTTGATTTTGTACATATTCATTTTTAAATACTATTTACAAGTATTTGATTCATACACTATGGTTGTAAATTCAGGATTTCTAGTGCAGCATATAGGAAATATTCAGTTGATCCATTTCCCTTATCATAAAAGTTTAATTTTTTGTTTTCATTGCAAACATTTCTCTATATTACATTTTTTGGTATAAAGGAGATTATGTTCTTTTTTTTTTTAAGTGTTCAAATTTCAATATCTTATGCAAATAAATGTAACTTTACATGTGAAAATTATAAAATATTGAGACAAAAATTGTTATAAAGAGAGCATTGC
Source organism: Salticus scenicus (assembly GCA_963930645.1). Lineage (NCBI taxonomy): Eukaryota > Metazoa > Arthropoda > Arachnida > Araneae > Salticidae > Salticus > Salticus scenicus. The sequence continues at coordinate 340,229,840 of OZ005652.1, read as the reverse complement.
AAAAAACACCATAAACTAATAAATAAATAAATAAATAAAAATAAAAAATTGCAGCAATTGTTTCCGGTTGAAATAGCACGAAGACCCTTCATCAGGCGAAAAAAAGTGGGCACGAGTGCAGCAAAAGTAATTTGCTGCAATCGTGCTTTTTGTTAAACTCACGAAGGGATGTGTTATTATTTCAACCTAAAAGATCTGATGCATCTTTTTTTTTTTTTTCGGGGGGAGGGGGGGGGGCAATGATTATGTTTATTTACAAATTTTTCTATTTATTACTACAGTACAAAATCTCAAATCCGGAATCGTCCGGACCGTGGCCTTTCCGGATTTCGGACTTTTCCGGATTTTAGGTCACTTTCTGATTTACGGCAATAAGAAAACGGACATCTCCATTCCGAACGTCCTTTTAGTTAATAACTAGGTTACGCCGCCCGAGGGTGCGATTTCTTAAGAAATTGGAGTATACTCTCAAGTAACATGTACAATACTTTGAATAAACACCATAAAATTTTGCAAACAAAACGGAGGCAGTAACGCTTGCGCTTTGTTTGCCGCACTCGTGCCTACTTCGTTTGCCTGATGAAGGATCATGTTTTCTTTCCATCCGAAACGATTGTTGCGAGCTCTTACATTTTATTGTGGTTACTCTTATTACTTTTAAACACCAATTCTGTGGTGCTTTTTTATTATAACTCTCAAGTATCCAGAAAATCTTGAATATTTTTATTTTCTCCTACATCAAATGGTACCCAGTTGATAATTTTTTTCCCTTCTTTTTAAAACAGCAGGGCAGATGAATCAGCTTCCTTTTTTTCTCTCTGTGTTTATCTTCATTTAGAATTAATTATCACAGCTGTCACTCTTAACCAGGCCGCCACAAAGAACTTTTTCGTGTTGTTGATAGTCCAATGGGATCTTTACCCCTCCCCAACTCTCTTCAATGTCCTTGAGTGAATAATTTTTCGACGTGCGATACCGAAAGATAATTTTGCAGTTTTATACAGATGACGTTATTTGAACTTAAATGACCAATGCCAATTTATTTTCATTAGGTTTGGAAAGCAGATTCTGAAAAGGGTAAAAGAAGAAGGGAATACAGTTTCAGCTGAAAGAAAAAAAATATATATATCGTTCGGTTGAGTAAAGAGATAACGGAATTAGGAAGAAAAAGAAAAGTGCATTTGTCGTTGTAGTTATAAATATTTGAGAGTTTTATCCGCCAATTACCTATTTAAATAATATTTTTAGAATTCCATAAAACTCATATATGTTATACAGGTTTTCGAGATTTACTACAGGACGCTTGTCATAAAAAGTTGTACAGGTAACACAAATGGTTTCAGTATAAAAATTCATAAAATAATTTGGATACATTACAGTTTAAAAGAAACTTCTTATCAGCGCATGAAAAAATCTTTATACAACGCTAAAATACAGATCAACATAAATTTTATAGATGCAATAAGAAATGGTTCCGATCAAAAATGATAAAATAAGTAATTGTGGTTCATTTAACAGTGATGCACAAAAATATTCTTATACGTTGCGGGAAATTGAGGTGGAAACTATTTCAGTTTCGTAAAAGTGAAATTATTTTTCAAACTTGCATTTAAAAAATAATAATAAATAAATAAATAAAATAAAACAGTTTGTTATGGCTACCACTTTTTTTCTTTTCCTATAATAGTTTATAGAAATTACATATTAAAATTATTATCTATGAAAATTATTTTCTATGATGGAGATAGGCGATTTTCATTTAAAAGAAGTACAATATACTAAATTTCGAAAGAAAATCCATTTTATGGTAATATATGTATAGTAATATATGTATATATGAAGAAATTTTTCGACATTCGGTTTTCGAAGTATTTGCATGTTTTGAGATTCCTGAACACGATTTGACCATTTTTAGAAAATTTCACTCTGTAAGTGTGTATAAAAAAAAATTGTGGACGCTGTATCTCACGAACCAATGGACGAAATTTAACCAAATTTGTTATTTAACCAAACTTGATTAAAATCGTTCCCGATTACATTTGTGGATCATTCAAGATCCATAATTTTTATTTTATTAAATCAATTAAAATAATAATAACAATAATAAAATACTAGAAAGTTAGCGACTATCATAATTTACTAAAATGGATCAACTGGATATTTGTTATATAGTTCTAGAAATCATTTTGTTATAACAATGGCTTTAGAGTCAAACATTTTTAAAAAATAGTATTTAAAAAATAATACAAAAACAAATTAATAATTGAATTACTTACTCATATATTCTTTTTACGAGATTTTCAATCTCGCACCCGCACCCGCAGACTACAACAACGAACAAGAACTTCCTATGAAATGGCGGACAGCGAGGGAATTTCAAATCAACAGAAAAAGAATCACAGCGCCCTCTATGCATACAAATTGGTTATGGCCTAATAATTTGTGGCCACAACATGAAAAACATGATGTTGGCCGTGTCGTGATAGCCTGCATAAGGCCAACTGTGTTTATGCCACTTCTGGGCCACCGACCATTTTTCTTTAGGCTTCCATCACTGCTGGCAGCCACAAACGGCCCGCTCCTGGAGTTATATGGGGCAACCGGTAACTGATGGCAAGTGCAGGATGCCAGCAGTAGGCCATAACGAGCCCAGCAATATAAGTTTTGCTGGGCTCTTATGAAAGAAAATTTTTTAATTGTAGCTTTTTCAATTGTCAAATATTTAAAGGATGAGGGTCCATAAGGTTTCCCCCCCCTAAAATTGAGGGAAACGTCATACTGATTACATGTGTAAAATTTTTGCATTTAATAATTTTAGAACTTGTGTACTTTAAGTTTCAGTCGTTATTATTTATTTATTCAAGTAATTGTTTGTTCCCCAGGGGCCCAAAGATTCACAATTTTGCTTTTTGGCCAAAATGTCCCCATTTTTTAGAGACTTGATCTACTTTTTTTTTTAATATGAGCACTTTCATATTGAAATATATTATGAAGTACACTATGACATAAATTATACATAAGGATAAAAGTGTTGCTTCACTGCGCTCATATATATATATATATAAATAAAAGAAAATTTAAAGAAAATCACAACATTGATTATAGTAATATACATTGCATACGCTAATACTGTTCACGAGTTTGAAAGAGATGAAACTGATGAAACGGAATTTATCTAATCAAATTATACTTAAATGTCACTTTTGTTTCGCCAAATAAAAAATTATTTAAATCTCTATTTTATTTACTTTTTTTTTTTATCTGTACAGTTTATATTTTAAAGAATATTAACACTTTTAGTGCGGCGAATAGAATCCGCGACATTTGGAAATCTCAATCAATTCGGCGATTCTTTTGAAATATATATTCTAAAATATTTCTTAAGAATATACCCAATATTCGTCTTTTCTACAATTAATGTATAATGATTAAAAATACTTTGATTAGAAATATATACATAATATAGTTATAATCTACTGGGTATTTCTGAATTCATGGGCCAAACTTTAAGGTTAGGTAAAATGTATATAAAGAAGCATTTTTCGTATAGCAATATGACTTCGGAAATGAAAATTTACGGCGAGCTCTGAGCCCACCCTTCTGCCGCTTTTGTTTCTTTTTCTTGTCTATTTTTTCTTTATTTTCGAAATAAAAAATGAACAAGAATAGAAAATGTGTTATTTTAGCAAATGCTATAGATATAGAAGACTTCGTCTGCTCTTTGTTTAGCTATGTCATGTGACCTCTGACGTCAGGTGGGAAGAGCCCATTATTAAGGCTTCTATTTATACGAGCTGGCGCATCAGGCATTTTGTTGCCTTAGGGTTGCCACATGTACCCAGCTCGTTTCAGTGATAAATAAACGGCAGTCATAATTTTTGCACATTTTTCTGAATTTTTACATTAGCACCTGCCAGAAATACAAAGGAAAATATAAGTAAATATAAGTAATGTTGTTTTATTCTTCTCAAATTATCTTATGGAAATATGAACAATTTATGTTCTTTTCTTGAGTGATTATAGCAGTTTATCGTTAAACAAATCTCATATCGTACTTTATTTAGCTAAATCTATGAAATAGAATAAAAGGAGTACTCTAAAGGTACAAAAGACGTGTCATTTTAATCGTATTATGTATATTAATATTGATAAATCGATTTAAGAAGACGTTTTATTATTGTGGATTTGAGTTTTGGTGACATTTTGTATAAGAAAGAGAAACCGCCCTAATAACACATCTTATTTCCAAACAAACACAGGATATCTTGATAATGTAATGTGATAAAAATGTGTTGTTAGGAATATTATTGTTGCTTATTGCTTTTGTTGACCGATCAAGATACTTCAGATCAAGATTTCTGAAAATCACAAGAAAGTGATAAGAACACCAAGCGGGAATGCTGCCCTCTACTGAGGCAAAAAAATGGCATCGATGCATCGGCCTATATATTTTAGTTAAGGGGCTCTACCCATTATTTCTTTAGACGCAACATAGGAGTTGATTTACATCTTTGTATTGAATAATCGGTGCCACCATTTCTTTGATTTTCTGTCTCTGTTGTATAAGGAGCGTTGCATATGAGTTTTGTCGATGACTCTCACTTGCTCATTGCATTCTTTTTCAATATTGACAGCGGATATATCCACCTTCTGTATTATTTACAATCCTTCTGTATTTTTTAACTGCGCAGATTTTTTTTCTGGGATAATTCTATAATAAATGAATACACCTACTATCTGTCACTTTGAAGTAGGGAATTATTTGATCATTTATTTGATATAATCAGTCTCCATACTCTAAAATACATTGAGCATTGTTTTAAATATATAAAATGGATTTCTCTTATAAATGCACATAAGATATTTTTTGAAATAAGACGTAGAAATCAAGCATAAATATTTACAAAAGAAAATTTTGCCTTCTTTCATCATGCGTTATGGCACTTATAAGTACCAATCAATACATTTATACAAATATACATAAATTCATTTTGGTTGAAACATTATCATTAATAAAGTATGATAAACGATAAGAAAAATATATATTTATTTACTTACAATTTTTAGATACTATATAAATAAATTCAAACGTAAGGGATGAGATCATACAATGGTGTTTGAAAAGAGAAAAAGCGCTAAAAAATTCCTCCTTGAGCAATTACAACTTCATGGAACCATTAATGCCGTCTAGTGAGGCTAAAAAAGACTATATAGATTTGATACATATAAGTACCGGTGACATTCTGACGTCACAATGTATTTTATTCAATTTTGAATCTAATGGTACTTCAAAGTAACGTCAGTATACAAAGGTTAAAATAACATTCTAACAATTGACTCACAGGCGAATGTTTTCTTTTAAATAACTGTAGTTTAGTTGTTTGAAACATATATATATATATATATATATATATATATATATATTTTTTTTAACTGCAAAAATTATTGTTTTTCAATTTACTTTATTATCAGTATGAAATTAATCGCAAGACTACATATGTATATATCGAACTATTGTTTTGTCTTCGTGTATTCTGTTCATAAATGTTGTAGAAGACATAGTTTAATATATTATATTTTTATTATTTTATTTTATTTTAATGTTATCTTCTCATGTATTTTTAGCAGGGGTTTTTGCGTTCCGGATCTTTTATTTTATTTCACAGCAGCAATTACGAATTGTATTTTCCGGTTTATTTAATTGCTAAACATTACTAGAAAACTGCTAATAATATCACTATTGAAAATTTATTGGTGGGAAATAAAGTAAAAAATCCGGAACGCAAATACCCCTGTTTTAATTAATATAATGTATTGTAAACCAGTTTTATTTTTATTTATAGCAAATATAGTTGATCTACTTCCTTTTATATATTATTCTAATCATCTAAACATGAAAAATGTTGAAAATGGCTCAACTCTGTCATTTTTCTGAAAGCCATTTCACGCGAGTTAGATTTTCGACATGCTATATCTCTGGCATTTTCGTATTTGCGCATCTGACCTTTCCAGTTTTTTTTTTTTAATAAGTATTTCATTCCTCTTTTTTTGGTTTGTGAATTCGATATGAATATTTTATCTTATCTTAACAATTTATTTTTATGGATAGTATTCTAGTGAAAATTGTAAAATTTTTCTTATCATTAATAAAATTATTACCAATCCTATTTTTGGTACTTGGGGTTAATTCTCGTATTTGATTATCTGTTTTTCCTGCATTTTACTGTTATTGTAACAATATATATACATATATTTAGTATAAGAAATTAATACATATATTTGATATTGACCGAATCTGAATAAATAAAACAGAAATAAGAGCAGAAGCCACCATGCTTAAGACAGATGGAGCGTGTTGAAATAGTTTGTCAAATGTCCAACTTTTCCCGAATACTCTCCAAAATCATATGATATTAAAGAATAAAGTTAAAATGAAGAGTTTTACATTATTAGATGAAAAATAAATTATTATTTTACAATTACTAATATTTATAAACCAAATTTAATCAAACTAAATCAATCATATATATTATATTTTAAATAATTATTGATATTTATAAAACAATTTTATATAAATTACATATTTGTAAGCATAATTTTTTAATCTTGTGCCTTATCTGTTATACGGTATAAAATGAAATTATATGCATTTGGGATTTTTTCTACACACATTATCGCATTTTTTTATCTCAAACTTTCACTATCAACACTACTTATGTAAAATGACCTCCTGAATCCGAATATGACTACCATTTTGCCCAGTCACCCAACATTTTCTCGTGAACTCCCCCCCCCCTCCTCCTCCAATTTTTATCACTGTTCAGTAATTTTATGGCCATGAATTTGATTTGGAGCATGAAAAAGAATTAATTTAATACTTAAAAACAAAAATGTATAATTTTTGATAGAGTGGAGTATAAGGCTGATTTTTACCAACTATGTGAAAAATACCAGAGCCGGTAATCGAATCCCAGGCCTTCCGCTTAACGCGCGGATGCTCTAACTACTGAGCTACCCTGGTTGATAACCAGCTCGGCACTTCTCACGTAATTTACGTTGGCAAGGTCACCGAGTATGCATTAAAGCAGCTATATCAAGTGACAAATTTAAACATGGCATAACTCCAAACGGCCACGTAATTTCAATTCAGAAATTTATTTCATCAACTTGGAAATTAATTTTTGATAGAGTGGAGTATAAGGCTGATTTTTACCAACTATGTGAAAAATACCAGAGCCGGGAATCGAAATCGGTTGATGAAATAAATTTCTGAATTGAAATTTCGTGGCCGTTTGGAGTTATGCCATGTTTAAATTTCTCACTTGATATAGCTGCTTTAATGCAGACTCGGTGACCTTGCCAACGTAAATTATGTGAGAAATGCCGAGCTGGTTATCAGCCAGGGTAGCTCAGTGGTTAGAGCATCCGCGCGTTAAGCTGAAGGCCCGGGATTCGATTCCCGGCTCTGGTATTTTTCACATAGTTGGTAAAAATCAGTCTTATACTCCACTCTATCAAAAATTAATTTCCAGGTTGATGAAATAAATTTCTGAAAAATGTATAATGTTTAATAAATAACATTAATAATAGATTAAAAAAATATAAGAAATGTAATACATAATTTCAGTGCCCCCCCCCTCCCAAATTTTCCCCTTGCCGCAAATGTTGATGTTTTAGAATTTTCCAACTCTTTAGCCTCTCAGAAGATATTTAACAGTTAAAATCCCCTTTCCCCTCTCTAAAAATGAAATTTATAGGCATAAGATTACGGAAAAAGTGATAAAAATAGGGGGCCGTCCCTAAAAAACGGTGGGGGATAGGGCAAAATGGACGTCATATTCGGATTCACGAGGTCATTTTAAATAAGAATTTGCCAAAATGGTGTTGGGGCAATTTTATTTTACTCATATTTTCACCGAAAAAACAACGTTTTAAGTGATATGAAAAAGTGACACAGGTCAGATGTTTACCCTACCATAATTTAGTTGGTTTTAAAGATGCAGTTAAGTGTGATTTTTTAATGAACTTGTTGGACAGAAAATAAAGCCTGTCTAATTGACAAAATTTTTCTAGAAATAGCGTAAAAAAGCTTTAAAAGTGTGACATTTTAAGAATTAACTGTACGAATTTTTCTTTTTCAACATTATTTCGAACATTTTTGCAATATATATTGCCCACTTACTTGTAACACATAAGTTTACATATAATGAAGAAAATCGTAAAATTATGAGATTTTTAATAAATAATAACAAGAGTTTAATTCTTCTTTTCGTCATTCAGTATACTTTGCCAATAAAAATTGAATGCATGTTTGAAGTTGTATCGTTCTTGGATGTAGTGAATTAAACGTTTTCTGAAATATTGAATTTTAGAACTGTTAAAAAAGAGATTTGCGGATAAAGATTTCTCAGACAGTTCTGATTTAGACACAAAGAATGTCTTTACAGATGAAGAAAACGATGCATTATTTATAAATACTTCTCTGTTTAGAAAAAATAAAAATGTCTTCTAGCAAAAATAAGTCTGAAAACTGGAATACCTTTTATAGTTTTACATAACATATATTTTTATAAAGCAACCTTTTTTAAAACCAATTTTTTCTTTTCTTGAAAAATTTACTATACCAGCAATCTTTATCTTTGTTTATTTTTAAATCGTATATTTCTGCAAAATACATTAATATTTAGAAGCGTTGACATTCTGTTTTTCAGTATTTTAATATTTCAATGTTGATTTTTATTGACCGTATTGCTTCTGTTAAAAAAGAAATATTCCATTCAATAAATTTTTTCAAAAGATTTTTTAAATTGTTGTGAATAAAATTGTCAAAACATATCTTATTTTTTTATATATATTATATGATTACAAAAAGCCTTAATACACCACCAGTTGATCCAAATTTTAGTGAAAGTTGTTTTTTTTTCTTCTTTTTCTTATTAAAATTATTACATATTTTATATTAATATTTAGAAGTCTTGACATTTTACACTGGTGTTCAAAATTAAAGCAACAACCTATTTTCTTCTTTTGCGCATAACTTTTAAACAATTAAGCATATGAATATAAAATTTCGAAGGCATGTTTGTTATCATATAATCAATCGAATTTTATATAACTTTAGCAAAAGTAATAGTGTTCAAACAAACCTATTTTCTTTTTTTGCGCGAATCTTTTAAATAATTAAGCATATGAATATAAAATTTCGAAGGAATGATTGTTATTATATGATCAATCGAATTTTATATAACTTTAGCAAAAGCAATAGTGTTTAAACTAACAGTTATTACATTTTTCCCAAATGTAAGCTTTGAAAAAAAATGAATTAGAATAAAACCAGATTTTTCTTTCTGTAATCACTTTTCTGTTTATTCTTTTATCTTCTTTTTTTCGAACGTGAATAACTTTTTAAAAAAATATACATACAAACATGAAAATTGGATAAGACGTTCATTATAAAATGATTTATCGACATTATTGTTATTCTGATGTTGAGCATATCTTATAAATTAGTAATTATATTTATTGAAATTTGTTGAAATTTTTCATTTTTTCCAAAGCTTACTTTTGAGAAAAAATGAATAATTATTAGTTTAAAAATTATTACTTACGCTGAAATTATATAAAATTTTATTAATGATATGATAACAAACATGCTATCCAAATTTTATGCTCATATGTTTATTTGTTTAAAAGTTATGCGCAAATAAAGAAAACGAGAAAACAGGTTGTTTTAATTTTGAACACCAGTATATCTTTCAGTATTTCAATATTGATTTTTACAGGTAGCTTTTTAAAATCTATTTGCATGTATTGTTTCTGTTAATAAAAAAAAATCAACAAGTTTCTTCAAAAGGTTTTCTAAATTATTGTAAATAAATTATCAAAAAATACCTTTTAATTTTATACATTGTAGGTTTACAAAGCCTGAATATAGCTACAGTTGATCCAAAATTATTAATGAAAAATTGTGTGATAAAGCGCTTTATCATATTTCCGAGATAAAGCGTTTGCAGTCTTGATAAATGTCTAAGGAATAAAAATTGTCTGACCCCCACAATTTTATCCTCACTCCTTATGGGTGTTTTTTTGTTTTTTTTTTGTGTGTGTGTGTTGTTATAAGTCGAAATAAATTAATACATGGAATCGAAACTTACTTACAACATAATATGTATGGGAAAAATCGTATTCATTTACTGTGTATATATTTAACAGAATCATAAAAAGAAATTCCAGCATAATATGGACTATGGATTTTAAGTGCTTTTTGGTTCTGTAAATAATGTTTTTGGTTTAAAATTTTTATAAATACATACTATTCACATTTTTTTTCTTCTTGAGCAAAGCGAATCAATTCGGTAACAAAGGGTATTAAATTGATGTAAGTAGATTTTAGATGTTAAAATTAGAGCTAGGAAATTGTATGGAATTTTAGAGGCTAAACTTTTAGAATTGGGATTCCTTGTATTCTGTATTGCATTATTAATATCTCGTTTTAAAATTTGAGACACAAAATAAAATTATTGTTACTGTTGTTCTGAATAATATGGTTTTTCTGAAATATTTTCTAGCCATTTTCTCTTAAGTGGTAAAAACCTTTCACTTAACATACGCATAAAAAACACCAAAAGTGAAAAAAAAAAAAAAGTGTCTCTTCATCTCTAATATAAATATTTATTATTAATATATATACATATATATGTGAATTAAGGAATATTTGACTGTGAAGCAAAAGAGAGAGAGAGTGGAGCAAAGCATAGACTTTCAGAAGAAATGGAAGACCGATTAAATCACCTCATGAAATTTTGAACTGTCGGCACCTATGCTCGTGTATGTTAACCATTATTATACCAAATGATATCGAAGAAAATTTTGTGATGACAAGCGCATACTATGTTTATTTATATATATGTATATGATTTCGCTTTCAGTTTTGAATAATAAATAAACTTTGTCAATAATTGATATGCGAGATATAAGGGTAAAATGACACTTCTGGGGACTTTTTTCCGAGAGGGAATGTTTTTTCCAGGGAGTATTCTTTCCAACGAACCTTCTTTACCAAGGGATTTTCTTTTTTTCAAGGGACGTTCTTTCCAAGTGATGTTTTGTGGGCACATTTTTCCCTGATACCTGTTTACACAGGTGATTGAAAATAGTATTGGTTTGTAATTCCAGTTACTTTTTATATTTAAATTTGTGTTTATAATTAAATATTTTTTTGATTCTTATAGGATTATAACAACAGTGTTGTGAAATCAAAAGCAATAGCAAAATAAAACCAATCACTGTTTTGTAAAGAATAAAATAACAATATTCTGTTATTTACTGAGCAAAATGTGTTACTCAATTTTTTTCCATGATAATTTTTTTCAGCAGGTGTCTGGCATAATCAGTCCGAAGGAAACGAAACTAATCGATCGAGCACATGCAACTTATTGCCTCTGCGACACATTACAGAAGCGTTTCTTGATCACTTGATTACTGGTGATGAAAAACGGGCCCTTTACGGTAGTCTAAAACGCAAAAGGCAGTGGCTCTCTGCGAATGAATCACCACAAAGTTACAATTAAGCCAGGTTTACACCACAAACAGACGATTTATTGTGTATTGGAATAATCGTGAGGTAGTTCATTTTAAAGTGCACGGGGGGTAGTTCATTTTGAGTCCAAGACAAACTGTGAATGAACACCTTAACTGTAAGCAATTGGATAGAGTAAATCAATCTTTCATTGAAAAGTGCCCAACGATTGTCAACAGAAAAGGCATTATTCTGCAAAACGATCATGCAAGACCGCGATGAACCCTAAAAAAAAAAATAATAATGAATTGGGGTGGGAGATTCTTTCACTTACCGTACTCACCCGATATCGCGTCTTCGGATTTCTATTCATTTTGACTACTACAACATTTTCTAAGTGGCAGAAATTTCGAATGTTTGAATGGCGTCCAAAATCCGATCTCTAGAGATTTTGCTCAAAAGCCAATTAATTTTTATCGATTCGGACTTGAAAACTTGTACACTAAAAAAGGCCGAAAAGTTGTTGATAATGAAAATATAAACAAACTCCAGTTAAGAGTTGAATTAAAAAAACGTGTCGTGTCATATTGTAATAAATTAATTAAAAACACTTTAAAAACACGTTAAAAATACATTTATTAAAATATAAAAACTTCCAAAGCTTTTCGCCTACATATAAGAAGGCATCATCAGGGAATTTGGTTTTACACATACTTCAGAGCAATTATATGTACTTTTGAATCACATGGTTAACAGTTAAGTCCATACATAGAATATATTCAACTGAAGTCAGAGGCTGGAGCTATTTCAGGAAGAGGAGGTGCTGCACTTGGACGCTGGAGCTATTTCAAGGAAGAGGAGGTGCTACACTTGGAGGTTGGAACTATTGCAAGAAGAGAAGGTGCTACACTTGGAGGTTGGAACTATTGCAGGAAGAGAAGGTGTTACACTTGGAGGTTGGAACTATTGCAGGAAGAGAAGGTGTTACACTTGAAGGTTGGAACTATTGCAGGGTGACGAAGTGCTACACTTGGAGGTTGGAACTATTGCAGGGTGACGAAGTGTTACACTTGGAGGAACTATTGCAGGGTGACGAAGTGTTAAACTTGGAGGTTGGAACTATTGCAGGGTGACGAAGTGCTACACTTGGAGGTTGGAACTATTGCAGGGTGACGAAGTGTTAAACTTGGAGGTTGGAACTATTGCAGGGTGACGAAGTGCTACACTTGGAGGTTGGAACTATTGCAGGGTGACGAAGTGCTACACTTGGAGGTTGGAACTATTGCAGGGTGACGAAGTGCTACACTTGAAGGCTGTAGAAACATCAGAGTGCAAATGCAGGAAATGAAAATTTATTAAATGTGTTTTGAAGAGTCACCTGAGGCTATTGAAGTGTAAAACCAAATTCCCTGAGGATGCCTTCTTATATGTAGGCGAAAAGCTTTGGAAGTTTTTTATATTTTAAAAAATGTATTTTTACCGTATTTTTAAAGTGTTTTTAATTAATTTATGAGAATGATAATGATTACATAATTGAATAAAAATAAAAACTTATTAAAAACTTATCAATATGAATTTGTTGTTAAAAAAAGACATTGCTTTCCGGTCCTCCAAAGGCGACCAGCATTTTTATTAAATTATGGTGGTGTCCTCGAATTTCGAGGGAAGAAAAAACGCACACCTTAAATTGTAAAATTTTTGTGATGGTTATGTACGAAGTACCTGAAATAACTTGTTTCATCTTATTTATTATACATATAATAACTTATTATCGTAAAACATTAGTACCTTTATAAGTGGCGTCCTCAAATGTCTTCTAATATTTGGGGATGAAGGTAATTTTCGAGAACGGCTGATCACCCTAACACACACACACACACACACACACACACACACACACATATATATATTTATATATATAAAATTTTATAATCAGTTGCTTTTTAAATTGTCTTCTACCTGTTTTTATAATCCAATTTAAACTTAACTCTTTGTAAATGAATGATTATAAATAAATTCTCACAAAATTATAATTCATGCATTCGACTATTGTATTCGACAATTCCATGTGGTAATAATTGTAATACATATACTATATTTATGATATGGTATATTCCTTTTTTATTTATAAGTTTTTTTCCTTCTTGCATGATATAAGGCGATAAATATGGTATTTAGCTTAAATGGTTGCGATTGCTATGTATTGAAATCTGTTACTTTTATACCGTAAATGAAGAAATATCGTTAAGATATTTGGGTCTGTATTTTTCAGTTTTTTAAGAATTTTACTCTTTCATTCCGTTTTATGTGGTATTCTTTTCTCCTCTGTGTATTTAAAGGATTCGATATGAAGTGAGTATTCAAGATTTTTTATCACATTTAATATTTTTGCCATTAAAATTTCTCTCATTCTTGAGGAAATAGATATGACATTTGAATAGCTGTTTCATGTATTGTTACTATATTTGTATAATTACACACACACATACATATGTGTATAAGAGAGAGAAAGAGTGTGAGAGAGAGAATTCAAGTTCAATTTTTTCGAAGTTGTTGAAACATAATTCGTTTAAAAGATGAGACAATAGTGTTTCAATTTAAATATTTATAATTTTTGTAAAATAGATTAAAGATAAAAGATAATGCGCATTTTAAACGTATTCAAATTTTTTTCAAACGAAGAAAAAAATATATTTCTGCATATATTTTACCCATAATTTAACAAATTAATGGGGATTTAATTTAAACCAACGAGTTAGAAAAAGAAAAAAGTAAAGTAAACTGGAATGCATTAAATATATCAACGGTTTTATAGTTTTTGAAACAGAATTAAAAATATGTTAAAATAATTATACTGGAGGTCGCATGTGTGATATAATATATATATATATATATATATATATATTCCCTGAAAAAATGTACTTAATCCGCTTAATAGAACTTTTTTAGCATTTAATATACACATATTAAGATAATATTTCATATAAACGAAACTTTAATGTTTTAAGATTAAATGATTATAAAAAAAATATATATTAGTAAACGTTTTAACTTAATTAAATTTTTATTTTTAGAAATTCTATTAGCATATAATGGCAGTTATAAGTTTTTATTTCGGTTAAAAGTCATTTTATTTCAAATTAACACATTTTACTTTTGATTAAACTGCAAACGTTTCATTTTCTTAACTGAAAAATAATAATTTAAAATTATCTGCATTAATGTATTATTAGAATTTCTATCCATAACAGAGCGCCCTTTGAATTAGTTTAAAATGTCAAAAAATTATCTTCAGAATGTTTTAAAATAATGAATTCATCTTCTTTTCCAATGTTTAATAAAATTTATTGAATAAATTTAAGTGCAAAAAGAGTACTTTTAAAGGGCAGGAAATTAAACCATTTATTACGTAAAAATACTTTTAATGAAATTGCAAAGTACATTTATGTATTTAGATCATATTTGAATTATTTTATTATGCAGAAGAATATTAGATTTTAAATATAATTTCATTATTTCATTTCGGAACAATAGACGGTACGTGTACATAGATATATAATAATAATAATAATAATAATCCTCTTTTAAATTAAATTCTTTTGGAATTAACATATTTATTTTGAACTCTACATGCATACTTTGGCTGCTAGATTCACCACCTTTCTTATATTTCATTATTTATTTATTTTTTGAAAACCAAACTGATAATAAATTTAATTAATATATATATATATATATATATATATATATATACATTTTTGCAATATTTTTTCTATTTATTCTCAGGTGATGCTGAAGATCCATTTCGTATTTGTATTTGATTTGGAAGACCCAATGTTTGCTTGCTCATTATTGCTTTTCTGTGGTAATTCTTACTGCTTGTTTTTTCCCAGATAATTATCATTAGATTCATTTTTTTTTAATTGAAAATCATAGCGTTTTTAACTTCATTTCAGACTATCTGTAAACCACTGCACTTTAAAATGTAGAAATCGAGAAAAAAAGTCTAAAAATCCATAGAAAAAAAACATGGGACGAGAAGGGAAAAAACTCACAATGTTAAGTGCGTGGGGAAAAAAATAAAAGCTAACACTGAAAGGAATAAAAGGTCACAATTGACTAGAAAAAGTCATCAAAGCTCGGGAAGGGTTCGGGCTCGGACTCCTGATGCTACCGTCGAGGTTTTGCTAGGTCTCGCCTAGTATGTGAGTTCAATAGATTTTAAAATGGGTCATTAATCTTAATAAATTTCCACCAATAGGAGTTTATAAGACAGCATTATTTCTTGTTAATTACATTTTCATGCCAGGTTGGCTACACAAATATTCTTTATTTTGGTCGCTTCTTCAGAAAGAGCGTTTATTTGAGAAAATCTTGACTAATATTCTGCTGAAAGAACTTCTACGAGTTTAAAATTTTCTTTCTTGTCCGGTGACATTCTCATTTTTTATTTGTACTTTTGTGAGCTTAAAATTATTTTAGCCTAAATTTGACCATACTGATGTTTACGTTTAAAGTTGTTTAAAGGTTTCCATTGATATTATTTTTTTACGCAATTTAAAGATTAATATTCGTTTTATTAAGAATTGCCTTTTTTTTTTTAATAGGTTTCTTACTTATGCATATTTACTGAGAAAACACGTGCGCGCACGCACACAGACACATACGTGTATGCAGTGAAATTAACGTAGAAAAACAGACAGTAATAACAACAACAACAACAACAAAAATGTTGTTTCTTCACATTTAGCTATAATAACAGTATATTAAATAAAATGGGAAAAGAAAAATTGCCCTTTATTTTTTTCTGATTAAAAAAAAAAAAAAAAAAAAAAAAAAAATCTAAGATTTTCAAATGTTTACGCAGCGTTTCATACAATACTTTATTCTGAATTAGATTTAAAATTTAATTTTTTCTCAAATAAGTATGAAACTTTGAGTTCAATAGATTTTATAATGGATCATTAATCTTCATAAATTTCCATCAAAAGCAGTATTTGATTATTTTTCCCTTTTTTGAAAAAAAAAAAAAAAAAATCTTAATATGAATAAAAACTAAAATTCATTTCTAAAATCCAATCTTAACCACGATAAAAAGTATAACGTAATTAAATGTTATGCCCAGAAAAAAAAAAAAAAAAAAAAAAAAATAGTTTTTCTGTATATTGATTTTCAGAATTTTGTTAGTGAAATACTAAAGTATATTGACGATTAACCATTTAGTTAACCATTCGTCTTTATAAAATAACTTAAAAAAAAAAAAATTATTTATTACGTTTTAATAAAAAATTTTCACTGAAAATATTTATGATATTGAACCTAAAAACAAAACCTTATTTTTGAGATTACAATTTTGTACAGATACGCTGTGTTAAGAGTAATAAAATACAATGAAACCTTTAATTTAATTCTGAGGGAAATAGTTTTGACTCCCTTAATGCGAAAATCTTATTAATTAATTATCAGTTCTAACAATAAGCTGTTTAAAATGACTTTTAAATATGGGGGGAATTAAACAGTGTCATACTTTTTTTTAGGAAATCATTGATTTCAATTATCGTAATATTTAGCAATTAGCGCATAATTTATTTCGAAGTATCTTTTTTGACTGTTTTAAATTAAACATGTTTTAAAGTTCTGCATATTTTCCCTTTTTCCTATTTCCTTTTTCATTTTGCAAAGTAAAAAAAAGAAGAGATAAAAAGCTATTTTTTGTTTTGCGAATGATTAACTTTAAAAAGCAATCTTTATTTCCTTTTAGCAGTTTTCGAGTGAACACTTCCATGTACTTTTCTATGCATTTTTTTTTTTTTTTTTCATTTAGATTATTTGTATTTTATTTTTAACTGATTCTCTTATTGCTGTGGAGTTAAAAAAATTGAGTGAGTATCTTTCTTTAGTGAAATAAAGTAATTCACTAAACAATGTCAATCATGGGCCCGCCATAATTCCCTTTATCAAGTGATTACTAATGTGCATACCTGTTAGTAGAAAAAACTGCATGGGAAAACATACACTAAAGTACAAAAAAAAAAAAAAAAAAAAAAAAAAGAAAAAGTGCCGCACTTGGATATTTTCCTTTTCTCATTTTACAACCGCCAATTTTATCGTTTAAAAAACAAATTTTCGAACAGATTTTATTACGTCGTCCTCCACGTACACTTTAAGATTGAGTCCAGTATTAAAAACAAAATGCAATTATCAGGAAAACTGTAATTTTATAAATTATTTCAAAAATGACGAGGATAAGGCAATTAACGATAGCACAAAATATTAATTTTAGAATGAAAATAAAAAAAATATTTTAATACGTGAGAGGATAAAATAATTAAATGTTAACGGTTTTCAACAAGATTTAAAATTTTTTGTCTGTTTAAACTAAAAATTTGGCTGTAGAGCTACCTTGCTCATCCAAGCGAGATGACCGGAAGTTAAAAGCAAACGTATAAAAAATCTATTTGTATCAAGTTCAGAACTTAGAAAAAATAAAAAATATATAGTGTATAGCTTCTTCAAAAATAGCACGGAAACAATTAAACAGAGCCGACTTAAAACCAGAAGATCTGCAAAAACGTTATTATTAAGGAGAGGGAAAAAAAAAAAAACACGATTTCAGTTAATGAAAATTTTAGAAAAAATATCTGTTAATTATTGGGCTAATCTGGGTTTCTCCGATAAGTCCAGTTTAATTTTTTTCAAGCTGCTAAAACAAGATAGTAGGACGACTTAAATTTGGCTAACTTAATGAAAATTGCACTATTATAACAGTGGCACATTCTTCGTACATTTGGCACGGAAGTGCATAATTTTTCAGACAAATTTTAATTCTCAAAAGATATAGATACATGAATAAACAGATATAGATACATGAATAAACAGATATAAACTAATTGTATATATATATATACATACATACATACACACACATATATATATATATATATACACCGTGTCCCAAAAGTTTAGACAATCAACAAAATTTGCATTAACATAAAAAGTAATGAGGTACAATTAAAATTCGTGACATAGGCAATAAATAAAAACAGTTTTGCTGATATACACATATAAATTATGATCAAAGGTTTGAAATTATAAAATATACATTAAATTATATAAAAATGTGCTGTCCGAAAAGTATAGACACAATACAGCATTGCATATTTCTTTTTATATTTTTGTCCACAGAATAAAATATTTTTTTTGTAGACTGCTTCTATAAAGGCAGAATATTATTTTCTCTTTAACTGAAATATTGTCTGCTATATTTTTAGCATAACAATTTAATGAGTTCCATACATTGCTTTGTTTGTGATTCGGAAAAGACGTTTTCTGCGTATTCTGATAAAAATGCCACGTTCCAAAGAAATTTCTGAAGATGAAATTATTAAGATTTTACAGTTAAAAGCGCAAGGATAAAATCGTGTACAAATATCGAGAAGAATAAAGAGATCTTTGAGCAGTATTTATAGAATTTTGTGATCAAGTGGAACATGGAATACTCGAAGGCGAGTTGGAAGACCAAAGAAAACAACGTTACGTGATGATAGAATGTTATTAAAAAGGCTTCAGTTTTTAATTTATCTGTGAGTGCAATAAAATAAACTTCCAGAATTTCAAAAAGCACTATACACAGAAGAATTAAAGCTTCAAAACGCATTATTTATAGGAGAATGAAAGCAAAACCTTGCTTAGAACAGAGACATAAAGATGCACGTCTAAAGTGGGCTAGAAAGCATATGTCATACAGTGAAAAGTGACTTTCTATCATCTTCTGTGACGAAAAGAAATGGAATTTGGACGGCACTGACGGTTATAAATTTTACTGGTATGATCTAAAAAAAGAACCGAAGAACTGTTTCAGCAGGCAATAAAGCGGATGATCCCTAATGACCTGGGGTGTGCTTTGTTTCAATGGGGAAACATTTCTAGGATTTACGGACAGAAAAATGAAATCAGAGGATTATCAGGTTATTTTACGTACCAATTTACTGCTAATTATGGATTTGCTAGTAGGAACGGACTGTGTTTTCCAACAAGATGGAGCATCTATCCATACCTCCAGATCAACGAAAACGTGGTTTATGCAAAACAATACCACACTATTAGACTTGCCAGCACTTAATCCAGCTTTGAATCCTCTGGAGAACATACAGGGGCTCTTATCTCGTAAAATATATGAAAATGAAAAGCAGTTTACATGTGTAAATGACTTAAAAACTGCAATTGACAAAGCGTGGTATGAAATAACTCCTTATGTAATACAATTCTTAATTAATTCTATGAAACAACATGTATTTGATGTTATAAAGTGTCGTGGCATTACAATTCAATATTAAAAGTAAGTTTTTAGTTACTTTTCTAAATGTAAAACCAAAAACACTTACATGTGTCTATACTTTTGGGACAGCACATTTTTATATAATTCAATGCGCATTTTATAATTTCAAACATTTGATCATAACTTATATGTGTATATCAGCAAAACTGTTTTTATTTATTACCTATCTTACGAATTTTAATTGTACCTTATTACTTTTTATGTTAATGCAAATTTTATTGATTGTCTAAACTTTTGGGACACGGTGTATGTATATATTATGAAATGGTAATTAATATATATCCTTAATATTTATAAATATAAAATATACAAAAAAATTTTAAATAATAATAGAAATTGAATAAATATATATATTAGCTAAATATTATAATAAGAAATGGCAACGACTCAATAGGTATACATGCAACACATTCACACGATTCAGCCCACAATAAAGTAAGCGGACTTCGAATCAAGCATACAGATATGATGCATACGTGTTATCAATAAATAGCAATAAAAAATAAAATCAACAGTGAAGTAAATAATAAGGTTAAAACTAGCTTAATAAAAAAAATCCGAATTTAAATTTAATTAAACATTTTTTTCTATAAAATCTGTAATTTACAATTGAAAAAAAAAAAAAAAAAAACGATAGCTTGCATATTATACGCAGATCTGACTTTGAATTAAATATTGTTTTTCTTTAAACTCTTTAATGTCACATCGAATGTAGCTATTTTTTTAATGTAAACTGAAAATCACTCTAGTCTATTTTTCATTGTTGTAAAAAATCTGTTAAAAATGTACGATTTTTTAAAGCTGAGTCAAAAGTTCGAACACGGACAGCACGTAAAGTTAAAAAAAAAATATTAATTAATAACAGTAAATATATATATATTATAAGTAAATATATAATTACCACAAGCTATTCTTCTGCATTTTCCTATACAAATTCACTCAATACAAATAATTTATCAAAATGTTATTATTTATTGAAATTATATACCAATGATTGCAGACGATTTTCATCTTAGAGAAAACTAACACTAAATATCGAAAGAAAGACAGTTTCATTCTCTATAATTAACATCTTAAAAAATGCATTTTCATAATGGTTATCTCCCATATCAAGTTTCGTACAGTTAAATACCTTATAAATTGAGATATAGTTTTCCAATTCCCGGAGAAATTTGCAGTATAACAGCGACACCTAGTGGTCAATATACATCCAAATTAAATCAACATAATGTCTCATAATGGCCTTCTCATATACCAAGTTTTGTTTAATTATAGGCAATAGAACTTGAGATATAGCTTTGCCTTAAATTACGGAAATCATTCAATAGCAGCACCACCTGTTGAGAGATTGACACCAAAAGTTTACAGACACTAATTTAGGTAAAGATGCATCTACATATGAACGTATATGCAATTCTATGCAGCAGTTCCTCAGATATAGCCTTCCCTTAAATTGTGGAAATTACTGTATAGCAGCTTCACTTGTTGAGCAATACATACCAAAAGTTGACAGGCACTTATTTAGGTCAAAGTGCATCTAATTTATAAGTTTATATGCAATTTTATGCAATAGTTCTTAAGATATAGCGTTCCTTAAAATTATGGATATCGGTGTACAGCAGCACCACCTGTTAAGCAATTGACACCAAAAGTTGACAGGCACTAATTTAGGTCAAGGTGCATTTATATACAAATTTATATGCACTTCTCTGCAGTAGTTCCTGAGATACAGTCGCCACAAAACATTTGCCAACACATACAAACAAACAAATATTTTCTAAAAATAGTCAAATCGTGGAATTCTCAAAACATGTAAATCCATCGAAAACCAGAAGCTGAAAATTTATACGAATCCAATAATTTCTTCTATTTGAATATAGAAGAAAGTAAAAATTTTGAATTGTGAACAGATAATAATTATTTATAGTCAACTTTCATATTTTGTTAAAATCTGTTATAAAATTGCTATTTAAAATGAAGCGTTTTTAAAGCCAAATTCACAAAATTTTGTGACTTATCATCTAGCAACTAAGGGAAGTACGAAATATTCCAGCTTTTTCCGTACTAAATTTTATATAACAGGATTTGCAGGTTGGAAGATTGCATTGATATTTTTAAATTTGCAAAGTGGCAAAGTAGCCGGAAAATACATTTTAATTAATTAATTAAAAAAAAAAAAAAAAAAAAAAAAAATCAAACGTATTTTCATTAAACAGAGCTAAGAACAATCTACATAAAATAAACGTTCTAATGATAATAATAGTAATAATAGAGGGAAAACCACATTGAAATCGGCCTATTCGTTTAGAAGCTACAGTATCGCAGACACAGACACAAGCTCACTCAAGCAAAAAGGTTTCAAATTGATAACATCCCTTTTTTTTGATTGGTGGTTAAAAATCCTTATTTTATGTAAGCTGATTATTAATATCTGTTTTTTGCTATTTTTTATCTTAAATATATTTTTTGAAATATCTGAAATTAATAAAACTATGCGACAATAAATTATCATAATAATACAGATATTATTTATCTGATATACAATTTTTATTATAATTTTCATACACGTCATGCAAATGCCTCATTTTGTACGCATTGTTAAGAACATGAGTAATTTACCATTTATATATTATTTAGCTTTAAATATTTTCGAGACTTATTTTACAAAAGTAGTATATGTATGCTTAGTTTCTTGGATATAAACTGTTTATATCTTTGATTCGACACTATATTTTTGTATATTAACGTATTCCTTTATTATTATGTGCAAAGAAACTACAACATGTGACCAAAACTACAAACTAATAGCTTTGATCTAGTATCAAAGCTATAAAATTTTATTAGAATTATTCTTAAAACTAGTTTGAATGTAACACCATCAGCATCTTTGCTAACATGACTATGTATGTCCCTAAGAACTTTTCTTTCTCTTTATCTCTCCCAATGATCCGTTAAAGGTTTTCTTCTGGGCATTTCAATAGCAAAGAACAAAGTTAATGTCAAAACTAGTATGTTGTGGCCACCACATGACTTTCTTCTATATTTTCCTATACAAATTCACTCAGTAAAAATAATTTATTAAAATTATTATTTAAAAAAATTATCTTCCATGATAATGCAGACGATTTCTGTATTAGAGAAGTAGTATAACGCTAAATATTCAAAAAAAGTAAATTTTATTCTCAATATTACACACACACACATTTTTTTTCTTTTGTTAAAAAGGAAAAAAAATCGATAACTGTGTTTTAAATTATCTCAGATGGATGGTTCAACTATTCGTTTTAGAGGTATTGGCGGGCTCTTTTGAAAGATATCCATCATGAAAATTTACTCCCCTCGAGGAGGACATTCCCACCCCCCCAGGGGGCATGCGAGGCTCCTACATACGCATTTTTTCCCCAATTGGATATGTTACAAATAATTCTTTTAACTTTCATAATGATTATTAAAAAATAATTCTATTAATAATACTATTGTTAATACCCTCAAAAATTTGTATGCCTATTAATATATACATATAACAAATGGTACTAACTAGTTAATGGTTATCTAGTATGTTGTGGTGATCACAGAACTTTCTCCCCCACTTCTCTATACAAATTCGCACAGTATATATGTATATATATATATATATAAATTATTTATTAAAATTCGTTTCATGATGAATGCTGCAGACGATTTTCATCTCAGAGAAATATGTTCCCAAATGTCGAAAGAATGTACATTTTGTGTTTACAGACAACATCTGGGGACTTTTTCCCCTTATTCTATTAAAAATTATAAATAAATCTATAATTTTATTTTAAATTATCCTAGATCTATAGTTCACCTATTCATTTTAACGGTATTATCAAATTCCTTTGAAAAATAATCTTTAAAAGTTTACATCCCACAGGATACATTTTTCCATGGGCTCAACGAGACTTCTACAAATATAGAATATTTTTCCTAGTTGACTATTACTATTATAAATAATTCTTACTAATTTCACAATGCTTTTTACTTTCTTCTATATTCAATACAAGAAAGTATTGGATTCGTAAAATATTTCGTCGGTTTTTGATGGATTTACACGTTTTGAGAGCTGTAGAACACGCTTTGAACATTTTTAGAAAGTGTCTGCCTGTCTCTGTGTGTGACAACTGTATCTCAGGGACTACTAGAAAGACTTTCATACAAATTAGTGTATGCAGCTACACACTGACATAAATTAGTGCCTATCAAATTTTAGTAAAAATTGTCCGACAGCTTGCGATGCCATCTCGCTTTTTCTAAATTTTTAACATGGGGATATAGAACAAAATTTTGTGTAAATGTGCATAAAGAGAATTATTTAAAAATTAATTATCATAGTGTACATCATAAGAAAATTTTGTTCCATATATATTCAAGTGCAAAAATAAGGAAAAAAAAAAGAATGACCTCGCAGCATGCTGAATGGTTGATTCCAAAATGTAACCAAGACCAATTTATGAACAGGTCAACTAAATATCACGTTTGGTTAAATTTCGTTCTGTGATACATGAGGTAACTAACCCCACAAATTTTGGAAACGCATAGACACAACGACAAACATATTCTGAATTCAGTACTTTTTCTTATATATAGAAGAAAGTAACAAAAACAATGACATTTATAGTACATATGTATGAAATAGAAAAAAAGACTTAAAAACTTATGATGTCATGTGTAGTGCAACGTGTAATGCTGATAGAGATACCCACAAATATTGATATTCGCAAAGTAACATTTTTGTTGCAAGATTTGTTACTCGATCTTGTGTATGAGAGAGAGGCTGACAAGGCAGGAGAAAAATGCGTTAATTAAACTGGAATTATATTAAATTTTCTTTAATATTCTGTCATTGTTTCCGATCGTTTGCAATTAAAGCAATGAGAGTTCATAGAGCAAAAAATACATTTTAAAATGCAATTATCGGTCAAAATTCCCATTTTCTATTTTTGGGTTAGTATTAAAGCCTGAAATTTTAGCTTTCTAAATCAGTTTGAATTTTGTTTCTATATCTTGTTTAGAACTTGAGTTACACGCATTTTAAATTAGTCAATCGCCAGTTTTTGAAACCGGAAGTGACCGGAAATGACGCGTAAATGTTTGTTTACATAAATGTTTTACTCAATAAAGCATCAAAACTTGTTACTGAATATAAAATGAATTTAAAAAAGAAAATAAAAAACTTTGAAATAAATCAGGAACTTAATAAAATTATTTTTTATTTAATAGGTAAAATCTGGCTTTTAAATATGTTTTCTGCTTTTTCTCAAAATGAGATTTTTAACGTTTTGCTTTACCCAAAACATCATAACTCCAAAAGTTATAATTGAAACGTTATGAAACTTTGACAAAATACTCTAGAGGAGTTGTTTTAATAATTGAACTACGACAAGGAATTTAGCTAAATTATTATTATTATTATATATATATATATTTGTCGATAGAAGTTATGAACTGTCATGTATATTCATGCTTTTTTCAGCATGTAAAAATGTTATCTTCTCTAAAATATTAAATAACATGGTTATAGTTTTGAGAGTAGTTCACTCCCTTAAGGACCCTTCAATAATCTAAATAAAATTTACAGAATAAAAATATCTTTATTTAAATTTGACTTATGATGTTTTGTAAAAGTGCTTTTTTTCGCAAATTTTATGTATATTTTGAGCCTAAATATCAAAATATTTTAAAATGTGCACATTTTTTTCTTGTTACTCACTGTTTTTTGCTATATTCTATGATATAAAGCACATAAATAGGCAATTTTTTAATTATTAAAAAAAAAAAAAAAATTACCTCCAACAGTAGGCAGGCACCTTAAAGCATACGCATAACAAATACGTAAATAGACAGAAGCCGACTGCTAAAAACTTTATTTTCAGATTCAGGGGAACTGAAAAAGTTTCATTCGGCAAAATTTTAGTTACTATTGAAATTTTAATCTGAATTAATGCTTTGTGTACCATGTATGTCTAAAAGAAAGTAAAAATACAAATGACCATAAGACGTTTTGTCAATATTCTAATTTTTAAAGAGGGATGCAAATCGTTAATGGAGATTTTAGAAATCTAACAATTTAGAAAAAATAATATGAAAACAAATTCTATTGAGAAAAAATACGTAGCATAATTTTGATAAATATTTCATTTTTTTTCATTTTCTGTATATTGATTACCGAAAAATGTTTTAAAATCAATCAAAAATTCTAATATTTTTTATCATTTCATGAAATTTATTTAAAAAATAATTTTATAATACATGTACTGAACGTTTTCGCATATCGTATGACACTTAAAAATACAATAATACTTTTTGTGCAAATCTAGCACAAATAAAAAATAATAACTCATGAAATTTTCGACATTCCAATTATTTATCTTAAAGAAAAGAATGCTTAAGGAAACATAAGAAAAAGACAGTTGAACAGTATTTGAAAGAGCAAATAAAAAATGATCTATCGTAAATTGAAATATTAATAATGTCTCACATTTATTTTTATCATTCCAAAGCAGACAATTGTATATTATAACATTTCTCATTAACGATAGTAAGGATAACTTAAATTTTTCTTTGAAAAAAAAAAAAAAAAAAAAAATCCGAAAGCAAAATGTACATTTTATTAATTTATATCTATTAAAAAGCCTGTTAAACATAATAACATTTTGAGAAGTTCGCCTCTGTTTTTTATGCACATAACATTTTAGTTTCAGATTAAATGCATTTTAAATCTACAATTAATAATAATAATAATAAAAAAAAAATCAAAGCAGTCTTTGGGGACTGCCGATAGAAGTGAAAACTACGTAACTTGTAAATTGTATCGTCGAGCTATTAGATTATTATTTTCGAATTATTTTTGGTTTATAAAGAAGTGTTTATGATCTGTATTATATGATTCGGCACAATATTTGTAGCTACCCATATTAAATGAACTAAGCCTTATATTAAGTAAAAATATTGATTACTTATGAAATTATTTTAATTAGTAGCTGAGATACAAAACAAAACCGAATCAGGACACCTCAAAACGTTTAAATCAGATGAAATCTCGAATTCCACTTTCGATAATATAAAAGAACTTTAAAATATCTTTCGAATGATGCATTAAAAATAATTTAATCATAATTAGAATTCGAAATATTGAAATTTTAAAATATTACAGTTCCATCTGGCGGTAGAAATTTCTGTAATCTACTGTTCAATTCCAAATCAACAAAACTTTCTAATGATGTATTACTTATGAAATTATTTTAATTAGTAGCTGAGATGCAAAAGAAAAACCCATTCAGGACACCTCAAAACGTGTAAATCAGCTGAAATCTCGAATTCCACTTTCGATAATATAAAAGTACTTTAAAATATCTTTCAAATGATGTATTAAAAATAATTTAATCATAATTAGAATTTGAAATATTGAAATTTAATTTCCAATTAAAATGAATAAAATTCAATTTCCAATTAAAATGTTTTTTTTTTCCAAAATGTGTTTCTTCTCGTGGAATGCCTTCGCTGACGATGACGCGAGTTTCATGATTTTTGTTCACCCAAAAGTGCTCAACGCGCTTACAGAAATTTTCACTTAAAAAAAAAAAAAATACATGTCATATGTTTAGTTATTTAAGTTTCTAGAGTACCAGTAGCTAAAACAACCACAGGTTGAATCGTCCTGCCTATTTTAAGTTAGTATGTTGCAGTGTACTACAAAAATCTTTCTTCTTTGTCATTCTATATAATTGTGTCATTTACTGTATTTTATTCAGTGTTTGTAAATACTTTCAGAATTTTTAAAAAATTATTTATGTAATCCATATTCACTAAGGAATGTTCCCTATTTTAAATGACATTAGTAGGTCCTGGGCAACTGGTTGTGTACAGGGACGCACACACACACATACACACAAAGAAAAAAAAAGCCAGTGCATTGCATTTTAGGACAGACATTTTTATAAATTACCTTTAAAGAACTTTCTGTTGTAAAAATAATAAAGAATTGGATATTTATTGTTAATATGCTAAAATAATATTTTGTATAGAATATGATTTTGTTAAACTTCAAGATTTACAGGGCTACATTGAACTGTTCAGATATATTAAGGGCTGCAATTAGAATATAAAGGCTACGTTTTCTTTTGTGTTAAGCATTTTTAACACCTTCTAACAATGTTTAAGAATGATTAGGAATTCAATTAGTCTACCTGTATGCCTTTCAAGCTTTCTGTCTGTCCGTTGTGTGAGAACATAAGCAAAGAACATCGAAAATTTTATGATGCAACAATTACGTAGATTTGGAAAGTGTTAATATTCAATACGTATCGCATGATTTTTCGTTTTTTTTTTTTCAGAACTGTGCTATTTTTTCAATCCTAACAAAAACATATTCTTGCTATTACAAAAATAGTTTTACTAATAAAGATACCTAAAACATATGTTTTTTCTACAGAAGTATTATAGTAAAGCTAATCAAAAATATTTTTTAACTTAAGCAAAGGAAACGAAATTTTGTTGAAAATTTGTAAATTTATTAACATTAATATTGTGCCATCGCAACAAAATTGCTATTTTAAGTTTAATAAAAATATAGTTAAAAATCAAGAAAACATATATTGTAGTTTTAATTTGCAGTTAAATATACATGGGGTTGCTTATGACTTGAAAGTACTTGTCTGTCGCACTCATTTTGAGGAGTCTTAACCTACTATTGAGGCATTTGTAGCCGAATAACATAGAAAGTTAGAAAAAACTATGCAATTACATTTCTGCTAAGAGTGATGATTGCTCCAGTAAATTTAAATTAAATATTACTACTTATAATATAACAAAATTACTAATTTATATTTACTTTTTCAGATAAAATTAGAAAATGTAGAGTATTATTTAATGTCCGAATTTGAATAACGCCAAAAGTATAGATAGAATATAGATGTTAATGCTTTCGTAGCAATATGTATATGACATTGAGTATATCAGAAAGTCATAAGGTGTCTAAATCAGCTGTGACCAATCTGCGGTCCACAAAGTAATTTTCTTCGGCTCGCGGCAGAATTCAAGAAATTTATATGATTTTATCTTCTACTAACAGAGCAAAATCTAAAAAAAAAATGTTCTGTTTCTTCTGTGAAAAAACAATATTAGGCGATATGTGTACTTGTATGATGAATATATATTTGTTGTGATTTATCAGTTACATACATATATCAGGATTTCCATGAAATCGCTTTTTTTATTGAATTCTCATATCATTGTTCTTCAAAAATAATCTTCTTAATCATGTATGCGTATTTTATAACAAAAAAATCTACTTAAAATTAGTCATATGCAAAAATTCGACGGGACGAATGCAAAGGATTTACAGTACAATGCGTGTCCGGAAACGCCGCATAAAGGTGGTAGAGGGCGCTGCGTATGGCAGACGAAACAAGCCGGTAAGGCGGAAATCTCGCTTGTTTCGACGGACCTACACAGTGCCATGTATCACCTTCACGCGGCGATTCCACACACGCATTATACTGCGACCTTTTTAATATTCGTCCTCTTTAACAATCTATAAATTTTGTTCAAACACTTTCAAATCACTCTGTATATACATATAGGTATTTTGGCTTAACGCTACTCCTAGAATGCAACTCTTCGAAATCTTGTAATATTTTTTGCACAGGAAGAACGTACGATCCCTGATGAGAAATTCTTCTGTTTCTGCATATATCTATTTTGGGTCTTATGGATAAATTTGGCATTTGATCATATGTTTTTCTTGCCTACAATATTACTACCACTTGTACTGCGTCCATAAAGATATTTTGATTTGGAAAGGCCTGGCCTGGACCATACTTTTACTTTCTTTTACCCATAGGTTCGAGAAAGTATCGTTTTAGGGTCAAATTTTCGAACGTGAGTTTTTGTTATATTTAAATGTTCTGAGGTCCCCTGAATACAAAAATCATGTTTTTAGCGAATGGTCTGTGTGTCTCTCTGTGTTTGTGTGTGTTATCAGCATATCTGAAGAACAAATAGTAGCAGAAATTCCAAACTCGGTATGCTAAATGTGCATCATATAGGGATGCTATACTAAGCTTTTCGTTAAGATAAAGCAAATGGTTCATGTACAGGGACACTCAAAAGTATTCAATTACATTACGTCTATGTGGGAAATTGCAGGTAAGTAGAGTTTAACATCTATAGACTGCACTAAACAAAATGCACTAAACAATATATATATATTTAATAGAGATAATCAACTGGGAAAATGATTTTGTGTATGTAGGAGCCTCGCCTCTCCCCCTGGCGGGGAAGTCCCCCGTCGAGGGGAGTAAATTTTCATGATGGGTATCTTTCAAAAGAGCTTGCCAATACCTTTAAAACGAATGGTTGAACCATCTATCTGCGATAATTTAAAATAAAGTTATCAATTTTTTTCATTTTTAGAAAAAAAAAAAATTAATATGTTTTATTGAGAATAAATTCAACATTTTTTGGATATTTAGTGTTATACTACTTCTTTAATATGGAAATCGTCGGCATTATCACGGAAGATAATTTTTTAAGTAATAATTTAAATAAATTATTTTTACTGAGTGAACTTGTATAGGAAAATATAGAAGAATTTCATGTGGTGGCCACAACACACTAGTTATTTGTTGTTAGTGGATGTGCTTTACTAATAATATTTCCCCATTTCCAGGCAAGCTGTTCGGGAATTGAAATAGATTCCTCATAGAGATGTGGCAAATAATGTATGTATTAAGCTAAATATTCATCACTTGTTTTCTATATATTTACACGTTTTGAGGCTTCCTGATTACCGTAGTCAAGTTTTTTAATGTTTGATCTTTGTCTTTGTCTCTTAGAGTAACTTAAAAACGAGTAATTTTAGAAGATCCAAATGTTGTATTTTGAAGTTGATATAAGTTTGTTGCTGGAAAAGTTTGATCAAGATTGATAAGTTTCAATGAATTTTGCGCGTGAAAATTGTCTGTATAATTTTAAGTAAACATTTATTTTTAATAACAGAATTAAATTCTATATAAATGTAGGTGCATTAATGGAACGGGGGGTTGAGAGGGGCGGTAGCTCCCTTACACAAAACTAATTATCATATAAAACTCTTCCGAAGCCTAATTTAAATTAACATAGGTTTACATAACAGTACTCGTTATCTTACCTCTTAATCTCAAACCTGTATTTATAGTATTAAATTTCAGCGTAAGAGAAAGTTGTGTGAGTGACACACCAGATTATATGTTATTATTTTTAACTTAATTAACATTTCACGTGTCGGGACATTAACTGAATTTTCAATGCTTATGCACTTTTATCAAGATTTAACGCAGTGTTACCGCAATCTATTTAAAAGTATTAATGTTCTACACGTAATTTGGAAACTTAATTTGAAAAAAAAGAACCTCACAAATAAAAATATTTAACTTAACAAGAAGTGATAGAAAACGAACATGTACTTTAAATATCTTTATTTTATCAATATTACCAAACTCAAATAGTATTTTAGTACTTTAACAAAAGTTACTAGAAACTTGAAATTTGAGAACTATTTATGGTTGAATAGTATGCCAATAGCAAACGAGTAATATAATCATTAAATTATTGTCATGGGCTAATGTGATGATCTGATGACAATCATTACATAAGAGGATTATGAATACCATTATCCTTATTAATATTATAATCTCCTCTTCAAAATACCTTGGGGTGGAGTAAATCAGATGTATGTAGGAAGGCAAGATTTAGTAAACTTTACCGAAATTTGATAAGTTAAAATGGTATTTCTATATAAGTATTTATGGGAACTTAAAATACAACCATGGTCAGGAGACTAAAATCATCGATGAGAACCATAACCACATAGAAAAATGTAGTTCCAAGTTAAAAAGCACAAGCGATAAAACCCCAAAGATAGTGTAAGGACAGTTATCGAAGGCAGATTAAAAGGATTATTGTACAAAATTCTGTATAGAAAAAGCCGACTACGATTACTTAGTGATTGCGCCAAACTTTGATTCGAAAACTATTTTTTTTAAATAGAAATATTTAGTAATCATTTGCCGTATTTTTTTTTTCATGGAATTTTACGACGATTACTTTATAAAAATAGCAGTATTCAAAATATTAACAGCACGAAGCCCGGAAATAGGTGCAAGTATAAAGTGGTGTTACAAAAATGTAAAACTATTAATTTATCAAAATATTATGAATGACACGTAAATTGCCTGAATTTGCAATTATTTTAAAAGATATTGGGCGTTTTCTGACCATACAAACAACGTTTGCGATTCAGTTATCATCTCAGAACCATCGTTGTTTAAAAGATATTCCGGAGCAATATATATATATATATATATATATATATATACATACATATATATAGGAGATGGATCCAGCAAAAGTGACTGACTTAACAACTATACCTAAATTATTAAGGTGTGATTCGAAAAGTCAAGAAAAGATTTTCTCTTATGTGATTGAATTATTTTGTGTTGAAAATTGAGTATGCGGTAAATATGCGATTTCTTTTCACACAAACTACACAGTTTATTTGCTAGATTTAAGTAGGAGAGATTGCGCACATAGGGGATTGGAGGGAAAAGTAGAGTAGGCGAGTTGAAATTTTAGATGGTTGTACAACATTAATAGTGTAGTGCCGACTTGAATTTGCATGTTCACTGCTTTAAGAGTTTATGATAAAACGTGGTTATTTTATCTCGTTCTCAAAAATAAATGACTAAATTTTCATAACCCTTTCTAAGAATTTCAGTACAATGGTAGTAGTACAAAATATTTTTTAATTAAACAATTTCTCATAACCTAATGGCCTAGACTAACTGTACAAGCACCGTGATTTCCTCTAAAGTGAGTAGTTATTTAATAAAACACTGCGCAATCTCTCCTACCAAAATGGGAGAGTTTGCACTTTTGCTGTTTAGGAGAGATTGAGCTAATTTCTATACAGTAAGAGTACAATATATACAGTAAGAGTCTAATACAGTAAGTTCTGAGTAAAATTCTATACTAACAGGGATTTTGCATCTAATTGGTAATAACAAGACAATGATAATGAGTTTGTTCAATGCCTATGGCTGTACCAAAACCTAACTTCGGCAAGTGAATGGTCTAATTCAAACCATTCGAGACGACGCACCATTTTTATGAAGACTAGCTACAGAATTTGAAATTGAACGTTATTCAGGTGTGGCAAAATCGACAAAAGCCTCCGATGGGATTTACTTCTAGAACACTGTTAGCGAGTGTTTCATTTCAACATTTATCGTAAAGGATTTAAATGTTTTTGTATACCTATTTAGTTTTGCAATATTTTCAAGTATGATGCTCAAGTTTTCAATTTTTAGTGAAGCTGTCGGCTGCTTAAATAGAAGAGATAAAACTAAATGCAAGCAAAGAATATCAGTTTACTCAATCTTCTTTTTAAGGCAGGGGTCGTACTCTCCGCCCTTTTTTCAGGACACTCTCAGAAATAAGAAATTTTCAAATGTATTGCTACCACTATATTTGTACTATAATATCTACCCTGTGTAATCGTAGCACATTACTATAAATATATCCAAAATGATTCTACATGAAATTAGTGGTGGCTGAAAAGGTGAAAATTTCTTTTCTGTGAGAGTGTCCTGAAAAAAGGGCGGAAAGAACGGTCCTTGTTTTAAGGAATGTATTCGTCTAAATTTCAATAAAATAAAATAAATGAAATGAACGCAAACGATTTTAAAGCGTAAAGTATTGTAAAACGTAAAGTATTTCTTGGCGGAAGATTTTGAGGGAAAAAAAATATATATATGTATATATATATATATATATAGTAAATGGTGGACGGATTCTGCGCTTAAAAATGGACGGGACTAACCACATATTATTGCACGAACGGTGTGCTAACTTTTTTTTTTCTCTCGAAAATGCCTGTTCGAGACAAATACACTGTCTCGAACAGGTTAACTTATGACAAGTAGTTGCACAATAACTTCATATGTACAGTAATAAATGCAATGGTTGTGCACAACGAGAGATTCAGTCAGCAAACAAGAAACCATCCTAGCTGGAAAAATAGTGTACTAATTTTAAGTTAAACGTGTTAACTAGTAACTTAATATTATTCTTTGGTATTGTTCTTTATCTAGTTTTTTTTTTCTATTTCTTTAATAGATTTTTCTTTAAATACATTTTCGTAGTTGTTTTTAAATTTAATTTATTTTTCTGATATTTTTTAATTAATGAATTGAAATATCCACTCTCAGTGCGAAAATATTTGTTTACAAATACCTTACAACAATGTCATTTAAGTAAATTATTATTATTGATAATGCAATTGTAGTTATAATTAAGCGCAATCTCTCCTACCCATCTGCGCAATCACTCCTACCGTGTAAGGAGAGATTGCGCAAAATAGCTCTCTTGGTTTTATTACTACAGTTGTTTTAAATTAAAACAGAGCAACAAAATAGTTATGGAAATGCGAAGAAGAAGGATTAGTTCAAAGTTATGCAGCAATAGTTTAGCAAAAAATTAATATTTGGATTTTTTATATCATTTTGTTGAATTGTGCGCAAACTGTCCTAGCTTTACCTTGAGTATGTGCAGTTAAAATTCTTTAAAGATCTCCACTATTATTATTAATAATAAATAATTAGAAAATTTATTGTTTTATTGTTTTATATATATATTTTTTAGTATTATTATTACATAATTTTAACATTAACTATTATTTCCTAATAGACTTTCCGCTGATACCTATGTACTCATGCAAACATACTGTGAATTCACTGGAGATAGGCAAATTAAAATCTGATATGTTGGGGCCATCACAAAGAATTCTTGTATAATTTCCTTTACAAATTCACGCACTGCATATTATTTATTAAAATTATTATTTATAAATTTATTTTATACGATGACAGTTCTCATGAAGACAATTTTCACGATGACAACTTTCATCCCAGAAAAATATAATACTAACTATCGAAAGGAAGTCAACTTTATGTTCTACAGATGAAATCTTAAATAAAGCTTTTTATTTACTTATTTATTAAAGAATAAATGATTGATAAATTTATTTTAAATCATTGTAAATCTATGATTTAACCATTCGCTTTAAAGGTGGTAGCGAGATCTTTCAAAGAATACTCACATTCAAAGTTTACAATTGCTGCTGTAATCAATTATTAATCTTCATGAATTTACATTAGAAGTATTATGTGATTTTTTTCTCTAATAATGATAATAATAAAAAAATCGATATTAATGAAAAATAAAATTGGTTCGTATAATGCAATTTTAACTACAGTAAAATGAAAAATGTAATTAATTTTTCTGCTATCAAGGAGAGAGTGGATGTCATAAATCTTTTTTAAGATACTGTCGTAGAGTTATAAAAATTTGCATACTTACGGAAGAAAATAAAATATTATTAAAAATATTATTAATGAATTTAAAATTTAACGAAAATTATTTATATAAAATATAAATAAATAAATAAAATTCAAGATTATATTATATTGTATTTATTTATATTTATTTATTTATTTATTTATTTTTAATTTCTCCTATCATTTTACATTATTAAATAGTTTTAAAAAAACTTTGATATACTTTATATAGTTATGTTTCAATACTTATATATGAAAATTTTAAGATTTTTAAGATAGTAATTTACAAAAAAGATTCATAAAGTCTACCATCCACAAAGAGAAACTTATTTATATATTTAAATTCATTTAATTTATCAATATTTTGTTTTTTGGAATAGTGCAAGTGATTTATTAAACTACATGAACAATTTAATTAAACATTCTTCTTTAGAAAATAACATAAAAGATATTTTTTTACAGGAATTTTCCCCTTACAATAATTTATGATGGTGAGCATTGAAACAAAGTTTTGTATTCAAGATAATGAATTTGTAAAGATACTCCATGCTAAAATCGTAAAATAAAATATAATAAAAATAAAACAACATTCAATGCAATTCTGGGAAAAAAAAAAAAAAAAAAAAAAAACTTTTGCTTTCTATAATGTTAAAGTCACGTTAATTAAATATCGCAGCTCTTACAAAAAGGTGTTTAAGATTACTTTTAAATATCATAGAAATTAACTGTCTCTCTCTCTTTCTCTTTTTTATGGAATAACTAATTGAAATTATATCATACTATTTGGTAATTAGAACGTTTTTCTCTTTCTGAAATTCCTTCTAACAGTTTTTAATTGAATATCTTCTGAAGGTGCTAGAATTTTTTTAATTACTTTCTCATTTTTTCTCCGGTAATTTAGTATTTAGTATTTATTTTATTTTTTATTTATTTTTTAATCTTAAAGTGTAGAAAAATAAAGATATATAAAGCTGCTTTTATTCTGTAAATGATTATCTTTCAAAAATAATTTTTATTTCCTTTTAACAGTTTTCAAATGAACATTCAACGTAATTTAATATGTCTCTCCCCCTTCCGCCCCCTTTTTTTAAGACTATTTGCTTTTCAGTTGTTACTAAGTGGCTTTCCTTAATAAATTACGTCCTCCGTAAATACGGGCTAGTATAACTTAGAAAGACCCCACTCACGGACGGGCATTCTACCTTTAGGAATAGGACTCTAGTCTAGTCAATCAGCCTTAACCCACACAACCAATCAAACACAGATTGCAGCTGTGATTTACATAGAATTAGAATTTTTCTGAGCAAAAAATATTAAAAACTATTTACAAAGGGAAGTAAGGTAACAGGCAGGAAGGTTGCCTGTACGCGACTGTGAAAATACACAGAGGGTCAAATGTAACAGCGCCAGTTTCGGTCAAGATACCACTAAATTCCAAGTTCGATTTAATTTCATTCATCGGTTTGCGATATAGAGCGTTTCCAAAATTTGTGATACACACCCATATACATTCTTAGACACACAGACAGACACACATTTTCTAAAAACAGTCAAATCTTGTTCCGGATATCTCAAAACGTGTAAATACTCGAAAACTCTAGAGTTCAAAAATTTTCCAGAATACTATACTTTCTTCTTATATATAAAGAAGAAAGTAAAAATGAATGAAATTTGTTTAAATGATAGTAATAATATTAAAATAGGTAGTGATTATTGATAAAGTTTTCATAATAAAAATTTTATAGATTTCTCCATAAAAAGTCTTTTTAAATCTGTTCAATGTTCACAAACAAAGAAAAAAAAATATGCATTTTATCTATTTATTTATTTTAACAAATTTATTTTAATATTAGTAATATTTTGTAACTACATAATGTTCTCTCAAGTATTTAAAATTCGAATGCTACTTTAAGAAAGAAAGTTAAAACCTTTTTGCGTAAGAAGTATTAATAGAAATAAAATGTACATTTCTTTCACGAAAATTTCGACATTCCAATTATTTATCTTAAAGAAAAAGATGTTCAAGGAAACGTGAGTAAAAGATAGTTGAACGATTTTGAAAGCGCAGATGAAAAACGATATATCATAAATTGCAATATTATTATTGGCTATCATTTATTTCATCTTTACAAAGAGACCTGAGCAATTACGTCTCACATTTCTCTCTAATGATTATTTTTGAAAAGTTAGACCAACCCTTATATCTTGTCTTTTAACATATAAAATATATGAAGAAAGCAGAATGTACATTTTAGTAGTTTAAATTTATTAAAGCGTCTTTTGATATACATAACATTTTAAAAATTCCTTTCTGCACTTTTAAAAATGGTTTTTTAAAAATGACATAAATTGTCTCTAAATAGCTCCGAAACAATATATACTTAAATTTGAAAACCCATGTACTCAATTTCGAGTATATAGACATGTCAAACATAGGGATATTGGGATTCTTATTGGTCATCTCTATTTTTGAGCATGTCAATATACTCAAAAATGAGTATATGGGTTTTTTAATTTAAGTATATATTGTTTCGGAGCTATTTTGAGACAATTTAGCTCATTTTTAAGAAACTATTTTTATCAGTGTGATTATAATTATTAATATTTTATGTAGAAATCGTCTTTATTTGAAATTCAGTGTCTTATAGTCTATAATTAATTAAAATAATAAAATAAAATATTTTTCAAGGGAAAAAAAAAAAAAAAAAAAAAAAGAAAAACATTTTATTATCTGTCCATTTATATAGTTAGTGAGAGGGTTTTACGACGCACTACAGAAGCACTACAGCAATTTGCAATGACCTTGGATTTATTCCAAGTGGTGGTCGGGAGACATGTCACCATTATTTTCTATCCTCCACATAAAGGATGGTTCTTTACATTGGGAACAACTAGAGGATATACCCTTATAGAACATGGAAAACAATGCAGCAACGACGGATTTTACGTGCTCCAGCCAATAGTAATGCACAGAGCCCTTAAATAAAATAATAGGCCTGCGCATCACCTCCACTCTTTTTCCTCCGAAGAGGCCAGCATTCCCGCTTGGCGTCCTTATCGCTTCCGTAATGATTTTAAGAAATCTTGATCTGAAGCTAATCCGGTCAAGATAAGAGCAATAAGCAACAATAATATTCCT
Organism: Salticus scenicus; assembly: GCA_963930645.1. NCBI lineage: Eukaryota > Metazoa > Arthropoda > Arachnida > Araneae > Salticidae > Salticus > Salticus scenicus. Next base: position 340,191,444 of record OZ005652.1, on the reverse strand, counting down.
AAAAATACATTTTTTTCACAGTACATTCTCAGGATGTCATTTTATTCTGAGGATATCCTATGGATGTACTGGAAAAGATGTGTTAATAGGGCGGTTTCTGTTTCTTTTACAATATGTCGCCAAAACTCAAATACACAGTAATAGAAGGTCTAGTGAACACTTTATATTCACTTCTTGAATGATTATAGCACTTTATCGCTAAACAAACTTCCATATCATAGTTTACTTAGCTAAAATTATGAAATATAACAAAACAAGTTTCTCTAAAGTAACGTAAGACGATAAAAAAAAATATATTTGTCGTTTTTTTATCAGAGAAACGGGCTGGGTACATGTGGCAACCCTAAGGCAACAAAATGCTTGATGCGCCAGCTCGTATATATAGGAGCCTTAGTAATGTACACAATGGTCTTTTGAACAGCTTGAGTATCGAGCCGGTTTTTATAAGTTTAATTAAAATTCTTGTGCATATATCCATATGTTGCCAATGATTTTTATTTAAAAAAAAAAAGTAAATTCTCTAAAATTGAAAATAAGATTATAAAAAAAAAAAAAAAAAAAAATGTTTAAGCAATTAAGGATTGAGAGCAAAAAACAAAAATAATGTATGATGTTTAAACAAAAAATTAGGAAATATAAAGGAAAACAACTTACAAATAAAGAAACAAAAGTTTTGAATTTTAAAGAAAAATTTAAGAAAAATAAAGATTTTTTTTTTTTTTTTTTGAATTTTGGAGAAAAGATTAAGAAAAATGAAGAAAATTAATATATAAATTTTAATTAAAAATGTTCTTGAAATCGTTTACTTTCTCTTACCCATAAGGTAGAGAAAGTATTGTTTTTGGATCAAATTTTCGACATTGAGTTTTTGTTATAATTCCTCTTTTTGAGACTCCCTGAATCCAAAAATCATGTTTTTAGCGGTTAGTCTGTGTGACTGTGTCTGTGTGGTTTGTCTTGTTTCTTCATATCTTTGTACATCAGTATATCTCAAAAACTAATTATAGCAGAAAGTTCAAACTTGGTATTCAAAATATGTATCATATGGGGATGCTGCACTAATCCTTTCGTTGAGATCAAGCAAATAGTTCGTGTACAGGGACACCCAAGAGAATTCAAATACATTACGTCTATGGGGGGAATTGCAGGCATGTCGAGTTTAACATCTATAGATTGCACTAAACAAAATGAAACGAATATAAATTTTTTATATGCGTAGAAAAATTTTTCATGTGGAATATGGTACAGAAATCATCCAAAGTTCCTTTACAGGGCTACACAAAAGAACTAAATTATAATACGACAATACCTGAAAATTGGTGGAAGTGTACTTTAGATTGTTATGTGTTATTAATATATGATTATATTTATATGCACCATGTGATGTGTACACAACTTTCAGAAGATATACAGGGCTGCCAGTATTTAAACCATAATATTCTTTTTTATTTGCTAGTGGAAGTGCTTTGCCACAATATTTTACCACTTCTGGGAAAGGTGCTCAGGAATTGAAATTAATTCCTCATAGCCATATGATAAATAATGTATATTTTTAAGATAAATGTTCATCACTTGATTTTTTGTATATTTACACATTTTGCGACTTCCTGAATAGCGAAGTCAAGTTTCATAGTTTGATCTTTGACTGCGTCTGTTAGAGTAAATTAAAAACAAATAGTTTCATGCGATACAAATGATGTATTTTGAAGTTATTGCGTTTGTTACAAGAAAAGTTTGTTCAAGATTGCTAAGTTTCAAGGAATGATGTGTGTGAAAGTTGCCTGAAAAATTTTAAATTAACTTTTAAACTTAATAACAGATTTGAATTCTATATAAATGCAGATACAATAATGTAATGAGGGGGTTGAGGGGGCGACAGCCCCCCTCACAATGAATAACTTCTCAAATAAAGCTGTTCTGACGCCTAACTTGAATCGTTTTAACATAGGTTTACATAACAGTACTCGTTATCTTAACCCTTAATATCAATCTGTACTTTTAGTGTTAAATTTCAGGGTAAGAGAAAGTCGTGTAAGTGACACACCATATTATTTTTTCTAATTTATTTGTTAGACAAATATTTTTTCTTACGATGATTAAGAAATATTAAAAAAACAAGCAAACTTGTTCCAAATATAAAACCTAGTGTTTTATTTAAAGTGCAACCGAATATTTCTTATACATATTATGTCAAATAGAAAATATTATTCTTAAGCTGTGCATTTGAATGTTTCTGGAGATACGTTTTTGTAGATGTTAATTCGTGCAGGAACATGTAGTGTACGCCAATCCAGTGCAACTTCCAAAGTTGTGACCGGAATTTTTGCAATGTTCATTGCAGGTGTCTTGGTTGAAAGGACATCCGTAATCAGCTTCAGCAGTATAAGTGCCTACAGAAATAAAATGTATATATCTTTAAAATAAAACTATTAAAAATGCTAAATGTTCACCAAAATTACAGAACAGAAATGCGAGAGAGCAAAAGAGATGGCATTGAAGCTTTTGGTAAGTATTATCTAGTTAACCCATTAGGCGGCAAAGCTTCAGCTGTGGGAACAATTGTTTAAGGATTTTTTTCTCTGCAGGTAATAAAGATAAATATTTTTTACTTTTTTTATTTTTTACATTAAAAATTCAAGCGTCTAGTTTCGTTGGTAATTTTTTCAGAAAGTTTGTAATGTAATTGTATATATATATATATATATATATACATATATATATATTCAATTACCTGCAAAATATTAGCCCTCCCCCCCCCCCCCAAAAAAAAAAAAAAAAAAAAAACTCATTCCAGTGCAGAGGTTTAAAGCAATGGATATGAAATAAAACAGTTATTTTCTAAAATTATAACAAACAGGGATCAAGAAAACTAATTTAAAAGGGTTTTGCAGTTTTTTAACATATGTTCTATCCAAATTAGGTGTCAAATCTACCATTTTGGAAACACATCATATCTTCTAACACACACACACAAAAAAAAAAAAATAATAATAATTATTTAAACTAGTATATATGATTAGAAGTGAACATTGAAATCCAAAATATACGAAAATTCAAAAGTTTTCAGTGGAATTCATATAGCGGCGTTTAATCCGTTAATGTTCTCAAAGTGATATTCACAAATATTTGAATGCGCAGAAATTTATTCCTATTAAATTTGTTTATTTTTAATGTCAAAGAATTTGCAAAATAATTTAAAATAATTACATAAATTTCAAAATTTCAAAAAATCATTTTTTTATATATAATTTTATCTAATGCATAGTACAGATATGTCTAGAATATTTTTCCAAAATTTCAATTCAATCAGAGTAAAAGTTTATTCCTACATAAAACTTTAATCGCTTTTTTCTGAAAACATTACTTTTTAATTCGGTGGATTGCATCGATCTTATTGAAAATTTGCACACTGATTCACAATAGCTTAACCGACGGATTTTTTTCTTCTTTCGATTACAGCTAATTTTATAAGGTTATAAGGATGTGTGTGTGTAAAATTAACGAAAAATTGTATTATTTTTGCTTAAGTGTTCGGCATAAAGTTCTGCTGAAAATTAAAAAAATTCTTTTTCATAATTTTTTTTGTTACAAGACTAGATATACTTATCTGCTGGCAGATTATTTTATTTTATTTTATTTATTTATTTTAATTTTTTTAATTGTTCATTGTTTTTCTGTTCTGTTCATTGTTCACTGTTTTTCTGTTCATTGTTTTCCTGGTTCCCGTCAACCAGGTGTTACCGGCTGAATTTTCCTAATTTTTATAAATAATTTATAAGATATTGTTTAACCCTTTATAGGGGCATTTTTTTGTTTTGTTAAAGTATTTTTCGAATTGAGATTGATTTATAAAAAGAAATTCATTTAGCTTATTAACTAAAATGAATTTAATTTTTTAAGACCACATTTTTTTTTTTTTTTTTTTTTTTTTTTTTTTTGTGGGAAGTATGTTTCCTATAGCCCACTGTGAGCTATTCAAAGGTAGGTCATCTTACGTTTTGAATTTCTTTTTATTACTTTCTTCTATATGTAATATAGAGAAAGTATTGGATTCGTAAAAATTTCGACCTCCGTGTTTTGATGGATTTACACGTTTTGGGATGTGCAGAACACGAATTAATAGTTTTTAGAAAATGTCTGTCTGTATCACTTTTTTGTGGACGCTGTATCTCACGAACCAATGAATGAAATTTAACCAAACTTGGTATTTAGTTGAACCCTGACATAAACTGGTGCTGATTAGATTTGGGGATCAATTGCGCAACAGGTGGCGCTGTGATCGCATTTTATGCAAACTTTTAACATGGTAGTATAGGACAAAATTTCGTATAAATGTGCATAATAAGAGTTTTTTTAAACTTGTGATTGTAAAATTAATATGAATTATTGATAATAGTAGTATTTAACTAGCAAAAAAAAATTGTGCATGTGGGGGAAAATTTTGAAGATGGGTATCTTTCGAAAGATCTCGTCAATACCATTAAAATGAATGGTTGAACTAGAAATCTGTGATAATTTAAAACAAAGTTGTCGATTTTTTTTTTTTTTACTTAAAAAAAAAAAAAAAAAAAAAAAAAAAAAAATTAGAAAAAAAATCGTATTTTTTTTTTTTAAATATTGTTACTGATTGAATATGTATTACTTTTAACAAAAAAAAAAAAATCGTACCTTTTCTTTTTTTAAATATTGTTACTTATTGAATATGTATAGGAAAATATAGAAGAAAATCTTATGGTGGACCCAACATACTACAAATTTTGCATTGCATTATATGTTTTTTGTAAAGTTGGCATATGGTCACCAATTTTAGTCAATCGTACGTCATCTGGAACAGTGTTCTTGCTACTGAGGAAACTTATAGGCCGTCCTTTGCGTTTACGACTTGAAAATCCAGAAATTAGTTGTCGTGCTAACCGAAGTAGAAAATTTAATTGGTCTCTAGGTCCCGAATCTCTTCTACTTACTTTCCAGAGAATGAAAGCATTTGCAATTGCCAGATAAATTAGGAAGTATAGGATTTGACATTTAAAAATTAATGAAGTTGGTGGGAAGTGTACTTCCCACGGGCATATAAAGGGTTAAGTTTTGCTCTTTCATATTGTTAAAATTTTGAATGAAGAATTTTATTTATTATGTATAAAAATAGAAGAAATATAAAAAAAGGCTTTTTTCTCAACTTTCGAAATCCATGTAACCTCTTAAGATATTAGGACACTTTTAAATTAATATTGGGAGTGCAGAGATTTCATAAAAAAATACTAAGAAAAAAAAGGAATGTATGATCTTCTCTCCAGTATAATATATAAATATACACACAATGAAAAATTAATAAAACAAATTTCGAAGCAAAATACATAACAAAATATAATATTAATTATATATAGGATATTAGAAAAACATTAACTTCAGATTTAATTCCTTAAATGTAGATAAATATAACAATTTGTTTTCTTACCTTCTTACTAATAATTTTTATCAAAGTCATTATATCTATAACCGAATGAGGCAAAATTTATTGATTTATTTTCAGCCTTAATCTATTAATACTTTGCAAATACATAACTAAAATAAATACTTACCGATTGCTAAAATAAAAAGAGAAACGAGTAATATTGCATAGATAGCTTTCATTTTCGACTGATCTGAAATAATAATAAAAATAAAATAAATAAACGACATAATAATAATAATAATGTAATAATAACTTCAGTAAATAAAATTAAGATACACTATAAATGCGTTAAAAATATTTAAAAATGTTTAAAAAAACTGTAACATCGGCAATGAAACTTTAATTTTAAATCATTGTTCCGTAGAAATTCAACATTTACAATTGTTCTACTTATTTCACGATTTTACTTTAATTTATTGATATATTTTAACATATCATTATAATTATGGTTATATAAAAATATATCTTAATTTTATTTGCTACTGATTTTAATACTTTTTTTTAATAGTTTATTCTTATCGATGTCGATCCTGACATTTGTACAAAAAATAACACATTATACATTATTAACATTTATATGTATACTTTATATGTCTGATATACTGATATTATACATGCATTTTTTTTAACATAGTTAATTCTTACATTGATTTACTTACAACGCATACTTGTAATACTTGCAAATAATCAATCCCCCACCCCTCACCCCCTTCCCGAAAAATATTTCTTTTTTTCTATATGAAAAACAATTGAAATTATTATTAAAGTTTGCTTGATTTCATAGAAATGTAGTTTATTGTCGGAATGTCAATGACTATTCCGTGTTCACTATAAAATATTTTAGTTTCTGTTAGAGCATCAGAACAGTCAATTTTTCTAATCTTTTCCGCAGCATTGATAGTACCTGAATAGTTTTTTACATCACTTTCTTTTGTAGAGTTATTTCCCCCAATATCTAATTGCGATTAAATAAGAAAAACGTTACTCTTCATAAAATGCGGTGTAAAAAAAGGCAGGTACTAAATATGTTACGGAATAAATTAAAAATGGTGACAGCTATACCAGTTCGACTAAGAACAGGATTCGACAAGGATTTATTTAACAAAACCGTATGGAGTGTACTTTTTTTACATAGGAATTTTTGCTAGTGCTCGGACACTTTTGTTACCTACTGTACGACAAAAGTATTATCAAAAATCTTCTGCAATTTGATGCCCATTTTTATAAGTCATACACAATTAACCGAACATATTATGTTTGTGGCACATGTACAGGAATACTCAAAATAATTTCAGTCTATTATGGCTTGTGGGAGAAAAATGCAAACAGTCTATAAAAGTAAAACGTTTTAAAGTATAATTATAATAATATACATTTATTTTATTTATTTTAAATTCAATATAGCAATTTTCAAATGAAATGAAATACTACCTATCAACTGTATTATATCGAATTTACCGTTCTACACCCTCGTGCAATTTCATGAATGTTCCATTAATAATTATAATAATATTAGGAACAACAACAATAATAAAAACCGCATTGAAACTAGTCTACAGTCTATTCATTTGAAACCTACAAAGTCACAGAAAGGGTCCTCCGCCCCCCCCCCAAAAAAAAGAAACACGCACACACACACACACGCGCTCACACACAGAGGGAGTAACAAAACCTCAAACTTATAAAAACTCTATTTTTTTGCTCGGATTTTAAAAGCAAATTAAAACAAGAACGAAAAATCATGCTATACGCATTGGTTAAACATTTCAACTACATGTACTTATTGTATCGTAAAATTTTCGATCTTTGCTTATATTCTCACACAACGGACAGACAGAAGGCTTGAAAGGCCTACAGGTAGACTAATGGAATTCCTTAAATCATTCTTAAACATTGTTAGAAGGTGTTAAAAATGCTTAACACAAAAGAAAACATAGCCCTTATATTCTAATTACTGCCCTTAATGTTAATATATCTAAACACTTCAATATAGCCCTGTAAATCTTGAAGGTTAACACAATTATGTTTTACAAAAAATATTATTTTAGCATATTAACATTAAATGTCAAATTCTTTATGATTTTTTTTAATAGAAAGTTCTTTAACTGTAATTTATAAAAATGTCTTAAATATTGCTGGAAAGTGTTGAAAACGCAAAGAAAATATAATCCTCCGATTCTAATTTCAGACCTTAATGTATCTGAATATTTTAGTGCAGCCCTGTAAATCTGAAGGTTAACCTTACCGTATTCTATACAAAACATTATTTTAGCATAATAAGATAAATATCAGATTCTTTATGATTTTTACAGTAGAAAATTATTTAAATGTGATTTATAAAAATATCTGTTCTAAAACGCAATGCATTGGCATTTTTTGGATTAAAAAAATTCTGGAAATATTTACGATGCTGGGGGCAGGCAGACGGACAGATAGAAAAATGGACTGTCGGAAAGACAAATACATAAAGTGAAATCGTATTCATACTTAAAAATTGTTAGAAAGTGTTAAAAACGCTTAATGTAAATGAAAATGCAATCCCACAAAATTTAAAATAATAGTTCTCAATGTAACTAAATATTTTTATGTGGCCCTGTAAATCTGATGCTAATCATACTACATTCTATAGAAAACATTTTTTTGTGTATATAAATAAAATATTTCAATTTCATTAAGATCTGTGCGATGTACAGTTATTAAATTTGGTTTATAGAAATTCCTCTCATAGAACGCAATATTTCAGAATAGTTTTGGGTATTCCTGTACACAATCAGTGGTGGTATTTACTTTATTTTCTTTAGAAAATATCTGATTGGGAACTTGAATAATATATTTATTAAGATTTGAGTACAGTAAAGGTATAAAAATATGGTTTATAGAAATACCTTTTATATATGCTTTTATACAATGCTTTTATTATTATTATTATTATTATTATTTATTTATTTATTAATTTTTTGTCTATGTATGCTTTAAATACGTAGGCAAAATAATGGATGTTTTTTAAATATAAAGTAGTTTTTATAATTATAATGTGTTATAATTTTGCGACGATTAGATTATTTTTATGAAAATGAAAATACTGTACGGAGGGATAAATAATACTTTCCATTTTAGGTTAATGTCATTTATGATCAAACTACCACAAAAAAAATCTTTACAGTAAATTTGATAAATCGAAATTGAAATATTCTTTTATATATATAAATATACTTTACAAATATGTACGTACATAATCGAAATTTAAATCCTTTTTTCATAAACTATTTAAAAACTAAATCTAATATGAAATATTATTTCTATTTTAATAGAAATAATGCGTTTAATTTTAAAAAATTTTCTTTCAGCTCTTAAATATATGCTATTTGGCATAACAAATAGAAAAATGATTTCATTACAAATATATATATATATATATATATATATATATATATATATATATATATATATATATATATATATGTATAATAGCTAATAAAAGTAAACAAACAAGCGAATAAATAAATGTAAATATATATAAAGTAAAATAAAGTAAAGTAAAAATGAAGAAATAAAGAAAGGAATGTTAAAATAAATAATTTTCTAAATCATAAAAATGGAAACTTTAACGTACAGAAAACATTTTTTAAAAAGTATGTTAAGTAAAAGACTTGGAAGAGAAGAAACAAACTAAGTCATAAATTTTAGTAGTTATTTTATCTATAAATATATTATCTTATCTATAAATAAATTCAAATTAGAACAATAAATTGGCTTACCTTGTAATTTCGGCTACAAAATACTCAGAACATATGTTTTATGTGCCAATTATGAACTCCTTTTATACCTTATTCAGAAAATTATTATTTTCTGTGGCCTTCAACTTTTTTGTGGGTGCAGTGTTCTACGCTATCTCTCATGATAATTTCCGTCACCACCTCTTCATCCGAAATAAATTGTCATCGTAATTAGAAATGCTACAAGAACTTGTAAACAATTAGTTACGACATACATTTTTGTGGCAGAAAGGTAATTACTAAAAAAATCCCAATACTAACAATAAAGCTATTTGAATTTCCAAATAAGTCCAAAATGTTTTTTGTTTTTCTATTTATCGTATTTTCCTGTGTATAATCTGCACAGGTTAAAAAAAAAAAGTCAGCTTTACAGTACAAAAATTTTAATTAACAGAGAATTCTGTATCTTTGCGAAACAATACCTTGCATAAATATGCCATTGTTTGTTAATTAAAATTTTTAGAGCAAATTATTTATTTGGACCGGGTGTCACACACAGTTATATATACTGTAATTATTTGCACTGCTTTTAAAAATTTTTAAATTACTTAAAGGAATATAGAGGGGGAAAAATAAATTCTGAAGGTGAAAAAAATCCGAACATTTTTATGTATTTTATTTATTTTTAATCTAAATTACTTGTTCAGCTTCAGAAATTTATTAATGTGAAATAACTAAAGAATGCTTCTGTTCTTTATAAAGTTAAAATACAAGAAATAACTATGATTGTTTATAGATATTCGAAATATGGAGTTAAACATATACAGGGTGATTCTTTGGTCATAGGACAAACTTTAAGGAGAGGTAGAGAACATCACATTGATTGAAAATTGTACAGGAACCATGACCACAAACATCACTTTAATCCCTTAAGAACTGGATGTTTGGGTTATTTTTTAACAATAAAATCCATATATAAGCGGGGCTGTCGAATGTTGCATATATATATATATTACAAGCTAATGTTTATATAAATGTATACATGTAGTAATAAATCTGTTTCTAATCGATGTATTTATCGCACAGCAAAATTTACAGAGTAGGTGGAATTACAGGTAAACATGAAACTAGGGGTTCTTAAAGGGTTAAAATGACGTTTGCGGTCATGGGTTCCTGCACATTTCTAAACCTTTGTGATGTTGTTTACCTTGCCTCCAAATTTGTTCCTTGACCTTAGAATCTCACGAAAAAGTGTGCATAATAATATTGTCCACACTAGGGACCTTAGCATCGGTGAGATTGTATATATATATATATATATATATATATATATATGTATTACAAGCTAATGCTTATATAAATGTATATATGTAGTAATAAATCTGTTTATAATCGATGTATTTATCGCGCAGCAAAATTTACACAGTAGGCAAAATTACAGGTAAACGAGAAACCAGGGTTTCTTAAATGGTTAAAATGATGTTTGCGGTCATGAGGTTTGCACATTTCTAAACCTTTGTGATGTTTTTTACCTTGCCTCCAAATTTGTTCCATGACCTTAGAATCTCATGAAAAAGTGCGTATAATAATATTGTGGGTTAATGCCAGTTATCCACACTAGGGTCCTTAGAATCGGTTAGATGTCCTCTGCGACCTGGGGATCTGACCGCCATCTGTTAATCTACCAGCTTCATAAAGAAGCTCTTAGCCACCAGTACAGCGTAATTGGGAAAGGTCATATTAAATTAAATTAGCAGAATCATATGCTTTGAGAATAAAATATATGAAAAACAGTATATCATCAAAAAATTTTCAATAAATATAAATTTTATAATACAGATTTTTAATCCTTTATCTATACATCTCTTCAAAGAAAATTAAGATTCACACATTATATATGTATATATATATATATATATATATATATATATATATATATATATATATATATAGATACACGTTTTTAACTGAGGTTCTGAATATATATATATATATTTTCTGCAATGTATATAGTTTGAGAAATCTCTTGATTTGTAGCATAAATATGCATGTAATTATAATTTTTCATTAATAAACGAAATGGAAAATTTACTACAAAAAATTACGTAAAATTTAAGGAATAACAATGCTGAACGTTAAGCATTTATTCGAATAATGAAAATACAAAATAAATAATTAAACCCAAATGTATATTTGCATTAATACTTTATATATACCATTGTTAATTTCGAGTATAAACCAAAAGATAATAATAATAATAAAAAAGAATTAAAAATTCTGTCAAAGACGGGTTTAGTTTAGTATAGGGAACTATTAATTTCAATCTGTAAAATTTTTATTTTTAATTTTTAATGTTTTATCTCATTTTTGGACCGTTAAACTAGGCCACGTACTTTTTAAAATGACTGAAATGAATTAAAATGAAGAGTTGTCACCTAAATTTCATACTTTAGCCAATTTAAAAAAAAATCTAATTGTCGTGTTGAAATACTGTTTGCATCCCTGGATTCAGAAAAGTTTTCCTTTTTACTTGGTACCGAATCTGTGACGATAGAACTGATATTTCTGATTTATTTTTGTATTGCTCAAAACTGGTCTACAAAAAATCCAGACTGAAAAAAATAGTTCTCCGTCCTAATAAATTGCATATAAATATCTCTACACTGTAAAAAATAGGTTTTTAAAAATAAGTATATATTGTCTCAAAATAGCCCCGAAACAATATATACTTAAATTTGAAAACCAATGTACTCATTTTTGAGTATACTGACATGCTCAAAAATGGAGTTGACCAATAAGAATCCCAATATCCCCATGTTTGACATGTCAGTGTACTCAATGAGTACATGGGTTTTCAAATTTAAGTATATATTGTTTCGGGGCTATTTTGAGACAATATATACTTATTTTTAAAAACCTATTTTTTACAGTGCACTTAAAAAATTAAATAAAGTGTTTTAATGTATAGCGTGACAGCTATTCGAAAATGACATTGATTCGTATATTATATATATATATATATATAAACTAATCACTGTGACATAGCATGTCACAAATGCATGACTCATTTATTTTGTTGTCCTACATATGGAAATGCAAATATTAGCTGAATGAGGCTAAATAAACGGTAGAATTTGTTATTTATACAAAATTATGACAATTTGACTTAATATATAAACATATATACATTTATCATCATCTATTATGTTTCCCCACTTACACTTAGATTCACTTTAGTTATAAATATATATATTATATACACTTACTTCGAAAAGTTAAGTAACAACCTGCTATTTTGCTTTCTAATTTTGAATAAAACTTTTAAACAAATGAACATGAAATTAGAAAGGCATGTTCGTTATCTAATAATTCATAAATTTTTATTTAATTTTAACTTTGGGTATTCTTTTTAAGCTGTTATTAAATCAAAAGTTTTTCAAAAAAAAAAAAAAAAAAAAAAAAAAAAATTTCAAAAATTTTAGAAAAGAAAACTAAATTACAAACGATGTTAAGTACACATTACAGATAGATAAAAATACTCATATTTACAAAAGTTAAATCAAAACCGTTTATTAACATTTTCTGATAAAGTTGAAAAATGTTAATGACTTCGATTTTTCTGTCTGTCCGCGTTCCAACTCCCGTAAAATTTCATAGAATATCTTACGCTTTAAAAAATCGAAATATTTAAAAAACTTTAGAAAAGAAAACTAAATTACAAACGATGTTAAGTACACAGATAGATAAAAATACTCATACTTACAAAAGTTAAATCAAAACCGTTTCTTAGCATTTTCTGATAAAGTTGAAAAATGTTAATGGCTTCGATTTTTCTGTCTGTCCGCTTTCCAACTCCCGTAAAATTTTATAGAATTTCTTGAAACTGATATATGATATTCAAATTTATTATGGGATATTCCTTATCTAAAATGTGGCAAATACCACCACTGGTTTGTGTGCATGAACATTCCAACCCTTTGCGTTGTATGAGATGTAATTCTATAAATGAAATTTTTATACGTTTATTTTAATCAAAACATAATAACATTAAATTTTATTATTCACATGCACAAAGAAATAATTTCTGCAGAGCATAGATGATTAGCATAATGATCTAAAAGTTCTCACAAAAAAATTCAGATACATTAAGGGCTATACCTGCAAAATGCTGAAATTGCATTTTCGTTTTTATTAAAAATTTTTAACACCTTTTTATCAATCTTAAGCGTGATTATGAACTTAACTAGTCTTGCTGCCTGTCTCTCCTTCGGTTTATACGCGCTTTGGCCTTAGTAAATAGCTTTAAAATTTCTTAAAATCTGTTATATTTTATTCATGTTCTGTGGAATGTTTCCTATTTAAAATAGTATAAATAGCACAACTATTTTATGTATATAATGACACCTAAATGAATGCCGTGTAAAGAGGTATTTTTATAAATCATATTTAAATAAATTTGTACAGCACAAATCATAATGAAATTCACATTTATTATTCATATGATTAAAAAACAATACTTTTCTATATAATATGGTATGCTTAGATTTAGGGTGTATAAGGATACACTGAAATATTTAGATGCAGCATGTGCTACAATTAGAAATTGCTGGAAATGCTGGAATTAATTTTTTATAAATAATTAAATAAAAATATGATTGTAAAATAAGTTTTTACGAATAATATTCCATTATATCGAATAAAAAAGCAATTAAATTTTAAATGATTTTTTTTTTCATTATTATCTATTTACCACAACATTTGGCCAAGTATTAAAAGTATTAAAAAACTAGCATTAAAAATATTAAAAATTAGCATTAAAATAAAAAAAAAAAAAAGTCGTAGTAACAATGAAATTAAACTGAGTTTTTTAATATAGCAAAATAACGCTTCTGCGTTCTAGAGCTCAACACCGTTAATAAATAAATAAATAAAGAAATAAAATGAAGAAATAAAGAAATAAAATAAAATCTTTCAATCGAAAAGTGGTTCCAGTATGCTGCAACCAATATTTTGATGCAATTTTTCACAGTTTTTCAGCAGTAAGCACTACTGAAACGGTGAATCTTAGCACCAGATTATTGTATACACTAAACATTCCTACTTGGCACCATTCTTTTTGGGAAACGTTCAACTATTTTTTTTAACAGTGATCGTAGAGCTACAAAACTTTCAACAGGGGCAGCTTGGACCTTGCAGGGGTGCATCTCATTGAGATGTTTTTTAATTTCCGATTTTTAATTTTTCGATTTTTTTTTTTTAAATATATTCTATGTATATTGATTTTTTTTCTTCATTTTCTTAAATCCATTCTTTCACTCCAATATATATATATATATATATATATATATATATATATATATATATATATTGAATTTATTGTATTTATCGAAATGAGATAGTAATATAATAGAAAGGATTAAATTTGTTAAATTTTAAATTCAATTCAATTCAATTAGCTTTTTGCATAGTTTTTATATTTTAATAAGTAGTAACAGAATTATAAATTTATTACTCTTTGTACTTATAAATTTATTGTTACAGAGCGAGGGATAGATAGTGTTTGAGTTAGGGTTAAGGCTAATTAATTACCCGAGAGTTCGAGGTCTGGCTTGTGTGATCTCCCTGCGGAGGGTCTTTATAAGGGGTCCTAACCCGTATTTACGTAATGAATAATGGTTAAAAAAATTGTGTTACTATTTCTCGTTAATATATGGTGTCAAAACTAAAATGTTTGCTAGATAGTGAGATATAGCCATCTGATAAGCTGTAGTTCATAAACAATAGCAGCGCCACCTGTCTTCCGATTCCGATAAATACCCAAAATGAAGTGCCCGGGTAAAGCGTTGCCAATGGGCAGTAGGAATCCTGACCCGAGGTAGTGCGGGCGTGGAAGACACTACAGCGGTCACCCGAAACGAGATTCAAAGCGATTTCAGTGGAATGTTTTTAGTATTTATTTATAAAGTGATATAAAAATGTAGTGTTCTTTTTCTTTCTTTCTTTTTTTCTTTTTTTTGATTCCTTAAATATAGTCACTAGCGAAGCGACAAAGTCTGCTAGTATATAATAAAATATATTTTTGGTTTCCTGTGTAACGTAAATTTTCATTTGTCTTTATTTGTAAAATATATGGCGAATTTGGTGGTGACATATGAAAGAGCTTCAATTTATGCTCAAATATTTTTTCTTTTGTCTGAAACTGTGTATCTATATTAAGGCTTAGTATAGGAATTTTTATGGTTCAAAGCAAGTTTTCATTCCCATATTTCTTTTTCTAAGAAATACAATTGTTTGGAATCGTATTGAAAATTCTTCGGAATTGTGCATAAATCAACCTCGTTTGCTGTTCGGAAATTGAATTTATCTAAGTTTATCAGATATCGTGTTTGTATGCTCCTTTTTTTGTAAACCTTTCGAAATTAAAATTGCACATGAATAATAAATAAAAATATCTTAAA
The DNA here is from genome assembly GCA_963930645.1 of Salticus scenicus. Lineage (NCBI taxonomy): Eukaryota > Metazoa > Arthropoda > Arachnida > Araneae > Salticidae > Salticus > Salticus scenicus. Next base: position 340,175,818 of record OZ005652.1, on the reverse strand, counting down.
GTTATAAATAATGAAAATTAATGTGGTAACAGATCTTTAAGAAAATTCTTCTATCCCGCATGGTATATGAAACATTTTTCATCATAATTTAAATTATTTTAGGCAGTGTATGTGTATGTGTATATGTGTATGTCTATGAGTGGACACGATAACGTCTAAACGCTTTGTTCGATCGAGCTGGAAGTTAGTAGATAGTAGATGTGTTATATAATACCATCGTACGGAGTTTATACATTTTGATGAGTGAACTAATTATAGTTCTTCAGTGAGACACGGAGAAAGAGAAAACTTTTTAACATTGTGGGTTATGGGCTCAAATTACTTAAAGTGCGATAGCGTTTAAATGCTGTATTCGATTGAACGCAAAGTTGGTAAGAATGTTATGGATCACAGTCGCATGATTTGTATCGATTATGATGAGTATAAAACTTTTAGTTCTTTGACAGGAACAGACACACACACCTACTCATAAAATAAGAAAGAAAGAAAGAAAGAAATAATTTATCATTATGTGCTATAGACTCGAATTATTTGAAAAAAAAAAATCAACATTTTCTAAATGTTCAGTTTAGATGCAAATTGGTAGGCATGTTATAAACAATCACCGCAAGTATCGTATGTATCTACATGAGTGTAAGACTTATAGTTTATTTACTTATTTATTTTTTTAAACCGGTATACAAAGCAGAATTTTAGTACATTGCAGTCTGTAAGATAAAACTATTTAAATGTCATTTTGCTAATGATAAATTGTTTAATGCTCAAAAATCCCAGATAAACATTTGATATTGCAATTTATAGTTTATTTACATGAACGTATAAAAATTTTTGGATAATTACAATATTTAAACGGCATACAAATTGCGAAGAAAGACTCAACTACCATATTATGATTTTTCCCTTTCATTTATTTAATTAACCAGGAATTACTGAATGTTCGGAAAGTCGAATGGAGTCATTCCAGGTATTTTTACTTTCTGCTATATTCAAGAGAAGAAAGCATTGGTTTCGTACAAACATTTGACCACGAGTTTTCGGTGGATTTACACGTTTTGAGAGGTCTAGAATCACTTTTAGAAAATGACCAGAAGAGGTCTTGACCATCTTTAGAAAATATCTGTCTGTGTGTGTGTGTGAGAGAGAGAGAAAATTTTGTGCAACTGCATCTCAGGAACTACTGCACAAATTTCTTAAAATTTGATATGTGACATAAATCAGTGCCTACCAATTTTGGTAAAAACCATCCAACAGGTATCGTGGCCATCCCGCTTTTTCTAAATTTTTAACATGGCGGTATAGGGCAAAATTTCGTATAAATGTTTATAAAGAGAATTATTTTGTATTAATCATTATGAAAAAAAAATATTTATGATATTAATAGTAAACTGAGATTTTTTTTTTTTTTTGTGTGTGTGTGTATGTAGGAGCATTCCCCTCTCGGGGAAATCCTCGCTCAGAGGGGGGGGGGGGGTAAATTTTTATTATAGTTACCTTTTAAAAGAGCTTGTCGATATCTTGAAAATGAATGGTTGGACTATCTATCTGTAATAATTTAAAATAAAGTTATCGAAATCTTGGAAGTTTTTTTCTTTTTTAATGGAAAAAAAAAAACGCATTTTTTAAGAATGTCATATAGAGAACAAAATTGAATTTCTTTGGTATACTTCCCTAAATGAATTCTTGTCTGCATTCATCATGGAAGATAATTTTGATAAAGAATAATTTATTATTCAATTATTTGTACTGAATGTATCTGTACAGGAATATATAGAAGAAAGTCATGTGGTGGCCACAACATACAAGTTCGATTACGCTATGTTTTGCGTTATTTGGTGTTACGTTTAGAAGGAATATTATGCTTCCATTAAATCCATACTACGAAGAAAAAAACGATAATGAAGTATTAATTTAAGCCGTTGCTTATTAATGTAATGAGGAAAAAAACGTGCTAATTGAGCCGTTAATTTTCCTTTTATTAATGAAATATTAGGAAAATGACATGCTTTCAAGATAGATTTCATTTGAGATATCCTAAATGTAATATGCTTTATTAATGCATAATGAAGGTCATTTCATATGCATACAATTAAGTGTATAATAATGTTTCAGAAAAAAAAAGATATATTGCACTAAAATTCCATTTACATTATTAAGATTAATTTAGCGCGAAATTATATTAACATCTTACATTCTATTTTACTGATTGATAAATCCTTTTTACTTCTTAATAATACTTTGTGAAATCTAATTACTGTACTCAATGCAGTTGTTGCATGAATCATTTATCAAGTTTAAATTCGTAGAAATTTGAAGTAATAACAAGAACGAAAAATCATGCGGTGCGCATTGATTATTAACACTTTCCAACTGTTGATCGTATAACTTGTTGATCGTATAACTTTGACTGTTCTTTGGCTACGTTATCACACAACAGGAAGACTGGAAGACATACAAATATACTAATTGAATTCACAATCACTCTTAAATATCGTTGGAAAGGGTTAAAAAAGCTAAACACAAGCGAAAATACAGCCCTTTGATTTCAATTGCAGACCTCAATCTATCTGAATATTTTAGTGTAATCCTGTAGATTTGAAAGTTAACAACATCTTATTCTAAACAAAACCTTATTTTAGCATATTGACAATTTTTACTTTCTCTTACCCATAAGGTAAAGAAAGTATTGTTTTTGGGTCAAATTTTCGAACGAGAGATTTTGTTATCTTTACACGTTTTGAGGTCCCCTGAATACGAAAATCATGTTTTTAGAAAATGGTCTGTGTGTATGTCTGTGTGTCTGTATGTCTGTGTGTCTGTGTGTCTGTGTGTCTGTCTGTTATCAGCATATCTCAAAAACTAATTATGGCAGAAAGTTCAAACTTGGTATTCTAAATGTGTATCATATAGGGATGCTACAGTAAGCTTTTCGTTAAGATCAAGCAAATGGTTCGTGTACAGGGACAATCAAGAGAATTCTAATACATTACGTCTATGGGGGAAGTTGCAGGAAAGTAGAGTTTAACGTCTATAGACTGCACTAAACTAAATGAAACGAATGTATATTTTTTGTAATAGAGATACTTAACTGGGAAAAAAAATTATGTATGTAGAAGACTCCTCTTCCCCCCTGGGGGGAAGTCCCCCCTCGAGGGGAGTAAATTTTCATGATGGGTATCTTTCAAAAGAGCTCGCTAATACCTTTGAAACGAATGGTTGAACCATCGATCTGCGGTAATTTAAACAAAGTTATCAATTTTTTTTACTTTTAACGAAAAAAAAACTTTTTTTTTTTTTTTTTAATATTGAGAATAAAATGGACTTTTTTTGGATATTTGGTGTTATACTACTTCTCTAATATGGAAATCGTCTGTATTATCATAAAAGATAATTTTTTTAAATAATAATTTTAATAAATTATTTTTTTAAAACAGAATTATGTTTTAAAAACGGAATTAAATTCCATAGAAATGTAGGTGCATTAACGAAATGGGGGGTTGAGGGGGGCGGTAGCCCCCCTCACACAGAACTAATCATCATATAAAACTCTTCAGATGCCTAATATGAATTGTTTAACACAGGTTTACATAAAAGTACTCGTTATCTTACCTTTTAATCTGCAACCTGTATTTATAGTATTAAATTTCAGGATAAGAGAAAGTCGTGTGAGTGACACACCAGATTATGTTTTTTGGTAATTTGCAGTAGAGAGTTATTTAAATGTGATTCATTTAAATGTCTGTTCTAAAACTCAATACATTAGCATTTTTTCGGGGTGTCCCTGTACACAAACCAGTTACACAGGACCTATTAATGCCATTTTAATAAGGAAATACTCCATAGTGTATTTGAATTACATATATCATTTTTTAAAATTCGGAAAATATGTATGGACGCTTTAGGCGGGCAGAACGACTGATAGACAGATGGACAATTGCACATGCAGATACACAAATTCAAAACATATTCGCAATTATAAATTGTTAGAAAGTGTTAAAAATGCATAACGTAAACGGAAATGTAATTATAAGAAATTTCCAAGTATATCCCTTAATGCAACTGAATATTTTTGTGTGCCCCAATAAATCTTAATCCTAATCAATCTGTAGTCTTTAGAAAGCATTATTTTGAGAATACGAATAATATATTTCAATTTCATTAAGATTTGTGCAATGTAAAGTTATTAAAGTTCGGCTTCTAGAAATATTTCTCATAGTACTTAATGCTTTTTTATACTTTCGGGTGTCCTTGTACATAAATCAGTGGTGGTATCGACTCCATATTCTATAGAAAATATCCGATAGTAAATTTAAATATCATGTGTCGATTTCATTAAGTTTTGTCTGAAGTAAATATATGAAAACATGGTTTAAAGAAATTCCTCTTATAGAAGACTATGCTTTGGAATGCTTTCGGGTATCCTTGTACACAAACCAGTAGAGATATTCACTCCATTTTCAATAAGGAACATAAGAAAATGAACTTGAATAATATATATCAGTTTAAGAAAAATCTATAAATATTTACGGGAGTTAGAGTGCGGGCAGACAGACAGACAAACCGAAGTCAGTAACACTTTTCAATCTTGCTGTAAAATGATAAAAATGAAAATACATTTCCGTAAAACAAAAAACAACAACAACAACAACAAAAAAAAAAAAAAAAAAAAAAACTGGTCAAACGTTAAAACAGAGAACAAACAAAAATAAATAAAATGTCTACCTTAAAATACCATTCAAGCGCCCTCTCCATCTTAAAGAAAAATCAGAATGTATTTGTAGAGGGGACGGATAAACGACAAATATATGCAAAAATGTAGAAACTGATATATTTTTTTCCTACTAAAATTAAATGTCATAAAAATGATTTTAAAACAAAACATATGTATATGTGTTAATATACATATTAAGTTACAATGATAAAAAATAAAAAATGATAAATAAATACTAATGATAAATAAATACAATGAATAAAAATGATAAATAAATACAATAAATTCTCAGTTAACCGGTATTCAACTGATTGGAAAAATTCAGAAAACTCCACCCTCTTTGCAATAAATTGTTTTAAAATATTTAATACTATTTTAGGAAGCTTGCGGTTTCTATTTTCAAGTAATTAGCGTCAAATTTAATGTAATACAAATCAATGTTTATACTTACAAAGGTGCACATTGTCACAGAAATAAATAACTTAAAAAACTGTCGCCAATTCGTATATAGTCTACCAATCTGAGCAAGAGGGTGTTTATTTATCCATAGATGCTTTTTCATTTACCCCTTAAGTCTCCTGTTAGTTTACACATTTAAAAAGAAATTTTGCCTTGAATGTTATTAAGTTTAAATTCATAGGAACTTGAAGTAATAAAAGCGAAAATACGTAAACAATAAAAAACATGAATGTGAAACATTTAAAAACAAGAACGAAAAATCATGCAATGCGCATTGATTTCTAGCACTTTCCAAATGAACACACTTGCTGTATCGTATAACTTTCCATGTTCCTTGCCTGCGTTATCATACAACGGGCAGACAGAAGTACTGAAAGGCATATAGATAGAATTTATAATCACTCTTAAACACACACACAAAAAAAAAAAAAAAAAAAAAAAAGTAGTCCGTAGATTCTAGTTGCAGTCCTTAATGTTTCTGAATAATGCGGTGCAACCTCGTACATAGGTAGGTTAACTATGTCTTATTCTATACAAAACATTAATTTAGCATATTATGATTAAATGCCAACATTTTATGAATTTTTCATTAGAAACTTATTTTAATGCGATTTATTTAAATGTCTGTCTTGAAACGTAATATTTTTTGAGTGTCCCTGTACACACACCAGTTATACAGGACCTATTAATGTCATTTTAAATAGGAAAGGTTCCATAGTGAACTTGAATAACATATATCATTTTGTAAAAATTCTGCAAACATTTACGGACGCTGGAAATGGATAGATTGACAGATGGACGGACAGATACACAAATTCACATCATATTCAATCCTAAAAAATATTAGAAAATGTTAAAAACGCTTAATGTAAACCAAAATGCAGTTCTCTGTAAATCCTAAAGTAGTAAATAGGAACAAATAAAAAGTACATCCTAAAATAGTTTTTTTTTTTCTTTTTTTCCCCCTTTTTCCTTTTTATTATTTTTCTTTCTTTCTTTTTTTTTTTTTTTTTTTTTTTGAGGAAATAAAAAAGAAAAAGAAATGAATAAATTGTGTAAAAAAAATAATTATAATAACACTGTTCTGCATGAAAATCGGACCCAACACCATTTTGGCAAATTCTTATGTAAAATGACCTCCTGAAACCGAATATGACACCGATTTTGCCCTATCACCCACCATTTTTTCAGAATGTACCCCTATTTTTATAACTTTTCGGTAATTTAATGGCTATAAATTTGAATTGTTGGGAAGGGGGATTTTTTAAAACTTTTAAATACCTTCTGAGGGGCTGCAGAAGTGAAAAATTCTGAAATATGGTATATTTGCAGCAGGGGAAAATTTAAGGGGAGATTTGCCCCTGAAATTATGAATTACAAATATTATATTTTATTAATTAATTGTAATTTTTCTTTATACATCATATTTTCTTGCTTTAAGTGTTAAAATAATTATTTTCCATTCTCCAAATCAAATTCATGGCAATAAAATTACCGAACAGTGATAAAAATTGTAGGAGGGGTTTGGCGTCCCGAGAAAACTTTCGATGACAGGGCAAAATGGGTGCCATTATTCACATTCGGATTTAAGAGGTCATTTTGCATAAAAATCAGCAGAAATGATGTCACGGCTCGGGAAAAAAAAAAAAAAAAAAAAAAAAAAGGTGCAGCGGAGTGTAATAATGAAAATACAGATTTTTAGTGGTCAAGGAAAAATCTAGTCTTTTATTGTTACCATTTATTATTACTTCTGTCCTAAGTAAGATTTTAATTAGGACGAGTGACCTGTTTTTCACATGTGTATAATAAATGTATTCTAACGAATGCAGAATGTTGTATTGTACATGCGTTTATTTATTTATTTATTTATTTTATTGTAATGTATTTAAATTAAGAATCTTTCTTTTATTACTCAAGCAATACGTTAATAATGCAAAATGTCAATAACAGCTTTAAATAAATAAATAAATAAATAAAAAAAGAAGAAGAATTCTTTCGTCCTACTAACAGCTTTTGTATATTCTTTTATATTCTCAGTTTTGATATTGATGTTAAGGTTAAAGAGAATTGACTGTGCAAATAGCACTGCTCGGAAGAAAAAAAAAATTCGAGTTCTGATACCATTCTTGCTGATTCTTATGTAAAAGGACCTCCTGAATCCCACTATGACTCTCATTTTGCCCAGTCACCCACCGTTTTCTAGAAACACCACACCCTCCCTCAATTTTTTCCCTGTTCGATAATTTTATGATATGAATTTGATTTGAAGAATGAAAAAAAATAATTTAACACCTAATATATATATATATAAAGTAAAAAAAAAAAAAAAAAAAAAACACTAATAACAGATTAAAAAAACATAATGTAATACATAATTCCAGTAGCAAATCCCCCCCCCCCCAAAAAAAAAAAAAATAAATAAATAAATAAATAAATAAAATAAAATAAAAATAAAAATAAATAATAAATAAAATAAAAAATAAATAAATAATAATTTTGAATAACTTACGAAGATTTAAAACCCTAATGTTTATAGTCAACTGAGTTCTTGTCAATATCATGAATGAGGTTTTAAAACTGTCCCAAGTTCCTAACCAGGATTTATTCTTGAGATAACATCTACACACACTAACAAATTAACAGACTAACAGGCAAATTGGCTAACATATAAACGGACATCACAGTGATTTTGTGCCTTTTGGATTCCCCATAAATCAAAAGGTGTCAAAACGTCAGTAAATAAAGTCAAAAACGAATGAGGTTTTTAAAGTAACAACTCCTGTTACAAAATTTACTAAACGCTTGAAAAATTTTCGAAACCTTTTTTCCCTCCTAAAGTTTTATTATTGTTAATTTTAGTCATATGTAAATTCAAATGAATAATTACATATAAATACACATAATTACACAAATTAATAATAATGATTTAATTATTGCATTTGAGAACCAAAATAAGGATAACATGCTTTATTAAATTATTTGGAGTTCGATGTCTAAGGTATCCCCCTAAAAAGTGGACCAAAATATCTTACGTTCTTGAATATATATATATATATATATATATAAAAAAAAAAAAAAAAAAAAAGAAGTAATAATTTTCCTTTATATAAAGACCAAGCAAATAAAAATTAATTTTTAATTAAAAGAACTTACTTTATGACAGAAATTCAGATCACTGCTCTCCAGTTATAATGAAATAATTTTAAAAAGGTAAGACAATAGACCTCTAGAAATTACTGGGCAGAGTTGAAACACAACTTGCTGAAATAAGTCCTTCATTACCACTGCTCAACGTATTTTTTTAAGACTTATAGGACTGTTAAGCCCTTTTGGTGGGTAGGAAACGAAATGAAAAATATAAATAGAATTAAAATAAACAAGCGAAATAAAATTGTTAAGGAGTGTTTCCTTCACTGTGTCCCTAGGTCCAACGAATCCCAACTCTTATATATCAAAATTGACCCCCCCCCCCCCCAAAAAAAAAAAAAAAAAAAAAAAAAAAGAGTGAACACTGTATTTATATTGGTATCTAAGACGCTATAATGTTCATTTAACTTTTGTTAAAAAAAGTGTATCAATATAATTTGTTTTCATATAAAAAAAATTTGTTTAAATAAAACTTATTTTGGTTTCAAAGTATTTTGCATAGTTTTTTTTTTTTTTTTTTTTTTATGTAAATGCTTTTAAGCCATGAACATTTCATAATAATAATGCAATATTTTATATCACATATATTTCAGATTGATAGTCCATTACTTACGTACTCGTATTTTAGCGATACCATGTACATGAAAAGAGATGTTTTACGTGAAATATTTCTTCGAAAAACATTGTTATTCATAAAAGGAAAAAAAAAAAGTTTTAACAGAGATTCATCTTATTGAGTAATGTTCTGTCTTCAAAAAATGCAGAATTCTGAGGCGAAGCGAAGATGTATGGGACGATTACAGACTTAAAGCTTAGACAATAACTCATATTAATCAAAAGCCCTTTTGAATATCGGATGTATTATATAAATTAATTTATAGTGCAGTTTATATTTATGGCTGTAAAGTATTATTAATAGTATAATTCATGCTGTAAAATAATTTGAATATTCTGTATAAAGTTTTGTTTATAAATGTTATTTTATTGACCATGAATAAAAAGAAGTTTTTTATATATATTTTTTTAAGTTCGAAGCCTTTGTCGGCCTGTGCTGTGTGTGCTTGACTGTGGAATTGTAGGTTCCAAACAAAGTAACCGATTTTAATGCGGTTTAACTGGGGTAATTTTTAGCTATGTTTGGTGAATATCTATTTGCTATTTTTTTTCTAATTAAATAGAATGTGAGTTTTTTTTTCTTCTTCTTTGTAGACCATATTGCTCTGGTGTTTCAAACTTTTATGTTTTAAATTATCTTAAATCATAAGTCACGTTTTTTTTTTTTTTTTTTTTTTTTTTTTTTTATTGGAGCATAAAAACGCTTTTTAAAAAAGTGCGAATTTATACTGGCTTTGACAAAAGTTAAAAATTTTCCAATAATATCTAAATTCAATTAAAAGTTAAAGCTAATACAAATAATTTTTTAAAGTAAATAAAATGCGACTTTTTTCAGACCACTATGCTTCGATATTTCAAAATATGCGAAAGATCAATTTTCCAACATCCTACTCCAGTCACATAATAAGTCTTGTGTCTTTATTTTTTATTTTTTCATTCAGTGTAAAAAAGCTTTTTCTAATCGACTTTGTAGCCAATTACAATCGAGTTTTTGAAAAATTAAAAATAATAATTATGAGTTCACAGCCAAAAAATCGATAAATTCGGTTTAAAATAAATGTTTTTGGAGAAAATAAATATTTAATTAAATTTAATGATAATCTTGTGTTGGCATTTTATAATTTTTGAGCTAGCGTTCTTTTAGCTGAAAATTGCATATTATATCACTATAATATATATTTAATTAAAATTAATATAAGAGGTTTTTATAAAACTAGAGTTACACTTGTTTATCAGTTAAAAAAAAAAAAAAAAAAAAAAAAAAAAAAGACTCACTTTTGCGCATTTTTTAAATACTCGAATGATGATATTTCATATAGAAATAAAATATGAGCTGTAGCATAAAAACCAAGCAAGATGAACTGAGGTTTTTAAATAATACGTAGCTTGTGTAACATTCTTCGGTGTGTTATCTAGGGTGAGGTGGTGTATATGTAACCTATGCTTATAATTCAACTCATAAGCTAAATTTTGATCTAATAGTCAATATATCTGTTTGTTTGAGTCATTTTTGTTATATTTAGTCTTAGGAAATCAAATCAAATAGGAAACACTCACAGTTTTAGAAGTCTGAAACATTGCCCGACAGATTGCCTTTTTCAAAATTCAATGTTTTGCCATCACTACTTGTGAAGTAAACTGTACAGTTTTTAATATGGAAGTTAAATTACATAATCAGATTTTGAATATAACTTCAGATTCATTCTATTTCTGAAACTTTTTGGATCGTCACACGTAGTCACATTCGGGAATTTTGTTTGTCGGGCAATACATCAATTTTGTAACTATGGTGTTTACATTTGTGCCAAGCACTTCAACTGCAGTATTTACTTCTTCTTTTTTTTTGTTTTTAATTTTGTATTTGTATTTTCAATGAAACTAATGTTCTAGTATTTTTTTAGGTTTTGTTGGAGTGTCAAAAGTTTAAGCGAACTGAAAAATTTTCAGTTGGTTGGTGTATTCTCGGATCTCGGTTCTACTCGTCCCAAAGTATAGGGTGAGCCACAATACATGCACACACACAAAAATCCAAATTTATTTTATTTTATTTTTTATTTTATTTGGCGCAGCATGTCCAACAGTGGACCTTGCGCTATTAAAAGCCAACCAACCAACCAATCTAATTTATATTCATTAAGTGGCACATTGCTGAATTATAGAAACATTATAGTTTTTGGGCTCTTCCCAGCGTCGTCTGCTCAATCACGTGATGTGCGAATAACGTAAAATCGAATACCGAGAATCGAATTCAATTAAATATTGTTCTTAAGAACAAAAGTGTTAATATTTAATATAAAATAAAATAAAAGTAATTGCATTTGTAAATAGTAGAATAATTTTATTTGTAAATTTAATAATTTTTTAAAAAACACTTTATGTATTTATTTATTTTTACCTTTAAGAATCGATTTTTGTATGTTGTAGTGTAACTGTTACATTAACTGATCTAACAATAAATAATAGCTTGTTCTTGTGGGATGTTTATGGATTATAATTTTAAATTTTAAATTGTTTTCAATTAAATTAAATCGCATAAAGGTGTTACAGTTAATTGCATAAAGGTGTTGTTATTTATGTTCACAAGTAAGAATCTATTTTTGTATATTGTACTGTAATTATTACATTAACTGATCTAGCAATAAATAATGGAATGTTTATAACTTGAAATTAATTAAAAAATTTTTTAAGCTAAATTTAGTCGTGTAAAGTTGTTACAACAAGTTAATTAACTTAGTTACTGTCCTAAATGGCTTTACGCCGTACGATGTTGCACTGTCAACGATTTAAGTACCAAAAATCAGAGTATTTAACATGTTCTCCATGAACATCAATAACAAATATGAGCTAAATGACGATCTTAAATGTATACAGCAAACAAATGATGATGAATAATGATACAAAATGGATTTAAAATGATGATGTATAAAAAAATAACACATATTAAACACGATTGATCAAAAATAAGAATAGAAAATATGCTATTTCAGCAATCGCTATAGATATAGAAGATTTCGTCTGCTGTTTGTTTATCACCTATCATGTGATCTTTGACGTTAGGTTGGAAGAGCCCATTAGATTTTGTGTATACGTAAAAATTTTCAGAAGTGTAAGCACAATAGCAAATGAACAAAATGAGGTCATATTTGAACTATGTTAAAACATTGTTCCATTTACGACACTTCACGCTATTGTTTCTAGCGAATGCCATAAAAATGAAATTTCAAATATAAGAAAAAAAAAATATTTCCAAAAAAATAAATAAATAAATAAAATAAAATTACAGAATTATTAATTTTAAATGATAATACCGTCGATCTTCGAAAACTTTGTTCTCTATTCTCATAATTATACAATAAGGCATGTGTCCCCAGTATAATTCATCACATAATTAATTTACATGAGTAAGACTGCTCCCTGAATCACGCATTCCAAATACAGAAAATAACTCATTTCAGATGAAATGACAACACATATTGATATCAAGAAAAAACTAGTATGTTCTGGCCATCACAAATCTTTCTTCTATATCATTCTACTTAACATTGCCACCTATTGGTTAACATAGACAAATATTAACTACTATCTTCTAATAATGGAGATTTCACATATGCATATTGGATCAATATTAAACAACAGTTGTTGCAATAATGGAAAATCGAAGAAGACGAGTAATAACGGCGTTACCTAGTGGCCAACATGAATACAAATTACGTCAGTAGTTTTTTTTTTTTGTAATGACCATCTCATGTATGAAGTTCGATGCATAGCAGCGCCACCTGCTTTCCGATATGAACCAAAATTGAATTAGCAAAATGATTCATAATGGTCCTCTGACATAGACACAAAATTATGTTAAGAAGTAAATAAACATTAATTTGTACGAAATTAATGTTTACTTCTTGAGTTAGAGCTGATATAATTTTTTTTTTATCCCAAATAGACAGGCATTTTCTAAAAAAAATGATTAATCGTGTTAAGGACACCATACAATGTGTAAATCCACTGAAAACTGTCGAAACTTTTTAAGAATCAATTTTTTTCTTATTCTTTAAATATGGAAGAAAATAAAAATAAATAAAAAGTAAAATAAAAAATAATTAATTGAATTAAAAAATAAAAATATTTTTAAAAGCAATGCTTTTTTTTCTACCAATAATTTTTAAATAAAAATTTATGAACAACAGAGGGCTAAAAGATTATGAAATCAATAGAATAAGTTGGTGTTTGTATAATTTAGGGCTAGATTTTTTTACAGAAACCTTTTTAAAATCAATAATCTTAACTTTTGATGGGGGAGGGGGGGGGGGATTTTGTAACGGCAACCCTTTATTATTAATATTATGTAAGTTTTTAAAATTGTTGAATATTTTCTAAACTTTTCCTTACTGGAAAAGTTTTTCGGGGAGGAAGGAGTTTGTGACGCCCTGAAAAGTTATTTCAAGAACCCTATTTTCACTTAAAATTAATATCATGATTTATTCATTTAATCATTCATTTCTTTCATTGTATTTATTTAAAGAAGAAATATTGGAATATTTACAAGAATTTTATTTCGTGAATAATCATTAAAAGTGAATTATTGGCATGTTATGCAGCCAAACAGTTTATTTTTAGAAAATTATTTAATTTCTTATTTTGTTTGCTTTATAATGCGTCATTTTCAAATGATTTGTTGCTTCTTTGTCTGACCAAGAATAATTTATTTATCAAGGTTTTGATTCACTTCTGCAAATATAAAGCTTGTTTAATCATAGTATTAAAGAAGCGGAATTACTATATTTGGACAATATTTTTCTGTAGAAAGAGATAAATTCATAACGTCACAACTCAAAAGTTTTTTTTTTTTTTTTTTTTTTTTTTTTTCCCGAGGTCAATGAGAGCCGTGAAAGAGTGAACAACTTCTGTGCTGCTGAACAACGTACGAAATTTTGCTCATTCTCTAGAGCTGGACATTGTTAATTATGGCTCCTTTTAAAATGCCATTGAACATTATAAAAGAAAAAGCACCCTGTGCTTAAATATTAATTAAAGTGTATTTTTACAAAACCAACCTTGCTTTCTGTGTTTATTAAAACTAGCATTCACCCTGGTTTGCCGGAATTCTTCTTTTATTTGAAGATCGTGTTTTAGTGGACCGTCCTGATTATTTAGAAGATATAGCCACCTTCCTTATGATCGTCATTATTCTAAGATTAGTTTAATGTCGACCATATATAAAACAGAAAAATATTCCGGAGAGTGAAAGTTATCTCAGCTTCAACATCTTTTTGTATGTGATTTGGGAAAGGAGGCCAGCAAGGTGAAATTATTTTGTTATAAGCAAAAGTGCAAATTTAATGCTAATTCATATTTCTTCTATGTTATTATATGTTAAATGTATTTGTGTCTTCGTGCGTGGATATAATTGTTATTGTGTGTGAATCAGCGAGTGATTTTCTACGTCTGTGATATCATAATTTCGCTTTATGCCAACGCTACCAAGGGAAATTTCTAGCACTGATTGTTTTACACAAGACGTTACAATTTAAGTACTAAAATTTTTGGTAGAGCTTAAAACCCCAAGAAAAGAAAGTCTTTATTATACCTTAATTATTAACTAATTATAATGTACATAAAGAGTACATATACAACGGTTTGTTACTAAAATGATGTACTAATCCGGAAATGTAAATTTTAGCATTGAATTAACATATTAATATAAAAATAACGAAGTTCTTAATATGTAATCCATAAAATATTATTAAAAATCAAATAATATTATGTAAGTGGCAATATATATTATTAAATGGGGGCTTTAAATATCATATATATGATTAGTAAGTGATATATATTTAATTTTATAGTTATACGTTTATTGAAATCACAATAGTCGTAGAAAAATTTACACCAAACAAATTTTTTATGCTCTTCTAACTTCACTATAAGAAGTTTTCACACTGTAGAAAATAATAAATATTAGCGATAATTATTAGATATATTTCACTTTATATAATCGTTTTAATCTAGTTTCATCATAGAAGATCTTTTTTTCAAGTTCTGTCTATTATTTTTATCTGTAAATTTAAATTATATTATGAACTAAGTTAAAATAACAATAATAATAATAATAATAACCCTTAAATATTTACGAGCGTAAAAAAATCTCTCCAAATATCATTCTCAACCTAATTCAGTGAAGTATTCTGAAAAATTAAATAGACGCTAGACGCTTGTATTCGGATCAAATGAATAAAAATTTGAAAGCAAACAATATAAATTTCAAAAGATCACAACAATGATTTCGGATAGCACTTGTTGCAAACTGCACTCGTGCTATTGATTTCTATTCTGAACGTTTTTATTAATTATTTATTGTCTACATAAGTTATCACAACTATATTTTTTGTAAATGATTTAAGGGAAAATTTTCTTACTGTGATAAATCTATGAAATTATGAAATATATATATATATATATATATATATATATTAAATGGTTTTATTTTTTTTGTGTGTGTGATTTAGAATTTATTTATCAAATAAAATACAATAAAATAATTCAGAAAGATGGTTTTATCGATATCTAAGTAGTATAGAAGTTTTATTGGCTATTTATCACCAGCATCTGGTTTATACATTATACAGCGGGGTATTTTATAGAATGAATGGCTTATAATATATGGAATGCATTTTGTATGTAGAAAATTGATAGGTTCAAAAATATAAGAAAAGATCTATAGAAAATTTTATTAATAATATATTAATGTCTATAAAATTTCAAAAACATAAAAAGTTTTTTTTTTTTCTGTAATGTAAAAGATAACTGATATTTGACATGTTATTGACGTTAAAAATAATAGAATTTATCATATATTTAAAGTACTGCAAAAAATGTCCTTGAAAAATACTTTTTATATGAAGCAACTTTCATGGGAGCGTTTAACATTTATTGATGGGTTTTATCTGCTTATAATGACAACTATATAAATTAGTTGTAAATATTTTATCCCTCATTTTATGTTCATCACAGAACTTGCAGTATAAAGATGACTGGAAAGAAAGATAAAGTCTTCAGCTAATTACTTCATCTAAAATAATAAATAAACCGAGAAAGAATTTCTCTCGGATTCTGGATACGAATATGAGTTTCGCGGATGCAAGTTTTCACTTTTGCGAATTTTAATACAATGGCGAGAGGATTACACTTATCTAAAACTGGAAAAGGCAAAATAGGAGCTTAGCTTTTAAATATACTGGTTACAGTGGTATTGTAATTGCGCGAAAAGCTGCAAGATGGAAAGCTGAAGTTAACCACTTTCTCAGTAACCTTGGTAACAACGGCACAAAAAGCGAACAGGAAGGTCAAAGATAATGTCTTTAAGACAAGAAAGACACGTCCAGAAACTTGTCTACAAGCAAAATATCTTCTTTGCGAATTATAGATGAGATGTAGTTGACTTGTATCAGCAAAAAAAAAAAAAAAAAAAAAAAAAGCATTGCATAGCAATCTTAATGTTCTGCAACACGAGGTTTAAAAGAAAACCACCATTCTTTACGTACTATATTAAATCCCGTTTAAAGTTTGAAAAGAAACATTTAGCGGCTGGTACGAACTGAAATGATGTATGATTTCTGCCGAAGAAAAGTTCAATTTAGATAGGCGAGATGGTTTAAGTTTCACTGGTATGATTTATAAAAAGAACGTCCCTTTTTCACCAATCGTCAAATCTGAGGAAATCAGTTACGGTGTTTTCTGCGTTTGCAGCTGGATGTGAAACTGATTTTTTTTTCTTAATAACAAAATTAATTAATTTAAAATCAGGATATGATAGCTTATAATTTGCTGCCGGTTGTTTCTCTGATAATATAAGGTGACTGGTCATTTCAACAAGACAATGTATATGTGCTTTATTTGAACTCCATAAAATCCTGGTTGAAGGCAAATGAGTTATAAACTGTTCAATGGCTAACTAGGAGTCCCGACCGTAGTCCAACAGAAAACTTTTAGGGCATTCTAGCTCGAGATGCTTACAAGAATGGCCGACACTGCAACAGCAAGTCTGATCTAAAAACAGCATTTAAAAATTCCTAGAAAAACATTACACCGGATACCTTCAAATGTTAAATTCCAAGATTTTCAAGGTTCTATTTGGTTGTATAAACTGGATATAGATATAGGTAATTAAAATAAAAAGGTTTCCAAAACCATTTATTACAGAATAAACCAAATAAATTTTATATAATTTAACAAAACTTAAATATATTTTTGCTGTGAGTTCATTATATCATTAAGTATTTTTATATCTAATATACATATTAATTTCATAAAAATATGATCTAAATTTTTAATTTTATGTCATCTTTTCTTGTGATGTTATATTTTTTCCAAGGCTGTATTCTTAGAATGCATTGAAATTTATAAATATTATTCCTGTTCACTATGGCTTCTTCCCCATTGAAAATGATATAAAAGGCACGAATAGATTGTTTGCACGGACACACAAGAAAATTCCAATACATTATGTTTAACGAGAAATGTTTCTATGTGAAGAATATTTAATTAACTTTTTACTACACATAACATAAAAAAATTAACAAGTATTATTCATATACGCAACAGCATGATATCTCTAGAATATAGTATAATTAGTGTTAATGATTGGTTAACAATGTCACACAAAATTGTTAGATACGTTAGAGGTATAATTAGAAATTGCCGGAAATTCATTTTCAAATGCATTCAGCATTCATAACATTTTCCAACGAAGTTTTTAAGTGATTATGATTTCGAATCATCTGTATGACCTGACCATATATCCGTGAAATGATTTTCTTAAGCATCTTTAGAATACTCTGAAACTGATACATGCTATTCAAGTTCATTATCTCACTTTATGTATTCACGTGGGATAAATAGAGCAACTGGTTTGTGCACAAGTACTCACAAAAATATCTGATGTGACTATACAGATGTGCATGATAGGTATATTTTTTAAAGCACATTTTAATATATTTTTACTGTACACAACGTGACTAAATTAACAGCCATTATTGAGGTGCACAAAGCCTAATTTCCTGCAAAATAATGCATGGTTAGAGTAATTTATTTTTTTATAGGACTACACAAAGTTATTCGTTGACGTTAGGAGATATAAATTTAAATAGAGCAATGTAGAGTACTGGTACCGGCTTGGATGCGGGTTGAGTTTACATTAACTTTTAATCGGCGGACAAAACTTCGATTCTACCTGCAAAATATTTTTCTTTGAAAAATCTTTTTTTATGTTTTTTTCTTTTAATGAAGATAATTTTTTGAATACAAAGATTGGATGACATTCTCTTCCATCATAAGGATATATAGCAACGCATCTAACAACATGTGTTTAATTGCAGTTCATAAATATTAACCCTCGCTTTCCCAGGATGGGACATTTTTATGGCAAAAATTATTTGCCTTTCAATGTATACTTGATTCCTTATTTTACTTGTTTTATATACTGCCAATAATTTAAAAAAAAAAAAAAAAAAAAAAAAAAAAAAAAAAAAAAAAGGATCTTTTGTAAGCAAGTTTAAATATACTATAATAAATTTTGATATATTAAACATCGAAGTTTTGTTTATGATTAGACTAGTAATTTTTAATATAATTAAATACTAATATTTTAATATAATTATATGCCAATAATTTTTATTGGATATTTAATTACCTGACCAATGTGCTTAATAATATAACAGTATTTTCAGTAATATAATTTTAACCCAGTTTCTCAAATAATATAAATTTAACTATACTTTTATTGTGGGTTTCACCTCAGCTTGTGGGTAAGAAGTCGCGGGCTCGGGTCAAAAGTCATTCTGTAAGTCGGATGCGGGTCAAGTTTACCAGACTCATTCAAGACACTAGCTCATTGTAAATGTTTAGTGTTGAGAGGATTTGTTTGGTACTTTACGCGGTGCAAATGAAAATTTTACAAGATATGCCGGACTATAAAAGAGCAATATTTTAATGCTTTCTATTAAAAATAAACGCATAAAGATACCTTTGTGACATTTCTTTTCGGTAGTTGAAAAAATACAATTTTTTTAGACATGCTGATTTTCTGCAATATACACAAAAACATTTAATGATTTTTCTTTAAAATTAGAAGAATAAGTATAATTTTCTAAAACTTTCTTTATTCCTAATAATAATAATAAAATGTATTTTAAGGAGCCATCAGGGAACACACGGGTGTGTAAATGATATAATATTTAAATACATTGGGAAATGTTTATAATCCCTGACAAACTGATTTTTATAGTTGTTTTAGTCGTGTTATGTTTTTTTCTATTATACTAGGGCTCTGCTCCCTGTTTGCCTCGCTCACCGACCCCCGCGGGAGCTTCGTCCCTGACTTGCTCCAATAACCAAGCTTCACCCTTTACTTTAGATACTCCCAAATAAAATAATAATAATTTAAAAAAAAAATAAATATAAAAAATTGCGAAAACTTACACACTGGAATATTATTAGTGCTATCACTTATTGCAACTATAGTTTCTATTTGGCTATAATTATTTTGCTTTTTTAATGACTGAAATGTAAGTGCATATGCATATACGATATCCCAAAATAATATTAAATTTGAAAAATTCCATTTCATCTGCCATATTTATTAACAATTATTGTGTCTGTGTTAGTAATATCAATGAAGGCATGAGCAAAGATACTTTAATACAAGCAAGACCCTATGAGAAACAGGATTGCCCTCTATAAAGCTGCCTTTAAACTCTGGCAACAGCAGAGCGACAACAGCGGTCTCTTTTCAAATCCCTTTGATGTGGGATTCGAGTTGTCGCGAAGCTGGAAAAGCGATTTTTGCCCTGAGAAACTTCCTACTGCGATAATTGCATGGGGAACTTGGGTCTCTTTTGTAAAAGAGCAATAAAAATTAATGTCCTTCGTTGTAAACGTGTGCAAAATTTCAAGGGTCACTTTCGGACAATGGATAATTTATGGCTTTGTCGCTCTACTTCTGTTGCCAGAGTTAAAAGCAGCTTAAAAGAAAAAAAAAACATTGTTCGAGCCTCCCTTTTTTCTTACAGACATCATCAATTTCTGTTTTGACATTTTTAAGACTTTGAAGGTAATGCCTACATTTGTATCCCCTAGTACGTTAAGATGTGTCAAGTGTAAAGAAAGAAGCGAAATTTCTCCTCATTAAAAAAGTTATTCAGTTAATTAAAGAAAAAAAAATCGTATAAAATCACCTAACTGAATTATTTTATTGAAATATGTCGTAAATTAAATAAAATTTCGTCTGGGATCTACGAAAGTTTCAGAAAGTTACTTCGAGCCCTTTTCGAGATATATAAATTTGCATATAAAAGAAATCTAAATGCAGCATAAATATGCGTTGAAAGAAATTCGAAAAAAAAAAAAAAATTAAAAAATTATCAAAATTATAAAATAGTTACATACTACGCACCGGAAGTATCTGATGTATATCTTAGCCAAATATGATGAAGTTGCCATGAATAGGTTTTGAGACTATAAAACTCTTATGACCAAAATGTTTTGTCCTATTTCAACATTTGATAGCACCTAAAGTAATGCTTTGATAAATATATGATTTATTGCAACATGTTTATTGCAAATTTTTGAACAAAACTGCCAAATTCCACGTTTCTATGTAAAACAGTTTTTGCTGTATAAGCCAAGAAAGAGAAAAAGACATGGTAAATTGAGACAGGGCAGCAATAGGAAAATTTTTTTTTTTTTTTAGAATAGAGAGACTAAATTTTTAGGATGTTGTACATGAAAAATTTTGACCATATATATATACTGTTGAAAATAATAATTTAGCGTTTCACCAAAACAATGGTGCCAAATAGACATTTTAAACTGCAACCAATACTATAGTACTAAATTTCACCATTTCATTGGTGTCAACTACTGAAAGGCACCAATAAAATGGTGAAACTTTGTACCAAAATATTGGTTGCATACCTAAATTTGAAACTTTTTTTTGGTAAAATATATTATTTTATTTTAAAGAGTGCAGATTTATGCTAAAAGAATATTATTTGTATTCTCTTTTTAAAAATTTCTGAGATTTTTTAGCAGCGTATTTCATTACAATATATATTAGTTCTCGATCATACTATAGGTATGGGGAACTTAGGCAATCGTGAAAAATTTCGACCTAGGTTTTTTGACTTTTCTACACGTTTTCAGGTGTGAGGAATCCGAAAAGGACAAAGTTTGTATGGTGTCCGTCTGTAGGGTGTCTGTTACTTTGTTAGTCCGTTAGTCCGTTAGTTTGTTAGTCTGTGTACGCCACATCTCACGAACAAATGATCGCAGAGAGGTCGGACTGCTTTTAAAGTATTAGTTATGACACTGGCAAGAACCTTATTCATTCGCAACATTCTAATTACAAAACTTCAGAAGTTATTCGAAATTTACGATTTTCTTAACATGGGAGGATAGGGCAAAATTTCACTTTATCGTCCATTAAGTAGAAAATTGTTACTGTAAAGATGTCAGGACAGTTTTAAAATATCAGTTCTGAATTCAGAATGAACATCATTAACTATAAACATGATACTTTGAAAGTTTCGCATGTTATTTGGAATTCATAATTCACATAAACGTCAATTTTGAGGGATATTTTCATCGTAAAGATGTCAGACCACTTTTAAAATATTATTTAGAACACTGGCATGAACATTATTGACTATGAATTTTCTAATATAATAATTTCGTAAGTTATTGGAAATTTACGAATTTCTTAATATGGCAGAACAGAGCAAAATTTCACATAAACGTCAATTTTGAGGGATATTTTCATCGTAAGGATGTGAGACCACATTTTAAATATTATTTAGGATACTGTCATGACTATTATTGACTATGAATTTACCAATATAAAAATTTCGTAAGTTATTGAAAATTTACGAATTTCTTAACATGACAGAATAGGGCAAAATTTCACATAAACGTCAATCTTGAGGGATATTTTCATCGTAAAGATGTCAAACCATTTTTGAAATATTATTTAGGATACTGGCATGAATATCATATACTATAATTTTTCCAATTTAAAAAATTCGTAAGTTATTTGGAATTTAAAATTTACTTAACATAGCAGAATAGGGCAAAATTGCCGATAAACGTCTATTTTGAGGATCATAAATATATCAGACAACTTCAAAATAACATTTATGATACTTGTTTGAACATGATTGATTACAAATATTCTAATTGGAAAAATTCGCAAGTTATTCGTAATTTAAGATTTTATCAACATAGCGAAATTGAAAAATTTTCAGTATAAATAGGAATTTTGAGGATTATTGCATTGAAAATAGTAGCATTAAAACTAAACAACGGAATTGACCTTGATATAAAATAAATTAATAGATTAGAAAAATATAAATATATCGAAGTGAACGGTGGATAGCCTATTAGGCGGTGATCGCATTCTGTCACTGTGTCAAGCTTTTGTCAAATTCATTTCTCTTAACATGATTATAATGTGTCTCGCACTAGAAATTTATGAGAACTTAAATATGATGGGGAACTGAGCAGAGTCCACTTATGCCAAGTAGTTTTAAGGAGTTATCTTGGCGAAAAATAAATTGAGTAAGTACGTTCGGATAGTGCTCGATAATTTAAATGATTAGGCCGATTTTTCGTTCTTGTTATTAATATTTTTGGATGTCTTTCTCTATAATTAAGAGTTAACTAACTTTTTTTTAAAGTCTCCCTTTAATTTTTTTGCATTGTATTTGTAATGCAAATTAATTGCTGCTGAAATAAATATTATTTGTTTTGTTTTGTTGTAAAAAGTAATAGTATAAAATTATCTATCGCTTATAAATCCAGTAAAGCTGTTTCAAGCCGTTCGCGCAAGTGCGTTGTTTTATGGAAAACCATGCGCTTATTGTTTAGTCCTATGCATTGTAATATTAAATTAGTATGTTATGGTTATCACGAGACTTCTTTCCCTTTTTTCGATAGAAATTTATACAGTAAAAAATATTTATTAACATTATTATGTATTAAAATTATTTTCCATGCTGAATGCAGACTGTTGATTTACATCTCAGAGAAATAAAATGCTAAATGTAGAAAGAAAGTGGATTTTGAGCGCTATAGACGACAGATGAGAAAATGTCCTCCTTTTTTAATTAAAAAAATTGACAATTTTTTTTAAAATTATCACAGATATGTGCTTCAATCGTTCGTTTAAAGTTAATGACAAGTTCTTTTGAAAAATATTCTTACTTAAAATTTACACTCCCAGTAGACATTTTTCTGCTGGCGGGCGCTGTTGCTTCTAAATGTACAATTTTCCCCCTAGTTGACTCCGACTATTTTTAACAATTCTTTTTAACACTTTCCAACAAGGTTGAAAAGTGTTAATGACTTCGGTTTTTCTGTCTGTCTGTCCGCGCTCTAACTTCCGTAAATATTTATGGAATACACTCAAACTGATATAAGTCATTCAAGTTCACTATCGGATGTTCCCTTTTGAAAATGGAGTGCGTACCTCTACTGGATTATGTACAGGGACACCTGAAAGTATTCTAAAGCATTGTGTTGTATGGGAGGTATTTCTATAAAACATCTTTTACTACCTTTACTGTACACAAATCTTAATGAAATTGAAATATGTTATTCAAGTTCACTATTGGATGTTTCTTATGTGAAATGGAGTAAATACCAGCGCTGGTTTGTGAACATTGTGAGACACCCGAAATTATTCCAAAGCATTGCATTCTATGAGAGGTTTTTCTATAAAGCACCTTTTAATAACTTTTCTTTGCACAAAGCTTAATGAAGTTGAAATATGTAATTCATATGCTCAAAAGATTGCTTGCTATAGGATATAGTATGATTAGCATTAAATTTACAGGGCCACGCAAAAATATTCAGTTACTTTAAGAAATATTAATAAAAGTTTGCTGGAATTGCACTTTCGTTATTGTTAACACTTTCTAATAATTTTTAAGTGTGAATATGATTTCAATTTGTGTGTGTGTCTGTCTGCCCGTCTGTCTGTTTGTTTGTCCACGGTCTAACTCCCTTAAATACTTATAGAATTTTTCGAAACTGATATATGTTATTCAAGTTCACTACCGGATGTTCCCTATTGAAAATGGAGTGAATACGTCTGCCGGTTTGTGTACAGGGATACCGAAAGTTTTCGAGAGCATTGTGTTTTGAGAAAGGTATTTCTATAAACCATATTTTAATAACTTTACTGTAGACAAAACATAATAAAATTGAAATATGCCATTCCAGTTCACTATCGAATGTTCCTTATTTAAAATGGCGTAAACACCAGCACTGGTTTGTGTACAAGGGCACTCGAAATTATTCCAAAGCATTGCGTTCTATGTGAGGTATTTTTATAAGTCAAATTTTAATAACTTTACTTTTCACAGTGTTTAATGAAATTGAAAGATGTTATTCATATGCACAAAAGAATGCTTGCTATATAATATTGTACGATGAGCATTAGATTTATAGGGACACTCAAAAATATTTAGTTTCTTTAAGAGATATTAATAAAAATTTGCTGAATTACACTTTCGTTTAGATTAAGCGCTTTTAGCACTTTCAAACAATTTTCAAGTGTGAAAATGATTTCAATTTGTGCATTTGTCTGTCCAATTGTTTATCTTTCTATCTGTTTTTCTCCCGCCCCAGCATCCGTTAATATATTCAGAATTTTTTTTAAATCTTACTTATTAGTTACGTTCACTATGGTATGTTTTCTATTTAAAATGGTATTAATATGTCCTGTATAACTAGTTTATGTACAGGGACAACCAAAACAAAATTCCAATACTTTGCGTTTTAAGTGATACACTTTTAAAAATCACATTTATTTATCTTTCTACTATAAAAATCATGAAAAAAATTATGTATTGTTAATATTGTAACATAATATTTTGTTATATGATTAACCTTTAGATTTACACTAAAATATTCAGATTCATTGAGGGCTGAAATTATAATCTAACGGCTGCATTTTCTTTTGTGTTAATAGGCTTTTTTAACACTTTCCAACAATGTCTAAGAGTGATTTTAAATTAAATTAGTCTATCTGTATACTTTTCAGTGCTTCTGTTTGTCTGTTGTGTGATAACGTAGGCAAAGAATATTGAAAGATATATGATGCAACAAATACGTGCAGTTAGAAAATTTTAATAATCAATATTGCATGATTTTTCGTCCTTGTTAATTTAACAATGATTCTTAAAAATTAATTTGCATTGCACTTATTATGCAAAATTTCGTCCTATACTGCACTTTGTATATATATATACATATATGGAATGGTTAAGTCACCTGTTTAAAAAAAAATATATATATATATATATATATATATATATAACGAAAAGCACGATTTTAACAAAAATTGATAGGCATTAATTTGAGTCAAGATGCAACTAAATATAAGTTTGTATGAAATTTAGCACTGCTGAAGCAGACACAATTCTTTTGTGTCACACATACAGAGATACAAGAAAATCAGTCATTCTCAGATATGGTAAAATCGTACTTGGACTTCTTAAAATGTGTTAATTCAACGAAAATATTACGAATCTATTAATTTCTTTTGTTGAACAACAGAATAAAGTAAAAAAGTATATATATATATAGATATGTTATCTCGATAAAATACATATAAAATAAATTATCACAGAATTCTAAAAGAAATTTATTAAAGAGGCCATAAATTTTCTCAGTAACAGTAGGATAAAAAAATTTTCATTCTTCATAGTTTTTTCATTGTGTCATTAAAGAATTTTATTACATTTTATATCAAAGGATAGACATACCGTCGTTAAGATACTTATCTGAAAGCTGTTACAATGTTTAAAATTTATGATATGACCGATGTGCCCGTTTATCTCTGATTTTTATCAGTTAAACAATAATGAGGTTATTTGTAACATAAGGAAGTCTCATGAAATACATTTGGGTTATTTTTTTTTTAGAACTAATCATTTAATAGTTACTGAAATGTATCGACAATCGTGACACACACATACGTTCACGTTCGTGGAGAGAAACGCAGTTATGCATACTTATAAATTTACATCAGCGTACAATTGAAGAAAAATTCACATAAACCTGGTGTTAAACGAATATGAAGGATTCATTGTAAGCTAACACCAGAAACTAAAAAATGCTCTACAGTTTTTCATTTCCAAATATTTAAGCACGACCATTCACCCAGCGATAAAAAAGAGACTCGAGTTTTGCATCATATTAATCTTGTATGTCGAAGCTTCTATGCTACATTTGGGACTAATATATTTCGTGTGATAAAAGAACGCGTTTTATTTTTTTAAACTTCAAAACTATCCTAGGGAGTGTTTTACATTTCATGGCAATAAGTTACAAATTTTCATTCATGAATATACGTCTAAATTTTATGAAGCATAAGTTTGATGTGAAACAGATATTATTGTTTGTGAGACTGTAAAATATGTCAAAGTGTATTTTAAATAAAAATAATCATAAATACTAATCTGGTGTAGCACTTACATTTCTTCATTGATCTTTATATTTATTTCGTGATTGTACGACTTTTTTCCGGGGGACGCTCCTTCCACGGGACGCTATTTCCATGGACTTCCAACATTTTTTTTTTTTTTTTTTTTTTTTTTTTTTTTGTGGAGAACGTTTTTTCCTGATACCACTTACCTTAAATAAGATATCCATGGATTACTCTTTTAAGATATACATTTCGGTATCAAGAATATATTTGTAAGTTAATTGTTATATAAGTTATGAGCAGACAAATTTTGCTATATTTATCAGTAGTTTTAATGTAATAAGTTCTTTATTCTTAAATAGTTTTAATCAAGCCTTTTAATCTGATAATGTAAGTTTAGATTTTACTATGGATGGATGGATGGATGGTTGGGTTTTACGTCGCACTAGTGCTGCGTAGATGGACAATTGGCGACGGTCTGGGACGCACCCCTAAAGATGATCCGGAGACATGCCATCACAATTTTGATCCTCCACGGAAGGGAAGATTTTATTATGAAGTCAAAGCTATCAACAAAAATAAGAAAATATTAATTATAAAGTTTTATCATTCTAATTCTCTTTTAATAGTAAGCCTGTCTTCTCAAATGAAATTCAACATATTTAAATTTCCATCTTAAAAAAAAAAAAAAAAAAAATCTTTTCAATTACTATAAAATTAGGATAAGTCGTCTAAACAATTATCTTTAAAAATATAGATTATAAATCATAAAATCTTTTAGAGTATGTTTTCATAATTTTTAACGTAATTTTTTATAAAGGAAAATTATTATAATCTTCATTATATATTTTGTTTACATTTGAAATTTTCTGTATTTATTTTATTTTCCAGTATTCATTTTTTAACTATTGAAATTTGGCTACATTTTTCCTTAAATTTTCTTAGAAATACTTAGTTACGCTTATTTTTACTTTTCAAATGTGTATATGTAAGGAAAGTATTGTAATTCCAAATTGCGAAATGAATTTTATATCTTGAATAAAATGAATGAACGTAGAATGTTACAAATTTATATTTGTGACTTTCGTCTTATACTTTCAACTTTGATCTTGACACGAGCTTTCCTTTTAGAAATATCTACGATCTTACACGATTTTTCCTGATGTACGCATGTGTGTATGTATGTGCATGAGTGAACAGGATATCGTCTATACACTTTTTAGAATGAGATGAAAGTTGATATTTACGATGTAAGTCAACGTAGCACAAACTGTATATATATTGGTGAACTTAAAGTTTCTATTACAAGTGCACAAATAAAAATTCATTATCATTATGGTCTATAGGCTCAAATTATTTAAAGTGCGATAGCGTCTAAATGTCTCATCCTGTTGAGCTAAAATTGCATACATGTTATAGTTCACAGTTGCACAAATTGTATAGAATTTGGTGAATCTAGCACTTATAGTTTATTACAGGGATACAACAACAATCATTAATCCTTATGACCTTTGGGGTCGCGCTCATCGACCTAGCCGTTCGGAGTTTTCCGTGGTTTCCTCCGAAACTCGCGTAAATACGGGCTAGGACCCCTTAGAAAGACCCCCACGGAGGGCATTCCCCCTATAGGCCTAGGACACTTAAGGAGTCAATCGGCCTTAACCCTACAACCAACCTTTGGGCTTAAATTATTTGGGGTGCAATAGCGTTTAATGCCTTATTTGGTTGAGTTGATTGATTTTAGACTACTCTTACTTTAATTTATTTAAACAACCGTTAATTATTGAATTTTCGAAATGTCGAGTGGAATTATTCTAGATTTTATGTGATTTAATGAGGCTATTAAAAGTTTAATCAGTATCTTACGAAAATAAAATTATTCAAATTACTTTTTAACTCAATTTAAAATTATATTTCGTTTAAATATTTAGTTTAAAATAAAATGTCTTCCTATGATTATTCTATGTCTTACCTCTGCATAAGCTTTTTTTTTATTTTTTTATCTTTTAATCTCGGTTACAATTGTGTGGGTCTCCTTTCTTTGGTATGCTTTTTTGTGCTCTTATATTTCTTTCTCTTATAAACTTTTTTCTTATCTGCATATACATAGAGTTAATTTAAAATAAACGTCGAATAAAATATTTAAAAATTTTCTTCCACTCATAGCTTTACACCTCACAAAATATTTTTATGAACATTAAAAATCTCTTCTTTTTTAATTTTTATTCCTTTCAAGTAAGTTTTTCTCTTAAATGTATGCATAACATTAATAACTGTATTTTAACAACACCCATGTAATACATTAAAACATTTAATTTTTTCCAATAAGTGACGCTTTTATAATTACTTTTCTAACAAACTTTGTTTTTCTAACAAACTTTGTTTGTTAAATATAACGCTTTTTACTAACTTGTTTTTTTTACTGATCTCTTACTTACCAAACATTTTTCAGCACAATAGCCTATTGAGCGTTCGAATATTCTATTTTATTAATCGGGCTCACCAGCGGAGAACGGTTTTGCGTTCAAAGTTGGTAGATGTGAGGTGCCGGGTTCGATCCCAGGTGGCGCTGGTCTGCCTAGACGTTCGGAGGTTTTCGTGATTTTCTCCAAAACTTGCGTAAATAAGGGTTTGGTCCCCTTAGGAAGACCCTCGTGGAGGCCACTGTCCCTCAGGCCTAGGACCCTAGAACTGTCAATCGGCTTTACTCCCAAAACACCAAACACCCCAATCTATTTTATCAGTCTATTATTAATATTTTCAAGTTTCCAGTAGCTGATACTAGTATTACTTTTATCATCAAATTTTACTTTCCTTTTATTTAAGCATGTTTTAAAAATCTTTTTAAATTTTGCAATTCCACGCTAAATGGCGCTGTTCAAAATTATTTTTCAAACAAACCTCGCAATCTTTCATTATTTCATCGCATTTCCTTAACTAACTTGTTCGTTTAACCCATACACAACCTATTAAAAATTTCTATACCACGCCGGATTTTTCTCAATTTTTAATAACCTTTAAAGGTTCTAGAAGCTGCCAATGATTTTTGTATCACCATATTTTTTTTCCCGTTTATTTAAACATATTTTGTTTGTTTCTTTCACACTTCGAAAACTCCCACTAGGTGGCGCTGCCTAATATTTTTTTCCATATAGCCTCAAAAACTCCCAATATTTTAAAATCGCCAAATGCGCAGCACTAGTGCGACGTTAAACTCAACCAATCAGCATGCCCAAAATTTAACTAAATTATTTTAAAAATATACAAGCGATAACAAAACTCCAGCCTTTGGAAATCAGCCTTTTCTCAAAATTCCATGCATGCAATTTAAACATTTTACTGTAGATAGGTCAAAAATGACACAATGTTTTATTATAATTATAAAATTAAAATAATTTGTATAACATGTTATAATGACATCAATTTCTGTAAATCTCCCAAATGAAGTATTATCTTCTTTCAAAATGACGTCATTTCTTATAAGTAACTTAATAGAAAACGTGCATTTTCGCAGAGAAAAGTGCTACACTTTGATATGTTTGAATGGGCTTTTATTTACTAGCGATAAAATAAGTAACAAGAAAGAGTAATCATAACTCCAAAATTTAATATAATATCAAAAGGCTTTTGCATGATACTGATAAATATTTTATTCTCCTGCATAACAAAAATAATCTAATGCGACACTCACAAAACATTCTCTTACCTTGCATTTCAATAATATAGTGACAGATTACAGATTGAAGGTTAAGATAATAAGTATAGTACATAAACCTACGTTGAAAAGAATTCAAACTAGGTTTAGAAAAAGTTCTATTTCACAAACAATTACATAAGAGGTGGCTGTCGCCAGCCCCAACCCCCTGTTTGAATACAGTATCTACATTTATATAGAATTCAAGGGTGTTATTAAAATTAAAAGATTATTCTAAATTAATCAGACAACCTTCATCCCCCCACCCTCCCCGCTTGAAACCTATCAATATTTATCAAACGCTTTCTGTAACAATTTCATATGAATTTCAAAATACAACATTTGAATTCCCTGTAATTATTATTATTTTTTAATTATGGTAGTAGCAGTTATGAGTCAAGATCAACCATTACAAACTTTAATATTCATGGGAAGTCAAAACGTCAAATTAAGGAACAAAATATAGCTAAAAATTTTAATTTAAAAATACTTTATTTACCGTTTGGGTATAAGTATATTAATTTTCATTCCCTAGCAGTTTTCCTGATCATGGTAAAATGTATTAAAACACTTCCATAATTACATTAAAAAAATTTTTTTTCGTTTAATTATTAATAGCATTGTATATCCTCTACAAATTACGTACACACTCCATTGTGCATTTAAACATATTTCTATATTAATATCACCCAGCCCAACCTAAAATTCACTTCCAGAAACTTTCAAATATAATACGAACATATTAAAAAATTTTTGGTAGTCCTGTAAACGAATGGTGATGACTTTCATACCATTTTTTATACGAAACATGCTTATTTGATTATAAAAAATATGTGATTATAAAAAATATATGCACTTTATTTAGTGCAGACAATAGATTTTAAATTGTACTGATCATAGACGTAATGTATTTGAATTCTTTTGGATGCCCCTGTACAAAAATCACTTGTTTTTCCCCAACGACAAGTTTTGTGCAACATCCCTATATCATACAAATTTGGAATATTAAGTTTGAACTTCCTGCTACTATTTGTTCTTGGGATATACTGATAACCGATACACAAAAACACACGGACACACACTTAGAACCAATCGCTGAAAACCTGATTTTCGGATACAAGGGGCCTCAAAATGTGTGAATATATTAAAAACTCAATTTCGAAAATTTTACCCCAAAACAATATTTTCTCTTCCATGTATATGGGTAAGAGAAAGTAACAAGTGCTTTTCTTACAATAAATATTTTTCTTTTTTAAGAGTTTTAAAATTTCAAGGTTATTTTTACTTTCTTCTATCTTCAATAGAAGAAAGTATTGGATTCGTAAAAATTTTCGATTTCGGGTTTTTGATGGATTTACACGTTTTGAGAGGTGTAGAACACGATTTTACCATTTTTAGAAAATGTCTGTCTGTCTGTCTGTCTGTCTGTCTGTCTGTGTGTGTGTGTGTGACAAAATTTTGTGGCAACTGTATCTCTGGAACTACTGCACAGAATTTCATACAAATTGGTATGTAGTTGCACCTTGACATAAATTAGTGCCTATCAACTTTTGGTAAAAATCGTCTTACAGGTTGCGTTGCCATCCCGCTTTTTCTAAATTTTCAACAGGGTGATAAAGGCAAAAATTTTCAAGATGGGTATCTTTCGAAAGTTCTCGTCAGTACCTTTAAAACGAATGGTTGAACTATAAATCTGTGATAATTTAAAACAAAGTTATCGATTTTTTTACTTTTTACGAAAAAAAAACTTAGAAAAAAAATTTTTTTTTTCTCCCCTTAATTTTATCAAACTCCCACGGTTTCCGTGTTCTGACAAACTTAAACTAATTTTTGCTTTTTTCCCCTAATTTTGTCAAAGTCCTACGGTTTCCGTGTCTTGACAAACTTTGACAAAATTTTGGGTAAAATGTGAAAATTATTCTAAGTTTGTCAAAACACGGAAACCGTGGGACTTTAACAAAATTGGGGTGAAAATGCAAAAATTTGTTTAAGTTTGTCAGAACACGGAAACCGTGGGAGTTTGATAGAATTAAGGGGAGAGGAAAAAAAAAAGTGGGACTTTGACAAAATTTTGGGTAAAATGTGAAAATTTGTTTAAGTCCCACTTTTTTTTTTTTTTCCTCTCCCCTTAATTCTATCAAACTCCCACGGTTTCCGTGTTCTGACAAACGTAAACTAATTTTTGCTTTTTTCCACTAATTTTGTCAAAGTCCCACGGTTTCCATGTTTTGACAAACTTAGAATAATTTTCATATTTTACCCAAAATTTTGTCAAAGTCCCACTTTTTTTTTTTTTTTTTTTTTTTTTTTTAATTATTGTTGCTGAGTGAATTTGTATAGGAAAAGATAGAAGAAAGTCATGTGGTGGCCACAACATACTAGTTTACAAATGAATTATTTTATAAGTAAATCATTTGTAGCAGCAAACAATAACGATTCATTTATTCAAGGTTTATTAATAAATTATAGTAATAGACTAAGGTATCGTAGACGAATAATAAAGACGAATAAAGAAAAAATAACGTAATAGAATAAAAAAAAATGAAACTTATTATTATTAAATTGATTCCCTTACATATAAAGACAGGTGAATCCGGCACAGCCAGCTAATATTTAATACAAATGTAGGTAGTTTTCGTTACGCATAAATTAACATAAATAAAGCCAATTATATGTAAATTTTAGAGTGTATAATTAGAATTCAAAAATACTTCCACTACTACTAATAATAATAAATATGTTTACTGCTAACATTTCTATTTTTGTTTCAACACACTTTCTTACCAAGGACGTATAAAATAATTATTCTAAAGATAACACCGTTGACATTTTTTGTGTATATTTTTTTAGAGATAATTATGAAACTTTGCTTTAGCATATTTAGTAAAACTGCGAATCTATATATCCGTGAAGATAATTAATGCCTTATAATAATTAAATGTTAATGATGTAATTATCAGTGCTTGTTAGTGTAATGAGGATTGTTCTGAAAGACACTAATTCCATATATTATTAAACAATTAATTCTTTGGAAAATAAAAGAAAGTTTCGGATGTTTCAAGGAATATTCTTTATACAGTAATCTTTTTCTTTCTTTCATTTGTGATTAATATTATGCGTTAAATGTGACTGAAAAACCAATAGTTTGGACTGTAAGAATAAAAAAAAATAAAAAAAAAAGCATACAATATGGAATAAATGACGTGTCTCCTGTATAAATTTATAGATAATTTTGAATTTTTTTTTTTTTTTTTTTTTTTTAAGAAGGGATTCTTGATAGTAAGTTTATTTCCTCACTTTCTTTATTATTTGTTGTTTTAAAATTGCCTTATTCATTTCTCCATAACACTCTTTCTTTGTGTATATAAAAACTAACATTCCCATACAATGTTATTAAAATATAATAATCTCTATATCTAATAACACTAACACATATTTCAGCTAGTCAGTTAAATACACACAGTTTTTGAATATATATATATATATATATATATTAAAAATTGATAAAAATTATAGCGAGATATAAATATATATAAATTAAAAAAATTATTAAATTTTTTCTGCTATTTATTACAAAAAAAAAAAAAAAAAGTTTCTCAATGTGAAATAAACTTAATAATAATAATAATAATAATAATAATAATAATAATAAGAAGAAGAAGAAGAATTTTTTTTTTATTTGTAAAAAACATTTATAGTTGAGAATACGCGCTTATTCATTTATTTTTCTCGATTAAGAAGAAATGCTTTTTCATGCGTAAATAGTAATTAAAAAAAAATTTTTGCTAATATTGACATTGAAATTGTTTAAAATTTTTAAATAAACTATGTCAATAGAAAAAAATTACATGACTATCGATTTATTTTTTTATACTTTACCGTAATATATATATATATATATATGAAATATTTAAATCAGTTATGGTATAATATTATCTGCTATAATTACATTTATTATATTATAAATTTATTAAAAATATTTTTAAAAATATTATTATTTATTATATATTTACGCTCATTACTTACTCACTAAATGTCTGACTCTTTAACTCTGTAAGATGGTGGGTGATAGCATCACATAAATTTCATTGAATGAATTGCAAAAATTTTATTGAATGAGTTGTGAGGAAAGAATTTATACGAGATTAGACATACTGTGTGTTTAAGTGAATGAATGATTTTAAAGATATTTTTAAGTTTTTCACTGCGTTAACCAATTTAATTTTTCAGTTTAAAAATTGACTAAATTAAAAGCTATTGCTAAACACACACACACACACACACACGCACGCACACACGCACACACACACACACACACACGCACACACACACACACACACACACATATATATATATATATATCAGAAATATTTTTCATTTGTACAGTATTAACAGAAATAGAATTTTTGAAAAATATTTCGTGCATAATTAATGAAAGTGTTTTTATATTTATTATTTTTCAACGTAACCTGAGGCGACTTACAGGTAACTAGTAATTAATAATTAATAATAATATAGTTATAATTTTTTTAATTTATAATTTTAATACATTATAATTTTATTGTCTATAAATGACAAAACTACAAAAGTACAGTTTCATTTTACTATTGAGAACGGAATCTCACATCTCACAAAAAAATATTAATATGCATTTCCAAAGCGGAAGTATTTGATAAGAAGCTTTCGTGTACTTCTGTAAAATGTCTTATATTCATATCTACTTGCCAAATTCAGTACTAAAAAAAAAATCATAACACTAAGAATTTAGCTGTATATAAACTAAGCAATTTTTAATTATATACTATAATGTAACTGAACAAATTTGTGGGGCACTATAAACCAATCAATTACTCTAATCATAAGAGTAACATATGTAAGTTGTGAAGCGGGGAAACTGGCAAATGCACTAACAGACAAATAAATGAATCTAAATTATAATCCCATGTAAACTTTGTTGAAAAGTGTTAATAAAACATAACACACTCAAAATGCTTTCCTACCAATTTCCACTTAAACTCCCTAATATATCAGAATATTTTTTGTGTAGCCTTATAAAATAATCATTAATGTTAATCATATAGTATATCTATCATATGAAAATATGTTCTTATGCTTATGAATAAAATGTTAATTTAATTATATTTTTTGTTGTATAAATGCTTTAAAATATGCTAATTAAAAGAAATTGCCGTTAACCTTTTAAAGTTTACTACACATTTACTTTTGAAAATTGTGAAATTAGTTTAAAAAATGA
Source organism: Salticus scenicus (assembly GCA_963930645.1). NCBI lineage: Eukaryota > Metazoa > Arthropoda > Arachnida > Araneae > Salticidae > Salticus > Salticus scenicus. Next base: position 340,140,462 of record OZ005652.1, on the reverse strand, counting down.
CTTTTAGACGCATCACTGATCATAAATATACAAATGAAAAAAAAATAGCATTTTTTATTTTCCAAAAATTTATGGTTTCACAGTGAAACCAATGAACGGTAATGGGCTATTTTTTTTTTCTCCTTAAACAAACTAATATAAAAGTTGCAGAGAATAAATCAGATACTTTAGAAATCTAAAACATTTATATTTTTAGAATTCAAATAATGATTTATTCAGAAAAGAAGCAATTGTGGTGTAAACATTGTCACAGCAGCAGTACCAGGCGCTTAGCCAAGCATTGTTGCTACAGCTCTGACTTTATTATTTAATATTTTACTTTATTTACAAATTTACGAATTATACATAAAATTAACTATACTTACTAACTGTTTTACCAGGAAAAAAAATTCATAATTACAAAATGTTTATATTCATAATTGCAAATATATATTCATATATATTTGCATATTCTATTCATAATTGCAAAATGTTTAGTACATATAAATTATTTAAAAAGAAGAAAAAAATATATAAAGATATATACCCACATACATACTTTTATATATATATTTATATAATTCCCGAAAATGATATTTTAAGAAATTTCAGAAATTTCAGGAAATGTTCATTTTCTACTCTTATTATGTCTTGCGAAATTCGACCTTTACTGGAGTTTGGTTTCTCTCAGAAACCAAACATTTTTCATAACTTTTTGGACAGTTCTGTTTATTTATATAAAAAATGAAAGTTGCAACTTATGACTAAGAAGGATTATAGTAAGTTCATGTGCTATTATTTAAAATAAATATTTTTTCTTTATTTTTAAAATTTATACAATTTTAGAAAATTAAAGTGACTTCTATATCTGGCTTCATCTAAAATAGCACTTTTTGGATTTTGCTGTAGTGCTGCCACGTAGTGCAAAGAGAATGAATAAGAGTTTAATATTCTATTAACACTTTGTAAAAAAAAAAAAAAAAAAAAAAAAAAAAACTGAAAGAATGCTGCAAAACAATTTGTGCGATGTTTGGTTTCTGGGTGAAACCAATGAACGTTAAAGGGTTAAATGCAATAAATCTGTATAATTTTGAGTGTTCCTGTGCACAAAAATAAATTATATATGCACCATTTTCAACAGAGAATAGGACAGATTGAACTTCAGTAAAATCAATCGTTTCAAGGCAGTTAAAAATTACTTACGGAAGTTAGAGCGCAGGCAGACAGATAGACAGTCCAAAAACTCGAATTCAAAAACACTTTTCAATTTTGTTAGAGAGTGTTTACAACTGTATTAAATTTTTAAATTTATTCGATAATATCCTGCATTATTTTTTGAGGCATTAATTTAAAGCAAATAATGATATCTGTCGTTATACCTCATCACCAACTATTTAAAATTTATTTAAAAATAAATGAAATAGAGAACGTTACAATTGAACGTGACATTTAATCTGAATTTCTCGAAACAAATCTTAAAAAAAAAGCAGATTTATTTCAGCATTAAAAGTGTCAAAGTGATTCATTCGCCCAGCTTTGTATGCCTGAAAGCTATGTGAACATTTGCATGTCAAAAATATCCTTTGATAAATTCAACAAATGCCATATTCTATCACATCGAATATTTTAACCTTTTTAATTTTTAAAATGACTTTAGAATACTATAATTATTGCCTATAATTTTCTGTCTCCTAAATCCTTAGTAAGGATTTTTTTTTTTTTTTTTTTTTTTTTTTTTTTTAAATAAATAATATCCATTAAATTCATTCAAGTTTACGTAAGAGGAATTACTTTTAAGCATAAATAAAACATTTCGTTATTCTGCGCCATTTCATAATGAAATTTATTTAAAAGCGAATAAAATAATACAGTTAAACGTTAGATTTAGATATATTTTCACAAAAAATATCTTTAAGTAGCAGATTTACTGCAGCATTAATTCTGTCAAAGTGATATATTCATTCAGCTTTATGTATCAGGATGCTAAATAAGCCTTTGTATGTCAAAAATATCTTTTGACAAATTCAATACAAGCTATTGAATCAAGTCACATATTTCAAGCAAAATTACACGTAGATATTAAATTATGAATTATAATTTTAACAATGAAACTCTAATAAAGCTGTAGATATACTTAACATGAACAAATCAGAGTCCTAAAGATAATCATGATAAATTTTGGATGTTTTATATATTATATTAATTAAAGGATGTTTCTGAATATTAAGAATAAAAATGATAAATTAAGTAAAACTTTAATAATAATTATTTTCTAGAATTTTTTTTCCTTTAATTTTGTATTTTTTAAAAGTGTTTTATGATTTCGGTTTGCCTGGCACTCTGTCTGTCCGTTGTGTGATCGCACAGGCAAAGTACATTGAAGGTTAAACGATGAAGCGTGCACGGACAGTTAGAAAGTGTTAATAGTCTATGCGAATTGCATGATTTTTCGTTCCTGTTTTAGTATAAACGTTACACAACTTTTCTTTTCCAAAATGATTTGCAAATAAAGTGTATTATTATCACACACTGAGAAAAAAATATATACCGCCTTCCTCTAGAATTAATAAGTGGCTACTTTCTAAATCCCTTAACTAGAAATATAGATTTTCGAGCTATGCGCATAAGGCACGCCAATAAACTGAATAGACGAAATGTTCGAGAATTTCTAGTTTACACATTTCTAGATAGTGAAACAATATTCTGAATATTCCGAATATTCTGAATCTTTTGTATGGCGAGAAGTTCTCGCTTGATTTTCTAGAATTGCGTAATAAACCAAGATTATAGTTGCTGGAACCCGCCTCTTGTAGTCTTATTTATTTGCAGAGATTTTTAAATAACTTTGCCCTCGATAATATAGGCAAACGCTCTAGAATTTTAATAGGGGCTTCTAGAACTCAATTTCCAAGGGGACTAGAATTTATAAGGATGACATGGAACTATTTTTTCTAGAGCCACAATTTAGGTTATAGATGTCAGTTAGCTAATTTTTTCTCAGTGCAATATAAAACATTTATACAATAAGGAAGAATATTTTGCTCTGCATGAAATGAAATAAAAAACAGATTTAGAAAATATTTATGAATTTTTACAGGCAAAGTGTTGAGGTAATGTTTTTGAACAGTAATAACATTGTTATTATGAACCTTTTAAATAAGAGACACTATATTTGAAAATTAGAATGCATTAAAAAAAATGGTAATAGTTTTAGAAAAACACTAATGTGACATAAGTTATTGTGCTAAGGGAATTCTACTGAGTGTGGAACCCTTCGTCCGAAACTAAAAAAAATATTTCAAATATTCGAGAGTTTTCACGTGCAACATTCTCGGTAGCTTATTCGAATAAGTTTAGATAGCTCTGTTTATTGACTTTAAATTTAATTCGCTTCACCAACTGTTCTTAAACTGAATACAACAAGAAAAACTCATAAAACATCTTAAAGTGCACTTTCAGCAAATTCTAGTTATAGCCATAATATATCCGGAATCTTTTGTATAATTGAGTTGAATGCTTTTCATATTATATTTCTACAGAAGCATGCTTTTATGGATAGAAAAAAAATAGCAGTTAACTATGTTTAATACCGTATAAAAATGCTAATATATGAATGAGAAAATTCGCCCATACACGTAATGTACTTGAATCCTTTTAAATATCAAAATTTTTGCATGCCCTGCAGGGCATGTTAGTCTGGAGCATACATGCCCGAATTAAATTTTTACATGCCCAAATATCTTATTCAAATGCATACTAATAAAATCATTCACATGTCTAGCAAAAAGAATTTAACAACATTATACCTATGCAGACATTGTTTATTTCAATTAAATCTAAGTAAAAGTCTTAGACAAAATGCTATAATTTTGGAAAGTTATTTTATATTAACTATTTGCATGCCCAGCAAGTCATGTAAGGGGAAAAATTACATACCCAATCTGAATTTTTACAGGCTCCGGGCATGTCGGGCAATATAATGTTCGAGCCCTACTTTTTATGTTCCTGTACACGAACAGTTTATCCGTTTTCAGAAAGTGTTTTAAGTAATACCCTCATAGCACACTGATTTGGACTTCCTGCTACTATATATATTTTTTAAATTATGCTTATAAAAAATAGACAGACAGTCACAAAAACAGATACACAAGCACACGGATTGCCAACCTTGGCGGTTTAATAATACCACTATTCTAAGAAAAATATTTTTGTTTTATTTAGTAACGAGGAATCTGAAAGTAAATTAGACGAAACCAACTTATCTGTAAAAGTGGTGTTAGCAAATTAGAAGAGTTGATAGCTAAGCAAAGTAGCTTTTGACGACGTTTTTTTTTTTTTTTCTAGTATGAAAACAATCGGACTCCGGTTCTAAAAAGGAAAAAAGAGGAAAATATATGATGAAAGGTCTTAATTATTAAAGTATGTAGATAATTAAAAAGTGCCATTTTCAAGTGTAGCACAATCTAATTGCGAGAGGTGTGCCAAATTTTGTAGGAAGATTCTAAAATTCTAAGACGGAAGGAGGCCGCTCACCACTATGCAGCGGTTTTGAGCGTTTTTAACCTATAGAGAGGGGCTCCAAACCCACTGTGGATATTCAGAAGAGCCCGTCTCCAAAGGTTAAGCCTCCCCCGTTGTTTATTGCATAAGCAAACAAAGTGAGAAAAAAAAAATTACAATGGTCGCCAGAGCACAGCTCTCACGCAACAAAGGGCGACGAAGTTGCATGAAAGTGGAGAGGACCGGAGTCGACAGGTAGTCTATTTACAAAGTTCATACAGGTAACGTACAAAGTTTACACAGTGTTTATACCAAGCCCAAACAACCTATGAACAATGTTGGTTAATAGCAACATCATGCGCTGGATGATTGCTTCCCGAGAGCACTTCCGTGGAATGCTGCAGCATCAGACATGACCAGTATTCGCCATGTAGGAGAGGAGGAAAAAATTAAGGAAAGATAGAGAAAGAATTTAGTTTGTTTATAAGACGGAGAACGAAGAAAAAAAGAAAAAAAAAGCTTCAAATTCACCACTAGGAGAATATATGCTAGTGATTAGGCACTTTTTAAAGTATTATTTTTGTTTCCACCTCTTATTTCGAAATGAGAGGCACCGCGCTAATTTGTCCATAATTTCCCCCTTTTAAAAGATCTCTTTTCCATTATGTAGCGCTAAATATTCCTCTAGTGGTGATTTATGGAACTTTTTTCTTTTCCGTTGAATCCTTCGTCCTGTGTCTTGCTTAATCTTCCAACGAACTTTGGCACCATTCTTGCAATTAGAACACGCTACAGAACAGTGTGAGCACTGTGAGTTTAATTATGGCCAACTGAATTTTACTTTTACAATGTGAACACAAACATTTGTCAAAATAATTGTCTGCAGAATCATTCACTGTTAAAATAAAACTATTATATAGCATTTGTATCTGATGTTGCAAAAACATTTACAATTAAAATTCTAAATTAAATAATATTAAATAAAATTAAAATAATATATTACATTTTCAAATCTAAACGTAATAAAACATTGAAATAAGTTTATAAAATTTGTATGAAATATTTGTATGAGATTTATATTTGAAAGGCCAAGTCGCAAAATTATTTCCTTAAGGAATCTTAATAACATTAAAAATGAAGAAAAGCTATTATTCTTCTTATCCTAAAGGGAAAAGTATTTCATAAATCCTTTAAAATTCATTTCCAACAGTTGTTTTAACGAAAAAATTTTTCTTGAAGCATTAAAAAGTTCCTTTCGCATTGGCTTTTAGAATAATTTAACCATTACAAACATATCTTTTTAGAAATACATGTATACATTTTGTAGTTTTTATGTATTTGTGCTCTGAATAAATCATATATTATATTTTGATATATTTTACAGCCATTCATGCATATATTAGAATGATTAAAATGCATGTTAAGACTCAAATATTTCTTTTGCAGATTATAATGCTAGAATATAATATATATATTTTTTTTTATTCTTTTTTAATAATTATTGTAGAAATCGATAAATTTTATGTGATAATAATTTTCTAAACAAAATGTTTATAATGTAATTTAATAGACATTTATTCATTGCAAAAGAAAAGAAAATCAAAGTGATTCCCATAGGTTGCAGATACTTTTTGAATGCACTTACCTATTGGGTTGTTCGGAAAATAATTTCGTTTTTCCTTTGAAAGTGAAAGACGATTTTCTTATATTGTATAAACATTTTATTTAATTATATATTCTCTACTTTAATCGGTTTCTTAGCGATCTCATGAGTTGTTATTTGGCAGTTTTCATAAATCAATACTTTATTTTGTCTTTATTAGCATAAACTGGTTTTCCAGAACATAATGCATCTTCAACTTCAAAATTACAGGAACAAAATTTGGTAAACCAGTTTTGACACTGGCGTTTTTTAAATAAATTTTCTGTATACACATCGTATTTTTTTCTCTTGTTTGAACAGTGTTTTCGCCTTTTTGATAGCAAAAGCAAAATATGTCGTAAATGTCGCTTACGATTTTCTTTATCTGATAGGGCACCAATCAAAACCTATTAAGCAGAATAAAACGAACTTTTTCACAAGCAAGCCTTGCTATATCAGCTGTCATAATATATAATGGTAATGCAGATTAAGTGTGAAGATGGTGTGAAAAAAATACAATTAAGTCCTCGGCTCAGAAAAACGAAATTACTTTCCGAACAACCCAATACTATATCGCTTAACATTAAAATGTATTTTTACTCTTTAATGACGTCTTAAAAGACTTTTTTAATACAGGAAAATAACCTCCAATAATTTTTTTTTATGGCTTTATATTTACAGAAAAACTGTTAAATATATTTTTTTTGTGTAGTCCTGTAAATTGTCAAAAAAACAACAAGACTATAAAAATATAATTTGTTTTGAAAAAACAATCACGCAATAGTATCCTTATACGTTTTTTTTTTTTAAAGAAAAAGCAGTGAAAAGGTTAGTGTAGTTGTGTTTATCCTCAAAAACTCGATTACCAGGCAATTTTCATTTATATCGTATAACAAATGTGATCAATTATGTGGGATCGAATAAAAATTAGGCTAAGAATATTATTCGGAAATAGTCTACTGTTACAATCATACAATCTTACAATTATAAACATACATTACAAAATACAGTATATTTTAACAAGTACTGTATATGAACATACTTTGAAATCAGAAAAAAAAAATAGGTTTAGATCTTTTTTTTTTTTTTTTTTTTTTTTTCTGTAGATAACCAGAACATATGAAAAGAATTTTATGTAGCAAATTTGAAGGAAATTGTTAGGCAGATTTTGAGATTTCGACCTTCGTCCCAATTTTGTTTTTTTAGAAAACTAGGTAGACTCATTTGTTTGTCGGAAGTCAATAATGACATTTAAAGGATATCGAACCGGAATTATTACGACGAGTTTGAAGAAAATCCGTAGAACCATTTTTAAAGAAACTTACTTGTGACTCCTAAAATTCAGCTACTTATACAAGACGCCTATCAATTTTTGTGAAGTAACTAACTAATACATAAAAAATGACATCTAAGACGGGGCTTTGCATAGCGCAACCTTGAAGAAAAATGTGAAATCTGGTTTTGAGATATGAACATACGGTTTTCCATTCCCACATCTGGTCTTTATATGTACTACATCAGGTTTTCCATTTTTCCTCAAAAGTTGGTAAAAATCATCTATACACTGGAACTACCTTAATTAAAAAGTTTTGTTCTACCTTTTCCGTTTTGGGGATATCATAGTCAGAAGATCAACACCCACACACATGCACTATGATTATTTTCCACTTTTTGGTCTCAGGAGACCTTACAATATGTGAGTCAGGTGAAAAAACTCGATATTAAAATTTCTGACTGGATACATTACTTCCATTATACTTACGACAGTCGGGTATTGGAAGCAAAAATTAAACTCTTATTGAAATACACAGATCGTAAAATTGAAAAATAAAATATCTGCAATAATTAAATATAAATTAAGAAACATTTTTATTCTGACTTTTAGTTTCCCATCACGCTATAGATATAAAGAACTTAAGTATTTCTGAAAAATTTCGATTTCAGACTTTTAACGTTTTCACTTCTTTTTAGGTGTGAGGAATCCAAAATCAACAAAATTGATTTGGTGTCCATGTATCGGTTAGCCAATTTGTTAGTAGTATGTTAGTCTGTGTAAAGAATATTTCAAGAACAAATGATCACTAAATGGTCGATCTGTTTTAAATATCAATTATGATACTGTGTAGAACGTAGTTTATTATTAACATTCTAATTTGACGACTTGACAAATTTTACAATTTTCTTAAGATGGGAGGACAGGCCAAATTTTCGCTCAAACGTGCATTATGGAGATTATTGTAATGGAAATAGTATGGAAGGGCATGGAAATTAAAATATGAAACTATCGCTTATAAAATTAATGAGCAGTTTAATATAATATAAACGTAGCGAATCGACTAGCGAGTGAAAAATTTCAGTCAGGATAATGCTGAGTTATCGACCGAGTTAATATTTCTTAGCCTGAATATAATTTGACAACCTAGTGTGGTAATACAGTGTGTGCTGTATAAAATGAAAATAAATATATCACGAGGATATAAAGCAGAGTTCACCTATACAAATTAGTTTATTCTAAGCTTTACAATTGATCATTTTAAGAGAAATAAGTTTAATGGAAATATTCTCCAAATAATTTTATTATTAAACCTACATCGGTATGGTATCAGGCATGGATCAGTTATTATTATTATTATCTCTTGTACAATCTCTTGTGCTATATTATAGATCTATTGAAAAGAACAACTCTCAGTGATATTACAACAGGCAGTAATAAAATTACTTAACTATTCTCCTTTGTTTAAGGCTGTCAAAATAAAGAACATCCATTTTGATAACAGGATATTGTTGATGTAACGGAATTCAATTTGTTTCCATTGTATAATCGACTGTAAAAACTACTGTGAATTAGTAATCACATACAGTTTACATTATTTTATATTTAATTCAATTGAAAATTTTAAATAATCATTTAACATTTATTCATTTTGTTGGCTAGTTAAAAAATAAATGAGAATAAAAGATATTATTCAACTCATATTTTCTTCAACTTTCTTCAACTTGAGTTGAATTTTATTCAACTCATTTTTTCTGTACTACATTAATAAAATATCTTAATGTTAATTACTGCGAAATTAAAGATTGTTTACTGCATTACAATTAAAAGGAATACAGATTTTTCGTTGTGTATGTTTAGCTCTAATATTTTTTAATTGCCGTGAATTCTGATTTATGCTAGAATTGTTTACGATATTCTTCCTTGTTCATTTACGGCTGTTCCAACCTGAGAATTAATGAGTTAGTTTATGGTGTATGGTGTAGTGATTAAGTAGTCTGCGCTGAAGACCTAGGCCTGCGTAGACTGCCCTCCGTATGGATTTTTCTAAGGGGTCCCAGATCGTATTCACGCGTGTTTTCTCATGGTCAATTTGTGTGGGCTTTTAAAACACAAAACTACTAATTCAATTAATTACTAATCATTTAAAATTTAATAGAAAATAACGTATTATATACAAATATACAAAAACGTTAATATGAATTAAATTTGTACTGCTGATCAAATGTTCGTAGTTCATTTAACACAGTTCGCTGCACAAACAAATCACTCACAACTTCTGTTTTCAGTCACTTTAAAAAAAAAAAAAGTACGCGGTCTCGTCCAAAGCTCCGGCACTGCTAAAACGTCGTCTAAAACAAGAGGTGCACTCTTCGATGTGCAGTCCTCACCGTTCGTCCGTCAACTAACTTTTCCTCTCTGAGCGCTTTCAGCAGACGTGTGTTCCGGAAGCGGCGCCCGACTGACGTCACCGTTGCATCCTTCCGGTAAGATTATGCGCTCTTCATCACATCGCTAGTTCATCCCGCTTCGGAGTTACAGGCTACGGCAAAGGAAAACTGGGCAGCTTTGGATTCCAACGTTAGGTGAAGCAAGATGCTGATACCACACTCGGCCATCCTGCGTCGACTGGTCTTCCAGGCGGTCACACTGAAAAATACAAAAAAACAAACAAACAAACAAACACAAAAGCAACGCAAAATAATAACAAACTTATTTACAGTACATTTCAAATTTGATAGTCTTTTTTTTTTTAAAGTTAAGTGATCCCTCGTCTGAGGAACTTAGCATGAGTGGATGTGCAATGGGGGCCTTCATGGCATCCATCTCTATTCATATCATCAATATTTTCATTTTTAATTTTCACTGTATTACAGTTACAAAAGTATATCAGTTTTGGTTTAATGGCAACTTGGTCGCCTATTGTACCAGTTTTTGGTGGTTGTCTACTCAATTTATATTTTGCTATATTTTTCTTTTTAACTTTGATAAATTGTTCTTGTACATGTGTACGCATGTCTCTACTCTGGGACTCAAAGTCATTTTGGAGCTCGAACTCGAGAACCTCTAATTGATCATTTTCAGTTTTAGTGTCTTTTAAGGCCTCTGCAGCATCTTGTTCGGTCATAAAATCTATAGTAGCACTCTTATATGCAGGGAAAACTTCTAACTGTATTTGCACAGCTTTGGGAAATAATGCGGCTATTTCGCTAATTGTAGTCTCCAATGGAAGTGATGGAATAAATAATTTTCTCAAATTTATACCGGCAGTCTCTTCTTTTGGGAAATTTAGTCTTTTACAGTCAACGGAATCTATCGTCAATGGCTTTTTTCTCAATTTCTTTCTTTTAAGGAGTTTGGAATTTTTGTCAACTTTTTCCTTCAACTCTTTCAGCCCTTCGGCTATCTGCGAAATTTTTTCAAGTAGGATTTGTTTTCATCTTTCTTCAAATAAGTGTTTTCTTGATTTTGCAATTTCATTTGAGAAACATTCGTGTGACTTCGTCCCTTTCGGCGAGGCTCCTCCTCTTCCTCACTGTCATCGTCTACACTATTATCGTCCTTCAAAAGCATCTTCTTATCGTCATCACTTTCGTCATTCTCGTCGTCGTCGTCATTTTCACTTACGGCTTTTTCGGAAGATTCTAATGATTTGTTTGACAGCATAACAGATTGAGGGGTTTTATTTTCACATTTTTCAACACTAATTAATGTTTCATTTATTTCTGGGGATTTCTCAAAAATTTTATTTTTACAGTTAATAATGGGGGCATCAATAGTAACATTCGTGTTAATTTCATTGTTATATGCATTTACTGGAAGAACTGTTACTAGATTTACTTCAAGTGAGCTAGATTTATTTTTCACAAAAATACCTTTCTCATTTATCGTTGTTTCACTTAACATTAACACATTCATGCCGATTATCATATCATATGGTATTACATCATTGTTTACAACATAAATATTAGTTTTACTGTCAAATTCGTCAATTTTTAAATCAGCATCAAATGAACCTAACGGCTTTATGGAACTTTTCCCGATCCCCTTCAAAGTAGTACTCATAGGATTTAATCTATCAATATTCAATTTATTAAATGCATTTTTTCGCAACAGTATTGCTTCACTTCCTGTATCGATTATACCTGTAAAATTTACATTGTTTATTTGTATAAGTTTATCCATGTTTCGATTTACACCAATACACAATGCCTCAACTTCGGGTTTTGAACCCGGACATTCTGAACATTTATGCCCAAATTGTTTGCATGCAAAACATTTCAGACCCTTCATTCTATGAGGGCAGTCTCTAGACAAATGGTTTTTATCGCCACAGTTATAACAGAGTTTGTTTACTTCACTCTTAGGACTAAATTTTTCATGTACTTTATATGCTATGTGTTTCGGTTTTGCATTATCTACTTTACAAATCTAAATTTATTTTTCTCATTGTCTTTTTTAAATGCTTCATATAATTTAATTTTTTCTTTGAAATCATGTAAGTTTTTGGCCCCATACAACATAATCTTATGTTCTGATCTATCATTGATTCCTTGGATCACATAGTGCATTATAGCGGCATCATCAATGTGCCCGTTCTTGCATAGTTCACGCATTTTAAAAAAGTATTCTATAATGGACTCATTGCCTCTAATTTTCCTTTTACTTAAGACATCATGCAATGAGGTAGAGTTAATTTCAAATTTAAACTCACCGATAAGCGCTTTTTTTAGTTTTTTATATGTAAATAGCGCTTTTTCAGACTTAATAAATAACAGAGCGTTTCCGCTCAAAGATGGTTTACAAAAAATTATTTTCTGCAGTTCGTTCAAATTAAACATTTCGGAAATTTCCTCAAATTCAGCAAACCATTCAATTATGTTTTCATGCGGCTCACCGCTAAATTTTGAAATACTATTTTCAAAATCGTTAAATGATACAACTGCACCATGTGTTCCAACATTTTTACTATTTTCACTATGAATGTTACTCTTTTTAGTTTTATCATAATTATCAATAATATTATCATCATTATTATCATTATGGCATTTATCATTATTATTTTTATGGCATTGCACCAAGGAATCAATTTTCGTGACGTCATTATCGCCACTTTCCGATTTAATTTCAGATTCACTGCTCGATTCGTTCTCAGAATCTTCATCATCTGAATTGTTGTCAGAATTTTCCTGTTTTAATAACTCTATATCACATAGATTTAACAACAATCTATCTCTTAATTCGTCTTTGCTCCCATCAAAAGGGACATTTAATATATTACAGATTATGATAAGTTCATTCAAAGAAAAGTTATCACTTATAATTTTTTGTTTTTGAATGTAATTTTCGTCGCCAACGGCGAAAGTGAATCCTGTAAACTTTTTTATTCGTCATCTGTTCCTGCGATCACCGTTGTCATCGAATAAAAACTGATGCCGAATTCTAATTTTATTATATTTTTCCTGACTTAGTGCAACACCAATTTTAGGAATGTTCCCAAGTGAGACCATCATGCAAAAAAAAAACAAAATTTACGTACCTTCGTAGAGCGGAAACAGTAGGTGCTTTGTTGTTCAAGATTTCTCGTTCAAATCTCCGCCTAATTGATTTGTCACTTTTTAATCCTTGAACACTTTGCAGAACATATCACACTTTCTACATATCTACTCATCCAGGGAGAATTTAAATCAGGGAAAACATTCTGCATTTAACCACCGTTCACAACATGATCAAGCATGCGAAGAAATGTCGACACAGTTCTTTTAAAGTTAATAAAGTAATTAAAACACAAAGTTTATGCAGTTTATCAGTCTATATTTTATTAGTCCAAGCGCATCATCATTTATAGAAATACAGTTCGCAAAAGTTTTAAAATAGTCGATTAAATAAAGAGTTCACATTTTATAAAAGTAAAAATAGTTCTTTTTTTGTTTAACGTTCCATTGAAAATTTACGCTAAATTAAAATTCACGATCCATCCGAAATTTAAGTTGCATCTAAAGTTTACGTTATTTAAACATTTACGTTAAAATGAAAATTCACGATCCATCTGAAGTTTAAGTTGCAATCAAAGTTTACGTTATTTAAACATTTACGTTAAAATGAAAATTCACGATCCAGCCCACTTCTGACTTTTTTGTGGGATGGCCGATTTGTGTGGGCTTTTAAAACACAAAACTACTAATTCAATTAATTACTAATCATTTAAAATTTAATAGAAAATTAAGGTATTATATACAGATATACAAAAACGTTAATATGAATTAAATTTGTACTGCTGATCAAATGTTCGTAGTTCATTTAACACAGTTCGCGGCACAAACAAATCACTCACAACTTCTGTTTTCAGTCACTTTAAAAAAAAAAAGTACGCGGTCTCGTCCAAAGCTCCGGCACTGCTAAAACGTCGTCTAAAGGAAGAGGTACACTCGTCGATGTGCAGTCCTCACCGTTCGTCCGTCAACTAACTTTTCCTCTCTGAGCGCTTTCAGCAGACGTGTGTTCCGGAAGCGGCGCCCGTCTGACGTCACCGTTGCATCCTTCCGGTAAAATTCTGCGCTCTTCATCACATCGCTAGTTCATCCTGCTTCGGAGTTACAGGCTACGGCAAAGGAAAACTGGGCAGCTTTGGATTCCAACGTTAGGGGAAGCAAGATGCCGATACCACATATATATGTGTGTGTTATGTAGATGCTGATTTAATTTTTATAAGACATAAAATTAGAAAGAACCAGAATCAGGACGTTGATCCTGTGGCTTAATATGCCAACAGTCTTCTAGTTGAGCCAATCCGGTCAATGTCAGGTTGTTCCAATTTGTTCATAAAAATGGTGGAAATTTTTATTCAATTGTTCTGCGAATTCATTTGTCTGCAGTCTTATGGATGAAACTTTATCTCTATATTGTTATGTATTTGGGGTTCGTGTATTGTCCATGAATAAAAAACAGATCTTGCAGAGGCTTAAAATTTATTTAACAGAAATAACCAGAAGATTAAATGACTATCCACCAATTATCAGCTTCAAATACACCACTAATTGCAGCTTAAATAATATTAGTTGACAGCATAAATATCACAGTATAAAGATTATCATAAGTATAATCAACAGAAAAAACTGTATTCCATAATAAAGGGTTGGTCAGAGAGCTCCTAACATTTCAAACGCTTGGCTTTAACTGAACTCTGGACGGGCACAATAGAACCCTATTTATAATCTTATATATCCAGAAATTTCTAGATATTTTGTGAAATATTCGATTTAAAAGTTCGATATTCAATATATCGACAATAAAGATTTTCTTGTCATACTCACCAAAGTAAGTCGTCAAGAGGCTGTAAACGTACCAGTATGGCACCAGATTTGTTGCTAAGGCAATTTCCGCTTTGATGAAAACTTTTAAAGAGCTTTTTAAAGGATACTGGTTATTTTGATGCCGTAATAAGGCAGAAACCCGGAAAATTAACATTTTGTAATTTGACTAAGCCTCTTTAAATAAAATTACAAAAACCCTGTATTATTTATATATTCATAACAATATTTAACTCTGTGTATGTATATTAAAACATTTATTCGATGGAAAGGATGAATTAAATTTTAACCTAGAAAATAATGATAGTCAAATATCAACTGGTTTATTCAGCTAGTAGGCCGTAGCAGGCTAAACTGAAAGACATAGATTTGAATCCACGATCGCTATTATTTTTGTTCATGTAAAAATTAATTTGGACTTTCCATGAAACAAATTGTAGTACTTTTAGTATTATTAAAATATTTCTAATTGATTATGACTAAACTGAAATTCTTATCTTTGCATTAGGTCTTTGCATAAATTCCTGCGGTTTTTTATTGTTTCATTTCATAAAAATACATCAAATCAAAGTCCCCCCCCCTCGAGGGGAGTAAATTTTCATGATGGGTATCTTTCAAAAGAGCTCGCCAATACCTTTAAAACGAATGGTTGAACCATCGATCTGCGATAATTTAAAACAAAGTTATAGATCTTTTTTACTTTTAACGAAAAAAACTTAGAAAAAAAATCGCATTTTTTATTTTTATTTATTTATTTATTTATTTAATATTGAGAATAAAATGGACTTTTTTTGGATATTAGGTGTTATACTACTTCTCTAATATGAAAATCGTCTTCATTATCATAAAAGTTATTTTTAATAAATTATTTTTTAAAAACAGAATTATTTTTTAATAACTGGATTAAATTCTATAGAAATGTGGGTGCATTAATTAAACGAGGGGTTGAGGGGGGCGCTAGCCCCCCTCACACAGAACTAATTATCGTATAAAACTCTTCCGAAGCCTAATTTGAGTTGTTTAACATAGGTTTACATAACAGTACTCGTTATCTTACTTCTTAATCTCCAACCTGTATTTATAGTATTAAATTTCAAGGTAAGAGAAAGTCTTGAGTGACACACCAGATTTTTTTTTTTTTTTTTTCTCTTATCCTTATATATAGTATATATTATAGAAAAAGTATTGTTTAGGAATCAAATATTCGAAATTGTGTTTTTGTTATATTTGCAGGTTTTAAAGTCCCTGAATATAAAAATCAGGTTTTTAGAGGTTATGTGTCTGTGCTTAAGTCTGTTATCAGCATACTCCTAGAGCAAAAAGTACCTGAAGCCCCAAATCAGTATTTTAGATCTGTATCATATAGAAATACTACGCTAAATTTTTCGTTGAGATCAAGCAAATGATCCATTTACAAGGACATCCAAGAAAATTCAAATACATTAGGTCTTTGGAAGAAGTTTTTAGTGGTTACAGTTTAAGATATCTAGTGTACACTAAAAAAAAAAAAAAAAATGAAATGAATATAATTTTTTTTTTTTTATATGCATTAAAGCATGTTTGTGTAGAATATTTCCTACAAATCATTCATCATTCATTTACGAGGCTATTCTAAAGGACTAGAATACAATGGGACTATACATGGAAATTGCTGAAAATGCGTCTTAGGTTGCGCTGTGTGTTATTGACATAGAACGGTATTTTAGAACAAATTGTGGTGCATGCATTACTTATAGAACACATGAAAAGCTACTAATAATTAAGGGAAAAACATAACATACCTTTTTTATTGATTGTAATTAGTGGAAGTGCATTACTATATTTTACCATGTCCAGGAAAACTTCTCAGAAATGAAAGTTAATTAATCATACCCATACGTTGAATATATATTTTTTTTCTTTTTTAAGTTAAAACTTCAACGTGTGTTTTTCTATAGTTATGTTGTTTGAGGTTTCCTGAATATCATTGTCAAATTTTTAATGGTTGTTTTTTTGTGCACGTCTGTTATCAGCATAACATAAAAATAAATTAGTATGTTGTGGCCACCACAAGACTTTCTTCTATATTTTCCTATATAAATTCACTTAGTAATAATATTAAAAAAAAAAAAAAATACGATTTTATTTTTTTGAAGTTTTTTTTGGTATAAGTAAAAAAATCGATAGCTTTGTTTTAAATTATCACATATTCATAGTTCAACCATTCGTTTTAAAGGTATTGACGAGACCTTTTGAAAGATACCCATCTTGAAAATTTACTCCCCCCCCCAGGGGGGGAAGCGATGCCCCCAGATGCACAATTTTTTTTCCTAATTAACTACTACTATTATCAATAACTCATATTAATTTTACAATCACAGGTTAAGAATAACTCTTAATATGTACATTTATACGAAATTTTGTCCTATACTGCGCTGTTAAAAATTTAGAAAAATACGATCACATTGCCACCTGTTGAGCGATTGATCCCCAAATCTAATCAGCACCAGTTTATGTCAGGGGCCAACTAAATACCAAGTTTGCTTAAATTTCGTTAAAAGAAAAATTACGATTTCTTTTCCAAGTAGCTAACTTTGTTTTAAATTATCACAGATTTATAGTTCAGCCATTCGTTTTAAAGGTATTGACGAGACCTTTCGAAAGATACCCATCTTGAAAATTCACTCCCCTCGAGGGGAGACTTCCCCCCAGGGGTGTGGCGAGGCTCCTACATATACAAAAATTTTTTCCCAGTTGACTATCTCTATTATAAATAATTCTTATAAATTTCATAATGATTACTAACAAATAATTCTCTTTCTGCACATTTATACAAAATTTTGTCCTATATCACCATGTTAAAAATTTAGGAAAAGCGGGATGGCAACGCAACCTGTAAGACAATTTTTACCAAAAGTTGATAGACACTAATTTATGTCAAGGTGCAACTACATACCAATTTGTATGAAATTCTGTGCTGTAGTTCCTGAGATACAGTTGCCACAAAATTTTGACACACATACAGAGACAGACAGACAGACAGACATTTTCTAAAAATGGACAAATCGTGTTCTACAGCTCACAAAACGTGTAAATCCATCAAAAACCCGAGGTCGAAAATTTTTAAGAATCCAATACTTTCTTCTATTGAATATTGAAGAAAGTAATAATTTCAGGGAATTCATATGCAGTATTTTGAATTTTATATGATGTTACCACTTGAAATGTTTGATAACAGTTGATTGATAAGTTACACTGTAAAAAATATGAACACATTTTGTCAGTCAGTGACCGTTGAAATTTTTACAGTCACTGTCCGTAAAAATAAAGTTATGCCCGTAAAGGTTCCATAATTCTTTTCCTCGAAGAGAAGAAGTGACCTTTAATAAACGGTGAACACAGTGAATTTTACAGGACTTTGTTACAAATACGGGCATTGATATTTTCCCTCAAAGAAGGCAGTTGACCGTAAAATTCAACGGTCAAATCTCTGAATTTTACTGAAATTTTTTACAGTGTACAAGGCGTAGTGCAAGTGAAAATTGTCTGAATAATTTTGAATAAAAATTTGAATTCAATAGCAGCCTTGAATTCTATATAAATGTAGGTACTATACTCAACCACTCATACAAAATTATTTGTCAAATTAAACCGTTCCTAAACCTTTGAATTTTTTTAACGTAGTTTTGTATAGATTACTCGTTATCTTACTTCTTAATCAGCAATCTCTCTTTACAGTACAGTAATTCAGAATAACTGAAAATCGTTTAAATGCCAAAGCAGGTTATTTATCTTATTATGCATATTATACGAATAAATGAGTTCAAGTTAAAAAAAAATTGTTAATGTTTAATTACCTTTTTTTTTTTTTTTTTTTTTTTTTTAGTTTATTAAAGGTACAAATGAACTTGAAGTAATTTTCAAAACTAAAGTACAAACTTTAAAAAATTTCTGTTTTAACTTTTACTATCGAAAATATCATGCTATTGTGTTAGCTATAAAAATACTTAGTGCTAACTACACTTTTAAAAATTTATTATATAGCTTATATAATTATCGGAATTTAAACACATATTTTTTAATCTGTCTTATTTTTTTGTAAATTTTTACTCATTTTTTGTTTGCTTAAAATAGTTTCAGCTTTCTATTCAGAGTCTTATAAATTACAACATCTGTCAATGAAATATGTTTCAACGTTTTTACGTTCTTTTAGGTTGAGAAATGGTTTTTTCAAATATTTTATTCCTCGAGATTTACATAAATCAAAATCAAAAGTTTTCTCCTTTCTAAACGGAGAAAAAAGTAATATATGGTTGTTTATATTCATATTCAAAGAAGCAGAATGTAATTAATGCTAAAAATATCTTTAAAAGTTTTTCCTAAATGTTAGAGCAAATACTTGTGTTTACCGCAGATTTATACATTTTAATATGTGAAATGAAATATTTTGAAACTACGTTTTAAGAATATTCGAGTGTAAAGGCTGATTATTTTCATATATAAACTATGTGAAAAATTGCAGAGCTGGGAATCGAGCTCGGGCCCTCCGCTAAACGCGCGGATGCTATTCCACTGAGCCATCCTGGCTGATAACAGCTTAGCATTTCTCACATAACTATTTTGAAACTAATTTACAGTTGTTGAATTTATACAAAAATTGAGTATATTTTAAATTTACATCTCTTAACATATTTTTAAGTTATATGTGTGAAAGTTACTGATTTCTCTCATGAATATGCGTTATTAAAAGTACCATGTGTCAAGATGTACATTATTATGAAAATGGTAAGAAGCAACAAATTATTTCACTACAGAAGTATTTTGTTTACCACGTGTAATAAATAAATAAATAAATATGGCAATTTTCTAACGAGAGGACTATTTGTATTTCAGAGAAGAATAGAGCATTCTCACTGTTTTGCTGTAGACTACCACGAGGAAAAAAAAATAAGAATGTAAATGCCCGACGTGAGAAAATAATAATAATAAAATATTAAAAGAAATATGATGAAACATATCACAGAAAAAAAAATATCCAAATAATACATTACATGAAATTTGTAGTATATATGAGGAGCAAACATTCAAACCGTGTTTTCTCCAAAAATAAAAAAAAATGAGTTAGTGATTTTTCTGTGAACTCAATATTAAATAGCACAAAATTATACTATTCTTTTAAACCAAAAAAATTTTTATCACATTATAAACGCTCTTAGAAAGTTGGGGTTTCAATCAAACAGTGTTTCCTCCAGAGCCTGTTTTCAGTCAAACTGTGATTTCTCCAGCCGACCAGTCAGAACTGTTCTTTCTGGTCGCGTGACTCGTACATGTACCAGCTTTTTATCTTTGCTTATTTCGTTAGTTCTATCTTGTTTTCTTCATTTTAGAGGAGTGTTTTTTTTTTTAAATTTCAAATGGAAGAATTAATAGGTGGTGTATTAGTGAGTACTTCTAATTATGGAACTAGAAAAAGACAGAGAATTGATGGAAAAAGAAAAGAAGCGAAAAAGAAACGATATTCAGCATCTTCAGATAACGTTTATGCTCCATGCAAACATTCTAGTAATACTTTTTCCTGCACTGATGTTAGACCTAATGACGTTAAGAAGTTTCGGGATAGACTTTACAAAATTGCGGACAAACAGCGACAAGATTCTATTATAGCCTCATTGGTTGTTACAAAAAATGTAACTCGACGTAGACCTAATAACCCAACCCAAAATAAATCGCAATCACCTGGCTCACAGCATGCATTTTCTGCTTCTTATTTTATTACTAGTAGCAGTGGTAGGAGAATTCCTGTGTGTAAAAACAATTTCGTGGCTATAACTAAAATAGGTCGTACCAGGCTAGCCAATATTGTTACTAAAGTACATGCTGGTGAGCCTGTTGAGGAAAAGAGAGGAGGCGATAGAAAAAGCCACTTAAGCATTAATAAAAAAAACAAGGTAAGAGAATTCATCTCAAACTTAAAGGCATCAGAAAGTCATTATGGAAGACAAAAATCGAAGCGATTGTACTTGCACTGTACATTAAGTATAAGGAAGTTGCATGAAGTTTACAACAAGAACTGCAACGACGATCTGGACAAAGTTAATTTTGCTATGTTCAGGAGAATATTCATAAATGAATTTAATATAGGCTTTAAGTCTCCTTCTAGTGATGTTTGCAGCACATGTTCTTTACTTGACCAAAAAATAAAGTCCTGTCCTGCAGGGTCTACAGAAAAAGTTGATCATATGACTGACAAAAGAATTCATATACTAAGAGCCAATGCATTTTATTCCATTATGAAAGAAAAAACAGATGAATCAGTTGTTAGTTTATGTTTTGATTTACAACAGATTCAACAGCTGCCAAAAACAAATATTCAAGATGCTTATTACTTAAGGCAGTTCAACTTTTACAGCTTATGCATAATGAGTTTGGATGGTCTCATTACAACATTTTATACTTGGTCTGAGGAGTTAGCAGGCAAAGGCAGCACTGAAATATCGTCGGCTTTATATTGTCACCTAAACAAAATGGACCTTGAAGGTAAAAAATGTTTGCGGCTCTTTAGTGATGGTTGTATTGCCCAAAATAAGAATAACATAGTTCTTCAAATGCTATTGCACTTTCTGTACACTACAACGTCAAGCATTGAAAATATAGTATTGTACTTTCCTGTCAGAGGACATAGTTTCCTTCCAGCAGATCGTATATTCGGTCGTGTTGAGAAGATCCTCAGAAAAAATGAAACAATAACATCAAAAGAACAGTACTATGAACTGTATCAGAAAGTTGGTGATGTAAAAATATTGGGGATGGATTGGAAACTTTATAATATGAAATCACTTAATGCTTATTTCAAAAATTCCCGTACATATCAGAATTGAAAAGAATAGTTTTAGAAAAAAATAGAGAAAGTGTGATGGTCAAAGGATTCAAAAACTATAAATTCGAAGCTATAAAAGAACAATCCGGAGCAAAACTTTTTAGGAAGGGGATTAATACTGCTATTATACGAAATGTTGTCTTACAATGTCTTCCTCTGAGTCATGGAATATCACTTGAAAAGAAAAATGATGTAGACAAACTTTTAAAATTGATGTATGGTGAAGAGTGGAAAAATCAGCCTGATTTTAAATGGTATAAAGATATCATTACAAATAACTTTCATGTAGAATATGAAGAAACAGAGGAAGCATGCAACTGCTTATGTGAAGATATTGGTTTAAAAATTTAAATTTCAAATTGGCTTAAAAACTTTAGTTCTTCCCTACAATTTGCAGGAGGATTTTTCACGTGTAAATATTTAATTTAATTTTATAATTACATAACAAAGTCTGTTCTTTTAATTAGTTTTATTTCATTAAGAATGTTATTTCATCAATATGCGAGTTACATACTTTTTCATTCAAAAAATGTTTTGTCCACATTGGAAACATTCAAAACATGTTTTCTCCCCTGTGTTTCGGTCAAAACATGCTTTCTCCAAAAATCGAATGCATTTTTCTAATTAACTCAGAGTTTATTAGGTAAAATATGACTACAGATCTTCCTAGTAACCAGTAATACGACTAAACAAACGATAATTAGGGTCTAAGAAGGGTTATTTTTTAATTTATCAGTTTTTTGTGTTTTCTGAAAAATTGTATTTGAAGGAGAAAACACGGTTTGAATGTTTGCTCCTCATATATCTATTTGGTACAGTATATAAATCTATTTGTACAGTCAGAAAAAAAAAAAAAAACCCACCTCCGAGTAATTTAACACTAAAATGTCGTATAAATATGCAAGTAGTGCCGAGCGATTGGTAATAAAGATAATTATTAATGCTATAATTAAAGATTGCTTAGGGGATTGTCTACATATTAAAATTTGTATCAATTTTTTCTCAAATGGTAACACCCATTTTCCTTCATCCATACACTTGGGAAAAAAAAAAAAAAAAAAAAAAAAACCATAAAATTTCGCACAGAAAATTACATTTATTTTTCAACGTAAGTGAAATAATTGGATTTCCAAATTAAATACGTGGCATGTGCAAAATCCCTTATGTATAACCCCTTCATTATAGTCTTCTATAAAAAACACATAACACAAAATGAAATACACTTCCAGCTATTTCCAAGTATAGCCCCAATATATCCAAATACTTTGGGTAGCCCTGTAACGAATGATGAATGATTTCCGTACCACAAGCTTCACAAAACAAACATGCTTTTATGCACATAAAAAAATACATTCATTTCATTTTGTTCAGAGTAGCCTATAGATGTCACACTGTACTTATTAGAAAATTCCACCATAGACGCAATGTGTTTGAATTTTCTTGGATGGTCCTGTGACTGTACACGAACTATTTGCTTGATCTCGATGAAAATTTAGTGTAGCATCACTATATAATGCAGATGTAGACTACTTAGTTTTTATTTACTTAGTTATTATTATTATTATTATTATTATTTCATGATCGCCATGCACGTCGTCCGTCCATGCACGAAATTTGTAGGCAGTCTGTTTGCGTGTTTCAGCGGAAGGTGACTGTTTGTAAGGTCAAATATAAAATGCATATGTGTGTTTAGTGTGTATGTGTATCATTACTGAGATATTTTTAATATCTTGTTTCTATTCAAACTTAGAAATAAAAACATTGAAGTATTTTTTTAAGTATTAAAAACGTGTAAAAAGACATTTCCTTTTTTCTTAAAGAATCACATATAGGCTTGAAAAATTAATTTTTAGCCGTTGGAAATTTCGTATATTTCATAATTAATTAGCATTTTCCAAATCCTTAACTGTAGTGTATTATTTATGAGCTTTGTTATTCAAAAACAGTTTTTTTTTTTTTTTTTAAACAATTAAAAAATCCAACTTCATTCATATTTCAATCCTTATTCATATTTCAAATACACTCTTTTTTTTTTTCTCTCTCTCTGCAGTTATTTTTCATCAATATTAGATTCTGATTATTCATATATCTAGTACCTCAAGGCAAGCTAGACGTTAATCATTAATCATTAATTCAGCAAAATAATGCTCTAAAGGCTTTTAAAACTTGATTAAGCAATGGAGTAATGAAATTGAGCTTTTTCGAAAATTAATGAAAATTCGAACATTTTTATTTTATATTTTTATTTATTTGACTTCAAGATCAGGCAAAAAAATGTTTTAATTTAGCTAAAAAGAATCTTGTGTAAAAAATAAATAATTAATTTTATATGAAGTTGTTTTTCACGCAAGTGATTTAAATTTATTTTAAGTTCTGCATGAGAAAGGTGTGTTATTTGCAATAATGAATGTTTGATACAGATTTTTCTTTTCCTACTAATTTCCTGAAAAGAAAAGTTAAATTAAAATTTTAATGAAAATCCAGTTGCGTCTTTAATTCTGCTAGTGCTGAAAGTAGAAAACAAAAGAAAATTTCTTTACATTAATTGTTATTAAACATTTAAGATTTAATTAAAAGAAAAGTACATTTATTATTTTTAAATTGTAATTGCAATATTGAAAATATAATTTGTTAATTATATTTCTTCTTTTTGATTTGTTAATTAGTTAATGAAATTTATTAAATGTTATACGGGTTCAGAATATTATGCTAGATTTCAAGCAGACTTTGTATTATTTGAAATTGAAATGAGTAAAGTAAAGACACCAGTGCTCGCCATTTTCAAAACAGACATGTTAAAATAAACGTTTAATAATATCTATGAATTTGAATCCTCCCTCGCTAGATTCCTTAGAATCGGAGAATCTAACTCGAACGGATTCAAATTCATACATGTTCATTAACGGTTATTTAACATGCCTTTTGTGAGGGTAGCGAACACCGGTGTCTTTACCTAATATATAATCACACTTCTTCACGTTATAAACAACATAAATTTGAAGAAGTTATTGAAAGCCTATTTTTTTTTTTTTTTTTTTTTTTTTTTTCTGCGTATGTAAAACATTTATCTTTTTATCCAAGCCAATTATTTGAAGAAAAAAGTAAATTATATGTAATTTTAATAAAGGGAAAATAAAATATGAGTGGAAAATAAAATATGAGTATAAATTTATAGTGGATTTTTAATATTTTATTTTTATTTCTGATAGACATAATCTTTCCATACACTGTAAATAGTAGCGTCTTAAATTCAGACAGAAATGTGTCTGAAATGTCAATTCAGATACATAAATGTCTGAAACACTTACGCATGCAAAATTTCAGACGCATTTGCTGTCTTAAATTAAGACACGTAAGTGTCTTTTTTATAAATGAGCTCAGATAAGTGTCTGAATAAGGTCGACACGTCTGAAATTAAGACATATAACATTTTCAGACACATAAAATTTCAGACATTTTACAATTTATGCACTTAAAAATTCTTCAGACATTACAAATTTCAGACACTTAGAAATTGAGACATTTGTATTACTTAACAAACTTTCCATATGAAATCTACTTTAAGCAGCATGCATATCCTGTTTTAACATTTTTTTAAACAAATAAATTTGACATTACTTTATGTAATATAAGTAGTTAACTTTTTAAAAATACTTAGACACGGATTTCATTCTGTTAAAAATTAAAAAACAAAGTTAATTTTTATTTAAAATTCTCACATGTAATAAATCAAAAAAATATTAAGATAAACGAAGCATGTAACTTGTAGCTAAGAAAGCGAATTCGTAGCTAAACAATTTGTGCATAATTGATTTTTTTTTCGCGTTTTAAAAATTATTTTATGTTTTGCTACACTTCAAAATGTAAAAGAGCATTTTTTTTTTTTTGGTTTCATGTATATAGTATGTTTTCTTGCAAATACCAGTTTAAAAAAAAAAAAAGTCGTTTAAAATCCATAGGCTACTATTTTTTCATATTTATTACGCATTAAAAAAAAAAAAAAAAAAAAAAAAAAAAACTCTAAACCTCTACACATGAAATTTAAGATAATATGTATTAAGCTTTACTTCTTATGAACAGTTTATTGCAAAGACATAAAACTTCAATTTGTTTTACGGATACTAGAATATATTTCGTTATATAAGCAGAGTTCAGCGTGAGCACCGATGGCTTGATTGGGATGACACTCGACTTTGAATCCATAGGCTGTCAGTTCGATTCCCGCCCGGGGCAACGGGGACTATTATTGTAAAAATTATTAATATATATATTCTATGCTCTAGGAGATTCTAAAATCTATTTCTCACAGGTAAACAGTATAAAACGCATCTTTTTATTTATGAAAAATATTCACTTCAGACAGGATCAAAGATGGCGGAATTTCAGACGTTTCGAGTGTGAAACGATGTGCCTTTTAAGACACCTTTTAGCATCTTAAAATTGAACACCCGTTTCAGACACAATTTTGTCTGAATTTCAGACACTTGCATTTACAGTGTAACGTCTTAATATCTTAACATATCACGTATATATCACCTTAACATATTTCCTATACATAACTAATTTATAACATCTAATATTTTAACATTACTCTATTCACTAATCATATATTATTGGAAATAAAGATACTCTATAAAAATCTTGTTCTTTAAAATAACTTTCAAGAAACCCTTTTTCCTTTAAACTAAGATTTGCACCCATGGTTAATTATGCTGCATAAAACAAATATGACATTAACACATTGACTGCCAAGCCAAAATTGCAAATGTTCACCACGGTGCCGAAAAATTCTGTTGTGAAATTTGTATTTTTTTCGACATAAAATTATATATAAATAGAATATTTTTCAATCTGATTCATTTTGCAACACATGGGGAGATTCTCCTTCTCCAACAATCAAACTCCAGTACGATTTTCATGTAACTAATATCGTTTTTATAGCCATGGGCTGAAGTGTTGAATATCCATGGCTATCATATCTGATAGCCAGTGTCCCAATGGAAACATCACTGGCTATCACATATGATAGCCATGGCAGTCAAAGTGCTAAATAATAATAATTCCCACTTAAAATTCAAAGTTTTTAATTTATGTGATGTTTTACTGACAATATATTAGTGAGCATTAGAAAAGGCAAGTTGTATTGGGTTAAAAGGAAATATATTTGCTATAACTGAATTCAAATTGAAAAAAAAAAAAAAAAAAAAAAAGTAATACATTCTAATTTTTTTATGAAATGTTGCTGTTGTTAAATAAGTTATATTTTAAGATATAAATTTAATCTAGTTGATACCCGTGAAAATTTGACAACTTAATAAGACTTAAAAGTACAATTGAAATCCTTTTATAGCACACCAGCCGAAAACCACTGTTTTATGCCGACTTTCTAAATGAGGCTTAAAGTGGGTGCGCTGGTTTTGTATGGAGTTGTCGCTTTACAATAGAATTCGACACAGTCACTGTTTTTTTATATAATCATAAAAATTTTCAGATTATTCAATCAAAAAAAAGTAAGTTAAAAATTTATGAAATACACTTAAATTTTTAAAAGATGGAGCATTTTAAACTACACTGTTAAAAATTTTTCTGTAAATTTACAGAGAATCTATTGGTAATTAATTATATTAAGTCTTACGTAAATGTACAGAGAATTAAAAAAAGAGATTCTGTCAAAATACAGAGAAACTATTCTGTAAATCAATCATAGTCTCTGTAAATTTACGTATGTCGGAATACACAAGTCTCTGTAAATTTACATAAGTAAAAATATCAAAGTCTCTGTAAATTTACATACGTAAAAACATCCAAGTCTCCGTAAATTTACGTTCGTAAAAACATTGAAGTCTTCGTAAAATTACATTTGTAAAAAAAAAAAAAGAAAATCTAAGTCTCTGTAAATTTACATATGTAAAAATATACAAGTCTCTAAGTTAACATATGTAATATTATGAAATCTCCGTAAATTCATCCAAGTAAAAATACCTAACATTTGAAATCCCCCACCAGCGGACAAGAAACTCTGCTCTCCAAGTTTAAAAGCTGAAGGTGCCGGGCTCGACCCAGGTCACGCTTTTCGGCCTGTTTAGATTTTTTCATGGTTTTCTCCAAAACTCACGTAAAGTCGGCAGCAAAATTAGTCGAGTGCTAGCAATAATTCCTATATGAAAAAGGTACACTTAATATTGCTTTGTTAAATAAATCTTTGTCGAGCCATGTTCTTAGCTAGTCTAAGAACATGATTCGACAAGGATTTATTTAACATAACAGTATTAAATGTACCTTTTACATATAGGAATTATTGTTAGCGCTCGAGTAATTTTGCTGCCAACAGCAAATACGGAATAAGACACCTTTGAAAAATCTTCATACAAGGCATTTTCACAGAGGCTTAGTACCCTAATGTAGCAAGTCGGCTTGAACTACCCCAACCCCACTGGATTAATATTAGTATATTTACAAGCGTATTCAATACACTGTAAACCGGCATGTATTTAGAAATAAATCCCAAGATTATAAATTTACACGTACAAAAACACCCAACTGTAAGTTTATGTTCATGATTTTATATAAGAATCTAGTGAACACGTTATATAAGTACGGATTCTTATATAACTTAATGAAGAGAAACTTAGAGTTGGGAGTTTTTATACTTTAAATTGATAGATTCGGGATTCAATTTAAATACGTGTCAATTAAGAGTATCTTGAATAAGCCTTCTAAATATAATATTAAGTCGGCGTGGTTGTGGTAATTAAATCCGATTAGCTACACTAGGATTCTAGGTATATGCGAGATACCTAGTACGGAGATATTTCTAAAGGTGTTCTATCCAGTATTCATGCGAGTTTTGAAGAAAACCATGGGAAATTCCGAATGAATAAACCGAAAAGCGCGACCTGGGATCGCGCCCGTCACATTATGTCTTTAAACTTTGAGAGCAGAGCTTCTAGGACACTAGTGGGGGGGTCTTCAAATATTAGGTATTTTTATCTGGGAACGAGCCCAGCACCTCCCACCTTCAAACTTAAAGAGCAGAACTTCCCAGCTACTGATGGGAAAGGAAGGCCAGCCATCCTATATATTTTTTGTCAAAAGTATATTAATATTCAGATATATGAAATTTGTTAAATTTGTAAGTATACTCTGAATGTATTTTAAAGATGCTCTTTAACGCATCTGTAAATGCATTTTTTTCTTTCATAAAATGATCAGAAATTTTTTCCAAAATATGCCATGTTTGTTTAATATCGTCTCGATAATATTTGGTCCACATATTAGAAAAAAAAAAAAAAATCCCTTTTTTAAGGGGAATAAAATAGTGAATAGATCTACATCTAAAATTTTCATTTGAAAATTCTGGCTGATCTTTATGTTTTTTTTTTTTTTTTTTTTTTTTTTTTCCTTGTGTGTGTGCGTGTGTGTGTGTTTGCTGAAACTGAAACTGAAGCCAGCTTTTATCTCTATCACGTATATATTAATTGTTAATACAGGGTGTTTACCGACACAAGTTCTGTAAATGGCAACTTTTATAGTACATTTTCATAATTAATTATAATTAATCACGGAAATATACTAGAAACTAACAAAAATGAAATAATTGCGCGGAAAACATGCTATATGACAAAAACTATACTTGATAGAGAAGAATTGGCTTCATTTTCGGTTACAGCACACCAGAAAACATATGTATCAGATAAACTTATTTTTGCAAATTTTATTTTTGTTGACCTGTGTTATCAATAACTTCATTTAATTTTTTCATTCAAAAAATTCATCAACTTTGTAAATATACTTTTTTAAAATTTATTACACATTTTGAATATTTTAATAATGCATATATATATATATAAACGTTTCATTGTTTGCTAAAGTAAAACTAACTTTCTGAATGGAAAAAAAAAAAAAAGAAATATTTAAAAATTATGTTAAGTACTAAATAGATTCGAATTCTTAAGTACCGTAATTTTCGGTGAATTATCTGCACGTAAGATAAGGCATTTTGTCACCAGTAATTTTCATTAACAGAAAAATCTTTATTCTGTAAGACTTCGAAAAGAGAACATCTCCTACAAATATAACTTTATTTGTCAATTAAAATTCCCGGTGCAAAATTGACTTATCTGACAAGCGGATTATACACGGAAAATTACAATATATTCGTAGAATTTTATTTTGGCTAAATATAAGAAATTACTAGTGTATCTCCATAAAAAGACACTAAAGAAACACTAAGTATACAAAATTGGTAGTTTATTAAGTGTGTATATCTGTATAACATATTAATGGAAATATAGAAGATCCATAAAGCGTATTTTAATTTATTGACCAAAAGTAACAATTTAAAATGGAACATTTAAAAATAATTTATCCAAGATTTATTTTTTACATTGAAACTTTACATACTTCTTAAAACCTTTCTCCATTCATCTCTATGGGCTAAACTTGCTCTGTAAATTCGTAAAATTGGTGAAAGTTTCTTCCTGTTTCTATTTACTACTGTGGCCATTTTAATGTAATGTAAATCAGAAAAACTACCCCCCCCTCCTCATTAATTGAAACAGAATAAAGGTAAATATTATCAATTCATATTATTGGCAGCTGCTAAATCAAAATGATGTCGATTATATCCGCTTTCAATTTCTATAGAAGTAAAATTTTAGCAGCAGAAAACAAAGCCAGTAACTTTTTCTTTTCTTTTCGGCTTATACTTGAATATATGGGCATCATGTAAATGTTAATTAATTTTATCATAGATAAGTACTTAACAATTTTTAAATTTTTGAAAATTTCCAAATGTTTATAAAGATTGATATTTTATTTTAAATTAGATTCCAAACGTTTTAATCCGACATATATTTTTGTAATTTTCATGTAAAGTTTCTCAAGTGATGACATTTTACAGTATAAACAAATACATTAAAATATTACTGAACTGAATAACTGAATGTTTTTATAACTGAATGTATTAAAAGCTTATAACGCGTTATGTAACCAAGTTTGATGCAATTTTTAATTGTGAACTGTGACACTAAGAATTTTCCAAATGTTCCGCTTTTAATACGACAATTGTTTTTCGAAAAGTTGTTTCTTTTGAAAGTAAAAAAAAAAAAATTATTTCAGATCAGATTTCGTAATATATAATTGTAGAAGCACTGGTGAACGTAAATGTTTTATATCTAAATATATGTATAATATTTTTCTCCATTATTGCAGTTTTTGGTTTAAAAATTTCTTTTATATAAATAGCAAGTGGAGAAAAAATGCGAGTACATATTAAACTGCAAATAATGAAGTCTAGTGCTTTTACTATTAAATATTAAGTGTAGGATTCAATGCAGATGAAAATAGAGTACTATTTCGGTCTTTTTCACTAATTAAATTTAATAAATTCAGATCTCTAAAAATATTTTTAAGATTTGAGTTGTAATTTGCAAACAAAATAATTTCTCTGGTAAATCTTTTTGTTGAAGAAATCATTAAATAAAGATTAATTGCTTAGTTTAAAATTTAAATAATTTCGATCTGTTATTACAAAAATTATTTTTTTACAAAAACAATATTTAAAACCCTTTTCTTCTACAAAATGGAAAAAAATAAAATAAAAAAAAATAAAAAAAAATCTGTATTGGTACCCCAGGAAGAAGTATTCCGATAATCCGGATACATTACCTGAGAAATAAGTGCGAAAAGCTCATTGGGAAGAAAGAAAACTCTGCTGGAAAGAAAAATTATAATTAAAAATGACTAAAAATAAAACACTATTATAAATTAAAGTTATTTATTTATTTAGTCTTTTGCAAATATAACAATAAGCATAATTATTTTTTCAAACATGATTATTGAAATAAAAATTGCGATAAAAGTCTGTAATGATGAGGAACTTGTAATCCATTTTCTTTTTTCGTTAGATAACCTGTTTCTTTTATCAGGAGCAATTTCCATTATAACTATTAAAAAAAAAAATGAAAAATTACTTTTGCAGGAAATTTTTTTAATATCAAATTAAAAACAATATCTTGTGACATTTTAAACAAATAATGAATAGAAACGATCGTTATTCTTTAAAGGGAAATTACTATACGAAAGCGAATTTCAAAGAGTATGTTTCTTCTAAATAGCATGCTAAAAAATAAATAAAATTCGATAAGGTGAATTGGGGGAAGTTGCCATATATAAGGATGTTTTGCTTAACACTTTCGTGACAGCATATTTTTGTCTTTTTGACAGTAAGGCCCGTCTCAGAGCGTTATTCGCCCAAGTTACAGTATTTCAGAATAAAAGTTATCTGTATTTACATTTATATTACAAATAAATATACATTATAATTACAACCTTTTCAATCCTAATACTTGTATCCATAGTATATGGATTGTAGAAATATGAATATTGGGTATATTCTTAAGAAATAAAAATCATACAAATTTTCAAAGAAACGCCCACTGGCGGAGTTACAGATTTTCAAATGATGTGAATGTACGTCAGCGGTCACGAAAGTGTTAATACAGCCAAAAATTCAAATGATATGATAATGAAAAAATCCACCATGTTCTTCGATGTTTAATTAATTCCTTTTCCAATCTGCACATAATTGACAAATTTAATATTAAAATTGTGTAATTGTGGCATCTTACCCCATATATAAGGGAAAGATGCCACCAATTATCAGGCAAGATGCAACTCCACAATAAAAAAGACAAACATTGGATAATTACATGTGAATTAAGATTAACTATAAAGAAATAAATTTTTAAACAGATTTATTTTATTTCTTTATTTCAAATTTACTTTGGTAAAACTAATAAGGGCACAAGTTTGAATGTTAGACTGCACAATGTTGAATTTAGTGCAAATAATTATCATTGCAATCTTCCTGCTACTATTTCTTGCATTCGATGTGTAAGGCTTGTGGAAGCAATGGCTTTTCTGTTCTGGTGAAGGCAAATGCTGGTGACAATCGACTGCCTCTTGCTCTGCTGGTGAAGGCAACTGCTTGTGACAGTCGATTACCTTTTCGTCTGCTAGTGGAAACAACTGTTGGTATAGGTCAATTGTCACATGCGACGTTTGTGAAAGCAACAACTGCATCATTGCTGGAACCAACAGAGATATATACTTGCCAACATCCTAATTAATATCTCGTAGTATTGTTAATCTCGCCTTTCCTTTCCTTTTTTTTTTTTTTTTTTTTTTTTTTTACACCAGTATATTTTTGTAGTATTTTCTTTCTTATTTAATCGCAGTTACATTTGCAGACTATTACTCTAAAAATTTACTCGAGAGAAAAAAAGGGCGGGACTAGCGACACTACGGAATAATAATCAGCATGTTGGCGTATATGGAAATAGCACACGCATGATCTGGGATTGCTTGTGGGTTATAAGGATAAATCCCAGAAACTCCATTGTCTGCATTGCTCCTACCTGTATTCGAGAGAGATCCTTACTGAAGACTTGAAAGTTTGTTAAAGTATTACAAATATTATAATTATTAATTACATCTATATTTTACACTATAATATACAATATATATATATATATATATTTAATGTTTCGTAACTATGTTGCATCTTCCACCAAGTACGGGGTGAAAATTCCCCGCGTTCTTACTGAATTATTGCTGCAACGTTAAGACAGCTTCTGCTTACCTTGTGTAATAGAATAAAAAACTCACTTATATTGTTAATATCTTACTTAAAATAAAACATCTATTTATGTACTTTAAATATGAGCAACCGAATATTTGTAAAGAGCTTTGCTCACAAGGTAAATGCTCACGAGAATTAAAATAACGGTTATTAAAGGCGGTAGATTGATACAAATTCACAATTCACGCGCTCACTGGGACAAGGCTTCTCACACATGCTGGCCAGTATTACCATCTGTTGACACATAAAAGTAGTAGAAACAAACTTGCGTCTTCCCGAATTACCTTATACACAGTATTTTAAATAATTAATATAGGAAAAAAAAAATAGTTTTTTGAAATTATAAGATATTTAAGTACCTCTTTATGAACTCCAACGTCACAGGAATATATTTACTGTATTTTATAAATAATAAAAATAGGAACTATTGCACTTATTGCCAAACACAACATCTATGTATCCAGCATCTTTAATACTATCACAAC
Source organism: Salticus scenicus (assembly GCA_963930645.1). Taxonomy (NCBI): domain Eukaryota; kingdom Metazoa; phylum Arthropoda; class Arachnida; order Araneae; family Salticidae; genus Salticus; species Salticus scenicus. The sequence goes on along the minus strand of OZ005652.1, from coordinate 340,106,773 downwards.
AATTATGAGAAATTCAAGCGACATAAATACAGATTAACCTAAAAAAAGAAAAGAAATAGAATTTAAAGCTGGGACATGTGCCTAAAAAACGATATTATTTGTAAGCGGGGTGTACAATGTATAGATTTATAATATATAAAAAGGTAGAAAGATAACTTATTTTTGTTTACTTGGTAATAGAGATAAAATTCTGCACAAAACAGAATTTAATTTAGTGCGACACATTTTTTTTAGCTTATTTTTCCATACAAAGGCATGTGATAACTTTGTTGCTTCCCTTAGCAACAGTTGGTATATTTCTTAAAATTTCCTTGTTACAATTTAGAATAGGACCCCCTTAGCAACATAATTTTTTATTAACATTTTGACGATAAATTAAAATGACTATCGCAGTTGCGTAAGTAATGACCTTGGCGAGGTTGGTTGGTTGGTTGCCTTTTAATGGCGCAAATGACTTTGGCGAGAATCTTCCGAGCTACTTCGGTGACAAATTTCAAATTTCACGAAGGAAGTCCTACACTAAAACTTTTCCGTTTCTTTGATAAGATATTTTTTCTCAATTTTAATTTAAGTATTTGTTTTTTAACCTTCATGTGCGAGAGAAAAAAAGGAAAAATATTTTTTAACTGGGAAACATAATAAATACTACCAAATATACAGAAGACGTAATAATAATTGTCTTATCTCTCAATGTAAGTAAAAGAAAAAATTTAAAAGTTTCTTTTTTTTCGACATAAGAGTAAATATATTTTCTTATTCACATATAAATTAAATTTACTTTTATGGGGAAAAATAAGCTGGTATCCCCCCCCCCCCCAATCAACTACTTTTCTTTTTTTAAATATAATTGAAGATAAAATGCGGTTTTTATTTAATATTTTTTTTAACCAGTTATCCGACTGAACTAAAAAATATGGCGTTCAATAGATTTTTTCCCGATTAATAAGTGTAGCGATTTTTGTAGAAATCGGTTAAACAGTGTATCCTTCCATAGCGACATTTTGAAAGTGAAACACCTCAAATGATAACTACGTTGACTGAAAACAATAACCCTGTCCTAAAAAAAAAAAAAAAAAAAAAAAAAGAAAGAGAAAAGAAAGAAAAGAAGAAAATCTTAACATTTTTATGAAATAATCATTGAAGGCTTGAATAGTTTTACACTCACTTTGCTACAATGGCTAATAAGATAGATATAACTTAAAAGTCCACTAATAAAAATCTGGCAATTTTAACTAACCATTATCAACAGTTTCACTACGGATTTATTCAAAACATTTTTAGTTCAATGCTATTTAACTTAATGCATATAATATCCATGAAAATTTTAAATATAAGAATAACTTGATGTAGATATTTAAAAAAAAAAAATTCTTTTTTCTTGTCCCCCCCCCCTTCCCTCCTTAAGTTGTGGTGAAGCTAAAAGTAATGTGGCTAACCCCGAGCAACTTTTGAACTTATTAGTCTGAAGAATACTGTGACATGATACGCAACATTTCCATAAATTATCTCACACTTTCAATTTCAGACATCTTGTGAAATATCAGAAAAAGCGTAAAGAACATGTTACACCTCTTGTTTCAGTGTAAGTTTTGCCTCGAAAGTGGAAGGTGAACTAGTAAAAATTTTGAGAAAAATGAAAACGCTTCAGATCTCCCTGTAAAAAGTAATGCTTGAAATACGTTCTGACTGTAGCATGTGAATATGAGGCTTATTTTTAATAACTATATATATATATTTTTTGTTTTCCTTAATGAGGTTACATCATATCACAATTTATTTACTTATTATTTATTTATTTAAGAAAGAGAGAAGTTACTTTATAAATGACACTCCTGTTCAAAAGTTTAGCAAGATTTGCAAACGATCACCATTTTTGAAATTAAAAACTTATCTCGCAATGAAATGTTTTCAAACATTGGGTATTTAAAGAACTGGGTCTTCCTCATGTTTTTCAGAGAAGATTGGTTTAAGACAACATTCAGAGGACCGGTAACAAATTGAGCAAAATTAATAATGTTTGTGATCACCCTGTATCGTTAATAAACGAAATGAACTGTAACTTTAGGTTATGTTGATATAGACCCAGTTCAATTTGTGGATGAATTTGCGTGACGATAGCATGTTAAATAAGGGAGATATTTAATTCAAAAAAAAAAAAAAAAAAAAAAAAAAAGTTTTTTATTTATAATATTACCTCTAAACTGTATAATCCTCTGAACAATACTTTCTGTTTTATACCCCCCCCCCTTTAGCAAAAAAAAAAAAAAAATTACAATTTAATTTTATCTATGCAAAAATTTTAATATTTTATGACACTGTGGTGACAGGGGAATATCCATTTGACTTATTTTAACAAACTGTAGTTTTAAAATACAGTCAATCCACATTCGGCTGTTTCTTCCTCACTACATAAAAATATGGACGTAGTATTGTCATGCCTGTGAATGCGATAAGATAATTTGATAATCAGATGAATTTGTACTTGGGATTTATTGTTAAATAAGAAATACTGTATGTTTTTTAGTTATAGTTTTGAAAACTGAAATTTGAATTTGTTAAAAAAAAATGAAGCCAAGATAAAATTTCATTTTGTTTTGATTTAAACATTTCTTTATACAACTTCATACATACGTTATACTTTCAATGTTTAAATATCAATTTGTACATAGAAAAATAACCAGTTTGAAAATGTAATTTAACTCCCCGACCCCTTCTTTGCCGTCTATTATCACCGCTTAGAAGGAAATATTTTTATTCGTATTCCTGCATTGTTGTTTACCGGTTTGCATATAAAGTATATAAATGTTGTACAAACGAGTAGAATTTATTAAAAAAAAAAAGAAAGAAAATCAAAAAATAAGACTGAAAATATTATGTGATTTACAATACAAATCATTCCCTTCAGCCCTTCACCCCCCCCCCCTAAAAACAAGTTTAGAGTCAAAGATTTATGTAATTTGTAATAATATTTCTTAGTTTTATGGGTGTGCTTAATATTTAATTTTATTCTCAGACAAGTAACAAATTGCGTTACTCATTTAACTTTTAATCATATACATATATATATATATTTATATGGCATTATATTCAAATGTTTCTGTTTACTGTCATATTCCAATCTGTTTTCATTTTTTTTTTTTTTTTTTTTTTTTTTTTTTTGTGTGGTGGTGCGGAGGGAGTTTATTTTATTTATTTATTTTATTAACTTGGAAAAAAATACCTTAGTAACATGTTTAACTCATTTTTAGCTACAGTCCAGTACACATGACTCAATAAGCATAAAATGTATTCACTGTTTTAGAAGCTTTCACGTTGTTATTTTGAATTAAAATCAAGCTGGCAGCGAGCCAACATCTGTCCGAATGTACCATAAAGGAAAAAGAAAGAAGAAACTTTACTGGATGATTATTAGAGACTAATAAAGAATATATTACGTTGAGTTGCTTGAAAAAATAAATAATAATGAATGTTTGGCCAAAAATGGGTTAAAAAAGATATTCCTTAAAAAATTACAGACAACCAATAACGCAGCTAGATACAAGGCGGTTCCATGTGGGTAAATAACTTTCAGGATTTACATATAAGGTCATTGTGCCTAAATGCGACGTGATTTTTGGTAAGTTTATCGCATTTAGGAAACTTATAACATTTTAGTAAACAAATAATTATGAAAAGAAAGAAAAAATGGTTGAATATTATACTCATAGTTCTAAACTAGTGTTTTGTGTCATTTTTTTTCAAGAATTAAAAAAATATTAGTAATTTATGAAAATATATACCAGCGTCGCATTTAGGAAATTTTTGTCGCATTTAAGGTACTATATCCTAAATGCGATGTTCAGACTCCCTAAAAGCGATAATGCATTTAATGCATGGGAGTTACTTTAATGTTATTAACACTTTCCAAAGAAGGTTGAAAACTGTTATTAACACTTTCCAACAAGGTTGAAAAGTGTTTATGACTTCGGTTTGTCTGTCTGTCCGTCTGTCTGTCTGTCTGTCTGTCTGTCTCTCCGCGCTCTAACTCCTGTAAATGTTTATGGAATTTCTTGAAACAGATATATGTTATTCAAGATTACTATTGGACGTTCCCTATTGAAAATGGAGTTCATACCTCTACTAGTTTGTGTACAGGGACACCCGAAAGTATTTCAAAGCATTGTGTTCTATGAGAGGTGTTTCTACAAACCATATTTTCTTACCTTTACTGTAGACATATCTTAATGAAATTGAAATATGTTATTAAAGTTTACTATAGGATGTTTTCTGTATAAAATGGAGGAAATATCACCATCGGTTTATGTACAGGGACACTCAAAAGTATTCCAAAGCATTGCGTTCTATGAGAGATATTTCTTTAAATCAAATTTTAATAACTTTACTTTCCACGAAGTTTTTGGAAATTTAAATATGGTATTTATATGCACAAAAGAATGCTTTGCACAGAATATAGCATGATTAGCATTAGATTTACAGGGTGGCACAAAAATATCCAGTTACATTAACAGCTCTTAAAAAAATGGCTAGAATTGTACTTTCGTTTACGTTAAGCGTTTTTAACACAATCTAACATTTTTTAAGGGTGAATATGATACCTCTACTGGTTTGTGTACAGGGACAGCCGAAAGTATTTCAAAGCATTGTGTTCTATGAGAGGTATTTCTATAAACCGTATTTTCATACCTTTACTGTAGACATATTTTAATGAAATTGAAATATGTTATTCAAGATCACTATCGGGCGTTCCCTATTGAAAATGGAGTTTATACCTCTACTGGTTTGTGCACAGGACTCCCAAAAGCATTCGAAAGCATTGGGTTCTATGAGAGGTATTTCTATAAACCATATTTTATACCTTTACTGTAGACATATCTTAATGAAATTGAAATATGTTATTCAAATTCCCTATTGGATGTTTCCTGTATAAAATGGAGGAAATACCACCACCGATTTATATACAGGGGCACTCAAAAGTATTCCAAAGCATTGCGTTTCTATTAGAGATATTTCTTTAAATCAAATTTTAATCACTTTACTTTCCACGAAGTTTTTGGAAATTTAAATATGTTATTTATATGCACAAAAGAATGCTTTGCACAGAATATAGCATGATTAGCATTAGATTTACAGGGTGGCACAAAAATATCCAGTTACATTAAGAGCTATTAAAAAAAATGGCTAGAATTGTACTTTCGTTTACGTTAAGCGTTTTTAACACATTCTAACATTTTTTAAGGGTGAATATGATTTCAGTTTTGTGTATCTGCCTGTCCGCCTGTTTGTCTGCGTGTCTGTCTGTCCGAGCTCTAAATCTCATAAATATTTATGGAATTTCTTCAAAGTGATATATGTTATTCAAGTTCACTATCGGATGTTCCCTATTTAAAATGGAGTTTATACCTATACTGGTATGTGTACACGGACACCCGGAAGCATTTCAAAGCATTGTGTTCTATGAGAGGTATTTCTATTGGTTTTACTGTAGACATATCTCAATTAAATTGAAATATGTTATTCAAGTTCACTACTGGATGTTTCCTGTATAAAATGGCGGAAATACCACCACCGATTTATGTTCAGGGACAGTTAAAAGTATTCCAAAGCATTGCGTTCTATGAGAGATATTTCTATAAATCAAATTTTAATAACTTTACTTTCCACGAAGTTTTAGGAAATTGAAATTTTTTATATGCACAAAAGAATGCTTTGCACAGAATATAGCATGATTAGCATTAGATTTACAGGGTGGCACAAAAATATCCATTTATATTAAGAGCTACTGATAAAACAATTCTAGAATTGCACTTTCGTTTACATTAAGCGTTTTTAACACTTTCTAACATTTTTAAGTGTGAATATGATTTCTGTATCTGTCCATCTGTCTGTCCGTCTGTCTGCCCGCGATCTAACTCCTGTAAATATTTATGGAATTTCTCGAAACTGATATATTTTATTGATGTTCACTATCGGATGTTCGAGATTGAAAATGGAGTGAATATCTCTTCTGGTTTGTGTACAGGGACACCCAAAAGCATTCGAAAGCATTGTGTTTTATGAGTGTTATTTTTATAAACATTATCCCTATAGTATGTTCCCCATTCAAAACGACATTAATAGGTCCTGTACAACTAATTTGTTTACAGGGACAACAACAACAACAACAACAAAAATGCCAATGCATTACGGTTTAGGACAGAATTTTTTGAAAGTTAAGTCTTTCTACTGCAAAAATCATAAGAATATTGAAATGTATTGTTAATATTCTAAAATAATTTTTTTTATAGAATATGGTATGATTAACTTTCTGATTTAAAGGGCTACACTAAAATATTCAGAGAGATCAAAAGCTGTAATTATAATTTAATGGCTGCATTTTATTTTGCGTTAAGCCTTTTTAACTCTTTCCAAAATGCCTAAGAGTAATTTTAAAATCAGTTAGTCTATCTGTATATTTTTCAGTCCTTCTGTCTGTTGTGTGATAACGTTGTAAAGTTTGCGTTGACGCAGACTCCATCTTAACTTAATTAGATCACTAAATGGATAAGTAAGAGAACACAAGACTTGAATTAACAATAACTAAAGTTTATTTGAGCAGATTAATGGGGAGGGTGGCCTGGCAATTAAACTACCTCAGTCAGTGTATTTCTCAATGAAAATATATATATCAACAATTAAATTAGATTATCTGAAATATCTCATCCCAGCAAGCAATTGAAGGTGTAGCGACAGTTGCACTCGTAACGCCACTGCTGCGACTTCACTTTCGATCAGAGGATTCCCTACAGATCGAAATTCACTTTCCCGAGCGCTAGCAAATACTCGTACTAACACTTATCATGACTTATTCCTCACTCCTCTAAATTTCTACTACTCAATATTCGCCAAAGTAAGACTTTCAACAATCCACTATAATACTCCAATATCCACACTATAACATGCTCCGACATCCACTATAATATCCTCCAACATCCACTATAATATCCTCCAACATCCACTCCCATCTACTAAAACCATGGCCATTTTATACTTCTTCCTAGATCCTCCTGTCTCTTCATTTCAATCCGTCCTTTTAAAATCACTTCTAATTTATCTAACATTCAAAATCTAAGTCTTTCATTGCAGCACCCTGCCGACACAAAGCTAACTCGACCTCAACTTTCGCCGAGTCACTGGCGACGAAGAGATTTTAACCGTCCCCACTTTCTACTTTGCTGGATCCAGCTTAATTAAAACAACTGTAGTGACGTTCTGACGTCTCAACCTCACAACGTAGGCAAAGAATATTAAAAGTTATTCGATACAACAATTACGTACAGTTGGAAGGTGTTACTAACCAATTGGTACTGCATGATTTTTCTTTCTTGTTTAAGTCTTAACGTGTTTTCAATTTCTGTATCTATGTGCCCGAATCTCCATTTGTCTATCTGTCCGTGTACCGCACTTAGCGTCCGGAAATATTTTCTGAATTTTTAAATATATATATATGTTGTTCATATTTACTATTGAATGTTCCCAAATAAAAAGGGCATTAATAGGTACCGTACAACATGTTTATGTACAGGAACGCGCAAAAAATGCCAATGCGTTGCATTTTAGGACATACATTTTTATAATTTACATTTAAAGAACTTTCATACTGTACTTTCAACTGTAAAATCATAAAGAAATTGGCATTTATTGTTAATTTGCTAAAATAATGTTTTGTATAAAATATGATTTTGTTAACCTTCAAATTTACAGGGCTACACTGAAATTTTCAGATAGATTAAGGACTGGAATTACAATCGAAGGGCGACGGTTTCTTTTGTGTTAAGCATTTTTAACACTTTCAAACAGTGTTTAAGAATGATTAGGAATTCAATTAGTCTGTCTGTATGCCTTTCAGAACTACTGTTTGTTTGTTGTGTGATAACGTAGGTACAGAACTTCCAAAGTTATAAGATACAACAATTACGTGCAGTTGGAAAGTGTTAGTAATCATTGCGTAATGCATGATTTTTCGTTCTTTTTTTATAGTTTATAAAATACTTAATAGCACATAACTATTTCAAGATAAAATGTTGTGTAACTCTGTGCAACTCTGCCTTTAACAGTGTGAGTAACTCTTCCTTTTTATTAACAGTGTGTGGAACTTTGTGTGTAAATCTGCTGTTTGTCAACAGTGTGTAACTCTTCTTTTTTTTAACAGTGTGTGTGTAATTCTGTGTGTATTGCTGAACTTTTCTAACAGTGTACGTAACGCTATGTGAAACTGACACTGTGTGTGCAACCCTGTATGCAATTAACAGTGTGTGTGTAGCTCTTCTTTCTTAATAACAGTGTGTGTAACTCCATGTGTAATTTTGTTTTTTATTAACAGTTTTTTTTTAACATTGTGTGTGTAACACTGTGTGTATCGCTAATTTTTAGCAAACAACGTGTGTAATTTTACTTATGTGTAACTAACAGTGTGTGTAACCCTGTACGTAATTAAAAGTGTGTGTGCAACTCTGCCATCTTATTAACTCTGTGTGTGTAACTCTGTGTGTAACTCTTTATTAACAGTGCATGTAACTCTGTATATAATCCTGCCTTTTTATTAGCAGTGTGTGTAATTCAATGTTCAATTCTTTTTTTTTTTTTTGAACAATGTGTGTAACTTTGCGTGTATCACTGATTTTTTGCTGTGTATAATTCCGCCTTTTTATTAACAGTGTGTGTAACTCCTAATGTAAATCTCTTTTTTTTTTGACAATGTGTGTAACGCTGTATGTACCGCTAATTTTTTGCTAACAGTGTGTGTGTAACTCTGCATTTTTATTAACAGTTTGTGTGTAATTGTGTGTGTAACTCTGCATTTTTATTAACAGTTTGTGTGTAATTGTGTGTGTAAATTTGCCTTTTTATAACAGAGTGTGTAACTCCGTGTTTAACTCTTCTTTTCTGAGTAGTGTATGTGTAAGTCTGATTCCATGAATATTTACGGGAGATAGAGCACGGACAGACACACAGACAAACCTAAGTCATTAACACTTTTCAACTTTATTGGAAAGTGTTAAAAATATTTAGAAAGTGATAAAAACGCTTATTGTAAACGAAAATGCAATTCAAGCAATTTTCCAACAATACCTCTTAATGTATCTGAATATTTTTGTGTGGCCTTGTAAATATAATGCTAATAATATTGTATTTTATGGAAGGCATTCTTTTGTGCATATGAATTATATATGTATATATATATATATATATAATTTTTATTTTAATATATATACATCCGATAGTGAACTTGAATACGATATATCAGCTTCAAGAAATTCCATGAAAATTTACAGGGGTTCGACTGCGGACAGACAGACAAACCGAAGTCATTGAAAAGGAGGAACACATTTCAACCTTGCTGGAAAGTGTTAATAAAAGAACGAAAATTCATGCAGTACGCACTGGTTATTAATATTCTCCAATTGTACGTGCTTGTTCTATCGTATAACTTTCAATATTCTTTGCTTGCATTATCAAACAAAGAACAGAAGCATAGAAAAATATACAGATTGACTAATTCAATTTAAAACCGCTCTCAGACATCGTTGAAGAACGTTAAAAAGGCTTAATGCAAAAGAAAATCCAGCCGTTAGATTATAATTGCTTCCCTTAATTTATTTGAATATTTTAGTTTAGTAATGTAAATCTGAAGGTTGATCATATCATATTCTATACAAAACATTATTTTAGAATATTAAAATACACTTCAATTTATTTATAATTTTTACAGTAGAAAGTTATTTAGATGTGATTTATAAAAATGTCTGTCCTAAAACGCAAAGCATTGGAAGTTCCCTGTACACAAACACGTTGTGTAGGACATATTAATGGCATTTTAAATGGGAAACATTCCATAGTGAACTTTAATAACATATATCAATTTTTCAAAATTCTGAAAATATTTAAGAACTCTCGGGACGAGAGCCAGATAGAAAGACAGACAATCGGACAGAAAGATAACCAAATTAAAATCATATTCGCGCTTAAAAATTGTTAGAAAGTGTTAAAAATGCTTATTGTAAAAGAAAATGCAATTACAGCAAATTTTTATTAATAGCTCATAATGTAACTTAATATTTTTATGTGGCCCTGTAAGATTAATACTAATCATACTATAGTTATAAAAAGCATTCCTCTTTGCATATGAATAACATATTTCAATTGCATTAAGATTTGTGCAAAGTAAAGTTATTAAAATTTGGTTTGCAGAAATACCTGTCATAGAACGCAATACTTGTAAGTCTCCCTATACACAAAACAGTGGTAATATTTTCTCCATTTCACATAGGAAGCATCCGATAGCGAACTTGAACAACATATTTCAATTTAATTAAGATTTGTGTAAAGTAACGGTATTAAAATATGGTTTATAGAAATGCCTCTCATAGAAAAAAAAATAGTTTGCAGTACTTTCCGATGCCCCTGTACACAAACCAGTTGAGTTATTTACTCCATTTTTAATAGGGGACATCCGATAGTGAACTTGAAAAACATATATTAGTTTCAAGATATTCCATAAATATTTACCGGAGTTAGAGCGCCGAAAGACAGACGGTTGGCAGACAAACAGATACACAGGTACACAAATTGAAATTATATTCACACTTAAAAAATGTTAGAAAATTTTAAAAACGCTTAATGTAAACGAAAGTGCAATTCCAGCAAATTTTTCTTAATAGCCCTTTATGTATCTGAATATTTTTTTGTTGCTCTGTAAAACTAATACTAAACATACTATATTCTATAGAAAGCAGTCTTTTGTGCATATGAATAACACATTTCAGTTTCATTAAGCTTTGTGGAAAGTAAAGTTATCAAAATTTGGTTTATAGAAATATTTCTCATATAACGCAATGCTTTGCTTTGCTTTCAAGTGTCTCTGTGCCCAAACCAGTGGTGGTATTTACTCCATTTAATATATAAAACATCCGATAGTGAACTTGAATGACATTTCTCAATTTCATTAAGGTTTGTGTACAGTAAAGGTATTAAAATATGGTTTATAGAAATATCTCTCATAGAACACAATGCTTTGTAAAAGGTTTGGGTGCCTCTGTACACAAACCAGTAGAGATATTAACTCCTTTTTCAATAGGGAACATCCGATAGTGAACTTAAATGACATATATCAGTTTCAAGAAATTACATAAATATTTACTGGAGCTAGAGCGCGGACAGACGAACAGACAGATACTTAAATTGAAATTATATTCACACATGAAAATTGTTAGACAATGTTAAAAACGCTTAATGTAAACGAAATTGAAATTATAGCAAATTTTTATGAACAGCTCTTAATGTAACTGAATATTTTTGTGTGGCCCTGTAAATCTAATGCTAATCATGCTATATTCTATGCAAAGCATTCTTTTGTGCATATGAATAACATATTTCAATTTCATTAAACTTTGTGGAAAGTAAAGTTATTAAAATTTGGTTTATAGAAATACCTCTCATAGAATGCAATGCTTTGGAGTACTTTCGAGTGTCCCTGTGTACAAACTAGTGGTGGTATTTATTCCATTTTATATATGAAACATCCGATAGTGAACTTGAATAACATATTTCAATTTCATTAAGATATGTCTACAGTAAAGGTAAGAAAATATGGTTTGTAGAAACACCTCTCATAGAACACAGTGCTTTGGAATACTTTTGGGTGTCCCTACAGGAGTTAGAGCGCGGACAGACAGACAGACAGACAGACGGACAGAGGGACAGACAAGCCTAAGTCACTTTTAAACCTTGTTGGAAAGTGTTAAAAAGGAAAAAATGCTTAAACTTCCCTTAATATATCAACTGTAAATTTCGCCGCATTTAAGGGATAAAATTTGTCGCATTTAGGAAAATGGTGTAAAGAGACCCTTAAATGCGATAAAAATTTTAAACCCCTCTTTTAAAAAAATGTAGTATTTTTTTTTAATTTTCTTCTGGTAGGTATAAAGGGTATTCAAGCACATGACTTAACTGTGGTTATTTGACCTTGAAAAATAAAAGGATAAAATTACAGTTACTATTTGAAAATTTTTCATCGCAATTAGGAAAAGACGTCGGAAAGCCATAATGGACAATGTTTACTGCAAAAGAAAATTCTACTAGAAAAAACCTTTAAAATTTAATGAAAAGTTTCGCGAACTGTTCTTGAAATGTGTATGTTCCATTATGATTTATAAGTTTGTGATTTAAGCATTTAGATTTTCAGTAGTAGAACTTTGTCGCATTTATGGGTTATCGCATTTAGGCACAATGACCTTATATAAAAGAAGAAGAACCGTTAACATAAACAATAATTATTTTTGTAAATTATTAAAATAAGATAATCATTATACAAAACTGAACTTACCTAATTATGATTTTCACAAGAATTTTCTGATATACATGGATTAATTTCCTCATCACACTATCACAGTCAGCCATAATACTCCCTTCATAAGCAGGTGAGAAAGGATAAACAATCCGCTGAAACAATCTAATTTTCCCTAACGTACGGGGAAAGAAAAACGTTTTCCCTTTTTAAGCAATAGTACAATGCAGTGAAATAATTTATTCAGTATATTTTTACTTTCAGAACTTTTAATTAAATATTATAAAAATAACTTATGTAATTATTTTAGTACAAAATTATTTTCAATGCTATGTATATGTTTATTTATTCATTCAATATATCTAATTAAAATCCCTAACGGGAAAAATCTTTCTAGAAAAAGGAAATATCTGTAAACTACGAATTGAGATCTTGATTCAAAGCTTTTTACAGAGAACTTATGTAAATTTACGGAGAGTCTCAATACTTTTTCTGTATTTTTACAGAAATTTTTAACAGTGTATAGTAATTTAATGAAAAACCTTACAAAACTCCATACCTTTTTGGCCGCGGCGGCTTTCAAACAACTTTGATTTGTAGCAAAAATTGAATTTGTTTTCAAAATTACAATTTGTAATTTTGATTTGTATGTTTATTTGTAATTTTTAATTTGTAGCAATTTGGTTTGTATTTTCAAACAATTTTGATTTGTAAAAAACATAACAAAAAATTAAAACATTGGATTAATAAAGATAACCCCAAATTACAGAAAATTAACGAAGACCCCTACATTAATATTTCCGATCTCAAAATTAATAGTTACGAATATGCTTTATTGAAATTAGGCCCAAAATATATCCTAGAACAACCTGTCAATCTTAACGATAGCATAGCAATGATCGAAACCGCCATAAACAAAGTCCCTGAACATACTAAAAATCAAATCAGATACACGGCCCAAATAGAAAAATTTAAAACCCTAAATAACAAAAATATTAACCACGCAAATTTAAAACCCTAAATAACAAAAATATTAACCACGCTCTTAAACATTTTAAAAGCAACGATAGAATAACGTGTGCTCACTGATAAAACTGGTAAAATCGCAATTTTAAATAAAACAGATCACATTAAAAAATGACAGAAACCATTCAAGAAATAGGTACAACTATCGTTAAAAAAGACTCAAACAGAAAATTAATGGAAAAAACCCGTGAACTCATAAAAAACGGAAACTGACCTAGTAAAAAGATCAACCTCCGCATATTAAAAATCACACACCAAATAAACCCTGCTTATTTGGTCGATATAAAAGACCACAAAACCCTCCAAAATTTCGTCCAATCTATATATATAAAAGAAGACTTCCTGAGTGAGGGGGTGATCTATCAACGCCCAGACCAAACCCCTGGACCTAGAAGCATGAAATTTTGTGACAATGTTCTTTCCATGACGTAGGCATCCACTAAGAAGCGATTTTACAAAATTCGCCCCCCAAGGGGGGGAGGGGGGGAAAAACGTGATTTCACAAAATCCTTCATATCTCAAACAAAAAAAACAGATATCCGTAAAATTTTTGCTTTAAAATATAGCTAACACAAATGTCTAAAAACCAATTTCTGGAATTTTCAAAATTCGGTCCCCAAGGGGGGCGGGGGGGGGGGCAAAACGTGATTTCACATGCGTAAAAACGTGATTTCGCATAATCCTATATATCTCAAACAAAAAAATAGATATGCGTGAAATTTTTGCTCTAAAATATAGCTAATGCAAATATCTAAAAACCAATTTCTGGAATTTTAGAAATTCAGCCCCGAGGTGGGGCAGCAGGGGGGGGGGGAGAGGGGGGGGCAAAAAATAAAAAGAGAGTTAGATCGTTCAAAATTGGTATATAGAGGTTTTCGATACCTGCAAATCGATTTCGGATATTTTCGAATTTATAAAATTATTAGGAGGTGCGGGAAGGGGGGGGGGCGGCAAGGGGGGGCTATGGGGCAAAAACAAATAGAAATACAGTTAGGCCGTTCAAAATTGGTACAGTTAGGTTTTAGATGCCTGCAAGTCGAATGGGGATATTTTCGAAAGTGTAAAGTTATTAGGAGGGCCGGGAAAGGGGGAGGGGAGAGGGGGGGAGGGGGGGCAAAAAAATAAAAATAGAGTTAGATCGTTCAAAACTGGTATATAGATGTTTTCGATACTTACAAATCGATTGCGGATACTTTCGAATTTTTAAAATTATTAGGTGGGGCGGGAAGGGGGGGGGGGCGGTAAGGGGGGGGCTATGGTAAAAAACAAATAGAAATACAGTTAGGCCGTTCAAAATTGGTACAGTTAGGTTTTAGATGCCTGCAAGTCGAATGGGGATATTTTCGAAAGTGTAAAGTTATTAGGAGGGCCGGGAAAGGGGGAGGGGAGGGGGAGGAGGGGGGCAAAAAAATAAAAATAGAGTTAGATCGCTCAAAATTGGTATATAGATGTTTTCGATACTTACAAATCGATTGCGGATACTTCCGAATTTTTAAAATTATTAGGTGGGGCGGTAAGGGGGTGCGGTAAGGGGGGGGGGCTATGGTAAAAAACAAATAGAAATACAGTTAGGCCGTTCAAAATCGGTACAGATAGGTTTTAGAGGCCTGCAAGTCGAATGGGGATTTTTTTGAAAGTATAAAGTTATTAGGAGGGCCGGGAGGGGGGGGGGCAGAGGGGCAAAAAAAAAAAGAAAATAGAGTTAGATCATTCAAAATTGGTACATAGAGGTTTCCAATACCTACAATTCGATTGCGGATATTTTCGAATTTTTAAAATTATTGGGAGGGCGGGAAGGGGGGGGGAGTAGAGCGGTAAAAAAATAAAAATAGAGATATATCGTTCAAAACTGGTGCATAGATGTTTTTGATACTTACAAATCGATTGCGGATATTTCAAATTTGTAAAATTATTAGGATAGACAGGAGGGGGGGGGGCGAAGTGGGAAAATAATAGAAATAAGTGTTAGAGCATTTTGGGAATTTTTTCCGAAGGCAGTGAGAACCCGGTGCGACATTTTTCCTACTCAGATTTTGTTTCTCTTTTTTTTTCATGTGATAAAAATTAATGCAATTTTGAGAATTCATTATAGTGATTCATTTAAAAATAGGGACCAGCGAAGCGGGCGTTGCCTGCTAGTAGTTAATAAACGTGAAGGACCCACATACGACTTAGAAAAATGCATGACTGATATTTATCGTGGACTTATCCCCCCCCCCCCCCCCTATGCACACACAAACAATAGTTTAAACTCTACAGAAGATTTTATTAAAAGGCTTAAATATATAGAAATTCATGATGACTACCAATATGTAAGTTTTGATATAGTAAACTTTTACCCTTCAATAGACATCGATGAAATATTAGAAATTAAAAATAATTCATTTAAAGAAAATTACGAACATAAAACCGCTAACACATTAATCGCCACCAACAATTTAATTTTACGCGAAAGCTGTTTCGAATTCAACGGTAAAATAATATTCAAACAAAACAAAGGGGTTCCAATGTTATCCCTCCATATCAGGCCTTGTAGCAGAACACAAGCTAAGACTTTTTGAAGAAATAATCTTTGAAACTTTAAAAAATAAAATAGTGTTCTGGGCGCGATATGTCGACGACAGATTTGCAATCATAAATAAAAACGAAAATGTTGAGAAAATTCTCAAAAATTTAAAACAATTGGACAATAATATAAAATTTACATGCGAAACTGAAAATAATTATGAAACAAATTACTTGGATGTCAAGATAAAATGTTACCAATATAGTATAAATACCACCGTTTACCGTAAACCCACCTCCAGTGAAGAAATTATCAGAAACCATAGTAAAACCCCATACAAATACAAGATAAATTCAATACAATATTAACCGCACTATATTATTTTGTAATAACCCTACCGATTTAAAAAATGAAATCAAATATATTAAAAATGTAACAATAAGAGCAGGTTACTGCAAAAACCTTGTCTATAAATTATTAGGTCGTTACAAAAGTTCGTGCGGACGGGGATCATTTTATTGCCTCCAAAGACGAGAGCTTCTATCGCCGTGGTATACATTTGTTACCCGAAAAATGGGCAAAGGTTGTAGAAAGTAATGGAGAGTATTTTGATTAAAAAATGTCATTTGATTTGATGTATTTTTATGAAATGAAGCAATAAAAAAACGCACGAACTTTTGCAACGACCTAATATATAGGAAAAGTATCTATAACCTTAATTTTATTTTTAACCATCCAAAAGCCTCCCAAAATTTTACTTTCTCTATTCTTTTTGACCAAGGAGCATCAATTAAAATAAAAAATACAGTTAAAAAATACAATTTAAATATCCCAATTAAACAAAACACCAATATTTACCAGTTAATTCGTATTGATAAAGATCCCATCCCCCCCTCTTGAAACTGCGGGAATCTACAAGATCCCTTTTAATTATCTTAACAATAGTACCGGATGCAACATCGGGGGTCTCCAAAAGGAAAATAGCCACCAGATTAAAAGAAAATAATAGTGATATAAAATACGGAAAAAAAAAAATAGAGCATTAACCAATGTTTATCAAGAAAATAATATAGATATAAATTTCAATAAAGCTAGTAAAATCGCCAATTACAACAATCCATATTATGCTTTTTACCGTGAAACGATCAAAATTATTAATAACCAGTTTGGATGTAACGGGCACGAATCAAACTCATGCTTGAGTCAAGTGTGGCGACACCTCCTGGAAGAGCGTCAACAAAGGAAAACTTCAGTTTCAACCCCTGCAAGCCACGACAAGGTCACTGAAGACGAGGCAGATTCACCTTGAAAGCCACCCCGGCCAAAAAGGTATGGTGGTAAGATTTTTCATTTAATTAATATATTTATGAAATATTTATTTTAAAAAATGTTATACAACCCCATGAATTCCATTATCATAAATTATGGTATTCATAATTCTAAACCAAAGGCGAAACTAACAAACATGTAAAAACCCTGAAATCTGCTACTTGCATGCAGATTTAAAAGCTAACCGAGACTTAATAAAAGATATATCATATAGTTAATATTAAAAGTGTATATTTATCGAAGTTAAAGTTTAAACTTTTCTTCATAGCTTGGAGTAGGTGTAGACGATTTCGCAACGTGGCGCCCTCTCTCATCAGCACTCTGTATGTAAAGAGGATTTTATGGATACTTGCGGTCTCGAGGGAGGGGCGAATTTTTTTCGCTTACGAATTATTTCATGGGTATTGTGGTTGGGTTTAATATATACATTTACATTATATTTTTCAGCTACATATCTGATTTTAGTTGAAACTTCTATCAAATAATTTGTAATGACAACCCCCCTCCCCCTATCGAGACCACATGTATCTAAAAAATACCGTTTACACAATCTAACAATTAAAAAAATTGTTACATCGGCATATCCAAGCGAAAGATTAACACCAGGCTTAAGGAGCATAAAAATATGAGATACGGAAAGATCCTCATTGCCCTAACTAAAGCACACTAAGACAGTACAGTAATATTGATTAAATTTAATGAAACTACAAAAATCACAAATTATAATAATCTTGATTACCCATTCTTTTGTTGAAAGGTAGAAATAGTTAATAATAGCAGTTCCTATAATGGCGAATAATCAGAAGCTGGCTTAGACTGACTGTGGCACCATCTACAGGAGAAGAAATTAAAAGATAGAGGACAGCGTCACTTGGATCCGTCGTCACCAACCAAGAGAGTGCTGAGGAGAGAAGGGTTCCCCACGTGAAAGCGGCTACACCAGTTCCAAATATGAAGGTATAAAGTAAGGTTTGAACTTTATTTAAACTATGCTTCAATTAAAAATTTAAAAAAAAAAGAAGTGTTCATTTTTTTTAATAATATTGATTTATAGGGAACTCTTAATACATTATAAAGCAAAATAAACATTTAAAATAAAAATATTAATAAAACAAAATAATTTATCTTGAAATTCAAAGACAGCAAAAATTAAAAAAAAATTCTGAATTCAAATGCCTAGTAGAGATGGCCAGTGTGTTGGTGTGTCGACACATCATTAGTATGTCGAGGTGTCAACACATTACCAAGTCACATTTCAATACAATATCGAAGTTTGGAAAACTAGTTTCATTCTCCTCCATAATATTTATCTATACATATATACTCACAGTGATCAGAGGAGAAAACATCATTTTTAACTGGCAATCAACTAATCTCCTGAAAGTGTGTTGATGCGTCGACACAATGAAATGTATGGAAATGCCCATCACTAAGATGTAGCCCTGAAAAATTTCTGATACCGATGTTGATGTCCCTTCCAATTTTACCAAAACTTCACAAACACATCTTAAAAACTGAATTTAACTAATGCATATAAAAAGACATTTAAAAGGTAGATAAAATGATGATTTTGTAAAAAATCTGTAGAACCATTTTTTAGAAATAGAATGCAGACTTAAAATTGGACTATGAAATCCGGTCTCTTTTCCTGCAAGTAACCAACAAATAAATACAAAAAGGCGTCTGCATGATGGTATATTTGACGAATTAAAAAAATAAATAAATAAATAAAACAGTTTTTGAGATACAAATTTAAATAAAATGCGACCAGATTTACAATTTTTCGATTTTTAACCAAAATTTGGGAAGCACATCTGTACACCTAACCTGTCTTCATTACAAAGTTCTGTTATTTTTACTTTTCTCGTTCTTGGGATGTGACAAAGAATCATATTTAGCGAATAAATCCAGCACGGCTTCGCAAAATTTCTCTCTTAAACATCAAAGTAAAAAACAAAAAATAAAATAAAAAACAATAACACTTATTGCATACTTGCCAACCATCTCATTAATAACCGTACAATTGTTAACGCCCTCTGAAAAACGCCCCTTTTCTCACACCACTATATTTTTAGAGTAATTCTTTCCAAATGTTGTGCCGATTAAATAAGATTAAAATTACTCTAAAAATTTATTGGTGTGTAAAAAAAGGCGGGTACTAAAAATTGTACGGTTCATAATGAGATGGTTGGCAAGAATGTTATTGCTGTTTTAAAAAAATGTTGTGAAACTCGCCCAAGAAAAACTCAATGCCCCCATGTGCAAGCGACAGGAAAACTGAAACTAAAAGATACCCATACAGCTAACAGGAAATCCACCCTGCGAGCATGCTAGTGCTAGAGCGACGACTCAATTCATGCTTAATGCTACAATGGCTTAACGCTTCATATAACTGGTGGATATAAGCATCACGCAGCCGCAGCGCACACTCTTGAACGAATAAGGAACTGTTTGCACTGCTTGATGTCGATACTGATAAACCTAAACTTCTTATATTGTAGTATCTGTGAACTGTTTAGATGAACAATATTTCTGATCGATCATCTAAGGAAATAACATGAAAAATAATTCAGATATCTGAGAAAAATCTCAAAATAACTAAATCATACACTGTTAAAAATTTCAACAGAAAACTCCGTGTAACCTATTATCAAGTCTTACGTAAAATTACAGAGACAAATAAACAGAGATGTTAAAAAACTTATTTTATACATTCAATTTAATAACTAATATCAATATAATTAATTATTGGTTAGACTATATTCCGGATTTGGAATGCTTTTTATGAAGTAGAAACAGTCATTTTTAATTTTAATTAAATAATCAAATAATTAAATTAGGTAAAAACACAGAATAAAGATTGAGAATCTCGATTATTCACTTTTAACTAAGAATTACTGTAAATTTACAGAGACTTTGGATAAATGTTTACGTTAAATTTACAGAAATTTTTAACAGTGTACACCAGCCTCATATTGCAACATCCCAAATTTACCCCTAATATTGTATTAGTTTTACATTTAATATTTTTTATTTCTGTAAAATATAATTCAAATGTTCTGTCTTTTGTACTCACTGACATGACTTCTGGAAATTTAGGTTTTTCCAAATTATGGTTATACTTTAAATATTCATAAACCTGGATTGAATATATAATAAGGATTGGAAAATGCTCTCAAATATTTATGTTTGGGACCAAACTCTTTAAGATGTGTGTCATTTTTGATTCACAAATAATTTTCCCAATTTCCAACACTGGGCACCATATAAGTAAACCAATAAATATATATAGCTGATATTAAATCATATTTCCTATTACGTAATCAGCAATTTGGGTATTGTTTATACATTGCACCCTGAACTTACAATAAGAAATTATATACCTGCAAATTAGAAAAAAGTAAAAAAAAAATTAAAGTTTGCTGAATGAGTAATTTTACATTCTCTTCATGTCTTTTGAAAGCAAATGTTATCTGATACATATATATTTATTTTTTATACAATAAACAAAAGGATAACTGCAAGGTGGTATATATAGCAAATTTAAAGAAAAATGTTAGAGCAGTTTTTAAGACACAGACTTAATACATCCTGACTTCCGGTTTTCTATGTCCCACTTTCAGTTTTTTAGTTTTTTGCCAAAAACGGATGAACACATCTGTGTGCCTGACTTGTCGCAATTATAAAATTCTGGGTTTTTTTCCCCCTTCATTGGTGATGTGACAGACAGAAAATTACCCCTTTTTCGACCAACACATACATGCAAACTGTCCAATCTTTGAAAAATATATATTTGGATTAAGGAGACCTTTAAAACATATAAATTACGTTAAAAATTTATATGTAAGAAAACATGTGAAAAAGCAACGAATGTATGAATGGATTGCGACAATGTTTTCCAGTTTGGTCGTAAGTATTAGCATATAAGTTTATAATTTCCTATTTTGAAAAACAGCAAGGTGTGTAATATATATATATTTTTTTTCTTCCCCTTTGTGTAAAGTATACCCTTTTGCATGAGTTCTACAGTATTATGTATAATTCATCTTTCATTAACATTGAAAATTCTACTTTTAGTTTTAATTTTTTACTTTTAAACCTTTTTTCCGGTTAAATTTTAATTTCTTATTGAAATAAATTTTGCCTAATTCAAATGGACAAACCACCAATAAAATCTTTGTAGAACTACCATTCAGTAACAATTAAGGCTAACCTGATTTTGTTACTTCAAACTGACCTTTTAAATGCAATACTAACATCTTATTTCCCACACTTTTTAGTTGTATAAATGTTAATATTGAACTATCTACTCAACACCCCTGTAATAACGCCTTCGAGCTGAGCTTTATGTCACGGAAGATCGGCCGATTACATCCAATCCCTACGATCCAACATATACTATAAGAAGTGTTGATTAGATAAAATCAGCCGACCTTACATGACGTAAATCTCAGCTTGAAGGCATTATTACAGGAGGTGTTGATCTACTCACATAAATATAAGAAACTAATTAAAATAAAATAATCATTTTACTTTAAGTTTATTCATACCATTATTATGAAAGTTTAAAGCTAAACCAAACAAACAAGAGGTAATTGATAATAAAAACTCCTTTCCAATACATATTTAACATGAAAAACTTAGTACATAACACATTTAAAATTATCAAGCAATCAACTTAAGCGTTTACAAAACAACAGCAAAACAATTCTTTTTTTTTTCTAAATATGCTTCTTTTGAAAGCATGAATAATTGTGTAAGTGATCCGAATCATTAATTTGCATAGATTTAAAAAAAAAAAATAAAAAAAATGTGTGATAAATAAGTATCAACGCAAAATCCGTAAATGCAACATTGTTTTCTTTTCATATTATATAATCAACCTTAAAAACTTTAAAGCACTTTTTATATACAAAATCGTCAGTTTTGTTAATATTTAGTACGATGTGAATTTTCAAAGTTTTGATTAATCAAATTTAATAACTCATCAAAGTAAATAAATACCATCATTGAAATAAACATACAGTT
The DNA here is from genome assembly GCA_963930645.1 of Salticus scenicus. NCBI lineage: Eukaryota > Metazoa > Arthropoda > Arachnida > Araneae > Salticidae > Salticus > Salticus scenicus. The sequence goes on along the minus strand of OZ005652.1, from coordinate 340,084,562 downwards.
ACAGTGCAGAAGCAAGGTTAAAATATATACAGCAATATTCTAAACAAACGAATAATTTACACAACGCAGAAAAGAAAGGAATAAAATACAGTTTCCTGTGCTAAAAGATAAAGAATTATACACAATAACGTAGGACACATGCAAAAGAGTAAACTTTATAGGAAGTGGATGAAATAAAACAAAAGAATTTATACACACCTTGCTCTCAGAGTACGAAATTGTGAACTTTTTAAGCTAATACTTACAATAAAATTGAAGAACAAAATCAATTACAGAACGAAACGACGACAGCTAGTCGACGCATGGCGACGCCATGGGCGATGGGATAAAATAAACGGGAACGATCATTTTTAAGCTTACAGAAATGAATACAGCCTGCTTCGGTTGCTTCGTATTCGTTCAAAGCAAAGCATGTACATTTCAGCTATTGGTCTCCAATTGCATTTAAGAAAAGGAATAGCCTTCAACGCATGTCCAGATCGTACGATTTTGGTCTTTAAAAAAGTGCTTTGTGTTTTAATATTATAGATGTAACTTTCTTTATTCAAAATATTCAGAGATAATAAACATTATTAAAACAGTTTATGCCCTTTAATATTACTTTATTATTATTATGAATCTTTGTTGATTACCTAAATTATCAAACATAATAAATATCTTAATTACGATTACTGTCTGCAAAGGATTATGCCTATCATTTTTTTTTTCTGCGTGCCAAGCTATTAACGTCATTAATGCTTTTTATCACGTAATATATTATATGAAGCGTCATTCTGCCCTGCAATATTTTAAACTAATGGTACAAGAAAATGAATCATTAATTACCTGTCATCATTAAGAAAATAGGGAAAATCTTAACGAAACTAAACGAGCACACTGATTTCTATTTCGGTTTTGTTATTTTATCTTAAAATATTTTCTATAGAAAGATTATTTGTCTTTTACATAGAATTTAGACAGGAATGATATTCTAATTATGATTTTATTTCATTTAATAAAAATGTTTTATTAAATGAAATAAATATATTCATTTAATAATATTAATCTTCTATTCGTTAATTGTTTTAAATAAAGAACTATTTTATCAGTTTATGAATTATGGAATTGAAGGATAGTTTCCATACATACTTTTCTTTTTTTATGATCAGGATAACGTTTAGAAGTTTCAATAGATTAAAGTAAAGCGATAAAATTATATTTTGCGTAAAGTATAGATTCAAGATTTGTGAGGTTTTTTTAAATGTTTATAAACTTTTATTAGAAGTTTTTAATTTTTTTTAGTTTACTCGAAAAATGTCTAACATATTTTTTAACATCGATGAAATACTTATATAAATCCATTTTAATGTCGTAGTTACAAACTGTTGTAGTAATTTTCTTCCTATTTTCAGAAATATGTATTTGGCATCGCAATCAATTTAACCATCAACAGAAAAAAATGTCTTATATTAGTGAAAGTTATAAAATATTTTTCAGTATTATGATTATTGAAATGCAATATTTTATTTTAGGCTTCTACATATATGATCGATAAAAGTGCCCTATTAGTTCCTATTTAGTTTCTTTCTATATAATTTTAAATGTTTTATTTTAGAAACAGGCATTATGTTAATTATAGGGGAGAGGAGGGTATTATGGAATAGTCGGAAAATATGGAATACCGAGGTTTTGGCTCTGATTAGTGCTGCTATCTTTTCAAAATATCATGAATTACTCAAGGATTCCTATGAAGGAATACAGTAAGAAGCAACCGCTTGTTGTTGTCAGACCATTCTCTATAGAACAAAATATGTTTTGTGATTTTCAAGAGTTTTTGCAGGTACGTTTTCAAACATTTAAACTTACTAGTACACATGAGGTTTAAACATTGATGTTAAGTATAATGTATGCTCAAAAAATTATATTTTGTTATACGTTGGTCGAATTTTAGCTGCAAATATTTTGTCCATCTCTTTAAAAGTTTATTTTCAAAGATGGCGTGTCGGGTATTATTGAATACTAGGTATTTTATGGTATCATCTAAAACTGACTTCATGTATTCAACTAAAGAATCAGAAAATAAAGACGCCGAATATGTATCTTCTGTCACAGAAAATTCTCCGAAGATGATTTTATGAAGTCTAATTAGTTTATCTATGGTTTAAATAGTTTAAACCACCTATTCCCTATTACCCGACTATTTCATATTAACCTCCATTTGTAACTTTTTTAAAGTAAATTTTTTATAACAACAAAATATTTTCTTCTTTTTTTTAAGTGACAATTCATTACAAATAATTACACTATGTACTCATCATGATTTTGGGGATTTTTATTAAAAACAAGTAAAGTTATTTTAAGAAATGTAAATGGTATTCCATAATACCCTCCTCTCATTTATATATTAAAATATTAAACAAATGGGAATGGGACTTTGGCGCAGAACTCATATCACTATTTATAAAAGAAATTTTCTTGAGATCTGAGCCAAATTCTAGTCTCTGATAAAAATAAATTATAAGTAAAATCCAATTTAAATTGTGTTTTAATTATTTACAATTAATAGATGATATTATGATTAATATAATCATAAATTTTAGATCACGTGATCGTTGAAAATAGATTTACACTGATATTTAAGCACTTTACATAACAACAATTTCAGCATATACAAGAATACATAACCGGTTACTGATTATTTAAAATTCACAGCTTTTCTTCTATGTCACATGTTTAATTAGAAATTTAGATTGTAATAATGTAGGTGAATTATATTATAATTTACAAATACATAATTTGCAATACACTTATAAATTATACTATTATAATTTACAATACCCTTATAAATTATACTATTAAATAATAATTCCCACAGGAAGTTAATTAATTTTATAGTCATAAATGCAAATTTAGAATGAATACATCTTTTAGTAGTTTAAAAAAATACATAAAATTTGAATAAAGAAATTTTGTTAGATTTGTTAATTAATTAACTTTGAAATTTCTTTTGTTCTATATGCATAAAACATTTAATTTTATATTCCACAAAAAAGAAGAAAGAATACTCGATGAAATCTGATAACCATAACTAATAGAAATATATATATATTAGAAATGGTGAATGGAAGAAATGTTATGTTTTACTCCAGATAAAAAATTTAAATAAAATCGCTTTCAAATTTGAAGCTTTCTACCGAATTATTAATAAAAACCAAGATTATATGAATAAAATATTTTTATGTCAAAATTTAGTGAACTAAAAAAAAAAAAAAAAAAAAAAGATTTAATTAAACCTTTTTCTTTCTTTCTTTTTCTTTTTTTTTTTTTTTTTTAGAAATTATTGTTGGAGAACAGATAAATATAATATTAATTAAAAACATCTGCTAGCAGTGATAAAGATAAGAATGTTTTTTAGTAAAGCTGTAAAATAGTTTATTGCTTATTTCAGTAAGATTGGAAAAATAACAAGAGACTTTTGAATAACTGAAATTTAATAGTTTGAAAAATCAAAAAATCAAATCACTACATTAAAATGCTAAATGGAACTGTACTAAATTAAATAGGCCTTATCTTTTTTTTTTTTTTTTTTTTTTTAGAAATTATTGTTGCAGAACAGATAAATATAATATCAATTAAAAACATCTGTTAGCAGTTTTAAAGATAAGAATGTTTTTTAGTAAAGCTTATAAAATAAGTTTATTGTTTATTTCAGTAAGATTGGAGAAATAACAAGAGACTTTTGAATAACTGAAATTTAATAGTTTGAAAAATCAAATCACTACATTAAAATGCTAAATGGAACTATACTAAATTAAATAGACTTTATGTTTTTTTTTTTTTTTAAGGCTAAATTATCGAATGCGATATCAAGTAGATTGAAAACAGCATTTATTTTCTTTGAATACAAATATTTGCCTTTAGAATGCACATATAAATATAAGAATGTTGCAGTTTTTCCTGAAGTTATTTGTAAAAACCTTACAGTTGTCAAGTGGTACGTATCCATTATACTAAATTAAAATGTAATATATAAATAACGAATAATAAAATTAATAAACCAATAATTTAATATGATTAGTAATTCAATTTTCAGTTAGATTAGTTTATTCACAGAATCTATCTCTAATGATATCCAAAACCACCGTTGATGGTTCACAATTCTTTGTTTAAAAACAAATAAATATTAAATTTTCATTGAATTATTTTTTTTTTTCTAATCGGGAAATAAAACTTATAAAACAAAAATAATCTAAAAGGTTGTATATATATATATATATATATATATATGTATTAGTTCTTCATTATTGTGTAATTTTTTATTATAAGAATTTTGGTCACTGCTAAAATCAGAATATTGGGCAATAAAAAGTTCGTGTAACATAACTTTAAAATAACCAGTGCAGAAGGTAGCGGAGAGTACAACTAAGTTTTTTATGTATTAGGCATAAATGAGAAACTTCTGAAAATGTTAAAGAGGAACGACCCGGGAGTCACTGCAGCGCAGTATCGAATAAGCATTGCAGAGATGGCCTGCAGCAGTAATGGTAATCCTTCATCAAATCTGTTCAAGTTGCAACTGCTCATATATGGACATCACTTATATGATTTCATTGGAACTATATAAATTAAAATTTTAATTAAAATTATTTTAAGCGTTAATATATATTTTGTTAGAAGCTATTAAAATTTAATTAAAGAAATCATTTATAAAAGTTACAAAACAAAAAATTTAAAAATATTCTGGTTGTATCGTAAAATAAATGAATAAATAAATGTGTTATGCTAAGGAACATAAATTCAAATTTTAAGCTTAAGAATATTTTTTTTTTTTCACTTTTAGTATATTAAAATGAGAAGAAAACTGTTACATTACATTACATTATATTATATATATTATAAATATAATTTCACACAGATGGGGCTAATTCTTTTTTTTTTTTTTTTTTTTTTTTTTTTTACTCCAAGATCTATTATCAACATTTCACATCACATTCCATGGAGTTCATTTATACAAGGAATTTAATATTAATATTAATTAAATTTAAATATATACTTGATGTTAATATCTTTATTTTTAATTTGAATTTTTACCTTCCATTTTATTTCTGTGTTTAATTTATCTTTCTTTCATGCTTCATTGTTTATAGTGCTTTTGGTGAATTGGATAGTGACATCTGTATTATTTTTGGCTTTAGGCTTACATATATGCAGAAATTCAGCTAATATGTGCCTACATTAATCAATCACTGCCTCTGAAGAATATTGTTTTAATGTATGCTTTCATTCATCGATTTTGAATGACTTTTTTAATTACATCTTTCATTTCTACATGTAATACTTCATTTTTCTTTCTGTAAATTATTTGAAAATACTTTTCACACACACACACACACACACACACACATATGTGTGTGTGTATAATTTTGAATAGAAGATAATAAATAGAAATCAGTGAGTTGATAAACAAAAATGATGTTAAAAATGTTAATAAGTATAAAAAGAACAAGTTAGTGCAGCTAGAACATTTGTGACCTACAACTTCACGCGCAAACATCTAACTGCTTTTCAATTAATGGAAACAGCAAAAAAGCCTTTTATAATAGAATGAGAATAATTATAAGATAAATTTTTTTTTATAAACCATGTTTTTTAATTTTCTGTTGAATCATATAAACGCTACTGAAGGCAGCCGGAACCCCAGCAATTGGATAAAAGCATTAAAAAAATTCCTTCTATCGTCTTTTGAGCTATTATAAAAGTTTCAAATGGCTATCTAGCCGGGAAGTTAGTTAAAAGTTGATTGCAAGCTTTGTACTGGAAACGCTGCTGAAGGCAGCAGGATCCCGAAGCAATTGGATAAAAATATTTTTAAAAAGCATTTTCACCGTATTCTGAACTGTTCCGAAAGTTTCAAATGTTTAGCTACTCGGGAAGTTAGTTAAATACATTTTCTGTTGAATCATATGAACGCTGCCGAAGGCAGTAGGGACCTGAAACAGTTGACTAAAAGTATTTAAAAAAATGTATTGCCCCGTGTTCTGAGCTATCCTGAAAGTTTCAAATATCTGGCTAGTCGGGAAGTTAGTGAAAAATCGATTGCAAGCTTTGTACTGATAACGCTGCCGAAGGCAGCAGGAACCCGAAACAGTTGGCTAAAGGTATTTAAAATAATGCATTTTCACCGGGTTCTGAACTATTCTGAAAGTTTCAAATGTCTAGCTAGTCGGGAAGTTAGTTAAATAATTTTTCTGTCGAATAATATAAGCGCTGCCGAAGGCAGTGGGACCTGAAATAGTTGACTAAAATTATTAGAAAAATGTATTGTCACCGTGTTATGAACTGTCCTGAAAGTTTCAAATGTCTAGCTAGTCGGAAAGTTAGTGAAAAATCGATTGCAAGCTTTGTACTAATAACGCTGCCGAAGACAGCAGAACCCGAAACAGTTGGCTAAAGGTTTTAAGAAAATGCATTTTCACCGTGTTCTGAACTATTCTGAAAGTTTCAAATGTCTAGCTAGTCGGGAAGCTAGTTAAATAAATTTTCTGTTGAATCATATAAGCGCTGCCGAAGGCAGCGGGACTTGAAATAGTTGACTAAAATTATTAGAAAAATGTATTGTCACCGTGTTGTGAGCTGTCCTGAAAATTTAAAATATCTAGCTAGTCGGGAAGTTAGTTAAAAATCGATTGCAAGATTTGTCCCTGACAAACACACAAACAAACAAACCCACAAACAAACAAGAATCGAAGTTAATAAAAACATGGTAAAATAAGAGAAGCTTAACAGGTTTTGAAAATATGGCGAAATCAGTATCCTAACAAAAAAAAAAAAATAAATAAATAAATAAATAAATAAAATTCTAACAAAATTTCAACATAACAAAATTTAACAGAAATATTACGTTTCTGTTAACAAAATTTAACAGAATTTTAAATTTAATTTTTTTTTCTTTTTCGAAAGCATGCCGGTTTCGCGATATTTCTGAAACCTGTTAAGCCTTTCTTTATTTTCTCATTTTACTATAAAAAGGATTTTCTGGTGCTCCCACCCAATGAAAAGGAAGCAGATAGGTGCTTGCACATGAAGCGTTGTTTACCGATGTTTTTGCTATGCTGATTTTTTATTTTTATACTTATTAACATTTATATATATATATATATATAATCTTTCATAATAACTTATTGTTATACCTTTGTATTTTTGAGTAAGAAATTTCATCTTTATGTTTCTGAGATTTTTCTAATAGGCTATTTCTTTTCATGCAAAATTTTAGGGGTATACTGCAGATGATGACGAAGCTCTTTTTCCTGTCTGGAGGAAATTGTACTTGGGTATAACGTAAAGTGAATGTGAAAGCTTCTATTTCGGGAAACAGCAACGTCTATCCGAAGATTCCTACGGCCAGAAACACCATTTTCCTTCTTCTTCTCCTTTTTTTTTTTTTTTTTTTTTTTTTTTCTGGACTGTTATCGTGAATTTTTTGACCGGTGTCATTCAAACCTTTTTTTTTTTTTTTTTGTGTGTGTGTGTGTGTTTAATCATTTGTGAATATTATTTTGTTAATGTCTTTTGTTAATTTTTTCACTTTTCCCACTATTATTACCCGTACAAAACTGCAGGAAATTATATCATGTGATATAAACTGTTGGATGTTACAGTAATTAGTTAATATCACCAACTTTTTGAATAAATACTGTTTATTCGGAACTCGGATGCGGCGCTAAATATTACTATTTTTAGATATGGTTTTCAGATTATTGCCAATATCCGACAACGTAGTTCTACTGTAATATTTAACCACATTAACATAAACCATTAAACTGACACTAAAAAAGGTAATTAAAATCAGTAAAAAATATAAGAGTCATAAATTCGTATTATTTGAAAAGAATTTTTTGATTAAACAAAACAATTGTTGAAATTGACATTGTTATTTAACATTGATTTAAACTTTTTATGTACACTTTTATAACTCTCATAATAGCATCATATCATTACTCATATGCAATATTAACTTGATAATAAATAATAATAATAATAATAATAATAACTATAATAATAATAACTATATATTATAAACTCTGGCATTTTTAAATAAAAAAGCAGATTTCTTTTAGAAGCAATATTTGTTTCTTTTTACTTTAATATTTATAGCTTAAATAAACAACGAAAAATTATCTGCATAAAAATGAAATTAATCGCACTTTACGATACAAGAAAAAAGAAAAAAAAAACATGTTAAATTAATTATAAAATTTATGAATATTATCGTTTAAGATACTTTTAATGGAATTTAAGGTTTGAGGCTTCCTGTAAATTAAAGTTGTACATCAATCAGAATCTCTCTTTCTCTCTTCCCATGTTATCCAATGGGATTTCCGTTGAATCGTTTTGTAAGGATACCTCATTAAAAAATGAAGATTATCAAATTCTGTATTTTGTATATTACTCTTTGAATATGTCACCTTTCAACTTAGTAAGCAATAATTAAAAAAAAAAAAAAAAAAAAAAACTTTACAAATTTCGTTTAGAGATTCAAATTTAGAGTTCTAAATTTACTTAATAAAATAAAATATTTAAACTATTTTTTTTTTTTTCAAAAAATTACTCACTGAACTCTGAATTAAAAGGTGGCATACTCAAAGAATAATTTTCAAAAAACAGAATTCTAAAATCTTCATATTTGAATGATGTATCCTTATAAAAAGAAGAAACAATAATCCCATTGGATACATGGAAAGGGTGAAAGGGAGCTGACTGATGTACAGTAAGCTGATTGATGAACATCTGGACTGCTGATGTACAAGTCTTTGGAAATCGAGCTGAGTTGTTCAGGAAGTGGTAGGTAGGAAGAAATAAAAAGTACGACGGCTGTCTCGGAGAAAGTTTAAGGTTGTCCCTGGAAGAGTTGGGTTAGAGTAAAATAAGTTTACCAGTTACTGTATTTTATCTTGACGTTTGTTTCCAGTACAAAAGTGTGAAGTGTTAAGTTGTAAGGTTTTAAAGTTCAGTTGGATTTCGGTATTTCTAGGTTAAATCTTTTAAGGTAATCGAAGTTTTTCTCCCTTTTAAACTTTAAAAGACACTTCTTAAATAACCTAAGCGTGCCTTTGCATGGAGCCTTCGGGCCTTGTTATTTAAACATGCTTTTTTAAATGTGACCGCAACTACGATACATAAAGCCTTATATGAATTGTATTGTGGCTACGTTTTAAATTGGAAGTTAGAGATAAATTAACTACTTTACAGAAAGATTTGGTAATGGGTAAATTATTGATTTTTTAAGTTTAAGATCTGTTTACGTACTATTCAGTAAAAGTTAATTTAACAGTGGGAAAGTCCACCATACTCCTCAGTTTAAAGTTCTAAATAAAGAAGTTAAGTTTGTATCTCACTTATCTTCATTTACATCTTATAGACATTTTCTAGTACTTAAAATGGGATAAGCAAATCGGGCTGAAAATCAGCTGTTGCAAATTATGTTGCGTGAAGAGGAGAAAATAAGAAAGGAGATGCAATGTAATAAATTTTTATTACCGTAAGAAAATGTTTTAGAAATATTGTATTCTCTGTAAAATTGTAAATCCAAAATTAAATTTTAATAAGAAAAAACATATTTTACACAAACATTTAGCAGATGAACCTTCTTTAGAAGCATTATTAAACTATCCCCTTTATTTATTCACTTATTTTCATTTTAATGTAGCAATACTATGCTTAAATATTAAAATTTTTTCTCGGCATTCAAATATATTTTTTAAAGTTTCGCATTATTTTTTTTATTTCAAATATTTCGTTGCCAATCAATAATCTAAACAGTTAGAAAAATCACCCATAAATATTTATTATCTTACAAACAATGCCGATATAATTTTTTTTTAAAGTCAAATTGAAGGGAAGATGATACGGAGATGTCAAAAATAAGTCAAGATTGTTTTGAATTTCACAGAAAATAAACAAATTTGCGGCGCGATTGTGAAACTTATTCATCATTTTCAAAATCCCCATCTGTTTTATTTTATTTTATTATTTTTTGTATTTGCATTAATTATGATTTGAGGTATACAAATCAGTGTATAAAATACATGTTTTATAATTTTACTGTTTCATGTAATGAAAAATATGCTTAAAAAATATCTTTGTAGGTAATATCATTTTTTATACGTATTGCTTTTCTTTTATTCGTAAGAATAGAGATTGCGGAATATATTTTAATAAGGAAAACTAGTGTTGTAATGTTTCTAAAATTTAATATTGATATAAAGAAGTGGTGTACAATCAATATTTAAACTTAAAAACTCCTTCACGTACCATAAAATTAATGAAAACACTACGACTTTCGAAACCAGAAGCGCTTTCATTAACTTTATGGTGTGTAAAGAAGTTTTTAAGTATAAATTACAAAAGAAATCTATAATGGTTATAAAGCAAAAAAAAATTAATGTTAATTTCAAGAATTTGTCTTATGCTTTCTCGCTTTAAATCACTCTCACATGGCTTTAAAAAAAATAAAAGTGCAATACATATAAATTGTAGTTTTCTAAATTAATTTTGATATAAATTTTAAAAATAGGTAATGGAAATTATAAAATTCTTTTAAACAAATAACAATGTGTTAGCGTTACGATTAAGGCCAATTGACTACACGATGGTCCTGGTAGGTGTCTACCATCACAAGAAGAGAAATTTCTAAGGCACCCTAGCCCGTATTTATGCCGATTCCACAGTTGCCAACGTTTTAATTTATTCCGGATTTTATTTTTAGCCCCGCCTTTATTTTGCACCACTGAAAAAAAAAAAAAAAATCTCCAATATATAGCTATCAAATAAGAAAAAGTTATTCAAAAAAAATAAAAAATAAAAAGGTATAAGGAGGCTAAAGAAAATAAATGAATAAATAAATAAATAAAAGGCGGGGCTAAAATTTCTCCAGAATAAATTAAAATGTTGACATCTCTGTGTTTCGAAAAAAAAAAAAAACATCAGAAAACTCTGAATTGCTATGTCAATGAACATATCCTGGGATCGACCCTAATTATTTAAATTTTATAAACCACTGAAACATTATTTCACTGAAATCATGACCAAAGATTCGCGGATGGCTGATCTACATGCACTAAATTTATGAACTATAAAAGTTTTATGTTAATAATAATAATAATAATCGAAGTAAAGAAAATAACTTTGAGATATCTTTAAGACATAAGCTTTTCATGTTTTTTGAGTAAAAAGTAACATTAAAAAAGTAGTTTTAAACTCATTCACAATTAACGAAATATGTAGATAAATACATGTATCAAACATGCTATTCTATGTTTTCGCAAAAGAAAGGTGACCCAGTTTTTATATGTGGTATGATCGTATACGAAGCCTAATTTTTGAATATTTTATTTTTGAATTAATTAATTTATGTTTTTAAAACGCTGTGGAAAGTGACATTATGCCTAAAAAAATAAATATTTACATATCGAAATATATGTGAATAAAGATTTTTTATATTTATTTAGCATCACATTTAATAATTATATATATATAGTCAAACCTCGTGAACGTGAACACGATTAACATTAATTACTTTTAACATGAACTGTTTTTACAATCCCCTTCAAAATGAAGATTACTTTAATTATATGAAGATTAGATACTGATAGCATGAACTACTGATAACGTTAACAATTTTTCCCCTTTGAGACTCACGATAACGAGGTTCGATTATATATATATATATATATACAGAGGCTGTTCGCACATTTTTTAGACGATTTTGATGGAGTGTACTGAAGCAATTTCCCTCATATTTCGTGTTTTATTTGTTCAGTTTGATAGCCCTTGTTCTTAACTAACATTCTACATCATAATTTCTATGATAATAATGCTTTTTATAATATCGAAAGAGGTATATTTTTCTACTCCTCTTGAACGGCTTTCCAGAGTCCACAAAGCGTTGTAGGTCGGTGTTTGGATAATGTTGATTTTAAGAGTCGAAAAACACAAAAATCCAACAGTGATACATCAGAAGATTTAGCAGGAATGTCAGTGAAGGGTATGGTTTTAATTCCCTTTTTTTGTTCCATTTTTTTCTAGAAAAACAACTGCGGATTGCGATGTGTGGCTGCTTGTTTTGTCTTGATGCAGTTCAACGGACTGATAGCATTGTGGATAAAGATCTGGATTTTCATTTTTTAAAATTGGAATTAAAATATGTTCTTGAGAGTATTTAGAGTTGATTTTGACATTTTTGTCACATTTTTTTGCTTTTATCTTGCGCTTGTATGAAAAAACCAGTGGCGATCATAAATCCTTTAGAAAAACTCTCTTTTGATGCTTTGAGCCATGTATCAAATTTTTTTTTTCTCCACTTTTGTGATAATAAATTGATCTTTTTTTATTGCAACCACTTAAATAGACCCACGATTCATCTGTTGTTGCAACATTTTTCCATTTTTCTCCTGATAAATGCTCTTCATAAAGATTTCACTAAAAACTATCTTTGGAAAGAGTGGAAACCTATCCTTCCATCCACTGCCATTTTAAATGCGCATTTTTGCATCTAAACAAAAATTATAAATATCAGAAGATAAATAAAACTTCCAAAAATATAACTGTTGTGAAAATAAAATTCTCCATGCAAACGATTTTTTCTTACTGCGAAATGAAATCGTCTAAAAAATGTGCGAACAGCCTCTATATATACGCATTTATTTTCGTGTATTAAATTTTGACAATTTATAAAACTGAAACTAGCAGTGATAAATGATGTATTTAACAATAATAGCTTTATTTCAGGTAGTAAATATGATAGTCAAGTGTTTAATACAGCAGGAAATGTGAATTTGCACAGTCATATATTAATTTTATGACGTGAACAAGGTGAAGTTGTTGTCAAGAGAAGAGGTACCGAAGGCATCTGGAGTTGCAGTTAGGATTGCCATGAGAAGCTCAACCACCCTAGAAAAGTTAGCCGCTATACGAATTAGTTAATATAACACACTGGCTCAGGGTGCTGCAGTAGTGATCTAGTTGGTATTTATAGGCAAATATCACACTTTTCCATAACATTAATTTTTTTAGTATTATTAATACATAAATGTAAAATAACAACATTCCATATGTAAATTAATACTTTGATTATAATATTAAACAGCACAGGAATTACTCATACAGATATTAATGACAAGTGCAGTTGAAAACGAGCTCATTACTGAAAGCGGCTAATTTATATTATACTAGCAGGCTTTGCCAGCTTTGCTGGTCACTATATTTAAAGGAACCTCTTTTGTATATTGCTTTATGGAAAAAAAAAAAAAAACTGAAATCGATTAAAAGGTCGATTTTAGGTAAATCGATTAAAAGGTCGCGCCCCCCTTGGCGGGCGAATTTTGTAAAATCGCTTGCGGCGTTGTGTTTCTCGGGTCGTAAACATTAACCGTGCCGAATTTTGTCCCGGTTGGTGAAACGGCCTAGGTTTCTATAGCGGACAGACACACACACACACAGACAGACTCTGCTCTTTTATATATATAGATTTAATGAAAATTTTCAAAGAAAACAAGAATAAAAAATAAATATTTAATACTATTATTATAATTTTTATTCTACTAAATAAGATTTTTAGAGTAGAGTAAATGGAGTTTTAATATCGAAATATAGCAATGCAATGAGCAATAAATTACCTTCAATACATATCATTAATTGTAAAATTACATATTATCAAATATATTTCAATTAAAAAGCATTTTAAATAAAATACAATGAATATTGCCACCTTAAAAATAAAATTTTTCTTTTTACTTTCTCTTACTCATAAGGTAAAGAAAGTATTGTTTTTGGATCAAATTTTCAAAAGTGAGTTTTTATTAAGTTTACACGTTTTGAGGTCTCCTGAATACAAAAATCGTGTTTTTAGCTGTCGGTCAGTGTGTGTGTGTGTGTGTGTGTGTGTGTCTGTTACCAGCATATCTCAAGAACAAATGGCAGCAGAGATTCCAAACTTGGTATTTTAAATGTGTAATATTTAGGGATGCTACACTAAGTTTTTTGTTAAAATGAAGCAAATGGTTCGTGTACAGGGACACTCAAGAATATTCAAATAATTACGTCTATGGGGGAAATTGCAGGTAAATACAGTTTAGCATCTATAGACTGCACTAAACCAAATGAAATGAATATATATTTTTTAATGCATAAAAACATGCCTCATGTAAAATATGGCAAGGAAATCATTCACTGTTCATTTACAGGGCTACACAAAAGAACTAGATTATAGTGCGACAATAACTGAAAATTGATGGAAGTGCATTTCAGGTTGTGCCGTATATTATTACTATAGGATTATATTTAGGTGCACTATGTGGTTTCTACATAAAAGATATACAGGGTTGGAAATATTTAAGCTATAAGATTATTTTTTATTGTTAGTGCAAGTGCTTTATTATAATATTTTACTATGAACAGGAAAGCTGCTCAGGAATAGAAATGAATTCCTCGTAGACGTATGATAAATAATGTATGTTTTTAAGATAAATATTGATCGCTTGTTTTTTGTGAATTTACACGTTTTGAGGCTTCCGGATTACCAAAGTCAAGTTTTTTAAAGTTTGATCTTTCTCTCTGTCTCTTAGAGTAACTTAAAAACGAATAATTTTAGGAGATCCAAAAGTTGTATTTTCAAACAAATATAAATTTGTTGCAGAAAAAGTTTGATCAAGACTGATAAGTTTCAAGGAATTTTGCGAGTGAAAGTTGTCTGAATAATTTGAAGTGAACTTTTAATTTTAAAAACAGATTTATATTCTATATAAATATATGTGCAGTAATGAAACGGGATGGTTGAGGGGGCAGTAGCCCCCCTAACACAGAACTAATTACCATATAAAACATTTCCGTAGCCTAATTTGAATTGCTTTAACATAGGTTTACATAACAGTACTCATTACGTTACCTCTTAATTTCCAACCTGTATTTATAGTATTAAATTTCAGGGTAAGAGAAAGTCGTGTGAGTGACACACCAGATTATTTTTTTTCTTGAACACATTGATGCTAGAATTTTAATATTAAATAACATAAAAAACATTTTAAAAATCAAATTATATTTCGTATTCAGCTGCAATTTTGAAAGTTATGTATTATTTAATTTTTCTCAAAAATTATTTCATTATAAGATAATACTGAAAAAAGAGTTTTACATGAAAAATGATTCGTAAGTGACTTTTTAGTAATAAAGAACGACGTTTTCAATTTTAAACTCAAATTGAAAGGGCATTTGATACGAGGATGTCAAAAATTAAGGTATTATTAGTTTTGAATATATTTTAAACGTAACATATGAATGATAGTCTAATGTAAAGGTTATGCATCAATACCAAATTACATATGATTTTATATTTGATTTATTTCTTCATTTGCATATTGGATGTTTCTAAATGGTAGATAGAGAGGAATTTTATATATTTATAGTTTTGCATAATTAAAAATGCATCTCAAACATGAAATTTTAGCTAATTTTTATCTTTAAGTATTTCCTTTAATGAACAAAAATGGTGAATACAGAATATAGTATATAGATTATCTCTCTATTAAAGAAACTGTTGTAAAGCCGATATATTTACAAAAGAAATTTGAAACATTGATAGAAAAAGTTAAAATCAATTTTAATTAAATAAATAGTTTTTATTTTATTTAAATTATTACCATATTGCTTTTCAATATATAAAAGTATGAAATATTTAAATTCTAGTTATCGAGATTTATTTTCATTTTATTACACACTTTAAAAGTTATAAAATAAGTAATAGAAAGTATACTTAAGCGACCTTTAAAGCAAATAATAAACGTTTTCATTCAATAAAAAAATTATAAAGCATCTGAATTATTTAAAATTATTATTATTATTATTTATTTTACTTTGCTTTTTTTTACGAAAAAGAACGCCAATGAAATCTAGTTAGATAATTTTTATTTAAAATGATTTTTACGTATATTAATTTTTTTAAAAAAAATATTCTCTTGTTAATAAAAAATTACTGTCATTTTCCTTAATTTTCGAATAAAGATTAATTGCTTTTATCCTTCCTTACTGTAATTTTAAAAGCATCCGGAGCATCATTTCACTGGACTAATGGCTAATGCTTTATGGTACACTGATTAACAGACATAGAATATATGAACCATGACAGATTAATCATGCTAAAAAAATAATAGAGAGAAAGGAAAAAATCGGTATGATATCATTAAAACCTAAAAGCATAATGAAGAACATCACTATATAATGCAATTATTTATCAAATGAAGTAATTCATGTAGAATGCATTCTATTTCAAATTAGTATTCAAAGTAAATTATTTATTGATTATTTATTAGAAATATTATCCAGTTTTTATATTAAAAAGAAACAAAGAAAAAAAAAATGTCTTATACATGTTACTTAAATTTACAAAATAAACAAGTGTAAAAAAAAATACAAATACCATGAAGGAGTTGTGCTAAATAAATAAATAAATAAATAAGTAAAAATGTTTGGAAATATGATTGCACACAGGATAGATGCCGTGTATTCAATTTCCTTGATAGACGAATAAGATAGTGCTTTAAGTACCATTATGAATATACAAATCACGTTTTTTTTTATATTTCCGATTTAAACTTCATGAGCTTTATTTACAGTCCAGTGTAGACGTGGTGAATAGACTTGAGTCAAGAATATCTCTAAGGAGACGAAGAAGGAAATATCGATAGCTGAATCAGTGTGAAGAAAGCACTGGAGTAGGGCTATTTGGGGGGGGGGGGGGGGTTCTTTTCGAAATATTGCAGGAAGGCTTTACAGGGATATATCAACTATATATGTTTGTTAAAAGCAGCAGTCAAAGGAAGGTACTTTCTAAAGAAGACCGAGGTTAGGCTGCACAAAGTACACGGCTGTTTCAGAAGATCGCTGCGCTGTATTTGCAACACATCTATGGTGCATTTTAATGCATAAGAAAGGGAAATTAGAACTTCTGTTGGCAAAAAAGAGTGACATAACAAATTGGTTGGTTGAGAGACAGTTCCGAACCTGATTCCCTCTAGAGTTCGTGTCACTAAATCCGAATTATTACAATTTATGACTTCTGTGGTGTCAAGCTACAGTTCATTGCAGTACGGGGGGGGGGGGGGATATACTGTATTCTTTAATAAGAGCTGTTTCTGTCCGGATGCAACTGATAGCTGTATGCTGGTTAATAGAAGGTCATGTGAGCACTTGAAGTCAAGCTGTTACAACCTTGTTGTTGCGCTTGTAACCAAGCTGTTTTACAAGTTGTTCGTTGTGTAGGCATATAGGACTTTCTCTAGGAGTTATGGCCTGAAGAACAATTTCCAACTGCCTTGGCACAATCTTTTCGTTATCCCAAACACCTTCGCGGCAAATTTATCCGTCAGACTGGTGATTGCACCGGTTGTGTTGCCGTTCATATTTAGTATTCAATGGGGTACTTTCAAACAGGATAAGTTTCGTCCTTATAACTCTGCTTTTAACTAAGGGGCTCTACAGCGTTTCGACATGCTACCTTGGCCTGAAAAATCGTCCTGTCTCTCTCTCATTGAACTCGTATTGGACATTATTGGACGACAAATCGAGTGTCAACTACAAACAGCATGAATCCTTGCTGATTTGAATGAGAGAGTTCAACAGGTATGAAACTCGATACCACAAAATTACATATGTCACTTATACGGCAGAATATATACATGTCTGCAGGGTTCAAGTCAAACGTTCATTCACATTTTTGTAGGATTGCAATTTTTCTTGTGTATGTTATGTGATCTTGAAATGGAAATCAAATAGTTGTGTGATCATGAATTTTTATTTTTATTTTATTTTTATTTTTGTTTCCTAAACACATTTCTTCTTGATGCTGGGATTTTTTTTCTCTCCAGTGTATTTAAACTCTAAATTATATATAATAATTTTCTAAATAGTATATATTTTTAAAACTGCCAATAACATTTGTAAATATTAAATTAATGTGTTTATACGTTTATATACAAATATACGAATAAAAACTGCAGATATATATTTTCTTTAGATTAAAACAAGTTTAAGTACAAGATTTAATTTCTAAAATATAAAAGTTAATTTTTAAGTATAAAAGTTAATTTCTTTTAAGTTAATTTTTATGTTTATTCCAACACATATATATATATATATATATATATATATATATATATATATATATAAATGGAACATATAAAAGTATATTTAATGAAACATTTTGATACTAAACTAAAACTTTTGTTAAATTTATAATAGAAACCGAAAGACTAAGCATTGTTTATGATGTATTAACAAAAAGTTTGGAAGAAGACCATAATAATCAAAATGAGTGTAATAAAAATAATCAATTACTATTTTTGGAAACAATCTAACAGATACAGTATACGTTGTGTAATCAAGCGTGATAAAAAATATTTCATAAAAAATACAATTTACTGTAAAATTAAAAAAAAATACATAATATTAGCTAACATACATAGTTACAGTAGCTAACATACATGGTATTTTATTTTATTTTATTTTATGTATTTATTATCAAGTTTCAAAAAATTAAATTTTATTGCAAACAGACCAAAACTAAAATTTTATTTTGAATGCAGACATATATTTAAAGTTTGCTTATTTACTTTCTTTTCTTCTCTCTCTCTCTTTTTCTTTTTAATATTTTCTTTTTTAATAATAATATAAGAGGTTCAGACAAAAAGGATTTTGGATTTATTTTATTTATTTTTTTAACGATGTGCTTCCAACTTTTAAATCAAATTGCAATGACAGATGATATGGGGATGTTAAAAGTAACGGCACAAGTGTTTTGAATTTCACGGAAAGTGGGCTAGAATTGCAGTGCGATTTTGAAACTTATCCATCATCGTCAGCATCCCCCATCTATTTTCGTTTTGATTCTTTTATTTATCTGTGTTGTATATCATTTTATGTGGAGGAAAGAGAGATATTGTATACTTTTACAATTTCGTATAATCAAAATGACGACAGGAATTTAGATATGAGATTTTAGGTAGTATAACCTATCAGGATAATTTTTATTATTGCGTAAGAATGACGAATATAGAATAAGGTTTATAGATTATTTCTTAATATAACTGGTGAAGAAAGGAAAGAACAACAAAATAATAATTTTAATAAAAAATAAAACTGAAATGTGGGTATAGAAAAAAAAAATAGTATTATATTTTTTTAATTTGAGAATTTTTGTTAAAATGTATTTTTGCTTTAAAACATTTAATTTTAAAGTATCAGTTTAAAGCTTTAGCAACATTGAAAGTAGAAATAGATTAAAATTGCAGCTATATAATTTTTTTTTCAATTTTTGTATTTTTTTTCAGAGTTTAATGAAAATTGTAGCGAAAATTATAATTAACAAATTAAACTAAACTGAATATATATATATATATATATATATATATATATACAAAATAATAACATATTTCATAAACTTTAAAATATTTTAATTATCTGGTGTAAGGAACAGCGTCATATAAATCGATTTAACTATTTTTTATTAAAAATTCTTTTGAAATAAATTAAAATTCTTTATCGCGTCTTGTAAAAGGGAAAAAAAATGTTCTCGCTTTCATTAATTTTCGAGTAAAGCTTAATTTCCTTGGATCCTTACTTTAAATTTAAAAGCCTCTGACGCATTACTTGAGCGAACTAATGACTAATAATTTATGGTTGGCTGACCAACAGACCATTGATCTTATAAACCATGGTAGTCTAATCATACTAAAAAATATTTCTAAAGAAGAAGATTAGGTTTAAGATATCATTAAGGCATAAAAAATAAAGAAGAAATGAACATAAAAATCTAAAACAATTGTACATAAAATAAAATATTTTTATAGAATGTAGAGCACAGTAAACAAATTTCTAATTCATTAATTAATTAATTTTTTAATAGTTGACAATTACTCAGTTTATTGAGTTTAAATTATAAAATATTTTTTTTAACATGAATTGAACTGTTTATGAATTATAAAACGACAGGTTTTTTTTTTTTTATTATTATTATTCATGATTTTATGCTTAAAAAAAAAAAAAGCTTTTTAATAATTTTATTGTTTTTTGAATCATAAGCATATAATACATAGATTTTCATTTAAAAAAGACAGAATAAATTGTATATATTTCTAAATAATCTTTTTATAAAATCGCTATCGATGGTAATCTTTTTTTAATAACGTAATAATAATTGAATATAATAATAATAACTATAATATAATAAAGTCATATATTAAAATGACTAAGATTTTTTATTTTTTTTTTAATGAGAAAGTTGTTTAACGTATTGTAAATATTAAACGAATCCAATTTAAATAAGCGATGTCGCAATATATATGAACTTAAAAAGTTTTCTAATATAAGCTTTTTAATTACGAATAAAAACATTGAGAGACTAATAATATTTAACCTATGATATTTTAATGTGAGTAAGTTTGTACATAATCATATTTAGCTAATTTTCATAAAGTTATTTTAGATACAAACATACCAGTGGTTAGCATTGCTGAAATCACTTAGAAAATTGTTTTAGAAGTCAGAGGCATAATATTTGATTTTGTTTTTGTATACAACATAACAGTGCTGTAAATGTAAATTACAGTAACCAGCAAAATTTTTGAAGCGCTAGCAATAATTCCTAATTAAAAGATGAGCACCTAATCCTGTTTTGTTAAGTAAATATTTATCGAGCCATTATCTTAGTCTTATGCTTTTTATAAAAAAGTAAGTTGATGATAAAAATTAATGATTAAATTAAAAAAAAAAAAAAAATGAAAAATGTGGATTTGTGCGGCAATTATTTATCTGTCGACTGTAAACTCCGAAGACCTGTACTAATAAATGTACACATTTTGTAAGTTTCGGATCTCCTAATATTTGATTACACATTAACTCGAATAACGTGATTAGATGTAAGTAGTGACGCGAATATAATTTAAAGTACTATATAACATTAAAAATCATTTTAGCAATGCATTTTATATAAAGGAAATTTAACCAAAGATGGATTACATATCATTAGCAATAAAATAAAAAAAAAAAAAAAAAAAAAAAATGAATACTAAATCCGTATTCTAACAATTCGCATCAAAGCAATATGACTTTCTTTAGTGGTTACCGTACATAGTACGTACAGACGGCATCAAACTTGAGGTTAGCAGAGTGGGCTACCCGTTTTTCCGAATTTTGGAAGGGAATATTATGACGGAGTGCCATTTTCGGCTTACTGACCATAGCACCATTTTCGCAGCCTAAGTCCATGTGAACAAGGAGGCGGTTTCGGAAGCTGTGAACTTAGGTCTCAGTGAGATGGATGTCTACTCAGACTCCATATCGGAGCTCCAAGTGCTTTATGGTCTAGTGTCTCGGCACAAAGCCTGAGCTGAGATTACATGTTTGGTGAAACGAAGTGGAGTCAAAGTGGTAATGCATTGGATCAAGTCTCACATTGGTCATCATCACAATAAGATGGTCGACTCATATGCAAAACAAGCAGCTGAGAAAGAATTAGTGTGTCTTTCTGTAAAGCGGAGTCCTAAGTATGCAAGACATACCTTGAAAGGGATAGCTCTAGCAAATTGGCAAAGAATGTGAGTTGACCCTACAACATGGCGATTCATGCATGAAACTTTTCAGAAGGTAGGCACTCACCAACTTCAAGGCGACTCTTTCGTAAACCAGGTACTCATCGGACATGGCTCGTTTAGCATCATCCCGTACCGCTTCTTTCAAAAGTATCCTGCATATATTTGCGGGACAAGAGCCATCTTGGCCATCGTTCTATACGAGTGCGCCCGCTAGAGGCCAGTCAGGGAGAAGTATTTTCCCTCAGACTTTCAGTGTCGAATGCGACGGGAGCCTGGACTACTAGTGTAGGAAGGGGATCGCTGTAATCATGTTCGATTTTCTTTGCTGAGGTATTAGACCTGCATTGTGGTGAACGCAGAATACTTGAAATGCCTGAACTCAAACCTCAATTAAGACCCCCCCCCTCTGAGGTCATTTTGAAGGCAGGAAGCTTCGGATTCCAATCCAACTGCATGAATAGTTTGACAAACGGCTACGTAAAGTGTCAGCTCTAGAAAGTGGGTCTTACCTCTCTCAATCCCTCGCCAAAAATCAGCAATTCCACTGTCTTACGATCACACTGGACACGAGTTTCGTAATCTCGCTACAGTCTATAGCTGGGCTAGTTATCTGGATTTGTGTGAAGGTAAGTTGCTATCGTAACGACGGTGCTTCCTCGGATTGGGGACCACTTAACATATACCAAATGGGCTCCTTAGAGCCAGGACGGTTGGTGGTGTGGCGCTTGCACCTTACCGTAGATAGTGATATTTTATTTGGTCAAAAATTTCTTTTTCGAGACATGTCTTATAATTTCCTGAATCCAAAAAAAGTGGATTTTGGTAACTGGTTAGTGTTTATGTCTATATAAATGTATATGTGTGAATGTGTGTTGGGAAACTTCTTACTACCATTTTTTTCAAAACTCAATAACTGAAATACTGAGCATAATTTATAATATATATTTAACAAAATTTTAAAGAGGACAAGAATAAAAATATAAATGTGATATATAATAATAATAATAATTATTATTATTATTATGTTATGAATCAATCTTTCAGATAATATATTATTGTATAATCACACATCCTAAAATAAAATTCAACAGAAGTAAATTTCACGACAAAATTTGTTGAATAAATCTACCCTGTAAAATTATTAATTATCTTTTAATTTAAACTCATG
Organism: Salticus scenicus; assembly: GCA_963930645.1. Taxonomy (NCBI): domain Eukaryota; kingdom Metazoa; phylum Arthropoda; class Arachnida; order Araneae; family Salticidae; genus Salticus; species Salticus scenicus. The sequence goes on along the minus strand of OZ005652.1, from coordinate 340,061,777 downwards.
AAAAATATCTAACGCCTTGGACGCCAAAAAGATTGAATATCAAAGGTCTGTTTTGGTAGCATTTGGCATGCTGTCTTTAGTGAATAAAGCAATGAGAGGATCCTCCTTATTACTTTATGCACAAGGCGTTCAGGATGTTGGAGAATTTTCCTGGATCCTGGATTTGATTATTTTGCGCCAAATACCCTTTTCATAAATATTTAATTTGTTTATGCCGTCGACAATAGACTTTAATAATTAAATTATCTCAGGAAACATATTAAAGTATTAAAGTATACTTTGCATTTAAATACAATTTTGGAATTTTTGATTCTTTATTTTTGATTCGATTGTTTCGTTATTCATTAATAATAATTATGAATCACATAAAAAAAATTCGAGAATGTTTTATTTTTATTTTTTCTCTTTTTCTTTCCAAAATCAATGTCATTTCTCATATTTAAATCGAAGTGAAAGAACGGATGATATAGGGATATTAAAAATAGCAAGAAAATTGCTTTAAATTTCTCTCAAAGTAAGCTAGAAATGTAACGCGTTTGGAAAACGCATTCATCATCGTCAATATTTCCGTCTATTTTATATTTGATTTATTTATTCATATACATTATATATTATTTCAGGTGTTAAAGAAACACATTTTGTATAGCTTTACATATTTGTATATCAAAAAGCATTACTCTTTCTTATGTATTTTTTTTTTCTTTAGATTTTAGATAATATCATCAGTCAGAGTTATTTCCCTAAATGCATGTGATTGGTGAATGCAGAAAAAGGTTTACAGATTTATATTGTTTGTTTATTAATGAAACTATTGTAAAAATGATTGAATTTCAAAATAATCGTATAATGTAAAAGGAATACTCTTTCTTATGTATATTTTTTTTCTTTAGATTTTAGATAATATCCCCAGTCAGAGTTATTTAACTAAATGCATATGAATGGTGAATGCAGAAAAAGGTTTACAGATTTATATTGTTTGTTTATTAATGAAGATAGATATGTTGTAAAAAAGATTGAATTTCAAAATAATCGTATAATGTGTATGAAGATTTTTTATTTTTTATTTTATTTATTTATTTTTTTTTTTTTTGTGTGTGTGTGTTATTTTTAAATATTTTTTTAATGTTTTCTTACATTAAAGCACATAGAGATTTAACAAGTTAAAATACGTTTAATTTTACCTTTAAAATTAATTTTCATTTTAAATGATTTTTTTTTTAACTTACAAAACAAAAAGTGCAAAATATATAAATTTACTTTTGAAAAACAATTGCTTATATTCAATGAAAAACTATGAAATATTTTATGAACTATAACTAGTTATATTCTTTTGCATAAAAAACGGTGTCATGCAAATCGAATTAATTAATTTTTATTAAAAATTCTTTTCTGGTAAATTCTTCTCTCGTTCTTGTAAAGTAAAAATATCACATAACTTAAACAAAAATAAAAAAATAAACATATTTGAATCGTACCGCTAAAATAAATTTTCATTTTTTAAATGGTTTTTTTTTCCTCTTAAAAACATACAAGACAAATAGAAGCACTTATGATTAAAAATTTTGTTGTAATAAAGTGTTTCAATTAAAAAAAAACTATAACATATTTAACTATAAATTATTAAACTCTTTAGCATGAAAGAAAAAAACGTCATGTAAATCTACCTAACCATATTTATTAAAAATTCTTTTCCGATAAATTAAAATTCTTCATGTCGTCTTGAAAATTAAAACGAAAAAAATCCCCTCGCTTTCATTAATTTTCGAATAAAGCTTAATTTCTTTGGATCATTCCCTACTGAAAATTTAAAAGCCTCTGGAGCATTACTTCAATGAATTAATGACTAACGATTCATGGTTAGCTGATCTACAGGCATCGGACGCATAAACTATAAGAGTCTAATCATAGCAAAAAAAAAAAGTGATAAAGAAAAATACATTTGAACTATCATTAAGAGGGGAGAAAAAAAGAAAAATAATAAGAAGAAGGAACCAAAAATATAGTGCAAGTGTTATTGAAATATAAAGTTTAATTTATAAAATCTGGCATGAGTCTATTCGACTTTTCGAACATTAAGCAATTAATGAGAGTATAAATGAGTTAATGTAAGAGAAATTGTTAAATAAACAAAAATAAAGTTATAATAGAGTGTTTGGGTATTTTTATCCTCATAGTATGTTGTTTAATTTAACGCAATTGTCCTTCAATTAATTTGAGCCCATAGACCATAATCAATGAATACTTCGTTGTGTCCCTGTAAAAATCTATAAGTGATAGCGGCGTAGTCCTAGAACACATGCGTAAAATTTCAGTTCAATCGCATAATGCATTTATACGTTATCGCACTTTAAATAATTTTAGCCCATAAGCTATATTGATAAAGGATTTTTTTGTTGTATCCTAAATAAAAAAGTCCTTTATTCTGCAAAATTCATACAGTTCACATGATGGTCATCTATAGTATGTATATAAATTTTCAGTTCATTCGAATAAGGCGTCTAGAAGCTATCGCTCATTAAATACTTTAAGTCCAAGAGTCATGATGAGAAAGAGTCATAATGAGAGTCTTTGTGTCCTTCCCTTGAAAAAAAAAAACTATAAATGCTAGATACGCCAAAATTCATACAATTCGTACGACTGGGGCGTACAACGCGTATATAAATTTTAAGCCGCATCGAATAAGCCATTGAGACACTAATAAGGTGAGCCCATTGCCATAATGGCAAATAATTTTTTACTGTGCCCCTGTATAAAAATATAAATGTCAGATTCGCTAAAAATAATAGAGTTCGCGCTACGGTGATCTCTGACATATATGCGAACTTTTAGCTCAATCGATGAAAACGTTTAGACGTTATCGATTATCACTCACATACATACACACACAAATCTCTGTAAAAATAGCTAAAACGAACTCATGAGACTTTAAAACGTATATATATAATCTCAAAGTCGATTTTTTTCCTGATTGTAATACTTTCCTTACACATATATATTCAGAAACTAATAAAAAAAAAAGCGTGTACGAAAGGAATTGTTAATATTTTTTCATGCATTGATCAACTGTTATTTAATTATTATATTTAAGGGGATGATGGATTTTGAGAATCTTTCTTTGAAATTACTGTTTTAGAAATACGAAAGTTTTCATTCACTTGCATTGAAACGTATCATACTAATCTTAAATATATTGAAATTTCTTCAACCCTATTAAAATTTAAAAAAAAAGTTACATTCTTTGAAAATTTTTAGAACGTTTCATGCGATTTAGTTTTTAAATTATCTTCTCTTCCCCAAGTCCGATTTTATACTATTATTGTTTTCCAATATTCTCTGAACATACTTTGGTATTATTTTATGATTTGATTAATAAATTAATTTTTGCTTTCTGAATCTTATATGTAAGGGGAATATTGTAGTCATGATTTGCATAATTGTTTTGTATCTCGCATAGCTAAATAAAGGATGGTCGAAGAATGTTCTAGATTTATATTTGTGATTGTCATGATGTCTACTACTACCTCTTAAACTTTGTTTTTCGTCACGAGCTCCCCATTTAGAGAGATCTACGATTTTAGGCAATTTTCTTAATGTATAAATGTATATATGTATGTGTATAGGTCATTTAATATGTTTATATCTCACATGAAAGCTGTTAAACTTTCATTAAATTCTGGCTGACCATCACGGTGATACTGTGCGCGCAAGATTATACGCCGACAAAAAATTCGCTCTGACATCTTTCATAAAAATGTTTTAAATAAAAAATGTAGAATTATTTTAAATAGCTCTAAAACTTTTTTTAACACCTTTTAAAATTTACAAGTTTTAAAAGGTGTTAATTTTTACTTTCTCTTACCCATAAGGCAGAGAAAGTATTGTTTTACAGTCAAATTTTCGAAAGTGAATTTTTGTTATATTTACATGTTCTGAGGTCCTCTGAATCCTAAAACAATGCTTTTAGCGAATGGTCTGTGTGTGTGTGTCTGTCTGTGTGTGTGTTATCAGCATATCTCAACAACAAATAGTAGCAGAAATTCAAAACGGTATTCTAAATGTGTATCATATAGGGAATCTACACTAAGCTTTTCGTTGAGATGAAGCAGTTGATTCGTGTACAGGGACACTCAAAAGTATTTAAATACATTACGTCTATGGGAGAAATTGCAGGTGAGTAGAGTTTAACATATATAGACTGCACTAAACCAAATGAAATAAATATATATTTTTTATATGCATAAAAACATGTCTCATGTAGAATAGGGTAGGGAAATCATTGGCTGTTCGTTTACAGGGCTACACAAAAGAACTAGATAAAGTGCGACAATCGTTGCAAATTGATGGAAGTATATTTCATGCTGGGCCATGTATGATTACTATAGATTACTTTAGATGCACCATGTGGTCTGTATATAATCTTCGAAAGATATACTGGGCTACAAATTTTTAAGCAATAACATTCTTTTTTGTTGTTAGTGGATGTGCTTTACTAATAATATTTTACCATTTCTAGGAAAGCTGTTTGGGAATTGAAATTAATTCCTCATAGACATATGGTAAATAATGTATGTTTTAAGCTAAATATTCATCGCTTGTTTTTTGTATATTTACACGTTTTGAGACTTCCTGATTACCGTAGTCAAGGTTTTTAACGTTTGATTTTTGTCTGTGTCTCTTAGTGTAACTTAAAAACGAAAAATTTTAGGAGATTCAAATGTTGTATTTTGAAGTTAATATACGTTTTGTTGCTGGAAAAGTTTGATCAAAATTGATAAGTTCCAAGTAATGTTGCGTGTGAAAATTGTTTGTATAATTTTAAGTAAACTTTTAATTTTAATAACATAATTAAATTCTATATAAATGTAGGTGGATTAATGAAACGGGGGGTTGAGGTGGGTGGTAACCACCTTCACACAGAACTAATTCTCATATAAAACTTTTCCGAAGCCTAATTTGAATTGCTTTAACATAGGTTTACATAACAGTACTCATTACGTTACCTCTTAATTTCCAAATTGTATTCCAATTGTATTAAATTTCAGGGTAAGAGAAAGTCGTGTGAGTGACACACCAGATTTTTTAAAAAGTTATTGTAAATAAAATTATGGTCATTTATTTCAGGTATTGTCTCATTTCAAAGGTGTAGGATCCCTCAAATAAGGAAATATATTTTTAGAATTAATTAATGAGATTTTTAAACATTTTACTTTTAAACGTTTTTTAAAAATTTACATGTGTGATGTTCTACCAAAATGCGAAATGTAGCTTTATAATTTTTTTCTTTCTATTTACTTGTGATTTTAGCAATTTTATGTATACTATCTTATTCATCACCAACTGTTCTTTTTTATATCTTTATAAATTCCGGCTGAGATTTGCGCTTATTACAAACTCTACAATTTAAATTTGAATTATATTTTTGTCTATGTAGATACACTATAATTTATTTGCATATATTGTTAATATCTCCAAAAGCTTAAATTACTTCGTGGTCAATTGGGGTTTAAATGTTTTTTATAAAAAGAAAACTAATCTTGCACAAATTTTGTATCATAAATTTTCAGCGAAAACTCAATTCTTTTACAGTATGTAACTTATCCATCATTCTTGTATTACATAATAACAGTTATTATACATTGATTGGAGAGCTTTATTGACAGGTGTTCAAAGAATGTAATCATATAATTCTGTTTTATGATTGATAACATCTAATTACGTCACTTATGATTTAAGATTAATGTTAGTTTTAACTTGAGCATGATAAATGTTTCACACATTTTAAATTTATGTATTAGCTGATAACATATATTTTTATTGCAATATAATGAGGTATTTAGGAAGATAAAAAAGTGAATCAATTCAACTGTTATTCTTCTTAGACAATCATTTTTCATTTAGAAATTTAGAGTAATTTAAATTTAGTTCTTAAAAGAAATCACAGGTTTAGTAGAAATAATAATTAAAAAAGTGTTTAATTGACTGCTAATAAAAATTAAGTAAATAAATTTAATTTTCCGTTTTTGACGTTACTATACTTAACTTTAGATATAACTCGAAAAGTGAAATAATTGTTTTTGGCATAAATAATATGAGACAAACATACGCCTACAAAATAATATTTGCAATTAAATATTTACAGTGAAGTTTTTCCCAAAATTAAATTCATATTAAAAAATTATTTTAATTTTTTCTTGTTCTTCTTATTTCAAAATATAAAGGGAGCTTATAATTAAAATTCCTTATTGAAACGGCTTTAAAAGGAAAACTAGTGGACCAAATGTTATAAAACAGTTTGGAGAAGAATGTGGGATTTTATTGTCTTCAATAAATAAATATATAACTAAAATAAAGTAATAAAAAAAAAAAAATAAAAATAAAAATAATAAAAATTTAAATAAATTAGTTAAAAAACTGACCACTAGGAAGCAACAGCACTTTATACAAGATTGTTAAAAGATGTAAGGCATAGAGAAATTGGCTTAAAATATTTTTTAACCGATTTTCATTTTTGAACCGTGCTATAAAGAATGTTCAATGTGGCGTTCACTACTTGTTAACCCTACAAGGCACCCAGTTCCATATGTGGAACACCGACTTTAATCGTTCCTATAGCTATAAAGCTATTAGTAGCGACATCTCTTGAATTCTTGATAGAAGCTACTGGCATTTAGCAATGTAGTAATACGAATCTTTATCTAAAGATTCCGTTCGTGTTTTTGTTATAGTGCACTCAGTGTGAAATTTGAATGAAAGTGATACGTTAGTCGTTTGTCTGAATTCAAAAATAAAAAAAGAACAGTTATTGAACTGTTTTCTCTCGAAAAAGAAAAAAATACTGTGTGTTAAAACGAAGTGTATATTTTGCAGAGGTGAGTTTTTTTTTTTTTTTTTTTAATATATTACAATAGTAAACGTATTAGTAAATCATATTTGTTGAGATAAAAAGTTGATTTTTCCGTAAAATATGGTTTTATTCTTATTTTTATAAGTTTTCCCTATCTTCTGATCACTATAATTACAACCTATATATTTTTGTCGCGCACTAAACTAAAAATTGAGCCTTGTAGGGTTAAAAGCAAAGTAAATCGCACTACTGCATTCTCAACAGCAGCTTTTAGCATTTCAGGAAGAATGTTACGAGCATGTCAGTCTTATTGCATGTCATAATTATATAATTGTTTGTTTTAGAGTAATAAAACTGCTTTCGTGGTGATTAAATTAAATAATATATTAATTATACATTAATTAAAAATGTTATTATTAAAAGATATATAAAAAAATTATGCACTCAGGAATCCTTTATATACACTCCTGCTCAAAAGTTTAGTAAGATTTGCAAACGATCAGTTTTTTTCAATTTAAAAACTTATCTCTCAATGAAATGTTTTCAAACATTGGGTATTTAAAGAATGTTCTTCCGTTCGTTGGTCTTCCTCATGTTTTTCAGTGAATCTTGGTTTAATATAACATATAGGGAGCCAGTAAAAGATTGAGCAAAGTCAATAATGTTTGTGATCATCCAGTATTGTTAAGTGAACGAAATGAACTGTAACTTTAAGATATGTTAATACAAACGCAGTTTAATTTGTGGGTGAATTTTTGTGACGATAGCATATAAAATAACGGAGATATATGCATTTATTTTAAAACTCAAAAAAAAAAAAAAAAAAAAAAGAAAAAGAATCAGCCTGTTTTTTATTTATAATATGCAGAGTTTTTAACGAAAATTATTCTCACTTTAAGATGTTGGAAAAACACTTTTAAAACAATATACTGCAGTCCGAATACAAATATCTCAAATAACTGATGAAATATCAAGATTTTTATGAAAAACGTTTTCTCTGCGCCTGTGTGAAAGATTAATATATATATGTATTGCATAGGTTGAAAGCTAGATATATTGGGAACTTTTTGCCAAAAGTGCATTTGAATAGAGTGAAAATTAAGCAAATTATCCGGAAAAGAACGAGCTAGATTTTAGAGGTTTTCCAAGAGTTGAAATTTCAGAAGGGGCTTTTATATGCTGGGTGATTAATTTAAAGATCCAATTATTTTAACCCTTTAACAAAAGTTCTTTTTTGTGAGAAATCCCTTGTCATCTCACAAATCTTAATAAATAAACAAAAATATGTTAGAGTTACAAGCATATAAGGTTTTTTTTTTCTTTTTAAGTATATTTGGAGCGTGGCTGAAATAATTGGATCGTCAAATTAATTACTCGACATGTGAAAAACCCCTTAAGAAATTTCAACTCTCGGAAAATATGTAAAATCTAGCACGTTCTTTTTTGAATAATTTGCTTAAATTTTACTCTATTCAAATGCAATTTTGAAAAAAGTTGCCTAATATATCTAGTTTTCAATATATGCATTAATTTTTTTTTTTTTTTTTTTTTTTTTTTTTTTATCTTTCGCACAAAACGTTTTTCATAAAATGCTCTTATTTCATGAGATATTTAAGATGTTTGTATTCCGATTGCAGCATATTGTTCTAAAAGTGTTTTTTCAACTTATCTAAAAGTTGGAATATATTTCGTTAAAAACTATGTATATTAGAAATAAAAACTACAGTGCCGAAAGACTCTCTGGTCCTGTCGCTATAAATATTAACTACTGAAGTTGGGGAAGACTAGGGCGATTTAATAACAATGGGGATTCCTGATAATTCAGCTTGAAATTCATATTGCTCTGTTTATGAAATTTAACTTGAGTTCTATTTTCTGTTTATAAGGAATACAAAAGCACATACTACCCCGTTGTTCATTTGGGAGACGTCTGTGTAAATGGTGAGAGGAATGCTGACCGGAGACTGGTTTATAACTAGATCATGTGGGGTACAACACTAGGAAATGTATAAGATTTTAATGGTAGAAAGAGATTAATTTTTGTGAGAGTGATACTGTACGTTACTATTTTTGATTTCTTATTGAGGATTATGTAGCAGCGATATTCATTCTTTAACAAGTGAATAAATGAGAATGTTCCCACACACAAGTACATAGAATGCATTCGTGTTAAAACTTCTATATGAGTGAAGAATTAAAAAAAAAAGCTAATTTTTCAATTGAGATAATTTTTCTGACTCCATGTGAGTTGAGGTTCGGGATCCAAATTTGAAAAAAGTAAGGAATTTGCACGAGTATGTTTGTGTTATACCAAGTTTTTAGAAATTGTAGTTTGAGTTCTCTATCTCGGATTCTTATGGCGCAAAAATTATAAACATAAAAGGTTATGAAGGTAAGTGTCAAAGATGGTTTAACTAATTGAATTTAGAATCAAATAAAACTAATCCTAAATAGAGAATTATTGGTCTGACATGGACAGAGGAACTATTAACCCTTAAATGCATAGCGATGTAGATCTATATCGTATGTTTAAAACTTCATATCTCTTTATGTCGCATTCTTTGCACAGTGTTTTTTTTTTTTTTTTTTTTTTTAATATTTTTTTTTTTTAAATTTTATCTAAAATATTTTATTGTTTCCAAACGCAACTAGAATCTTTGACAGTTCATTTCTTTATCTGTGACAATTTTCATGTTGCCGCGATATCCGAGTGCAATTTCATTTCGGCGCGGGTATTACGAATCATGATTATATCTTTAACAGTAATAAAAACATACATGAAAATTTGTTTTCGGATAGAAACAAGATAAGAGTAACGAAAAATATTTATATATTTACTTATACTGATAAATCTATGGAAGAAAAATGCAGCTTTTTTTAGAGTGATATAGAAATACATAAATATGATTTATTTTTCCTTTTTTTCTTTTGAAATTTTTCCATGAATTGCACCCATTTCCTGATTGATTTCAAATGTTATTTATTAAAAATAGATATTCATGCATTTAAGGGATAATTTTAAATATAGGATTGCGTCAAATGTATGGCGATTCTATCTTATGGCTGGAAAAAACTAAACCATGAGAGTCACTCATTGCCATAAAATTGCTAATTTGGTTGTTCGAATTTTGTTATTAATTAAAGTTGTTGTTAACAACTTTAAATTAATTAAAGTTGCTGTATTGGTGATATCAAAAGAGCTGGCTTGTTCAAGCTCAATTAATGTATTTTCAGATACGAGGATATCGAAGCCATAAACATAAGCTATGATATCACCTCGTGTCTGATTGAAGAGAGTCAAAATTTATTTTGCCAACAGAAGCTACAAGGAATGATCTAGACAGTATAATTGAGGGCAGCCTTGAAAAACATCAAATAAGCAAATTCCAGCTAGGAAAGAAGCTCTTGTTTTTCTATTGTTAATGTAATTTTTTGTAATAAATTTTAAGTAATTTGCAAGATTAATTATGCTTTAGGTGATTAAAACATAAATTTGAATTTGCAGAACCCAATCTAGTCATAAGCGCCTGTTTTATTTATTTATTTATTTTAAGAAAATATGACTGAAATAGTTCGCCTTCCTTCTCTAAATTCATATTGGGCATCAATTAACTGATTTTTATTTTTAAGGAACGTGATGGTTTTTGTTTTGAGTATTTTCTCAAAGAGATTGCCCATGACAGGAAGGAGGGAAATAAGTCTATAAAATTTCGGGATATTTTTTTTTTTTTTTTTTTTTTTTTTTTTTTTTTAACAGAAGAGTATAACTAAACCCATCTCTTATAGAAGTCTGGAAAGAAACCCAGTGAGAAATATTTATTTAAAAGAAGAGAGTATTGTGATAGGGAACTAAAAAATTAATAGAATCAATAATTAATGCACTGAATAAATAAGGTATTAGAAACTAAAGTATCTAAGTTTGTTAAACCCTTTAAGTTCACTGCATACTTTTTTTTTAATTGTAAATTAATTTTTACAATATCTATTACACACATAACTAATCATAAATGTGTTAAAAAAAAAAAAAAAAAAAAAAAAAAAAAAGACATTTTCATTGTTAAGAAAATTTTAGTTTGAAGCATCTGTATGCTGCCTGAATAAATTCAAATAACAGATGATTTAAATTTCACGTAATAAGATGTATGTATGTGTGCGTATGTGTGTATCTGTATGTCCATCGCTTTGTAGGCAAAGAGCTGTTCGCAGAGCTTCGCATATTGACCTCGCCTGAAGCACCCCGAAGCCCGATTTCTGATTTTTTCATTTTTATGTTGCTAACGTGAAGGAGCGCGTAAGCAGTTTTAATAAGAGTAAATAAAAATAATTTGATTTATGCTTATTTTTTTAACCCTTTTTATTAATGGTGTGGTGAAGAAATTAAGGCCGATTGACTACACGAAGGTCATAGTCCTGTGTGGAGTGCCCTCCATAAGGGTCTTTTTTAATTTTTTTAATTTAATTTAATTTAATTTAATTTTTTTAAATTATGAATCATTTTTTTAAATTACTAATCGATTATATAACAGCATTATTACTTTATATATAATAAAATGTAGTTTTATTCAAAACTCGAATATCGTTTAAATAATTTCCTTGAATAAAAAAATGGTTAAATGATCTTAAAATTAACAAACAATTACTCAAACTAAAAGTTTTATTTAATCTCAAAATAAGATTTAAATTTCTTCTTCTCCTTTTATTATTATTGTTATTATTATTGTTATTATTATTAATGTACATCAGCATTTATAATTATAAATTTGAAAACTTAAATCTTAACTTTAAAAGATTCATGAAAAAAAAAAATCTTTCCTGTAAAACGTGTTAAGATCTAAAATCTTACATTTCATTGTATTACATTTTTACGATTTTTAATATGCATTATTTTAAAGTTACACTTTTTTTTTTTTTTTTTTTGTTAGTGAACTATTAACAGAAATTATAACACCAGTTAAAAAAAAGAAAAAAAGAAAAAAAGGAAAAGATTGCTTTTGATTTAAACCTCTTGGGCAATGCTTCTAATATTACATTCTTTTGATAAAATGTTTTTAACAAGAAAAAGAGGTTAGTTATTTTTTCAACTTTAGAAATTTAAAATCTCTTTGATCTTGTAAATTTCTTTGAAAAAATTGTCCATTAACACACTTAACCATACAACTCTGTATGACAAAGAAATAGTTTCTTTTTATACGTGTTTACAAAAATATAAAAATAAAGAATTATAATATAAGTCTCCTGAAACGTTAAATTTGAGTTATCAGAACTAAAGTAAAGTCGCATAGGATTAAAAAGAAACAATAAATAAAAAATTATCGTCTAAATTTTGAAATTTGTTGAATTTTGAAGAAAAGTTGAGCTTTATTTTTTATGCTAATCGTTTCCATATGTTAGTCTTTTAAATCCACATGTTAAAAAAAAAAAAAAAAAAAAAAACGGCAAGATTTAAATTTTAAAAGTACTATACATGTTTAATTGAACAATGTATATTTCATTGAATCATACAATAACATTTCATTGAACTAAGAGAATAATGCCTATATTTTAATACTAAAATATACTATACTTTTTTTTTTCAATTTATTAAATATTAATATTTAATATTTTTGTTAATAAGGCAGAGAAAAATAATTAAAGCTAAAAATTAAAAACTTCATTAAGTACACTACTGGCAATTAAAACGGCTACACAAGGAAGAAATTCAGATAACGGAATAATATTTATTAGGCTCATATATCATAGTCGGTAAAACAATTTATTAAATTTTCAGGAAAATTGGAGTAATATATACTGAGGCCCTAATAGCACCGTGACCAGAATGTGTAGTCGAAATCGACTACAAAAACGAGTCACGTGAAGTCGAAAATTTGTCACATCTAAGTCATTGCGAGGTCGATATGTCCGCTTTTTAGACGGTCACATGTGACGTGGATATGCCGTCACCCTGTGACGCGTATATGACTGGAGTCTCATAGTGACCAGAATGTGTGGTCGAAATCGACTACAAAAACGAGTCACGTGAAGTCGAAAATTAGTCACATCTAAGTCATTGCGAGATCGATATGTCCGCTTTTTAGACGGTCACATGTGACGTGGATATGCCGTCACCCTGTGACGCGTATATGACTGGAGTCTCATAGTGACCAGAATGTGTGGTCGAAATCGACTACAAAAACGAGTCACGTGAAGTCGAAAATTAGTCACATCTAAGTCATTGCGAGATCGATATGTCCGCTTTTTAGACGGTCACATGTGACGTGGATATGCCGTCACCCTGTGACGCGTATATGACTGGAGTCTCATAGTGACAAGAATGTGTAGTCGAAATCGACTACAAAAACGAGTCATATCAGGTCGCATTTCAGTCACATCCAAGTCATTGTGAAGTCGATATGTCCACTTTTTAGACGGTCACAAGTGACGTGGATATGTCTTCACTATGTGACGCATATGTGACTGCAGTCTCAGAGTGACCAGAATGTGTAGTCGAAATCGATTACAAAAACGAGTCACATAAGGTCGCATTTCGGTCACATCCAAATCATTGTGAAGTCGATATGTCCGCTTTTAGACGGTCACAAGTGACGTGGATATGTCGTCACTGTGTGACGCATATGTGACATAAGTCTCAGAGTGACTGGAATGTGTACTCGAAATCGACTATAAAAACGAGTCACAAGACGTCGAAATTCGGTCATATCGAAGTCACAAGTCCGCTAGATGGCAGATGCAACGCGTCAAACTTTGCTAAAATGCTGAACCCTGACTTTATACGCTTTTCAAGTTTTTGTTTTCAACCGGGAGTTGAGGTTATTGGTGAATACGGCCGTAAATGCACATGAATGGTGAATACAGAAAAAGGTTTACAGATTTATATTGTTTGTTTATTAATGAAACTATTGTAAAAATGTTTGAATTTCAAAATAATCGTATAATGTAAAAGCATTACTCTTTCTTATGTATACTTTTTTTCTTTAGATTTTAGATAATATCCTCAGTCAGAGTTATTTCCCTAAATGCATATGAATGGTGAATGCAGAAGAAGGTTTACAGATTTATATTGTTTCTTTATTAATGAAACTATTGTAAAAATGATTGAACTTCAAAACAATCGTATAATGCATATGAAGATTTTTTTTTTTTTTTTTGTGTGTGTGTGTCGTTTTTAAATATTTTTTTTAAATGTTTTCTTACATTAAAACACATAGAGTAAAATAGAGTAACAAGTTAAAATACGTTTAATTGCACCTTTAAAATTAATTTTCATTTTAAAAGATTTTTTTTTTAACTTACAAAACAAGTAGTGCAAAATATATAAATTTACTTTTGAAAAACAATTGCTTATATTCAATGAAAAACTATGAAATATTTTATGAACTATAACTAGTTATATTGTTTTGCATAAAAAACGGTGTCATACAAATCGAATTAATTAATTTTTATTAAAAATTCTTTTCTGGTAAATTCTTCTCTCGTTCTTGTAAAGTAAAAATATCACCTAACTTAAACAAAAATAAAAAAAAATAAACATATTTGAATCGTACCGCTAAAATAAATTTTCATTTTTTAAATGTTTTTTTTTTCCTCTTAAAACCATACAAGACAACCATACAAGCAGCACTTATGATTAAAAACGTCATATAAATCTACCTAACCATATTTATTAAAAATTCTTTTCCGATAAATTAAAATTCTTCATGTCGTCTTGAAAATTAAAACGAAAAAAATCCCCTCGCTTTCATTAATTTTCGAATAAAGCTTAATTTCTTTGGATCATTCCCTACTGAAAATTTAAAAGCCTCTGGAGCATTACTTCAATGGATTAATGACTAATGATTCATGGTTAGCTGATCTACAGGCATTGGACGCATAAACTATAAGAGTCTAATCATAGCAAAAAAAAAAAAAAAAGTGATAAAGAAAACTACATTTGAGATATCATTAAGAGGGGAGAAAAAAAGAAGAAGAAGAAGAAAGAACCAAAAATATAGTGCAAGTATTAATGAAATAAAAAGTTTAATTTATAAAATCTGGTGTGACTCTATTCGACTTTTCGAACGTTAAGCAATTAATGGCCTGCTTCACTCACCGCCGCCGGAAGCCGAAGCTTAAGCTATTCTATGGGAAATTTTTCTTTACAAATAACTTATTAACGAATACATATTTTTAAATTCTGTTTTCACATTCTGAAAATTCCCAGCTGTTAAATTGACGGACCTTTTTTTAAAAATTATTTTTTTAATTTTATATATTTTACTTTGAAGCTTCAAAATACGAATTTTCAATATGTGAAATTTTTTCATTTTGCAATTTCAAAATACAATATTGAAAATTAAAATAATACATTTAAAAAAAAGGTTCGTCAGTTTAACAGTTGTGAATTTTCTGAATGTGAAAACAGATATAAAAAAAATATGTATTTGTTAATAAGTTATTTCTAAAGAAAATTTCCCCATAGAATAACATTGGCTCGGGCTTCCGGCGACGGTAAGTGAAGAGGGCCGTTAATGAGTGTATAAATAAGTTAATGTAATAAAAATTGTTAAATAAACAAAAAATAAAATTATAATAGAGTATTTGGGTATTTTTATCCACATAGTATGTTGTTTAACTTAACGCAATTGTCCTTCAATTAATTTGAGCCCATAGACCATAATCAATGAATACTTCGTTGAGTCCCTGTAAAAATCTATACGTGATAGCGGCGTAGCCCTAAAACACATATGTAAAATTTCAGTTCAATCGCATAATGCATTTAAACGTTATCGCACATTAAATAATTTTAGTCCATAAGCTATATTGATAAAGTACTTTTTTGTTGTATCCTAAATAAAAAAGTGCTTTATTCTGCAAAATTCATACAGTTTATATGACGGTCATCTATAGTACGCATATAAATTTTCAGTTCATTCGAATAAGACGTCTAGAAGCTATCGCACATTAAATACTTTAAGTCCAAGAGCCATAATGATGAAGAATTATTCTTTGTGTCCCTCCCTTGAAAAAAAAAAAAAAAAAAAACTATAAATGCTAGATTCGCCAAAATTTATACAATTCGTACGACTGGGGCGTACAACGCGTATATAAATTTGCAGCCGCATCGAATAAGCCATTGAGACGCTAATAAGTTGAGCCCATTGGCCATAATGACAAATATTTTCTTTTTTTTGTGTCCCTGTATGAAAATATAAATGTCAGATTCTCTAAAAATAATAGAGTTCGCGCTACGGTGATCTCTGACATATATGCGAACTTTCAGCTCAATTGATGAATACGTTTAGACGTTATCGATTATCACTCACATACATACACACACAAATCTCTGTAAAAAATAGCTAAAACGAACTCATGAGACTTTAAAACGTATATATATAATCTCAAAGTCGATTTTTTTCATGATTGTAATACTTTCCTTACACATATATATTCAGAAGGTAATAAAAGAAAGCGTGTACGAAAAGAATTGTTAATATTTTTTCATGTATTGATCGACAGTTATTTAATTATAATGTTTAAGGGGATGATGGATTTTGAAAATCTTTCTTTGAAATTACTGTTTTAGAAATATGAAACTGATTCATATGATTCATTCACTTGCATTGAAACGTATCATACTAATATTAAATATATTAAAATTTGTTCAACCCTATTAAAATTTACAAGTTTTAAAAGGTGTTAATTTTTACTTTCTCTTACCCATAAGGCAGAGAAAGTATTGTTTTACAGTCAAATTTTCGAAAGTGAATTTTTGTTATATTTACATGTTCTGAGGTCCTCTGAATCCTAAAACAATGCTTTTAGCGAATGGTCTGTGTGTGTGTCTGTCTGTGTGTGTGTTATCAGCATATCTCAACAACAAATAGTAGCAGAAATTCAAAACGGTATTCTAAATGTGTATCATATAGGGATGCTACGCTAAGCTTTTCGTTGAGATGAAGCAGTTGATTCGTGTACAGGGACACTCAAAAGTATTTAAATACATTACGTCTATGGGAGAAATTGCAGGTGAGTAGAGTTTAACATATATAGACTGCACTAAACCAAATGAAATAAATATATATATTTTTATATGCATAAAAACATGTCTCATGTAGAATAGGGTAGGGAAATCATTGGCTGTTCGTTTACAGGGCTACACAAAAGAACTAGATAAAGTGCGACAATCGTTGCAAATTGATGGAAGTATATTTCATGCTGGGCCATGTATGATTACTATAGATTACTTTAGATGCACCATGTGGTCTGTATATAATCTTCGAAAGATATACTGGGCTACAAATTTTTAAGCGATAACATTCTTTTTTGTTGTTAGTGGATGTGCTTTACTAATAATATTTTACCATTTCCAGGAAAGCTGTTTGGGAATTGAAATTAATTCCTCATAGACATATGGTAAATAATGTATGTTTTAAGTTAAATATTCATCGCTTGTTTTTTGTATATTTACACGTTTTGAGACTTCCTGATTACCGTAGTCAAGGTTTTTAACGTTTGATTTTTGTCTGTGTCTCTTAGAGTAACTTAAAAACGAAAAATTTTAGGAGATTCAAATGTTGTATTTTGAAGTTAATATACGTTTTATTGCTGGAAAAGTTTGATCAAGATTGATAAGTTCCAAGTAATGTTGCGTGTGAAAATTGTTTGTATAATTTTAAGTAAACTTTTAATTTTAATAACATAATTAAATTCTATATAAATGTAGGTGGATTAATGAAACGGGGGGTTGAGGGGGGTGGTAACCTCCTTCACACAGAACTAAGTCTCATATAAAACTTTTCCGAAGCCTAATTTGAATTGCTTTAACATAGGTTTACATAACAGTACTCATTACGTTACCTCTTAATTTCCAAATTGTATTCCAATTGTATTAAATTTCAGGGTAAGAGAAAGTCGTGTGAGTGACACACCAGATTTTTAAAAAAGTTATTGTAAATAAAATTATGGTCATTTATTTCAGGTATTGTCTCATTTCAAAGGTGTCGGATCCCTCAAATAAAGGAAATATATGTTTAGAATTAATTAATGAGATTTTTAAACATTTTACTTTTAAACGTTTTTTAAAAATTTACATGTGTGATGTTCTACCAAAATGCGAAATGTAGCTTTATAATTTTTTTCTTTCTATTTACTTGTGATTTTAGCAATTTTATGTATACTATCTTATTCATCACCAACTGTTCTTTTTCATATCTTTATAAATTCCGGCTGAGATTTGCGCTTATTACAAACTCTACAATTTAAATTTGAATTATATTTTTGTCTATGTAGATACACTATAATTTATTTTTATATATTGTTAATATCTCCAAAAGCTTAAATTACTTCGTGGTCAATTGGGGTTTAAATGTTTTTCATAAAAAGAAAACTAATCTTGCACAAATTTTGTATCATAAATTTTCAGCGAAAACTCAATTCTTTTACAGTATGTAACTTATCCATCATTCTTGTATTACATAATAACAGTTATTATACATTGATTGGAGAGCTTTATTGACAGGTGTTCAAAGAATGTAATCATATAATTCTGTTTTATGATTGATAACATCTAATTACGTCACTTATGATTTAAGATTAATGTTAGTTTTAACTTGAGCATGATAAATGTTTCATACATTTTAAATTTATGTTTTAGCTGATAACATATATTTTTATTGCAATATAATGAGGTATTTAGGAAGATAAAAAAGTGAATCAATTCAACTGTTATTATTCTTAGACAATCATTTTTCATTTAGATATTTAGAGTAATTTAAATTTAGTGCTGAAAAGAAAATCACATGTTTAGTAGAAATAATACTTAAAAAAATTTTTTAATTGACTGCTAATAAAAATGAAGTAAATAAATTTAATTTTCCGTTTTTGACGTTACTATACTTAACTTTAGATATAACTCGAAAAGTGAAATAATTGTTTTTGGCATAAATAATATGAGACAAACACACGCCTACAAAATAATATTTACAATTAAGTATTTACAGTAAAGTTTTTCGCAAAATTATATTCATATGAAAAAATTAATTTAATTTTTTCTTGTTCTTCTTATTTCAAAATATAAAAGGGACTTATAATTAAAATTCCTTATTGAAACGGCCTTAAGAGGAAAACTAGTGGACCAAATGTTATAAAACATGGTAGTAGTTTAAAGAAGAATGTGGAATTTTATTATCATCAATAAATAAATATATAAATAAAATAAAGTAATAAAATTAAAGAAATTAATAAAAATTTAAATAAATTAGTTCAGAAACTGACCACTATGAAGAAACAGCACTTTATGTAAGATTGTTAAAAGATATAAGACATAGATAAATTCGCTTAAAATATTTTTAAACCTATTTTCGTTTTTGAAACGTGCTATAAAGAATATTCAATGCGGCGTTCACCACTTGTTAAACGCGAAGTAAATCGCACTACTGCATTCTCAACAGCAGCTTTTAGCATTTCAGGAGGAATGTTACAAGCATGTCAGCCTATTGCATGTCATAATTCTATAATTGTTTGTTTTAGAGTTATAAACAGAGCTTTCATGGTGATTAAACAAAGTAATATATTAATTATACATTAATTAAAAATATATTATTAATGGATATATAAAAAAAAATATGCACTTACGAATCATCCATATGCACTCCTGCTCAAAAGTTTAGCAAGATTTGCAAACGATCAGTTTTTATTTCAATTTAAAAACTTATCTCTCAATGACATGTTTTCAAACATTGGTTATTTAAAGAACTGGGTCTTCCTCATGTTTTTCAGTGAAGTTTGGTTTAAGATAACGTTTAGGGGGCTGGTAACAAATTGAGCAAAGTCAATAATGTTTGTGATCGTCCTGTATTGTTACGTGAACGAAATGAACTGTAATTTTAGGATATATTAATACAGACGCAGTTTAATTTGTGGGTGAATTTTTGTGACGATAGCATATAAAATAACGGAGATATAAGCATTTATTTTAAAACTCAAAAAGAAAAAAAAAAAAAAAAAAAAGAAGAAGCATATTTTTTATTTTAAATATGCAAAGTTTTTAACGAAAATTATTCTCACTTTCAGGTAAGTTGGAAAAACACTTTTAAAACAATATACTGCAATCCGAATACAAATATCGCAAATAACTCATGAAATATGAACATTTTTATGAAAAACGTTTTCACTGCACCTGTGCGAAAGATTAAAAAAAAGTACAGGGGAGAGCCGTGTATTATGTACCCCCTGAGCAAGAATGCTCATAAAACTTAAATTATTAAAATAAAAAGATTTAATTTGGTGGCTGCTCTTTACAATTCCATAGTTACATAGTTTAAACTTGGTAAAGTACTCGGCGAACTACTAATAGTTGTAGAAAATAATTATTTTATTTACGTATCGGTGGTCCATAGTGGTCCTTCCCGTTCCCCAACAGTTGACACACTTGGAATTGTGAAACGAACTGTCCAGCATGTTCCCTCACACACTTGTACGTCTCTTGGGAATAATAGAAATGAACGAAAAAATAATAGTTAATGGACGAAAAAAAAGGGGAGGTCTAAAGGTTATATCCAATGGGTAGTGTGCGAAAGAATTGACAATTTGATTACCTCTACTTCCCTGGCCTATGCTACAGCCTCAAGGTTTTGAGTATGCGACATATGTACGCCGAGCATTAGCAAAATCTCTCTGTTTTTATTATGGACCACTGGTCCATATTACACAACACAGCATGGTTCATATTACACGCGTAAACAGAGCAACGTGGTTTCCAACCAAAAATCGCTGTGCAGATTGATGCCCATGAAACGCATGACTAAATTGTTCATAAAATAAGTACATCTGCTACTATTAACGCGAAAATTATATTACAATTACTTAACAGCAGAAAGTAATACTTCCATTTAACATGCTTTTTACATCAATGATCATATAAATCGAAAACTCAATTTCATAATCGTCCAAATACAGGTATGCATGTACAAGTCACTCCATGGTTTGTATAACAATAATATTCACTAAAGGCAATGACATGATTTCGCCATCTATTGTTAAACATATAAATTTCCTCATGGTACGTATTACACGATGGTCCATAATACACGATTCTCCCCTTTTTTTTATTGCATAGGTTGAAAGCTAGTTATAATTGCCAAAAGCTAAATTCGAAAACTGGCGTACAATCAATAGAAATAAATTAAAACTTCTTCACACAACATAAATTTTAAGTCAGCACAACCGGATTCGAAAGGACGTAGCCTTTCTAGTCTTGCTTTTGCCAGTCTGTCAGTCTTGCCAGTTTGTCAGTCTTGCTTTTGCCTCCAAATCAGTAGCACGTGTTTGCGCCTGATGAAGAAAGGCTACGTCCTTTCGAAACCGGTTGTGCTGACTTAAAATTTATGGTGGGTGAAGAAGTTTTAATTTCTTTCTATAGATATAATTGGTTAGATTTTATTTATCCTTCCTTCTATAAATTCGTATTGGGAATAAAATAACTGGTTTTTATTTTTAATGAACGTGATGGTTTGTGTTTTGAGTATTTTCTCAAAGAGACTGCCCATGACGGTAGGGAGGGAAATAAGTCTATAAGATTTCGGGAAGGAAAATATTTTATTTCTTTTACAAAAGAATATAACTAAACCCATCTCTTCTAGAAGTCTGGAAAGAAACTCAGTGAGAAATATTTATTTGAAAAAAGAGAGTATTGTGATAGGGAACTAAAAAATTAATAGACTCAATAATTAAAGCACTGAATAAATAAGTTATTAGAAACTAAAGTATCTAACACTGTTAAACCTTTGAAGTTCACTGCATAATTTTTCTTTCAAAAATTGTAAATTAATTTTTAAAATATCTGTTACACACATAACTAATCATAAATGTGTAAAAAAAAAAAAAAAAAAAGCATTTTCATTGTTTAGAAAATTTTAGTTTGAAATATCTGTAAGCTGCCTGAATAAAATCAAACAACAGATGATTTAAATTTCACGTGTATTAAAATAAGACGCATGTGTGTATCTGTATGTCCATCGCTTTGTAGGCAAAGGGCTGTTCGCAGAGCTACAGAATTTCACATGGAGGTCCATATTAACCTCACCTGACTGAAGCATGTCGAAGCCGATTTCTGATTTTTTCATTTTTATGTTGCTAACGTGAAGGAGCGCGTAAGCAGTTTTAATAAGAGTAAATAAAAATAATTTGATTTTTGATTATTTTTTTAACCCTTTTTATTACTGGTATGGTGAAGAAATTAAGGCCGATTGACTACACGAAGGTCATAGTCCTGTGTGGAGTGCCCTCCATGATTTTTTTTTAATTTATTATTATTATGAATCATTTATTTAAATTACTAATCAATTATATAACAGTATTATTACTTTATATATAATAAAATGTAGTTTTATTCAAAACTCGAATATCGTTTAAATAATTTCCGTGAATAAAAAAATGGTTAAATGATCTTAAAATTAACAAACAATTACTCAAACTAAAAGTTTTATTTAATCTCAAAATAAGATTTAAATTTCTTCTTCTTCTTTTCTTATTATTGTTATTATTATTGTTATTATTATTAATGTACATCAGCATTTAAAATTATAAGTTTTAAAACTTAAATCTTAACTTTAAAAGATTCATGAAAAAAAAAAATCTTTCCTGTAAAACGTGTTAAGATCTAAAATCTTACATTTCATTGTATTACATTTTTACGATTTTTAATATGCATTATTTTAAAGTTACACTTTTTTTTTGTTAGTGAACTATTAACAGAAATTATAACACCAGTTAAAAAAAAAAAAAAAAAAAAAAAAAAAAAAGGAAAAGGTTGCTTTTGATTTAAACCTCTTGGGCAATGCTTCTAACATTACATTCTTTTGATAAAATGTTTGTAACAAGAAAAAGAGGTTAGTTATTTTTTCAACTTTAGGAATTTAAAATCTCTTTGATCTTGTAAATTTCTTTGAAAAAATTGTCCATTAACACACTTAACCATACAACTCTGTATGACAAAGAAATATTTTCTTTTTATACATGTTTAAAAAATATAAAAATAAAGAAATAGAATATAAGTCTCTTGAAACGTTAAATTTGAGTTATCAGAACTAAAGTAAAGTCGCATAGGATTAAAAAGAAACAATAAATAAAAAATTATCGTCTAAATTTTGAAATTTTGTTGAATTTTGAAGAAAAGTTGAGCTTTATTTTTTTATGCTAATCGTTTCCATATGTTAGTCTTTTAAATCCACATGTTAAAAAAAAAAAAAAAAAAAAAAAACGGCAAGATTTAAATTTTAAAGTACTATACATGTTTAATTGAACAATGTATATTTCATCGAATCATACAATAACATTTCATTGAACTAAGAGAATAATGCCTATATTTTAATACTAAAATATACTATACGTTTTTTTTTTCAATTTATTAAATATTAATATTTAATATTTTTGTTAATAAGGTAGAGAAAAATATTTAAAGCTAAAAATTAAAAACTTCATTAAGTACACTACTGGCAATAAAAACGGCTACACAAGGAAGAAATTCAGATAACGGAATAATATTTATTAGGCTCATATATCATAGTCGGTAAAACAATTTATTAAATTTTCAGGAAAATTGGAGTAATATATACTGAGGAAGCACTACATACAGCAGCGACTTCTGAAAGAAATAACAACACTTATTCGCTTAAGCATTAAATCGAATAGCGAATGGATAACTTCTATGACTGCAGACTTCTACGCAGCTTCAACACGATGACACATTGCGAGATCAGAAGAACACGCTGGACAGAGCAACGATCGAACGTATTCAGTATCGCAGAAGGTCCTGACAATACGGAGAATATGCGGTCGTGGTTTATCCTGATTAAATATTGCGTTATGGAAGCTTTGAATATAGGATACAACCAGGGGTCTTAATCTAACAAAAATGGAGTGACCTCAATTCAGAGTGCTCGAAATACAACTAAGAGGTAATCGAGCCATGTATTCAATACAGTCATTTGCAAAAGTTTAAGACCAGTAGCTAATTTTCAGTATTTTAACACATTGCATCATTTGCGCAGATTATTGCGTCATCTATTCTGCTGATTGCATCAAACGCATTCTACTGCTATAAAAAAAAAAAAAAAAAAAAGATGGCC
Source organism: Salticus scenicus (assembly GCA_963930645.1). Lineage (NCBI taxonomy): Eukaryota > Metazoa > Arthropoda > Arachnida > Araneae > Salticidae > Salticus > Salticus scenicus. Next base: position 340,037,831 of record OZ005652.1, on the reverse strand, counting down.
GGTACGTTTATCGCCAGTTGTTTATTGGATTTTGTCATAGACAGTGCTGTTCTGTAATTATTATGAAGGGTAAAAAAAATTCACTTACTGTTACAAAGAGGTCAGAAATATTGACCCTGTATAAAATTAGATTTTCTGAATACCAAATAAGTTCGAGGGTAAATGTGATCAAGACAGCTGTGCATCAAGCTATTAAGTAAATTTAAAATTTTGGGAAAATTTGTGGACCTTAAGAGAAGCTGTCGCCCTATAAAAACGAGTGCACTTGACGATCATGTGATAAGAAGGATGGCCGTTTCAGATCCAAGAACCTCCTGCAATACGATTACAAAATCTCTGGATGCAAACGGCACAAACGTCAGTTTGAATACTATTTTAAGATGTTTGGCCAAAGATTTTGGTTTATCATCCCATAAACCTGCAAGGAAATCTTGATTTTCTCCAAGTATGAAAAAGAAACGACTGACTTTCTGCGGACAATATCAGCATTGGACAGTAAAGCAGTTAGAGTAGGATCTTATTTTCAGATGAGTCAAGTGCGCAGCAATTTTCTGCACGTGTTACAAGTGTTCGCCATCGAAGGTGAAAAAGATATGATGAGAGATATACGATTCAATCTGTGAATCATCTTCCAAGCCAAATGATATCGGGTGCAATGCCTGTGTCCGGGGTCTGTGTTTTGTGCCACCTAAAACCGTTATGAACGGAAAGTGGTATCTTAATTTGTTACGTCAGAAGCTGTAGCTTCACATGAGTATTCATAAAGGTTCAAATTTCATGCATGATGGGGCTCCGTGGGGGGGCATGATGGACTCCACAGTGCGAAGATTGTCAAGAAATATCTGAGGACACATAAAATTAAAGTGCTTGACTGGTCAGGTAACAGCCCAGATTTGAATCCAATAAAGAATCTGTGGTGTATTGTGAAAAATAAAGTCGCCGAAAAGCAACCTGCTACGACACTTATCGAAGCAATAAACCATGTCTGGCGCATAGACATTTCTAAAGCTTACTGCAAGTCTCTTACTTATAGCATGCCTAAGAGGATTGCACAAGTTATTAAATACAAAGGAGGTCCTGCAAAACACTGACTTTAATTACGGTAAATACAGTACAGTCTATTTTGTTCTTTTATATGTAAAATATGTATGTTATTTTTGCGGAATTCCATTAAATATGATTTTTCTATGAGTGGTCTTAAACTTTTACAAATGACTGTATATCATTCCTCAGATGGTGAGCCAGTATGCGGCAACCATGATTTGTCTACACTAGAAGCTGCATCATAAACAGGAAAAATATGTTGAAATGTAACATTTGGTGTCATGTGTATATTTTTCTAACTATAATGCATTCGGAGTACCAGCTTTTTTTTTTTTTCTTTCTGAAATTTCACTAAACTTTAATATTTTTAGATACGACTTGTTTTTTTTTAACTAGTATGTTATGACCGTCACAAACATTTTTTTTTTTTTTTTTTTTTTTTTTTAATTTACATACACAAATTTACGCAGTAAAAATTATTTGTTAATTTTTTATCCACTACGAATGCAGATGCTATCCCAGAGAGCTATTATACTAACGGTAACACAGCTTGTTCAACGGAAGTGAATTTTACCATGTAAATGACATCCTCCCATCATCGAGGAAAATTACAGCATAGCAGCGCCAACTGCGCAGCTATCGGTCGATATGCACCCAAACTGAATCAGCGTAATGTCTTATATATATAAAGGCATATAGTTTTTTATATATCAAGTTTTGTTCAATTATACACAGTAGAAACTGTTATGTATCCTTACCTTAAATTGCAGAGATCGCTGTATAGCAGTATCACCTGTTGAGCAATTGGCACATAAAATTGACAGAAATTAAACTATATATATGTGCATCTACAAGTAAATTTACATGCAGTTCTATGTAGTAGTTCCCGTCATAAAGCTTTCCCTGAAATTACGGAAATCGCTGTATAGCAGCGGCACGTGACAGGCAATTGACATCGAAAATTGATAGACACTAACTTAAGTTAAGGTGCATTTGGATAAAAAATTATATGGAGTTTGGTGCACTAGTCTTTGAAATATAGCTTGAAATTGCGGAAATCTCTGTATAGCAACGCCAGCTGTAGAGCAATTGTTATCAAGAGTTGATAGACACTAATTTATGTAAAAGTGCATTTACATATAAATTTATATGCAATTCTGTGCTGCAGTTCCAAAGATACAGTCGCCACAAAATTTTTGTCACATATACAGACATACTTTTTCTAAAAATGGTTAAATAATGGAGATCTCAAAACGTGTAAATCCATCGAAAACCGGAAGTTGAAAATTTTTACGAATCTAACACTTTCCTCTATTGAATATAGAAGATTGCAATATAAACCCAAACTTAATAGAAAAATTCTTCTTTTTTGCTTTTTAAAAGTTTTAGACAATTCGATTAATGATTTCCTGAAGCGTATGTCACCCAAATTTATTTTTAACATAATCATTTGTTTTAGAGTAGAGCGAAAAAAAAATAAGAAGAAGAAAAAAATTAAAAGAAAAAAAAGGGGGTTGTTGCTTAACTTTTGAGAATCAGTGAATTCTAGTATTTATCTTTAATTAATGCAGTAAGATCCTTTTTAACTAAGTTAGTGAAAAAGAAGTAATCTATGAAATAACAAATTATTTTATTCTTATATTATTTCAGTTGGGCCACAAGAAAAACAATTTTTTTTTTTTCAGTAAGCAGTGAAGACTTCTTTAATAACACGAAAATAAATCTGCTACATAAATTCAATAGTTGTGTAATAGTTATCACTTTTTTATGCACCATATCCATAAATGGAATTTCTTGATCCTTATACAGAATCCCAGAAATAAATTCAAGTATAAATTTATTTATACACACACTGGCTAATGAATTGGAAACCATAGATTAATATTTTATTGAACTTCCTTTTGTACATTAGACCTCATTTTGCACGAAAAACAGCCCGTATTTGTAACGCCATCGATATTACAAGCTTATGAAGTGCATTTACGTCCAGAGCTGAATACTATACTAGCTGAAACTCGTCGAATTTGACGGTCACTTTATTGACTGTAATGTTTCAAAAATTGTTGCAGCATTATTTAAATGTATTTCAAGTTGAAACATCTAATATAATTTACGACATTCCACTTAAAAAAAGAAATTCGGAAAAATGCTTATAAATGGAAATGAACCTTAAATTTTTATGATTTAATATTTTTAACTCGATTTTGTTTGAATTTCTGTTTTTAAATGAAAGTATCACGAAAAAAATAATCAGCTGTAACAAAAAAATTACCTCGAATCGAACGATACTCTACCTGGTGACCCCGGTGCCTGCGGCAGTGCATACACGGGCCGATACTAACATGAAAAAATTCCCCAAAATTAACGTGGAACCGAACGAACCCACCCGGCTTTGCCCGGGCCCATGATAATAACCTGAAATGAACTTTAAATTTGTATGATTTCATATCTTTAACTCGATTTTGTTTGGATTTCTATTTTTAAATAAAAGCACCTTAAAAAAAAAAAAAAAAAAATCTGTATAGAGGGAAAAAAGAAAAAAAGAAAAAAAATCAAACCGAACGGATCTCGGGCTCGTCACGACGGTGCCTGCGGCTGCGTATATGCGGGCCGATAATAACATGAAAAAATTGTCAAAAATAATCCTTGAACAGAACGAACTTTTGACTCGTGTTTCCGCTGCCTGGGGCTACTGCAACCTATAGCAGGTATGCTACTGAAAATTCATTTTCCTCCACCAGGGGGCGTAGTATGATGTATACGAACATCACCAGTTGCCTTGAATTTCCAACAACTTTCAAATAAGGTGCCACATGGTGGTGTCAACTGCAAAATCCTTTAGTTGCACATTGGTGTTCTGTACGAACATCACCAACAGTCAGGAAATACTAAGACCTTTAAAATAAGGTGTAACATGATAGGGTCTACTACAAAATCACCTAGTTCCATTTTTCAACACCACGGGACACACTATATTGTATACAAACATCCCCAATCTACATGAAATTTCAAGACCTTTAAAATTAGGTGCTACATGTGTGGGTCTAGAACGGATTTCCCTCTCAAACTAATTTCCTCCCTCCCCCCCCCTGCCCCAAAATCTACTTTCCCCCTTTAAAATCGAAAATTCCAAAATCGCAGAAATTGTTTTTTTAATTTTCGAGACTTGTCCCCCTATGTACAACTTCTTCACCGTGAAGTAATTTGGAGCGAGTTAAGCTCGCAACCATTCAACTTTTTTTTTAAATTTTTCTCTTTTGATGACATATGTACAGACCAAGACCTTATTTTAGACACCTCAACCAAATTTTTACACCTAGCCGTTTTCTCGATTTAATGGATACAGACAAAACACGTTTCAAATTAATATATAGATATAGGCCTACACAGACCTGTAAATTAAATGAAAGGGGAAATTGTTGTCAGATGCGCCTTTCCAACATATCCCAAATATTTTCTAATGGATTAATGTCTGGACTTGGCAGCGGTCAGGAATGTTGTTGGAAATCAGACTGATGTTCGTTGAACCAATCTCGAACGATTCTGGCGCTTTTTATCTTTGCATTATCTTCATGAAGTATCCGTCACCTTTGGAGTAAAAACGTAATTATGCAGGATGAACCTGATCTGCCAATATGCAAGTATTGCTTAGCTTGTTATTTAAACAAGTAACAAAGGGAACCACTTTTGTACCAGCAGAACATTCTTCACACCATGATAACAGGTTTTGCATTAAAAAAAGAAAACTTTCAATAACAAATTTAAAACATCAAGAGTAAAGTTATTTCCAAGGATGTTTAACTATTTAATTTAGGTCTATTCAAAGATAATCTATGATAATTAAGAAATATATTCAATTTATAGAAATAGTACTTCCTTTTTAACTACTCTAAGTGTCGAAACAATAAAAAAAAATTCCCTTTTATACTTATATGTTAAAACGAACTTTGAAAAAGGCCGAAATTTATATTTGCTAGAGTTAGATCTTAATTTTGAACTTTAATTTGAATTTATATTTAAATATCAAAAACTAAAGAGACGTTTAAAATAGATTTGCAATGAGAACATAATGTAAAATTAATTAATAAAAATGTAAATTACTATACATTTTTTTATATTCTTTCATATTACTATGAAATTTCAATAAGCAAATATGTATATTTGCTCAATTTAAGCATTAGCTATATATAAAACAGTTTATGAGAAAATTATTTTACATTATTAGTTTTATTTTATACAATAGAATTCAACTAATATACATATAATTTTGAGCAAGAGAAAGTATTTATCAAATAAGTTGTGACGAATATGGCAGACTTTACGTTGTAACAGTGCTATATTAATTGCAATTGGCCACGGTCTGGGAAAGGCCTGTCCGGAGACTTGCCATCGCAAACTTTATCCTACACAGAGGGCATGGCTCCTTCATTTTACTGTCCCCCAGAGGTATAAGTCTGATAGGAAAATGGGTAACATCGCGGTCATAACGGATTTTATGTGCACAGGCCATAATTAATGTACACAACAGTGTTCGACAAACTCGAGTATCGAACCCGCAATCTTTCAATTACAAGCAAGGGGCTTTACGGACCAGGCTACCGCGGACCTGTAATCGCATGTGGTCGCATTTAAATATTAATATAAAAGGAATGTAGTCGCATTAACTTTATTTATATTTTAGAACACAAATTAATATTATTTTATCTTGATAAAATATAGACAAACTGAACCAACTACTGGATCTGCAGATCAGGAGCCTCAACGTCCTATTTGCATCAGACATTATTCAATAGGTCATTTTTATTTATTCCTTATTATATATTAGTATATATTGATTCGATCGACTTGTTACCATAATCAGATACATTCCTGAGGAGGGCTGCCGCCCCCCTCAACCCCCCGCTGTATCTCTCTTTGTATACCTCTTTGTATATCACATAAAGTGTTACGGAATTGTACATAATTGCATTTATTTTTGCATAATTTCTTTCAAAGAGGTTTAGTAAGTTGATAAAATGCTAATTTTGTGCATTTCTCAACGCATTAAAAAGCTCCAATAAAGGAAGAAATGGATTTGGCACCAAATGTGGCGACTGTTTCCCTCCTTGGCTATTTTTTGGCGACCTTGGCGAGAAAATCCTTATTAGGGATATAACAAATATGGAAGCTCTAATCCCATTGGCGGATGTGATACGAGAATTTCCCAGAACAGTCTGTGTTCGATAGAAAAGTATAAAAGGAGCATTATTTTCGCCAAGGCGGTCAGTCTCAGATCTGTGTCTGTTTCGTCAAATGCTTGCTTTGCTTTGAGCTTCTTTATATGAGACTTGCTTTATGTGTTATTGCTAAACAGTTTGTACTGTTGTTTTGCTGTTAACGGCTGTTGTTTAAGCTGCCTTTACTGGTTGAATTGAATCTGATACTTGGTTTATAGACCTGAATTTTTCTGGAACTTTCTGTGAATAAATCACTGAATTTTTGCAAGTTTCGCCTTTCATTCTCGGACAGCTTACAAACCCCCATGTACGCAACAGTATGCATTCTTGATAGACAGTCATGTATTATTTCCCTGAAATTCATAAATACCAATTTTTATAACTACCAAATTTCATACAAAAAAAAAAAAAAAAAAAAAATCATAGCATATCGAAAATATTTTGCGTAACCTTTAAACTAATTTCCAATTCTATGCCCACAATTTTAAACAGGAAAACATGCTTTTAAAATTCAAATAAAATTTCATTATATTTAATGGGGTGTAACCATGTTAAAATAAACTTTTAAAAAATACCGACTGTAGACCGTAATTGTACGAAATTCTTTTATGTATCCTGGAAAAGTAGCCACAGTCATTATAAACGCCAATAATAAGAATAAACCTAATTAATTATAGCTCATTATTTTTTCAAACTAATTTGACAACATTTGGATGATTACAGTACATACTCGGAATTATTTTGCGTGGTCACATAAATTATTTAGTTTATACATAACCTTTTTTAAGAGTAAACATGATTTCAAGCATCTTTATAATGTATGTTAATTTTATTAAGTTCAATTCAGCATAAACGCATTAATTGTGCGAGCTTAAATAAAAATTTATCCATAGGCTCTAATGTTACGAAATTCTTTCCTGTGTCTCTGTAAACAAACCAGAACATTGTATACACCAGTAAAAAATTTTCATCTTATTTTGCGTTTAAAATTAATAATTGTTCCAAATTTAACATCGTTTGGATGACTACGTGACATTGTCAGAACACTTTTGTAAAGTCCTGTACTCTAATTAGAAAGCTTAAGAGCACATATTTCGTTCAAACAACATAAGTTTAAGCATCTTACTCACGTACGCTAGTTTCACTTTCTTCATTGCAAAGTAATGATATTAAAATGTGTTTAAACGAAATTCACCCCAAACGCCGTAATGTTAAGAATTTTGGCGTGTCCCTGTACACAGTTTATAAACAATATAGCAATAAAAATTATACAGCTACTTATATGCAAAGCTGGAACGTGTACGCCAATTTGCAAGTCAATCGAAGGATTTTTGCGGCCGCTATTGCGTTACATACAAATTCTTCCCATAGGCCGTAAGGTTAAGAAACACTTTAGTGTGTCCCTGTACACGAACGACAAATGGAATACACACTTAACGCTATACAACTAATTCCGTTGGGCTCATGAATGTATGTACCGAATTGCAAGTCAATAGCGTGAATTTTTGGGCCGCTATCGCGTACATACAAATTCTTTCCATAGGCCGTAATGATAAAAAAAAACTTTGGCGTGTCCCTGTACACGAACTACAAATGAAATGCACGTCCAAAACTATACAGCTAATTTCGTGGGGATCATGAACATGTGTAACAAATTTCAAGTCAATAAAGTGATTTTTGCGGCTGCTATCGCGGTACATACAAATTCCTTTCATAAGCCGTAATGATAAGAAAAACTTTGGCGTGTCCCTGTACACGAACTACAAATGGATACACACCCAAAACTATACAGCTGTTTCCGCAGGGCACACGAACATGTGTACCAAATTACAAGTCAATAGCGGGATTCGTGCGGCCGCTATCGTGCGACAGACAGACAGACAGAGCCCAAAACCGTTTTGAGTCTCAACAGAGGGCCTCCACTGACGTTTCGACAATAATTTAGAGAAAATCGGATTTTTGAAAAATAAATGGAAAGTAAAATGCCAAGCTAATTTAAATCACGGTACGTAGAATTTAAAAATATCGTAATTACTTACCGAAAGAAATAAAATGAGTAAATGTAGATACCGAAATAATCTAAGGAGATATTTCAGTATTTTTTTATGGATCCATGAACTAAAATATTAAAAGAATAGAACTTTTATGTGCCCAGAAAAGTGTTAATACACAATATCACTTACTAACACATAATACACGTTTCCAGATTCATTCTTCTCCTCAATCATTTCAACTTAGAGACGTCAAAACACAATTCTTATTAGATTTACATTAGAATTTGAGGGAACTATTTGTGGCATTTATAATATAATTTTAAGGAGATGTTAAAGAAAATAACTCTTACATATTTTTTTGTTCTAGCAAAGTTTTGCTATTTTGCTTTTATTACGAACAACATTTACTTACTTTTGCGGAAATTGTATTGCTCTACATGAATACATTTGTTTTGTATGTCCTGAAAATGATTTTATTAAAATTAAAATCGTTCATTTTTAAAAACTTATTTAAAAACGATCATTTTCATGCTTAAATTTTCGAATGTATAGTCTGGAAATGATACTTCAAGAAAATCCTAAAATTTTTGCTAAAACATATTGCTTTTGAACCTACCATAATCTATCGTTTGACCTCTAATTTAACCATTCAGCTAAATCATGTTTCTAAGATATCGTACTCACTGTTACAAAACAGGCAAATTCTACCACTTGTTTTTAAATTCCTCCTACATAAAAATGCTTCAGGTCACTTTTCACTCCTTATCTGTGTGTAGTTTTACGTGTAGTTTTGTATAACAAAAAAAAAAAAAAAAAAAAAGAAAAGAAATGTTGCCAATTTTCAGCTTTGTGAACAGTAAAATTTTCCTTTTCTCTTTTATCAGGTTTTTGTTTAAAATGTTGCTGATATATAATTGTTTCATCATGGTTGTTGGATTAATTAACAATATCTCTAATTGTTTTGGGTAGCATATTAGAAATCTGGATTATCTGGAATAGGTTTTAACTGTATTTTACAAAAAATTAATTCATATACTAATTATCTTATAATTCAAAGCAAAATTTATAAAAAAGTCATCGCATGAAGTTTTTAATTTTTTTCTGTGGCATAGTCTCAAAAGAATGAGCCAATTTTTATTGATTTTTTAAGCAAGTTTATTCGGAATAGTTCTTAGTAACATTTGACCTTATTCGTTTTATACGTTTACACTTTTTAGAAAATTTTATAAAACTTTTTGTAATACTTTTTTTTTCTTATCTGAGAAAAATAAATAAATAAATAAAATTGCGCATCAATATTATTTTACGAAAAGCAAAATTCATCAGGTCGATTCTAAAAGTAGTGGTTACTTTTTACTTTTTTTTTTTTTTTTTTTTTTTTTTTTGAACGGACGAGTTTAACATAGCAAAGGTAAATAAAGAAAGATAATTAACCATTTTGAATAAATAGAAGCTAAAAAAAAAAAAAAAAAAACTTTTTGTATAATAATAATTTAAAAAAAATAAAAAATCATTCTTTTGTTTTATTTATTAAGAATTTATATTGCAGTAAAATACACTCTAAGACCAAAAAAAAAAAAAAAAAATAAAAAAAAAAGACGCACGAAGAAGGAGTTATCCGAATCGGACAACAATTGATAGATATGATGTACATGTGGATAAAAACAAATGATTACACTTTTAGAAATTTGGGAGAATTTAATCAAGAGAAAGAGCCTCGCAAAGTGAACAAGTCAATAACGCGTTCGCCCTCTTCTGGTCCATATATAAGCAGTTATTCGGCTTGGCATTAATTGATAGAGTTGGTAGATGTCCTCCTGCGGGATATTGTGCCAAAATATGTCCAATTGGTGCGTTAAATTGGCAAAATCCCGAGCTGGCTGTAGGATCTTTTCATGATGCTCCAAACGTCCTCAGTGGTAGAGAGATCCGGCGACTTTGCTGGCCAAAATAATGTTGGGCAAAAAAGAAAACAAGCAGTCAAACTATCTTCGAACGTGGGCGGACCTTATCCTGCTGAAATATAAGCTCCAAATTTCGTTGAATGAAAGACAACAAAACGGGACGTAGAGGTGATGCGGTGGCAACCAAAGAGGTCCTGCTATGAAATGAAATGACACCCAAGACCATCACTCCTGGTTGTTGGGCCGTATGGCTTGTGGCAGTCAGGTTGGAATCCCCCTTTTTTCAGGGCTTCTCGAGACACGTCTTCGCTGGCCACCGGGCTCAATTTGTAGTGGGACTCATCACTGAAGACAATTCTACTCCATTCAGTAACATTTCAGGTCGAACATGCCCAATATCACTGCAAGCGGGCTTGCAAATGTACAAAGTTTAATAGCTGTCGGCACAAAGGGCTCCATGAGCTCAACCCCATTTCTCTGAGCCACCTATTAATGGTATTTGAAGTCACTGAAGTACCAGTTGCACGTAGGATCGATAATAACGACGAACTTGGGACTTTGAGTACCGCTCTGACGACTGATCAGTTCTTACATTCTGCCCTATCTCTAGGCCGACCTTAACGCATCTTAACACCATGTTCGGCCATTGTTCACCCATCTCTGCCAACATTAACTCCTAGCAGCATCACTCCTATTCAAATATCAAAGAATTCTCAGATTAGACTAACCGGCTTTTTTTAACCCAACTACACTCTTCTCTCAAATGCTGACATCTCCGCATATTGCTTGAGCACCTGTATGCCAGGCATAGTTACTGTCTATCTAAGTAGACGGAATAAAATTATCAAAGAATTTATGACCTAGAAACAAAATTTCTCCTCTTTAATATCCTGCCAGTTGCGCAGTTAAAATGCGCTGTAGCGTCACATTTTTATTCATTGGCCGCCAAACTTTAAAAATTTGCATTTTCAATCGAAACCTGTATGCATGTCAATTTGTGTCCAATTTGCATTACTTGGTGCGTCTTTTTTTTTTTTTTTTTTTTTTTTTGGTCCTAGAGTGTACGTAAAAAAATTATTATCAAATGATGGAGATTATAAATTTTTACAGAGTCACTATATATTACAAGAAAAATAAAATAAAATATAAATATAAATAAATAAATAATAAGGCGACAATGTTTTAAATGTTTTGAGTAAAATTTCGAAAACGGTTTGAATTCCTAAATGGTATAACATTACATAGCAAAAACAAGCATAAATTAATCTGGTGTGTCACTCACACGACTTTCTCTTACCCTGAAATTTAATACTATAAATACAGGTTGCAGATTAAAAGGTAAGATAACGAGTACTGTTATGTAAACCTGCGTTAAACAATTCATATTAGGCTTCTGAAGAGTTTTATGAGATAATTAGTTCTGTGTGAGGGGGGCTACATGCACCTACATTTATATAGAATTTAATTCGGTTATTAAAAAATAATTCTGTTTTTAAAAAATAATTTATTAAAACTCATATTTAAAAAAAATATCTTTTATGATAATGCAGACGATTTCCATATTAGAGAAGTAGTATAACACCAAATATCCAAAAAAAAGCCCATTTTATTCTCAATATTTATAAAAAAAAAAAAAAAAAAAAAAAAAAAAAAAAGATTTTTTTTCTAAGTTTTTTTTTGTTAAAAGTAAAAAAAAATCGATAACTTTGTTTTAAATTATCGCAGATCGATGGTTCAACCATTCGTTTTAAAGGTATTGGCGAGCTCTTTTGAAAGATACCCATCATGAAAATTTACTCCCCTCGAGAGGTGACTTCCCCCCCAGGGGGGTGGGAGGCGAGGCCCCTACATACACAATTTTTTTTCCCAGTTAACTATCTCTATTACAAAAAATATATATTCATTTCATTTGGTTTAGTGCAGTCTATAGAAGTTAAACTCTGTTTACCTGCAATTTCCCCCATAGACGTAATGTATTAGAATTCTCTTGATTGTCCCTGTACACGAACCATTTGCTTGATCTTAACGAAAAGCTTACTGTAGCATCCTTATATGATACACATTTAGAAAACCAAGTTTGAACTTTCTGCCATAATTTGTTTTTGAGGTATGCTGATAACAGACAGACACACACACAGACACACACACAGACACACAGACATACACACAGACCATTTGCTAAAAACATGATTTTCATATTCAGGGGACCCCAGAACATGTAAATATAACAAAATCTCGCTTTTGAAAATTTGACCCAAAAACAATACTTTCTCTACCTTATGGGTAAGAGAAAGTAAATAAAGTATATATATATGTATCATATATTTATAACATTTTAAATGTGTATTTTGAGGAACAAAAAGTAGAATTCAAATGTTACTTTTATTTACATGTTATTTTCATTTATACTAAAGCACTGTTTTTTAAATTTTATTTATTTATTTATATTTTAAAAATATTTGTTTGAGTCAGTGACATCTTATGACAAGCCAAAATTCAAAAATTGAATTCAAAGACACCAAGAAAACAAAAACAAAAAAAAAACAGATATCACAGAATATTCACAAATAAAATGCTTTTTTTGTCGAAAAATGACAAACAAAAACATAAAATCTTAAAATACTCAGAATCTTGCTGAAACAGATTTTCAGTACGTTAAACAGTGAAGTTTGAAAAATATTTTTATTTTCTTTGATGTATTGCGTTGGGTGTTATTTTTAATTTAAGTATATATTTATTTTTCCTTTAAAATCTGTATAGTTTGCCTCATGATGAAATTTGTATAAATATTTCTAAATTTAAAGTTGTATGGTTGCAAGACTTCTGCAGTCAGTTTGCATTCAGTTTTCTAGAATCAGTTTAATTTGTCTTATTTAAATAATTTTTTAGAAGAGTGAAGTTTATATTATTCATGTATTTTGTTTCTATGAGCATATTATACATATCAATGCTATAATCTTTATTAATTAAAGCATTTCGAAGATATTGGCAAACTAAGAGAAAAGCACATTTAAAATTTTATAATATTTTTTTTTTTTTTTAAGCATTAACTTTTTTGTCTCATTAAACATTTGCAATTAATGTAATTTTTAAAGCGTTTCTTCTATATCTGTTGTCAGTTAATGATAAATCTCATTGCGGTTTAGATTAGAAAGAATTAAGCCAGCTATGCTGTTAATATACATGCTATTAATGATGCTACTAATATACCATTAGCATATTAACATATTTTTAATTATAAAAACGGTTTCCCTCTTTCTTTAAGTCTTGATTTGACGACAAATATCTCTGTGCTCTCTGTAATGAGTTTTTAATAAAATGCTATAAATTCATAATTGCCAAGTCTCCCAAATTAAGCGGGAGACTTCATACCAGAAACTTTCTATAACAAATTTCACTTTAATTAATCATGAAAAACGAATATTAAATGTTTGTACTAAAACATACTGGTGATAAATCTATTTAAGAAACTGGAAATGCTGGCTAGTATGCAAATTGTTTCTAACTACTTCAAAGCTGACGTTTTTGTTTATTTATTTTATTTTATTTATGCTATTCTGCACCTCAAATTTTCAAAACCTTTTGGCTAATTCCTTTTTACTGACCGAAGACATGCTATGTAAGGTAAGTATTGTAATCGTAAAAACGATCGAGTATGGGATTAAGGTGTATTTTGATACTCATGAATTCATTTTAGCTATTGATGTATATATGCATATGTATAGGGGAACAAGACAGCGTCTAAATGCCTTATTTGATTGAACACAAAGTAAGTAGTTATGATATAGGTTACTGTCGAACATATTATAAATTTTGGTGAATTCGAAGTCTTTAGTTCTTTTATAGGGACACAAAGCAAAATTCTTTATCATTACGACCTATAGACCTGTTTTTTTTTTTTCCGAATGAGATAGTGTCTAAAATCCTGGGCTAAAAGTTAGTAGGTATGTTTTAGATGATCATCGCAAGAGCTGTATAAATTTTTAGAGTGTAAAAAGTATAATTCTTTTTATAGGGACACAAACAAAAATTCTTTAATAATAGCATCAATTAGATCAATTCAAGAAATTAGTAAAAGGCTGTTTCGGATTTCCTAAAGTTTCGTCATCAATGCTTGTAATTATATATATATATATATATATACAGTTCGACGCAAAAGTTTAGACAATGACTTAATTCATCTTTAAAATTTAGAATTATGACGTCAGAATTACAAAAACATGTATATATATTCAAAATATGTTTTAAAATGCTATAATCAAAAGACAGTCGTTTGATTTGCAATAATTTTAATTTTTTTGATAAAAATAAAAATTTGCTTGTCGCAAAAGTTTAGACACGATTATGAGTTTCTGTGAATATTTGCTGGCATATGCAAATTTAAAATCGATGATGTCACAGATTTTGAGTACTTAAGTTCTGTAAATGATAACGCTTCGTAGTCGACATGCCGCGAGCTAAAAAAATCTGGAGTGACTTCAATCGACTTTCCGAACATTGAGTAATTAACAGTTTTGTAGATAAAGTAAAGAAAGAGGAGTCGTTAAACAAACAAAAGAGAGAAAAAACATAATAGAGTGTTTGAGTATTTTTCTCCATATATTCCACTATGTTTTATTTAACGTTACTGAACTTTGAGCCCATAGATCATAATTATAAGGAATTTTTCGTTGTGTCAACTGTAAAAACCTATAAATGCTGCGACTGTAAAAACCTATAAATGCTAGATTCATCAAAATGCTTATAGTTAGTGCAAAAGTGATTTATAATATTCATATAAATTTCAGCTCAATTGAATAAGGCGTTTAGATGCTATTACACTTTTTAAAATTTTGTCCCATAGGCCATAATGATGAAGAATTTTTCTTTGTGTCCCTGTAAAAAAAACTGTAAGTGCTAAATTCACCAAAATCTGTACAGTTTGTGCAACTGTGACCTTTAACATGTGTACAAATATTTTTCTCAGATTAATAAGACGTTTAGACGCTATCACACTTTTAAAAATTTGGCCCCGTAGGCCATAATGATAAAGAATTTTTTCTGGTGTCCCTGTAAAAAAATTATAAGTGCTAGATTCACCAAAATCAATAGGGTTCGTACTATGGGGACTTACAATAGACGCACCGGCTTTCAGCTTACTCGAACAAAGCGTTTAGACGCTAGCGTGTTCACTCACAGACATGCACACATACAGTTGGTAACAAAAGTCTCCGAACGCTAGCAAAAATTCCTATATAAAAAAAGTACACTTAATATTGTTTTGTTGAATAAATCCTTGTCGAATCCCTTTCTTAGACTGACTAAGACTGACTAACTTCTCTTTCTTTACTTTATCTACAAAACTGTTAATTACTCAATGTTCGGAAAGTCGAGTGGAGTCACTCCAGATTTTTTTTTAGCTCGCGGCATGTCGACTTCGAAGCGTTATCATTTGCAGAACTTAAGTACTCAAAATTTGTGACATTATCGATTTTAAATTTGCATATGCCAGCAAGTATTCACAGAAACTCATAACAGTGTCTAAACTTTTGCGACAAGCAAATTTTCATTTTTATCAAAAAAATTAAAATTATTGCAAATCAAACGACTGTCTTTTGATTATAGCATTTTAAAATATATTTTAAATATATATACAGGTTTTTGTAATTCTGACGTCATAATTCTAAATTTTAAAGATGAATAACGTCATTGTCTAAACTTTTGCGTTGCACTGTATATTAAAACATGAAAAAATGGAAGAACCAGAAAAAAGAAATGTGCAATGTAACTTCAGAATCTTTGTAAAAGCCACGGTGATGTGGTGAACAGAGAACCATAAAAACGTGGGGAGGAAAGAGAAGAAAATTGGAGGGGTTATATTTTAAAATAAATTGTAGTTAAATTTTGTCGAAGCCTGGTGTGCCTAACGGATCATTTACAAAGGAATTTAAGATTTGGGTATATGTAAAGCTTGCGAAAAATCCAGATAGTAAATTGAAGTACATTTTTGAATAGATGTAACAGTAAAAATTAAATTGTGATTATTAAGCCAACAATGTTTAGCCATGGCTACCATCCCTTATCTGCTTCTTCCTCCCCTCGTTTGAAATGGTTTTTGTTCCACTTCTTCATTGGTTATCTTTTCAACCATATTATCGTAACTTTTACAAATACACTGAAAGAATATTGCACAGTTTGCCTTTCCTGGCACACTTTTGCACCATGCTTTCTTTGAATTTATCTAATTTGTGTTCCTTTTAACATTGTTTAATTTTCCTTTATATTGCCAGCACAGAATATCTTCTCTTATATGTAATTCATTGGTAGATATATTATAGGTCACCATCGCATAAACTGTATACATTTTTACGAGTATAAAACATATTATTTCTTTTTTACAGGCAAATAAATTTAAGCATTGCTGGTTTTAGACTCAAATTAGTTGAAGTGCGTTTTGATAATATAAAAGTGCTTAAACGTAAAATAGATATAAGATATATTGCTTTACTAATGTATGATCATTATAGGAAATGATAAGTAAATTCCCTACAATTTACAGTTATTTTTTTTAATCCAATTTATAAGGTTTTATGTAAGGTATCATGAAATAATTTATTCATATCACGACTTAAGTACATGAAATTCATTGATTTTTTTTTAAATATTTAGAAACTGTTATAAATTTTAGAATTTTGCTAAAGAATGGTCGTTGTTGGAAATTTCTTGCTTAATATCTATATTCTTGTTCGGGGACGCACAAAAGATTTCGTGTACATTACCGTGCATTATACAAATATTAGAACATGCGGAGAAATATTTAAAAACACTATTGTATTTTACTCTTTTGTTTATTTACTGAATTATTCATTGATTCAAAAATCATTAGAAGTTTGAAAACTACTAAATGTACAAAAAGTTCAGTGAAGCCACCCCAGATAATTTTTTCTGTAATAAATAAGATAAGATGCTAAAATATCTAGATTGAATATAATGTAATAAAATTTAAAAAATCGTACACGCAATTTCGTAATAAAATCTCTCTGATATTATTTTTTTTATTGTTAAAAACTTATCAATCATTTTCTTAATGTTTGTAATAAATTTTTGTAATGTAAAATCGGTACGCAATCTGAATTAATCTGTATAAATAACGGCAGATGTTAAATGAACGTGATACTTATGTTTTCCTTCTTGTTTTAGATTTATCTATAGTTATCGTCAGCAGTCTGTGTTTACATTTCTGGTACAGTGGAGGGCATAGCTTTTCCGGTGAAAATATTCCATGCATTGTTATTATCAAAACAAACTCAAACCTATATTTAAAATAGATTTATATAAATAGATATGAATAAAACATAAATTTGTGGAAAACAAAATAAAAATAAATATATATTACAAATAATTTCACGCTTAATAAATGAATATTTAAACTAAATATTTCTAAATAAAATAATATAAACACATAGATAAACATTAATAAAAATAATAGCAATTTATGAAGAATAAGCATTTTATCTTGACAGTAGAATGAAATAAAAATAGATTTTTTATTAAGGTGTTTCAGTATTAACCCATTAACGCGCGCTGTCCTCACTGCGAGGACGCAAAATTTAAGATACAACTCCAAAAATTCATCCCGAAATTTTTTTAGCAAAAAGTTACGTTTATAACGTAGCAGAAAAAGCCGGTTTTTATAAACTTGAAATTTGAAATTTCTTTTAGTTTAATTTAGTTCATGAATTCCGGTGGCAGTATAATTTAAATCATCCGAATTGTCTTGCGCCGTAAAGGGTTAAGACACAGTGTGATATCAGGTGTTTTTACAGGTTTTGTACATTATTATTATTAGTATTTGTTTCCTTTGCAAATGTTAAAAACTATATAATTTATATATGTAGGCTTTTAACAAAATATTTTAAATTACTATAACCAATTTAAAAATAAATTCATATTTTAAAGGTACGGTAGACTCCCGCGTAACGTGGGTGCGATGTTGCCAGATGAATACTACAATTTTCTTTTTTAACACCACTAATTTTATGTCAAAGCAATTCTTGATACAAAAAATAAATCGGATGTAATCGAACCAATCTAATAGATTCTAATAATTCAGTGATGTTAAAAAGTAAAATTGTAGCCTTTTTTTTTTTTTTTTTCTGACAACCCTGCCCCCGCGTTCTATGGGAGTCTACTATGAGGGGCAAACATTCACGCCATGATTTCTCTTTCGGATGCAATTTTTCAGAAAACACAAAAAAAGTAATAAATTAAGAAAGAACTAAACTAGCCCTAATTATCGTTTGTTTAATTCTATAACTAGATACTAGGAAAATATGTGGACATGATGTTTTATGTTGAGTTTAACAAAAAATCACTAACTCTTTTTCTTTTCTTTTTTTTTTTTTCTGAAAACACGGTTTAATAATTTTCTCCTCATATACAGGGTGATTATAATTAAAGTTACGATTTCAAAATTCTATAATTTGAAAACTATCAATCACACCGATTTGATTATTTTACCAGTGCAATATATTTTGATATTTTACCATAAATTTTATTTCCAAAATAAAAAAAAATAGTTCCAAAGTGTGCGTTAATTATCCGTAAAGTATTTGTTTCATGAAGCTCTTCTTTTTCTCTTTTCACTATGACTGTTTCCGCTGTAAACATGTATTGTCG
The DNA here is from genome assembly GCA_963930645.1 of Salticus scenicus. Lineage (NCBI taxonomy): Eukaryota > Metazoa > Arthropoda > Arachnida > Araneae > Salticidae > Salticus > Salticus scenicus. The sequence continues at coordinate 340,019,015 of OZ005652.1, read as the reverse complement.
TCTTTTGCTAAAAAAAAAAAAAATTGTAGTAAACTCATAAAGTCCATTGTTTTCTGCTGTTCCATTGTGTTGATAAAAACATTCCTGTGTCTGATGAGCCCATTAAGGCGTTTCCCCTGACATTACCCTGACAGCGCCATCTATAGGAACATGTTGGAACTACTTTTTTCCTTCTCCAAATGAAATTTCATTGCCCCACGATTACTCTGTTAAAATATCAAATCGCTCTGATGGGTAGTTTCAAAATTATAGCGTTTTCAAATCGTTAACTTTAATTATAATAAACCTGTACATATCAGACGCTATGATGATTTTTTTTTTCTCTGACGTAACATTTTTCTTTTTTTTTTTAACTGAAGTTGAATATAAACCGTACTTCTGTCTTACAGTAATCGCACTCATATCTTCAATTTTGCTTTCTAGTTCATATGTTTTATGAAAGAAAAAAAAAAAAAAAAAAAAAAAAAAAGAAGAAGAAGAAGAAGAAGAAGAAGTTTAAATTAATTTAATTGAAAGTACACATGTTTTCAGAAGTGCTTAATTCTACACTAAGAATGTAATAAGTAGTTTTATGCTCCTATTGAGGATATATGTATATATATATAGTATTATTAAAGTTAAAATAATATTTTTTAATGAGTGTAATTTTGTTTATAAACGTAGTTTATATTTTGAAAATGAATTTCAGTATATTAGGTTGCTGAATGTGTCCCTCAGTTTACATATGCCAAGGTTACACTTCGGATTTGGAATGAATGTCTGTGGTAGCAATCCAGTTTCAGCCGTGTCCAAAACTTGTGAACCTTGATGAGAAATCACAGTGCGGCATCCCGAGCCCAAAATCCAGCCGTAAGAGAGTGTTGATTTTGGCAGTGTAGTAGACTATATGCGATTGATTTTCATGCATTAATGATCTAAATTTTTGAGTTAAAAATTATGATATTTAATTACACATGTATTTTTTAAACAGACAGGAAAATTGTTTTCAGAAGTTAAAATTTAATACGCATTTTCTATTTTGTGTATTTTATATTGAGAAATAAATTATAAAGACTCACAATTAATAAAAATACATAATAAAAATACGTAATAAATAAAATATTTACATAATAATATAAACATATTTAAAACAATAGCAATGTGAAATAAGTAAATATTTTATTTTGACTGTAGAATACATTTAAAAAATATTAGTTTTTATATGAAGTATTTTATTATAACTATTTGCCTACTTGCTTTATTTACTCGTAAATGTTCAATATATATATAATATATATATATAAAGAGCTAGGAAAAAATATTTTAACCTATACTTTTACATTTTTTTTTTTTTTTTTAATTAATTAGAAAAAAAATATATGCTGTTTAAAAATGTGTTTATGCAAACATAATTTTATTTTATGAATAGAATAATTCTTTCTTTAGGAAATTAAAATTAAATAAGTAATTTTTTATTATTGCGTTTCGTAAATTGCATTCATCCATTGAAAAGAAGGTTTTTTTTTTTTTTTTTTTTTTTTTCACAATAAGGACGTCTAAATTAACATAGTTAAAAGAACGCATACTTTCAGATGCATTAAATTCTTAATTAAGAATGGAAGTAGCTTTTTCTAATGTCCCTATTAAGAGTATATATTACTCTTTGCATTCAAAAATTAAAATAATATTTCTTTAATGAGCATAATTTTGTTGCCAAATTCAGTTTATATTACTCAGAGCAAATCTTAATGTTTTCATTTTACTTTGAATAAAGTTAAATTTCATTTTGATATGCTTATTATGTTAAATATCAGTTCTTTCATATAAATAAAGCTACTCATTAAACTTGTTTTATAAAATGCTTATAAACTAGGTTTTTAGGCCATTAACAATTCATAATTTAACGTCATTGTGTGTACAAAATTTCCTGAATAAGTTTCATTAAATTTTTTTTAATGAATAAATGAATATAACAATAAACAAAAAGAGCAAAAATTTTTTAATTTCATGCTTACATGCAAAAAAAAAAAAAAAATGTAAAATAATTATAAATTAAAAATATATTTTGTCTTATAAAATATATATATAACTTTGCAATATTTGCACAAACTAGTTTCATTGAACAAAATTTATTTTTTTATTTTTATTTTAAAACCTTTTTATAGTTCATAGTTTATAAATATTTTACATGAATATCAGTGTTGATTCATATACAGACAGAAAAACACAAATTATAACTGCAAATACTTGGGGAAAAAACTTTTTTTTTTCCCCTTTATAAAAGCCATTTTAAGGTTGTTTATGACTATTTTCTAAAGTTTAGCCTTTTATAAGAACTTTTGGAACTGTACGGCTTAAAAAAAAAAAAAAAAAAAAATGCTATATATTACTTCATTTATGATAAATATTTTTAAAAAATGCGTATTTAATAAAACAAGATGTAATTTTTATACAAACAAAAACTTGACAAAAAGTTGGATTGCTATTCAAAACTGTTATAATTATATAGACTATAAGGACGTTTTAGAGTATTTTTGTTCCTTATTATTACCTTTACAGACTGTGATAAATAGCAGTGTTGTGTAATTAAAATAACTTTTTCTTAACATGACTGTTTTGTGAAAAATTATAACTGAAATGTTTTTATGCTCAATTTCTTTTCTAGGCAGTAAGACTGTTCTTCTCTGAGTAAGAATGATATATTTGGATGTCAGTAGAGGTCACTTCTATAAATAATACATGTTTTAATAAAATTAAAAATATAACCAAATAAATGGATACTGCATAGTTAATGCAGTCAGACTAAAGCAAAGGAAACAAATAAGAAAAAAAAAAAAGTAAGTTAAGAATAAGCACTTACAAAGAAAGTAATATTTGGCTGACTTTTTTGAAAACTACAAAAAATAGCAATAAAGTTACGAAAATTTTACTTTGTATCATCATAGTAAAATCAATTGAACAACTCTCATTCTAAAATTGATAGTATCAAATATTCATAGATTAAGATATTAAAGATGTACTGTTTCAACACCAACATTTAAGAGCGACAAAATTATGCACCAATTAAAAAGTTCATATTTAGAATTAAATTTAAACGTTCCTATTACTAGTATAATGCATTTTGTACATTTATTTAAATTTCAGTAACAGCATTACGCAGATTTTTAGCAATACCTTTTATACTATTTTAAATATGTTATTTAATTCTATTTGCAAATGCATTGAAATAAATTGTAGTCGCAAATATTCAAAATGTTAATTTAACATACCCTGTTGAGTGAATTGGGAACATTTTAAGCTTTAGTTAAAAAGAAAAGAAAAGAAAAAAAAAAAGAAAAGAAAAGAAAAGAAAAGAAAAGAAAAGAAAAGAAAAGAAAAGAAAAGAAAGAAAGAATGCCGTGATCGAATCCTAGTTCAGATTTGGATGTTCGTTGCGAATCGGAATGCGCATTAATCAATACCCTAACAACACACTTGTCCATGGTACATCCTTATAATGTCCTGTGGAGGCCTTTTCATCTATAGGATATCCTGAGGATGTCATGTGGTGAAGATGTGTTGTTAGGGTAGTTTTCTGTTGATATAACTCTAGTGTGAATGATAACCGTTGAGCTACATACTAACTAAACTAGAAACCTATTTACACTTAAAAACAATATTTACAAATAATAATAATAATAATAATAATAATAAATAAAATAAAATAAAGTTCTTTTTTTAGGCAATGTACCAATCAATCAGACCATTTACTGCCTACTTTCGGCATTTACTGGTTTTGTACGTAAAATAATCATCTAATATTTTTTATGCAACAATATTTGAATATTTTTCCTTGTTATAATAGTTGTATGTAAACTTTTGTTGTTTCCCAGTTCGTTAAAACAAATGTAAAGAAAAAAAAAAAAAAAATACTAAAAGCAGCCTTTTGGGACTGCCGACAGAAGTGAAAACTAAGTAACTTGTGAATTGTATCGTCGAGCTATTAGATTATTATTTTCGAATTATTTTTGGTTTGTAAAGAAGTGTTTATGATCTGTATTATATGATTCGGCACAATATTTGTAGCTACCCAAATTAAACGAACTAAGCCTTATATTAGGTAAAAAATATTGTAATATGATTAAAATAATTTTCTGTTTTTATTATTTATTTTAAAATTTATATTGAAAGCAAAAAGAAGAATATAACGGTCTGTATAAAAACACGTGAAGGTACTTTGTGAACTATTTATATACTGTGGAAAAGTACATACATACATAGAGTATAGAACTAGAAAGAGACAGATACCAGTAGCCAGTATACTACTCGTATTAGTATACATTTTATACATATATATTTATATATATATGTATATGAGGCATGCCGCGCTATGCGCTACATATGTGGATATATATGTAGAGAGATACACCCTTTGTATATATATATAATGTATACTAATAACGCACGGAGGTATATCTATGTACATATATACACAGTATACATATAGCTCATGGAAAGCGTTCGGTGACGATGACGCGATTTCCATGATTTTTGTTCACCCAAAAAGTGCTCAACGCGCCTAAAGAAGTTTTCACTTCAAAAAAAGTTTAAAACAAGAAAATGTATTGAAAAATTGTTGCATAAAATAAAAATATTAAATGTTTGGTTTCTGTATCAAATCAGTGAGCCTTAATGGGTTAACAAGATTATTGAAGTGATTAATAAATTATAATTAATTTGCTTAAAACAAATCAGCATTTTATAATTTAATAGAGTGCTACATAAAGAAAAATAATGAGGAAAATTTTGAATTTCGTGGTTTCACTTACCTCATGACTTAGAGCAATTTTAATCTCAGTCAAATATACTCGTATTAATTACATTAAGAAATGAAAAAGTACAGTTTCCCACCAATGAAAATATTCATGAATCGGAGACTTTTTAATTTTTAAAAAAATATTACTGCTCGTTACAGAGTCGCGAACTAACACTTTTTCACATCTTGATTTTTTTAACTCTCCAAAAATGCCTAAAAATCAGATCAAGATATTAGGTTTCATAGAAAATTAATAAAACATGACTGAAAAATCAAATATATATATATATATATATATATGAGTCTCGCAGTTGAGGTGCTTGAGGGAAGTGTATACACGTTGGTTGTACTTGACCGACATACACTATTCTTGGGGTAAGTGGAGTTGTGGAAGAAAAACCAAAAAAACTTAATAGATAGAAAGAATGTGACGTTATATTCAAAATTCTACACACAAAACTCTTACCAAAAACAGTGGATAGTACTTTACACGTACAACAATATCAAAATTATAAAAATTTCAGGGAGGGTACTCAGCCGAAGAGGGAATTATAAATTATTTTTTAAACTTATAAAATTATCACAGTTTCACAGTTGATTTGGTTAACATATAATAAAGAAAGATGTCTATTAGGTTAAAAAATCAGCTTATCTCTTTAGTTATAATCCAATGCTACACTTACTTCACTTTATCTCATTAAAATAATTTTAAATTGCAATAAGCCACGACTTAGACAGTCGGCAGAGCACGAGATGTTTTACCCGTGAAACTTTCATCTTAGATTAGCCTTTGAAAACATATGAAGAAGGATACTTGTATGACAAGACAAATATCTTTAATAGATGAACACTTACAGAGTACACAAAACATACACCCCCCGACAAAAAGATAGGTACAAAGGGTTTTTTCTTTGATTTTTCATAAAATAACATTATCTAAATTGTGCTTATCATTTATTATTATCATAAAATAACACTATTCCCGGACTAATTTTTGTTTTAAGACTAATTTAGAAAAAATTTAAGACTAAAATTTTTCTAATTTAAGACTACACACCGCGACAAAAATATAGGAACAAAGGTTATTTTTAATTTTTGAATATGATTATTTTGAATATGATTCAAATATTTAATATGTTTTTGATATGATAATATTTTGTTAGTTATGATAATAAATGATCAGCACAATTTAGATAATGTTATTTTATGAAAATTTAAAAAAACCCTTTGTTCCTATCTTTTTGTCGCAGAGTGTAGTCTTAAATTAGAAAAATTTTAGTCTTAAAACTTTTCTAAATTAGTCTTAAAACAAAAATTAGTCCGGGAATAGTGTTATTTTATGATAATAATAAATGATAAGCACAATTTAGATACTGTTATTTTATGGATAATCAAAGGATAAACGCTTTGTACCTATCTTTTTGTCGCGGGGTGTACTTCAAGGACGAACACAATGGAGTAATATTAAAAATATTTCTTTACACTGTAGAACATAGAACAAATCACACATGCGAGCTGTTTCAATGAAAAAAAAAATCAGACTGCTTCAGATATCATACTAACTAAACAACAGAAACACATCATTCTTGAGATTACATCTTAATAAACCCTTCAATGCACGATTTTTTTTTTAAATTTTTAAATAGAAAATGTTTTTGGCATCGTGAGTTCCCATATAACACCAGAAAAATACACACAAAAAAAAATTGAGTTTTTATTAAATTGAATTTAATGAATGTATCAAATTTGATACAGCGTGAACGGAGGCATTTTTCTTTTTTTATCATACTTGATACAATGTGTAGAAACTTAAAATTTTACATTACCTTTCACACGTGAAATGATCTGATATAATTGCTGTTCTTATTTAAACAAAGGAATATACCACATTTTTCACTTATAACAGATGGTAATTTTCCACATTTGGGATATTTGCACCGTTGTCTGTTGTCAACAAGTATCGGAAAAGGCCCAATCTCATCTGTACAGGCATCATAAGATACATAACAAGCTGAAGCTTTCTGGCATTTTTTGCGAAGTTGTTCATTTGTATTTGATGAAGGTCGTCCACGTTTATTGGAGTAGTTTACACCGTGCGTACACAAAGTCTTTGCTGCACGTTCTCTAAATTTCCCTAACGATAACAAGTTGGCCATCTCATCTTTGTATCCTCTGGATGTAGTTACTCTTTGATATAAAATCCAAGCATTTACAATAGTCATATCGAGCATATGGTAGAACAATCTCAAATGCTATTTTTTACTTTTTATTGTTATGTGATGTCCACTTAAAAAAACTATCTAATAGGTCAACACATCCCATGTGTTTATTATATTCACAAATGTGAGCTGGGCAGTCTATAGGAATTTTTTTCCTTTGACTTCTATCAAATCGGTCTACTGTAGACAATGATAACTGTCCACAGAACGAAGAAGATAACGTTACTGTTTTATTATCTTTCCATGCTATAAGTGAGATTTTAGTATCATCCACAACTGCAACATTTTCACGACTGAAACCTCTGTATTTGGTACTCTATTTCATCTTTTGGTGCCCAAAGATTGTATTCCTTCTTTGGCCAGGTAAGTCATTAACTTCAATAATGCATAATAGTTACAACATTTGGACTTTCTCCCAAATCAGGTTCATTTGCCTTTTGATCATTCTCCTGACCAGAATAAATCCCAAATGTATAATCATAACCTGAGGTGCCACATAACACAAAGAGTTTAAACCCCCATTTTTGCAGTTTTTGAGGTAGATACTGATTAAGTGTATCTCTGCATTTTGTAGCACATATTTGCTCATTTACAGAAAGACACGACTCCATAGGAACAATACGAAACCTTTCTAACAGCATGTTTATAACTGAACTAATTTTATATAAACGATCATTGTCTGGTTGATCATGTTGTGGTTGCTTACTGTTGTCGTTAAAATGTAAAAATTCTCTTATCTTTTCAAAGTGTCTTAATGACATGCATTCCTTTATAATTTCATTTCCAGTGACAGATGACCAATATGCTCTGAGATTTGGTATGTGTACTATAGATATCATTATAAAAATTTCAATGTACTGTTTAATTTCTAAATTTGTTACATTTACACATTTCTTAGTTTTTTTTGTAGACTCAATAAATTTGTTTGTTGAACTATATGTTCAATCAAATCATCTGTAAAAAGATATTTGAATAAGCTAAATGGTGTACTTAAATTCATAATCTAGAGAAGAGAATTTCAATATCCCAAAACAAAATTTGGTCTTTATTCAGCAATAAATTTGTTTTTATCTATTTGATTGTGGGTTTGACAGTTTTCATTTTTATAATTTTACTGGTACTTGGCATGTTTTCTTCGACGTCTTTGATATTACATTGTTACTATCATTGTTAAAAAAACCATCACCTTCTGAATCACTGCTACCATCAGAAACATCATCAGTGCATTGATTTGGCATATAACTATTATAAACTGTGCTATCATCACTGTCAAAATTCAACCCATCTTCACTCTCATCACTCCAGGTTCTGTTCATTAAGTCCCCTATTTCCTTTCGCGTCAGAATTCTTTTTCTCGCCATTTTCTAAAAAACAGTTATGCTATCACACATTGTATCATTTTTGATACACAAATTTGAAATCATTATTCTTTTTTTTTTTTTTTTGAAGTAATACAAAGTATTCTAGAGGGATTTTAAATAGTACATACCTATAAGAGCAGTTGATGAAACCATCAAAGGTAAAAGACTCCTTTTAAACGCTGAAAGCTTAGTAAATATGTCGGCATGTGCAGCAGGGAAACGAATATGAATTTACGTAGTTTGGCTAGTCTGACTTGTACTGCCATTTATCCACTTAAAGTAAAACGAATGATGATTATTTGATCTTTCACTTATGTTTCTAAATAAATAAAGCAGGTACGAAAAGACAAAACATTTTCAGTTGATTATTAACAGAAGAAATAAATTATGTATCAAATTTGATACAATATGCAGTGAAGGATTAACATAGCGAAGAGAGCACCTTTGCCCACTTCTAGAACCAAACGTCGACTACAACGGAGAAAAGAAAACAAAAGGCATCTGCCAATCAGAGCACATCAGAGAGCAATCACTTGGTTCTGACAGTCGCTTCACGTTTTACTTCTTTACGTAAGAGTAAGTATTGGTATTAATCTAGCTGCAAAATTAATTACAGTATAATCTCGTACAACGCGCTCCCACAAAACGCGATTTCATATAACGCAACGAAAAATCTGAGACTATTACTCATACAACGCGATAAAGAGTCTCGTATAACGCGTAAGATAAAGGAAGCACGTGACATCTTTTCTACTTTCAACCTGTTCAAGGTTACTTACTTTTTCACTGCAGATAAGGATTGCTCCGTTACTATGCAAACATCCGACTTTTTTGGTCTCATTGCGGAATGAAATTGTCTGCTCAATGTATGTCTCCTATAACGGGATTTCCTATTACGCGGAACGTATCCCCCGCGTTATACGAGAGACTACTGTACTTTTGCATTTCATTAACAGCCGTGCTTAGACTCATTAAAATATTTTTTAACAATTGGATTTATTTAATCTAAAAAATAGTACTTTGCAATTAATAGTGTAATATATATATATATTATTTTTAATGCTAAATTTGATTAAAAGTTAAATTATTTTTTAGTTCGCAATATTCTGTTTATGACATTAAAACAAATTTCCGGACAAATGAATATTAACAAATTGAATTAACCTTTACTTTTTTTTATCGCTCCAAGCGGTTTAATTTCTCGGAAGTTTCATACAAAAGTAAAGAAAAATTCTGTATCAATTTTCACAGTAATCTATATATATATAAATGAATTGCTGTTCGTTAGTCTCACTAAAACTCGAGAACGGCTGAACGGATTTATCTTATCTTAGTCTTGAAATGTTCGTGGAGGTCTAGGGAAGGTTTAAAAGGCGAGAAAAAATCGAATAATTTCCGGGAAAACCCTAAAAACAGCCCTTTTCTATTTCCCATACAAACGTTTTCTATATATAAATGTGAATGTCCGTGAATTTATTTGACTGAGTTTCACGCCAAAACTACTCGACGGATTTCGATGAAATTTGTAATGGAGATAGCTTATACCCTAACTTAAAAAGTTGGCTACCTTTTATTCCGAAAAAAAATTTGTTTTTGCGATTTTTATGCATAAAATAGCAATTTTGTAAGCTAATAATAGCAAAAAATTAGCCATTTATATTTTTCCATAATTTAATTGTTGCCAAAAAAAAAAAAAAAAAAAACGAACTTATATATTTTTTTCAACAGGAAAATAAATACATTTATCTAAACGTGAACGATAAAAAATTATAAAAAAAAATTATGCATCTCAGAAAAATTGACGTCATTTTTAATTAAAAATTTCTTTTACACATTGATAAAGTGCTAATACGCAAGCGAAGTGATGACGTCACTGGCCGTTCGTGGATGCAAGATAATTATTTTCCGATTTTAATCCCCATATTTAGGTATAGGTATGTATTAATTATCATGTCCATGCGTTAGATTAGGTTATTTTTTTTTGTAAAATTGACAAAATTTGAATTTTTAATTTCAAAACTCTAGGGAAAGAAAAACTGGCAAATTTCCATATTCGATTGAAAACACAAGCATTTCATTTCAAAAGATGATATTTACACAATAAATATCCAACTAATATACTTATTAAAAGGAAAATTATAAATATTCTATCATAATTTGAAGTCAAATTTGTTTTCAAATGTCTAAATAAAATATCTGATATAAGATACTAATATGTTGCAGCGGAATAGATTTGATATCGGTCATCCTTAGTAGAAAAAAAAAAAATATCGCCATATTATTTGGCGAACATAATTTAATTCTATTCAAAAATCATGGTTATTTTAACAACTTATATTAAGAGAGTAATGAATAATATGAAACAATATTTCGTACAATGCATATTACGAAAATATACATCTGGCATGCATATTTTCGTATTACGTTTTTGATCACCAAATACAATAAGCGACAAGAACGACAGAGTTTTGAAATTCAAAATTAAAATTTTGTCAATTTGACAGCAAAATAACTCAATCTAACACATGCACGTGATAAGTAATCTATACTAATATTATAAATGCGAAAGTTTGGATGGATGTTTGTTACTCAATCCCGCCACAACGGATAAACGGATCTGGATGAAATTTTGTACAGAGATAGATAATAGTCTGGAATAAGACATAGGCTACTATTTATACCGGGAAAAATGTAAATTTTTAATTAATCTTCTATATAATATAGATATTTCTTCTATAATAAAACTTTAAAATAATTTATTTTAATTTTTAATTGTTGCCAAAGAATATTTCACGCGAATAATAATAAAAAAAATAATAACAAATATTAAATTTGCTTAGGCACATGACAACATAACGTCATTATCAAAATTAAATAATAAGAAAATGAAAGCTAATTCAGATCTGTATTAAAGAGCTTTATTAGTTGATAATCCTGGGTATATTTTTAATTTTAATACTGAAGTAGATAGGACATTTTACGCCAAGGACTCTATTTTTGTGACAGCAACCTTAAGCCAAGTAGTCCATAAAAAATATAAACAAATCTGTACATATAAAAGAGTAAACTCACTGATTCACTGACTCAACACTGCCATGACGATTCTGTGGGAAAGAGGGTCACAAATTTTAGTGACCAGGTTGGTTTTCGGAGCCTGACCAGTGACCCCCCAACTAAGACGAAACTTTGCAAAATACCCCCTCCCTGTCCCCCTTGGGAGGCAGAAAGCTTAACTCGGCTCCAAATTACTTAACGGTGAAGAAATTGCAGATGGAAAGACCAGACTTGAGTACAAAAAAATTATTTTCTGCGATTTTGGAATTTTTGATTTTTAAGGGGGGGGAGGGAAGGGAAAAGGTTTTCGAAGAAGGGTACTCAACACACGAGGAAATCGAACTGAACACACACTACAAAGGGATTTTATAAATTCCACCCTACCGCCCTTTGGAGAATGGGGGGCAAAAACATGTATTCATGCGTAACGCTGCACTAAGTTATCTGAGGTTGGAATTTTTTTATGTAAGGGACGATTATATGTATCTAACTCATAGTATGAAGAGATTTTGCGAAATTCCCTCCTCCTTCCCTCCTTTAAGAACGGGGGAGAGATTTAAAAAAAAAAAAAGTTTTAAAGCATAGCTCAGCTTTAAATAATTTCAGGATCTCAATTTTTTTATGTGTCGGTTAGGTATGTGTATGCAACATGCAATATAAAATAATTTTGGAAATTTACCCCCCCCCCCCCTTCCCCTTGGGGCGGGCGGGGCAAAAACCACATTTTGAAGCTTAAATCCGTCCAAATTACTTAAGAATGGCGAATTTTGGTGTGTGGGTGTTAATTAAGTGTGCGAAATATGCACTTTGATGAGATTTTGTAAAGCTTTCAACTGTAACTACGAGGGAGGGGGAGTAAAAAGCAGGTAAGGGACTGCCGAAGGCATTGTGGGTCCAGACTCGACTGTGACGAGCGGGGATACCGTGACAGAAAGAAGCAGGAACTTAAAATTAGATTTTGACGGATTTCAATGATTTTTTTTAAGATATTTTATTATTATTAATGATATGCTGTTTTGGGGATTCATTTCAATATAATGACCAGCGAAGCGGGCAAAGCCTGCTAGTGTTATATAATGTTAAACCTTTCTTTGGTGACATACATACAGATTTGTTTGATGATATAGATTTGTTTTTACAAATTTTATGCAAAGATTTTTTTTTTTTTTTTCTACAGAGCGTAATTTTTTAATACTGCAAATAATCTTTTATAGTAATCATCCGAACATTGTAAGTGTTTTAATGCTGCTTTATACACTCTATAACAGAAAAAAAAAAAAAAAAACAACGACGCACCAAGAAGTGGGGACAAAAATTCGTAGATGGGGTGGAATGGGTGGTCTGAATGGGTCAAAAATTGGTAGATGTGATGTACATGTGGAGAAAAATAACTGATTACAGTTTCAGAAAATTTGAATGGTTTAATCAAGAGAAAGGGCCTTACAAAGTAAATAAGTCAATATCACGTTGGTCCACTTCTGGTCCTTATGTACGCAGTTATTCGGCTTGGTATTAACTGATAGTGTTGGCAGATGTGGTCCTGTGAAGTATCGTGCCAAATTCTGTCCAATTGTTGCGTTAGGTTGGTAAAGTTCCGAGCTGGTTGTAGAACCCTTTTTATGATGCTCGAAACGTCCTCAGTGGAAGAGAGATCCGGGGACTGAGCTCAACCCCACTGATCCGCCTATTAAGGGTATTTGAAGTCACTGAAGTACCAGTTGCACGTAGGATCAACTATAATGATGAATTGGTGCTTGATTCCATCAAAACCTGTATATATGTCAATTTGTGTCCAGTTTGCATTACTCCTTCTTGGTGCGTCACATTTTTTATTATAGAGTATATTTAAGTTTTCCTAATACACTTACTTTTGTTTTACTTTATAATAAGAATTATTTATTTATTTTTATTTTTTAGGATGAGGGAATACATGACAAATATTATAATACATAAATCATGACACCACAGATTTTTAAATTTAAATTTTATGTAATATAAGATTAGATGGAAACGCGCGGGCAAAATCATCATAGATATAATTAAAAGGTATAAAGAGGATTGGTAATTAGTCAAAACAGGAAATGCTTTCACTTGTTGGTAGTAAACAATAGCTAAACTATAGAATGGCCTAAATTAAGTTACTTTTAATGTGATTTTATTAAAATTCTGTGTTTCCTTCTAAAGTCACCTAGATTAAAGTATTTTTTAACGGAAGTGTTTTCGATAATCTACATTTTTCAATGTCTTTGGTAAGTACCAATTTCCTACGATCTTGAAAATGGGATGGAGGAGGGGTATTTTACAACAATGTACCAACATTTTTACTTTCTCTTACCCATAAGGTAGAGAAAGTATTGTTTTTGGGTCAAATTTTCGAACGCGAGTTTTTGTTATATTTACATGTTCTGAGGTCCCTTGAATAAGAAAGCAAATGGTCTGTGTGTATGTGTGTGTGTGTGTGTGTCTGTTATCAGAATATCTCAAAAACAAATTATGGCAGAAAGTTCAAACTTGGTATTTTAAATGTGCATCATATAAGGATGCTACACGAAACTTTTCGTTATGATCAAACAAATGGTTCGTGCACAGGGACACTCAAAAGTATTCAAATACATTACGTCTATGGGGGAAATTGCAGATAAGTAGAGTTTAACGTCTATAGACTGCACTAAACCAAATGAAACGAATATATATATTTTTTTAATAGAGATAGTCAACAGGGAAAAAAAATTAGTATGTAGGAGCCTCGCCTCCCCACCTGGGGGGGAAGTCCCCCCCCCTCGAGGGGAGTAAGTTTTCATGATGGGTATCTTTCAAAAGAGCTCGCCAATATCTTTAAAACGAATGGTTGAACCATCGATCTGCGATAATTTAAAACAAAGTTATCGATTTTTTTTACTTTTAACGAAAAAAAAACTTATTATATTGAGAATAAAATGGACTTTTTTTTTTTTTTTTGGATATTTAGTGTTATAGTACTTCTCTAATATGGAAATCGTCTGCATTATCACAAAAAGATAATTTTTTTTAAATAATAATTTTAATAAATTATTTTTTAAAAACAGAATTATTTTTTAATGGCAGAATTAAATTCTATATAAATGTAGGTGCATTAATGAAACGGGGGGTTGATGGGGGGCCGTAGCCCCCCCTCACACACTACTAATTATCATATAAAACTCTTCCGAAGTCTAATTTGAATTGTTTAACATAGGTTTACATAACAGTACTCGCTATCTTACCTCTTAATCAGCAACCTGTATTTATAGTATTAAATTTCAGTGTAAGAGAAAGTCGTGTGAGTGACACACCAAATTATTATTATTATTTTTTTTTTACATTTGACTTTTGATGATATTAGTACATTTTAGGATTTAAAGATAAATTGGATTTTTCTTTTCTTTTGCTTATTCACGCAGATTTAAATTAAAGGTTATAAACAAATTATGATATATATTATTTGTTGTTTGATACGCATGATACTTTCAAAATACAATGTAAGTAAATAAGGATTTTTTTAAAAAATATTCATTTTACTATTCATTAAGGTATTTTTTTTTAAAAATCGTGTTTACCTGTTTCAAGCTATGGAATAATTTTACAAAAAATATTCTCTTTTTTTCCATTGAAGACTCATTTTAAAGGTTATCATTGCAAACTAGAGTTTTTATTGATTAAAAAAACTTTTGCTCAGAAATGTCAGATTTAAATAGAATGTATTTATTTGAGTAAATATTTACAAAATGTTATTATATTTTACCAATCTTGGTAATGCATTTTACAACATGATTCTTATTTATACTTGCTTTGAATTAAAGTAAAAAAAAATGTAATTAACAGTTAAATTAATTTAAGTAAAAACTTTTGTTCAGAAATGTTAGATTTAAATAGAATGTATTTATTTGAGTAAATATTAACAAAATATTAGCATAATTTACCAATCTTGATTATGCATTTTTCAACATGATTCTTACTTATACTTGCTTAGATTTAAAGTAACAAAAAAGTAATTTTTTTTCGAGCTTCCTTCACCTTAATTTTTAATTAATGTTACATGTAGACATTTTATTTGTCCTTGATGATTAACGAATTTAATTAAACCCATAAGCAAATTAAGAGACTTAATTAAAAAGCTTAAGTAGTTAATAAGCAAAACTAATTAGTAATTGAGTCTTTGAAAAAAAAAATTAAATTAAAATTATCAGTCAGTTCGCATTTTTTGTCTTTTTAAGTTTTTTTTTTTGTTTGTTTTAGGAATCAGTTAGAATAAAACATAAACCTATAAATATTGGAATTATTAAAGTACAGTTCTTTTTAAATTCAATTTTTTTTTTAAACTTTGATTTTTTCTTATAATAAAATAGTATACTTTCATTTATTAATAAAAATACAAAGAAAAAAAGTTATTTTTAAATTCATTTTGTTAATAATAAATATGTATAATCCATGCATTTGGATTAATATTTATGTATATATGAATACGTATTTTACAATTAGTTATATATAGATTTATTTATATAACCTAGTATGTAAATGAAACTATTTTCTTTAGATAATAATTTCAAAATATATATCTCATAAAACACAAATGCTTTCTTTTATATGAGCATTCCAATTTTTTTAAATAATATTCCACTAAATAATCAATATTTTCTCTCATTTTTTATATATTCTGTTTATGCATATGTTGTAATTTATGCCGATTTCCTCAAATAATATATACTAGCCTTTTCACTAACTTTCTGAATATAATAAAATTTTAAATGCAAACATGTTTGAAATTGATAAAGAGACGTCTGGAACAAAATTTCTTGTAAATACGAATAATTTCTTATGCTGCTTTCTCAATATGTAAAAATATGAAATAAATTTTAGCGTAAAGGAATGGGAAACGAGATTTAATTTTTTAATCAATAATTAAGGAATGAAATAATTCATAATTAAAGAAAAAGTTTAAAAGCCCGGTTTAATTTCAAACTGTATTAATAACTTTCGAAACGGATCAGTAAAATATATGCAAATCTTCACTTCAATCAGATGGTAGGAAGTTGTTCATAATTTAAAACATATTTTAATCTGAAATTGGGGGTCTCAGCCCTCAGGCTCACACTAATTTTGTTACTGATTGAGTATGCATTGTTGTCGGTGTTATGCATGTATGCAAAATTTCCTCTCAACTAGATAATAGATAGTGGGTGAAAATTTGAAAGCATATTTTGAACTGAAGTTAGGAGACAAGGAACTCCTAAGACCGATAATGCTTGAGTATATACAAGGTCTGTTCCGAAAGTAATGCGCCCAATTTTCTTTGCTCATTGTTTTTTTTTTTTTTTTTCGATTCCAAGGGAGTGGTCCATTTTAAATTTGTTCCACCTGGCCAAGCAGTCACGCCAAATTCTAAGTCGAAGTACTCGAAAAGGCTAAAGCAACGGGTCAACCGCGTCAGGCGCGAGATCAAGAATTCCTGGAAACTGCACCATGACAATGCTCCCAGCCACACCGCCTACATGACGGCTGACTACCTAACCAAGGCCAAAAATTTCAAGTTGGAACCTAATACAAACATCAAAGTATATAATTTCAATTTTCTGCAGTTATTTGATTTCAAGTTATGCATAATAACACGATATACATACAGATCACCCACTAAAAGTTAGATTTTTGCATTCAGGTAACCTCTAAACGTAATATTATACAAAACACCACAGTTGAAAATAGAACTTCAAAAAATACTTTGTTTACAATATAGGTAAGAAAAATGAATTCTACTTCCTCAGCATTATTTGTCGACAAAATTAAAAATGTAACAAAGCACTTCCGTGAAAAGAAAAGTAGGTTTAGCTTAATTTTGGGTAACCTTGTATATTGTCTGTAAACTGAATGCGCTTAAGAATGTGTTTTTAAATTTAATCTGATATAAAAAACATCCAACACGAAATGATATACACTTTCAGTAATTTTCAAATTTAGCCCCAATATATCCAAACACCTTGGTAAGCCCTGTAAACGAATGATAAATGATTTCTATACTACAATCTACAGAAAATATGCTTTAATGCATGCGAAAAAATATGTTTAGTTTATTTTATTTAGGGCAACCTATAGACATTACATTGTACTTACAGGAAATTTCCTCCATAGACGCAATGTATTTGAATTCTCTTAGGTATCCCTAAACACGAAAAATTTGCTGTATCTCAACGTAAAGATAACTGTAGCATCATTACATGATACACATTAAAGTTTGAACGTCCTGCTACTACTTGCTCTTGAGATATGCTGATAAGAGACAGACACACAGACAGACTTACCGCGAAAAATATGATTTTCGGATTCAAGGAATCTGAAAACGTGTAAATATAAAAAGAACTCAATTTGGAAAAATTCACCCCAAATCAATACTTTCTATACCCTATATAGATAGGTAAGATAAAGTTGAACTACCTGTTGCAGCCACCAGATGACTTATTTCTTCTACATTTTCCTGTACAAATTCACTAAGTAAAAATATTTTCTTAAAATTATCATTTAATAAAATTATCTTCCACGGTAAATACAGACGATTCTTATTCTAGAGAAGTAACATAAAACTAAATATTCAAAGAAAGTCGATTTTATTTTATATATGACATTGTATTTAAAAAAAAAAAAAAAAAAAAAGTGATTTTTTTTTTTTTTTTTTTTTGTGGGGTGGAGGGTGAAAATGAAAACAATCTATATCTTTCTTTTATTTTAAATTATCGTAGATCGATGGTTCAACCATTCACTTTAAAGGTATTGATGAGTTCTTTTGAATAATAACCATTACAAAAATTTACCCCGCTTGAATGGAGACTCTCCCTCCAGGAAGGGAAGCGATGCTCCTAAATATACAAAAAATTTTCGCAGTTGATTATCTCTATTAAAAATAATTCTTTGAAATTTTATAATGGTTATTAAAATATAAACGTCTTTCTGCAAATTTACAGGAAATTTTGTCTTATACCGCTATGTTAAAAACTTACAAAAACGAGGATGGCAGCGCCACCTGTTGACCAATTTTCACCAAAAGTTGATAGGCACTAATTTAAGTCAAGTTATTACTACTTACTCAATCGCATGAATTTGTGTACAGAAGTTCCTGAGATACAGTTGCCTGAAACATACATACAGACAGACAGATGGACAGACAGACTATGGGATGGACGGACAGACTATGGGATGGACGGACAGACCATTTTTCAAAAATGGTCAAATCGTGCCGGCATCTCTCAAAACGTGTAAATCCGTCGAAACCCCGATGTCGAAATTTTTTATGAATCCAATCCTTTCTTCTATTGAATGTAGAAGAAAATAAAAGAAATTAAATAAATTTAATCAAAAATTTATTCTTTTTACAAAATTACATATAAAAACGAAAAAATTTTAAATAAATAATCGTACAAATTGCACATAAATAACTTCATTGTATATTTAAATATTGTCTAGCTCAATTTTAACAGATATTTTATCAACTGGACTACTTATTTAGAATTCAGTAAAATTCGTATTTTCTCATTATATGTTTCATACTGGAAGAAAATTAAAGTTTTGCAATATAAATACGGAGCTTCTATTGAATAAAAAAAAAAAAAAAAAAAAAAAAAAAATGTTCGTTTTTAATTCATTTATTACTTTATTTGACGAAAGAAAATTTATGACATTATTCATGGCGTTTTATAGATAAACACAGGAATTTTGTTTGATCTTGCATTCGATAGAGAATTACGAATATTAATACTGTTGCAACAGATTAAACCTTTTCCCCTGCATCAATTTTGCTTTTGCAGTGAAAGCGGCTTTATAGTCACAGTGAAAATAAATGGCATTCTCACTCACTTCTAGTAATGACGGCCTTGGCTAAAACTTGTCAATTTAGCGAAAAATGGTAGTTTAGCTTTCCCGAAGTAAGAGACGAGATCACTAACTCTCCATTGGATTCTAGCACAGAACCATAGCCAGACTCTATCGACAAAAGTTATAAATTTAAACTAGTTGACTTCTGCGAGTCTGTTATTTAGAGAGCAACTGTGAGCTATTGTACTTCTGCGACTGTATTCCAAGCGTTTGATCCTTGTTTGTGAATCGGCGAATTCCTACTCTGTGGAGTATTCTATACTGTTTGCTTTCATTTTGTGGAACAAGTGATACGATCGGCAGCTCTATTTGATTGCTTCAGGAATATTTGTACAAATGACTGTTCTATTGGACTGCGCAGTTTTGTTGCATTGCTCCGAGAAGTTACACTGAATAAAGTGCATTCATCGTCTAGAAACTACCCGTTTCTGTGCGAACTGCTTTCTTCACAGAAAAGAGTCGATTTTTTTTTTTTCGTAACAATACTTTTATTACTGTTACAAATTTATTAACCGTTTAAATTATTATTTACTTTCACTCAAATTATTTTTCCAGAACCACTTTTTAAGAATCATTTTTTACCAAACCATTCATTTTAATTTCTTATTCAAAATTGAACCTATTATTGAAAATGTTTTAATTGAACTCCTTACCTGCCGAGGAAAACTTACGAGATTCGCTTCCCAATCCCCCCGTTTTTTCTCAACTCTGAAACAAATACAACCTTTGAAAATACTATCAAGATCTCTTCAAGGTTATTTTGTTTCATTCCGTCGTGTGATTAGTTTCATTAGTGATATTCAATAGAAAGGTCGTACTCCGGAAAAGCATATTTATACGCCCGGAACAGTTAATCAGTTAAACTCATTTCTTTTTAAATTATTTTTATCGTTATTCCGAGCTTTATCAAGTAATCCGCTACGGGACTAGCATTCAAAGTAAAAAAAAAAAAAAAATGTTCTTGAAGTCAATTTATTATTTATTATTAAACATTAAGTTAGTTTATTAATATAAATTCCATCAATCGAACTATCTTAAGGGAGTTTTAGAATTCTATCGTTGAGAAAGAGAATATATAGTTCGTAAATTCAAGTAAATTTGACGATATGTTTTAAATTGTATAAATTAATAACTATCTTTCATTTCATATCCGTTTTAGGATTTATCCGAAAAACACTAATATTTTAAAACTGATTTTTCAGAATAAATAATGCAGAAACATCTTTTACTACCTAAAGCATCTAGAATTTACGCAAACACATTAAGCATTCAAAATCAAAGTTGTGTCAACAGAATTTCGTTGAAGAATGTCGACAATCTCAAAAATCACTCAGCTTCCTCTTTTTCTTTTCTTTTGCCATTTTCTTTTCGAGTGCATATGACAGCACCATATTGCTTTAAGTAAAATAAACAAATTTCAAGACATATGCAATATGTATTTATAAATTTTAATGAAATGAAATGTTTTTAAACATTCTTTTACTTTTACGAAATAACTCAGATTCCAGAAAACATACATGTTTAAAGGTGTAACATTTACAATATATATTGCCAATGCTATAAAACAAAGAAAACGTGTTAAATATTAGAAAAAGTAAAATATATAATTTTATTTTTATATCTTTCGCTGATTTTAAAACTTATTTTGTTATAAAATCTTTTTGTAAAATAATAGAACCGACTCCAAAAAGCAACTACTATTCAAACAACTAAAAAAAAAAAAAAAAAAAAAAAAGGGTAGGAAATGAAACTGTAAATTGCGCCTAAAAGTATAAAATAATTTCCTTCGCCAAACAACCTATAACACTACAATTAATCATAACTTTTGAAGTCGGCGCAAAATTAAATAAAATTTAAATAGTTTTTAAAGGTTTGTTTTTAGATCGGTAGCAACAAATGCTGTTGTCTCGAATGATCCATTTTCATGTTTCCTTTATTATTTTATCACTGTATACAATTGGTCCATTAGTAGCATCTACATAGAACAGTGAACATTCTTCACAATGCGGTATTTATGTTTCTACGAAGTTAGAGTTTCCTTTGCAAATTCTGTATAACTTTGATAACTATAATCCTTGGTGGCTTTTGGATTTGGCGACCAAAACGTAATGCAAAAATTTACACGCAAGCTGCATATTTTCATAATATATATTGTACGATGTATTGTTTCATATTCTTGATTACTCTCTTAATATACCTTATCAAAATAATCATGGTATCCAAAAAAATTAAATATGTTTGCCAGATAATTTTGCGATTTTAGGACGTCAGATACCAGCATCTTCGCTAACTTTTCCTGCTTACGAAATCTTATTTGTTTTCTTGAATCAAAGTAGTTTATGTGTATATTGAATAGGATTTGATTTTTGTATTGAATAAAGTTATCAATTTTTATTTAATTTTGCGTCGACTTCAAAAGTTATGATTAATTGTAGTGTTATAGGTTGTTTGGCGAAGGAAATTATTTTATACTTTTAGGCGCAATTTACAGTTTCATTTGTTTGAAAAGTAGTTGCTTTTTGGAGTCGGTTCTATTTTTTTACAAAAAGATTTTATTTTTCTCTTTTCAGTGAAAACTTATAAATATAGCAGAATATCAAAAGCCGTTCGACGGCAGCTTCACAAATCACAACTTCCAAGAAAAGTGACTTAACTCAAAAAATGGTTTATGTCACTGAAAAATACATGAAATGCACCCAATGTGAACAAAAAAGTTACATCTCCATCTAGAAAGTTATCCATTCGAGAGACAGTTGTGCCAGTTTTATTCTAGTCAAGTTATTTTTAAGTTGTGTCACTTTTCTTGCCTTTATCGGATACGAGCAAAAAACTATCTGTTGAGTGAACATACGTTAAGTTAAAAAGTCTTTAGAAATGTAAAGAACGGATACGCTGTATTCGTAAACAAAAATTCTGTTAGGCATATATATTGAACTTTACAGTGAATACGTGTCACCGGCTGCGCTGGAAATTGCGCAGCGTAAAGTTCAACCAAAGAGCAAAATATGCATTGCAGCTGACGGACAGAAGTTTCAACATCGATACTTACATACTGCTTTTACCAGTGTAGCTGCATGAGTCCAGCAGTTAGAGTGAGAACAGACTTTTGTGAGTATCCTGTAATTTGTTTATATCTTAAAGAAATCATAATGAAACCTATTTCAAGCTAAAATCATTACAACTAAAAAAGTATTAAAATTAAATCATCTCTTACGAAGTTAAAAGAAAACAAATTTCAACAACAACAACAATGAGAAACATGGTTTGTATTGAGAACCTCTGCCTTTATGAAGTTGGTTTAAAACGTCTATGCGTTAATCGATGTGACCGCTTACAATAACCATACTTTGAATTTTACATAGCATAAATGACACCCGCTACGCTAAAACATATGCAATGTCGTTCAAGTGTGCACAAAATAGGAAATTGTGAACAAACAAATGCATGTTTTAAGCGTTCTGTTTTTAGCATTAATATCTAAACTATCTTTTCGTACTAAATCGGTGATGCTCTGCAATTTTATAATTCACTTTTTCCCCCTGTCTTGAGCCGTTTCCGAGATAGGAAAGCTAGCATGAATATCTAAACTATCTTTTTGTACTAAATCGATGATACTTTTCAACTTTGTAATTCACTTTTTTCTTTAGAACCGTTTTCGAGATAGGAAAACTAACTCCGCTATTTTCCACCACGTGGCGCTGCAATCGGTTAAACCTTGTAATGCATGGCCACTATGCTATACTTACATACCATTTTTATCACTATAGCTGCAGCCGTTTAGCAGTTAAAAGAGTTGGGACTGATTTTTTTGGGCACCCTGTATTTTTTTTAGATCGTAGAGATATTACAATGGGACCTATTTCAGACCAAGACCTTTTCAACAAAACAAAAAGTATCAAAATCGGAGCATCCGTTGAGAAGTTATGAGCTAACAAACATAAAAAAAAACATACGGTTTGAATTGAGAACCTTCCTTCTTTTTTGAAGTCGGTTAAAAATATGTGTTATAGATTTTCCTTTTTTAAAACTCACATTACTATTACATCTACACATGTGTATCTAAGTAAAACTGCTATCCCACGATTAAAAGTATTTTTTCTTACTTTCTTCATAATTCAATAGAAGAAAATATTGGATTCATAAAACGTTTCGACCACAGATTTTTGATAGATTTACACGTTTTGAGAGGTGTAGAACACGATTTGACCCTTTTTAGGAAATTGTTGTCAGTCTGTGTATGTGTGCGACAAAATATTTTGGCAACTGTAATTCACGAATTCATACAATAAAATTCATACAATTTGGTATGTAGTTGCACCTTGACATAACACATAACATGTTAAATATATATAAATATATATATCTTGGATTTCTCGGAAACGACTCTAACGATTTTGATTAAAGTTTGAGATTAAGGGTTTTTTGGTGTGAAACATTGATTGGACTTACTCTTATTTTTAGGAAAATTTTAAAATTTCTCTGTTAACTATTCATATTCGTATTTGAAACGTATGGCAAAACATTGAGTTTAATCAGAAATGTTTTTAACAATTTTGATAACAGTTTATGGTTAAGGGTTTTATAAGTGAAAAATCGATTTGACTGATTCTCATTTCCAGGCGAATTCACGTTTGCTATTAACTTTCCATCAACCGTTTGCAACAAATGAGAGAAATTGGATGTGCGTATAAAATACATGTTTTTTTTTTTTTTTTTTTTTTTTTTTTTTTTTGTGCGTGTGTGTGTGTGTGTGTGTGTGAAAAATCGATTGGTTTTACCTACATCTTCAGAAAAAAAAATCGCGTTCACTGTTAATCTTTTATCCGCCAACTGCAAAATATACCCATAAATAGGGTTTATTCAGAAATGGATAAAACGATTTTTATAGAAATTTAGGGTTAAGGTTTTTCTGGTAGTCAAATTTATTAGAATTATCCACATCTTGAGAGAAATTCACGTTCGTGATCACCCCTTCATCCACCGTTGGGTTTACTTAGAAATATATAAAACAATTTTCATAAAATATGGGATAAGGATTTTTTGAGATCCAAAATCGATGATCCTCATTTTCGGGAAAATTCGCGTTCGCTGTTAAACCCTTATCCGCCGGTTGTGAAATGTGGTAAAAATTGCGTTTACTCGGAAATATTTATAAAGATTTTTAAGAAAATTCAGGGTTATTGATTTTTGGGATTGCAAAATCAATTGAGCATATCCTTATCTTCAGGAAAATTCAAGGCTCGATGCAAGACGTTCAGCTGCCGGTTGCAATATATGACAGATTTTGGGTTTATTCTAAAATGGATGCAACGATTTTGATAAAAATTAAGTGTATAGATATTTTTGATATACGCCATTCTACCATACATTGCAGATGGCCTTTGTAGATCAGCGAATGCGACATTTTCTAAAGAGGAAATTATTTTCAATCGTTTATGCACCTCCAAATTTTCATGAAAATCGCTATATCCTTTTCCGAGTAAACTCAATTTCTGTTATGTGTTGAAATTGGTAGATAAATGGTTGACTGTGAACGCGATTTTTTCTGAAGATGAGGATATTGCCAATCGTTTTTCTCAACAAAATATCCCTAACTCCATACTTTCATCAAAATCGCTATGTCCATCTCCGTGTAAACGATATTTCTGCTACACACTGCAATTGACCTTTAAAGGTTTAACAGCGTACGCGACATTTTTTGACGATGGAAATATTTCCAATTGTTTAAGCACCCTTAAATTTTCATCGAAATCCCTACATCCCTTACCGAGGTCCATTTCCGATTAAACCCAATTTCTGCTACGTGTTGCAATTGGCGAAAAAGGTTAACTGTAAACGCAATTTTTTCTGAAGATGAGGATACCTCCAATCGCTTTTTCTCACCAAAAAATCAAACTCCAACCTTTCATCAAAATCACCATGCCCATTTCCGTGTAAACCATATTTCTGCTACACATTGCAATTGGTCTTTAAAGTTTTAACAGCGAACTCGATATTTTCTGAATATGAAAATATTTCCAATCGTTTATGCACCTCCAAATTTCACCCTAATCCCTTCATCGATTTCCAAGTAAACCCATTTTCTGCCATATGTTGCAATTGGCAGATAAAGGGTTAAATGCGAACGCGATTTTTTCTAAAGATGAGGATAAATCCAATCGCTTAAGCACCCCAAAAAGCATTTAACCCCAAACCTTCATCAAAATTTCTATATTCATCTCTAAGTAAACCCAAATTTTGCCCTAATTTGCAATTGGCAATAAAGGGTCAACTGTAAACGCGAATTTTTTTGAAGATGAGGATAAGTCCAAACGCTTTTGCACCCCAAAAAAAACTTAATTCCAAGCTTTCTTTGGAATCGCTATACGCATTTCAAAGTAAACCTAATTTCTGCTATATGTTGCTATAGGCCGATAAAGGTTT
Organism: Salticus scenicus; assembly: GCA_963930645.1. Classification (NCBI taxonomy): domain Eukaryota; kingdom Metazoa; phylum Arthropoda; class Arachnida; order Araneae; family Salticidae; genus Salticus; species Salticus scenicus. The sequence goes on along the minus strand of OZ005652.1, from coordinate 339,993,309 downwards.
AACAGCGAACGAGATTTTTCTGAAGATGAGGATATTTCTAATCGCTTTTTCTCACCAAAACATCCCTAACTCCAAACTTTCATCAAAGTTGGTCCGATAGCCAGGTGTGTTATTACAGTTATCCAAACTTTCATCAAAAACGTTAAAGCTGTTTCCGAGATCCCGAAGATAAATACATATAACAAATCACGTAATTTACTCGTTTAATATCAGAAGAGGATACATTCGTTGACTAGAATCTGCTTATAATTTTAGGAACTGCATTCTATATGCAAAAATGTCGACAACTTTCATAAGAATATCATTCAAGGTTTTAGAAAACTCTGCTGTATCTGAATTTTATGTTACATTACATTACTTTTACAGAATCTCTCGTTTTTAATCCAAATATCACTTGTTATAGGCATAAATAAATTCTTACTCACGCACATACTCACACACGTGCACACACACACATTTATACGTATATACACAAACTTGAATAGAGTAGAGGCGAGTTGGTTTTTAGCTTGCCACCTAGAAAAAAAAGCATAATAACAGAAATCTAATTTCAATAAAAAGCTTCTGAAAATGTGGTTATAAAAAATTGGTTTTGAATCTCTGTCCCCCCCCCCCCGCAAGGAATTATCGGACTTTTCTGCGTGTTCCTTTTTTGACAGAATATTTTTTATAGTACAGAATTTCCAAATTAATATGCTCATTGAATTTACTTTCATTTTGAGGTATTTAGAGATTTCTAGATGAATAAAACACATTGCATAATAGAAGAAAGCCATAGTAAAATTGTTAAATCTGTCCTAAAAGAAAAAAAATAAACTTGGAGATAACCCCCAGAAGTAAAATGTTAAATATCTCGGAAACTATTGTTGGGACCTTCGAGCAAATTTTTATTTAGGCTATTTTGATACTCTAGATTCATTTTTTGTTGTCAAATTAGTGGGTTAACATTCTAATTTTTAAAGTCGGATTTATTTATTTATTTTTATTTTATTTTTATTTTTAATATGTAGATGACCTTATATGTGATTCGTTCTTATATACAATAAAAGTAGACATAAATTCCTGTTGATTGGTGCCTACTGCATATTTTTGCGTTAATTAGGTAATGAGATACGTAGGGTGTCCCTTTTTGTTTCAATGAAAGACTGTACATATAAAAAACAAGTGGTAATTTCATTATGATTTGTGCAAAATAAAGATATTAAGAAAAAAAAAATAAGTGTTTATTTTTTTTACTCTTTTGTGCTGATACAATATATTTTTTATAAAAAAAAAAAAAAAAAAAAAAAAAAAAAAACCTTTAACATGTTTTTTTTAAAGCATATTCTTTTATAAAATACTAAAAGACTGTTTTTAAATAGACAAGCACTAGCATTACTTACTGGTTTTTATTGCAATCATAAGAAAGCTTTAACAAAGCAGCAACTTTTTTAGCTTTATAAAAATGTACTTTTACATACAAATGAATCTAATGGTAGCTTGTTTACTTAGAATGAATATAAAAATTTTAAAAATATTCTTTTTATTCTTTATTAATGGAAAAAATGGAGAATTTTCAAACAATCATGTCGATGGTGACTAAATAAATATAAAAGATTGAAAGAAGCTGAATTTTATTCTTTTTTCTTCATAATTTTCACAGTGATTTTTTTTTTTTTTTTATGCATTGTGGTTAGAAAAGATAATAAGGAAAAATTGAAGCTAGAAAATAAGAAATTTTTAATTGGTTAGATTCAGATTTATAGATTATAGAAATAACAAAATATTTCATTTTAAAAATGATGCTTTTTGAATAAATAACTTCCTTACTAAAGAAAACGAAAACCTAATTATTTATGGAATTCCGTTTTCTATAAAATCTGCACCGAGCTACATATTTGAATAGATATTATATGTAAACAAAAAATCTTTTCATTTCTATCAAAACTTTAAGATTAAGGGCTGCTATAAGATTTTTTTTAATATAATGGAAATATGGATATATATAGAAAATTCTTAAATGGAAAAAAATTTCTTTGTAATAATTTTGTGTTATTATGTTTGAAATTAATTTATAATTTGAAACCTGTTGTTACAAAAGATGTTTAAGTTCACCTACAAATCGTTTATTTTGTAAATGGTTTCATATATATGTACATTATTGTTATTATGTCGTATTAATTGTTACTTTTTCTAATTATAGGTAAAATGATTTGCGAGTTTATGTTATTAATTTTTTGAACGTTTATTTTTTTGGAAAACTTTTGCACAATGAAGAGAAGTATAGCATATTTAAATAATTTATAAAATAATTGTTATCTTTTCTAATTATAGATAAAATGATTTGAGAGTTTATGTTATTATTAATTCTCTTAACGTCTATTAATATATACATTTATATTATTATTATTGTTGTTGTTTGTAAAATTTGTACAAGGAAGCACAGCATATTTAAATAATTTATAAAATAATTGTTATTTTTTCTAATCATAAGTAAAATGATTTGACAGTTTATGTTATTATTAATTCCCTTAATATATACATATATATATATATATATATATATATTTTTTTTTTTTGAAAATTTTTTGCACGAAAAGAGAAGTACATCATATTTATATTATTGATAAAATTGGAAATGCTTAAAATAAGTTATTTTCTTAACAGTCAATATTTTATAATATTGAATGATACTTTATAATATTGCTCTGAATTTTTACAATGCAAGGCAAAAGAATCTTCTTATATATAAAGTAAGCATTATGATTTAATAAAAGAGAAGGCTCACAAATTTAAATCATTTAAAACTGTTATGTTTTATTAAATAAGAATAATAATAATTATTTTTTTTTATCAGAATTTTTTTTTCCAGATACCAGTCATTGACATGATTTCATAGATATTGTTGACGCATGCGCGCCACCCCGTCGCGGATCACCGGGCAGAAGGCTATGAGAAGCCAAGTACAATGGACGTGGGCAAAGAACTTTAAATTTATTGACGCCCACAATTATTATTTTATGTTCTACCTATTATAAATCTTATTCTTCGTTGTAAATAGTGTAAATACTTGATGTATGTGATCGTACAAATTAAAAATATTAAAACAACGAAGATGGTCCGTCGAAAATTAGTTATTTGTAGTTAAGTTCCTACAAAAAAGTGGCTCCGTCGAGAAAGGAGCTTGTAATAAGCGACTTATGGATAAAAATAATAAATTGAAATCTTCCTTGAAAGGGAAGATAACTAGAATTGAAAACTATGTAGAAGGCACGAATGCTGAAAATTACGATATAGATATAGTGGAATTAAAAGTGAAATTAAAGAACATAGAACTGCTACAAACAAAAATCGATGAATTACGACAAAAATACTACGAAATTCAAGACTTGAAAGATGCTGAACAAGCAACCATAGATGACGACCTTGACTCATGTGAAGAACGTCTGGAAAAATTAGAGGTAAGAATTAATACTCTTATTAATTCTTATAAGAAATTTGATTCTCATAAAAAAATAAATGCGACTGAAAATGCATCTCAAGATAACTTTGAAATTAAAACTCAAATTCCTCCTTTAGTATTACCTGAATTTTCAGGAAAATATGAGGAATTCAGTTCTTTTAAAGAACAATTTGATGATTTAATAACCAATAATGTTCATATTAATCAGTCGCAGAAATTATATTATCTTAGATCTTGTCTCAAATATGACGCTAAAAATCTAGTTAGTAATTTTGATACATTTGAATCATTATATAATGCATTAGAAAATCGCTATGATAACGAGCGATTAATTGTTGATATTCATGTACAAAATATTCTGAATTTTGAGAAAATTCAAACAGAAAATCCCAAAGAGATAAGAAATATGATTGATTGTATACAGAAAAATCTGCGTGCCTTGAAAGTTCTGAAATATGAGCAAAATAAATTATCAGATGTTTTCATTGTAAATATTCTCGTAGCAAAGTTAGACAGAGAATCTAGAAAGAATTTTGAGTTATCCCATAAATCAAAAAATGTTCCCACCTTTGAAGAATTTATCAAATTTTTGGAACAACGAGAATCAGTTTTATTATCTATTAATAGAACGAATATGACTAGCGGAAATAAAAATACTAACAAATACTTTCCGGCTATTAACAAATCTAAAACTCTTTTAATGCATGAAAATAAAAACAAAAATTGTGTTGTTTGTAAAAATACTTATCACCCTATTTATAAATGTGATGCATTTTTGAAATTAAACATTAACGAAAGATTAAGTATAATACGCCTTCACAAGCTTTGTGAGGTTTGTTTTAGGCAAAACCATAAGAAAAATGATTGCTTATCGAAATTCAAATGCACCTGCGGAATGAAGCACAACAGATTAATATGTTTTTCTTCTGGCGCCAAAACCCCGGTTCCAGCAGAGATGGAATAAATTCATCCAACTTACCAGATATAGACAAACGGGTTGCGCAATTAAATGCTTCCGTTTTGAGTAATAATAGCAGATATTTAAAAGAAAATAGAAAAAGTATTCTGTTTTCGACAGCTTATATTTATGTTCAATGCGAAAACAAAAAAAGAATAAAAATAAGATGCGTTTTGGATTCCGCTTCAAATGTGTGCGTTTTAACTGAAAAGATGAGTGAATGTTTAGGAATTGAAAGAGAAAAAATAAAAACTCCAGTTTCAGGTTTGAATGGATTGACCCAAAATATTAAGTGGAAATTAGATACCTTTATTTCAAATGAAGATTGTTCCTTTAGTGAACCAGTAGAATTTTTGATTGTGGATAAAATAACTGGGCTTACACCATGCAATAAATTAAACATTTCAGACATAAAAATTCCAGAATTTTTGAAATTGAGTGACGAGACATTTTTTGAACCGAAAGAAATAGAAGCGTTAATCAGTGCAGATATATTATTCAAAGTTTTAAAGGATAATACTTATAAAATAAATGACGATTTGTTTTTTAAGGAAACCGAATTTGGATGGCTAGCGTGTGGAAAGGTTGAAGAAACAGAACTGAATAATTCGAAACAGTGTTTCGTTTTGTCAGACGATTCCCTTAGTAGCACTCTTAAACTCTTTTTCGATCTAGAAAGCATTGGAATAAGAGACGATCCAATTCAAAAAGAAAGTGATAAAGCTATAGAAATTTTTAATGAAACGATTCAGTTTAAAAACAAACGCTACGTTGTACACTTGCCCTTTAGAAGACCCTATAATGAACTTTCCGATAATTACACGTTAGCGAAACAACGATTTTTAAGTTTATGGAGACGTTTTAAATATGATAGAGAATTATATGAACAGTATAGAGAGATTATTCGTGATTACGTAAATCAAAAAATAATAGAAATAGTTGAACCCAGTACAGCAGAAAATAATTTAAACAAACCTATTTATTATTTGCCTCATCAGGCAGTAAGAAAGGAAGGTCGCTTAACATCCAAAACAAGAATCGTATTTGATGCAGGGAGTCATCAAAATAATCAGCTGTCACTGAATGATTGCCTATGGCAGGGGATAAATTTAAATCCGAATCTTTTGGATGTTTTAATTAATTTTAGATTAAACAAAATAGCATTTTGTTCTGATATTAAACAAGCCTTTCTACAAATCTGTCTCGCTGATGAACATAAAGACGCTGTTCGTTTTTTCTGGAGTGATGAAGAACCGCATGCACACAAAAAACCCAAATTACAGATTTATCGTTTCAATCGAGTTAATTTTGGGGTGTGTTCAAGTCCATTCTTACTCGCTGCTACTATTAGACATCACATTGAGAAGTATAGAGAAGAATTTCCCGCTACTGTTCGACTTTTAGATAAATGTTTTTACGTAGACGACTTAATTTCTGGAGGTAATGATTTTAACGAAGCACTTGAATTATCACGAAGTGCAAAATATATTATGGAAGCCGCAGGAATGTCCCTTAGAAAATGGATAAGTAACGATACCGAATTAACAGAGCAGTGGAAAAGCGAAAAATTTGATACATACCCTGTAGAATCTACCATCAGCTTAGGTATAAATCAGACAAAGATCTTGGGACTATCTTGGGATACTAATAAAGATAATTTGATTGTAGATATCAAGAGTTTGTTGAACTTTATATCCATAAATAAAATTACAAAACGTACCATTCTTCAAGCCGTAGGGAGAATTTTCGACCCCTTAGGGTTAATTTCTCCATTCACTGTCAGGGCAAAAATTATCATTCAAGATATCTGGACAACTAAAACCAAATGGGATGAATCATTATCACCAAATATCGAAAAAGAGTGGATGAGATGGTGTTCGGAATTACCCTTGTTAAAAGAGCTTGAAGTCCCTAGATTCGTCCTTGATGCCACTTCCCCAGAAGATATAGTTGAATTACATAGTTTTTGCGATGCTAGCAAAAAAGCATATGGCGCTGCCATTTATGTACGAACAAAATCAAAAAATGGTATTTCAGTAAAACTTTTGACTTCCAAGAGCCGTGTAGCTCCCCTCAGCGGTGTTACACTACCTAACCTTGAATTATTGGGTGCCCTGGTCGCAGCTCGTCTGATCACCAAAGTGAAAAATACTGTAAACCTTAAAAGACCTTCTGTTGAATATCACTGGACTGATTCGCAGATAGTGCTTTTCTGGATAAAGGGTACTAAAACCCGATGGAAGCAGTTTGTCGCCAACCGTGTTCAAGAAATTGCCAGCCTGACAAACCCTAACTCTTGGTTCCATTGTGCAAGTAAAGAAAATCCTGCTGACCTGTTGTCCCGAGGGATGACTGCTGAAAGCCTAACAACCAGCGCCACATGGTGGACAGGTGCTGAATTTCTGAAAGATCCTGAATTTCCGAAAAACAAACAATCTTTTATTGACTTTTCAGAACTAAATGAGGAAGACTACACTCCTGAATTAAAATCTGAAAATGCAGTGACTCTAAATTTGAAAAAGGACTTTATTATTTTGAACTATCTGATTAATCGTAGTAATAAATTTTTAAAAATATTACGTATATGTAGTTTTCTTTTCAGGTTTCTTCACAATCTAAGAAATCCTTTAGAAAAGAAGAAAGGACCGCTGATGCCTGAAGAGCTGACAAAGGCAGAAGACTTCCTACTGAAACAGCTGCAGGAGGAGGAATTTCATACTGAAATATCTGCCTTGAAAAGTGGCGGTAATGTATCTCATAAGAGTAAAATTTTTAATTTATCCCCATTTTTGGATGACAATGGTTTAATAAGGGTAGGGGGGAGACTGCAAAATTCGCAGTTATCTTATTCGATTAAGCATCCTTATGTACTTCCTTCAAAAAATAAATTAACGGAATTAATTGTAAAATATTATCATGAAAAATATTTTCATATTGGTCCCCAACATCTTCTGTTTCAGGTTAGGCAAAAATATTGGCCCATTCATGGGAGAAATCTTTGTAAAAAAATTGTGCACAGATGTTTAGTCTGTTTTAAAGCAAATCCGAAAGTATGTGTACAAAAAATGGGAAACTTGCCAAAACAAAGAATAACGCCAGATAAAACATTTAATTCAACTGGGGTAGATTTGTCTGGACCCTTTTTAATCAAAAATAAATATGGAAGGAAAGGTCCAGAAATCAAAATTTATGTTTGTATTTTCATTTGTCTAGTAACAAAGGCTATACATCTTGAACTTATTAGTGATTTAACTTCACAAGCTCTGATAGCTGCGTTAAAAAGATTTATTTCGAGAAGGGGCAAGTGTCATAAAATATTTTCGGATAATGGGACCAATATGGTAGGCGCCAACAGGGAACTAAATGCCTTGTATAAACTGGTAAGAGATAAGGAAGAATCCTTATTCAAATTTTTTGCAGAGGAAAAAATAGAATGGGTTTTTATTCCTCCAAGGAGTCCAAATTGGGGTGGTCTATGGGAAGCAAATATCAAAGCGTTTAAATACCATTTTAAACGCATAGCGGGTAATTCAAAATTTACATTTGAAGAAATGCTTACACTTGTTACTCAAGTGGAAGCGATCTTGAACTCGAGACCACTGACTCCGCTAACTTCAAGTATTGAAGATTTAGAGGTTTTAACTCCAGCCCATTTTCTTATTGGAAGTCCAATAACGGCTGTTGTTGAACCCTCTTTAATCAATATTGAGAAAAATCGCCTAAGTGCTTGGCAAAATATTACGAAGTCAGTTCAGGCAATCTGGAAAAGATGGAGTCTTTCTTACTTAAATAACTTACAACAGCGCAGAAAATGGATAATTGATAAAGAAAATTTAAAAATCGGAGACATGGTTTTAGTCAGGGAAGAAAATCTTCCACCATGCAAGTGGTTTTTAGGGCGTGTAATAAAGCTATATCCTGGTCAGGATAATAAAGTTAGATTGGTAGATATAAAAACTACCAAAGGGATTTACAAAAGATCCATCTCCAGATTGTGTGTGCTGCCTATCGAGGAGTAAAAATGAATATGAACATTTATTATATTAATTTACTGTATTATATATATTACTCTAAATTTGTTAGTTAATTATGAAAATTTCTGTTTATTATAATCAGTTAATCTTTTTTCTAATTCTATGTGTTGTGCGAAATATTGATATTATGTTACATTCATTTATTTGTTATTATTTTATCTATTCATGTTATGTGAAATTGTAAATTTGAAGTTTTGCAAAAAAAAAAAAAAAAATATTGTAAGTTCTTGCATGACAACATAGCAAGGCCGGGCGGGATGTTGACGCATGCGCGCCACCCCGTCGCGGATCACCGGGCAGAAGGCTATGAGAAGCCAAGTACAATGGACGTGGGCAAAGAACTTTAAATTTATTGACGCCCACAATTATTATTTTATGTTCTACCTATTATAAATCTTATTCTTCGTTGTAAATAGTGTAAATACTTGATGTATGTGATCGTACAAATTAAAAATATTAAAACAACGAAGATGGTCCGTCGAAAATTAGTTATTTGTAGTTAAGTTCCTACAGATATAAACCTGTGATTTAGAAATATGTGATTCGCATTAAAAGAAAAATTATTTTCCATTATAATTAGAACTGCAAAAATGAATAAAACTCTCCGAACGATTAACACTACAATAAAATTAATCGATGTTCATTTGTTCCAAACACGTTTATATAGAACATAAACATTGCACAAGAAAAAAAATGTAGTTAGAATATTCATGCAAACGTGTCATTAAAAAAAAAAAAAAAAAAAAAAAAAAAAAAAACGATTGTGAATAAAAATGTTTGCCACGTAAACATCCCTTTAGTGTGAAGAAATTAATACTTTCATATTAGAATAATATTGATCATCATATCTTTTCAAACTAATATGAAGAATACTAAATGTAAGCAGACTTTCAAGCGATAATTGTAATTTAATTACATGGAAATTCGAGGGGTTATATGTATGGAATTGAATTTTTTCACAAATGCACTGCTTGTATAGCGGAAACACACCAAATTAATTTTGTTTTTTATAGGATAAGTGACAATGGTCTTTATTTAATGTAGAACTCATGAAGTTTTAGAATAAAATAAAATAAATAAATAAATACAAATAAAAATAATAATAATAAAATTAAAGCTAACATTTTGCATTTAGTTTTGTGTGAAGAAAATCGTGTGTTACTTTTTAATATCATTAATTAGGGATTGACAATTTGAATATAAACATGTGCATTGGCAAACTGTACGATTTTCTCCGCATCTACCGTTCCCTGCCTTAAAAAATACACGAAAGTTGATCTAAATTTATTTATTTATTTATTTATTCGCTCTCTCTCTCTCTTTTTTTTTTTTTTTTTTTTTTTTTTTTTGTTCACAGGCCTAACTAATCGTACTGTTTCTAATGTATTTTGATGTTCGTAATTCAGAAATGGTTGTCTTTTTTTCATATCACGTAAAAATTTTCACAAAAGACTATAACAAATTCGAACCAAATTATGTATAAAATATATTAAAATCGGCTATTATTTACACATTATCTTATAAATGGATTTCTCTACGTCGAAGCTTTAACATCGACCTTGTGAACAGCTTAAAAGCCTTGTGTGTGTGTGTGTGTGTGGAAGGGGGGGGGATTCTCTATGCAGCACCCAACAATAATCTTCTAACATGTTAACACCCCATCGTCCGTGATAACTTCTCTACTGCTTTGGTGTCTTAAAGAAATAGTTCTGCTTGTTCTTCACACACACCACCGAGATTTTACGGGAAATAACTTAGATGGGAGTTGTATAGGTGGAGTTTTAAGCTCATATAATCCCAATTTTTGTGAAAACTATACGTGATGGAAATTTTTGAATAGTTTTTCTTTTAATCAGGATCCAAAAATACATCAGAAAAACATATCACCTTCAAGAAAGAAATTTCATCGTTGACCTGTATTATTATTAATAATGAAAAAAAAAAAAAATGTCCTGAAAAAATAATTTTAATTTACTACATAAAAAATTGTGTATCAACTGCCTTTTCTTTTAAATAAAATAAATTGCTGATATTTATGAAAACAAAATCGCAATTTTGAATAAATATGATTTATATATTTACTAGCAGGCTACGCCCGCTTCGCTGGTCACTGTATTTAAATGAATTATCAAAAGAATTGAATTAATATTTATTTTTTTACACCACATTATAGACAAAAACTAACAAAGAAAAAAAAAAAAAAAGAAAGAAAGAAAGAAAGAAACTAAAATTGCTCCAAACCTCGCTTCGGGTACCCGCTGTCTACAGCAGCTCTTTTCCCGCTCGCACTGCATCAGGTCTAGGTTTCCCATGCCTGAAGAAAGACCTTTCCCGGGCACTTCAATCTGGATATTTATCGACGACAGGGGGATCTGCTACTATTTAAGAACTACGATTTTAATGATGACTGTATCTCAGCATCTATTAAATATTTTAGTTTTGAACCATTTTGAACCATGTATTTACACTATATAGCCCATGCTATTTACACTATATTACTATTTGATTCCGACCAATGTAATAAAAAAATATATATATATATATGTATATATATATATATATATACATTTTAATCAATTTAATCCTTTTAACTATGTATATACTACCATTTTCCCCGATAAATACTGTAAATAAAAAAAATTAATAAATAAAAGTTTTTTTTTTCTTTTAAAGGAATTAATTAAAAAATGAAAAATAAGAAGTAGTTCTACTTTAAAAAATTAAACATAACTGCTATAAATACGTTTTTTAATTTAAAACTAATTATACTTAATTTTGCTACTGCATTACGATTTTATTTTCAATAAATATAACAACAACAAAAAAAAAAATTCGCCTTTAAATGAACGTCTTAAATAAAAATAAGTTGTGTAATAGCCGTTGCTAAGATACACAGACGATTGAAGCAAAAGAATAAATCTATGAAAAATGAAACAAAGAAGCCAATATTTAAAATCGGAAAAACATTAATTTAAAAAATTCAAATTCGAAATTCGAAAAAATCTCGATGACGTGCACACCTGCAGGGTCCCAGGTACCTATATGCCAAATTTGGAAGCTCTGCGATCAGTAGTGTGAGCACCAGAGCGCAGACAGACACGCACACAGACACACACACACAGACACTTCTTTTTATTTATATAGATAAAAAAATGTATATATAGTATAATATAACATAAAATAATATATAATTAACATAATATATAAGTAAATAAAATATATATATTTATATATATATATACATTTATCCATATTCTAAAAGTATTTTGTAATTATGATTGAGTAAACGACAAGACTCACAAATTCATATCCACTAAAATAGTCGACGTATTATTGATTTTGAATTAATATTCTCTGATCCGAAATTCTGTTTTCAAAAGCAATTATTGCTCTGATTTTATGGAAGAAAACCCGTGATTTTTTAGGAATCTGTAAATCTTGAAAAAACGGTAACAAAATACCCTATTTTAGCATAATAATTCGAACTGTAAAAAAATGAAATGTCTTTATTCTGAATGATTATTTTTGTGATGACATTCATCATTGTCAGTTTGCTCCAAACGCGTTTAATTAGAACATAAAAATTGCACAAGAAAATAAATTTAATCAAATTATACATGCAAAAGTGTCACTTGTCAGATTAATTGGGCATTGAGATATTTGTCACGTATCCATCATTTCAGGGTAATGAAATTAATGCTTTTATATTAGAATAATGTTGACTATCATATATTTTCAAACTAATATAAAGAGCACAAAATGTAAGGCAGAATTTTCAGTTTAAATTATATTTTAAATATAATGCTTAAAAACAGACGTATATACACCCAGTAAATTTTGGTTTACATAAAATTAATAACAATTGTTTTAAATTAGTGGAAAATTCAGAAGTTTTAGAAGAGAAAAATCTAAAAATCAAAGCTAACGTTTAGCTTCTGATTCTGTGGACAGTAAATCATTTTATTTCAGACTTTGATTGTTTAGTGGTTAGATTTATTATGTATAGTCATAATTGAACTTTTAACTGTTTTTCCGCCCTACATGAAAGAAAAAACTACACGAAGGTTAATTTAAAGTAACTTATTCAATTAATTTTTGAAACGTTTAAAAGTAGTAGAAATATATAAGAAATTAAAAATTTCTAAACAAAATAGTAATAATAATAATAATTTTCGAGTTACAACATTAAATTTTGTGCCAAATTACTATGATTCATATAAACAAAATCCCTTTTTTCTTTTTTTTTTAATATAAATGTTATTTTCTTTATAAAAAATACAATGTTTTGTAATGTATAAATGATGTAAAAATATAAATAAAACATTTTACTTATTATTTATTTATTCATGCATATATCTGTGTGCATCGATATAAATATACATAAAAAATTGTCGTTTGAGCTTGAAAACTTCAACGACTGCAACATCAACGAATATAATTTTTTTTCAGTAAGCTGCCTCAATATTGAGGATGCTTACTTACAACAACCAGGTATAGATATGTTACCAGTTGTAACTGCGTAAAATTCCACTGTATACCTTTGATACACAGCTACCGCTGATAAAATATCTCAACATAGTTGAGGAAAGTAAGTTATTGCCACAATAATGTTGTGTATTCTTACGCAAAAATTTTTATAGTGATTAATGATTAATACTGAAAGAAATATCCTCCATGTCTTTCTGTCTTTTTAATTATGTTTAATTTAGTCATAAAAATTTCAAAGCAAAATTTAATTAGATTATGTGAGTAAATATCTTACTTGTCGTCAGGTAAAATTTAAAAATCAAAACATAATCAAATGCAATATTTTACAGTAAAAATACACATCTGTTTCACAATCTTTTTTACAAATAAAATCTTTTACGTAATACCAATATAAGAAACAATATTAGCAAACAGTGAATAACTATAACTTTCAGATATTACAATATATTACAGTAATATTATGGAAAATCAAAATATCTTTTGCACAAAAATTAAAATTTCTAGTACTTTTTAAATTTAATAATATAATGAATTTTAAGATAAATAAGCAGAAATAAATTCTATTATGATATTAAATTATATTTTATTCGTTTATAGTAAAAATAATTTAAGACAATTACTAATTAATTACAGCAACTGCAATTAAACTTCATATTTAATAAAGGGATGTTTTAATGAAACGGCGAACTTTATATAAAAAAATTCCTTAATTGAAGGAAGTATATATATATATATATATATGTATATATAGATAGATAGATATGGAGTGAATTTACTCGACTTTCCGAACATAAGTAATTAACGGTAGTATAGCTAAAGTGAAGTAAGAAATATCGTTATATATATAAATAAACAAAAGAGAAAATCACAGTAGGATGTTTCAGAATATTTCTCCTCGTAGTATTTTGTTCAATTGAACTCTATTATACTTGATATAATTTGAGCCCATAGGTCATAATGGTAAAGAATTTTCCATTGTGTCCATATAAAAATCGATAATTGTAATTCATGGAAATTGTTGCGACAGTGACCTAAAACAAGCACATTAATTTTTTGCTCAGCCGAATGAGGAATTTAGACGCTCTCGCACTTTAAATAATTTAAGCTCATAAGCCATAGCGTAAAAAAATGTTTTCTTGTGCCCCTGTACAAAAAAAAAAAAGAACTGTAAGTGAAGAACTGTATGAACTGTAATTCTCTTAAATTCATACAGTTTGTGTGACGGTGACCTATAAAAATATATATAAATTTTCAGTTCATTTGAATTAGGCGTTTAGACCAGATGTGGCCAACCAGCGGCCCCGGGCCAATGGTATTTATTTTTTATTTTGCGGTCCGCGAGGACACTAACGATATCTCAAGTTTGATAACTTTGGTTAGTACATTATAAATTAATAAATTCGTTGTAACTTTTCAAAGTGAATTTACTTTTAAATGATCACTGTAGCTAATGAATCATATTTTTGTTATGAAACGTTACTAGATCCATCATTCATTATTAAAGTTATTAATGTATAGTTATAATTTTTCACGATTTTAATGTTAATTTACTATTAATGAAAATAATTTAAATTAATGTATTCGTCTCCGAATCTTCAGCCTGCCCTCCCTTGAAAAATATATATATATACATGATTCTTACACTCAGCTCATACACATGTATACACATACATATACATACATACGATGCGACCCGGTTGAATAAAATAGATTTCCAATGCGACCCACCAAGTATTTTGGTTTCGACAAGCTTGGTTTAGACGTTGTCGCACCTTAAATAATTTGAGCCCTTAAGCTATAATGATAAAGAAATTTTTTTTTTGTGCGTGTGTGTCCCTGCTAGAGTCACCAAAATCTATACAGTTCGTGCGATGGTGACGTATAATATGTATATAAGTTTTTAGCTCAATGTCATAAGGTATTTAGATGATATCGTACTTTAAATAATTTCAGCCCATAAACCCTAATAATAAAGGATTTTTTTTTTTTTTTTTTTTTTTTTTTTTTTTTGTGTGTGTCTCTCTGAAAAAAAAAATATAATTGCCAGATTCACCAAAATTTATACAGTTTGTATGACGATGACCTGTAACATGTGTATAACTTTTCAGTGTATTTGAAGAAGGCGTTTAGACACTATCGCACTTTAAATAATTTGAGCCCATACACCATAATGATAAAGATTATTTTTTTGTATCCTTGTAAAAAAGAAACTGTGTAAGTCTAGATTCATTAAAATCAACGAGTTTCCGGCTATGGTGTCCTGCAATATATATCCCACCTTTCAGCTCATTCGAACAAAGTGTATAGACGATGTTTCATTCACACACACACACACACACACACCATCGTAAAAATTGAAAAAGGAACTCAGGGGGCCTCAAAACGTATAAATGTACATAAATATCAATGCCAAATTTTTGTCACGATTGCAATATTTTCCTTGCATACTCGTAGTATGTTCGGAAAGTAAAAATTTTAAACCTATAATTTTCAACGAAATGGCCAAACCGTTTGCTTTCTCTAGCATTCCACCTCTCACACTAACCTACCCCGTTGTTTAACAAAAAGGTAAGAAGATGACAAACTTACGTAAAAGAGTTTTTTTTTTCTCCCCCTTCTCCTCCTTTTTTTTTTTTTTTTTTTTTTTTTTTTACAAATATATATATATATATATATATTTCCGAATGCTAAAACGTTCAATAGTACTATCAGATGCAAAATAATCCATTATAGAGAGAAAATAGCTGGAGTGACTCCGTTCGATTTTCCGAGCGTTAAGTAATTAATTGTTGTTTAGAAGAAGTAAAAAAATAGACGTTGTAATATATATAAATAAACAGAAGAGAAACTTATAATTGGGTGTTGTATTTTTCACTATATACTGTGTTCTTTCTTACAATTTATCTCTATTGTACTTAATAAAATTTGAGTCCATACACATAGAAAAATAAGTTTGTCACAGTGACCAGGCAGAATGTTCATTTGAGAATACATAATTAACTAACCAAAATAGCTGACTAGAAAACTTTAGTTAAAATGTGTACTAACTGAACTAGTCTCCAAAACAATGCCCCAGACTAGGAAGGTTAATATTATCAGACAAAAGAGGCTAATCGACAATCGTAATTATCTAATCAGGAAAGTTAGTGAAGGACCACAGTTACTATAAGTAGTTTATAGACAAGGTAAGTTAGTCAGAATCTACACTTGAAAAAATTAAAATACAAAACGCCCTTGAGGGGACTCGATCTCAGAACCTCTGTATCACAAATCAAGCACACTACCACTGCACCACCCATTCTTACTACGACGTGTGTTTAGTTTATTTTTATAGAAATATTTAAAACTATTAGTGGGTGTCACATCTTGCCCCATGGGGGTTGTTAAAGAAAATTTGTACTCTATCCTATGTTTTCGACCACCCTCTTTAAGTTTAGTTTGGTTTCAATAGCAATTTTACTGATTCCTACTTCCCTTGTTAGTTAGGTTAAAAAATTAAAAGTCAATTAGTTTTATTTATAAAAAAATAAGTAAAATCTCTTTTTCTATCTTCTTTTAAAATTTGCCGTGCTCCTTTACCATACAGTTTCACGCCATATTTAAAAAATGATTTATTAGACTTGAACAGGGCAACAGCCCCGGCTCACCGCTCGCAGAGCAGTGTTGAGCTATACGAGGACCGAAGTCCCCGTAGGGCTGTCCCGAGAAGATCCCCCTGCACGCAGGAGGATTAAAAAAAAAAAAAAAATTACAAAACAAAGTTGGTCAGCATGCCGAACCCAGCCGGTCCCACGCGACAGTTGGCATGCTGACTACGGTTAATGCTGTGCATGAAGAACTGGTGAAAAAAGTTCATCAAGAAAAAGTAGGGTGACTTCAGTTGCCAGGGCTCACGCGACAAGGGGCAGCTGTAGTGATATCAGATCTTTCTGCTAATCAGCAGCAGTACAGGCAACCAAGTACTGAGTTTTAAAAATAAAAATTAAAACAATAATAAAGATAAAATAAAATAAAGTAAAATAAAATAAAATAAATAAAAATACAAGAATTTACAAATTGAGAAAATTAGATAAATTTCAGTTAGTTAAATTGGGAAGTTCCATTAATAGATCAAATATTTTGTTTAGTTTGTGGACTAGCGGCTTTCTTGTGATTATATCCTCTAGCCAATTTGGGGGGCGAGGATTTGGGTTTCTTAAATGATAATTTATAGTTAAGGGACAGTGGAAATAATAATGACTTGGAGTCCCCTCTTCGCCGCAGGGACACAGTGGAGATCGTCGACAATGAAACCTATGAAGATACGATGGAAAAGGACCATGGCCAGTGAGAAACGCCGTGATGGGGGGGTCAGATTCCAAGAATTGTGGTTAACCTGTGGAACGAGATTAAAGGTATACCTACCTTTTTCAGAATCATTCCACAGGTTTTGCCATTTAAGATTTAGAATTTGTTTAATTTTTGTTTTAACGAATGATGGAGGAGCTGGGAGGGAGATATTGATTGTTGGAAATTCGGTCGCCTCTTTGGCCAGAGAGTCCGCAAGCTCATTGCCGGCGACTCCCCTGTAGGCAGAAACGTGCGCCAGGGAGATTTTTATGGATTGGTTCGTTAAAAGTTTTTTGATTTCTAAAACTTGTGGATCTCTGCTCCTGTGGCGGGCAATAGCGAGCAGACCCGAGAGACTATCACTAAAAATACAAATTTCAGGGTACTGGGAGGATGAAAGTGCCCAGTCCAGAGTCTTCTTAATGGCCAACAGTTCGGCCTGAAAGACCGAGTTATAGTCCTCAAGTCGGCCCGCCCACCGGTGGACAATTTCACCCGATGCGAAGGTGCAGAAAGCTGCACCCACACCATGAACAGTCTTAGATCCATCGGTGTAGACAGCCACCTGAGCAGAGGGAGTAAAACTATTTTTAGAACTATTGATAAGAAGGGAAGCAACGTCCTTTCCCGGATGAATACTCCAACTGCAGGTCGTAGATTGGATTGGGGTATGAGGAAAAACTATTGAAGCTAATTCAGTGTCTTTAAGTTGAAGAATATTAGTTTTAATATAAATTTGGGAGACCTGCAGGTGGGCATGAGGAATACCAGTGATAACGGTGAGGGCGTCAGTAGAAATTGTTTTGTATCCTCTTGCGATTTGCAAGAGGAAGGGCCTTTGTGCAGAGTTTAATTGAGCTATAGCATCAGTTCTGAGGTGACCACCCCAAATGCCAGCACCATAGGTGAGTATCTTTTCTATTATTGCGCTATACCAGAATTTCAATAGTGAAGACAAACCCCATCTTTTACCAACCATTTTCATGGAGTTGTGGTATAGCGCGAGGGACTTAAGTTTTAAATATTTTACATGGGCTAGCCAGTTGAGGCGGTCATCGAAGATAATGCCCAAGAGTTTTAGCTGGTGAACATGATGCACGCTGACGCCCTCAATCCGCATCGTGGGACTTCTCTTGAGGGCTTTTGGGAATGCCAAAGTTAGTGCGTTAGATTTAGAAGGTGAAAGTTGTAGATCAAGATCTTTAAGGGTATTACTAAAGAGATTTAGTGCCACCTGGTCTTGGTCCTCCAGATCTTTCCTCCGAGGACCCGAGAAAATAATGGAGAAGTCATCCGCATAGGCGAAAGTTGCGAAGCCTTCTGAGACCATCTTGCTGAGGATCTTGTTTGCAATGATAATCCATAATATCGGACCCAAACATGAGCCCTGGGGACAGCCCTTTGTTTGGGGAAGGACTGACATTCCTTCGCCCCAGTTGACTAAGATTTTCCTCTCTGAGAGATAGGAACGGATGACTCCCGCAAGATTTCTCGGGCAGTTAATTTCTTGGAGAGTGTTGAAAATGTGGGGCCATTCTATATTATCAAAGGCTCCTTTAATGTCCAGGGAGACGATAGTGGTGTAATTCTTGGCATTTGCGCTTAAGGCACAGGAACTTTTAATAGATTGCAAAGCCTGTTCGCAGGATCTGCCCTCTCTGAACCCGAATTGATTTTGATGGAGGAGTTGATTGGTTTCGAGAAAATAATTTAGTCTTGTTACTATAAGTTTTTCTAGTAATTTACCTAGAGTGGGGAGCAGGCAGATCGGTCTGTATGATGTGGGTTCAGAGGGAAGTTTCCCTTGCTTAAGAAAATATACCACTTCGCCTCTGTGCAGTGATTCTGGAAAGTATTGTAATTCAAGACATTTATTTGTCCAGGCTAAAAATATATGTGGCATTGTATTATATGAATTTCTTAAAATTTTAAAATCGATGTTGTCTGGACCAGGGGCCTTGTTAATATTGAAGCTAAAAAGAGTGGCTTTTACCTCGGCCTCCGTGAAGGGCGCATCCAAGGGAGCCGAGAAGGAAGGTTCTTCGAAACGCGGGTAAATTGTATGTGGAAATAAAATTTCGGTGAGGTATTCGAGGTTATTTTTCTTTGAAGAAAGAGCTGGAGGACGCTCAAGTTTCAGCTCTGTGGGTGTGAAGAATTTGTTACTGAAAAATTTTTGAGCTGTTCCAAAAGTGCGTGTTTGTGATGTGCAGAAATTCTTCCATGCGTTACGTTTTGCTAGATTAACTTGTTTTTTGAAAATGGCCGAGTGTTGTTTTATTTTCTGATTATGTTGTTGTTTGAGGGAGGGATCTATATATTTTAATTGTCTTTTAAGTGCAGTTATGTGGTTTCGCATGGAACGAAGTTGGGGAGACCAGAAGGTATAAGTGAACTTCCGTCCCGACTTCTTCAGTCTGAAGGCAGATGTGGCAGCTGATTGTATTATATTAATTAAATTTTGAGTAAAATTTTCTAATTGATCTGTTACTGTTACTAAGTTTATATTTTCTGCTAAGGAGGAAGTATGGGTGGAGAGAAGTTTATTGAATTTATTGAAATTTCCACGTTTTGTGGCAAAGCGTTTTGAATGAGTGACAGATGGGGTAGAATTTATCGTAAATGTAATATAGTTGTGGTCTGAATTGTTCGCAATATCTAGGAGTGACCAGTCGTTAATTTTGGCAAAGGTCTTAGGATTGCACAAGGTGAAATCTGGCCAGCCCTTAGCGTTATCTTTGGTAAAAGTTGGATCCGAATTTTCGAAATTGGCCAAACAAATATTATTAGAGGTTATAAATTCAATGAGACTGCGACCCCTAGCGTCCTCCCGTGGTGAGCACCAAAGCGGGGAATTAGCGTTGAGGTCGCAGCAGCAAAGGAATAGAGACTTTTGAGAAATTAAATGCTGCCACTCCAGCAGACAGTCATCGAAGTCTGCGGACGGGGGAGCATAGGCACTGCCCAAAATGAGCTCACCCTCCTTCGTGGTCAAAGTTACAAAAACACAATGATCCCCAGTGTAAAGATGTGTGTAATTTAGATTTTGTGTTGCGATTACTATGTGTACTGAATTTTTCTTTGAGCTGAATTTGGACCAGGTGGAGGGGAAGCTATACAGATCACCCCCAACGGCGCAGTAGGCGTCCTGCAACAGCCCGAAGTCGATAGAGTTTTTCTCCATGAAATCCCGAGCTGTTGAGTTAGCCGCCGCGCAATGATTGAGGTTGATCTGCAGGAATTTTAAGTTATTGAAATTTTGTTGATTTAGAGAGGACGTTGCCTCTTGGGAGTGGGAAGAGAGAACTTTTGAGACTTTTAAATTAGACTCGAATTTTAACAATTTTAAGGTTAGAAAAAAGAAAAAGGGTAGCTTGGTTACCTGTAAGAAGACCTTGAAGAGCTGCGGTAAGGAGCTTCATTAAGCTGCCTTGGGTATGTTGATGGTTCTATAAATTGACCGTAATTCATGGGTGGAGGGTATGGGAAATCGTAGTAATAAGGATATTGTAGAGAATCCGAATAGTAAGGTTGTTGATCCTGAAATTGTTCTTGGTAATAGTCACTGTTTTGTATGTAAGTAGGGTAACGATTTCGTCGTCTCTGGAACTTCTGATTAGATCTGCTGGGAGATCGACGGGGTTTGTTTTGTTGGTTAGAAGACTGTGATTTATTTTTTGTTGCATATCTGTCTCTAGACTGGCTAGGCCTTTTTGATCGAGTTGAAATTTGTTCATTTCTTGAACGGGAATCGCTGGAGTGTTGATTGGAGGCTTTGTTAATGTCTCTTTGAATTTGCTGATTATTTGTGTTGGATTTAGATCTTGACCTTGGTGGATTTTCAGGTGGAGGAGGTGGTTTTTTAGTTGAATATTTTGCGTCCAATTTCTCTCTACATTTATTATATTTGTCCGCATATAGGGGACATTCAAGAGAATATGCGGGATGTTCGGAGGAGATGATCTTTCCCCCATTTTTTCGGATTTTGCTGTTGTACCTTTGGCAATTTACACAATTGGGTCTAGCTGCACAGCTACCCTCATTTTTGTGATTTCCTGAGCATCTGGAGCACACGGCATCGCTGGAACATTGAGCCGTGACATGCTCGAGCGATTGGCAGTTCGTGCAGCGAGACACTCTGGTGTAAGGTCGAAAGTGACTAGTATAAATACCTAGTGACAACTTTTCTGAATTTATAAGGGCATCCGCTACAGGGAGCGGGGCCTGTAGGATAACATTTTTCAGATAATTAAATTTAGTATCTAGGTACTTTATGATTTTTAGATCTGGATACTCATTTGGTAGGCCGGTTGAAGATTTGATCTTTTGGAGGAGAAGGGTTTCGTCTGAATCTGCTGGAATTCCTAAGAGAATAAACCAAACGTTTGGGCACGGTTTGGGTTTGATGACTAGTTTTTCCTTGATGTCTGGATTAGCGAGAAGGTCTGCCGATACTAATTCTGCGTCTCTAGGGGTGGGACAGCGAAGGTCTACCGAGGCCCTGTATATTTGTTTTCCTTCGATTCTGGCTAAAGTAGCTAAGTTTCGAGATTTCAGTAAGTTCATAATGTCAATTCCTCTGTCAAAAGGATTTGTCGACTTTACAAAGAGAGTACAGTTAAGCTTTTTGTGTGCTTCCAGGGCTTGAAGCATTTTGCTATTTATTGGATTTAAAGGAGCTTGAGGAAATTCTTTGTTTCTCTGGTGGTGAAGGGTTAGGGTTTGAGATATTGTAAGACTTCCATTAGATGATTGAGAAGTTGGCGAAACTCTTTGAAGCAATACTTGGTGAGGTACCTGTTGTTCTTTTTGGGGTGGATGAGGTAAGTATTCCCTAATTAGAGTTTCTTATTGCTTGAAGTTATTATTTAAGCTATTTTGGAGACCCTTAATTTCCTGAATGTTTTGGTTAATCTCTGTTAGTCGCTTTTGTATTCCCCTCTGATATTCTCTCAGTGGGGAGTAAATTGCTTGAGAACTGGGATCGGTGCTTGCATCGACTTGTTGAGTTAAGGGTTGTGCTGAAGATTCTTGTGGAGAGGTAGCTACTTGGTCTTGTGTTGTTTGCAGGGCTATAATGCGATGAAAGGCGCATTCGAAGATATTCAAAGGGGCTTTTAAACTCTTTTTTCTGACTGTTGAAATAATCGAAATTGCGGCCCTTGCGACATCGATAGCCGAGGAAAACTGGATAAAATCTTCTTTATTTCTTAGCTTGTCTCCCATGGGAATATTTGCTGGAGTTTGGATCAGCGAGGGGTCAGCGACATCTTGTGTTGTATTTGACATTTTTGTTGAAACGAGCTTATCTTCTTCGTTATTATCTTCTACACTTGAACTGTAGGGACTAGCCATTTGATGTAGTTTTGAAAGGGCCTATTAGCCTTAAAAAGGACTTTGGAATCCTAATATAATTTTAGCTTTTAGAAAAGCTTTTGTTTTATGCAAAGATTTCAGTATTAATGATACTAACAAAAATTTTTAATTCAAAACTATCCAGATCAAACCGTGGAGGGGCTTTCCCAGCCACGCATACGCGCATCAGACACAGAACGTCCAGCTCAAAAAAAAAAAAAAAATAATAATAATAATAATAATAATAATAATAATAATAGAAATAATAAAATAAAATAAAAAATGAAAATAAAAATATATATACATTTATATTTATAGATGTAGATTTAAAAATTTTAGTTACCTCCTGAAAAATTGGAGGAGAGAAAAAAAAAAAAAAAAAAAAAAAAAAAAAAATGAAATAAATAGAGGACATTGAGCCAAAGTTTTGACGCAAAAACCCACCTGGAAAAAAAAAAAAAAAAAAGGGGGGGGGGAGAGATAGCCGATTGCCAGGAAGAAAAAATATATACATATATATATACATATATACATATATATATATATATATATATATATATATATATACATACATACATACATACATATACACGGGGAGCACAACTTGTGAGAAAAAAAATATATATATATATATATATAAATAAATTTTGAACAGTTTATAAAGGAATAGGGATTGCGCCCTCTGGCGGGGAGAAAAGATGGTAAGCTCTGAGGGTGGGGCATGCAAAAACCTATTCAACGATTTATAGAAAGTTAAGATCGGATGATTATGGGCTGAAATGTTGACAAAAAACCGCGCCAAAATATTGGTCTACTAAAAAGGGTTAAAGGACTTAAGTAATTAGTAAAAATCAAGTCCTTGGGCTGAGAAACAGGTAAGAATTTAGATTGGGGTAGTCGGTAAGTTAAAATTCTAAAAGTTACAGCCATTGCAATTTGGTTCCCTGGTCACCAAAACGCCAAAAAAGAAAAAGAGAGAATGGGTTAAGGAGATATAACAAAAAAAAAAAAAAAAAAAAAAAAAAAAAGGGAGGCAACAAGAAACGCAAAATTGCAATGATAGGTTAAAAAGATACTGTTTTTAAGGAATAGGGATTGCGCCCTCTGGCGGGGAGAAATGGTGGTAAGCTCTGAGGGTGGGGCATGCAAAAACCTATTCAACGATATATAGAAAGTTAAGATCGAATGATTAGGGGCTGAAATATAGACAAAAAACCAAAAAACTAGAAAAGTTAAGAAAAAATGGGTCAGCTAAAAAGGGTTAAAGGACTTAAGTAATTAGTAAAAAACAAGTCCTTGGGCTGAGAAACAAGTAAGAATTTAGAATGGGGTAGTCGGTAAGTTAAAATTCTAAAAGTTACAGCCATTGCATTTTGGTTCCCTGGTCACCAAAACGCCAAAAAAGAAAAAGAGTCAATGGGTTAAGGGGAAATAACAAAAATAAAAGGGAGGCAACAAGAAACGCAAAATTGCAATGAAAGGTTAAAAAGATACGGTTTTTAATGAATAGGGATTGCACCCTCTGGCGGGGAGAAATGGTGGTAAGCTCTGAGGGTGGGGCATGCAAAAACCTATTCAACGATATATAAAAAGTTAAGATCGGATGATTAGGGGCTGAAATATTGACAAAAAACCAAAAAAAAAAAAAAAAAAAAAACTGGAAAAGTTAAGAAAAAATGGCGCCAAATAATTGGTTAGCTAAAAAGGGTTAAAGGACTTAATTAATTAGTAAAAATCAATTCCTTGGGCTGAGAAACAGGTTAAAATTTAGATTGGGGTAGTCGGAAAGTTAGAATTCTAAGAGTTACAGCCATTGCAATTTGGTTCCCTGGTCACCAAAACGCCAAAAAAGAAAAAGAGAGAATGGGTTAAGGAGATATAACAAAAATAAAAGGGAGGCAACAAGAAACGCAAGATTGCAATGATTGGTTAAAAAGATACGGTTTTTAAGGAATAGGGATTGCGCTCTCTGGCGGGGAGAAAAGGTGGTAAGCTCAGAGGGTGGGGCAAGCAAAAACCTATTCAACGATATATAGAAAGTTAAGATCGGATGATTAGAGGCTGAAAAATTGACAAAAAACAGAAAAACTGGAAAAGTTAAGAAAAAATGGCGCCAAATAATTGGTTAAATAAAAAGTGTTAAAGGACTTTTCAAACTAGTGAAAACCAAGTCCTTGGGCACAAAATTAGTTAAAAATTTTTGAATGGAATGATCTTTAGGTTAAAAAAAAAAAAAAAAAAAAAAAAAAAAAAAAAAAAGGAGGTAACCAACATTTGATTTTGGTTCCCTGGTCGCCAAAAAACCGTTAATTAAAAAGGCGCTTGAGGGTAAAGACGATATAAGAAAACTAAACAAAAGGAAACAGTAATCATGGGAAAGAAAAAAAAAAAAAAAGAAGCGCCCTCTAGCGGGGAGGGAGGAGGGTTAGCCTAGAAGGTGGGGCTAGTCCAGACCTTTCCAACGATACATAACAAAAGTTATTCTGACAACCGGTTCACTCAAAAAGAAGAAAAGAGCATAAAACCATATATAGGAATCAGCTCAATTGATTGAGAAGGGATGCTAAACATACCCAACCCATGACCCTATAGGGTTAAGACACTTTAGGGATACTGAGGGGTCACTAAATTACAAAATATAGATTCAAATAACCTTTATTAGTAGAAAAATAAAATAATTATAAAAAATAAAATTATAATCAAATACAGGAGCAATCACAATTGATTGGAAAAAATACAAAACAAACCCGACCCAGAGCCCTATTGGGTTAAAACAATTAAAAGGTGCTTAGGAGCTCCGCCAAAACAAAAGCAATGACCCAATGATCCTTAATTAATAAAAAATAAAAAAAAAAATAAAAAAAACAATAGACAATAATAAAGAAACAGACATAAGAAATAACCCTATTGGTTAGGGATAGGTGCAAAACAAACCTAACCCAGGGTAAAGCAGGGTTAGAACGATTCAAAGATACTAAGGAGCCCCACTGATACACAAAGAATCACTTAATTAACTATCATTATTAGAGAAATTAACAATATTAAAACATTTCCAACAATAAAGGTTGGCCACCATAATACAGCGAACGTCCCAGGGTTATTTGAAAACCCTGCATGGCAACGGTTTGCCCGTAAAAGACCATGCCCGCCAAATCGTTAAGGATTAACCAATCAAATAAAACCCCAAAAACATCCACTATATTATCAGTGGCAACAGCTAAGAGATCTTGGTTCAAATTTTGAAAAAATCCCGACATGAAAACAAAAAAGGGAAAAATAATAGCATCGGACACATTACAATGGTTTAAAAAGGGATAAACAAAGAGAAGAAAAGCAATGGAAAACGTAATTGATAATTAAAAATTTATGTTTAAGTGTACAAAATAATTTAAAAATTTGAAATTAATGACGGAAAAGGTTTAATTAAGGTATAGAAGACATAATTAGCAAGATTACTATTTGTTAAATAACTTATATATATAAATAAAGCCCCTACAGAAATCCATAGAGGGAAAAAGCATGATGGAAAAACATAACATTATAAAAATACTCATATCTTTTAAACCAGTGGGGCTAGAAACAAAATTTAGACATCTACAAAGAGCTGAAAAGTTCATCCATCCAACACAACATGATACGTAACCGGTACTCACCCCTTACCCTGGTAAATTTAGCCAGCCATCGGAGCTTGCAGAAGCGTAGCTTTCATTATGAAGATCTGGACTCCATCCTCCGATTTATTAGACTTAAAAATATATAAAAAATTGGGATTAGCATGATACAAAGTAATTGGCTCTTATAAAAAATATGCGTTTCCCAAATGACTTTAAACGGCCAATTTTTTTCATAATTAATGAAAATAACACTATCCCACCAAATTCGATGGGTTTGTTGTTCGGTTTCGATTGACCAAACTAACTTGTCAGTAGGAGACAAATAAATAAATAAATAAATAAAATAATAACAAGGCTCAGCCTTTTGACTAGCCAAACAAATTCTTAGTCGATTGACAAGAAAACAATAGTTTTTTTTTTTTTAATTCTCTCATTTAACTAACAAGTCCAATCTGAGGAAAAGGAAAACTGTACGAGGGAAACTAGTCATATGACAAGTTTTAGAGCCGAAACTGATCAACAGACGAAACATCATTAAAGCTGCATAGTAAAATAAAACGACTTTTGTGTCTAATGACTAACTGGGATTGTCATGTAGTGTTTTGATTGTTTAAAATTTTGCGTAATTTTGTGCAAATTTTTCACTGTACGTAGAAAACGTCTAGTATCACAAAGATGGTAGGTCTCTTGACAAGTTTCGATTTTCCACTTTACTGTGTGCAGATCATAATGATAAATATGATTCGTTGTGACCCTGTAATAATCTATAAGTGTTTGATTCGACAAGATCTATACATTTCGTGTGCGACAGTGTACTCTTTATAACTCATAAAAATAATGAAGATATAAACAAACTTATGGTATTTATTGATGGAATAACTCATATATTTTCTTTTAAGGTTTGAATATCTTTACTTTTGTAAATATCGTCTGCGCGTGTGGTTAATTTCAGATAATTTCATTTTCCAGTCTAAATATCTGTACTTTTCTAAATATCGTCTGCTTATTAATTGCATTTTTCTCTCTTTTGTTTTTGGCAACTATTGCAATGTTATGTTTACTTTTGATGTGTTTGTTCTATGTAGTACTTTTGTATGTGATGTTTTATTCGAGCGGATATTAAGGAAAATGCATACACCACAAGAGAAAGCACAGATTTTATGGTGGTACATAGAAACGAAATCGATAGTGCAAGAACAGAGAAATTGCAGAAGAATTTACCAAAAAGATCCTCCATCCAAAAGCAGCATCTTCCGGTGGAAAAATAATTTTCTAGAAACTGGAAGTATCGCAGATAAGATACGTTCTGGAAGTCCCTGCACAAGTGATTTTGATGTTGACCGTGTCAAAGAGACATTTTTACACAATCCTAGAAGATCTGTGAGATCAGCGGCAAGAGAATTGGATATGCCAATTTCGACGGTGTACAAGGTTATTTGGAAAAAATTAAGACTGCATGCATACAAAGTTCAGATTGTTCAAGTTCTGGAACCGGACGATAGGCCTAGAAGAATGACCTTTGCAACAGATATGATAAGGAGGATAGAAGATGATGCTGATTTTCTGAAGCGCATAATGTTCTCCGACGAAGCATCCTTTCATGTTTCTGGCATTGTTAATCGCCATAATGTGCGCATATGAAAACCCCCATGAATACCGTGAGGCACAAAGGGATTCCCCAAAGGTTAATGTGTATTGTGAACTAATGCACGACCGAGTCATTGGGCCTTTCCTTTTTACAGAAAAGACGTTCTCATTAGTCGTATACTTAGACATGTTGGAAAACTTCGTATTTCCACAACTAGAAGAGCTTCAGTCACATGTCTTTTTGCAACAAGATGGTGCACCACCTCATTGAATACCATCGTTCGTAGTTCTTTGAATGACCATTTTCCAGGAAGATGGATTGGGCGAGGAGGTCCAATTACTTGGCCACCCAGATCACCTGATATAACGCCGCTGGACTTTTTCCTTTGGAGATTTGTAAAGGAAAATGTTTACAGGAGGAGAGTGTCGAACATTGATGACCTAAAAGTCAGAATTACAACCGCAATAGCCTCTGTGGATGCCGACATGCTTGCCGCTCCCTGGCGTGAAATTGACTGTCGACTTGGTATTCTCCGTGCGACGAAGGGAGCACACGTGGAAGTTCATTGACAAGGGTCATGAAACTTTTTTAGTCTATCTAACCATTTATGGTTTTTATTTTAATCTATCTTTATTATTTTATGAGTTATTAAACATCAAAATGGGTCCGGGACTTTATAAACACCCTGTATATATATATCACTTCGATATTAGCTATTATTGCTATTGAAAACCTTCTTTCCACTTTCATTTAGTAATTTTCAAAGATATGGTACAATAACTGTAAGAAAATTTCACGAATAAAGGATGTACTAATATTTTTTTCTTAAATTGCTCTAAATGTCAAAGCAATAAAAGTAGAATTATTTTAAGTTTATTTCTCGGAAATCTGCTTGCAATAGACTGATTTTATAGCTGCTGGAGATAAATACTAAAGAAGCTTTAACAATAATTTAATTATAAATATCGTAAAATGCAGTGATATCCAAAATACTTTTTTAGAAGAAAGAGAACGTAACATAAATTTTTTATTGCTATAATTGTTTATATTCTTCTCTACTACTGTATAAATTTTTTAAGAAACTCATTTTCCAAACAGCTGTTCTACTATAATTTATTTTGGATAATTAGCTTTATTTTATGTAAAAAGATTCTACTAAACTGCGTAATTAAGAAAGAACGTTGTTCATTCTGTGAAATACAGCAAAGTACTGCAAAAGAATGAGCTACATTTCAGATATTTTCCTGAGATGAAATTTCATAAGAGATTTTCACAGGCTAGTGTTTAATTTGAGAACACAGTTGTTTAAGCCATATTTAAAAAAATATATTTGTGCAATTTACCTGTAACTAACACGTACCACATAGTTAAAAATTTCTTCTTATCATAAATTATTAAAGGTTATATATGTCAAGATTTGTAGATTTATATTAGATTTTGGGAGAAACATATGTTGTGTATAAGTATAACAAATAGATTTTTAAGAAAAGTTTAAAAAAACATATTGGTATTACTTGAAAAATTCCTTGTTCAAGTAAAGGATTTCATAAATTTTTATTTTTATGCGTATTTATACAACTTTGCAAAAACATTCATAAATTATTATTTCTTTGTACTAATAAATAAATAAATAAAAATAAATAAATAAAAGTGTCAATTAGGATTTCAGGAATTTTTCAAGTAGTACAGACAATGCAATTAAATTTATCTCGTGTAAAGTAAAGTGATTTAATGCATCTTGTACTTTGAATTCGCTTTGAATGTTATAATAAATCACGGTAATTAAAGTCGTAAAAAATCAGCATAGTCAATAAATATGTGCTTATATTCTTTACTCTAAATTATCCTTACTTAAAAAGGTAGCTTTAGTTTAAATTGTAAGAATTCAGATACTATATGGTTACAACTTTATCCTTGCTATAAATCCTTAAAACACATATGTACAAGACGAATACTTTGTGAATTTAGATTAGATTTTGCGAGAAATGAATGTTGTATGACTAACAGATTTTTAAGAAAAGTTTCAACAAAATATTGCCTTTCTTGAAAAATTCCTTGTTCAAGTAAAGGATATCACAATTTTTTATTTATTTGGGAATCTATACAACTTTACACAACTATTCGTAAATTATCATTTCTTTGTACTAATAATAATAAAAAAAAATAATAAATGAATAAAAAGGTCAATTAGGATTCCGGAAATTTTCTAAGTAGTACAAATAATGCAATTAAATTTTTCTAGTGTAAAGTTAACTAATTTAATATATCTTGTACAGTGATTTCGTTTTGAATCTTAAAGAAAATCGTAGAGGTTAAAGGAGTAAAAAGTCAGTGTAGTCAATAAATGTTTATATTCTTTAATGCTGTAATTCAAAATGACCCTAAATTCAAAATGTATCTACAGTTTAAATTGCAAGAATATAAAATTTGGACGGAATGTACTTCGCAGCTGCATAAGCGAAATAAATTTATTTTATGTGTCACACTTTATGCGTTTAGCATTGCGAAATGTTTCATGCTAAGAAGGGGACATAAAATATATGTGTTTTACGTTAGAAATTATTAAATATTTTTATTTTTATATGAATATATATTTTTAGACGCTTTATTAAAAAGAAAAATGCAAATAATTTGAAAACTAAATAATTTTATAATAATAGAAATATCATTTCTTATTTATATTATACAGGGTGATTAAAAAAAAATATGGACAAAATGACATGGTAGCTCAGTCTTACAACAAGGATTAAAAATCGCATAGGAACAGAGGGTCGCAACTGAGTTCCGGAGTCGCTACAGGGCGTCTAAAATAATACATAACACAAAGAGAAGAAACAAAATCATTACAGATCATTTTATTGATAGTTACCCACTCACATGCGACTAATGCAAGCCAAATGTTGAGCCTACAGGAGATGCTCAAAGTTTTTGCCAGATGCATCGAGACACGCCTGGCGTCTACGTTGCATAAATACCTTCTCAGAGACACCAGGTGTATCTCGAACACATCCTGCTGCCACAACGATTCTTCCTACCAAGTCATCCGGCGTTGAAACAGGTGTTTCATACACAAGTCCTTTTAAAAATCCAAGGGAGACAGGTCTGGTGATCGTGGTGGCCATGCGATTGGTCCTCCGTGACCAATCCAGACGCCAGGAAAAATAGCCTACAGATGAGCTCTGACGTCTGTGCTGAAATGTGCTGAACTGTTACTAGCCATGTTACGCCCAATGCATCCACGGCTCAAATGAAGACAATCTCCGTTTGCTCCGCTCGTGTTTGTATCGCAACGCCCTCTCGTGGCTCTAGAGCACTCTACAGGCGTTTGCGACCCTCTGTTACTATGCGATTTTTGATCCTTGTTGTATGACTGATCTGCCATATCATTTTGTCCACTTTTTTTTGAATCACCCTGTATATTAGTTTGATAGAGTATTATAATTTTTCTATAAAACAAACACTGCATAGATAAATTTTACAAACTGACTGCGAATGTCACATAAACTATAAAAACAATATTATAAGTAATTACATAGTTGACAAAGTTAAATGAAGAATTGTTTTTATTCTTATGTTTTTCCGTTTTGTAATAAATTTGTGAAGTCTGTGTGGTTGCAGACTCCATTGTATTTAACTAATTAGATAACTAAATAGATAATAGAAGGTCACGAGACTTGAATGTAAAATACAAATATAGCTTTTGTTTAAAATTAAAGTCAGGACGGAATACTTTTCCTTTAAGAACTCAATCAATTACAAAATGGATAAATAACTCAGAATATGAAATTTTAGTCTCACCCTTGGAGAAATAGTTGAAGGCTGCTGAACACTGCTCTACACACATCCACAGAACTAATCCGTCTCAAGAGTTGACGGCAGGATTCCCTTTTCCGTTGATACTATCCAACTCTAACAATATACTGACGCATTCGATCGACAATACTATAATGGCTGCGTCTTCGTTCACCGGAAACCACACAAACCCGCTTGCTAACAAAAACTCCGATATATATTCACCTTGAAACAAACCACCTCCAATTGCTTCACTTTCCAAATCTGCCAATAGATACTCGTATTCACTTACAATATGCAAATTACTTTCTCCGTTGTGGCTTTACGCCAGCATAAAATCACTCCAACTAAAATTACTGCCCCGTCGACTGTTGGCGTTACATCCTAACTCCCAAGTATTACGTCAATGGGAGCGCTGGATCCAGACTTCATTCTGAAACTGTGGTGCTGCGCTACGATTTGCTTTTCCATCGCCTACCTGCGGAGACCTACTATTAGCTTAACCTCAATCCTCACAACTTCTGATAAGCATCTACTTAGTTTGAAATATATAAGGGCTTTTTACGAAATTAGAGTAATAAATTTTGATTTTTTTTATTATTAATTGATTATTCAAAAACAA
Source organism: Salticus scenicus (assembly GCA_963930645.1). Taxonomy (NCBI): domain Eukaryota; kingdom Metazoa; phylum Arthropoda; class Arachnida; order Araneae; family Salticidae; genus Salticus; species Salticus scenicus. The sequence goes on along the minus strand of OZ005652.1, from coordinate 339,961,087 downwards.
TTAGACAATTTCTTTCAGGTATTGTATGATTTAACATTGTATTTTTGGATAATCAAAGGATTTCAAAAAATTATCTCTTACTATAAATAATCCGTTTTCACATAAATGCTAATTTCTATTTTTGTTTCAGAATTCAAAATATATTCAGTCAATCTGAAATTTTATGCATGTTTTAAAAACGCCTCTTTATTTGATTAAAAAGGTAAGTTTAAAATAACATGATTATGAACGCGAAATAATTAAAAAGTACAATACTTCAAAAGCAATCATTTTTTAATAATTTTTAACGAATAATAATAATTTAAAAAAATGTTTATATTGCTGTTTTAATATTTTGAGTAATTGTATTGCAGTAAAATGGACATAAAACTGGAGTTAGACACAGATGGAACAGGAAAGCAGTAGTGCAATTTCGTTATTTATTATATAATTCATGTTTAAGCGTTGTCATTATTAAAAAAACAGGAATATTGACTTAAAACAAAACACACTACTCTGATTATGAAAGAATATACTAAAAAAATGCCCTGCTGTTCTAAATAAAATTCTTTTTCTTAAAGAATTCCATATCTAATAATAAGAAAACAGAAATATATTTCGGTTTATTTATTACATAATTGTGGTTAATTTTCATTGATGGCAATCAGAAAACAGTTGCAACTACTTATGTAAACCAACGAAATCTTGCACTTCGTAAGAAAATTTTTCAACTGACTTCAGATTAATTTATATATTTATACTTTTCTTCAAAAATCTTCTTTAAATCTCGTAAAAGGGAGAAGACAAATAGAAAACTCACTTATATTTCTACAAATATTATTCATGATTCATAGAAAATACTCGTATATGATGAAACAGAAAAAAATATTGTGTATTATCTAATTAATCACTGATTAAAAAAAAAAAAAAAAAACTGCACATGAAATAAGGTGTTAACTGCATGGCTGTTAACTTTTTTCTAGCTACCGTAAATTTGTTATAGTTTATTAAATTTGTACGTCATATTCAAAAGTCATTTGAATCTTTTTTAAATGCATTGTCATATATATATATATATATATTTAAGCGAAAATAACTATTGTTTTAGTGAATTGTAAAAATCGTGCAGTGAAAACAACATCGCAATTTTATTCATTTCCAAGACGCTCAGTGAGATATTATTCATTTATTTATATTGGGTGTAGTAAGAAGATTTAAAGCGTGTTTCGGAGAAATGAATATGTAATTGAGATTTGGGAATAATACCTTCATTCACCGAAATGTTTTCTGTATCTATCTAACACTTTGCACTATCGGTCGAGCAGTTAAATAACACCAGCAGTATGTAACGATTCGTTTTTCAACGAGATTAAATTATCAACCCATTTTCGCACTTCATCCGCTGTCAGGAAGTATACAGAAGACAAGTCGTTGTGCACTGAGCGAAACAGATGAGTGTCCGCTATACGTCGGGAGTTTCAAAATATTCCAGCAACTTGTTACTAACGTGACCTTCATTGATTTCGAAACATGACGCATTGCAATCGATTGAATCGCATCAAATATGGCTTATCACATTTATCAATGTCACTTATACTTGACCCCAACAGTTCGGAAAAAGCACACTTTTCATATGCATAGAACACCACCGTATGCTACCAGATGCATAGAACTTCTTTTTTCGACTTCGATGCATAGAATTTCTTTTTGTTGTTGCTTAGTTGGGATTCATCTAATGTTTTTTGCATTTCAGATTGTCAGAACATATACAATTTTGACCTCTTGTCACGATTTTTAACAACAATTATTTTATGTGTTACTTGTTGAACATGTTCAAGTAATTCAAGACACACTCAACCTTGTTCCGCTGGCTCAATGCATGTAGCGCTCAACTTATGCCTTCTGAATCGTTCACGATTAGAAATCGTTTTTATAATACTCCTAATTGTTCAAAAAGTAAATTTTGCATTTGAGATGCATCTTTCCTCGCGCGGGGCTTGCAAAATTCCATGCCTTACCATGATGAGGGTGCCGATACGTTCTCGATCGCTAACATCAAAATCACCATCTATAAAACGTCGAAAACAACACTCACAACACTTGCATGTGCTTTTCGATAATATTTTCTTTTCGATAATAAAACAGGTTGATTGGAATGTTTTTGAAGCACTTTTGTATTGGTGATTTTTTTAACAAATGCAGTGATGAATAAAAGGCTTATCGTATGAAATCTTTCATTGTCAAAATTTCAAATTTATTTTAATTTTTCTTTTAACTTCTATATCGACTTGATAACTTTCAACCGATTGCTATCACATGACACAAAGGCCGTGTATTAATTGGTATTCAATTTTGCAGTAGATTGCACACAAAAATTGCTTTAGAATTTACTACTACACCGATTATAGTTATAGTCTACGGCAATATCTTATATGTATTATTGTACAATTCTACCATATTTGGCAAAAGCAGGCTGCCCCTTTTTCTCCATTTAATTAAATGTATGAAACTCGTTCACATATTGGATTAAAAGTCTTTTAAAGACTCGTCAACAGAATTAAATTCATTTATTTTAAAGATTCCCCTAATATTGAAAATTGGTTTAATGTTTATTTTATCCTTTGTTCACTGTACAAATTAGGTTATATTATTTAAACAAAGAGACGTTTAGAATATGTAATAAAACATAATGTGCGGAATGCTCGTAATATTGGTATAGCTAAATAATATACTGCCTCTCACTGCTGGACAAGTACCCAGTGTTCTGACTATTTTAATGCTAAAATTATTTCTTCTCCTACCTCTCCTTCTAACTTGGTATTCCAAGAAACTTTTTTACATTTTTACTAATTCGAAAAATCTTGTTAATGATATTTCTCTAAAGCCTTTTATGTTCGCTGCTTAGAAATAAAACATATAATTTTCTACAAATTGTTTGTTTTGATTAATTTACCTTTATGTATTTATTTATTTATCTTCTCTTTTATAGTTACTTCTATTTATGTATATGTTACCGTTAAAGCGCAAAACCCGTTAATCTGAAGATTACCTAGCTAATCTGCAGATTAACTAAAATGACCCGTTAAAGTGCGGAATAAAGAGTTTTCCGCATTTTAACTAGGTAATCTGCAGATTAACGGCTTCTGTGTCGTTAAAGTTCAAATGTTTGTTTCGAGCCTTAGTTTTTTTACATTTACTATGACGTCAAACAGTCATGTGATACAGATACGCGAATCCCAGATTAGTCTGTGACGCGATTGACCTTCAAACACAAACCGAAACTTTTATCCCTTCCTCTCCGCTTGTGATAAACAGTAAGCGCAAAACGTGGATCATCGAAGTTATGACATTAGATTTCTTATTATGCCCAACACAAATTTTAAAGTACAAGTAAGTTATAATTGTTTTGAGTTTATTTCTTCTCTTTTTTAATTCTGTCAATATAAGTTTGATAAGGGTCTGCATTTTATTAATGAAATATAATCTTAATTAAAAGCTCTCTCTCGTGAAACTTCATTTTAAATTATGAATCTTAAATTTACAGCACAGTAATTATTTTCTCCCGAAATAAAACTATTAAACCACAACTTTTTAAAACTACTTTATTTCAAAATTGATTTAAATTACTATTACTTACTGAAAAAAAGAACACATGTATTGTTTTTTAACTCTGGAAAATATAGCATTCAATATTATGGCATTATTCAATAAATACTTAAAATGAAATTTTTATGCATTTTTTAGCATTTCATTACAATTTTTCTCTTTTGTTTCTTTCAATTTCAAGTTTCATTTATATATTTTGTATATCATGATTATATTTATATTTTTAATTTTGTTCACTTTTTCAAATAATTTCGTTGTAGTTTATCACATAAAATGTGTTAATAAAGTTTTTTTTTTTTTTTTAAATTGCAAAATTAATATATTTCCTAAACTTATACAGATATATGTATGCTGCAAAATATAGTTTAATAAAGCATTGGAAAACTGTCATTTTAATTTTCATGCGTTCTAAAAATTATTAAAGCAGTTTTAATTGTTTGAAGTACTTCTTAAAATGCTTCTGATTTGTCTAATTTAATATTTCTTTAGCTAATTAAAAATTGGTGCATATATTTTTTTTTTTTTTTTTAAATATAGTAATAGCAATATAAGTTGTTAATAAAACGTTTTTTTTTTTTTTTTTTTTTTTTTTTTTAAATTGTTAAATATTTTTATTTGAAAAGAAATCGTTACTGTATTACAATTCTAACATTCATTTATAAAATAGACTTTATTGTAAGCTATTAAAGATATTATATTTCATATTAAAAATGCATAACATCTTCAAACTTATATTGACAGAATAAAAAAGATGAAATAAATGAAACAAATATAACTTTAAAACACATAAAAATTAAAACACATACAGATTAAAATAAGTAAAGAAAGAAAGAAAAGAAAAGAAAACTATTATTTTTTTTTCTCTTCCCGAATGATAAAAACAAATACAACACAGCGTGCAGTAAAATTATACCACCAGAGATCTTATTTTCACTTTAACGAGTGACTAGTAGGTAATGTGCAGATTATCTAGGTAATTCGCAGATTACCTAGGTAATTTGAGAAATGAAACAATTTTCTTCACTTTAACGGATCACCCTAGTTAATGTGCAGATTACCTAGCTAATCTGCAGATTAACTGATTTCTGCACTTTAGCGGTAACATATATATAGTATTTTTTTTCTCTTTTTGTCCCATATATATGTTATATTCGAGTTTTACTTATTTAATCTCGTCACTTTCCTCGGTTTTGTGTGTTCAGTTTTTTTGCTGCACTCGTTCATAATCTGATTGTGTAACAAAGGATAGTGTAATTATTTCCAACTAAAACAAACGTTTTGGGGTCATTTCAATTTATAGTGTTTAATTACAAAATATGTTATCTATTGCTTTTGAACACAAATCTTCCGATGGATTTTAACCGCTTTATATTACTAACGTTGATAGCTTTAAAACTTTTACTAATTTTCTTAAATTTGATTATTTATAATTAGCATTGAGATCATATAGTTGTGTGTTAAACCTTTCTATAACCATATACACTACAATTTTCGAATTAGACGTTTTGTCACATATCTAAAAAAATTCCATAGGCATCATTATTAAACTTTTAGACTATAAAGAACACCTCTCATATTTCAGCACACGTATTTTCCTGAAGAGTAAAAAAAGTCCAGTAAAAAATTAAAGAAAAACCCAAATATTTTGTATCACCCTGTAAAAATAATCCTGAAATGTGTTTTGGATGTAGCATGTGATTATAAGGATTCCTTTAATTATCTGTATAATTTTTTTATGAGTCTATCACATATATTTATAGAAATATAACTGTTCCTTTAAAAAACGAAAAAATATATGTAACATGAAGGGTTATCAGACCCAGTGCAAAACCATTTTTAGGAGACTTGGCATACTACATTAGATACAGCATATTGTAATCAGAATGCAAAAATGTTAAATAGCTTGCGAAATGTGAGAATTTTTACTAACAAGGAAACATTCAAAAGGTGTCGTCTTCAAAAAATATTGAAAAAAATATATGTGATTCTACTCTTCATAAAACATCAGAAAGTGAAAAAATTATGGGCTGAAATGAATTACAGTGACAACAAAAAATTATCAAAATTAAGCATTTTTGACGATTTAGCTCTGTTAGGCGATAAGTTCGAGATTGCCGTGTACGAACAGAACTGTGTTTTGCTTCTCTGCCAAGCACTCAAAATTAGTCGCCAAACAGTGTGAAATCGCCAAATATACTTAATTTTGATAATTTTTTTTATGATCGCTGTAATTCCTTTCAGCCGATAATTTTTTCACTTTCTGGTGTTTTATGAAGAGTAGAATCACATATATTTTTTTCAATATTTTTTGAAGACGACAGCTTTTGAATGCTTCCTTGTAAGTAATTTTTAATTACTCACGCGCAAGCTTTATAAAAAATTCACTTGCATAAATGAATAGCCAAAAGTTTTGAGCTGCTTATATGAAAACCCCAAACAAATATCATGTAAATATGAACAGTTATGAGTTATAGAATGAACGTAATTTCAGTTCCTTTCAGAACTGAAATTCATTTTATAACTCATAACTATGTACATTCGAAAGTATCCAAATTCTTATTGGTAGGAAGTATATATTTACTAAGTCCGAAAAAGAAAAATCCTATAATACATCGTCATTAAAATTTGCATTGATGTTGTTTATCGTACGCTTTGGCATTTCATAGAAACATCAATATCGTATGATGTAGAGCAAATTAATGTATTTAACGTAGTTCTAGATAGCAATGAATTGTAAAATTCAAACTACCGAAGTAAAGTTTTATAATAAAGTATGATTTTAATTTTTGATGTAATGTTTCGCAACTAGTACATTTACGAATTTTAGACATAATGATAGAATTTTAAAATATAATGCAAATTTACAATTAATTGTTCAGTCTGAATGATTAATATTCTCTTGGCATTCTAGAAAAATCTATAATTTCATGCAAGATCTAGCAATCGTAGTGGGTGAAATCCTGCACACAAATTTCAAAATTACTACTTTTAAGTAACAGTGTTTATAATGTGTACTAATGTCAAGTTAAAAATTTATTTATTCTTTTAAACTAAATAAAATTAATGATAATGATAAAATCAAATTCCAATTTATAAAATCTTTTAAGGGTGTCTTTAAAAAATCATGCTAAAAATATGATTTTATTTACAGGGAAGGATTATTTGCGCAGAACTCTTACCACTATTAACGAAACACAATTTTCTTCTTTAGAAACCAAGGATTTTTTAGGTAGCGAAATATACAAATACTGGTATGAGATCTGTGCCAATGTTACAGCATTTATGTTAAAAAATAATGGTTATTAAATGTTTTAAAACAACACAAAATCTTTCATAAGACTTTGTTTATGGAGGAAAAGTTATTTTATATTGAGTTTTTATAAGATTATTTGCTTAAATAAAAATCTAAAAAGTTAAACTTAAAAATTATACATCTAAATATAATGTTAAATTATATATTTTAGGGAATAAGTATATTTAAGGACCTTTATTCTCAAAAAATTCATTTTGACTCTTACAAAAGACTTAAAATGATTAAAATTTTCTTTCAAACTAGAATTCTTTTTACTGCATTATTTTCGAAGAAATACATTTGAGAAAACAGAAAAACAGAAAATAAAATTCAAGTGATAGTTTTTTTTTTTTTTTTTTTTTCTGGACGTTATTTTTACTTTGACTAAAGCATTATTTTTTTCCGCGACAATTGTTTGAGCTATTGACATCCCATGACAAGTCAGAGTTCAAGAAATGAATTCAAAGACCCCAGAAGAATAAACATCAAAGGGAATACACAAATAAAAAGCTTTTATTGTCGTAAAATGACAAACGAAAGAATAAAATTTTAAAACACTCTGTATCTTTCAGCAACAGATTTTCAGTATGTTTTACGCTGAAATCTGAAAAGTATTTCTAATTTTCCTATATATATTGCATAGATATTTATTTTTACTTTAATGATATTTTTATTTATTTAATTTTTTATTTTTAGTAATTTGTTTCCAAATTAAATCTCTTAAACAAATGATAATAATTCTTAAGTCAGTAGACAAAAGTTTTATTGTTTTTATGTATTGTTTTAAATAAATAGAGTTTATCATTTTTGAATAAATATTAAGAAGTGTGGAAATGATAATGCTATTTTTTTATGTTCCTATAATAATTTTATACTTACCTTTTGGTATCATGATAGACGAGGGGTATTTTTGTTATGGTGAATTTTGAATTTCTACAAAGACAATATTTTGTGAAATGTTATGGTGAATTTTGGATTTCTACAAAGACAATATTTTTTTTAAAAATTTTAATATTTCAAATTTTACCAGAACTGTTTCATTTTTATTCAAAACTTGTTTACTTTTACAAAACTATATTTTTTTTAAACCCTTGGTACAGGAAACTGAATTTTTTTTAAATTTATCAATTATACCAAAACTATACCTTTTTATAATTTTTTAAATGTCAGAAAACTAAATTTTTTTTTAATTTACCAATTCGACAAAAACTATATGTTTCTATAATTTTTTTAAACGTTACACGAACGGTTTAATTTTATTTAAAAACTTTTATAAATATTCTTCGTTTTTTTTTTTTTTTTTTATTCAAAATTGTGTGTAATTGCACTTAAGAATTTTCTTAGCACATTTACGAAAACAAGATAGTCGGTTGGAATGGAATGACCGTTTTATTGTTTTTACTTCGAGGGAAAGGAAGAGTATTTGCCCACAGATGGTGTTGACAACAGTGTCGCAGAGATTTCCATTTTCTGGGAAAAAACAAGCGTTAGGGAGCTATAGGAATTTGTTCGTGGGTGGTTAGTAACTCGTTCGCAGGAATTTTTTGTTTTTGGAAACTCAAAAATGCTATCTTGCTAGTAAAAATGGTGGAAGTGGTACGTAATTTGAGAATTTAAGGGGATCTTGGGATTACATAAATTCGCGAGTAGTGTCAGGAGAGTTCAGAGTTTAATACTGGAATTTTGTGAGAATCCCAGATGTTTTTTTCTCACAAACAGGGCATCTGGCGGGAATTTTTTTTTTATTTTTTGCTTCATGGCATAGGGGTGAGGAATGCTCTGCCTTGAGCCGAGTTAGCCTATCACCGCGTGGGGGAATCACGACTAGGTGTGGTTTTTTTTGAAGGAATGGATTTTCATTGGGTAATGAAAAATTTAGAAATACCGGCTGGCAACACTAGCTCGAATGCTCTTCGCCTTTTTGGAAAAAAAATTAATTATTCGACGTTAGGACAGCGATGCAGGACGACATGTAGAAAGGCCGCTCGTAAAAAGGAAGGGGAGCCGGTGAGCTGCCCGGAAATGACAGATTTTCTTGAGCAGGCGACCGGCACGGTCGCTCCTTCATGCTTCTCCAGGAGGCCCGATATTAGGCCTAGAAATCGACGTAGCCGCGGTGCTTTTCCTGTGCGTGGCCGCTAAAGACATTAATCCGGTTCGCCTACCCTCTGCTAAAATTTGATTCGGATGTGTCAAAAGCAGTTTCAACTCAACTGTCTGAGAGTCTGAGCGGTTATAGGCATCTATCCAGATTACATTTCGCTCAGAGAAAATGGACTTATGAAGGAATATCCGCTAGTTTATAGACAATCAAAGTTTCGGATGGGTTCAAAATCTAAGGCCCAATTTCAAATGTATGTAGCACCTCAAGAGCTAACATGGAACTTGATGTTCTCCTTTGTGAGGCTGGAGGGAAATGCTGGTTAAGAATTACCGAAATGCCAAGTGAGGGTTCCAGACATACAGTGATTATAAAAATCCTCCTAGTATCCCAGTATCTACTCTCATGTTTGACGACTTCAACCCCCGCATTGAACTAGAGCCACTGCCTAGGACTAGAGGCGTGAAAAGTCCCCCCCCCTCTTCGGACCACAACTACACGACTGGAAGACTCTTTCTTAATTTGTAAGGTTTATTCTATTTTTCTAGTATTCTCTACCTTGTTGAGTGTTACCTTATAATATAAAATGATTCAATACTAATCCCAGAACTGTTGAAGTAATTAAATGGGGTTCAAATATATATATAAAGAAAAAAGAAAAAAAAAATAATTTGTGAAAATTATGTACTAAAAATTCGTGTGTATTAACCAATAACTGTGTGGTTTGATTTTGTCATTAAATAAGAGTTTATTTCTTAGAAATTATGTAATAAAATTTTATGAATATAATTATTTTTATTTATTTATTTTATGGAAAGAGATTCTTTAATTTATGAATGACAGAATTCTTGGGTAATGTTCTAAATAAAAAAAAAAAAAAAAAAAAAAAAGGGGTAAAAACCTTATTGTAGATAAAGAATTTATGAAGTTAGTAACTTTGCACAAGAAAAAGTTTTATTTAATACTCAGTGATAGCGGTGTCTCCTTGTTAATTAATAATTGAGCACATAGTTAAACCCAAAGTAATCGAATAGATCAGAGAAGCTATGATATATGAATAGTAAAGCTTTAATATAGATTAAATGTAGCTGATAATGATTATCTATCTATATCATTATATAAAGCGCAAAAAATTGTTTGTTTGTGGAGGGTAATCTCTGAAACTACTGAACCGATTTAAAAACTTCTTTCACTGACCGAAAGCTACAGTATGCCATATTGTTATAGGCTATATTTAATTTTGATAAAATAAATTTTAGTTTAAAATCTGAGCATTTTAATTAAAATCCCCATAGAAGCCGTAATAGAAATGGAAATAATGAAATATTAAAAAAATTACCTGCTGCCAACATAAAAGAAACATTTACATATTCATTTCGTTTTTAAAATATCTTGACGTGAAAAGAAAAGAAATATATTTGCACGTGCATTAAATTGAAATTCATATAAAGCTTTTTTAATTGTTAAACTTACACGTTAAATCTGACGTCATTATAGAATTAAAAGTGTTTATTTTTCTAATAATTTAATTTGATATGATATGATATAATATCTAAGCATCAATGTTTAAACCACGGAGTCTTTATTACTCCGTGGTTTAAACTGATGTGTGTAAACGAAATTGGAATTTAAAAATAAATAAATAAATAAAATAAAATAAAATAAGAAATTCTATTTTATAATATTATTTATTTTAATTTATAATTGTTGCCAAAAAGATTTACGAATTAATTTATTTTTAGACATATAATAAAATATATTTTCACGCGAACAATAATATAAAAAGTGAACTGGATTTTTTGTAAAAAAATAATAAAGATCGAGGAAAATTATTTCCCCATTTTAATCCCCATATTTGGATATAGATATGTATTAGTTATCATGTGCATCCGTAAGATTAAATTGTTTTTGTTGTAAAATTGATAAAATTGTAATTTTAAATTTCAAAACTCTAGAAAAAAAAAAAAAAAAAAAATGGCAAATTTCCATATTCGATTGAAAACATAAACATTTCATTTCAAAGGATGATATTTACACAATAAACATCCAACTAATAAACTAATTAAAAGGGAAAGGATAAATATTCTATCATAATTTGAAGTCAGATTTGTTTTCAAATGTCTAAATAAAGTATCTAATATAATATACTAATATGTTGCAGCGGAATAGATTTGATATCCGTCATCCTTGGCAGAAAAAAAAAAATATCGCCAAATTATCTAGCGAATATAATTTAATTCCTGGTTATTTTAAAAACTTACATTCAGAGTGTAACGAATAATATGAAACAATATTTCGTACAATATATATTACGAAAATATACATCTGGCATGTATATTTTCGTATTACGTTTTTGATCGCCAAATACAAAAAACGCCAAGGGTGACAGTTTTGAAATTTAAAATTAAAATTTTGTCAATTTGACAGCAAAATAACTCAATCTAACGCATGCATACAATAACTAATACATATCTATAACCAAATATGTGGATTAAAATCGGGAAATAATTCTTCTAAAATTTTAATTAAAAAAAAAAAAAAAAAAAAAAAAAATCCAATGAACGATTAACATGGAAAATCTTTTTCTTGCATCCATGGGCGGTCAGTGATGTCATACTTCGCTTGCGAATTGAGATGTTTAAATTTATTTGGCGACTATTTTTAGCAACTAACAGTTATGGCAAGTAGCTCAATATACATAGCGCATACAGCCATTACTGAAATGTAAATAGCATTTAATTATTTGAGTTACATTATGTTGACTGGAAACCTATTTAATATACCTATGCTCTATAGCTATACTAATATAAAAAAAAGAAAGGTTTATATGCATATGTAGAGAACGATCGCTAGAACTAAAAAGCCGATTGCTTTTTTTTTTTTTTTTTTTCTTTTCTTTCAATAATCAAAAGTTACACTGTGTCTCTCTAAGTGCTAGAAGCTATAATAAATTTTGGTAAAATAAATTTTTAATTAAAATTTTCAATATTTTAATTGAAAACAAAGCATAGATTTGATATCTATCGTCACTGGCGATTTTTGTAATTGGCGATCGAAAACGTAATACGAAAATCTGTATATTATCGTAGTAAATACGAGATGTATGTGTTTACTTCAATTACCCTACTACCGTAGGTAGTGGAAGTATTGTATAGGTTTTGGCAATTGGTCAATGTGTGTGTATATGTGCACGTGTGTGTGTAATCTTCTGGCTGTCATATCTCCAAAACTAATAAAAATAGAACTACTAAACTTCACAAGTGATTCAGGTCTGGTGTACAGATAAATTTTCCAAATTTTCGTGAAAATTGAAAAACCGGAATTGGGTTATCGAAAACCAGAAATGGGACCCTACGCCCATATACAAAAACACCTCTAATGATTTTCTTCAAAGTTGCTATATAAATAATATATTAAATGCCCTTTCGATTGAAAAGTTGCTTAGTTCAGGAAAATTGATAGGCGTCCTCTATAAACAGCTCAATTTCAGACTTCGCAAGTGCGTTCCTTTAAAAACGCCTGTACGGATTTTTTTCAAACTCGCCATGTTAACTTCCTATTAAATATCCTTTTGTATGTAATTATTGTTTTTAGGTCAATAATTGAGTATGTTAAGTTTTGGTAAAAGTTGGTATTTCAAAAACGGCTCTAACGTATTCTTGAAAAATTTTTCTTTAATCCAATTTAGATAACCTTTCTCAAGTATTACGTGCTTATTACAGGAATATTAACGGTCATCCTGATTAGGTAGTTCAGTTTTAGATCTCGGAACCTCGTGTTTAAAAAAATAACTATCTATTTTTTCCCCCTTATTTTTTAACTCGCTATGCAAACTCTGTTGTATGTGTCTTTATACGTGTATCAAGTTTCTCTTACTCGAAAATGTCAAAAAAATGCAAGTAATATCTCCAAAAAATTGTATATATTACGTGTAATAGTGGGTAATGGAAGTCGTGTGGTTGTTTCACACCAGATTCTGTAATAGTATATATTGTACGAATATAGTTTCATATTATTGATTTCTCCTTTAATATACATTATTAAAATAAAAATCAATTATGGAAAAAATTAAATATATTTACGAAATGAAAAAATAAATAATAATTAAAGCTATTATGACGTCAATTTTATCAAAAACATTTTCATGTCATAGGTTTATTTTTCAATATTTTTTATTCATGAGTAAAGAAATGTTTCTTTTTATGAAATAAATAAATAAATAAATAAATAAATAGCATTAAGTAAAAATTGCCAACATTTAACAACTAATTAAAAAAAATAATTGTAAAATTATATTTTGACTTTCCAGTAAATAATATTGCCTGACTATAACATATAAACTGATATATTTCTTGATTTTTTACATATCAATCCATCTTTAACTAAAATTTGTTCATCAGTGCGAAGCCGGACGGGTCAGCTAGTCATATATATAAATAAAAAAAAATGTTGGCAAGTAAAAATACAGGTGTTTTGAACACAAATGTGATCAGGAATCTGGGTAGTGAGTTAGTTCAGTCCTCTGACCTGGAATTGTGTTTTGATTGCTAATTGTAATACAAAAAAAAAAAAAAAAAAGGGAGGAAGGAGTAAGTTAATTATTGAGACTAAGAGAATGGGTGGCGATATCAAAGTAAAAGTAATGTTTTTGTTGTTAGCAATTCCAGAGGAGGACTGAAGTAACATCTTGCTTTGCAGGTCCAGAAGTGGTGAAGAAATAAAATTTATATTTATCTTTATTTTTATTTTTATTTGATTTAAGTACTACCCGAATTCCTGTTGATAATTGAGATACTTGAATTAGGATTGAAAACAAGGAGGTCTAGATCAAATAAAGGAGAGATATAAATTTATTAATAATATTTTAAATACTTAAATAGATTAAAGAATTGAATTTTTTTTTTCATACATGTTCAGTTTCCTTCAAGATAGGTAATAATTGGACATTGCTATCACTGGTGTTTTTACCTGTGGCTAAAATTGCAATTACACAACGCGGTTTTATTTTAGTTATTATTAAAGAAAATTATTCATTGATTTTTTTTTAATATTCAATCTGAGGGATAAAGAGTTGAATTTTCTTTAATACACTATACGTACAAAAGTCTAATTCATACTGATGCTTTCTTTAATATATCTTTGGGATATGAACCTGCTTGGAGGCAGATCTGTATTATTAAAATTGTTCTGGTAATTTAGCAGAAAACCAGGGCAAATCCTGTACCTTTGGGCCTTATATCAGAAACCATATATAGATTAAATTACTTGTAAAAAAAAAAAATTATAATAAGTTAGAATGAAATTTATACTCGAGTTTTTTTTTGTGTTTTTTTTTTTTTTTTTTTTTGCAATCTCTTAAAAAAAAAAGGGGGGGGGTTGTAATCTATTGAATTTTAATATTTAGTAATTTGATAAATTTTATTTGAAATTAGAATTATTATTTGTATGGATAACAAAAAGAATATCCAGGCAGAGTTCAATTTACTAGTGTAAACGAAATTTGATGGTTTATCTAATTCATAAAGAGTAAATAGTTTTTGTTTAAAGAAAGCATCAACTTTAAGAAAAGTAAAGAGAAAAAGCCATTATAACGATTAAAGTAACTTAGTAGGATTAGGAAAATTTATATTTGTAAAAGATAAAAAGATTAAATTTAAAAATAATGGTGAGAAAAGGCAAAGTTAAACTTTTAACACCATAATATTTTTAAACTATTCTATTTTTTGATAAGATTGTCATTTACGATAAATAGTTTCTCTTAATGTACTTGTCTGCTCGACTTTCACTGCTCGACATGAAAATTGCTTCTGACACCATTTCAGCATATTCTTATTTAAAATGAGCTCCTGAATCCGAATAGGATGCCCATTTTGCCCTGTTTTTTTAGAAACGAACCCTATTTTTATCATTTTTCGGTGATTTAATGGCTATAAATTTGATTTTTAGGAGGGGGAGGATTATTTTAAACATTAAATATCTTCTGAGGGGCTACAGAGTTGGAAAAGTCTAAACCATGGATATTTGCGACAAGGAAAAAATTTTGGAGAGAATTTGCCGCTGAAATTATGTAGTACATACCTTATATATTTTTTAATCAGTTATTAATGTTATTTTTTAAACTTTATATATTTTTATTTTTTGGTGTTAAATTAATTATTTTTCATTCTTTGAATCAAATTCATGGTCATAAAATTATCGAACAGGAAACAAACAAGTCCTTCCGGCTTATTCGGAAGGGTAGGTTGATTTCTTTTTCCTTATCAAGTAGCCGTCATTTTGTTTCAAAATGGCGGCTACAAATTATTAATGCACTTGGTAGTAATATTGATGTAGGCTACGCACATATGGAGTTTTAATCAAATCGGTTCATAAATACACTTTTATGTGAATTTAAAATTTTCAAGTAGCCGGCGCTTGGAAACAAAATGGTGGGTTAAGTTGACAAATATATGAAATGTATTTGGGAGATAAGTCTACTGTACACATATAGTTCGAATTAATTCAAAATCTCAAAAGTCATCGTGTTGAAAAATTAAGTGACTGCCACTTCGATCAAAATGGCAGACAAAGTTGCTCATCTAAGATATTGTTGCAAATTTGAAAATATATTTTTTTTTTAGAAATTCTTTCAAAGAGGCTTAGTAAGTTGATAAAAATGTTAGTTTTCTGCATTTCTAGTTTGTTTTAGCATTAAAATAGCCTAATTTTTCCCTAAAAACGCATTAAAAAGATCCAGTAACGCAGGTAATAGATTTGGCGCCAAATTTGGCGACTTTTCCCTATTGGCGACTTTTTTGGCGACTTTTGGCGAGAAAATACTTTTTATCGATATACCAAAGATGGGCGCAATAACGTGATTGGTTCACGAGTTACGTGAATTTTCTAGATTTTTGTTGTTTAAATGATAAATCCATTTTTCAACTTTGATTTGAATTGATTAAGTATTTTTAAAGTTACCGTGATAACAAATTTTCAAGTGGCCGCCAGTTAGAAACAATGCAGTGGAGCAAGTTGCCCAGCAAACACATCCAAGATATTTGAAGCAAAGGCTCACTGTCCAACTGTGGTTTAAATCAGTGCCGTGTTTCAAAAGTTATTATTATGGCAAATTTTCAAGTGGCAGTCTAAGTGGCTTCAACTTGGAAACAAAATGGCAAAACAACTTGCCCATCGAAATCATCCAGTATATTTGTATGATAAGTTCATTGTCCAGTTCTAATTTAAATTAAATCAGTATTTCAAAAAATATCGTCATAAGAAATTTTCAGGTGGCACCACTTGTAAAAAAAAGTGGAGTGAGATGCCCAGCGAACTTAAATAAGATATTTGAATGATAAATCCACTACCCAAATTTGATGCGAATTGATTCTGTATTACTAAAGTTACAATAATGACAAATTTTCATGTGGCCGCCACTTGTAAATAAAATTGCGGATCAAGTCACCAAGTGAACTTATCCCAGATATTTGAACTATAAGTCCACTATCCAACTTTTATCTGAATCAGTTTAGTATTTTAAAAGTTATCGTGTGGCATATTTTCAAGTGGCAGTGTGATTTCAAGTGGCTGGAACTTAGAAACAAGATGTCGGGACAAGTTGTCCAGTGAAAATATTCAAGATAATAATATGACAATATCACTGCCACATTTGTTCGATTTGGAGTATTATTTGAGAAGTTATCGTGATTTTAAATTTTCAAGTGGGAATTCAAGTGGCCCCTTAAGATATCTGCCACTTTATTAAAAATGGCGGCTATAGTTTATTAATAAACTTCATTGAGATCCTTACGTTGTCTGTATTTACATCACAATTCAAACAATTTCAGAATTCGCTTTTTACAATTTAAATTTGAAAATTTCAAGTGGTCTCCACTTGAAAACGAAATGGCGGAGCAACTTGGTTAAGAAACTCATCTAAGATATGTATATGATAAGTTAAGACACTGTTCAAATTTGATTCAATTTGGAGTATTATTTCGGATGTTATCATGGTTTTAAATTTCAAGTGGTGGCCTGGTTTCAAGTGGTCCCGCTTAACTTAAGATATCCGCCACTTTATTAAAAATGGCGGATAAAGTTCATTATTAAAGTTATTTGAAACACTTGTATAATCTATGTATACATCAAAATTTTAAAAAATTCGGAATACGCTTTTTACAATTTGAATTTGAAATTTTCAAGTGGTCTGCACTTGAAAACAAAATGGTGGAGCAACTTGGTTAACAAATTCCTCTAAGTTTTTTATAAGATAAGTTAAGACACTGTCCAAATTTGGTTAGATTTGGAGTATTATTTCAGAAGTTCTTGCGATTTTAAATTTTCAAGTGGTAGCGTGATTTCAAGTGGCCCCGCTTAACTTAAGATATCTACCACTTTATTAAAAATGACGGATAAATTTCATTAATAAACATGATTGAGACCCTTATGTGGTCTATAATAACATGAAATTTCAAACAAATTCGGAATACGCTTTTTACAATTTGAATTTGAAATTTTCAAGTGGTCTCCACTTGAAAACAAAATGGCGGAGCAACTTGGCTAATAAACTCATCTAAGATATTTATAAGATAAGTTAAGACACTGTCCAAATTTGGTTCGATTTGAAGTATTATTCCGGAAGTTATAGTGATTTTAAATTTTCAAGTGGTAGCCTGATTTCAAGTGGTCCCACTTAACTTAAAATATCTGCCACTTTATTAAAAATGGCGGATAAACTTCATTAATAAACTTCATTGAGACCCTTATGTGGCCTGTATTTACTTCGAAATTCAAGCAAATCTTGCTTTAAATATGCTTTTTACAATGTCGGCTTGAAATTTTCAAGTGGCTGCCACTTGAAAACAAAAAGTCGGAGCAACTTGGTTAACGAACTCATCCAAGATAGTTCACTGTCCAAATTTGGTTCGATTTCGAGTATTATTTCGGGAGTTATCGTGATGACAAAATTTTCAATATAGATAGATAGATAGATAGATAGATAGATATATAGATAAACGAAGTGATTGCAATAGTTCGATTTCTAAAGAAATCAACCTAAAATGAGGGAGGGGGTGGTGTTTATAGAAAACGGTGGGTGACTGGGCAAAATGGGAGTCATTTTCGGATTCAGGAGGTCATTTACATAAGGATAATCGTATCAGAACTCGAAATATATATATATATATATATACATATATATATATATATGTGTATTTTTTTTTGTATATAGCAGTGTAATCTAATCTTGTCGGTTTAATATACTAGCTCTATAACATTAAAAGGCTTTTTTATTTAAATAGCATGTTTGTTGTTTCCAACTTAATTTCAATATATTTTAGAATAAGAAATATCTTTTTAATTTTAAAAGTTTTCTTTCAAACATAATATTCTGGTGCGGCATCCACACTACTTTCGTTTACCTTGTATGTCCATTAAACTATATTGTTACAGTTTGTGTTATTGGTATGGGAAAAGAGCTATATATTAAGAGGCGCTGTATTTAAAAACTGTATTTAAAAATTACTGTATTCATTGTACTTTAACCACTCCTAAATTATCCCGACCTGATTCTAGTCTTCCAGAAATTATTGTGGCCTGTAAAATGGTTAAAGCAATTTAAGACTACATTATATATATATAAATTATGTTATATAACAGAAAATTCCTGGCAGCCAGAAAATATTCTTTTGCTAAGCGAAAAATGCGGTAATTTTTTTTTTTTTTTTTCATGTAACAAAACAGTAGAGAAAATATTCCTACACAACAGAATTTTTCACTATGTACAATTTTTCCCATTGTAAACATTCTCGAAATAAATAAAATTCTCCAGTTCTACTTCCCAGGACTGAATCAGAGTCCACCGAAATGTAAGCGACTGTATTATTTCTCGGCCACACAAGTACAATCTGTTATCTTCTCCATACTGCTTTGGTACCAAATCTCTGTAAAACAGAAAAGAAACATGTACCCACTAAATAACATTTCTATCACTGGTTAAATATTTTATCTCGTTACAAAAAAAAAAAAAAAAAAAAAAAAAAAAAAAGGGGTTTCTTTTGAGAAATTGAGATGTAATTCTAACCTACGTTTTTGTTGTTTTAGAAAACATAAATTTTACATAGGAAAGTTTCAGAAATTTTCGATTTTTTAGCACTTTTTTTTACAGTGTAATTGAAAGTGATTTGGAAGCAGTTTAATTTACCGTAGATTATTTTGATGTAGTTTCCGTTAAAAACAACTATCTTTTAGAATGTTAGAAATACATTAATGAGTTATTTAAGGTTTTAATTAAATAAAATATATATATATATATATATAAGAAATATACATAAATATTTCAAGCAATCCATAGATTTTCTGCTCACCTCGACACTTTATTTTTCCATTCAACTGAATTTTACATCGGTTTATATAAAATTGATGATCTTTCTAGAACTGAATATTCTATAATTAGAAAAGTCTAGAAATTACGCCATAAACATAAGGACAAATAAATAACTTAGAATTAAACAATCCCTTTTGATGGGATTCGAACTTTCAATATCTGCTTTCCTAGCTCGATGCTTTACCTCGTAGCCACGGCATTCTAAGGTAAATCAGCTTTCGTTAAGACTTTTTTTTTTTTTTTTTTTTTTTTTTTTTTGTGATTTTTACGGGAATTTTAATTAAAATATTGAAACTTCAAAGTAAAAAAAAATAGTTTTATCAAAATTATTTATAGCCTATAGCACTCAGGAATAATGTAGATTTTGTTTAGTGAATTTTGCTTTTAAAATTGGTTCACTAGTTCCACAGATTACCCTCCACATACAAACAAACTTTTAATCTTTATATATTGGTATAGAATAGATTTACCACTAAATTTGAACTGTAACAATTGCCCAATCACTTTGAAGGTTATTCAAGTATCACTCCTCAAAATTAATGGCGGTAGTTGAATAAAAGTGTTCCTAAATTTGGCAAAACTGTTTAAAGCGCTTTAGAACGTTAGGGCAGGTAAAGGGTTAATTTAACTGTATGATATTTTAAGGTATTTAAAATTATGGTTTACTTCTCTTTAAGTTTAAAGAAACTTTAAAGCACATTTATTTAATTTTTAAAATACTTTTTACAAAGTCTTTTCATGTATAAAGATTTTCTAAAGCTGAACCATTTTTAATAAATCTAAGATATATTTTACATTATTAGTCATAAACATTTTTAGAAAAAACAATTTCTAAAACTACTGTTCTGCTTATGAATAGCTCGTGCCAATGATACATTTAATTTTTTAGAGACGGAATAATTTTCCTTTTCGATAATTAGAAGTTTATATGCATCCTTTATTTGCATCTCATAAATCTCATCCGTTCATTAAACAACGTTTTTAAAGTTATTATGCAATATAAAGAAATCTAAATAAATTTTGTTTAAAATATATGTTCTGTGAAATGTGTTTAATTCTTAGTTAAGAATGTAAGTAGCTTTTTTGTGTCCTTATTGTGAATATATATTACTTTATACATATTTAAACAGAAAAAATTCATTTTATTTTTTTATTTATTTAATCTTTTAATGAGCGCAATCTTATTTATAAATGTATTTTACATTTTTTTTTTTTTAACAAACTGGAATGCTTACATTTTATTTTGAATGAAACTAAAATTTATTTAATATGCTTATAATGCTTATAATCGGCTTTTTTATTTAAATTCCTTTTACACACGTTTTTAAAAATGTTTATAAATTATTTTTGCGGTTTAATTTTAATGAAAACGTATTCAATAAAACTTTTCTTTTTTTTCTTCTGAATAAATAAATATAATTTTTAAAATCCAGCTAAAGTGCATTAATTTATTATTTATAAGCATAATAAATCTAAAATATTTATCGAGCAAAATAGTTTTGAATCAATAAATAAGGAAATTAAATGTGACCTTAGAATTGATACAAAAAAATTATTTTAACAGCTTTTTTTTTTTTTTTTTTTTTTTTATTTTTTTTTTTTAATCCATATTAAAGACTTGCTTATATTTCATAGATCTCAAACTTTTTACAAGGATGTTTAAACGTAAATTGACTCATAAATAGTCAAATTAAAATCACAATAACACACACTTACATTTTAAATTGGTAAAGGTCTAAAAACTGTCTTTTTTTTCATTTAAAACTTTTAAGGAATATTTTTTTTCTTAACTATTTTTTCAAAAGTGTAGGCTTTTATATTGTCTTTCAAATCTGGAGCTATTTTAAGAGTTGTAACACATTTTTACTTTCTTCTATATTCAATAGAAGAAAATATTGGATTCGTAAAAGTTTTCGACTTCCGACGGATTTACACATTTTGAGAGGTCTAGAACACGATTTTACCATTTTAAAAAATGTCTGTCAGTCCGTCTGACTGTCTGTGCATGTGTGCGTGTGTGTGTGTGACAAGAATTTTTTGGCAACTGTATCTCCGGAACTACTTCTCAGAATTGTGTATAAATTTATATGTACATGCACCTTGACCTAAATTAGGGTCTATTAACTTTTTGCTTCAACCGCTAAACAGGTGGTGCTGCCATACAGCGATTTCCGCAATTTAAGGAAAGGCTATATCTCAGGTTCTATTGCGTATAATCAAACAAAACTTGATATGTAAGAAGGTCATTATGAGACATGCTGATTCCATTTGAATGATTATTGGCCAACAGGGGGCGCTGCAATACAGCGATTTTCGCAATTTAAGGGAAAGCTATATCTCAAGCTCTATTGCGTATAATCAAACAAAACTTGGTATGTGAGAAGGACATTATGAGAGATTATGCTAATTCAAGTTGGTTGCTTATAGGAAAATAAATGGCGCTGCTACACTAGAAATTTCCTCGGTAACGAGAAGTCTATATCTCAACTTGTATGGCATATAAAAACACGAAACTTGATGTATGAAATAACCGTTATAAAAATGCACTCTTTTAAGATGTTATTTACAGACAATAAAACTATTATTCTTTGGATATTTAGTGTTAGTTTTCTCTAAGATGAAAATCATTTGCAATCATCATATTAGATAATTTTAATAAATAATAGTTAAATAAATTATTTGCCTTTAATGAATTTGTATAGGAAAATATAGAAGAAAGTCTTGTGGTGGCCACAACATACTAGTTTCATTTGTAGCAAATGTGTTTAAAAATAAATATGTAAGATTTTTAAAATAGAAAATATTTGCACTTTTTATGCATCTTAAAAATTGCATCGGTATTAAAATTCAGTTAAAAATTGTGACATGGTTTTCTAAAAAATAATATTAATATCTCGAATATTTTTTTAATACTTTCTCCTACCCTTGTAACGGTAACGAAATTATTCTTTTTGAGTCAAACTTTTGAAATTGAGTTTTTGCTATATTTATACGTTTTGGTGTCCACTGAATGCAAAAGCATATTTTTAGCAGTTGATCTGCGTGTCTGAATATCTGAGTTTGTAAAGTTCTGTATTTATCTGTGTATTTTTTATCAGCATAATTCAAAAACATGTATTTGTAGACAGACACTAAAATTTTACTAAAGAGTAATAGAAATTTAAAAATGGAAAATTTATAATTATAAAATAAAGAAATTTTACTAAAAGACACTATTTTAAAGACGGTATTCTAAATATGTATTAAGGGAATGGTTCTCCGAATGGCTCGTATATAGGGATATACAGTGTGTCCTAAAACTTCCAGTACTCCAACTTAAAGAACACATTGTATCCATGATTTTTTTTTAAATATTAAATTTTATTGTCTGCTTATTATTGCATCAATTCTTTAATTTTTATCGTTTGTTTCTTTTCTCGCTCAAGTTGTGTGAAAATAAAGTTTTATGTTATTTTGTTCTTCATAGTGAAATGAGTTTATCACACATTCAGAGAATTACGCTGTTTGAAGCTTATTTTGAATGTAAATCGTATGAAAGATGCAAAGATGTTGGTCGATATAAATATCCAGATGATGCAATACCGAGTAAAAATATGCTATATCAGCTCGTTCGACAATT
The DNA here is from genome assembly GCA_963930645.1 of Salticus scenicus. Classification (NCBI taxonomy): domain Eukaryota; kingdom Metazoa; phylum Arthropoda; class Arachnida; order Araneae; family Salticidae; genus Salticus; species Salticus scenicus. Next base: position 339,938,127 of record OZ005652.1, on the reverse strand, counting down.
TCGTAATACAGGTTCTGTGCAGGTGTGTACAGGTTTCTCTACAAGAAGTCACTCCCAGCATGTTAAAACGCGTTTCTAAACACATGCGCAAACAAGTTCAGCTTTGCCTCCTAAAAAAGGGTGGACATTTTGAACATTTATTATACATGTAAGTTCTGAATTTTTTCCTCCATTATTTTAAATGTGCCTTTTATCATTAGCATAAAAATAATCGTTACAATCGCATTGAAACACACTGCCTCAGTCGCAAAAAAATTGCTAGTTGCTAGTTTAACATCTTTAGACTGCGCTAAACGCATTAAAGCATGATTTGTATAGAATATTGCATGGATATAATCCACCATTCATTTACACAATTTATTTACCATTCATTTATGCAATCTACACTAAATATTTCTCATATATTAGGTATTTATTTGGAAATTGTTGAAAATTCATTTCAAGTAGTGTTAAGTGTTTTCCATATCATACTAATTGTAAATGTAGTGTCTATATAATTTTTATTACTATATTGGATGTAATTGTTGATGTATTTTAGAAAATTTTATAAAGTCCAGGAAGACTGATTAGGAATGATAATTATTTTCACATACTCAAGTTTAATTTGAATTCCAATTTTAAACATTGGTTTCTTTTCTATATTTACGTGATTAGGTCTTCGAATACGAAATTCCTTTCTTGTTATTAGCTTGTGTTATTAACATATCACCAATCTGTGTTTTGTGTGTTATTAGCATAAATGAAATTGAATAATTACAGTAAATTCCGATTGTTATCTAGAACATTATATGCTGAGGCTGTCATTTGAAAAGTTTGAACAAGATTAGTTATTTTCATGTTGAAGCGGTGTGTTTAAAAGTTTCCTGAATAATCTGAAATAAACCTTTAAATTTGATAACAGTTTTAATATATTCATTTTAATGAATGTAAGTGCCATGTTCAAAGTAAGAGTTCTGGGGTACATAAATATATATATCAAATATGTCTGTTTCGAAACTTATTTTTATCTGTTTTTGAAGAACGTTTATATATCGTACTTATTACTTTACACCGTAATCGGTAATTTGTTTTTCAATTATTTAAATGCAAACGAAATAAGCGCCACACCCGATGTTTTATTTTTAGCTTTAAACGCATCATTAAATATTAAATTCTAGAATATTTTACAGAATTTTAATTATTAATTGTTAATTAATAAAAAAGTATTGTTTATTCAAAATATCAAAATTATTCAAAATTATTTATTCTTTTTAGATTTGATCATCTGATGACTGAATCTAGGTATGGATGTTTACAGTGGTTACGAATATACTTTGAACAATATCTCCTTATCTTATTAGTTCTAGGGAACAAGAAAAGGTGGGGGGTGATAAAAAAAAAAGTTACAAGTCGAATAAAGAAATATTTATTAACAATAGACAGAAAATTCAAATTGAGAATTAAGAGGCATACGTGCCTATCACTTTGCGGCATAATCACCAAGTCTATTTAGACATTTATCAGAACGCAGAACCAACTTGTTTAACCCGTCTTGGTAGAAATCAGGTCCCTGTCCATTGAGCCAGGTCTCGGCGGATGCTTTCACAGCACTGTCTGAAGAGAACTCTGTGCCGGATAAGTGCTCCTTCAACCTCGGAAACAGGAAATAGTCACCGGGGGTTAAATATAGGCTGTAAGGGGGTGACTCCACATTTCCCACCTGAACCGTCGCAACAATTCCTGCGTTGCTTGAGTAGTATGGGGCCTGGCACTGTCATGCAGGAGGATGACACCTTCACTCAACATGCCCAGCCGTTTGCGTCAGATGCTTCGCGGACACATTCTTTGCCCATAAAAATCGAATCACGGCTCGCATTTCTACACGAGACCAATTTTCTAAGCGTCTTGCCATTTCAATCGTCCTGAACTGTCTGAGAGCTTTCACTACCTACCCGCACACCAGCTGTATGACAAGTAGCACCATCTGTCTCCACTCTGGGGATACAAAAGTTCTCCACAATATGTAGTTTTCAAATGCTGCAGCTTGTAACCCTTTTTTCTGATCACCCCTCGTACAAACGTCAAATACAACAAATGTAAAAATATCTTTCATTTTATTAACATCAGTGAAAACAAATATTTTTTAAGGTGATTTTTTTTAGACAACGTACCCATCTGATAATTCATTGCTGAACAAAATTGGTGAAATATACAATTGCCTAATTTTAAGATATTAAAATATGAATTTAATTAATAATATCTGGTGTAAGTTTAAAAATAGGGAAAGTATAGTAAATTATGCGCATAACTTCTTTCTAAACTAAAATTGGTACATTATCTAATATTCCAAAAGAAACGCTGGATCTTAAGAATATGTAGGAAATATATTTAATAAAAGACATTTTTTTTTTCAAGCCTATGAAATGTATTTTAAAAGAATTGTATTATAAATTAACTCCACTATTAAAAAAATTTTATATATTCATCTTTAAAATTAAATGTATAATTTAAAAATCCTTACATGAGTAAAAGATAGTTCCAGTAACATAACTGACATATATATATATATATATATATATATATATATATATATATAACATATATATATATATATATACTACCAGATTTACCTGGCGTTGCCCAGGTTGAAGAAGTGTTTATAGAATTTTGATATCAATGAAAGAACTGAATAAAGCTAGAAAATCTAATTTTTTAAATACCAAATATTACAGGTATAAAATGAAAAAGTGCATAAAAAATAAAAGTATTTTTATATACTTTCTTAAGATTGTAAGAAAATATGTTTTTCATTTTGCAAATTTGGCTATTACATCTTTCGAATAATACCACATTCAATTCTCTACTCCCATAAATAATATATTAAAAGTGTCCTACAACTTCAATGCTTGCTATTAATGTATAGATTTTATTTCCGGAAAAGATAAATAAATGTGTATTTTATTTCCTTGTTTTGGCACGAAATATTTATTTCCTTTTACGTGGCAATTTATCTAATATTTATTCCTGATTCAAGATATTTATTTTTTATTTATTTATTTATTTATTTTTTTAGATTTCCTGGAAAGTTGTTTTTATTGAATTTATAACAAACTGGAAATTTCAATCTCTAGAGAAATAAATTTAAGTCAACTCCATAAAAAATAAAAATCATGTCTCTGTCTATTTGTATACATAAATATCGTTTTTAAACACTTGTTTCGAATAAATAATTTGCGTTCATTAAAATATGAAAATAAAAATATTAATAAACTTGTTAATGATACTACTAAAGTGGGACTCCCAAAAAACTTTGTCTGTTCAATAATATTTCAATAATAGTGTGTCTATCTTAAGAAAAGGACACTTGTTTGTATCTTACAAAAATTAATAAAATGATAAAATATAATAAAGAGTGGAGGATGGATGGGCGGATGCTTGATTAATAAGGCAGGTAGTGGGATATGGCTGGTTGGTTGGGTGGGTTGATGAATTGATATTTATTAAAAGGAAAAAAAAAAACATGGGAGTTTTGTTGCATTTACTACTATTAAAATTCCTTTTCATCCCTGGACTAAACTTTTTTTTTTTTTATATTCAAATTATTTATATTGGGATAAATTGCTAAAAATACATTCTAGATTATTAAATTTAATTATGTGAATAATACTCAATACATTTTACATTTAATTAGCAATATCAAATTTATTATATTTAAAATAATATTTATATAAATGCATTTTTAATAACAAAATAAAAAGTAAACATTTGTCTCAATTCCCGCAATCTAATTACAAGTTTAACAGAAGAGTTTTTAATTATCTTAATTTATATTTGTCATTATTACAAGATATTTATACTATTTATTACAGATTTTTTTTTTTTTTTTTTTTTTTTTTTTTTTTTTTTTACGTAAAAGTGTTTTTCTAGATGCATAATTATTCCAAAGAACATTCTTATTATCCTAAGAAAGCAAAGTTGTGGAAAGCATTAGGCATATGCGATGTAATTTCTGGATTAAAACACGTATTCTGTTAAAATAAAGGGCTATATAATCACAAGGAATTACGTGGCAACTTATCTAATATTTATTTCTGATTCAAGATTTTTTTTTTTCTTGGAAAGTTGTTCTCTTATCGAATTTCTAACAAATTGGAAATTTCACTATCTAGAGAAAAAATTTAAGTCAACTCTATAAAAAAAGAGTTTTCGTATCTTTTATGTAAAAAAAAAAAAAAATAAATAAATAAAAAATAAAAATAAACTGTGTTTAAATCCTTATACAAGTAATAACTCTGCTTTCCATCACTTTAGTCTTCTTTAATTTTTTATTTATATTTTTAATCTTCTCTGGTAAAATTTTGTGTGTTGTTCAAGCATATGACGAAAATTTTTAATTTTTTAACATTCATAGGTTAAAAATCCCACTTTTTTTTTTTCAAAAATTTAATTCATTCCAGCTGAAAATAAGAAATGTTTGCAATTTTTCAATGTACATTTTGCAATCTTATTCTGGATGTTGTAAATTTTCATTTGCGTGCTAGTGTCTTCATGTATTATTTAGTTTGGAATGTTGGTTATTTATGTGTCTAGGTCAACTTTAAGAATTGAAATTTCATCCGCTTCCTCTCATTCGATTGAGCTAAAATTTTGCATATACACTTGTCACTTCGATGAATATATATGCTCAAGTAGTAAAGGAGATCTCGCGATTTAGAAAAATTTGCTTCCAAAATTTGTCTGTTCAAACTTTCTTTTTGATTTTAACCCACTTTCTTTCACGTGGTTGAGGTGAAATTCTGTATGCATGTATAATTCAGATGACAATCGATGCTCATGCAGTAATGGGCTTAGGGAGGGGTGGGGTGGAAAAATCCAGAACAAGAAATATGAGTAATAAAATTTTAAAACGAGAAAAACTGTCAGTTCTACGAAAAAAAAAAAAAAAAAAAAAAAAAAAGTCGATATTTGCATGCTTGCCAAGAAGAGGAAGCTTTATGCAAAACAGTTTTTTTTAATTTTTTTTTCACAAACAGAGTACTGTTATTTTTTTCTTATCTTTACTTAATGTGGTTCGATGACAAGGGGTTCTGTAATCCGTTCTGGTCGTTTATTGTGTTAAAATAGATGTTTTTCCAGAAAAGGTGTACTCTGGTGGACATTTTGGAACTATAGATTTTATTTTATTTTGTTTTATTTATGTATTTATTTATTTATTTGAAATTCCGTTAGAGCATCTCGTGTATAGTCTATATACCAAATTTCGTTGCACCCCCTTCACCCGTTTGCGCTGTAGGATGCTGTTTATAGGGGAAGTTTAATTATAACCACCCTGTATATATATACATATATATATATATATATATATATATATATATATATATATATACAGGGTGAGTTTGGCATAATCTGTCAAAGTTATGGTAGATAGAAGAAAAATGTGTTTTTTCCATCCCGTCTGAAAAAAACCTAAATTTGCGAGCTTTCTGAAAGTTTTACACGCAAAATAAGCACATATATGGAAAGAGCAGAAAAAATCCTATCGGGTGACACCATTGACATTAGGATACCTTAATTTGACGGCGAGCTACAAGTGCTAAAACATTGGCGAAGTTTAAAATCGAGTTGTCACCAAATGCTTTAACCTGCAATTCTGCAAACACCATTCAAGCTACAATCGGTCAAATTTAACAAAAACTTCTAAAATCCACAAGCTTTAGAATGAGCCCACAATAAACCATATCGGTGTTCTAGTTCAGGAGAAATTTAACCCTTTGTTTGAAATACATCACTGAACTCGACGTTCGTCGAGAAGGAGACTCACGGGGTGCCATGGTCGTTCCTGATTTCATGTCCGCCTTCCGCCCGCTGCTTTGTCAGATTCAAAAAAGAAAGTTTTAAAGACAAACAAGAAAAGTAGCCGTTGTATTAACTTTACAAACATAGTGGAATGGAAATAAAAGAAGTGTGATGTTTCTCACGTCTTTCACAAAGGAATATGCAAAAAAAAAAAAAAAAAAAAAATGTCGTATCTCACGTTTATGATTAAAGCACATATGCATTCGAAAGGATGAGTGAAATTTAGTGCCACTGCTGAAATTGCTTACCTCCACAACTGATACATGGTCTTGCGCGCTTACGAACGGAAACCACAGTAGCTCTTAGCGAAAGCTCATCCCTGAGTTTTATTATTGCATCATCGAGCCGGCTGCTTAAATCTTGCAAACTGGACACTTCTGTGTGGTAAACCTCTTGCTTCAGGAAACCCTAAACATAGAAGTCCAATGGAGCGAAATCTCGCGATCTAGGTGGCCAAGGAATTGGTCCATTACGACCAATCCATCGCGGATACTGCTGATTCATGAAGTCCCTAACGGCATTGGAAGAATGTGCAGGGGCCCTATCGTGTCTTAAAATGATTTCCGCTCGTTGTGGTACAGAAATGACATCAAGTAATCCTGGAAGATGATGTACCAGAAACTCCAAATATTAATTGCTTGTCAGATGACCATGGAACACATGTGGACCTATCAAGCGATTGCTAACCACTCGAAGCCAAACATTTAAGCTGAATCGCGTCTGTAATGATGAATTTCGTGCTACAAATGGATTTTGTTGAGAATAATGATGCCAGTTATGTAAATTTAACATGCCATGCCGAGTTAAAAGCGACTCATCTGTCCACAGTATCATTCTAAGGAAATGGTGTTCCTCAGTATCTGGATCTAAAAGACAGCGGCAGAATGTTACCCGCTTTTGAAAATCTGAGCGGCATAATTCTTGTACCGGTGTGAAGTGGTATGGATGATACTGGTTTTTGCGCAAAACATTCATCACTTTACTTTGGGAGATTCCACCTTCTCTCGCAAGTATGCGTGAACTCATATTTGGATTTTCCTCCACTCGGTCGAGTATGGACTTCTCAGCGGTGGCGAAGCGGCGACCATGGTCCCTTTCGTACACCCTACCGAACGACCCACTCTCCCTAAGCCTTCGATGAATTGCGGCAAATACAGCACGGTTGGGCGCACGACGATGTGGATAACGTAGACGGTACTCTTCTTCGGCTCTCCGAGAGTTACCATCGCAAAATCCATATACAAAATACATATCCGCGTACTCTTCATTTGTAAAACTAGGCATATCTGTTTACAGGTTGGAAAGTATGACAATACTTACTATATGGAATACATACATGGACAAACTGGATTATAAAAATACAAGAATATATATATACATACATGGACAAACTGGAATAGTCATTAGAAAATGGAAAATTGAAAACCTATGTTTATAATGGGGGTGGTTTTCAATTTCCCATTTTCTAATGACTATTCCAGTTTGTCCATGTATGTATATATATATTCTTGTATTATTTATATTCTTGTATTTTATATTGATGTATTATATTTTGTGCTTGATTTCTGAATTCAACTGCTTTTTATGCTTTGTACTAATTAAAATTCGTTTGCTGTATGGTCTTGCTTCCATCTGTGAGAAGTTGGGGGCTAGAAACGTGTTTTTGGGTTAAATTACCAGCGTATCGTCAGAAACTTCGCACATTCCTTTCCCTACATGGGGGAGCTCCCCTGATGAAGGACCTCATGTGTTTTTGGATTAAATTTTCATCTGGCTTTGATTATTTTGCTTATTCATATATATATATAGTGTAACCACATTTCCTAAGACTAGCAGGGAGGACAAGTCTAAAAGCTTGGAGGGGGGCCAAATTGAACGACAGATTGGGGTTTGGAAAACATCCATTCGTTCGACGTTCTCTTATTGCTCATTTTTCCCTCAATCAGATGACTGTTACCCATATTTTAACAATGAATTAGTTAAGTCAGCTCTTGCGGAGGGATTTACGTGGTCTGAAGAGATGTGGATGAAGAATAGACGGGTGCAGACGAAAAAAAAAAAGAAAAAACATGAACGTTAGTAAGCGATTTGCGTACTTAGTTGTTGAACAGCTGTCATAGCTGAAACGACAGCAGATTTAGCTTAAAATTTAATGAAAAATAAAAGTTTTTAACATTCATCCTTTGATATTTTTGCTCTTTAATTTACAAACGATTATTTCAGAAAAATATTCTGATTATAATTTGTTTGTGTAGGTCATGTTTTTTAATTAACAATTTCGCGAACGCTAACGTAGATTCACGTCATTTCAATATCTGTATATAACTCCACCAGTGGACGTTTCTTTGGAAATTTGTATGTTATTTATTTCTTAAAAATATACTCTATATTAATATTCGTACAATCAATATACTATGAATACGAATTCTTTGATTAGAAATAGTATAATTATAATGTATATACATTTGTAATATAAATGTGAATACAGAAAATTTTATTTTTCAATATTGTAACTTGAGAGAATATCGCCCACAGGCGGACCCTACTGTCAAAAAGACAAAAGTATGCGGTCGCCAAAGTGTTAATTTGAAAATAAATAAATAAATAAATAAATAAGAAGAAGAAGAAGGAGAAAAGGAAAAGGAAAAAGAGAAAAAAAAAACTGCTTCTGCTTAAATAAGTTTAATAGTTGTATTAATAAATATTAAGAAAATATATGATGACATTAATTAGTAATTTAAATTGTTAAAAAGTGTCATTTTGAAAAGTAAAACAAAAGTATAAAAAATATAAAAATAAATTTGCATAAATATACGCTTGGGTTTTTTGATATTGTCTGGTGCTTTATACAACACTTTTTAACAAATAAACTCTTTATAAAAAAAATAATAAAAAAAACTGAACTTTCGTTTTTTATTTTGTACTACGCCAGAATGATGATTTGCAATAGATTGATGAATTTGCTTCTAAATTTAGAGAACTTCTCAATTTTGTATCATTGTTCATCATGAGAATGAGATTTTTTGCATATGCTTCAGGATTAATTATATTATTGTTGAGATTATCTTCCCCATTATATATATATTTTTCAAATATGTTACATAATCTATTTACTATATGTGACTGATTATTTACAGACAAATGTAGAGTCATAAAATTTTATGTGGACTCGTAATTTACATTTAAATCTAAGTGCGTTATATAATTTATTTACCAAACAATTTCGTTTGATTTATTACATGTTTGAAGGCTGTAATACCTGCTAAAATAAACATATAGTTAAAAAAAAATGTGCTTATAAAACAAAAGTTTAAACATAAAATCAATAAGATGGTTGAAATAACATTTGTGTATTTGACAGCCAGATTGATGCTACAATATTTGTTGATTTTATTATTATTATTATTGTATTATCAGAACTGCTTTTTTCAGCAGATATCAATTTCTAAATTCACAGTAGTGCATTTTTTGTTTAATTATGAAAAGATTTAAAAATAGAAAAATAAATTGAAACAATGAAAGAAGCAGAAAATATTAAATATATATTTTTTTAATCTTAGTATAAATCTACAAAATGCATTCTTTAAGCGAGTTTAGATAATAATAAAATAAGGTAAACCACCGTTTCTGTTTCAATAACAATTTTTCTCCAATCGATAACTATTCTTTCAACTAGAATTTTCAGTTGTAGAAGTATAATTATGTTACAGTCAGCAGCAAAATTATTGAACCACTAGCAATATTTCCTACTTAAAAGATGGGAACCTAATACTGTTTTTTTTTTTTTTTTTAAGTAAATATTTGTCGAGTCATGATATTAATCTTATACTGTTTATCAAAAAGTAAGTTGACGATAAAAATTAGCAATCAAATTAAAAAACTATATAAATGTAAGGATGTGTGCTTCAACAATTTTTCTGCCGTGTGTACATACAACTCAAGAAACAGTTTTAATGAATTTAATAAGAAAACTTGGAATTTAAAGAATGAAATAGAAACTGGAAAAATTTCCTGCGACTTATTACTGCAAAAGCATTTTTTTTTTTTTTTTTAATTTTTTAATGTTTATTTTTTTTCTAACATTTAAGGTATCTGCCTACTTACGGAGCACTTTTTTCTGAAAAAGCAGACTATGCAATAAATACTTATATTTTTAGTTATAAACGGACATGAAATGATGAAAAATAGTACATTTTAAGCAAATATTTCTTTATTTTGCAAAAAAAAAAATAGGTGATTTTGTGTAAAAAATGAGCAAAATTTCACGTTTACGCCAAACCTCATATACACAATAAAAATGAATTTAATTCAATATCCATTGAAATACATAATGATATGACCCTTAACTGTGCATTGAACTAAAAGTTAACAGATATTCTTAAAATTGACTGAAATATGGTAGCTAACAGAGAAAACTACAGAATTTTCCGAAAAAAAAAAATCTGTTTTTTAGAAAATAAACACATGTAAAATCTTCAAAATAGTACATAGAACTTATCTTTTAGTTCATTGCGTGACTGGAAATCTGTTATATACTGTGAAAAAATTTCATAGAAATAACATGAAAACTTTTGGAGAAATCAGGTTTATCGCATACACAAAAATCGAAAAATATAGTTTTTCATAAAACGCATTTAAAGATTTTACTTAATGTGTAATTATTTGTTGGGAAAAATAAATAAATGCATGGGGTATAATAATAATAAAAATCTGAATGATTTAAATTGAAAACAAATGTGATATCAATCCTAATTACCAATGTTTACCTTTCACCAGCTCTTTAAACTGGTGAGATCGAGCACTTCCTGTCTTAAAGAATCTCACTTCCGGTTTACTTAATTGGCTATAACTTCGGTTCTAATTAGTGTACAAACAAATGTAAAGGTGTTTTAGAAAGCTAAAAGTCTATTCTTTAAAACCAAATAAAAAACAGAAATGGATTTTTTTGTCAAAAATGGTCATTTTAAAGTAGGCAGATACCTTAAGTTTTTAGTATTGTTTATATTAATGTAATAATGTCTTAAAAAATTCCCTTTTTGAATCTATTTCACTGATTTTTTTTTTCATTTCTGTTTGATTGATTTAATGATTTAATTATATTTTTCTGTCAACAAATAGGCTATTTCCTATTTATATCAAGTTCAAACGACTACTTGGCAAAGTTTCGCTTGTTTCTAGAATAGACAGACTATTTTTAAATGTTTTCTAAATTTCTCAAAAGTACAATAGTGATTTAATTTCATTCACAATATAATAAAAAAGAATGAAATTAAAAGAGGTTTAATTTCATTCAAAATAATTAATTCGAAATAAAATAAACGCAATCGTTTTATTATTGCACTTAGTAATACTAAGTAAACTGGCCGTTAGAGATGTGTTATTTTCATGAAATGAGCAATGTATTAGGTGATTGTAGGAAACGTCGCCGACTGAAATGCTCCATCCATTAGCTTATTATTGCCACCATATAATATCAATTTACCTTAACTTAATCAGAGCCCTATCTGTATGGTAATGTGTGATCTAGCGATATCCTTTACAAATATGATCTATTATAGACGAAACACTATTCGAGCTTGGTACGATGTTATGAAATTCACAGTAAAGAACATATTAATAACGATCAATTAGCGCCTCATCCTCATACTCTTCGCAGATTAGTCGTGGCATTCATAACCCTCTCAAGTACGGAGAACTGCTAGATTTTCAGTGCCCCAACACAAAAAAGTTTGACTAATTACACAATTGCCCTTATAGCACATTTACATTCATATACCTTGAAAAAACACCTCATGTAGCATTTCATGACATCGCAGGCACGTTTCACTTCTCTAGATAACATCTGATGTTGTACACACGTAGAAATGTCCTCCATTTGCGACATGAAATGCATTGGATAGATATCGCACTGGTATATCCATGGGACGTTGCATAAGTATAGCTGTATTAGGGTCGTTGTTTTCACAGCCCAAATCTACCATTTAAAAGAAATTCTGAAAAGGTTGCAAAATGCTATGAAAGGGTTGTACATAGTGTTCTGTGTGGGTGCCTTTGAAATATCAATTCTTTGAGTATGAATAAAAACCAGTACAAAATTTTTAATGTGAGCTTTCATTAGGCTTACTTTTAAATATTATTATTATTATTATTATTATTTATTAAATTTTAATTTATTACTCAAAATTCCTTCAAACGAATTCTCTTGATATGATTTTAAGTGTCACATTTTTCATTGAGAAAGAAAATATATATTTCATAATTCTAAGTCACAGAGATAAATAGTTTTAAACTGCATAGAAAAATATTTCTGATTTCTTTCCTCTCACAGCCGTTTCAGGATTTATTCGAGAAAAACAACTATTTTCAAATTGTATTTTTGATATAAATAATGCAGAAGCATCTTTATTACCTCAAGCATTTTAAACCTACATAAACACATGAACATTTGAAATCAAAGTATTGTCAACAAAATTTCGTTGAAGAATGTTGACGATTTAAAAAATCACTGAGCTTTTTTTCATCTTTTATTTCTTACTGCGCGCATATGGCAGCAACATATTGCTTTAAGTAAAGTAAATAAATTTCATGAAATATCCAGTATGCATTTATGGATTCAATCAGAAGAAATAATTTTAAATGCGGTTCTTTAAAATAAACCAGATTTTAGAATTTTAATTGTATGTAACGTCTAATGATGTATTAATGTATGGAAAACTTGTTATGTATTAATAACATAACATATATTTTTCCTTTATGGAGTATCAAACTGATTCATTTAGAAGTTTTTGTGGAAATAAATGTGTTATATATTTTATTTTTACCGTAGGCATACGAGTATATACGCGTATCAATATTTTATGCTTATTTTATGTATATATATATATATGTTTTACTCTTACTTAGAAAAAATTAATTATTTTATTACTAAATTTACTTCATCATTTTTATTTTCCGAACATACATATGTAAGGAAATTATTGTAATCATGTCAAAAATCCGAATTTGAAATTTTGATGTTTCTATACATTTTGAGGTCCTCCGAGTCCTTATTCACTATTTTATGATGATGTATGTATGTATGTGCGTGTGTTTGTGTGTGAGTGAACACGCTAGCGTCTAAACGCTTTGCTAGAATAAGTTGAAAGTTAGTACGCATGTTGTAAGTCACCGTAGCACGAACCCTATTGATTTTGGTGAATCTAGCACTTATAGTGTTTTACAGGGACACCAAGAAAAATTCTTTTTTATTATAGCTTATGGGGCCAAATTTTTAAAATTGCAATAGCGTCTAAACGCCTTATTAAACTGAGCAAAAAATTATACACATGTTATAGGTCATAGTTGCACGAACTGTATAGATTTTAGTGAATCTAGCACTTACAGTTTTTTTACAGGGACACACACACAAAAACCATTTATCATTATGGCCTATGGGACCAAATTTTTAAAAGTGCGATAGTGTCTAAACGCCTTTTTCAATTGAACAAAAACATTATACACATATTATAGGTCACAGTCTCACGATTTGTATAGATTTTGGTGAATCTAGCATTTATAGTTTTTTTTTACAGGGACACAGCAAATAATTCTGTATCATTACGGCCTATGGGGTAAAATTATTTAGAGTGCGATAGCATCTAAATGCCTTATCAAAATGAGCTGAAAATTTATATGAATGTTTTAGGCCACCATCACACAAACTATGTAGATTTTGGTAACTCTAGCACTTACAAAATTTTACAGAGACACAAATAAAAACTGCTTATCAATATGGCCTATAGGCTCAAATTATTTAAAATGCGACAGTGACTAAACGTCTTATTCAAATGAACTGAAAATTTATATAAATGTTATAGATCACCATCACACGAACTTAACGAACTTTAGAGAATCTAGCACTTATGGTTCTTTTTACAGGGACACAATACGTATTTCTTTATCATTGTGTCGCATGGACTCAAACTTTAAAGTGCGATAGCGTCTAAATGTCTTATCTGATGAAGCTGAAAAATTTTATAAATATTATAAGTGACTGTTGCACAAATATAAGCATTTTGGTGAATCTAGAATTTATAGATTTTTACAGGGACATTACAAAATTTTTTTATCATTGCGATCTGTGGACTTAAAGTACAATGGCGTTAAATTACTCAACGTGCGCTATATGGAGAAAAACACCCTAATTTAATTTTCTCGCTTTTGTTTATTTAACAGCTCCCCTTACTTTATCTGCAAAACCGTTGATTATTCAGTGTTCGGAAAGTCGCGTGGAATCACTCCAGAATTTGTTTTACAGTTATTACCATCTGATTATTTAAAATCTTTGTAATAGACTTAATTAACAAAATTTTAAAAATTATTTCGGCTATTAAATTATAATATGCTTTTCTCACATTTATAAAATATTATTATTATTACTATTATTATTATTATTTTACAGTTATTTTTCACGAACAGAAAAGTCTGTATATCTGTATGTAAGTTAGCAAAGTTTTGTGAGATTAGTATCTCATGAAAAAATACACGAAAATATATTTGGTTGGAACACAATATAAATTTGTGGTGATTGGATTTCGGTGTATATCACCTTCTTGGTGGCAATGTTGTATTGGCTAAATCCCACTTGCGTAAAATCTATATCTCAGCCTCCATAGTATATATTATGCTTCAGATATTATATATATTATGGTTGTTATAAAAAACTATGTCGATTAAATTAGGGCATATATCGGCTTATAGGTGGCGCTATTCCGCTGTAATTTTTTTATACTTACGGGAAAGCAATATCTAAACATCTATACCATATAAACACATCAAACTTAGTATATGAAAAAGCAAAAAGAAACAGCTATGCTGGATTAATTTGAGTGCATATCAGCTGACACGTGGCAGGGTAATATGGTCGCAGCCTTTTTCAGGTTTTAGGCAATTTTCTGATCAATCATTATATTAGAATGATACAGAATAATGTTTTTTGATGGTCACAACATATTTTTGTTTCTTTCAATCACGACATAATTGTCTTCTTGTACTGTTACTGCGCAATACCTATAAACATATTTACTGGCTGTTGCTACATGCATGCTACTAATTTTAAAATTTAACACTGATTTAATGATTTACAAGAGTTTCTTTCTAATTTTCATTAAAATCCTTCAAAAGATCTGTGTTAGATCCGTTGAAGAAAAAAAAAATGGATCCGGATATTTTTTTTCTCGCTGATACGGATACGGATCCTTCTTTTATTGAAGGATATCCGCGGATTCGAATATGGATATGGAGCTCGGACACATGTCTAATATGTATATATGTAGTAAAAGGAAAGAATGCATTATTGATATAAGCACTGATTTAAGTGTAGATTTTCTAAAAGTCTTGTAAAGATGCTTTTATTGGACTTTGGAGGTTTACAAATCCTTTTCGAGTGCTATAAATAAATTTTCTCTCTCTCGTTATGTATGCATATATTCTCTCTCTCTTTATACATGCATCTATCTATCTATTTATATTAATGTAATACATTAGTGTAACTTTTCAAGAAATTAAAGTGAAAAAATGAGAGTCACTTAATTTTATCCCATTATTATGATATCATTATATCATCAGAACTAGCCCCCATTCTTGCAAATGCTCTTAGACATTTCTGAGCCTCTGAACTGTAGAACTCTGTTAATTTATTTTGAGTAGACAAAAGAGCGACAATCCATAAAATTAATGAAGTCGTTTAGTGGCTGACTAGTTTAAAGGTTAACAACTACTCTAGAAGGTATGTATCAATTATGCTGTAAATGCAGATTTGCATTCAAATTTCTTTTCTTTTCTTTTCTCTCTTTTTAAGTTTTTACGTAAAAATGGTTTTGTACATAATAATGTGTTTTAAATGCAAGAATTTGTACATTTTTGCTATTACTTTATATTTTTGGACCATCAAATTATACCTTTGGTGATTATTTTGGACCCCTAAATCCTAACCTTGGTGGTCTTTATGGATTACCAAATTTCCATTCACTCTCGTGTATTCTAATATAGTCTAATTTTATCATAACTAAAAAAATGTGATTTGTTGTTTTAATTACTAGAAGTGTTAATGTCTGTTGTAATAATTAAAAAGAAATATTTCATTCATTTATGAAGTTTTGATGATAGAACAAAATAAATAATGCCCGTGTGTGCAGCTAAAATTTTTTAAATAACAACAGTATAACGTATTTACACAATTATGAGAAATTCGCAAATGTTTTGTTCTATTTGTTTCTGTACGAAACTGATTAGCGTGTTTTTTAAACAGTTTTAGAAACATTTATTGCTAGAATTTTAATTTTACCTTTCAAATATTGAGTTTATTTATGTATGTAAAACAATTACGACTTTGTTTTTCTTAGAAATTCTAAATGGAGACATCTGTGTAACTAATTCGAACTGTTGGCTCAAACATTCTGAAATACAAAGTTTTTCTATTACCTAACAAGTATTTCATTAGTTTTGCTATGTGTATTACTAAATTTCTGCATGTTTATGGATTTATTTTATTTCCTGATATTTACAAATATTTAAACATTTCATAGTTGATTCCATAACGAATGACGAACATATATAATATATAATATATATAATAATAAGAAAAGAAGAAAAATAATAATAAGAAAAGAAAAAAAGTAAATCGAAAAACTCTAAGATTTTAAATTTCAGTTACTATTTTTATTCTCATTTTCCCTGACTACTATATGTAATGGTAGTATTGTATTTCGTCAAAATGATCGATATCAAGTTTTCATTTGAATTACATGTTTTAAGATCTGAGTCCATAAAATTTATTATAGAATTTGGTCAGCGTGCATGTGCGTGGGTATATGTTCATGTGTATTTGTACATATGTCTGTGATGAGTATTTCGACTATCATATCTCCGAAACTAATATAAAGTTATAATGAAAAACTTCAGAATTAAGACAGCGTCTGTGTACCAACTTTTGGTGAAAATTAGAAATTTGGAAGTAAGTCGAATTTCAAAAACAGTTATAACAATTTTCTTCAAAATTGCTATATAAACACTGTTTTAGATTTCCTGTTATCTGTATTAGTTAGTTAGTTCAGGAAAAGTTATAGGCATCCTGTATAAGCAGGTAAATTTTAGATATCTTAAGTATATATATTTAGAACTCTGTTGATTTTCTACAAACCTGCCACATTAACTTTCTTTGTATTTCAAAAGGTTCCCGATGAGCAAATAATTCTGTCAAGATTTGGTGAAAATAACAAATCAAAGCAAAAGTCGGTATCTAAAAAATTGCTGTCACGATTTTCTTTGAATTAGGTAAAAAGCTTTTTTCAAATGTTCTTCATTAAATATATTACTTGGTTCACATAAAAAAAAATCATAGGTTTCTTAAATAAGTACCCTGTTTTCTAACGATTTTCTTCAAATTTGCTACATTTTAAGATGCCTTTTCGCATCTAAACTTTAGATGCTACAGGAGTATTGACAAATGCTCAGATTAAGTAGGTTAGTTTTAAAACACAGATATTGGTATTTCAAAAAATAGTTCTCCCTATTTCATTAAAAGTCGCATGTAAAATATGTTTTATACATATTTTCAACATATGTACTCATTTGCTTTTAAGGAAATTTGTTGGGTGTTTGATTTGTTAAGTTAGTTTTAAATCTTATGACCACACTTTCCAAAAGAAATTCTAATATGTATAGTAGAGGATTATAAAAGTTGTATTGTGGTTACACACAACATTATTTTAAATAGAATTAATCTAGAACCATATTTTAATTGTAACTAACGTTCACTTACTAACATGCCTGGTAACGTTCTTATTGATATTCCGTAGTACTGTTAGCGACGGCTTTTTTTCAAACCAGTATTTTTTAGAGTATTTTTCTTATATTAAATTATTATTGCATTTGCTGAATATTACTCTACAAATTTACTGGTGTGAAAAAAAGGGTGCGACTGACAACACTACGGAATATTAATTAGGATATTGGCATGTATGCTTACGAAAGCATTTTCAACTTCCAAGTTTCTTTCTTTTTATTTATTAAATTTAAATTTGCTATTCAATCATAGTAATCTGTGTATACAGATGTTCAGATAAGGAATATTAAATAAATGCTATTATGGTTAATTTTGTTATAATTTTAAATAATAATAATAATAAAAAAAAAACCTTGAAAATTAATTTTAATGATTTTTTTTTTTAAATTTAAATAGAATTATTCTATAAGAATATTTTAAGTATAAATAATATACACTTACAATAAAAAATCTTCCTCCTATGAAAATAAAGAAAACTTTTTTGAGGTTTCTTTTTTTCTCTTTATATTAAATTTAGAATAAAGTAATTGTTAAAGAAACAGTTATTTACTTTAAGCTTGTACAGAAAAAAAAAAAAAAAAAGTCTTTAAATGGTAAGTAAATGGTTTAAGTCTGCACTAAAAGCTTCTTAGTCATGAAAAACGTTTCAAATGTTAATGGTAAAAATGTAGTTATCCTAAAGAAATAATCCTTTTGATTTGCTAAGCCCTTTACCGTGAGCCGTAAAAGCCCTTTTTTTTGTAGCAACAAAAAGCATTTCTTTACTTTACGAGAAATAATTTAATAAAGTGAAAGAATTCTCGAATCACACATTTTTAGAAAATTCTGTTTTACACAAAAACGTTAATTTTCTGAGTGTATTAGGTAATAATGTTGCTTTAGAATGAAATGCTGTAAAATGTACGTTTTTCGAAATTAGTGGTGTAGACGAGAATTTTCAATCCAATTCGTCTAGAGTATACGTTTGTATATATATATATATAAGATTTACCATAAAAGTTTTTGGTTTATTAAACAATAATTGATAATTTAAAAAAATACACTTACTATTTTAAATTTTAATAATTTATTTTATTTTATTTTTCATCCTTACTTTTTGATGCCTTCCAACAAGACTTAATAGTGTTTATTTCGGGTTTTTTGTCCGTCTGTCCACCCATCTGTTCGCGATCTAAATTAATATAATTCCTTAAAATTAATATGTGTTATTTAATTTTTTTTTTTTTATAATTTCCTACGAAAGTTTTCATTTTATTGTACATTAATTAGAATATATATATATACTATATTCATTTTTAATTAAATTATTATTATTATTATTATTATTAGTTTATTTTACAATCTTTGCTTTTTAACGCATTCCAACGAAGTTTTAGGTGTTTATGACTTCGGTTTGTCTGCCTGTCAATCCGCGTTCCAACTCCCGTAAATATTCATGGAACTCCTTGAAGCTTATATAGGATATTTAAAATTGCTATGAGAAATTCTGTATTGGAAATGTAATAAATACCAGCGCTGGTTTGTGTACAGGGACATCGGAAAGAATTCCTCGGAATTTTTTTCTGTGCAAGTTATTTCTACAAAACCACCCTATAATAAATATATTTTTCACGCAAATCGTAATTAAGTTGACATTAATTATATATATGCACAAAAAATGTTTTTTAGAGAAGATAGTATGCTTAGCGTTAAACTTTGAAAGCCTGCAGTAAAATATTTAGAAACATTAAAGATTATAGTAATTGAAAATTGATGTAATCGCATTTCTTTTTGTGTTAAACGTGTTTAGCACTTTCAAACAATGTGTAAGAGTAATTATGAATTTAATTAGTATACCTGTCTTCTATCTTTCTATTCTTCTATCTGTCCACTGTGTAATCAGTTAGACAAGTTATACTGAAGGTTAAAAGGAGACATGGAGTAGGTACAATTGGAAAGTGTTAACAATCTTTCAAAACGCATGAATTTCTGTTATTGTTTTCTTAAATTTTGAAAATCATAATTAAATTGACATTAAGTGTACATTTACACAAAAAAATGTTTTTTAAAGAATATGGTATGCTTACCATTAAGCTTTGCAAGGCTGCAGTAAAATATTCAAATACATTAATGGTTATAGATAAAAATTGCTAAAATTGCAGATCAAATATACAAGTTACATTGACGGGTTAAACGCGGAATGGAGTAGGTAAAATTGGAGAGTCTTAATAATCTTTTCAAAATGTATGATTGTTTTCTTAATTTTTGATATTTCATATTTTTTTTTTTTTTTTTTCTGCATCCCTTGGAATACATTACATAAAATTGTGCATCGATTTTTAAATACTTATGTTTTCAGATTAAATATACTTTTTAAATATTATTATCGTGTATACTGGAAAATGAGAAAAATCTCTGAAATTTTTAGATTTAAACATTTTTTAAGAAACAACTAAAAATATTTATTGTTAATTCTATGCATAGTTATATTAACACACATAAAAAAAAAAAAAAAAAAAATGGAAATTTTTGCATAAATGTCCATTTTGACGGACAAAATTTGTAAAAAAAAAAAAAATGACAGGCCACTTTTAAAATATCATTTATGACATTAGCATGAACATCACTGACTATTACTTTTCTAATTAAAAAAATTCGTAATTTATTTATTTTTAAATTTTTATTTATTTTTTAATAAATATGGCATAATAGTTTTAGGCACATATATTATACATTTATCTTAATTTATTTCCATTAAAAAAAAATTTAAAATAAAAATCTTTAGATGGATTTGCACTACGAGTTTTAAATTAATTAAAAGATTGTTATTCCTTTATAATAAAAATGATCTAGGTATTAAGTTTTAATTAAAGATGATCACAACTTCTGGTATTACAGACCATTAATTGGTATAAGTTTACAGGGGAAAAAAAATCAGAAATACTTATGAATCTGTAATTGATGAATTCTGTATACCTAACTTTGGAATGAAATTTATCCATGTCCTGTTGTTTCAATCACGTATTTATAAAACATTAAAATTTCACAAGAAGAGAGATTTAATCAGATTACATGCAAAGTTGTCATCTGTAAACTCTTTGTCTCGGGGGAATTATTTTAATGTGGAGAAATTGATGTTTGAGTATTAAAATAAAATGGATCATTATATATTTTCCTTTATTTCAAATAACATGACGCGTGCACAAACTTTATAGTGACGAATATAATTTAATCACTCGGAAATTAACGTAGCTTTATACCTTAAATCGTTTGACAAATGTAAACTTTATATGGTCTAAGCAAATCACATCGGCTTAAGTTTTCATAAGAATACACAAAAAGCTTCTTATTCAATGCAAATTTATACAAAGGTTAAAGTTAAATAAAAGGGAAAAATGGAAACTAATACATCCACTTTGCTGTTGTCTGTATCTATTTCTTTTCTTTTCTTTTCTTTTTTTTTTTTTTTTAATGTAATTTTTATAAAAAAAAATCTAATGACTGGCTTTATTTAAACTATACTTATGTATGTACATTTGCTTAGTAACCTCCACCTCCATAAAACACAAAGAAAAAGAAAAAGGACACAAAAAAATATTAAACTATCTATGTATAATTTCTTTAGAAATTGTGAAAATATTAATGTGAAGAAATTAATTCTTGAGTATTAAAATAAAATTGATAATTATATATTTTCATTTATTTGAAATACTATGACACGTACACGAACATTAAAGTGATGACTATAATTCAATCACTGGGAAATTAACATGGCACTATATTTTAAATAGTTTGACATATGTAAACTTTATATGGTATAAACAAAACATATCGGTTTAAGTACGTTTTCATAAGAAAACACAAAAAGGTTTTTATTCGATGCAAATTTCAGCAGAGAAATAAAATGAAAATGAATAATGGAAACTAACTTATCCAATTTTGCTGTTGTTTGTATGCATTTTTTCCCTTTTTTGTAATGTAATTATTATACAAAATCTAATGACTGGTTTTATTTAGACTATAAGTATGTACATTGGCTTAATAACCTCCCCCTCTCTGTATCATAAACAAAAAGAAAAAAAATAGTGCAAAAACTTAAAACTATCTATGTATAATTTCTTTACAAAACATGAAAAATTTCCAATAGCATATAAAACATACTAGTAAAAGATTCTTCTTGATGCCAAAAAGTTTTATTTAGTAGTTTAAATTTGGTATTGATATTTTTAATAGCATTAGTTGCTCTGATGTACAAAATTAAATGAATTAATAAATCTGATTATAGATATGTACGTTTCTCTTAATGTTAAGGCTAAATGACTACTGAATGGTACTATGCCTGGGTTATGCGCCTTCCACGAAGGTCTTTTTAGCAGGTTCTAAACAGTATTCACGCCGGTTTCGGAGAAAACCACGGAAAACTTCGAACATTTAGGTCAATAAGACTGACTTCTTTTTTAAAAATAAAAATAAAAATATGTTTAATGGGGAATATATATATATAACTATAAAAAGATTAGTTGTCTAAAGTACGGCTGAAATAACGCTCATAGCATATTGTTACAATGGATTACGTCTAAAATGGTGACAAAAATTCAAAAGTCGCCAAGGAGAACTATATTAAGGCTGTACTATGATCAGGTTTACAAACCATGAATTATATATAACCAAAAAAAAAAAAAAAAAAATGTCTCATGAGACAGACGTAGCCGGTCATAGCATATTGTAATATTGTATTGGCGTGAAATAGTTGTCATTTTACGGTTGATCGGATAAACAAAATAAACATAGGAAATAAGTTAAAAGCAAATATTGTGTGCACCGCGTATAGTGTTGTTCACATGTAACTGGTATTCAAATATAAAAATAATGCTTCAATTTTTTCGATACTATCTATTTCGAAACTCGTATCTAATGAGCACGTAAATGAAAGCCTATTGGTAAACCATTGTCGCAGGAAATATGAACAAACGCGCGAGTTTCAGTGAATGATCAAATAGCTGCAGAGGATAGCAGGGCCCTGAAGCGAGGTTCTGAGCAATTTCAGTATTTATTTTATTTTTATAAAGCTATATAGAAAAGAGTTTCCTTTAAATATAGTGACCAGTGAAGCGGGCAAAGCCTGCTAGTTACTTAAATATATAATTTTAGTATAATAACAACTATGCTTAAGTAATTTTTATTAACTAAAAACTTTTGAAAGCTTTAAAACATGTTTTTTTAAATTTGAAATTTTATTCTCGTAGAATTAATAAGAATACTGAATATGCATAGCTGTATAAATAGTGCATTTTTATTAATTAAATAATTGATTTGAAACACTAGTTATGTCTCAGTTTTACTTATTTCTTAAACTCAGTTCTATATATGTTTGCTTTTTATTTCGTTTACATACTTTTTAAGTTTAAATTATTTTAAATTATATTTCTTTTTCTCACTGAATCCTCAAATGTTTATAAAATTTAACACCAGTAACTTCAAAAGAAATATTTGCCATAGACATAAAAATCTCCTGGGAAATGTTACTAATGTTACACATTTCTTTGATGAAACGTTTTAGAAAAGACAACAGATTAACTATTTTTCCTATTTTACAAATACAAAAGCTCTTTGATCTTGTAAATTTCTTTCAGAATTGCTCATAAAACACCTTACAAAACAACTTTTATAACAAAGAATTTATTTATTTATTTATTTTTTTGTTCGAATAAAGACAAATAACACATACACAGACATAAAAAAAAATAATAAATAATAATATATGAATAAATAAAATAAAATAAAACTAGAGAAGGATTTCCTTGAAATTTTACAATATATTCTCATGAATAATAATTATAATAATAATAATAAATCATTTATTGTTTAATTTAAATTGTTTAAATATTTA
Source organism: Salticus scenicus (assembly GCA_963930645.1). Classification (NCBI taxonomy): domain Eukaryota; kingdom Metazoa; phylum Arthropoda; class Arachnida; order Araneae; family Salticidae; genus Salticus; species Salticus scenicus. The sequence goes on along the minus strand of OZ005652.1, from coordinate 339,914,599 downwards.
TTGTTAAAACATTTATTGTTTAGAGTTAATTCTGCCGTCTAAATTTTGTAATTTTATTTGGTTTTGTAGAAATAATATGCTTTTTTATGAAATTCATTCAGTTACATGTGTTACTGGATTAAATTTACATGTTCACTTTAATACGAATTGGTTCAAATATAAAAACATTTCTTGTAGGAAATTTCAACAGGTTGGATGGGTCGTTAGTTGATTGGGTTTTACGTCGCACTAGTGCTGCGCAATGGGCTTTTGGCGACGGTCTGGGACTCACCCCTGGAGGAGGTCCAAGGAAATTTCAACAAATGTTTCCTTATATCTTAGCCAACTAAGCGCACCTGCGCATTGTGACGTGCAATGTGACGTAGTATCGTAACGTAACCAAGAGAAGAGAGGTCTTCGGTGTATGATTATGTGCAGTGTTGCCAGATTTAGCGGAATTTTTATTGAATAATGACCAATACTTTTGAGAAATATTTGACATACATAATAAACTATCAATCTTCGAAGTGATTAGGCAAACGTTACAATTAAAATTTATTGGTGACTATTGAATAAAAAATCTGCCAGATCTGGCAACACTGATTATGAGAAAGTCTTTTTAAGCGTTCGGCGAAATGCCGGCAGTATGTATGTTCATTATTTTCTTACTTAATTAAATGTTTGTTTGTGAATGTTAAAAGGACTCAATTTTTCTGTGCGGTCCCATTTGAACCAACAATGGTTATGAGCCCAGAGACACGCATTCTACTGCGGACTTTAAGTTAACATTCACACAAACGAAAGTCCGACTACTAAGCCTAAGGGCTGAAATCAAAAGTTACATGCGAACTGTTTTTTGATTCTATTTTGATAACAAAGCTATCATCGCTGATTAAATATGTCACGAATTACGAATATAGAAAAGTTGTCAAAAACTAATTTTGATACTTGAAGCTACAGATAGAAGCTGTTCTAATTAAAAATGATCCCTGGACTTGCGCAAATGGAACCAAAATAAAGACCACAGAAGGTTCAGAAGAAGAAAAATGGTTCGAAAATGATAGCAAGGCTAGAGCCGACATTCTCCTAGCAATCCGTCCAAATGAACTATGTAACATAAAGCATTGTGCGACTTCAAACGAAGTATGGAGTGAATTAAAAGAAGTTTACGATTTGAAAGGACCGACAAAGAAGGCCACACTGTTGAAGGAAATTCTATTAAAGAAAATGACCGAAAATGAGAACATGTCAGACCACCTCAATGCATTCTCTTATATAGTGGACAAGCCAAAAAAAAAAATGGATATAGATGTAAAAATGGTAGAAGACTTACTTTCAATTTTGCTTTTGTTCAGCATTCCTGAAAGTTTTGAAAATTTTAGATGTGCCATCGAAGCAAGAGATGAATTATCGAATCCTGAAACTCTAAAAATTGAAATAATGGAAGAGTATGAAGCCAGAAAAAGTAAAAAGCACCAAAAATCCTTAAATGCATATTTTACCACTAACAAGAAAAGATTTCACGAAAAGAACAAAAAAGAAAATTTTAAGTCTGTGAAGAATAAGAATACATATGGAGAAAGAAATTATACAACATTTAAATGCATTTACTGCCAAAAGTTGGGCATAAAGTATCTGAATGCCAAAAGAAGATGACAGATAGAAAATTCATGACACCGTACCCAAGTCGAAATTCATGCTGGTATTTGTTTTCTAGGCAAACACAGATAAAAATTATGTATAGTTGACGGCAATATAGAAATTACGATGGCGCGTAATGGTTCTTTTCAAGAACCATTGCGCGCGTACGATGGTTCTTTTCAAGAACATTCTTAATGGTGTCCCGATAGCGGTGCAAGTTCACATATGGCTTAAGACAAGAATTTATTTACAGAGTTCAAACCAAGAAGTGGATCATACATTAAATTAGCCGTAGATGAAACAGCGGAAATCACAGATTTTGAGACTGTCAAATTAGAAGTTCCCGGTCAACATGAAATGAAAAATCTAACACTAAAAAATGTGTTGTGGGATCCAAAATTAAAGTGTAATTGTTTATACACCTTGAAGGCTACCGCAGACAACCGCTGTGTTATCTTCACTGAAAAAAAAAGCAAAAATCATTGAGCCGGACGGCTCTCCGATTATAAGTGCTACGAGAATAGTACCTTTCATAAATGGCATTTAAAATTAGGTCATTTACATAAAAAACATTTAAAATTGTTAAATCTGAAAATATGCTAAGAGATTTAAGCTTTAATAAAAAAGATTTCTTAAAAGGTTGTAAAATATGCATCCAATCAAAACAAACTGTGAAACCATTTTGTAAGGAAGACAAATTTCCTAGTAAAGAATTGTTAAACGTTATTTATTTTGATCTGTGGGGCACTATGAATGTTAAATCCCATGGTGGATCACGATATTTTATTACTTTTCTTGATGATAGATCTCGTTATATTGAAGTAGTTTCTTAAAAATATAAGATGAAGCGGAAAAAGCGTTCCGGAAATGTAAAGAAGCAGTTTCAAATCGCTTAGGAAAAATAATTAAAATTCTGCAGACAGACAACGCTTCAGAATATTGTGGCGAGTAATTTAATAAATATCTTGAAGAATTATTTAAGTCAATTTAATAATAATCCAGGTAAACCCCATGGATAGCAGCTAAAAAAATACTAAAGCAGAGCTGCCAACCTAATCCGGCAAAATTTTAGTACCGCCCTTTTTCTACACCACTTATTTTTTAAAGTAATTTTCTTCAAATATGTTTGCGATGAATTAAGAAGAAAAAAACTCTAAGAAATGACTGGTGTAGAAAAAGGGGCGGTACTAATAATTTGCCGGATTAGGTTGGCAGCTCTGCTAAAGTATCTCAAAAGAACTAGAAATCTAGGAATTGTTTATTACAGAGACAATAAACCATTAACAGCATTTGTGGATGCCGATTGGGCATCAGATGTGAATGAAAGAAAATCTTGTACCGGATAAGTTTTCAAATATGCCAGTGGTCCCATTTCTTGAGAGTCAGAAAGCAGCGAACAGTTGCTCTTTCCGCTACAGAGACTGAATATGTGCTTCTGCGCGAGGTCGCAAAAGAGACTACTCATCTTAGAAATTTCCTAAAGGAACTTGATCCCGAAATAGTATTGAGTCCAAATGAGGTCATGTAAGATAACCAATCAGCACAAAATTTGGGGGAAAATCCTGTTCATAACAATAGCACGAAACACATAGGTACCCGTCACCACTTCGTGCGAGAAATTTACAATGATAAATTAAGAGATATTACATATATTAAATCAGATGAGCGAGCTGCTGATATTTTAACCAAGACTTTAACTTCATTTAAACAAAAATCTGTTATGATATTAATACTTAAGACTGTTGAACGTAATACTTAAAAAGTTTACCCACTAATATGTTGATAATGGTATTTAACCATCATTTATATATATTTTACATATTTTATTTTATTCTAATAACCATAATTATTTGTTTATAATTTTATTTATTTACTAACACTTCTCTCATTTTAAATGATTTTTATATAAAAATAATTTTTTGTAATATTTAATATGTTGTTATAATGTATATATATATTTAGATTTTCGAAACATTTGTTGAAAAAGGAGATATGTAGGAAATTTCAACAGATGTCTCCTTATATCTTAGCCAATTAAGCGTACATGTACATTGTGACGTCAGATGGGACGTAGTATCTATGACGTAACCAAGAGAAGAGTGTTTTCTAAGGCTCCTATATGTACGAGCTGGCGCATCAGGCATTTTGTTGCCTTAGGGTTGCCACATGTACCCAGCGCGTTTCTCTGATAAACAAACCACAGACACTGTTTTTCTATCGTCTTACGTTACTTTAGAGTAACTTATTTTATTATATTTTATAATTTCAGCTAAGTAAACTATGATGTGAAGTTTGTTTAGCGATAAACTGCTATAATCTTTCAAGAAGTGATTATAAAGTGTTCACAGATCTTCTATTACTGAGTATTTGAGTTTTGGCGACATTTTGTAAAAGAAACAGAAACCGCCCTAACAACACATCGTACATCCATAGGATATCCTCAGAATAAAATGACATCCTGAGAATGTACTGTGAAAAAAATTGTTTTTAGGAATATTATTGTTGCTTATTGCTCTTATCTTGACCGGATTAGCTTCAGATCAAGATTCTTGAAATCATTAGGGAAGCGATAAGGACGCCAAGCGGGAATGCTGTCCTCTTCGGAGGTAAAAATATGGCGGTGATGCGCCGGCCTATTATTTTATTTAGGGGCTCTAGTGTGCTCCTCGCTCCTCAGTGCATCATTATGAGAAAGATTTTTTAAGTGTGCAGCGAAATGCCGGCAGTATGTATGTACATCCTTTGCTTACTTAATTAAATTTTTGTTTGTGAATGTTAAAAGGACTATGTTTTACTCTGCGGTCCCATTTAAACCAGCATTTCGATATATTTTAAATAAGTAATTTATATAATACTTGAATTTAGATTAATTTTTAATGAGGATAAAAATGTTTTAACCTTTTAATATATAAAATATATTACTTCGGAACTTAATAAAGAAGTACCGTTTAAAGAATTTCTAAAATAATGTTTGAAAGACAATGCTCCCCTAGCCAAATTCAACCTCAGAATTTGTCGGTCCCTGTAAAGGATGCTAATACAACTACTGATTTCATTAACGCTTTGTCAGTCCTATTTAACGCTTTGCCGGTCTTCTTAATTTCCATCCTCTGGTCAGTGTTGACAAATTTAGGGACATTTTATTCAATATCCGCCACTAAGTTTTAACTTTAACGGTTGCATATTCACTTATAAGGTTATTCGTCCATCATGTATATCAAATATCTTTTCTGAAAATTAATATTCGTAGTTGTTGAATAAAAGAATCCCTAAATGTAACAACACTGTTTAGAGTGCTTTAGAGTGTTTGGTCTGGCAAAGGATTAATTTCACTTTCTGGTTAGCGTTGTGAAATTTAAACACATTTTTATTCAATATCCAACACTATATTTTAACTGCAATGGTTGCTTAAACATTTGGAAGGTTAATCGTCCATTATGCATATGAAATATCACTCCTGAACATTATTGGTGATAATTGAATAGAAGAGTCACTAAATTTGGCAACACTGTTTAGAGCGCTTTAGAGCGTTAGGACCGACAAAGAGTTAGATTAAAATATATATATATAATTCAGAACTGCTTTCATAGGATTCACATATGCTCTCCCTTCACTCCGCAAAGCTCCAAGGAGGTTGACTGGATTATATATATTCGTCGATTATATACCGTTTAAAGAATTTGTAAAATAATGTTTGAAAGACAATGCTAAAACCTTAAAAATCGAGCCCATAGCGAGCTGTAGTCTCTCCCCTAGCCAAATTCAACCTCAGAATTTGTCGGTCCCTGTAAAGGATGCTAATACACATATTCCACATATATCACACATACAGTGCCCGTGTGTGTTGCACCACATATTCTGTGGAGCGATGATATCCGCAATATGTCTTAAATCCCCATCCCCCCTTTTACATAAATATTTTTTGGCAGCCCATGTTTCAGTCTTCTCGGAACTTGAAATCTTTAATATTGGTATAGGGATAGAATCTTTAATATTGGTATATAGCATTTGATTCTATGGTAAAGTAAATGACTTTAGGTATTTTGTAATTCCTAAAAATTTAGAATACATTTTGGTCACTGAGACTCACTTTTCCCAGGGCCATACTGTTCGTGTAGCCAAATATGAGATTTTGAATGGAGTAAGATCTCCAAGCCTACACTCCACTGTCGGTACTGCCATCGTATGTTAAGGGCCCTCTTCACTCACCGCCGCCGGAAGTCGAAGCTAGTGTTATTCTATGGGAAATTTTTCTTTACAAATAACTTATTAACTAATAAATATTTTTAAATTCTGTTTTCACATTCTGAAAATTCCCAGCTGTTAAATTGACGGACTTTTTTTAAAAAATTATTTTTTTAATTTTTTATATTTTATTTTGAAGCTGCAAAATACGAATTTTTAATATGTGAAATTTTCTCATTTTGCAAGTTCAAAATAAAATATTAAAAATTAAAAAAATACATTTTTAAAAAAACGTTCGTCAATTTACCAGTTGGGAATTTTCTGAATGTGAAAACAGAATTTAAAAGTATGTATTAGTTAATAAGTTATTTGTAAAGAAAATTTCCCCATAGAATAACATTCCTGTAAGTGAAGAGGGCCGTTAAAATAAATTTTAATTCCTCTCTCGTTAAAATTCCCACTGTAAATTCTATTGAAGCCACGTCCAACGTCTTACTCTTCCGGAGGTTGTGTGTGTGTGTAGGGGGGGGGTCGTCTTGTGGAGCCATCCCTACTGGCGTCGGGGTGGCCCGTGGGTAATTGCCCTTTACAGGCCGCTGAGCCAACAAGTCGGCACGGGCACTATAGGGCTGGCTGGTGTTCTAGTAGTCCTCCAGTCAATTGCGGTCTATCTTCACTGGCTGCTTCTTAAAGTATTTTGACTCTGTGGTTGTGGGACGGTGCTCTCGCCGGCACGAGGCGGTCGGGGCTTTTTCTTATGGCTGCACCCGATCTCTTCACCCTGACCTTGCTCCTGTTATAGGCTGAAGTGTATTTCCATGACCCGGCTTAGCCGGTGAGCAGCTAGGTCGAGCGGTTTCTGGGTCTTGTTTCGCTCTGCCGATCTCTTCGGGGCTGCACCCTTGTCCACGGATGCACTGGGAAGAGACGGTAAATTAACTTTCCCTGGCCGCCTAGTTTATCCGGTCAAACCATAAAGCGAAAGCTTGGTCGGGGCTGAAGGCGGAGACTGTCTTACTCTTCCCCAATATTCCAAATTTATTTACTGCAGCTCTTACGTTCAAACCAAAATTTGCCAACTTTATTTTTGTAGACATATGCTACATTCCTATATCTATGAGTTTATTAAAAAAATTTTAACAAACACGTTTTTAATATTAAAATATCAGTAAAAACTTAATCTTAACTTTATATTACTATTCAGATAAAAAATTATTACATCTTCAAGTAATAAATAAATAAATAATAAAAAGATTAAAATTAAAATGGTTTATTTGGATTAGATAGAACTTCCAAATAGAAAAATAAAAAATAATGTCATAAAATTTATGTAAAAAGAAATAAAATTATTTAATTCACCACGCGCAGTTGTATAATTTTCAGTGCTGTAAAAATTCTCTGTGATAGAAGTCATAAAAATCAGCATAGACAATAAATACGTGTTGATATAGTTCAGTGCTATTATTCGAAATAATCTTGATTTAAAAACTTGTCTTTAATTTAGACTGTAATAATATAAAACTCGGTCGCAATACACTTCGCAACTATAAAAGTCAAATGAAATAATTTTATGTATCTCCCTTACAGGATTTTATGGTGAAATGTTTAAAGATAAGAATTTAAAAAATATATATACTTATATATTTTATATTAAAAATCATTCTGGTTTCCTAAAAAGAAATCCATTCCAATATATAAATTTTCATAAAAACATCCGATCTGATTTATGTTACACATTCTTTTGACGTCTCGCTTAATTTAGCAAACATAAAATAGATATTTTTTACAGATGTATTTAAACATCTCTTTAAAAAAAAAAAAAAGCTACATTATCTGTAATCTCTTATATTATTAAAATCTGTACGCGTGTGTCTGTGTGTGTCTGTCTGTCTGTGAGAAACGGCTTGAAACAGCTAAGGCTCCGCCGCTAATGGTCGCACGGACTTCGAACAGGTACCGTCGGACAGAGAATTTATAGCAGATGTACGTTATCTAATGTGCTAAACGATGCGACCCTAATTAGCAGAGATATTAATTAAAATGTCGACCCATGTCTAACGAAAAAACGATTCAAAATGGCACGCGATCATAATTTTCGACCGGGACCGCTTACCTCAAAAGAAGAACTAGAAAGAGGAAATTTCGTGGGATTTTGTAAAGCGATCGCTTTCGATCTGTTGGAAATATCGAAAATACACCTGTACCACGAGAAAGAGCATTTATTACCGATTCTTACGGTACATTTTTTTTTTTTAAATACGGATTTTTTATATTTTTGAAAAACGTTTTAAAAAGGGTCGAAATTTTCTCTTTTTCGCGATCGTCTTCTTTGAAACGCCCTGTACGACCGAGTAACTGTTCCATTTCTTAAAAACTGGTATATTGGGAAAGGTCATTTAATCTTCTTTCGAACCATATAAACATATTTACAAAATACGGATTAGCGATCCATATTTTTAGATTTTAAGAAACGTCGATGTTTTCACAAAACATTTTATAACTCAAAAGCGTTTAGAGATAAATCATTTCTCTATTCTTTTTTTTTTTTTTTTTTTTTTTTTTTTTTTTTTTGTATATAGATCTCGCTTTCATAATTCAATTTCCAGAAGATTGAGAGAAAATCTCAAAAACTGAATGAGTTATAATTTTTTTAATTTTAGGCGTTGAACCAGTGAAAATGGCCATCGTCATTCCGTAATGAACTGAAAACTGCTTGCTATTTTGATTCATGGGGTGGGTTACCATGGCAACAGACCTTGACAGAGAAGAGAGAATTCCATATCCGCCCAGACGAAGGAAATATTTTACCACTTGAGATCATGTGCTTTTTCAACTAGGAATAAAAATTGCAAAATTTCAAAATGCTTCAATTTTCTTCTAAATTTTTTGAAAATTTGTGTGCGCAGTTTACAGCACAGGGGATAGTTGCAGTTCAAATTTCATCGATTTTTCAAAAAATGTACATTTTAATTGCAAATTAAATTGTATTCTAATAAGCGTATTTCAATTTCTAATTATGATTAAATTCTTTTTAATACATCATTCGAAAGATATTTTAAAGTTCTTTTATATTATCGAAAGTTTTCACCAGAATTATACGTTTTGAGGTCTCCTGAATTAGTTTTCTTTTGTATCTCAGCTGCTAATTAAAATAATTTAATAAATAATACATCATTTGAAAGCGTTGTTGATTTGGAATTGAATAGTACATTACAGAAATTCGATATTTCGACATTTCTCCTGATTTACACGTTTTGAGGTCTCCTGAATGGGTTTTCTCTTTTGTCTCAGGTATTAATTAAAAACATTTTCATAAGTAATACATCATTTGAAAGCTTTGTTGACTTGATACACATTTTAAAGTACTTTTACATTATCGAAAATGGAATTTGAGATTTCACCCGATTTACACGATTTGAGGTGTCCTATGTCGCTGTAATATTTTCAAATTTCAATATTTCAATTTCTAATTTTGATTAAATTATTTTTAATGCATCACTCGAAAGATATTTTAAAGTTCTTTTATATTATCGAAAGTTTTCACCAGATTTACACTTTTTGAGGTGTCCTGAATTAGTTTTCTTTTGTATCTCAGCTACTAATTAAAATATTTTCATAAGTAATACATTATTAGAAAGCTTTTTAATTTGGAATCGAACAGTGCAATACAGAAATTTGTACCGACAGATGGCGCTGTAATATTTTCAAATTTCAATATTGCAATTTCTTATTATGATTAAATTATATTTAATACATCATTCGAAAGCTATTTTAAAGTTCTTTAAAATTATCGAAAGTTTTCATCAGATTTACACTTTTTGAGGTGTCCTGAATCAGTTTACTTTTATGGCGCTGTAATATTTTCAAATTTCAATATTTCAATTTCTAATTATGATTAAATTATTTTTAATACATCATTCGAAAGATATTTTAAAGTTCTTTAAAACTATCGAACGTTTTCACCAGATTTACACGTTTTGAGGTGTCCTGAATCAGTTTTCTTTGTATCTCAGCTACTAATTAAAATAATTTCATCAGTAATACATCATTAGAAAGCTTTGTTGAATTGGAATCGAACAGTGCAATACAGAAATTTCTACCGCCAGATGGCGCTGTAATATTTTCAAATTTCAATATTTCAATTTCTTGTTATGATTAAATTATTTTTAATAAATCATTCGAAAGATATTTTAAAGTTCTTTTAAATTATCGAAAGTTTTTATCAGATTTACACGTTTTGAGGTGGCCTGAATCAGTTTTCTTTTATGGCGCTGTAATATTTTAAAATTTCAATACTTCAATTTCTAATTATGATTGAATTTTTTTTTAATACATCATTCGAAAGATATTTTAAAGATCTGTTATATTATCGAAAGTTTTCACCAGATTTACACGTTTTGAGGTGTCCTGAATCAGTTTTCTTTTGTATCTCAGCTACTAATTAAAAAAATTTCATAAGTAATATATCATTAGAAAGCTTTTTTGATTTGGAATCGAACAGTGGAATACAGAAATTTCTACTGCCAGATGGCGCTGTAATATTTTGAAATTTCAATATTTCAGTTCCTAATTATGATTAAATTATTTTTAATACATCATTCGAAAGATATTTTAAAGTTCTGTAAAATTATCGAACACCAGATTTCACCAGATTTACACGTTTTGAGGTGTCCTGAATCAGTTTTCTTTTGCATCTCAGCTAATTGAGTTAGACCGTTCAAAATTGGTATATGTAGGTTAATTAGGCGGGGCTGAAAGTGTGAGGAAGAAATAGGCGTGCACCGCGCACGTGTCCCACACGGGACTACGCTGCCGAAGGCAGTGGGGACCCGGTCCAACTTTTTTACCGATGAGAAATAATTTTTATGAGAAGAAATTTTTCTTTTCTTTTCTTAAGAATAAAAATTTTATTTCACAATGAATATGTGCGCGCAGCGCGCGTATACCTTCACACGTGCGCTCGCATGGGTTTGTGCTGCCGAAGGCAGTGGGGATCCAGTGGGAGTTTTTACCCGATCAGAAATGATATTTTTTTTAGGGGGCACGAAGTGTCATGGAAGGAATACGTGCGCGCGGCGCGTGTATCCTTTAACTTGTGCGCGTGCAGCACGCACGGGACTGCACTGCCGAAGGCAGTGGGGACCCGGTCCGAATTTGTACCCCATGAAAAATTATTTTTTAAATTTTCTTAAGAATAAAATTTTGACTTGAGAAGAAATATGTGTTCACAGCGCACGTATACCTTCACACGTGCGCACGCAGCGAGCATGCGTCTGCGCTGCCGGATTCAGTGGGGACCCGTTGGGAGTTTTTACCCGATCTTAATTTTTTTTAAGGCATGAAGGGTCTGGGAAGGAATACGTGCACACGCAGCGCGCACGGGACATCGCAGCCGAAGGCAGTGGGACCCCCGGTCCGAATTTCTACCCGATAAGAAATGATTTTTTAAATTTTCTTAAGAATAAGATTTTGACTTGAGAAGGAATATGTGTGCGCAGCGTGCATGGGTCTGCGCTGCCGGAGGCAGTGGGGACCCGGTGGGAGTTTTTACTCGATCAGATTTTTTTTTTTTTAGGAGGCACGAAGGGTCAGGGAAGGAATACGCGCGCCGAGCGCGTGCATCCATTAAGTTGTGCGCGCGCACGGCACTGCGTTTCCGAAGGCAGTCGGGACACGGGCCGACTTCTTACCCATTCATAAATGATTTTTTTTTTTTCAATTTCTTTTCTTAAGACTAAAAGTTACTGTTAGTGATTCATTTGTAAATACTGACCCGCTTTTGGGCGAAGCTCGCTAGTTACACAATTATAAAAACCGCTTGAATAATTTATATGTCTACGTATGTTCCTCCTAATTGTAATATCTCTTAATAAAGTATTCCGCAGTTTATTATAAAGAGATTTCGTGCTCGACAAATAAACACATGAGAAGTCTTCAAGGAATAGAACGCTAATGGTAACATTAAAAATAAAATGTAAAAAATAAAAAGAACTCATAGTTAAACTATGTAGGTTATTCTTGCGAAAAGTTTTTAAATACTAATTTTGATTTTGATTTTATTATTGGCTGATTCAATCAAAAATTGTTGAGCAATTTCTTCAAGGTTTTATTGGTCATTTCCTTGATCTTTTTACGTATAAAAAATAAAATAAAATAAAATAAAATAAAAACATAATTCACAGTAAAGTTGATATCACTTGGAAACCAATACGAATTTATGAGATTTAAATTTTAAAATTTTAATATGAATAATAATAATAACAACAACAACAACAATAATAATAATAATATTACAACGCAAATATTTATGAAAAAAAAACTTTACCGGAAATATCATTGTGCCTCTAAAGACCTACAAAAGGACCAAAAGGTGAAATTTTCCTTATTATTTATTTTATTTTATTTTATTTTATTTACGGAAAAAATACAGTTTTTTTACCAAAAATGTTTATAACCATACGTTAAAAAATATTTTGTATTGTTTAAATATAATTAAACATTTTACGTATTATTGTTGTATAAAATTAAAACAGCATTTAAAATGAAAAATAAAATGTCTGTCTTGGTTTCAATGTTTTTAAATTATGAATTTAAATATTTTTTATTGCAAAAAAAATCTTGTTTTAAATTACCATTATTATTTATTTTTTTTCGTAATTTAACGATATTTTATCATGAAGACATTCATTGTTATTATTTTTTTCGGAACTTTCTTTAAATTTCGTAAATTTCGTAGATGAAAAGAATACCTTGCTCACGTTTCAACAAATGCTAAATAAAATTTAGAGAGAATGATAAATTATTGCGTCATACGGAATTGTAGTATACCGTAGAAAATAGTATTATTGTGCTACAAAAATGATGTTTACCACTATGTAAGAATTATGGTGTCACCAAATATTAATTCTTACAATAATGTTTTCATTCGGCTTTATTATGCAATATAAATAAATAATATATATTGTTTAAAATGCGTTAGGTACTTACCTTATATAATTATCACACAGGAAAAATTTGACTCTGTGTGTTGTTGATTTTTAAAATTAGATTTAATGTAATGATGTTGCTATTATTTTTAGCGTAAAGTGGTTGAGAGCATCTATAGTGCAACCTTAGACAATTACTTTAGTGTATACATTTTAATATAAATTACATGAAATAAACCGGGCAATATTCATGCAAAAATCATATGAATAATGCCTGTATATATGTTACTTTTCCACATTTATTAATTAGTGCTAGAGGCCTATTTCAGTCGGTACAGTTGTCGAATTTTTATAATACACTCTTAATTAGTGCTAAGGGCCTATTTCAGTCGGTACAGTTGTCGAATTTTTATAATACACTCTTAATTAGTGCTAAGGGCCTATTTCAGTCGGTTTATTGAATGGGGATTTATTGAATGAAGTCCCCCCAAGGCACAACTTTGACATGAGGCCCCCCCCAGACCCAACTTTGACATGAGTACCCCCCAAGGTACCCCTATTTCAGTCGGTACAGCGTTGTCGAATTTTTATAATACACTCTTAATAGTGCTAAGGGCCTATTTCAGTCGGTTTATTGAATGGGGATTTATTGAATGAATTCCCCCCAAGGCTTAACTTTGACATGAGTCCCCCCCCAAGGCCCAACTTTGACATGAGTCCCCCCCCAGGCGCAACTTTGACATGAGTCCCCCCCAAGGCCTAACTTTGACATGAGTCCCCCCCAAGGCCCAACTTTGACATGAGTCCCCCCCCAAGGCACACCTTTGACATGAGTCCCCCCCCAAGGCACATCTTTGACATGAGTCCCCCCCAAGGCACACCTCCCCCTCATTGAGAAAAAGAGAGAAAACGTTGTTTTGCGGCTATAAGACAGTTTGGACTTCCAACGTTATTTGTTACAGTATCTGCAGCTGACACACATTGGTTTGATTTAATGAAAACTTTATCATGGAATTTAGATCGTCACGAATTAACTAAAGAAGAATTTGTCGATATTAACAAGTTTAGCAGTAGGCCTCTGGCACTAAATTAAAATCTGTCAATGTCAGATTTTCATGTTTTAAATAATGAAATAATGTCGTGTCTGTATAATTTTTTTTTACATATCTTTTGGTTGCATAATGCTTCGTTTCCATTTGTAATAAACTGTTGGTGCCTTGCCTATTCAAGTTTTTATTTCCCATTTTTTTTATCATTTTAATATTGAATTATAATATATGCAAACTTTTGGCAAGGAAAAACCACCCACACAGCCTCTAAAATTAAAATTTTTCATAATATGAATTTATAGGGAGACACACTTGATGCTGTAAATTGTAATAACCTAAATTAATGTACATTTTTAAATTTTAATTTTCCAAGTTAAAATTATTAATTTAAAACAATAGCAAAAATATTGCTATTAAAAGAAGTTTAAAGTATAATTAATATACTAATTGCATAATTTAATTTATATTCATGAATAATATCCATGAAATATATAAAAGTAAATCTAAAAAAAAAAAAAAAAAACTTTTTATTACTGAGTAAATGCGACTCTGTGTTTATTTTATGTAAGCGTATTTGTATTATCTGAATTCCAATTATATGTAAAAGCTAAATATCTGAAAATATTTTTTTAAACATTTTCTATAGAGAATTTATTTTAAGGCCCTCAGATACTGGAAGTTTTTCTTTTAAGAAAGACGAAATAATAAAAATAATAAATTAACTTTAAGTAGAAAGATTTTTTGCCAAATGTTTCATGATGCTTTTCAAAAAACTGAAACTAGAATTTAGATGTAATATTTTTTAAATGTTATTTTTACTTACTCTAAAACCTTTTGTTTTTTCGTTAAAAAAAAAAAAAAAGTGAACCATTGACGTCTTATGAAAATAAGAACTGAAGAATAACTGAATTTAAAAATCTCAGAGGAAAAAACATCAAAGAGCATCTACAAATAAAAAACGCTTATTGTTAAAAGATGACAAACAAACTGATACAATTTGGGGAAAAAAAAATCACTTTTTATATCTTTCTGAAACATATGTTCAGTATGTTGCATAGAAGTCTAACTCCCACCCCCTACGCACTGTATATGGATTTATTAATAGTTTAAAGGTAATCCATCATTTCTTTTTATCACTCAATAATAATAATAATAATAATAATCTGGTGTGTCACTCACACGGCTTTCTCTTACCCTGAAATTTAATACTATAAATACAAATTGTAGATTAAGGAGTAAGATAACGAGTACTGTTATGTAAACTTATGCTATAACAATTTAAATTAGGCTTCAGAACAGCTTTATCTGACAAATAATTTTGTGTGGCGTGGTCTACCGCCCCCCTCAACCCCTCCCCCCTTTTCATTAAAGTATCTATATTTATATAGAATTCAAATTTGATGTTAAGTTGAAAAGTTCATTTGAAATTATCCAGGCAACTTTCACACGCAACATTCCTTGAAACTTATCAAGCTTGACTAAACTTTCCTAGTAACAAACGTATTAACTTAAAAATACAACATTTGAATCGCCTGAAATTATGTTTTTAATACACTTTAATAGACACAGAGAAAGATCAAGCGTTAAAAATTTGACTTCGGTATTCAGGAAGCTTTAAAACGTGTAAATAATAGAAAAAAGCGATAAATATTTAATTAAAAACTACATTATTTAAGATGTGGCAATTAGGAATTAATTTCAATTCCTGAGCAGCTTTCCTGGACATGGTAAAATATTATAGTAAAGCACTTTCCCTAACAATAAAAAAGATTGTTATGGCTTAAATATTGGCAGCCCTGTATACCTTCGGAAGATTATGTACACACCACATGGTGCACATACATATAATCCTATATTAATAACACACGGCACAACCTGAAATACACTTTCATCAATTTTCAAGCATTGTCGCACTATAATCTACTTCTTTGTGTAGCTCTGTAAACGAACAATGGTAGATTTCCATACCATATTCTACATGAAACATGATTTAACGCATATAAAAAATATGTATTCGTTTCATTTAGTTTAGTGCAGCCTATAGATGTTAAACTATACTTACCTGCAATTTCCTCCCATAGACCTAATGTATTTGAACTCTCTTGGGTATCCGAACCATTTGCTTCATCTCAACGAAAAGTTTAGTATAGTTACAATTTGTTTTTGAGATATGCTGATAACAGACAGACAGCCACACACACAGAAAAAACACTAAAAACATGATTTTTGGTTTCAGCGGACCACAAAACGTGTAAATATGACAAAACTTCAATTTCCAAAATTTTACCTAAAAGCAATACTATCTCTACCTAGATACTATCTCTACCTAGATACTATCTCTAGAGAAAGTAAAAAAAAAAAAAAGTCTCGATAACATACACTCGTGCATTTCCCAAGCTATTATTTTGCTAACAAGGGATGTATGAATTAGTAAAATTCGCATTGAAACCAAAAAGACCTTAAGGACCCTTCAGACACTGGAAACAAACAGAACGTCAAAACTCAAACGTTATCTATTGCCCGAAAGTGACACTTGAAAATTTGCACACTTTTACAATGAAGGTGTGAACTCCGCACCTCTGATTTCGAGAGTATTACAAAACAAGAACTGAAAAGTTTGGTACGAAAATGTGGCAACAGTGTGTGTGCGTATGTGAATCAAGATGGACTAACGTTCCATTCTATATGTTGTTTTTAAAATACTTTATTTGATGTTAATTTATGTGTTCGTTATGTATTTTATGTTTGTGCCGTAAGTAAAAATAAAATCTTTAAAATTAAACACAGCGTGATCAGTGTCTTAATGTGTCTGAAGATGCTTTTACAGGAAGAAAAGAACCAGGTGCGAAAAAGAAGTCGCCACAATTGGCGCAGTCGACAAGGATATGTGAAATAGCTAGTGCACGTATGGATTATTTCATGATAGTGATGGGAAAAAAAATGGGTATGTTTTTTTTTAATGTTCCATCAAGAGTCATATTTTGTATAAGTTTATGTTAAATAATTAGGATTAAGCATTTAGATATTTTCTTCCGATTTTGTATTCCAACAAGGTAAAGAATAGGTAAATGAAAATTGAATATTTCGTAATGCTGAAATAATAATAATTCTAGTGTTTGAAAAATGAAAAATAGAAATATATTTGTTTATTTGTATTTAAAAAGCCGGAAAATGGTAAAAAGAATGGTGAAAAGAATATATTTTTATGCTATTCAAGATCATTGTTGTTAATTTCTGTGTGTTCTTTTTATTCATCACGTGATTTAGAATAAATAAGATTACATTAAAGCAATTGTGGAAAAAAAAAAAAAAAAAAAAAAGTTCTCTTTTGATTTATTTGTTCTGTTTTATTGAATGATTGTTTATTTGTTAGACGTTGATAATGATTTATCTTTATTATTATTGGAATATTAATGAAATATCTCAGTAAAAAAACTAGTGAATAATTCTTCTGAACGTCCGGTTTTGTTTATTTTTTTTACTTTGAGGAATGAATCGGAAATTGTTTTTTTTTTTCTGTTTAAAAGTAAGTTTGATTAAAGGTTGCTATAGCAACATTATTTCTAATTTATTGAAAGCTGGTTATGTAATAAAGTATATTCTGATTTATTTAATGAAAGAGTTGATTGTGTAAACATTTTTTTTTTTAATTTGTTATTTCGATACATATTGTTTTTTTTTTCTCCTTTTATGTATGCATTCCGACTTAATGATTATTTTATTTAATTTGGGGGAAAATGTTGTTTTAATAAAAACTAAGATGTCAAACTGGCGTTCTTTGGAACGAAAACAATAGGGTTTGTGATTATAAATATAAGAAAATTTATTTTATTCACGGAAAATTTGAACTTGATTTGATTTCATCCATCCGAAGATGGCATTTTTGGGTAAAGGGAATAAAAAAGATTTGCAAGAAGTTGCTACTGAGCTTGGAGTGGAAGGAGCTCAACATTTAAAGTTATATGAGTTAAGAGATGCTATTTTGGCTTCAAAGAATTACGATGAAGAATTTGTTAAAGAAACATTAGCGAACGTACTTGAAGCACGGAAGAGGAAAGAAGAGATGGAGGAACGCATAAGAAAGGAAGAAATAGAGGAACGTAAGAGGAAAGAAGAGATGGAGGAACGCATAAGAAGAGAAGAAATAGAATTGGAAAAAATGCGTTTGGAAAATGCAAGAATAGAACTTGAGAAGAAAGGAATTACAAATGAAACTTCTGAGAAAATTTGATCCTAAAACATGCGAAATTAGCCTGTATTTAGTTCTTTTTGAGCGGCAGGCAAAACGTGCCGAAATTAAAAGAGATGATTGGGTTTCTCATCTCATTGGGCTACTGCCATACGAAATCGCGGAAGTTATAGCTTGGGAAGACGAAGAAATCACGAATGATTACGGAAAAGTAAAAGAGTTATTGCTAAAGAGATATAAACTTACTCCTGAAAGATTTCGACAACTTTTCATTAAGCATACTAAAAAAGCTGATATCACATGGAGAGATTTTGCTTACGAGTTGAAAAACTATTTTACTGAATGGATTCGGGGATTAGAAGTTAACACATTTGAAGAATTATATGATTTGATTATTACAGATCAAATTAAAAGGAAAGTACCTCCAGAAATTAAAGAACATTTCATCGATGAATGGTCATTGTTTAAGTCATCTGATATTATTTCCAGTAAATTAGATGATTATGAAAATGTCAAAATGACTTTCAATGAAAAACCGAAAGAAATTTCTCATAAAGAAAATTGGAATCTTCCATCCAAAGGGGCGAATTTCGGAAATAACAATAGAGATGAGAAAAGGGTTTTTACTAAGCCACAGCAAGAACAAAGAGACATTCATCCGAAATTCTCCTGCTATTTGTGTGGAAAGGAAGGCCATATAAGGTCAGTTTTAATCTAAATAGCGCTTGTTTCGAGTGGGAATTTCCAGTCAACGAGAAAGATGGCGAGCTTCTGAAAGTGGATTTAGGAATCGGAGGCAAAAAATTTCAAGGCATCGTGGACAGTGGTGCAGAAATCACCGTACTACGAAAATCAGTTGTACCTGAGGAACGCTTACAGTCAAGTGGGAAAATTCTTTTGAGACCCGCTATAGGTAATCCAGTGGAAGCACAACTTGTGTCAGTTCCGCTAAGTCTTCATACAGATGAAGAAATCATTCCATATGTTCAAGTGCATGCTGCAGTAGTAGAAGGGCTGCATGAGGAAGCTTTAATCACTCCCAGGGTATATGAATGGTTGAAGGAACAAAAGCGTTCTTATTTGGGAGATGATACAGGAATCACTTCAGTAAAAGAAGCTAATGAACAATCCTTGTTCAGTGTGGAGGGAAGGTCTACCGAAAACATTTCTTTAGGGGATAAAGTGAATATCCCGAAGAAAGAAGTCGATGAACAATCCTTGTTCCATGTGAAAGGAAGAAATCCTGGAAATTCAGGGGTTGAGGTTAATATCACCCCAGTGGAAGAAAACAATGAACCGTCCTTGTTCAAAGTGGAGGGAAGGTCTCCCGGAAACTATTCTTCAGAAGAAGAGGTTGAAGTAATCACAATAAATGAAGTAGGTGAACAATCCTTGTTCAGTGTACCTGAGAATAATTCAAACGGCAATTATCTTGGGGATGAGGCAATTAGTACTCCACTCACAGAAGATAATGAAAAGTGTATGTTCTATATGGAGGGAGAAAGTCACGAGACTATTCGAAAGGCAAAGCTAAACAACAGCGAGTCGCATCATCCAGAAACCAAAGTCTTTAATAACTCAGTAGTTAAACAGACATTGACTGAAACCGATAGTAAGGATGAAAGAAATGAAAATATCCCTGTTCCACAAGCACAAGTGTTTAGGGATGAGCAGTTAGCCTGTCCTACATTGAAAAGGTGCTTCGAAGAAGCTAGGCAACATAAAAATGGTTACTGGATTGAAAGAGGTTTATTATATCATATGGGTAAAGTAGGCGGACAGAAATATATTCAATTGGTCGTACTGGCAAGCAGAAGAAAGGACATTTTGAAATTAGCTCATGAAACTCCTACTGGTGGACATCTGGCAGCTAAGAAGACCAGAGACAGAATTGCAATGTCTTTCTGGTGGGAACGAATGCCAAAAGAAGTCAAACAATTATGTGCTTCGTGTCATGATTGTCAAATGCGCAGGAAAGGAAAGGTAAACGATAGAACACCTATCGAAGCTGTTGGAAGACCAGAACTCCCATTTCAAGTGGTTAATGCCGATATTTTAGACCCAATAGAGCCAAAGTCATCACGTGGCCATCGGTATGTACTGTGCGTTATGGACCAGCATAGTCGTTGGCCGGAAGCAATACCTCTGAAGTCTTTAACAGCAAAGGCAGCCTGTGATGCATTTATAGAAATATTTGTACGAACTGGAATTCCTCGAGTAATTGCAATGGATAACGGAAGAAATTTTGCCGCACAGCTGACAAAAGAGTTTTTAAAACGATTAGGATGTGTTCCTAAATTTTCCACTCCAGGTTATCCACAATCGAATGGTTTGGTTGAAAGATGGATAGGAACTATGAAATCCATGCTACATCATGCAATTAATTCACAAGGTCGAGGCTGGGATAAACAGTTGCCATTCTTGTTATGGGCATACAGAGAAGTGCCTAACGCTACAACGGGTGTTGCCCCATTCCTACTAGTTCATGGGCGACCACCTGTAGGACCTCTAGCCATCCTCAAATCAAGTTGGGAAGATGAAGTCGTACTTCCTCAAGGGATTGGAGAATCTGTAGCTGACTACCTGTTGAAACTCCGGAAACGTTTAGAAGACGCGGCACAGTATGCGAATAGCATAGCTTAAGAACAGCAGCAGAAATATGCACATTATCATAATTTACGGTCAAAAGATACCGAATTTTCTGTTGGGGATGAAGTTGTAGTGTTAATCCCTGATTCAACAAATCGTCTTTGTTCAAAATGGAAAGGACCAGGAGAAATAGTAGAAAAGAAGTCTCCACATTCTTTTTATGTCAAACTACCTGATGGAAGTGTTCGACATCTTCATCAAAATAAATTGCGTAAATATATTCAACCTGTCAGAGCTGTGGGAATTATTTACGAAACAGATGAAGAGTTTGGAGATATACAACATGCGCCCGTAGAATCACGGCAAGTAACAGATGAAGAACTAAAAGCTGATATAAAACCAAATTCGATATCAGCAAAGCAACATAAACAGCTGTTGAATTTGATTAAAGAATATCTAACAATATTTGATGGGGAATTAAAGAAAGCCAAAGTTCCTCCACATGTTATCCAGTTAAAGTCTGGAGTAGAGAGGAAACAACCTCATCTTTATAAAGTTCCAGAAACATTAAGATCTAATATAGAAAAACAGATAGCAGAATTATTGGGAAAAGACCTGATAGAACCCTCTTCAGCAAAAATAGCATATTCATTGGTATGCGTAGCCAAGAAAGATGGAACTGTCCGACTTTGCGTGGACTACAGAGAGCTGAACTCAGTTAGTAAAATTCCACCTTTTTCTATGCAGAATTCAGAAAATCTTAGATTTAAAGCTGGTGGAGCTCGTTACTTGACAACTTTAGATATCCTTAAGGGATATTGGGAAATACCCTTAGCAGAGCAAAGCCGAGAATTAACCAGTTTGTATCTCCAAAGGGTCAGTATCAGTGGAAGGTGATGCCATTTGGGTTATCGGGAGCACCAGCAACATTCCAAAGAATAATGAATCAACAAGTATTACGACCTCATAATGACTACGCCGAAAGTTTTCTTGATGATATTATCATATTTTCTTCAAACTGGGAAGATCATCTTAATCATATTAAATCCATTTTAGAAACTCTGAAAAAATTGAATTTTTCGGCAAATTTACAGAAATGCTCGTTTGCGATGTCGAAAGTAAAATATTTAGGACATGTCGTAGGCTCAGGAGAGCACGGCCCAGATCCGGACAAGATATCAGTTATTAAAGATTTGAAAGCCCCTAAAACAAAGAAAACATGGAAGTCTCTCCTAGGATTATTTAACTATTACAGAGACTATGTGCCTCGGTATGCCAATATAACAAAACCTTTAACGGACTTAACTCGAAAAACTGTGCCAAACGACCTTCCATGGTCAGAAGAAGCCGAAAGCGCATTTAATTCGTTAAAGAATTGTTTGTGCTCTATAACATCTCTGTATACACCTGATATGTCGAAACCTTTTGAAATCGATACTGATGCTTCAGTGACCGGAATTGGAGCCTGTCTAATGCAGAGAGATGAGCAGAATAAACTGAAACCTATAACTTTCGCAAGCCAAAAACTGACCCCTGCTCAATCAAAGTGGAGCATTATTGAAAGGGAAGCTTATGCTGTAATATGGGCATTAGGTAAATTCGAAATGTGGACTTATGGAACCACTATTATCTTACACACGGACCATAACCCTTTAAAATATTTGACAGAAACAGTTCCTAAGAACGCCAGATTACAAAGATGGGCATTGGCTCTATCTCGCTATCAAGTGACTATTGCTCATAAGCCAGGAAGCAGTAATACTATTGCAGATGCTTTATCACGCATTCATGAATAAAGTCATAAGTTAGTTTAATATTGTATTTGTTATTACACACATATATATATATATATGTGTGTGTTTATTTTGTTGCTTATATTCAAGTATATTAATTCATTAAGATTATTTAAAGTGCATAAGAAAATCCATGTCAGGATAAATGTTTATTCATATATATTATATATATATTTTATTTCTATTATGTGTTTAAATGTTACTTATTTTATACCATAGAAAATATTTAAATTTTAAGTGAAATATAAATGTTATTGCTCTTGATGGAACATTGCGTATTAGGTCAAAGATGAGACAATAATTAAGAATTTAAAAGGACAATTAGACTTTCATGGACAGTTATATATCAGGTTAATTATCCACAAATTTTTGTTAGTAGTTTCACTGTGAAGGCCATTGTCCCTCAAGTGAAACTGGAGGGAAGGTGTGAACTCCGCACCTTTGATTTCGAGAGTATTACAAAACAAGAACTGAAAAGTTTGGTACGAAAATGTGGCAACAGTGTGTGTGCGTATGTGAATCAAGATGGACTAACGTTCCATTCTATATGTTGTTTTTAAAATACTTTATTTGATGTTAATTTATGTGTTCGTTATGTATTTTATGTTTGTGCCTTAAGTAAAAGTAAAATCTTTAAAAGTAAACACAGCGTGATCAGTGTCTTAATGTGTCTGAAGATGCTTTTACAGGAAGAAAAGAACCAGGTGCGAAAAAGAAGTCGCCACAGAAGGACATTACTTTTTACTGCTCTTTTACAAAAGAGACGCCCCTCTCATGCAATTATCGCACTAGGATGTTTGTGAGCTTCGATTGCAGCCAGCGTCGATCTCCTAAACCACATCAAAGAAATATCAATAGAGCCGACTTGCAGTTTTCTAAGTTGCCAGTCTTTGAAGGGTCCTTTATATTAAAGAGCATGATCGAAAACATAGGGCAGGGTGCAAAACTTGTGCGACAATCCCCCATGGCTTGAAATATGGCCCTAATAGTTTTAGCTATTTCTATAAAAGCCAAAAAAGCATAAATCGTAACAGGGTAAGGTGGCGCAGTGGTAATGCATTTGACTCGTCAGTAGGCATTCCAGAGATCGAGTCCCGTCAGGGGATTTTTGTCTTTCATTTCAACTAATTTTTTTTTTTTTTTTTTTAATCTTGTTAATTAAATTAAATTATTATTTTAAGAAAAAATATTTATTATATTAGAATACTTACGTTTTTTTTTTTTTTTTTTTTTTAGCGCGAACAATTTAATATTTTTTAATTTTTATTCATTTTTACTTTTTCTAACCCATAAGGTACAGAAATAATTGTTTTTGGGTCAAAATTTCGTAAATGAGTTTTTGTTATATTCATGCATTTTGAGGTCCCTTGAGTCTGAAAATCATGTTTTTAGCGGTTTTTCTGTGTGTATGTGACTGTATGCGTGTCTGTGTTTCTATCTGTTATCAGTATATCTCAAGAACAAATAATAGAAGAAAGTCCAAACTTGGTATTCTAAATGTGTATGATATAGGGTGCTACAGTAAGCTTTTCGTTGAGATGAAGCAAATGGTTCGTGTACAAGCACACCGAACAGAATTCATATATATTTCGTCTATGTGAGAAATGGCACGTAAGCAGAGTTTAACATCTATAGACTGCACTAAAACAAATGAAATTAGTATATACTTTTTATATGCATGAAAACATGTCTCATGCAGAATATAGTAGGGATATCATTTACTGTTCGTTTACAGGGCTACACTAAAGAACTAGATTATACTGCGACAATAGTTAAAAATTAGTGAAAGTGTATTTGAGGTTGTTCCTTGTATTAATACTATAGGATTATGTTTAGGTGCAACATGAAGTTTGTACATAATCTTCAAAAGATATACAGGGCTGCAAATATTTAATCAATAACATTATTTTTTATTGTTAGTGGAAGTGCTTTAATGTGATATCTTACCATTTCCAGGAAAGCTGCTCAGGAATTGAAATGAATTCCTCATAGACAATTAGATTAATTAGTCGTAGCTTAAATCAAAAATAATGTATGATTTAAGCTAAATATTCATCGCTTGTTTTTTTTTCATATGTACACGTTTTGAGGCTTCCTCATTACCGAAGTCAAGTTTTTTAACGTTTTTAACGTTTGATCTTTGTCTGTGCGTCTTTTAGAGTAACTTAAAAACAAATAATTTCTGGAGATCCAAAAGTTTTATTTTCAAATTTATATAAGTTTGTTGCTGGAAGAGTTTGATCAAGACTAATAAGTTCCAAGGAATGTTTCATGTTAAAGTCGTTTGAATAATGTTAAGTGAACTTTCCAATTTAATAACAGGTTTAAATTCTATATAAATGTAGGTGCAATAATCAAACGGGTAGGGTGGTTTGAAGGTCATACAGAACTAATTATCGTATAAAAGTCTTCAGATGCGTAATTTGAATTTTTTTAACATAAGTTTATATAACAGTACTCTTTATCTTACATCTTAATCTCACTCTCTATTTAAGTTTGTATTAAATTTCAGGGTAAGAGAAAGTCGTGTGAGTGACATACCAGATTATTTTGTTTAAAGTAAATGAATATTTTAAGGAGAAATACTTTTATTTCATCGAGATAAAATTTGGCTAATGATTTGTGCTACTGTTTCATTTAAAGTTTTAATTGCATTTGTTATTGACGTCACTAATTGTAGGTGTTGTCTGCTCGTGTTATTATTATATTCATGCAATTTTTTGCATGAAAAATCCTGAACAAACAACTCTTGCTCTTTAACTTTTCGACGTCGTATTTAACTTTTATATCAGATATTATTTTTAAGAAATGTGAAATTGGCGGTATTATAGGAACTGACTTTAAAACTGAACACAACGACAAACTTTCTGAAAATGATTTTACTAATTTACAACTAATTTACATCTAAAAAATTCCAAAATCAGGGAAAATATGAATTCTAAAAATATAGTAATTTTGACGAAAAGCCAACTATTTAACAAAATGTTCGTAATGAACAATACTTGACGGTGAACAAAACTGTAATGCAATTAATTGTGATTGACCATCCTATATTTCTTGTTTTCATTGTGAAAAATGCTTATATTTTTATTAATTTTCTACTTTTAATCGTAATCATTATAAATTAGAAACTATATTTGGAACATTAAACATAATTTTATTATATATATATATATATATATATATATATATATATATATATACAGATAATAAATAAAATTTATTTATCACATTCTATTCCAAATTATATATATATATATGTATATATATACATAAATTCCTGGTTAATACTTAATATTAATTGGTATGAAAAAAATGAAAGAAAAGAAAAAGAAAAGAAAAAGAAAAGAAAAAGAAAAGAAAGAAAAGAAAGAAAGAAAAGAAAAAGAAGAAAATCAGGTCTTTTTAGTGTAATACATATTTTCTCTCAAATTAACAATTTAATTTATTTTAATTTAAAATGTAAATAATAATAATAATAATAATAATAATAATAATAACTAAAAAAAATATATTAAAACAACTGTCCCCGACGAGACTCTATCTCAGGAACGCCTACTCACGAGTCAAACGCTTTACCGCTGCACCACTTTATCTCATTTCGATTTTTGTTTGGTTGGATTTTATAGAAATAGCTAAAACTATTAAGGTCCGATTTCTATCCATGGGGCGTTGTTGCGCAAATTTTGCACTCTACCCTACGTTTTCGACGATACTCTTTAATTTAAGCTTGGTTTGGTTTCAAGAGTAATTTTAGAAATTCATACTTCCCTTGTAAAGGATGTCACTATGTGATGCATGCTTTAACTCCAGCATACAGAGAGACATACAGAGTCCTCTTCTTATTTACATAGATAAAATTGTTTATAAAGTAAATAAGTGTAATTACTTGTTGTAGACAAAGATTAATGGAAATAATGATCTACGAAAAGTAAGCAGTATATCTTAACGATAAATTTAATTGTGAATTTTTTTTTTTTTTTTTTTTTTTTTTTATATATATATATATATATATATTTAAATATAATTTAACTTGTACGTTTTTCTAATTACTTACAAATGATGAAAAACTGTATAAAATTTAAAAAGAAATTGTATTAAACATTTTAGATTTTTTTATATAATACTTTAATGAATAATATTTTTGTTCGAGTTTTATTACTGTATAAATCTTACATTTTTTTTAAAGGAAAAAAAAAATTCTATTATCTTTTTTAGGAAATTAAACCTTAATATGCATCTTCTACTTTAGAATCATAAATCGCATTCATCCATTAAATAGCGAATTTTTAGTTATTATACGCTCTAAAGAAGTCTAAATTAACTTAGTTAAAACATATAACCGCATTCAGAAGTGTTTAATTTGTCATTAAAAATGCAAGTAGCTTTTTTATGTCCCTATAGAGGATTCATATTTTTTTCTACATAGTAAAACTGAAATAATAGTCTTTTAGGGAGCGTAAACTTATTTATAAAGGTAGTTTATTTACTTTTGAGCCAAAACTAATGTTACCATTTTTCTTTGGATAGTTAAAATTTATTTTATTATATTTATTGTTATTAATATGAGTTCTTTTTATATAAAAAAAGACTTTTTTTTTTTTTATAATGCTAAAAAAATATTTTTAAGCCACCAACAATGTACATTTTAAAGTCTTTCATGTTAAAAAAAAATTAATGCATAAATATTTATTAAATTAATTTTCTATCTTTTCTGAATAAATGAATGTATTTAAAATAAATAAATAAAAATAAATAAACGCTGGTATACGAATTTCTTCGGAAAAAAAATTCAAATTTCGTATGTTTTGAGCTTCAATATGCATTTTTAATCATGTGTACTTAAAAAAAAAAAAAAAAAAAAAAAAAAAAAAAAAAAAATCTTCATTTTTTTAGAAGATATATGGTCCCAAAATGAGAGACTTGGGGGTATCATAGATTCCTCCTCTACAATGGAAGGAATCTATGAATCACCCTATATCTATATCTATATATTTCTTTTGTGCGTGTGTATGTCACTGAACTCCTCCTAAACGGCTGGACTGAGTTTAATGAAATTTTTTGAGTGTCTTCAGGTGGATTCGAGAATGGTTTAGATTTACAAATGAAAGTTGTAACTTAATTAGTTCTTTTTTAATTAATTTTTAACCAACTCTTTCAACAACTTTTCCACCTAGATGGCGTGAGTTGTCGTAAACACGATGTCAGAATTTATTTAATGTTGAAATGAAAAATGAATTTTTAACCGTATCTTACGAAGTGTTTAAAATATTTTTTCAAAATTAATATTTTTAGAATCGTAACCGTATCTTACGAAGTGTTTAAAATATTTTTTCAAAGTTAATATTTTAGAATCGTAAACACGATGTCAGAATTTATTTAATGTTGAAATGAAAAATGAATTTTTAACCGTAAGTGTTTAAAATATTTTTTCAACGTTAATATTGTTAAAATGTTAAAATTAGTTAAAATGGTATGTTCTTTTAAAAAATTCGACAATATCGGAGTTATTTTATGTTAAAATGAAAAATGAATTTTTAGGCCATTATTATTTGGGCAGATGGAAAATGTACTAAAAGTTTTCCGAAAAATTTCACGATCACAAATGTTGACGGATATCCAATATATCGTCGAAGAAATCCCGATAATGGCGGACAATCTTATCATCTATGGCGGTCATCTATGTCAACATAAATATTGACATTAATAACCGTTGGGTGGTCCCATATTCGCCTCTGCTGAGCAAAACATTCAATGCTCATATTAATGTTCAGTTCTGCAGTTCAGTGAAGAGCATCAAATACATTTGCATGTATGTGAACAAAGGCAGTGATATGGCTGTATTTCGAGTTGAAAATACCAATGTGAATGCTCCTCCTGTGAATAACAACGATGAAATAACACTTTACCAAATTGGCCGGTACGTCAGCTCCAATGAAGCTGTTTGGTGTATATTTGGTTTCCCAATTCATGAACGGGATCCAGCAGTTCTTCATTTAGCCGTCCATCTTGAAAATGGCCAGCGCGTATATTTCACGAGCGAGACAGCGATTCATCGTGCTATAAATCCACTAAAAACTACACTCACCGAATTTTTTGAATTCTGTAATCGTGCGGGTGCTTTTGATGCTTTTGCACGCACATTACTCTATTCAGAAGTACCACGCTATTTCACATGGGCTCCAACATAAAAATGGATGCCCCGCAAGCAAGGCACGCCGATTGATGCATGTCCCAGTTTATTCAAA
Organism: Salticus scenicus; assembly: GCA_963930645.1. Lineage (NCBI taxonomy): Eukaryota > Metazoa > Arthropoda > Arachnida > Araneae > Salticidae > Salticus > Salticus scenicus. The sequence continues at coordinate 339,886,000 of OZ005652.1, read as the reverse complement.
TCAAACACCTTCAGACGAGTATTTACAGTCAATCAAAGGCAGACTGAGTGCTTTTATCTTCGACTGTTATTGGTTAATGTCATCGGCCCTTTGTCATTTCAAGATTTACGTAAAGTGAATGGACAACAGTATCCAACGTATAAAGATGCATGCCTTGCACTCGGCTTGCTGGAAGACGACAACCAGTGGGAGTGTATGCTTGCTGAAGTAGGACTGAACTGTACAGCAAAACAAATTCTTCTACTATTCGCTATAGTGTTGACTACATGTTTTCCGGCCCGAGCAGAGACATTATGGGATAATCACAAAGATTCAATGACTGATGATATATAGCATCAACATCCTTCACGGTGCAACGATCTAACGATAGTATTCAGTGACGCTATGTACAATGAAGCATTGATTGCTATTGAAGATCTTTGCATTATCATTGCCAACTTACCACTCAGTCATTTCGGTATGCATTCAACAAATCGAAATGCATCTGATTTAATAAGCACTGAATTGAATCGTGAACTACAATACAATACTGTAGAAATGGCAGCGATTGTTGCTCGCAATGTCCCACTAATGAATGAAGAACAAAGAACCATTTACGACCGCATCATGCTCGCAGTTTTGACAGGACAAGGTGGATTCTTTTTTTTGGGGTGCACCAGGTGGAACTGGCAAAACATTCCTTATTTCACTAATTCTCGCCGAAATACGATCAAATAATGGCATCGCATTGGCTGTTGCATCATCTGGCATTGCGGCAACTTTATTGGATGGAGGCAGAACAGCTCATTCATTATTTAAACTGCCACTAAATATTCAAAATAACCCAGACGCAGTGTGCAACATAAAATAACAATCGTCCATGACCACAGTGCTGAAATAGTGTAAAATTCTTATCTGGGATGAATGCACTATGGCACACAAACGTTCGATTGAGGCGTCGAACAGGACATTGAAAGATATAAAAAACAACAACAAACTATTTGGCGGCACTCTATTACTCTTTTGAGGTGATTTCAGACAAGCACTTCCCGTTATTCCGCGTTCAATACACGCTGATGAGATCAACGCGTGCTTAAAATCATCGTCATTGTGGCTTATTGTTGAAAAAGTTCACCTGAAAGTAAATTTGTGCGTTCAAAAGCTTCAAGATCCATCCGCTGAAACATTCTCAAAACAATTGTTAGATATCGGCGATGGAAAAATTACTACAGATGAAACTGGATGCATAAAATTACCGACCGATTTCTGCACAATCATTGATTCTCAAGATGCTCTTATTGACCAGATATTTCGCGATGTACACAGACGATACACAAATCTTGAGTGGCTGGCAGAAAGAGCAATTTTAGCAGCAAAAAATGTGGACGTCAACGAATTGAATCTCAAGATACAACATTTGTTACCAGGAGACTTGGTGTCATACAAATTTAATGATACAGTTTGCGATGCCACCGAAGCTGTAAATTATCCAAAAAAGTTTTTAAACTCATTGGATTTACCAGGCATGCCACCGCATATTTTACAACTGAAGGTTGGATCTCCGGTTATTTTGCTTCGTAATTTGAACCCACCACGATTGTGCAACGGCACGCGATTAGTCATAAAAAAATTAATGAAAAATGTTATCGAAGCTATCATTTTAAATGACGAATTCCGAGGTGAAAATATATTACTACTGCGAATCCCTATTATACCCACAGATGCGCCAATTCAATTTAAACGCCCTCAATTTCCAATTAGATTGGCATTTGCAATGACTATCAATAAGTCTCAGGGCCAAACGATGTCTGTCTGTGGCTTAGATTTGAGCACATCATGTTTTTCACACGGACAATTATACGTGGCTCTCGAGTGGGCAAACCATCCAGTTTGTTTGTATTGGCGAAAGATGGGATAACAAAAAATATTGTACACTCTGTTGCATTAAGGGATTGATATTGTTTTTTAGTAATATTGTTATAAGTAGCGATATGTATATAATTTTAAAGAATCAGTTTTAAGAAATTAAAAAATAAATGATTGGGGTTTTGTTATTTTTATATTCTTTCCCCGTTCACAGCGCTCCATACATCTTCCACTTATATACCACATCCTCACACACTTACAATAAGTTAGTTATTTTTTTTCTAGCAAAATATTCTCTAGAAATAATTTATATGACAAAACAACGTTTGTCGGGTTAGCTAGTCAATTTATAAATTCCTAAAATTACTTTTATAGGACTATTAAAATTAATTATCAATTCCTTATATGCATATAAATTATATTCATGCCATAAATTAAAGAACTCGTAAAATTTCTTACCAGTTTAATTTATTTTCCCTTTACATTTTTGTATAAAAACGGAATAAGGTATTTTTTGTGTAGCACAAAGCTACATTTCACGCACCGTAGGTGAGTATTCTTTTTAAAAGTTTGCATTTTGATTGCTTGCCAGCCTGTGTGACAAAATGGTTCACACCATCAATATGCATACTAGAATTCACTGGTGTGTGTAGTCCAAGTCAAATGATTGATAACGGTTCTAGTCTCTGGGATTTCTTGAAATACATCACAATGTCTCGTAAAAATCTTAACTGAAGCTGGAGATGTATTCCGCAAGCCATTAGTACAGCCCTGTTCAGAATGTTGATGAAAAATGGTCACCATCATTTCTTACCCTTTACTCGCAGTCGATAAAAACTCAAAATCCGATCAGTATGATATACGCCTCCCATATATATTAGATTTCTGTCACCAAAGTTTACTTGTTACATAGGATCCATACATTCAGAATTAGATGCTAAGAATCAATATTATTGTTTTTCCATTTTATTACACTAATATACTTTGTTATAATGTAGTCAGATTTCATTCTTTCTTATCTTACCAAAACTTTACTATCTTGTAAAGGGCTACTCTGAAGCCGGTATGCTTTCACCGTACCACGTTCCAGCTTGACAGAATTATCTTTTTTTTTTTTTTTTTTTTTTGTGGAACTATGGCAAAGAGTTGGAAAAAAAGAGAAAGAACTGAGGATTTATTGTGTTAAATAAAACAAGCCAAGTCTCACATTTCCCATTCTCTAAATCTCTAATTTCCAAATTTGTTTATCTTATTTTTTCTTTCTCTTACCCATAAGGTAGAGAAAGTATTGTTTTTTGGGTCAAATTTTCGAACGCGAGATTTTGTTATATTTACACATTTTGAGGTTCCCTGAATACGAAAATCATGTTTTTAGCAAATGGTCTGTGTGTGTGTCTGTGTGTCTGTCTGTTATCAGCATATCTCAAAAACGAATTGTGGCAGAAAGTTCAAACTTGGTATTCTATATATGTATCATGTAGGGATGATACAGTAAGCTTTTCGTTAAGAACAAGCAAATGGTTCGTGTACAGGGACAATCAAGAGAATTCTAATACATTACGTCTATGGGGAAAATTGCAGGAAAGTAGAGTTTAACATCTATAGACTGCACTAAACCAAATGAAACGAATATATATTTTTTGTAATAGAGATAGTTAACTGGGAAACAAATTTTGTGTATGTAGGAGCCTCGCCTCCCCCCCTGGGGGGGGGAAGTCCCACTCGAGGGGAGTAAATTTTCATGATGGGTATCTTTCGAAAGAGCTCGCCAATACCTTTAAAACGAATGGTTGAACCATCTATCTGCGATAATTGAAAACAAAGTTATCGATTTTTTTTTACTTTGAACGAAAAAAAACTTTTTTTTTTTTTTTTTTTTTTTTTTAAATATTGAGAATAAAATGGACTTTTTTTGGATATTTGGTTTTATACTACTTCTCTAATATGGAAATCGACTGTTTTATCATAAAAAGATATTTTTTTTAAAATAATAATTTTAATAAATTATTTTTTAAAAAGAGAATTATTTTTTAATAACCGAATTAAATTCTATATAAATGTAGGTGCATCAAAGAAACGGGGGGTTGAGGGGGGCGGTAGCCCCCCTCACACAGAACTAATTATCATATAAAACTTATCAGAAGTCTAACATAGGTTTACATAACAGTACTCGTTATCTGCAACCTGTATTTATAGTATTAAATTTCAGGGTAAGAGAAAGTCATGTGAGTGACACACCAGATTATTTTTTCATTTTGCGTTGGTAATTATTAGTTAACAAATTATTTCTTTTTCTTGTTCAATTGCACTAAACATTTGTTAAGAATGTTTAGTGCAAATAAACAAGAAAAAATAATAATTTGTTATCTAATAATTATAGAGCGAGGAAAAAAAAAAAAAAAAAACGAATGCTAGTAAGATACTACGTTGAGGGGGGCGGTAGCCCCCCTCACACAGAACTAATTATCATATAAAACTTATCAGAAGTCTAACATAGGTTTACATAACAGTACTCGTTATCTGCAACCTGTATTTATAGTATTAAATTTCAGGGTAAGAGAAAGTCATGTGAGTGACACACCAGATTATTTTTTCATTTTGCGTTGGTAATTGTTAGTTAACAAATTATTTCTTTTTCTTGTTCAATTGCACTAAACATTTGTTAAGAATGTTTAGTGCAAAAATAATAATTTGTTATCTAATAATTATAGAGCGAGGGAAAAAAAAAAAAAAAAAAAAAAAAAAAAACGAATGCTAGTAAGATACTACTTATTATTTTTCTGTTTGCATATATTTTTTCAAAACGATTATTATTATATAAACTTTTATCATTTAAACAAATTATAAATTGAAAAAAAAGATTATTTTTATTATTTTCATTTTAGGCATGGAATCCTTAAAAATTTATATTATTTACTTAAAATAAAAGGTTTATGAATTACATGGGTGATTCATTTTGATTCACAAATTATTTAGTATAATTTGCGTAATTTTTACAGTCATCAGTTTTAATTCATTTATTATGTAAGTGAGTTCCACCAATAAAAAAAATCTTAGCATTAAAAAGAAAAAATCTATTAAAAGCGTATGTGAACAGATATAACATGGCGAAAATAAGCCCAACATGTTTTTTTTTTTTTTTTTTTTTTTTTTTTTTCTAAGATTTTTACGTTTTTTAAAAAATGAAAACAAATAAAAAGAAAATAAGCAGTTTATAACCGAGAATAACTTTTCGCGTTTTCAAATAAATGAATGAGTATGGTTCAGTAATCCTCATTCTATAATGCTCAGTTTTAATTATGTATTATATATGCATTTTAGTTAATTTGTTTTTGTAAACCTTTTCAATATTTTTCTTCTGGAAAATAAAGATTACAATTTTATATTTTGAAAAGAAATTATACACATTTCCAAATTCTGTAATAAAGCTAAATAATTTTAAATTATATAGAAGAGAATATTTTCTACTATTCTTTTCGCATTAAAGTTATTTATCCAAAAAAACAACTATTTTTCAAGATACATTTTGGAAATAAATATTGGAGGAGTATGGTATATTACTCGAAGCATCTAAAAATTACATAGATGTATTAAACATTTAAAATCAATGTTGCATCAACACAATTTCCTTGAAGAATGTTTTCAATTTAAAAAGTCAAACAGCTTACATTTTTTTTCTTCTGTTTTTCTACATCGTGTGTAAATGACAGCATAATATTGATTTAAGTAAAATAAACAAGTTTCAAGAAACATACAACATATATTTTTAAATATTACAATAGATAAAATTTTAACATACGCTTCTCTCAAATATAAATAAATAAATAAATAAAACAAAAACGGAAGTTTAAACATAAATGCATACTTTATCATTGAAGATGTTATAATGAGCTGACATGCTATATATTATAAAAATAATATGTACTTTATGTGTTGTAAGGCTAAATTTTGGACAGCATTTATGTGCAAAAAAGTGTAAAAGGTTCGGTATTTCTTTTAAGCATATCTATTTATTATCAATATATGTGCATAAAGTGTAAATAATTTAAATTTAACATCTTTTCATTATAATTTTAATGAAAAAAACTCATTCATTGCTTAATTTAATTTTTTTCCTCAAAAGTTTACGTATACGGTTTTTAAACTATTATTGCTTATTAAAAATCTCGTGTGAAACAAACACACGACATTCATTACTCACTATTACTCGTACTATATTCATTTTTTGCAATTTTCAAGTTAGAGAAACTTGATATACGTATAAAAACATATAAAACAGAGTTTACATAGCAAGTTAAAAAATAAAGGGGAGAAATATAGATAGAGTTATTTTTTTAAACACCAATATCCCAGAATTAAAACGCAACTACCTAATGAGGATGACTGTTAATATTCCTGTAATAACCACGAAATACACTGGAAAAAAAAAAAAATTGTAAAATCACGGTATTTGACCGTATAATTTTAGGGGAAATGATCGTTTTGCTACCTAAACGGTCATAATCCGTAAGTTAAGGTTTTGGAAGCATAATTTAGGAAATAACCGTATAATTTTACGGGAACTGGTCGTTTTGCTAGTTAAACGGTCGTAGCCCGTAAATTGATGTTTCGAAAGGATAATTTTTTGAATTTTTACGAGAAAAAGCCGTTAATCTACGCAAATTGTTCTTATCTTTCACCAAACCATTTTCTTATGAGAAAATTTCTTCAAATGCTATCATTTCAGTGACATCATGAGATAATACTATTTTCTTCCATTTTCAAACTGAAACTATGATTGTTATTTATACTATATGAATGTGTTTAATTATGAACGCATGACGCATAGAAACATCCATTGGTTTTAATAAGCTATTGCTTTCTTAATTTAATTCAAAAAATTTCCATCTGACTGAAACTGATATTGATGGAATTGATTTTCTTTGTCTATTAACATTTAACACGAAAACATTAAAAAGGAAAGCTAAAACAGTTTCTTGATTTGAAGCCAGATTTCTAAATCACAAACTACAACCTAATAATTGTTTTATCCACTAAACGCATTTATTTATTTATATATTTATTATTGTTATTTTTTTAAGCATACAGCATTCTAATTGCTCTTAACCCTTTAGTTAAGCCTTAGAAAACGGAGAATTTTAATGTTGTTTCCACAATGCATTTTTTACAATATGCTTAAAAAAAGTTTATTTCAATATGAAATGAATATGTAATTAACCATTTGAAGGTAAGTCTTATGATTATTATGTATGATCTTCACTGTTAAAAAACAAAGCTGTTTTATCTTAATATGACCATCAGATACGTACATCACATCATATATAGCAGGTTCTGCTCTCGAAACACTTCAGTCCTTTCTTCATTCAATGGATTTGGATTTTGGGAATAAGGCCGATTGACTGCTATAGGTCCTAGGCCAGAGGGAGAGTGCCCTCCGTGAGGGTCTTCCTAAAGGGCTCGTATTTACTCAAGTTTCGAAGAAAACCACGGAAAACACTGAACGGCTAGGCCGACGAGCGTGACCTGGGATCGAACACGGCACATTATGTCTAACAGCTTTGAGCGCAGAACCGCTCGACCGCTGGTGGGCTCCCTTCAATGGAATACAGCTTAAAAAAAAAAAAAACTCTTCTGCTATTCTAAAAAATGCAAATACGCCTAACACTTCATAAACACAGTTTGAAATCGGCCTTATAATGAAAACCTGTTTGGATGAATAAAAATTAGGCTCTAGTTATTTCTTCTTTGCACCCACTATTGAAACCATAAAGATCGAAAACCATGAAAAAAAATCGTATTAATTGGAGATACAAATTCTCTGTATTTATGTAAAAGATTTATTATTATTATTCAAAGTTTATTCTGCGTCTCGGTTAATTTTCAGAGATCTCACATAGTTTTCAAAAGTTTCATTTTGTTTCTGAAAAAGGGTGAGAAATTCTCACCCATTATTTACCTCTAATGAGAACCTTGAAATAAGACTACCTCTTTAATGCTAGTGTTTACGAATAAAAAAGGCCCACCAGCGGCCGAGCGGTTCTGCGCTCAAAGCTGGTAGACGTGAGGTGCCAGGCTCGATCACAGGTCGCGCTTGTCGGCCTAGCCGTTCGGAGTTTTCCGTGGTTTTCTCTGAAACTTGTGTAAATACGGGCTAGGACCCCCTCAGAAAGACCCCTCGGAGGGCACTCCCCCTCAGGCTTAGGACCTACAGCAGTCAATCGGCCTTATTCCCAAATCCAATCCATTCCGTTTACAAATAAAAATGATTTCGAAAAATAGTTAGATTTTTCTTTCACAAAATTCAGTATCGTAGTCTTTATAGAAGAAAAAAAAAAAGCTTTTGTTTTTTCAATATGAGAATTGACTGACTACTTAATTTTGTCAAAAATAGCAAATTTAGATTTCAAAATAGTCTTAAAATAAAATAATTTTTGTGCATAGTTTGAACGTTAACAATTTAATCACTGTAAACAATTTCTGTAAAAATAAAGCATTTTTTTTTTTTTTTTTACATAAATACAGCATAGGTTGCTGTAAATTTGTATAGCTAGTATGTCTTTTGGTGCGTATGACAAGATTTATCAACTAGTCAGTTCTGACGATGACTTTATCTGTTTTTGTAAAGACAAGTGTCTGTGATCCCAACTGTGCGGTTGGCAAAGCGCTGGCTTCTGACACAGGCGATTGTGAGTTCGAATCCCGGGCTAGCCAAGACGGTTTGCTTTGCATGACAATTAATAAATTAGCTTTTGCGTGTAAAGTAATAAATACGTTTTTTAGAATTGTGGATTTCTCCCTGCACGCATGTGTAATAATTCCAAGAAACTTTTTTAAAGCATTCGAGAAACTCAAACTTTAACTTTTAATTTTACGGTCAATGCTACTTTTTTTGCAGGTTGGTTGTATGTTTCATCACAACGTAAAATTACTGGCGATACATCATTCATCGTCTAAATGCATTTTTACGGGCTTTGACTGGAATCTCTGCTGCCGGGCTTTGTCCGTAATTTTACTGCAGCCTTTTTTACAGTGTACATAATAATATAAATAATCAATATTCAATACATTAGATTGCACATAGCGCGCTTATGTTTTAATCCAGTTTAATGAATAATATTTAAATATTTATGTTCATTCAATTTTACGAGAGAACTGAAAGAATTTATATTAAGTTCAAAGTTTCTAACCATATATCAATAGTTTATATGAAGGTAAGATTTGTACTCACCTTATCTTCCAGTCCCAGGATAGATGTTCAGCTTCAATATTACACATCTTTCATCAGTATCGGAATCTGTAAATAGACTGTGTGTTTTTGGAGAAAAAAAAATAATATTTGTTAATTATGTAATTAATGAACTCATCAATAAAATAACTTTTTTTCGATACTGTATATCATTTAATTCTTGATTATTATATCTATTTATAAGTATATTTATACAGTTAAAATATTATATTGTTACGGAGCATTTAACAGAGCTCCGATTATGCCGGTTACATTTTTAAAGTGAATACATATACATTAAGAGAACACGCGAGAGAAAGTTTATAAAAATGCTGATTAAACCAGTTCAAAGGGTGAAAGCTAGGAGCGGTACATTCTTCTTTGCAACATGTACATTAACGAAGATTGTCTCTAGGATAAAAAGTTTATTGTAATAAGAGTTCTTGAATAGCGGAATATCAAAACAAAAATTGTTTCAGTTTTTCTTTCATTTTTACATCACCCCTACTTGTTTTATATTTCGCTGTAATCAAGTAAGTTCAGATTTTTCCTGAGTTTTAGGAGAGTCGTCTTTGCTAATGGTTTGGTTAAGATATCAGCTGTCATGTTGCTGCTATCAACGTATTTCAACTTTATTATCTTATTTTCGAAAAGTTCCTTTATAAGATGATATTTCAGGTCGATATGCTTAGAGCGTGATTGGTATTTGTTGGATTCTATCAGTTTGATGCATGCTTGGTTGTCTTCAAATATTGCTATTGGAATTTTCTGTTTTAAATCTAGATCCTCTAGCAGTCACAACAGCCACACAGTTTCTTGAGCTGCATTGCCGGCAGAGACGTATTCTGCCTCAGCGGTAGATAATGTAATGTTACTTTGTTTTCTTGAAACCCAATATATTGTGTTCTGTCCAATAAGGAAAACGTTGCCAGTGACTGATTTTCTGTCTTTGGGATCGTTGGCAAAGTCTGAATCTGCATATACTGTTAACACTGGTGCTGCGTTTTTATTATACGCTGACTTTAAATTTATTGTTGACTTAAGATACCTCATGACCTTTTTTTACAGCTTCCCAGTCACACTTTCTGGGGTTTTCATTATGTCTGGACAGAAAGTTGACAGCCGCACTTATATCTGGTCGACATGTTGTGGAAATGTATAATAATGCCCCTACTGCTTTTCTGTAATCTGTATTGTTTGGCAAAAAATTGTCGTTATTATTATTTTTTAAATAATTTGTATCCATTGGGATATTAGTAGGTTTTGAATCTGTTAAGTTAAACTTGTCTATTAATTGTTTAATTTTATTGGTTTGATCTAATAACAATGTGTTGTTATCCGGTCTAGTAATGTTTATGCCTAGATAATTAACTACATTCCGTAGGTTAGTAATTTTATATTCGCGGCTGAGTTTTTTTATTAATTTCTTTTATGTCGTTTTTAGTTTCAGCGATTATCATCTAAGTACACTAGCACGTAGACTTTTCTACCGTTAATACTTCTTTTATATAGACATTTATCAGCTTGACTTTGTGTAAAATTTAGATTAATTATTGTTTCATTTATTTTCAAGTTCCAGGCTCTGGCTGCCTGCTTAAGACTATAGATTGCTTTATTTAGTCTACAAACCTTTTTCTCATCCCCGGAATTTATAAATCCTTCTGGTTGTGACATGTAAATTGTTTCTTCTAATTTCCCATGTAAAAACGCGGTTTTTACATCTAAATGATTTAATTCTAGATTATTATATAGTGCCATGACTAAAAATGATCTGATAGTCATGTGAGACGCCACTGGGGCAAATGTCTCATCGTAATCCACCCCGTATTTTTGGCTAAATCCTTTCGCCACTAACCTCGCTTTATATTTTTGAATTTCTCCCATATGATTGTATTTGGCTTTGAACGCCCATTTGGAACCTACTATATGTGCGTTGGGTGGAGGGTCTACTAATGTCCATGAATTATTCTCTTTGAGTGAATTAATTTCATCTTTGGCTGCTTTTAGCCAATTTTCTTTTTCTACAGGGTTTTTCAATTCTAATATTTCACGAAAGGTTTTAGGTTCGACTACATTTAAGGTATCTGTTAACAAAGCGAATCTATCAGGTGGAACGCCTTTGTTGGCTCTTTCTGATCTTCTGGGAATATTTTGATCTGAAATTTCCTCATTCTGTAAATTTGGTTCCTCAGTGTGATCCGATTCCTGATTTTGTTCAGTTAAAACTACCGGAAAGGATGATTTACTATTTATTTCGCCAGTACCGGTTTAATTTTCATTTTCATTCATTAGTAACTGATTATCGTCATTGTTATTTCTTATTTCACGCATTTGATCTGTTTCGATAAATTTGACCGTTCTACATATTTTTACATTATCGTCTATGTACAGTCGGGAAATAAAAAATCGCAGCACTCGATGTAATTTCCTTATTAATTGACGCAGAAAAATTTAATAGCCACCATTCAACAGGAAATTAAATGCACTTTTTAAAAATACTGTCGAATTTCGAATTAGGGGTTATCTACATATTGAAATGAGCGCCAACTTTGATTTTTTCAATACCAATTCCCAATTTTGACTACATATTCGATTTTCTGAGAGTCTGGCAGTGCGAAAAAGTATACTGTTTGTATACTTTATCTTTAGTATTTATAGAGTTATAATAAAAAATGTGTTGGGGGTTATCTGTAAATGTAGAAAAATAAAATAATGATCCTATAAGAAATAGACAAAATTTTAATGTTTTACACCGGAAATCTTTCAGGAAAAAAAAGGATTGTGAAAAAAAAAAAAAAAAAAAAAGATTGGCTTGTAACAGTTTCTTAGTTATCTTGAATTCAGTTTCTTAGATTTGTATATACTTCAGTACTTTTTTAAATAATTTTAGGTCTATTTAAATACATTACACTTGCGATTTTGCCCAGACTGTACTCTTTAAAAAAATTGCAATAGTTTTCAATTAAAAGTGTCTATTATATCTGTAGGGATCACCAATAAAGATTAAATTTTCTTTTGTAGGTGTAGTGTAACATAAAATACGAAATGAAATAATATAGATATATATATATACAACACATAAACTATATATATATATATATATATATATATATACAACATATATATATATATATATATACATATATATATATACATATATATATATATATACATATATATATATACATATATATATATATATACATACATATATATATATACAACGCATAAACTAAATCTTTTCGAATAAATTATTGTAAGGGTTCATGAAGTAAATATTAAACAATTTTAATCGCAATTACCAGTTTTGGGTCAGTTGAACTCTTTGGAACTGTACGATTTGCTTTATAATTTCTATAAAAATATAATTTTTTAATTAACCCTTTCGCGACTGCTGACGTAGGTTCACGTCATTTGAAAATCTGTAACTCTCTTAGTGGGCTTTTCTTTCGTAATTTGTGTGTTCCTTATTTCTTAAGTGTGTACCCAGTATTCATATTTTTGCAATAAAATATACTATGGATAGAAATATATTGATTAAAAATAATATAATTATACTGTATATCCATTTGTAATATAATTGTGAATACAGAAAATTTGGTCTGAAATACTTTATTTTGAGAGAATAGGCGGATCTTCGGCGTATCTTACTGTAAAAATTACAAAATCCTGCGGTCGCAAAAAGTGTTAAAATATATTTATAAAAGTAAAAGTATATTTAAAAACATATACATAAAGTTGAAATATATTGTTAAAATTTTAAAGACTAAAGTACCCTTAAAATAATAACCCCTCTCCCCCCCTACAAAATAAATAAATAAAAATAAAGCAATATATGAAGTAAATGATTCAGCCTTTAACTATAACGGTAGTTAAGAAACAATTTTACAAATCTGTCTTGCATTCCAATTCCATTCTTTTTTTAATAGACAATTTTTACATTTACAATTTTTTCTATTTAAAACAGTAAACCCCGCCTATTTAGTTATTTTTTTTCTTCTAGTGTTCGTTTAAAAGATTCGAAATTAATCACCAGTAATCGATGAAGTAAATACCACTTCTGCATATTTTTGTCAACATAAAATAAGGGGTTTAACACGAATACTCAATGTCACATTTACTTTTCTTTTCTGTATTGAAGAACGATGAAGGCGGGGCTTGTCTTCTTTAGAAAACGGGAATTCTTGATGCTAACACTAATGTCTAAAAACCATCATTTTTGTTTCATTTCCTTGCGTTTGACGTTGTTGCTATATAATTTGTCCCGTAAATAAAAAATAAAAATATTTTCTTTAATTTTCTTTGTTATTTTTTAAGATTTGTTTCGGTATCCCATGCAAAACTTTATAAGAGACGGCCCCCTAAACCACCCCATAAGAAAGATTTATTTATATCTCGAAAACTAATAACTGGAATGAGCTGCAAATTTGCACACCGATATTTTTCAGCATTGGGATTCATTTTATGCAAAAATTAACATAGGTCATAATTCATAATTTTTATGAATATGAATTTATTAATATTTTTCAAAATAAAAAATATCTTTCAGAATCAAAAGTAATGATGGATTATGTTTGGGTTTCTTCACTGTATCTCGTAAATATATATATATATATATATATATATCGATCAAGTTATTGTTTGTGAAGATATTAATAAAAGTTTGAAATATGAATTTAACATTAGCACCTTCAAACTTTGAACGCTTATAACTATGTGAAAAAATAAATAAAATATACAACCAATATACTTTTTTGCGTTGTCGCGATCCCAGGAATTCAAATATAAAATAAAAATGGGGCATTACCATTGAACAAATCAAAGTTGGTGCACGTTTTAATATGTAGACGACCCCCAATTCAAATTTTCAGTTCATTTTCTGAAACTACTCACAATTCCCCGTCGAATGATACCTATTACATTTTCCTACATGTATTAGCAACGAAGTTACGTCGAGTGCTGCGTTTTTTTTCCCCCCGACTGTACATTCTATATCCCTTACTTCTGAGGTCATATCCCACAAATGTACCCAATTTAGCCTTGCTGTCTAGTTTCCTTTTTTTTATTTAAGGAGTATATATGTATGCTTTACAACCAAAAGTTTTAATATTTGAAAGATCTGGTTTGTTTCCTGTCCACCTTTCATACGGTGTTACGTCGCAAGCTCTCGTGGGTAATCTTAGAGCCCCTTAAATAAATAATAGGCCGGTGCATCACCGCCATTTTTTTGCCTCGCAAGAGGACAGCATTTCCGCTTGGCGATTTTATCGCTTCACTGGTGGTTTTAAGAAATTTTCATCTAAAAATAAAATCGACCAAAAATGATAAGCAACACAAGTAATCTGTTTCTGTTTCTTAAATAATTCATAACATTTGAAAGGGGAAAAAAAAAAGAGCGTACCAATTAAAATTGGAAAGTTTTTTCAACGACCTAATACTATCAGGACACGGAAACAAGACAACTTTGGCGAACCAAAAAAACGTCGCCAAGACTCTACAAACACACAGTAAAAAAGCGTTTCTTAAAATAATTTATGGTTATTAAAATACATATTTAGATTTAAATAATACTTTTTTTTTAATTTTTTACTTTATAAATGTCAGAAATGCAAAGAAAAGTATAAGTGAATAACAATAAAACTTACTATGCAAAGCTGTGCATTAAGTCCCGGGATCCAAGAATCTGGACGACAATTTGCAGCCCATTTTCTCCTTCTTGCATTATCCGAAGGAAACCTAAACATTTTGTATCCTTTTCTGGAGTGTTTACAGCAGTTTATTGCTGAACAACCTCCCATATTGCAGTTTATTTCACTAAAATTACGAGCAAGACGGTAGAAACAATGGATGCCGTTTGTTTATCACGCTGGGTACATGCGGCAACCCTAAGGCAAAAAAATGTCGGATGCGCCAGCTCGTATATATAGGAGCCTTAGGTAATCTGTTTTGCAGATAAGTTGCGGTCATAACAGCTTCGCCCCAGAATTTATTTGGTAATCCGCTCTGTTTTAGTAAACACCTAGTCATTTCAACTAAGGTTCTGCTTTTTCTTCCCGCGACGGCGTTTTGAGGTGAACAGTGAGGTACAATAAGTTGATGTTTTATTCCCTCATTAGTGAGAAATTCTTCGAATTCTTTACTTGTATATTCCCCACCATTGTCTGAGCGGAGTATTTTTATTTTCCTTCCAAACCTATTCGCAGTTAACGCATGATATTCTTTAAATTTTTCGAATGCTTCACTTTTATATTTCAATAGATATGTAAACGTATATCGGCTATAACCATCGATGAATGTTAGGAAGTAATTTTTACCACCTACGGTCGTCGTTTGAAAATGTCCGCATATATCCGAGTGGACTAGATCTAGGGGTCTGTTAGCTCGGTAATTAGCCTTTTTTGGATATGAGTCGTCTTCTAGTTTCGAAACTATACATTTTTCGCATTCTTCATTATGTCTACACTTATTTAAATTTATTCCTGTTGCCATGTTCTTCTCGGTGAGCTCCCTGATCTGTTGATAATTTTTGTGACCTAACCGCTGATGCCATATTCTAATACAATTTTTATCATTGCATATTTCTGCAATGTTTATACTTTCCGATAAATTTTTACGTGTTTTTATCTCATATAAATTATCGGTTAAGTTAGCCTCAATGTATGTTTTGTTGTTGTATTTAATTTGACATTTTTTGTCTTTGAATATGGCAACACAGCCGTTCTCAGTTGCTTTCTTTATCGAGATCAAATTAGTAGCCATGTCAGGGATATATAATACATCTTTTAATGTAATACTGTTCGTTTCTTTATCGGAGTTAACTACATCTATATTTATATCCCCATGTCCCTGAGAAACTACGGTCTGTCCGTTTGCTAGTATTACATTTACTTTTTCGTCGCTTTTTAAACATGTAAATTTACGCAAATCGTTGCAGACATGCGCACTGCTTCCACTATCGACAACGAAACCATCATTTTCAGTTTTGTCTATAATAAACGTTAAATTTTTCAGTTTATTCTCTGTTTCTTTAATTAATTGTGTTTTTTGTTTACCTCTATATTTAGTACCGTTCCCCCTACTGTTATTGAAATTATTGTTATTGCGGTGTGGGTTACCTCCTCTGGGCTTTAAGTGCCAACACTCATTTCGGGTATGTAAGGATTTTTTGCGGTAAGTGCAATATTTGCCAGTTTGTGTTTTGTTTTTAACCTGCATTTTATATGCTTTTTCTCCCTGAGTGTTTTTGTTTTGTGTTCCTTTAATGTATCCATCTGTTAGTTTATTTCATATAAATTTGGCTGTCAGTTCCTGTTTAGTTCTGCTCTCAATAGCAGTGATGAATGTATCATACGAGGGGGAGAGAGAACATAACATGAGCGCTGCCAAATGCTGGTCATGTATCTCTTCACCTATTTCCAGTAATTTATCGCGTATTTGATAAATATTTGTAATATGTTCCACTAAATTTCCATGTTCAGCCAATTTAGCTGAGTATAATTTGCGCAACAGAAATAGTTTATTTGTTAAATTTCCCCTTTGATGAATGTTCTGGAGTGTTTCCCAGGTCGCTTTAGCTGTCGTCAAATGTCTGACATTGATGATTTGATTATCGTCAATTAACAAATTTATGAAGGCTCTGGCCTTTTTGTCCTTTGCCTGCCACTCGGCGGTCAAAGGTTCTGGGGGTTGATCCGTAATAACACTGTATAGGTCCTCTTTTATTAGGACCATTTCGATTTTAAAACACCATAGATCATAATTGGTGTCATTCAGTTTCTCTACTAATGTTATATCTTTGGATGATGCCATTGTTTACTTTTATATATATATATATATATATATATATACATTTTTTTTTTTAAACTGAAATTTAATTTATTTATTTATATTCAAAAATATCTGTGCATATATTTAATCATTATGGATAATTGGTAAGCAGATTTTGTTGTTGTTGTTGTTGTAGTTCTATATATATATTTTATATTTATAACACCTTTATAACACACCAGTTATATATATATATATATATCATTACTACACTTTCTTTATTTTCATTTCATCTTTTGTAACCATTTTTGCATATTTTAATAACATATAACTTTGTTATTATTATTCTTATTTATATTGCAATATAATTCAGCTCTCTCTCTCTCTTTTTTTTTTTCTTTTTTTCAGATTGCCTATAGGGCAATTTTCTGGATAAAACTGAGACTCTCAGTCTCGTAAATCAATTATAAATAATCAATATTCAATACATTAGATTGCGCATAGCACGCTCATGTTTTAATCCAGTTTAATGAATAATAT
Organism: Salticus scenicus; assembly: GCA_963930645.1. NCBI lineage: Eukaryota > Metazoa > Arthropoda > Arachnida > Araneae > Salticidae > Salticus > Salticus scenicus. The sequence continues at coordinate 339,868,623 of OZ005652.1, read as the reverse complement.
TTAAATATTTATGTTCATTCAATTTTACGAGAGAGCTGAAAGAATTTATATTAAGTTCAAAGTTAGTAACCATATATCAATAGTTTATATGAAGGTAAGATTTGTGCTCACCTTCTCTTCCAGTCCCAGGATAGATGTTCAGCGTCAGTATTACACATCTTTCATCAGTATCGGAATCTGTAAATAGACTGTGTGTTTTTGGAGAAAAAAAAATTAATATTTGTTAATTATGTAATTAATGAACTCATCAATAAAATAACTTTTTTTCGATACTGTATATCATTTAATTCTTGATTATTATATCCATTTATAAGTATATTTATACAGTTAAAATATTATATTGTTACGGAGCATTTAACAGAGCTCCGATTATGCCAGTTACATTTTTAAAGTGAATACATATACATTAAGAGAACACGCGAGAGAAAGTTTATAAAAATGCTGATTAAAACAGCTCAAAGGGTGAAAGCTGGGAGCGGTACATTTTTCTTTGCAACATGAGCATTAACGAAGATTGTCTCTAGGATAAAAAGTTTCTTGGAATAAGAGTTCTTGAATAGCGGAATATCAAAACAAAAATTGTTTCAGTTTTTCTTTCATTTTTACATCACATAAGAAATGATATCTAAAATGGATTAATGAAACAATTTTCAAGAAAATCGTTAGAGCCATTTTTGAGATACCAACTTTTACTAAAACTTGGTATACTTAATTATTGACCGGAAAACAATAATTACATACAAAAGGATGTTTAAAAGGGAGTCAATATGGCAAGTTTTTCAAAAAAAATTTTACAGCCATTTTTAAAGAAACTCACTTGCGAGACCTAAAATTGAGTTATTTATACAGGACGCCTATCAGTTTTCCAAAACTAACCAACTATAGCATTCAAAAGGGAATCTAATACGGTGTTTATGTAGCAACTTTATAAAAAATCATTATAGCCGTTTTTGAGATACGGAGTTACGGTCCCATTTCCGGTTTCCGATGACCCAATTACGGCTTTCCGATTTTCACCAAAATTTGGAAAAGTCATCAGTACACCAGATCTGTATTAGTTGTGAAGTTTCGTAGTTCTATCTTTATTAGTTTCGGAGATATGATAGCCAGAAGATTCCATACATACATACATACACATCGACCAATTGCTGAAAGCTACTTTTTTGGAGTCAGGAGGCCTTAAAACGAGTAATTCAGGTAAAAACTACACATATAATTTTTGGACCGAATACAATACTTCCACTACCTACGGTAGTAGGGTAATGGAAGTAAAAATAATGAGCAAGTGAATGAAACATATATTTTAGTCATTGCAATGCATATGTGAGTACAAGATATAATCTTTTATTTTAATTAGGAAAATATAATATGACCATTTCACAACAATTTTATAATTAAAATTTATTCTAAATTATTTTACTTATAATAACGCTTTTTTCTCTCTCTCTAAATAGAAGCTATCTTGCTGCTTTCTCTTTTTGTAACTGATTTTGCTTTGTCCATAAAAAAAAAAAAAAAAAATATAGCTGTAAAAAGGTAAATAAAAAATAAATAAAAGAAAAAAATAAAAGATGGAAATAAAAAGAAAAGAAAAACAGTGACAAGCCATGTAATAATGTGTCTAAATGACTTTAATAATAACCGATTTAAAATTACGGATTTATTAGCATATTACTAGATATATTTTGAAGCAATAATTATTTCTATCACTGGTAAAATGAAATTTTTATGCTGTGTTCTGTACATAATAAAAATTCGATATCAATACACAGCAATATTATGACAGAAAAATGAACGAGCACCTATTAAATAAAAGTATTGTTAACAATGATAAATAAATACAATAATGAATAAATAATGTTAACAATGATAAATGAAATATTGTTAATATTGATAAATAAACAATGTTAACTATAACAACAAACAAAAGCATTAATAACGATGATAAATAAAAACGCTTTTAGCAATTCCTAAAAACCTGCAATTCATTCTTGGCGAAACAATTATGCATAGCTCTTCATCAAGCGCAAAAGAAAAGAAAGAAAAAAAAAAAAAAAAGAAAGGAAGGAAGGAAGAAAGAAAAAAAAAAAAATGCACATCTGCTTCCATTTTTCGCTAAATAAAAGGTTGGATTTAATTGCTTCGATCCGAAACAATTGTTGTTTGTTCTTTTCCTACAGAATGTGCGCTTTATCTAGAATATCTATGGTATCTAGAATATTTATGGCATATTCCAGATAAACGGTAAACTGAGTGTAATATGCCGATCAGCCATCATCAATTTGCTTAAGGATTTTTACAGATTAGTTAAAAAAAATTATACATTTAAACATTCAAATAATTGCTTCATAGTGTTTTTTTTTTTTTTTTTTCATGTGTATTGTAATTTCATTTAACATTTAAAACAACAACAATTTCTCTTGTAACACAATTGCTTATCCGTGGTCTTTTTTGAATAAATAAACACTGAAGTGTGATTAAGAAAATTTTTTATGGAAAAGTAAAATATAAAACATTTTAAAGATTTTTTTTCCTACAATATAAGGAAAATAATTAACTTATTAAAAATTAACTTCAATATATATATATATATATATATATATATATTTAATTAAAGTTATCTATTACACGCGAAACAAGACTTTTTGATAAAAGTACATTTTACTAAGATGTTTATTTTATAAGGTTATATGTGAGTTTGGGGTCTACGGTCTGTACGGTCACTTTTTACTCATAAAAGCAGACACACATCCAAAGTGTTTTCTAATAGGGATGATACAATTTTAAATTATTAGAATGGAAACACTGCCAATTTTTTTGACATTTCTTGTGTCATTTGTGTTTAGTATGATATGCCATTTAATAATGCAAAGATACACGCTTGAACAACGTTTCGAAATTATTAAATTGTTTTATCAAAATCAGTGTTCATATTTGAATACTGAGAAAAATTTGAGAAGAATCCATCGACGACATTATTCAGTCAGTCGACTCGATCGATTGTGATTTCTTTCTTTGGGGGAACTGTTAAGTCACAAGTTTATGCTGATAATCCAATAACAATTGAGCAATTAAAAACCAACAATGAACGTGTTATTTGTGAAATAATACCAAATTTATGTGAAAAAGTGATGGAAAATTGGGTTGACAGAATGCGGTATGCACAGAGAAGTCGTGGTGCTCACATGAACGATATTATTTTCATACCTAATGGCATAACCTAAGCTTAAAAAAAATGAGTCTCACTGCATAATTTATGTGTTTTTATTTTTTATTTTTAAATTGTATCACTTTTAATGGAAAACTGTTCATAAGGATCCAACTTAAGTAGTTCGAAAACTCAATGTACGAGCTTTTAAGATTTACAGAAGACGTAAAAAATAAAACAAAATGACATAGAAATGTGTAATCAGAAACCAAAACCTGATCATCTAGAGGATGAATGATGATCCAGAAAAAAATTTGAGCTAATAATTTGAGGGTAAAATTGTTTAATGATAATTTACACTTGAACATATGAACTTTTATTTTAATAATAAAAAAAGGTCCAAAGTTTTTACTGTTTATAGTTATGCAAGATTTACAACAGCGAAAGCTTGATTGATTAACCCTTTAAAAATTTACCCAGTGTGTTATAACAGTCGGATTTTAAAGATTAATAGCGTCTTCAAGCGAGGATAAGTGTGAGTAGAAATATTCATTATTTATTTATTTTTTTTTTTGTGTGTGTGTGTGTGTGTTTCTTAGTTTTGAAGACTTTAAGCTCTTGGTTTGAAATGTTAAATCACTCTGTGCATACGAATTCTATAATAATTTACAGGTTAAATAAAATCAATTTCTCTTTCTTTGTTCAAAAGCAGAATTAAAATGCATTTTCATAAATATAAAGAGTAAACATACAGATATACAAATTTTATCAAAAAAATACTTGAAAGTTACATAGGAATAACGACATTTTATAAGGAAAATCTATCAGATTATTTTTGTAACCATACTCGTTTAGAAGGGTAAAAAAGAACATTTGACTTAGCAATAAACTTGAAATAACATAATATTTTTTTTTTTTTTTCATTCGTATTTCTGAATCTGGTGATTTATAAAGTTTTTAAAATCAATGTAAATAAACAATGTAAGAATTTAAAAAGTAGGTTTTTTTTCTTTAAATAAAAGCTTTTAGTGCCATTTTTGTGCAATTGAAAGCTTGAAAAAATAGAGACACTTAACTTTATCCCGTCATTAAGATATCCTTTTACTTTCTAATAGCCATCCTCAATTAGCGCAAGTGCTCCGACACACTCCCGAATCTCTGAACTGTTGAACGTCGTTAATATCTTTTGAGTAGACAAAAAAAAAAAAAAAAAAAAAAAATCGCAATCCATCAAATTAATGAAGTCGTTTTGCGGCTGACTGGTTCAAATGTTAACAGCTACTCTAAAAGGAATACAACTATGATGATAGCTTTCACTGAGCTTTAAATGTAAGCTTGAATGTTAATTTGTTTCTGAGGAATTTTTTACACATTTAATTTTATATGAATTAAGATATTTTGTCAATAAATAACACTCATCTCAAAGTTTACTTAGAACTGTCTTTTCATTTGTAATTTGATTTTTGTTTATTCATTGATGACTTTTTCTGTCAGAATGGAAAAAAAAAGCTTTTATGTTGAACGAACATTTCTCATACAAACTTTACATCAAAATATTTTTAAAAAAATATTTTGATGTAAAAAATATGTTTTTTAAAAAATGTTGAACAAGAGTAAATTTGTCGTATTCATGTTATACAAGTTTAATTAATGCAGGACCAACTGTGTTCCTACTTTAAAAATCCTGAAATTATATGAAAAAATTCCCAAAGTGTAGTTATTAATGTTATTATTATTGCAAATGTAACTAATAAATTAAAGTGTATTTTTTTTTAAATATATGTATGTACTATCTCATTACTAAAGATATTCCTAAATTTCTATTATACAATAGTTAACTCAGATATTCCCTGAAAAATAACAGAAAAAATATCCTGAAATCAGGAAAAAGTCTTACCTATAGTCTCCCTTGTTAACGTGTTTTTTAACAGTTATGCATAATTGGGTACATGACACTTTGGTCCCGCCGTTTTGGTCCCGCCACTTTGGTCCCGCCGAATTGGTCCCGCCACTTTGGTCCCGAGGAAATTTTGGTCCCGCCGTTTTGGTCCTGCCATTTTGGTCCCGCTGCTTTGGTCCCGCCATTTTGGTCCCGATATCAGGAATAATCAAAGTATTACAGAAAAAAAGCGAAATTCTTTTTCATATTTCGAATTTTTGTCATTTGACTTGAAAACATGGGGGTAGGAAAAGTCAAAATTATTATCATTATTATTATTATTATTATTATTATTTTGCAACAGAAAGTTGTAGTAACAAACAAAACTGAAAAAACGTCTAAAGTTTTGAGATTTAGATTTTTTCTTTGTACGATAGAGGAAAAAGGACAGCAAATACATGAGGGAACTTCGGGTAAAAGAGAACTTAGATGAATGTTTTCCATTGGAGAGTTGAATATCTATAACATTTGTTGAAAATGATGTAACTATAGGACACATGGAACAGAAAATTTATTATTTCGGATAAAATTTTGAATGATAAAGATATTAATTATCAGCGCAGATCTAAGCATTGTTAATTTATCTAAGTCTGCAAAATTTCAGTTTAAATAAAATACAAGGTTTTTAATATAAACCACTGTAATGCAGCTCTTAATTAGCACATTCATATTTAGAGTGCTCGAATGCAAAATTTGTAGGGGATCGATGCTTTATCGAAGCATCTCCTAAATGTTAGAGTTTAATAATAAAAGAAGATGCGAGGAACCTAAATAATAATCTCGGGAATAATTTGTACAGATCTGTTAAACTTAAGTCATTTTTTCTCTGTCAATCCGAATATATTTGTCAAACACAGGAAATAGTTACATATCACATAAAATTGGAAAAGCGTTTTTTATTCCATTGTAACCCCTTACAATATTATTTAAGAAAATGTCCATTAAAAGCCCCTCCCACCCCTTTTTCATTTCTGAACATTTATGCTTGCAATGCTCAGAGTTAATTAAATATTGGTCTACTTAAATTTTTTCATTTTTAAAATAAAACCATTGCAATTGAAAGAAAAGTAATTTATACACATATATATACACGGTTAGCGTAATTAAATATCACGGACAAACAAATATGCATTTTTTTTAAAATTATTATTATCAATATAACACAGATTTTGAAATAAATTCCTCTTAGATTAATGATAAAAATTAAATCACAATCAAATTGAATGAAACGTCTCTCTCTCTCTCTCTCTCTCTCTCTCTCTCTCTCTCTCACACACACACACACGCACACACACACATATATATATATATTTATGAATAAATTCATATATAAATACAAAAACTGCACAAATGATCCCAAGCTTCTGCTTACGAAGAAGAGTCTATGATGGGAGCAGGCCAATAATTCGTTCTTTGAAAGAAATAGCATTCCGCCACTGAAAGCAAATTATATTTAATATCATAAGGTTTTCTTTCTTTCTTTTTCCCCTTTTTTAAACAAAATTTTTCTGTATTTTATTATTTTTAAAAGAATTCAAACTTTATCAATAAATATAATCAAATGGGAATTCTTTTTTTAATAAGAAAGTACTTTTTTTTATTGTTAACTACTTTTAAAATCACAAAATTTTGTTACTGATAGTAAATTAAAAATCAAATTACAATTGAAGCAAGTTAAATGGAAATCAAATGAAAAAAAATCTCAATTAAAAAAAAAAAAAAAAAAGGAAAAAAGTGTGTTAAAAAAAAAAAAAAAAAAAAAAAAAATTAAATATATTAAATGTTTGTAAAAAAACTAGTAAAATTAGCACAAAATTCTCCGAATCTCAATAGCTAGGCAGCAATAGTAATATCGAAAATTTATATATTTATCTGTAAGATATTCCTTAATTAAAGATATTCTAAGAGCACTTCAATTTTCCCGTATCAGTAAATATGTTATCATATTAAAAAACTAATATATATTTAAAAAATTGCAAAAAATTGGCGGGACCAAAATGTCTCGGGACCAAAATGGCCAGGGACCAAAATTTCATCGGGACCAAACAGGCAGGACCAAAATGACGGGACCAAAGTGGCGGGACCAAAACGGCGGGACCAAAGTGTCCTGCTTCGTGCATAATTACATTGAAATTATTTCATTAGTTGCACTAAAAATATGATAAAATTTTGTCTGGATTTTTTTTTTCCTGTGAAATTTTTACTGGGTGGATTTGTATCACCGATTTAAATAATTCGCATTGTCCTTTTAAAATTTCGCCAATTTCCGAATAGTTATTTGCAATTCAAGTGGAGCATTGGTTAGCTCTCTGGTCTCGTCTTTTTAGAAGACTGCTTCGAAACCTGGTTGAGGCATGGATGATGGTGATGTTTCGGCATCTCATTTAACTCGTAGTAAACATGGCTAATCTATATTTAAACTTAAAAACTTCGTCGCACACCATGCAATTAACGAAATCACTACCAGTTTCGAAGGGACGCGGTCTTTCGTCTTCAGGTGTAAAGCACGTGCTACTACCATGGAAACAAGACGTCTTGCTTTTTCTTCTAAGGCAGTAGCACGTATCTTGAACCTGAAGAAGAAAAGCCGCGTCCTTTCGAAACTGGTAGTAATGTCATTAATTTTGTGGTGTGTGAAGAAGTTTTTAAGTTTAAATATTCCTTATAAAGTAGTTCTTTAATTTAGTATATTGAGCTATAATTTTCATAAAAATACATTATAGTGAGAACCTCCTTAGATTGTATTTTTAGCTGGTTGTATTAGAACATTGTTATGTGTTTCCTGATTTACTTATTTTTCTACTTTTTGTACTAACACATGAATTTAAACGATTGCATATTAAAATATAAAATAATATACTGTTAAGTAAATATAGCTTAAACTGTACTTTAGTCATTTCACCTACAGTTTTCGTGTATAAATAATAAATATTTAACAGTTAATTTTAAATAATCCGTTTTTTCAAACAAAATTTATCTAACAGAATATTTTTATACAACTAAAATCCATTTATAATGAAAAATATTTTTATTTTCCATGTTTATTTCCTTCTTTTTCTTCTTTCTTTCTTTTTTTTTTTTATTAAATCCAGAATAAGGTTATTCTTACAAGCACATATATACTTATATGTTTAGTTTGTATAAAGTTTCTTAAAAAAAAAAAAAAAAAAAAAAAAAAAAAGAGAGAGAGAAGGATATGTGAAAAGGAAAAAACTTTAAATGTCAAGTAAATGGTTTAAGTCTACACTAAAAGCTTCTTATTCATGAAAAATGTTTCAAATGATAATGATAATGATAAAAATGTATTTGTTCTACAGTAGTAATCCTTTGATTTTCTAAGCTCTTTATCGTAAGCTGTAAAAATACTTTTTGTAGCAAAAAGTGTGTACGACATTTCTTTACTTTACGATCATTAATTTAATAAACTGGAAAGAATTCACGTATCATTCATCTTTAGAAAATTTTGTTTTATACAAAAAACTAATTACCACACTACCCACATGAAAGAAAAATGTATGATTTAATTTGAAAAAAAAAAAAAAAAAAAAAACATTCATTATTGGAAAAGGCGTATTCTATGTGTATTTCCCCCTGAAACATAAGCAAAAGTAGGAAAAATGAACTATTGATTGGTATGAAATTTCTTCTTTTACTTAGAATAAAAAAGAGAAAGAAAGAAACAAATTAATTGTAATGTAAGTTTGAAATGTACATGTATCTTATACTATTAAGTGACCAATATTTGTATGTATATTTCACTGATCTCGAAAACGGTAGCTCGGACAGTCACGAGATTTAACACAAAGGTGCATCCCGAAGGGTCACTGTGCACATCGAAGTCAGATTTTCGAATTTTTGATTAGTTTTTTCTTAATTAATTAAAATGTGAAAATCATAACCTTCTAATTTCTGATAAAAAAAGCCATTTAAATTTTAACATTTTATCCATAATTTAATTGTTGCCAATTTTTTTTCGACAAAATAATAATAATAATTAAAAAAAAACGTACATTTATTTAAAATGAGGAAAATAAATCAGAAAGATTAGAAAATAAATTAGAAATATCACTCGCATCGTTACAAATAAGGCACCAAATGAAAGGGAAAATTTTTGGAAATCCGATGCATTAAACAGCTTATCAATCGGATGATTAGTTTTTTCTTAATTAATTAAAATGTGAAAATAAAAACCTTCTAATTTCTGATAAATAAGACATTTAAATTTTAAAATTTTATCCATAATTTAATTGTTGCCACTTTTTTCGACAAAATAACAATAATAATAATAATAATAATAATAAAAAAAAAAAAAAAAAAAAAAAAAAAAAAACGTACACTTATTTAAAATGAGGAAAATAAATCAGAAAGATTAGAAAATAAATTAGAAATATCAGTCGCATCGTTACAAATAAGATAGCAAATGAAAGGGAAATTTTTTTTTAATCAGACGCATTAAACAGCTTATCAATCGGACAATTAGATTTTTTAAAATTAACTAAAGTATGAATTTTAGGTGGCAACAGCAGAAGATTGTATGGAAACCGTTAGGAGAAAAAAATGAAAAATCTGCTTCACATTAAGTCACATGATTTTTAAAAGGGATTAAAAATTGCAGTTTTCAAATTCTTTTAAATTTTCTCTCACGAACACAAAAATATAATATACAGCCTGTACCCCACAAGACCAACTTGCATTTCAAATTTCATCAATTATTTTCGTTAATAAACAAAAGTTATTATTTTTTTTTTCAAATTAAGTTTTATTCTATTTTTGAAAAGATTTATGTGATCATAGATATAATAATATATATAGATCTATCATCCCCATATTATCGTGCAAAGATTTTTGATGCCGAAGAAAAAGCTTTGGAATCAGCCATTAAGTGGTATTGAAGGAAAAAAAAAAAGAAGAATGAATTTGAAACTATATCTGGGGCTTTTCATTCACCTTTAGTAAATAAATTATTCATGAATTTTATTTGCTAAAACATTCGTGCATATTCCCGTTTGTATTCACTCGGGGAAAGACTGCCATATTTTGGTAAAATCGCCGTCTTTTCCCGAGTGAAAAGGAATCACTTTTTTGTCCCCAATGATCAATCTATATATTATTACTATATCTATGTATGTGATACGAAAGAGTAATAATTTGGGTTTAAAAAAATTTTTTAAATAGATTATTTAAACTCTATGAACCATATTTTTATTTTATCAGCATCTTTAACAGATACTGCTGGGCGATTTTTTAAATTTTGGTGTTGAAGTACACCGAATGTTTTTCGACAAGAAATTTAATATAGCAACAGCCATTTTAATCTAAGTAGCGCATCAAATATATAAAAACATAAATGATTTATTTTTACACAAAATTTACAGAACAAATGCAGTTTTAAAGATAGGAAATTTATTTCAACAAGCACTATTTTAAACCTAAAAAGCATTAAAAATATAAGCAGAATATAAAGGATTCTTATGTATAAACAAAAAAGAGTCTGATAAAATTATTAGCAAAATAGTCTTCCCCTTTTCATACAAAAAAAAAAAAAAAAAAAAAAAAAATCCATCGCTAATATGGCGACAAAAATTCAAAAGCCGCCAATGGAGCAACATAATAAAGTTGTGTAACACGATAATGTTTACCTATTTATTTATTTTTTTTATATAATAACCACTATGCTAATTTATCATACAAACAAATGAACCTCTGTGTGTTACTGCACTCACACGCTGTCGAACAGAAATATTTGAAAAATTCAAATTAATATTTAAATAAATACATAAAAATATGTTTAATGAGAAAAATATATAACCATAAAAAGATTAGTTGTCTAAAATACGTTAGAAATAGCGCTCATAGCATATTGTTACAAGGGATTAAGTCTTATTGTTACAATGGATTAAGTCTAAAATGGTGACAAAAATTCAAAAGCCGCCAAAGAGAACTATATTAAGGCTGTACTATCAGGTTTACAACCCATGAATTATATATAAACACAAAAAATTAATTGTCTCATGCGACAGAGGTAGGCGGTCACAGCATATTGTAATATTTGGCGTGAAATTGCTGTCATTTAATGGTTGATTGGATAAACAAAAAAGAACATATGAAATAACGTAAAAGCAAATATTATGTTGTCTAAACCCAGTTGCGTTTGAGTCCAGTCCGAGTTACATGTGAACAACACGTATAGTGTTGTTCACATGTAACTGGGATTCAAATATAAAAGGGAAACTCCAATTTTTTCGATACTATCTATTTCGAAACTGTTATATAATAAGCACCTAAATGGAAGCTCATTGGTAAACTATTGTCGCAGGTAATAGGGACAAGCACCCGAGTTGCAGTTGATGACCAAATCGCTGCTGAATGCCGCAGGGACCTGGAGCGAGCTTTTGAACAATTTCAGTAATTTATTTTATTTTATTTTTATAAAGCTATATAGAAACGAGTTTCCTTTAAATTTAGTGGCCAGCGAAGCGGGCAAAGCCTGCTAGTTATATTGAAATGTATATGTATTATACGTATATTTCTGAAATGTATATGTATTATTGTATAAAGGTACTTGTATTTAAACTTATGAAAACTATGCAAACAATCGTAATTTCATTAAACTATAAGGAGAGGGATATTTTTTCTATCTTTTTATCAGATTAATTTGCATAAAAATCATTTAAACGCTTGAAGGATAAGTTTTATATAAAAATAAGAAATAACGTATTTTTATAAAAAATTTATTAAAATTTTATTAATTTTCTATGAATGCTAAGACTTATAATTTGTGGATTACAGCTAACAAAGATAGTAATTTAAAAACTATTATTTTTCTGTTGTGTTGATATAATACATTTCTTTATATAATACATTATCTGAATTGAGGTGTCCAATGTTATTTTTATTTAAAATTACGAAATAACGCCTTATTCTAATAAGTTATTTTGCGATTGAAAAGTTTTTCAATAAATTTTAAGAAACTTATTTTGGGAGAAACATCTAATAAAAATGAAATAATAAATAAAAAATAGTTTTTTTTTTTCCCTTTATTTTGTTGTACAATATTTCTGCATACAATATGTTCTTTAAGAAGAATATAAATGATGCTTTATAGAAGGAAATTTCTCCATTCAAGTACTGGAAAGTTGCTTCTAAATAGACTCACACCAGCACGGCTAATGAACTCCCATAACTGCTCTATATTGTATTCCTAAGTAAGCTTTTCAAAATAGAAACTATTGTAGCCTTTTTACTTCCATTACCCTACTACCGTAGGTAATGGAAGTATTGTATTCGGTCCAAAAATTCGATATCGAGATTTCACCTGATTTACACGTTTTAAGGTCCCCTGAGTCCAAAAAAGTGGTTTTTGGCAATTGGTCAGTGTGTATGTATGTGTGTGTGTGTGTGTGTGTGTGTATGTATGTATGTGGAGAATCTTCTGGCTATTATAGCTCATAAACTAATAAAGATAGAGCTACGAAACTTTAGAATTGAAATACGTCTGGCCTACAGATGAAATTTCCAAATTTTGGTGAAAATTGAAAAACCGGAAGTGGGACATCGGAAACCGGAAGTTGGACCGTAAGTCCGTATCTCAAAAACGGCTCTAACGATTCTCTTCAAACTTGCTATATAAACACTCTATTAGATGTCCTTTCGAATGATATAGTTGGTTAGTTCAAGAAAATTGATAGGCGTCCTGTATAAATAGCTCAATTTCAGGCCTCCCAAGGGCGTTCCTTTAAAAACGGTTGTACGGATTTTTTTCAAACTCGCCATTTTAACTCAATTTTAAATATGCTTTTGTATGTAATTATTGTTTTCCTGTCAATAATTGAGTTTAACCGGAAATGGGACATCGGAAACCGGAAGTGGGACCGTAAGTCCGTATCTCAAAAACGGCTCTAACGATTTTCTTCAAACTTGCTATATAAACACTCTATCAGATATCCTTTCGAATAATATAGTTGGTTAGTTCATGAAAATTGATAGGCGTCCTGTATAAATAGCTCAATTTCAGGCATCGCAAAGGCGTTCCTTTAAAAACGGTTGTACGGATTTTTTTCAAACTCGCCATTTTAACTCACTTTTAAATATGCTTTTGTATGTAATTATTGTTTTCCGCTCAATAATTGATTTTTTGTGAAAGTTGGTATCTCAAAAACGGCTCTAACGATTTTCTTTTTTGGTCACTTTTATGTTTTCTGATCACATTCTCTCTCAAAAATGCATATAATACATGTAATAGCGGGTAATGGAAGTCGTGTGGTTGTTTCACACCAGATTTTTTTATATATATTATTCTGCATAAAAAGAGACATAATTTATTTTGTTTACTTAGAATAATAATAAATAATGTAAAAGGGAGAAATAAACATTCTGTTTCTCTTTATTAATAGAAAAAATGGAGGGTTAGCAAATAATTGTGTAGATGGTGATATTATAAGGGATTGAAAGAAGCTGCATTTTATGTATTACGTCTTCCTCTTCAACTTTCTTTAATTTTCTCTTTCACTTCTACTTTTTTTTCTTTTCTTTTCTTTTTTTTCTTTCTTTTTTTTTATTAAAAATTATTTCAAATATTATGGCTACGACTAAATTTAAGAAAAAAAAAGAATTTTTAATTGGTTAAAAGTAAATTTATACTTCCAAATAACAAATATATATGTATATATATACCAGGCCCTTGTTAACGTTAGAATGAAAATATTGCTGTTATCTTATTACAATTTGCTTTAACTCTTTTAGATTTTATTTTATTTCTTTTTTGATTTGATTTGGGTGGTCTTTGATTTTGGATCATATTAATTGTTTGAATGATCATTTGTTTAAATCATCTTTAAATTCCAACTGTATGTACTGATAGTATTATATTTCTACGATACGTTTTGATTATCTATCTATCTCTATATATAATAACAGGAGACTTGGCGATGAAATATTAAAACCTGAATAAACTACTACGTCAGAAACGCCAAAGAAAAATATTGGAAATGCATACAGCTGTTTCGGTAGCCTAAAGCGTACCGTCTTCAGTGCAAAAAGGATTCTGAATCAGGAGAAGTGCTCATATATATAGGTGAGGGGCCAGATTTAGTTCAACCAATAGGATTACGGGAAAGGTGAGGAGAGTGGCCAATAGGAATTTAGGAAAGTAAGCTGTGTAAACAGTAGAAAAGTTAAGAAAATGTGGACTGAATATAAAATTTCCAACAGTCAGACAAATAATGAATAGCGAAATCACAATTTACAAGGTTTTTAAAATTTTTATAAATATGAAAAGTTTCAAAGAAATCGAGTTCATGAATGGATTTAGGTCTGCAAATTATTTTAGCTGAATTAAATTTAAAATTATGATTTTCCTCCCAGCAATGTTTAGAAATAGCCGATTTATTGGTTTCTTGTTTGCGGACTTAATTCATATGTTCTTTTAGACGAAATTTAAGACTGCTTTTAGTTTGGCCAATATATGATAAACCACACAACTACTATAAATACCCCAAGAATTATGCATATCAATGAGATCTTTTAACTGAGAAAAGGTGAGTTTATTGGAAGGCGAAAATATTATTTTAAAATCATATTGTATGAGAATTTTAGCTATGGTTTGACTGGATTTAGGAAAATAGGGTAAGACAATACTGATATTAGAAGAGATTGAATTAGTAGACGAAATACGAGGGAGTTGTAATTTTTAGATAACTTTGTCTATAATGGAAGGGTCATAACCTCTGTCAATAGCTATGGCTTTCAGGTATTTAATTTCAGATTTTAATAAAATAGGATTTGAACAAATATTAAGTGCACGGATTACAAAAGTATAGAAAGCAGCCATTTTTTGGTTAGGTGGGTGACATGAACGCGCATGGGGAGGAAGGGAGACAGCAATTTTTTTTCGATAGACGGTGGTTGAAAATCCATTTACAGTACGAGAGACGAGGGTATCAAGAAATGGAAGGGAGCCATTATTTTCTATTTCATATGTAAATTGGATATTCCTCTTAATTGAATTTAAAGTTTCTAAGACATGGTCAATATTGTGATGAGATATGTCGATAAGCGTGAAGGTGTCGTCAACGTAACGGGTCCAAAAAGGAAAAGATATTTTCTTAAAAAGCTTGCTTTCGAAATAGTGCATGTAAATATGTGCGAGAATTGGGGAGAGACGGGAACCCATGGCTAAACCTTCAGGCTGACGATAGAATTTATTTTGAAAAGAAAAAGTGGTTTGTGATAAACAAATGCGGGTAAGAGAGATTAATTCTTGTATTTCAAAAGATGTGAAATGAAACTCTTTTAATCTATTTTCGAGACAGCAGAGGGGGCCACATATTGGAACATTAGTGAAAAGAGATTTTACATCAAAAGAAACCATAGTGAGATTAGTGTGAGGGCAGTTTTGAATGTTTTTTGCAAATTTTATGGAATTCTTAACAGTATAACTATTAGCAGCAAGAAGGGGAGCAAAAATTGTGGTGAGAAATTTAGCTAAATTATAGGAAGCAGTACCGATATTAGAGACTATGGGACGAAATGGAATATTGGGTTTGTGAACTTTGGGTAAAGCATAAAATCTGGCACAATTAGCAATAGAAGTGATAAGATGAGATTTAGTCGAGTCCAATAAGAAGGGGCAAGATTTTATAGCAGATTTAATTTTATTTAACTCTTGAGTAGAGGGGTCACGGGGCAGAGGAATATATGGGCCACCATTGTTGCGAAAATCATTACTTCCACTTCAACTCTTTGTAATCCGATCGTCTGCGCCTGCGCACACGAGAGGAATTGTGCGTTCGATAGCAAGAAGAAGAATGTTCTAAGTTCACAAAATGTAAATATTGTGTATTGTTAGCGCGCGTTAAGTATTTATGTAATTTTATCAGTATTATGTCTTTAATAATTTGTGATTGTGTATTTACCAGATTAAATGTGTTTATTTAAAGAAAATGACTGTTCCATTAATGAAAGACTTCACTATTTATTGAATTAAGAACGAATATTTCATCCCTCGAACAATATAGATGAAAGAAGGTAAGTTTTTCTTACCTTTTATTATTGAAATGAAACATAAATGATTCTATTTGTTTTTATTACGAAATTTTTGATTAGATGAAGATTTGTAGAATCAATTTTGTTGAATACTAATTTATTTAAAATTTAGTATATAGATATCGAATATAGTTATTCTTAAAGTTTGAATTCGATAACCATTAATTAATTCGGTGACACTTTCAATGTATTGTTTTTTATCAAAAATAACAATCTGACCACCTTTATCAGCTTTAGTAATGATGATATTTTCATTAGATTTGAATTCCTTGAAGGCGTTTTTTTCTGCAGGGCTGAGATTTGATTTAAAATTTTTAGAATTGAAATTGGCATTATTAAGAATTAAATGACGATGATTTTCTTTCTGTTGGTCAGTCAGTCGAGAATTTTTTAAAAGCTTTTTCAACCGGTGCAATTAATTGAGGAAAAAGAAGGATCTTTAGAAATGGCAAAATTTGAATTGAGTTTGAGAACAGAATATTGATTATTGGTAATTTCAGCATTGGAGAGATTAACGATTGCATTTTTATTGACCACAGGAAAGTCTTTCGAATGAATAGGACTCTGTGAATTACGAAGCCAGGTGAATTTATCTTGTAATTTAATTGAGTGTTTACGAGAACGGTTATCACAATGAATCCAGAAATTTTGATCGATTAACATAAAATTAGGACGTTCAAAAGCTAACTTTAAGTGGAGAGAGAATAAATCTCTTTCCAATTTGGCGATGGAGGTACGAGTTTCCTTAATAACTGCACGGAGAATATTAAAATGAGACCTGAGTACTGCTTTGTTAACAAAACTGGAACCAAAAATATTTTTAATATTTTTAATAATATTTTTAATATCTCTCTATATATTTTAGGTGCTGTTTGAATAAAAAATTAGGTTCTTAAAATGAAATTAATAAATTATATATTTTTATACCACTACATATTCTGTAAGCTAAAAATAAAAATAATTTTTTTTTTTTTTCATTTACCTTAAAACTTAACAAATAAATATTCTTTATATTTTAGAAAATATGCTATTTTATCGTATGAAAACAAATATTCCTATCGAAGGTATTGACAGTGAATTAATATAATTCATATAGGTTTGAACTATTCCATTTGAAATTAATTTATACTATCAAAGATATTAGGTTGCACTTTTTAATTTTTTTTTTCATTTTTATGTAGCAATTTTTATTTATTGTAATTATCAATTAATAAAATGATTGAGGAGTCTTAGATTATTTATACATCGAATGCTTAGAGTCGAAATCTTTTATAAAAACAAGTCATGCATTGGAAGTGTTTTATATATTTGTACTTAATTCAGAGTCAATAAAACGTTTTTCATGATTCTTTATTTTTCTCCAGGAACCGATTAATTAATACTTTTTTTTAGCTAAAATAATCATTTACTCACATGATTAATAGAATTTTTTTTTTGTTTATAAATAATTAATGAGAACCTGAATGACCAAGTATCACTTGGAATCAATTATTTTCAGAATAAAGAAACATATTTGTTTTCTGAAATCATGATTATCGCGATATTTCTTAAAGGAATGTATTTTTAAGACTACAGTAGGTAGAAAAATTATTGAAGCATTAGCAATAATCCCTACTTAAAATATGGCCAGCTAATACTATTTTTTTTTTTTTTTTTTTTGAATAAATTTTTGTCGAGTCGTGATATTAGTCTGAAATATATTTATTTCAACGAATTATTCTATCTTTTGCGTCACGCCATCCAAAACTGAAAAAAAATTCACAGTTTTTTTCTTTGCATCACGATATCTATTTGCATGCATTTTCAATTTATTTGGATGAAATGACACAAAGTAAACATTTCCATATATTTTACTTACAGTTTTGGATGGCTTGACGCAAAAGATAGAATAATTCATTGAAATAAATATATTTCAGTACATAATATAAGCTTAATGAAAGTGATATATTTGACAGCGTATTTGAAAATTAAAAGCAATATTTCAATGTGCACATATACTTTAATATGCAAAACAAAATAATTGCAGAGAAATTTAAAAACAAATCACTTAATGTAACACCACTGCGTTACTGGAATTTCATATAATTTCTTTTAGAACACATGCTTTCATAGTATAAGAGATGTGAATGGAAAGGTATCAATGAGTAAATGCTATATATTATTTTATGTTGAAAATAACGTTTACACTGTAAATATAAATAAAAGGAAAAAGCAAATTCAAATAAGAAAATCTATGTATAATTTAATTAATATCAAAGCGTCACTGAAAATTTAATATCATTATTTTTAAGACCCGTATTTCTAATTCTTATAGCCATAAAGTACAGTGCTGCGTCACAAACTTTTAACCCGTTAAGGGTTTTTTGTATTGATATCATTACTTTTTAGGGGTTAATGATCAAAACGTAACATTAAAGGAGCATGGTAATGAGTTATAACACTGTATTAAAAGTGTTGTTTTATAGGTCATACTCGAACAAAATAACAAACTAAATAAAATTTCAAAATTTTATAAAAAGTGATAAAAAAGATGGAAACATGCAACATTACAAAGGCATAATATAGTACATTTTAAAAATGACAAAAATTTCTTATTTATATTTATTTCTTATTATAATTTTTTAGGTATACATTTGATTTAAAAGAGAAAAATAAATAATAATAGAAAAATCTTTAAAAAGTGAAAATTTTATACTGGTAAATATTTAAGTAGTATAGTTTGTTATGAATTTAATTAAAAAAAAATCTTAATCTATTCAAAATTTTATTATAGCTTAACATTTTGTAATTTATATATTATATATACTAGAAACTTAATGAGCAAATTAATTATTTTCAAATTCTGTTTTAAGAATTTTTTTCAATCCGTAGTTTAAGTGATTTATCACCTAATTTAGAAAAAATTACAAATATTTGCATATGATTATCATATTATTTGTCATTTTTATGAAAATAAAGGAAAAATTTTTTGTTGTTGCAATCACCTTTTAAAATAGAACCAATTTTGAAAGTTAACAACGTATCAGCATGAAAACAATGTAAATACAAAGAATATTTTTGATAAACAAATGTCATATAAAATACAAGTACCTAAATAAATAACTCATTTAATATATATATTAAAAAAAGAAAACTTTTTTTTTTGTGTTTATTTTTGACGCTTCCCGATAGATGGAGCCAAAACGATTATTTGATATTCAGTATTTCAGATGGAAGAGAAGAAATTCGTCCGCGAAACTGCCGCATCAAGGTATTTTCGGAGTAAAAAATAGTTCGATTTTTAAACTGAGTTAAAAAAAAAACAAGAGTTTTCCTAGGGAAAAGGGAGACGTCAGGCACATCAGATAAAAGCGATTAATATCATATATCAATTAAACGACATTCGGTCGAGCCATATTCGAGAAAAATTTGTTCCTTACATACGCCGCCCATTTACAACTTAAATGGGCCAATTCATATCTCGAAATATATTGCATGCAGAAATGTAGCGATTTCAGGGTAGGATCAGACAGAAGGTGAAAGTCTATTTTGAAAATATCAGAACATAACCTCCCATATTTCCTGAGATATTAAGTGTCGGCTTTCAGCGGTTTTTTGATCTTAAAATTCCTGTATATATAAGTGTCGCAGTTTTCGTTCATTTTTCCGTTTCCGCTGAGTGTCGTGGCGTTCGTTTGTTTTTGCGCTTGCGTCACTAGAAAAACTGCCGTTTTTCATGATTCAAAAAAGACAGTAAAACAGTGAGTGTTCATGTAAATATTATGTTTTTATTAATTATTTTAAGAGGAAAGAAAACAATTCCTCTTCTTTTGCAATAAATAGAATTAATTTATAAATAAATTACAGTATTTTTAATGTACACTGTTATGATTTATTTATAACTAGCAAACCCATGCGAAATTTTCGCAGTTTATTTCTTTTTTCTTTTTTTTTTTTTTTTTTTTTTTTTTATTTATTTACCTTTAAATTTTGAATTTTATAAGTCTTATACCGATTTTACCATTCAATTAAAATTTGAATTCACCAGAAGTCAAATTATTATTAGTTTTTGTCGGATGAAACGCTAATGATAATTAAACCAAATCATTCAAATTAGAGCTTCAAAATAAGATTTATGTTTGACGACCCAGTTTTCATATTTCCACAGGCAAAACAGCTTTAATAAAGGACCCCTATGGTGACTTTTAAATTTTTACCGACATGTTGGCGAGATACCTTTTATTTTATTTTATTTTATTATTTACTAGCAGGCTTTGCCCGCTTCGCTGAGCACTATACTTAAATGAGTTGACAAAATTCCGTTACATTATTATTAATCTAAGTTAAAATTTCCTCTGTATTCCGTAGAGGTTTTTCCCGCTCACAACGTGAGGATTTCGCGTCCACACCGCCTTCGGCAGCAACTTACACGCTTCTTACTTCCCCTTCCCCAGCGGCGAAGTTAGAAGTTTTGCAAAATCTCACCAAATTACATAATGCGTACATCTAATCAACACACACACCAAAACGCATCATTCTAAGATAATGTAAAGCGAATTCGAACAGAATAACGTGTTTTTACGCGTGTTTATTGCCTCTCCCCGACACCAAGGGGGTAAGTGGGTGAATTTTGTAAAATCTCGTTACAATAAGTGTCAGATACATATAAACAATTTGCGCACCAAATTTCGTGACCGCAGATCCCATAGCTTTCCCAATACAAATTTAGCGCTAGGGGGGGGGGGTCTTGAATTTGCAAGTCCCCCCTCAAGGAAAAAAATTTGAAAATCGCAAAAAAGCAAAAATGTGTTTTTGAAAATATTCTAAAGAAGACATGTGGCTATTTTCAATACCTTTGTAATATCATTAGTAGAGCTCTACTAAAAAATCCGAAATTTCTTAAATTTCCCCCCCCCTCCTTTAAGAATCAAGAATTCTAAAATCGTACATAATGCTTTACTTATACTCAAGTCTAGGCTCATCATGTGTAATTTCTTCACCGTGATGTAATTTAGGGCCGAGTTATGCTTACAAACGTTTTTTTGCTTCCTGTCCCGCTGGGGGGAAGGGGGTATTTCGATAAATCCCGTTTCTTTAGGTGCCAGTTGCATATAAAAAATCCAAGCACCAAACTTCGTGACCGCAGCTCTCACAAATTTTCCAGAACAAATTTAGCGCTAAAAAGGGTGTCTCGAATTTGCCCTTTGTAACACATACCCCCCCCCCCCCCCGAAAGAAAAAAAAATGGAAGATCACAAAAAATCAAAAATGTGTTCTAGGAAATATCCTAAGAAAGTCCCATAGCCTTTTTTCAACATCTTTATTCCGTTTTTGGTAGGGTTCAACTCAAATCAGGAATTTTCAAAATTTCCTGCAAAAAATCGATTTTCTCCCTTCCTTCCTTTAAAAATCGAAAATTCCTAAATCGCAGATAGTGTTTTATTTGTACTCATGTCTAGCCTCCCCATGTGGAATTTCTTTATTGTGAAGTAATAAGGAGCCGAGTTATGCTTACAAACGTGTTTTTGTCTTTTCTCCCGCTGAGGGGAACGGGGGTGAGGAATTTCGGAAAAGTTGATAGATATAATTTTAAGTTGAGTAAAGAGCTAAGTTTCTGCCAAGCGCTGTTGAATTCCGTCCAGCCGTTCTCAAGTGATACCCGGACAAACGTGTTTTTGTCTTTTGCCCCCCAAAGGGGGAATGCGGGGAATTTCTGAAAAGTTGATTCGTATAATTTTAAGTTGGATAAAGATCTAAGTTTCTGCCAAGCGCTGATGAATTCTATCCAGCCGTTCTCAAGTGGTACCCTGACAAACGTGTTTTTGCTTTTGCTTCCCACACGGGGGAAAGGGGAATAATTTCGGAAAAGTTGATAAATATAATTTTAAGTTGGGAAAGACCTAAGTTCTTGCGAAGTGCCGTTGAATTCCATCCAGCCGTTCTCAAATGATAACCTTACAAACGTGTTTTAGTCTTTTACCCCCCCCCCCCCCCGCCAGGGGAGAACGGGGGGAATTTATGAAAAGTTGATAGATATAATTTTAAGTTGGGTGGGTGAGGAGCTAAATTCCTGCCAAGCACTGTTGAATTAAGTCCAGCCGTTCTCAAGTGATGCCCGGACAAACGTGTTTTTATCTTTTGCCCCCCAGGGGAGAACGGGGGGGGGAATTTCTGAAAAGTTGATAGATATAATTTTAAGTTGGATAAAGATCTAAGTTTCTGCCAAGCGCTGTTGAATTCAGTCCAGCCGTTCTCAAGTGATACACGGACAAACGTGTTTTTGTCTTTTACCCCCCAGGGGGAACGGGGGTGAATTTCTGAAAAACTGATAGATATAATTTTAAGTTGGATAAAGACCTAAGTTTCTTCCAAGCGCTGTTGAATTCTGTCCAGCCGTTCTCAAGTGGTACCCTGAGAAACGTGTTTTTGCTTTTGTTTCCCCCACGGGGGAAAGGGGAATAATTTCGAAAAAGTTGATAAATATAATTTTAAGTTGGGTAAAGACCTAAGTTCTTGCGAAGCGCCGTTGAATTCCGTCCAGCCGTTCTCAAATGATAACCTTACAAACGTGTTTTAGTCTTTTATCCCCCCCCCCCCGCCAGGGAAGAACGGGGGGAATTTATGAAAAGTTGATAGATATAATTTTAAGTTGGGTGTGTGAGGAACTAAATTCCTGCCAAGCGCTGTTGAATTCAGTCCAGCCGTTCTCAAGTGATACCCGGACAAACGTGTTTTAGTCTTTCACCCCCCAGGGGGGAACGGGGGGAATTTCTGAAAAGTTGATAGATATAATTTTAAGTTGGGTAAAGTTTAATTAAGTTATGCCATTAAGTTTCTGCCAAGCGCCGTTGATTTCCGTCCAGCCGTTCTCAAGTGATGCCCGGACAAACAAAGCGACATACAGACACGATGACACACACACACACACAGGCAAAAATTTCTGAAGTCATTTTCGGCTTTCATGGTGTGTGAAACGTGAAGATATCGCAAAATTTTTCGATTCTGACAAATTTACAGACAAAACTCTGATTTTATTAATATAGATTCATTTTGGCATAACTTTTTTTGTTAAAAACACTTAGTTCCTATTTTGATTATACTTTTTATTATTGCATTTTTCAATCAATTTATGAAAAAGTTCATATTTTGCTTATATTTTAAAGTATTGCTGGGTTTAAAATGACGCTTGCAAGAATGCAACTTTTAAATATAATTTTTTCTGTAAAATAATCTAATCAGACAAATGTATCGTCTTTTTATTATTATTATTATTATTATTATTATTATAATTATTATTTGCATTTTTTTTTTTTTTTTTTTTTTTTTAATTCTTTGTAATTTTTTTTATCTTCGCGTATTTTATTGTCACTATCGTATCGTTTCTACAAAATATAAGCGTTATTGGTCCACGCTAGAGAAATATTATACAGGGTGCATAGGAAAGTCCCTTTAACCTGAAAATACTTGCGAATGGAGAATGCTACAGCCACTCAAGTGAGGTAACGGTATAGTAAAGTGACTATGCCCGACCTAATACAAACGACAGCAGCGTCCCTAGTGTCAAAATTTGGAAGTTAGCCACTGCAAATCGAAAACGAAAAGAGATAGAGCAAAATTTCCAATTAGAAAGTTTTAGAGCATCAATTAATTATTACGAAACGATATTTGGTTCACACGGATAAGATAAATTGGCCCCCGTATACCCAAAAATGTCCGTAATCTATGCGCGACTGTTCTACTCTACATATTCACATTTCGGATATGTAACAGTGTGAAAATGCAGTTTGTGACTTTCTACTGTACTGTAATGTCTGAAAACTTTAATTTCCAATGCATTTAAAATTTTAGTTTAAAAGGTGTTGGCGCTCGCTTGATACAAACAACATAATCTCATAGCATAAAATTATTGATGGCAGACGATAATTTTATTCCTAATGTGCGAGCGCTTTCATTTTAAAAATTTTATTTTCTGTGTTGTGGCAATTTCAATCGTTGCTTAGCGACGGGTAGAAAATATGTGTTCTTTTTTGAAAGTGACAAAACAAATGGAATTTTGAATGATCCTAAATGAATGAGATCCTACAAAAGATACATTTCTTAAAAATAAACGTTTGGATTTAGAATTTTGGAGCTGTGTGAGAATGTCAACGAACCGCAACGCATGCTGCACGGGAGTATGCCGTTCGTTTTCCAGGTGGGCCACATCCAAGTGCAGTTACCATCGCAAATGTAGTGCGACGGCTCATGGAGACAGGAAGCACTAAAAGTCGTCCGCGTTCTGGCAGACCAGTGAGTGCAGGTATGCGTATACCGCCAGAGAGTATTTTGGCATATGCACTAGCCCATCCACACAGCAGTACAAGAGAAATCAGCATGGCTTGTGGCTTAACACGGGCCCGAGTATGGCAAATACTGTATAGTCAACATGCACATCCCTATCATGTCACTCTGCAGCAAGAACTGTTGCCACGGGATAATGAGCGTCGATTTGATTGGTGCAACTGGGCATTAAATAATGTTGAAGAGAAAACAGATTTTTTGTCCAATATTGTTTGGTCAGACGAGGCACTGTTTCAGCGTACCGGAGTACTAAACCAACATAATGCCCACTACTGGGAGCTGGAAAATCCCTCGTGGGGACTATCCACAAAACACCAAGTGCGCTGGTCCATTAATGTGTGGGGCGGTATCTGGAAGGATCGCTTACTGGGACCTGTGTTCTACGAAGGCACATTAAACGGACAGAGGTACCTCCAACTATTACAGGATATCATATCCGACTTTTTGGATGATATTCCCCTGTCTGCATTACGGGACATGTGGTTCCAACACGACGGTGCTCCTGCACACCAGCCATCTGGAGTGCGAATCTTTCTAAAAGATTGCTTTGGACAACAAATTATTGGGTATGGTAGTAGTATTGAATGGCCTCCACGATCGCCGGACCTGACTCCGATGGATTTCTTCCTGTGGGGTTACATAAAAGATCAGGTTTATGCAACTCCACATACAAGTCTTCTGGATCTACGTCATCGTATTACAGATACTTTCAATAGTGTAACACCTATTGATGTACGTACATAGTATTTATTCATTAAATTGTGCATATTTCTTCTTTCCTCTGGCTATTCCTTTCAAATATTTACACAAAATGGAGTGCATCGATTTTGGTTATTTTTTTGGTAAACAAGCGCATATTTATCTTATCCGTGTAAACCAAAAATCGTTTCGCACTAATTAATTGATGCTCTAAAACTTTCTAATTGGAAATTTTGCTCTATCTCTTTTCGTTTTCGATTTGCAATGGCTAACTTCCAAATTTCGCCACAAGGGGCGCTGCTGTCGTTTGCATTAGGTCGGGCATAGTCGCTTTACTATACCGTTACCTCACTTGTGTGGCTGTAGCACTCTCCGTTCGCAAGTATTTTTAGGTTAAAGGGACTTTCCTATGCACCCTGTATAGATAGTGTAAGTTAGAGTAAGTTGCCAACTTCGATTAGATACCGCGTCAAGTAGTTCTTTTATATAACGGCACCGAAGAGAGTCGGCGGTAATTCCTATTATTCGGACATGAGTAACGAGACGTATGTTAATTTTAAGCTAATTTTTAGGAACTCTTCAGATTAGCTAGGATTGATAATCCATCTCTGTTCATCTGGTAATTATTAAAAAATTTGATTTGTTACTTGTTTAGTTATTTGTATATACTGTAGTTTAAACAGAAGAAAAAAAAAAAGAAAAATCAAAATCAAATAATTATTAAAAGTACAGTGTCTGGTTTTCCCATTAAACCTATGAAGGGGGACGGTTTCCTCTCGCAATATAAGTGGACTCTCTCATTTTGTTCAATGTTTTGGTGTAAGATAATAGAAAATTTTTGAAGTAAGATGCCGACAGTTTTACATTGACAAAAAATGCTTAGTTGTCTGCTTTGCAATTTAAGTTACATTTAGGCATTGATTTTAGCAAAATATTAAATCCGATAATAACTATTTTGTTTTAGTTTTGTTTATGGAAATCGTGTGTTTTAACATAAATATAAATTGTTTCACAAAAATGCTTTTTTTTTTTTTTTTTTTTTTTTTTTAATCTTATAAACCACGTTACCCCTAAATGGGCGACCATTTTACACTACCATTTTGCTAAGATGCTGAAAAAAAAAGCGTTTAGGGAAACATTTATTTTAATGTTTTATGATATTTTTAAAGTTAATTATATTTTTAATATGTACTTAAAAGCATGAGATTTACAAGAGATCAATAAATAACAAATATAACCAACATGGTATTTTGCAGAAATATATATATATATATAAAATTGCGCCATCTTCCTTAATGGGTACAATTTAGTTAGGTCCCGCCGTTTTGGTCATGTTGTTTTGGTCCAGCCGTTTTGGTTCCGCTATCAGAGTAATTACAGTACAACAAGGAAAAAAAAATGTTCCTTCTTACTTCGTATTATTCTCAATTAGTTAAAACAGGTTGAGCAAGAAAAGGTAAGTTTTTTTTTTTTTTTAACTCTAATAACTTGTAGTAACAAATAGTATTGAAAAAAAAAATAGTAAAAATTTAGAGATATAGATTTTACTTTGCATAGTGAATGTGTGAGAACAGCGAAAAACTGGAAGTTTCTAGTGAAAGAGAACTTAGACAAATATTTATTTCTGGAGAGTAAAATATTCACAACGGTTGTTGAAAACAACATACAATGAAACTGAAAATTTATCATCTGGATCCAATCCCACCTAATTTTTTATGATAAAAAGTTTTTCTTAAAAGGGTATAAAATATCAATACTCTTATTTTATCTAAGCTCTTTATATTTCAGTTTAAGTGAAATGCAAGGTTTTAAAAAATTAAACATTGTAATTCGGTTTTTAACTATCACAGGTCATCTTATTTTTTAGTGTTCAAACGCAAAACTTACATTGAGTTATCCAAATATTCCCTAAATATGAAGGTTAAGTAACGTACAAATATGTCCAAGAAATTTAAAATCCCTTAATAGACACGTCTCCGGACCACCCCTTAAGTTGAATCAGGTTGAATTACCCCTAGGGGTGAATGGACCGGTACTTAACCCTTTTCTGGACCTAAATCTCTAAAACGTTCTAAACTGTGTTGCCAAATTTAGAAATTCTTTTATTAAACTATCACTAATAATTTGAGGAGTAATATTTGATATACATAATTGACGAATAACCTTGGTAGCGATTAGGCAACCGTTACAATAAAAATTTAATGGTGGATATTGAATAGAAAAGTCCCTAAATTTGGTAACACTGACCAGAGGAGGGAAATTAAATTGAACTGGCCAAGTGTTAATATCCAATGCTTAGCTATATTCTACTTACATTAACTTTTCTCGACAAACCTAAACAACAATACAGAACCTTAAATTTTGACCATCTGCTAAAATTGAGTGGATAAATATATCGTTGGCGAATGTTGATATATTTTAATGTTTTTTCTATGTCTCCTATATTTCAGTGCAGAAAGTTACTAATTCCTACGAATTAAAAAAGGAAATGCATAGGGTTCTAATTGTTGCAAAAGGAGAGAATAATGTATGGTATAAAATATTCTGAATAGAAGTACAAGTAGATCTTCTTTGTATTTTAAACCATTTTATATAAATGTTTTTAAAATTTACTGCAAATAAAATATAATGTTTTAAGATTATAACTGATACAACTCGCCTTGTCTTTCGAACAATCCACACAAGTTTTCCTTTTTAGAACATATAACTTATACTTATGGTGACCCCACATTTGGCTTTATCTGAGCTTAATACGATAAATTTCAGTGTTAAATAAATTTACACGCCCCTCATATTCAAATCCGGAAATACTTAAATTCAAAACACTTCTTTATTAATATATCATGGAATGTGAAAACATATTAAACTAGTATGTTGTGGCCACCACAAGACTTTCTTCTATATTTACCTATACATATTCAATCAGTAACAATATTTAAAAAAAAAAAAAAAAAAAGTACGATTTTTTTTTCTAAGTTTTTTTTTTTTTTTTTTTTGTTAAAAGTGAAAAAAATCGATAACTTTGTTTTAAATTATCACAGATTTATAGTTCAACCATTCGTTTTAAAGGTATTGACGAGACCTTTCGAAAGATACCCATCTTGAAAATTTATCCCCCCCGGGGGGGTACTTCCCCCCCAGGGGGGGAAGCGATGCCCCCCCATGCAGAAATTTTTTTTCCTAGTTACATACTACTATTATCAATAATTCATATTAATTTTACAATCACAAGTTTAAAACAACTTTAATTATGCACATTTATACGAATTTTTGTCCTATGCTGCCAAGTTAAAAATTTAGATAAAATGCTATCACAGCGCCACCTGTTGAGCTATTGATCCCCAAACATAATCAGCACCAGTTTATGTCGGGGACCAACTAAATACCAAGTTTGGTTAAATTTCGTAAAAAAAAAAAAAAAAAAAAAATTGCGATATTTTTCTAAGTTTTTTTTTGTTAAAAGTAAAAAAAATCGATAACTTTGGTTTAAATTATCACAGATTTATCGTTCAACCATTCGTTTTAAAGGTATTGACGAGATCTTTCGAAAGATACCCATCTTGAAATTTTGCCCCCCCGGGTGGGAACTTCCCCCCCCGGTGGGGGGGCAACCGATGCCCCCACATGCACAAAAATTTTTTCCAAGTTAACTATTACTATTATCAACGAGACCTTTCGAAAGATACCCATCTTGAAAATTCACTTCCCCGGGGGGGGATTTTCCTCCCCAGGGGGGAACCGATGCCCCCCCATGCACAAAATTTTTTTCCTAGCTAACTACTACTATTATCAATAATTCCTATTAATTTTACAATCACAAGTGTAAAATAACTCTCTTTATGCTCATTTATACGGAATTTTGTCCTATGCTGCCATGTTAAAAATTTGCATAAAATGCGATCACAACGCCACCTATTGAGCGAGTGATCCCAAAATCTAATCAGCACCAGTTTATGTCAGGGTGCAACTAAATACCAAGTTTGGTTAAATTTCATTCATTGGTTCGTGAGATACAGCGTCCACAAAAAAATGATACAGACAGACAGACAGACAGACAGACAGACAGACAGACAGACAGACAGACAGACAGACAGACAGACAGACATTTTCTAAAAACTATTGATTCGTGTTCTCCATATCCCAAAACATGTAATTCCATCAAAAAGTGGACTTCGAAAATTTTCGCGAATCCAATACTTTCTCTATATTACATATAGAAGAAAGTAAAAATGAATACAAATGGAAATAGAAATAGAAATGAACTAACATGTTGTATAGAATTAAACAGACAGAGAATTTTCCAGTCATTATGCTTTTTGTTTTAAGAGGAAATTTTCTCCTATATATAATTACGATTGAATAAGAAACAAAATACCCTTCAAGAAACATGCTGTGATAAAAGAACGGGTACTAATAATGCTAAATTAAAATAAATTAAAATGTTGGTATGTCTGTTAGTATAATTCATTTTTCACCAGATGATGAAAAAATGGGGTTAAGTACACAGTTTGAGCTATTTTGTAATATGATAGGACAACATGCTAAGTCGATACCAAAGTAGAAAGATAAATTGCAATATTTACTTTTCATCGAATCGGTCAATCGAACATTTTACTCACATTCTCCAGTATTTTTATTTGAGGGCGATGAACGTGTTACAGTAAAGCATCATATTCCCGAATAAGATAAGAAATCACATAGTATATATCAAATTTCAAAGTCTCCTTACCGTAATAAAAAAAAACTAGTATGTTGTGGCCACCACAAGACTTTCTTCTATATTTTCCTATACATATTCAATCAGTAACAATATTAAAAAAAAAAAAAAAAAAAAAAGATTTTTTTTTTTTTTTCTTTTTCTTTTTCTTTTTTTTTTTTTTTTTTTGCGAAAATTAATACATATTCAATCACTAACAATAATAAAAAAAAAAAAAAAAAAAATCGAATTTTTTTTCCAAGTTTTTTTTTTTTTTTTTGGTAAAAGTAAAAAAAATCGATAACTTTGTTTTAAATTATCACAGATTTATGGTTCAACCATTCGTTTTAAAGGTATTGACGAGATCTTTCGAATGATACCCATCTTCAAAATTTAACCCCCCCGGGGGGGTACTTCCCCCCCAGGGGGGGAACCGATGCCCCCCCATGCACAATTTTTTTTCCTAGTTAACTACTACTATCATCAATAATTCAAATTAATTTTACAATCACAAGTTTAAAATAACTCTCATTATGCCCATTTATACGGAATTTTGTCCTATTCTGCCATGTTAAAAATTTGCATAAAATGCGATTACAGCGCCACCTGTTGAGCTATTGATCCCCAAATCTAATGGGCACCAGTTCATGTCAGGGTGCAACTAAATACCAAGTTTGGTTAAATTTCATTCATATGTTCGTGAGATACAGCGTCCACAAAAAAATGATACAGACACACAGACAGACAGACAGACAGACAGACAGACACACAGACAGACAGACAGACAGACATTTTTTAAAAACTATCAATTCGTGTTCAGGACATCCCAAAACGTGTAGATCCGTCAAAAAACGGAGGTCGAAAATTTTCGCGAATCCAATACTTTCTCTATATTACATATAGAAGAAAGTAAAAATCGCTAGATATTTGTCTAAGAAAAATTAGATTTCATCGATATTTTACCCCAAAAATGAACGCAAATTTTCCTGAAGGTGAGTATCATTCAGAATGAATTGTTGTTTAAACTGATCCCTAACACATTTTACTTTCTCTTACCCATAAGGTAAAGAAAGTATTGTTTTGGGGTCAAATGTTCGAAATCGAGTTTTTGTTATATTTACATGTTTTGACGTCCCCTGAATCCAAAAATAATGTTTTAGCTGTTGGTCTGTGTGTGTGTCTGTTTGTCTGTGTCTGTCTGTTATCAGCATATCCCAGTCCAAACTTGGTATTCTAAATCTGAATCATATAGGAAGAGTACACTAAAATTTTCGTTGCGATCAAGCAAATGGTTCATGTACAGGGGCACCCAAGGTAATTCAAATATATTACGTCTATGGGGAATATATATATATATATATATATATATATATATATATATATATATATATATATTATATGCGTAAAAACATGCTTCATGTAGAATATGGTATATAAATCATTCACTGTTCGTTTTTAGGGCTACACAAAAGAACTAAATTATAGTGCGACAGTACTTGAAAATTGGTAGAAGTGTTGCCATGTGTCCCGTTGTGCCATGTATTAATAATATAGGATTATATTTATATCCACCATGTGAAGTGTACATAACGATCAGAAGATATACAGAGCTGAAAACATTTCAGCCATAACATTCTTTTTTATTGTTAGTGGAAGTTCTTTACAGTAATATTTGACCATGTCCAGGAAAGCTACTAAGGAATTGAAATTAATTCCTCATAGCCATATGGTAAATAATGTATATATATATATACATTGCTGAATATTCATCGCTTGGTTTTACATATATTTACACATTTTGAGGCTTTCTTAATACCGAAGTCCAGTTTTTAACGTTTGATCTTTGCATGTGTCTATTAGAGTTAATTAAAAACATATAATTTCAAAAGATCCAAATGTCGTATTTTGAAGTTAATATAAGTTTGTTACTAGAAAAGTTTGATAAGTTTCAAGGAATGTTGGTGTGAAAGTTGCCTGAATAATTTTAAATGACATTTTGAATTTAATAACAGATTTCAATTATATGTAAATGTTGTACAGTAGTAAAACGGGGGGTTTAGGGACGCCCCACATAGAATTATTTGTTTGATCTATTATTAATATTGCTAGATCTACTATCTAATTATTTGGTATTTCTATCATATAGAAATAAAGTTTTTTCCGAAGCCTAATTTGAATTGTTTTAACATAGGTTTGCATAGCAGTACTTGTTATCTTACCCCTTAATCTCCAATCTGTATTTATAGTATTAAATTTCAGGGTAAGAGAAATTCGTGTGAGTGACACACCAGATTATTTTTAAATCAAAGTTGTTCAATTAGTTTCTTTGAAAGGCAGGCGTTTGTTGTACTCTGACTTGGGAGGAGCACGGTTTAGCAACAGTTAAATTTCCTGAAAATGAAGATAACTGATATTTGTTTGTCATCTGAAAAATATCCTAGTTTAAAATTGTTATTAAAATATTTCAAGAAATTTTTATTAAGATCTGAAGAATAATGCCTTTAAACTGTAAGAGGATAACTGTATATCAAATAATGTTAAATTTTTGAACCAAATAAATTGTAAAAAAATGCATAATTTTTACAATATTGATTAATGTAATCTGTGTAGATTGTTCATTGCTATTAACCCAAATTTTATGTCTAATATTTCTGTGTAGGTTGTTTTATCGCAATCCAGAAATAAAATTTTTATTGAATTTATTATTATTTATATCGTTATTGCAAAATTGATTGTTATTCAGACCTATTTAAATCCACTTAATTATTATTATTATTATTAATATTATGGTTGTATCTTATACAGAGCAATATTTTGAACATAATTTGGCGATGTATCCCGTCGAATGAGAAAACCCACCAAACAAAGAAAAATATTAAAACATATTTTGTAAACTTAGACGTAAACGTGTAAAATTTCTTAACCATCTGAGATTTTATCAAAAATGTAAATATAACAAAGCTATTCCTAATTTTATTAAATTGCAGCGTTCTGTTCCTGTAACTGGTAGAGTATCTAAAGCATTTCGCTCCAAATTTATTCTCTTAAATGCTTGTATTCAAGATTTTCGTCAACGTATCGCCAAAATTGAGGAAGAGCTTTATGAGCTTCATCTCTTCCTTGGTAAAAACTTCAGTGATTTTGCTGTTTCAGAAAATGATAATTATTTATCCTTACATTCACTTAATTCTGCTCATTAGCGTAATTCAGATTCTAAGTTTTCTGTTTTGTGTAAAAAACCAAAAAAAAAAAAAAAAAAATCGTGAAATTAACAAAGTTCCTGAAGAAAATTACATTGTTAATCTGACTTCACACAACTTAACTGCCCAACAAAATAAAGTGTTAGAATTCGGTTTAAATTTTTCCGTACCTTGTAAACCTTCAATTTCTAAATTAATTGCTCCCATTGAGGCTTCTTTAAAATGTAGTAAAATATCTACCTCTCAAAAAGAATCTTTGCGCCATATTCTTGCTGATTGCATTTCTTCCAATAATTCCAATAATAGATCTAATCTTTCTAAATCTGAAAGTGTTGCTCTTAAGGAACTTAAATCTAATCAAAATCTTGTCATTACTAAAGCAGATAAATGTGGTCAGATTGTTCTCATGGACAAAACTGATTATGTTGTTAAAGTTAATTCTCTTTTATCGAAGGACCTTATACTGAAATTAAAAAAGACCAAACTAAATCTCTTCTAAGCTCTGTTCAAAAAGCTGTTAAAAATTCCATCGTTCTTCATGACAATACCAAATTCTCGGTTTCCCCTTCTTCAGCAATTTGTGCTCGTTTTTATGCTTTACCTAAAGTTCATAAAAATAATGTTCCCCTAAGACCTATTGTTTCGAATATTGGTACTGATACTTATCCCCTCTCTAAATTTTTAGCTTCTATTTTTTCTCCTTTATGCAGCACTAATAGTCACACTATAAAAAATTCCTATGATTTTGTTATGAAGTTAAATAATCTAAATCCTGTAAATTGCTCAATGTTATCTCTTGATATGAAGTCTTTATTTACTAATGTCCCCACTGAAGGTGCGCTTAATTGTTTTAGAAAAAAGGTTACGCGAATTTCATTATTCTGACATTGAAATCAACGAATTTGTTAATCTAACTAAACTCTGTGTCTCCCAAACTAATTTTGAATTCAATAACAAATTTTATAAACTGTGCGATGGTTTAAGTATGGGTAATCCTTTATCTCCTATTCTTGCCGATATGTATATGCATTATTTTGAGGTAATTTTTTTTTTTTTAATGTTAAATTTAAAATGCTGGCTATGTTACGTAGATGACAATTTTATTCTTGTTGAAAATCCGTTTGATGTTTCTGCCATTCTTAATATTGCTAATGCTATTGATCCCCATATTCAGTTTACTTTCGAGTTAGAAAATTGCAATCAACTTCCCTTTCTTGATGTTTTAGTTACTAGGTGCGATTCCTCTTTTAAAACCTCTGTGTACAGGAAACCTTTCTCTGTTTCTAACCCTCCCCATGCTCTCTCTAATCATCTGGCTAAACAAAAAATTGGCACCTTTTACACTTACGTGTATCGTGCCCTTAAAATTTGTTCTGATACTTCTTCTCTTAAAGAAGAACTCAATTATTTAATGTATGTTGCTATTAAGAGAGGTTTTAGACCCTCTATAATTGATAAAGCTCTCAAAAAGTTCAGTAGGCCAACTTATAATTCTACTCTTTCCATTGATGATAAAATTAAACCTGATAATCTTGTTCTCTTGCCTTTTTATCCCCCTTTATGTTTTAAATTAGCCAAAGTTTTGAAGCGTTTCAATTTTCCCGTTATTTTTATACCTGTCAATAAATTCCAATTCCCTTTAACTAAATCCCCTGTTCCTGAGCTTCATAAGTGGGGTATCTATAATGTCCCTTGTAATAATTGTGATTTATCTTATATTGGTCAGACAAAAAGAAATCTTAAATGTCGTTTACGTGAACATTCTCAGTATGTTGTTAATCAAGAAATTTCTAAATCTTCTATTGCGAAGCACAGTTGGGAATTTGATCATAGTTTTAATTTTAAGAATGCCAAAATTATCTTTCATGCCAAACGCGTTTCCGAACTGGATTTTTTGGAAAATTTAGCTATTTACCTTAATCGTGATAAAATTGTCAATGAAAAATCTGAATCCACTGTGCTGTCTACAGCCTGGAAAAATTTGTTTAATTCAATTAAATAATTTCCTTCATTATGTTTATAACATAATATTATTTATAATAAAATTATTCTAGTTTAAAAATAATAATAATAAATAAATAAATTTTATCAAATTTACTTATTAGAATAATATTAATTAAATAAAAATAAATAAATAAATAAATAAATAAAATAAAATAAAATAAAATAAATTTAACTGATTACTCCTTCCCTCCCTCCCTCCCTTTTTTTTTTTTTTTTTTGGTGTGTGTGTGTACGTGTGTTCCTCTCTGATTGGTCCTGCCCTGCATAATGGTTCCTATTGGTTGTTTGTGTTGCTCCCCCCTCTGGATTTTTCCCTGCTTTCAGTCTTACTTTTGCCTCAGAGGCAGTAGCACGTGTTTGCACCTGATGAAGAAAGGCTACGTCCTTTCGAAACCGGTTGTGCTGACTGAAAATTTATGGTGTGTGTAGAAGTTTTAATATCTTTCTATTGATTGTACGCCAGTTTTCGAATTTAGTTTTTGGCCACCAAACAAAGTTATAGTTATGAAACAAAAAATAATCGTATATTGAAACTTAGTAAATTAGAAATCTGTCAGTATTTAAAACAAAATAAAAGCTAAAATGAACACCTTAGGAATGAGCTGTGCACTAAATAGCGAAGCAAACATTTAACGGAAAAGTACCGGTTTGGATCTTCAATTTTAGGTTATCTGTCGCTTCAATGGTGTATTGTAATTAATATAATTTTTTTTTCAGTTCAGTAACCCGACAAGATTTGTGAGACTATGTCTGTTTAGTAAAGTATTTTATGAAACTTATGAAACTTCATTGAAAAATGTTCAGTAATCTTGTTCATGTATTTTAAACGCCAACAGAAAAATCCATACTTTGCTTATGGAAATGTTGCTTATAAAAATATTTTAATTGCTTAAATTAAGCCTTACACACTAAAAAGGTAAAACAACTTTATATTTTTACAGTATGATTTCCTTAAGTGTTCAGCGGGCACGGATATATGGAGAGATATACTGGAGGAGAATTTCGTTGTATAACTATAAACTAGATTGCATTTTGAACATTTACCTTTGGGTATTCTCTCAGTATATATTGATTTATTTTCAGTTATCTTTTGAACTTCGAAACGTTAATATGAAGAACTGTATAATTGGTATTTGCATTTGAAAAAATATGCTCGACCGTTCAAATGGCTTTTTGTTATATTTGACTTTATTTTTCGCTATTAAAAATGTTTGTTTATGTCTCAATTTATTAACATTATTATTTTAAATAAAGTTTTAATTAATATACTTTTAACTTAACCGTTTTTTATTTAAATAGACAAAATATCAACTACACGTTTTATTTTATTTTTAAATACTTCCAATGTTTCTTTGTTTGTATTGATTTATCGATTTAATTTTCATTCTTTCAGATTTTTTTTTTTTTATGAATAAAAGTTCTAATTAAATTTTCATATTAATCTTCAAATGATTTTGGTATAATTAAAATATGTAAATATTTGAAAGTACTTATTTTACAACAGTGTATTTAGAAACTACACCCGAGCTTCTTTCAAGTTCGTATAAGGAGCGCACCCACTAGAAAGTTAAAATTTTATATATCTAGAATTACATATATATATAATTTTATAATATGTATACATTTTTACTTCTTTGAAAAATACTGCTCGAATCAAATCAATTACTCTCATTTAATCCATTAAGAAAGAAAAATCGTAAAAGAGAATGTTTATTTAAGCTATTTATTTTGAAAATAAGAATGGTAGAACACGAATTTGTTATTATTATTTTTTTTTAATATTTTATTTTGTTTTTTGATCAAAAACGACATAACAATTTTTCGGCAGGTACATACAAGGTACATTCATTATGCAGGTACATTCATCTATTTATTTGTGCATTTTTCTTTTGTAATATGTAATTAAAAAAATATTCATGATTGCGTAATTTTTCTATGAGATTTTACAATTCTACATCAAAAACTCTTGATTTAAATAAATATAAAATATTAAAAATCCCCCTGTATTACAATAGAAAACGAATATTTAATTAATAACAAATTTCGGAAAGCCGACGAAATTCTTTTGCAAAATTAAAATTAATATTCTCGATTGTAAATTCTTTTTTAGATAGCAATAATTGCTATGAATTTATGAAAATAAAACTGTGATTATGTATAAAATTACAAATCATGATGACGAAAAAGAAAAGAAAAATTATAAGTCAAAAAACGCTTCCATTTAATATATATATATTATTCATCCAAGTGCAATTTTTTAAATCATATTTGATTAAAATATTGAAAATTATCGACAAAATAAATTTATTTTTATTATATATGCAGATATTTAACTTTTCTTTCATTAAAATGTTTGCCACGCAAAATCCGTTTTAGTAGCGTGGGAAAATTAATGCTTTCACATTAAAATAATATTGATTAGTTATTTTAAAAGTAATATATAAAGTGTGAACAAACATTTAACTGAGGAGAGTAATTTAATTACTCGTACGTCTGCCTAGCTTAATATTGAAATTGTTTGACAAACATAACGCTTGGATAGCGTAAACAAACATATTATCTTAATTTTCTTTCTCAAAGATTAGTAATAAGGGCATTTATTTAAATCATAACACAAGAGAAATTAAAGAATCATAATTTAAAAGTAAATGTAATTTTTTCTCTTTAATTTAATTTAATGTAAATTAAGTTATTTTATAATGTGATTATCCCGCTATAAGCCTAAGTTAGAGTTTAAAACATATTCATAAAACTTTTTTTCTCCTTGAAAAAAAAAAAAAAAAAAAAAAAAAAATCCTCTAATATCATTTTAAAATTATATAACTATTTAAACCTTTAAATTATCTTAAATTCTACTAATAAAAAACTCAAAGCATATTTTTATCGTTAAGAAAAAGAAAATAGCATAAACATTTAAAAAAAGTGAAAAAAAAAAAAGTTAAAATCTCAAAATTTTAGTTTCTTTAATATATAATCAGAGAATTGTAGACCCAGACTTATTATCAAAACACTTTCCGAGATAAGAAATTTTTATTTTTTCTTTGCTACCACTACTGTCATACAGAAATCTTTATCGTATTGTTATAGTAATGAGTCGTGATTAAATAGAATAGCGACTGCTTTATAAAAATAGCTGTGGTGAGAAAGACAGAAATATCTTATGCCTAAAAGTGTTTTGAAAATAGAACTGGAAATAAATCCCCTGTATAATTCTAGTTTGGTTTAAAACGTTTACAACATACAATTTTAGATCACATTTTACACCAAATAAACGTTACAAAGATTTCAAGAATCAAAAGTACTAAGTAAAACTCGCAAAATTTCCACACACACACACACACACATATATATATATATATATATATGCAGTAGAACCTCGATTATCCGAAGTAATTGGGACCGAACCTACTTCGGATAATCGAAATTTTCGGATAATCGAGAATTCATCAATAATCATCTCAGGGGTCGTACTCTCCGCCCTTTTTTCAGGACACTCTCAAATATGACAATTTTCCGCCTCTATTCCTACCACTATTTGTTTACGATGATCTCTAACCAGATTAATCTGGAGACATTTCTATTAAAAGTACCATAAAAATTTCTGCATGAAATTACTGGTGGCAAAATAGGAGAGAATTTCTTATTCATAAGTGTGTCCTGAAAAAAGGGCGGAGAGTACGACCCCTGTTATCTAGTTTATTATGTAGTATCGTCATTGAACTGTTATTATGACTATTTTAACTGTTAAATAAATGAAAATAAATTTATTTCTGAAACAAAAACTCACAATGGTTTAAATGGAAGCTTGATCTGGTATAAATTGGCCATCCTTTGCCGTGCAGCTCTATCCCGAAGTTTTCTTAAAAGCATGAGTTCAGAGGAATCATAAGTGACACAAAGTGACAAAAATTTTGAAATTCTGCTGCAATGAAAATTTCTCTGTTCTTGAGATGACAAAAGAGGTTAGGTTCTTTCCACTTGCTTACAATCAAAGGGTGCAATAACATTCGATTGTTCTGGGCCTTGGCAGAATGACCTTCCACATTTCGAAATGGGGTGTGTTTTTGTTTAGAACAGGGATGTCTGAAAGTGGGGAAGAGTACACTCATACCGAGAACTGAGCTTGCGAGAAGGAATTCTGAAAAAGGAAATTCCAAAATATTCATCTGCATTCGTAGTTTGGAAAGGACGGCTTGCATACAAAAAAAAAAAAACTTTAAAAATGCATGTTTGTTAAGAGAAAACTTTGAATGATAGAAGAAAGTGAAAAAAAAAAGTGAAGAAGAAACCGACTTCGGTTAACGGAGAGGAGTTTCGGTTTATCGAGGTTCGGATAATCGAGGTTCTACTGCACTATATATTTAACGGAATTCAAAAAATTATTAATTTTGTATGGATACAGTTGAAATTTACTCTTTTCTGTTCCCATCGTTTAAAATCATTAAAAATCCTTGAATATGACTTTTTAGTAAAATCGGTAAAGTCCATGTAATCCTTTTATTAATTCATGTATATTTTACATTCTTTTTTTTTTTGTGCCAACAGTATTATTGTTATTATTATTATTATTATTATTTTCTTTTCTCATGATTTAGTAGCTTTTGTTTTGTGCAGAAATTTTAATTTATAAACAGGACAATTTTTCTTTAATATATCAGTCGGAGATAATTTATAACGTACTATTAACAACGCTTATAATTTCACATCAAAGAAAATGTATTCTTGGTTAAAACAGATATTTTATAGAGAAATACATTTAAAGATAAACCTCAAATTTTAAATGTTACTATTTACAATAAAATCAGTTTATTTTTATGTAACATTGAATACCGTATTAAATAGGGAAGAATACGTTTTTTAAAGGTTCAAAATAGCAACTAATTTATTATAAATTCTATAAATAGCACGCACGATTTTTTACAAGGATACATACAATTATTCAGCCACACTACAATCAACTAATAGTAATTTTTGTCTTTTATTTTATTTTATTTTATTTTACTTTTATTGCGCCAAACATAACGGCTGACGTATAATTTTGAGATGCAAAACAACGTGTACCCTACAAAAATATAATGTAGGGTAAATATGAAACTGGTACTTCATTTATGAGGCTATGTAAATGATTGTATGTACATTAGAGTCGCCTAATATCATTAACTTCTAAAAAGTTAATTTTTAATTATAATGTCAGGCGCTGGTTTAAATAAAAATCACAAACTTCATAAATGAAAAAGAAAAAAGAAGAAGAAGAAGAAGAAGCATTTTTTATAAACGCATACATGTGTAAGACACTAATTGTTGGACACATGAATTCCAAACTTTTTGTTAAAAATTAGTTATAAACTTAATTAACATGACCTTCCTCTTGTTCCCATCATCTTCTCTTTCCTTCTACCTTTGTTGCAATCCTCAGTAATAAAAATGAATATTCATTTTTTTTTAACTCTTACTAGGCAGTACTAAGTTCTTTCTCACATGCTTCCACAAATAGTATGTGAGACGAAAGGTTCAATGAAAATAAATAAACTACAACATTATTTAAAGTATAGAACTATGTATTTTTTCTTTTTTGTTAAATATAACAAAATGAAAGATAATTAGATACATGAAATTAGTATACACATATCAACATTCCTTACAAATTTAAAATTATGTTTCTTTAAAAAAATCTATTAACGCATGTGTAAAAGTACCAATGCAAAAGTCTTATTATCCACATTTTGCGCCTTTTGGCTACCGGAAGATTTAAATGGAAATTTTTATTTTGTTTAAATAGGGAAAATTACCACAGAAATATACACATATATATATATATATATATCTTAATTTTCTGGTAGAAAAAAGCGTAAAAGTTGGCGACTATTCAGTAGTGGATACATTCTAATTTAACTTAAACATATAAAAGTTTAAAATATATAAAAGTTCAATATGTTTTATATTTATTATTTCTCAATACTTTAATTCTTGAGCATGTTTGAGCGACGTTCAGGATCGGAGTTACAACCTCCTACCCATGAACATGTAATAGCTTCATGTTTCTACCATTAACATCTTGAGCTACACTTGTTCTTATCTATTAGTTCTAGAATAGGACTAGTTTAACTGAAAAAAAAATGCACGGTTAAAAAGGAAGTACTCAGAAACGAGTAAATGAACATGCTAATTTCGGGACTAGTGATTTTGTTTCAAAAATAGAAACATGCTTGTCTCATTTATGAAATTGCACGTTTTCAAATTAATATCTGTTCACATCATAATTTATTTTAAACAACTAAAAGGAATTTTTTAATAGAATTTCTACAAATTTAAATAGAAAGCGTTCAAACACAAAATTTATTCCCTCAAATCTCTAGAACTGTAATTCGTAACAATTTTATATTGGTTTGCGGAAAGGTACATCAATAAGACTCTATGTTTGGGATATTGGGATTCCCAATGCTCGATGACAATTTTTGAGAATATTAATACACTTAATAAAAAGTACATGCATTTTTTAAATTTGAGCACAATTGCTTCGGAGCTATTTGGAGTACGGACATAATCAAATTTGACACAATTTTATTCATTTTTGAGAATTTTTTTTTCTTCTTTTTTTTTTTCATTATGTACTTTTTTTCATTTTACCGTTTTCCCATTTAGTTTTAGAAAAGGAAAGAAAATTTGATTGCTTTTCAATACTTTGCAACAAAGTTGCAAAGCGTTAATGACATCGGTTCGTCTGTCTGTCCGCGCTCTAATTCCCATAAATATTCATGGATTTTTTAAAAATTGATCTACGTTATTCAAGTCCACTATAGGAAGTTCCCTATTTAAAATGGAGTGAATAACTCTACTGGTTTGTGTACAGGGATACTCGAAAGTATTTCAAAGTATTGTGTTCTGTGAGAGATATTACCATAAACCATATTTTAATATATTTACTTTACACAAACCTTAATAAAATTGAAATATGTTATTCAAGGTCACTATCAGATTTTTTTTTATAGATAATGGAGTAAATACCTCCACTGGTTTGTGTACAAGAATACCCGAAAGTATTCCAAAGCATTCCGTTCTATGAATGGTATTTCTATCAATCAAATTTTAATAACTTTACTTTGCACAACTTCTTATGAGATTCAAATATGTTATTCATATGCAGGAAATAAAGTTTTTTGTATAATATAGTATGATTAGAATTAGACTTACAGGGTAACGCAAAAATATTCAGTTACATTAAGGACTATTTTTGGAAATTTTCTGAAATTGCATTTTCGTTTACAT
Organism: Salticus scenicus; assembly: GCA_963930645.1. Lineage (NCBI taxonomy): Eukaryota > Metazoa > Arthropoda > Arachnida > Araneae > Salticidae > Salticus > Salticus scenicus. The sequence goes on along the minus strand of OZ005652.1, from coordinate 339,826,309 downwards.
TAAGCGTTTTTAAAACTTTTTAAGAATTTTTAAGCGTGAATGTAGTTTCAGTTTGAATAGCTGTCTGTTCAACTGTCCATCTGTCTATCTGTCTGTCTGCCCGCCCACCAGTGTCAGTAAACATTTTCAGAAGTAATAATAATAATAAAAATATATATATGATATTCAAGTTCACTATGGAATGTTCCCAATTTATAATGGAATTAATAGATCCTGTACCACTGGTGTGTGTACAGAGGCACCCAGAAAATGACAATAAATTGCGTTTTAGGACAAAAAATTTTATAAATCAAATTTAAATAGATTTCTACTGCAAAAATCATAAAGAAATTGATATTCAATGTATATATGCTAAAAGTATGTTTTGTATGGAATATGATATGGTTAAATTTCAGATTTACAGGGCTACGCTAAAATATTCAGATACATTAAGAGCTGCATTTTCTTTCCACATTAAGTGTTTTTAACACTTTCGAACAATGTTTGCTTTGATTGATTATGAATTCGTTTAGTCTATCTGTATGCCTTTAACTCCTCCTGTCTGTCCGTTGTGTGATAACGTAGTCAAAGAGCTTTGAAAGTTATATGATACAATAAGCACGTACTGTGGGGAAGTGCTGATAATTAGTGCGTGCAGCAAGATTTTTCGCTCTTGTTTTTATTGTATTTAGTTAATCTCATGCAAATTTTTTAAAGATATTATTAAAAGAAGTATGTAGATTTATTCTGCTAAATCGTTTGTTTTATATTAGCATATAACATTTTATGTGCGCTCGTTACAGGCATAAAAGAAATATCGTCACAACCAGTAGTTAACACCTTTTTAAGTCCAGATCCAAATGTAGGATCAGCTCAGTATTCTCGCAAATTTTAATTCGTTTCAGAAAATTTTATTGGAACATATTTTATTCAACATATTCAAAAGCTCTTACTTTTCCCCCATATTTTTGGAATAAATTTACTTTTATTTTATTTATTCATTTATTTATTTATTTAATGACATGCAGAATTCAAGTAAATACCTGTAACAGTGGGAAGAATAGTGGAAAGCCTTAGTATTTATGAGACTATCAAAGAAGGCAATGATTAATGCATCATTTAGAAATTACGACACATTATAAACAAAATAATACGTTGTTTTTTTATTCATTTAATAATACAAGCTTATATAGTTTTCTGTTCGTTTAACACATTAATGAAACATAAAACATGCTTGCTTAAATATTTATTAAGTTAGTTAAACACTTATATTTAACCAGTTTTCCTTTATTTCACATTTTCTGGAAAAAAAAAAAAAATCTAATGTCGCCCACCACTGGAACAGGAAAAGTGTCCGCTACTGGCGCAATTTAACCACTCCCCCAATTAGCTTTCTTCGATGAAAAGTCATGTACAGAAAGCGAATTGAGGCATCGAACAATGGTTATAGCTAGAGATAAAAATTATTTCAACAACTAATTTTCTCTCCCGCTCCACAAATTTATGTTCACGCCCTCGATTGTCGTCAGTGTCCCGCTCGCAGACATCTGTTTTATTATTTATTTTTTTCCTTTTTGGGAAAGTGAAGTAATACGTAGTATTCCATTGTCCTAAAATTGAGTAGTACTGTTGCAGTTATCCAAAATTTATCCTGCTTAATAATTTAGATTTTACAAACACAATAATAATAATAATAATAATAATAATAATAATAATAACACTTCTTTTATCTGTTCTATTGAATAATGTGTCAATGATAAGTGTGTTAAATAAAGTATAATTTGCTAAAACTTGTAAAAAAAGAAGCTTTCAATACTTTTATAAAGCAAGAAAGTGATAATAATAAAAAAAAAGAATTATTTTAAGAACAAAGAAATATTACACTGAAAACATAATTTTTCTTGTCATAGAAACATTACTTACGAAATCATTGAATGTAACAATGACATTTTATGACAGTTCACTGCTCTAAAATTCAATTTCAGTCACTTTAAAGAAATATAAAACAATAACCATCAAAATTCTTGAGGGTTTCTTTTTGAAGAAAATGTGACAGGGTAACAAAATATATTTTAATCTGTATGATATATTTAGAAATGAACTTTTTCAAATAAAAAGTACAAGAGTTTTTTTTTTTTTTTTTTTTTTTTTTTTTATGTAACATTTGTCTTTTTCAACAGTTTTCTTCAATCATTTTTTTTTTTTTTTTTTTTTTTTTTTTTAGATATTTTTAAAATGCACAGAGAAAATGTTTGAATAATTAAATATTTGGGAATTTCCACATTGATAAATGAATTTTAATTTATAATTATGGCAAGTATGTTAACTTGACTGTGATGTATATATCATTATATTTAAACGTAACTTTTAAAAATATTTCCCGATAGTTAAAAATTTGTATTTAAGCGAATTTGTAAAGGAAGAATGACTGCGAAAATATTTTAGTAGATAGTAATAATTAATAGCTAAAACTTATTTTTAAAAAACTATAAATAAAATCAAATAAAAAACAAAATTTAATCTAATCAAATTAAAATTAAATTTTGACTAATATGTGGTTTTTTTTACATGCATTTTTATATTTCTTATTCTAACTAATAAAAAAAAAGCATGTCATGTTTCGTTTTATACGATATTTTTTATAGAAACACGTTAATACTTCTTATTTTAAATTATCGAATGCATCGTATTGTAACAATATAGTACCCTTTTTTTTTTTTTTTTTTTTTTTTTTTTTTTTTTTTGTCAGTACTGTCTTTTGTAAAAATACAGTCAAGTTCTAGCCGCCAAATACACTTTATTTAAAGAATATTCTCGAAACAGTCAAATAAAACTTTTATTCATTCCAGAAAAATCAATGTTTAATGAATACTTTCAAAAATCTGCAATAAAAGTTTGACACAGAACAAAACTGTACCACATAAATCAGGCAAACACTGTTAAATACATCACAGATTACAAATTTTACTGATTCAGAAACTTTGATCAACCGTTTTTACTAACGTTTTCTTAGAGACGACGGCTTAGAAAAAGATATCTAAAAACGTCTTTACACTTTCAAGAAAGCCACTTATCCATGTGTTGTCTCTGTAAAGATTTAGAAAAGTTTCATCCAGTTCTGGAATAAAATTCAATAGCTGTATAGGAAAATTACATAAATTAAGCTCCTATTGAAGGTATAGCCTTTAGATTCTAAGATTCTAAGACGGAAGGAGGCCGATCACCACTATGTATCGGTTTTGAGCGGTTTTAACCTTTAGAGAGGGGCACCAAAGCCACTGTGGAGATTCAGAAGAGCCCGTCTCCAAAGGTTAAGCCTCCCCCGTTGTTTATTGCATAGCAAATAACAAAAAAAAAAAAAAAAAAAGAAAAAAGAAAAAATTTCAAAGGTCGCCAGAGCAGAGCTCTCCCGCGACAAAAGGCGACAAAATTGCATGAAAGTGAAGAGGACCGGAGCCAAGTGGAAGTCTATTTGCAAGTTCATTCAGGTAATATACAAATTTCACAGTCTTTATACAATGTTCTCGCAGTCTTTATATCAAGCCCAAACACCCTATGAACAATGTTGGTTAATAGCAACATCATGCGCAGGATGATTGCTTTCCGAAAGCACTTCTTTGGAATACTGTAGCATCAGACATGACCAGTATTCGCCATGTAGGAGAGGAGGAAAAATTAAGGAAAGATAGAGAAGGAATTTAGTTTGTTGAATTTGATAAATCTTGAAGGAAGGCATAGATGCGCTTTAATTTGAGCCGTAGGGGCTTTCTAGTTATTATATTGTTCAGCCAAGTTGCTGGTCTAGGGTAAGGGTTCCTTAAATGGTAAGGTATTGTAAGTTGACAATAGCCTTTAGATTTTGGCAATTAGGAATAATCAATTTTCTACAAATTTTATTACCATATCGCTAAATTTATTGCCAATCCTCCAAGTTTCTCACCATGGCCGAGCACTGTAATTTTACTTAATGTTACGTTTTTACTTACCACGTTTCCTTTTTAAGAGTAAATATACCTTTTTTTCATTCCTTTCTCCTTTTCTTTTCTTTTTTTTTTCTTTTGCAACACCTTTGTTCCTTTTGTTGACACATTTGCATTTATTATTAAAATAAATATTTACTTGGCGTTTTTAATTTAATTTAATTTTACTTTATTTTATTTACTTTTATTTTATTTCTGATGTTTTTGTGTATCCCACAGAATCAGGGAAGCATTTCCAAACCAGCATTCTTATATGATTCCGAGTTTGGAATGCGCCTTATCCCACCTTGAAGTTCTAACCCCTAGTACTGAGATACCGTATATATTACGGACCATAAGTGAAAATGCTTAAACTTGAATTTTCAATTATGTTATGTGATTTTGTTGTTTGTTTATGAAATTTAAGTGAACTTTATGTTGCATATACAATATATAGACAATGTACAAAGCAGGTTAAATGCAGACGAGTATATTGATTTATATTTCATATAAATAACAAAAGTGTTTTTTAAATTATGTTGTAAGTATTACTATAAAATTTTTCACTTAATTCATGTTATCTTCAGCACTCACGTTTTTAAAACAGTTTTACTGATTCATTTTAAATTTCACTGAAATTCTAAAATTACATAAAATTCATAAAAATAGATACGTACTGTAACATTTTCCTTCCTTAGTTTTGTAGCTCAATGAAGCAATTTTATGCCTATTTAAATGGTTTTAAATTTATATTGTCATGTAATGTAATGTTCATAATTTTAAATAATGAGAAATTTTTGTCTGAGAAATTTTTTTATGAATTTAAAGAATTTCACAATTCAAGAAAAAGAATGTGATTATATTTAGGATTTTAGTGCATTATTTAAGATAATCAATCATCTTCCCGAATAAAGAATTCTCTTATAAACGTCTTATACTTGCAAGATCCTTAAAAACGACAAGTTCTAGTTTAAAATTGTACATAATAAAAATATTTTACAGATTTAGTTTCAATTTATAAATGATTAGAATAAAGAAAAATATCTCTGTAGTTATATGAATTCTTCAGTATGTATTTCTTAACAACAAATGTTATTTTTAAAGAAATTTTTTAAATCTATTTTTAGCATGTATAAGATGAATATTATTTAATAAATAAAGATGGTTGGTTGGTTGGGTTTAAAGTCGCGCTAGTACTGCGAAATGGATAATTGGCGATAGTCTAAATAAATAAATAACTACAAACATACAACATTGTTTAATCACCGTATAAGTACAAATATGTATTTTAATATTAAAAAAGTTATTTAATTATTTAACTCCTTCAAGTAAGAATAATAAAATATCAATATTTTCCAGTAAAATATCAATCACAGTTTTTTCTTTTTTAACGATGATATAGATGTTTGTTTTAGAAAATACCTTTTCTTAGACCATGTGAAAATGTCCTGCAATTTTCATTTTAATTGTTCAAAATTTCAAAGTTTTGAAGGAAATTTTTTATTAGCAAAATGAATATTTTGTCAGACAGAACCTTCTTAGAATAGAAATTTTAATGCCAAATGTGTACATCGCAGGCATTTCCCATTTTATATTATAATATTTAATCTTTCAGTGGGATTTGTATAAGAAAACTCACTTAATTTTAGAAAAGAAAATCAGCTTTATAAAATTTGAATTTTAGTCACCAGAGAAAAAAAAAAAAAAAAAAAAAAAAAAAAAAACTGAAGAATTTCTTAATAAACTGCAATTTTGTACCATATATACGAATACATTTATATCCAAATTTTATAAAATTTATACAAAAAATATTCATTAAATTTAATCAGGTAAACCTATTAATCCTTAATTAATCATGAAAACCTATTACCAAAAATTCCGAAAGAAAAATACTGAAGGAAGAATCAGGGGAAAAATTTACCCTGTTACTTTACATATAGAGGTTTTCTGTATAGTTCTTTTATAAGATGTAATTTAATCAAAAAAAAAAAAAAAAAAGACGAGATCATTCTTAGTTAATTCAATATTCTGCTTACATATGTTTATTTTTCGAACTAAAATAAATTGTGCTCTGTATTGCGTACGTATATAAATAAGGATGAGAAAAAGCTGCACAAGACGAATTAAAGAACTTCACGATAATGCGTTTGTTTTATCGATGATACAGTTCTCATTTGTGACTGTAATTTTTTTAAGAAGAGCAGTTTGTCTTTTCAGTATTATTTCCTATCCATGCACTTTTCTAAATAATAATGCATGGATTGAATAAAGTGTTTTCTACAGAAACGAAAAACGACAGAATGTTACTAAATAACTAGTTCAATTATTTTACTTTTGGATGACAATATGGCGGAAATTTACAGATCGTTAAAAATTATGATATTTAAAATAAATAAATACTATTTGCTTAAATTGGAATCCTATTACTGGACTTAAACATTTTTTTTTCTTTTTTATGGAGAAAAACACTGAAAGTTGTGTTCTCTAAAGACTGCCCGCAAGTAAAAGAAAATAAATAAAAAAATGCATAAACTCTTGTGTTTTAAGGAACAAATTTAGTCATAAGTATCTATAATAGACTAAAAATAACTAGAAAGCAATTGTGAGGATTATATACATGTAAAACTGGTAATATTTTGCAATTTATGAAATTTATTTGTTTTTCGATGTATATACAGGGTTCATACGGAACCATCCTTTTGTAAAAATTCTTCCTTCACAATATTTATATAATAAAAATTTACTTAATATTATAAGCTTATTTTATGGCTAAAATTGCTTTAAAATTTTACTGCTGCCAAAAAATAAGAACTGTACGAATCCCGATATAGAATTGGTACTACATTAACAAAGAAACAAACGTTTGTTTTAGGAAGCGCGAAGTTTTTTTTTTTTTTTTTTTTTCAAAATATGAATATTCCCATCTAAATTTCACAGCTGTTTATGAAAATATGAATATTTCCATCTAAATTTCACAGCTGTTTATGAAAATATGAACATTACATTGGAAATTTTATAAAAACGTTGAATTAAATATATTGAATCTTTAGTCGATTGTAAATGCTTTTCGAAAATGAATTTTAAATTAACTTCCTAGAAATATAGTGATTTTCTCTTTTCTAATATAATATCGAAGTTACATAGTGCCTACGAGTTACAGGTTATTAGCAGGGACTGTGCTCTTGTCCTAAGCCTGAAATGTATAACTAACAACTGAACATAGTGATTTCCTGTTATATATGTATATGTATATAAGGTAAAGCTAGGAGAGATTGCGCACATAGGGGATCGGCAGGAAGTACTACAGTGGGCGCTCTAAAACTCCAGGGATTTCTATAACATCGATAGGGGTGTGCCCTCTTAAATGTGCATGTTTATTGCTTGAACAGTCTAAGATTAAACGTGGTTATTTTATCTCGTTTTCAAAACTGTTTGCTTAAATTTTCAAAACCATTTCTAGAATTTTTATACAGTGGTAGTATTACAAAATATTTTTCATTCAAACGATTTCTCATGGATTCGTTTATAAATTTTACTTATGGCAGATGGTTGCATGAACGTTGCATCATTTATAACAGCGAGTGCAACGGTTATGGACAACGACAGATTAGGTCAACATACAGGAAACCGTTCAAACTGAAAAGGAACTTTATTGATTTTAAGTTAAACATATTATCTAGTAACTAAATGTTACTTTTTATAACTTGGTTTTTTATCTTCTTCTTTATTTTATTTTCTTTAAATAAATTTTTTTTATCAATTTTAATTTTTTTTTCTTTTTCTGTTTTTTTTTTTTTTAATTATTAAACTGAAATATCTACATGTAATATATATATATGTAGTATATAAGCTGGGCGTCTAGGGGTGGGGCAATGAAGAGGTGCGATTAAGATAACTAAAAACATTTATTACGTTCACAACACAGTTTACACAAAGATAAAATGATAATAATAGCAGGGTTTCCATCAATAACATTTGCTGGTTTCGAGGCCTAATACACATAACAAGCTCTCTTCATTACTAGGACTAACAGAAAGTATCATATATGAGCACTGACTCGCTCTACAATTCACATTAGTACCTACGCGTACTATTTCTAATAAGTGAGATTATGGTATAGAGCTCTCCATGGCTCTACACACTTATACAGAGCACAACAAGCTCTAATTAGCAGAAAAATGAGCCTGTCAGCCTACGCGCTGAAGGTCTCAACCGATCTCCACTGCAGCCAGATCTCAACTCCTCCGTTTGTCATCTCGTTCAATGATAAGCATCAGAGACAGCGCCATCTGTTGGCTCTGCAAGGAACTTCCCACAACGCTCTGCCATTCTGATGTTGCGGTGACCTCACCGTAAACCAACCTGGGATACTAAAGGATATCTGCAAAATACAATTAAAAGAAAAAAAAAAACAAAAAAGAGAAACAGACATTAAAAAAATTATGTACATAAAAATTCACAGTTAACTTTTTCTGTAATGTTTATCAGTCCATTTAGTTCAGTCTATTTAGTTTGTGGACCATAATTTCATATGGTCTGCAGAAGTACTAGTATGTATAGGTCCTTCGTGATCGCCTATCTTCTCGACTTCATATCTGTCTTTGTTCTTTACTCGCACAACTTTATAAGGACCTAAGAATTTTGGTCTTAGTTTCATGCCGGTTCCAAACTGAGTTCGCTGGATGGCAACTAGATCATTAATTTTATATACATGGGCTTTCTTTCTCTTCTTGTTGTAACATCGGCGATTTTCTTCTTGAATCTTAAGAATATTTTATCTTGCTTCTTCACGAATGGTGTGAAGATTATCAAGCATGGAATTTATCCTTTCCTCTTCGAGAAGTTCTAGTATTCTCTTATCTTCTTTCTTTCTCATTGTTACTCCAGTGAGTAGTTCAAAAGGAGTTCTTTTGGTACTTCTCGATGTGGTGGAATTAATAGTTCTCTGAACAGCCTCAACAAACTTGTACCACTTGTTAGGGTCATTTATACATAACTTGGATAATACAGGAATGATTGTTCGATGAAGTCTCTCAATTTGACCATTCCCTCTTGGGATTCCAGTTGTGATGGTGTCATGTTCGATTCCCTCTGATTTACAGTAATCTGCAAACTCCTTAGATATGAACGCAGGTCCACGATCGGATATTATTCTTGCGGGATTACCAAAAATAGCAGCTTGCTGTTTTAATTTTTGCAAGGCGTCTGCTGAAGAAGTTGATTTGACTGGATATAGCCACGAAAATTTACTAAATCCATCGATTACGGTGAAAATGTGATTGTAGTTTTTGTTAGTTGTTGGTAATGGACCCACAAAATCGATGTGATACGTGGATAATGGTATATCCCCTTTAGGGATAGGGTTCAAAAAACCTTCTCCTTTTCCCTGTTTCTTATTTACGAGAATACATTCTACGCAACTTTTTACAACGTTATCTACGCATTTTTTCATATTAGAAAAATAGTAATCTCTTTTTACTAACTCTTCAGTTTTATTAGCCGAAAAATGTCCTAAGGCATGACATTTCTTTACGACCTCAAGTTGCATGATCTCTGGGACAATTAGTACATCCCTATCATTTAACACTTTATATAAAACATTATTTTTTAACACATATTCGTCATTTTGGTTTTGTTGTAAAAGAGATTTCATAGTATTGATAAACTCATCATTTTCTTGAGCAGTAGCAATACGATGAGTAAGGGTATCAGTATTTACAGCCATTACAGGGTGTCTGCTAAGAGCGTCAACATGCTGCATTTGTTTACCAGGACGATGTTCTACTTCGTAGTCGAATTCCTGTAGCAGGAAAGACCACCTGGCTACCTTAGGTGTCAATTCACGTTTATCTAAAGTTTTAGTGAACGCTTGACAGTCAGTATAAATTTTAAATTTACTACCTAACAAATAGTTCCTAAATTTTTTAAGGGCTTCTACTATCGCTAACACTTCTAACTCATAACTACAGTATTTTTCTTCTTGTACAGAGGTCTTTTTACTCATATAATGGATTGGATAGTACTGTCCATCGTCATCTTCTTGTAGTAAGATTGCACCGAATCCTAATTTAGATGCATCTGTATGAACTTCTAACTTATAGCCTTGCTTAAAAAGGTGTAAGACAGGTGCATTAGATAAAATGTCTTTAAGCTTTTGAAAAGCTAATTTCTGCTCTTGCTCGAATTTAAATGGAGTGGAAGCACGTAATAAGTCACTGAGTGGTCTTGCTATGTTGGCATATGAACGAATAAATTTTCTAAAGTAACCCGTTAAACCTAAGAAACTCTGCACTTCCCTAGCATTACGGGGTTCTGGGAAATTTTGTACTGCGAGAGTTTTTTCTACTGAGGGTTTAATCGTGCCATTCTCAATTATGTGACCTAAGAAATCGATCTTACGTTTCAAAAACTGACATTTCTTTAAATTTAACTCTAGACCAAATTTTGATGCCGTTTCTAACACACGTTTTAATTTATCTAACCCTTCATTCTCATCTTTAGATGGAATAATTATATCATCTAAATAAATAATTACAGTACCATCTTTTAATAAGTCTTTAAACACATAATTTACATATCTTTGAAATACTAAGGGACTATTACATAATCCATAGGGAACTTTTAGAAACTCATACTGGGCATTATCGGTCACAAAAGCTGTATATTTCCTACTTTTTTCCTCTACATCAACTTGTAAAAACGCATTCTTTAAATCTAGTGTCGAAAAAACTTTACCCTCCCCTAATCTATCAAATAAATCTTCAATATTTGGCAACGGGTATTTATCTTTAATTATTTTCTTATTTAAAGCACGATAATCACAGCATAACCTTATTCCTCCATCTTTTTTCCTACACACCACTACATAATTTGATGTACTTTCTCTAATTATACCATCCTTTAACCACTGGTCAATTTGTCTGTCCACCTCTGATTTCTCTACAAATGATAATCTGCGAGAGCGTGAGCACACTGGTATATCATCAGATAAAATAATGGACATTTTTAAATCAGTACTTTTTGTTTTAACTGGCTTATAACTTTTTATTAATTCGCTTAATTTCTCTTTTAACGACTTATCTAAAATATAACTGACATCGAATTTTTCTTCTTCTGAAAAATTGCACATACTTGAAAAAAAAGTATCTATTTCATTTTCCTTTCGATCGAATACAGGAAAAGAACACTCATTTGCTTCATCGAAATTGCTTTCCCCCGAATTTAGAAGACTATCTTTCCCCCCTACGCTGGAACTCGAAACATCTGCTTCCTCTTTATTTTGTTGTTTCAAAATATGAAAGATATTATTAGGCAGAATTACGTCGCATGTCAAATTGTTGCATAAAGCACCGATTATGTTTATTGAATCATGATTAGGTAAAGATATTTTAAATTCAGTCAGATTTGCATCTTTCTTTTCATTAAAGCAGCTAACTAGAGTGGTTGAAGAAATAACATTTTTAGTCTGTGGAATGCTATTTTTATTTACAATTAGAATCGAAGAACCAGAATCTTTTAACCCTTTAAGTGGAATATCATCCACTAAAATATCAACATATTCGAGCTCATTAACAATTAGGTTAATCGGACTTGTTTCGGATTGAACTACTGAATTCGTAGGAAGATTTTCACGGAATTCTCTTTTCTCTGAAATACGTTTAGGACACACTCGCGCGAAATGAAATGTTTTCCCTTTTGCACCACAAATATAACACATTCTTTCATGCTTTTCGTGAGTTTGATTAGATACCGAATTACGTACTATGGGATCTTTATTATTATAATGTGTCTTTCTAAAAGGAGTTTTGTTTACAAACCGCTTATTCTCTGAACTTTCGTTTCGCGTATTATTATTAGTTTCAATTAATGATTTCCCTCTAGAAGAGTAGAATAAATCACACTCCCGACCTAATTCGTTGGGTTTAAACCAATTTTGACCTTCTCGAACACTAATATGTTCCTTAGTTCTAGAATCCAACGTTTCATATAATTTATCAGAAACTATAAGATCACACAATTGCTTAACATCGTTAACCCCTCTCAATCTACAATAGTAATCAAAAGAAGCGCTTAGACGCGAAGCGAATTGGACATGAGATTCTGACGGATTACGCAACGCATTTTTAAAATTACTTAAACATTCACGCGGCGTTGGTTGGAACTGTCTTAAAATTAATTCCTTAACTTTTTCATAATCGTTAATTTCTTCGGTGGTTACGTACGCAAGAACCTGATTACATTTATCTCCCAATAAATTAATCAATATTTCCGATTTAAATTTAGGGGGTACATTTTTAGAAAAGAATGCTTTTTCAAGGGATTGAAAAAATAAGTGCAAAGCTTCCGGTTTCTCAGGTACTGAAATGGTTAAAGTTCGAATACTTCTAATTAAATTTTCTAATGATTGTGAAGTAGTTTCTGAATTTGATTGCTCAACATTATTACTAGAATTATTTGCTGCAGCCTGTAACTTTAAATTCTGTAACTCTATTTCTTTTTCTAACTGGGATAATTTAATTCTTTCTATCTCAATTTTGGTTTGTTCTTCTACAGATTTCAACTTTTGTTCTTCTAGTAACATTTTAATAACACCTCTAACAAATTCTAAATCATTTTTATAAATATCAGAACTCTCAATTAAAGTTTTGATTTCAAGTACCTTAGCTTCCGCCGGAACAGTTAGGCCTAATTCTTCAGCAATTGTTCTTAAATCTGCTTTTCTAATGCCTTGTAACACGTTTTGGGCCATTATAACTCTAAATAATTACTTATACCAAAAAATATTTCAATATTTCTACCAAATTAATATCATACTTAAGTAGGAACAAAATAATATGAGAACATATTTCTTAAAAATGATTCTATGCTTTTTGTTCTCAATTCAAAATTATCATGATTTTTAAATAAACACATTCAGAACAATTTATACCATTTAATAGAATATTTAGAACAACTTATATATTTCTTAATTATTGCTATATACACATATTTCATATAATATCACCATTATCATTATTCTTTCTTTAATTATTGTTTTCACTTTCGTTTTAAAATAATATTGTTATAATATTGTTAAAATATTATTGCAAACAGTAATAAGCAAAATTATAAAAGATTACTCAGAATATTTTTTCAATCATAATTCTTATTTCTATTCATTTTTCTCAAGTAATATATTTATTTAATTTCATCACACAGTGAAACCAAAAGTGTTCTCAAATATTTCACCATTAATTTCTAATTCAAAATAGTAACTCAAACTCTTTTTGCTCAATGCATTAATCATTATTATGTATTATCAAACACAATGATAAATATATAACAATAACAGTTACCTTTTTTAACTTGTTGGTGGTAATATCGCGGCAGAGTCCCCACTTGTAGTATATGAGCTGGGCGTCTAGGGGTGGGGCAATGAAGAGGTGCGATTAAGATAACTAAAAACATTTATTACGTTCACAACACAGTTTACACAAAGATAAAATGATAATAATAGCAGGGTTTCCATCAATAACATTTGCTGGTTTCGAGGCCTAATACACATAACAAGCTCTCTTCATTACTAGGACTAACAGAAAGTATCATATATGAGCACTGACTCGCTCTACAATTCACATTAGTACCTACGCGTACTATTTCTAATAAGTGAGATTATGGTATAGAGCTCTCCATGGCTCTACACACTTATACAGAGCACAACAAGCTCTAATTAGCAGGAAAATGAGCCTGTCAGCCTACGCGCTGAAGGTCTCAACCGATCTCCACTGCAGCCAGATCTCAACTCCTCCGTTTGTCATCTCGTTCAATGATAAGCATCAGAGACAGCGCCATCTGTTGGCTCTGCAAGGAACTTCCCACATATATATATATATATATATATTTTACAAAACCCTTATACCAATGCCATTTAAGTGCAATTATCACGGTTAGCAATTTAATTGTAGTTAAAATTAAGCGAAATCTCTCCTACTCATTTGCGCAATCTCTCCTACCTTATAAGGAGAGATTGCACAAAATAGCTCTCTTGGTTTTATTACAGTTGTTGCTTTAAGTAATAGTGTAACAACAAAATAGTTATGCAGATGCGTAGAAGAAGGATCACTCCAAAGTTATGCACCAACAATTTAGCAAAAATTTAAAATTTAGTTTTTTTATAACGTTTTCTTGAAATATGCGCAAACTCTCCTAGCTTTACCTTATATATATATGAATATATAAGATAATTAAATCCGAAAATTTAGTACAATTTTTATTACTAACACCAATATTATGTCAATATATGTTCGTTTTTAAAGAATAAAAAGGCTGGAGACTTTTAATACAAACGTATAGAAAGCGAGGAAAAACTTATGCTTAAGAGGAAACTCACAATAATTTATTTGCTTTATCGACGATAAAGTTCTTTTTCTTGGGACTATAATCTACTTAAGAAGAGTTGTTTTTCTTTCAGTACAATTTCTTATTCATGGTCTTTTCTAAATAACAACGATTTAGTTGAATAGATTGATTTATAAAGAATCGAAAAAAGTAGGAATGTTATTAAATATATTAAATATTTCTGTTTTACTTTTTGATAATTACACTGTGGAAATTTAAATGTCAATAAAGAAAGTTATAGTTTAAAATTCTTAATTTTTATATTTTGGAATTATTAATTTATATTTAGATATTCACTGTAACAGAAATTGAAATACTTACATATTATCTAATACTGTTTTCATATTTTTGGTAATAATAATTATATAGATTTCACATGTAGATGATAGATAACGATTTCTTTTCAGAGTACTACGTAAAAGCTAGTTGGCATAGATGGACTCTGCTCAGTGCCCCGTCATATGTATTTTTTCAGGAATTTCTAGTACAGAACATATTATATTCATGCTAAGAGAAATGAATTTGACCATACGTTCGACACAGTGATAGAATGAAATCTCCACCTAACAGGCTACTTACCGTTCAATTCGATGTATTTACCTTATTGTAATCCATTATTTTATTTTAGTTGAGTCAGTTACGTAGTTTAGTTTTCCTGAAATCCCATACTATTTCTAACACAACAATCTCCAAAAGCACATTTATACGGAATATTGTCCAATTTTGCTATGTTCATATAATCTTAAATTTCGAACAACTTACGAAATTTTCAAATTAGAATATTTCTAGTTAATTATATTCAAATAAGTATCATAAATGTCATTTTAAAAACGGTCTGATATATTTATGATGCAAATATCCCTCAAAATGGATGTTTATGCGAAATTTTGCGCTATTTTACCATGTGAAGTAAATCGTAAATTTCGAATAACTTACGAAATTTTTACATTAAAAAATTCACAGACAAAAATGTTCATGACAGTATCCTAAAGGGTATTTTAAAAGTTGTCTGGCATCTTTACGCTGAAAATATCCTTCAAAATGGACGTTTATGCGAAATTTTGTCATATTCTGCCATGTTAAGTAAATCATAAATTTCGAATATCCTGCAAAATTTTAAACTGGAAAATTCATAGTCAAAGATATTTATGGTAGTTTGTTAAATGATATTTTAAAAGTGGTCTGACATCTTTACAATGAAAATATCCCTCAAAACAGACGTTTGTGAAAAAGTTTGCCATATTCTGCCTTTAAGAAATCCTTAAATTTCCAATATCTTGCGAAATTTTCAAAGTAATATGTTTACGTTTACTGATGTTCATCCCGGCATAAAATCTGATATTTAAAAGCTGTTTTTACACTTTTGACGATTGAAATATTTCTTTTCAGGCACCTGAAATTTTGCCCTATTCTCTCATGTTAAGAAAATCGTAAATTTCTAATAACTTATGAAGTTTTTTATGTAGAATGCTGGAAATGAATTAAGTTCTTTCCAGTATCATAAATAATATTTTAAAACTGGTCAGAACTTTCTGCGGTTATTCCTTCGTGAGATGTCGGGTAGGCAGAGTAACAAACTAACAAACCACACCAAAAAACTAACAGAAACCCTACGGACGGACATCATACCCATTTTGATATTTTTGGATTCCTCACACCTGAAAATGTGCGAAAAAAAATAAAAAAAACCGAGGTCGAAAATTTTCACTACCTTTGTTCCCCATACATACAGTATGATGGGGGGAACTAATACTATATGAAAGTTTAATAATAATAATAATAATATAATAAAATAATTTTCTGATTCTTTACTTCTTCTCTCGAAGAAGATTGTTTCATGTAAATAACCGGAATTAAAAGAGATTTTGCTAAAGCTAAATTAAAAATAACTAAAATTATGATAATATTCGGAAGAACATACTCGGGTACCTGGTCCTTGAGACTAGTGTTAAATAATAATAATAATAATAGTAATAATAATAATAGTAATAAAATATTTAAAACGATTCAATTGTAATTGATGGAATTTTCTCTTGATATATGTTTAGTCTCAATTTAGTTTTAAATATTCCATATTAACCAAAATTCAATTAATTTCGCACTTTCGTCTCACTTAAAAAGTACAACTGTTTTAATTCAAGGTAACATACCAATTTATCATGCTTTGAAAATAATTTAATATCTTTTCAACCAAAAAATCATTACTGTAAACGAAACAAACGTCTTTCTCTCAATGTGTTTGTTTGATTTGAATATATTTTCTTCATAAAAAAAAAAATAATTTTAGCTTTTCTATTTATTTATTTATTTTTTTAACGGGATTTCTAAATTACTTAGTATTCACTTAATATTTCATCTTTTATACGATTCGTGTATAAAATATTCCTTTGAAAAATTATATATTTCTTTTATGTCAGAAAAGTTATGAGATTTGATGTTCTCTAAGCAGTGAGTAGCGAATGTAGTGTCTCAATATTTTTCTCAACGAAATTCAGTGTCTGAATATAAATATAAACCTATTTAAATTTTACAGAAAAAAAAAAAAATCCTAAAAAAAAAAAAAAAAATTAAAACATGTATCAATAAAGCTTGATTTATAATAAATTATCGAGATTTGTTATTGAACTAAAAAGAAATTTCTTATATCTTTATTTTAAAGCTCTTTCAATGTCACTCTTCTTTTTTCTCTTCGTATATGTATATTTATATATGTGGGGGGAGGGGGGGGGTGCGTAATAAAAACTTGATTATATAAGTGTAAAATCGTTAATTTTATATCTTTAGTAAGCAAGAAAATCTAAATATTCCTTCGGGTTATTGCGTTTTTTATTTCATCCATGTGCTTAAACCCTTGAGTTTCACAGCTCTAGCAGTATTCCTTGGTTTTGTTTTATCTTATTTTTTGTTGGCAACGGTGTGTATAGTGAGATTTTGGCACATCCATTGGTACGACAATGAAGCATTGTTAAAGATCGTAGTTAGCTTGTTTTAATTTGTTATTATTTAAATTACCATTGAACTCTTGTGTTAAAAAAAGAAAGAAAAAAAAAAAAAAAGAATCTTCTCTCAAGAAATTCCATTTAAATCAGCTTCAAGATTTGATGTGCCTACAACTGAAAGGATACTTGTGTCGCATTATGAAAGATCAACTAGGAATAATCAGGCCTAACAACTACTCTGATGACAACGATGCTCTAGTAATGTAAAAGAGATTTAGTTTTCAACATTCACTTAAATTAAAGCAATTTCTCGGTTGAATTACAGATTGAAATTTTGCTTCTACTCCGATTAAAAAAAAAAAAATAAATAAATAAATAAAGAGTGTGATAAGTATCCCTTTCTTAAAGTGATCTTTGTAGCATAAACTCGAATTTCTTAAAATAACTCTCTTCATAAAATGATTAATCATCTTGAATCAAAAAATCCGTCTTGATCGTTATTAGCGTGTGTTTAAAGTATGAAATTTATCGTATTATCTTGACAACTGTGAAACATTTCCTGTCAAGTCTCTTGAGCAAACTAATTATCTAATACGAATTCAAAGGTCACAATTAGGGCTGGATTATTTATCAATGTATCCCCAAGTATCGATATTTTTTTTATATCCCGATAACAGTATTTAAGATCTAGCTCTGCCGATATATCCCTTTAACAATGTTACCTAGTGCGCAATGCGCGACCAATCGATATGCCGATAAATATCACTGAACGCCAACCACGGATTAATAGAAGTATGCTTCCGCGCTAGCACGCATCACGAACGAAACCCGAATGAAACCCGAGCGAACGAACCCCGATCAGCGAACGAAACCCAAACAAAAAAAGCGCAGAATATCTTATTCTAACACCCATTCTCTTCTTTCGTCTTATTACTCACTGATAAATTCGAAAAATATAACCCCACCCCAAACGATCTCCCTCATACGATACATATACTTCCTCTTCCTGTATTCCTGCGAACCTCAAATCTAAAATATCACTGCTTTAAAATTCCACCGTATAATAAAAAAATAAACCAGTATTTATTGAAAGCCATCTGATTTGATCATCGCGCGAATAAGCGGAAATACATTTCTTTAATTACCAACGTTTCATTCTACTCTTCTAGAAGAAAACACTGTCTTCATTAACCTCAGACCAACTTCATCAACCAATGATATCGCGACCCATTCACTATACATCTATACATACTATCTACAATCAGCAGCTGTAATCCGTGGTTTACTAGGAAAGACATTTGATGTTAGTCGAAACGATATATACATATCCGAGATATCTACTATGGGTTCTGAAATATTAATCGGACCAACTTTGATCGCGAAAGCTCAATTGCCTGATATTCACTCATCGATATCGATATGTTTGCGGTTTACGCAATAGAATGATTTCGAATATTGAATGTAAAATGAATGTTTGCAGTCGCATCGATTGTTCAAAGTAATATTAAGTTGTATTAAAAAAAAAATACAAATAAAAAATATTTAGGATGTACTGGAAATGAAAATAGTAAAATAATATCCAAACATACAGTCGGTAACAAAAGTGTCCGAACACTAGCAAAAATTCCTATGTAAAGAAAGTACACTTCATACGGTTTTGTTAAATAAATCCTTCTCGAATCCTGTTCTTAGTCAATGTAAGAACATGATTCGATAAGGATTTATTTAACAAAACCGTATGAAGTGTACTTTTTTTACATAGGAATTTTTGCTAATGTTCGGACACTTTTGTTACCGACTGTAGTTGGATCTGTAATTTGTGTTCGTACGTGGTATCATAGAATGTAAATTTGTTCGTATACATGTTTACTTCTATTACTATTATTAAATATTTTAATAAACTTAGTTCATTATTTAGCTAGTAAAATAGATTTTTATCTTCAGAAATTTTATAGTGACAGTTTTTCGATTGAACAATGATATAATACTGAGCATTTTATTATTATTTTATTTTTTCATTTTTATTTCTTGTGCAGAATTTTATTATTATTATTACTACTATTATTTTAGCTGTTCTTATTAAATATAAGAGATTTATAAGAAAAGAAAGGTGAAAAGAAAGAAAGAAATTCTGCTTACATTCTACGGCAACATAATTTAATTTAGTATCACTGGACTTATTTTACCTTTTCTTCCATTAAAGCATGCACTAACCGTGTTTCATTCACTAGCATCGATTACTATATTTATTTCTTAAAATGTCTTTGGTATAACTTTAGCAAAGAAGCCCCTTTGGGGTTTTTAAATTTTTGTTGTCAATTTATTGATGAATTAAAGGGGCTATCGAAAATTTTGGAAAGAAACATCCGGGTTACTTCGGTACCAAATTTAAATTTTGCCAAGTGGTTCTATGCTGAAGCGGTTCCATTTCTTTAGCACTGTTTTTCTCAAATTCATTTTTTTTTTTTTTTTTTTTTTTTAAGTTTGTACATTTCTACATATTGTTTTCGACGTAAAAGTAAATGTATTTACTTACATATTCATTTATTTATTTTTTTTTAGATATTTACTTATTTATTCATGTTTGGTTTTTCTACATTTGACTTAATATTTTAAAATTACTTCTGAAATAAAATGTTAAAATTGTAGTACTAAAATAAATAAATAAATAAAATACTAATGCTTTAAATGCAAAATGAGTTATTTTAAATAACAAAATAAAACTTCAGCGTAAAAAGTTTATTATTATTTTTTTAACATATTATTTACATACTGACAATATATATATATATATATCTATAATAATAAAAGAAGATGTCTGTCTGTCTATCTGTCTGTCTGTGCATCTATACGCTCAGCCCCTACTGAATACAAAATTTGACTTACAACTACTCGGATTTGGGACATTTTAATTTTTTTATTCGCATTTTTTTTTTTTTTTTTTTTTTTTTTTTTTTTGGGGGGGGGGGGTGGTCGATATTGGACTTATTGTTTAAGTTCGGTTCCCATTAAAACATCGACATTGAAATAGCATAACTAAGGACAGTATTTAGAGGGTTGAGCATGAGAGAATTTTATGTCGCACTAGTGCTACACTATGGGCAGTTAACGACGGTCTGAAACTCACTTCTAAGGATAGTTCGGAGACATTTGGTAACTCTCACATGTTAAACTTTGATGGGAACATGGAGGACATTTCTGCCACGAGGAGAAAATTGTGATGAAATGTCTCCTGACTAGCCTTATTAGTGATTACTAGACTGTCTCCAATAACCAATAGTGTAGCACTAGTGCGACGTAAAATTCACTTACATTTCATCCCTTAATGTTGCCCCCAACGAGGATTAATGTACAGCCGGGAACGAATGTCTCTGAACACTAGCAAAAATGACTATATAAAAAAGTACACTTAATACAGTTTTGTTAAATAAATCCTTCTCGAATCCTGTTCTTAGTCAGTCTAAAAATAGGATTCGACAAGGATTTATTTAACAAAACTGTATTAAGTGTAACTTTTTAAATAGGAATTTTTGCTAGTGTTCGGAGCCTTTATTACCGACTCTCTGTGAGGACAAACTGCTAAAACGGATCTGTCCCCAAGACATAGAAACGTTTGGTCACCTTAATTTTAAAGCAAAAATTCAATGGGGTTCACTACTGGAACAAAAAAAGGGCCCAGTACTGGGTTTTCAGTGTGCCCACTACTGACTCATTTTAAGCTCTCCGGATTTTTGATTTTTTACATATATAAATGCTACAATTAGCAATTTTCATAATACAGTCGGGTTAAGAAAGAAATAGTAAAGGTGTGAAATATTAATTATTTTTTGAAACTCTAAAATTTAGGAAATTACACAAAAAATAGCCAGAAAATGCCCTTAAAGTGTCCACTACTGGTGCGTTTACCTTAAATTTATTTATTTATACAATTTTTCCTTTTTTTCCCCCTTTCTTTTTTTTTTTTTTTTTGTAGTAACTCTGTAACTCTCCAGTATTTATATTCATTTTCAGTTCTACTTAATTTTTCTCGTTACTTATAATGGTTTGTGCATAGGCGCATTAACTTTTGCACTCTTGCCTGCTTTGCTCGTCATGTTTTAATTCAGTTGAAAAATAAAATAAAATAAAATAAAAATAAAATGCAAGTCTGCAATGCAATTCCCACGGTGCATGTTTTACTAAGCTCATTATTTCATTAGAGTAAGGATGGAGTATAACTGAATATCTTAAGACCTATATTTAGTCTATAATTCGTATATAAATAAATTTCATAGAACTGCATCTGAACACTCAAAACCCTGGAATGGTACTAGAAAAATCACCAGAAAAATCTCGTCAGTAAGCCATCTCGTTTCACAAAAATTACCATAAATAAATACCTACTTAACACACCATACTAATCTCTCCAACAGTATCGATTACAATATATATATATAGATAGATAGATAGATAGATTTTTATAGCTTGTTTATAGAAATTAGAAAAAAAAAATCAAAGCATAATGTCGCTTAAATATATTAAAATATTCGATATTGCATTTTTGTTACTGTAGGGATAGAATGTAGGGATAGATGTTAACAAATTTTCAGCCCAGGATAATCATTGGGTGCAATTTATGAAGAAAGATTGTCAACATCAGTTTTGCCAGATCTGACGGTCTTTTTTGTTCAATAATCACCAACAATTTTTAATTGTAACGTTTGTCTAATCACTTCGAAGACTGAATCTGCAGACCAATTTTTACTACTGAAATTCTATCTCTCTGATAAATTATGACTATATTTTTTCTTATTTTCCATATAGACATAGTTGCAACTAGAAAAAGATATAAAGTTATGCATTTAATTTAATTTTTTATATTTGTGTGCATAAAGAATCCATATTTTAGTAAAAATATATATCAGTGGTAAATTACAAAGTACTTTTCCAAGTCAAAGAATATAGTTATAGTAAGAAGAAGTCAGAGAATAATTCAGTGATTTATTTTTAACTAGTAATTTTAACAATAATTTTATTATTAACAATAATTAATTAGGGAAATTTTCCCGTGCTGAGTTAGAGTGACAGAATGATTCAAAGGAAATTAATATAAAAAATTGCAAACGAAGAGAAAATGTTTAAGAAAAAATTAAATTATTACAAAAAAAAAGGGTATTTTATATAGAAGAAAATAGTCATTGTGTGTAAAATTACTAAAGTCTTTTCGTGAAAGATTGTTGTTTCTTTTAAAATGTGAAACAGCATTTAAAATATAGGCAGACACTATTAACTTTGCAGTTTTTATTTCAATCATCCAATAATGCTAGACGAAGACCTTTATAAGCAATTCTAAAATTTTTAAAATGTATGTTCCTGTTAAGAATTAAAAAATATTCTGAATGCATTCTACCACGTAACAAAATTCATTTTTTCTAAAGAATGAACGCACCAAGAATTTCCCGTTACTCAAAATTTGAGATATCGATTAAAAAATAAATATTATAGTGAAGAATTGGAATTCACTCCAATATTTAAAAAGTTCAGAGAATTTTCTAGTCTATAGCCAAAGTAAAGAATTTTTAAAGTACATTAATTTAAACAAGATTATTTTAACATAATTTAATGGCAATTTAATAATATTTTAACACAATTTGTTTTACAAATTTAATTTTCGAAAATACTTTTATGTTTGAAGAAATAAAAATCTGTAAGATGCTTTATTAATCCTTAACCGCCCCCAGCGTATATATACGTTTTTCCGAAGTACGATCCTTTATACTGTACTGCTACAAGTGAAACTACTGACACGATTTGACAATGAAATAAAATAAATTTAAAACTGATTTTAACAGTGTTTTTGAAAGATTTACACATTTCAGAGTATTTCAGAATTGTGGCATTTTGAAACGAATCTCGCAAATTTTTCTCAGCAGTTAATATACACATACATATGTGTTAATATATACATACATATGTGTTATAGAAAAAAATTATATATGATCTGAAAAAAAGTTTTCAAATATATAAATATACATATTTAAGAACAATTAAAAAAAGAAAAAAAATCCTTCATAAAAATTAAATTCTCAAAAATCGGTACAAACGTCTGTAAAAAAAAAGTTTTTTTTTCTATTCAGTTAATGATAAACATGAGAAATGAAAAGGTTGTATATAAACATTACAATAGGAAATGTTACTAATGAACACGCTTTAAATGTAAAAATAATAATAATAATAATAATAATAATAATAATAATAAAGGTTTTTATTCTAAAATAGTAATCCAACAAGATCATAATTGTTCTCTTTAGAAGATGGGAATTCTTATAAATATTATCATAAATCATTAGGCGTACATTTGTACGCCTAACAGAAAGGGTAATAAAGTTTATATACTAATGAATAATAAAAACAAACCAAAAACCAACTTAATAACAGAAATTGAAAATTATTTTAATATTTACAGCGACACATTAACTAATAGTTTAACATTTATGAAAACTTATAATGTTCTAGTACACTTAAAGATGCAAACAAGAAATCTGAAATGTAAATACTGTCGGCGATGAAGCTGTAGCAAACTATTTCATTTTGACATTTAAGCTGGCTGTCCAAATTGGTGATAAGAGTAAAACTAACTCAAATTGAAACAATAACATATTTATTAACATTAACAAAAAAGTGTATTTATAAACATTAACAAAATTTTTTGTGAGTCCACTACTGGCTAATTTTAAGCTCTCCGGAATTTTGATTTTTTACATATATAACTGCTACAATTAGCAATTTTCATAATACAGTCGGGTTAAGAAAGAGTTAGTAAAGGCGTGAAATATTAATTATTTTTTGAAACTCTAAAATTTAGGAAAGATAATTCTAATAAATATTTTTGCATTCAGATTGCAGCATGCTATATCTAATTTAGTAGGTCAAGTTTTCTAAAAATGGCTTTGTGCTGGGTCTAATACGTGTTATGATAAAAAAGTGGCAATTTTTTTGACAATTTTTTTAAGAAACCATTATATCTCCATGAATATATACGGTAGCCTCATAATATATTTTACAAATAATTAAAACAATCCTCGAAATCACATGCTACAGCAAAAATGCATTTGAAGCATAACTTTTTACAGGGTGATCCAAAGCATTTTGACTTTAGTTTAATTTTATATAGATTCCCTTTTCTTTTTTCATACAAAACTTTTACTAAAATATCTGAGGTATAACATGTTCTTTACACTACCAAAGTTTCAACTTGATTCCTAAAGAACTTTTCTATATATTTGACAAAACGTCTAATTTCGAAAGTGCCCAAATACTTATTAGCAGATAGTTTATAGATTATATAGAACTGTGAGTAATAACAACTAGCGACGATACTATAAAAATTTCCAAACATCAGAAGAAAGGATCTAAATATCGTAAAAGAAGATAATAATAAAAAAAAAATGTAGATTATGAAAATTTGTACGAAAGAAGCTAATATTTTTATTTCTAAATATCTCATTGCTCAAAAATTACAATGAATAAGTACATTTTTAACCCAAAATTTGAGTTCATTTTAGAAAGTTGCTTTTTGATGCTCGTCCTCCGGTGCATTTTTATTAAACTAAATTCTTCTATTAAAGCATGCATTTAATGTGACGAATCACAGAACTCTGTTCTAAAGAATAGCATTGCAAATTTTTCTTACAATTTCCTATATTCATCGAAGAAAGCACTAGATTGCCAAAAATTTAAATTTTTATTACTCGTACTCCGGTGCATTTTTTATTAAACTGAATTCTTCTATTAAAGCATTCCTTTAATGTGACGAATCACAGATCTCTGTTCTAACGAATAGCATTACAATTTTTTCTTACAATTTCCTACATTCATCGAAGAAAGCATTAGATTACCAAAAATTTGAATTTTTAAATACTCGTCCTCCGGTGCATTTTTTATTAAACTAAATTCTTCTATTAAAGCATTCATTTAATATGACGAATCACAGAACTCTGTTCTAAAGAATAGCATTGCAAATTTTTCTTACAATTTCCTATATTCATCGAAGAAAGCACTAGATTGCCAAAAATTTAAATTTTTATTACTCGTACTCCGGTGCATTTTTTATTAAACTAAATTCTTCTATTAAAGCATTCCTTTAATGTGACGAATCACAGATCTCTGTTCTAAAGAATAGCATTACAATTTTTTCTTACAATTTCCTACATTCATCGAAGAAAGCATTAGATTACCAAAAATTTGAATTTTTAAATACTCGTCCTCCGGTGCATTTTTTATTAAACTAAAATCTTCTATTAAAGCATTCATTTAATATGACGAATCACAGAACTCTGTTCTAAAGAATAGCATTACAAATTTTTCTTACAATTTCCTACATTCATCGAAGAAAGCATTAGATTACCAAAAATTTGAATTTTTAAATACTCGTCCTCCGGTCCATTTTTTATTAAACTAAATTCTTCTATTAAAGCACTCATTTAATATGACGAATCACAGAACTCTGTTCTAGAGAATAGCATTGCAAATTTTTCTTACAATTTCCTATATTCATCGAAGAAAGCACTAGATTGCCAAAAATTTAAATTTTTATTACTCGTACTCCGGTGCATTTTTTATTACACTAAATTCTTCTATTAAAGCATTTCTTTAATGTGACGAATCACAGATCTCTGTTCTAAAGAATAGCATTACAATTTTTTCTTACAATTTCCTACATTCATCGAAGAAAGCATTAGATTACCAAAAATTTGAATTTTTAAATACTCGTCCTCCGGTGCATTTTTTATTAAACTAAATTCTTCTATTAAAGCTTTCATTTAATATGACGAATCACAGAACTCTGTTCTAAAGAATAGCATTGCAAATTTTTCTTACAATTTCCTATATTCATCGAAGAAAGCACTAGATTGCCAAAAATTTAAATTTTTATTACTCGTACTCCGGTGCATTTTTTATTAAACTAAATTCTTCTATTAAAGCATTCCTTTAATGTGACGAATCACAGATCTCTGTTCTAAAGAATAGCATTACAATTTTTTCTTACAATTTCCTACATTCATCGAAGAAAGCATTAGATTACCAAAAATTTGAATTTTTAAATACTCGTCCTCCGGTGCATTTTTTATAAAACTAAATTCTTCTGTTGAAGCTTTCATTTAATATGACGAATCACAGAACTCTGTTCTAAAGAATAGCATTGCACATTTTTCTTACAATTTCCTATATTCATCGAAGAAAGAACTAGATTGCCAAAAATTTAAATTTTTATTACTCGTACTCCGGTGCATTTTTTATTAAACTAAATTCTTCTATTAAAGCATTCCTTTAATGTGACGAATCACAGATCTCTGTTCTAAAGAATAGCATTACAATTTTTTCTTACAATTTCCTGCATTCATCGAAGAAAGCATTAGATTACCAAAAATTTGAATTTTTAAATACTCGTCCTTCGGTGCATTTTTTATTAAACTAAATTCTTCTATTGAAGCATTCATTTAATATGACGTATCACAGAACTCTGTTCTAAAGAATAGCATTGCAAATTTTTCTTACAATTTCCTATATTCATCGAAGAAAGCACTAGATTGCCAAGAATTTAAATTTTTATTACTCGTACTCCGGTGCATTTTTTATTAAACTAAATTCTTCTATTAAAGCATTCCTTTAATGTGACGAATCACAGATCTCTGTTCTAAAGAATAGCATTACAATTTTTCTTACAATTTCCTACATTTATCGAAGAAAGCATTAGATTACCAAAAATTTGAATTTTTAAATATTCGTCCTCCGGTGCATTTTTTATTAAACTAAATTCTTCTATTAAAGCATTCATTTAAGATTACGAATCACAGAACTCTGTTCTAAAGAATAGCATTGCAAATTTTTCTTACAATTTCCTATATTCATCGAAGAAAGCACTAGATTGCGAAAAATTTAAATTTTTATTACTCGTACTCCGGTGCATTTTTTATTAAACTAAATTCTTCTATTAAAGCATTCCTTTAATGTGACGAATCACAGATCTCTGTTCTAAAGAATAGCATTACAATTTTTTCTTACAATTTCCTACATTCATCGAAGAAAGTATTAGATTACCAAAAATTTGAATTTTTAAATACTCGTCCTCCGGTGCATTTTTTATTAAACTAAATTCTTCTATTAAAGCATTCATTTAATATGACGAATCACAGAACTCTGTCCTAAAGAATAGCATTGCAAATTTTTCTTACAATTTCCTATATTCATCGAAGAAAGCACTAGATTGCCAAAAATTTAAATTTTTATTACTCGTACTCCGGTGCATTTTTTATTAAACTAAATTCTTCTATTAAAGCATTCATTTAATATGACGAATCACAGAACTCTGTCCTAAAGAATAGCATTGCAAATTTTTTTTACAATTTCCTATATTCATCGAAGTAAGCACTAGATTGCCAAAAATTTAAATTTTTATTACTCGTACTCCGGTGCATTTTTTATTAAACTAAATTCTTCTATTAAAACATTCCTTTAATGTGACGAATCACAGATCTCTGTTCTAAAGAATAGCATTACAATTTTTTCTTACAATTTCCTACATTCATCGAAGAAAGCATTAGATTACCAAAAATTTGAATTTTTAAATACTCGTCCTCCGGTGCATTTTTTATTAAACTAAAATCTTCTATTAAAGCATTCATTTAATATGACGAATCACAGAACTCTGTTCTAAAGAATAGCATTACAAATTTTTCTTACAATTTCCTACATTCATCGAAGAAAGCATTAGATTACCAAAAATTTGAATTTTTAAATACTCGTCCTCCGGTCCATTTTTTATTAAACTAAATTCTTCTATTAAAGCACTCATTTAATATGACGAATCACAGAACTCTGTTCTAGAGAATAGCATTGCAAATTTTTCTTACAATTTCCTATATTCATCGAAGAAAGCACTAGATTGCCAAAAATTTAAATTTTTATTACTCGTACTCCGGTGCATTTTTTATTACACTAAATTCTTCTATTAAAGCATTTCTTTAATGTGACGAATCACAGATCTCTGTTCTAAAGAATAGCATTACAATTTTTTCTTACAATTTCCTACATTCATCGAAGAAAGCATTAGATTACCAAAAATTTGAATTTTTAAATACTCGTCCTCCGGTGCATTTTTTATTAAACTAAATTCTTCTATTAAAGCTTTCATTTAATATGACGAATCACAGAACTCTGTTCTAAAGAATAGCATTGCAAATTTTTCTTACAATTTCCTATATTCATCGAAGAAAGCACTAGATTGCCAAAAATTTAAATTTTTATTACTCGTACTCCGGTGCATTTTTTATTAAACTAAATTCTTCTATTAAAGCATTCCTTTAATGTGACGAATCACAGATCTCTGTTCTAAAGAATAGCATTACAATTTTTTCTTACAATTTCCTACATTCATCGAAGAAAGCATTAGATTACCAAAAATTTGAATTTTTAAATACTCGTCCTCCGGTGCATTTTTTATAAAACTAAATTCTTCTGTTGAAGCTTTCATTTAATATGACGAATCACAGAACTCTGTTCTAAAGAATAGCATTGCACATTTTTCTTACAATTTCCTATATTCATCGAAGAAAGAACTTGATTGCCAAAAATTTAAATTTTTATTACTCGTACTCCGGTGCATTTTTTATTAAACTAAATTCTTCTATTAAAGCATTCCTTTAATGTGACGAATCACAGATCTCTGTTCTAAAGAATAGCATTACAATTTTTTCTTACAATTTCCTGCATTCATCGAAGAAAGCATTAGATTACCAAAAATTTGAATTTTTAAATACTCGTCCTTCGGTGCATTTTTTATTAAACTAAATTCTTCTATTAAAGCATTCATTTAATATGACGTATCACAGAACTCTGTTCTAAAGAATAGCATTGCAAATTTTTCTTACAATTTCCTATATTCATCGAAGAAAGCACTAGATTGCCAAGAATTTAAATTTTTATTACTCGTACTCCGGTGCATTTTTTATTAAACTAAATTCTTCTATTAAAGCATTCCTTTAATGTGACGAATCACAGATCTCTGTTCTAAAGAATAGCATTACAATTTTTCTTACAATTTCCTACATTTATCGAAGAAAGCATTAGATTACCAAAAATTTGAATTTTTAAATATTCGTCCTCCGGTGCATTTTTTATTAAACTAAATTCTTCTATTAAAGCATTCATTTAATATTACGAATCACAGAACTCTGTTCTAAAGAATAGCATTGCAAATTTTTCTTACAATTTCCTATATTCATCGAAGAAAGCACTAGATTGCGAAAAATTTAAATTTTTATTACTCGTACTCCGGTGCATTTTTTATTAAACTAAATTCTTCTATTAAAGCATTCCTTTAATGTGACGAATCACAGATCTCTGTTCTAAAGAATAGCATTACAATTTTTTCTTACAATTTCCTACATTCATCGAAGAAAGTATTAGATTACCAAAAATTTGAATTTTTAAATACTCGTCCTCCGGTGCATTTTTTATTAAACTAAATTCTTCTATTAAAGCATTCATTTAATATGACGAATCACAGAACTCTGTCCTAAAGAATAGCATTGCAAATTTTTCTTACAATTTCCTATATTCATCGAAGAAAGCACTAGATTGCCAAAAATTTAAATTTTTATTACTCGTACTCCGGTGCATTTTTTATTAAACTAAATTCTTCTATTAAAGCATTCATTTAATATGACGAATCACAGAACTCTGTCCTAAAGAATAGCATTGCAAATTTTTTTTACAATTTCCTATATTCATCGAAGTAAGCACTAGATTGCCAAAAATTTAAATTTTTATTACTCGTACTCCGGTGCATTTTTTATTAAACTAAATTCTTCTATTAAAACATTCCTTTAATGTGACGAATCACAGATCTCTGTTCTAAAGAATAGCATTACAATTTTTTCTTACAATTTCCTACATTCATCGAAGAAAGTATTAGATTACCAAAAATTTGAATTTTTAAATACTCGTCCTCCGGTGCATTTTTTATTAAACTAAATTCTTCTATTAAAGCATTCATTTAATATGACGAATCACAGAACTCTGTCCTAAAGAATAGCATTGCAAATTTTTCTTACAATTTCCTATATTCATCGAAGAAAGCACTAGATTGCCAAAAATTTAAATTTTTATTACTCGTACTCCGGTGCATTTTTTATTAAACTAAATTCTTCTATTAAAGCATTCATTTAATATGACGAATCACAGAACTCTGTCCTAAAGAATAGCATTGCAAATTTTTTTTACAATTTCCTATATTCATCGAAGTAAGCACTAGATTGTCAAAAATTTAAATTTTTATTACTCGTACTCCGGTGCATTTTTTATTAAACTAAATTCTTCTATTAAAGCATTCCTTTAATGTGATGAATCACAGATCTCTGTTCTAAAGAATAGGATTACAATTTTTTCTTACAATTTCCTACATTCATCGAAGAAAGCATTAGATTACCAAAAATTTGAATTTTTAAATACTCGTCCTCCGGTGCATTTTTTATTAAACTAAATTCTTCTATTAAAGCATTCATTTAATATGATGAATCACAGAACTCTCTTCTAAAGAATAGTATTGCAAATTTTTATTACAATTTCCTATATTCATCGAAGAAAGCACTAGATTGCCAAAAATTTAAATTTTTATTACTCGTACTCCGGTGCATTTTTTATTACACTAAATTCTTCTATTAAAGCATTCCTTTAATGTGACGAATCACAGATCTCTGTT
Source organism: Salticus scenicus (assembly GCA_963930645.1). Taxonomy (NCBI): domain Eukaryota; kingdom Metazoa; phylum Arthropoda; class Arachnida; order Araneae; family Salticidae; genus Salticus; species Salticus scenicus. The sequence goes on along the minus strand of OZ005652.1, from coordinate 339,795,314 downwards.
CTAAAGAATAGCATTACAATTTTTTCTTACAATTTCCTACATTCATCGAAGAAAGCATTAGATTAAAAAAAATTTGAATTTTTAAATACTCGTCCTCCGGTGCATTTTTTATTAAACTAAATTCTTCTATTAAAGCATTCATTTAATATGACGAATCACAGAACTCTGTCCTAAAGAATAGCATTGCAAATTTTTCTTACAATTTCCTATATTCATCGAAGAAAGCACTAGATTGCCAAAAATTTAAATTTTTATTACTCGTACTCCGGTGCATTTTTTATTAAACTAAATTCTTCTATTAAAGCATTCATTTAATATGACGAATCACAGAACTCTGTCCTAAAGAATAGCATTGCAAATTTTTTTTACAATTTCCTATATTCATCGAAGAAAGCGCTAGATTGCCAAAAATTTAAATTTTTATGACTCGTACTCCGGTGCATTTTTTATTAAACTAAATTCTTCTATTAAAGCATTCCTTTAATGTGATGAATCACAGATCTCTGTTCTAAAGAATAGGATTACAATTTTTTCTTACAATTTCCTGCATTCATCGAAGAAAGCATTAGATTACCAAAAATTTGAATTTTTAAATACTCGTCCTCCGGTGCATTTTTTATTAAACTAAATTCTTCTATTAAAGCATTCATTTAATATGATGAATCACAGAACTCTGTTCTAAAGAATAGTATTGCAAATTTTTCTTACAATTTCTTATATTCATCGAAGAAAGAACTAGATTGCCAAAAATTTAAATTTTTATTACTCGTACTCCGGTGCATTTTTTATTACACTAAATTCTTCTATTAAAGCATTCCTTTAATGTGACGAATCACAGATCTCTGTTCTAAAGAATAGCATTACAATTTTTTCTTACAATTTCCTACATTCATCGAAGAAAGCATTAGATAAAAAAAAATTTGAATTTTTAAATACTCGTCCTCCGGTGCATTTTTTATTAAACTAAATTCTTCTATTAAAGCATTCATTTAATATGACGAATCACAGAACTCTGTTCTAAAGAATAGCATTGCAAATTTTTCTTACAATTTCCTATATTCATCGAAGAAAGCACTAGATTGCCAAAAATTTAAATTTTTATTACTCGTACTCCGGTGCATTTTTTATTAAACTAAATTCTTCTATTAAAGCATTCCTTTAATGTGACGAATCACAGATCTCTGTTCAAAAGAATAGCATTACAATTTTTTCTTACAATTTCCTGCATTCATCGAAGAAAGCATTAGATTACCAAAAATTTGAATTTTTAAATACTCGTCCTCCGGTGCATTTTTTATTAAACTAAATTCTTCTATTAAAGCATTCATTTAATATGACGTATCACAGAACTCTGTTCTAAAGAATAGCATTGCAAATTTTTCTTACAATTTCCTATATTCATCGAGGAAAGCACTAGATTGCCAAAAATTTAAATTTTTATTACTCGTACTCCGGTGCATTTTTTATTAAACTAAATTCTTCTATTAAAGCATTCATTTAATATGACGAATCATAGAACTCTGTTCTAAAGAGTAGCATTGCAAATTTTTCTTACAATTTCCTATATTCATCGAAGAAAGCACTAGATTGCGAAAAATTTAAATTTTTATTACTCGTACTCCGGTGCATTTTTTATTAAACTAAATTCTTCTATTAAAGCATTCCTTTAATGTGACGAATCACAGATCTCTGTTCTAAAGAATAGCATTACAATTTTTTCTTACAATTTCCTACATTTATCGAAGAAAGTATTAGATTACCAAAAATTTGAATTTTTAAATACTCGTCCTCCGGTGCATTTTTTATTAAACTAAATTCTTCTATTAAAGCATTCATTTAATATGACGAATCATAGAACTTTGTTCTAAAGAATAGCATTGCAAATTTTTCTTACAATTTCCTATATTCATAGAAGAAAGCACTAGATTGCCAAAAATTTAAATTTTTATTACTCGTACTCCGGTGCATTTTTTATTACACTAAATTCTTCTATTAAAGCATTCCTTTAATGTGACGAATCACAGATCTCTGTTCTAAAGAATAGCATTACAATTTTTTCTTACAATTTCCTACATTCATCGAAGAAAGCATTAGATTACCAAAAATTTGAATTTTTAAATACTCGTCCTCCGGTGCATTTTTTATTAAACTAAATTCTTCTATTAAAGCATTCATTTAATATGACGTATCACAGAACTCTGTTCTAAAGAATAGCATTGCAAATTTTTCTTACAATTTCCTATATTCATCGAAGAAAGCACTAGATTGCCAAAAATTTAAATTTTTATTACTCGTACTCCGGTGCATTTTTTATTAAACTAAATTCTTCTATTAAAGCATTCCTTTAATGTGACGAATCACAGATCTCTGTTCTAAAGAATAGCATTACAATTTTTTCTTACAATTTCCTACATTTATCGAAGAAAGCATTAGATTACCAAAAATTTGAATTTTTAAATACTCGTCCTCCGGTGCATTTTTTATTAAACTAAATTCTTCTATTAAAGCATTCATTTAATATGACGAATCACAGAACTCTGTTCTAAAGAATAGCATTGCAAATTTTTCTTACAATTTCCTATATTCATCGAAGAAAGCACTAGATTGCCAAAAATTTAAATTTTTATTACTCGTACTCCGGTGCATTTTTTATTAAACTAAATTCTTCTATTAAAGCATTCCTTTAATGTGACGAATCACAGATCTCTGTTCTAAAGAATAGCATTACAATTTTTTCTTACAATTTCCTGCATTCATCGAAGAAAGCATTAGATTACCAAAAATTTGAATTTTTAAATACTCGTCCTCCGGTGCATTTTTTATTAAACTAAATTCTTCTATTAAAGCATTCATTTAATATGACGTATCACAGAACTCTGTTCTAAAGAATAGCATTGCAAATTTTTCTTACAATTTCCTATATTCATCGAAGAAAGCACTAGATTGCCAAAAATTTAAATTTTTATTACTCGTACTCCGGTGCATTTTTTATTAAACTAAATTCTTCTATTAAAGCATTCCTTTAATGTGACGAATCACAGATCTCTGTTCTAAAGAATAGCATTACAATTTTTTCTTACAATTTCCTACATTTATCGAAGAAAGCATTAGATTACCAAAAATTTGAATTTTTAAATACTCGTCCTCCGGTGCATTTTTTATTAAACTAAATTCTTCTATTAAAGCATTCATTTAATATGACGAATCACAGAACTCTGTTCTAAAGAATAGCATTGCAAATTTTTCTTACAATTTCCTATATTCATCGAAGAAAGCACTAGATTGCCAAAAATTTAAATTTTTATTACTCGTACTCCGGTGCATTTTTTATTAAACTAAATTCTTCTATTAAAGCATTCCTTTAATGTGACGAATCACAGATCTCTGTTCTAAAGAATAGCATTACAATTTTCTCTTACAATTTCCTACATTCATCGAAGAAAGCATTAGATTACCAAAAATTTGAATTTTTAAATACTCGTCCTCCGGTGCATTTTTTATTAAACTAAATTCTTCTATTAAAGCATTCATTTAATGTGACGAATCACAGAACTCTGTTCTAAAGAATAGCATTGCAAATTTTTCTTACAATTTTCTATATTCATCGAAGAAAGCATTAGATAAAAAAAAATTCCTACTTTCGGATTTTGATCGAAATACTGATGTCCTACACAAGATCCCGGGTTTGACCACTTCTAGAAAATTCCTCCCTGTCTCTGTATGCGTGACACAATTCCGTCAATTTTTATTTAAGAACTAATTCACAGAATTTCATGTAAATTTATATTCGTTTGTACCTTGACATAAGTTGATGTCTATCAAATTTGTAGCGCGTTACTGAAAGGCTGCTTTGTTACAATTTCTTTGATTTTCGAGAAAATTATATCACAGTTCCTATTGTTTATAATTGCTCAAATTATCGTACGTCAGAGGGTCATTATGAAGCTTGTAGCTACTGATTTAATTTTTATACATATCGTCCAACCGGTGTGTCTGTTTGCTGCATTTTTTTTTCGTGTACGAGAAAGCTATATCTGAATTTCTATAGAGTATAAATGCACCAAACATTATATGTGAGATGATTCTTATGAAAAAGAATGTTGATTGAATTTCGGTAGATATTAGTCGACAGATAACGGTGCGCTGGAATTTTACCCATAAACAAATATGTTATATCTCAGATTCTTATGCCTATAAATGCACAAAACTTGAAATGTGATTACGCCATTGTAAAACAAAAATTCATTAAATTCAAGTATATATCGGTTAATATTTGTCACTCATTTGCTACAACGTTCCTCATGTACGGGAAGACTTTTCTTCAACTGCTACAGCATAAAAATGCACCAACGTGATATGTGAGCTCGCCATTTTGATAAAGAATGCTGAGAAGGTTGGGTACACATCGGTCGATAGTTGGCGCTGATATGCTAGTTTTCTGATATACGGAAAAGCTTTAACTCAGCCACTACAACGTATAACGGCATCGAAATGGATATATAAGATGGCCATTTCTAAAAGAAAAAAAATACTGAGTAAATTAAGAGTACATCGGACGAGCGATGGCGTTTTTATTACATATCTTCTGTGATTTTTCTTATGGCAGCTATCTCAGCGTCTGTTGTTAGGTATCACACAAAACTGTATATGTATATTCTTTAATACTGAAAGTTACGATTAACGTTTTATTCATTTTAAGCGGTATTTGGCGCTGTTAAAGTATGTCTCACCGAAATAAATCCACTGTGATTGTGCATCGTAATTGGACACGAAACAAACCAATAAAAACGAAAAAAAAAAAAAAAAACCAGAAAAAAGTAATGTTTAAATTAAAAGAGGGAAATTCTCCCGCCGAAATTTAGACATCACTATTATCATTGTAATGAATATTTTCCTACATTTGATCTGCAACAGTTAAAAATTTTCTTATCGTCACGTCAGGTTGTGAAACACATGTTCTATATCAGTCAAGGTTCGTGCAGTCTTCCGAAAATTGTATTTTCTATTTCTCCTACAGTCTTGCAATCCTAAAAGAAACTATCTGATTTAAGAAGCATCACATAACATCGTTCAAGGAATAATTTTTTTCACATAGACAAATACCTAAATAAATTAAACAATCTAAGACCTTAAAATACAATTTTGAAAAACAGGGTAACACGAATATATATAAAAAAAGGAGGTGTTCATTTATATTTTCATGTAGGAAAGAGTTGTTGGGCGTCGTCTTCTACGAGGTGGTACTGTAAATGATCAATTGTTAAAATTTGTCCTCTTCCATTAGACTAAAATAATAGGAAATTAGACCTTAATTAAGTATAAAACAGTATTGAACATTTGAACATTTTATTGCTTTGTATTAATGTTTTTGTTCTTTCAAAACGTGATTGGTTTCTTTATATCTTTTTTGAAACCTTCCTTAAAAATTTAAGGTGAGAGATATGTTTACATAAACATTATAAATAAGAGATAACGCAGCTACAGAAAATACGCTTCATTTTTTTGTAAGGTGATTTTTCTTCTTCTACTTGTGATAAGATTGATAGAGAATGCAATTGAATACTGCATGCAAATTTTTGTAGTTTTTTGATTAAATTGAAGTGTCAGTACAGCTGTTGATTTCTTATTATTTTTATGTAGTTGTGATGAAATGTATAACAAATTAGCAAAGTAACACTGCCGCAGTATTAAATGATCTACTATAGTTTTAATATATCATCATACAACTTTATATTTTAAAACATAAAACTGATACTATACCCTAACTCAGTAGAGTATTTTTTTTAAAGAATTTCCTCATTGTATGCATAATTTGTAAAGCGGCACACACAAAATTTAATTACCGTTTTTACTGTATTAATTATCTTATAGTTTTAGTAGAAAGAGTTCATCTATTAGATTATATGGAAGGTTTAAGTTATTTTTGAGACTTTCAAAACAGCAAATGAAGTATGGCTTAAATACTTTGTAGCAATATGCTGTTTTTCTAATAATAACGTTCGTATAATTCAATTATTGAAATAGCATTAACTTTTTTAGCAATAAGATATGTGTAGAGATATTTTCAGTTATTCTTCTACAAAGTCGATTTTCTAAGGAATATATAAGTAAAAACCCTTCTTTCAGTTTTAATAGTATAGAATGGCATATAATGTTCTACTGTTGTTGTTTAAACAGACATTAAAAAGGTTAGGTTTAAAAAAGACACTGGAAAAGGTTTATAATCATCTATTTCATATTAAAATAGGTAAATATATTTCTTTTTCTAAGAACAGTGCAATATCGTTACACATTATTATCAAAACATTTAATAAGATTTGTGATGAAGGAGGAAAGTTCAACTTAAAAATACTCTATTTAGATAAAAATTAGGATAGAAAGATACGACAGAAATTATACATTTTTTTATAATTATAAAATTTAATAAAGCTAAGCTGAAGATAAGGGTTTCTAAAATTGCAGTGTTTTTTAGTAGACGAACAAAAAATTGCTACGCATTACCTGTAATATATTTTAAAGAATTATTTATAAGAAAAGTTCAAAATGTACCAATATTATTCATGTATATATCTAAATGAAAAAACGTACCGAGTGAATCAAAAGTCCATTAATACTTTAAGAATTTATATATATATAAAGATTAATAATAAAAGTATGTGGTTTGCAGGAGAGGGATTAAAAGGAAACGGAAGTTGGATTTTATTTAGAAGAAAAAAAAAAAAAAAAAAATGGGGGTAATTTCTGGTTGTGGGGCTATTTGTCGCCAAATTTCTGGTATTCATTCCGACATGTTTCGTTCGTGTGTAACGAGTGTTGTGAGTCGACTTAATAATATAGTAGAATTTGCTAGAGATAATGATAATACTTGTTATTGAATGGAACGTACTGTTGTTGCCCTTTTCATTGTGTTTGGAGTAGTCGTCGTCCTCTACCAATGCCTTTATTAAACGACTTTTTTTGTTTTTTTCCTAAACAAAATCCGACATTTTTGACACTATTCTTGCAAACGGCACATCTTTATCATCATTCCTTTCATATTTATAATTTTTTAAAGTTTTCACGAATTTTTTTCTCACTCAGTATATATATTATATTAATAAAAAGACTTTTGTCTTGCTAATTTAGTCTCGGGCGATTTTCGTAAATCTCCCAGAATCGAAATATTACGCGACATTTCACGATTCCGACATTAATGAAACACTTGTCTGAAGTACATTAATGGAGCAGATTCGGACTTCTTCCTTCAGGATATTTTCTGTGTGTGTATGGTTGTGTGGCTGCTTGGTTGTGCGTTCATATCTGAAACCTTTATTTTTCTTTCATTATTACGTGAAAACGGAGGGTTTGAATATAATGACACTTCGTAGAGTTTTAAGATTATACCCAACTTATTATTATACATACCGACGAGTTTAAAATTTTGATCAGATTTAGAGATTTGATGGAAAAAATTTGAACGTACGCAAAAAGACTTATCGATAAATCACTTAGAATGGAAGTATATTGAAATATCTTTATGCTTCAGCTATCAAAAAAGTCCAAAATGTCTTCAGATTACTTTTTTTTTGTGTGGGTGGTGATGCTATATCCGTATGTAAAGACGGCAGAACTAAATAGAATGATACTTTTGAGAGGTTTAGGCCTATATCTAGTGAAAAGCAAAAAATGGCTGTAGAATATTTTCCATCTCTTTGTGTGTGCGTGTATGTACGTCTGCAACGCATTTTATTTCCGAATATCACATGAAACAAGTTGAGCAGAATATAATGTCATTTGAAAAAGGCTAGTGTATTTTACAATCCTAAAGTTTTATGTGTCGGTCATAAACGTTTGCACATGCGCAATGATACATTTGACAATAAATCATACAGAATGAAAAACTTTTTGCAGTATCTTTGTTTAGAAAATTAAGAATGCCTCCAAAACACAAAACAGTTAAACTTTTTCCCTAGTTATTTTATTACATATATATCAATTTGTATAGTACGTTTTAACTATTCATTTATTTTCTTAACCCTTTAACGATCATTGGTTTTGCAGCGAAACCAAACATTTGACAAAATTTAACAATTTTTTTTGCAGCAGTTTTTAACATTTCCCCATTATTTTAATCAGGTTGTAAACTTCCGTTCCTTTTCTGTTTTAACTAATACACAGTATAACTCGTAACGTCTAAAAATTTAAAGTGCCATTTAAAATAAATTATATAACGATAGCAAATTATCTTTAAAATTTTAACCAAATGCGCAATTTTCGATCCTATAAGAGAAATTCTTGGACGTTTTTTAAAATAAATGTAATAGGATTTGAATGTATTACGGTCTATGTGAGGTATTTCTTTAACCCTTTAACGTTCATTGGTTTCGCAGCGAAACCAAACATTTCACGTAATTTAACAATTTTTATGCAGCAGTTTTTTTAACATTTCCCTCTTGTTTTAATCAGGTTTTAAACTTTTGTTCTTTTTCTGTTTGGTAGATAACAACACTATTCCAAAATTTAACAAATAATGCTTCAAAGGAAGCTAAATGCATAAGTCACTTGAAGTTTCTTAGTGTGCACGAGTGCAAATTGCTGGTTTGGTGATGCACTCATATCTAGTTTTTTTCCTTTAATGAAGAGCTGGACTATTATTTTCACCTGAAACAACTTTTACGAATTTTTGTAGTCGATAATGTTTACCTACAAAGTGTTTTATTTATTAAATTAAATATTAATTTAGTTCAATAAGGTTAACTTACAGATGTTTCAAACAAAATTTATCGAAAAGGAACTACGCTAATTTTTTATTTTTTAAATATTTATGATCAACTATGTGTCTAAAAGTCATTTTACAAATAGTTTAGTAATTTTTAAAATAAATTAATTTGTGAACGTTAAAGGATTAAATGAACTGTTTTAATAAATGTATAATTCAGTATTTTGAATGTCTTTTATTTATGTTTTACCTATCCCTTATTATTATCTTATATATTGAAGCACAAAGGTATTTCTTTAAGACCAAAATCGCACGATCTGAGCATGCGCTGAAGGCTATTCCTTTCCCTAGATGCAATCGGAGACCAATAGCTGAAATTTGCACGCTTTGCTTTGAACCAATGAGAAGCAACCGAAGCAGGCTTTATTCCTTTCCGTAACCGTAAAGGCGTAAAGACGATTGTTCGTGTTTACTTTATCGCATGGACTGCTATCTTTCGTCGTTTCTTTTCAATTTGATAGTAAGTATTAGCTTAAAAAGTTCAAAATTTCGTACTTTGAACGACACCAAGTTGTGTATAGATTCTTTCGTTTTATTTCATCCACTTTGTATAAAGCTTATTCTTTTGCAGGTGTCCTACGTGATTGTGTATAATTCCTTATCTTTTAGCACAGGAAACTGAATTTTTGAACTTTTTTTTCTGCATTGTGTAAATTACTTCGTTTATTTAAAATATTCCTGCATATAAATATTTAACCTTTCTTCTGCACAGTATCTATATGTTTATTTCAATGATGGTAATGATGGTATTTATTTACTTTGCCCAGCTATTAAATTCGATTAATCAAAACTTTTAATGGTCACCTCGTACTAAAAATTAACAAAACACTTGATTTTGTATATAAAGAAGTGTTTTATTTATATTTTATTTTTTAATCTATGGCAAGTTAATGATTCGGATCACTTCAAAAGAAGCATTAAAAAAAAAAAAAAAAATCTGTTGTTGTTCTGTAAACATGTAAATTGGTTGCTTGATAATTATAAATGTGTTATGTACTAAGTTTTTCAAGTTAAATATGTATTGGAAAGGAGTTTTTATTATAAATTACCGCTTATTTATTTGGTTTAGTTTTCAAATTTTATTTTAATGGTATGAATAAAGTTAGACTAAAATGATTCTTTTATTTTATTTATTTTCTGATATATTTATGTGAGTAGATTGCTCACTATAAACATTTATAAAACTAAAAAGTGATGAAAAATTAAGTTGTTAGTATTACATTTAAAAGGCCAGTTTGAAGTAACAAAATCAGGTAAACTATTAATTGTTACTGAATAGTAGTTCTAAAAATTTTATTGGTGGTAGGAAAATTTTATTTCAATAAGAAATAAAAATTTAACCAGAAAAAAGGTTTAAAAATAAAAAATTAAAATTAAAAGCAGAATTTCCAATGCTAAAAAAAAGATGAATTATACATAATATTGTAGAACTCATGCAAAAGTGTATACTTTATACAAAGTGAAAGAAAAAGGAAAAAATATATTGCACACCTTGCTGTTTTCCAAAAAAGGAAATTATGAACCTGTAAGCCAATACTTGCGACCAAATTGGAAATCATTGTCGTAATTCATTCATACATTAGTTGCTTTTTCACATATTTTCTTACATATAAATTTTTTACATAATTTATACGTTTTAAAGTCTCCTTAGTCATATTTTTCAAAGATTGAATAATATGTATGTATTGGTTGAAAAAGGGTGGGGGGGGGGATTTTCTGTCTGTCACATCACAAAAAATATTATAATTGCGAAAAGTCAATTTCGTTTGGCTATTCCGATGTAACAACTTTGTTAATTGTTAGACGGGATTTTGTAGATACCTGTGGTCTCGATGGTGGAGGGGATATTTGTCATTAAAATTATTTTATAGAAGTTTCAATTAAAATCGGAAATGCAGCGAAAAAATAGAATGTAATTGTAGTATTAAACCCAACCAAAATATCTATCAAATAATTCGTAAGCAACAAAAATCCCCCCCCCCCTTCGAGATCGCAGGTATGCACTACACCAACTTCAAATATCAAAAGCTTTAAAGAAAAGTTTAAACTTGAACTTAGATAAATAAACACTTTTAATATTAACTATATAATATACTTTTTATTAAATCTCTGCTCGCTTTTAAATCTGCATGCAAGTAGCAGATGTCAGGGTTTTTATATGTTTGTTACTTTCACCTTTTGGTTTACAGTATGCATAATTGATGGTAGTGGAATTCATGGGGTTGTTATATATCAGATATCTTTAAATAAATATTTCATAAATGTTTAACTTACTTTTTTTTTTTTGACTAAATAATATGAAAATTACTAGAAATATCTTAAAAAAGTGACTGTGTCGAATTCTGTTGAAGAGCGACAACTCCATACAAAACCAGCGCACCCACTTTAAGCTTCATTTAAAAGAGTTAGTATAAAACAGTGGTTCTCGGCTGGTGGGCTATTAAAAGATTTCAGTTGTACTTTTAAATGTTATGAAGACGTCAAATTTTGACGAGCACCAACTAGTTATTATTATTTAACATCCTATCTATATATAGAACTTCATTAATCGACTATATTTATGCACTTAAGCAAGAATATGCAACGTTTTTGTGTTAAATAACGTACTATTTTAGATAAACGCCAAAAGGTGGGATTTGCTTTTTGGGTAAAATAACGTTTCTCGTTTCCTAATTAACAAGTATTAACAAACCTAAAATGGCGTGTAATGAATTTTTCACGAACTGCAAAATACATTAAAATATTCATTTTCTTAAATCTATTTATGATGTGAAAAAAAAAAAAAAAAAAAAAAAAAAAAAGGTAAATATGTGCTTTGATTCGACTGGCAGAAGAGAGCTAGGACTGAAATGATTAACTTAATATTTAATATTTCTAACTTATAGACATATAAATAAATTAATTATTAAAAACATATAATAAGTAATGGAAAAGTGTCGAATCAAAAAATAATTGTATTTACGTATAGAAATAAAAGAAACATTTTCAAAAAGAAGAATAGAAAATATTCTTTCAATATAGAAATTCAGAGAAAATGGTTTTAAATTCACCCACTTTAACCTCAATTTAACAATTTTACAACTGAAAATGAAATTTTTTGAATTTAAAACTTCTATTTTTAGTGCAAAGAATTACTTTTTTCCGCAGTATTTTTTATTGATGTCATGCCTTTTATTGATGTCACCTTTGCAAATGTCACTGTACATTCGTTTGACGATTTTATTAAATTTGGTCGATCCAAGAATCCATTTTTAAAAATAGTGAAACGATAGAAATCGCTATTTATATCGGTAATAAAAATGAATCTATCGACATTTTCAAACAAGTCTATTTCAAAAATAAAGCTTTATTTTTATGTTTCCATTAGCAATTTATGCAGTATAATAATTAAATTATTATAAATAATAATACAAGTGTATATGGAAAGAAATAATTGTGACAAAACATTTGTATGTTATTTATTCGTATTCAGTTTCAGGTATTAAAATGTTGATTTTCAGAAATTATGTTGAATAAAACTTCGACGTAAGCGAAGTTAGTGAACAACTTCGTTTAAAATTTTGTAAATTAAAATTTAAAATTTTAAAATATTAATATTAGTGCATGAGAATACAGATCATCATATTTAAATAAGACATTGTTATTATCAATAATTGTTATCTATAATAATAAAAAGAAAGGTTTGTCTGTATGTATGTATGTATGTTCTTCTATATGTTCAGCCCCTATTGAACGCAGAAGTACAAAAATTGACATACGGATGCTCAGGAAAGAGGAGGGGCTCCTGAAAACAGAATAAAAATTTTTTAATTAGTTGCGGAGATATTAACTAAAATGTCAACATATATCAATTAAATATTAGCCATTTAAATATTTGTTTTAAGTTTAATTGTTGTCAAAAAAGCTTTCCGGTTCATTTTTTTTTTCGACATTATTTTCACGTGATTAATCAAAAAGTATCGAAAATTAGATTTGCTTTTGAACATGAAAAAATTTTGTGATTATGACTTTAAAATTAAAGTAATAATTATTAATATAGTTTTAGACTAGCAAACCCATGCAAAATTTTCGCAATTTATTTCTTAATTTCTCTTTTTTCTTCATTTTCTTTCACTTTTTTTCTTTTTTTTTTTTTTCTTTTTTTCTTTTTTTTGTTTTTTTGTTTTTTACCTTTAAAATTTGAAACTTATAAGTCTTACACTAAAACCACCATCCAATTAAAACTTTAATTCACCAAAGCCAAATTATTATTAGTTTTTGTGTGAGGAAATACTAATGATACTTAAACTAAATCATTCAAAGAAAAGTTTCAAAATAAAATTCATGTTTAACGACTTAGTTTTCATATTTCCCCTGGCAAGACAGCTTTAATAATGGATCCCAATGGTGATTTTACATTTTTGCTGCCATGTTGACGAGATCCCTTTTATTTTATTAAAAATGAAAAATTCGTAAAGGTACCATGATGGCGTTTAGAGATTTATTAGTATTATTATTACGTCTATAAACCAACCGCTATTAACTGACCGTAAAATATTTATAATGGAAAAAATATATAATAAAAAATGTTAGTTGTCGCATTAGAAGTAGAGCTCATAACACATTGTAATATTATATTTGGTGTGAAAATTTTGTAATTTTCTTGTCGAGTGGATAAATCAAATAAAATATAGGAAATAACGTGAAAGTAAATATTATATATAGTACGCAAAATGTTGTTCATATGTAACTGGGATTCAAATATAAAAGCACTATTTCAACATTTTAGATGCTGTACGTTTCGAAACTGTCATCCAATAAGCACCCAAATGCTCATCAGATGCCTCTATTTCCTGCGGTAATGCCCACGGGTAGAGCAATACCACAAGCAGTAGGGATACATACCCGATACCTTAGACCGATGAAGACGATGTCATAGGCAGCGGCGACTCGAGACGGTCTTTTCGGAAATTTCAATTGATTTTCTTTTTTCCTTTTATTTATAAAGCAATATAAAAAAAATAGTTTTTTTTTTTTTTTTTTTTTTTTTTTAAGTAAAAAAGCTTAAAAATGTGTGATTCTGTTTTGGGGGTCAGCGAAGCGATCAAAGCCTGCTAGTTATCAATGAATATTATTTACACACAAATCATCATGATTCGATTAAAACTTATCAGCTGATAAAAGAATTACGCATAAGTAGTGTAAAAAGGGGGGTTCAGCGACACGGTGGTGGCGTAGTGGCGTATTGTGGCGTAGGGTGGAGGCGCGCCTCCACCCTGACACCACTACGCCACCACCCTGTCGCTCAACGCCCCCTTTTTACACTACTTAGTCATCATCTTGGACGAGGGGGTGTTGCCACCGGAAGAATAGAAACTTTTAGAGCGTTGCCACCGGAAGAATAGAAACTTTAACTATCATCTTGGATGAGGTTTGGTGCTGCCATATATCGGGGAGAAGGGGGAATTTTGAGGAGTTAGATTTATTTTCCTAAATTTCGGGACTTAGTATTTTTTCACAATTTCGACGACTTCAAAATTTTTTCGAATTTTTGCAGGGGTTTAGATTCGAACCGAAGGTAAAATAGTTTCACGGCTTGATAAGTGGATAAGGGTTTTATTTATCAAGCCATGAAGCTATGCTTGTGAGTGCACTTAAAAGGTATATAAAGAGAAGCGTCGCGTTAGTGAGTCATTCTGTAAAGTATCTTCGTACGAGGAAGATATGATGCGCTTTCGTGTGAATGTGAGTCATAATAAAATTTTGTGTTGTAACGATGGAGGTGTATCAGGACCCAAGTCACGCAGGAAGTTTTGGTGGTGTAAATGCCTTATTTCGTGCTGCCAAAGGCAAAATCTCGAAGAAGAAGATTCAGGACTGGCTGAGCGGAGTCGATGCATACACGTTGCACAAACCTGTTCGAAGAAAGTTCCCGACCAATCGAGTGATAGTGTATTCAATCGATCAACAGTGGCAGACCGACTTAGTGGATCTCGGCAGTTTGCAAAAGTTCAATCAAGGGTACCGCTACATCCTGACTTGTATAGACATTCTGTCTAAATTTGCGTGGGCGGTCCCTTTGAAGCAAAAACGGGGTGAAGATATTGTAAAGGCGTTCCGGTCTATTTTTGCAACGAGGAAACCCAAGTCCCTGCAATCGGATGACGGAAAAGAGTATCAAAACAGACCTTTTCAAAAATTTTTGAAAGAAGAAGGCGTGCGGTTTTTTACGACGAATAACAATACGAAAGCATCTGTCGTGGAGCGATTTAACCGAACTTTGAAAACGAAAATGTGGAAATATTTTACCCATAATCATACCTACCGCTATTTAGACGTGTTGGATCAGTTGTTACACAGTTATAATCATACTTACCATTTAAGTATCAAGAGAGCTCCAGTTGAAGTAACCGCTGAAAATGAAAGCGATGTATGGGATACTTTATACGGTGACATGCAAAATGCGAAAAGAAAACCCTGCATGTTTCAACCGGGAGATGTTGTACGAGTTTCCAAGCAGAAATTAACCTTCGAAAAAGGATATGAAACGAACTGGACGGAAGAAGTGTTTGTGGTGACTGAATGTGTGAGAAGAGACCCTCCCGTCTACCGAATCAAGGATCTGTTAGAAGAACCCATTAAAGGAACCTTTTACCCTCAAGAACTTCAGAAAGTGAAACCAAAAGAGAATTATACGATTGAAAAGATTTTAGATAAGCGGATACGGAAAAAGCGTGTGGAATACAAAGTGAAATTTAAAGGTTATCCTAGCAAATTTGACCAATGGATTCCATCCTCTGATTTATTCGCCTTATAAAACAAGTGTTTGGATTGTTGAAAGATCATTTGAAAGCATGTCGTTCTACGTGACGTTACCTTCGGACAGTTCCCGGAATTATTTTCCTGAGAATAAAATTTCTCATTTTATTACGCGATTACCCGCCCCTGTTGAATTGAAAGGGGAATGGGAAGTAGGCCTCGTCGAATTTATTTACCCTCACACCTGGTATAATGTGAATCAAAATAATAATTTATTTGGTTTCGATTTGAATGACCAGAAATCCCCGTTTGGTAGAAGAATTCCCCCTGGCTTTTACGAATCGGTTGATGACATTTTAAAAGCAATGTCTATTGAAGAGATTAAAAATAAAATTTCTTTCACTTATGATCCGCACACGAAAAAGGTGTGTATTAACGTGAAAGATAAAACAAAACTGATATTGCATGAGGGGATAGCGCAGATGTTGGGATTCGAACCAGGTGAAATCGCCTCGCCGGATATAAATATCGAGCAAACTATTTTTAGTACCTATGTCGCAGATCCCTGTGCGCATTATAGAGTGTTGCTGGTTTATTCGGATATTGTCGAACCCCAAATTATTGGAGATGTGTTAGCACCCCTTTTACGAATTGTCAATGTGAGGGGAAAAGATGGAGAAATGATTTGTGAGACATTTGACCGACCACACTATTTACCTGTCAGCCGAAAATTGTTCGACTCTTTGGAAATCGTTATAAGGAACCACCTCGGCGAACTCACGCCATTTGAACGTGGGCGGTCGTACGTGAAGCTTCACTTTCGTCAAAAATACCTCTCGTGATGTTTGTTCCTTACCAGTGTTGTGCGAAATCTTTTGAAGATTACTATTCCCATCAGTCGGGTAGTGGTCTAAATTATTATCAAGGCACTACTTTACAAAAGGGATATGGATTCGGTGGACTGTTTCGATCCCTTTTTCGTGCAGCAGTACCCCTCTTCAAATCGGGAGCGAAAGCGGTCGGCAAGCAGTTGTTTCATTCAGGCGTGAACGTGTTAAGTGACCTGTCTCGCGGAGAAGACATTAAAATGGCCGCCAAGCGAAGATTAAAAGAAGCTGGACAGACGTTAACCGACAAAGCCGCTACTAAAGTGAAGACGATGATTGGATCGGGCCGCCGGTATAAAAAGAGGAAGCGTTCTACCAAAGCAGTCATTCGACGTAAAGCCAAGAAAGTGAAGGTACAAGATATTTTCGCTTAAAGATGTCTGGACTCATCCATAAAGATTCTGCTGCCTGTGCGAAATCCGAATTGGATTTATTTTTGATCCCACCCACGCAAACGGCTATTGAAAAAGGATACTTTGTTGAATACCACCCTCTCGCGAATATTCGAGACGGCGGACCAGTGGAATTTAATATTTCCGGAAATGGTGAAGACTATATTGATTTATCGGCTTCCTACCTGTATGTGAAAGTGAAAATTACCAAGTTTGATGGATCACCCTTAGCGGAAACGGATGCAGTTGCCCCCGTGAATTTATTTTTACACGCCTTGTTTTCTCAAGTGGATATTAGCCTGAACGAAAGAGTGATCTCCTCGTCGAGTAACACCTACCCCTACCGCGCCTATATTGAAACGCTGTTGAATTATGGAGAAGATGCCAAGAAAAGTTTATTGACCTGCGAATGTTTTTACAAAGATGAGAATTTGGCTGCTACAGATCCTGCTGGAGACAACCCCGGATTGAAGATACGTTACGCACTCACGAATAAAAGCAAAACGTTAGATATGATTGGACCTTTGCATTGTGATATTTTTCAACAAAATCGATTGCTATTGAATATGGTTGACTTGAAAATTAAGATGACCCGAAGCAAGCCTGAATTTTCCTTAATGTGTAAAATTGATGCGGCGAAACCCATTCCCAACTACAAAGTGATTTTGGAACATGCTTCTATTTTCATACGTAAAGTGAAAGTGAGCCCCGGTGTATTACTGGGTCATGCCAAGGCCTTAGAGAAAAGTACAGCAAAGTATCCCATCGATCGAGTGTTATGCAAGACCTATTCGATCTCAACCGGAAGTAAATCCTTTATGCAAGACAATGTGTTTTTAGGAGGCATGCCGAAAAGAATTATTATTGGACTTTTAGAAAATAGTGCCTACACTGGTCAATATGATTTAAATCCCTTTTATTTCTATCATCACAAGGTCAACTTTTTAAGTGTTTACGTGGATGGACAACCCGTACCCAGCAAACCCTTGGAATTGGATTTCGAAGAAAATAACTATATAAGAGCGTATCATCGTTTGTTTTCGGGATTTAATCGGGATACCGGCATTTATCTGACCCGAGAGGACTTTGCGAACGGACATACTTTGTATGCTTTCGACCTGAGCCCTGACATGTGTGACGGACCCCATCTGAATCTACAGCAACAAGGAAATTTACGAATTGAAATCAAGTTTGCAGACTCCTTAGAAAGAACCACGACTGTATTGGTGTATGCGGAATTTGAAAACATTATAGAAATTAGTAAAACACGACATGTGTTGTGTGACTTCCCCAACTGAAAATGAATTCTATAGAAATCGAGACTATTTTATCCCACGATCCAGTGACCAAGAAATACTTTTCCGGTGTTTTCCCCAGTGATCAATTACCCAAGAAGATCGAGCGTTATCCTGCATGTTTTGTATGCAACGTGGACAAGTCTACAGAAGCCGGAAGCCACTGGGTGGCATTCTACCTATCCTCCCCTACAGAAGCGGAATTCTTTGATTCCTATGGAAACAAGCCGAACTTTTTTAAAGGACCTATATCGAACTATGTATCTCAATTTTCACGAGTGGTGTTTAATCCACTTCCGCTGCAAAGTCATGTGACAGCTGTTTGTGGTCAATTTTGTGTGTATTATATTTATTGCCGATGTCGTGGCAAAACTTTGAAAGATTTTTTAAAGCAGTTTGTAACTGAAAATATATGTAACGACCATAGAGTCTATAATTTTGTATCCAAACGATTTCGCACACGTGCTCCTTTTTATCAATAAAAAAACTATTTATAATGTAAACTTATGTGTCTGTGTTTATTTAGAATGGAGTTTCCACGCTTTCAACACCCTTTTACAATGCTCTTAGCAGGCCCCACGGGGGTCGGTAAGAGTTGGTTTCTGCGGGATTTACTGGCAGAACGACGGCGTATGTTTAACCCTCAACCCGATAAAGTCGTTTGGTTTTACGGCATCTCTCAAAAGCTTCACGAGGAAATTCCCGACGTGACATTCGTGGAAGGGTTTCCTTCTAATTATCGGGAATATTTAGGTACCCATTCTTTAATGATTTTAGATGATTTAATGGTGGAATGTGGGGGTGATGAACGATTAACCCACCTCTTTACCAAAGGAAGTCACCATTTAAATTTAAGTATTATCTTTATTACTCAAAACCTTTTTCATAAAGGTAAAGAAATGAGAGGTATTTCCTTAAACAGTCAATACTTAGTACTTTTTAAAAATCGTCGGGACATGAGCCAAATTACGCACTTGGGCAGACAATTATACCCGAGATCAACTCAGTTTTTTCAAGAAGTGTTCGAGGATGCTACCAAACAGCCCTTCTCTTATTTGTTGGTGGATTTAAGGAATGAAACCCCCGAAGGAATGCGACTCAGAACGCGTATATTACCGGGGGAAACCCAATTTGTGTACGAGCCTAAAAAAGGTTTAAAAGGAAAGCCCTACCGATTTTAATTCATTTGGGATCATGACGTTAACGAGGAAACAACTTCGAGACTTGGAGCTTATAAAGTCTTGTCCTCAAACCTTACGCAAGCATTTGTTAAAAAAATTACCGACTCGATCTGTGAAGGCTATTTGCGAATGTACCCTGAACGTATTAAAAGGAAACGTGCCTCTCTCCTCTCATCAGAAAAGGTCTTTAAGGAAATATAAGACGACTCTTCGAAAAATTGGTACCAAGAAAGGAAGTTTATTCAACAAGAAAAAATTGATTGTTCAACACGGTGGATTTTTAAATATTTTAATTCCGGCTGCATTGTCTGTTTTAACCGGCATCATCAATGGAATTCGCAGCTAAGTATGCGTTAGTACCGGAAGAAGAATTTTCTAAGCATACGCCTTCTAAAAAGCAAATGACGGAATTTGATTTAGCTATGGCTAAAATATTAAATAGTTCTCTACCGGATCACGAAAAAATTCAGCACTACTACGAACTCTTAAAAAGAAAAATGGATTTGCAAGAATATAATTTGCCTTGGATGTCTAAACAACTCGAAGAAGAACCTGAAAAAGTGGAACCTAAACAAGTGGAGTCTATAAAACAAGAACCCCAAGAAGACTATGAAACCTTTGTGTTATCGTCTGTAGCTAAACCCATGAAGAAACAAGCCGAAGCCTTATTAAATTTTCTCAAGTCTCATTCAAACAAGTTTAAGTGGAACCCGAAAGGAGAGATTACTTACAACGGAAGGACCATGGAGCATTCTAATTTAGCGGAACTCTTTCATTTCATCTTTTCTGTGAATAAAAAACCACCTATTACAGGACAAAGTGAATTTTTGCAAGCCTTGAAAGATATGGGAGTACCCCAAAGTATTATTAAGAATCGATATTTGTCTTCAAGAAAAAACATTGTCAAACCGAAAAAGAAACTTGTTGTAAAAAAACCTGTTGTTAAACTCAACCCTGTAACCTGGGAAACATACTAAATAAAATGAATTTGTATCGATCCATACGTGTGATTATTTATAGAATAAAATACACTTACCTGAAAACACGTCCTACTCCAACGGCTGCCTTGAGAGAAATGAATGATAAGGAGAGTTCTTATCAGCGACGCGAGGTCACGTGATTAGGGTGACGTCACGAGTAATGTGATTGGCTATACTCAGTCACGTGGTGAGTGACGTCACGAGTTATCTGATTGGCTACCTCTGGTCACGTGACGAGAGTCTTATCTTATCAGAGATTGCTTATCAGCGATCACGGCTCAGTCTACCATTTGATTTCGTGTGTGTTGGTTGTCTCGTCATGTCTGCAGTGAGTTTCACGGAAAACGGACTGAATGTCCAGTATGTTTCAAACTTCATAGAAAAGGAACAAGCAGATCGGTATTTTGCCGAGTTAAAAACTTTACCTTTCTACACGCCAACCTTTAGAATTCATGGAAAAAGTTTTAAGCCTAAAAGACAAGTTCTGGGATACGGCGATTCAACTTTGAGTTATGCCTTCAGCGGAACTCATGTGCCTGCTAACCCTTGGACACGTCTGGTATTGGAATTGCGGGATCGAGTGGAAAAATGGACGGCTTCTACCTTCAACTATGTTCTGCTAAACCTCTACAGCAATGGATACAGCTACATACCTCAACATAAAGACAACGAAAGTGGATTAGATGCAACTTTCCCTATCGTAGTCCTCAGCTTTGGTGCCGAACGAACAATTGAATTCAAGAAGCCTAAAACACCTTCTACTTTGATTTCATTAGAACATGGTTCTCTCTACAGTATGTTAAAGCCTACGAACGAACTGTTTACCCACGGCATTGCACCGAATCCTAGCATCAAAGATATGAGAATCAGCCTGACTTTTCGTCACTTAATACCCAACCCTATCATGCCACCTTTAAAGAAACCAAGAGTTGATATAAGTGATGCTTCGTCTAGTGCATGCGATACTTTGAAAAACTCTGATTGTGATACTTCAAAAAACTCTCATTGTGATACTTCTACAAAAAACTGTTCTCAAGACATGTGTGAAGAATTGAATGTGAATGATTGGTTAAACCAATGGGTACGTGAACAATCTTGGGATCCTATACGAGGTGAATTTAATTTAAACTTTAGCAGTTTTTTACAAATTGTAATAGAAAAGAATTTTAATGTGAGAATCCACATTCGTAATTTTAAAGAATTACCCACGGGTCAATGGATACCTACTAAAGAAGGCGTTGTAATGACAGCTCAGACATGGTATTATTTTCAAAGTAAGATTGAAAATTTTAATTTTGAATCAGTAAATGATAGTTTTATTTCTAACAATCAATTAATAATGGCTTACATAGATGAGGATAATTGTAGTTTACAGCAAATGTTTTCTTTAAATCCTTCTGGCTTTTATTTAAAACCGAATGTCATTAAATTGTCCAAGGATCAAATTTTTAGGCTTAGAGAACTCAAAATGAGAATAACTCATTTTATTATTGATGCAATATTCACCGTTCAACTTCCTATGTTAATTCTAAATAAACCCCTTGTGTGTATTTCTCATGAAAATGAGCAAAGTGCTAAGGAAATCTTACTCGATTTTATCGTGTATGAAATTCAGTTAGGAATTGAAAATTTATTTCAATGTGACGGATGTGTTTTTAATTCAGACGATCAAAATTCACACGAGTGTTTAATGAAATCTATGTTTGAAAAATATCAATTATATCGTGAAGAAATACTTTTAAAATTAAATATGCATGCTATTGTTAAAAAAATTAATTGTTCCTGTCATTACAACGACGGTTTCTTTAAACAATTTAATATGACCTTGTATGAAAAATATATTGAAGATACTTTATCCAAAAAGTAATGTGTGTTTATGAAAACGACTTCTTTAAACAATTGTATCCAATAAGTAATGTGTGTATATATTTTTATGGAATTTCAATAAATAGATTGAAACTGAATATCTGTGTCTGTCTGTCTTTGAAATATTTTATTTCTTAAAAGATTTAATTAGAAATATTTTATTTCATAAAAGATTCAATGAATTTATAAGTTTGAAATGACTATTTTATTTCATGAAACAACATATTTTTAAAAGATTCACTTTCTAGGGATTTAATTATTTTAAAGATATATTTATTAAATCATATAATAAAACCATTTCCTATGCATTTAATAACTTATATTCGGGAAAAATATTGTTTCGAAAAGATATATTTTATTTCGTAAAACATACAATAAAACCATTTATTCATAAAGCAATCCACTTGAAAAAATTTTTTAATAATCAAATTGAAATAATAATTGTTATTTTCCATTAATTAAAAGTGTAGACATTATCTCTTCATTAGAAATATGCAAATGAGCATGTTTCATATCTCCCGTAAGATATTATACCTGTACGAACACGGAGGGGGTGACTCACCTTGGAAAATCCACGAGGGGAAATATGCAAATGAATCAACCTCTACGATGAATCAGAATTCGAGAAGTTTCTCGTAAGATCTACAGAGCTGAGTCAGGGTGACGCATGGGGGAAAACCCCTTATCTAGATAAGCCGCTGCAACTCATTTCTCAGGTCATTCGTAGATTATCTACTGCCTTGACAACACGCATTTTTACTTCTCTCCTTTAGCGACGTTCGCGAAATTTTCTTCCCGTACATTTACTGTGTTTTTACCGCATCGTTTAGTGTGCTTTTCCCGTACCTCTATAATGGAAGGATTCACCAACAACAATCAAGCTATGGATGTTGAAAATGCAGTAAGTATATTTATCTAGTAATCATTGATTTTATAACTGTGTTTAATCATTTTTAGTGAAATATGAGATTATAAATTGTAATAAGAATTCTTTAATTTATTATTACTTTTTACGATATGTTAAAAAATAAATTTGATTGACACTATGCAAAATAGAATGAGTTTCAAATCTATTTATAATATGTGTTTAAAATAAATCGAATTTCGAATCTTTATTTTGATAAACTATATAAAGTGAAATTTAAGTATGTGTAAAATCTGTTTATGCATAGAAATTATTTATTCTATAAGTGAAAATCTATTTATAATATGTGTTAAAAATAAATTTAATTTCAAATCTTTATTTTAACAAAGTGAAAATCTATTTTATTTATTATGTGTTAAACATAAATTTAATTTCGAATCTTTATTTTGATAAATGCGAAATCTATTTTATTTCATTCAATAAACTACATAAAGTGAAATTTAGGTATGTGTAAAATCTGTTTATGCTTAGAAATTATTTATTCTATAAGTGAAAATCTATTTATAATATGTGTTTAAAATAAATCGAATCTTTATTTTGATAAACTATATAAAATGAAATTTAAGTATGTGAAAAATCTGTTTATGCTTAGAAATTATTTATTCTATAAGTGAAAATCTATTTATAATATGTGTTAAAAATAAATTTAATTTCAAATCTTTATTTTAACAAAGTGAAAATCTATTTTTATTTATTTTGTGTTTAAAATAAATTGAATTTCGAATCTTTATTTTGATAAACTATATAAAGTGAAATTTAAGTATGTGTAAAATCTGTTTATGCTTAGAAATTATTTATTCTATAAGTGAAAATCTATTTATAATATGTGTTTAAAATAAATCGAATTTCAAATCTTTATTTTGACAAATGCGAAATCTATTTTATTTATAATGTGGTAAACATAAATTTAATTTCGAATCTTTAATTTGATAAATGAGAAATCTATTTTATTTCATTCAATAAACTACATAAAGCGAAATTTAAGTATGTGTAAAACTTGTTTATGCTTAGAAATTATTTATTCTATAAGTGAAAATCTATTTATAATATGTGTTTAAAATAAATTGAATTTCGAATCTTTATTTTGACAAATGGGAAATCTATTTTATTTATTATGTGTTAAACATAAATTTAATTTCGAATCTTTAATTTGATAAATGCGAAATCTATTTTATTTCATTCAATAAACTACATAAAGTGAAATTTAAGTATGTGTAAAACTTGTTTATGCTTAGAAATTATTTATTCTATAAGTGAAAAACTTTGTATAGAAATTTTAATAAGTTTATTTATTTTTTTACAATCATATGACATAGAAATTATTTTATAAGTGAAAAACTTTTTAATTAGAAGATTTAATTAAAACTTATTCTCATAAGTTTAAACTAAAAATTTATTATTCTAATAATTTATTTCCTTACAAAATTTATGAGTCATACTTCGTTTAAAGGTGCTTTTTATATTATTCAAATCAAAAAGTTATTATTATTGTTTACTTATGAGAAACTTAATTTGCATTCATTATAAATAAAAAAAATTTAATTATTAACTAGAAAATCAGTTTACTTATAATTTTCATCAACTAGTGTTGTTTATTTAATTTCCAACATCCTATACTTTGTGATTTATATAGTAATTATCGCTTATACAATAAAATGTTAGTGTTCAAGTAGATTCATGTTCAGTCATGTTTAGGATGACTCATCGTTTGATGAGTCATCGCATAGCTTATACAATAAAATGTTAGTGTTCAGACATGTTTAGCATGACTCATCGTTTGATAAGCTATCAATTAGATTATACTTATTCAATTTATTTTTGTTGTATAAAAGTTAGATTTGCATAACCTTTTGTTTATTAAATCTTTAACTAGGAGAATTTATTTTTCTAAAATTTGCATACCTAATCCTATGTTTAGTTAAAATAGTGTATTGGTTTATTAAAATAGTAGCGTGTATGTATAAAAGTTAGATTTATTAAATCTTTAACTAGGAGTATTTATTTTTCTAAAAAAATTTTTAAAATTTGCATACCTAATCCTATGTTTAGTTAAAATAGTGTATTGGTTTATTAAAATAGTAGCGTGTATGTATAAAAGTTAGATTTATTAAATCTTTAACTAGGAGTATTTATTTTTCTAAAAAATTTTTAAAGTTGCATACCTAATCCTATGTTTAGATAAAATAGTGTATTGGTTTATTAAAATAGTAGCGTGTATGTATAAAAGTTAGATTTATTAAATCTTTAACTAGGAGTATTTATTTTTCTAAAAAAATTTTTAAAATTTGCATACCTAATCCTATGTTTAGATAAAATAGTGTATTGGTTTATTAAAATAGTAGCGTGTATGTATAAAAGTTAGATTAATTAAATCTTTAACTAGAAGAATTTATTTTTTCTAAAAATTTTTAAAGTTGCATCCTATGTTTATAAAATGATTCGTTTATTTAATGACTCATCGAATAGATTTATTTATTTATGTTGTATAACCTTTTGTATATGAAATCTTTAACTAGAAGAATTTATTTTTCTAAAATTTTTTAAAGTTGCATCCTATTCGTTTATTTTCAGTTGGGTATTTCCTTCGGTATACCCGATGACGAATTTCATATGCTGTGTGATGTTGCCGAGATGAATGACGAGGAGTGGCGAAACCCCCAATGGGACGACGCCGCCCAACCTGAACCCCAACCTGAAACCCAACCTGAAGCCCAACCTGAGCCTTCTAAGGTATGTATTGTTTTGCATTAAAAATGAGAGTGTTTCCTTTTAGAAAAGTTTGAAAAATTGTCCCTTTTACAAAAGTTAAAAAAAATGTCTTTCTTATTATAGATTCAACCTGTTTGCCCTACTTGTGGGAAATCGTTTGCGAGGAATTGTGATTTGACTAGGCACAAGAAAACACACAACACAGAAAAAATGTTCGTGTGTCTCAATTGCCATAAGGAATTCTCCAGAAAGGATGCTTTAAACAGACACCGAAAATCGCATCACTCCTCGAGTGAATTACAAGAATCTGTAGATCCTCAGCCCGGTCCTTCTAAGGTATGTATTATTTCTTAAAGTTTTTGTGATATTTCAAAAAATTGTAACACTTTGATTAAAAATTGTGACACTTTAATTAAAAAATCGTTTTTTATTCTTTTATAGGGTTTCTCCTGTTCTGTGTGTTTGAAGGAGTTCTCCAGAAAGGATGCCTTAAACCGACATAAGAAGTTGCATGATGCTGACACTTCCACCCATCAATGTGCTACATGTCAACGAAAGTTTAGTCGCCTGGACGAGTACAACGCTCATCTAAAGAGTCATAACTACCCCTGCAAAGAATGCCAGTCCACCTTTTCCTCTAAGTCATCATTAATGAACCATATGCGACTCCAGCATTCAAATAGCCTAAGTGAGAGCCGGAAGAAACCGAAAACGACTCCTCCACCACTCTCTCGAAGACGACCCTATACGCAAGCTTTGAACACGTTTAAGACGGTGCTCATTGAACCTACTGAAGCTACTCGGTACGATGTGAAAATCTTTTTAGAGTCTATTCGTGCCGAGATACATGAAAACATCCTACAGGAATTGTATGAGAAAGATTCGATCAAGTGGTACCTGGTAATAAAAGTCTGCTTTGAAAGAGAGACAGCCGAAGGAGAACTGGAAATTATGGATGCCTACTTCAGAACACCCTGCTACCAGCAACACACTCCTGATTTAATTGATGATCAATTAAGTGTAGGATTCATGAAGATTATTCAAAACTACGAAGAGTTCTTAGAGAGAGGTTCCGGCTGGGTGCTGAGAAACATCTACTACCTAGAATTCAAGTCTGCTAAATATAACCCCTTGAGAGCGAGTAGCTATCAAGAATTGCCAGCGAAACTGCTTGCCAAGAAAGCCATCTTAAATATACAGAACAGCGATAACAAGTGCTTCCTATGGTGTCTGCTAGCACACAAACTGAATTTGGATCGTACAAGAAAACCCGAACGAGTCTCCCACTATTTACCTCATGAAGAGGAAATCAAGATGGGTAATGTTCAGTACCCTGTTCCCATCTCAAAAATAGGCCTCATAGAAAACCTGAACAATCTTAGAATCAACGTCTTCGGCTACGAAAACTCTAAAGTGACCATTTTAAGAATTTCCGAAGTAGAAGATGTTGAAGCTATCAACTTATTACTCCTGGCAAACGAGGAAGGTGCCCACCACTATTGTCTAATCCGGAACTTTTCCAGATTAATGGGAGACCGCACAAAACATCGGTGCACACAGTATTATTGTTATAGATGCCTGCATGGTTTTTCAACAGAACTTTTGTTAAAAGATCATGAAACAAACTGCAAAAAACACACAGCTCAAGCCATTGAGATGCCCAGCAAGGAGAAAAATATATTAGAGTTCACGGGAACCCATCTTCAACACCCTATCAGCTATATCATCTATGCGGATTTTGAAAGTTTGCTCGAGCCTATTGCATCTGCTGTTCCATCCTCATCAAACTCCTACCTGCAACATACAGCCCGCCATACACCCTGCGGTTACGCTTATGTAATCGTAGGGTCTGATGGCAAAGCCGTCAAGCCCATCTTTAGCTATCGAGGAGAGAATGCAGTCAAGCATTTTCTAGAAAATATCCTCATGGAAAAAGATCTCCTTGAAGAAAAACTCCAAGAAATTAAGCCAATGAAGCTCTCTGCCCAAGAAGAGGAGGCCTTCCAAAATGCAACAAGGTGCTGCATATGTCGTCAACCCCTGTTACCCGGATGCATTAAAGTTCGAGATCACAATCACGAAACTGGAGTTTTTAGAGGTGCCGCCCATGCTAGCTGCAATCTCAATTTTAAGCAGCCAAAGAAGATTCCCGTGGTTTTCCACAACTTGAAGAACTATGATGCCCATCATATCATGACAGAATTAGGCCATTTTCAAGACCATCAGATACAAGTCATCGCAACAACATTAGAAAAATATATATCATTCACTTTAAAGAAACCAGACAGTCCTGTACAGCTCGTCTTTCTTGACTCGTTCCAATTTTTGCCTGCTTCGTTAGAAAAGTTGGTGAAGAATTTGGATATTAGTCAGTTTAAAATTCTAAAAGACCAGTTTGAATCAAGTACCGATCTAAGTCTCCTCACCAGAAAAGGAGTATATCCCTATGACTACATCACCGGATTTGACAAATTCCAAGAAACAGTGTTGCCGCCTCCTTCAGCGTTTTTCAACTCACTTACGAATGAAGCCGTTGAAGAGGCTGATTATCAACATGCAAAAAACGTATGGGAAGTCTTCCAGATAAGAAACCTCGGCGAGTATCACGACCTGTATGTGAAGACAGATGTTTTGCTTCTTGCCAATGTGTTCCAAAATTTCAGAAGTCTTTGCCTACACTATTATAACATCGATGCTGCCCATTTATACACCTCTCCTGGACTGTCCTGGCAAGCCTGTCTGAAGATGACTGATGTTAAGCTAGAGCTGCTTACGGATATCAACATGCTGCTGTTTATTGAAAAAGGGGTGCGCGGGGGTGTGTCGCAGATTTCACACCGTTTCGCTGTTGCAAACAACCCGCACACTCCTCACTACGACTCAAGTAAGCCCTCTAGTTATATCATGTACTGGGATGCGAACAACCTTTACGGTTGGGCTATGTCCCAGTACATGCCTTATGGCAAGTTTCAATGGATGGATCCCTCTCACATTACTGAAGATTTCATCATGAACATACCCGAAGATGCAGCTGAAGGCTTCATTTTTGAAGTGAATTTGGAGTACCCGACAAATCTGCATGACCTCCACAATAGCTACCCACTTGCACCTGAAAGAATGACCGTGACAGAAGAAATGCTCTCCACCTATGCCAAGTCCTTGTTGCAGAACCAAAAGTATTCAGGAACACCCAAACTCATTCCAAACCTCTACAATAAATCAGAATATGTTGTACATTACAGAAATCTACAGTTATACCTAAAACTTGGAATGAAGCTATTAAAAGTGAACAAGGTTTTGAAATTTCGACAAGCACCCTGGCTAAAAAAGTATGTAGACTTCAACACAGAAAAACGAAAATCTGCAAAGAACAGCTTTGAGAAAGATTTCTTTAAACTGTTGAACAATAGCGTCTATGGAAAGACCATCGAAAATTTGAGAAAACGTCGTAACATAGAACTGTGTAACAATGAAGTCAGAGCCCAAAAATTAGTTGCATCACCGAATTTTACAACTTTTAAAGAATTTTGCAATAACCTCGTAGCTGTGGAGAGAACAAAACCCACCATCCTGATGAATAGACCGATATACGTGGGTTTCTGTATCCTTGAATTAGCAAAGTTGCTCATGTACGACTTTCATTACAATTTCGTTATGAAAAAGTATGAAAGTCGTGCAACTTTGTTGTTCACGGATACAGACTCCTTGACGTACTGTATCCAGACAGCCAACATGTACGAAGATATGAAGGAAGATCAGCACCATTTTGACTTCTCAGAGTATCCAGAAAATCATCCGCTATATTCTACAACTAACAAAAAGGTCCTTGGAAAGTTTAAAGACGAACTCCACAGTCAAGCTGCCTACAAATTCATTGGATTAAAGCCAAAAATGTATGCCATACAGTCAGCTGGTGGTGAAAAGAAGACAGCAAAAGGCATATCAACCTCCATTGTTAGAAAAAAATTAAGTGTTCAAGACTACCAAGAGTGCCTGCAAAAGGAGATAGCCACTTATGAGCAACAAACCAGAATCCTACAAGAACGTCATCAACTCTATACAGTTAATCAAAACAAAAAGTGTTTATCTCCTTTTGATGACAAGAGGTATCTACTAGATGATGGAATCACCAGTCTGGCTTATGGCCATTACAGAATACCGCAGCATCCATAGTGAAAATTTTTGTATATATTGTTTCTGCACCTATGAAGATTGTTCCTGCATCCTGTATATATTTTAAATTGTTTCGCACCTATGAAGATTGTTCCTGCATCCTGTATATTTTTAAATTGTTTCGCACCTATGAAGATTGTTCCTGCACCCTGTATATATCAATTGTTTCGCACCTATGAAGATTGTTCCTGCATCCTGTATATTTTTAAATTGTTTCGCACCTATGAAGATTGTTCCTGCATCCTGTATATATCAATTGTTTCTGCACCTATGAAGATTGTTCCTGCATCCTGTATATATTTTAAATTGTTTCGCACCTATGAAGATTGTTCCTGCATCCTGTATATATCAATTGTTTCTGCACCTATGAAGATTGTTCCTGCATCCTGTATATATTTTAAATTGTTTCGCACCTATGAAGATTGTTCCTGCATCCTGTATATATCAATTGTTTCTGCACCTATGAAGATTGTTCCTGCATCCTGTATATATTTTAAATTGTTTCTGCACCTATGAAGATTGTTCCTGCATCCTGTATATATTTTAAATTGTTTCGCACCTATGAAGATTGTTCCTGCACCCTGTATATATTTTTAAATTGTTTCACACCTATGAAGATTGTTCCTGCACCCTGTATATATTTTTAAATTGTTTCGCACCTATGAAGATTGTTCCTGCATCCTGTATATATCAATTGTTTCGCACCTATGAAGATTGTTCCTGCATCCTGTATATATTTTAAATTGTTTCGCGCCTATGAAGATTGTTCCTGCACCCTGTATATATCAATTGTTTCTGCACCTATGAAGATTGTCTGAACCCTGTATATATCAATTGTTTCTGCACCTATGAAGATTGTCTGAACCCATGCTTTGAAGACAACCTCAGAAAACTATGTGATGAGTTCACCAGGTTGATATTTTTTATTTTATTTTTTATTTTTATTTTTTTTAAAGGAACTAACTCCCGCCTTGCTCTACGGAGTGAAAAGGGGCACCGCAGGGCCTCGGGAGGGCAGTCTCCCAGGCGCTCAAGGTGAACTCTTTCTTTCTCTTTTTTTCTAACTTTATTCTTTCCACCTTTTTTCTTAAATTTGTATTCTCTTTCTTACTTTTTTCTATACATTTTCCTTTCACTTATTTCTCTAATTGTAAATTTTGTATGTATCTCTTTTCAGGTTAAGTCCCAAAAGATCGTGACGTTCCCGCAAAACTTCGAAAAAATTTTGAAGTCCCCAAAATTGTGAAAAAAATACAAAGTCCGAAATTTAGGAAAATAAATCTATCTCCTCAAAATTCCCCTTCTCCCCGATATATGGCAGCACCAAACCTCATCCAAGATGATAGTTAAAGTTTCTATTCTTCCGGTGGCAACGCTCTAAAAGTTTCTATTCTTCCGGTGGCAACACCCCCTCGTCCAAGATGATGACTAAGTAGTGTAAAAAGGGGGCGTTGAGCGACAGGGTGGTGGCGTAGTGGTGTCAGGGTGGAGGCGCCACTACGCCACCACCGTGTCGCTGAACCCCCCTTTTTACACTACTCGCATAGAACAAATATGCTTATTATATATTATGTGATTAGTTCAAAAATAAAACTATTGATAAAACTATTTTGTTCTTTCTATACTAATTAAATATATGTATAAAAAATAAATATAATATTATAAAATATATTATTGCATAACTTAAATAACTGATGAAAAATAAGAGAAATTTATTTCGTACCATAACAAATAGTTTTTATGTCGTACTAGCTATAGTACTCATTGTTCCCACAAGAAATTCTACTAGAAATTCCGTAATTCACTGCTTAAAAATTTCGATTAAATTCAATACGTACAATGAATGAAGTATTAATTAAAATAAATTAATACAAAAATAAAAAGGAACTAAAATAAAAAACTTTTGTATAACTATTTAATAATTAATAATCT
Organism: Salticus scenicus; assembly: GCA_963930645.1. Taxonomy (NCBI): domain Eukaryota; kingdom Metazoa; phylum Arthropoda; class Arachnida; order Araneae; family Salticidae; genus Salticus; species Salticus scenicus. The sequence continues at coordinate 339,763,478 of OZ005652.1, read as the reverse complement.
ATTTTTCTTAACATGGCTTGCTAAATGTTTTGTGGTACAAAATGTTTGAATTGTTGAATAAACAGTTTTAAGTTTAAAATCAAGCACTGTTTTTAAAGTAAAAACTATTCAGAATTTAAGTTTAAACTTTGAATTAACGCAAAACAGCGATATACATTTTTTTTTTCTTTTTTTTTTAAGATAGTAAGTTTAATAAAACTATTAGCAGAAGGTACAAATAAATCACAAACAATACAAAGTGTAATACAAACATAAAATAACTGTAAAAATATGACAGGGTGAAATATAAGCACACATAATTGAAATTGCTGACAATTGAAATGTATGAAAATTTAGTTATTAAAAATTCAAAACAAGTTAATTTAAAATTTTAGCTTCTAATCAACTTCACAGTAACATTTTAAATTAGTTTTTTAATTTAGAATTATTGAAAATTTATTTAAAAAGAAAAATATTTAAAAATTAAAATTTGAGTCAACTGCAACATAACTGTACGAGTTTACCGAATCCTACAACTTAAGGTAAAAGAAACCTGAAAATTTATCAAAAACTATATAAGCACAAGATGTTTAAAAATATCTGGATTGAAACAACCACATGAATTCCATTACACACTATTACACATATTATATGCAATGCTTGGAGATAATGTGATTAAATGATATAAAATTAGCCTAGCAATGTAGACACCTAAAAATTATCCGGTAAGAGAAATTTGATACACGCGTAAAGACATGAAAAATGGATTTTAAATAGCGATTAAAAGTTGAAACACCAATTTTCGATATCTAAAATTGACCTGCCTAATCATAATCGCTGTTAATTTTCCGATAATAACCATGTGATATATGAGGAGGGATATTATTATGGGCTATGTAACAATTATGGGCTAACTATTATGGGTAAAACTATTATGGGCTAAACTTGTAACTATTATGGGCTATGTAACAATTTTCAAGAAAACCGTTAGAACCGTTTTCGAGTTACTGACTTTTATTAAAACTTTGCGTGCTCAACTGATGACCGGAAAACAACAATTACATACAAAAGGAGATCTAAAATTGGATTAATAAGGCGAATAAAAAAAAAAAAAAAATCCCTACAGCTGTTTTTAAAGGAAAGCATTTGCGAGCCTTGAAATTAAGTTACTTTTACTGGAGGTCTGTCAATTTTTCTGCGCTAACCAACTAATGATTACGAAAGGCCATCCAATAGAGTATTTACATAGCATCTTTGAAGAAAATCATTAGTGCCGTTTTTCAGATACGGACTTATCGTACCACTTCCGGTTTCCGATGTTCCACTTCCACTCTTCTAATTTTCACCAAATGTCAGAAAAATCATTTGCACACCACACCTGTCTGAATTATGATGTTTCATAGTTTTATCTTTATTAAATTCGGAGATATGATTGTCAAACGGTTCACCATACACATACACACACATACACATGTACACACCAATTTCCAAAAGTGACTTTTTTGGACTTTGGAGACCTAAAAACACATAAATCGAGTGAAAACTCGATATTGAGTTTTTGAACCGAATACAATATTTTCGTTACCTGCGGTACTCGGGTAATGGAAGTAAAAAGTGTTCGAGGTTGTAAATATAAATATAAATAACGGAATATTTCAAATTGCTCAACTTACTGCTTTTGAAACAGATTAATTAAGTTGGTGTGTCACTCACACGACTTCTCTTACCCTGCATTTGAGTACTATAAAGAGAGATTGAAGATTAAGGGGTATGTTAAAAAGAACTGTATGTAAATATAATTAAAAAACAATTTGAAACAGATTTCAGTACAGATTTATTTGACATATAATTCTGTATAGGAAGGGATGAGTGAGCTACTGTGCATCTTAAGGACCCGCTTAAAAGAAAGTACTTATATCTATTAAAAAAAGAAAAAAGAAAAAAAATCAAAGTTGTTGTTAAATTTAAAATATTTTTCCCAATTATTTACACAAATTTAACCTTCAATACTTTTTGAAACTTATCAAACTTAATAAAAATTTCCAGAGGCAACGTCATAGCAACTTCAAAATATCAAACTTTTATTGTATGCATTTTTTTTTTTTTTTTTTTTTTTTTTTTTTTGAGTTCAGTTAATAAAAGGCATCCATATAAATGAACCTCCAAAAACTTGATTTTTCGTATTCAGGGGACCTCATAACAGATTATGATACAAAAAATCGGAGTTGAAAATTGAACTTCAAAAACATTGCTCTCTACAACATGAAAAGTTAATTTTCTTTCAAGAGCAGTTTTTATGCTTATGATAAAATGTACGAAAGCACTTACACGAAAGTCATTAAAAATTTTAAAAAAGCTTAATTTTAGGTGGATTTGCTAATTGTATATACATGGGGAAATATGCGCTGCATATTTAGTCCTATTTGAAAGAAGAATAAACACAATCTAAAATGCATTTCCACCTTTTTTCTAGAATAACCCAATATACCAAAAAGTTTTGGGGTAGATCTGTTTATGAGTAATGAATGAATACCGTACCATATTTTATACAAACATGCTTTTATGCATAAGAAAAATATATGCTCATTTTATTTTATTTTATTTAGTGTAGCCAATGTATGTTAATTTTACCCATCAGAAATTTTGTTCATAGACAGAAATTTTGTCCATTTGAATTCTACACGACGATTTACCTCACTGAAAACTTTAAGAATCTTGACGAAAATGTTGCATTCCTATATGACACAGATTTAATTTGTCGATTTCCGTTTTCTTGCTACTATTTATTTTTTAAAAATATTTATAAAAGTCGCACAGAAACGCAAGCACATACACAAATGGAGAACAACCGATAAAAATATTTTTTTCGTGGTCAGGGGACCTCACCCCAAAACAATATTTTCTCTACCTATGGGTAAGAAAAAATTTAAAATAACATTTGCCATAACATAAAACTATTACTTAGATTTAAAAATAAAAAGGGGGGGGGGGAGAAACGGAACGCATCGAAATTTTATTAAATGATTAAACGATTTTTTTTTTTATTATTATTATTATTCTGATGGCAATTTTATCTTCTTTGTTCTTTAAAACATAAATATACAAACATTGTTTCGATGCGATAACAATTTACATAAAAAAGGCTTATTGAGCATGCTCAGATTTTTGTAAACCAAATTAAAATTTCTAAAAGGGGAAAATATAGAATTTTAAACTAGAAACTTGCGTGTAATATCTCATAAGATGATACGTATTTTCGTTCAGTCTTTTTTATGTGAAATCCAAATAAAGTAGAGTTACAAGCATATACAAATATAGAAAATAATTTGTAGGCATTTCCTGTTTCCTGATGTCAGAAATATAAAAATATCGGAATTTTTTTTATAATTTGTGCGTTTTTCAGGCAGTCTTACTTTAACAATGAAAATTACATGTCTATATTTTATGACATTATTTTCAAATTATTTTATAAAAAAAAAAAAAAAAAAACTGTTTAGATGTTTTTAAAAATATATTTTTATTATCTTACTCAAAACATTCGACAAATTCACTGTAAAAATAATCTGAGCAATTTGTTTTACAAATTTCGGCTTTATATTTTTGTAAAAGGAATCCTTACAAAGAAAAAATCATTTAAAAGGGAAAGAGACTATTATATTTCAAAATTTATGAAGTTAACTTGAATAAAATTTTCCTTTTCAAACCTATATTATTGCTTGAAACAAATTATATCCATAAAAGAAAAGAATTTTTTTAAATAAATCTTCTAATACTTTGTAATCAGGCAAACTTAAATGTCACACATCACGTAAATTAGCAATTTTATGTAACTGACGGATGCTTTTTAAGAAAATGTGGAAACTATTTTACTTCCTTTAATGTTAAATAACTGCAATTATAGGAGCAATTGAAATACAAATGGCCCATCTTATTTAAAAATTCATGAAAGTTTTAGGAAACAAAATTTATTCCAGTAATCATGTGCCAAATATTGCATTTTTTATGTGTGTTTATCTCCAATAATAACCACAATGAAAATACATTTGTCCGTGAAAAATATACAGAAAATAATTTCATTTATGAAATCCAACAAATATTTTGTTTTATATTTTGTTCTAATTAAATTTAGTAAAATTATGTCAGTGTGTATAAAATAAAGCAAAACATTAAGTTTTACTACCTTTAAAAAGATATTTTTAATAATAAAGATAATAACAGTGAATTAATTTTAATTATCAGCTTTTTTTTTTTTTTCAATTAACTCTGAAATGTATCGCACAATAATATTTTACAGTCTGCAACAAAATTTTTGAACCTCTAGCAATAATTACTATTTAAAAGGTGAGTACTTAATGGTTTTGTTAAATAAATGTTATTCGAGTTAAACTGTTTATAATAAAGCAAGTTGACGATGAAAAATAGCGATCAAACTAAAAAATATATACAGGAAAAATGTGGATGTGTGCTTCAATAATTTTGCTGCCGATGTAATGCAAATTTTATTACAGTGATATTTTCAATAATAAGAAAAATAAAATCTTATTGAAATGTAATTCTATAATAAAAATCAGCTGATATACATTACGTAGTGTTATAGTGGTTGTGAGACGGGCGCTTCCTGGAAAGAATTACACACACACACACAAAAAGAACATTCTTTTTGTGTTGTAGAGAGTAACAACGAGGTGGAGTAAAAGAATGAAATAAGAAAAGTGTGTGTGAAAGCATAATTGCTAAATAAAGGCTTTTTAGAATTATTATTATTTGTAAATTTGATATTTTATTTGTTTATTTGAGTATCGAAATATGGAAAACATTTAGATAATTTCTTTTGCTTTATCTTTTCCGAAATGGAATCCTTTCATGCGTGTACATATGTATACATATGATATTAAAATTATTTATGACTTATTATGCATGCTACAATGTGTAAGTATAGTTAGATATTCCAAGTTTTTTTGTATTCTGGTACTTTTTCAGCTATAATATTCTTTAAAAAAAAACATATTTGCCATAGTTTTTTTTTATTATTATTAATTTTCAAGATAAAAAATAAATTAATATTGTTATTTGCAATTTTTGGTTGACAAAATATCTGAACACAAACACTCCTGAATATTATTTTATAAGCTATGTAAATAATATTATTTTTCTTTACTTTTCCAATTGCGCCTCATTTTTAACACGCTTTTATTAGCTTCACCTGTATGTATGTATGTATGTTTGCATGTTTGTAACCGCTCTGGGAGCAAACAAAAAATCTATATTGTAAAAAAATAACTGTTCCCTACGTGAAATTCGTGGCGTTGACGTATAGCTCCGCGCTACGAACCTAAAGGTCTAGCGTTCGATCCCAGTCAGCGAACATTTTTTAAGAATGGTTTTTCTTTAATTCTAAATTATTTTAATTAAAGATTTAAATGTATGTAAATATTATGGTGTGTTAATCACACGATTTTCTCTTACCCTGCATTTTAATACTAAGATAGATATTTTGTGTTTTTTAGTTCATATTTCTATAAAAGCGTGTTCTTTAAATTTTTTTAAACTATAATATTATTAGCTTCACCTGTATGTATGTATGTATGTTTGTAACCGCTCTGGGAGCAAACAAAAAAATCTATATTGTAAAAAAAAACTTTCCGTACGTGAACGGCGTGGCTTTGAGGTATAGCTCCGCGCTACGAACCTAAAGGTCTAGCGTTCTATCCCAGTCAGGGGAGACTTTTTAAAAATGGTTTTTGTTTAATTCTAAATTATTTTAATTAAAGATTTAAATGTATGTGAATATTATGGTGTGTCACTCACACGATTTTCTCTTACCCTGCATTTTAATACTAAGATAGATATTTTGTGCTTTTTAGTTCACATTTCTATAAAAGCGTATTCTTTAATTTTTTAAAACTATAATATTATTTAACTACATTTTATTTAATTAAATTTATGCGCACAAAATTACTAAACTGTATGATTATATATGTATATATGATAACATTTACAAAAAAAAATTTTGTGTGGAAAACAATATGCACATATTTGTCGCTTAAATATTCATATATTAGTCGCTTAATTCAATGCATACGAATCTAAATATCCAAAAATATTCTAACTAAATCTATTTTATTTATATAAATCCTTACTATATATCCACATAACTGTAAAATATTTTTTTTTACAACATGAGAATCTTTTGATAATGTACATACATATGTAATACTTTTAGGTGTATTATTATAAATTAATTGGTTTACATCACGTGGTCAAAAGACTTGTAAATAAGAAATGTTTTCATACGAATGATATCCTCAGAAAAATGTTGAAATAAAGTGTCAAAAATAATATATTTTATATATTTATGTTAAAAAATTTCTAATAAATAAAAACTAAAAAAAAAAAAAAGTTTTTGAATATTTAAAATAACCAATATACATCATTAAATATGATATTATTTATTTTTTACTATCCGGTGTCAGAACAAATAAACTACCAAAATAATATCTTATAAATTTATAGTTATAAAACTCATTATAGTAACAAAAATAAATAAATAAATAAATAAATAAATAATAATAATAATAATAAATAGCTAATAACAAAAAAACTGAATTTTGTAAATAACCGATATATATCTTTAAATATAATATTTTTACTATCTGATGTCAAAACAATGAAAATATCAAAATATTATATTATATAGTAAGTATTGTAAATAGGAATAATATTTTTTATTAAGATTTTAAAATTATAAATTTCATTACATAAAAATAATTAATAAGTAAAAATTAATTATTATAAAAATAAAATTATGAACATGAGACTATGTAATTAGATATAATGACATTTGTACTATTTCTACGATATATTTGTAGAACATTCCGATTGTAAAGATATTCTACTCTTTTATGTCAGAAATTAAGATAAAACTGCATATATAGGCAAGATACCCTTTTCGCTTTTAACATTGCCTGAAGATATGACAAGAGAAGTGAAAGATATCAATTCAGTATATTATCAGCAGATTTCCACAGGGAAAAGCTTTTTCAAGTATGAAAGATATTTCCTGTGATAAATGCAATCAGATGTTAAAAGGTTTAATATACATCAGCAATATAAATGTCTGTTTCCCTTTTCATTTTAATAGAACGTTTTGTACCTTTTAAAGATATTAAGAAATCTGTTGCTCACTCAGTACATAATACAATTAATGTTTATTTCTTCATATGTTTATATATTTATTATATTCAAAATAATAACATATAAATATTTTTTATGCTTTTTTTCTAATATTTATATTTAAAAGTAATCAAGCTCTGACTATTTAATAAATGTTTATTTGTAAGAATAATTATATTGCTTTAGTTCAAACAAGTTTGATTTCCGTTTATAGGATCTATTATTAATATAATTAACTTGGCAATAATCTTAGTTCAAATATATACATGTATATATATATAAATTGTCGTGTTTATTTAGAAATGAATGTTTAACTGTTTACAAAGTTAACATACTATATTCAAGATTTATTAGAAACAAATGAATATGATTGTAACAATGGTATACATTATTGTGATAGATGACATTATAAAGAATTAAGCAAAGAAAATCAAAATAATTCAGTGAATTTCGGTTTTTTAAATTTCATTGTATCTCAAGGTATATTAAAGAAGAAATAGAAAAAAAAAGTAATCACGTTATGATTTTGTTGTAGTGCAAAATAATATGAGATATGTTACTATTAGGTTGTCCCAAAAGTTAGTAAAGACTTGCGAAAAATTGACTTCTTTTATGCAATTTTTAATTTTTTCTTTTGTGTGTTTATATTGTTATAGTGATCTTCATCTTTGTATGCAAGATGGAAATTGATAAAATTGAGCTGAGAGTTTTGATTCGTTACTCCTGCAAGCGAGGACTTTCAACCACAAAAGCTGCAGAAGAGATTTGTGCTGCCGAAGGTTCAGGAACAATTGTATATGCTTCGATCTCAAAGTGGAACAAGCTAGTCCAGTCAAAATAGGAAAAATAGAAGAAAAAAATCGTGTAGTTTTGAAATTTTGCATACTCATAGCCGAGGGGGTCCTGAACAACATACTAAAAGTCCCCGCCCGTGGGGGGTGAGCGGGGGGCAGGGGGGGGCATTTAAGGGGGGCAATTTTCAGTTTTTATTGAATATCTTAAAAACTATCGCATTTAGAGAAAAAATGTCAATTACAAAATTAATCTACGTAAAATTTCCTACAAAAATGTATATTACATTTTGTTTCTACGATCATTAGTTTAGAAGATATAGGGAGATAAAATAACACATTTTCTTGAAAAATTCTTTTTTGCAATAGTAAAATCAACTAAAGTGTGCAATTAAAAGGGTTCTGGTCAAATATTTTCTAATGTTAAAAACAAATATATACATAGGGAGTATGCAAGGATAATACAGCATGTTTTGTAACTTTTAAATAATTTTAAGGCTAGCAGGCGCAAGTGGCGGTTTGAGTAAAAATTTAGATAACGAAGACCCAAAACCGATCAACATTAAAAGAAGAAAAAAATCGTGTATCTTAGAAATTGAGCACAGTTATAAAGTTAAGTGCCCTGAATAACATACTAAAAGTCCCTAACCATGAGGGGGGGGGGCATTTAAAGGGGGTACATTTCAGGGTTTTTTTTAAGTATCTTGAAAACTATCGCATTTAGAGAAAAAAAAATCTCAATTGCAAAATTAATCTACGTGAAATTTCCTAAAAAAATTGTATATTCTATTTTGTTTGTAAGATCAATAGTTTAGAAGATATAGGGGAATGAAATAACATTTTCTTAAAAAATTCTTTTTTTTTTTTTTTTTTTTTCAATAGTAAAATCAACTAAATTGTGGAATTAAAAGGGTTCTGATAGAATATTTTCTAATCTACAAAACAAATATATGCATAGGGAATATGTAAGGATAATACAGCATGTTTTGTAGGTTTTAAATAATTTTAAGGTTAGTAGGCGCAAGTGGTGTTTAGGTAAAAATCCAGATAACGAAGACCCAAAACCGATCAACATTAAGAAAAATCTTATAGCTTTCAGATTTTTTTTCTCTAAATGCGATAGTTTTCACGATACTTAATAAAAACTGAAATGTGCCCCCTCTAAATGCCCCCCCCCCTCCCATGGTTAGGGACTTTTAGTATGTTATTCAGGGCACTTTATAACTGTGCTCAATTTCTAAGCTACACGATTTTTTTTTTTTTTTATGTTGATCGGTTTTGGGTCTTCATTATCTAGATTTTTACTCAAACCGCCACTTGCGCCTGCTAGCCTTAAAATTATTTAAAACTTACAAAACATGCTGTATTATCCTTGCATATTCCCTATGCATATATTTGTTTTTTACATTAGAAAATATTTGACAAAAACCCTTTTAATTGCACACTTTAGTTGATTTTACTATTGCAAAAAAGAATTTTTCAAGAAAATGTGTTATTTCATCTCCCTATATCTTCTAAATTAATGATCGTACAAACAAAATGTAATTTACATTTTTGTAGGAAATTTTGCGTAGATTAATTTTGTAATTGACAGTTTTTCTCTAAATGCGATAGTTTTTAAGATAAGTAATAAAAACTGAAAATTGCCCCCCTTAAATGCCCCCCTGCCCCCCGCTCACCCCCCACTGGCTGGGACTTTTAGTATGTTGTTCAGGACCCTCTCGGCTATGAGTGTGCAAAACTTCAAAACTACACGATTTTTTTTTTTTCTATTTTTCCTATTTTGACTGGACTTATCCAGATTTTTACTCAAACCGCCACTTGCGCCTACTAGCCTTAAAATTATTTAAAACTTACAAAACATGTATTATCCTTGCATATTCCCTATGTATATATTTGTTTTTTACATTAGAAAATATTTGACAAGAACCCTTTTAATTGCACACTTTAGTTGATTTTACTATTGCAGAAAAGAATTTTTCAAGAAAATGTGTTATTTCATCTCCCTATATCTTCTAAACTAATGATCGTACAAACAAAATGTAATACACATTTTTGTAGGAAATTTTACGTAGATTAATTTTGTAATTGACATTTTTTCTCTAAATGCAATAGTTTTTAAGATATTTAATAAAAACTGAAAATTGCCCCCCTTAAATGCCCCCCCTGCCCCCCGCTCACCCCCCACGGGCGGGGACTTTTAGTATGTTGTTCAGGACCCTCTCGGCTATGAGTATGTAAAATTTCAAAACTACACGATTTTTTTCCTCTATTCGTCAAATTTTGGCCTTCGTTGCCTGGACTAAGCGTTCCGATTCTGGCGACATGAGTCTTGAAGATAAGCCTCGTTCCGGGCGGCCGTCAAAGTTGGATGATGGAGATTTGCAAACCGGTTGAATGGTACTTTGATCAGATCCGAAAGGTTGCAGATCGACGGCAGAAATTCCTTGAAAATGATGGTCTGCATTTTGAGGAATACTTTTTCTTGTTTTTGTTATTACTTGGCGAGTAAAACTTCATTTTTTTGCTAGTGTTTACGAACTTTTGGGACAACCTACTATTAATAATAAAAAAATAAAAATAAATAAATAAAAAGCCAATATCTTAAGAAATATATCCATAATAAACACTTAAATTCACAAAACATTTATCAAAAAGTTTTACTGATTGTAGAAAGATTAATATGCATTAAGGTATTAAATAATGGTTTGTATGAAAAGAGATAAATGTTACATTGGCATAGTAAAAATTGGATAAGTAACATACATAGTGAGTTGAATTAAGTGATTGATGCAAAACAATTAAAATTAATTTACATTACGTTCATACACTTGTTTCAGAATTTTCAACGAAAATAAAAGACTGAACAATTTAGTTCTGAACAATTTAGTTTTCCGAAGATATTCAAGCAGCGTGAGTGCTATTTTTTAAATGCTATTTATATGAATAATAATTTTAACGGCTTTAGATGTACTCATTCTAAAAATTTATTGAGATCAAGAAAATAAGCAAGAAAAATGACACTTTAAATCAATCATGAGTCGAATGAAAATGTTCTCAGGAAAGACTGAAACTGTCAAAGTATTGATTTATACACTGTAAAAACATATGAAATATAGCAGGACAAATACCGTAAAGTTTACGGAACTTACGCCGTCTGATTTTTTACGGTAAAAGTACATTATTTTTGCGTTATATTAAACATAAAAATATGGTTTATGTATCACTGCTTTTGTAAACGGCATTTATACCGTAAAATATAAGTGTTGGACAAAATAATAAGAACTCTTTTTTTTTAACGGTTTGTTGAATAGCTTTAAAAATACTTAATGGATTGTTCTTGGATTTTGTTAAAAAAAGTGTTTCCTAATATTTTTCAGCAAAGATTTTGTCACAAAAGCACTTAGGAGACGAACAACATATCCAATAAAATAAAACATATTTGTGATTACCCTGTGTTTGGAAGTGCGTCGATTCATTTGCAAATTTGAGATGTGGTTATAAATCATAATACCTAAAGCAAAGTAAAAACGTGCAAAATGTTTTGCATTTTTTAATAAAATATTTATAACTCATTATATAGTCATGCTATTCTCACAAAACAAAATGTTTTGCATTTTTTAAGTAAATATTTATAACTCATTATATAATCATGCTATTCTCACAAAACTCTATACTCGCATAAAATATAACATTTGTAACCCATGTAAAATTTAAAGATTATTCATCGCACTTCCAGATACATTCTAATCACAACTATTTTCTGTTTTATTAGATTTGTTGTTCATCCCCTACGGGCCTTCGTGACAAAGTCTAAGCTACAATGTATGAGGAAAGAAAGATTTCCTAAAAATGAAAAACAACGCATTAAATTTTTTTCATTCCGCAAAATGCAAAAGAACGAAAGTGTTTCCATTATTTTGTCCAACAGCTGTATGTCCAACAGTAATGTCCAACAGTAAATGAATTCGAGTATATATTAAGAATGTGAACCGCTAGTTCACAGCAGTGTTGAACAAAATGGGCATATGCTATACAAAACTTTACGGTATATGCACCTGTTTAACTGCTACCAGTATATAAACCGTAAATTAAAAAAAATTTTAATAATGTACAATAGCATTGTTGAAACCTTTTTTTTTTTTTTTTTTTTTTTTTTTTTTTCACCTCTCGCTTTTTCAAAAGTTTTTTTTTTCCTCATATAACCACAAATATACATGCTGAAAATTCAAATGTCTTAAAATCAGTTAACAAATGTCTTAACGGCCGTCTTCACTTACCGTCGCCGGAAGCTCGAGCCAATGTTATTCTATGGGGAAATTTTATTTACAAATAACTTATTAAGCAATACATATTTTTAAGTTCTGTTTTCACATTCAGAAAATTCCCATCTGATAAATTGACGGGCCTTTTTTAAAAAAGTATTTTTTTAATTTTTAATATTTTATTTTGAAATTGCAAAATGAAAAAAAATTCACATATTGAAAATTCGTATTTTGCAGCTTCGAAGTAAAATATAAAAAATTAAAAAGATAATTTTTTAAAAAAGGTCCGTCAGTTTAACAGCTGGGAAATTTCAGAATGTGAAAACAGAATATAAAAATATGTATTACTTAATAAGTTATTTGTAAAGAAAAATTTCCCATTGAAGAACATTAGCTTCGGCTTCCAGCGGCGGTGAGTGAAGAGGGCCCTTAAAGGAATGGTCCGATTTTTAAGCGACAAAAAAAAAAAAGGCTTACTTTTTAAGGCCTTTTTTTTTTTTTTTCATCTGTAATTAAGACATTGGAAGTGTTTTAAAACACCACCATTCTTAAGGCTTTTTAATAGATAAATAAAAATGGTGTGTGATTCTGTTTTAAATAGATTTTAGAATTTTCTAGAGCACAATTAAAATAAAAATATCTTTTTTTTCATTTCTCGGACCTGGAATAAAACCGATTACCAGCGTTATCGGAACCGAGTGCCTTACTAATCATGCCACGACGACTCATGGCTAAACTTGTTTGCATGATAATATATACGGCAGGTTTGTGTTTTAAATGATATTTTTTTTTCATAGAAATATCGGTAAATATCTAAAGGTTAATTATCTTAAATTTAATACGTAGATGTTTAGAATTTTGTAAAATGCATACCAAATATATGTTAATTGCAGCCTATGATGTTTAGCAACGATTCCTTTTATAATTTAAACTGATCTTTCAAAGAAAACAAACTATAAATATAAATTCCAAAAAATATGTTGTTCTACATTTAAGTGCAGGTAAACATATGGAAAAAAAAAACTGTTTTTAAATAAATAATAATAATAAAAAGGCAGCTGTGCACAATTTGTTTACGATTCTGCAGTTACAAATTCGCTTCCTTTTCGCAACAAGTTAACTGCTTCATTCATCTTAATATTTTTCCTTTTAACAGAAGAAAAGTTTATACACTTTTTTTTAAAATTGTTACTAAACCAAATAAGTTTTGCGCCTAAATATGTTGTTTTATAAATTATATCAAACATAATTTTACGCAAATAAAATGCACATTTCTAGATTATTATTCATTGAATATTTAGTTTCATAAAGCTAACATTGCTTAAACAGCTTAAATACTTATTATATAAAATAATATTTTATTTATTGAATATGGAAAGAAGATTAAGCAGGGCATGCATGTTGCTTAAAGTAGATTTCATATGAAATATTTTCCAAGTAATACGAGTGTCTGCAAATTCACAAGCGTTTGATATCTAAAATTTCACGTATTTACGGGTTTCAGACATTTTTGTGTCCGAATTAATATTTCAGACACATTTATTCCTGAATTTAAGACCTCTCTATTTACAGTGAAACCGTTAAAACACACAACTGTCTTAAATTAAGATATCTGTTAAGTCTAAGTCCTATACTAAGACAATTACGTGTCTTAAATGCCTTTTCAGTTGTTTTTATGTCTCACTTTAAGATGTCTATATTTGAAATTGATTAGAGAAAATTACGACCCAAAGAAAGTGGTATGAAAATCAGATACATAAAAAGGTACTTGAATGCACAAATAAGTGCAACAGAAGATCTTATAGGTCTAAAAACATATGTCTTGAAATTACTTGTGTTTTAAATTTACATACTGAACCTTTTTACATTGAAATATTTGTTATTTTATTGAACCCGTTAAAAATGAATACTATTTTTGTCTTCTTGATGAGATATGTAAGGTTAGTACGCATTGACACTGTAGTAATCATTAGAAAAATAATCAGTAATAAGCAAAAATAATTTAAACCTTTTTTACACTATTTCCAGTTTTATTTAAAAACTTTAAAAAAAATTACTAACAGATTAGTAAAAATATTGAAAACGATCATATGAGAGACGATGCGTGCATAAACACTATAAAAAAAGAAGTAAATTATTAATTTAAATATTACCTATTTTGTTACGTGCATTATGAGTAATTTTAAAATGTAAAATAAGTAGACGTATCATATTTGTATGACGTATTTTAAAATTTTGTGACTTCCCTCCCCCCCATCTAAAGCATTGAATTTTCGTTAATATACAAAACAATTAATTAACCATCCTAACTAGAAATAGAACAAATTTAGCAAAAAAATAGATGTATGGACTTGTTTCAAATTAAAAGAAGGCTATTTGAAATACATCTCTTTATTTTACATGCAATATAATATGCATATTTCTTTTCCGTTTCAGTTGATACTAAAAATTTCACCGTAGTCTGGCGAAACTATCTACTTCTGACATATTGCAGTATTTTTTAACCACATTTCTTGTGACCATAGTAGCTTTGCGCAAGTGAAGAGAACGTCGAATGACTAGATATTTACGAAATGTAAAACTGTCGGTCAATTTGGTACCCCTCCAAGCATATGGCCTTGTACTAAAAGCTAGGCACGAAAAATGTGGTTATACTATATTTCTTGTATAATATTATTAAATATTTTAGCTGTAGGTTTTATTTGTATCTCTTGCAAGGTATTTTAATTATCTGGATATATTTTGATTATATGCAGCATTTAAAATATATATATATATATATATATATATATATATACACATAAAATTCTCAAGTCATTAGGAATATAATAACTATTTCCTTATATTATTAAAATCTGTGCGCATCTGTCTGTCTCTCTCTCTCTGTGTGTGTGTGTGAGAGAGAGAGAGAGAGAGAGAAATGGCTTATGGCTGCTAAAGCTCCTGCGCTGATGGTCGCAGTGGCTCGAAACCGGTACTAGAAGACGTGGAATTTCTTCATCTCGACATCGCAATAATTCACTAAGCGATGCGACCCCAATTAGCGGAGATATTAATTAAAACGTCCAACTATGCTTAATGAAAAAACGATTCAAAATGCCAGGCGACCGTAATTTTCATCGGGAACCGCGTTCCTCAAAAGAAAAAGCAGAGAGAGAAAATTTCGCGGGTTTTCGTAAAGCGATCCTAGGTGAACTGTTCGAGATATTAAAAATATACATGTACCACGAGAAAGAGCATTTATTACCGATT
Source organism: Salticus scenicus (assembly GCA_963930645.1). NCBI lineage: Eukaryota > Metazoa > Arthropoda > Arachnida > Araneae > Salticidae > Salticus > Salticus scenicus. The sequence continues at coordinate 339,748,018 of OZ005652.1, read as the reverse complement.
CTTACGGTACATTTTTTTTTTTAATACGGATTTTTTATATTTTTAAAAAAAGTTTTAAAAAGGGTAAAAAAAAATTTATCTTTTTCTCGATCGTCTTTTTTGAAGCGCCCTGTACGAAAGTATAACAGACCCACATTTCTTAACAAATGGTATATTTGGAAAGGTCGTTTAATCCTCTTTTGAACCATATAAGCATTTTAACAAAATACGGATTAGCGATCCATATTTTTTAGATTTTACGAAACACCGATTTTTTCATTTCTTTCTATATATATATATATATATATATATATATATATACAGACCTCGGTTACACAATTCACTGAAAGATTGAAAGATTTTTTCAAAAACTGAATGAGTTATAATTTTTTTTTTTTAATTTTAGGCATAAAACCATGGAATACCGCGATCTTGATCCATTCGATTTCATGTGATAGGTTACCATGGCAAATGACAGAGAAAACAGTATTCGGCCGAAAGAGATTGACAAATTTTACCAATTAAATTCACGCGGTTTTTGTAGTGGAAATAAAAATTGCAAATTTCAAAATGCTTCAATTTTCTTCAAAATTCTTTTAAACTTACTGTGCACTGTTTACATCAAAAGGGATAGTTGCAGTTCAAATTTCATCGATTTTGGAAAAAAATTACATTTTAATTTCAAATCAAATTTTATTCTAATACGCGCATTTCAAATTCTATTTATGATTAAATTTTTTTTAATACATCATCCGAAAGATATTTTAAAGCACTCTTATATATCGAATGTGAAATTTTAGATTTCACCAGATTTACACGTTTTGAGGCTTCCTGATTAGGTTTTATTTTGTATCTCAGCTACTAATTGAAATAATTTCATAAGTAATACATCATTTGAAAGTTTTGTTGATTTCAAATGGAACAGTACAGTATAGAAAGTTCTACCGCCACATGGCGCTGTAAAATTTTAAAATTTCAATATTTGAAATTTTAATTATGATTAAATTACTTTTAATGCATCATTCGAAAGATATTTTAAAGTACTTTTATATTATCGAATGTAGAATTCTAGATTTCACCCAATTTACACGCTTTCAGATGTCCTGATTAGGTTTTATTTTGTAGCTCAGCTACTAATTAATATAATAAAAATAATTTCATAACTAACACATCATTTGAAAGCTTTGTTAATTTGGAATGGAACAGTTGATTACAGAATTATCTACCGCCAGATGGTGCTGAATTACTTTATATTTTATATTTTCAATATTTCAAATTCTAATTATGATTAAATTAGTTTTAATACATCATTCGAAAGATATTTTAAAGTTCTTTTATATTATCAAAAGATTTCACCTGATTTATACGTTTTGAGGTCTCCTGATTAGGTTTTCTTTTGAATCTCAGCTAATTGAGTTAGACCGTTAAAAATTGGTATATATAGGTTAATTAGGAGGGACTGGAAGGATGGGGAAGAAAAAGGCGCGCACAGCGCACTTATCCCCTAACCTGTGCGCACACAGCGCGCACGGCACTACGCTACCGAAGGCAGTGGGGACCCGGTGCGACTTTTTACCCGATCAGAAATGATTTTTTTTTAATTTCTTTTCTTAAGAAGAAAAATTACTGTTAGTGATTCATTAATTATAGTGATTCATTTAAAAATACTGATCCGCTAATGGGCGAAGCTCGCTAGTCTCCTTATATTATTAAAATCTGTGCGCATGTGTGTGTGTGTGAGAAATGCATTATGGCAGCTAAAGCTCCGGCGCTAATGGTCGCAGCAGTAGGGAACGGTACCAGAAGATGTGGAATTTCTTCACACCTCGACATCGCAGTAATTCGCTAACCGATGCGACCCTAATTAGCCAAGATATTAATTAAAACGTCCAACTATGTCTAATCAAGAAACGATTCAAAAACCTAGGCGACCGTAATTTTTCGCCTGAACCGCGTTTCTCAAAAGAAAAAGCAGAGAGAGAAGATTTTGCGGATTTTTGTAAAGCGATCCTAGGTGAACGGTTCGAGATATTGAAAATACACCTATACCACGAGAAAGAGCATTTATTACCAATTCTTACGGTACTTTTTTTTTTTTTTTTTTTTTTTTAAATACGGATTTTTTATATTTAAAATAAAAGTTTTAAAAATGGTCCAGATTTTCTCTTTTTCTCGATCGTCATTTTTGAAACGCCCTGTAAGAAATAATAACAGACCCATAACTGACAGACAGTGGGGTGTGAGTTTTTACCCGATCATAAATTATTATTTTTTTTTTTTAGGGGAAGGAATCGTCGCGCGCAGTGCGTGTATCCCTTAACTTGTGCGCGCGCAGCTCGCACGGGACTGCGTCACCGAAGGCAGTGCGGACCCGGTGCAACTTTTTAACCGACTAGAAATGATTTTTTTTTCTTTTCTTAAGAATGAAAGTTACTGTTAGTGATTCATTAATTATAGTGATTCATTTAAAAATACTGACCCGCTAGCGAGCGAAGCTCGTTAGTAACTTTAACAATTACAGTACAATATTTAGATATATCTGATTCCAAAAACACAGCCGGTAACGTAGTTGCTATGAGTTAAATGAATATAGTCTCTTAATGGCGAGGGCGTTTATTCCATTAAGGCTACAATGTATTTAAAGTATTTAAAATATGACGAATAAAATATGTTAAAATTTGAAAAAATAAAATAAAGAAATAAAATGAAGAAAAAAAAGAAAGAAAAAATAAATAAATATGTTTAATTAAATAAAATAAAATGTTTATAGTCGTGGGAAAGTATTTATTACAAAAAAGTGAAAAAGTATCCTTTAAAAAATTTATGTTTTAAGATAGGCCAAGAATGACTGCTACATTACTGCCTAAATTATTGCAGACTACTAATTAAACTGAGGACTGGTTATAGTGAATTTTGTGTAGACATTTTATCATTTGTGCTAATTTAGATTTTAAAACACAATTTCAAATTAAGTTATGAAATAACTAAAATTCGCTTAAATTTTATTATTCTAACAATTTACTTTTTCTTATAAATTGATTTGAGAATGCAAAATTATGTGCATATATATATACATAATAAAAATTAAAAGGGGTGAAGCGTTTTAGTTCCCCATCATACTATAGGTATGGGGAACTTAGGTAATCGTGAAAATTTTCGACCTCGGTTTTTTTACTTTTCTACACGTTTTCAGGTGTGAGGAATCCGAAAATGACAAAATTTCTATTGTGTCTGTCTGTAGGGTGTCTGTTAGTCTGTTAGTCTGTTAGTGGGTCAGTCCGTTAGTTTGTTAGTCTGTGTACACGATATCTCAAGAACAAATTGTCGCAAAGAGGTCAGATCAGTTTTAAAATATTACTTTCGACACTGGCAAGAACCCTATTCATTTGCAACATTCGAATTTTAAAACTTCGTAAGTTATTAGAAATTTACGATTTTCTTAACATGGGAGAATAGGACAAAAATTCACTTAAACGTGCATTAAATGAAAACTTTTTACTGTAAAAATGTCAGACCATTTTTAAAATATCAGTTTTGATGCCGGAATGAACATCAGTAACTATAAATATGCTACTTTGAAAATTTCGCAAGTTACTGGAAATTTACGAATTTCTTAACATGGCAGTATAGGGTAAAATTTCACATAAATGTCAATTTTGAGAGATATTTTCATCGTAAAGATGTCAGACTACTTTTGAAATATTATTTAGGATACTGGCATGAATATTAATGACTATGAATTTTCCAATATAAAGATTTCGCAAGTTATTGGAAATTTACGAATTTCTTAACATGTCAGAATAGAGTAAAATTTCACATAAACGTCAATCTTGAGGGATATTTTCAGCGTAAAGATGTCAAACCACTTTCGAAATATTATTTAGGATACTGGCATGAATATCATAGACTATGATTTTTCCAATTAAAAAAATTCGTAAGTTATTTGGAATTTACGATTTACTTAACATGTCAGAATAAGGCAAAATTGATCATAAACTTCCATTTTGAGGATCCTAAATACATTAGACAACTTCAAAATTAAGTTTATGATATTTGTTTGAACATGATTGAATACAAATATTCCACTAGGAAATTTTCGTAAATTATTCGTAATTTACGATTTTATCAACATAGCGAAATTGTAAATTTTTCATATAAATATGAATTTTGAGGTTTATTGCATTGGAAATAGTAGCATGAAAACTAAACAACAGAATTGACCCTGATAAAATAAATTAATAAATTAGAATAAGATAATTATATCCAAGTGAACGGTGGATAGCCTATTAGGCGGGGATTTCATTCTTTCACTGTATCAAGCTTTGGTCAAATTCATTTCTTTTAACATGATTATAATAGGTCTCACACTAGAAATTTCTGAGAACATAAATATGATGGGGAACTGAGCAGAGTCCACCTATGCCAACTAGTTTATAATCTTTTTGCAGGATTTATTGACAAGAGACAGTAAAAATGTAAAAGACAGAAACAAACTTAAAGACATTTTTGTAATATTTTTATGTCCAATAGTAATAAATATTGAAATAAATGTAATCGAAGTAATTTAAATGTGCTACAAAACGCACAATCGGCACAAAATTTAGAGCCGCATTACATAAACGTGGAAGAAGTTACCATAGATGCATTGTTGAAATTGTGACTTTTTTTACCTCTGTTAAATCCTCCTTCTTCCATTATTATTATTTTTTTTTTTCATTCTCCCAAACCATGGATAAAAATTTATTTGCTGATTTTTGACTTTTAACATAATTTTGTAGATGGCACGTTAGTTTTAACTTTATCTTCAAGAAACTTGAACATTTCTTATTAAGAAGATGTTATGTTTAGATAACACTTCATCTAATGAAGGTCATTTTAATGTAATATTTCCATGTACAATTGAAAGAAATATTGAAAAAAAATAGTCGAAATTTTTTTACAAGTACCACAAAACATACGTTTAGCTCAAAATATAGAGTAGTATAATGTACATAATTAGGAATTTACAATAGATTTCTGAATTGATATAGTTTCTGCGTTTCTTTAAGCTACTTTTCTGACTAATTTTATCTTTCACCACTCTTGGCGCAAACAGTAAATGACCTACAAATACAAGCAGTATTTTGTTTTCAAAAAATTAAATGTCAAATATAGTTTTTTTTTTTTTTTTTTTTTTTTTTTTTTTTACGTCGAATGTCAACTACATATATTTTACTCTTTTGGGGTATTTTTTATTAGTTTGTACTTGCTAAATTACGAACATCTTTGTAATTCTTTTTACCGCAAAAAGACACGAAGTTTCACAAATATGCATTTTGTTGTTTGTAGAATTTCGAACCACCTTAGACTTTTGTGCCAAGAGTCAACAATAAGTATTTAGGCCCTAACAGTTAGTGTGGAAGTAGAATGCAAAATAACAGCCGATACATGGTTTATACTTGACATAAAAATTATTATATTGCCTAAATTTGTTTTTCGTAAAATAACATACGATTTTCATCTTAAATCCCCAAATACCTTAAGTACTATTTCTTTTTTTGATAAAAGAATAAAAATAAAGTTTTGCCAGTTTTACATGAAGAATACATCTGAAACTTTAAACAAAATCAAAAATGTCATATATTCAAGCCTGTCTGATTTGCATTTATTTTATATTATTATTAATATTTTTTTTAAGAACTGTCTTATAAGCAATAATTTTATGACTTCCAATCTGAAGATTTTTCAAAAAATTGAAAATAAAACCAACTGTTACACATATCATAGGCTAATTTTTTTTTCTTTTTTATTTAAAAACTCATTGCAATAAAAAAAAAAAAATCCATAGTATAAAGATTAAAGATTTTGTTGCTATTTCCCTGTAAAAAGTGCAAGCAATTTATTAAAATGGTTTTTAGATTTCCAGTCTATTTAAGTACATTTTTAACTTTTTACTATGTTAAAATAATTTTTATATTACAAAAAAATTCTTGTAGAAATAATTGGAGATGATTGAAAACTTGTCTTTGGTATTAATACAATTTATCTATCAAATTTAAATTTGGTTTTACAAACTGAATTTTTTCTTTATAATAAAACGAATGATCATAACAAAGAATAAATATATCTAAATAAAAGTTCAAGGCTTTAGAGAAGCTCGAATTTCTTGAATGACCTTATATCTTCCAACTGAAATAATCAATCACGACCAGGTGAAGACGACAGCATATGGAAACGAATATAAATGGGAAAATGTACATCAAGGAACCAAAAACTATTTAAACATTGTTTATTGAATGAAAAAGTATCTGTTCATTCGAAAAGGAAGCCTTTTTTACTATAATTTTATAAGGAAAAAAAAAAAAAAAAAAAAAAAAAAAAAAACTCAAATGCTTGAAAATATTAAATTAATTGGGCAAGAGTCTATAGTTGAACTTTTTTAAAAGATCGTGTTTATTTTTTTAAATATTTATTAATTTATTTATTTATTTTTGAGCAAACTGTTTTTAAAGTAACATATTGTGATATGTAGGATCCCCGAACTTATGTACTAGGATAAGTCGGAAGCTTCAAAAGAGTCTTTCCGACCGATTCTTCACGATTTCCTAGTGACGATCTAGGTTGTATGGCATAAAGGGACTTGGTCACTTTGACGACACCACTGAAGTAGGTTTCATATAAAAGCATATACTATTTCCATTTAATACTTATAAATTGAACTATATTAGTTTTTTTCCAACACAATATACATTGAGGCACAAATTCTTGTCATTTTTGGTATATGTATAGCAGATTTGAAACCTTTAAATTGCATTTTCTAAGTTTGCATTGTTTTCATGAACTCGTGACCTACAAAAGGCTAAAACGCCTTCAGATATTTAAGAAAAGATTTAATATTTTTTTCTTGTTGAATCACAAGCTTAGGTGGAATGCATTACATATGGATCCGTTATAAGAGAATTCAGTCCATATCTACGCGAGAAAAACCATGAAAACTCAAAATACTAGCACTCCAAAAATGTCCCTTGGGTTCGAACCCGATACTTCCTGTCTACTGTTTTGATAGCACAATATCTCACACCATTGATGAAGCTCATAAAAAAACATTTTAATCGAGTTAAATAAATTAGAACAAAACTGAAGTCTCGAGGAAAATGAACATGATTATTTTGGTTACAATTTAAGCACGCCTAAAGAATTTTAATAGCGATTAGCCATGATATTATTTTATTACGGCACAATTAACTAGGAACTGTTAAACTTTAAGTGAAACTTTAAGTTAATTTCCACCACCTTAAAAAACATTTTATTGATCATTTGGCAATCGATATAATGGACCAAATTTATTTTACTCTATGAAGGAGTCAGTAATATATAAGGCTCAAATGAAAACAATCATATTTCTTGAAGTTAAATAGGTATTCTCAGTTCATTTACATCAAAAATAAACATTATTTAATTTTCATATAATGCTTTGTATGAAAGTCTTTAAATATCTCTGATGCTTAAATTTTCTAGTAATATTTGCATACCTCCAGAAACCTCTAAGACCACTCAATTTTATTTGCTAAACGTGTAAGATTTGTAATTGAAGAAAAAAGTCTTAAACTCAACGTTTTCATTCAATTCTTTTAATAGGGGGATTTAATTACGCACTAGAATCTAATTAGATATCATTTGCTGAGAAATTAAATTCTATCTCTGCTTTGTGTAGGTAGTGTCTTGTTAAGCATATAACTCACCATATTATGAAATAACTCGTACTTGATAAACTTCCAAGTAAATATCTATAATACACATTACAATTGCTCATAAGTTGTCATAAGTTATTCTCCTATCCAAAATATTTAAGTTTGGTCTGGAGTTTTACTTCGCAGCTTTTACTTTAAACCATCTTTACAAAAATACTTACACACAACTGAAACACAAGAACTTTGCAACTTCCAAAACATTCCAGCAAGTACTTTCAACTATTCATCTAAACCATCGCCACCTAAACGAACCTTTAATGGACATACAGCATCTGTTATCTCAGAGCGATTTCAAAGGTTTTATCATGTGAGCATTCACATCCTTGCATATTTATGCAAAGTTAAGCCTAATATCTTACTTAAAATGACATTAAAAGCTGCAATTTAGGATTTCGTTTCTACCTTATAATATAATAGTATGTTCTTCAAACATAAAAGATATCTTGCACAATAAATTTTGAATTATTTTCTATTATTGATTTTAATTTTTAATTATTATTTTTTTAATTTTTCGAAATATGACTCTTACACGGTTGGGTCTGGGTTTGAATTCCAGACAAAACATGGGTGTGTTATTTCTGTTAAGGTAGGGATGACTGGCTATTAGGTGCCCCTTCACAAATGGTCGTCAATTAGGCGAGCACCCGATCAATGCTTGGTTGCAAGTGCCACGCCATTAAAAAAAATATTTTTGAAATATTAAAATAATATTTTATTTGTCAAAATTAATTTACTGAAAATTACAGTCATGAAATTGTATATTTATGCGTTTTAAAAAGTAAGAATGCGAGGATTAATTTTTAATATGTGATAAACATTAATTACACCTAAAATTGAAAGCAATAATAAATATTCGTGTGATTATTAAAAGTGAAAAGATTAACAAAAATTAATACACTCATAAAATATAATATTTTAGCAGTGGGTAAAGGTTTGTTTTCTTTTTTATACACTGTGGTTATTCATTCTTTTTTGTTAATATTTAGATATGATAATTTTTCTTTTAACTGTACAAGGCCTTACAAAATATACTTCTTTTCATAATTAAAATGCGATTATGAGAAGGATAATTATATTTTAGAAACTTTTAATTTCTTATCATACGAGATAACATAGCTTATATACCATTCAATAAACACAAGACTATCCGTATACAGACGGACAATGCCTGCAGTCGGCAAAGTCGGTTTACTATTGGCAAAAGCACACTTCTGTCGGTGAGTAGTTATTAGAATGGTGGACACCGACCGCAGAAAAACGAAGTTACCAAACCGTTAACGGCTAAAAACCGACAAATCATTTCTATCAACATACGATACTGGACCGATATCTGATATACGGTAGTGGCCTAAAGAAAATGTAACAACATCGGTCCGAATTTGGGACGGTGTAAGCAATTGGATAATTGTAGAATTGCTATTTTTAGAAGTAGGGTATAAATTTAATTAAAAAACTGATAGCTGCTACAGTTTATATGAACTCCATTTTTTGTTTTTGAGATTTTATTTCAAAAGGGATGAGCTTTCTACAGAAATAATTTTTAATTTTCGGTATTAAAAGTTTTTTAAAATCAAATGGGCTCAGAAAAAAAAAAAAAAAAAAAAAACCACTTTTTACTTTTATTCATTTAACACATATTTCTGAGAAATTACATTCACATGCTGAATAGCTATTAATTACTTTTACATGATCTTGGTCACTTTCTGTAACAATAAACTGATTGCTTTACCATTAAAATTATATACAAAAATTACGTTTTAAAATACATTTATATTTTATCATTAACAGATACATTAAGAAAAGGATATATATATATTTCTTTTTCTTTCATATGGTAAAGAAAGTATTGTTTTTGGCCCAAATTTTACAAACTGTTTTTGTGTTATTTTTACACATTTTGGAGCCATTTGAAACGAAAAAAGTTTTTGAAGCGGTTGGTGTATATATTTGTCTGTTTGTCTGTGTATGAGTTTCTTGCAAGCATGAAGTATGTCTAAACACTTAATATATCTGTATCATATGGGGATATTGCTAACTTTTCGTTGATATCATACAAATAGTTTCTGTAAAGGGGTATACACAATTATTCACATACATACATACTCACACTTATATTTGTACATGTGTACGTGGTTTCAACAGAAAAATAATATATAAGGGATATTTTATCAGGTTTGTATAGTCCGTGTTATTGTTTTCTCATACTAACGAAAAATGTAAATGATCATATCTCTTGTTTATATGTGTTTTAAAATGTCACTTAGAATATATTATATACGTTTAATTGAAATAATAAAATGATTTCAGAAAATGAAACTATTACAATCATTCAATTAAATGTATGTGAAATTATTTCTCAATAAAATTATTTTTATTATTACTTAATAAAATTACTCAATTTTAATATATAAAAGATAATTGTTAGTTCATTAAAGGTTACCTAACTAAAAGCTACATGATAAGTTTCTTCAAAATGATAGTTAATGATAGTCGCTAATTAACTGTCATTATTTTAGTCACATTATTTAAAGTTTAACGCGAAAACTTTGATAATTATTACATGTTTCATTTTTTAATGACTTCAAAAAGCAATAAATAAAAAACTTATTATATCCATTTTTAAATAAATGGCTTCAATTTATTCTAAATTTATAAGGAAAAATTATACTTTTAAAAACAAATTTTCATTTCAAAATATGGTATTTATTATTAAACAATTTATTTGCATCTATTTTACTGCAATTTCCTACTTAAACTGTGATTAGTGAACTACGTTTACAGCAACATGTATAAAGTTAGACAAACGTCAGAAACCTTTTGCACGAATATATCATTTCGCAGAAAATACTTTAAAAGTAAATCTTTCGCAATCATGAAACGTTTGTTATACTCTCTACCAATAAGTATTTGCATTTGGACACTTTCAAATTTAATCGTTTCGTTAAATATCTAGAAAAATTCTGCAGGAATTATCTTGAATCTTTGGGAGTATAAAGCATGTAATACCTCATATATTTTTGTAAAAATATTGTTGAACAAATTATTTCCAGGAAATAGAATTATTTTATTTTACGATATTTCGTTTTGTATTAGAGTAACATTTTCTAAATAATTTTTATAGGAAGGGAAGAAAGATCTTCATTCTAAGTTTCATATTGTAGTTCTTTTTTCATTGAAATATTATTGAGGAATTTATTATTTACTTCTTTTGCACGCTCCTTATAATTAATTGAAAAATTGTAACTAAAATATCAATTTACTAGATTTATAAAATTTATTTTTAAAACTTTCTAACACTATAAAAATTTTACACTAAAATCCATTAAAAATGTCAGAGTTGTGAACTTAAATAAATAAATTATAAAATTTTCATATGTAAATTTGTTTCTTATTTCAAAAACTAAATAAATTATTGCTATCATTAAATAATATAATATTATGTTTAAAAATATAAAAACAGAAAATGAGGTAAAGAAATAATTTGATAATATTGATTTTGTCTTAATTACTTTTTCGATTCCTATGTTTGGTTTAATATTAAAAAAAAAATCAATTTACAAAATATATAATTGTAATTATTAATTATCAGATAACACTGTATAACACCCACCCACCACCCACATATATATATATACATATGTGTGTGTGTGTATGTACATGTTCTTAGACTGACTAAGAACATGATTTGACAATGATTTATTTAACAAAACTGCATTAAATGTACTTTTTTTTATATAGGAATTTTTGCTGGTTCTCGGATACTTTTGCTGCCGACTGTAATATGATCCAGAAGCAATTCTAGGAAATAAAAACTTGATGACTGTAAAAAGAAAGTTGATGCTTGGAAGTAAAATAATTCTAGGATAGAAAACACAAAGTGGAAATATCACACGGAATCAAGAGGAAATATTAAAAGAGGCAGCAAATTTTTATTCAGAATTCTACAACTCACCCAGTGTTTTCTTTACCCTAACAAATACAAACGATGTTATACCGGTATACCTAACGGTATACTAAAAAAATACAAATGACATAATATTGTAGAAAAAAGTAGCTACGGCAATAAAAGTTATGAAGAATGCAAAAGCTACAGGAGAAGACAAAATGACTGTGGATATTTAAAAAGAATCAGGGAATGGAGCCATTGAAATTCTTACTGAACTATGTAAGGTTGGAGTCACGTCAGCATAGTGCTGCAGCGAAGAAAACAAGTTGCGAAGCGCGAGTGAATACGGGTAGGTTTTAGAGTTGTTAAATGAAGTGAGTGGAGTTGATAAAGATAATAATAAATGTGAATGAGTGTAGTGAAGAAAGGTGTGTGATGTAGAGGCGAAGAAGAATAGAATTTTCTTAAGCGATCTTTTGTGGTAGTGTGGTGGTGATGTAGAATGTGACATAGAAGAGAATTGTTCTTGGATGATTACATTCTTAGTTCGATAAATGTTGTGGTGATTCTGAAGGTGATAATTTATAGTGTAGAGTTAGGCGGATTCAGGGAATCCTTTTCGCCTTTAGCCTACGATTAGAAAATTGCTGTGGAACAGAGAGAGCAATGTTCTTACTACGTTATCTACTATGGGTGAGATTTCTTTCTGAATATATTTAAATTGTTTACTGAAGTTATCTTTCTAAAGTATTTAAGATTTTATATTTGAGTTTGGCCCAAGTGTCCTCCCTGAATTTAAGCTCTAATAAAACTTTATTTGTGTTAATTTTGAGTCTTGTATTATTTCTTACTTACTACGTAAGTTAATTAAGCTAATCTTTTAGGAATGAAGACCACTAATTCCACAACTACTTAGCAAATGTGTAACATTATGCAATTTCCAAAATGACTGAAAAAAAAAATTATGTCATAAACTTACTTTTTAAGAAGGAAGAAACAAAAAGATAATAGAAACTATAGTCCATAATGTCTACTCTCAATCCTGTATAAAATTTTGATGAAAGTTCAGAGAAATCGCTTACAGAAACAATTAGATGCAACTTCTAAAATTGAAGTTAGATTTATATTATAAAGACAATATTTAAATAATCCAACATTCTCCTCTATAATTTATATATATATATATATTACTTTTAACAGTTTGGAAAGAAAAAATTACTAGCCATTTTAAGTAGGAAGTGGAAACTGTCTCAAGCTACAACACCATGTTGTACCTTGGGACATGCTTTGTTGTATCTTGAAACATGCTTCAATATTCCTGTAGTAGTCTTAGCCTAAACCCCTATAATGCAAATAATTAGAAAAAATCATATTTTAAGGCATTGAATTAAAACATATACTTGCAGATACTTTCAAATAATAATAGATTTGAAAATTCTTATTCGTAAATTAACCAAGTATTGTAAAAGCCCCAATTCTAACATTGTGTGATGTAAAGTAAACTGCGAGATTTCTCGTTCAGACCTCAGTGGGAGTTTAACACTCAATGTCTCATGAAATATCATAATTTTCATATTCATAAATAAATTTATTGCTGTCCCCTGTGCACTTTAAAAACCTCATTATTAATAACCTCCAGTACTTCAGATCAAGGTCGTAAACAAGGGGTGTTTTTGGAGGTTCAAGCATAGAAATTAATATATTTATATTATTATCATTATTTCAGATACTTTTATAAAGAAATAAATTTCTGTATCTATTTTTCTAATCTGTCTGTCGTTTGATCATATTCACATTGTCATCATCTGTACTTGATAAAATTGATTTAACAATATCAGATTCTGAACTGCTAATTTGTTGTATATGTGATTCCCCTTCCCCATTCTATATGTTGTAGTTTCTGCTCTGCAGTTTCAATTTCGATTTTACAGGAAAATCTGCTAAATGTAAGATTTTGCTTTTTCTCTAGTGCCAGGGCTTTTTCGAGCTGAAGCTTTGTGAAATGCCCAAATCATTACTGGTGATGTCATAGCTGGAGAATTTGAAGATAAACACACTACACATGTATCTGATAACTCATTTGTCGCATGTACGGTTATGGATCCAACAGCTTCGCTTAACACTTATTAAGTTGAATCAAGTGCTCCATCGGATATATATGAAGTTATTCTAAAAAATTATCAATTATTATATTAAATCATTATTATTAGAATGCTATATTAAAACATACTGAAAAATATTTTTATTAAAGTAATATCTAAATTATTAAGAACTAGGCATATGACATACGTTGTTCCTTGGGACATGTCCAAAGGTACAACATGGTTTACTGTCCTAAGGTACAATCCCCACACGGTTTAAGTAAAATCAAAATGGTATTCAATCAAAATGCAGTATTATTACTTTGTCATAACGAAAACATTTAAAAATCTTCTGTTCAGTATCCATTTAAAAATGATTAGAATGGCTTTACAAATACTAGTTCAGAAATCGAAATTAGAATGAGAAGGATAGTTACTTTTACGTGATAAAATTTTCATTCAGGCACTAAGTCCTGTGTTCAGCGTTTCTGACCCTGACTTTTACTGTGCAATTACCTATTTGTTACAGTCACACTTAGAAAAAAAAATTGGTGTTGCCAATAAGTTTTTAGAAATTACCAATGTCCTAAGGTACAACACTCTCCCCTTCTTCAAGAAGTTTTTAAGAAATTAAATTGGGATGAGAAAGGCATAAAAATTGTTGTAGAATTTATAAATCGTTTGAGAATTGCGGATAAAACATTACACTTCTTGAATTTTCATGTAAGGATTTGCAAGAGTTGTTTCAAAAATTAAATAAAGAAAGCCAGCTCGTTGGATTGAAATGAACCGAATTCCTCTGTTTCTTTACTGAAGGTCACTTTTCATCTTGATGAATTAGAATTGATTTTTCATGTAATGATTTGCAAGAATTGTTTCAAGAATTAAATAAAGAAAGCCAGCTCGTTGGATTGAAATGAACATAATTCTTTTGTCTCTCCACTGAAGGTCTTTTTTTGATCTCGATAAATTAGAAATGGTATGTAGTTAAACTTATCTGGGATAAGTCATTATGATGAATAGGAACATCATAGAAGAAATTAACAGCTGATGTAAAGTTGCATGAAGAGCATTCGAAAGAAATAGTGCTATATTAAAAAAAGCCCTATATTTCCAATTTCTTTGAAAATAAATGTTTTTGTTCAGTGTATTTTGCCTGTATTAACTTAAGATTCGGAAACTTGGACATCAATGTGTAAAACTGTACAAAAGTTTCAAGAACACAGAGAAGAATGGGGAGATGAACATTATGATTCATCGGATGAGCAGAAAGCGTACCGCATAGATTAGGGTCAAACTAAAGTTTCTTATGTCATTTGTAATGTTAAGAAGTTAAAATGGGGGTGGGCTGGGCATTTTGCCAGAGGAAACGATGATAAATGGACCATCAAAGTCCTATTTTAGATATCATGACATCAGAAATGACCGAGGAAGCGACCGAAATGTCTGAGATATAAAATTGTGAAATTTGGAACAGCAAAATGGAGAAGAATTGCAGAAAACAGGGCAAATTTGAAAAACTTAGGAGTTTATTCTTCTAGATGATTATTGATATTTCGTAGGAGAATCACCTACATTTTATCCTGCTGTGGAATGATAAAGGCTGAAATTGATAACTGGTATGAGGATATACCCATCTGTATATATATATAATGAATTACTTTTTGAAATGCTGTTATTTAAATAGTATTTGTAAAATTTATAAATGATGTCATTTCAATCTTTTCAAGAAATGGTATGTTCCAATTATTTTATTGATTGTTTTAACATGTTACTGCATATTCTGCATCATTTGTCACCTTAATTAAAAATATTCACCTAAATTTTAACTTACGACTGTTTACTTAACGTTTAGTCTGACATCGACTTGTTTGTTCCCTATGGCAGGTAATTTTAAACAGATTAATGACCGCATCACAAGATGAAATATTTAAGGATTAAAACAGACATTGATTGATTAGATTTCTGCAACAGGTAAAATTACTTAAAACTGAAAAATTGTTTACCTAAAAGTTGAAAAGAGGATAAATGTATTTATTTGATCAAATACAAATTCGAGAGATTAATTAAAATTAATTGAAATCTTAAATTGTTAGCAGTAATTATAAGTTATAATAATTTAACTAAAAGATATAGCAAAACAAAAATTGATTAATTTTTTAAAAAAAATACTTTCTTTTCTCTAAGGTTTACATATTTTATCAATAAAGTGTAGTCTTCTACTAAATAGAATTTATGGAACTTTAATTTTTGATCACTATCAAAAAGTAGTTTTCACCATAAATTAAAAAAGTTTTACACATTATTTACTTATACACATCATTTTTAATGTCTAACAATTTATTATTTATTATAACGTCTACATCGTACTGGTATAATATAGATTTAATCACTCGTTTATATATTCACGCAGTTAGCTGTTATTATCTTTTCAAACTTTTACAGCATATATATGCAAACGTTTATATATATACAATACGTAATGAGAAATTACTAGCAACGTGTATCTATACTGTTTTCTCTCAAGTAAACAGCCCAGTTCATTAACAAATTACTCGTAGTTTATTGAGTAAGGTCATTGTGCCTAAATGCGATAACCCATAAATGCGACAAAGTTCTTCTACTGAAAATCTAAATGCTTAAATCACAAACTTATAAATCATAATGGAACATGCACATTTCAAGAACGGTTCGTGAAACTTTTCATTAAATTTTAAAGGTTTTTTCTAGTAGAATTTTCTTTTGCAGTAAACATTGTCCATTATGGCTTTCCGACGTCTTTTCCTAATTGCGATAAAATATTTTCAAATAGTAACTGTGATTTTATCCTTTCATCTTTCAAGATCAAATAACCACTGTTACGTCATGTGTTTGAATACCCTTCATACCTACCAGAAGAAAATAAAAAAAATTACTACATTTTTTTAAAAAGAGGGGTTTAAAATTTTTATCGCATTTAAGGGTCTGTTTACACCATTTTCCTAAATGCGACAAATTTTATCCCTTAAATGCGGCGAATTTTACAGTTGATATATTAAGGGAAGTTTGAGCATTTTTTCCTTTTTAACACTTTCCAACAAGGTTTAAAAGTGACTTAGACTTGTCTGTCCCTCTGTCCGTCTGTCTGTCTGTCTGTCCGCGCTCTAATTCCTGTAGGGACACCCGAAAGTATTCCAAAGCACTGTATACTATGAGAGGTATTGCTGTAAACCATATTTAATACCTTAACTGTGTATAAATCTTAGTGAAATTGAATCATGCTATTCAAGTTCACTATTGGATGTTTCATATATAAAATGGAATAAATACCACCACTAGTTTGTACACAGGGACACTCGAAAGTACTCCAAAGCATTGCGTTCTATGAGAGGTATTTCTATAAACCAAATTTTAATGACTTTACTTTCCACAAAGTTTAATGAAATTGAAATGTGTTATTCATATGCACAAAAGAATGCTTTGCATAGAATATAGCATGATTAGCATTAGATTTACAGGGCCACACAAAAATATTCAGTTACATTAAGAGCTGTTCATAAAAATTTGCTATAATTTCAATTTCGTTTACATTAAGCGTTTTTAACGTTGTCTAACAATTTTCATCTGTGAATATAATTTCAATTCGGTTATCTTTCTGTCCGATTGTCTGTCTTTCTATCTGGCTCTCGTCCCAAGAGTTCTTAAATGTTTTCAGAATTTTGAAAAATTGATATATGTTATTAAAGTTCACTATGGAATGTTTCCTATTTAAAATGCTATTAATATGTCCTACTCAACGTGTTTGTGTACAGGGAACTTCCAATGCTTTGCGTTTTAGGACAGACATTTTTATAAATCACATCTAAATAACTTTGTACTGTAAAAATTATAAATAAATTGAAATGTATTTTAATATTCTAAAATAATGTTTTGTATGGAATATGATATGATCAACTTTCAGATTTACAGGACTACACTAAAATATTCAAATACATTAAGGGATCAATTATAATCTGACGGCTGGATTTTCTTTTGCATTAAGCCTTTTTAACGTTCTTCAACGATGTCTGAGAGCGGTTTTAAATTGAATTAGTCAATCTGCATATTTTTCTGTGCTTCTCTCCTTTGTTGATAATGCAGGCAAAGAATATTGAAAGTTATACGATACAACAAGCACGTACAATTGGAGAGTATTAATAACCAGTGCGTACTGCATGATTTTTCGTTCTTTTTTTAACACTTTCCAGCAAGGTTGAAAAGTGTCAATGACTTCGGTTTGTCTGTCTGTCCGCAGTCGAACTCCTGTAAATTTTCATGGAATTTCTTGAAGCTGATATATCGTATTCAAGTTCACTATCGGATGTTCCCTATTGAAAATTGATTGATTTGTCTTCCTCTTTTGATTTGTCTACAGGGACACCCAAAATTTTCCAAAGCACTGTGTTCCATGATAGATATTTCTATAAACCGTATTTTGATACGTTTACTTTAAACAAATTTTAATGAAATTGAAATATATCATTTAAGTCCACTGCCGGATATTCCCCATGTAAATTGAAGTAAATACCATCACTGGTTTGTATACAGGGACATCCGAAAGTATTTAAAAGCATTGAGTTCTATGGAAGGTATTTCTCAGCACCAAATTTTAATGATTTTACTTTGCACAAGTCGTATATATATATATATATATATATATTATTCATATGCACAAAAAATGCCTTCCATAAAATACAATATTATTAGCATTATATTTACAGGGCCACACAAAAATATTCAGATACATTAAGAGGTATTGTTGGAAAATTGCTTGAATTGCATTTTCGTTTACAAAAAGCGTTTTTATCACTTTCTAAATGTTTTTAACACTTTCCAATAAAGTTGAAAAGTGTTAATGACTTAGGTTTGTCTGTCTGTCCGTGCTCTATCTCCCGTAAATATTCATGGAATCAGAGTTACACATACACTACTCAGAAAAGAAGAGTTAAACACGGAGTTACACACTCTGTTATAAAAAGTCAAAGTTACACGCACAATTAGACACAAACTGTTAATAAAAATGCAGAGTTACACACACAATTACACACAAACTGTTAATAAAAATACACACACACACTGTTAGCAAAAAATTAGCGTTACACACAGCGTTACACACAGCGTTACACACATTGTCAAAAAAAAAAAAAAAAAAAAAAAAAAGAGATTTACATACGGAGTTACACACACTGTTAATAAAAAGGCGGAATTATACACAGCAAAAAATCAGTGATACACGCAAAGTTACACACATTGTTCAAAAAAAAAAAAGAAAAGAATTGAACATTGAATTACACACACTGCTAATAAAAAGGCAGGATTATACACAGAGTTACATATACTGTTAATAAAAAGGCGCTGTTAATAAAGAGTTACACACAGAGTTACACACACAAAGTTAATAAGAAGGCAGAGTTGCACACACACTTTTAATTACGTACAGGGTTACACACACTGTTAGTTACACATAAGTAAAATTACACACGTTTTTTGCTAAAAATCAGCGATACACACAGTGTTACACACACAATGTAAAAAAAATAACTGTTAATAAAAAACAAAATTACACATGGAGTTACACACACTGTTAATAAGAAAGAAGAGCGACACACACACTGTTCATTGCATACAGGGTTGCACACACAGTGACAGTTTCACATAGCGTTACGTACACTGTTAGAAAAGTTCAGCAATACACACAGAATTACACACACACTGTTAAAAAAAAGAAGAGTTTCACACTGTTAACAAACAGCAGATTTAGACACAAAGTTCCACACACTGTTAATATAAAGGAAGAGTTACACACACTGTTAAAGGCAGAGTTGCACATAGAGTTATACAACATTTTATCTTGAAATAGTTATGCGGTATTAAGTATTTTATAAACTATAAAAAAAGAACGAAAAATCATGCATTACGCAATGATTATTAACACTTTCCAACTGCACGTAATTGTTGTATCTTATAACTTTGAAACTTCTGTACCTACGTTATCACACAACAAACAAACAGTAGTTCTGAAAGGCATACAGACAGACTAATTGAATTCCTAATCATTCTTAAACACTGTTTGAAAGTGTTAAAAATGCTTAACACAAAAGAAACCGTCGCCCTTCGATTGTAATTCCAGCCCTTAATCTATCTGAAAATTTCAGTGTAGCCCTGTAAATTTGAAGGTTAACAAAATCATATTTTATACAAAACATTATTTTAGCAAATGAACAATAAATGCCAATTTATTGTAAACAAACTAGTTGTACAGGACCTATTAATGTCGTTTTGAATGGGGAACATTCTATAGGGATAATGTTTATAAATATAACACTCATAAAACACAATGCTTTCGAATGCTTTTGGGTGTCCCTGTACACAAACCAGAAGAGATATTCACTCCATTTTCAATTTGGAACATCCGATAGTGAACATCAATAAAATATATCAGTTTCGAGAAATTCCATAAATATTTACAGGAGTTAGAGCGTGGGCAGACAGATGGACAGATACACAACCTGAAATCATATTCACACTTAAAAATGTTAGAAAGTGTTAAAAACGCTTAATGTAAACGAAAGGGCAATTCTAGAATTGTTTTATCAGTAGCTCTTAATATAAATGGATATTTTTGTGTCACTTTGTAAACCTAATGCTAATCATGCTGTATTCTATTCAAAGCATTTTTTTCTGCATATAAATAACATATTTCAATTTTCTAAAACTTCGTGGAAAGTAAAGTTATTAAAATTTGATTTATAGAAATATCTCTCATAGAACGCAATGCTTTGGAATACTTTTAACTGTCCCTGTACATAAATCGGTGGTGGTATTTCCGCCATTTTATACAGGAAACATCCAGTAGTGAACTTGAATAACATATTTCAATTTAATTGAGATATGTCTACAGTAAAACCAATAGAAATACCTCTTATAGAACACAATGCTTTGAAATGCTTCCGGGTGTCCGTGTACACAAACCAGTATAGGTATAAACTCCATTTTAAATAGGGAACATCCGATAGTGAACTTGAATAACCTATGTCACTTTGAAGAAATTCCATAAATATTTATGAGATTTAGATCTCGGACAGACAGACAGGCAGACAAACAGGCGGACAGGCAGATACACAAAACTGAAATCATATTCACCCTTAAAAAATGTTAGAATATGTTAAAAACGCTTAACGTAAACGAAAGTACAATTCTAGTAATTTTTTTTAAATAGCTCTTAATGTAACTGGATATTTTTGTGCCACCCTGTAAATCTAATGCTCATCATGCTATATTCTGTGCAAAGCATTCTTTTGTGCATATAAATACCATATTTAAATTTCCCAAAACTTCGTGGAAAGTAAAGTTATTAAAATTTGACTTATAGAAATATCTCTAATAGAACGCAATGCTTTGGAATACTTTTGAGTGTCCCTCTATATAAATCGGTGGTGGTATTTCCTCCATTTTATACAGGAAACATCCAATAGGGAATTTGAATAACATATTTCAATTTCATTAAGATATGTCTACAGTAAAAGTATGAAAATATGGTTTATAAAAATACCTCTCATAGAACACAATGCTTTCGAATGCTTTTGGGTATCCTGTGCACAAACCAGTAGAGGTATAAACTCCATTTTCAATAGGGAACGCCCGATAGTGATCTTGAATAACATATTTCAATTTCATTGAAAGATGTCTACAATAAAGGTATGAAAATATCGTTTATAGAAATACCTCTCATAGAACACAATGCTTTAAAATACTTTCGGGTGTCCCTGTACACAAACCAGTAGAGGTATCATATTCACCCTTAAAAAATGTTAGAATGTGTTAAAAACGCTTAACGTAAACGAAAGTACAATTCTAGCCATTTTTTTTAATAGCTGTTAATGTAACTGGATATTTTTGTGCCACCCTGTAAATCTAATGCTAATCATGCTATATTCTGTGCAAAGTATTCTTTTGTGCATATAAATACCATATTTAAATTTCCAAAAACTTCGTGGAAAGTAAAGTTATTAAAATTTGATATATAGAAATATCTCTCATAGAACGCGATGCTTTGGAATACTTTTGAGTGTCCCTGTACATAAACCGATGGTGATATTTCCTCCATTTTATGCAGAAAACATCCTATAGTAAACTTTAATAACATATTGCAATTTCATTAAGATATGTCTACAGTAAAGTTAAGAAAATATGGTTTGTAAAAATACCTCTCATAGAACACAATGCTTTGAAATACTTTCGGGTGTCCCTGTACACAAACTAGTAGAGGTATGAACTCCATTTTCAATAGGGAATGTCCAATAGTAATCTTGAATAACATATATCAGTTTCAAGAAATTCCATAAATATTTACGGGAGTTAGAGCGCGGACAGACAGACGGACGGACAGACAGACATACGGACAGACAGACAGAGAAACCGAAGTCATAAACAATTTTCAACCTTGTTGGAATGTGTTAATAACAGTTTTCAACCTTCTTTGGAAAGTGTTAATAACATTAAAGTAACTTCCATGCATTAAATGCATTATCGCATTTAGGGAGTTTGAACATCGCATTTAGGATATAGTACCTTAATTGCGACAAAAATTTCCTAAATGCGACGCTGGTATATATTTTCATAAATTACTGATATTTTTTTAATTTCTTGAAAAAAAATGACTCAAAACACTAGTTTAGAACTATGAGTATAATATTCAACCATTTTTTCTTTCTTCTCATAATTATTTGTTTACTAAAATGTCATGAGTTTCCTAAATGCGATAAACTTACCAAAAATCACGTCGCATTTAGGCACAATGACCTTACTCTTGGAACCATTTTACAATTTATTCCAAACTCTCAGGCTGTCAAGCACGCCAAACGTTCGGGTGATGTCAGAACAGCATCGATAACATTTACGATTCCGGGCTCATTTTAAAAATCATATTAATTTAGTTATAGTTCGTGGTACGATTGGAGAACGTGCGAGCCCTTACAGGTCACTGGATAATTTTGGCTGACTCCTACGTGATTAAGATATGAAACTTAGACTTCCTTAGCAAGAGATAGAGGTACCGATTTTCTCCTGCTTCCCCTTATAAAGTCTTAATTTTGGCATGAATCGCCAGAGGGATCAATCTCCTCCTACACTTTTTGTTGGTTATTAACTTTGTGATTTACAGTTTAGCTTGGCTCCAGAAATCCAAAGTTAATAAATACGCATTATTGTACCACACGTAGATGAGAGTTGCATAATATGCAGCATTTTTTATTGAAAATATTGTTCAGTTTTCTGGCTTTTGCGTTATGAAAGTGCCTTACAGTGAAACACACTTTACACGGAAAACTTTTGGATTATTTTTAAGTTATGAATTTTAAATGGGAATTTCCTTAGATTATCGTATAATATTAGTTTAAAATTATCCTTTTATATATATACTTGAAATCCCTTAAGTCTATAGATATTTTAAAAATTCATTAAAATTGAAGGAATTGGCAGAATTGATTGCGATTCACAAGAAAGTTTCAGTATTAGTTAAATTTCTTTTTTCTTTTTCTTTCTGTTATTATTATTTTTTTTTTTCGGTAGAGAAAAACTTATTTAAAATGTTCATCAGCAGAGATTGTTTCATAGTCGCAATAACAAAATATATGCAAATTAGCGTTCTATAAATGGCAGCGATTTAGGATTAACATCTCACTTCTGATTTTCTTTCCTACTTACTCCTGTATAAAATTTTAATCAACACGTCTTCTATAATGCAAGTAAAATATACATTCGTCATAAAATCATCTGTATTTAATTGGACATGCTATATGCTGCAGCTATTGGGGTCGCTATTCTCTTGTAAACTAAAATATAATTTGTTATGATGGTGGACTCGTATAATAAGTGTAATGTGCTTGTAAACATTTACCTCCCTTCAAATAAATATATTTCTCATGGAAATGTGAAATTTGTTCGGGTATAGAGTCGTCTGTTGAAGTAATTTTTCCAGAACAAAACGAATTCTTCTTCAAGAGAAGAACTTTTTCACAAAGTGCATACAACTCTGCAAATTGCTTTAATTTTTATAATCTTTTCAAATACTTATACACACTTACGGGACATCTGGTATTTGTGTAAACCCTTTATATTTTAATAATAATAAAAAAAATAAAAAAAAAAACAGATATCTGTAAGATTTTGCTTTAAAATATAAGTACAAGCTGAAAAAACGACAAAAAAATAAATTAAAATTATATTCAGGTTATTTTGGAATTTACTCCATAAGGAAGAGTTGAAAATAAAACGTAATTTGACATAACCCTACATATATCATAGGAAAAAAAACAGGTATATTTAATATTTTTACGTTAAAGCATAACAAACACAAATACCTAAAAAATAGTTTCAGGAAACTTAGGAATTAGCCTCCCTTCCCCGAGTTAGAAAAGGAAAAACGTTATTTCAAATAACACTTCGTATATCAAATAAAATATTGCTTATAAGAATCACAAATCGCAAAAAACAATTACAAAAAATTTAGGACTTTAAACTCTATGAGGCGTATGGAAGGTGATAAAACGTGTTTTTATATAATCCTTCGTGACTCTAAGGGGAAAAAATGGATATTCGTATGATATTTTGATTATTGATGAGAGGATATGAATGGCACATTTTTCATGTTTTTTTTATAACGTCGGACATATGTAATTCAGAATTTTGCAACATTGCTCATAAGTACAATTCAGTAATCAGTTACATATAAACATACTAACGTTAATAAAAAGTTATCATTTTTAATTAATATTAATTTTTTTTTTTACCTGCATGAGCATTGTCCCATTCGTCCCCGGGTACATGACACTTTGGTCCCGCCGTTTTGGTCCCGCCGTTTTGGTCCCGCCACTTTGGTCCCGCCGAATTGGTCCCGCCACTTTGGTCCCGTGGAAATTTTGGTCCCGCCGTTTTCGTCCTGCCGTTTTGGTCCCGCCACTTTGGTCCCGACATTTTGGTCCCGATATCAGGAATAATTAAAGTATTACAGAACAAAAGCGAAATTCTTCTTCATATTTCGAATTTTTGTCATTTGACTTGAAAACATGGGGGTAGGAAAATTATTATTATTATTATTATTGTTATTATTATTTTGCAACAGAAAGTTGTAGTAACAAATAAAACTGAAAATTTTGAGATTTAGATTTTTTCTTTGTACGATAGAGGAAAAAGGACAGAAAATACTCGTACATGAGAGAACTTAAGGCAAAAGAGAACTTAGACGAATATTTTCAATTGGAGAGTTGAATATCTACAACCTTTGTTGAAAATGATGTAACTATAGGACACATGGAACAGAAAATTTATTATTTCGGATCGAATTTTGAATGATAAAGGTATTAGTTATCAGCGCAGATGTAAGCATTGTTAATTTATCTAAGTCTGCAAAATTTTAGTTTAAATAAAATACAAGGTTTTTAATATAAAACACTGTAATGTGGCTCTTAATTATCACATTCATATTTAGAGTGCTCGAATAGAAAATTTGTAGGAAATCAATGCTTTATCGAAGCATCTCCTAAATGTTAGAGTT
This sequence comes from Salticus scenicus, assembly GCA_963930645.1. Taxonomy (NCBI): domain Eukaryota; kingdom Metazoa; phylum Arthropoda; class Arachnida; order Araneae; family Salticidae; genus Salticus; species Salticus scenicus. The sequence continues at coordinate 339,722,770 of OZ005652.1, read as the reverse complement.
TAATAATAAAAGAAGATGCGAGGAACCTAAATAATGATCTCAGGAATAATTTGTACAGATCTGCTAAACTTAAGTCATTTTCTTCTCTGTCAATCCGAATATATTTGTCAAACACAGGAAATAGTTACATATCACATAGAATTGGAAAAGCATTTTTATTCCATTATAACCCCTTACAGTATTGTTTAAGAAAATGTCCATTAAAAGCCCTTCCCACCACCTTTTTTTTTTTTCAAATGCGCTGAAACAAAACAGTGAAATGCCTTTTTGTTGTCTGTGGGAGAAACTGGTGCGAAACGAATCTCAATGTGCTACAGAGATATTAATGCGGGCATTGCTTTTAGTCATAGAGACATATCAGGCAGATTTATTTATTTTTTTAAACATAATATTCTAAAAAGATAAAATATTGTATATCAACATTTTCTGAACATTTATGCTTGCAATGCGCACAGTTAATTAAATATTGGACTACTTACATTTTTTCATTTTTAAAATAAAACCATTGTAATTGAAAGAAAAGTAATTTATACACATATAAACACGGTTAACGTAATTAAGTATCATGGACAAATAAACATGCATTTATTATTATTATTATCAATATAACACAGATTTTGAAATAAATTCCTCTTAGATGAATGATAAAAATTAAATCACAATCAAATCGAATGAAACGTCTCTCTCTCACACACACACACGCACACACACACACACACACACATATATATATATTTATTTATGAATAAATTCATATATAAATTCAAGAACTTCATAAATGATCCCAAGCTTATGCTTATGAAGAAGAGTCTATGATGGGAGCAGGTCAATAATTAGTTCTTTGAAAGAATTATCATTCTGCCACTAAAAGCAAATTATATTTAACTAGCAGGCTTTTGCCCGCTTCGCTGGACATTAAACTTAAATGAGTTGTCAAAATCCCATATCTTTATTAATAACCTAAGTTCTCGCTGTGATTGGTAGAAGTTTTCTCGCTCGCAACGTGAGGAGTCTGAGTTCCCACTGTCTTCAGCACAACTTACCCACTTCTTACTTCCCCTTCCTCAGCGGGTCAATTCAAAGTTTTGCAAAATCCCACTAATGTATATAATGCGTACACTTAATCAATATCCACACACCAAAATTCGCCATTCTAAGATAATTCAAAGCGAATTCAAACGGAAAAACGCGTTTTTACACATGTTTATTGCCCTCCGACTCCGAGAAGGAGGGGGGGGGGGTGGGATTTCGAATTTCATGAAATCCAGTTACAATAAGTGCCGGATGCATACAAACAATTTACGCACCAAATTTCGTGACCACAGAAGTCTTTAATAGAAAATATTATAAATAAATAAATACAAAAAGCACAGCTTTTGTATGGGACCCCTTTGGCGGCTTTAAATTTTTTAAGCCATTTTTGCGATGAACTGAATTGGCTATCTCCATTGTACAATTAAAGATCTTGGCGAGAAACGTCCGAGCTACTTCGGCGCCGAATTTCAAATTTTGCCAAAGGGATCCAATACTAAAGCTGTTCCATATCGAATCTGGGTTGAAAACGGAAAAAGGGTAAAATAAATTAGAAATATCAGACCTATATTTATAAATTTGATACCGAATGAAAGGGGCGATTTTGCTGAATCCAGGAGTTCAAACAGTCTTTCGATGCGACAATTAGATTTTTAAAAAATAACTAAAGTATGAAATTTAAGTGGCAACGGAAAAACGGATAAAGGGAAAAATAAATTAGAAATATCAGACCTATCATTACAAATTCAGTACCAAATGAAAGAAGTGATTTTTCTGAATCCTGGGGTGTAAACAGTTTTTCGATACGACAATTAGATTTTTTAAAATTAACTAAAGTATGAAACTTAGATGGCAACACTTCATTTCAATCTTTTCATAATTTGTAGTGCGAATCACGCGAATACAAAAGTCTTTAACTTAAAAAAATATTTTTATATTTTATTTTTCCATTCAAAGCATTTTAGTGAAAAAATATTTATGGCGCATGCGCAGGCGTTTTTTACCCACAATTTAAACACTAATCATAATTTTGAAAATTTCTATAGATATAATTTCAAGTTGGGTGAAGACCTAAGTTTCTGCCAAGCGCCATTGAATTCCGTCCAGCCGTTCTCGAGTGATGCCCGGACAAACGTGTTTTAGTCTTTTACCCCCTAGGGGGGGAACGGGGGGGGAATTTCTGAAAAGTTGATAGATATAATTTTAAGTTGGGTGAAGACCTAAATTCCTGCCAAGCGCCGTTGAATTCCGTCCAGCCGTTCTCAAGTGATGCCCGGACAAAAAAAACGACATTCGGACACGATGACACACACACACACACAGGAAAATTTTTCTGAAGTCATTTTCGGCTTTCAAGGGGGGTGAAACGTGAAGATATCGCAAAATTTTTCGATTCTGACAAATTTACAGACAAAACTCTGATTTTATTAATATAGATATCATAAGGTTTTCATTCTTTCTTTTTCCCTTTTTTTAAACAAATTTTTTCTGCATTTTATTATTTTTAAAATAATTCAAACTTTATCTACTGTTGTTGTTGTTAACAATACTTTTAAAATCACAAAATGCTGTCACTGATAGTAAATTAAAATTAAAATTTAAATTACAATTGAAGTAAGTTAAATCGAAATCAAATGAAAAATATATCAATTAAAAAAAGTGCAATTGCATAAGATAAATAAATAAAATGTTCGTAAAAAAATTAGTACAAAATTCTCCGAATCTCAATAGCTAGGCAGCAATCGTAATGTCGAACATTTATATACTTGTGTGTAAGATATTCCTTAATTAAAGATATTCTAAGAGCACTTCAATTTTCCCGTATCAATAAATATGTTATCATATTAAAAAACTGATACATATTTAAAAAATTGCAAAAAATTGGTGGGACCAAAATGTCTCGGGACCAAAATGGCCAGGGACCAAAATTTCCTCGGGACCAAAACGGCAGGACCAAAATGGCGGGACCAAAGTGGCGGGACCAAAACGGCGGGACCAAAATGTCCTGCTTCGTTCGTCCCCACCTATGGGGATGAATGGGACAGGACTGGAGTTATCAAAGAAGAAAACAAAATGGAAAGTAAATATATATATATATATTTAAAGTTTAATTGGTTTATGGGATTTTATTACACACTATGAATTCTCTGAAATTAGCATAAACTAATGCATTGACTCAAATTAACATCAAAAGACAAAAGTCCTTTAGTTCGTGCAGTTCCTAGTGCTCTAGGCGTTGGTAATTTAATCTCATAACACCTAATCTAAAAAAAAATAAAAATAAAAATAATAAGACACTAGAAAGAGATAGACTATTATAATAGAGTACAAATTGTCCAGGTAAATTTTTGTTTCTGACTAATCGGGAAAATCAACATTCTATTCTGTATTACATTAATAATCACCAGAATTTTTTTAATTAGCTTCATTAAAATTGTGATTTTAATCAAATTATTATTAATTTATATAGTTATATATTTATTCTTTTTAATTATTGATTTAATTTTATTAAGTATACTAACTTATAACTTTTTTAATAATTATTATAAACAAAAATCAGAACAATTAATTTCATATTTTTTCTAAGTCGACAAAATTAAGAATCCTGATAATCAATATGGCTAATTTGCATTTTTATATAATTCTTGTGTAAAATTTTAAATTAGTACATAGTGGGGAATGTCCCGTTCATCCCAACCATCACACGATCATATAAAACAGGAAATAGGCTTAATGAACAACTGTCAATATTCTTCTTGAATATCATAAACACAATAAAAGATTATGCCTTTTCACCATATAATAGTTATATTAACTTTAAGAAAATACTTAATTTCTTAACTACTACCTAATTGAATCAGTAAAAACTTACTTTGGCAGCTGAAAAACACACCATAATTATTTTCTGCCCTTCTTTGAATAGCACAATTTTGAAACTACACTTGATGAATGACCTCAGTGCTGCCATATATCAGAAAAATTGTTAAGTTTCTAGTTCTTGCAAAACATAAAAATTTTGCTATTGTCCCATTCGTCCTGCGTCCCATTCAACCCCATTCTCCCCTACATTAGATTTGTATGCTTGACTGGCTGTCCGCTTCTAAATCTTCATCAAGATGAGGACAGATAGCACACGAGAAAATTTGAAGAATTTGAAAAACACCCAGGACCAGCACGGAAATCAGGTCTTCTCTCCTAGTATCGAAGACAATTAGCAGTATGGTGAAGATTTTTTGTATGTATCATAATTAATCTGTTATAAGTTAATCTAAAATTAGTAAATTAGACAGATATTTTCTTAATAATGGTTTGGTATATTAATTCCTAAAAATTTAGTTTTAATATTAAATTTAATTTTCTATTAAGGGAAATTGTATATAATGAAAAAAAAAAACAGGTTTTAATTAAAAGACATTGTATCTAATTAATTAAACAAAATATAGTCAGATGCAATCTTTTGAAGAACAGTGACAAAGAAACGCATGAAATTTTCATATATTTTACATATAAGGTTTCAAAATTTAATATATGATTTCAGGGTATAATGTTTTGTATTGTAAAATATATCAATTTTCATATAATTGCAGACGTAGTTTCAAATTGAAATGAATTTTTGAGAAATGCATTCTTTGCTACTTGAAAAAAGAAATTAACAATTTTATTCGATTATATGTACGTTTTATTGAGCAGTGGCTATGAAGATTGTACATGAAATTGATTCATGTATAATACTTGATTTTAAATAAATAAGATATTTTATAGTAATACATAATATTTATGTAACATACTGAATGTGTATTATCTAAAAAAAAAAAAAAATGTTCATTCTTTTAATTAAATAATGTAATGGTTATATTTTTTTGCTCTGTTAAGAAAATTAATTTTAAGGAATACATATTTATTTTTCATTTTAATGCAAATATTTACTAATTTAAATATTCATTAATATATTTTCAGTGCTTTAGGTTAAAAATCATTAGATGTTTTCATAAACACAACTTCAATTATTTTTTCCATTTTCATAGCTCCATGAAAAGTGCATTTTAATAGTTATATTTGCATAATGCTTAATGAGACAATTTTTAGAAAACGTTATTTTGAAAACTGCCGTGATTTTTTTTTTTTTTTTTTTCAAAATATATAAAGTTAACGAGCCGTATGGTTGAAACAGAGCTTTAGTGTGTATCACAGTGGAAACAATAAAATTAAAAAACTTTTTAAATTTTATTGAAGTCTAAAATAGTTTACAAAAAAACAAAAAGCTAGTAAATAGTTAAAAAAAAACTAGAACTGTAAAAAAAAAAAAAAAAAAAAAAAAGAGCTGAATAAAGGTATTAAAAATTAAATGGATCAAGGGATGTTTTAAAAATTGTGATTAAAAATTATTCATTTAATATAATTAAATAATTCAAAAACTTCATCAAGTAAAATAAAAACTAGTACTCAGATGATGTCAAATTTCTATGATCTTACGTTGATGCGATGATCATTCGCTTATCGATTTCTCTCTGCTCATTTTTAAAACATAATTACATTAAATCTTACTTCAGGAAACTTCACTTGAAAAATTTTTCAAATGCTTATTATATATATATATATATATATATATATATATATATATATTTTAAATCTATTTTAGGAGAAAAAATATTCATTGATTGCCAAAGCATATTTCAGCGTAGTAAATAGAACATAACACAGAAATATAAATTATAAAAATATGAACACTTGTGTTTTTCCAAGTGTATAAATAAAGTATATATTGTATAAATGAAGCATAAATAAAGTAACTTTTTAAAACATTGTTTTCAAAAATGTTTAATGGTTTATGGGATTATATGTTTTAATACGATTTACTGTCCCAAAATACTTCTTCAATTTTAGCATGAATAAAGTATTTATCAGTACACAGTTAATATTTTGTTTCTTGAGCATTTAATTTGATATTCTTTTAACATATACAAATTCAACTTGAACAGCAGATTAATAAAGAAGAAATTAATCTTGAGAGTTTTTATTAAAAGGGAATTTTTAACTTTTTGTGGAGAACATTTTCATGAGTAATAAAATTAAGTTAGTGCGATTATTTTTATATACGGTTTTTTGTTTTAAAATAAATATTTACTAGGCAGAATACCCGAAATGACTGATTTTTTTTTTTTAATTTATTCTGAAATGTACACCATTATAAATAATATTATAATTATTTATTATAAAAGGTAAATTTGTTTATTACAAAATGCAAAAATTAGCAATCATTTGTCAATATTCACGTAACAAGTATGGTCAGAAATCGAGTTTTAATTTTTGTCTAAAATATAGATATTTGAAGATTTCTAGAAATATTTTTGGTCAAAGGTAAACGAGAAAATGTCATGACATTGAATGGCATTACTTTTGAATTTAAATTTATGTTATTCACTTTTAGTTGTTTTTAAATTTTATCGAGAGAGAAGATACTTATAGTGATATCTATTATCTTTTATTTTCCTATAAGTAGCATATGTGGAATGCTATCTATAATGGCCATATACGTATATAAATAAATATATTAAAAAATTCACAATTAGAGAGAACACAGGAATAAATGCCTTGTCTAGAAAATAATTTTTTTCGTACGCATGGACCAGAGATGAACTGTTTGGGAGGTAGAAAAAAAATCATTATAAACCATACTTAATTGCATTATTTGTTGTACATGATTCATCCTAACCCTACTGTAGAAAATAAATATTTTTAATCTATATCATTATATAAAGCGCAAAAAATTGTATGTTTGTGGAGGGTAATCTCTGAAACTACTGAACCGATTTTAAAACTTCTTTCGCTGACCAAAAGCTACAGTATGCCTGATTGTTATAGGCTATATTTAATTTTGATAAAATAAATTTTAGTTTAAAATCTGAGCATTTTAATTAAAATCCCCATAAAAGCCATAATAGAAATGGAAATAATAATAATGAAATATTAAAAAAAATTAGCTGCTGCCAACATAAAAGAAACATTTACATGTTCATTTTGTTTTTAAAATATCTTGACATGAAAAGAAAAGAAATATATTTGCACGTGAATTAAATTGAAATTCATATAAAGCTTTGTGAAATGTTAAACTTACACGTTAAATCTGACGTCATTATAGATTTAAAAGTATTTATTTTTCTAATAATATAATTTGATATGATATGATATAATATAATGATCTAAGCATTAATGCTTAAACTGATGTGTGTAAACCACGGAGTAATAAGACAGGAGAAGAAGGTAACGCTGAAATTTTGTGATGTTGTTTTCTAATGTTTACAGATGGCGCCAGCGTGCAATCCTTCCTTCTCTCCAGCTTCCGCAATGTTATTCAATAGGGAAATGTCTCATTTTAATTATTTTTTTAAAAATAATATCAAGCTGAAAAAATTTCGATTGAAAGCAAATTTCATTAAATAGAGTATTCTAACCAACATGTTTTTTTTTAAGAGCCATTTTATACTCATTTTACTTTGAAAGAAAGCTTTTAAAAAATGACGATTCTTATGAACCGAAGCTAGCTAAAACAGACAATTGGGAGGAAGGAGAATGGATAAAATTTTGTAAAGAAAAAAAAAACTTACTTTAGGTGCAGAAAACACGAACTCGGACTTTATTTTTCTCCTACGGCCTTTTTTTTTCTTTTCTTATCACTATCATAGCCTGTTTTACAACTAGGAACGAAGTATTTATTTGAAACATCTGAATTATGCAGTTTTAAGAACTTACAAAGAAATTAAATTGCTTAAAATAAAAAATTTTAAATGTATTCCAGCAAAATTCTATTGAAAACAACAGTATATCCGCGCCGAGGTAGGGAGGAATGACAAGTGGCGCCCTCAATATTTACCAAAAATTTAGATCACAGTTTCGTAGCTTTCTCCCATTGGACCTTCAACTCCTATTAATATTACTCCGTGGTGTAAACGAATATAGAATTTAAAAATAAATAAACGAATAAAAAATAAAATAAAATTAGATTTTAATTTATAATTGTTGCCAAAAAAAAAAAAAAAAAAATTATGAGTTAATTTATTTTTCGACTTTTAATAAAATATATTTTCACGCGAATAATAATATAAAAAGTAAATTTAAAAAAAATATATCATGTGCATTTCATTATGCATTTTTTTAAAGAATAATTGAGAAGTTTAAATTTATTTGGCGACTATTTTTAGCAACTAACAGTTGTGACAAGTAGCTCAATATACATAGCGCATACAGCCGTCACTGAAATGCAAATAACATTTAATTATTTGAGTTACATTATGTTGATTAGAAACCTATTTAATCAATCTATGCTCTATACTAATATATTAAAAGGAAAGGTTTATATGTATATGTAGAGAACGATCGCAAGAGCTAAAAAGCCGATTTTTTTTTTTTTTTTTTTTTTTTCCAACTAATCAAAAGTAACACTGTCTCTAAGTGCTAGAGGCTATAATAAATTTTGGTAAAATAAATTTTTAATTCAAATTTTCAATATTTTAATTGAAAACAAAGCATAGATTTTATATCTGTCGTCCTTGGCGATTTTTGTATTTGGCGATCGAAAGCGCATTACGAAAATCTGTATATTTTCGTATTAAATACGAGATCTATGTTTTTACTTTAATTATCCCACTACCGTAGGTAGTGGAAATATTATATTCGGTGCAAAAATTCGATATAGAGTTTCACCTGATTTACTCGTTTTAAGGCCTCCTGAGTCCAAAAAAGTAGCTTTTGGCAATGTGTCAGTGTGTGTGTATGTGTGGAATCTTCTGGCTGTCATATCTCCGAAACTAATAAATAAAAATAGAACTACGATACTTCAAAATTGATTCAGGTCTGGAGTACAGATAAATTTTCCAAAATTTCGTAAAAATTGAAAAACCGAAATTGGGTCATCGAAAACCGGAAATGGGACCGTAAGCCCATATCACAAAAACAGATCTAACGATTTTCTTCAAAGTTGCTCAATAAACAAAATATTAGATGCCCTTTTAAATGATATAGTGGGTTAGTTCAGGAAAATTGATAGGCGTCCTCTATGAACAGCTCAATTTCAGATGTCGCAAGTGCGCTCCTTTAAAAACGCCTGTACGTTTTTTTTTTTTTTTTTTTTTCAAACTCGCCATGTTAACTTCCTATTAAATATCCTTTTGTATAATTATTGTTTTTAGGTCAATAATTGAGTATGCTAAGTTTTGGTAAAAGTTGGTATCTCAAAAACGGTTCTAACGTTTTCTTGAAAATTGTTTCATTAATCCAACTTAGATAAACTTTCTCAAGTATTACGTGCTTATTACAGGAATATTAACAGTCATCCTGATTAGGTAGTTCAGTTTTAGATCTCGGAAATTCGTGTTTTAAAAAATAACTATCTATCTATTATTATTATTTTTTTTTCTTATTTTTTAACTCGCTATATAAACTCTGTTGTATGTGTCTTTTATACGTGTATCAAGTTTCTCTCATTGGAAAATCTCAAAAAATGCATATAACATCTCCAAAAAAATTGTATAATAGTGGGTAATGTCGTGTAATAGTGGGTAATGCAAGTCGTGTGGTTGTTTTACACCAGATTCTGTAATAGTATATATTGCACGAATATTATTTCATATTACTGATTTCTCCCTTAATATACATTATTAAAATAACCATGAATTATGGAAAAAATTAAATATATTTGCGAGATGAACAAATAAATAATAATTAAAGCTATTATGACGTCAATTTTATCAAAAACATTTTCATGTCATAGGTTTATTTCTCAATATTTTTTATTCATGAATGAGTAAAGAAATGTTTCTTTTTATGAAATAAATAAATAAAATTAAGTAATTGCCAACATTTAACAACTAATTAAAAAAATAATAATAATTGTAAAATTATATTTTGACTTTTCAGTTAATAATATTGCCTGACTATAGCATATAAACTGATATCTTTCTTGATTGTTTTCATGTCAATACATCTTTAACTAAAATTTCATCCTTGCGAAGCCGGACGGGTCAGCTAGTTTAAAATAAAATTATCGGGTTGATATTCAGTCATCAAATCTAAATTTTAGTCGCCATAGTGACTGCAGTCTTGTTTCTCCTTTGCAGTGCGACATTTATACGAACTATTTTGAAGAAAAACTGTTTGGTGTATGTAAATCCCCTCAATGGTTTAGGTATGTTCATGACACATTTGTTCTTGTTTCCTCTGATGTCGATTTTTCCAGTTTACTTTCTGTGGTCGATTCGACTGACCCATGCGTCCAATTTACTTTTCAGATTAAAAAGGATTGCTCTTTGCCTTTCCTTGACACGTATGTGTCTAAACAAAAGGATCAGTTCTCAACCACTGTGTGAAAACCATTCTCTGTCTCGCTTCCGTCGAATACTCTCTCTAACCACGCCTCTCAACAGAAAATGTCTATTTTCTATGCTTATGTTTTTCGTACCTTTCACATTTGTTCTGATCCGTCAAGTGTTTTGATAGAAATTAATTGTTTAAAATCACTTACTCTTTCTAGAGGCTATAGTCCCCTCTATTATTGATAAAGCTCTGTGTAAATTCAAGTATTCTAAACGTTCTGCTCCCAAACTGAACGATCACAGTCTCATCCTAGTTGTTTTACCTTTTTATTCATAACTTTTTTTTTTTTTTTTTTTAATTTCTAAAGTTCTTTCACCATTTGTTTTTAAAGCCATTTACAAACCTGCCAACAAAATTAAATTACCTTCTCTTAAAGATCCCATTCCTACTGAAAACGGATCAGGCATTTATTTAATCCACGTGTTCGTCTTGCAACTTAGGTTATATTGGTCAAACTAGGAGACGTTTGAAGAATAGAATAATTGAGCACCGCCACAGTCGGAAAGCTTGTAATAAAGAGATTTCCAAATGTTCTATTGCTTCTCACTGCTGGACTTATGGTCATCGTTTTGATTTTTCTAAAACTAACATAATTTCATCTCCTATCGTATCTTCTCATTTAGATATCCATGAAGCTTTTTACATACCTGAAAAATTTAATAATCTTGTTAAGGATATTTCTTCCACTCTGTTCTTGCCTGATGATTAGAAATTGCTCACACAACTTCAGTTTTCGTTTAATTTTGATATTTTTAAGAATTTTAGATTTTGCTATATTTTTTAATCTTATTTATTTATTTTCTTCTTTCATTTGATAATTCTGATTACACCAGTATTCCTATTTAAGTTCTTTTTTTATATACATTTACTCTTAAATTAAATGATTCGCTTTGAATGCAGCACTCGTGCGTACTTCGTTCGCTTGATGAAGACTCGTGTGTTTTTTTAATACGAAACAATTGTTGTGAATTTATTGAATTTTATGGTGTTTATTCAATGATTTGTACTTAATATTCTATAACCCTTTAAAATTAACAGAAATGGTAGCTTGGAATTGGTGGGACTTTCATTAAATTTAAAACAAATAATAGCTGAAATTTCTGATAATCATTTACATTATTTTTATACAACTAGGTAAATTTTCTTAAAATTCGCTTCTTCCTGAATTTTTAAAAATGTGTTTCATATTTGTATAAGGTATGTTTTTAACCTTTTATCAATCTCAAGAAGTCTCTAGCATTGACTGGAGAGTACTCACTTTTGAAAAATACACATACATTTTTAAATAATTTTGCAAAGCCACAATGACTTATTATTTGTTCTTGTACAGTCACCCCCCCAAAAAACGCCACCCCCTCCCCTACCTAATTTGCCGTAAATTATCATAGAAACATGTGACTGGTATCTATCGATCTGCAACAACGTCTAGTTTTTAATGGTGTAGTTAGGTTTTACTTAAGGGGTCATCTACATATTAAAACAGCCATAAACTTCATTCATTTTTTTTCAATGACGACCCCTATTTTTGACCTCATATTCAGATTTTTGAGATCAAGGCAGTTCGAAAAACCTACCTATTTATATACTTTAAATCAATTCTTAGCAGAGTCACACGTGAAAATGTGTTAGGGGATCGTCTATACATTTAGAAAAAATAAATCGTGATCTACCACGCAATATACATTATTTATTAAATTTCACACCGGAAAAAAAATTCAGAAATGTTAATTATAAAATAAAAAACGATTCCAATTCGCAAAACTTTGTGTGTTAGTTTATGAATGGTTTCTATTTATTAAACATTGAATAGTAAAATACATCACTTTATACGAAGAAAATTAAATAGCTTGAATCATATGAACCCTACAATACAATGTTGAATTACAAAAATCTAGGTACCAAGGTAAAAGAATAATAGTAATAATGATAATAATATTAATAGCGGTTAAAAGAAAAAAAAAAAGTGTTTAATATTTAAGAAAAATAATTATCTACTTCTTGTTGGGTATATTTTTATTTTATACAGTAACCCCGCATAAAAGTGTTACTATAAAATTTTACATTTAATTTTAGGCGTACAAACCAACAATAATATACAAAAATATAGATAACAAGATTTAAACTAAAATCTGAGAAATGATATTTAACATTTTCGCGACCGCTGACGTAGTTTCACGTCAATTCGAAATCTGTAACTCCTCCAGTGGGCGTTTCACAATTTGTGTGTTACGATATTTCTTAAGGATATTCCTTATATTCAAATTTATATAAACAAAATAGTATGAATACAAATACTTTCACTAGAAAGAGTATAATTATTGTGAATATTCGTATGAAAATAAATATGGATATGGGAAAAACGGTTTCCTATTGCCTAGAACGAATATTCAACGTTCTGCAGTCGTCTACTGTATTTGAATTCTTAATTTTAAATGTGTAAAATCTATATCTTTAAAAGTAATAAGACATATTACTTAGTTTTAAATTCTTTTTCCGCGATAAATCTGACGCCAGTTTTACGCCGTGATTAGAATAATCGAAAATAAATAATATTGCGCTTTGTTTCAATAATAGATTTTAAAAACTTAAAAAAAATTACCACTATATTATTCCGTATTAAAAAAACATTTAATAAATATTTTAATAAATATTTTATTATGTTACGTCATGCGATAAAATTTAAATAGCATAAACGGTAGAGTAAACGAATGCGAAAATGTCACAACAAGATAAAAACAGAAAGTTTGTTTTAAAAAATCTGATAAAAATTAATTATATTAATTTAAAAGAAAGAAAAAACAAAAGTATTGTTCACTGCATATTGCTCTTTCAAATAATAATTCTCGTCCTACCGCGTTTTCTAAATCATGATATATAACTTGAGATACACGAATCCTAGAATATTTAAGTTAAAAACAAAAGACAAAAGGGATAAAATAGAATTTTAGCAGTGAGAAACTAGAAAAAGTTATGTAATATTTAACAACAAAGACTTAACATTTCAGAAATGAGTAAACTCCGTTTTGCAACGCAAGCCACGCCTTTACACAATTTTTCTAAAACTTTACATTATAAAACAAAATTATATTACATACTTCCAGTTAAATCATTTAAATTTTGTCTTCAGCATTCAATGTATTAAATGCCATTCATATTTATGCATGCAAGCGTCACATATAGAGTCATATACGAGTATGCAAACTAGTTTTTTTAATACTGTTTCCGCAATATAGAGGCGGGGCTTCATTTCTTTTGGAATTCTTTCCCAATCTCTTGCCTGCGTTGCGATAATTTTATAAAAAATAAGCCAATTTGTATAATAAACATCGAAATGTTCCTTAGAAAACAATTAGAATAATATAAAGGTAAATTAAAATAGATTTTCGTCAAAATGTACAGAGATATTCATAGCTGCCAATATTTTAATTTATTCCGGAGTAATTTTAGCCCCGCCTCTAATTCGTACCACTTATTTTTTTAAAGTATTTATTTCTTATTTTATCGAAGTTATATATTGAAGAAATTTTTTCTAAAAATAAAGTGGTGCGAAATAAAGGCGGGGCTAAAAGTACTCCGGAACAAATTAAAATATTGGCAGCTATGGATATTGACTCACAGAGGATACAAATTATAACAAGTGACGCCCCCCCCCCAACAGCAGTAAAAAATAAAATATCACTGTAACTCAAAAAATAATGTTAGGAACGAGCTGTAAATTTGGAAACCCATGTTTTTGATGAAGCCCGTTCTATTCGTGCAAAAAATAACATAGGTCATAATTTATAATTTTTTCAAATATGAATTTATTAATAATTGTCATAATTCAAAAAATGTTTTTTAGCAAAAATTTGCATGGAATATGTTTGGATCACTTCATTCTAACGAATAAAAAAAAACAGAATTTAAATATCATAATTATTTCGGAAGATATGATTTAATGTTCGTCACATTCATTTAACATTAGCATCCCCAAATTTTGACAGCTTATAACTATGACAAATTGAGCGAAATATATAAACTATGCCATTTTCCGTGATGATTTGATGCAAAGAATTCAAATAAATTAAAAAAAGGGGGGTTATCATTGAAAAAAAAATGAAGTTGATGTCAGTTTTAATATGTAGACGACCCCCTAAGTAAAATCTAACTATAACCTTATAAACTAGACGTTACTACAAACTGATCGGTACCAGTCGCATGTTTCTACGATAATTTATGGCGAAATTAGGTGTGGGGGGGGGCGTTTTTTTTTGGTGTGACTGTACATTTATTCTATTAATGAGTTAAAAAATTAACTTATCTTTCTCCCAATGTTGATGCGTCATAATTTTAAAAACCAATTTTTAATAAAGGAGATATACCATGATGTTTTAAACCTCGATGGTTGTTACTGTCAGGGATGGAACACGGGCGCAGAATTTATACCACTATGAATGTAAGAAAATTTTCTACCTCTTAAATGAACGATATTATAGGTAAAGAAATTTCTTAAACGGATTCCGGTATGAATTCTGCGCCCGTGTTCCATCCTTGTACTGTTAATAAACGTTTAAAGTTAATTAGGTTAGTAATATTTTAGTTTATAATAGCTGTTATCGTTAAGACCTATTTATCATACAATTGTTGTTATTATTCATAAATCATTAGTATACAATTATGTATGATACTATAAGTATGATAACGCATTTTATTACATAAGAATATTTAATTTATTTAACCTATTTACAAAAAAAAAAAAAAAAGTTTGAATAAATTAGAATGTAATTTATTTATATTTATTTATCAAAAATGAAATATAAAAATGCTAATCTTATTTCTGCATTAAAAAACACGTTTTATATAAAGACAATTTTTACAAATATTAAACACTTTCTAAAAATTATCTGCGTAAAGTATCTGCGAAAGTGTCAAAAAAGTGCAAGGAATGCTGATCGAACATGATGGATGAAGTAATTAAGTGCTATCAACCATAAAAAGCAGAATGTTTACATTACGTTTTTTGAAAAAAAATGTACCAAAAAATTTTATCAGTACAAAATTTATTATAATAGAATATGCTAGGGATGTGTATTATTCATTACACTTTCATAAGTATTTAATCAAGAAGAAATAGCGGTGAATAAAGTAATCTTTATTTTAAACTTTATTTTTATTTACTTTATATAAGTATATGTCAAAAATGTAAAGGTGGTCGTACATTAATAATTGTAATGTTTTGTTTAATTGTCAAAGTTATTTAAGTTGACGAAACGTAGTGCAATGTGGAAGTAAAACATATAAAATATTCACTGAGAAATAAAATACGTTAAAACTTAATGACTTCTAAAACATGGTTCGTACGGCCACGCCTTTTTTCAAGGACTCTTCCGCCAGTATTTTTATGCAATATATTTCCTTTAAAGTTTTAAGGATTTTTTAATACCAAAATTTGTTAAATAATAATACTGGTGCAGAAAATTAAGAAATTTCAAGGACTGTACGAACTATGTAAAATGAGCATCGTATTTTCTATTCCTTTTAATTCTATTCATTTAATAAATACAGATTATTATATTGGTAAATATATACATTGTTAATGAAAAAATACCACTAAATAGTGGAATGATAAATGCTATCTAAGGAAATTTAGAAATGGTTTGAGAAAAGTAACGTATAAAGAATTAGACTATATTAATGGGATATTCAGTATAAAAAATGAGGTGACAAAATTATCGT
The DNA here is from genome assembly GCA_963930645.1 of Salticus scenicus. Lineage (NCBI taxonomy): Eukaryota > Metazoa > Arthropoda > Arachnida > Araneae > Salticidae > Salticus > Salticus scenicus. Next base: position 339,706,654 of record OZ005652.1, on the reverse strand, counting down.
ATGTATGTAGAAAAAAAGAAAGTTTTCACATTGGGAAATTTTGTCTATATGCTAATATTACGAAAATATTTCGAAACTAATATGTTATGGCAATACAAGACTTTCTTCAACATTTTCCTACACAAATTCATGCAGTACAAATTAATAAAGGAAATTATTATTAATTAAAATTATTTTCCATAATAAACACAGACGATTTTCATCACAGAGAAGTTTAACACTACATATTCGAAGAATATAAATTTATGTAATTCAGAAAATGCGTTATTTTATTTTATTTTATAGAGTGAAATAAATGTCATTTTTTGTTAAAAATGAAAAAAAAAAAAGAAATCGATAACTTTGTTTAAAATTATTACAGATTTATGGTTCAACCATTCGTTTTAAATGTATAGACGAGTTCTTTCGAAAGTTGCCAATATTCAAAATTTACACCTTGGTAAGTAAACAACGGACCACATATTAATAGAATTACTTTTATTTTCATTTCTTGAGTGGGAGAAAGTTGACGCTTACCGGCCAACGTATTTTTCTCTACAACTGAATTTTTACATTGCCTCGCCAGAATGCGTATCAAAAAGGGCTTACATGATACCACAGAATATTTAGTAATTGTGGGAGGGGGAAATACTTAACACACCTCCTAGGGTTTATTACTCTTCAGGGGAAAGTGATGCTCCTAAATGCACACAAATATTTTCTAGTTTACTATTACTATTATCAAACATTCATATTGATTTCACAATAATTCGTTAAAAATAACTCTCATCATGTACATTTACACAAAATTTTGTCCTATACTGTTATATTAAAAATTTTGAAAAAAAAAAAAAAAAATGGATGTCAGCGCTAACTGCTTAGTAATTGGTCCCAAAGTGTAATCAGCATCAGTTTAGGTCAAGCTCAAACTAAATACTAAGTTTGGTTAATCTTCATTCATTCTTTCATGAAATACAGCGTCCATAGAATTTATGATACACACATACTAACACATACACAGACAGTCATTTTTTTTTTAAATGGTCAAAACCATTTTCAAGACATCTGAAAATGTGCAAATCAATGAAAAACCAATGTCGAAAATTTTCATGACTTTAATACTTATTCATTTTATATGTCCCTATTGGAAAAAAAATGTTCGTTTCCGGTAAAAAAATATATACCGGCTTATCAAACACCGGTTCCAGTATTATACTGGATCTAGTATGACATACCGGTTCCAGTATTATACCGGATCCAGTATGACATACCGGCTTATGAAACACCGGTTCCAGTATTATACAGGATCCAGTATGACATACCAGATCCAGTATGCTACTGGATCCAATATGACATACCAGATCCATTATGATACCGGATCAAATACAACATACCAGATCCAGTATGATACCAGTACCATATGAAAGCAGCATGATTCCAGAATATTCATTACAAAATTGTAATAGATTAGGTATATTAATGCAGTAAAAAGATTTAAGAAATCAACATAAATAAATCATTGAATTAAAAATGTAACAAATTAACAATTAACACTAAACCTACCGATACTTCATGTATACCTATTCTTACCCCAGCGGCTCAAGTGACTTCTCTTTAAAATGTTATATATATTACTATGTATAGCGAAAAATATGTTATTTAGCACAATTTGGTACATGAATAAAACGATTTTTTTCAAATAATTCAAAATTGTTCATTTATTAAATTTAAAAAAACATAAAAATAATACAAGAAAAAATTAAATATTCTTCAACTGAATTCTAAATTTAGAAAATAAGTAATATGCTAACTTTATTCACCACATATTTTGAAAATTATTGCATTCTCGAAGGCGCATTTTCCACACACACATTTGTTGCATTTGAAACAATTTTTTTTAGTTTTGTTTTCTTTGCAAAAACCTACTTGGCACCTTTTTCGCAATTGCACACGAGAATCCGAACTTGAATTTGTTGAAGTTTTCTGTATAATTTCTTTTTCGTCCTGTTGCTCATGTTGAAAATCTTTGGCAAGTTCTTCAGCTAATTGAAATAAAAATTATTGCCTAGAAATTTTTTGCCGGTTGTTTCTCTGTATTAAATCAATGGCATCTATTCTCCGACCAGACTAAACCTCAATTCCGACTGTGGCAGTCGTTATTTTGATCACGTGACGTCACATTCTGACTTTTGATTTGACGACTGTCGTTGTTTAAGGATGGTCGCTATGGCAGTCGGATCGGAGAATAGATACCCATGAGTTGATTCCATCCTGGTCAAGAATATTGAAGAAAATCTGCGCAGTTGATAATGGTCTTTTTCTTTTTTGTAATTTGCCTATATTCAAAATATTTTCGTCTTCACTTTCTTTACCTGATGACTCACATTCATCCGCAGAGTCAAATGAGTCATCATGTTGTTCTATACTATCCACTTCACTTTCAGATAGTTTCTCTTCACGAAATTCCGAACATTCTTCATCTATGTAATTTATAATTTCCTATGATTTCAAATAACTTGAATGTTTCGACATTTTTGAAATAAGAACTATTAACAAAATAATGAAATTAGAATTCTTGACACGCAAAATAGCACTATAACGTGAAATATTTACTGTAGAGCTCGCTTGGAGTAGAGTATAAAACAAAAGAAAAAAAAGACAATTTCACTGTTAAAATAGTTCAGCATAACATACAAATAACATAAAAATGGTACAGATTACACAAATTTAATTGCAATAAATATTTTCTATTAATATCTACCATTTTAGTTGTACGGATCAATAAAAAGATGTTTTTAAAATAGTGAAAACTGCGAACCAAATTTCTAAATGTAGTGGTTGTAGCAATAGTGTTTTTTTTTTTTTTTGGGGGGGGGGGGGGGATATTGTTTTTTTAACAGAGTGCGTAAGAAATCTTAACATTATTAATTTCTAAATAATTATATTTTCCTAAATATTACTTTTTGATGTATATTGAAATTTTGAAAGTTTCATATATATATATATTTTTTAATCTAGAATTTAAAAGAAAAAAAAACTATAAGTTTTATTTTTCAGTTATTCAGTAAAAGGATAATTAGTGGAATATTAATAATTACTTAAATATTAATTCAGAACTAGAAATAGTTATATATAATAAGTATCAAATTTTGAACAATTTGGAAATGGTAATTTAAAATCAAAGTAACTATTTTATCATGTATATTTTTAAAACTGAAACTTTTCATAACTGAATGAATATTTCTACCTGCTTTAATTTTTGCTGCATCATGTATGTTAAAGTATAATTTTGTTCTAAAAGAAACCTTTCATTTTCGTTAAAAGAATGTTCTCAACACTTTCTTTTTTCTGGGATAACGATATTTTAATTACGTATTATTTTAGAATCTAGTGCTAAAATAACATTCTAGAAAAAAACACATATTTCTGGAAACAATACAAAATTTTATATATTCATTAAATGTAGAGAGTAATTTTCGAATATTTTAGAACACCTTGAATTTGTAAGCAAATTAAAATATATTTATGAGATATTTCACGATATTTTAAGATGAGAAATACTTGAATAGCTTAAGAAATAAATAATGAAAATAAAAAGAAATGAGAATAAACAATATTGTGTAACTCATTTTAAAATGAAATTGAATGAAAAATATTCTTCTCTTATTACTGAAAATCTTATTTTAGAAAATAACCTTTATTTAAAACGTTTTTTTTTTTTTTTTTTTTTAAATAAAAAGAAACTTCATTTTTATAACAATACTCATAAACACTGTGGAACGAAATGTAACTTCACTTTAACCAAACCTGATATATTCATATAAATATTTTAAATGACTGGCAGAATCATACAGTGAAATAATATGAGGATACGTTAAAAAATCTTGAAATTTACAGCAATTTATTTTAATTATATATTTTGGAAAACAAAGGTGATATAACCTTCATTTTAGTACAATATAAAACTACACAGTGAAAAAGCTTTTACAATTCTGCCCTTTTCCAAGACGGTCAGATAGTTAATGTTTATAAGAATTGGTAAATATTGCAAGAATTAACAAATTGTCTGGGTTTAAATTAAAAATTATTCTCCATGATTAATATTTGATTGAATAAAAGTAATTGTATGTATGTATGTGGGCACGACTTAGACATATCTTGCCAAACAATGGAATCGACGTCACCCGCAATTAAAAAAGTTACTGCTTATTAGCAGGGTTTCAGTACTGTGGAAGTTTCACATCTCTATAGTACGTGTAATGAAAACGTGTGAGAAAATAGCCTTTTTGAAAATAAAGTTTTTGTATGATTTCTATAGTAATAATGTGGATAAAAACTTAGATATATAGGTTATGTCTATTGTAAACACTCCCCAAAAGAAAAAAGATTTTTAAGAATTCTGATTTAAAACACGATGACAAACGTTCTAAAACATAGAAGATCTAAAATTAAGCTTTCGTCAAGGCCTCTTGCATGGAATTTAACCCTTTAACACATGGAATTCAAGCGAGTAAATATTTTTCAATGATTTTAAATATTCTCTATGAGGCTTAAAATTCAAGCTTATGTATAATATTATGTTTGAATATTATGTTTCTAATATTCAAATAAATATTAGAAATATATGTGCTATGATTTCCATACCAGTTTCTAACTGCAGGCAAAGTGACTGAAAATTCAATAGAATAAAATTCTCCCTTTTAATTTTGTGTTTGAAATAGTGTATAATATATTTATAATTTATTTGGATGCAAGATACAGACACAAGCATGGATAGACTTTAAGAAAAGGAATTAAAGGATCAGAAATTCTTAGACTTGTAAAACCGCATCAGTGTCCACCTTTATCATCTGGCCATATATAAGGCTTCCTTTCAGATTACAAAGAAACGTCTTGAAAAAAAAATGGTCAAAGTATTTTTCGTTGATAAGAAGAATTTTACTTTGAATGTTACCGACGGCATACGTTTATATTCGTAAAAGGAAAGGGGTATAATTTCCAAAAGTCAACAGTCTCGGTGCTTTCTCATATTTTGATCCACTTTTTGTTCTAAAGTTCAGATGAATATTGCTTTTCAAAAATGTATACAAAAGGGAAATACGTACATTATTTTGTTGGAAAGCATATTTTGAAAAAAAGATAAAAAAATATGGGGTTTAGTTATAATTTTCAAGAGAACGAGGAAAATCATTTCATTCTGCAAAACGCAGAAAAAAATACTTCAAAAAATTAAATTCACATATTTGTCTTGTGACAATTGATTCGGACCGAAATTTAATGAAAAACGAGTTATTAAACACAAAAGAGGTCTAATTGTTTTTTCATCTTTTCTGAAATTCAGAAAAATCAAAACTTTTCGTATCATTTATCTACTATGCCATTTCTAATGCATAAAAAATCAATTATATTAAAACAATATATACAGTTTTTTACATGTTTATACTACCTATTTAGTTAAACATAATAATTCTAATAATTCTAAATATAAATTAATATTATCAGCATTTTTAGTAAAAAAAAAAAAAAAAAAAAATATTTCATATCATTTTGCATATCGCTATAAAATTATGAAAAACTGTATAATTTTTGTGTTAATACTTCTTTTAAAATAGATGAGGTAAATGGAAAAATTATTAATAAAGAAAACAAAATATCGTTCTAATCCATTTTTTTATGATACAAAGACATACACACTCACAAACACATAAATTTATTTTGTAATCGCAGTATGATTTTTGAATCATGATATTTTTTTTTATGCTGATATTGATGTTTATTTAATCTGTCTAAATATACTTTGAGTATTACAGGAGATGTATCTAGGGGAAATAAGTTAGAACAAAATTTTGTGTGTAGTCTAATCATCTGATAAATAATGTTAATGTAATAAGTCAGTCTGAATGTGAAGTAAATAAACTTATAACATTAATACAAACACACACATACACAGACACACAAACACAAACACATAGCTACACACATATATATATATATATATATATATATTTCATTTAAATAAATTGTAATGTATATATACATATCTATATCTATCTATCTATCTATCTATCTATATATATATATATATATATATATATATATATATATATATATATATAGTAATATAATATTATCAGTGCAAACTTTTGAAATTTAAAGCTGATTTAATTTTAGTATTCAAACAATTATTCTGATCAAAAACGAAGACCACCCAAATCAAACCAAGAAAGAAAAAATAAATAAAATCTAAATGAATTATAGCAAATTGGAATGAATATATATATATATATATCAACTGTGGAAAAATACCAGAGCTGGGAAACGAACCCGGGCGTCTCCGCCCGGGGTTGTGCTACGATTAATATTGTCTCACCTGTTATATCTGCGTTTGCAGACTTAGGTGACTTTGCCAACGAATATTATGTGGTAGAGCACCCATGCGTTATGCGGAGGTGCCCGGGTTCGTTTCCCGGCTTTGGTATTTTTCACATAGTTGGTATATAAAAACAAAATATTAATATTTACACTCCAATTTACTAAAAATGAGTATTCACGGTTGATGAATTCATGAATAAAAATTTTCTATATATTTTTCATTATAATAAAACAATTTCAAAATTTCTAATGAATTCACGCTATCAATGATTTAAAAATTCCATTTTTCCTTTTACTTGTACTGAAATAACATTTGAAAAAATTAAAGAAATATAATTGGACAGCATAATCATGCTTTAATTAAGCCATGAAAAATATAAAACAAAATGTGAATTCCTTCAAATTTCAGGCTATATGTTAAAAACATGAATGGCTAATGTCCTAAAATTGTTGCAAGGATGTTATACAGTAAGAATATAGAAACCAATAAAGTAGTTTTTTTTTTTTTTTTTTTTTACTTTGATTCCTTTAAAAATATTCTAAAATAGAAAGTTTTGTTAGTTTTCAAATGAGAGCTATGTTAGCCTGTGAAAATATCTTAAAATATCACTCCTGAAAACATTTTCATTTCACTGTGATGATCCTAACAAACGGATACATCAGTATAATGATACCTATTTTATCTGTAGTGTTATTCAAAATGTATGAGGATGGCATAGTAAATAATGAAAGCTACAGTGAATGTTTTGATTATTTTCAAAATGCTTTTACGCTCTGTATAACGAACTACCTTTTCTACAAAGGCCAGAAATGGAATTTTAAACAATTCATAAGTTGCTTACCTGTATAAATGTTATTCACAATATTTTAGCAATTGTTTAAATTCTACTGAGAAATATTTTGAACTTTAAAATTTTATATAATAATATAAAAATATTTGATATAATAAACAATATAAGATACTTCTGCTTCGACTGAACAAGTTGTCGACTATTCTGGATAATCACCACCTCACCTGCACAATTTTTTTGGAGTTGGAGCACCTCTGTTTGTGTTCCTTAAGCTAATTATATTCAGAATATCTTCCCTAATATTACAATAAAAAAACTCATGGAAGGCAGATATATTACTGTTTCTCTCTCAATAATCTTTATTTTATTTATTTTATTTTATTTTATTTATTATTATTATCATTATTTAAAAGGAAACAGAAACGTAATTAAGCTAAATATTTTAGCCGTCTATTTAAGTTTATTTAAAAAACATATTTCTGAATTTTATTAAAATTGTCTTATATATATTCAATTTTGGTTAAAAAAAAATAAAATCTCTAATTTAAATTAATTTAAATTCGAAATACGTAAATAAATCAGATGCAAAAAATTCAAATTTTTCATAAGTAACAATGGATTCACTTTCTAAATTAAAAGTCATTAGGTAAATGAAATAATTTTTCCATAATACAACACATAATTCAACAGAAAATTAATGTTTTATATTTATATTTAAAAACATCACATTACCGTATTTATATTTTAAGAAAGGTTTTACATTTTATGTCATATTTAAAACTATTATTTCACAATATTCAATTATTAAAAACAATAATTTATCTTGCCTAAAGCCCAGTATATTTGACAAAAAAAAAAAAAAAAAGATTAACTTATGAGCTCACTACTAATAGAAAATGATTAAATGGATTTAAATTCGACTTTCTTTCTTCAAGTCCTCTCAAATAAAATAAAAGTCGGTTTTATTAACTAAAATTGTGGAATAAGCAATTTAACTAGATTAATAAAACCTTATTTTTTCCACTTTTGCGTTGAATGAAGTTTAATGAATTTCATTTATATGATGAACACTTTAACAATAAAATCTGGAGTAAAAGTGATAGTATAATATTAAGAATAATTACAAAAAAAAAAAAAAAAAAAAAAAAAAATTGGGGGAATATAATGGGTAATTAGTTTTTTTTTTTTTTTTGTCGTTGAAAGATTCATTGAAATTAATAATAAAAAAACACTTTTCTGTTTAAAAATATATAATAGTTCATTAAAGAAAAATAATGACTTAAAAACAACTTAAATGTAATATCATATTAATAGCAAAGACGAAAAAACATGTGGCTCGCATAGATTATTAACATTTTCCTACTGTACGTTCTCGTTGCATCGTTCAACAAATTAAATGAACTTTGCCTTCGAGATAACGCAACGGACAGAAAGAAATGGAAATAAATTAAATGATTTCATGAACATGCTTAAACATTGTTCGGATGTTGGGTTGTGGGGATTTAGTCCTATTGACTGCACTAGGGTCCTAGGCTTGAGAGGGAGGTCACACCGGGGAGTCTTTCTAAGGCGTCCTAGACCGTATTTACCCAAGTTTCGAAGAATACCACGGAAAATTCCGAACGGTTAGGCTGATGAGCGCAACCTGGGATTGAACCTGGCACCTCACATCTATCAGCTTTGAACGTAGAACCGCTCGACAACTGCTGGGAATAAACATTGTTCGGAAGTGATAAAATCATTCACTGAGAAAATAATGTTCAAACAAAAATGTAATTCCAGTAATTTCAAATTTTAGCCCTAAATGTATCATAGTGCTTTAATAACACCCTGTTAATCTTAACGTTAAACACACCATACTCTCTCTCTCTCTCTATATATATATATATATATATATATTCTATTATAGCATACGAATGATAAAGGCCAATTTCATTATAATTTGTGAAGTACAAAGTTTTTTAAGTATGATTTATAAAAATTTTTTATCATAGAACGGAATGCATTGGCATTAGTTTGGCTGTCCCTGTACACAGAATAGTTGTGCTTTTTAAAATATTTTATATAGGCACTTACCATAGTAAACTGCAGTAAAATGCATCAGTTCGAAGTGTTTCTCAAAATAAGTACAGATATTAAAGACAGACAGATGGACAGTTAAACAGAATAATAGCAGACAATAATGAGACAGACAGATAGGCTAATACAAATCATAATCGCTCTTAAACTTCGTTAGAATGTGTTAAAAACTATTAATAAAACATAAATGGAATTCTAGAAATTTCCCATTATAGCTCTTAGTTTATTTGAATGTTTTTCGGTGATACTAAAAGAGTTAAGCTGAAAATATTTTTTGAGAATATGAATTATAAATGTCGATTTAATCATGACTTATGTAAAATAAAGATGTTAAATTATGGTTTCAAAAAATACTTCTTATAAAATGCAATGCATTGGAATTATTTGGTATCTCAGTGCAAAATCCATTAGTGGTGTATACACCATTTTGAATAAGAAACATCCCGTAGTGAACTTGAATAATTCATATAAGTGTTAAGTAATTCGATGAATATTTATAGGAGTTAGAATGCGAACCGATAGACACACACACATAAAACCGAAGTCTAAAAGGCGTTTCAGTTTTGTTGGTAAGTATTAAAAACAAGTTAATTGCGTAAAACAAATAATCATTTGTAAATTGTCTACAACCAACCTGCATTTTTTTTTCTCTCTGTTAATACAATAAATTCCTTTGAAATTCTCAAATTTTTAATTTAATTTGTGATTGATACAATTAAATAAATAAATAAATAAATAAATATATATATATCTGTATATATATATAAATTACGTGTCACGATGTTTGTCCGGGGTAAACTCCTAAACTAAGGAACCGATTTTAATGAAATTTTGCACACTGTGTGCAGTTTGGTCCAACTTGAGAGATAGGATAGTTTTTATCTCAATTTATTGTCACAATATTGTTTTATTGCAATTATTTGTTAATTATAGACCTTTATTAAAGTTGCTCCAAAATATCTGTGAGTTCCATTTATTTAATTGTTGCCAAAAAAAAAAAAAAGAAAAAAAAAATACGAGTTCATTTTCTTTCGACATAAAAATAAATACATTTAATCAAACGTGAACGTTAAAAAATTATAAAAAGTTAAATTATGCATCTCACGAAAATTGACGTCATAATCAATTTAAAGATTTTATACACATTGATAAAGTGCTAATGTAGTTCTATCATAGATATAGTAATATATATAGATCTCTCATCCCCATGTTATCGTACAAAGATTTTTGATGCCGAAAAAAAAAAATAAATAAATAAAAGCTTTGGAAACAGCCATTAAGTGGTATTGAAAAAAAAAAAAAAAAAAGAAAAAGAAAAAGAAAAGAAAGAAAGAAATATGAATTTGAAACTGTATCTGGTGTCTTCCATTCCTCTTTAGCAAATAAATTATTCATAAATTTTATTTGCTAAAATATTAGTATGTATTCCCGTGTGTATTCACTCGGGGAAAGACGGCCATATTTTGGTAAAAACGTCGTCTTTTCCCAAATGAAAAGGAATAACTTTTTTCTCCCCAATGATCACTCTATTCTATATATGCTATACTATATCTATGAGTTCTATACGCAAGCGAAGTGTGACTCACTGACCGTCTGTGCAGCCAAGAAAAAGATTTCCTATGTTAATTGCCCACTGGATTTTTTGTAAGAAATTATTAAAAATCGAGGAAATTTATTTTCCGATTTTAATCCTTATATTTGGGTATAGATATGTATTAGTTATCGCGGGTGTTAGATTGAATTATTTTGCTGTCAAATTGACAAAATTTTAATTTTAAATTTCAAAACTCTGTCGCCCTTGGCTTTTATTATTATTATTATTATTATTTGGCGATCAAAAGCGTAACACGAAAATAAACATGCCAGATGTATGCATTGTACGAAATGTAATATGTATTATTCATTGTACGTATGTATGACATGTAATATGTATTGTACGAAATATTGTTTCATATTATTCATTACTCTTTTAATATAAGTTGTTAAAATAACCATGATTTTTGAAAAGAATTAAATATTTTCGCTAGATAATTTGGCGATATTCTTTTTTTTTTCGCCAAGGATGACAGAAATGAAATCTATTCCGCTGCAAAATATTAGTATCTTACATCAGATATTTTATTTAGACATTTGAAAACAAATTTGACTTCAAACTATGATAGAATATTTATCATTTTCCTTTTAATTAGTATATTATTAGTATATGAAAATTTAAAAGCATGGTATATAAAAAGTTTTTTTTTTCTTATAATTATTCTTATCTTAATCCTCAATGTTTCCCATCTTTATTAACTTGAATTTACTATTAAAATTTTAACATACTCAAAAACTTCTCATCACTTCGTTAAAATACACTAAACTTTTCCAAAATCATTTTCTATTTAAAATGATACATGTATTTACTTTAAATGTCCAATATTTCATAAGATTTCCAATTTTAAAGTTTTAAAATATTTATCAAATTTACTTATTTTTCTGGTTTAGCCTTATTGTTTTCCTTTTTATAACTACAGCTGTTGCCCTTTTTAAAATATTTAAATGATGAGGTCATTTTATAGTAAAATTATCCGTTATATGCATATATTATATTTCACTCCTCCATAAAAATTGATTTTAAAATCGTCTGTTTCTTTTATACTTTTATTTTAATAGAATTTTAATAGAATTTAATTTATATATTAGTCATTTTAGCAATTTTATCCAAAGTAGCATTAGAAATAATATATATCACTTCTCCATTAAAATTTATAGGACCCTACAATAAAATTAATTTGTGCTTATTATCAACACTACGAAAATTTTTATCAACCGCTTCCAAATTTTGACCTAAGTTTCAAATCTCAACCCTGTGGGTTTTTACATTGGCTACAATGTTTTCGTCTTTGTTCATAAATAATAATTTGACTGTACTAAATAGTTTACAGCCGTATAATTCAACGTATAACTTAGTCACAGCAACGCGTGGCCGGGTCTGCTAGTATATATATATATATATATATATATATATATATTTAATGTGTGTGTGTGTGTCTCACATTAAGAAACTAAATTGTCGCTATAGTAAAAATAGTTACATATCATCCTTATAAATTCTAGTTTCCTTTGCTAGCTAATTCTAAACACCCCTATTACAATTCTAGATCGTTATTCTATATTATCGAGGTCAATATTATTTAAAAATATCTGAAAATAAATGTGAACATATGGGGTGAGTATTAGTAACTGTGATTTTGGTTTATAACTCAATTCTAGGAAATCAATCAAAAATTTCTAGCAGTACAAAGAACTTATAATATTCATAATATTGTTTCACCATCTTGAAAAGTATGGACTACTTTGTTTTTATTTGTTTTTATTGTATTTTTTTAAAATGTCGAGGTAAGATAATGTATTTCATTTGTGAGAATTTCATTAAATATTGTGGTTTGGAATGGGTGTTATGGCTAGATTATATGCCAGTATCACCGGAGTAGCCATTTGCACTTCATGTTTCTTTTTTCTTTTGTTAATTTGTCCATGAAAAATAGTCGTACTGCATGAATTAAAACAAATAAAATTTACAATTTAAATTCAAAAATAAAGATACAGATAACAGCGGTAAAAGTCAAAATATCGAGAAAGGCATGTTATTAAAAAAACATAAAAACAAATAAATACAGTCAAGTCCGATTAAGATTAACAAAAATGGGAGGCTGCAATACTCGACTCATTATCACATACTTGTATAGTTCAAATCTATAAGGATCGAGCAGAGGGCAGATTAACAAAATATGTTCCATGCTTTGAATTTCATCCTGATCACAGGAGCACTGGGAGAAATCAGCATTTTTGCATCTGAATAGAAAATCATTACTTCTGGCTTATCCAGAAAACATTTGGGTGAGTTTAAACGTGTAGTTCAGATTTCTGTTTAAACTTTTTTGCATCAAAGAAAAAAAAATCTTTGTAACACTATCATTATGAGTTGAAGACCACTCACATTTCAACAAGGTTGATGTCTGTTGAAATTTCTTTGTTTTTAAAAACAAAATTTGGGGTATTTTTAAAACGTAACGGAGAATCTGAATGAGCTGCTGCTTTAGCAAGTTCTTTCGCTTTTTCATTACCAAAATTTACGGAATGACATCTGATCCATTCAATGTAAATAATAATAAAAAAAAAAATTGTTGATAGTTTTGAAAGCAATAAACGAATTTTTCAATTGTTTCGCAGCGACATTTCATATTTTAAATTTTATATACTCTTATTTGACTGTCCGTATATAACATTATGCTATAAAGCAGTAAAGTATTACTAGAAGATATCCATTTCAAATGACTCTGCTTTATTATTAGAACAGTTTGAATGATATGATATTTAAATTTATACTTTTTATTTACTACGTCATTATGGTAAACAACAAAAGCGCGGCCAGTATTAAAATTTATTTTACTTCCATCCGTAAAGATTAAAAAAATATTTCCTTTATCAAATTCATCCTCCATGTGTGTGTGTGCGTAGATGGTGTCCTTCCAGTAGGTCTTCTGCTGTATTCACAGAAATTTTGAATAGAATCAACGTAAACTCCGAAGCGCTAATCTGATGAGCGTGACTTGGGTTCGGCACCTCCCATCTACAAACTTTGAGACCAAAACTTCTAGGTTAATTCTGCGGCGAAATTTTATTAGGAAATATATGTGTATAACAATTTTTTTTTTTCTTTTTATGAAAAAAAAAAATTTAATGTAAGTCCAGTGCAAATAAAATAACTTAATAAATAAGTAAAATAATATTACTGTATAGATTGTTTTTAATTTTATTGATTTAGTTCTGAATTCATTATTAAATACGAATGTAACAAAAAAAAAAAAAAGACTGAATATGCTCAATTTCAAAGTTAAGGATATCTTAAATAAATATCTTAAGATCTCTGGCAATATAAGTCCAATAATACAAAAGTTATTTATTTTTGTGAAAAATGATAAAGTATTTGAGATTTGTTATAAAGCTGTTCTTGGAAGAAAATTCATCTTTAAATACAAAAAAATATTGCTCCAGAGAAAAGATTCGGTGTTAAAGTATTGTGAGGAATATTAAAAAGTAGAACGTTTCATTTTTAAATAATCACACAGAAAAATCCCGTGAAATGCAAACGATTTTTAGTAAAAGGCTTTCAAAAAGTATTTTACACGGAAAATATTTATTTTTTGTTCAGTTTTTCCTTATTATTATTATTGTTGTTATTATTACTTAACGGCGAAAACTGAATAAAAATATTTTTGACCTGTAAAGTAATAAAATGAAAAAAAAAAAGTTAATTTAAAATAAGAAATGAGTTTATAATTATTCATCTGAAATAGGAGTAATAAATGGCAAAAGATTAATATATAGGCTTTATTTATTTGTAAAATTATCTGTTTCTAGATTTCTTTTTTTTGATTTCTCTTAGCCATAAATGTATATAAAGTATTATTTTTAAATATAATTTTAGAATGCAGGTTTTCTGAATATTTACACGTTTTAAGGCCCCCTGAATTCAAAAAGTAGGTTTCTAGTGGTTGGTCTATGTCTTTATGAGCTTGTATAATTGTTATCAATATAATAATAATAATAATAATAATATGTACTTATAGAGATTCAAAACCTATTAATACAGTAGGTGCCGCTTAATGTGATCACTTTGGGACAGACACAATTCGATAACAATAACCGGTTGATAACAATAAACGAAAAGTATCAGGAATACAAAATTTTAATTTTACTACGTACTAAGTAACATTTTTTAGAGATACAAATTTAAAAGGCAATGATCCATTTAAATGCTATATTGAACAAATCGTTAAAATAGGTCCATTAAAAAAAGTTTTCTAAAGATGTCTGTCTTGTTTATTGTCTCAGCCAATTATTGATAAAACTCTCATAACTGTAATGTTTGCGATATAGTCTCCAGCAGTGCCTCTGCGTTGCACTCTCAGTCCCAAACATGGAGAGCTTGTCTCATTTCAGTAGCAGTTGGAGTATTCTCAACAATGTTTTTAACATCGTCATCATCTTCATCTGATGCGTTTTCATCTTTTTTTTTTTTTTTTTTTTTTTTTTTTTTTTAATTTTTAGATAGAACAAGATACAGCTCGGCATGCATCTTCATCAGTCATCGTTGTAGTCACTTTGGCGTTCTCATCTATAGACATCCATTATGCAAAGTTATTTTCAATCATATCTGAGTGTAAGATTTTGATATGCTTTAATGGGACGTTTACATTGTGGGCAATGCAGTTATCGATAAGTACAACGATATTGTGATGCGTGATCTAACTCTTTGTCCCACTTTAGAAGCCAACGAAATTTCCTTTGCCTATTTTAGAAGCAAGATCTTCATCTTTCTGCCGCATTAAAGGACCGTTTATGCGTGCATCATTTTGCCTAACTTTGACAAACCACAGTTTCAAAGCAGATTCGACTTCTCCATCTTTTCCAGTACGTCTTCTCTTACAGTTCAAATTTGCGTTCAACTTCGCTTTATTTTCAATCTCGTCACGATTCTTTATCATTTTACCGAGTAATGGCTGAGAGATTTTTAGTGCAACAGCAGCGTTTCTCTGACTCATCTTGGGTAAATTATCAAATTGCGTTTTTTTCCCCTGCTCGCACAAACAAAAGAGGCCTTCTATCTTTTGGGGATTCTCCCTTTGGTTTTACAGTACGCAATTTTTGTTGACTAAATGAAGAAAATAAATCGAAAACGGTACTTGAAAATGATAACAATATACGAAGGCGCTGATTACAAAAACCGATTTTTTTTAACATGTGTTAATATACAAGCGTTCGGGACTTCGCGATTCTGATAACATTAAACGAATGATAACATTATCCGCGATCACATTAAGCAGCACCTACTGTATAAACCTTTACCATATAAAAATATTACTTGAATCTTTTTATTGAAATCGAACAAAGTGTTAGTGCGCAGGGACATTCAAAATTATCCAAACATATTCCGTCTATGGGCAAAATTTCTCGCTGGTGCATTGTAACATCTCCAGTTGCAATAAATGAAGTAGAATTAACATATAATACTTATAAGAACAGAAGCATGCTTTATGTAGAATATAATATAGAAAGCACTGCTTGTTTATTGAAAGGCCGGCTCAATAGAATACAAATTAACTAGAAGCTATATTTAGAAATCCTCCATAAGTTAGAAGTATATTTTAAGTGGTGTTATGTGTTTCTTTTACTGTGCTAAAGTGAAATACAATATGTGGTGCATACACAATTTTAAAATAATATAAAAGTGTATCGAAAATTAGGCGAATATATCCTATTCTTTTAGATTTCATTGTTTGAAGTGTTTAACAGATTATATTTCATCCAAGGAATGAAATATAATTTGTTACATACAAAGAATTTTTTTAAGGGGACGTGGCACCTTTGACTTGACACTATTGAAAATCTCATATAAAAGCTTATGTTTTCATTTAACATTTATAAATTAATGTATGTTAGGTTTTTTGTTCAATAAAATTATATTCTGGTGAAAATCTTAATGATTTTTAATATATTTTCTACAGATTTGAAATCCTTAAATTGCGTTTTCTCACTTTGCATTTTTCATTAATCCATGATCTTTAAAATGTTGAAACTTCTACATATATTTAGGAAAAAGGTTATTTATTTATTTCATTATTTTTTCTATATTTAATGGAACCCACTTATAAGAATTAGGGAAGGATTTTAAAATATATGAGTTAGTTTTACTGAAAAAAAAAAATAATAATAATAAATGCATGTCTATGTAAAAATTTGCAAAAGAAAAAAAAAAAACGAAAATAATTTTTGTTATATTTTTATTTTTAACATTTTTTTTCCCTTTTAAATTTATTGCAAAATCTATCCCTAATTTCTTTTTAAGTAGGTTGTATTAAACATCCAATAAAATATAAAGTCTTTTCTTAAATATCAGATATCTGTAGAAGTTTAATCATTTTGAATATCATGAATTCATCAAAAAAAGCAAAATGAAAAAACGCAGTTTAAAGATTTAAAATCTGTAAAAAATAAATTAAAAATCTTTAGAATTGTTGTCTAAATACATATTTTATAGAAAAAGGCTAATATAGTTCAATTTATAAATATTAAATATAGATATAAGCTTTTACATGAAACCTGCAATAGTGCCCAAGTCAAAGGTGCCAAGTGTCCTTTATAATAAAAATTACTTTATCTTTCACATGCAGTAGAAAAATATTGTTTATAGTTCAAATTTAAAAGTTGAGTTTTTATTATAAAAACACAATTTGAGTTTTCCTGAATATGAAATCACCTTTTAGAGGTTGGCCAGTGTGTCTGTTTTCAGCATTACTTAAGACGAAATATATAAAAAAGAAGTTTAATTTTAGTACTTTGAAGATCATAAAGGGATGTTATCTGAAATGTTTGATCAAGATCTTTAAGTATCTAAGTATCGTGTAAGTCAAGTTTTGTTAAATAATTTTAATTTTTTTTTTTTTTTTAATTTGTGTATTTAATAAGAAACTTAAATGTCACATAAATATGGGTACAATAATTAAATAGGTGGTTGAAAATCTCACCTCTCAGAGAAATTTAATATACATAAAAAACAATTTCTGAAACCACCATGGCAACATAAATGCGTACAATAAGCGCGGTGCATTTTGTGCACCGGGAACATTTAGATATAAATAATTAAAGTGAACTTTGATTCAATTTTGATCATTTAAAATTTAATAAATAGACTAAAATTTATCCTAATTACCTAATAATTACAAAAATGCGTTGCAAGTTAAAGCAAGTCCTTCCGGCTCATTCGGAAGTGTAGGTTCATTTCTTTTATTTATTAAGTAGTCACCATATTGTTTCAAAATGGTGGCTACTATATATTAATGGACTAGGTGGAAATATTGATGTTGCTATGAACATGTAGTTTTAAGAAAACGAGATCATAAATACCATTTGTAAGTGAATTTGGAATTTTCAAATGGCCGGGCACTTTTAAACAGTATGGCGAATCAATTTAGCAAACAAACACATCAAATGAATTTCTGAGTTAAGTCTAATCTACTTTAGTTAGAATTAATTCAGTATTTGAAAGTTATCGTATTGAAAAGTTAAGTCGCCACCACTTGGAAACAAAATGGGGGAGCAGTTTGATCAGCCAATTAATTCAAGATATTTGTAAGATACGTTTACTGTACAACTTCGGTTTGAATAAAGTCAGTATTTCAAAAGTTATCGTGATAAAAAAAATTGTCAAATAGCCACTACTTGGAAACAAACTTGGGTAGCAACTTGCCCGCCGAAATCATTTAACGATTTGAATGATGAGTCTACTGCCTAATTTTGGTTCGAATTTATTAAGCATTTCAAAACTTATCGAAATAACAAATATTCACAAGTGGTCGCCACTTGTAAATATAACTTGCTTTACCATACTGGTGGAGCAAGTTGTCCAACGAATTTATCCAAGATATTTGAAGTATAGTTCACTGTCCAACTTTGGTTTGAATTAGCTCAGTATTTCGAAAGCTATTGTTATGACACATTTTCAAATGGCAGTCTGATTGTAAATGTTGCAACTTTGAAAAGAAATGGCGAAGCATCATACCCAGCGAAATGACCCGAGATAATTTTATGATAAGTTCGCTGTACAACTTTAGTTAGAATATATTCAGTACTTCAAAAGTTATCGTGATAAGAAATTTTCAGGTGACACTGTGATTTCAAGTTGTTACCACTTGGAAATAAAAGGGAGGAGTGAGATGCCCAGCGAATCTATCTAAGATATTTGAATGATATTTACACTGCGCAAATTTCATTGGAATTTATTCAGTAATACTAAAGTTATGATAATGACAAATTTTCAAGTGGCCGCCACTTGGAAATAAAACGGCGGAGCAACTTGACCAGCGAAGTCATCTAAGATATTTATATAAGTTCACTACCCAACACTGGTTTAAACCAATTTAGCATTTTAAAAGTTATCGTGATGGCACATTTTGAAGTGGAAAACTGATTTCAAGTGGTCAAAACTTGGAAATAAAATGTTGAAACAAGTTGATCATCCTAGATATTTGCATAATAAATTCACTGTCCAACTATTAGCTCGAATTAATTCAGCATTTCAAAATTCATTGTAATAATAAATTTTCAAAATTTTCAAAATTTTCAAAATTAATTTAAAATATTCGGCACTTTGTTAAAAATAACGAATAAAGTTCATTTATAAACTTTGATAAAACCCTTATATGGTCTACGTATACATCAAAATCCAATCGAATTTGATTTAAAATACGCTTTTGATATTGTGGACTAGCAGGCTACGCCCGCATCGCTGGTCACTATTTTTAAATGAATCACAATAATTAATGAATTCTCAAAATTGCATTAATTTTTATCATGTGATGAAAAAAGAGAAAAAAAAAATTCTGATCGGGAAAAATGTCGCACCGGGTCCCCACTGACTTCGGCAGCGTACACCCGTGCGCTGCGCGCACGTATTCCTTCACCATCCTTATGACTTCTCAAAATTCCATGTTATTACTCATAAACTTTCATTCTTAAGAAAACGAATTAAAAAATATATCATTTAGCATCGGGTTAAAACTCACACCGGGACCCCACTGCCTTCGGCCGCGCAGACCCGTGCGCGCGCACATGTTAAGATATACGTGCGGTGAGCGCACATATTCCTTCTGAAATCAAACTCTTATTTTAAAGAAAAGAAAATTAAAAAAATCATTTCTCATCAGGTAAATTGTCGGACCGGGTCCCCACTGCCTTCGGCAGCGTAGTCTCGTGGGCGCTGCGTGCCTATTCCTTCCCCACCCTTCCAGCCCCTCCTAATTAACTTACATATACCAATTTTGAATGGTCTTATTCAATTAGCTGAGATGCAAAAGAAAACCTGATCAGGACACCTTAAAATTGTAAATCAGGTGAAATCTCGAATTCCACATTCGATAATATAAAAGAACTTTAAAATATCTTTCGAATGATGTATTAGAAATAATTTAATCATAATTAGAATTTGAAATATTGAAATTTAAAAATATTACAGCGCCCTCTGGTGGTAGAAATTTCTGTAATCTATTGTTCCATTCCAGATCAACAGAGCTTTCAAATGATGCATTACTAATGAAATTATTTTAATTAGTAGCTGAGATACAAAAGAAAACTGATTCAGGAGACCACAAAACGTGTAAATCTGGTGAAAACTTTCGATAATGTAAAAGAACTTTAAAATATCTTTCGAATGATGTATTAAAAATAATTTAATCATAATTAGAAATTGAAAAATCGGGCGAAATCTCGAAGTCCACTTTCGATAATATAAAAGTACTTTAAAATATCTTTCGAATGATGTATTAAAAATAATTTAATAATAATTAGACTTTGAAATATTGAAATTTTAAAATATTACAGTGCCATCTGGCGGTAGAAATTTCTGATAAAAGGACTTTAAAATATCTTTCGAATGATGTATCAGAAATAATTTAATCATAATTAGAATTTGAAATATTAAAAATTAAAAAAATTACAGCGCCATCTGGCGGTAGAAATTTCTGCAATCTTTTGTTCCATTCCAGATCAACAAAGCTTTCAAATGATGTATTACTCATGAAATTATTTTAATTAGTAGATAAGATACAAAAGAAAACCTAATCAGGAGACCTCAAAACGTGTAAATCGGGTGAAATCTCGAATTCCATTTTCGATAATGTAAAAGTACTTTAAAATGTGTATCAACTAAAATAAGCTTTCAAATGATGTATTACTTATGAACTTTTTTTAATTAATAACTAAAATACAAAAAAAAAAAAAAAAAAAAAAAAAAAAAAAACTGATTCAGGACACCTCAAAACGTGTAAATCTGGTGGAAACTTTCGATAATTTAAAAGAACTTTAAAATATCTTTCGAATGATGTATTAAAAATAATTTATTGTATTAATCATAATTAGAAATTGAAATATTGAAATTTTAAAATATTACAGCGCCATCTGGAGGTACAAATTTCTGTATTCCACTGTTCGATTCCAAATCAAAAAAGCTTTTAATGATGTATTACTTATGAAATTATTTTAATTAGTAGTTGAGATACAAAAGAAAACTGATTCAGGAAACCTCAAAACGTGTAAATCTGGTGAAAACTTTCGATAATTTAAAAGAACTTTAAAATATCTTTCGAATGATGTATTAAAAATAATTTAATTAGAATTTCAAATATCGAAATTTTAAAATATCTGGCGGTAGAAATTTCTGTAATCTACTGTTCAATTCCAAATCAACAAAGCTTTCAAATAATGTGTTACTTATGAAATTATTTTAATTAGTAGCTGAGATACAAAGGAAAACCTAATCAGGACAGTCCCAAAACCTATATATACCACGGTAGTCGGGTAATAAAAGTAAAAAGAAAAGAAAAAGTATTTTTTAGTTCCTTCAAATGTATTTTGTTGCTATGGAAACTCCTATCGTCTATTGAATGATAGATTACATGTTGGAATAAAATGTAATTTGCAATTAAAATGTAACTGCTTTGTTTATTAATGAAAATTGATGAAATTTTAACTGCAGGTTGGTTTTTTGCTGAATAGGTTGTATATTAAGTGTTGTGTACGTAAAAGAAAATTTGAAGCACTTTGAAATTTGCAATTTTTAACCCCAGTTAAAGATCATGTGACATTAATGACTTTCACATGTTTTGTTTCCGTTAGAGACAGCTGTTAAAATCGTCAGCTGAATGCTGATAGAATGCCTCTTTTTAAGAAATAAAGATTTTTGGTCATTTTTCGATCGACATGGGTCAACATTTTAATTAATATCTCCGAAACTAATTAAGATTTTTAAATTCTGTTTCAAGGAAAACATCGGAAAGGCTCCAGAGCATCCGTATGTCAATTCTTGTACTTCTGCGTTCAATAGGGGCTGAACGTATAAAAGAACAGACAGACAGACAGACAGACAAACCTTTCCATTTATTATTATAGATTCGAAATTTTCAAGTGGCAGCTACTTGGAGGCAAAATGTTTAACAACTAGGTTAACGAACTCATCTAAGATATTTTTAAGATAACTTCGCTGTCCAAATTTGGTCCGATTTCGAGAGTTATTTTGGGAGTTATCGGGATGACAAAATTTAAATTATGGTAAAGCTAGGAGAGACCGCGCGATAGGAGAGATTGTCCATACAGGGGATCGGCGAAAAAGAGTAGAGTGTGCGAGTTTCGATTTCAGGTGGTTGAATTAGATTCAGGTGGTTGAATTTACAATATTTTCAAGCGTGATGCTCAAGTTTTGTGCAGCTGTCGGCTGCTTAAATAAAGGCGATAAAACTAAATGCAAGCAAAAAATATCAGCCTACTTAAACTTCTCTTTAAGGACTGTAATAGTCTAAATTTCGATACAATAAAATATGTATAAGTAAACGTAAAGGATTTTAAAGTTGAAATGAGAAGATTTCAAACCAAGTAAAATTTCGGTTTTATGTTTTGAACATTTTCGTGCGGAAGATTTTGAGGGAAAAAAAATAAATAAATAGTATATGGTTGGCGGATTCTCGGCTTAAAAGTGAGCGGAACTAGACATTTATTATTGCACATACGGTGTACTACATTTTTTTTTTTTTTTGGGGGGGGGGGGGGGCTGCTCGTAAATGCATTGCATACATCGTGTGCAATCCGTTTTGAACAGGCTCAGTTGTCACAGGTGGTTGCACGATAACTTCACTAAGTACAACCAACCATAAGTGCAAAGATTGTGACAACGAGAGATTAGGTTAGCAAACAAGAAACCCTTCAAGCTGAATAGGAAATGTATTAATTTTAAATTAAACGTGTTGTCTAGTAACTTAATGTTATTTTGCAATTTTTATCTGGTCTTTTTCTTTTTTGTTTCTTTAACATTTTTTTTTTTTTTTTTTTTAAATAAATTTTTGTAATTTTTTTTTCTGATTTTTTAATTATTGAATTAAAATATCCGCTCCCAATACAAAAATATTTGTTTACAAATAACTTACAACAGTGTCATTTAAGTGCAATTATTATTATTACCCTGCGCGAAATCCCCCCTACCCTATAAGGAGAGATTGCACAAATTAGTTCTCCTGGTTTTATTACAGCCATTGCTTTAAATTATAACGAAATAACTAAATAGTAATGGAAATGCATAAAAGATGGATCAATTCAAAATTATGCACCAGTAGTTCTGCAAAAAATTTGTACTCAAACTCTCCGAGCTTTACCTTATATGTAGATATAAAGTAAAGCTAGGAGAGTTTGCGCACAATTCAACTGAACGATATGAAATATCCAAATATTAACTTTTTGCTAAACTATTGGTGTATAATTTTGAATTAATCCTTCACCTATGCATTTCCATTACTTTATTTTTATGTTATAATTTAAAACAACAGCTATAATGAAACCAACACAACTATTTTGCGCAATCTCTCCTTACAGCGTAGGAGAGACTGTGCTTAATTAAAACTTCAGTTACATCGTTAATAATAATAATTATACTTAACTAGCATTGTTGTAAGGTATTTGTCAACAATAATTTTTACAGTGGGAATGGATATTTCAATTCAATAATTAAAAAAAAAAAAAAAAAAAAAAAAAAAACAGAAAAAATAAATTTAAAAATTATTGCAAAAATTTATTTAAAGAAAAAATATTGAAGAAAAAAAAAAAAAAAAAAAAAGGCCAAAACCAGACAAACATTGCAAAATAACATTAAGTCACTAGATAATATGTTTAACTAAAAGTAGTATATTTCCTATTCAGCTTGAATAATTTCTTGTTTGCTGACCAAACTTCTCGTTATACAGAATCGCTGCACATATTGTTGTACATGGTAAAGTTATCGTGCAACCATCTGCCACAAGTGAACCTATTCGAGACAAATTGCACGCATTTCCTAATAATAATAATAATAATAATAATAAAAGTTGCACACCCATACCTGGTAGTACTTATAATTTATTCCGGAGTACTGATAGTCCTGCTCTTTTCTTCACACCAGTATGATTTTAGAGGAATTTTCTCCAATAAGTAATTACGATGAAATAATAAGATAATTGCTTTTAAAATATACCGGTGTTTTAAAAAGCCCGGGATAACCCACACTGTCACTTACATCCATAAGACATCTATAAACACGTATAAAAGTTAAAAATTGATCCATTAAACTTATGTAAATATCCTAGAGATATCTATTAGCACGACAAATGTCACTCTTTTTTACATCCATTAGATGTTTGTTACATATCTAATAAATCTCCAAATATCCAATATTTGGACTTGTTATATCTAGTAGATATTGAAAATATCTAAATCTTGTTTAGATCTAACATGTTACATCTATTAGACATCGAAAAAGGCACGTCTATATTTCGTCTATTTTTAAACATCTAATAGATATCTGTAATCAATATAGGTAATTCAGGACTTTAGAGGGACATTCTTTAGCTATATTGTACCTTTTGTGGATCACTGGATGTAATTTAGATGTCTAATGGATACCAGTGGCTGTATGAGACGAGTACTCCGGAATAAATTATAAATATTACAAGGTACGCACACCGTGTGGCCAATGACTAATCGCTAGTCCCGTTCACTTTAAAGTCCAGAATTCGCGCACCATTTGCTATTAATGTTTTGCTTCCTTCAAAATCTCCCTCACAAAAATGTTCAAAACACAAAACCCAACTTTCACTTTAAAATCTTCTCGTTTCAATATTAAAATCCTTTACGTTTATTTATGTATTTATTTTTTAAATTGAAATTTATACGATTACAGTCCTTAAAAAGAAGTTTAAGTAGGCTTATCGCTTGCATTTAATTTTATCGCTTCTATTTAGGCAGCCGACAGCTGCACAAAACTTGAGCATCACGCTTGAAAATATTGTAAAACTAAATAGATATATAATAACATTTAAATACTTTGGGATAAATTTCTCATAGGCAACATTAATTCCAGGTAAATCCCAGTAAATCCCTAGGTAAATCCCCAGATAAATCCCTAGGTAAATCCCCAGGTAAATCCCTAGGTAAATCCCAGTAAAGTTGGGGCTTTTGTTGATCGCGCCACACCTCAATAATGTTCAGTTTTGGGTTCTGGGGACAGTCTCCAAAAAGATGCGCCGTTTCGAATGAGTTGAACTAGACCAGTCACTTGTCGAAGTTCTTTCCTGGTACAGTTCCAGAAATTGAACAAACTCATCCTTTTTGCCATGTCATTACCAATAAGCTGCGAAATCTCTCTTAGTATAGAATTTCATAAAATCAATGCGCGATCTCTCCTAAATAGCAAAAGCGGAAACTCTGCCATTTTGGTAGGAGAGATTGTGCAGTATTTTATTAAATGATTATTCGCTTTTAGAGAAAATCGTTGGGCTCGTATCATTAGTATAGGTTAGTAGCTTAAGAGAAATTCTTTAAATAAAAAATATTTTGCATTACTACCATTGTATTGAAATACTTAGAAAGGGTTATGAAAATTTAAGCATTGATTTTTGAAAACGAGACAAAATAACAAAATTTTATCTTAGACTCTTGAAGCAATCAACATGCACATTCAAGTCGGTACTTCAGTATTGATGTTGTAATACCACCTGAAATTGCAACTCACCAACTCTACTCTTTCTCGCTGATCCCCTATGTGCGCAATCTCTCCTACCGCGCGATCTCTCCTAGCTTTACCTTATATATGTATATACAGATAGACAAACAAAATTTTTTTCAGTAGGTCGATTTCTAAAAAAAATTAACCTAAGAGTACATATAAATATTATTATAAAAATAAAACTTAGCATTAAAAAAGGTCAAAAAGTACAAAACTTTTAAGGTATTATTAGGATAAATATTTTCTTATCATTTAACAAACTCCTTTCAAGAAAAATTATAATCCTAAAAGTTTGCTGAAGCTAAAATTTCCGAATGAACATCAACTTTCAAAATGATCAAATCAATCATGAGCAGGTGTAGACGGCAGAACATAAAAAAACAGAATTTTGCAGAGAAAAATTATGCTAAGATAAACACAACTTAAAGATTCTGAGTTGAACGGAAATTTGCTATATTATCGGTAACACAAACACATATAAGAGAATTTATTTTAATACTTGTTCGATTAAGTTTTCTTAAAACTACTGCAAGTTTTTCACACGCCAAGTTATAAAAGGGGAAAATATTTTAGTTCTGGAGAAAATATTTGTATTTTGCATCGAATATATAGATATTTGCATTTTGCATAAATATTTGTATTTTGGACTCACCATCACAGTCATGTGCAATTTTCACACATAATCGGATTTTTACATTTATAAGCTAAGTATAGTTTCTTTTATTTTAAATTATATTTATGAGTTACGTCTAAAATAATGTGTTTACATAATTATGCGACAATGTATCAATCAATAACATTCGGGAAATTTGGGCTAAGAAATGACGTGTTTTAGGGGTGTCTTGTAAATCTTAAATTAATAATAAGGAAATAATCGCGAAATCTATATAAAGGTAAATAAATGAGAGAACGCAAATGACAAAAACAAAGGAAATTTCTCACCGACGCAAAAAATATTGTAGCATGGTTTTACATCATGGATTACTTTATGCTCTTTGAAAGCTTACTGAGCGATCCATCAAAAATTATCAGTGGTTTTTAATATTGTAACACATATTCAACGCTACAATTGAAATGTTTATTAATACTTCTATTCTTATTGAAATGTAGTCCCAATTTTAGCCATGTTTCCGTCATTCTTTGAAATGCAATTGAAATGTATATTACTCATTTAAATATCTAGCTTCATCCAGAATAAAGATGCATTTCATTTACTAGAGGCCCTTTCTCCTAGGGATTTTGATGTTATCCTATGTTCTTTATGTTAATTAAACCTTATGAACATAATGTTATAAATTTCTTTAATAGTCTTGATTTTTTTTTTTTTTTTTTTTTTTTAGGAAACAGCAGCTGTAAGAAGCTCACATCCTCCAGGTTCAAAGAGTGAGTATGTTAAAATTTTAATTACTAGTAAGAAATAACAAGATATGTAAATAAAATGGATTCTGTATATAAGTTCATTCTTATGAGCATTGTAAAGTACCTTAATAAATCTGTAGATCTTTTGAAGATTATGAAGGTTTGATGTTTGACGTCGATTTCATGGTTAGGAAGAGTTCTGAAAAGTTGAGCAAATTTTGGAATAGGGATTTAGTTTATTAAGGGTTATATTCGTGTTAAAAATGTGCTTCACGAAGTTGGTCTGATGATTTGAAGGTATTTTTGAAATTATTTACGTGGAATGGATTTTGTGAAGATTTTAGGTGTGAATTTGTGCAAATTGGTTCTCATGCTATAATGTTTAAACAAAGACAAGTTTAAAGTCGAAGCCAGTTAGAGATTGTGGAAGGCTGAGAAATGTCTGTTTCTATAAAAGTTAAGGCTAGTAATGGCGTGTACTATTTTTTTTTCTTTTTTTCCACAGTACCAATCACGATGCTTTACTCAGTTCAAATATACAAATTCAAATAGTAGGGATTAGACCTTTCTTTCAACTTTGAGTAAAATAAATCCATATTTAACATTAACATTCAGTTTCGGCTCTGTTTTGTTATCGTATTTCTTGTAGGAAAATGTCAAACAAGGCGGTTGCTGAAAACAACGTAACCTGACAAAATAACGTTATAAATTACAGCTTTTAATGTTGATTTGCTTGGCTTCAGGAAAGAGTAGATTGGTGAAATCCCCACCCAGTCTACTTCACAATGGTGACTGTAGTTAAGATTTTAAAAAATGGTAACGATTCTGGACAGAGAAAATGTATATAATTAATAAGTATAACAAGTTTAAGTCTCTATTTCGATTGTTTTTAGTTGTATTGAAAGCTATATCGCATCCCTTCGTTCACATATTTTGAAAATAATTAATGCACTCGAAGTCGTTGAATTAGTTGTTTTGTTTTTGTAGTAAATGGTAATAATTGATACGATGTGGGTATGAGAAAAATTGATTTTTCTTGTCCATGATTTTCAAAATTCTAAAATTTCAAGAAATGAATTAGAAAAACAATAAGCTGTTTTTCATCTATAAATCTTTACTTGTACATTCTCTTCATAAACACTATATAAAAATTTGTCAAATTATGTTATATAATATAGAAGTTAGCATTTCCAAATTTTCTGCATAAAATGTTACGTACTTTTAGAAAGCATACCATGATCTATGTGAAGGACGAAGTTTTCTTTTCTTTTTTCAAGATATTAATATAAAATATGTCTAAAAATTCTATAAGGAAGAAAAAAGAATATATATATATATATATATATATAATTTCCTTGCTAACATTTAAAGCGAAAATTTACATAAGAAATAAAACACATTATTATTATTTAAAAAATATGAAAACAATATTTTGCAAAATAACCATGGATAAATATGCTTCTTTAATTGGTCTTAAATAATCATTTAAAGTTAAAAGACAAAGTACCTTCTAGCAAAACTATTTTTATAATAATAATAACAATAATAATAAAAGATAATGTTTAAAAACTTTGGTTAACTTCTAAAAACACTTCCATAAATAAGAATTTTTTGAAACTATAACTTAGAATAATAATCTGAGATTTTAATGTATAAAAA
This sequence comes from Salticus scenicus, assembly GCA_963930645.1. Lineage (NCBI taxonomy): Eukaryota > Metazoa > Arthropoda > Arachnida > Araneae > Salticidae > Salticus > Salticus scenicus. The sequence goes on along the minus strand of OZ005652.1, from coordinate 339,677,794 downwards.
TATATATTTAAAAAATCATTCAAACTTTCTAACTTTAAGTAATTATTTTAAAGATGAAATGGATGATAAAAAATGGCATTATTTTCAGCATAAAAATCCCAATTAAACAACAGATTTCAACAAACCTTTAAGCTTTAATGCAAAAAAATATAAGTGTTTAAAGTATTATTTAGAAAACGTAAAATAAATATTGCAGTTAAAAATAGCGACATTAAATTTGCTCATTTGTGACAATTTTATTTTATATGAAGAAGTGTGAATGTGAATTAGAAAAGTTGAATTTTTTTTTTCTATTTCGTAATTGAAAATTTCTATTAACAGAATAATAAATATTTTTGTTAGAATTCAAAACAAAATTTTAATTGCCTATTTATGTATAATAACTTTTTATTTTTCGAATAATTTTCGTTCACCATTTTAATTAGCTTCCGTTTTCCAACATTTATGACTTACTAGATTTACTTGATTCTTTGTTAAATTAATTTTATACTTAACGCTAGGTTTATTTATGTAACAAAACCCGTGAACCCCCACCTTTTTTTTTTTTTTTTTTTTTTTTCAATAAAAAAAATACTTATTTACACGCGAATAATAATAATATCAAAATCAAACTTTAATAAAAGCTAAATTTACACATGCAAAATACTTCTTCTAAAACCGAAACCATTTTAAGAATAGTTTAACTTAATAGTGTAACTAAGTTTATTATACAACCTGAGGTTTTTGTACATGCTTGCATCCTTGTATGCATAGCATATATATATGTGGTTTTATAAATAGAATAATTATTATTATTTATTACTAATAATTAATATATTTTATTATATAACTTGCCGCCTTCGGCGACCAGCTGGTTCGCGATCCTTGAAAAATCCGACGTTACGAAACTCCCGCTCGGTGGCGACTGCGGCACCTTTTTCCCGTTTTAGTTCTTACAACATTGACAAATAGTGAAAATATCTTTATTGAAAAATTTAATCGCAGTAAATTTCCGCTCGGTAGAGACTGCGGCGCCCTTTTCCAGTTTCAATATCTAAAACAGCCTGTTCGCTCATCATGTTATGATCTTTCAAATTTCTGACTTTAGTAAAGCTCCGCTCGATGGCGCCTGCGGCGCCTTACCCTCGTTTTAGAACTTACAACACCTTCCTTGTTTATTAGAATTTAAAATATTGAAATTTTAAAATATTACAGCGCCATGTGGCGGTAGAAATTTCTGTAATCTACTGTTCGATTCTAAATCAACAAAATACGCGTATTAGAATAAAATTTAATTTGCAATTAAAATGTAAATTTTTTGTTTATTCTCTGAAATCGATGAAATATGAACTACAACTTTGTCCTGTAATGAAAACTCTGTATATTAAGTTTCGTGTGTGACAAAGGAAAATTGAAGAATTTTGAAATTTGCAATTTTTAATCGCAGTCCAAACACACGTGACCTCAATCAGAAAAGATCTTTCTCTTTTGCCCTACTTTCGAAATATCGTCTGCGAACTTAAAAGAGAGTTTCCATGGTAACCAAAATACCAACTGATGTTCGAACGCAAACGAAAGAATTTCAGAAACGCGGATTCAGAATGTCATCAAAAACTGCATGCTTGCAGAAAATTTAAAAATTTATAACGGATTCAGTTTTTGAAAAATTCTCTCAATCTTTTGAAATTTGATTTGTCTAATCAAGGTCTATGTACAAAAAAAAAAGATTTATCTCTAAAAGATTTTGAGTTATAAAATGTTTTGTGAAAAAATAAATGTTTCGTAAAATTTAAAAAAAATGGATTGCTAATCCGTATTTTGTTCAAATGTTTATATGGTTCGAAAGAGGATTAAATGGCCTTTCCAAATATATCAAGTGTTAAGAAATGGGACAATTACTCTTTCGTATAGGGAGATTCAAAACAGACAATCGAGAAAAAGAGTAATTTTGGACCCTTTTTTAAAACTTTTTTCTTTTAAATACAAAAAATCCGTATTTTTCAAGAAATTTGTACCGTAAGAGTCGGTAATAAATGCTCTTTCTCGTGGTACAGGTGTATTTCCAATATCTATACCAGTTAAGCAGCCATCACTTTACGAAAAACCGCGAAATTTTCTCTCTCTGCTTTTTTTTTTTTTTTTTTTGAGGAACGCAGTTCAGTGGAAAAATTACGGTTGCCTGGATTTTGAATCGTTTTTTGATTTGACATATGTTGACGTTTTAATTAATATCTCCGGATCTAATTAAACTTTTTTAATTATTTTTGCACTATGCACTCGGTAAGGCTCCTGAGCACCCGCATGTCAAATTTTGTACTTCTGCGTTCAGTATGGGCTGAACGTATAGATGCACACACAGGCAGACATCTTCTTTTATTATTATAAATAGATTATACGTTTTATTATAAAAATATTATAAAGTACTTTCAAAAAGGTAGAAATTTTTTTTCTATATTTTAATATCAATTACAGTGCATTAAATCTAACACTACATTAGATATGAATAGGTATAAATTATACTTTAACTAATGTAAATAAAAAATTAATTATAAATATTTCATGTAACATTAACTTTACAAATTTTAATTTCACCATTAATTAAAAATAAATAATATTCTCAGACTTTATCCAATGACATTATTTAACTTCTGTAACTATATATATATGAATGTATTTATAATGAAAGAACACAAATTTTTATTCTTATTTTTTAAAGCTCACATGATTATTTGAATTATTGTTTCGTATTTACTTTATAATCGGTCTGTTTAATAAAATTATTGTAACTAGTATCGCCAAGTGGTCGAAACTCGACCAAATTTTTTGCAAAGCAAAGCAAGGCAAGGCAAAGCAAAGTTATTGCCTTTCTTAAACGGAATTAAATTGAAACACAGCAGCGTCAATTGTTGGTCAATATGCCCTCAAACTGAATCAGTAGAATTTTACTTAATATATATCTCTAACAAGTAAACCTTCTTTCTTTTGATACCGGTTTGCCGGAAACCGATATATATTCTGAAAGCTTATGTCACAAGCAGAAAACCTGCGGAATCTTAGGAGCAGAAGGACAAGCGTTTAGGAGCTATAGGACAGAAAATGTATCAGTAAAGTGTGTATAGACGAACAAATTACCGTAATGACGTCTCTATTTCTTGTATGTTCCCGTATGTTTCTATCAAGTACTAACGTATTGTATGTCTTCTTCTTACATTGCAGATATATCCTAAAGTCATTGTGGCTGTCTTAGTCTCCTAAATTGGAACAAACAATCCGTTTCCGAACATCCAGAAACCGGAGATGATAAAATATATAACTACTCTCCTGGAAAATTATATGGAGATTGTGGAAGAGATTAGGACATTAGGATTTGCTCGAGGCGATGGAGAAGAATTGGACAAGGAAAGGGACTTCGGAGATGATGATGTTGGTAAGGAACAGCAATGATTGTCGCAACAATCACCGAGTATGTGCTTTCGCCCAAAAGTCGAAAGCATGTGGGTCCAGCAGATATGGCAGAAAAGAACTGAACTCCTCAGAAGCAACGCGCTTTAGTGTACTGGACCAGAAATCGTTCGACAGGCGAACCTCGGACAAAACGACTGTCGCATGCATCAATATTGAATCAGTTCAAGAAAATTAAGATCATGAACATTCTGTACAATTTGGGGAAAATACAAAAAAGAATGATAACTCCGTCGATCCAAAAAATCTATCAGGTTCTCCTGCAGAAATTTAAAGATAAGGAAACAAAAGGAACAATTATTCACGATGGAATGTTGCGACTGTCGACCATGAAGATAGCGATGGACCCGCAAAATACAATAAATTTAAAGCTTCTGATTCCTGGGTATATAGCTTCAAGAAGCGAAATAACATTATTGACAAAGCAATTACCCATACAGTCGGCAAGAATTGGCAGGATAAGGAGGCAAATTTGTCACAGGCATGCGATGATTTTGTTGCTAAAACTTATCGTTACAGAAATCTTTCCACCGACACATGCCTTCAATGATGCCCAGAGCAGATTTGACAAAGGGTTACATGCCATCGAACCCTGCGAACCAGAGAAATAACAGTTGTTCACGCTCTTGTTGGATCAGTCTCTGCAACATAGCACAGTTTAATGATTATGCCTGTGATTTCAATGGAAGGCAAAATACTGCGGCCAACGTATGTGCTTGTATACAAGTCATCTGGCAAATTCCCGTAGTCAAAGTCGGCAGATCCTCAGAATATTAGATCGTATGCTGGAAAAACAGCGAACATTATAAAACCGGTTCTATCGTGACGTATTTTCGTCAAGTATGCCTGATGACAGGGAGAAAATTCTGCTTTGAGTGGATTCATGGTGTTCTAACAAAGATCATGCATCGTCTGCTTCCGAAGTACCTGATGGTCAAGTCCTATAAAAAGAACTAGTATCTGAAGGATGTACGGGAAAGATCGAGCCTTTGGATATTCATGTTTTCAGACACTACAAACCTATTGTTCGTTACATAACGAACACAATCATTATCGAAACACAGGAGCACATTTGGCATCGCGATAGTTTTCTGGCCGTGCAGTCCTTTTTCCTACACCAGTTTAGCGCTTCTCGTGTAAAGAACTTGATTACATACGCTTTTTATAAGGCCGGATACTTGGAGGACGAACATGGAATGTGGATTATGCCATAGGATTACTGCTTCGGTTCATCGACAAATGATGAGTGTGCAAAGCGTGAGGCTATCGCTTTTGTAAAATGCGCCCTTTGGGAACTGTTTTTCTGCACGTCTCACTGTATATTTGATGAATTGCACATTGATTGTCTCTTATAATAGATTTTGTAAGTCAATAACACAAGTCACATTTTCAACATCCCAACGTAGTTTAGCGAGTTGTTTCTTCCTTTCTATTCAGATCTGCACATTCTTACCATATTATTAGTTCATATAAGTACGTGAAACGAACATTTTAGCGGATTTTGGTATCGTGTTTCCAGCACTTTACTGATACTTTGTGGGTCCTATAGCTCCTAAACGCTTGTCTTTCTACTCCTAAGATTTCACTGTTTTTCTACTTGTGACATGAGCTTTCAGAAAATATATGGGTTTCCGTCAAACCGGTAACAAAGGAGAGAAGTTTTTCTCGTCAGTTTGGCACGCTGTAGATGTTGAGCCTTTTTTAAAATGAGAGTAAATCGTGACGTGGGGTGATAGAGACCAAAAGCTAATCGGTACCATGTCACACCAAGGTCTAACCAAATATCAAATTCGGTTAAATTAATTCAGTTGGTTCATGAAGTACAGTGTTTGAACTCAAAAATACAGATATTTTGCAAAAATGGTCGAATTGAGTTCGTGAAACCTCAAAACGTGTAACTTCATCGAAAACCGAAAAGTCTAAAATTTTTCTGAATCTTTTATTTTTTCTTATACATGCAGCGAAAAGAATAATAAATCCACTTAAAAAATAAAATAAAATAAGTAGTCAATTTCAGTTAATTGAAATGCAAGGAACTCTCAAAACGAGTAAATTTGTCTAAAACCGGAAATCAAAAGTTTTTCTGTATCTTCTACTTGCTTCTTATACATGCAGAAGCTAGCAATAAATCCACTTTTAAAAAAATAAGTAGTCAATTTCAGTTAATTGAAACGTAAGAAAAGCTCAAAACAAGTAAATTTAGCGAAAACCGGAAATCGAATTTTTTTCCCGTATCATCTACTTTCTTCTTATACATAAAGAAGCTAGTAATAAATCCAGTTTTTTTTTAAATAGTAACCGATTTCAGTTAATTGAAATGCAAGGAGGTCTCAAAATGTGTAAGTTCTTTGAAAACCGGAAATCAAAGTTTTTCCAAATTTTATACTTTCTTCTTATATATGTAAAAGATATACGCAAGCGAAGTGTGACGTCACTGACCGTTGTTGGGGTCAAGTAAAATATTTCCTATGTTAATTGTCCATTGGATTTTTTGTAATATATATATATATATATATATATATATATATTAAAAATTGAGGAAAATTATTTCCCGATCTTAATTCCCACATTTGGGTACAGTTACAAATTAGTTATCGTGCACATGCGTTAGATTAAGTTATTTTGCTGTCAAATTGACAAAATTGCAGTTTGAAATTTGAAATCTCTAGAAACAAAATGTGCATAGATTTTATATCAGTCCGTCCTTGGCGTTTTGTATATTTGGCGATCAAAAACGTAATACTAAAACATACATGTCTGATGTATGTTTTTGTAATACATATAGAAGTGTTGCGTACTTGGGGGTTCGTGAATGACAGGCGAGACATACAAAAGTTCAGTAGTTTATTTGCAGAAGTTTCCAGAAGAATACAGGTTTATAAATCAGGTATCAACTCCAATTCCACCAATAAACACCGCTTAATTAACACTGTACTGCACACTATAATACACACTATACTGCATTAACACATACAGCAATACAACTGTATTTCCAAAGAGGGTTACAGCTCTTTCAATAGCAATGCAAGATTGGCGGAAGCTAATCTCAGATTGACTATTTGGCGTAAAGAACCTCCTTATGTATCCGCGTAGAAAATTGTAGAAAACTGTAAAAAAATCCAGAAAGTGGTCAACCAATCACGTTAGAGCATCCATCTTTGGTATATCGATAATAAGGATTTTCTCGCCAAAAGTGGCCATTAAAGTCGCCAAATTTGCCGTCGAATCCACTACCTGCCCCGTTGGAGCATTTTAATGCGTTTTTAAGAGAAAATTAGGCTATTTCAATGTAAAAAAAAGCTTGAAATGCAGAAAATTGACATTTTATCAACTTATTGACATTTCATCCTCTTTGAAAGAATTTATACAAATATAAATACAATTATTTGCAATTTCGCAACAATATTGTACGAAATAGTGTTTCATATTACTGATTGCTCTCTTAATGTACGTTTTTAAAACAACCGAAAAAATTAAATATGCTCGCCAGATAATTTAGCGATCTTTTATTCTTCTTATTTTTTTTCCTCCAAGGACGACATATATCAAATATGTTCCTTTGAAATGAATTTCATTCTTTTGAAATGAAATGTTTATGTTTATGTCTGACATTTTATTTTTCTAGAGTATTAAAATTTAAAATTAAAATTTTATGAATTTGACAGAAAAAATCTAACACAGTCTAACACACGCAGACAATAACTGATATAAAACTATACCCAAATATGGGGATTAAAAATGGGAGATAATTTTCCTTAATGTTTAAATTAAATCAATTAAAGTTTAAAACCAATCCAATTAACGATTAACATAGGAAACTTTTTGGTTGGCCACAAGGACGGTCAGTGTCGTTGTCACATCGCTCGCGTATTGTAATAAATTCCTTAGAAAAGAAAAAAAAATGCAATAAGTAGTCAATTTCAGTTAATTGGAATGCATTATGTTTTAGTTTAAAAATATGGCTTCAAATTTGAGGTGCGTAAATCCCAAAAAATAAAAAATAAATAAAATATTATGTACGATTTTTGAATTCTTGATTCTTAAAGGAGATAGGGGGAAAAACGTTTTTTGGAAGTGTCAAATTCGAGAAGAAATTTGGTGCGTAATTTTTTTATGTGTATCCAACATTTATTGTAACGGGGTTTTACGAAATTTACCCCCCCCCCCCGCCTTGTGGTCGGGGGGCAATAAATACGTGTAAAAACACGTTTTCCTGTTTGCATTTGCCATAAATTTTCTTAGAATGGCGAATTTTGGTGTGTGGATGTTCATTAAGTGTACGCATTATGTTCTTTGATGGGATTTCCCAAAATTTCGGACATACCCGCTGGGGAAGGGGAAGTAAGAAGCAGGTAAGTTCCGCCGAAGGCAGTGGGAACCCGGACTCCTTACGTTGCGAGCGAGAAAATCCTGTACCGAACACAGCGGGAACTTTAACTTAGGTTATTAATAATGATATGTGATTTTGACAACTCATTTAAGTATAGTGTCCAGCGAAGCAGGCTAAGCCAACTAGTTAAAAATATAAACAGAATATGAAGGAATCTTATATATAAACAAAAATGTGTCTGATAAAATTATTAGCAAAATAGTCTTCCCTTTTCCTGCAAAAAATAAATAAATAAATAAATAAAAATAAAAATAAATAAATAAATAAGTAAAAAAATAATTTAAAAAAACTTCAGGACTCCTTTGGCGAAATTTGACGCACTCGGACGTTTCTCGCAAAAGGCTTTACTAGCGCAATTATGATATCCGCATTTTTATTTATTAAAAACAATTAACAAAAAAGTTACTATATCAATGGCATTCTTAAATTACCAATACAAATTTAAACTTAATCATCTTGTTTCTTCTTTTTAATTTCATTTTGCACGCGCGCTTTTTATTTCTTAATTCAAAATTATTAAAAAAAGAAAAACTTTTTCGATAGTAAACCACAATTTTTATAAAAAAAATTCACTGTAAAACACGTATAAAATATATTTAATTAAAATCCTTAAAAAAAAAAGTCCTGTCAAGGCCTTTCGCCCTGAACATCAGGGCTTCATCAGGACAGAGCCATTTTAACTGGAAGTACAGTAACACTTGATTTATATATACATAAGAACCATATTACGGTTACAGTTATTATACATGAAATAGATGAAACCGTTGAACACAGATCAATCACAAATGAAACAGTCCGAAGGCGTAGAGTCGAGCTTCACTTGGTTTACTATGGAGACACATTTGTGGAATAGTTGAGGCAATGGATTATTTTTGTGTTGAGGAACATGCTGAGGAACTTGTATTAATTTAGATCTTTACAAGAAAATGTTGGCTGGTTGGGTTTCACGCCGCACCAGTGCTGCGCAGATGGGAAATTGGTGACACAAGAACAAGGAGAAAGACTTGTTTTAAAACCGCAATCTTAAAGTCACTTTAATGGAGAATTCTTTGGATAAAATAGTAGAGAAAAAACTTTCAATAATTGTAGGAATTTTCGGACCATTTTCATTAAGAAGAGGCTGGACTAGTATTAAGAGTAAAAAATGCAGAAAAAACTTCCACTGTTAACAGTCATTAAGACCAAGAAACTGTTGAAGGAAATTATATTAAATATTTGGTTGTATTCGAAAATACCACATTTTAGGAAGAAACGCAGCATCTTTAAAATTGATTGAATTATATTTAATTACATTCACAACTTCCGAAAATATTCAGCTTCACCTCTTTTTGACCAAGCAGAAATCTCAGCTTCACCTCTTTTTGACCAAGCAGAAATCTCAGCTTCTCCTCTCTATGACCAAGCTGAAATCATCTCCTCTCCATCAACTAGTTCAGAATTAACAGTTTCGGAAGCTGTGAATATAATTAAATATAATTCAATCAATTTTAAAGATGCTGCGTTTCTTCCTAAAATATGGTTTTTTCTAATACAATCAAATATCTAATATAATTTCCTTCAACAGTTTCTTGGTCTTAATGATTGTTAACAGTGAAGGTTTTTTCTGCATTTTGTACTCTTAATGCTAGTCCAGCCTCTCCTTAATGAAAATGGTCCGAAAATTCCTACAAATATTGCAAGTTTTTTCTCTACTATTTTAACCAAAGAATTCTCCATTAAAGTGGCTTAAAGGTTGAGGTTTGAAAACAAGTAAAAAAAATTAGGAAATCTATTTTATACCTGGAATCTCAGACGTACTACTGCCTCTTAGAACTTTCTAATAAAATTCAGGCGAAATATCTGGACCCTTTTTTAGAAAATATATTTCAAGTACTGAAAAATTCGAACTAAAGATGAATCATGAATATAACATTAAAATTAATAACCTTAAAGCAGCACAAACTTCTGTTAATGATAATAAATCTTTAAAGACTGGAAAAAAGTTTTTGAATTTATCTAACCATGTTTTTTCACCAAATAAACTACAAGTTTTAAATAAAGGACCGAACTTTGCTTTTAAACCTCAACTTAAGGCTGATAATGTTATACCAAAACTCGAAAATATTATAAAACAGATTCCCGTTCAAAATCAAGAACAAGTTCGTGCTTATGCTGCATTTGCTTTGAATAAACATGTTAACCTCAACAGTGGGTGAAAAAATCGTAATTTTTCAACGCTTAAGCAGATTAGAACTAATACCAGATTCCGTCTCCTGCTCGCTGATAAATCTAAACAAATTGTTGCTCTAAATACAAATGATTTTAACTCTAAAGCCCATGCAGCTATCAACGATTTGGCTTGTATTGTAGTAAACTCTAATCCTACTGAAAACTTTACTCGAAAAATTCACAAACTTATTAATTCTTATATCAATTTAATTTCCCCATTTTGTATAAAAATTCTGTTATATCCCGCTATTCCAAAATCATTTTTCAAAATTAAAATTCATAAAACTAATCACCCCTTTCTGCCCATCGTGTCAAAATGCAATAGTCCCTCTTATTTTCTAGAAAAATTTCTTGCTAATTAACTTAAACGTCTAATCCTCAGTAACCCACATATTGTAAAATCTGGTTTAGAAGTGAAAAATAAAATCCTTAATACTATTTTCAACCCCTCTGATAAATTTTACAGTTTAGATGGGATTTCACTCTTCCCTAATATTCCTTTAGACACTGTTTTATTCATTATCTTTAAAAAATGCAGCAATATTCCTACTTTATCCCCTTTTCTAAATTTTATTTCTGAAGCATTTCATCTGATCAAAAACAATAATTATTTTATTTTTCATGGTATTATATATAAACAAACGTTTGGAGCCCCGATGGGTTCTCCCCTTAGCCCTATACTTGCCGATATTTTACTAATTGAACTTGAAGAACGCGTTTTTGCCGCCTCTGTTCTTAAACCAACAGTTAATCTACGTTATGTGGTTGATCTTTTCCTGGCTTGGCCCTATTCTAAAACCTCCCTGCTTGACTTTATTGATTCCTGCAATAAACAATTCCCGTCAATTAATTTTACTTGTGAATGTGAAATTAATCAAACTCTAACTTTTTAAGATCTTTCTATCCATCGCAGTAAAGATAATCCAGTAATATGGTTTGATGTGTATTATAAAAATTCTTTTGCACCCCTCCAAATTCCTGCTATTTCTGCCCATCCAACTAATTATAAATTTTCGTTTTTCAACTCTTACATTACTCGGGCTCTTACATACACCTCATTCAAATTTAGCGAAACTGAACAATTAAACAAAATTATACAAATCGGCATTGATGCAGGCTATAAAAAAACTACTATAATACAAATTATACATAAAATTAAAAATAACCTTAATTCTTCTACAATAAATTCTTCTACCTTAACACCTAAAATTAAATTTAGTAATGGTCTGTCTTTCTGTAACGAATTTATTGATTTTAAACGTTATATTTTCCGTAAATTCAATATACTAATTCCTTTTAGTTCTCCTTTAACAATTAAACGTCTAAGCTTAAATGATCGGGATTTAACTAGACCCAATGAAGGGGTTTATAAAATTCCACTAAAACTCAATCAGGATATTTTCTTTGCTATCGGACAAACCAAAAGAACTTTAAACAAAAGAATTCAAGTGCATATTCGCAAATTCAAAGAAGGAAAGAGTTCACCCTTAGTCAATTTTATTTATGAAACCTCAGCTTCACCTCTTTTTGACCAAGCAAAAATCATCTAATCTCCATCAACTAGTTCAAAATTAAAAGTTTCGGAAGCTGTGAATATAATTAAATATAATTCAATCAATTTTAAAGATGCTGCGTTTCTTCCTAAAATATGGTATTGTCTAATACAACCAAATATCTAATATAATTCCTTTCAACAGTTTCTTGGTCTTAATGATTGTTAACGGAGAAAATTTTTTCTGTATTTTTTACTCTTAATGCTAGTCCAGCCTCTCTTTAATGAAAATGATCCAAACATTTCCTACAGTTATTGCAAGTTTTTTCTCTACTATTTTATCCAAAGAATTCTCCATTAAAGTGACTTAAAGGTTGCGGTTTTAAAACAAGTCTTTCTCCTTGTTCTTGTGTCGCCAATTTCCCATCTGCGCAGCACTGGTGCGGCGTAAAACCCAACCAGCCAGCCTTTTCTTGTAAAGATCTAAATTAATACAAGTTCCTCAGCATGTTCCTCAACACACATTAATGCATGGTCTCAACTATTCCACAAATGTGTCTCCATAATAAACCAAGTGAAGCTCGACTCTACGCCTTCGGACTGTTTCATTTGTGATTTATCTGTGTTCAACTGTTTCATCTATTTCAAGTATAATATATGTAACCGTAATATGGTTCTTATGTATATATAAATCAAATGTTAGTGTACTTCTAGTTAAAATGGCTCTGTCCTGATGATGCCCTGATGTTCAGGGCGAAAGGCCTTGACAGGATTTTTTTTTTTTTAAGGATTTTAATTAAATATATTTTATACGTGTTTTACAGTGAATTTTTTTTTAATTGTGGTTTTCTACAAGTACACGTGTGGTTATCATGTCTCTATATGAGATGCAATTTTATATTATTTTTTCGATACTAATTATTAATAATTTTCATTTTTTTTCTTTAAAAAAAAAAAAAAAAAAGATGAAATTCTGGCAAAAGCAGAATTTAGTTTTGGACAGAGAACATTTTAGGACTGAGGGCCTATTAGTCTCAATCTGGGATTTTTGCGTTGCCGATTTCGATAGTTGGACATTTGTCGAAATCTAAAATTTATCGAAAATATAATTGAATAATTTGAAAGCGATGTTATAATTTGAAAAAAGAAAAAAAAAAAAAAAAAAAACTAATAGTCCTCCGTCCTAAACTAAATTCTACTTTTGCCAGAATTTCATCAAAATCTTTTTTTTTTTTTCTTTTATTATTATTATTGAAAGAAAAAGAAAAGAAAATTAATAATAATCAGTATCGTTACAAGCGATATCGAAAAAGTTTTTTTTTAATAATTTTGAATTAGGAAATAAAAAGTGCACGTGAAATAATATGAAATAAAAATAAGTAAAAAAATGAATTTAATGATGTAATGTTTTTATTTTTCGGGGGCTGCTCATGCATATAAAAAATGCGTATTAAAACGAGTCGAAGAAGGAAGCGAAATAAGTATTGAGTTATATTACGATAAACACATTATATAGTATGATACGATATATTAGACCTATCGTCCAGGGTTAGTAGGCATTTTCGTTGAAAGAAATTGTTTGTTCGTTCGGTACAACTTTCACATTAGTCCCCTCAGGTACAACTTTCACTTTTGTACCGTCAGGTACAACTTGCGCATTAGTCCCCTCTAAATATAGTGACCAGCGAAGCTGGCAAAGCATTCGTTGATTCACTACCTCAATTGATTTTTTTTTTTTTTTAATTATAACATCGCTTTCTATTCAATTATACTTTCGATAAATAAAAAAAAGGTGGTAGCTTAACCCTCCTCCCCCCCCCCCCATAAAAAAAAAAAAAAAAAAAAAAAAAAAAAAAAAAAAAAAATCGGGTGTGTTCGGGTAATAGGTGTTTGAAATGAGGAACAGGGCGTTCGGCTTTCCGACTATAAGTAAAATAATTACAAATAACTGCTAAGATTTTAATATGATCCCAAACATTTACAGTAGTCAAAGTTTCAACGGAAATTCGAAAACCTTATAAGAAAGACAAAATAATATTTATTTATTTATATAGACGGTAGCTTTAATAAAGCCAAATTTTGATTTTTGTTAATGTTTGGTATTTACAAATTTACGTAATGTTTCTATCATTACTGTCATGTAATAGTTTTAAAAAGTTTTTGATGAAATTCGTAAAATTATCTTTACTAATATTTGATCGAATAAAATATTTACTTTTAAATAAACACTTGAACTTTTCCAGTTTAATAACCGAAAAGTCAGTTTCTATGTATTTTTACCCGTACGCTTTTGAAACTAAATTAAATGTTTCACTAAATGAATCGTATTAGCTCAATAGTGTTTAATTGGCTTTAGCTTAAACAAGTATTTTAGAAACTGAGTGCTAATTTTCACCAATTTATTTATGCTATTTTAGTTATAAACACTACTCAAGTGGTGAAATTTTTCGTCTAATTTCTTAAAATATTGGTTGAATTAAAATTAGTCTAAATTGGCCCCATTTTGTATGGTGCATTGAATTTTATATTTAACTAATTAATTTTAATAACATTGGGGGAGGGGGGAGGGAAATCTTGTTTTGATGATGAATAGCGCATAATTCAATTAAAACAACACTAATACACAAAAGCTAAACAATATTTAAAAAAGATTTTTTTCTCTTTTGTAAATATTGTTATTGACATTTCATTAGGATAGTAAATGGTATAAGCAATCCGATTGGGTCAAAAAAATTTCCGATGATTTCGAAAATGGTTCTTTTAGTATTTTCTTGCGTGGCAACAAATTCAAAAATCCCTTTAACATCTAAGGTCAAACTGTCATCTTTTGTTTGCCAAGATACGCCTAATACTTTCGTATTGTCGGTCCCTAAGTCAATGAAAGTGTCAATTGGGTAAGTATTGAACCCCTTCTACGTCCCACTACTTCATTAAGGATGAATCATTGCTAATCCATTTTCTCATCACTATCCCTGCTTCCTTCATGGACTTCTTTGCAGAGCGGGAAATTGCAAGTGCCTCTTCTGAAGTGTCTTGACCCGTAATCCAGTCATCCACATACATAAATGAATCCAGGTGATGTACGGTTGCTGGGTAATTTTCCCTGTATTTTTCTATGTGATGCTTCACTGTAGCTACCAATAAAAAGTGCTCTGCTGAATCGATAAATTTGAAGATTAGTATTTAAATCTGCACGAGGATCCATAAAAACCATACTGCGTCATTGTGATTATCTGATAAACAAATTCGAAGAAATGCTTGTCGGATATCCAATGATATAGCTATCTTGTTCATATTAAAATTGATCATTACATCAAGAAGATATGGTTGTAAATTTGGATCCGGCCAAAGGCAATCATTAAGAGAAAATTCATTAAATTGATGTGACCCTGTATTAAATACTATGCGCGTAGAAGTTGTGACCCGACCTTCTATTTTTATAGCTTAGTGTGGTAATTAATATATTGGTTTATCATCACTTATCTTAGAGTTTAGACCTTTTAAATTATTCCTTGTTTTACATAGTCCTGAATTATCTCTTGATATTGTACATACAGCTCATTACCTTTCTGAAACTTTCTTCATAAATTAAAAAATCGCTGTTTTGCAATAGGAAGATTATTTGATATTTCTTTCCATCCTTTAACAAAGGGCAGTTCTACTATGTATCGTTCATTTTTATATTGAACTGTTTGTTTGAATATCATCATAGCCTGATCTTCTTCTTTAAAACATGTATCATCTTTAATTCTAAACTTGTTTTAAGGTATCATCTATGGAACAATCATTTTTAAGAAGAAGGCACAAGTTTTCATTAATGGCTTTCAGACGGCCGGCTGCCACCCATCCGAATTCAGTTTCTCGGAACAACAATTCATAATTTACCCTATAGAGATTATTTTTCATTAGTCTAAAAAAAATTTCTGCATTTAGTAAAGCGTGCATTTTCTTAGCTTCATGGAACGAATAATCTGCTAACTTCCACTTTCATTCGAAATTATTGTACGTAATTTTCCCTTTAAGTTTTGTTTCATTGAATTTAAACTCA
The DNA here is from genome assembly GCA_963930645.1 of Salticus scenicus. Lineage (NCBI taxonomy): Eukaryota > Metazoa > Arthropoda > Arachnida > Araneae > Salticidae > Salticus > Salticus scenicus. The sequence goes on along the minus strand of OZ005652.1, from coordinate 339,662,215 downwards.
AAACAAAACATTGTATTCTTTCAAATTTAATTACCAAAATATCACTTATCTTTCTCGATAATATATTCTGATCGGCTGCTGAATCAAATATCGCATTACACTCGATTAATGTCCCATTGTTTTTTGTAAAAGTATTTTTCCAGTAGACACATTTTCCATTTCTATTTGAATGATTGCTTAACACAATATTCTGAAGCAAAGAATTGCTTTCAGTATTAGTAAAAACACTTTTATTTTGATTATTATTTGTTTCCGAAATTGATGTTTTATCTTTATTCTTAATGACTACTGGCATCATCTTTCCCCTTTTTTCCCCTTGTTCTGTCTCCGAACAAATATATTTAGAATGCTTTTTTCCACAGCTACAAACATATGTTTAATGATTCTATGCTTTTTTACAATTTCGTCACAAGCACAATTCACAAATTTTGTCAAATTTAACAAGTTCAAGCCTTTTTTTTTTTTTTTGGGGGGGGGGGGGGTTAGTCAAAAGAATTTTTCACATTTAATTGTAGGATGTGAAGTTTTACAACATATTACCTAATTTTTGTTTTCAAAGCTTTCATTTACTGGAAAAGTTTTCGTTTTACAAGGAAAGGGGAATTAATTTTTCATTTTTATTTCGGAACCAATATTTTGAATTACATATAAAAGAACCGTTTCTCTTTGTTCTAAAAATGACATAAACTGATCAAATGTGGGAACCTCTTTCGATTTTGTGAATAATTCGAAGGCCTTTTTTGATTCTAAATCCAGTGTTTTTAACATCATACAGTTTGAAAAAACACATCAAATAATTCGTTTTGTTCGTATTTAATCATTTTTAAGGATCTTAATTTTTTTTAATACAATCAATTATAGCGCGTATTTCTACAGCACTTTCTCTTCCTGTTCTTTTAAAATTTAAAACAGATTGAATATGTATATCAACAATTAATCTTTTATTATTATATCGGGATTCCAGCGCTTCATATAAAGAAAAAAATGTGTCAAATGTTGAAGCGAATTCTTTTACTTCATTTGATAAGCAAGAATTTAAGTAATACAGTTTTTGTGACGTTTATCATTTGATGTGATTAAATCATAGAATTGAGTTTTTAAATTACTAAAATGATCAATTTCCCGGAAAATGTAGGAAATATAATAGGTCGAATTTTAGTTTTATTTGTAGTTTCATTCTCTTTTTTTTCACCGTCAGTCGCAGAATTTACACATTCTTCATAAGAAACAATTAAAATCTTTAAACTTACCTCAAGATGTTCTAGACGATTTTCATAAAATTCATCTTCGTTTTCAAAGTCAGACATTTCAGCGTCCGATACATTTTCTAGTCCAAAGGAACACATTTTTATTTCTTCAAGCCTTATTTGGAGCTGGTCGATCTTTTTAAGCTTAACTTTCAATTCGGTTACACTAATTTGTACTTTTGAAGCCTTTTCAATAAAAGTTTCAATTCTTGTTATACTTCCTTTCAAGGAAGTTTTTGCTTTTACTAATTTAGCAATTGTATCCATTTGTTTTCGACTGATTCGATTTCCTGGTCAGATACATATAATTGACCAGTATTTTGTAGAAACTTTAATACAAAAGAATATTTCTCGACGGACCTTTTAAATATTATTTAATGTAAACTAAATAAATGATATACAAATATATACAAATATAAAATACTTAAAAGAGGTTTTGGATTTCAACATAAGTTTTTTAAATTATCCAACATTACGTAAGATTTTGTAAATTTTTTTTTACATTAAATATTATTCACATATTATTTCAGATGGTTGTATATTTCTATTTATTTCTTAAGGTAGTCATTATACACAAACGCATCTGAGTCTAGTCATTTCGCTACTCGTACTGCTTTAAACAAGGGAATGTATTTTTTCTTCTCTTGTGACACGTGATCATCGACGGATGGCGCGTATGCGCCAACAACATGTAACGCGTTACTCATGTTATATCCGGAACTGATAATATATTAGAAAACAGTAAAAATGATATACACATTAGAATTTTGTTACAGCGTGGTCGTTATACTGAAAATTGTGTGCCTTCTACTTACCTGTATCTACGTATAAATATATCGATCGATCTCTCTCTCTCTCTCTCTCTATATATATATATATATATATATACAAGAATGAACGAAGGAAATCGGATACATGCACAAACATGTAAACTTATACTGAAACACACAGTTATTGAGGAATCGTTGTTAGTTAGCATAGTAGGTTAGTTACAACTCAACTTCTGTTTCCTGCCCCGTTGAAGGTAGAGATCTCTATCATTTTACTAATGGGGAGTGCATATACAAATTCACACACCACTTTAAATTCATTCAGTTTGGAAGCATCATGAAGGAAAAAAATCTCTGTTTTTTTTTTTTTTTTTTTTTTTTTTGACTGGTAAGTAAATTTTTTCATCGAATATTTTTTTTGTCTGTTGAATCTGTAGATCAAATTGAGGCGTTGCCTAAGGCGGTTTTCGAAAAAAGGGTTAAGTGCATTATAATCTGTTTTTTCTGATTTTTGGGATTCTCTGGTGTTCATCTTATCTTGGTTATCCCTGTGGGACTAGTTGTTATAGTTAGATATGAGGTCAGTTGACTTTGCTATAACATAGCTATGGCATAGCTTAACTTTAAATGATGACAGGCTGAAGGCTGATGAACCTCTCCAAGAAGAAGAGTTTTCACCCTCAGCCTCTTGCCAAGACATTGGTGAGGATTATTATTCAACAGTTCTTACGAACCTCATAGAAACTGAAAAAGATGTTGATGGTCGCATAAAACAAGACCAACAACGAATCCTGCATAATATGGAGATCCTCCTGACCACTCTGAATACAAAATAAATTACTTCGCTTAGGTCAAATATCCATCCCGTCAGTATTTTATGACAATTGACGAAACCGATTGCAGTGTGGTTTCCATGTCAACCATAGGGAAAAAGAAGAAAAATGAAGATGGCTAGATGAGAATGATTCAATTTTCTACGGCCAAAGAAAAGTTGAACTCAGCTATTCAAATAAACGAGCACACAAATCCAACATTCGCGGTTGATTTCAAACTGGATTGAATTAATTCTATTTAAATAACTTTTGATAGCTGTAAAAATGGGCAGAATTTATTATTCAATATATTTTATACATTTAGGCAGACATTTTTAGGCCAAATATTATGAATCAATTTTTTTCAAAAGAATAAAATGTTGTTCCTTGAAAATAGCGATGTTCTGCCAAAGTATCTCTATCAATATTACATTATGACAACTCGACTTTACGGGTATGAAAACTAGCCCTACACCGTGGTTAGTTGGCATGGATGCCAAATCTTAGGAAAAGTGTTTGATTGTTTGGTGGATCATACATGATTTTGTAGTCAAAGAGTTAAGCTTACCGATGAATTCATCAGAATTTCTTTAAGTATCGCACAATTAGATAAATCAAAACCGAAATCTATGCCATCTAGTCCTAGTTTCCTCTATATTTTAATTTTATTTATTTACTAAATTATTCACTGATTCAATTTTAATGGTTGGAAAGTCCAATGATGTTACTCCAGATTTTTAATCCAGTTAATTCTTAAACTGAAGTGTTTATCTAACGTAACTGCATCATTTAATTAAGAGAATTAAATTGAGTTATTATAATAGTTATTAAGCAAGAAATTAAAACTTCTTCACACACCATAAATTTTAAATCAGCACAACCGGTTTCGAAAAGACGTAGCCTTTCTTCATCAGGTGCAAACACGTGCAACTGCCTTGGAGGCAAAAGCAAGACTGAAAACAGGACAAAATCCAGAGGGGGAGGAGCAACACAAACAACCAATAGGAAGCAACATGCAGGGCAGGACCAATCAGAGAGGAACACAAGTACACACACACCCCAAAAAGAGGAGGGAAAAAAGGAGTAAACAATTATTATTATTATTATTATTATAATTTTTATTATTATTATTATTATTATTATTTTAATAATATTAAACTAATAAGTGAATTTAATAAAATTTATCCATTAATTATTATTATTATTATTATTTTTTTTTAATTAGAACAATTTTATTTAATTGAATTAAACAAATTTTTCCAGGCTGTAGACAGCAAAGTGGAATCAGATTTTTCATTGACAATTTTATCACGATTAAGGTAAATAGCTAAATTTTCCAAAAAATCCAGTTCGGAAACGCGTTTGGCATGAAAGATAATTTTGGCACTCTTAAAATTAAAACTATGATCAAATTCCCAACTGTGCTTCGCAATAGAAGATTTAGAAACTTCTTGATTAACAACATACCGAGAATGTTCACGTAAACGACATTCAAGATTTCTTTTAGTTTGACCAATATAAGATAAATCACAGTTATTACAAGGGACGTTATAGATACCCCATTTTTGAAGCTCAGGAACAGGGGATTTGGTTGAAGGGAATTGGAATTTATTGACAGGTTTAAAAATAACTTGAAAATTGAAACGCTTCAAAACTTTGGCTAATTTAAAACATAAGGGGAGGATAAAAAGGTAAGACAACAATATTATCAGGTTTAATTTTATCATCAATGGAAAGAGTAGAATTATAAGTAGGCCTACTGAACTTTTTGAGAGCTTTATCAATTATAGAGGGCCTAAAACCTCTTTTAATAGCAACAGACTTTAAATAATTCAGTTCTTCTTTGAGAGAAGAAGTATCAGAACAAATTTTAAGGGCACGATACACGTAAGTGTAAAAGGTGCCAATTTTTTGTTTAGCCGGATGATTAGAGAGATCATGGGGAGGGTTAGAAACAGAGAAAGGTTTCCTGTACACAGAGGTTTTAAAAGAGGAATCGCACCTAGTAACTAAAACATCAAGAAAGGGAAGTTGATTACAATTTTCTAACTCGAAGGTAAACTGAATATGGGGATCAATAGCATTAGCAATATTAAGAATGGCAGAAACATCAAACGGATTTTCAACAAGAATGAAAGTGTCATCTACGTAACGTAACCAGCATTTTAAATTTAACATCTTTAATAATTTTTCCTCAAAATAATGCATATAGATATCGGCAAGAATAGGAGATAAAGGATTACCCATACTTAAACCATCACACTGTTTATAAAATTTGTTATTAAATTCAAAAGTAGTTTGGGAAACACAGAGTTTAGTAAGATTGACAAATTCTTTGATTTCAATGTCAGAATAATGAAATTCGCGTAACCTTTTTTCTAAACAATTAAGCGCACCTTCAGTAGGGACGTTAGTAAATAAAGACTTCACATCAAGAAATAACATTGAGCAATTTACAGGATTCAAATTATTTAACTTCATAACAAAATCATAGGAATTTTTTATAGTATGACTATTAGTGCTGCATAAAGGAGAAAAAATAGAAGCTAAAAATTTAGAGAGGGGATAAGTAGCAGTACCAATATTCGAAACAATAGGTCTGAGGGGAACATTATTTTTATGAACTTTAGGTAAAGCATAAAAACGAGCACAAATTGCTCAAGAAGGGGAAACCGAGAATTTGGTATTGTCATTAAGAACGGTGGAATTTTTAACAGCTTTTTGAACAGAGCTTAGAAGAGATTTAGTTTGGTCTTTTGGTCAAGACTGTTTTCAGTCTTGCTTTTGCCTCCAAGGCAGTTGCACGTGTTTGCACCTGATGAAGAAAGGCTACGTCCTTTCGAAACCGGTTGTGCTGATTTAAAATTTATGGTGTGTGAAGAAGTTTTAATTTCTTGCTATTGTCTGTACGCCAGTTTTTTGAATTTATTTTTAATAGTTATTAAGTTTCAAAATTCTGTAAAATTTGTTATTCTTATTTATTGGAAAAATTATGTTTTAATAATTGGTAGGGTAATTAATCGACCCAAAACAATTTTATCCATGTTCTTTGTAATAAATCTATGGATTTTATCAGAGCAGTGCATCATTATGAAAATATCTATTGTCGTTTAACCTTATTTGAAAAATCTCTTGTCACATAAAACCTTCTTAAAAAACCCGTGAGAGATAAGTGTAGTCATTACTTAAGTTTTTCTATGCAGGCTTTTCTTTTTGTTCAAATTGAAGACTATTAAGTAAACTTCTTGAGTCATTAGTGAACTAGCGACAATAGATGCAGTTTCTACAAAGTTTTTGTGGATTGAATAATGTAACTTTAAAATGAGAAGTGAAAGGGGACACTATTTTAAGACATCGATAAAGTAATATTCACTATATTTAATTTTTGTATTAAACGATCCCGAAAATATTCATTTAGTAATAAACTGAAATTTTTACGTATGCAAAAACATGGTGAAAAACAGTAATAACATGCTCATAACAAAATGAATAGTTATTGAATAAAAACTGCGTCAGAAACACCATAAGTAAAAAAAAAAAAAAAAAAAAAAAAAAAAAAAAAAAATCAATAATTGTTTCGAGTCGAAACAATTAAGTACTATTGTTCATAAGACGTAAAAAGTACATTAGCATGTCTCAAGTATCTTTAACGAAGAATACGTAAGACTAATACACCACAAGTATTTCGCTTCATAATATTTGCCTTTACTTCTTTAATGACACTTACACACGTTAACTTACGAAGTTATACCACAAGTTATGTGAATATAAAAGGTTCTTGATGTCCAGACCTTTATTTATTTATTTGTAAATGAAATCGCTGAAATGTTTTTAAATTTTAAATAATTGAAAGAGAAGCTCTTCTGAAGCTATTTATTTTTCTCACAAAGAGCAGTATAAGTTGTAATAGTTATCAGTTGTATAATTTTGATCACTAAATTTTGGCTAATATTTAAAAGAAGAAAAAAAATAGAATACGGTAGTAAGATATTTTTTTATATCACAGCTTAAACGGGCATTAACAGTAGTGTCTTTATCAGGAAAACTATAATTATGCCAAGAGACAGTTTACGGTTTGAATTCCGGATGCGGATATTTTACATACCAGAATTTTAATTTTAATTTGTATTTAATATTAATTTATACTCTAGAAGATTTTAGAACTGATTTAAATATTATGGAGTATTTCTCAGTTGTATAAATTCTGATTGACACAAATTGTGGTATACTTTTTTTCAGTCGTGTTACCAGCTGTTTCATAATATTAAATTTAGTTTTCTTTCAAACTGTATTTATTTACTCTTTCAACCTTCACGACAGTACATATATATAAATGTTTGTATTTTTATAGATGGTTATTTATAAAAAGTTCCTAGAAATTGATATACACATATTTATATATACCAAGTCCATTTATTTTAAAAGCAATGTCGGATGAAAGTCTTTTCAAATAAAATGACACATTAAAAATCCTTACACATAATTAAAGTATCTATAAAAATAAAAAGGCATCCTGTTTAACAAAAAAAGCAATAAATAAGTACATGTTTCTTTATATTGAGGGAATAGTTTCTTTTATATCAAATAATTGATAGGAGAAAGATCAGAATGACTTTTTCAACTATCTCTGCAGGTTTTCAATTGTTGCCTTCTATAAAGATACTCGTTTGGAATAGGTTTTAGGAATTCTGATTAATATCAAGTATATATATATACATATATATATATATATATATATAGTTATAGTTAGTTGTTTATAAAAATGTATCAAGGAAAAAAAAAAGATTTATGTGTGAAAAAAAAAAAAAGTCTTCATTCATTGGAAATTTTCAAATCACTGTTTTAAAATGTACTAAAAAAATACAATTATCATCAAACTTAAAATGCTTGATTTATTAATGTATTATTATTATTATTATTTTGTCTGTTTCTCATAAATATTACTAACTCTTTTTTTATGTATGGCAGAGATTGTGCTGCAATTACACATTTTTAGGTGCCCTAAATTAAAACAATGAGGTATTAAACAGTTGTTCTGTGTGTCTATTCGTCGGTCTCTTATAATCATAAATAAATATATGTATGTCTATATATATTAGCACGACGTCGAAATTTTGTATTCTGAATCTGTATTAGATAGGAGTATTACTTGAATTTTTTTATTTAAATGGGACAAATAATTAGTGTACAGCGACATTGAAAATAATCAAATACTGACAAAAATTATTTTTAGTATACTTTATCAGCTTTACTATTCGCTAAAATATTAAAATTAATTTATATTTTTTACAAGCGCGAATAATATTCAGTACATATTTCTACATGTAAGGCCTTCACAATTTGTCTACAGGGGTGGGATGCGCAAAAATCTGGTTATATTAGAATCTATACAGGGAAACTGCTTACAGTACGTTTGAATTTTGTGTGACACACTATTATTACTGTGCTAAATGGAAGTACATTATATGATGCGCATATAAATAATAGCTGAAATACAGGATTACCAAAAAACAGTTTAAAAGTGTCATACCGCAGTCAGAGCCAAATTCTTTGAACACACTGAAATAAATTTTTAATTTAGTAACTATCTTAATTGTTTTAAGATTCTAGATATATTATTCAAACGAGGAATTGATGGTGCTGCAACGCTACACACATGGAAATATATTTCCAATTAATACGTTTCTGAAATAAATGGCAATTATTGTTTACAGTTATTTGAAAGTTTCTAAAGGCAGTACTTCTTATCTTACACCATAAATTTAAATGATCTACTTTTTGAGAAATGCAGTGTAAGAAAAAATAGCATAAGTGTTGCACCAAATTATTGGTTGCATTGTTTTCCTAATTAGTTTTTTTTTTTTTTTAAGTCATGTATTAATAATGGTTTTCGTTTTCTGTTTCTAACATAGAAAAATAGAAATCAAATAGTAGTATAAGGTAAGTGAATATTTATTTTAATATTGTTTATCAATAACTATAAAAATTCCAAGGTCCATTTCAGCATTTCTGTTTTTCATAATGATCTAATTTTTTTTTTAGAAAGACCCGAATGGAGGTTATTTCAGCATAGCTTAATACGTTCGTGTAATTAACATATCTTTACACCAAAAAAAAAAAAAAAAAAAAAAAAAAAAAAAAAAAAAAACTCAATTCTTTCCAAAGGAAATAAAACCATTTATATTATTTTAGACTATATATTAAAAATTACTTTTCAGAAAAAATAATTAAACTCACTGAATCAATTGTTATTCAATAATTAATAAAATTAATAGTAACTTTCTAAATTCTAATTTAGTAAACATATTTAGCAGTTTGCACTCGAAGCCTTTTTCGCATGGGTATACCAGCAACTCGAAGCTCTTTTCCAGATATTCGGTGATCCGCATATAAACCTTCATAATTTTTCCGGTACCCGTGGAATAATTTTTCGTACTAGAAAATGCTTTCTTAAAAGGGCGTGGCTTGAGAACTTAATTAGAATTATGTAACAGATCTATTAAAAAAAAATAGAAGTACAGCAGGGTTCGTAGTTTCCGCTTTTCAGCTAGTCTAGCTAAATCTAATCTAGCTTAATATAAGATCTGGCTGTCTTTATGTTATACTGGCCGCGTAATAAAAGGTTAGCATAATGCACCGTATACGAAGACTCCGCCTTCTTTTTTGTCAGTGGCCACTTTTATGTCGACCACTTAGTATAATTTCAAATGTGCGGGACTGAAGTGAGATGGAAAATTAACCCTTTGCATTCGAATCTTCTTTTAGTAAGCGTAATGAGCTACCCGACCATAGTTTTATTAAAAAATGCAAAATATGAAACAGAAGAATTTTAAATATAAACATTTATTTCTATATTTGATGTATATTTACTTATTACAAGCATTATATATGAATATTGTGATTTATAGTTTTCTATCGTGTGATATTTTGCAAAGCATTCTTGGCCATTTACCAATGACTAAGGCAAGTACAGACCAAAGGCATTTAATAAAAAGTGTGGGTGAAGTCTCTTTATTAACGAAGTATGCACCTGTTATAGCACTTTTAATTGTAGAACATTATTAGTGGATATAAGATATATAGTAACTTAATTGGTCATGGCGCCTCTCCAGCGCCGTTCGAGTTGAAGTAATGAATCAGATGTCGCATGAGAAGCGACGTTGGATGGAGAGCAAACGATTAATAGGATAAGTGATCATCGGATAATTTTTAAATTTTGATATTCACTTGCCTATTTTTAACATATCGGTGAAATATCAGCTGTCGATAACGTTCCTCATTAATAAAATTCTGAATAATAATTAATAATTCAGTTAATTTTTATTTTACCTTGTAGAAAATGAAATAAAATATTTAAGTATTTAGTTGGAATGTATGTGTCATTTCGTTTTATTTCATTTTCTTTTTGTAGTTCACGCATTAAAGTTAAGAATCATTAGCAATTTCCATTTAATTTTATCAAATAAACCATACTTTTCACGCGCAATTCGTAAAATGCTTTCGATGACGATATGAAGTCGCCCTGCTTACATTCATTTCATTTCGTTCAATTTTTAATTTTTCAATCAGCGCATTAATTTTGACTTTTTTCACCCTTTGACATCAGTTCATATTTTGGTAAATTTCTACAAGTTTTAATAAGTATATATATATATATATATATATATATATATTGTTACGTACTTGGGGGTTCGTGAGTTGTCTGAGAATGAACGGCCAAACGTATAAAAATTCAGTAATTTATTCACAGAAAGTTCCAGAAAAATACTGGTCTATAAACCAAGTATCAGCTTCAATTCAAACAGTAAACACAGCTTAAACAACAGCTGTCAATAGCAAATTCACAGTACAAACTGTATAACAATAACACTTGAAGCAAGTCTCTCTCAAAGAGGCTCAAGAGCAATGCAAGCACTAGCGAAGCTGGCTGAAGACTGAACTGAACTGACTGCCCTTGGCGAGGAAGCGCTCCTTATATGCTGTTCCATGGAGCCCAGATTTTTCGAGAAAACTCTAGAAAGTGGTCAACCAATCAACTTACAGCTTCCATATTTGGTATATCCCATATAAGGATTTTCTCGCCAAGGTCGCCAAAAAAATCGCCAAGGTGGGAAAAAGTCGCCAAATTTGGCGCCAAATCCATTACGTGCATTACTGGGGCTTTTTAATGCGTTTTTAAGGGAAAATAAGGCTATTTCAACGCTAAAACGACTAGAAATGCACAAAATTAGCACTTTATCAACTTACTAAGCCTCTTTGAAAGAATTTATACAAAAATAAACACAATTATTTACAATTTCGTAACACTGCCCCCCTCCCAAGGACTGCACGTCCCGGGCAGTGCAACCCTTGGTCAAGAGGCGAAACTAAACAAATTTACACAATCTAAAACACAAAAACTAAGTTGCACATAAAGATAACATAGAAATATAATTTAAGTGGGAAATACTTACAAAATTCACAAATATGTACAAATATTTATATACAAATATTTACAGTGCGCATGCGCAAATTTTACAAGTATTTACATTTTAAATTTTAATTTTACCGTTACTTGTGGTACTTGGCTAGCCTATTATAGTGCACCACCTTCGGTTTTGATGAAGGTGTTTTAGTGATCCGCACCACTACATCATTCAGCCTTTTTAAGACTGTGTATGGTCCGTCCCAGTTGCACTGTAGCTTGGGAGAGAGTCCTTTGCGTCGAACAGGATTCCACAACCAGACCTTCTCTCCTTCCTGGAACTCATATTGTGTAGCCTTTAGATCGTACCTTGTCTTCATTTTCTCCGTTGCCATGTTAATCCGTTCCCGAGCGAAGTTGTGTACGTCCTCAAATCGTGCCTGAAGATCTTGGATGTACTCCTCGGGCGATGAAGACGCCTCGGGTGGACAACCAAACAGGAGATCACAAGGGAGACGAAGTTCACGTCCGAACAGCATCTGGGCTGGAGTATAGCCGGTGGTTTCATGGGCAGCACTTCGATAAGCCAGCAGGAACAATGGCAACTTCAAGTCCCAATCTTGCTGGTTCCTTGATACTAGAAGTGAGAGGTTATTCAGGATGGTACGATTGAACCTCTCGACCATGCCGTCCGACTGGGGATGTAAGGGTGTAGTCCGGGTTTTGTCTATGCCGAGTAGTTGACACAGTCCTTTGAAAACATCAGAGGTAAAGTTCCTACCTTGGTCGGTATGAAGTTGTAGGGGCGTGCCGTACCTTGACACCCATTGCTGCACTAGGACCTCTGCGACCGTGCATGCCTCTTGATTGGGAATGGGATATGCCTCAGCCCACTTGGTGAAATAGTCCATCACGACGAGGATGTATTTATTTCCACTGGAGGTCCGTGGCAAAGGACCCAAGATGTCGATTGCAATCCGTTCAAATGGTGCTCCCACGTTATACCGTTGCAATCTTCCTCGACTTCGTTTCTGCGGGCCTTTACGTGCCGCACAAGCATCACAGGATTTACACCATTTCTCCACATCCTCCTTTGCCTTGCACCAGTAAAAGCGTTCCCGAACTTTCTGCAGAGTCTTCATTACCCCAAAATGGCCTCCGGTAGAGCTACTATGCAGTTGTTCTAAAACAGCTGGAATTTTTGATCTTGGTAATAAAATCTGCCATCTGAAGCTTTTCCCATCATCAGATTCCCACTTTCTGTATAATACGCCGTTTCTGATATGAAGAGAGTCCCAAAGCGCTCAATAACTTTTCGTAATGGGACTAAATCTGGAAATATCCTGCCAGATAGGTCTGTTGCTGGTCGTCTCCTTCAGCTGTAATATTGGCTTTATGTCAGGATCTTCCAGCTGGGATTTTCTAAGTTCTTCGTCACTCCATGGATCGGGATCTTGATCTGATGGTGTTGAGACAGTAACTTGGCAGGCAACCGGATTTATCGGCAGGTATTTCTGTTCAGCTCTAGAGCAATACTTGCAGCTTTCCGAGCAGGGCTTCCGGGACAAGGCATCTGCATTACCATGTAGAGTCCCTTTACGATGACGTATCTCGAAGTCATATTCCTGCAGGCGTTGTATCCACCTGGCAATCTGTCCTTCCGGGTTCTTGAACTGGAGCAACCACGTTAAAGATGCATGGTCAGTCCGGAGCAGGAATCTTCTGCCATAGAGGTAATGATGGAAATGTTCTATGGCTTTTACGATGGCGAGTAGCTCTTTCCTGGTGGTACAGTAATTTCTCTCCGGTTTAGACAGGCATTTACTCCAATAGGCAATGACATGTTCCTGACCATCAATTTCCTGCGACAGAACAGCACCGACACTCTCATGGCTGGCATCTGTATCAAGTATAAACTGTCTGTCGGGCTGTGGATACGTCAAGATAGGCGATGATGTTAAGGCCTCTTTAAGTCGCTGGAAAGCTTTTTCACATTCATCTGTCCACAGGAACTTCTGTTTGGCTTCCGTCAGCTTGTGGAGTGGTCTGGCAATATTTGAGAAACCCTTCACAAACTTCCTGTAGTAAGTGCATAACCCCAGGAAACTTCGTAGTTGGTGTACATTTTCAGGGCGACTCCAGTTCTCGACTGCAGAGATCTTCTCAGGATCAGTTCTCACACCTTCGGCAGAGATGATATGGCCGAGGTAGCTCACTTCACGACGGAACAAGTTACACTTGCCTGGATTCAATTTGAGGTTAGCCATTCTGAGTTTCTCCAGCACCTTTCGGATGTTTCGTTGATGGTCTTCAAAGGTGCGCCCCACAATGATAATATCATCCAAATACACCAGACAGGCTTCATAGGAAAGTCCTTTTAGCACTGTCTCCATCAGGCGTTCAAAGGTGGCAGGAGCATTACATAATCCGAACGGCATAACTTTAAATTGCCACAGTCCTTGTCCCGTGGTGAATGCAGTCTTCTCACGATCATCAGGATGTAATTCTACTTGCCAGTAACCGCTCTTCAGATCCAAAGTCGAGAACCATTTATTGCCAGCAAGTGTGTCTAATGTGTCGTCAATTCTGGGAAGAGGGTAACTGTCCTTCTTCGTGATGTCATTCAAACGACGATAATCCACGCAAAATCTTGTTGAACCATCTTTTTTTCGCACCAGTACTATGGGAGAGGCCCAAGGACTCGTTGATGGCTCGATGACATCATTGTGCTGCATTTCACTTAGAAGTTCAGTGACCTCTTCCTGTTTAGCAAATGGAAGTCTTCTTGGATGTTGTTTGATTGGAGGATGATTTCCTGTATCAATTCTGTGCTGGGTGATGTTCGTTCTCCCGCCGTCTTCAGGTGTTCGAGAAAAAAGGTCTTTAAATTCTTGGAGTACCTTCTCCGCAGCACATCTCTGTTCCTTTCCTAACTCTGCATTCTTGAGTAATTCCGTTATTAATTGCTCAGAAGACTTGGATTCGGTTGATTGCGTGGGGCGGTTGATGCATGTAACAGGAGTGCAGGTTGCTAACACCTCATCCTTCTTCACTGTCCGGACCTTATCGCTGATGTTTGCGACTCTCACAGGAATAGTACTCTTTGAGAGATCAACTAGAGATGAAGCTACCAGAACTCCTCTTGGGCTATTGTCTATATTCGGATATTCAATCAGTCCATAGCGGAAGAATTGCTTGGTAGGAGGGGTTCCTGAAACTATTGTCTCTGTTTGTGGGGGGATGGAAACTTCCGACTTGGCTGTTATCTGACAAATTTGCTGAATGTCTTGATTTTCAGTATTGAACACAGCTATGTCTTCCGAACTCGAATGCAGTTCATTATTCTTGAAGTCCAATTTGAAGTTAAATTTTCTTAGGAAATCAATTCCAATGATTAGAGGATCTCTTATGTCAGCCACATATGCCATATGATGGTAACTGGCATTTCCAAAAGTGATGGTCAAGTTCATTTTTCCATATATTTTGATTTCGTCTCCGGTCACAGTCTGGAGTTTAATGCAGGGTGGCGTCCAGATGATCTTCCCTTTTAGTTTTTGAGCCAAATCCGTTCTAATGATGGTCACGTTGGCTCCCGTGTCCAGAATCATCCGGCAGGTGGTGTTGTTAACTTGGCCATAGACGTGAAGTCCATTATCGCCGCCACTCATCGATGAAACATGAAATACTGTAAATTGGGGCTCTTTAATTTTAGGCAACCTCCGCCCCGCGAGATGGCCTCCTCTTAGTTTCCCTGTAGTGATGGTGAAGACGGGTGATTTCCTATAGTTGGTCGTACAGGGCAGTTCCTCTTCACGTGACCATCCCCTCCACAGCCCCAGCACTTTATCTTCCGGTCCCTTATTTCCTTTTTATTCTCCAGGCTGCGCAATCTCTTTAAGATCTCTTCGATACTTCTCTTCATTTCATTTTCACCAGCAGGCGTATCGTTTGATGAGACTGCTCTTATGGTATGGCGGTCTTTACGGGAGGCTTGTTGGGCTGCCTCTATCCTAAGTGCATAGCCTAAAGCTGATTCTACGTCTCTGATGTTGGAGAGTCTCAGCGCTTTTTGAATTTCTGGATCACGAACAGCATCGATAAAGTACTGAAGAGCTAAGTCGTTTCGAGTGTCAGCATGACAGTCTGAGAATGCTAGGTGTGACAGTCTCTGGATGTCTGCTGCCAGCTCTTGCAAACTTTCGCCCGTTTTCTGGTAACGGGACTTTAGCTGGAGGCGACTATAGTCCTTAGAACACTTCTCTCCGAACCGTAGCTCCAGTGCTCTAGTCAAGGCCTCGAAGTCGTTCCTTTCTTCTTTAGAAACATTTCTCAGGATTTCGGCTGCATCTCCCCGTAATGCTGCTGCTAAGTGGACTGCCTTGGCGGTAGAGTCCCAGCCGTTAGCTTCAGCAACGATGGAAAACTGCGTCTTATATACATGCCAGGAGGAACTGCCGTCGTAGGTAGATAGCTTAATAAATTCGTGATTCTGGCTTCTTCTCTCTTTCTTTTCAGTTTCCTGGGGCTTGGATTCTAACTTTTCTTCGAGATTCCGAATCTTGCTCTGCAGTTCATTCCCTATTACCTCTCCGCTCCACTCTTCTCTCATTTTTCTCTCAAGATCTTCCTCCATTCTCTTAAACTTGCTTTCTATCTCTGCAAACCTTCCTTGCAGTTCCTGATCAAAATTTTCTTTAACTTTCTCCTCGAAACTCCGTTCTATTTTCGTAACACTCTCTTCAACCTTCATAACATTTTCTTCTATCTTCATAGCTTTCTCTTCAACGTTCATAACATTTTCTTCTATCTTCATAGCTTTCTCTTTAAAACTTTCTTCTATTTTCAAAACTTTCTCTTCAAAATTTTCTTCTATCTTTATAACTTTCTCTTCTATTCCATCCATTCTATTTTCCATCACCGTTAATTTACCCTCGATTGATTCTTTCACAGTTGAAAGCTCTCTCTTCATCTCATCTTGATTAGATTTAATTTCTTCCTGAACTTCACCCATAGTGCCTTTCAACTCTCTTTGCGATGTTTCCATTTTCTCTATCAATCCGGTTTCCATCTTTTCCTGTCCGGCTTTCATTTCATTCATCTCTTGACTCAGGCTATCTTTCATCTCTCTTTGCGATGCTTCCATACTTTCTTTCATCTCTCTTTGTCCTTCCTTCATTCTTTCGATCAATCCGGTTTCCATCTTCTCCTGTCCTGTTTCCATTTTCTCTATCAATCCAGATCTTAACTCATTCATCTGAGCAGTGAGACCTTCTAGAATTTTTTTCATCTCTTGCTCCATAGCTCTCGTTATCACCATTCACAGACAAAATCCCACTTCTGACACCAGAAATGTTACGTACTTGGGGGTTCGTGAGTTGTCTGAGAATGAACGGCCAAACGTATAAAAATTCAGTAATTTATTCACAGAAAGTTCCAGAAAAATACTGGTCTATAAACCAAGTATCAGCTTCAATTCAAACAGTAAACACAGCTTAAACAACAGCTGTCAATAGCAAATTCACAGTACAAACTGTATAACAATAACACTTGAAGCAAGTCTCTCTCAAAGAGGCTCAAGAGCAATGCAAGCACTAGCGAAGCTGGCTGAAGACTGAACTGAACTGACTGCCCTTGGCGAGGAAGCGCTCCTTATATGCTGTTCCATGGAGCCCAGATTTTTCGAGAAAACTCTAGAAAGTGGTCAACCAATCAACTTACAGCTTCCATATTTGGTATATCCCATATAAGGATTTTCTCGCCAAGGTCGCCAAAAAAATCGCCAAGGTGGGAAAAAGTCGCCAAATTTGGCGCCAAATCCATTACGTGCATTACTGGGGCTTTTTAATGCGTTTTTAAGGGAAAATAAGGCTATTTCAACGCTAAAACGACTAGAAATGCACAAAATTAGCACTTTATCAACTTACTAAGCCTCTTTGAAAGAATTTATACAAAAATAAACACAATTATTTACAATTTCGTAACACAATTTCGTTCAATTTTTAATTTTTCAATCAGCGCATTAATTTTGACTTTTTTCACCCTTTGACATCAGTTCATATTTTCGTAAATTTCTACAAGTTTTAATAAGTATATATATATATATATATATATATATATATATATATATATATACATTGAATCTATTAAAGATATTTTTGTTTTCTGTGGTTACTTTTCTTAATATCAGTGTATTATAATATGAATTAACGTCAGTTTGTTTCATTTTTTTTCAAATGCGTATTGCATGTGTATCTTAAATATCAATTTTTTTGATTGATTATAGAAGTTTTTGAAAAGTATAGCGGTAATTTTTAACGTGTAATATTTCTTATTATACCAATTTTCGTTTTTAAAAACAGGAAAAAAGATTTCAATAAATTCGCTAGCAGTTTAAGTTACTCTCTTTATGATTTCATTAAACTATATGTAAAACACTTTCATTTGTAACTAACACATACGTTTTAATAGTGCTGACAAAATTTTCTGAACAATTTAAATATAGTATCTTGTGGCCACCACAAGGCTTTCTTCGATATAATTCACGCAGCACAAATTATTATTTATGAAAATTATTTTCCATGATAAATGCAGACGATTTTTATCTGACATAATTACATATGGTGGAGGATTAAAATTGTGATGGCATATCTCCGGACCACCTCTAGGGGTGAGTCCCAGACCGTCACCAATTTCTCATTGCGCAGCACTAGTGTGACGTAAAACCCAGCCAACCAACCAAACTGGCGTGATTATAACACTAAATGACGACGGAAAGTCAAATTTGTGCCAACATCAAAAGAAATGCAATTTTTGTTGTTGTTGTTAAAAAAATGAAAAAAATCAATAACTTTGTCTTAAATTATCACAGATCTATAGTTCAACCAATCGTTTTAAAGGTATTGACGAGATCGTTTGAAAGATACCCATATTGAAAATTTACTCACCCCGGGCTATACTTCCGCCGAGGGAGGAAAGCGCTGCTCCCACATGCACAAGCTCTTTTCGTTGTTCACTACTACTGTTATCAATAATTCATGTTAATTTTACATTCACACGTTAAAAATAACTCTCATTATGTACATTTATACAAAATTTTGTCCTATACTACCATTATAAAAAATTAGAAAAAAGGGGTTGACATTTCCACATGTTGAGCGATTTATCCCCAAATCTAATCAGCATCAGTTTATGTCAAAAACCAACTAAATACCACGTTTAGTTAAATTTCGTTTATTGTTTCGTGAGGTACGGCGCCCACAAAATTCGTGATACACACACTGACAGACACTCAGACATACAGACAGACACAGACTTTTTCTAAAAATAGACAAATCATGTTCAGGACATACGAAAACGTGTAAATCCATCGAAAATTGGAGTTGGGGAATTTTCACGAATCCAATTTATGTTTATATAGAAGAAAGTAAAAATTATCTATTCAAGTATATACAAATTAGAAATATACATACAAACTAGTGAAAATACATTCTGCTTTAACAATAGAATCTAATGTATTTATAAACACAATTGAAGTTCAGTCAGCAAAATAACATGCCTATTGATAAGCAAATAGAGTTTTTTTTTATTCTGCTCTAAGCAACGTGTTTGTAGTACTTTTATTTTCAAACATAAATATAGACGCAAACAGAAAATATTA
The DNA here is from genome assembly GCA_963930645.1 of Salticus scenicus. Classification (NCBI taxonomy): domain Eukaryota; kingdom Metazoa; phylum Arthropoda; class Arachnida; order Araneae; family Salticidae; genus Salticus; species Salticus scenicus. The sequence continues at coordinate 339,643,325 of OZ005652.1, read as the reverse complement.
CTGTCTTTACAGTATTTTACGGAATGATAAATATTTACCTTTTGTCTGAATTTCCAGAGTACATTTGCAAACGCTCCATTTACTGAATAATTCTGGCTTTTATGTGGGTATGTTAATGTTTATTCTTCTTCGTAATTACTTATCTACTTTTCGAATACTTCGTAAATAATATGTTTCTGTTATCATAATTTTAAAGTAATGAATACCGCATAACAAAGATTAGTGACAACATGTACATATTTAAATTTCTTTGAATATTAAAAAAAAAAAAAAAAATGTTATAATACATTTTTTAAACATTACTTTAAATTTCAAATTAGAAATTAACTATAACGAGTTTTTCAAAAAATTTTTTCCAACTAAATGGAAAAATAAATTTTCAATCTCCATGATTTTATTCCCAATTTGTTGATTGTGTGATATTAATAAAATGTATTTCTTCTCCCATTGTTTAATGGTGTTTTCCATTACATGCAGCTTATTCTGTCGAACTATCTACATGATAGACTATTTGTTATGCCTAAAGGTTGTCTGAGTGGGTAATGCCCATCGGCCTGGATAATTTGGAATTATCGGCCTGGATAATTCCATTGGTAGAGCGTTGACGTTGTAAGTCAAAGATCCGGGGTTCGACTCCTGGTCCGGGCATTATTTTCACTCAGTTGGAAAAATAAATTTTCAATATACATCATTTTCTTCCCAATCTGTTGATGTTGTGATAATAATACAATGTTCCAATATCTGTCCTATTTTTATTAATTACTGTTGTAATTGTATCTTATCTCATAACTGGTGGCATCATCCCCGTATATATGGGGGAAAATGCCACAATTACACGAGTTTTTTAACATTAAATTTACCAATTGTGTACATATTGGGAAATGAATTAATAAGCATACATTATTAATTAAACATTGAAGGTCAAGGTGTGTTCTTTTCATTATCATATCATTTCAATTTTTGGCTGTACTATTCAAAACATCTTTATGGCATCTTCCCCTAATTTACCTTACATGTATATATATATGTATATATGATTAACTCGCTACATAACCATGTACGTTTCTGATGTGGTCTACTGCCCCCGCAACCCACCGTTGAATCTCTCTGTCTATATCCACCTGTATATGTGTATACATACACATACACATACATATATATACAGTAGAATCTCGTACAACGCGCTCCCACGAAACGCGATTCCGTATAACGCGACGAAAAATCTGCGACTATTACTCATACAACGCGATAAAGTGTCTCGTATAACGCGTGAAATAAAGGAAGCACGTGACGACATCTTTTCTACTTTCAACCTGTTCAAGTAAGGATTGCTCCGATACTATGCCATCACCCGACGCTTTTGGTCTCATTGCGGAATGAAATCGTCTGCTCAGTGTATGTCTCCTACACTGAGCTGAAAAACAACTGGAGGAAATGCTAGACCGGTTTTCGCGTGCCGTTTTTTGAAGGTCTGTCGTCCGAGCGTTGCATGGCAAAAAGCATTTGATATATTTATATTTCAAAGTAAAATTGTGTAAAGGTTATCTGTTCGAACAACTATATGCTAAGCATGACATTACAATTTAAAGTTTTAATTCTTTAAAGATTATAATAGTAATAGACGACCCGACAAATGTTGCTTGCCATGCAAGGCAGGCGAACGATTGCAGAAAAACTGGCACGCACGAACACTGTGTAAAAGTATTGGAAGCATTTGCTCCAGTTGTTCTTCAGCTCAGTGGTCTCCTATAACGCGATTTTCTATTACGCGGAACGTATCCCCAGCGTTATACGGGAGTCTACTGTATATATTTCCTTCTAAATGCTTGTATCAAATTTGATGGAAAATGATTAAATGACTTATCCGAAATATTTTGTGTAGCTCTGTAAACCAATTACGAATTTTATTATTGCCATTTTCCACAGCAAAAATACTTTTAAATATTCTAATAACATGTGTACTTTTTATGTTTAGTGGAAAGTAACCATGTAAAAATGCACTTACAAGAAATACCATTTATATACCGCTATGGTACGAAATTCTTTTGTGTGTCTCTGTAATTATATACACTAATAAAAAGGTTACAACTAATTCATTGTAACTCATTAATATTTGAACCAAACTTGAAACCTTTTTAATGAGTGCACAATGTTATTGGCATTCTTTTGTGTGATCCGGCAAATAAAATGTTTGTTCTATGCACGTTTTATTTCTAAGTAAAACATACTTTTAATCAGCTTCATAATGTATGTTAATTTTATAAAATTGAATGCAGCAAAAACGTGTTAAAATAATCTTAAACATAAATTTGTCCATCGGCTCTAATTTTACGAAATTATTTTGTGTGTCTCTTTAAATGATACATACACATTATATATACCAGTAAAAACTATACAACGCGTTCTATATAGCTCATGAATAAACGTTCGAAATTTGACAGAATTTGGATGAATATATAACATTTTAAAAGCTCTTTTTCAAGGTTCTGTACATTAAATTGTAAAGTGTAAGCACACATTTTTCTACGGAAAATATGCTTTTAAGCATCTCACTAATGCATGTTGATTTCAATTTGTTAAATGCAGTGTAATTATTATAAGATGCGTTTAAACGAAATTCAGCCGATAAACCGTAATGATAAGAAATACTTTGAGGGCGAACTGTACACAAACTATTAAAAATATACATTCCAAAACCTGTATAGATATACACAGCTCAAAACAATTAAAGGATATTGCGGTTTAAGGTGGATTTTGTGGCTGGGAAACTTTTTAGCTGATTGATACATGGTCGACAGACGTAGTAGGTTATATGGGATTAAATTACACATGTTTCGCAGAAAAAAATGCAATTTATTGCGTATTTGTGTACAAAATGAAAAAAACACAATTTGTGCATATGAGAAAAAAAAAATAAGAAAAGGTGTTTTCTTCAAAGGAAATCATTTTCAGTAGGGGGTATGGTTTCCACGGAAGGCCAGCAACGTTGAACACCTTTGAGGCATGGAGTCAATGAGGCGAGTTGGGGTATTCTGTTCCACTCTTCCAGAAGAGCTATTTCCAGTTCTTGGAGAGTTTGTGGGGGTGGTTGGCGGCCAGCAACTCGTCTTCCTAGAGCGTCCCAAACGTGCTCTATTGGATTCACGCTGGCCATTCCATTCGTACGATTCCTTCCTCGAAAAGGAAATCCTCCACCAGGTTAGCACGATGTGGCCTGCAGTTATCGTCCATTAAAATGAAGTCATCTCCGATTGCTGCAGCGTAAGGGACTACAATAGGTCTGAGGATCTCATCCCTATATCGGCGACCAGTCAGAGGTCCATCTCGAATGATGTAGAGGTCTGTGCGCCCGTCAATGGAGATGCCACCATACACCAACACTCCTCCACCGCCAAATCTGACACTTTCTCCCACGAACACAGGATTATTCCTACTGCCACGGTCCCTCCAGATGAAAATACGCCTATTATCAGGCTGAACCGAAAAACGGGACTCGTCAGAAAAAAGAACATTGCTCCATTCATTTCTCCTCCAGTTCACATGCTCTGTTGCCCACTCCCTGCGGTCGCGACGATGCCTTGATGTTAGTCTAACGCATACCATCGGTCGGCGAGCATACAGACCTACACCATGGAGCCGGTTTCGGACAGTCTGTGTTGAAACCGTGGTGCCAGTAGCCGAGCGAAGATGTTGTTGGAGAAGAGTAGCGTTCATATTTCGGTGTCTCCGAGCCGTTAACACTAAATAACGATCTTCATTGGGCGTTGTTACTAATATTAATATTTAATTTTATGCACTCGGTTGCGCTTTCTGCGCTAATCAAATAAAATGAAAGTAATTATTCATTTGTTCAAAAACAGAAGTAATGAAAATTATGAGCTTACCTTTTTCTGTTCTGAGGAGTCGGCTGTCCCATGAACCTGTAGCTCAATGTTTTATTCATTATTATTATTTGTTTTTCTTCTCTGTAAAGTAATAATATTATTAATTGTTTGAAGAAAGCACGTTGAGACCATCTTTGGAAATTAACTTGTGTATTTAATGAAAAGGAAAAGTAAAAGTAAAATAAAAAAAAGAAAGGAGCGAGAATTAATCTCACTCTACATTACAAAGCATAAACACTAACTAAAAGTATCAGAATCTATTCCGATGAAAAACATACAGGTGTGGAGTCACGTGGTACAGTTCTAAAAATAGATCTTCACCCCTTCAAACCACGGAGGGGATGAAAAGTTGGGAGGGTGAAAACAGACACACTTTTGTTCTTATTATAATGTTCGATTTTCTTCACGGAACACATTTTTGGAATAAATAAGTCTTTTCGAGTTTGTAGTTTTCTGTCAGCCCTTTTTAAGTGATTTAAATTTGGTTTGCTACCATGCCATAATTCGTAAGGAGTTTTTGTAGTGGCTTTTGTAGGTAGTCTGTTTTGGAGGTAATTGGCGGTGTTTAAAGCTTCTCCCCACAATTTTTTGTCTAAGTTAGCTTCTGATAAAAGTGTACGTGTCATTTCGATTAGTGTACGATTCTTTCTTTCCGCAACCCCATTTTGGGCTGGGCAATATGGTACGGTGAGCTGATGGTGAATACCATTTTCTTTAAGAAACTCTTCTACATTTTTGCTCATGTACTCACCACCATTATCTGACCTTATTGTTTCTGGTTTCTTTCCAAATTTGTTTGTGGTAAAGTTGACGTATTCTTTTAATTTCTCGATTACTTCGCTCTTTTTACTTAGAAAATAAATCATTGTATACCTAGAATAATCGTCAACAAAAGTTAAGAAATATGATTTACCACCTATTGTTGGTACCTGAATAGGTCCGCAAACTTCGCTATGTACTAATTCTAGTATTTGTTTTCCCCTATTTTCTGCAGTTTTTGGATACGGGGTGTCAGTCAGTTTTGTTTTGATGCAAGTTTCGCATGTTATCTCGTGTTTGCAGTTATTGATTTTTATTCCCAGAACTAATTGATTTTTGTTTAGTTCTTTAATAGAGTTGAAATTTTTATGTCCCATGCGTTTATGCCATAGAGTAATACAGTTAGGATTTTGGCATTCTTCAGTCAGGTATGTGTTATATTTATTTATTGGCATGGGCAAATTTAACTCATATAAGTTGTTATTTTTTGTACCCTCTAAAATGGTTTCATTTTTCATAGATATGTAACACTTTTGTTTAGTGAATGTGACTTTACATCCATTTTGGGTGGCTTTGTGTACAGATATTAAGTTTGCCTTTAATTCTGGAACATATAAAACATCCTTTAGTGTTAGTTCCCTTTTTTGTTTATTTGGATCTAGGTATTCAATTTTTATTTCTCCTGAACCAAGTGAAGTGAGGGTGTTACCGTTTGCTACACATACTTGCGATTTTTGTGACTCATCTAAATTAACGAAAAGGTCTATATTGTTGCTTATGTGTGGTGAGGAACCACTGTCAATTATAAAGTTGTTCGTCATTGTGTTTTGAGTCGTGAAAGCCATTTGTTTTGTTTGTGATGTTATTTGCTTCATTTGTTTTGAATGGCTTTGTTGTTGTGTATGTGTGTGTGGCAACTCATCATTGTGTGTCACTAACTGTGAGGAATTGGTTGTTCTGAATTTATTTCTAAATTGTTTGTTTTTAGTGTTATCAGCATTTCTGTTTTTCAGATGCCAGCACTCCGATTTATTGTGGTTTGTTTTCCTGCAGTACGTGCAGTATTTATTTTCCTTTTTGAAGTTACTGTTATACTATTGTTTTTTATTTATGTGAAAAGCTTTAGAAGAATTTGAATTGTTTTCGGAGGCTTCTTTTTGACGATTGAATTCATCTAGCAATTTGCTGCTAACATAGTTAGGTGTGAGTTCATTTTCAGGGCGAGCTTCAAGGGCTATAATCAGGGTTTCATAACTTTTGGGTACGGAGCATAGTAACAGTGCAGAAATGTGCGCGAATTTTATTTCTCCCCCAATTGATTTCAATTTATCTATGATTTCCAACATTTTATTTATGTGGATTTGCATATCGCCACCTTCTTCTAGCTTCGTGCTATTTAATTTTCTCAATAAGTATAATTTACTACTTAAGTTCGTTCTTTCGTGGATATCACGCAATTTATTCCATGTTTCTAGAGCTGTTTGGCATTGTTTGATGTGGATGATTTGAGCGTCATCAATGAACAAATTTATGATTGCTCGCGCTTTATTGTCTTTTTTTCGCCATACGTCTGTTATAGGATTTGGCGGGTCATCTGTAATAACCTCATATAATTCATCCTTCATGAGATACATTTGCATTTTAAATTTCCAAACTGAATAATTTTCAGAATTTAGTTTCTCAATTGTTGGACTTTCCTTAAAGGATGTCATTTTCTGATTTCTTTTTATTTATAGTAAATACTATATCCTTGAGGAGAATTTATTTTGTTTTGTTTTTATGATATTATTAATTCTTCAATTTTTCAGAAAACAGGGTTTCTTAATTTTCTTAATTCAAAAAAATGCATAAATGCATTTAATTTTTATTTTGCATTTTCTTAATATGATTTCAAACACAGAATATACTTTTGTTTTACTTTAAACAAATATACTTTTGTTTTGTTAAATAATAATATTATTTAATATTCATGTTTTATTTTCATATTAATTTACTTTTATATACTTTTCCCTTTATCTTTGGGACAGCCATTCAATTTATAAAATACTTATATTTTAAAGGTAAGCTTTAATATGTTCATTTAAGAACAATGATACATTTTTCATCTATTTAATATTCTATCAGGCGCATAATCTAATATTAATATTTAATTTTATGCACTCGGTTGAGCTTTCTGCGCTAATCAAATAAAATGAAAGTAATTATTCATTTGTTCAAAAACAGAAGTAATGAAAATTATGAGCTTACCTTTTTCTGTTTTGAGGAGTCGGCTGTCCCATGAACCTGTAGCTCAATGTTTTATTCATTATTATTATTTGTTTTTCTTCTCTGTAAAGTAATAATATTATTAATTGTTTGAAGAAAGCACGTTGAGACCATCTTTGGAAATTAACTTGTGTATTTAATGAAAAGGAAAAGTAAAAGTAAAATAAAAAAAAGAAAGGAGCGAGAATTAATCTCACTCTACATTACAAAGCATAAACACTAACTAAAAGTATCAGAATCTATTCCGATGAAAAACATACAGGTGTGGAGTCACGTGGTACAGTTCTAAAAATAGATCTTCACCCCTTCAAACCACGGAGGGGATGAAAAGTTGGGAGGGTGAAAACAGACACACTTTTGTTCTTATTATAATGTTCGATTTTCTTCACGAAACACATTTTTGGAATAAATAAGTCTTTTCGAGTTTGTAGTTTTCTGTCAGTTACCCGTCTACAACCTTGCCCTGGTCTTCGGCCTGCACATCCAGTCTGCAAAAAACGGTTCCAGATCCTGGAAATCACAATTTGTGACACTCCAATGGCTTGCGCTACTTCAGCTTGAGTTTGGCCCCATTCTAACCTACCAACAACTCTCCAAGCTTTTGAATCGGTTAAATGACTTCGCTGAGACATCGTACTCATCGAAACAAAGCAGTCACTGAATGCCGATCATCATTGTCTTCATTGTCTTTTATTCAATTGAAAGTCAAATTTCATTCGCTGCCGCTGCGAAGCGACGTTTTTGACGTCGAACTCAAAATTAACATACTCTACAGTTTGAAAATCAGAAAAATTTGCATTTGTGATTCTCTTCTTCCATTTTCGGCAAAAAAAAAAAAATTCGCTTATATCTTTATTTTATATAAAACTTACAATATCCTTTAATTGTTTTGAGCAGTGTATTTAAATGAAACGTATGCACAGTGTATCAATTTGCATTTCAATCGGCTGAATTTTGAGGCCGCTATCGCGATACAGAGTAGTTCTTTACATGGCCGTAATAATAAGAAAAACTTTAGTGTATTCGTATTCACTAAACGTAAATGGAATATACATCGAAAATTTTATAGCTAATTCCATGTAACTCATGAGCATGTCTACTAATCTGTAAGTCAAACGAGTACATTTTTACGACCGCTATAGCGGTACAGAGACGTTCTTTCCATAGGCCATAATCATAAGAAAAATTTTTGAGGAAACCTATACACGAACCACAAAAATAATACACACGAAAAACTGCGCAGCTAATTCCGTTTGACTGATGAAAATGTGTACCTGTTGGCAAATTAATAGGGTCGTTTTTACGGCTGTTACCGCTAGACATACATATATACAGTGATACAGAAACACAGACAGAACCAACGACCTTTTTAAATCTCCACATGTTGGCCTCCACTGTCGTTTCCACAGAAACAATTTTCAATAATGCTATCGGGACAAAATGATGTATTTATTAAATTATATTTTGTTACACGACACAAGTGTCTATATCATTTTTTCCAATGCAATTAATTTTCATTCAAATATATCTGGAGAAGAAATAAAGATTTTATTTTGTCTTACACCTTTCATAATCTTTCAGCTAATAGAAGTAGCAGTTATAATTTGCATTTATGTATAACATAATAAATGTTAACTTTCTTTAATGTTGTCTTTTTAAATTTGTCCTTAAAGAAAAATTTAACTGCACATCGTAGAATTTGCACTAAAAGTGAATTCACAGTTTTCCCTTCTTTTCTATTGGTGAAGAAATTATTACGACATCACCTTACTAAAATCTTAAGTATCGTATAAGAGAGTCCCTTCACAAAAATTAACTGACCAGAGAATATAAATTTGTAAATAGAATAAAACTTTTCGGGAGAATTCCAATTTTATTTAAAAAATGTTTTAGGAAAATAAGAAAGGAAATGTTAAAATAACATATAAAATGTTTACAAAAGAAAAGGCTAAGTTTCGGTTGATATAGTAAGATCACATAGTCACTACAAGTCTACCGATCCTTTCTTAAAGTAGATATTCCATTTTGAGAATTAAAAAAAGAAAAAAAAGTTTTAGTTATCATATATGTGCCGCACAGAGAAAATAAATATATACCCTCCATTTAGAACGAATAGGTAGTCATTTTCTGAAACCCTAAACTAGAAATATAGATTTTCAAGCTATGCGAATAAGGTAAAGAAATCGTCGAGAATTTATAGTTTATACTTTTCTAGATGGCGATACAATATTATGAATATTACAAATCCTTTGTACTGTGAGAATTTCTTATTTGATTTCCTAGAATTGGATCATAAGCGAAGATTCTAGTTACTAAAACTTTCCACTTGAGTTCTCATTTATTTATAGATATTTTTAAATACGTTTGGTCACGATAATATAAGAAAATGATATAGAATTCTAACGTGGGTTTTTAGAAATCGCTAGCAAAGGTATTTAAAAATTATAAGGATTACATAGAACTATATTTACTAGAGACACAATTTAGTTTCTAGATGTCAGTCACATAATTTTTTCTCAGTGCAGTAGATATAGACATAACGAAAAATATCTTTAAATTTTCGAATGATTTTAACAGTATTTACATTGAAGAGCCATAAAACATACTTAGAATCACATGCTTAATGTTGTGTAAGGTCTCCACAAACACACAGAAATTCCACAAAAATATCTGATGGTATCTTAAAGGCAATTTATACCTACCATAAATTCTGCAGGGAACTCCACAAATGCGTAGGAGTCTGAGGGTGTGAAAATATTTCAAATTGCACGAAGCAAGCTTAATAATAATCATGTTTGGTGATTTATGTGGTCAGTAGAAGCGTCTAAAGTTAAAATTCTGTTCACAGAGCTACTCGTTAACAGTAAGGCGTAAAGCTTGGTGCTACTTTATCAAAAATGTTGCAGAAGTTTGATTTTGCATCGTAAACCCATCACTGATGTCTGAACATTTCATTCTCTGGACTCAGCACTGAAATCGTTGTGAAATTAAAGAAAAGAAAAAACATTTATCTCGTTTTAATTTTCTCATCAGTCGACGAATGTCTCATTCTTTCGATTTCTTTTGTAGGTTCACTTATATAGGGGTTTTCATGTTTTACTGAATTTTATTCGTGGTACTCACGGGAAATTTTAGTACGAGAAAATTCTTTATCAGGTAAAAAAATAAATAAATAAATAAATAAAAGATAAATAAAAATATGTTTTAAATGAACTAATAATGACAAAGTTAGTTCGTCAAGTCATTATTATTTTTAAGTCTATTGGCTTAAGTTTCCATTGTATTTCTTATAATTTGCTATACACTCTGCCACTTTCAGAAATGTCGAGATTTTTTTTCATCTGGTATAGATTTGAAATTAAATTGCAATTCCGGAAAAAAAAAATTTCTACTTTATATATATATATATATATATATATATATATATATATATATTACATTTAGTATTACTTTAGGTATTTAACATGAATTTCATTGAATTCAGAGAACATTTCTTTTGAATTAACAAAAAAAAAAAAAAAAAAAAAAAAAAAAAAAGGTTTAAACAACAGGAATTTTTGATTAAATGGGTTTCAATAGAGATTTTGTATAGATTAATAAAATAGTTTATGATGCAATTCAAACAGACGTATTTTGTTTTTCTTCCATAAAATGTTTTTAAATGATTAATAAAGAAAAATTATTGAAAGGTTGAACAAAATATTTCATTAAAATAAAAAAATACACAAAAATTTTGTTAAATTTTATAAATTCGTTAACAATATCCTTTGTGTTGTGACAATAAAATTTATTTTTTATTTCTTTAAACTATTTGGTGTCAGCAAAACACATTTTGTAGTTTTAATAAAATCATTTTTCTGGGTAATATTTTCTAATGAAGAATTCTTAACAATTGCTTTACTACCAATCTGTTGTTTTACAAATTTCCTGGCTTTATGGCTTTAAATTTTCTGTACTTAAAAGGTTTAGCCTCTGGATATATAACACACACACACACACACACACACACACACACACACACACATATATATATATATATATATGTATGTTTTTATTAATAACATTAATGTATGCTATTTTATACACTAATGAGATTATTATGTGATGTTTAGATCATATTATTTTGAAATATATTTGTAATTTCCTTTGTCTGTTAACTGCATACTTAGTGACTAAATTTCTAACTTTCATAAAACTTTTGGGATTTGATTTAAGTACGTTATAACTGGAATAAAAGGAGATTGTAAATTGTATAAGGAACGTATTTGGAAAAAAGGAAAGCATATTTGAAAATCGATATTCATACATATTATTCACTTCAAATTTATCGTTTTAGCTTTTGACAAAACTGAGAAAAAAAATATATAAATAAATACAGGTTGATTCAAAATTAGTTTGACCAATTTCAGAGCATCATAACTTTTTATTGAAATAAGTTGTGTACATGAAATTTGCAATGTGGTTTCCTTTAACATAGTACACTTTACGTAAACTTAGCCCAAGCCAAAAGAGCTTTTTCGACCATTTTTTTTTTGGGGGGGGGGGGGTATTTTTCCAACTTCCTCTTTGTTTGCTTTTTGAAGACCTTGAAGTGTGCTTACTTTATGTGTACTTAATTGTTTTTTTAAGTATCCCCATAAAAAATAATCGCAAGGAGCACAGTCTGGGGATGATAGTGTCCATTTCTCAGGAAGAAGAAAATTTATTTTTTTATCTTTCAGCCATTTGGTAGGTGATTTTGCAGTATCACTTAGCGCAGAATCTTCGTGAAAAACAAAGTTTTTTTGAGGGTAAAGACGTTTACTTTCTTCGATCATGTGCTTCAAAACTTTATTCTGATAATATTTAGCATCAATTTTAGCCTTTGGTTTTACAAAAAAATGGTTTTGTTAAGCCTTGAGAGGAGATTCCCATCCATACCATAACACCTGGTGGCCAACATGCCTGTTGCAAAACATCTGCGTCTTTGTGACGCTTTTGGCGTGGAATATATTGTATCTTCATTTTGCTAGTTGTGGATGACAAATGAAACAGTGTTTCATCCAAAGTTACCCATATTTTGTATTTACCTTTACGTAAGATTAAATACAGAAAGAACATTTTCTTCGTTTTTCTACGGTTTTTGCAGACATTTGATGACAGACTGGTTTATTCCCTTTTTTATAGCCAATTTTCTTTATCGGACGACAAATTGTCGATTGCGATACCTGTAGTTTCTTTGCTATAAATCTTCGAGGCAGAGTATTTTCTACAGCGGTAAGGTTTTTCAGCTTCTTATTTTCTTTTTCACCAAGGACTTCCTTTCGACCACATTTTTTAACTGAAGCTTTTTATTGTCAGTCAAATTTTATTCCTTTTCAAAGTTTAGATAGTGATCCATAAGAAAAATGTCTTTTCTGATTTTTAAATGCTTTATTTATAACAGAATTTGAGCAACCATCCTTCAAAAGTTTTTAAATTTCATTTCGGGTTTGAGGATCTAATTTTGGAGCCATAATTTACTCACACTAATAAAAATAGCTTGATTGGTAATTTAAACGTCTCAATTTTACAATAAAACTGGTGGTAAAGCGATTAAAATTTACAATAAATAGTTGCATGATTTTAAAATTGGTCACACTAATTTTGAATCAACCTGTAAAACATAAATATCCTGCAAATTAAATACGAATATTGATTGTTTCATACCTAGTACTTATGAAAGATTTAAGATATATACAAATGTAGAATTTTTTTAAATGTATCAATTTTTAACATTTATTAAGCATTACAAATCACAAAGTTTATCTGAAATATACTTCAACAAATACCATGTTAGTTTTCTTAAACACCTTCAAGTTTTAATCCTTAAACTGATTTTTAAAAAGACATAATCAAATTCAGTGTTTACCCATTATTGAAGCAGTATTTTAGTGCTACCGATTATTAAGGTCCTATTTTGTATGAGGAATTTTTCCTTGCATTTATTATATTTTTGTCTACATGCTAATCACTACAGCCAAAAGTAATTAAAGTCATGCACAGCGAATAAAGAATTAACTGCAGTAAACGATGTTATTAAAGTGTATGCTTCGAAATGCTTCGAAAATAATATGAAAACATAGTATAAAAAACACAATACATAACATAGATATATAATAAATACCATGAATAAATAAAAACAAAAAACATAAAAAGAGAAGCAAAAGTCATCACAGAATAAAATGACTTGAGCGGATTAAACCAATTTTATAGGCACATAACATCCCCAAAATCAGTTTCATATCCTTATAATGTTAGAGATAAGATCGTAAAACAGTAGCAAAGGAAGATGGAAAAAAATTATAAATTAAAAAAATTAAAAAATTAAAATCAAATTAAAAATAAATATAATCTTTTAATTGTTTTATATGGGTAAAAAATTCTAATTTATCTTGAAATTTGGAATTGATAAAATTAACAAGGTAATTATTTAGCTGCCATAACTATGAAAATGTTATTTAAAAAAAAGAAAGAAAGAAAAAGAAAAGAAATAAATAAACGATTTTAAAAGCAAGATCACATACGCAAAACTTTGGTCTGATTATAATATTTTAAATCCCACTTTTTTCTAAAAAAAAAAAAAAAAAAAAAAAATGAATAAAAAGATTTAAAACGTAAGAGCACGTACGCAAATCTTAAAGCATTTGTCTAATTATAATATTTTCAATCCAATTTTTTCTGGAAAAAAAGCTCTCTCAAATAATGTACGAAAAATATTCTTAAATTACACAGGCCTGTGAAATCATATTTTTATTTATTTTATTTTTTCACTGGTCGGGTGTCTCAAATGTGTTTTAACATGCTGAAATAGTTATCTTTACTTCCTATCATGTAAGGATTTTTCACAAAGTAAGGATGAAGATCGAAAAATGCTACACAGAGTCTGTAACAATTCGAAATTATTTATATATAAAATACATTAAGATAGGCAATCATTAACTTTTAAATGTGTTTATTTACGTAGAAGATCCCATTAGAGCTTTATATCTTGTACACGGCTTGATAGCTTTAAGGGGGGGGGGGGGGTCTCTATTCAGCATCCAACAATAATCTGCTGACATGTTACTTGTCCATCGTCCCTCACACCTCCTCTATTTTTCCTTGATGTCTTGATGAAATAGCTTTTTTTTTTTTTTTTTTTTTTTTCTTTTTCTTCACTTACATCGCCCAGATTTTCCATAAAATAACTTAGATTAGAATTCAAAATTAGAAGCTTTAGCTCAAAATATCTCATTTTTGTCAAAACTGTACATGATAACAAGCATCCAACGTTGCTGTTAAAGCCCTTCTCCAAAGGTTAATAAAACAATATTAAGGATGGGTAGATGAAATTTCTATTTCAGGTCACTGAGAAAATAATAGTAATTCACGTTTATTGATTGATTAAATTTACTGATAAAAAAGGTAGTTAAGTGTATGCTATGGTGCAAACTCTTTTCATTTTTAGCGGAAGATATTATAACGTGATACTGATGTAATAGCTTTAATTTTATTACATCACAATTAGAGAAATTAAATCGCAGAGTATTACTAACAGAAGTTTATATAAAAAATGGCCTTAAAACTTACATAAAAATTTAAATATGAGCAGTTATTCATCATTCTTTCACACATTTAAAAAAGCGAGTCATGTATTTTGCATAATTAATCATGAAATTTCTTCGATAAATTTTAGCGTATTTAAGGTGCCGGGCCACCTGAGAATTACTACAAATATTTATAAAAATATAGAAAATACATGCGAATTTAGGAATAATAAACTAATAAAGAGTAAATATTATTTTAAATAGCACATATATACATTATGTTTATTAAACAAAATTTGTTCTTTCATGTTACAACAATGGTTATGTTTCTTCTTACAATATGCTATTTTTAAAAAGATTTTTATATTTCAATCAAAATTCATAATACTACATTTAACAGCTGCAAAATGCATAATTTATGCTGTATTACAATTAATTATTAAATAATTATTATCCTGTAGTTTGTAACATAGAGAGTCTTAACTCACAAAAACAATTAATTGCCTACTTTTATGATTATTTTCATGTAATATTACCTATTGTAACTTTGGGATTGGTCATATTCTATTGTTTATTTCGGTATTTTTCTATAAATTTTCATAGCTCTACAATTTTAATATATATATATATATATATAAGTATACATAATTGATTCTAATAAGAATAGCATTGTTACGTCGTAATATGTATATTTAATACTCAAATCATAAATCATCTCATTTTATTTATATGCATGTTCTTATTTGAATTTTGATTAAATTTATCTTCTACTATTAAAGTAAAAAAATAATAATAATAAATAAATAAAAATAAATAAAATAAATTTTATGGCCGATAAGTTTCATACTGGAAAGCTAGTTTCAAAATCTGGCAGATAAAAGTAATTTGCATTAGAGGAGAAAGATTATCCCTCGAAACATTTAACTTTAAAAGGATGTTTTTCAAAAATTTAAAAGTATTTTGACAGAAAAAGGTTGGCCTAAATATTTTATCTTACAGATAACGAAATTTCACTATTTGAATGATGACTGGAGATTAAAATTCAGAATGATTTATCGATGGCTTTTGGCTTTTAATATATTAAAAAAATTGGCTTTTAGAGCTATAACTATATATTTTACGATATTTTGTAAAGTAGATATTCCAGTTTTTTTTTACATTTATATTTTTATTTAAAAATATGACATTAAAATATATTTTTTCTTCATAATTTATAAATACATATTCAAGGGTGAAATACTGAATAAGTGCATACTTTATACGTAGATGGAAGATCAGATCAAATACCTGACTTTAATCAGTGTTGTGCAAACTTACGGAAAAAACTATTTAAACTCAATTTCGTGGTGTAAAAAACAAGTTCGTTCGCGCTGAAATTCATGTCTGAAAAAATGAATCCACTCAACTCAAGTTCATTTTTAAAAAGGAGTGAAACTCATTAAAAACTCGTTTTTGTGAGCAAATTTATATATATATATATGTATATATATATATATATATTTCTAAATATATTTTCTCCTTTTTGACACTTTCTTAGATAGTTTAAATTTTTTATTTTCTTCTATATTCACTGGAAGAAATTATTGGATTCGTAAAAATTTTCGACGTGCGATTTTCGATGGATTTACACGTTTTGAAAGGTACAGAATACGATTTGACCATTTTTAGAAAATGTCTGTCTGTGTGTGTGTGTGAGAGAGACAAAAAAATTGTTGTGACTGTATGTAAAGAACGACAGAGCAAAATTGAGCATAAATTTATAAGTGTATGCACTGTAACCTAAATTAGTGCCTGTCAACTTTTGGTGTCCATCGCTCAACAGATAGTACAGCTATACAGCGATTTCTACAATTTCAGGGAAGGCCATATCTCAGGAATTATTGCTGAGAATTGCATATAAATTACTGTGTAGTTGCATCTTAGCATTTATTAGTTTTATCATTATTTAGTTCCAATACCGCAATAGGTGGGGCTGCCTTACAGAGATTTTCGCATTTTCTGGGAAGACCATACCTCAGGAACTACTGCACATAATTGCATATATATTTATATGTAGATGAAACTGAACATAAATTTGTTCTTAAAAACTTTCGGTGTCAACCGTGTAACAGACATCGCTGCTATAGAGTGCTTTCTGTAATTTAGGGAAGGCTATATCTCAGTTTCCATTACGTATAATCAAACAAATGTTGATTAGAAGGTGATTATGAGACATTATGCTGATTCAATTTGGATTCATATCAGTCAATAGGTGACGCTGATATTCTTTTTCGGAGTACGGGAAGGCTACATCTCAATTTCTATGGCATAAAATAGTTGTTGATGTTGTTGTCCTTCCTCAAAGACTAGCAGGGCCTAAATTAGGTCTATGAAATAGTACACCCTAAAGAAGTCTAGAACCAATAGAAAATTTTCTGTCAGATCCCTCCTAGAAAGCCGCCCCAGACACTCAAGAATATGATCAGGGAAAGCTTGTTAAAAGAACACCTGGCACAGATTTCAAAACGCTTGGAACAACCCAAAAATATCAAAGATCTAAGTTGACCACTGAGTTATCGAGTGAAGGTGGTTTGATCTCGCCTGTTACAACCAAGTGCCAGAGAGCCACCCAGCCGGTGACTGGGTGGTGCACTGGAGGAATGCACTGGAGGAATGCACTGGAGGTGGTGCACCCATGGTGCACTGGAGGAACACGCCAAGAGGATTTATTCAGGTTCTTGACCACTGAAAAAAGCTCCATAAAGGCGAGAGGCGAAGAAGACATAAAGGCTTACCTAGCACCAGCGTTGGCAAGGGTGTCGGCAATGTCGTTGCCCCTGATATAAACATGGGAAAGAATCGACTGTAGGTGAATCTGATGCGACAAGGAGAGGCGCTTCAACTTTTTTAGAATATTAACTCCTGTATCATCTCTCACACTATGCCAATTGGCCAAGTGTTGAATAGAGCTTCTACTGTCTGAGAGAATCCACGTTTCCTTACTATCAGTAAGAGGTCCAAGAGAATCAAAGCCTTAATCTATGGCTATTCATTCGCTACAGAGACACAGCAGTAGTTAGGATTCCTTCTCTGAATCCTTTTTTCTTGATTTTGTGACTTGATGTAAATTCCTCTGCCTGCACTGTCACTATGATTTTTACTACCGTCAGTGTACACCTGAAGAGCCCCCGGTGGAATAGTATTATTTTTTTCAAGAGCCACTTGTCTTAAATAATCAAGAAGTTCTTTTTGCTTATTTACATGTACAGACAGTTCAGTATGAAAAAAGACATTAGAAAGACCCTCCGAAGAATTGATACTTTGTGTCAAGTGATGCTGTTCCACAGGAGTAGATGTTAGATTACAAATGTTTACATGACTAAATGGACTATTTCTCCTAAGTCTTTGATTGTTGTGCCAAATTCGAAGGTATTCAGGAGTCTGATTTCGAGAACCAAGACTACGCAGTTTATTAACGTATTTGACTAGATATGAACTTCTTCTAAGACTCAGTGGCTGAAAGGGTGACTTATCCATGGATGGAGAAAATAGGCAGCTTCTGTGGTCAAAGGCTGGAGCACCAAAGGTAGAAGACTGACTCAGCTCCAATACCTGCAGGCTTTAGCTAGACATAGTGGAATGGACTTCACACCTAGGGCGACCCTACCAGGATTGAAACTCCCAACTTTGCCCATTCCGCGCATGAACACCCCCTTGCCAAAGTGAGGCGGCCTGCAGGACGAGAGGGGTACGTGATGTGGTCCGATAGCCTGGTTAGTATTTAAACTGACTAACACACAATTCCCAATAAAATTATACAAAACTTGATAGGTGAGATAACAAGTGTTGTGCAAACTCACGGAAAAAAAAAATCTCATTCAAACTCAAGTTTGTTGTCAAAAGAAGGAGTTAGTTTGTGCTCTAATTCAAATTTGGAAAAATGAATCCACTCGATTCAAATTCATTTTTGAAAAATAGCGAAACTCTTTAAAGAATAATTTTTATGTCAATTTTTATTTATTTTTTCTAAAGATTTTTCCCCCTCTGAGAACATATTCTTAAATAAATTATACTTTTCCTAAATATTTCTTAATTAGCACAAAAATGTTTGTTAATTTAATTTGTTAATTTAATTTAATGGCAGTGAAACTTTATTTAGCGGGCATTATTTTTAATTAAAGAGACTATATATATTAAAGAGACTATATATTATTTATACTTCCCAGAGAAAGATGGACCTTTGTTAAAAATAGTAAAATCGTGTTTAGTTTATTCTATATATATCTAAATTTAAATTAAAAAACGGTTTTTGATATTTTTTTCTAATTCAGATTGTTTTTTCGTGTAATACAGAAGAAAGTGGAAAAGAAAATTTGTTAAAATTTTACATTTTCATCCACCTTTAACAACCCCATTTAATTGAAACCACCTTTTCAATAGCACATCGTTTAGACACACAGGGATAAAAAAAATTTAATCCGCAAACAAAAAACTTTAAAACCTATTTTTGTCTCCCAAACCGGCTTTTTAAATATTAGAAATTAAAACATATGGTTACTTGAAAGATTCAAATGAAAGGAATATTTTTGAAATGGTAAGGAACTATAACACTTTAAAAGAAGTCTAAATTGTAATTAAAAGATTGCACATTGAAAAGTGTAGTGTTAGGTAAGATTTTGAATAAAAAAAAATATCTTTCATGTTCATTTTTATCGCATAGTTACTTACATATAAATAAATACTTTAGTTAAAAAATATATTAATTAATTTATAATAATGATTCAATATAAAATTTGTAATAATCTGTAGAAATATTGTAATGTCCAATTGACTTTAAATTTTATTAATTTGACATATTATCATTAACTCACTCTCAGAAATGGATACTCAATTTTAAAGAAAATTTCTTCGTTTTTGAGGAAATTGTTTCTATGTGCTCCGTGCGAACATATCATCAAATTGACGAAATTTGTTTCGTTACCTTTTTGAGAATACGAATTTCGTCAAAAATATATATATGTATATTTTCTCCTTCTTATTTCGTCAAATTGAGAAAATTACTTCGTCACTTGTTCGAACATACGAATTTCGTCAAAAGTAAAGATACATTTTTTCATCCTAGTTTCATGATACAGAATAAGATACAATTTATAGAATTATAAAATTACTTGCAAGTTCTTTGCTTTAGGCATTAAATCCCAATTATAATCATTTTGACATTTATTTGATAGCTTTGAGACCTATAGTTACAATGATTTTTCTCTAATTGATCCATATTTTTACAGAAATTCACATAAACAAGCGCACATAATATTTTGTAGACATAGGACATCACAAACATCCATGTTCGCACCGCGATTCGAGCCCGGGTAGTGGGAATCCAGAAGGCAGAGTAATAAAACACGAAAAATAAATAAATAAATAAATAAATAAACAGTAAACATTTCTTAAGTCTAAGGGTGAAAACAAAATATGAAAAAATCAAAAAAGAATATTCCAGAGGAGTTTCTATTTACACGAATTCTTAAAAAATGAATAATTAATTAATTAAATAATTAATTAATTAGAAGAATACAAATTTGGCGCTTTCGTTAAATTTCGGAAACAATTTTATAACCAGAAATGTCATCTGTGACGTAGTCCTACTGATGGCGTAAAGGTCTTTGTTCCTCTCACTGCAGGGGTCATGAGTTAGAATAACAAGTCACTCTCTATCTCTTACCTTCCATGTTGTAGAAAGCGCAAGAATGACCCGAGAACGAAGATGTCCGAATTCCTGCCATTTGAAAGGGAAACGGGGAATATCGGGGAAGCACGAGAGAACAAACAGCTATCATCTGATCTAAATAGTTTTAAAAAAAATTCTCATAAATGTAAAGTTCATTTTCCAAGAATCATACCCTTCTACCCTACAATTGAAAACAATATTATCCATTTAAAATTATCGATCTAAATTTTCACTTATGAAGAAATGACAACTTTAGGATATTAATTTGATGTCCAATTTTCCTTCCAGTTTTTAACTCGATTTAAAATTGATGTAATATAGAATTACACAATAATTTTTAATAGCGAAACTCTTCATTTCGCTAGTTCTATTAATACACCAAGATTTTCAAAATGAGATTTGTAAAATCTACGCTTAGTGCT
This sequence comes from Salticus scenicus, assembly GCA_963930645.1. Taxonomy (NCBI): domain Eukaryota; kingdom Metazoa; phylum Arthropoda; class Arachnida; order Araneae; family Salticidae; genus Salticus; species Salticus scenicus. Next base: position 339,622,741 of record OZ005652.1, on the reverse strand, counting down.
ATACACACAGATGAATTTGCTAAAATTTGTGATATAGGAAAGTTTTACTGCATCATTTATTCTAGGCAATATATTTAAGTAATATTTGTGTAATTATATTCAAGAGGTCTAGCAATACATACTCGATCAATAGGCAGCCATACTCATAGATGTCAGAAAAAGAACAATTTTCTGAATATCTCTAGTGTGCGTTGAAAGTTCTGTAAAAGTGCCATTTATGCTTGACACTAGAGAGATCTTTTCGATAAATTGCAATATGAGATAAATATATTTTAAATTAATAAAATTAACGTGTGCTGGAAAGGTCTCCTGGCGTGGCGTAAATGTGATTCAATCTCGGATGTGGTCGTTGGTTTCCTTTCGCCCCACTCCTCAGTAATTCACCCAGACACGTTGCAGGTGCTGGAAAGGTCTCCTGGCGTGCGTAAAGGTGACTCAATCTGGGATGTGGAGCTTGCTCTTAATTGAGTGCTCTTGTTGGGCTGATTCACTTAGCCATGTTGCAGGTGCTGGAGAGATCTCCTTGCATGAGCGTAAAGGTGTGGACGCAGGATGGCGATCGCAGTTCTACTTTAGTGCAGTTTTGCGCAAGGGCTGGAAAGTATCGTCTCGAAGAGGTTCAGCTTTGCATTCCAAATCGAGCGGTAGAAAGTGCGCCAATCCTGGCATCCTAAAGAGGGACATCCCGGCGACCCTAGCCATGCTGTAACAGCTGCAAATCGGGACTTCTGCGACCCGAAGGGGCATTGGCTAGTAGTATACTCTGTGTGAGAAGTTCGAGGGTGCCTTTAAACAGACCTGGTCAACAGCGATGTCTTGTGTGCCCTCATTCTGTGTTATTTCTGGTCGAGCGCCAATATCCAACAGAATCGTTGCACCAAAACTTTCTAATCTACAGTCAGGGAAACTTCATCGCCCTAGTTCGAGGGTTTCCCGGCCAATACCATCTGGCCCTCTTCCTGTCACTTTGTCGGCACTCGTCTATCGTTGTGTTGTGTCTGGACAGCTTGACCAGGTGTTCAAGGCTGTCGTAGCGGAGAGATTTCTCCTTTTGGGGACAATATATTTTGGACCGTATGGGCTCCGTGTGTGCCTGGGTCGGTCGGTGGTGTGGCGCAAGCGCCGATCCCATCATACCTCATTGATAAAACAAGACAACTTTGATAAGATAATATAAGAACACAAAGACACCCTTACTTAGAAAGTGTGCTAGATTTTAAACTTCATTAAAACATGTTATCTTGCGACCTTATATGACAACAAAATATAGTGGCCATTCAATGTATATTATTTTGCTTGAATAGGCGTAATTGGAATTTTAAATTTTAAACCAATAATTTCTAGATGAATAACATTCCATAATTTTTAGATCGTTCAGAAAGTGTCACACGTTTCTGGTGATAATTTTTATTCAGAATATTCTAACTGGTGGATCTCCCGGTCAGGAGTCTCATTGTCCTATTTGCATCACACATTATTCAACGGATCATTTTTATTTATTCCCTATTATAATATATATATATATATATATATTGGTTCGATTGACTTCCTACATAAACAGATACGCTTCTAAGGAGACTATACCAACCCCTCCCCCCGCTGTACCTCTATTTCTATACCTATCTGTATATATATGCATATAATATGTATTACTAATAACTGACAGTCCTGTATTAATTCCCTGTAATTCATAAATATTCGTACCAGATTTCATGCAAAACGATTACATAGCATATCGGAATTGTTTTGTGTAACCCTGTAAACTAATTACCAATTCTATGCCCACAATTTTTAACAGAGAAACATGATTTTAAAATTCTAATAAAATTTCATTATATTTAATTGGGTGTAACCGTGTTAAAATACACTTCTAAGAAATACCGACTGTAACAGTACGAAATTCTTTTACGTATCCGAAAAAGGGGTCACATTTATTATATACGCTAATAATAAGGTTACGCCTAATTAATTATAACTCATTAATTTTCAAACTAATTTGACACCAGTTGGATGATTACAGTACGTCATCGGAAGTCTTTTGTGTAGTCCCGTAAATAAATTATTTAGACTATACATACCCTTTTTTAGAGTAAACAGGCTTTTAAGCACCTTTATAGATGTTGATTCCATTATATGTTTAATGCAACATAAACGCATTAAAAAACGCTCAAATAAAAATTTGTCCATAGACTCTAATGTCACGAAATTCTCTGTAAACAATCCATAAGCATTGTACACACCAGTAAAAACTATTCAGCTTATTCTAGGTTTTTCATGAATAATTTTCGAAATTTGACATAATTTGGATAATTACTTAACATTTTCAGAACACTTTTATAAGGTATTGTACCTTAATTACGAAACCTAAGCTCACATATTTTCTGAAGAAAACATAAGTTTAAGCATCTCAGTAATGTACGTTAATTTCATTTTGTTGATTGCAAAATAATGATTTTAAAACGCGTTTAAAATAAATTCACCCCATATACTGTAATGATAAGAATCTTGGCATGCCCCTGTACACAATTCATAAACATCATAGACATAAAAAATTATACAGCTATTTCTATACAGAGCCTGAAAGTGTGTGGCTATTTGCAAGTCAATCGAAGGATTTTTGCGGCCGCTATTGCGGTACATGCAAATTCTGCCCGTAGGCCGTAATGATAAGAAAACATTTGGTATGTCCCTGTACACGAATTACTAATGGAATACACACTCAAAATCACAGAACTAATTCCGTGTGGCTCATAAACATGTGTACCAAATTGCATGTCAATAGCGTGTTTTTTGCGGCCGCTATCGCGGTACATACATATTCTTCCCTTAGGCCGTAATGATAAGAAAACCTTTAGTATGTCCCTGTACACGAACTACTAATGGAATACACACTCAAAACTATACAGCTAATTCTGAATGACTCGTGAACACGTGTACCACATTTCAGGTCAATAGCGGGATTTTTGCCGCCGCTATTGCAAGACAGACAGACAGGCACACAGACGGAACCTAAAATTTATTTGAGTCTCCACAGAGAGTCTTCCACTGACGTTTCGGCAATTAGGTAAACATCATTCACGCAGTACCCTATTTATGCAGCCGCCATCCTTATAAGTTTCATTCAACTGAATATAAAACAAATCACAATTATAGATATGAAATAATATTCGAAATTGTCGAAATATAACACTTTGAAAAAAATTACATTATTTTTAACATGTAAAAGAAGAAAAAAATCGATCATAAATAAAGCAATTCCTTCGCAACACAGAGGAATTCAGTTTGATTGAAATGCAAAAGAATACATATCTTATTCACATCTGAACTATGCATGTCTTCTAAAACAAATCATACTTGTTTTGTTTAAAATATTTGTGCATAAATTCATGAGATATGAAAGGACAAACATCACTTTCAAATGCATGTTTCGAAAAATTTTTGTAAGTGTTTCTATTTCTATGCAGAATATCATATCGAAAAAAATTATTTATGCATAGATAAATAAATAAACGACTGAAAGTAAAGAAAAATGGTTTCTTTGAACTTAAAAAAATAACTTATATAAACTTTAATACTTTTAAGCACTTTTTGAGGCTGCATAGTGGCATTTCTTTTGTTTTAACATACATGTTTTTTTTCCATGGGATTTTTTGAAGAAATTATCTGCAAAAATGTTTTATTCAAAATCTTAAGAAACATAAAAATTCATGTAAATTCGATTTGTACAAGTATGTTTATCGGATTATTATTATTATTTTTACACGAGGTTATTCGTTTTGGTTTAAAATATAACTATCCTACAATAATTTTCATTAATATCTTAAGGTATTCATAATACCATACTCTGAAAAATCTCTCAATACCATTTGACAAATTATTTTCGAATTAATGTGTTTTTTTATTCTCAAAATATTAAAATAATAAAACCTTTTTCGTCTCTCTAAATATTTTTAGCATTATTTAGTTCTTGTATTGACAAGAACTAAACCATATTTTAAGCATTTTTTTATTTTTATTCAATGGGATTGGGAATGGTAATTAATGTCCTACTAATGCTGCCTAGTAAAATCCAGTGAGAAGGTCAGTCTAAGTAATTAATCTCAGTATTCTTAGCAAATGTTTGTAAAAAAACATATTTTTCATCTTGTTTAATGTGAAAATAATTTATATTCATTTATTCATTTCAATACTTTACCGATATTGATACATGTCTTCCTTACCTATGCTTGTACTAAAACAGTTTTTATGTATACGACGGCTTTTAAATTTTTATACTTCGTTGTCATTTTGAAATAACAAAGTGAAATACTTTTAAAATACTTTATGGAGAAAAATAGTGACTGCAGAAATATTCCGTCTTTCTCTAATATATAATCTTTTACAACATTTTAAGCCTTGTTTAATTTCGAATATTTTTCCATACGTATATGATCTATTTAAATAAATGTACACAAATTAGATTATTTTCATCTCTAATTGTCTTATAATTTTAGGAGTTTTATTTCTGTAGTGAAATATTTTTTACGCAATAAAACTCTCATTTCTAATAATTTTCTTAGGTAAATTTTCTAGTAATTGTCCTATGACCATGTATATTGATTTATTTGAATTCATTGATTACACTGCTCGGCGTGAAAATTACTTCTGACACCATTTTAGCATATTTTTATGTAAAATAACCTTCTGAATCTGAATATGAAGCCCATTTTGTCCTGTCATCCACCGTGTTTTAGGAACGGCCCCCTATTTTATTATTTTTCGGTGATTTCATGGCTATAAATTCGATTTTTAGGAGGGAAGAGCGTTATTTTAAACGTTAAATGTCTTCTGAAGGGATACAGAGTTGGAAAATAGTAAAACATAGACATTTGCAACGAGGGATTCTATTCTATTTTATTTTATTTTATTTTGTTTTTCGAGGGGGGGGGATTTGCCACTGAAATTATGTATTACGTATCTTACATTTTTTTTAAAAATCTGTTATTAATCTTAATTTTTAAACTTTATATATATATATTTGTTTGTTTGTTTGTTTTTAGGAGTTAAATTAATTCTTTTTCATTCTTCAAATCAAATTCATGGTCATAAAATTATCGAACAGGGAAAAAATTGAGGAGGGCGTGGTGTTTCTAGAAAACGGTGGGTGACCGGGCAAAATGGGAGTCATATTCGGATTCAGGAGGACATTTTACATAAGGATAAGCAAAGCAATAATGATATCATTACTCGATTTTTTTTTTTTTTTTTTTTTTTTTTTGCACGGCAGTGTTATTTATTCTAAATTGTGTGTACACTATCTACCAATAAGTATTTAGAAATTTTCGAATTTAGACGTTTTATGAAATATCTAGAAAAAAAGTTCTTTCGGAATCGTCTTGAAACTTTGGGAGTATAAAGGACATGTTTATATATCATATATTTCAACAAAAAGTGTGTCCTGAAGAGAGAAAGGGAGCCAGTAGGAAATTAAATAAAAATAAATACATTTAGGATCACCTTGTGAAAAGTAATGCTCTAAATGTGTTTTGACCGAGGATATTTCTCATTACCAGTATAAAATTTTATGAGGCTACCGCATGTATTCATGGAAATATAGCGGATTTAAAAAAAAAATAAAAAAAAAAATTCTACCTTTTTAATTAGAACGTATAGGGTTACAATTAAAAAGGTAGGATCAAGAGCAAAGCCATTTTTAGGAAATTTCGCATATTGTATTAGACACACCATACTGCATTTAGTAAAAAAAAAAAATTAAATATTTTGTAAAATATGAGCGTTTTTACTAAATAATTTTTAACTACACATGCGCTAGCTTTAAAAAAAAAAAAATCAATTTCATTTGCATAATTTAATAGCCAAAAGTATTGATCAACTTATATGAAAACCCCAAACAGTTTTTGTGTAAATTTAAAAAGTTATGCGAGGTAGAATGAACAGAATTTTAGTTCTTCTCAATAAAAGAAGATGATAAGGGGTTTTATCAATATTTACATACAACCAGCGAACACTGTATTACATTTGGATATTGAATCAAAATAAAAATGTGAGTAAATTTTCTTATAGTTTAGCTTTAATTTTGAGAGAACTGAAATTCTGTTCATTAATTTGCACGATGTTTGTTTAGGGGGTTTTCATATAAGTTGCTCAGTACTTTTGGCTCTTAAATTATGCAAATAGAAATTTTTATAAACTCATGTGTAGTTGAAAATTATTTAGTAAAAATGCTCATATTTCCTAAGATATTTAATATTTTTGCATTCTAATTACTGTATGGTGTGTCTAACATAGTATGCCAAATTTTCTAAAAATATCTTTTTAATGAGTCTAAAATCCTACGTGTTGTAGTTACAAAAATGGAAATTTTTTCCAATTAAAAAAAAAAAAAAAAAGAACCTAATTATGTCCATGAATATATGAGTTAACCTCATAAAAAATTATACAGATAATGAGAAAATTCCGCTTAATCACATGTTAGCACGATAAAACGCATTTAACGCATTACTTTTTACAGGGTGATCTAAAACATTTTGATTTTTGTTTCATTTTTTACTGGTTCCCTTTTCTTTTTCAGGACATCACTTTTAATGAAACATATGATGCATAACATATTCTTTACACTATTAAAACTACAGGTGATTCCTAAAGAACTTTCATAAATATTTCATAAAATGTGTTCGAAAGTGTCCAAATATATATTGATAGATAATGTGATAAATATTTCAAGATTTTTATTAACTGTTGGTACACGCTTTTATGATATTTTTCGTTTTTTAATTTCAATATTATTAAAGAAAAAAAAAATCTCAAAAGTTTCCCAATACAAAATTAATACAAATGTGTCGTAGTAAAAACACTAGAATAATGGTTATGCATGCCTAATAAAATAAATATTTGGATAAAGGATAAGTGATATAAAGGAATAAGATTTCTTAAACATGTGTAGGAATTTCAGACATTTCATAAATTTCAATGTATTTCAAGAGCTTTACGTAAGAGTACTATCATTCTAACATTTTCCAAATTTCTGGAAAAGAAAAAAAAAAGAAAGAAACCTTTTGTTTCTTTATTATTGTTTCTCTCTCTCTTTCTCTCTTATTATTTCTCTTACTCATATATATGGTAGAGAATATCTTGTTAAAAAACAAAGAACTCCATTTATAAAAGAACTTTATTTTTCTTATAATGTGCATGATGGTGGTTTATTTAGATGTTCTTAACTTATTTTAAGATGTATATAGAGTGTTTTTTATATAAGTTATCTAATCACTTTTTAATATCTTTATGAATAATGTTTGTAATATCAAAGAATGGCTTTATTTGATTTATGTTTATAGTTTATGTACATGACTTCCCTGAAGTTGGTTAAAAATTGAATGTTAACCGAAACGTCGCAATGTAAAGATATTTTTGGAATGTAAAGATATATATATAATAATAGTTTCATGTGCTGAAAAGTATGGTTTCTTCATATCTTTATAAAGAATGTATTGTCTTTAGGTGAAATTTTACAAATTGAGGTTCTGTTATATTTACACGTTTTTAGGTTCCCTTAATCCAAAAAATTAGGTTTTTAACTGTTAGTCTGTGTGTGTCTCTGTGTGTGTGTGTTTGTCTGTTATCAGTATATCTTAAGAACAAATAATATCATATAGTCTTCACTTTGTATTCTAAATGTGTATCATACAGAGATGCTACACTAACATTTTTGTTGAGATCAAGCTGATGGTTCGTGTACAGGGACACTCAAAAGTATTCAATTACATTACGTCTACGGGGGAAATTGCAGGTAAGTAGAGTTTAACATAAATTGACTACACAAAACTAAATGAAATGAGTTCTGCTAAGTACAGTGCATCTTCTATAGGCTAACTTAAACAAAACTGAAACAACAAAATTTATTATACGCATAAAAGCATGTTTTGTGTAGATTGCAGTATGGAAATCATTAATCATTCATTTACAGGGCTACCCAAAGTATCTGGATATATTGCGGCTATACCTAATAATTGCTGGAATTGTAATTCCTTTTTATGTTCGATATTTTTCAAGTAAGACTAAATTTAAGTACACAATATTGTTAATAGTGCATATTGATCATAGACAATATACAGTGCTACCTAAAATTAAGCTAAACGTTCTTTTCTATTGAATTTATTTGATGAAAATGCTTTACTACATTTTATAATGTCGACGAAAGCTATTCGGGAAGCAAAATTAATTTTTCATACACATACTGTAAACAAAGTGTTTTTTGAATTTTCAAATTTGATTTTTTGTATAAAATAACGTTTTGAGGTCCCTTGATTATGAAATATGTATATCTGTTATCAGTATTACTTTTAAAAGCAAATAGCTGTAGGAAATTCAAATTTGGTATTTTGAAATCCGTATTAGGTGTCCACTTGAGTTTTGAGAAAAATTATAATAATAGCTCTTTTTTTTTTTTTTTTTTTTTTTTTTTTTTTTTTTAATAATTGTAAGCTCTGTACGGGGCATTAAGGGGGGGGGGGGGGTCGTACCTCCGCTCACGCATAATTACATATCAAATGAAACTGTACCTAAATCTATTTTAGATTATTCGAAAAGTACATTGAGATTTATTATCTTTTTATGTTGTTCTTAAGACTTAATATGCAATATATCTTTATAGTATTGAAAATGCAGGTAAGAGAAAGTCTTGTGTGTAACACACAAGATTATTTTTAATCATGTGCCTTGAATAGTTTTTTTCGGTACATTTTTAATGTTTATTTATGCAATTATGATATTTTGTTTATGCACTTTTCACCTATTTATTTAAAAGTACTCGGGTAGATGAAATCAAATTTTTTTCGGTAGTAGTCATATTTTCAGACTTTTATTCATTTCCAACGCACATCTCTATATGTAGTAGTATAGAAACATAATGATATTAGTTCCTGTAATATTTGTTTGGCATTAAAATGGTATTAGTTCATAGAATGCGATTCTTTAAAATAACGATTCTTCTCTTATGACTGAATTAAAATGTGAAATAAAAATAAAGGAAAACTGTAAGTGTGAATTTACAAAAGTAAGAAAGAAAGAAAAAATGGATATACGTCTAAATTAAAATAACTGTTGCAGAAATGTTGATATAAATGAAATATAATGGATATTTAGTGAAGTGTTTTCACGCTGTAATATGATGATTTAACGGTTACCTTCAAAGTTCCAACCACATGCTAATGAAGTAATCAAGAAACTCTTGATATTTTTTATGCGTGGGATGTTCAAGTCGAGATGCATCTGCAACACCTATTAACCATGGATCAACAATATCTTCTGTTCTAACTAAATCCATTGCAGAATAAGACCGATACAACTTAATTACTTCAGAATTATCTTTAAGCACAGATAATCCTAGTTTACTAAAATTATCCTTTAATGCTTTATTGTAATGGAAAAAAACATTCTTTTACTGTAAAATGGAGAAAAACTGTTCGTAAAAACTGTTCATTCGAAATAAATCATGTAAATATATTAATCGTAATTGAAGCCTCGAACTATTTTTAAATTGCTGTAGACTATTGTTAACCCCCAATAGGAGTTTCAAATTGCTAAAAGCAAACAGCAATTATATCTTTCCCTGTAACCTTAATAGCCTCCAATTTCTTACGATGTTTCCAATAATCTGTTACTTATCGCTTTTGCTATTTTGCCAAGACATGTAAATTATCGCCGAAGTGGAAGCGAGGGTGACATTTGTCCGAAAGTGTAGCAACACAGGGGTAATTCCATGAGCAAGCGAGGTGTTTATAGCGGGAGAAAATGGTTCGAATTTCGCTCTCTCTGGAGTATGGGCCGACATCACGCATGAATTATTTATCGACTAATTGATATGGCACATTATTTGGATGTTCTATCGATGATTGCTTTCAAGGCCAGTATAAGAAACCGCTCCAAAAGATCGAAACAAGATCTTGAGAATGCCCTCAAATGATTACCAATCATTTCCCAACGATTCTGATGAGCGGCCAATGTAATTTCGATGTCCTTTGCTATCTGGGAACACACTATATAAGGTAAGTATAACCTGCCAGAAAAATAAACGTTCGAAGGACAAATTATCAGATCTGGCGAATAATGGCTACCCATCGTTCAGTTCGATATATTTACATTTACATTTACCTTATCCTAATTATTAATTTATTTTACTAGGGTTAGTTCGGTAGTTTAATTTTCATGCAATTCCATTCTATTTTCAATGCAAGAATCCCCAGAATGCAAGATTTTATGAAAGATTCTTCTCTATTATGATCTATTGATATAATCTTAAATTTGGAATAACTTACTAAATTTTCAAGTTCGAATATTTCCAATCAAAGGTGTTCAAACTAGAAAAATAAATGACATTTTAAAAGTGGTCTGACAACTTTATGATGAAAATATCCTTCAAAATATTGATCCTTGAAAATATCCTTCCTATGTGAAATTTTGTATTATTCTGCCCTGTTCAGAAAATGAAACTTCCGAAATTTTTAAATTATAAAATTCATAGTCAAAGATGTTCATAACAGTATCCTAAATGATACTTTAAAAGTGGTTTGTTATCTTTACGAGGAAAATTTCACTAAAAATAGACATTTATGCGAAAATTTGCCATATTCTGCCATGTTAAGATATCCTTCAATTTGAAATAATTTAAGAAGTTTTTAAACTTGAATTTGCATAGTTAATTACGTTCAAGCCAGCACCATAACTGATATCTGAAGTTGGTTTGATATTTTTGCAATAGAAGTATTCCTTTTAATACATTTTTAAGCGAAAATTTGACCTATTCTTCCATGTTATGAAAATCGTAAATTTCGTATAACTTACGAAGTTTTTAAATTAGGATGTTGCAAATGAAAAGAGTTCATGTGGATGTCCAAATTTTAAAACTGGTCTGACTGCTCTGCGTCCGTTTGCTCTTGTGATATCGTACACGCAGACTAACAGACTAACAAACTAACAGACTAACACACTAACAAACTAATACAATAACAGACTAACAGATACCATAAATATATATTAAATAACTTAAAAAAAAAGAAACACATTCTACAACATATTCAAACTATTTCTAAAATAATAATTAATATATACATATTTATATACATTATCGTTGGAAAAGAATGAAGTAGAAAGTCCTTACAAAATGACGAGTAAAGATGTTCATAGTTCAAGCTTTATTTTAAAAATGATTCAACTCCAAAAAACAATATTATTATAAAGAACAAACACGACATTCCTATTAGCAAAATACATCGAATAAATCAATTCGTAATACAGAAGTTTATCGCCTGAAACTCTATTGCAATACACTGACATTAAAAGACTGTGCATTCTATTGATCGATTTTTGAATATATACACAAATACAAGAAACAAGTTCTTTACCTATATTGCTCTTTTTAAATATGTTTGATATTTATGTTTACAACGCATTTATTATCTGAACGTAGATAAATGAAAATGAGAATGAAAACAAATTGACTAAAAGATGATGCTTCCTAAAAGAATTTTGTAAACATACGATTTTTTCATATATATTCAGGCATGATATCATCTCGTGAGAGGTAAGTAGTCCCGTAGAATTGTATAAATATTAAATAATAATGCACGTTCAGTTTTACAAGCAATGATAATAAAAAGAAAATAAGTTGACAAAAATGAAAAAAAAATATATATATGTATATATACGTACATAAACTACATGTATTAATTGTTGCGTAAACAGCAATATATATATATATATATATACACACACTAGGACAAAAAAACGACGCAACATGAACGAGCAACGCAAACTGAACACAAATTGATAGGCATACATATTTCGACACAACATGCAAAATTTTAAAGTTTGTACGACCGATGGATGAACACGTGACGCTGCCACGCATCATAACTGCGCAATGGGCAGAGATATTAAAAGGAAGAAATTTTGATTAAAGGCCTGAAATTCTTTGTAATTTTCATTCCGTGTACTCAGATAGATGATAAATATGACTCTTATACAGGTGCGCGGAAAATGTGAGCAGATGTCAGCATTTTTGAGAGGACATGTAGTTGGGCTCAAAGAAGTCGGGTGTTCTAATTGGGGATTCGCTGTACATTTGAATAGGACTGATGCCATTACTAGACGATGTTGGCAGAAATTGGTGAACTATGATTTTGCACAGAGTAAAGAACGATGGTGTTGACCTAGCGATACGACATAACATAATGGATCAATCAATCGTCAGAACTGAACTCAGAGCACCATATTCATCCTTATTATCGATCCTCCATACAATTGGTACTTGAGTGAACGAAACCATCATTAATAGGGAGTTCAGAGAAAGAAGGCTGAGTTCATGGCGTACTTTGAACAAACTACTAATTACCTCTGTACACCACCAAGCCCGTTTGCAGTGGTTTTTAGCACATTTGACCTGGAAGACCAATAGAGAAGAATTTTTTTCATGATGAGTATCATTCCAATTTCAGCACCGATTACCAGCAAAGATGTGCCTGGAGACGCCCCGGGAAAAGGAGGGGGGGCAGTATCCTAACCTGACTGTCACCAGCTATATGGCACGAAAACCAAGAGTGATGGTCTTGGGAGCCATTTCATTTCATGGCAGGATTCCTTTGGTTGTCACCCACGGCAATTTTACTACACAGCGGTACGTCGAAGAAATTCTACAGTCTGTAATGTTGGCCTTCATATCAAGCCATCTTTATCATATACAGTCGGCAGAAAAAGTGTCTGAGCACTAGCAGTAATCCCTGTCAAAAACAAGTACACTTAATACTGCTTTGTTAAACAATTCTTTGTCGAGTCATGTTCTTAGTCAGTCTAAGAACATGATTCAGCAAGAATTTAATTAACAAAACAGTTTTAAGTGTCCTTTTTTGATATCGGAAATATTGGCTGGCGCTCGGATACTTTTGCTGCCGACTGCAATTCAGCATGATAATGCATGCCAGCGTACAGGGATATTATCTATTGCTTGTTTTTTGATTTGTTTAACATTACATTTATTATTAGCATAGTCGCCAGATCCCTCTCCCACTGAAGATGTTTTGAGCGTTTTGAAAAGGGCCCTACAGTTAGCTCAGAATTTTACAGAATTTTGCACAATATCCCACGGGATGACATCTGTCAACTCTATCAATCAATGTCATGCCGAATAACTGCTTACACAAGGGCCAGATGTGGACCAATGCGTTATTGAGTTTATTTTGTGAAGCTCTTTCTCTTCATTGAATAATCGAATCTTTCTGAAACTTTAATCATTTGTTTTTCTTTGCATGTATATCAGATCTACCAATTTTCGTCCTATTCGGATAATTCTTTCTTTTCGTTTTTTTTTTTTTTTTTTTTAGTCTTAGAGTGTATATGTATATATAATTTAAAGAAAACGTTCTATTATTCACTTTTACTTTTGAATAAATTAGTTCATACTTACATTTATGTTGCCTATTTATTCAAGTATGTGAACTATGTTCAGTTAAAACATTCTATATTTATTTATAAAAAAAAAATAAACTTTTTCTAAATAAAACTTATTTGCTACTTAAGCATTCGCAGAGGTGTCACCGAATCAATGACCATTTTGCAGGGGCAGCCAATGGGCAGGCATCGCAGCCCCTAGCAGACACAACACAGCTACACATTCAAGTCTTGTCAGGGATTCGAATCGGGCCGAACCTTGTGGAAATCTACAGTCGGCTGCAAAATTATTCAAGCACTAGCAATAATCCTTGCCAAAAAAAAGTACACTTAATACAGCTTTGTTAAATAAATCCTTGTCGAGTCATGTTCTTAATCAGTCTAAGAACATGATTCGACAAGGATTTACTTAGGAAAACAGTCTTAAGTGTACTTTTTAAATATAGAAATTATTGGCTAATTCTCGAATAATTTTGCAGCCGACTGTAGGTCGTTAACCACCACATCGAATGGACGGCTAATTTATGTCTCTGAATGTAGTTACGTTCTGAAAGCTTCGAGAATATATGTTCCTTCATCTAGTAATTAATGACCGGGTCATTTTGACCCTAACGTTAGATGCGTAATGAATTCAAACAAATCAGCGAGGTTCTGCAATAAATATTCTTTTAAATAATGAAATATTAAAATAATAAATTACAAACGTCTTTAAAATTATACGAAATATTTTCCTTGTATTTTTGAAATAATTCTCCAATTTCTTTTAAACAAAAAAATTCTCTAATTTCGTTAAAAGAATAATATTTCTTTATCCGATTATATAGCAGATTTCATTTGTTATCTCATGGGTTTAAATATCTTTTTACTTTAAGCCTTAATAACATCCATTAAGAAATTAAATGTTAAAGAAGTTTATATTGGTGGTATTACGTCTTGAACAATTCTTATAAGTGATATTCCCTTTCAATATGTATTTGCTCGAAAAATCAGAAAAAGCTGTAATGGCTTCTTTAATTTGATGGGTTATGTCTGCCTAAATATTTAAGTTAACAAAAAGTTTGAACATGAGGCAGGACCTTAAAAAGTCTGCTTTTTCTTTTAGAAAAGAAAAAATAATAATAACTTCTGTCATTTATAATACAATAAATTATTTTTATTTTAAATAATTACTCTCATTCACATTTTATGCTAATGGATCTGCAGATCAGAAGCCTCTAAGTCGTATATGCATCATTCATTACTCAGCAAACCGTTTTTTTTTTTATTCCATAATTTTTTTAATAACGAAAAGAGGCCACTCACCGCTATGTAGCTGTTTGGAGCGAATGTAAGCCTCTTCCGTTGTTTATTGCATAGACGAAAAAAAAAATACAAACTGCAACATGGTTCTTTTAGAAACGTAAGAGCTCATTAAATATGGCTTAAAGCCTATAAAGTACGGATTGAAAGCAGAGAGTTTCAGTTCCCGAGAATTTCGGGTCGATGCTGGTGAAAATTTGAAGAGGAGGGAGATTGATTTGAATGGTACGGAGGTTGAGGGTGTGAAAAATCAAGACAATATACTTGTTGTAGATAGAGCACCTGGATTCCCCCCCCACACACACACACTGGGGAATGGCGCCAAGAAACGGCAAGCGGTAAAATGCTGGCACTCTTGAAGCGTTGGAACCGCTCTTACAAAATGTGCGGAATTGAATCTAAATGAGAACCTGGTATCCCCTTTGGGAGATATTGAGCCAAAAGCCAGCTAGAGGAAGAATACAAGCGCTCAATTTCAATATGCATTTAGAGAATGCAGGCTATTGAGAGCGAACAATGAGGATAGAAGAAACCTTGGGAAACTGAGAAAACTACTAGTTGGTTAATGCTGAAATTTCAGTTAGGATTTACAGATATTCGTTATTTTTTTTATAGAGGAGAGGTCTTTCTAAAATATTTGAAAGTCAGTTGACTGGTCTAATATGAGGAGTTATGAGATGGTGAGGGGAGTTTAATGGGCAGAAGACGTGCGCATGTTCAGCGATACTCACCTCGTCACACTCACAGAGAGAGCAGCGTGAGAAATGGAAACGGCGAAGATGTCTCCTAAAGAGTCCATGATCCATCAGGAAGGCGTCAGGTCGTAATTATTGCGGCAATGTCTGGCGGGAGGAAGAAGGTGTGCCATTCTTTAGTCGAGTTCTCCCACGATTCCTGCCAATCTTACGTGAGTTTTTGATTTAGAAAACTTTTTATAAAAGAAGGGGGAGGAGAATGGAACAAGAAATGACTGAGGATTTACTGACAGATTTAGCCAGACAGTCAAACGCTACATTACCCACGACTCCTGTGTATGATAAGACATGGGCCAGAGAAGCATGACCCTGAAGAGTTAGGAGAGAGCGTTTTATACTGAGAACAACTGCGTGTCTGGCACAGTGTGAATGAATGGTCTGGAATAATGAGAGACTGTCACTAAAAATTGAAATGTGAGAATTATTTTTGACCGAGGAAACCCAAAATAGAACTTGAGAGATGATATATATTTCGGTCTGGAATAAGGAATTGCAGTCTCCCAGATTCGAGGGCCTTTGCGGAATTACGACCCAGCCAATGAGAACACAGAAGGCTGCGCCCATTCTCGATTTGCTCTTTGATACATTAGAGTCCTGAGCTAAGGAACAAAAAGCAAAATTAAGCTCCGGTTACAAACTCTGTCAATAGTGTAGTGCACATCACAGATTATCATACAGACAGGACAGTGAAGGTAAAATGCGAACCGGAAATATAGTAGCACCACTAGTGTCAATAGAGGGGAACTACATGTGTTAAGTCTACATGAATAGCATCTTTGATCGAAAATTGTTTTTCTATTTCGCGAGTAGTTAGTAGCAGATTAGTATGGGAAGTTTTCATTTTCTTCACTTTCTATTGTTTTTGAATTCACAAAATTATCCTCAAAACATTCACAACGATTCTTCTAAGAAATAAAAATTAATTTTTATAATGTTTAAAAATATGCTTTGTCAAAGATATTCATATTTAAGTACAAATTAAAATTACAAACTGTAATTCTGAAATAGCGTATGAAATCATTAAATATTTAACGTTGCTTGGTTTAAATAATATAAAATGCTTTAAAATGAAAAAATGTTTTTATTTTATGTATATTTTCAAAGTGTATTTTCTTAATATTTAGCACTTGCTTCTTAAAATAAATTGCTTTTGACAATCAAGTTTGTAAACTATAATAAAGTTGCCAAACGAAAACGTATGTGCAGTTTTCTTTCCTTCACTTTTTCTACTACTTTTAAATTCACAAAATCATAACATTCACAGCTATTTTCTAAAAATAAAACTAATTTTTATTATGTTTGAAAATAAATTTTGCCAAACACATTCGTGTTCAAGTGTACAAATTAATATAACAAACTGTAATGCTGAAATAGCATTATGGTATGAAACCTTTGCTTGGTTTAAATAATACAAAATGCTTTAAAATGAAAAAAAATATTTCAGGTTTATGTATATCTTCGAAATTTATTTGCTTAATATTTAGTTCTTGCTTCTTAAAATAAATTTCTTTCGACAATCAAGTTCGTAAACAATAACAAAGTTGCCAATGCCAAACGTAAACATCAATACAATGGTTAGTTGGTTGGATGTTAGGTTTAACGTTGCACTAATATTACGTTATGAACATAGATACAATAAAAATAAGACGAGCGATAGCGTAAGCTGGAGAGCTCGAGAAACTTACAGCCGTTGACAATAGGGTCGTTGCAGTCAAATTTTGGTTACCGAAGAATATACGGGAGTGTCCTATATGTATAATAATCTGTGGTGCACATCTGCGAGATGAGCTCATTAACCTGTTTAAATTCCATTCCAAATTCATGTGACTAAAGTACGTCATTCTATGTGATTGAGTTAGCAATAGCTTTGAACTGAATTTTTTTTGCCAAGTAGTCTGTTAAACTACTGATGTAAACTTTGTACTACAACCTTTTAGCAAACCTTGTCTAAAACAACAACGCGTGAAGAAACAAAGACATACAGTCGGCAGCAAGAGTATCCGAGCTCTAGCCAATAATTACGATATCAAAAAAGTATATTTAATACTGTTTTGCTAAATAAATCCTTGTCGAATCATGTTCTTCGACTTACTAAGAACATGACTCGACAATGATTTATTTGACAAAGCAGTATTAGGTGTAATTTTTTTTTAGACAGGGATTATTGCAAGTGCTCGGATACTTTTGCAGCCGACTGTATATTCTCCAAGGTTAGCTCTGATGTTTAACTATCAAATTCTCCAGAAATAAGAGTCTTGAAGCTTTCAATTAATATGCATAAAATAAGGTTCAACGTAGTGTACATAATACATTTTAAAATATTTATCTTGATATGGATAGACACATTTTTACAACAAATCACCAATCGTTTGTACTGTATATTCAGCCGGTAACAAAAGTTCCCGAAAACTACCAAAAATTCATATATAAAAAAAGTTGAGTTAATACTGTTTTGGTAAATAAATCCTTATCGAATCATGTTCTTAGACTGACTAAGAACAGGATTCGATAAGGATCTGTTTAACAAAACAGTATTAACTGTACTTTTTTTAAATAGGAGATTTTGTTAGTTTTCGGATATTTTTGTTACCGACTATACTAAATGTTACATATATATTGCGTTGCGTTGATGAAATTGATAAAAGCGTCAAACTGTTCAGTAAAAATTTTATCCCTCCTAATTTTAATTCACAACGACGAAAATTCATTTTAGAAATTATTGGATTTTTTTTTTTTTTTTTTTTTTTTTTTTTTAGCCTAAAAGTTTTTGTGGCACTTGATTAAAAAAAAAAAAAAAAAAAAAAAAAACATAATTACACAGGCTTACCAAGGATTAATATGTCTGAATCTCTTTTTTAGAAATTTAACCACAATTTAAAATATTTTCTTAAGTTATCAATTTTTTTTATTCGAACAACTTTTCTTTCTAACTGATACACCCTTTATTATAGTTCTTTTTTTTCCGCGGAAACTACAATGAATATTTATATAATTTATTAAACTTTATGGCAAGTTCTTATGCTAGCTATAATAGAAAAATATCACCTTATTTAATATTAATTTATGTGCATGATATTATTTTTTTTATGTTATTTCGATCGTTTTCAACTAATACGATACTAGCAACCCACGGATTATGCCAAAAGAAATAATCAAAAAAGAATTTATTATTATATCATATATTTCCCTTTTTATAATTACCGAATATTCTAATATCTAAAGTGTCTTTATTTATTAATATTATAAAAAAGCATGTTGTAGTAAATTTTGTGCTTTTAATACTTTTAGATTCAAGAGAGTTAAGTTATAAAAATGTGTAGGCACATAAATTTCTTAAGAAGATAATAAAATAATAAAAAATAATAAAGGATATAAAGGAACTTTTCCGTTAATTTAATGTACTCAACAAAAAATCAATTATAGCGAATATATATAAAAAATTAAGAGTTTTCTCTTTTCTCTTTCACCTATGTATGGTAGAGAATGTGATGTTTTAGAGTCTAATTTCCGAAACAAAATTTTGATATATTGACACGTTTTGAGGTTATATGAATTCGAAAAACAAGTTTTTAGCGGTTGGTTTCTGTGTATGTATTAGTTTGTGTGTCTGTGTGCTTGTTATCAACATATCTCAAAAACAAATAGCAGCAGTATGACCAAACTTATAAATCTATATCTGTGTCATATAGGGATGATACACACGAGATGAAGCAAAGGGTTCGTGTATCCTCCAAAAGAATTCAAATACATTACGTTTATGGTCGAAATTTATGGTAATTAGAGAGTAACATCTAAAGGCTGTCATAAACAAAATGGAATGAACATAATTTTTATATGCAAAAAAGCATGGTTTGTATAGATTGTGGTATGGAAGTCATTCATCATTCATTTACAGGGCTACATGGCTTCCAAAGTATATGGATATATTGGAAGTATACTTGAAAATTCCTGGAAGTGTATTTCATTTTGTGGTATATGTTTTTCATATAAGGCTAAGTTTATGTGCACAATGTGATGTGTATAAAGTTTATGGACAACATACAGAGCTACCCAAAATTAAACTATATGTTATTTTTATTGAATGTAACTGATGGAAGTGCTTTGCTGCACTTTACTATGTCGACGAAGACTGCTCTAGAAGGAAGATAAATTTCTCATGCCCATTGCGTAAAAAAAGTGTTTTTTTAGGTTCAATTTCTTACTCTGGTTTTTATATAACTTCATGTTTTAGGTTCTAAGAATACGAAATTTAAATTTTTAGCATTTGGTCTGTATATATATCAGTTACCAAAGTAAATTTAATCAATTTCAATATCGTATTTTGAAGTTTGTATGTGTTTGCCACTTGAAATGTTGATCAAGAATGTCAAATTTTAAAGCAAATAAATAAAAACGTAGAATTTAGTCACTATAATAGAACGGAGGTTTTAGGGAGGTGGTACCCTCCCCCTCGCCCTTTCCTCAAAGAGAATTAAATGTCATGTAAAACCGTCCGTAAACCTAATTTAGATCATTTTATAAATAGTCTGAACTCTATTTATTATCAAACTTTTTTTGGTTTTACGCCTTAATCTGAAATTTATCTTTATAGTATTAAAAGAGAAAGAGAAAGAGAAAGTCGTGTGAGCGACACACCCGATTATTTAATAAGTAAAAAGAAAAAAACTCACAAAAATGACGGTTTCACAATTTAAATATAGTTATATAATTTTAAAATTTAATACTTAAATTATTAGTTATTTTATAATGTAGAGAAATATATATAGAGAGAATTCTAACACACTATCATCTTGAAGAAACAAATAAAAGTATTCATTTACTAGTTAGCTTTAATTAAATTATTAAATTACATGAAGGTAAAGTTTGCTATTTACAAAAGATAATCGAATCAAAAGTTAAAAATACACATCGTTACGTTTTAAGACGTCGTCACAATTATTTTACTTTACATCTAAAGTCTTATTCTTGCCGAAAAAGACGTAGATCACTTCCATTGTCCATCACCGCAGATATGCTTCTTCCGCTCGCCTGGCTGTTGCTAGATTCGTAGCCGCTTCTTTCTGTCACAGCTGAGATGTAATCCACCGACTGTTCGCTGGCTGTGGAGTTTCGGACAGTAAGGGAGCCTGGCGATCTCGCTTCCCACATAGGTCATCTCTGACCCATGCAACCAGCCTCGGTAGCCCAGTCAGATGGTTCCTCTTCAAAGCTCTGTCAGTCTGAAAATTAAAAAAAAAAAAAACAGCAGCAACCCATTCACTGAGGAAAACAATCATAAAACAACGTTTAAGGACAGCCGTCACACTTTTTCCGTCGTTAAAATACATTTTGCAGCGCAAGTGCCGCCTTCAGTATTTCGCTTTCAACTACATTCCGGGGCCTTGTTGTGTTCTTTTTATCGCGATTACATCGTTAATTTTAAATTTCGTCGAGTTTTTATGTCTAAGGTTGTAGTATTTTCGGTTTTTTTCTTACAACTTTAAGATCTGGTTTTTTTTTTTTTTTTTTTTTTTTTTTTTCGTCCTTTCTCAACTCTTTCCGATTACTTGTGAAATCTGACCTATAATTCTTCGTCAAGTAAATCTAAAATTCTGGTGTCGCTTTTACATTTCCTTTTAATGCCATAAAGGAGTTCAAAAGGAGTAGTGTTTATGCTTCGCTGGAAAGTACAGTTCCTTGCCTGTTGGACGTCATTTACGTGCATATACCATTTGGCAGGATTTTCTATGGATAGTTTGGATAGGATTGAAATGATGATGGAATTAGCTCTCTCTGTGTGTCCATTAGCTGACGGTAATCCTGTCGTTACATGTATGTTTGTATGTATTACTTGGTACAGTATTCTTCGAATTCCTTTGATGTAAAAGCTGATCCGCTATCTGAAATGACGCGAGTCGGATTCCCGAATGTAGCTTTCTGTATTTCTAATCTTGAGATAACCTCTCTGGCATCCCTTGATTTTACTGGATAGAACCAGACAAATTTCGTAAATGCGTCTACAACAGCAAATATGTGTTTATAATTTTTTTTAGTACTTTCTAAAGGGTTTAAATGATCAACGTCATATGTATGTAGAGGAATGTCAGTTTTCTCGATCGGGTGCAGCATACCTTCCTGTTTGAAGCGCTTGAGATTCGTTAGAATGCATGGAACACAATTTGCTATGCACCTTTCTATTTTTTGTTTAATTCCCGGAATAAAAAATTAATTCATTTGCTAGATTCACCTCTCTGCGTTTCGCAGCGTCGTGACCCTTTTCGTCATTTGTTTTAATTATGCTTAACTGCATACTCTCCGGAACTACAACCAAATCGTTATTGTTAGCACATTTGTATAAGATGTTATTTTTAGCTAAATAGTCCTCATAAGATTTAATGTTCAAAGCTTCTTTGATTGTTTTTATGTTTTCGTCCGAGCCTTGGGCGTGGGCTATTTTAAATATAGGGCTATCGTCTATGGTCATACAATCTAGATTCCAAATAAGGGCATCAACGTGGCGCACCTGTGTATCCGTACGATGTTCAATTTTATAATCAAACTCCGAGAGCATCAGAGCCTATCTAGGAAATTTCGTACAGACGTCTTTTTTGACCATGCTCATTGCGAACGCATTGCAATCATTTACAATCTTGAATGGGATTCCTAGCACAAAAATACGAAATTGTTTATCACTGCTAATGTTTTCAGTTCATAATTCGAATATTTACGTTAGCTGTCTGACGTTCTTCAACTCATAAAATAAACAGGGTGAAACTTATTGTCTGTTATAGAACTTTGAATTAGCTCAGCGTCATAACCATCCTAACAAACGTCTGTGTATTTCTGTCTCACTTTTCGGGTTGTATATAGACACAATACTGGTTCATAGAACAATGCATTTTTGAGTTCCTGGAAAACATTTTTTTTCCTGATTTCCGAATTTAAATTTAGTGTCTTTCTTCAATAAGTCGCTTAATGTATTGGCAGTTATCGAATAATCCTTAATAAACTTCCTAAAATACCATGTTAACCCTAAAAGCTTTGCACATCTTTTGTACTCTTTGGCTCTGGAAAATTTTGTACAGCTTTAGTTTTGTGCAACGATGACTGAATTTTTCCGTTTGATATTCATAACCCATGAAATCAATGTCTCGTTTCAAAAAGTAACATTTTTTGAGATTTAGTTCTAATCCATATACCTAAGATGTTTGTGGGAGCAGTTTTAAATTTTCTATATTTTGCAATTCTGTTTCAGATGGAATAATAATATCATCCATATAAATAATGACAATATTATCTTATAATAATTGGCGAAAAACGTAATAAATATATCTCTGAAAAACACTAAGGAAATGTTTCAAACCAAAAGGGCATTTAATAAATTCATACTGTCTTTCATGCTTCACAAAACTTGTATATTTTCGTGAACATTCTGCCACGTCAACATGGAAGAATCCATTTTTAAGATCTAATGTTGTGAAAACTTTAGCGGAGTGTAATTTATCAATACATCGTCAATCACTGGTAATGGAAAGTGTTCTGTAACTGTCTTTTTATTAAGACGGCGGAAGTTGATGCATAATCAATGTGTGTTGACCTTCTTTTCGAGAAGTACAATAGGTGTAGTATCATCTAAATAACATTTACGTATTGTGCCCTGTTTAACCATTCCTCTATTTGATTTTGAAGAATCTTCTTTTAAACAGGTGGTAATCGTCGGGGAAAGGACACTATGGTAATATTATTAGCCAAGTTAATTTTCCTAGTTATATTGTTTTGGTTTTGTTAGGAGTGTAGTTTTTAATTAGCGTAAATAATTCAGAGCGCACCATTTTATTGCTAACATGATTTAAATCAACGTCAACATTTTCTACAACATTTACCAAATTAATTAGAAATTTATTCGTAACAGTTTTATTTTTAGTCACCGATACGCCATTTGAAGAAATTGTCAAAGATTTAGCACATCTGTACCCACAATGAAATCAAAACTAATTGCATTTTCTGGGACAACATAAACACATGTCGGAAAAAATAGTTATCAATTTCAATTTTTGTTACAAAATATCCCAAAGGCTTAATTAACATTTTTCCAGTCCTGTTAAAGAAATACGATTGTCTTCTAAATTTACTAAATTTTTAATTTTCTCATAAACTCTTAACTAGTGTTGTTTTGCGACCCAGTATCTACAAGCGCGTCAACGTATACTGAATTTATGTAGATATCTTTCAAATGCAAAATTTCAGAATTTACAGCGTTAACTTGTGTCGTAGCATTTCGTAGTTTCCCTTTCTTTCCTTCGGTTTGCTACATTCGAAAGACTTGTGGCCGTAGCTCGAGCAGCGAAAACAAAGAGGACCTTTGTGTTTATTTTTACATTTGCTACTCTTGTGATTATATTGACCACAGTTATAGAAGTGAAGTTCGTTTTTTGTGGGTATGAATTTAGTTTCATAGTTGTATTTTTTTTTCTTTTTTTCAAATTTAGGTTTACTTTCGAGCTTCCTTTAGCGTTCAACGTTTGGTTCAAACTTGCCGGAATCTTTCATAATTTTTTCATATATTTTCAATTTGTCTCGAAATTCGGGTATATTTCTTCTACCATACAATATCGATTTTTTATAAATAGAATCATTTATACCGTAAATGCAATATTGGATTAATCTCTGCTTGTCGATATTGCCCCGTGTACACGAAATTTTAAAGTTCAAAAAATACTCATCATTGGTCTCACCCGGTTGCATTTTACGATGTGCTAACATTTCGCTTAGTTCTGCAGCAGTACACTGCGTCCCAAATTCTATTTAAAGTAATTTTTTTTTTAATTTTGACCAAGAATGGGTTTTTACTTCACCCTATACGAAAAATTTAGCTTTTCCTGTTTATAATTTCTTACCATAAACTAATTTATACAAGTCAGATAAATTCAATAAATCTGAAACTTCTTCGAAGTTCTGCAACCAGTTGAGAACATTTTCACATAGATCACCTTCAAAATGAGGAATCAGCGATTCTATATCACTAAAATTAATGTTATTTTTCACAGAGACATCATGAATGGAAATGCATTTTTTTTTCTCGTTTTAGATTGCAGCAAATTCATTACTTACATGTTCATTAATCATATAATTATTGTTTTCATAACCATCATTTATAACATTAGATATCTTTCACTATCACTATCATAAAATTCGTTCTCATCAGTAACAATGTTATTTCTTAGAGTATCTAAATTATTGAGACAAATAACGATTCTGGTGGCTAATGTACAAATATCGCCATCTGTATTGATACGCAATACATCGGCTATTGTAATGAGTTCAAATATTTGAAACTCTTTCTGAACATTATCTAATTTTTGCGGGAATTCTAAGCCATCAGGTTCATAACTGAAAATAGCAAATTCACGTAATCTTTTGCGATGGGATCGATCACCTTCGTCATTAAAAATGAACTTATGAAGAAACTTAATTTTGGCTACTTTTTCATTACGTTAAGCATATTCCAATTCACCTGTGTCAAAAGTTTCGTAATTCAAGATAGTTAAGAAACAAACACGCTCACCTGAAAAATAATTTTGTTATCCAATGACAAATTCTTTGCTCCGTACTCGTTCACACGTTTTTTTTTTTTTTTTTTTTTTTTTTTTTTCAGCATTCATTCCAGATTTTAGAATTCAGGTCATAACTTTTCTTGCAGATTTTTCCATTACGTCACCACAGTTTGGTCAAATACGTATTGGCGGGAATATACTTTATATTGGTTTATATATTCGTTCGCATCCTGCTACTGGGACCAAAATTGTAGAGAAATATATGTAGAGAGAATTCTGACACACTATCATCTCGAAGAAGAACATAAAATTATTCATTCATTAATTAGATTTAATTAAATTATTAAATTACATAAAAGTAAAATTTGCTATTTACAGAAGATAATTGGATCAAGAGTTAAAGATACACATCGTTACATTTTCATACGTCGTCACAAATATTTTATTTTACAGTCCGTAACAAAAGTGCCCGAACAGTAGCAAAAATTCCTGTGTAAAAAATGTACACTTCATACGGTTTTGTTAAATAAATCCTTGTCGAATCCTGTTCTTAGTCAGTGTAAGCACACGTTTCGATTAGGATTTATTTAACATAACCGTATGAAATGTACTTTTTTTACATAGGAATTTTTGCTAGTGTTCGGACACTTTTGTTACCGACTGTACATCTAAAGTCTTACTCATGTCGAAGAAGACGTAATACACTTCCATCGTCCATCGTCGCAGATATGCTTCTCCGGCTCGCCTGGTTGTTGCCAGATTCGTAGCCGCTTCTTTCCGTCGCAGTTGAGCATTAATCCACCGACTGCTCGCTGGCTGTGGAGTTGAAAACAGTACGGGAGCCTGGCGATCTCGCTTCCCACAATAATTTTACAGAAATTTCTTCGTATTTTTATATCAGTAAATTTATACATGGTGACCGCTAAATTAGTAAATAGCTCAAAATTTCTTAAGCGGTATAGACAAATTGATACTTTTTTTTTTGAATTTGAGAAACTTAATTGCGCGAAGTGAATTTTTTTTAGATAAAAAGAGAAAATTATGTACTTATTATTTTTATTAGTGTGTGTGTGTATGGGGAGGGGGATGTTTTCAATAGAATGAGCGCCACGGGGGAGGATTAACCCTTAGACACGGGCTCTTTCAAAATTCACAGTGTAGTCTGACAGTTATCGTCAGAGTCCCTCTCTAAAGGTTAAAATCGCTCAAAACTACTGCATAGTGGTGGGTGGTTTCTTTTCGTCCTTGAAGTAGAATGAGCGCTTTCTGCAAACATTCTTAAGAAATATGCTATTAGGCTTCCTTTAAAATAAAAGATGTACGATAAGGAGACCAACTATCCTCATATCTTGGAAACAGTTCCCACTTTTAGTAGTCTGTCGCCAAACGAAAAATTCTCCATTGGGGACACCATTTGGGAAAATCTGTCCCCTTTATTAAATCTTGATCACCATTTTAATAACAATTTATAAAATTATTTGAAAGTATTGAAAAAATTTATGTGCTTTTCAGTAAAAAAAAAAATATCTGTATTGCTCTGAAATATGCACTTACTTGCTTTCACGCGCATGAAAAATAAAATTTATTGGTACTTAGTAGTTTAAATATTATTCAAATTTATTAATGAAGCTCATCCAGCGAATCAAATATTTAAGTATCACTTTTTATTACACATAATTTTAATTTATTCTTTATTGCTATCTTTATTATAATAAAAAAATTATATTTGCATATATATTGCTTACATGGTGACATGTAAAAAAAAAAAAAAAAAAAGAAAAACATTATCATGCAACTATGATTTAAAATTAAGTAAATTGTACTGAATGTTTTTGATTATCAATTTTTAAAATTAGAAAGTGTTATCATTCTTCAATATACAACTAATAATTATTCATTAAAAATATCTATATCAATAAATTTGTTTTAATCCACCTGCTGCAAGAGGTTTTTTTTTTTTTTTTTTTTTTTTTTTTTGGTTACAATGAAGGCCCATGTGGTCAAATATAACCCGAATAGTAACGTAACATTGTTTTTGTACACTCACATTAAAAAATCATATAAATATTTAATTCCACCAATTAAAATAAGAAAAATGACATATTTATAAATTTTAAGAGTATTAGTATTAGATATATGAAAAAATAATTATATGAAACTTAATTTTTGTAAATTTGTTTATTTAATCTCATATTTTCATTTCTGCTGATAATATTATGTCGAAAAACAGAAATATGTATTATACTATATAAATAGCCTTATTTGCACATTTGTACAACTTTCCATTTTCAGGAAATTTTATTTTGAACATAAATTTATTGGAATTATTTAAAATGTTTACTTTCTTTCATAAAAACACACTGGAATGTCAGTTTAAAAAAAATTAAATAGAAAAAATATCCATTTGTTAAATCCTACATATTATGCACTTATTTGTGTTTTAGATTTTAAAGATTGTAATATAAGTAGTACTTGAGTCATACAAAAACACATATTATACACATTTGACACATAGTAGAAATATTTCAAACATTTTAACAAAAATAAATAAATAAATAAACTGACCATTTCACTCAAATATTACATTACCTATCTAATAATCTTACACAAGACAATCTTCACGCTTTTTTTTTAATCCCTCTGGAATGTCCTGACCCTGTAATGGTAATGTAGAAGCGTTTATTAAAAGTATTTGAATTAGGGATATACTTGGATGCAAAAGAAGTAGTCATCTTTTTTAATGACTTTTTTTGTTTTTAATTAGGATTCAGAGTTAACAAAATAACTTAAATATTTAAGATTCTTTCATCCAGAATATTGTGAAAGCTAGTTATTTTCTACCTACCGGTCATTCGTTAATATTCAAGCATAAATTTGTCCATTATGACGACTCCTCATTTGTTACTCTTGTAATCTTTTATTATATTTTGCAATAGTTTTTCAGTGTTTTCAATTTACGGAGAAAGATGTATAAAACTTGATAAATTCACAAGTTTTTCTTTTATTTGAACAATTAGTTGCAATTGTTGTTGATTGTTGAAATTGAAATAAAGAACATTCTTTTCTTCCTTTAGTAACGATAAATGTTTGATGAAGTTTAGAACGATCATTCACCAAAATGGCAGTTTTGTCTTCTAATTATTTTGTAAAACTGAAAAATTTTAAAAGATTATCTTCAGTGAAATTTTTTTAAAATTCTTTTCACCATATCTAGATCTATCCTTTTTACTGACTGGCATTCGTATGCATGTTGTTTCGCTTTCTTTTATGCATTTCATACTGAGACATTGAAATATAACTATTACAAGTAGCTAATAGTATTTTAATACCCTACTTGTATGGTTTAGAGAGAATATAATGACGAAATGGACATCTTACTCTAAATGTGACTAATTGTTCATCAATAGTAACATTTCGATAAATAACGTATGCATCTTATAAACTTGAAAATTCCTTTCATATACGCATCTTGTAAATTCTAGTCCAAATACAAAAATATGTTTCTAGATAGTGAAATTTTAACATAAAAGCATTTTTAGTGTCTGAATGTAGCATCATCAACTCGTATGCAAAAAGGTATTTGGGAGCAACTGTTGGTAGCGATAGATATTTTAATAATTATATGATAATTATTTTCATCTCATAAACAGGTTATTGATCTATAATGAGACTAGTAGAATCCAGTGAGAATCAGTAGTCCAGAAAAACGTAAATTTTCTATTGCAATATTTTCTCAAAAATCGCCATACTCATATTTACTTTATTTGGCGATTTTATTTTATCTTTCATTATATTTGGTTTTATAAAATATTCAAATACGGATAGAATCGTGTTTACATTTCTCGGAGCATAACGTGTATCCTTTGGTGCTAGCGAGATCGCATTTAGGCTTGAAAGTTTCTAAGAGTACCTCTTATTGGAATTTCATGCCATAACTACTGTTACATTTCGACCTACACAAAATATGCTTAAATGTATTTTTCATTTTATACTCAAATGAACAATAATGTGAATTTTGTAGAATATGTTTTATTTTTAAATTTCATACATTTTATAAGATGAATTATGCATCTTTATACCTTTGGTAAAAATGGATAGTAGTGTAGAATATTATTTGTTTATTATTATTTTAATGTTAATTTACAAATAGTAGACAATGGAATTAAAAAGTATTTAATTTAAAATTATTCAAAATACTTTCTTACGAATATCTTATTTTTTACTTTGTTTTCTTCGAAATTTCACTTTTCATAATTTATCAGATACACCGCCTTGAAGGAATGATGTAAGTGCAAATAGCATGTGAGGAAAAATTGAAACCAAAATCGTATCCACATCAACCATACGGAATCACAACACCGCTGTTGTAATGGTAGAATTAATATGGCCCCGGCGGTAGCGCTGCTATTACGGCATCCCTCTGGAGTAGACAAAAGTTAAATCCATTCGCTCTGCATGCTTATACGCTTTATATCAATTCCTCTTCTATCACTCCTCCAAATACAAAGCCATGAATAGGTATTGTTGCGTACTCGGGATTCGTGAATTGTCTATGAGTGAAAGACGAATCTTTCAGAGGCTTTAAAGTTTATTTACAGACGCTCTAAGCACACGCTCTAAGGATACCATATGGTAATTTTTCAGCCGTATTGTAACTAAGGTTTCCAATTTCTTATTTAAAAAAAAATATTGAAAAAAAAAAAACCTATACAATTAACGAATTTTGTATAATGAACAACCCTAGAGGCGACTGGAGATATTAACACAGATCAACAAAATTTTTCACAAATACTAACAATAGCATAACGCAACTTTTCCGTACTATTGGAAATACATTTAAAAAAAATCGATACAATTATATATATATATATATATAATAGGGCAATACTGAATGCATTGTGAGATCATAAATTTTTTGACCTTTTAAAACATATTTGAACTTTATAATACAGCTTTGTCATAAGTTTTGGCTGGACATTCTGTTATTGTTTATTGTATAACTATTTTGGTTAATTCATTTTGGTTATTTAAATTGTTTATTGTGTTTTGGTCTGTGTTTTGTCTGTGTTCTATTTATAAAGTTTAATTATTGTAATTTTGGTTTTTCCTTTATTAAAAATTTAAAAATTTGTCCTATACTGCTGGTCTTCCCTATATGTTTTAGTACTGCTGTATGATCTTTAAAATCATGCTATTTCAAATAAATATGATTGTACTAGAGATGGACTGCTGTTATAGATATTTTAGATATATGGATTTTGATTCTGGAGTGGTTTTTGGCTATTTGATTCTGGCTAAGGAATGGATTAGATGCATGATTATCGTTCCTCTTATATATATTTAAAATTTTATGATATGGATAGTATGAGATATGGATAGAAGATTGGAGTTTAATGTTAGCATTGATGGGATTGACAGTGAGTGTAGGACTGATAAAAATTACAAAAATTATAAAAACAAAATAAAAATTATAAAACAGAAAAAAGATAGAAAACAATTTACTAACAATTATTTGAATGCTCCACCTAAGTACTACAAAACTAGATTTTTTTGGAATTCTAATTATAAACTCAATCTAAAAGGTTTTGACATGGCTAAAGGTAGTGAAGTTGTAACCAAAAACATTGAGAATATTGATAATTTGCATAAAAATAAAGTATTGACTTGTAATTCTCATGGAGTTTATACAAGTGAAATTACAAATAAGGATGGGCTTCCTAAATATAGGTTATGTGGTGATAAAAGATGTTTGACATGTAAAAAAGCAAATCTTGATCAAATTGATGAGGATAGTGATTAAAGATTTTGTAAAACTTATAATTGTATATACATTTTAACTTGTGAGTTATGTGATATGAAAAATATTGGTGAGACAAGTAACTCTTTAAATATTAGAATGAATAATCACAGAAATGAATGTAAACATTATAAAGTTAATGATGTGAAATATAGAGATAGAATTCAGATAAAGCATTTTCACTTTCATGGTTTTCAAAATGTTAAAACAGGCATAATTAAAGTTGTAATAAATCATAAACAAAGACTGTGGTATGAAAGTAATTACATGAAGAGTTATTTAACTATATATCCTTATGGTCTAAATTTAAAATGCTTTAATAAATGTACAACATCAACTATAATGAAACAAAATGATAAATACATTTATAATAACTATAATAAACAAAATGCAAACTTAAGACATTATAGAGCTGACAAAAAGAAAAAGAAAAAAAGTAAAGATATCACAATTCTAGAAAAAGAAACTTCTGACAAGTTAATAGAAATAAACAATACTTTTGAAAAACGTTTTAAAATTAACTTGATAAAGAACTATGTATTTAGTTTAAATAAGACTAAACTTAGTATTGTTAAAATATTAATAAATAAAGATATGTTTGCAAATACACATGATTTTGATTTAATTAGAGATTTGACAAAATATACCCAAGTAGCACAGGAACGTTCTGTGAACGTCTAATAACGGTTTCAATAGTTCAAACACCGTGTTTCGTGTCAAAAGAACGTTCTAAAACACGTTCAGAAATAGTATTATTTAGAACGTTCTGAAAGTGTTTGATTTGTACCATCTATAAAACGTACAATTCTAGTTCTATATAGAACGTTCAAGTGTGACACCGTCATGTAGTCCAGGCAACGAAGGCCAAAATTTGACGAATAGAGGAAAAAAATCGTGTTGTTTTGAAATTTTACATACTCATAGCCGAGAGGGTCCTGAACAACATACTAAAAGTCCCCGCCCGTGGGAGGTGAGCGGGGGGCAGGGGGGCATTTAAGGGGGGCAATTTTCAGTTTTTATTAAATATCTTAAAAACTATCGCATTTAGAGAAAAAATGTCAATTGCAAAATTAATCTACGTAAAATTTCCTACAAAAATGTATATTACATTTTGTTTGTACGATCATTAGTTTAGAAGATATAGGGAGATGAAATAACACATTTTCTTGAAAAATTCTTTTTTGCAATAGTAAAATCAACTAAAGTGTGCAATTAAAAGGGTTCTTGTCAAATATTTTCTAATGCAAAAAACAAATATATACATAGGGAGTATGCAAGGATAATACAGCATGTTTTGTAAGTTTTAAATAATTTTGAGGCTAGTAGGCGCAAGTGGCGGTTTGAGTAAAAATCTGGATAAGTCCAGTCAAAATAGGAAAAATAGAAAAAAAAATCGTGTAGTTTTGAAGTTTTGCACACTCATAGCCGAGAGGGTCCTGAACAACATACTAAAAGTCCCTGCCCGTGGGGGTGAGCGGGGGGGGGCAGGGGGCATTTAAGGGGGGGGCAATTTTCAGTTTTATTACATATCTTAAAAACTATCGTATTTAGAGAAAAAAATGTCAATTACAAAATTAATCTACGCAAAATTTCCTACAAAAATGTATATTACATTTTGTTTGTACAATCATTAGTTTAGAAGATATAGGGAGATGAAATAACACATTTTCTTGAAAAATTCTTTTTTTGCAATAGTAAAATCAACTAAAGTGTGCAATTAAAAGGGTTCTTGTCAACTATTTTCTAATGTAAAAAACAAATATATACATAGGGAATATGCAAGGATAATACAGCATGTTTTGTAAGTTTTAAATAATTTTAAGGCTAGTAGGCTCAAGTAGCGGTTTGAGTAAAAATCTAGATAACGAAGACCCAAAACCGATCAACATTAAAAAAAAAATCGTGTAGATTAGAAATTGAGCACAGTTATAAAGTTAAGTGCCCTGAATAACATACTAAAAGTTCCTAACCATGGGGGGGGGGGATTTAAAGGGGGCACATTTCAGTTTTTATTAAGTATCTTGAAAACTATCGCATTTAGAGAAAAAAAAGTCTCAAAGATATAAGATTTTTTTTAATGTTGATCAGTTTTGGGTCTTCGTTATCTGGATTTTTACCAAAACACCACTTGCGCCTACTAACCTTAAAATTACGTACAAAACATGCTGTATTATCCTTACATATTCCCTATGCATATACTTGTTTTGTACATTAGAAAATATTTTATTAGAACCCTTTTAATTCCACAATTTAGTTGATTTTACTATTGAAAAAAAAAAAAAAAAAAAAAAAAAAAGAATTTTTCAAGAAAATGTGTTATTTCGTTCCCCTATATCTTCTAAACTATTGATCATACAAACAAAATAGAATATACAATTTTTTTAGGAAATTTCACGTAGATTAATTTTGCAATTGAGATTTTTTTTTTCTCTAAATGTACTTAATAAAAACTGAAATGTGCCCCCTTTAAATGCCCCCCCTATGGTTAGGGACTTTTAGTATGTTATTCAGAGCACTTAACTTTATAACTGTGCTCAATTTCTAAGCTACACGATTTTTTTTTTTATTTTTTTTTTAATGTTGATCGGTTTTGGGTCTTCGTTATCTAGATTTTTACTCAAATCGCCACTTGCGCCTACTAGCCTTAAAATTATTTAAAACTTACAAAACATGCTGTATTATCCTTGCATATTCCCTATGTATATATTTGTTTTTTACATTAGAAAATATTTGACAAGAACCCTTTTAATTGCACACTTTAGTTGATTTTACTATTGCAAAAAAGAATTTTTCAAGAAAATGTGTTATTTCATCTCCCTATATCTTCTAAACTAATGATCGTAAAAACAAAATGTACTGCACATTTTTGTAGGAAATTTTGCGTAGATTAATTTTGTAATTGACATTTTTTCTCTAAATGCGATAGTTTTTAAGATATGTAATAAAAACTGAAAATTGCCCCCCTTAAATGCCCCCCTGCCCCCGCTCACCCCCCACGGGCGGGGACTTTTAGTATGTTGTTCAGGACCCTCTCGGCTATGAGTGTGCAAAACTTCAAAACTACACGATTTTTTTTTCTATTTTTCCTATTTTGTCTGGACTTATCCAGATTTTTACTCAAACCGCCACTTACGCCTACTAGCCTTAAAATTATTTAAAACTTACAAAACATGCTGTATTATCCTTGCATATTCCCTATGTATATATTTGTTTTTTTACATTAGAAAATATTTGACAAAAACCTTTTTAATTGCACACTTTAGTTGATTTTACTATTGCAAAAAAGAATTTTTCAAGAAAATGTGTTATTTCATCTCCCTATATCTTCTAAACTAATGATCGTACAAACAAAATGTAATCTACATTTTTGTAGGAAATTTTACGTAGATTAATTTTGCAATTGACATTTTTTCTCTAAATGCGATAGTTTTTAAGATATTTAATAAAAACTGAAAATTGCCCCCCTTAAATGCCCCCCCTGCCCCCCGCTCACCTCCCACGGGCGGGGACTTTTAGTATGTTGTTCAGGACCCCTTCGGCTATGAGTATGCAAAATTTCAAAACTACACGATTTTTTTCTTCTATTTTTCCTATTTTGACTGGACTAATGACACGTTCTATAACAGTGTAATTATATCGAATATGACAAAATGACTTTTTAGTACTATTGGTTGGGAAACTAGGTTAATCATGAAAACTTTTG
Source organism: Salticus scenicus (assembly GCA_963930645.1). Classification (NCBI taxonomy): domain Eukaryota; kingdom Metazoa; phylum Arthropoda; class Arachnida; order Araneae; family Salticidae; genus Salticus; species Salticus scenicus. The sequence continues at coordinate 339,588,214 of OZ005652.1, read as the reverse complement.
ACTTCAGTTTTTGATTTTTTTACACGTTTTGTGGCGTGTTGAATCCGGAAGTCAAAAGGTTCGTATGGTATCTGTTAATGTGTATCGGCACCTATTAGTGTGATAGCCCGTTAGTCCATGTACACGATATCTCAAGAACAAATCATTGCAGAGAGATCGGACCAGTTTTAAAATATCACTTATGATATTGATAAGAATCTTATTGAGAGATTTGCAACATTCTAATTTTAAAACTTCGTAAGTTATTCGAAATTTATAATTTTTAGCATGATAGAGAATAGAGCATTTTTTACATTTTCAGTTTAACGTTTTGTTACCACGTCAATAAAGAATGCTTCTCAATAATCAGTAGCGGTGAGGTGAAAAAAAATTACAAAATTTTAAACTCATGGAAAAATTTTGTGGATTTTGTATTTCAGGAATCAATGTATGGAATTCAACCAAACTTGTTACATAATTAGATCTTGCCCTAAATTGGAGTTTATTTGAATTTCATTTGGGATATATCGTCCGATAGATTGCGGTGCTATGCAATGAAACCCTCCATTTATGGGACGGCTATATCTCAGCTTCTATAGTGTACAAATGCATTAAACTTGATATATAGGCAGATATCATCATAACCTCTGTTAATACAATTTGGATGTATACATTGTCCAACAGGTGGCGTTGCTAATCTGCAATTTAATCATTTTAACGGAAAGGCAATATTTTAACTCTTGTGATTTAACAATAAATTTTGTGATACACTGAAGTTATAAGTGAAATCGATTTTATGTAAAGCTTTACTGGTCCATTTTGGATGCACATCGGCCAACAGGTGGCGTGGCTATGTTGCAATTTAATCTCATAACGGAAACGAAAAATCTCAACTTCTGTGATTTATAAATGTTGTAAATTTGGTAAGTGAAATTAATATTACGTAAAACTCTACAGATTGCCTTTGGGTGCATATCGGACGACAGGTGGCACTGCCACGTTCCAATATTTTCCATTCACAGAAAGGATATCTACCAGCTTCTGTAATATATATACTCACCAAACCTTCTGCGTGACATACATTTGATATATATTATTGATTCAATTTGGCTGTATAACGAGTAATAGTCAAACAGTTATTTTTTTATTATTATTATTTATAGGACATTGTTTTTTCCCCAAGGAATAAGTATACATCATCCCTGGGGGATGGGGGAGGGGTGGATAAAAATTTTCACTATGATTATCTTTCAAAATAATTCGATATCACCTTTAAAACGAATAATTGAAACATCGTTTTCTGATGATTTAAAACAAATTTACCGTTTTTTTTTTCATTTGCCATAATAATAATAATAATAATAAACCCTTAGAAAAATACATTTTCTAAGATCTTCTACACAGCATAAAAATGATTGTCTTCTGTCATGAAAATCTTATGCATTCCCCAGACCCAGAGTTTAGATACAAAAAGCTAATCACGGATGTTATTGAATAAGTAATATAGTGCTTTACGCGAGTTTCAAAGAAAATCACGGGAAAACGCCGAAAACCTAAGTCGACGAGCGTGACCAGGAATCGAAACCAACACTTCCCGTCTGTAAGGTTCGAGAGTAGAACCTCGCGGTCTCTAATACTCATCGGTAAGTTACAGAAATGAGTTTTTTTCTTCTTTTCTTTAAGCATAATTTTAAACTTTTATTATATTTTATTTATGATTCTATTTAAGTTTAAATGTTACTGAGAAATTATCAATATTGATAATGTTGTTAAATCATTACTCTGTTTGATTGTTCTTATTATTATTTTTTTTTTTCACTGAATATTTAGTTCAATACTGAAATATACACTAAAACAAAATATGCTTTTCTGTTTAATTCGAGATTTTAAAATGGAAAAATAAAGTGATCTCATAAGTTTTTAAAATACTTTATAAAAATTTAAATAATTGTTTAACTCAACTCCATTTTTCCTTAAAATATTGACTATATGTTTTCTACAGCTATAAATGCTTAATATATTTCTGTTTCAAATGTTGAACTTTGAAACATGATTATTGCGGATGCAAGAAGGGAGAGCAGATGATAACATCGACATCTGTGGATTGCATTTATTTAATTTTCGCTGACCGTGCAACTGCAAAGTCAAACGCCAGGTCTTGGGAAAGTCGTGTCGTTATGTGAGGCGGCAATTTTAAAACATGTAATCTGATTTGTTCAGTTTTAGCGTTATAATGACTAGGATAAGCTTTAGAAAAGGTAAAAATGTAATATTTTTAACCTGTAATATTCTCTATGTTCTATTTATTAAAGTCTTATTTTAATATCAATTAAACAATCATTTTCATATCTGCGTAAGTTCTTAAGCCTAACTTTTGATACTTGAATCGTTGAGCGTTGAATCGCAGAAAAAACTGCTCCTGTTACAGAAAACCGCTTAGAAATTATGGATTCATTTTATTAATTTAGTCTTCTGAGATGGATTTTGTTAAAATAACTATTTTTGTTTATTATGTTTCTGAATGAAGTATGAAGAAGTAACATAAAGACTTAACAAGATAAGAGCTAATTTTAAGTGAATGCCCTTCCGACTGGTCATTATGTATTTTAAAATGCTAGTTGCAAGGGCATTTTCTTGAAGAAAATTCTTATGAAAAAAACTAGGAAGGTTCGTAATTCATTTTTTCTTTTCTTTTTAAATTCTGAAGTATTTTTTTAATGTTTATATGATAATATATATACAATCTAGGTTATGCAAATTGCATATTTTTAAAATAATATCCTAAGTTTCACCGACTTACAATTTTAAATACCTCTTTACTGTTATTTATTAAATAAAATATATTAACTTGTTTAACTGCATAATAAAACAAAGATTCAATTCAATTTTATTCCACATCTTTATAAAAAAAAAGATATTCTGCTTAAAAAAAAGGACGATTTACTATATTATTTATTAATACTAATAATATTTACATTTATCAATTATTTAATATGCCATGATAGCATAATTACATCAAATGAGGTAAAAATTGCGTTGACTCAATTTAAAGAAATTTAAACATTTAAAGAATACCAATTACATTGCCATGTGGAATAAATTTAAATACCTGCAAACATCATTTTTGTAAACTGCTGCTGTAAACTGAAAATATGTATACACACATGCACTGAAATTTAAAAATATGAAGTATGTTAAATATTTTAGAAAAATATTTTGATTAAAAATATATATATGTATTTAAGTATTTGGAAATTTTTAAAATTTCCTCCTTCTAACTAATTTTTATTTTTTTGTTTCAATTTCTTATTATTATAAATTAACAATATATTCTAAACTCAATTATATATTATTTTAGCGGCGTATTGGTACATTCATTTTCGAAATTATTTTTTATGTTGGAATATTAAAACTTTCTATGAACTTCAGCATTCAAATATATTTATAAACTATCCATGGACTTACAAAGTAGTACCCAGAAATGTTTAGAATATACAGGGTGCAAAGTAGAGAGCAGGCCTTTATTTGCGCAACAATCGGTCTCAGACGTCATCCAATAAGAAAATGTATTTAAAAAAAATGTAAGAATTCATTATATGACATGTTTAAATTTAAAAAATCAATTTATTAAAAATCACAAAAACTGATAATTTTTATACAATTTTCATGACACTAATAGTGAAAGTTGAGTTCCAACCTAAAAAATATAACACAAAAAGTTTCACTTTTGTGCACCCAAAATTGTCTGAGATAGTTAGTTTCAAAATTTAGGATTATTTCGCATTTTCTCGGGCTTTATTAAAAAGTCAATGAAAAATTCTTTAATAAACCCAGGGAAAATGCAAACAAAGTCCAATTAGGATTTTTAAACCGATCCCTTATTGAAGGCCGAAATATGTTAGAAAATCCAAACTTTAAATATCTTGCTCAAATTTGGGAGAATAGAAATGAAACTTTTTGTTAGAATGAGTGTCAGTTTTTCTAAATATGACTATAGGGATCTGGGACTATGTAAAAAGCTAGTTTTTGCAATTTTGAAAAAATAGATATTTTAAATTTAAACATGTTATACCACAAATGCTCATATTCTTTAAAACATTTTGTAACTGAAACTATATATTTGTAGACCAATAAATGCGGAGATAAAGGCATTCTCGTCACAATGCTTTGCACCCTGTATTTCAAAGAAAATATAATAATATGTATATATATATATATATATATATATATATATATATATATATATATATATATATGTATGTATGTATGTATAAATGAATTTTTAATCTTAGTTAAAGCCAAGCAACAGATATAAGATCCCTGAAACCACATAGGTCAATGAGAAGGAAATTACAACAAATTTAAATTACCTGGGGAGACTGATTGTGATTTATTGAAACATTTATTTTTTATTTATTGATTATTATTTTATTTAACTTCAGTCTAATCATAAATTTATTCCTATATTGTTAGTTGCAATTTTAATAATCTTGCCGGTGCGTAAAAACCACATGAAATTCAAATCAAAAGATACAAACAAGCAACGAGGAAATAAAAAATTGAGACAGCATTTTAAACATTTTTTTTTTCCTTAGGAAAAGCTTAGAATGGTAGAAAAAAAAAAAAAAAAAAAAAAAAAAAAACTTGTCAGGGGTGACCTTTTTCCTCGTTGAGCACCAATGTACGATTTCATTCGTTAGCAGCTATAATAGCAAATTGCTAGCGGGCACCCTATCGTACAAGAAATTAATTGAAGTTAGAAATGAAGAATAAATTGGAATAAATTATTTACTTCAAGAAATCAGAGAATCAAACAGAAAACAACCATGAAAAACAAACATTAATCATAGGATGACGCATTCGGAATCACAAAGATTAAAACAAGCAAAATAAATCAAAAGTTTAGTTGTACATAGCAGATGAAGAATAATGATACAACACAGCAACAGGGATATAAATTACATTTTTTTTAATTCAAATAATGTTTGAGAAATTTTAACATACTTACTATTCCTTTAATTTCAACGTATATGCATGAAAAATTCCATGTTTTATGACAGTAATTCCCAAAAATGTCATAACGTGTCTATATCCCTTAAAAAATTCCTTGATTTTTTGCATTTTTAAAAAATTTCTTTTTTCCCCTAATCTGAAGATAATGACGTTATAGTATTAATTACGAAACTTTGAATAAACACCATAAAATGCAAGAACTCGCAACTGCTACGAACAAAGCACGGCTGCTACAAACAAAGCTACAAACTCATTCAACACACTCAACGTGCTTGTTTGCAGCTACAATGTTCGCCTACAATGTCGTGCCTACAATGTTCGCCTGATTAAGGGTTGTGTCTTCTTTTGACCCAAAACAGTTGGTGCGAGTTCTTGCATTTTATGGTGTTTATTCAAAGTTTTGTAATTAATACTACAACTTCATTATCTTCAGATTAGGGGAAAAAAAGAAATTTTTAAAAAATGCAAAAATTTAAGAAATTTTTTAAGGTATAAAGAGACGTTATGACACTTTTTGGGGAAAACTGTCATAGAATATAGAATTTTTGATGCATATACGTTGAAATTAAAGGAATAGTAAGTATGTTAAAATTTCTCAAACATTATTTGAATTGAAAAAAAAAGTAATTCATATCCCTGTTCATGTGTTGTATCATTATTCGTCATCAGCTATGTAATTTTTACTTCTAAACGCTGGTACTGAGGTGATTCTTTATAATGACGTCATTTTTTTTTTTTTTTTTTTTTTTTTTTTTAACTACACTATTTTAGAACGTTTACAGTACGTTTTCTGGAACGTTCTGAAAATGTGTATAACGTTTTGAAAACGTTCTAAAAACGTTTAGAACGTTCTGAGACCGTAAACATAGAACGTTCTCAGAACGCTTCTATAACACCGATGGTGATAGCTACACGTTCATTGAACGTTCTCTGAACCGTACTATTGTACGGCTTCAAGATGGACAAATAGACGTCTATAACACGTTCAGAGTGAACGTTCTTAGAACGTGTTTGCAGAACAATTTTTGAACGTTCAGAGAACGTTTCGGTGCTGCTTGGGTAGATGTATAAAACATAATATTAAAGATATTCAAATTGACTCAAAGATTAAAGAATATCTAGTTATTTTATTTATGAATAAATCCTATGATAATATAGATTTTAACAAAATTATAAATAAAAATGAAAAATATTTCCCTATTAAAAACATAATTATTAAAAAGGCTTATAAATATAGTACTCCTATTGGAAGATTGCTATTTAATTATAACATTAAAATGAGTGATGGAAAATCAGAAACTTGTATTTGTGAAAATTTTAAACAATTTATTGACACACATCATAAACATATTATAACTTGTAATATGGATTTTATAGATTTAGTTTTCCATAATAATACACTTAAGAATTTCATGAAAATGGGTACTAAATATAGATTAAATGTTACTAATTACATCAAAACTATAAAAAATCAGTTATATAAAGACATTGATATTTTTGTGAAAAGTATTGCAGTGAAATATAATATGCCTATTGAGGCTTTTAATGAATGGGTTTTCTATGTAAAAAAAAATATTGATAAATTAAAATTTGATGTTATGAAGGGTTATATTAACAGAGATATTAAAGATTATATTAAAAAACTTCAAGAAAACTTTATCATAACATATGTTGATAAAGCTGTGAATAATTTTGCTATTATATGTAAAAAATATTATTTGGAAATGGTGGATAAAATTATGACAAACAATATATTATTTGAAGAGTCTAAAATTGAAGAAAAGGAACTTGTAAATAGAATTAAAGCTAAAAATCTACAAATTGAAATTAAACTTACTAATGTGAATTTTCGTTTTATTTTTCTTATCCCTAAATTTCATAAAGATCCAGTAAAATTTAGAACAGTAACTTCTGCTTATAAAACATATAATGTTAAAGCAAATAAAAAACTACAACTACTTATTCAAAATTCTCTAGATCATACTAAAAATTCTATCATTCTTAAAAATAGTTATGACTTGATTGTTTTTATGAAAAGTAAGAAGGTTAATAATGTTTTCACTTGGGATTTTGAAGATTTGTTTAATAATATTAAAATAGATGATTTGATCAATTCTTTGAATATTTTCTATTATGAAAGTAATATAAAAGATAATATAGATTATAATAAATATAAAAAATTATACAGTTTGGTTCTAAAAGAAAATTATATTAATTATTATGGGAAATTTTATGTTCAAAAACATGGCATTCCTCAGGGCTCAGTATCTAGTAACAGTTTAGCAAATATGTATTTACATACTTATGAAAATAATTTTAAATCTAATGAGGGTATTATAATTTACAGATATATTGATGATCTGATCGCATTTACTAGCACAAATTATGACACTAAAATAAAAACAAATTTTTTTCCTTCTTATTTAAAACTCATTAGTACTAATTTTAATCCTTTAAAAGCAAATTTCTTGGACTTGGATATAGATATTGTGGATAATGAAATGATTACAACTATTTTTGATAAAAGAAATAATTTTAATTTTAATTATTCATTGAAATTAAATTGATTGAAATTAAATTGAAATTAAATTGATTAAATTGATTCATTGGAGCTCTAACATTAGTAAACTTATCTACAGAAATATCATTTTAAACTATGTTAAACGTAATAAAAGATTAATTTCTAATTATCATGACAAAATTAAAAATATTCAGGTTTTCTTTAATAGTGCTATTGAAAGTGATTATCCTATAGATTTTTTACATGGTTATACTATAGAAAAATATTTAAAACATTTGAAATATAAATGATTTTTAATTTTCCTTTTTCTATATTCCTTATTTTTCGATTATATTTAGCTATAATAATTTTATTTATTGTTTTAATTTCTTTAATTTAATATAGATGGCGTTGTAATATATTTTTTCGATTGTTTCGTATTCTGGTTAGCTGTCTTGCTGGAGTTATTATGAAATACAAGCTACTGTTTATGTAAATGTTTGATAATTTTTCTGCCTTATCCATTCAAGTTTTTGTCTTTTCCATATTATTTTATTCATTTTATTTTATCGATCTATTATTTAGCCATATATGTGTTTTTTTATTAAACTGTCTGCCTAGGGGGAGAGTTTGATCCATAAAAGCATGCTTTAACCCCACACATATGTCTCAAGTCATATGGGGCATTTTTGACAGTTTAAATCATTTATTTTATGTTTTTGCAGTTAATTTTACTTCTGAATTGTTTCACATTAATTAATTTTCTCGTAAGTTTTTCTTTAGTTATTTTTGTTTCATATTTGAAACTATTATGACTGAAAACATATATTATAATTTCATATATATATATATATATATATATATATATATATATATATATATATATATGTATATATATTTCCCCCATTTTTAACCAAAAAAAAAAAAAAAAAAAAAGACAATTTTTCAAGATATTATACAGAGAATAAAATTCACTTTCTTTTGATATTTTGTATTATACTGCTTTTCTAAGATGGAAATCATGTGCATTCATAATGGAAGATAATTTTAATAAATAATAATTTTAATAAATTATATTTACTGAGTGAATTTGTATAGGAAAATATGGAAGAAAGTCTTGTGGTGGCGACAACATACTAGTTTATTTAATTCTTAAATTGTTTTTGTATAGTATATTCATCAAGATGAAACGAAACTGTCTTCACATATTGTCGAATATACTCGTCATATAAAAAAAAAATAAAAAATAAAATTGTGCGGTACGCGTTGATTATTCACGCTTTCCAAATTTATGTACTTGCACTGTAAATACAAGTGTCTGAAATCCAGACAAAATTGTGTCTGAAACGGATGTTTAATTTTAAGATGCTAAAAAGTGTCTTAAAAGGCACATCGTTTCACACTCGAAACGTCTGAAATTCCGCCATCTTTGATCCTGTCTGAAGTGAATATTTTTCATAAATAAAAATATGCGTTTTATACTGTTTACCTGTGAGAAATAGATTTCAGAGTCTCCTAGAGCATAGAATATATATATTAATAACTTTTACAATAATAGTCCCCATTGCCCCCGGCGGGAATCGAACTGACAACCAATGGATTCAAAGTCGAGTGTCTTCCCAATCAAGCCATCCATGCTCACGCTGTACTCTGCTTGTATAACGAAATATATTCTAGTATCCGTAAAACAAATTGAAGTTTTATGTCTTTGCAATAAAACTGTTCATAAGAAGTAAAGCTTAATACATATTATCTTAAATTTCATGTGTAGAGGTTTAGAGTTTTCTTTTCTTTTTTTTTTTTTTTTTTTTTTTTTTGTAAAATGCGTAATAAATATGAAAAAATAGTAGCCTATGGATTTTAAACGTTTTTTTTTTTTTTTTTTTTTTTAACTGGTATTTGCAAGAAAACAAACTATATACATGAAACCAAAAAAAAAAAAAAAATGCCCTTTTACATTTTGAAGTGTAGGGAAACATAAAATAATTTTTAAAACGCGAAAAAAAAAAATCAATTATGTACAAATTGTTTAAGATTGTTTAGCTACGAATTCGCTTTCTTAGCTACAAGTTACATGCTTCGTTTATCTTAATATTTTTTTGATTTATTACATGTGAGAATTTTAAATAAAAATTAACTTTGTTTTTTAATTTTTAACAGAATAAGATCCGTGTCTAAGTATTTTAAATAAGTTAACTGCTTATATTACATAAAATAATATCAAATTTATTTGTTTAAAAAAATGTTAAAACAGGATATGCATGCTGCTTAAAGTAGATTCCATATGGAAAAATTGTTAGGTAATACAAATGTCTGAATTTCTAAGTGTCTGAAATTTGTAATGTCTGAATTTTTAAGTGCATAAATTGTAAAATGTCTGAAATTTTATGTGTCTGAAAATGTTATATGTCTTAATTTCAGACATATCGACCTTATTCAGACACTTATCTGAGCTCATTTATAAAAAAGACACTTACGTGTCTTAATCTAAGACAGCACATGCGTCTGAAATTTTGCATGTGTAAGTGTTTCAGACATTTATGTGTCTGAATTGACATTTCAGACACACTTCTGTCTGAATTTAAGACGCTTCTATTTACAGTGTGTTTTATCGTGTAACCTTTAATGTTCTTTGCCCGCGTTATCACACAACGGACAGACAAAAGGACAGAAAGACAGACAGATACATTGACTGGATTCATAATCACACTTAAATATTGTTGGAAAGTACTAAAGTCAAAGAAAAGTGCTTAACATAAACGAAAATGCAATTTCAACAATTTCCAGTTGCAGCCCGTAATGTATCTGAATATTTTAATGCAGCCCTGTAAATTTAAAGGCTAAGGAAATCATATTCCATACAAAATACTATTTAAGCAAAAAATATATATATATATATATATTTCATTATGATTTTTGCAATAGAAAGTTAAATAAATGGTATTTATAAAAATGTCACTCCTAAAACGCAATGCATTAGTATTTTTGTGTCCCTGTACACAAACCATTGGTGATATTTACACCATTTTCGATAGAAAACACCCAATAGTAATCTTGGATAACGCATTTCAATTACATTAAGATTCGTGCTAAGTAAAGCTCGTTGGTATTTAAGTAAGCCAACTAAAATATGCTTTATAGAAATACCTCTCATAAAACGCAATGCTTCGAAAAATTCTCGGCTATCCCTCTACACACACCAATTGTGATATTTACTCCATTTTCAATAAGAAACATTCGATAGGAACTTGAGTAATACATTTCAATTTTATTAAGATTTGTGCTAAGTAAAGAAACTAAAATATTGTTTATAGAAATACCTCTCATAGAACATAATGCTTTGAAAAACTTTGGGGTGTCCTTGTACACAAACCAAAGGTAATATATACTTAATTTTGAATAGCAAACATCCCATAGTTAGCATGAATAACATATATATGTTTCAAGAACTTGTATTAATATCTACGGAATTTAAATCGCGGACAGACAGGCAACACAAAGTCATAAGTACTTTTCAACATACTGCATAAACGGCATAGATACTGTACAGATACTGCATAGATGTTATACTTTTTTAAAACTTCTAAAAACTGTTCATTTTTTGTGAGGACGTCATCATGTGTGAGGGCATTCATTATTTGTGAGGACATGTTTGTATACATCAAGTTACTAGATTTAAAGATATTACGTTGCAAGGTTTCACAACGCGTTATTATTCGATTGCTTTTATTTTAAAATAAAAATATAATATTAAATAAAAAACAGTCTAATATTAAATAATAATGAATAATGTTCTAAAAATTATCCGTTTTGAAGTTCTAAGAGCTGCAATTTTTAAATTACAGCATATGTATTTGTATTTCCCATACATAATCTATTAAATTTCTAAACAATTGTTGATTCATTCTTGAGAATCATTCACATAAGACCATAGAGTATTTTTGCAAAAAGAGTGCAAAACGGAAGAAATATTTTACTTAATTACATTTTTAGTATGTTACTTTGACGTTTTGAATTTAAAAGGAATATTTTATTATGTTACAAAGCCCAAAACGTGATATAAAAAATAAATAGTGATTCGATTCCTTTAAAAATGCATTTAAATTTAGTGACCAGCGAAACGGGCGTAACCTGATATTTTTTAATAAATGTATGCAAATAATAATAATCCAAATAAATCTGATTGCGGATTAATTTATAATGCTAACTGTTTAATTATATCTAAACATATTTTTTAAAGGCCAAATTTCAAAGCATTATGCACTGCAAAAATAAATAAAATTCTTCCTTGTAACAGTATATGGAATGGAATTTGTAATAAATCGTCTTTAGTATTTTTATGAGACTTTATTTAAATAACTTATAAAAAACAATTTTTTTGCATAAACAATTCCTTTATCCTTCTTATTTTTCCTTTTCCCTAAAGTTTTCCATAAATACGAAGAAAAATAAAGATGAATTTTATAATATCTGAAAAAGATTGGAGATTTATTTTCCTCTGAAAAGGATTTTCTGCTTAAAATCAGCAAATTTAGATCGTAATTCTTCCACAATGAAAACTTTAGTAGATAATATGATATCGTTTTACGAAATAAATAATACATAACAGGGTGTTGAAGAAAACAGCGTCGGAATTCGCGTTGACAAAGATAAATGACGATAAAATTTTTGCAGTTCTTAAATTTCTCGTTTTTTTTTTTTTTTTTTTTTTGCATTTGTTAGTACACATTTTACACTTTTTTATACTTTTTTTTCAATGTTGATAACAAAATAGAGTACGGAATCTGTAAAAGATTATGACCTCTGGTTTGTGCTTGATTTACTCATTTAATTATATTGAAAATACGATTTAATTTTTTAAAAATGATTTTACTATTTTGCATGTAGTGTGTCAACATCTTTTAAAACATTTTTTTATAGGGAACATGTAAGGGAATGCACATAAAAATCTCATTATATTTTGACATATATGAAATAATATTGGTTAAATTTGTGCTATGTTTAATTTTCATTATTTTATGATAATTGAAATTCATTACAAATGGCTTGGAATTGGATAATTTATTGATAAGTAAGCTATTTTTTTTTTTTATCTATGTTTATAAAACTCTAGTTTATATTTGTCTTTATATGATGCTAATATATCTTTGAAAGTCGACACTAATATGTCCAGATTTGCTTCGTAAAGTCATCAATGATCTTTGGACCTATTAACAACAGGCACTACCGATATTCCAAAATAAACAAAGAAATCGGAGCGTGCAAAATGCGCCTATGGATGAATTTAGAACAATGTTAATGAATTTAGAATAATCGCAAAATTCGAAATAACAGACAAGTATCAGTCACTGAATATGTTTCTGATGGGATCTGGACATAATCGCGCGGCCAAAATATCGCGGGACAAAATCTCGCCGGACAAAATATCGCGCTGACTAAAGCTCGCGCGGACAAAATATTGATAGGACTAAATCTTGATAGGACAAAATTTAGTAGAGACAATATCTCGCCTCCCAACTGGACAAAATATCGCAAGGACATAATCTCGCATTGACAAAATCTCGCCTAGATGAATGAATGAACATCAAATTAACGTGAATGATGATTAAGTTTGATATAAATAAAATGATACATTTTATTGCATTCTTCTTAGTATAATATGGTAATTATGATAATAATTATGAGTAATGTTAAGATAAAATTTTGGGACCACAAATGACACTTACCCTAGTCAGATTACCAACAGACAGACAAACCCATTACAAAAAATGTTTAGAATTTTACTTAAAAAGGTTAAAAATATTAAGTTTATTAGCTTGTGAAGATCTGACACAAGGAATTAAATCGTATGTACGAATTTTATAATTTTTAATTGAGGTTTGTGACCAATGTTAAGCTTTGATGTTAGTAATGACGTTAGTGTGCGTAGTGTGCTTTAGTGTTAGTAGTGCGTTACTTTCTTCTTATATTGAACAGAAAAAATACTGAATTCGTAAAAATTTTCGACTTCCGGTTTTCGATAGATTTACATGTTTTGAGAATTCCAGAAATCAAGTTGACCATTTTTAGAAAGTGTCTGCCTGTATGTGGGACAAAAAAAAAAAAAAAAAAAAAAAAAATGTGATGGCTGTATATGAGAAACTGCTGCACAGAATTGTATATAAATTTATATGCAGATGCACCTTGACATGTATTAATGCCTATCAACTTTTGGTGCCGATCGTCCAACAGGTAGCGTAGCTATAGATTGATTTCCGCAATTTAAGGGAAAGGCTATATCTCAGGAACTACTGCACATAATTGCATGGAAACTTATATTTAGATGCACTTTGACATAAATTAGTTTATATCAACTTTTGGTACCAATCGCTCAACAGGTAGCGCTACCATGCAGTGATTTCCGTAATTTAACAGAAGGTTATATCTTAGTCTATTGCGTAAAATCGAACAAAACTTGATATATGAAAAGACAATTATGAGGTATTATAATGATTAAATTAGGTACATATCCGCCGATAGGTGACACTGCTATAGTGGAATTTTCTCCGAGAATGGGAAGGATATCTTCTGCATGGTTAAAAGTTATCTTCCGTTGGTTATTTAGTGTAATACCTCTCTGAGATGAAAATCGTCTGCATTCATAATGGATAAAAAATAACAAATAATTTTTACTGCATTAATTTTTATAGGAATTTTTATAGAAGAAAGTTTTGTGGAGGTCACAACGTAGTAGTTATTGAGCGTATTTTGGATGGTGAAAAGTAAATAATAAAATAATAAAACATAAAATTAAATAAAATATCTTAAATAATTATTATTTTTTTTTTACGTATTCCTGCTGTCGCTTAAGGAATATTTCATAGAAGAAAGCTTTGTTATGGTGATAACTTACTAGTTTAGAAAATATCTGTCTGTCTATCTGTACCTCACAAAAATTTTGCAACAGTTTCAACTCAAGAAGAAATATATAGAATTTCATATATATTTATACGTAGTTGCACCTTGACATAAATTAGTGCCGATTAGCTTTTGGTGAAAATTGCCCAACATGTGGCATCGCCATTTTTTTTTTTTTTTTTTTTTTTTTTACATAGCCTTCATTAAAAGGATTCTTATTTATTTATTTATTTTTCTTTACTTTCAGTAATATTTTATTCATATTCTTTTCAGTTCTTTATATGACGCATGGTTTCCTCTTGTGCAACCATTTAAAAGGTTTTCATGATATATATACACAGGGTTGTTATAATTAAAGTTCGCCTATTCAGAAGGCTCTAGTGCCCTATTCTATGGCTCCAAATAAAACAAAATTTCACTGGTTTGTAGTACAACTGATGAGCTCTTCAAAGATTGAAAAAAAAGGTTGAAATTTTTGCCAATAGATGGCGCTGTTCCATTATCTACGGTGATTTTTACAGATTCATTCTATCAAATTCGATCATACCAGATAAAACATACAAAATTTCTTTTTTTTTTTTTTTTTTTCAAAAATCTACAAAATTCGCCTTAGATATCGGTGCAGCGCTACCTATTGACGGGTGATCCGGCAAGACCATTCCTAAAGGCGTTGTTGAGCGCGGTTTTCTGTTCTCCATGTAGGGGGATTAATACCCACAAATCCCGCTGTGCTCTGGGGAGGAGTATTAATGCTCAATGACTATTTCAGAGCAGATCCTCTGTTCCAGTAAGTAGATAAATAGCTTTAATAAAAGGGTAGTACGACGTGAATTTCTATAGAAAAATATAGCGGATTGTTTTGTGATTGCCACAAAAGATACTTTAATTAATTAATATGCAATAATATAATTAAAATGAGATTTTTTTTTTCATAGCCACATAACTGATATTTTAGGGTTTGCGAGCTGTTAACCTTTGAATTCGTTTTAATTAATAAGAGGGATTTTGGAATAAAGTGTGAAATATTTCTTTTTAAAAATCGTGTTTCATCCAATTTTGAAAATAAATAAATAAATAAATACAATTAAAACTAAAGGATGGTTTTAAATAATTATTATAGATTCACAGTTCTAAAATATTTAATAATAATTCTTTTGAAAATTGGAAATTTATAAAGCTTTTATTATTATTATTATAAATTAAATATGATATTTTCAATAATAAAAATGCAATTTTTTATTATTATTTAAAATGCGATTTTTTTTTCTGACCATTGTGCATCAATATTTTAAAATCTGAATAATTGAATTTGAATCAGTCTTCTAAATTTCAACTCCTTGTATGTCAGTCACATGATTTTTGGATTGGAATGTGAAAATTATTAAACTAATAATAATAATAATAACAATAAAAAATCTAGAAAATTGAATTTGATTTAAAATTTTCATCAATTTTCCAACTTTTAATTTATTTTAAGTAAGTCACATGATTTTTGGATTGAAATATGAAAAATATATTAAAAGAAAAGAAAGAAAATCGCGAATTTTCAACCGATTTTGACAAAAAAAAAAAAAAAAAAAAAAAAAAAAAAAAGGCCATAAATATTAATTATGAATTTACAGTCCAAGAATCCTTAAATTTGGTTGAAAATTAGAGATTTTGAAATGTATATACATATATATATATATATATATATTAAATTTAAGTTAGTTATGCTTGGGCATTATAATTTATGAGCTAGAGTTCTTCCGACTGAAAATTATACATTCTATATGTGAATAATATTTAATTTAATTCAAGGTCAAGGACTTTAAAAAAGTTATTTTTACGCTTGTTTATTTACATAAATGTCACATTTTTGAAAAAATGTACTTAATCTTAGTAATTAAAATCCCATTGACCCAGTAATTATTTCTTTTCATCACAGAAGATGTTTATATTTTTGATTTTCTCCAAAATATATACAGTTTGCAATACAGTAATCTATAGCATACGGACCAACTTTCAGCTCATTCGATCAAAGCGTTTTAACATTATCTTATTCACTCACACAAATACATTTATATATCATCGAAAAATAGCATAATTGAGTTGAGGGTACCGCAAAACGTATAGATACATCTAAATCTCAAAGTCGATTTTTTGTAATGATTACAATACTTTCCTTAAATATGTATATTCGGAAAGTTGAAAAAAAAAAAAAAAAAAAAAGATCTATTTGAAAATTGAGGCCACAGCTCAGGGCCCCATAAATAGAGTTAAATTTTACATTGCTATAAACATATTTTATAAAATGGAATTTTATTATTTTACCTATAATTAATATTATGTGAGTTTTATTAAATGCTTTTTATTATTCGAAATACACTTTAAAGACATTGTATATCACTAAAAGAGTTTCTCTGTGAGTAAGTGTTCTGATTAGGTTAAATATGTGTGACCTGTCAAGAAATTTCGTTTAATATTACTCATATTTAGCGCTTTATTCTAAAAAAAAAAAAAAAAAAAAAGCTCTAAAATGTGTCATTTTATTTGTTTCAAGCTCAATCATCACTCACTTTATTTTGCTTTCTATTCATTTATCTAGGCGAGATTTTGTAAACGCAAAATCTCGTCCTCGATGGATTTTGTCCAGTTGGGAGGCGAGATTTTGTCCGAGCGAGCTTTAGTCCACGCGACATTTTGTCCGGCGATACTTTGTTCCGCGCTATTTAGGCTGCAAGATTATGTCCCCAACCCGTTTCTGATAAGGTTGTAACTCTGAAAATACTTCCGTATTGTATTGTCATCGACAATATTCTCATGTTTAAAATTTGAAATCGGTTTGGCAGAAGTTC
This sequence comes from Salticus scenicus, assembly GCA_963930645.1. Lineage (NCBI taxonomy): Eukaryota > Metazoa > Arthropoda > Arachnida > Araneae > Salticidae > Salticus > Salticus scenicus. Next base: position 339,570,988 of record OZ005652.1, on the reverse strand, counting down.
ATTAAAAATGAATCATAAGAATTGACATAAACAGATAGATCCTACACAAAGAAGCGAATATTCACCCGACTAAACAAATAAATAATCTTCTGTGGGAGCGAAGTCATAATCTTCACGAGTCATCATCAAAATGGTTGTAAAAGTACAGGTAAAATAATTGCTGAGTTTAACCAAATACATAGCGACATTCTGTTCGAAAAGCTATCCAACGATTTATTATAATTAAATTATAATGTTCAATAAAAGCACGCTTTCTCCATATTTAAAAATATATAAATATACATATAATACTTTTAAATAATGATATTTATATATTTCTCATTTTCGTTATTTGAATTTATACCTTTGATTAATTAAACGAAACATTTCACTTTCGTTTTTTGTTAAAATATATCTGCAAACCTATGTTTTCAGCAAAATCGCTCAGACTTATCCGTTTGGGGGAGACCTAGAAATTTAATGTTCGTCAAATGTTTTTAAGAGGGCACTTGTTTGCTTTGTATTATTTAAATTAATAAATCTAAATGATATAAATGAAACATATATTGTGGCCATAATATAATATTTTTTTTTCTTTTGTCTGAAATTAGTTTTATTAAGTTTTATTTTATTTTATTTTATTTTTTATTTTATTAGACGAAAAATTATTAATTTTATAACAACAATTTTTAGATTTTTTTTCTTTTTTTTTATATCATTTCTCAGAAGAAACTATTGAGAAACTATTGAGTCTAGATTTTTAAGAATATAATTATGTCTCATAACAGAAAATAAACGAAAAGAAAAATCTGTAAAGCCCGCTTTATAGCAGACAGCCTACTTTCGAAGCAATAATATGACAAAAATAATTAATACAATAATTATAACTGTACAATGATAAAAAATGACATTCATGGTCCACATCAGGAAGTGACAGGTTCGATAGCAGATCATGCTCGTCGATCTAGACATTCAGAGTTTTCCGAGATTTTCTCCAAAACTCTTGTGAATACAGGCTAAGATACCCCCCTCCTCCCCTTAGGGGATATATCCCATTGAGCCCAAGCCCCTAATGTAGATAATTGGCCTTAACCCGAAAGTCACATGGTTCATACATAATAAATTACAAACAATTCAATAAATACCAACAAACTAAATTCTTTTATAAATATTTTATTAATTATTAACAAAAAGTATGTAATAAATAAATTGATTATTATATCTACAGTCATACATAAGTTTCTAATGTAAAATTTTCAATAAGTAAACAAAATTGAGTATTTAATATTGTTTTATATTTAATTTTTCAATTTCCATGCAAGGATATTAATTATAAAAAAGAATATATTTATAATAGACTAAGTTAAAGCCTTCAATTTCTCCTAAATGAAAACCCAATTATTTAAGTTATTACTTTTTTTTTAGTACTAAAAACAAATTGTCACATTTTACATTTAAATAAAAAATTTGAAGAATTTCTGATGAAAACGTATAGGCAGACGGTATATTAGATATACTTTATAATATTATAATATTTATTTGATAAAGTCGAAACTTACTCAAAAAATTGATCCATAAATTTAATTTTCCGTTCTTCTCCTGATATTTTTATCCACTACTTTAACAAGACCTTACTTAAAGTAAATATTTTTACATAATTGATAAAGCAATTCATTATCGTAGTAAAGTTTTTCGTTCTTAATACAAGTTTTTGTTTTATCATAATGTCATTTTAATTACGCAATCTTTTAGGTGCTATATAATTTAATTTCCATTTGAATAATTTTTTAATGGAAATTTTGTTAGGTGTTTGCAGTTTATTTCCTAAAAAAAAAAAAAGAAAGAAAGAAAGAAAAATCCTCAAGGTTATTTCGAAACAAGTACATAACAAATAGGTACACCTCAAATAGGGATTTCTTTCTTTCTTTTTTTTCTTCTTTTTTTTTTTTTTTTTTTTTTCGGTACTTTCTAAATACGTTAAAAAAGACATTATCAGATTAAGGATTCGAGTTAATTACAATTTATAAAAACGTATATATTGGGTTGGCAACTAAGTTCCCGCCGTTTTTTATAATTGGAAAAATCTGTATCAAATTAAATACTTTTGGCACGAAATTGTACATCATTCTAAAGAAAATATATTGCTCTATCTTAATATATATAAATCTCGTGTCACAATGTTTGTCCTCAATGGACTCCTAAACCACTTAACCGATTATAATAAAATTCGCACACCATGTGCAGTTCGATCCAACTTGAGAGATAGGATAGTTTAAATCTCAAATTATAGTCGCAATTTTAATTTATTGCTAATTATTTGTCTGTTATTATTTGACAGTCACAATTATCTGTTAACTCCAAATGATTCTAACAGATGTCGATACCTTTCGACTGGGTTGAAATGAAAGCTGAAATATATTTGGTGCTGCCATCTACACAAAGAATCTTCAACTTTTTAACCTATTAATAAATTTCGTATAATTCAATTATTTACACTTTTAAATTTTTGGTGTTAGCATAGCCGGCCACGTGTTACTTAGACTGAAGTGTAAATTGAATTCATATTATAATGAAGATAATACAGTGAAATTAATCCTGTTTTTTACTTATTTGTGCTTCATTGATCAAAACTTTATAATTTAATCTGTATATATATATAAATTACGTGTCACGATGTTTGTCCGGGGTAAACTCCTAAACTAAGGAACTGATTTTGATGAAATTTTGCACACTGTGTGCAGTTTGATCCAACTTGAGAGATAGGATAGTTTTTATCTCAATTTATTGTCACAATATTGTTTTATTGCAATTATTTGTTAATTATAGACCTTTATTAAAGTTGCTCCAAAATATCTGTGAGTTCCATTAATTTAATTGTTGCCAAAAAAAAAAAAAAAAAATACGAGTTCATTTTCTTTCGACATAAAAATAAATACATTTAATCAAACGTGAACGTTAAAAAATTATAAAAAGTTAAATTATGCATCTCACGAAAATTGACGTCATAATCAATTTAAAGATTTTATACACATTGATAAAGTGCTAATGTAGTTCTATCATAGATATAGTAATATATATAGATCTCTCATCCCCATGTTATCGTAGAAAGATTTTTGATGCCGAAAAAAGATAAAAAATAAAAGCTTTCGAAACAGCCATTAAGTGGTATTGAAAAAAAAAAAAAAAAGAAAAGAAAGAAAGAAATATGAATTTGAAACTGTATCTGGAGTCTTCCATTCCCCTTTAGCAAATAAATTATTCATAAATTTTATTTGCTAAAATATTAGTATGTATTCCCGTGTGTATTCACTCGGGGAAAGACGGCCATATTTTGGTAAAAACGTCGTCTTTTCCCAAATGAAAAGGAATAACTTTTTTCTCCCCAATGATCACTCTATTCTATATATGCTATACTATATCTATGAGTTCTATACGCAAGCGAAGTGTGATTCACTGACCGTCTGTGCAGCCAAGAAAAAGATTTCCTATGTTAATTGCCCACTGGATTTTTTGTAAGAAATTATTAAAAATCGAGGAAATTTATTTCCCGATTTTAATCCTTATATTTGGGTATAGATATGTATTAGTTATCGCGGGTGTTAGATTGAATTATTTTGCTGTCAAATTGACAAAATTTTAATTTTAAATTTTTAAACTCTGTCGCCCTTGGCTTTTTTTATTATTATTATTATTATTTGGCGATCAAAAGCGTAACACAAAAATATACATGCCAGATGTATGCATTGTACGAAATGTAATATGTATTATTCATTGTACGTATGTATGACATGTAATATGTATTGTACGAAATATTGTTTCATATTATTCATTACTCTTTTAATATAAGTTGTTAAAATAACCATGATTTTTGAAAGGAATTAAATATTTTCGCCAGATAATTTGGCGATATTCTTTTTTTTTCGCCAAGGATGACAGAAATGAAATCTATTCCGCTGCAAAATATTAGTATCTTACATCAGATATTTTATTTAGACATTTGAAAACAAATTTGACTTCAAACTATCATAGAATATTTATCATTTTCCTTTTAATTTGTATATTATTAGTATATTAAAATTTAAAAGCATGGTATATAAAAAGTTTTTTTTTTTTTTTTTTTTTTTTTAAATCTTATAATTATTCTTATCTTAATCCTCAATGTTTCCCATCTTTATTGACTTGAATTTACTATTAAAATTTTAACATACTCAAAAACTTCTCATCACTTCGTTAAAATACACTAAACTTTTCCAAAATCTTTTTGTATTTAAAATGATACATGTATTTACTTTAAATGTCCAATATTTCATAAGATTTCCAATTTTAAAGTTTTAAAATATTTATCAAATTTACTTATTTTTCTGGTTTAGCCTTATTGTTTTCCCTTTTATAACTACAGCTGTTGCCCTCTTTAAAATATTTAAAATGATGAGGTCATTTAATAGTAAAATTATCCATTATAGCATATATTATATTTCACTCCTCCATAAAAATTGATTTTAAAATCGTCTGTTTCTTTTATACTTTTATTTTAATAGAATTTTAATAGAATTTAATTTATATATTAGTCATTTTAGCAATTTTATCCAAAGTAGCATTAGAAATAATATATATCACTTCTCCATTAAAATTTATAGGACCCTACAATAAAATTAATTTGTGCTTAATATCAACACTACGAAAATTTTTATCAATCGCTTCCAAATTTTGACCTAAGTTTCAAATCTCAACCCTGTGGGTTTTTACATCGGCTACAACGTTTTCGTCTTTGTTCGTAAATAATAATTTAACTGTACTAAATAGTTTACAGCCGTATAATTCAACGTATAACTTAGTCACAGCAACGCGTGGCCGGGTCTGCTAGTCTAAATATATGTTTCATTGTTACTAAGATACATATTCTTGTTATTTACAGATCATTAACCTGGAATGTCAAGTTGAGAAAAATTTGCATTTTTGACACCTCCTACTTTTTGCCTTTAATCAAGGTTCTAAGGTCTCAGAAGTTGCTCGCAATATCTGTGCTGTGTATGGAGTAGGTGTTATAGCTGAAAGAACCGCCCGTGATTGGTATGCAAAGTTCAAAAATGGAAATTTGGATCTCAAAGACGCACCTCGTTCTGGCCGTCCAGTTGAGTTCGATGAAGAGCGATTGAACCACCTTTTGCATGAAAATCCGCGTCAAACAACAAGGAAACTGGAAGAGACAATAGACTGCTCCCACACTACTATAGAAAAGCATCTTCACTCGATGGGCAAAGTTCAGAAGTGTGGAGAATGGGTGTCTCACACTTTAAGTGTGAGGCTTAAACGGCGGGAACTTAGTTGCCAACCCAATATATATAAATATTTATAATGCAATAAATTACGTTTCTAAGATTAAGTATTTTAAGTTTTCAGTAAAAAAGACTGAAATGTCCTTTTTTTTTTTGCATTAATTTTGGAATTCTTTGTCCAAATTTACATGGTTTTATCATATGCAGTTTAAACTACCTCAAATTCCGTCTTTGTTCAAGAGCTGAGTTACCTTTCTTTAATGTCAGATTTACGAGGTACGATTATTTTCCACAGTATTTAAGGCAAATTTATCTCCATCAAAAGCTTTTTATCGTTGTGTCACATTTTGTACAACTATTTTTACATTAACCTTTCCCACAATACGAAATGCTAAGTTAAATTTAATAATAAGTGTCGGTTTCTATGCTTTAATGTCCATTTTTCAAATTAATATTATTCATTGATAATTAAATTATTTCACTTTCATTATTATACACTGCCCTGCAAAAATAAGTTACTGGCCCACCGTCACGAGCAAGTCTCTGAAGAAAGAGATGGTCAGTTTAGAAACTATACATTGAGTAATGATAGAAGTAGAGTGCGTATTCCCTTTAAGGAAATCACATGTGACAGTTTTGATTTTACTCAGGGCAAAATATTGAACGATCCTATTGTTCTTAATAAAAAATACTTTTGCATTTAATTTGAAAGATGCATCTTAAAATTAATTATTTTGTCACGTTTTTTTGTATCATCGTATTCAAGGATTGTTCATTTATTTTATTTTATTTATAAAATTTGAATGATAAGTCCATATTAATAGTTATTATTCCGATTTCTGTAAAGTATGGGTTTTTTCCGTGACACATGCCTGATGTTGATATTGTAATCTTTGTTTACATGAGTTTATTTCACATGTTTTAATGAAATATTTTCAATTTGATGTTTTTTCTTAATAACATACTACTGTAATGAGTGTATATATTGCATTTAAGAAGATTTCATTCGACGTAAATAAGGTGAGAAACCAAGAAAAGTCCTTTGTTCATGAATGTTATAAAATGATATTGAGATAACGTCCAGATACTTTTGGTACAGATTTAAGATTTTTTTTTTTTTCCAGATTTAATAAATAATAAAAGATTTATCTAGAATAATAATAATTTTTCTTTATAGAAATGCATTTATTTTGCAGAATGCATCATTTTAAAATATACTAAGTATTGTTTGTTGTCTAAAAACTTTGCAGTTTCTTATACATATATATTAGTATCATTTTATTTTAATTTAAAACCAATGTAACATTTAAAATGAGATAAAAAATACAAAAAATTTAAAATTTAAAAATATATTTTAATTAAAAACATTAAAACACAAGACAGACATTTCGGCTAGAACACTAGCGCTCCTCAGTGTCAAGCATACAAGCACAACATATACAAAAATTCATAATACATCATAGCAAAATTAAATATAATTATTATTTTAATTAATTAATTAATTTATTTATTGGAAGAACATTAAATTGTTCACTAATCTACGTTTCTGTATTACTTTTTCGTTTAACTTTTATATAGAATTTATTGATTGAAGCAGTAAAAATATCTTAGAAGGGAACTTGTTGCTGATTTGAGGATTCGAGAAAAAATAGTTGCGTTTAAGCAAAATGCTTTGTATTTTGACTCAAATTTTCAACATATGCTGATGAATTTAAATAATTTATCATATAGAATTTCCCATTCACTGCGACGTTAAACACATTAATATTTTGCACTGAATTACTTACGCATGCTAGCGCTCAAGCTGTTAACAGTTCTGCGCTTTCCTTATACTAGAGTGTTTACCCTACCCAGTGATGCCAGACGGTCGAAAATTATTTCCCCAAGCAAGTCTTCAAATTTCCCCAAATCAGGGGCCTTTACGAAAAAATCCCCAATTTGATTTCTACTAAAAAGGGAAAATAAAAAAAAATTTCAAAAAAAAAAAAAAAAAAATCTTTACTTATCAAGTAGATTTAAGCTCAGATTTTTTCCCCAAATGAAGGCAATTTTTGAAAAAAAAAATCCCCAAATAGCAATAAAGCTATCTGAAAGTCCCTAGTCGCAGGGATAAATCATTACATTGCCAGCATTGACACAAAGTTGAAGAACTCTCCAGATTTGTCCCCAAAAATTTTAGAATTCCCCCAAAAATGTCCCCACAAACATTTGGTCGCTAAATTATCCCCAGAAGCCTCAAAAATCCCCAAAATGGGGACAAAATCCCCAATCTAACATCACTGACCCTACCTTATACTGGTTATGGAGAAAAATTCTGCGGTTTTTGCGCTTTCTTTTGGCGATAATCGCTTTATTGGAAAGTGGTTCCTGGGATTTTCATGGTTTAAATAGTTTGTTTCTCTTACCACAAAAACTCAAAATAAATAAGTAAATAAATAAATAAAATAAATAATAATAATCAAATAGAACAGCTCTCAATCAATAACAAGGATTAGGTTACCTGCTTTTCATTTCAGCAAGCGCAGGTTGTAGTTTGTGTTTAATTTATCCCCAATCGAAATAGCGATACAGCGAAGAAATGTGTAGCACAGCGATAACAAAGATGGAGGAAACGTACCTTGGTGAAAGTGGAATGTTGGTTTGACGGTAAAATAATCGGTTTGGCAAATGAATTGGTGGAATGATGGGGATGTGATGTTCGGAAACAAAAAGGTTACTAGTCCAAGGTCTACTCTAATATTTATTCGATAATCGAAACAGATGTTTCCACAAGAATTTAAGCAGATAGTGTGCTGTTGGCTATCATTTGACGCGAAAAAGGGGAGAAAGTAAAGGAAAAAGCGCAGTTTCTTTTAAATTTCAATTAATGCCAGATGGTCATTTTTTAAAATCAGAATTTAACTATTTGCTTACATATTTATTTTTTAATTTATTATTAAAGCTACATAAGCAGAAATTTTTGAATTGAGAAAATAATCATATAAACCACAAATTAAGGAATTAAATAAAAGCGGAAATGATTCCTTGTCAACTCCAGGAAAATACCGCAAAAGGCCCTATTTCGTAATTACTGCATTGATAATTTTGACAAATATATTATTGGGGAAGTCTTACAGGATTCTTATATTAATAAAAAGAATCTATCCTCGATCTCGAATATATTGCTAATTCTATAAGGAAAAATTAATTTTTAATGGCAAAGATAATGTGTACGAAAATTTTTGAATTAAATAAATTTGCGCTAAAAAAAAAAAAAAAAAAATTAAAAAAATGCAGGAGTCGCACAGATTTTCGCAAAAAGGACCGATAATGAATGTTAATTTCGTTAACTCTAGTATTAAGTTTCGGCGCTTAACTTTCACCTATGTATTAGAAGAATTATTATCAAAAAATAGGAAAAAGCTATTTAATTTTTTTCGAGAAAATAAATCTGCTTGTTCTACACGTTTACAAACGAATATTAATTCTTGAATGAGGTTAGTTTAAATTTTACAGTAAATTTAATATATCCCCAAATCTCATTAATCTTTGATAAATGTCTACGGATATCATATAGGAACTTTATATATTCAGTATAAATTTTGAAATTTCCTTTGTTTTTAAATTTAAAACTTTTATATTCACCTTTATATTCACTGTATAAATAGCGTGTATATATATATATATATATAGTTTTCTTTTCTCTATATCGTGCTTGTTTAATATTTTATATTCACATTTTGATGAAATGTGACTAAGTTAAAAATCATCACTAAGTTTTCATTTAGCTGTAAACGGCCATACAAAATATACTTCCTTCAGAAATTGGAATTTTTTCAATAATAGACCACATCAACAGTACATTTCATTTTAGGAGAATTTAATTTCTCATCCTCTGGAATAACATAGCTTAGATACTATTTATAAAAACTATATATACTATAATAATTTGTATTATTTTATAATGTTATTAGGTAATTATATTTTTCAAAATTTGAATATTTGTTTAATTTAAATACTAACAGTTGTTACAGTTTGTATAAATTTTATTTCTTAACTCTGAGGTATAAACATCTATGAAATGATTAGAAATTTAGATCTTTGATCCTTAGAGGAAAACAAACAACAACAAGCAAACGCTATTTTTGCACATGTAGTAAAAACTAAACTCACTTCTCCATTTTAGTTTGTTCAAAGGAAGCAAACTGCCGAAGATTTTTCTCATGATAGTAGATCATTATAAGCATTTCATGTTCCATTTAAGAATGAACGGGCATAAATATGAAATATGAAAAAAATTGAGCATAAAAGATTCATTTGTGTTTTAATATCAGTCAAAAATAACAAATTTTATTTCACAAATAATCGTTGTTTAATGTATGTATATGTGTGTATATATATATATCATATTCCGACTTTTCTGAAGAAATAATATATTTCACTGAAACATTGTCCGCTGCAATGCGAGGGTGTATTCTCAGAAATCCTTACTCCATGAAGTGAAATAACATTTTTACATTTTTAGTGATCCTTCATAAACAGCCAATTAACATACCATTGAACAGCCAATGGAGACTCGAAGGAGACCAGCATGTCTAGCTAGGCATTTCTCACATAACATTCGTTGGCAAAGTCACCGAGAGTCACCATGTTCATATTTGTCACTTAATATAGCTGCTCTAATGCAGTCTCGGTGACTTTGCCAACGAATGTTATGTGAGAAATGCCTATCTGGTAATCAGCCGGGGTAGCTGAATGGTTTGAGAATCCGCACGTAAAGCGGAAGGCCCGGGTTCAATTCCCGACTCTGGTATTTTTCCCATAGTTGGTATAAAAAATCAGCCTTTTACTCCAAAATGTCATAAATTTTAAGTTTTAAAAGTAAATTAAATGAATTAATCGGAAACACACATGGAAATAAATATATAAAATATAAAATATATCTTCTAACTAATAGAATTAAACACAGTATAATTTTATTAATTTTGAATGTGTTAGATCTCATTGTTTAAGTTCCACTTTTTATTATATACCCCTAAATTATATTATATCTAAGATGAATCTTTAGTTTATTTTATGCAGGTTTCAAGACGAAGAAATAAATTTTATTGAGGAACACTTGATATAAGATAAATATTTGAAAGATGTCGCTTTACCTTAAAAAAATATTTCTGTGATCATTTTAGACTTAGATTGCTTTGTTATAAAATAAATCAAGAAATGCTGCCATAAAGCATAATTTGTTTTATCTGCTTCGTATAGCATTTATAAAAGTATTATGTTATTTGCTTTATGAGAAGTTCAATAAAAGTTTTTCATATTATTGAAGATGTAATTTAATTTTTTCTCTGCTTCTATGTTTTAAATAAATAGAAAAGGTTGAAAATGAATACTATATTTAAAATACAGTTTGAAACAGAATGAATTTCAACTTATTTGCATTTTCTTTAACATTTTGAAGGTTTTTAAATATCATTTAATATGTATTGTTCATTAAATACATAAACTTGAAAATTTTAAATGAACTGTAGTTATTATTTCTTGAGCTACATGTTTCCGTTAAAACAACAATGTTTTACATATTAACTGCGAGGTTTAAAGTCTTAAGAAAAACACAATTTTAAAATGCCCTCCGAGATGCTTTTTAAATGAATAGTTAAAATGAAGATAATAAATGAAATGTAATCGTTAACAGTAAAGTCCAGTTTACAAACTGAAATGATAAAAATCTTTCTTTAATACACGTACAAACTTTCTCATGACCGCATATTAATGTAGTATTTTTTATTATGATTTTCCTTGAAAATAAATAAAAAATTAAATAAATAACTTTAAAAACATCTTTAGTCAATCAAGAGCTGTAGTATAAGGATATTAGTGCTCTTAAAAGTAAATTATTATTATTTTTTAAATACATAAAAAATGCCATAAAGTAATATAAGTTACACAATACATTAAAAGCACACAATCAACTGATTGGGAAGAAAATCATATTTATTGAAATTTTTATTTTTCCGACTGCGTGAAAATAATACCTGGACCGGGAGTCGAACCCCAGATCTTTGACTTACAAGGTCAAGGCTCAACCAATGGAGCTATCCAGGCCGACAACCGGTCAGCATTACTCACTCAGACAACTTTTTGACAGAAACATCTGGTCTATTATGTAGATAGTTCATGATACTGTTGTCGGCCTGGATAGCTCAATTGGTACAGACTTGACCTTGTAAGTCAAAGATCTGGGGTTCGACTCCCGGTCCAGGCATTATTTTCACTCAGTCGGAAAAATAAAAATTTCAATAATATAAGTAACATTTACTTTTTCTTCATTTTCACATTTTTGCTCTTTATTGAGATTTTATTTCGTACATTTTGATTTTATTTTTTTTAATTTAATTTAATTATTTTTTACGGTAAACTATGGATACATGTGTATATATGTGTAGACCGTAACAGCAAATTGTAATCAGTATTTGAATGGCTTCTCATTGAAAGCCAATGAACTGATAAACGGCGGATATTTGGAACCTCATCGAGAACGATGATTCTCATCAGGAATTCATCTAAATTATCTCAGAAGGGATAACTGTATTCAATGATCGGGTTGTATTGAGTTGTGTGGATTAAGGCCGATTGATTGCACTAGTGTCCTAGGCCTGAGAAAGACTGCCTTCCGTTACGGTCTTACTAAGGGATCCTAGCCGGGGAAAAGCACTTAAAACGCCGAACGGTTACGCCGACGACCTGCCAGGTTTGAGCGCAGAACCGCTCGGCCGCTGGTAGACACGATGGTCGGAATCTGATGAAATTTAAAGACTCATCCGGTAGAATGCGTGATTTTTCCTCAATTTTAAGCTAATTTGATATCGATTCGTTATCTGTTTTTGAAAAAATTTTCTTCATTAAAAAAAAAAAAAAAAAAAAAAAAAAAAAAAAAAGAGTTTCAGATATTGTTAGAAACGCTATGACTATGTTGGTACTGGAGCAAATTCGAGAAGTTGATGAAAGGCTGTGCAAAATACGGTCGATCATTGTTATTATATGTGTAATCTGACCGAACATATTAGCATATAAACGCTGTTTTAATTAAATTCGAGATGGTTAGCATTTTACAGTTCATTATTCTTTGACTTGTATACATATATGTGTGGGGGACATTTACAAGGGTGTAAAATTTGATTCTTATAAATTCGGGTTTATGTCCTGAAAATATTTTAAATGACATTTCGTATTATTATTATTATTATTATTATTATTATATATATACCGGGTGATCCAAAAGTCAGGACAAACTTTAAAAATTAATAATTCGAAAACGAATCAAGATACAAAGATACGGTTTGCACCAAACGGATGAAAAAGAAACCGGGTTTTGTGTGGCAAAAGAAAAAAATTAGTTATGTTGGTGACCAACAGATAGCGCTATACTGTTGTATTTCACCAAAAGATGATTTACAAATGAAAAAAAATGTTGACAACTTACCAGTCAGCTTAATTACAGTTAATTAGTACTACTACAGTAACTGTTCAATGTCCACCATTCAGAAGTACAGCTGCGAGATGATTCACCACATCGTTCACAGCATTTAGTAGCATTTCTTGCGTTATGGCAGACACATTTTGGCGGGTGGCATCTTTCAGTGCTGCTAGTGATGCCGGTTGGTCGCGGTACACTTTTGACTTCCAAGAATCCTCACAGCCAACAGTCACAGGGTGTCAGATCGGGAGATCTTGGAGGCCATGCGTGATTAAAGTAGCGACTGAGAATGCGATATTTTGATGCATATAAGCGTCGACTACCATTACCTGCTGTAGTTGTTCCTTTTTATATCGTTTGTTGCTTTGCATAATACTACATCAGAAATACGACAACGCCATCTGTTGGTCAACAACAGAACTATTTTTTTTTCTTTGCCACACAAAACCCGGCTTCTTTTCCATCCGTTTGGTGCAAACCGTATCTTTGTATCTTGATTCGTTTTCGAATTATTCATTTTTAAAGTTTGTCCTGACTTTTGGATCACCCTGTATATATATATATATATATATATATATATATATATATAGATGTTAGACTGTTTTGGAAAGACGTTTTACTATGATCCATGCATTCAGAATTTAAAATTCATTTAAAATAAACATTTCATGTTTTATTTATTTATTTATTTATTTATTCTTTTTGGTAAATAAATAGCATTGCCTACATCCTAAGGGAAGTAACTGTTAGAAATTTGTTAAGTCAAATAAAAAATTATGAGATGGTATGTGTTTTAGAATATTGTTAGAGAATATCCATTACTGGAAATTGGGAGCTCAACAATCATAGTATTTTTTCATGGATTCGCATAAAAAAGTTCAGATCCATTAGGCTGATGGGCCAAACTTAAGAAGAAATATTTAAAAGCATTATTATAGTTTACCGTTTTGCGTGAAATTGTTTAAGCACCTACTACCTACCAAATGCTAGAAAAGTGAATGATTTTTTTTTTTTTTTTTTTTTTTTTTTTTTAAGGTTTGTCTCTAAATAACTAGATTCTGACGTTGGGGTGTCAGCGTGTAATCTGAGCAAACGCGAAGTTGTTTCTAATATTAATTAATACCTGAATGATCGATTTCACTTACTCTCAACGTAAAGATAATTTGGTATGTAAATACAGTGATTCATTTTCGGAAATATATTTCTTATTTGTTTCCATCGGGTATAAAGTGGTTCACCAATAAAAGAAAATTTTATAAATAGGGGGACTATTTAATATTAAAGGAAGTTTTCGCATGGGATTATAAAAACAAGGCAAACAACAACATCTATAACGACGAATAGAAATAACAGAAAAGCAGACAGCTGTTTCGATAGCATTTGGCGTACCTCTTCAGTACATAACGAAATGTGAGAAAAGTGATCTGCATTTCTATTATTTCTCTTCGGCGTTCTAGACGTTGTTGTTTGCCTTTTTTTTTTATGAGGACTATTTAGATTGAATTGTAAACTCAAAAAGTCCCTAACTCTAAATTTTTATCAAATTCATTTATTTTTTTTTCTAAGAAAACCAAGTCTTTACCATATTTTAACATGGGTAGAGTGAAGGTTAACAGTCAACACAAAATTTTGTGAAAATTAGGACAAGTCAGATGGACTTCTCATCTGGAAAAATATTTAACCATAAATTTTCATCAAAAAAGTTAGACCCATTTTCTAGAAAACGACGTTTTTGTCTTATTTTGAAATGGTCAGAATGAGGTTTATCAGCGAATAATAATTTTTATGAAGATGATGATAAGGCAGATAGATTCGCCACCTGCTCTCGGCTCCATTAGAAGCCATCAAACTCTCTTACACACATAAATATATTCGCATTATATGCACATCAGTACTTCCATACATACACATAAACAAACTTCATCGAAAAAAAAAAAAAAAAAAAAAAAAAATACGTGGGGCACTCGAGGACTGCCGCGGTAAAGCTATTGCATAGCATTTTTTATCAACTTATGCAATTATAATTATTTATTTATTTTATTTATGCAGTATTTTTTTTTCTTTGATATTAATTCAAGTTTTTTCTTTGATATTAATTCATGTTACACTTTTTGAGCGTGGTGACCGATAAGAAAACAAATTTTTTCTTTTATTGAATAAATGAGAATATATCCGCAATGAGAATATATCAAAAATATCCGCAATCGATTTGTAGGTATCGAAACCTCGATGTACCAAATTTGAATGATCTAACTCTATTTTTTGAGAAAAGGTATTTTAATAGGTTTTTAAAGGCCTGCAAGTCGAATAGGGATATTCAAGTTTTTTCTTTGATATGATTTCAAGTTACACTTTTTGAGCGTGGTGACCGATAAGAAAACAAATTTTAATAGAGAAAAGGTATTTAATAGGTTTTAAAGGCCTGCAAGTCGAATGGGGATATTCAAGTTTTTTCTTTGATATTAATTCAAGTTACACTTTTTTAGCGTGTTGACCGATAAGAAAACAAATTTTAATAGACAAAAGGTATTTTAATAGGTTTTAAAGGCCTACAAGTCGTATGGGGATATTCAAGTTTTTTCTTTGATATTAATGAATAAGATAACAATAATGATAAGAAGACAAATTTTAATAGAGAAAAGGTATTTTAATAGGTTTTAAAGGCCTGCAAGTCGAATGGGGATATTCAAGTTTTTTCTTTGATATTAATTCAAGTTACACTTTTTGAGCGTGGTGGCCGATAAGAAAACAAATTTTAATAGAGAAAAGGTATTTGATAGGTTTTAAAGGCCTGCAAGTCGAATGGGGATATTCAAGGATTTTCTTTGATATTAATGAATAAGATAACAATAATGATAAGAAAACAAATTTTAATAGAGAAAAGGTAGTTAATAGGTTTTAAAGGCCTGCAAGTCGAATGGGGATATTCAAGCTTTTTCTTTGATATTAATTCAAGTTACATTGTTTGAGCGTGGTGACCGATAAGAAAACAAATTTTAATAGAGAAAAGGTATTTAATAGGTTTTAAAGGCCTGCAAGTCGAATGGGGATATTCAAGGATTTTCTTTGATATTAATGAATAAGATAAAAATAATGATAAGAAAACAAATTTTAATAGAGAAAAGGTATTTTAATAGGTTTTAAAGGCCTACAAGTCGTATGGGGATATTCAAGTTTTTTCTTTGATATTAATGAATAAGATAACAATAATGATAAGAAAACAAATTTTAATAGAGAAAAGGTATTTTAATAGGTTTTAAAGGCCTGCAAGTCGAATGGGGATATTCAAGTTTTTTCTTTGATATTAATTCAAGTTACACTTTTTGAGCGTGGTGACCGATAAGAAAACAAATTTTAATAGAGAAAAGGTATTTAATAGGTTTTAAAGGCCTGCAAGTCGAATGGGGATATTCAAGTTTTTTCTTTGATATTAATTCAAGTTACACTTTTTGAGCGTGGTGGCCGATAAGAAAACAAATTTTAATAGAGAAAAGGTATTTAATAGGTTTTAAAGGCCTGCAAGTCGAATGGGGATATTCAAGGATTTTCTTTGATATTAATGAATAAGTAACAATAATGATAGGATAACAATAATGAAAAGAAAACAAATTTTAATAGAGAAAAGGTAGTTAATAGGTTTTAAAGGCCTGCAAGTCGAATGGGGATATTCAAGTTTTATCTTTGATATTAATTCAAGTTACACTTTTTGAGCGTGGTGACCGATAAGAAAACAAATTTTAATAGAGAAAAGGTATTTAATAGGTTTTAAAGGCCTGCAAGTCGAATGGGGATATTCAAGCTTTTTCTTTGATATTAATTCAAGTTACATTGTTTGAGCGTGGTGACCGATAAGAAAACAAATTTTAATAGAGAAAAGGTATTTAATAGGTTTTAAAGGCCTGCAAGTCGAATGGGGATATTCAAGCTTTTTCTTTGATATTAATTCAAGTTACATTGTTTGAGCGTGGTGACCGATAAGAAAACAAATTTTAATAGAGAAAAGGAAGTTAATAGGTTTTAAAGGCCTGCAAGTCGAATGGGGATATTCAAGTTTTATCTTTGATATTAATTCAAGTTACACTTTTTGAGCGTGGTGACCGATAAGAAAACAAATTTTAATAGAGAAAAGGTATTTAATAGGTTTTAAAGGCCTGCAAGTCGAATGGGGATATTCAAGCTTTTTCTTTGATATTAATTCAAGTTACATTGTTTGAGCGTGGTGGCCGATAAGAAAACAAATTTTAATAGAGAAAAGGTATTTAATAGGTTTTAAAGGCCTGCAAGTCGAATGGGGATATTCAAGGATTTTCTTTGATATTAATGAATAAGTAACAATAATGATAGGATAACAATAATGATAAGAAAACAAATTTTAATAGAGAAAAGGTAGTTAATAGGTTTTAAAGGCCTGCAAGTCGAATGGGGATATTCAAGTTTTATCTTTGATATTAATTCAAGTTACACTTTTTGAGCGTGGTGACCGATAAGAAAACAAATTTTAATAGAGAAAAGGTATTTAATAGGTTTTAAAGGCCTGCAAGTCGAATGGGGATATTCAAGGATTTTCTTTGATATTAATGAATAAGATAAAAATAATGATAAGAAAACAAATTTTAATAGAGAAAAGGTATTTTAATAGGTTTTAAAGGCCTGCAAGTCGAATGGGGATATTCAAGTTTTTTCTTTGATATTAATTCAAGTTGCACTTTTTGAGCGTGGTGACCGATAAGAAAACAAATTTTAAAGAGAAAAGGTATTTAATAGGTTTTAAAGGCCTGCAAGTCGAATGGGGATATTCAAGTTTTTTCTTTGATATTAATTCAAGTTACTTTTTTTGAGCGTGGTGACCGATAAGAAAACGAATTTTAATAGAGAAAGGGTATTTAATAGGTTTTAAAGGCCTGCAAGTGGAATGGGGATATTCAAGTTTTTTCTTTGATATTAATTCAAGTTACATTGTTTGAGCGTGGTGACCGATAAGAAAACAAATTTTAATAGAGAAAAGGTATTTAATAGGTTTTAAAGGCCTGCAAGTCGAATGGGGATATTCAAGCTTTTTCTTTGATATTAATTCAAGTTACATTGTTTGAGCGTGGTGACCGATAAGAAAACAAATTTTAATAGAGAAAAGGAAGTTAATAGGTTTTAAAGGCCTGCAAGTCGAATGGGGATATTCAAGTTTTATCTTTGATATTAATTCAAGTTACACTTTTTGAGCGTGGTGACCGATAAGAAAACAAATTTTAATAGAGAAAAGGTATTTAATAGGTTTTAAAGGCCTGCAAGTCGAATGGGGATATTCAAGCTTTTTCTTTGATATTAATTCAAGTTACATTGTTTGAGCGTGGTGGCCGATAAGAAAACAAATTTTAATAGAGAAAAGGTATTTAATAGGTTTTAAAGGCCTGCAAGTCGAATGGGGATATTCAAGGATTTTCTTTGATATTAATGAATAAGTAACAATAATGATAGGATAACAATAATGATAAGAAAACAAATTTTAATAGAGAAAAGGTAGTTAATAGGTTTTAAAGGCCTGCAAGTCGAATGGGGATATTCAAGTTTTATCTTTGATATTAATTCAAGTTACACTTTTTGAGCGTGGTGACCGATAAGAAAACAAATTTTAATAGAGAAAAGGTATTTAATAGGTTTTAAAGGCCTGCAAGTCGAATGGGGATATTCAAGCTTTTTCTTTGATATTAATTCAAGTTACATTGTTTGAGCGTGGTGGCCGATAAGAAAACAAATTTTAATAGAGAAAAGGTATTTAATAGGTTTTAAAGGCCTGCAAGTCGAATGGGGATATTCAAGGATTTTCTTTGATATTAATGAATAAGTAACAATAATGATAGGATAACAATAATGATAAGAAAACAAATTTTAATAGAGAAAAGGTAGTTAATAGGTTTTAAAGGCCTGCAAGTCGAATGGGGATATTCAAGTTTTATCTTTGATATTAATTCAAGTTACACTTTTTGAGCGTGGTGACCGATAAGAAAACAAATTTTAATAGAGAAAAGGTATTTAATAGGTTTTAAAGGCCTGCAAGTCGAATGGGGATATTCAAGCTTTTTCTTTGATATTAATTCAAGTTACATTGTTTGAGCGTGGTGGCCGATAAGAAAACAAATTTTAATAGAGAAAAGGTATTTAATAGGTTTTAAAGGCCTGCAAGTCGAATGGGGATATTCAAGGATTTTCTTTGATATTAATGAATAAGTAACAATAATGATAGGATAACAATAATGATAAGAAAACAAATTTTAATAGAGAAAAGGTAGTTAATAGGTTTTAAAGGCCTGCAAGTCGAATGGGGATATTCAAGTTTTATCTTTGATATTAATTCAAGTTACACTTTTTGAGCGTGGTGACCGATAAGAAAACAAATTTTAATAGAGAAAAGGTATTTAATAGGTTTTAAAGGCCTGCAAGTCGAATGGGGATATTCAAGGATTTTCTTTGATATTAATGAATAAGATAAAAATAATGATAAGAAAACAAATTTTAATAGACAAAAGGTATTTTAATAGGTTTTAAAGGCCTGCAAGTCGAATGGGGATATTCAAGTTTTTTCTTTGATATTAATTCAAGTTGCACTTTTTGAGCGTGGTGACCGATAAGAAAACAAATTTTAAAGAGAAAAGGTATTTAATAGGTTTTAAAGGCCTGCAAGTCGAATGGGGATATTCAAGTTTTTTCTTTGATATTAATTCAAGTTACTTTTTTTGAGCGTGGTGACCGATAAGAAAACGAATTTTAATAGAGAAAGGGTATTTAATAGGTTTTAAAGGCCTGCAAGTGGAATGGGGATATTCAAGTTTTTTCTTTGATATTAATTCAAGTTACACTTTTTGAGCGTGGTGACCGATAAGAAAACAAATTTTAATAGAGAAAAGGTATTTAATAGGTTTTAAAGGCCTGCAAGTCGAATGGGGATATTCAATTTTTTTCTTTGATATTAATGAATAAGATAACAATAATGATAAGATAACAATAATGATAAGAAAACAAATTTTAATAGAGAAAAGGTATTTTAATAGGTTTTAAAGGCCTGCAAGTCGAATGGGGATATTCAAGTTTTATCTTTGATATTAATTCAAGTTACACTTTTTGAGCGTGGTGACCGATAAGAAAACAAATTTTAATAGAGAAAAGGTATTTAATAGGTTTTAAAGGCCTGCAAGTCGAATGGGGATATTCAAGCTTTTTCTTTGATATTAATTCAAGTTACATTGTTTGAGCGTGGTGGCCGATAAGAAAACAAATTTTAATAGAGAAAAGGTATTTAATAGGTTTTAAAGGCCTGCAAGTCGAATGGGGATATTCAAGGATTTTCTTTGATATTAATGAATAAGTAACAATAATGATAGGATAACAATAATGATAAGAAAACAAATTTTAATAGAGAAAAGGTAGTTAATAGGTTTTAAAGGCCTGCAAGTCGAATGGGGATATTCAAGTTTTTTCTTTGATATTAATTCAAGTTACATTGTTTGAGCGTGGTGACCGATAAGAAAACAAATTTTAATAGAGAAAAGGTATTTAATAGGTTTTAAAGGCCTGCAAGTCGAATGGGGATATTCAAGGATTTTCTTTGATATTAATGAATAAGATAAAAATAATGATAAGAAAACAAATTTTAATAGAGAAAAGGTATTTTAATAGGTTTTAAAGGCCTGCAAGTCGAATGGGGATATTCAAGTTTTTTCTTTGATATTAATTCAAGTTGCACTTTTTGAGCGTGGTGACCGATAAGAAAACAAATTTTAAAGAGAAAAGGTATTTAATAGGTTTTAAAGGCCTGCAAGTCGAATGGGGATATTCAAGTTTTTTCTTTGATATTAATTCAAGTTACTTTTTTTGAGCGTGGTGACCGATAAGAAAACGAATTTTAATAGAGAAAGGGTATTTAATAGGTTTTAAAGGCCTGCAAGTCGAATGGGGATATTCAAGTTTTTTCTTTGATATTAATTCAAGTTACACTTTTTGAGCGTGGTGACCGATAAGAAAACAAATTTTAATAGAGAAAAGGTATTTAATAGGTTTTAAAGGCCTGCAAGTCGAATGGGGATATTCAATTTTTTTCTTTGATATTAATGAATAAGATAACAATAATGATAAGATAACAATAATGATAAGAAAACAAATTTTAATAGAGAAAAGGTATTTTAATAGGTTTTAAAGGCCTGCAAGTCGAATGGGGATATTCAAGTTTTTTCTTTGATATTAATTCAAGTTACACTTTTTGAACGTGGTGACCGATATAAAACAAATTTTAATAGAGAAAATGTATTTAATAGGTTTTAAAGGCCTGCAAGTCGAATGGGGATATTCAAGTTTTATCTTTGATATTAATTCAAGTTACACTTTTTGAGCGTGGTGACCGATAAGAAAACAAATTTTAATAGAGAAAAGGTATTTAATAGGTTTTAAAGGCCTGCAAGTCGAATGGGGATATTCAAGTTTTATCTGATCTACTTTATACACAAATTTTACGCGTACAGCTATTCACTGTTGTACATATATGATAGATACCTATACACCTATATACTTTCTCACAAACAGCTGCTTACGTATTCGTCCGATTTCGGAGCAGCTCGTCTTGATTCGTGCGAGCTTCGTATAGCCGAAGTCTACCGAAGTCTGCCGAACTGTGTTAGGTTTTTTTTTTCGTTACGGAATTTTTCGATTCGGTCGCCGCGCTCAAAGCCCGCGATAAAAGCTATACAATAGCTTAAAAAAAAAAATGTAGTTCCAGGTAACGTAAAAATTAATAAACAGTAGAATTTTAGAGTCAGATTTATTCGTGGGGGAGTTACATGTCTTTTCTTCTATTGTATATGTTCTGAAAGCCTTTTAAAAATTATAAAATACTCGTATTATAAGTAACTTTTAATATATGTATTAAACTTTCAATATACAGGGCGTTCCAAAATTCCCACCCGCCCTCCTAACTTGAAAATGAGTCGAAATTTTGAAAAATGGCGAAACATGTATTTAATGAATTCCAGAGGGACCTCTTTTGGTGAAAAAAGTTTGGTCCCGGGAGGGCTAGGGAGCAGCCAGGGAGGGCAACTTTAAAATTTCAAATTGGAAGGTATGTCTTGTGATACATGCCTGGAAACGTCTCTTCAAGACAATGAATTTGATATAAATAGTTTCGCCCTATGATGCTCATTAAAGAGGATACATGAGTTTTTAGATTTTTGAAATGTGGATTTCCCACTTATGTATTCCCTTTAATAATCAATGCAGAACAAAATTATTTCTACTAAATCCATTGTCTTGAAGAGAGGTTTCCAGGGTTGTATCATAAGACATATTATTCCCATTAGAAATTTTAAAGTTGCCTTCCTTAGCGGCACTCCTACAACCCCCTTGTCCGGTCCCAAACAGTTTTAGGCAAAGTATGTCTTGTGATACATCCCTGTAAACGTCTCTTCAAAACAATGAGTTTGGTATAAATAGTCTTGTCTTGCAGTGATCATTAAAGGGGATACATAAGTATAAAATCCGCATTTCAAAAGTCTAAAAACTCATGTATCCCCTTTAATAATCATCGTAGGGTAAAAATATTTATATCAAATTCATTGTCTTGAAGAGACGTTTCAAGGGATGTATCACAAAACATTGCTTCCGATTTGAAATTTTAAAGTTGTCCTCCCTAGCGGCCCCCCTAGCCCCTTGGGCCCAAACTTTCTTCATCAAAAGAGGCCCCTCTCGAATTCATTAAATACGAGTTTAGCCATTTTTCAAAGTTCCGACTCATTTTCGAGTTAGGAGGGGTGTGTGGTACTTTTGAAGCACCATGTATATACATATATTAAATGTGAAAAACAGATGCAACTTACCCTGCATTTTTAAACTGTAGCATTCATTTAAACTGCTTTTATTTTTAATTATCTAAAATAAGACAAAAATAGAACTGAATCTTAAACTTTAAATTAGGAAAACTATTCTAAGAAAAAAAAAAAAAAGGAGCAAATAAATCTTTTAAAATATTTTGAGGAGTAATCTTTCATCTTCAATGTCAATTACTTTAATTTGTGTTTCTTTCTCGAAGCAAATTTATAAATTAAAACAGAAAAAAAGGTTAAAAATTTTTCTAGGTTCTTTGTAGTGGAACACATTAGACGAAATTTAATTAGCAAATACTATTTCCTATAATCTATTATATGTTAAGGATATTATAAGATGAATTAAAGTGCTTTTCATTCTTGTAGTTATTTTCTTGTTTATTTTATTTTATTTTATTTCTTTGAAATTTAAAATTAACGTTTAATGCCATTATAATCTAAAGTAATACTTCAAAATAAAATTTACCAAATAAAAAAATGTCTAAAATTGTTTAAACTTAAATAATTTTTATAACTAATTTTTCAACAGAAATGGTATTTTCATGCTCAATTTTTTTTCATTATCTACATCTTTTCATCAAAAATTTAAATACTTTAATTATTTTTGAATTTTATATATATTTTATATATAAAATTAAAAAGATACAAAAATAAACACACACACACACACACACACACACACATATATATCTTTATATATATATTTCTTTTGTGCGTGTGTATGTCACTGAACTCCTCCTAAACGGCTGGACTGAGTTTAATGAAATTTTTTGTGTGTCTTCAGGTGGCTTCGAGAATGGTTTAGATTTACAAATGAAAGTTGTAACTTAATTAGTTCTTTCTTAATTAATGTTTAACCAACTCTTTCAACAACTTTTCCACCTAGATGGCGTGAGTAGTCGTAAACACGATGTCAGAATTTATTTAATGTTGAAATGAATAATATTATAGTTTTAAAAAATTAAAGAACACGCTTTTATAGAAATGTGAACTAAAAAGCACGAAATATCTATCTTAGTATTAAAATTCAGGGTAAGAGAAAATCGTGTGAGTTACACACCGTTATATTTACATACATTTAAATATTTAATTAAAATAACTTAGAATTAACAAAAACCATTTTTAAAAAATCTCCCCTAACGGGGATCGAACGTTGGACCTTTAGATTCGTAGCGCGGTGCCTTACCTCGACGCCGCATCGTTCACGTAGGGAAAGTATTTTTTTTTATAATATAAATTTTTTGTTTGCTCCCAGAGAAGTTACAAACAAACATACATACATACATACAGGTGAAGCTAATAAAAGCGTGTTAAAAATGAAATTTTAACCGTATCTTACGAAGTGTTTAAAATATTTTTTCAAAATTAATATTTTTAGAATCGTAACCGTATCTTACGAAGTGTTTAAAATATTTTTTTCAAAGTTAATATTTTAGAATCGTAAACACGATGTCAGAATTTATTTAATGTTGAAATGAAAAATGAATTTTTAACCGTAAGTGTTTAAAATATTTTTCAACGTTAATATTGTTAAAATGTTAAAATTAGTTAAAATGGTATATTCTTTTAAAAAATTCATCAATATCCGACGGAGTTATTTTATGTTAAAATGAAAAATGAATTTTTAGGCCATTATTATTTGTGCAGATGGAAAATGTATTAAAAGTTTTCCGAAAAATTTCTCGATCACAAATGTTGACGGATATCCAATATATCGTCGAAGAATTCCCGATAATGGCGTACAATCTTATCATCTATGGCGGTCATCTATGTCAACAACATAGATATTGACATTGATAACCGATGGGTGGTCCCATATTCGCCTCTGCTGAGCAAAACATTCAATGCTCATATTAATGTTCAGTTCTGCAGTTCAGTGAAGAGCATCAAATACATTTGCAAGTATGTGAATAAAGGCAGTGATATGGCTGTATTTCGAGTTGAAAATACCAATGTGAATGCTCCTCTGGTGAATAACAACGATGAAATAACACATTACCAAACTGGCCGGTACGTGAGCTCCAATGAAGCTGTTTGGCGTATCTTTGGTTTCCCAATTCATGAACGGGATCCAGCAGTTCTTCATTTAGCCGTCCATCTTGAAAATGGCCAGCGCGTATATTTCACGAGCGAGACAGCGATTGATCGTGCTATAAATCCACCAAAAACTACACTCACCGAATTTTTTGAATTGTGTAATCGTGCGGATGCTTTTGGTGCTTTTGCACGGACATTACTCTATTCAGAAGTACCACGCTATTTCACATGGGCTCCAACAAAAAAATGGATGCCCCGCAAGCAAGGCACGCCGATTGATGCATGTCCCGGTTTATTCAAATCAAACACCTTGGAACGAGTATTTACGGTCAATCCAAGGCAGACTGAGTGCTTTTATCTTCGACTGTCATTGGTTAATGTCATCGGCCCTTTGTCATTTCAATATTTACGTAAAGTGAATGGACAACAGTATCCAACGTATAGAGATGCATGCCTTGCACTCGGCTTGCTGGAAGACGACAACCAGTGGGAGTGTATGCTTGCTGAAGTAGGACTGAACTGTACAGCAAAACAAATTCGTCTACTATTCGCTATAGTGTTGACTACATGTTTCTCGGCCCGAGCAGAGACATTATGAGAAAATCACAAAGATTCAATGACTAATGATATATTGCATCAACATCGTTCACGGTGCAACGATCTAACGATAGTATTCAGTGACGCTATGTACAATGAAGCATTGATTGCTATTGAAGATCTTTGCATTATCATTGCCAACTTACCACTCAGTCATTTCGGTATGCATTCAACAAATCGAAATGCATCTGATTTAATAAGCACTGAATTGAATCGTGAACTACAATACAATACTGTAGAAATGGCAGCGATTGTTGCTCGCAATGTCCCACTAATGAATGAAGAACAAAGAACCATTTACGACCGCATCATGCTCGCAGTTTTAGCAGGACAAGGTGGATTCTTTTTTTTTTTTTTTTTTTTTTTGGGGTGCACCAGGTGGAACTGGCAAAACATTCCTTATTTCGCTAATTCTCGCCGAAATACGATCAAATAATGGCATCGCATTGGCTGTTGCATCATCTGGCATTGCGGCAACTTTATTGGATGGATGCAGAACAGCTCATTCTTTATTTAAACTGCCACTAAATATTCAAAATAACCCAGACGCAGTGTGCAACATAAAAAAAACAATCGTCCATGGCCACAGTGCTGAAATAGTGTAAAATTCTTATCTGGGATGAATGCACTATGGAACACAAACATTCGATTGAGGCGTCGAACAGGACATTGAAAGATATAAAAAAACAACGACAAACTATTTGGCGGCACTCTGTTACTCTTTTCAGGTGATTTCAGACAAGTATTTCCCGTTATTCCGTGTTCAACATACGCTGATGAGATCAACGCGTGCTTAAAATCATCGTCATTGTGGCTTAATGTTGAAAAACTACAACTGAAAGTAAATTTGTGCGTTCAAAAGCTTCAAGATCCATCCGCTGAAACATTCTCAAATCAATTGTTAGATATCGGCGATGGAAAAGTTACTACAGATGAAACTGGATGCATAAAATTACCGACCGATTTCTGCACAATCATTGATTCTCAAGATGCTCTTATTGACCAGATATTTCCCGATGTACACAGACGATACACAAATCATGAGTGGCTGGCAGAAAGAGGAATTTTAGCAGCAAAAAATGTGGACGTCAACGAATTGAATCTCAAGATACAACATTTGTTACCAGGAGACTTGGTGTCATACAAATCTAATGATACAGTTTGCGATGCCACCGAAGCTGTAAATTATCCAACAAAGTTTTTAAACTCATTGGATTTACCAGGCATGCCACCGCATATTTTACAACTGAAGGTTGGATCTCCGGTTATTTTGCTTCGTAATTTGAACCCACCACGGTTGTGCAACGGCACGCGATTAGTCATAAAAAAATTAATGAAAAATGTTATCGAAGCCATCATTTTAAATGACAAATTCCGAGGTGAAAATATATTACTACTGCGAATTTCTATTATACACACAGATGTGCCAATTCAATTTAAACGCCCTCAATTTCCAATTAGATTGGCATTTGCAATGACTATCAATAAGTCTCAGGGCCAAACGATTTCTGTCTGTGGCTTAGATTTGAGCACATCATGTTTTTCACATGGACAATTATACGTGGCTCTCGAGTGGGCAAACCATCCAGTTTGTTTGTATTGGCGAAAGATGGGATAACAAAAAATATTGTACACTCTGTTGCATTAAGGGAATGATATTGTTTTTTAGTAATATTGTTATAAGTAGCGATATGTATATAATTTTAAAGAATCAATTTTAATAAATTAAAAAAATTAATGATTGGTGTTTTGTTATTTTTATATTCTTTCGCCGTTCACAGCGCTCCATACATCTTCCACTTATATACCACATCCTAACACACTTACAATAAGTTAGTTATTTTTTTCTAGCAAAATATTCTCTAGAAATAATTTATATGACAAAACAACGTTTGTCGGGTCAGCTAGTATATATATATAAACCTATTTGGCCGAGTTCAATTTCATAAACACATTCAAAACTTACTTAGTCCAAATTTATAACATCTAAAATATTTTTTTTTTAATATTTTAGTCAAAACCCTGAATTATTATCAAATATTGCATCCAAATTTTATTCTTGACAATTTATAATAGAAATCTGTGATTGAGGGAGTGAGGACTTTGACTGGTCCACCGAAATATACTGCCTTGACACAGTGTTGCCAGACTTACCGACTTTTTTATTCAAGTCACCATTAATTTAAAAAAATGAAATTTCATATTTATTGTAGAGGATTCTTTGATTCGATTCGTCTGTTAATCATATTAAATATCCCTATCTGATAATATGACTACTGAGTAAAAGTGTCGCAAATTTTGTCCTGACATTGTATTTTGGACTTACCATATTTTGTTCATTGTGTGAAATATGATACAATTACCTTTTTTGAATAAATCATTAAATTTTGGAAAATTGGTTCTGCTAAAAACTAAGATTGTATTTTTGCTATTTTTATTAAAAGAAAAAAAAAAGAATTATTGTGGTATAGCTGCAGTGCCTAGAATACATAGTGTGAAAGAAAGCGACCAGCAATTCAGTGCCCTAAAGATTAAGCCTCTTAAGATATTAATATGGGACATATTTCAGACCAAGACCTTTACAAAAAAAAAAAAAAAAAAAAAATACATACGGTCTTAATTAAGAAACTCCTCCTTCTTTGAAGTTGGTTAAAAAGTGAATTTAAGCAAACATTAAAAATAATATTTTACAGAAATTACGACAGTACTTGTTTTGGCTGTTGTTGTCAGAAAATGGACGCTTGTAATAAGTAAAAAAAAAAGTATTCCCGTCTTACTACTGGTGCCAATATAGTTGTATTTTACCGAAATATCTGAAATAAATAAATGAACTCGCTCAGTTGTACATTTTCGGCTTTAAATGACAAGAAAAAAAGAAAATTCTACTATTTCTTGTTTATGTTTCTCCAGCACAATTGTATAAGTCAGATCGTAAAAGAATATGTTCAATTTTCGACTTTTTAAGATCGCTTACTCATTCAAAATGGTGATTCATTTTCAAAACGTGATCTGATTATCTGAAAACATTCTGGTTATTTTTAACATTAATTCTAATTTTAGATTTAACAATAAATCTATATTAATAAAATCAGACTTTTGTCTGTAAATTTGTCAGAATAAAAAAATTTTTTGATATCGCTACGTTTCAACCACCATGAAAGCCTAAAATGACTTCAGAAAATTTTGCCTGTGTGTGTGTGTGTGTCATGGTGTCCGTATTGTCTGTAACGCTATTTTTCTCCGTGCATCACTTGAGAACGACCTGACGGAATTCAACGGCGCTTCGCAGGAATTTAGGTCTTTACACTGCAAATAAAAGGGTCTTAAAGTAAGACATAAAAACAACTGAAACGGCATTTAAGACACGTAAATGTCTTAAAATGAACCTTGGACGTTATAGGTATTTTAATTTAAGACAGAAATATGTCTGAAATATCAATTCAGACACACAAATGTCTGAAACGCGTAAATATGCGAATTTTCAGATGGTAGCTTTATGAAATTATATTTTTATGGAATAATACGCTAGGGATGTGAATGATATTTGCATGCTATTATCTTTATCACAATTCATAAACAACATATTTAGACACAAAGCTTATTTTGTTCCAAAGAAAAAAAATCCCTGTCTTTAAAGCTTTCTTATATTAAAAGAAAAAGTGTGAAGACGGATGTAGCAAGTAATTTCTAGAGAAGAAAGCGAATTTATAAGTGAACAATCGTGAATAATTTGTGCATATATTTTTTCTTTCTTTCTTATTTTTTTTATTCATTTAAAAACTTTTTTCTTTCACAAATTCACCTACATCTAAATGTAAAATTACAAATAATTTTCTGGTATTCATGATTACAGTTTGTTTTTATTTAAATATCACTTTAAGGAAA
Source organism: Salticus scenicus (assembly GCA_963930645.1). NCBI lineage: Eukaryota > Metazoa > Arthropoda > Arachnida > Araneae > Salticidae > Salticus > Salticus scenicus. The sequence continues at coordinate 339,541,898 of OZ005652.1, read as the reverse complement.
GAAATCGTTATCGAGGGATGAAACCTTCACATACTTGTTATGCATTATTAAAAAATTATGGTCCTCTATTTATGAAATTTAAGACAATAATATTTAATACGTTTAAAATATCATACTATCAATAGTTTTATGGCAAAAAATTAGAAATAAAACATAACACTGCAATTAGTTTCACGAATACTGCAGTACATTATATCATAAAAACACCTATTCGTGCATTCGACGGTAGCGTGATTGGGAAATGCTTCACTCCGACGATTTTTGGCTCGAGGTTTCAGTTTCCTTGGACAGTGTGAGTTCGAATTCCAACGCCGGAAAATGGGATTTTTTCTTCTTCTTTTTTATATAAATATTTCATTAATGCTCTAAACAATTCTAAAATATATTTTTAACAGAAAAACATAATCGCACGCCATATTTATTTATTTATATATTTATTAAAAAGCCTTAAAAACTGTAGTTTTTTAAGCCTAATATGGCGGTGTTTTTAAGCCTAAAACATGGCAGCGTTTTAAGACACTTGCAATATCATATTTTCTGATGCAAAAAGGTGTTTTAAAAAGTAAGACTTTTTTTTTCGCCTAAAAAATGACCATTAATTTAAGACACTTTTTAAACTGAATTTAAGACATTTACGTTTACAGTGTACCCAACTTAAAATTGTATCTATCAACTTTTCAGAATTTCCCCCATGTTCCCCCCTAACGGGCAAAAGACAAAAACAGTTTTGTCCGGGTATCAGTTGAAAACGACTGGACGGAATTAATCGGCGCTTCGCAGTAATTTAGGTCTTTACCCAACTTAAAATTATATATATCAACTTTTCAGAAATTCCCCCACGTTCCCCCCTAGGAGGTCAAAAAATAAAAACACGTTTGTCCAGGCAGCACTTGAGAACGGCTGGACGGAATTCAACGGTGCTTGTCAGAAACTTAGATCTTTACCCTACTTAAAATTATATCTATCATTTTTTCAGAAATTTTCCCACGTTCCCCCCTGGGGTGGCGAAAATCAAAAACACGTTTGTCCGGGTGTCACTTGAGAACGTCTAGTCGGAATTCAACGGCGCTTCGCAGGAATTCAGGTCCTTACGACACTTAAAATTATATCTATCAACCTTTCCGAAATTACACCCCTTTTCCCCTGGGTAGAGGCAAAAGACAAAAACACATGTGTAAGCATAACTCGGCTCCTAATTATTTCACTGTAAAGAAATTTCTCCTGGGGAGACTCGACATGAGTACAAATAACACATTATCTGTGATTTAGGAATTTTCGCTTTTTATGGAAAGGGAGGGGGAAATGAATTTTTTTCGGGAAGTATCGAAAATTCCTCATTTTTGAGTAGATACATAAAATGGAAGAAAGATATTGAAAAAAGGCTATGCGACTTCCTTAGGATATTTCCAAGAGCACATTTTTGTTTTTTTGTGGTTTACGGTATATATATACAGTGCCCGCCGCTTATTAAAATCACATTCGTTTCTAGCCAAAATGATTTTATAAAGCGACTTATTTTTATATGCGGCGAACGTTTCTGCATTCAAGAAAAAAGTATTACTTTCCGGAATTTGGAAAGAAATTTCAAAAGGTATTAGATAATGGAATTAATAAACAATATTAATTAACTTTTGTCAGATAATTAGTTAATTGCTACTTCAAAATAAGTAAATTAAACACATCTCAAATTCTGATATACTTTTCTTTGAGAAAATCATCATTACTTTGGCCAAAAGTTCTTTTAAATTTAAAATCTTTTTGTTTAAAACTCTTGCTTTTTAGTTATTTCAGAATAATAACAAGAAATTTTCTAGTAATATATAACAGTTTAAAAATATATACATCACATGCGAACCAAATCAAATTTGTAACTTATTACTGCTTTGAAGAATACAGTCCTTGAAATTGCTACTAAAACAAGTGATAGGGCCGGGCCTGCTTTAAATGTAAACTTTTCGACAAAGATTGATAACAGAGAGATTGCTCAATTTTCCTTTCCTTTTTATTTAAAAAATAAAAAGTCACAGTGTAAGTAAAAATTTGCTTAGCGTGCATAAATGGGATTTTAATTGCTGAAGAGATTTTTTTTTTGAGTTTATTAACCGGCGATGTTGATTTTATTAAGCGGCCGTTTTATAATTGGTTTGTATTGATTTGATTCCGGTCATGGCAATTTGATCAGATTAAGCGGCTGATTTTATTAACCAGTGAATTTATTAAGCGGCGGTTACTGTATATATATATGTAGGAAGTTATGTGGAAAGCTTTGTGTTCCATGTACAGACAACAGATGGCGCTGCCTCTGATGCCCATCTTTCGAGAACATGACGAACGGAAGATAGTTGAGATCTGCCTGTAATGAAGAGATGTTGAGACGTCAGCGCGAAGGCTGATATGGTCATTTTCTTTTAATTAGAGCTTGTAGTTCTCTTAGTAGTTTGGTAGAGCCATGGAGGGCTCTATACCACAATCTCACATATTTGATAAAGTGCGCGAAGGTACTTTTGTGAATTCTAAGTGTGAGCAAGTGCTTAAATGTTGCTTTGTTACGGTTATACTGATGAAGAGAGCTCGTTCTGAGTGTTAAACCTCGAAACAAGCAGTTGGTTAATTATGCAAATTCTGCTATTATCATTTTTTCTTTGTGTATCTTGTGTTGTATGTGTTACGTAATAAATGTTTAGTCATCTAAGTCGCATCTCATCATTGCCCCACCCCTAGACGCCCAGCCAAGATTCTACAAGTGGGGACTCTGCCGCGATATTATGGCAATACCAACAAGTTATAAAAGGTAACTGTTATATATTTATCATTCTGTTTGATAATAAACAATAATGAGTAATGCATAAATTGAGCAAAAAGAATTTAGTATAGTTTTGAATTAGAAATTAATGGAGAAATATTTTTAAGAACAGTTCTGCTTTCGATTTGTATGTTTAAGATAAAATAAATATATCACTTGAGAAGAATGAATAAAAGTAATAATATGATTGAAATATATGATTTTGAGTAATCTTTCATAATTTTGCTTATTGTTGTTTACAATATTATTTTAAAACGAAAGTGATAACAATTATTAAATAGAGAACAATAATGGTGATATTATGTGTATATAATAATAACTGAGATATATATAAATTGTTCTAAATATTCTATTGAGTAAAATAAATTGTTCTGAATGTGGTTATTTAAAAATCATGATAATTTAGGTTTGAGAACAAAAACCACAGAAGCACTTTTAAGAAAAATGTTCTCATATTATTTTGTTTCTATTTAAGTATGATATTAATTTGGTAGAAATATTGAAATATCTTTTGGTATAAGTAATTATTGAGAGTTATAATGGCCCAAAACGTGTCACAAGGTATTAGAAAAGCCGATTTAAAAACAATTGCTGAAGAATTAGGCCTAGCTGTTCCGGCAGAAGCTAAGGTAGTTGAAATCAAAACTTTGATTGAGAGTTCTGATATTTATAAAAATGATTTAGAATTTGTTAGAGGTGTTATTAAAATGCTAGTAGAAGAGCAAAAGTTGAAATCTTTAGAAGAACAAACCAAAATTGAGATAGAAAGAATTAAACTATCCCAGTTAGAAAAAGAAATAGAGTTACAGAATTTAAAGTTACAGGCTGCAACAAATAATTCTAGTAATAATGTTGAGCAATCAAATTCGGAAACTACTTCCCAATCATTAGAAAATTTAATTAGAAGTATTCGAACTTTAACCATTTCAGTACCTGAGAAACCTGAAGCTTTGCACTTATTTTTTCAATCCCTTGAAAAAGCATTCGTCTCTAAAAATGTACCGTCTAAATTTAAATCGGAAATATTGATTAATTTATTGGGAGATAAATGTAATCAGGTTCTTGCGTACGTAACCACCGAAGAAATTAACGATTATGAAAAAGTTAAGGAATTAATTTTAAGACAATTTCAACCAACGCCGCGTGAATGTTTAAGTAATTTTAAAAATGCGCTGCGTAATCCATCAGAATCTCATGTCCAGTTTGCTTCCCGTCTAAGCGCTTCTTTTGATTACTATTGTAGATTGAGAGGGGTTAACGACGTTAAGCAATTGTTTGATCTTTTAGTTTCTGATAAATTATATGAAACGCTGGATTCTAGAACTAGGGAACATATTAGTGTTCGAGAAGTTCAAAATTGGTTTAAACCCAACGAATTAGGTCGGGAGTGTGATTTATTCTACTCTTCTAGAGGGAAGTCGTTAATTGAAACTAATAATAATACGCGAATCGAAAGTTCAGGGAATAAGCGGTTTGTAAACAAAACTCCTTTTAGAAAGACACATTATAATAATAAAGATCCCATAATACGTAATTCGGTATCTAATCAAACTCACGAAAAGCATGAAAGAATGCGTTACATTTGTGGGGCAAAAGGGAAAACATTTCATTTCGCTAGAGTCTGTCCTAAACGTATTTCAGAGAAAAAAGAATTCCGTGAAAATCTTCCAACGAATTCAGTAGTTCAATCCGAAACAAGTCCGACTAACCTAATTGTTAATGAGCTTGAATATGTTGATATTTTAGTGGATGATATTCCACATAAGGGGCTAAAAGATACAGGTTCTTCGATTCTAGTTGTAAATAAAAACAGCATTCCACAGACTAAAAATGTTATTTCTTCAACCACTCTAGTTAGCTGTTTTAATGAAAAGAAAGATGCAATTCTAACTGAATTTAAAATATCTTTGCCTAATCATGATTCAGTAAACATAATAGGAGCTTTATGCAACAATTTGTCATGCGACGTAATTCTGCCTGGTAATATCTTTCATATTCTGAAACCTCAAAATAAGGAGGAAACAGATGTTTCGAATTCCACCGACATAGGGGGGGGGAATTTTTCTGAGTTCGGGGGAAAGCGATTTCGATGAAGCAAGTGAGGGTTCTTTTTCTTTATTTGATCGAAGGGAAAATGAAATAGATTCTGTTTTTTAAAATATGTGCAATTTTGCAGAAGAAACAAAATTCGATGTCACTCGCATTTTAGATAAGTCGTTAAAAGAGAGATTAAGCGAGTTAATAAAAAGTTATAAGCCAGTTAAAACAAAAAGTACTGATTTAAAAATGTCCATTATTTTATCTGATGATACACCAGTATGTTTACGCTCTCGCAGATTATCATTTGTAGAGAAATCAGAGGTGGATAAACAAATTGACCAGTGGTTAAAAGATGGTATAATTAGAGAAAGTACGTCAAATTACGCTTCGCCAATAGTGGTGTGTAGGAAAAAAGATGGAGGAATAAGGTTATGCTGTGATTATCGTGCTTTAAATAAGAAAATTATTAAAGATAAATACCCGTTGCCAAATATTGAGGATTTATTTGATAGATTAGGGGAGGGTAAAGTTTTTTCGACACTAGATTTAAAGAAAGCGTTTTTACAAGTTGATGTTGAGGAAAAAAGTAGGAAATATACGGCTTTTGTGACCGATAATGCCCAGTATGAGTTTCTAAAAGTTCCCTATGGATTATGTAATAGTCCCTTAGTATTTCAAAGATATGTAAATTATGTGTTTAAAGACCTATTAAAAGATGGTAATTATTTATTTAGATGATATAATTATTCCATCTAAAGATGAGAATGAAGGGTTAGATAAATTAAAACGTGTGTTAGAAACGGCATCAAAATTTGGTCTAAAGTTAAATTTAAAGAAATGTCAGTTTTTGAAACGAAAGATCGATTTCTTAGGTCACATAATTGAGAATGGCACGATTAAACCCTCAGTAGAAAAAACTCTTGCAGTCCAAAATTTCCCAGAACCCCGTAATGCTAGGGAAGTGCAGAGTTTCTTAGGTTTAACGGGTTACTTTAGAAAATTTATTCGTTCATATGCCAACATAGCAAGACCCCTCAGTGACTTATTACGTGCTACCAATCCATTTAAATTCGAGAAAGAACAGAAATTGGCTTTTCAAAAGCTGAAAGACATTTTATCGAATACACCTGTGTTACATCTTTTTAAACAAGGTCATAAATTAGAAGTTCATACAGATGCATCTAAATTAGGATTCGGTGCAATCTTATTACAACAAGATGACGATGGACAGTACTATCCAATTCATTATATGAGTAAAAAGACCTCGGTACAAGAAGAAAAATACTGTAGTTATGAATTAGAAGTGTTAGCGATAGTAGAAGCCCTTAAAAAATTTAGGAACTATTTATTAGGTAGTAAATTTAAAATCTATACTGACTGTCAAGCGTTCACTAAAACTTTAGATAAACGTGAATTGACACCTAAGGTAGCCAGGTGGTCTTTCCTGCTACAGGAATTCAATTACGAAGTAGAACATCGTCCTGGTAAACAAATGCAGCATGTTGACGCGCTTAGCAGACACCCTGTAATGACTGTAACAACTGATACTCTCACTCATCGTATTGCTACTGCTCAAGAAAATGACGAGTTTATCAAAACCATGAAATATCTTTTACAACAGAACCAAAAGACGAATATGTGTTAAAAAATAATATTTTATATGAAGTGTTAAATGATAGGGATGTACTAATTGTCCCAGAGACCATGCAAATTGAGGTCGTAAAGAAATGTCCTGCCTTAGGACATTTTTCGGCTAATAAAACTGAAGAGTTAGTCAAACGCGACTATTACTTTTCTAATATGAAAAAATGCGTAGATAATGTTGTAAAAAGTTGTGTAGAATGTATACTCGTAAATAAGAAACAGGGAAAAGGAGAAGGTTTTTTGAACCCTATCCCTAAAGGAGATATACTGTTATCTACTTATCACATCGATTTTGTGGGTCCATTACCGACCACTAATAAAAACTATAATCACATTTTCACTGTCATCGACGGATTTAGTAAATTTTCATGGCTATATCCTGTGAAATCAACTTCTTCAGCAGACGCCTTGCAAAAATTAAAACAGCAAGCTGCTATTTTTGGTAACCCCGCAAGAATAATATCTGATCGTGGACCTGCGTTCATATCGAAGGAATTTGCTGATTACTGTGAATCAGAGGGAATCGAACATGACACCATCACAACTGGAATCCCAAGAGGAAACGGTCAAATAGAGAGACTCCACCGAACAATCATTCCTGTATTATCCAAGTTATGTATAAATGACCCGAACAAGTGGTACAAGTTGTTGAGGCTGTCCAGAGAACTATTAATTCCACCGTATCAAGAAGTACCAAAAGAACTCCGTTTGAATTACTCACTGGAGTAACAATGAGAAGGAAAGAAGATAAAAGAGTACTATAGCTCCTCGAAGAGGAAAGGATAAATTCCATGCTTGATAATCTTAACACCATTCGTGAAGAAGCAAGAAAAAACATTCTTAAGATTCAAGAAGAAAATCGCAGATGTTACAACAAGAAGAGAAAGAAAGCGCATGTTAATGATCTAGTTGTCATTCAGCGAACTCAGTTTGGAACCGGCATGAAACTCAGACCAAAATTCTTAGGTCCTTATAAAGTTGTGCGAATAAAGACCAAAGACAAATATGAAGTCGAGAAGATAGGTAATCATGAAGGACCTATACATACTAGTACTTCTGCAGACCATATGAAATTATGGTCCACAAACTAAACTAAAATCCAATAATATAGACTAATGAACTTTAAAGAAAAAGTTAACTGTAAATTTTAATGTACATAATTATTTTTAATGTCTGTTTCTCTTTTTCGTTTTTTTTTCTTTTAATTGTATTTCGCAGACATCCTTTAGTATCCCAGGCTAGTTCGACGGTGAGGTCACCGTACATCAGGATAGCAGAGCGTTGTAGGAAGTTATGTGGAAAGCTTTGTGGCACACATTCCATGCACAGACAACAGATGGCGCTGCCTCTGATGCTCATCTTTCGAGAACATGACGAACGGAAGATATTTGAGATCTGCCTGTAATGAAGAGATGTTGAGACCGTCAGCGCGAAGGCTGATATGGTCATTTTCTTCTAATTAGAGCTTGTAGTGCTCTTAGTAATTTGGTAGAGCCATGGAGGGCTCTATACCACAATCTCACATATTTGATAAAGTGCGCGAATGTACTTTTGTGAATTCTAAGTGTGAGCAAGTGCTTAAATGTTGCTTTGTTACGGTTATCCTGATGAAGAGAGCTCGTTCTGAGTGTTAAACCTCGAAACCAGCAGTTGGTTAATTATGCAAATTCTGCTATTATCATTTTCTTTGTGTATCTTGTGTTGTATGTGTTACGTAATAAATGTTTAGTCATCTAAGTCGCATCTCATCATTGCCCCACCCCTAGACGCCCAGCCAAGATTCTACATATATACATATATATATATATACTAGCAGACCCGGCCACGCGTTGCTGCGGCTAAGTAATACGTTGATAATTTGATAAGGTATATAGTATTTCCCCACAACTGGATTTGGCGATTTTTTTTTCTTTTTTTTTTTTTTTTTTTTTGGCGTCTTTTTGAACGATAACGAAGTCGTTCTGGATTATTTGCAATGAAATATGTTAACCTGCATGCTTTTATTTTAGATTTATGATTTAGCCATAATCGCCAAATCCAGTTGTGGGGAAATACTATAGTTGTTACCCACAACTATAACTTATAATATAACTTCAGTAATTATATTCGGATAATTATAACTTCAGTATATCCCCACAGCTGAATTTGGCGATTTTTCTTTGGCGCCGTTTTGAACGATAAAGATGTCGCTCTGGACTGTTTGTGATATAATATGGCAGCCTATATGTTGTTTATTTTGGATTTATTATTTTATGTTTTTGATTTATGATTTAGATTATCATTTATGATTTATAGATTTATGATTTAGCCATAATCGCCAACAAAAAATCGCCAAATGTCGTTGTGGGGATATACTGATTAATATATTACTGAAAAGATTAATATATTTTAACGAAGTGGTGAGAAGATTCTGAGTATGTTAAAATTTTAATAGTAAATTCAAGTTAATCTAGAAGGAAAGCATTGAGGATTAAGATAAGAAAATTGCAAGATTTTACGATCGCATTTTCAGCAATAAATATGAGTCAAAATTTAATGCAAAATACATATATAAATCACAAATTTAATCAGGAACGTTAAATTGGTAAGTTATTAAAGAAAAAGTAAAGAAAAATAAGAGAAATCATTAACTAAAGTTTCGAACATCGATCATATAGATTAGCGTTACAAAACAAATAAACAGACTTAAACTCTTCCAGACTTTCAAATAAGTTTTAAATTAACTTTTAAAATTTAATGTTAAATAAAACAGACTTTTAAATAAGTTTTAAAATATTGAAATAATTACTTTTTATTTAGAACGTTATGTATAGATCACAAATTTCTTAAAGAAAACGAAGTAATACAGATTAGAATAATGCAACAAAAATTGAAAAAGCAAGGTTATGTCGTAAATAAATTTTTAACACACGTGTCACGTGAAATAAATTGTAGCATATACATAATGTAACTGACATAAGATATTAACATGTTGCAGCGGAATAAATTTCATATCTATCATCCTTGGCGGAAAAAAAATAATATCGCCAAATTATCTGGCGCACACATTTAATTCCTTTCAAAAATCATGGTTATTTTAACAACTTATATTAAGAGAGTAATGAATAATATGAAACAATATTTCGCACAATACATATTACGAAAATATACATCTAGCTTGTATATTTTCGTGTTACGTTTTTGATCGCCAAATACGAAAAACTCCAAGGACGACAGAGCTTTGAAATTTAAAATTAAAATTTTGTCAATTTGACGACAGCAAAATAACTCAATCTAACGTATGCACATGATAAATAATACATATCTATACAAAAATATGGGGATTAAAATCCGGAAATAATTTTCCTCGTTTTTTAATAATTTTTTATAAAAAATACAATGGGTGATTAACATAAGAAATCTTTTTCTTGATTTCACAGGCGGTCAGTGACGTCACACTTCGCTTGTGTACAACTACATACTTTATCAATGCGAATAAAATCTTTAAATTGATTATGACGTTAATTTTCGTGAGATGAATAATTTAACTTTTTATAATTTTTTAACGTTCACGTTTGATTAAATGTATTTTCTTTTATGTCGAAAGAAAATGAACTCGTATTTTTTCTTTTTGGCAACAATTAAACTTATGGAACTCACAGATATTTTGGAGCAACTTTAACAAAGGTCTATAATTAACAAATAATTGCAATAAAACAATATTGTGACTATAAACTGAGATAAAAACTATCCTATCTCTCAAGTTGGACCAAACTGCACACAGTGTGCAAAATTTCATTAAAATCGGTTCATTAGTTTAGGAGTTTATCGCGGACAAACATCGTGACACGTAATTTTTATATATATACAGATATCTATGATAGAACTACATTAGCACTTTATCAATGTGTATAAAATCTTTAAATTGATTATGACGTCAATTTTCGTGAGATGCATAATTTAACTTTTTATAATTTTTTAACGTTCACGTTTGATTAAATGTATTTATTTTTATGTCGAAAGAAAATGAACTCGTATTTATTTATTTTTTTTTTTGGCAACAATTAAATTAATGGAACTCACAGATATTTTGGAGCAACTTTAATAAAGGTCTATAATTAACAAATAATTGCAATAAAACAATATTGTGACAATAAATTGAGATAAAAACTATCCTATCTCTCAAGTTGGACCAAACTGCACACAGTGTGTAAAATTTCATTAAAATCGGTTCCTTAGTTTAGGAGTTTACCCCGGACAAACATCGTGACACGTAATTTATATATATATATACATATATATATATATATATATATATATATATATATATATATATATTGTGGGGGGGGGTTACGAGGGGCAATATCGAGATACCCTTTTTAGCGCTAAATTTGTCCTGAGAAATCCATTGGAGCTGCGGTCCCCAATTTTGGTGCTTGGATTGTTTATATGTGTCCGACACCTAAAGAAACGTGATTTATCGAAGTATCCCCGCTTCCCTTGGAGAGCAGGAAGCAAAAGAAAGTTTGTAAGCATAACTCGACCCTAAATTACCTCACGTTGGAGAACTTGCACATGGTGAGATTAGATTTGAGTATGAATAAAACATTATGTACGATTTTGGAATTATTGATTCTTAAAGGAAAGAGGGGAAAAATCGTTTTTTCGGGGGAAAATTTCAGTAATTCCGGATTTTTTAGTAGAGCTCTACTAAAGGTGTTACAAAGGTATTGAAAACAGCCATATGTCTTCTTTAGAATATTTCCAAAAACACTTCTTTGTGTGTGTGTGTGTGTGTGTGTGATTTTCATTTTTTTTTCTGGGGGGGGGGGGTTACGAAGTAGCAAATTCAACACCCAATCCCCCCACTTTCAGCGCTAAATTTGGCTTGGGATATCTAGGAGATCTGCAGCCACGAAATTTGGTGCTTGTTTATAAAAAATCTGGTGTGAAATAACCACACGACTTCCATTACCCACTATTACACGTATTATATATGCATTTTTGAGAGATAATGTGATCAGAAAACATAAAAGTGACCTAAAGAGAAAATCGTTAGAGCCGTTTTTGAGATACCAACTTAAAAAAAAAAATCAATTATTGACCGGAAAACAATAATTACATACAAAAGGATATTTAAAAGTGAGTTAATAGGGCCAGTTTGAAAAAAATCCACACAGCCATTTTTAAAGAATGCGCTTGCAAGACCTGAAATTGAGCTATTTGTACATGATGCCTATCCATTTTCCTGAACTAACCAACTATATCATTCGAAAGGACATCTAATAGAGTGTTTATATAGCAAATTTGAAGAAAATTGTTAGAGCCGTTTTTGAGATACGGACTTACGGTCCCACTTACGGTTTCCGATGTCCCATTTCCGGTTAAACTCAATTATTGACAGGAAAACAATAATTATATACAAAAGCATATTTAAAAGTGAGTTAAAATGGCGAGTTTGAAAAAAATCCGTACAACCGTTTTTAAAGGAACGCCTTTGCGAGGCCTGAAATTGAGCGATTTATACAGGACGCCTATCAATTTTCCTGAACTAACCAACTATATCATTCGAAAGGACATCTAATAGAGTGTTTACATAGCAAATTTGAAGAAAATCGTTAGAGCCGTTTTTGAGATACGGACTTACGGTCCCACTTCCGGTTTCCGATGTCCCACTTCCGGTTTTTCAATTTTCACCCGAATTTGGAAATTTCATCTGTACACCAGACATATTTCAATTCTAAAGTTTCGTAGCTCTATCTTTATTAGTTTCTAAGCTATAATAGCCAGAAGATTCTCCACATACATACACACACACACACACACACACACACACACACACATACATACACACTGACCAATTGCCAAAAAACAATTTTTTGGACTCAGGGGACCTTAAAATGTGTAAATCAGGTGAAAACCCGATATCGAATTTTCAGATCGAATACAATACTTCCATTACCTACGGTAGTAGGGTAATGGAAGTAAAAAAATATTTTATATGTATCAGCCACTTATTGTAACGGGATTTTAAGAAATTCCCCCCTTACCCCCTTGAGGTCGAGGGGGCTATAAAAACGTGTAAAAAACGTGTTCCTGTTTGAATTCGCCTTAAATTATTTTAGAATGGCGAACTTTGGTGTATGGATGTTGATTAAGTGTACGCATTATGTACTTTGGTGAGATTTCGCAAAACTTCGAACGTATGAAGTAGTTATAACCACTGGGGAAGGAGAAGTAAGTATCGGGCAAGTTGCTGTGGAAGGCAGTGGGAACACGGACTCCTCACGTTGTGAGCGAGAAAAATCTCTACCGAACACAGCGGGAACTTTTACTCAGGTTAATTAATAATGATATGGGATTTTGACAACTCATTTAAGTATTGTGTCCAGCGAAACGGGCAAATCCTGCTAGTATATATATATATATATATATATATATATATATATATTTCTTTTGGGAAATCAATATATCTGTAGTTTTTAATAAGTTATCTAGTTAGTAATTGCGCACAATATGAGCGAAACTGGGGTTAGGGAAAATAGATTACCTGAATTAATATGCATCTATTTTCATAAATAAATAAATAAATAAATAAATAAATAGTGGTATTTTTGAATCGTGTGATGCATTGACTTTATGTAATTTTTCATTTATTCTTATTAATATTGTTGCTGTTGTTGTTGTTGCTTTGTAGTACATGTCATCCAGTTGACTGAATGAGTGAAATATAGTAATAATTTGTGAATTACCACATCCAAGTACAGAAATGTTGTATAATAAATTTCTGAAATGTAAAATTTCTTAGAATTTTAAATCTTCAAGTACATTTTGACATTTTTTTGATACTCAATGTATTTTGAAATACGTAGAAAAATCCAATTTAGTTTTACAGCGCTGTACTCGAAATATCTTTCCAGATGATTCAAAAAGAAGATAAATAATGAATTTTATTCTGGCATCTGATATAAATTAATATAAACTTCAGCTGTCACTTGATAGTTTCTAGTATTTTGGACGTGTCCTGTTGCTAAATAGAGAGTCGTATTTGTATTTGATGAGTGTTTTATTTTTCAACTCTCAGAAAAACCTGTCACATGAGATTTTACAGCTTAAATATCTTCAGAATGTTACTCAAAATAAAAGCCGGTTAAGAATACATCGTAAGTGAATTTTTTAGTACTTTATTTAAAATCAAATTTTGTTTTCTTAAACTTTAAAATGATTTTAAATTAAAATATTTAATTGGTATCACACAAACTAACTACAAATAAACAATCGTACATAAACGAAATTTTAAAACTAGTACGCTGTAAGAATTATGCCCTATTTGCTGCCAGAAATTCTCTGTAATTTAAGAAAATATGCGTAATTTACGAAAAAAATTACGTTGTTAGACCGTATTTTTCTCAAATTAAAGAGAGTTTCTGGCAGCAAATAGGATATATTTTTTACAATGTAGGCTTTGCCCATTTTGCTTGTCACTATATTTAAATGAAATTTAGTGACCAGCAATCACAGTTAAAATAAAATGAATAATTGAAATGTTTAAATGAATATGTTTTGATTGGCAACTATTTTTAGCAGATCAAAGTCATAGCCAAATACTGTGATATACAGCCGTTAATAAAATGCAGATGGTTGAATTCATTTGTGTCAGACATGTCATTATACAAATTCTTGTCAAATTTTAAATATTAAATATTAATTTATTTGAATGGATTTTGGTGTGCTGATATATATGCATGTATTGTTTACAAATCACATAAAACATTTCCCCTATTAAAAAATAACTGCACTTATTAGGATGATAGTATATGTCAAGGACATAACAGAAACAGATATATTTCCAGTGACCATTTTTGTCACCCAGTTGCTTTAAATTGAGACACATCCGACGTCCAGAAATTGTAATTTACGCTAACAGAAATTTCATCTCATACAAAGTGGCCATAATTAAACTTACAATGCTCACAGTGTTCTGTAGTACCATCCAATTACAAGAATGGCGTCATATGGAAGCTTAAAGAAGATGGAGGACATAGGATTAAGCAAAAAGAAAAAAAAAAGTTTCAAAAGTCACAACTAGACGAATACGTGGGTGGCACTGTATAACAGAAAAGAGTGTTTAAAAAAAATGGAAAAGGGATTACAAATTATCGATGTGTCACCAATCTCAAAATAATAAAAAAAGAAGAAAAAAAGCCCTTAAAAAATGGGCTCATCAATTTTAAATTAAAAATTGCAACAAAAGCCTTACTTTGAACAACTGCTCCAGATATTTCACTAACAATAACTTTTAAAAACTTTTAATTTATTTATTTATTTATTTTTTTTTTCAGATTTTTTTTTTTTTTATTAAATTTATTTATTTTTCTTTTTACTCTTTCGTCTTCCATTTTGTTTAATCTTTGGGCTATCCTTACAATCACACTGCGTTATAGAATACTGTGAGCATTGACAGTTTAATTAGGACCACCTTGTATGTAAATTTAAAAAAGTTCTAAAATTGAAAAAAAACAATACTTATATGCTTGGTAGACATCGCAAATGCAAAAAATTAGAATTATCTTTTGGATACTTCTTTTAAAAATTTAAATTATCTCTTTTAATTGTAGCATATACACACTGGTCAAAAAAATTTAAGGATCAGCCCGTTTTCTCTTTCTCTTCTTTTGCACATAATTTTTAAACAAATAAACATATAAACATAAAATTTGGATGGCCTGTTCATTATCATATTATTAACCGAATCTTATGTAATTTTAGCATAAGAATAATTTTTAAGCTAATAAAAATTCAGTTTTCTCTCAAAAGTAAGCTTTAAAAAAAATGAAAAATTTCAATAATTTTAGGAAAGAACACTTAATGAAAAATGGTCATAAGGATGCCTTACAGATAGGTAAAGACGCACACGCGTTCCTATGTTAGATTACAACCAAATCTTTCTACCTGCATTCATTTTCTGTTTCTTCTTTTTTCTTCTTCTTTTCGCATGTGAATAACTTTTTAAAAAATATGCATACAAACATGAAAATTGGATAAGATATTCATTATACAATTATTTTTCGACATCATTATTATACTAGTGCTGAGTATAGTTTACATATTAGTAATTATATATTTTTAAAAAGTTCATTATAAAAGTAAAAGAAAAGTTAATACAAAAAGAAAAATCGAGATTTAGTTTAACATTTCAAGGTATGAGCGTCTGTACCTATCTCTAATGCATCCTTAACACCACTTTTCATTATGTGTTCTTTCCTAAATTTGTTGAAATTTTTCATTTTTTCCAAAGCTTACTTTTGCGAGAAAAATGAATATTTATTAGCTTAAAAATTATTCTTATGCTAAAATTACGTAAGATTCAGTTAATAATATGATAATGAACAGGCCATCCAAATTTTATGTTTATATGTTTATTTGTTTAAAAATTATGTGCAAAAGAAGAGAAAGAGAAAACGGGCTGATCCTTAAATTTTTTTGACCAGTGTATATTGGGTTGTTCGATAAATAATGTCGTTTTTCTTTCATGTTTTTCAAAGTGAATTTATTTATATTAACAACAAACATTGATCAATGATATATTGACCATTTTGTTGGATGATCTTTTACCATCTTTTGGTAAGTTGAAAAATTCCACGTTCGAAGAAGCCTTGGTTTTTAGAAGCGAAGGTTTTGAAAAACGACATTATTTATCGAACAACCCAATATATATATATACATATAGGGTGTCCGAAATTAAACGATCCTAATTTAAAGTTGTCTACAGACGAAATTATTGCGGAGAAAGTTGTGAAATTTTATGTAGAACATAATGAAAGTATGGGAATTGGTTTAAGTGAATGGAAAATAATAGTTCAAATTTTCACCACCAGGAGGCTTTTTTAATGAAGTCATTCAGTATACATATTTATGATACTTTACAGTTTTTATTACAACAGAACATGTTCAACATGACAACCATCATTGTCAACTACCATCTAGAATTGTTAGATAGCATTTTCTACTGCTGACTGTGAACATCTAACGAACGTGTTGTGAAATGCTATCTTTAAAATCAGATAAAGTTTTTGGATTATCATGACTTACCAGACATTTTAAGCTATTTCAAAGCTAAAAGTCGCATAGATTGAGATCTGGAAATCGGGGAGGCAACGGATCAGGAAGTATGTAATTCATCTTAAAAGACCCCTGGTGGGGAAAATTTGAACTTTTCTTTTTATTCGTTCAAATAAATCCCCATACCTTCATTATGTCCTGTACAAAGTTTCATAACTTTTTCAAAATGTGTTTCGTCTGTAGACAACTTTGAAATAGGGTCGTTTAATTTCGGACATCCTGCGTAATATGTTGTATTATTTGTTAGGTTTCAAATGTTTTCTATCAAATAATAATAATAATAATAATAATAACTTAGTTAGTTGAAAATTAAAATATGGTATTTTTGTCCCATGTATATGAAATTAACCAAATGACACTTAATTATTTGAGTTTATTTATTTTGATTAGAAACACGGTTAATTAAAAAAATCTGGAGTGACTCAACTCGACTTTCCGAACATTGAGTAACTAACAGTTTTGTAGATAAAATAAAGAAAGAGGTGTTGCTACACAAACAAAAAAGAGAAGACCATAACAGAGTGTTTGAGTATTTTTCTCCATATATCACACGAGGTTTTATTTAACGCTACTGAATTTTGAGCCCTTAGATCATAAGGATAAAGAATTTTTCGTTGTGTCCCTGTAAAAATCTATAAATGCTAGATTCACCAAAATGCTTATAGTTAGTGCAACAGTGATTTTTAATATTCATACAAATTTTCAGCTCAATTGAATAAGGCGTTTAGATGCTATCGCTGGTCTCATAGGCCATAAAGATAAAGAATTTTTCTTTGTGTCCCTGTAAAAAAACTGTAAGTGCTAGATTCACCAAAATATATACAGTTGGTTCAAATGTGACCTGTAACATGTGTACAAATACTTTGCTGAGATTAATAAGGCGTTTAGACGCTATCACACTTTTAAAAATTTGGCAAAGAATTTTTCTTTGTGTCCCTGTAAAAAAACTATAAGTGCTAGATTCTCCAAAATCTATACAGATTGAGTATCTGTGACCTATAATATGTGTATAAAGTTTTTGCTCAATTGAATAAGGCGTTTAGATGCTATCGCACTTTTAAGATTTTGGTCCCTTGGCCATAATGATAAAGAATTTTTCTTTGTGTCCCTGTAAAAAAACTATAAGTGCTACATTCACCAAAATCTATAGGGTTCGTACTATGGTGACTTACAATATACGTACCAACTTTCAGCTTATTCGAACAAAGCGTTTAGACGCTAGCGTGTTCACTCACAGACATACACACATACATACACACATACATACACACATACATACACACATACATACACACACACATACATACATCATCGTAAAAATAGTGAAAACGGACTCGTTGGACCTCGAAACGTATAGAAACATCAAAATCTCGAATTCGGATTTTTGACATGATTACAATACTTTCCTCACTATAGTGTTCGGAAAGTAAAAATCTATATATGCATTTAAAGTGCATTTCGTACGATAATGTAAGAGAAAAAAAAAACATGTAAGATTATTTTGTTAATTGAAATTAATAATTAAATAAATAATTCAAAATAAAAATTTTATAGACATTATTAGCCCAGTTTTTTGAGAAAATTTGATGATACAGGTTTAATTATTCAAATTTCATTTTATTCGTGTTTACTTACAAATTGAATTTTACTTACAAATTTTTTGTAAGTAAAATTCCTTTAAAAAATAAATAAATACAAAAAATAATTTAAAAATTACTAAGTTATTTATAATTAAAAGTTAATAAATTTTATAAAATTTTGATTTTTTTTTTCATTGGCATCAGCTCAAAACTAAAATTTAAA
The DNA here is from genome assembly GCA_963930645.1 of Salticus scenicus. Taxonomy (NCBI): domain Eukaryota; kingdom Metazoa; phylum Arthropoda; class Arachnida; order Araneae; family Salticidae; genus Salticus; species Salticus scenicus. Next base: position 339,523,507 of record OZ005652.1, on the reverse strand, counting down.
GAAAAATGTTGAAAAAAAAAAAAAAAAATCACATACAACATATTTTTTCTTTATCTAATAGAAATATTGAAACAATATAGGTATGTTGCAAATCTGCTCGCATTTCCTTATCTAGAGAAATATATATACAGTAGAGCAGCACCGATTATACGCGAGCGGATGATCCGCGGTGCGAAATATCCGCGAGCGCAAGAGTCACGAAAAAAAATTTAAATTACTAACCCCCCCCCCCCCCCCCAAAAAAAAAAAAAAAAAAAAAAAAAAAAAAAAAAAAAAAAAAAACGTAATCCTACTTGGAATTTTTTGACGGTTTTAGGAGGACATGGATTTTTTTTTTAACTTCAGAAATAGAGGTTATACTGTTGTACCGCGTATTTTTTTTTCATGTTTGCACCCAATCTTACTCTTTTTTGGATTATCCGCGATTGCCACCTAATTTCGCGGATAATCTGCTTTACTATATATCAGAATCGTACGCGCCATAGTTTTTTCTTTACGTCGAACGAACACAGAGAGACAAACACTTTTTTTAATACAGATTTTAAAAAAGTATTTTATAGTAATATAAGTGGATATTTTCGTATCCACTTCATCTATATGAGATTGGTATTTAATTTTTTTGCGATATTCGCCTTTGAAAATTTCTAAAAAAAAACTCGTGTTACACTAAATATAAATATAATGTACTTTAGAAAATTGTAACATTTTCAAAGTGAGTGTTAATTTATCTTTCACCCCGTCTTTTATAGTTTTGTCGTAAAATATTCAGTAATGAAATTTTTATAGTTTAATCTTTCGCTGTTTTTATATAGCGTCATTCGACAAGTATCCAAAATTTCATTAAGCGCCATGTAAAATATACGAGCGATCGTTTAATTGAAAGGAGTAAAATTAAATATAAATTCATTATAAGTAAATACAGATGAATTTACCAGAAACAGGAATCACCTACACCGAGCACCAGAAGTAAAGCGTAGTTTCTTTCTTTCTTTTTTATTTTTTTATTTTAATTTTATTTTTTATCTGTCAACCGAAAAAAGCCTGGGTATCTAGCAATACTACTACCTAGAGTAATAAGCGTGGAGCCCAATGCTCAACTAAATGATAAAAAATTTATTAAAGGATTAGATAACATATAAGTTTTGTCATAATGCGTATTTACAATAGAGGATAATTAAAAAATCCCTCATACATTTTAAACTGTATTATAAAATCAAATAATTGACGTACGAGAGAGATGTATACTAGAATGCTTCTTACGATGAAAATCTTTGTAGCAATAAAAAAAGACAAATTAGTTCCAAATCTCGCTCATAATCACTCTTAAACATTGCTGAAAATTGTTAAAAATGCTTAACTCAAACGCTCAGTCCTGAAATTCCAATTGCAGCCCATAATGTATCTGAATATTTTAGTGTAGCCCTGTAAATCTAAAGGTGGAGCACATTATATTCTACACAAAACATTTTTTTTTTAAACATATTAACAATATATGTCAATTTCTTCATGATTTTTGAAGTAGAAAGTAATTTAAAAGTGATTTATAAAAATGTTTCTTCTAAAACGTACGGCCTTGGTTGGTATTTTTTGGGATGTCTCTATATACAAACAAGTTGTACAGGACCTACTAATGCTATTTTAAATAGGAAACATTCCATAGTGCACGGGATTGACTGCCATGCTTTATTTTGAAGAAATTCTCGCTCGAGGCAGAGAGATGGGCAGATACACAGATGGACAGTTTGATAGACAGATATTCAAATCATATTCACATTAAAACTGTAATAATAATAAAAAAAAAAAAACAATGTAAAAGAAAATACATTTTAAGAAAATTTCTAGTAATAACCATTAATGTAAATGAATATTTTTGTGTGGCCTTGTAAATCTTAATGCTAATCAGAATATGCTATGGAACACTCTTTTGTGCACATGAAAAAAAAAATCAATTTTATTAAGATTTGTGCAAAGTAAAGTTATTAAAATTTCTTTTGTAAAAATACTTTTTCATAAAATTCAATGCTTTGGAATAGTTTCGGGTGTCTCTGTATACAAATCAGTGGTGGTATTTACTCCATTTTCAGTAGGGGACATCTGATAAGTGCGTTTTAATAAGATATATCAATTTCAAAAATCCTCATGAAAGCTTACGAGAGTTAGAACGTGGACAGACAGACAAACCGAAGTCATTTACACTTTCCAATCGCATTGGAAAATATTGACAAACCTAAGTCTTTAATACTTTTTAACCTTGTTGGAAAATGTTAAAAATTGATCACTGTTTTTAAGAACATATTTATTGCCATTATTTAATTTAAATCTGAATGTTTCAATGAATCAACATTTAAATCTAATAATTAAATAATCGCACAGTCAGCTATATGAGTTTTATGAAAGTATTGTTTGAATATATTTCACATTTGCAAAAGAGAGCAAATTGAAATATTCCAAAATGCATTACGCAAAAGTTGCGTAAAATTTGCAACTAAAAATTTCATTTAAAATAAAGCTCTTTAATTTGAATTAGCCAGTGATGGTTGTGAAACTTTTAATTTAAAATGATATTATTGTCTTTCAAAGGAGTGATTATAATTAAAAGTTAACTTTTATCATTGAAAACGTTCTTATTCAACCAATTTTAGATTTTTTCAAGCTTGAAATTTCAATTTAGAGTTGTAATAAAATAATCTTGTAATATATTTTTTTCTTCAAATAAATAAGAATTACAGAGGCTTGCATTTAAATCCTATAAAAAGTAACATAATAGATTAAAAGAATTTAAACATTTGTTTCAATATTGAGATTTTAAACATATAAATTTCAAGTTTATTTAAATTCGAGATATTTAACCTCGTAAACTTATAAAAGAACAAAGCAGATTAAACAGGAAATTCGGAGAAGAAAACTTTTAAGTTTTATTCTCAGTATAAGTATACATTTACAAGAAGTAAGCTTATACATCAGTTTTTATTGCATGTTTTCCTTTAATTCAAATGTCCACTATGTTCAAAACCTTAAAAAAATATTGTTATAAGTTTCGATTTGTATTTTTTAGATTACTTCATTTTATTTTATACTTAATGCAAATTATGTGGTTGTAGTTGTGTAAATCAAGGCAGATTGGTTACACTAGGGTCCTAAGTCTGCGTGAAATTCCCTCAATCGGGGGATTTTATAAAGAATATTAGTCTATACACTCCTTCTCATAATTTTCAGGACACCCGTTTTTCTATATTAAATAAGCACTGAACACTATTAGTTAAACAAATATATTTTTTATTAATTTGAATTTCATTAATAGACGATATTTTAAAAGTTTTATCGTTTTTCTACCATAAAAAACTTTAAATACGGTCAATAAAAGGATTTTTCAGGCGTTCACAATTATAAGGACAGCTCGAATCTTAGTATTGTTTTCAATTATTTTTTCAATTAATATTTTTTGGGGTCTCTTTTTAGGGTGATACAGTCAGACATTCTCTCAGGTATATATATATATATACTTTTTCTTTAATATTCAGTTTCAATACCATTTCATACAGCATAGATGATATTCTGAATACATTTAAACTATTTAAAATTGTTTTCCACTTGCATGCACTTTTCTAATATGATAAGTTAAGGTTTTTTCAACTTTTAGGCCACGGGAAAGGCAACAATAAAGAAATTTTTTTCTTTAAACTATTTCCTATTGCTCTAGAAGTAGAGCAAAAATAAAAGTCAGGTTGAAAAAAAAATATTATTACCCCCCAAAATCTAACAAAAATCTAAGAATTACAATATTAAAATTTGCGGATATTCTCTTGATGTTCATAATAACAGAAAAAAATTACTAAACTCATTCTGCCTTCAGTATAAACAGCTCCCCAGAGCACCACAGATCCACCTTTAAAATGCCCGATTCATTTCTGTCTTTAAAAAATCTTCTCTGTCTTTCGCTATCTTCAGACCGTGCCAGTAACTGTTAAAACCATTTGATTAATCAAGAATAAAATGTTTTTCATCCGAAAATGCAACATTTTACCATTTAATATTGTCTTTATTCAACTTTAACACAGACGTTCTTTCCCCCATTAAATGCTTATTGATTATTACAGGTTTTTTATTCATTTTAACATATTATTAATTTCCCCCACGTTCCCCCCTAGGAGGGCAAAAAACAAAAACACGTTTGTCCAGGCAGCACTTGAGAACGGCTGGACGGAATTCATCAGCGCTTCGCAGAAAGTTAGATCTTTACCCTACTTAAAATTATAGCTATCCACTTTTCAGAAATTTCTCCACGTTCCCCCTTGGGGTGGCGAAAAACAAAAACACGTTTGTCCGGGTGTCACTTGAGAACGTGTAGTCGGAATTCAACGGCGCTTCGCAGGAATTCAGGTCCTTACGCAACTTAAAATTATATCTATCAACCTTTCCGAAATTACACCCCTTTTCCCCCTGGGAGGAGGCAAAAGACAAAAACACATGTGTAAGCATAACTCGGCTCCTAATTACTTCACTGTAAAGAAATTTCACCTGGGGAGACTCGACATGAGTACAAATAACACATTATCTGTGATTTAGGAATTTTTGCTTTTAATGGAAAGGGAGGGGGGAAATGAATTTTTGTCGGGAAGTATCGAAAATTCTTGATTTTTGAGTAGAACTCTACCAAAAATGGAAGAAAGATATTGAAAAAAAGCTATGCGACTTCCTTAGGATATTTCCAAGAACACATTTTTGTTTATTTGTGGTTTACGGTATATATATATATATATATATATATATATATATATATATATATATTGTGGGGGGGGGGGGGGGGGGTACGAGGGGCAATATCGAGATAACCTTTTTAGCGCTAAATTTGTCCTGAGAAATCCATTGGAGCTGCGGTCCCGAATATCGGTGCTTGGATTGTTTATATATATCCGACACCTAAAGTAACGGGATTTATCAAAATTACCCCCGTTCTAAAGACAAAAACACTTTTGTAAGCATAAGTCGGCTCCAAATTACTTCACAGTGAAGAAATTGCACAAGGGGTGACTACACATTAGAACAATTAAAACATCTGCGATTTAGGAAATTTCGAATTTTAAGAGGAGGGATAGGGGAAATCTATTTTTGGCAGGAAATGTTGAAAATTCTGGATTTTTGAGTAAAACTCTGTCAAATATGGAACAAACATGTTAAAAACAGTCATGCGATTTCTTTAGGATATTTCTAAAACACGTTTTTAAATTTTTGTGATGTGTCATCTATTTTTTTTCTTGGGGGTGGGGGGTGGGAGGGGGATGATGGTATGTGTTACAAAGGGTAAATTCGGACACCATTTTTAGCGCTAAATTTGTCGTGGGAAATTTATAAGAGCTGCTGTCACGACGTTTTGTGCTTGGATTGTTTATATGTATCCGACACCTAAAGAAACGTGATTTATCGAAGTATCACCGCTTCCCTTGGAGAGCAGGAAGCAAAAGAAAGTTTGTAAGCATAACTCGACCCCAAATTACCTCACGTTGAAGAAATTGCACATGGTGAGATTAGACTTGAGTATAAATAAAACATTATGTACGATTTTGGAATTACTGATTCTTAAAAGAAAGAGGGGGAAAATCGGTTTTCGGGGGAAAATTTAAGTAATTCCGGATTTTTTAGTAGAGCTCTACTAAAGGTGTTACAAAGGTATTGAAAACAGCCATATTTCGTCTTTAGAATATTTCCAAAAACACCCTTTTTTTTGTGTGTGTGATTTTCAATTTTTGTGATTTTCACTTTTTTTTTTTCTTTTTTTTTTTTTTTTTTTTTTTTAAGGATGGGGGGGGGGGGGAGTGGTTACGAAGTAGCAAATTCAACACCCCATACCCCCACTTTTAGCGCTAAATTTGGCTTGGGAAATCTATAAGATCTGCGGTCACGAAATTTGGTGCTTGTTTTTTAAAAAAAAATATTTTATATGTATCAGCCACTTATTGTAACGGGATTTTAAGAAATTCCCCCCTTACCCCCTTGAGGTCGAGGGGGGCTATAAACAAGTGTAAAAAACGTGTTCCTGTTTGAATTCACTTTAAATTATTTTAGAATGGCGAACTTTGGTGTATGGATGTTGATTAGGTGTACGCATTATGTACTTTGGTGAGATTTCGCAAAACTTCTAACGTATGAAGTAGTTATAACCCCTGGAGAAGGGGAAGTAAGAATCGGGCAAGTTGCTGTGGAAGGCAGTGGGAACACGGACTCCTCACGTTGTGAGCGAGAAAAATCTCTACCGAACACAGCGGGAACTTTAACTCGGGTTAATTAATAATGATATGGGATTTTGACAACTCATTTAAGTATTGTGTCCAGCGAAACGGGCAAATCCTGCTAGTATTTATATATATATATATATTTTTTTTTTGGGGGGGGGAAATCAATTTATCTTTAGTTTTTAATAAGTTATGTAGTTAGTAGTTGCGTACAAAATGAGCGAAATTGGGGTTAGGGAAAATAGATTACCCGAATTAATATGGATTTATTTTCACAAATAAACAAACAAATAAATAAATAAATAAATAAGTAAATAAATAGTGTTATTTTTTAATCGTGTGATGCATTGACTTTATGTAATTTTTTTTTTATTCTTATTATTATTGTTGTTGTTGTTGTTGTTGTTATTGTGTAGTACATGTCATCCAGTTAACTGAATGAGTGAAATATAATAATAATTTGTGAATTACCACATCCAATTACAGAAATGTTGTATAATAAATTTCTGAAATGTAAAATTTCTTAGAATTTTAAATCTTCAAGTACATTTTGACATTTTTTGATACTCAATGTATTTTGAAATACGTAGAAAAATCCAATTTAGTTTTACAGTGCTGTACTCGAAATATCTTTCCAGATGATTCAAAAAGAAGATAAATAATGAATTTTATTCTGACATCTGATATAAATTAATATAAACTTCAGCTGTCACTTGATAGTTTCTAGTATTTTGGACGTGTCCGGTTGCTAAATAGAGAGTCGTATTTGTATTTGATGAGTGTTTTATTTTTCATCTCTCAGAAAAACCTGTCACATGAGATTTTACAGCTTAAATATCTTCAGAATGTTACTCAAAATAAAAGCCGGTTAAGAATACATCGTAAGTGAATTTTTTAGTACTTTATTTAAAATCAAATTTTGTTTTCTTAAATTTTAAAATGATTTTAAATTAAAATATTTAATTGGTGTCACACAAACTAACTACAAATAAAAAATCGTACATAAACGAAATTTTAAAACTAGTACGCTGTAAGAATTATGCCCTATTTGCTGCCAGAAATTCTCTGTAATTTAAGAAAATATGCGTAATTTACGAAAAAAATTACGTTGTTAGACCGTATTTTTCTCAAATTAAAGAGAGTTTCTGGCAGCAAATAGGACATATTTTTTACAATGTAGGCTTTGCCCATTTTGCTTGTCACTATATTTAAATGAAATTTAGTGACCAGCAATCACAGTTAAAATAAAATGAATAATTGAAATGTTTAAATGAATATATTTTGATTGGCAACTATTTTTAGCAGATCAAAGTCATAGCCAAATACTGTGATATACAGCCGTTAATAAAATGCAGATGGTTGAATTCATTTGTGTCAGACATGTCATTATACAAATTCTTGTCAAATTTTAAATATTAAATATTAATTTATTTGAATGGATTTTGGTGTGCTGATATATATGCATGTATTGTTTACAAATCAATTAAAACATTTCCCCTATTAAAAAATAACTGCACTTATTAGGATGATAGTATATGTCAAGGACATAACAGAAACAGATATATTTTCAGTGACCATTTTTGTCACCCAGTTGCTTTAAATTGAGACACATCCGACGTCCAGAAATTGTAATTTACGCTAACAGAAATTTCATCTCTTACAAGGTAGCCATAATTAAACTTACAATGCTCACAGTGTTCTGTAGTACCATCCAATTACAAGAATGGCGTCATATGGAAGCTTAAAGAAGATGGAGGACATAGGATTAAGCAAAAAGAAAAAAAAAAGTTTCAAAAGTCACAACTACACGAATACGTGGGTGGCACTGTATAGCAGAAAAGAGTGTTTAAAAAAAGTGGAAAAGGGATTAAAAATTATCGATGTGTCACCAATCTCAAAATAATAAAAAAGAAGAAAAAAAGCCCTTAAAAAATGGGCTCACCAATTTTAAATTAAAAATTGCAAGAAAAGCCTTACTTTAAACAACTGCTCCACATATTTCACTAACAATAACTTTTAAAAACTTTTTATTTATTTATTTTTTTTTTTTCAGAATTTTTTTTTTTTTTTTTTTTTAATTTTATTTATTTATTTTTCTTTTTACTCTTTCGTCTTCCATTTTGTTTAATCTTTGGGGCTATCCTTGCAATCACACTGCGTTATAGAATACTGTGAGCATTGACAGTTTAATTAGGACCACCTTGTATGTAAATTTAAAAAAGTTCTAAAATTGAAAAAAAAAAAGAAAGAAAGAAAGAAATATATAAAACAATACTTATATGCTTGGTAGACATCGCAAATGCAAAAAAATAGAATTATCTTTTGGTTACTTCTTTTAAAAATTTAAATTATCTCTTTTAATTGTAGCATATATACACTGGTCAAAAAAATTTAAGGATCAGCCCGTTTTCTCTTTCTCTTCTTTTGCACATAATTTTTAAACAAATAAACATATAAACATAAAATTTGGATGGCCTGTTCATTATCATATTATTAACCGAATCTTATGTAATTTTAGCATAAGAATAATTTTTAAGCTAATAAATATTCAGTTTTCTCTCAAAAGTAAGCTTTAAAAAAAATGAAAAAATTCAATAATTTTAGGAAAGAACACTTAATGAAAAATGGTCATAAGGATGCCTTACAGATAGGAAAAGATGCACACGCGTTCCTATGTTAGATTACAACCAAATCTTTCTACCTGCATTCATTTTCTGTTTCTTCTTTTTTCTTCTTCTTTTCGCATGTGAATAACTTTTAAAAAAATATGCATACAAACATGAAAATTGGATAAGATATTCATTATACAATTATTTTTCGACATCATTATTATTCTAGTGCTGAGTATAATTTACATATTAGTAATTATATATTTTTAAAAAGTTCATTATAAAAGTAAAAGAAAAGTTAATACAAAAAGAAAAATCGAGATTTAGTTTAACATTTCAAGGTATGAGCGTCTTTACATGCATGTCTCTAATGCATCCTTAACACCACTTTTCATTATGTGTTCTTTCCTATATTTGTTGAAATTTTTCATTTTTTCCAAAGCTTACTTTTGCGAGAAAAATGAATATTTATTAGCTTAAAAATTATTCTTATGCTAAAATTACATAAGATTCGGTTAATAATATGATAATGAACAGGCCATCCAAATTTTATGTTTATATGTTTATTTGTTTAAAAATTATGTGCAAAAGAAGAGAAAGAGAAAACGGGCTGATCCTTAAATTTTTTTGACCAGTGTATATTGGGTTGTTCGATAAATAATGTCGTTTTTCTTTCATGTTTTTCAAAGTGAATTTATTTATATTAACAACAAACATTGATCAATGATATATTGACCATTTTGTTGGATGATCTTTTACCATCTTTTGGTAAGTTGAAAAATTCCACGTTCGAAGAAGCCTTGGTTTTTAGAAGCGAAGGTTTTGAAAAACGACATTATTTATCGAACAACCCAATATATATATATATATATATATAGGGTGTCCGAAATTAAACGATCCTAATTTAAAGTTGTCTACAGACGAAATTATTGTGGAGAAAGTTGTGAAATTTTATGTAGAACATAATGAAAGTATGGGAATTGGTTTAAGTGAATGGAAAATAATAGTTCAAATTTTCACCACCAGGAGGCTTTTTTAATGAAGTCATTCAGTATACATATTTATGATACTTTACAGTTTTTATTACAACAGAACATGTTCAACATGACAACCATCATTGTCAACTACCATCTAGAATTGTTAGATAGCATTTTCTACTGCTGACTGCGAACATCTAACGAACGTGTTGTGAAATGCTATCTTTAAAATCAGATAAAGTTTTTGGATTATCATGACTTACCAGACATTTTAAGCTATTTCAAAGCTAAAAGTCGCATAGAGTGAGATCTGGAAATCGGGGAGGCAACGGATCAGGAAGTATGTAATTCATCTTAAAAGACCCCTGGTGGGGAAAATTTGAACTTTTCTTTTTATTCGTTCAAATAAATCCCCATACCTTCATTATGCCCTGTACAAAGTTTCATAACTTTTTCAAAATGTGTTTCGTCTGTACACAACTTTGAAATAGGGTCGTTTAATTTCGGACATACTGTGTAATATGTTGTATTATTTGTTAGGTTTCAAATGTTTTCTATCAAATAATAATAATAATAATAATAATAACTGAGTTAGTTGAAAATTAAAACATGGTATTTTTGTCCACATGTATATGAAATTAACCAAATGGCACTTAATTATTTGAGTTTAATTATTTTGATTAGAAACACAGTTAATTAAAAAAATCTAAATATGCATTCACAGTGCATTTCGTACGATAAATGTAAGAGAAAAAAAAAACATGTAAGATTATTTTGTTAATTGAAATTAATAATTAAATAAATAATTCAAAATAAAAATTTTATAGACATTATTAGCCCAGTTTTTTGAGAAAATTTGATGATACAGGTTTAATTATTCAAATTTCATTTTATTCGTGTTTACTTACAAATTGAATTTTACTTACAAATTTTTTGTAAGTAAAATTCCTTTAAAAAATAAATAAATAAAAAATAAATAAATACAAAAAATAATTTAAAAATTACTAAGTTATTTATAATTAAAAGTTAATAAATTTTATAAAATTTTGATTTTTTTTTTCATTGGCATCAGCTCAAAACTAAAACTTAAAGAAAAATGTTGAAAAAAAAAAAAAAAAAAAAAAAAAAAAAAATCACATACAATATATTTTTTCTTTATCTAATAAAAATATTGAAACTATATAGGTATGTTGCAAATCTGCTCGCATTTCCTTATCTAGAGAAATATATATACAGTAGAGCAGCACCGATTATCCGCGAGCGGATGATCCGCGGTGCAAAATATCCGCGAGCGAAAGAGTCACGAAAAAAAATTTAAATTACTAACACCCCCCCCCCCCAAAAAAAAAAAAAAAAAAAAAAAAAAAAAAAAACGTAATCCTATCGGCCTACTTGGAATTTTTTGACGGTTTTAGGAGGAAATTGATTTTTTTTTAACTTCAGAAATAGAGGTTATACTCCCAGACAGCACAAAACCATCCTCAGGATGTCCGAGGATGAACTTTTTCGGATCTCCAATTGTCCTCAGGACATCCAAATCTCATCCAATGTGCATACTCAGGATGACAAAATGTCCGCGATATCTGAATCCCAGGGACGTTCGAAGTATGTCCCAGGAGGCCCAATTTTGGCTGATACCAGGACATTTCAGGACTATTTTTTAAAAAACTTTAGACATCTTGAGGACATTCTGAGGACGTTTGAAGTATGTCCCAAGAGGCCTAATTTTGGCTGACACCAGGACATTTCAGGACTAATTTTTTTTTTACTTTAGACATCCTGAGGACATCCTGGGGATCACATTCTGAAATCTGCTGGGGATCATTATGGGATGTTCCCTAAACAATTGTATGCACAAAAACCTTTTACTTGTTTCATATACAGTCAGAATATCTGCTGCAGGGAATTCTGCTCTCGGCGGCGGCAGCTACTATATCGGAGTCTTTCTCGGTCCAAGTCCGATGTTGACATGTAGCTTCCATCAGAAGGTGGTGTCACATTCTGTCTGGTCCGCTGCGTCATTGTCGTTGCAGGCATATTGACAGAAATTATCTCTATGGACTCATGATACATGGTGTATTTATTTATAATTCACGTAATTAGCGAGTTTTTTTACTCCATTGAAGTCAATTTTAATTTCATCATTATTAAAAGCATAGTAAGGGGTGTGGTGATTTTTCCAGTTTTTAATCTTTTTGTGTTCGTTAATTCTAGTTCTAATCTTTGTTTTTGTCATGCCAATGTAACATTTAGGTTTTTCAGCATGGTCAATAAAAGTTATTTTATAATTTCCTGCGATTTCTAGAGGGGGAAGGGGGTCTTTATCATTTCTGATGAGGCGATCAAAAGAGATAGAGGAAGTTAAGAGTTTCATAGAAATAGTTACTGCCTCTAACGCATGCAACGACAATGGCACAGTGGATCCAGACAAAATGTAGCACCACCTTCTGATGGAAGCTACACGTGAACATCAAACTTGGACTGAGAAATTCTCCAACACAGTAGTTGCACCTCTGACGAGAGCAGGACACCCTGCAGCAAATATTCCGGCCATGTATGAGGCAAGTAAAAGATTTTTGTAATTAATTAAAAATGGCTAGCCTGTTCAGACACCAGCTTATTCTCAATGTATAATTGCAATTATTGCATAAACTTCTTTTAAATAATTAGATTTTATACAGAAAGAATATGTTAAAAGAATTTACGTTTAAAAGAGTAATTATTTTTAAGGATGTTTTAAATATCCAGGAACTTTTTTTTTTTAGAAAATTATTATCTCACAAAATATTTGCATATTTTTAAAACTACACATACGTAGTTGTGATTCTGAGTAAAATAAAATTTTCTGAACTGCACATGAAGTTTTTTTGAAACAAAATTTAACCATCTGACTGCTGCTGATGGATATGTATATCCGGTCATTGATCTATCTTTTTTTACAATTCACTTGAAATTAAAAATTATATATTTATGGATATTTAGCTTGTTTTTCAAGCTTGAAGGTCTTAAAAGATAGTCGTATTATAATCATGTGCATAGTTAAATTTTCAATCTGAAATTGAAATAAGCATTATTTTAATACTCTGAAAAATCTGTGCAGTGAAAACATTACAATTTTGCCCTTTTCAAAAGGCAGTCAGATGGTTAATATAAATTAATTTCTAAAACATTTCTATTTTTTATATCTTTTCTACACATTATATATATATATATATATATATATATATATATATATAATACGTACATTCATAATGGGTGTATGTTTTGTCTAGATTTTGAATACGTGCACATTGCTATAAATTAATATGTTTTATTACCCTTTCATAACAAGCTAATTTTAATCAAAATATCAAAAGAAAGCATTAAATGTTCCGAAATCTGAACAGAGAATCACCCCAGTAAGTTAGATAAAATCTTTTTATGTGAATTTTTAAATATTAACTTACATAATTATAAAATGATTTTATTTTATTTTTATATATATACACAGGGTGTGAACAAAGTCCTTAATAGGCTTTTACCTCTAACCATTGGTTGCAGATTTATACTTCCAATTATTAAAAAAAAAATGTTTATACTATATATATATATATAAAGTCATATTTTGAACTTATTCTCAGTTGTCTTTATTTGTAAATGCCTGAATTTCTAAAAAAAAAAATTTCATAGAATGCGTTTCTAATTGGCTGGACTCCTAGCGTTGCTGCAACAGTGAACATATTTACAACCAATGGTAGCACAGATTAAAGTCTCCTAAGGACTTCACTCTGTATCGTGTAATATACAATGGGAACCAATTATCCAGAATAGTTGGGACAAGACTATTTTTGGATAACTGGTTGCTCAATGCAACCCCCATTAAATCAAACTTGTAGAATGTTCATGGTTTTTCATGAATGTTCATTTAAGAAATATCTAAATAAAAATTGATATTTTAAATCAAGTTTTAGCTTTTGATAAATCTGAAAGATTTCTCTTGAAAACCTGATTAATCAATGATTTTGAAACAATAAATATTATTCACTTGGGATTAAAAAATTTAGATTTACATTCCTTTTTATTTCTTATAAAAGAAAAAAAAAATCTTGTTTGTTCACAACTATAAAAATTCAAAATATTCGTAAATTTTTAAAAATAATGTGATTTTATTTATAAAGTGGAACCTCATTAAAGTGAATCTCAAAGGGGATAAAAAATACGTTAATGTTATCAGTAACTCAAACTAATCTTCCTTTTGACGGGGATTATGCACACAGTTCGGGTTAAAAGTAATTCATGTTAACGAGGTTTCACTGGTATATGAAATAATTAAATGCAAATACATATTTGTTATCAAAATTTTTATTCTTTACCCAATTATTATTATTATTTTTTTTGGGGGGGGGGGGGTGGGGGGGGGAGATAAAATTGAAAGTTTAACTGTCAAAAATATGATTCTGGATGTTTTCAGATAAACAGTTCCATACTGTATACATGTGTTATGTGAGTGTATTTGGAAGGTCTATTAATAGCTTCAAGAAAGCCAATAATTTAATATAAAGGTAAAAGCAATTATAAATTTAGAAATTAAATAATTTTTTTAATCGTTGTTGTCAAAGTTCTGATAAATTAATGGATACATCCAAAAGTATTCATATAACAAAGTTTAAAAAATAAACTTAATTTCAAATAATTTTGAAATAATAACTCACTGTAAAACTTTTGGTTAAATAAGAAATCTAATGAACAATTTACGACAAGCATTTCTTATGCAACAAAGAGAAAAGACAACAGCTTTGGATGAAAATGTTTTTATTTACGATGTACATGTATTAGCATCAGAAATTGGATGAGAATCGGGTTTATTTTTCTTATTTTTTCTTTCTGTGGCATGTCTCAGCGAATTCGCTATCAGTTTTCCACTCTCTTTATTCGTTACTTCTGGGAAGTGAATTCTTACCACATCTAAAAACAGAAAAGAAATTACAAATATAATGCAGTAGAACTCGTTTTAGAAATTTTTCAAGGGACTAAAAGAGAAAATCATTTAAACTTGGAGCCAAAAATTACACAGTATATAAAATCATGTTTCTAAAAATTGCAACACCATAACGGAATCACCAGAATTAAATGAAATTTAACACAAACGACTGGTATTGGTACAAACAAATAATTAAATATTCAAAGAAGCAAAACAATTTTAAGCGTCCAAAACTGAGCAAAACAGATTTTGAATGTCTACATGGTTGAAAAGCATTATATATTGTATATGAAAAATGCAGCGATGGGGAAATGCTTGATGTACTGGCCACAGGTAAGTGGCTTTTACGTCATTCAGTGTTGATAACATTCATCAAAGTGAAATAGACAAAATTCCTCCCAAGAGCCATGAACAGTGTTTAAATAATAAATAGGCATCTATTTATTAAAAAATTATTAAAATTTTAAGATATTCCTATTGCATGGAATTAAACTAAATTTTAGTTTGTCAGAGAAATAAAAATGGTTTTCTTCAATATGGTCTAAAAATTCAACACCGTGTTTGAAATAAATCAGTCATGAAAAAAGGGATTTATATGATATTATTCAAAGTTTCATGGCCTGGCAATTTCAGTATTTTTGAAAATGTTTGCCAAGCCCTCCAGCTGATGCCAATCATGCATGAATGTCAATGAATGGAATTTTGAACGTGTGTTGTGATGCTTCTAGCTATTGTACTTTATTTTGAGGGTAGACCTGCTTTCCTATGCAATTCTGATTCTTATTGACATACTTTATTTCCAGTATGCAAAGTTCAGAAACACCCTGTAAGAATTTCAAACTTTATCAATCCACGGCAGGATGAAGGCCTTTCCTAGGTGATTTCGAATTGCCCTGTTTTCAGCAATTGTTTTCCATTTTGCCCTTCCAAACTTCACAATTTCATCTCTCCAAAGACACAGTGGTCTGTCTCTTGGTATTTAAATAAGACTTTGATGGTCCATCTATCATCATTTCTTCTCGCAAAGTGCCCAGCCCATCTTCACATTAACTTTATGACTCCAGAAATAAATCAGTAAACTTTGGTTTGCTACCTAATCCAAGTGTTTCACTTTCTGTCTCTTCGGGTGAATCCTAACATGCATCTCTCCATGCTTCTCTAGGCTGGTGTTTGAAGTTTTTGTATAGTTTTACATGTAAATGTCCAAGTTTCTGAAGCATAAGTTAAAACAGGCAAAATACACTAATATGTATTGCTTTAAATTAAAATCTGTACTGATAAAAATGATGCGATATACTTACCAAATATAATATTGCACAACATTAATGACGAAAACAATCTTTTCCCTTTTAAGCCCATGAAGCTAAATTCAGTACCTAATTCATTGGTCATAAGATGCATCATTATTCTCCTTATTACTTCAGATGGATGATGGCCCCCAAATTTCTTTAATTCAGCAATTAAAAAAAAAAAAAAAAAAAAACGTATTATAAAGATAATTAAAAATCAGATTTCTCAGGTTAACATGAGATTTAGCTTCTGAAATGATAGTTATTAAAGATTCTTAAAACACCACAGATCAATTCTAGTAAATTGACTATTAGGTTTATTAACTTAGGAATAATAGAGTATAAATAACTGGTATTCTCTTAACATAGATTTCAGTTTTACATTCATAAATCAATACATATAAGATGTGTGTGTGCATGTCTGGTGCTTTAGGAAAATGACTGATAGCAGAGCAACACAAATTTGCATGGAGATTCATATCTGGGTTTGCAAGTTTCTTCCAAGGCAGAAAAAACCGGCTTGAAGAAATTGAAGACACTGTTTTTGTTAAAAATTTATTCTATAAATTGCCGATTTGTAAGATACGATGGATGCATTTATCTTATAAACAACTTTAACTAACTTTAATTATGCCTATAAAAATTTAATTACATATTTAATTAATAATTATGAGATTTTTACCAAAGATCAGATCACACTCCAAAATACTCAAAATCCAGTAAAAAGATCAATTTCTATTTAAACAATTTTATTTCTTTAACTGATAATAAATAGTTCGGATCACTTGCTTATGCTTTTTGATAAAACAGCTTTTAAAAAACATCCAGATAATTAAAAGAACCAGTATGCAATAATTACTGTATTACAACATGTCATCAAAAACTTTATTTTCCTTTAGTACAATCAACTCCCTCTAATCTACAAACCTATAATCTGCAAATTATCCTTCTAATTCGCAATTGATTTTTTAATGTAAAAGAAATTTAAATTTCATGTTTCAAAAAAATTCACAACATTTCTCACATTTTTTCTTTTTTTTAATCAAATTTGTATCTTAATCCTTGCTTTGAAACACAATTGGGGGGGGGGGGGGAGTAACATTCTTGTATTTACTTTCCTGCAACATGGACTAGTGCTAAGTCAAGCCAAAGAATGTCAGGAAAGTATATGAAAAATTTAAAACAAACCACTATTACATCAATGTTTAACAAAATAAAAAATAATCAGTGATAATTATTATTTCTGTACTTCCAAAAATAATTTTTTTCGTATTTTTTAAATATGTTTGTTTACATTTTAATGGTACATATTATTTGAATATGCTTAAATTATTTACCATCATATATGAATGTGATAGATTATTTTTTTGAATATTGAAGAAATATTTTATTCTAATATTTATTAGACAAAACATTTGCGAGTTAGAGGGAGTTGACTGTATAACAAATGAAAAGTTTTTTAGCAGTTCAATACTGCAATTTATTTCTCAACTTAAAATTGATCAATGCAATATTTTTTTTTTTTTTTTTTTTTTAAGACGAGTTTAAAAGTAAGTATCTTACGTACTGAAACAGTTCATTGTCTACTAGCTTCAAGTTTATACAAAAAATTGTATCCTTAAAAAAAAAAAAAAAATCTGATGTGGGCACCCACATGACTTCTTTACACCTTTCAAAATATATACATAATGTTAAAAAGCATTGTCATTGGACCGAGACAGTTGGCTAAAAATATTTTAAAAATGCATTATCACCGTGTTCTGAACTATTCTGAAAGTTTCAAATGTCTAGCTAGTCGGGAAGTTAGTTAAATAAATTTTCTGTTGAATCATATAAACGCTGCTGAAGGCAGCAGGTATCCGAAACAGTATGTTAAAAATATTTTTTTTAAATGCACTGTCAACGTGTTCTGAGGTTTTCTGAAAGTTTCAAGTGTCTATAGCTAGACGGGAAGTCAGTTAAAAATCGATTGCAAAATTTGTCCAAACCATTTTTGAGTTATTACCATTTTTTGACAATGGCAAATACTTTTGTATTTTAGGCCATTATGAACCTAATTTTGCTAAATATCTCCAAAACGGAAAATCATACAAACTCCAAAAAGGGAGGAAACTCTACAAATGGTATCGATTTGAACAATGAATTACAAAAATCAGTGTTAAAAACGTTCCTCCATTTTGGAGAAATTTTCATATGGATTCGGGGAAATGTTAGGAGTAAAAACATTTTCTGCATCCCTGGTACAATACTTACTTCAGTTTAGTACTGCCATCTATATATATATAGATTATTATTTTTATTTTAACTAAAAGGTTCGTAGATGATATTTGAAAAGTCGGCGAACGAATTTAGTCAGTCCTTTTATAGCTCAGAGATTTAAAAGTTGACCCTGAGAGAATCTCGGGCTTAGTTCACTTCGCCGAAAACGGCAACCTGAGTGATGCTCGGGCTTAGACCGCAAAGTGTTAAAATATGAAAATAATAAACCCTATACTAGTGTTAAAACTAGCCATATAAATATCAGCTTCAAATTTAATTGCTGACAATAGTTACCGGAGATGCCACTGCTATGCCACTACGAGATTTCTGTGACTTCATGTTTGATGTCTCAGGAATGTTAATTTGTGATTTTAATGATGCACATCGGTTCATACACTTAGGAGTAACAAAAATTCAAGGACGTTTTAAGCACTTTCACCTACGATTTTAGATGCGTCCACACACACACACCATTTTTTTTTTTTTTTTGGTGGGGGAGGGGGGTTTGCTGCTTTCCCATGCAATAAATAGGAATAATAAATAGGCAATATAAATAGTGCATTTCATAAAACAGAAAAATATTATATATTCTTAAATATAAGACGAGTTTTATTTTCTACTGAAATTCAGAAATGTCTTTAATTTTTATAAGCAGTTCTTTTCTGCGCCAATGTCACTTGTCTCACCTAAATTTTGCCATAGTGCCTAATATAGTTCAAAATTTAAACTTGAAAACTTCTTCACAAATCATGAAATTTTGGAAAACACAACCGGTCTCGAAAGGAAGTCGCTTTTCTTCTTCAGGTGCAAAACACATGCTACTGTCGTGGAGACAAAAGCAAGACTAGTATTGACTCTATCTGTAATATCTCTTTTGAGCAGAACAGTGGGGGGAAAAAAACAATTGCAGTAGAATAGTTTTTTTTTTTTTTTTTTTTTTTTTTTTTGAAAAAAAAAAAAAAAAAAAAATGAAATTCAAGCACTTTTTAACATATTACAGCAAATTCAAGCACTTTTAAGCACTTGAAAATGAATTTTTTTTTTTTTTTTTTCTCAAGCACTTTTCAAAAATTGTTAAAAGTGTACGAACCATAGAGTCACTATCTTCAACAATTCTGCAGTCAATGTCGGTACTGGTGAAGCCATCCGATTCCTAATTAGCTTCCTCCATCTTTGTCAGGCCCCTTTTATATGTGCCTGTAATGGATAAGCAAAATTTAAAAAAATTAACATTAAAATAGCCCTTTAAATACTGTGTAAATAAGTTCTTTCTCTCTCTCTAAGTCTCTTTCTCTTAGAAGCATATATGTGTGTACAATTACTCTTCGGATCTTCAAGGCCTTTTGCAGCAAGTTTCATACGTTTAGCTGACGTAGTTTTAGGAAATGAGCATTTTCACTTGTGTGCAGAAATCCATTTTGCTGGTACTAATTCTAAACCATCATCAAGCAAGGCTACAACAAATCTTTTCTCGAAATTAATTGGTGGTACCTACCATCGGTGAAAAAAAAAAAAAGGGATCTTGATCAATTACACTTTAATAACACTTTATATTTTACCAAAAATAAATAAATGAATACAAATTTTTTTAGTAACTGCTTTTGCCAAAAGGTTGCTGAACTTTAAAAAGGAGCTAAATGCATCAAAGTTTCTAATACACTGATGCAATGCTGCCTCTCAAAGAGACCCCTCCCAAAAAAAAAAAAAAAAAAAAAAAAAGCAGAAGTAGCTGAGAACAATAATTTAAATAAGACAGAAAAATTATGCGATTAATACAAATAATAAACACTTTCCAAATATATTTACTAGAGTTTCCACTAGACTGATTCAGAAGAGCACTGCACCCTGCCTTTTCCTTTGTTTGAAAATAGCACTCTTCTTGCTCCTCATATGTATTAAAAAAAAAAAAAAAAATTCTTTCAAGGGAATTAATTAGAAAAAATGAAAAATACAAAGTTGTTACACTATAAAAATTTACAGCATTACCATTTGATTTCCAATAAATATAATAATAATAATAAAGAAAAAAGATTTTGTCTTCAAATAAATTAATTAAATAAATGAAAAATAAATTGCATAGGTAATAGCTGTTGCGGAGATATGCAGACGATTAAAACAAAAAAATAAAATTTATAAAAATGAAACATAGAAGCGATTATTTAAAATTGGAAAGAAATTAATTTTAAAAATTCAAATTCGAAATTCTAAAAAACTCGATCAGGTGTACACCTGCAGGGTCTCAGGTACCCATCTGCCACGTTTTGTAGGTCTGACAGACACACACACACTGACAGACACTTCTCTTTATTGCCGAAACGTCAGTGGAGGCCCTCTGTTGAGACTCAAAACGGTTTTGGGCTGTGTCTGTCTGTCTGTCTGTCTGTTTGTCTGTCGCGCGATAGCGGCCGCAAAAATAGCGCTATTGACTTGAAATTTGGTACACGTGTTCATGCGCCCGACGAAATCAGCTGTATAGTTTTTGGTATGTACTCCATTTGTAGTTCGTATACAAGGACACGCCAAAGTTTTTCTTACCATTACGGCCTATGAGAGGAATTTGTATGTATCGCGATAGCGGCCACAAAAATCACGCTATTGACTTGCAATTTGGTACACGTGTTCATGTGCCCCACGAAATCAGCTGTATAGTTTTGGGTGTGTATTCCATTTGTAATTCGTGTACAGGGACACGCCAAAATTTTTTCTTATCTTTACGGCCTATGGGAGGAATTTGTATGTATCGCGATAGCGGCCACAAAAATCACGCTATTGACTTGCAATTTGGTACACGTGTTCTTGTGCCCCACGAAATCAGCTGTATAGTTTTGGGTGTGTATTCCATTTGTAATTCGTGTACAGGGACACGCCAAAGTTTTTCTTATCATTACGGCCTATGGGAGGAATTTGTATGTACCGCGCTAGCAGCCACAAAAATCACGCTTTCGACTTGCAATTTGGTACACATGTTCATAAGCCCAACGGAATCAGCTGTATAGTTTTAGGTGTGTATTCCATTTGTAGTTCGTGTACAGGGACACGCCAAAGATTTTCTATCATTACGGCCTATGGGAAGAATCTGTATGTACCGCGATAGCCGCCGCAAAACTCAAGCTATTGACTTCAATTTTTGCCTAAACGTCAGTGGAGGCCCTCTGTTGAGACTCCGTCGTTTTGGTTCCGTCGGTCCGTCCGTCTGTCTGTCTGTCTGTCTGTCCTGCGATAGCGGCCGTAAAAACCACGCTATTGACTTGAAAATTTGTACACATGTTCATGATCCCCACGAAATTAGCTGTATAGTTTTGGGTGTGCATTCTATTTGTAGTTCGTGTACAGGGACACGCCAAAGTTTTTTTTATCATTACGGCCTATAGGAAGAATTTGTATGTACCGCGATAGCGGTCCCAAAAATAACGCTATAGACTTGCAATCTGGTACACATATTCTCAAGAACAACGGAATTATCTGTATAGTGTTAGGTGTGTATTCCCTTTGTTGTTCGTGTACAGGGACACGGCAAAATTTTTCTTATCCTTACGGCCTATGGGAAGAATTTGTATGTACCGCAATAGCGGCCGCAAAAATTCTTCGATTGACTTGCAAATTGGCGCACACATTCCAGCTTTCCATATAAGTAGCTGTATAATTTTCATTGCTATATTTTTTATAAACTGTGTACAGGGACACGCCAAAATTCTTAACATTACGGCGTATGGGGTGAATTTCGTTTAAACGCATTTTAATATCATTACTTTGCAATGAAGAAAATGAAACTAGAGTACGTGAGTAAGATGCTTAAACTTATGTTGCTTGAAGAAAATTTGTGCTCTTAAGCTTTCTAATTAATGTACAGGACCTTACAAAAGTGTTCTGACAATGTCACGTAGTCATCCAAACGATGTTAAATTTGGAACAATTATTAATTTTAAACGCAAAATAAGCTGAATAGTTTTTACTGGTGTATACAATGTTTATGGTTCGTTTACAAAGACACTCGAAAGAATTTCGTAACATTAGAGCCTATGGACGAATTTTTAATTAAAGCGCGCACTTTAATGCGTTTATGCTGAATTGAACTTAATAAAGTTAACATACATTATAAAGATGCTTAAAATCGTGTTTACTCTTTAAAAAGGTTATGTATAGACTAAATAATTTATGGGATCACACAAAATAATTCCGAGTATGTACTGTAATCATCCAAATGATGTCAAATTAGTTTGAAAGATTAATGAGTTATAATTAATTAGATTTATTCTTATTATTGGCGTTTATAATGACTGTGGTTACTTTTCCGGGATACATAAAGGAATTTCGTACTTTTATGGTGTATAGTCGGTATTTCTTAAAAGTGTATTATAACATGGTTACACCCCATCAAATATAATGAAATTTTATTAGAATTTTAAAAGCATGTTTTCATGTTGAAAATTGTGGGCATAGAATTGATAATTAGTTTAAAGGTTACGCAAAATATTTCCGATATGCTATGTAATTTTTTTTTGTATGAAATTCGGTATTTATGAATTTCCGGGAAATAATACAAGACCGTCGTTTAATAAGAATGCATATTGTTGCGTACTTGGGGGTTTGTAAGTTGTCCGAGAATAAAAGGCGAAACTTGCAAAAATTCAGTGATTTATTCACAGAAAGTTCCAGAAGAATACAGGTCTATAAACCAAGTATCAGCTTCAATTCAACCAGTAAACATAGCTTAAACAACAGCCGTTAACAGCAAAACAACAGTACAAACTGTTTAGCAATAACACATAAAGCAAGTCTCATTCAAAGAGGCTCAAATCAAAGCAAGCATTTGACGAAACCGACACAGATCTGAGATTGGAAGCCTTGGCTAAAAAAATGCTCCTTTTATACTATTCTATCGAACACAGACTGTTCTGGAAAATTATCGTATCTCATCAGCCAATGAGATTAGAGCTTCCATATTTGGTATATCTCTAATAAGGATTTTCTCGCCAAGGTCGCCAAAGAAATCGCCAAGGAGGGAAACAGTCGCAAAATTTGGCGCCAAATCCATTTCTTCCCTTATTGGAGCTTTTCAATTCTTTTTTAAAGGAAAATTAGGCTATTTTAACGCTCAAACGACTAGAAATGCACAAAATTAGCATTTTATCGACTTTCTAAGCCTCTTTGAAAAAATTTATACAAAAATAAATGCAATTATTTACAATTCCGTAACACTTTATATGATATACAAATAGGTATAGAAAGAGAGATACAGCGGGGGGTCAGGAATGTATCTGATTATAGTAATAAGTCGATCGAATCAATATATACTATTATATAACGAGAAATAAATAAAAATGACCTATTGAAAAATGTCTGATGCAAATAGGACGTTGAGGCTCCTGATCTGCAGATCCACTAGTTTACATAGATTCCTAACAAAATGTGTTATACAATATAATAAACAGAATATATATAGGAATAATTTTGATGTTTGAAGGGGGGGAGGGGGAAGTTGAAATTAGCAATGATCCTGACGGAATCTCACGCCTTGCCACAGCTTAGTTGCCGCATGGCGAATTTTTCAGATATTTTGGGTTTGTATGCAGTATTTTTTTTCCCCAAATGTTACTCAGACCAAACACCTGATAAAATTAAATGTAAAAATTTAACATAGAATAAATAGTTCTAACAAAATCTAAAATCAAAAGAATCTTCTGTAAGTGAAGCAGTAACATAGGATGATATGTATTGTCTACGGGTTGGCAATTTTTTCAAAATGGTGCCAAAATGGTATTTTCATAAATCAATGCCATTTTTAATTCTGTACTGATAAGTATGAAGGATTTAAGTCCAAAAATGTCGATTTTGAGTTAAGTACATAGTCAGACCCAGAAAAAAATTCTCTATCGATTGGTATAAAGGATTTAAATCCATGTCATTTAGTCTTTGAGAAAATCCATTGGTAAAAAAAGATTTAAGTCAGAAATTTAGAATTTTAATATTTGTATAAACTATTTAATTCAATTTTTCCCCTTTATTAAATGAAGGTTGACAATCACTGAACAGTATAAAGGGTATAAATCAACATAATCCCTTTTTCCTAATTGATTCTTCTGATTAGTTTTTAGTTAGTTTAACTTTATTTTTCGTCTCCTGAAAAATCAAAAATATGGACTTAAATCATTTATACTTATCAGTACAGAATTATGCACTTTTTTTTTTTTTTTTTTTTTCAAATCACAAACTGAATTTCAAACAGAAAACAACTAACTACAATATTTTCATCTCAATCATGGTATGTTTGTAAAATTAAATTAAATTTCATATTAAAACAATTAAATTTAGCAACTACAAAAAATATTTTTACTTGACAGGTGGGAGACCCCCTGAACCCCCCTTTCTATTAATATAAAAAATTTCACAAATAATTATTTTTTAAATCATTCAAGTACTTAAAAAAAAAAAAGTAAGTATCTGCAAGTTTTTATCAGGGCAAAGCACGAGTTACTAGTGAACACTAATTATCCTGAAGAGGTGGCAATTCAGATTGAATTGTAAACACAAAAAGCTCTTAAATCTAAATTTTAAACAAAATCATTCAAGTAACTTCAAAGAATATAAAGTTTCTGCCATATTTTGTCACAGGCGAGGGTTAATAGTAAATGCTAATCTTTACAAAAAAAAGGATAAACCAGATGGATTTCTCATCGCAAAAAACCTTTAAAGCTAATTTTTTTATCGAAATCATTAAATCCATTTCAATTTCTGAGTAAATCAACTGCTATATTTTGGAACAGACTAATAAAATGTTAGCAGCGAATGCAAATTTTTCTGAAAATGAAAATAAGTTGAAGCAATTTTTTACCATAAAAAACCCTAAAGCCCAATCTTTCAAAATTTTTAAATCCATTACTGAGTAAACCCTAATTCTATCAAAATTTGCAAACAGCAGATATAATGTTAACAGGGAATAATAATTTTCTTGAAGACGAGGATATGTTCAAGCCCCCATAGCAGAAAATGCAAGACGCGCGACATACGTTACATCGCAGATTTGTTTTAGTCTGCAGATTATTTCCAAATCAGCATTATGCAGAAATTCCAAATCTCCCGATTTTGGCAGGAAAGATAGCGATTTTCTATCTTTTTCCATTCACAACATAAATGTCAATATTCATTTTAAACACGCTTTATTAAATTCTAGAACCTATAGAGAGGTAAAATTGTTCAATATTTCTCACTCATATAATTTTTTTGTGACCCCCTCCCCCTTACCCCCTCTTAACGATCGGCTTTCAAACAGATCAGGAAATTCTTGCGATTTCCACCCCCCCCCCCCGCCAGTAACATAAATATCAATATTTTTTAACACTTACTTAATTAGATTTCAGAACTTATAAGAGTAGAATTATTCAATATTTACTCTCCCCCACCCCCCTCCCACTAATGATCGGTGATTGAACGTTCCACAAAATCAAAGCGTTGTAATTTTTAAGCTTTCTCCATCCACAGCATAAATGTCAATATTCATTTTAAAGATGCTTTATTAAATTCTAGAACCTATAAAGAAGTAAAATTATTCAATCTCTCTCATTCATGTAATTTTTTGTGACCCCCTTCCCCCCCCCCCCCTTACGATCAACAATCAAACGGCTCGCGGAATTCTTACGATTTCAAATCTTCATCTGCTACATAAATCTCAACGTTCTTTTTAAACTTATTTACTTAGATTCCAAAACCTAAAAAAAAAGTATAATTGCTCACTATTTCTCACTTGTATATTTGCTTTACAACCCCCCCCCCCCCTCTCCACTAACGATCAGCAATCAAACGCTCCATCGAAGCATTGTAATTTCCAATCTTCTTCCATCCAGAGTATAAATGTCAATGTTCATTTTAAGCTTACTTTATTAGATTCTGAAACCTATAAAGAAATAGAATTGTTCAATATCTCTCATTCATATAATTTTTTGGGACGCCCCCCCCCCCCTCCTTTTTAGCATTTGCTACCGATCGTTAATGAAGTTCCCTTCAGAAGATTCCCATTCTTTCTCCATATGCAGCATAACTATCAACATTCTGTTTAAATTTGCTTCATTAAATTGCAGAACCTATTTAGAGGTAGAATTGTTCAATATCACTCACTACTCATGTAATTTTTTTTATTGCACCTTTGAATATAGACTAGATTTTGTATCGATTTCAAAATTTGATGATCTTGACACACTTTTGTTTGAATATAAGTATTTTTATAAATGGATCGCTAGCACTACAAAAAAAGAAATTGGATCTGAAAAGATCACAGGTTTTATTTGAAAGTCTTATTGAGCTGTCAAAGAAAATACCTGTGTTTATTAAGTTACTTAACTCAATGATGTTACATAACCCATTAAGTTACTTAACCCCGCTATATTTATCTCACTCAAAAATTTTGCATTTTCGTACGCTTTTGTTACAAAATGCATTCCTAATCATATATAACTTTAAAAAAAGTTATTTTGTTCAAAGATATGATATAGTTCCAAAATGGGAGACATGGCACCTAATGGATGTTGATAAACTGCATAACTCTTTTAAATTTTTTTTTTTTATCCCTGTTTGTTACAATTTAAGAAATGAATTTTTTAATTAATATCCATCATTTTGAACCCCTGCACTTGAATAATAAGTTATTTTTAGCAATTTTCTCTTCTTAGAAACAGATGATTTTATTTGAATAATTAAAAAAATAAATAAATAAAAATACAATTTGCATTACAAACCTTTTGAAAAAATTACCAGCGAAGCTACGCACTTCAACGTTCAATGTAAAAAATAAAAATATATACAGTAGAGAGCAAGAAATCCGCCGGCCTAAAATCCACCAAAGTCTGAAATCCACACAGCTTGTCAAATATATAAACAATAAAATTCACTATTAGTAAATTTCAAACTGCAAATCAGAATTTTTAAAAATGATCTCGAATGCAGATTGTGTACTTGCATTTTATGATTATAAAAGAAAATTAATAACATATAAGACTATCAGAACCAAGTTACTGATAATTAAATTATTGACAGTACATTAAATCCATCAACAAGTTATACAATAACAAAATAATTTTAAAAAATGTTATCTGATGAAGACATAACCATATGAAAGAATTAACTTAAATTCTTAAAACAATAAATTTGTGTTACAAAATAAGAATAAATGACAATTTATAATATACAGGGGGAAAAGGGGGGGGGGAGAAGAAAATCCCAATCCCAATGATGTATACGTACAAGTATAGTTTTGAAAACAAACTACATGTGAATAGATTTTATCGAAAT
Organism: Salticus scenicus; assembly: GCA_963930645.1. Classification (NCBI taxonomy): domain Eukaryota; kingdom Metazoa; phylum Arthropoda; class Arachnida; order Araneae; family Salticidae; genus Salticus; species Salticus scenicus. Next base: position 339,495,901 of record OZ005652.1, on the reverse strand, counting down.
TTGACAAATTTCATTTTTATTTATTATTTGTGTTATGTACATTCTTTTAATGTTCAGTGCTATTCTGATATCCTAATAATTTAATATTCAAGTGAAATTGTGTCACTATTCGTTAGTGTGTGTTTAGTTTGAATAATATTCTGCTTTCATTAGTAAAAGTGATAATCATTAATGTAATCTGCCAAATCCTAAAATCCACACAACCTCTGGTCCCAAGCTATGCAGATTTTTGACTCTCTACTGTATTTATCTTAATTATTGTAGAGAAAAAAAAAAATTCATAATTAAATGTTCCTGCACTGGGAGATTTGGCACCTAATGGGTTAAATACAGTTTCAATTCCAGTATTACAAATTTTCTGTGAAAATTTGGGCTCGGTCATTGAGAAGGTGAGCAAAATGCAATTAAGATGTACAGATGGAAATGACGAACAAACTGTAATTGCACTGTAAAAAATAGGTTCTTAAAAATAAGTATATATTGTCTCAAAATAGCCCCAAAACAATATATATATATACTTAAATTTGAAAACTCGTGTACTCATTTTTGTGTACATTGACATGCCAAACATGGGGATATTGGGATTCTTATTGGTCAACCCCATTTTTGAGCATGTCAATATACTCAAAATCAAAAATAAGTACATGGGTTTTCAAATTTAAGTATATATTGTTTCGGGGCTATTTTGAGACAATATATACTTATTATTAAGAACCTATTTTTTACAGTGTGTTGATAAAAGAAAGTTTATACGTCTTAATGTCCCTTCATCTGGTTACACAGGAATAAGAACATTTTAGAAAGTTGCATTAATTTTAATGTTTAGAGTCTCCTGTAAGTATTTTACTTAATTCAGTATGAACAAAATCATAAACAAAATAGTAGTTCTTATACAATATGAAAGATAATTGCTAATGCTAACTCTTTATCTAGCTATATATGTAATGGAAATTCTATAACTACAATGCTTTGACATATCTGACAGATTAATAACATTAGATAAATGCAAACTTGTGATAAAAATATTCTTACTGAATCTGTTTTTCTTTTCCCGTAACTCATTGTGGAATTATGCTGCAGATTATTTTCTAAAACGTAAATAGTTGTCGCAGATTGACAGAAAAATTTCTGCTACTGGGGTTCAAGCATGGGTGAAAGTAAAAAAATTTCGCTGGACTGAAGTATTTATATATTTTTTTTTTGTAATAGTGGGTAAAATATAATAAACTCATACATAATGTATGTAGATATTCAAAACATACATTTCCAAAGGTTACATTAATAAGTATAAGTATGAAAACTTAGCAAAATTATTTATTAATATAATTGAATTAACATTAATAGCGGCTGATTCAGAAAAAAATGGGACCTTTATTTGCCCCCAACAAAGATTAATTCCATAAAATTGGCCTATCTGTATTATAACACATAGAAAAAGACTGAATTCAGTCAATAGACTGAAAACTTTCACCCATGGGTTCAAGCAATATTTCATCAAAAAAAAAAAAAAAACCTTAACCTCCAATTTTCATCAAAATCGTTATATTTATTTACAAGTAACCCAATTTCTGCAATATTTTGCAACCATCAGATAAAAGTTTAATAGTGAGCACTATTTTTCATTTAGAAGAGAACATATCTTATTGATTCCCCCCCCCCCCTCTACGAAAAATAAAAACTTAATCCCAAACTTTTATCAAAATCATTACTAGTCGTTTCTGAAAGGCCCAAGACATACATATACAACCAACACACACAATAAAAGCAGAAACTGAACACATACTAATGAAAAATAATACAATTGCACTAGACTATTAAATTATTAGGTATATATGAATAGCACTGAACATTAAAAAAAAAATTATATAGCAAAAACAATAAATTATTTGACAATTTTAGATGCGTTCGCCTGTAGTTTTGTTTTAAATTGCATTCAAACATGCACTATTGATTTTTTTTTTTTTGTCTATTGTCAATAGTCATCAGTTATTGTTTTGTAGCACAAATTGATTTTTCTAAGAACTTAAGTGAGTGTTAGTTAAAATTAATTACATACTGTATTAAAATTAGTTTACATACCTCATTGACATTATCATAAACATCTTCTTTTGACTACCAGCAGAGCAGTGGAGAGCGGGAAAACAACACAAAATGCCGTGTTGCCAGTATTTTAATAACAATTATTGCTTCATTCTAGTTTTAAAAATAAATAAATAAACTTTAAACGAGCACATTTCGCTTGAACGCAGTTTTAAATTCCATCTGGCAGGGAATATTTCAATTAGGGTTATCTATTAAATCTATGTCATATGAAAAATTCTTCAGCCTATTTCTCATTCAGTAGTGCTGGCGTTAAAAAAAATTTCTGTTAATCCAATACTGTTTACACATATTTCTACACATGTATCTTTTCCTAAAATAGGTTGCAACATTTCTTCTACAGTAGAACTTGGATAATTCAAAGTTGAAGGGACCAGAAAAAAATTCGAAATATCCAAAAATTCGAATTACATATACTATTTTGTCAAAAAAAGGAGATAAATTAAAAAATTAAAACTCTACGATCAAAGATTTAACACATAAACTTTAAATCTAAGAATACTGCTACACCCCCCTCCCATTAAATCAATATTTTTTAAGAGCTTAATTATTTAACACTTTTTTAAAAATAGCCAGATATTTTTAATTCTTCTTTAAGTACAATCTTTGTGTCATAGCATATGACTTGATACAAAAATAGAATCTTCAACATTATACATGACTTTCAATTTAAAAAAACCTCGAAGTTCATGTATATGCACCATATCTTCTGATGCACTAGTTAGGGGCTTCTCTTGTATTTCCTTATCCTTCTTTTGAAAGACTGTTAAAATATATTAGCTGAGAAAAATCTCGGGAATAAATTTTATAGTAATATTTTAAAGGTAATCGTATGAAAAATTCGAATTATCCACGATGTTTTAACATTATTTTAATACAAAACTCAAGGGACCGAGTGAAAAGTTCGAATTATCCAGAATTTCGAATTATTCAAGTTTCACTGTATTATTATAAATCTAGCAGTATATGTCTCCTTTTTAACGTTCAACTTTGCATAAGCTTCACCAGCTACTTTTATTTTATGATTAGAAAATTATATCAATGACTGTACGTCAGAACATTTAATATTTAAATTTGTTTTCTTAGCCAAAGAATATGACAGGACATTACATTAAGCACCCATATCCAATTTGAATTTCAATTTATACTTGTTCTCAAACTCAGCCCTTTCATACCAATCACCAGATTTTAGATTATTGGCTATACTACTAATAACAAGTTTATTTGAATTTTTATTATCTTCGCTAAATGAGCTATTTACTGTGGCTACCTTTTTTTCTTCAAAGAACAACAACTGCTAAAATGGCCTTCTTTACAGCAGGAAAAACATTGCTTTTTATAAGCCAAACATTCAAACTTTTTGTGAGAGGTTTTGCATCGCGTGCATAATTTACCATGAAGAGTTTGTTTGTTTAAATCATCTTCAGCCAGTAATTTCTCACGATCGGTATCACTGTAAATACCAATAACAATTCTATCACTCACTAAACTGTCATGTAAAGTATCAAACTAACAGGATTTAATTTTGCTTAGTAATTCTGTAAGAAAATCATCAAATTTTTCATTTTCACTTTGAAAAATCTTGTTAAACAAAAGTCTTTCATATGTAATATTAATTTTTGGCGCGGAGTATATTTGAAACGCTTCAATTAAAACATTCAAATTGTTCTTTATATCATCGGTAAAAGTATTATAAATGTTTACCGCTTCATGACCAATAGCTGAAATAAACAAAGCCAATTGAACTTTATCTGGCTTTTTATACAATTCGATCACAGTTCAATACCATTCAAACTGTTGATACCATTCTTACCGATCTTTCGAAACATAATAAGTCGTTAGGTTTAGTGGTGGCGATGGTCGAATTTTTACACTGTTCATAATCTCCAGGAATAATTTCTTTCAAAAGTTATCAATTCGGCATCATGTAACGTTGAAAATTAATACGAATGTAAATTTAACATAATTTAATAACATGAACTAGCAATAAGTAATTTAAAACACGCACGTAAACAATAACAATACACGGTCTACAGAACACAGTTGGCGGTTACATATGAAACAGTTAACAGTTCAAGATATTTTTTAATGGATCATAAGACGTCGAAAAACAATGTCCCCGGGACATCTTAAAGTGGACCTTTCATTTCAGGATGACTTAGGATATACCCAAGACATCCAAATTGATTTGTTCTCAGTATTTTCTGTTTAGACATCCTGTGTATGTCCTCGTTTTGTATATTTTATCCTGGGACGAAAACAGGACATTCGGGACTTAAAAAGAACATCCCAGGGATGTCATGTGCTGTTTGGGCTGTTGTACCGTGTATTTTTTTTTTTTTTTTTTCATGTTTGCACCCAATCTTACTCTTTTTCGGATTATCCGCGATTACCACCAAATTTCGCGGATAATCTGCTTTACTATATATCAGAATCGTACGCGCCATAGTTTTTTCTTTACGTCGAACGAACACAGAGAGACAAACACTTTTTTTAATACAGATTTTAAAAAAGTATTTTATAGTAATATAAGTGGATATTTTCATATCCACTTCATCTATATGAGATTGGTATTTAATTTTTTTGCGATATTCCCCTTTGAAAATTTCTAAAAAAAAACTCATGTCACACTAAATATAAATATAATGTACTTTAGAAAATTGTAACATTTTCAAAGTGAGTGTTAATTTATCTTTCACCCCATCTTTTATAGTTTTGTCGTTTTATCGTTTTCCTACCTACTGTATTTTTTAGATTACTTCATTTTATTTTATACTTAATGCAAATTATGTGGTTGTAGTTGTGTAAATCAAGGCAGATTGGTTACACTAGGGTCCTAAGTCTGCGTGAAATTCCCTCAATCGGGGGTTTTTATAAAGAATATTAGTCTATACACTCCTTCTCATAATTTTCAGGACACCCGTTTTTCTATATTAACTAAGCACTGAACACTATTAGTTAAACAAATATATTTTTTATTAATTTGAATTTCATTAATAGACGATATTTTTAAAGTTTTATCGTTTTTCTACCATAAAAAAACTTTAAATACGTTCAATAAAAGGATTTTTCAGGCGTTCACAATTATAAGGACAGCTCGAATCTTAGTATTGTTTTCAATTATTTTTTCAATTAATATTTTTTGGGGTCTCTTTTTAGGGTGATACAGTCAGACATTCTCTCAGGTATATATATATATATACTTTTTCTTTAATATTCAGTTTCAATACCATTTCATACAGCATAGATGATATTCTGAATACATTTAAACTATTTAAAATTGTTTTCCACTTGCATGCACTTTTCTAATATGATAAGTTAAGGTTTTTTCAACTTTCAGGCCACGGGAAAGGCAACAATAAAGAAATTTTTTTCTTTAAACTATTTCCTATTGCTCTAGAAGTAGAGCAAAAAAAAAAGTCTGGTTGAAAAAAAAATATTATTACCCCCCAAAATCTAACAAAAATCTAAGAATTACAATATTAAAATTTGCGGATATTCTCTTGATGTTCATAATAACAGAAAAAAATTACTAAACTCATTCTGCCTTCAGTATAAACAGCTCCCCAGAGCACCACAGATCCACCTTTAAAATGCCCGATTCATTTCTGCCTTTAAAAAATCTTCTCTGTCTTTCGCTATCTTCAGATCGTGCCAGTAACTGTTAAAACCATTTGATTAATCAAGAATAAAATGTTTTTCATCCGAAAATGCAACATTTTACCATTTAATATTGTCTTTATTCAACTTTAACACAGACGTTCTTTCCCCCATTAAATACTTATTGATTATTACAGGTTTTTTATTCATTTTAACATATTATTAATTATTTTAAACATGCATAAATGTGGACCCCAATCTTTCGTTAAAAATTACGAGCAAATTCAGCAGCAATCATTATGAGTTGAACAGTAAGAGGAATTATGAGTTTTCGATCTCTGTAAAACAACTATGATTTTGCATAAGATCTCTCTCCTATCGAACCAGCAGTTCAACGTTTGATCACATTTCCTTCAGTAATTTTAGATCTTCGAATTTCATTAGAAATTCGGCGGATTGAAATTATCCTTCCACTTAAAAAATACATTTATCATATTTCACTACATGAACGTTCTTTTTTTTCGAGGAATTATCAGTAATGTCCGTCCAAGAAAAACTGAAGGCTTATATATGAATTAATCTAGCCCAGTAGTTAACGAATTTGCATGTCAACTGTAATTTATCCGCTTGTGAGTTAAATGAAACGAAGAAATCTTGATTGTCCCTATAATTATGAACATCTAAAAACGTGGAGAAAAAAAGATTTTGCATTATTTTTTATTAATTTTGTTTCATATTAAAAAAAATTATAGCAGTTTTGGTTTTTAGAATACTACATATATTAAGTGCACTTAGTATAATCGTGTTCACAATTATTTTTACATTAGTTATTTCAAAATATAAAGTGTCCCTGTAAATATGAGAAGGAGTGTATTCATGCGAGTTTCGAAATAAACCATGAAAAACTCCGAATGGCTAGGCAGATCTGAGAGACCTATGCTTGAACCCGTCACGTCATGTTTTAAAAATTATAATTCCATTACATTGTATAAACTAATTTTAATTATAGTGTGTATACTAAACAATGTATCATTTTAATGCAACCAATTCAAATATTTCACAATATAACTGCTAAAAAAGCCTTTATAAAGTATAAAAAACCTGTAAAAAAATTCTCTTATATACATAGCAAAACATTTCAATTAGTTACTTATTCATCCTTAGCTTTCGACTCATCTCGTTGAGTCTTTATCATAGTTATGTTATAATATAAATTCCATTAAAACATATATAAGTTGATACATATTCAACAAGAAATAAGATCATTAATTTAAAGGCCTCTATTTTATAAGAAAAAAAAAAGGGACAATCAATTTTGAAAAAGAAGACATTTCAGAGGACACTAAATTGAATAATGATTATTAAACCTGGCAGAAAAGTTACTTTACACGAGTGGTGAATCATTTAAATAATATTTTAAAATTTTCAAAAATATTATTTTTACCTCCTAATGATGAATTTAGTTCAGTACATCCTAATTTCAGTTAAAGTATTCGGGTATAGGAGGATAAAATGCGAAAATTTATAGGTGACAGTGGACTATATATATATGCTATTTAATTATTAATTTTTGCTATGGCAAAAACTTTTACTGTATTTTCATACAGTTGTAGTTTGTTTGTAATTTGTAAATAAAAGTTGACGCATATTTTATTATTATTATTATTATTATTATTATTATTATTATTATTATTAAAAATCATAATCATAAAAGAAAAAATTAAAATTAGAGTTTGACCGATGAAACTTTTTTTCAACAAACACTCATTCATAAAAATATTATGAAAGAGCTCACTATTGTAATCTAAATTAGTCTTAACAATTAATAGGTTTTTAAATATAGCTGTGCGTAGTCACTCATCGGAAATTTAAAATTCACATTAGAAAGGAGAAAGGGACCCTGGATGAAGACACGCCTATTGGCTTAGTGCCTATAATTCACCCAGAGCTGATATCTAAATTCGATAGGAAATCCGACCACCTACTATCTAGCAAGATCACCGCCAGGGAACAAGCCAGCTGGGAAAGAATTCCCATATTTATTTAAATTCCAATAATATAAGTTTACTAAATTATAACGTTTTCGTCTTCATCTTTACAATATTTTTTTTATTTTTTTACAGTGAAGACAAACTTAATCTTGTGCATATTCAATTTTGAGCAGTTTATCAGTTCATACAATTACGTTATAGAAAAAAAAAAGTATATAAATTTTTAAGTTATAGTTTAGTTAATATAATGTAATATAATATAATATAAATATTTAAAAAAAAAAGTAAATCAACGAACTCAAAATTTATATTTACGTAATTCACATTAGATATTAAACGTGACGTATTTGATGCTGAGTTCAAATTTCTTTTTTTTTAAATATGATTGAAAGTATTTTAAAACTGGATAATGTGGATTCTGCTGCCAACTGCAACAGCAAATGTAGCAAGACATTCATTACAAAACACATAGCTATCCCTTTCAAGCCTTTTTTTTTTTTTTTTTTTCCCGACACCACACGAGGGACCTTCGCCAAGTCTTCATTGAATTTGGATTTCCGTTTCAAAGGCAGCATTATAAAATTAAGAATATACGAAATGATGAACTAAATATTAAACTTATAAAAAAATAACGCTCATTAACCCGAACATTGATTTCACTCGTTCGCTTCATCTATTTGTATTTCGTATTCACTATTTACTTGAAAACTCCGTTACAGTTACAGTTTTACTACTTCAAAGCAGAAAAAAGTTCGTGTTCTCTGTTCGATACAGAATACAGTCGATTCAGCTTCCCAGTTTTACGAATTCTTTGAAATCGAAGACTAAAAATTATTTTCATTTGAAAGGAGGACACAGAGGACGAAGAACGTAAAAAAGATGACATATCTAGTTCTATATTGATATTTTTTTAAAGAGGACAGCGCATTGAAAAAGAGGACATTTGGTCGTCTTACCCTGAGTCACGCTTGAACTTGAAGGAGCACACGTGCCATCTATTGCATACACACATAAAAAAAAAAAAAACTACTAAAACTGACCTATCCAGTGATATAAAAGTTACATTATCATATTAAATGGTTCTTTTGTAATTAATTTTCATAATCAGGGCAAGACTTTTGGTTCACCCTGTAAATTAAATATCATACACTTAGTGAGTTTCTTGCAAGCACAATGAAAACAATCATGCAACATTTTGCTATCTAAAAAGATCGTTAAATTTTATTACTTTCAAAGCTCTTTTACTATAATATATTTAGAGATAAGTGAAATCTGTTTAATCATAATGAAATGACCACTTATATGCACTCTATAATCTGTATGCTATATTAAAAGTTAAAATTAATTCAAGAGGAGATTTTTGAAATTGAAACTAAAATGTCTAATTTTCTGCATTTAGAAATCGATACATACATTTAGAAAAGTTTACTAGTAATTAAGTTTTCAATTTTGAAAATAGTTTTAATGCATTGTAATTAATTTTACGACCGTATCCTCTACAACTATTAAGTATGGAGTCATAGTGATGTTGAATCAGGAAATGAATTTGAATTTAATTTAGGTTTAAGGATTTAATTTGAATCTGTTTCTCGGGACATTTTCATTAACCGGCTTCAAAACAGAAGGAAGGTTCTCAATTCAAACCGTATGTTTTTTTTTTTTTTTTTTTTTTTTTTTTTTTTGTTGTTGTTTGTTTGTTAGCTCATAACTTCTGAACGGATGCTCCGATTTTGATACTTTTTGTTTTGTTGAAAAGGTCTTGGTCTGAAATAGGTCCCATTGTAATACCTTTACGACCTAAGTGAAATACAGGGTGCCCAAAAAAATCAGTGCGAACTCTATTAACTGCTAAACGGCTGCAGCTATAGTGATAAAAATTGTATGTAAATATAGCAAAGTGGCCATGTAGTACAAGGTTAAACAGCTTGCAGCGCCATCTGGTGGAAAATAGCGGAGTTAGTGTTCCTATCTTCTAGAGAAAATAGTGAATTACAAAGTTGAAGAGTATCACCGATTTAGTACAAAAAGATTGTTTAGACATTCATGCTTGCGCTCCTATCTCGGAAACGGTTCAAGACAGGGGGGAAATGTGAATTATAAAATTGCAGAGTATTATCGATTTAGTACGAAAAGATAGTTTAGACATTGATGCTAAAAATACAATGCTAAAAACGTGCATTTGTTTGTTCGCAATTTCTTACATTATGCACACTTGAGCCACATTGCACACGTTGTAGCGTAGCTGGCGAGACATACGCTATATAGTTCAAAATACGGTTACTTGATACTTTTTGTTTTGTTGTAAATATCTTGGTCTGAAGTAGGTCCCATTGCAATATCTTTACTATCTAAAGAAAATAAATCGCTATCGGGTGAAAAACAGCGGAATTAGCGCCCCTATCTTAAAAACAGTTCAATGTGGGAGAAAAGTTAATTACGAGTTGTAGAGCATCATCGATTTACTATGAAAAGACAGTATTTAGACAGTAATGCTAAAAATAGAACGCTTAAAACGTGCAGTTGTTTGTTCGCAATTTCCTACACTGTGCACACTTGAACTACGTTGCACACTTCGCAGCGTAGCGGATGACACGTATAGTCTGTGGTTCAAAGTACTGTTACAGTAAGCGGTTACTCGATTAGTGCAAAGTCGTTTTCAACCAACTTGAGAAAGGAGGGTGTTCTCAATTCGAGCTATGTGTGGTTGTTGGTGTTTGTAAGCTTATAATTTCTTAAGAGATGCTCTAATTAACATACTTCAAAAAGGAGGAGGTTCTCAATTCAAAGCGTATGTTATTTTGTTTGTTAGCTCATAACTTCTATACGAATGATCCGATTTTGATACTTTTTGCTTTGTTGTAAAGGTCTTTGTCAGAAATAGGTCCCATTGTAATATCTTTACGATCAAAAGAAAATACAGGGTGCCCAAAAAGTCAGTCCCGACTCTTTTAACTACTGAACAGCTGCATCATGATTACTTTGATAAGGTATAATAACAGAGTCATCAAGAATATGAAACAATACCTCGTACAATATATATTATAAAAATATACATCTTGCGTGTATATTTTTGCATTATGTTTTGATCGCCAAATCCAAAAGCCACCAAGTATGATAGTTATCAAAGTTATACCAAATTTGTAAAGGAAACACTAACTCCGTAGAAACATAAATACCGCATTGTGAAGAATGTTCACTGTTCTATGTAGATGCTACTAATGGACCAATTGTATACAGAGATAAAATAATAAAGGAAACAGGAAAATGGATCATTCGAGACAACAGCATTTGTTTTTACCGATCTAAAAACAAACCTTTAAAAACTAATTAAATTTTATTTAATTTTGCGCCAACTTCATAAGTTATGATTAATTGTAGTGTTATAGGTTGTTTGGCGAAGAAAATTATTTTATACTTTTAGGCGCAATTTATAGTTTCATTTCATACCATTTTTTTTTTCTTTTTTTTTTTTTTTTAAAGTTGTTTGAATAGTAGTTGCTTTTTGGAGTCGGTTCTATTTTTTTTACAAAAAGATTTTATTATTTATGTTTTCTTTACTTTTTAAAAAATCTATTTTTGAAAATTTTTTAATTACATATTTTTAGTTTTTCATTACTAAATATTATGTTTTGAAACCATATTGCCAGTTATATCTAAAATATTTATTATATTTCACAAAAAAATTTTGTATTGTAACATTTTGGTTTTTATCATCAAAAGTCCTTATCATTTTCTGAAATACAATTTTTATGTTCGTTTTTTAAAAAAAATTATCAGATATTGTATTGTTAAAAAAAAATGTACCCATTATTGCAATTTAACAATTGAAAGAACAACTGCAAGAATTGTTAACAGCATTTACAATGGACATGTATATGTATATATTGCAACAATGAAATGCTTCACTTTTCAACTATTTCTTTCAGTCTAATTTCTTACTTTCATCTAAGAATGACGATATTACTATTCTTAGGTATTTTCTTATTGGGTTGTTTTGTGCAAAAACTCCTCGGATTATTTTTTAACTTTCGGATTACCATTCATCGAATGATTCTCTCGAAAGTTATGACTGTCCAGCTGATGGACGTGAGAGCTATGATATTCCAGGTTTTCAGTCAAATCATTCATCTTTATTTACATCTAATCCTTACACAAGACACAATATTAGTTTTAAAAATGAAAATGTCTTTAATCAAAATAAAAGTAATGCTAAACCAATAATTGAAGAATCTATTTCCCTTCCCGAATTCGTCAGCAGAATATATAGTAATAAAAATTACATTTTAGAACGTAAGATAAACCTCTATATTTCAGCTTTAAATACGCGTCGTCCTCGCAAGCATCCTAAAATTAAAAATCTGCCAAAATTTGGATACCTACCTATTATTTCAGAATCACTGCCTGAGACTGAGACTGACGAACCTATAGTCCAAGCGGCGGCTGCAAAAAATTGACTTGATACGGTGTGAAGATGATTTTTTTTCTATAGATAGAATTCATTGTTACAATGAAAATCTGAGAGGTTTGCCTTGTCAAAACCGTCAAGTTTAAGAGAAACAACCTCACTTCCGGTCACAATTTAAACGATTTTCGAACCCCACAAGAGTGAAGATGAAACCGGTGTTAAAATGTAGAGATTAATATGCTCTTTAAAATGGCATAGGGTTGCCTGGTCAAAACCGTCAAGTTTCAGAGGTTGCCTCGATAATAGGGGTCAAATTTAAACGATTTTGGAACCCCACAAGTGTGCAGATGAAATTGGTGCTAAAATGTAGAGATTAATATGCTATTTAAAATGGCATAGGGTTGCCTGGTCAAAGCCGTCAAGAAACAGAGGTTGCCTCGAAAATAGGGGACGTATTTTACGATTTATTTACCCAAGTGTAAAGATGAAACCGGTGCTAAAATGTAGAGATTAATATGCTCTTTAAAATGGCATAAGGTTGCCTGGTCAAAACCGTCAAGACCCGGAGGTTGCCTCGAAAATAGGGGTCAAAATTAAACGATTTTCGAACCCCACAAGTGTAAAGATGAAACTGGTGCTAAAATGTTGAGAATAATATACATTTAAAATGGCATAGGGTTGCCTGGTCAAAGCCATCAAGAAACAGCGGTTGTCACGAAAAAGGGGGACGTGTTTTACGATTTATTTACCCAAGTAAAAAATGATTTACCCAAGTGTGAAGATGAAACCGGTTCTAAAATGTAGAGAATAATATGGTCTTTCAAATGGCATAGGGTTGCCTGGTCAAAACCTTCAAGAAAAGAGGTTGCCACGAAAAATGTGTGTGTGGTGGTGGGGGGCGAATTTTAGCGGTTTTCTTACCTTAACATATTTAAAAATGAAACATTTTGTAAAATATAGAGAATAATATTCTCTTTAGAGTATCATAGAGTTGCCAGGTGAAAACCTCGAAAAATAGTGGTTGCCTCGAAAAAAAAAAAAAAAAAGCTAATTTTGAAGGGTATTTTATACAATGTGAAGAAAATATATAAAAAGTATTTAAAAAAGAAAAAAATAAATAAATAAACTGTAATGAAACTGTTCTAAAATTTCCCATAAAAACAACGAATTAATAGTAAAAACTAAAAATGTAGCATGCGGATAGAGATAAGAAAATACGCCCGCAAAAGTTAACAGAAATTTAGATAATAATGCCGAAGAAACTCATAATAAAAAACTCTGTTTGTATACAAAATAAATAATTAAATAAAATGAAAAAAAAAATATTCCAGATTTGCAGCAAGATTTACAAATTTCAATTTCATAAATTAATTCATGGCGACAAAATTATCAATTTTTTAAAAATGTTTTTCACTTTATTTGTACCAATAATTAATTTGCAGAAGGTATTATTGATTATTTTTAATTAGATATAAAAAAATTAATTGAGAAAATATTCTAAAATTGACAAATTTTTAATATAACAAAGTCGGCACAACCCAAAATTTTCGTATAAAACTCTACAAGGCAGCCGCATACATTTCTTCAGAGAATTTATCTTCTCAATACTTTGACACAATTTGAATATTTTAAGTATTGAAAAATGGGGAAAAAACGAGCTCGTGAGCTGAAATTAGTTTTATACAGATTAAAAAAGAATGGTCACGCATAATAATTTAATTTTCTTTATGCTTTAAAATCTTTTACATCATTAAACAAATAAAATAAACGAATATTGAAATTCGCTTCCTTTTCTAAGCTGACCGCTATACCTTGACAGGTTTGAAGCACCAATCGTAAGCAAATTGAAAAGTGTTGTATGTTCTACATTTAGCTCGCAATTTCATCTTTTAAATATTAATCCTTTCGTGTTTAACCTTTTTTAAATAGTCTTCATGTGTGTTTCAATTTGTGTTAAACACCTTTAATATTCGTTAGCTTTTTGGAGACTGGCCGCTATTTCTTTACGAATTTTACCAGGCAAACATATGCCATTTTAAAATAACTTCTATGCTGTACATTCTGGAACCAGCCACACATTTCAAATATTCATATAATTTCATCCTTATTCATTTTCTTTGTTAATGCTATTCGTATTTTTTTACACTTCGTTAAGAAATCTTCAAAACTCGCCTATTTTTTTTCTTTTTATGTGGTTGACTTCTTTACTTGACAGATTTGACGTATTTTCGAGGCAAACTCCGGGTCTGGACGGTTTTGACCAGGCAACCTTATGCCATTTTAAAGATATTAATCTCTATATTTTAGGACCGGTTTCATCTTTACACTTGGGTAAATCACTTTTTAACTGGGTAAATAAATCGTAAAATACTTCCCCTATTTACGTGGCAACTTCTGTTTCTTGACGGCTTTGACCAGGCAACCCTATGCCATTTTAAAGAGCATATTAATGCCTACATTTTAGCACAGGTTTCATCTTTACACTTGTGGGGTTTGAAAATCGCTTAAATTTGACCCCTATTATCGAGGCAACCTCTGAAACTTGATGGTTTTGACCAGGCAACCCTATGCCATTTTAAAGAGCATATTAATCCCTACATTTTAGCACAGGTTTCATCTTTACACTTGTGGGGTTTGAAAATCGTTTAAATTTGACCCCTATTATCGAGGCAACCTCTGAAACTTGATGGTTTTGATCAGGCAACCCTATGCTATTTTAAAGAGCATATTAATCTCTACATTTTAGCACCGGTTTCATCTTTACACTTGGGTAAATCTCTTCTTACTTGGGTAAATAAATCGCAAAATACGTCCCCTATTTTCGTGGCAACCTCTGTTTCTTGACGGCTTTGACCAGGCAACCCTATGCCATTTTAAAGAGCATATTAATCTCTACATTTTAGCACCGGTTTCATCTTCACACTTGTGGGGTTCGAAAATCGTTTAAATTTGACCCCTATTATAGAGGCAACCTCTGAAACTTGACGGTTTTGACCAGGCAACCCTATGCCATTTTAAAGAGCATATTAATCTCTACATTTTAGCACCGGTTTCATCTTCACACCTGTGGGGTTCGAAAATCGTTTAAATTGTGCCTGGAAGTGAGGTTGTTTCTCTTAAACTTGACGGCTTTGACCAGGCAACCCTATCAGATATTCATTGTGACAAAGAATTCTATCTATAGAAAAAAAAAATCAGCTTCACACCTTATCAAGTCAATTTTTTGCAGCCGCCGCTTGGACTACTAGGGGAAATCAAGAGGAATCAGTTCTTTCTCAGGCAGTATACGTGCTTAATAAAAACCAGAACGAACCAGTTTCTGTTCCACTGCTTGTGACTGATATTGACGAACCTCCGTTGCAAACCGAAGGGGAATCAATTCTGTCACAGGTAGTAAACTCAACCATTGAAAATGAACAAATTTCTAATTCACCACGACTTAATAGAAAAAAGAAATATCAAAAATTGAAGAATTTTTTAAAAATATGTTGCTGTTGCATTCGCAGTACAAAAGACTAGTAGTAAAATTAAGAACTTGGATATCAAAACTCTCCTGGCAGTAGGCAAGGGGACCTGTCTTACTCCCCATGAGAAACGATGCATGGCGACCTCCTGGTAGTGTTTCTCGGGTAACGCTAACAGCCATACGTATATAATCTAACATATAAGGTTATGCGCGTCCTGTCATGCGTTTGTGTGAGTAAGTGTGCTCCGACGCACTTACCCCCCCTTTTCTTTCTTTCTTCTTTTCCCTTTTCTTTCTTTCTTTCTTTTTTTTTTTTTTTTTTATCTGCAATTTTGCGTCGACCCGAAATTTTATAAACAATAGGAAAAGTACATATTTTTCTTTTGGCATGAAATTAAAATGCCTATTTTGAGAAGAAAGACTTTTATAAAAGTTAAAGCAATTGAAACTATAAATCAAAACTTGACAACTTTTGGGTAACGGTCATGCGTGTTTAATCTAACATATAAGATCTTTCGAGTTCTTGCGTGCGTTTGTGAGTCAGGAGGTGTGCTCTGACGTCATTGGCTTTTTTTTTTGAGTCTGCAACTTTTTGTTGTGCCTAAATTTTACAAACCACAAGAAAAGTACTTTTTTCGCTTTGGCATCAAGTTAACATGTTAAGTGCCATGTCAGCCATCGGTGGCTGATACTGAACTCTCCGTTTTTGACGCGTGAACCGCCAGAGGCTGACAGTGTAAAATATGATATAAAGCCGCTTCAACCACCGGTAGCTGACAGAGTAACACATGATATAAAACTAAAAAAATTACACTGTTATAAGTAATCACTGAAAATTTATTAAAAATTTACTTAATGTTTTTTATTACAAGATATGATTAAGGCATTTTAATGAATTTTATTGAAATACGGTAAACAAAACGCATTTATTAGCAGCGCGCATGGCTTGACGGGAATTTTTTTAAGAATTTGCGTGGTGCTTAACGTGTTAAAGTGCATATTTTAAAGCGATTTCTATAAGTTTTTTTTTTTCTTTTTAAGTTAAAGCAATTGGAAATATAAACTAGATTTATGTCCTATAGGTTTTATTATTTTCTTCGACAATGGCGAATTTTTTTTCTATATGAATACTACAAAACCTTAACCCTTTGACTGTCTAATTTATTTTCACTCCTCTGTTCTTGTTTTGCTAAATTTAGGGACATTTTACTCAACATCCGCCACTAAATTTTAACTGTAATGCTTGTCTTATAACTTCAAAAGTTATTCGTCCATTATGTGTATAAAATATTACTCTTCAAAATTATTGGAGATAGTTTAATAAAAGAGACCTTAAAGTTGGCAGCACTATTTAAAACAATTTAAAGCGTTGGGGCTCTCAAGAGGTTAATTTATAATGGATTTATTTTATTTTGTTTTATTTTTTATTGATAATCCTACCTGCCAATAAGTTCTCAATGGCTTAAATCAATCTTATATTTTTCCTTTTTAACGCTTTCTAATGAAGTTGAAAAGTTTTTATGACTTTGGTTTGTCTGTCTATCCGTGTGATTCTACGTCTGTGTGTCTGTATGTGTCTGTTTGTCTACCCGAGTTCTAGCATTTGTAAATATTAGTGGAATTTCTTGAATTTTATATATGATATTCAAATTCACTGTCGGATGATCTCTGTTGAAAATAGAGTAAATATCGCTACTGGTTTGTGTCTAGGACAGGGACACGCGAAAATGCACAAACATTAATGAAATTGAAACCTATTATTCAAGTTCACTATCGGATGTTTTCTATTAAAAATGGAGTAAATACCACCTCTGCATTATATACAGGGATACGCGAAAGTATTCCAAAGCATTGCGTTCCATGAGAGAAAGCTCTATAAGCCATATATTAATATATTTACTTAATTGAGATATGTTATTCATACGCAGAAAAGAATGCTTTCTGTAGAATATAATATATATGATTAGCATTGAGATTTACAATGCCGCTCAAAAATATTCAATTACATTAAGGACAACTTTTGTAAATTTGCTGGAATTTTTTTTTCTTCGTTTACATTTAGAGGTTTTAATTTAACCATTTTAAAGGGTTAATATTATTTGAATTAATTTCTCTGTCTGTTTGACTGTACGTCTGTCCGCCTGCAGCGTCCTTAAACATTTTCAGAATTTCTTAAAATTGACGTATGTTATTCGAATTCACTATAGTACGTTTGCTATTAAAAATTATTAGGCTATGTTCAAATGGTTTGTGTACGGAGACTAGGGACAAACACACACAGAAAAAAAAATGCAATGAAGTGTGTTTTAAGAGAAACATTTTTATATATCTAATTTAAATAACTTTCTACTGCAAAAATAATTACAAAATTGACATTTACTGTTAATATGCTAAAATAACGTTTTGTATAGAACATGTTACGATTAATGTTCGGATGCATTAAGGGCTATTTAGAAAATTTCCGTTTGTGTTGAGTATTTCTAACACTTTCAAAAATGTTTATTAGTGATTATGAATTTAGTTAGTCTGTCTGCCTTTCTGTCTGTCCGCTGTGTTATAATGTAGACAAAGAACATTCAAGATTGAAGGATGCAACGTATAAGTTGAGTTGGAAGGTGTTAACCCCTTACCTGCCGAGGAAAATTAACGAGATTCGCTTCAAAGTACCACCCTCCCTTTTCAACTCTGAAATGAGTAAAACTTTCAAGAACACTGTAAAGATCGTTTTCAAGTGTATTTTATTGCATCGTCAAACCAGGCCAGTAGTTTCACTGGTAGCAGTAAGGTACAAAGGATCGTACTTCGGTAAAATATATAAAAACACCAGGGCAATTAAGATTTTAATAATCAATGTGTACTGCAGGATTTTGATTTTTTTTTTCTTGAAATGAAAATCAATTTTTGTTTTTTATAGCATGTCAGAATCTGGGAAAAAAATGATAAGTCCATGTACCATTTTTTAGCTTTTCATATTTTATTTATTATCTCCAGTATTTTATCGTTTCATGCGGAACTACTTTAACAAAACAGAGAGACGAGCGCTGACGACGGAAATTCCAGTATTTGTGAAAAAGCGAAGAATTGAGAAATTAATCATGACTCAACAAGGTAATATTCTGACTTATAAAGGATATATTTTAAATTATCAGTAAATGATTTAAAAATTAAGCAAATTTAAAATTGTAGTTAATAGCTTTTTAAAACTTTGAGATAATTACGCTGAATTGAAAGGCATAGGACGTTTGAAAAAGTGAGAGCTGTAACAAAAGAAGAGTAACAAAAAAAAAAAAAAAAAAAAAAAAAAAAAAAAGATTGCGTTCTACTTTTCAAATTATAAATTATTCGAAGCTTTCTTACACATAGATGAATTGTACGCAATGTCCTATAAGGAAGTCCAAAAGTAAAATGTAGTACAATGAAACGTCAGCCATCTCTGATTGAAAGACATGAAATAACGCATTGGAGTTTTGAAGATAATATATTTTTTTGCATGATAAATGGCAACAATTTATTTTCATTTAATAATTATATATTTATGAGACAAAAACTATATATTGAAAAATAGGTTTTGTAGTAAATACTTTTAAGTTCATAAATAACATTTAAATATATTTTTCATATTTAGTTTGCATTATTGTTTATAAAAAAATGGATTATTTCAAAAATTATTTCAATGTATTAAAATAGATAAATAGAAGTACTTTTACCGTAACAAAATTCTTCTGATATGGAGCTGTCAATAATATTTCATTTTTATTAATTGATGTGAGTTATGCAAATTTTAATTAGGATATTAATTTATTAAAATGACAAACAAAACAATGAATTTAGTTTGTCCTGCCATATAAAGTAAATTTTAATTTTTTGTTCATAAATCCTGTCTTGTTTACAACTTTCTTTCCCATATGGTTTCCAACACACTGGACCTTTGTATTAATACATTTACATACGTAAAATATAAATAAAGTATAAAAATTAGCAATTTTTTGATTAAAATATCTTTTAATTTTAATCAAATGAATATGACATTTGAGAATAAGAAACATCTCGCAAGAAATCCACTAACCCATTTGCATCATATGGAAATATGACAAGAAACAATACCCTCTATTTCTATTTTTTAGCTAACGAGTAGTAATAGTGACCATCAAAGTTTTGCGTATTTATTCGATTCCGCTGATAGTCACTGGGAAAATTGTACGTACATATACGCTCAATTATACGTTGCAAAATTATATGTTGCTCAATATGTTCACAATTAGTTCAATTTTGATAAAACTTATAGAAATTGATTCAAAAATATATGAAAATCCCTTTACTAAGCAATCACATCCTTCAGTATTTTATAAAACAATATTTTCTAGAAATCTATTTCTTAACTTTGAAATTAATTAGCCTTTACATCTATTTGCATTTACAATGGGCGGGATTTAATATGACCATGATATTAGTAGATCATCTATAATTAATGAAATATTTTTACTTTCCGAACACAATAGTGAGGAAAGTATTATAATCATGCCAAAAATCCGAATTTCAGATTTTGATGTGTCTATACGTTTCGAGGTCCCCTGAGTCCGTTTCCACTATTTTTACGATGATGTATGTATGTGTGTGTGGTATGTGTGTATGTATGTGTGTGTGTACCTCAGTGAGTGAACACGCTAGCATCTAAAAGAATTCTTCGAATAAGCTAAAAGTTGGTATGTATATTGTAAGTCACCATACTACGAACCCTATAGATTTTGGTGAATCTAGCACTTATAATTTTTTTACAGGGACACCAGGAAACATTCTTTATCATTATGGCGTATGGGACCAAATTTTTAAAAGTGCGATAGCGTCTAAACGCTTTATTAATCTGAGCAAAAAATTTGTACACATATTATAGATCACAGTTGTACGAACTATATAGATTTTGTTGAATTTAGCACCTACAGGTTTTTACAGGGGCACAAAGAAAAATTCTTTATTATTATGGCCTATGGGGCCAAATTTTCAAAAGTGTGATAGCGTCTAAACGCCTCATTAAACTCAGAAAAAAATTTGTACACATATTATAGATCACAGTTGCACCAACTGTATAGATTTTGGTGAATTTAGCACTTACAGTTTTTTTGCAGGGACACAAAGAAATATTCTTTATCTTTATGGCCTATGGGACCAAATTTTTAAAAGTGCGGTAGCATCTAAACGCCTTATCCAAATGAGCTGAAAATTTATATGAATATTATAAATCACCGTTGCACTAACTATGAACATTTTGGTGAATAGGTTTTTACAGGGACACAACGAAAAATTCTTTATCATTATGATTTATGGACTCAAAGTTCAGCAGCGCTAAATAAAACATCGTGTAATATATGGAGAAAAATACTCAAAAACTCTATTATGGTTTTCTCTCATTTTTTTGTTTAACAACTCCTCTTTCTTTACTTTATCTACAAAACTGTTAATTACTCAATGTTCGGAAAGTCGAGTGAAGTCACTCCCGATTTTTTTTTTTTAATTTAAATGATCATCATTGTTATTTTAATAGTCATCTACTTAGATAGTTATAAATACTACTGGTAACAGAATTAAAAATAAATCCCAAGCAGAATAACTTCAAATATAAAAGCTTCAATTCCATAAAAATACTCAATTAATTAAACTTGACACTATATGTATAAAAATAGAGTAAAGAATATATGTAGAAGTTGAAATTTTTCTTTTGAGAATTTCCGCTATGAAAGAAATATTAAATAAATTTTTATTACTAAAATATTTTAGCGTTCTGAAGATAAAAGTAAATAAATGTGTTTTCTCAAAGTACAAAGTAAAGTTTTCAGATACTTAATGTCTATTTCGGAAGAAAATATTACTTAAATTTTCTATCATTAGGTTTTTTCACGAAAAATAAATTTCGTTATGCGAATGAAAAAAAGAAAATTGGTGGTAACAGGATTTAATCTGAAATATTTGCTATAATGGAATTTGAAAAAAATATTTATGTAAAGAAAAAAAAAAAAAGACTCTGAGGTGCACATTAACACAAAAATAAAGTGGATTACCAGATTAGCATTTCTAAAGAAGTTACATTAAAATTTTAATTAAATAGATAAAATAGTTTTTTATTTAATATATATATATATATATTTAATTTTTAGCAAAATATATATACAGTCTATGAAAAAAAAAAAAAAAGACGCACCAAGAAGGAGTTATCCGAATAGGACGAAAATCGGTAGATGTGTTGTACATGTACAGAAAAAAAAAAAAAAAATGATTACAATTTCAGGAAAATTTGATGATTTATTGAAGCTTCACAAAGTAAGGAAGTGAATAATGCGTTGGTCCACCACTGGCCCTTATGTGAGCAAATATTCGGCTTTGCATCAGTAGATAGAATTTGCGGATGTCCTGCTGCGATATATTGTGCTAAATTCTGTCCGTTTGGTTCGTTAGGCTGGCAAAATCCTGAGCTGGTTTTGCGGCCCTTTTCGTAATGCTCCAAACACTCTCAACGGGGGAGAGATCCGGCGACCTTGCTGGCCAAGATGGTGTTTAGCAAGCATGAAGACAAACAGTAGAAACTATTGCCATGTGCAGGCGGGCATTATCATGCTGAAATGTAAGCCCATGCTGGTGTGATATGAAGGGCACGAAACAGGGCGCAGAATATAGTCGATGTACTGTTGTGCTGTAAGTGTGCCGTGGATGACAGCCAAAGGGTTCTTGTTTTTAAAATGCAATGGTAATCCAGACAATTACTTATGGTTTTCGGACCATATAATGGGCGACAATAAGAATAGTATCACGATGTAATCCGAAGAGTCTGTAGACATCGTGATCATCGGGGATCAATTCAAAGCGGGACTCATCACTAAAGACAACTCTACTCCGGTCAGTGACATTCCAATAAGAATGTACCCGACACCACTGAAAAAGAGCTAGTCGATGGGCAGAGATCAAAGGTAATTGGCGAACGGGACGGCGTAAGCTCAGCCTCCTTTTTCTTAGACTTTTTATGGTCTTTGCGGTTACTGAAGCACCATTTGCACGTGGGATTGATAATAATGATGAATCTGGTGCTCCGAATGCCGCTCTGACGATTAATTAGTCCTCATGTTGTCGTCTGTCTAGGCAGACCACTTCCTACTTAACGCTGTGTTCGGCCATGGTCCACCCATCCTGCCAACATCGTCTAATAGTGGCATTGCTTCTAGCCAAATGTTGAGCTACTTACCGATTAGACAAACCGTCTTCTTTGAGCCCAACTACAACTCTCTCTCAAATGCTGCCATCTGCGCATATTGTTCGCGATTCTGTATGCGAGGCGTGGTTACTGTCTATCTGAGTATAGTAAATGTAATTCTCAAAGAATTTATGACGTGGAATCGAAACTTCTTCGCAAAGTTGAGATGCGCTACAATGTCACATCCATTTATTGGCCGCCAAATTTTAAAATTTTAAATTTTCCGTCGAAACCTGTCTGCATATCAGTTCGTGTTCAATTTGTATTCCACCTTCTTCATGCATCTTTTTTTTTCCTTAAAATTAAAAATATATATATATATATATATATTGAACAAATTTTGAATTAAAAAGGAAATGCTTTTATTATTATGATACCATTTAATTGACCTATAAAATTAAATTTTTTGCTATTTTTTTAAACTTCACAGAATTGTAAATGGTATATTAATGAATAGTTTTATTCATTCTATCGTTTTCCGCATATAGTACCATTCCATAAAATATCACACTTGTAACAAAAATACATAAAATTAATAAATAAATAAATGAAATGAAATGAATCTTTATTGCTTTTAAAATTAGGTTTCTACGCTACAAAATTAGCCTACTACGTTGCACATTCAAAAATTTAAATTTTAAATTTCATAAAAAAAAAAAGCAAAAATATATGTCTATAAAAATCTAATATAAATAATAATTAAAAAAAATACTATTATTATTAAAATTAAACTATATTAATTTGAATGTCCCATAATCGTTTTCAGATTAGCCATTCGGGAGAAATGTTTGTTAAAAATCAGTTAATGAGTTAATTTTGTATAGGTATTTATCGTATTCTATGTTGAATAACGTATAATTTTAGACATAATTTATGCATGTTTTTCACATGTACAAAAAAAAAAAAAAAAAAAATGTATTAAACTATTTATTTCACATGTATTAAAGAAAATAAATCTACCGAAAGAAAATCGTGATATAGCAAATTTTATTCACAATAATAATTTTATGTCGATGCGATTTAATAACTTGTTAATATGAATAAAAAGGAATACTTTGAAAAATATTATTATTGTCTACAAAAACATTGAAAAAAAAAAAAAAAAAAAAAAAAAAAACAATTCTTTTGAATTACATAGTAGTTTCAAATATGGAAATGTAGTTTAAGTTATTTAAAAAATATTATTTTTTTTTTTTTTGATACTATGAAAAACATTAGTTGATTTGACTGTATTTTACGAATAATCGATTACGTTATAAGAATTTTATGTTTGAATCCCAAGTTAATGTAAATATCCAAGTTCACCGTGATGGTATTCTCCGAAATTCCCGTAAATAGGGGCTAAGACCCATAAGAAAGACCCCCACGGAGGGCAATGCACCTATAGGCCTACGAACTAAGTGTGCCATCAGTTGGCTTTAATTTTCACAACCCAACAAAACCCAAATGTTCCGCTATTAATGTTCATCATTTCTCCTAAAATATTTAAATTTATATTAATATTTGCTTGAAATTACAATTGTGCC
This sequence comes from Salticus scenicus, assembly GCA_963930645.1. NCBI lineage: Eukaryota > Metazoa > Arthropoda > Arachnida > Araneae > Salticidae > Salticus > Salticus scenicus. The sequence goes on along the minus strand of OZ005652.1, from coordinate 339,471,576 downwards.
TGTTGTTTAAGAATAAATTTTGAAAAATCTGCATACGATAAAGGAAGATGCCTATGTGTGTGCCGCTCGCTCTGAAGGCAAGCGGCTGACGGCAGAGCTACAAAGTTTGCATGGAGGTTCTTTATGACCCCTCATGTTTCTGGTCAAAGCCGATTTTCGAATTTTTGATAAGATATTTTAAATTAATTGAAATAAAAAGTTGCGATTAGATTCCTTTACCATTTGCAAAGTCTCACTTACTGAAACACTGTAAGATAATATCGTAGATAAATTGGAGGCTATTAATAATTTTCTTTCGAAAATTGTTCAGTATTAAAAAGATTACGTGTCTTCTAAACTGAAAAAAAAGAAAAAAAAAACTTTCGATTACTTCTATTTTAAACTTTTTTTAACAGAAGTTGGTAATCGGCCACGATTATAGCTGAACAACGTATAATTTTAATTTCATACAAATCGCTTATATTTATTTATTTATTTATTTTTAAAGTTTGGAAATATCTATTTTAAAATCAAGGATCTCCACCTATCAGCCCAGACACTGCCGTAGACGAACGTGTACGAGTTTATAAAAGAAACTTCCCGAAATAAAATATATTAGTTTTCCAATGTACCGCGGTTTGAGACTTTGTATAAAATTACATTTTTTGATTTTCTTCAGTTTTCAACCGCTTTTATCATAAATTGTTAATCAACCATCATTATAGCTTAATAGCTTACAATTTTCATTTCACGAGATTTGATTAAAATATATATATATATTAGGCATTAAAATATTAATTTAACTAGAAATGGCCAGTGGATGTTGAGATGCAGTGACTTCTAAACTGGAACTTATTCATTTATAGCAGCGCCATCTGTATGTCAGTACAGACACAAATTAAATCTATGTATAATTTTACACATTCTAGTGTGTAATTATACACATTAGAATCGCGGATATAGACGAGCGAGATATGGCTTTGAAAATTCGATTTCACAGGTTGTGGGGTTCTGGGAAATCATTTGCTTATACATTGAAAAGTGTGAAGTTATTAGAGGTAGATGGGAAAAGGCAAAAATTGTAAAAAATATAAAACAGAACTACAACCTTGTAAATTCGTGATACATAATTTCTGGGAGTGAAGAATCGTTTGCTCATAATTTCGAAAGCGTAAAGTTGATAGGGGTGACAAATGGAAAAAAAAATAATATATTTATATATATATATATATATATTTAACAATATTAAAATAGAGATACGGTCTTGAAAATCCGTGTATTACGATTTTGTGGATGAGGAATCAATTGCGCATACTGTCAAAAGTTTAAAAATGTTAGAAGCCAAGTTTTTTTTTTTTTTTTTTTTAAGTATAAAATTTAGTTGCAGCACTGAAAATTTGTAATATAAAGTTTTTTGGGGTAAAGAATCTGTCTAAGGTGTCAAATTATTTCAGGGGAAATGCACGAAAGGGGGCAAATTATTTAAAAATTTAAATTTGAGATTTTGAAATGTCGTGTTATAAGGATTTTGATGTTTCGGATATAATTTCGAAGTTGTAAAATTAATGAATGGGTGAGAATTCAGCATGGTCAGATTTTTTAAACTATTTGCATGGCAAGCAAATTGGCTGTTGTTGCTGTCTTTCAAATATGAGAGGTTGCCATAGGTGCCACCGAGTGGGAGTTTTATACAGTCAGAATGTTTGAAAATCACGAACCAGCTGGTCGTCGAATGCATATAGTAAATAATAAATAATTGTAATTAGTCTTTTAGAAATATTATAACAAATTTCACTAATGAAACAATTCTAATTTAGCTACAACTTTTTAAACTTTTGTACGATCCTATTTACTATTTTAGTAGTGCCTTTTTAGCAGTAATCCCTAAAAAAATGGTGGCAATGCGTATATTGCTTCAAAACTGCAGGATATGCAAAATTATATTTTGTTTTTAATTAAGAAAGAAACAACCTTAAGACTTTTATATTATATTAAAATTCCATGCGCACCATAATGTACTAAAATGTAAAATTAATTGGAACATAGTATACTGTAACTTGTATACTGTAAGTGCAATATTTACTTATATTCAATTTATGTACCTAAAACATTTTGTATAGTCTTTCAAAAATAATATTTAATGTTAATCATTTATTATTCTATATAATACATGCTTTGGGATAGATTAGTAATATATCTTAAATTACTTTTGTTTTATGCATTATAAATGTATACGCATTTATACTTTTAAATAGACTATCATATATAAACCTCCTTGTGTAGTTGCTTCAGAAATAGTACTTTTCATATCATTTTCAATGGGAAACATTATGCTATATTAATCCAGAATTACACATACTAAATCTCGAATATGAAATAGACAGAACGGACATAAATTGCAAACAAATCGAAGCCACAAACAGTTTTTAACTTTGTTGGAAAGCGTTAAAAATTAAACATGGGTTGTCTTATAATTTTTTTTCGAATGAACATTTTTTTGCATTTATAGAGTTAAAAAACATATTTTGAAATAAAGCAAAATCGTACAACAAATGTTATTACCTAATGATATTAATAAATATCTTTTTTTACTGAGTAGCAAGGGAAGGGGAGATTTCCTCTCTTTTATTCATGTAAAAAAATGGGTGTTACAATATATTAATTTATAATGAATTATGTTCCATGATATTTAATTAATTGGTTATATAAATGGAAAAATAGTCCTGCAAATGAAACAATCATGCATAAGAAAAGGTAGAAAATATTTGATAGCTCAATTAACAATATTTGGAATAGGTTAAAGCTAATTACATTTTTTCCATTCTTGTAATTTAGTCAAGCATCAATAAATTAATAATTAATTTTAAGATATTATCTTAATAAGATATCCCAATCCCAATTATGCTGCAAAAAGACTAAAATTTGATTAATTTATGCTTAATAACTCAACTACAACAGAGTATTTGTGTATGCTGAAAAGATTTGTTAAAAATATTTTTAAAAAATAGACATTTTATTCATTTTTTGATATTTTCATAGTCTTTTGAATTCTATTCGTTTTCCACAGCAATAAAATATACACGCAATGAAAACCAGTATTGCTTTTAAAATATTTTGCTTTGGATTAACATATTTACAATATTTTCCGAAAATAAAATTATATTATATTCTATTAATTAAATATATATTATATTCTAATAAAACTATATTTTATGTAATAATATATACATATTTTTAATTCTATATTTTTTATGTAGACGATTGTATCATAATTAAATTGCCAAAAATCAAGAATCAAGCTATGCAAACTTCTGTATTTTTTAATATGGAATATAAATGACGATAGTGTAATATGCAAGAAACAAGTTTTTATATTGTTTGAAGCTAATATAATATCTTATATTACTATTTTTTATGATTTCATATGCTCTATAACTTTTCTCCATGTATGTTTTTTACTAAAATAATTTTTCGCTATTATCCAGATTCAAAAAGAATTTATGTCAAGAAAGATTGAAATCATTCATGTTAGATAATTTTGTTATTTTGTATCCATTTTTTTTTTTTTTCAGCTTTCTTATTTTTAGTTATAATTCAATTAATTTTCTTCTTGTTTTTACTTCACATACATATGTAGGTTTAATTAATTGTTACAGCATATTTTCATTCTTCAATTGGCGAAAACTTTTCATTCACCAATCGACACACATTCTTAAGCTAGGAATTATACATTTTGCTTCAGCAGCAAACATTGTAATTATTTTATTTTGGTTAACGTTAAAACAGATATTATATGTTTTCTTTCTTTTTTTTTCAGGTTTTATAGATATGTATTAAAATTTTACTAGCGTTATTTAGGATATTCGATAATCTCCTAAACCAGAGGTAGTCAACTTTTTTTTATATTTACCACCCATTCTTATTACTCTGTCAGAAGTAAAATTTTCCAGTTACCCACTGGCTCCGCAGTAATAGTGATATATAAAGTAAGGAATTAATTTTACTTTATAAAATTTAATAAAGCAGAGTTACAGCAAATTACAGCATATAATAAGCTGAAATTATAAAAAGCACCACAGAACTGGCGTTTAGAAGTAATAAGTACAGAACATTGAATGAACTCCATAAAATGCTAGAACTCGCAACAATTGTTTCGAGTCGAAAGAAGACACTACCCTTCGTCAGGCGAACAAAGTAGGCATGAGTTCAGCGATGAAAGGGGCCATACGCCGCTTTGATCGCACCGCTCGAGGCGCGTTGCCGCAAACAATTGTTACGAGTTCTAGCATTTTATGGTGTTTATTCGAAGTTTTGTGCTTTATATATAATAAGCTTTTTTTTTTTTCGCTTTTGGAAATAGGTGTATCGTAACGGACAAGCGAAAAAAGTAGTAGTTTTGTTTTAAAGACCAGGGGATCAGGAAATAAAAATAAAACCTGTTTTTTAACAGATGTCAAGTTTTAACATCGGCGTTTCTTTTCCGTTTTACTGAATATGTCACCTAACCCTTTGAAGTTTAGTAGGATAAATTAAATCCCACCTAATTTAAATTTCTTACTCTAAAAACTCGCCCCGAAAATATTTAACAAAAATTTACTTTTGAAACGTAGAAAATATATATATATATATATATATTTCTTTTCTTTTAGGTTTGTTTGTATATTCGGTGGCTTTTTATTTTTAATAAGCAAAATTATCTTGACCCTCAAAAAATTAATTTAGTGTAGAAATATAAAAAAAAGAAATACTTATTTCTGCGTATTTTCTGAGTGATAAAAAAAAAATCTTTCTTTTTTTTTCCCAAATTGAAAAATTTAATCTGCGTTTCTTTTATAGCAGCCTTTAAAATGAAAGAATATTTTTACTGACGTAAACTATAAATTATTATTACGCCCAATTGATATCTTTTATATATATATATATATATATATATATATATAAAATTAATTCATAGTGTAACTCTACAAAATGCATGTAAAAGCAAGGTACTTTTACCAATAATGGAACTAGAAAAGCACCAATTCCGAATATTTGTAATTTGAGTTTATATAACGGTATCTGACTTTTTCAGAAAAAAAGACTTTTTTCTTTTTCTTTATTTTTGTGCGAGTAGTGTAAGGTAAATAAAATTAACATTCTCCAGAAAAAATATTTCCGTACAAAGTGCATTAACTTTAGACCACACAGAAAGAATCATTTAAGAATTCTTGAGTGTGATAAATGAAGTTTATTCTGCAAAGAAATGCATTTCCGAATCGTTTTAATTTAAAGTGGAATGAGATTTATCTGAGTGATTATAATCCCAGCTGTTAATGCCAATTTAATGACCTCTAGGTCCTGTTAAAATTAGTTCAATTGTTCAACTGCTAATTTGAAGCACTGTGCCAATTTATTAAAAAAGAGTAAATAGAAGTCACTTTCACGAATTTGAAATATATATATTAGGGTTTCCTTAAAATGGGGAATTTTTCTTTTTTTTTTTTTTTTTTTTTATTTATTTATTTAAAATCCGATAAGCATACACTCTATTTTTTTTTCTATTTGACCCTAAGCAATTTTTAGCAAAACATCAGTGTTGTGGGAAAATGTTAAGACGTACCGTATTAACGGGGAAATCCTAATGTAGATATTGGAATTTTCCCGTTATTTCGGCACGTATTAATATTATCCCAGAGAGCAAATATTTTGCTAAAAAGTGTTTAGGGTCAAATAGAAAAAAAATTACAGAATATGCGTATCGGATTAAAAAAAAAAAATTAAAAGAAAGAAAGACGGAAAAAAGAAAGAAAGAAAAAGTACCCATTTTAGGTGACCCACTAATATATACATATAAAAGAACAGAACGAGAAGAAAAGCATTAAATTGGATTTATTATCCATAATTTTTCTCGCGAGATTAAATTAGATTTGTGTTAACCATGATTTTCGCCAAGAGCGTGAATCGCGTGAATCGGCTCTCGAGTAAAACAAGAAATAAAAAAAATAAGGAGATGAGAAAAAAAATTGAGTTGAAAACAGCATCAAACTTCGAGAAGGAAGTTACAATACATGAATTATTGCGAATCAGCTTCGTGTAGGAAACAATTTGGTAAGCAAATAAATCTGATATGGACAACACATGACTTCCTTATACAGCCATTGGAATATATATTGTTACGAACTTGTTAATAACAGAAGTTATTTTTATATAATTTCATTCAAAGAGGCTTAGTCAGTCTATAAAAGGTTATTTTTCTACATTTCTAGCTTGTTTTCGCACTAAAACATCTATTTTTCCTTTAAAAACCCATTAAAAAGCTTCACCAAGGCAGATAATGGCCATGGTGCCAAATTTAGCGATTTTTTCGTTCCTTGGCAACTTTTTGGCGACCTAGGAAGGAAAATCCTTGTTATCGATATACTAAATATCTAAGTTCTAACTTGATTTTTCTACGAGTTACTAGAAAATACTGGATTAATAGAAGGGTGGATTTGGATTTCAGCCGTTAGTCAGTTTCATGCCAACCGCCTTACTACAAGGTGCTCCTAAGTGAACCTCGTTGAATGCAGTCCATTGCTGTGTGTTAATGATATGATATAGTTTGTACAGTGAAATTTTTGTTGTCAGCTGTTATAGAAGCTGTGTTTTCTGGTGAAACTGAAGTTGTTAAATTTGGTTTATAGAACTGTAATCTTCTAGACAATTCTGAAAACTTTTAAACATCCGCAAGGTTCACCTTTCCTTCTCAGACAATTCATGAATCCTGAGTACGCAACAATATATTGTTATGAAAACATTCCCATTTTTTTGTGAGGTAACTGATTCGTAAATAAACACGCAGGTTCCAGTCTACGAAAATTCTTGAAAACAAGCAAGGAAAAAAATACTTATACTCCAACCAAAAACTTACGATAATTAGATTATATACCGCAGAGACAAATATAGCAGTCAGGATTTTTTTTAGGAATAGTACTCTACGGCTTACTCCAGAATCTCTCATTGTCAAATGCACTGCTTAGAGTATAATGAAAATCATTCGAGTATAGATGGCCGATTTTTGTTCTCTTTGACAAAAAATTAGTGACGAGAAACGATGAGTTTTACCTAAACAATTAACTCAGTTAATATTAAAAAATGTTTACTAATTTAGGCTATCCTGAAACAATATTTGTCGCCAAATTTAATTGCTAATCTCTCCAACCGCCAAATTTGTATCCAACGCAGATTTTGGTTCTGGCATCGATTTGGTGATTTGCTGTCGAATTTGGCGACCAAATTTGGCAAAAATTCGTAGCTTAGCGTTGCCAAAGTTTTGTAGTTCTAACTTCAATAAGAACAAAGTTCTGGAATTTTCTAGAAATTTTCATTGGTAATAAAGCGCAGAACTAAAAACGTCAAAAGTTTTATAAATAACCAACAAAACTTAAAAAAAAGGAGTGATTATTGATGATGGTAGACTAGAACTTGTTTATATTTTACGTGTTATTTTTTATACGATAATACAGTAAAAGTGGGAATGGTTGAATTTTTTTTCATTTCTACGAAGGTGCACATTGACTTACAGTTAAATTAGGCATTCAAATGTGGCGCAAATTGGTAGTTGAGGATTGCCAAAGTTTGGAAACTCTAACTTCAATAGAAGTCGAGTTCAGGAATTTTTCGGAATGATTCATTTGTTGCTAGCGCATAACTACCTCGAAAAATTTATAAACCTCTCACAATACGCTCGATGAAATCAAATTCTATTCATACTTCGAAATTCGGTTGCTCCTGAACAGTGTTGTGCAAGAACGCGCTCATTTGAGCGCGTTCATGAGTTTAGCTCAAAATTTTTGAGCTTTGAGTTGAACTTCGCTCGTTTTTTAAATTGTGAACTTGAGTTGAGCGAAGTTCATTTTTTTCTCGAACTTGAGCGGGAAAAAACAATTCAAGCTCAAACTCAAACTAATTATTTTTGTCTGAAGTAAAGAAAGAAGAGTAAATGAAATAGAAAGCAAAAAGAAGAGTTATTGTACAAAATACAATATTTTTTAAGTAAAAAAATTAGTGTACAAAAAGTGTACCAACAGAAATCCATATCTGCCCTTAAAAATCAACGAAAGTTTTTTTTCTTTCGTAGTTTAATCTTTTAGAGTTATGAAAACTTGCATACATATCCATTGAAGTATAATGACATGTAGTATAAAAATGAAGTTCTTTTCAAGAAAAAACTAGTTTAATTTAATTTAACATTAGGTATATTAAAACTTTCCGAACTACAATTAAATTTTTAATTCAAAACTCAAAATTTTTAAAGTTTAAAAAATTTTTAAATGCTCTCTGGTAATTTTTATTTTTACTTTCTTCTATATTCAATAGAAGAAAGTATTGGATTCTTAAAAATTTTCGACTTCCAATTTTCGATGGATTTACACGCTTTGAGAAGTCCAGGACACGATTTGATAACTTTTAGAAAATGTCCGTCTGTCTATGTGTCAGTAAGGGAGACAAAAATTTTGTGACGCCTGTATCTCCGGAACTACAGCACAGAATTGTATATAAATTTATATGCAGTTGCACCTTGATATACATTAGTGCCTATCAACTTTTAATGCCAATTGCTCATCAGGTGGCTCTTCGATACTGCGATTTCCACAATTATAGATAAGGTTATATCTCAGGAACAACAGCCCAAATTCACATATAAGTTTATTTGCAGATGACCTAAATTGGTGTTTATCAACTTTTGGTGCCAATTGCTCAACAGGTAGTGCTGTTATACACCGATATCTACAATTTACGGGAAGGCTATATATCGGTAACTACTGCGCAGAATTGTATATAAACTTATACGTAGATGCACCTTGACATGAATTAGCGTCTATCAACTTTTGGTGTCAATCTTTCAACAGGTGGCAGTGCTTTGCGTCGGTTTCTGCAATTTCAGGGAAGGCTCTGTCTCATGTTCTATTGCATACAATCAAACAAAACTTGATATGTAAGAAGGCCATTATCTGACATTATGGTGATTCAATCAGGACAGATATCAGCCGATAAATGGCGCAATTTTTTTTAGAGAACGGGGAGACTATCTCAATTTCTATGGCATATAACTGTACGAAACTTGATTTATGAGATAACCGTTATGAAAACACATTTTAATAGACTTTATTTACAGAGAAAAAAATTGTCTTTCTTTTCTCAGATTTCGCGTTAAGATGAAATTCGTCTGCATTCATTATTTTAGAATATTTTAAGAAATAATAGTTTTAATAAAATATTTTTACTGAGTGAATTTCTATAGGAATATATAGAAGAAAGTTTGGGGTGGCCACACATGCTGTTTTTTACTTTCTTCTGTATTCAATAGAAGTATTGGATTCTCAAAAATTTTCTGCATCTGGTTTTCTTTAAATTTACACGTTTTGAGAGCTTCAAAATACGATTTAACCATTTTTAGAAAATGTCTGTGTCCATGCGTGTGACAAAATTTTGTGGCGAATGTATCTCAGGAACTGCTGCACAGAAATGCATATAATTTTACATGTAGATGCACGTTAACCTATATTAGTGCCTGTCAACTTTTGGTATCAACTGCCCAACAAGTGGCGCGGCTATGGAACGATTTCCACTATTTCATAGAAGGCTATATCTCAAAAATTACTGCATAAAAAATGCATATAAATTTATATGTGTATGTATCTTGACATATGTAAATTACTATAAATTTTTGGTATCAACTGCTCAAAAGGTGGCTCGATTATGCAGCGATTTTTACAATTTAAGGAAAGGCTATATCTCAGGAACTACTGCTCAAAATTACATAAAAATTTATATATGGATGCACCTTTACAAAAAATAGTGCGAAGCAAATTTTGGTACTAATTGCTCAAGAGGTGGCGCTGCTGTACAGCGATGTCCTCAGTTTAAGGGAAGACTGTATTTCAGGTTCTAATGCGTATAATCAAACAACACTTGATGTGTAAGAAAGTCATTATATGACATTATGCTAATTCAACTTGGATGCATAACAGCCAATAAGTGGCATAAGCTGCTATACTGCAATTTTTTCCGAGAACAGGAAAACTATATTTTGACTTCTATGGCATTTAACTGTACGAAACTTGATATATGAGATAACCATTATGAAAGCGAATTTTTTGAGATGTTAGTTAAACTGTCTTTCTTTGGATATTTAATGTTAGTTTTCTCTAAGATGAAAATCGTCTGCATTCATCAGGGTAGATATTTTTAATCAATAGTAGTTCTAGTAAATTATTTGAACTGAGTGAATTTATAATAGAAAAATATAGAAGAAAGTTTTGTGGTAGCCACAACATACTAGGTTTTCTTTCAATTTTATATCATTAGAGTTTAATAATACATCATTGACGTACTTTGCATTACTTTGTAGATTCATTTAATTTTGGGATTTTTAGTTGGTTTCTTTAATTTAATTTTTATTATTTATTTATTTATTTACTGGTGGGGTTGCAAGGAAACAATTGCGGATATTTTCGAAAATGTAAAATTGTAAGGAGAGGTGGGAAGGGGCAAAAAACGTAGAAATTAAGTTAGAGTGTTGAAAACTTGCAATATTCGGTTTATGGATGTGACGAATCGATTTCGAATACACTTTAAAAAATGTAAAATTAACAGGAGACGTCCCATGCGCGCAGCGCGCGTGTGGATACACAGCACCAGGCAGCGTAAACCCGACGGATGATTTCATCGTTCAAAAAACATTTTTTTTCTTTGTGTCACTTTAAAAAGTACAGTGATTCATGAAGAAAGATGAATTTTAAATGCGTGCGGCGCAGCGCCCGCAAGATTTTCTCCAATCAGAAATGAGTTTTTTTTTTTTTTCCTGATTTACAAAATTATATAAAATAAAATTAGTGACTTATAAAAAATAGTGTCGTTAAGATGTTAGGGTCGTTGACAGGCCTGCGCTGCCGAAAGCAGCAGGAACTCAGTGCGAGTTATTTCCCGAACTTTTTTTTTTTTTTCATTTTCTTCTGAATGATAAAAATTAATAATGATATGCAATTTTGAGAATTCATTAATTATAGTGATTCATTTAAAATGGTGATCCGCTAGCAGGGGAATGTCGCTAGTAATATCATTAATGCATGTCAATTAATACTGTTCCTATTCTGCGATGATAAAAAAAAATCGCATATTTCAAATGACTTACGAAGTTTTCAGAATAGAATATCAATAGTTTATAAAGTTCATGCTTGTATCATAAATGATATTTTAAATGTTATCCAACATTTATGCGATGAAAATAATCCTCATGATATACCTTTATGCGAAATTTTGCCCAAATCTGCCGTGTTAAGAATTTTTTTTTTCAAAAAAGTACGAATTTTCAAAGTAAATATTTTCAAAGTAGTTAATGATATTCCTGCCAGCATCTTAAATGACTTTCTAAAATTGGTTCATTCTTTACGATGAAAATACATTTCGTAGTACACTTTTATGCAAAAATTTTCCCTATTCTTCAATGTTATGAAAATCGTAAACTTACAATGACTTGCGAAATTTCCAAATTAGAGTACTGAGTACTGAAAACAAATAGTGTTCTTGCGAATGACATAAATGATATTTTAAAACTGACCCGTCCTCTCTGCGATCATTTGCTTTTGAAATGTCGTATACAAAGGATAACGAGTTAACATACTAATAAACTGATACCTAGACAGATACTACACCGACATTGTGATCTTCGAATTCTTCACTCTCAAAACGTGCAAAATCATCAAAAATTTTCACGATTATGAAAGTTCCTCATACTTTTAGTATGATGGGAAATTAAAAGGTTTTATAACATTCACCATCCTTTTAAAGAGGATAAATTATTTTACATTCCTCTAAACACTAAAATCATAAGTACAAAAAGAAAAAGGCACAAAAATCATAGGAATTCATGTTCTGTTCGCTTAGGTATTCTGCAGTGAAAATATAAAAATTAGAAACTTTCGTCCTCCTTTCTAATCTGAGTCTCCTTGTTTCTTTTAACTGTCCCCTCGCCTCCCTCCCCCTCCTCCACACACGCAGACACTTGAGACTTTTTTAAATACTTTATATTTTTTAAGAAATCTGTTGTCTGGGCAGTACTATACTGTACAATAAATAGTATTTATTGAAACGTAAACACAATCGCACAATAGCTAAAATCTTCTTATTTTTTAAGTAAAAACAGGTGTGGGACTGTCTTCAGCGAAACTGTGGATCCCTTTCTTGTCCTTATCTGCGAAATGAAATGTCCTGTCCAGTAATTACTTTAGGAATCGGGCAGTTGTCATTGTATATAATACTATCAGTAGCTATGCGGTTTCGACGCTTGATTCTGGATGGCTTTTTTTCTTTTTCTGTACGAAAGATCTTATCATTTTCGGCACTTTCCTTTTCTGTTCTCGAAAATATGGGTGGTCGATTCCCAGAGATGCAAGAATAGAAAATTTAGGAGTCGAAGTCATGAAGGTCAGTGGGGTAAGAAAGCGACAGCAGTCCCATGTGTATAAAATAAAAAATAAAAATAAAGTCGGTATATCATATAGCGACAGTTCTTCATAGCGCTTTGTTACAGAGAGAGATGGAATACAAATATCCTAAACTGTTTTTTAGTCTTGTAAAATTTATCTACCTTTTTATTCCTTTTTCGTAAGATTTATTATTATCATTTGATTAAAAAGAGTAAAGGATATATATATATATATATATATATATATATATATTAAACGTTTTTGCATAATAATTTGTTTTAAAGTGCATGTTTTAATAATTTTTACGTGTAGCAAGAATTACTTTTTAGAAATTTCTTATACAAGTTAAAAGATTAAATAACACTTTTTTAAACCATTTCTATACTTTATACTTTTACCTACCCTTTATTGCAGAAAACAAAGAAAGAATTTAAGTAAACATAGTCATATATTTGAATTTCAACAAATAAACGATTGTAACGTAGATATTATGTACAATTTAAGAATAATTGTCAGGAGTATGTTGTTATTTGAATTTTTTTTTTTTTTTTCACATACTTTAAATTCAACTCTCCGGGGAAAAAAAAAAAAAATCCTTTTTAGAGATTATTGATACAATATTCGTGTTTCATTCGTGACTTTTTATTTATTTATTTATTCACATTTTCGCACTGCCGGACTTTTAGGGAAAAATATGGGACACCCCTTTTAAATTTCATAAATTTTCGTTTCAAATTTAATACTTTTTATAATAATACTTTTTGCTCTGAAAAAAAAAAAAAAAAGAGTGTGGCAAGGAATTTAAAGGATATTAGGAAAAATTCTGTTATTAAGTTAACGTATAATTAAGATATGTATAAAAAGAAGACAGTACTATGCATTCTTAAAGTGAGTGCATGGCATGGCACGTGGTTTTTAAGGCCGATTGTCTAGTCTAATGATATTGGCCAGGTAAAGGGATATCCTCTATGGGAGTAGGCGGTCTTTCAAAGGAATCCTAGCCCGTATTCCCGTAAGTTTCTGAGAAAACCATGGAAAACTTCGAATAACAAAAGCTACGACCCCGAAATGGGCTCAAACCCGGTACTCCCGGTCTACCAGATTCGCAGTAAAATCTCTAGAACACTGGTGGAACTTTTAAAATGCAGGAAAACTTATGCTAGAAAAGGAATTTTTGACTGACTTAGGGAGAATCGGGCTGACAAGATTACCATAACTGGATGTCGGCGCCTGCCAACTCACTTGCACTTTATTGCGAGATACATTGGCTCAGCTCAGCAGTTCCACCGCCGTATGAAAATAACAGCATTTCTCCCCACCCCCCTCCAGCTAATTTTAGAGTTTGATCTAAACTATTTTTATCTTTCACAATTTAGACAAAAATACAAAATTTATTTTAAATTATTAAAAATTACGACAGAAAACTTGTTTCTTGATAGTATTAAAATGTCAATCTCATATAATTGGGAGCAGTAGTTCCTGAGATACTGTTGGAATAAAATTTTTGACACACACGCAGATATTTTTTACGAATAGTCTAATCATGTTCTGGAATTTCCAAAATATGTAAATCCATCGAAAACTAGAAGTGGAATTTTTTTTCGAATACAATACTTTTTTCTGTTGAAAACTAAGAAGAAACTAAATAAATAAATAAATAAATAAATAAAAGATTTAAAGACTACAGCTTCTAATTTCAATTGTTGGAGAAAAAGAAAGAAAGAACCGAAAAGCTGCACTTTTCCATTTCACGGTACTTGGCATGTTCCCTTATTATTAGCAAGACCCAACGACAGTGACGTCCACTAAATAAATTTTTGCTACAATTAAGCTACTTTAACAAATTAAATTAAGAATAACCTTCATGGTAATTAAAAACTAGTATGTTGTGGCTATAGCAAGACTTTATTCTATATTTTTCGATACAAATTCACTTAGAACAAATAATTTATTAAAACTATTATCTATTAAAATTATCTGCCATGATGTATGCAGACAATTTTCCTCCCATCAAATCAAGTTTTGGGCAGTTTTATGGCATAGAAGTTGAGATATAGCCTTCCTGTTCTCAAGAAAATTTTTACTATAGCAGCGCTATCTATTGGCTGATATGAATACACATTGAAACAGCATAATGTCTCATATTGGTTTTCTCATATATCACCGTTTGTTTAATTATATGCAATAGAATCTGTGATACAGCCTTCCCTTAAATCATGGAAATCACTCTATAGCACTCTGTTCCGCAATTGGCCCCAAATTTTTATAAGATCTAATTTATGTTAAGGTGCATTTACGTATAAATTTATATGCAATTCTGCGCAGTAGTTCCTGAGCTATAGCATTCTCTGAAAATGAGAAAATCGCGGTATTGCAACTCATCTCTTGAGCTATTGACTCCAAATATTGAAAAACACCAATATATGCCAAGGTGCAACTACATATAAATTTATATGCGATTCTAACTAGTAGTTCCTAAGATATGGACAACCCTTAAACTGTGGTAATCCCTGTATATCAGCGCCACCTATTGAGCGATGGACATCAAAAGTTGACAGAAAGTAATTTTGCATATACTTATAAAAGTATGTGCAATTCTGGGCAGTAGTTCCTGATATATATATAGTCGTCACAAACTTTGTCACACCCACAGACATTTTCTAAAAACGGCCAAATCGCATTATGGGCCTCTCAAAACGCGTAAATATATCGAAAACTTGAAATCGAAAAAATTACTAATCTAATACTTTTTGCTATTGAATACAGAAGAAGGTAAAAATTTTAAATTACCTATGAAAGTGTTCACAAAGGAAAAAATTTATTTGGAAAAAATTGATAAAAATTTAAGAAAAAATGAACTTTTAATGAGTTTCGCTCGTTTTTAAAAAAGAACTTGAACTGAACGCGTTCATTTCTTTCAGACATGAGTTTGAGCGCGAACTAGCTCGTTTTTTACACGATGAACTTGAGTTTGAACTAGTTCGTTTTTTTCGTGAACTTGCACAACACTGCTCCTGAATTACCGAAATTTCTGCTGTGTACGTGTTTTAATATTGTTTATTTGAATTTTGTATTCAGAATGACTATTTCATTATAGTGTCTCGATAACATTACTTGATCATTGATTTTTGTGACACAAAAAAGAAATTTATTCAACTGTTTTCTGAATATTAATTAAATAAAATGCAGCCATCGACTAGAACATGCTTACATCTTAAAGAATTACTTTTCTACTCGCAAAACTATTGACAACTTTCATAAAAATACCTTTGCACGCTGTATTTATGAGCTGAATATTCCTTAAATAATGTACATTCATCGACCAGAACATGTTTATGTTTCTAAGAAATACATTCTACCCGCAAAAATCTCGACAACTTTTATAACAATGTCATTACAGGCTCTAGCTACGGGATAAATATTCATTAAACAAAGTGCATTCGTTGACTAGAATCTGACTATGTTTTTAAGAATTACTTTCTACACGCAAATATGTCGACAATCTTCATAACAATATCATTACGGGCTCTATCATTAGCTTCTTCTGAAATCTCTATGATGGTAGGTATAATGGCCAAAACCTCGTATTTTTGGACATTATGAATATAATTTTCATAAATATCTCCAAAACGGAAATTTACAGAAAGTCCAAAAAGGAGGTGCACAACTAGATGTTATAACAAACCCATATATCAATTTGCAACGTTCTACGTCCAACCGTTTTTGGGTTATGCGATATACATCACTCACTCCCGCACATTCAGACGACACGAAATATTACTTACATACAGACGACACGAAAAATCGTGTAAAGTCGTCAATATCCCTAAATTGGGAGCTCGTGTCAAGACCAAAGTTGCAGATATACAACTAGATATCATGACAGTTACACATATAAATTTGCAACATTTTACGATCATTCGTTTTTGAGCTATGCGAGATAAATTCTTTTTCGCAAATCGGGATTACTGTATACTTCCTTACACTTTGTATAAGGAAATAGAAAGAGATCGTTCCAAAAGTAAAGTTATTGAAAAGATTTTGTTTGTTGTATCATTTGTAGCTAAAGTCGAGCAACAAAAAATGTTTAACCATACGGAAATGTACAGAAAGTCCAAAAAAGGAGGTGCACAACTAGATGTTATAAAAAACCTATATACCAATTTGCAACGTTCTACATACAACCGTTTTTGAGTTATGCGAGATACACGCGCTCTCGCACACACACATACTTACATACAGACGTCAGAAAAAATCGTGTAAAGTCGTCAATATCCCTAAAACGGGAGCTCGTGTCAATACCAAAGTTGCAGATGTACAACTAGATATCATGATAGTCATACGCATAAATTTGCAACATTTTACGATCAATCGTTTTTGAGCTATGCGAGATAAATTCCTTTTCGCAAATCAGGATTACTTTATACTTCCTTACACTTTGTATAAGGAGATAAAAAGAGATCGTTCCAAAAGTAAATTTATTGAAAAGATTTAGTTTGTTGTTTCTCTCATATCATTTGTAGCTAAAATCCAGCAACAAAAAAAAAAAAAAAAAAAAAAAAAATTAACAACACGCTTTCATTGATTACATTTAACACATACAGTCTGAAAAAAAAATGAAAAAAGAAAGAAAGAAAAACATTTAGATGTAATACATATTTATTTGTATTTATTTAAACTAGTATCGCCCAGTGGTCGAAACTCGACCATATTTTTTGCAAAGCGAGGCAAAGCAAAGTTATTGCCTTGTCCTAAACGGAATGCAATTGCAACACAGCTGCGGTAATTGTTTGCCGATATTCACTCTAACTGAATCAGCAGAGTTTTACTTAATATAACTATTTCTCTTTGTAGAAATAGTTATATTAAGCTCTTTTGCCTTTCCTGAAATGAGAGAAAATCGCAACGCGAAAACGCCCCTTGTTGTGTGATACAGTTCAGAAGCTAATAGATACCATGTCAAACCAAGGCCCAACCAAGTATAAAATTCTGTTAAATTAATTCGATTGGTTCATAAAGTACAGTGTTTGAACAAAAAAAGAAAAAAAAAAAGATATTTTTCAAAAATGGTCGAATTGAGTTCGGGAGATTTCAAAACGTGTAACTTTATCGAAAACCGAAAATCTAAAACTTTTCTGAATCTTATATTTTCTACTTATATATGCAGAGGAAAGAATAATAAATCCAGTTTTTAAAAAATAAAAATAAGTAGTCAATTTCACTTAATTAAAATGCAAGGAAATCTCAAAACGTGTAAATTCATCGAAAACCGGAAATCAGAAGTTTTTTGTGTATCTTCTACTTGCTTCTTCTACCCACAAAAGCTCTAGCAATAAAGACACCTTTTTAAAAAATAAGTAGCCAATTTCAGTCAATTGAAACGTAAAGAAAGCTCAAAACATGTAAATTCAGCAAAAAACGGAAATCGGAATTTTTTCCGTATCGTCTACTTATACATGCAGCAGTTAGTAACAAATCCATTTTCCTTTTATTTAGTATATTAGTTGAATATTTATTGTTCAAATAACACCCTTTGAAATGAAATGTTTATGTTTACATTCGAAACTGGAAGTTTGCCATTTTTTTTTCTGGAGTTTTGTGATTTTAAATTAAAATTTTATCAATTTTACAAAAAAAATAACTCAATCAAACACATGTAGACAGTAACTTATATAGAACTATCCGCGATTGTAATGAAATGCTCGCCCTCTGGTGGGCTAAGGTGAAATTATCACACCACTGCATATCCTCATATTATGCAATCGACATTCCATGATGAAATGGCGGAGAAAGAATAATAATTACACGTGGCTGTTATATTTACTAACAACTGCAGTGTTCAGAGAGCGCCATCTATCGATCATTACAAACGCGGATACCCAAATATCGGAATTAAAATCGGCAGATAATTTCCGTTATTTTTTTATAATTTTTTACAAAAAATCCAATGGACAATTAACATAGAAAATATTTTTCATGGCTCCATGGACAGACAGTGACGTCATCACTTCGCTTGCGTATAGTGATGCTACATTATACAAATTACTGTGTCTATGGTTTTATTTGAGCTTTATGAAATTGCCAGATTCAACAACTTTCTTCTTTTAGGTATTTTTTAATGTAAAGGAATACGTGTATAAAAGGGAAAAATGGGGGAAAATGCATAAAAAATAAATGTATTTTTAAATACCTTCTTGACATCGTAAGAAAATAATGTTTGTATTCGCACCTTCCGGCTAACCATACCTTTCGAATGATATCATTCTCAAATCTCTACTCCCATAATTAATATGTTAAAAAGGGACAACAAATTTTATGCTTGCCTATTAATATATAGATACATATTTATTTAGATAATGATCTGAAACAAATGTGACCAATTTAAATATAAAATAAAGTAATTCTGATTAAGAAATTATATATGCATCTAAAATGTTTTAATAACTTTAAATTCCTGAAAATAGGAGTTTTTACGACAAAAGTGATAACCCACTAACGCCAATAAGAAATTAAATATCACTACAACTGGAAAAATAATGATGTGAATTAAATGATAGGATTTAAAAATCTACGTTTTTGACAATAAATATTTCATTCGTGCAAAAATTAATTTAAAGGCTAAATCATAATTTTTTAATATGAATATATGGATTATTTGTATAATTACAAATAAGTTTTTAAATAAAAAAATATTCATGGAATACTTTTGAGTCACTTCCTTCTAACGCAATAAAAAATGAAATTTGAAATTAAGTTTTTGGGAAAATATGAATTAATATGTGTCATATTCAATTAACATTAGCATCGTCAGAATCTGAAATTTAACAACTCTATTAAGACTTGTGAGAAATAAATAACTATACCATTTTACAGGCTGATTTGATCAAAATAACACCAAAAAATTGAAAAAAAAAAAGAAGAAATTGGTGCAAGTTTTAATTTGCAGTAATCGCTTTAAGTAAAATCTATGCATATCTTTATAAACTAAACGTTTCTACAAATCGATCGGCATCAGCCGTAATTTCTTCGCAGTGCCGACTACTGCAAAGGAATTAATTTTGGGGGCTGTTTTTATTTACATTCATCTCTCTCTATATATGTATTAAAAGAAAGTACTAGATTCGTGCAAATTTTTGACCTCTAGTTTTCGAGAGCAAGATTTGTCCATTTTTAGAAAATGTCTGCCTATGTGTTAATGTGTGCGGTATCATACATTTCGTGAACGCTGCATCTCACTAACCAATGAACTAAATTTAACTAAACTTGGTATTTCGTTAGATCTTGACCTAAACTGGAGCTGATTACATTTTGGGATCAATAGCTCGGTTGATGGCATTGTTATACTATTTTTCACAATTTTTAATTATAGTATAGAAGAAAATTTCGTATAAATGTACATGTATTATTTTCAACTTAGGGTTGTGAAATTAATATGAATTATTGATAACAGTATTAGCAAACTAGGAAAAGCAGTTTGTACATGAAGGAGCATCAATAACCCCTCAGTGGGGGATGAAGTACACCCCAGGGTTATACATTTTCAAAGTTTGTATCTTAAAAACTCCTCTATACCTTTAAAATGAACGGTTGAACCACAGATCTTTGATAATTTTAAACAAATTTATCGACTTTATTTTTTTTAATTTTTTTTTTTTTTTTTTTTTTTTTTTAAGCCAAAAAAAAAAAAAATCCTCAGATGTCGGCATAAAATTGACTTTCTTTTGGCATTTAGTAACATACCTCTTAGAGGTGAAAATCGTCTACATTCATTATAGAAAATAATTTTAATGAATAATGTGTACGGCATGAATTTGCATAGAAAAATATAAAAGAAGGACTTGTAATGGCCACAACAAACTATTTTTTTTTTCTGACTGTGCATTTTGTATAAAGTATACAAAACTTTGTTTATTTTAAGTAAAGTATTTTAAAAATACCTTTGCTTGAAACTTATACTAATCATATTTTTTTAATTAAATTACCATTTAAAGCAACATATCTCATAACATATCTCATAAATATTTACCTTCCAACGTATATTTGCTTCCTTATTTTACTTTCTTCATATACTGTGAATATTTAAAACAGTGGATTTTTTAAGTTTAAGTGTAATATACAAGAAATTTTATCATATTATACTTGAGTTATAGTATATATATATATATATATATATATATATATATATATATATATATATATATATATATATATATATATATGACAAAAGCATATATATATATTTGATATATATAGTTTTGTCAAGTTTATTCGACTCGCGCAGGACTCTACTTTACGCGTAGGGACGATTTATGTAAAATTTCAAAAAATGAGGGAGTTTATTTTATTTGATTTGTGGAAAGTTATATTTGGTTTGTGGAAAACACAAACGTCTTTTAAAATATGTTTTGTTTCACGACATTTTTTTAGAAGCTTAAGACTGATTAAAGTTTTTGCTAAAAACGTACCCTTCCTTTGAATTTTGAGTACAAATATCCCCGTATTTCCTAAAATTTATAAAAATACGAGCTCTATCGATTGAAGAGGACATTGTTAGTTTTAAAACTGAGATTGAATGCATAGGAGCATCTAGGAAGTGGGGATAACTTAAATCCTTAGAAAAAAAAATTCTTTTTCGATTTAGAATTTTAAAGTTTTAATCAGTCGTAACTTTCTTAAAAAGAATTTTTAAGAAATACATTAAAAATCAATATATATATACAGTCGGTAACAGCAAAAATTCCTATGTAAAGAAATTACACTTCATACGGTTTTGTTAAATAAATCCTTATCGAATCATGTTCTTACACTGACTAAGAACAGGATTCGACAAGTATCTATTTTACAAAATCGTATGAAGTGTATTTTTTTACATAGGAATTTTTGCTAGTGTTACCGACTGTATATATATTCGATAAATGTATGGGAAGGGTGCGACTTTTACTAAAAACTTTAATGAATCATAACCTCCTGAAAAGCTTAGTTAAAAAAGACGTGTGTTGAAAAAGTTCGTCTTGAAAACCGTCAAGCTAGCAAGAGATCACCCACCGTCTTATCTAAAATTTCATAATTTGCTCCTTTATTCTCAGACTCAATTTTATCTCTTCAAACAGTTTAAGCAACTTTTCTATAGTTTTTTTTAGAAATTTTGAAGTGTTTCCAGAATACAAGATTGGAGTTTTGCTGATACTGTGTATTTAAAGTTTATTTATTTTCTGTATACTCCACGTAATCCATAAGAATCAGTTTTATCGCACATATACTTTATGCTTATAAAATTTTGCAGTATTTACGTAAAATCAAATTATAATCATGAAACAGCTTTCTATTATAGACAATAAAAATGTACTAAAACAAATTTCTAAAGAATATTTTTAGATTGCCCTGTCTTCAATACAATGTCTAACATAACTTGAGATATATTCATAGAGATCCTAATACGTAAAATTTTATTTTTCTTCATAGAATCGTTACAGTTCTTTATTATCTTCTTTCATCACAGATACATTTTCATAACAAAAAAAAAAGTAACGACATATCTGGCATTTCTAACTGGAATACATTTAATACTGAAGCAAACAGTGGACATATATAAAAATATAAACATTAAAAAATTATATTACTGAGTAATTACTGTGTCTGTAGTTCTTACGACACTACTCTTTAGAGATTGGTTTCATTGTTTAAATCAAAGAATAATATTTTTTTTTAATTTTGAATGGACTAAAAATTAGTATGGGTTATATGTTTACAATATAAAGAAAATGTCTTCTTTTAATGTGTTTTCTATGAATAAATTAAACAAATATATATTTTTTTGGTTTTTTTTATGACATGCAATTATTTTTTTTTATTTAATGCTATTAGAACATAAACATTATAAAGCATTTTCCACAAAAATAAAAATTAGGCAAATTACTCAAATAATAATAATGGTAAGTATATCGTATAAACTTGATAATATACAAACATCTGGCAAATAATTTCACAATAAAATTATCATGAAAAAAAATAGCTGGGTCATTCCGAAAAAAATGGTAAAAACTATGTTCGAGAAAATATGATTTTTTTTTTTTAAATAATGATATAGAATTAAAACGCAACTATGTTTGTTTTTTATTCCCTGTTTATATTTCTTTCAATGGATATTTTTCTTTAAATTCTAGATGAAATATAATAGCCACAATAAAATATTTTAATAGATGAAGAGTGAAAAACCTGTTGTCCCAAGCGGAAATTTATAAAATTCAAACATATTTAATACAAGTTTGTAATGAGTTATAATAATCAGTTTAATGATATAGAACAGAAATACAAATTCTAAAAAGGACTGACCAAAAGGAAAAATCATCACCTTTTATTTGTATGAAAAAACAATTTTTTTTTGTCTGTGTCCCAAATTTTATTCAACTCTGTTATGTCCACTCTGTTACAGTAAATAAGAAAAAATATTTTAATATTATATCAAAGCTGGCAACACTACTGAATTGCCTGAAGTGTTTACTATTCCCCTGCAATCAGTCATTTGGGATAAATTTTCCAAGAACAAGATAAGTTGCTTTTTATGTCTATAATATCTTGAATACATTAAATAAATGTCCACTCTGTTACATCTAAAGTTTTATTTCATAAAAAAATTTAAATGAATAAATTATTGAAAATCAATATGTAATTCATGAAGTTTGTTTTAGGAAAGTTTATTTTTATTATAGCTTGAAATTTTCAGTCTCTAACCTTACTTTTAGGGTTATTTGTCCACTCTGTTTCACAAAGAATGTAACAGAGTGGGCCATTAATGTAACGGAATGGACATATTGACAGAAACAGATAATATTATGTACTATAAATACCTTAATTAATATATTTATTTTTCAAATTGATAAATACATTAAACGTGTTACTGGAAATTCTTTTTTTTTTTTTTTTTTTTTTTTGATATCGCCAAAAGAAAGTCATGAAGAGCGCCGAATCCATTATCGAGAGATTCTAATTTTTAAGAATATTTCCAACAGGCTTATATTTTCAACAAAGCTATGTAAAATATAAATCAGTTGTATTATGTAAGAAATACATCACTTTCGAAGACCTGAAAAATTATTAGAGAACAGTGTAAGTTGACATGAAAGTCATGTATGTGCGGAATTTGTGCTTAGATCATGGTTTAGCATCTATTTGAATCCAGTTTTAAAGATGATTCAATACGAAAATAAATGTTGTTCAATTTTCTCCGATACACCTTTTAATCAATATAGGCAAAAGAAAAATTTTTATTTTTTTAATAAGTATGCAGTTGGTTTTAAGTGGCGCACTTGGAACTTTTTCGAAGCAGGTCACCACAAAGAAGCTGCTGATGATGTAGAGGCATACTGAAGAGGAAGGCTGATTGTAATATTATGCAGTAATAATATAAAGGATGCTACTAAATATTTAATTCCTTTAAAGATACAACTAAGGTGAAAGTATACTTAATTAAAGATAAACAGATTGAAATAATAAAGTAGATGGGGAGTGCCAGGTTCGATCTTAGGCCACGCTCATCAACCTAACTATGCAGAGTTTTCTGTGGTTTTCTCTGACACTCACGTAAATGTATACTAAGACTTCTTAAAAAAATCATCATGTAAAGGCAATACATTTATTCCTAGGACCCCAGATAAGTCAATCAGCCTTAAATCCAACAACAACTGAAAGCTGAAAATATCTAATGCTTACTTATCGGCTTCATCAGAAACTGATGAGCTATTGTCCATGGATGAAGAACTGAGAAAAATTAAAATAAATATTTCAAAAAGATATAAAAGCTGGAGTCCATGTGCTTGCAAAGTTCAACCCAGATCGTACTCATTATAAATTAACATTCAAATATGCTGTAGTAACACAGAAAGATATGAATGATGGAGAAGTAAGAGTTATTAGTTTGAAAAATTGCTAATAATAGTGCAAATTTATTCAAAACTGATGATTAAGATATTTCATACATAGAATTTGATCAGATCATTGAAATGCTACCTGAGCCCACACTTAAATTGCAGGGTATGAGACTATATTATGAATTTCGATGTAGTGTGGATGTTTGTGAGAAAGCATAAACACATATATCAAGAATTGTTTAAACACCATTAAATCGTTAAATAATGTTCGCAATTTATTTTGCCTCCCTCCCCCACCCCCTCCTATTTTCAAGGAAAAAAATTACCAGTATTATAAAATATTTCTACTCTGTTACAGAAGGTGTCCACACTGTTACAGAAAATGTCTACTCTGTTACATAAGCTTATTTTATCATTATTAAATGAAACAAACAGTAATGCAAAATAAGTGTATTTTATTTTAAATATGAATTATAGTCCTTTTATAAAACATACAAACAAAAGTTGTTTAAACTAAATATATAATAGAAAAATATTTTTTTTTCTTCTGTTGTATCATAATTCATAATATAGTGGACTATAATATAAGAAAAAATATAAATAATTATATTTATGATAAATTTTACAATGTGTATGACAAATTTTAATGTATTTGTATATATTTAGAGAAGTAAAGCTCAATCTAAATGATTAATTAACGCAGATAAATAAAAAAACATTTATGTAACAGAGTGGAAAAAATTATCCATTTTTTGACAGAAAACGAAAAATATCCTTAAAAATACTTGATTTATCAAATTAAATTTTATGCCATAATAAAGCATGCTATCATTGGAATATAAAGTTCTTTTGCAAATATAATTTTTATTTTTTAAGTTTTAAAATGTGAAATTTACATTTTTTTTTTTTTCGAATGACCCAGCTAATGCAATTCTGATTTGAACTCTAATATAAATACACATACAAACTCACGCACTGACCCACACCCAAGCACATATATATTTATTTATTAACCTGGCAGTCACTTGTTGTTCATTAAGGCCTCGCAAATATTTTAATTACAAAATTTAATTAAAAATTTAATTATAAAAATTTTCCAGAATGTATTTTGCTCTAAACAGAAAAGAGCCGGTTAGCTGCTCTAAGAAGTATTTCCGACCAGAAACTACTATCATCGTATATATGACTAGTAATAACATATATTAGCACGGCTACAGGTGATATGCAGCCATAGATGATTGTTTTCTATATCGTAACTCCAGGTGTAATGGCTGAATGTCTCTCTGAAATGAATATTTAATTTGATCACTCTGTCTTCTGCTCATACAAATACATGATGTTCATCAGCATTGAATTAAATCTGGGATTCATGGTAATTTTCTGTTCGAATGCTGTAAAATGTTTATCGTCAGCGGGAATTCCAACGACACTGAATATGGAATGTGCGTGTGTGGTGGGGGGGAGGGGAGGTCAGAGACATTTCCCACAGTGGTCAAAGAGCCCTCATCAAAATCTCAGATAATTGTCTGCCGGATGATATCCATTCATATTAGATTATAACTACGAATTTTTAAAATTTCGAGGATTTATTTATAGACTCAGTGTTAACAAAGACATGTCTATTCCCCTGATTATACAATCATTTCTTATATTTGTAGTGTAAAGGCGTCTGGGATCATTTGACGACTGTATTTACCTTTTCTAAACCAGCACTTCCAATAAGAATTAATTAAATTGTCGATTTTTTGAGAATACTGAAATCCGAAGCCTATAAATCAACGCTTCTCAACATAGAGCAACTATTCATATAACGTCTGTCAATGTCATCTATCAAACCTATCAATCGAGAAGAAAAAGTATATCATTCAAGTGCATATATCCTTCTTGAATAAGATCCTCGTCGTTGTTCAAGCGCACATTACATGTCTCCACAATACTCAATAAAGAAACTTTCTTCATAATCTGTATTCGAAGTTTAGTTGTTGTTGCTATTTTTTTTTCTAAATGTATTCATACCCAAACACACTCATACACACATACATATATATATATATATGCAACTTTATTGTCATAAAATTTGTTTATTTGTGCACGACTTATTATTTAATAAAAATATATATTTCCATGAAAAATACTATTTTAAAATATAAAATCAATAAAAAACATGTACTTTCATAAAATTTACCATTTTGCAATGTAAAGTCAATTCTGAATGCGATTAAAAAAATATAACAAATATTTGGTCTCCGACCCTGTTAAACTTTTGCTACAGAGGAAGAAAGGAAAAAGCCTTATCTTCCTTATCTGCAATTATAGCAAAGAGCACACGTAGGTGTAAAAAATAATCTGGTGTGTCACTCACACGAATTTCTCTTATCCTGACATTTAATACTATACATACAGGTTGCAGATTAATAGGTAAGATAACGAGTATTGTTATCTAAACCTGTGTTAAACAATTCAAATTAGGCTTCGGAAGAGTTTTTATATGATAATTAGTTCTGTGTGAGATCTATACACCTATGCTATACACCAACATTCTATGCACCTGCATTTATATGGAATTTAATTCGGCTATTATAAAATAATTCTGCTTTTAAAAAATAATTTATTAAAATTATTATTTAAAAAAATGATCTTTTATGATAATGCAGACGATTTCCATATTAGAAAAGTAGTGTAACACTAATTATCCAAAAAAAAGTCCATTTTATTCTCAATATTTAAAAAAAAAAAAAAAAAATCGATAATTTTGTTTTAAATTATCGCAGATCGATGGTTCAGCCATTCGTTTTAAAGGTATTGGCGAGCTTTTTTGAAAGATATCCATCAAGAAAATTTACTCTCCTCGAGGGGGGATTTTCCCCCCAGAGGGGGGAGGCGAGGCTGTTACATACACATTTTTCCCCCTGTTGACTATCTCTATTACAAAAAATATATATTCGTTTCATTCGGTTTAGTGCAGTCTATTGACGTTAAACTCAACTTTCCTGCAATTTCCCCCATAGACGTAATGTATTAGAATTCTCTTGATTGTACCTGCACACGAACCATTTGCTTGATCTTAACGAAAAGCTTACTCTAGCATCCTTATATGATACACATTTAGAATACCAAGTTTGAACTTTCTGCCATAATTTATTTTTGAGATATGCTGATAACAGACAGACACACACACAGGCACACAGACACACAGGCATACACACAGACCATTTGCTAAAAACATAATTTTCGTATTTAGGGGAACTCAGAACATGTAAATATAACAAAAACTCGCGTTCGAAAATTTGACCCAAAAACAATACTTTCTCTACCTTATGGTAGAGAACTTTGTATACGCGTTCTCTACCTTATGGTAGAAAGTAAATAATCTGGTGTGTCACTCACACGACTTTCTCTTACCCTGAAATTTAATACTATAAATACAGGTTGCAGATTAAAAGGTAAGATAACGAGTACTGTTATGTAAACCTGTGTTAAACAATTCATATTAGGCTTCTGAAGAGTTTTATATGATAATTAGTTCTGTGTGAGGAGGGCTAACGCCCCCCTCTACCCCACGTTTCACTAATGCACCTACATTTATATAGAATTTAATTCGGTTATTAAAAAATAATAATGTGTTTAAAAAAGTAATGTATTAAAATTAATATTTAAAAAATTATCTTTTATGATACTGCAGACGATTTCCATATTATAGAAGTAGTATAACACCAAATATCCAAAAAAAGTCCATTTTATTCTCAAAAAAAAAAAAAAAAAAAAATCTAGGGGTTTTTTTTTCGTTAAAAGTAAAAAAAAAAAAAAAAAAAATCGGTAACTTTGTTTTAAATTGTCGCAGATCGGTTGAACCATTCGTCTTCAAGGGATTGGCGAGCTCTTTTGAAAGAAACCCATCATAGAAATTTACTCCCCTCGAGGAGGGACTTCCCCCCCCAGGGGGGAGGCGAGGCTCCTACGTACACAAATTTTTTTTCCCAGTTAACTATCACTATTACAAAAAATATATATTCGTTTCATTTGGTTTAGTGCAGTCTATATACGTTAAACTCTACTTACCTGCAATTTCCCCCTTAGACGTAATGCATTAGAATTCTCTTGATTGTCCCTGTACACGAACCATTTGCTTGATCTTAACGAAAAGCTTACTGTAGCATTCCTATATGATACACATTTAGAATACCCAGTTTGAACTTTCTGCCATAATTTGTTTTTGAGATATGCTGATAACAGGTAGACACTCACACAGACACACAAACACACACACAGACACACAGACATACACACAAACCATTTGTTAAAAACATGATTTTCGTATTCAGGGGACCTCAAAACGTGTAAGTATAACAAAATCTCGCGTTCGAAAATTTGACCCAAAAACAATACTTTCTCTACCTTATGGGTAAGAGAAAGTAAAAAGTAGATTTATAAATGTATTTCAATGACTGATATTAATTGAATTAATTATTGCTGGATATATGTTAGTAAATTATAATTCTAGAGTTGAAATATTTATTTTTAATTTTTTTAGATAAAATAAAATAAAAAATATATATAATACTAGCAGACCCGGCCACGCGTTGCTGTGGCTATGTTATACGTTGAATTATAATGTAGTAAAATATTCAATATATTAAAATTATTATTTACGAATAAAGACCATCCTTGATAACATCCTTGATCTTAGCAGACTTAGCCCGCTTCGCTGGTCCCTATTTTTAAATGATTCACTATAATTAAAGAATTCTCAAAATTGCATTAATTTTTAACATGTGAAAAAAAAAGAAAAAAAAAAATCTGATCGGGAAAAATGTTCGACACTCATAATGAATCCATATATTATCGAAAGGAAAATGATATAAAATACAAAAAAATCTTCTCTCATTGGTGGAATAATCTGTTCGGACCCCCACTGCCTGCGGCAGTGTATACCTGCGCAAACCATGCGCACCGTTTCTTCATCCACCGTTCCCGCCCTTCTTAATAACTCTATACTTTCGAAAATATCCGCAATCGATTTATCGGGCCTTAAAACTTAATAATACTAATTTTCAAAGTTCTAACTCTTATTTCTATTATTTTGCCCCTTTGCCCTCCCCCCTCCCACTATTCTAAATAATTTTACAAATTCGAAAATATCTACAGTTTATTTGTAGGTGTCAAAAACCTGTATGCACCAATTTGAACGATCTAACTATATTTTTATTTTTTGCCCCTCTGCCCCCCTTCCCGCCCCTCCTAATAAATTTACAAATTCGAAAA
Source organism: Salticus scenicus (assembly GCA_963930645.1). Lineage (NCBI taxonomy): Eukaryota > Metazoa > Arthropoda > Arachnida > Araneae > Salticidae > Salticus > Salticus scenicus. The sequence continues at coordinate 339,442,019 of OZ005652.1, read as the reverse complement.
TATCCGCAATCGATTTGTTGGTATCAAAAATTCTATGCACCAATTTTGAATGATCTAACTCCATTTTTATATTTTGCTCCTCTGCACCCCCCCCCCCTTTCCCGCTCCTCTTAATAATTTTACAAATTCTAAAATATCTGCAATCGATTTGTACGTATCAAAAACTTCTATGTACCAATTACCGATGTAACTCTATTTTTATTTTTTTGCCCCTCCGCCCCCTTACCCGCCCCTCCTAATAACTTTACACTTTCGAAAATATCCTCATTCGATTTGCAGGCCTCTAAAACCTCTCTATACCAATTTTGAACAGTCTATCTGCATTTCTATTTTTTTTTTGGTTGTTGTTGTTTGTTTGTTTGTTTGTGAAATCACGTTTTGGCCCCTCCCCCCCCCCCTTTTGGGAGGCGAATTTTGCAATAAAAACTATCCTATCTCTCAAGTTGGACCAAATTGCACACAGTGTCCAAATTTCATTAAAATCGGCTCATTAGTTTAGGAGTTCATCGCGGACAAACATAATAAATTTTATATATAAAGATATATATATATATATATTATATTAAATTATAAAGTTTTGATCAATGAAGCACAAATAAGTAAAAAACAGGATTAATTTCACTGTATTATCTTCATTATAATATGAATTCAATTTACACTTCAGTCTAAGTAACACGTGGCCGGCTATGCTAACACCAAAAATTTAAAAAGTGGAAATAATTGAATTATACGAAATTTATTAATAGGTTAAAAAGTTGAAGATTCTTTGTGTAGATGGCAGCACCAAATATATTTCAGCTTTCATTTCAGCCCAGTCGAAAGGTATCGACATCTGTTAGAATCATTTGGAGTTAACAGATAATTGTGACTGTCAAATAATAACAGACAAATAATTAGCAATAAATTAAAATTGCGACTATAATTTGAGATTTAAACTATCCTATCTCTCAAGTTGGATCGAACTGCACATGGTGTGCGAATTTTATTATAATCGGTTAAGTGGTTTAGGAATCCATTGAGGACAAACATTGTGACACGAGATTTATATATATTAAGATTATATATATATATGCAGAAAATTCTTTATTATTTTTACTATGCATATGTAAGCATAAATTTGAGAATCTGGATTAATTTTTTTTTTATGAAATATATATACTCTTGAATAAATATTTTAATAAATATATAAAATTTCTTTCCTGCGGTTTTGAAAGTGGTAACCGAGCATATTAGAATTATGAAATAACATTGATAAAATAACAATGATATTTTTATGATAATTTATTATTTTCTAAAGTACATAAAAACTATTTAGTACAGGTGGACTCCGCTCAGTTCCCCATCATATATATATATTCACAAATTTCTAGAACAGGAGATTCTCTTAACATAGTTATCATGTTAAGAGAAATGAATTTGAAAAAACGCTTGACACAGTGACAGAATGAAATCCCCACCTAATAGGTTATCCACCGTTCATTTCGATATATTTATATTACTCTAATCTATTAATTTATTTTATTAGAGTACATTTCGTAGTTTAGTTTTCATGCTACTATTTCCAATGCAACAATCCTCAAAATGCATATTTATATGGAAAATTTTCAATTTTGTTATGTTGATAAAATCTTAAATAACGAATAGCTTACGAAATTTTCCTATTAGAATATTTGTAATTAGTCATGTTCATACAAGTATCATAAATGTTATTTTGAAGTTGTCTGATATATTTATGATCTGAAAATGGCCGTTTATGCTCAATTTTGTATTCTTCTGCCATTTTAAGAGGATCGTAAATTCCAAATAACTTACGAATTTCTTAAATTAGAAAATTCATACTCTATGGCATTCATGTCAGTATCCTAAATAATATTTTAAAAGTGGTCTGACACCTTTACATTGAAAATATTCCTCAAGATTGACGCTTATGTGAAATTTTGCCCTATTCTGTCATGTTAAGAAATTCGTAAATTTCTAATAACTTACGAAATTTTATATTGGAAAATTCATAGCCAGTGATATTCATGCCAGTATCCTAAATAATGTTTCAAAAGTAGTCTGACATCTATGAAAATATCTCTAAAAATTGACCTTTATGTGAAATTTTGCCATATACTGTATACTGACCAAACGTCCCCATTTTCTGGGGACAAAATGGGGACGCCTTTGTTTTTTAAGGCATTTTTCTAAGTTTTAAAAAAATGTAGAACTAAATTATTAATCAATAACACTTTATATTTAGTCCTTGTTTATCAGGAATGAAATAATACATCCATAATTGGATAATTGTAGCAATTTTTAACGCTACTCTCTTATAAAGGTACTTTGATCTGGTCAGCCTAATATACTGCCATGTTAAGAAATTCGTAAATTTCCAATAACTTGCGAAATTTTCAAAGTAGCATATTTATAGTTACTGATGTTCCTTCCGGTATCAAAACTGATATTTTAAATTTGATCTGACATTTTTATAGTAAAAAGTTTCCATTTAATGGACGTTTAAGTGAAATTTTGTCCTATTCTTCCGTGTTAAGAAAATCGTAAATTTCTAATAACTTACGAAGTTTTTTAATTCGAATGTTGTAAATGAATAGGGTTCTTTCCAGTATCTAAAGTAATATTTTAAAACTGGTCTGACCTCTCTGCAATCATTTGTTCGTGAGATATCGTGTAAACAGACTAACAAACTAACGGATTAACACACTAACAAACTAACTGACACTCTACAGACGGACACCATACAAATTTTGTCATTTTCGGATTCCTCACACCTGAAAACGTTTAAAAAAGCCAAAAAACTGAGGTCGAAAAATTTCACGGTTACCTAAGTTCCCCATACCTATAGTATGATGGGGAACTAATTATGGGTGTTTGAGTGAGTGGGTTTTACGTCGCACTAGATCTACGCAATCAACATATGTAGTCGGTGTGGGATTCAACCCTCAGCTTGTTTAGAAGAATACCATCACTATTTTAATCCTGAATGGAGGAGATGGCTCCCCCGCTTCTGTAACCTCCAGAGGTATTATTTGGAAATACAAAGGACATTGCAGTTATGACGGATTTTATGGGCACCATCCACCATTAACCTACTCAAAAACCTTCAGCAGACTACAATATCGAACCAGCAATCTTCAAGTTATGGGTAGCCTTATTTAACTATAAATACTTTAATTTCGATATAATAAAATGTTTATTTTAGTAATTTTGTATTTTGAATGTCTTGGATTGTTTAAATAACTTGAGGTTGTTTCATTTTAGTTTTAGTTTTATTTTGGATTTATTTATTTATTTATTTATTTATTTATTTTTGAGAAAACAAAAAATTATGCCATGTACAGTTATAAAAGTATTTCTATTTATAAGAACATTTCTTAGCTTTGAATTAGGTTTTATTTCTATGTCTCAATCTTTGATATAATGGCAGATGACAAACATTATAACAATACCAAATGTATTTTAGTAGTTTATTTTTTTTATACTTTATTTATTTATTTTTTTAATGAAAACCTATTTAAGGAACTAAAATTACCCCCCCCCCCCCCACACACACACATACCAATGGCGCGGCACTTTTCGCCACGGATATTTGGTCGGGATGTTGCCGAATTGATAATCTTTGGGTAGGAGCATTCAATGGGCGTCCTTTACTACCCCTGACAAGGACAGCACAGGGCGAAACATGCTAGTATTTTCTGGGATTCAAGCTTGGACCCTACTGTGTGGGAGTCAGGTACGCTACACGCCAAACCGTACTGGCAGCGGAACTAAAATTATAAGAACTGCTTGTTTAAATAATTAATCTAACCCTTAAATTCCGAGTGTTGCCTTTCGGTAACATATCAAGTCTTCTGATGTATTATTAAATAATATTCAAGCTCTGATGCCTCCTGTTTGCCGATTGGCAACGAATTGGTTTTTAGCTGTAAACCATAATTAAAATAAAGTATGATTTTTTAAAGTATCTTTTAAGTCATTTATTTAAGAGAGGAAAGAAGTAAAATATTTTTAAATTGGTTTAAAAATAATCAGTCATTTAAGATCTAAGTTCAATGTTACAATAATGTGAGCTTTAATTAAGACAACTCAATATACATTATTAAAGTAATATAATATAGAAATTTTCGAAAATCCATGTTTTATATTTTCAATTGCACCTTTTTATTTTCAACTGTTTTGTCTTTAAAAAATACCACAAGCATAGTACTTGAGTATTTAATTATATAATCCCATTTCTGATTAATACTCAAAATTCTTAGAGTTTCCGAAAAATTTCTTTGTTGCGTTTCATTCAATTCAAGAAAAAATTTGCTGTTGCTGTGCATTGTTAAAAAAGATCCCTTAGTGGTTAATCTTTTTCAAGTAGATTTTTTTTTATTAAAGTATTATTTCTTCCCTAAGTCTGAAAAATTGCCTAATCGTATATTCTTCTTTAACATCATTAACTCAAAAGTTGCGAGAGTTTGAGATAAATACAGAAATGATCCTAAGACAGAAAAAGAAATTATTGAAATCTTGAACAAAATCTCTGAACTTGCAACAATTTTTATCTATAAAGTACTTTGTTATTCCTAGAAAGTTTTAGAAAAATAATGTAATGCTAAGTAAAAGTATTAAATATTGCTCCAAATTCTAAACAGGATAAAGTGCATGATGGAATATTTCAGAGAATAAAAAAACTGTAAAAAGATCTCTATATATATTTAAAATTTGGAATTACATGAAAAATATTTCTGTATAAAGTTTGTATAGAAAAAGTTTAAACAAAAATAAATACTCTTTGCCTGATTCAAAGAATTATTTATTTATTTATTAATATATGTATTAGATGAAATTAAATTTATAAATGATAAGAAAAGAAGAATAGTTAATATAAATAAAGAAATTAATATACAAGGTGTGTTCGAAAAGTTCGGTGAATTTTGCCATAAAAAAAAGAAACAAGAGAAACAAGAAAAATAGCTTTACTGGCCTTCATAGTATTCGCCATTAGCAACAATACACTTTTGACATCGGGTGTACAATTGTTGGAAACTGTCTGCAAACGCTTCTTTCGGTATGGCTCGAAGCACCGTTGTCACGCGTTGTTGGATCTCAGTAATGTCGGAAAAGTGTTGGCCTTTCAGAACTCCTTTGAGGCGGGGAAACAGGAAGAAGTCCGCGGGAGCCAGATCTGGAGAATATGGAGGGTGATCCAAAACTGTAACCTGGTGCCTGGCGAGGAATTGGGTTACACGGATCGCAGTGTGCGGCCGGGCGTTGTCATGGAGCAGATTCCACTGTCCATTCCGGTACTGTGGCCGAATCCGGCGTATGCGTAGCAGCAGCCGTTTCAAAACCCCCTCGTAGTGTTCCGCATTGACGGTTCTAGCCGCGGGTACAAATTCACGATGAATCAAACCCTTACTGTCGAAAAAGACGATCAACAACGTCTTGATCCTGGATTTTGCCAAACGACTTTTTTTGGGAGGGGGTGACGACGTTGAACACCATGCCATGGTCTCCGGATCGTATTGATAGCACCACGACTCATCCCCTGTAATTATTGTTTCCAAGAATTGCGTATTTCGGTCACACGGTATTTTGTCGGTATTTTGTCAATAAAATCTCCAGAGGTTTCCATCCGGTATTGCTTTTGCTCATCTGACAGCGAGTGCGGTAGAAACCGGGCGCATATCTTACGTTTATGCAAATGTTTGTGCACAATGGTGCTCACACTGTCTAGGCTTACCTGCAATTCGCCAGCTATCATTTTTAAAGATAGTCGTCGATCTGCCGCAAGCATCCGTCTAACTCGTTCCACATTGTCTGGAGTTGTGCTTGTTGTAGGGCGCCCCGACCGCGGTTCATCTTTGACATCCTCCTTTCCGTCTGTAAAGCGTTTAAACCACTCATACACACACTTTTTACTCACTGCTTCCTGACCGTAAACTTTCACTAACATGTCATGTGTCTCCGTCGCCGTTTTGCCTAACTTGAAGCAAAACTTCATGTTTATGCGTTGCTCCATGTCACACTGACAATCTTTCTCACACTGACTGTGTTAAACTGCTCATAGCGTGCGCTTCCTCTTATCTGTTGTAAAATGGCCGTTAGATGGCTCTAGATGGCATTTCTCTCACTGCGTCTGCGTGAGTGCAAGATCCTAACCGGCGCGGTTTTTTAATTATAAGACCTATCACCGAACTTTTCGAACACACCTTGTATATTTTTATAATTCTCTAAGACATCTTTATTCATTTTTAAAGTAGTATTTAAAAATCTTTACGCCTCGTAAAATTCTTTAACATAACTTTTTAATTACAATAAAATTGAGATAATTACTAAATACAATTAAAACAAAAAAACATTAAAATATTATATATTCAACATAAAATTATACGTTTCGAGCCCTTTTAGGCTCCTACTCAGTAATGATATCAGAAAGCAAACATTGAAACAAACGGACAGATTTCCTCTACAAAGTGCGGTATACTGAGCATGAACTGCCCATGCTTCATTAAGAGGCAAAGTTTGAAGTCTAGAAAACCAGCCTTCCAGGAAAGTTCTAGCTTGATAATTCAAACAGTTGGATACAATTATTTTAATATTATGAAAATCCGGTAGATGGTCGGTTTCTGTTCGACGTTGCCTGTTGGACAATTATAGATCGAATATCACAGTTTTTGAAATTTCTTTTATGTTTAAGAATACAAGTATAGAAGGGACGACTGGTTTCTTCAATATAAACAGAGTTACATGATTTGCAAGGGATGCTATACTGGAATAATTTATAATTGTATGTTTTGTATAATTGTATGTTGTGTATAGAATCTTTTAAATCTTTTATTGCATATAGTAACTATCTATATTCATATTATAACAAAAAGTGTGTTTTGTCTTGAGGAATAATCTGGTGTATAGTAGTCTAGCCACATATAAGAGATATCAGAACATGGGGGAAAATGGCTTGCTTGTTTTAAGGATACAAGAGAGGTTGAAATCATTTATTTTTGCTTTATAATTTTTTGTTTCTTAAATTATGATGTACCATAAAATCTACCATTTCTATGCAAAAAGAGTGTTTTAGAGGATAAAAAGAAATTTTAGAGATCAAAAGGCCTATTTCAATAGAAAAATAATACAAAATAATACCTAATTTTAAAATACTCCATGCGAATTCTAAATTATTTTATATTTCCATTTTTTTCTTTTTTACTATGCGTTTTTTGTGTGTAACCAAACAAATTTGTGCAATCAATTATTTATATCTCAATCACAGTATTAGTTACAAACAGAAAAATGTTTAAAACTTGAAATCTTTGTCAATTTTTGTCATGATGCAGAATTTAGAACTCATAAAAACGTAATATATTCTTGATTTCAAAATGAATGCCTAATTTTGTGACAAAGATAATAACTTTGGTGATCATTTTGTGATTTTGTGTGAATTCAACTTTGAAACGCATATCATCTTCATAGATTATGCGAAAGCTTTTGATCGTGTCGGTAGAGAAAAATTATGGATTATAATGAAAAAGAGAGGAATCCCAAGACACTTAATTCAAGCATGCCAATCCCTATACCAAAATGTTAATTGATACGAAAAAAGTAGAAACTAACCAAGGAGTTAGACATGGCTGTGGTCTATCCCCAACCCTCTTCAATATTTATATTGATGACATTGTACGAACGTGGAAATTATCAATAAATGCTGATATCTATCTGAATATATCAACTTGTGGAAATACACTATTGTTTTCAGATGACCAGATCATAATTCAATCAAATGAAGATGACCTTCAAAGATGAACTTCACTATGTACTTCATAGAATATGCCAAGACTATAATATAAAAATGTCAATTTCACAAACAAAAACAATGGCATTTAAGGGTAAAGAACCAGTAAGAACGAAGATCGTTATTGATAATAAAATTATCAAACAGATACAACACTTCACCTATCTGGGATGTGACATCACCTTTGACTATGATAACGATTCCCAAAGAAAGGTGCACAAATTCCAACACAATTGTGGCACTCTCATAAGCACACGAAAATGAAAAACGAGAAAAGAAACACAGCTGAAGTTTTACAAGGTTATGGCAGTGCCCACTTTGCTGTATGGCTCAGAGACATGGACCCTGAGTGCCCAAGAGAGAAGCAGAATCCAGGCAGAAGAGATGCGGTATCTACGATCTCTAAAGGGCTGCACAATTATGAACAAAATTAGGAATGAAAATATTAGAAGAGAATTAAAAGTTTTTAACATCATAGACAAGATTAATGAATACCGAACCAATTGGAAAAATCATGTCCAACGTATGACACGTGGAAGACTACCGAGAGCTACTTTCTACTACATTCCAAAGGGCAAGTGAGAACGCGGCAGACCTAGAAAACGGTGGTTAGACCAAGAACCCGGAACAGGCTCCCAGCTTAAATCCTAAAGAAAATGATGATGATGATAAATTGATTAACACTCATACACATATTTAAAAGGATTGGATAAAAGCATATTCACAAAGAGCTTTATAATTATGTAATTATTCTCGAAAATTGAAACCCAAGAAAAATGAATTTAAAGTTTATATTTCTGTAAAATCTTTTAAATTATTTGTTGAGGAACTGTAGAATGGTATTATTTTAAAAGTATTATATGGATTTGTACATTTTATAATATCTCCCTGTATATTTTTAAGTGCATCGATTTTGATAAATTTCATTGTCCCTTGTCCCCTTAAAAATTTACGTTCGTCAAAATGTATTAGATAGAAAAAGCAAATTAATAGGATAAGAATTTCTTCTTCTTTCTTCATTGTGTCCCTTAAAGCACGAACGGAATAATCTTGGCATTCTGCCATTTGCAGCTCTATCATATGTGGTTGCACTATATTTACAATTCCCCCCCCCCTGTCTTTTAACAATATATATATATATATATATATATATATTAAGTGTTTGAACCTTTTAATTAAATCCTGCTGTGCAAATAAAATTAATTGTATTGGTAGTTATCCCGGATATGTTTAACAATTAAGCACTCCTATTAATTCTATAAATTAGGTTTTATGGAAAACAATGTATTTGTCTAATTTTGCCTAGTCCTTAATTATGTCTATAAGTCGTACGCGCGCCAATTTTTTTTTTTAATTTAATAGAAAATGCTAGCTAAACTTCAAATGCAATTTGAGCAATTACCAATCAAAGACATTGTTCAGCTCCACATTCCTTTGCTTCCCGGTAAACTGATGGTGGATGCTTTTCCTGTGATAATCTCTAGAAAATATGGTTTCTGGTATAAATATATGTGAATAAATTTCCTTACGTTAAGTTTAGGCTAAATATGTTTAATTTCACCAGGAAGAAACTCCGCATATACACCACAACCCTAACAGCACAAAATTTTCCAGACACGTAACAATCATATAACATTGAAACATTATAAACATTTCCGAAACGTTTAAAAACGTTCAGATTGCTTACCGATTAGTTTCAAAAACGTATAAATGTCCGCGATCGTAACAAAAAATCAGATACGTAACAGAAACGTTACAATCACTTAACAGATAGAAAATAAAAAAGGGCGAATGTTTCAGAAAAGTATCAGAGAGCATACTAATTGTAAATAAGATTGTAAGCTTTATGCAACATAACTGAAACATTCTGTGCTGTATGGGAATATACTTGAAAATTTATATATCTCTGTACACAGATCATTTGTATGATAGACATAAAAGAGTTACGTAACATCACATTACATTTAACATTTATCTTTTTCTTTATTCTTATAGATCTAAGAGAAATTTCCATTTTTTTATACTAATATTTAAAATCCAAATGTTAGAATATTTTGCCAGAAGTCGCGAGTTGTTTAAAATTTCCGAATTATTCAACCTTTCGTAATCTGCAACAGTTCTCGAAGAAGATCGTCAGTTTGGACGCAAACTGTACGTGAGTTACTCTAGGATTACATTTTAACTGCCTAAAATTTTCTAGCAGTTTACGGCATGTTTTCATTTAATATTTAAATTTTCACACTTTCGTAATCTCCCAGATCTCCTTCAGTTATATAAATCGGTATATTGGCTGCCTTTTCTTAAAATATTTATTGTTTATATTTGCTTTTGTCTCTTTATTGTTTAAAATACTTTTTCTGTGATAGGAAAAAAAAAAGTTCCGCTTATCAGTTTTATTGGAACTTGAATGGTAGGGTTTGAATACTCTTAAAAATATTCACAATTTATTATTCAGTTTCGTTGCTAAGCTAATGTATTTACGGTTACCATCCTTTCGTATATTTTGATAATTATTTAAGTACCAAGCTAATTTTAATTCATGTTGGTGAACTTTCTCTCTCTCTTCATATTGCACTCTCAGAAATGGATACTCAAATTTCACGAAAATTTCACGAAAAGTGCTTCTAGGGATATTCTCCGAGCGAAAATTTCGTCAAATTGACGAAATTTGTTTCGTTACCTATTTGAGAATATGAATTTCGTCAAAAATAAAAAAAATATTTTCTCCTTCTTATTTTGTCAAATTTAGAAAATTACTTTCGTCACTTGTTTGGACATATGAATTTCGTCAAAAGTAAAGATACATTTTTTCATATTAGTTTCGTGATACAGAATAAAATACAAATTAAAGAATTATAAAATTACTTGCAAGTTCGTTGCTTTAGGCATTAAATCCTAATTATGTTTAATGAAAATATAAATAAAGCAGAGCAAACAAATAAAAATCATTTGGACATTTATTTGACAGCTTTGAGACCTATAGTTGACAGATCCATATTTTTTATAGAAATTCACTAAAACAAACGCACACAATATTTTGTAGACATAGGAAATCACAAACATTCATGGCCGCACCGCGATTCGAACCTGGGACGTGGAAGTCCAGAAGGCAGTGCCCTACCGACCGAACCACCAGGCCGGCAAATAAAAGTCATTGTAACGTAAAGTCGAAAGAACACAGGGAAAAAACCAATATGGCGGTAATGAAAGCTAGCACATGTTATTGGGAGTAAACAGTTTCGTGAAATATTTGTGAGTTCACGTTTCCTCAAAAATCACGTGATCGCTTGACGAAATGGTTGTCAGAAACAACGAAATTAAGCCCGAGAATGTCTGAATCGTCACAATTGAGTATATTATTTCTGAGAGTGTGTCAAAATGTTTCCTCTCTATTGCAGTTCATGCTAATGAGCTCTTTCTTTCTCTCTTCGTATTGGTGCTCCTGTCATTGTTTTGTTTCTTATTCTGTTTTAATTAAAATATCAACCAGAAAATCAGGACCATTAACAAAATGTGGACTCTTAACTATTAGTTCTTAAAACGCCTTTATCTTTTAATCTTCTACTATTATATTGCAAAGATTTTTTACTTCATTTTTTCTTTTAAATCTTTCTTCATTATTTCTCTAAATTTCAACGTCTCCTTTAAAAAATATATTTATACAAACTCTATTCACAATCAAATTTTTAAATACATTCTTCTGAATGATCCAGTTTAATGAGATTTACTAGAAATTAAGATGCAAAATATCTAAATCTTTTAATTTTACAAACATCAGACTTCCAAATTTCTGACACTTTCTCAATGTTAAATCAATATTATACTACTGTACTGATAAGATTATTTCCCATTACGGAAAATTAAATTAAATCGGGAGGCTATTCAATAAGTGCTATATTTTACCTCGCCAACTTTTGTCATACTAATCAGCTGAATCATAAAACTTAATAAAAATGCTTTTTCATAAATTTTTATTGGTTGAAACTACTATAGGTATCAGGAATATTCTGACATTCGAATTAATACTGCTATTAAAAGAAAATAGTTAAAATTATATAAAAGGCAATTTCTCAAAGTAAACCATACATATGTATACATCAAAGATCGTACTTGTTGTTATCATACGTTAAATTAAGTTATTATCAACAAATATCCAACAAATATCCAAAGTCCGTTGTGATCTCTCAATATCTATACAATGCTACCGATTTTCTACTACTAATATTATTATGCCTTTCTTCTTTCTCTCTTTTTTTTTTCTTTTCATTATATAAAAAAAATAGAATTATTTATTTAATTTTGTCTCTAATTAATATATTTCTATACACCTAATATGTTTAAGTAATATATAATTACACCTACAATCTACAATTTAAAATTTACTTTTTACCTTAGTTAAACTTTTGTTTTTTGACTAAAAATGGAAACAAAAATTTTATTTTAATATATGAAAAACATCACATATTTTTGCTAGCTGTTGTATTTTTAAATGCAATGATACTTCTAATCAAATTATTAAATTAAAAAATATTTGGTTCAATCAGATTCTTAAGTTAAAAAGTGCTTTGTCCCATTATATGCTTTATTAATATACACATTTTTTTGAATTATCAAAATGAGATTTTTTTTTTTTTTTTTTTTTTTTAAGTAATCAATATGTATAAAATCGTTTGTTCTGAGTGAGTGGCTGATACATCATCGACCAACCCAAACTTCTGCACCTAGAATCCTGAAACTCGGTGAAGGAATTTTTTTTGTGACGTAGATACCCACTAACAAGGGAAGTATTAATCAGTAAAATTGCTATTGAAACTTCCCTTGTACGAAGCGATTTTATAAAATTCGCTTCCCAAGGAGGGGAGGGGTGCAGAAGAGCATGATTTCACAAAAACTTTTGTACCTCAAAGAAAAAAATAGATGTTTAAAGAAATTTTGCTTTAAAATATAAATACATAAAAATCATTTTTTTGAATTTTAGAAATTCGACTCCAAAAGGCAAAACAGTGTGCAAAACGGAAATTCACATAAACCTTCATACATTAAACAAACAAACAAACAAACAACAAAAAAATAAGAAACAGATATCCGAAAAAATTTGGTTTAAAATAAAACCAATTCAAATACCTAAAAATCAGTTTCTTGAATTTCAGAAATTCGGAGGTTAACATTTGATTTTAACATGGGCAAAACAAGATTTCATGTATACCCTTCATATCTCAAACAAAAAAACAGGTATGCGGGAGATTTTTTCTAAAAAATATAGCAAACACAAACATACACACACACACACACACACACACAAAAAAAAAAAAAAAAAAAAAAAAAAAAAAAATCCAGAATTCTAGCGAATCGGTCTCTAGGAAGGCGGGAGTGTGTCAAAGTAGGCAAAATGTGATTTTACATAACCTTTCATATCTCAAACAGATATATTTAGTTACAGATATACTTAGGCTGCCCAGATGGTGTAGTGGTTTGCGTCTCCAAATCCTACGCGATTGGACCTGGATTCGAATCCCAGAAAAGGCATGGATGTGTTGTCCCTGTTAGGGGTAACGATGACCGCCCATTGGGTGCCCTTTCACAAATGGTCATCAATTCCGCGATCCCCTGGCCAATGCCGTAAATTTGCAAGTGCCGCGCCTTAAAAAAATGACTTTTGTTTTAAAATATAGCAAACATAAATACCTAAAAACTAATTTAGGGCGGAACTGGGAATGATTTATGAGGGGACAAATTCGAAAGACCCCCCCCCTTTTTTTTTGCTTTATATTTGTTCTGAGGAATCTAAGGAAGTTGCATTCACGAATTTCGGTGTTTGGGTTGATTATTTGCACCAAGCATGTGCATTACATTTGCAAAATTGTGCCAAACATGTGCCAAACATTTGCACCTAACTGTGATGGGATTTTGATAAATTTCTCCATTTTCCCTCATTAGGTGAGAGGTGAGAAACACATTTCCAAGCGTAACTCTATTTCAAATTATCTCAGATCGACAACTTTTTCGTAAGCGTGTGTGCTATATGTACGCAACATGCGCTAGAAAGGAATTTTGTGAAAAATTGACTATTGTGCCCCTTTGGGGTTGGAGGGAGGGGGGGGCTAAAAACACGTTTCCCTGTGTAATTCTCTTCTAAATTATCTCAAAAACGGCGTTTCTTTGGTGTGATGGTTGATTATGTGTGACTATCACATTCTATAAAGGTGTTTTGTGAGATTCCCCGCCACTTTAATCTTTGGTGTGTGTGGGGGGGAACACGTATCCAAGCGTAACTCTGTTTCAAATTAACTTAGGAAGGTGTTTCTTCCGGTGTGTGTGTGTGTGAACATGCGCTATAAAGAGACATAGCAAAATGTTGCTCATTCCTTCGTTTGGAAGGGGGGAGGGGCAGGTGGGTAAAAAACACTCTTCCAAGAGTAACTCTATTCTAATTATCTCAGGAAGGCGATTGTTTCCTACGTAGGTTTTTACGCGCGTCTAACACACTTTGTAAAGGTATTTTTCGAAAATACCTCCCTTCCCCCCTCTAATGTGGGGGGGGGGCGGACAAAAATATGTTTCTTAGTGTAAATTTGTTTCGAATTTTTTCAGGAAAATGATATATTGTTGATTAGGTTGGTCATATGTACGCAGCACACACTATAAAGGAATTTTGCAAGATTCCTTCACCTTTAACAGTGGTGGAATCGAAAAACAAGCTTCAAAGCGTATATCGAATAAGACGGTGCCGCAGGCAATGGATACTACGATTTAGCATATTGCGGACAGGAAATCCGCTACTGAAGGCAGTGAAATTACAAATCGAGGTTTCGAATTTTTTTAAAATTTAAATACTTTTGATTTTTTGTATTCTTGAGATTTTTATATTCAAAAGTGATATAGAATTTTGAGAGTGAATTAATATATAATAGCTAACGAAGCAGGCAAAGTCTGTTAGTAATTACATAAGCAAACGAATCTTTGATACATAGCTGAATAACCAGATTTCACTTTCAAAATTTAGAAAACGTTGTTATAGTTATAGAAGACACTTCGATATTTTAAGTAGTAATAATTTTTATTTAATTGCATCGATTGAAAACGAGTAAACTAAACAGCATGGGTGTGTATATATATATATATATATATATATATTCCCTTAAAATAAAGCAAAAAGCATTTACATGTTATACAATATTATAGGATTTTTGTAATATTTATACTCAAGCTTAAATTTTGAAATTTAATTTTTTTAACGATCTATTTACCTTCAGAAAAGCTATTTATAATTCTCATAATATTTTCTGTGTTTTAGAACAATCAAAATCTAAATTTTCATTCACAATTTCAATACGAACTAAAGAAAATATACTCGTTAAGGTCCCATTTATTTTTGGAAAAATTTTATTTGTCTAACGATCGATATTTTTCAAATGTGATTCAAAATTTCAAAAGATATTTTTTTTTATTTATATTCAATTGTGGAACAAAGAACCACTAATCTCTTATTTCAATGTAATTGGCTGAAATTCTGGAAAAAGGCATTTTCAAATAACGTGAACTTAAAACGATCATGAGGTCTAAGAATACGATAAAGACGTTTTTTATTTTTTATTTTACTTGTGTTTTCGAATCTTTTTTATCAAGCATATTTAAGTCAATAATTTAAGTGTATTTATGAAAATATGACATTTATATTATATTGTTTCGTAGAAATTCCTTATCAGATTTATTCTGATACATGGAAAATTTTACAATGTAAGTAGAATTATGAACATCTATACAACAAACATTTAAACCTATTCTTATAATTCCAGTTTTGTAGCTACTACAGATTATATGAATTTCCAGACAATAAAAGTAAAATAAAAATTTACATTTTTTTTTTTTTTTTTTTTTTTTTTTGTAAATGATACAAATATAGTAAAAATATATTAGAATATTTCAATAAATAAATTAATACTGAAATAATAAATCAAAATATATATTTATATTAAAAAAGAGAGATATTTATCTAAAAATACAACGAAGTACAAAAAGGTGATGAGGTTAGAAAAATAACTAAGAAAATATATAAATATGCAAAATAAATAAAGAAATATATCTCCTCCATTTTATTTTTCACTCCTATTAAATCGTTTTTGTTGAATGACACCGGAATCGTGCATGAGTCGGATTTTACACGATTTGAACTCGACAATTTTTTTTTATCTACATCAAAACCAACCAAAACCCACAAAAGGGAGTTTTCATGCACCGCACCCGAGCTGAGTCCGATTTCTTGTAAGCGAACCCGATTTCTTTTTACCTGAATCTGATCCAAAAACCGAAAACTAAATAAAAAGTAATAATACATCTAAAAATAATGCATAACTTTTAAAAATTAAAAAAATAAAGTAAATTTTTACTATCATACAGTTGGTAAATCAATTTAAAAGAAATAATTGAAAATGGAATTACTAATGCACTATGTTAAAAAAATAAACTATTACACGAAAATTTCTCCAGTACTACCTAATAAGAATTATGAAAAAATGTGATGAAAGTGCAATATCTTAAGCGATTGATCACAAAATGCAATCAGCTCCAATTTATTCAAGTAGTTTAATATACTAAACAACTAGTTAATATATAGACAAAATGTTCTAAATATAGAGTTTGGTTAAATTTCATCCGTTGGTTTGCGAGATACAGCGTCCATAAAATTTTTAATACACAGACTCACATTTTACAAAAATTGTCAAATCGTGTTAACGATATCTCAAAAACCGTTCAAATCAATCGAAAATCAAAAGTTAAAAATTTCACGAATATAATACATTCTTCTTATATATATTGAAGAAAGTAATAAACAACATTGAATTTTAAATGAATATCCAAGGATTTTCAATGAAATCTTTTTTTTGTTTTCATGTGAAAACTAAGAGAAAAAAAAACAGAATCTTGGTCAAAAGAAGTTTTTTCTTTTCAATGAATATTTAAATGAAATGCACGTAACGAATTTCACTTGCATTTATTACCGGATATTAGAATTTTAATTACTAGATCTGATCTGCATGTAAATTGTTTTAGCTTATGCTATTGTTAATAATTTATATAAGTATGTAAAACTTACAGCATAATAATATTAACACATACATTTTATGCATTGAATTATTCTTTTATTTGTGAAATGAGATTTTACTAATTTGTAGCTTTATTTAATTTTTGCTTATTTATTTTCCTTTGCATATCTTTAATTACTTTTTTAAATTAAGATATTTGATGAAAAACAAAATTATGCAACACAACAATGTCATTAAATTACAGAAACAATGTAATTATTTTTTTTATGTCTGTGACTAAGATTACCATATTATTTTTTACTCCTGAAATTCTAATTAGAATTTTTTCTAACTGCATATATGGCATGTATGCATGCATATATGTTTCCATATTGAAAAAAAAATACGTCCAAGGAATTTTTTCTTTGAAACGAAGATGTTTAAAACCATTTTGCGATTTGAAATATATAAGTAATTTTGAAACCAACAGTTTGAAAATGAATACCATCTAATAATAACACTTTTCTAAAAGTATTATAAGATATCAAAGATTATACGATTATACATTTCTAGGTCCTCTAGAAAATTTATTTTTTATTACCTTTGTGTAAGCTTTTTTTTTCTTATCTATTTCTTTCTCTTTCTTAACAAATCTATGGATTATAATACTTATAATATTTATCACCAGCAGGCTTTGCCTTCTTCCTAGTCACTATATTTAAAGAAAAAAAAAAAAAAACAATAATTACTGCATAATGAATCGCACTAAAAATAAAATTTAAAAAACAGTCCATTGAAATTACCTAAAACCTCAATTTGGGTTTCCACTGCATTAGGCAGTGTCTCCAGTTCCCACTGCTTGTATTTGCATTGTAACCTGGCATTTAAATTTAGGTACAAACTGGGCGATAAATCGTGCTGCTGTTATTCAAGAACAGAATTTTTCTGGCAGACATTTATTGGACATGTTATTATCTTTACTCTATGACAACAGATGGCAGTACCAGATATTCTCTTCAATTAAAAAAATTAATTAACCCTTTGCCGATTCTATTTAATTTCGTTCCTATGATTATTGTTGCTAAATTCAGAGACTTTTTTATTCAATAGCCACCATGAAATTTTAACTGTAACGTTTGTTTAATTACTATTAAAGTTATTTATCCATTATGTATATGATATATAACTCTTCAAAATTATTGGTGATAATTGAATAAAAGCGTCCCCAAATTTCGCAATACTGTTTAGAGCGTTAGGACTAGCAAAGGATTAATTAAGGAAAAAAAAAATGAAAAATTAAAAAACCAGGCTTCGTGGCGCATTAGAAGAAATCGAATCGATTCTCCATGCAAAATTCTGCAATTCTGCGATGCGCGCTGTTTGCCTACAAAGCGATCTATACACCTCTAAGTTAAACTCCCCCCCCCCCTTTTTTTTTCCGTCATCCATACGGTTTATAATACCGTGAAGGCACTGAAATATTTATTCCTATGAATTGACAACTTTTCAACTAATTATTTTCTAAAGTAACAATTGGCCCCTGGAGAATCGAACCCACGACATTCGCGTTATAAGCTCGACATTCTAACCAACTGAGTTAATGTGCCACGAAAAATAGTTTTCCTATTTACGTTTCCAACTCCTGAGACGATCATTTAAGTATATATATATATATATATATAACTTAAAAAAAGAAAATAAAACAAAAACGTATAAAATTTTTGGATATCGGTCTTCAAGTACATCAGGAGAGGACAATACAGACTTTCATGTAAATAGCTCTGCGATCAGCAGTTTGCCTGCAAAACGACGGACAAAACTCACAAGCGTATTTTCTTTTTACTATGGGTAGAGATTATTTATCATATGTTAGAAATGTTAATATAAATTTAAAGAAGTACCAAAAATTTGAAGGAATAATAATAAATTTAAAAATTTTGTTCATTCAATTCGATTAAACATTTATAATCTTTCATTTCTAATGTTTAATCTTTAAAATCTTATACAGTCGGGGCAAAATGTTATTTTCCCCATTCATCAATTCAATATCATTGTTGGGGGGGGGGGGGAGTGCCGTAGTACATAATGGGCTTAATGGAAAATCTGAGCCTGTGTCACCAGCTTGATCAACCCGTTAGTAGTCGCTAGTTGGTCGATTCGCTACCCATCTCTTCAGTGTCGCAACATTTTTATTCAGCCGCCAAAAATTTTTAGAAGTGATATACATAATCGATGATTATTCGAGTCGATTAGCCTTTTATGTATATCAAATGTTACTTCTAAAACTTTTTGGTCGCTACTGAGTAGGAAATTCGCGACGCTGAATGGATGGGCGGCGAATCGACCAACTTGCGACTACTAACGTGTTAAATGAAATATTTCTGTGACAGGACAGTGATTATTTTTTGTTACCCACCAATTGGTAATTTTGTCCATTTTATGAAACTATGGTTATTAGCTTGATTGTTTCATATATTTCATTCACTTATTCAAAAGTTTTATATGATACAATTTTCTTGTGATTATATTTAGTAAAATGATACTGACAACATAGAATAAAAAAATAAAGAAATTATAACTTATTTCTACTGTTTAATTTATTTGATGTAAGAACTTTTGATTTTCACAGATACTCTAGTTTCCAATAAGAAATGAGTTAAAAAATATTTCTAATTATTACTTTTTTTTCTGTTTAATTTCGATATTCTACTTTTCACTTTATATACTATGACCCGAAAAGTCACTTCAAAACTTAAGATGTATTATCTCAGTTAATTTTAATGATAAAAGAACACATTTCATGCTAGAGAATCCAGATTATTTTATGAAATATAAATGTAGGGACGAGAGAATGTATCAAACTTTAAATTTTGCAATTTTTTTTTAATTTTCTGTGGTATGTCATTGTTACCTGATTCCTTTAAAACAATTTTGGCATTAACAGTATGTCTTTTGGATGAATGTTGGCAAAAACAAAAGCTGTCTAATAATAATACTCTGCCTCCTCTACCTTATTTAATATCAAAAAGTTCATAATTACAACATTCAAACAATATGAAATATTTTCCTTATTCAAATTATATAACTTAAAAAAAAATTCTGAGAAGTGCATCTCGTTTTATTTTTAACAACGGTATAAGGAATGCATGCACGTAAATTCCAATCACATGTGAGATAATAAATCTACATCATTCGAATAATTCCTTAGACAACTAATAAAATTTTAAAGCAATTAATATTTAAACAGGTGAAGGAGTTACAAGTGAAAAGGCTATTCGTTCATAAGAATATAGGCATTTCTCACGTTTCTTGTCTTATGAATTTCTACTTAAGCGTTTCCTTAGTCTATTTATTTCTTATGTTTCTAATGTTCGGTGCTAGTGTTTAGTTCTTTGAGTTATATTTATGTTAACCCTTTCACTACTGATGTCGATGATCATGGACATGCTTTTTAGAAATTTTTTAAGACGTTTTAAAACTAATTTAAAAATTTAGCTGCATTTTTAGTTATTTTCTTACCAAACGCACTGATATTTTAAAGTAACACTAATCGATGATAGCACCAGACCGTTATATAGATGGAATATTAAATCATGGATTACACCACGAGCTCACGTCCATGTAAACCTTTTTTCAATCATATTATTTCGATATTATTTAATATCAGCTGTAGCTGAATATGTTTCTTTTTGTGTTAAGAAATCAAGAAATCTTATTTTAAACTTATTGTGATAATTCTACGAAGCTATAATTTTTCTACTGTATTTTTTAAAAACACTTGTCCAAGTGTTAGAATAGGAAAGAGATGCAACATGTCAACATGATATTTCCCGTAATAATAATAATAATAATAATAAAAAGGCTGTAAGGAACAACACGCTGCAAAAATAATCAATGCAAAGGAAAATCACATTTCCGGTGTGAAAGAGGCCAAGTACTCTTATGTCTCAGCAAAGAAAGAAACTGTTTTAAAGTTTTCGATGTAAACGCATGAAATGCAGTTGTTTTTTACAATCTTCAAAAGCTTTGTACCCGTATAATAAATTTGTTTTTTCACCTTTCACTGCATTTTATTGTAATCTACCACACACCCATTGAGTACAAATGTCCTTGATCAAGGATATTCTCTAATAAAAACAAAATAGCGTTAAAAAGTTATCTTTTGGTGTTTTTTAGCATATTGGAAATATTATTAACAATGTGTGAAATTTTCATAATTTTTATTTTATTTTTAAGATGTTGGTAGCGAAAGGCTTAATTTATTTTTCTGTTTTAACATAGGTTTGTTTCCAAACGTCATTTTATAACTGTGTAAATATAAATCAGTAATTTAACTGACGTGATTTAAAAAATAACATTAAAAATATTTAGCTTACTCAGTGTGGATTGGATGTAGGTGATTGGTTTAGATCCTTTGCATATATATTGAAAATTATGTATTACATTTCTCCGTTGTTTTCTACTTTTCCTTTGTTACTTCGGAATAATACTGCAAAAAGTAAATCTTTATAAAAAACTTTTATTTATTTAAATATGAATTTGTAACGTATTCGCAAAATGGTAAATAAAATCTTTTTGTAAAAAAATAGAACCGACTCCAAAAAGGAACTACTATCCAAACAACTAAAAATGAAGTAAAATTGGCAGAACATGGAACTGTAAATTGCGCCTAAAAGTATAAAGTAATTTCCTTCGCCAAACAACCTATAACACTACAATTAATCATAACTTTTGAAGTCGACGCAAAATTAAATAAAAGTTAATTAGTTTTTAAAGGTTTGTCTTTAGATTGGTAGCAACAAATGCGGTTGTCTCGAATGATCCATTTTCATGTTTCCTTTATTATTTTATCACTGTATAAAATTGGTCCATTAGTAGCATCTACATAGAACAGTGAACATTCTTCACAATGTGGTATTTATGTTTCTACGAAGTTAGAGTTTCCATTGCAAATTTGGTATAACTTTGATAACTATCATCCTTGATGGCTTTTGGATTTGGCGATCAAAACGTACGGCAAAAATATATACGAAAGATGTATATTTTCATAATATATATTGTACAATGTGTTGTTTCATATTCTTGATTACTCTCTTGATATACCTTATCAAAATAATCATGATATCCTAAAAAAATTAAATATGTTTGCCAGATAATTTTGCGATTTTTCTTTCACCAAGGACGTGAGATACCAGCATCTTCGTCAACTTTTGCTGCTCACAAAATCTTATTTGTTTTCTTGAATAAAAGTAATTTTCGTCTGCGTTTTGCAGGTAACAATGTGAGGTGTGTATTTTGAATAGTATTTGATTTTTGTATTGAATAAAGGTATCAATTTTTATTTAATTTTGCACCGACTTGAAAAGTTATGATTAATTGTAGTGTTATAGGTTGTTTGGCGAAGGAAATTATTTTATACTTTTAGGCGGTATTTACAGTTCCATGTTCTGCCAATTTTCCTTCATTTTTAGTTGTTTGAATAGTAGTTCCTTTTTGGAGTCGGTTCTATTTTTTTACAAAAAGATTTTATTTTTCTCTTTTCAGTGAAAACCTATTTATATAGCAGAGCATAAAAAGACGTTCGACGGAAGTTTCACAAATCACAACTTCCAAGAAAAGTGACATTACTCAAAAAAGGGTTGATGTCACTGAAAAATACATGAAATGCACACAATGTGAACTAAAAAGTTGCATCTCCATCTAGAAAGTTATCCACTCGAGAGACAGTTGTGCCAGTTTTATTCTAGTTAAGTTATTTTTAAGTTTATTTTTCTCAAATGCTGCATTTTTAAGTTGCGTCACTTTTCTTGCCTTTATCGGATATGAGCAAAAAAATATCTGTTCAACGAACATACGTTAAATTAAAAAGTCTTTAGAAATCCAAAGAACGGATACGCTGTATTCGTAACCGAAAAATCTGTTCGGCATATATATTGAACTTTACAGTGAATACGTGTCACGCGCTGCGCTGGAAATTGCGCAGCGTAAAGTTCAAACAAAGAGCAAAATATGCATTGTAGCTGACGGACAGAAGCTTCAACATCGATACTTACATACTGCTTTTACGAGTGTAGCTGCATGCGTTCAGCAGTTAGAGTGAGAACAGACTTTTATGAGTATCCTGTAATATGTTTATATCTTAATGAAATCATAATGAAACCTATTTCAGGCCACGATCATTACGACAACAAAAAAAGTGTTAAAATTAAATCATCTCTTACGAAGTTATAAGCTAGCGAATTTCAACAACAACGAGAAACATGGTTTGTATTGAGAACCTCTTTCTTTATGAAGACGGTTTAAAACGTCTATGCGTTAATCGATGTGACCGCTTACAATAACCATACTTTGAATTTTACATAGCATAAATGTCATCCGCTACGCTACAACATGTGCAATGTCGTTCAAGTGTGCACAAAATAGGAAATTGTGAACAAACAAATGCACATTTTAAGCGTTCTGTTTTTAGCATTAATGTCTAAACTGTCTTTGCGTACTACATCGATGATGTTCTGCAATTTTATAATTCACTTTTTTCCCCTGTCTTGAAACGTTTCCGAGATAGGATCGCTAACTCCACTCTTTTCCACCAGGTGGCGCTTTAGGCGGTTGAATCGCGTAGCACATGTCCACTTTACTATATCTACATACCACTTTTAAGACTATAGTTGCAGCTGTTCAGCAGTTGAAAGAATCGGGACTGACTCTTTTTGGCACCCTGTATTTTCTTTTGATCGTAACGATCTTACAATGGGACCTATTTCAGACCAAGACCTTTACAATAAAACAAAAAGTATCAAAATCGGATCATCCGTTCAGAAGTTATCAGCTAACAAACAAAAACAAAAACAAAAAAACATACGCTTTGACTTGAGAACCTCCTCCTTTTCTAAGTCGGTTAATTAGAGCATCTCTTGCGAAGTTATAAGCTTACAAACACCAACAACAACACATAGTTCGAAATAAGAACACTCTCCTTTCTTATATTGGTTGAAAACGACTTTGTGCTAATCGATGTGACCCCTTACAGTAACAGTACTTTGAACCACAGAGTATACGTGTCATCCTCTACGCTGCAAAGTGTGCAACGTAGGTCAAGTGTGCACAGTGCAGGAAATTGCGAACAAACAACTGCACGTTTTAAGCGTTCTATTTTTAGCAATAATGTCTAAAAACTGTCTTTTCGTAGTAAATCGATGATGCTCTACAACTTCGTAATTAACTTTTCTCTCATCTTGAACCGTTTTTGAGATAGGAGCGCTAATTCCGCTATTTTTCACTAGATGGCGCTTTCTTTCTTTAGATTGTAAAGATGTTATAATGGGACCTACTTCAGATCAAGATCTCTACAACAAAACAATATGTATCAAGTAACTGTATTTTGAACTATATAGCGTATGTCTCACCAGCTACGCTATAACGTGAGCCATGTAGCTCAAGTGTGTATAGTGTAAGATATTGCGAACAAAATATGCATGTTTTCAGCCTTGTATATTTAGCATCAATGTCAAAACTTTTTTTTCGTACTAAATCGATGATGCTCTGCAATTTTATAATTCACTTTTTCCCCCTGTCTTGAACCGTCTCCGAGATAGAAACGTTATCATGAATGTCTAAACTATCTTTTTGTATTAAATCGGTGATACTCTTTAGCTTTGTAATTCACTTTTTCTTTAGAATCGTTTTCGAGATAGGAACACTAACTCCGCTATTTCCCACCAGGTGGCGCTGCAAGCGATTTAACCTTGTACTGCATGGCCACTTTGCTATACTTACATACCATTTTTATCACTATAGCTGCAACCGTTTAGCAGTTAAAAGAGTTGGGACTGATTTTTTTGGTCACCCTGTATTTTCTTTAGATCGTAAAGATATTACAATGGGACCTACTTCAGACCAAGACCTTTTCAACAAAACAAAAAGTATCAAAATCGGAGCATCTGTTCAGAAGTTATGAGCTAACAAACATAAAAAAAAAACATACGGTTTGAATTGAGAACCTTCCTTCTTTTTTGAAGTCGGTTAAAAATATATACGAACTTCATTCTATAAAACGCGTCGTATTTCCGAGGACCATACTGCCTGTAGGAAAAAAAAAGTACTGTCCTGTACAAAATAGAAATATATTATCCTTTTAAATTAGAAAGAAAATAAGAAGTATACAACATCCGAGATAATTTATATTAGATTATTTAGTTTACTATATTTCTCACTTTTAGGGGTTCTGTCATGCATTTTTCACACCGCTTCCCAAATAGATTTCTATTTTAAAATTGTTTAAGTTTTCCATTTCTACGAAAGCTTAGTTTCAAGAAAAAATGAAATAATTTCAGTTTAAAAATTATTTCTTATGTTAAAGTTTTATAAAATTCGATAAAGAGTTTGATAAATAACACGTAATCCGAATTTTATGTTCATACGCACATTTGCATAAAATATATGCGCGAAAGAAGGAAACGTGAATGCAAGTTGGAACTTAGATTTTGGACATGAGTGAATATAATTTAAATTTTTAATCTTTGTGTTTCTATAATAACAATTTTAATTTAGATTTTATAGATATATATTTTTCTTTTTTCTTTTTCTTTTACTGTCTTTATTATTTCATTTTTGTGAAATTATTTTCATTTAATAAAATTATTAGTAACTATAAATGTTACAATATTTCTTGTCTGAAAACCAATATAACACTAATAAATATATAACATTATTGGTATTTTCATATATATATATATGTTTATGACAATTTTATTAGAAAAATCTAATTTTAGAAATATAATAATATATAAATTATTTTTCATTGTGTGGAATCATTAATTGTTTTCGAATATATATATATATATATATACATCATCATCATTATCAATATGAGTCTTTAGCAATCCAGTGCAGGATAAAGGCATTTTCCAGGTGATTCCTGCACTGTTTTATACAATTTTTCGCCATTCTGCTCTTCCAAACTTAATGTACGTATATCTTTCTAATGACACTGTAGTCTCTTTTTTAGTCTTTTCTTACCTTCTGGAATCCAAAACAGGATTTTGGTAGCCTATCTTTCATCGTTTCTTCTTAACTTCTTTGCTGCGCATATACATCCGTAAACGGGGTTTGCTCTCTAATTCATGTTTTTTTTTCTTCCGTCTCTTCGAATGGATCCTAACATGCATCGATCCATGCATCTCTAGCTTGTTTGGAACGTTTTTACAGTTTTATTTATTAAAGTCCAAGCTTCTGAAACATAAATCTAGTAGCAAAATGTAATCGGCTATTGAAAAGCCTCTCACCGAAATCCGATGAGTTGATGATCGGCCGATCATCGGTAACTTATCACAAAGCGATGAATTTCATCAAGAATTAATCGGAAATGTCTCATCGGGAATAGCTGAATCCGATCTTTAAATTCCGATGAATTTACAGTCATTTGCAAAAGTTTAAGATCGCCCATAGAAAAAACAGATTTAATGGAATTTGGCAAATATAGCATACATAAGTTACATATAAAAGAATAACATAGACTGTACAAGTTTATTTACTGTAATTAAAGTCAGTATTTTGTAGGACCTCCTGAGTTTTTAATAGCTTGTGCAATCCTCTTAGATATGCTATAAATAAGAAACTTGCAGTAAACTTTAGAAATGTCTGTGTGTCAGGCATGTTTATTGCTTCACCAAGTGCCGTAGAAGTGGATGGTTGCTTTTCGGCGACTTTATTTTTCCCAATACACCACGGATTCTCTGTTGGTTTCAAATCTCGGCTATTACCTGGCCAGTCAAGCACTTTGGTCTTCTATGCCCTCAGATATTTCTTGACAATCTACGCCCTGTTACACGAAGCGCCATCATGCATGAAAATAGAACATTTATGAGCACGCATGTGACACTTCAACTTCCACGTATCAAATTAATGTACTGCTTTCCATTCATAGTGGTTGTAGGTGACACAAAACACAGACGAGCAGTACCGGACACAGACATTGTACCACATATCCATTGGTTTGGAGGACGTTTCACAATCTGAATCGTATATCTTTCATTATACCTTTTTCCCCTTGCGCGGCGAACACTTGTAGTACGCGCAAAAAATTGCTGCGCACGTGACTCATCCGGAAATAAGACCCTACTCCACTGCTGAACTCTCCAATTCTGATTTGTCTGGCGAAAGTCAGTCGTTTCTTTCTCATACTTGGAGTAAATCGAAGTTTCTTTGCAGGTTTATGGGACGATAAACAAAAATCTTTGGCCAAACGTCTTGAAAAAGTTCTCAAACTGACATTGATGCCTCGAGGCATTAATGTCAGTTTGAGAACTTTTTGCATCCAGAGAATGTCTAGTCGTATTGCAGCAGGCTCTTGGATCTCGTACGACCATCCTTTTTATCACATGATCATCACATGCACTCGTTTTTCTAGGGTTACCGCTTCTCTTAAAGTCCGAAATTTTAAATTTACTAATAGCTTTATGCACAGCTGTCTTGCTCACATTTACCCTCGAACTTATTTGACGTTCAGAAAATCCAATTTTATGCAGGGTCATTATTTCTGACCTTTTTGTAACAGTAAGTGAAGGTTTTTTACCCACTACAATAATTACACAACAGACACAAGATTTTGTCTACGTCAAAATCTAATAAACAACTGCCGATAAACGTGCCGGCCACCTTTATTTATAGCAGTAGGATGCGTCTGACGCAATCAGTACATGAGATTACGCAATAATTATCGCAAATCATGATATGTGTTAAAATACTGAAAAATGGCTACTGGTCTTAAACTTTTGCAAGTGACTGTAAATAAATAAATTAAATACTTACAAACTCTAAGGAATATCGTGCTCGTTTCAATGCACAATCGCAGTAGCTGCATACAACTGAAACTGGCGGATGGTAGCTTTTCAACGGGAACATGCAAATTTAATATGGCTTGTCAACCAATCAGAAGAGACTTCCAAGGAAGATGTCATTTTTATCGAATTTTCCCGGTTTTTTATTATCAGTTCGAGATATATTTCCGATGAATTTTTCCTCATCGAAAACCGATCTTTGATAATGCTCGAAATGATATATCCATGTTATTACTCGAGCAAATTTAGAGGAATAGGTGAAAGCGGTGCAAAATACGATGGATCAGTGTTGATAGGGAATTTAATACAGGTAAAATACAGTGATCAAAAACTTTTCTTTTCAAACAAATTGGGAGGCGTTTTTGGAATTTACTATTATTTCGTCGTAATTCTCTTCATGCAAGTTTAACTCTGTTCTTAATTTCTTTCATGTTGTTTCCGTTCATCGTATTTATTTGTCCCAGATATAACAACTGCATACAGTTACTAATTAATACATATAGACGTTCAGAGGTGAACCAAAGAAATCATACAGTTTCTAATTAATCCATATGAATCTTTAGAGACGAAACAAAGGAATTTGACATAAGTTGTGTGTTACTTAGTATATATGTATATAGTGGGTGATCAAATTATTCTTTTTTTTTTTCTTTTTTTTTTTTTGCCTTTTTCAGTTTTCCATTTTCTAAATAAATACTGGACAAAATGACCCGGGACATCAGACATGCAAAGAACATTTAAAAACTCACATTTTCCACTATCGATTTAGTTCAAACTGCAATTAAAGAAACAAACACAAATTGAAAAAGAGCACAAATACTTGTATCATAAAAAACTATAAATGACTATAAAGAACTATAAATGACTCGTAGCTTTGACACATTGTTACACATACCATATATAATATATACATGTTTTGTTGTGGAAATTTTGCAGCCAGACATAAATATTTAAAAAAGAATGTATTAATTTTTCAAACTTGTGTTCATAACTAGAACGGAATTCCGTAAAAACTTTACAAATTTTACAGCAAAATTGATAAAACGTTAGAGAAACATTATTCAGAAACATACAATTTCCATGTGTAATATTCGCTGAGATATGAACATTTCTATTTTACGTTTGTAAATATTAATTTAATGCGCAAGCACGAAAGATTGCAAAAAAATTATTACATAGGTTGAAAGCTAGATATATTGGGCAATTTTTGTCAAAAGTTGGTTTGAGTAGAGTAAAATTTAAGAAAATTGCCGGTAAAAAAACGAGCTAGATTTTTAGGTATTTTTCAGAGTTGAAATTTCATACGGGGTTTTTCACATGCTGCGTATTTAATTTTAAGATCCAATTATTTCAACAACGTTTCAAAAGTTCTTTTTTGTGAAAAACCCCTTATGAACTCATAAATCCATTAAATAAATAAAAATATATTACACGGCTATAATTAATATACATTTATATAAATATATACATAAATATGTATATGTATACGGGGATGGGATGAAAAGTTTCTGGCCTAACAAGGAAAAAAAAATTTTAATTCTTACTTTAGTTTCAAAGCGGTCCTCTTCCAAAGATATACACTTACTCTAGCCGTGCGGCAATGCTTGAATCCCCTATCTGTAAGAACTTTCGTCTAAGGCCTCAAAGAAAGCATTCGTCGCTGAGATGACTTCGGTATCAGAAGAGAATTTCATTCCAGCCAGAATTTTTTTCAAGTTGGAGAAGAGGTTATAGTCCGAGGGGTCCATATCAGGAAAATCGGGTACATGAGGAGTAAACTTCAGGTCATGAAATGTTCCATCACAATGACAGCTTTGTGGATGGGAGCATTGTGCTGGGGAAACAGGACATTCTTCTTGGCCAGACCTGGTCTTTTTTCTTTGATTTTGGAATGTAATTTATCCAAAAAATTAGCATAATATTTAGCTTTGATGGTCCTGCCTTTTTCTAGGTAATCCATTGATCCCTTAGCTTCCCAAAAAACTTTTGCCATAAACTTTCCAGCAGTTGCATCTGTATTTTTTGGTGCTGGTTAAAACTTCGCTGTCACTGTTTTGATTGTTGCTTAGCATCTGGTGTATAGTGATGGATCCATGTGTCATCCACAGTAACAAAATTTTGATAAAAATCAGTTGGGTTTGAGTTGCATAGCGCCAGACATTGTTCTGATATCGTCATGCGTTGCACAATACAGTTTTAAACAGCACAGTATAAAAACAACCAAACTCAAATACTTTGAAATACGCAAGAAGAATTAAACAAAGACGGCACTTTAAAGTGCCTTTATCAAAGTAATTCCAGAAGTGCCATTTCTAAGTGTAGCCGGAAACTTTTCCTCCCACCCTCGTATATTGTAAGCTGCCTAGCAAACCTGTATATATATATATAATGCATGTTATTGTAAAATACAAAAGTATTATGACTAAATGTACTAAATGTACTAAATTATGTTAATTTAAAAAAAAATTCAAAATTGTTTTATAAAATTTCAATGATTTTGCAATTCCATTAAAACATGCGCTGGCTGTTATATGAATTCTATTAACTGTACTTAACAAATTGCTAATTTTTTCAAGCGTCGTATTGTTTAATAAAATTTCAATAATAAGATAGTACAGGAAAAAATTCTACGTCATCATAGTAATAATACATAGGCAATAAATCTTTGTTTTGTAAATCATATAAAGCAGGCATTCGCCTGAGATAAAATTTTACATTCATTTTACTTACTATCCTTTACCATAACAAAAAATAAATTAAAAATAAAAATAAAAATAAATAAATAAATAAAAACATATACTTTATTGATAAACATATTAAATTTAGTCTGATTTAGAAATGTTTGAAGCAGTTTGTCTAATAATATTAACAGTAATTTCTGGCATGTTTAATGCAACAGGCAGACGATAAATTACTATTTTGCTACAAAAAGTGGATGATATACTATCCTTTATAACAAGAATAAAAATATAGCTTTCTTCTCATAATCGCTACTTTAGAATATAAGTTTTTGAACTGTGAAAAGTTTGGTTGAATAATGTTTTATCGTTTTACTAAATAAATTATGTATAATGGGATAAAGAAGAAATCTGTGCCAAAATTACGTTTGACACTGACAAATGAGATTCGAAAACTGTGCAGATTTTACGGCTTATTAGTTACATTTTTTATATCTCTACCCACAATATTTTTATTTCTTTCATCGCATCTTATTTATCACTAAACTTTTGGAAATATTTCTTAAAAATGCATATTTATTGCACCATTACACGTAAGAAACATAAAATAAAAGCCGTTATATATTCTTATTTTTTATAAATTTAAATGCGTAAAAAAAAAAAAAAAATAAAAAAAAAAAAATGCAATTCAGGCTGGACTAATACAAAAAACATATAACTATTTTATTTTATATTTTAGAATTAAATTTACGTTATAATAAAATAAGAGTTTTAGAAATTTCTCAATTCAGATCTTAAAAACACAACTCTTTATTTGTAATTATACAGTTGAAGATTAATTTCTTAGGAAAAATAACAGTAAGTTTTTCATGTTAGTTAATCAAGTTAGCTAAATGTTGGATTTTTAAATATCAAATTTTTTACACCCATTTCTGTTTGACTTATAAATTATAATAATGTTAAAAATGCCAAAAACTAAGGACGAAGGACAAATGCTAAGCTATCTAGATTTTTTTTTTTCTTTCGAAATCTAAACAAATACTTCTTGGGTGATTTTGCAACTTCAGTAGTAAAAGAACGTGTTATATCACATATATTCCAACAAAAGTTTTGTTCTGGCAGTTAAAAAGGGGTCAGTCCCAACTTAACCAAAAATATATAATCTTTGTTACAAATTTACAAAAAATAATGCTTCACTTTATTTGCATAACATATTATTTTGAACCTTAATTTTTAATCATAGATATAAGATTACATGAGAATGGCTATTATATTAACGGAGATATAAAGGTCTCTTTAATAACGTCGACGATTTTTCGTACGCTTATTGTTTATAACATACAGGGTTTTAAAATTAAAGGAATGTCACAATTTTTGAAAAATTGACATACGACATTAGACTCAACATATTTCTACCAGAATATAAAAATTTCAATTATCTCACGAAATATGAGTATTTTTACTAAATAATTTTTAACTGTGGATATATGCACGTGAAATCAAACTTCTTTTTAATAATTCTTTAGACACATGTATAGACTAACTCTGAAAAAGTTCTCAAGGAAATATCGCTAAAACTCAAATAAATATCGGCGATAGAAATGTTGATTTTCATGTACTTTCAAAAACGCTTAGGGATTTAATGACTTCAGTTTGTGTGTCTGTTCGCTCTATAACTCCCGTTAACATTCACGGGATTTCTTAAAATTAATATATGCTATTCAAGTTTACTATCAGGTGTTCTCTGTTTAAAATAGAGTGAATACATCTACTGGTTTATACACTGGGATACCCGAAAGCATTCCAAAGCATTGCTTTCTTAAGAGCTATTTCTGTAAGCCATATTTTAATATCTTTACGTTGCACAAATCTTAATAAAATTGAAATATGTTATTCAATTTCACTGTCGGATGTTTTCTATAGAAAATTGAGTAAATACCTCCACTGGTTTGTGTATACAGGGACAGTTGAAAGTATTCAAAAGCATTTCTTTCTTAGAAACTTATTTCTATAAACCAAATTTTAATAACTTGCCTTTGCACAAACCTTAAAGAAATTTAAATATTTTTTTCATATGCACAAAAGAATGTTTTCTATAGAATGTAGTAGCAATGATTAGCATTAGATTTACAGGGCCACAGAAGAAATATTCAATTACACCGAGAGCTTTTATTTGAAATTTGCTGAAATGCATTTCCGTTTACATTATGCGTTTTTAATTGCGAATATGATTAGCAATTTTTAGGTATGAATATGATTTTAATTTGTGTTTCTATCTGTCCGACTACCCATCTGTTTATCTGTCCTTCTTCCCGATCCCAGGATCCGTAAATATTTAAAAAAAAAAAAAATGATATATCATATTGAAGTTCACTATGGAATGTTCCCCATATACAATGGCATTAATTGATCCTATACGACTGGTTTGTGTACAGAGACACCCAGAGATTGCTAATGCATTCATTACAGGACAGTTATTTTTATAAATCATATTTAAATAACTTTCTACTGTAAAAATGTTAAAGAAATTGACATACGTTGTTAATATGCTAAAGAAATATTTTGTATGCAATATGATAGGGTTAAACTTCAGATTTACAGGGCTAAACTAAAATATTCAGATGCATTAAGGTTTGAAATTAGAATCTAAAGACTGCATTGTGTTATGCATTTAGAATTTTCAATACTTAAACAAATATCAACAAATTTAAAGAATGATTAAGATTCAATTAGTCTATTTATATACCTTTTAGTTCTTCTGGTTGTACGTTGTATGATAATACAGGCGAAGAACATTGAAAGGTATGCAATACAACAAGTACATTAAATAGAAAGTATTAATAGTCAATGCGTACCGCATGGTATTTTGTTCTTGTTTTAATTTGCATTGACGAATAGTCATGGTTAAAAATAAAGGCACACTATGAATTTCCTCAAAATTTGAAATTATTTAAAAACCATTATTTTTACTAAAACATATTGTATTTTTTTTTTTTTTTAGTATATTATAATGATAACTACAAAATATTAAATTAATATTCAAATTAATATGTTTACAAAAAATCTGGAGTGACTCCACTCGACTTTCCGAACATTGAGTAATTAACCGTTTTGTAGATAAAGTAAAGAAAGAGGAGTTGTTAAACAAACAAAAGAGAGAACACCATAACAGAGTATTTGAGTATTTTTCGCCATATATTACACGATGTTTATTTAACGCAACTGAACTTTGAGCCTATGATCATAATGATAAAGAATATTTCATTGTGTCCCTGTAAAAACCTATAAATGCTTATTCACCAAAATGCTTACATTTAGTGCAACAGTGATTGATAATATTCATAAAAATTTTCAGCTCAATTGAATAAGGCGTTTAGATGCTATCGCACTTTTAAAAATTTGGTTCCATAGGCCATAATGATAAAGAACTTTTCTTTGTGTCCCTGTAAAAAAACTGTAAGAGCTAAATTCGGCAAAATCTATGCAGTTCGTGCAACTGTGACCTATAACATGTGTACAAATGCTTAGATTAAAAAGGCATTTAGACGCTATCGCATTTTTAAAAATGTGGCCCCATAGGCCATAATGATAAAGAATTTTTCCTGGCGTCCCTGTAAAAAGACTATAAGTGCTAGATTCACCAAAATCTATAGGGTTCGTACTATGGTGACTTACAATATACGTACCAACTTTCAGCTTATTCGAACAAAGCTTTTAGACGCTAGCGTGTTCACTCACATACACACACACATACATACACACTTACATACACACACACACACATACATCCTTGTAAAAATAGTGGAAACGGACTCAGGGGACCTCGAAACGTATAGAAACATCAAAATCTCAAATTCGGATTTTTGACATGATTACAATACTTTTCTCACTTTAGTGTTCGGAAAGTAAAAAGTTCAATAATTATAATATCAGATAGAGTAAAATGCATAGTCAGTATTTTTTATTTCACGTAAAATACTCAAGATTACATAAAAAGTATGCTTTAGTAAAAAGAAGGGATCTCAGATAATTTCACCATTTTTTGGGAAAATGCAAAATGCACCTTTAGGGTAAAGTGGGGATGGATGGGACATTTTTCATGCTTTTATTGATACCGTCGGCCATATGTAATTCAGAATTTTGCAACATTGCTCATAAGTACACTTCAGTAATCAGTTGTTTATAAACATACTAACTTTAATAGAAAGTTATCATTTTTAATATATACATAAATATATATAAGATGAATGTGCATTGTCCCATTCATCCCCACCTAAGGGGATGAATGGGACAGGACTGGAGTTAACAAAGAAAAGAAAACAAAATTGAAAATAAATAAATTTTTAA
Organism: Salticus scenicus; assembly: GCA_963930645.1. Lineage (NCBI taxonomy): Eukaryota > Metazoa > Arthropoda > Arachnida > Araneae > Salticidae > Salticus > Salticus scenicus. The sequence goes on along the minus strand of OZ005652.1, from coordinate 339,407,353 downwards.
AGTTAAATTAGTTTATGAGATTTTACTGCACACTATGAATTCACTGAAATTAACATAAACTGATGTATTGACTCAAATTAACATTAAAAGACAAACGTCCTTTTGTTCGTATAGTTCCAAGTGCTCTAGACTTTGGTAATTTAATATAATAAGACCTAATCTGAAAATAAATAAATAAATAAGACACTAGAAAGTGGTAAATCATTATATTAGAGTACAAATTATGCAGATAAATTTTTGTTTCCGAATAATCAGGAAAATCAACATTCTATTCCGTATTACATTAATAATCACCAGAATTTATTTAATTAGCTTTATTTAAATTGAGATTTTAATCAAATTATTATCAGTTTATTTATTTATTTATTTCAATTATTGATTTAATTTGCATTGAATATTCTAACTATTTTTTTTCAATCATAACTATTATAAACAAAAGTCGAACAATTAATTTCATTTTTTTTTTCTAATTCCACAAAATTAAGAATCCTGATAATCAATATGGCTAATTTACGTTTTAATATAAATTTTGTGTAAAATTTTAAATTAGTACTTAGTGGGGAATGTCTCATTCATCCCTATTTAAACAGTCCCATTCATCCCAACCATCGCATGATCGTATAAAACTGGAAATAGGCTTAATGAACAATTGTTAACATTCTTCTTGAATATCATAAACGCAATAAAAATTATGCCATTTCACCATATAAGAGTTATATTAACTTTAAGTAAATAGTTAATTTCTTAACTACTACCTAACTGAATCAGTAAAAACTTATTTTGGCAGCTGAAACAGACACTTTAATTTTGTTCTGCCCTTCTATAAACAGCACAATTCTGACACTACACTTCATGAATAACCTCAGTGTTGCCATAAATCATTAAAATTGTCAAGTTTCCGGTGCTTGCAAAATATAAAAATTTTGTTATTTTCCCATTCATCCTGCGTCCCACTCAACAAATTGATCCAAAAGTTTATATAATTTTAATAAATTTTGATTTATTTCTTTTTTGCCTTCGAGACAAAATTTTCTCTGCAATATGTGTGGTATAACATGTTTTTTTTTTTTTTTTTTTTTTTTTTTTAAATCCCTAAAATTATAAGAGAATCAACGATTAGATATTCGGAATAAAACATTTAGATATCTTAGCTATTGTCATCCATCCTTAAGTTTTGTCCACCAGGATTTATTACATAGAAGTAAAATGGTCCTTCAAGAAAGAAATCTTTATATATGCTTAAGTACAAGAATTAGTCTTTTCCATTGCATTACATATCACGTCTGATTTGAGTACTGAGTAGTGAATATAGGGATATTGAAAAGGTTCTAACTGGATCCAGATTTAATGGTGTGTCTGGACAAAGAGTTTACTATTACATAAATATGTCCTATATTTCCAGAAGCGCACATTAATAACCGTTTGACTTCGGCGTAGGAAGAACTAACTTAGACTATAAAATAGGCTTCTGTTATAATTTAAGATGATGAGAAATTTGAGTTAGATTAATTACTTGGTATTCTAAATCTTAATTTGGAATGAACAGTTTAAAGAACAATTTAATAACAGCTTTTGATTCTATAAATATATAGATATTCAAACGGGGTGGTTGAGGGGGCGGTCGTCCTCTTTACACAAAACTATTAGTCAAATAAAGCTGTTCCGAAAAACATATGCAATAATTTATACTATGGAATACGCCTAAATACATATTTATTTAAAAAATAAGCAAATAAAATTATAAAATATTTCCCATTCGAAACGATACATTTCTTCTTTAATTACAAGTAAACAAATAAAAAATATACTTACGCATATGAAATATTAATATTTTTAATATCTTTTTTTTAGAAAAAGAAAAATATAATAACGTTTAAACATACAAATTTTTAAATATGTTTTTTCGGAACATGAAGCATTTTGATGAAAACATATCATTTATAAAAAGGATAATATATTTAAAAAAAATTATAAAGGAATAAGTGCCGAAATTAATGTTAACAATGACGAATGGGTTTTGTAAATTGTACAGTTCTAGATATTTCAATCCAATTTTAAACATATTTCTTCATTATTTTTTCCGGTATTTTACTTTCCTGTATGGAATTTGATTTATTTCAGGATGAATTATTTCTATCGTTGCAATTAATGCGGTAAAATTCTGTATAAAATTCCATTCTACAAATTTTCATTGTAAATATGTTTTGAAATGAATGATGGCAGACTTCTGTAATAATTTAAATAATCAGTGATGATAATATTACAAATGCGAAGCTGGGTAATATCTTACATTTGTATTGAGATTTATAAAATTTTATACATAAAATAAAATTATTAATTCTTTTAAAAATAAGTCTTTTGTATTAAAAACTTTCATGTCTCATTATCATGACAAAATCTGCTTTTGAAATCTTAAAATACATATCGTAAGTACACAATTAATTTTCCAATTGGAAGTATTTATTGTAAAAGTACAGATTTTTTTTAATTAAAGTAAGTAGACATAAATCTATTCAGTATTATATACTGTCAAAACTCAACCAAACAAAAAAGAACAAAGAATGGTATATAGAAACTATGGAGAAAACAAAAATAAACTGTAACATAAAAAGTAGATTAACATATAGTATTTTGTATTAAAATATTTTTATTTCATCGTCATTGCAAAATTTGCTTTTGTAATCTTAAATTACTTAACACAAACGCATGTTTTATTTTCCAATTGAAAGTATTTGTTCTAAAAGTACAGTTTTTTTTTTATTAAAACAATAGAAGGCATAGGGGAGATTGGGGCACAGTGGACCACCCCTATTTAAATCTCATAATATTTAACTCTTTTAGTTTATATTGACACTCATAGATGACAGCATGATACTACTTGTGTACATCCAAAAAACAACATAGTAAATGCTAAGGTAGCCATTTTACACAATTTTTATGTTTTGATCTGCTCAAAGTAATTTTTCAAGTTTGAAGTTTTTTTTAATTTTATCAGGACTTAACAATTGACTACAAATATTGGATAGTTGTTAAGAAAAGCTAAGATATTGTTGTTTTTAAATTTATAAAATTTATTAGCATATTTATAGTACATATATAATTTTAATATTATTATTTGTTTTGTCTGGACATGGGGCACAGTGGACCACCTCTAAATGGGGCACAGTGGACCGCCTTCCAGTGTGCGTAAAAGTCCAAATTATATTAAATACCTTATTTATTTTAGTTAAATTTACATATACAAATATAATGTGACTCAAAATAATTAATTAAAAAAAAATAATAATCTCAATTTTATAATAAAATAAATTTCTGAAAAAGGAAAATAGTTGAATAGTAATAGTTGAATAAAAATGTTTAAATAGTAATATAATGTTTAATTATATATTTCATAATTTTTATAACTGTATAACATTAATAAACAAATTAAAAATATATCTTATTGTTTTTAGTGATGGCACGGAAAGACAAAGGAAATCTGATATAGGATTCTTCCTCTAATTTGGTTTCATATTTATTTTGATTTCCTTTAAATTTTGGTAATTTTATTTCATGAAATTGTTCGAATTATGTTATTTAGACTAGTATTGCATAAGAAACTAATTTTAGAAGAAAAAAATGAGTAATTTATATTAATTCAACATGAACAATAGAGGTTGGTCCACTGTACTCCGGGTTGTGGACCACTGTGCCCCGGTGATGGGGCACAGCGGTCCACTTTTTGAATGCACACAATTTATTTTTTTATTAATGTATTCGAAGTATTGTTATAAAAAAATAGAACATGTCAAGAAAGGTTTAAAGAATGTTTGCTGTTTTTTTCAAGTACCTTGCTTTTTTTATTTTTGGTAAAAAGAAAAATTACAAGTGGTCCAGTCTCCCCTACATCTAATCACTATTAAATGCTATCAAAGCACAAAGAAACAATAAAAGAACAAAGAATGGTATTAGAAACTTTGGAGAAAACAAAAATCAAATATAACATAGAAATAAGTGCTTTGTATTAAAAACTTGCATTTTTTCATCACCATTGCAAAATCTGCTTTTAAAATCTTAAATTACTTATCATAAACGCATAATATATTTTCTAATTGAAATTACTTATTTTAAAAGTACAGTTTATTATTATTATTATTATTAAAGCAATAGTAGACATACATCCAATCACTATATTATATGCTACCAAAACACAAACAAACAATAAAAGAACAAAGAATGATATATAGAAACTTTGTAGAAAACAAAATCAACTGCAAAATAAAAATAAGTCTTGTATTAAAAACTTTCATACTTCATCGTCATTGCAAAATTTTCTTTTTAAGTCTTAAATTACTTATCATAAATACAAATTCTGCTTTGCAGTTGAAAGTGTTTATTGGAAAAGTAAAGTTTTTTTTTTTCATTAAAGTAAGTAGACATATATCTAATCATTATTATATGCTATCAAAACACAAACAAACAATAAAAGAACAAAGAATGATATAAAGAAACTTTGGAGAAAGCAAAAATCAACTATAACTTAAAAATAAGTCTATTTTATTAAAAATTTTAATATTTTATCGTCATAACAAACTTGGCTTTTGAAATCTTAAATTACCACTTATTATAAATACATATTTCACTTTCAAATTGAAAGTATTTATTTCAAAAGTACATTTTTTTTTTTTTTAAGCAATAGTACACATACATCTAATCACTATTATATGCTATCAAAACCCAAAGAAACAATAAAAGAACAAAGAATGATATATAGAAACTTTGGAGAAAACAAAGATAAACTGTATAATAAAAATAAGTTTTTTGTATTAAAAACTTTCAAAGGGTCTAGCAGATAAGGTAGGGTCAGCGAACCCAGAAAGGTATTTTGAAAATGACTCGTGTGGTAAAATCTGCGAGATATAAAACTATCATTGACACAAATTCAGCCTCTCATCTCGCTGCGTTCTAGAGATAATGGATCAAATAGACGCTAGAGGGGGTAATTTTTAAAATTGATTTTTATGAAAACTATTACAGCTACACTAATGAAACAAAAACTGTTCGTTAGACAAAATATTACTCTACATTATATATTTTGTGTATATTTTTTCTCTCGCATTTACTATTAATAAAGAATGAAAATATTTTTTTTCATGATTTTATTCCTAGTTCACGCAGAGGTACAATCACAGAAAAAATATATAATGTAGCTTACTATGTCTAGTAATACTACTAAAAAGTGCATAAATATAAAATGGGTGCAACACTTCCAAAAAAAATTAAAACTTCTTATGACCGTCTTAGATACTAATGACTTTACATTTGTCTTTTGATTGAAATTTTTACTACTGTATTAAAAAGTAGTAACATGTTTTTCCTAAAAAATATATTAGTTAGTAATTAAAAATATAAATAAGACGTTGATTTTGACATAAAGAGTTGAAAATTGTTTGTGGAACTACGTTTTTAAAGAACAAGACGCAACTTGTCGCTTTTCAGCTAGTTGCGTGCGTATAATTTGTAGCATTTTGTTTCTTCCTGAACCTATGGAAGCCTCTGCGCAAGCACTAATTCAACGAGTTCACTGTTAAAATAGGGGTGACAGTCATCTGGCTCAGAGAAAAAGAATGATAACAGAGCGCGAATTATTGGATGTTTTCCAATTCACAAGCTGGCACACATCCAACATTTTGACGCGTCGTCACTTGGTAGTTTTAAGGAACGTGGTTGCAATATACCTATTATTCTTCTACACCCACCATTATATTAGCTCAACTTAAATAATCTTCTGCGTATTGTTTCAGAGTATTTCAACTTTTAATTTTTCTATAGAAAACTATTTTATTGTATTTTAGTGAGTAATTGTACACAAAATATGTCTGGTAAATGTAAAAACTGTCATAGATTTTTGCTTAATGATAACAAGTATAAAAAAGTTATCAAAACTGAAAATGAAGCTAAAACATACAGCGATTTTGTCAATAAGAATATCTCGGTAAGTGATGTAATATGCAACAAATGTCGTCTAAGTTTTTATAAAAAGGCAGCGTCAACTTCAAAGCCTACCATGAGTTATTCCGAGACTGACAGTGATTCTACGATAGTCGAAACTGTAGATACAAACGATGATGATTTTGTGTGTCGCATAACTAGTCCTGAAGAGGATGATTATATTGAAATGCCTTTTCCACAAGTAGTATCAACACATCGGTTCTGTATAATATGTCGAGTAGAAGTAAATCTACGAGTAATATCTCTTGAAACACGATGTGACATTTTCTCAAGAAAAATGGTTTTTATACCCAATGGTGATCGTTGCTGCAATGAACATATGATTGGTGATAGAATTTATGAAGATGACTTGTCCCGCTTATGCATCATTTCTAATACAAGTAAAATTAAAAAATCAGAATTAGTTACTTTTATAAATGTACTTTCCCAAACATCTAATCTAACATTGTTCGATGGAATAGAAAATGGATTATCAGAAAATCAACTTAAATCCCTGACAGGCTTTACTTGGGAAAACATTGTAGAGCTCAAACATATGCTACCTTCAATGAGAAATATAAAAACTCGGATTGTGACGCAAGCCTTAATCATTTTTCTTTTCAAATTAAGGACAGGAATTTCAAATAAGACCGCCATTGCTGCTGTTTTGGGTTTACAATATGAACAATACGTATCAGAATTTTTTGACGAGATCATGAAAGGATTTGAGAGAGATTTTTTACCTAAAATATTTTAGTTATGGTGCTATTACTCGTCAAGATCTTATTTCTAACACCTCCAGTACAGGCAAGAAGTTATTAAATCTATCTGATAATCAACTTGTTATTAACTGCGATGGTACTTATGTACGACATCAAAAAAGTCAAAATAATTTTTCTCAAAGAAAATCTTTCTCTGGGCAGAAAAAAATAAATCTTTGCATGCCTTTCACCATCTGCACTACAAATGGTTATATTATAGACTTTGCAGGACCTTTCTACGGCACTCAAAATGATGCTTCAATACTAAGACTTCTTTAAAAGACTCTACTGGTTTACAGACATTACTATCACCAAATGATATTTTTATAGTTTTCGCGATTCAGTTGATTTCCTACAAAATAAAGGCTATACAATACTTATGCCTGCTTTAAAAGTAAACAGGGCGCAACTAACAACGGAAGAGACTAATAAATCAAGAAGAGTTACAAAATTGAAATGGGTTGTAGTAGCAGTTCATGGTGCAATAGCTCAAAAATATCGCCTTCTACACAATTCTTTGGATAACAAACTTACACCAAAGTTAAAAGTGCTTTGTGAAATTGTTGGATTTCCACAAAACAAGTATTACCAAAGATTAAATTATGAAGGCGATAAAAATGATGAGCTGCCTCAGTGCATGGAGAGCAGAATGAGTGTTGTAAATACTCTTAGTGACGAAGTCATTAAAAAAAAATTGGAATCGTCGAAAGCCGGCTTTTGAGCAACTTAAATCGTCTGAAATCCTAGATTTCCCTCAGTTAAATAAAGACCAGCTAACTATGTTTTTCACTGGCTTCTACCAACTCTCACAGCCTGTGTTTTATTTAGCGGAGATAATGGACGAAGAATGCAACCTCACAGTACAGTTTGTTAAAACGACACTCAGCATATAGAAACTGGAACATAAATCAAGGCATGTGAATCGTAAAACTTATCATGTTTATATTGAATATGTACCAAACGGAACGACAAACGAAAGCATACGCCGTTATTGCTGCAACTGTCCTAATGGTCTAAGAACAGTAGGATGTTGTTCTCAAATGACCGCAATTGTTTATTACTTGTCTTATGCCCGATATCTTTCCAGTATCTTATGTCCAGCACAAGTTTTATCTGATATATTTACATCAAAAGAGATTCACGCAGTTATTAATGGGGACAGTGATGAAGATTAATTATACTTTAATAACATATTTTGTATTACAATAGATAAAATTTTCTTTGACTTAATTTTTAAATATTCAGAATATTTCTTTTTTAACGTGAATAATAACTGTAATTTAGAGCTTTCACAAAGTTGTACGTTCTTAATAAACATGTTACTGCTTTTTAATTCAGTAATAAAAAGTTCAAACAAACGACAAATGTAAAGTCATTAGTACCTAAGACGGTCATAAGATGTTTTAATTTTTTTTGGGAGTGTTGCACCCATTTTATATTTATGCACTTTTTGGTAGTATTACTAGAGATAGTAAGCTACATTATATATTTTTTCTGTGATTGTACCTCTGCGTGAACTAGGAATAAAATCATGAAAAAATATTTTCATTTTTTATTAATAGTAAATACAATAGAAAAAATCTACAAAAAATACATAATGTAGACTAATATTTTGTCTAACGAACAGTTTTTGTTTCATTAGTGTAGCTGTAATAGTTTTCATAAAAATTAATTTTAAAAATTACCCCTTCTAGCGTCTATTTGATCCATTATCTCCAGAATGCAGCGAGAGGAGAGGCTGAATTTGTGTCAATGGTAGTTTTATATCTAGCAGATGATACCACACGAGTCAAGATACCTTTCTGGATACCTTTTCAAGATACCTTTCTAGGGCCGCAGACCCTATTTTATCCTGCTAGACCCTTTCATCGCCATTGCAAGATATGCTTTTGAAATCTTAAGTTACTTATCATAAATGCATATATATATTTTCTTTCAATTGAAAGTATTACTGTAAAAGTACAGATCTATTTTTATTATTAGACCAATAGTAGACATACATCGAATGGCTGTTATATGCTATCAAAACACGTGCTCTATACAGATTGATTTTTGTCAGAATATATTAACAGGGTGCAAAGCGTTTTCATTAACTAGTATTTATTTTCACAAACATTTATTAAAAAATCTTACTTCTGATTACAAAAATGCCATATTTCCGAGAAACACACAAATTATATTTTATGAAAATTGGAAAATTTTCATACGTTTCGAATGTTTCTGTACTTATACATTAGTGAACAATACTTCACTACATTAGTGAAGACATTTTGAATGTATCCTAAAATGTAACAACCATATATATTCCATTACCCATTAGTACTCATATTACATACTATTTTTGAGTGTGTCAGAAGATATAAATTTCACGAACAGACACTTAACAATTTTACTGTAATAGAAAACTAATACATAATTATAAAGACATATAAAACCGAGTTTAAATAGAGTTAAAAAAGACGATTAGAGAGATCTTTTGAAACAACAATTTCCGAGGTTTAAAACTTACTTAATCGGTATGCCTGTGGATTTTTCTTTAGTAATTAAGTAGTGCATGCAAAGAGGACATCTAAAAATGTGTTATATAGCAAAATTGAAGAAAACCATTAAAATTGTTATTATAATACGGTCTTTCAATATCACTTGAGATTTTTCACAAAACTTGGTAAACTCATCTGTTCACCGTAAACCATTACATACGCATGAATATCTAAAATTAAATATAACGAGTTTAAAGAAAATCCGTAGAATTGTTTTTTTTTTTTTTTTTCTAGACGTAAAATTGATCTTCTTACACAGGACGCTTATTAATTTTTCTGTATTAATTAATTAATACATACAAGATCATATCTAAAATGATGTTTATATAGAAACTTTGAAGAAAATCGTTAAAGCCGTTTTTAAAATACGGACATGGGGTCTCGTTTCCAGTTTCCAATGTCCCACATACGGATTTTCAGTTTTCCCCAAAATTTGGAAAAAACATCTGTGCACTTAACCTGTTTTAAATTTGAAGCTTCGTCGTTATGTCCTTATTTGTTTTGGAGACATGGTAACTAAAGTTCCTCATAAACATACGGACACACACACATACGCACTGACCAAATACCGAAAGTTTTTTTTTTTTTTTTTTTTCGATTCTGGAGATATTTAAAATTTGTAAGCTAACTAAACTAAATCAGTTAACTTTAAAAAAATGTCATTATTTTTTTACATAAAATTTATGTATGGCAAAATCAAATATATCACCTATTTATATAGCAATTATTACTTTTATGTGAAAAGTGATTGCTATAAATTTTAATTTTATTGTTTTATCCTAACTTCCATAGATTAATATTGCGCATTTATAACGTAGGCTAACATTTAAAATTTGAATTTCCACAAGCCGTAAAACAAATATTTATTCTTAAACTATTTAATGATAATATATTTAATTCCAGACAAGGTGTCTGTTTTGTGGTAAATCAAAATTTTTACACATATAATCAGTTAGAAAAGTAAGTACTTTTTCCATATGTCAATTTCAAAAGAAGCATGTATCACAAAAGAGGGTAATGAAATAATTGTATTACTTTGTGATACATAAAAATTTATATACTCTATAAATAAATAAGAGCTAAAATTCATGAGTTTCGCATATATTATTAACACTTTCCAGCTGTACGTACCTGTTAATCGTATAACTTTCAATGCACTTTGCCTTTGAGACAACACGGCGGACTGAAATAATGACAGAAAGACAGACAGATAGATTAATTTAATTAATAATCACTCTTATTGCTGGAAAGTGTTAAAAACGCTTAACACAAAAAAAAAGCAATTAGAACAATATCAAACTGTAGCCCCTGATGTATTTGAATATTTTAATATAGCCTTGTAAAGATAAAACAAAACATACCATATTCTACAAAAACATTTTTATGATAAATGCCAAATTCATTATGATTTGTACAGTACAAAATTAATTAAATATATTTTATAAAAATGTCTCTCATAAAACGTAATGCATTGGCATTCTTTTCGATGTCCCTATACAAAAACCGGCTGTGCCGTTTACACCATTTAAAATAAGAAGCATGGCATATAATAATACTTGAATAACATAACATAATAAAACTTGAATAACATATAGAACTTGAATAACATATATACTTTTGAATATATTCTGAGAATATTTATGGACGTTAGAATCAGACATGCGGACAGAAAGACAGAGAAATAGATTAATTCAAATCATGTTCACTCTTAAACACCGTTAGAAAGTGGGAAAAAGTCATAATAAAAATGAAAATGTGTGTGCAATTGCAATTGCAACAATTTTCGAAAAAAGCCCTTAATGTGTTTTTATATTTTTGTGTAGCCCTGTAATAGCACCTTCATGCTAATAACACTTTATTTCTTAGAAAATATATTTTGTGTATATATGAATAATCAGTATCAATTTCTTTATGTTACGTTCAAAATAAAGGTATTGAAATCTGATATATTGAAATACCTTTTATAAAACGCAATGGTTTGTAATTCTTTTGGACATTCCTGTACACAAACCAGGGGAAGTATATATCATAACTCGATTTCAACTCGATTATAATTGTTACAACTCGAATTTCAATAGGGAACTTGAATAACGTATATCAGTTTGAAGGAATTTTATGAATAATTACGTGAGAGCTCGTACAGACAGACGGGAAGACTAGAAACCAAAGTCAGAATCATTTTTAACTGTGTTGGCAAGTGCTAAAAAAGGTTGAACACTCAGGCCAAATATATAACAAAGTTTAAACAACTTTGTAATTCTGTAAAGTTATTGTTGCTGCAGATCCATATACACCTAAACTTGCATTATTACCTAAACTTGTACACCTATAAACATGTATTAATATTTCAGAGGTGAAATGTTTTTTCGTATACGCTGAATAAAGTATAATTTTTTTTTTTTTTTTTTTTTTGTAAAAAATTCTGTAGTTAAAAAAATAATGTGGTTTTTAACAATCAAACAAAACATCTGAGCAACTTGCCTTAAAGAAAGAAATATTTTTTATTATCTGAAATAGCATTTAATTTACTGATTAAAAAATCCATCTTAATACAAAATACGCTTTTTATCATAATGGCATTTTAATTACGTAATCTTCCAGGTGCCAGATAATTTAATTCCCATTTGAATATTTTTTACTTTTTTTTTTTCTTTGACGCATTTAATTTGATTCTCCAGAGAATATTTTACAGTGAACTTAATTCAAAATGCATCGTGTGGGTAAAATAAAATTAAAATGTTTCTAGGAGTATATTTAGAAGATCAATGATTGAAATTAAGTGGAAAAAGTGGGTGTATATATAAATTAAAGCTAAATTAATAAAAATACTCAGTATAAAATATTATATATCATTAAAAATTTGAAATATATTCCATAGAAGAATCAACATGGATGTATTTTCTCTATAAATTAAATAAATAAAAAATTATAAAGACACGACATTATTTCATTCTTTAAAACATGAAAATCTGACATTAACAGATTTTAATTTAGTGCCAGAGGCCTACTGCTAAACTTGTTAATATCGACAAATTCTTCTTTAGTTAATTCGTGACGATCTAAATTCCATGATAAAGTTTTCATTAAATCAAACCAATGTGTTTCAGCTGCAGATATTGTAACAAATAACGTTGGAAGACCAAACTGTCTTATAGCCGCAAAACAACGTTTTTTCTCTTTTTCCCAATGAGGGGGAGGGGTGCCTTGGGGGGGACTCATGTCAAAGGTGTGCCATGGGGGGGGACTCATGTCAAAGTTGTACCTTGGGGGGGACTCATGTCAAAGTTGGGCCTTGGGGGGGACTCATGTCAAAGTTGGTCCTGGGGGGACTCATGTCAAAGTTGGGCCTTGGGGGGGACTCATGTCAAAGTTGTACCTTGGGGGGGACTCATGTCAAAGTTGTGCCTGGGGGGGACTCATGTCAAAGTTGTGCCTTGGGGGAGACTCATGTCAAAGTTGTACCTTGGGGGGGACTCATGTCAAATTTGGGCCTTGGGGGGGACTCATGTCAAAGTTGGGCCTGGGGGGACTCATGTCAAAGTTGTACCTTGGGAGGGACTCATGTCAAAGTTGGGCCTTGGGGGGACTCATGTCAAAGTTTGGCCTGGGGGGGGGACTCATGTCAAAGTTGGGTTTTGGGGGGACTCATGTCAAAGTTGTACCTTGGGGGGGAATCATGTCAAAGTTGGGTTTTGGGGGGACTCATGTCAAAGTTGTACCTTGGGGGGGACTCATGTCAAAGTTGTGCCTGGGGGGGACTCATGTCAAAGTTGTGCATTGGGGGGACTTCATTCAATAAATCCCCATTCAATAAACCGACTGGAGGAAGCGATGCATGATTAGGTTTCTTATTATGACAAACACAAAATTTAAAGTAACAAGTAAGTTATAATTGTTTCAATTTTGATTTTATTTGTTCTCTTTTTTAATTCTGTCAATATAAATTTGATAAGGGTCTGCATTTTATTAATGAAATCTAATTTTAATTAAAAGCTCTCTGTCGTGAAATTTCATTTTGAATTATGAATATTAAATGTACAACACAGTAATTATTTCCTCCCGAAATAAAACTACTAAGCCACAACTTTTTAAAACTAATTTATTTAAAAAAAAGTGTTAATTTTTAACTCTTAAAAATATTATGATATTATTTTATAAGTACTTAATATGAAATTTTTGTGCATTTTTTAGCCTTTCTCGTTACATTTTTTTTCTTTCAAGTTTCCTTTATACATTTTATATATCATGATAATATTTTTATTTGTTTATTTATTTTATTTTATTTTATTTTATTTTTTTCGCCTTTTCAGATAATTTCGTTGTAGTTTATCACGTAAATGTATTAATAAAGTTTATTATTATTATTATTATTATAAAATTAATATATTTGCTAAAATTGTACAGATATACGTATGTATGCTGCATAATATAGTTTAATAAAACATTGGAAAACTGTCATTTTAAATTTTATGCGTTCTAAAAAATATTAAAGCAGTTTTAATTATTTCAAGTACTTCTTAAATAATGCTTCTGATTTGTCTAATTTAATATTTCTATAGCGAATTAAAAATTGGTTGATAATTAAAAAAAATAATAATAGCAATATAAGTTGTTAATAAAACTTTTTTTTTCTTTTAAATGATTAAATATTTTTATTTTATTTTAAATAAAATCGTTACCGTATTACAATTCTAGTACTCATTTATAAAATAGAATTTATTAAAAGCTATTAAAGATATATTTCATATTAAAATGCAGCGGGCAGATTAAAATTCAGATATATAATGCAGCGGGACCATTAGGCCATTATTATTATTATTATTATTATTATTATTATTATTATTTTAATTAATTAATTAATTCATTTTTATTTATTTATTAGTGCTAGAGGCCTATTTCAGTCGGTACAGTTGTCGAATTTTTATAATACACTCTTAATAGTGCTAAGGGCCTATTTCAGTCGGTTTATTGAATGGGGATATATTGAATGAAGTCCCCCCAACGCACAACTTTGACATGAGTCCCCCCAGGCCTAACTTTGACATGAGTCCCCCCCAAGGTACAACTTTGACATGAGTCCCCCCCAAGGCCCAGCGTTGTCGAATTTTTATACGTCACTCTTAATAGTGCTAAGGGCCTATTTCAGTCGGTTTATTGAGTGGGGATTTATTGAATGAAGTCCCCCCAAGGCACAACTTTGACATGAGTCCCCCCAGGCCTAACTTTGACATGAGTCCCCCACAAGGTACAACTTTCACATGAGTCCCCCCAAGGCCCAGCGTTGTCGAATTCTTATACGTCACTCTTAATAGTGCTAAGGGCCTATTTCAGTCGGTTTATTGAATGGGTATTTATTGAATGGAGTCCCCCCCAGGCCCAACTTTGACATGAGTCCCCCCCAAGGTACAACTTTAATATGAGCCCCCCAAGGCCCAGCGTTGTCGAATTTTTATACGTCACTCTTAATAGTGCTAAGGGCCTATTTCAGTCGGTTTATTGAATGGGGATTTACTGAATGAAGTCCACCCAAGGCCCAACTTTGACATGAGTCCCCCCCAGGCCCAACTTTGACATGAGTCCTCCCCAAGGTACCCCTATTTCAGTCGGTACAGTGTTGTCGAATTTTTATAATACACTCTTAATAGTGCTAAGGGCCTATTTCAGTCGGTTTATTGAATGGGGATTTATTGAATGAAGTCCCCCCAAGGCACAACTTTGACATGAGTCCCCCCAGGCACAACTTTGACATGAGTCCCCCCAAGGCACAACTTTGACATGAGTCCCCCCAAGGCCCAGCGTTGTCGAATTTTTATACGTCACTCTTAATAGTGCTAAGGGCCTATTTCAGTCGGTTTATTGAATGGGGATTTAATGAATGAAGTCCACCCAAGGCACAACTTTGACATGAGTCCCCCCCCAGGCCCAACTTTGACATGAGTCCCCCCCACGGTACCTCTATTTCAGTCGGTACAGTGTTGTCGAATTTTTATAATACACTCTTAATAGTGCTAAGGGCCTATTTCAGTCGGTTTATTGAATGGGGATTTATTGAATGAAGTCCCCCCAAAGCACAACTTTGACATGAGTCCCCCCCAGGCCCAACTTTGACATGAGTCCCCCCCAAGGTACAACTTTGACATGAGTCCCCCCCAAGGCCTAGCGTTGTCGAATTTTTATACGTCACTCTTAATAGTGCTAAGGGCCTATTTCAGTCGGTTTATTGAATGGGGATTTATTGAATGAAGTCCCCCCCAAGCCCAACTTTGACATGAGTCCCCCCCAAGGCACAAATATGACATGAGGCCCCCCAAGGTACCCCTATTTCAGTCGGTACAGCGTTGTCGAATTTTTATAATACACTCTTAATAGTGCTAAGGGCCTATTTCAGTCGGTTTATTGAATGGGGATTTATTGAATGAAGTCCCCCCAAGGCCCAACTTTGACATGAGTCCCCCCCCCAGGCCCAACTTTGACATGAGTCCCCCCCAAGGTACAACTTTGACATGAGTCCCTCAAGGCCCAACTTTGACATGAGCCCCCCCCAGGCCCAACTTTGTCATGAGTCCCCCCCAGGCCCAACTTTCACATGAGTCCCCCCAAGGTACCCCTATTTCAGTCGGTACAGCGTTGTCGAATTTTTATAATACACTCTTAATAGTGCTAAGGGCCTATTTCAGTCGGTTTATTGAATGGGGATATATTGAATGAAGTCCCCCCAAGGCACAACTTTGACATGAGTCCCCCCAAGGTACCCCTATTTCAGTCGGTACAGCGTTGTCGAATTTTTATAATACACTCTTAATAGAGCTAAGGGCCTATTTCAGTCGGTTTATTGAATGGGGATTTATTGAATGAAGTCCCCCCCATGCCCAACTTTGACATGAGTCCCCCCAAGGCCCAACTTTGACATGAGTCCCCCCAAGGCCCAACTTTGACATGAGTCCCCCCCCAGGCCCAACTTTGACATGAGTCCCCCCCAAGGCCCAACTTTTTCATGAGTCCCTCCCAAGGTACCCCTATTTCAGTCGGTACAGCGTTGTCGAATTTTTATAATACACTCTTAATAGTGCTAAGGGCCTATTTCAGTCGGTTTCTTGAATGGGGATTTATTGAATGAAGTGCCCCCAAGGCACAACTTTGACATGAGTCTTCCCCAAGGTACAACTTTGACATGAGTCCCCCCCCCAAGGCACACCTTTGACATGAGTCCCCCCCAAGGAACACCTCCCCCTCATTGGGAAAAAGAGAAAAAACATTGTTTTGCGGCTACAAGACAGTTTGGACTTCCAACGTTATTTGTTACAATATCTGCAGCTGAAACACATTGGTTTGATTTAATGAAAACTTTATCATGGAATTTAGATCGTCACGAATTAACTAAAGAAGAATTTGTCGATATTAACAAGTTTAGCAGTAGGCCTCTTGCACTAAATTAAAATCTGTTAATGTCAGATTTTCATGTTTTAAATAATGAAATAATGTCGTGTCTGTATAATTTTTTATTTATTTATTTATTATTATTATTATTATTATTATATGCTTTGAGAAATCAATAACTGCAGTTATGTACCTAGATCTATTAATTGAATTTGCTGCACGTCAATTGTAAAATCTTCCATCGAATGTGTTTTTCCAGCTTGATGGTACACCACCACATTAGGGTCTCGATATTCATAATTTCTTTCATGAAGCATTTCCAGATAGGCGGATTGAACGAGATGGCCCAATTCCTTGGCGATCTTCAACTCTGGTCTTTTTTCCGTAGGAGTATGTTAAAGAACATTTATACCGAACAAAGAATATCACTGACCTGAAGTAAACGGTCATAGACGCCATCGGCAACATTGATTACACTTTGTTGCGGAGGACCTGGCTGGAAATCGAGTTTTGCATTGATGTGCTTCATGCATCTATAAAGGTTTATTAATTTCAGTAAAAAAAAAAAAAAAAACTTTAGTAATTGCCTCTTAAAATAAAATGATTTTCAATTTTGTATCTGTTTAGTATTTTATTTAACAAATACCTCCATTTGCAAAAAGACTTTGTAGACATCCTTTATATACAGTATCTACCAATAAGTATTTGCACACTTTCGAATTTAAACTTTCTGTCAAATATCTAGACAAATTCTTTATGAATCATCTTGAAAATTTGGGAGTATATGGAAGATGTTACACCTCATATATTAAAGCAAATGTCTTGTCCTGGAAAGAGATAGAGGATCAGTAAAAAAATTAAAGAAAAATCGAAATGTCTTGCATCACCCTGTAAAAAGAAATGCTTGAAATGTGTTTTGGCTGTAGCATGTTATTATAAGGATTCTTCTAACTGTCTATATAAATTGTTATGAGGCTATCACATATATTCCAGGACACTATAAAAGCTTCTTTAAAAATTTGAAAAAAAAAAAAAAATCCACTTATATAATTATTGTACGTAGGATATTCGACCCAATGTAAAGCCATTTTTAGGAAACTTGGCATACTACATAAGACGCAACATGCTGCAACCAAAATTTTAAAATTTTAAATACCTTACGAAGTTTGAGTATTTTTACTAAATAATTTTTAGCAACGCATGCGTAAGCTTTATAAAAATTTCATTTCCATAATTTAATAGCCAAAAGTATTGAGCTACTTATATGAAAACCAAAATCGTAAACAAATATCGTGTAAATGAAAACTGTTATGAGTTATAGAATGAACATAATTTTAATATCTCTCACAAGGAAAGCTAAAGTTTAAGGGATTTTACTAACAGTTTTATCTTGATTCGTTTAATGCCCAGTGGTAATATAGTATTCGCTGATTGTAAATAAATATTTGTAAAGCCACCTATCATCATCTTTCTTTCTTTCTTTCTTTTCTTTTTTTTTTTTTTTTTTTTTTTTGAGAGAGAGAGAGTTGGGGTTTTTCATATATGTAGTTCAATACTTTTCGCTATTAAATTATGCAAATGATTTTTATTTATTTTTTAATAATGTTTGCGCATGAGTACTGAGTAGTTAAAAATTATTTAGTAAAAATGATCATATTTCGTAAGATATTTAACATTTTTACATTCTTATACAGTTGCTGTGTCTAATATAGTATGCCAAGTTTCTTAAAAATTGCTTTCTACGGAGTCTAATACCCTAAGTGTTACAATTAAAAAAATGACAATTTTTTTCTCAGTTTTTAAAAAATACCGCTACAGCTTCATGAATATATGTGGTAGCCTCATAAAAGTTTTTACAGACAATTATAAGAATACTTATATTCACATGCTACTGTCAAAACACGTTTCAAGCATTACTGTTTACAAGGTGATACAAAACAGTTTGATTTTTCTTTAATTTCTTACTGGTCCCTTTTCCTCTTCAGAAAAAATAAAATGTTGAAATATATGAAGGGAAACATGTTCTTTATTCTCCCAAAGTCTCAAGATCATTCTTAAAGAGTTTCTTTAGATATTTTACAAAGCGTCTAAATTCGAAAGTGTCCAAATGCTTATTGGCAATATACATATCTCTCTCTCTCCCTCTCATTCTCTCTTTCTCTCTCTATCTCTTTATATATATATATATATATATTACGTATACACCCACACACAAATATACATTATTATTATTATTATTATATATATATATATATATTTATTTTTCAGGACATGTTGATAAGGTACGAAAGCTTTAAAATTACATTTTCATTTAGAAATTTGATTTTTATTTAATGTAAAAAGGGATAAATTATGAATTGGATCATACGTTTTGGAAATATTTAAGACGTAACCTTTTATAAATATACCTAGATGTAATTATTACTATATAAATTTAATATTTGCATTAAAAGTAACCAACGAAATTATTCGTTAGAAAATCTGATAAAATAAATTAAGTGTATTTAACTTTTAACATATTTGTAGGCAATGTAAAAAAAAAAAAAAGTATATTGCAGAAAAGTATTATGCAATTTAGCATACAAAGAATTTATATCGTAAAGATATAATTCAAATATTATTAATACCATTGTGAAATAGGACTTTCGAAATATGAAATATTATATTATTAAACAATTTTTATCTTGTAATTAATCTGATATAGCACTCAGCATCTTTCTTTTCCGACGTATTTGAATACTATAAAGTGAGATAACATGCAAAGCTTTACAGCACAGCTTCATCCACAAAACACATCGTAGTATGATATTGGTGATTTATCAGCCATATAGCATAACTCCAAATACATTTCAGGTACGTTGCACAAATGTGGAAATGTTCTGTATTTACCATATGAAGCACGACATTGGAATGCAATGTCTAATGTACTCTAATGAAATATCGATGCAATGATTGCATCGATATTTCATTAGTGAACACGTGAACATCGTTGCAGACTAGGTTCACATATTCATGACAACAGTATTTAAATATTTACCAACAGGATAATGCATCATGTCATAAGGGTCGAACCGTCTTGGGGTGGTTCGAGAAAAATTCCAGTGACTTTCAAGTGATCTCACATTAATCCAATAGAGCATTTGTGGTCTCACCTGGAAAACCAAATTCGTGCTGCCACGCTACCCCATCGCAATGTGCGGGAACTGCAGGACCAGTTGCGTGCTTGATACCAGATACTTTAGACTTCTTATCAGCACCTTGTGGAGTCAATACCACGCCGGGTGCTGGCAGTTTTGAGGACTAAATGTGGTACTACAGGTTATTAACAGGGTGGTCATAATGTAATGGCTCTTTGATGTAGATTTCGTTTAATATTTCTGCAAAATGACCTGTTGGTTATATGTATTTTTGATCCCTTTTAAAAATTTATACTTTTGATATACCTTAAAAATACATTTAACTTCAAAAATTTCATTTAAACTTTAAAATAAAAGATTTCCTTAACGCTTTCATTCGTCATCTTGCCTTAATATTACGGTAAGACTACCGTTTAAGGGTTAAAAGCTTATGGGGTTTGCGTTTATATTACACATTTTCATGAAACATTACATATTTATTTTAAGGCACGTGATTGCTATAGATAAAATAAAAAATAATATATTATCTATTGTATCTTATAATATTTTGTAAATATTAATGGCCAGATTCAACTGAAAAAAATTAAGAAAATAAACAGATATCTTTCATGAATATATAAGTACCAGCATCTTTCCCGAACAACTTTTTGTCAACTTTGTATTTTTTGCTACTGAGTATCCGATGAGACACATCTTAACAACTTATGCAACTGGACGGATACAGGTACTTTTTAACTTACACGTATGCTGAGAGCATGTCATTATTGGGTAACTTGCAGTGTTTTTTAGGCATTTCTGTAAGACACGCCTGTCTGCCGGAAAACTTCATGAACGTTACCTTCCCCGTGTTTAGAAACCATCAAAATGGCTTGTGTAGATTTTGAAGTATCACGAGTGTAAAATGAAAAAGAAAATCTTCTTTTATTAATGAACTGCTAACGGAATGCACGTTAAGACCACAAGGAAAATGACATTCTCCTTCACGGCAAATCTTAATTTCAACTTGAATTATTTGTGCATTTCGGCGATGCATAAACTCTTGACTTGAATTTTCAATTTATGATAAACAAAATAAATACCTTTTTCATCTACCGTTTGAAAACAAATATAATTTGATAGCATTGAATATAATTGGGATGACATTTTGGGTTCATATTAATGTAATCTGTGAGATAATGAAATACACGTTTGAACATTCTATAACGTGTATATATAGAGTGAGAGATTTTCCATGAATATTACATTTAAAATAAGCACTAAAAAGTATTAAATATTCTCCCCATTCCAATTAGTATGTTTGTTGAATAACATATTTTTCAAAATTTCCATATTTGTAAAATAAATTAATCTTTCGATTAATTATATTTCTTTACAAAATATTATATAAAGTAGCATGTATAAATGAATAATTGATATCAAATGTATATAAATGTGATAAAAAAGGAGAATAATGTACACCTTTACTAGAATATTGATTGCAGGTTATATTACATCTATCAGGTTATTATATTTTTTATATGATGTTATCCATCTGACACCAGCTTCCTAGTAAGCCATCAAGAGAATATGAAAACAAATCTTATGAGAATTCTGTTCTTTTGTACAAAAGCACATATTATTTGTAGAAAATATATATTTGAGCAATTTCGTATGCTTTTCATAATAATTTGATTTGGTTTGAGTGTTGGATTCATGTATGATAAAACATATTATTGTTTGCGAAAGATATAGAAACCAGATATACGAAATAATCATGTTTTTTGTTAAATTTATATAAATGATAATATTGTATTGAAAAAGATGAAAGAGTTTTTAAATCTGTACTGTTTATGATCAAGCTAATGTAATAAAAACTCCGTAATTTATCCATCAAACTAAGTTGCAATGTTTTTTTTTTTTTAACTCTTTTGCATATAAACTCTCAAACTAACGCAAATTACACACATATATTTATGTATTAAAAAAAAAAGAATTACTAATAATTATTGAATTAATGCTTAATTAACATTATTTATTCATTATAATATATTTCTTGACTTTTATACATATTTATTCCTGATAATCTATATCTTAAATTCCCTGCCTGAAATATTTCGCTATCTAGCTGCCTATATCTGCCTACATTCTTTGATAAATAATTGCTACACAGATTTAATCATGGAAAATTTCTAGGTAGCTAAGGGAAAGAAAATAAAGGTAATTAGAAAGTACTGGGTGGTAAAGTCGTAGAAAATTCTCTCTAGTAGGTGATAAGAAAGACACAGAACAATAAAATGGTAAATAAAATAAACATTTAATTATGCAGATTCAATTCATAGTTAAAATAGGTGAATAAAACTTCTACCATTTGCGAAAATATAAGAGCAGTTTGAATTGTGTATGGTTTTGAAAAAAGTTATTCCATCGCATTCTTATCTTTATGTTTTTAATTTATTATTATATGCCAGAACACTTGTGAAATACACAGAATAAATTTAAATTAACTTCTGATTTACAGTACTGGCCAGAATGGATGACTCACCACAAAAAAACTGTGATGTTTATGAATGCTCAAGAATAATTGCATTTAATTAAGTATTTATTTTATGGGAATTATTAATTTTAGTTATATAAGCACAGTATACATACATAATTGAGAAAAGGTTCAATATTTGGTGTGAAAACCATTTTTTTTTTTCAATACAGCTTGGACACGATCAGGCATGGAAATACAAAATTTTTCGAAATTGTGTGGTGTAATTTCTGTAATCCACACTTGTTTTATAGTTTCTCTTAAGTCCGAAAGTGAAGTGGAGTTAAGCTCAGCAACTTTGCGCTTTAAAATTACACAACAGTTCTCGATTGGGTTTAGATCCAGGAAATTTCAAGGCCACGGCCCAAGGATCTGAAACCCTTGCTTTGCAATCCATGTCTTAACAGATTTAGTCTGGTGGCAAGGTGCTCCGTCATGTTGGAAGTGTGTGCACTGGTTGATATTCATAAACGGTAGTAACTTCTCTTTTAGCACATCTAGATAAACAGTTCCATTAATTGATGTGCCTTCAGACATGAACCACAATCCACATCTTCCTTTGGCACAAATGGCTCCCCAGACTATGAGTTTGCAGCATTCTTCACGGTGGGAATAATGTAGCGTTGACAGTCTCTTTTATTGGGAGGTCGTCATATGTTTCTACAAAATGTATAAAACTGCGATACTTGAGTCTCGTCTGAAAACATCACATGTTTTCTTTGCTCCGCAGTCCAACTCTGATACTTTTTACAAAATGTCAGTCGGCCAGCATTGTTTTTAGGAGACAATTTAGGCTTCTTAGCAGGCTTGTAGGACTTTAAATTGGCATTGAATAGCCTCTTGCGGATTGTCCTTTGGCTAGGGATATTAACATCTTTTGGTAAACCAGCTTGGATTGCTTTCGATGATTTTCAGGGTGACTTCTTCGCTGCGAAAATTATGGACTCATTCATGCGTTTGCTTGTGCTCTTGTGACGACCTTTTGGCTTTGAATATCCATAATTTCCGGTTGTTTTGAAATTACTTATAGACCTGGAAACTGTCTTTTGTGCCAGTTGTAATCTGGCAGCAATTTCCAGAGTATTATAACCTTCTTCGCTCAGAATCTTTATTTGTGCATGCATTTCGCGTGAAATTCTTTTACCAGGCATTTTTATATTATTTCACCCTTCTGCAAAATTTGTACCTCAAAACACGGCGAACACAACTAATGAACTAACGAAATGCCAAGCAAGAACACCTGCACTTTGGCAGATAGCCAAAACGAACGTCTGGCGTCAATACGTCACTATGAATGGGAAAAAACAAGTGAGTCATCCATTCTGGCCAGTACTGTATAAGATTCAAAAACAAATACTCTACCCAATGAAAGAAATGCTACACCAAGAAAGAGTGGGTAGAATGTGGTGCAAATTTATACAGGTGATACATAACTAAGTAAGATTTTTATTTACAAAACAATAATTTTAGATACAACGGCGTAGTTTGGGTGATCAGTACAAAGTCGGACCCCTCTCTCGTGGCGATACAAGCAGCAAGTCTACGAATTACTAATTCAATTAGTCTTTGGATAGTTTCATAAGGAATGGATAAGTTCATATGTTTTCCACCAATCTTCACTGTTCTTTCTCTGATTGACGTCATACGCAAATAACGGCGAACCATGTCCCACAGTTGGTGAGAGCGCGGTCGTGCGTTATCTTGTTGGTAAAGTCTATCCTCAGGAATGTACTTAAGATTTAGAAATTTTGATTTCAGTGCTTAAATTTAAAAATATTTAATGTTTGTATAGTGCAATCTACGGATGCACTTAACCTACCTATTTTTATAGTTTTTCTTTCTTTCTTTCTTTTTTTTTTTTTTTTTTAAATAGAACATGAAAGAGTAAGCAAAGGAAAAGAAGCCATTTTCAAATTTACATAGAATATTTTAAGTAAATATTAGAATAATCAAAGTCCATGCCATATTTCAACTATGTACAAATAAACTAACAAAATCGGAATTAATTAATTATTATTATTATTTAACCAACATAAGAAAAGAAACGTTAAACGAGACAGTCTCTCGTATTTGTTCATCATGATTTGTCTAATTATAAATAAAAGAGAGTCTGTTGTTATTTACAATATTACACTGATATTTGTGAAAATTGCAACACCAAGGAGGAATGCGAACGTAAGAATGATATTTATTTGGCACATACATTATAGTAGAAAGAACAATTGAGTAAATTTTCAGGAAGTTTTGAGTAATATATCCTGAGAAATCAATACATAAAGCAGTGAGCAACAACAACAGTTATTGGTACTGACCTCCAGTTATTGCTACAAATATTGCTACTGACTGAGCAATAACTACAGTTATTGCTACTAACCTCTAAGAGCAATAACTACAGTTTTCTGCTTAGGCTTTGAATCGAACAGCAATTGTATGACATAATCGGGTATAGCACTTCATGAAGCTTCAAGACGATGCCTCAATTCATCAATCGTAGTTGCTGGTGAGTGGTGGCAGGCCACTCGTTTTTCAACGATTAACCAGTCATTTTCATTGGTACGAGATCAGGAGAACACGCTGGCCGGAGCAACGGTTCAACACATTCTGTATCAATGAAGGTCCAGACAATACAGACAACTTGCGGTCATGCATTATCCTGCTTAAATATTGCGCTACGGAGGCTTGAAAATTATGATTTTGAAATACTTTATTAAGAGTCAACAATCTATTTTTCGTTCACCAGATTACGATCTTTCAAATTTCTGACTTTAGCAAAGTCCTGATCGGCGGAGCCTACGGTGCCTTATCCCCGTTTTAGAACTTACAGCACCTTACTCGCTCATTAGGATTTAAAATATTAAAATTTTAAAACATTACAGCGTCATCTGACGGTAGAAATTTCTGTAATCTACTATTCGATTTTAAATCAAGAAAGCTTTCAAATGATGTATTGCTTACGAAATTATTTTAATTAGTAGCTGAGATACAAAAGAAAACCTAATCAGGAGACCTCGAAACGTGTAAATAAGGTGAAATCTCGAATTCCACTTTCGATAATATAAAAGAACTTTTGAATGATGTATTAATTAAATATAATTTAATCATAATTAGAATTTGAAATAGGCGTATTAGAATAAAATTTAATTTGCAATTAAAATATAAATTTTTTGTTTATTCTCCGAAATCGATGAAATATGAACAAGAACTTTGTCTTATGATGAAAAACTTTGCATAGTAAAATTCGTGTGCGACAAAGGAAAATTGAAGAATTTTGAAATTTGCAATTTTTAATCGCAGTCCAAAAACATGTGACCTCAATCAGAAAAAGATCTTTCTCATACACTCTATTTTCGGAATATCGTCTGCGAACTTAAAAGAGAGTTTCCACTGTTGTTCGAACGCAAACGCGGATTCAGAATGTCATCAAAAACTGCAGACATGCAGAAAATTAAAAAAATTATAACGGATTCAGTTTTTTTAAAAGTCTCTGAATCTTTTGAAATATAATTCGTCTAATCGAGATCTGTGTACAAAAAGAAAAAAAAATGATTTATCTCAAAAAGATTTTGAGTTATAAAATGTTTTGTGAAAAAATCGATGTTTCGTAAAATCTAAAAATATGGATAGCTAATCCGTATTTTGTTAAAATGTTTATATGAGGTTTAAATGAGGTTAAAATGTTTATATGTTCAAAATAAGATTAAATGAACTTTTTAAATATACCCATTGTTAAGAAATGGAACAGTTACTCTGTCGTACAGGGCGATTCAAAAATGACGATCGAGAAAATGAGAAATTTTGGACCCTTTTTAAAACATTTTTTAAAAATATAAAAACACCGTATTTAATAAATATATATATATATATATATATATATATATATATACCGTAAGAATCAGTAACAAATGCTCTTTCTCGCGGTATAGGTGTATTTTCAATATCTATAACCGCTAAGCTGGGATAGTGTTACAAAAACGCGCGAAATTTTCTCTCTGTGTTTCTTCTTTTGAGGAACGGACTGATATCTACTTCGAGGGCTGAAAATACGATCGGCTCGCTTTTTAATTAGACGTTGGTCGACGTTTTAATTAATATCTCCGGAACTAATTAAAATGTTTAAATTCTTTTTTCACTATGCACTCGGGCAGGCTTCTGAGCTCCCGTATGTCAAATGTTGTAGTTCTGCGTTTAATAGATGTCACTTAGATGTCCCTGTATACGAGCCACTTGCTTAATCACAACGAAAAATTTAGTGTAGCATTCTTATATGATGCATATTTAGAGTCTGAACTTGCTGCTGCTGTTTTTCTATGCTGATAATACGCACACAGAGAGAGACATACGGAGAGACCAAACGCTAAAAAGTAAATGCCAGATTTTAGGAATCTGGGCACTCAAAACATACACACACACACACACACACACACACACACATATATATATATATATATATAAACACAATTTTGAAAATTTCTAAAAAAACAGAATACTTCATGTACCATATATGTGGGTAATAATCATTAAAATGCTTGTGTTAAAATGTTGTAACTGTAAAATGAAGGAAACGGAGAGTTTATTATTCCCAGTAGAAAAATATTTAAATATCTTGGTTAGTGAAGCCACAATATCGTGTGTGTGCGATTAATGATCACGCAGTTTTTTTTATTATTCAGCGTTTTTAAATGTAAAATTATGAATTATTTAAAATTATTTTTGTGATCCTATGTTGGTTTTTGTATAACGCAGGTTCAGTCCCATCTATTAAATTTGAAAAATAGAATAATCCTCAGATATATAATTTAATCCTTGCAAGTACATGACAGGCATCGTTTACATATTTTGAATATTTTTGCAAACTCAGTAATACTAGAACTGTTTATATATATCCATATTTAAGAAGCAAATGTTCCAGCGATCTTTCGTAAATGAAAATGTATATGTGATAACTATAATTTGATGGCAAATTTTCTGTTTCTATATTTCTATAAATCAAAAAGAGGTATGAAACAATTTTTTCAGACACAGTATCATTTTCTGTTAATTATAAAATGTTTATTCATATTCATTAATACGCTGACTAAGCTAAAATTATGAGTCAAAAATTATACGCATTTAATCAATCATTTGTGACATCATTATCTTAGAAGATAATTAGGAACAGACGTAAACAACTAAGCAATTAAGAACAGACATAATTGCTTAGCTTACTATAAAGTGCATCAAATTACCTATTGTTTAAACATAGCATATATTAATACAAAAAGTAGTAGGAGTAGATTAGGGGAAAACGTCGTAGTTTTTATTTAACATTTTTGTGAAATGTAGTATTAGTTATATTTGTTAATTATTCTCTTGTGAGAATTTATACTTTTAAGTACATATTTAAAGTACTCTATCATTAAAAATATATAAAAACTTTGAAATAAAAGATTGCCTTAATCTTTCGCTTTGGCATTTTATCTCAAACTTGGGGTAAGATGGCTTATGAGATTTAAATGCAAAATACACATTTTTATGAAATATCATATATTTATTTTAAAATACATGATAGACATAAACAAAATTTAATCAAACTGTTTTATATATTATCTTATTTAATATTTTGCTAAAATTAATGCCCAGATGTTACCTAAAAAAAAAAAAAAAAAAAAAAAAAAAAAGGCAACCAGGTGTTTTTCCTCAATGAAAAACTATCCGCAACTTACCTAAAAACATTTTCGTCATCTTTACGCAAAACGTTGTGCTAGACGTAAATCCGATTATTAATTTACGAAAGAGGGAAACGGAAAGGCCATCTAATCCGATAATTCCCGCAAAAAATTTCAGTGTGAAAAATATTCCAATAGCTTAAAAATTGTCTCGGTCTAGCATATAACTCGGTAGTTTTGATTCATATATAAAATAATGTTTTATAAAATGGAAAGCAAATCCCATTTAATGTTAGAAAATCGTCATCCATTCTGAAATATTCTACAAAGTTATTTATATATATACATTTATATATATTTTCACTTTTTTTTTTTTTTTTTTTTTTTTTTTTTTTGTAGCTTTTGCTAACAGATTTTATTAGTGTTTTAAGAATTTTTACCATATCTTTCGCAATTTTGCTTGAAAATTATGATTTTGAAATACTTTATTAAGAGTCAACAATCCATTTTTCGTACTGGAAATTATTAAATTTGTATTATTTTAACATTTTGTCGCCAACTCTTTGACGCAATTAAATAAGTTTTAAATGTCTCAGAAAGAATTATAGCAATATATATATTTTTTTAAATGTGTTAAAGACTAAAAGATATTTAGCATCTAAATATGGTTCATTAAAAATTTTGTATGTTTCTTTCACTGATCAATATATTTTCAGAAAACTTCCAACGCATTAGGACCTATAGGGAGCGAATTTAAAGGTCATTTAACAATTTGTTAACTTAATACTTTTAAATAATTCTACTGATATACATATTGAGCATCACTTTGGTAGGTAAAAAAATGAATTATTTGATTATATATATATACTGTTTTTCTTCATTTGAAATAGCAAATATTTAGGATTATGAGTGAATTAAAAGTATTAAGCTTAATTAAAATAAATACTTAAAGTTATAGTTAACGCCGTATTTATTTACTGAGCCATAGTGTTTATTCTTATCGTCTTCGAACTAGAACTACAAAGATTTAATTTAGAATATTAGGATTTAACTTTCTCTTAAACATAGATTACAGTTCCTTATAATTTTTGACACATTGATATTATGTAATTACAATCATAATGATTCTTCTTTTGGGAAATTTCAAAATGCTCAAAGATCCTATATTATTCGAGAAATAAACTCCTTCTCATATTTATAAGGACACTATATATGTTTTGAAATAACTAATGTAAAAATATTTGTGAACAAGATTATACTAAATGCACTTAATATATCTAGTATTCTAAAAACCAAAACTCTTATATTTTTTTTCGATATGAAACAAAATTAATAAAAAATAGAGCAAAATATTTTTTTCACCATGTTTTTAGATGTTCATAATTATAGGGACAATCAAGATTTTTTCGTTTTATTTAACTTACTAGCGGATAAATTACAGTTGACATGCGAGTTTGTTAACTACTGGACTAGATAAATTCATATATAAGCCTTCAATTTTTCTTGGACGGACATTACTGATAATTACTCAAAAAAAAAAAAAAAAAAAAAAAAAACATTCATGTATGATAAATGTGTTTTTTAAGTGGAAGGATAATTTCAATCCGTCGTATCTCTAATGAAATTCGAAGATCTAAAATTGCTGAAGGAAATGTGATCAAACGTTGAATTGCTGGTTCGATAGCAGAGAGATCTGATGCAAAATCAGAGTTGTTTACAGAGATCGAAGACTCATAATTCCTCTTACTGTTCAAAATTAATCTTACTCAAAATTACTGCTGCTCAATTTGCTCGTAATTTTAAACGAAAGGTTGGGTCCACATTTATGCATTTTTAAAATAATTAATAGGGAATAAAACACCTGTAATAATAAATAAGAATTTAATAGAGGAAAAAACGTTTGTGTTAAAGTTCAATAAAGACAATATGAAATGGTAAAAGTTTGCATTTTTGGATGAAAAACATTTTATTCTTGATTACACCAATGTTTTTAACAGTTATTGGCACGATCTGAAGATAGCGAAAGACAGAGCAGACTTTTTAAAGGCAGATAAAAACCGGGCATTTTAAAGGCGGATCTATGGTGCTCTGGGGAGCTGTTTCTAATAAAGGCAGAATGAATTTAGTACTTTTTTCTATTATTATGTACATCAAGAGAATATCCGCAAATTTTAAACGGGGAATTCTCAGATTTTTGTTAGATTTTAGAGAGGAAGGGGGTAATAATTTTTTTTTTTTCAACAAGACTTACATTTTTGCTCTACTTCTGGAGTAATAGAAAATAGTTTGAAGAAAGAAATTTTCGTATTATTGCCTTTCCCGTGGCCTAAAAGTTGAATATAACCTTAACTTTTCCTTGTATAAAAGTGCGTGCAAGTGGAAAGCAATTTTAAATAGTTTAAACGCATTCAGAATATCATCATCGTCTATGCTGTATGAAACGGTACTGAAACTGAATATAATATATACATATATATATATATATATATATACCAGAGTGAATGCCTGACTGTTTCAACCTAAAAAGAGACCCCGTAAAATGTTATTTAAAGAATAACCGAAAACAAATTACTACCAAAGAGAGGTCACGACATGGAAAATTCAGATCGGGACGAAATTGCGCAGGATTGTAGTATACTATGAGGGTAACGACATATTAAAGCAGTAGGACCCACTATCCACAAAATTTCGAGAAAAAAGCATTTAAAGTTTCAGTAATCTTTAAATACAAGTTATTTCGCAAGCGAGTAAGCGCCTCAGTGGTGTGATCCTAAAGCGCGAGTCTCCCAAACAGATGACTTGGGTTCGAGGCTACTTGCGGGACTACTTTTTTTTTTTTTTTTCTTCTTTAACTTTTTACGTAATCTTAACTTTTTATTTATTTTACTTTATTTTACAATTCAATTCAAAATTTGAAAATTTTAATAAAAAATTATTTAATTTTCTTGAGTATCAAATAACTTTTTCTATTTTAAATATTTATAACTTTAAAATACAATAAATTTCTTTAACTTAGAAAATAAAGTTTAGTTTTACAAAACCCTAAATAAGAAACATAAAGAAAAACAGACAAATATTTAAATAATTAAAAAATAAGCAAGCTGTAAGCAAAGTGTAAAATAGTTAGCAGGTGTACTTAAATCTTGGTTTGAGCTTCCTGATTTGGTTTGAATGCGTATAAATTACGTAAACACTTCTAGCTTGTTAATAATAAAGGGCAGGTGGAATTTTATTTTGTGCACAGAAGGATAAAAAAAAAAAAAAAAAAAAAAAAAAGAAGTTGTTATCGAAAAAGAAACGATGTTCATTAACATATAAAATCTACATTTAAAGATAACATTTCTTTACCTGTAAAAATTTAATAGCATCACAATCCTATACTATAATTTTTAAGAAACTATTGATTGGAGAAGTAATTATTTAATTTGGATAGTAATTATACATGCAATTAAAATCATTATTTCTCTGTATTTTTTTTTTGTAATTTAAAAAATAAAATTAAATATACCTAAAATAAAATATACCTAAAATAAAATAAAATATTTAGATAAATAATTAAAAACAGTTTCTTTAGTTTTACCATATTTTACAGTTAAAATAAAACTAAAATTTATTTTTTAAGTTATATAAATTTATTGTATTTTTAAGTTATAAATATTAAAAATAGAAAAAATTCTTTTATACTCAAGAAAAATAAATAATTTTTTATTAAAATTTCCAAATTTGGAATTGAATTGTAAAATAAAGTAAAATAAATAAAAAGTTAAGATTACTTTAAGAGTTAAAGGGAAAAAAAAAGTAGTCCCGCAAGTAGCCTCGAACCCAAGTCATCTGGTTGGGAGACTCGCGCTTTAGGATCACACCACTGAGGCGCGTATTTGCTTGCGAAATAACTTGTATTTAAAAATTACTGAAACTTTAAATGTTTTTTTCTTGAAATTTTGTGGATAGTGGGTCCTACTGCTTTAATATGTTGTTACCCTCATAGTATACTACAATCCTGCACAATTTCGTCTCGATCTGAATTTTCCATGTCGTGACCTCTCCTTGTAAGATTCGAGCTGTCCTTATAATTGTGAACACCTGAAAAATAATTGTTTTGACTGTATTTAAAGCTTTTTAAGATAGAAAAACGATAAATCTTTTTAAATATCGTCTATGAATGAAATTCAAATTAATAAAAAATATATTTATTAAAATATTAGTGTTCAGTGTTTAGTTAATATAGAAAAATGGGTGTTCTTATAAATATGAGAACCAGTGTATACTTTTCAATCTCATATGTTCCTTTAATGTTTAAGAAATCCATAATTATATCAGAAAAGTTAAAATAATTCTAATACATTTTAACATATTTCATTCCAAACGTACTCATTTGAGAACATTATTAAAAAAGATACTAAAATCAATAAAAAAAAATATGCGTTCACGATAATTGTACACGATTATGTACATTTTAGTGAAGTTATTATTTTTAGGTAACTGGGTCAATTTGTAAAAAGTATTTTCCAAACAAAGATATCAAATATTAGTACGTTAATAGTTCATTCTTCTCATGGTATATAATCTAAATTATTTTCTTTTTCTAATGAATTTTGGATCGTTAAGAAAATCATATTACTAAGAGAGTCTTAGGCATAAAATTAAGCTAATGGTTTTAGTTTTAGTTCTATCTCTAAATTGAAATAATGCGCACCCATTTGGGTACAACAGGATGTATTTTTCAGTTAAGTGTAAAAAATCATTTATATTAGGTCTTTCTTTTTTATTATTTGTTATTAACCCCTTCCTTCACACTCCTGTGGAAAGGACGGAGTGAGGTTTTGCTCTGTATTTCTCGTGCCCGTGATGTTTCAGGGCTGGAAACAGAGACAATTAGCTAAATTTTTTGGGGGGAAGGGTGGAGGTGTATCATTTATCAATAAATTTTGTCAACTAGAAGAAAAGGAGACAATTTGAATTAGAGTGAATGCCTTTAACTCTATATGCTTTGTCTTTGAGAAATTGTGCAACAAGCTACTAATAACTGTTTATATATAATATATATATCCATAATCTGTGCGGCATGAATTTAGAGATACGAATGATAGTTTTATTCGATAATTTTTAGGTTATTCGTCGAATAATCTACATTTATCGACATAAAATTCTGCATATTTATTTACGAAGATTTTGTCGCACACGAAACTTACATCTATTAAATTATACGTTTCCGTAGCAAAATGCATCGTTCAATGGGTATGCAAGGAAATAGAAATAGTCCTATTAAATCATCGTGTACAATGCCAGCTCGAACATTAATGGAGAATATTTTCTGGTATTCATGTGGTCTTGTGACATGCGCATTCACATGAAATCAATGGTAAAAATCATTCCTGTTACATATAACTGACAATGAAAAGGTAGATTTAGCATTGAATTAAATGTCTGGCGGATATGTAGGATTTGCTGCAGCTTGCTGCACGTACCAGAGAGCACAAATTTGAGATGTAGAGGATAATTGCAAGGTGTAATATTTGCACTCTCTGCAAATCATAAAGATGCAATTTCTCTTCGTTTAAAATTCTCCAAACGGACTAACTGCTCTCACGTAACGCACATCTTATCTGTTTCGTGCTTCTAGCAAAAATATAATTTACTGTCCGTGACATTGATTCATCTAGTGCAGAAATTTCGCGAAATTTTTCACTGCCTATGTGAAATATAGGAAAATAAAACAATTCATCCCTATCCTACTTCTGATGAATTCGTTTGAACGTTTGGGGGTTTGGCAACTGGCTTCCATAGAAATCACTCCTATACATTCTTTGAACAGCTCACCTTTTGCAGCCGCATACACGAAATGTATGTATGTCGGTGAGTTTTGAATTTGTAAATTTGTGTAACAATGTTTGTTTTCGACATCTATGTGAAGGAATGACGACAAAGCGATTTTACAAACATATTTTAGCAGCGACCTCCACCGCCTCAAAGCGGAATTTTCCTACCGACATTTCTACGCTAAGAATTCTTATTTCGGGCTCTTCTAACCTTTACATCCTCTCAGATATTTTTGAAACACACTGTAAGTAGATTGTTTAAAGTCTTAGCTTAAAGTCATATTTCAAATTTTGTAAAAATATGCTTAGTAATTTACTTGAAAATTAAAATTTTATGTACTATATGTCTGATAGTTGTCGCTCTTAAATCTATTTGATTACGCTCGGCCATCCCAAGATCACTTGAATATTTAGAAAAGCTTATTTTACAGTTACAGCTACTAATGACAAACCATCTTTCTAAAAGTTCGTAAATGAAGAGGCGAAAAGTGAAGTTTCACATATCCTTCTGACATGAGATGGAAGGTAAATTAAACACTAGAACCTGACACATGACATTTTCTGGCAATTTTAGACTTCTCTCTGTTTTTTTTTTTTTTTTGCTGTAAAGTAAATTGCATTTCATGTACTTGACGCAAGTTATTCTCTTCAAGGTTTCCGGAAAATCAAAAAGTGTTTCTCAATTTATAAGTTTTGAGAAAGTTACTCTTCCTTTTAAAAGATGAAAGAAAGATAAACTTTAGAGTTTCTTTAAAATATATCATTTCAATTATACTTTTCAAAAGAATTTAGACTTTATTCTATTTTTACCTCTCTCGTTATATATATTCTTTGCATATATTTTTTAACTGCATACGTAAAATTGTTATTTTTTGTTAATAGTACAGCTATGCTAATACACTACATATTCGAATTATGAACATTTTTAAGGAAATTATGATTATCTTTATTATGTTGTTGTGTTTACAAGACATAAATTCTTTTAAGCCAAGTGTAGTTTTATGTGCGCTTGTCCTTTCAGTATGCTAAATTATTTTTAATATACTTCTTAAAAGTAAATAAATAAATAAATAAAATAAAGTCAACGCTCAATATTTCAGACTAAAATTTTTATAACTTTTTTTTTATGTAATAAATTTTTAATAATGTTTTAAGCTTTTATATACATATTGGCTGAAACATTATTTTTATTTTCTCTTACCTATAAGGTAGAGAAACTATTGTTCATGGGACAAATTTTCGAAAGCGAGTTTTTGTTATATTTACACGGTTTGAGGTCACCTGAATAAAAAAATCATGTTTTTAGCGGTTGGTCTGTGTGTGTGTTTGTCTGTTATAAGCATATCTCAAAAACAGATTGTAGCAGAAAGTCTAAACATAGTGTTCTAAATGTGTATGATATAGGGATATTACACTAAGATTTTTGTTGAGATAAAGCAAACGGTTCGTGTACAGGAACACCCAAGGAAATTCATATACATTACATCCATGTGGGAGACTGCCGGTAAGGGTAAGTAGAATATAAAGGCTATAGACTGTACTAAAACAATTGAAATTAATATATGTTTCTTATGTGCGTAAAAACATGTCTCATGTAGAATACGGTTGGAAAATCCTTCACTGTTCATTTACAGGGCCACACAAAAGAACTAGATTATGGTGCGAAAATATCTGAAAATTGATGGAAGTACATTTCAGGTTGTGCAGTTTGTTATTACTGTAGGATTATATTTAGGTGCACCATGTGGGCTGCACATAATTTTCAAAAGATATACAAAGCTGTAAATATTTAAGCGATAACATTCTTTTTTACTGTGGAAGTTCTTTACTATAATATTTTACCATGTCCAGGAAAGCTGCTTAGGAATTGAAATGAATTCCTCATAGACATATGGTAAATAATGTATGTCTTTAAACTAAATATTCATCTCTTGTTTTTTGTACATTTACACATTTTGAGGCTTTCTGATTTCCGAAGTCACGGTTTTTAACATTTGGTCCTTGTCACTGTGCTTTAGAGTAACTTAAAAACGAATAACTTCAGGAGATCCAAAAGTTGTATTTTCAAGTTAATTTAAGTTTGTTGCAAGAAAAGTTTGATCAAGACGGAAAAGTTTCAAGGAATGTTGTGTTTGAAAATAGTCTGAATAATTTTAAGTGAACTTTTAATTTTAATAACATATCTATATTCTACGTAAATGTAGGCGCAGTAATGAAACGGGGGGTTGATTGAGGCAGTAGCCCTCCTAACAATGAATTAATTATCATATAAAACTCTTTCGAAGCCTAATTTGAATTGTTTAACATAGGTTCACATGACAGTACTCATTACCTTACCTATCAATCTCCAACCTGCATTTATAGTATTAATTTTCGTGTGCGTGACACACCAAATTATTATTAACTATTAACAACAAAATAAAAATTAATAAAAATAGTAATAACAACAACAAAAAAAATATTTACACGGCATGATGCGTACCCCGAATTCAAATATGAAGATTTGCAGGAGTATGTTTTTACCACAACCGCGTGCCGGTTTTATATTTGCTAAAAGTTTTTACTACAGGAAATATACAGAATTAGTGGTGTTTTTATGTATATAATTTAAGATTAATATTTTTTCATCTTAATGCTTGGTATGTACATATAAAATTTTCCTAAAATAAATTAATACAAAACAAAACATAGGTTTCAGTCTATCGATTTACATTATGCATAAGTATAAAAGTACATGGGGATCTAGCAATATTTATACTTATTTTTCTCAACATACATTAAAAAAAATAAGAAGGAGAAAGAGAGAGGGGAGGAGAGAGGAAGAGAGAGATTAATATAAACTTTTATAACACTACATAAATAACATTGCTGAGACACTTTCGGATTTTCTCATTTTGCCGAACATCTAAAGAAATGCTTCATGAAATTATGAAACTTTAGGAGTGTTAAGAGCATGTTAAACCATATATATTTTAGCAAAAGTTTTGTCCCGAAAGAATAAAGTAGACCAATAGCAAATTAAAGTAAATAGCAATATTTGAGACTATACTGTAAGAAATAAAACAGGAAATTCTTTGTCGGTCTAGCAAACGATTCTGAGGCTATTTTATATTATTCACGTAGATATGTTGTGTTACCAATAGTCGACACTCATAAAAATATTATACGTTAATAAAAAATAAAAAATTTGGTACAACAAATCAGTTTTTTTCTATTTATTTTAGTCATATGCAAAAACAGGGTGGAAAAAGACTTTCTTATTCAAAAGTATGTGTAACAACAACAAAAAACCATGCGGCACACAATGTTTATTAACATCTTCCAACTGCATTACTCATTTTTGTATAACCTTCAATGTTCTTCGCCTACGCTATTACACAAAGAACAGACAGAAGGACAGACTGACAGGCATATAGACTAACTGAATTCGTAATCACTGTTAAACATTGTTTAAATCTGTTAAAAATGCTTAATGCACACAGACATGCCGCCCTTAATGTCCCGCTTCACTCATCGTCGCCGGAAGCCGAAGCTAATGTTATTCTATGGGAAATTTTTCGTTACAAAAAACTTGTTAACTGATACATATTTTTAAATTTTGTTTTCACATTCTGAAAATTCCCAAATGTTAAATTGACGAATCTTTTTTAAAAAATTATTATTTTTTTTTTATTTTTTATATTTTATTTTGAAGCTGCAAAATACGAATCTTCAATATGTGAAAAACATAAACTGAAACAAAATTTATGAAGAAGTAATTTAAGAAATTTAAAAAAGGAAGGAAGCAGGCGGCAAGACTTGCCTGTGGAGTTAAACTAGTTTTATGCTGGCAACACATCCCCAGACCTGCCAGGACTAGAAAAAAAACAGCAAACTTTTCTGAAACCATAACTTAAACTCTAGTTGCCATTCTGAAACTCAAACTCCACTAACTTCCATAACTAATATCGCTTCACTTCGGTATTTTTTATTTTTAAAAAATCCTTTGAGAAAAAATTTATTAAACTTAACAAGATAACTTTGATCAATAGCTTGCTTGTAAACACGTGACATATCATTAATTTTATCGGAAGTTACAGAACTTAGTTTATGTGCACGTCTATTTCCATTAAAAAAAAATATTTCTGAAAATATTTTATTTTTAAATATTTATTTTTATTATATTTTTATCTTTATATATTATTGTTTTATAAAACATTTCATTTATATGTATGTACACACATACACACACACACACACACACACACATATATGTATATATATATAAGAATTTTTTGTTTCGAGAAAATTTTGTCGTAGGACATAAATAAGTTAATTTTATTAAATTAAAAATCACTTAATTTAAAAAATAAAGAACTTTAAAATCAAGCATTATTAACTGCAAAAAACTTTCAAAAGTTGTTACAAGGGATCATGTATTTTTGAAGGGAGAAGATATCTTTAAAAATTATCACAACGTAACTTAAAATAACTTAAGAAATAATTACTTGTAAAAGTTATAAATTTTTTCAGGGCCTTTTGTCAACTAAAAAAATTAGGCACCAGTGCTGAAAACAAAGCGGCAACACGCCGCACAGTGCGTTTTGCTTGGTGCTTTACAGCTTTGTTTGCAGCACTCGTGCCTGCCTTTTTCGTCTGACGAATAGTCGAGTTTTCTTTCGATTTGAAATAATTGTTGCGAGTGCATGCATTTTAAGTTTTTTTTTTTATTTATTTATTACTTTTGCTTTGTACTTATTACTTTTAAACGCCAGGTCTATGGTGATTTTTATAATATGGCATGCTAAACATCTAATAAAACAATTGTCGAAATTTTCATAGTTTCCAAAAAAAAATTTCTAAATATACATTATTTCTTTAATGTATTATTATATACTAGTGTTTAAGTTTATGATTTTCAAAAGATATTTTGCTAAATATAAAATCATTTCTAGTTAAATACATTTACAATCATGGAAAAAAAAAATTACTTATTTGGGTTCAGGATGTTGATTTATCCTTTAATATTTAGATTCGTAACCAATTTATTGACAAAAAAAAATAAATAAACAAATAAATAAATTAGTCCTAGCTTTTAAAATAATTTAAAACAATATCTATCACCTTTACTCAAAACACAAAATCACAAAATGTAATGTACGAGTAGAAGTATCTCTAGATATATTTAAATATATACAAAGCACGGAGAGCTATTTTATAAAACATGTTAACAAAATAATATGTCTTTAACCTAGTAATATTTTATTATTTTATAATGAAACTAGAAAAAATATTATTTTTCTTTCTTAAATAAAGAAAATATTCATTAACCGAATGATTGAAAGGAAAATTTTGCAATATCTCCAAAACTGATTCTAGGAAGGTAAAATGCTATGCAATTATAATACGTTTCGAATAAGTTAAAATCTGTCATGTTAAATGTTTAGGAAGAGTAGAATTTAATATTTTCTAGGTTCGTAACTGAAATACATTGCCTATAACGCAAATAACACACTTGTTTTACATTTTGTAAATATTTTCCATCGGAAGAACTATTAAATATTCCCAGAAAAGAAATCCAATAATCAATATATTTGAAGAAGATAAGCTCTACTTATCGCCCCCTTTTTTGTGCAAATAAATTGCATCGATTTTCTTCGTACGCAGTATCATTTATCAAAGTTTCACTAAAAGATCCCACTGCACACATCGGAAAAGTTCCCCCTCCTAGCTTAAATAAATAAAAATAAATAAATAAATGAAGATTGTAATGTATATACACTGCCAATCTTGCTGATAACTCTAAAAAAAAAATATGTTCAGAATATATACAAATATAAGTTTACATTTTTTTTTTCACTATAAACTGATAAATACGTACACATAAACTTTTACAAACACGAGGAAATCATTTATTTAATGACGTTACTTCGTATAGTACATGACAGAATTTCAAACTTTAAGTCTCAAAAAGAAGAATTCAAATGTGAAATAAAAATAAATATAATTAAATTACAATATTTAAAATGCACAAAGTATTACTCTAGCTCTATTATTGAGGCAAATTTGAAAGTATTTTTTGTGTTCAATAAGTTTTGGTATGGAAATTTGAGGAACTTTAGGTGCCTTTTTTTTTCAGGCGATTGTTAAGATGGCGTCATAGTTTCCTAACATTTACTTTTGCAGTTGCTTTCATAGTCATGGCACCATTGTCCAGTATGTTATTCATGAATTATGTTCTTCGTAAATTAGTTGATTTGATGCAAATAAAGCAAGAAAAAATTAATAATATATTGGGCTTTCTGTACCAATTTCAGACAAACAATTCTTATTTTGTAAGATTTAGCCTAAATAATATTAATTATTAACTGAACTATTAATATCATCAATTGTATATATATGCGGAAAGTAGAATTTCAATGGTAATAAAAAGGATGAATTTTTAATTCAGAACAGTGTCGTTTATACACACAAAAAGCCTCAGCAGCTTTGCTGTTACTCTTTACATTTAAATATTTAGAACGACCATTATTTTTAATTATTTTCATCTCACTCTTTTTCTTTAAAGTGTGCGCCTGATATTGTAAAACAAAAGGCCATAGTCACGTTAAAATGAAATTCAGGAGTTTGTACTTGTGTCCACCTACTCCCATAGATATGCTACAATTCTTCTTTTGAATACTTATAATCACTGTCTAAATAAAGTCTCCAAGTACTTTAGGAATCACTACCAGTATTAGATATGAGAAGCACACTAAGAAAATTTTTAAATGTTTCAGGCCTTAATATGAGTATTCACAATCGTTATAAAAGAAACCTTTTATAAAAATTAAGCCACTCTAGTGACTATTGCACAATCTTTGACGATTCAACTACTTGCAATAGGTCGTCTTGTGAATCGTAAATAAAAAGGTAAATTGCAATTTGATAAATAATAAAATAATAATAATAATAATAATAATAATAATAATAAGTAGATTAGAATTTAAAACTATTATAATATAAGTTTAAAACCTTATATATATATATATATATAAACAGAAATATAAAAATGTTTCGTATGTACAACGAGAATTCGAAAATTAATATATTGCTTAAAGGTAGAGAAGAAAAAGAAAATTTCTTACTCACCTTTTTATAATGATAATTGTTCAATCAGTAAAATAAAATAAAATATTCTTTAAGAAATTGAGAATCCCATTGGCAAACTACCTTAGAATAAATCATTGATGTTTTTTGCTTTACATTAGAAGAAAGTACTGATTTTTCTTTAGCCGCAAATCATACAATCACTGTAAGAGTGTTTTATTTATTTTTAATACAAATTTAAATGCTATACACATAAAGAATCCATATATATTTTCATTGTATATCATATAAAGAATCTGAATGATAATTATAAGATTGAAATTTTTTACGAAGATATTTTCTTTTCATACTAATGATTGCATACATGAAAACATTCTTTCACCAATTTTAAACTTGCCACTCCAAATAATAAACCATATGCCTTATTTATTTTTTGCCTTGGCCTTCATAAGCATTTATTTCATCTCTCGACTACATGTAAAATGCATATTTTGTAAAATAAATGTAAATTAAAACAAACAATGAGGATTTGCAATCATTTCTCAAAAATCCTCCGCAAAATATGGCATTATTTGAAAATAAGGTCACCAAGTATTTTACTTATGTGTTTTTTTTATTTATTTATTTAATCAGCGGAAACAAAATTTCACATTTTTGAAATCAGCAGTAAAAATAACTAGTTTTAATTTTCACACTGAAAATATGAGTGCCTGAAATTCAGACACAAATGTGCCTAAAATGGTGTGTTCAATTTTAAGATGCTAAAAATAGTTTTATTTATTTCAGATAGTTGAATTATCTTAAAAGACACATTGTTTCACACACTTGAAGTGCCTGAATGATCCTGTCTACAGTGAATATTTTTCATAAAAAAAAAAAAAAGTTGCATGTTATACTGTTTATCTGTAAAAAATAGATTTTAGAATATCTTAGAGCATTAAAAAAAAAAAATTAAAACTTTTACAAGAAAATTTTCCATTGCTTGTGCCTGGAGTCGAACCGAAAACCAACGAATTCAACAGCGAACGTCTTCTCTTCCCAATTATTCCACTGGGACACAAGGTGCATGTTGCTTGTATAATAAAATATATTCTTGTATCCGTAAAATAAATCGCAGTTTTATGTCTTTGCAATAAAACTATCCATAATAACAAAAGCTTAATACATATTTTATGTGTAGAGGTTTAGAGGTTTTTTTTTTTTTTTCTTTTTAATGCGATATAAATATGAGAGAATAGTGGACTATAGATTTTGAACGATTTCTTTTTAAAAGTGGTATTTACAGGGAAACAATCTGTGTACATGAAAAAAAAAAATGTACTTTAACATTTTGAAACACTGCGTAAGAAAAGAATTTTGAAAGCAGAAAAGAAAAAAAAATCAATTATGCACAAATTGTTCAAGATTGTTTAGTTACAAATAAGCTATCTTTGCTACAAATTACATGCTTCGTTTATCTTGACATTTTTTGTTTTATTACATGCGAGAACTTTAAATAATTATTAACTTTGTTTTTTAAGTTTTAACCGAATACGTTTCGCGTCTACGTATTTTAAATAATTTAACTACTTATATTATAAAAACAATATTAAATTCTATTAATATTAATAAAATGTTTAAACAGGACATGCATGCTGTTTAAAGTAGATTCCATAGGGAAAATTCGTTAAATGTTAAAAGTGTCTGAACTTTGAAATGTCTAAATTTCTAAGTGCCTAAATCGTAAAATGACTGAATTTTTCTGTGTCTAAAATGTAATAAGTCTTAATTTCAGTCCTATCAACCTTACTCAGACACTTATTTAAGCTCATTTATAAAAAGAAACTCATATGTCTCAATTTGAGACAGCAAATGCGTCAGAAATTTTACATACTTACGTGTTTCAGACATTTATGTGTCTGACTTGGTATTTCAGACACATGTCTGTCTGAATTTTCCCTCTAT
Source organism: Salticus scenicus (assembly GCA_963930645.1). NCBI lineage: Eukaryota > Metazoa > Arthropoda > Arachnida > Araneae > Salticidae > Salticus > Salticus scenicus. The sequence goes on along the minus strand of OZ005652.1, from coordinate 339,364,580 downwards.
TTACAGTGCAATTAGCTACAAAAATGTGTAAATTTTATGAATAATCTAAAGAAAAAAAGTATTTTTAAATGGGTTTAGTTAGAAAAATTTGGTTTCTGAAAATGGACGCTTTCCAAAATCAATGATATTAAAACAGGTTTTTTGGAATTAACGATGAGCACAAAGCGGACAATTTACAAACTGACAATGTACTACTGTTAGACGTTAAAAAAAAAAAAAAAAAAAAAAAAAAAAAAAAAAAAGAATTAGAAGACTAATATATTACAATAATCATATGATAATTTACGAAAATATCGTGGGCACGCTAAAAGGAGTTTATGGGACACAAGCAAGTAACTTAAAATTTCAGGTCGAGCTACTAAGCTTGATTTTACATCAGCTGGTAAACTACAAATTAATATGTTTACGGGTCAAGGCAATACACATGTAAGAGTTCCTAAAATCAAGTTTATTAGGTTTATATGTTCAATGTTAAAAACTAGAACGAATATTTTAAAAAAATTCAAGGTATTTTAAAAGATGTAAGGTCTGAGCCCCGGCATCTGCTGCCTCAAACCCCACTCTAAACTGGTACTTAATTTAGTAATTAATTGAACGAGATTCTTTAGATTAAAATAACTAAAATTTTATTTCTGCTCGAAATAAGAGCAAGTTCGATGAAGAGAGAAACTCAGTAATCAAATTAAATAAACGAACTCAAGTAATATAAAAATAAATCTCACAACTTGTGATTGACGTAAACTGATGAAGTTAGCATGGAACTTTAACTCTTAACCCTTCCACTTCTGATGCAACACCTACTTTTTAATTCTCAAGTGCAAAAACTCATCCCGAAAATTTTTAAGCAAAAATTTACATTTATAACATAGCAGAAAAGGGCCTTTTTTTTAACCTGAAAATTTAAAATTTCTTTTATTTTAATTTTGTTCGTAAATTCCGGTGGCACTGGAATTTAAATGATCTGAATTACCCTGCGCCGTAAAGGGTTAAAAAGTACCGTGGACACTACCTCTAAACTTTTCATTACACACTCAAATACAATTCGAAGATCGTTAAATTCGCTCTTGAATAACACTCCCGCAGACTAACTACACCACCAACACAACAACACTATTCCCATCTTCCGCTATTTATACACCTTGAAACAGCAAACGTCATTACTTCAATTCTCTACCTCCACTAACTGCATCGTATTCATCCATCCTACGCAACGTGCGTAAATTTACTTTCCTTTTTGTTACTCCGCGCAGATGTAAAATCATCCCAACTTCAATCAATTGTGTCGGCCCAGCTTCGCGTTTTCAATCTCCGATCAACATTTTACCTTCAGAACTGGCTACATCCTTTTACCCTAACTCGGCGCTGTATCTTTCTTTCCATACCGCTTACCCGCGGCGACATCATTTCGTCTCAACCTCCGACTGTACATCTACCTTACAAAGAGAGATGAATAAAAGTATACTTAATACATTTTTATGTAAGTAAAAATATAAATATTTTTGAGAAATCCTTTATATATATATATATATATATATATATATTATAACAAAGCTAGATTGAATAATAGATCGATATTTAGTTCGATTAATGCATGATGTCAATATTTCGTCCATTTCAGATTTAAAGTAAAAAAGTAAAAAAAAAAAAAAAAAAAAAAAGAAAAGAAAAGTTATTGTCAACATTTGAAACACTAGAGCCATACATTTTACAATACATTTTAATTTGCAAAATTGAAAAGGTCTACAAAACCTAAGGATCACAATACTCTCCCTTGTTGAAAATGGATGGAAAACAAATAGCAAAGAGGCAGTCTTATTGTACGGCCAAATGTCTGGAGTTATTAGCACCCAAAAATTTATTGAATGTGTCAAATATGTGTATAATTGTGTCATCTAGTTACAAAACCGGACAACTGCTTAAATTCCGAAAATGCGTTTTTTTAATTTTTTACAGTTCTAAGTAAAAGTTTTCACAATCTAGAAACCGGTCCATATTTGTATTATTTGCATTTGAAAATCTCGATGTGCCACAAAACTGGTGAAATCCTAAGGCAGGAGAGTTTCATCTGTATATCTACGAGGTCGCGATTCTGCTTCACCTGACTTATGCCGCACACTTGTTGATTAGGTTAGAGTTGTCTTTTTTCAAAATTTTACTTTTAGGATATGGCCGATTTTGCAACTAGACGGCACTTGTATTACAGTCGGTTGCAAAATTATTCGAGCACTCGCCAATAATTCCTATATTTAAAAAGTACACTTAAGACTGTTTTGCTAAGTAAATCCTTGTCGAATCATGTTCTTAGACTGATTAAGAACATGACTTGACAAGGATTTATTTAACAAAGCTGTATTAAGTGTACTTTTTTTGGCAAGGATTATTGTTAGTGCTCGAATAATTTTGCAGCCGACTGTAGTGTGAATGTGGAAGTTATTTTTGTGAAGAAATATCTCGTTTACACTACACTTTAAAAGCGAACTGACTATAACAATGTAAGGAACTGTGCACAACACTTTGTAAGGTCTATTTTCTTTATTTTCCTTCTAAGATAAATTAATAACCACATTAGTCTTCTTTAGATTCTAAATTTTATGTTCCACATTCTGACCGTCAAATAAAACGACACTGGATTTCAAAATTTAGGAATACCAACAATCAAGTAAAGTCAATACAGGAACATATCTTGAATAATGAAGTAATTTATGACCAAAATATTATATTCTTTCGAGAATAATGATGTCATATGAAATGCCTAAACTCTGTGACGTACAGAGTACATAAGATGCAACAAAGATCCAAATTTATTCTTACAATGCATAAGAAAATTTCAAAACAAAATCAATGTGCTCGAAATCGTAACAAGAACTTTTCATTGCTCGTAGATAAATTATTTTTTTGATCACATTTATGCAAGTCTATGTGCGTCTTAAGTATGTCTTTATCTTCTGATCAATGAATTGAAGTTGAAATTTTTGCAGCACAGCATGGAAAGTTCATTATTAATCGTTAGTTGTATTTGATGAACATGCAGCAAAAACCACGAATGTCTACTGAGCATTATTAATTTTTCCCTTTTTTTAATTACATCACATAAAATATTTAAAGAACTTACAGTAAGCCTGTTTCGATTACAAATTTATTTTTTTACAGATAAAAAAAAAAAAAAAAAGAAAAAAAAAATATGATTTTGCATACAGTCGAAATGTGCCATGAAAATTAAAATACTAATTAAGTGGTAAGCACTCTTGGGCGTGATCTTAAAAAAGTAAAATCAAAAAATGGACCCCCAAAAAATTGCAAGATATTTTGAACTTAACTATCAAAATCTACAGAATTAATCAAAAACCGCAAACTTAGCATTATAATCGCGCTAAAAAATATTTCAAACCGACTATAAAAGCTTTAAATATTAATTAAAAATAATATTATAGTTTAAAAAATTAAAGAACACGCTTTTATAGAAATGTGGACTAAAAAACACAAAATATCTATCTAAGTATTAAAATGCAGAGTAAGAGAAAATCGTGTGAGTGACACACCATAATATTTACATACATTTAAAGCGCAGAGCTTTACCTCACAGCCACAGCGTTCACGTAGGGATTTTTTTTTTTTTTTTTTTTTACAATATAGATTTTTTGTTTGTTCCCAGAGCGGTTACAAACATACATTGATAAATACAAACATACATACAAACATACATACAGGTGAAGCTAATAAAAGCGTGTTAAAAACAAGTAAACTTACTATTATTTCAGCATTTCAGTAGATATGAACTTTCTTCTCTTGAAATACGCATTCCTTTTCATGTGAAGAAGTAAGTTTTGCCTGTTACTTGGAGAGAATACGATTTTTTCTATATTACTTTAAAAACAATAATAAAGCAAGTCTTCTCTTCTTACGCGTCTCCAAATCATATATATTACATTTTTTGAAGCATTTATAAGATTTCAAACAAAGTTTCGATTTCAAAAAGGCTAAAAATATCTTTAATTATAATTTCAGTTTTGAATAATGTTTTATCGAAAATTTTTAACTGTATCTTTATCTGGATATTATTTTTTATTAAAATACTTTCTTAAAAACTTCTTTCTACAATTTTGGAAAAATTTCATCAATAATACAAAAGGTTTTAATTGGTTTTAATTAACAATTATTTTATTAAGTTGAAAAAAGTAAATAGTGATTTATACTGTCATTTCTTCTTTAAAACAAAGAAAAATAATTATAAATATTTTCCTCCATACTTTCTCTTTAGTTGAGACTTGTTGTGCACTAACTAAATAGGAAGTAATCCACCACAACAAAGCAACTGACGTTTAAGTTATGTTTATTGTTTTAAACCTTTTTTTTTTTTTTTTTTTTTTTTTTTTGTTGTTGTTGTTGTTGTTTAATTTTCATTTATTTAACATTTGATATTTTAACTTAAAACTGGAAGAGTTTGTGCACAATGCAACAGAAAACCATAAAATATCGAAATATTAATTTTTTGCCAAACTATTACTGAATAATTTTGAATTCATAAATTTTCTATGTATTTCAATTGCTATTTTGTTGTTATGCTATAATTTAAAGCAAAAGATTTAATAAAATATATAAATAAATAAACTATTTTGCGCAATTTCTTCTCATAGGGTAGAAGTGATTGTGCACATGGGTAAGATGGGATGTGCTTAAGAGTCCCCAGTAGTCAGATACCTTCCTTTCTCCTTCCCCATATAATCCAATGGGATTTTTGTTGCTTTGTATTTTTCGGATATCTCTTTCAAAAATACAGTTTTTTGAATTATCTTTTTTTAATTCCACTCTTTAAACATGCTACTTTTTTTCTTACTAAGAAATTTTTTATAAAATAAATTTAAATATTTTATTTCATTAAGTTAACTTAAGAATATAATTTACAATCTCAAAAAGAAATATTTAAATTTTATTTTTAAAAAAATTGCTTAGTAAGAAAAAAAGGGGCATGTTCAAAGAATGGAATTCAAAAAACCGAATTCGAAAAACTTTATTTTTGAGCGAGATATTCGAAAAATACAAAGCCACAAAAATCCCATTGGATTACATGGGGAAGGAGAAAGGAAGGTATATGACTACTGGGGACTCTTAAGTTAAATTGTTAACGACATTAATTGCACTTAAATGGCATTGTTGTAAGATTTTTGTTAACAAATATATTTTTTTATTAGTAGTGGATATTCCAATTTAATAAAGTAAAAATCAGAAAAATATAAGAAATTTTAAAATAATGTAAAAATTTTAAAGAATAAGATGAAAAAGACCAGATAAGATTACAAATAACAATGAGTTATTAGAAAACTCGTTTAACTTAAAACTAGTACATTTCCGTTTCAGTTTGAATAACTTTTTTGTTTGGTAATCTAATCTGTCGTTGTTCACAATCGTTGCATTTACTTTTGTAATTGGTGCAGCTACCTTGCAACCAGCTGCCACAAGTTAACCTATTCGATACGGGTGTGCAATTCATTTCTGACTATAAAAGACGGGTTATCAATTGACATAAGGCTGTTTCGGTCCACTTTTAAGCCTAGAATCCGCCCACCGTTTATTATTTATTAAAGATTTTTTTTCGGAAAATCTTACTCACAAATATGTTCAAAATCTAACCTAAATTTTACATGGTGTGAAATCTTCCCGTTTCAAACTTAAAAACATTTGCGTTAATTAATTTTATTTTATTTTATTGAAATTAGACTGTTATATACAATCCTTAAAAAGAAATTTGAGAAGTCTGACTTTTTTCCTTCTATTCAGTTTTACACCTTCTTTTTAAGCAAACGACAGTGTACAAAAATTCAGCAATAAACTTAAAAGTGTTACAAAATAAACAGATAGGCAAAATCTTTAAATAATTTGCGATAAATTTCCTATCAGAGTTGCGCCTTCTGCCGATCGTTGAAACTCCTGAATAATGTCCAATTTCGGATTCTAGGAACGATTTCCAAAAAAGATGCACCTTCTCGAATGGGTTAAACTAGTCCAGACACTAGTCCAAACTCATCCTCTCTCTCTTGGCATTACTAATAAAATGCGTAATCACTCGTACTATAGAATTTAATAAAATTAATGCTTAATCTCTCCCAATTAGAAAATTCACTAACTCTCCTATTTTGGTGGTTGAGATTGGGCATATTTTTATTCAATAATTATTCGCTTTTATAGAGAACTGTTCGTGTTCGTACCGTTAGTCTAATTTAGTAGCTGATGAAAAATTGTTTAATTTAAAAATGTTTTGTGATACTGCAATTCAATAGAAATTCTTATGAAAACTCATACTTTTATGTTTGAAAAAAAGAGACAAAACCTGCGTTTTATCTCAGACAATCGAAACAATCAACCTGCAAATTGAAGTCGGCACTTTATTTTGACTGTCTGTGTACAAGTTATAAAATTTGTGAAAGTGCTATATCTAAAAAGATGGACGAGTTCTACAAGAGTTTATATTTAAATGAACATTGGCATAAATTTGGTTCCGATGAGGTTTTGGCTTATATCGCCCTAGTGATGCTACTATGCTACGATTTCTCACATTTATAGAAAGGTTGTATCTCCGGTTCTATAGTGTCTAGGTGCACAGGATATGTCATGTAAGAGGACTGTAATGGAAAACTAAACTGAAATATGTTGGGTGTAGACTTTTGAACGAAGTTGGACAGTGGACTTATCTATTACATATTAGGGGGACCGGAAAGTAACGTCTTTTTTACAAAACGTTTAAACAGATAATTTAAAAAAAAAAGGTTTTTCTTTTTATAAAATTATATGAGCACACTCGTCATCAACAACTTTAGGCATCTAGTGTGCAAGTTTTCCACGCCGTATCGATAAAAATCAATCGATTTTTAAGCAAAATATCTGGAGATAGTATTTTCTGCAGCATCTAAATATTAAAATTCTTTGCCTCTTACAAAATACTGCAGTGGTCAAAATGAATTGAAATCCGGTGATGAAATAACGGGCGAGTATTGTAGATGAGGCAGTATTTCCCACCACAATTCATTTTTTTTATTATTATTATTCGGGCTCGTCTTGCGCAGTGCGGTGTTCCATTACCGTTTTGAATTTAAAAAAAACGACAATGTTGGCAATCTGTAGACAATCGCTAAGTACTTTTCGTTTAAACATGGAGTTAGTCGATCCCTTTGTTCACAGTAAATATCTACTTTTAGAATTTGTCTTGATTTCATCCCTTCAAAATAAATCACCCCGCGAATACTCCACTAAACATACGAAAGCTCCTGTTTATGGTGTAAACCTCGCTTATCTGTACTTTGTGGCGATTCATTCGAAGAGAGGCATTACCTTTTACATTTTAGTTTATCATAAAGGACCCATTTTTAATCTCCAGTGATCAAGTGAGCAAAAAAATTCCTCTGTATTGTGCCACTGAAGAAATAAGTTCCATGTGCTCGATTGCTTAACTTTGTTTTATTCGGACAGATTATGCAAGACACATTATACACTTGCTCTGCTTACTTTGCAGATTTGCTTAAAATGTTCTTGGGTGGTTGACCAAGGTCGGTTAAAAGTGTTGGACAGTTTCTCGATTGTTTGACACGGATTTTTTTCCACTTTCGAACTTTACATGTCATTGTCTAAAGTAGTTTGTCTTCCTTATGAACAAGGGTAAAAAATATCCAAATTACCGAATACCAAATTAGAAAAACCACCTTTAGCATTTACAAAGGTTTAATGCACTTGGATAAAAAACGCAAAGTATTTTTGTAGAAACTGTTGCGTTACTACCCATTCAAATCTCAAAAAGAATACAATGCTGGATATGTAGCTCTTCTTTTATTTGCCTGGACGTTTCACTATAGATTAAAAAAAAGAAGCATTAATAATTTAAGAGTAAATAAGCCATTCTAACCTTGAAGTGTCTTTGGCATGAGTTCAAGCACACAATGAGCAAATAAAGGACAATTGAATATTGACATGTGCAATAACGACATTATTTTCCTGTCTCCCTAATATCTTAAATGAATACGTGAATCAACTTTCTCCTCCATTTTCTTTCCAAGTGGAGGCCACATCAAATCAGGATACCACTTGAATATTTCAAACACGAAAACTTTTGAAATAGTGAATACTTTCTAACCAAAGTTGGACAGTTGAATTATTTTAGAAATATCTTGAATGAATTCGGTGGACAAGTTGGTCCGACATTTTGATTCCAAGTGGCGTATACTTAAAATCATGCTGCCATTGGAAAATTTGTCATCGCGTTAACTTTTGAAATACCGAATTATATCGAAAGTTAGACAGCAGTTTTATCTTATAAATATATTATAGGATTTCGCTGAACAACTTTCTCGCCATTTTTTGCTTCCAAATGGAGGCCACTTGAAAATTTTGAATACTGAATAATTCGAATTAATGTTGGATTTATCTTATAAATATCTTCGATGAATTCAACTTTATCTCCCATTTTGTTTCTAAATAGCGGCTATTTAAAACATTACCACTGCAATAAATTTATAAATGCACATTAATTCAAACGAAATTTTGAAAGTAAAAATATATTTGGAAATCTTAAAAATATATGTGATATTTTGATGTGTTCATTTGCCAATTGGATCGCCATCTTGCTTCAAGAGTCAGCCATTTGAACATTTTAAATTAGCTCAAGAAAAAGTATTTATCAATCGATGTGTTTAAAGCTCCGTATGTACATTGCCCATATCAATGTCTCCACTAAATTTATTAATAAACATTATCCACCATCTTATTTCAAAATCTCGGCAACTTGTTACAAAAAAAAAAAAAAAAATCAGCCTACTCTTCCGATTGAGCCTTGAAAACTTGTTTAACAATTAATTTCATTTAAGACAGAAAACTAATTAAAAAAATAAATAAATAAATAAAAAATATATTAATAGCATTTTTATTTAACAGATTTCTTTTAAAGTAACTATAGTTTTTTAAATCAATGAAATTTTAAAACGCAAAATTTAAATTTTCTTGAAAAATAAGATAGAAATTTTTATTTTAAGTATGGAAGTTCTTTTAATCAAACTTCTTAATTTTTATCCTATTATAAACAAATGATGTTACATAATATTGTACCGAACTTAGTTAATCTCAGAATAGCAATCAGCTTTAATTTGAAGAACATGCAGTTTTGAATAAGCAATATATAAAATTGCGCTATGGAAATTTCATGCTTGAGAAACTAGTTAATGGTTGAAAGGATTTGCTTTTAATAACAAAATCTAGTTCTTTACATAATTATCATTATTTCAAGAGCTTTATTCGAAAATTTCAATTAAAGTTTTCAGAGTCCTAATCAGAAGTGCAGATTAAAAGTGAATGTTTTTTTAATAATTTAATAAACTACTAAACTAAGCATAAACACCTATGTTGTCTTTCTTAATTTTAATGTAAAATATTCTGACATGGAAATTAAGTTTTTTTTTTCCCCCTCCTTCTTTCTTTCTTTCACTTTCCTTCACCCTACATTTTATTATTATAAAGAAAGATTATTACAAGTTAAAGTGTATGATAAGAGGAGTAAAGATAATTTAAATATAATTGAAAATATTTTTTGAAACTGTTGCATTGAGCACATCTTGCTTATAAAAGGAAGTGTTTGTCTGTCTGACTTTTTGCGATGTACATTAAATTTATGGTATGTACAGACTTGAATATATATATATATATATATATATATATATATATATATGTGTGTGTGTGTGTGTGTGTGTGTGTGCATGCGTAGATTTGCAATTTTCGATACTATTAGACTTTTAAGCCTTTTTATGTTTATGTGACTTTTTGCATTTTTCTCAGACCTCTTTGAGTTGTAATTTCAAGCTGATACCAATAAATGTAAAACGTGTACAACTTACATTATTATTATTATTATTATTATTATTACTATTATTATTTTAATGTAAAAAAAAAAAAAAAAAAATATGTACACGTGAATAAAAGAAAATTTAAAATTAAACATGGATCATTAAAAAATTCTGATAAAACTATATAATAGCTTAAATAATCATTAAATATTCTCACCTGCTGGGGGTAATAATTTATATATATATATATAATATGCATTTCCCATTTAAAATATTTTTTGATTTATTTGTAAATTAAATATAAATTATAATTAATCAAATAATCTTAATTTATTTTTGATTATCTTCGGAAAACAAAGAATTCATATTTAGCTTATATTAAATGACTCTTGTTTTTAATCAGTATAATAAAACTCAAATAATTTAATGTTATTTATATTTCTTTAACGGCTGTATGGCATTCGGCCATAGTTTTTAAAAGTTGAAAGTAGTCGATGATTAAATATATTAATTTAAACGTTTCAATTATTACAAATTTGGGCTAGTTTTTTTTTTTTTTTTCTCACGGTTTAATCTACTAATTTATGCATAGTTGATTGCTGGAGTGAACTAGGGTTTTCAGAAAGATAATTCTGCAATAAACTATTACAAAAATTACAAAATTTTGATTGAGCACTGGAAATAAATATTACAAAATAGTCAGCCCGTAGCACTGATACTAAAACTTATTAAAAGTTGTTGGGGTACAATGTTTCGAATCGTCAATCATTCTGGACATATGTATCATAATATAAATAAATTGATAATAGCTATATTTTCAGATCGGAAACAGATATCACCGGAGCAGTTTAAAATACTTAATCAATGCAAATCCCCTACATCGATGCATGTCCCTATATTCGAAGGTAATTCATAAAATTGGCGGACCAATTCGTTTTTGAATGTGTGCATTGTTACTTAGTAACATGATTCAAATTATGTTCATTTCTTAATCAATCCAGTTTCTCTGTAATTTACTGTTTTTAGTTTAGGCATGTGCTTATATAACTCTAACACAACTCTTACATAACTCTTACATAACTTACATAACTCTTTGAGAAAAATGAAGAAAATATTAATTCCTATGGATTTCTTTCATTATATCCTTATCATAAAACGAAATTATTCAAAGTAAAGGTAGCAGAATATCGAATTGCATAATTTTGATTTTAAACTTTTTTCTAGCTTTCACATAATGTTATTTTGTAAATTATGTATCCTTTTTTTTTTATAATTATTCAGTTTTATAATTTAATAATGTAAAGCTATGTTTATTTATATTATGATTTAAACAAAATGAAAATTTTCTGAGTTTATAATTTTGTCCAGAATTCCATATGGTCAAGATAATGTAATAAAATAAATGATAATTCACATGAGCTCAATTTGAAAATACAACAACTAAAAGCTAACTGGAAAATTCTTTTACGGAATAAAAAATTTTATAGACTAAAAAGTACATATTAGTGTATTCAAAAATGCTCAATTTTAAGCATTTTATTTAAATTTCTAAACATTCTATTAATATTTATCAAAACATTGTTACTTATACTTTTGTACGGAATTCAATTGTATCTGAGAAAAGCAATCAATTTTTATTTGAATAACTCCCAGTATTAAAATGACACTTTATTAGAAATTTTAATGAAAATTTCATCCTTGAGAAATCAGTAAGTGGCCGAAAGGAAGTACTTTAAATCATGAAAGTTAATTCTTTAAGTACTTATCAATATTTCAAAATCTTTATGGAATACTTTCAATTCAAGTTTTCGCAATCATTACTAGCAGAATGAAAGTAAATGCTTTTGAATAAAATCCCAAATTGATAGTATGAAATTTGATTAAATATTTTGGATATTATAATTATTCGTATATTTCATATTTTTTTTTATATTTTTACCTTTTATTTGAGATTTATTTTTAATGTCAATTATTCTGCATGATTTTAATCAGCGTTTGTTTGATTGTGAAACATTTTGATTACAGAATTCTCCTGTTTTCATATTGTCTGTTTTTCTCCTACTCATACTTTTCTATAGCTAGCTTTTGCTTTAAATGCATTTCCACTTTAAATTTAACTGAATGTTCAACACAAGATTTTTGAACCTTCAAAATGTACTTAGTAGTTTAAAATGGGTATAGTTTTTTTTTTTTTTTTTTTTTAACTTAATGAATATTACAGTTATTTTATTGCTTATTAATATTTTTCAGAAATGTTAAAATGTTCCAAAAATTGCTCAATTCAAACAAAATAAAATGAAATTTTTGAAATCTATGCAATTTTAAAATAAGACATTTTTTAAGTGTACTTATAATTCGAGAAGTTCACTTGCAAAAATATAACAATCCGTCCCTGTTCTGTTAATTATACTATTAAGCAAAGTATTGTAACATAATTTTTGTACCAGACATAGACATATATATATATATATATATATATATCAGAAAAACAATCCATTGTAACTTATGCAACTATCAATATCAAAAGAGCGCAATATATTAATATGCGCAATGGAAATTTTGAATCTGATAAATCAGTAAATTATTGTAAAGTATTCTAACCTAACCACAAATACTCATTTAAAATTTCTCTCACCTACATAAGTTAGACAAGTATTGTTTTGGTGATAGAATTTTATACTTGAGTTTTGTAATAATTACACTTTTGGGGAGTCTCTCTAATTTGAAAAGGACCAAGGTAGTCCAGTCGGTACAGCGCCGAGCCGGTAGTTGGAAGAATGCAGGTTCGATACTGGAGCCGGCCCAAGACCGTCGTGTATACTAATGGTGGCTGCTGCATATAAAATTCGTTGTGAACCGCAATATCCTCCGTGTTCCCATCGAAATTATACCTCTGGGGGTTACTGAAGAGGGTGAGCCATCCACTCAGTTGAGGATCAAAATCGTGATAGCATGTCCATCCTTAGGGATGCGTCTCAGAGCCTCGTCTATTACCCATTGTGCAGTACTAGTTCGATGTTTAACCCAACCTACCAATTAATCCTAATCTAAATATGAGGATTTCAATGTTTGGTATGTGTGTGTGGCTCTGTGTATGTGTCTAAGATCCTTTAATTAGAAAAACTCAAAAATAAATATCAGCAAAAAGTCCAAGCTCGCTAAAATGATAAAATGGGGATGCAACTTGAAAATCTTTTAATAAAATCTAACAAATGATTGGTGTACAGGAATAAACTAAAGCGTTTCAATACATTACGCCTACGAGCGAATTTTCATTATCTAGGATTTTAATTATGCGGTATACTTATTAAAATTAATACATATCTTAATTCTCCATCATACTATAAGTATGGAGAACTTAGGTATTCCTAAAAGTTTTCGGCCATTTTTTTCTTCAGTTACAGGTATGAGAAATTGGAAATTTACAAGATCGAAGTGGTGTTTGTCTGTAGGGTTTGTTTGTAAATTTGTTATTTTGATGGTTTTTTTAGTTCGTTAGTGTTTTAAACTGTTATTCTCTGTACACGATATCTCAATAACAAGTGGTGGGAAACATGTGTAAGCAGTTAAAGAAAAATCACTTATAACACTGACAAAAACGTTATTTAATTTCAATATTCTAGCTTGATAGCGTCGTAAATATATTCTAAATTTTCGATTTTCAATAAAATAGAATAATATAGGGAAAATATTCGGGTAAACGCGTGTTATAAAGATTATTTTCATCATAAAAAAATTTGGTAAATTTTAGTATACCGTTTATGATATTAATATGAATATCATTGATGATGGATATTTTTATCTTAAAAATTTCGTATGTTAATCAAAATTTGCGATTTTATTACAATATAGAATAAGGAAAATTTTGATATAAATTTGCAAATGAAATTATAATAGAGTTGGAATGAAATGAAAATTCAAATACTAAATTAACCCTAAAAAATTAATCAATTTAAGATAAGATAAATATACTGAAGCGCAATAAGTTTAGGATATTGTATGAGGCATTTAATCTTGAGACCTTTCTGAGTGATCAGTGGAATATTTTTTTCTAACATGAACATAGAAGGACTTATAGCATAATATGAGCAAACGCATGATTCACAAAAATATGATATGAAAAAACTTTTATTCCTCGTTGACATCTTCACACAACAAAATTCGTCGTTATTACGACAGTGTTTATAAATGCTATTTCAATTTGTGATCGCAATTTTTTTACTGTTCTAAATTTATGTATTCTTATAATTCGTAATCAGTATACAGTAAAACTTAAAATTAATCAGATAATTTTCAAAGAGCGACATAAATGAAAATATGCTGAAGTATTTTAAGTAATTTTTTTTTAAAACATTATCTACATTTTTCAGTGTTTTATGAATATATCTAAAAAATTAAAACGCGTGAGAGATTGGGGATAGAGTCTGTGCTCCTCCCCATTCTTACATAGGAAAATATCACAAGTAAAATTGTTTCTAAAGCTATTCTGAACTGATTTCAAAGTACATTAATCAACACCTGAAGTATGGTATTAGAAAAAGCAATATAGTGCGGGACTAATACGAGGTTCTTTTACCTAGCATTTGAATACTATAAAGACATTTTAGAGGTAACGGAGTAAGATAAAAATTGCTGTATATGAAAGTTTTAATACAGTTGAAAATAGTTATAGAAACAGCTTCGTTTTTGGTTCATTTTCATGTGAAAAACGGCACAGTAGCAAGTTTAAACACGTGCTTGAACAAAAAACATATATTAAAAATATTAAGACAGTTACTAAATATAAAATATACTCCAAATTATATTTAAAAAAATATTCTCAACACTCTTTGAAACTTACCATTCTTGTGTCAAATTTGGTAATCTAATATGATCTTCAAAATATCCAATTTATGTGCTTTGCTGTTATTTGTTTTTTATTTATGCTAAAAACAGTCATATACGCATATCAGAGGATAAAAACTTGATTTTAGTATTCAGTGAACGTCCAAACCCTTAATTATATATATATGTGTATATATAAAGCTTTAAAATTTGTAATTCAAACTCGTGCTATTTACCAAGTTGATATAAGAAAGTTGTTGTCAATCCTATGTTGTTTCCTTTATTTGGTGAAATTTAGTGAAGCATCTCCATTATTTATATTATACTATTAAGTGAGCAATATTTGTATATATATAAATATGTATATTTCACTGTTCTCGAAAACGGTAGCTCGGACAGTCACGAGATTTAACATACAGGTGCCCTCCGAAGGGTCATTGTGCACATCGAAGTCAGATTTTGGAATTTTCAATTAGTTTTCTTTTAATTAATAAAAATGGGAAAATATAACTTTCCATTTCTATAATGACGCAGAATGGAGAATCTTAGGGGAGATTTAATTGGTTTATTCGATTTTCATTGATTTGAGTGTATTTTACGTTGAACTAGAGCTACGTTTTGAGAAATTACGAGAGATTTGATTGGTTTATTTGATTTTCGTTGATTTGAGTGTATTTTACGTTGAACTAGAGCTACGTTTTGAGGAATTACAAAAGATTTGATTGGTTTATTTTATTTTCATTGATTTGATGTAGGGGTGTCCAGTGATTTTTTTTTTTTTTTAACATGCTTGGCAGTGATTGCTGAGAAAACCAGTTTCGTGCGTTTTCAGATTCATGCACAGTAAGGTATTGGTGTCCAGTGATTTTCTTTTTTTTTTTTTTGGTTTTAATACGCGTGATAGTGATTGCCGCGGAACCGAGTTACGTGCGTTCTCAGATTAATGCACAGCGAGGTAGGGATATTCAGTGATTTTTTTTTTTTTTAACACGCGTGATAGTGATTGCCGCGGAACCGAGTTTCGTGTGTTTTTAGATTCATGCACAGCAAGTAGGCTAGTGATTTTTTTTTTTTTTTTGGGGGGGGGGGGGGGGCGGGGGGGGTTAACACGCGTGATAGCGATTGCCGCGAAACCGAGTTTCGTGCGTTTTCAGATTCATGCACAGCAAAGTAAGGGTGTCTAGTGATGTTTTTTTGGTTTTAACATGCGTGATAGTGATTGCCGTGGAACTGAGTTTCGTGTGTTCTGAGATTCATGCACAGCGAGGTAGGGCTGTTCAGTGACTTTTTTTTTTCGTGTACGTGAAGCGCACATACGTGCGTTATGAGTGTTGGGAAAACGACTTACGACTTACTCTGATTCGACCATTCATCGAATAGTGACTTTTACTGTACGAGTAACAGCTTCAACTGTTTCCAGAATATTCGAAGAATTAACTTTTCTATTTGACTGTTTTCGAGAATATTCGTTTTAATAATAGTTTTGTAGCACAGATTCCAGAAGTTCAAAAAATGTTTGATATTCTCAAGGAGATCTCATACTTAAACTGTTATTTAAACGTTTCAATTATTCAATTAAAAAGAAATCCTTTAAATATAGTGCCCAGCGAAGCGGGCAAAGCGTGCAAGTATTCCACAAAGAAAAACGTATTCATTCAATCTTGGGTAGATCTATCTATTGACCATAAATTATACAGAGACACGACATACTGTACTTCAAATTAAAACAATTTGATATACACATAACTCAATTTTAAATGATCTTTCAGCAATTTCTATGTATGGTCCTAATATATTCGGAAGCATTTGTGTGGCCCTGTAAATGAATGATAAATATTTTTTACCTCCTTACCACCATAACCTATACAAAGCATATAAATATATATATATATATATTAATTTTAATTTCTTTACTTCACTTTAGAGACAGACTTTATCCATAGAATGAATTTCATTGGATTATTATATTGGCATTTGAAAATTTTTGAATGTCTTTGTAGACGAAAAATTTCCCCCATTAAAAAAAAAAAAGCTTCAAGTGGCATCTCTATACGGTACAGATTAAGAATATAGTGTTTGTAATTCCTACTAATATTTATTCTTGAGATATGCTGATAAAAGACTCGCACACAGAGAAACACACACATACCGGCACACTCAAACCAACTTCTAAAATTTCGATTTTCGGATTGAGTGGTCTTCAAAACGTACACATAAAGCAAAGTCATAATTTCGAAAATTTGATCCAAAAACAATTCCGTACTGTTGCATGAGTAAGAAATCGTAAAAAAGGATAATTAATATCCTGATGTATTACAACCATTAAGTGAAATAATCAAAATCTTAATCTAAAAAAAATATATAAATATTATAAAATGAATAATTTGTTTTCCAAAACAACATTTTTTTTTAGAATAAAATATTTCCTTTAAACAAATTTATTAACATAATTTTTTTAATTTACGCACTAAGTTATGGCTTTATATATTGAAACATCATCACTTAATTTATTACGTAACTTATTAATATAACTTATAAAATTAAGCGATTTTTAATTTCAGAACTTATATTATTAAACATTGCATAGTCATGATTAATATTGTATTGGAAAACCGAATATTTAAAAATAATACTCTAAACTAAACTTACACAATGTCTTATACGAATACTTGCCATTGTGCAGTTTCAGTCATTTTATAAACTTTCATTTTAAAAACTCTGTCTTTTATTTTCACCTGAAAATAAGTGAATGAAATCTGATGTGGCACAGATTTCTTTAGTACTAAATAATTGCCGAAACGTTATAGTGGAGGTCTTTCCGTTAAAACTTAAAAAACTTTTGGTCCTTTTGTATGTTTGTACTGCGACAGTGGCCTAAAAAATTGCCCTCTAGACTTATAATTTTATACACATGTTCAGGAGCCATACAGAATTAGTTGCATATTTTTGGTGTGTATGCTACTTATGGTTCATTTACATAATCACGTCATCGCATTCTTATCATTACGGCTTATGGACAGAATTTCATTTAAATACTGTTTAACTTGGTTACATTGGATTTAATAATTAATCTACAATACAACACAAAGAGTTCTGATAACGGTATGTAATTATCCAAATGATGTTAAATTTAGTACAAATATTTATGAACCATGTAGAATTATTTGTACAGTTTGTGTTAATGTATAAAACGCTTTAATTTGCTGACAGGGACAGACAAAAGGATTTTGTACAATTATGGCCTATGAACATTTTCATTTTAACGCATTTTAACGTAGTAATTATGCATTCAACACAATGAAATTAACATATGTAATTAAGTTACTTAAAAGAATGTTTCTTGTGGGGAAAAATGTATAGGCTTAAGAGTAATCTACAAGAGCACACAAATGTTTTTCAACATTTTTTATAAAACAATCTAAATGATGTCAAATTCGATATATATATATATATTAATTTTCTGGAACTCATTGTATAGTTTTTATTGGTATATATAAAGTTTGTTGCTCGTTTACAGAGACACACAGAAGTATTTTGCAGCTTTACAGCTTATGGGCAGGTTTCCATTAAAAAGTATTTCAATGTGGTAACTTTGAATTCAACATAATCAAATTAACACACAATATTAAAATGCTTTTCTACAGAAAATATGTTCAGAGATTTTAATTATCTTTTGATGAAGTTATTAGAATTTCAATAAATTCTGCAATTATATATGATTAATTGGAATTTTTGTTTATATATTTATGATTTACATTAAATTAATTGTAGAAATTTATAATTATTTTATATCGTGTACAAGGACACACAAAATTATTTCAATACTCTTACAGTTCCCAGTTGAAATTTTATTGAAATTCATTTTAAAACCGTTACTTTCCATTCAATATATGAAAAATGAGCATACATCATCAAATTGCCTAAGATTATAGTTCTTATGACAAACTGAAGACATCGAATTAGTAATCAGTTTACAGGACTGTGCAAAAGAATTGATATACAATATGTCATCATCTTGTTGACGGAATGTTTCGTACAAATATTTATGAGCTACGTCCAATTAAATGAATTAAGAATTGCAATATATTTTCGTCTGCAGACTGCATTTATTTCACGTGCATTTCACATTTGGTACAATATATTCAACAAAATAAATTTATCATATTTTGTTAAGAGGTTTAAAATCATGGTTAATGTTGAAAAGGTGTATATAGATCTAATAAAAGATTTAATTTAAAAGTTTACAAGACTACACACAAAAATAAAATAAAATCCCGATAAATTATATATTGAGCATTATAATAACCTAATATGTATTTTAAGTTTGTAATATTCATTTTAATAAATGTTTGTGCACACATAACTTAGAGAGAGCTATATATAGACAGACAAATAAAATAGTGTTTCATGGGGACGTAGGCAGCAAAACGCTCAGAAACATATTTCGTTATGTAGCGATTTAATGGTATATATTAAAGAATATTTGAACTTTCAATGCATAGTTAATATTTCTAGCCAGTTTTTAAGTCTTCTTAAAATCGTTTAAAATTTCATAATTAACGAAAAAATAAAAATAAAATAAAATAAAATAAATAAAACAGATTTTTTTTTTATACTGCAGTCTAACCATGCAGCTATAAAATCTATAATCAGATGGAAATTTTAAAATTACCTTGTAGCAAATACTAAAATAATCAGTATAAATTGGCTTAGAGGAAATACCATTTTAATTAAATAATAATAAAAAAAAAAAAAAAATCCATCAAAAAATTTTTCTACAAACACAGATGGAAACCATTCCGATTGATGATAAAGCGTTTAAAAAAATAAAAAAAAAATACATAAAGTCTATTTGCTTAAAGCTACAATAGCTACAACATTGCAGATACGTAGAAACAGAGAAAGACAGACAATAGTACCAAACTTAAACCGCCATTTATGATACTTTTTCTTCGGAAATTTTTAAATATAAAAGTCTTCTGAACAAATTCATCAATTCGTAGCTAATCTTTCATACCTTTTTTATATCAAAATTTTGTACTTAATTTTGTTCAGAACTCTGTGATATATCTCAAAAAAGAAATCAATACTTATTTGTAGAAATAGCAGTATTAAAGAACCACTTTCTGAGAATTCGTAATCAAAATTTCACGCGTGAAAAATTCGTGAATGGTTGAAAGAAGCGGTATTAAAGAAATGCTTTATAAGGATTCGTAATGAAAATTTCACGCGTGGAAAATCCGGAAATGTTTGAAAGGAATTGCTTTTAATCACAAACGCTAATTCTTTACATAATTATGAATATTTCAAAAGCCGTACACAAAATTTTCAATTCTTCATAGTTCTTACGGGTTGTTTAGAATGAAACGGAACGGTTTTAGATAGAGTATTAAAATAATTATGCTGTCTTAAGGTATTTTCCTTTAACAAATATTAAAAATTATTCTAAATCCCTTGTAAACAAATGTGTGAAAAGACATTTCTTAATTATTAATTATGATGCTAATGTATAAGCTTGCCTATTCCATTTTACTGTTTAATCATTTTTCCAAAAGTTCAGATATAAATATTAAAATAAAAGTTTAAATATAAAGTAATAGCCTTTTACATAAAATAATAGTAGTATAAAAGTTTAAATATAAAGTACTGGACTTTTAATTAAATGTAGGTTTTCTAATTGGGCTAAAGTTTGTGTTTAAGGTGTTTAAGCATTTATTGTGGCATGCAGAGGAGGTATTTGGGACAATCAATATTTTCCTGTATTTTTTGAATAATTTATTTTTAAATGGTAAAATAATTTATTTTTGAATAATTTATTTTTAAAGTATTTGCGTTTTCATGTTAAAATGACATTTTGAAAAAAAAATATTTGTCATGTAGCAGTAAATCAACTGAAATTTCAGTACAGCTATTTGAAATAAATTTTAATCTGAAATAAAGATATTGCTAAGAAAAGGTAAACTTGAGATAAAATTATAGTCATAAAAAAAGAGAAAAATATATAACAAGATGTGAGGAGTAATATGTATCTAGCGTGTGTAGTTTCATGATTACTAACCGTATTGACCTCTATATATTTTCCAAATCATTTCTATGATTGGTACCTGAAACTATACCGATTTTTTCATAACATCCTTAAAAGTAACATCCGATAACACCTTTAGAGGTATTGCGGTCCCAGATCTTCTCTTCAATAATTACAGTGCTACATCTTAGTTTATAGTGTACGTTTCTGAACTATTTGAGAGTGAAGATATTCATTTCGCATTTTAATCCCCAAAAAATTGTTGGGGTCTGCTAATGAGACGTTGGCAATACGCGGCTAACCATCATCAACGATTTCGCTAGTGTGATCAGCGCTACACGAGGATGTACCACGATTCCCTACACTGAAAGGGTCTTAAAATAAGACATAAAAACAACTAAAACGGCATTTAAGACACGTAAATGTCTTAAAATATAGCTTAGACGTTATAGATATCTTAATTTAAGACAGAAATATGTCTGAAATATCAGTTCAGACACAAAAATGTCTGAAACACATAAATACGCGAATTTTCAGACAGCAAACGCGTATGAATTTTACGGCACTTTAGAAATTCAGACACTTGCATTACATAGAATTTTTTTCAAATGGAATCTACTTGAAGAAAATATGCTTATCCTACTTCTGTCCACATTCAATAAATATATTATCATTTTATATAATAAACAATTAAGTTACCTAAATTATGGTAGCTTTATGAAATTAAATTTTCATGAAATAATACTCTAGAGATGTGAATGATATTTTCATGCAATTATCTTTAACAATTTTCATGAAGAACATGTTTTTTAGACACAAAGCTTATTTCATTTTTTTTTTTAAAAAAAAAAAAAAAAAAAAAAAAAAAAAAAAAGGTCTTCGTTTTTAAAGCTTTCTCATACTAAAAGAAAATTTATGAAGATGGAAGTAGCAAGTAATTTGTAGAGAAAAAAGCGAATTTATGTCTACAATCACGAATAATTTGTGCATAAATTTTTTCTTTCTTTCTTCTTCTTATTATTCATTTTAAAACTTTTTTCTTTCACTAATTTACCTGCATCTAAACCTAAAACAAAAAAAATCGGGTATTCATGATTATAGTTTGCTTTTATTTAAATATCACTTTATGGGACGAAATCGTCATGCAAACATCGAGGGCTGCAACCTTTACATACTTGTTATGCATTATTAAAAAATTCTAGACCTCTAGATATTAATTGTAAGATAGTAATATTTATTAACTTTAAGATACCATATTATCAATAGTTTTATGGCAAAAAATTAGGAGTAAACCATAACACTGCGCTTTGCTTCCCGAATATTGCAGCATTATAATAAAAACACATTTACTGTATTCGATGGTGGCGTGATTGGTAAACGATTGACTCCGACATTGCCTGGCTCCAGGTTTCAGTTTCCATGGACAGTGTGAGTTCGATTCCTTTCGCCGGGTATGAGGATTTTTTTGTTTTATATATATATACATATTTTATTTATGCTCTAAACAATTCTAAAATCTTTTTTTAACAGACAAACAATATCGCACTCATATATATTTACTTTATTTATTAAAAAAGCCTTAAAAACGGTAGTGTTTTTAAGCTTAACATGGCGTTGTTTTAAAGCCTAAAACATGGCCGCGTTTTAAGACATTTGCAGTGTCTTTATTTCAGATGCCAAGGAGTGTCTTAAAAAGTAAGAAATTTTATTTTCGCTTAAAAAATGACCATCCATATAAGACACATTTTTAACTGAATTTAGGACATTTACTTTTACGGTGTAACAGATCTTCAGCAACCTCAATCTGAGCATAGACAGGTATTGGGTTCATCGGTTATTATATCCATTTGTAAAGACTGGATACTCTTTTTTCTGGCAACTGTCAAATGGATATTTTTATTTTTTGTACACTATTGCCTGAGACATATTTTCTAATTATGTGCGTCTGAATCTCTTTGATTTCGTGTTTATAAATTTATTATTTTATTCGCCATTCTTTCATTTTTGAGATATCATTGTTTGGATTCATTCACTGTGAAATGCATTCTGTACGACAATACAGTCGGAAAAGTATACAACACTTATTTTTATCGTTATTTAAATTTTTAATTGTTTATTTAATTTTTAGTTATTTACTTATTTATTTATCGCACAGTTGTGTAGATTGCAGATTCTTTTAAATATACATCACAAAAAAAAAAAAAAAAAAAAAAAAAAAAAAAAGCTTCTATAAACAGAATTAATTTTATAAAAAATTTATAAATATATATTTTTTATTTAAAAAATAAAGATTACGTAATACTTTCTAATACCTTAATTAATTGCCTCCATATAACAAAATGTTAATATCACTCATGAAATTCTATAATTTTTGCAAAAATGTGCATAAATAAATTAAAGAAAAAAAAAACAAAAAAAAAAAAACATTGATATTAGTTTTTTTCGTATCTTGGCTAAATGTTTCGCTCAGATATAAATATTGCGTATTCCATTTCCTTAAGAAATTGCACAGATCTTCTGTTTTATTAATTCTGACATTGATAACTTAAAATATTTCTGAAAAATAAACTTTGCCGCACCAAATTCACTTGGCTAACATCTACTATAATTGTATAACGAAACGACTATCAATTAAATATTTCTTATATCATTACTTTGCCCTTGCCATATTATAACGGATTTAATTTGTTAGTTCAGACTATATGATGACACTAATAGAATGTTAAAATCTATAACGATAGATCGATTAATTATATGATATTTTAATTATATTTGGTGCTACTGATTCCAGATGTTAATCCTCCTTGATAGATTGGAGTACAGACTACCAACTTGCATTTATTTAAAGTGTTCATTAATATGGCAGATATTAATCATATTTTAGTTAGAACTATCTTGTAAAATTATTAAATTATCTTTAAATAAATTATCTTTAAGATTGTCATTTAGTTTATTTTATATATAAAAATTCTTTCAGGGGATTAATGCTAAATGATATTAAAAAATTTCTTTGTTAAAATTTTTAGACCACTGTTTTTGATTTTATTACATCAAAAGCGAGACAAGATGAGACACAATTTTATTCTAAATTACATTTATTTTATTCTATTGTAACATTTTCTTTTCCGAGTATAATACGTATTTTGTGTAATCTACCTAAACTATTTTGAAGGTAATGCCCTTATCTTTTACTTTAGAAATCAGAAATATATATTTTAGAAAAGTAATATAGTCTATACATATAATGGAGAAAATAAAAAAAGTAGCTTTTATTATTGCCGTAACCGAGATTTGAATAAACACAGAATACATTAAAATACTAATCAAACTAAAGGAAAATGAAACAAATTTCAAGAAAAATAAATTTACCGCTTCCATATTTAATACTTGAATAAACGCTGAATACATTGAAATAATGAATAAAACTAAATTCAGAAGAAACAAAAATTATACCGCTTTCGTAATCATGATTTTAATATCCATTAAATGCTTTGAAATGACAAAAAAGGAAAAGGAGAAAAGAATAAATTAAAATTGATTTACATTATTCCACTGTCAAATTTAAATAAACAATTAAATCATTGAAATAATGACTGAAACTAAATGCAATCAGAAAAAGAATTTCATATAATATGGCATTTAGTTGAACCTTGACATAAATTAGTGCTTATCAACTTCTGGTGAAAGTTGTATAATACAGTACGAAGCAAAAGTTTAGACAATGAAGAAATTCATGCAGATTTCGAAAAATATTTAATCAATTTTCCTAACATAGCTTGAATGTAATGTGCTGTGCATACAAACAATATTTATAACAATTAAAAGTGATACTGTACATATTGCAAGTAATTAAATGGTAACGAAAATGTAACACTGTCTCAAAAGTAAAGACAAAAATTAAATAAAATCTAAATAAACAATTTTTAAAACCTAATTGTGCAACCGTGCTTCTGTATTACTTCATAAATACTAGATTTCATCGAAGAAACTAAATTTTGCATAGTTTGGGGACCGATGTTGTACTGTGCATCCTCAATAGATGTCTTGAATTCATTGCTATAAACTTTGCGAGAAATGATGCCCCAAAGATTCTCTGAAGGGATAAGATCCGTGTTCCATGCTGGCCAGTCGAGAACTCTTATATTATGAGAATTAAACCAAGATTTTGTATTGTTAGCAGTGTGAATCGAAATATTGTTATCTTTCAAATTGCCACTGAGATTGCCACATAGAACCTCAGAAAATGGCATTAAGTTCTTTTCTAATGTCTTTGTATAATGCTGTGATATTTAACGACCACTGGTAAAGGTCAGAGATACTTGTCCATTATAGCAAAGGACTGATCAAATCATCACCGAGCCCCCTCCTTATCTGCGACTGAAAAAACCTAGAGGTTCCTTCCGCAATCATGCCAATACGATGACCAGGCATCTGGACCATCTAGATTCTACTTTTTTTTCATCGCTAAATATGACTGATTGCCATTTCTGTCCATATGACATATGCTTTCGTGCCCACAACATTCTTTGTAACTTATGACGTAGCTTCAGAGCTGCTTTCTGTTACATTTTGCTATAAACTGTTGTTCCTTTTCCCACAATTCGTCTACTAATCGTATCCTTTGATACAGAGAGTCCCGATGACCTTTGAACTCCACGTACACTCATTTGTTGGGTACTCGCTTGTCTTTGTATCAGGCGATCTTCTTGTATATTTCTCACACGTGGCCTCCCAGATCTACATTATGCTTTATATTCACAACCACGCGATAAAACTTGATGAATAGATTTCTTAGATCTATTAATAATAGCCAAAATTTCTGAAACTCGCTTCCCTTCAGCTTTCAACTGCCAAATCATTGAAACCTCATTCCCTTGAATTTTTTTAGCTCGCGGCATGTCGACTACGAAGCGTTATCGTTTGCAGAACATAAGTACTCAAAATCTGTGACATCATCGATTTTAAATTTACTCATGCCAGCAAATATTCACAGAAACTCATAATCGTGTCTAAACTTTTGCGACAAGCAAATTTTTATTTTTATAAAAATAATAATAATAATAATAATAATAATAAAATTATATCAAATCAAACGACTGTCTTTTGATTATAGCATTTTAAAACATATTTTAAATATATATACTGGTTTTTTTGTAATTCTGACATCATAATTCTAAATATTAAAGATGAATAACGTCATTGTCTAAACTTTTGCGTCGTACTTTAGATGGCGTGCCATCCCACTTTTTCTAAATTTTAACATGGCGGTATATGACAAAATTTCGTATAAATGTGAAAATAATTTCATATAAAAGTAAAAAAGAAAAGGAAAATTTCAAGCTTGTTTTGTTAAACTATAAAAATTCCGTACGTTTATCTCGATTTCATTTTCATTTTTTTTTTTTTTTTTTTTTTTTTTTAAACCATGGAATGTTGAAAAATTTACGGAGATATTTTTTAACGTCTCTTAGAAATTATAACTAAAGTTACAAAATGATTACACATAAAAATTCAAAAATTGATATTGAAGATTAAAATACAAACTTATTTCATTTTAAATTTAAATATATTCAATGAATGAAAAAGAAATATTAAATTATCTGAGCATTTTTTTATGCATTACATTTCTGTATCTTCGCAAAATTGTCACGTTTTATTACTGTAATCGGAATCAAAATCTTATAAATAATTAAATCTTATTCTGGATACCAATTTAAAAGCATTATTTTTCAGAGTTGTGAATTCTGATTTACAACTTTAATGATATCATACGAGATTCTTAAAAGAAATTTTCGATTCAGCGCATGGAGATAGTCTTCAAATTTTTTTAGCAATAACGATTTTCGTTTTAGAATTCCATTTTCTGAAGTATGGGTTAATTCTTTACCTTTACTAAAAGAGTAAAGAAAGTACAATAATACTATATTATGATTTAAATTGAAACTTTATTTGAAACTTTAAGCTTGATTTGAAATAGTTATTTCTCAAATTTTCCAAAATACTGATCGACAATAAAGCGATAAGTAGGTCAATGATACTACATTAAAAGTTCATAAATAATTTGTTACTTTCTGTTACCCATAAAGTAGTGAAAGTATTGTTTTTTGGTCAAATTTTCGAAAGTGACTTCTTGTTATATTTACACGTTTTGAGGTCTCCTGAATTCGAAAATAACATTTTTAGCGGTTCATCTGTGAGTCTGTGTGTGTCAGAGTGTCTGTGTATTTGTCTGTTATCGACATATCTCAAGACAAAATAGTAATTTAGGCCAAACTTGGTATTCTAAATGTGTATCATATAGGGATGCGTCTCTAAGCTTTTCGTTAACATGAAGTAAATGGTTCGTGTACAGGGATACCCAAAGAATTCAAATCCATTACATCTATAATCGAAATTATATTTATGGGGGAAATTGCAGATAAGTAAAGTTTAACCTCTATAGACTGCCCTAAACCAAATTAAATGAATGTATATTTTTTATATGCGTAATAGCGGATCTCATGTAGAATGTGGTAGGGAAATGATTCACTGTTCGTTTACAAGGCTACACAAAAGAACTAAATTTTAGTGCGACATTAGTTGAAAATTGATGAAATTGTATTTCAAGTTGTACCGTGAACTATTACTATAGGATTATATTTAGGTGCACCATGTGGTCGTCTGTACATAATCTTCAAAATATATACAGGGCTGGAAATATTTAAGGGATAACATTCTTTTTTATTGTTAGTGGAAGTGCTTTATTATAATATTTTACCATGTCCAGGAAAGCTGCTCAGGAATTGAAATGAATTCCTCATAGACATATGGTAAATAGGGTGTGTGTTTTAAGCTAAATATTCATCACTTGATCTTTGTATATTTATACTTTTTGAAGCTTCCTTTTCAACCGAAGTGAGGTTTTTTAACGTTTGATATTTGTCTGTGTCTCTTAGAGTAACTTAAAAACGACTAATTTAAAGAGATCCAAAAGTTGAATTTTGAAGTTAATGTAAGTTTGTTTTGGAAAAGTTAGATCAAGACTGATAAGTTTTGAGGAATGATGCATGTAAAAGTTGTTTGAATAATTTTAAGTGAACTTTAAATTTCAATAAGAGATTTAAATTCTTTATAAATGTAGGTGCAATAATGAAACGAGGTTGGAGGGGGGGGGGGATGCCACCACACTCACACAGAACTAATTATCATTTAAATCTCTTTCGAAGCTTAATTTGAATTGTTTTAATTTAAGTTTGCGTAACAGTACCGTTATCTTTCCCCTTAATCTCCAACCTGAATTTATAGTATTAAATTTCAGGGTAAGAGAAAGTGTTGTCAGTGACACACCTTATTACATTATTTATCTTTGTTTAAGAAAATCTAAATTTTACAATTTAAGTGTTATTTAAATAATAAAATGTTCTATGTGTTCTAACATTGTATTTATATTCTTTTATACGAATGATAGTCTGCCAAACTTTTTCACATGGAAGCTTTATTACAAACAAAAACACATAACCGGATAACAAAATACAAATGTTAACACACGTGATTATTTGTACACATAGTGACCATCGACATTAATGTATTTGTCATATCCTGGAAACAATTTCAAAATTCAAGACTGTAAAATTCGATGCCTAGCGATTTAAAAAAGTTCTGTATAGCCATCTGTACCTCTTCATTACTTCCGAAATAACACTCGGTTGCTATCTTCAAAGCACTAAAAAGTTGAAAATTTAAAATGGTAAGATCAGGCAGGAGGTCAGTTAATCCAATGTCTCCACTACCTGTGAATGGTGACTCTCAGAATCTTTCCTTAACGATGAAATCGAATACTTCTACGTCAATGAGATTAACTAGGACTTTATTCAACGAAGATTTTCTACAGAATGTGGTGTAATCTCTAAAATTATTCGTCACATACACCAGCAAGATACCAGCATGGTATCTTGAAATTGATTTCACAGTATGGATAATTTATCAACCAGGTAGTGCGTATGTGAAGAAGTAGTCCAAAATGGTTATTTTTTTATTTCATTGTATATTTTTGTTTAAAATAAAGCTTTATTAACAAAAAATATAATGGAACTCCTTTTTGGAACGTTTCTCGTAAATAAGTAAATTAGAAAAGGCTTTTAACTATTTATTATTAAAATTATATAATTTAAGAGATCTCGCACGGAGTTTTTGTAGTAGTATCAGAATTTGTGAAATTTTAGGAAGGTTTATTTAGTTCAAATGGTTTTCTTGGTTCAAGTGAAATTGATGTTTCTTGATGAAAGTTGAGGAGGAAGTTTTTTATTTCAATAGAGTTATGGCTTTCGGTGACTTTTCGATGTTATATTTGATTTGGAAGTAATTTAAGTGAACTTCACTCAGTATACTCATGGAAAGTGACACCCCCATCGGGGAGTGGTATATCAGAAGTTGGCATACGGTGTATCGGTGTGCAGGGCAATGAATTCAACTACAGCGGTGGTCAAAATTATAATGGCAAGGGAAAAATCGCCAAATCTTGGCTATGTAAATTTTAGGGCAGTTAACCAATGATAACAGAACCAATTTTCATTAGTTTTTATGGAAGTATGTGGGAAATTGGTATTCATAAAATTTATTTTGGATTCAGACAGCCTTGTGACTTGAACAAAATTATAAGAACAATTGCAATTTGTGTTCTAATAATAGCAATTTTCATGATTTTTGTTCTTCACTCTGCACTCTCAGACGACATAAATGCTTACAGAACAATTGAGAGCGTTGTATTCCATTTTTGGAGTCATGCCGCGGGAACTATACTTTCGGACTTAGTGAAACGGAAAGTGGTTCATTTAAAATTTTCATGACTTATTGCACGTCAAATTGCGACAAAACTAAATAGCTAGAGAACGGTCATTTAAAATCTTCTTAAAAATACTGGGAAATATGGGCGACAAAGGCGTACAAGTAGGCCATTTTATGTTTAAGTGTGTAAGAAAAAACTGATAATAAGGCGAGATTGCTCATAAAAACAATTAACGACGGAAAATAAATGGGAATTAAACTTATAATGCAGTGCTCGAACTGTTCGATACGTTTTACCAAAAGAAAAAAAAAGGTTCTTTATGGATAACACTTGTCACCGCCGCCTCTTACAAAAGTTCATAAGAGAATTAGGAGGGGGGTTGGGTTGCTAAAAATTATTTAGTATGGGAAAAATTTGTTATTATGTTATCCTTTCCGATGAGAAATCATCTATCTGGATGGACCAGATACATCATTCCGCTTTTGCTCCATAGTAATGCAATTTTTGGCAAACTCCCTCCTTAGGCGAAAATGAACTTTTGTAAAAGGCAGTCGTGGCAAGTGTTTTCCGTAAAGAACCTTTATTTCTTTTTGTAAAACACATCGAGCAGTTCGAGCACTGCATTATAAGTTTAATTCCAGTTTAATTTTCGTCGATAATTGTTGTTTTATGAGCAATCTCACGTTATTACCATTCTTCTCTTACGCATAGAAACATAAAACGGCCTAATTCTACTTCTTTGTTGTTAATACATGACAATATTTAATATACAGTGGTGGACATAATTATAAGACACCTACCTAATTTGACAAATAGTGAAAGAAAAGATTCAGGGCTGAAAAATGTTTTATCAAATACGCCAAAAATATAAATTTATTCCGTTATCACACGTAATTGTTTTACAGGAATGATATTTTTATAGAGTTAAATAAAAAAAAAATTGAAAAAACCATGGACAAAATTATAAGACACCCTAACATTTTAATTATAACACCTGCTTTTTTTTCGAAAATAATGTGCAATATGCAAGTTTTCTGCAAGCTGTTTTGACGTCAGAAGTTAACTAAAACAGACGATAAACGACTGCAAGCATTTACAAACATGCCACGAGGTACAGAATTAAAAGAAAGTAAAATTCCCGAAATTTGGAGATTAAATAGAACTGGTGCTTCAATTAATAATATTTCAAAAGTTATTAAACGCTCTAGATGTGCAATTAGAAATGTTTTGAAAAGAGGAATTAATGGATCGGGGATTAAAAGATCTGGACGTACTCCTTGCTTGTCCTCTAGGGACAGACGCCATGTGCTTTCGCTCGCTACACATGATAAGATGACCGCTATAGGCATTAAAAATGTTTTGAAACTGAATTGTTCAAGGAGAACCATTCGGAGGGTGTTGCAAAATGATTCCTATGTGAAATATAAAAAATTAAAGAAAAAACCATCGCTTCTAAGCCGGCACAAAATGGAGCGTCTAAACTTCGCTACACAAACTATGCCCTGGACCTCCAAATGGAACTCTATGTTATTTTTTGATGGAAAAAAATTTAACCTGGATGGTCCTGACTGGTTTCTATATTATTGGCATGATTTACGGAAGTCTGTTCATGTACTAATGATCCGCCAGGCTCAGTAATGATTCTGGCTGGTTTTTCAGCTCAAAGAAAAACGGATATTGTTTTTGTGCATTCAAGATTGAATTACGTAAAGTATATGAATCTTCTTAAAGATCAACTAGCCATATACGGTGAACTTTGTGGCGAAAGAAGTACACTGTGGCTGGAAAGTACACTTTCCAGCACGATAACGCGCAGATTCATGCATCACACGAAACAAAAAAGTGGCTTTCAGAGCAAAGTATCATTGTTCTCCCGTGGCATTCTCGCTCCCCAGACTTAAACCCCATAGAAAACTTATGGGGGATCTTAGCCCGTGCGATTTACCGAAATGGGAGGCAGTTTATATGTGTGGAAGACCTAAAGAATGTGCTTGGGAAGAACTGTCTTGGGATATTTTGTTAGAATTGATAGATTCGATGCCGAATCGCATCTTTCATGCTATAAAAAACAATGGCGACTCCACCAAATATTGAATAACCATGTTAGAGGATTTTCTTTTAGACCGTTAGTGTCTGCTAATTACTACGTTGACCACTATATTTGGAAAAAACGGTTGGTGTCTTATAATTTTGTGCATTATGTTTTTAAGTTTTTTCATTAAATTGTATGAAAATATCATTATTATAAAATAATTATGTATGATTACAGAATAAATTTATGTTTTTGACGTATTTGATAAAACATTTTTAAGTTCTGAATCTTTTCTTTCACTATTCGTCGAATTAGATAGGTGTCTTATAATTATGTCCACCACTGTATATATATATATATATATAATATTATAACCGTTCTCTAGCTATTTACTTTTGTCGCAATTTGACGTGCAATAAGTCATAAAAATTTTAAAAGAACAATTTTTCGTTTCTCAAATCCGAAAGTTTATTTCCAGCGGCATGACCCGAAAAATGGAATACGACGCTCTCAATTGCTCCCTAAGAATTTGTGTCATCTGAGAGTGCCGATTGGAGAACAAACAAAAATCATGAAAAATGGGATTTTTAGAACACAAAAGTACAATTGTCATTATAATTTTGTCCAAGTCATAGGGCTGTCTAAATGCAAAATAAATTTTATGAATACCAATTTCCCGTATATTTCCATAAAAACTAATGAAAATTGCTTTATTTATCATTGATTCCCCCATAAAATTTGCATAATATCCAGCGAACGGTAGCCAGGATTTGGTGATCTTTCCCTTGTCTATATAAGTTTGACCACCACTGTTTTGTCTACACCATATGATTGGTACAATAGCAACCAAGGTTATCGCAGGAACCATATTGATTCTACCAAAGATTTGTCTAATACTGTGTTATTTTATTTATTTGGCTTTCATTTAACAGCTTTGAGACCTATAGTTGCAATGACTCTTCCTGAATAATCAATGTTACATTATTTCACAATAACAAAGCAGAATTTCTTCTTTAACTATGTTACTCAATGGCTTCTGATTTTGGCTTCTTGTTTTTCCTGCCATGTCATCTCCGCTTACATTATTCCAGTATGACCTGTTTTAGTAGCGAGGTATTTCAGAGAAATTGTTTGGAGAAATTTTAAAAGAACGTTTTTGAAAGCGATTTTTGAATCAGAATAAATCAAAGTCTATTGAAATATCCAGCATAAATTAATTTAAATGTAATGTCGCCAATAGTTTTAGGATTAATACAATAGCTTGTACCATTGAATATGAATTTCACTTATTATAATTCAATTCATCGGTTATCGGGTATGAGATCACCCCCCTATTAATCATGTTAATAAATTCGTAAGCCTTTAATATTTGTTTTTCTTGTTCCATTTTTTTACTGTTATTAGCACGAATATCAACGTGAGAGGTTGGAAATTACGGAAATTAGTTTTTAGTTATTTATGTGTATGTGTGTGTTTTCAGATTTTAAAGCAAGGAACTGCTGAGTATTTGTTTCTTTCTTTTCTTTTTAAATATGAAGAAATATGTGAAAAATTCGTTTTGCGTCCCTTCCGCCAGAGGAAGCTAATTCCTAAAATTTCTAATATTCCTGAAATTGTTTTATAGTTCAGTCATTAGGTACATTCAGTCATTAGGTTCAGTAGTCGTTCAGTCCCTTAGTACTTGCACGTACAATCCCCAGTACGTTCAGTCATTAGGTGCCCCACTGCTAAAGGTGGGGCACAAGATTTGTTTGTTTTAATTTCTACATATTAGAACTAATAGGTAAAATACAAGTTATCCAACATAGCCGAGTCAGGAAAAATTTTCGTAACTGAATAACCTCGAAAATTTACTACTTTTTTTTTTTTTAATATCTAAGAAATGGTTCAATTTAGCGAAACTTTTCTTATATAAAGATTAAAAGGAGTTAAATTTACCACCACAATTTTTAGTACATCTTTTCCCTTTTTCTTGGTACAAATAGCAAGCGCGTTACAGCTTTTTGAAATTAGACAATTTTTTGCTGAACTTTCTAAAAGAACACAAAAGTTTCTTATAAATAGCGCAAAATAATTATTGAAATTTAATACCTACATTTGCAAGCAAATTTTAATGTTCCCTCTTCACCTTCTTACTTCTTCTTCTTTTTCTTCTTCTTCTTTTTTTTTTTTTTCTTTGAACGTGTAGCGTCTACAATGCCCCACCTTTTTCCGAAATTAATACCTATGACGTCTACGGGGAAGCCACCTTCTCCGCAGAAAATCAAAACTGTAGTATCCGGACAATATGTAAGGGTGTATTGGAGACCACCGTCAATTTCCCACAGTATAGGTATAGCCCGTCGTCAAATATAGTCATCTCATCTCTTCAGTTACTTGGCAACAACGAACGAAGGTCAACGTAATTTTGGTGTGACGTCTTTGTATTTGGCGTTCAAAGCGTAAAATTTTATTATTATTATTATTTTCGGCTTTTATATTGCGATTCAGCATCAAAAGATTTTACCAATGACGTAAGTACAAAGAAAACTATTTTCTGTAATGTTTTCAAGAAAATCGGCTATTAGCACTTGAATTTCTTTGTTAGTCTGAAACTCTCGACATTTTATATATGCCTATTATTATTATTATTATTATTATTATTTTTTTAATAGTCACAATAATTGTAATAGATATTAATTAAAAAAGACAAAATTTTCTTTCTTTTTCTTTTCTTTTCTTTTTTTCTTCTTTTTTTTTTTTTTTTTTTTTTTTTAATATTAGTTCATGTTTTGCATTTCCATACATTAGTTCTTTATAAAGTCGACAAGAAAAAGAGATTGGTACTCAAGATCCCGCCAATGAAATTCTTTTCACAAAGAACTTTATATACTGCTCGAAAGTATACGATATTTTTCTTTGAAAGAAGCATGAAATTCCTACCAGCAGTTTATACGCAGACGTGGATTACAGCAGGCATGTGGGATATTTATCTACATACTTATTTATTTTTTACTACTATAAGAATATGTCTGTTTTCTTGGGATGAAAACAGCTTTATTGCATTGATGACGAATTCATGTTATAAATTTTCAGATTCAACAAAAAGAAATAAATGGTTCAATAAAAGTTTTCGTAAATAGTTTTCCAAGAAATTTCCCGACAAAAAGTTAAAGTATCAATACCTAAAAATTGTATTTTTGTAGAACTTGACAATACAAAGACTACTGGATAAAGGAGATATGTTCTTATATTTTTCTTACTTGAGGGCTTTCCAGAAAAAGGAAACAAATATACATTTTGATTGCCATAATATTTGAACTTCTAAAAGATAAATGCAAATAAATATATTTTCTCAAAATATAAAGCAAATTTTTCGATAA
Source organism: Salticus scenicus (assembly GCA_963930645.1). Lineage (NCBI taxonomy): Eukaryota > Metazoa > Arthropoda > Arachnida > Araneae > Salticidae > Salticus > Salticus scenicus. Next base: position 339,329,755 of record OZ005652.1, on the reverse strand, counting down.
TGAATGTACTGAATATTTTTTTTAAGCGAGAACATTATGGAACTTCTTTAATATTAGGCTTCACACACAAAAAAATCCATTTAGGTTATGACAAATATAAAACTATTTTTTTTATAACTTAAAAGTGTTAGGAAAAATATGGTTGTAATAAATATTATACTTTATAATAATAAGAAAAGTCGATATATATTGTCAGAAAGAGTAATATTTTATTAACAGCATAGCAATAGAACATGTGTAATATCATAAATAAATTTCTCTGTAAAAAGGACTTTATATTTAAAAATTTTACATGACTATTGTTCTAATAAATAATGTACGGTAAGTATTTATTTTATTTTAAGAAAACTTTAACAGGTTTCATGAATATGTTAAAAACTATGAATATGTCTTGATACTTTGTAACTAAAATTTACTTGATATTTGAAGTACTTCAAAATATTTTTTTTTTTTGGACAAAATATTTCCGAACTATTAATTATGTTTCAGTTATTGAAATGTTGCAAAATATTTTGATTATTTCTCTTTGTATTCTTTCTTGTGTGGCGTTTGGCAACAGCTTCAATTTCCAGAGTTTCACTGAATGGCATCAACCTTCCTTTGACTCGTCAGAACAGCTGAGCTATAAATAGGAAGATGAAAGCTCGAGCAGCGGCTTCAAATAGATTATCAATTTTGTTATATTTTAATTTATTTAAGTTGCAAGATGCAACGTAATTTTAGTTATATGTTTTGTTAATAAATTATGTTATTGTTTTAATATGAGTCAGTTTTACTATTATCACCAAATTAAACACAGCCAATTTAAAAGTCCTTATGAAGTAAAATGACACGACTTCATGGGCGACCGTGGTGACCCGCATTAACTACGGCTGTGTAACAAGTGAAGTTTAAGTCTGAAGTGAAAGAATGCTGCTGTGAAATGAAAAGTTTAAAATAAAGTAGTGTATTTCGTAAGTACCTCTTTTTGATTTCACTTATCCTTGAGCTGTGCCAGATTTAAAAAGTTAATTTTGTGCAAATTTTGTTAGAACATGAAAGTTAATTTTGTGTAAATTTTATTAAAACATGAAAGTTAATTTTGAGTAAATTTTATTTAAACATGAAAGCGGTATTTTAAACTTGAGTAATTTTTGTAAATTGAAATTTTTGTATTATCAGTTTAATATTTTAATACTGTTTTAAAGGTCTAATTAAAAAAATAAAGCTAGTGAGTATGACTAAGGAAGAGGAAAAACTAAATTCTGAAATTTTTAAGGTAGCTTTTCGTGCACCCCCCATTTGGAAAAATGATGTTGAATTGTGGTTTTTTCAGATTGAGGCAAACTTTAAAACCTCAGGTATTATATCTGAAACCACACAGTTTTATTGCACTGTATCTGCGTTAGATGTAGAAACGTTATCTTATGTACGCGATATAATTCGCTCCCCTCCTGAGGAAAATCTTTATAAGCAGCTTAAAGACCGTATTTGTAAACAATACGCGCAGTCTCAGAATGCTCGATTAAAATCATTACTTCAGGATTTACAGTTGGGAGATCAGCGTCCTTCTCAACTTTTGCATGAAATGCAAATTTTAGCTGAAAACAAAATTTCAGATGAAGTGTTAAAACAACTATGGTTGCAAAGACTTCCGTTAAATATGCAGCAAATATTATCCATAAGTAAAGATAAACTTAGCGAATTGTCTCAAATTGCAGATAAAATTTGTGAAATTTCAGGAACTGTAAATGAAATTAAACCAACTTTTGCAGATCCTGGTACTGAAAATGAAATAAAGACTTTACGATTACAAATCGCTGAATTATCTGAAAAAGTGGATAAATTGTTTAAACGTACTAGTGTATTTGGACCTAGATCAAGAAGTAGATCGCGTACTAAAAATAATTCTGATGTACAGAAAAACAAACCTTTTTGCTGGTATCATTTTAAATTTGGTAATAAAGCTAAAAAGTGTGTAAAACCTTGCTCTTTTGATTTAAACTGATGGGCTCCCCTCTTTTAGCGACGGTGTGGAGAAATAGATTAAGTAGTCGCTTGAGCGTGTCGGATCGAAAATCTGGTTTAACATTTTTGGTAGATTCTGGCGCCTGCGTTTCTGTCTTGCCCAGGAATAAAAATATTCATAAAACATCAAAAGATTGCATACTTTATACTGCTAATGGTACCAGAATTAATACTTATGGATTTAAGCGGTTAACGCTAGATCTTGGTTTATGCAGAGAGTTTCCTTGGTCCTTTATGATAGCTGATGTATCCCGACCAATTTTGGGTGCAGATTTTTTGGAAAATTATGGAATTCTAATAGACTTTAAAAATAGAAAATTATTAGATCATAATAACTTAAAAATTAATGCTTTTATTTCACAAGGAAAATACGAGAGTTTAAGTACTGTAAATAAAATTTCTAAGTATTATGAAATCTTATCTGAATTTCCAAATATAACTAATCCTGCAACATTAAAAAATATTAAAAAGAAACATTCAGTTACTCATCAAATTTTAACTAAAGGTCAACCAATATTTTCAAAAGCACGTAGGTTAAATCCGGAAAATCTTGAAATTGCAAAGAGGGAAATTTCAAATTTGATTGAACAAGGTATTTTACATCCGTCGAAAAGTTCATGGGCAAGCCCTATTCATTTAGTACCCAAAACGAATGGGGAATGGAGAGTATGCGGAGATTTCCGTAGGGTCAATGCTCAAACAATTCCGGAAAAATATCCTATACCTCATATTCATGATTTTTCTCATAATTTGCATAATAAAAATATATTTTCAAAGCTAGACTTAATTAAAGCCTACCACCAGATACCTTTAGATAAAGATTCTATAGATAAATCTGCAATAATTACCCCCTTTGGTTTATATGAGCATCTTTTTATGTGTATGCGACTCTCAAATGCAGCTCAAAGTTTTCAACGATTTATCGATGAGGTTGTTCGCAATTTAAATTGTTGCGTTGTCTATTTAGATGACGTATTAATTTTTTCTGATAATGAAGAACAGCAATTAAATGATTTAAGAACTGTATTTAAACGGTTTAATGACTACGGCATTGTACTTAATGCAGAAAAATGCATTTTTGGTCAAAAAGAAGTTAAATTTCTTGGACATTTAGTTTCTAGTGCAGGTTTATCTCCTTTACCTGAGAAAATGGAAACCTTAAAAAATTTTCCTTTGCCAGAAATGGTACAAGAATTACGTAGGTTCCTAGTAATGCTAAACTTTTATCATAGATTCCTAAAAAATGCTGCTGGGTTACAAGCTCCATTATATGAACTTCGTAAGGGTTCAAAAAAGAATGACCGAACAAAAATTAACTTGTCAGATGAACTTAAACATAATTTTTTTGAATGTAAGGGAGCTTTAGCAGATGTAGTTTTATTAGCTTACTATAATCCCGAAGCTCAAATTTCATTAATGGTAGATGCTAGTAACTTAGCGATAGGTTCAGTTTTACAACAAACATTTAACGGAATTTCCGAACCTTTGTCATTTTTTTTCTAGGAAACTTTCAAATGCTGAACAGAAATATAGTACATATGATCGCGAATTGCTTGCACTTTATAGTTCTGTACGTCATTTTCGATATATGTTAGAAGGACGTCAGTTTACTATTTTTACTGATCATAAGCCTCTTACATTCGCATTTTTAAAAAAGGGCGCATCCTCGCCAAGACAGGAACGCCATTCAGAGTACATAGCACAATTTTCCACCGATATACAATATATTTCGGGTAAAGAAAATGTAGTAGCAGATACTTTGTCTAGAATTTCTCAAATAAGTTTATATGATGAAAAGTGTTATGAATCAATGGCACAAGCTCAGCTCGGGGATAAGGATTTCAAAATTTTAAAAGAGGGAAATACATCCTTAGTTTTTAAGGAATTTAAAATTTCAAAAGAAGGCCCACCTCTTTATTGTGACACTTCTACTGGATCTGTAAGACCTTATGTTCCAAAGGAAATTCGTTTAGAGATATTTAAGAATTTACATAATCTTTCACATCCTGGTGTTAAAGCCAGTATTAAACTGATAAGTGAAAGATTTATTTGGAAAGATTTAAAAAAAAAAATAATTTGCAGCATGGGTTAAAGCTTGCATAAATTGTCAAAAATCTAAAATACATAAGCATGTAGCTTCACCTGTGGGATCATATGAATTACCACGATGTCGATTCAGTCATGTGAACATTGACATTGTTGGACCTTTGCCCCCCTCAAAAGGATTTACATATTGTTTAACCTGTGTGGATAGATTCAGCCGGTGGCCTGAGGTTTTCCCCATGGTGGATCAGACTGCAGTAACTGTAGCTGAGACATTTTTTTCAGGCTGGATTGCCAGATTTGGTGTACCTGAAAAAATTACAACCGACCAAGGTCGCCAATTTGAAAGCCAACTTTTTTCAAATTTAACGAAAAAGTTGGGGATTCACAAACTGCGTACAACGGCCTATAATCCAACCTCAGACGGTTTAGTGGAACGTTTCCATAGGTAACTTAAATATTCTATTAAATGTCATGCTACTGAAAAATGGACTGAAGTTTTGCCAGTAATTTTATTGGGCATCAGATCCAGTTTCAAAGATGACATTCAGGCAACAGTTGCCGAAATGGTTCACGGTTCACCCTTAAGATTACCCGGTGAATTTTTTCGAGATACTGAACTTAAATTTCAACAAACAGATTTCCTAGTTTTATTAAGGGAGCATATCGGACAACTGCGCCCTGTTGATATGTCTAGACATAATGTTCAAAAAGTGTTTATGCATAAAGAACTTAATACATGTCCTTTTGTTTTCCATAGACAGGATTTCATTCGCAGGCCTTTGCAGCAGCCGTACGAGAGACCATTCAAGGTGCTGTCTCGTCATCCGAAACACTTCAGGATCCTGGTTCGAGGCACAGAAAGGACAGTCTCTATTAACCGGTTAAAGCCAGCGTTCTTCATGAATCCGGATTTGGAGCCTGAAAGGGAGCAGGAATCTGATCGAGGAATCATCTTGAGATCTGGAAAACGAGTCACGTTCTCAGTATAGATGTCGTCTGAAAGACTGGAGGGGGCGTCCTGTAGCGTTTCGCAACAGCTTCAATTTCCAGAGTTTCACTGAATGGCATCAACCTTCCTTTGACTCGTCAGAACAGCTGAGCTATAAATAGGAAGATGAAAGCTCGAGCAGCGGCTTCAAATAGATTATCAATTTTGTTATAATTTAATTTATTTAAGTTGCAAGATGCAACATAATTTTAGTTATATGTTTTGTTAATAAATTATGTTATTGTTTTAATGAGTCAGTTTTACTATTATCACCAAATTAAATATACAGCCAGTTTAAAAGTCCTTATGAAGTAAAATGCCACGACTTCATGGGCGACACTTGTATTTCCATTGTAGCAAAACAAATGAAATATTAACAAGACTGCTTAACAAAATATTAAATTTTTTTTTTTACAATGTTATAAGAATTTTTAATTAAGGTAAATGAAAATGAGTAATCAGATAATTGAACCTAACTAATGGTTTTGGCTTTTTTTTTTTTTTTTTTACTTCAGCTCACTATACTTATTTACTTCAATATAATATTTTTCAGACAAAAAAAAAAAAAAAAAAAAAAAACAGATTCTGTGAAAATCGAAACATTCCTCGGAAAAATTTCTTTTTCCTGAAACAACAATTCTATTTCTTTTCTGAACAAAACGGTCTTCACACCATGAGTGGGTCTTGGAAAAGTAACCATTCCCGATGTGCTTCACTCATGACAACTAGAGTTAAACCATGTTCTTTTTGTGGTGATCAACAAAAAATCAAAGCTAAGTTTTCATATTTTTCTTAGACGAAATAATAAAATCAACAATTATAGAAAATCCTCTCAATTTCACACATCGTGTAATTGTAAATATTGCATGGACGCTCTTATTTTTAAGGGTGATCGTTGTCGGCTAAACCACTATTCTAAACTTAATACTGGACACTTTATGAATCTTTTTATATTTGAAGATTAGATGAAAGACTTTTCAGAACTTCATAAAATGCTATTTTGTTCAGGCCACTACTCCTAAATAGTCTTGACAAATATGTTAGTTGAATGATAAGCGCTGTGGACATTAGCTTTCATGTGCCACTTTTGCGTCTCAGTTCGAACACGGTTGAAGAGATTAATGCCAGGTCGCACTCCTCGACCAAGCCGTTCGGAGTTTTCCCATGATTTTCTCAGACATTAGCGTAAATACGGGCTAGGATCCCTTAGATAACCCCCCCCCCCCCACACACACACACACAGAGGGCATTCTGCGCACAGGCCTAGAACCCTAATACAGTCAATCGGCGACGTTAAGCATACAACCAATAAGGCATGCTTGTTAGTAGAGGTTGAAAATGCACATAAGGAAGTAGATCTCGGGGAAATTCGTCCTAGTTTGTAAAATAAAATAAAATAAATTTTAAAGTGACAAACCAATATCATTTCCAAACGATTTTGAATTATATGGGGCTCGGCATGAAAAGCATAGTCATTCCCCTTAACCTAGCTTAAGCTCTTTTTTTTTTTTTTTTTGTTTCTGCACTTGAACTATTTGAGGGAAAACTCATATGGAAGAAGTTACAACCGCCAATACCTTTTTTGTTGTACATTCCATATCTTAAAGCAGAGGTAAAGATTGTAGTAATTTTTATGATGGATAAAATTAAGTATTTTTAGGCATTTTTTAGTCATAGCGTACATTAACGAAATCATTCTAAAATTTATTTTACGTATAATCATTTTATGTTTATTATGAATATCTAAAATTATTTGACTTATAAATCAATTTAATTTTTATATTTCTAAATATTTATAAGGAAATATAAAATAAGATAATTTCCTGGGGATTTTCCCCTTCCCTCACATTTATTACTGAAAAGTAATTTTAAACTCAGAAAATTAACCGATTGTTCTCATAGTAATGGTAATCTCTCCGAATTGACATGGATATTTTTTTTCTTGGTGTCTTTTAGTTATATATTTTCCACTCGTAACCGTAATCAGTACAAATTTTATTCATTTTTTATTTCTAACATATTGTACATATTAGTGCAGATGAACTTAAGAAAATTGTTTTTATCTGTTCAAATGTATTTAAATATTATTATTGATTACGTCTAATAAAATGTCTTTAAACTTGACGCTATATATATATATATTCTAGTACTTCAGAAAAAATAAATCAATGAAATAGATTCTTGTAAAAAGGAATTTTGTTTCAAAAATATGATTTTTCATTTGTTTAAATAAACAAAAATATTTATGATTTTGATCTGTTTAAGTGTGGTATTATTTTGAAATTACGGTAGTATACGTTGAGAGCTGTTTACATATGTTTAAAATTAATAAATTATTCTTTTTTAGTAGATAGTTAGAAAAAGTCAAATTTCTCCTCAAAAATTGCGCCACTCTTTAACCACGCAGAAATACTCTTAAGTGTACTTACACAATGAATAAAGATATTTTGTTTTGAAAACTTGCTTTGGGTTTCATTTAACTTTAAAGTGGACTAGAATTTCTCTGGGTCTAAAAAATTATAATCAATGTTTTAATTTCGCATTAATAATGTTTATTTCTTATTTGAACTAGTTCAAACAGATAAATGGAATTTCATTGAGATGGTAACTAATTTTCTTTTACTTCGAAGTACAAAGAAAAAAGAAGTTCAACGATCGCTTCTGCGTTTTTTGTCAGACATTAAACAGTTTAAAGCAATGTATTTTTTCAGTATAAGACAACTTCCAGTAAGTAACATAACTTTAAAATTTAAAAATAAAATAAAATAAATAAAATAAAATAAATTAATTAACTGTTATGCTAAAAGTTTACTTTTATGCACTACTAGAAAAATTATTTAATTACAAAAGAAAACAAAATACATAAAAAGTTAAAAGCTCTCTTTTTTTAGCCCACAGGACACATATAGAAAAAACACTATTTTTGAAGTAATGTTTCATTAAACTTTTATAATATTAATTAGGATAATCACTATTTTTTTGGAAATAGTAATACTAAAAAGTTAAGAAAATTTTTGGCATGTATAAATAAGTAAATTTGGATATTTTATTACTAATGAAGTACAAAAATTCAGTATTTAAAATATATCCTTCACTTATTTGAAAAATAAACTTTTATTACCGAGTGCATTATGTAAATAAATTCAATTCGTGATTGATTTATGTAACAGGAATATTTTCTTCAAGTTTTCCAGGAATTATGTAAGTAAAATAATATATTAATAAAATAGTGATATCAGATTTTTTAAACTGTGCATAATTTATTGCTACTTAATCTAGTAAATGACTGATTCAATTCATATTTATTTTTGTAATTTTTTTTGTTAAATAAGCTTTCCAATAATGAACGTAATAGGAATTCCTCAATTAAATAATGACAGCATGTATATATATATATATATATATATTAATTGAGTATAAACTACTGCTATTTCATTTGATAAATGATTAATTCAGTATCATCTTTAATTGGTATCAATATTCAATTAAATGGGCAATAGGATAATGTAAATAAAGCAATACCTTAATAAAATTGTAATAGCATAATTGATTAAATCATGTAGAAGTACTACGATTGATTTTGTTAAAATGTCTGAATCCACTCAACATTTAAGTGTGTAATTGTTCGTTTAATGGCCTTGAAATAATGTAAGTAAATCCATTTATCAATAAAATTATTTTATAAAATATTTTAAATCAAATACAATCTATATATTACATTTTCATCTGACAGATATTGATTTATTTTTCAATGAAACAATGAATAATGTAAATAAATTATTACATCGATTAAATCATTACAGCAGATTGCTATATTAAATTCAGAATATTACTATTTATTCATATAAATGATTATCTCAATTCATCATTGGTTTATATAAGTGTTTCGTACAATTTGGCATTATATAATGTAATTTAATTTATAAATTAATTTTTCAATTAAATCGTACATTTATGCTATTTAGTTTATTATTTTACATAAATGAATTAAGCAATTTTTTATTGTTTATTGAAAATATTAATCTATTTAACTGTTTATTTCTTTGAGAAGCAGCGGTCAATGTGTGTAACATTACAAAATAAAATGATATTTGTCATGCAATGTAATTGAAATCATTATAATCATTAAATATATATATATATATATATATTAGTTTAACACTCTGTACAAATGCATTTTAAAGCGTACAAAAATCAAATCTGCCCGAATGGTATATAATCAAGAACAAGTTAGTGCAATCTGAAAAAATGATTGATGCAAATTATAATTTTTTATTCAGTTTTTTGACAGTTTTTTTTTCCAATATGCCACCGAATAATGTAAATAAATTCATTCATTAATTAAATCATAAGAGCGGAATGTTTTAAGCGAGTACAAGTCCCTGCTATTTTATTTGGTAAAGTATGATTTAACTCATCATTGATTTACGTGAGCGTTACGTTTAATGAGCTATTAAATTGTATAAGTGAATAAGGTAATATGTTAACTAAATCATGTATGCAGAATATCCAATTAATTATTCTATGTAATTGAATTTTAGAAATAATTGTTATTTCATTAAAAAATGTATTATACACTAACTACCAATATGTATTTGGACACTTTCCAATTTAGAGGTTTTGTCAAATATACAGAAAGGTCGGTAGGATATATTTTGAAACTTTGGGAGTATAAAGAACGTATTATACCTCATACATTTCTGCAAAAGTTTTGTCCTGAAGAGGAAATTTATTACTATTATTATTATTATTATTTAACTACTATAAATCAGTCAAAAATCTGAAGCACTACTATTCTATATCCTAAAACAAATAATACAAAAATATCATAAATGTATGTGCTTTATTATGTTTATATCTAATATTTAAATTCATATATATATATATATGTGTGTATGTATGTATATGTATCGTAACAGAAAAATAAAGTCAAGCAGAATATTGCATATTTATAAATATTAAGAATATTTATAAATATACAATGTAAATATTTTCCCCACGTAATGCCAATTTTCATTTAAAAATAAGAATAAATGAATATCATTTTATCGTTCAGAAATTAGTACACGACTCTTTAAAAATGTAAAATAAATAAATAATAACGGTTACAATAAATATAAATGATATCATTATTTGTGTCAAAGGTAATGTTTACTAGAAAAGTAAATTTTTAGAAAAGAAAGTGACTCTCAACACTAATTCTGCCAATAAACGAAATTGGTACTAAAGCTTATCGATACCAAATAATTCCAAAATGCTTCAGCTATAAATTTATAGTTAAATGTAACGTAGCATGATCAGCTTTGTTAGTAATATCCATTTCAATTACAAAAATATAAAAAATTCTTTATTTATATGCATATATTTATTTTTTAATATATTGGAGAAACTTCTACTATTCCGATCGATCTTTCTTAAATGTATTTAGACTTTAATTAAATATCTCTGAAAAGTGGTGCTTTTATGGTTTCTGCAAAGGAAATGTGGAAAGCTATTCCATTAAAGAACTTAATGGAATCTTCATGTCTGTGAAAATAGTCAATAAATGTGTAATATAATTAGATTTCTTTGAAAAGCTAATACATTGCATTAAAGGTTTATTGCGTTTTGTATAATTTTCTATCAAAATCTATAGATAAAAAAATTCTTTTTTGTGATTTCATGAAATACAATGAGCAAAATGAGTAATATTATGTGTGTTTAAAATTTATGGTCAGAGTGATCCTATACACTTAAGCAAGAGGCAACCAGAAACGTATGAGGTGCGACCACTCCAAAAAGATGCTCTTGACCGTCATTTTGTTTTCATAAAATGGATGTTATGTTATATCATGTTTTAATTAGCTATAAAAAGTACACCGCACAACCAATCCCTGCAAAACTTCGTACACTTATTAATGAGCATGAAATCTCTCAAACGCCGTAATTTTTAGTTCAATCGAATAGTTGGTTCAAAAAATATTATGTAAAAATCTTAATTTAACATTTTTTTTTTTTTTCATAAACTAGGGGGCACTATAGAGAAAGTATTGGATTCGTGAAAATTTTCGAACGCCAGTTTTCGATGGATTTACGCGTTTTGGGATTTCTGAACCTGATTTGACTGTTTTTAGAAATGTCTGTCTGTCTGTGTGGTGTGTATCACAAATTTTGTGGACGCTGTATCTCACGAACCAATTAACGAAATTTAATCAATCTTGGTATTTAGTTGGATCCTGACATAAACTGGTGCTGATTAGATTTGTGGAACAATTGCTCAACAGGTGGCGCTCTCATCGTACTTTTTCTAAATTTTTAACATGGCAGTATAGGACAAAATCTATATACTAATAGGCAAGCATAAAATTTGTAGTCCCTTTTTAACATATTAATTATGGGATTAGAGGGTTGAAAATGGTATCATTCAAAAGGTATTGTTAGCCGGAAGGTGCGAATACAAATATTATTTTCTTACGATGTCAAGAAGGTATTTAAAAATACATTTATTTTTTATGCATTTTCTCCCATTTTTCCCTCTTATACACGTATTCCTTTACATTAAAAAATACCTAAAAGTAAAAAGTTGTTAAATCTGGCAATTTCATAAAGCTCAAGTAAAACCATACACATAGTAATTTGTATAATGTAGCATCACTATACGCAAGTGAAGTGATGACGTCACTGTCTGTCCATGGAGCCATGAAAAAGATTTTCTATGTTAATCATTCATTGGATTTTTTGTAAAAAATATTGAAAAAAAAAAAAAGGAAATTATCTGCCGATTTTAATTCCGATATTTGGGTACAGTTATATATAAGTTACTGTCTACATGTGTTTGATTGAGTTATTTTTTCAGTAAAGTTGATAAAATTTTAATTTAAAATCACAGAACTCCAGAAAAAAAATGGCAAACTTCCAGTTTCAAATGTAAACAAAAACATTTCATTTCAAAGGGTGATATTTAAACAATAAATATTCAACTAATATACTAAATAAAAGGAAAATGGATTTGTTACTAACTGCTGCATGTATAAGTAGACGACACGGAAAAAATTCCGATTTCCGTTTTTTGCTGAATTTACATGTTTTGAGCTTTCTTTACGTTTTAATTAACTGAAATTGGCTACTTATTTTTTAAAAAAGTGTCTTTATTGCTAGCTTTTGTGGGTAGAAGAAGCAAGTTGAAGATACATAAAAACTTTTGATTTCCGGTTTTCGATGAATTTACACGTTTTGAGATTTCCTTGCATTTTAATTAAGTGAAATTGACTACTAATTTTTATTTTTTTAAAAGTGGATTTATTATTCTTTCCTCTGCATATATAAGTAGAAAATATAAGATTCAGAAAAATCTTAGATTTTCGGTTTTCGATAAAGTTACACGTTTTGAAATTTCCCGAACTCAATTCGACCATTTTTGAAAAATATCTTTTTTTTTTTTTTTTTTTTTTTTTTTTTTTTTTGTTCAAACACTGTACTTTATGAACCAATCAAATTAATTTAACAGAATTTGATACTTGGTTGGGCCTTGGTTTGACATGGTACCTATTAGCTTCTAGGCTGTATCACACAACAAGGGGCGTTTTCACGTTGCGATTTTCTCTCATTTCAGGAAAGGCTAACATCTACAGAGAGAAATAATTATATTAAGTAATACTCTGTTGATTCAGTTAGAGTAAATATTGGCAAACAATTGCCGAAGCTGTGTTGCAATTACATTCCGTTTAGGACAAGACAATAACTTTGCTTTGCCTCGCTTTGCAAAAAAAAAAAAAAAAAAAAAAAAAATGGTAGAGTTTCGACCACTGGGCGATACTAGTTTCTTATAAATTCACATATGAGAGCTATTTTAATCATGTGATTGTAAAATTAATATTAATTATTGATAATAGTTGTAGTTAAACAGGGAAAAAAAATGGGCATGTGGGGGCATCGCTTCCTCGCCTGGGGGGAAGTACCCCTTCTCCCCAACCCCTCAGAGGGAGAAATTTTCCGCATGGTTATCTTTCGAAAGATCTCATCAATATCTTTTAAACGAATGGTTGAACTATAGATCTGTGATAATTAAAAAAAAAAAAAATCTGATAATTGCAAAATATTGAGTTTCTTTTGGTATTTAGTGATATAATTCTGTCATATAAAAATCGTCTGAATTTAAAACTTAAAATAATTTAATAATTTAATAAATAGTTTGTATTGAATGAATTTTTTGTAAAATTATATAGAAGAAAGTAATGTGGTAGCCACATGATACTAGTTTCTTTCTTTCTTTCTTTCTTTTTAACTCGCATTTCATTTCAACAAGCATTGCAAGAATACATACACTATCTACCAATAAATATTTGAGCGCATTGGAATTTAGACGTCTTATCAAATATATAGAAAAATTCTGCAGGAATTATCATGAAAATTTGGGACTATGAAGAATTACGTTTTAGTAATTACTTTTTACAGGGCGATCGAAAACATTTTGATTTTTGTTTAATTTCTATTTGCTCCCCTTTTCTTTTTCAGGATAAAACTTTTGCTAAAATATATGAGGTATAACATGTTTTTTATACTCCCAAAATTTCAAAATAATTACTAATGAGTTTTTCTACATATTTGAACTAGTATGTTCTCGCCACCCCATGACTTTCTTCTATATTTTCTCATACAAATTAACTTAGTAAAAATAATTGATTAAAATTATTATTTAAAAAATGATCTTCCATCATAATGCAGACGATTTCAATATTAGAGAAGTAGTATAACACTAAATATATATATATATATATATATAAAATTAACATTACATTAAGAAAAAGGTAATAAAAAGCACGCGAGCAAAATGAAAAAAAAAACTAGTATGTTGTGGCCACCACATGACTTTCTTCTATACTTTCCTATACAAATTCACTCAGTAAAAATAATTTATTAAAATTATTATTTAAAAAAATATCTTCCATGATAATGCCAACGATTTCCATATTAGAGAAGTAGTATAACACTAAATATCCAAAAAAAGCCAATTTTATTCTCAATATTATTTTTTTTTTTTTTTTTTTGTAAAACTGAAAAAAAAAATCGATAACTTTATTTTAAATTATTGCATATTGATGGTTCAACCGTTCGTTTTAAAGGTATTGGCGAGCTGTTTTGAAAGATACCCAACATGAAAATTTACTTCCCTCGTGAGGGAACTTCCTCCCCCCCCCCCCCCCCCACCCAGGGGAAAGGCGAGGCTCCTACATACACAATTTTTTTTCCAGTTGACTGTATTATAAATAATTATTTTAAATTTCATAATGATTCTTAAAAAATAATTCTCTTTATGCACATTTATACAAAATTTGTTCTATACCCGAATGTTAGAAATTAAGAAAAAGTGGAATGGCAACGTAAGCTGTTGGACAATTTTTACCAAAAGTTGATAGGCACTAATTTATGTCAGTGTGTAATTACATACCAATTTGTATGAAATTCTGTGCAGTTGTACCTGAGATACAGCCACCGCAATATTTTGTCACACGCACAGAGAGAGAAAGAGACAGACAGACATTTTCTAAAAATGGTCAAATCGTGTTCTACAGCTCTCAAAACGTGTAAATTCATCAAAAACTTGAGATCGAAAATTTTTACGAATTCAATACTTTCTTCTATTGAATATAGAAGAAAGTAAAAAAACGTGTAAATTTGAAAGTGTGCAAATACTTATTGATAGATAGAGCATTAAAATTCTCTTTGTTTACACTTTATTTCATATGCATCAAAATATTGTCAATAGTTTATTCATTTTATATATTATTTGTGATTTTGAATGATGCGAAAATAGAATTATTTAGTTGTAAGTCCGAAGTGAAAATTAAAGTTTCTTATTGAGAAGCCTTTAAGAGCCTGGATTGATTAGTTATTTGGTAGTTATCAAGAACTACCGAAAAAGTAATTACATTGTTAAGTTCTGTGTGAAATTCAATTTCCTTTTAGATGATAGTATTTTACGGAAAATGTACTTATCTAAAATGTATTAGTTTAATGAGAATTTTGAGCAACACAAAAGTCGAAAATCATATAAAAATTTTACTATCACAAAAATTTGAATATAAGAGAATTTTATTATAATACATCTTATATATCCTTATCCATTCCTCTTTATATAAAAATGACCTTTTTTTTATTTTGTAATATATGTAATACTTCTAAATTACACATTGCTCTAATAAAGTTTGGTAACATTTCATGACAATGACATATTTTCTATCCAACAGGTCTTTTACTTCAGAGGTCATAGTAAATAAATTTTTCAATAGAATAGTAAATAAATTTTCATAGTAAATAAATTTTTACAGTTAAAAATTTTTTCTATGTGTTGAAACACATAGAAAAATAGAACTAACCATTTTAATAATTTTGATCGACTTAAATTTTTCATTTATGAAAATCAAAATATTATTTTTAATCAATTAATACCGATCTTATACTCAACATACAATGCATAAAATCGTATTTTTTGTTTTTTTTTTTAAACTACAATTTGTACGGAATGTCAGAATTTTAGATATGAAACATGATTTACATCCTAAATTGTATGTACGTATAACAATATCATTTATGTGATATACTTGAATACACGGGATTTAGCTTATTTGTAGAGACTTATCGATTGGTAGTATCTTTACAGTTGGATATATCAACTCAATTTCAACGAAAACATTACGAATCCTTAAAGTAATTAAAATTTAAATATTATTCATTTTTGTTACTTTGGAACATAAAAAAATCTATTTTCAACTCACACATATGAGTGAAAAGGCTTGAGGGAGTTGACGAATTTGGCGACAGAGGTTTCTCGAAAAATAGTAGTTTAAGTTTGCAAAGACCCATCTCTCTCTGTTTGAAACACAGTTAACATTTTTTTCATAATCTACGGATTTTTTGTCACTAAATTTTGACAAAGGAAAGCAGGTAACTGTTTTTGAGTAAATTCCAGTGGAATTAGACCTCTTGGCTGTGAGTTTGTCATTGAGACAAGCTGATAACTATTGCCCTTAAAACAGCGATATAAGTGCAATGTGGTACGTATAAAACGATATTTGTAATTTTTCTGGTAGGATTAGTAGTTTTATATGATTTTTTTGTAAATATTCGCAGAATAAAATTTACTGCTTACTTACAAATATTTTCTTACACAAACAAACGTCAAAGTTTTCATAATACTAATGTACATTTTAATAGGTGTATAAGGACATGTACAAGGTGTACACATATGTGGTTTTTATTTATTTATTTATTTTTTTTTCAATTTCAGAATTGTTTTGTGAGGTACGGTGCATGAAAACAACGTATTTCGAAAAAAGTTAAAAAATAACACGCGTGACCTATTACAACTTCGTTGTTTTTCTTTTTGAATTTCTTTGTTATGTATTGATCACAGACGTCTATAGATTTTAATACGTTATTTTATCACGGTTTATACATTTGAAAACATTAAAACAACGCTTTGAAAATGTTATTACTTATAACATATTATTTCTGTTTTTTTTTTTTTTTTTTTTTTAATAATATACTTGGAAAGCATCGAACTTTTTTTTATCTACCTTTTAATTTTGTGTTAAGGTCATTGTGCCTAAATGCGATAACCCATAAATGCGACAAAGTTCTTCTACTGAAAATCTAAATGCTTAAATCATAAACCTATAAATCATAATGGAACATACACATTTCAAGAACGGTTCGCGAAAGTTTTCGTTAAATTTTAAAGGTTTTTTCTAGTAGAATTTTCTTTTGCAGTAAACATTGTCCATTATGGCTTTCCGACGTCTTTTCCTAATTGCGATAAAAAATTTTCAAATAGTAACTGTAATTTTATCCTTTCATCTTTCAA
Organism: Salticus scenicus; assembly: GCA_963930645.1. Taxonomy (NCBI): domain Eukaryota; kingdom Metazoa; phylum Arthropoda; class Arachnida; order Araneae; family Salticidae; genus Salticus; species Salticus scenicus. The sequence goes on along the minus strand of OZ005652.1, from coordinate 339,312,872 downwards.
GATCAAATAACCACTGTTACGTCATGTGCTTGAATACACTTCATACCTACCAGAAGAAAATAAAAAAAAATACTACATTTTTTTAAAAAGAGGTGTTTAAAATTTGTATCGCATTTAAGGGTCTGTTTACACCATTTTCCTAAATGCGACAAATTTTATCCCTTAAATGCGGCGAATTTTACAGTTGATATATTAAGGGAAGTTTAAGCATTTTTTCCTTTTTAACACTTTCCAACAAGGTTCAAAAGTGACTTAGACTTGTCTGTCCCTCTGTCCGCCTGTCTGTCCGCGCTCTAATTCCTGTAGGGACACCCGAAAGTATTCCAAAGCACTGTATTCTATGATAAGAAATTGCTGTAAACCATATTTAATACCTTAACTGTATACAAATCTTAGTGAAATTGAATCATGTTATTCAAGTTCACTATCGGATGTTTCATATATAAAATGGAATAAATACCACCACTAGTTTGTACACAGGGACACTCGAAAGTACTCCAAAGCATTGCGTTCTATGAGAGGTATTTCTATAAACCAAATTTTAATAACTTTACTTTCCACAAAGTTTAATGAAATTGAAATATGTCATTCATATGCACAAAAGAATGCTTTGCATAGAATATAGCATGATTAGCATTATATTTACAGGGCCACACAAAAATATTCAGTTACATTAAGATCTGTTCATAAAAATTTGCTATAATTTCAATTTCGTTTACATTAAGCGTTTTTAACATTGTCTAACAATTTTCATCTGTGAATATAATTTCAATTTAAGTATCTGTCTGTTCGTCTGTCCGCGCTCTAGCTCCAGTAAATATTTATGTAATTTCTTGAAACTGATATATGTTATTCAAGTTCACTATCGGATGTTCCCTATTGAAAAAGGAGTTAATATCTCTACTGGTTTGTGTACAGAGGCACCCAAACCTTTTACAAAGCATTGTGTTCTATGAGAGATATTTCTATAAACCATATTTTAATACCTTTACTGTACACAAACCTTAATGAAATTGAGAAATGTCATTCAAGTTCACTATCGGATGTTTTATATATTAAATGGAGTAAATACCACCACTGGTTTGGGCACAGAGACCCTTGAAAGCATACCAAAGCATTGCGTTATATGAGAAGTATTTCTATAAACCAAATTTTGATAACTTTGCTTTCCACAAAGCTTAATGAAACTGAAATGTGTTATTAATATGCACAAAAGAGTGCTTTCTATAGAATATAGTATGTTTAGTATTAGTTTTACAGAGCAACAGAAAAATATTCAGATACATAAAGAGCTATTAAGAAAAGTTTGCTGGAATTGCACTTTCGTTTACATTAAGCGTTTTTAACATTTTCTAACAATTTTTAAGTGTGAATATAATTTCAATTTGTGTATCTGTGTATCTGTTTGTCTGCCCATCTCTCTGTCTTTCGGCACTCTAACTCCGGTAAATATATATGGAATATCTTGAAACTAATATATGTTTTTCAAGTTCACTATCGGATGACCCCTATTAAAAATGGAGTGAATACCTTTACTGGTTTGTGTACAGGGGCATCGGAAAGTACTGCAAACTATTTTCTTTTCTATGAGAGGCATTTCTATAAACCATATTTTAATACCGTTTCTTTACACAAATCTCAATGAAATTGAAATATGTTATTTAAGTTCGCTATCGGATGTTTCCTATGTGAAATGGAGAAAATATTACCACTGTTTTGTGTACAGGGAGACTTACAAGTATTGCGTTGTATGAGAGGTATTTCTGCAAACCAAATTTTAATAACTTTACTTTGCACAAATCTTAATGAAATTGAAAAATGTTATTCATATGCAAAGAGGAATGCTTTTTATAAATACAGTATGATTAGTATTAATCTTACAGGGCCACATAAAAATATTAAGTTACATTATGAGCTATTAATAAAAATTTGCTGTAATTGCATTTTCTTTTACAATAAGCATTTTTAACACTTTCTAACAATTTTTAAGCGCGAATATGATTTTAATTTGGTTATCTTTCTGTCCGATTGTCTGTCTTTCTATCTGGATCTCGTCCCAAGAGTTCTTAAATATTTTCAGAATTTTGAAAAAATGATATATGTTATTAAAGTTCACTATAGAATGTTTCCTATTTAAAATGCCATTAATATGTCCTACACAACGTGTTTGTGTACAGGGAACTTCCAATGCTTTGCGTTTTAGGACAGACATTTTTATAAATCACATCTAAATAACTTTCTACTGTAAAAATTATAAATAAATTGAAATGTATTTTAATATTCTAAAAAAATGTTTTGTATAGAATATGATATGATCAACTTTCAGATTTACAGGACTACACTAAAATATTCAAATACATTAAGGGATCAATTATAATCTGACGGCTGGATTTTCTTTTGCATTAAGCCTTTTTAACGTTCTTCAACGATGTCTGAGAGCGGTTTTAAATTGAATTAGTCAATCTGTATATTTTTCTGTGCTTCTCTCCTTTGTTTGATAATGCAGGCAAAGAATATTGAAAGTTATACGATACAACAAGCACGTACAATTGGAGAGTATTAATAACCAGTGCGCACTGCATGATTTTTCGTTCTTTTTTTAACACTTTCCAGCAAGGTTGAAAAGTGTCAATGACTTCGGTTTGTCTGTCTGTCCGCAGTCGAACTCCTGTAAATTTTCCTGGAATTTCTTGAAGCTGATATATCGTATTCAAGTTCACTATCGGATGTTCCCTATTGAAAATGAAGGGAATTCCTCTTCTGATTTGTCTACAGGGACACCCAAAATTTTCCAAAGCACTGTGTTCCATGATAGATATTTCTATAAACCGTATTTTGATACGTTTACTTTAAACAAATTTTAATGAAATTGAAATATATCATTTAAGTCCACTGCCGGATATTCCCCATGTAAATTGAAGTAAATACCATTACTGGTTTGTATACAGGGAGATCCAAAAGTATTTAAAAGCATTGCGTTCTATGGAAGGTATTTCTAAGCACCAAATTTTAATGATTTTACTTTGCACAAGTCGTAAATATAAATATATATATATATATACATATATATTATTCATATGCACAAAAGAATGCCTTCCATAAAATACAATATTATTAGCATTATATTTACAGGGCCACACAAAAATATTCAGATACATAAAGAGGTATTGTTGGAAAATTGCTTGAATTGCATTTTCGTTTACAATAAGCGTTTTTATCACTTTCTAAATGTTTTTAACACTTTCCAATAAAGTTGAAAAGTGTTAATGACTTAGGTTTGTCTGTCTGTCCGTGATGTATCTCCCGTAAATATTCATGGAATCAGAGTTACACATACACTACTCAGAAAAGAAGAGTTAAACACGGAGTTACACACTCTGTTATAGAAAGGCAAAGTTACACACACAATTACACACAAACTGTTAATAAAAATGCAGAGTTACACACACACTGTTAGCAAAAAATTAGCGGTACACACAGCGTTACACACATTGTCAAAAAAAAAAAAAAAAGAGATTTACATACGGAGTTACACACACTGTTAATAAAAAGGCGGAATTATACACAGCAAAAAATCAGTGATACACGCAAAGTTACACACATTGTTCAAAAAAAAAAAAAAAAAAAAGAAAAGAAAAGAAATGAACATTGAATTACACACACTGCTAATAAAAAGGCAGGATTATACACAGAGTTACATGCACTGTGAATAAAAAGGCGCTGTTAATAAAGAGTTACACACAGAGTTACACACATAGAGTTAATAAGAAGGCAGAGTTGCACAGACACATTTAATTACGTACAGGGTTACGCACACTGTTAGTTACACATAAGTAAAATTACACACGTTTTTTGCTAAAAATCAGTGATACACACAGTGTTACACACACAATGTTTAAAAAAAACTGTTAATAAAAAACAAAATTACACATGGAGTTACACACACTGTTAATAAGAAAGAAGAGCTACACACACACTGTTAATTGCATACAGGGTTGCACACACAGTGACAGTTTCACATAGCGTTACGTACACTGTTAGAAAAGTTCAGCAATACACACAGAATTACACACACACTGTTAAAAAAAAAGAAGAGTTAAACACTGTTAACAAACAGCAGATTTAGACACAAAGTTCCACACACTGTTAATATAAAGGAAGAGTTACACACACTGTTAAAGGCAGAGTTGCACATAAAGTTGCACAACATTTTATCTTGAAATAGTTATGCGGTATTAAATATTTTATAAACTATAAAAAAAGAACGAAAAATCATGCATTACGCAATGATTATTAACACTTTCCAACTGCACGTAATTGTTGTATCTTATAACTTTGAAAGTTCTGTACCTACGTTATCACACAACAAACAAACAGTAGTTCTGAAAGGCATACAGACAGACTAATTGAATTCCTAATCATTCTTAAACACTGTTTGAAAGTGTTAAAAATGCTTAACACAAAAGAAACCGTCGCCCTTCGATTGTAATTCCAGCCCTTAATCTATCTGAAATTTTCAGTGTAGCCCTGTAAATTTGAAGGTTAACAAAATCATATTTTATACAAAACATTATTTTAGCAAATTAACAATAAATGCCAATTTCTTTATGATTTTACAGTTGAAAGTACAGTATGAAAGTTCTTTAAATGTAAATTATAAAAATGTATGTCCTAAAATGCAACGCATTGGCATTTTTTGCGCGTTCTTGTACATAAACATGTTGTACAGTACCTATTAATGCCCTTTTTATTTGGGAACATTCAATAGTGAATATGAAGAACATATATATTTTTTTAAAAATTCAGAAAATATTTCCGGACGCTAAGTGCGGTACACGGACAGATAGACAAATGGAGATTCGGGCACATAGATACAGAAATTGAAAACACGTTAAGACTTAAACAAGAAAGAAAAATCATGCAGTACTCATTGTTTAGTAACACCTTCCAACTGTACGTAATTGTTGTATCGAATAACTTTTAATATTCTTTGCCTACGTTGTGAGGTTGAGACGTCAGAACGTCACCACAGTTGTTTTAATTAAGCTGGATCCAGCAAAGTAGAAAGTGGGGACGGTTAAAATCGCTTCGTCGCCAGTGACTCGGCGAAAGTTGAGGTCGAGTTAGCTTTGTGTCGGCAGGGTGCTGCAATGAAAGACTTAGATTTTGAATGTAAGATAAATTAGAAGTGATTTTAAAAGGACGGATTGAAATGAAGAGAGAGGAGGATGTAGGAAGAAGTATAAAATGGCGATGGTTTTAGTAGATGGGAGTGGATGTTGGAGGATATTATAGTGGATGTTGGAGGATATTATAGTGGATGTCGGAGGATATTATAGTGTGGATATTGGAGTATTATAGTGGATTGTTGAAAGTCTAATTTTGGCGAATATTGAGTAGTAGAAATTTAGAGGAGTGAGGAATAAGTCATGATGAGTGTTAGTACGAGTATTTGCTAGCGCTCGTGAAAGTGAATTGATCTGTAGGGAATCCTCTGATCGAAAGTGAAGTCGCAGCAGTGGAGTTACGAGTGCAACCGTCGCTACACCTTCAATTGCTTGCTGGGGTGAGATATTTAAGATAATCTAATTTAATTGTTGAGATATATATTTTGACTGAGTAATACACTGACTGAGCTAGTTTAATTACCCGGCTACCCTCCCCATTAATCTGCTCAAATAAACTTTAGTTATTGTTAATTCAAGTCTTGTGTTCTCTTACTTATCCATTTAGTGATCTAATTAAGTTAAGATGGAGTTTGCGTCAACGCAAACTTTACAACGTTATCACACAACAGACAGAAGGACTGAAAAATATACAGATAGACTAATTGATTTTAAAATTACTCTTAAGCATTTTGGAAAGAGTTAAAAAGGTTTAACGCAAAATAAAATGCAGCCATTAAATTATAATTACAGCTTTTGATCTCTCTGAATATTTTAGTGTAGCCCTTTAAATCAGAAAGTTAATCATACCATATTCTATACAAAACATTATTTTAGAATATTAACAATACATTTCAATATTTTTATGATTTTTGCAGTAGAAAGACTTAACTTTCAAAAAATTCTGTCCTAAACCGTAATGCATTGGCATTTTTGTTGTTGTTGTTGTTGTTGTCCCTGTAAACAAAATAGTTGTACAGGACCTATTAATGTCGTTTTGAATGGGGAACATTCTATAGGGATAATGTTTATAAAAATAACACTCATAAAAACACAATGCTTTCGAATGCTTTTGGGTGGCCCTGTACACAAACCAGAAGAGATATTCACTCCATTTTCAATATGGAACATCCGATAGTGAACATGAATAAAATATATCAGTTTCGAGAAATTCCATAAATATTTACACGAGTTAGAGCGCGGGCAGACAGACGGACAGACAGATGGACAGATACACAAACTAAAATCATATTCGCACTTAAAAATGTTAGAAAGTGTTAAAAACGCTTAATGTAAACGAAAGTGCAATTCTAGAATTGTTTTATCAGTAGCTCTTAATATAAATGGATATTTTTGTGTCACTCTGTAAACCTAATGCTAATTATGCTGTATTCTATGCAAAGCATTTTTTTTTTTTCTGCATATAAATAACATATTTCAATTTCCTAAAACTTCGTGGAAAGTAAAGTTATTAAAATTTGATTTATAGAAATATCTCTCATAGAACGCAATGCTTTGGAATACTTTTAACTGTCCCTGTACATAAATCGGTGGTGGTATTTCCGCCATTTTATACAGGAAACATCCAGTAGTGAACTTCAATAACATATTTCAATTTAATTGAGATATGTCTACAGTAAAACCAATAGAAATACCTCTTATAGAACACAATGCTTTGAAATGCTTCCGGGTGTCCGTGTACACAAACCAGTATAGGTAAAAACTCCATTTTAAATAGGGGACATCCGATAGTGAACTTGAATAACATATATCACTTTGAAGAAATTCCATAAATATTTATGAGATTTAGAGCTCGGACAGACAGGCAGACAAACAGGCGGACAGGCAGATACACAAAACTGAAATCATATTCACCCTTAAAAAATCTGGAGTGACTCCACTCGACTTTCCGAACATTGAGTAACTAACAGTTTTGTAGATAAAATAAAGAAAGAGGAATTGCTAAACAAACAAAAGAGAGAAAACCATAATAGAGTGTTTTTTTCTCCATATATCACACGAGGTTTTATTTAACGCTACTGAACTTTGAGCCCTTAGATCATAATGATAAAGAATTTTTCGTTTTGTCCCTGTAAAAATCTATAGATGCTAGATTCACCAAAATGCTTATAGTTAGTGCAACAGTGATTTATAATATTCATACAAATTTTCAGCTCAATTGAATAAGGCGTTTAGATGCTATCGCACTTTTAAAAATTTGGTCTCATAGGCCATAATGATAAAGAATTTTTCTTTGTGTCCCTGTAAAAAACCTGTAGTGCTAGATTCACCAAAATCTATACAGTTGGTGCAAATGCGACCTATAACATGTGTACAATTTTTTTGCTCAGATTAATAAGGCGTTTAGACGCTATCACACTTTTAAAAATTTGGCCCCATTGGCCTTAATGATAAAGAATTTTTCTTTGTGTCCCTGTAAAAAAACTATAAGTGCTAGATTCTCCAAAATCTATACAGATTGAGTATCTGTGACCTATAATATGGGTATAAAATGTTTGCTCAATTGAATGAGGCGTTTAGATGCTATCGCACTTTTAAGATTTTGGTCCCATAGGCCATAATGATAAAGAATTTTTCTTTGTGTCCCTGTAAAAAAACTATAAGTGCTAGATTCACCAAAATCTATAGGGTTCGTACTATGGTGACTTACAATATACGTACCAACTTTCAGGTTAATCGAACAAAGCCTTTAGACGCTAGCGTGTTCACAAACATACACACATACACACATACACACATACACACACACATACATACATCATCGTAAAAATAGTGAAAACGGACTCAGGGGACCTCAAAACGTATAGAAACATCAAAATCTCGAATTCGGATTTTTGACATGATTACAATACTTTCCTCACTATAGTGTTCGGAAAGTAAAAATGTTAGAATGTCTTAAAAACGCTTAACGTAAACGAAAGTACAATTCTAACCATTTTTTTTTAAATAGCTCTTAATGTAACTGGATATTTTTGTGCCACCCTGTAAATCTAATGCTAATCATGCTATATTCTGTGCAAAGCATTCTTTTGTGCATACAAATACCATATTTAAATTTCCAAAAACTTCGTGGAAAGTAAAGTTATTAAAATTTGATTTATAGAAATATCTCTAATAGAACGCAATGCTTTGGAATACTTTTGAGTGTCCCTCTATATAAATCGGTGGTGGTATTACCTCCATTTTATACAGGAAACATCCAATAGGGAATTTGAATAACATATTTCAATTTCATTAAGATAGTCAACAGTAAAGGTATGAAAATATGGTTTATAGAAATACCTCCCATAGAACACAATGCTTTCGAATGCTTTTGGGTGTCCTGTGCACAAACCAGTAGAGGTATAAACTCCATTTTCAATAGGGAACGCCCGATAGTGATCTTGAATAACATATTTCAATTTCATTGAAATATGTCTACAATAAAGGTATGAAAATATGGTTTATAGAAATACCTCTCATAGAACACAATGCTTTGAAATACTTTCGGGTGTCCCTGTACACAAACCAGTAGAGGTATCATATTCACCCTTAAAAAATGTTAGATTGTGTTAAAAACGCTTAACGTAAACGAAAGTAAAATTCTAGCCATTTTTTTTAATAGCTGTTAATGTAACGATATTTTTGTGCCACCCTGTAAATCTAATGCTAATCATGCTATATTCTGTGCAAAGCATTCCTTTGTGCATATAAATACCATATTTAAATTCCCAAAAACTTCGTGTAAAGTAAAGTTATTAAAATTTGATTTATAGAAATATCTCTCATAGAATGCGATGCTTTGGAATACTTTTGAGTGTCCCTGTACATAAACCAATGGTGATATTTCCTCCATTTTATACAGAAAACATCCTATAGTAAACTTTAATAACATATTGCAATTTCATTAAGATATGTCTACAGTAAAGGTAAGAAAATATGGTTTGTAAAAATACCTCTCATAGAACACAATGCTTTGAAATACTTTCGGGTGTCCCTGTACACAAACTAATAGAGGTATGAACTCCATTTTCAATAGGGAACGTCCAATAGTAATCTTGAATAACATATATCAGTTTCAAGAAATTCCATAAATATTTACGGGAGTTAGAGCACGTACGGACAGACGGACGGACAGACAGACAGACGGACAGACAGACAGACAAACCGAAGTCATAAACACTTTTCAACCTTGTTGGAAAGTGTTAATAACAGTTTTCAACCTTCTTTGGAAAGTGTTAATAACATTAAAGTAACTCCCATGCATTAAATGCATTATCGCATTTAGGGAGTTTGAACATCGCATTTAGGATATAGTACCTTAAATGCGACAAAAATTTCCAAAATGCGACGCTGGTATATATTTTCATAAATTACTGATATTTTTTTAATTTCTTGAAAAATAATGACTCAAAACACTAGTTTAGAACTATGAGTATAATATTCAACCATTTTTTCTTTCTTTTCATAATTATTTGTTTACTAAAATGTCATAAGTTTCCTAAATGCGATAAACTTACCAAAAATCACGTCGCATTTAGGCACAATGACCTTATATATCTACTTGTTTTGATTGGTATTTAAAGCAATTTTACCTCATTAACCAAAACATACAAGTACAAAACTGGTGTGAAACAACCTCACGCCTTCCATTACCTACTATTACACGTATTGTATGTTTTTTTTTTTTTTTTTTTTTTTTTTTTGTGATAATGTGATTAGAAGATAAAAAATTGACCTAACGAAATAGACACCAAAAACTTTTCTGGTAAAAGAAACTTGATACACGTATAAAGAAATATGAAATAGAGTATATAGCGAGTATAATATAGCGAGTTAAAAAATAAGAAGAAAAAAATTGTAGAGTTTTTTTTTTTTTTGAAAAACCAATTTCCGAAATCTAAAACTGATCTACCTAATCAGGATGACTGTTAATTTTCCTGTAATAAACACGTGATACATGAGAAAGGATATCTAAAATTGATTTATGTAACAATTTTCACAAAATTGTTAGAGCCGTTTTTGAGATACCGACTTTTACCAAAATTGACCAATTATTGATCGGAAAACCATAATTACACTTGCGAGACCTGAAGTTGAGGTACTTGTACAGGACGCCTATCAATTTTCCTGAACTAACCAAGTATATCATTTGAAAGGACATCTAATAGAGTACTTACAAATTAACTTTGAAGAAAATCCTCAGAATCGTTTCTGAGATACGGACTTATGGTCCCACTTCCGATTTCCGATGTCACACTTGTGGTTTTCTAATTTTCTTTAAAAGTTGAAAAAATTATCTCCACACCACACCAGACCTGTCTCAATTCTGAAATTTCATAGTTCTATCTTAATTATGATAACCAGAATGTTCCCCACATACATAAATACATACACACTCACACGCACACATTGATCAATTGCGAAAAACTACTTTTTTGCACTCAGGAAACCTTAAAACGTGTAAATCAGGTGAAAACTCGATATCGAATTTTTGGACCAAATAAAATACTTCTATTGCCTACAGTAGTCGGGTAATGGAAGTAAAATATTTTGTAAAGCTGAATATAATTTCTTTTAAACTAATAAATGTTAAATATTTTAATAATCTTATTTTGATACTCCTTTTACGTAAAACAGTAAATACTTATTATTATTATTATTATTTTTTTTTTTGCTATGTGCAGATACATTTTAACTTGTGCGAAACTAATATATTATTTCTGTATATTGAAATAATAAAGCTAATTTTTAAGCCTGATAAAGTGGGTGTTTAAGCACGTTCAGAATGTTGTTACCCAGTACGAAATTATCGTTTATAGGATTTTCTGACATTTGAAGAGGAAGAAAGACAGCAGCGAAAGATTTTTCTTTTTTTATCCTATTTAAATTATCTCATATTATGTGTTTATAACCGTCTTCATGTATTTTTAATGTTTTTTATGCGCTATTTATAAGTGATCCAGAAATATGAAAACTCGAGTCTAGATCTTCCACTCCATTTTCGTGAAATGAAATAAGTTCTCGTTTTCGATTATCGCATCTGATGCACATTTTTGAAACGAAATTTCGTTTTCACTATATTCCTTTTTATCAACTGAATATTTTTCCAACGACAGTATTTATATATTAAACTTTTTTGTTATCGGGACGAGAATTCGGAAAAAGTGAATGTCACTTTTTCTTCGAATCTAATCTTTATAAAAAATGAACTTCAGGAGATTTTTTTTTATCAATGTCCACCTTTCACACTAAGGTAGGAATACAATTTTATATTAATATTAATATGCGTAGTAGGATACCATTTAGTGATTTGCACATATATATTTTAGTCTATATGACATTAATAGATGTTTTATATATTTATAGTGAAACGGAAAACTTTTAGGTAAAGATAATAAAGAATAAAAATATTGTCGTTAAAAATCATTCATTACAAAAACACGTAACAATTTATTCGGCTCAAAATGATGAAACACGCTTTTTCACCAGGGAAAAAGATACACCTACCAGTACAATAGAAAGGCAACAACGTATATTACCTTTTTAACATGCGAGGTAAAATAAATAGTCTGGTGAGTCTCTCACACGATTTTCTCTTACCTTGCATTTCAATAGTATAAAGATACATTGCAGATAAAGGCATATATAAGGTAAGATAACACAGATTAATTTACTTTAAAGACTATCTAAAATAGATATAGGAGTTATAAATCGCGTATTTTCCTTGAAAGCTGGCACAATGCCAAGCATCTCCACACTATCAATGAAGCATGCGCACTGGATCCTCAATATTCGGTACTCCTTTAAATTCCTTGAGTATTCATGTAATGTTTGCATATTGTGTTGTAATTACTGATGAGGAAACCCGGACGGGTTTCGAAACGTCTAGATTTTAATTGTTTTTATATGTATTTTTTGTTTTTTAAATGTATTTTAACTTAAATTTTTGTCTCTTAAATAAAACAGTTTTTTCTTTTAATATATATAATTGAGACGGTTTGATTTTTGTGTACGTTAAAGGTATAGGAGCAGTTTTATTAGACACATAATTTTGTGAAAAAAAGCGAGGGACTGACACCCCCCCCCCCCCTCAAACCACCGTTCGATTATAGAGCTTAGATTTATTTAATAAAAGAACTCAAGGTTGTTATCAATTTGCCTTCAAACTTGCAAACCTTAATGAAATTTTTCAAGTGGCAATTTAAATCAAACTCTGAAACTTACTTATTTTTCAGTTATGCTGATAGCATGCATATATATATATATACCGAAAACCAGTCAAAATCGGACTTTTGAATTCAGTAACCTCAAAAAGTGATATTTAAAAAAAAAAAAAAAAAAAAAACAGAGTTGAAAACTGAATTTCAAAAAATATTTTGTTTACGAACTTTGTTTGCTACTTAATTTGAGGTTTTTCTGTATATTATCTATAAACTGTATGCACCAGTGGCGTATCGTGAATGCCGATTTGGGTATGCTCCACTCGAGTATTTATAAACAGTACATAAAAAAGATATTTAATCATCTTATTTGTTAATTCGCTTATTTCCAGAAACAATGTAGGTATGACGACATTTCAACAGTCAATCAGAAGAATCAGTTTTTCATGATAGATAGTTGTTTCTAACCACACGTATAGAGGATACCCAGAACGTCATTCACGATACGCCACTGAGTGCACATCCCTTTGTGTACTTAAATTTAGTTCCTAACATACCCATATATTTTAGGTAGCACTTTAAAAAATGACGAAGGAATTTCATACTGCAAACTACACAAAAAATGTTTTTATGCATATGAAAAAATATATTCCTTCAATTTTGTTTAAGGCTGAGTGTAGATGTTACACTCTACTTACCAGAAATTTCCCCGATAGACATAATGAAATTTTTTATTTCTCTTGGATGTCCCTGTACTCGAAGTATTTGTTTTATCTCAACGAAAAGTTTAATGTTGCATTGTAGTTAGACACTGATTTAGAATACAGAGTTTGGATTTCCTGCTACTGTTTGTTCTTGAGATATGCTCATAAAAGACACACACACAGGCAGACAGACAAACACACACACACAGACCAACTGCTAAAACATGATTTTCGGTTTCAGGGCATTTGAAAACGTGTAAATATAACAAAAACTCAATTTAAAAAAAATTGATCCAAGCACAATGCTTTCTCTACTATGTATATGTATGGGTCCAAAAAACTAAAAAAACTGGTGTGCCACTCACACAACTTTCTCTTACCTGCAGTTCAATACTTTAAAGATAGATTCCTTATTATATCTTAAGATCAATAAGATAAGATAGTAAAGTTTAAACTACTTTAAAAATAGTCCAAAATAAGTTTAGGAAAAGTTTTATTTCATACATAATTCTATGTGAAATAGCTACAGCTCCCCTTAACCACTCATTAATTTTTAGCACCGACATTTAATTTTTTTTTTTCAATTCAATGCTGTAATTAATTTACCTTCATTCTTGAAAATATTGAGCAGACTTCTCAAGAGACAACTTAATACGGAACCTCAGAATATCCAAATTTGAATTTCTTGTAGTTATTTGTTTTTAAGTTATGTTTATCACAGCTATATACATATTGATCAACCGCTGAAAAATAGACTTTCGGATCGAGAGAACCTCAAAACGTGATATTATATAAAAAAAACAGAGGTAAAAATAGAACATTAAAAATACTTTTCTTATATGGTGTGTACATAAAGGTTTATTTTCTTACTTGAGCAGTGTTCGTCGACAAAGTAAAATGTAGCAAAGTTTATTATTATTATTATTATTATTATATTAATGCTTTAAAATATATTTTAAACAGAAAAGTAGAATCACACGCCACCTTTATTTATTTATTTATTTATTTATTAAAAAGCCTAAAAAATGGCAGATTTTTTAAGCCTAACATGGCGGTGTTTTTAAACCTAAAGAAGATGGCAGTGTTTTAAGACATTTGCAATGTCTTAATTTCAGATGCAGAAATTTGTATTAAAAAGTAAGACATATTTTTCTTGCTTAAAAAATAACCATCTGTTAAAGACACTTTTTTAATTGAGTTTAATTATTGAATTAATTATTTTTAACACGAATAATTTTTGTAACTAGACACGTTTTTCAAAAATGACGAGTTTCACAATTTTCTCGAAAATGTTTTTAGAGGTTTTTTTTTTTTTTTTCTTTGATAAGAACTAAAAAGCACTAAAAATCTGGTTTTAAATAATGAGTATAATTTTAAACAAACAAATAAAATACACAAACATCCTGAGATATAGCCTCCCCTGAAACTGAAGAAATTGCTATATAGTAACGCCACCTATTAAGCGGATGCCACCAAAAGTTCATAGGCACTAATTTAGGTCAAGTTGCATCTACATATTAATTTATATTTAATTCTGAGCAATAAATTTGGAGATACAATTGCCACAAAATTTTTGTCACACACATACAGACAGACAGACAGAGATTTTCTAAAAATAGTCAAATCGTGTTCTAGAACTCTCAAAACGTGTAAATCAATAGAAAACGGGAAGTTGAAAATTTTTACGAATCCAATACTTTCTTCTATTGAATATAGAAGAAAGTAAAAAGGATGAACCATTTGCTGTGAATGAACATTCCTATAGAGTTTTATTTTGATTTGAAACATTTAACCTTTGATAATTGTATTCTGCACGTCGTAAACAATACGCAAAATTAACATGTTAAATTAAAAAATATAAAAGTGATGCGAGTTCAAAAATATTCTCCAAGTTCGTTTTTGTATAAACATTCTTATGATGACCCAGACTTTATGGAGGCCATAATTGCGAGAAAAAATAAACGATGTAATGTCATGTTAAAACCTGTATTAGTCCAAAAGCCTAAGATTTATGACTCTAAAAAGAATGACCTTATGGGACTTATTGAAAAGAATTTAGTACTAAAAGTTTACAATTTTTTCTATGATGGTCTTTAAAATTCAAACTGTAACCCTGTCCATTTGATGTTATTCAGAAATGGTATTAATCAGTTGTTACTATTTTTTACTTGTGTATTATTATATTTTGTATTTTTTTTGTATTATCCACATATTTTGTAGTTTTTTGCGTTACATTTTGTACTTTATGTGGTATTATCCAAATATGAGAGTTATAGATTTTTTCCGAAAACATTTGGAAATTTGTCTAAGAAAATAAAATTATAATGTCTCTTTTTGTGATTTACTTTAATTACAAAAGTCCTGTGCCTTTCCCAAACTTTTTTTTTTTAATAATTAAAACTGGAAGGTGTAACAGGAGTAATAATCTAAAAGAAGTATAACAGACAATTTTGAATGAAATTTTCCATGCAAGAATGACATAGCTTTAGATACTTCAACTTCAAACTTCAAAAACTGTATTATATTACTGACAATAACGACATATTTTGACATACATCAAGTATCATCCTTGAAATTTGGTGCAAGAACGTCATAAATGAAAAATGATTGTTTAAAACTTACATTTTTTTTTTTTTTTTGTACGTATTCTTCTTGAAACAGTGAAAAAATATCAGTTTTTATTTGAAAATACCTGCTGCATAATAAAAAGGTCAGTCAGTAGCTTTATATTTATTTTTAATATCTTTAAATTATTTTTAAACTTTAAAATAACTCTCCTGAAAAAATCATATATTTTGAGATATGACGTTGTTGAAAGGAGTGAGCGATTTTTAGTCCGTTTTTATTTAATACCACTTATCTTTTAAAAGTTTTTTTTTTAATTTATCGAAGTTAAATACTAGAAATAAAATTTCTATAAATAGAGTGGTGCGAAATAAAGGCGGGAATAACAAAATAAAATGTTGGAATAAATTAAAATGTTGGTAGCTATGTATCAGCTAATTGCAAAATTAAAGGGATATGAACAACAGTTTTCTGCAAAATCAAGAATACTTTTACTTTTCAACTGTCTCTCGTCACTTATAACGTGATTTTACGTAATTGTGTATCGGTAATTTTGGTAGAGATTATGTATTACAATAAGTAGTAAGTTCCAGCTAACGATACCAAAAATATCCTGAAATCTGCAAATGCTTTACTAAGTTCATCATTAACACCCTTCTTGTGATGTGATATCAATGTTTTAATTGTTAAAAAAAATCGTTCGTGTTTTTTAATGGCAATAGAAATTTTAGTAGTTTATAATATTCTATTATTTATTTTCGAGAAAGCAGTAATAACATTTACATATACTGAACTGTATGTCATATTTAGCGATATGTATGAATTCTATAGCTTCAGTATATGAACAGATATGTTTTTGTAAATTTTTATTCATATTTTAGTCGTAACTAGGCATTGTTTTAAAATTGCATTTATTTTTTGACTTTAGGAGTATGTTTTCTCATGTTATGATTTTAAGAATGCCAAAACGTATGAACTGTGCGGAAAATAAAAGAAAATGAGAAAGAATAAAAATGTATCTTTTCGGTTTCAAATATTAATTAAGGCTACGTATACACACTATCTATTATTCTGCAAACTTCTCCAGATTTTTTATCACTTGTATAATCCTACTAATAAGAGAAATACTTATAGAGAAATGTTCAAATTCTCATAAAAAGTCATTTTCAAGTAAAATAACATAAAAAAAAAAAAAAAAATCATCTATTCAAATAAGAATTGCTTTTTATTTACTTAATATTTCTAATAAAATAAAATTCATCTGATATCTATTTTTGGATGAAATTTATCTCTAATTAAAGACCAAAGATAACTTACATATGACTTTTTATGTAGGAAATTGTAATTTAGTTGTGACGTCAGTGATACGGGTTGAGAGAAAAATGTTTCTATTTTATAATATAAATATCTCATCATATGTATAAGATCCTTTTTCCATTTGTAATGAAAATGTAAACATTTGTAATCAATTCAATAAACTTTTCTATTTTTAGCAGGCATACTTCTGCGATGTATTTATATGCAAGCTTTTAAAAGACACATTTTATTACATAAATCGATTACTTACGTAAATATCATTTTTTAAAGATTATTTTACATGGTATTATGTAACTATATCCCTTTCTAATGTGAACTTTGCTAAAATGTTTTCCTTCTTTTTATTTTTGTTCCTATGTAAACTCATATACTAAACTATCAGCTTTTGAAGTAAATAGCTTAATATAAATTGTTTTTAATTTTATATGTCTTGTTTAAATTATATTGTAAATACTTTTAAAAAGATATAACTTCTTGAACTTTATATTATGCAAAATACAGGCTATCAAAAGAAGAAAATGATTCGAGTAAAATCTATGTACATTCCTATATACTATATATAATTACAAACAGTGATTTAAATCGTAATGGAACACTGAGGAATGATTTTAAATATTTAGTTCTATTAACAGTTATTACTCAAAATTCACGTATAAATTATATTTGAGTGAATATCCCAAAATAATATTAAGCGTTTTCTTAAATATCTGTAGAAGTTTCAGCATTTTGAAGATCACGAATTCATGAAAAATGTAAATTTAGAAAATAGAATTTAAAGATTTCAAATCTGTAAGAAATATATAAAAACCACACAAGAATTGCTGTATAAATATATATTTTCTTGAACAAACAAGCTTTTATATGAAAGCTACTTCAGTACATCAAAGGTGCCAAGTCTCCTTAATATAATTCTAATTTCATATTTAACCATCTGTCGACTGCTGACGATATATCTGATAATTGAGCTTTTTTTTTTTTTTTCTTACAATACACTTATATTTTTAAATTATGTAATTGTGAACTTTTATGTGGTTTTTGAAGTATAGATGTTGTAAATGATAGTCATAAATTTCATCTTCAAATGCCTAATTATATTGTATATTGTCAATCTCAAATTATTACTTTAGTACATTTTAAAATATATTCAAGGAAAACATTGTTACGAACTTGCTCTTTTCAAAGATGATCAGAGGGTTTTAAAATATATTGGACTATTAAATGAATTAAACAGTTTATTACTCTAATGATTAAATTTAATGACAAAATAGAGCTTATTCTGAATGATAAACGTCAAAGAATCATTATATTTTAACTATTTGCTAATTATTTACTGTTATCACTAAAATAAAGCAATATAATAAAATAATCTGATATTTAAAAGGGAAATACAGATTATTATAGTGAGTACTTCTTTGTTTATATATGCTTTTAAATATTATAACTTTTCCTGTTTATAGACACTTGCTATTTCAATATCAAATCTATTGCTCAAATTTTAATAAACTACTAAATCATTGACTTTTATTTTTCCTATTACATTTTTTTTTTTCTAGCGGGTATTATGTTTTTTTCGGTGATATTACGAAAAATCTTTTTAGTTGAAAAAAAGGGTGGAATTAATAAACCAAATTTACACAAAGCGTCTTTGTTTCAAATCACCCATTTCTCTACTTGCTTGCATATTTCATAAAAGCAAATGGGTATGTATATATATGTATATATATATATTTATTCATGGCAAATACTTTTCTTCTGTAATATAACATAAAATTGTTGTATAATATTTTGATCAGACATTTTTACGTAACATGCCTGTCGCACACTTAACTTTAATTGAAAATGACTTATGCCGATTTTTCTATTATCAATTTATTATTCTAATAATATAATCACATCAGATCAGATTTCACTTTCAAAAGAGCTCCAGGAAAAATTAAGTGTTTTTCCGTTCCTATCATTATTCCTCAAAAGTCCTAATAAACAATAAATACCAAAACCAAACTAAACCTTTTTTCTATGCTCTCCTTTTCTTATTGTTCTTTTTCCTGTACGTGCGCGTTGTTTTTATTTTTTAAATTCAGTATTATATTAATTTTAATAAATCATGGTATATATAATATAAATTAAATTTTATTATATATCTTTTTTTTTCCTGCTTTTAATCTCTTCTTTTTATTTATTTTTATGATAATTCTAATTTAGATGTTCAACTATTTTGGCTAAGAAAGTATCCCGTGGACTCTGTTCGCTATGAATTTTTCTCACAGACGTGACACGCCCCCGCCAATATATATATATATTTTTTTTCCCTCTCTTTACTTAATCCCTTTCTATTTACCTAAAAAAAAGCATAAAGAAATATACTACTAAATTCGCGGAACCTGGAGCCCTTTTAAAAAAAACAATTTTTCTATAACAAAATTTTGCCAACATTTCAAAGTATTAAGTTATATAAAATATACATAAGACACATGTGAATAATACTACTTTCACAGTTCATGATATTTATAGATGATAGTTCTGTTTGAATAATGTCCAACAATTCTGTTATTTTAGGCTCTTTGATCTGATGACTAGATTTCTTTCTCTATTTTCAGTCGAGATAAACTATGAGCTGCGACATTTTGAGTCCTTTTACAGTAAGTAATAGTGTGTTTCCACTTTTGTAAAGATAAAATCCATCTTATTATTCTGGCACTTTTCGGTGTGGTCTCTAATAGGAATTTGAGTGAATTATGATCTGATATTATTTCCACTTTGCTGGCTATGATCAATTTATCAAACTTTTTGAGTCCAAATAAGATGGCCCACGCTTCTTTCTCTATAGTCGACCATTTCTGTTGACTTAATGTAAATCTCTGACTTGCAGAGGCTATCGGTTTCAAATTACTTTGGGTGTCTTTCTGAGTAAGACAACATCCAACCGCAGTATTCGACGCATCAGCATGTAACTGAAATGGTTTCCTGAAATCTGGCGTTGACAAGGATGTCGCTTGGCATAAGGCTTGTTTTAATTGTTCAAAGGCTTTTTGATGACGTGTTTCCCATAAAATTTTACGAGTTGGTCCGCTTTTCTTGTTAGTTCCGTTAGTGGTATTGCTGTTTGTGCAAAGCCCTGGTATGTAACACCGATAAAAATTCATTAAGCTTAATATTCTTCGGACATCCTTTTTCGTAGTAGGTGGTTGTAATTTAGCTTTTGCTTTTATTTTTTCTCCATCTGGTCTATGACTACAACTTCCAAGTATGTGTCCTAAATACCTTAGAGTTCTAGCAGCAAATGTGCATTTTGTAAGTTTCACTGATAAGTCTACCTTTCCTAACTCAGATAGAACTTTATCTAGGTGTACTAAATGCTCTTCAAAAGTTTGCAAGTAAATTATAATATCATCTATATAAACTTGAGCATAGTCGCTGTGATCTTTCAGTACTATATTCGTCTCTCGCTGCAATGTTGCTGCTGCTTCTACTAATCCAAATGGCATTACTTTCCACTGGTAAGTACCATTGTGAGTAGCGAACGTTGTCAATGTTTTGCTGCTTTCTTCCAATGGTATCTGCCAGTATCCTCGGAGTAAGTCTAAAGTAGTCAACCAATTTGTTGTTCCGGCTACATATATCAGTCCATCCATGTCTTTCATCGGAAATGGAGTAGGTTTCGTTGCTGTTTTTAGCGCTCTATAGTCTACACATAATCGTACTGTAGCATCCTTTTTAGCAATACATACTATTGGGTATGCGATCTCTGCTACTGATCGTTCAATCAATCCAGCATCTAGCAATTCTTTTATTTGGTGGTCAATTTCGTTACGATAAACAACTGGTACTGGATATCTATGTGGTTGCTTACGAATTACTCATGGCATAAGTTCAATCCGATGTATTCCGACTTTCGCAGTTTTCATAAATGTCACAAATCTTTGTCTGTGTTTCCATAGTAAGTCTTTCAAACTCTCGGATCCGATCTATGGTTAACCATTCTGGCTTGATTGTCTTTATTGCTTTCTGAAATTCCTCATCTTCTTGATCAAATATTGGATTTTCTTCTACGTTTCCAAATTCTGCATCGTCTTCTAATATCAGATTCACTGCCGACACTTTTGCTAAATATGGACGTAATTTATTCTTGTGTACGATTTTGATTGTACCATCTGCCAGTTTCAAATCAATGATGACTTCTTTATTTGTCTATTTCCGCCGGACCTTACCATCTTTTATAGAATTTATTTTGCGAATCACGTATTAGCATAATTACTTCATCTCCTACTACAAATTGTCTATTGGATGACCTTAGATTATAGTAATGTGCCATTCTTTCTTGTTGGATTTGTGTTTTGAGATTTGCTTTTTGCACTATTTGTTCAAGTATCTTCTTCAGTTCTTGCAAAAATATTGATATGGGTTTAGTGTAAAGTTGTAAACCTTTGATTTCTCCTGTCCAAGAATCCTTTAAAATAGACAAAGGTCCTGTAGGTTTTCGGCCATACAAAAGTTGAAATGGTGCTACTCCCGTAGTACTGTTTGGTATCTCCCGGTATGCCCATAATATGAAGGGTATATATATAGATGCCACTTTCTTCCTTGTTCTCTGATAGTGTGGTGTAGCAACTGCTTCAAAGTTTGATTAAATCTTTCTACTAACCCATTAGATTGGGGATGAGATGGAGTAGAGAATCTTGGACTTTATCATATTATCTTATAAAATTCCTGCGTCAATTTTTACTTGAAGCCGTTATCGGATGCAATCACATTTGGTATCCCTGTTCTAGAGAAAATTTCTAATAATGCTTCATAAACACATTTTGCTGTGAGATTCCTCAATGGAATTTCTTCTGTCCATTTGTATGTTGATCTACGAGACACAAAATATACTTCTGTCATTTCGAATTCGCTGGTTCAATTGGTCCTATAATATCAATATTTACCACTTGGAATTGTAACCCTGGTCTAACTACTAGAGTAATTGGTGGCCTTTTCCTTTGTTTTTACAGGTTTTCTTAATTGACATTCCGTGCATGTGGCACAATATTTACGTATATCTTCTTTCATATTGGGCCAATAAAATGAATAACGAATTTTCTCTGTTGTCTTCCTAGCTCCTAGATGACTTCCAAAAACTGAATTTTGGGCTAACTTTAATACTTCCTCCCTTCGACATTTTGGTAAGACCAACTGTCCTGAATCTTCGCCCACCACTTTACCTTTGTGAAAGATTACCCTTTGGGAAATGTAGAAATTACCCTTTTTCTGTTTAGCTAATTGCCATAATTTTCGCAATTCTAAACATTCTTTCTGCTCCTTTGCAAACTAACTGGATAGAGAACCTTCTATCTCCTCCTGTGAGTCGTCTTCTGAGAGAAGCTCTCCATCGTTCGAGTCTATTCCCGACTCTCCTTTTCCCGTATCAGAAAGAGTTTCACATTCTTACTTCTCCTTTTCTTCAAAATTTTCTACTCTCCCATGTCCAACATGGCATCCAGCTACATCCGCCTCTCCTGATTCCGTCTAGCCGATTAATTGCTCATGAATGCCCGGTGGAATTCACATTTCTTCTGACAAACCGTCAGCTACCGCGCACTATACTTGTGTGTATATCAGATTAGTAGATCCTCCCACTGGTACTGCTAATGAGATTTGCGCTAGGTCGCACTGTACTGGTGGACCAAAAATACATTTCAAGCAAATTGTCCTTCCCTTGCCTAAGGGTATATTCCTAACTTTATTTTTTCTAACCACAGTAATTCCATTCCTGAATCTATTACTGCCTCTACCATTTGTCCATGTACACTAATCAAGGTTCGGTTTAATACACACATACCTTTGCATTGTTTCTATCTCGTATATATTTTAAACTTTCCACTTTTGCCATGACAATTCCTTGCTTAACATTGACATCTGGACTCTGTGACCTGGTCACCCTGGCCACCCTTTCTGATTCTGATCGTGGCATAAACTTTTTCTCTGACCATCTTGGGCAATCCCTTTTAAAATGATTCCGTGATCCACAAATGAAACATTCAAACTTATTACTTTTCAATTTTGGTCCTTCTCTTTTTATCCATTTCGATTCCAATTCCTTTTTATATATTCGCTGAGATCCTTTTGTTATTCCTTCAGCTTCATGTGATTTTTGATTATCATAATACGTATATCTGTCAGTAGTCCTGAATTTATATGTTTTTCCTTTCGCTGAGTAAAATAAATCACATTCCTTAGCCAATTCTCTAGATCTAAGCCAACCATCACCTTGTTTTATATTTATGTGTGTTGTTGTTTCATGATGCAATGTTTCCATAATACGATCCGATATTATGAGTTCTTTCAATGTTTCTAAGTCTTTCACATCCCTCAATTTACAATAATATTTCCATACATAAATTAATCTTGTTGTAAACTGAATGAAATTTTATTCATCTCTTTTTCTTGCTTTCTTGAAATTTTCTAAACATGTTTTCGCCGAAGGTTGATATTCTCTTAATATGATTTCCTTTAAATGCTCGTATTCTCCGTATCTTTCTCCTTGCACATATATTAACAACTGATAATCTCTTTCGCCCAGTAAACATAATAATATTTGAAACTTTATTTCATAAGGTACCTTTAAACTTGTAAATGCCTTCTCTAGACTGTCCAAAAAAAAAAAAAAAAAAAAAAATCCCAACCTTCCCTCTTGGCAGGTATCTTTACTGTTAATAATCTAATATTTTTCAATTGATTTTGACTTTTCTCTAGATGCCACATTATCGGCATCGAGACTTTGATTTTCAATAGAGTTTGACAGTTGTAACCTTAATTTTTAACCGACTTCAAAAAAGAAGGAAGGTTCTCAATTCAAACCGTATGTTTTTTTTATGTTTGTTAGCTCATAACTTCTGAACGGATGCTCCGATTTTGATACTTTTTGTTTTGTTGAAAAGGTCTTGGTCTGCAATAGGTCCCATTGTAATATATTTACGATCTAAAGAAAATACAGGGTGCCCAAAAAAATCAGTCCCAACTCTTTTAACTGCTAAATGGCTGCAGCTATAGTGATAAAAATGGTATGTAAGTATAGCAAAGTGGCCATGCAGTACAAGGTTAAACTGCTTGCAGCGCCACCTGGTGGAAAATAGCGAAGTTAGTGTTCCTATCTCGAAAACGGTCTAAAGAAAAAGTGAATTACAAAGCTTAAGAGTATCACCGATTTAGTACAAAAAGATAGTTTGGACATTCATATTAACGTTCCTATCTCAGAAACGGTTCAAGACAGGGGAAAAAAGTGAATTATAAAATTGCAGAATATCATCGATTTAGTAGGAAAAGATAGTTTTAACATTGATGCTAAAAATACAATGCTAAAAACGTGCATTTTTTTGTTCGCAATTTCTTACACTATACACACTTGAGTTACATTGCTCACGTTGTAGCGTAGCTGGTGAGAAAAACGCTATATAGTTCAAAATACGATTACTAGATACTTTTTGTTTCGTTGTAGAGATCTTGGTCTGAAGAAGGTCCCATTATAACATCTAGTAGGTCCCATTATAACATCTTTACAATCTAAAGAAAATAAAGCGCCATCTGGTGAAAAACAGCGGAACAAAAACGGTTCAAAAACGGTTCAAGATGGGAATAAAGTTAATTACGAAGTTGTAGAGCATCATCGATTTACTACGAAAAAACAGTTTTTAGACATTATTGCTAAAAGCAGAACGCTTAAAACGTGCAGTTGTTTGTTCGCAATTTCCTACACTGTGCACACTTGAACTACGTTGCACACTTTGCAGCGTAGCGGATGACACGTATACTCTGTGGTTCAAAGTACTGTTACTGTAAACGGTCAAATCGATTAGCGCAAAGTCGTTTTCAACCAACTTCAGAAAGGAGGGTGTTCTTAATTCGAGCTATGTGTTGTTGTTGGTGTTTGTAAGCTTATAACTTCGTAAGAGATGCTCTAATTAACCGACTTCAAAAAGGAAAGGATCTCAATTCAAAGCGTATGTTTTTTGTTTTTGTTTTTGTTTGTTAGCTCATAACTGCTGAACGGATGATCCGATTTTGATACTTTTTTTTGTTTTATTGGAAAAGTCTTGGTCTGAAATAGGTCCCATTGTAAGATCTTTACGATCAAAAGAAAATACAGGGTGACCAAAAAAGTCAGTCCCGACACTTTTAACTGCTGAACATCTGCAGCTATAGCCATAAAAGTGATATGTACGTATAGTAAAGTGGACATGCGCTACGCGATTCAACCGCCTAAAGCGCCACCTGGTGGAAAAGAGTGGAGTTAATGATCCTATCTCGGAAACGTTTCAAGACTGGGGAAAAAAATGAACTATAAAATTGCAGAGCATCATCGATGTAGCACGCAAAGGTAGTTTAGACATTAATGCTAGAAACAGAACGCTTAAAACGTGCATTTGTTTCTTCACAATTTCCTATTTTGTGCACACTTGAACGACATTGCATATGTTGTAGCGTAGCGGGTGACATTTATGCTATGTAAAATTCAAAGTATGGTTATTGTAAGCAGTCACATCGATTAACGCATAGACGTTTTAAACCGACTTCATAAAGAAAGAGGTTCTCAATACAAACCATGTTTCTCGTTATAATAGCAGGAGACTTGGCGTTGGAATATTAAAACAGGAATAAACTACTACGTCAGAAACGCCAAAGAAAAATTATTGAGGTGCATACAGCTGTTTCGGTAGCCTAAAGCGTACCGTCATCAGTGCAAAAAAATAATTCTGAATCTGGAGAAGTACTCGTATATATAGGAGAGGGACCGGATTTAGTTCAACCAATAGGATTACGGAAGAGGTGGGGAGTGTGGCCAATAGGAATTAAGGAATGTGTAGCTGTGTAAACAGTAGAAAAATTAAGGAAATGTGGACTGAATGTAAAATTTCCAACAATCAGACAAATAGGGAACAGCGAAATCACAATTTACAAGGTTTTTAAAATTTTTATAAATATGAAAAGCTTCAAAGAAATCGAGTTCATGAATGGATTTATAGGTCTGCAAATTATTTTAGCTGAATTAAATTTAAAATTATGATTTTCCTCCCAGCAATGTTTAGAAATAGCCGATTTATTGGTTTCTTGTTTGCGGACGTAATTCATATGTTCTTTTAGACGAAATTTAAGACTGCGTTTAGTTTGGCCAATATATGATAAACCACACTGACAGGATATACTATAAATGCCCCAAGAATTATGCATATCAATAGGATCTTTTAACTGAGAAAAGGTGGGTTTATTGGAAGGCGAAAATATTATTAATAATATTTTCGCCTTCCAATAAACCCACCTTTTCTCAGTTAAAAGATCCTATTGATATGCATAATTCTTGGGGCATTTATAGTATATCCTGTCAGAGTGGTTTATCATATATTGGCCAAACTAAACGCAGTCTTAAATTTCGTCTAAAAGAACATATGAGTTACGTCCGCAAACAAGAAACCAATAAATCGGCTATTTCTAAACATTGCTGGGAGGAAAATCATAATTTTAAATTTAATTCAGCTAAAATAATTTGCAGACCTAAATCCATTCATGAACTCGATTTCTTTGAAGCTTTTCATATTTATAAAAATTTTAAAAACCTTGTAAATTGTGATTTCGCTGTTCCCTATTTGTCTGATTGTTGGAAATTTTACATTCAGTCCACATTTCCTTAATTTTTCTACTGTTTACACAGCTACACATTCCTTAATTCCTATTCGCCACATTCCCCACCTCTTCCGTAATCCTATTGGTTGAACTAAATCCGGTCCCTCTCCTATATATACGAGTACTTCTCCAGATTCAGAATTATTTTTTTGCACTGATGACGGTACGCTTTAGGCTACCGAAACAGCTGTATGCACCTCAATAATTTTTCTTTGGCGTTTCTGACGTAGTAGTTTATTCATGTTTCTCGTTGTTGTTGTTGAAATTTGTTAGCTTATAACTTCGTAAGAGATGATTTAATTTTAATACTTCTTTTGTTGTCGTAATGATCTTGGCCTGAAAAAGGTTTCATTATGATTTTATTAAGATATAAATAAATTACATTATACTCACAAAAGTCTGTTCTCACTCTAACTGCTGAACGCATGCAGCTACACTGGTAAAAACAGTATGTAAGTATCGATGTTGAAGCTTTTGTCCGTCAGCTGCAATGCATATTTTGCTCTTTGTTTGAACTTTACGCTGCGCAATTTCCAGCGCAGCAGGTGACACGTATTCACTGTAAAGTTCAATATATACGCCTAACAGAATTTCGGTTGCGAATATAGCGTATCCGTTCTTTACATTTGTAAAGACTTTTTAATTTAACGTATGTTCGTTCAATACATAGTTTTTTGCTCATATCCGATAAAAGCAAGAAAAGTGACACAACTTAAAAATGCAGCATTTGAGAAAAAGCAACATAAAGCTTGACTAGAATAAAACTGGCACAACTGTCTCTCGAGTGGATAACTTTCTAGATAGAGATGTAACTTTTTTGTTCACAATGGGTGCATTTCATGTATTTTTCAGTGACATAAACCATTTTTTGAGTAATGTCACTTTTCTTGGAAGTTGTGATTTGTGAAACTTCCGTCGAACGTCTTCTGATGCTCTGCTGTATAAATAAGTTTTCACTGAAAAGAGAAAAATAAAATCTTTTTGTAAAAAAATAGAACCGACTCCAAAATGTAACTACAATTCAAACAACTAAAAATGAAAGAAAATTGGCAGAAAATGGAACTGTAAATTGCGCCTAAAAGTATAAAATAATTTCCTTCGCCAAACAACCTATAACACTACAATTAATGATAACTTTTGAAGTCGGCGCAAAATTAAATAAAAATTGATACCTTCATTCAATACAAAAATCACATCCTATTCAAAATACACATCTCACATTGTTACCTGCAAAACGCATCCTAAAACTACTTTGATTCAAGAAAACAAATAAGATTTCGTAAGCAGCGTAAGTTGGCGAAGAGGCTGGTATCTGACGTCCTTGGTGAAAGAATAATCGCAAAATTAGCTGTCAAACATATTTAATTTCTTTGGGATATCATGAATATTTTGATAAGGTATATCAAGAGAGTAATTAAGAATATGAAACAACACATCGTACAATATATATTAGGAAAATATACATACATCTTGCGTGTATATTTTTGCCTTACGTTTTGATCGCCAAATTGAAAAGCCATCAAGGATGATAGTTATCAAAGTTATAGCAAATTTACAAAGGAAACTCTAACTTCGTAGAAACATAAATACCGCATTGTGAAGAACGTTCACTGTTCTATGTAGATGCTACTAATGGACCAATTGTATACAGTGATAAAATAATAAAGGAAACATGAAAATGGATCATTCGAGACAACAGCATTTGTTGCTACCTATCTAAAGGCAAACCTTTAAAAACTAATTAAATTTTATTTAATTTTGCGCCGACTTCAAAAGTTATCATTAATTGTAGTGTTATAGGTTGTTTGGCGAAGGAAATTATTTTATACTTTTAGGCGCAATTTACAGTTCCATTTTCTGCCAATTTTCTTTCATTTTTAGTTGTTTGAATTGTAGTTACATTTTGGAGTCGGTTCTATTTTTTTACAAAAAGATTTTATTCTAATTCTATTCATTCTTCTGCTTCTATACGTAATTTTCTTTCTTTTTCTTCTATCCGTAATTTCTTTTCTTCCATTTCTCTTTCTCTCTGTAATTTATTTTCTTCTTTCTGTTGCTGTATTTCTCTTTCTTCTCTCTCTTTCCTATCGTCGATGATAGTCTGAAGCATCTGTTTTATAGTTTCTTTATCATATTCTTTACTGTTCAAGATAATTTGCTAAGTTCTATTAATTTTCCGCCTTGCGGTACTTCTTCGCCAAGATTTTCTACTATCAAAGTCAAATCTTTGTCATTACTCTTCATTACGTAGCAATTGTTGCTATGGTAAATTTTGAGTTTTAATTTTATGGAATAATTTTATTTACTCTTATTATTTTTACCAATTTTCGAATGATTTGAATTAAATTAATATACGCTGATTTATATATTCAAACATATTTTTTCAAACTATACATTCAAACATATATATTCAAACCACTATTGAGGCTAATGATAAAGTTAGGACATAATGGACTATTGGTATATAGCAGATATTAGAAAAAAAAAGCACATTTAGAAAATTTAGAAAATTGTCATGTAAAAGAAACGGATTGGCCAGCTTACTTCCTGATTCAAATCATTTAGAATTTATAGCATGTGAGTGGATGCATTGGCGATGCCATTTAGTGCATATATATTCAGCAGAAAACACCCCAAAACCGAAGCTGATATTTATTGTGAAATGAGCATTCCAGGTAGCACATAACGTTGTTATAGCTTTGAAAACAAATCTGAACAGTGCAAAATTAGTTATACCAACGTTGTGTACTACCTGGGATTCTTATTCGAACATCTTGTTGGATAATATTTCATTTAACATGAGACTACAGTGTCAAGTAACAGTTGCATTTAAGAAAAGACAACTTTTACTAAGGATATCTAATAATTTCTCTTCTTAAAAAAAAAAAAAAAAAAAAAGTATTTTGTGTCCAAACTATTTTTCCAATTAAACACTTTTCTGTTTTATGAAATATAGAAAGTTATGTGTATAAGTTATCTAATTACACGTTTTGAAACCTCCTTAATCCGAAAATTATGTTATTACTGGTTTAATCTGCCTGTTTTTACGTCCGTGTGTGCATATGTTATAAGCATACCTTAAAAACAGATATAAGCATAAAGTATAAACTCGGTGTTCTAATTATACATCACAATGGGATAAACACTTTAAACTTTTTATTTATATCGGATATAATATTTGAAAATTTTCTTCGATATTTGATCGAATATTTTGCCTATTGGGAAATTTTCTCATTGGGTTATTTAAATAAATTTAGACAGCAATAAATATAATTAAATCGTTATATAATTCTATACGCACAAAAGCTTATTTCATGTGAAATAGGTAAGAAAACATCATTCACTTACGGGGTCACATAAAAGAATTCGAACAAATTATGGCAGTAGGGAATTGCTTGATGTGAATTTCAAATTGTGTTATGCATTTCTAAAAGAATGCTGAATTTAAGCACACTCTTTTAAGTACACTACGATTCTTGGTTAGTATAAAGTGTTAATCTAAATTAGTCGAATATTTTTCAAAGTGTAGTCTGAATGAAAATTCGAAATTAATTTTGTAATTAAATCACAACATAAAATATTTTGCGAATATATGTATAAACCTCATGTGAGTTGCAACTTCCCTCAAACAGAATTTCATACCACAAATAAAACCGTTTCAACCGAAAAATAAAACTGCTATTAATTTTCAATTCTTATTTAAAATATTTTTGAAATGATAGACTACACTCTTATCATACATCTATTATGAAACAATTTAAACTCCAAATAAATTTTTCATAATAGAAATATATTGTAAAAGGAAACAGTGTGAATTAAATACCAGATAATTTTATTTTATGCTGCATGCGATCTGTTAACTTCTGTGGAAATATTTTTTTTTTTTTTTTTTTTTTTTTCATCCATGAAGTATAAATTGTTCTACCATTATTCAGAATTTTATACTTTCCTAAGGTTTATTTTGAATTTTAGCAAAAACATAATATTTCTTTGTTCAGAATTCTATTCATGGTGTTTGATATGTTTATGAAGAATGAAATATTTAAATTCAGTAATAAATATTAATGTGAAATTTTAATAGAAAAAAAAATCCTTTTTCATTTTTTTTTTTAAGTAACAACTTACAGAATCTATAAGTGCACACACTTAAAATTTCGTAATTAATTACGGATTTAATAATCGTGCATAATTTAAGCGACAAAGTTGTAGGTAATGTTTCTTAAATTCACAGTTATATCCTAAAAAAAAAAAAAAAAAATGCAATTTTTTTTTTTTTTTTTTTTTTTTTGGCATTGTGATATTGTGATTAAAATGAATCAAGACAAATCATCAAAACAAAACATTAAGACATCTTTCAAAATATTTTCAAGTAGAGCTTAATGTATTTACAGTTAAAAAATGCTTTTTTAAATATCCAAATAAATAAATAACCTTAGAAAACTTATATTCTAATTATCAACAACAAAATGCAAAATAACGAAAAGAAGAAAATTACTTCCTTTTGAGAAATTGAAAGAAATCTTAATAGATCTTCATTTATTTTTTTTATCCATAATAACTTACTTCAGTCCTTTTACATTTAAAATTTTCTCCTGAATTTATTTTTAGAAGTATGACTGATTGTTATTTTTATATAAATCATTTTCTTCAAAAAATAAGAA
Organism: Salticus scenicus; assembly: GCA_963930645.1. Taxonomy (NCBI): domain Eukaryota; kingdom Metazoa; phylum Arthropoda; class Arachnida; order Araneae; family Salticidae; genus Salticus; species Salticus scenicus. The sequence goes on along the minus strand of OZ005652.1, from coordinate 339,281,643 downwards.
ATGTTTTTTTTTTTTTTTTTTTTTTTTCATAATATTTTTAAAGTAATACTTTGATGAAAATTTTAATTATTTTAATTTCAGTTTCAGTTGGCAATGTATAGTTATTTTTAATAACAATGTTGTAAAATAAAAAATAATATTTGTTTATTGAAAAAAACTGCTTTTAAAATATTAAATATTTAAGATTTTAAATTTTATCCTAAAATTTTATTCAATAAAGAAATTTAATTAAATTTTCATGGAAAAGAGCATTGCTAATTTAATTTTTTATTATTATTATGTTTGAAAAACGGTATAATCTCTCACTGAATTTTTATATTTCATACAAATAAAAGATGCTGCACAGAAAAGCTATAGAACGTCGTTTTAATGCTTTTTATAGATATTATATTATTGTATGCAAAGGGTTTAAGCTAGCATGGTGACATAACAACAATAGTCAGCAATTTATACAATTTATAAACGGATGTCTCAAAAACAAAAGGCATGCCACGGAAAATTGTCCCCAAAAATACTCGTATATATCTATATTTTCCTGTTTTATAATTTTAAATAAACTTTTTAAAAAATATTTTCAAAATGTAGATAAAAATATTCTTTCAAAATCTCCTTCTATAAAACAAATTTAAATAACAGTTTTATGTATTTCGTAGGTATCATCATCAAAGTTTTTCTATCTATATAAATTATTTAAATCATTTCACCACAATAGTGTAAGGAAACATAGCATAACAAAATTTATTAAGAATTGAAAAAAAAAATTATATATATATATATATATATATATATATATATAACGTCTATAATACTAATTCTGCAACAACTTACATTAAGTTTAACTGTAAGTAGGAGTTATATTGGAATTCTGGTGGGCCAAAAATTTCTGACATGTTTTTAACACTTTCCAACAAGATTGAAAAGTGTTTATGACTTCGGTTCGTATATCTGTCCGTCTGCCCGTCTGTCCGTCTGTCTGTCCGCGCTCTAACTCATGTAAATATTTATGGAATTTCTTGAAACTGATATATGTTATCCAAGTTCACTATCGGACGTTCCCTATTGAAAATGGAGTTTATACCTCTACAGGTTTGTGTACAGGGACACCCGAAAGTATTTCAAAGCATTGTGTTCTATGAGAGGTATTTCTATAAACCATATTTTCATACCTTTACTGTAGACATATCTTAATGAAATTGAAATATGTTATTCAGGTTCACTATCGGACGTTCCCTAATGAAAATGTAGTTAATACCTCTAATGGTTTGTGTACAGGGACACCCGAAAGTATTTCAAAGCATTGTGTTCTATGAGAGGTATTTCTATAAACCATATTTTCATACCTTTACAGCAGACATATCTGAATGAAATTGAAATATGTTATTCAGGTAACCTATTGGATGATTCCTGTATAAAATGGAGGAAATAACACCATCGGTTTATGTACAGGGACACTCAAAATATTTCAAAGCATTGCTTTCTATGAGACATATTACTATAAATCAAATTTTAATAACTTTACTTTCCAAGAAGTTTTAGGAAATTGAACTATATTATTTATATGCACAAAAGAATAATTTGCATAGAATATAGCATGATTAGCATTAAATTTACAGGGTGGCACAAAAATATCCAGTTATATTAAGAGCTATTAATAAAAATTTGCTAGAATTGTACTTTCGTTTACGTTAAGCGTTTTTAACACTTTCTAACATTTTTTAAGTGTGAATATGACTTCAGTTTTGTGTATCTGCCTGTCCGTCTGTCTGTCTGCCTGTCTGTCTGTCCATGCTCTAACTCCCGTAAATATTTATGGAATTTCTTGAAACTGATATATGTTATTCAATTTTACCATCGGATGTTCCCCATTGAAAATGGAGTTTATACCTCTACTGGTTTGTGTACAGGGACACCCGAAAATGTTTTAAAGCATTGTGTTCTATGAGAGGTATTTCTATAAACCTTTACTGTAGACATATCTGAATGAAATTGAAATATGTTATTCAAGTTCACTATTGGATGTTTTCTGTATAAAATGGAGGAAATACCACCACGGATTCATGTACAGGGACACGTAAAACTATTTCAAAGCATTGCGTTCTATGAGAGATATTTCTATAATTAAAATTTTAATAACTTTACGTTCCACAAAGTTTTAGGAAATAGAATTATGTTATTTATATGCGCAAAAAAATGCTTTGTATAGAATATAGCATGATTAGCATTAGACTTATAAGGTGACACAAAAATATCCATTTATACTAAGATCTATTAATAAAAAATTGCTATAATTACACTTTCGCTTACATTAAGCGTTTTTAACACTTTCTAGCATTTTTAAGTGTGAATATGATTTCAGTTTGTGTATCTGTCCGTCTGTCTGTGTGTCTGCCCGCGCTCTAACTTCTATAAATATTTATGGAATTTCTCGAAACTGATATATTTTATTAAAGCTCACTATCGGATGTTCTATATTGAAAATGGAGTGAATATCTCTTCTGGTTTATGTACAGGGACACCCAAAAGCATTCGAAAGCATTGTGTTCTATGAGTGTTATTTTTAAAAATATTTTCCCTATAGAATGTTCCCCATTTAAAATGACATTAATTGGTCTTGTATAACTAGTTTGTTTACAGGGAGAACAACAACAACAACAACAACAACAAAATGCCAATGCATTACGCTTTAGGACAAAATTTTTAGAAAATTTTATTTAAAAATCTTTCTGCTGTAAAAATCATAAAAATTTTGAAATGTATTGTTAATATTCTTAAATAATGTGTTGTATAGAATATGATATGCTTACCTTTCTGATTTACAGGGCTACACTAAAATATTCAGAGGGATCAAAACTGTAATTATAATCTAATAGCTGAATTTTCTTTTTCGTTAAGCCTTTTTAACACTTTCCAAAATGCCTAAGAGTAATTTTAAAATCAATTAGTCTGTCTGTATATTTTTCAGTCCTTCTGTCTGTTGTGCGATAATGTAGGCAAAGAATATTAAAAGTTATTCGATACAACAATTACGTACAGTTGGAAAGTGTTGCCAATCAATGCGTTCCGTATGATTTTTCTTTCTTGTTTACATTAATACAGTAGAACTTCGTTAACGTGAATCTCAAGGGGGATAAAAAAAATTTTCATGTTATCAGCAGTTCATGCTATCAGCAAATTGTCATTTCTTCTATAGAAATCTTCATTTTGACGGGGATTGTGGAAACAGTTCACGTTAAAATTAATTCACATTAATGAGGTTTGACTGTACAAAATCAATTAATTGAAGTAATAGTGTGTGGCTTTTATAACAATGTTTCTTACGATTAAAATCCAGTTTAAGAATAGTAAAATATTCGTCCCAAATTTTGAAATTAGACAGGGATGTACATTCAGAATACGCTTACGCCAGTTACTTCATTTTACATTAAAATTAAAAATGTGTCAAGTACTTTTGGACCTGCCTAAATTATTAACTTTCATAATAAACAAATTAAATTTATTTACGAAGGTTAATGCTTTAATAAGAAGATCAAAGTTTTCTTTGTCAAATTAATCGATGTCTATTTTGAGCATGAATCATTGTTTTTATAAAAATAGAACACATTCCTAACGTGAAAGTTTTTTAGAAAAAAAAAAGTTTAATATACCGTTATGTCTTTGAATATATAAATATCTCTAGACAACAGGCACGTATTTTTATTAAAATGGAAGTCAATAAAAATAGAATGATGTTCATGCAAATCACTTATATTAGCATTTTTATGAAGTAAAATACATCAATGCACTCTTTTTAGGAAGACTTGTTTTTCATGCTTTCAGTTTTCATCTGAAAGACAATGTACATTTTTAGATACAATGTTAAAACTTTCTGTTTATGTTTAGAAACCTTTTCGCTTTTCTAAGTTTTAAGGCATTTTTTATGTATATAACATATATATATATATATATATATATATATATATATATATATATATATATATATATATATATATATATGTACCCCGCAGAAGGACACCATATCGCAAAAAGAAATTTTTGTTAGGAACGATGCTATGAAATTAATTAATGATATTTGTCATGAATAAAGAAAATGGACACGTTTTTATATTCTACTATCCTATCTCATTTACAGTAACTGGTCATAAGGCTTTATGCATCAAGAACTAACTCTTTTCTCGAAATGGACATGGTGCTCTTTACCTCCGGGGTACAAAGTACATATACATATATATATGTATACAGATAATGCCTTTTATAATACTTATACATAGCATAAGATATCAAGGGATTCCGTGAGATATAATTGTGATATGTATAATTAAATTTAAACCAAAATAGGAGGGTCCACGAATAAAACAGCGCATAATCGTATAATAAAGCGATATTATTATTATTTTTTTAAATGATTTTTTTTACGTTTACTACATGTTTTTCAAACATTGCCCAAGGTGTGTGATTTTGATACATTAGAAAACATTCTAAAAGTGCTGGCATATCGAATGCCTCCTAGTATTAAAAATTGTATAATCATTCAATTGTAAAAATACTTTTTTTTTTTCTCAGAACATTTTTAATAACAGGAGACTTGGCGTTGGAATATTAAAACCCGAATAAACTGCTACGTCAGAAACGCCAAAGAAAAATATTGGAATATATTTTTCTTTGGCGTTTCTGATGTAGTAGTTTATTCGGGTTTTAACATTTTTAATGTTTCTAATATATTTAGTTTTTAATAGTCTGGCACATTTTATCGAAAATCTTAAAACCTTAAAAAAAAAAAATTGGTTTTAACCTTTATTGGACCGCCGTCCTATTTATAGGACAGTTGAATTAAATGTCAATAATGTAAAAGAAACATTTAAAATCTGCAAAAAAATTGACATAAATTTTTAGAAATAGACTAGATTAATTAAATTACTGTGAAAAATGGAATTTGAAAAAAATATTAATGCTGCAGAATAATAAAGACCTTTTTCTGCTAAATAGTGAGCATGTGCTAGTGAAAAGTCCAAATGGTCGTCAAAGGCGATGTCAACTGAAATCATGCAATAAAAAACCTGTTACAATTTGCAACATGTGCAATGTTGGATGTAGACATTGTTTTTTGGACTTCCATTCGTAAAAATCTTTACAATTTGCAAAATGTTCACTTTTGGACTGTGTAGAGACTGTTTTTTGGACTAACAAACAAAATAAAAAAATTTGTAAAATTATTGTAATTTTTTAATTTTTATATGTGTAAGTATCTTATACTGACCATGTTTTTAGAAAATTACATTTTTCTAATGATTCGTTTAATGAGTGGTCCAATATGGGTTAAACAAATTTTACGCATAAGATGATATATATATATATATATTTTTTTTTTTTTTTGACACAAACTAACTTCAAAAATAATAATTTTTTTTTTCTAATTACCTTTTTGAATGTTGTTGTATTCACGACTTCACATGATTGATGCCAAAAAAATAGCCTGGATATTTAACTGATATCTATCACAATGTTAAAATTTAACTGTTTCTTTCATTGAAAAAACTATTTTTATCGATACATATTGCGGGAAAAAAAAATCCGTAACATTTGAAAGAAAAAAATATGAGTACAATAAGGAGAACACCTAGGAATGATTGCATTAAAATTCTATGTTAGGAAGTTCATTTTTAAATTTATAATTTTTTCATTAAATTGAAATCTATTAATCAGAAATTAAAATTTATTAACTTTAAAATGAATTTAAAATTTTCGTCTTTTTACAGCTATCTCTTAGAAGATATTATAGCATATTTATTAAAATATAAAACTTGGTTGTTTCAGATATGTTATGAAAATTTTTTAGATTTATATCTATATTACAATTGCTTAGAGATGAAAACCTATAAATATTTATCATTAAAATTATTTTACATTGAATGAACAAAAAATATTCAAATATAGGATTAAAATATCGGTTGCAAAACCTGTACCAGTAGTCGGAACTTTAAAATTTAAATTTTAAAATCAAATTCTTTATGCATAAATTCGAGCAATGTTGATGACTAATGTCACTATTTCATATTATTAATGTCTTAAACTACAAATATTTTCAACTATCAGTTTTATAATAGCACTAATTCAATTTAAAAAATGTACACATTCTGCCATCTTGACATTTTTTTTTTCTTCTGGGATATAATTATTTCCCCCTTTACGTTGACCCTGTTTATTTTTTACTGATTTTTCTCTTATAACAATAATTTAAGTAAGCAGAATTTCTTTATAGTGCTAAATTTTTAAATTTGTATTAACATATAATCTTTTTATGGGTGTCCAAAACTGGTACCACAAAATATAAACATAACCAATAGTAGACAGCCTTTTTAAGTACTTCTCATTTAAACTTGAAGATTACATTCAATAATGCATATATCTCAGTTATACATTTACGTGCAGGAACTACTGCGCAGATTTACATATAAATTTATATGTAGATACACCTTGACATAAATTAGTTTATGGCAACTTTTAGTGCCAATTGCTCAACAGATGGTGCTGCTATACAGCGAATTCCGCATTTTAAGGCAAAACTATAACTCGGGTTCAAGTGCGTATAATTCAACAAAAGTTCATATATGAAAACGCCATTATGAGAAACTATGCTAATTTAATTGGATGCATATCCACCGAGAGATGACGCTGCTGTACAGCAATTTTTCTGGAGAATGGGAGGGATATCATCTACATGGTAAAAATTCACTTCCGTTGGACATTTAGTGTAATATATCTCTGAGATAAAAGTCGCCTGCATTTATAAAGGATAAAAAAATAACCAATTATTTGTACTATAAGAATTTGTATAGGAAAATAAAGAAGAAAATTTTGTGCTGGCCGCAACATACTAGTTTATATAAGTACTCGTAGGGATACTTATAATAACTTTACACAATTAGACGAATCAAGCAATCATTCGAGAAGCCTTTACAATACTTATCTCTGGAATTTCATTTTAGTTGTACTGTGGACATTGCTCAGTTCAGTTTAAAAGAAAATTAAAATAATTTGGTTTCGCATAATGGATCTTTAAAGAAATTAAAATTGCATTAAATACTATTTGAAAAATTTAGATTGAGTACAACTGAACGTAAATTAGGTGTCTTCTGAAGAGAGGAGTACATTTTGAGAGATGTTACTTGTATTTATTAAAGACGGTTTTGTAATTTTACAATTAAATAATTTAAATATATATTCATATATAATTTTTCTTAAATTTATTTTGAAATATTTTTACGGGAAATAGATTATTAATCCTTTATTTTGCAAAGCAGTGTATCTTTTCATTCAAAAAAGAATTTTATTCCGCGTAAATTGAAAGAAAAAAAAAAGGTTTTTTATTTAATTGAGTTGTTTTTAGAAATATAATTTTATTTTTTGTAAACTGTTTTACTGAAAAAAAAAAAAACAGAATTTAATGAATCCATTTTCACGGCACATTAAAAAATGTATATATATACAATCTAAATGAATGTATTAAAATACAAGCAATAAATAAATAATAATTTTGTTTTTATCTTTGTTTCAAAAATTATTAATTTAGAAGATTTTTTTTTAATAACATATACGCATATATATATATATATATTGTGGATACATTATACATATATATATATATATATTTCATTTAGAATAAATTTATATATATATATATATATATATATATATAATTTAAATTCATATAAAAACATGCACATAAAAAAAAAAAAAAAAAAAAAAAAAAGTTTCCCTAACGTAATCTGATAGAAATACATGTTTACATACCTTAAGTGAAATATTTTAAATAGAAGAAATATATTTATTTTAAGTTTAAAAAATATTTGCTTTTCTTCCACTTCAGTAAATGTAAATATGTGCATTTAGTGTGTGGTGCCTGCTTTTTCGCACCTGGTTCTTTTCTTTCGGTAAATTCATTTCGAGACACATCAAGACACTGATCACACTTGGTTTACTTTTAAACGTATATTTACTTACGGCACAAACATAAAATACATAACGAATACAGAAATTAACATCAAGTAAAGTATTTCATAAAAAACATGTAGAATGGAACGTTAGTCCATCTTGATTCACATACGCACACACTGTTGCCACATTTTCGTAACAAACTTTTCAGTTCTTGTTTTTTAATACTCTCGAAATCAGAGGTGCGGCGTTCACACCTTCCCTCCAGTTTCACTTGAGGGACAATGGCCTTCACAGTGAAACTACTAACAAACATTTGTGGATAATTTATATAACTGTTCATGAAAGTTTAATTGTCCTTTTAAATTCTTAATTATTGTCTCATCTTTGACCTAATATGCGATGTTCCATCAAGAGCAATAACATTTATATTTCACTTAATATTTAAATATTTTCTATGGTATAAAATAAGTAACATTTAAACACATAATAGAAATAAAATATATATATAATATATATGAATAAACATTTATCCTGACATTGATTTTCTTATGCACTTTAAATAATCTTAATGAATTAATATACTTGAATATAAGAAACAAAATAAACACACACACATATATATATATGTAATAACAAATACAATATTAAACTAACTTATGACTTTATTCATGAATGCGTGATAAAGCATCTGCAATAGTATTACTGCTTCCTGGCTTATGAGCAATAGTCACTTGATAGCGAGATAGAGCCAATGCCCATCTTTGTAATCTGGCGTTCTTAGGAACTGTTTCTGTCAAATATTTTAAAGGGTTATGGTCCGTGTGTAAGATAATAGTGGCTCCATAAGTCCACATTTCGAATTTACCTAATGCCCATATTACAGCATAAGCTTCCCTTTCAATAGTGCTCCACTTTGATTGAGCAGGGGTCAGTTTTTGGCTTGCAAAAGTTATTGGTTTCAGTTTATTCTGCTCATCTCTCTGCATTAGACAGGCTCCAATTCCGGTCACTGAAGCATCAGTATCGATTTCAAAAGGTTTCGACATATCAGGTGTATACAGAGAGGTTATAGAGCACAAACAATTCTTTAACGAATTAAATGCGCTTTCGGCTTCTTCTGACCATGGAAGGTCGTTTGGCACAGTTTTTCGAGTTAAGTCCGTTAAAGGTTTTGCTATATTGGCATACCGAGGCACATAGTCTCTGTAATAGTTAAATAATCCTAGGAGTGACTTCAAGGTTTTCTTAGTTTTAGGGGCTTTCAAATCTTTAATAACTGATATCTTGTCCGGATCTGGGCCGTGCTCTCCTGAGCCTACGACATGTCCCAAATATTTTACTTTCGACATCGCAAAAGAGCATTTCTTTAAATTTGCCGAAAAATTCAATTTTTTCAGAGTTTCTAAAATGGATTTAATATGATTAAGATGATCTTCCCAGGTTGAAGAAAATATGATAATATCATCAAGAAAACTTTCGGCGTAGTCACTATGAGGTCGCAATACTTGATTCATTATTCTTTGGAATGTTGCTGGTGCTCCGGATAACCCAAATGGCATCACCTTCCACTGATACTGACCCTTTGGAGATACAAAACTGGTTAATTCTCGGCTTTGCTCTGCTAAGGGTATTTCCCAATATCCCTTAAGGATATCTAAAGTTGTCAAGTAACGAGCTCCACCAGCTTTAAATCTAAGATTTTCTGAATTCTGCATAGGAAAAGGTGGAATTTTACTAACTGAGTTCAGCTCTCTGTAGTCCACGCAAAGTCGGACAGTTCCATCTTTCTTGGCTACACATACCAATGGATATGCTATTTCTGCTGAAGAGGGTTCTATCAGGTCTTTTTCCAATAATTCTGCTATCTGTTTTTCTATATTAGATCTTAATGTTTCTGGAACTTTATAAAGATGAGGTTGTTTCCTCTCTACTCCAGACTTTAACTGGATAACATGTGGCGGAACTTTGGCTTTCCTTAATTCCCCATCAAATATTGTTAGATATTCTTTAATCAGATTCAACAGCTGTTTATGTTGCTTTGCTGATATCGAATTTGATTTTATACCAGCTTTTAGTTCTTCATCTGTTACTTGCCGTGATTCTACGGGCGCATGTTGTATATCTCCAAACTCTTCATCGGTTTCGTAAATAATTCCTACAGCTCTGACAGGTTGAATATATTTACGCAATTTATTTTGATGAAGATGTCGAACACTTCCATCAGGTAGTTTGACATAAAAAGAATGTGGAGACTTCTTTTCTACTATTTCTCCTGGTCCTTTCCATTTTGAACAAAGACGATTTGTTGAATCAGGGATTAACACTACAACTTCATCCCCAACAGAAAATTCGGTATCTTTTGACCGTAAATTATGATAATGTACATATTTCTGCTGCTGTTCTTGAGCTATGCTATTCGCATACTGTGCCGCGTCTTCTAAACGGTTCCGGAGTTTCAACAGGTAGTCAGCTACAGATTCTCCAATCCCTTGAGGAAGTACGACTTCATCTTCCCAACTTGATTTGAGGATGGCTAGAGGTCCTACAGGTGGTCGCCCATGAACTAGTAGGAATGGGGCAACACCCGTTGTAGCGTTAGGCACTTCTCTGTATGCCCATAACAAGAATGGCAACTGTTTATCCCAGCCTCGACCTTGTGAATTAATTGCATGATGTAGCATGGATTTCATAGTTCCTATCCATCTTTCAACCAAACCATTCGACTGTGGATAACCTGGAGTGGAAAATTTAGGAACACATCCTAATCGTTTTAAAAATTCTTTTGTCAGCTGTGCGGCAAAATTTCTTCCGTTATCCATTGCAATTACTCGAGGAATTCCAGTTCGTACAAATATTTCTATAATTGCATCACAGGCTCCCTTTGCTGTTAAAGACTTCAGAGGTATTGCTTCCGGCCAACGACTATGCTGGTCCATAACGCACAGTACATACTGATGGCCACGTGATGACTTTGGCTCTATTGGGCCTAAAATATCGGCATTAACCACTTGAAATGGGAGTTCTGGCCTTCCAACAGACTCGATAGGTGTTCTATCGTTTACTTTTCCTTTCCTGCGCATTTGACAATCATGACACGAAGCACATAATTGTTTAACTTCTTTTGGCATTCCTTCCCACCAGAAAGACATTGCAGTTCTGTCTCTGGTCTTCTTAGCTGCCAGATGTCCACCACTAGGAGTTTCATGAGCTAATTTCAAAATGTCCTTTCTTCTGCTTGCCGGTACGACCAATTGAATATATTTCTGTCCGCCTACTTTACCCATATGATATAATAAACCTCTTTCAATCCAGTAACCATTTTTATGTTGTCTAGCTTCTTCGAAGCACTTTTCCAATGTAGGACAGGCTAACTGTTCATCCCTAAACACTTGTGCTTGTGGAACAGGGATATTTTCATTTCTTTCATCCTTACTATCGGTTTCGGTCAATGTCTGTTTAACTACTGAGTTATTAAAGACTTTGGTTTCTGGATGATGCGACTCGCTGTTGTTCAGCTTTGCCTTTCGAATAGTCTCGTGACTTTCTCCCTCCATACAGAACATACACTTTTCATTATCTTCTGTGAGTGGGGTACTAATTGCCTCATCCCCAAGATAATTGTCGTTTGAATTATTCTCAGGTACACTGAACAAGGATTGTTCACCGACTTCATTTATTGTGATCACTTCAACCTCTTCTTCTGAAGAATAGTTTCCGGGAGACCTTCCCTCCACTTTGAACAAGGACGGTTCATTGTTTTCTTCCACTGGGGTGATATTAACCTCAACCCCTGAATTTCCAGGATTTCTTCCTTTCACATGGAACAAGGATTGTTCATCGACTTCTTTCTTCGGGATATTCACTTTATCCCCTAAAGAAATGTTTTCGGGAGACCTTCCCTCCACACTGAACAAGGATTGTTCATTAGCTTCTTTTACTGAAGTGATTCCTGTATCATCTCCCAAATAAGAACGCTTTTGTTCCTTCAACCATTCATATACCCTGGGAGTGATTAAAGCTTCCTCATGCAGCCCTTCTACTACTGCAGCATGCACTTGAACATATGGAATGATTTCTTCATCTGTATGAAGACTTAGCGGAACTGACACAAGTTGTGCTTCCACTGGATTACCTATAGCAGGTCTCAAAAGAATTTTCCCACTTGACTGTAAGTGTTCCTCAGGTACAACTGATTTTCGTAGTACGGTGATTTCTGCACCACTGTCCACGATGCCTTGAAATTTTTGACCTCCGATTCCTAAATCCACTTTCAGAAGCTCGCCATCTTTCTCGTTGACTGGAAATTCCCACTCGAAACAAGCGCTATTTAGATTAACACTGACCTTATTAAGGCCCATACTTTCTTGACTCTTTTTGTTTGTTTTCACGTAAGATGTACTTGCTGAATTCAATTTGGGGCAAGATTTTTTCATATGGCCTTCCTTTCCACACCAATAGCAGGAGAATTTCGGACGAATGTCTCTTTGTTCTTGCTGTGGCTTAGTAAAAACCCTTTTCTCATCTCTATTGTTATTTCCGAAATTCGCCCCTTTGGATGGAAGATTCCAATTTTCTTTATGAGAAATTTCTCTCGGTTTTTTATTGAAAGTCATTTTGACATTTTCATAATCATCTAATTTACTGGAAATAATATCAGATGACTTAAACAAGGACCATTCATCGATGAAATGTTCTTTAATTTCTGGAGGTACTTTCCTTTTAATTTGATCTGTAATAATCAAATCATATAGTTCTTCAAATGTGTTAACTTCTAATCCCCGAATCCATTCAGTAAAATAGTTTTTCAACTCGTAAGCAAAATCTCTCCATGTGATATCAGCTTTTTTAGTATGCTTAATGAAAAGTTGTCGAAATCTTTCAGGAGTAAGTTTATATCTCTTTAACAATAACTCTTTTACTTTTCCGTAATCATTCGTGATTTCTTCGTCTTCCCGAGCTATAACTTCCGCGATTTCGTATGGCAGTAGCCCAATGAGATGAGAAACCCAATCATCTCTTTTAATTTCGGCACGCTTTGCCTGCCGCTCAAAAAGAACTAAATACAGGCTAATTTCGCATGTTTTAGGATCAAATTTTTGTAAGATGTTATATAATTTTACGCGCGTTTTCTCAGAAGTTTCATTTATAATTCCTTTCTTCTCAAGTTCTATTCTTGCATTTTCCAACCGCATTTTTTCCAATTCTATTTCTTCTCTTCTTAGGCGTTCCTCCATCTCTTCTTTTCTCTTACGTTCCTCTATTTCTTCTCTTCTTAGGCGTTCCTCCATCTCTTCTTTTCTCTTACGTTCCTCTAGTACGTTCGCTAATGTTTCTTTAACAAATTCTTCATCGTAATTCTTTGAAGCCAAAATAGCATCTCTTAACTCATATAACTTTAAATGTTGAGTTCCTTCCACTCCAAGCTCCGTAGCAACTTCTTGCAAATCTTTTTTATTCCCTTTACCCAAAAATGCCATCTTCGGATGGATGAAATCAAATCAAGTTCAAATTTTCCTTAAGAACGCCAGATTTGACATCTTATTTTTTATCTTAAACAACATTTTCCCCCAAATTAAATAAAATAATCATTAAGTCGGAATGCATACATAAAAGGAGAAAAAAAAAATAATATGTATCGAAATAACAAATAAAAAAAAATGTTTACACAATCAACTCTTTCATTAAATAAATCAGAATATACTTTATTACATAACCAGCTTTCAATAAATTAGAAATAATGTTGCCATAGCAACACAATCAACTCTTTCATTAAATAAATCAGAATATACTTTATTGCATAACCAGCTTTCAATAAATTAGAAATAATGTTGCCATAGCAACCTTTAATCAAACTTACTTTTAAACAGAAAAAAAAAAAACAATTTCCGATTCATTCCTCAAAGTAAAAAAAATAAACAAAACCGGACGTTCACAAGAATAATTCACTAGTTTTTTTTTTTTTTTTTTTTTTACTGAGATATTTCATTAATATTCCAATAATAATAAAGATAAATAAATATAAATAATTATCAAGGTCTAACAAATACACAATCATTCAATAAAACCGAACAAATAAATCAAAACAGAGCTCTCTCTCTTTTTTTTTTTTTTTTTTTTTTATCTGCTTTAATGAAATCTTATTTATTCTAAATCACGTGATGAATAAAAAGAACACACAGAAATTAATCACAATTATCTTGAATAGCATAAAAACATATTCTTTTCATCATTCTTTTTACTATTTTCCGGCTTTTTAAATACAAATAAACAAATATATTTCTATTTTTCATTTTTCAAACACTAGAATTATTATTATTTCAACATTACGAAATATTCAATTTTCATTTACATACTCTTTACCTTGTTGGAATACAAAATCGGAACAAAATATCTAAATGCTTAATCCGAATTATTTAATATGAAACTTATACAAAATATGACTCTTGATGGAACATTAAAAAAAAAACATACCCTTTTTTTTTTTCATCACTATCATGAAAAAAATCCATACGAGTACTATAGCTATTTCACATATGCTTGTCGACTTCGCCAATTGTGGTGCCTGCTTTTTCGCACCTGGTTCTTTTCTTTCGGTAAATTCATTTCGAGACACATCAAGACACTGATCACACTTGGTTTACTTTTAAACGTATATTTACTTACGGCACAAACATAAAATACATAACGAATACAGAAATTAACATCAAGTAAAGTATTTCATAAAAAACATGTAGAATGGAACGTTAGTCCATCTTGATTCACATACGCACACACTGTTGCCACATTTTCGTAACAAACTTTTCAGTTCTTGTTTTTTAATACTCTCGAAATCAGAGGTGCGGCGTTCACATAGTGAAAGACGAAAAAAAAAAAAAACTATGTGAAGATCGTAAATTGATTTTATACAATTTTTATTTATTTATTTATTGTAAATTGATTTTTTCCGCTTATTATATATGGTATAACTTTATGTTAATACCGCAATGTTTAAAAAATAAACAAAACGAAAGAAATTATAATAAACTAGCAGGCAACGCCCGCTTCGCTGGTCCCTATTTTTAAATGAATCGCTATAATTACTGAATTCACAAAATTGCATTAATTTTCATCACGTGAAAAGAAAACAGAAAAAAAATCTTATTAGGAAAAATGTCGCACCGGGTTCTCACTGCCTTCGGAAAAAATTCCCAAAATGCTCTAACTTTTATTTCTATTATTTTCCCCCTTCGCCCCCCCTCCCGTCTATCCTAATAATTTTAAAAATTAGAAAATATCCGCAATCGATTTGTAGGTATCGAAAACCTCTATATACCAATTTTGAATGGTCTAACTCTATTCTATTTTTTTTTTGCCCCTCCGCCCCCCCCCTTCCCGGCCCTCCTAATAACTTTACATTTTCGAAAATATCCCCATTCGACTTGCTGGCCTCTAAAACCTATCTGTACCAATTTTGAACGGCCTAACTGTATTTCTATTTGTTTTTGCCCATAGCCCCCCCAATACTGCCCCCTTCTTTCTACCCCTTCTAATAATTTTACAAATTCGAAAATATCCGCAATCGATTTGTAAGTATCGAATACCTCTATGTACCAATTTTGAACGATCTGACACTATTTTTATTTTCATGCCCCCCCCCCTCCCCCCCATAAAAAAAAAAAAAAAAAAAAGAAAAAAAATCGGAAAAAATCAAAAAATTAGTTTTTGCAAATATTTTCAATAAGACGCTTGGCGGGTTTTTTTTTTTTTTTTTTTTTTTTTTTTTTACATCTTTGAGCTATTACTTTTACTCGAAAATCCGTATTTTTCTAAATTTGCCTCCAAAAATCCTTTATACCCCCTTCTATCGTTAAAAATCCAAAATTCCAAAATCGCAGGAAACGATTTTTTCGTATTCAAGTCTAGTCTCCCCATCTGCAATTTCTTCACTGTGAAGTTATTTGGAGCCGAGTTATACTTATAAATGTGTTTTGCCTTATGCGCCTCCGAAAATCATTTATACCCCCTTTCCCCCTTAAAAATCCAAAATTCCAAAATCGCAGAAAACGCTTTTTTTTGTTTTTAAGTCTAGTCTCTCCCTCTGCAATTTCTTCACCGTGAAGCAATTTGGAGCCGAGTTGTGCTTATAAAGGTGGTTTTTGCCTTCTGCACCTTCGAAAATCATTTGTAGCCCCTCTCCCCCCTTAAAAATCTAAAATTCCAAAATCGCAGAAAATGATTTTTTTGTACTTAAGTCTAGTCTCCCCATCTGCAATTTTTTCATCGTGAAGTAATTTGGAGCCGATTTATGCGTATAAAGGTGTTTTTGCCTCCTGCGCCTCCGAAAATCATTTTCACCCCTTTTCCCCCTTAAAAATCCAAAAATCCAAAATAGCAGAAAATGATTTTTTTGTATTCAAGTCTAGTCTCCCCATTTGCAATATCTTCCTCGTGAAGCAATTTGGAGCCGAGTTTTGCTTATAAAGGTGTTTTTGTCTTCAGCAACTCTGAAAATCATTTTCACCCCCTTCCCCCCTTAAAAATCAAAAATTCCAAAATCGCAGAAAATGATTTTTTTGTATTCAAGCCTAGTCTCCCCATCTGCAATTTCTTCCCTGTGAAGTAATTTGGTGCCGAGTTGTACTTATAAATGTGTTTTTGCCTTATGCGCCCCCGAAAAATCTCATTTTTACCCCCTACCCCCCTTAAAAATCCAAAATTCCAAAATCGCAGAAAATGATCTTTTTGTATTCAAGTCTAGTCTCTCCATCTGCAATTTCTTCACCGTGAAGCAATTTGGAGCCGAGATATGCTTATAAAGGTGATTTTTGCCTTCTCCCCCCCGGGGGGGGAACGGGGGATATTTCGCAAAATACCGTCTTAGTGAGCGTCAGGGTCCTAAAATCAACCTTCTCACCAAAAATTGCGACTCTATCTCCCATAGGATCGCCACAGCCGTGTTGAGTCAGTGAGTGAATCAGTGAGTTTACTCTTTTATATATATAGATAACAGTAGAATGAAAAAAAAAAAAAAAAGACAATAAGTATAATGTATTTTATATTTAATAGTGTAGGAGATAAAAGTCAGTAAATGTTGAAATGACATATATGAATATCATGCAATAAATAAGTACACAAGTGTTACAAGGATATGCAACGACAGTATGTTTTGGCCATCACTAAACTTTTTTTTTTTTTTAATCAATCTATATATCAGTACCTCATGCTGGTTAACATGCTCAAATAATTAATCATAACTCATCTCACTAAATATATTATATATACAGATTATTGTATGGGTGACCGGGATTAGTTAGCATAAAGGACTAGTTGGCACCCAGTTTTTTTTTTTTTTTCTGCCACAGTGGATGTACATCGTTGCCATTTTGCTAGTGGGGAGTTTATGTATGGGTGCACCATCAAGTTCAAAACTGCTTGGAAGCGTAACAAACACACACACACACACAAACATATATAGTGTGTGTGTGTCTGTATGTGTGTGTTTCATCATTTTTATTACTTGTGAGTAAATTTTTTCATCGTATATATATAGGGGAATGCCTCCTGTTATGGACATTCTCCGGTTATGGGCACACCACTATACCTTTTTACTAAAATTAAATATAGTGACTTTGAGTACTGTCAAACTTGTACTGTGACACTACGCAGTTTTTGCGCTAACACTGAAGTGAATATTTATTTTGTGCTGTATGTCTGTCGGACAAGTTGACATAGTTAGACATGGTGTCATCTTGCATAGCAATAACATAACTCTGACATATTCTAACTTTCCTTAATGATAGTTCAAAGACTGAAAAACCTCTCTAATATAAAAAAGTTTTTTTTTCCTCAGCCTTCTACCAAGGCGATGGTAGGTGTATCCTTTCGACAATTCCTTTGGACCGCTCTGAAGAACCTCAAAAAGACCAACAACGACAAGACCAAAATCAAATCTTTCACACAATCAAGGGCATTCTGACAACTCTGAATACAATATAATTCACTTTGTTTTTATCAAATTCCAATCTTTTCAGTACCTTTCAAAAATTGAAATAGATTCTCAATGAGATTCGCATATCCACCATAAACAGCAACAAAAAAAAAAAAAAAAACGAACACGGCCAGACGAGAATGATTCTATTTTATACGACCAAATTAAAATTGTTCCCAAATTGAAGGTATCTGTTAATATAAAAAAAAGCGCAACTCCTACATTCGTAGTTTTTTTTTTCCTTTTCAAACATTGGTCTGATTCTATTTGAATAACTATAGTGAGCTATATCAATTAGCATAAGTTATTTTTCTTGATGAATTTATTATTTGTTTATTGGTTAATTATTAGTAAAATAAGAGGTTTCGAAAAAATAATTTTTTTTCCCTCGAAAATCGCTGTGTTCTTCCTAAAGACAGCGCCTAGAATACGTAGTGTGGAAAGCGACCATCAAATCAGTGAATATTACGTCTCTCACCAGAGGTCAGGGCGATTGAGCTTATTGCTTGAAAAACTCCCTATTGGTTATTTACGTGCTTAGATCACGTGATTTAGCAGACGAAACTGGCAAAAGTCAATCAGTTCATCGATTTGAGCGAAAAATTCGACCGCAGCGCCATCTGGGAAGCTTATTTTTTTAGCAGTATTTTAAGCATTCGATCATCAGGGCTTGCCACACTATATAGTCTAGGCGCTGTAGCCCTATTAGTATCCCTATTAGTATCATGTTATGTCAACTCGCCCCTATGGGTTTGCAACTAGCGTGGATTCAGTTAGCTCAGTTGCGAGCTCTTACGGAAAGTAACACTGGTATTGTTTAAAGACTATTTAATTGACGGGTCGTACATGGTTTTGTGCTCAAAGAGTTAAGCTTTTCGATGCATTCATCAGAACACTTCTAAGTATTGCGCACAAAAAATTAGAAAAATCAAGGACCAAAATTTATGCCAATTAGCTTCAGGCTCCCTGTTATTTAACCACTAAACATTGATGTGTAGCCATATGGAAAATCATAGAAGATAAAAAATAATTAATATTAATAATAATAATAAAAAATTGCAGCCACACCTGTCAGGCGATATACACCTAAAATAGGTCAGCATTCCTTTTAAAAACGTTTGTATCATAAAATTTAGTTAATTTTTATGTGATAGAAGCTGCTATGATACAGCCTTTCCATTCAAAGGGAAATTTTGAAAGCAGCAGCAGCAACTGTCAGCTAATATGCATGCAAACCGAAAGTCATAGTGTTTTGCAGTATCACTCTCACATATCAAGTTTTGTGCAATTATATTTAAAAAGATCTGATATAGCTATTCCATTTCAAATAAAACTCCAATCTTCCCTGGCCATTATTTCTCAGTTTATCACTTCGTTTTTCAGCTAGCAGTGCAGTGAACTTAAAATTCTTGACTGAGGCGCGTGTTATGTGCGCTTCTTTTGTGTAGTCCTGGATGTGAGGATGTGCCAGTCCAGCATTGTGCCCAAAAAGAACATCATAATTCAAGTACCATTTATATAATCCCTTTCTCTGAAGACAGAGGCATCATGTTTTCTGCAGGTGATTGTCATGCAGTGACCTGGTGTTCTTCGCCTTTGTGAACGGTGTCAAACCCAATAAACGTGACCTAGTCCAGGTACGTAGGCGTCGTCCACAGGATTGTAAGTTCCAGGGTACTAGAATAGATAGAAATTTTTTTTCTGACACCCCTTAGAAGTGACACCCAGTCTATCTCCAACAGTCGATTGCCCAGATCAAGTATAACGATTATCCCCTCAATTGCAAAGCAAAAATCGCCTTTTAATGCACTTTTTGAAATCAATACTTTTATAAGTGCTAGCTGACAAATTATTCAACCCCTCCATTTCATTAATGCACCTACATTTATATAGAATTTAATTCTGTTATTAAAATTAAAAGTTTACTTAAAATTATACAGACAATTTTCACACGCAACATTCCTTCAAACTTACCAATCTTGATCAAATATTTCCAGCAACAAACTTATATTAACTTCAAAATACAACATTTGGATCTCCTAAAATTATTGACCGTCACGAATTGCCCATCTGCGCAGAACTAGTGCGACGTAAAACCCAACCAACAAACCAACCTAAAATTATTTGTTTTTAAGTTACTCTAAGAGACACAGAAAAAGATCAAACGTTAAAAAACTTGACTACGGTAATCAGAAAGCCTCAAAACGTGTAAATAAACAAGAAACAATCGATGAATATTTAGCTTAAAAACATACATTGTTTACCATGTCTCTATGAGGAGTTTATTTCAATTCCCGAACAGTTTTCCTGGAAATGGTAAAATATTATTAGTAAAGCACATCCACTAACAAAAATTAACTAGTGTGTTGGGGGCCACCACACGATTTTCTTCTATATTTTCCTATAAAAATTCGCTTAGTAAAAATTATTTACTAAAATTATTAATAAAAAAAAATTATCTTCCATGATAATGCAGACGATTTCTATATTAGAGAAGTAGTATAACACTAAATATCAAAAAAAAAAAAAAAAGTTGAAGTCATTCACAATATTACATAAAAAAAAAAAAAAAAATGTTAAAAATGAAAAAAAATAATAATAATAATCGATATTTTAAATTTTTGCAGATCGATGGTTCAACCATTCGTTTTAAAGGAATTGGCGAGCTCTTTTGAAAGGTACCCATTTTGAAAATTTACTCCCCTTGAGGGGTGCCTTCCCGGTGAGGCACCTACATACACAATTTTTTTTTTCAGTTGACTATCTCTATTACAAAATATATATATTCGTTTCATTTGGTTTAGTGCAGTCTATAGATGTTAAACTCCATTTACCTGCAATTTCCCCCATAAACGTAATGTATTTGAATAATTTTGAGTACCCCTGTACACGAACCATTTGCTTCATCCCGATGAAAAGCTTAGTGTAGCATCCCTATATCATACGCATTTAGAATACCGAGTTTGGAATTTCTGCTACTATTTATTTTTGAGATATGCTAATAACAGACACACAGATAGACAGGCACACACACAGAGACCATTCGCTAAAAACATGATTTTCGTATTCAGGGAACCTCAGAACATGTAAATATAACAAAAACTCACTTTAAAAAATTTGAACCTAAAACAATACTTTCTCTACCGTAAAGGTAAGAGAAAGTAAAAAATCGAATTTATTTTATTTTATTTATTTATTTAATCAAAATATTATGTTTTTTCATCCACATTACTTTCTTACCCTGTTGTTTTAGATTAAATACAGATCAAGAATATTAAAGTTAGATTTTCCGTTAATATGTGCTTATAGGTAATTTTAATAACAGTCAGGTATACGCACGCACTAAGGTAGATACAAAGGCATACAGGCATAGAAAATAGTCGTTAAAAATATAATTTTCGGATACAAGAGTGCTCAAGACGTGTATTCTCTCACAAAATGTTTTTAGATTGAATTTTTAGAGAAAGTTATATTTGGCTTAATTTTTTAAATAACTTTTAGGCTAATAATGGACGTTATAAGTATTTGTTATTATTATTATTATTATTATTATTATTATTTTTAAGATTGCTAGGCATTAGGCACACACACAGAGGCGTAGCAGGACATATGTGCAGGATTACTTTTTTTAAAGGTGATATGAAATTCCATATATATACAGAGGGTTTTCATGCATTTTTATAACGATTTTTACTTTCTCCTTGAATTTAAATTTAAATTTTAAATAAAACTGTTGCTGAAATGAAAATTAAATTGGGTTAATTATCGATTTCAGCGTTAAAAATATTCTTGTGATACAACGTCGCTGGAAAATAAACATTGGATCGAGGACAAATTTTTTCGCTTTTCGAAGAAAAATACTCTTATTTATTTATTAAAAGAAGATAAGAAAAGCATGTTTTTAATATTTCTGCATGTAAAATAAGTGACATGATTAATAAACTTAAACAAACATCAAATTTTACATTTGACTGGCAAAAAGGCAAAAAAGTCATATCCGAAAAGGTGCATCTCATGTTTGAAAAAAAAACTGAACCCCAATTAGCTATCTCAAATCCTTTAAATATCTTTGCAGTAACTGTGAGCAAAATTATAAAATCTTATTTAAAACTATTCGAAAGACGGGTAAAAAATGGAAATATATTGTCGCAATTGATGAGGCTTGGATACACTTGTCTGAATGCAATAATAAAAGATAGATTTATACCAGAAAAAGATTTTAAATTGTGGTTCTTTTAAATATCTTTGCAGTAACTGTGAGCAAAATTATAAAATCTTTTTTAAAGCTATTCGGTAAAAAAACAAGAAAGAAAAATCGTGCAGTATACATTGATTAGTAACACTTTCCAGCTGTACGTAATTGTTGTATCGAATAACTTTTAACATTCTTTCCCTACGTTATCACACAACAGACAGAAGGACTGAAATATATACAAATAGACTAATTGATTTCAAAATTACTGTTAATCATTTTGGAAAGTGTTAAATAGGCTTAACGCAAAAGAAAATGCATCCATTAGGTTATAATTACAGCTTTTGATCTCTATGAATTATTTTAATGTAACCCTGTAAATCAGAAAGTTAATCATATCATATTCTATAGAAAACGTTATTTTAGAATATAAATAATACATTTCAATATTTTTATGATTTTTTCAGTAGAAAGACTTTTAAATATAACTTTCAAAAAATTCTGTCCTAAAACGTAATGCATTGGCATTTTTTTTTTTTTTTTTTGTCCCATTAAACAAACTTGTTGTACAGGACCTATTAATGCCATTTTAAATGGGGAACATCTATACGGAAAATATTTATAAAAATAACACTCATAGAACACAATGCTTTCGAATGCTTGTAGGTGTCCCTGTACACAAACCAAAGCAGATATTCAATCTATTTTCAATATGGAACATCCGATAGTGAACTTCAATAAAATATATCAGTTTCGAGAAATTCCACAAATATTTACAGAAGTTAGAGCGCGGGCAGACAGATAGACAGACAGATGGATAGGTACACAAAATGAAATCATATTCACACTTAAAAATGTTAGAAAGTTTTAAAAACGCTTAATGTAAACGAAAGTAAAATTCTAGCAATTTTTTATGAATAACTCTTCATAAAAATGGATATTTCTGTGTCACTCTGTAAATCTAATGCTAATCATGCTACATTCTATGCAAAGAATTTTTTTGTGCATTTAAATATCAAGTTTCAATTTCCTAGGACTTCGTTGAAAGTAAAGTTATTAAAATTTGGTTTATAGAAATATCTCTCATAGAACGCAATGCTTTGAAATACTTTTGAGTGTCCCTGTACTTAAACCGATGGTGATATTCTCCTCCATTTTATACAGGAAACATCCAATAGTGAACTTGAATAACATATTTCAATTTCGTTAAGATATGTCTACAGTAAAGGTGTGAAAATATGGTTTATAGAAATACCTCTCATAGAACAAAATGCATTGAAATACTTTCGAGTGTCCCTGTGCACAAACCAGTAGAGGTATAAACTCCATTTCCAATAGGGAACGTCCGATAGTAAACTTTAATCACATATATCAGTTTCAAGAAATTCCATAAATATTTATGGGAGTTAGAGTATGGACAGACAGACAGACAGGCAGATACAGAAAACTGAAATCATATTCACACTTAAAAAATGTTAGAAAGTGTTAAAAACGCTTAACGTGAACGAAAGTACAATTCTAGCATTATTTTTATTAATAGCTCTTAATATAACTGGATATTTTTGAGCCTCCCTGTAAGTATAATGCTAATCATGCTATATTCTATGCAAAGCATTCGTTTGTGCATATAAATAACATATTTCAATTTCCTAAAATTTCGTGGAAAGTAAAGTTACTAAAATTTCATTTATATAAATATCTCTCATAGAACGCAATGCTTTGGAATACTTTTGAGTGTCCCTGTGTATACCCCGATGGTGTTATTTCCTCCATTTTATACAGGAAACATCCAATAGTGAACTTTAACAACATATTTCAATGTCATTAAGATACAGTAAAGGTATTAAAATATGATTTATAGAAATACCTCTCATAACACATTGCTTTGAAATAATTTCGGGTGTCCCTGTACACAAACCAGTAAAGGTATAAACTCTATTTTCAATAGGCAATGTCCGATAGTGAATTTGAATAACATATTTAAATTTCATTGAGATATGTCTACACTAAAAGTATGAAAATATGGTTTATAGAAATACCTCTCATAGAACACAGTGCTTTGAAATACTTTCGGGTGTCCCTGTGCACAAACCAGTAGAGGTATAAACTTCATTTTCATTAGGGAACGTCCGATAGTGAACTTGAATATCATATTTTAATTTCATTAAGATATGTCTAGAGTAAAGGTATGAAAATATGGTTTATAGAAATACCTCTCATTGAACACAATACTTTGAAATACTTTCTGGTGTCACTGTACACAAACCAGTAAAGGTATAAACTCCATTTTCAATAGGGAACGTCCGATTGTGAACTTGAATAGCATATATCAGTTTCAAGAAATTCCATAAATATTTAAGGGAGTTAGAGGCGGACAGACAGACGGACAGACAGACAGACAGGTAGACATGCCGAAGTCCTAAACACCTTTCAACCTTGTTGGAAAGTTTTAAAAAATGATTGTCATCGTTTAATGCCGAATCATGTTTCACAGCTTAAGACCACGTGCAGATTGTTGTATTAAAATTATTTGACGGGTAAAAAATGGAAATATATTGTCGCAATTCATGAGGCTTGGATACACTTATCTGAATGCAATAAAAAAAGATCGATTTATAACAGAAAAAGATAAGAAAAAGATTTTAAATTGTGGTTCTTTTAAATATCTTTGAAATAACTGTGAGCAAAATTATAAAATCTTATTTAAAGCTATTCGGGAAAAAAATGATATCCATCATTTAATGCTGAATCATGTTTCACAGTTTAAGACTACGTGCAGATTGTTGTATGAAAATTATTTGACAGGTAAAAAATGGAAATATATTGTCGCAATTGATGAGGCTTGGATATACTTTTCTGAATGCAATGAAATAAGATTTATTTATTACAGAAAAAGAGAAGAAAAAGATTTAAAATTGTAGCTCATTTAAATATCTTTGAAGTAACTGTGAGCAGAATTATAAAATTTTATTTAAAACTATTCGGAAAAAAAAAAAAAAAAAAAAAAAAAAACATGATGTTCCTCGTTTAATGCCTAAATTTGTTTCTCAGCTTAAGACTTCGTGCAGATTGTTGTACGAAAATTATTTAGCAGGTAAAAAATGAAAATATATAGTCGCATTTGATGAGGCTTGGATATACTTATCTGCTGATTGCAATAAAAAAGATCGATTTACTATCGAAAAAGAGAAGAAAAATATTTTAAATTGTGGTTCAGAGAAAACAAGGAATGTTTTCTAAAGGTATACGGCTATTATTAAATTATCTTATAACGACAAATTTAAAGTAAAGAAAGTAGAAAAAAAATAATGTCAAAATTAACTCGGACTACTATCAGAAATACGTTTTAACACCTTTTTTTAAAGAAGAAGTTCCATCCCATTACCCAAACAACCTTCACTGCGTTAAGTTTCATCAGAATAAAACTGCAAGCTGTATCTCTAAATCTACTCCTCTATTTAAAAAAAAAAAAAAAAAAAATGAAACAGTAATTCAAGCTATTCCCTTTAAATACACTCCACCCAAGTCCCTCGCGTGTCTTCTGTGAATTAATATAGACTTTAAAACAAGCTCTTTATAAACGGCATCCCAAAACAATGTATGGATTCTGAAAGATTGTGAAGGAGGGATGGAACAAAATCAACCTTGATGTTTTAAAAAGGCTTTGTTACCTTGAAAATCAAGATTTAATAGAGTTGTTGAACAAAAAGGCTATACTGTTAAAGTTTTGGCGTTAGTTTCAAAATTTTGTACTAAATTAGCTGCAACCACCCTATGGTTAAACCTTTTACCACGATTTGGTAAATTTATGCTGAACCAAATAACAGTATTATGTTTTAAATAAAAATGAGATTCAACATTCGACCGAGGCGGGGTATCGAACTGAAAACCTTCTTTTCTCAAACCTAGCACACTGGCATAGTGTAACGTTTTCCTAACCGGTAATTTAGTTTCATTGATTTTGATAAATTGGGCTAAATTTTCTACGGTCTTATCTTGGCCCATTGGTGAGTTGTCGCACAAAATTTGCACTTTATCCTATGTTTTCAACCACGCTCTTTAATTTCAGCTTGGTTTGGTCTCAAAAAGAATTTTATTGATTCATACTTCCTGGACTGTATAAAATAGATTTTTCTCTCTTCTCAAAGAGATATACTTCAATAAACTTTCTTATACAGTAGTGACGTCTGGTTAATGATCAAATGAATAAAGAATTCTTTTATAACACGCTTTTATTAGATTCACCTGTATGTATATTTGTAACCGCTCTGGGTGCAAACAATAAATCTATATTGTAAATAAAGACTTTCCCTACGCGAACTTTGTGGGTTTCAGGTAAAGCTCCGCGCTACGAAACTAGGTCTAGCTTTCGAGCCCAGCAAGGGGAGATTTTTTAAAAATGGTTTTTGTTTAATTCTAAATTATTTTAATTAAAGATTTAAATGTATGTAAATATTATGATGTGTCACTTTTCTCTTACCCTGCATTTTAATACTAAGATAGATGTTTTGTGCCTTTTAGTTCACATTTCTATAAAAGTGTGTTCTTTAATTTTTTTAAAACTATAATATTATTTCTTTTAATGACTGTTGGTTTTGAATGATATAATCACACGCAATCTCACTTCACAGATTGTATTTTCACTCTCCGTCATAGAGCAGATTTCAACACGCTAGTGGCGCCCTCTCCTAAATACAAAGGGAATTACAATTCCACAAACGCCTAAACATTCGCCTTGTGAAGGGATGTATGGCAGCTCCAAGCTTTGGTGCAACTGAAATTCAATAGCAAAATGTAGAAAATTATAAGTTGACGTTCAACATATTACAGTATTGCTTATAACTTTACTCCATACAGAGGTTCAAGTTCTAGTTAAAATTTTTAACAGTGTATCAGACTGAACATATTATAAAATAAATTCTTATGTTTGTTTATATATATATATATATAGATATAGATATAGATAGATAGATAGATAGATAGATAGATATATACATATATCTTTGCAAATTCTTTACAAAAATTTATGAATATCCTCTGTATATTGAATAATAACAATTAAGTATATTTAAATTACTCGAAAATTATTTTTATCTAGATAATTCAAAGTTTTATTATTATTACTATTTTGTTTATTTATTTATTTTTGAAAATTTTAAAATGCTCTTTTCTAACTAATTTCTAATTTTCTTTACATCGATTTTACTTTGTTATAGTTTACCAAAATATTGTAAACTTAAAACCATAGACATAAGTGACGGTATACATTCGAATCTAGAATTTTTTGTCGAATATCTAAGGAAATGCTTCGTGGATTCTTTAAAATTTTAGGGTTAAAAAATAACATGTAATACCTCATGTATTCGAGTAAAAGTTTTATTTTTGATACATAAAAATTGTCAGCCACAAATTAACCAAAATTTATATTATATTAGATCACTCTGTAAAAAAAAAATCCTTGAAATAAATTGTAGTCATAGCATATGATTATAGTCCTTCTTTGACTATAAATATAAATTTACAAGAAAAGAGCACACATATCCATCGAGATAAAAAGGTTTTTATACAATGTTGAGAATTTTTAAACGCTTTTTGTGCATGGGTTCGCCATACAGGGTTCAAAAACAACATTTTGCATTTCTTTGAAAACTTGGTACAGTACAATTGACTCAACATCCTGCAACTACAATCCGAATGTAAAAATATTAACTATTTAAGGAAATATGAAAACCTTTATTGTATATATTTTTTTAACTACGCATGCACATTATAAATAAGTTTACATTATAAAGATTATATAAATAATATATATTTGTAACAATATAATTTTTCAAATATTTTCCTTTTTTTTTTTTTTTTTTTTTTTTTTTTTTTTTTTTTGAGACAATGTAAAATGTGCCTTCACTTTTGTTCATGATTGTTTCAGGTCAATAAATTTGTAACTGATCTAGAAAATTTACATTCATGTTAAAACGTTTGTTGGCATATATGAAATATAATAGATAGTTTTTATTCCTTAATTTTGAGAGAATCCATGAAGTATTTCCTTAGGTATTTTAGAAAAGGGTCTAGATTCTAAAGTGTACCTTCATTTACGTCTGTGTTTGTATTTGGTTATCAGTTTGAGGATTTCTTTAAAAGTACATATATATATATATATATATATATATATATATTTATATATGTATGTATGTATGTATATATATATTTATTATGTTTGAATGCTAAAAGTTTGCAATAAATTTTAGAATTGAAACATAAAATATTTTTCAAAATATATTAATAAATACTAAGTAATACTGAAATATTTGTCATTATAGTATAATAATGTGAAATTGGTGGGAGAAATTAAGAATTGATTCACAAGAAACATTCAAAAAAATTACATAAAATTTAAAAATTTTAATTTTATTTTTTGAATTTAAATTATATTTTTGAAATTTTAATGAGCTGAATATGGTCATATACAGATGCATATGTAGGCAAATTTTCATAACTTTATGATAGTAATTTAAAATAAACGATTTACTATCCCTTTAAACTGAAATGTTTAAAAAAAAAAAAAAAATAAAATTATTTTTTGTCTTGTCATTTAATAATTTCGAAAGCTTAAGTCTAAAAATAATACCTACATTTAATATACGTTTCGTCTTTTAAATAAATGATCGCGATCAAATTTAACTGTGATCAAGAATTACCCTTATTTCGGGTTTCATTTTTATTTTTATTTTTACCTTTTTTTATATAAAATTCGAAAATAAGCAAGTTTTATTGTTTAAAAGTATTTGCGCTATCAACTTTCAAAACGATTTACATTTTTTTTTTTTTTTTTTTTTTGGAAGGAACTATTTTTGATAATCAGTTGATAATTTTTTTGAAGAATGAAAGACAAGATGGGTGAGAATGCTTGCAAGTAATTGAAGATAAAACATTCGATTTTTAGGATAACAACAGGTCTTGTGTTCATTAATCAGTGTTGAAGGGCATTGAACTGTGTTGTTGCTTCAACTGAGACTGATGAAGTATTATGTGGAATAGACTAAAAAGAGACTTTAAATATTTGAGTTTTATTATTATTTTTACTTATCTAAAAAGCTCTTTTGAAAATTTTAAATTATATATCTATAAAGAAATTCCTAAATTAAAAACTTGGCATGATAATATATATATATATATATATATATACATTATACTTTTTGTATGAAAATTTAATTTGTTTTCTAGCAGGTATCGCAGCGTTTCTATATTTTTACGATCGTTTTATTATACTCTCACCAGAGTTTTCAAAAAGAAAAGTTTTAAAAAGTTTTCATTCTAAAATAGCATAAAAACCTTCAAGAAAATTCTCTTTCTGGGAATTGTGGTGAAAGTATAATAGAACGATCTTAAAGATACAAAAACTTTGCGAAGCTTGGTTCTAGTAATACAAACGATTATGAGACAAAATTAGTAATATTTACATAAACCTTATACACACACACAAATATATTTATGTATATGTACAGTCGGTAACAAAAATGTCCGAACACTAGCAGAAATTCCTATGTAAAATAAGTACACTTCATACGGTTTTGTTAAATAAATCCTTGTCGAATCCTGTTCTTAGTCAGTGTAAGAACAGGATTCGACAAGGATTTATTTAACAAAACTGTATGAAGTGTACTTTTTTTACATAGGAATTTTTGCTAGTGTTCGGACACTTTTGTTACCGCCTGTATGTATATTGATATTTTAGTATTAAGTAATAAGTACAAAACTTTGGATAAACACCATAAATTGCAACCGCTTTGTTTGGAGCACTCATATATACTCTGTTCGCCTGACGTAAGGTCGTACCTTCTTACGACACGAAACAATTGTTGCGAGTTCTTGCATTTTATAGGCCCACCAGTGGCCGAATGGTTCTGCACTCAAAGCTGGTAGACGTAAGGTGCCGGGTTTAAACCCAGGCCACTCTCGTCGGCCTAGTCGTTCAGAGTTTTCCCTGGTTTTCTCTAAAACTTTCTTTAATACGGGATAGTACCCCTTAGAAAGACCCCCACGGAAGACACTCCCCCTCAGGTCTAGGACCCTAGTATAGTCAACAGGCCTTAATCGCCACAACCCAACCCAACGCTTGCATTTTATGGTGTTAAATCAGAGTTTTGCACTTATTACTTTTAAACGCTATTTCTGTTGTTCTTTTTTATAATATTTTAGAATGTTTTTTATTTTCGTGTACGGATATTTTTGGTTCATTATAATGTGAGTATTGTGGTTTATTTCATACTTTTTTTACTGTACCTGTAAGTATCTATTTTGTTTCTTGTGAATAAATTTGGGTATTTGACAAAATGTTTCTGTTGCATTCTACATTCTTGTAGATTGTCAATACAAATGTATATATTTGCGTGTGTGATAATAATAATAAACAAATATCTAAAAGGAGGACTTGGATTAATTATACTGCGCTGCAATTAATATATATATATATATATTAAACATCATTTATTTATTTAGGAATTTATATGAAGCAAGAATAAATTAAACGTATTGTACACGATAAAATATTAATGTAAAAGATAAAAAAGATTAAACATTTTTAAACTGTTAACATATTTATAAATGTATAGATATATATTTATATACTGGCTTTTTTTACCCGATGTTTCTTCAAAAGAAGTCCAATAATAAATGCATTTTTTCAGAATGGAGAATTTGAATTAAAACCAGTACAAACAAATAAACGCAAACTGAAATTAATATAAATGCAATATATTATATTATATATTTATATATAAATTAAAATGCACAAATTGTATTCAGTATTAAATTTAATAATTCTTTCTTTGTAATTTCTTTCTTTTTCTTTTTCTTTTTCTTTTTTTTTTTGAGGGGGGGTGTGGGGGACTCTTATTAAGCGTATTTGTTTCTTAGTGGTTAGTGGTTTAGAATCTACTTTGTGCCGTAGGTTCCCTTCTAATAAGCCTTATTATGCCAAACAGTGCAAAATATCTAAAAAACAAATATGGTAAAAAATAGTATATACGACCGTAAATTGACCAAACAAATCCTTTCTATTTATTAAACTGATAAGCTATTTAAATGCATGTAAAGATACTTTGTGCTGAAATAAAAAAGAAAAAGTAAAAACGTTAAAAAAATTTAAAAACTATACGGTCGTTTCTGA
This sequence comes from Salticus scenicus, assembly GCA_963930645.1. Classification (NCBI taxonomy): domain Eukaryota; kingdom Metazoa; phylum Arthropoda; class Arachnida; order Araneae; family Salticidae; genus Salticus; species Salticus scenicus. The sequence goes on along the minus strand of OZ005652.1, from coordinate 339,250,383 downwards.
ACTTTTTAAGTTCCTTCCTCAGTATTAATGACAAAATAATTTATACATAATAAAAAGAATACCTCCTTACCCCCCTTCGTTCAAATGGTTTCTGTACTACGCTTCCTATTGGTCCTCACATCAACTTCGTCACTTCAAAACTTTGTATTTATAATACTTGCAACACTTTTCACAAATTTCTCTCCTATTCTCAAAAATACCAAACCCTCTGTTAGGGCATCGAGTTACCGTCCAATCTCCCTTCTGAGTCTTTAATTAAATTCTTCGAAGCCTTTATTACTCAATAAATTGGTTCTCATATTGCAGAAAATAATATCATGTTGCAGAAAAATTTAGTTTCTGTAATGGCCTTTCCGAACCTCAAAGATTTATAGAGTAGTTGATCACATTACCACCGGTAAAATGAAGAAGCAATACAGTGCTGCAGATTCTCTCGATATCGAAAAGGCGTTTGACAAAGTTTGGACCTCTGGACTAATTTTTAAGCATTTAATTATAATTTTTCTCCTCCCCATATTAAAATGATTTTTATTTACCTCTTAGATAGAAACTTCAATGTGAAGGTGAAAGACATTCTTACACGGAATTTTTCTGCCGCATTTGGCGTTTCTCAAGGCTCTAAAATTAGCTTAAAACTTTTAAACCTCTATCATTATAACATTCCCCACTATCCCAATACCTCTTTGGCTATTTTGCAGATGATACCTGTATTACTTTCTCAAGCACAAACAGGCGTTTTGCTACTTCAAGAATTTCCCGTCACCTCAAAATTCTTACACAATGTTTCTATAAATGGCGAGCAGTCCTCAATATTGGCAAAACTGAAGCTATACTATTTTCACGTCGAAGAAACTCCATGACACCTGTTTACAGGGATAAATATTAACCTCGGTGCCACCACCCCCCTACCACTGTCAAACCACAGTAAATATTTCGGAGTTATTCTTGACCAAGGTCTCACTTTTCAACAACACATTACCACGACGCGTAAAAAATGTAAACTTACGGCCTTATTAAATAGGAATAGTAAATTAAACATAAAAAATAAGTTGCACTTCCTACTTTCGTCCCATCCTTACTTATGCTTGTATGGTATGGTCATTTGCTGCGAAATCCCATATCAAGTTACTCATTAGGGCACAAAACGCAACTATTCGGCAAATACTTGATATGGCTTGGTCTGTTCAAAATTTTCGTGTTTGCAAGGCGATTTTTGCTCTAATTCTAAATGATTTTATTAAATTCCTTTTCATTTGGTTCTTGTAACACTAGATTATCTTGCTTTAAACACGTTAGAAGCGTATGGCCATAACGATACTATTAATAGACGCAGAAGCGAGACTAATTCTAGCCTTTTTTTTGTCATAATGCTCTGTGCTTTGGTTTATCTTTGTTATCGCCTTTCTCACTGATTTCTGTTCGGAGATTACACCCTGTTTTGTCCTGTGATTGTCTTTATCTTAAAAAAAAAAAAAAAAAAAAAAAAAAAAAAAGAATTGTTTTTAGTACAGCACGAAAATCAATTAAGGTGCCTTTTCTGTCCAAGACAGGCCGTAAGGTTCGTGAACATTCATTACAATTCCTGTTAGAAAACGTCAATGGGAATTTAAAAAAATACTCTTAAAAAACGCACAAATATTCTGGCTATTCCTAAATTTTCGAATAAAATTTTTAATGATAACCTTAACTTCTCTCTTTTTTTTATGTATTTGTGCTTCCTATTCCTATAAACTCCAAGATTCCATTTTTATGCTTTATCTTCCCCTATGCTTTTACTCCTCCCCTCTCATTTCAGTGATTGTGAAATTCAGAACTTTCATCCTGTTATTTATTGAAATTTTATTTTTCCGACTGAGTGAAAATAATGCCTGCACCGGGACTCGAACCCCGGATCTTTGACTTGTTTCTGCTAAAGGTTGTCTGAGTGAGTAATGCTGACCGGGGTGTCGGCCTGGATAGCTCAATTGGTAGAGCCTTGACCTTGTAAGTCAAAGATCCGGGGTTCGAGCCCCGGTCCAGGCATTATTTTCACTCAGTCGGAAAAATAAAATTTCAATAAATATGATTTTCTTCCACAGTTGATTGTGTGATTTTAATAAAAGTTGTATTTCTTTCTCCCATTATCTAATGGTGTTTTCCATTTCCTGCGGCTTATTTTCTGTTGAGCTATCTACATGACAGACCAGAGATGTTTCTGCCTAAAGGTTGTCTGAGTGAGTAATGCTGAACTGGGTGTCGGCCTGGATAGCTCAATTGGTAGAGCCTTGACCTTGTCAGTCAAAGATCCGGGGTTCGAGTCTCAGTCCAGGCATTATTTTCACCCAGTCAAAAAAATAAAATTTCAATAAATATGATTTTCTTCCACAGTTGATTGTGTGATTTTAATAAAAATTGTATTTCACCCTGTTAGTTCTGATTCTTAGGTATTGGAGGATACGTGACATCTGACACAGGTGCCTCCATCTTACAACATCCGAAGATCACAACCTGCTTTCTGGCCCAGGTCTTGGACCATGTTTGACTGGCAGACTTTGAAGTTTTAATTTTTCGTTTCTTTTCTTTTTGTCATGCTTAAATTCTTGTGTCATTAAACTTGGCAAACGAAAACAAGTTCCGAAATGGCCGTATAGTTTTTAAATTGTTTTCTCTCATTTGTGTTTTTTAACGTTATTTTTCTTTTTCTTTAAAATGGTAAGCTGTAAGTATTATATAATACAATTTTTCTGCTTAAAAACAGCTAAACTGTTTATAGACGGAAAATTATCCAAAATTTAAAGTTTAAATATTCCGTCATCTGCAAAACAACGTAAAAAAAAAATCAGGAAAGGAATCAAGTGTTATATGAAAATACACTCTATAACAAAACAAAAAAAAAAAAAAAAAAAAAAAAAAAAAAAAAAAAACGACGCACCAAAAAGGAGTAATGCACACGCGACACAAATTAACATGCATAGGGGTTTCGATGGAAAATGCAAAATTTTAAAGTTTGGCTAGAATATTAAAAGTTTATATTATTAAAGTTTGGTCGAATATTAAAAAGGAGAAAAATTATTCCAGGTCTTAGATTCTTCTAGAATTTTATTTCGTCTACTCAGATAGACAGTAACTATGCCTCGAATACAGGTGCGCAAACAATATGTGCAGATGTCAGCATTTCAGAGAGGTGTGTAGTTGGCTCAAAGAAGCCGGTTGGTCTAATCTACGAATTGTTTGACAATTGGATAGGAGCGATGCAACTGTTAGATGATATTGGCAGGAACGGGTGAACCATGACCGAACACAGCGTCAGGGAGGAAGCGGTCGTCCAAGAGAGAGGACAGAACGGGAGAACGAATCAATCGTCAGAGCGATACTCAAAGCTCCAGTTCATCATTATCGTCGATCCTAAGTACAACTGGTATTTCAGTGACTTCAAAGACCATTAATAGGCGGCTCGGAGAAATGGGGTCGAGCTCACGGAGATACTTGTGCGGACTACTTATTAAACTTTGTATACCGACAAGCACGTTTCCAGTGATATCAGGATCGTTCTAACTGGAATGTCACTGAATGGAGTAGAACTGTCTTCAGTGATGTATCACACTCCGATTTGAGCCCCGACCAGCGAAGACGCGTCTGGAGACGCCCAAAAAAAGGGGGGATTCCAACCTGACTGTCCCCATGTATACAGCCCGACAACCAGGAGTGATGGTCTGGAATGTCATTTTATTTCACAGCAGGACCTCTTTGGTAGTCTTCCGAGGCACCTTTACAACACAGCGGTACGTCGACGACATTCTACGTCCCGTTGTGTTTCTCTTCATATCAGGCAATTCTGATCGTATATTTTAGCATGATAATGCCCGCCCGCGCACAGAGATAGTTTTTACTACTAGTGTTCCTGCTTGTCTAACATTATTTTTGCCAGTAAATTCCCCGGATCTCACCCACTGAGGACGTTTGGAGCATCATGAAAAGGGGCCTACAACCAGCTTGGGATTTTGCCTATCTAACGCACCAATTGGACAGAATTCGACATGATACCTCGCAGGAGCACATTTGTCAACTCGATCAATTAATACCAAGCCGGATAATTGCTTGCATAAGGGTCAGAAGTAGACCAATGCGTAAGTGACTTGTTTACTTTGTGATTTCTCTTGATTAAATCATCCAAGTTTTCTGAAACTGTAATCATTTGTTTTTTCTCCATATGTACATCACATCTATGAATTTGCGTTCCATTTAGATAACTCCTTCTCGGTGCGTCTTTTTTTTTTTTTTTTTTAATAGAGTGTAGGATGATAATTAAAGAAGTTGGTGACGTAAAATGTAAACACAAATGAGCAAAAACACTGAATTGCGTTATTTTTAAAGCAGTTCATTTAAACAAAAAAAAAAAAAAAAAAAAAAAAAAAAAGAAAAAAGAAAAATGTTAATGGGCAATTCACAAATTGTCGATTCTTATTATACAAATTTGTATATAAAAATTCATATTATATAATTCGTATTATACAAATTTAAATTAAAAATAAATGAAAAGAAAAATGACTGTCATAAAAAATCAAATAACTGAGATAAAAGGACACAATACTCGGACGAAATAAAGGACATACAAATAGTACTCTCAAGCAGATTTTGAGTTCCTTGATGTCTGAAACGTAACGATATTGTAAACTTTTTCCATTCTGGTCTGATAAAAGTCTACTGACAAAAATCTTATTTTTCACACACAATTGAATTTTGCTCTTATACTAAATAAATCGAATAAAACAATAGGTCTTGAAAAAAAAAAAAAAAAAAAAAAAAAAAGCTATTTTATTTTATTTTTGGTAAATTTTATATTTATGAAGTTGCTAAATGTAAAAATGACCTCCATTTCTCTCCATTTCATTCTTTGTTTGCAAATTAGTAGGAATTTACAGCAAAAAATCGCTAATATTATTACATTGAACTAAACATGTTGTTTCTCATAACTAAACAAATAAATCCTTCATAATAAGTTTAACATTCTGTTTCCATTCTTTTTATCTGTGAAAGCTTTTCTTTTCTTTTCTTTTTTTATTTGGAAATCTTTCTGGATCGAGCTTCCCCTTTCACACTTTCGATGCCCCCCCACACACACATATCCATCCGGTGTCCAATTTTGTATTAATTTATAGATTTTTATATTTGTTTTATTTTACAATGTTTTGAAGCAAGAAATTTTTATTCAATATTGTTTTTATTATCTAGTGTAGGCTACCAGGTTCGAGTGGTTTACTTGAAAAATCAGCCATGTCCAAATAATAAAATTTTTGGGGAAAACAGATTTTTTGCCTGATGTTACTGATTTTTCGGCTCACTGTAGTATCAAGAAAATACTGGTATGAGGGGGAAATTAGAAAACTTTATTTTATGTTTTATTAATCGAAATTTATGTCAAAACAGTCACCACTGATTTTCGAATCGTAAAAACGACAAAAATAAGTCAAAAATGCAAAAGAACAACTTTTCTTTTCTTTTTATGAAAAATAACTTTGTTTTAAATTATCATAGATACATGGTCTAATTATCTATTTAAAAGTAATCTTTTTTTTTTTTTTTTTTTTTTTTTCAAATGGAAAATTTACAATCCAAGTTCGGAGTGAGGGGAAGGCTGACCCTACATATACACAAATTTTATTCTGGTTAACAATAAAAATTAGAAATAAAATTTTGCAAAATTTCACAAAATATAGTTTTAAAATATCTTATTTCTGTTCATTTATTTAACATTTTGCCGTATTAAAAAAATATGAAAATTATGGGACGACAGCGTGACCTTTTGAGCTATATGCAGCAAATGCTGATAAACCCTAGTTCCCGTCAAGGTGCAACCAAATATTACTGCTTAAAATTTTATGTATTAGTTCTTGAAATAGAGCTGCCATAATTGTTTTTCACATGGAAAGACAACGGACATTCTCTATAAATGTTCTTTCAAAATGCGTAAATTCATTGAAAATCAAAATGCGGAATTTTGTTAATCGAATCCAATACTTTCTGACAATTAATATAAAACAAAGCATATAAATTAATTAATTAATTAATTAAATTAATTAAATTAATTAGTCTCGAGAAGGGACATTATCTAACTAATAAAATCAAAATTCTGTCCTAAATAGAAATATAATTATTTTGAACGAAAGACTTAAAGCATTCTTTTAAACTTTATATTTCGGGATACTCTGCTTTATTGAAAGTGGTCTCCTGCAAAATGGTTACGGGATTCCTGTGCTATCTGAAAGTAATAGTCTTCATGTTTTAATAAATAAGTTTATTACAGATATTAAATTAGTGAGAAATGTCTTCTATAATTATGAAAATTCTTCAAATTTTGCTAAAATCAGACTTACTAAAACACTTATGTTAGCAGATATTAAATTAATTCCATTCGGTTAAAAAAATGTTATTCCTCCAGTGATTAAGTTTCTCTATGACTGTCAAATAATGTATTTTTTACTCATTTAATATAGTTATTCTATATAATTTAATATAATAGTTATATTTTTATTTAAATAGAAACAAAACGTAAAAAAATAATAAGAAGAAGAAGAAGAAGAAAACAAAATTGGTTCTGTGCCTTAAATTTGATGATGCGTTCTTTAGCAACGATTACTATCTTAATTTTTTTTTTAAAAATCTTTCCCTCTTTATTTTTTTAATATTAGAAGGGGAAAAAAAGAAAGAAAATCTTTTTATATTTGGCTTGTTCTTTCTTTAAGAATCCCGTCCCAATAATTATTTTGTATTTGGCTAATTCCATTCGAAAGTATACCTCAGCACAGAATTTTGAAATAACCTTTCCATTTATTTTTTCTAAAGAATAGGATGCTTAAATCAGAGGTCATATCTAAAATTGATTTCAGCAATAGCTTAATAAACTCCCTGAACCAGCATTTAGTAATAGAATGTTCTTAACTTTTTTTGATTATTTGTCAAAAAAAGAAAAAAAAAGATTTGAAAGAAATATAGTTTGAGTCACATGCTAAATGTTTTGCTATAAATTGTTTAATTAATATAGTAGCATTAAAAAATAAAGTACTATTATTATAGTTAATAATCATATACATATATATATATATATATATATATATTAATAATAATATTAATAATACAGGTAGAAATATGTGTTTTTGTATTTGATCACTCCTTTTTCATGTTGTGCGAGTCTTAACAGATTTTTACGTATGTGCAGATAACACACAATTATTTTGATGGAATTTAATAGCTGTAGTATGTGAATCAAACATGTTCAAAGATAAAAGCGTGATAAATTTCACTTCCTCGTAATAATAGTCTTTTATAATTTATTAAGATTCATTTTTTTTTCGCACTTGTAGTGTCCCAACGAACACAGACCTATCGGTAGACAGTTGGTCCATTACCGGCTTGCCGTTTTAAGCGGTAACGTACCGATGCCGCTTGCCGAATCGGGTACGTAACTTTTGTGGGCCTTCGGGCGGCCTTTCGGGCCTTATTATCTGGTCTAAAATCGGCCCGTTGCCGGCAAAACCGACAAGGCAGCCGGCGCGACACCGCACCGACATCTAACCGTTTCCTAACCAGGGGTGGCGCCAGCTAGGGGGCCGGGGGGGCACAGGCCCCCCTGTCGGGGAGTCTGTGACCCCCCATCGGGGCATACTCCTAAAATCTCTCGGGGGGGAAATTACAAAATTTTCAGTTTTTCTATTTTTGGCAGCATTTTTCTTCCTTTGTACAAATTTGGAGCATTCCAGTTTTTCCATTCTATATTCAATAGAAGCAAGTATTGGATTCGTAAAAATTTTCAGCTTCTAGTTTTCCATGAATATACACGTTTTGAGAGGTCCAGAACACGTTTTGAGAGGTCCAGAACACGTTTTGACCACGATATTTTTAGAAAATGTGTCTGTCCGTGGCACGATTATCTCCAAAACCATGACGAGTACTAACAAATGGAATGGTTCAAATATTAACAATAATATTATTAACAGCATTGCAGTTTTTGAAAAATACTTAAATAATAAACTCTCTTTATGTAGTGCCCCCCTGTCGGGGAGGTTGTGTCCCCCCGTCGGGGAATTTCTGGTGCCGCTACTGTTCCTAACCAAACATATACCGGTAACGGACTGGTATCGGCTTGTCGATGCCAGTCTATTTCTATTTGAAGAAAAAAAAAATCTACCCGACTGATCAGTGCTGCCAGCTAGTGAAGAAATCTTGAACTTTTATGTTTACAATTTTCGTTTAACTTATCCGAGAAGAGGACAGAACACACAAATCTTCCAAGCATTGGATTCTCTTTGTACTTTGCATGCGTTTAACCATTCGACCATCGGCGCTTGTACCTTTTTTTCTTGATAAAGGATAGTTTCGCTGTTTATTATTTTAGATAGATATTGTATACTTTTATGAGATGTTACAATTAAATTAAAATTTTAAAAGTCAATATAATCAAAAGAAATATAATTAAATTAGTTTTAAGTTGTGGTTTACATCAAATAATTTTTTTTATAAAATTAGAATATTAAATAGTTACATAAAAAAATATATTTTAAATATATTACATATTGTTTAAGGAAAATGCTTTTAGTACACTGAATTTATTGAACTTTTATCTGTTAATAAAATTTTATATTCAGCTTAATACTTTAGTAGGTTTTAATAATTTATTATGTATTATCCCTTGTAGAAACAATTGGCAGCGAAACTAAAAATATATTTAAGTTATTAAGAACATAAATTTTATCGTTAATTCTGAGACAGAGATTACATAATTCTTTAATTGTTTCAAATTAAGATTGTCAAAAAAAGAATAAATAAATAAAATAAAAATGCATGGTTTCTTAAGGAGAAAAAATGATTTAACTGAAAACGCACGGAAACTTCAATTTTCTAAAAAGATAAATGCAAATAAAAAAATTCTCTATTAAATTCATACTTTATATAAATGTAATTAGTTTCTATTGTTATTTTAGGGTCTATTTTTTTTTCTTTTTTTAATTGAGATTATTTACGTTTACACCTTTTGAGGTTCCCGAAAAACAGTTACAAATATAAGCAGGATGTTCAAATTCGGTATTCTAAATCAATATGGAATGAGGATGCTAATCTAAACTTTTCATTGAAATTAATTAAATGATTCGAGTACAGAATATCCAGGAGAGTTAAAATATATATTACATAAAGTGGGAAACTTCCTGAAAGATACAGTTTAACATCTATAAAGTGCAGTAAACAAAATGAAATGAGCATATATAATTACGTTTTGCTCTTTAATCATAAAAAACATGTTTCATAAGCATGTTTCAAAAGCATGTTTCTGAAAAAGTTAGAGCTTCCATCTAGTGAAGAAATTTTGAACTTTCGAAGTTATAGGTTTTAAATATCCAGTTAAATTTTTTTTAATTTTTCAGTTGTGCTTCAGATCAAATAATTTATAGAGTATGATTTGAATCTGTGTATTGTTTAATAAAAATTTTACGGATTAAATAATTTCTACGGATTAAATATTTTTATTAAACAATACATATTATATACACATTAAAAAACTATTTAATATTTAAATTATGCTCAAAATATACATTTTATAGCATTTTTATTTATTTATTTAATTATTATTATTATTACTTTATTTTTAATGAATAGGATGAAAAAATATACATTCTTTCTTTGTCATTTCAAATAAATGAATTACTTAATACTATTTATTTATTTTAATTTAATTAATTAATTTGTTTTATATTTAATAGTATTATTGTTATCAATAATAATAATATTATTATGACAAATATATGCATCTGTTATACTAAAAATTTTCAACATTTATGACAAAAGTAAAACTTAAAAAAATAATAAAAAATAAACTTATTTATTTATTTTTTAATATTAAATTTAAAAATTCGAACTTGAAGCAAACTGTCCCAAAATCGGACCGACGTTGGCACATTTTTTTCGGGCCACTAACGGATATCAGATATAGGCCCAGTATCGTTTGCCGATAGAAATGGTTTGCCGACTTTTAGCCGTAAGCGCTCCGGTAACAGCAACCGACATTGTTTCCTACTGTCGGTTGCCGGCATTCTACTGATTAGTCACCGACAGCAGTGCGCCTTTGCCGACAGTAAACCGACAGTGCCGACTGCGGCCCGACTCGATGCCGAAAGGCTTGTGTTTGTTGGGGTGAGTCACGCATAGAACTAGCCATTTTAAGACCAATCGCGTTAATTTACAAGCGATAGACCGTAAGCTTGAATTTTTCCACATAAAAAAAAAGAAAAGGAAAGGAAAGAATAATAATAAAATAAATAAATGACTGAAAACTAAAAAATTATAAGATCTATAAAATTGATTCAGATAAGCTATCTTAAACTTGATTAACATTTAATCTGCAAGTCACTGTGTCATAGATACTAGTCATTTTCATTATAAGACAAAATTACATTATATGAGGGATGTTGGGTGGATACAAGTACAATTTTACTTACCCTTCCATCCGTGGCCATTAAGGGTATTCTAGATAGTAGTACATTTTGAATATCATACTGATATTTGGGCATGCGCTGTGAAATGCCAAAAAAATAACCTAAAAAAGTACATAAACTTAATCTAAAAAAAAAATGAGGATTAATAAATAAAATCACTCTTATCAAATAATTTCAAATTCATATCATTTTAATTAATTTCTTTATTAAATTTTGATGTTTGAATAATTGCTAAACGATAATCTTCATAATTTAACATAATACATATAACATATATGGGATCTCAATAATGACTTTTAATCACAATTGTATCAATTGTATCGGAAATAAGATAAAGATGAGTACTTAGAGTCGGGTATATACTTAAATGCGTTTTCGCAAAAATTTGAAAATTACTGACCAATGAATTAAAATAAATTTTCTCACCAGATTACCAGACGATGGACTGTAATGCAGCCAGGGCATGAGAGGTGGATCATCAAATGGGACGATTCTTTTATATATTTTTCTTTGGAAAATCCATACACTCTTGGCACTTAATATAATGCATTCGGACACATTTTTATTATATTTCATCATGACCAGGGCTCAGCCTTTCTAATAGTATATGCTCAAGTAGCGAGCAATTTCTTATTTTATGCGGAGATGACTTAAGTCATAACGATGAGACAGTGAACAGAAATACTTTACATGTTAGCAGCATGAAGACAATCGACAAATTCCTTTAGAAAATTTTTATCCTTTTCCTTGAGGTCTCTCATTATAATTTTTTCAGGAGGTCTCTTCTTTTGTTTCTTTTTTATTGGATGCTTAGGTCTCATTTTGTAATGTCTTTATTGGGTATTTCTCTGGCTGAACCAAGTTTGCACCAATCTGCTTACTTCTAGATTACTTAATGCATTACATAAGACCTAGCGGGGGTTTCATGAAGGTCGCCTGAAGGGCTCTGTTTGTGTGGTCTCTTTTTGAGTTTTCCAAGTACTGGCCATAAATCTGTATCGTAATTCTGTCAGAAGCTTTTACGTTTCTTTTTTGTAGCTTTTCTTTTTAAATAATGCCCTTTTGTGATTCTTTATTTTGTTTTTAACAAACGGCTGCGCTTTGCACAACAAGTGACAAAAATAATAGTCATGTACGACTCAACGTAAAACTAACAAAAAGGTGTCATATTAAAGTTTCAAAAATTTTTTGCTGGGCTTAATAACATTTTTCTACCTCACCGGGATTTTAAATTAACGGATATATATGTCATACTCATTATTTAATTCATTTTTAAGTTTTTAAATTACTTTTTATGCATATTGTGAAGCTGTCTATGGTAATTAAAAATAAAATTAAATGTACTAGTGTGTGGAATAAAATAATCTGGCGTGTCACCCACACGACTTTCTCTTACCCTTAATTTTAATTCTATAAATACAGGTTAGAGATTAAGGGGTAGCATAACGAGTACTATTATGTAAACCTATGTTAGAACAATTCAAATTAGATTTAAGAAGAGTTTTATATTATAATTATTTTTCTGTGAGAGGGACTACCGCCCCACTCAACCCCCCGTTTCATTATTGCATCTACATTTATATAGAATTTAAATCTGTTATTAAAGTTCATTTAAAATTATTCAGACAACATTCCTTTAAACATATCAATCTTAATCTAACTTTTCTAGTAAGAAACATATTAAATTTAAAATACAACATTTGGATCGCCTGAAATTATTTGATTTTAATTTAACAGACACGGACAAACATTAAACGCTAAAAACTTGACTTCGGTATTCGGGAAGCCTCAAAACTTCCAAATATTTAAAAACCAAGCGATGAATATTTAGTTTTAAAAAAATACATTATTTACCTTATTGCTATAAGGATTTAATTCCATTTCCTGAGCAGCTATCCTGGACATGGTAAAATATTACAGTAAAGCACTTCTACTAACAATGAAAAAGAATGTTATGGCTTAAATACTAGCAGCTAGCAGCCCTGTATATCTTCTGAAAGTTATGTACACACCACATGGTGGACATAAATATAATATTTTAGTAATGACACACGGCACAGCCTCAAGTACACTTCTATCAATTTTCAAGAATTGTCGCACTATAATCTAGTTCTTTTGTGTAGTCCTGTAAACGAACAGTGAATGATTTCTGCATCAAATTCTGAAACATGATTTTATGTTTATAAAAAATATATATTCGTTTTATTTGGTTTAATTGAAGTCTATAGATGTTAACCTCTACTTATCTGCAATTTCCCACAAGACGTAATGTATTTGAATCTTCTTGAGTGTCCCTGTACACGAGCCATTTGGTTGTTCTCAACGAAAAGTTTAATGTAGCATCCCTATATCATACATATTTAAAATAGTAAGTTTGAACTTTCTGCTATAATTTGTTTTGAGATATGCTGAAAACGGACACACAGAATCCCAGACACATTGACAGACACACAGACAGACAGACACACAGACCAACCGCTAAAAACATGATTTTTAGATTCAGTGTACCTCAAAACGTGTAAATATAACAAAAACTCGGTTTCGAAAATTTGATCCAAAAACAATACTTTCGCTGCCTTATGGGTAAGAGAAAGTAAAAAAGTAAAGGTATTTTTTCTTGTGAATTTATAATGTAGCTTTATTACGTAATCACGTTCATAAAACTTTCTTCGAACACAATTTTCTTGTTTAGTTTTTTTTCTTTTTAATAGTTTTCGCCTATATGATTCAAATGATTTGAAATTCATATACTACCTTTGTTTTATGTTATTACAAATTAATTATGAAATCTAAGTTTGAAATTTCACGTATGTAGAAGTAAATGTTGGTTAATATTAGTTTGTAATCTCACACACGTTAAAAAGTGGCAACAGTGAAAAATCATAGTATGGACCTTATATACAAATTAGATAATTTAGATGATGCAGAAAAAACTCCTTATAAAATGAAAATTTCTTTTTAATATAATTTAATTATTTTTATTGAACTCTAATAGAAATAGAACGTTGATATATATATATATATATATATATATATATATTCTTCCATTACCCCACTACCGTAGGTAATGGAAGTATTGTATTCGGTCAAACATTTTATATCGAGTTTTCAACTTATTTACATGTTTAAAGGTCTCCTGAGTTCAAAAAAGTGTTTTTTGGCAATTGGTCAGCGTGTGTGTATGTGTGTGTGTACGTATGTGGGAATATTCTGCCTGTCGTAGGTCTTAAATAATGAATCTAGAACGACGAAATTTCAGATTTGAGTTAGGTATAATTTATAGATGGATTTTTTAAACTTTTGATGAAAACTGCAAAAACAGAAGTGGATATATGAAACCGAAAGTAGGACCGTAAGTCCGTAACTCAAATACGGTTATAACGATCTTCTTCAAAGTTGCTATATAAACACCCTATTAGATCCTTTCGTATGTGGTAGTTTGTTAGTTCGTGAAAATTAATAGGCGTCCTGTATATGTAGTTCAATTCGAGGTCTCTCAAGTGAGTTCCTTCAAAAAAGGCTGTACGGATTTTTTCCAAACTTGCCATATCAACTGTTTTTTAGGCATCCTTTCGTATGTGATTGTTGTTTTCCCATCAAAAACTGAGTTTGCCAAATTTGGTGAAAGTCGGTATCCCAAAAACGGCTCTAACGATTTTCTTGAAAATTGCTACGTAAACCCCTTTCTAGATATTCTATTGCATATTAGAGACGAGACGGGCTCAGCCCGAGCCCGTAAGCCCCAAATCTTACGCAAGTCTTCGGGCTCCGGGCGGGCTCGGATTCAAGCTAAAAGTTCCGTTTATTTTATTCTTCACTAACTGGAAAATGTTAATATATATATATATATATATATATATATATATATATATATATTCATTTTGAGAGCACCTTTAGTAATGCCATAATAGTCATGATAGGTTATAAATCACAAAATAATCTTGCAAACCTTAGTAGCTTTGACTTTCCTTTTTCTAAATAGAACTTTTTTTTCAACGGGGTGCATATTATGTCATACTTTTATACAGTAATCCTACCTCTTTCGTTATACTGGGCCTCATTATATCACTCACTCGGATAAATTTTTTGTCCCCCGATAGGCGCGTTATAAACAATGGGCTGCACTATAAATATATACATGTATACAGAGACACAGACATTATAAATTGTTATAATAAAATTTATAGTTATTTAAATTGAGGATTGATAATAAGAAAATTAATTTGAAAATGAAAACGGTATTTAATTTTACTATTGTGTATGCGTTGCATAGCGTATCACTTTCAATATCGGGCTCGGGCGGGCTCGGGCTCTGATCACACAAAATTTTTCGGGCTCGGGCGAGCTCAGTTCAAAAATGTTTCGGACCCGGGCGGGCTCGGATTGCCAAAATAGAGCCCGAACTTACCTCTATTGCATATATCACGTGGTTAATAGAGAAAAAATTGACAGTCATCCTAATTAGGTAGGTCATTTTCAGATCTCGGAAATGGGTACCTAAAAAATAGTTCTACCTTTTTCTTTCTTTTTTTTTTTTTAATTCGTTATGTAAATTGTGTTTTATATGCCTTTACACGTGTGTCACTTTTCCCTTGCAGGAAAATTGTCTAATTTCTTAGGTCAATTTTATGTTTTCTGACCATATTATCAACTAAAAGTGCATATTATATACATAATAGTGGGTAATGAAAGTCGTGTGGTTGTTATACACCAGATTTTTAAAAATTAGTTTGCATTTATTAACCGCTACGTAAATTTGTGTTCATGAATTTGTCCTAATAAGCTTAATAAAAATAAATATAACTCCATATTTCTTGTTAAAAATGTAATCTCGAGTTCCGCCTTAGCAGAAATTATTTAATGCTGTCTCTTTATTACTAAATAAAAGAATTATTTTAAATTAAAAACACCCATGGGTCACTAGCAAAATTAGTGCATCAGTATTTCACCATTTGTTGCAACGACAGGGAAGAAAGAATAGGATTTTTTTAAATCTTTTTTTTTTTCTTTTTTTCTTTCTTTTCTTTTCTTTCTTTCTTTTTTTTTTTTTTTTTTTTTTTTTTCATTATCTATATTGTGTTATTATTAAAGAATACACTGAATACATTCAATGAAATATAAAAAAAGTGAGAAATTATAAAAGAAATTACAAAAGAAACTGTGCTATCATATTTATAATAAAGAGAACGTAAAATTATGAAGATAAAGAACATAAAATTAGTTAAATATTTACATAAAATAACGTAGTACTAAAAAGTTTATCTAATAAATAAAACATGTTGAATTTTCAAATAACTTGAGTTTATAATACCATTTTATTTGAAAAAAAAAAATAAAAAAAAAATGCCTGTTTTGACAAATTCTTTATTTATTCATACAAAAATTTTATAAGGTAAAATGAAGATCAAAAGAAATTTCAGCTTTAACTATTATGCTTGAAATGAATATCAATAAGCTAAAAAAATTACATGTGACAAGTTCCTTGTTATATCACTCGCTGAAAAAAACTTTGCATGTAAAACTATGTCTAACTTTAGAGCTGACTGGAAATCTTTCTCATTCAAGGCTTATTTACATTATTTTAAAACTGTATTGAAAAGAGGAAAGCTTTTTCTGGCACTCGCATAAAACGGGAATAGGAAGAAATGTATATTTCAATGTGGGAAATACATAATAGAGTTTGGCACTTGAATAATGTACAGTTTAGTGTATAATGTTTAAAAATAAATTGACTTACTGTCAGATTTTGTAATTTGTCTTTCTTTTACAATGAGATTTATTTTTGTGAAATAAGAAATAGGGAAATGATAAACTGCATCATTTTTTTTTTTCCCTTATAATACAAAAGATGCATTTCTTCAAGATTAAATAATCGATGTACAAAAAAGTATTGGTTTAGAGATAAAAAGAAAATAATAATAATTATTATTATTATTATATTTTAACTCTCTTAGGAGGTGTTAGACTTGGTTAATATCTTAAACTTTCACGAACTACAATTGAAACATAATTTTTAATCCCTATCTAATTTAATATTTTTATGACTTACACCACTGTTGATTTCTCGTTCAGTATTTCACTATGAATTTTCTCGAGATACAAACATTTTCCCTATAGAATACTAATATTATTCCATAGAACAAAAACATAAACATGATAGTGTTGCAGTTTCAAGCAACTCGATTACAAAAAGATTTAAAATTCTGAATAGAAATAAATCTCTGTGCATAATACACACCAAGACAAAAAAAAAAAAAAAAAAAAAAAAAAAAAAAGCACATTATGAAGGAGTAGTGCAAATTGAACATAAATTGATATGCATACACATTTCTACGGAATACTTTTTCACTTTCTTCTATATGTAATATAGAGAAAGCATTGGATTCGCGAAAATTTTCGACCTCCGTTTTTTGATGGATTTACATGTTTTGGGATGTCTAGATTACGAATTAATAGTTTTTAGAAAATGTCTGTCTGTCTGTATCATTTTTTTGTGGACGCTGTATCTCACGAACCAATGAATGAAATTTAACCAAACTTGGTATTTAGTTGCACCCTGACATGAACTGGTGCTGATTAGATTTTGGGATCAATAGCTCAACAGGTGGCGCTGTGATCGCATTTTTTCTAAATTTTTAACATGGCAGTATAGGACAAAAATTCGTTTAAATGTGCATAATAAGAGTTATTACTTTCTTCTATATGTAATATAGAGAAAGTATTGGATTCGTAAAAATTTTCGACCTCGGGTTTTTGATGGATTTACACGTTTTGAGAGCTGTAGAACACGATTTGACCATTTTTAGAAAATGTCTGTCTGTCTGTCTGTCTGTCTGTGTGTGTGTGTGTGACAAAATTTTGTGGCAACTGTATCTCAGGAACTACTATACAGAATTTCATACTAATTGGTGTGTAGTTGCACCTTGACATAAATTAGTGCCTATCAACTTTTGGTAAAAATTGTCTTACAGGTTGCGTTGCCATCCCGCTTTTTCTAAATTTTTAACATGGTGATATAGGACAAAATTTTGTATAAATGTGCATAAAGAGAATTATATTTTAGTAATCATTATGAAATTTACAAGAATTATTTATAATAGCGATAGTCAACTGGGAAAAAATTTTTGTATGCGTAGGAGCCTCGCCACCCCCCCTGGGGGGAAGTCATCCCTCGAGGGGAGTAAATTTTCAAGATGGGTATCTTTCGAAAGGTCTCGTCAATACCTTTAAAACGAATGGTTGAACTATAAATCTGTGATAATTTAAAACAAAGTTATCGATTTTTTTTACTTTTAACGAAAAAAAAAAAACTTAGAAAAAAAAATCGTTTTTTTTTTTTTTTTTTTTTTTTTTTTTTTTACGAAATTTAACCAGACTTGGTATTTAGTTGGCCCCTGACATAAACTGTGGCTGATTAGATTTGGGGATCAATCGCTCAACAGGTGGCGCTGTGATCGTATTTTTTCTAAATTTTTAACATGGACAAAAGTAGTACAAAATTTCGTATAAATGTACATAATGAGAGTTATTCTTAACCTGTGATTGTGAAATTAATATGAATTATTGATAATAGTAGTAGTTAATTAGGAAAAAAAATTGGGGCATCGCTTCCCCCCTTAGGGGGAAGTACACCCCCGGGGGGATAAATTTTCAAGATGGGTATCTTTCGAAAGATCTCGTCAATACCTTTAAAACGAATGGTTGAACTATAAATCTGTGACAATCTGAAACAAAGTTATCGATTTTTTTACTTTTAACGAAAAAAAAAAATCGTATTTTTTTTATTTATTTTTTTTTTTTTAATATTGCTACTGATTGAATATGTATATAGGAAAATATAGAAGAAAGTCTTGTGGTGGCCACAACATACTAGTTTTTAATTGTTGGCGGCGAATAAATGAACACATGATGCAGCAGTGCATCTTAACTGCCCAAATGAAAAGATATTATAGAAGTAATTTTCATTCTGTGTACTCAGATAGGCAGTATATATGTCTCGCACTTAGGTGTGGGAAGGATCTGGGCAAATGTCAGCATTTAAGAAAGGATGATATGGTTAGATGGGCGCAAAGTAGCCGGTTAGCCCAGTCGGCGAATCGCTCGGCATTTTGATAGGAGTGATGCCACATTTAGACGGGAATAACTGGAACCCATGAGAGAATACAGCGTCATGAAGGAAGCGGTCTACAGAACTTGAATTATCAACAGAGACGACAGAATGTGAAGACAAATCAATCGTTAGAGCGTGATCCTATGTGCAACTGGCGCTTAAGTGACCCAAAGGAACATTAACAGGCGGATCATAGAAAAGAGGCTAAATCTGTGTAACTCATGAGCATGTGCACCAATTTGCAAGTCAATAGGGTGATTTCTGCGACCGCTGTTGCAAAACATGCATGCATACAAACAAACAGACAAAGTCGTCATTTTGAGTCCCCACTATCTGCATAAAGGCCTCCACTGACGTTTCGGCTATTAAAAATGCAAAATTGTTAATTGATCTGCAAACAATATTACTTCCTTATGTATATATAAAAAGAAATTATTCGATTCGGGAACTTTTTAAATACGTGGTTTTCGACGAATTTAGACGTTTTGTGATGTCCTGAATACAATTTTACCATTTTTAAAAATTGTCCGTCTGTCTCGGTGTGTGTGTGTGTGAGTGTATGAAAAATTTTGTGCACGTGCATCTCACGTACCAATGGACGAAATTTAACTGAACTTGATAGTTAGTTGGACATTCATGAATAACTATTTTTAATCTATGTGTATGCAAAGTTATAGATGACACATATGATAAGAAGTTTCCGCCACTTCAGAGCATTTAGAAATGGAATATCACTGTAACTTGAAAAGCTAGTACAATATGTCCACCACAAGACTTTCTTCTATATAATTTTACACAAATTAATTCAGTACAAATTATTTATAAAATTATTAAACTATTTACCATAATAAATGCAAGCGATTTTTATCTGACAGGATTATTACACTAAATGCCGAAAGAAAGTTTGTGCATAAGTAAGACGAAATGTGATTTTTTCGTTAAAAAATAATTAAAAAAAAGGAATAATAATAATAAAAAGCAATAAAAAAAACCGATAAGTTTGTTTTAAATTACACTGCTCTGAAAAAAAAAAAAAAAAAAAAAGCATCCAGCTCTGATACCATTCTTGCTGATTCTTATGTAAAATGACTACCATTTATCCCAGTCACCCAACGTTTTCTAGGGACACCACCCCCCTTCCCCTAATTTTATCACTGTCCGGTAATTTTATGGCCATGAATTTGTTTTAGAGAATGAGAAAGAATAAATTAAGCACTTAAAAACAAAAAATATAATGTTTAATATATAACATTAATAATAGATTAAAAAAATATAAGAAATGTAATGCGTAATTTTAGTGATAAATCCCCCCCCCTAAATTTTCCCCTTGCCGGAAATGTTCATATTTTAGAATTGTCCAACTCTGTAGCCCCCCAGAAAATATTTAACAGTTAAAATACCTCCCCCCCCTAAAAATCAAACTTATAGCAATACAATTACCGAAAAGTGATAAAAATAGGGGGCCGTCCCAAAAAATGGTGAGTGATAGGGCAAAATGTTCGTCATATTCGGATTCGGGAAGTCATTTTACATAAGAATAAGCAAAAATGATGTTGGGGGCAATCTCATGCACAAAAGTGTTATCACAGATCTATTGTTCAACCATTCGTTTTAAAGGTATTGACGATATCTTTCGAAATATTGTAAATTTACACCCCTCGGGGGAGGGAAGCGATGATCCTCAATGTGCAAACTTTTTTCCTAGTTTTCTAATACTATTACCAATAATTCACATTAATTTTACAATCACACGTTAAAAATAACTCTCATTTTGTTCATTTATACGAAATTTTGTCCTATACTACCATGTTAAAAATTTAGAAAACATGGGATCACAACGCCAGCTGTTGAGCGATCGATCCTCAAACCTAATCAACACCAGTTTATGTCAGGTTCCAACTAAATACCAAGTTTGGTAAAATTTCGTTCACTGGTTCGTGAGATACAGCGCTCACACACTTTTTGATACATACGCACAGACAGACATTTACTAAAGACAGCCCAATAGTGTTCAGGGTGTGACAAAACGTATAAATCCATCGAAAATTGAAGTTCGAAAATTTTCATAAATCCAATACTTTCTTCTTATATATATATAGAAGAAAGTAATAATGATAGGAAATAGCTGTAAATTAAGAAATCCATATTTCTGATAAGAAGTATGGCATTTGCAAGTCTATAGGGGGATTTTTGCGGCCGCTGTCGCAAGACATGCACACATACATACAAGCAGACAAACAGACAAGACAAAGACCTTTTGAGTCCCCACTCTCACTGTGGAGGCCTCCACTGACGTTTCGGCGATTAAAAATGCAATCTTGTTGCAATTTGCAAGTCAATAGGGTGATTTTTGGCGGCCACTAACGCTAGACATGCATATATAATATACAGACAGAGAGACAAACTGACAAAGTCCTTTTGAGTCCCCACTCTCCACATGGAGGCTTCCACTAACATTTCGGCAATTAAAAATGCAATCGTGTTAACTGATCTGCAAACAATATTACTTTCTTACGTATATGTAAGAGAAAAGTATTGGATTCGGGAACTTTTTCCATATCTGAGACCATAAATTTAGAAAACATGGAGTCATAACTCCAGCTGTTGAGCGATTTATTCTCAAATCTAATCAGCACCAGTTTATGTCAGGGTCCAACTAAATACCATGTTTGGTAAAATTTCGTTCATTGGTTCATGAGATACAGCTCCCACAAAATTTTTGATACAGACGCAAAGACACACTGTAAAAAATAGGTTCTTAAAAATAAGTATATATTGTCTCAAAATAGCTCCGAAACAATATATACTTAAATTTGAAAACCCATGTACTCATTTTTGAATATACTGACATGCTAAAAATTAAGGTTGACCAATAAGAATCCCAATATCCCCATATTTGACATGTCAATGTATACTCAAAAATAAGTATATAGGTTTTCAAATTTAAGTATATATTGTTTCGGGACTATTTTGAGACAATATGTACTTACTTTTAAGTACCTGTTTTTTATACTGCAGACACACAGACAGACGTTTACTGAAAACAGCCCAGTCGTGTTCAGGGAGTCTCAAAACGTGTAATCAAAACGTGTCCATCGAAAACTTCAGTTCGAAAATTTTCACGAATCCAATATTTTTTTCATATGTATATATATATATATATATATATATATATATACATAGAGAGAGAGAGAGAAGAAAGTAATACTGATAGGATAGAGCTGTAAATTTAGAAACCTATATTTCTGATAAGTGCTGGATGTAATATGGGTTGCACTATCTGATAAAATGATACACGTTCGGATAAAATATGGGTTACGTTATCTACATATAAGTATTTGGTCACTTTCTAATTTAGATGTTTTCTCAAATATCAAGAAAAGTTCTTTAGGAATCATCTTGAAACATTGAAATTGTAAATAATCTATTATACCTAATATATTTCAGCAAAAGTTGTGTCCTGAAAAGGAAAAGGAGATTAGTAAAAATTAAACAAAATTCAAAATGTTTTGTATCATCCTGTAAAAAGTAATACGTTAAATGTTTTTCGGCAGTAGCATTTGATTATGAGGACTTTTCTCATTATCTGTATTAATTATTATGAGGCTACCACATATATTCATGGAGATATAACGATTTATTTAAAAAATTGAAAAATAAAAATAAAAATAAAAATAAAAAAAGCACTTTTTTAGTTGTAACATGTAAGATATTAAAGCCAGTGCAAATAGATTTTTGGAAAATATTGCATACTGCATTACATACAGCATTCTGCAATCAGAATACAAAAATGTTAAATATCTAACGAAATACGAGCATTTTTACTAAATTTAAACTACGCATGCGCTAGCTTTTACTAAAATTTATTTGCATAATTTAATAGCCTAAAGTATTGAGAAGATTATGAAAACCCCAAATAAATATCATGTAAGTTCAAAGAGTTGTGAGAGATAGAATGAACAGAATTTCAGTTTTCTCAAAATAAAAATTAAACTATAAGGGGCTTTACTCATATTTTTATTTTAATTCAAACACTGCCCAATGGTAATACAGTGTTCCCTGACTGTAAATAAATATTGATAAAACCCCCTATCACCTTCCTTATTTTTGAGAACTGAAATTCTGTTCATTCTGTCTCTCATAAATTTTTGAATTCATACAATACCTTTTCGGGGTTTTCATATAAGTTGATCGATACTTTTGGCTATTAAATTATGCAAAAGAAATTTATAGAAAGTTTTGCAGTATGCATATCTTTCAAAAAAAAAAAAAAAAAAAAAACGTCAATACCTTTAAAACGAATGAATACAAAAAGCCATAGACCGTTTTTTTTTATTAAAGAGAAAATAAAAATCACCAAATTAAGGGGGAAAGTATATTTTCCGGTTCAACACAAGATTGGTTTTTATTTTACATTCAGTGACAATAGTTTTTTGGGATGAAAATCCTTTGCATTCATCAAAGAAAAATCTTTTAATAAATAATTTATACTGCGTGGTGAATCCGTTCATTTACATATATGGTTTTAATTACAGCTTTAAATAAATGCAATAATTAATTACTATATTTTCAATAAATTAAATGGCTAATAAAAATTACTAACGAATTTCTAAATTACTTTTTATATTTATTCCCATTTGTCTCTATATATAAATATCTTAATTCTAATAATATTGTATCCGTTAAGCTATTAAATAAATCTTCTGAGAACAAAAACATATTCTTTAAAATAAATCATTTATTTCTGCTAGTCATCTTTTTAAATGACGTCTCTCAGAATTATAATCTCTCCTAAATCATTTAATAAATAAAATATAAAAAAATATTATTTTCATTTATAAACGTTGTATACATAACTGCATTTTCATTCTTTTAAATTGCGCAAGTCCACTTTGTTATAAATAAATTAGGCAATAATTTCCGTTGTAATATCATTAAAGGGTAATTTGTATTTTTCTTAATGACAGGATGTGCAATAAATCGTAGTCTGTGTGTCTCCCTTACGCAACGATTTTCTGGCGATAAAATTTGGCATAATAATTGGCATAAACTATTATAACGGATTTGCTAAATTCGAAATATTTATATTAATTTATTCTAGAAACAATGGATTATCTTTGGCTGTAAAATTTGGCACTATTTCAAAAATCTTGGCGTAATTCAGCAGTCTGATCTTGATTGCGATATAGACAACTTCAGAATTCGTTCGTAATTGACTGCTAAGACAACATGTGATCACGTAGCTCTCTCTCTCACCTCTACCTTTTGCATTCTTTTAACTTACGGTCAAGATGTATCTCCAATATTAAGGAACTGTTGCTTTTCCTATGAAACCTCTCCAAAATAAAATATATTTTACAGCGAACAATTAGTCTTTTTTACTTTAACGGCAATCTTTTTCAGCTGTACGGACCTGAACAATAAATTGGAACTTTCTACAGTGGAATCCCAGAATTCTACTTAATATGCGTGAGTTTATATAAGAAAAAAGAGCAGAGATGTTTGTAGTAGTCATAAAATTCAAGTTTTGTTTTTATTATTATTATTTATTTTATTTATTTTATTTTTAAGCAAAATTTTCATTCCCCTCTCCCTTCAATAACCCTTTTTAGTACGACAGGACTATTTCTTAAAAATAAAAAAATAATGAAATAACGTGCAAACATTTTTTTTTTTTTTTAAATAATTTAAATGAAATTTAGAAAAAAATGTGCTAAAGAAATGGAACAGCTTCATTTTAAAACGACATATATTATGTATTCTTCTTCTTATTATTATTATCATTTATACATGTTGGAAAACAATTACAAGAAAGGTTAAGTTGTGTATGCATTTATTTTATTTTAGATGATTATGACGTCATTAATTAATATTTATATGAAAATATTTATAATTAACATTTGAAAAATTATTGAAAAAAAAGTTAAATTTTCTAAAATAATGATAGCAATTTCTAATAAATGAAAATAAATGAAAAAGTTTTAGATTAAAAGAAATAAATAGAAAAATCTGAAAGTAATCAATTTTTCTGAAATAAATATAACTAATAAAAATTTATTAAAATTATAAAAACTATATATCGAAAGATTCTGTTATGTATGAGCCAAAAATAAATAAATAAATATAATATAATATAATTGAGAAAAATCGTTCTAAAGAAGTGGAACAGCCCCCCCCCCCTTTGGCAAAATTTGAAATTTGGCACGGATGTAGCTCAGACGATTTTGTTAAGATCTTTTTTCATGCAATCGCGATAACCATTTTATATCCTCTCAAAAATGACCAAAAATAAAAAAAAGAAGCCGCCAGCGAATTTCTATGCTAAAGATTTCAGAAATGAACACAACTCGTGATTCTTTACTGCATACCTTTATATGAAAGAATAGATTAAAATAAATCCTGTCGTACTAAATTAAATTCTATTTTGTACAGAGTTTTACTTCTAATACATAGAAACCAAAAGTAGGCGGTTTTTTTTTTAATAGATTTATTATTATTATTAATTTCCCTCATGTAATTTTCCCGCTATTTGTCTTGCGGGTTTTTTTTTTTTTTTGTGTGTGTAAAAATATCAGATATATATATATATATATATATATATATATATATTATGTGTGTGTGTGTTGTGAAAAATTGTTTAGATAAAATATTTATAAAGTAACTTTTTGTATCACTTGTATACGTACGTTTTCAGAAGTCTTTCGAATTAGTGGTCAGCTTAAAGGGATACTTCACTTCATCTCACCAACCCATGTTATTCTATGGAGAAATTTGTTTTATGAATATCTCATTATCTAATATAATTTTTAATTTTTGTTTACGCATTTAGAAAAATCAGAACCGTTAAAATGATTCGCGAATTCTAAAAATTGGTTCTTTATTTTTTTAATATTTGATTTTGAATTTATAAAGTGTAAAATTATGTCCTTATTTAATTTTTTCGCACTTTACATCTTTAAAATGATATATTAATAATAATAATAATAATAATAATAATAATAATAATAATAATAAAAGAACGAGAAATATTTAAATGGCTGTAAATATTCAAAATGTGGAATCCTAATTAATAATAATAATAATAATAATAATAATAAGTGAGTATTAAAATTTTAAATATATATATATATATATATATATATATATATTCGATAAAAACACTGAATGTGACTGCGTTCAAATTAGCTGAAGTATCCCTTTAAACACATGATTATTTTAAGTCTCCCCCCCCCTCCTAAAAATAAAGTTCCTTTTTATTTATTTATTTTATGTTATCCACCTTACACAAATGTTCAAAATTGATTAACGTTTTAATTTCCAAAAACAAATTAAATATAACAATATTTTCATATTTTCAAGATTTTTAATAATATATATATATTTAATTTCTATTCTTTTTTATTGCAAAAAAAAAAGCTAATACTAAACGTTTACTTTTACTTTTATGCTTTTGGCAATAACATTGGACACAAAAAGCTACTGTCCTCATATATGTACACATATAATACTAAAAGTAACAAAAGAAACGCATCGTACTTCATGTTTATATATATATATAATGTTATAGGTTATATGATTTCATCATCATTTCGATAGTTAAAATAACTAATACATAATACTGTATTCCTCATTTTACGTTTCGATAAAAAAACAACTAAGACGTTCCGCCCTCAATTCTACTAAAAGAGGTGCAATATTCAATCTCATGTCGCGCTTCTTAGCCTAGAAGTTTCGGGTTTTCAGTTGTTTTTTCTCTGAAACTCGCACGAACATGAGGAAACCACATTTTAGAAAGACTTCTATGTAGAGAACATTTTACTCAGAGACAATTCCCTCCAATGGCAATGGGCTCTTCCCAGCGTCGTCTGCTCAATCACGTGATTGAGGAAAACGAATAATCGAATTCTGAGAATCGAATTCAATTAAATATTGTTCTTAAGAACAAAAATTTTAATATTTAATATAAAATAAAATAAAAGTAATATTGTGCATTTATAAACAGTAGAATAATTGTATTTGTAAATTTAATAATTTTTAAAAAACATTTTATGTGTTTATTTATTTTTACCTATAAGAATCGATTTTTGTATATTGTAGTGTAACTGTAACATTAACTGATCTAGCAATAAATAATAGCTTCTTGTGGAATGTTTATGGATTATAATTTCAAATTTTAAAATGTTTTCATTTAATTTAATTGCATAAAGGTGTTACAACAAGTTAATTAACTTAGTTACTGGTCTAAATGGATTTACGTAGTACGATATTGCACTGTCACTGATTTAAGTACCAAAAATCAGAGTATTTAAACATGGTCTTCATGAACATCAATAACAGGTATAAACTAAATGATGATTGTAAATGTATACAGCAAACAAAAGATGATGAATAATGATATAAAATGGATTAAAAATGATGATGTGTAAAAAATAACACAGATTAAATACGATTGATCAAAAATAAGAATAGAAAATATGTTATTTTAGCAATCGCTCTAGATAAACAAGACTTCGACTGCTATTTGTTTTTCCTCTATCTTGTGACCTCTGACGTCAGGTGGGAAGAGTCCATTGTCACTAATACATACACCGCCGCACCTCGGTAAAAATTTACGATATAACAGTGATTATTTTTTTTTTTTTTTTTTTTTTTTTTTTAGAATATGAAAAAAAAAAAAAAAATGTATATATATATAATATGTTGTGGTTTTTAGAAATGAGTTTTATAATACTTTCACTAATTAATAAGATTCTGATATGTTTTAACCGAGTACCAATTTTATTGAAATGATGGTATAGGACAGCTGACTAGATCAAAAATTGACCATAGCATACATGCAATCTCTTGCATGTAATTCCACGAAAAATTATTTTTTATGTTCATATTTTCGCTATAGTATTTAATATGAATAAACAATAAAACCACTCCAATGAATTAAGAGGACGCTTCGTAGAAGTAGTCGGCTGCCTAACCCCATGTCAATCTGTGGAGAAATTTGTTTTGAAAATTATTCATTACCTAAAGTTTCATTCTTTCTATCTTTTGTTTTCTTTTTTTTCCCATTTAAATTCCGTTTTATGCACAATCGTTATTCACAATCACAATCGTTAATTTGACTCCTGTTTTTCCAGTTTTAATATTTCGTTTTAAAATTCTGTAAGTACGGAAAATACTCTTAATTATTTTTTCACATTTTAGAACTTTAAAACGAGACATTAAAAAATTGAAAAAACAGTTTTTGAAACAAGGGCGTTAAATGAACTATTGTCAATTTTCTAAATCCGTAAACGGAATTTTAAAAAATGAATTAGGTAATGTGTAATTTTCAATGTCGTGTTTTTCATTAATGCGTAAACGGAATAATAATTAAAAAAAAAAAAAAAAAAGTAGGCAATGTGCACTTTTTAAAATAAAATTTCCCTTAGAATAGCATGGGATTAAAAAGCCGGACACATTTGTTGAAGCACATCCTTGAGATACTTTAATACGTTTGCGTAATTTTTTTTTAATCTTTTTTCTTTTTTCTGAAAGTTAAATATCTCATAAAATTTATTTTTCTAATGCATTATGACTTATTTCTATATGTATCTATATGAAAAAAAAAAAAAAAAAAACATAGTATTAACATAGAGTTTTAATGAGAAACTTCGCTTGGAATGAAACAAATTCAAGTGTGTAAAAGTACTATTTAACTTTTTAAAGAAAAAATACTGAAAATCGGAAGAATATCACATTATAAAAAACATACAAAGAGAATTTAGCTTTTGGAGTGTTCATATATGAAAGTCTGACAGATTGTCATATTTTACGATCCCCAACGGGAAAATGAAATATAGATTTTTTCTCCTTTTCACAATTTACCATTGTAAGCAAGTACATTATATGCAAGGAAAAAGGATGCGTGTTGTGTTGCGGGTCAAGATTATTTGTGTATCCGAGGGAGCAAAGCCTGGATGGAATGCCTTACATGAGGGTGGGGGCAGGCCCTGATTACCGAAAAGGCTCGGGAAGCACAAGCAACCCCTCTAGAATTTAAGAGAGGGGCCTCAAAAGGACTAAAAATAGAATTTTTAATTTTCACTGTCAGATTTTCACATTATTGAATTTTCTCTAGAGAAAGTTAGTCTAACGCTAGATAAAATATACTCTATTTTGAAAAAAATCTATTATTTAACCACAAAAATCTGAATGTTCTTATCCAATAAGTTATATGATTTAATGTCGTGTATAGAAACCTCCCTGACTTATGAGTGAAAAAAAAAAAAAAAAAAAAAAACCCTACAAACACACATTGATTTTTGGTCTATAATATTGTTATTTGACAATAGCAAGGAAACGAGATTTCTGTAAATGAAAGGGGGGGGGGGCGAAATGGTACTGAGCTTACCATAATTTCAAAGCTTAATCAGGCCCTGAGTGGGGGTGGGAATCGACTGAGATTTCTGGCCCAGACTGCGTAGAAAACCACGGATAAATATGTACGACTAGACTGTGGAGCGTGACCCATGTTTGAACCGAATACCTCTCATCTACCAAGTTTGAATGAAAAACACATATATATATATATATATATATATATATATGTACAGTAGGTTATTTCATAGAAAATCGTTGTCTAACATTTAAAATAATTTTATTGTTTGTTTCTTGTTTCTTTCCTTTTCTTCCTTCTTAAAAAAAGAAAAAAAAAAATCCACGAACTGAATTGTTATAAAGTACTTAACTAAATCCCTTGTTTATTTCTATTATTATTTCCGCTTTTCAGCTCTTTATAAGAGTAAATACTCTTTAATGTCAACAACCTGAATGTTTTTTTCACAATATTTTTATTTCTTTTATTTTCTTTTATTTCTTTTTTATTTATTTTTCAGAAGTTGTTTTTAAGCTTTCAAATAACTACTGAACTTTAAAGTCAGGGTGCAATCTGAGTTTTCGCCAAAATTTTTTCCATCTAAACAACAAATCTATCCCTTTTGTAATGCACCGACTGCTGTGCTCTCATATTTAACTGTTGATTCATTATACCACTGTCTCCGTTTTTAAAGGATTCACGTGTCATTAAGGCAAAAACAAACAAAAAGCCTTCCGCACAACAAAACACTTTATGCCACTTTTAATAAAACCACGGCACATAACAGATGTAAAACATCTTAGCCAGCGCTGCCGTATTTTCTAAAACTTTTTGGATTAATGCCCTCAAAGGCTAGGAACATCATCCGCGTAAATTACGTCACGATACGTCACGCATGGGCGTTTCTGTATTAACCAATGCTGTCCCGGAAGCTCTCTTACAACATTCCTTGTTCCCATGGTTACCGCTTCTTCCATCCAAAAGCATCTGCTAAACTCTGAACATGTTCAGTTGTCCCGCGAACTCAACTAAAGACAATACGCGAATGGAGTTTTCGGAAAATAAGTTTTAAAACTTGCCTTGAAGTTTGAACGTTATATTTCATTATTTCTACAATATGTAGAACTTATATTAGTGAAGCGAATTCAGAGTAAAAATATACGAAATTTATTTGCAAATTCAATTTATTGATGTTTAAATGTATTTTTATTTTTACTTTTCTGAACTTAGTAATCGATTAATGAGTTATATAATTATTTGAATATATACCTTCGAACTTTTAAAGGGAAAAAAAAATGCTCAAATTATTCGATGAACAATTTTATTTGTGTCTCATTTAAACTTTCAAAATGAATTTAAATGAAAAATTCACAAAAAATACTTCTATTCATCTTCTAAAAGAACGTGTTGCGTTATAATATACCAGTATAATATTGTGCAACACGGTTCAATTTATTATAATGAATGTAATACGTAATTGCTAAGAATTAAAATAATGTCTTAAATCTTTACGAAAACAAACAATTAAGAAAAGTTTAAACTTCAAACTTCGTTTGCCTTTAATTAGAACTATTTTATGCGTGTTTCGATATTTTACAGATTTCCTATTCTGGTACAAAAATGAACAAAATCATCATTCAAGCTTGAGGTAGTAATACTTAAATAAAAATAACTTTCAGTATTACAGTTAAATATTATTATGTAACTTTAAAGAATTCTTAATAATGTAGATATCTTCTGTTTATAAATTAATCTAAAAACACATTGGCATGGATTATTACTATATAAAGATTATTACATTTTCAATAATATAATTTAATTGCATAATTTAATGTAAATAAGTCCTAATTGACAAATATATAAACACTCGATATTTATTTTGAAAGTTTATATTATAATAAATTAATCGTGTTTTTACGCTAAAACAAATATTATTATTATTATTGTTATGAGATTTTTGCTATTAGTAATCAGCGAAAAAAAATACTACATGATTTTTACTGCTTTAGGAAAGCAATAGAAAAAATGCGTATCTCGAAAAAGATTAATAAACATTCAACGAAGAATAAATAAAGAGTAAGAAAAAATAAACTTGTTATTCATCGTATCAAGACCTTCACTTATGAGTGTTCTTTACTGCTATCAAGTTTAACGAATCTTCTTGATTTTCAAGCATATCAGAAAATCATGGATAACTTTTTAGACGCTACATTTGAGTACAATCTTGACAACTTGACAGACTTGTTTAACTTAACCGGGCTGAATGACACTTTGTATGAAGATGGGATTCAGTTTTATTACTTTTATCAGGTAAGAATGTTTATGCATTCATTTTGTTTTATTAAAGAAAATAAAAAGATCGTCTGCGGTTGTCTTTTTATTCCATTTTGTTCTAATGTATGAAAAGTAATTAAAAATGCCATGATGATATGCGAGTTTTGACACAGCAGTTTATGAGTCTGCAGTTTTTAATCTTAATAGATATGTGATTGGTAAATATGTCTTGATATTCAATTTATAATTATAATTTAAACTTTATTACTTATTACTATTTATTATTTTAGAATTAAAGATTTCTTTTACATGTAAATTTAAACTGCATGAATTGTGTTTTTGAAAAGTACTATTAAATAATTTATTTTAATGCTTAATTTATTATTATAATGCAATTTTTTGAAATTATAAGTTTCAGTCTGAAACTGACGTTATACATTACTGAAACTTTCAGTAATCTATAATGCCAGTTTTTTTTTTTTTTTTAATAATGGAAGCTAAAATTTCATCATGATTGCATAGTTATATAATAATTAATCAAATTAAACGATTTACAGCAAAAGATTTTTGTTGGTTAAACATGCGTTTTCATATTTTAATTATTATTTGATTTAATATATTTTTGCATTTCAATAAAAATGCAGGTTGAGTTGTGGGGATTAGGGCCGATTGACGGCATTAGAATCCTAATCCTGAGGGGGAGTGCCCTCCGTGGGGGTCTTTCTAAGGGTTTCTAACCCGTATTTACGGAAGTTTCTGAGAAAACCATGGAAAATGCCGAACCACTAGGCCGATGAGCGCGACCTGGGACTGGAACCGGCACCTCACGTCTACCAGCTTTGAGCGCAGAACCGCTCGACTGCTGATAGGCGAATAAAAATATGAATTTATAGAAAAATAATTTTCGTAAGATTTTCATGATTGTGTATATTGCTTTATAATATAAATTTCGCTACTTATATGCTGCCCTGTCGGTCTTCGTTCTACACTGAATATAGTAAATATTATCACGATATGCTATGTTAGCTATTGATGACTTATAACACAATAATGTTTGTAGCTTTATATATATATATATATATATACATACATATATACTTCCCATCTTAAATACTTTATTTAAATATATTAACAAAATAATTTTCATTGCAAAAGTATTTATATATATATATATATATATATATATATATATATATATATATATATATTTATTTATTTATTTATTTATATTTGGTCGTATGTAAACTATACTAAAATTTGTATTTGTTATAAATTATTTTCCTAAAATTTAACTATATGACCAATTAAAATAATAACTAATTAAAATAAACCTCAAGTGATTAAATGTCATTTAAATTTCATTATTGGCTTTATATCACGGCATTTGACCATAATTTCGACTTAACAAAAATGATCGACAGGATAATATATAAATACCTAAATTTCACGAAGAGATAGCCTTTGAATACGAATGAACCCAATTAGTAACCACCTCTTTTTGAAAAAAAAAAAAAAAAAAAAAAAAAAAAAATCTATCAGAGATTAAAAATACAAAGTTCTAAGCTTATGAACGAAATAAATATTAAAATTCCTTTTTTCAAAAAAAAAAAAAAAAAAAAAAAAATGCTCGCTAAAGTAAAGGGTGACATGTTCAAAAAGTTAATATTCAAGAAACAGAATTCAAAAATTCTGATTTTTTTTAATGATATATCCTTATAATACGAAGCAAGAAAAGTTCCATTGGATAACATAGAAACTAAGAAAGCGTGAATCTGACTGGTGCACAGCTTTAAATGATCAATATTCTTTATTCTTGCTAAAAAGTTTATTCTAACTAAAATATTATGGACATAGAAAGTTTACACTGAGAAAAAATACTGTAACTGACATCTAGAATCTAAATTGCGGCTCTAGAAAAAATAGTTCCATGTCATCCTTATAAATTCTAGTCCCCTTGGAAAGCGAGTTCTAGAAGCCCCTATTAGAATTCTAGAGCGTTTGCCTATATTCTCGAGGGAAAAGTTATTTAAAAATCTCTGAAAATAAATGAGACTAGAAGAGGCGGTTTTCTGCAACTATAATCTTGGTTTATTACCAAATTCTAGAAAATCAAGCGAGAATTTCTCGCAATATAAATGATTCAGAATATTTAGAGTATTCAGAATATTGTTTCACCTTCTAGAAATGTGTGAACTTGAAATTCTCGATATTTTCGTCCATTCAGTTTATTGGCGTGCCTTATGCGCATAACTCGGAAATCTATATTTCTTGTTAAGGGATTTAGAAAAGGCCACTTATTCATTCTAGAGAAAGGCAGTATATTTTTTTCCCTCAGTTTATTATTATATGTTCTCCTTGAAATTTCTCTATAGAGTTACAATTTCGAACATACATTTCTTCCAGCAATTCTTGTGCTTTTGCAAGGCGTCATTGCATAATAAGGCGGTTGTGAGTTGTTTCAAGCAACGGCTTCCTGAAACCAAACAAATCGACAATAGTGAATGTGTCTTACAACATTATATATAAAAGGGTAATTGTAGAAAAAAATAATATCCATATATTACTATTATCTATAAATAAGAATTATAAGTTTATGATAACTCTACGTGCATATATTCAAAGAATCTTTTCAGCACGTATTTATCTATCTTCTTAATTAGAGAAAAATATTATGTACTGATCATATATTTATAATTTTTACTATATTGAGAAAAAAGAAAAAAAAAATCTGTGACTGATATCTTGAAACTAAAAATTGTGGCTCTAGAAAAATAGTTCCATGTCATCCTTATCAATTCTAGTTTACTTTGCTAGCAAGTTCTAAAACACATATTAGAATTCTAGAGCGTTTTTCTATATTATCGTGGTCAATCTCATTTAAAAATCTCTGCAAATAAGTACGAACACAATAGGCGAGTTCTAATAACTCTAATCTTGTTTTATGACCCGATTCTAGGAAATCAAACGAGAATTTCTCACAATACAAAGAATTCATAATATTCATAATAATGTTTCACCCCCAGAAAAAAGTAGACTATAAGTTCCCGATCATTTCGTCTACCTCGATGTTTGTTTACCTTATACGCATAACTCAGATATCTATATTTCTATTTTAGGGATTCAGAAAATGACTACTTTTTCGTTCCATTCGTTTCTCATAGTAGTTCTAGTTTATCTTCCTATCTTAAAAAAAAAAAAAAAAAAAAAAAAAAAACTATAAAAAATGAAGAAAAACTGCAGATAATGTGAAGGTATTTGGAAGAATAATAAGTTTAAAGGGAAAAAATGTTTATGGGGGGGGGGTTACCTGCAAATGTACCTTCAGTTTATCTGCAGTTTTTCAGCAGTTTTTCAGCAGTTTTCTGCAGTTTCTCTTCATTTTTACAGTTTTTTATTAAAGACTTTTTTAAGCGGAGATTGTTCCAAATACCTTCACATTATCCGCAGTTTTTCTTCATTTTTATAGTCTTTTTTTTTTTTTTTTTTTTTTTTTTTTTTTTTAAGACTTTTTTAGCTGGGATGGTATCTATAAAATTTCCGGCTATACGTTTACATATATACAAAAATTCACCTATTTTGGCATACATTATACAATCATTTTCCCTGTTGAAGTATTGTGTAAAGCATGCATCAATTTTGATTTTCTTTTTAAATTAATCTTCTATATCTTTATCTGATATTTTCATTCCTTCTTGTGAAATATTTGGAGGGTATCTACATATAGATATACATGTACTTACCTTAAGTCTATTTTGAAATTGAAAACATCTACTATATAATCAGATGAAAAAGAATAGGTTAAGAAAAAACTACAATTTGTTTTAAAATTAAAAAACTTAGAGAGTATTCAAATTTTTAAATGTAACGATGGTTTCCGCATACCGTAATAATTTATTTTGGTGCGTCATACAGATAATAGACGTAAGTATAGCTGTTACTAAATAATAGTTAGACAATACTGCAACTAAACATAATATAAAATTTGAAATGTATGTAGATTACTTAGCAAGTTGTGAATATATAAATTTCCTGTACACTTATTTTCATGGATGCTTTCTTATAGTTAATTCCAATAAATATATACATTAGTAATAGTTTAATTTATTCAGATATTTATTTTTCGTTTCGTTTTTTAATAATTGTATGTTGTATGTGTAATTGAATGTATCTGGGACTGTTACCAATATTAAAATTAAAGTAAATGTATTTAATATGTATTATTAATTGTATCTTGCATGCATTGATAATTAGGAGTGTTATCAATATTAAAATACAAGTAAATGTAAACAACTGTTCTTTTTAGAGAAATATTTTGAAATTTGTAAAGGGGCATGCGCACATTGTACTTTATTCGGATATTGCGCATCTAAAAATGTTTGCATAAAGTGTATATATAAAAAAAAGACTTTATGTCACCTTTAAATATGCTCAGTTAATTATAATATTGTTATTGTATCGTAATTAAAAAAAATGTATTTTAAAAAAGACAAAACAGTTCATAAAATTATATATAGATAATTAAGTTAAAATTATATTATATATGTAATTTTAATTTTATTGATGTCATTGAATTTCTAGGAACTTTCTAGTTTGCAGTTAAAGAAACTGAAAACTTTATATGCTTTTACCAATAAATATACAGAGAAAAATTTCTGTATAATTACTCAAAAATTCTTGAATAGTCCTAAACAAATTATCCGTAAATTTAATATTAAAATGTAAGTAAAATTGCCAAAGCGGGGAAGACATACGCGTAGGATCAAAATTATGATATCATGTCTCTAAGCAACTTTTAGGGGTAAATCTCAGATCCTCGTCAAACTCATGCCGTATTTCTAATGCGATAATAGGCCCACTAAACTACAACCTTAACTCTGAACACTGAATACAGTCTAAGCAGAATATTTTTTAAAGATATTCATTTACTTACATATAATCTAATACTTAACAACATTTAGTTAGTCCTTAATGTAACTAACTGTAACGTATTCTTAACGAAATACGAAATAAAAAAATAATAATTTTTGAATATTTTCAATAAAAAAAAAAAAAAAAAAAAAAAAAAATGTGAAGATCTTTAATATAATTCTGAATTAGCTTTCAAGCCATACGTACTATCCGTGCCAATAAATAAATAACCATTTTGATCTTCTCTCACTTTCCCCTCAACAAAAAAAAAAAAAAAAAAAAAAAACTTTTTCGATACTGTCCGTTTCGGTACTGATTATTATTAATTTACTTTTCTTTTGTTTTTCTTTCAAAAAGATGAAAAAAAAAAAAAAAAAAAAAAAAACGATTTTGATGAAATTCTGACAAAAGCAGAATTTAGTTTAGTATGGAAGACTATCATTATTATTATTGTTGTTTTTCCAAATTATAACATCGCTTTCCAATTATTCAATTGTATTTTCGATAAGTCTTCGTATTCGATAAATGTCCAACTATGAAAAACTGGTATCGTAAAAATCCGTAGATTAAGACTAATAGTCCTCATTACTAAAAATAAATAAATAAATAAATAAATAAATAAAAATAAGTATGTTAAATCTCTGTAAATTTCTTCTATCATACTAACTTTACTTTTTGAAGCTATAATTTTAAATAAGAGGAATAATTCGCAGCTGATTAATTATTTTATCCTCTTTAAAATTTACAACTATTTTTTTTCTTTCCGAACACTATAGTGAGGAAAATATTGTAATCATGTCAAAAATCCGAATTCGAGATTTTGATGTTTCTATACGTTTTGAGGTCCCCTGAGTCCGTTTTCACTATTTTTACGATGATGTATGTATGTGTGTGTGTATGTGTGTATGTGTGTATGTCTGTGAGTGAACACGCTAGCGTCTAAACGCTTTGTTCAATTAACCTGAAAGTTGGTACGCATATTGTAAGTCACCATAGTACGAACCCTATAGATTTTGGTGAATCTAGCACTTATAGTTTTTTTACAGGGACACAAAGAAAAATTCTTTATCATTATGGCCTATGGGAGCAAAATCTTAAAAGTGCGATAGCATCTAAACGCCTTATTCAATTGAGCAAAAAATTTATACACATATTATAGGTCACAAATACTCAATCTGTATAGATTTTGGAAAATCTAGCACTTATAGTTTTTTTACAGGGACACAAAGAAAAATTCTTTATCATTATGCCTATGGGGCCAAATTTTTAAAAGTGTGATAGCGCCTAAACGCCTTATTAATCTGAACAAAAAATTTGTACACATGTTATAGATCACAGTTGAACTAACTGTATAGACTTTGGTGAATCTAGCACTTACAGTTTTTTTACAGGGACACAAAGAAAAATTCTTTATCATTATGGCCTATGGGACTAAATTTTTAAAAGTACGATAGCATCTAAACGCCTTATTGAATTGAGCTGAAAATTTATATGAGTATTATAAATCACTGTTGCACTAACTATAAGCAATTTGGTGAATTTAGCATTTATAGGTTTTTACAGGGACACAACGAAAAATTCTTTATCATTATGATCTATGGGCTCAAAGTTCAGTAGTGTTAAATAAAACATCGTGTAATAGATGGAGAAAAATACTCAAACACTCTATTATGGTTTTCTCTCTTTTGTTTGTTTAACAACTCCTCTTTCTTTACTTTATCTACAAAACTGTTAATTACTCAATGTTCGGAAAGTCGAGTGGAGTCACTCCAGATTTTTTTTAATTATTTTATTAAATTTACTATAATTCCAAAAACCATCTTTTAATGTCTATAAAGCCAAACGTTATTTTTTTTTTTTAACACTTTTGTAACAAATCTAAAACATTTAAAATGCATTATTGTTTACTTTTAATGCCTAAAATTATATTTAAAGAGTGTTTATAGAAATCATAATAAGTCTATAATCATTTCTATAATCATTAATTTCAGAAAGAAGATTCGACAAAAAATATCCCATGGGCATCAAGGCCATAAACAAACAGAGGTCGTTATGCAGCATATCTTTTGTTTTTTATTTTTCATGTGGTAACAATATTATTAGGGGAACAGTTGTATACCACATGGCCTCCTTTTTATATGAAAAGGAAACATTTTTTTGTAGATATAATGCCTCATTCAATTGCAGTACAATTGTAACTAGGATATTTCGTATTTCATTTTAATGTACAGCTGCGGCGAGTTTTGTTTTTACTAAAGCGGTTCACTATGACCTCTAAGTAGATGTTAGTTTCAATTGTCATTGTATTTCCTATTTATGAAATAATAATAATAAACAAAATGGAAAATGAAACAATTAATTCGTTATCTTTTCTGATGTATTGATGAATAATTATATTATATATCAAACTACCAACAAAATAATTAAGAAGCAACGCTAAATTATTTTTGAGAAAGAAACAAAGAATGGAATTAAATAATAATAATAATAAATATCTGAAACTTAAATGATAGATAAATCATTTTTACTAACTATATAACTAAAAAATCTAACTTTATTTGTTTATCTTCAGAGAAAACTTACAGCGATGAGTATAAAATTGGTATAAATTTTTTTTTATGAAACTTACTTTTGAAAATGGCTCATTTTTATAATTAAAAAAGTAGTATTTGCAGATAATTTTTTGAAGATATACTTTATATATCAATATACCTTTTTATTAATAAGAAAAGATAACATATGAAATGTGGTAGAAACTTTGTATAATACAAACTTTTTATTTAAGGCAAGTTGTATTATTTTTTCTTGCGTTTTTGAGAATTAAATAATTGGGACCTTAATGTATTTCGCGCAATTGCGAATACACACACCACACTTGGAAAGCAAAGCACATAACTTCCAGGTTTCAGGCAGTTTCGTAATATCATTAAATGGAGGATTTGCTTCAATGTTTAAAGACTTGTGAAACTTTGATCAAAAATATTATTGAAATAATATTAATCTTAAAACAATGGATATTGAAAAAATTAGAGAAAAAAGAAAGAAAAGAAAGGAAACTTGAATATTAAATCTAGAAAAAAGTACTTTAAAAAATGTTTATTTCGAATTGAATAAATACACTTTTTTTAAAGTAACAGTTGTTTTATAATGTAACATAAATAAATTAATTTAAAACATAAATAAAAAATTATGCACGTATACAAAAATTTAAACACTACATTCCAAAATTAATATGTACCTTTCCAAAATCTCTAGAATTTTGTACGCTGAATAAATGTAAGCATAAGTTGTAGCAGAAATGTAAGCAACAGTTCTTTCAGATTAAATAGCTAGAAAAAGGACTTGCATTGTACAGTAAAATTTGCACATTTCAACTGATTAATCTAAATTCATACGAGAAATTTATCAAATAATGCAGTACAAATAAAAGACACTCAGTAGTCTGGGAAATACTGAAAATAAATACCTAAATAAATGCAAAAGGAGATACACTTGTGTCTGCAGGCGTATGCAAATGATTCGTATAATATTCCAAACCATATAGCGACCAACTGTTATTTAATTGGAGAAAACTGCCCGGTAACCACGAAAGTCAAATACTTCTGTCTTAAAAGTTACAAGTTAAATATATATA
Organism: Salticus scenicus; assembly: GCA_963930645.1. Lineage (NCBI taxonomy): Eukaryota > Metazoa > Arthropoda > Arachnida > Araneae > Salticidae > Salticus > Salticus scenicus. The sequence goes on along the minus strand of OZ005652.1, from coordinate 339,210,643 downwards.
TATATATATTAAAGTAACAGTTGTTTTATAATGTAACTTAAATAAATTTATTTAAAACATAAAGAAAAATTATGCACGTATAGAAAAATAAAACTACATTCCACAATTAATATGTACCTTTTCAAAATCTCTAGAATTTTGTACACTGAAGAAATGTAAGCATAAGTTGTAACAGAAATGTAAGCAGAAGTTCTTCCAGATTAAATAGCTAGAAAAAGCACTTGCATTGTACAGTAAAATTTGCACATTTCAACTGATTAATCTGAATTCATACTAGAAATTTATCAAATAATGCAGTACAAATAAAAGACACTCAGTAGTCTAGGAAATACTGAAAATCAATACCTAAAGATATGCAAAAGGAGATACACTTGTGTCTGCAGGCGTATGCAAATGATTCGTATAATATTCCAAACCATATAGTGACCAACTGTTATTTAATTGGAGAAAACTGCCCAGTAACCACGAAAATCAAATACTTCTGTCTTAAAAGTTAAAAGTTAAAAAAGTTTTTATTTTTTATTTATTTTATTTTATTATCATTTTTTGATAGATTCCTTATAGGAAATCTACCTATTGCAGTGGTCTTCATGACACGACTTCCGATCATGACCCCCTATATATATATATATATATATATATATATATATATGTGGTGTGTGTGTGTGTATACATATATATGTATAACGCTTTTTCCCATGTTAAGTTGTAAACACGATAACTGGAGAAATTTTTATTTAAATTTAACCAGCTCGGTATACGTTGCCAGGACAGAACAAATCTAGGTCGAGTTTGTAGATGGGATATCCAGCTCAAAGCGGGTGGAAATTTTCATTTGCCCATAATTTTTTTTTGATATTGAAAATAGGAAAAAACTTCAAATCAGGCGAATTACCGCCCAATCCTAAAGAACAATTTTTTGTATTTATTTAATCTCTTTCGATAGCTTCAATTGCTTAAAAGTTACAAGTTAGTGATTTTTCGTCTGTTGTAGCTTTCTTATAATGTGTAAAGCTTTTTCTTTAGCTTTTAAATTTATAATCTGATGCTTATGTCACGTGCAAAAGATAATAAAAAGGTTCACTGAAAATATAAAAACTACGGTAACCGCTTTAATTAATCATTTAAAAATATAAAATTAGTTTATTTTTATTTAAATATCACTTTAAGGAAAGAAATCGTTATCATCGAGGGCTGCAATCTTCACATACTTGTAATGCATTATTAAAAAATTCTAGACCTCTAGGTATGAAATTTAATATAATAATATTTATTTACTTTAATATCAATACTTTAAATAGTTTTATGGCAAAAAATTAGAAATAAAACATAAGACTGCGATTTTTTCCGCGAATACTGCAGTATATTTTATCATCCTGATTGGTAAACGCTTGACTCCGACGATGCTTGGCTTGATGTTTCGGTTTCCACGTACAGTGTGAGTTCGAATCCCAACGCGGATAATGGAACATTTTTTTTTTTTTTTTTTTTTTTAATATATCTATTTTATTAATGCTCTAAACAATTTTAAAATCTATTTTTAACAGAAAAACATAATCGCACACATCTATTTATTTATTTATTTATTAAAAAGCCTTAAAACGGTAGTGTTTTTAAGCCTAACATGGCGGTGTTTTTAAGCCTAAAACATGGCGGTGTTTTTAAGCCTAAAACATGGCGGCGTTTTAAGAAACTTGCAATGTCTTAATTTCAAATTCAAAAAGGTGTCTTGAAAAGTAAGACATTTTTTTCGCTTAAAAAATGACCACCCATATAAGACACTTTTTTAACTGAATTTAAGATATTTGCGTTTGCAGTGTATTGTATTAACACTTAAAGAGAAGCTTTTTTTTTTTTTTTTTTTACGGGTGATGAGCATTTCAAAATTCGATCATGATTCCCAAAAGATTTGAAGAAAAAATTAAATCTCCAGTCTTGCGGAACGTACAATAATTATCGTGCACATAGTTGTCGTTTCTCTGATTTAGGCGGAATACTTCATACTAAAAATTTTCTATAATAAATTTCCATTTATATAATCAAGGAAAATTAATACGGAGTATTTCTATCGAAAAAGTATTGTTGTAAAACCTGATTTAAAGTTTAGAAGTTTTGGCAAGTAATATCGTGCGATTGGCAACACTGCCTATTGCTACAGATAGAGAAAGAAAATACATTATAAATCAAAGCTTAGATTATGATAATTGCTAACAATTATTTAAAGAAATCTTAGAAATGACTGTGTAGAAAAAATGTCTGCATGAAATAGTGACACCAAAACATGGCAGAAGCCGTCATGAAACAATTCTTAAATATCAACTGATCTATAGTTGCTTCTTCCTTAGACATAAAAATAAAAAAATGAATGAACTGAAATTATACTTAATATATATCCTTACAAATCCGATCATTTTGCATTGATATAAAAAAAAAAAAAAAAAAATGTTTAAATACAGGATACATGGCCTGTCCTATAATGAGATTTTGACACAGCTGGAACTTTTAGGAATGTCAAAACGCAACCTAGTCTGAAACACATTCTATCACAAATGTAATAATTTAATATGTGACCTAAAACACATAACCAAACCTTGCATAAAAGAGGAAGGTCACAAATAAACAATTTATTATGCGGTCGTAAGAGATTTGTTTTTTTTCTGTATGGCCCACACATTGCTTAGAACATCAGAATTGCAATGGGCTTTTCATCTTGTCATAAATATGATAGTACGTACGCCGTTCATGGCGTAAACCGAAAGACTGACTTCCCAATTTATAACTTATATTTAAGGGAGGGAGCGTAGTAAATATAAAACGTCTTTTGCAAACACTCGCAAATAAAAAATAGGGATGTGTAGAAATAACTCAATCTTCAACAACAATGAAAATTATTCAGAATACTTAAATAAATAAATCTATAAATTTATTATGTGTTTAAAAATTTTATAACTACATTTGTACTGTATTTATATTCCATCATGTCATTCTTTATAAAGAGACTTTGTAAAACTTACACTTTACATGAAATGAAAAGTTATTCATAAATAATAATAATAATAATATCAATTTTTGATCTCTTTACAAATATTTTATTAATAATTCAACAGTTGAGGCTCTCTAAAATTAAAATAGGCTCCTGAATTAAATTGCTATTACATTTTGAGAAATTACTTCTTAACATGTAAAAAAATAGGTAGTACTCGGCAAAAGCTTAAAAATAGGGCAATAATTACAAAGAAATCTTTCCTTGAAACATATTTTTTTAAATCTAGAACGTTTTATGATCATTATTAAAAAAATAAATAAATAAATAAATAAAAAATTTAATGCTGCTGCTCGGATACCCTTCACTAGATAAAAAAGTTTAAAAAAAAAAATATCCCACTAGACTAAAGGAAATTTTAGTCACATCTATTAATTTTTAAATAAATGTGCATGAAAATTAAGGGCATTAAAAATTAAGTGACAAAACTTGACTATAGTTTTCTATTTATCTATAAACTGTAGTCTATATCTTAACGGCTATATCTTAAATTACAGACCGTAATTGCTGAGTAATCAATGTTAAGAAGAATTAGAACTCATTAAGAAATCATCATGGAATTAAAAATTACGTAAATATTGTTTCAGGGAGAAACAATTAAGCACGATCCTTTAAGCAGGATTAAGCAGCAATTCGCCGTTATTCATTACAATTAACGATAATAAGTAGAGCTGCACTTAATAGCTGCTGCGTTCAAGTTACAATCATGGCTGCATTTTATTCCCATGATGAAGGGTCGAATTAAATTATTTAGAATCGAATCAAATGAAGTATGCTTTTAAAATGTATGATGTTTGCATGTAAATGTTTTATTCTATATCACTCAAAAAGAGATTTCGGAATATTTTTATATTATTAATTGTGTTACGTCATTCAAATAAAATAAATAAATAAAAACAACTTTGAGGGCTCCTTTATTTAAACTTTTACAGATATTAAAAAAAGCAAAAACATTTGGTTTCTTCGGCTATAGCTAAAAATAACTGCAAAAGTCATAACAACATAAAAAAAAAAAATAATAATAATAATTTATTAACCTCTAAGAAATTAGTCAGCTAATACTCGAAAACGTAAATTAAAGTATGATAACATAACATATGATAATATTACTAATACAGTGGAAAAGTAATATATATTTAAATATAAATATATTTATTTATTTATTCACATAAAAAATAAATAACAGTAAATGTTAAAATTTTCGAATTAAAGCATTTTGCGCAGACCAATTGCATAAGATAATTCTTTTCATGTATATTATTTCAAAGAAATATATTATGGGAAAAGTTCAATATTCAGAAAATTTTAAAATTTTCCAAGCAGAAGATAAAATATTTGCCAGAGGGTTAGGACAAAAATGAATCTTCCCGATTGGTAAGCAAAAGGAAAATATAGAAAAAAAAAAAAAAATCTCCCTTATGCAAAGAAACTAGAGAAAGGGAGATCGAATTATCTTTTCACTGAAATGTAACGAAAATGCTGCTTGAGTGAAAGCATATTTTATTTTTATTTTTTATGCATCATGCACTGAATATCTAAAAATAATTGGCATTATATCTAAGAAAGAAAAAAAAATACATAACTGATGGCAGGTGTTAATAATTTTCATGTGTCGACCCGTCAAATCAATTATTTCCGCTGCGTTATGCATTCGATTATGCACTTTCCTAGTATGTTTATCGAATTTATTTATTTATTGTGAAAGAAGCGACAACATTCATTGCTTTATGTGAATCATTTTAATATTATTTTTTAAGATTAATAATTAAATAATATCATACTACAAGTTTTTGTCATTATCATACATAGCTTATTTTATTTATTGTAATTTATTTTATTTACTCTATAAATACATATACACCTCGGCTCAGAAGACTTACAAACGATCAGTTTTTTTTTTTTTTTTTTTTTTTTTTTTTTCAGTTTAAAAACTTACTTTGGGTAGTTAAATAACTGTGTCTTCCTCATATTATTCAGTAAATATTGGTTTAAGACAACATTTAGAGGGCTGGTAACAAATTGAGAAAATCAATAATCTTTGTGATCGCCCTGTATCATTAAATGAACGAAATGAACAGTAATTCAAGGATATGTTAATACAGACCCAGTTTAATTTGTGGATGAATTTGTGCGACATCGTCGCAAAAGCGAATCGTCGCGACGATTGTATATTAAATAACGGACAGATGAGCATTTATTTTAAAACTCCGAAAAAAATCAGCATGTTTTTTATTTATAAAATATAGAGTTTTTAACGAAAATTATTCCCACTCTCAGATAAGTTGGAAAAAAAAAAAACATTTTGAAATAATATACTGTAATCGGAATACAAATATCTTAAATATCTCGCGAAATATGAGCATTTTTATGAAAAACGTTTTCACTGCGCATGTGCGAAACATAGGAAAAATTTTATTGCATATATTGAAAGCTAGATATATTGGGTAACTTTTGTCAAAAGTGCATTTGAATAGAGTAAAAATTAAGCAAATTTTCCAAAAACGAACGAGCTAGATTTAAGATATCTTCCAAGAGTTGAAATTTCTTAAGGGGTTTTTCACATGCTGCGTAATTAATTTAAAGATCCAATTGGTTCAGTCACGCTCCAAAAGTACTTTTTTATGGAAAATCCGTTATAACCTTTAATTCTAACATATTTTTGTTTATTTACTAATATTTGTGACATGATAAGGGGATTTTCTCAAAAAAAAGAACTTTTGCTAAGTGGTTAAAATAATTAGATCTTTAAATTAATTACGCGGCATGTTAAAAACACCTTAAGAAATTTCAACTCTGGGAAAATATCTAAAATCTAGCTCGGTTTTTTTTGGAAAATTTACTTAATTTTTAGTCTATTAAATGCATTTTTGACAAAAGTTGCCCATTATATCTTGCTCTCAACGTATGCAATACATTTCTTTTTATCTTTCGGACATGCGCAGTGAAAACGTTTTTCATAAAAATGTTCATATTTCGTGATATATTTGTATTCCGAATGCAGTGCATTTTTTTAAAAGTGTTTTTCCGACTTATCTGACTGTGGGAATAATTTTTGTAAAAATCTCTGTATATTATGTAAATAAAAAACATGCTGATTTTTTTTTTCTTTAAATAGATTCTTATATCTCTGTTTTTTAATATGCTACCGTCACGCATAATAATCCACAAATTAAACTGTGTCTGTATTAACATAACCTAAAGTTGCAGTTAATTTCGTTCACTTAACGATACAGGGTGATCACAAACATTATTGATTTTGCTCAATTTGCTACTGGTCCCTTAAATGTTGTCTTAAATCAATCTTCACTGAAAAACATGAGAAGACCCAGTTCTTTAAATACCCAATGTTTGAAAACATTTCATCGTGAGATAAGTTTATAAATTGAAAATAACTGATCGTTTGCAAATCTTGCTAAAGTTTTGGGCAGGAGAGTGTATTGATATAATAAAGAAAAAATATCAATCAATAGATAAATTACAATTCATACTTTACGATAATCTACTAAATGGTTTCATTTTCTGTTTCTTAAATACTATTTGTTCAAATAATAATAATAATAATAATAATAATAATCGAAAACTTATAGAATTAGTTAAATATTTACTTATTTTCAAATTGATATTCTTAGTAATATTTACAAAATAACTCTGTGTCTTATTAAATATCTGATGTAAAAAGTTCTCATAATAATATATTGTTATTAGAATTTCTCTGAAATTAAAGGCAATTTGTGTAAAGATATTTTGTCTAAAAATACATTGTTTCTTTACCATGATATGGCGATCAGTTTACTATTTTATTTTTTAAAGAGATGCAGTTTAGTTGCACGCTTTATTAAAAATCTGGTGTGAAACAACCACACGACTTCCATTAATTACTATTACATGTATCACATGCATTTTTTTAAAGATAATATGATCAAAAGACATAAAATTGACCTAACAAATTAAACACCTACAAATTTTCTGGTAAGAAAAAGTTTATACAGATGTAAAGATAAATAAAATATTACTTAGCTAATTTAAAAATAGCAAGAAGAAGCAAAATCGGTTCAGACATTTTTCGAAACATTCATTTCCGATACCTAAAACTGATCTACCTAATCAAGATGACTGTTAATTTTCCTTTAATAACCACGTAATGCATAAGAAAGGATAGCTAAGATAGATTTTTGTAACAATTTTCAAGAAAATCATTAGAGCCGTTTTTAAGATGCCGACTTTTGCGAAACTTGGCATACTCAATTATTGACCGAAAAAAAATAATTACATACAAAAGGATATTTAAAAGACAGGTAATATTGTAAATTTGAAATTAAAAAAAAAAATACGCTGAGCCGTTTTTAAAGTAACGCACTTGCGAGGCCTGAAATTGAGCTATTTGTACAGGATGCCTACCAATTTTTCTCAACTAACCAACTGTATCATTCGAAAGGACATCTGATAGAGTGTTTACATAGCAAATTAGAATAAAATCGTTAGAACAGTTTTTGAAATGCAGACTTACGGTATCACTTACGGTTTCCAATGTCCCACTTCCGATTTTTCAATTTTCACCAAAATTTGGACACCAGACCTGTCTCAATTCTGAAGTTTCGCAGTTCTATTTTTATTAGTTTCAGAGATATAATAGTCAGAATGTTCCCCACACGCATACACACACTGACCAATTGCCCAAAACTAATTTTTTGGACTCAGGAGACCTTAAAACATGTAAATCAGGTGAAAACTCGATATCGATTTTTTGAACCGAATGCAATAATCCCATTACGGGTAATGGAAGTAAAAAAAGACAGAGAGAGAAAAAAAGAAAGAAAAAAAAATACTAAACCTATTTATGTTTTCTAAGCAATAAATATAAAATTCTGCCTAAAATAGAATTAAATTTAGTACTGAAGGACATATTTTAATCTACTCTTCTATATAAAGACATGTAGTAACTGAGTTTCATTCCTTAGCAACGATTACTATATTCATAAAAAAAAAAAAAAAAAAAATGTATAACTTTAGCATATGAACCCCTTGGTGGCTTTTAATTTTTTCTTTTAATTTTGGCGATGAATTAAAATGTCTGTCGCAATTGCGTAAGTAAAAATCTTGGCAAGAAACGGCCAAGCTTCTTTGGTGCCAAATTTAAAATTTCGGCAAGGAATTCTATACTGAAGCTGTCCATTTCTTTAGCATAATTTTTCTCAATTTTATTTTAATTATTTAAAAAAAAAAAAAAAAAAATCTTTTTTTCTACATAAAACAAAATGTATTTATTTATTTATTTTGGACATTAATTTTTTTTTTTTTTCTGTTTAATAATTTTAAAGTTAAAAATTGGGTTTTTATTTAATATCTCCTGAATCAATTATCCAACTGCACTAAAATATACAACGTTCACTAGATTTTGTTCTGATTAATAGCAGTACCAATTTTTAATAAAATTTCTTATTCCAGACTGAAAATTCGGATAATGTACAATGACAATCTTTCAGCTTCATATTTTTTGATGAAAACAAAGATTTTTGCATGTTCATTCAAGGTGATAGACAAAAATTGATGACGACTACAAAATGTTTGTCTGAAAGAAATAGCATGGTCGTACTTACATTTTAAAATAAAAATTACGACATATACTTTTCAAAAAATTATTATACACTATCTGCCAATTTTCGAATTTAGACGTTTTGTCGAATGTCTAGAAATATTCCTTTGGAATCATTTTGAAAATTATAACGAACATGTTATTTTTCATGCATTTCAGCAAACGTTTTGTCTTAAACAAAATAAAAGGACCAGTAAAAAATGTAAAAAAAAAAAAAAAATTTTGAATCATTCTGAAGACAGTAATACTTAAAATGAGTTTTGGCTGTAACATGTGATTATGAGTATTCTTCTAAATATTTGTATCAATTTTTATGAGGCTACCTCGTATATGCATGGAGATAGAATGGTTTAAAAAAAAATTCAAATAAAATTACTACTTTTTTAAATTATAATTCGTAGAGTATTAGACCGAGTGCAAAGCCAACTTTTGGAAACCTGGCATACTATATACTGCAATCAGAATGCAAAAATATTGAATACCATACGAACTATGAGAATTTTTACTAAATAATTTTAAATGAATTAAAACTTTTAAAACATTTTACTTGCCTAATTTAATAGCCAAAGGTATTGAGATACTTATATGAAAACCCCCAAATAAATAACGTGTAAATTCAAATAGTTTTGAGATAGAATGGACAGAATTTCAGTCCTTTCAAATTAAAAGCTAATCTTTAAGTAGTTTTACTCACATTTATATTTTGATTATTCAATGCCCAATGATAATACAGTATTCGCTAATTCTAAATAAATATTGTAAACTACCTATTAGCTACCTTTTTCTTGAGAATAACTGAAATTCTGTTTATTCTATGTCTCATTACTTTTTTAATTTACATATTTCTTTGGGGTATTCATATAAGTAGTTCAATAGTTTTGGCTGTTAAATTATGCAAATATATATATCTTTTTAAAGCTTGTGCATGCGTAGTTAAAAATTAATTAAAATGCTCCTATTTCGTAAAATATTTAATATTTTTGTAATCTGATTGCAGTGTGCTGCGTCTAATGAAGTATGCCAAGTTTTCTAAAAAGGTCTTGGCATTAAGTTGAATACCCTACGTGTTATAATTTAAAAAGTGTTTTTTTTATTTTTTATTTTTATTTTTAAGAAACTGAATATATGTGATAGTCCCATAAAAAATTGTATAAATAATTAAAATAATTGTTATAATTGCATGCTACAGTAGAAACGCATTTGCAGATATACGTTTTACAGGGTAATCCAAAACATTTTGACTTTTACTTAGCATTTTACTGGTCTTCTTTTCTTCTTCAGGACAGTAGTTTTGCTGACATTTATCAGGTATCACATGTGCTTTACAAGGTAAAGACACCAGTGTTTGCTATCTTCACAAAAGACATGTTATAATAACCGTTAATTAACATGTATGAATTTGAATCCGCTTGAGCTAAGATTCTCCGGTTCTACGAAATCTAGCGCGGGTGGATTCAAATTCATAGATGTTATTAAACACTTATTTTAACATGTTTTTTGAGAGAGCGGTGAACACTGGTGTCTTTACCTTACTTTCAAAGTTTCAAGATAATTCCTAAAGAATTTCTGTAGATATGTAACAAAACCTCTAAATTCGAAAATGTACAAATATTTATTGGTAAATAACGCATATATGTTTTTAACGTCTGCAATCTATTGTAAATATATATTTGTAAAAAGTATTTTAACATTTCTTCGTATTTTTAATTAAAATGATAAAAATAAAATATATAATCCTGTTTAAATTTTATTATCGGGTGCATTGAGCTGCTTTTGCCCCAACGCTGGTATGGGAAATTTTTTTACTAGATAATACGTAAGTATAAAACAGTGTATTAAAAAGAAAAAAATTATAATCAAAATAGATTCTGAAAATAATAGCTTTTAATAACAAAAAAAAAAAAAAAAAAAAAAAAAAAAGAATAAATAAATAAATAATGTATGTAATTACAAAATTCCTCTTATAAAGTCACCAAGAAGGGAAGAATCCTATAATAATGCTGTACAAATATTAGGTGTAGTATTTGGAGGACTGAGTTCAATTGGACTCATTGTAAAAATTATTCCTAATATATATTCAGTGATTTGATTTCGGAAATATATTTATTTTTTTTTCCCACGGCCTAGTGAAAGTTAATTTTACTGAAGATAAGAAACAAAATTCTGACTGATGGAAATGATATTTTTAATGGCTTTTCTGAATTTTTAATAGAAGGGAGAAAGAAAATACAAGAATGAGTTATTTGTCGAAAAGTGGTCAATTAAAATAAAATAATCAAAATAAACGCAATAAATACGGTTGGACTTCGAGAGTCGTGTGTGTGTATGTCTGTAGTTCAATTTGTATGAAGAAAAAAAAGAAAGAAACATTTGGAAGATACAAAATATTGAATGCGCAGATTTGTCAAACTATGACTGTATATTTCATGTAAATTTTGAGTAAGTTTATGCTGAATGTTTTTTTTTTTTTTTTTTTTTTTTTACTTTACAATAGTATTATTGCGAGCCGGGACATGTAAACATCTATGAGGGAAGAAATATTGTGATAAAACGTAAAACCCCTTTTTCTGCGTTTGAATTGCTGCTGCAGAAAAGATAGTTCTGCTAGGTGTGTTTCACTGCATTGAAACATCCTACGGTGGTCGACCTCGGCGACATACAGTCGGCAGCAAAAATATCCGAGCACTAGCTAATAATTCCGATGTCAAAAAAGTACACTTAATACTGTTTGTTAATTAAATTCTTGTCGAATCTTGTTCTCACACTGACTAAAAACATGACTCGGCAAGGATTTATTTAACAAAGCGGTATTAAGTGTACTTTTTTTAGACTGGTATTATTGCTAGTGCTCGGATACTTTTGCTGCCGACTGTACGTATATTATAATTCAAAAACTAGGTTTTCATCAAAAAGAAACGCGAAGCAGCAGGTTGAAATGTATTCATACCAATAGAATGGCTTCATGTATTCAACAAAACATGAATCGATGAAGAGAAATTATTAATTGGTATACAGATACCATGATTCAATGTAGAAAAATTTAACTGAAATCGCAGTTTTCGAATGGTGAGCAATGTTTTAAAGGATTAAAATTCTTTCGTATAATTTATGCTGGGAGAATGCATAGTTTTACGAGCACATGAAATAAGAGCGCTCCATTAGGTGGTCCTGTGGTTGTCTAACTTGGTGCCAAATTTGGTGACTTAATTTGGAAAATATTGGTAGTTTAGGGTTGACGAAATCTGGAAGTTTTATCTTCAACAGGAATTAAGTGTCCAGAATTTCCCGATTTAATAAATTTGTTTTCACGCAGAAGTAACTTGAAACTTTGCCAAAAATCTTCTCCGTGACTATAAAAAAGGAAGTTTCTTTCCAGAAAAAGTTCAGATGTGTTAAGATATTTGTGTTAAGCGGTTTGTGCTACAGACTGTACTATAGATGTATCATTATTTTTGAATCAGCTATACCCTTGCTCTTCGATGTATTTTTAATGCTGTTTACAGAGGCTGTTCGCACATTTTTTAGACGATTTTGATGGAGTGTACTGAAGCAATTTCTCTCATATTTCGTGTTTTATTTGTTCAGTTTGATAGCCCTTGTTCTTAACTAACATTCTACATCATAATTTCTATGATAATAATGCTTTTTATAATATCGGAAGAGGTATATTTTTCTACTCCTCTTGAACGGTTTTCCAGAGTCCACAAAGCGTTGTAGGTCGGTGTTTGGATAATGTTGATTTTAAGAGTCGAAAAACACAAAAATCCAACAGTGATACATCAGAAGATTTAGCAGGAATGTCAGTGAAGGGTTTTAATTCCCGTTTTTTGTTCCATTTTTTTTTTCTAGAAAAGCAATTGCGGATTGCGATGTGTGGCTGCTTGTTTTGTCTTGAAACAGTTCAACGGATTGATAGCATTGTGGATAAAGATCTGGATTTTCATTTTTAAAAATTGGAATTAAAATATGTTCTTGAGAGTATTTAGAGTTGATTTTGACATTTTTGTCACATTTTTTTGCTTTTATCTTGCGCTTGTATGAAAAAACCAGTGGCAATTATAAATCCTTTAGAAAAACTCTCTTTTGATGCTTTGAGCCATGTAGCATTTTTTTTTTCTCCACTTTTGTGATAATAAATTGACCTTTTTTTATTGCAACCACTTAAATAGACCCATTATTCATCTGTTGTTGTAACATTTTTCCATTTTTCTCCTGATAAATGCTTTTCATAACGATTTCACTAAAAACTATCTTTGGAAAGAGTGGAAACCTATCCTTCCATCCACTGCCATTTTAAAAGCGCATTTTTGCATCTAAACAAAAATTATAAATATCAGAAGATATATAAAACTTCCAAAAATATAACTGTTGAGAAAATAAAATTCTCCATGCAAACGATATTTTCTTACTGCGAAATAAAATCGTCTAAAAAATGTGCGAACAGCCTGTATTTGACTTTTTTGACACAACTGGGAGTTTTATTGGAGTGTTTTTAGAATATTTGCTAAACTGAATTCATCTACTAGAACAGGTATGTTTGTTTATAAATGACATTTTACAGGCAAAACAAATTGGTATTTTTGTTACATTTTCAGAATATTCGCTAAAGTGCATTCATCTACTAGAACCTGCACGTTTCTTTGCAAACGACATTTTACAGAAAAAAACAAATCTTTAATTTTGTTATATTTTTAGAATATTCGCTATAGTGCATTCATCTACTAGAAACTAGAAACTGTACGCTACTTTACTAATGACATTTTATAGGCAAAACAAATCGATATTTTTGCTACATTTTTACTTTAGCATTAATCCTCTTGCAATACATTGTTTAAAAACAGTTGTGTCTTGTAGTCTCCTGAATTTAAAACAAGCGAAACATAAAACTCTTATTCTTCTTTTATTTCTTTTAGAAAACCTTTGTGAGAAAATATTTAAACAACGTAAATGCTTTTTATTTTATGAATTTCCATTAAAAGCAAACATAAATTCCATGGTATTCCATTCATATGCAAATTACTCTTTGATTAAATAAGAAATAAACATTCTTTTTTCTTGAACTTAGATTTCTAGAACAAGAAACTGAACTTAAATTTATTCACTATTAATAACAAATTGTAATTTTAGAGAAATAAATGAATTTTTCTAGATTTTAAATCTGATTTTTGGAAAAGTTTTATTTATTTATTTATTTCAATTTTTTTTTTAAATGCTTCATCAACATTTCACTCAAAAATAAGCAGTAATTATTGTTGGGTTACATTATTTAGAAATACAATAAGTACATAAGCTTTAATCAAATTTTTTTTTTTCTTTTTCTCAGAAATATTTTCGAATAAATAAATAAATAAATAAAATATGCAAATAAATCATATATTTTTCACACAATATTAAGTATGCAAATTTTCAAAAAGTTCTTTCAAGGGTAAATGAGACTATGTTTTTAAAATTGATTTTAATGTATTTGAAATACACTGAAAATAATTATTCTTTTCACGTAACATAAAGAAAAAACGTATTTGTTAACTTAATAATAATAATAACAAAATAAAATAAAATAATAATAATACTAACAATAAGAAATAAATAAGAAAATAAATGGAAAAATAAATAAATGAAAGAAAATAACTTTTTATTCTTTGGTATGTATATTGTTCTATATTAAACGCACTATGGCTGTTTAGCATGAAAAACAAAAGAAGTGTACAAGTGTGAAAAAACTATTCAATAAATTTACACCAGTCTAAATATACATGAAAAAAGTATTTAAATCAATAATGACAACGTAGAATAAGAAGGGTTGAACTCGGGGATCAGGAATCAGTCGAGGAATTAAGCTGCTGCCCGAATGTTTTGCATTATGGGCAAATATCATAAGTTCATAAACATCTATTAAATATATATATATATATATATAATTTTATTAAAATTAATCTTGCATATATACCACACTACTTTGTTTTAAACTGAATTACTACAGATATTATTATGCTTTAAAGTACAAGAAAATTTACTGTATTTAAATAGTTCCAAATAATAGTTCCAACAAAATTCTAGTTGACATATATACAGTACGGCGCAAAAGTTTACGCAAAAGTTATTTTCTTTAATAAAATGAAAAATATACACCGGAATACTTCGAAAGTCTTATTGTAAACGAAACTTCGAAAGTTTTACTGTACTTTACTTCGAAAAATGTGCAAATTCATGATTAGAATTCGAAAAAGAAAAAAATGAAAGGAAAATAATAAATTACAAAAATATCAAAATTGTGATGTCGCAAAAATTTTTGCACAAATGAAATTTTTGGCAAATATCTCTTTAAACGTGATTGATGAAGGATCGGTGAAACTTATCTCCTAGACTAAAAAAAATGTAGCGATCGCTATACGAGTTTCCAATGTGTCGAAATTGCTGCAGTCTCGCCTGAAGAAGTTGCAAAAGTGTAGAAACTAAAAGCGGAAGGTAAATTCATTTTGCAAATGTCATTTTAAATCAGTCCAAACGTGATACTTATAATGCTCTACAAAGTGGAGAACAATTCAAAATTGCGTATTCCCCAGGAAGGCAAATAAAAACCACATTTCGTGAGGATAGAAGAATTAAAAGATTGTTCTAACTGACTATTTGCATATTAATCAGATAAACATTTTACTTGGATAAAAATATTACGTGACATCATACGCAGACAAATAACCTAGTCAGGATTAATTAATAAACAAAAACTAGTTCGTAACCATTTTTTCTGAAACAGTGTCATAAACAAGCAAGACTTCAATGGGCAAAACAGTACATGTATTATCGGGCCGAATGGATAAGTGTTATTTTCTTTTATACCTTCCAAAAGCTCATGTTACCACAGGAAAATCGCGTATTTGATCTTATCAAGTGCAATAGAAACACTATAGACTACTAAAGGAACTTTGTGTTTTGTGAAACGTAAATATTTCGGTTTTGTGCATAAACATTTGCGACATCACAATTCTGATTTTTTTTTTTTTTTTTTTTTTTTTTTTTATTATTATTTTCCTTTCAATTAATTGTTTACGAATTCGAAACGTGAATTTTTAATCGTTTAAATATAATAAAACTTTAAAGAATTCCGGAGAATATTTTTCATTTATTAAAAAATGTAGCTTGTGCATAAACTTTTGTGCCGCGCTGTATCACTGTGTGTGCAGTATAGCTACATATTAAGAACATTACAGATTGGTATTAAATTTAAAGTTTTATCGCTAAGTTATTTAGAGAATTTCAACCCACACCATATATTTGAACTTATTCGAACAACATTATGTAGTCGTGTATATCTTTATACAATGTATATAATTTATAAAGTATACTTGGAACAAGAAAAAAAAACTTATAACACGGACTAAAATGCCTTTCGAACCATTTTGAACCTTAGCCGGTAGATTATGGTTGATTTTAATATACTTATGTTTGCGAAAATTGTAACTTCAGGGAAAATTTGTCAGAAATTAATGAAATTTAATACACAAACGACTGGTATCATCAGAAATAACTGATTATAACAGTTAATTAAAAAAAAATATTAAATATTCTAAATCTGAATTTCTTCTGTAAATCTGTAGCCCGTGTGACCATCACGGGCTGCTATACAATGTGGCACAGACTTAAAGATATTTTGGATGTCTGTCTGGGGAAGAGCATTCCATATTGCTTTTATGCATATCCAAAGTTCATCTGTTGAAGATGTAGGACTAGGATCACGAGCTAGACGCCGACAAATGAAAACCACACATGTTTAGAAGTCGGCATTTACAGCGAATAAGAAGGCTAAGCAAGAAGCTGTATATTTTCTGCTGAAAAAAAGCCTTGAACATTCATTGCAAAATGTAGGCGGGCATTGTTCAGTTGATAGATAGCTCCAGGAATGCCTTGAAGGAAAGGGATGACTTCGGGCACTAGTACTTCACTGATATACTTGTTGCTGTTAAGATTACCGACAATTCGTAGCAGTTGAGACCGCCCATGATACAGAATCACGTTTTAGACCTAACACCAGATGTTCGTCCATTATGACGTTCGATAATGCACTTCGGAATGTACCGTTCCACGGTATAGCGTCTAGCACGTATACGGTCATCAAAGTACTACAAATTAATGTGGTATTTATCAGAAATATCCACTAGTTGCCCATCTGCACGCATGTCTATATGTTAAAGAACCCATTACAGACGCTGGCATCGATGATTTTTACGTGAGGGAGATCCTGCAAAATAGTTCATGCACGCAGTACACGATGCACAGATGTCGACGAATTGATGAAGCAGATTAGATATAGTGGGCTAGATACATTGAGCGACGTTTGTAAAAAGTTTATTTTAATAGAGTAAAAATTAAGGAAATTATCCGAAAAAGAACGAGCTAAAATTTAGAGCTAAAATTTTTTTGGAAAATTTTATAATTTTCCAAGATTTGAAATTTCTTAAGGGGTTTTTCCCATGCGGCGTAATTAATTTAATGAACCAATTATTTTAACCACTTTTAAGTTCTTTTTTGTGGAAAAATCCCTTATCATCTCACAAATCGTAGTAAATAAACAAAAATATGTTATTGTTTTCAAGCTTATAAGGGGTTTTTCACAAGAAAGTACATTTGGAGTGTCGTTAAAATAATTGGATTTTCAAATTAATTACGCAGTATGTGGAAATCCCCTTAAGAAATTTCAACTCTTAGAAAATATCTAAAATCTAGCTCGTTCTTTTTTGGATAATTTCATTAATTTTTACTCTACTCAAATGTATTTTGACAAAAGATGCCTAATGTATCTAGTTTTCAACTTATGCAATAATTTTTTGCTCGGTTTGTTACCGGCCCTCAAAATGTTGTCTTAAACCAACTTCCACTGGAAAACATGAAGAAGACCCAGTTCATTAAATACTCAATTTCAGCGAGAGATAAGTTTTTAAATTGGAAAAAAAGAAAGAAAGAAAAATCCTGATCGTTTGCAAATCTTGCTAAACTTTTGAGCAGCAGTGTATACACACATACATATGTATACATATATATATATATATATATATAGAAGATAACAAATTTTCGATGTAGTCAGGAAAAAACAAATAGCGTAGTAGTTTTCGAGTATTTTCCTCTCTTGTTATAATACATTCATAGACTCCATCAGAAATTTGTAGAGTTAGTCATATAGCTCAAAATGATTTAACCAAAAGAAGATACATTTCCGTAGCTTAAAAATAAAGAAAAAGTGTTTGTAATATTCTTTAGTTTTTTTTTTTCAGTTTCACGTATTTATTAGCAAAATGTTTTAAGGAAACAATTTTACTCTCTATAGCTTTCGTTAAAGAATGATTACAAAGGATAATGCAATCTTTGGTAGAGAAAAACATGTTTATTTCATATTAAAGTAAAATAATAATAATAATAATTAAATGAAAAAATTTGCCTTAATCTAAATAGTAATAGAAGATTCATTTATGATAATTACCATTATCGAAATACTTTTCTAAATGAAATTTTCAATTTTAAAAACTAGATTTTGTGAAAGAAAATATTTAGTGTGTGTTAAGCAGGACACGTGTGATAACATAGTTTATTTTATATTTCAAAAGTGGTATTTTTTTAACAAATATGTTGCATAAGATTTTTGAATTCTCATTGTGCCTAGAAACAATAAGAATATTTGTATTGTTTTTCATAATAAAACGAAAAAACTTGACACTTTGTTTAGAAACATCACTTTGAAAAACCCACGCAATTTTCATTACAAAAAAAAATTACATTTAGAAATAAAAAGAAATTTATTTGGTTTTTTGCTAGAAAAGATAGTTTATGCCATCCTACACAAGATAATAATAATAATAAACTTGGGTGAGGTTGCGTTGTTTCGTTTAATCCCTTAATGTGACATCTTGCTGCTAGAAAATGTGAGCGATATAACAAAGATAATGAACTTACATCAGTTTATCCAGTAATTCAATGATAGAGAAAAGTGCTACCTTCCACGCAATTAAAGCTGAATGGAATGTATGGTACGTCTATATTGACTGGCGACATGTATTTCGAAGTAACTTACGCTACAACATAATTATTTTCCTTCGAATGTCTCGGTACCTATATAAATCATACTGGAGAATCATTTTGTATAACTATTCTGAATCAAATTCACGAAAATACTTCCGAATACAAGCATAATGACAAACACTCATCGAAAGCCCCAACACCACTAAAATTCGTAACTTTCTCCATAAAACTCAAATTCCTTCACCTGTTTCATTGATATAAATACACTCATGTTTCTGAAAATTGCAACACCATGAAAGATTTTGAATTAATTAAATTTACTCCACATATTATTGATAGCGGTAGAAATAAACGATCAAATGTACAAGACAGCAACAACAACAAAAAGTCTGAAATCAGTACTTTCTGTGTCCGCCACGCTGAGCGATGAGAGCATGTAACACGTCGTGGCATTGAATCATACTGGTTCTGAATGTAATCCTCGGGAATGGCATTCCAGATGGCTTCGACCTGACGCCAAAGTTCAATCTTACTGTGCTCCCCACCAGTTGCACGAGCGAGTCGCCAAACAATGAAATCCCAGACATGTTCGATGGGCGACATATCCGGGAATCAAGCAGGCCACGGAAGAAGCAAAACCTGTTGTACACTGAAGAATGCTTGTGCTGCCTAAGAAATATGTGCACGGGCATTATCTGGCTGAAATACAGCACCCCGAATGCGCCGAAGAATGGGAAGGACATCTGGCTCCAAAATTTCCTTTATGTAGTGATCACTGTTGAGGTTGACCGCAATGGACACTAGATGGGATCGACAATTATATCCAATAGTTGCCCACACCATGATGCTAGGCGTCTGTGCAGTATGGCGCTGGATAACACACTGTGGAAGCAGATGTTCCCCCTGTAACGTCTGAAGCGTACTCTTCCATCATTGTACACCAGATTGTAGCGAGATTTATAGGAGAAAACAATTTGTTGCCACTGGGACATGCCACGGGCTGTATTGCTGAGCCTATTGAAGTCAGATTCGTCTGTGGTTCAGTGAGAGGGGAATCCTGCGTAGAGGAACCCTTGCACGCAGTTTATGCTGGAGCAAACGGCGACGAACCGTGAAGCTAGACAACAAAACACCTGTAGCCGTGCTGCAACGTTTTGCTAACACACGAGAGGACGCTCTACAGTTAATCACAGCTATGCGGATGAGGTGTCTGTCGTCTCGTGCCGTTGTTCTATTGCGTGCCCTACTGCTAGGTTTACGGCTTGTTTTATTCTCCTCTGTCCATTTCTTCCAAACGCGCATCACTGTTGTGGCATTACACTGCGTCCGGGCTGCGATATCTCGATACGAAAATCCCCCTTCGCATACCAACGATGCGGCGTCGTACGAACTCCGTTAGTTGTTGGTATGGCACCCTCCGCTTTTGACGAAACGTATTGACTACCAATGAAACGTTTACCGCAGACAGAGGACGATAAACAGATTTCAACGTGCCTTTATAGTCCTTCATATACCTGGAACAAGCGACTGATAAGGAGTCGGTTCTTGTTCCACGTATGCGCAAACAATTTGTAACTCTAATCATTTGCATGCCTTACCTCATTTGACATTTCCTGTAAGTTTGGTTCAATTTGTATAATACCTTCACGGTGTTGCAATTTTCACAAGTATGAGCGTACATATACATAAACCTGCGGGAAAAATTTGCAACTTCTAAGCATTACTACGAAAACTGCGTTTGGGATCACACACATATTTTATGATAACTATAGGGAATTGAGGTGTTGTGGGAAGAAGTAAGAATTAAGCTATCTTAATTTCTTTTAGAATTAAGATATTTTGACGCTGATGAAAAGTTAATATTTTTATCTACATTCTCCCACAGCCACTTTTACTTATTAGACGTCTAAATTTCATCCAATTGAGTCATAAAAGGTAGAAAATACCTTAACAATGTCCAATAAAATCCTAGATATCCTGTACTAATTATAGATATCTATTAGATGTATAACCTTTAGAAAGGGTCTGTGACAGCAGCTGTCACGCTTCACCATAGGATACGAGAAAAGGTTAAATGTAGACGAAATTTAGACGTGCATTTTCCGATGTCTAATACATGCAACATATTAAATCAAAACAAGGTTTAGCTATTTTTAATTCTTATTAGATGTAACAAGTCCAATTGTGGAAGATTTGGAGATTTAAAGTACATCTAATTGGTGTAAAAAAAGAGTGACATTTGTCAGGCTAATAGATATCTGTAGGACTTTTATAGACGTTCAGTGGATCATTTTAAAACTTTTATAGATGCTTCATGGATGTAAGAGCTGCGTGGGTTAAAATGATATTATTTCCAGAATTAATTAACAAAAAACATTTAAAGTAAATATTGCAGCAAAATACACACAGTTTAACAATAAAGAAATATGAATAAATTCGATAATCTTTTTCAAAATTTCATCCATTTCTGAAAAATAAAAACTACTTAAATGGATCATTATTTATCAAATCTTTTAACACTTTTTTTCCAGCAAACATAGGAATTTATTTTAAAATAATTTCTAAAACAGTATATATTTAATGTAAAAAAAAAAAAGGAGACCATTTTTTTTTTTTTTTTTTTTTTTAAACTAAAAGAACATTCTAACTGAAAAAAGTTTAAAATTTAGAAAGAGTTTGCCATTTTTAAAGTGCAGATGTCGAGAATGTCAATTGAAATGTGAAGTTCTTAATAAATCCCTGCAAATTCTGCCTGTTAAATTTGCATAGTATAGATTGAACCTGTTTTGAAACTTCTTTTTTACATTTTTCTACCCTTTTGAATGACAATTTATTTGAATAAGGCCTGAAAACTACTGAGAAAAAAGCATTTTCTTAAAAATAAATGTAAAACTTTAAGTGACATTTTTGTATAAGGATTTGCATAACATTCTTTTCTTTATACCTGTATCTTTCAAACAAATTAAAATAATCTCTTAAAATGTAACAGGCATGATATAAAGACGTTATTATATCAAATTTTTAGATTATTTATATATATATATATATATTTCATATAAAAATTGAAAATTATGTGAAATTAAGACAAAATCCAAACAAATAAAACAGAAATAACAAGGAGTAAAATCTGAGTTCCCCACGATTTAAGACGGGTATAGCGGGTTAAACTACTTTGACGGGCGCCTAAGTATCAAAATATTCTTTGCAAGACCGTATGATGACAAAGAAAAAATCAAAATGAAGATAATAATTACTGTAAACGAATAAATAAATAAAAATTAAATAACGAATTATTTAATTAAAAAAAAATTATTGTTGTATTTCAAATTTTATAGAAAACTACAAGGAAAATTTAATTTATTTATTACTGAATTCTCTTGCAATTGTAAATCGTTTAACATCGACTTGCATTGTATCTTTTAAACAATGACATTATCGCTTATATTATTAAAAAAAAAAAAAAAAAAAAAATGCCTATCTCTATACAACACAATCAGAATTTTTATTGTAATCGTCTTTATTTACTTATTTATTTTTTCGTTTTTCTCTGATTCGCTTAAAATCACGACTTTTTTTTTTTTTTTTTCAATTAATTGTTGGAGTTGTAACGACGTATTTTCCATTAAATTAATTTTATGACATTACGTAAAAAGGAACATAGTCTCCTCAGCTCCAGTGCACACATATGAAACTTCTTTTATTTAAATAGAATAAATTGTTTATTCAATGTTATTATTATTATTATTATTATTATTATTATCATTAGCTATTAATAAAGATCTATAACAATATATTTCCTAATTTATGTATATTATTGGGATTTATCGTAAAATTAGAATTAAAAAAAAATAATAATAATGGTACTTTCGCGTTCAATATGTTTTTGTAAGAAATAATAATCTTTTTTTTTTTTTTTTTTTTTTTTTTGTATCTAATATTTTTCTCTATATTTAAACGATTATTGTTATTACAGAGTTTTCTTTTTCTTTCTTTTTTACAGTGTGCTTTATTTTATTTTATTTTATTTTTTTTTATTTTTTTTTATGTTTGTAGCTATATATATTTATACATTTATTACAACAAACTTTTTAAATAGAAGAAAATTAGCAGGTAACAGGATACTGAAAACTATAGATTTGTCTCTTGTCAAACAATTTATATTAGAACCATCAAGATCATGTAAACTTAAATGTTTTTTTATTTCTTCTTCTTTTTTATTTCCCTCTATATTCATTAGGAAAAAATATTGTGTTTGCAAAAAAATTTGACTCCCTGTTTTCTATTGATTTACACGTTTTGAGAGAGCCAGAATACGATTTGACCATTTTTTGAAAATGTCTACCTCTGTGTGCGTGGTTGTGTGAAAAAAATGTTGCGACGACTGTATCTCAGGAACTACTGCGCTGAATTGCATATAAGTTTATTTGCAGATGCACCATATCATAAATTAGTGTCTACCAACTTTCGGTGCCAATCACTTAACAGATAGCTTTGTTATACAGCGAATTATGCAGTTTCAGAAAAAGCTATATCTCAGAAACTGCAGCACAGAATTGCATATAAATTTATTTGCAGATGCACCTTATCATACATTAGTGTCTACCAACTTTCGGTGCCAATCACTCATGAAGTAGCTTTATTATACAGCGAATTCTGTAGTTTCAGGAAAAGCTGAATCTCAGAAACTGCTGCCCAGAATTGCATATAAATTTATGTATAGATGTATCTTGACATAAATTAGTTTATATCAACTTTTAGAGCCAATCTCTCAACAATTGACTCTGCTATACACAGATTTTTGCAATTTAAGGATAGGCTATACCTCCGGTTCTATTGCATATAACTGAACAAAATTTGATATATGAAAAAGCCATTATGAGACATCATGCTGATTAGTTTGGGCACATTACTGCCGATAGATTATGCTGCTACACTGTAATTTTCCCCGAGAACGGGAAGAATGCCATCTGCACAGTAAAATTCGCTTCCGTTGGACATTTACTATAATACTTCTTTGAGATAAAAATCGTCTGCATTGATAATAAATAAAAAAATAACAAATAATTTGTACTGCATAAATTTGTGCAGGGAAATATAGAAGAAAGTTTTGTAATGGACTCAACATACTAATTTAACACTTTCTTTATAGTTTCTATTATTTTGTAAATGCGTCATTATTAAGAACGGTACATTAAATTTTCATTTTATCTTCAACAAACTTTATTTATTTCTCCGTGTCCAAATTTCCTATAAACTGTTAGTTTTCTAAATATTTTTAAAGAACTTTCGAAAAATAGATAACAAGTTTATTTATCTATTTATTTTATTTTATTTTTGTAAACTTTCAGACAAAGTTTGATATCATTTTACTTTAAAAATTTTTCCAGAAAATCAGTATTCTTATCTTTTAAATAATTCCAAACACAAATTTATAAAAAAGAAGGAAAAAAAAAGAAAAGAAAACTTTTGAAAAGCAGGAGAAGAAAAAAAAAAAAAAAAAAAAGGAATTTTTTTTATTTATATTTTAACTTAAACTTACTTTCTTCAATTTTTTTTTTAGAGTACATAAAATAACCTCAAAACAAATGTAAAACTATACTTGATTGAAAAATGAAAAACGCTTTAGAGGGTTAAAGAAATAAAAAATGATATTTTTCACCTAAAATATGGCTGTCCGCACAATAGAACACTTGCTTTTATCACGTCTTTTTACTTCTTTAAAAATATAACACGAAACTTATAAAAATTTTAAAGAGGATTAAACACACATTTCATTCAGCGAAATTCCTTAAAGATTCTCATCATCCAAAAAAAACATTTGAAAAACGAACAATCTTTGTTTAAAGTATAAGGTATTTGATAAATTTCGGCTCGATAAACGATATATTCTTTCTAAATTATTTCAAAAGACTTGCAACATACCTGAATTTTAATGAAACACATTCTTTAACAACATGAATTCTTTTCTCGTTTGGAATATTTAATGATATTTAAAATCTGTTAAAATTAAATCTTATTATTTTCTTCTACATTCAATAGAAGAAAGTATTGGTTTCAACCTCGAATTTTTGATGGATTTATAAGGTATGAGAGAGCTAGAACAATATTTGATTATTTTTAGAAAATGTCAATTTTTTAAGAAGAAAAAAAAAACCTTGTAGGCTTGTAACTTCAGTATATTTTTGTTTATTAACTAAGATTTATTAGTTCATAAGGGGTTTTTCACAAAAAATAACTTTTGTAACGTGATTGAAATAATTGAATCTTCAAATTAAATACGCGGTATGTGCAAAACCCCTTATGAAATTTCAATTCTGGAAAATTTCTTTTTCAAATTTTCAGCACGTTTTGTAACATTTTATGAAAATCTGTTCTAGTTATAATAGAAAAGCATGCAAAAAAAATTAAATTTTTAAAAGAATATATATATATATATATATGCCTAAATAATTGCGCAATTTCCACCCCAAAACATACAAATATTGTACATAATATGTGCAAGAATGCATTAAACTTACAATTCATTTGCTGCTTTTTGTGATACAGGGTGATCCAAAGTATTTTCACTTTTCTTCAATTTGTGGTTGGTCTCCTAATTGAACTCTGCACTAAATCAATAGTGGAAAATATGAATTTTTAAATGTTCTTTGCAAGCATGAAGTTTCAGGTCATTTCGTCATGTATTTTTTTAGATAATCGAAAAAATGTCTATATATATATATATATATATATATATATACAATAATTCGATCACCCACTGTATACTCAAATTTAAATACCTGGGAATTTCATTAATTTTGAAAATATTTTTTCATTATGTACGGTAATCTGAAACTTATTTCATAATCAAAATGCAATATTCATTTATCCCTTTCCAGTATATAATATACTTCTAAATATCTTTGCAAATATTCCGTAAATAGTATAACGTGTACTTTTTTAAAATTTCAAACATTTTAAACATTTTAGTATACAACTTTTTTTTTCCAATGTTTTAGTATTTGAATGTTTAAATATTTTTCGGATATATATTAAAACGTAAATTCTTTCTTCATAAGTAAAATAAAAAAAGTATTCTGCATGTTTCTTTCTTTTCTTTCTTTTTTTTTTTTTTTTTTGTATACCTTAATACCAGAGTAATATTATTTTTCTCGCAAATCTTGTCTAGTTATGCTGAAAAAAATCCAAAACAACAATAAACTATGCATGATAGGAAAGAGAATAAAAGAAAGAAATCACTTTGAAGTTTAGCGAAATAAAAATTTATATTCACAAAATGAAATAGAGTTAGTCACACAATGAAATACTTACTTTTATTACGTATTTTAACTCCTTTGAAAGTATAGCACGAAATTTATAAATATTTTAAAGAGGATTAAAGACCTTTGATTGGGCAAAATTCTTTAGAAATTCTTATACTTCAACAAATAGTTTAGAAAGAGCAACCATTGAATAAAGTGTAAAGCATTTGATAAATTTCTGCTCGATAAAGTGTAAATACTTCTTAAATCAATTTAAAAGACTCGCAAAATGCCTGAATTTTAATGAAACACATCTTTTAACAACAAGAATTCTTTACTGATTCGTAACATTTAAGGTTGTTTGAAAATTGCCGGCATAAAGTATCATTTTCAGTTTTGTCTCTATTAGCGGAATTATTTCTAATTCATTTACATGAATTTTTGATTAATATAATAGAGTCTGTGATCAAGAGAATTATTTATATATATATATATTATAAACAAACTCAAGTTAAGAGTTAAATTGTAAACACGTGTCATTATTGTAATAAAATTAAAAACACTTTAAAAACACAAAAGACTTCCAAATGCTTTCGCCTTAGATAAAACAAGGCATCATCAGAGAATATATATATTATAACTTTTATATTTTAAATAACTTCCAAACGCTTTATAATAATCTCTTTCTTTTTCCCTCTCTGGTTATTGCCGGCATGATATTGTTTTTATGTTAAGAATGTGAATATCTTTACAAAGAATAAAACCTTTTTATTTTATTAGAACTGAAGATGCACTAAAAGTATGCGTAAAGACATAAAGAGAAAAACAGTAGTCATTTGGAAAATCGATGAAAATTGAAACCAATTTTTCGATTTTTTATTTTCGTAAAATAGTAATAATAATAAAATAAAAACCCTGAAAATATACTTTTATTGAAGTGGCCACTGCTGTAGAGCAAAGATTGCACTATATTTCAACAGTTAGTTTTATACTTCTTTGAAATGAAGATAGGCCTCATTCATCATCTTATATATTAAAGCACAAAGGTATTTCTTTAAGACCAAAATCGCACGATCTGGGCATGCGCTGTTGGCTATTTCTTTCCCTAGATGCAATCGGAGACCAATAGCTGAAATTTGCACGCTTTGCTTTGAACCAATGAGAAGCAACCGAAGCAGGCTCTATTCCTTTCCGTAACCGTAAAGACGATCGTTCGTGTTTACTTCATCGAGTACTTTATCGCATCGGGCGACTACTATCTTTCGTTGTTTCTTTTCAATTTGGTTGTAAATATTAGCTTAAAAAGTTCACAATTTCGTACTTTGAACGACAGCAAGTTGTGTATAATTTTTTTTGTTTTATTTCATCCACTTTGTATAAAGCTTATTCTTTTGCAGGTGCCCTACGTTATTGTGTATAATTCCTTATCTTCTAGCACAGGAAACTGAATTTTTAAACTTTTTTGAAGTGAAAACTTCTTTAGGCGCGTTGAGCACTTTTGGGTGAAGAAAAATCTTTGAACTCCCGTCATCGTCAGCTGACGCTTTTTCCATTTGAAGTGAAAACTTTTGGGTGAACAAAAATCATTGAATTCGCGTCATCGAAACGCTTTCCATCCTTGTATGATACAAATAATGTATCATACAATTAACTTGCTAATGTGAAGTATTAGTAATTATATACTGTATATTGTTTTAAAATCTGGTGCGGCTCTACACGACTTCTCTCATCTCCGAGCACTGTCTCTATTGCTGTTAGACCTCACAAAACCGCGAGAAAGCCCAAAGCTGCCATTTTTCTCAAGTTTTTGCAATCTGGTGCGGCTCTACACGACTTCTGTCATCTCCGGACACTGTCTCTTAAAGATTGCAGCCGGAAACGTTGCAGTTAGACCTCACAAAACCGTAAGAAAGGCCAAAGCCGCAATTTTTCTCACGTGTGTACAATCTGGTGCGGCTCTACACGACTTCTCTCATCTCCGGACACTGTCTCTTTTGCAGTTAGACCTCACAAAACAGTGAGAAAGGCCAAAGCCGCCATTTTTCTCACGTTTTAACAATCGGGTGCGGCTCTACACGACTTCTCTCATTTCCGGACACTGTCTCTGATAGATTGCAGCCGGAAACGTTGCAGTTAGACCTCACAAAACCGTGATAAAGGCCAAAGCCGCCATTTCTCTCACGTTTTTACAATCTGGTGCGGCTCTACACGACTTCTCTCATTTTCGGACACTGTCTCTATTCCAGTTAGACCTCACAAAACCGTGAGAAAGGCCAAAGCCGCCATTTTTCTCATGTTTTTACAATCTGGTGCGGCTCTACACGACTTCTCTCATCTCCGGACACTGTCTCTATTGCAGTTAGCGCATTAAATAAAATTGTAATATAATTTTTGTAGTAGTAGTTTATATTAATGAATAAAAAAACACTTCATTTAAAAGTATTTTCTACACAATAAAATATTTCCTGACGATTCAAGAAATGCACACGTAATTGTTCACGTTTTCACTTCTGTCGGAACTCCCGAAGTGCAACTTTTTTTTTTTTTTTTTTCTGCATTGTGTAAATTACTTCGTCTATTTAAAATATTCCTGTATATAAATATTTAACCTTTCTTCTGCACTGTATCTATATGTTTATTTCAATGATGGTATTTATTTACTACTTAGCCCAGCTATTAAATTCGATTAATCGAAACTTTTAATGTTCACATCGTACTAAAAATTAACAAAACACACGATTTTGTAAATAAAGAAGTGTTTTAATTTTTTTTTTTTTTTTTTTTTTTTTTTTTTTAATCTACGGCAAGTTAATGATTCGGATCACATGCTTTCAAAAGAAGCATTAAAAAAAAAAAATCTGTTGTTCTGTAAACATGTAAATTGGTTGCTTGATAATTATAAATGTGTTATGTACTAAGTTTTTCATGTTAAATATGTATTGAAAAGGAGCTTTTATTATAAATTACCGCTTATTTATTTAGTTTAGTTTTCAACTTTTATTTTAATGGTATCAATAAAGTTAGACTAAAATGATTATTTTATTTTATTTATTTTCTTATATTTATGTGAGTAGATAGTTCACTCTAAACATTTATAAAACTAAAAAGTTATGGAAAATTAAGTTGTTAATATTACATTTAAAAGGCCAGTTTGAAGTAATAAAATCAGGTAAACTATTAATTGTTACTGAATAGTAGTTCTAAAAATTTTATTGGTAGTTTGTCTATTTGAATTAGGCAAATTTTATTTCAATAAGAAATAAAAATTTAACCAGAAAAAAGGTTTAAAAGTAAAAAATTAAAATTAAAAGCAGAATTTCCAATGTTAAAAAAAGATGAATTATACATAATATTGTAGAACTCATGCAAAAGTGTATAAAAAAAAATGTAATACACACCTTGCTGTTTTCCAAAAAAGGAAATTATAAACCTTTAAGCCAATACTTGCGACCAAATTGGAAAACATTGTCGTAAGTCATTCATACATTAGTTGCTTTTTCACATATTTTCTTACATATAAATTTTTTACGTAATTTATATGTTTTAAAGTATCTTTAGTCCTATTTTTCAAAGATTGGATAATATGTATGTTTTGGTCGAAAAAGGGTGGGGGGGGGGATTTCTGTTTGTCACATCACAAAAAAATATTATAATTGCAAAAAGCTAATTTCGTTTGGCTATTCCGATGTAACAACTTTGTTAATTGTTAGACGGAATTTTGTAGATACCTGTGGTCTCGATGGTGGAGGTGATATTTGTCATTAAAATTATTTTATAGAAATAAGTTTCAATTAAAATCAGAAATGCAGCAGAAAAATAGAATGTAATTGTATGTATTAAACCCAACCAAAATATCTATCAAATAATTCGTAAGCAACAAAATCCCCCCCCCCCCTTCGAGATCGCAGGTATGCACAAAATCCTGTGTTTACATACAGAGTGCTGATGATCGAGGGCTCGCGAAAACGGCTACACCAACTTCAAATATCAAAAGCTTTAAAGAAAAGTTTAAACTTTAACTTAGATAAATAAACACTTTTAATATTAACTATATAATATACATTTTATTAAATCTCTGCTCGCTTTTAAATCTGCATGCAAGTAGGAGATTTCAGGGTTTTTACATGTTTGTTACTTTCACCTTTTGGTTTACAGTATGCATAATTGATGGTAGTGGAATTCATGGGGTTGTTATATATCAGATATTTTTAAATAAATATTTCATAAATGCTTAACTTACTTTTTTTTTTTTTTTGACTAAATAATATGAAAATTGCTAGAAATATCTTAAAAAAGTGACTGTGTCGAATCCTATTGTAGAGCGACAACTCCATACAAAACCAGCGCACCCACTTTAAGCTTCATTTAAAAGAGTTAGTATAAAACAATGGTTCTCGGCTGGTGTGCTATAAAAATATTTCAGTTGTACTTTTAAATGTTATTAAGACGTCAAATTTTGACGGGTACCAACTAGTGGACGGTACCAACTTTTTTTATAATAATATATAAAAGAAACTTTTATGACAACCTCAATATACTAGTTTTATTGGTTTGAACTGACAGCTGAATTTTTATTAAATAAACCTAACTGGAACAGTTACAAGTTATCCATTAGTTTACACTTTCTTTTCTGGAATTTAAAATATTTTTATCTTTATACGTACAGTCGGTAACAAAAGTATCCGAACACTAGCAAAAATTTCTATGTAAAAAAAGTAGAGTTAATACTGTTTTGTTAAATAAATCCTTGTCGAATCGTGTTCTTAGACTGATTAAGAACATGATTCGACAAGGATTTATTTAATAAAACAGTATTAACTCTACTTTTTTTAGATAGGAATTTTTGCTATGTTCGGATACTTTTGTTAGCGACTGTAGAGTGTAGATTGATATTTCTGGTTTTGAATCCTTATAGCATTCTCCAATTATAGCAGTGTGAAAGTGCATGTTACAAATCTTACGATGTAAAGATTGTTACACAAGCCACTAAGTACCTAAGAGAGAAAAATCTCTAAGATATAATGAGACAAACATTAAAAATAAAATAAAATAATAATAATAATAATAATAATAATAATAATAATAATAATAAGATGCCTTTGATTATAAATGTACTAAAACCTATAATTCAGCGGATGGAAAGATATACATGTGTGCAAAACATCAGCTCAATCGGATAATAGAAAGTTATTTAAAATTCCAAAACACAACTTGTATTGGGATTAAGGTCTCATTCCCTCTCCCTCCTCTAAATCCGTTACAGCTTTAGTATGCATTGTTATCGGAATTATACATGTATAGAAATTTTTAGCTCAATAGGTCGATAGAAAGTGCAATAAATTTCAAAAGTAAACTTTAACTGGAGTTAGGATACCAGTGATCGCACTCTTAGTCCATTAGCACTTCAGCATGATTTGTTTTTGGAGTTTTACATGCATCCAAAATTTTAAAATAATCGAATGATAAAAAATGTGTGAAAATTTATTTCTTAGATTTGAACCACGCAGATGAAAAATTAATATTCTAAACTACATAAAAGCGTTTAAAAATACTATATAAGTAAATAAATAAATAAATAATTTTCAGTCAATGATATAATATATTATAGAATGTAAAAAAGTAAAAATTGCATTTTTTCCCCCGCGAAATTCTCTCTCTCTCTCTCTCTCTCTCTCTCTCTCTTTATGCTTAAGGGAGCTGTCACATTTGACTTGGCATCACTGATTCATATAAAAGCTTATAAATTGAACTATATTAGGTTTATTCAATAAAATATGCAGGGTGATTGACTACCGGTGTGGCAAACTTTCAGGAGATGTAGGAGACACAAAAACGATTCGGAATTACTCAGCAATGCAGGGTTGGAAATGCAATCCTAATGCGATATGAGATTTTGTTAGGGTATAAATATTAGGAAATTCATAACTTATTTTAAGATTTTAGCCTATAAATGTCCTTTCGCGATCACATTGTATTCATAGTGTTTATTTTAATACTTCTGCATGTGGCTGTTGACAGTTTTCCGGTAACAATCCTTAAACCTTTAACTATCCTGTTCCTAAAATCCATGAAGTATAACCATGCCCCCTGTTTCTTGTTTTCTTGATATTTTAATGAATTAGAAAATATCAATCAGCATCATACTATTTAAAGTATATTTAAAAAAATGTTAGCTGAATGAAAATGCCTATCATTCATATGCTTATTTTAACACAAATGTCTTGAATTAAAAGAAAATTGGAACCATTTGGGTGTATCTTTCAACAATTATAAAAAGTGTAAGAAGCCCCTATCACGTTAGGATTGGATTTTCGACCCTGGATTGCTATGTGATTCCGAATCGTCTTTGTGCCACCTACATCTCTTGTAAGTTTGTCGTACTGATAGTGAATCACCCTGTATATTCAGGCAACAATTCCTATGTTATTATTTTGTTTATACGTAGTTTAACAGATTTAAAATATTTATTTTCTTTGTTCTCAGTTTGTATTTTTCCTCAATTGATGATCTTTAAAACGATAAAACTACAGTTATTTAAAAAAACATTTAATATTTTTTGGATGTTTAATAAAACCCACTTAAAAGAAATGGAGATAGATTTTGCAATATCTTTAAAAGAAAAAACATTAAAAGTAAAATTATAACAAAAATTGTAATTTTTTCGTAATTTTTTTTTCTCAAGAACTAATTAACAAATTTCACAATTCATCACTACTTCTTTAAATTCTATAAAACATTAAAAAATTAAATTAAATATATGTAGAAAATTTATCATATTGAAGATAACGTATTCATGAAAAAATGCGAGCTGAGAAAACGTAATGTAAAGATTTCAAATCTTTAGAAAAATATGTCAAAAATATACTGAAGGAAAGTTGCCTGAAAATAGTGTATTTTACTGAACAAACCTAATATAGATGGATTTATAAATATTAAGTGGAACTGTAAACTTTTATAAGAAACCTACTGCAGTGGTGCAATACCTTCTCCTAAGAAGGTGTTGAGTGGTGTCAAAATCAAAGGTGCCAGGTCCTAGTAAAGGACAAAACATGTATGCTCAAGTTCCACTTATTTTCCGAATAATTCTATAAGAAACCACATTTCCAACGAAAAAAATGAGAGTAATTTTACGGCACAAGACATCCCTGTTATTTTTGTTGCCAGGGAAGTCTCCTAGTTTTAAATGTTTTTTAAACATAAAATCTTGGCATATTCTTTAATATATATAGTTTTTTATAAGACATCTATTTTTTAATATGAATAAATTGATGTTTTGACTCAAAAAGACAGAAAAAATACAAATAAATGTATTATTTTTTAAAACTTCAACCCAAAACATTTTTATAATAGGGAAACCTACGTAATAAAATTTTAAGGTATCCCATCTACTCAAAGAAAAAAAAAACCTGTCAGATACCTTTAAGAAGCCTAATATAGTATTTTTAGAGGCATTTTTATATTTAAATCTTATAAATTTTTTCGCTATGTTCACAATACCAACCATACTGTCAAAGAATTAGAAATAAATGTGTAATTATTTCACGGTTTGCGAGGTCTTTAACTTTTTTATATACGATAAAATTAAATAAGATAAAAATAAATCCCTAGGATTTAATTAAAACCGCTATTTTATTTGCATTATTTCCCCTGCTTTCGTAATTAGTTTTTAAGTGTCATTAAGCATTTAAATTAAAATAAATCAAATTAAATTAAATGTGAAAGAATAATAAAGAAAAAAGCTATTTAGTTGAGCATTAGAGAGAAATAATCATATATTAATTAACATTAAATTTTCTAAAAAGATTATCTGTTTTATAGCTACATTTATCTTCTATTATAGGAACATAATTACCAATACAGGGTGTTCAAAAGGCCTTAAATTAGGCTTTAATTGCATTCAACTTTTATCTTAAATGAAAACCAAGGAAAAAATGATAAATAGACAATCATGAGAAATTAGATATACACATAAAAAAAAAAAAAAAAAAAAAAAAAAAAAAAAATACAGCATTATAAAATTAATTAAAAATTTCAGAAGTCTTAATTTTAAAAATTAGAACATTTTCATTTATAGTATCGTATACAAAAAAAAGTAAAACCTGTCTCTTTTCTAATAAAACTATGTACAAATTTCAGCATTACACCTTAAAATGCCCGTGAGGTAGTCTAAAAAGTATTAACAAAATGATTTTTGCAACCTGAGTTGTCGATTTACATTTATCATCAGAGTACTTATGTAAAGAAAGTGGAAAATGGTTTAACGCAAGTTTTTTTGTTGTTTAAAACTCCTTTTGTTTTTCTTTTTCTATAACAAAAAGTTTAAACTTCGCACATGGAATTATTAGAAATGAAGAAACTCTCCCTCGATTTATTTTGTTTTGTGAGTAAAAGATACAGTAAAAAGAAATTATATGACTGACATCTAGAAATCAAATTATGTTTCTAGTAAAAATAATTCCAGGTCATCCATATAAATTCTAGTTCCCTTTACTAGCGAGTTCTAAAAATCCTAATAGAATTCTAGAGCGCTTTCCTAAATTATCGTGGTCAGTCTCATGAAAAATTCTCTGAAAATAAATGCGAACACGAGAGGCGAGTTTTAGTAATTATAATCTTGGTTTACGGCTCAGTTTAAGGAAGTCAAGCGAGAATTTCTCAGAATACAAAGGATTCATGATATGCATAATATTCATAATACTGTTTTTCCATCTAGAAGTGTATAGTTTAGAAATTCTCGATCATTTCGTCTACCCAGGTTATTTGTTTACATCATACGCAGTGCTCAGAAATCTATATTTCTAGTTTAAAGGTTCAGAAAATGACTGCTTATTCATTCTAGATGAGGGCAGTATACTTTTCTTTCTCAGTGTAGATAGAATTTTTATTTTCCTTAAGCTTGGAAATATCCAATTCAATATCCTGAAGTTGTTAATTCACTTTATAAAACATTCCTTAACAGAGCTTTACAATATATATATATATATATATATATATATATATATATATATATATATATATAATGATTATAAAACTAGTGTGTTGTGGCTTTCATGAAACTCTCTTCTATATCGTCCTGTACAAGATAACCACTTGCTATTTAAAATGCATAAACTTTTAATCATATAGCTTCTCACAATAACGATTTTACATATGCAGATTAATGCAACTTTAATCAACATGTGATGATATTTAGCCAAGTGAAAATCCTAGAAAATGAGTAATAGCAGCACCACCTGTCAGCCGATATGCATCCAAATTAACTAAAAATTCTTTTTATAGTGATTATTTGACACATCAAGTGTAATAAAATTGTATACAATATAAACTAACATTTAGTCCTCCTATTCATGGGGTAATTTTCAGCAGAGAAACGCCATCTGTCAGCCGTTGTGCGCCCAAATTGCATGAACACAGTATTTCCTACTGGTCTCCTAATGTACCAAGTTGTGATCAATTATATCACTATAGAATCTAAGATAAAGCCTCTACTTAAGGGGACTCTCTAATTATCGTCTCTAAAAGCCGAAGCCAACGTTATTCTATGGGAAATTTTGCACCATTAAAATTCATTAACTAATATATATTTCTAAATTCCGTTTTCCCTTTCCGAAAATTCACAACTATTAAACAATTTATCGCTTTCTAAAAACTAATTTTTTTTTATTTTTAAGATTTTTTTTTTTAAGCTCAAAAATGAAAAATTTCACATTGTGAAAATTCGCATTTTACAACCTCAAATAAAATATTAAAAACATTAAAAAATAATTTTTAGAAAGCGATAAATTGTTTCATAGTTGTGAAGTTTCTGAATGTAAAAACGGAATTTAAAAATATATATTAGTTAATAAGTTATAATCGGGCGAATTTCTCCATAGAATAACACTGGCTCTGACTTCTGAGGACGTAAGTGGAGAGGCCTCTTAAGTACGAAAAGCGTCCCCTGTTGAGCGGTTTGCCTCAACGGTTAAAGGGCACTAACATAGGTCATTTTACAACAACTTTTAAAGTTATATGAAATTCTTTTCAGTAGTCCTTGAAATATAGTTGCCAAAGATTTTTTGTCACACATACAAACACACAGACACAGAGACAGACGTTTTTTATAAATGGTCAAACCGTGTTTTGAACCTCTCAAAACAGGTAAGTCCATCAAAAACTGGAAGTCGGACATTTTTGCGAAGGCATTACTATCTTTTATTAAATATAGGAGAAAGTAAAAAGCTACAGACGAGAGCAAGCTCTTTGAAATATGTATACAGTGCATTTGTACAAATAGATAGATTTTTCCCTAATAACAAGACATATATTTTTGATATAGGGAGAAAATCATGCATTATAACAATATTGAAGAAAAAATTTGAATGAATGATATAGGTAGTTGAGATCTAATACTCGTTGATTTGATTGTTGCTTTGACAATAGTAATAATCAGGTGTGTCACTCACACGACTTTCTCTTACCCTGAAATTTAGTATTATAAATATATGTTGGAGAATAAGAGGTAACATAACGAGTACTGTTATGTAAACCTGTGTTAAAACAATTAAAATTAGGCTTCGGGAGAGTTTTATATGCTAATTAGTTCTGTGTGAAAGGGACTACAACCCCCCTTAACCCCCCTTTCATTACTGCACTTATATTTATATAGAGTTTAAATCTGTTATTAAAATTACAGTTCACTTAAAATTATTCAGACAACTTTCACACGCAACATTCCTTGAAACTTATCAATCTTGATCAAACTTTTCCAACAACAAACTTATATTAACTTCAAAATACAACATTTGTATCTTCTAAAATTATTCGTTTTTGAGTCACTCTAAGAGACACAGACAAAGATCAAACGTTAAAAAAACTTGACTACTGTAATCAAGAAACCTCAAAACGTGTAAATATACAAACATCAAGAAATGAATATTTAGCTTGAAAACATACATTATTTACCATATCTCTATGAGGAATTCATTTCAATTCTCGAACAGCTTACCTGGAAATGGTTAAATATTATTTGTAAAGCACAGCCACTAACAACAAAAAAGAATGTTATCGCTTAAATATTTGCAGCCCTCTATATCTTTCGAAGACTATATACAGACAACATGGTGCACCTAAATATAATCTTATAGTAATAATACGTGGCCAGGCCTGAAATACACTTCCGTCAATTTGCAACTATTGTCGCACTTTATTCTAGTTCTTTTGTGTAGCCCTGTAAACGAACAGTGAATGATTTCCGTACCATATTCTACATGAGACATGTTTTTACGCATATAAAAAATATATATTCTTTTCACTTGGTTTGGTGTAGTGCATAGGTGTTAAACTCTACTTATTAGCACTTTCCCCATACACGTAATGTATTTGAATTCTCTTGGGCGTCCCTGTACACAAACCATTTGCTTCATCTCAACAAAAAGCTTAGTGTAGCATCCTTATATCATACAAATTTAGAATACCAAGTTTGGAGTTTCTGCTACTATTTGTTCTTCAGCTATGCTGATAATACACACATAGGCAGACACAGTGACAGACAGACACACTGACCATTCGCTAAAAACATGATTTTCGTATTCAGGGGACCTCAAAACGTGTAAATATAACAAAAACTCACGTACAAAAATTTGACTCTAAAATAATACTTTCTCTACCTTATGCGTAAGAGAAAGTAAAAAATTTTAATATAAGTGAAAACCTCATTTTTTTTTTTTTTTTTTTTTTTTTTTTCCCGTTTTTATTCATAAAATTTTACTTTCATTCATCAGACTATTAGTATGAAGATGCAGATAGAAATATGCAATCTGAAAGTCGAATGGAGATTGTTATTCGTACAACATGTTTTTTATTTATTTACAAGCTGTCTATGAACTCTGTTTGAACTCCGGTAAATATTTTTAATGTGCACAAAAACATGCACTTAAAATCTATTTCTTCACATCCTTTTCACTGTTTTACTCATATATATCAGGGAGTATCATGCAGTTTTAATTATTAAAAATAATGGAGATGTCTATTAAAGGTATTCTTCATATTAATTAACCTTTATATGCATAATATTGTAAATTACAAATGTTATAATTTTTATTAAAATCACACAATCAACTGTGGAAGAAAATCATATTTAATGAAATTTTATTTTTTCGACTGAGTGAAAATAATGCCTGGACCAGGAGTCGAACTCCGGATCTTTGACTTACAAAGTCAAGGCTTTTCCTGCGGCTTATTTCTGTTGAGCTATCTACATGATAGACCAGAGATGTTTCTGCCTAAAGGTTGTCTGAGTGAGTAATGCTGATCGGGTGTCGGCCTGGATAGCTCAATTGGTAGAGCCTTCCTTGTAAGTCAAAGATCCGAAATTCGACTCCCGGTCCAGGCATTATTTTCACTCAGTCGGAAAAATAAAATTTCATTAAATTCAAATGTTATAGTTATATGTTTGGTTTTTGTTTCAGGAAGTAGTTCATTGAAATAATCCACATCAAACTTAATTGGTATTAAGGGTCTTCGAAAATGCAAGAAGTGAATCAAATGATGACAATTCAGATAAATCTTAATAAGAAAAAAATAAGTTCATTTCTCGAATATATTTAAGTAGTGATTAAAACTTTACACACCCTAAACTATATTTTACATTTCTAAACTATCACAATCAAGGTATATGAAATAGTGTTTATTTCAAATATTAAACTATATTTTCTACAAACTTTTTACTACATGTCAAGAAATGTATTCCTCTCCCTCTCTCTGTATATATATATATGTACTTTTCCTGTTATTCCCGTTGTTCACATAGAAATTTAATTATTATTCACAGTATATTATATATATATATATATATATATATATATATATATATATATATATATATCACTTGAAGCTCACTTAAAGTTATGCTGATAAAGTTAGAGAAAACGTTATTACAGTTAATAAGTACAATTTGTCAGTTTTAACTTATATATGTATTTATTATATATCTTTTAATGTGCATAATTATTTGTGCACTGATTTGAACATAAATTTTCTTAATGCTCAAAAAACATAATTTCTATTGCAATTTACGTTCCAAAAACGGGTACAGTAGCTAGTAAAAAGTCATTAAGAGGGTTCTATACTAAAGCTGTACCTTTTCTTCCATATTCAACTGCATTGAAAGTATATTAGATTTTCTGCATTGAATTTTCGTCAAATGCTGAATCTGTGGCGATATTTAAATAAGATATTGATAACAAGGAATCACTTAAAATAAAATAGGTATTAAAATAGAGAAAATAATAGAAAATAGAGAAAATAATACAAAATAGAGAAAATAATTATATTTTTGAATAACTTTGGTAACCTTATTCGGCAAAATTGGCCCCGAAGTAGCTTCGTCGTTTCTCGCCAAGGTATTTTCTAACGTAACTGGGACGGCCATTTTATTTCATCGCCAAAATGGAACACAAATTTAAACGTCAGCACGAGTGTACTGTACTAAATCTGTGTTCGATGTCTGAAACGTAAAGAAAACGCCTTTCTTTCTTTTCTTTTTTTTTTCAATCAATGCGTTTTACTGATAAATACCTTATGGCACATGCGCAGGAGTTTTTTACCCATATCTCTTAAATTTAATAATTTTTTTAAATTTCAATTTGTATAATTTTAAGTTTGGTAAAGACCTAAATTCCTTCCAAGTGTCGTTGAATTCCGTCTAGCCGTTCTCGCGTAATTACAGGGAAAAAAAAAACAGCGTCACAGACATACGCACACTACGACCAACACACACACACACACATAGAGAGAGAGAGAAAATTTACTGAAGTAAGTTTCGGCTTTCATGGAATATAAGATGTGAAGATATCGCAATTTTTTTTTCTTTTAATATTCTGAAAAATTGAAAGACAAAAGTCTGATTTCATTAATACAGGTTTAAATAGTTAAACAGCATAATTCGATTATTAAGACTTTTATGTTTTCACAAATCTTCATGGAATTAGAAGAGATCAAGTACGACTAATATTGAATAGCTATTATGAACACACACACATACACACACACACATATATATA
Organism: Salticus scenicus; assembly: GCA_963930645.1. Taxonomy (NCBI): domain Eukaryota; kingdom Metazoa; phylum Arthropoda; class Arachnida; order Araneae; family Salticidae; genus Salticus; species Salticus scenicus. The sequence continues at coordinate 339,170,716 of OZ005652.1, read as the reverse complement.
TGTGCGCGCGCGCGCGTGTGTGCGTGTGTGTGTGTGTATGTGTGTGTGTAATATAAAATTTTTCATGAGTATAAGGAAAAGAATGAGAACGAAAAACTATACAGTTGAATAAATTACCACAAAAAAACCACAAAGGCCAATTAGGTAACAAGTTAACTTGAATAGGTTTATGTATATGCATGTATTCTAAAACATATCCAATTAAAATAAATATTTAAAAAAAATTAGACAGTTTAAGATTTTTTAATTTTTTTTACAATTGCAATACATACTTAATATATTCACATAATAAACATTAATTAACATTAATTAGTCGTACTTGTAGATTTCTTTAAACGAAATAAAAAGGTACAACCAGAAACTCTAAAGATAACTTATTAATTCATTTTATTTCAGTCAAGTCCATGCGTCCCGATTTTTATTTTAGATCTATGCAACAAAACATCGACAAATTTAATGACTGCTGAATCACAACATAGTTCCAGTTCCTTAATCATATTTTCCTAAAACAAAAATCAAAATTCAGCCCCCCCCCTTCCTTAATACTCCCCAAATGCCAGCGTAACTGATCCAACGTCAAAATATTTACACCCGTTCTGCCATAAAATTTTAGTTCATGGAGATCCCATGTCTGGATAAAGAGATAAGTTCCGGACTCACTTCCGGAGACTGTACAAATATTTAGAAGGCAGCGGAATGATTGACAAGGCCTTTATGCTCGTAAAGATACTAGGTATAGTAAGAAGTAAACGTTTATCAACGTAATATAAACTCCAAGTTTTAATATAAAATTAAGTATACCTATATATATATAGTTCACGCTAGCATAGTGACATAAACACCTTTTACAAGTAGTCATTGGCAAATGCTGTCAGTACTTTTTAGAAACTGCATCTTCCCTGTGAATATTATATATATATATATATATATATATATATATATAATAGAAAACAAACACATCTTGATATTTATAAAACAGTAAAAATAACGTTTCAGAACTCTAAACCACTATATTTAAAAGAAGCTTTGAACTTAAATTTTCGTAATTTGTTTGTTAACTATTCTTGATAAATAAATAGTCAATTTTAAGAATTTCTCCAGTGTTTCTTTGAGTTTGCAAAATTGTCTTCTTGCTTTCATAGTTTACTTGAAACATACTGCTAAATTATTTCGACTTGAAACAATTGAGTGTTTTTTCAATTACTTTTATATTTATTTATTTTATTTTTTCATTTGTCAACATCAATATCTCTGTGCATTTTATTTAAACTCTTTAAAAACCTGCCCTTTAAAATTTATATGCATTTAAGTTAATTACTGAAACTAAAACTTTCTAACATTCTGAAACTACTTTTGAAATATATATATATATATATATATAATGGACAGACACTCCATGTTTAGAATTAAAATGTTTCCGATATTTTCGTTAAAAAATAGTTACAGTAAAAATATGCGCAGTAAAAAGAATATACATAAAAAGTGTGAACGTATACGATTTTGTCTACCATTTTTGCATTTTGGGACTCCTAAATCATAACCTAAGTAGTATCATCATGTAAGTAAATATTATCTATACAGAAAAATAAAAGGTCTTCTCGGAAATACAAATTTTTTTTGTTGAGTTAATATTAACAAAATAAATTGGCTGAATCAATGAATTATCTTTTTTTTTTTTTTTTTTTTTTTTTTAACATCAAAATGCTTTGATAAAACAGCAAATATATTGATAAATCGTCTGAATTATTTTTTTGACACTAACCCAACTAAAAGTTTGTTGAGGTAATTTATAACTTATTTTAAATAATTTATTAAATCAGATTTATTCATAATAGATTAAAAAGTACTATGTTGACTATCAGGGGTCTTTGTGAAATACTTATGATAAATAATTTATTTATAGTAAGTTATTTAATTAAACTTATTTATAATCGATTAAAATTCCTATTTTGACCACTTGAGGCTCTGTGAAACCCTTCAAAATATCATTAAAATCATTCACTATTTTAAACATTCAGTGTATCCTAATCTCATATAAATCCTTTCGTTAAAACATATTTAATAAAATTTATGTTATGCTAGAACCTTCTTACAAAGTTACACAGTTAGAATAAACCATGAATAAGCGGAAATATTTATTTAATTATTTTAATTTATTTTTGCCAGGAATTTTAAGCAAATTTAAAATAACATACGTCGTACACTTATAAAGGAAAATCATTTAAAATATTCTCACAGAATTATTTATATATTCTATGAAAACAAAACAGTAGTTTTAACTTTATTTTCAAATATCGCTTAAAAAATATAATTTTTGTTAGAATATTTATTATTTAATGTATGAAACCATTTTTAAATTTTTCTTAATCATATTTTAAAAATATATTTTCTTTAATTTAATAAATTGTTACTTTATGCATGAAATGTTGTTTAGGGAACACAAAATCACAGCTAAAAAAACTTTATTTCAGGAGGTTTTCTGACTGTAAAATCGCCAAAAGCAAATTTTTATATTATCAAATAATCGCCAACTTTTTCCCGTTTATCAAATATGAAACATGAAATCCATAATCCTGAGATACGGAAACTGGCAGAAATGCATTATTACACGCCCCGAGACTATATTTCTTTAAAAATATTTGTTTCCGTGAAAGAAAAAAGTATTTTTATTTTCCTCTAATGTTTCGTATAGATTTGTGAAGCCATAACTTACTATCTCAATAATAGTAAAAAATTTAAGCTTACTAAATCAAAATTTATGTAATTTTTCATTTATTTTTAAGATTTTCATTAGAATTTTTAATAAATATGGTATTAAATAAATAAATAAATAAAACTATTTTAGATTGTGGATTAATACTCTTATATACATGATATGTAATAAAAATTTAATTTACCGATCCGATATGAGGAATCCGTATATGAAACGTGCCCCTAAAATTTATGTGTGTATATATATATATATATACAAAGTATGACAGGTCTGCTGTTTTCAATTAGGGATTTCAACATTGTATAAACGAATGAAGCCACCTTGAATGAAGTATATATAAATAGTTTGTCAAGTTTTAAACAAACAATTTTCAACCGATCACTACAAAAATTAATTGGTACACTTATTATGAAGACAAAATCTAGCTAATGCAGATAGCTTTGTCATACATATGACTTTTTAAAAATATGTCAAATAAAAACCCTATTTTAACTTTAAAGTTATTTACAATTAAAAATTAGTTAACGGTAAAAAAAAAAAAAAAAAAAAAAAAAGAAAAGAAAATTAAAAGAAGAAAATTAAATACGTGTGAATGTTGTTTCTGACATAAAAGTTTTTTTTTTTTTTTTTTTTTGTCTGAATAAAATGAACGTTTAACAATTTTCTTTTATTTAAATTAAGGAATAGAGCACTTTGCGTTTTTCTTTTTTAAGCATTTTGTATATTAAGACAAGTTATTATTTTTTTTTCCTTCATTCCCCTCTCGCATCAAGTTAAAAATTAGTTGAAATAAAATTCAAAAGAATCTTGCTAAAAAATGAAACAGCTTTAGTATAGTGGCCCTTGGCGGAATCTGAAATTTGGCATCGTCGTAGCTCCGACATTTCTCACCAAGATGCTCTCACCAACCCAAAACCAAGATTTCTTACTAATTTACGTAACTGCAATAGCCATTTTAATTCGTCGTCAAAATTATAGCAAAAATTTAAAAGCCGCCAAGGGGTCCTATAATAAATCTGTACTGAAGAAATTTTTAGAAATGGATATAATAACCGTTGCTAAGGAATGAAAAAGTTAACACGTGCATTTATATGGAAGAACAGATTTATAGAGTCTTTTCGTAATAAATAAATTTCTATTTTGGACAGAATTTTATGTCTATTACTTAGAAGTTGAAAATAGGTTTTAGATTTTTTATTTATTTATTTATTTTTTAATATCCCTTTGTATAAAAGTTCCATATTTACTTATTATACAGTATGGAAATAGAAATAAAACAATCTTTACTTTCAATGACTTGTTAATGAAGTGAAGCCCGTCTTTTTCCGTTATGCATAGACGAAAAACCGTTCTTTTTCCGTTATGCATAGATAATTTTCCATTTGATAAATGTAAAATTATGTTAGATTAAATAATAATAATAATAAGATATGTATAGTATTGTTATAAAATGTCCTTAATAAAATTGCTATGATAAAATGACCATAGCCAGTATTCGATATTATAATTCTATGTTATTTTTAATAAAAATGACTGTATCTTTTACAGAAGCCAGAAATGCTGTTTTAAGAAAATTAATTACTTTCTTCTACTATATGAATGCATTAATTATGTTCAATGAATTCATTAAGTGAAAGAATCTTTCTTCTTCAGGAATACATGCAAGTGATACCATAATTATAAATCAATGATTTTATCTTTTAAAAGAATGCAGAACGTCGTTAGCTTTCAAATATAAAATTGATGACAATTCAGTAAGTGCGCTATAATATTCCCATTAATATCAATATACTATATCTTTACTTTTATACCTTAATGACATTTCCAAGTGTGTAAGTAAAATGTTTTTAAAAAACATCGAAGATCATTTAAATGTTAATTGAAATTCCTATCTCAAACATTCATTTGCCAAGAACAAAAATAATTAAAACTTTAAAGAATACTAATTAAAGTCTTATTTTTCTGTTCAACTGCATACATAATTAGATTACAGGTAATATTTTAAGATTAAAAATTGTGTGTGTGTGTGTATGTGTATTTCTAATTAATGTTAACATTACAATGTCATTTCATGCTTAATTTCATTTAACTTAAATTTAAAATAAAATATATACGGATCAGAACTATTATACGGGGTTTAGTAGGATTGGAAATATTTTACGGAGTTTAAAATTCTTTTATTGTGCTATGATTTGAATTTAATATTATTCTAAAACATAAGTTATATTTAATTTCTTATTAGAATATTTATCAATTACCAAGTATTGGATTCGGAAAATTTTTCGGCCTACAGTTTTCAACGAATTTACGTGTTTCAAGATGTCCTGAATACAAACTGATAATTTTCAGAAAATGACTGTCTGTCCATTTGCCTGCAAAATATTGTACACGTTGTATCTCAAGAACCAATGGACGGAATTTAATATACTTATTAAATTCGTTGGGTATTGACTTATACTAGTGCTAATTAACTTTTAGTAAATATCAGTCAACAGCTGACACTGTTGTACATAAAAAAAAAAAAAAAAATCAAAACAGCAGCAAAAGATAAAATTTTGTATAATTGCACATAATGAGGAATATAAGTACTCATAGTAATAATATTCAATTAGGAAAATTTTTGCATATGAGTAATTTTTAATATGGAAATTTTTCAAATGAAATTATAACTTTTAAAACGAATGGATGAACGATAAATGTGTGACAATTTAAATCAAAATTATCAATTTTTATTCATTAAAAAATTTTAGAAGAAAAACGATAAACGGGGTCTACAGGGTCCCAAATTGACTTTTTTTTAGATATTTCATGTTACATTTCTCTGAGAGGAGATTTGTCTGCATTCATCATAAAAAATAAAGTACCCTAGCGATTGTACATAAATCGTGTAGTGATATACTTCGACTTTCTCCGGGTGAGGGTCCATTACGAGGTCTTGAGGGGTTGTAAAGAGTAAAGATATTTGTACTAATTTGTTTTTATTGCAGTTGTTACAAAACAAAGAGCACGTTTTAAATAAAATGTGCTTATAATATTTCCAACCCTATTGATATTGATATTTTTTTTCAATCTTAGGTATAAGTAATATAGATTTTTGCTTTTAAGAAAATTTTAGTATGTTAATGGCAGCGGTTTCCTTCATATCTCTTATTTGCTTTAAATATTATTAGTGGTTTCACAAATAGTTGATAATAATTTTATGATGATTAAGGCTGGTTCGCTACGCATAAAACCTAGGCATGAGTAATATATATATATATATATATATATATATATATATATATTTAAAATAGTACGACCCCGTATTTACACGACATTTAGGAAAAACACGAAAAAAAAAAATCGAATTGCTAGCTCGACGACTGAGACTTTTGTTCACACCTTGCACCTCTTTTATCACGAACCAGCAAATCTTCTTTAAAATACAGTTATTGAATCCAATTCGTACCTCTAATAGTCATGATTTAAAATTACAGCTGATTGTTTATATAATAAGTATTTCAGGTGGTCAAGCGAAAAGCTAATATATAAAATTCTTTTCTTCTTAGCTAAATAGATTTAAGATTTTTGATGTTTAATGTTCACTACTTATTATCTTTTTAAAATTGCTAAACATATTTCAAAAATGAGTTTTAGGCGCATATATAATTATAAATATGACAGAAAAAAAAAAAAAAAAAAAGAAAGAAAGAAAGAACTTTAATTTTGAGAAATTTTTCGTTTGAAATATCTATATGCAAATCAGATTAAATTTAAATAATAACACAGGTCTAAAAAAATAATGTTTCTAAATTTGACTTTATAATTTTCTGATACATATGTTTTTGGTGTGCTGAAACGGAAATCGAGCCAGTTTTTCTTTATCACGTTTAGAATTTCATGACTACAAGGTGTTATCCAAGGTTTTTGCATCTTCAGTAGTTTCCAGTATGCTTCCATGATTAATACTATAAAAGTTAACATATAAGTATAACGGTGGTACAGTCATGGAAGAAATCGTGTTGGTAGACCCCCTATAGTATTGGCAAAAATTTGCATGTGATAGAAAAAAACTGGCTTTGGTTTCAGTTTCAGCATACTAAAAACATAAAGAATAGCCAGAATTTTAGATATAGAACTCTGTAATTAATTTAATAAACAGATGACTTTGCTTGTAAAAACAAAAATTGCAAAAACTCACAAAAGGTGCCTGAGATCGAAATAATACCATGGACCTCTTTTAGATGAAAAAGCTAGGCAAAAGTGCAGTATGAAAGCCGAAAGGTATATTCACGAATTATTAAGAAATTTAAAGCGACTTCCTCTAAAGCATTATTTGTTCAACTTCAGAGTAGTGCTGATGTCTACCGAAAAAAGAAGGAACAGACGTTTAAAAATGAATGGAAATTATTTTAAAAAAATAATGAAAAACTGTTGCACAAAAAAATTTAAATGTTTAATTTCATAGCCAGCTCAGTTAGTGTTAAAAGATTAAGAGATATTTTTATATATTATATTCTGTTTTTCTTAAATAGCGTTATAATTGATTCATTGACTTCCGGACTAGAAAAATTCTGAAAGCCATTGAATCCTGTATCGCGAGAATGCCATAGAATTTGAACAAATTCCGTTTATTTCCTTGAGCATATATTTGAGTACTGATGATTGTACTCAAATATATGTTGGTTGCATCCTTCATAAAAGGATGCAACCAACATAAAAAATCATGTTACGAGTGTTTTTCATGTTTTCACCATTCAAGGTCAGTTGTTATCCCCTCACCCCACTTTGGAGTGTTAAAGATTTATCACTATGCCATCCAAAAGCGGACGGATCTCCCTATTTCACTCATCACGTGACCGATGAGAACCATTCTCAATATTGGTTACCCTTTAGATAGGTGCTTTAGTACTGTATGCGCTTTCTAGTCATATACATGTTCTATGGTTTAATTTTTTTTTTTTTTTTGGTAATAGTGCATTTAAGCTAGTAACAAATTTGTGTATAAATTAGAAAAATTATGCATTACGGAACAACAACAACAAAAATAAATAAATAAATAAATAAAATAAAATAAAATAAAAGTGGCACAGAAAAAGTGCTTTTCTTTTTTCTTTCAAAAACCGCGAATTCTATCATTAAAACATAGGGATGAAACAGAAAATGATTTGGTCGAATAACGGACATTTGGAATTCTTTAGCCTGTCTGATAAGGATATCCAATGTCTGTTATAATCGCTATCCGTTTCATCCGATGAATGATTATTACCAAATTTTTAATTATTAGCATTATGTAAATATTTTCAACAAATATTTTAAATTTTTCATACAAAATGCGCATCGCGCATGAAAAAGAAGTTAAACATTAGAGAATATGAATATTAAAATTTCATTGCACATGCTTTATAAAGTTAACAAAATTATTTTCTATCCAAAAATTATATATATTTTTTACATTCTCTTGACTGTTAGACTATTTCTAACATGCGTGTATTGAAGATTGTCAATATTTGATATTACTTTAAGGAAATCGTTCAACCGTTTTCTCTTTCAAAGTGACTTTTTAACTTACCTTCTACTACTAAAATAGGAAATAAACAGTGCTTGAAATTTCAGAGCTTCACAGGAATTCGCATATTTACTTCCTTCGAGCTAGAGACTGATAAGACTTAAATATTGAACGGGAGTTGTTAGCAAAAGATAAAAGCAACAAACTTATATTTCCTTAAAAAGTAAGAGAGCTTAAACAAACTTGAGGATTTTCAGCGCAATATTGTGTTTTGATAAAAATTACAAATTCACCATGCTGTATAAAAAGAGAGACTTATGCAAAGTGTGATTTTGAGAGAAGCGAAAAAAAAAATATATATATAAAAACCGTAGCTGTGTTTCAAAATCCATTTAAAAGACTAACGATGTTTATTATCTCATTCTTAACTCTCTCTTATGTTATTAAAAAGTACTAAAAAAAATTATAAATAAATAAAATTATTTCTGAATATTTTGTTATAAAATGTAAACTGTGAATTTCTTAATTTTTAACGTTTCTTTTAAAAAATTCGAATTTTCCCTCTTTAGCGTTTCTACAACGGTAGAAATAAAACGAACAATTATCTGAAGTGTTGAAAAAGATTCTAATGTTTTATTTTTGTAAAAAAGGTATTTCTTTTTAATACAAAATAGGTAAAATAATGATACTTTATATAAAGTTATTTTCTAAAATTTACAATAGTTTACTAAATTTCATGATTCTAGTATCATATTCTTAAAATTCAGAAATCTTTAATAAAAATAGGAGAAAAAAGTGCAAAACTTCCAGTAATGATAATAATATTAATAATGACAACAATAATAATAATAATGTAGGACTTATCCAACGAGATAAATAAAGTAGAGTGATAAATTGTAACTCTGAAATGGTCCAGCATGAGTCATGTGATATGAACCTTCTATGCGTTGGTTTCCTTGGTAACAGCTTACTTTCAATAAATTTCTATGGCAACGGTTTGGAGATTGTTCCTGGCAAAAGTCATAACCGCCAATGTTTTTCTTTACTTACGTAACTTAATATTCTTTTGTTATAAATCATTTTGATTTTGATTTTTTTTTTTTTTTTTTTCGTATAATTGAAATTTAACCGACAAAATGCTTAAAAATAGTTGAAAAATTATTATTTGTTGTTAAATTTAGATCTTTAAAAGTTTAACTTTTTAAACTTTGTTGGGAAACGATGAAAAAAAGGTATTTTATTATTTAATAAAATGTGAAATATGTGCAAAATTATTTCAAAAACAATTTTTTTCGGACATAGGACTGTCATCTTACCTAATAATAATGATAATTTGCCGAACTGAAATTTTACATGCCAAAATAGCGATAAAGGGCCAAACATAGCAACCTATTGGTTCATGTCACGTGATTCATCGTGAATCACAGAAAGTTAACCCTTCATTCATTGAATCAGCGCACTCTAATTTATTTATCTCGTTGGAGGTATCATCCTAGAATTAACCATGGATGTTAAAATATTTTTACTTAGAAATACAAGTACACATTATAAACAAAAGAAATTCGAATTTAGACGTTTTGTCTAATATCTAAAAACTTAATGTATTTTCTTCTGGTACTTGAGGGATGTAAATATTATACCTCATGTATTTGAACGAAAGTTTTGTCCTGGATGATAAAAAAGACCATTAACAAATAATAATAAAAAAAGAATAATGTTTGGGTTCAACTTGTAGCAAGATATATGAAGTTTTTTGTGCGTTTTTTGTTTATAACATGCAAGGTTTTGAAACCAATGCGATGTCTTTTTTTTTTAGAAAACTTGTCATGCTACAACAGAGATATTATACTGCTGTTCAAAACATAAAAAATATTGAATAGCTGATTAAGTACCCTAATTTTTTATTAACTTATTTTTCATAACTTGTTAGTTATACAGAGATATTTTACGAAAAACTCAAGAAATATCGGGAACATTCAAAATATATAATCGATAGAAAGAGTTGGATTTCACGTATTCTCAAATTACTTTAATTTAGTAAATATTGCTGCCAATGGTATAGTCAAAGGATTTTTATTTTCGTTGTTGTTTATTCATGTCCAAATACTTCCGTTTATATTGTAGAAATCCCCATATATTTATTTATTTTATTTATTTATTTATTTATTTATTACTTCTATATTCAAAAACTATTTTGACTTATTTTAATTAAATTTACCTGTGTTAAATCTGTTAACAATTTGTGTTGAATTTAAAATGAAAGATGTATGATGAACTAGTCAATTAAAGAAAGCCATGACTTTAACTACATATGTTTTGATGGCAACACATTTATCTAAGTAATAATTTATAATTGTAAAATAATTCGAATTCAAAATGAAAAAAATATTGTATTTCATCTAATAGATGTTTTTCAGCCAGAAAATATTTTATAAATTTTATGTAGTAAATAAGTCTTTTAATTACCAGAAAAATAAATAAATAAATAATTATTGTTTAATTCACAAAGAAGTCTTTTTTTTTTTTTTTTTTTTTAACTGCACTGGAAAAATTTTAAAATTTTACAGAAAAAATGCCTATTTTTTTTACAAAGAAAAGCTGTCTCAAAAGGAAAAAAAAAAAAAAAAAAAAAAAAAAAAAAAAAAACTTTTTTTCTGTAGTTTCCCTCCTCTATGAACCTCAATTGCCCAACTGTAATAGGTTTCTCAATTTAGAGTAGCATGACAGGATTAAAATTTTAAAATCTTTAACTATCACTCCCACCAAAAAAAATTGTATATAAAAAAATAAATAAATATGTAAATAAAAATTGCAAGCAAACAAAAACCCACTATCACTGAAAAATAAAATTTTGTCAACTTAAAATTAAAAGCAGTCACCTACTGTGCTAGTATATATATATATATATATATATTGCAGAATCAATTAGAAACAAATTGACCTAACTCGCCGACCAAAGTGGCTTTAATCATTTCCTCCGAGTAGAGTTCAAGTCGATTTGACAATGAGTTTTTAGATTCACCTTAGTTTGTAAAAAAAAACTCCAGGTTAAAATAACAACCTGATACTTCACCAGGCAAAATAAATAAATAAATAAATAAATAAATAAAAATAAATCATGCATTTTAGCGATTAGTCTATTTTAAAGAATAATGCAAAAGAAATTAGATTTAACACTACAAAGCACCCAGTTCCATATGTGGAACACCGACTTTAAGCATTCCTATAGTTATAAAACTATTAGTAGCGACATCTCTTGACATTTGATAGAAACTACTGACATTTAGCAATGTAGTAAAACGAATCTTTACTTAAAGATGTCGTTTGTGTTTTTGTTATAGTGCACTCAGTGTGAAATTTGAATGAAAGTGATACGTTAGTCGTTTATCTGAATTCAAAAAAAAAAAAAAAAAGAATAGTTTTTGAACAGTTTTGACTCAAAACAAAATACTGTGTGTTATAACGAAGTGTACATTTTGCAGAGGTAAGGTTTTTTTTTTTTTTTTTTTTTTTTTATTACAATAGAAACGTATTAGTAAATAATAGTTTTATGTATGTTTCACATATGGTACGTTGCACAGTGGTCGGAATTTCAAAAAAGCTGGCCAAAAGTCGAAATTAAAGAAAACAAGTGAAATTGTGATGTATATATATGTTTTCGAGGTCGCTGAATCCGAATCTGACATTGGTTTTTTGAAAACTTCAAAGGCAAACTCAAAAACAAGATGGCGGATCCAATATGGCAGACAAAAAATTAAAAAATTAATATAAGATGGATAATTCTTACATTAAGGGGTTTTTGAGGGCACTGAATTCAAATTTGACGTTAGTTTTCATAAAAAAAGTGATATTACACTCAAAAACAAGATGGCGAATCCAATATGGCGGATCAAAAATCAAAAAATTGATAGATGAAGGATAATTTTCACATTTAAGGGTTTTTGAGGGCGCTAAATTCAAATTTGATATCAGTTTTTATAAAAAAAGTGATCTTGCACTCAAAAACAGGATGGCGGATCCAATATGGCAGACCAAAGTCCAAAAAATTAAAAAAGTAAATTAAAAAGTAAAAATTAAATTAAAAAGTTAAAACGCTTTTACACATACAGGGGCAGGCGGGGGCACCCAATTCTTTAACGGCTGAATAAAATGGACATCCCTTAACACTCTCCACTTTGAATCAATGCGGGATCTTGCGAGATAAAAAAGTTTCCATACTTTGAAACTTTTGGTTATGTTATAATTGAGGTTAACTTCAAAAAGCCGCAGAGGAGATCACTTGATGAAAAAAAATAGGAATACAGCATAAATATTATCTACTAACCTCCACAATTATCGGCCATATTTTGTTGAATGTTGTTGTTGCGAAATTTTCCGAGAAACACTATTTGTTTAACTGTTAAAATGCATTAACAATTAAAAAGAAAAAATTGTCACGTTTTCCGCCAGCCTACACTTAGAAATATGTAGATAGAATAAATTTTCCACCTCACAGTTTCATTCAGTGGCTCCCTCTGAAGGTATTTCCGCGGTACTTACGTCTAAAAACGCGCCTAAATTTTTCGACTTTTGGCCAGCTTTTTTGAAATTCCGACCACTGTGCGTTGAGCTAAAAAGTTTATTTTTCTGTAAAATATGGTTTTATTTTTATTTTTATAAGTTTTCCCTATCTTCTGATCACTAATTACAACCTATATATTTTTGTCGCGCACTAAAAAAAAAAAAAAAAAAAAAAAAAAAAAAAAAATTAGCCTTGTAGGGTTAAAGAAATTGCTTATCTGAAGCATTAAGTATTTTTTCAGAATTAAATACTAACTAATATAATTTATAACAAAAAGTCTTTAGAGTTATAATGACGTCAATTTAACTCTGAAAGTTTAATTTTTCATAAAGTTTTATATCGATATTAATATTTACGGGTGAATTTCTTTTTATTAAAAAATAAACTAATAAATAAATAAATAAATAAAAATAAAAATAAAATCAGCTCGTAAATTTTTTGGCAACATTTAAAAATTAAAATAAATTATGTATTTTTGTCTAAAAAAGGGCTTTTTCAACTTTTTAGATACTGATTATTATTAATTTTCTTTTCTTTTCTTAAAAAAAAAAAAAAAAAAAAAAAAAGATGAAATTCTGGCAAAAGCAGAATTTATTTTAGTATAGAGGACCATTAGCGTTGGTTTTTTTTTTTTTTCCCAAATTATAACATCGCTTTCAAATTATTCAATTATATTTTCGAAAATTTTTCGATTTCGATAAATGTCCAGAAATCATAAAACTGGTGACACCGTTTTATCCGTAGATTGTGACTAATAAACCTTAAAAAAAAAAAAAAAAAAAAAAAAAAAAACATTTCTTTACACACACACACAAAAATAAATTATGTATTGTAAGTAAATTAATTATAATGAAACTTGTTACACTCCTTTTACGATTTCGCTCAAAACCGAACTTCAAGCAGTGTTGGGCATAATTGATTAAAAAGTAATTGAACTACAATTGAATTACGATTAAATTACAATTATTTTACTGTTAATCGATGAAAAAGTAATTGATTACAAATAAATTGAATTACTTGTTCAATAAATTGAATTACTTAATCAATTTATTTGTAATCAATTACTTGTTAATCGATTGACAGTAAAATAATTATAATTTAATTGTAATTCAATTACTTTTTAATCAATTATGCCCAACACTGACTTCAAGGACTTTTTTCACTTTTCAACTAACCCAATCATTTTTTTATTTTCCTTGATAAGAAACATATCAAACAATATAACATGTCAAAAATGTAACATATTGTATAAAAAATAATGTGAATATCAATAATTAAAACAGAAAACGTAAATTTAAAAATAAGTGAGCAAAAGATAATTTGAAATTTTGACACACGTGAACGTCTGTCACGTTACTAAATATTATATATATATATATATATATATATATATATATATTTAAATTTTAGACCTTTTTAAATTACATTTTAGATGGATGTTCTGTTAGTATAAATGAAAATTCCTGAGCTTCATGTGCCTCAATTTCAAGCAATTAAGTGAAAAAGTTGATTCACTGATATCTGTTTTTTTGTCTGTTTTTGTCATGTCTGTCAAGCAATTTTTCATTTTATTAAATGTAAATTATTTTTATTATGTTAATTGCTTTATCTTATTAATACGTTAAACACATAGATACATCAGCACACCAAAATTCAATAATATAAATTAATATTCGGTATTTTAAATTGGACAGGTAAGCTGTCTGATATCATGTCTGTCACAAAATAAATCCACCTGAAATCATTAGAATTAAATATAAATGTATAAGAATTAAATTCAAAATAATTCATTTTTAAAGATTTTTTTTTTTTTTTTGGTTTGAAGTTTCTCCCAACGTTTTCAGAACACCCTTATTTGTGTTATTTGTGAAATGTACTTACTTGAGCGTGAATTTTATTTAGAAAATCTCAGCCATTGTTTGAATTTTTGAAGTTTTGCCAGTATATGTTCGGGCTTTCTTTTATGTTTCATCTTTTTAGAAGAAAAGAAATGTGATAACAGATGTATAATTTTGAATATTTACGAAATAGTTTCTGGTTTTAATGAAATATTTACATGTATGCATTGTAGTGCAAAACACCAAATACTAAGTAAAAAAAAAAAAAAAAAAAAAAAAAAGAAGAAGAAGAAAGAAAGAAAGAAAAGGGAAATTTTAGTGGAATATTCCGGAAATTTGCATAGTCGAATTCATTTCCGGGTCCTTATTTTTAACTAGTTTCAGAAATATAATAGTAATATATATAAAAAAAAAAAAAGAAAAAACTAACAATCTAGCCGGATATGTCTATTTTTAGCATATTTTTAGCATTAATATGTCTACTTTTTTTTTTTTTTTTTTTTTTTTTTTTAAGTAAGGTGCATGCTATAAAGGCAGTTTTAAGTATCTTGATTCGAATATGTTTAGAGTCGCAAATAAAGTGTTCATTTTTACCAAACAATTTTTTATTTAAGTAGTAGGTTTGAAAAAATAGTATAAATTCTTAGGATATTTTTTTCTGATTATTCTACATTAAAACAAACAAAATATACTACTGGCCACTAAAATTGCTACACCAAGAAGGAAAAATAATAACGGAATGAAATTTGTTGGACACATACATTATAGTAGGAAGAACAATTCATTAAAATTTCAGGAAATTTGGAGTAATATGTAGTGAGAAAACAGTACATAAAGCAGCGAACTCTGTGAGCAATAAAAACACTTATATGCCTAGGCATTGAATCGAACAGCGATTGGATTACATGTACGGGTAGAGCACTTTATGAAGTTTTAACACGATGCCACAATTCATCGATCGAAGTTACTGGTGAGTGGTGGTGGGCCAGTCGCTTTTCAACGAATAAACAGTCATTTTCATTGGTGCCCGATCCGAAGAACGCGCTGGCCAGAGCAACAGTCGAAGAATTTCGGCATCAATGAAGGTCCAGACAATACGGACAACTTGCGGTCGTGCATTGACCTGCTTAAATGTTGCGCTTCGGAGGCCTTGAACATAGGGCAGAGCGATGGGCCTTAACTCGTCAGAAATGTACAGTCGGCTGCAAAATTATTCGAGCACTAGCCAATAATTCCTATATTTAAAAAGTACACTTAAGACTGTTTTGCTAAGTAAATCCTTGTCGAATCATGTTCTTAGACTGATTAAGAACATGACTCGACAAGGATTTATTTAACAAAGCTGTATTAAGTGTACTTTTTTTTTGGCAAGGATTATTGCTAGTGCTCGAATAATTTTGCAGCCGACTGTAATGGCTGGTATTCAGAGTAGCAGGAATGCAAACAAGAGGTGACCGGGACGTGTATCCAATGGTACCACATACCATCAATCCAGGTGGTGACTCAGTATGCGGCTACCAAAATTCTGATTACCCTCAAAACTGCATCACTGATATGGGCACCATTAATGTGTGATCAACGATGAACCCGGACGCAGGAATGGCGTGAAGTCACTTTTCAGACAAATCCTAATCCTGTTTACAGCATCAAGATTGCCTTATCAGTATTTAACGGCATTAAGAATAATGCACATTGCCAGCTGAGATTCAACATCATCATACTGTCCATCATTCGCAATGATGTTATGGGTTCCCATTGGATACACGTCTCGAGTACTTCATGTTCGTATTCCTGGCACTCTGAACAGCGGCCATTAAATTTCTGATGAGTTTAGGCCCGCCCCTCTGCCCTGTATTCGAGGCCTCCGTAGCGCAAAATTTAAGCAAGATAATACACGACCGCAAGTTGTTTGTATTGTCCGGAGCTTCTTTGATACAGAATGTGTTCGACTGTTGTTCTGGCCAGAAAGTTCTCCTGATCTCGCACCAATGGAAATGACTGTTTAATCGTTGAAAAGCGACTGGTCCCCCACCACTCACCAGTAACTTCAATCGATGAATTGTGGCATCGTGTTAAAACTTCATGAAGTGTTCTACCCGTACGTGTCATCCAATCGCTGTTCGATTCAATGCCTAGGCAGATATGTACTGTTATTGCTCACAGAGGTCGCTGCTTTATGTACTGTTTTCTCAGTACATATTACTCCAAATTTCCTGAAATTTTAATCAATTGTTCTTCCTACTATAATGTATATGTCAAACAAATTTCATTCCGTTATTATTATTCCTCCTTGGTGTAGCAATTTTAATGGCCAGTAGTGTATTTTGTTTTGGAACTTAAAAATATATGGAGCTTCCATATTCTTCCAAATTTATAGCTACATTCAAGTATTTTTACTTTGACTATTTAAATTCAACGTAAATTTTTTTTCACGTTTTCGAAAATAGTTTTTCAAAACATTAAACGAAAGAAATAGAATTAAATATTGAGATTTGCAAATTAAATTCAAAGAAAATATTTTAGTTTTAATGGTATATTTCCATACATGCATTGCAGTGCAAAATGGTTAGAAAAATCTGATGGTAAAATATCTGATGCCGACACCACTTGAATTCTTTATACATCCATTGGAATATACATATCGCTACGAAAACATTGACATTTTTGTGTGGGGTAACAGGTTCATAAGTAAACAAGCAGGTTACACTCTATACAAATTCTCACAAACAACAAAAAAAAAAAAAAAAAAAAAAAAAAAAAAAACTTTACTTCATTCACAAAAGTCATGATAATAGGATTATATTACACCACAGAGAACAAATATCGCTTGTTCAAATATATTATTCCACAGCTTATTAATCAATCGCTCGCTGGCAAATGCAGATCTTAAAATTCAATGAATTTGCTTCGAGTGTATATGTCCGATTTTTGTATACTTTGGCAAAAATTAGGGATGAAAAGGGAAATGTTAGAACCAAATAAATAAATAAATTCGTTGAAATTTAGAAAGGGCTTAGAGATACTGGTAACACTGAACTACTATTATTCTCCAAATTTGGTAGTTATTACGCCAAGTTACCAAGTTTGTCACTAATGTCGATCTTTGACTTGTCGATAAACTTCGCAACTTGGCTTACAGTTTGGCAGTTTGGGAACAAATTTGGTGAAAAATTAAAATTTTGTGTTGCCAAAGTTTGAAAGTTTTCACATCAATAAGCACAGACTCCTGGAATTTTTCTGTATGATCCATTGGCTTTTAATGCAGAACTAACATCCTCGAAAATTTTATAAATCACTAATAAGACTATTAAAAAGAGAAGTATCATTATTGTTCTAGACAGGAACCGGCGTATTTCTTCGCGTATTATTTTTTTCACGGTATTGCAGTAAAAGTAGAAGCAGATTGAAGTTTTAATCTCCACGAAATTGGGCGATGGATCAGACTTTCTGGCTGGCCACCCAAAATTGGCAAAAGTTTGTAGTTTAAGATTTTCAATGTTTGAAAACTTTAACTTAAGTAGGAGCCTAGTTCTGGAATTTTTCGGAATGATTCATTGGTTTCTAGCGCAATGTTATCTCGAAAATGTTATAAATCACTGATAACACTCTCGATAAATTCAAATTCTATTTAGATTTCTAACTAAGCGGTTGATCATTGATACTGGATTAGCAAAATTCCTGTTTTGTGATGTACTTAATACTATTTACTTGACTTTTCCCCTCTGACTGACTAATTTGTAGGATTTTATGGGAATCTACTTGTTGATTATTGGTTTTCGTGTTACAAAGATCAGTTTTAATCGACTGTTTCAAAAATATTCATTAAATAAAGCGCATTCGAAGACTAGAACCTGCTTATTTCTTTACGAACTACTTTTTACACGCAAAACCGTCGACAACTTTCATAGTAGTATGATTACGAGCTCTATTATAAATTTCTGTTGGAACCTCTATGGTAGGTCATATATAACGCTAAAATATTTTGTGTTTTTGGTCTTTAGGAATATAATCTTCGTAAATATCTCCAAAACGGAAAATCACTGAAAGACCAAAAGAGGAGCTGCAAAACTAGGTGTTATAATAAAAGCACATACAAATTTACAACATTCTACGTCCAAACATTTTTGAGTTATGTGAGACATACATACATACGTACATACAGACGACAAGGAAAATCGTCTAAACCCGTAGACATATTTAAAATAGAACTCATGTCAACACCAAAATTGGAGGTGCACAACTAAACTTCATGAAATTTACCAATATAAATTTACAAAATTCTAATACTATTTGTTTCTGAGCCATGGCAGACGCAAAATCCATTTCGCTAATCGGGATTACAATTCTTCCTTGTGTTTTGTATAAGAAAGCAAAAAAAAAAAAAAAAAAAAAAGATATTTTAGCGAATGAATTGTCCTTTACATAGATGTTTTTATTTCAGAAGTTTGCATTATAGTTTGTAGAATATATTTTCGGATTTTTATCTTAACAAGTTACAAAAAGAAAAAAAAAGAAAGAATTTCTTGAAGTAAAATGATAATAAAAGGAAGAAATAAAAAGCTAAAAATTCAGCCATATATACGTTTATTTCTTTATAGTGCGTGAGCTTTTATTTAAATTAAATTTTGCCCCTTTAAAAGTAAAGTTGATTCTAAAAAGTCAGTCTCCAATATGTGAAATGAATATGTTTGCAGTTGCAACGAAAAAGTTGTTAAAGTTTTGCAAACTTATATTTCTCTTACATAGCAGATTTGGCGAATTAATAGATTTTTTAGCATATCTTTTTTATTACTACTTTACATTTAAACTAAACAAAATATTTTGTTTTGAAAATTAAAAATAAATATAGCTTTTAAATTCTTTCTAAATGTAAAGCTTTTGTAAATAACTAAATATAAAATTCAGTGCTCAGTAGTACAAATTATTGCGCTGTCTTAAATAACTGATCTCATATAAAATTATATGTATTTGCATAGAGATAGAGCGCTTCTATAATTTTTTATTTATATTAAATAATATTAATAATGAAGAAGTAAGATTTCACTTACCTGGATAAGGCATACAGCACTGGTTCAGCAAACGTCGATGTGGAATATTATCCAGTCAAGTATTTTAATCCTTCAGCTAGACACCATTTTGCTTCGCAATCAAGCTGAAAATAAACTTATAAACATTTAAACTATTAATTTACTTGTGTAAATTATGACTGATTTGAGGATTTTTTCCTTTATGCACAACTTTAATTTTCTTGAGTAAAATATACATGTTTTTATAGTAAATGTATAATATAATTATATATAAGAGCGTTTTCAAACGCCCTGTTAAATTAGAGCTACATATTCTTAGTAAGGCAACACTACATCTAGATTAGAAATTGAAAACGAGCGAGAGAGAGTTCCATAAAAGTGATTAGTAATCAGTTTAGGTTTTTCTTTTAACTAGGAGTGCCGCATATTTCTCTCTACATCTGCATTGAATGTTCTTTGGGATAAATGATAATCTTTAAAACACTTCTTGACTAAAATGAAAATATCGGTCATATAAAAGTTAATTAAACATTAACAGGGAAGAGGTGCCGCTCACCGCTCTAGGAGCAGTGTCGAGCGATTCCAGCTATGCTGGGCCCCTCTTCCGGAGTTTATTTAAACTCTAAAAAAAAAAAAAAAAAAAAAAAAAATTACAAAAGCCGCTAGAGACAGGTCTCCCACGCGACAAGGAGCGGCATGTTCTATGCTGGTAGAAAAGTGACAAGTGGCTTAAGGCTTGTAAAAGTGACAAGCAAGTAGAGCAAGGCAGAGCAAGTGGCTTAAAGCAAGAGCAAGCAGATGTGAGATTAATCTGTGAGATTAGTCATATTCATAAGGAATTCAAATATATTATTTAGTTTAGAAAGCAGGCTTTTTCTATTGAGGATATTAAACAGCCAATCGGCTGGCCTGGGGGTGGGATTTCTTAAGTGGAAGGCAGAAGTTAAACTACAGTAGTAATAATAGTGATTAGGAGTTCCCTCCTCCCCGCAAGGACACAGAGGAGAGCGTCGGCAATGAAATCTGTATAAATAGGATGGAAATGGGCCATGACCTGTCAGAAAAGCAGTCACGGGGGGGGAAAGACACCAAGAATTTAAGTTTACGAGTGGGATGAGATTAAAGGTGTATCTTCCCTTTGGAGAAGTATCCCACAGTTCCTGCCAATCTCTAAGTAATTGTTGTTTTAATACTTGTTTAACGTATGAGGGAGGGGCAGGGAGTGAAAAATCTATTGAATTGTTTTCGGTGGCTGCCTTGGCCAGTGAATCAGCAAGTTCATTGCCGAGAACTCCCCTGTGGGCAGAAACATGTGCCAGGGAAAGATGTTTAGCCAGATTAATAAGTTTTGATTTAATTGAGATAACCTGTGGATGTTTACTCCTGTGGCGAGCAATGGCTAGAAGACCTGACAGACTGTCACTGAAAATATTATGGGAGGGATAGTTATTAATATTAGTCATAACCCAGTCTATGGCCATTTGGATCGCGAATAATTCCGCTTGGAAAACAGAGTTATAGTTGGCCAGTCTGCCCGCCCACTGATGGACAACCGAACCATCGGTCATCACACAAAAGTATAAAAGTTAATTTAATGCTGTTTTCTGACACCCTTACTTGACCGGTATTTTCAATGCTCTATTAATTTTTGTTCAGTTCTTAAAGTCTTAAAAACCGGCCCTGGTAGGGGTTTTGTAAAAATATCCGCTATCATTCTATTGCTGAGGATATATTCCAGTCTAATTGTCCCTTCTTCATACAAGTCTTTAATTAGATGAAATTTAACATCGACATGCTTAGTGCGCGCTTGATGTTTGTCAGATTCGATCAATTTAATCGTTGATTGGTTATCTTCAAATATCGTAATGGGTTTTATTTAACTTAGATCTAAGTCTCTTAATAGTCGAAGAATCCATTTCTTGCGCAGCGCATCCTGCTGCTATATATTCCGCTTCTGCGGTAGATTTACTGACACATTTTTGCTTCCTGGAATACCAATATATGGGATTTTTGCCAATAAAAAATGCGTTTCCGGTGATAGACTTTCGGTCCTGGGGGTCGTTCGCAAAGTCAGCATCCGCATATGCGGTTAGTATAGCAGGGTGTTCATTGTCATATTTTAATTTTAAATTTATTGTATTTTTGAGGTACTTAATGACTTTCTTTACACTTTCCCAATCACACACTCTAGGTCTTTCGTTGTGACGGGATAAAAAGTTGACGGCAGCACTGATGTCTGGTCTGCTGACAGTGGCTAATATATAGATGTGCCCCTACTGCTTTTCTATAATCAGTATTGTCAGTTAAATAATTTTCATTCTTGTAATTTTTCAAGTAATTTGTATCTATGGGAGTATTAGTGGGTTTCGCATTTTCTAGATTAAATTTATTTACTAATTGTTTAATCTTGTTTGACTGATCTATAAATAATGTATTGCTGTCTGGTCGTGTTATATTTATTCCCAGATAATTAGTAACGCTCCCAAGGTTGGTAATACTATATTCGCGCCTAAGTTCTTCTATTATATTGTTTATATCATGTTTGGTTCCAGCAATTAGTATGTCATCTACATACACTAGTATGTAGACGGTTTTGTTATTTGTGTTTCTTTTGTAAAGGCATTTGTCAGTGGAACTCTGTGTGAAATTCAATTTTGATAAAGTTTCGTTAATTTTAGAGTTCCAAGCCCTAGCTGACTGTTTCAGCCCGTAAATGGCTTTATTAAGTTTACACACTTTATGTTCTTCACCGGGATTTATGAATCCCTCCGGTTGTTGCATGTAAATTGTTTCTTCGAGCTCACCGTGTAAAAACGCGGTTTTTACATCCAAGTGGTTTAATTCTAGGTTTTTATATAGGGCCATTACAAGAAAAGATCTAATTGTCGTATGAGACGCCACCGGGGTGATCGTCTCGTCATAATCTACCCCATACTTTTGGCTAAAGCCTTTGGCGACAAGCCTGGCTTTATATTTTTGGATTTCACCCTTATCATTATATTTCGCCTTGAATGCCCATTTTGAGCCTACTATGTGTGTGTTAGGGGGAGGGTCTACCAATTCCCATGTATTATTTTCGTTTAAAGAAGCAAATTCATCTTTTGCTGCTTTTAACCAATTTTCCCTTTCTATGGAATTTTCTATCTGCAATATTTCATTGAAGGTTTTGGGTTCGTTTACGTTCATAGTATTTGTCAATAAAGCAAATCTGTCAGGTGGTACACCTTTGTTAACTCTTTCCGACCTTCTCGGAATTGTTTGATCTGTCATGTCATGATTAACACCCTCAGTTTGGTCTGAATTTTGATTTATTTCATTTAATATCACCGGGAAGTTAATTTCATGATCGTTTGTTTTGCTAGAATTTCCTTCATTTGTATTATTGTTTGTCTCTAACAGTTCATCATCAACATACTCAAAATTATTATCTTTTGTTTTTGTTTCAACGAATTTTACTGTTCTACGTATCCTAACATTATTATCTATATATACTCTATAACCTTTACTTCTAAGGTCATAACCAACAAGTATTCCTTCCTTTGTCCTGTTGTCAAGCTTCCCTCTTGTGGTTTTGTGAGTATACACATATGCCTTACAACCAAATGATTTTATATGCGAGAGATTTGGTTTATTTCCATTCCATTTTTCATATGGTGTTTTATCGCATGCACTCGTTGGCAATCTATTCTGTAGATAATTAGCAGTCATAAGGGCTTCACCCCAAAATTTATTCGGCAAGCTGCTTTGTCTTAACAAACATCTGGTCATTTCAACAAATGTTCTATTTTTTCTCTCCGCCACGCCATTTTGAGGAGAACAATGCGGTACTGTTAATTGGTGTTCGATTCCTTCATTCGCGAGAAAGTTTTCAAATTCATTGCTTGTATACTCTCCGCCGTTATCGGTACGCAATATTTTTATTTTCCTGCCAAACTTGTTTAAAGTCAACGCATAATATTGTTTAAATTTATCAAACACCTCACTTTTATTTCGCAATAAGTATGTAAATGTGAAACGACTGTAGTCGTCGATAAACGTTAAAAAATAATTTTTCCCTCCTATTGTGGAAGTTTGAAAGGGTCCGCAAACATCTGAAACAACTAGATCTAACGGTTTTTCTGCCCTGAAAGTTGCCCTTTTCGGATATGTGTCATCCTCCAATTTTGAAATGATACAGATTTCGCATTCTGTGTTGTGTTTACATTTACTTAGCTCTATTCCAGTTGCCATATTTTTGTCGACGAGTTCTTTTATTTGTTGTAAGTTTTTATGCCCTAGTCTTTCATGCCACAATTTAATACAATTTTTATTTTCGCAAGCTTCTACAATATTTACACTTTCGGAAAAATTTTCGCTCGTTTGTAGTTCATATAAATTATCTGTCAAGTTCGCCTCTATATAAGTTTTATTCCCGAATTTGATTTTACATTCACGATTTTTAAATATGGCAACACAACCATTCTCTGTTGCTTTCTTTACCGATATTAGATTTGTGGCTATATTGGGTATGTATAAAACCTCTTTTAAAGTAATGTTGTTTATTTCCTTATCCGAGTTAATTACTTTAAGATTTACGTCGCCGCAACCCTGTGAGACTACGGAGTGCCCGTTCGCTAGCATAACACTAACCTTTTCGTTGTCTTTCAGATTTGTAAATTGATTTATGTCGTTGCAGATATGCCTGCTGCTCCCACTGTCGACTATCCATGAGTTATGCTCAATTTTATCCATGATAAACGTAAGATTCTTTAATTTATTTTCAGTTTCCTTTATGAGTTGTGTTTTATTTTTGTTTTTGTATTTGCTGGGATTGTTACCGCTGTTATGAAAATTATTATAACTCCTTTGGTTAGGATTTGGTCTGGCGTTTAAATGCCAGCATTCGTTACGGGTGTGTGAATTCTTTCCGCAAAAATTGCAATGTTAACTTGGTGGTGTTTTACGCTTAATTTGAGTTTTATACGCGTTTTCACCTTTTGTTTGGTGATTTTCTGTCCTTTTAATATATTCGTCAAACAATTTACTTTTAATGTACTCTGGTGTAAGTTCATCGTCATTTCTGGCTTCGATAGCCGTTATCAGGGTATCATAACTACGGGGTAGCGAGCACAACATTAACGCTGATAAGTGCTGCTCATTTATTTCTTCTCCTATCGCTAATAATTTGTCCCTTAACTTATAAATACTAGTTATGTGTTCTATCAGATTTCCCCCTTCTATTAGTTTGGTGGAATATAATTTTCTGAGTAAGAATAATTTGCTGCTTAGATTTGCCCTCTCATGTATATTTTTAAGTGCATCCCATGTTTCCCTGGCTGTGGACAGGTGTTTACATATACTATTTGTGTGTCTTCTATAGCTAAATTAATTATGGCGCGCGCTTAGCGATCTTTAGATCGCCATTCATCAGTTAATGGCTCTGGGGGCGCTTCTATAATAACCTGGAAGAGATCCTCCTTCGTGAGGAGCATCTCGATTTTAAATTTCCAGTTATCATAGTTACTGGAGTTTAATTTCTCAATTAATGTTATTTCTTTTGCGGGAGCTGCCATTTTGTTTATTTATTATTTATTATTTTTTATTTATCAAAACATACTTTTATATACTACGTATATTTATTCTTGGAAAAGTTCAAATAATATTTGGAGAGAACATATTTACTGAGATAACAGTTATGAGTTTTTTTTTTTTTTTTTTTTTTTTGATGTCTAGTTATGAGCACATACAAGTTGATTTCAGTATATAATAATCACACTTATATTATTTGTATACTAGCAGGCAACGCCCGCTTCGCTGGTCCCTATTTTTAAATGAATCACTATAATGAATTCTCAAAATTGCATTAATTTTTATCACATGAAAAAAAAGAGAAACAAAATCTAAGTAGGAAAAATGTCGCACCGGGTTCTCACTGCCTTCGGAAAAAATTCCCAAAATGCTCTAACTCTTATTTCTATTATTTTCCCACTTCGCCCCCCCCTCTCCTGTCTATCCTAATAATTTTACAAATTTGAAATATCCGCAATCGATTTGTAAGTATCAAAAACCTCTATGCACCAGTTTTGAACGATATATCTCTATTTTTATTTTTTTACCGCTCTACTCCCCCCCCCCTTCCCGCCCTCCCAATAATTTTAAAAATTCGAAAATATCCGCAATCGAATTGTAGGTATTGGAAACCTCTATGTACCAATTTTGAATGATCTAACTATATTTTCTTTTTTTTTTTTGCCCCTCTGCCCCCCCTTCCCGACCCTCCTAATAACTTTATACTTTCAAAAAAATCCCCATTCGACTTGCAGGCCTCTAAAACCTATCTGTACCGATTTTGAACGGCCTAACTGTATTTCTATTTGTTTTTTACCATAGCCCCCCCCTTACCGCCCCCCCCTTCCCGCCCCATCTAATAATTTTAAAAATTCGAAAGTATCCGCATTCGATTTGTAAGTATCGAAAACATCTATATACCAATTTTGAGCGATCTAACTCTATTTTTATTTTTTTGCCCCCCCTCCCCCCCCTCTCCCCTCCCCCTTTCCCGGCCCTCCTAATAACTTTACACTTTCGAAAATATCCCCATTCGACTTGCAGGCATCTAAAACTTAACTGTACCAATTTTGAACGGCCTAACTGTATTTCTATTTGTTTTTGACCATAGCCCCCCCCTTCCCGCCCCACCTAATAATTTTAAAAATTCGAAAGTATCCGCAATCGATTTGTAAGTATCGAAAACATCTATATACCAATTTTGAACGATCTAACTCTATTTTTATTTTTTTGCCCCCCTCCCCCCCTCTCCCCTCCCCCTTTCCCGGCCCTCCTAATAACTTTACACTTTCGAAAATATCCCCATTCGACTTGCAGGCATCTAAAACCTAACTGTACCAATTTTGAACGGCCTAACTGTATTTCTATTTGTTTTTGCCCCATAGCCCCCCCTTGCCGCCCCCCCCCTTCCCGCACCTCCTAATAATTTTATAAATTCGAAAATATCCGAAATCGATTTGTAGGTATCGAAAACCTCTATATACCAATTTTGAACGATCTAACTCTCTTTTTATTTTTTGCCCCCCCTCCCCCCCCTGCTGCCCCACCTCGGGGCTGAATTTCTAAAATTCCAGAAATTGGTTTTTAGATATTTGCATTAGCTATATTTTAGAGCAAAAATTTCACGCATATCTATTTTTTTGTTTGAGATATATAGGATTATGCGAAATCACGTTTTTACGCATGTGAAATCACGTTTTGCCCCCCCGCCTCCCTTGGGGACCGAATTTTGAAAATTCCAGAAATTGGTTTTTTGACATTTGTATTAGCTATATTTTAAAGCAAAAATTTTACGGATATCTGTTTTTTTGTTTGAGATATGAAAGATTTTGTGAAATCACGTTTTGCCCCCCCTCCCCCCCTTGGGGGGGCGAATTTTGTAAAATCGCTTCTTAGTGGATGCCTACGTCATGGAAAGAACATTGTCACAAAATTTCATGCTGCTAGGTCCAGGGGTTTGGTCTGGGCGTTGATAGATCACCCCCTCACTCACTCACTCAGGAAGTGTTCTTTTATATATATAGATATATATATATACTTAATTGAATTTCTTCAAACATACAAATTAATTATATTTCATAATTTCTTTCTTTTCTTTTCTTTTTTTTTTTTTTTTTTTTTTTTAGGTCCCAGTGCTGTAATTTTATTTTATCGTTGCGCTCTTTTATTTAAGAGACCCTTTATTTAAGAGAATCGGTCTTGTAATCTTTTGTAAATAACTAAATATAAAATTCAGTGCTCAGTAGTACAAATTATTGCGCTGTCTTAAATAACTGATCTCATATAAAATTATATATATTTGCATAGAGATAGAGCGCTTCTATATTTTTTTATTTATATTAAATAATATTAATAATGAAGAAGTAAGATTTCACTTACCTGGATAAGGCATACAGCACTGGTTCAGCAAACGTCGATGTGGAATATTATCCAGTCAAGTATTTTAATCCTTCAGCTAGACACCATTTTGCTTCGCAATCAAGCTGAAAATAAACTTATAAACATTTAAACTATTAATTTACTTGTGTAAATTATGACTGATTTGAGGATTTTTTCCTTTATGCACAACTTTAATTTTCTTGAGTAAAATATACATGTTTTTATAGTAAATGTATAATATAATTATATATAAGAGCGTTTTCAAACGCCCTGCTAAATTAGAGCTACATATTCTTAGTAAGGCAACACTACATCTAGATTAGAAATTGAAAACGAGTGAGAGAGAGTTCTATAAAAGTGATTAGTAATCAGTTTATGTTTTTCTTTTAACTAGGAGTGCCGCATATTTCTCTCTACATCTGCATTGAATGTTCTTTGGGATAAATGATAATCTTTAAAACACTTCTTGACTAAAATGAAAATATCGGTCATATAAAAGTTAATTTAATGTTGTTTTCTGACAAAAGCTACTTTCAGGTTTTTTTTTTTTTCTTTTTTTCATCAAAACATTTAAATTTATATTAAAATTCAGTATAAATTAATTCTCGTTTTTGAAAATAGAATGTAAGATAAAATTGTTGTACTGAAAATATTTTATCCCACAAATGTTAAAGAAATAATTTTCACCTTAAAGTATATAATTAATTTTTATGAATGAGATTTAATTATGTAAAATATTTCATGCGTTACAACTTTTGCTTCATTAAGAGATAACATTTCTGAAGATAAATAGGATTTTTTGTTAAATTACATTCTGGGAAATTTTATCTGATAAAATTATGATTAAAGACACGTGTATCATTAACTTATTTGGAAAATTGGTATTTATAACTAAATTATTATATTTAGGTTAAACGATAATTTTCTTTATAAAAAATTGTAATTTAAACCATTTTGACTAAATTTGGTTGTAATATGAACAGTATTGTAAAGAAAGTGATGCAATTAAGATTATATGTTTAGTTATTTTAATTTGATTGAAATATTTGATCATTTGTAATCAACTGAGGAAAAATATTTCCGTTAGCAAAAAATAATTAAATTAAGTTGAATTTATTATTCTGGAAATTTATTTGCATTGAATAAAGATTATAAAATAATTATTCTTATCTACACATATTAAGGAACTTTGTCCCCAATGTCCGTCCGTTCTTTGCGTTTAAAGAAGAGGTAAAACCAAGATTGAAGCTCATTGATAAATAAATCACACACTGATAAAAAAAAAAAAAGTACCACCTTCATGTAGAATGAATAAGTGGTCATATTTTCTATATCCCTTAACTAGAAATATAAATTTCCGAGCTATGCGCATAAAGCATACCAATAAACTGAATAGACGAAATGATCAGAATTTCTAGTTTACACAATTCTAGATGGTGAAACAATATACTGAATATTCTGAAAATTCTGAATCTTTTTTACTGCGAGAAATCCTCGCTTGGTTTTCTAGAATTGGGTAATAAACCAAGATTATAGTTGCTGAAACCCGCCTCTTGTATTCGCATTTATTTGCAGAGATTTTTTAAATTATTTTGCCCTCGAGAATGTAGGCAAACGCGCTTCGTTTACTTATAACTCATTAACTAATACATACTTTTGAGTTCTGTTTTCACATTCAGAAAATTCACAACTATTAAACTGACAGACGTTTTTGAATCTAACTCAGCTAACATACCAACTTTCCGGCTCTACGAACGCACACAGTCCTACTCACATTAATGCTCATTTCCCTCATAGCACAGTTTTCGCACTCTGCTAAATTTCTTCTAGAGCATTTTCATCTGAACTTTCTAACAATTTACTGTTCACTATGCTTTAAAGCTACAATTTTTGTCCTGCCCAAGTAAAATCTCTTTTAAAGCTTTCCGATCATCATTACAGCTCTTATAATTATACACCATCTAACTCACAACAAAGCTCTCAACCTATCTTGAACCCAATAACGTTACCCTTGCCATGTCATTTAACCCTCACAGACCTTTACATTTATCCTTTCCCTCTCTAAACACAATTTTATAAAAATCGCTCTAAAGCATTTTCAACCACAAACTCTAATTGTTCCTACTTATCGACATTATTAATAGTAATTCACAGTCCGAGGAACAGTGGATTATAATAATAATAATAAATAAATAAATAAGTAATAATAAAAATAAATAAATAAATAAATAAAAATAAAACCAAAGTTCAGCTATACCAACTTTCCTGCACATCGTCTTCACACCAACACACTCACATTTAAGCTCCCGACCTATCCCGCAACCCATCAAGTATCTTCTTTGCCATTACACACAACCTTTTTAAATTTATGTTGGTTTTCTTCATGAACATTATTCTAGACCTGCTGGTCATACCTACCATCTCACCCCTTTGTTGTCTCTAATTCCCAATCATTCCGTTTCATTTCCCTCCCCTCCCATTATAGTTTTTGGTATTCTGTTAAAACTGTTCTAAAGCATTTTCATCCCCTTTCTCATTTGAGCTTACCATTCAGCGACAGTTTACATCGGCTAATTAGCTCCTTGGACAGTGGACCCAATTATTAACTCTAGTAAAGCTTTCTGATAATCGTATTAGCACTTTTAATTACACACCATCTGACTCACAACAAAGCTGTCATCCTACTCAAAACACAAAAACGTTTCTCTTGCCACGTTTCTTGACTCTCACAATCTTTTTGAATTATCCATTCCCTCCTTACTCTGTTTACACAATTTTGTTAAAATCGTTCTAAACCATTTTTCATTCACAAAGTAAAACTTTCACCTTCTATCGACTTAATTAAACAATTTTTTACAGCTCGAGGGTCTGTAGTTCAAAACAAATCCAAAGTTCAGTCCTAGTCTTACTTTCTACACTTTGTTTACGCACCAACACACTCACAATTAAGCTCTCAGCCTAACCCGCATCCCATTTCAGCACATCATTTACACACCTTCCGGTCAAGTTTTAAACCAGTCACGTAATAAAATAACTAATTTCTTTGCCACTAAATTCAACCTTTCCTATTAAAGCTTTTGAAGTGGTTGATCATACGAACAACTCTCAACGAAAGCTTGTCCAGTTATTCCTTTTAGCACATTACTTTAGTGCTCGCCTTCCCCTTCCTTGGGGCTCCAAGGGTTCGGACTTGGCAACCACTCCCCCCCTCCCAGGCTCTTCCTTCAGCCAAATTTTAACATAATTCTTTCGATGACTCCAACTGCCATCTCCCCCTTCCTCACTCTAGCACCGACACCATTGACCTAACCTAATCTCAGTCTGCCAAATCTCATACTCTTCAACTAATCTTCCCCTTTCTGAGCTCAGACTTCCCCCTATTATTATTATTATTATTTTTTTTTCTCTCTCTCTCTCACCACTCAAGAACAATTCTCTAAACTCTAAACCCATCCAATTCGAACTAAAATTAAAATCCTCATAAACCTACCTTTTTTTTTTTTTTTTTTTTTTTTTGAGACATGGTGCGACTGGGAAAGCCCCATCCATCCATCTGGAAATTTTCTTTTCTTTACCAATAAGTTTTCAATTCTATTCAAATAGAATTCTTTCAATCAACAAAAACAGCTTTTCTCAAAGCTCTTCAAAACCCTGAAATATCAAAACTATTTCTCATTACAAGACAATCATGTCTGATGTTGGTGAAGAGACCCCAAACAATGAAGAGGTGCTGCTGTCGGAGGTGGACAGCGATTTCGAGCCTCCAACCACCAGATCCAGATCAAAGGTACCACAGGTTTTCTTCAATAAGAAAGAAAATTTTAGGACGTACACTTCCATCCAAGAAATAGCCAATGAAGCCATCAATATCATAATGAAGGTTAAGAACAATAAAATCACCCCAGCTCCACTAATCTTATTCAAACACGCCTTCCAACAAATAAAGGCACTAGACAACAGCAGACCATCAAACACCCAGTCAACCTCTTCTATCACTCAAGTCCAACAAGCACCCCATACTACGGATGGAGCCACACAAGACACATCCTCCCTGCAAGATCTCCGCACACTGATAACGGACAACATTGCTGGATTAGACCAAAAATTAACAGAAATTAAAACTCTACAGGAAAGAATAAATGAAAGAATCCTGCAGGAAAATTCAAGCTCTTCCCAAGAACCACCTCCACATCTGGATCCCGACAGAATATCACCCAGTTTCTCACAGGTAGCAGCCAACAGCACCAACAATCAACGCCCTATTGAAGCACAACCTCCCCAAAATAAAAACTTGTCAACAAAGCAAACATTCAAAACCTTCCAAATAGCCCTAAATACATACCAAGCTTTCAAGAAAATAGCTTACGTAACAACAACCAACTCCACAAAATCAGGCTCTCAAATCATGAACTACATCAAAAACTACAATATCTCAACGTCAGCGAAGATCATCAAAACTATAATATACCGAAGATCAGTCGATGTCCATTGCTCTACGGAACAAGATGCTCAACAATTAATGAAAGACTTGCAAGCGATAGATGAAATTAATGAACATCTCATAATCAAGACCAAGCCAAACCCAAAACATCGGTTCCTAGTGGTAGGCCTCCCAAAAGAGATTGAGGAACACCAACTACTTAAATACCTAACTGAACACTGTGGCATAGAAACAGAAGAAGATGACCTAATAGAAATAATCAGATCACAGCCATCAAGATACAATGAACTACAAAATTGGGTGATCCAGGCTCCGGCCCCCCTAGTAGAAGCTTTCATTAACTCAGGGGCAATTCAAATAGGTCTACTTTGCATTCCAATAAGACCCCTAACACAAGTTCCTAAGTGCTTGAACTGCCAAAGTTTCGAGCACTCAACAGCAGTTTGTACAAGTAACACCTTTTGCTCACACTGCTCGGGCAACCACAAAAATGACAAATGTGACCTGCGGCCAAACTGCATTAATTGCCAGAGGGAAAGCATGAGCAGACTAAGAAACGACAGGCTCCCACCACTACGGTCAAATCATCCAGCCTACTCTAAGACATGCCCAGTGTACATAGAAAAGTACAGACAGCGAAGAGAGGAGCTCGATCAAAGGTTCCCCCTGTCTACAAACAACCCACCTAGACTTTCCAGAAAGGATGCAGCCTTTAAAAAGAACCATGAGCTTCAATCTTCGTCCAGGCCCGGCAGCAACAGACGACAAAACCCATCCTCATCAAGATCTCGACTAGCCCAACGACAGCGCTCTCGCCCAAGAAGTGACAACAGAGAAGAGACCACCAGCCAAAGTAGAGGCAGAACAGCCAACTCAAACTCCCGTCCGAACAACAACAGAGAACAGAATCAGCAAAGTAACAGCGAATTCACCCCTGAAGCAGACTTCCAGTACAATGGTCAAGAAGGAAGCCGAGGACCAGATCCAGCTTGGCCAACGCTCCCTTTACAAATGTTCCCCTTCTCACAGATGCAACAACCTGGTCCAGGCTACATGCCGCAGCTACTTATGGATTTCATGAGACAACAAGCTTTTTCCTCCTTCAATCAAGCCACCTATCCTAGAGCCAGTAGGTAAGCAGTATTTCTATGCCTCTTTCCCAGGTTTAACCAACAACTCCCAGTATAATGCTCTCTTTAAATGAAGAAAGATTGCCTTCCTCACCCCCCCATGATGCAGCATCCTCCTCAAAATCTAAATCAAAATCAAAAGAAAAAACATCTTTCAATAACCTTAGTTTCCTGCAGGTCAACCTCAACAATTGCAAGGCGGCTAACTCGGCGGCTCAGGAGTACATGGAGAAAAACTCCATAGACATTGGGCTGCTGCAGGATGCATACTGCACTGTTGAGGGTGATTTGTACGGATTCCCATCCTCTTGGCCAAGTTTCAGCTCTAATCAACACTCAGCCCACATTGTCATCAATACACGAAACCTTAACTTTACCCATTTACTCACAGGGGAGAATTGCGTCTTCCTCACGTTGACCACGAATGAAGGTGAGCTGAGGTTTGGCAGTGCTTACGCTGCCCCGTCTGCAGATTTTGAGGACTGCATGCAAGAGTGGCAGCACATTATTTCACAAAAAACACTCTTTCTATGTGGCTGCGACCTAAACGCTAACTCCCCGCTTTGGTGTTCTCCAAGCGAGGACGCGAGGGGTAGCAGCCTCATAGAATTCATAGCCTCGAATAATCTCAGCATAGCAAACATTGAAAATTCACAACCAACATTCCAGAGAGACAATGCGAGAGGCTGGCCAGATTTCACAATCGTAAATCCTAAGACCTTCGCCAAAATTAACGACTGGTCAGTCCTCGACATACACAACAATTCAGACCACAATTACATCACATATTCAATCACCACTATTCCTACGATTACACTATCCAAGAGATTCGCCACAAAAAATGGCAACTTTAAGAAATTTTGCAAAATTCTTCAAGAATCCGCCTCAAACCTAGAACAACATATAACAACGGTAACCAACACAAATGAACTCGAACAATTCACAGTCAACTTAATCAACACAATCCACTCAGCAGCCTCCTCGGCATTTAAACTGAAGAAATCGGGTCGGCGGTTCACCTACAACTTCTGGTCCCCCCAACTCAGATCCATGCGGAACAAGCTTACAGCCCTCAGGAGACAACAAAAATACCTTGCTCCAGAATCCATCCCCCTTCACAAACAGAAAATAAAGCAACTCTCAGCTGAATTCAAAAAACAAATCAACACGGCTAAAAACACCGCATGGAGAAAGTTCTGTTCAACACAAACAAACGCTTACGGCACAGCTCAAAAATTTTACAGCAATAAGTTTTTCACACCCACTGAGCTGAAACTGGAACGTCCTCCAGCCCAGTCCTCCAAACGTAACAACCTAGAGCACCTTACTGAAGCTTTATTCCCAACAAGTAAATACGCAAACTTCAACGCACCAACCTTCTCGTCTCCCTTGGATGACCCCTTCACGGAGGCAGAAGTCAAAGCCATTCTGCATAGTTTTAATGTTAACAAAGCTCCTGGTCCAGATCATATAGATTTCAAAATTCTTAGACATACCTATTACACAATCCCTCACGTTTTACACAGCTGGACCAACTCATGCCTTAACTTGGAGTACTTTCCGGAGACCTTAAGAAAGGGGGAAGTGGTGTATTTCCTAAAGCAAGGGAAGCTTCCCTCTGAACCATCCTCGTACAGACCGATCTGCCTCCTACCTACTCTTGGCAAATTATTAGAAAAACTAATAGTATCTCGACTAAATTACCATCTCGAATCTAACAACCTTCTCCATCCTAATCAGTACGGGTTCAGAGAGGGCAGATCCTGCGAACATGCTTTGCAACATATTAAAAGCTCCTGCGCCGTAAACTCAGAGTTAAGAAAATACACTACTTTGGTCTCCCTAGATATTAAAGGAGCGTTCGACAACATTGAATGGCCACACATTCTACACACATTAATAAAACTTAACTGCCCGAGAAATATCGCGGGGGTCATCAGCTCGTACCTCTCTAAGAGAAAGATCCAGGTCAACTGGGGTGATGGCTCCACAGAACTGCCTCAGACAAAGGGCAGCCCTCAGGGTTCCTGCCTGGGTCCGGTTCTGTGGAATCTAATAGCAAATGATATCTTAACAAGAATGAATACAGAAGGATATGACACATGTGCTTACGCTGATGACTTCTCGGTAATTCTCTCGGGAAGGGTGAGGACTGACCTGGAGAACCAAGCCAAGGGCGCACTTTTCCTCTTCAGTAATATTCTCAACGAACTCGACCTAACTTTATCTACCTCAAAAACACAAGCTCTGACCTTCGCGTTCCCCAAAGCTCTCAAACGATCTCCTGTGATGAGGATCAACGGCGTCAGTGTTCGCCACGTCCAAAACCTCAAAATCTTAGGCATAACCGTCGACAGGAACCTCAACTGGACGGCTCATATAAACGACCTAAAACTGAAAACTATGTCCCACTATCATAACGCCACAAAAATGGTAGGAAAGAGGTGGGGAATCTCTACCTCCTTCCTCAAAATATGGTACTATTCCATCATAGACAAGATCTTGACATATGGCGCGGGCGTCTGGGGAGGTCACCTGTCGGCGGCAAACAAAACCAAACTCGACTCAGTACAAAGACCTTTTATCCTTCAAATCACCCGAGGTTATAAAACTATCTCCACTGACGCCCTGACCGTTGTCACAGGAATTCCTCATGCCCACCTACAACTTCAATACTGCTATCAAAAAACTAATATTCTTCAATTAAATAATACTCAGATTGCAAACTCTCTTTTACCTAATCTAAATATACAATCCCTTACAAACAGCTGGAATATCCATCCGGCAAAGGATGTTGCATCTTCTCTCATCAACTGTAATATTAATAGCTTTTCTCCCCTAGCTCCTGTGGCGATCTTCACAGATGGCTCCAAGACTGAACACGGAGTAGCAGCTGCACTCTGTGTCCTTAACAACAATGAAACCATCTTCCAGTGGTCCTGCAGGCTCGAAAACCACAATTCAGTCTTTCAGGCGGAATTATTTGCCATCCTTAAGGCTGTCGAATGGGCTGAGGAAAATGCTCACTCTTACCCAAGTATTAACATCTTTAGCGACAGCCTTTCGGCCCTGCAAGCCATTGCCCGCTACAGGAGCAGACACCCCATAATATTAAAAATAAAACATAAACTCTATAACCTAAAATCCATCATCTCCCTGGCACACGTTTCTGCCCACAGGGGTGTCGTCGGGAACGAAATGGCAGATCATTTAGCAAAAACTGCCACAGAACATGCAACGATTGATTTTCACTTACCCGCCCCCCCTTCTTATGTAAAATCTAGACTCAAGGACAAATTAAAACAAAATTGGCAATCCTTATGGGATAACTCCATCAAAGGCAGATATACTTATAACCTGATCCCAAATCTTACTTCAAACACTTGGACCCTTACTCCCCCTATCACGGCCTTTCTCACGGGTCATGGCCCATTTCAAGCATACCTTTATAGGTTCAACCGACGACGCTCACCCCTGTGCCCTTGTGGTGAGGAAGGCACTGCTTCCCATTACTACTTCAACTGTTCCCTTACCTCCAGTTTTCACCTACGAAACCCATCCCCAAGACCAGTAATCTGGTTAGATAATATTATCACCAGACCCTCCCTAATCCAAAAACTAAATAAAATCTACGCACTTTTAGAAGATATTACTAATTTAACAGATTAACCTTCAAGCTTCTTCCTACTGGCTCAGGTTGCAACCTACAATTGTGATCATCCCAAGTCACTCAGTTCTGCAGCACGACTCCAAACTGGTATAGCAACGTTACCAAATTAACCACTGTTGCCCCTTGTCGCGTGGGGTGAAAGCCCGGCAACAACATGCAAATGTCAAAAAGACTTTTATCAATGCTCCTAAACCAACTCAAAGACAAAAACGAATGAACTGTAATACTTATTTATGGACTCAGCTAATGAAATCATAGATTAAAATTCTCATTGCAAAGTCTTAAAAAAAAAAAAAAAACTATTTATTCCTCCTTGTGCCCTCTGTCGCGTGGTGTTTAATCCCGGCACACCTGCTATAAATAAATTATCGCCCTCTGTCGGTTGAGGCTCATTGCCTGGCGAATTTTGTAAACGCTTGTTGAATTCTCAATAAACGTTCGGAGCAGTTCCCTCTGTCTCGGACACTTGTTGCCCGAGACACTGAAGCGCTCAACATCGCTCCAAGAGCGATGAGCGGGGACTGTCCCCTGTTCAGACGTTTTTGAAAAGCGGGAATTTTAAATTTTAGTGCTTTATTTTGAAGGTGTAAAATACGATATTCAATATGTAGAATTTTTCATTTTACAGTTTCAAAATTAAATATTAAAAATTTAAAAAATCCATTTTTCAAAAATGTCTGGCAGTTTAACAGTTATGAATTTTCTGAATATGAAAACATAATTTGAAAGTATATATTAGTTAATGGGTTATAAATAAACAAAATTTCCCATTGAATAACATTGACTTGGGTTTCCGGTGACGGAAAGTGAAGAGAGAGTTTAAGGATATATGATACTAATATAAAGAAAAAATATTCTTAGATCGCATTTTAAGTGTTTTGCTAATTATGACTTGATAGTCAAATTAGATTCATTATTTTATTTTAAAAATTATATGTCTATCCTTGTTATTTCTTACGTATTTTCACTGCTATTTTTATTAATATAAGATGATGAGTAGATAATCTGTTTCAAACTGAGGCAAATGTCTCTTACTTTACGGAACAGGGGGAAATATTGTGATGAATCTGTTTCATACTGACAACTTGGATTTTCTGCGTGGATAATTATATAAAAATTAATACGTACTTTAGTATTTTCTTAATAGATTTTATTGCTTATTTCTACGCATATTTTCGATATTTTCAAAATTGCATATCATCTTAACTCTATTTATTAGTATCAATAATGATGGTATGGTACTAAGTTACACTGCTATATTTATTTGAAGATTTATTGGTATATTGCTCTTGCTATATTAAATCTCGTGTTCTCTAATCTTCTGTCACTCGGATAAAAGTTATATTTTTGCTAATAGTAATAATACTGTTATTTGTATAAAGGTGCAATTTATAATAATTTGCTAAAGGAAATAATAATAATAATAGTAAATCTCGAAATTCAGCTTATAATTTTAAGATAAAAAAATTATTTCGTTAAAACCGTATATTCAATTTTCCTCCTTTTTAAGAATTTAATTTCTTATACGATAATCGACTAACTTCTCATTTTTCACGAGACAGCTATCGAATGCTAAATTAATGTCTGGAGGAGCATTAACAGCCATCAAGAAAGTGCTCCTGAAAGGGGGGGGGGAAAGAAGAAGAAGCAAAAAGAAGAAACAAAAAGAAGAAACTTCATAAACTTTATGTGTCAGTTAAACTTCTATTCCAAATTTTTCTCTTTCGTAAGGAAGATATTAAGCAGAAACGGAAAATAACTTTTCGTAATCGTCCTTTGGGTAAACATATTAAACGAGGAGGCTTCACAAATATTGCACCGCACTGAGATTGCACGAGAAATGGTAAGACTTCGGCTATGTAGAAGTGAATTACAAATTTCGAAATTTGAGACAGGAGGGAAAAAAGTGAAATTCATTTGAAGTTTTATGTTGCAGAGATACTGCGTTTCAATCAAACGTAGATCGAATGAAAACTAAATGAAATGATATGATCGTAATATTAGAAATAGCAGAGGTAAATAATAATATGAAAATGGACATTATTACTTGCTAATATATAAATTTATTATCTTTTTTATCGGCGTAACATGTTTGCTTGTACGTCACACGCGTTTCTCTTATGCAGTGATATAATCATTATAAAAGTAATTTCATACATAAATAATAATTTTAAAACAAGCAGATAATAGTATCAATTAAAATTTAAAATTTACTCTGTGTTTTCCAGGCTTAATGGATTTATCCGTATTGTGTTTCTTTTATGAGACTAATACAATTATATGATTGTAATACAAGCTAATTCAGATGCAAATAATAGTGTTAAAATAAATATTCCTATCTGTTAACAAATAAATCTTATCTTTTTTTTTTTTTTTTTTTTTTTAACAGGCTTAATAAATATGATCATATGCCTCAAATATTTCTTTTATAGGACTAATATGAACATAATATACATTATACCAGATGTAAATAACAAATTAAAATAAATTCATATTATTACCTTTTAATATATAAATTTAATTATATGTTACATCTGTTAAATAAATTTATATGTACGATAGAAGCTTCTCCCATCTGGGAAAAAAATGTCCGTAGATTTAACGGAAAAAATCATATTTTAAATATTAATATTTTAGAATAATATTTTATTTTCCTATAATGTAAGAAAATATTGAAAAGATTATGGTCTAAATTTGGATATTCTGATAAGAGAAAGGTTCAAGTTCGGTTTAAACCTTTGTTTTATTAGGCATTTTTTTTATCACATTAGTAAAATACGTAGATATTAGTAAATAATAAATGTTATATGTTAGTATATAAAATTGAATAGGTTATATCATATTAAGTAGAATTTAAAAAATAAAGGATAAAAAAGTCTAATAAAAAATAATTCTGGAGAAACTTCCTTTGAATTTGCTGACATTTTGTATGTATCACGTGTTTTAAAATTTTGAGTCATTAAGACGTTGAGCACCATGCGAATTCTTAATAAAATCCAATAAAATTCCTTAATTATATTATCTTCTAATAAATAAAAATTAAGTAAATTTTAATTAAATTTTCAATAATTACTTAAAACAATGTAATATTTTTAGTTTTATATCCTATTTTACACTGTCAAACAACGATGGTTGACGCGGCTTTATATCATATTTGACACTGTCAGCCACCGATAGCTGACATGGAGCTCAACGCGTTAAATATATCAGTAAATAATCAAAACTGATAATTATAACACAGTGTTTGACTTTCACTCCTCTAGTTAAAAAAATTGTACAACAGACGTGTGTCTGAATTATTTAATGCATCCTAGTAAAGGAACATAAATTTTACTCAAGCAGTTTCATGTAATGACTTTTCACAGTAAAACTCTGAAACAGATTAATATAATTTGTTCCATTAAGGCGTTACATGTGTACATTATTTCAAACTTTCCTGTAAAAAAACTATAGAATGATAACATGCATCATTACTCATGAAGATCATATATTAGCAAAGAGATGTAACATATATAAATTTATTTATTTTTATTTTTTATATTATTTTATCTTATTTTATGTTTTCAACAATTTAATATTTATAAAGTTGATTTCGATTTTTTCAGACCATAATGTAATGCAATGCATAAGAATTCTGTTTTCTATCCATCTGAGGTTAAAAAAAAGCTTTGTACCCATAAAAGCTTATATGACTTTGCAACAAAGACGTATACCACTCTACCCAATTTTACCTTAATTGAATGCAGGTTTATAAATTATCGTACTTCAAATAATTTCAATTCGTAGGCTGTAGTGCTTAAAAAGTTTTATTTTCACAGTCATCACTTTTCATTCATTTTGTATGATGGTGATCTATCATAGTATACATAGAAATTTTAGCTCTATATGATAAAGCGTTTAGACGCTTTCGTATTCACTCACACGCTTACACACATAAATACACGTACAAACACATAAAGGGATACACACACATATAAGAGTGATACGAACACATAAGAGTGATACAATTAAGGAAAAAACCCATAAATTATTCAGTGAGTCACATTTATTTGTTTATAATATATATATATATATATATATATATATATTTTTTTTTTTTTTTTTTGAAAGATTACATTATGCCATTATGTATGAAAATAATACCGTTCATGTGAGCACCACGGCTTCTCTGTACATACCCCATTCTATCAACCCAATTTTCCATCACTCTTTCACATGAATTTGGTGTTGTTTCATGAAAAACACATTCAATGTTGGTTTTTAATTTTTCAATTGTGATTGGATTATCATCATCAACTTGTGACAACATATCCCCAAAGAAAAAAAATCACAATCGATCGAGTCGATTAACTGAATAATGTCGCCCATGAATTCTTCTCAAATTTCTCTCAGTATTCACACATAAAAACTGATTTTGATAAAACAATTTAATAATTTCGAAACATTGTTCAAGCGTGTATCTTTGCATGATTAAATGGCATAGAATACTAAATACAAATGACACAAGAAATGTCAAAAAATAATATGTAGTGTTGCCATTCTAATCATTTAAAATTGTATCATCCCTATTGGAAAGCCCTTTACAATATTTAAGGTCTATAATCAATATTTAAGGTATAATAATCTGTGCATTGTTCAAAAGAATGACATGAAAAAAGCAAATATTAATTACTTAAAAATTTATTCCTTAATAATTTTGAATTCATTTGTATCCTTATACATTTCTAATACTATATTGTTGTTATGTAATAAATTAAGGAAACAGCTGTAAAGAAAGCTATTCTCTCCGTATAGGGAAGGAGAGATTGCGCTTAATTACAATTGCTGACAATAATAATTGCACTTAAATGACATTGTCGCTAGTTTTCTATAAAGAAATACTTTTTTTTTTGCATTAGGAGAGACTAATTCAATTTAATAGTAATTAAAAAAATAAACAGAAAAATAAAATAAATTTAAAAATTATTCAAAATTATTATTTAAAGAAAAAAATTCAAAGAATGCGTCATTCCATATAATTTCATAAAATAGTATTTCTCGACTATTTTTGATTTACATATATATATGTAGGATCCGACTATTGTGGGCTTTTAAAACAATAAAATACTAATTCAATTATTTACTAATTATTTAAAATTTAATAAAGAAAGTTAAAATATGATACATTATTTACAGAAAACGTTAATGAATTAGAATTATGCTGTTCAGATGTTCATTTAACATTTGGTCTACTATAGTTCAGTTCGTGGCATAAACAATTTATTTATTACTTCGCTTTCAGTTCTCGTAAACGTCGTCTAAATAAATAATCGTCGAGACGTGCGTGCCTTCTCATCCAGCGGTCAATGGGGAAGTTGCATACGGAAGGAAAAACAATTTCTTTTAATTGTAATCGATAAAATCAATCTTGGGAATCCGAAAAATCCAATTAAAATCGTAAAATTATTTCAAATTAACTTTTAATTAACGTTTTAAAATCGCTAAAAACCAAAACAAAACCACGTGATCCGAAAACGCTCCGTGAGGGGATTGACGTCACAGTACACGAAGTGTGAATGTTTACACTCTTTTACCGCTTGCTTTCCTTTTTGTTCGCTCAATTCTAATCTGTATTTTATAGTTTATTCTTAAAATTTTTATCTTTTGTAAGAAATAACTTAAACCTTCCATAACTATACTATATCTTATATATATATATTTCTATTTTTATTTGTATAATGTCGATTTTGGATTTGTAAAAGAGCAATCGGATAATGTTCCGAAAATAGATGCTCTTTCCATATTTTCATTTTTGAGAAGAAACCTCGATTTTATTAGCGCATAAATATAAGAGTAGCTAAAGCTAAACGATCTAGATTTGTTCTGTATTCATATTTTGAAAATTATAAACGTCTTCATAATAGAATTTTAGCATTGCTTTAATATATTAGTAGTATTTTTTTACATTTCTCTAATTTTTTAGATGCTTGTATGTGAGAATATTTCTTTTTTCATAATGTATGCTTAAAGATTTAATTATAATTAAAATATTCATTAAAATTTCATAGTACATAAAAATATATTTTACTGATTATTTATTTTATTATTATTATTATTTTTTTTTTTTTTAACCAGAATTTTTTAATTGTTATTTTATAAATTACATATGATTATTTTATAGAGCAGTCATTAATTATGTATTTAATATTTACTTCATGTTTTTGCAACGAAAAAAAATTTTATTTTCAAATTGCATTATTTATTTATTATTTTTATTTTATTTTATTTAAAAAAAAAAAAAAAAAAAAAAGTTTACTTTTTATAATTTTTTAAGTAATTTATATATATATATATATATATATTTCAATTTTATCCACTTATTTTTCCATTTAATTTTCTTAAATTTATTTGAATTATATTGTTCTACGTTGTTTACATTAGCAACGGCTGTTACACAACTATTTAT
Organism: Salticus scenicus; assembly: GCA_963930645.1. NCBI lineage: Eukaryota > Metazoa > Arthropoda > Arachnida > Araneae > Salticidae > Salticus > Salticus scenicus. The sequence goes on along the minus strand of OZ005652.1, from coordinate 339,127,477 downwards.
TTATTTAATTAATTCATTTCAAAAGGAAAATATAATTAAATGTTTTTATCGGGAAAATGTTAATATTGCATAAAGGATTAGTCTTATTAAAATTTAAATTTAATAAAAACTTATTTATTATTTATTTAATGCCTTTGAAAGGAAAATCTTTTGTTATTTATTTATTTATTGTACTAATCGAAATGAAATGGTAATATAGCAGAAAAAGTGATTGCAATAAAGTACATGGTGCCAAAATTAAAGTATATTTAATAGATGCTGAGATACAGCTATCCTTAAAATCTTAGTTTTTGAATAATAGCAGCTTTCGCCTCCTGATATGTGCACAAATTGAAGTGCCCACGAAAGACATTGCTGCGGGCAATAAGAACCCAGATCCAAAAAAGCAGGGTACACTGGAGGGAAAGAAGTTGCCGCAGGCTGCGAATAACCAAAACGATGTTAAGAGCGATTTCAATGAATTTATTTTTTAATTATCTATTTATTTATTTTTTGTTTATAGAATGATATAAAAGAAATAAAAGTTTTTTTTTTTTTTGTCAATTTATTAAATTTAGCGACCAGCGAAGCAGGCGAAGACCGTCAGTTATAGTATATGCAAGGGTTGTTCCAGGTTTACTTTTGGGGCTCATTTTTGTGAAAAACAATTTTTTTTTTTTTTTTTTTTTTGTGAAAAACAAAATACCTTATATATTCTAAACATATTTGGATTTTACATTAAGGCTTCATTGATAAATGAATTTTATATATATATATATATACACTGGTGGACAATTGCTAAGGACGGATGACAATAGCTTAGTTATTGTCATCCGTTCTTAGCAATTGTCCACCAGTGTATATATTGCGTTTGATTGCTGAAATTTACTGCAAATTTTTAATTAATTATTTAATACCATTCATATTTATAACTAGATCATGTATAACTTATAAGGTATTATTACATTTAACATATATTTCATGTGTTTATTTTATTTTAAAGTACTTTATATCTTTCCTATTGCTAAATGTTGTTATTATTATTACTTTCTATTTCTATTAATCTTTTCTTTCTATTTTTAAATTTTTCCAAATAAAAAAGTAATTACATTATAAAAATAACTAAACGCGTTTCTATATATATATACATATATAAATAATATTAATATTTTTGTACGGAGACCTTCTTTTAATTTTATTCATTTATTTAGAATGATAAGCGCATGTAATTTTCCTTAAATACTTTTCAATTTCTCAAACTGCATCACTATAATGTTTTTAATTATTCACAATCTTCAGCTGCTATTTTAATAGAAATATTGTTAAGTTATAATATTGAAATGTATTAAAAAAGTTATATATATATATATACAGATATACTGGCATCTTATAATTATAAAAGTAATCTAATTTAGGTTAATTTAGCATAAACTATTCTAGATTATTTAAGCAATGAAAATATGCATATTATTCAGTTAAATATTATTACTCAATCCCAATATTTTATTTCTGTACTCAGTCTATAATAATGATAAAATAATAATAAATCTATGAAACATAATAAAATGAAACAAAACAAGTATTTAAAAGATACATCTTTAGCATAGCATACTAAAAACATTCTTTAAGAAAATTCTATTGATCAACTATTATTTCGATTATAGTTTAATTTGGATTAATAACAGCAGGCGAGTACAAAAAAATATCATTGAAACTTGGTGTTATTTATAGAATGAAGTGATGTTTAATGAGTTCAAATAGTTTTAATATTTTTTTTTTAAAGAAAGAATACAAAATTTCGCTGAATGCACGATTTTTCTTTACAATACAAGAGGGAGAAATTCAGCCGGCAGTTCATTTCATGGATAGTGACGTCACGATAGGTTTTATCACGTGACGCAGCGTTTTCCCGCCAACATGAGAACTACGTCTTTTAAAGTTAATTTATTAAAGCGTCCGGTTTTCAAATATGCATAAAAATGGTATCAAAATGTTTGTATTTTCATGCTCTATCATTTACAAGTCAAAATGAAAAATGTGCAATTTCCCCATTGCACTCTGAACTCCTCTCTTCAAACGCTCTTAGCAGCCGTGTCTTTTCGGAAGCTGCGCTCGCTTACGTCACATTCGCATCTTTCCGCCAGTATTCTGCACTCTTCGTGTCGAAGCTCAGCCGTTTAGGATTCCAGGTACGGCAAACAGAAACTAAGTAGCTTTAGATTCCAATGTTCGGGGAAGCAAGGCCCGATACTATATATATTTGTGTCCCTTATAGGCATACGTGAGAGATGTTTAAAACATTTTTTTTTTTGTTTAATACTACTAACCGTGTATTCTATACAAGTCATCAAAAGGCGTTCTTACGGTTAGAATAGGATCATAATAACTTTATATTTTGGCCCAAATCTATTTGAATTAAATTTATGAGTGCTAATTTTTAATATTAGTATTAAAGTACCTAAGGTAAAGGTATCCCATGCTTAGCTATATTGCTGTAACTTATTAACTAAAATAATTACAAGAGGTCAAAGTTCAAGGTCAAATGTAAAAAAAAAAAGAGTAAATTTTGTAATTTTTATAACAATTCTGTTAAAGTAATCTTGAATAATTGTAAAGCACATCCTAATAAAACAAAATCAGTCTAAAATTACATTGCTCTGTTTGAAAATTGGCCCGAACACCATTTTTGTAAATTCTTATGTGAAATGACCTCCTAAATACGAATATGACACCCATTTTGCCCTATAGACCACCTTTTTTATGGAAGCCCCCCCCTTATATTTTTATCACACTATTAGGTAATTTTATGACTATAAATTTGATTTGTAGGGGGAAATGGTTATTTTAATTGATAAATTTCATCTGAGGGTAACAGAAGTGAAAAGTTATAAAACATGAAAATTTGCAGAAAGGGGAAATTCTAGGGGGGGTAGGGGGGCGGATTTGCCACTGAAATTATAAATTACATTTATTATATTTTATTAACAATTGTTATTATTATTTATTATACACTAGCAAGCTTTGCCCGCTTCGCTGGTCACTATACTTAGATGAGTTGTCAAAATTTCATATCAATATTAATAACCTAAGATAAAGTTCCAGCAGTGATCGGTAGAGGTTTTTCTCACTCGCAACGTGAGGAGTCCGGATCCCAACTGCCATCGGCAGCAACTTAACTGCTTCTTACTTCCCTTTCCCCAGCGGGTAAGTTCGAAGTTTTGCACAATCCCACCAATTTTGCAAGTACATAATGCATACACTTAACCAACATCCACACCAAAATTCTCCCTTTTAAGATTGGTCCTTCTAAGACCCCCGGAGGAGGATAACGGGTAAATCTCGTAAAATCCTGCTACAATAAGTGTCAGATACATATAAAAAATTTACTCAGCAAATTTAATGACTGCAGATCCTAAGACAAATTTAGCGCTGAAAGGTTCTCGAATTTGCTCCGTCGTAACGCTCCAGAAAAAAATAAAAATAAATAAAATTGAAAATAAAATTGAAAATCACACAGACACACACACACACACAAAAAATGAAAAATTGTCTTTGGAAATATTCTAAGACGCATAGCGGTTTTCAATACTTTTATACCATTTTTAATAGAGCTCTACTCAAAAATCCGGAAATTCTGAAATCCCCCCCCCCGAAAAACGATTTTCCCCCTCCCTCCTGTAAAAATCAAGAATTCCAAAATCGTACATAACATTTTATTTATACTCAAGTCAAGTCTCTTCTTGTACAATTTCTTCACCGTGGAAGTAACTTGAGTTATGCTTACAAACTGTTTTTGCTTCCTGCCACCCAGGGTGAAAGGAGGAGGGGGAGAATTTCATTAAATACGGTTACTTTAGGGGTTGGATACATAAAAACAATCCAACCACCAAACTTTGTGACCACGGCTCTCATAAATTTCATAGGACAAATTTAGCGCTAAAAAGGGTATCTCGAATTTGACCTTTGTAGAGTTCAACTCACAAATCGGGAATTTGCAAAATTTCCCCCCAAAATCGATTTCACCCCTCCCTCCCTTTAAAAGTCGAAATTTTCTAAATCACAGATAGCGTTTTATTTTTGCTCTTGTGTAGTCTCACCATGGACAATTTTTTCACTGTGAAGTAATTTGGAGCCGAGTTATGCTTACAAAGATGTTTTCACCTTCTGTCCCCTCCCAGGGGAGCAACGGGGGTAATTTCGATTAATACCGTTACTTTAGGTGTCGGATACATATAAACAATCCAAGCACCAAAATTCGTGACAGCGGCTTCCATAGACTTCTCAGGAAAATTTAGGGCTAAAAGTGGTGTCTCGATTTAGCCCCCTCGTAACCCCGCCCCCCCCCTAAAATAATCGCAAATCCCAAAAAAAACGAAAATGTGTTTCTGGAAATATCCTAAGGGAGTTGCATAGCTATTTTTCAACATCTTTGGTCCATTTTTGGTCCATTTTTGGTAGAGTTCGACTCAAAAATCCGGAATTAGCGAAATTTCCCGCCAAAACTCGTTTTATCCCCTCTCTGCCCTTAAAAATCGAAAATTCCAAAATAACAGATAGCGTTCTATTTGTACTCATGTCTAGTCTCCCCATGTGCAATTTCATTACTGTGAAGTATTTTAGAGCCGAGTTATGCTTACAAACGTGGTTTTGACTTTTGCTCCCCCATGGAGGAGAATTTCGAAAAAACTGATAGATATAATTTTAAGTTGGGTAAAGATCTAAATTACTTCCACTCTCCGTTGAACTCCGTCGAGCCATTCTCACGTGATACACGGACAAAAATAGCGTTACAGACATACATTCACCATGACACACACAAACAATGACACAAACCATGACACACACAGAGAGAAAAAAATTTCTGAAGTTATTTTTGGCTTTCATGGTGTGTGAAACGTGAAGATATTGCAATTTTTTTTTTTTATTCTGGCAAATATTTACAGACAAAAGTCTGATTTTATTAATATAGATTATATTTTGTTTCTGTTTTTAAGTGTTAAAATAATTCTTTTCCATTCTCCAAAACAAATTCATTCCATAAAATTGCTGAACAGTGATAAAAATTCGGGAAAGGGGTGTCGCCCCTAGAAAACGATAGGAGATATCTCAAAATGGAAGTCATATTCGGATTTAGGAGGTTGTTTTACATTAGAATCAGCAAAAACTGTATCAGGGCTTATTTTTGTATCAAAACCACCTATCTTTAAAATCCAGAACAAAACTATTCCAGTCAAATCAAAATTGCAATATTAAGGCCTTACTCTGGGTTCAAGATTTAACTGTCTTCAACACCTTCAAGAAAATCGTTCATTATTATTGAACTCCGTAAATAATATTGAAATTGTAAGAACAAGAGATAAAAGCCTAAAAATTGATATTATTAAAACATGGTACAATACTGTCACATTAAAAATAATGGAATATTGTTATGAAGTTTAGTTTGAAGATCTTCACTCACATGGCTATCGGAAGCTTTCCTCCAATCAACGACTTGCATCACTAAGCATATTAAAACCATACCAGAGTATATCTACAGACGAATTATGCATTTTAACAGGTACTCCTCCCATCATAATTCTTTGAAGCAATAAATTTAGACTACATAATATTTTAAAAGGCATTTCCACAATCAATATCGATAATATTATCATTCGTAACAATAACATAATAAAAACAATTCCAGCTTACAAATTTCCAATTTATTACATTAATAAAAATATAACAATCACAGACAATCCAAATTACACAACTCTCAAAATATATACAGATAGTTCAAAAATGCCAAGGGGAACCTCTTGTGCTTTCCTTGTCTTCGAAAATATTAGAATTATACACAAATTATAAACCAAATTATATATACGTAATTCTATTTTTCAAGCAGAACTCTTAGCTATCATAAAGTCAATTCAAAATATGTAAATATCCCAGTAACAGTAATAACAGATAATAAATCAACATTAGAAACTCAAAAAAATCCATTTCCTAAATACAATATCCTTTTGGAATTATCTAATTTAATACTTAAAAAAGATTTCTCATTAACACAACTTTCATGGACAAGAGCATATGTAGGTACCCTTGGCAACGAAACAACAGATGAACTAGCAAAAGAAGTAGTAATAAATAATTCATATAATCATGAGATCCCTCTTCCTTTCCCAATCTCACTTATAAAATAAAATATAAAAGACAAAATTCTTAGGGATTGGCAACGAGAGTGGCAACATTCCCTAAAAGGTAGGGATACGTACGCAGTTCTTAAAATGACTAATTCCAATTTTATATGCCCCCCCCCCCCCCCCAAAAAAAAAAAAATATATATATATATATATACATATATATATATATATTTATTTATTTATCTCAGGCCATAGTAGTTTCCCTACTTTCCTCTTTAAAATGAATAATTTACCAAATGCACTCTGTAAATGTAAGGAATAAGGTAACCCTTTTCATTATATATTCGAAAAATATATATTAATTAAAAATAATTTTAAATTTAATAGTAATAAATCTATAAGGTTAAACTTAAAATCAATATTATTAAATCCAGATAATTATACAGTAGTCTCCCGATTAACCGGGATCGGATTATCCGGGTTGCGGATTATCCGGGACGGCTCAAAAAAAAAAAAAAAAAAAAAAAAAAAAAAAAAAAAACCGAATGCGGAAATGTGCTGGAAGACCGCTTTCTTCTCAACTCTTCATTCTGTAATGGACTCGTCCAGTTGACTTTGAGCCTAGCCAGCAGGTTTTTCTCCCGTTCTGGAATGCGGAGTCAGGAGATGATTCACCCACCGTTGCAGTATTAGTACTGTTTAGATTATTAGTTCACACGTGCTATATATACGCAAAAGGGTCGTTCTTAGTATAAATCAAAAGCTGGAAATAATTAATAAATCAGAAAATGGACATACAGTGAAATCTTTAATGCGTGAATATGAGATTGGTGATCAAACTGTGCGAGACATTATTAAAAAGAAACAAAAATTACTCGAATTTGCTGGAAATTCAGATAGTCCAAAAGGAATGTGTAAGAGAAAAACAATGAAAACCTCAACATATGAAGATTTAGATAAAGCCATGGTTGTGTGGTTTAACCAACAGAGAGCTGCCGGAATTCCTGTATCAGGTGCTGTCTGTACGGCTAAAGCAAAACATTTTTTTAAAGAGCTTGAAATACCCGGTGATTTAAATGCTTCGAGTGGCTGGTTAACGAGATTCAAACAGAGATATGGTATTCGTAAAATAACTGTGCAAGGTGAAAAACTCAGTAGTGACAAATCTGCATCTGAAAATTTTGTTTTAGAATTCCAAAATTTCGCACGTGAAGAAAATTTGAGTGCCGAACAAATATACAATGCGGACGAAACTGGTTTATATTGGAAGTGTTTGCCACAAAAGACATTAGCATATGAAACAGAAAAAAATGCATCAGGACACAAGATGCAGAAACAGCGCATAACAGTATTGTGTTGTGCTAATGCCTCCGGCTCACATTTTTTAGATTTGTGTGTTATTGGAACTGCAAGAAAGAAAAGAGCTTTTTCAAAAATGAAGAAAGATTCAAGTTTGCCTGTAAGTTATTACAGTAATACAACAGCTTGGATGACTGCAGAAATATTTTCTGACTGGTTTAAAACTAAGTTCGTTCCTGCAGTACGAAAACATTTGGAAAATGCCGGTCTTCCTGAAAAAGCTGTTCTTCTGCTGGACAATGCACCTAGTCACCCAAATGAAGAAATTTTAAAATCAGAAGATGGGAATATTTTTGTGAAATATCTGCCCCCAAATGTGACAGCTGACATCCAACCTATGGATCAGGGTGTCATTCACAACCTTAAAACAGCATACCGTAGAAATTTGCTGCTTAAGTTGGTAGAGGAAGGATACGATAATTTGCTTTCTTTTTGGAAAAATCTAACAGTTTTGGATGCAATTTATTATGTTGCTGATGCTTGGAAATCAATAAAAAGCACCACGGTTATAAAATCATAGAAGGCAATTTTACCGGATAAAGAAAAGGAAATTCCTATAGAAGACGATGATAGTACAGATTTGCAGAGAAAAATCTTAAAAGAATTGAGAAAGTTAGACAGTTCTGAAAATGTTGACGAAGAAGCAGTGCAGCAATGGATTAACGAAGATTCTAAAATAGAATGTTACGAAGTTTTAAGTGATGATGATATTGTGTTACGTGTTGCTTCTGATTCAGATAAAACAAGGAATTACGAAGAATGTTCTGAAAGCGATGAAGAAAATCTTGTAACTCATCAAAAATTAAGTCACGGTGACGCATTAGTACACACTGAGGCTTTACTTAATTACTTGGAGCAAGAAGATGAAAGCACACCTGCTGAAAAAATGATGTTGAGAAATTTGCGTAGCAAAATTCGTCGAAGAGTAAATGAGAAACAAAAACAGACTTCTATAACTTCATTCTTCACAAAAATGTGAGGTAAACTAAATTTCTTTTTTTTTTCTTTTTTGTAAATTATTCTAATTGTAAATCTAAATAGCATTAACATTTATGTTCATTCGCTTCCTTTTATAATAATAAAATCCTTAATGTCCTATTGTAAAAAATTTTATATTTTCTCACGATTTTTTCTTAATGTTCCATCAAAATTTGTATAAATTCGATTATCCGGGATATTCGCTTATCCGGGATGAGGCATTTCCCGACCATCACGGTTAATCGAGAGTCTACTGTAATAAGCTAAAACATATTTATAATACTTTAAACAAACATTACTCATTTAATAAATGTAAATTTGAACGCTACATCCGTTGACTTACTTTTCTTTGTTAATGAAATGTAATCTGTCTAAATGTAATTATTATTAATATTATTTATTTTATTTTTTTCATTTTAAGCTTTCCTCAAAACAGTCTTAAGTACAATTTTCGTTGTATCTCCTATCAGTAAATTAAACTACGGTCTTTTGCCTTAGAAGGACCGTCGGCAAATTTTTTCTCCTCTGGGAACAAAAATCCCTATAACAACGCGGTTTGGAACCCACGGTGAGAGACCAATGTAACCAAATTATTAGGGCTCGATTTTTTTTTTTTTTTTTTTTTTTTTTTTCCGCGCCGTGTTATTTAATTTAACGTTTAATTTTCTACTTTAGAATGCTTCAGTTATCCTAATTACGCAATTTAAAATCTATACAGTCTTTTAAAAATCAAAACCGTAAAATAATACATACAGTATACATGACAATTTAATGGATTAATAAATTGTCAAATATATATACAGTAGAACCTCGATTATCCGAACCTCGATTAACCGAAACTCACCTCGATTAACCGAAACTCTCCGTTAACCGAAGTCGGTTTCTTCTTCACTTTTTTTTTTCACTTTCTACTATCATCTAAAATTTTCTCTTAACAAACATGTATTTTTAAAGTTTTTTTTTCCACATTCCTTTTGTATGCAAGCCATCCTTTCCAAATTACGAGTGCAGATAAATATTTTAGATGATTATTTTCTCGATTATCCGAAGTAAGTTAGGTCCCAATTACTTCGGATAATCGAGGTTCTACTGTATATATATATATATATATATATTATTCCATTCCTTTTTGGTTTATGGAGGTTTTAAAATATCATTTGTGTCATTTTTCTGACAGTTCGGGGACCTGTAAACTGTAAAGTGTCAGAAAACATACAAATACAAATATATTTTGCCATTAGTGTGATTCCAGAGAGTAATTTGTGGGATATTTTATTTTGTAGTTTTGTTCCCTAAAAGAGTTATTCACTATATATATTGGTAAAACTTTTACGCTTGACCTTACATTTTGACCTATTTTAATTATATTAGGTATTAAGTTACAGCAATATAACTAAACATGGGACACTTTTACAATATTTATTTTAATACTAATATTTAAAATAAGCATTCATAAATTTAATTTAAACAGATTTTTGCCAAAATAAGAAGGTCCGATAATCGCATTTTTGACCGTGAGAACGATTTTTGATGAGCTGTATAAAACACAAGGTTAGTAGCAAAAATAAATAAATAAATAAATAAATAAATAAAAGATGTTTTAAACATCTCTCACGTGTGCCTATAAAGGACACAAATACGAAAAAAATAAAAAAATAAAAAATAATAAAAAAGTAGTCGAGCAACACACTTTCACGAAATTATATGGAAAGATCCGCATCCGGAAAAAAAATGACCAGATAATAATAATAATAATAATAATAATAATAATAATAATAATAATAATAAAAACATTTACTAGAAAACACATTTAACTTAATATTAGTACAGATTTATTTCAAATTGAATGTTTTCTTGTTTGCTGTCGTTGTCCACAATCGTTGCACTTAATGCTGTAAAAGATGCAGCCTTCGTGCCACCACCTGCCATAAATAATATACATAAACTAGTCCATGAGAAATCATTTAATTGAAAATGTTTTATAATACTGCCATTCTATAAAAATTCCGTGTAAGACTTAGGAAAATTCAAGCAATCATTTTTTAAAACAAGAGAAACTAATCACATTTTATATTAGACGCTTGAAACAATCAACCTGCATATTCAAGTCGGCACTTCACAAATGATATTGTACAACGGAGTCTCATTGCGTCCACTCTATTTTTTTCCACCGATCCGCTGTGTACGCAGTCTCTCCTAGTTTTACCTAACTAATAAGTATTTCGACATCTTCGATTTTAGACGCTTTGCCAAATATCTAAAACAAAAAAAGAAATATTACCAAAATATCTTGAAACTTAGGAAGTAAAAAGAACACGTTATGCTTCCTATATTTCAGCAAAAATTCTGCCCCGAAAAAAAAAGGGGGAACTAGTAAAAAAATTGAACAAAAATCAAAATATATTCGATCACCCTGTAAAAAGCAATGTTTCAAATGCGTCTTGGCCATTGCTTGTGATTATAAGGCTTCTTGTTATTATCTGTATATTTTTTTATGAGACCACAACATATATTTATGGTGATATACCGGTTTCTTAAAAAAAATGCAAAGAAATTGCCTCTTTTTAAATTATAACTTGTAGGGTATTAAACCCAGTATAAAGCCATTCTTTGAAAACTTGGCATACCACATTCGACACAGCATACTGCAAAACTACGCAAGCTTTAAAAAGGTTCATTTGCATAATTTGTTAACCCAAAGTATTGAGCGACTTATATGAAAGCCCCATACAAACGTCGTGGAAATTCATGGATGGAACACGGGCGCAGAATTCATACCGGAATCTGTTTAAGAAATTTCTCTACCTATAATATCGTTGATTTAAGAAGTAGAGAAATTTCTTACATCGATAGTGGTATGAATTCTGCGCCCGTGTTCCATCCCTGGAAATTCAAAAAGTTATCTGTGATGGAATAAACTGATACTCAGTTCCTCGCAAAAAAGAAAAAAAAAAAAAAAAAAAAAAACTAAGCTATAATGGGTTTTACTTCACATTTTTATTTTGATACAATCAGTGCTAATACAGTGTTCATTGATTGTAAATAAATTCTGATAAAACCCTCTGTCATCTCTTTCTTTAGAGGACTTTTTTTTTTTTTTTCACATTATATTGAAATTCTTCGTTTTAAAATTTATAAATTATATAAATTGTTTAAATAAATTTTTATTTATTTATTTTTTTAATTATATCAGTTGATAATGGAATTAATATTTGTAAAATTTACTTATTTATAAATTACGTAAATTGCAATAAAATTAGGCACATTCAATTAAAGATATATGTATGCTAATTTTATCACTTTATCTTAATTAATAAAAAGTTTTTTTTTTTTTTTTTTTTTTTTTTTTTTTTAATAACAAACAATTGAGAGCAATGCTTTTTTAAAGGTGTGTACATTAAATTTGGGAAAGTAGAAAGCGTAAGCATTCGTACAAAAATGTTCCATGAATTTATAAAAAATTCCGTAAACTACAATTTTGCTTTGGTTTTCCCTCCTAGTGTTCATATTCATTACTTATAGGTAATATTCATAAGTTATCGATATTCGTAGCTCTATAATAACAAATTAACATCAAATATTTTTAATGCTTTATACCAAATATTTAAAACAAAACTTCGAAATATTAAATTAATTTTCTTGGCCTTTTTTTATCAAAAGACCATATTTTTAAAGCGGAAAAAAAAAGAAAGGATGAAGTTTAAAAAATATATAATTTTTAAGTTTGCAAAAACATGATTTATCTCAAAAATAAAGGGGGGGGGAAAACTAGTTTTTCCTGCTGTGCATTTCTTTTTCTTTTTTTTTTTTTTCTTTTTTCTTTCTTTTTCTTTTTCTTTTTTTTTTTTTTTCAAATTTCAAATTAAATCGAAAAGCCTAATGTTTATTTAATTTTTCTAAGGCAAATATTCCCATTTGGGAATATCGAATGATAAAACTCATTAAAAAATATTCTGTCAATATTCTCTTGAAAAATGTTAAAGAAAAAAATTAAAAACGACGTTTTTCTTAATTTTTTGCACTGCGAAGCTTAAAAAAAATATAAATAAGAAAGACAATCCAATATTTCATAAATAAATAAATAAATAAATAAATAAAAATAAAAATAAATGAAGATCCAATATCCATTCAATCATTTTTATGTTTTCATATTATTAAATTAAGTTTCAATGTGGTAGTAATAATAAAAAAATGCACTTAGTATATTTTATTAAAAGTTCAAAAGAGGTATTCTAAAGAGGAGCCACATTTTAAAAGTAAAAATGTAAATCAAAAGAAAATTAAAATAATTATCTTTTTCATAATTTTTTGTACTGCGCAGCCTTAAAAATATATATATATTACGTGAAAAAACATTCCAATATTTCTAAAAAGTTGATTGAAATAAATCATACTACTAAAAGAAGATTTAATGTGATAATATTAATCAAAAATGCGCCTGCACTTTCCCAAATGGAACATTTTTGCCTGATTCTTGGCAACAGAATTTCCTCTAATGCCAGTTTTTTTTTTTTTTTTTTTTTTTACAAATGAAATAAGAGCAACAAGGTGATAAACTAGGATAAATTTATACTATTTATTACAAATTTTAAATACAGAACTCAGTAAATTTTTGTTTATTCACGACTAGCTTTGTATTTGTAAATGAATGGTTACATAAAGTATGACCACAATTGTTTCGAATACTATTCATAGTAAACCCATTTTCTTAATTTAAAATTTATTGGTTAGCGCTAGTAATGTTTTTACATTTATAATTGAGTTTAACGTATTCTTGTATACATTTGTTAAAGCTACTCTTGATGGTGTGGTAGTAAGTAATATTTCGTTAGTTTTTCTGAATACAAATCTAAGCGAAGTACCTTTGATATTTTTTTACTATGTGTAATTTGTTGATTTTTTTTTTTTCGTAAGTAGAAATATAAAACAGATGTGGACTGTCAGAGAACATTAAATTAAAAAATGTTTCTAAATGGCAGGAATTTATTCCACTGTACTGTGAAATATTAATGTAATCATATAATCTCATAGAAATTTATACCCACTGTAAAAGAATAGTCAGAAGTTGCCGATGTAGATGTTTATAATATGGAACATAATAAATAAATAAAAATTCTATCTATCTATCTATATCTATATCTATCTATCTATCTATCTACCTATATATATATATATATGTGTGTATATACATAAATGACCATCCTTAAACAAAACAATTTTAAGAAAAGATGAAAAAGAAAATTCCAATACCAATATTCGACCTGTAATTTATTTCTACATATTTCTAGAAGGACTGATATGCATTAAAGCCTAATGCACCTTTACTGAATAACTTTCCTGCAACACGAAGCAATATGCGGTTCTACATGTCTGTATGCATATCTATATGCATTCGTTCTTTTATAGTCTGAAGAAAAGATCAATAAATTAAAAAACAAATTATTTCACTCTCCCTCATTTTATGTACTATTAGTTATATCTTCAACATCTGCCAACCAAATATATTTTAATCACTACATATGTATGTTCAAATTTAAAAACTAAAATTTTCTGTTTTCCTGGAGGTTTGAACATTTACTTTTCATTTATTTTGTATATCTAATATTTTCTTTTTCTGCTTCTATTTTTGTATACATCTGTTTTGTTTGTTATTATGTTGACGAGTTTTTTTCATTTGTATTTTCTTGGAATATAAGCAGTTAGATAATTTTTAATATTTTGTAAAGAAACACTTGAACAAAAAAAAAAAAAAAGAATAATTTCTACGGTACCTTTTGATCACATTTCCATATTATTTTATTATAATATTAAAATTTCAATAATAAATAACATAAAATAAATATACATAATTTTTTTTTTAAATGATATTATGTATGCATGTAACATTTAAATGGATTCAAGTTTAGAAATATCGGAAACCTTCAGATTAGGTATACGTTCCTATGTATAAACTTAATTGTGGATTTTTCATTTTTTAAAATTATTACTATTACTACTAATAGTAGTATTCCTACTGTAATCGATAATTAAATTATCTCGTTAAATTTAGGATTTTATTATTATTACTTTTCTTCCTTTATATATATAATAAATTGCTTTAATATTCATATGCAGGTCGTTTTTGTACTTTATATACAAACTTGGTGGAGAAGTTGGAAATATCAATAGAAAACAAAATCACTTACGAAAGCAGGGTCCTAAATAGATAGGTGACGCAGTAAATGAGCTTTGGAGGCAGATACATTCAACATGGTGGTCACTCCGTATGGCCCTCAAGATCACCCAATTTATCTTCCCTTAATTTTTATTTGTGGGATGCCATAAATGTCATTGTCCAGAAAACGCCCGTATATTCTGATATAGACTTGTTGCAAGAATCGACATCGCTGCTGCTACGATCTACGAAATGTTCGGTACAGTCGGCAGCCAAATTAATCGAGCGCCAACAATAACTCCTATATAAAAAAAAAGTACACTTAATACTGTTTTGTTAAATAAATCCTTGTCGACTCTGGTTCTTAGACTGACTAAGAATATGATTCGACGAGGATTTATTTCACAAAACAGTATTAAGTCTACTTTTTTTATGTATAGGAATTATTGCTAACGCTCGAATAATTTTACTGCCGACTGTATTTTCAAAAATGTTTGCCAATCCTTGCAGTGTAGGTGTCATGAATGCTGATGGATGAAATTTCGATCACCTCCTGCGATGTTTTTAACCATTCTCTTATTATTATTATTATTATTATTATTATTATTTGTGCAATAAAGTGCGTAATTTTGTTTTCTGCACTATACCCTTACTTTGTCTTTATGTCTCTTTATCACTCGAGGGCGGCGTTTGGACTCTCCTTAAAATTCCTACTGATTTTTTCTACCTCCCATCCAAATTTGTAAATGGAGTTTTAATATACCCTGTATATTTTTTCCTATATGTGCATTTCTTTTCATTGTTATTCACACACACACACATATATATATTTACTTATTCCGCTTGTAATATAAGTCCACTATAAGAAAACCTCATTAAATTTAACTTTTTTAAAAATTAACTTAATAACATGGAAGACATATATTTTTTTTTATTATAACTTTCTTTTACTGCTTGTTTTAAAGTAGAATTTCATGTAACATGTTGTCATTACTCTTCACAGTTCAACTTTTGGCATCTTCGTAAGAATCTTCTTTAGAGCTACTCTTTAAAGCTTAAGAATCTATTTAGGTATATTCCTAAAGATTTCAGAAGTTCTATATTCCGCGTGAAAAGATATTTCTCCGAAAAATGGGTATTTCTTGAGCACATATTCATCCAAGTGATCCCTCGCGAAATCTTAAAAATTTAAATCTTGAATCTGGTGTCAATCATGTGAATCTTCATTTTATTTTGCATTTCTTGCTGTAGTATTCCCTTTTCACAAAATAATGGATTGCTTAGAAAAGTTTATTAATTTAACAAAGGATTTTATTCATAAAGAAGTGTGGAATTATTTTAACTCATCCATTCATTATTTTAAATGACGTCAATAAATACCTAAATGTAAGTGAACATTGAAATTTTAAAGCTAAACAGTCCGCTTTAAATTTTTGAAAAATAAATAAATCTTTTGTTTATTACCGAAATTTTTGCAAAACTTTTTAGGATAATACAGTTTTGAAAGATCAATATAAATCAATATTTGAAAGTAGCTGTTATTTATTTCCATAAAATTTCTAAGCTGTATTACATGCATTATATGATAATTTGCTTTCCTTAATTAAATTCAGTTTTATATTTTTTTGCAAACATGTATTAAAATCATGTCGTACGCATTTCAGCTAATACATATAACTATGTATTAATGTGGTAAATTAAATGAGATGTAAGTACAGGCATAAACAATAGGATGAAAGCATGATATTAAAACAGAAAGTATTATCGGGACAGACACTGATAAATAAAGAAATTGAATAATTGAATTAAGTAAAAAGCAGAAAATAGCAAAAACATTTCAAATAATAAATAAATAAATATATAAATAAACCTGTAAAACAGAAATATCTGTTTGCTATTTTCAGCTTTTTTTTATTGTTGTTATTATTATTAATGTTATTATTATTATTTTTTTTTTTTTCACATTACCTTACTTTTTAGTGATCTGCATTATTTCACTTTTCCATTGGTTGCAGTTCCCCTCTTTCTGTTGGTTATCATTTTCGTGTTCCTATTGGTTACTTTTTCTTGTTTGTTCTGATTATTATATTTCTACTTTTTCTGCTGGTTATCATTCTTCTCTTCCTATTATTTGTATGTGCCGTTAAAACTCTCTCTCTCTCTCTCTCTCTCTTTTTTTTTCTTTTTTTTTCACTCTGCCTATTTGGTAGCCGAATGGTTAGCGCTTTGCTCTTCTGGTGTCTCCTATTTAATATTTATTTATTATTTTTCACTTTACCTTAGTTTTTAGTGATTTGTACTATTTTACTTTTCCATTGGTTGCAATTCTCCTCTTTCTGTTGGTTATAATTTTTATGTCTTCTTGTTGGTTATTCTTTTTTGTTTGTTTTTATTATATTTCCACACCTTCTGTTTGTCATCATTCTTGTCTTCCTATTATTTGCATGTGCCATTAAAACTCCCTCTCTCTCTCTCTCTTTTTTTTCTGACTATTTAGTAGCCGAATGGTTAACGCTTTGGTCTTTTGGTGTCTGCTATTAGATTTATATTTATTATTTTTTACCTTACTTTAATTTTTAGTGATTTATACTATTTTACTTTCCCATTGGTTACTTTTCTGTTGGTTATCATGTTTATGTCTTTCTGTTGGTTATTCTTCCTTGTTTGTTCTGATTATATTTTTCTTCATCTCTTCGTAATCATTCTTGTCTTATTATTTGTATGAGCCATTAAGACTCTCTCTATCTCTTTCCCTCCTTTTATCGTGATAAGTGTAGAAGCTCAACATACTATTAAGTCACTCCTTCTTGATAAACTTCTAAGCAAACATCTACGGTACGCATTAGAATCTCGCATAACTTACTGGAATGTTCCATAAGTCCACCGAGTCATTGAAATCGCTCTAGGTAAAAGGTTTTGGACTGGAAAATTACTTCACAACCTTTATTTTAAAACGTTTTTGCAAAAATACTGATATTCAAATGACACATCTCGTTTTTTGCAACGTAAGCAGCTTTTCACCTAGGACATTCAAATATGAGCCGAAACCTTCGCCACCTGAAAAAATCTTCAGTGGACTTCCGATTTCCAAGCTTGACATCTCCGAGCGATTTTGAGCATTTTATCGCGTGACGCCTCACTTCCATATATACATATTTTCAAATTGTTATTAATAAGATAAGCTCCGTATGTACATAAGACAGAATACATGGAATGATAATTTCGTAATAGATATATTTTACAAATTTATCATTAACCCTTTCGCTACCAGAGTCTCAGGAGAAAAACTGCCACCACAGCCCAGACGTCTTATTATTTAAATATGACACCAATTGTCATTTACTTTTGTGGGATGTATCTATAACGTTCTAACTAAGACCAATAACATCCTGTATCTATTTTATTGTTTTATAACATAACCCGTCCGTGTGCGACACGATTTGGGTGCAAACAATTATCATAAACTGATAATGAACACCCGTCACATATTTGTGACGCCGGGCTCAGGTAAGAAAATCGGATCATCACAATATAAGTGACGCTTGTAGCGAAAGGGTTAAAGAACCATTCATCAAAGGTTAATTTATTGAATTACAAAGTTAATACAAATAAAATAAAATTTCTGCGAATATTGGAAAAAAAAGAAATAAATTAATAAAAGAAATGCTTTAGTAATAGAATTTATGACTTACATTGACTAACGCAAACTTTGCTTGAACTTTGCACACAGTACGTTAGGTTTTATTTTCTTCTAAATTTATTTAATGATAAATCTATATTTTTAAAAAGTTTTTAAACTTTTAGTAAAACTATTCTATTTGAAAATCCATTCTTCAAAAAAGTTTTGACACAAACAAACAAAATTTCGTATAACTAAAAAAAAAAAAACTGATTGACAATTATTTGAAATTTTTCTAATGTTAGGACTTTAATCTTTTAAATTAAATTACTTAGGTGAAAAAAGATACGCAAAAACTCAAAATACATACTTTAAAGAAAGATGAGTATCGTTGTTATTCTTGAAAAGATCCTTAGTAAGGTTTTTGGGTATATTTTGTCACAAAGGGTTACATTTAAAAAAGAAAAAAAAAATGTAATTTTCTAAATTTGAACAGCAACAATATTATTTTTTTTTTACATATTTTAGCTTAATATGTAATACGAATAAACATTTTAAATTTAAGTTTGAGTTACAGGTTGACAAAATATATGATTCTAAAAATTATAATTGTTAACTTATAAAATACCATTTGTAGGCTCAAGTGCTAGTAATAAAGTATGCATTTTATTGCGTAATAGTGTTTATGGATGCTTTATAAAATTAATGTTTATAAAATTAGTGTTTATGGATGCTTTATAAATAAATTTCTGAATTATGTTTAAAATAAATAACATAGAAATAGAAATAAATACATAATTTCATGAATTATGCTATCAGTAAAAAAATGTATAAAGCCTGTAAGATATTTATAAACGTTATAAACCACACTGTTATGAGAGATATTGTCGGCCATGAGAGATAAAAATTTACATATTACTAAAATTTTATCTAGATAGAAGCTTAATTTGTATTTGTTATCTTTGAAACTTTTCTACATAATCTTTATCTTACGTTGTATATTTCTACATTTCACCCAGCCTTTCGTCATCTTTCGAAGCCTGTCATTGTTGAACAGGACAAATGTGGGTTACTTTTATCTACGACTTCTTAAATACAAACAAAGGGATATTAAGCTTTAATTTTTAATATCTTTCATATTAAAACGCAGAAAAATTATAATTAGCTATCTCGTTTACTATAGTGGACTATAATTAAAGGTCTTACCAAGCTTAGCTAGTGGACGATTTCCTTTACGATAAAAACTTAGAACCTTGGACCTACTTGGACTAAGCCTTATTTAATGGGTTTAATATCGAACAAAAGGGCGAATAACACCAGATCACCTATTCTACGAGCTACCTGAGCGTTTCATAGAAAAAAGCTGCGGCCGGAGAATCTTCGTTCACACTTTTGACTGTAGGCTTCTGTCTCCTAGGTGAACATCGTCAATGCGACTTCACTTTTCAGAACTTTTAGACACATTACTCGAGCGGCACACCTACAAGAATGCACTAATAAGAGCGCTCAAGCGCACGCGCCTGGATGCTGGATTACGAAAAAGGCGCTTAGAGCATGCACCTGAATCTTGGAATACGATAAAAACTTATATGAATGACCACTTATTTAGGACATGCTAGGCAGGCGAGTTGCTTCCCATTTAACTTCAAAAACCTGTGCCAAAGCTGGACATGATTTTTTAAAAGATGTGGGAAAGAATATCTCTATCTATTATAAATAAACTAATAGAATCTTTAACATATGTCCCACTTTGCTTTCTGAGAATGAAAGATCTACTCCGCATTCCCCCCCACCCACCCACCCCACAAATTACAACTTTTGGTTGCTTTTATTAATACATAATTTGTATATTTTGCGTTTTTTGTTTTGTAAAAAAATTAATTAATTACATTAAATAAATTTTAATTATATATTTATTTCTTATTGCCCATTATGTCTATGAAAAATGTGTCAGCCACGAAATCCCAATTGTAGTGTTATAACTAATTGTAAATATGATCGGATTCAATGTATCTTTTCATTAGCCGCTAAATTAAATATATATATATATATGCGAAATAACATAAAAATTTCGAATAAATTAAATTAAATTATACCTATTTATTGAAAATAAATAAAATTAAAATGCAAAGCGAGTGCAAGGTAAGTGGAGCAACATATTGCCTAAAAAAAAAAAAAAAAAAAAAAAGATAGCTTTCAGCAGCGCCAATTCATTTTATTCATTTTACCTGTATCAGTTTTATCTAATTCTTAATGCTAATTTTAATTTAAAAAAAAACTGAGTTAAAATAACTTTATTGGTTTTATTAAAATTTGAGAATAATTAATAAATAGTATAACAACGGTTAATAAACTGCTGATATTTTTTTTAAATCGAAATAAACTGGAACGCAGACAATTATGATGAGATATTAATTAAAGGTTAAAATTTTTATGAGGCGGACGTTATTATACTTAAAAAAGAAAAAAAAAGAAAATTCAGAACGTTTTACTATTAATAATTGAATAATTGTTAAATAGAAAAATTAATGGCTTTATAAATAATACAAAAGTTCGATATATTTATTAGGATTTTTTAAATTAAATATAAAAATAAATGTTTCAAAATAGCAAGATAAATGATTTAAAAATAGCTAAACGTTTTACATTAATGTAAATATAAGAATAATTTGTAGCAAAAGTTTCCTGTATAATCATTTAAACTAACATTTGTTAAAACAAAATGACAGTAATGATTGTTTAATCGATTAGTATCGTTGACTTTGCTTTCTTCTATATCAACAAGAAGAAATTATTGTATCTAACAAAAATTTTTGACTTCCGATTTCAATGGATTTATATGTGTTCGTATGTCCCAAACACGATTTATTATTTTTGGAAAATGTCTGTCTGTCTCTGTATGTGTGCCTGCGTGTTATAAAAATTTTATGGACACTGTATCTCAAGAAATAATTGGCAGGAATCTACAAAGCTGTTTAACTGTTTAATATTTATGTAAAGTTTCTTCGAATTTCCAATTGGCTATATCTCAGCATCTGCCGGTTAAATTCGAACAAAGCTACATTTGTAAAATATTTATTATCACAAGCTATGCATTTTAAATTTTTATGCATGCATACCCCAATAAGTGGCGCTGTGATATAGAATGAAAAAAAAAATCCGATAAGAAGCAGGGTATTATTTTTTAATTTTTTATCCAGACAGAATTTTATGAAATATTCCCAGTTAGTTATAGTTATAATGATTATTTCAGGAATTATTGTTACATTTATAAATGTTTTATAAGAATAAAAATAACTTTTGTACATGTTTATTATTGAATCAAATCCGCAGAAACATAATTTATCACAGTTTTCAATAAAGGTTCAACATGTGCTGAAGATTGAGTTGGTATTCCAAAGGTTATAGAAAGCAATAGCAGCAATAAATCATCCGTAGTGTCAATAAATGATGAAAAATGAATTGAAAAATGATAAGCACTCACATTGCAAAGAAGTTTATTAAAAAGGCCCATTGAAATTTACGAAAAAAAATATGTATACCTATATATGCCTTTTTTATTCTCTTTATTCAATAGATCTGGAGTCAAAAGGTTTATCATAAATTACGTTTATTGTATTAAAGAAACATTTCTGTTGTGTATTTTTTTTTTTTTTTTTCGAATGTCTAAATAAAGATGAAGTATATCGATGAATAATATTTCTAAGGTGATCAATTGCGCTTTAGATTTGAAGCAAAACTTTATTTGTTTGGGAGGATCATAAAATCATTTCAAATTATTTTGGAACTTAAAGGGATTTTGAACATTATACATCTTTTTTGTAAATTACTGTTTTTAAATTATAAAGATTCGGATAAATATTCATTGAAACACACCAATATTATGTACATTAAAATTTCTCTGAATCGATTTAAGTTTAATAATAATAAAAAGAGCTTAAATTTAAAATAAGTGCTTTCTGATAATTAATTTTTTTTTTCTCCTTCATATTACTCTATTATTGTTTAGCAGTATATTATAAACTAAATTGTAAATTATTTTGTAGCTTTACTGATAAGTTATTATTTTTTTATTATTTTTTTTTTATAATTTAATATAAAAAAAATATGCTTTTATGAAAACTATTTATTTATTTTAAATTCAAGTAATTTTTTAGACGTTTTATGATACTTAATATTATTATGCTCCAAGGTTTGTGCAAAATTCCAAAAAGGTTTGTGCAAACTCACGCTTAGGTTGGTCTGAAGACATGGTATCACAATTTTAATCCACCGCGGAGTGTATGATTGCCGCATATCAGAAGTCTGAGAACGACTCACTGTGCCAGATGCTTTCGAAAAGCGTGTGGTGTTTCACAAGGCTTCACGAATTTTTATTCTCAAATGTTACAGCAATCTGTTTGATTAAGAAGCGATGAGATTATATTATGTATATTTTTGTAATAGATGATATTATGTATACTTTTCTAAAGTAAATTTATTTTAAATTGATATTTAATGTAAATAAATAAGTATATATATTATTATTATCATTATTATTATTATTATTATTATTATTATTATCATTTTTTGGTATAATTTATATTTTTAATTAGTGGATTTATTATATATTGTATATATTTATGTATATATGTATAATACTTAATAAATATGCTGTTATCTAAAAAAAAAAAAAAAAAGTCCGCATATTAAGATTTAAATAGTTTTTTGTGTTATGAATAAAATACAGTCGAATCGCGTTAACGGGAATCTCAAGGAGAATGAAAAAGATTGTTCATTTTATCAGTAGTTCATGCTATCAGTAACTAATCTTCATATGACTAAACTAATCTTCATTTTGACGGGGATCGTGGAAACAGTTCATGTTAAAAGTAATTTACGTTAACAGTGTTCACATTAACGAGGTTCGACTGTATTTTTGTTCTAAAAAATGAAATACTTTTTGAATGAGAAAAATGAAGAAATCTTTTACTATTTTTTATTTTATATTATATTTTATATCATTTTATTTGTTTATTTTACGTACTTGGAAACTATATATATATATATATATATATATATATATATATATATATATATATATATACTATATGTATATAATACAGAAAATTCAAATAGTTTAAAAGTCATTTTCTTTCCTTACATTTTTTCAGCGAGTGTTTTCCATTTCATCGGTTCTTATGAATATTACTTTCTTTGTCCTTCACAATGGACTCTATATTTGAGTTCTGGACAGAAAATTGTTTTCCTTAGAAATTGAACTCTCAAAAAGTGGAAGAACCTAAAAATAAAGAATGCATTTATAAATTTTTTCTTTAAAGAAAAAAATAAATAAATAAAGATTATTCAGTTCTGTCTTGAAAAATTTTAATGTGTTTTTGATAGTTGTAAGAACTTGGGTACAATTTGGGCGTTCACTAAAGAAAAGTTTCTCTTTTAAAGAAATCACAAGCGTTTGAGGGAAGCATATATAATTTTAAAGCATTTCTCTCTTTCTTTTCTTTTCCTTTTGATATTTAAATTCTCTAAAGTTTTAAATGATTAAAAAATTACAAAAAAAAAAAAAAAAAAAAAAAATTACAAAAATAAAATAATAATAAAAATAAAATAAATAAATAAAACTTGTCACCTACTGATGTTAGTAGTCGTTTCGCGCATAATGTGTCGTCCGTTTTCGTAAAAATCTGGGAAAATCTATCATAATGTATGAGCGTTACATGATTTTACTTTCTTGTTTTTACTACAATTTTTATTGAAACATCCACAGTTTTTTTTTTTTTTTTTGTTATATTTATATCTACAATATTGGAAAACCATCTATTATCTATACCTGGTGCATAATTTTAATTTTCTTTTCCTTTTATTTTATCATTAGTTTTCTTTTCCCCTTCTCAGATAATAAATATTTCATAATTCATTATTCGACTCGCGTTCACTTTTATTTTAAATTTATTCATTTACGTAAGAGAATGAAATATAATTTATGAGTGACGCATGACTTTATATATATAACATTCACATAATCATACACAAAATCATTTTTCCTTTTATTACAATTCCCACAATATAGGATAGTTTTTCATAATTTAAGAGAGAGGGATGACTTTACTTTCTTTTTTTCTCTTTAGTACACAGACACTTTTATGCACGCACAAACATGCAAAACATAATTACATTTTTCATTTACATATTTCGTGATTTACAACTGTATATTTATAATATGATAAAATGTTAAACTTTATTTTGTTCATGGTAATCCACTGGAAATTCTAACGACGATTTTATAGTAGATTTTTAAAAATAGCCTACGTGAGCGCATGAAAAGTGTATACAGGGGGAAAATATTTCACTTACAAAAGAAAATAATCTTCTTTGGACACAACAATCTATGAAGCTTCTTTTTATAACAACAAGTTCAGTGAAAAAAAACATATATACTTAAACTGTTACATTTTGAACGAAAAATTGTCTTAAAAAGAAATGTCCAGTGCTTTTGTGGTTTCTGGGGAGCATTTTTATAGAGAAAGTAATGTTTCATCTCCTGCTGTGGGGAGAAATCATTTAGATAAAGCAAATAACTAACGCCGTCTTCTGCTTTTTCTTCTGAAGATTGCTCCCTATATTTTTTTTAAAGAGAAGAGAAAAATATAAAATCACAATATTTCTTATTATATTAAAACAGTTATTACTCATTTATATAAATGCTATCATAAAAATAAACTAGTATGTTGTGGTCACTATAAAAATGTCTTCTGTATCACTCTATATATAACAGCGCCAATTGCCGATTATTTCTCAAAGTGAAAATTTTACATGTAGAATTTGTCGAAATATAAACCAGTAGATGCTGAGATGTAACCTGGTGGAAAATCTCAGTAAGTGAAAAAACGCAGCGCTATCTGTTGTCTGATATACATCTAAATTGAACCACATGATTTTACACAATGGCCCTCTCAAATATCCAGTTTTGTGAATTAAAAGAATATAGAAGTAAAGATATAAAATTCGAGCAATTGTTCGAAAATATCAGCACAGCAGCGCCAGCTGTAAAAATATATCCATCAAAAATTTATAAACAGCAGTTTATGTCAAGCTGCAACTAAACTATATTTTTTTATATAATTCTGTGCCTTAGCTCTTGACTCAGAGATATCATTATCGTTTTGTCACACATATAAAGTTGTCATTGGTAATTACAAACTGATATAGTCACACAAACACAGACAGACATTTAAAGAATGGCCAAATCGTGTTCAGGATATCTCAAATCATGTAAAATCCTTGAAAACTGGAAGTCAAAATTTTTTACAAAATTCAGACACTCACTTATGTATATGGAAGAAAGTAATATCATAAATAAATTTTTAATTCACATGTTAAAAAAATGTGTAATTCATATCTGTAGATTTCAGGGTACAAAATTATTTCTGCCATAAATTATAAAAAAAAAAAAAAAAAAAAATTGTAGGCAAGTGCTTCATTGTCAGTAGTAAATATACATTGTACTCAGTTTTACTCGAAAGTCTGAAATTACAATTGAAATGATAAGAGCCAAAGCAAATTTCTACATTTTATTTCAGACCACGTGTTAAATTATTTTGAAATAAGAATTATTTGATATCATTTATTTATGTAAAGGTTAAAAAAAAGAAAAATATCTAGATTTATGATTTTCTATAATATACTGCCTAATATGTATAAAAATTGTATCATAACTTTTTACAGTAAAGGATTTACATATGCAATTTAATTGAATTTTAGTCAACAGATCGTGAGATTCAAAACCACTTAGAGAATAATAGCAGCACTACCTTTAGGTTGATATACACTCCAGCATTATTTTTCATAATGTTAATCTCACATATCGAGTTTGGTGCATTTATATGCCGTAGAAGCTTATGCCCCTATTACACACAATCAGTTTACGCACAATTTTTGAGCCAATTATTAATTTGAGCCAATTTTGTTAACTCAAATCACCCCAAAGCCCAGTGTAATAGGAGCTGGGAATATGAACAATTTTTTCTGGCTAGTCAGAAAAAGTTGTTCGTATGAGCAACTCCTTTTACTGTGACGAGGCAATGAGAAGAAAGCCTCCTTACGCTCTGAGAAAAGACAGCGACCGGAGGGGGGGGATTCATTCACCGTTGTTCTCTTCGCTCTCTCACGATATTCCCGTTAAAACAGCGATAAGTAGCTGCGCTTGACATGTACTGTATACCGTGCAAACCAGTTTTTCGAGCAATTTTTGACATTAACCATCTTTCGGATTTCGGCTTCTAAAAATTGGAGTAAAAATTAGCTCAAATGAAAGTTGTCTGAAAGATCGTTGTGTGTAATAGGAGCATTAGATATAGCCTTCCATGTAGGGGAATATTACAGCACAGATCGCTTCTACTGGAAATAGAAGAAAAATAAACATTTCGATGATAATAATAATAGTAAGGTAGAGTCGATAAAAGATCACTTACGATAATTTATCTTCATGGCCGTCTGTTGTAGCTGCAACATCTCCCGGATGACAAATTTCTATTTAATTATATTGTAGATTGGAAATGCATGATTTAAATATACAGAGTGCTCATTAAAATCTGTTCTTAGGCCTTTAAAGGTCGAATGGATGCAACTATATTCATAAGAGCGGTGTTTAGATATAGCGAAAAAGCTATGCATTACAAAATTCAACCGTTTACAGCGCCTAGTAGAAAAAAGGTGGATTAATGTTCCTGTCTCTAAAACAGTATACGATAGTAGAAAAAAGGGAATTACAAAGCTGTAGAGCATTATCGATTTAGTAGAGAAATAATTTTATAGACACGAACACTGAAACGTGACGGCTGAAATCGGAAGTGAAGGCTAATGTGTAGACAGAAAGCTTCGAATATGAATTTGTTTGTTCATGATTTCCTATACTGTGACGTGTTTGAATTTTATCTGGCATGCATGTCACCCGTTACGCTGCAACTTATGCAGTATAATATTCAATCATGGGTCCAAATGTGCATTGCAGATGATTTAAAGAAGTTTAAACATTGAAAATAAACTTATCTTTAAGAAACTAGTTTTTCTTTTTTTCTCTCTAATATTGTTTTCTCACGTGATACTGTCCCAATTTGCAAGCAAGCAAATGCACGTTTTAAATGTTCTGTTTTTAACATTCATTTCTACAAGCTATTTTTTCGTACTAAATCGATAATACTCTACAACTTTGTAATTCATTTTTTCCTATATCTCATACCGTTTTTGAAATAGAAACATTAACTCTGATGTTTCCCACCAAGTGGCGCTGTTAACAATCTCGTTTAGTTACACATAGTAAATTTACTGAGACACTTTCATGAATGTTCATCAGTTGTTAAAGAGGGGAAAGTGGTATTTACTGGACACCCTGTATATAAATGCAGATTAATCATGAAAGATGAATTTAATCTTTATGTATAAAAAAATTAACTAATTGTAAAAACGTATTACATTATTATACCTTTAAAATTTTTAAGAGTTATAGAAAAACGTAAATATTAAGGAGAAGGAAAACATAAAAAGTAATATTACAAAATCAAATTATGTTTGTATTAACTTGCACAAATTACAAGTACCTCTTCATTAAAAGTTATATAGAAACCTCAAAGTAATTTAATTATTTTTAGAACAATAAACAGAGGGAAGATTTCATGCTTGATGAGTAATGAACAGTTCTTCGAAGTTTATTAATGATGTTATTGTTTATATAATCTGATCAGATTGTTTATTCTAACAAAGTTTGACTTTTACAGCCTCAATTGTCTTATAAAATCTAGTTTTCATAAGATTATTTTAATTATTTTACATAAAGTATTTTTTAATTAGTACTTTCAGCGAGATTTTATGAAAATCTTCCCCATTTAAATTAAAATTCGTCACCTTTAGTAATTGTTAGATATTTTTCAATTCTAATTAATTAAAAATACTTAATCTTGTTAATAAGCGATAATTTAAAGATTTCCGTCTTTTTTTTTTTTTACTTTATTAACATAAATTACTGTGACAAATTTTATTAAACTTTAGAATACATTTTTATTTATTTATTTATTTATTTTATTTTATTTTAATGTTTGTTCTGTATTTCTTCACCGAAAAAGTTAATATTTTTTATTTTGTATATTTAAATACATTCTCATTGTTTTGGATAAAATACGAGAAAAATTATATATTTATGAAAGAAAATGTTATTATCTCTTACATATATTATTAGAAAAATTTGGTTTCGTAATAAGCTTCGACTTCCAATATTTGCATATTTTGAGATGTCCTGAAGAAGAACTGCTTATATTTGTCTCTGTGTTTGTTTGTGTGTGGATCTATGCGTTAACAAAATTTTGTGGGCGTATTATTTCAAGGAAATCTGCACATAATTCTACGAAACTCTACATTTGGTTAGATTTTGATAAAGGTCGGAACAAAATAGATTTTGGCATATAGAAAAGCTGACAAAGAGCGATACTGTATCTCAAATTCCTCTATTTACAGAAAGTCTATATCTTAACTTCCACAAAGTAAAATTCCACGAATGGTGATTTGGGAGATCACAGTTATAAAATAATATGTTGTTTTTATTTGCGTGAATACTGTCTACCAAGTGGCGCTTCTATATTGCAGCAGTCCTCCATAAATATTTTTTTCTATTACAGCAATTCATGTGTTTTTGTCATTTATTTATTTATTTATATTTATTTTTATATTTATTTATTTTCAATTTACATAAAAGCGATGTTTCTGCTTTTATAGTGTAAAAATGCCCAAACTTGATACGTGATATGGGCATTATGAAAAGCTATTTTGATGCAATTAGTATGTATATTGCACACAGGTGCCGATGTTTAGATTCACATTTTCTGAAGTGCTTGGTGACTATGTATCAGCTTCTATGGTATGGAATCTTCGTAAACTTGATATGTAAGATTTTTATTTAAGAAAACCTATGCTAATTATATTTTGGAACATGTCAATAGAAAGATAGCTTGCTAATTATTTGCCGAATTTTTTACGATTTGTCAAATGTAGTTTATCATCATCGATATCTAGTACATGCAGTCACACGTAACATAATATATGATTACCTATTATACATAACAGCGATATTTTTATTTTAGTGCATACTACGGGAGAGGCGGACTGTGATTTTCAAGATGGCTAGATCCTAGATCGGTTCGTTAAAATTTCTTATACGTCCGAAATTGTACGACCTAATTTTAAAGTTATCTACAGACGAAACTATTTTTTTTTTTTTTTTTTTTTAAAGACAATAGCCTAACATTATTTTTGATGGTAAAACAAATATTCATGGAATATATACTGCTTGAAATTTGTTATTTAACGATACTGCTAATTTCAATATTTTATAAATAATAATATAATATTAATAATAGGTGTTTTTTCTCTCGAGAAAAGGTTCACGATGCTAATTTCCTAGAGAGCTTTTAGTATGATTCTGAAAATGTAGTAAAAAGCATCTTCAGACAAAGAGTAAATAATAACAAACAAGTAAATAATAAAATTGTATATATATATATATATATATAAATCTTTTATATTTTCTAATAAAATGAAATTTCTTTCGAATTTACCGTAACTAACTAATTAATTCGTGTTGTATTCCAAGTTTAATATAAATAATTTTTAATTTAGCCAATTCCTATTTAAATTTTATTCAATCATTGGTAAAATAATTTTAACTTGTGTTTTTAAAATTTCCTAAAAAAAAAAAAAGTTTATGCTAGAAACTGAATTAATTTATTCTTATAGCGATTTACACAATCAGATATTGTTTTAACCCTTAAATTACTTTTTAAATTTTTGAAAATAACACACGTCTAATAAATAACACAAAAAATGTATTCTCTGAGACAAAAGAATCTCCCAATACACAGGTGTAGTGCTAATATAAAATGAAATTCTACTGTAAATTCAAAAGCGTCCCCATTGTTTTCTATGCGACATCACATTTTTAAGTATGTTTATATTAAGGACATATTAGATGATTGAAAAAACATTTTTTCACTTAACAAATAGAATAAGTGTTTTGTCAGTGTTAATTGAAGAATTAAAGCATAATATTATTTAAAAATATATAAACAATGAACGTTTAATTAAAATTATTTTTCCAAAATATTAGAAAGATAGTTAAAATGTAATTAAGTTTATAAATAAACTATTAGAAAATATTTTTATTGGTTTCGAAATTGTAGAAACTTCTTTTATACAATCGCTATATCTTTTTTTTTTTTTTTTTTTTTTTTTTTTTTTTTTTTAATTGATTAAACATTATTAAATTTGTGTACTTTTTATTCAGACAAAGCTGTTTATTTTCAAGTATATGATGCACCCGGAATACCTAAGAATCGATATAACTTAGATTTTAAAAAACTAGTGTTGAAATACACCCTCTAGTCATAAATGATTATGCTTATTTTTTGAGGCATGCCTCTTCTGAATAAAGAGTCTTCGATATGTTCTCATATCAAACACGGCGCTTACGGTAATAAACTAACACAGCTCTCTACTAAAAAACTATTAAATGCCAGATTGCGTCGACAAATGCTTAAATCTTTTTTTTATTTTTATATTTATTTTTTTATGAATGGAAATTATGTTGTTGATTGCTCATTATTTGCGATCAAGTAAAAGCTGGAATCGAAATGGGAAATTATAGAACAGAAAGCGAACACTTTAACGCTAACCAAAAGGCCAAAACATTTACTCACTTCTAATTTCTTAGTATGAACTGTCTTGCCCGTAAGATTACTCCGCTATAAACTGATCACATTTTTCAATCATGCTCATAGTATGCACAGTAAAAAAATTAAATGTTGATGGAAGTACCTCTTATCTATTTAAAGAAAAAAAAAATTCTTAAATTGCGTTTAATTAAAAATTACCTTTAAAATGTTCGTAATAATGGATATTTAAAATAGCATACGAAACGTGTTTTTAGTGTAAAAATAACTTAAAGATGTACTTTAGATTAAACAATCGGGATGAACACTTACACTACTACCCTACATTACTTTAGATATATTATTGTGGTTCGTAATGTAACGATGATGTAGCGTATTTAAACATTCTTAATGTTCTTTAAATATATTTGAAAATAATTTTAGAAATACTTTTCAATTAATGCAAATTATTGTGTGAAGGTGTCAACACCACATACACCCCACGTTTTAATATTGTAGTCA
This sequence comes from Salticus scenicus, assembly GCA_963930645.1. Taxonomy (NCBI): domain Eukaryota; kingdom Metazoa; phylum Arthropoda; class Arachnida; order Araneae; family Salticidae; genus Salticus; species Salticus scenicus. Next base: position 339,096,055 of record OZ005652.1, on the reverse strand, counting down.
ATATTAAAATTACATTCAAACAACTTCAAACTTATAAATCTATTATTAAATTTTTAAATTGACAAAAAATTATTCAGATAATTTCCAACCACACCACTCTTTAGAACTAATAGACGAAAAACTTAGATTTGAATAATTTTGATAATATAGATTTGCAATAAGTATGTATATTATGTAAATTATTAATGAGCCAAAGAGTGTACTTAAATTTAGCACAAAAAAGAAAGAAAATAATCTGGTGTGTCACTCACACGACCTTCTCTTACCCTGAAATTTAATACTATAAATACAGGTTGAAGATTAAAAGGTAAGATAACGAGTACTGTTATGTAAACCTGTGTTAAACAATTCATATTAGACTTCTGAAGAGTTTTATATGATAATTAGTTCTGTGTGAAGGGAGCTACCGTCCCCCTCAACCCCCCGTTTCATTAATGCACCTACATTTATATAGAATTTAATTCGGTTATTAAAAAATAATTCTGTTTTAAAAAAATAATTTATTAAAATTATTATTGAAAAATTTATCTTTTATGATAATGCAGACGATTTCCATATTAGAGAAGTACTATAACACCAAATATCCAAAAAAAGTCCATTTTATTCCCAATATTAAAAAAAAAAAAAAAAAAAAAAAATACGATCTTTTCGTTAGAAAAAAAAAAAAAAAAAAAAAAATCGATAACTTTGTTTTAAATTATCGCAGATCGATGGTTCAACCATTCGTTTTAAAGGTATTGGCGAGCTCTTGTGAAAGATACCCATCATGAAAATTTACTCCCCTCGAGGGGGGACTCCCCCCCCCCACACAGCGGTGTAGGCGAGGTTCCTACATACACAATTTTTTTTTCCCAGTTAACTATCTCTATTACAAAAAATATATATTCGTTTCATTTGGTTTAGTGCAGTCTATAGACGTTAAACTCTACTTACCTGCAATTTCCCCCATAGACGTAATGTATTAGAATTCTCTTGATTGTCCCCGTACACGAACCATTTGCTTTATCTTAACGAAAAGCTTACTGTAGCATCCCTATATGATACACATTTAGAATACCAAGTTTGAACTTTCTGCCATAATTTGTTTTTGAGATATGCTGATAACAGACAGACACACACACAGACACACATACACACAGACACACACACACACAGACACACAGACATACACACAGACCATTTGCTAAAAACATGATTTTCGTATTCAGGGGACCTCAAAACGTGTAAATATAACAAAATCTCGCGTTCGAAAATTTGACCCAAAAACAATACTTTCTCTAACTTATGGTAAGAGAAAATAATAATAAGTTGTTGTTATTATAAATCTTTCTTCTATATTACTCTAACATAATAATTCGTTGGAAAACTAATAAAAAGTTAATAGCTTTTAAAATAACACATTTGGTGCACTTTACAGAAGCTGAGATTAGACGCATCCTTAAATGAGGAAAATCACACGATAGCAGCACCACCTATTTAGCTAATATGCACCTGAAATGAGCTAGCGTAATTTTTCGTTATCTTAAATATAACGTATCTTAAATATCATATTCGGTGTATCTATATACTGAAGAAGTTGAGATATATTCCCTAAAATTGGGAATATTTCACCATAGCTACGCCAACTATCGTTTTATAAACACCAAAAGTTGACAAACACCAATTTATGTAATAATGCAGCAAAACAAAATTCAGGAAATTCTGAGAATTATTTCTTATTCTAGTGTTCCGACAAAATCTTTATCACGCACCCACAGATACATAGACAGATATACTTAAAGATGAAATCCTGTTCAAAACATCCTATAAATTGTAAGTCCCTCAAAAACACGAATCCGAAAGTTTTAATAATCTAATACTTTCTTATTATGAATATAGATGAAGGAAAAATGCATTACCCTATTTGAATTATAATTTGAGCGATTTCCGTAGACAGCACTAATGCAATAGAATTCTTTTATGAGGCTCTATGAATGAAGGATAAATGCTTTTCATAAGATATTCCGTATGAAATAATCTTTTGTGAAAGTAAAAATTAATTTTATTTAGTGCTAAGATATCTTATGATCTACATAAGAGAAAATTCGTTCTAAGGCGTAATGCAGTTCAACAATTTTGTATGTATATCTACACTACTGATTCTGTACCGATGAAAAAAAAAAGGGGGATTTAATAACATACCTGCATCATATAGCTTTAGAATACCGAGTTTGACCTTATTACTAATATTTATTTCTGCGTTATGCCTATAACAGGCTCACAGACGGACATTCAAGTCGCTAAAAACCTAGTTTTAAGATTTAGACACCTCAAAACGTGTAAATAAATATATTGAAAGCTTAATTTCAAAAATTCTACTTTTTATCCGTAAATGTGTAAGAAAACCAAAAATTCAATTTAAATAAAACTTTTCCTTTCTTCTTTCTTTCTTTCTTTATATATATATATATATATATATATATATATATATATATATATACGAGGTGTGGCTATTAAATAACGAGACTATTGCTGCGACAGATGAACTACACCTCTGCACCAAATCCAAACGACCGACAGCTGTGCAGCGTAAAGCCTTTTCTTTTTGTAGCGCCTACCGTGTTTATCGAGAAATCAGTCTGGGCGTAACCTTCGTTTGTGTAAGAGGTGTTTGATTCCTTTTGCCGAAAACATGATAAGTGTAAATGTAGAGCAATGAATTGTCGTGAAATTTCACGTGAAACTTGATAAAAACACTAGTGAAACTTATATTTTATTAAAACAAGTTTATGGCAATGAATGTTTATCACGTGCGCAAATTTTTGAGTGGTACAAGCGTTTCCAAGATGGTCGAGAAGATGCTTGAGATGATGACCGCCCAGGTCGCCCTTCCACGTCTAAAACGGATGAAAATATCGAAAATACAGCTAATTTGTTCGATCAGACTATCATTACTATCTTAAGGTGCTTGCTCAACTCCTTGAAAGAGTAAGGAAAAAACGACCCGAATTGTGGAAGAACAAGCCATGGGTTCTCCATCAAGGCAGCGCGCCAGCTCACACTGCATTGTCTGACAAGACGTTTCTAGCCAAGTACAACATCACAGTTTTAGACCACCCACTTTATTTGCCTGACCAGACTTCATTTGACTTTTATCTGTTCCCCAAAGTCAAATCTGCATTAAAAAACAAAATTTGAGTCAGTTGAAGCTGTGAAAGAAAAGCGGCACGCCTCATGCAGGAGCTCAAAGAACAAGACTTCCAGCATTGTTTTGAACAATGGAAAAGTCTCATGGAGCGTTGTAGGGATAGAGGAGGGGTGTATTTTGAAAGTGATAATAACTAAATATGTATAAATTTAAAATAAAATTTTTTACAGCAATAGTCTCGTTATTTAATAGCCACACCTCGTATATATATATATATATATATATATATATATATATATATATGTATGTATCAAAAATCCACAGATCTTAAATAAATAAATTGATATTTCTCTAAGGTTTGAATGTCTGTTCATTACACAAACAAACAGTCTCGCTGTCTTTTACTATATTTTTAATTATATATAGTGTTTCTGATATAATAGAAAGCATTCTTGTACATGTGTCATTAATTTTTACTTTTTATTAGAAATATAAAATGCAGAAAACATTGTTTTGATAAAATTAATAAATTATTGTGAAGGAAATATTTTCTTAATAATATATATATATATATATATCAAAAATTGCGTAAAAAATTAAATAAAAACACATTACTGTTTAAAGAAAGAAATATTTAGCCTAAAACCATTAAAAGGGCATCCAGGAAGCAGTAAATTTGTTCTTAATAAAATATTTTCGAAAAATCTAAAATTTACAACTTTACATTTTCATTTTATTGTGCTCTCTTACCTCTTTTTAAAAGTTTTTAATATCATTGTATCTATAAATTTATTGGATATATATATATATATATATATATATATATTTGTACTTTCTCTTACCCACAAGGTAGAGAAAGTATTATTTTGGGATTTTGTTATATTTACACGTTACCAAGTCCCCTGAATCCGAAAATCATGTTTTTAGCGGTTGGTCTGTGTGCCCGTCAGTTATCAGCATATGTCAAGAACAAATAGCTGAAAATCCAAAAAAAAGTTTAATTGGCAGTTCCAAGATGTCAGTATTCCCCAGTTTGTGATGAATTTACACGGATATCAGATAGCTGTAAGTGTTATTGGTAAACAGATTAAACAAATACCATTAATTCCCTATCTGCCACTTTTCGGCTACAAATGGCTAGAGTGAATTACTGTGAATCCATGTTCGGTTGCAATCTCCTTGCATATTTGAATAGCGTTCTTGTTTGACGAACTTCCTTCGGAATAATGGGTCTTGACTTTGAGTCGTTTTTATTGGGGCTCCTGATCTTGGAAGATCGCGTAAACCTTTACCATTCTTTCACTTCTTTACTCTGTGGTCAACCGTCATTTAGGAATTCCAAACTTACTGACGATAGAAGAATATAAAACTCCCTCTCTCCCTGTTTAATTTAAATGCTAGGGATGGGATAGGAACCCACATTTTATCCTTCGAATTAATCTACTTTAGCTAACTGAGCTAGCGGAGCTCTTGTGTGTATGACAATATCACATGTATGTAAGTCAAGCATTTAAAACAGCTTGTCTTAAAACTTTTACTTTCAAATTATCAAATTAACGTTTGGTATTTTTTTTAAATTAACAATTTTCACATTTATCCTTAGCTGAGCATCATGCAGGAAGGCTAAAGCTACAAATTACTAATTTATATTATTAAGAAATTTTGCTCATAGAAAATTAAGACAGAAAAAGATATCGTCTCAAAACTTTGGTCAGCTACTATAGATCTAAATCCAAGACGATTTTTTTTCTTGAAAAGATCATTTAAAATTGTAGGAATCGTTTCTAGATATATAGAGAAAAAAATTACAGAAAATGATTAAAATTAGTGCTACCCGCCAGACGACATACAGCTAAATGAAATCAGAAAAATTTTCCCTGATCGCCTTTTCACATATCAATTTGGTTGCATTATTACAATATAGAAGCTGAGATATAGATTTTTGATAAATTGGGTACATTGCAAAACACAGCGTCATCTGTCAATTGACATACACGAAAATGGAATCAGCATAAATTTCCTACTGACCATAACGTTCTTTGCACTTGTACACTATAGGAACTGATGTATAGTCTTCCAATTAATGTGAAAAATTGCAGTCTAGCGGCACTACACTCTGAGCGATAAATGTAAAAATCTAATCACCACAAAGTTATATAAAGTTCCACCCAAATGCAAAGTTTTGTTAAATTCCGTCTATTATTTCATGCGATACAGCGCCCTTAAAACTTTGTTAAAACGTAGACAAACAAACGCACTGACAAAGAATTGTTTTTAAAAATTGTGTTCTGTAAATCTCAAAACGTGTAAATCGATAGAAAATTGGAATCGAAATTTTTCTCAGAATTAATACTTTTTACTTTCTCTTACCCATATATACAGTAGAGAAAGCATTGTGTTTGGGTAAAATTTTCGAAAGTGAATTTTTGTTATATTTTCACGTTTTTGGGTGTCTTGAATCCAAAAATCAGGTTTTCAGCTGTTGGTCAGTGTGTCTGCATGTGTGTGTGTGTGTTACTGTTATCAGCCTATCTGAAGCACAAATAATAGCAGAAAGTACAAAAGGTATTCTACATGTGTATCATTTAGGGATGCTACACTAAAGTTTTCTTTGAGATCAAGCAAATGGTTCGTGTACAGGGACATCCATGAAAATTCAAATACATTATGTCTATGGCAAAATTTCTGTTAATTGCAGTGTAATAGCTCTAGGATGATTCAAACAAAACGGAATGAAAAAAATTTATTCTATGAATAAAAACATGTTTTGTGTTGATCGCTGTATGGAAATCATTCATCATTCATTTAAAGGGATACACAAAGCATTTTGATATATTGCAGCTATACTTCGAAATTGCTAGAATTGTAATTCCTTTTGTGTTCCTTTTGTTCCTTTTGTGTTCCTTTTGTGTTTTTAAAGTAAGACTAAAGTTAAGTACACAATATCGTTTATATTATATGGAATCGTTTATATTATATCATATTAATTATAGAAAATAAACAGGGCCACCCAAAATTAAACTAAACTTTTTTTTCTGTTGAATGTAATTAATAGAATTGCTTTGCTGCATTCTACTATGTCAACGAACGTTGATAAGGAAGTAAAATTAGTTTTTTATACCCATGCTCTAAACCAAATATTTTTTGAAGTTTTAATTTTATTTCTGGTTTTTTGTATAATATGAAGTTCTGATATTCCCTGAATATGAAAGTTTAATATTTAGCGATTGATTTCTATTATATCAGCATACCTTAAAAACAAATAACTGCAGGAAATTCAAATTTGGTATTTTGCAGTCCATATTAGGTTGCCACCTTTTAAATTTGATCGAACTTGGCAAGTTTGGAGCCAAATTAATAACAGATTTGATTTTTTTTTTTGTTGTTGTTGTTAAGTAATTGTATGCATTATAAATGAACGGGGAGTTGAAGGGAACGGTGTCCCCCTATCACACAATTACATGTCAAAAAAAAAAAAAAAAAAAAAAAAAACTTTTTCTAAACCTATTTTAGATTATTTTAAAGTACATTAAACTTTGTTATCTTAAGCAATTGATCTTATGAATTAATATGCAATGTATCTTTTAGTATTGAAATGCAGGATAAGAGAAAGTCGTGTGAATGACACACAAAATTATTTCTTATATGTATAAGATTTCAAAATCCCGGGGCATAAGCAGTATATTTTCTACGGATTGGAGAGGAAAGGTGGAAAAATATACGCCAAGAGGGAAAAAAGTTATATGTTTAATTTTTTTCTTAATTATTAAAATAAGTGACGTACTATTATGACGAAATTATTAATTATTCTTTTGTTGAATGATTGATTGAGAAATATTACAAAATTATTGCAAATGTTTCTACAAGTTGAATTAAACAATGGTAAGATGTTAAATTATTGATGTGAAAAAAAGAAAAAGAAAAAAAAAAATACTTCTAATGAAAAAAGTAAATCGAAAACTGTTTGCTTCACAAACCGTGACTTAAAATTTATTCAGAAAATCAACAATTTTTTTTTTTTTAAGGATTTAAGTAAGTGACGAATCGGGAGAAAAAAATTAACTAAAATGAAATCAAGAAAACTGTAATTTCTGTTTAAACAAATTAAAATATATTTAAAAATAAAATCTTTTTTTTTTTTCAGTTTATTTTGACAGACCGTGACATAATATTCTAACAAAACCAACCACTCTCTTTATGAAGAAGCGATTAATTTAAAAATGTAGTAAATTATTACAAGTTCGTTCATATTCAATTAAACAAAAATTAGCATGTTGTAGTCACCACAAAACATTTTTCAATATTTTATTTTACAAGTTCTCGTCATTTATACCAATATTTTGTGGAATGTAAAAATGGAATTAAAAATAATAATAATAATAATAACTTTGTTTCAAATAATCACAGATGCATGGTTTAACCATTCATTTTAGAGGTATCGGCGAGTTCTTTTGAGAATTCTCATATTAAAACTTAATAATCCTCGGGAGATAAGAGATTATCCCACATATATAAAAATTTTATCGTGGTTTTCTGTTAGCATTATAAAAAAGTTTTTGCAATTTCACAATGATGATAAAAAATATTCCTTATTGTGTACACTTAAAAGAAATTTTGTTTCATACTTCACATTAAATATTATGGAAAACTGGATGACAGTGCCACCTCTTGAGCAATATGCACCAAAAGTTGAAAGTCATCAATTTTTGTAAAGATGTAACTAAATAAAACTTTTCATGAAAGTCTGCTCATTAATTCTTGATCTAGAGCTACCAAAAAAGTTTTATCACACACATACAAACACATAAATAAATGGATTGACAGACATTTAAAATAGATGTATATCATTGTTCCGATAGTTTTAAAATGTGTAAATCCATCAAAAACCGAAAAAGTCGAAAATTTTTAGGAATTCAGTTCTTTCTTCTATAATATAAAAGAAAAGTAAATTAAAATAAAGAAAGAAAATTATTAAAGTCCCGCTTTCTAATAAAAGTAAGATCTGAGAGAAAATGTTTCTTGCAGGTTTACAAATCGTGACGTGACATTTAGACAGATACTTCTTATTTTTTTTTAATGTTTTAAGTAAGAGAGGAGTCACGATTTCGTTATATATAAACATCAATGAGCTCACCAGGAAGGACATTCTCCTGCTTATTACAAACTTAATGGAGATTATTTTCAATGTTAATGCTTTTTTATCAGGAAAAGCTAATGTAATTGTCGTTATAACTAAACATTGGAATTCAATCATATAATTTTCTTTGCGCTAATTGTTTGCCATAGACATATATTAAGATTAGGTAGGTTTTTCCAATAATTACGTTTAGAAATTCAATCTTACAGCATACTGAGTCATAAATAAATTTGATTTTTATTTCTTTTCTTGGTTTGCTCAAGAATCTAAAAAGGTGAAACCGATGTAACCGACAATAGTTAGAGAAACTCGTGCAAGTTTTTTATGCGTTTATATATACCAGTCTCATTTATAAAAAGTTATTATTTACAATAATTTCGTTATTAAGTTACGGCTTATCATGTAATCAACTCTATTCTCATTTTACACAATGTACGAGTATTACTTCTAGGAAAAAATATATATGAGAAAACCTTTACTTTATAAAAAAACTCTATGGAAATAAATTATGCTGTATTTTGTTTTAATGAAGCATTTAATTAGATAGAAAAATTAAAGATTGGGAAACATTATCAGGAGAAAGTAAAACTTAATGTAATTTGTATTAGATCTTTTATATAAAGACTTTTGTGTATAGTAGAAGTTTATATTACATCCCATACATTTAAATATTTAATTTTATTTTAACAAGAATTGTTAAAATATAATATATATGAGATAAATTTATGGTATTTTTTTATATCATTTAAAATGTACTCAGTACCGACTTAACGAAAGTATGAATACATTTTCCATACGAAAATATCCTTCTGTATTCTTTTAACATTCGAACTCGAGTGGATGAATTGAAGATATATTTTTCAATACTTTCAGAATATTATAAGATGTAGTATCACATACACGCACTGAAAATATTTATAATGACGATCAACTGTTTATGTTTATTTCATAAAAAAATAATCGAACATTGTACTTGATTAGATCTTGAACTGAATTGGTGCTGATTAGTTTCCTCCATCTTATTGTAGGCTGTATCTGAACTTCTATAGTGTATAAATGCCACAATCGTGGTATGGATATTATATTAAACTCTGGTGATTCAATTGGAATGTATAACACATAACGTATAGCGCGCTGTCATGCTGGAATTCAATCCTTCTTATGAGAAGACAATAAAAAATATCTTACAATATAAAATATCTTGTGATCTATGATATATAAATGCACAATTGAGATATAAATGCAAGATATACATGATATATAAATGCATAAATTTAGTTATATGATGACTGTTATATAAAACTGTGCTTTTTAATTCCGTGTGCATATCAGATGACTGTTAGTGCTACTATACTACAATTTTTTTTTTCCGTTTACGCGATGGTTGTTCCTCAGCTTATCTAATGTAAAGATGCTCGAATAGGTCATGTGACATATATATTACGAAAATTAATACTGATTCAATTAAGGTATATATTGTCCGACAGTTGATTAAATTTTTGTTTATCCTTTCAGTACGATGAGGAGTAATATAAAATGGTATAAAAGAAAGCTTTGTGATACCCGCAACATACTATTTTACACTCTATAAAAAAGTAATTTACTCATCAAAAGGGAATTACATTATTTTAAGGATAATTGTGTACGCAAAGAGATTTTGGCTAACATGCAAGTAATTAAGATTAATTATCCAATGAATGAATATCAGAAACTCCACCTCACTGAAATCACGCATTGAGCAGATGTGTATAAAAAATTATTCTCTATCCGATATTCAAAATTTCTGTTCAGCGGTGGATATTCATTTCGACTGTGGATATCTTCGTGAATTGTACCCATGCCTCGCCGAAAGATTCGTCTTCATTATGCTTATATGTCAGAATTTGAAAGAGGGTGTGCTATAGGATTGAAAGAGGCTGGTTGGACGAATCGAACAATTGTTCAACATCTGGGTCGAAGCGATGCAACGATTCGACGTTAATTGCAACAGTGGATCACGAACGATAGATATCAGCATCAGAGCTGCAGTGCTCGAGTTAAGGTCTCAACAGAACCGGAAAAAAAGAAAGATTATTAGAGCGGCTGTCACATCACCGAATTTCTCATTATCAACTATCCAACGTGTGACCCGCACACATGTCTCCAACATAGACCAGGAATGACGACTGAGAGAGCGAAATTTACGCTATCTCTGACCGTTACGCCCGTACTCCGTTAAGCGCGATTACAGTAGTGTAGTGCTCAAACAACTTGGATATTCGTTGACTGGGTATCTTCAGTGAAGAGTTCCTTTTCTAACTGTGTCATGGCGACAATGCAAACATTTCGGGTGATGTCCATCGCAGACGGGCCGCCCTTCCTACCTCGTGCCAGGCATGCTCACATCAGAATATTGTGGTGTGGGAAACCATTTCATTTGACAATCGAACCACTTTCGTACAGGTCTTTAGTGAAAAGTACCTTTTCTAACTGTGTCATGACGACAATGCAAACGTTTCTGGAGATGTCCATGACAGAGGGGTAGCTGCCCTTTCTATCGCATGCCACGCATGCTTACAGCAGAACATTATGGCATGGGAAACCATTTCTTTTGACAACCGGACAACTTTGGTAGTCATTTCTGAAACACTTACAGCGTTGAAGTGCGTAGACCACATTTAATGACCGGTTGCGTCACCATTCCTTTTGAGACTGCCTGAACTTTTCAATAAGACAATTACAGGCCGCTCATAGCACGGGTTCGTATGAATTGTAATTATGCTTTCCCAATATTTTTACTCATTTCTTCGGTCGAGATTGAGCATCCAGGCCAGATAGATGGACCAACACCTTCTGGATTTTCCCCCTTTGTCACGACAGAGCCCTGGATTAAGTTTTTCAGTAGCTCTAATATATATACATATAATTTTTCTTTTGTATGTATGCAAAGTCTGGTAATGTGCACAACACAGCCCAACTCCACTTTCACTCAATTCTTCAAATAACATCAGTAACTTTCGTTTGCTCTTTGATCCAACTGTTTCGCTTTCTGTCTCTTCGGGTAAATCCTAACATGATTCTCTCCTAGAAATTCCCTATTATAGCCACTATTAAACAAAATCATACATTGGTGCTCAACGGTGAAAAAATAAAGTTTTATGAAAGAAAAAAAAAAGAAAAAAGAAACTCCCATAGAACGAAATACACTCGAATTATTTTGTGTGTCTCTGAACAAAAACCAGTTTTGCTCTTTAGACAATTTTCAATAGGGAACATGTCATAGTGAATATTTCTGAAATTGAAAAAAAAAAAAAGACTCAGAAGAAATTGATGGGCGATCATAGAATTGCATAAGTTAATTGAATGGAGTACAATATTTCAGCTTTTGCCCTACATCAGTAGGCAATATGCAAACTATAGTCAGTGTTATTTTAAAGAAAAAGAATTAAATGGAACAATTAATGGTCTGATTACCGAATTTAACAAGATCTTGAAGTAGTTACAATGCCTGAACTTAGAAGAAGAATCCATTTTCAGCAATTATTGAACTGTGGGCGATGTCTTTTATTAGGACTCTGCGAAGCCGGTTACTGTTATTGTTGTATTGCAGAGCAAACTGGAAGAGAATTATCAAAGTTAATACTAATGTATATAGTCGAACAATATTTCTACTGGAAAATACATGGAATTGAGGCACAAAAAGGATTGGTGAGTGGATCGATCATTAGAAGGGCAACGTTGTCAAACAGAACATCAACTGAGTCCTAAATTTGAATTTCTTTTGCAACTGAGATGACTGTCTCAAGATCCCCTTTTAGATATATCTATGATTTTACACGATTTTTCGTGATGTATGTATGCATGTGTGTACACAATAGCGTCTAAACATTTTGTTCGAATGAGTTGAAAGATACAGTACCGTATTTAATACGTCATCGTAGCAGGAACAGTATAGATTTTGGTAAATCTAGAACTAGTTGTTTTACATGGACTCGAAGAAAAATTTCTTTTTTAAGCATGGTCTGTGGGTTCAATTTATTAAATTGCGATAACGTGTATATGTCTTGTTCGAATGAATTGAAAATTTATATGCTATACGACACAAGCTGTATAGATTTTAGGGAATATAAAGCTTACATTATAATAATAATTATTTATTTATTTATTTATTACAGGCATGGAAAGAAAATGTCTTTATCAGTACGATTTATGAGCTCAAATTATCTAAAATGCGATAGTGTTTAAATGTCTTAACTGATTATGAACTAAAAAATGATATGCTTGTTATAGTTCACCATCGCCCAAACTCTATATGTTTTAGTGAATCTAGCACTTATAATTCTTGTACAAGGACACAATGAAAGATTCTTTATCATTACGACCTAGAGATTTGAATCGTTTGAAGTGTCTAAATTCCACATTCGATTAAGATTGATAGGCACATTATACAATCGGCAGCAATATTATACGAGCACTATAATAAACTCCATATAAAAAATGTACATTTAATACGAATTTGTAAAAGAAATCTTTGTCGAATCATGTTCTTAGACTGACTGAGAACATGATTCGATACGGACTTATTCAACAAAACAGTATTAAGTGTGCTTTTTTTTATATAGGAATTTTTGTAAGAATTCATATAATTTTACTGCCGATTGTATGTTATTATCGCAAGAATTATTCGAATTTACAAAAATATAGGACTTCCAGTTTTTTTTTTTTTTTTTTTTTTTACCGTTATGCAAATTTATAGCGAATGCGTTTTAGTATTGATGAATTGTTTAAAAGATAACAAAGATCAAATATGTATTTGATATTGTTGGCTTACCATTTAGATTTCTTTACAAAGACGCACAAAAGAATTTTGATGCATTTCGTTTCATTATACAACACATTTTTTAGGGGAAAATATTAAAAAAAAAACTATTGTAATTATCTTTATCGTTTATTTAAAGACTTTTTTACTTTTATTTATTTAAACAATTGTTAATTTTTTAATGTTTAGAAAATCGAGAGGAATCACAGACGATTTTTTACTTTCCGAACACTATAGTGAGGAAAGTATTGTAATCATGTCAAAAATCCGAATTCGAGATTTTGATGTTTCTATACGTTTTGAGGTCCCCTGAGTCCGTTTTCACTATTTTTACGATGATGTATGTATGTGTGTGTGTATGTGTGTATGTGTGTATGTGTTGGCAAGGGGTGCGAATCGGGGACTTCCGTGTGTATACACACCTTCAAACTCGGGACACACACGCAAATGGGGACGTCCCCAATTGCCAAAATTTAAGATTCGCATCTTATACTATTTAATAATGGATTTTTAGTATCTGGACATTAACAGAATAAAAAATTTAGGAAGTCTTCATTTGGAGGTATTTTGAAGCAAAGTGTGTATCTAGATTGTGTGTCGCAGAAGGAAGGTAAAAAGAAGTGTGTATCATAGAAAATCTTAGGTCCTCGTTTGGTCGGTAAAAATACATATCAGGCAATTGATGAATGAACAGGTAGAAAACCTGTTTATGAAGGAGGGGTTAATAATTACTATTTACTACGTTGTAGTAAACTGTACTTTTTTTCCCACGTTAATAGTAAAGTAGTTTTTGAAACCTACTTAGTTTGGGGCTATTATGCTTTCTGTAAATTAGGTTCTTTAATTCTTTGCAAAAAGAAATCTCAACATAAAAGGAAAAGGAATAATAGAATTTGCCTAAAAATGATTTTATAAATGCTTTTTTTATACTTAGTTTAGTATTTAATTTTTACATGAAAATTTTAACCTTGTTTATTAAAGAATGTAGTCCGGTTATATGAATTTGTTAATACTTATTTAATATTTATATTATCAGTAGTGCTGACATATGATTTTTTCATGATACTTACTGTACACATTTTGTAGGTTTTATGTGCATATACACAATAGTTATTTAACATCTAGATTTAATACCTTTTTAAATATTTTTAATCAATAATTATTACAATATTTTATTTTAGGTAGAAAATTATCAACTGTATTTAATAATTAATTTATATGAATAAATAATATTTATTAAACGTAATTATTTATAACCATTTTATGAAGTGAAATTCGTATTTTGTTATGTTAAAAAAAAAAAAAAAAAAAAAAAAAAAGAAAAGAAAGAAAGAAAGAAAGAAAAAGAAAAAAATTCCAGCATCTCTTACGGTAAAAATTTTATTAAAATTCTTGTTATGAAAGGATTTATGATATATTGTGCATTTAAATGGTTGAATGGTTTTAATGCTATTTTAACGTGCTTCACAGCGCCCCTAGAGGTCAAAATATGAATTTATAGTGGACTATAAATTTATGGGTGCCTTAGGTTTTTTACAACTATTATAACTATATTAAATAAATTATGATGCATGTACTCTGTAATTTTCTTTATATTTGCCTGTGAAAATGGAATATTTTGTAAAATTTTCATCATTAAAATAAAAATTTTTTATTTTATTTATTTATTTATTTTTTATTTTTTTGAGGAGGGAGGGGGTAAGGGGGAGAGCTTATTTACTATTAAATGTTATGCAGAATGGAAATTTTAGCGATGATAAATTATTTAATATTTTACTATAATGATTTTAATTTAAGTTATATAAGTGACTCGGGTGCAATACATCAGATTGGTAAGATTAGCAATTAGAAATATGAACAGTGGGGTTTTTCAAGATACGCGAACAGTCTGGTAATGTCTGTCAAGGAAAGAAAACACCACGGACATTTATGAACAAGAGTTTGCATTAGAGTCAGTATTTTTTATGGCACACCAAAAGCCTGATAATGTTTATCATTATTACAGTTCATTAAAGCAAAACACTCGATTAGTGCTTATAGCACTACAAAACTCTCGAGTAAGAGACTTGCACTGTCATAAGTTACATGTGTAGCGAAACAGTTCCTCACTAAAAGCGGCTAGTGTGTAATAAAGTAAAATCAATTATTTGGTACCATAAAAAGTATTTAGTGTCTAATATCCAGAATAAGATCTTTTTTTTACACCTGAAATGTCAAAAATAAATAATTTTACGGACGCATAAAGGGCAGCTCAGTTATTTATATAGCATTGTATAATTGTACAGATAACTACATATTTTAAATGTAAAACTATGTATTTTATCTAGCTTTGAGAAAAAACGAAATTGGTAATTTAAAAATATGGTGACATGCATAAAATTAATGCACGGATTATATACTGATAAATACAGCATAAAAGAAAAATTACACACGCCGCCCTTTTAGGATCTAATACACACCGGCAAGTTAAGATCTTTTACACACAGGCAAATGAAGACGTGATACACACCGGCAAATCAAGACCTTTTACACACAGGCAAATGAGAACGTGATACACACCGGCAAGTCAAGACCTTTTACACACAGGCAATTGAAGACGTGATACACACCGGCAAATCAAGACCTTTTACACACAGGCAAATGAAGACGTGATACACACCGGCAAATCAAGACCTTTTACACACAGGCAAATGAGAACGTGATACACACCGGCAAATCAAGACCTTTTACACACAGGCAAATGAAGACGAAATACACAACGGCAAATTAAAATCCATTACACACCCGCAAGTAAGAACATAATACACACATGCAAACAAGGAATAGTACATACCACCAAATGAAGACTTATTATACATCGGCAACCTAGGACGTAATTTACAACATACCGCACCTACAAGCCAGGACGTAGCAAATACAGAACTGTAGTAAGCAGGGGCTAAAAGCAGAGCTGGAGAGTATGATGAGGGCTTGGTCACCAAATTCGAAAGAGTGGAACCAGAAATACTGATGACGTAGCAAGAAACACAAAAGTAAAAAATTTGGTACTTGATTTTTTATAATTTCCGCACTTTCTGAAAGCAAAGTATTAGCAAGCCATAGCTTTTCATAGTTAATGCTGTAAGATTTAAAAACAAAAGAATAAACAAAATTTTTTGATTATCTATATTTTACTAACCGGAACGAGATTTAATAAAATTTTGCCAAAACGATGCAGTACTCAAAAGTAAATTTTTTAAATGTTTAATAGATAGAGGCTGAAATTAAATTTGTGTGAAAATTTCTTTTCGCAATTTAACACTAACAAATAATACCATATACATATATATATATATATATATATATATATATAATTATAAAACATGAGTTTAAATTAAGAATAATGTATGTATATATTTCGAATGGTTGAAATTCATTTTGCAGGTTTATTTGATTAAACTACTTCGAAATTGAGAATGCATGGTGATGAATTGAATGCTATTGAAATTCAAATGAAGCAGTTATGTGTTACATTATATATTCCGTCGTTATATCATCGTCAAACATCAATTTCAGCCTTTATCATCTACTGCAATATGAAAGCCTCTCTTAGGTGATTCCATACTGCCCTATTCTCTGTAGTTCATCTCCATTCTGCTCGTTCTAAACTTCATAATATCATCACTCCAACGACACAGTGTCTCTTCCTCGGTCTTTTCTTATCTCTTGGCATCCAAAATAAAACTTTGGTGATCCATCTATCATAATTTTTTCTCGCAAGATACCCAAACTAGCTCCATTTTAACTTCTTGACTCAAGAAATATCGTCAGTAACTTTTGTTTGTTTCCTGATTCAAGTGTTTCTCTTTTTGTCTCTTCGGGTGAATCCTAATATGCATCTCTCTATGCTTCTCTGAGTTATTTGAAATTCTTGTATAGCTTTACATGCTAAAGACCAAGTTTTTGAAGTATAAATTAAAACAGGCAAAATGTACTCATCAAAAACTTTGCTTTTCTAATAAATTGGAAGGTCACTTTTTAAAATATATATATACATACATATATATTACATATAATAATAAGCAAGAGGCCTTCCAAACGGTATGAAGTACGACCACTCCAAAAAAAAAAAAAAAAAAAAAAAAAAAAATTCTGGAACGCGATTCTATTTTGATAAAATAAACGTCGTATTATACCAGGTTTTAATTAGTTAAAAGAAAACTGTTCAATCCATCGCTACAAATGTTGGCATACTTATCAATCCGACGAATATCTATTTAACGTCGCAGTAAGTTCCTTAGTTCTAAAGATATTAAATAAAACCCCATTTTAACGTTAAATTTTTTAAAAAGAAAGAAACAATGTTGCCCCCAAAACAGTTTTTTAATACTTTCCCGGTTTAAAAGGTAATAAAATCATTACCAGAGTCTAAAAAGTATTCGAATAAAACTGATGTCATAATATATATATTTTTTTTTTTTTCATTTATCTATATAATTAATAGGCATACATGAGTTTATTGTTTCATCAATTTTTTAGGACCGCAGTCCTATATTTTCACGCAGGAAGAAAACATCATTATCCTCATTTGCAGCAGGACATCATCTTGAATTTTGTTTATTATGAAATAATCTATTATACAATCGAAGAAGTTATAAATTTCTAAGAAAAAAGCTTGAATTAAAAGTAGCACGTGAGTACTAAATTAAATTCTATAAAAATATATATATATATTATTATTATTTTATTTTTTAATACATTTACTGTAATTTAATAGTTATCTTTTGATTTAAATATGTAAAAATGAACAATATAAACCGATTCTTCTCTTTAAAATGTGAATTTGCGTTCCTTACTTGTGGTTACCACATTAATTTATTTTTTTATTTAATTTTGACTTTTTTTTAAAACTTTATTCATTTTCTTACAGCCATCATACATATACAATTTCAAATGATGTAGACACAATTATGTGTCTTCTTTTAATATTATTACTATATTTATTTATTTATTTAACGATTTGTTGTATTGCACGAAAGCGGATAGCTTAATTTATGTAAAATTATTATGAAATTTCTCATGAATCATTTAACTTATTTTTGAATGCATCTCTCATATAATCCATATAATCATTTTGTGAAAAAAAAAAATCTCTACAAATTCTTGTTTTCTCTCTCTCTTTCTCTCTTTCTTTCTTTCTTTTTTTCTTTTTTTTTTTTTTTTTTTTTTTTCTTTTAAATCTTTTCTCTGCTATCTTCGCATGCATTATTTCGATAAATTCTCGTTCTTTGTAGAAATCGATATAAAATTATAGCTTTTCCTGTCTTTTGTATTACGCTGCGACTATTATACTCAACAATATCATAAGATGACCTGATTAAATATGAGTTTTTAGAATAAAACAATTGGCAAGTGAATTGGGTGGTGCAAAGAACTGCTGAGTGTCCAGTCCAATGCTTTGCTTTCTAGTAGAGTGTTGCCGCGCGCGATGTGTATTTTTTTTTTAGTGACGACATCAGACTTTCGACAGGGAAAAAAGACAAACATAGGGCGGCAGGTATATTTTCAAAAACATGTGACGTCTAGTTCTTATCTATTCCATCGACCTGGGTTAAAAATATTAATCTTCCAAATCAGTAGACAAATATTTTGTTTCCAACACAGTAAAAATACATAGAGCTTTACTCTCTCAAGAAAGTTCCATTACTTTATGACAAGAGAAGAATAGGCCTGAAGGAAGTCAATAAAAATTCTAAAACTCTTTAAATGAAGCATATAGCTTCTATTCTCGTCACAATAATCTTAGATGTATATAGAAAGAAAGAATTCTCAAGAAATTATTTTCTAAAATATGTAAACTGCTGTTTGTAAAAAATACAACACAAAGAAGGAATGCAAATATCATAATGATATTTATTGGGCTCATACATTATAGTAAGAAGAACAATTGATTGAAATTTCAGGAAATTTGGAGTAATATGTACTGAGAAAACAGTACATAAAGCAGCGACCTCTGTGAGCAATAACTGCACTTACCTGCCTACGCATTGAATCAAATAGCGATTGGATGACATGTGCAGGTAAAGCATTTCATGAAGCTTCAACACGATGCCATAATTCATCGATCGTAGTTACTGGTGAGTAATGGGGGTCACTCGCTTTTCAACGATTAAACAGTCATTTTCATTGGTGCAAGATCAGTAAAACGGACCGGCCAGACCAACAGTCGGACATATCCTGTATCAAGGATGATTCGGACAATACTTACAACTTGCGGTCGTGCATTGTCTTGCCTAAGTACTGCGTTTCGTAGGCCTTGAATTTAGGGCAGAGCGAAGGGCCTTAACTCGTCAGAAATGTAATGGCTGGTATTCAGAGTGGTGGGAATCAAAACAAGAGGTGATCGAGACGTGTATCCAATTGTACCACATACCATCACTCCAGGTGGTGGCCCAGTATGCGGCTACCAAAATTTTGATTACTTTCAAAACTGCATCTCTGATAAGGGCGCCTTTAATGTGTGATTAATGATGAATCTGGACGCAGGGATGACGTGAAGTCGCCTTTCAGACAAATCACAATCCTGTTTACAGCATCAAGATTTCCTTATCCGTATTTAACGGCATTGTCAATAATGCACAATGTCAGCTGGGATTCGGCATCGTCACACTCTCCATCGCTTGCAGTGATGGTATGGGGTCCCATTGGATACACGTCTGGATTACTTCTTGTTCGCATTCCCGGCACTCTGAAACGCGGCCATTAAATTTCTGGTGAGTTAAGGCCCGCACCTCCTCTCTATATTCAAGGCCTCCGCAGCGCCACATTTAAGAAGGATAATGCACGACCGCAAGTTGTCTGTATAGTCCGGACCTTCCTTAGTACATAATGTGTTCAACCGTTGCTCTGGTCAGCGCATTCTCCTGATCTCGCATCAACGAAAATGACTGTTTAATCGTTGAAAAGCGATTGGCTCCCCACCACTCTTCAGTAACTACGATCGATGAATTGTGGCATCGCGTTAAAGCTTCATGAAGTGCTCTACCCGTACATGTCATCCAATCGCTGTTTGATTCAATACCTAGACAGATAAGTGCAGTTATTGCTCACAGAGGTCGCTGCTTTATGTACTGTTTTCTCAGTACATGTTACTCCAAATTTTCTGAAATTTTAATCAATTGTTCTTCTTACTATAATGTATGTGCCCAATAAATATCAGTATGATATTCTCATTCCTTCTTGGTGTTGCATTTTTTACAAACAGCAGTGTAGAATATTATTATTATTATTTTATTTTTTTTAAATAAATGAAAATGTTAATAACTATTTTTTTCCCCTTCTTTTTTATTATTGAGTAGCTTTTATACAAGTAATGAAGCATACAGCTCAAAGAGTAGTTTTTTATCTTATTATTTATTTATTTATTTTATTTTGCGGTATTTAAACTATTTAGCTTTAATTTCGAAAATTTGTGTACATAGTATATATACATAATGCTTGATTAGATGCTTGATTACGGAGGATGGGTAGTATTTTTTGGCTGGACGGATAGGAAGGATTGGGGGGAAAAAAGGGAGGAGGGGTCATTACTTTTATTTTTATTTTCCACTTTAACAGATAGCGCTCATTTCTCTATAATTTATTCTTTTGCATCCTTGAAATACTTCTACCTCAATATGATATCTATGAATTGCGAATTTACGTAACTCAAATTAATTTCTGTAATAAATTCAAATTTAATTAAATAATTAAAATTTAACATTAAGGTTTATTTACTAAAAATTAGAAGATCTATTTACACTAAAATTTAAACTAAAAATTATTTTACTTAATCGTTGAGTAGATGAATTCATTTCCCTTATTAATTGTGAATTTAACTGTTTTCTGTCTTATGGCTGTTCTGGAGTGTTTTACCTTTTTCGGCATGCTTTTCAAAAATAAAGAAAGTTAAAATTTAGTTTTACTAAATTTCCTTAGGGTTGATTTATTGTAAAAGGATTGGTGCTTTATGTTTAATAAGTTTATTTCTCTCATGGTATTTTCCACTTTAAAGATTTATTATGAAAAAATTGGTGTTTGAAGTTTAATATGTTTATTTCTTTCTTGGTTTTTCCACATATTGTTTGAAATTATTTTCAAGTCTTTTAGGGGACTTCAGGCATTGCATGCTCTAAATTTTTAGCAGTTTGCATACAGCATGACAGAAAGATCACCTAATTTGCATATAACATTCATTCAGTGTCCTTGAAAAAGTGGTGAATTTGTATTCTTCAATATCGGGTTGCTTATTTTTTCTTTTCGTCAACTTCATTCATTTTTTATAGTTGTTTGTGTGATACTTGGTTTTATAATATGCAATGTTTGAAAGGTTTTCAATATATATATATAATATTATATATATAATCTATATATACATTTACCGAATCTTATATAAGTTATTATTTGATAAATATATGAAATTCTGATATATGGATACATATCTAGTAACAGTTGCATAAATTATACTCTTAAACTCTTGAACAAACATGATATAATAAAACTTTACAACATAGAATGAAAAAAAAAAAAATATATATATATATATATATATATATTGTAGCATTTCGAAAATTATGAGAGGGGATCAAAAAATTTTATTTTAAAATTGACTCAAAATTAATCTTAATAAAATAAATTAATAATTAGATGTTAATTAATATTCACTAATTATTTGTATCAATTATAAAATATTATCAATTATGAGCATTTATAGCGCATTAATTTTGGTTTTAATTTGGTGATACTTTTATTTGGCAATAAAAAAAAAAAAAACTTCGTAATAATCAATAAAGGGTGTCTTGAGCATGCTGAGCCCTCCCTTTCCTACGTCGCTTTTGTATTCGAAGTTCGATCCAATGTCACATTCGTCGGATTAGTAGTTCGGAGATTTTTATGGTTTTTCTTCAAAACGTGCGTGAATACGGACTAGCATCCCTGAGAAAAATCTCTCATTTCTGCCGAGGCGCAGGTCTCTATTATAGGCTAGGGTTAGGTACCAGGGATTTTGACTTTTCGTTATTATCGATAAAAACACTACATAGTAAAACAAAGAATGTAGTGTGTTGTTTAAATTATATTTAAATATCTATCTATCTATCTATATATATATATATATATATATAAATTGATAAAAATCCTTTTAAAATATTAAATACTGATTGTTTCTTCAGTGGGGTAAAATTTTTAATTCCATATGCGACTTCTAAAACTATAGAGATTTGTAAAGTACCATAAGCAGAAATACTTCAAGGAAATGGGTCCACCAGTGGCTGAGCGGTTCTGCGCTCAAAGCTGGTAGACGTGAGGTGCCAGGTTCTATCCCAGAATGCTCGTTTGCCTAGTCGTTCGGAATTCTCCTAAACTTGCGAAATACGGGCTAGAATCCCTTAGAAAGACCCCCCACGGAGGGCACTCCCCCTCAGGCCTAGGACCTACAGCAGTTAATCGGCCTTATTCCCAAAAATCCTTCAAAGAAATGTATGCAATATTCCTAAGAATAATTTTAATTGTGGGATAGCATTTAGATAAATGTAGCTTCTTCTATTTTTTTTTTTTTTTTTTTTAAGCTATTGTATAGCTTTTATCGCGGGCTTTGAGCGCGGCGACCGAATCGAAAAATTCCGTAACGAAAAAAAAACCTAGCACAGCTCGGCAAACTTCGCTAGACTTCGGCTGTACGAAGCTCGCATGGATCGAGACGAGCTACTCCGAAATCGGACGAATACGTAAGCAGCTGTTTGTGAGAAAGTATATAGGTGTATAGGTATCTATCATCTATGTACAACAGTGAATAGCTGTACGCGTAAAATTTGTGTTTAAAGTAGATCAGATAAAACTTGAATATCCCTATTCGACTTGCAGGCCTTTAAAACCTATTAAATACCTTTTCTCTATTAAAATTTGTTTTCTTACCGGTCACCACGCTCAAAAAGTGTAACTTGAATTAATATCAAAGAAAAAACTTGAATATCCCCATTCGATTTGCAGGCCTTTAAAACCTATTAAAATACCTTTTCTCTATTAAAATTTGTTTTCTTATAGGTCACCACGCTCAATAACGGTAACTTGAATTAATATCAAAGAAAAAACTTGAATATCCCCATTCGACGTGCAGGCCTTTAAAACCTATTGAAATACCTTTTCTCTATTAAAATTTGTTTTCTTATCGGTCACCACGCTCAAAAAGTGAAACTTGAATTAATATCAAAGAAAAAACTTGAATATCCCCATTCGACTTGCAGGCCTTTAAAACCTATTAAATACCTTTTCTCTATTAAAATTTGTTTTCTTATCGGTCACCACGCTCAAAAAGTGTAACTTGAATTAATATCAAAGAAAAAACTTGAATATCCCCATTCGACTTGCAGGCCTTTAAAACCTATTAAAATACCTTTTCTCTATTAAAATTTGTTTTCTTATCATTATTGCTATCTTATCATTATTGTTATCGTATTCATTAATATCAAAGAAAAACCTTGAATATCCCCATTCGACTTGTAGGCCTTTAAAACCTATTAAATACCTTTTATCTATTAAAATTTGTTTTATATCGGTCACTACGCTCAAAAAGCGTAACTTGAATTAATATCAAAGAAAAAACTTGAATATCCCCATTCGATTTGCAGGCCTTTAAAACCGATTAAAATACCTTTTCTCTATTAAAATTTGTTTTCTTATAGGTCACCACGCTCAATAAAGGTAACTTGAATTAATATCAAAGAAAAAACTTGAATATCCCCATTCGACGTGCAGGCCTTTAAAACTTATTAAAATACCTTTTCTCTATTAAAATTTGTTTTCTTATCATTATTGTTATCTTATTCATTAATATCAAAAAAAAACCTTGAATATCCCCATTCGACTTGAAGGCCTTTAAAACCTATTAAATACCTTTTCTGTATTAAAATTTGTTTTCTTATCGGTCACCACGCTCAAAAAGCTTAACTTGAATTAATATCAAAGAAAAAACTTGAATATCCCCATTCGACTTGCAGGCCTTTAAAACCTATTAAATACCTTTTCTCTATTAAAATTTGTTTTCTTATCGGTCACCACGCTCAAAAAGTGTAACTTGAAATTATATCAAAGAAAAAACTTGAATATCCCCATTCGACTTGCAGGCCTTTAAAAACCTATTAAAATACCTTTTCTCAAAAAATCATTCAAATCAGTTAGATCATTCAAATTTGGTACATCGAGGTTTTCGATACCTACAAATCGATTGCGGATATTTTTGATATATTCTAATTGCGGATATATTCTCATTTATTCAATAAAAGAAAAAATTTGTTTTCTTATCTGTCACCACGCTCAAAAAGTGTAACTTGAATTAATATCAAAGAAAAAACTTGAATTAATAAAAAAAAAAAAAAAAAAAAAAAAAAAAAATACTGCATAAATAAAATAAATAAATAATTATAATTGCATAAGTTGATAAAAAATGGTATGCAATAGCTTTACCGTGGCAGTCCTCGAGTGCCACACGTATTTTTTTTTTTTTTTTTTTTTTTTTTTTGTTAATCGCGGCATGGTATACATTGCAAACAAGTAAATATATGGATTGTTGTTGTTGTTGTACCGAATAAGGCCGATTGACTGCACTAGGCCTGAGGAGGAATTCTCTCTGTGGGCTTTTTCTAAGGGGTCCTAGCTCATATTCACGCAAGTTTCGGAAAAAATCACGGAAAACTCCGAACGGCTAGGACAACAAGCGCGACTAGGATCGAACCCACGCAATAAATGGCTTGAACTCTTCTCACACTAAGCCAGGTCATGTCTGAAAACGGAGGTGTTCTGGATTCGCATTTGGCACCTTCCCCTTGTCCTAAAACATGCATATATATATATATTATTGTAAATGTTAGTGGAAGGATCTTCAGGAAAAATTATCGTTCACTGATAATTCGCAATAAATCTGGTAAGATTACGGCAGAAATTCGGTTTTCTTGAAAATCGCTGTAATGATTTATATGCATGTATAAATATTGTGTTAGAGGTTTTTTTTTTAGATGAAAAAAAATCTGATTATTAGATAATAGATTTAAATATTAGCAGTCGCTGGTGTCCGGTGCTTTTCCTGGAACAAAACCTAGCAGAAACCCCGTTTTCTAGGAAATTGCTGGATTTAGGGATTTGAGATGATAATTCGTTTTGAATTTGTTTTATCTCCAGGAAAATTAGATTTCACTGGTAGCCCGCACTCCATCTGAGACAATAAAAAAAATATATATATATATATATATTATCACATGGCCTTTATTATCACATTTTCGAAAACGAATCCCTATATTACGCTACGAATAATTTTTACAACGGAACTAAGTAAACAGTCAATCAGGGACTGAATATAAAAAGAGAAAAAACTGGTACAGCTTATTAAAATGCTGTGTACATTAAGGTTTAATTAAAACAGTGCTTTACGCTAAATATTTGGTTAGTTAATAAATAATAATAATAATAATATCAATAATAATAAAGCTTCTGATTTCACAAGTAATTGTCATTATATTATTCTAATAATTTATATCTTTTATCATAAGATTCCTATGAAAAAAAAAATCGTCATCTAAAAGAGATAATTAAAGTTAAAAAAAAAAAAAAAAAGATTATTATGCGAAGTTCTGTTCAGCCGAGCAATGTTTAAACTGATTTTACAAATTATCACCATCACTTCTAGAACATTTTTCATTATTTATAACTATTACTTACTTTTCATGAAAATCGCAATGAGCGGATTTCTTTTAAATTAAGTTAAAATATAATGAGAAAAAGTTGTCTTTAATATTAGGGAATACCGTATTTCAAACGGAAAAACTAAAAGCAACTGTGCGTTTCAACTTTTTAGAAGGTAAATATGTATAATTTTCATTTTTTGTGACTATTACATTTAATCTCTTTGCACTATATAAAAAATATATATATATATTTATAATAATAAAGCATCAATTAACCTTTCATACATATTGTGAAAAAATAATTAGAAGCTTTGTGAGAGAAAATTAAATCAGTCCAATAGAAGAGGTATATCCTATATCAGTAAAAAATGTTTCATTTTATTTTTGTCTTAATCTTTTAAATATTACCTTTTATATGCATTTAAACATCTTTGTGCCGAGTTTTCATAGAATAAAAAGGCACACTCTCTTTTTAACCACCTGCAAAAAACGCAAAGGCGCTTCCTATGTTATGTTCAGTATAAAATAAAATTCTTTTCAAAATACCGATCATGAACTTTAATGCATCAGAATTTTTTTTTTTTTTTTGCAAGTCCCTCTACATACATTAGTTACGAAAATTATACAATTTTCAACAGAAAATATCGATATGCCATAGAAAACTTGAATTAGGTATACCAGCTCCAAGCCCTTCAATAAATATTATCGGGAAAAAAAAATCTTGATCACAGAGGTTAAAAGACAAACAGAAAGACAAAACGAAGCCAACTCATTATTAGATATTCTTAGATGCTTTAAAACGCATTTTTATTTATTTTTTAATGGGTTTTTTCTGGGGACTTTTTTTCCTGGGGACTTTTTTCCCGGGGACTTTCTTTCCTGGGGACTTTTTTTCTGGGGACTTTTTTTCCGGGGACTTTTTTTCCGCCATTCTTTCTTCACATATGTATTTAAATAAAAGCAGAAGAACTATTGTTATTATTATTTTAAAAGAGGGGGGAAAATAACCTATAAAATTATAAAGCAAAAAATTAATTAATAAACAATTGATCTCGACACATAGAGAAAAATGCGTAATACATTTTTCAGAAAATCGATTAATATAAAAAGAATAGTTATAAAAAAGAATTATTATTTTTATTATGATTATTATAAAGCTCTCATTAAGCATAAAAATGAGAAAAACTAGGGAGACTTTTTTTTTTTTTTTTTTTAATGCTTCAATTATTGAATATTTGAATAAAAATTCAAGGCCTTTTTTTTTTTTTCTAAGTTTTATTTTACCTCAAAACAGATTATTTTTTTAATGAAATTTTTTCTGAGTTGTAAATTTATTTTTAATATTACAATTACAGTGGGTCGGTTGCAATATTTTGTGTTGATTATCATCTGTTCGCGATTTTAGGGGTGCAGATTCTATCAAAGGTGAGATAACTAAATGACTGACATGCCCTCAGGCAAGATAAGATTTGTCCACCTGCTGCCCACCTGTTTTTCCGGAATCCCACCCTTTCCGCTAACTGCTGAAGCAAGATTCTAGTTCTATCTAATGACTCTTTTACAAAAGAATATACTACATTGCGAATTTGTATAGAACTATTTTTATGTATTACTTTTTCTCTCAATCTCTTTCTTTCTTTCTTTTATTTTTTTTAACGAACATGATTTCAATATTCTTTTCACAAAACGTTTAAGGGGGAAATATCATTTCATTGAAAGCATAATCCATTTTTAATAATTTGACTTTTACATGATATAAAAAAAAATATCTATATATAAATAGTAGTTTCAAATTTTTCTGAAGTTTAAAAATAATTTCATAGACTATACAAATTAAAAGTTTTAAATAAATTTGTTATAAGATTAAACAAAAGCTTCAGTTTGTTCAATAAACTGTTTCAAGTGATGAAACTGTTTTTACTTTCCAAACATACATATATAAGGAAAGTATTGTGTCATCCTCATCATGACAAAAATACGACTGAGATTTTTGTGTTTCTACAAGTTTTGAGGTGCCCTGAGTTCACTTTTGCTATTTTTGCAGTGATGCATGCATGTAAGTACATGATTGAACGCAATATCGTTTAAACGTTTTGATCAATTGAACTGAAAGTTGGTGCATATATATATATATATTATAGGAAACAATAGAACGAACTCTATTAAGTGAATCTAGCACTTATAGCTTTCTTAGAGAGACATAAAGAAAATTTCTTTATCATTGTGGCCTATAAGATCAAATTGTTTAAAGTGCTATAGCGTCTTAATGCCTTATTAGATTGAGTTGAAAATTTAGGGAGGCAGAAAAATGGTTAAGTGGAAAAAATGATTAACGGAAAAATAGTTAATGGGAAAATGGGTAATGATAAAAAGGATAATTTGAGAATTGCTACGAATCATATACTAAAAATTTTCAAAATTATATTATACATATTAAAACTATGCATTAAATGCTAAAAACTTGATTTATGTGTACAGTGGATCTCAAAACGTAATATTATATATATATATATATATATATATATATGAGTGAAAACTTAAAACTTCAAAATATACTTTGTTTACACGCAGAAGGGGCATGATAAACCATTTTTTTTTTTTTTTTTTTGCGAGCAGTGTTCATCGACATAGTAGAAGGCAGACAAACATTTCATCAATCATATTCAATAGAAAAGAACGTTTAATTTAATTTTTGATAGCCCTGTATGTTATAAAAAGCACCACAGAACTGCCATTTAAAACAATAAGAAAAAAACTTTGTATAAAAACCATAAAATGCTATAACCTGCAAGAACTGTTTCAGGTAGAAATTAGACACGACTCTTCGTCAGGCGAACAATGTAGTCACGAGTGCTGCAATACGCAACCGCTTTGATTGCAGCACTCGTGACTTATAGTGTTTTCAAAGTTTTGTTATTATTAGCCCTGCACATTCTCTAAAAATTTTATGCACGTTACACTGCGTAGTTAAATTTACTCTTATATGAAAAACACGTAACAGAAAATGATATACACATCCAGCAGTTTCCAAGTACAACCAAATTCTATTCAAATACTTTGGGAGCCCTGTAAACGATGAATGAGTTCCATATACAATTCATACAAAACATACATTTTGTGCTTAAAAAAAACTATGTTAAATTTTGTGTGATGCAGCGTATATATGTATACACTGTACTTAACACAATTTTTTTTCATAGACTTAAAGTATTTGCGTTCTCGTGGATGGCCCTGTACATGAGCCCTTTGCTTGATCTCAAAGAAAGGTTTAGTGTTTGTAGCATGATGCATATATAGAATACCGAGCTTGGACTTCCTGCTTCCATTTGTTCTTGAGATATGGTGATAAGAGACAGACACACAAATCAAACGAAAAAAAAAAAAAAAAAAAAAAAAAAAAACATGATTTTTGGATTCAAAGAACTTCAAAACATGTAGCTATAACAAAAGCTCCATTTCGAAAATTTAATCTCAAAATAATATTTTCTCTACCGTGTGTATGGTTACGAAAAGTAAAAAAACAAACAAACTTATGTATAGTTAAGGCAAATAGATCGAAGCAAAATAAAGACATTTAAAATCGCAGATTCACACTGAGAAAAAATATATATACCGCCTTTCTCTAGAACGAATAAGTGGCCATTTTCTAAATCCCTAAACTAGAAATATAGATTTCAGAGCTATGCGCATAAGGCACGTCAATAAACTGAATAGACGAAATTATCGAGAATTTCTACTGTACACATTTCTAGATGGTAAAACAATATTCTGAATACTCTAAATATTCTGAATCATTTATATTGCAAGAAATTCTCGCTTGATTTTCTAGAATTTGGTAATGAACCAAGATTATAGTTGCAGAAACCTGCCTCTTGTAGTCTCATTTATTTGCAGAGATTTTTAAATAACTTTGCCCTCAAAAATATAGGGAAACACTCTAGAATTCTAATGAGGGCTTCTAGAACTCGCTTTCCGAATGAAAGGGACTAGAATTTATAAGGTTGACATGGAACTATTTTTTCTAGAGTCACAATTTAGATTCTAGATGTCAGTTACAGAATTTTTTCTCAGTGCAGGAGAAAAAATTTACACTTATTTCTTATTTATTTATTTTAGTGTAAAAGAAAATGAAAGTAAAAGAGAATACATTAATTGTTTCCATATTTAAGCATTTTTCTTTTCTAATACAACATTTTACAATAATTAATGAAGCCGCGAAATGACGAAACATTTTTGTATTTTACATTTAAAACGGTATTGTATAGACTACTAACATATGCCACTTATTAAGTTGTTTGAAAAACGATGTTGGATTTAATCTTATTTATAATAAAATCCCGAAATTCCTGAAACTAACTTTTAAAATGATGTAATAGCTAAAACAGGGCATTAAATTAGAGGAATTATAATTTTATTCATGTTTTCAATGTGTGTATTTAAGCTGATTAAAATAATGAGAAACAATAATTTAGCTGAATAATTTTCATCACAAATGTCGTCAATACGTCATGAGAAATTAATAATAATATAAAATATTAAATAAACATGTGATTGTAAAATAGAAATTGAAAGATTATAATATAATTTTAAATTTCTTGGAGACGTTTAGACCTCAAAACATAAATATCATGTAGGACAGCGTAGTGTTCAGTAATTTGAACTAGCAAAGAGAAATAAATTTTGGAATACGTGTGTAAAAATCGAGCGCGAGGCTATCGTCGTAGGCGGGTTAGTAATCACATAATAATGGAACTTATCTTGATACATAAAACTTACTTAATTATTGAATTAACTACAATTCGTGTTTAAACATAGTTGATGTAGGAAGAAAAATAATTGATGTTAGTGTTTCCAGATAAAACAATGCTTTGGTCTATGGATTTTCAGGATTAATTTTAATGTCATATATTACCTGAAAAATTAAATTTATATATAAAAAGGAAATTTATAGTACAATATTCGTGAACACTAAACTTACCCATTTGAACAAGACATTTTTAAAAATTTATTTTAGTTTACATTTTATTAATTTACTATACATTTGTTTATCTTGTGAGAAAATAGGGGAAGCACTATTTCTTTAATTATTATTAACTAGCCGCCTTCGGCGACCAGCTGGTTCGCGATCCCTGAAAAATCGGACTTTACGAAACTCCCGCTCGGTGGCGACTGCGGCGCCTTTTTCCCGTTTCAGGTCTAATAACAGCTTATTGATATATCGTGAAAATAGCTTATTGAAAGCGCAGTAAATTCCCGTGCGGTAGCATCTTCGGCGCCTTTTCCCTTTTCAATATCTGAAACAGCCTGTTCCCTCACCATGTTATGATCTTTCAAATTTCTGACTTTAGATAAGTCCAGCTCGGTGGCGCCTGCATCGCCTTATCCCCGTTTTAGAACTTGCAACACCTTCCTCGCTCATTAGAATTTGAAATTTTAAAATATTACAGCGCCATCTGGTGGTAGAAATTTCTGTAATATATTGTTCAATTCCAAATCAACAAAGCTTTCAAATGATGTATTACTTATGAAATTATTTTAATAAGTAGCTGAGATACAAAAGAAAACCTAATCAGGACACTTGAAAACGTGTAAATCGGGTGAAATCTCGAATTCCATTTTCGTTAATGTAAAAGTACTTTAAAATGTGTATCAACTAAACAAAGCTTTCAAATGATGTATTTCTTATGAAATTATTTTAATTAGTAGCTGAGATACAAAAGAAAACTGATTCAGGAGACCTCAAAACGTGTAAATCTGGTGAAAACTTTCGATAATTTAAAAGAACTTTAAAATATCTTTCGAATGATGTGTTAGAAATAATTTAATCATAATTAGAAATTGAAATATTGAAATTTTAAAATATTACAGCGCCATCTGGCGGTACAAATTTCTGTATTCCACTGTTCGATTCCAAATCAAAAAAGCTTTCTAATGATGTATTACTTATGAAATTATTTTAATTAGTAGCTGAGATACAAAAGAAAACTGATTCAGGACACATCAAAACGTGTAAATACGGTGAAAACTTTCGATAATTTAAAAGAACTTTAAAATATCTTTCGAATGATGTATTAAAAATAATTTAATCATAATCAGAAATCGAAATATTGAAATTTGAAAATATAATCGCGCCATCTGGCGGTAGATATTTCTGTAATCCACTGTTCGATTCCAAATCAAAAAAGCTTTCTAATGATGTGTTACTTATGAAATTATTCTAATTAGTAGCTGAGATACAAAAGAAAACCTAACCAGGACACCTCAAAACGTGTAAATCGAGTGAAATCTCGAATTCCATTTTCGATAATGTAAAAGTACTTTAAAATGTGTATCAGCTCAACAAAGCTTTCAAATGATGTATGTACTTATGAAATTTTTTTAATTAATCACTGAGATACAGAAGATAAATGATTCAGGAGACCTCAAAACGTGTAAATAGAAATTTCTGTAATCTACTGTTCAATTCCAAATCAACAAAGCTTTCAAATGATGTATTACTTATGAAATCATTTTAATTAGTAGCTGAGATACAAAAGATAACAGATTCAGGAGACCTCAAAAGGTGTAAATCAGGTGAAATCTCGAATCCCACTTTCGATAATATAAAAGTACTTTAAAATATCTTTCGAATGATGTATTAAAAATAATTTAATTAGAATTTGAAATATTGAAATTTTAAAATATCTGGCGGTAGAAAATTCTGTAATCTACTATTCAATTCCAATCAACAAAGCTTTCAAATAATGTGTTACTTATGAAATTATTTTAATTAGTAGCTGAGATGCAAAAGAAAACCTAATCAGGACATACTGAAACATGTAAATCACGTGAAATCTCTAATTCCATTATCTACGGTATCTCTAATTCCATTATCTACGGTAGTCGGTTAATGGAAGTAAAAAGAAAAATAAATATTTTTTAAGTCCCCAAAACCTATTGTAGTATCTTGTAGCCAGGGGCGTAGCTTGAGGGGGGGGGAGGGGGGGAGTCTCCCCCCCCCAATGTTTTAAAAAATAGGGCGGCATATTGAAGTTTCTAGGGGCGCTGTTTTGCGACTTAAAGTTCATTTGAAAGTGGATCATAATTTTGTTAATTATCGTTAGTTACCAAAAACACTTAAGAGTTTCATGTATCACAAGCTGACCAATAAGTTCACCGACCAACAAAAAAAGTTTGCGTTAAAATGTCTGACTGTAGCAAACTCCCGTTAGGTGGCACCTGCGGCGCACTCGAAACTAATTAAGACGCCTAAAACGACCCTTGAAAATTCCCATCGTATTCCTGTTTGGGGGCGCCTATGGCATGATTTCCCGTTTTGTTCACTTAGAATAGCGTGTTCGCTTACCGTACAAAAGACTGTTGAAAATTCTAATCGTATTCGGGACCCTTTAAGAATAAGTTAGTAGCAAACTCCAGCTGAGCGGCGCCCTTCCCTGTTCAGGCACCTACAAAGGCATAATGAGGTTTCTGGGGGCGCTGTTTTGCACCATGAAGTCCATTTGAAAGTGGATCATAATTTTTTGTTGATTACCGTTAATTACCAAAAACACTTAAGATTTTTATGCATCAGAAGCTGCCTTCATTGACCAACTGGTTCACCGACCAGCAAAAAAAGTTTGCATCAAAATGTCTGACTGTAGCAAACTCCCGTTAGGTGGCGCCCTCTTAACTAATTGCCCTAAAACAGCCTTTTTAAACGTGTATAACAGTCTATTTTCCTACTGTGCAAACAGTCCTTGAAAATTCTCTTCGTATTCACGACCCTTAAAAAAATCTGATTATAACAAATTCCTGTTTGGGGGCACCTATGGCATGATTTCCCATTTCAAACACTTACAATAGTCTGTTCGCTTACCGTGCAAAAGACTGTTTAAAACTTTGATCGTATTCAGGACCCTTTAAGAATAAGTTAGCAGCAAACTCCAGCTGAGCGGTGCCCTTCCCTGTTCAGGCACCTACAACAGCATGTTCACTTATCATGCAACGACCCTTGAAAATTCTGACCTTAGCAAATTCGCGCTCTGTGGCGACTGTGGCACCCTTCTCCCATTTCAGATACTTACAACTGACTCGTAAGTATGCACAATCGCTTTCTCACCGCCAAAACTTAAAATCACGATTTTTCAAAACCTTAGCTCGAAAAAAAAAAAAAAAAAAAGCAGTTTATTGTACGTTATGTCTATTGTATAAAAACGAAATTAGATGAGGTTTGATTTGGTTATAATGATTTCTCACTAACAATTTTTGACTCTAAGTGATCCTTTAAGCAATTTTTTTTATTTTAGTTTCATCGCTTAAGGATTTTGAAATATTTATAAGTCTATAGAATTCAACAGGTGCTTCTTAACATGAAACAGCGCGAGGAAGCTGATTTGACATCGCATTAATAGGCACATATTGGGCAATTGGCGACGGTTTGGGATTAACGTCCCAGTGGTGGTCCGAAGACAAGCCATCGCAATTTTTATCTTCTGCGGAAAAGATGGCTCCGCCACTTCAGTATCTCCCAGAGGTATTATTTGCACGGAGCATGGTGAACATTGCAGCCACGACAGAGTTTACGTGCACCAGAGACTGACTTTCATGATGGTCTTCAATTGGCTCGATTATTGAATCTGCAATCTTTCTGTGAAGCTGGTAGACGTGAGGTGCCGGGTACGATACCAGGTCGTGCTTGTCGGCCTAGTCATTCGGAATTTTCCAGGGTTTTCTCCGAAACTTGCAGAAATACGGGCTAGGACCCCCTAAAAGACCTCCACAGAAGGCACTCAACCTCAGGCCTAGGACCCTAGAGCAGTCAATCGGCTTCTTTCCCAAACACCGACACCAACACTTAAGTAAGATATAAATTTCTGCACAAAAAAGATTTAATTTTTGACAACGGGACTTTTTTTTAGTTTGTTCTTCCACATAAAGGCATGTGGTAATTGTGTCGCGTTCCTTAGCAACAGCTACTAGATTTCTTAAAATATTTTTCACACGATATGTGAAAAAAGAAAAACGTTTTTTAACTGGTTTAAATGTATAAAATAACAGTAATAAATAAATTACTGAATTTTTTTTTTCCATAAGAGTGAACAATACCTAATTTCATAATAAGAAAACACCACCGAACTGGCGTTTAAAAGCAATTATTACAAAATAAATACATTGAATACTAAACCATAAAAAGCAATAAACTTGCAATAATTGTTTCGATTTGAAAGAACACACGATTCTTCGTCAGGCGAAAAAAATAGGCACAAGTGCTGCAGTCAAAGCGGCAACGCACCAAACTGTTTTAAGTTAACAGCAAAAATATATACAGATGAATGTAAACATAAATACTGGTGTGAGGAGAATAGTGCTAAAATAAAAGAGCCGCCTGGAGGGAATTCAATAAAAAGGGGCATTATTTGTATAATTTGCGGTGTTCACGTTATGATTTTTGTACATAACAAAAGTAAATTACTAATTTTCCTTGTATATATATAGGCCGTATGCATTTGTTATTCCAGGAATGCTGCAGAACTATTGCTAAGAAAGTTTAAAAGTCAGGAAAAAAAATTCTAAAGGCATCTAAACATTTAAAATGTTAGAAAAAGGCTATTTGGTACCAAAATGTTGTTAAAAGGGCCTATAAGTACTGAAATATGATGAAAAAGGGCCACAGGGTGCTAAAAACTGTTTAAAAGGGCACCCTGCCAAAGTAGCCTAGAGTAAGAACTACAGAATTATGGAATAAAAGAAGAAAATAAATAAATAAATAAATTAGATTAAAAAATGTAACAAAATCTAAAAATTTTAAAAAATATTAAAATTAAACAAGTATCAAACTTATGTGAGTAATTTCATAGCATCAGACAAGAACGGAGTGGAACAAATATCATTAACAAGATTTTTCGAATTTTTAAATATGTAGAAATCTTCATGGATATTTAAATGGGAAGAGAAGACAGGATATGAAATTATGTTAGTTTTAGAAAAATCAAAACAATTAGGACAACTAATACTCTGGTTGTCCTAAGAAAGATACTTTTGCTTAGTCTCATACAAGAATACACATATATATATATATATATATATATATGTGTGTGTATTTATTTCTGCAAAGCACATTAACCATATCTTTTGAACGTAAGCCCATCCTTTTATTGAATAGGCTAAAAATGTAAGACGAATTTCATGTCTGCGTATAAATATATAGATTTGCTGAAAAAATTTAGAATGCTCAAAAGATGTATAAAAAAAAGCTACTAAATGGAGGGGGAAAAAAACTGCTAAATGGATGGAAAAAAAAACAGCTTTTTTTTTTCTTGGCAGATTTTAGGAATATGCCCCAAAGGAGAGGGGGAGGGGGGGGGCTCGTATTAACCGACAAGAGGGCCTGTGCCCTCGATTCCAAAGATGGCAACACTCTTGAAAGTATGTGGGTGGCATTTTCAGATGAGGAATACGAAAGGGCGCCAAACGTTGGGTCTCCCCCCCCCAATCAAATTTTCACGCTACGCCCAGGGGCGTAGCTTGAGGGGGGGGAGGGGGGGGACTCTCCCCCCCAATGTTTTAAAAAATAGGGCGGCATATTGAAGTTTCTGGGGGTGCTGTTTTGCGACTTAAAGTTCATTTGAAAGTGGATCATAATTTTGTTAATTATCGTTATTTAACAAAAACACTTAAGAGTTTTATGTATCACAAGCTGACCAACTAGTTCACCGAGCAGCAAAAAAGTTGTGTCTGACTGTAGCAAACTACCGTTTGGTGGCGCCTGCGGCGCCCTCTAAACTAGTTAGACGCCTAAAACAGCCTGTTTTCCTATCGTGCAAACGACCCTTGAAAATTCTCATTGTATTCATGACGCTTAAAAAAATCTGATCATAACGGATTCCTGTTTGGGGGCGCCTATGGCATGAGTTCCCGTTTTGTTCACTTACAATAGCCTGTTCGCTTACCGTACAAAAGACAGTTGAAAATTCTAATCGTATTGGGACTCTTTAAGAGTAGCAAACTCCAGCTGAACGGCGCCCTTCCCTGTTCAGGCACCTTCAAAGGCATAATGAGGTTTCTGGGGCGCTGTTTTGCGCCTTGAAGTTCATTTGAAAGTGGATCATAATTTTATTGATTATCGTTAGTTACCAAAAACACTTAAGATTTTTATGCATAAGAAGCTTCCTGCGGCAACCAACTGGTTCACCGACCAGCAAAAAAAGTTCACATTAAAATGTCTGACTGTAGCAAACTCCCATTAGGTGGCGCCCTCTTAACTAATTAGATGTCTAAAATAGCCTTTTTAAACGTGTATAACAAGCAATTTTCCTACTCTGCAAACTATCCTTGAAAATTCTCTTCGTTATCACGACCCTTAAAAAAATCTGATTATAACAAATTCCTGTTTGGGGGCGCCTATGGCATGATTTCCCATTTCAAACACTTACAATAGTATGTTCGCTTACCATGCAAAAGACTGTTGAAAACTTTGATCGTATTCAGGACGCTTTAAGAATAAGTTTGCAGCAAACTCCAGCTGAGCGGCGCCCTTCCTTGTTCAGGCACCTACAACAGCATGTTCGCTTACCATGCAACGACCCTTGAAAATTCTGACCTTAGCAAATTCACGCTCTGTGGCGACTGCAGCGCCCTTCTCCCATTTCAGATACTTACAACTGACTCGTAAGTATGCACAATCGCTTTCTCACCTCCAAAGACTTAAAATTACGTTTTTTCAAGACCTTAGCTCGAAAAAAAAAAAGCAGTTTATTGTACGTTATGGCTATTGTATAAAAACGAAATTAGATAAGGTTTGATTTGGTTATAACGATTTCTCACTAACAATTTTTGATTCTAAGTGATCCTTTAAGCAAATTTTTTATTTTAGTTTCACGGTTTGGGATTAACGCCCCAGTGGCGATCCGAAGACAAGCCATCACAATTTTTATCTTCCGCGGAAGAGGGCTCCCCTGCTTCAGTATCTTCCAGAGGTATTATTTGCACGGAGCATGAAGGATATTGCAGCTACGACAGAGTTTATGTGCACCAGAGACTGACTTTCATGATAATCTTCAGTTGGTTCGATTATTGAATCCACAATCTTTCTGTCAAGCAGGTAGACGTGAGGTGCCGGGTACGATCCCAGATCGCGCTTGTTGGCCTATCGTTCGGAATTTTCCGTGGTTTTCTCCGAAACTTGCGGAAATACGGGCTAGGATCCCATAGAAAGACCTCCACAGAAGGCATTCCCCCTCAGGCCTAGGACCCTAGAACAGTCACTCAGAATTTTTCCCAAACACTGACACCAACACCAAAGTAAGATATAAATTTCTGTCTAAAAATGATTTAATTTTGGACAATGGGACTCTTTTTTAGTTTGTTCTTCCACATAAAGGCATGCGGTAATTCTGTCGCGTTCCTTAGCAATGGCTACTACATTTCTTAAAATATTTTTCACACAATATGGGAAAAAAGAAAAAAAATTTTTAATTGGCTTAAATATGTAAAATAATAATAATAAATAAATTACTGATTTTCTTTTTCCTTAAGAGTGAACAATACCTAATTTCATAATAAGAAAACACCACAGACCTGGCGTTTAAAAGCAATAATTACAAAACTTTGAATAAACACCATAAAATTCAATAAACTTGCAATAATTGTTTCGGTTCGAAAGAACACATGATCCTTCGTCAGGTGAAAAAAGTAGGCACAAGTGCTGCAGTCAAAGCAGAAACACACAAAACCGTTTTAAGTGAGCAGCAAAAATATATACAGATGAATGTAAACATAAATACTGGTGTGAGGAGAATAGTGCTGACTCTAAAATAAAAGGGCAGCCTGGGGGAATTCAATAAAAAGGGGCATTATTTGCATAATTTGCGGTGTTCTATGTTATGATTTTTGTACGTAACAAAAGTAAATTACTAATTTTCCTTGTATATATATAGGCTGTATGCATTTGTTATTCCAGGAATGCTGAAGAACTACTGCTAAGAAAGTTTAAAAGTCGGGGGGGGGGGGGGAATGTAAAGGCCTCTAAACATTTAAAATGTTAGAAAAGGCTACTTTATACCAATTTTTTTTTTTTTTTTTTTTTTTTTAAAGGGCCGCCAGGTGCTAAAATATGTTGAAAAGGGGCCACAGGGTGCTAAAAACTGTTTAAAAGGGCACCATGCCAAATTAGCCTAGTGTCAGCCCTACATAATTATGAAATAAAAGAAGAAAACAAATAAATACCTAAGTAAATTAGATTAAAAAAGGGAACAACATCTAAAAATTTCAAAATTAAATTAAAATTAAACTAATGTGAGTAATTTCATAGCATCAGACAAGAATGAAGTGGAACAAATATCATTAAGAAGATTTTTCGAATTTTTAAATATGTAAAAATCTTCATGGATATTCAAATGGGAAGAGAAGACAGGAGATGAAATTATGTTAGTTTTAGAAAAATGAAAACAATGATTATGAGCCCAGCAGTGGGAAGCAATAGATTTAGAGATCTCTTCATTACGAACATTTCGATGATGATCATTTATTCTATATTTCAAACACCTTCTTGTTTGATCAATATAAACTAAATTGCACAACGAACATAAGACTAAATAAATGCCAGAACGGTTTTCAGTAGGAATGGGATCTTTAAGAGAAGATAATTTAATTTTGTTGACGGGTTTCTAAATGACTTTAAAACCAAATGGAGAGAGAATTTTAGAAGTTTTAAAAGAAAGTGATAAATAAAAAAGTAAAACAACTGGAATGAGACTGTGATCGTTCAATTTGGTATCAGAACGTTTAGATTCTTGAATTTATATAAAGCTTTATTAATAATAGAGCGATTATAGCCTGGAGAAAGAGAAGGAGATTTTAAGTAATTAATTTCTTTCGAAAGACTAGACAGATCAGAACAAATGTGTAAGGCTTATGTTTTTCTTACTCATTTTCCAAAAATTGATAAATTTTAAATATTTCATTTGGCGGTTAAAAAAAAAAAAAAAAAAAAAAAAAGAGAGAAAAATGCACATATTGAAAATTCAAATTTTTGAACTTAGAATTACATTAAAAATAAATAAACGATTGTAAATTTTCTAAATGTGAAAACAGAATTTAAATATACATTATGTAATGAGTAATCATGAAATCAAACTTTCCCATAGAGTAACATGGGCCACGGCTGTCGGTGAGATTAGGTATTATCCACTCTAAAAACATAAAGTTGCTTTCCTTAGGAACAGTTACTACTTTCATTTCTTAAAATTTATTTTGAAAGTTTTATGTTTTACCTGAATTTTAATGTAATATCTTTAAAATTGTTGGAAAAGAGGGAAAAATCTTTTTCATTTGTTCTACTTTATCTCAAACCAATACTCTAGTTGTCCTAAGAAAGATGCTTTTGCTTAGTCTCATACGAGAATATATATAAATGTATTTATTTCTGCAAAGCACATTAACCATATCTTTCGAACGATACTACTTGTAATCCCTTCCTTTTATTGAATAGGCTAAAAATGTAAGAGGAAATTCATGTCTGCGTATTAATATATAGATTCGCTGAAAAAATTTAGAATGCTTCAAAGAATTACTAAACTAAATACATGAAAAAACCTTTACTGACTTCGTTGCTTAACGGCAAGCAACGAAGTAAGTAAAGGTTTTTTCATGTATTTAGTTTAGTAATTCAACACTTCGTTTTTAATTAATATAGTTTAAATGCTCCAAAGAAGTATAAAAAAAAAGCTACTAAATGGAGGGAAAAAAAAAAAAAAAACAGCCTCTTTTTTTTTTTCTTGGCAGATTTTTAGGAATAATGCCCCGAAGGAGAAGGGGGGGGGGGTTACGTATTAACCGATGAGAGGGACACAGGCCCTCTCGTCGGTTGGCAACACTCTTGAAAGTGTGTGGGTGGCATTTTCAGATGAGGAATACGAAAGGGCGCCAAACGTCGGGTCTCCCCCCCCAATCAAATTTTCACGCTACGCCCCTGCCAGTGTCTATGTGTATGGAGAATCTTGTGACTATCACACTATTCAAAATAATTTTTAAATGAAGAAAAAAGTTAAAAATTTGAGCTAAATTTATTTTAATTCAGATTTTTAATTTTAATTTTTATTTATTTATTTATTTTTTTAATAGTAATCTATCAAACTTCAGCTAATTCAACTTCAATATATAGCTTAAAGTGTATTGCACACACATTAATGTAATAAAGCCTTTTTTTTTTTTTTTTTTTTTTTTTTTTGTGTGTTTCTCCGTACTTGAAACAACTGTTATCCTTTTCTTCTTTTTATCTGTTTGAATAGAAAAAAAATAATTTAGCATTACTTATCCCAACTTTTACTGATATTTTTACGAACTATTACTGAAAGTTTAAAATTTTTAATTTAAGCTATCAAAAGACGTTAAATGATATTACTTATTTATAAATTTATAAATTTATTTTGGTTAAAATGAGGATTTTTTGGCATTTTAATTTCTCGTATTGGCATGCTGCATGTTTACTCATAATATATACTGCATAGTATAAAAATGTATCAGTTGTATTTGTAAAGCAGAAATGACTTATTAATTATCTATAAACAACTTCATTTTAACTATGAGTTACCTTATAATTTATAATAAAACTTCGGTTATACAGTTGTAATAAATGATTTTGCACTGAAAATCATTAAAGCGGAGCTAAAATAAACTTTTCTAAATCATAAAACTACATTGTATTATTAAAATTATAACAAATTAATTTAATGTAATATCTGTTTCCATCCCTAAATGTAGCTACTAAATTACACCCAAAGTTAATTTCTAAAAATAAAAAAATATTTATTTCTTTTTAAAAGAAATCATTGCGAACTTGTATTTCATACCTTAAAAGCAAAGAAGAAATGCTATCTTCAATTTCAAAACGTACACGACTGTCGTTAAAGATAATGTAATAAGGATTTTTTGGGAGTTAGTTGTATTCGTTCGAAAACTACACTTTTAAGCCCAGCCCATGCGTCAATCATACATATAAACATAGAGAGTCACCTTTCTTTATTTGCACAGATTAGAAGTTACTGTTACATTTTTCACCAATGTATTTTTCTTCTGGTTTCCATTGTTTTCGTTGTCATTTTTATCGAGCAAAAAGGGGGGGGGGAGGGGGGACTTTATAGTGTTCTGATATATTTAGTGGTTTGTGGAAGGGGGAGAGGACGAAAAAAAAAAAAAAGTATTTTATTTTTCAATTTCAAGAAGATTATATATTATTATTTCATAATTATTAAAGAAAAATACATTAGATATATAAAGAAGGGCTTTTTTGGCAGTGGAAGACACACACACACACACACACAAAAAAAAAAAAAAAAAAAAAAAATATTTTTATATAACTTTTTACTGATTTCAATGAAACTTCTTATTTTATTATTAAGGGAATACACAGTAATTTGGAATTTTTGTAAATCTACGGGATAGGGTGGGACAAACGAAAATTTTATTTCTCTTCATTTTTATTTTACCAAAAAATTATTATCAATTATTCCCAGAAAAATATCTTCAATTGTTATTAATTAAGAAATAAATGCAATGTAGTTTTGATATAGCTGGGGAAACTGGATATCAGAAGTAAAACAATATGGTTTTTATATCAGTTTTTGCTGGTTTCAAACAAATTTTGTTAACTAATATTTAAAAATACTTGTAATATAAACGATTTTCTTATAACAAATATCACGTTTCAAATAAAAGAATAAATAATAGAGATAAAAATAAAAAAATAATTTAAAAAAGTCCAAGTAAGGAAAAAATAAATTAAAAAAATTCTTTATTAATTTTATAGGACATTATTTAAAAAAAAAAAAAAAAAAAAAAAAAAAAAAAAATACACATAATATAAAAAAACTAGTATATTGTGTGCGTAACAAAACTTTCTTCTGTATCATTCTATATAAGAGTGCCACGTACCAACAAACACGCATAAAAAATGAAGTTTTTTTTTTCTTTTTTTTTCCACAATAAATTTGCACATATGCAATTTGGTGAAATTTCAATCATTTATAGCAGCGCTACTTGGTGAGTTTTCTCTTTATAACGGTGATCTCACATATTAAATTTTGTGCACTTATAAACTACAGAAGCAGACATATAGCTTTCTAGTACACGGAATTGCAGTTAATTGGATCAGCATGTCATTTCATATCAAGTTTTCGAAGCTATGCACAATAAAAATCTTAGCTATAGCCTTCCAAAAATGTGAGAAATCGTAGCATTACAACGGCACATGTTGACGATTTTCACAGAAAACCAACTGACATCAGTATATGTCAAAGTACATTATAAAATTCTATATATTAGATTTTGAGCCAGAGCTGAAAAAAAAATTTCTATCACACACACTTAGCAATTCAAAAATTATGGAAGAACCTCAAAAAATTTCATTTTAAAAATGACTCAAAATTATTCTAAAAAATCAATTAATAATTAAAAGTTAATCAATATTTAATGACTATTCGTATTAACTATAAAATAGTAGTGATTATGAACATTTATAAAACTTTAATTTTGGTTTTAAATGGGTGATTTTTTTTTTTTTTTTTTTTTTTTTTTTTTGGGGGGGGGGGGGGTATAAGAAAATTTTGTAATAACTAATGGGGCAGATGGGGTTGACCACCCTCAATCCCCGCCCCCACCCTTTTTTTCCTACGCCTATGTTTTGTAGATACCGTTTAGTCGTTACAGTCATTAAAAA
The DNA here is from genome assembly GCA_963930645.1 of Salticus scenicus. Taxonomy (NCBI): domain Eukaryota; kingdom Metazoa; phylum Arthropoda; class Arachnida; order Araneae; family Salticidae; genus Salticus; species Salticus scenicus. The sequence continues at coordinate 339,052,609 of OZ005652.1, read as the reverse complement.
ACTATCGTTAAAAAGAAGTTTAATTATCAGAAATGATTAAATGTTATTATTATTACATGCAATTAAAACTACTTTTTCCTAGTTTTCAAATCTATCTTTGCTGAAATTGTAAATCTTTCAATGAAATACTTGATTGATGTTTCCTACAAGTACTTTTGAAAATATTTTTAAAATTATGGATAAAATAGTTTAGAGGTTTCTATTTTCCTGCAAAAAGTTTGATAAAATAATATTCTGAATTTTTCAGTTTATTTTCTGAAATTTTCTTAAGGATTTCGAATTGAATTTTGCATAAATATTGAATTTTTGAAAAAAATATTGCATTTAAAACTGTTTTTTTCCTCGAAAATATCTAGGATTTGTAGAAAATTTTAGCACAAGATATAATTCAATAAAAATTTAACAAACACTTTGAGCAATTATTCTAATTAAGCAATTTATTAAACTGCTCTGGAAAGTTATTTTCCCCACTCAAATTCGAAAAATATTTATTAATTATATAATTATAAATGTACATTATCAATGACCTTTTCTTTAGTACAAAATTAATGCTATATGCTGACATTAACATGCAAGTAAAAAATACATTTGCTTTAATTATTTTTAAATTATTATTTTAACTAAAATGCACAGCCAACGGGTTTCAGGAACCAAAGGCTATCGCATGGAAACCCAAGGCTTATTTCTTGCGCACAAAATTTCTGAGGGGCACAAAATAATACTAACGGTAAAAATCGCCCAGTTTTCTTCTTCTTCTTCTTTTTTTTATTATTATTAATGACATTTTATATTAAAATCTATCTTGTTATTATATATTTTTATATTGCAACGCTCAATAATTTATATTATAGTTTATTATTGAATTAAAGAGGAAATTTGTTACATAGCTAAACTTGAAAAATAAGAAACAGATAGGTATTAGCTATTATAAGAAATAGGTCCTACAGTGTGTATGGAATGGGAGAGGGGGAGTTGCATCTGTATAAAATATATATCAAAATCTTCATCATTGATTTATAATTTGTATTTTAATTTCTCTCATATTTCATTTTTTATTTCATTTTATTTAATTATTTTAAGTACACTAATGAGATACTTCAGACAAAAAAAAAATATTCATGATATTCCTTAAACACTTAAATATCAGACAATTATTATTACAATCATTATTGTTATTTTGTGGTATATAGGAAATTTGTATTCTTACAAATTAAACTTACAAACGATGTAACTTACATATTAAGTAGCTTAGTTACTTAATGTATAATAATTCGTCATTAAAATGATCAAAAACCAGGAAGAAAAATAAGAACTATTCAACAAACAATCACATATGGAAACGGAGCCTTACACAAAGCAAATGTTTTGAAAAATCTCAATTTGGATTCCTTTTGAAACATAGAGAGATAATAGCACTTAGAGAAAATATAGATAAAAACTTAATAAATGCTTCATATAACAATTCATATACATTTCAAATTTATGATATAGAGCAAATGTAAGAGCGAACTAAACTAGTTTTGTGATCGCCCAAAAAATTATTTCACTGTAATGTTGAATAAATTCATTTATAATCTTACTTAATAAAATACTGTTACGTTGATGTTAATTTAAAATTATGTTGTTTACTAATTAAAAAACGGTAATTACAATACTTAAGAAAATATAAACTAATTTTTGAATCAGATTTGATTTAATGCAATTAATAATATATTTTTAAGTATTACATAAATGAATTCTTAATTATTTAATACATTATTTAATATTCCATTAAAATTGTTCATGGTAATTTCATAATTTAAAGTAAATTATAGTTTTTAAATTTCATGAAAAACGCGTAGTTATACATTTTGATTATAGACAGTTTATAATAAAGATTTAAAGTATAAATATGTAAACTTAAACTTCAATTAATAAATATTTCATTTATACGGAATATCATTTTTTTCTGCTAATAATTTTGTGTTATTTATTGCCGGAACGTCAGTGGAGGCCTCTCTGTTGAGACTCAGAAAGATTTTGGTTTCTGTCTGTGGGTTTGTTTGTCTATGTGTCTGTCTGTCTGGCGATAGCGGCCGCAATAATCACGCAACTGACTTGCAATTTGGTACACATGTTCATCAGCCCAGTAGAATTAGCTGTATAGTTTTAGTGTGTATTCCATTTGAAGTTCGTGTACAGGGACACTCCAAAATTTTTCTTTGCATTACGGCCTATGTGAAGAATTTGTATGTACTGCGATAGCAAACGCAAAAATCACGCTGCTGACTGGTAATTTGGTATACATATTTATGAGCCTCACGGACTTTTAGCTGTATAGTTTCTGGTGTGTATTTCATTTGCGTGTGTATTTAATAAATACACACGCATGCAGTTCATGTACAGAGACATACCAAAGTTTTTTTTACTACGGTCTGTGGGCAGAATTTTTATGTACTGCAATAAAGGCCACAAAAATGCTCCGATTGACTTGCAAATTGGCACACTCGTTCAGGTTCGCTATAGAAATAGCTCTATATCTTTTTATGTCTATATTTTCATGGATTGTGTACAGGGACACGTCAAAATTCTAATCACTACATTGGGTGAATTTCCTTTGAATGCACTTAGACATCATTACTTTGCAATCAACAAAATGAAATTAGCGTATATTATTGAGATGTTTAAACTGACGTTTTCTGCAGAAAATATGTGCACTTAGGCTTCCTAATTAATGTACAAGAGCACACAAAAATATTCTGACAATGTAATGTAATCAGCCAAATTATGTCAAATTTTGAAGAATTATTCGTAAAAAAACGTAAAATAAGCTGAATAGTTTTTACTGTTGTATTCAATGTTTATGGTTTGTTTACGGAGACACGCAAAAGAATTTCGTGACATTGGAGCCTGTGAATTTTTTTTTATTAATCGTACCTTAATGCGTTTATGCTGCATTCAGGATAATTTAATTAGCATACATTTTAGAGATGCTTAAAAGCATGTTTACTCCAAAAAAAAAATATGTATATAGACTAAAGAATTCCGATGACGTACTGTAATCATCCAAATGATGTCACATTAGGTTGAAATATTAATGAGTTATAATTAATTAAATAGGTGTATTATTTTAGTGTTTATAATTACTGTGGCTCCTTTTCTGGGATACATAAAAGAATTTCGTACTATTAAGGTCTATAGTCGATATTTCTTAAAAATATATTTTAACATGGTTACACCTCGTTAAATATAATGAAATTTTATTAGAATTTTAAAAGAATGTTTTGCAGTGGAGAAGTGTGAACTTAGAATTGGAAATTCATTTACAGGGTAACATTAAATAATTCCGAAATGTTATGTAATAATTTTGCATGAAATTTGGTAGAAGTATCTATGAATTACAGGCAATTAATACAAGACAGTGAGTTATAAGGAATCATATATATACATATACAGATAGTTGTAGAAAGAGAAATACAGCGGGGGGGGGGGGGGCTCCTCAGAAACCTTTTTCGTTTATGGAAACAAATCAATCGAATCAATTTATATATTATATAATAAGGAATAAATAAAAATTATCTGATGAATAATGTGTGATGCAAATAGGATGTTGTGACTCCTGATCTGCAGATCCACTAGTCAATACAGATTATTAAACACTATAGATATATTTCTGAAACTTGTGATTTCAGTTATCTCTTATAAATAAATCTGCTTATACTATCAATTCAATTTTGGTTTAAAAATTTATAATGATAATTGTAAAAATTATTGTGCATGTGCAGTAATACTTTTGTAAGTTGACAATACAATATGAATTATTTACCAGGGATTTTCTGCAAGGATAGGTTCTAGAGTCAAAAATGTGTATGCTAGTGGTAAATCTTGCAATTTATTTCTAATTATTTCCACTAAACTGATTTTTCTGAAATACTGAGCGCAAATCAAAAGTCATTAATCGTAAAATGTGTCAGTAATTTTAGAAATCTATCTGGTTAGATGTCGGTTTGAGGGCAAAAATTCTACCTGCCTCTGTCAAATTTTGTGATTTATTTTTGATGCATTTCTAACGAACCCATTTTACTTAAATTTTCTTTATGAACCGATTACAATATTTGCAAGCATTTTTAGGGATTTGCCTCGCAAGGAGCAAAATGCAAAAGTCTGTCTTCATGTGAAATATCTTGCTACTTAATTAATGCATGTCTGCCGAAGCAATTTTATTCATATTTTAAAAATTAATCAATTTTCGGTGTCAATGCCATACGGAGATATTTTCTTGTCTCATCAGGTGCAGATTTCAGAGTTCGATCAAGCCCAGGGCCCGACTATGCTTTTTGAAGACCCGGGGCACTGATGCTATTCGGAGGCCCCCATACCCTGCTCTAAAGAGCTCACCAAAAGGACCCATTCTCAAAATCAAAAATAAATAAATAAAAATAGTGCGTTTTTTAATTTTTTCCTTCAATTATACCTTCTATTTCCTCTTTTTTTTTTTTTTTTTTTTTTTTTTTTTTTAAGCAACCTATAACAAAATTATTAGTTTTATGTTCAAGACAAATGAAAAAATGTAGCACATTAATCAGCCAATGTGTAGGAAATTAGGGTTACATACAAACGAAACGCTTGCAATTTCGATGACGTAAATTTTGCAAGTTTTTTGCAAATACAGTCGGCAGCAAAAGTATCCGAGCACTAGCGAAAAGTCGTATGTAAAAAACGTACACTTAATACAGTTTTGTTAAATAAATCCTTGTCGAATCCTGTTCTTAGTCAGTCTAAGAACACGATTCGACAAGGATTTATTTAACAAAACAGTGTTAAGTGTGCTTTTTTTACATAGGATTTTTTGCTAGTGCTCGGATAGATTTGCTATCGACTGTAGTCATACATCTGGAACTTTTGCAAACGGCTTTGTAACCGGAGGTGTTTCATTTGTATGTACACCTTAGTCACAAAATTTTATAATTGTTTAAGCTCTCTAATAAAATATAGAAAGAAAAATGTAATCAATTTTGGTTTTTAATACACATATAATGAAGAAATTTGTACTATTACTTCTCAAGTTTTGGAAATGAGGCCCCCTAAATTTGGAGGCCCTGGGCCAGTGCCCCGTGTGCCCGTGCCATAATCTGGCCCTGATCAAGCCAAAGTGATTCCAGTTAAGTGGGTCCCCTAAGGCACATTTGGGTCCTCATAATTATTATTTTTTGCATGATTTTAACACACCTAAAATAATAATAATAATAATAATAATTAATTAATTAATTAATAAAAAACTTTACGCTTTTTCTCTATTTCACCTAAGAATGAATAATAGAGTAAAATATTTCTCTATAAAACTTTTCATTGTCCTTTCAAAAATAAACTTTTCATGAAATTATTGTTTTCAAAGCATTTTTGTACATTTTAATTACAAATTTTTTAACACTAAGCAAAATTTTTGTCCTCTTCCTGCAGTCGGCCCATACGTTAATCAAGCCCAGGGAAATATCTTCCTATATCAAATCTTTCTTTATTTTTTAAACTACTCTTGTTGAGTCGAAGATTTCAGAATATTATGGAATAAAAATGCCTTATATATATATATATATAAGTTATATGATATGTTGTGACCACTGAACACTTTTCATTCTCCCATTTCTTTTAACTATTGTGGACGGTTTAATCGAACTCGTTGATTTAAGTACATTTCTACGCTGCATTTTTTTTCTGATCAGAAAGAGTAACTATATAATTTTAAATGGAATACATTATTGAAAAAGAAATAATAAGAATAAATAAATAAGAATAAATTATTCTATAATAATTGCAGCTTACTACTGTGATACAGAAAAATAACAAATTAAAATTTATGAATGTAAATTTTTTTCATAATCCATATTTTATTGTACTTGCATGTTGCTTTACTTTTACTTTTATTTGCATATAGTAACTTTAATCCGAATTTTCCCTGCATTTTTATTAAAAATTTCAATCATTCATAAAACGATAGAACGGAATAAACAACTAGTTATTATTAAAAAAAAAAAAAAAAAAAAAAAAAAAAAAAACTCGCGTTTTTTAAATATAACAAATCTATAACAAATTTCTTTCAATTTTACAAATAGCATCGTATTTCGTAATACGCAGACTGAATTTTTTTTATGCAGTATTGAATATTTCCATTTACAATACACATCGGATATATTGCTTCACGCATAAAAAACTGTGAAACTTCAAATACGAAAATGAAACAGAACAAACTTCACATATGGACTACTCGCCCGCGGGCAAATGCATACAAGAAGTTTCATTCAAGGGTGTTCTTCATTTTTCTCGGAAATATACTGTCCTAAGATAACCTAATCATCTTTAAAACCGCCCAAGCAAGTTTCTATAGTAAATGTTTCTTTCCTTCTTTAGATTCCGTCCTGTATTTCTATACGACTATTCCTTTACTGTTATTTTCTTTTCTTCCTTTTTAAGTATAACCTAATTTTCAACCTAATTGTTTTGTTAAAAAAAAAAAAAAAAAAAAACTTTTATTTTAAGCAGAATTCAATTTGAGTAATTTGCCTTTTATAGTACACAATAAAGCAAATATCACTTTTAAAAATTTTATAAGTTTTAAAAATAATTTCATAGACTATAAAATTTTAAAGCTAATGCAAACTTGTTGCATTATAAAACCAAATTTTTAATTTGTTCAGGTAGCTTAGATGAAATTATATTTTAATATTAATGATAAGTTTAATATATTGTTAACTGCAATTTAATACGGGGTTAACAGTAAACTACAGGAAGTAGAAATAAACATGAGTTCAATTAGAAGAAATATGCATTTGGGGGTGGGGTGGGGGAGAGATTGTATGAAACTGCAGTGTGTAGCAACAATCATCTCAAAATTGCGTTCTTTAACTTTAATATTACTTGAAAATATAGGATACCAGAAAAAAGGGCACCGGAAAAAGGGCACTTTTTCAATTCGTAATTCGAAAAATAATAAATATCAAATAATGAATTTAAAGAATTTAAAGCATGACTTTCAAATTACATTTTTAGAGATATCATTTGATTTGGTACACAATTCATTTAGTATATACCTCCTGGGAGAAAGGGAAGGGGAGGGGGGTAGCAGCAGATTGAGAGAGAACAATTGTTTATATAACACCTTCTTACCGATTTTAATGAAAATTTGTATAATCACGTGCAATTTGTGACGATCACAAAGAGCGTATTATATACCTGAAAGGCAAGGAGGTGGGGCAGATGGAAATAAATTCTTTTTTAAAATACTCTATTATCTTTTTATAAAATACACTAAATATATTCTTTTTAAAATACCCTATTACCGATTAAAAAAAAAAAAAAACTTTGTATAATCACGTACAATTTGTGAAAAAATTACAGTAAGTTTCAGAGATACTTGAGGGGTACGGAGTTAAAGAAGGGGGGGGGGGGTGCAGAGGAAAATAAAATGAGTTTTTATATATTTATTTTACCGATTTTAATGATATACTAGCGAGCTTCGCCGGCTAGCGGGTCAGTGTTTTTAAATGAATCACTATAATTAATGAATCACTAACAGTAACTTTTATTCTAAAGAAAAGAAATTAAAAAAAAAAAAAAAAAAAAAAAAAAAATTCTGATCAGGTAAGAAGTTGCCTTCGGCAGCGCAGAAAACTAATGTTTGTATCACTACATTTTAATGAAATTTGTTATAAATAACACTGAATATTTAGGAAAATTTACGCTGATTTATATATATATATATATATATATATATATATATATATATATATATATACATATCGGGGGCAAAGGCAAAAGAAAAAAATGATTGTATAAGTATCACGATTATCAATTTTAATTAAAATTTCAAAGAGTGTTACATATATGTTGGAGGAGGGGGGGGGGGGATATTGTTTTTAAATCACTTTGCTTTATATTTATAGGAAATTTTGCATAAATATCTGTTATTGTTTATCAGAGAGGGTTACACTACCTAGTGAGGGCTAGGGGTACATGGAAAGAAAATATTTATTATTTTTATGCCATCTTGTTGCCGATTTAATGAAACTTCGTTGAAATATTACTTATAGTTTATAAAACATTACAATGAGGGTTAAGTATTAGTTCCTTTCTCTTCCTTTGTACGGAAAAATCCAATATATGATTTGAATTTCAAAAGTTACTCAAAATGAAATTCCTTCTTTTAATCTGTCTCTTTTGTCCCCCCCCCCACCCCCCTTCGTAGAATATAAAAAACGTATGCTCTCGTTGATGTTTAGCATGAGTTTTACAAGAAGAAATTAAGAAAAGTGCCTTTTTTCCGAATCACGGAAAAAAAGGCTCTTTTCTTAATTGTTACTTGTAAATTACTTCTAAATACGAATGATAGCGAAAAATATTTTGTTTCTACGAGTGGAAGAGGGGGAAATGAGACAGATTAAACAAAAAAATTCTGTTTCTGAATAATCTTTTACCAATTAATATTTAATTAATGTCTGATGTGAACAATGCATTGAATTTTTGCATACTAACTTAGAAACTGAAAGATACTGCGATACGTAACCCTCTCTAAAAATTTTCATAAGCAATAACGGACATTTATACAAAATTTCTTATAAATATGAAGCAGTTTGATTTAAAAACAATCGTATCCCCCCCCCCTTGTCCCCCAAGTATATATAACACTCACCGTAATTTTTCATTAAAGGAAAGGGATAGTTGTTAAAATTTTAATTAAAATTGGTAACATTGTGATATTTATACAATTCTTTTTCTCCCTCCTCTGTTCTCATACCCCCCAAGACATATGTAACAATCAGCGTAAATTTTCTTAAAAATTAAGTGATATTGATAATAAATTTTATTAAAGTGCAAAGCATAATGATATAAAACTTCATTTGTATCTTTTTGTATCCAGCACCCCCTCCTCTCACACAGATACATGTAACACTCAGCGTAATTTTTCATTAACAGTAAGTGACTTTTGCACAAATTGTCAATAAACAGAAGTCGATAAGAAGTGTTATTTAAACAGATTTTGTTATACATCTGTCCCTCTCCGCTGCTACACACACTTGCCCCCTTTTTCAACTACAGGTAACTTTCATTATAATTTTAATAAAATGTAAGTGACAGTCATACAAATTTTTTTACTCTGCCCCCTCTTAGCAACTCCCCCTCCCACACACACAAAAAAAATAAAAAAATAAAAAATAAAATAAATAAAATAAAATATGTGTAACACTCACTGTAATTTTTCTTAAACAGTAAGTGGTATGCACACAAAAATTTATTTATATCGATACTAGGGTAGTTTAAAAAATATATATTTTATTTCCATCTGCTCCCCCTTTGTCCCCCCCCCCCCCCCAGGTATAGAATGCACTCATTGTGATTTTCATAAAAAGTAAGTAATAGCTATAGAGTATATCATTAAAAACGGTAAAATGGGGACATAAAAAATCATTTTATTTTCTCTGCCCCCCCCCATCTTTAATTCCCCACCCCAAAGTAATTCCCCACCTAAAAGTATATATATATATATGTATATATTACTTCCATCCCCCGCCCCCCTTGCCCCTTAGGTATTACAATACGCTCATTGTGAATTTCATAAAAAGTAAGTTATAGTTATAGAATATATCAATAAAATCGGTAAAAAGGTGATAAAAAAAATCATTTTATTTTCCTCGGCCCTCCCTCCTCTCTTTAACCCACCCCCGAAGTATGTCTGAAACTTACTTTAAATTTTTCACAAATTGTGTGTGATTATACAATTTTTTTTTTTTTTTTTTTTTTTTTTTTTAAATCGTTAATAGGATAGTTTAAATATATATATATATATATATATATATATATATATTACTTCCATCCCCTCCCCCCTTGCCCCTTAGGTATACAATGCGCTCATTGTGATTTTCATAAAAACTAAGTTTATAGAATTATATCAATAAAATCGGTAAAATGGTGATATAAAAAATCATTTTATTTTCCTCTGCCCTCCCCCCTCTCTTTAACCAAACCCCACGAAGTATGTCTGAAACTTACTGTAATATTTTCAAAAACTGTACGTGATTATACGAAGTTTTTTTTTTTTTTTTAATCGATAATAGGGTAGTTTAAAAAAGAATATATTTTATTTCCATCTCCCCCCCCGCCCCCTTGACCCTCAGATATATAATACACTCGTTGGGATTTTCATAAAAAGTAAGTGATAGTTATATAACATATCGTTAAAATCGGTAAAATGGTGATATAAAATATCATTTATTTTTCCTCTGCCCTCTCTCTCTTTAACCCCCCCCCCCCCTCTTCCCCGTATGTCTGACACATACTGTATTTTTTTCACAAATTGTATGCGATTGTAAAAAGTTTCATTAAAATCGGTAGGAATGTGATATAAAAACAATTGCTTTCTTTTGATCTGCTCCTAGTCCCCCCTCCTTCCCCCAGGTATATACTAATTGAATGTTGTGGAAAATCAGCTGAGATTTTTAAAAATCGTAATTTTAAAGTCATTCCTTAAATTCATTATTTGATATTTATTATTTTACGATTTGCGAATTAAAAAAGTGCCCTTTTTTCCAGTGCCCTTTTTTCCGGGTGCTCTTTTTTCCGGGCCCTTTATTTCCGGGATCCGAAAATATATAAGTTAATAAGAATCTAGAAGGGAAATATTTTATTTTGGAAGAAAATAGCTATGCAAAATTGATAGAAAATTTTGGATAAAATAATTTTTAAACAATGACACTTTTGAATTCAGAAATTTTAATTCATCAACCTGGAAATTAATTTTTGATAGAATGGAGTAGAAGGCTAATTTTTACCAACTATGTGAAAAATACCAGAGCCGGGAATCGAACCCCGGGCCTTCCGCTTAACGCGCGGATGCTCTAACCACTGAGCTACCCTGGCTGATAACCAGCTCGGCACTTCTCACATAATTTACGTTGGCAAGATCACCGAGTGTGCATTAAAGCAGCTATATCAAGTGACAAATTTAAACATGGCATAACTCCAAACGGCCACGAAATTTCAATTCAGAAATTTTAATTCATCAACCTGGAAATTAATTTTTGATAGAATGGAGTAGAAGGCTGATTTTTACCAACTATGTGAAAAATACCAGAGCCGGGAATCGAACCCCGGGCCTTCCGCTTAACGCGCGGATGCTCTAACCACTGAGCTACCCTGGCTGATAACCAGCTCGGCACTTCTCACATAATTTACGTTGGCAAGATCACCGAGTCTGCATTAAAGCAGCTATATCAAGTGACAAATTTAAACATGGCATCAAAAATTAATTTCCAGGTTGATGAATTAAAATTTCTGAATTGAAATTTCGTGGCCGTTTGGAGTTATGCCATGTTTAAATTTGTCACTTGATATAGCTGCTTTAATGCAGACTCGGTGACCTTGCCAACGTAAATTATGTGAGAAGTGCCGAGCTGGTTATCAGCCAGGGTAGCTCAGTGGTTAGAGCATCCGCGCGTTAAGCGGAAGGCCCGGGGTTCGATTCCCGGCTCTGGTATTTTTCACATAGTTGGTAAAAATCAGCCTTCTACTCCATTCTATCAAAAATTAATGACACTTTTGATAAAGATAATAAACGAATATTGAATCAAACATTCAAACTCACATTTTCTGAAAAAAAAAAAAAAAAAAAAATTCTCCCGTCAATAAAAAATATAGAAGCTATGCAAGAAGAATATTACATTTTATTTTATTTTTTCTCCCTCTCTCTCTATGTATATATTTAAAAAATGTTACTGTCCCTGGCGCGGTTTAAAATACGGTATTTAAACATTTCCTACATAATTTAAACAACATTTTAAAGTTAGTTTTAGAAACAGTTTTATTTGATATACATTCCTGTGTGAGAGTGGCATTAGTCCCTTGTCATTTCCCTTTTTTTAGATATTGGAGTTACATTCATTGAAATATAAGACTCTCATTAACTTTTGAAGAATATTTAAATTTCATATCATTTAGAGAATTTTTACCCACACCGCTCATTGAAACACATTCGACTAATTAAAGAAAAAAAAAAAAAAAAGAAGAAGAAGAAAAAAACAATTCTGTTTTATCTCTGTAAACAATTCGCATACCAAATAAGGTACTTAAATTCAGCACAACATACGCATATGTATAGAAAAACAAAGTAGTAGGGGGAAAGAATGATCGTAACCCGAATGTGAGTGTAACCCGAAAGAACAAATAAATAATTAAAACAAAAGCAACTAGCAATATTTTTTAAAGTTACTTTTTTTAAATAAGTACAATGGTAAAAAAAATTTAAGGATCAGCCCGTTTTCTCTTTCTCTTCTTTTGCACATAATTTTTAAACAAATAAACATATGAACATAAAATTTGGATGGCCTGTTCATTATCATATTATTAACCGAATCTTATGTAATTTTAGCATAAGAATAATTTTTAAGCTAATAAATATTCAGTTTTCTCTCAAAAGTAAGCTTAAAAAAAATGAAAAATTTCAATAATTTTAGGAAAGAACACTTAATGAAAAATGGTCATAAGGATGTCTTACAGATAGGTAAAGACGCACACGCGTTCCTATGTTAGATTACAACCAAATCTTTCTACCTGCATTCATTTTCTGTTTCTTCTTTTCGCATGTGAATAACTTTTTAAAAAATATGCATACAAACATGAAAATTGGATAAGATGTTCATTATACAATTATTTTTCGACATCATTATTATTCTAGTGCTGAGTATAGTTTACAAATTAGTAATTATATATTTTTAAAAAGTTCATTATAAAAGTAAAAGAAAAGTTAATACAAAAAGAGAAATCGAGATTTAGTTTAACATTTCAAGGTATGAGCGTCTTTACCTATCTCTAATGCATCCTTAACACCACTTTTCATTATGTATTCTTTCCTAAATTTGTTGAAATTTTTCATTTTTTCCAAAGCTTACTTTTGCGAGAAAAATGAATATTTATTAGCTTAAAAATTATTCTTATGCTAAAATTACATAAGATTCGGTTAATAATATGATAATGAACAGGCCATCCAAATTTTATGTTCATATGTTTATTTGTTTAAAAATTATGTGCAAAAGAAGAGAAAGAGAAAACGGGCTGATCCTTAAATTTTTTTGACCAGTGTATATTGGAAAGAAGAGCGGCAATGAGTGTTGCCGCTTTGTTTGCAGCATTCGTGTCTATTTTGTTCGTCTGACGAAGAGTGGTGTCTGTTGCGGTTTCTTACATTTTATGGTGTTTATTCATAGTTTTGTACTTATTACTTTTAAACGCCAGTTCTGTTGTGCTCTTTTTTACAACTTTGAAAGTAATTTTTATTGTATTTAATTTGTATTTATTTATTTTTTAGATAAATGTTATATGCAAATGATGTTATTGTTATTATGGTTAAGAAGTATATGAAAATAAGCATTAAAATTTTTTACTTTCTTTTACTTCAAACTCGGAATAAAATGAGCCGGCAAGGAATTAAACTGTGCTTGATCCGCACTTATGTATAAAAATCGGAGACAACAAAATTATTAATATTACCAACTAGTTTTAAAGGAATATGTATGGTTAAAATTCCTCTATGCATTAAAATTCAATGAAAATGTTTTGAATTATAATATTTAAAATTTTGTTTTTCTAATGTTTAATTTAGGATTTCTTTTACACCTTTTAAAATTATAATCTTATGGTGCTGATATAAAAATTACACTTTAAAGTTTAAGAATAATTATCGTAAATTTTAACTTTCTAAAAGTTACAATAAGAATTTTAAAATCAATATTTAAATAATGCTATTAAATATAACCTATTAAATATTTTAGCTTTCTCCTTCAAATAATTTATTTAGTTATGTTAAACAGGCACACTTGCGATTTATTTTTTAATCACTCTTTCTCTTTGTATTTTTCCCCTTTTCAGTTAACTTTTCAAGGTAACTATTCTTTACAGCCAATATACGTTTAAATGAATTGTAAACATGTGTTTTGTAAACATATGGTTTTACCATAAAGTAGAAAACGAAGTCCTGACGCCAATTTCAGAAGGATAGGAGGACTTTCAATGTTATTAACGATAGGGGAATCACAATGAGGGTTATTTAAAGAATTCTAATTGACTTTTTTCTGTTTGGCTAGGGATAACGGAAATGTCAGACTAAACGGATTAATTTAGAAACTATCAACTTTCAGATTTTCTTTCATAGTTTAGAATCAGTCATACAATCAGTAGGTTATTTAACAGTGCTTAACATCCGAAATATCATGCTAATTTATTCTTACACGCTTTAAAAAGATGGATTTTTTTTTTTTTTTTTTTTTTTTTTTTTTTTAAATAAGATTATCAACATCACCGAATAAAAATAATTCTTATTCAAAGCCAAATGAATAGAATATTCAACCTGAAACAGGATTGAAAAATGGATCCTCCAGAAGGAAATTTCAAAGTAAAAGGGAAAATGCATTTTCTTGGATTTCTTACAATGAATTTAGGATAAAGTGTTTTGTCAAGTATTTAAAGACACAGCTGAAAGCAATTTATTGTCTACCATTAAAATTTTTAATAACTGAATTTTACAGAGCGGATTTTCACAGTGGCACAAAGCAATTTGGCTTTTTATAATTCACCGAGAAGCGCCGGGTTCGATCCCAAATAGCACTCACCTATCTAGTCATTTGGCGTTTTCCATAGTTTTCTCTAAAACTCGTATACATACGAGCTTAGACCACTTAGAAAGATCCTCTTTTTATTTCGAAACAGTTGTAGGTGTTGAGGAGGAGAAGGACGCCACAGTCGCTACAGAGCAGGAATTCGCTAATATTAGAAATTTCAAAGGTCATTTGCACGATAAGTGAATATGCTGTTGTAAGTGTCTGAGATCGGAAAAATTGCCATTTGAATCGTACGTGAATTTGTTATGGTCAGAATTTTTTTTTTCTTTAAGTCGTAAATACGGTCAGAATTTTCAAGGGTTCTTTGTAGTCAGTACGGTAAGCAAAAAGGCTTTTATAAGTGTCTGAAGCAGGAAGAAGGCGCCGCAGCCCCTCACTGAGCGCGAATTTGCTACAGTCATACTTTTTAATACAACATTTCTTCCTATCCGGTGAATCAGTTGGTCGCCAGAGAAGGCCAGTGTTACATAAATCTTAATGTTTTTCACAGATAATATCTGTAGTGGAGGTAAGTCCAAAAATGTCGATTTCGAGTTAAGTACATAGACAGACTCAGAATAAAATTGGTATAAAGGATTTAAGTCTATTTGAGAAAATCCATTGGTAAAAAAAGATTCAAGTCAGAAATTTACCATTCATGTATGGTATAAAATATTTAATTCATTTTTTTCTCGTTATTAAATGAAGGTTGACAATCACTGAATAGTATAAAGGGTATAAGTCAACAAAATCCCTTTTTCCTAATCGATTCTTCTGATTTGTTTTTAATTAGTTTAACTTTATTTTTCGTCTCCTGAAAAATCAAGAATATGGACTTAAATCCTTTATACTTATCAGTACAGATATTATTATCAAAATTATGATCCACCTTAAAAAGACTTTAAGGCGCTAAACAGCACATAGAAAACTCATATGCCGCCATATTTTTAAAAACATTGGTGGGGAGAGGACTGTACATCCCCCGCTCAAGCTTTGTTCCTGAGCAGAGCAACGACAACATTTATTATTATTATTATTTTTTTTTAAGTCGGCGCCCCTGCTTCACATTCTTTACTGTGCCATGCAACATCATACGTGATTTATGTAATCTTTTATTTTTTCGATCGCCTTCGTCTATGAGAGACATGTGGCTAGTTTAAAAATAATTTTTCCACTACAGAACAGTGTCGTTTGACAGCTATCACATTCATATACAGTGTTTTCATAAGAATATACCCATAAAACTCTCACTACAATAAACAACGAACACTTCATTTTAGATCTGTCACACATGAACCTTAAAAAAAACTAAATTACAGTACGAGCCTCTATATTTTTCATTTCTATTACAGCATTACATTTTTATTTTCTTATTTTATTTTTCAACTGTAGGTGAAGAAGTTTCACAAAAACTATCTTTAAAACTTTATTTGTAAAGAGAAAGTATAAAGTAGACTGTGTTTATGTAGCCCTCTACATAAACTAAAATTACATGCTCCCCTCCCCCCCCTCCCCCCCCCTCCCCCAAATAATAATAAAAACAAAAGTGTGGCATTGCAGAATTTTTTCATTAAGTAATTTCCATGGAATCCCATAACGTAATTGAATTTTATTTTGGGAGAGTGTAAACAATCATTAGTACTTACTTTGTCGTATTCTTAGTAAAAAAGGAGGTGCATTTTGTAAATATGAATAATTTATGGTAATTTCTTTACGTTGTACATAGTGTAAAGTTATTAATATATACATTAAAGAAATGCCCTCTCTCAGATGATAGCGATTCAAAATTCTATTGTGAGTTTATGCACACAATAACGTTTGCTCTATTCATGTCATTTTCACTAGAGAATATACCATAGTGAACTTGAATAATCATTTATCATTTTCAACCCATTCTAAAAATATTAACGGAAAAATTAAAGCAGGAGCACACGCAGAGACGAACCAAAATCTTAAACACTATGTTGGAAAGTTTTAATAAATATTATTTTTAGATCACATTTCTAAGTAGTGTTTTTTTTTTTTTTTTTTTTTTTATTGAAAGAGCCTAATTTTAGAAAAAAATAAAATTATTTTCTAAAAAAAAGTAATAAGATGCAGTATTCCAGGGAAATGAAACAAGCATTTGCGGCTCCTTATATTTTCTGGCCTAGTACGACCGCACTTTTCGCATCTGCCTAAGCATGGCCCTGCATGTTTGCCTAAACATTCGACATTTTTCATGGTTTTCTCCGAAATTCGCCTGAATATATTTTAATAAATATGCAAGGAGGGTGTCGCACGCAGATGTAGATTTGTGCAAAGAATTGGTATTAATCTACATATTGACACATGCATTTTTTTTTTTTTTTTTTTTTTTTTTTTTTAGAACGAAAAACGAAACCTAGCATTAATATTGAAACAAAATTACGAGACATCGAAAATAACAAATTAGCTTTTAAGAAACTTAAACTTCAACGAAAATCGTGTAAAGTTAGTAGTGCTAGATAACATATTGGTGTATTGGCACTAATGAATTTAATTGAAGAATGAATTTCTAATAAAACAAATGTTTTAACCTTTCATTTCATTTACATTATCATCCAGACCCACTAACGGCTGAGTTGATCTACTAACAAATCTGGTAAATGTAAGGTGCCATGTTCAAACAAAAGTAGCATTTATTGTTACAGCCATTCGGGTATTTTCATGATTTTCTCCAAAACTTGCATGAATAGGAACTAAAAACCATTAGAAAGACCATCCACGGAATGTATTTTCTCATCGTTTAATATGAAAATTCTATAACAATAATTTTGAAAATAAAATGATAAAAATTTCAAACAATTTAGAAATTAGGAATATATATATATATATATATATATATATATATAAATTAAAGGTTTTATAAAGTGTCATCATGGAGGCAAATACGTTAAAGTTGAAGAGTAAACTACGCATGTGTACAAATGGGATAATTACAGATGTGTATGTACACTGTTTGAAAATGTTTGTAATCTATGCGCCGCATATTTTTTTCCACTGTTGTTCTTGTTTATTTTTGGAAGGAAGGTATTGGCACCTCAGCATTTTATATGCGAAAAAAAAAAAAAAAAATCAATAAAAAATCAATAAATCAATAAATAAAAAATATAAATTAATTAATTAATTAATTAAAAAAAATGGTGTGATGGTGAATTCCGAAACTTCAGCAAATAATGGAGTAATTTTTCAAGAAATTTTTTCTACCCATACACCAATTGTTAATATTTCATTCGAGTTTTCCGTTTTATTAAGTGAAAAATTTTACTTTATAATTACTGATACTTATAAATCCAATTTATAAGAACTAAATCAATCATATATTCTATGAGTTAAAATGATGATTTATGACATTTATTTATATGTATGTATGTATTAATAGGTGCTTTTATAATATATATAAAAATTCATTCTTAATGGTCGATGTGGTTTCAGTGATATTGCATCTGTTGCTTAGCTTTTATGTATAATAACTGATTATTATATATATATATATATATATATATATATATATATATATATATATATATATATGTATATGCATATATTCAAATATAAAAATTCGAGTATTTTAAAGTTTTATTTTAAATTAAAATTCATTAAAAACGATAATAAAAATTGATTTGTTTTTAATTTCTGAATGTATAAAAAGTTCCTAATTTCTTACCAAAAAAAAAAAAAATGTTCTTGGGATGTAGTGTATACATGCTAATTAACAAACATACAAACGAGCCAATAAACTGAAACCATATCAGTTTTATAATTTTTAGATTTCTCACACCACCTCAAAGCATGCAGAAATCTTAAAAAACCCGAGATGAATATTTTTATGACTGTCTAAGATCTTTATAGCTACAATATGTTGAGTAATGAAAAAGTGCACATATTGATAAATATTTTATTTTATTTTATTTTATTTTTTAATTGCAGATTGCTTTAAAAAATGCACTACGACAAAAATTTAAAAACATATTTGATTTATTTACACAATGAAATAATTTATTATTGTAAAAGACAACTTTTTCTCGATATCACCTATTAAAAATATGAAAGTAGTAAACTATCTGTGTTTTAGGTAATTTTTAGTTTTTTTTTTTTTTTTTTTTTTCCCATATTTTATCCTGGATTAATTGATATGATGCAAAACAAAATATGTTAATTGACCGAAAAAAATAGATTACGCGTAATGTTTAATATAACTTTTCTAGCTGTTACGTATTAAGTATCTTAAAGTAATAAAATATTTTTTTCGTTCCAAAGTATAAAATAATATATATATATATATATATTTCCCTCAGAGTAATAATAATAATAATAATAATAATAATAATAATGAATATATATATATATAAAAATTATAGATATCATAAAATATTTTGACTTTAAATTTTTAGCATTTAATTGATACATGCTAAAACCAACACAACAAAAATAAAACTGATTGTAACACAGTACAAAAACTAGCACAGAAATGTTGCAATTCATATAGATCCAGTAAGAGACAAAACCAATTTAAATTAATTACACACACACATGAGTAAAAAGACCTTAAGATATTGACGTACAAAATTAATGAAGGAACTCATTAAAAGTATTAAAAGTGATTCAGGAATTAAGAATCCAGTTAAAAGTAAGCAAAATAAAATAAAATAAAATAAAATAAAGGATCACAGGAATATTAATTGGAATAAAAAATGCTTAAAATTAGAAGTATTATCTCACCAGGAAGCACGTACTTCTTTAAAGCAGAGAGAGAGTTGCAAGATTTCGTAAAACAAAACAATATAGCTAACAATAGCAAAGATATATTGTTCAATATACATATATATTGAAAAGCTTTTCAAACATTGCATTATGTACATATTAGGTGGTGTTAGGGGACAATTATAATATATTTGCAAAAATAATAAGAATGATATATATAGAACAGAATTGAAAAGAATAATAGAGTATTTCCTAATAAAATACAACTTTTCGCATTGTTATGTATTAAGAATTTGAAAGTAATGCAAAAATAACTTTAACTAATTTAATTAATTAATTAAAAAAATATTGTGGGTATTGCATGCTTGGCAATTTTTTCTCGCTCATACGTGTTAAAAATCTAAAAGTAATAGTAATAATAGCTATTTTTGCTACATCTAAATGGAAATAGAAGAAACAATTTTAAAACCTAAAAGTTATTAAAAAGCCGATTTTTTCATTTATGAAGACGACTGCACTATTTTTCCGGGAGACTTTTTTTCCGCATTATTCTTTTTTTTTTCTCTCTCTCTCTCTAATAAAAGTTAGAGAGACATAAGTATAAAGAAGCAGCCGATAAAGATAGCATTTGAAAAAAAAAAATATATTTTTTTTTTCTGGAAGAAACGGCTAATTTATGTAATAATAATTTCGCCCAGTTTTATGAAAGTAACCCTTCTGTCAGAAATATACAGACAAGCGTACATATGCATATGTCTTCTTTTAAAATTCTTAATCAGAATCCTCTGTTTTATCTTTATCGAAAATTTTTCTCTTCTCTTTGAATCTCATCACTCACCAAACCGAGGGATCGACTTTCACCTCACTGACCCCTAGTATTGTTCTTATCATATCACAACCTGTTTGACAAAACTGTTTTCAATAACTAAACAAGATGGCACGTATACTAAAGAGAAGAGAAAAAATTACTAAAAAACATGCAATGTAGAATGTAGTTTACATTACTTAGGACGGGGGAGGGGGAGGGCTCCTCAACAAATTCTAAATGATGATTTTTCATTTGCGTATAATTTCCAAAGAAATAAAAAAATAAACTTAAAATTTGAAGGGCATGTCCTACAGGGTTGTTCGGTTTTTTCCATAGTGGAGAAAACCGCTGGAAAAAACCTGGTTAAAACCGTCCCGGACAAAATACCGTTTTGTCCACTATTAATTATTTGCGAGTTCTAAATTAAAAATTACCTTTATTCTTTCCATATATATAAAACAATTCTTTATCATTATGTGTATGCGAGAGCTCGTGAAATACGGCCACCTGGTCGCCATTGGCGACCAATATTTTTTTTAAACTAGTAATAATGTTTTTAACTTTAAGGAAACTTTTTTTTTTTTTTTTTTTTTTTAATATATGTTTTGGTGAAAGAATTGGTCCAAAAATCGGGCTCCAATTCTACTTTCGCTGTTTTGATTCCTGCTTCTCTCACCACTTTTTGAGGCACTGTGTTGAATTAGGGAATTTACACCGGTGTTAAATTATTGCACCGTTTTAGGGAATTGGTTTACACTGCTCCTGTCTGTGCATGCTATCGACCTGATGCTGAATTGTTGTACCTGTGTAATGATGTATCATTGCCGATGGTGTACTGATTTAATGAAAATAATAAAACCAGTTTCATGATGTTAAATTTAAACAAATGTTTCCTTTCCTTATGTAAAAAAAAAAAAAAATGAAGCCTAATAAGTAATTGGTTTTTAGTTAGTATAATAATTGGTATATAGAATCTTAATTTCTATATTCAAGTAAATTTTGAAACGGAACAAAAAAGAAAGAAAAATAAAGAAAGAAAACATTGGAGAATATTTTTTATGGGCTACCAGAATTTTTTGTTGGCAACCATATTTTTTAATAAATTCCTGAACCTGTATGTGAATAAAATCAATTTAAATATTTCAAAATAGGCATGCAAATTTAACAATATTTAATAACTAAATATATCTATTTCTAAGGGGGGATTGGGTGCAAAAGTGATAGTTTATCGTTTCAATTTTAATTCCCTTCTTTTTCCCCCACTGCTTTCAACTACACTGTCATCTCCTCCCTCATAGTCGTAAACACCTTTAAAAAATTTGTTATTAAGCATGATGAAATGAATGATTCACATTTCTTTCATGGATTCTTTTACTTTCTGAAAATACCTAGGTAAGGAAAGTATTGTAATCGTGACAAAAATTTGACTTGTGATAATGGTGTATCTATATGTTTTGAGGTTCCATGAGTTCATTTTTGCTATTTTACGATAATGTATGTATATCTGAGTAGAGTGAACACAAAATTGTCTGAAATGCTTTGTTAAAATGAGCTAAAAGTTGGTGCATATGTTATAGGTTATCGTAGTTCAAACTGTACACATCTTGGAGAATCTAGCATAGTTTTATTTATTTATTTATTTATTTATTTATTTATTTATTTATTTTTTTAACCAGGACACAAAGATAAATTCTTTATCATTATAGTCTATGGGCTCAAATAATTTAAAGTGCGATAGCATCTGAATTCCTTATTCAATTCAGCTGAAACTTTTATATACATGTTATCAGTCACTGTCGAATGAATCTTATAGATTTATTTTGGTTAATCTAGAATTTATAGTTTTTTTTTTACAGGGAAATAACGAAAAATTCTGTAATATTATGGCCTATAGTCTGAAATTATTTAAAATGTGATGGTGTCTGAATGCCTCGTTTGATTGAGCATTAAATTTATATACAAGTTATAAGTATATGTCACACAAACTGTATACATTTTGGTGAATATAACACTATTAGTTCTCCGTTCCATTAAACAATATATTATTTGGGAGCAAATAATCAAACACTTATTATAATTTTCTCGTTTGTTTATTTAATGACTTCTCTTACGTTATTTTTTTTAAACAACAGTGAATTACTTTCATGTTCAGAAAGTCGACTGGAGTCACTCAACATGTTTATTATTTCTCTTTAAGTTTCTGCATATTTATCAATTTGATTAGATATATGTACAGTCATGCACATATATGTCACATTTATATTATTAAAGACATTTCTTTTGGGAAAAATAATTAAATAACTTTTCTATGTGGAAGTAAAATTTAATTTTGTATTTTTTTCATCTGGAATTTCTGTTACCTAGTAAGAATATAAAATTATTAAATAATTAAGTATGTAAATTTGATTTTTTAAATTATTGGATTGAAAAATGACATGTTGGTATTGCAAATAAAATGTTATATAGAAATGAAAGCTTTGTTTTTAAAGGACTTGTGGACATAAATTGATAAAAACATTCTATCTACATTTATGAGTTTTTTTTTTCTTTTTTTTTTTTAAACCTAGTACAGAAATGTTAAATAAGATATTTCCAAGTTAAGTACAAAATAGCAAAGAAACAAATTATTTTTAAGATTATAATCGTCTATGTATTAATCAATCATATCGTTTGTGAATAACTTTAATATTGAAAATAGTCTCTTTCGAAGGGGTATAGGGGTGTTGGGGGGGGGGATTAAGTTATTCTTCATTTTTAATTGTCACCATTATGTACTGAACATAACTCAAAATTGCGCACAAAACCTTTTTCTGGCTAAACAGCCGTATCTATTTCTTTTGTTTTTAAGGATTTAGATATAGTGTTAAATAACTTTTTTCTCTCTTAATATTCAGTATTTTAATGTTATAATAGTCCACCACAACAGATTTACTTTGTTACATATACAAACTGTAAACTAATGTAATTAGCATTTTCTGCATTATTTTTTTTTTATCGTGATTAAAATAAAATTATGATTTTCATTAATCAAATTATTAATTTTTAATAAAATACTTCTATTGCTAAAATTATAATTTAAAGTTAAAATTGCAATTTATTGTTTTAACGGAATTATTTTATGCACTGAACATGTACAGTTCAGTGGATTTTATTTTGTCCAGTTTCGTGTGTTTTTTTCCAGTTTTGTCCAGGTTTTTTCCACTTTCGTCCAGCGTCCCAGACTTTTGATGAAAAAGTGGACGAAATAACAACCTTGCATGTCCATTATCGAATTATTGATCAAATTTTATATAAGTTTACCGTAAATATTTTTTTTTTCTTTTAATAATTATTAATTTTTCGCTAAAGTAAGCTTTGGAAAAAATAAAAATTTCAAAAAAAAAAAATAAATAAAATAAAAATAAATAAATAAATAAATAAAATAATAATAATAATGAAAAATGGTGTTAAGAATTCATTAGAGATAGATAAAGACGTCTTTGCCTTCAAATGTTAAACTTAATCCCGATTTTTTTTTTCTGTTTTTCTTTCACTTTTACAACGGATATTTTGAAAATATATGACACTGCTCGTTATGAAAATTGCCTCTGACACCACTTCAGCGTATTCTTATGTAAAATGACCTCCTGAATCCGAATATGACCACCATTTTTCCCAATCACCCACCGTTTCCAGATAACCCCCTCCCTCATTTTTATCATTGTTTCGTAATTTTATACCTATCAGTTTGATTTGGAGAGCAATGATAATTATTTTAACCGTTAAATGTCTTGTGACCTGAAGAGCTACAGAGGTAGAAAGTTCTAAAACCCGAACATTTGTAGAACATGATTTTGATAATAAACTGTAGTTAGAGATTTAATATGATAATTGAATTTGAATTTTCCTTATATCGAGGAAAATTGGCTTGCATTGGTAACCCGTTCTCCGCCCTGAGCAAACAAATAATAAACATATTTATGTTTACCTGAAAACAAATCACAGCACCTACACTACGAATGATTTTTACGATGAGACCGAGTGAACTCGGTCGACGGTCATCCAAGTACTAAGTTATTATATCTGGAAATGAAGCATAGAAATAAAATAAAGTATGTTGAAAAATTCAATTAATGTGGAAAAATAACTTCGAGATTGTCCAAAAATTGCTATATCTCTAACAACGGCGTTTGCAGTAGCAGGGTTTAAAAATAATGAGCTGTTTCTGAGACAGTGATCCATTAAATCATGTAAAATCACTATCATTGTCCAAAATCTCAAAGATTTCTACTAGGTGTTAAAATAAATGTAAAAATGTGAAAAAAAAAAAAAACCAGATATTATGCATTAATATATAGATTTACACAAAGGAAGATCAGTTTAAGAATACTAAATACGATACAATTATCTATATACTCATTTATGCTAAAAAATATATACAAAGTATTTCATTTTCAGCACCCTAAAAAGGCACGTTAATAATATTATATGGAATGTAAATTAACAGTATTAAAATGCAACCTATGGTCTGTAAATGTAGCGACAAAAAATATACAAATAATTCAATGTTGCTTGTGGACATTTGAACCAACTTTAAAGCAGGGCCTATATAACACGGACAAAAATTTGATTATAAATATACAGTCAGATCTCAATATTATCAGATCTAATTGGGGATAAACCTGGAAAATACATTTTAAAGAACTCGTCAGCAGCCAGTGGATCATTCAAATTTACTCATAACTTTGAGGAAATCTAATTCAGAAATTTATTCATCAAGCCTGAAAGTTCATTTCAGAAAATTATGGAATAGAAGGCTGTATTTTTATACAAACTATGTGAAAAATACCAGAGCCGGGAATACGTGCGGATGCTCAAGCGGAAGTCCCGGGTTCTATTCCCGGCTCTGGTATTTTTCACGTAGTTGGTATAAAAAGTCAGCCTTCCACTCCATAATTTTCTAAAATTGATGAAATCTTTTTTTTTTTTTTTTTTTCCCTGACCAATCGATAAAGAGTAACTGGTGTATCACTGACATTTCTTTCCGTTATCTACATTAGTACAGAATATTACTATAGTTTAATGTGTAAGATGTTATTTATTTCAAAATTTCTAGAGTAATTTAAAATCATTTAAAATTAGTTTAAAAAATTGTTTCTAAAACCTTTTTATTTTTAATGACATAATACATTACGGTTGAAAGACTATAGCCTCGCCGATCCACAATCCCCTGTTTAAATATTATGTACACATTAACAAAAAATATTTAATTTATTATTAAATTTAAAAATATGTTTCAAATTATTCAACGAGTTGTCACTCACTCAATTCGTTAAAACACATTAGACTACTTTAACTAATCCTGTATATCAATGAGTAAAAAAAAAGAAAAAAATTCTGTAAACATCACAAAATGGAATAAATCACGACAAATGTTCCGAGTTTAAGGTGGAAATAAATCTGTGACCCTGAGTCATGCAAGTAAAGTCGGCATGAATGTAGCAAAGCAGCAACATACAAAAATGATCCAAGAGACAAGCTAAATTAAAATCAATAAAAGGTCTGGTGTGATAAGAATTATATAAAAGGACAGAAAAAATATCAAAAAAAAAAAAAAAAAAAAAAAATGGTGACATTAAAAAAAAAAAAAGAAAAAAAAAAAGAAAAAGAAAAGAAAAGAAAAGATCGACCATAAGAAAGTTATGTGAGTAATTTTCAAACATCAGATATGAAAGGCGTTGAAGAAATATTAATAAGATTTTTAAAAATTTAAAAATGCAAAAAAAAAAAAAAAACTTCCAAGAAAGCCAAATAGGAAGAGGGGATAAGAGAGGAAATAATGCCAATTTTAGAAATTAAAAATTAAAAAATAAATAAATAAAATAAATAAATAGCAAAAATAAAAATACTCATGAGACCAATAAGAGAAAGTAATAAAAGATTTGGAGATCTTTTCATCACGAGCGTTTATTTAATTTATTTTTATTTTTAATTCAATTAAATTTATTTATTTATTTGTGTGTGTGGGAGGGGGGGGGGAAGGGCTTATTTATATGATATTTCAAAAGACTTCTAGTTTATGTATTTCAACAAATAACTTAGGTAACATTAAATACCACGTCAATTCTCAGTTGGAATGGAATTTTTAGGAAAAGCGAATTTAGACGAATTTAAAAATGATATTAATTCCAAATTGGGAAAAAACTTTAGATACTCTGAAAAGAAAAGGGGGGGGGACGATAAAAATGTAAAATTATATGATTGAAACATTGGTAATTCAAGTTAAAAAGAGAGCATTTAGAATTTTTGATTTTTAGAGCTCAATCGATCATAGAGGGACTATAGCTAGAGAAAGAGCAAAATAGTTTAAATGTTAATTTCTTCCCAAAATCAGAAGAATCAGAGAAAATGAAAGCAAATGAAGTCTGTAAGAATAAATACAGAGAGCAGCTATTTTCTGTTGGGGTCGGTGATTATAGAGATTATGTGGAAGAGAGAAATAATAAAGTTTTCTGAAGACAATGGTTAAAAACTAATCATTTTATATAGAAATCAAAACGTTAAGAAAAAATAGAGAATTATTCTTTTCAATTTCGAAGGTAAACTGATTTAGAAGGCGATTAAAATATCGTGTTAATTTGCGCACCGAAGGAATGCTCCTAATGGAGAAATCTTCCCTTGCTTCCCACTGTTGGGAACATTTTTGATAAAAATGTAGAACGTTTCCTAATCATTTCATCTTTTCTTAATTTCGAATTTTTTTAAACATCCACTTAGAAAAAATTATAAATCAGAAGTAATATCAAATTTGAAGTTTCTAGATACATTATTACTGTAGGAAACACACAAAAGTGTGGTTTTCCAGCGGGTTTTTCCTCACCCCCCTCCCATTGTGCGTGCACTAAAAATTTTAAACACCCGCAGTGCTTCAAACATTCTGATGAGCACTGATTGTGTCAAGTTTGGTTCAAATCAGTTCAGGGGTTTAGGAGATGAAATACAGACAATCATATATACAATGACTTTTATTCATATTAATAAAAGTATTTTTATTCTTCATGGAAACTAAAACCTGTTGAACCATCTGTTAGTCGGCTAGTTATGGCTATAGTTCATTAAGTTTTGCCTTATAGGTGTACATTATTTCCTTGTTTGGTGGCAAGCATTACATCCTAAATTGTTGATGTGTGTTATGTCTCTGTTTGCCTGTGTGTAAAAGGTCTTGATTTGCCGGTGAGTGTCACGTCTTCATTTGTCTGTGTGTAAAAAGTCTTAAGTTGCCGGTTCGTATACTCATTTGCCTGTGTGTAATAGGTCTTGATTTGTCGGTGTGTATCACGTCTCCATTTGCCTGTGTGCAGAAGGTCTTGACTTGGCGGTGTGTATCACGTCCTCGTTTGCCTGTGTGTAAAAGGTCTTGATTTGCCGGTGTGTATCACGCCCTCATTTGCCTGTGTGTAAAAGGTCTTGACTTGCCGGTGTGTATCACGTCCTCATTTGCCTGCGTGTAAAAGGTCTTGACTTGCCGGTGTGTATCATGTCCTCATTTGCCTGTGTGTAAAAGGTCTTCAATTGCCGTTGTGTATTAAGTCTTCGCTTGCAGGTGTGTATTATGTCCTCTTTTGTCGGTGTGTATTACCTCCTACCTTAGCATGTGTGTATTATGCCATTGTTTGTCGGTTTGTATGATGTCCTAGCTTGACAGTGTGTATTATGTCTTAACTTGCCGCTGTGTATGTCTCAGCTTGTCGATGTATATTATGAGTTGGTTAACCAGTGTGCATTATGTTCTTGAATGTCAGTTTGTATTAACACAATTTTCTTACCTGCTTTTTTTACAGACAGGAAGCACTGTGAAACACTTTTAAATTATTCTTAAAACTATTCAATTACTTAAACACATAATGTATCTTAATCTCGCTCAAATTCTTTCATTACAGCACAATCAGTTAAGATTCTTGATGTTGTGGGGCACTGTAAGCATTTTAACACAATAAAATTCTAATTTCACATCATGTGATGAACATACTTAATCATGTGTGCGAAATAATATTTATAATAGATTATAAATTCGTATTTTGACAACCAGAGAAGCTGTAACACACTTTAAAGTATGATGAAAACCATACACTTACTTAAACATGCAATATATTTTAATCTCAAACAAACCCTTCGAATACAACACTGTTAATACATTTTTCCCATTCGGGGGCGCTGTAAACTATCTTAACCATAGCCTTCTAAACTAGATGCCTTCCGCGTGGATCGGAAACTTTGTGGTAGGCAGCGCCACTTGGTACAGATTGTGCGACATTTTTATTCAACAGCCACAAAAAAAAATTAAAAAAATGGGATTTGATATACATAAAAGGCGAATAGAATCGAAGAAACGTCGATTATATATATCATATATCCGTTATAAAAATTATTGGTGACATTTGAATAAAAAAGTCGCGCAATCTGCACCAGGTGGCGCTGTTTACCGCTTGAACTGTTGCCAAGTTTCCGAGCCACGCGGAAGGCATCTAGTTTAGGAGGCTATGTCTTAACATCAAAGAAATCTCAGCTTCAAATTATACAATATCAATAGGCTTACAATACAATATACTTAATATTGTGTACGAAATATCATTTATTCATAATAAATTATAAATTGGTATTTTGATCACCAGGAGCCCCTTTGAAACTCATTAAAATACTAGTAAAACTATTCACTTGCATTACAAAAACTATTCACATAATTACAAATACTTTCATTACAACACATTTAACAAAATTTTTTCCCCGAAAACTTTATGCGGCATTTAATTCGCCATCGTGCATCGTCAGTCACAGAGTCACTTAGCAAGTCTGAGCGTTATTATTATTGTAAAATATTTTCTTAAATTATGTGCAACTTACATAATGTGAATTGTACCATAACATAAAAAAAAAAAAAAAAAAAAAAAAAAAAAAATCTCCATGTCCGCATTTGATTGTGTGTATCAACACTTTCAATGTCCTCATTTGATTGTAAAATTACAAAGTCCCGAGTTGATTGTGTGTATCGAGTTCACTGTGTGTGTTGCGGTGTATTGAGGTCCCCATTTAGACGGTAAAAATACATATTGAGAAATTTTGGAATTTTAAGAAAAATCAATGCTGATTCATAATTGAATGAGTTTTATTAATAGTTATTTATCAAAAATATGCGTTTAAGTCAATTATTTACGAAGTCCCCGATTGGCGGTGTATACACATAGTCCTCAGTTTGCACGTCTTGCCAACCTGTGTGTGTGTATGTGTGTATGTCTGTGGGTGAACACGCTAGCGTCTAAACCCTTCGTTCGATTAACCTGAAAGTTGGTACGCATATTGTAAGTCACCATAGTACGAACCCTATAGATTTTGGTGAATCTAGCACTTATAGTTTTTTTACAGGGACACAAAGAAAAATTCTTTATCATTATGGCCTATGGGAGCAAAATCTTAAAAGTGCGATAGCATCTAAACGCTTTATTCAATTGAGCAAACATTTTATACACATATTATAGATCACAAATACTCAATCTGTATAAATTTTGGAGAATCTAGCACTTATAGTTTTTTACAGGGACACAAAGAAAAATTCTTTATCATTATGCCTATGGGGCCAAATTTTTAAAAATGTGATAGTGTCTAAACGCCTTATTAATCCGAGCAAAAAAATTGTACACATGTTATAGATCACAGTTGAACTAACTGTATAGATTTTGGTGAATCTAGCACTTACAGTTTTTTTACAGGGACACAAAGAAAAATTCTTTATCATTATGGCCTATGGGACTAAATTTTTAAAAGTACGATAGCATCTAAACGCCTTATTGAATTCAGCTGAAAATTTATATGAGTATTATAAATCACTGTTGCACTAACTATAAGCATTTTGGTGAATCTAACATTTATAGGTTTTTACAGGGACACAACGAAAATTTCTTTGTCATTATGATCTATGGGCTCAAAGTTCAGTAGCGTTAAATAAAACATCGTGCAATAGATGGAGAAAAATACTCAAACACTCTATTATGGTTTTCTCTCTTTTGTTTGTTTAACAACTCCTCTTTCTTTACTTTATCTACAAAACTGTTAATTACTCAATGTTCGGAAAGTCGAGAGGAGTCACTCCAGATTTTTTTTTCATTCTAAAAAGTGGTGGAACTGATAATCATCCCATAATAAATTTAATAAGATATATAACTTTCAAAAAATTCCATTATATTTACGGAATTTATAATGCGGATAGACAGACGATCCGCAGTCTTAAATAGTCTTTAACTGAATTCGAAAGTTTTGAAAATAAAATAATTATTTTTTGATGATATGACAATAATATAAAAATGCTATCAATGTTGAAGCCTTCATGAAAATAGTTTGAGGCTATTACAGGCAGCAGACATCTATAAAATTTACTATAGTGACAAAACAGTTGTTTGAAGAAGTTAGAATTGCTGGGAAATAAAAGTTCAATAAAAACCATGCCGCTAACAAATATAATAAAATGGATAAAAAATAAAAGTGCAATATAGCTGACAATGACATTTTACAGGTAATGTACATGTAAAATGTATATCTTATGAAAGCTTGAAAATCCATAGAATAATGTTGATAATAGACGAAAAAATATCATTTTCCTTCACCAGATGCAATGTGTGTCTAATTCTTATGTGTTATCTTTCACCTTTCTATATGAATCGTTTTCAATGTTTAAAAGATAAATGATGAGTTTTACGGAAATATATATTATTGATAGATTGCGATTTGAAATGTAATTTTGAATAATGGGATTTTGTGAAATGATATTGCTGTTATAATAACCAATATATTTAAATAATTCTTACACAAACGGAAGATATAAAACTTAAGAAAGTTGCAGAAGAATGTATATATATATATATATTAAGAAATATTTAGTAGAATATATTTTTATATTTTGTAAATATTTCTCTATATTTTTGTGTTTATATTTTTTTTTTTCATTTTCTAACTTTATTTATTTTAATATACATAATACTATAAGGAATATTATACATATAATTACTTCTCAATTAGATAATATTATACATGCAATTGCTTCTTAGATATGTAATATTATACACATAATTACTTCTTAGATATACATTATATATATATATATATATATATATATATATATATATATATAGTGAAACTTGAATAATTCGAACTTGCTTAATTCGAAATTCTGGATAATTCGAATTTTTTACTCGGTCCCTTGAATTTTGTATTAAAAAAATGTTAAAAAATCATGTATAATTCGAATTCTGTTTTGGATAATTCGAATTTTTCATACGATTACCTTTAAAATATTGCAGTAAAATTTGTTCCCGAGATTTTTCTCAGCTAAAGTACATTATTTTTTTTAACAGTCTTTCAAAAGAAGGATAAGGAAATACAAGAGTATTTCCTACCTAGTGCATCAGAAGAATGTATGGTCCATATACATGAAATTCGAGGTTTTTTTAATTGAAAGTCATGTCTAAAGTAGATGATTCTGTTTTTGTATCAGCTGACAGGTGGAAGTCATATGCTATGACACAAAGATTGTACTTAAAGAAGCAATCAAAATTATCTGACTATTTTTTAAAAAGTATTAAATAATTAAGCTCATAAAAGAATATTGATTTAATTGGGGGGGGGGGGGTGAATGTAGTAGTATTCTTAGATATAAAATTTATGTGTTAAATCTTTGATCGTAGAGTTTTATTTTTAATTTATCTCTTTTTATTTATTTTATTTTATTTATTTATTTATTTTTTGACAATATAGTATATGTAATTCGAATTTTTGGATATTTCGAATTTTTCTCTGGTCCTTTCAACTCCGAATTATCCAAGTTCTACTGTATATATATATGTGTGTGTGTGTGTGTGTGTGTAATTACTTCGTCTTTTGTAGTACATGGAATAAAATTTTGCTGTAGAAATTAGAGTTGAGATGTGTGTGTTTAACGTTTCACTATAACTACGCAGTGGTCGATTGGCGACGGTTTGGAATTCACATCTAGGGTAGTCGAGACACATACCATCGTAATTTTGGTACTTTTCTAAGTGGATGGTTCTCTCCCAACGGTAACATCCAAAAGTATTATTTTTAGATTATGGAGGATATTGCGACCAGAAAAGACTTTAGGTGCGCCAGCATTAATGAACACAACTTTTTCGACCAGCTCGAGTAACATTCCGCAATCTTCCACTGACGAATTCAATGCTCTACCAGCAAGGCTACTACGGGCCCTATAAAAATTAGAATGAAAATTTAAATTTATAATTCGAACGAATTATTTAATTACTTGAATTAAAAAAACTAGCTTTTAATTAAATGTAAAACTTTATTTGTTTTTGCAGCAACTCAATAAATGAAAATTTATTTTTAAATTAAAAATATTTAAGTAATATATAGTAATATAAAGGGCGCAACGTATGTATACGTTCCAAATTAATACGAAATGCCCATAATTATCATACCCCCTTTTTTTTTAATAAAATTATTTTGTAATAATTATCTGTGATTAGGTTTGATTGAATTAGTTTATTTATTAATAATAAAATTATAAACAAATTATTGAATTCGAAATGCAAATAAATAGATTATATATAACTAAAGCAAGTCAAAAAAAAGGGTTACACTCAGGTATTTTTTTTTTTTTTTTTTTAATTATTATAATTGGTCAATTTTATTTTAATCTAAA
This sequence comes from Salticus scenicus, assembly GCA_963930645.1. Taxonomy (NCBI): domain Eukaryota; kingdom Metazoa; phylum Arthropoda; class Arachnida; order Araneae; family Salticidae; genus Salticus; species Salticus scenicus. Next base: position 339,019,755 of record OZ005652.1, on the reverse strand, counting down.
ACTTATGCATTAAATACAGTCAAAAAGAAAAAGAAAAAAAAAGAGCAAGATTTAAATGTGAATGCAAAATTAAAATATTTCATTTAGTAATTCTAAATGTTAACAAGTTTTACCTAACTGTGTGATTAACAGTTGAAAATAAACTTGGTAAATGTTGTTATGAAAAAAAAAAAAAAAAAAAAAAAAAAAAAAAAAAAGAACCTTGCAAAAAATTATATATCAAATAATTTGAAAGCCGTGAAATAGAAAGGAAATAATTTCAACATCCCAAAATAAATATAAATAAATAAATAATCAAATTCTTCATTTTAATAATGCTTAAATGTTAAACTAGTTTCATTTAAATGGTTGATTAATAGTGGTAGATAAACAATACACTTGTTAGAAGTTGTCTTCTTCAATACAGTGTACGATAAATTGTGTTTCGTTACTCCGCTCCAGGCAATAACACGCTGTTTTGATGAGAAACAAGATTACACTTCAAACGTTCCAAACACACCCATAAAAGAAGTTGTTACAAGGGCATCAAGAGAGGTGTTCCTACTTTCACTCCCAGCCACCTTTCACCTTTTTATTTATGTTGCGGCTTGTCAGAGTCTTCTGAGGGGGGGGGTGTTTATTTATTTATTTATTTATTTTCCAACTGTCGATTCAAGAATTAGTGAATTCCCTTGACTGTCTTTCACACATTTCAAGCAATTTGCATTTCTAAAGTATAATTAAGAAAAATAACTCCTGTAAAAAAAAAAAAAAAAAAAGAAGAAGAAAGAAAGAAAGATACAGTGGTGGTCAAAATTATAAGGGCAAGGAAAATATCGCGAAATTTTGGTTACAGTTCGCCGAAAAAATATGCAAATTTTATGGCTAGGAACCAATCATGAATGAAACATAGTTTATCAGTTTTTATAAAAATTTATGCGAAATTGCTATTTATCAAATATATTTTGGATTTAGGAAGCCTTGTGACATGGACAAAATTATAAGGAAAACTGTATTTGTATGACCTGAGAAGCAACATTTCCATGTTTTTTGTTCCGAACGCAGCGTTTCTAGACGATATAAATGCTTAGTAAGCGATTAGGAACGTCGTATTCCATCTTTGTAGTCATGTCGCTAGGTACTAAACTTTCGAAGTTTGAGAAAGAGGAAGTGGTTGCTTTCAAAAGTTCAGGACATACTGCATGTCAAATTGCGACAAGGTTGAAGAGATCTAAAACGGTAGTTTAAATTAATATATATATATCATCATTAACCGTTTATTTCGAATTAATTATTTATGCTCTGCGAAGTTTAAAAACAAGAATATTAATAAACTGATCACAGCCACTGCTAAAATGGGTTTTCTTAAAAACTTTATATTTTCTATTTTATATCCTTAACCATGTCTCTGTCAGTACAAAAAAAAAAAAAAAACTGTGTACACTTTTGTGTATATTAACAAAAAAATGAAAAAATAATAAAAGACAATAAAATAGGTTGCTGTTGGGTAGGCAGATGTTTGATTACGGAGGTGGGGTGTTGTTGTAAGGCTGGATGGAAGGTGGGATTGTGAAATTATTAAAAAAAAAAAAAAAAAACTGAAGGCTTATTGCATTTACTTTGTATTACTGCAAACTTTCTTATTCCATTACAATTTCAGTTTCTTCTTTTTTGAGTTGTCAACTATTCTTAAAATTCTAATCACACTATTAAACACATTGTAATCAATCAGCGAATTTCATTGTTACTTCGTGGTTTCATTGTTATTCATCTGCTTTGAAATATTGCTTTTTAAATCCATAAGACTCCTATTTTGGTCTTGGCAGGCTGGGAGAGTGTTGCCGGCGTGAGACTAGTTTAACACCACAGGCAAGTCACAAGTTTTGCCGCCTGCTTCCTTCCTACCTAACTTGTGTTTCTTAAATTATTTTTTCATAAATTTTGATATAGTTTATGGATTTAAGTTAAGATTTGTTGTGATAGTTTACTGATTCGTTTGTTTTGCAGGTTGTTAATTAATAAATCTGGTTTCTTGAAATTTGTGTATTTCATACACTGATAATTTTTTTTTTCATTTTTCTGAACTTTTCAAAGAAAATTTTAACCTTATTGATCATTGGTGTTTCAGTGATCTTGTATCTGTTGCTTGGCTTCTACTATGCTTAATAGATCATCATTATATATATATATATATATATATATATATACTGGCAAATATGGACAAAAAAGGTGTATAAGTAGGCCTTTTTATGTTTCTGTGCGTAAGAAAAGAGTGATAATAAGGCGCGATTTTTCAAGAAAAACAATTATCGACGGAAGTTAAATTTACAATGCAGTACTCGAACTGTTCGACGTGTTTATATTTATAATAAATGAAAAAGTTTCTTCATGGAAAACACTTGTCACGACCACCTCTTACAAAGTTCATAAGAGATTGAGGAGGCAGTTTACCAAAAAATGCATTACTGTGGGAAATAACTGGGATGATTTCACGTTATTCGATGAGAAAAAGTTTAATTTCATGAACCAGATACATTATCCCACTTTCCCCTCACAGTAACGCCCCGCAAACTTTCTCCTCAGTCTCTTATGAACTTTCCCAGGGGCGGTCGTGACAAGTGTTTTCCATAACGGACCTTTTTCTCTTTTTGTAAAATACGTCAAACAGTTCGAGCACTGCATTTTAAGTTTAATATCTGTTTAATGTCCGTCGGATAATCGTTTTCTTTCTTTTTTTCACGCCTTATTATCATTCTTTTCTTACGCACAGAAACAGAAAGTGGCCTACTTGTACGTCTTTGCTGTCCGGTATTAAAAAAAAAAATCAAATGACCCTTTTTAATCTATTCAAATTTGTCGCGATTTAACGTGCAGTAAATGCTGAACTTTTGAAAACAACAACGATCCCTTTCTCAAACCCCGAAATTATAGTACCTAGCGGCATGACTACAAAAATCAAATATGACGTTCCCAATCGCTTACTAATTATTTATATTGTATGGGAGTGTGCCGTGCGCTAAACAAATAATGGAAATTTTTCTTTTAGAGCATACAAGAACACATGTTCTTATAATTTTGTCCATGTCACATGACTGTCTAAATTCAAAATACATTTTACGAATACCAATTTCCCATATATTTCCATGAAAACTAATAATAATAATAAAAAAAAAAATACTTCCTTTATCACTGATTAAAGTAAAAAAAAATAAAAAGCGTAATTTTACAGTCAGCTGTAGCCAAGATTTCTCGATATTTCTCTTGTCCTTATAATTTTGACCACCACTATAGATGAAATTCGAAATTTATAGAATAATACGTTTTCTCTTGCTCTTGTATTTAAAATAAATAAATAAATAAAAGAAAATAAATATGGGAAAGCATAAAATTATTTTCATATAGATTTTTTTTTTTACTTACTTTTTGTAAATAAAGTAAAACGCAATGATATGCAAACAACAATTATTTTTTAATATGCATTAATAATCAAAATATAAATCAAGTCCTTACACAATAAATACGTATTATTCTGTGAAACATATTTTGTTCAAATCTCTTATTACACTGGAAAGAATAATATTCAGCCATAAGAAATAACAAATTTGATTACGTTTATGATATACATACGGAATATTTCACCCATTGTATATAATATTGATGACAAACTATTGGTATAAAATATTAGATGTCGCATAAGCTAATAATAGTACGAATAGAATAGCGAATATAAACAAATTCAAATGAATAATTTTTGCTTTTTTCATTTTTTTTTTTTTTTCATTACATGCATACATAAAAAATGATGTTTTTAAACCTTTAATTTCGTGATTCTTTTTCACATGCAATGTATATATAAACTAGGTGACTAAAAATTTCCTTTAAATAGCATCCAGCAACTGAAACGGCTTAGCCGATAGCTGCCAAATATGTTTATGTGCGTAAGAAAAGAGTGATAATAAGGCGTGATTTGTCAAGACAAACACGAGATAAACGTAAAGTATTTTAGAAAAATTATTAAAAAATTCACTAACTTTTTCTTTCCATGAGGAAGGAGGAAACTTAATGAATGGAATCACCCATACAGTTTTAAAAACTTATTGAAAAATTACGTTAATATTATTTTTTAATCTGCAGTTTTCAGCTAGTGTACGCTTAGGATATTTTTGTTACTTTTTTCAAGTACATCTCGATTGCAACCCATTTACTGAATTTCGTATTAACGCGACCATTGGTTGTAGTTGGCATATTGCATGCTGTTTGTAGGGGAAGTTTAATTAAAACCAACTTGTATATATCCACTGTAAGAGATTTCTGTAAAATTCGGAAAATTGATTGTTAAATTATCTGGCCATCTTCCATAAAATAATAATAATAATAAAATAAAAATCCAATACCCATATTTATAACAAATTGCTGTTAAACTTGTAGCGTTGTTCTTTTAGTAAACATTACTTCGTAGTTCGATAAATAAATTATGAAAAATTTACTGGTATAATATCATTTATATGGTCAGTGACTGGAATACGTTTTGCTTTTCACTGACCGAAATCTTATATAGTGAGCAAATGTTTTACAATTTGTCATTTGTTTATTAATTTGGATGAGAGTTGTAAACAATTAAAGATGATTATAATAGGTGATCGCTGCAGGTACGCTACATCTAAAAAATGCTGTTGATAAAGCTTGAAGTACGCTTTAATCTCACTCCAGTTTTGACAAAATGGCAGAAGATTTAATGTATGTGCAATAGCTCAGACTCTGATTAATATATATGTATGAAATAAACCTTGTAAATTAATAAGGAAAAACCTAATACCTTAATAAAAACTATGTAATTATAAATCAATGCGCAAAATGCAGCAAGAGGAAATATAATACGAAAATAAATTAATTAACTGATAATAAGTGAAAAGTAATCACAAAACAGATGGGGTCGTCTTTAGAGGATCCCCCCCCCCCCTCCCCCAATGCAGAAAATGAAAAATGGGAAGTTCCAAGTCCCCGACTTCTGAAAGATGAAAGCAAGAATATATAAAGCCATCGAATTCAAGATTAAATGAATTAATACAAAGCGCTAATATAAAGAGTGAAATTTATAAATAAGGTACATTAGTAAATAATAATACATCAATATAGAATATAAAAATATATAAATACAAATTTAGAGAACAAGCATAATGGAAAAAAGAAAAATGAAAAAACTCAAAAAAAAAAAAAAAAACAGCAACTGCCATATCATTAAAAATAACTATAAGGTCTTGAAATATTTAAAAAAAAAAACTCAGACGATATCTTAACAAATTAACTGGTAAGTGTCCATACCAGCCGAAGAGTGTTTTCTCTTTTTTGGTGTGAGGATTTTCCTTTTTCCTTTTTTCGTTATGCTTGTCCTACAAATTTGTATTTACATATTTTTATATTTTATATTGATGTATTATTATTTACTAATGTACCTTATTTATAATTTTGATTCTTTATATTATTGTTTTGTATTAATTCATTTAATCTTGAATTAGATGACTTTATATATTTTTGCTTTCATCTTTGAGATGTCGAGAGCTGGGAACGTATTTTTTGGCTTAAAGCACACGTTCCCTCAGAAAATTCTTATTTTCCATTCCCTACATGAAGGGGCTTCCCCGAAGAAGGCCCCCATGTGTTTTGAGATTACTTTTCATTTATTATCAGTTAATTAATTTATATATATATGTGTGTGTGTGTGTGTATTATAACTAAGTGTATGTATGAGTATATAATGTTCTAAAAACTACATACACTGGAAACTACATTTCACGCAACAAAAGTTTTGCTGAATTTTCGAATGCATGAAAATTTAAAATATTTTCAAAAGGCGAAAAAATTACACCTTAAAATCTTTCGATTTTTCTGATAGAATTCTGTTTGGGAAAAGGTAAATATTATTACTATTATCATTTTTAAATTTTTGAAATATCCATCAATAAAATTTACCATACCAACCAAAAATATAATACATCAATATCGTGTATTAGGTGGAAAGTCGACAGCCTCGTCCGACAAGTCCAATTCGGCACTCTTTAATGCCTTTATTGCATTACTTTTTTTATTCCATCGGTGTCCCTCCCTCCCCCCCCCCCCCCTCCCACACACACACTCGCTTATTTGTAACCATGCGTTTTTTTCCCCTTTGGTATGATATGCATATTTTGGTTTACCGCTCCTCTGTGTATTTCTACTCTAAAAGAAAATTTAGGTATTATTAGTAGCATAGAAATGGTACACGCTTATTCTTCAGAAATATAAGTGTTTACTTGTTTGTAGAATTTATTTTAACATTACATTTGTATTGGAAGTCATGCGAGTATAACAAAATTGTAAATATTTTAATAAGAATTAATTTTCATTGTAAACAAGATGTGATTGTAATTACATGTTGATAACCATAATTACGACCATCATGATTCTAATTAATTTGGAAATTAGCTTTATTACCTAACCGAAATAACGAAACTGATTATTGAAATAACGCATTATACATATTTGTTATTTATAGGAGGAAAAAAAGATATTAATCTTACTGGCCCAGCTGAAACGAAATCAAATTAATTTTATGTAATGTTATATTACTGAAATAAGAGAGTTATATTACTGAAATAATATATTTAAAACTTGATATAAAATTTCATATCTTGCTGAAAATAAAATTACTACTGCAGCAAAAAACTAGTTAACAAACTAACAAACAAATAATAATAATAATAAAAACCTTTCATTTCACCACATTTAATTAAACACCTACTACAAATTAAATGGTTTTATCAGATTAAAAAAAAAAAAAAAATCTAAGTAGTTTAACTACTGTATAATCTAAAACATACTTAAAATATAGTAGGGGTAATTATTTATATTTTTTCCTTCAATTATAATTTTCAATTACTTTAACTGCTCGCACTAGTACACATTCTCCTTCTCTTCTAATATTTCTATTTCTTATCAAAACTTTCTCAAACTTTTAATGTTTTGGTAGAAGCAGGGTTGTTTTTTACATACGTGAATGATGAAAAACTAAGTTAGTATCGAAAACACCACTGGTGTCCTTGATATTCACTTATTGATAAGTATTTGATCCTTTCTTTAGCGTTCACAAAAATGGTACGAAATACTCTCTGTGGAGGATTATTCTATGGAAATCTAGAGGGTATTTAGACGATTTTAGATGAAAATACCGAAAAAAATGATGTAAATAAAATAAAATAAAACAAAATAAAAATTCTCGACTGTTATGTTCGACCTTACTTCAAACTCTGCAACCACCATCTACTTTTTTTTTTTTGGTAGAAGTTTCGATAACTAATCAATGTAGAAATTGTTGCGATTTTATCTATCCAGCCTCTCGCTCTTATACAAGCCCTAAATCTGTGCAAGTCTCGCATGTATTCCTGTATAGTTATACTTACATATACATTATATTTCAAAACAAATTTTCTAAAATAAATTTAATTCGCCATTTTAGTGCCGTTAAATATATGTATTTTTTCATTAAATTATTTATATACTATACCTCTACTTTAATATTAAAATACTTCGATTTATCTCTTAATATACATTTTAGTGATTGCTTGTATGCATCACATGTTTGTGATTGGTATTATAAATTCATCTTGTTATTTCCAAATATATCTTGTTATTTCCATTTATGTAAATTTTCATTTTAATAATTCATTTTTATGGTCGAGTAAATACTTTTTTCTTATATTTAATAACATTGCTGATTAAATATAGCTCAAAGCTTTCACCATTGCAGGAACAATGCGACAATATTTTAAATTGACAGTTATAAGTGTCCTAAAGAAATTATTGCTGCTTTTCTTCTTATACATCTTTTTTTTTTTTTCATAGAAATTTTATAAAATTTCATACTCTTATTATCTTTAGTTTAAATTATGTATTTTTAATAATAAAATGTATGGTATGTTTGTTCAATACGTTTCAATATGTTATAGTTTAGTTGTTATAGTTGTATTGTAAATTCTTAATAATTTCTATCGATATTTATCAAGACGTATTCAGAATTTCAGAAGTATCCATTCATCCAGTGCTTGAAATCTGAAGTGATAATTTCTGAAGTAACTTGCATATTGAACATTATGAATTTGAAGTCGAGAACTTCAGATATTCGAGTATATCACACAACTTAAGGAAAAAAGTTCTTGTTGTTTAAAATAAATATATGAAAAATTGGAAAAATGTATAATAAGAAAAAAAATCATTACTTTTATTTTATTATTATATTCTTTACAATAAATACTTCCCAAATTAAAAATTTAACATTTTTTTTAAATCATAAAAGTTTAATTTAAAATTGAATAATGCAGTTTTTACTTAAGTTTATTCAACTTTTTTCCCCAATATTTAAAATTAAATTCAGTAACATTGGTATATAGAGTTTTGAATTAAAAAAAAAAAAAAAAGCTTCATAAAAATTTTAAATATGTATTCATGATTGGCCGATCGTATTTTCTGAAGAAATCAAGAAAGCAGTGTGTTTATATCAGGAACAGATGTAATGTTTAATGTTAGGTCTGTTTCAGTTTACCTCTTCTTCTCTCATAAAAATTTTACTAAGGTAATGATTTATTTCTATACTAAGTAGAAATTTTTAATGTATTATTGTCTACATTTGTGAATTAGTTACTCTTCTAAGTACACACAGTAAATTGATAATCATAAAAATTGTATTAAATGAGATGAATCGTACCTAATGATTAGTCACGTGTTTGAAATCAATAATTGATTTTTATTTACTTAGCTTTATTTATTTAATTAATTAGTTTATTGACAAATTATTTCTGGCAAACTAGCGAGAAATTTCTAGCAATCATTAATAGAATGTGGTAGAAAAAAAAAAAAAAAGAAAGAAAGAAAGAAAGAAAAACCTTGAAATAATAACTGTGAACATACACGTCATCAGGGGTATTTATGAAAAAATAAAGTTATTTTTATGATGATTTTTTTTTTTTTTTAATGCAAAAATCCATACAAAATTATTAGAAAACAACTTTATGGAGAAAAAAATTACATGTATATATATATATATATATATATATAATGTAACATACTTTAAAATACAGGAGAAACAAATGTACAAAAAACAAATTTATCCATAAGATTATATATGCCTTAGAACATTTTGCATTGAATCATTCATGTTCATTCATTTTAGAAGACTTATTGAAATTTAAAAGTGTATAAAATATCGAACAATCTTCTATTAGAACCGAAAAATTGTCGTGTGAATGAAATACTAGTTTTAAATGATTCCATTAGTTAACAGATTAACTAGAAATACTAGAATAAAATCTAAAAAGATGTGTAAAGATACATCGGTAAATTTTTCCTGGTGAAAGGCAGTGTCTTTTAAAATTTTCTTTTGCACTAATTACGTTACTTGTACAGTAACCGCCGCTTAATAAATTCACTGGTTAATAAAATCAGCCGCTTAATCTGATCAAATTGCCAGGACCGGAATCAAATCAATACAAACTACTTTTAAAGCCGCCGCTTAATAAAATCAGCATCGCCGGTTAATAAACTCAAAAATATCTCCTCAGTAGCCAAAAATATCCTTTATGCACACTAAAACAAATTACTTACATTTTTTTTTTCGTAAATAGTAAAAGAAATTAAAGCACAACAAAACCTCCGTTATCTCTCATTATGGAAAATTTTACACTTGCAACACAGTTACAAATTAAACACACCTCATAATTTATCTCCATAACAATTTCAAGGAACATATTCTTCAAAGTGCAGTAATGAGTTAAAATTTGATTTCAAATGATATATTTTTTTTTCTAATTATTAAAAGGCAATTTCTAGTTCTTATTTTGAAATTACTATAATTCATGAGGTTTAAACGGAAAGATTCTAAATTTATAAGAACAGCATGAACTTTTGGTAAAGTAATGATGATTTTCCTCAAAGGAAAGCACGTGGGAACGTGGAATGCATTTAATTTACTTATATTGAAGGACCAATTAATTAATTATCTGTCAAAAATTAATTAATATTGTTTATTAAATCCATTGTCCGTTACCTTTTGAAGTTTCTTTCTAAATTTAGGGAAGTGCAGGAACGTTATTATTAACAATATTAAGTGCAGGAACGTTCGCCGGATATAAAAATCAGCCGCTTAATAAAATCATTTTAGCTCAGAACGAATGTGATTTTAATAAGCGGCGGGAACTGTATTTGGAAAACAAAGCATCAAAATGAAGATTAAATTCCTGTTATTTACGTACTAAGCAATAATTTTAAAAAGCAGGTTTCATATCAAAATATTAAAAGAAGCTTTTTTATAAACATATTCCATACTAGCAGGCTTTGCCCGCTTCGCTGGCTCTAAGTTAGAAGGAAACTCTTTTCTATATAGCTTTATAAAAATAAAATAAAATAAATTACTGAAATTGTTCAAAAGCTCGCTCCAGGTCCCTGCTGCATTCGGCAGCGATTTGGTTATCCACTGCAACTCGGGCGCTTGTCCCTATTACCTGCGACAATAGTTTACCAATGAGCTTCCATTTAGGTGCTTATTATATAACAGTTTCGAAATAGATAGTATCGAAAAAATTGGAGTTTCCCTTTTATATTTGAATCCCAGTTACACGTGAACAACACTATACGTGTTGTTCACATGTAACTCGGACTGGACTCAAATGTAACTGGGTTTAGACAACATAATATTTGCTTTTACGTTATTTCATATGTTTATTTTGTTTATCCAAACAACCATTAAATGACAGCAATTTCACGCCAAATATTACAATATGCTGTGACCGGCTACGTCTGTCGCATGAGACAATTAATTTTTTGTGTTTATATATAATTCATGGGTTGTAAACCTGATAGTACAGCCTTAATATAGTTCTCTTTGGCGGCTTTTGAATTTTTGTCACCGTTTTAGACTTAATCCATTGTAACAATAAGACTTAATCCCTTGTAACAATATGCTATGAGCGCTATTTCTGCCGTATTTTAGACAACTAATCTTTTTATGGTTATATATATTTCCCATTAAACATATTTTTATTTATTTATTTAAATATTAATTTGAATTTTTCAAATATTTCTGTTCGACTGCGTGCAAGTGCAGTAACAAACAGAGGCTCATTTTTTTGCATGATAAATTAGCATAGTGACTATTATATAAAAAAATAAACAAATAGGTAAACATTATCGTGTTACACAACTTTATTATGTCGCTCCATTGGCGGCTTTTGAATTGTAAACCTGATAGTACAGCCTTAATATAGTTCTCTTTGGCGGCTTTTGAATTTTTGTCACCATTTTAGACTTAATCTATTGTAACAATAACACTTAATCCCACTTATTAATCCCACTTATCACACTTAATCACACTTATTATGTCGCTCCATTGGCGGCTTTTGAATTTTTGTCGCCATATTAGCGATGGATTTTTTTTTTTTTTTTTTGTATGAAAAGGGGAAAACTATTTTGCTAATAATTTTATCAGACTCTTTTTTGTTTACACATAAGAATCCTTTATATTCTGCTTATATTTTTAATGGTTTTTACGTTTAAAATAGTGCTTGTTGAAATAAATTTTCTATCTTTAAAACTGCATTTGTTCTGTAAATTTTGTGTAAAAATAAATCATTTATGTTTTTATATATTTGATGCGCTGCTTAGATTAAAATGGCTGTTGCTATATTAAACTTCTTGTCGAAAAACGTTCGGTGTACTTCAACACCAAAATTTAAAAAATCGCCCAACAGGATCTGTTAATGAAACTGATAAAATAAAAATATGGTTCATAGAGTTTAAATAATCTATTTTAAAAAAAACTTTTAGAACCCGAATTATTAATGTATCGTATCACATACATAGATACAGTAATAATATATAAATTGATCAATGGGGAGAAAAAAGTGATTCCTTTTCACTCGGGAAAAGACGGCTATTTTACCAAAATATGGCAGTCTTTCACCGAGTGAATACACACGGGAATACACACGAATGTTTTAGCAAATAAAATTCATGAATAATTTATTTACTAAAGGTGAATGAAAAGCTCCAGATATAGTTTCAAATTATTCTTCTTTTTTTCCTTTTTTCCTTCAATACCACTTAATGGCTGATTCCAAAGCTTTTTTTTTTTTTTTCGGCATCAAAAATCTTTGCACGATAATATGGGGATGGTAGATCTATATATATTATTATATCTATGATCACATAAATCTTTTCGAAGATAGAATAAAACTTAATTTGAAAAAAAAAAATAATAATAATTACTTTTGTTTATTAACCAAAATAATTGATGAAATTTGAAATGCAAGTTGGTCTTGTGGGGTACAGGCTGTATATTATATTTTTGTGTTCGTGAGAGAAAATTTAAAAGAATTTGAAAACTGCAATTTTTAATCCCACTTAAAAATCATGTGACTTAATGTGAAGCAGATTTTTCATTTTTTTTCTCCTAACGGTTTTCATACAATCTTCTGCTGTTGCCACCTAAAATTTATACTTTAGTTAATTTTAAAAAATCTAATTGTCCGATTGATAAGCTGCTTAATGCATCGGATTTAAAAAAATTTTCCTTTTCATTTGCTATCTTATTTGTAAGGATGCGACTGATATTTCTAATTTATTTTCTAATTTTTCTGATTTATTTTCCTCATTTTAAATAAATGTACGTTTATTGTTATTATTATTATTATTATTATTATTATTATTATTATTTTGTCGAAAAAAAATTGGCAACAATTAAATTATGGATAAAATTTTAAAATTTAAATGACTAATCATCCGATTGATAAGCTGTTTAATGCATCGGATTTACAAAAATTTTCCCTTTCATTTGGTATCTTATTTGTAACGATGCGACTGATTTTTCTAATTTATTTTCTAATCTTTCTGATTTATTTTCCTCATTTTAAATAAATGTACGTTTTTTTTTTTTTTTTTTTTTTTTAATTATTATTATTTTGTCGGAAAAAAAAATTGGCAACAATTAAATTATGGATAAAATGTTAAAATTTAAATGGCTTATTTATCAGAAATTAGAAGGTTATTATTTTCACATTTTAATTAATTACGAAAAAACTAATCAAAAATTCGAAAATCTGACTTCAATGTCCACAATGACCCTTCGGGGGGCACCTTTGTGTAAAATCTCGTGACTGTCCGAGCTACCGTTTTCGAGGTCAGTGAAATATACAAATATTGCTCACTTAATAGTATAAGATTAATTATATTAATTTAAATCAATTTTTTAAATAAAAATATTTTCATTAACTTTTCACGTTTCTTCATTTTCTTTTCTTTTTTCAAGTTGTTATCGCGCATTACAATATAAAGTACTAGTAGACTACGCCCGCTACGCCCGCTTCGCTGGTCACTATATTTAAATGAATTTTCAAAAGAATTGAATTACTGTTTTTTATATTGCTTTATAAATAAAAGGGTTTTTTTTTAATGATTTAACGGGAATTTTAATTAAAATACTGAAATTTCGAATTCAGAAGTTATTTTATCAAAATTAATTATAGCCTAGAGCTCTTGGAGATAGTGTAGCTTTTGATTAGTGAAAATATATATATATATAATAATAATCGGTTCATTAGTTCCAGAGATTACCCCCCACATATAAAAAAAGTTTTCCTCTTTGTATATTAGTAAGATAAACATATTTTAACAGAATTACGAATAAATAATTTAGATTTTTACGAAAATCATTTTTAAACTACGTACCTTTACGGGGATCCAACTCACAAACTCTGTATTCGGAGCCCGATGCTTTATCACGAAGCCACGGTGTTTAACCGCTTTCGTTGCAATATTTTATACTAGCTGGCTACGCCCGATTCGCTGGTCACTATTTTTAAATGAATCACAATAATTAATGAATTCTCAAAATTGCATTAATTTTTATCATGTGATAAAAAAAAAAAGAAAAAAAGATTCTGATCGGGAAAATGTCGCACCGGGTCCTCACTGCCTTCGGCAGCGTAGACCCGTGCGCTCCGCGCACGTATTCCTTCACCATCCTAATGAATTCTCAAAATTCCATGTTATTACTCATAAACTTTCATTCTCTTAAATCGTTTTTTTTTTTTAATGATTTAACGGGAATTTTAATTAAAATACTGAAATTTCGAATTCAGAAGTTATTTTATCAAAATTAATTATAGCCTAGAGCTCTTGGAGATAGTGTAGCTTTTGATTAGTGAAAATATATATATATATATATATATATATATATATATATATATATATATATATATATATAATAATCGGTTCATTAGTTCCAGAGATTACCCCCCACATATAAAAAAAGTTTTCCTCTTTGTATATTAGTAAGATAAACATATTTTAACAGAATTACGAATAAATAATTTAGATTTTTACGAAAATCATTTTTAAACTACGTACCTTTACGGGGATCCAACTCACAAACTCTGTATTCGGAGCCCGATGCTTTGTCTCGAAGCCACGGTGTTTAACCGCTTTTGTTGCAATATTTTATACTAGCTGGCTACGCCCGATTCGCTGGTCACTATTTTTAAATGAATCACAATAATTAATGAATTCTCAAAAGTGCATTAATTTTTATCATGTGATGAAAAAAAAAGAAAAAAAGATTCTGATCGGGAAAATGTCGCACCGGGTCCTCACTGCCTTCGGCAGCGTAGACCCGTGCGCTCCGCGCACGTATTCCTTCACCATCCTAATGAATTCTCAAAATTCCATGTTATTACTCATAAACTTTCATTCTCAAGAAAAGGAATTAAAAAATATATCATTTATCATCGGGTAAAAACTCACACCGGGACACCCCTGCCTTCGGAAGCGCAGACCCATGCGCGCTGCGCGCGCACGTTTGTGGATATACGTGCGCTGTACACGCATATTCCTTCTCAACTCAAACTTTATTATTAAGAAAAAAAAAAAAATCTTTTATCATCGGGTAAAAACTCGCACCGGGTCCCAAACCCATGCGCGCTGCGCACCTATTCCTTCCCCACCGTTCCAGCCCCTCCTAATTAACTTGCATATACCAATTTTGAACGGTCTTACTCAATTAGCTGAGATGCAAAAGAAACCTGATCAGAACACTTTAAATTGTAAATCAGGTGAAATCTCGAATTCCACTTTCGATAATGTCAAAGAACTTTAAAATATCTTTCGAATGATGTATTAGAAATAATTTAATCATAATTAGAAATTGAAATATTGAAATTTTAAAATATTACAGCGCCATCTGGCGGTACAAATTTCTGTATTCCACTGTTCCATTCCAAAGCAAAAAAGCTTTCTAATGATGTATTACTTACGAAATTATTTTAATTAGTAGCTGAGATAGAAAAGAAAACTAATTCAGGAGACCTCAAAACGTGTAAATCTAGTGAAAACTGTCGATAATATAAAAGAACTTTAAAATATCTTTCGAATGATGCATTAAAAATTATTTAATCATAATTAGAAATTGAAATATTGAAATTTGAAAATATTACAGCGCCATCTGGCGGTAGAAATTTCTGTAATCCACTGTTCGATTCCATTTCAAAAAAGCTTTCTAATGATGTATTACTTATAAAATTATTTTAATTATTAGCTGAGATACAAAAGAAAACCTAATCAGGACACCTCAAAACGTGTAAATCGGGTGAAATCTCGAATTCCATTTTCGATACTGTAAAAGTACTTTAAAATGTGTATCAAGTCAACAAAGCTTTCAAATGATGTATTACTTATGAAATTTTTTTAATTAATAGCTGAGATATAAAAGAAAACTTATTCAGGACACCTCAAAACGTGTAAATCTGGCGAAAACTTTCGATAATTTGAAAGAACTTTTAAATATCTTTCGAATGATGTATTAAAAATAATTTAATCATAATTAGAAATTGAAATATTGAAATTTTAAAATATTACAGCGCCATCTGGCGGTACAAATTTCTGTATTCCACTGTTCGATTCCAAATCAACAAAGCTTTCAAATGATGTATTACTCATGAAATTATTTTAATTAGTAGATGAGATACAAAAGAAAACCTAATCAGGACACCTCAAAACGTGTAAATCGGGTGAAATCTCGAATTCCATTTTCGATAATGTAAAAGTACTTTAAAATGTGTATCAACTAAAATAAGCTTTCAAATGATGCATTACTTATGAACTTTTTTTAATTAATAACTGAGATACAAAAAAAAAAAAAAAAAAAAAAAAAAAAAAACTGATTCAGGACACCTCAAAAGGTGTAAATCTGGTGAAAACTTTCGATAATTTAAAAGAACTTTAAAATATCTTTCGAATGATGTATTACAAATAATTTAATCATAATTAGAAATTGAAATATTGAAATTTTAAAATATTACAGCCGCATCTGGCGGTACAAATTACTGTATTCCACTGTTCCATTAAAAATCAAAAAAGCTTTCTAATGATGTATTACTTAAATGAAATTATTTTAATTAGTAGCTGAGATACAAAAGAAAACTGATTCAGGCGACCTCAAAACGTGTAAATCTGGTGAAAACTTTCGATAATTTAAAAGAACTTTAAAATATCTTTCGAATGATGTATTAAAAATAATTTAATCATAATTAGAAATTCAAATATTGAAATTTTAAAATATTACAGCGCCATCTGGCGGTACAAATTTCTGTATTCCACTGTTCGATTCCAAATCAAAAAAGCTTTCTAATGATGTATTACTTATGAAATTACTTTAATTAGTAGCTGAGATACAAAAGAAAACTGATTCAGGACACCTCAAAAACGTGTAAATCTGATGAAAACTTTCGATAATTTAAAAGAACTTTAAAATATCATTCGAATGATGTATTAAAAATAATTTAATCATAATTAGAAATTGAAATATTGAAATTTTAAAATATTATAGAGCCGTCTGGCGGTAGAAATTTCTCTAATCCACTGTTTGATTCCAAATCTAAAAAGCTTTCTAATGATGTATTACTTATGAAATTATTTTAAATAGTAGCTGAGATACAAAAGAAAACTGATTCAAGAGACCTCAAAACGTGTAAATCTGGTGAAAACTTTCGATAATTTAAAAGAACTTTAAAACATCTTTCGAATGATGTATTAAAAATAATTTAATTAGAATTTGAAATATTGAAATTTTAAAATATCTGGCGGTAGAAATTTCTGTAATTACTGTTCAATTCCAAATCAACAAAGCTTTCAAATAATGTGTTACTTATGAAATTATTTTAATTAGTAGCTGAGATACAAAAGAAAACCTAATCAGGACATTCTAAGACATGTAAATCACGTGAAATCTCTAATTCCATTATCTACGGTAGTCGGTTAATGGAAGTAAAAAGAAAAATAAATATTTTTTAGTTCCCAAAACCTATATATACCACGGTATTCGGGTAATGGAAGTAAAAAGAAAAAGAAAAAGTATTTTTTAGTTCCTTCAAATGTATTTTGTTGCTATGGAAACTCCTATCGTCTATTGAAAGATAGATTACGTGTTGGAATATAATTTAATTTGCAATTAAAATGTAACTGCTTTGTTCATCAATGAAAATTGATGAAATTTTAACTGCAGGTTGGTTTTGTGCTGAATAGGTTGTATATTAAGTGTTGTGTACGAAAAAGAAAATTTGAAGCACTTTGAAATTTGCAATTTTTAACCCCAGATAAAGATCATGTGACATTAATGAATTTCACATGTTTCGTTTCCGTTAGAGATAGCCGTTAAACAGGCCGATTCAGAGTACGTACGAGCGGAGAAATGGCAGTGACAACGCCCATCTCTGACGTCATTTTGACGTCAGCGTTTCCGGTGAGTGAGAAATAGCAATTCTGGGGCTATTTTTCTCTACTCCATCGTTGTGTTAAATGTCTCGTTTGTTTGCATCGCGGACTCGGCTGGTTCTATGTCGGCGAGAGCCGAGAAGCAGCGATGGAGAAGTGTGTATTGACTCTTTAAAAAAGAAATTTGCGACAGATTTTGTGAAGTTATACTGCGTTTTTTAAGAAAATAATCTTTTCATATTATTTTTTTATTAATTTTAACTATATTTTAAATGTATTATTTTGTAAAATTATAATCGAAAGTTAGTTTTCAACATTATTTTTAACGAAAATGATGAAGATGAAATTTCATTTTTTAGACTGAATGGCTATTGTTTTGTGAATGTGGATATTTAAAATTTTGCCATATTCATAAGCAGTAGGAATTCAGTCCTTTATCTTCAAACTGGATACGATATTATACTGAAAGAAGTATGCCTCTTCTGGGATGAAAATTCAATTATATACCAAAGTATCACCAAGTTGTAAATAGGTAAGGAGAAGTAAATATTTTAGCATTAAGTAATAACAATGTTCATTTACTAATTCTATTTTCTATCAGTTCTATTTATGAAATACATTAGTTAAACAACTATTGACTTTTGAATTACCATAATGACTTTTTGGGAAGTTTGTTTTTTAAGCTTTTTTCAATAATAATGAAATCTAGTTGTGAATCTGTTTTATAATTGGATCTTCTCCCTTCACACATATTATATCAAATTTTATTGAACGATCATACATTAAATTTTTTGCAAAACTGATATTTACAAAATTTATTGCTTTAAAATTCAAATTTCAATAAATTAAAAGATGAAGAAAAAAAACAAAACAAAAAAAAAAAAACAGATGGTTTGCATGATTTATAAAACATTTTGCATCTGTACCCATTTGTTACATTTTTAAACCTCCAACTTCTCATCCTTGTTTCAATACAACAACAACAAAAAATACACTTTAAAATTTTTCTACTTATTTTTTAAAATGTACTTGGTTAATTTTATATAAACATGTAAATCAATCATTAATGCTGATTACACCTTATTCATTAGAAAACGTGGTTTTGTGCCTCTGAATTATATATAAATTTCATTATGTTTTGTGATATATAAAGATAATATATTATACTTTAAAGAAATATTTACATAGACAATTATCTAGAGAAAAACACAATTATAGCAAACTTTCAAATGGCTTAAAAATGCTAAAATGTCAATTTGGTGACTTTTGGTTACAATTTTGAAAACTTGTTAAATGATGTATTATACTGCACCTGTCCACAAATTTATACATATTTCAGATTTAAGAAATAAAAAGACTATCAATTTTCAATTAATCAAAGAGAAAATTGTGTTTTAAAATAGATTTTGTACACAAAACTTGAAACACACTTTTTGTTATGAAACACTATGTTGCATAACAAAATCTTGAGGTTGTTGTGAAAGGTCACATTTGGCGATAAATCGCTTGCTTTATAATGATAAGAGATTCCATGTTTTGGTTATAATGCATCTTTCGAGAATATTGAAATTTCCAAAGAAAGGCATGAATGATGTTTGATATGTTATGTATATTGAATGTTATGTTTGTTATTTATGAATGTTATGTTGGTTATGAATGTTATGTTTGTTATTTATGAATGTTATGTTTATGTTTTATGAACGATGTTTATTTGATGGATATTCTTGAAATATTCCAACAAACTATTATTTACATGACAAAAGTTGTGAAAAAACTATGAATAAACAATTTTCAACTACTGTCATCTTAAAAAAATCAACCAAGTCATAAACACCTTTTAACTTTTTTGGAAAGTTTAAATAAATAAACAGCAGTATGCTTAAACAATATTTAAGTTTACCATCATAACAAGATAATATATATATATATTTTATGATACAAGATATTAAATAAAAACATATACATACTACTTTCATACAAGCAATGACTGTAAGAGATAAACAGACATGCAAATTGTTTTGTAAATCATGCAAACCAAATTTTCAAAATTATGTTGTATCTCAATTTCATGTTAGATTATTTTGTTTTTATAGAATTTTCTCATTTTGAATGTTTAATTTGCCTTATAATGTTTTAACAACAACTCTCTAAATATCATTGTTATAGGTTTTAATAGATATTTTTTATAATTGGTCATTTATTTTGCATCCCAAATAGTTGTTTTCAGCGCTTTTCAATATTAAGTAGTTTCATCCACGTAGGTGCTAATATTTAGCAATTTATCACTTTCTGGGGAGAAAAAAATGCGATAAATATCTAAGTATTGGCACCTGTCTTAACGGTTGCTACAATAATCTTTTGACAAACTTGTACACAGCGGTAATGTTAGTACTAGAAGAAATTTCATTTTGGTCAATGGAAGTTGGAACATTTATTTATTAGTTATCTTGATACTGCATTACACGACTATTGTTTTTAGACAGTGATTTTAGCATTGTGGAAATTTGCATTACTCCCCTTGAATCAAACAATTTTTAAGTTTTGTTAAATTTCAATTCTCTATACAAAATTACACCGCTCAATTGATCACTACAAAAGTTGGTATCAAATTCTAGTAATGCTTATTTTTCAGTTCAAGCAATATTAAATAAAAAAACACAGGTTTAACTTCAAAATAATGCATCCAATTTTTTCTTACGTGAAAGGAAATATATATATATATATATTCAGTTTAATAAAATTAATATTTCTCGACAAGATTATACTAATGCAATTGTTACAGCTATTTTAATTTATCCTCAAAATGGCAACAAAAATTTAAAAGTCACTAAGATTATCCTATACTAAAATTGTAATATAACATTTTAAGAAATGGATATAGTAACTATTTAGAAGGAGCAAAACACTGTTATGAGTTATTTCATGCTTTTGTATAGAAGAATTGGCTTTGAAAAAGTCCTTCATACTGAACTAAACTCCATCTTGTACAGAATTTCATATTTATTACTCAAAAAATAATAATAGGTTTGTTTATACATGTATATTTACTTTTTTCCCTCTTTAAGTACAGATTTTTGTTAATTTGAATTCCAAATGATTAAAATGTGTATGAGACTTAAAATTTGAAATTAAATTAATGTGTTTAGTTTCTATCAATACACAATAAGGCTGCAAAGCTAACTATTTATTTATTTTTAAATAAACTTCCATTCTATTTTAAATGCTTCCCTTGTGAAAAACATTTAATGTCGAAATGATCAAAGCCATTAATTTCATAAATAAACCTGGTAATCAATCTATTTAAATATTATTTTAATTGTTTTTTAACTTAATAGTTATTTTATGTATGTAGAATTAAATATTTTGACACACATGTAATGCATTATTCAATCATCTGAAAATAATCATTAAAATCTCATATGAATAAAAAAAAAACTGGATCCAAGAAAAATACTAAACTATGATTCACTTTATTAAGCTGCAAATAGGTAAGAAAAATTACTGATATATTTTTGTATTATTAATCAATACAAAAAACCCTTAATGGGTTAAAAGTTTGTGACGCAGCTACTTTATGGCTATAAGACATTCAAATACAGGTCTTAAAAATGACATATTTTGTGTGAAGCTTTGGTATTAAAAAAGTAAAGCACCATAGTAGAATAATAAGATATACTTTGATAAATTAGTGACTTTTATTTCTATTTTGATAACTTATACAAGATTTTGCTTAAAGGAATTTGTATAACTATGTTAAGAGAAATATGGTTTCACTCGGTGCTTTCAGCATTGCTAAATATAATATATAATACTGAATACTTTTAGTAAATAATAAAGAATTATATTTGGGATATTTGAAATAAATTCTTTTCTTTAATTTAAATAATGAAAAAACTTAATAATTTTCATCTGATTAAAGAGAAAAAATATTTTAAAACAGAATTTTTCTGTTCAGTATTTTGAACTGTAAAGATAAAGGGTTGCATTTGACGAAAAATTGTTGGCTTGTCATGTATATAGTAATATGTAGAGTTGTGTATAAAAATGTTATAAATATGGGTATAGAATGATTTCATCTAGTGTCCACACCAAGCATTATATGTATATATATATTATATGCAAGTATTATATGTATATGTATACATATAATTTTTCTTAAAAAAAGTTATACTAATGCTACCAGTTTTATAAATATCAAGTTTTCAGAAAATTAAACATGAAATATAGGAAGATGAATATATTTAAATTATTAAATTCAGGTATTTTCATTGTTGTAATTATATTTGGGAAAAAACACAGTTTAGGTTTAGAGGAACAGAGGAAAAAGCAACTTTTTTAATTGTTATAAAAGCTAAGCTTTAAAATGAATTGAAAAACTGATGTAAAAAAAGACACAGAATTAAAAATTTTGGTTACAATTTTGAAAAGTTGCTAAATGATGTATTATACATATTTCAGATTTAAGAAATATAAAGATTTTATCAATTTTCAATTAATCAAAGAGAAAATTGTGTTTTAAAATAGATTTTGCTTCTCTTTGCTTCATAACAAAAGTCTTGAGGTTGTTGTTAAAGGTCACATTTGGCGATAAATCGCTTGTTTAATAAGAGATCCCATGTTATAATGCAACAGTTTCGAGAACATTGAAATTTTCAAAGAAATGCTTTAGTTTATGAATGATGGATATTCTTAGAATATTCCAACAAACTATTATTTACATGACAAAAGTTATGAAAACAATTTATGTAAAGACATAAATTGTGAATAAACAATTTTCAACAACTGTCATAAAAAAAATCAAACAATTTATAAATACCTTTTAACTTTTTTGGAAAGTTTAAATACTATATAAACAAACATCAGTATGCTTGAACAATTTTTAAGTTTACCATCATAACAAGAGAATAGTTTTTTTTTTTTTATGATAAAAGATATTAAATAAAAACATATACATACTACTTTCATATAAGCAATGAATGTAAGAGATAAACAGACATGTAAATTGTTTTGTAAATCATGCAAACCAAATTTTCAAACTTATGTTGTCTCTCAATTTCATGTTAGATTATTTTGTTTTTGTAGAAATTTCTCATTTTGAATGTTTAATTTGCATTATAATGTTTTAACAACTCTCTAAATATCATTTGTTATAGGTTTTAATAGATATTTTTTTATAATAGGTCATTTATTTTGCATCCCAAATAGTTGTTTTCAGTACTTTTCAATGTTAGGTAGTTTCATCCATTTAGATGCTAATATTTAGCAATTTATTAATTTTTGGGGAGAAAAATGTCTAAGTATTGGCACCTGTCTTACGGTTGCTACAATAATCTTTCGACAAACTTGTACACAGCAGTAATGTTAGTACTAGAAGAAATTTCATTATGGTCAATGGAAGTGGGAAAATTTATATTTTAGTTGTCTTGATACTGCATTACACGACTATTGTTTTTAGACAGTGATTTTAACATTGTGCAAATTTACATTACTCCCCTTGAATCAAACAATTTTTAAGTTTTGTTAACTTTCAATTCTCTATACAAAACTATTATTGGATTTTTTTTTTTTTTTTTTTTTTTCTCTAGGGAATGAAGTATGAGTTTTTTAATGAAAAATAAAATTTATTATTAATTTTTAGCTAAATAAAAAAATCAACAGTAAATTGTAATATAAATAATAAGTCAATTTGGCTTCCACTCTGAATTCATGAAATTATTAATTTTTATTTCAATGAAAATAAGTACTTTGTTTTTATTATATAAAAAAATAAAGCACCATAGTAGAATAATAAGATATACTTAGATAAATTAGGGACTTTTATTTCTATTTTGATAACTTATACAAGATTTTGCTTAAAGAAATTTTAAGATTAACACAAGATTATTGATATGTATACATTTTAGTGTATAAGTAGAAACTCTCAAAGCACATTTTTACTTGTATTTAAACAAAGATGAGGAAATGGAGGTTTAACAATGTAACAAATAAGTATAGATGTGTAAATTGTTTTATAAATCATGTAAACCATATAAATTTTCTTCAAAAAAAAAGTTATACTAATGCTATCAGTTTTATAAATGTACAGTTTTCAGAAAATTAAACATGAAATATAGGAAGATGAAAGTATTTAAAATTTTTAATTCAGGTGTTTTCATTGTTATTATTTTGGGGAAAAAACACAGTTAGGAGGAACAGAGGAAACAGCAATTTTTTTAAATGTTATAAAAGCTTTAAAATGTATTTAAAAACTGATGTTGAAAAAGACACAGAATTAAAAACTTTGTAAGCAGACACTGTAAATTTTAAAAGTTCATAGCAATTGTTGTGTTTTATTTAAACTTTGTATACATATACAAAGTAATGTGTATATGAATATACTTTGTATATATATGTAACATTATTTAAAACAAAAAATCTTAATATTAAGAAAATGTATAAATAAAATTTTCATCTGAAATTTAATAATCAAGCAAGAATATATAAACCATTCTCCTTACCTATTTCCAGCTTGTAATTAGATCTTGATACTTCCTAATAGTCAATTTTCTTTTAATTATTATTTAGAAGAAATGGTTTACTCACATTTGAAGATGACTGAATAATTAATGTTCATGTGTGTGACAAAATATTCATCATTCACACACACAAAACAATAATATTTCAGTCTTAAATTACTAACTTACTTCATAATTACTTCGTAAATAAGCTTATTTATCAAATATTTGAAAAAGTAAACACAGAGTAAACACAGTCAGATACTTCCACAATTGAATTTCTACAACTACGCAGCATGCAGACGGTGTTTTTGATAACAAACAGTATGCCGATGAAACCTTTTCTATTGGTTATATGGCTACGTTTTCGGTAATAATCGGCTATAATCGGTAAAACTGACGTCATTTTTGGGAGGAGCTAGCGCGCCTTCTCGCTTCCTTTATCAATCAGCTGACACGACTCGTGTGCGAGTGAAAACGTGCCCCGGAATAGCAATTTCTCCTACTACCGAGAATAGCGATGGAGTAGAGATGCGCGTTTCGGCTACGTCACGTCTCACTCGCTTCTCCACTCGGCCGCGCTGTGAATTGGGCTGAAAATCGTCTGCTGAGTGCTGATAGAATGCCTCCTTTTAAGCAATAAGGATTTTTGGTCATTTTTGCGATCGATATGGGTTAACATTTTAATTAATATCTCCGAAACTAATTAAGATTTTTAAATTCTGTTTCGAGGAAAACATCGGAAAGGCTCCAGAGCATCCGTATGTCAATTCTTGTACTTCTGCGTTCAATAGGGGCTGAACGTATAAAAGAACAGACAGACAGACAGACAAACCTTTCCATTTATTATTATAGATATATGTATATATATATATATATATATATATATATATATATATATATATATATATATTTCACAGTTTTTATGGGGTAATTAAATAAAATATTTAAATTTCGAATTAAAATTTATTTTATCAAAAATTTTATAACCTATAGCACTCAGGGATAATGTAGCTTTTGATTAGCGATTTTTTATTTTTTATTTTTATTTTTATTTTTATTATTATTATTATTATTTTAATCAGTTCAGTAGTTCCAGAAATTACTCTCCACAATACAAGCAAAGTTTTCCTTTTAATATATATACATAAATTACGCTTTCTTATCATGCTATAACTATTAAAAACGTATTTGAAATTTAATAAACGTTCCTGTATCTCTCAATTTAGCAATTATTTCTGCTTTTGAAAATTACTTCAAACAAAATTAACACTTTAAAAGTTTCAAAATCATGCTATCATACATTTCACTAATTTCGTTTGCCGTAAAACACTATTAAATGTACCATTTATGGCCGATCACTGCCTTATAAATATATATTTCATTAATCTATATAACAAGCCGAAAAGAAAAAGAGGAACCAAGCTGTGCGAATATCTCCATAAATCTCTTGTGACCTCATAAGCATCAAGATCACTGAAATACTAAGAAAGTTATGGCTCTGAGAATAAGAAAAGGTGCATTTAAACATATGAGGCTCCTAAATTTCATCAAAAATTTAGGTCATAGATTTGCTGAGCTAATGATTTATTTCGTATATGTAGCTTGCACTTAATTTAAGCAAGGAAAAATTCCACAATTGTTCACCTAATACATTAATTGTAACGTAAATTCTTCCTTATTACGAAAAACTAGAAACGTTAAGGGTGATCTACATAAGCTGCAATATTTTTGGCATCGTTTTTCCAAAGAAAATTAATTTAAGATAAATTTTTATAATATAAAGATTATAATATTAAAATTTTAAGATAAGGTATTGGTTACAAAGTAAAAAAAAAAAAAAAAAAAATTAATGACAGACGAAACTTATAATAAATGTATGTATTATTTGATTATTATTATTATCATTATTATTATTATTGTTATTATTAATGTTATCTGGAGAAAAAAAAAGCAATACAGTTTTGCAAAAAAGTTCAATAATTTTAATTATTTCGGTATTGCACCGTGTAATGAGATATACTTTTTACTTTCTTCTATATGTAATATAGAGAAAGTATTGGATTCGCGAAAATTTTCGACCTCCGTTTTTTGACGGATCTACACGTTTTAGGATGTCCTGAACACAAATTGATAGTTTTTAAAAAATGTCTGTCTGTGTGTCTGTCTGTGGTTTAGTGTTTTCACCGTATCTCACGAACCAATGAATGAAATTCAACCAAACTTGGCATATAGTTGGACCCTGGCAGGGCATTGTGCTGATTAGATTTGGGGATCAATAGCCCATCAGGGGGCGCTGTGATCGCATTTTATGTAAATTTTTAACATGGCAGTATAGGACAAATTTTCGTATTTTTCACCGTATCTCACGAACCAATGAATGAAACTCAACCAAACTTGGTATATAGTTGGAACCTGACGGGGCATGGTGCTGATTAGATTTGGGGATCAATCGTCCAGCAGGTGGCGCTGTGATCGCAAAATTTCCTATGTTACACCGTATCTCACGAACCGATGAATGAAATTGAACCAAACTTGGTGTATAGTTGGACCCTGACATGGAAAGGGTCTGATTAGATTTTGGGATCAATCGCCCAGCAGACTTTTTTTTTTTTTAATATTGTTACTGTTTGAATATGTATTACTTTTACCAAAAAAAAAAAAAAAAAATTAGAAAAAAATCGTAATTTTTTTTTTTTTTTTTTTAATATTGTTACTGATTGAATATGTATATAGGAAAATATAGAAGAAAGTCTTGTGGTGGCCACAACATACTAGTTTGAAGAGTATTTAGAAGAATTCTTTTAATTATTTCAGCTAATTTAAAGGTTAGTACTTTCTTTATAAATATTAATATCTGAGGCAATTTTCCCCCTTAATTCAAAATATAAATTAATACGTTGTAAATTTTAATTACTAACTATCTACTTTATAATTCTATTAAATTTAAAGTTAACGAAGAATTTATCAAAAATTATGTTTGCAATATATTAATTTTTTAGAAATCTAAAAATACATAATTAAAATATATCTAAATAATCTGGTATGTCACTCACACGACTTTCTCTTACCCTGAAATTTAATACTATAAATATAGGTTGGAGATTAAGAGGTAAGATAACGAGGACTGTTATGTAAACCTATGTTAAACAATTCAAATTAGGCTTCGAAAGAGTTTTATATAGTAATTAATTCTATATGAGGGAGGCTACCGCCCCACTCAACACCCCGTTTCATTAATGCACCTACATTTATATAGAATTTAATTACGTTATTAAAATTAAAAGTTTACTTAAAATTATGTAGATAATTTTCACACGCAATATTCATTGAAACTATAGAAACCAAAATGTATCCTTTTCTTAAACAGGAATAAAATGAAGCATAGAAGCACCACCCGTCTACAGATGTGCACCTAAACTGAATTGGCAGAGTTTTACATAGAATGCATTTTACATAATAAGCTTGGTACGTTTTAGAAGCTGAGCCACTTTTGAAAAAGTGAGTTAAATCGCAACACCGAAGCGCCACTTTTTGGTTGATGTAGCCCAAAAGTTAATCAGCACAAGTTTAAGTCAACATCAAAACCAAAATCAAGATTGGTTAAATTCTGACCATTACTCCGGGAGATACAACGACCACATATTTCTGCTGACACATACAGACAGACATATTCTAAAAATGATCAAACCGTGTAAATTCACGATAAACATGAAACAGAAAATTTTCACGAATCCTATATGTAGTTGGAAGCTTTTTCTACGAAATTGACTTTGTCATCGTGTCTTCGTGTCACCCTAATAAACAAAGCGCCACCATTTTAAAGTAAACATAATCTGTTCAGTTTGTCTCTCCATGGCTTAGTTGGTTAGAGCATCACGTTAATAACGCGGTGGTCGAGAGTTCGATCCACAAAGGTCCGGCATATTGATTTTTGCAGATAATTAGTAGAAAAGGTGTAAATTGATGAAATAAAATTTTTCATTGACTACACAGTATCCTAAGAATTTTTGAAGAGTTTTTTTAAGATTTTCTTTTTTTTTTTTTTTAGATATTAGAAAACACAAAATATTTTAGATATTAAAAAACACACATTAAAAAGGTTTAAGTAAAAAATACATAAATAAATATTTTTAGAAGCTTTATATATATATATATATATATATATATGAAATTGGATTTGTCATCGCGTTTTCTGTCACGTTAAAAAACAAGACGCTTTCACTTAATAAGAAAAAAAAATGGTACAGCGTCATGTTGACAACGCGAGAGTCGTGTGTTCGATCCTCGCCGGGCCGAGGTGTTAATTTTTGCAAATAATTAATAGAAAAGTTGTCAAATGATAAAAGAAAATATTTCGTTGTGTACACAGTATCCTAATAATTTTTGAAGAGTTTATAAAACAACATTTTATCTATTTATCAGATGCAAAATAATTTTTTAAAGTATCGAATTGAGCTATGTCCTTGAAAATTCGTAGTATAGGTTTATTAAGGTGGAGTGAAAAAAATTGCGTATAATGTCGAAGATGTAAAATGCTGATAGATATTGAAAACTTTAAAGTTTTTTTTAAAGCATTGAAAATACCTATTTACGATTTTGTGGAGGGCGAATCGATTGTGCATACCTTTGAAGTGTTATTATGAGAGCGGATGGGAGCAAAATACAGGGTAGTCCGAAAAACATGATAGAAAGTAAGCGATCGTTGTGGAAAAAATAAAATATGCAATAACATGAAACCTATGTTATTGAATAAAGATATGAATGACATTTAATATACAAGGTGCTCGAAATGTCTACCGTCCCCGACTATAGTGTTATAAAGCCAGTTCCGAAACTCTGTCATAAAGCTCTGGAGTGTGTCGGAATCAAGTGCATCAATCTGAATTCTGATGGTCGATTTCAGGCCATCAAATTAATCATGGGATTCCTGTAGATTCTGTCGTTGGTGTAAACCCATAAGAAAAAGTCGCACGGATTTAGGTCCGGACTGTATGGGGACCCCTCTATCCCGTGCCCCGTGAATTTTTCTGCATCCAATGCTATCAAACGCTCACTAAACGTCGTTTTAAGCCACAGGAAGATATCAGCAGCTCTATGGGGACGAGCCCCATCTTGCATGAACCAGTACTGACGTGTCATGTTGAGACAGCCCGCTTAAGGCCGAAATGACGCTCTAGAAACTCTCGATACTTCACTCCCGTGACCATACCGTCAATGAATATCGGACCACTCATCCGCTTCGACGATATGGCGCACCATATCGTGACCCTTTGTGGATACATTCGTGAGACGACACTGAGATGAGGATTATCCGTACCTCAATGGCACCTCAAAAAATATTCTTACGATAAATAATCGTTCTTCCAGGGTCAGTGATTCCATAATGGTTATTCATTATTTCCGGTAATCAAGCATTCACCTTAAATGTCAATATACGTGCAATTACAATATGGAAGAATTATACTTATAACAGTACATTTGAAATCAGGTACTTAAAATACTTTCTATCGTGTCTTTCGGACCACCCTGTATTTAAAAACAATAATATATAGCTAAGGCCTTCAAAATTCATGTTTCAAAATTTTGCAGGATGAGCGAACAGATTATTTCACATCATAAAATGGACCATTTGGCGCCTCTCTGCCCGAGGCACGCAGGCCAATGAGAGACCCCCTTGACCTACCTTCTCTACACCACTGCCTTGAGTATATGTAGTTGGAAAGCTTTTTAATAAATGAAATAACTGATATGGCAAGCATGAAATTTACTGCAATTATATCTTATATATTTCATTTATAATCCGGATATTTGTCGTGATAAAAGGTATTAAAATATATTTTTTATCTTGTTGATTGCAAATTTTTCAATGTGTTTAGAAGACGAAAAAGGGAAATTCATTAAAACATTTAAATTACTTTGAATAGTATTAATAGTTATGTGCATTAATTTTTAGTATACAGTTTAATAAGCCAAGACATTGAATACTGAAAACACATTTATTTTTAAATTAATTATCAATGTAATTATATTATATTTTAATAACATTTCTATTTGAAGTCTATCTGTTACTTTCAAAAGAAAATTACACATAAAAAATCTGAAAACTTTAAATTATTATTGTGATACGTATATATAATGCGAATAAAAATTCAATAGTGATTAACATAAAATTATATTTAAACTTTTGAACGTTACTGACTACAGGTATTAAAACTTTACGCTTTTATGTTTCAAAGACCCTAATTTGCAGTTCATGCGTTACTCACTATTTCTTTAATTTCCCCCAGGTCAATTCTCACAGCTTTTGTGATAATACATTTTGAACGACATACTATTGATTTATTCTCATCTGAAGTAAGACTGAATAGATGGCAAACCGGATGTACTTTTCCCTTAATATCTCATTAAACATTTAATCATGGCGAGATATTTTCTTTTTCTAATCCCTCCAGAGCAACATTCTGCTGAATTGGAAATGTGTATATTTAGTACAAAAAAGGAACATCAGGTAGCAGGATAAAAGGGTATTTATTTATATGTAATAAAATTAGCTTTATGCTGACTGATGCAAAAATGTCGAATAAATTTAACTAGTATATCTATTTTTATTGAAATAGTTGGAATTTTTTTTGTGATATGGTTATTTATGAAGAGAAAAAAAATATGTTTTAAATATATTACTTTTCAATTCATATACAGGGTGCGTAAAAAACAATATCTTCAGCTTTAATTAATTCAGTTTAAATATTGATCTTAGATAAATACTTTAAATTGCATGGTTACCTGAAATTGTTACAAAATTTTATAATATTAGTTACAAATTTCAAAGGGATTTCCTTTTAAGAATTTAAAATTTGAATTTTTATAGAAAAAGCTTTCAAATTTGAGAAATGTCTTTCATAGCGTAATTAGTTGATGCATAAAAATGCATTGAATCATAAAATAAAAATGTTTCAAAGATATTTTTTATCAAAGCTTATAAGTGTACTTATTATTTAATAAGATCACTGTTTTCACTCGGGAATTATGCAACATTCCTGTAACATGTTGCCTCGAAATTTTTTTATCTTCATACAGTGGGAACTATGCAGAGTCATTTAAAGTCGGTTACTATTTCTTGTCATATGTCCGGGAAATTTTATGATAAAGTAATGAAATTTTGTATATACATGTGTTAGAGAATGAGGAATATTTTAATCTCTTTCCCCCTCCCCCTCTCTCTCTCTCTCTCTCTCTCTATTTTTTTTTTTTTTTTTTTTTTTTTTTCTAAATAAGAAGTGTGTAAAAAAATAACTCTTTTTTTTTTCATGAATTCCATAGAAACTTTTATTTTGATTTTATAAAATTCTGTACTTTTTTTTAAAAAATATACAATTTATAGGTTTAAGTTCACTATTTAGAAAATAGTGAACTGTAAAATTAGCTCATATATGATGAATGTTTTTGCATTGATTGTGTTTTAAGTTCATTTTATGCAGGAGTTCCAATCCGGATTCAGGCATGGGTGTTCAGGCTGGAATACGCTTTAAGGGGACTTGACATCTTTGTCAATACCGCACACATTTTATATAACATCTGATATTTCCATTTAATATTTTTATAAATTGAATTATATTAGGTTTGTACACTAAAAAATATATTCAGAAAACAGTTCTCATGGTTTTTGATACATTTTTTTTTTACAGATATGAAATCTTAAAAATACGCTTTCTCAGTTTGCATTTTTTCATGAATTCATGATCTTCAAAATGCTGAAACTGGTACAGACAATCAAGAAAAGACTTAATAATTTTTTTTTCAGATGTTCAATAGAACCTATCTAAAAGAATTAGGGATAGATTTTGAAATATCTTTAAAATAAAAAAGATAAAAAATTAAAATCTATCATTTATTATTATTATTATTATTATTATTATTTTTCTTTTTAAGTAGACATGCACTTTTTCATTTTTTTTTTCTC
Source organism: Salticus scenicus (assembly GCA_963930645.1). Classification (NCBI taxonomy): domain Eukaryota; kingdom Metazoa; phylum Arthropoda; class Arachnida; order Araneae; family Salticidae; genus Salticus; species Salticus scenicus. The sequence goes on along the minus strand of OZ005652.1, from coordinate 338,987,532 downwards.
AAAAACTTATTATTAAATTTCAAAACCCATCCGCAATTTTTTTAATTAGGTTACATTAAACACACCAAACAATTATTGTTTTTTCTTAGTTATATGTATAAGCTTTAGCAATTTGAAGATCATGAATTCATGAAAAATTGCAAGCTAAGAAAATACAATTTTAAGATTTCAAAGCTGTATTAAAATATCAAAGTTCATAAAGAGTGTTGCCTTAGTATATATATTATCATACAAAACTAATATAGTTCAATTTACATATAGTAAATGTAAATATAAGCTTTTATATGAAACATTCTTCAGTGGTGTCGTCAATGGAGCCAAGTCCACTTAAATAGTAAATTCCTTTAAAATCAGCCTTATTGTTCAAAAATGACCGTTGAACGACAACGCAAACCAATCATTTTATACGTAAAATACTTAAGTTATTTTTAGAGTAATTAGTTATAATTAATAGATTTTTTATCCTTTAATCTTAAAACAAACTCGTGTGGCATCACACTATTTTCCTATACTATTTTCCTTATTGTTCACAAATGACCGTAGAACGACAACCCAAACCAACCATTTTACACATAAAATATTTAAGTTATTTTTAGAGTAATTATTTATATTTAATAGTTTGTTTATCCTTTAAACTTAAAACAAACTCGTGTGTCATCACACAATTCTCCTATACACACATAATTACAGATATATTATTACAGTTTAGTGTGAGAGATGAGAGATCTATATATGAACTTTTACATAGTACATTAAATAGAAGGTGAAAATTGATTTAGAAACAGTTCTATTTCAAATACATCTCTGTTTAAAAGAACTTCTTTCACCCTTAACACCTTATCCGAATTAATGTAGTTAGATTCATAAAACAACCTTAAGAGCTATTATTAAATTTAATATATATATATATATTTCAAATTATTAAGAGAACTACAACCTACATCTTTCATTAAAGTTTTTCTTGCAAATCTTGAGTAGTCCTGTAAAATATCTATAAATTATATACTAGCACACACAAACAAACAAACAAACCAAAAAAAAAAAAAAAAAAAAACACTTGAAATATCCTGAAATGCAATGCGTTTTGAGCTGCTTTCAAGCATTGCTTTTGCATAACTGAAAAAAATTTGTGTGTCCTTTTAAATTAAGAATATATATGCAGCCAGCACCCCTTTACTTGTGAAATATATTTATTGTCTCATCTCAAAGAATTTTTTCAAGTAGCATTAATTTTTTAGATTTAAAATACGTACCTCTTGGTAATATTTGTTCTTACATTGTGCTTATAACAGATCCTATTACACACACATATGATAACTGCTAAAATTCTAATTTTTGAATTTAGTGCACCCTATTATTAATAATTATTAAAATAAAGCAATAAAGCAACAATTCTGTTTCAAATTTTTGACATAAAACAATACATCCTCTTTCATATATAAATAAGCTAAAGTAAAAGTAATTAAGAAAAGAACACTTATTTGGCATTAACTCTTCTACAATTTCAAAACATTAACTTTTAATGGGAAATAAACCGAGTCAATAACTGCAATCTTATATTATCTCTCAGTTACAAATCCAACAAAGTCCCATTATCTTCGTAAATGTTGCATCATCGCTTACATAAGAATAACGAGCCACTGAATATTAATAAACTAGCAATATTTAAGGGAAAAAGTATTGTGATAAGAGAATTGTTTATGCATTAGCTGTTTGTAATCACAAATATGTTAATTTTACTAATTTATTTTAAACATATAAAATTATTTTACTCTGAATTTATTATTATTGTTGTTAATTTTTACAGACTTATGAATTATTTATTATATTTTCGTTGAAATTACCGTATATTTTTTAAACATCGAGTATTTTCTGAATTGGTCACCGTCAAAAATTTTAGAAATTAATTTTACAAAATGAACTTGCAGAATATATTTGCAATCGCATCAAAATATAATCTTAGAACCTAAGGTATTATATTTTGCTGTAGAAAAATAGTTTCTATTATATAACTTTCTAACATATATAATTGGTACGACAGATCGTACCTATTTCTTTCAGACAGCACTTTTGTCACTGTTACCAGTTTTCGTTCCTCACCGTGAATGGAGGGCAATATATTTTTCTGTTTTTATCTAAATACATAAAGCAGAAAGTTTGTCATTGTACCAGTCCGATATTTTAGATTTTATCAAAAATTTGTATACTTATTATACAGGACAAAATTTAGCGAGCAACATATTTTTTAGTTCAATCGGATATTTGGTTCAAAATGTATCAAATAAAAACTCTATATCGAAAAATACTATGATTCTTGAGCTATAACTCGCATAACTTCAAAACTGCTCAAAAAATTTCAAAAAGTTTATAGCAAAAAAATTTCTAAATAAATAAAATAGAATTGAGAAAAATCGTGCTGAAATATTTGAACAGATTCGTTCTAAAACTCCTTGGCGAAATTTGAAATTTGCCCCCGAAGTAGCTCGGACGTTTGTCGCCAAGATCTTTATTTACGCAACTGAGATAGTCAATTTTATCCATCGCCAAAATGACAACAAAAATTTAAAATCCGCCAAGAAACTTTTATGCCAAAGCTGTGCCAGAGAAATTTTAAGAAATAAATATACTAACCAATGCTAGGAAATGAAACACAGTTATATCATATCTTTATATGGAAGAATAGATTAAAAATATCCTGCCGTACATAATTAAATCACGTATTGTGCAGAATATTATATCTATTACTTAAAAAAACAGAAATAAACTTCAGTTATATATATATATATATTATATTTTTATTTTTATTTTGCGATGGCTGTGCCATTTGCGTTGTAATCCTTAACAGCGTTTAAATGTAAAATAAAAATTTAACCTTTGTTTGCTGCCGAATTCACTTACGGGTATAGAAGTTTATAACAATTTCTTCGTAAAAATAATAATTAAAATAAATAATAAAGAGACAGCTAGTAACTGAAATTAACTCTAAAGTACATCTTCATCCAATCGATTTTTACTTGGTACATTCCAATGATACTAAAATTTTTAGCATGCATTTCTCTTCTCCTGCATTAAAAAATTATTAAATTTGTTTCTAGTTCAGAATCTCAAAAAGATTAAAGCTTTAAATTACACACACACACACACACACACACACATATATATATATATATATATATATATATGTGTGTGTGTGTGTGTATATATATATTTAATTAGGGAGAAAAATTAAAACTTTAATGGCTAATGGTCATCATGCAAAAATGTAATTGTCCTTAATATATTATTAAATTTTGTTTCGGTGAATAAAGCAAATAGATATCGCCATTACACAGAAAAAGGGAATAAAACATCTAAACTCTGAACACATATTTTGACACTATTTTATAACTGAAGAGTAAGAATCGAGTTTTGCAGGATTCAGTCTAAGCATAAGTAAAAGAAAGTTTAAAAATTCATCGAAAATATCGCTGATTACAAGTTTATTTATTTGTTTATAATGCATCTTCTAATAAATACATCTATTAATAATGCATCTAAAATAACTTAATTTCAATGAACAACTAGAATGTTATTCATATATATATATATATATATATATATATATCTGTATATATATATAAATTACGTGTCACGATGTTTGTCCGGGGTAAACTTCTAAACTAAGGAACCGATTTTAATGAAATTTTGCACACTGTGTGCAGTTTGGTCCAATTTGAGAGATAGGATAGTTTTTATCTCAATTTATTGTCACAATATTGTTTTATTGCAATTATTTGTTAATTATAGACCTTTATTAAAGTTGCTCCAAAATATCTGTGAGTTCCATTAATTTAATTGTTGCCAAAATAAAAATAAAAAAAAAAAAAAAAAAAAAAAAAAACGAGTTCATTTTCTTTCGACATAAAAATAAATACATTTAATCAAACGTGAACGTTAAAAAATTATAAAAAATTAAATTATGCATCTTACGAAAATTGACGTCATAATCAATTTAAAGATTTTATACACATTGATAAAGTGCTAATGTAGTTCTATCATAGATATAGTAATATATATAGATCTCTCATCCCCATGTTATCGTACAAAGATTTTTGATGCCGAAAAAAAAAAAAAGTAGTAAATAAAAGCTTTGGAAACAGCCATTAAGTGGTATTGGAAAAAAAAAAAAAAAAAAAAAGAAATATGAATTTGAAACTGTATCTGGAGTCTTCCATTCCCCTTTAGCAAATAAATTATTCATAAATTTTATTTGCTAAAATATTAGTATGTATTCCCGTGTGTATTCACTCGGGGAAAGACGGCCATATTTTGGTAAAAGCGTCGTCTTTTCCCAAATGAAAAGGAATAACTTTTTTCTCCCCAATGATCACTCTATTCTATATATGCTATACTATATCTATGAGTTCTATACGCAAGCGAAGTGTGACTCACTGACCGTCTGTGCAACCAAGAAAAAGATTTCCTATGTTAATTGCCCACTGGATTTTTTGTAAGAAATTATTAAAAATCGAGGAAATTTATTTCCCGATTTTAATCCTTATATTTGGGTATAGATATGTATTAGTTATCGCGGGTGTTAGATTGAATTATTTTGCTGTCAAATTGACAAAATTTTAATTTTAAATTTCAAAACTCTGTCGCCCTTGGCTTTTATTATTATTATTATTATTATTTGGCGATCAAAAGCGTAACACGAAAATATACATGCCAGATGTATGCATTGTACGATATGTAATATGTATTATTCATTGTACGTATGTATGACATGTAATATGTATTGTACGAAATATTGTTTCATATTATTCATTTCTCTTTTAATATAAGTTGTTAAAATAACCATGATTTTTGAAAGGAATAAAATATTTTTGCCAGATAATTTGGCGATATTCTTTTGTTTTCGCCAAGGATGACAGAAATGAAATCTATTCCGCTGCAAAATATTAGTATCTTACATCAGATATTTTATTTAGACATTTGAAAACAAATTTGACTTCAAACTATGATAGAATATTTATCATTTTCCTTTTAATTAGTATATTATTAGTACATTAAAATTTAAAAACATGGTATATAAAAAGTTTTTTTTTTTTTTTTTTTATCTTATAATTATTCTTATCTTAATCCTCAATGTTTCCCATCTTTATTAACTTGAATGTACTATTAAAATTTTAACATACTCAAAAACTTCTCATCACTTCGTTAAAATACACTAAACTTTTCCAAAATCTTTTTCTATTTAAAATGATACATGTATTTACTTTAAATGTCCAATATTTCATAAGATTTCCAATTTTAAAGTTTTAAAATATTTATCAAATTTACTTATTTTTCTGGTTTAGCCTTATTGTTTTCCTTTTTATAACTACAGCTGTTGCCCTCTTTAAAATATTTAAAATGATGAGGTCATTTTATATTAAAATTATCCATTATAGCATATATTATATTTCACTCTTTCATAAAAATTGATTTTAAAATCGTCTGTTTCTTTTATACTTTTATTTTAATAGAATTTTAATAGAATTTAATTTATATATTAGTCATTTTAGCAATTTTATCCAAAGTAGCATTAGAAATAATATATATCACTTCTCCATTAAAATTTATAGGACCCTACAATAAAATTAATTTGTGCTTAATATCAACACTACGAAAATTTTTATCAATCGCTTCCAAATTTTGACCTAAGTTTCATATCTCAACCCTGTGGGTTTTTACATCGGCTACAACGTTTTCGTCTTTGTTCGTAAATAATAATTTGACTGTACTAAATAGTTTACAGCCGTATAATTCAACGTATAACTTAGTCACAGCAACGCGTGGCTGGGTCTGCTAGTATATATATATATGTATGTGTGTGTGTGTGTGTGTGTGTAAAATTACACTGTAAAAAAAAATTTCAGTATTTTACAACAAAAGGTACTGGCACCGCGGCTGCCAGCACAGTTGCTGTAAAATTTACAAGCTGCTGTGATTTATGGTGCTGTAAAATTTACTGCACTTTGCTGTGAATTTTACAAGATGCTGTTTTTAGTAGTGCTGTAAAATTAACTGCACTTTGCTGTGAATTTTACAAGATGCTGTTTTAAAAAGTGTTGTAAAATTTACAGCAAAGTGTAGTTAATTTTACAACACTTTTTAAAACAGCATCTTGTAAAATTCACAGCAAAGTGCAGTTAATTTTACAGCACTACTAAAAACAACATCTTGTAAAATTCACAGTAGAGTGCAGTAAATTTTACAGCACCATAAAAAACAGCCGCTTGTAAATTTTACAGCAACTGTGCTGGCAGCCGCGGCGCCAGCACCTTTTGTTGTAAAATACTGATTTTTTTTTTTTTTTTTTACAGTGTAGGCAGTGATGCCAGATTGCGGATTTTCGAGGCTTCTGGGGGCAATTTTGGGGACCAAATGTTTCTGGGGACTTTTTTGGGGAATTCTAAAATTTTTGGGGACAAATCTGGAGAGTTCTTCAACTTTCTGTCAATGTTGGCAACGTAATGATTTATCCCTACGACTAGAGACTTTCAAAAGCTTTATTGTTATTTGGGGATTTTTTTTCAAAAATTCTCTTCATTTGGGGAAAAATCTGAGTTTAAATCATAGAAAAATCTGCTTGATATTTTTTCTATATATATATATATTCTTTTTTTGAAGAAATTTTTATTTTCCCAAAGAAATCAAGCTGGGGATTTTTTTCGAAAAAAAAAAAAAAAATCCCTGATTTGGGAAAATTTGAAGACTTGTTTGGGGAAATAATTTTCGACCATCTGGCATCACTCAGTGTAGACAGGCGCCGCGCGCCATCAACGTTCAATTGCAATTAGTTGCTTATATGGGCTGTTATTTTGCTGTTAATCAATAAAATTGTTCGCATGTTTTCCAAACTTTCGCACTTTTTTGACTGGATAAGTGTGAGTAGCAATAGACACTGAGAATGAGATGTTTTTCAGCTTTAGAGGAAAAATGCGTTCATTCATTGTAATTGCGATTATTTTTTTAAGTTAAAAGAGTTAAATTTTAAGAGATAGAATTTAGTATTATTGTTATTATAAAATAGATTAAAAGATTTATGTATTGCGCAACTTATGATAAAGAGTTATTAATTAGTTAAAGAGTTAAAGTTAATTTTTTTAACTGTAACGAAGCTCGATTCTGTAAAGTTGTTGTTGATAAGTATGTATCTAAATACAACAAAGATGAGATATTTTCTAACAATAATCACTACAGTAAGTGATCAAATTATTAGATTTTTTTTTTTTTTTTTTTTTTTTTTTTTTTACATTTTTTAGATAAAAAAAAAAAAAAAAAAAAAATACTAGACGAAGAGGTCTGAAACTTCATTTTTGCAAAGAGCATTTAAAAGTTCATTGTTTCCACTGTCGATTTAGTCGAGAGAGGAATTAGAGGACCAACCACATATTGAAGAAGAGTGAAAATACTTTGATTCACTCTGTATCATAAAAAAACTACAAATGATTTATAACTTTAACACTTTATTGCACATACTATGTACAATATATATGTTTTGGTGCGGAAATTGCACAATTATTTAGGTATATATATATATATATATATATATATTTTTTTTTTTTTTTTTTTTTCAGAAATTACTAATTTTTTTGATAAGTTTTTTGCTTGTAACTAGAAGTAACTAGAACAGATTTCCGTAAAATTTTACCAAACATACAAAAAAAATTGACAAAACATTAGAGAAACATTATTATGAAACATAAAATTAACACGTGTAATACTCGTTGAGATATGGGCATTTTTAGTAAATATCATTTTATTGCGCATGCGCGAATGATATAAAAAGTTTTACTGCATACGTTGAAAGCTAAATATATTGAGCAACTTTTGTCAAAAGCTCATTTGAATGGTTTAAAAATTAACCAAATTGTTGGCAAAAGAACGAGCTAGATTTTAGGTTTTTTCCAGAGTTGAAATTTCATAAAGGGTTTTTCACATACCACGCAGTTAATTTGATGATCCAATTATTTCAACCACATTGCGAAAGTTCTTGTTTGTATAAAACCTCTTATAGGCCTATAATTTTATCATTTTTTTTATTTATTTACTAAGATTTATGATATCATAAGGGGTTTTCCCAAAAAAGAACTTTTGCAACGTCATTAAAATAATTGGATCTTCAAATTAAATGCGTGGCATGGGTGAAACTCATTTTGAAATTTCAACTTTGAAAAATACCTAAGATCTAACTCGTTCTTTTGCCGACAATTTGATTAATATTTACTCTATTCAAATGAATTTTAGACAAAAATGTATCAATGTACATCTAGCTTTCAAACTGTGCAATAAAAAATTTTATATCTTTCGCGCACGCGCAGTAATATTTATTAAAAAACTCATATCTCAACGAATATTACACGTATGGATTTTCTGTTTCATAACATGTTTCTCTAATGTTTTGGCAATTTTTCAGAATTTTTGTAAAATTTTATGGAAATCCGTTCTAGTTATAAGCAAGAAACTTGTCAAAAAAATTAGTAATTTTTGAAAAAAAAAAAATAAAAAATAAAAAAATAAATATAAAATATCTGTCTAAATAATTGCGCAATTCCCGCACCAAAACATACAAATATTGTGCACAGTATGTACAGCAGTGTATTAAAGTTTCAAGTTATTTGTAGCTTTTTATGATACAGGGTGATCCAAAGTATTTTCGCTATTTTTAAATTTGTGGTTGGTGCGCTAACTGCACTCTGGACTAAACGATAGTGGAAACAATGAGTTTTTAAATGTTCTTTGCATGCATGAGGTTTCAGGCCATTTCGTCTAGTTTTTTTTTTTTTTTTTTTTTTTTTTCAAATAATTCGATCACCCACACTATATTAGTTAATCGAAAAAAAACAAAGTAAAAATACAATAAAGGTTTTCGTGATGGAAGTAGTGGTAGGAAAGAAAAAAGTGCTGAAAGTAACAAAAAGTACTTGCTTCTAAAGCAAAATAGAAATACTTTGAAAGTTGAAAGATTGACTTCTACAATTTCTAAATTTAAAATCGGAGATTGACTGTAAATATTACGCTGGAAAGTTTTGATTTTAAATAACACAAATTTACACATAATTGACTATACTTGTGCTGGAAAGAACAAATGTAGAAACTACTGAATTAAAAAAAAAAAAAAAATCTTCAGTTTATTTCTGGCTATTTGTAATTTAACGAATCTGCTGTAAATTCGTTTAGACTGGGCTACCAGGTTCAAAACCTGGTCATGTCCACTGGCACAGCCGTACGGAATTTTCTGTGTTTTTTCTCCAAAATTCACAGGAAAACTGCTATGGAGTGTACTTCCCTCGAACCTAGGTCCCAAGGGCAGACAAACAGCTTCAATTCTCACATTATAACCGAAATGTTTAAATTAGTCCACAAATAGATACAGAATAAAATATTGGAAATTTTATTAGGTTCATTTGGTTATTATTTATACACAGAATTCTTTTTTTAGAAAAAAAAAAAAAAAAATATATATATATAGGTATATATAGTAGGTTTTTTTTTTTTTTTTTTTTTTTTTTTTTTAATGAATTGATCACACTAAGGCCAGGCCATTATGAAACCTGAATCCATTACTTTTTGACACGCTTAAAAAAAAAAAAAAAAATCCTTTTTATTCGTAAATGCAAGAAATAGGCAAGTATTTTTTTTTTTCATGCACTAAAATATCTCACAGCATTTTTTTTTATTATTATTTTTTTTTTTATGTTAACGTAAAGACTAATAATTTTTGATAGAAGTGTGTGAAAGTGTTTTTTAGGACAGCCTGTACCTAAAAATGGGACAATAATTTAGGACAGTCGGAAATATAAGGAAAACAGACCATCTATATATATATATATATATTCTTATATAATTGTTTTACCAGTACAAAGTGTAGAATATTACCTCAATAAATTTGTATATCCATTATTTTTGAATGTAAAACCTTTTAAGTAATAATATGATGAAAATGTAATGAATAAATCTTTAAAAATCGTCATTTTAAAAATTAAAAAATATATATTAAACGGTAATTTAAACTAACGATAAAGACACATATGTATTTATTGGACTTTTAAATAATATATCGTCTTTAATTTGAATTAAAATATTCAAAAGAATTTATATAAACACCACTTATGCATGGTGTCTTATTTTTAGGACGATGGTGAAATATGGGTTAAACACTTTCACACACTTTTATAAAAAAAATTATTAGTCTTTACGTTTACATTTAAGAAAAAAAAAAAATGCTGTGAGATATTTTAGTGCATGAAAAAGAAATACTTGCCTATTTCTTGTATTTACGAATAAAAAGGATTTTATTTTATTTTATTTCATTTTATTTTATTTATTTATTTATTTATTTATTCTTTTCAAGCTTGTCAAAAAGTAATGGATTCAGGTTTCATAATGGCCTGGCCTCAGTGTGATCAATTCATTAAAAAAAGAAGAAAAAAAAAATACTGTGTGTGTATATATCTATCTATCTATCTATCTCTATATATATATAAGGAATTCTGTGTATAAATAATAACCAAATGAACCTAATAAAAATTTCCAATATTTTATTCTGTATCTATTTGTGGACTGATTTAAACATTTCGGTTATAATGTGAAAATGGTAAGTTTTTTCATTTTGTGTGTATACACAGACATTGAAAAACATTTTTTCAATGCTTGGTAGGATATGGGTTAAACGGAAAAAGAAAAGGAGAGGGGGAGATTTCTTTGCGTCAGCCAAAATATTCTTAAAAGCGATTACAGAAATTCTAAATGATTTTGAAGGGTTCATATTTAATTGCAGTTTTACTTTTAATCGTAGCTATGACTGCTAAAAATGCGATATTGTTTATTAACTAATGCTTAGAACAAGAAAATGCTACTTTTTTTTTTTTTTTTTTTATGTATATAATATTCCTATTGCATAAAAATAAATACATAAACAAGGGAATAAATAAAAAGCAAAAAATGAAAGAAAAGGAAGAAATAATATTTAAAGTTAAGATTTTTTTTTTTTTTTTTTTTTAATCTTAAAACGTAAAAAAATTAAAAATCTCTAGCACCAAGTTTATATATGTCTCCTATTAAACATACAATAACACGCATTAAATTTAATGATAGAGAGTTATAAATTTATAGTAATTCGCTTGCACTTTGAGACAGATGAAAAAAATAAAAAGCAAGCCTTTCATTCAATATCTACAGTAGATAAAACATAAAAGTCATATTTGTGGTATGGACATCTGGTTCATTTTCAACTTTCATCCAGTATTTGTTTATCTTACTCAGCGAGAATTCCTCATTTTCGTTTTGACATGCTTAGTTTATAATCTGCGTTAAAAGATGTTAATTTTTTTATTTTTTTTTTAATGGACATACATGTATATAGATACAGTATAATTGATTATCCGCAAAGTTGAGAGCCATGGGTTTCGTACATAAACCACAAAAAGGCTGAATATGAAATTGAAATGACATAAAATGCATTCTAGCTTAAAAACTTGAATATATCGTATATAAAACATAATACAAACAATGAAAATATTCATAAAAAGTAAAATTATTTGTTCAGTCGAACCTCATTAACGTGAATTTTATGGGGGATAAAAAATTTTTTCATGTTATCAGTAACTAATCTTCATTTTGACGGGGATTGTGGAAACAGTTCATATTAAAGTAATTCACGTCAACGATGTTTGACTGTATTTCATATACTATAGGATATAAAAAACATAAAGAAAAAAGTGCACTTAAGATGAAGCCATGGTTCAATTTGTAATCTAATTTATGCACTAAATTAAACAGTACCGCAGACATGCAAACATTTAATTTATTCCACAGCATTGTGAATAACCGCCACATTTTCACACCACTTTATTTGTAGAAAAATGTTCTCCAATATTTAATTACGATTGAATATTAAAGAAAGTACCCGCCAGAAAAACTGGTGTAAAAAAAAAAAAAAAAAAAAAAAAAAAAAAGCGGTCACGTCAATGTTTTGAAATAAATTGAAAGGTTGACGTGTTTGGTAGCGTATTCTACTGGAGAACAAGTAAAGCAAAAACCACATAATTCTTCATATTTACTTTTTTTTTTTTTTTTTTAAGCTATCATTAGTATCTGTTTATTGTTGAAGATAAAAATCCCGCGCCATGAATTATCCGCAACGTGTGTAATCCGTTTGCGGATAATCGAGAGTTTACCGTAATATATATATATATAGAGAGAGAGATTATTACGGATAAATAGAAATGCAGTAGTCGGTCGATACAGGTTTTTTTTTTTTTTTTTTTTTTTTAGCGCATTTTAAGCACAAATTATATTGTATGGGGGGAGGGGGAGAAAAGTAAATCCTTTTCTTTTAGCAATTTTTCTATAAGTAAACTAATCTAGTTCTGGACATCCGAAAACATTTAAATCCATCGAAAAACGGAGATCGAAAATTTTTACGAATCCAATATTTTTTTTTCTCGTTTATATTGATTTTTCAATATAAACGAGAAAAAAAAAATCCTTATTTATTTATTTATTATTATTATTATTATTATTATTATTTTCATTTGGTCAAAATATTTAAAAGGCGTAATAAATAAATCAATAAAAATAAAAATAGCACATTCCTTTCCTTAAAATATGAAATTGCGTTCTTTAGCAGCGGTTACATATATTAATGTTTTAAAATTTCTTTTATACTATTTCTATTTGGTGCCAAAGGGAAAAAGAAAAAAAAATGTTTTCATTTACTCTATTTTGTTCGAAAGAAATAGATCTCTCGTTCTAATAGCTTATTTCATGACAAAAATTCAGGGCTGGAAATTTACGTCTTCTTTCAAGATATTTTCAAAATCGGAATGGCAATTTTTATCATAAAATAAACCAAAAAATTATCGTTACTAAATAATGGCTAGAAAATGTCCTGAAAAAAAGGAGGGTATTTCAAATTCTACAGAAATTAAAAATTCTGGAAACAGTAAACGTAATATAATTTTAAAAAGCAGATAAATATAATATAAAATCTAATTTCAATAGGTATATCTGTTATAGCAGATATCGATTTTGAAAATAAATAAATAAATACATAAAATAAAATAAATTCAATAAATAAAAAAGAGAGAAAAATCTTCCGGGATTCAAAAACCCCACTATCGGATCACAGTTAATTAACAGCAGCGCTACATGTCGGCCGATATACACATAAATTTAAACTAGCGTAGTTGTCTGACCAAATTTTTCAAAGGTCGTTTGGATGGTGAGCAAACATCCAGGTTCAGATTATAAAACGGGCATAGAATGCAACTGGCGCCAAATTTCGGCTGATTGTCGAAATTTGCTACAGGCAGAATACTTTATCACTAGAGGTACCTAAAATTGACGCGATCATGTAAAAGTCGTTTTATTTGCTAAAATTACATTAATATTGTTTTTAAATATGTTTAATTATTTGCTGTTTTACCCAATATTACTAATTTTTCATTATCTGAATAATTATTTCGAAGCACTTAAACTCAAATAAGGGTATCGATAGTAGGGAAAGTGCGGAAAAAACCATTAAATGAAGACTGCACGTAAAAATTACGTAACACTAGTGTTCTAGGGTTAAAAATTAATTTGTAATCATAAACATATTGAATTTGTTATAATTAATTACTTGATAAATAATTAATATTTTTTGTTGATTTTCATGAGTGCAAGTTTATACACGTTCATATAAAAAAGTGCATTTAACACTTTCTTGGCCAGCATATAACTTGATAAATGTAATTGTATGAAAAACTGAAATGTATGAAAATTTAAAAGGACTATACTGAATGATTAATAAGAAACATTTATTTTTAATTAATTGTAAATCGTTAAGACAAAAGTTATAGAACAGATTAGACATGCTACAATATGTTTATAACTAATGCGTTTTAACGAAATATTAATTAATAAATACAAAATATTAATATAAAAATTAATAACTAACCTTTCTGATGAACGGACAGTGCTCATTCCATGATCTTCTAGTCTTTCATTCATCGTTCATCTGCATCTCAGTTCAAAGACGCAGATGTTATGTTTCCACAAGCAGATGTTCCTGCCTAAAGTCCACAGGAAGTCGATTTTTACAGCATTTAGTGCTTGAATTTATTTCACAGCATAAATACTTGAAAATAAACCGCAGAAAGTGCAGGAAAAATTACAACATTTTTTTACAGTGTAAAGGCGTTTCTTTTTTCTTGGCAAATACAAAAATTTTCTAGTAAATGTTCATACATACTGATAAACCGCGGAAGAAAAATCACTGGCGTCATCTGCTCATGGGTGAAAAGGTCTGGTCCATTTATAAAATAGGAACGTCCGTTTTATCAATGATTCTACACATAGAGAACGAAACAAGAGTAATAGAAAAATTCCCATTCTCTGTTCATTTGCTGTCTGCCCTAGCGCGTGAGTAGAATCGTCCTGGCACTTTGCCAACAGGGGATTAATCTAACGCAGCCGGAGAGTACACCTATTATATGTATATATATATATATATATTAAGTTTTATTTTTTTCAAAATGGATATTTCTTTTATAAACTATGTATCTTTTAAATGGTTAATAATAATAAAAGAAATGTTAACAATAAATTGTAACTTTAATTATTTTCATAGTTGGTAACTTTAGTACCTTTTGGCTAACGAAAAATTTTATAAAATTTTTTATTTTATTTAATCAGAGAAAATTGTTACAGAAATACATTTAAAAAAAATTTCGATTGCCGAAAAGAGTTAAAGTTGGCAATTAAGATTATTTTATATAAGAAAATTTTAAATTTTGAATTCTTAATAAGTTTCTTATTTTTCAGGTGAGATTTTATGGAATGTACTCAAAGTTTCATGTTCTTCTTTATGTCAAGTATGTGAGTTTGCTGATTTTATATTATTTTGAAAATATATATCATTTTTTTTTAATACAAAAGAATATTTCTTAATAACTAAATTAAAATGTTCGATTTATAAATTTCAATATTTAAAATAATTATAATAATAATATTTTGTATGTTTGAATTATATTTCTAGGTATATAGGAAAAGTACAACTGGCAGTTTTAATAACAATTCCTAACAATAATTTAAAAAAAGAAAAGGGGGGGGGATTGAAATATTGAAATAATTATAATTAAAATCATGTCTTAAAGCTTCTTACTGCAAGTATAAGAAAACTTTTAATAAGGATATCTTTATTTATCTTTTTTTAGTAATCAACTAATCATTCATAAAATGCGTAGAGCATTTAAAAGATTTATATAATATACGTGTAAATTTTGTTTCTTAAATTGCTTGGTATAGTAACTTTTGATAATTACAGGATTCAGGAATGATTTTCTTCTATTTATAAATTCTTTATCCAATATAGCCCACTTTTTGATACTCTTTTAGAAATGCTTACTTAAATCACTAAACAAATTGAAAAATTGAACAATAAATTTCATTTTTAAAAAATTATTCCTATTAATTTTTTTCGACACTTCTGGTAGATTATCACCCAGTTTTCTCAAAAACTGAAATTTATGAAACACAATCGGGCTGCTGCCCTTATAGAAATACAAACAGAAAAATCAGGGATATTCTTAAATGTAGATAATTTACTATGCATCATCAACTAAAATAATAAATAATAAATAAATAAATAAAATAAATTTCGAAAAATTTTTCAACAAAATATATTCAATAATTTTTTCAAATCTCTGGAGAAAATTATACAAAAAAGTATTGTTTAATAATAATAATAAGAAGAAGAAGAATAATAATAATAAAGATTAGATATGATTCCTTATCAATGGTTAATAACAAGGAATTTAACATTTTCCTTTTAATTACTCTGAAAATTTAATATTCAGTCTTATTAATACAGTCCTTTCCATAAAATTTTGCGTAACTGTGAAATAGTAACGAAATTTGGCATGAAGGTACATCTCAGGCAGCTATGCCAATGATTAAAAATTCAGGACAATTTTCGGCCATACAAAGCAAAGTTTTCACAGTTTTCACAGCAAAGTTTTCATTACCACCCTTCCGTAACCTGCTCGATCCCCCGATTTGTCCCGGATCAAACATTGGAGTCATGTGGGACGGCAAGTTAGACAGCCTAAGAGTTTGGTCGAATTAGAGACGCGTTTACAGCGATTGTGAAAGGCGATACCGCAAAACATCATAGAGACTTGTATGCCTCAATGCCCACCCGTATCACATCGTGCTTTTCCATTGGAGGTGGCTAAACAAGGTACTAAAACCTACATTCATTTTTAGTTTTTCCTGCAATAAATGATCATTTTGCGTTGATTTATTTATCACTTACTTCTATCAAGGTTGTACTTATATATGCAAAATTTCATTCCATTCTGTCAACTGTTTCTTGGTGCGCAAATTTTAATGCAATGAGTGTGTTTTTATTTTTTATTTATCATAATAACTAAATGTTTTATCACAAAATAAATTGTCTGCAATACCTTAACAATTCATGCATTAGTTTCATTTACAAGCAATAATACTTTTAGGGAGAATTTCATTCAAAACACGTTTTAAAAAAATACTTTTGTTCTTTAATTTAAGTTTGAATGGATTTTTTGTCGTACTAGAGATACACAATATGCAGTTGGTGACGGTCAGGGACTCAACCCTAGGGGTGCTATAGAAACATGCTATGACAATTTTGATCATCCTAGGGGAGGAAGTTTCTCCCTCTTCGGTCAGTGGTATTATTTGGTAACGTTGAGGACATTACGGCCATGCTGTATTACCACAATAATATCACGAGCTCAGAATTCTACCGTGACTCCCCGACTCTAATTTAGAGCTTTGTGAGAGTCCGCATTTCATTTATTAATATATATAATGTTACATACACATATATCATTTCAGGACAAAAACCTTTAAGCTATAAAAATTGTTTTAATAATTCACAAAACGACATCAAGAAATTAAAAAAAAAAAAAAAAATGAAGAAGAGGAGAGACATTTTAGAATTTTTAGATTACAACAAGCCGCAGAAATATTGTTGAAGAAATTGCTAAAGCTAATTTACTTATGACTTAAGTTGTTATTATTGGCAATATATCTGATGATATTTTTCCAAAAGTGGCGACAGCGCCTTCCATTTCTTTTTTTTTTTTTTTTTTTGTTTTTTAATTAGGGAAGGTGTCTCAGTATCCGAGAGCTATTTTACATGCCCATAAGTGTTTGAATTTAGCCTTTTACCGTCATTAATATTTAGGAATAAGTTTTGTACTTCATTTCAGAAATTTGAATTATTTGTTTTAAAAATTTTTTAATTGCACCACGCACATTCCTGTGCATTCTATGAAGATTTTCTTTTAAAGTATTCAAATACAAATTGCAGTATAATTTGTAAGGTCTGTGCACTGTCTTCTACAGATAAATTAAAACTATTATAAATAAAAGTGCTCACCATTTTTAGCTTCACTAAACGACTTCCGAAGCTTGCCGGAACTTCTAAGCATTAGCAGAATACTCCCGAATCCAACTCAACCTTCAGAGAATAACTTTTCACTACAACTTAACCTCGTGCAACCCTAACCTTCTAAACTTTTCTTGGCATGGCCACTCACTATTCGATCACACTTCATACTCCTAATAAATATAAACCGCTAGCTATTGACTTATCGCTTGAACGATCCACAGCAAACTGCAACACCAACACCAACACTGTACGACGCAAACATCACACTATATAAACTCTTCCAAAACAGACAACCTCATTCACTTCCTTTCATCCACTTACTACTTTAAAACTAATCATATTCAAACCTCTTTCCCAATCTACTTAGACCCTACTCTTACCCAATCTACCTAATTTCCTTTTAGACTCTCCATGCCTACCCAAAATCACCTCTGTTCGACACGTTCAATCAAACAGTTTCACCTCTAACGTCGCCACACTACGCTGGAACCAGCTTATACTTTCCCGACCTCAATCAACATCTTATTCCTTCACTGAATTCCTTCGGTGGCTTTTATTTCTTAAACCCATCTACCATACCATTTAAACATATTTAAACTTTAGTACACAGTTGATTAAATTTTTTCATTATAGATTTAAAATGTGACATCAATTTCATTAATTTGTATTATGGTTCCAATTTAAGTTCTTCAATAAGAATTACCCACATTAAAATGCTAATTAATAATAATAATAATAATGAACTTACGATATGTTTAACCTTATGCTTTAAATAGCATGCGAGGCATTTTCGAGATCATATATAACAAATTAGAATTGGAATACAGAAAATTGCATTCCGTTTTCAAATGCCAATTAAACATTTGACATCTTACAGTTTTGGGAACGCAGTTAAAGAATTTCTTTAATTTATTTCTAATTGGATATTTCTTGGCAGGCTCTATGTTTATGTAACAACACTTCGTCATGATATTTAATTAATTTCAAAAGAAACAATCAAAAGATCATTCATTTTATTTGTCTAACAGCATATATCTAAGCATATGTCCCACATTATTCCGCACTTTATATACAGTAATTAATTCATTCTTTCGTGAATTACAGTTATTTATATATATATATATATATATGAAAAAGACACTTTAAAACCCTATAAAAGTTTTAAAAATATATTTAATTAAAAAAGCCATTTATATTAAAATACATTTCAAAGCTTTTCATCCTGATCAACAGGGCATCATCAGGAAATTAACAAAATTTAGTTTCACAAAATGTGCAGTCAAGTATATATATTACAATATCAGGCGACAAATACAGTTAAGCTTGATATGAAGAAAATCAAACACCAGTTTAGATCGAAAATTCTAGAGTCGGTCAATTGAAGTTGTTTTGGGTTTACAACAACATTTGCTACGGAAACAACATTTGCTATTCGTAACTATTGAAGAACTTGCTTGAAGAAGTCAGTGGATGGGAAATGGAAAAGCTGGACTGGCGGTAACAACTGTTGGAAAAAACTGTAGAATAGTCCAAAAAACTTGTAGGAAACTTGCAACGATTAGGAATCATATAGTCCACTGAAAAATAAATGGAAGTTAAATACCTGGTTGTATAAGAAAATCCCAAATTATTTGTAGGAATGTTGAATCTTTAGAATTAATTGTATTACGGCATTTTATAATATTGACAACTTCCAAAATTATAAGTTCTGTTATATTTTGAGGACTTGCAATAATTTCTGCTTCATCCCAGAGGGGTTTAGCACCAGAGTTATTGTAACTAAATTTTGTTAATTTCCTGATGATGCCCTGTTGACCAGAGCGAAAAGCTTTAAAATATATTTTAATATAAATGTCTTTTATAATTAAATGTATTTTTTAAATTTTTACATGTTTTTAAAGTGTTTGTTCATAAATTTAGAATGATACTTGTGATTTATAAATATCACTGTATGAGGTATTGTCTTTCTTATACAGGGTGATTATTAAAAAAAAAAAAAAAAAAAAAAAAAACTATCCCGATATATGTGACTGTAGCTATCATACCGTTCACAGAAACTGAATAAAAGTTTAGAGCAAGGTATTTTGAAGTATGCGCTCAAAAATTGTATAAAAAACAAAAACAACAGTTAAGCTGTAACAGTTACGGTTACAGTGACAAAATTTCAAAAATTACAAATGGCAACACCTCCTTTTTTAATTGAAAAGGGCTTTTCGTAGCAAAAAACCACAAATAGCGTTTCAGCGGTAGGCAGCGCTAGGCAGGCTAAAAAGGAAAAGAAAAACAACTGTGATGCGCCTACCATAAGGAAAGGGCATGTTTACAAACAAACACTCCGTCAATCAATCTTTGCCACTCTCGAGTGGCAAAAGATCAACCTCTATTGGTGGAAATGGCAATGTTATGCCACTTTACCCATAACTTGACTGCGAGTGACGTCACGTGCCCTTTCCTTATAGCACGACTTTCATTTTTTAATGACGTCACATTTAACACTGAGTCTTTGGTTCCGACTAAAGCTTACTGATTCTGCTTCTAAATGAGAAGAAGAGACCAAGGTATGCTTAATTTCGAATTCAAGTTTCCAGTTAACAAAAAGTGAGCCTTGTCCGTTCTCAGAATGCGTGAGGGCCAACTGTTATTTTCGTCATACCGGAGAGGAAATTCGTCCGCAAAATCTATCCGTAGTTGGTTATCACTCGCTTGAAACTTTTGGACACGTTGGAGCCTATACGGAAACATTTAGAGAGCAGAACACAGAATCTTGCGTATCGTATAATTCGGCAGCTGCAGAAGGTGTGTAACATCGCGTGCACTTACACAGGAAATTTCGCTTATCGTCTGATGGACTCGACGTCTGCAAGAGTCTCGAGAGGAAAGGAAGGTCATTCAAGCCGAGATTAATCGCACTGCAACGTATTTCTTAAATTTATGTATCAATTCCCGTACAACTTTTACAGTACACGGACTTCAGCGGTGCATAAATGGTGTCTGCGATACACATCCAAAGACACAATGTCTCTATGCTCTTTTGTCTGTTCAGGTAGTAAATCTTTACAATTTCCCCACGCTGTTTCCCTGTAAGCTGCATATAATTGACAGAGAGAGGAAGATACACATTATGCACTTCACAGTACCTTATTTTCCCCCTAATGCTATTACGTCAGTCATGTCGGTGTCTTACGACTAATAGAGCCTTTACACGAAAATAGAGCCTTTATTCAGTAGCCTTACACGAAATTAAGAATACCATTCTCTCTTTTCGTTCCGAAGAAGAATAAGTTGAATTTAATCTGAACCAAAGACTGAGTGTGAAATGTGACGCCATTAAAAATATGAAAGTCGTGCTCTAGTAGGCTCATCACATTTTTTTTTCTTTTCTTCTTAGCATGTCTAGTGCTGGCGATTTTTGTGCTACAGGTACCGTTCCGACACTATTTATGGTTTTTTGCTATGGAGATCCCATTTAAAAAAAAAAATGAAAAAGAAAAAGAAAAAATAACCTGGTGTGAACAACCACACGACTACCATTACCCACTATTACATGTATTATATGCATTTTTTGGAGATAATGTTATCAGAAGACATAGAATTCACCTAATGAAATAGACACCTAAAAATTTTCCAGTAAATGAGAGTTAATACGCGTGTAAAAACATAAAACAGAGTTTACACAGCGAGTTTTTTTTTTTTCTGTGAAAAAGAAATGAAAAGAAAATTGTAGAGTTGCTTATTTATTTGTTTATTTATTTAAACACCAATTTCCAAGATCTAAAACTGATGTATCTGATCAGGATGACTATGAATTTTCCAGTGATAACCAAGTAAAGCATGAGAAAGGATATCTAAAATGGTTTTATGTAACAATTTTGAAGATAATCGTTAGAGCCGCTTTTGAGATACCGACTTTTACCAAAGCTTGACATAATAAATTGTTGACCAGAAAACAACAGTTACATGCAAAAGGATATTTAAAATAGTATTAATATGGCACGTTTGAAAAAAAATTCTTAATACCATTTAAAAAGGAACGCGCTTGCAGGACCTGAAATCCAGCTATTTATACAGGACGCCTATCAATTTTATTGAACTAACCAGCTATATCATTCGAAAGTATATCTAATATCGTGATTATACAGCAATTTTGAAGAAAATTGTTAGAGCCGTTTTTGAGATATGGACTTAAGGCCTCACTTCCGGTTTCAGATGTCCCACTTACGGTTTCGGATGTCCCATTTCCATGTATCCAGTTTTCAACAAATTTTGGAAAATTCATCTGTACACCAGACCTGTTCGAATTATAAAGTTTCATAGTTCAACCTTTATTAGTTTCCGAGATATAATAGCTAAAAGATTCCCCGCATGCATAAACATACACGTACACACTGACCAATTGCCAAAAACTGCTTTTCTGGACTCAGGAGATCTTAAAACATGTAAATCAGGTAAATATGGATATTGGATTTTTGGACCGAATACAATACTTCCATTACCTACGGTAGTCGGGTAATGGAAGTAAAAAGCAGGTGTTGCCATTTGAAATTTTTGAAATTTTGTCACTGTAACCATAACTGTTAGAGTTTAACTGTCGTTTTTTATATGAATTGTGAGCGCATAACTCAAAACACCTTCCACCAAATTTTTATTCTGTTACTGTGAACAGTATGATAGCTATGATCTCATATATCGGGATAGTTTTTTTTTTTTTTTTTTATTAATCGCCCTGTATAGATTTATTTCTACTGTACGTTCTGTTTATATATATGTTTACATATACATTGTTAAAAAAAAAAAAAAAAAAAACAGATAAGTGATTATATACTTAAAAAAAAAAAAAAAAAAAACTTGTTTGTCCAAAAATTTTTATTTTGAATAATGACTGTATAATGTATGGGGAATAAAAATAAAAATATGGGTATAAAACCACTTGTAGTTTTACTTCTTATTTAGGACCATTTCGAATTTTGTTATTCTTACTAAGACAGATTTTCTGAATTTTCACAGTTTCCTTGGATTATTTTAAAAAGTAACTCGATATATTCAAAGGGGCTTAGTACCTTTGACTAGACACCACTGAAGGTTTCATAAAAATGTCTATATTTCCATTGATATTTAGAAATTGAACTATATGATACTTGTTCAGTAAAATATTTATTCAGGCAACAATTCTTATGGAATTAGGGGTGAATTTTGAAAATTATTAATTAGTTTTTGAGAAAAGATTTAAATGTGTATATATGTACGTAAAAAAATTGCAAATAAATAACATCAATAATAATAATAATAATATTTCTTCTCTTAAAGATATTTAAGAGATATTTAAGAGATATTCACTAATTCTATTAAGTACGGTCTACTAAACATCCATCCACAAAAAAAAAAAAAAAACTCTTTTCTTAAATATCTGTGGCAGTTATAGTATTTTTAATATTGTGATTTCGGGAAAAATTGCAAACTGAGAAAACGCAATTTAAAGATTTGAAATCCGTAATATATATACCAAAAAACCATCAGAATTATTGCTTGACTATATATTTTATTGAAAAAACCTAATACAGTTCACTTATAAATACTAAATTGAAATACAAGCTTTTACGAAATTGAAATGTGAAACTGTCAGTGATGTCAAGTCCCCTTAACTAATAAATTATTGATTTTGTTAATATTTTCGCATACGCCTTTGAATTGACTAAAAATACTCATAATTGATCAAATACTGAATATTTTTACATTCTAATTACATTTATAGTCTTATTGTGCCAAGTGAAGTTTCCTAAAAATGACACTTCTATTCATTATACAAATAAAAACATTATGCTAAAAATTTTATAACTTTAAATATTATATCTCTAAGAATATAAGTGTTATTTTCCTATAAATGAATGTGAATACTTTAAAGAAACAACGTATTTATATGCTACTACTATAATGCATTTCAATCATCCTTTTTCAAGTTATACCAAATTGAGTTTTCTTTTTCTTCTTCTGGTTACCTAATGGATCAAAATCTGTTCTATATATGAGATCTAATGTTTCTTTAACGGATAATTTGTCAGATATTTTTCTAGATATTTATAAAAATGCCCAAAACCATAGCTGCCAAGTTTTTTAATTTATTCCGGAATGTTGTTAGTCCCGCCCTTTTTTCACATCGTATTCTTTATGGAATATTTTCTTCATGATACAATTACGATTAAACATTAGAAAAATTACTCTAAAAATATTACGGTGTGAAAAAGGGGTGGGACTAACAACATTCCGGAATAAATTAAAAAACTTGGCAGCTATGCCCAAAACCTAAAGTATCCACTATTTTTAGAAAGATGGTGCCTATGAAAAGTGAACTTGAAATCGAAATAAAACCAAAATATTATGTGATTATTTTATTTTTAAATGTAAGAAACATGCGAAACTACAAATTTACATTCTTTATTAATATAGATAAATCTTTTGAGTTTTATTCTCCAAAGAAATATCAATAAAATATATTAAATTGTATGCATTTAAAATTTAAATGATTATTCATTTAAGTTTTTATATCTAGATTTTAATGAAATTTAGTGAGAATAAATAGTTAAAAATTAACCAATCAATATTAGAGAAAATAAAGCTATTTAGATTGACAAATAATTTATGTTTTTTAAATCATTTTTAAATATTGAATGACGGTTTTGAAAAAAACATAAACACAATTTTTAATATTATATACTGTGAAATTGTCTCATTATTTAAGCGATTGTTTATTTTACTAAGTTTTATTAAATTTTATTAATTTAAAAAAATGGTATTTTTAGGGATTAAGAAAGGTGTTTAGAAATTTTTGTTGAAAGAAAATATACTGGATGATCCAGATTGTACACTCCCTATACTAAAATAATTATTATAGAAATTCTTAAGAAATAGTAATTGGCAAACAATTATTCAGTTAATAATCAGCCATTAACCAGCCAATACAGAAGTCAGTAGAGTCTTAGATTGAGGTTCGGTTTTTTTTTTTTTTTTTTTTTTTTTTTTTCTTCTTTTTTCTTTCTTTTTAAAGAATCAATTGGTAACATGTCGTGGGGACTTTAACCAAGGTTCTTTGCTTGGACTGAGCGCACACGGTAAGACGTTGCCGTAGGCATTCGGAATTCCAACCCAGGTTCCTTTAAAAGTGATTGACCAATTTTAGAATGACCAGTTTTTAGATTCCTTTAATGAATCTAAATTTAATATTTCATTTAAATACAATGACCAAAATCTTTCAGCATAAACATAACAAAAGCACTGTGTAAAATGTCAACTGTTGAAACATTTGAATAAATTACATTTAATTTTTCTTTTCATAACTAAACAGAGCGTAATATGAACTGTTTATATTTGACATTCTCAATGTAACTTCATATTTTTATAAACGCATCGTAAATAGAGAAAAAAAAAAAAAAAACAGGGGGCAAACAACCAACACTTTAAAACTTATTTCAAACGAACATACACTTTATTTCTCTGAATATATATTTCTAATCGTAAACTAACGAAATAAAAACAATAAATCTGCCAAATTTATGCAACTCGTAAATTTAAAATTAAGTTTAGTTTGTGCCGTTTCTTAGGTTTTCAAATTGAAATTATTGTTCCGACTGTGCATTCAGTTGAATCTTGGCGAAACATTATTTAAAAGTAGAATACTTAGCAGTAAATTCAGACGGCAAAGAAACTTTTTTCATTCGTTTAAAATGTGACATGCGTTTTAAGATTAATGAGTGTTTCATTGTTAAGAGAAGGGTATTTTTGTTTTCTTTCTGTTTTAGTTATGTAAGTATTTAGTGATCAAGTAGTTTTAACGAAGACATCTTTCTTGTCATTTTTTCGAAAGAACGAATAATTTAAAATGAAATATTGCAATAGCTTATAAGTTGGATATTTTGAAAGTTAGTTTAGGAATAAATAAAACATTATTTTAAATTAAATGCTTCTGATTTTTACATTTTTTCGGGGGGGGGGGGGGATATGCGTTGTACTGTTTTTTACTTTCTCTTACCCATAGGATCGAGAAAATATTGTTTTAGGGTAAAACTTTCGAAAGCGAGTTTTTGTTATATTTCCATGTTCTGGGGTCCCCTGAATACGAAAATAATGTTTTTAGCGAATGGTCTGTGTGTCTGTGTGTTATCAGCATATCTCAAGAACAAACAGTAGCAGAAATTCCAAACTCGGTATTCTAAATTTGCATCATATGGGGATGCTACAGTAAGCTTTTCGTTGAGATGAATCAAATGGTTCGTGCACAGGGACACTCAAAATTATTCAAATACATTACGTCTATGGGGGAAATTGCAGGTTAGTAGAGTTTAGGATTTATAGACTACACTAAACCAAATGGAACGAAATATATAATTTTTGTAATAGAGATAGTCAACTGGGAAAAAAATTGTGTATGTAGGAGCCTCGCCATCCCACTTGGGGGGAAGTCCCCCCTCGAGGGGAGAAATTTTTCATGATGGGTATCTTTCAAAAGAGCTCACCAGTACCTTAAAAAGGAATGGCTGAACCGTCGATCTGCGATAATTTAAAATAAAGTTATCGATTTTTTTTTCATTTTTAACAAAAAAAAAAAAAAAAAAAAAGTAATATTGAGAATAAATTTAAATTTTTAAAAATATTTAGCGTTATACTACTTCTCTGATATGGAAATCGTCTGCATTATCATAAAAGATAATTTGTTTAAATAATAATTTTAATAAATAATTTTTTAATAACCGAATTAAATTCTATATAAATGCAGGTGCATAAATGGAACGGGGGGTTGAGGGAGGCGGTAGCCTTCCTCACACAGAACTAATTATCATATAAAACTCTTCCGAAGCCTTATTTGAATTGTTTAACATAGATTTACATAACAGTACTCGTTATCTTACCTCTTAATCTCCAACCTGTTTTTATAGTATTAAATTTCAGGTAAGAGAAAGCCGTGTGAGTGACACACCAGATTATTATTATTTTTATTTATTATTATTATTTTTTTATTTACAATGTAAAAATTACAACAAATAATTGTAAAACACACACACACACACACACACACACAAAAAAAAAAAAAAAAAAAAAAAAAAACGAATAAAATAAATAAATAATAAAATAAAATAATTACTCTATTAATTCAGAATTCGGAATGAAACTTTTTTTTTTTTTTTTTTGCAGCTTCTTTTGTATCTACGTAATGCAGGCGTAATACAGCAAACACAAAATGTATGCTACGAAAAGAGCGCATATATTTTGCACTTATTACACAACGTTTATAAAAAATAACAATATGCGTTTTATTTATTTATTTATTTATTTTTTTTTTTAATTAAAAATGCAACAAAAATTCGTAAAACTACAAAAATAAATACTCTAGAAATTCAGAATTGTAAATAAACCTTTTTTTTCAGTATCTTTTGTATTCACGTAATACTGACGACATAGAGTAAACACAAAATGTATGCTACGAATAGAGTTCATACATTTTACGCTTATGTCTATATAATATAAAATGTTAAAAAAAAAAAAAAAAAAAAAAAACGATATATATGTATATATATATATACAATTACACTTTGTTTTTCCAGAAAATATTTATTTTTATGTCTTAAAGTGAAACATATTATAAATTAAGTTAAATTAATTTAGATCATAAAAAAATAAAATAAAAATAAAATAAAAAAAGACTATTGAGTTCTAAAAATTTGCACCTTTATGCTTTGAACATTATAATTTTTTCTGCCAATTCGTTTATTGCCATGTTTCTATTAACTTCGATTCTTTGTTTGTTTGTTTGTTTGTTTCTCCAGTACAAATCTTGCAATCGATTTTTAACTAACTTCCTGACTAGCTAGACATTAGAAGCTTTTAGAATAGCTCAGAACACGGTGACAATGCATTTTGTTTTCTTTTATTCTTTATACAACTGTTTCTGGTCCCCGCTGCCTTCGGTAACGTTTATATGATTCAACAGAAAATTTATTTAACTAATTTCTCGACTAGCTAGACATTTGAAACTTTTAGAATAGCTCAAATCACGATAACAATGCATTTTTGTTAATC
Organism: Salticus scenicus; assembly: GCA_963930645.1. Lineage (NCBI taxonomy): Eukaryota > Metazoa > Arthropoda > Arachnida > Araneae > Salticidae > Salticus > Salticus scenicus. Next base: position 338,960,018 of record OZ005652.1, on the reverse strand, counting down.
CTTTTAGCCAATTGTTTCGGGTTTCTGCTGCTTTTGGTAGTGCTTATATGACTCAGTAATCATATATTGGGTTATCCGATAAATAATGTCGTTTTTTAAAACCTTCGCTTCTAAAAACCAAGGCTTCTTCGAACGTGGAATTTTTCAACTTACCGAAAAATTTCAAAAGGTCATCCAACAAAATGGTCAATATATCATTGATTAATGTTTGTTGTTACTATAAATAAATTCACTTTGAAAAACATGAAAGAAAAAAAAAAAAAAAAAAAAAAAAAACGACATTATTTATCGAACATCCCAATAACTTCCCGATTAGCTAGAAATTTGAAACTTTTAGAAAAGCTCAGAAGCGGATGACAATGCACTTTTTTTAAATACTTTTCGCCAATTGTTTCGGCTCCCCACTTCCTTCGGTAGCGTTTATATGATATTCATCAATCATATAATTTTTTTTTACTTCTTTTAGCATATTATTTCGGGTCCTCGCTGCCTTCGGTAGCATTTATTTGATTCAACAGAAAATTTGAAAACATGGTATATAAAAAGTTCTTTTTATCTTAATTATTTATATGTAATTAATGTGTATGTATTTAATATGTAATTATTTTTCCCCTGGTTTCACATTATTGTAATTTAACATTACATTCTAAGCATGTGTGGATTACTTTGTGGATTCAGTTATAAGTTATTTTTTAGAAATAATTTCTTATTTAAGTGTTGATTTTTTATAAGAATCTTTGCAAAATTTTCAGTTGCTAATTTTTTTCAACTCTAAAGCAGTAATTTACAAGAAAGGTTTATAATGTTCACCATTCTTTTGACAGCTATGTTTAAATTGGACGCAAATTACAACTTTTCAGTTTTAAACTTTTTGTCGTTTTTCCCGCTTATAATTTGTTAAAATCTCCTTTCGTAATGATTTAACTTTTATTTATTTATTTATTTTTTTCAACGCGTTTGAAAAAAAAAAATGATAAAATGATTCTCTTTAAAGCTCTCTTTAAAGCTCTTTTGAATACTTTTGTGAAATTGTAGAGATTTAGTCAGCTTAATGAAAAATTTCCCAAGATATTACAATTTATGTACTACCTACTTCATTGCATATAAAAAAGAACAGTTCAGTACGAACTTGTAAAATTATTCTATCACTAGCAAACACGTGCGAATTTTTCTCATTTTAGTTATTTTGCTATTCACCTTTAAAATTTCAATCTCACAAATCTGTACTAATATGTATAAAGGATTTAAGTCAATATTCTTGATTTTTCAGGAGACGAAAAATAAAGTTAAAAAGATTTTGTATAAAAACTTATCCATTCAATACAGTTTTGACCAGGATATTATCATAACATACAAATTTGTGAAAAAACTATATACATTTAATTTTTAAGTTTGTTTATTTTTAAAATATTTATATAGTTTTATATAGTTTGTTTTATACCAAACATGAATGTTAAATTTCTGACGTGAATCTTTTTTTCTGAATGAATCTTTCTTTCAGGTTGTCTGAGTGAGTAATGTCCACCGGTTGTCGGCCTGGATAGCTCAAATGGTAGAGCCTTGACCTCGTAAGTCAAAGATCTGGGGTTCGACTCCCGGTCCAGGCATTATTTTCACTCAGTCGAAAAATCAATTTCAATAAATATGATTTTCTTCCACAATCAGTTGATTATGTAATTTTAATATATTGTGAATCTTTTTTTTACCAATGCATTTTCTCAAAGACTAAATGACATGGACTTAAATGCTTTATACCAATCGATAATGAATTTTTTTCTAAGTCTGACTATGTACTTAACTCAAAATCAGCATTTTTGGACTTAAGGCATTTATACTTATTAGTGTATCCTGCAAATTTCCTGCATATATCCTGCAAATTTCACCCCCTAATTTAAATTTTAATTTACCAGAAGGCAAATTATATTAAGAACCAAATTAATACTGTGCAAAAGTAAAACCAAAATATTCCAAAGAAATAAGGTTTCAAAATAAAAGTCATGGTTGACAACCCAGATTTCATACTTCCGCAAGCAGTACAGTTTCAGTATAAGACCCTACCCCCCCCCCCTGATAATTTTTAATTTTTTGTTACCATGTTGGTGATGATGTTTTATTTATTTATTTTGGCATAATTTTTTATTAAACTAAATCCTATTTCGATTACACTGCGCTGCAAAATAAATAAATAAATAAATAAAATAAATAAAATAAAATAAAATAAATAAAATAAATAAATAAATAAATAAAATAAATAAATAAAATTAGATAAATAATAATAAAAAAAATATCTAGCCCTGATACCATTCTTGCTTACTCTTATGTAAAATGACCTCCTGAATCTGAATAGGACTACCATTTTGCTCAGTCAACCACCATTTCCTAGGGACACCACCCCTCCCCCCAATTTTTATCATTGTTAGATAATTTTATGGCCATAAATTTGATTTGGAGAATGAAAAAGAATTAATTTAACACTAAAAAACAAAAAAATATATAATGCTTAATAAATAACATTAATCATAGATTAAAAATATATAAGAAATGTAATAGTAATTTCGGAGGAAATCCCCCCCTCACCCCATAAATTTTCCCCTTGCCTCAAATGTTCATTTTTTAGAATTTTCTAACTCTGTAGTGCTTTAAAAGTTAATCAACAGTTAAAATAATTCCCCCTCCCCCCCCCCCCAAAAAAAAAAAAAAAAATCAAACTTATAGCCATAAAATTAACAATAAGTGATTAAAATAGGCCGTCTCTGAAAAAGGTGGGTGATAGGGCAAAATGGGCGTCATATTCGGATTCACGAGGGCATTTTACATAAGAATTTGAAAAAATGGTGTTGGTTGCAATTTTCATGCACAGCGGTGTTATATTTTTTATGATTGCGTTTTTTAAACAATTTATGATAATAATTCATATTTCATATCTTTAGAGTATTAATAGGTTTAAAATCAGGCTTGCAAAGATTCTGAAAATGCAACTCTTTTAAAAATACATAAAATAATCTGATAATTTTTCATAAAATAATCTCATAAAAAACTGTCTTCAGTTTTTCTTATTAAATCATTGAGCTCAGTCCGCGTGCTTAAATATTGTCTATTAATAAAAATTATATTTTTTTATTCTAGCGTATTTTATTAATTACATCACTGTCTTATCGTTTCAACAAAATTTAATCGTAATTGGTCCACGTTAGTGAAATATTACATAGTTTTCACTTTTCACGCATTCGAATTAGCTAATCCTTTCTAATCAAGGAACTAATAATCTACACCACTTTGCTACTACGAATAATAGTTAAATAACAATATAACTCGTATAAGTAATTATTGACCGAAAATGCTTATTATTTCTTTTCCTTGAAATAAATAACTGTGCATTTTATTTTTTTATTGTATTCCTTATTTTTTATTCACAATTTTAAAAAAATAGTAGCGTATCATGACCTTTTTTGTAAAAACAGCTATTAAGTTTAATTATCTGTGATTTAAAGTATATGTGTGCGCTATAAATAAAATGAGTTTGTATTACATTACATGTAAAAGGAATTTTTTTACATTTAATTACATTTCTGAATTTTCAGAGAAATATTTTTAATAAAGATAATTATTTCAATGGAACATGCATGTAAAACATAACTTAAAAATCATATAATTTGCATGAAAACGTCTGCATTTTTTGTAATATATATTCTTATTGGATTAAAATAAAAAAGGGGGAGGAATAAAAAAAGGAATATCAGTTTTGTCAAACAATTTAAATTGCCGACAAATTGCTTTTTTTTTTTTTTTTTTTTAATAAAAGTGTTTAGGTCTATCTTAACATCTTTGTTTTTAAAATTTATAACAAATTACCGTATTTAAATTTCTAAAGTTCCAGTCATTTGTTAAAAACTTTTTTTTTAAAATAATTATTTGCATGAATACTAATTTCAATATATTTTATAAAAATTCTTGAAAACGTTTGCATGGTACATCATACCATCTATCTGTTGTCCTGAATATGTCGAATACTTTTGTGAAATGGGACAGATTTAGTCAGTGTAATGAAAAATTACATAAACTTTTACTATTTATTTCTACCTACTTCATTACATGTAAAAAAAGATCAATAGAGTACCAACTTCTAGAAGTTTTCTCATATTGTCACTTTTGACACATTCGATTAAGCTAATCCTTACTAATCAATCATGGAATTTTCTTGAGTTTATGCCAAAGAGAGTCACTGCTAAAGAAATCTTCGGGAAACTTTATTTATCTTTTGATGTCAACAATTTATCAAATGATTCACAAAATGCTTCATGTGAAGGGGAACTCAAGAAATAATTCTCTAAGTACTACATTTTGAATTTGACTGTCGATAAACAAGATGGAAATTAACTTTGCATTAACTTTAACATTTTTAATAAGAAAAAGATGTCCCTTAATTTGTCTTAAAGTATTTAATTGTCGCTTTTTTTTTTTTTTTTTTTTTTTTTGTTAAATCAATCAGAATGTGCGCTGTTTATTTAAAGATAATAAAAATATTTTTTCAGAGAAATATAAGTCTTTGTGTCACTTTTGTTTTGCTAACACGTTGAGCGCCATGTCAACCATTCTAGATTCTAGACATTTTGTCATATATCTCTAAGAGCTGAAGGAATCATCTTGAAACTTAAGGAGTGTGCAGAACATGTTATACTTCAAACATTTCAGTGAAAGATTTACCCCGAAAGTAAAAGCAGTACCAATACAAATTAAAACTTTGAGCGCCCTGTCAGCCATCGGTGGCTGACAGTGTCAAATATGATATAAAGCCCCGTCAACCATCAGTGGTGGATATGAAATAGGATATAAAACTAAAAATATTACATTCAATGATTAAAAAATTCTTTAAAATATGCTTATTTTTTATTTATTACAGGAGGAATCATTTTGTAATTTTAATGGATTTAAGAATTTGCATGGTGCTCAACGTGCTAAATATAGAGGCATAATAATAAACGATCGGAAAAAAAAAAAAAAAAACGAATAATTGGAGATTTGTTAACCTATTTAGCAACTTAATCGCAAGAAACGGAGTTCCAAAATCTTTATATTTTTAAATGGTATAAATAAAGTTTTAAATAAAAAATAAAAATAGAACAACCTATATAAATGAAATCAGACGCGTTTCAGACATTAGGGTCGCTAAATATGCCTTCCATTCAGAATAATTTCTGTGTGTGTACATCTGTAACGATATATTTGTCTTGGTATCATGTGAAACGGCTGGACAGGATACAATGGCATTTGACAGGACTTTAGGACTGTACAAAACTTAAAATTATCCGTATATATTAAAAAAAAATAATTAATAAAACTTTGAATTAGATTTAGACATATAAACAAAAAAACACTTGCGCATGTGCAATAAGGATTTTTTAAATTAATCGTGTGGATGGGGAAAAATGCGATATCTCTACCTTTCAGACATCAAGGAAAGAAAAAAAAATATATATCGGGATATTTTCTGTGCGTATGCGTGTGTATGTGTTAAGAGCATGTGTCTAGGACATTTTTTAAAAAAATCTGGATATCACATGAAAACTTCTGGATAAAACTGAATGGCACTTGACAGGGCTTCACACCTGCACACAATTAAAAATTATATTTATGAACCATTTCAAAATTTTTATTAGATTTAGATATTTGCGATAAAAGCCTCTTGTTAGTATAACACGCATAATGATAACTTTACATTTCAGACATCACGGAATCTATAAATTCTTTCTGTATGAGAGAAGTGGAGGGAAATGTCTTGAACGCTTTTTTTTTTTTTTTTTTGGTCTTGTTGTTATAAGGTAAAAATATCTGGACGGAATAGAATGACAATTGGCAGAGGCTTAATCATGTACCAACCTAAAATAACATGTATCTACTATTTTAAATTTTGATTAGATTTAGAGCTATGTTGAACAAGCATTTGCTCGTGCACAGCAACGCTTTTGTTAACAAATTGCACAGAATTGCAAATTTTTCTACTTTTGTTACGTTTTAGGAATTTTTTGTCTTCTTTGACATCAGAAGATGTCAATGGAGACAAAAATTCTTCAAAACAGAAAACAAATTTCAGTGTCTGTTTTTTTTTTTTTTTTTTCTTAGTGCAATTTTATTGAACTTGATATTTCTGTTTATCTGGGCCAAATTTTGCTGTTCGATACCAATACAATATGAACCATTTCAGTGATCTATCTCATCAGGGGTAGGTTTTAGAATCAAAATCTTTAAGAAGTAACAGAACAATTAAAAAAAAAAAAAAAAAAAAAAAAAAACCTGAAGAAACAAAAGGTAAGCATGCCCAGAGACAAATCTTGTGATCTATTTTAATCCCTTTATCCAAACCAATTTTGGTCAAGTATTGCACGCATGCCTATCATCGATGATAATATATTACGCCAGTACTTTTAGGAATATATCTGAGAAGGGACAGATTCTAGGAGCAATAAATCTGACTGTCTATATCAAATTTTGCGATTCATATTAGATGCATTTCTGCCGAACCGATTTTATTCACATTTTAGTCATGAACCGAAAACAATATTTAAAACCATAAAAAAAAAAAAAAAAAAAAAAAAAAAAAAAACTTTGCAAAGTAAGGCACTAGGTTCAAAAATCTGACTGCCTGTGTCAAATTTTGCGACTCATTTTTAATGCGCTTCTGTTGAACATGTTTCACTCATGTTTTACTCATGAGTTCATTGTCGATGACAATTCAAATGGAAATACTTTGTATTGTCATCGTTGCCTTATCGCATCAGGTAAAGATTTCAGGACTAAAACCTGTCTTCCTGCAATAAATATTGTTGTTACTTTTTAAACTATTTTCTATTTACTATATTTTTTAAACTATTCTTAACGAGTTATTTCAGAACTTTATAGAGTGAGGGTGTCTTTTTAATTACTTTTTATTCATATTATTATTATTATTATGTGGTATTATTTTTCATTTAATTTTGCATAATATGTTGTGGCTATTGACGAATTCGTAAAATAATATTAGAAGTTAGTCTTTTTAGAATAGTATAATTCAGTTTTCTAAGCTATTTGTATTTATATTTGACAACCCTCTTTTTTTTATTAACACCTTATGTTTATATAATACCGGATTTATTTCTAGAATTCTTTTACCTATCGTTGACGGTTTAATTAAACTCATTGATATAAATACAATGGTGTTTTTAGTTGTTTCAAAGCTTAAAATTTAGTTTCTAAAAGATGATTTTAAATTCAGACTATATTAGGAAAAGAAATATATATATTCCATAATATTTGCATCTTACTATGCTGATAAATACAAATAATGAATTATTAAAATTTATCAATATACTTCATTAATCATAATTCATATTTAATTATTAATATAAATTTCTTTCTTTTTACACCTATTTGTGTGTAGTGAATTAATTACGAATCATCCTCTATTTATATTGGCACTTCCAGTAAGTAGGACGGTTACAATATCTAGTATAAAATAAAAATTTACTCTACTATATACTTTACTGAAAGTGTAATTTATTTAACTTCTGCATTTTTTCATAGTCTGTGGCATTGATTTACGTTCTGACAACTACCACAAACGTCAGTGCAAAATACTTTTAAAAATATATTCCTATTTGAAACTATTGCTTAACCCTCTCGCTGCGCATCCCGCGATTACCACGGGCAACGTAGAAGTAGCAAAATTTGTGCAACCCACGATTTCCGCGGGGATGCATTTTTGCCGCCTATTTAACTGTGCAACCCGCTCTTTCCCCGTTCACGGTTTCATTTGGGCTTTTCTGTGATGTTTAATTGTTTATTTAGATGTTAACTACCATATGGTGTTAGTTGTCCACATTTCTACGAAATATACAAGAATGTTTTGTAGCATTTTGCGCGCGCTTTTCAAAGCTCAAAGGTGTCTAGCAGGAAACGTTTCGTGAGTGATATAACCTATATTCCTGACAATATTTCCGACACTGATAGTAGTTCTTACTCTGATTTCAAGTATATTGAAGATAGTTATAGTGAAACTGATCAGAATTTCTCATATTCCTCTGCGTATAGTGTCGAATCTGAAAATTCCTTTTCTATTCATTTCTAATAAATGTTTTGTTAGTATTTTGCATATTTTCATTAGTATATACGTTTAACCTTTGTATTTGATAAAATAAATATTAATTTAACCAAGATTAATTTTCAAAATTTTGCTTTTATATCATTATTCTTCAATTTCAAAATTCTGACAACCTTTTTCTATAATCTAATTTTATATTGAAAAAAAAAAACTCTTTTACAATTTTTTTTTATATATTTTAACTCTAAAATATATGTAGATCTGAAATATGTAATAAAAAAATACGCAATTTTTAAACCTATATTTTGATTTAAAAAAAAAAAAAAAAAGTCAGTGAGAGGGTTAAATCTACTACTGAAAATTAGAGATAATTAATTACACAAATTATATTTTATTTACTTTCTTGATAAACCCAATGTATATAGGTAAAACAATGACAGTGTTAAACAGATGTATTGAACTGGATTGATTTAAAAAGAGTATAGCAGTTTGCACTTTAAGAAAATGCATGATACAGGAATTTATAGCAGAAGAGTTATGCATCAGATTTATTTCCCGAATATCTGCTATCATTTATTACTTTTGTCTGTACTAACTGGCCGACAACATGCATAAGAGAACAAAATATACATCAATATATAATTAAAACCAATGTAACTTTTAAAATGAGATAAAAATACAAAAAATTTTAAAACATTAAAAATATATTTTAATTAAAAACATTAAAAACACAAGACAGACGTTTCGGCTAGAACACTAGCCCTCCTCAGTGTCGAACATACAAGTACAAACAACATTTACCAATGTTGTAGGTAAATGTTGTTTGTACTTGTATGTTTGACACTGAGGAGGGCTAGTGTTCTAGCCGAAACGTCTGTCTTGTGTTTTTAATGTTTTTAATTAAAATATATTTTTAATGTTTTAAAATTTTTTGTATTTTTATCTCATTTTAAAAGTTACATTGGTTTTAATATATTAATGAGACGTATAAATTATGTTTAATTTTATTAAAATATATAATTAATAATATAATAAAATATTCATTATATGAGAAAACACTTACTAAAAATCAAACAAACTGTCAACAGTATTTTAAATTTAGCTTATTTTCAATTCGAATACATTTATACCGTGTAAAGAATGTTATTCTGCATTTTTACCGTTAAAAATTAATACATTAAACTAATACGATAAATTTAATAAAATTAAATGTTTATTACTTAGATTAAAACTATATATTTATAATAATTTAAAAAATAAATTTAATAAAATTAAACAAAACATAACTATATGAAGTGAATGTTTTTTTTTTTTTTTTTTTTTTTTTTTTTTTTTGTAACATACGTTTGAAGAACTTATAAGTACTTGTTGATATTAATGAAATATATTATTACTTTCTCTTACCCATAAGGTAGAGAAAGTATTGTTTTTGGGTCAAATTTTCGAAGGCGAGATTTTGTTATATTTACACGTTTTGAGGTCCCCTAAATACTAAAATCATGTTTTTAGCAAATGGTCTGTGTGTGTGTGTGTCTGTGTTTGTCTGTTATCAGCATATCTCAAAAAAAAATTATGGCAGAAAGTTCTAACTTGGTATTCTAAATGCGTATCATATAGGGATGCTACAGTAAGCTTTTAGTTGAGATGAAGCAAATGGTTCGTGTACAGGGACAATCAAGAGAATTCTAATACATTACGTCTATATATTGCAGGCAAGTAGAGTTTAACGTCTATAGACTGCACTAAAAAACTGAAACGAATATATATTTTTTGTAATAGAGATAGTCAACTGGGTAAAAGAAATTGTGTATGTAGGGAGTCTGGCCTCCCCGATTAGGGGGAAGTCCCTCCTCGAAGGGAGTAAATTTTCATGATGGATATCTTTCAAAAGAGCTCCCCAATACCTTTAAAACGAATGGTTGAACCATCGATCTGCGATAATTTAAAACAATGTTATCGATTTTTTTTACTTTTAACGAAAAAAAAATCGTTTTTTTTTTTTTTTTTTTTTTTTTTTTTTTTTTTTTTTAATATTGAGAATAAAATGAACTTTTTTTGGATATTTGGTGTTGTACTACTTCTTTAATATGGAAATCGTCTGCATTATCATAAAATATATTTTTTTAAGTAACAATTTTAATAAATTATTTTTTAAAAACAGATTTTTTTTTTTTTAATAACCGAATTAAATTCTATATAAATGTAGGTGCATTAATGAAACGGGGAGCGCCCCCCTCACACAGAACTAATTATCATATAAAATTCTTCAGAAGCCTAATATGAATTGTTTAGCACAGGTTTACATAACAGTACTCGTTATCTTACCTTTTAATCTGCAACCTGTATTTATAGTATTAAATTTCAGGGTAAGAGAAAGTCGTGTGAGTGACACACCAGATTATTCATTATGATTCAGGATGTATATTCAAAAATATTTACAGTTAAATCAAAATATTAACTATTGTGTTAGAAAAAAGTTTTTAGACATTATTTTAGATTTTGAATTTAAAATCGGATACTTCACATTTTTTATTCAAATTTTCATATTTTTTAAAACTCTATCTCCATATAAACAAGAAATATTCAAAAAATATCAGATACAATCAGAAAGAGTATCACGTCTTGTAAGCTTATCTAAAATATCAAAGAAAGTTAATCCCAGATGATAAGTCCTAACTTATTCCAAATTTTCCATACGAATTTATATATATATTTTCATTTTCAAGAAAAGTTTCTTCCTCAACATTATAAAATATTTCTCACTAGAAAAACACATAAACACAGACATTTTCTTTTTATTACTCACCGAACATTCATATGTGAGGAAAGTATTGTAATCATGTCAAAAAGCTGAATTCGAGATTTTGGTGTTTCTATACGTTTTGAAGTCCCCTGAGTCCGTTTTCACTATTTTTACGATTATGTATGTAAGTGTGTGTGTATGTGTGTGAATGAACACGCTAGCGTCTAAATGCTTTGCTCGAATGAGTTGTGAGTTGGTACTCATGCTACCAGTCACCATAGCACGAACCCTATTGATTTTGGTGAATCTGGTACTTAAAGTTTTTTTACAGGGACACAAAAAAAATTCTTTATCATTATGGCCTATGGGACCAAAATCTTAAATGTGCGCTAGCATCTAAACGCCTTATTCAATTGAGTAAAAAATGTATGCACATATTATTGGTCACAATTACTCAATTTGTATAGAATTTGGAAAATATGGCACTTAAATTTTTTTTACAGGGACACAAAGAAAAATTCTTTATCACTATGGCCTACGGGACCAAATTTTAAAAAAATGTGATAGCGTCTAAACGCCTTATTAAACTGAGCAAACAATTTATACACATATTATAGGTAATAGTTGCATGAACTGCATAGATTTTGGTGAATCTAGCACTTATAGTATTTTTTACAGGGACACAAAGAAAAATTGTTTATTATTATGGCCTACGGGACCAATTTTTAAATAGTGCGATTTCGTCTAAACGCCTTGTTCAATTGAAAAAAAAAAAAAAATCACATATTATAGGTCACAGTTTCACGATCGGTATAGATTTTAGTGAATCTAGCACTCCTAATTTTTTTACAGGGACACAACAAATAATTCTCTATCATTATGGCCTATGGAGTGAAGTTATTTAAATTGCGATAGCATCTAAATGTCTTATCCGTTTGAGTGGAAAATTTATATACGAGTCAGATATATTAGAGTTATACGAGTTATGATAAGTTATAATATTTATATACAAGTCATTCGTAATTTATGTAGCTCACCATCACACAAACTTTTTAGATTTTGGTGACTGGGAGTCTAGTTTTACTGGGACACAAATAGAAATTGTTCATCATTAAGATCTATATAGTCTCAAATTATTTAAAGTGCGACAGCGACTAAACGCCTTATAGAAATGAACTGAAAATTTATATACAGGTTATACGTTACCGTCACACGAACTTTATGAACTTTAGAGGATCTAGCACTTATGGTTCTTTTTATCAGAACAAAATGTAGATTTCTTTATCATTGTGTCATATGGGCTCAAACTTTAAAGTGCGATAGCGTCTAAATGCAATTCCTTGTCCAATGGAGCTGAAAATTCATATAAATATTATCAGTTACTGTTGCATTAACTGTAAGCATTTTGGTGAATCCAGCATTTGTAGGTTTTTACAGAGACACAACGATATATGCTTTATCATTATGATCAACATGTTCGGTAAAATAGCGTTAAATTAAATATCGTGTACTATATAAAGATAATACTTAAAAACCCTGTTATAATTTTATCTTTTGTTTATTTAATAACACTTTTTACTTTATTTTATCTATAAAACCGTTAATTACTCAATGCTAGGAAAGTCGAGTGGAGTCACTCCAGATTTTTTATATTGCAGCCTCAGTAATAGAAAAAAAAGTTGAGTTAACAGCAAGAAATAGTTACAACAGAGATATACAATAATGCATAGTACTTTGTATCGTGCTAGTAAATAAGTAATTGTCGAAATAAATTAAAAATGAGAAAAAATAATAATAAATTAAAGATTATTAATTCTTTGAATAATAATTGGAAGAATAGCTTTGAAATTAGAAGCTTTTTCCATTTTTCTAAATTTAGATTTAATATTAAATAATTAAAATGTTCGGCTGATTCAGATTCACCGGGCAATTTTATTTATTTTTATTATAATTAAATAATTATGCAATGGTATTTATAATTTTTTTTATATACTTTTATAACATATTAAACATAGCATATTGAATACTAATGCATTTTAATTAATAATTTAATGTTTAAATAATAAATTAGATTAAAAATATATTTTAATATTCTATTAAATAAATAATTATATGTTTTACGCTAACCTAAACTATCATTCACATATGGATAAACAGTAAATTTAAAAACAAAAAAGTATTATTTGCTTTAAGTTGACTAGTCTTAGTAACTATTAATTAGTTATATGCAAGTGAGCCAACACTCTGAACTATTTCATACCAATAATTTTAAAGGAAATATACTCTTCTATTATTTATCGTCTAAAATTCTGTAATTATATCGCACGATGAAAACTTTTCATAAATTGTGGTATGAATAATCGAATATAGGTTGGCATCTATACTTACAGCATAGACAACAACCATTCTAATTTTTTAATAGGATTTATAACCTCTATTTTCTTAAATTAATAAATCACATATATTTTTGATGATTAAATAAGCTGAAAACAATTATAAAAAATTTTCCGGTAATAAATCTCCCATGAAAAACGGAAGACTTGGCATCGATGATTATAGACATTAAGTCATTTTAAATTAAGGGGATACTTCATCTAATTTAACCAGCAGTCTGGCCCCATGTTGTTCTATGGTTAAACTTGCTTTGTAAATAACTTATTACCTAATGCATTTTTTTTTAGATTCCGTTTTTACATTTAGGATATTTCTGAATGTTAAATTGTTTCTTGTTTTCAAAACTTAGTCTTTTAGAATTTTTAATATTTCACTCTGAAACTGTAAAGTAATACACTTAGCCAATTATTCACACTATAGAAGTTTAAAACAAATTAATAATAATAATAGATTTTTTTTTTCTCCTAAAAGAAAAGGATAAACATTTTAACAGTTATGATTTTTCTAAACCGAAAAACGGTAGTTAAAAAAAAATACTTAAGGTAACAAGCAATATATAAATCAAATTTTGCCATAGAATAGTATCGGATGTAGGTGAAGTGCATCCAGTTGCTGAATGTAAGCATCAAATATATCACATAAAATATATTATTAAAATAATATATATATATATATATATATAAATTTAAGATACCATGATAAAATTTAGCATTTATAGATACATGGTAATACCAACACCACAAAAATAAAACTAATTCTAACACAGTATAAAAGCTAGCACAGAAAGTTTACGTTTCATTTTTAATTTCAATAAAAAGACAAAACCAATTTAATTTACTTACGTCTACCTGAGTAAAAAACACCATAAAACTTTGACTGAGAAAAACTGATAAACTTTCTCAATAAATTTATTAAAAATGTATCAGGAAATAAGAATTGAATTAAAAAGTATAAAAATAATCTGGTGTGTCAGTTACACGACTTTTTCTTATCCTGAAATTTAATACTATAAATACAGGTTAGAGATTAAAATGTAAGATAACGAGTACAGTTATGTAAACCTATGTTAAACAATTCAAATTAGGCTTCGGAAGAGTTTTATATGATACTTAGTTCTGTGTGAGAGGTCTACCGCCCCCTCAACCCCCCGTTTCATTAATGCACCTACATTTATATAGAATTTAATTATGTTATTAAAATTAAAAGTTTACTTAAAATTATACAGACAATTTTTACAGGCAACATTCATTGAAACTTATCAATCTTGATCAAAATTTTCCAGCGACAAACTTATATTAACTTCAAAATACAATATTTGGATCTCCTAAAATTATTCGTTTTTAAGTTACTCTAAGCAACACAGACAAAGATCAAACGTTAAAAAACTTGACTACGGTAATCAGGAAGCCTCAAAGAGTGTAAATACACAAAAAACAAGCGATGGATATTTAGCTTATAAAGATACCTTATTTACCACATTTCTATGAGGAATTTACTTCAATTCCCGAACAGCTTTCCTGGAAATGGTAAAATATTATTAGTAAAGCACATCCACAAACAACAAATAACTAGTGTGTTGTGGCCACCACATAACTTTCTTCTACATTTTCCTATACAAATTCAATCAGTAAAAAAAAATATTAAAATTATTATTTAAAAAAAAAATATCTTTCATGATAATGCAGACGATTTCCATATCAGAGAAGTAGTATAACACTAAATATAAAAAAAAAAAAAAAAAAAAAAAAAGTTGAATTTATTCTCAATATTACATTAAAAAAAAAAAAAAATCGATAATTTTATTTTAAATTATCGCAGATCGATGGTTCAACCGTTCGTTTTAAAGGTATTAGCGAGCTCTTTTGAAAGTTACCCATCATGAAAATTTATTCCCTTCGAGGGGGGACTTCCCCCCAATTGGGCAGGCCAGACTCCCTACATACACAATTTTTTTCCCATTTGACTATCTTTGTTACAAAAAAATATATATTCGTTTTATTTTGTTTAGTGCAGTCTATAGATGTTAAACTCTACTTACCTGCAATTTTCCCCGTAGACGTAATGTATTTGAATATTTTTGAGTGTCCTGTACACGAACCATTTGCTTCATCTCAACTAAAATCTTAGTGTAGCATCCCTATATTATACACATTTAGCATACCGAATTTGGAATTACTGCTACTATTTATTCTTGAGATATGCTGATAACACACAGACACACAGACACACAGACCATTCGCTAAAAACATGATTTTCGTATTCAGGGGACCTCAGAACATGTAAATATAGCAAAACCTCACATTCAAAAATTTGACCCTAAAACAGTACTTTCTCGACCCTATGGGTAAAAGAAAGTCAAAAGACAACAGGAAATAAGAATTGGATTAATAAATGCTTAAAAATAGAAGTATTGGTTCATCATGGAAACATGTACTTCCTTGAAGCAGAAGAAGCTGCAAGATTTCGTAAAACTATATAGCTAATTGTAGCAAAAAATATAGCCCATTCTCCTATCTTGCAACAAAACCATTTTGAAAGAGGAATGAAATAAAATATTAATGCAAACCTACAAGAAATTCAGAGAAAAAAAAATCAGATATTTAACCACATGTCAAACCATCACACAACACAGAGAGTAACATGTTTCCATCATAAGAATGACCAATCAGATCTCTCATAACTTTCCACTGAACTTCCACTGCCATAAATTTCTACTAAATTATAAATGAAAACTTCCTTAGAAATTAATGCTATCAATTTTTCATTGAATTTCTACGTATTTCAAAAATACGTACAGTATTAACTGAAGAAAATATCTTATAAAGAGTTATTCAAATACTCGTCAATGTCTAGAGTTATTATTATTATTTTTTTTTTAAGTATGCTGTCGATTAAAAATAAATTAAAATTAAAATAATGGATAAAATTTGTATACATAATTGTATATATTGGTGTTAAAATACAATTCACAACTTCTTATTTAAGTTTTTTTTTTTTTTAAGTATCGTATAAAAGGAATGGAGAAACTCTTTTGAAATAAGTGGAATAAAGAAAAAAAAAAGTGTCTTGTTTTCTGGTAGTCTCTGGAATTTTAAAGAAAGTTAATCTCAGAGGCTGCACTCTCAGTTTATTTCATCTTTCTTCTCCACGTGGAATTCTTTCACTGACGTCATTTAAAGTTAAGTAAAAGTTTTACCCAAAACACTAAAGCAATTCTCTATGGCACAATAAATGGTCAATCCTAATTCATTTTATTTTCATTCTGCATTAGAAAAAAAAAATGTTTCAGGCCTTATAAAAGAAAAATAATAACATAAATAAAAATTTTTAAAAAACTTTATAACATGGCAAAAATGGTGTACAAATATTTGTTTTAGAGAAGAAATTAAATTTGATAGAATATACTAGTAGATTAAAATTGATTTTGTGCAATAGAAAATGGAAAAATTCATTAAAAAAAAAAAAAAAAATACATAGATACATTTGTCGTTATTTAAATATTGTTAATAACATTTTACGTGTTTATTTATTTATTTATTTTTATTTTTTTGTATACTTCTTTTGAAATGCATAAGAATAAAATATTAGTTTGAAAATTTTCACAAAATGCCTATTTGAGTGTGTTAGTAAATTTTTGTAGGAGCTAGATTACGCAAAAAATGTACGAAATTTTATATGTGGTTTAATCTTGATGTAAATTGTAGTTGATTATGGCAAATATCGCCCAGAGGCACTGCTAAGTTGCGATTTCATCTTTAAATGGGAAGAAAATATTTTAGGTTCCATTTTGTGTAAATGAACTAAACATGGTATGTAAGGTTGCTGTTTTGTGAAATATACGCTGATTCACTCTCCGTGCTTATCGGCGGATAGATGGCACTGCTATGTTGCAATTTTTACGAAAAAGCTACATTTCGGAGTTTATAGGGCACTAGTGCATAAAACTGTATATATAAGAAATATATGTAAAATGTATTTTGTGAAAGAAATTAGGTTGATTCAAAATGGATGCATATTATCCGAAAGCTGGCGTGCTATATTGCTATTTCTATATTTCTGAGAATACTATATTTCAGCTTTTTTGTATAATGACTTCACTACATTTTATCTGTAAAATGGCTTTTATAAGGATTTATGCTAATTCTATATTTCTGCACATTGGACAATAGGAGTCTATATGCAAATATCTGCCGTGCAACCCTTTACAGACTTTATTTTCCGACCAATTAATACATTAGAATGATACAAAAGAAAATTCGTTATGGTCATAGCATACTAATTTTAAATCAAAATTGAATACCTTTTGTATAAGAAAGTATGTCTTGATAAAGAAAGTTTGTAAATATGTATATTTTTCGTCACTTACAAATCAATGATAATGGAGCTATGTTTGACGAATTTATAACCTCTTACGTATATTTTAATTTGTTTAAATATATGATCTTGGATATATATATATATGTTTTTTTTTTTTTTTTTTTTTTTTTTTTTATGATATAATGCAAGAGATTCTTTTATGACTTTTGGAATTTTTCCCCCCTTAATTTCATTGTTTCTTTTATTTTTTTTCTCATTAAGTCTGTCTCTCATTGATTTTTTTCAAGATTAATTGAACTTTAAATATATATATATATTAATCCTGGTGCTTCATTTTGTCGGAATTTATCAAAATTTTGGCAGATATCACATTGGCAGAATTTTTTCTAAAGATAATCTAAGTTTATTATTTTTTATTTCCTTTATAATGAAAACTTACTCTCATTATAGGTTTCAGTCTATTAAGTATACATTGGTTCCGATCATATGCAGGTCCCCCAAAATATTTACGTTCAAGACCAGCTTGAGTAGAGTAATATTGTACTAGACCTCCGAAATACCCATTTGAAGACAATCTTAGGGATAATCTCTTTTGGTAGTCCGAAAATATGCCAGCACAACTTGTGAACGCTATCCCTTGTGTGCATAACTCCTGCAGTGAAATTTCTCTCTATGCTTTGTTACTTTAATGAAATCTGCAGAAGTCGTGTGTCAGATTAACCAAAACCATATATAATTTTCGGATACCGGCTTTCGATACTTCATTTCAAATTGAGCTTAACCAGCTACTCAACAGCGTATAAAGGCATTGAAGATGTTTTTAAACTATATGCATAAAAATCTACGCTCCTACTTTCATTTGACTGATTCCAAAATTAAATGTGTATTAAAATTTAAGTTATACATCTGTGAAGCCTCAAATATTTCAAGAGATTTTTTCTTCTGTTCTAACAAATTAATTGCTGAGCAATTGTTTTTATAGATCCATGAGCTGTCGAATTAGGTTGCGATATTAAATTGTTTAATAAATTTCTTGATTTCTTCTGCATTTCTAAGAAGTATAAAAATTGTAAAAGTTCTCAATTTTAGACATTTAAGAATTTGCATTTTCTTCCTCAAAACCCTAAAGTTACTTTTTTTCAAGTATTTGAAATTAATTATTTAGCATTTTCCCATATAATTGTATTTTAAAAGAAAAAAATTTAATTTAACTTCTCAGCTGTATCACCGTTACGCATTAATGAATATTTTGGTTTTAATGGGAATTTGATTAGTTTATAAAAATTACATTGAATTAAACGATATTTTTTGATTAATAGTTCAAATAAGTGGATTCTGTTCAGTTCACCTAGCATATTTGCTCCATTATGATCATTATAATTTCAATTTACGTCATCAAAGCTTGCAGAAAGTAAGTTTTGCAATATGTATGGTAAATATGTCCGCCCTACTAATGAACATTTGCCGCGGAAAGCGTAATATATAATATTTACTTCATACCAGAAGTATTTTAGAAAAAAATAAGTAGGTTATAATTACTTTAAGGGATTGAATACATATATACATATATATATATATATATTCTTTAAAAATTTTCTATCCTGTCCCGTTGCTTGTATTTTACCACCTATTCACTATAGTCAGTTGATGCTACTGTTGTAGCACATTTATTTACTTATACGTGTACTTATCGAACTATACAGAAGAAAATTGGAAGACTTAAATATTCTATTGTACATACTAGTATAACAAGTCAAATTCTGGTTTAGATTTTCTTTAACATTGTTCGTTGTGTGATTTTATTGGTGTCACTTTCGTATTTTAGCTTTGATGCAATATTCAAAAATCCACCTTTTTTTTTTTTTTTTTTTTCCTAATCAATTATTTTAAGAAAATCATACGAGTTTATAAGATATTAAAAGTCAAGAACATAACTTGATATTCAAAAATGTTCCTACCAGTATAATAACTTTAAAATAAAAATAATCCTCATAATTTACGTTTAGGTGATATTCTGCTCTATTGGTTCCTGTAATATGGACATCATTAGAGGTAAATTTGACTTTTCTAGATTCCCTTTCTATAAATATTTCAAATAACATTTTAGATACAAATTAGCTAAAATATTTTCTAACGGGCACATATTCATAACATATAGAATAACGTATATTAACAAAAGATATAATTTCAGATAGTTTTTGAAGAAAACCGTATTCCATTATTTTTACAAATTATTGTTGAATACGCATTGAAATTACGTAATAATTTATATTTATAATGCATTTCAATAAAAACACAGAATATATATATATATATACGACGTTTAAAAAGTATTCATAATGCGCATAAATAATCATTATTATTTTCTTAAATATATACATATTGGATTAATTATATATATATATGTGTGTGTGTGTGTGTGTGTGTATGCACTATTTTGGTACTTATTAATTTTCGCCATCTTAAAAAAAAATACACCATTTATATTTTTTTTCTGAAAACAATTTCACTCTCCATTAGTTCGGAAAAATTTTCCTTACATTCTCCTTGCGCGTCTGTGAAACAGTTTACATTTTACTTCCACCGGAAAATGTTTGCTAATAATAGATTTAAACATTAAACATCACTTCTTTGTATCCAGATACAGTATTAGAAAATGTTATTTAAAAAAATTCTTGTTGAATATTTTTGTGCATTACAGAAATATCTTTTATGCAAACAGATACCATTTTGAAAAGTATGAATTTTTTTTTAGGAAAGTTCATTCAGTACGAATGGGGAAAAAATATTATGTAAAAAAAATTATTTGTTTTAATTCTTAGAGTAAAAGCAATTTTCGTTCTTTTCTTCAGCAAACATAAGTAAAATTATTTTTAGAAAAATAAAAAATAATAATGGAAATTTTAAATTTCATTAGAAATCGATTTTGCAGTAAAAGATATACCGTACCAAATACATGTAGTACTTTACACATTATTAATAAAATATGGAAATTAAACGTAAAGATTCTTGTGAAGTTTTATGGGAATATCTCATATTTTATCACCATTCAGTAAAACTTTTATGTAGAATTTTTATAGCATTCATATTTGAAAGACAAATATTTGATTTGTTTAAAATATGATAAAATGTTTAGTTTTACTCTTTTTTCAGAGTATCACATTGGCTATAAGAAGCATTAATACTTAGATATATTCAGCAGTATATTTTACTTTTTTTAAATATATAATCGCTAAATTCGTAAATATATATATATATATATATATATATATATAATCGCTCAGAAAATATTATTAAAAAATATTTATGATTTTTAGAGATTTAAAACACATTGAATTAGACGTAAAGTCCTACATGAATATTTATCTTAAAATGGCATTTAAATTTTACAGTAAATCTTACAAATAAATTGCATAAAAATGAAAAGAAAGTTTCATACAGGAAAGAAAATTTTAGTGCGCATATTTATTACTAGCTGACCCGTCCGGCTTCGCACTGATGAACAAATTTTAGTTAAAGATGGATTGATACGTAAAAAATCAAGAAATATATCAGTTTATATGTTATAGTCAGGCAATATTATTAACTGGAAAGTCAAAATATAATTTTACAATTATTTTTTTAATTAGTTGTTAAATGTTGGCAATTTTTACTTAATGCTATTTATTTATTTATTTATTTATTTCATAAAAAGAAACATTTCTTTACTCATGAATAAAAAATATTGAAAAATAAACCTATGACATGAAAATGTTTTTGATAAAATTGACGTCATAATAGCTTTAATTATTATTTATTTTTTCATTTCGCAAATATATTTAATTTTTTCCATAATTGATTATTATTTTAATAATGTATATTAAAGGAGAAATCAATAATATGAAACAATATTCGTACAATATATACTATTACAGAATCTGGTGTGAAACAACCACGCGACTTCCATTACCCACTATTACACGTAATATATACAATTTTTTGGAGATATTACTTGCATTTTTTGAGATTTTCGAGTAAGAGAAACTTGATACACGTATAAAGACACATACAACAGAGTTTGCATAGCGAGTTAAAAAATAATGGGAAAAAAATAGATAGTTATTTTTTTAAACACGAATTTCCGAGATCTAAAACTGAACTACCTAATCAGGATGACCGTTAATATTCCTGTAATAAGCACGTAATACTTGAGAAAGGTTATCTAAATTGGATTAAAGAAAAAATTTTCAAGAATACACGTTAGAGCCGTTTTTGAGATACCAACTTTTACCAAAACTTAACATACTCAATTATTGACCTAATAACAATAATTACATACAAAAGGATATTTAATAGGAAGTTAACATGGCGAGTTTGAAAAAAATCCGTACAGGCGTTTTTAAAGGAAC
This sequence comes from Salticus scenicus, assembly GCA_963930645.1. Lineage (NCBI taxonomy): Eukaryota > Metazoa > Arthropoda > Arachnida > Araneae > Salticidae > Salticus > Salticus scenicus. The sequence continues at coordinate 338,938,102 of OZ005652.1, read as the reverse complement.
GCACTTGCGAAGTCTGAAATTGAGCTGTTTATAGAGGACGCCTATCAATTTTCCTGAACTAAGCAACTTTTCAATCGAAAGGGCATCTAATATATTATTTATATAGCAACTTTGAAGAAAATCATTAGAGGTGTTTTTGAATATGGGCTTAGGGTCCCATTTCTGGTTTTCGATGACCCAATTCCGGTTTTTCAATTTTCACGAAAATTTGGAAAATTTATCTGTACACCAGACCTGAATCACTTGTGAAGTTTAGTAGTTCTATTTTTATTAGTTTTGGAGATATGATAGCCAGAAGATTACACACACACGTGCACATACACACACACAGACCAATTGCCAAAACCTATACAATACTTCCACTACCTACGGTAGTAGGGTAATTGAAGTAAACACATACATCTCGTATTTACTACGATAATATACAGATTTTCGTATTACGTTTTCGATCGCCAAATACAAAAATCGCCAATGACGATAGATTTCAAATATATGCTTTGTTTTCAATTAAAATATTGAAAATTTTAATTAAAAATTTATTTTACCAAAATTTATTCTAGCTTCTAGCACTTAGAGAGAGACAGTGTAACTTTTGATTATTGAAAGAAAAAAAAAAAAAAAAAAAAAAAGCAATCGGCTTTTTAGTTCCAGAGATCGTTCTCTACATATGCATATAAACCTTTCTTTTTTTTATATTAGTATAGCTATAGAGCATAGGTATATTAAATAGGTTTCCAGTCAACATAATGTAACTCAAATAATTAAATGCTATTTACATTTCAGTAATGGCTGTATGCGCTATGTATATTGAGCAACTTGCCATAACTGTTAGTTGCTAAAAATAGTCGCCAAATAAATTTAAACATCTCAATACGCAAGCGAAGTATGACATCACTGACCGCCCGTGGATGCAAGAAAAAGATTTTCCATGTTAATCGCTCATTGGATTTTTTTTTTTTTTTATTAAAATTATAGAAGAATTATTTCCCGATTTTAATCCTCATATTTGGGTACAGATATGTATTAGTTATTGTATGTATGCGTTAGATTGAGTTATTTTGCTGTCAAATTGACAAAATTTTAATTTTAAATTTCAAAACTGTCACCCTTGGCGTTTTTTGTATTTGGTGATCAAAAACGTAATACGAAAATATACATGCCAGATGTATATTTTCGTAATATGTATTGTACGAAATATTGTTTCATATTATTCGTTACACTCTTAATGTAAGTTTTTAAAATAACCATGATTTTTGAAAGGAATTAAATTATATTCGCCAGATAATTTAGCGATATTTTTTTTTTCTGCCAAGGATGACGGATATCAAATCTATTCCGCTGCAACATATTAGTATATTATATCAGATACTTTATTTAGACATTTGAAAACAAATTTGACTTCAAATTATGATAGAATATTTATCCTTTCCCTTTTAAATAGTTTATTAGTTGGATGTTTATTGTGTAAATATCATCCTTTGAAATGAAATGTTTATGTTTTCAATCGAAAATGGAAATTTGCCATTTTTTTTCTAGAGTTTTGAAATTTAAAATTCCAATTTTATCAATTTTACAACAAAAACAATTTAATCTAACAGATGCACATGATAACTAATACATATCTATATCCAAATATGGGGATTAAAATGGGGAAATAATTTTCCTCGATCTTTATTATTTTTTTACAAAAAATCCAGTTCACTTTTTATATTATTGTTCGCGTGAAAATATATTTTATTATATGTCTAAAAATAAATTAATTCGTAAATCTTTTTGGCAACAATTATAAATTAAAATAAATAATATTATAAAATAGAATTTCTTATTTTATTTTATTTTATTTATTTATTTATTTTTAAATTCCAATTTCGTTTGCACACATCAGTTTAAACCACGGAGTAATAAAGACTCCGTGGTTTAAACATTGATGCTTAGATATTATATCATATCATATCAAATTAAATTATTAGAAAAATAAACACTTTTAATTCTATAATGACGTCAGATTTAACGTGTAAGTTTAACAATTAAAAAAGCTTTATATGAATTTCAATTTAATGCACGTGCAAATATATTTCTTTTTTTTTCACGCCAAGATATTTTAAAAACGAAATGAATATGTAAATGTTTCTTTTATGTTGGCAGCAGCTAATTTTTTTAATATTTCATTATTTCCATTTCTATTACGGCTTCTATGGAGATTTTAATTAAAATGCTCAGATTTTAAACTAAAATTTATTTTATCAAAATTAAATATAGCCTATAACAATATGGCATACTGTAGCTTTCGGTCAGTGAAAGAAGTTTTTATATCGGTTCAGTAGTTTCAGAGATTACCCTCCACAAACAAACAATTTTTTGCGCTTTATATAATGATATAGATATAGATTATCATTTTATTTAATCTGACTTTACAATAAATTGTTTCACCAAGTAATCAGAAATAATGAATTTTCTATTCTGTGAAGATAAATACAAACATAATTTTGAAGGCTGTATCATAATAATTAGAAAACTTTGAATAAACACCATAAAATGCAATAAACTCGCAACAATTGGTTTGGGTCAAAAGAACACACGACCCTTCGTCAGACGAACAATGTAGGCACGAGTTGTGCAGTTAAAGCGGCCACGTACAAAACCTCTCTCAAAGAAGAGCAAAAATATATAAAGACGAATGTGAACATAAATACTGGTGTGAGCAGAATTATGAAATAAAGAAGAAAATAAATAAATCAATAAATATGATTAAAATATGTAACAAAATCTAAAAATCTAAAAAATATCAATATTAAACGAAAATCGAAATTATGTGAGTGATTTCCAAGCATTAGACAAGAACGGAGTGGAAGAAACATCACTAACAAGATTTTTCGAATTTTTGAAAAGGTAAATGGATATCCAAATGAGAAGAGGAGACAGGAGATGAAATTATGTTAGTTTTAGAAAAATCAAAACGATGTCCATAAGCCCAGCAGTGGGAAACAATAGAAGATTTAAAGATATCTTCATTACGAACATTACGACTGTGCTCATTTATTCTATATTTTAAACTCCTTATAATTTGACCAATGTAACCAAAATTTCACTGCGAGCAATGCTTTCTTACTATATCTTAATCGTTCTAAGCCAAATGCATTATATTTATTATTTTCCATATAACAATGATCTTCATACATCGTTCACTGGGATATCCTGAACCTTCCGGATTCTACGCGGAGGAAGAACGGATATGTTTGGGAAATCTGAGGGAAAATCTAATTTGATATTTCTAGGAATGTTTTGACAGAGGTAGTTCTCGGGTACAACGACTAAGCTACGAAATGATGAACTTCCTACGGAGGCCGCTACGGCGGACATTTTGCACTCTTAACGGAATAATGCTGGGAAGGAATATAGAAAATCTGGGACATACCGTGGGAGCTCCTACGGAAGAATATTTGCTATATGGGTTATTATAACAATTATTTTTTATATACGGTTCAAAAATTTAAATTTTCTGTAAATTCTGAAGACATTGCATTGCACATGTAAATTTTAACGAATGAAATTAAGTGCGCCAAATAAATCACCTCTGGAAAACTGCCGCAAATTATTGAATTTTATTCTTATGCGAAATTACAGGGAAATTTAAATGGAGATATTAAATGATGCATTTTACACACATATATATACAGATACATTATTTAAATGGTAAATATTACGTTAAATTATAATTGGAAGTATTATAGTACTTAAGCTGAAATAGAACCTTTTATCTTTTAGTACTATTTAGAAATAAAACATTAAAAAATATTAATGCACAATAAGCATAGAAAGTGATTATTATTTATTTTAACTGAAAACTATGAGAAATATATAAGGATTCTGAATAAACATCTCGGCAGGTGCATTGATATTTTTCACGGTTCATACATTTTTTCATCTTGCAGTTAAAAATTTAATATTATAACAATTTCACTCAGTAAAACCAAAATGTTTTTGTAGTTCACGTAAATATAACGTTCATACACAACCAGCTAATTTTTATACTTTTTTAAAATTTTAGTTAATTAAAAAAATATATATGTTATCAGAAGAAAATTGAAAAAATATTGAATTAACAGTTTGTAAAATGGAACAAGTGCCAAAAATCAAAAATTGAGTTATATATATATTTATTCACTTTACGTTGAAACACATGCCAGTCAAAAGGAAGGAACGAAAATAACTTATTTAACTTAAAAGCAGGTCTAGGAAATATGCATGAGTTTGATTGCTCTAATGGGAACACAAAATTGAAGTCGCAAAACGCAAAATAAGAAAATGCGACAGAATTTATGCACAATACCATTACAAAGAAATGATTTAAATCTCAAAAAATCTGGATCCTACGTGCAACAAATGTTCTCTTCTGATTTTACTAAATTATGTTTTTCTCACTTTTTCTAAAAATATTGATTTTGGATCACATCTTCAAACTGAGGATTCAGTTGTGAGAAGTGTTTGCATATATTGCATGAAAACAATTTGCAGTCTAATGTGAACATACAAATTAATAAAATGGAATATCTTAAAAAGAACACTAAAGTGTATTAAAAAATAATACTAAGATAATATTAGTATCAAATTTAATACACATTTTTTTTTTTTTTTTAATTAATATTATTATTTTTTAATGCTTCCCATAAAACGCGAAAATAAGACTGTGAGAAAATTCCGTATAAGAAAACAATTAAAGATTTTTAATACAGATTTTTAGATTTTTTGAATATATGTTTTTCAATATATTTTGACGAAAATATCGACTTTCTTACGTGTAGAAAGTAGTTAAGAAAGAAAAAATATACTATTTGACAAATGCACATTATATAAAGATTATTTTCGATTATGTCCATATAGTTGACATTTGTGGCATAAAAGTCAAGTAAAGAGTCAAGTAAAGAGTCAAGTAAAGTTTAACCGATCATACCGGAGTCTCTCTCAGACCACTAATTAGCACAACTAGACTTTCTCAAAAAAAGCACTTTCTCCATTGTAGTTTTCGGGATGATTTGGCTAAATTTCGATTTTGTTTTATGAGTCAAAAACCAATGAATAAATCCGTAAAATAAAATTCTAGAACCTTAATTCCGAGTGAAGACAGAGAGTTTCTATATTTTGGCAACACCTAGCTACTGTTTTCATTAAATTCGCTCGCCAAGTCACAAAGTGGGCCCTCCGTGTACGAGTGGATATGTCACCACACTGCTAATCGCCTTCGAGCGTAGGAGAGCGGGTTCGATTCCCGCGCTGGCCCGGGTGTTTTCTCCGATTTTTCGTATTGCAATTCTGTCATGTGCTATCTGTCGTTATCTGACGAAGATTTACAAGCGAACTATAAGTCAAGCATACAAATCTGATGTATATGTTACCAAGTCACAAAGTTTCAACGTTTGTCGCCTAGGGTGGATAATCGTAGAACCACTAATAAAAAAGTTATATATATATATATATATAATGTGTGTGTGTATGTGTAACCATAGAAAATACTATCGTAAAACTACAATTTTAATGTAACTGCTAGAAAAAGAAAAGATCGTTTTAAATAGCAATTTTTTCGTTCATATTTACAAATATTTATCCCTGATTACTATCCAAAACCTAAAATTTTACCTTACATTTTTAAATCTTAAAATTATGTTAACCGTATTATTTAAAACTCTTACTTTATTCAGACAATTTTATAAGTAACAAAAGTTAACATAATGAAATATCTGATTATTTTACAGCTTAAAGTCGTTTGAAGAAATGCTCAGAAACTTATATATAAATAAAGGAAATGATATATATATAGAACGAAGAAAGATGAACTAAAATCATCATCGCTAAAAACGGTACTCAGCAGAAAAAATTCGAACGCTATTGATAGCATTTTGCGTGTTAACTTGCGTGATTTAGTATTTAGAATGATGTAGAGAAAAATAAATAAAAGCCGGAATGCACCGATGGAACTCATTTCTTATCTGATACGAATTGTATAATTAACAAAGTATCTCAATATTTGAGAAGAAAGTCAGCTTGCCGGAAAGAACAAAAATCAAATCTCAATCCCATTTCATGTTATAGGAATTTACAGTAGATATTGTATTTTAGTTCAGGTTACTGTGATAGGTATATTTATTTATGAAAATAAATATTGATGCAAATTCATAACAACAAACTTATGCTTGCTTAAATCAAGGAAATAATGACTGTGTGCATATTATTAATTTATAAATAAATAAATAAATTTTACGCAATAAAATGAAAAAAAAAAAAAATGCAACAAATATTTCTGGACATTAAGAAGTTATTTTGAATTCATGATGTACATTAGTTTTTTTTTTTTTTTTTTTTTTTTTTTTATGAATATATTAAGCATTCCTGTATAGAAAGAGGTACGTAAAATTTAATTTAAGTAATTCAATTCATATTCACACACACATTATTATTATTATTATTATTATTAACGGCGTTTAACGCGTACCTTTAAGTTAAGACCTTTTTTCTGGTATTAAAAGTGTACATAATTTGTCTGAATAAATAAGATATAATACTGCTAAATAGTTATTTCCCTTTACTTTTACTTAACCGGAATTAGAGTTCTACATCGGGTCAAAATCTCGCATTCATCCACGAGTTATCCACTTTGCAGGTGAGGATGGTGTCTACAAGCAAAATATTTCTCTTCAAAGATTTTTTTATACTGTTTTATAACTGTTAACATGCAGAAATTCCATGAAATTTTCCTTGAAGTCCAAATACCCAATTTAAAGAATATATTCTCCATAAAGATATCATACCACCTTGGAAAATAATATTTAGGATATTAACATGGTCATCATTAAAATAAATTTTACTTTGAAAACTTTGCAAAATATTCAAAATTTACAGTTTTCTTAACAGGGCGAAATAGGGCAAAATTTCGAAAAAAAAATGTCCTTTGTGAAAAATATTTTCATCGTAAGATTATCAAACCATTTTGATATACCATTTATGATATTATCATGAACATCATAGACTACGAGTATTTTAATCTGAAAATTTCCTAAATTATTTGAAATTCAGAATTTCCTTAACATGAAGAATAGAGCAGTATTTAATATAAGCTTTCACTTTTGAGTGTATTGCGTTCGAAATAGTATGAAATTGCATGATAACTAATATAAGAAATTGTCACTAATAAAATTAATCAACAGTTTAGAATAAGGTAAATGTGTTAAATTAAACGGTGAATAACCTATTAGGTGGGGCATTTCAGTCTGCCACCTTGTCAAGTGATCTGACAAATTAATTTCTACTGAGATGAATATAGTATATCCTGTTGTAGAAATATATGAGAACAAATATGTGATAGGGAACTGAGCAATGTCCACCTATGTAGATTAGTTTTTTCCTTTCCCTTTCTTTCTTTTTCTTTCTTTTATTTTTTTTAATAATCTATTGTTATGGTGATAAAAGTCTGGAAAAATATTTAAACAATAATCAAAATGAAATGACTCCAATTACTACATCAAAGAAAAAAAAATAATAATAAAAAGGGAAATTCCGAAATCGCATCACTGAAAATTATTGTTCGAGTAACAAAATTATTTTTCTTTTGATCGACCGTAAAGCGTAGAGCGTTATTTATGTAAAACAATTAGATTCGGAGCTATGCAACTCTTTTTTTCTCTCCCTCACTCTTTATTTTTATTTTTTATTTTTTATTTTTGTTACTATTTTTTTTTTTCAGGCAATGTTTTACAGCTTAACAGAGGATGTCAATAAAACTAGGTCGAAGTAATCTTTTTCAGTTTCAGGACACTTTTTCAATGAGAAAATGAATCAGTTTAATTTCACCTATGACTGAATCGTTTAATGCAATAACTGATTGTATAATTAAAACTTTGTTACGTTATGTATTATTATATAAACATATATTTGTTGGATATTATTTATTTTCACATGCGTAAATGTAATTAAATAAAACCATTTTTTGTACAAAAAGTCTATAATGTTCATATATATTTTTTAAATGTATAGAAAGCTTTAAAATCTGTAAAATTTACCTGGAGTTTGTGCACTTATTATTATTATATCAGTTGACTGGGGTGGGGATTCAATAACATTCAACAATATAACAACAAATAAATAAGTGAACATTTTCAATTAATGGCGCTGTAAGCAGCGATCATTTTCACATGATTTATATATATATATATATTAATAATATTTAACATCCTGTCGTTTAGTCTAGTTTTAAAGGCCACAGTAGCCTGGTCGCTAAAAGCAACAGGGTGGTAATGGAAAGATTACGATTAGCTGAAGATTGTCGTGTACGCCAATGGCGACTGCTGCAGGTTAAATATATTGTTGTCGAAGAGTCCTTCAAGTTCTCATCAAAATTATACCCCTGCACTGAGAAAAAAAATATACCATGCCGCCTTCATCTAGAAAGTAAGTGGTTATTTTCTAAATTCCTTAACTAGAAATATAGGTTTCCGAGTTATGCGCATAAGACACTTCAATAAACTGAAGAGGCGAAATGATCGAGAATTTCTAGTCTACACATTTCTAGATGGTAAAACAATCTTCTGAATATTCTGAATCTTTTGTATTGCGAGAAACTCTCGCTTGATTTTCTAGAATTGGGTAATAAACCGAGATTATAGTCTTAAACCTGCCTCTTGTATTTGCATTTATTTGCAGAGATAATTTATTTGCAGAAATTTATTTGCATTTATTTGCAGCAATAACTTCGCCCTCGAGAATAGAGGCAAATTCTCTAGAATTCTAATAGGGGTTTCTAGAACACGCTTTCAAAGGTGACTAGAATTTGTAAGGGAGGCATGGAACTATTTTTTCTAGAGTCACAGTTTGGATTCTAGATGTCAGTTACAGAATTTCTTCTCAGTGTGGAAGTACCGGATCACGGAATTTACTCTGTCCTGATATGTATCGAATTTCGGGCTCTTGTGTTTAGTGGTGATCCTATCTTTTGCTAATTTTCTCGAGTTAAGCCGTTTTTCCACCGCTTGTGGTGGAACGAAATGTGCTCTCCTGCCGCCTTAAATTTGGGATAATTTCACTATTGGGACTTGGAGTTACCAAGTGGTGTAAGTAGCAACAGCAATATTATAGTGCATCAACAAAATCATTGCAGCCTTAAATATCAACTAAGTCAAATTTTTACATTTTGAATGTAGTTCCAATGCATGTTCATAGCAATTGGTGATTTATGCTCAAGGTGCAGGTTTTTATCATTACTATTGCTTTCACAACAGTTAGTCAAAAGGGCATTCTTCCACACACACACACACACACACAAAAAAAAAAAAAAGAAAGAAAAGTAGCATGTTTTACTTATCGCAAAAAATTCTTCTGTATTTTCCTATACAAATTCATGCAGTGCAAATTAATTATTATTCCTTCCGTTATGAATGCAGACAATTTTCAAATTTCTCGATATGTCCAACGGAAGTGGTTTTGTATCGTGCAGATGACATCCTTCCCATTTTCGGGGAAAATTGCAGTAAAGCAGCGCCGCCTGTTGGCAGATATGCACGCAAAAGGAATAAAATTAATATCTCATAATGGCCTTTCCTCATATCAAGCAAAATATACGCAAAAATATCAAGCAAAATATCAAGCAAAATATTATACGCAAAATAACCTGAGATAGAGCCTTAAATTGTAGAAATCGCTGTATAGCAGTGTCACCTTTTGAGGGATTATCACCAAAAGTACTTAGGCATAGTTTTATGTCAATGAATCTACATATGAATGAATTTACATGTGATTATGGGCATGAGTTTTTCTGATATAACCTTCTCTGAAATTGCAGAAATCGCTATATACTAGCGCCACCTGCTAAACTATTACGAAAAAAAAAGATCATTTTGGCACTAATTTATGTCAAAATACATATACATCTACATATAAATTTATATACAACCTGCTGTAGTCCCTGAGATATTGCCTTCTATGGAACTGCGGAAATCGCTGTATAGCAGCGTCAACTTTTGTGCGATTAGAGTATCAAAAGTTGACAGGCACTAATTTGTGCCAAGGTGCAACTACATATAAATTTATATGTAATTCTGTGCAGTATTTCCTGAGATAGAGTTGGAGCAATATTTTGTTACTTTCACTCAGACGCACATAAAGTCAATTGTGAAAATGGTCAAATCGAATTCTGGATCTCTCAAAAATCGGTCATCTTCGAAAATCGGAAGCCGAGAATCCAATTTTTACGAATCCAGTACTATTGAATATAGAAGAAAGTAGACAACGATGAAGGTAATAAAAGAAATGAAAAGATAAATCAATTTAAAAGAAAAATGCAATTTCCAAATAGCCTGTGAGTTTTATTTAGAACTATACATATATATTTACTTCTAATAAATAATTCTGGATGAAAAAGAGAAAAAGAATTGTTCTAAAAAGATTCGTTACCATTTTGCTCTACACAACATTGAATAAAGCAGCATGTGAGACAACATTCACTTAACTATGAAATTAAATAAATTTAATTTAATATAACAAATATGTTTATTGTTTAAAATTAGATTCTGTTTATAGCATAATTATAATTTATGAATTATGCAAGCGAAGAAAATTTCAAGTGGTTTGGTCCCCAGAAAGCACTGTCATTACTTTACGCCAAAAAATTCACCAAATAACTTGCCGGTGAACAAATGAAAATAATCTGGTGTCTCACTCACACGACTTTCTCTTACCCTGAAATTTATTACTATAAGTACGGATTTGAGATTAAGATAACGAGTACTGTTATGTAAACCTATGTTAAAACAATTCAACATAGGGTTCGGAACAGCTTTATTTGACAAATAATTCTATGTGAGATTCTACCGATCTCCCCTCCCCACACCAACTCCCCGTTTCATTATTGTACCTACATTTATAGAGAATTCAAATCTGTTAATAAGTTCATTTAAAAGTATTTAGACAAATTTCACACGAATCATTCCTTGAACCTTATCAATCTTGAACAAACTTTTCTAGTAACAAACGTATTCTCTTCAAAATATATCATTTGGATCACCTGAATTATTTGTTTTTAATTTACTCTAACAGAGACATGCAAAGATGAAAACATAAAACTTGACTTCGGTATTCAGGAAGCCTCAAAATGTGTGAATATACTAGAAACCAATCGATGAATATTTAGCTTAAAAAAACACATTATTTATCATATGGCTTTCAGGAATTAATTTCAGTTCCTGAGCAGATTTCCTAGACATCGTAAAATATTATATGATATAGTACATTGTAGTAAAGCTCTTCCACTACCAAATAAAAAATAATGTTATGGCTTAAATATTGGCAGCCCTGTATACCTTCTGAAAGTTATGTACACATGACATGGTGCACATAAATACAATCCTATATTAATAATTTTGAGTCACTTATTTTTGAAGAAGTTGAATCTGCTGACTCTATATATGGTAATCCTGATTAAATAGTGACGTATTTTTGGAAATGTTCAAACGGACCTCTAAAAAACATCTGACGTCAGTTTTGTCCAAACACTAACGAACAAGATTTTACTAGTTCAAAAATAGTGACAGCATTCAATAAAGAAGGTGATTTTGATAAAGAGGAGCTCAATCAGACAATAATTTCAGTATTTTGCATAATTAACTAATAAAAATACAAATAGAATATGCATAAGTACAAAAATTTGAATAAACACCATAAAATGCAATAAACTCGCAAGAACTTTTCCGGGTCGAAAGAGCACGCGACCCTTTGTCAGGCGAACAAAGTAGGCACGAGTTCTGCAATCAAAGCGGCAACACACAAAACAATTTTAAGTGAAGAGCAAAAATATATAAAGATGTATGTAAAAATAAATGCTGGTGGGATCAGAATTATCAAATAAAAGAAGAAAAAATAAATAAATAATATTAAAAAATAAAACAAAATTCTTAAAATCTTAAAAGTATAAAAATTAAACGAATATCGGAGTTTTTAAGATTAAAAAATATAACAAAATTTAAAAATCTTAAAAGTATCAAAATTAACTTTGATTTATGCTTAACTTTGATACTTTTAAGACTTTTATACATTTTTCTATTTTTTAATGACTATATGATAACCATTTAGAATACCGAATTTGGCCTTCCTGCTACTATTTTTATTTTATTTATTTATTTATTTTCATTTATTTATTTATTTATTTATTTTTTTTTTGAGGTATGCTGATAGAATAACATACACACACCAACAGCTAGGAACATGTTTTTCTGTTTCAGAGGACCTTGGAATGTGTACATTTACTAAAAATTAATTTTTGAAAATTTGACCAAAAATCAATACTTTCTGTACCAAGAGAATGTAGAAAACCGAACGGTACATTCTTGTATTGATTCCAGACTTCAGCAGCGAAAATGAATAAACTAAAAAATTAAAGTCTTTCAATCGAATCAGAAGTTGTTATAAATAATTATTACGATTAATTAATGTGATTTTACATATATTAGTTTATGTCTAAAATTAATATTTATGAATAAAAGATATTACATATTTTTGCATTTTTTTCAGTTCTAACCTGTAAATAAAAATTGAATTACTTTAATTAAAGCACAAACTGTTACTATGTTTTGAGAGATTATTTATTTATTCATTTATTTCTTTTTATTTTGAAATGCATATCGATGAATGGTTAGAAAAATTAGGAATATATTTAATGATTTTATATCTAATTTCAGTGCAAATAAGCAACTTACATTTATTGAAAAATAAATTTAACTGTAGATTTTTTGCAATAATCAAGATTAAAAATAAAGATAATTACATTTTAATAAACAAATGCGCAATTTTTTTTTTATACTACTAGAAAAAAAATTCTTAAATATTTCATATTATTTAACCGTAAATGAACTACAGAAGTAACAGCAAAATAAATGCAGAAAGTATGTTTTTTGAATTATCGGTTACTAAACTAAAAAGAAATAAAGAAATTATTTAAAAAAAAATATTTTTTCTATCCAAATCCAAACTTAATTTAATAGGGTAAAATGTAGCACTAATATAAGAAATATTGTCTCTTAAGCAATTTACTTTTTAAGCATTTTGTAACTTTTCATTAAAAAAACCAATAATCCATCAACTGTTACGCTGTTTAATGCTTAAATTATTTGAAAAAATATTGTCTGCTGAATTTTAGTGTTTTTAAATAAAATCGTTGCTGTTTAAGTTTAAAACAAGTGAGAAAATTTGAAATCTATCAAAACTTTAAGCATTAAAATTACTAATACATGTAATATTGAGAATTTTAATAAACCCTTAAACAAATTATTTCTCCTGGAAATGTAATTAATAATACAGGAAAAAACATAAAGCTATAACTACATAAAATAAAGTTTTCATTAAAAAATAACCAATACAGATTTATACACAGATCATGGACATATCTGTCCACTAAAACAGTTGTCTTTTCAAAAATTCACCTATATATCAAAACTACACAATTAAGAATTTTTCCGCTTGATTTTGAAGTATTATTATCATAAATAACAATCATATTTTTATCTTGACGTGCATAGTTACGTTTTTAGTCTCAAATTGAAAAAAGTATTTTTGTTTGTCCAATGTAAAAAAAAAAAAAAAAAAAAAAAAAAATTACAGTGGAAACAACATTAAAATTTTGCTGTTTTCAAAGTAAATTAGAGGGTTATCATTATATTTTCATAATTAAGAATTTTTTGAAATTCATGAAATAAATAACTGTCACCAAATACAAATATTTTAGAATTTAGAAATTGAAATATACTTTTTTCTTTTTCTTAGTCAAGAAACTTTCTTCAGTAGCCAACTATACATACTTCTACCAACGTAAATAAAACTCTTTCAGGTATAAAACTGCATAGTTTAACTGTAATAGCTTAGAATGTGAATGACGTGATTTTTGACGTCGATATTGTGGATATCCAGTGAGAGGTTTATCCTTAATATGAATAATAAAATTTTTTTAAATACAATTGATCCAGATAAATCCTTTTAAAATGCCACTTTTTTTTTTTTTTTTTTTTTTTTTTTTTTTTACTGAAACATACATTTTTTGATTTTTTCAATTTACTAATCTCGCCAATATCTCTGGATCTTCGCCATTAGGATTCTCTATTTGTGAACTTTATCATTATTGCTTTTGAACTTTATCAATAACTGCATCTCTGTTAATCTAAAACGTTCAGTTGTGATTTACTTGCCTATGATTCGCTAGCCAACAGCGTAGTTATGATTAAACATTTTTTCATTTGTGGAGTTTGTCAACATAATAATAATAATAATAAAAAATATTTAAATGCGAACTTTTGACTATGTTTTTGTATACTAGTCATTGGATATTTTGCTTTATACTAGTCTTTCAAATTATGAAATTACATCGTCACTAGAAAAATTTGCCTCCTGGAATGCAACTTTCGGATCTTAATCCAATTAATGGTAAAATCGACATCGCATATGCAATTTTCACTACGAAAAGTGAGACTATATCTTTCTTGTAATCTAAAATTAATCTAACCGTTCTTCATTTCAGATTTTCTAAATTATGAACCTGGATGTAAACAGAGGTATAAATTTCTTAAAATATGAACAAGTAAACATTTCTCTGACTCTCATTTACGATATTCTTCTGGCGTTTGAAAACCTATTAGTTGCATAAAAATTAGTAAACGCAGATGAGTTTTCTAATTTCTTTAAAATGTATATATTTTGTCCTTGATCTGTAAATTTTACGTGATGATAATAGAGTTATATGGCGAAAAAGTTTGTGATTTTAATATTTTGACCCTTTAAAGTTTTTATAAACTTTAAAGTTTTTTTAAAAATAGCTTTTAATAATTTTAACACGTATATTTCATCTTATTTTTGTTTGAAATTATTGTATTTTTCTTAGTTTATCTGAGAAATTATGGAAAATCAACTTAAAACATTAAGATATGGTGTTACTTTGTTTCTTAATATTTTCTATCATAAATTAGTTTTATGTAATGCAAAAATATCTTCAAAATGTCTAGAGTAATAATATATTTCTGATAACTTACATAAAGATGTAAAATATGTTTTAAAATATGGATATTTAGAATAAATTAGAAAAGAAAACTCAATGAAATTAAATTAACAAAAATCAGTGTTAAAATTTTCAAGTTTCATTAATTTATAAAAATGTTTCTTGAGAAAATAAATATTGTAATTAAATAAGAGATTTTAAAAATAATTGCTATTGGGAATTATATATATATATATATATATATATATATATCCTAAAGAAGTTTCCTAAAGCAGAACTTTTCTTAATCATATTTGAGTCATTTCGAAACACGTTAAATATTAACTTAGATAAACTAATAATTTTATGTCAATGCAAATAATTAGGTAAAAGAATTTCTTGCAATTTATATTTAAGCGTAAAATATCTTAATAAATACACTGATTTATACATTTACATAAATATAAAGACAAGCTATGGAGAAACTTCTGATTGTAAATTTAATTATTTGTTCAGTCTCTGGTAAATAAATTATTTTATGCGGTACTAACAAAAATTATGCTTAATTTCAATTTAGGATTGTACTTGAGTTGATATAAAATAATAACATTTTTTTGAGGGATAAAGAATAAAATGACCGTTTTAAATATTACTTCGCAAATAAAAATGCTTTAATAAAATTGAGTATGTAAATATCGATTCCGCTTTTTTTTTTTTTTTTTTTTTTTTTTTTTTTTGTAAAATAAACATATTTGCTAGTTATAAAAAGAAAAGAAGAAAGAAAGAAAGAAAGAAAAAAAAAACATTTATTGAAATTATGCTTTATCTGCAGCTACAAATTTTGCCTATTTTTTAGGCATTTGATGAATTCCCACTCTTAAGAAATATTGGTCATTGGAGGCGATAAATTTATTAAGCCAATTTCCGATCTCCGGGCGAAAACTGAACCACTGTTCAGAAAGAGAAGACAGCATCGAGCGGAATAAATAGTATTGTGAAAGTGCTCACTACAGTGGGTGGGGAACTTTAGAGGAACTTTTCAGTCCCGTTCTTTTATGTAATTTTTCACAAAGTTTGCAACTTGTGGTTTTTGAATTGTCATGCTGAAAAATTATTTTGTTGTGTCTATCCACTTAACCTGGTCTTTTTTCTACTATAACTTGCTTCAAAAGTATTATTTGTGGTCGGTAAACATCACAGTTGATAGTTTCACCTGATGCTATCAGTACATAATATACAGCATTTTTCTTATTCCACCAGATACAGAGAATAACGTCATTGTAACGAAGATCTCGCTTTGATTGCGATACACCAGCTTCACCTGGCTTCACCCGTATTCACCCAAGCTTTTTATGTTTGGAATTCCCATAATAAATCCATTTTTTTTTTTTTTTTAATCTTACCTGCAGTAAATATTTGATGCAAAATCCTTTTCTTTGGTGCCTTTGAAGCAACATTTCCCAAAGGGTTTTTTGACGTTTCATGTTTTTACTCTTAATGCATGTATGTAATCCTCAAATGATGTTTATTTGGAATAAATTTCGATATTTTGATACTGACATCTGGTAGTTAAAATCAACTACGATCGAGTACAATCATTACCATTTTGTGGTACACATAAGCAGTACTATTAAAGACACCTATTTGGAAAGGACGATAAAGAAGGTAATTCAATAAAGAAGGTAATTTTAATAAAGAGGAGCTGAATCAGACAATAATTTCAGTATGTTGCATAATTAAGCAACAAAAATTCAAATAGAATATGCATAAGTACAAAATTTTGAATAAACACCATAAAATGCAATAAACTCGCAAGAAATTTTCCGGGTCGAAAGAACACACGACCCTTTGTCAGGCGAACAAAGTAGACACGAGTTCTGCAATCAAAGCGGCAACACACAAAACCATTTTAAGTGAAGAGCAAAAATATATAAAGATGCATGTAAAAATAAATACTCGTGGGATCAGAAATATCAAACAAAAGAAAAAAAAAATAAGATTAAAAAATAAAACAAAATTCTTAAAATCTTAAAAGTATAAAAATTAAACGAATATCGGAGTTTTTAAATTAAAAAAATATAACAAAATTTAAAAATCTTAAAAGTATTAAAATTAACTCTGATTTACGTTTAACTTTGATACTTTTAAGACTTTTATATATTTTTCTTTTTTTTTAATGGCTATATGATAAACATTAAGAATACCGAATTTGGCCATCCATCTACCATTTTTTTTTTTTTTTTTTTTTTTTTTTTGAGGTATGCTAATAGAATAACATACACACACCAACAGCTAGGAACATGTTTTTCTGTTTCAGAGGACCCTAGAATGTGTAAATATACTAAAAACTAAATTTTGGAAATTTGACCAAAAATCAATACTTTCTGTACCAAGAGAATGTAGAAAACCGAACGGTACATTTTTGTATTTATTCGAGCCTTCAGCAACGAAAAAGTATAAACTAAAAAATTAAAGTCTTTCAATCGAATCAGAAGTTGTTATAAATAATTATTACGATTAATTAATGTGATTTTACATATATTAGTTCAGAAAGTCCCGTTCTTTTATGTAATTTTTCACAAAGTTTGCAACTTGTGGTTTTTGTATTGTCATGCTGAAAAATTATTTTGTTGTGTCTATCCACTTAACCTGGTCTTTTTTCTACTATAACTTGCTTCAAAAGTATTATTTGTGGTCGGTAAACTTCACAGTTTATGGTTTCACCTGATGCTAGCAGTACATAACACACAGCATTTTTCCTATTCCACCAGATATAGAGAATAACGTCATTGTAACGAAGATCTCGCTTTGATTGCGATAGACCAGCTTCACCCAAGCTTTTTATGTTTGGAATTCCCATAATAAATCCATTTTTTTTTTTTTTTAATCTTATCTGCAGTAAATATTTCATGCAAAAACCTTTTCTTTGGTGCCTTTGAAGCAACATTTCCCAAAGGGTTTTTTGACGTTTCATGTTTTTTCTCTTAATGCATGTGTGTAATCCTCAAATGATGTTTATTTGGAATAAATTTCGATATTTTGATACTGACATCTGGTAGTTAAAATCAACTACGATCGAGTACAATCATTACCATTTTGTGGTACACATAAGCAGTACTATTAAAGACACCTATTAGGAAAGGACGAGTTATATGAACAATTTAGCTTTATTTTTAGAAAAATTTAAATATAGATAAATACACTGAAATGCATTATTAAGATTAAAATCACTTTTAAAAACACGTTTTCTAAAATTATACTTTATTTAAAAATATTTTAATTTTATCCAAAGCTTTTTGCTTTGAAAAATCAAATCGTCATCAGGGATTTAATACATGTTTCCAATGAGCAGTTTTTAAATATTTTTTTACATTTCACGGTTGACAGTTAAGTCCTTTAGTAAACTGAGGAGTGTTGAACAAAAGCAATAGTAACTTTTGATGTCTGGTGAAGTCGGATCAAGGAGCGATGAAAAGGAAGGAGTGGAACTTTCACGGTCACCAAGGCACTGCGTTGTAGGAGTTGTGGCTATTGTAGGATCAACAAAGTGCTGCAAGTAGAAGCTGTAAGTGTTGTAAGATCAACAAGGTGCTGGAAGTAGAAGTTGCAACTAATGCAGGATCACAAAAGTGCCGCCTGTAGAAGCTGTATCTGTTGTAATAAAAATATTTGCAATGTAGGATCGTATTTAAACAATTCGGACAACAAAAATTAAAAGATATTGCAGTATCACCAAAGTGCTGCATGATCCAACCTTCGCCAGACTTACAAGTTACTTTTTTTTTTTGTTCAACACTCCTCAATTTACTAAAGGACTTAACTATCAACCGTGAAATGTAAAATTATATAAAAACTGCTCATGGAAAACACTTATTAAATCCCTGATGATGCTTTGATTTTTCAAAGCGAAAAGCTTTGGATAATTTAAAAATGTTTTTAAATAAAGTATAATTTTATAAAACGTGTTTTTAAAAGTATTTTAATCTTAATATCAATGACACGTGTCTTATCAAAGGTCTTTTTAGAGATAATTTATGAAATGTATTATGCTGTGAATATATATAATGAGAGGAAATCATTTTATGTTGTATTCATAATTAAAGATTCAGAAACATTTATATTCCAATTTACTTCAAAATTTGGTAATTGAAATTTTAAATAATTATTTTATTATTAAGACATAATTGTAACAAATACTGCTTAAAATGTTTTTAAAGCATTATGCTGCATTATTATATTTAAACTTCCACTATAAATAGTATATTATAAATAGCTCGCTAAAAATAATATGCTATAATAAAATAACTTTTTCATTATATATATTAAAAAAAAAAAAAAAAAAAAAAAAAAAAATCTTTAAAATAATTTTATTGGGCTAGCACTGGTAAAACACCTGTTAAAATACTTAAATAATTTTAAATTGTCATCATACTCTCTAAATACGAGTTTTATTATTTCTTTTTATAAAATATGTAATATGGTTAAAAGAGAAATTAACATAAGTGTGGAGGGAGAAAGAATTTAGTCATGATCTTTTTTTTTTTTTTTTTTTTTTTTTTAGAGAGATTAAAAATATGTCATAAGGTGAGGGTATGCTAGTAATTCCTTGTTAGAGCTGTACCTAAGAAATGAATTATATTTTTACACAAATAGATAGTCCGCGATATTTATCAATATTTTATTAGAAAGAAAAAATGAGTTTGCTGAATTCATTACACATGTTATGCATATTAATTATACATATTAACAATCCATGCGTAGCTTTCGAATAGGAGGTAAGAGAAAAGCTTTAAATATTTTTCATAAAGTTTTATTGGTTTTTATTAACACTGATGAAGAGGTGTTTAGGTACCTAAGAATTTTGACCCATTTCTGGTTATATTTGGGGCACTGATTTAAAAAATGCTTTCAGTTTTGCCCGATCATCTCTAGTTTTTTAATTTATTCACATTTTATACTAATGATATTATACTTTTGACAGTGTGGAAATCGGTCAAAATAATGTGATAGTGTAAATTTATAATCATGTTACAACCAAGTGCACAAAATGTAGTGAGTATATTCTGAAATCTTCGCTCCCTTAACACCACTCATTGAGTTTAATTATATTTTAATTATAACATTAATAATAGACATAATAATAATAGCCATATTCATAGGGGTAGTCATTAATAGTAATATTGATAACCCTAAAAATAATAGTAATAATGATAACAGTAATAATGTTCATTATAATTATAATTACAAAGGGCATTCCATAAAAACTGAGAGTTATTTTTTTACGTAGTGGCAACACCACGAAACTAAAAAATAGAAGTGCAGGAGAATTTTCAAACTGTTAACTGTACATTTGTACAAAATTCTAAACGAAGCAGACGATTTTATATTCCTATTTCCGTGCTTGTTTAAAGAACTATTTTATTTGCCCGACAGAAATGGAGATGAGTGATTCAGAGTTAAAAAACGAAATGCGTTGTGCCATAAAATTTTGCTACCGTTTGGGCGAAACAGCTCCAGAAACAGTTAAGTTAATGAAAGAAGCTTACAAAGACAAATGTTTTGGTGAGTCTACGATTTTTAGAAGGCATGGTGATTTCAAGAAAGGATGTTTGTCTGCAGAACTGGCTCTTAATCCTGGGCGAATAAAAAGTGTTGTGAATGATCGAAATGTTAACACTATGTGGGTAATCCTGCAAGAAAATCGGCGAATGACATGTGAGGAGATAGCGGCATCAACAACCATTTCGAAAACGTCGATATTTCGCATTCTACGCAACAATTTACAGCTTCGCTATGTTTGTTCCAGATGGGTCCCTCATCACCTTACTAAAGAACAGATGAAAACAGGAACTCACCAATGTTGTGAATGGAAACAGATGCTTCAAAATGATCCAAATCTCCTAAAGACTATAATAACAGGTGATGAAACTTGGGTGCATCATCCCCTTACCAAGTCCGCAACAAGTGTATGGAAACACACTGATTTTCAACCTCCGAAAAAAATCCTACAAACAAAATCTGCTGGAAAGGTCATGATGATTATTTTCTTTGATCATAAAGGTGTAATCTATCACCATGCTGTGCCTCCAAAAACTACTGTGAACGGTGAATATTATGTTTCAGTTTTGAAAATTTTGCGACAACACATATCGAGAAAGCGTCATGAACTGGTAGAGAATTGGACATTACATCACGATAATGCTCGCTCGCATGTCGTTACTTCTGTTCAGCAATATCTTAGTAAATGCAATATTAAAATCATGCCACATCCCCCTTACAGTCCAGATCTCTCACCATGCAATTTATGGCTGTTTCTGACGTTGAAGGAGAAGCGCCGTGGCAGAAAATTTAATACAAATTCTGAAGTAATTTCAGCAGTGGAGGTTTCTTTGAAGCAGCTTCCAGAAAAGGGCTTCTCTACTTGTTTGGAAAAGAGGGTTGAACGATGGGACCGTTGCATATCATCTGACGGAAGGTATTTTGAAAAAGAATGATGTATTTTTTGCTGTGAATATATTTCTTGATTTTTTATGATTTTACTCTCAGTTTTTATGGAATGCCCTTTGTATATCTCAAAAAATAGAGCTGCTATAACAAAATAGATAAAAATTTCGAAAAAAGCAACACAAAAATACTCAAAAACAGCTTGGAAATTTCAGGCACCAACGAAAAAAAGTTTTATTTGTTGATCTGTGTAATAATATTTTTTCAAAACATGTTTCGTTATAAGCACTCATGAATCTAGAGAAACATAGTTATTAGAGCAAAAGTATTATTGTGTCATTGTTAAAAAACTAGTTAATAACATTTGCTATACTGAAATATTTCTTATTAAACTATTTATGATAACTAATATCAAATAATATTTTTAGTAAATAGTTCGTTCAGCAGTAATATATATTACATTACATATAAACAGAAAAATTAATAATAAAACCTGAAAAAGAATTAACCCGAAAAGAATTCTTCACTCGTAATTTCGAGTTACAGTAGTTATAGATTTTTTTTTCTTTTGTTGGGACACATAGAGACCAAGATACTTTTAGCTCTTGCTATTATCTCTTGAAACGTTTTGCTGCTATTTTTCCACGCTGCAATTCAGAAATCTTCCTGACGATAGCCTTAATGCTTTTTGGGATAATTATTTTTTCTGATTTTATTGTTAAATTTTTTGTTTATATGTAATGTCATTTAATTTTTCTCTTTATTTAGGTTTGCATACAGTCGGTAATAAAAGTATCCTAACACTAGCAAAAATTTCTATGTAAAAAAAAATAGAGTTCATCATATTTTGTTTTGTCGAATCATGTTCTTAGTCAGTCTAAGAGCATGATTCAACAAGGATTTATTTAATAAAACAGTATTAACTCTACTTTTTTTAAATAGGAATTTTTGCTAGTGTTCGGATACTTTTGTCACCGACGATATCGTATAATTGTTGCATTTTATTGCGCATGTAATATGTAAATTCTGTTTAAATTTTACTTATTAATTTTTGTTTTTAATCTTTTGGTATTTTGTTAACACACACGCACACACACATATATATATGTGTGTGTGTACCTAATATATATATATATATATATATATATATATATATATATATATATATATATATATATATATATATATATATATATATATATATATATATATACATATATATATATACATACAGTCGGTAACAAAAGTTTCCGAACACTAGCAAAAATTCCTATGTAAAGAAAGTACATTTCATACGGTTTTGTTAAATAAATCCTTGTCGAATCCTCTTCTTTGTCAGTCTAAGAACATGATTTGATAAGGATTTATTTAACAGAACCGTATGGAGTGTATTTTTTTTTACATAGGAATTTTTACTAGTGTTTGGACACTTTTGTTACCGACTGTATATACATATATATATGTATATAACTTTGAAGTGTAGCTAACTCTCAAGGAATAAATTTAATGTAAATTTGAAGCAAAATTAAAATAATTAAAAAAAAAAAAAAAAAACAAATAGTTAGAAATAGTAAAATTATATGTTTAACACATTCACGCCGGTGCATTTTGTTTACATATTCTTCTCAAAAGTATCCAAGCACTAGCCAATAATTCCGATATCAAAACAGTAAACTTAAAACAATTTTGTTAAATAAATCCTTATCGAATGACGTTCTTAGTCTGAATAAGAACATGACTCAACAAGGATTTATTTAACAAAGCAGTATTAAGTGTACTTCTTTTGGACAGGGATTATTGCTAGTGCTCAGATATTTTGCTGCCGACTGTAGCTGTGACCCACCGGTGGGTCACGCCGGCGTGAACGTGTTAAATATTTGAAATCAAAGTCATCACAGGAAAATTTAATTTGGGAAAAATTAATTCTTTTTGGTCCATGTGCTATTCAGTTGTATTTATTAAAACTTCTGTTACTCAGCTATTACTGGGTTTTAAAAATTAATTTACTATATATATATATATATATATTAATTTGCGATCAGATTTATTTATCTATTTATATATCGATATCTTTATATAGATATCGATACAAACACACACACACACACACACACACACACACACACACACATATATATATATATATATATATATATATATATATATATATATATATTTGGCTACAATTCGATAAGTCAAGTAGTTTTTCCATTACATGAATTTTCATCTATGAAAATCTATCTTTAAAAAATTTCACCTGTGACTATTTATCTTTTAAAAACCTTCATTGTCTGTCTATTTGTCGAGCTAAAAATGTTTCTAATCATATTTTTCTCGTAGTTTATTTTTTCTCATTGAGCTTAGCTCAGTTATTTATAACTTAACATGATCGTAAGCTAAATATATTTTAAAATGCAATTCTTAATGCTTTCTTTTAATTTTATAAATTTTGCTGTCTCTATAAAAATCCTGATACAAAATTAAACTTAAAAGATATATTTTATCCACAGAATTTTGATATTTTTTTTTTCCAATGAAGATAAAATAAAATAATTTTATTTAAAATAATAATAATAATAATTTCTAACTGTAGATTAATTTTTAACATAAGCATATATATATTTTTTTCATAAACATTTTCCTATAGATACACATATTTATTACTTTATTAATATTCCAACTAGAAATACTAATTAAAAATATTACGAACACTTGTCCTTATAAAAAGTTTAAAAATTACAAAACTGTATTAATTCTTTACCGCATGCCAGCATATAAGATCTAAAATTAGAGGAAAGATTTGCTTTAGTTAAGTATTTAGGTTAATGGTTGCAGCCTCAATATAACAAGTGCTAATTTTAATAGTTACTTAATTAAGCAATTTACATTTCTATAGTACTTCTCAAATTGTGGTAGTTAACTTAAAAGACGAGTGAATAGATACTTTGATCAATTTAAATCATCAGAAGTATCGACGAGACAAAGTTCAATAAATTAAATTTTGAATTAGAATTATTCTGTAATATAACCTTCCAAAAGTTTAATCTAGATCATTTAATTTAACTTAAATACGAAATATATATCACACGATACGAATTGATTGAAAGCACTTTCCGACTGTACTTATCAGTTAAGTTGCTTAACACTAAATTAATTTTACTTCCATATCGAACCTCAAAATATAAAGATTTTATTATTATTATTATTATTATTAAGAGAGAAGAAATGGCACAAAATTGTCTTCATTACATTCCTTTATAATAATAATTATGATAAAACGTAAAACAGATTATTTTTGTGTAGCTCTGTATATTATCTAAAAAAAAAAAAAAAAAAAAAAAAAATATGTAGATTAATTTAATTATATATATATATATATATATTTCTTTTTACTATGCAGTAAATAATCTCACAAACTTTTCTTTTCATTATTATTATTCATTCCTTTTAAAAGAAGAAATTAAATATTTGTTGGAACTGCTTTGTATATCCATGTATATAATTTCAAATTTACACATCATATAATGTATTTAAAAAAAAAAAAATCTCATAACATTAAAATATATATATATATATATTGAATTTCTATTTATATCAGATAAAATATACGAACAACTTTGTGGAGTTCTGTAAACCGATAAATTACTCTAATAAAACTTTATTCTGCAAGAATATTAGTTTTGTCTCTTAACATTATAAATTAATTTCATGTTGTTATGTGCGTTATAAATATATTAAAATGTGCATTAAATAGACCATAGTACAACAGAAAATTTTAATTAGCATGGTACACAAACTATGTAAGTGCACATACAAGCTGTTTTATAAATACGAATTTCAATAAAGGACACACACACACACAAAATAATAATAATAATAAATAAATAAACAAACAAATAATGCATATCCTCTTCAATGTATCTAAAAAAAAATTACGATTAATATAGTGTGGACAGGCAAACAGACAAACAGCCTAAGCAAAGTCATAATCAGTTTTAATTTTTTTTTTTTAAGTGTTAAAGTTGACACGGCTGACAGTGAACTTCAATCAGTCTCCATTTATAAATCTCAATCAATATTTATATTTTTCTGTGACCCTGTAACCTGATCCTTAATAATAATCATATCATATTCTATAAAAATCATGCTGTTTTGCACATTAACTCTTCAGTATTCATTGGTTTCACATTGAAACCAAACATTTGAGATGGTTTAAAATATTTAATACAGTGTTTTTTAAATATTTTTTCCATGTTTTAATGAATTTCTAAACTTTTGTTCCTTCTCAGTTCGGTTGATAGCAGCACTGCTCCAAAAGTTTACAAATGATGTTTCAGAGGAAGCTAAATGCAGAAGTCACATGAAATATCTCTTGCATGCGTGAGCGTTGATGGTTTGGTGATGCACTCGATTCTAGTTTTTTCACTTAATGAAGTGCTGAGCTATTATTTTGACATAAAACAAATTTTCAGGGTTTTGTAATTTATTTACAAAGTTTTTTATTAATTGAATTAAATATACACTGATGGAAAAAAAAATCCCAACACCAGGAAGGAGCTGTGCTAGATAAACGAAATTTGGTAAGCGTGTTTATACATCTGAAAGATGACGTCGATTCAAATTTCGAGCTACGCTGATATGTGTGGCGCTAGTAGCGACACTATGAACATGCAAATGAGGTTTGCTTTAAATAAGCGCTGTCAGGTTCGTGATCGTTATTTACAATTGAGATTTGACGTAGTGGGTTAATGTTAGTCAAGGATGCCTCTAAGAAGACGAAGAAGCCATTATCAACAGCTCACTGAGTTTGAACGAGTTCGTGTAGTAGGGCTACGAGAAGGTGGGTTTTCTTTCCGCGATATTGCAGAAAGACTTGGCAGGAATGTATCCACTGTGCATGAGTGTTGGCAGCGGTGGTCAAGGGAAGGTACTGCCTCAAGAAGACCGGGTTCCGGGCGGCCACGTGGCACTACTGAGAGGGAAGACCGCCGTGTTCGGCGTATGACTGTGGCAATCGTACTGCGTCTGCAGCTGAAATTCGAGCTGCAGTTGGCACCACAGTGACACAACGAACTGTTACAAATCGGTTACTTCAAGGACAGCTCCAAGCCAGACGCCCTGTAGCGTGCATTCCACTGACTCCAAACCACTGCCGTTTGCGACGTGAGTGGTGTCAAGCTAGAACTCATTGGAGGACGGAGTGGAGATCTGTTGTGTTTTCTGATGAAAGCCGGTTCTGCCTTGGTCGCAGTGATAGCCGTGTGTTGGTTAGAAGGAGGCCAGGTGAACGCCTGCTAGCGACCTGTCTGCGGCCTAGACACACAGGGCCTACTCCTGGAGTTATGGTTTGGAGAGCAATTTCGTATGACAGCAGGAGCACTCTCGTGGTTATCCCACGCACCCTGACTGCAAATTTGTACGTCAGTCTAGTAATACAACCTGTTGTGCTGCCATTCATGAACAGCATTCAAGGGGTGTTTTCCAACAGGATAACGCTCACCCTCATACCGCTGTTGTAACCCAACATGCTCTACAGAGTGTCGACATGTTGCTTTGGCCTGCTAGATCACCAGATCTTTCTCCAATCGAACACGTATGGGACATCATTGGACGACAACTCCAGCGTCATCCACAACCAGCATTAACCGTCCCTGCATTGACCGCCCAAGTGCAACAGGCATGGAACTCCATCACACAAACTGATATCCGACACCTGTACGACACAATGCATGCACGTTTGCATGCTTGCATTCAAAATTCTGGCGGTTACACCGGTTACTAATGTACCAACATTTCACATTTGAAATGGCTCTTCTCGCCAATGGCTCTGCCTGTGATCTTGAAACTTTAATCAATTAAATATGTTACCTAGACAAATGTATTGCTGAAATTTCATTAGTGTACAATAATTTTTTCTTGGTGTTGGGATTTTTTTTTACATCAGTGTATTTTTAATTTAATAAGGTAAATTTATAGATGTTTCAAACTAAAAATATCTCGAAAATTAAAAATGTTATTTTTTTCTTTTAACATATTTATGATAAGCTATGTGTCTAATAATCGCTTTTCAAATTAGTTTAGTAATTTTAAAAAAAATCATACGTGAACACTGAAGGATAATTATCTTATGATAATTTTGCTATGTCTTGTGCAGTACAAGTATATTAAAAATACGTAAATATTTTTTTCAGAATATAATGTATTGTATGTACGCAAACGAATCTTGCTGTTTATACTGTTAAAATTTGGAGACATGCCACAATTTTGATAATCTGCGGAAGAATGAAATGGGTTTTACGTCCCACTAGTACTACACTAAATACTAGTCGAACTAGTGGCAGTTCGTGACGATCAGGGACTCACGCCTAAATGTGGTCAGGAAACATGCCACCACAATCCGGCCACGACAAATTTTAGATGCACCACCCACCAATTGCGTACACGACGGTCTTCAACAAGTTTGAGTACTGAACCCACAATCTTGCAATTAAGAATTAGGAGCTCTACCGACTAGCCAAAGATGAATCCATTTTCGATTGGAAACATGAATAACAGGTATCAGTTTCAAGAATTACTGAAAATACTTACAAAAGTTGGAGAATGATAGACGGAACAAGCTAAAGCCATAAAGGTGGCCATCATAATTTTAACAGTAGGAACCATAATTTATTGAACGATTATTATTATTTTTTTTTTCATTTTATGAAAAATGATAGACATTATAGACTAACACAAAGCAAAGATATACTTTTATGCTTGACATCCCTAGAATATTTATAATACATACAAAAAAAAAAATGGCCATCAATTAGACTATTTTTAGAAATTAGTATTAATTTATTTTAGTAGCATCTTCATTTTCTTTCAGGGTACCTATTTATAATTAATAAGATTTTCAAAGTACAGTTCTCGATTTTAAAGGCTTTTAAGATTTGAATAAAACATGTAATTACCGAATGAATAATTCATTTCTTTTATTTAATTGAATGTTTATTATTAATATGGTAATTTGCTACTAATTTTCATTCTCAGAAATGACAAAATAACACAACGAAATATTAATAATAAAAATGTAAGCTGGATTATTTTTAAGCTGCAACATTAAAATTCATGACTTTAATTAGCGTGTTTTCCTTAATTTTCGTTTGTTATTATGACTCTAGAGAATTAATTATACGTATGTGTTTAAATAGAAAACTATTTTTAAAATATTTAAAACTATGCAAATAAGAGGAAAATGTCTCCACTACATTGGAAAAAAAATTATTTATTATAATATTTTATATAATACCTATTACGAGAATATTACTTTTTAAAACTTTATTTTTTAGCTCTTTTTATTGCATATAACAGGATATTCACATTGTTAATATTTAGTTACAAATACATAAAATTCAAGTAAATGTAGCGCATTCTGAACTAGAGTCTTGCATCGAATCGTGTAACCAGGTTTTATTACAATACGTTCCGACCCGTTGGTCGAGTAGGTTTGGAGTAAATTAACTTTGAATTAGCTTATTAGTTTTTTTTTTTTCTCAGTGTATCAATAACTCACTGTAAATTAGCTTTAATTAAGCATTATTTAACTTCGTGTAATTACATTTTCAATCCTTTCTAAAATTATTTACCAATTACAACAAAATGAAAATTTACTTGATTTTATAACTTAAAAGTTATTTTACGTGACTTTTAGATGACATATTTTGTATTGATTAAAATTCATTTGCGAGTTCGGGTTGGTAAAAGCTGACTCTTGCAGGACTGTACTCTGAACTTAACCTGAATCGAATATAAAAATTTAAATATGCAGTTTTATAGACGCAGGTAGGGAATACTTTTCTAAACAAATTTTAACAAATATTTGCAACACCAAGTTGACTACATTCTTTTTTTTTTTTTTTTTTAATGTTTAGTTAAAATTTATTTAGAAACTTGCAACTCTTCTTCCACACAAAATATTTTTTGTCTGCACCTTAGTTCTGCGATGAGATTCCATTGGTCCTTTCTCATCAAATGCGTTATTCAACATAGATGAGTTAGTTTTGTTTACATAGCATAACTACACATTTTCTCTCGGTCATAGATCATGCTTGGTTGTCTATGCATATCGTGTTAAGGTTTTCAGTTTTCAGTTTTTTTTTTTTTTTTTTTTTTTTTTTTTCGTGATGTTCCGTCATACTTTTCACATTTTTATCTTAAAATGCAAAAGACGTACGTACATATAGTGTAACCACGTTTCGTAAAACTAACAGTGGGGACGAGTCCAAATTCTTGGAGGAGTGTGAAATTGACTTTAAGGTTGGGAGTCATTCGGCGCTCTCTTATCGCTTATTTTCTCTCTATCACCCCTATTTCAACACTGGGCTCGTTGAGTCATCACTCGCATTGAAGCTTAGGTGGTTTCAAGAAATATGGTTCAAGAATACACGTGTTTTATTGCCCAACGAAAATTATTGTTTACTTTCAAAACTACATATTTTAATGATAATTGTCTAACAAATAACAAAATACTCAAAATCCATCTTATAAATGCTGTCAAAGTATGATTTTAAATGCGAGTAATACGATTTTAAGTTTAATTTTAAGTAACATGAATAAATCTTTCCTTTCCTAAAATTTTGTTGCTTCAGTATATGTTCTCTTTATTCTTTTTTTCTTTCTCAGTTATAAATTTTAAAAACTATTTAAGCAAAATTTATTTTTTAGCTGTTTTAACTTGGTGGTATAAACAAAAAGCAGTTTAATAACTCAACTAATTTCAATGTTATTTTAATTATAATCTTAAATATAAAAAAATTTAATGAATTCATTTTAAAATGATCTCTTAATTTTTCGCAATACTATACATGTCTACGTACCACAATATTTCATTACTAAGTCATATATTTCTATGAAAGTAACATTTTTCATTTTCCGAAAATAGAAATACGTGCCATTAATGATATACGTCATCGTTTACTTTTTATCCTTAACTTGACTGTCGTCTCGATTAGTCAGTTAATAAATACATAATTATAAATATATATTAGTAAATATAAATTAATCAATATCTCATCCTGCTCGGATAATTAGAAATTAAACAAACAAACAAACAAATTACCTTAACATTTTTTAATCCTTTAACGTTCGCTACATGTTATATTTCAGTAATTGTTTAACTGATTTATTAGACATATGTTTGATATTTGTATTTAAATTTGAAAACTTTTTACACACCATAAAATTAATGAAAGCATTACCAATTTCGAAAGGACATGGTCTTTTTTCTTCAGGTTAAAAACATGTCCTATTACCTTCGAGGCAAAAACAAAACAGTCTTGCTTTTGCCTCCAAGGCACTATTCGTACATATAAATTAATCAATATATATAATTACAATATAGCTCATAAAAAACAATACTATTGTAAAAGTCACCCCACCCAGCAAAAACTCTTACCTTTTTTATGCATACGTATTATATTTATAAAGGCACATACATAACCTGCAAAAAGAAGTGATATCTCATAAAAAAACAATACTATTGTAAAAGTCATCCCGCCCAGCCAACACTCTTACCTTTCTTAAAAATTGATTGCAAGATTTGTACTGGAAAATCAAACAAACAAACAAATAAACAAGAATCGAAGTTAATAAAAACATGGTTAAAAAAAAAAAAAAAAAAAAAAAAAAAACTAAGTTCTACATTATTAAAATCATTAGTTGTGGGTCACCTCCAACATACCTATCAATTGCAGCGTTTAGACGCTATCGTATTCACTGGTAAACATACATGCATACCTCTTTATTATAAAAAATGAAAATTGAATTCAGAAGACCTCAAAACTCATAGAAACACAAAAATGGCAAATTTGAATTTTTGCATGATAATATTTCTCGTACATAATATATGATCGGAATTTAATTATATGTATTCTTCCATCATCGGTAATTTTATAAAGTTAACGAATCGCTCTTTTATTTAATCCGCCACATTACTTTTGTTAAAAGTCTGTTTAGCGCGTCCTTTAAGCATTTATTTATTACGAAATCCAAATTTATCAATTATTTATATTTTTTTATTAATAAACATGTTTCTTGTATAAATTTTAAAAATTTTATGGTAAAAGTGTCTTTTAATTTATTTCAACCCATTTTTGTAAAAAAAAAAAAAAAAAAAAAAAGTAAAATGCCCTTTTACTGAGCTACGCTGTTTGACATCCAGCAAGACATTTGTCACATAATAAACGCTGGGAAGGTCATCATAACTGCAACCGCAGATGTAACCGTTATTATGTGAGAAATGTCGAGTTCGTTATCAGCGGTGGCTCAGTGAAAGAGCATCAGCACGTTAAGCGGAGGGCCTAGGTTTAATTCCCGACTCTGGCATTTTTCACATGGTTGGTATATATATATATATATATATATATATATATATATATAATCAGCATTATACTTCAAACTACTTAAAATAAATTTTCAAGGTTGATAAGTTTATCAATAAAATTTCTAAGTAGTTTAAGGTAGTTTAAGAAATTAAATGGTAAAATTGGATATTGGAAGGCATTCTGGCATATTGGGTGTAGAACACAACAGAATGCTAACAACGCAAAATCGCTGTCTGAAAGAAATAGTACTGTCGTACTAATAAATAAATTAATAAAAATAAATAAATAAATAAATATTTTTTAACCTTCTTTTATAATTAATATTGAAAATTTATACTTTACAATAGCGTTTCCAGGAAATATCCTCGAACTATTAGGTTGGTAAAAATGGCGCTCCAGCTACAGTCGGTAACAAAAGTATCCGAACACTAGCAAAAATTCCTATTTAAAAAAAAAAAAAAAAACTACAGTTAATACTATTTTGTTAATAAATACTTGTCGAATAATGTTTTTAGTCGTTTTTGAAAAAATAATTCATTTGAAAATATTGCGACATTTATATTTTAGGCTAATTTTCGATACAAAACAAATGTCTTCAGTAAAGAATTTGATGTGATTTCCCTGGATGTTTTTATCATATTGGGCACAACATTAATTTGTTATTATATCTTTAAACAAATATTGATCAATAAATAAAGAAAGGGAAAATTATAATATTGTTCTTCTCCGGGTTTGCATATTTGTGCATTGGACCATAATGTATCCTACTTTTTTATGTGTCCCTATAATACACAGCATAAATGCTTTACATGTAATGTTTAGCGACGACTGTGGTGTTATGAAATTTTTAAATATATACACACGAAACAATACTGCATTTGTGCAAAAATGTGTCAGATATAAAGGAGGTCTGGGTAGCATCTCAATTAATGGTCACTCCGGTCTTCACATGAATAAAAATGTATCTTATCCATTTCAAAGATTTAGACAATATTTAGACAATCCTTTATGTTTGAACAATAGAAATTATTTTTATCTCATTGGATAAAAATCACAGGTTGCCGCATCGTGTTCGACTGTTGGGCCATTACATTTATGATGGAAGAATCAGTGAAATCGTTTGGAAACCATGATCTCTCAATATGAACCAGAAAGAACATATTTCGAGCATGTTAGGCAGACAAACCATTCCACACCTGGGATGAGTTATTCACTAGGAACAGAACCCCAACCCTTCATTCATAACTTGATAGACTTGATAGATAAAAGGTATTTGAGCTTCTTGTGCGTCAAGAGAAACCATAAACTCTATTAAAATGTATCCCTTACAGCACAGTTAGGCTTAACTTATCCACAGTACATCTTAAGGACGTTTCTGGGATGTCTTTTCATCCAGAAGACATCTTGAAGATATCGTGGGGAAGCGATGTGCTGTCTGGGCTCAAGAAATCACACAATAGTTACACTATTAGAAATGAACTACTTAAAAATGAGAATACCTTTTTGAGAAGATATTCTCAAAAAACGTGGGAACCGTTGATTTTCAAAAATGGGAATATTAGTAAAAATAAGTTTAATTACTTATAACTTAATTTCATGAAAAGCGTTACGATAAATGCTGTAATTAGTTTTTATAAATCCCTTGACTAATGTACGCTGTTAAAACCCACTTTTCTCAAAAAACAAAAAACAACAAAAAAATAAAAAAATAAAAAATAAACAGAATCTTCTCAAAAATAAACAGGATCTTCCCATTTTTAAAATGTTTCATTTCTCATAATAGTGCTGAGTAGGAACATCTTATTTTTAAGATATTTTTTCTCGTATAACTATTCATTTCATATTCACCCTTGTAATACTGTAACGAAAGTTGCATTGTTTGTGAACGCCTTGACTCAGAGATAAAACATCGGTTTACGAAACCAGAGATTGTGGGTTTGATCCCCGTCAAGAGAATTTTTTTTTAACTCTAAATTGTTTATTTTGCATTTATTTATTATGTTTATTATTCAGTTAATGTTAGGCAATTTCTAGTCTTTTCTGAATCCTAGAATACTCTGTTCTAGAAAATCTATCAATTGTACATAAAACAATGTAAAATTTCGTTAAGTTGAAAAATAAAGTTTATTTTATCGTGAAAAATGAATAATTTTCTATAAAACGTATTACAAGAGTGAATATGAAATGAATAGTTAAACGAGAGGGAAAAAAAAAAAAAAAAAAAAAACTTAAATACGAGAAAATTTAGCTTATTTTTGAGAAATGTGTTTTAACTGTGTGCTTTTTCAAAAACACGAATTGTATATTACTCGTTTTGTACAAAAAATGAGTACAATAAAACAAGTGTTTTTTTTTTTTTGTTTTTTTTTTTTTAAATCCAAGAATGGTTTCATGTCTGTGATTATTGCGCCAGACAACAAAACTCTAATTATATTCCAGTATAATGAACAAAACCCTCGCTACCCTTTAATATTTTTGAGTAGTGTAAATAGCTAACAATAACAATTTTAAAAATATTAAATCATTTCATAAATATACAAATTAAACTTTTTATTTTCAATATTTTTTTTTCACTTTCGGTTTATTGAAAAAAACCTATCATTAATATTTGGTTACGCTATTTTGTGATTTTTAAACATTAATAATACTGAATAAAAATAGATATTCAGTTTAGTTTCAGGATATTTGGGCTTAAAATGATATAAAAATTAATTATTAATGATATTTATCGGAAATCTATTAGTTAGATTATATATGGTATGCATTTTCCTTTTTTTTTTTTTTTTTTTTTTTTTTTTAAGAATAGTATAGATATGTACACGTGAAATTCATAAATATGTTTATCTCATGAAATGAAATACATGATAAATATTATTTTTTTCTCCGTACAATCTAATTTATTGTTCATTAGATGCAATTTTTTCTAAAGTAAAATAGATTTTTCGATTACACACACCATTTAACATTAATTTTATTGATCATAAATTACCAGAATATTTAGAAACTGTTTTTGAATTCCATTTTCATTAAAGTAATTTAATTATGACATCTAACAGAGTAAATTTATTAAACATTTAACTTTGACTTCAGTAATTTATTAAAGTTTTAGCCGAAAATGTCAAATAACAGTGAATTACACAGGCATTGGTCTGACATTCACTCCAAATAATTTTTTAGAGACGCGAATTAAATGCAGTAGTGGCTCTGGGTTTGGATCGTATTAAATAAAAAAAACTTTGAATAAATACCATAAAATTCAGTAAACTCGCAACAATTGTTTCGGTTCGAAAAACACATGACCCTTCGTCAGGCAAACAAAGTAGGCACGAGCGTTGCAATCGAATAGGCAACGCACGAAGGAGTGAAGAGCAAAAATATATAAAGACGAATGGAAATATAAATACTACTGTAATCAAAATTATCAAATAAAAGAAGAAAATAAATCTATAATAATAAATGGAAAGGTTTGTCTGTCTGTCTGTCTGTCTGTCTGTCTGTCTATCTGTCTGTCTGTCTGTCTGTCTGTCTGTCTGTCTGTTCTTTTATACGTTCAGCCCCTATTGAACGCAGAAGTACAAGAATTGACATACGGATGCTCTGGAGCCTTTCCGATGTTTTCTTCGAAACAGAACTTAAAAATCTTAATTAGTTTCGGAGATATTAATTAAAATGCTGACCCATATCGATCGCGAAAATGACCAAAAATCCTTATCGCTTAAAAAGAGGATTCTATCAGCATTCAGCAGACGATTTAAACGGCTGTCTCTAACCGCAAAAAAACATGTGCAAGTCATTAATGTCACATGATCTTTAACTGGGGTTAAAAATTGCAAATTTCAAAGTGCTTCAAATTTTCTTTTTCGTACACAACACTTAATATACAACCTATTCAGCACAAAACCAACCTGCAGTTAAAATTTCATCAAATTTCATTAATAAACAAAGCAGTTACATTTTAATTGCTAATTAAATCTTATTCTAACACGTAATCTATCTTTCAATAGACGATAGGAGTTTCCATAGCAACAAAATACATTTGAAGGAACTAAAAAATACTTTTTCTTTCTTTTTTTTTTTTTTACTTCCATTACCCGACTACCGTGGTATATATATATAGGTTTTGGCGAAATAAAAAATATTTTTTTTTCTTTTTACTTCCATTAATAAAACTACCGTAGATAATGGAATTAAAGATTTCACGTGATTTACATGTTTTAGAATGTCCTGATTAGGTTTTCTTTTGTATCACAGCTACTAATTAAAATAATTTCATAAGTAACACATTATTTGAAAGCTTTGTTGATTTGGAATTGAACAGTATATCTTTTAAATTATCGAAAGTTTTCACCAGATTTACACGCTTTAAGGTCTCCTGAATCAGTTTTCTTTTGTATCTCAGCTACTAATTAAAATAATTTCATGAGTAATACATCATTAGAAAGCTTTTTTAGATTTGGAATCGAACAGTGTAATACAGAAATTTGTACCGCCAGATGGCGCTGTAATATTTTAAAATTTCAAAATTTCAATTTCTAATTATGATTAAATTAATTTTAATACATCATTCGAAAGATATTTTAAAGTTCTTTTAAATTATCGAAAGTTTTCACCAGATTTACACGTTTTGAGGTGTCCTGAATCAGTTTTTTTTTTTTTTATCTCAGCTATTAATTAAAAAAAGTTCATAAGTAATACATCATTTAAAAGCTTATTTTAGTTGATACACATTTTAAAGTACTTTTACATTATCGAAAATGGAATTCGAGATTTCACCCGATTTACACGTTTTGAGGTGTCCTGATTAGGTTTTCCTTTGTATCTCAGCTACTAATTAAAATAATTTTATAAGTAATACATCATTAGAAAGCTTTTTTGATTTGAAATCGAACAGTGGATTACAGAATTCTCTACCGCCAGATGGCGCTGTAATATTTTCAAATTTCGATATTTCAATTTCTAATTATGATTAAATTATTTTTAATGCATCATTCGAAAGATATTTTAAAGTTCTTTTATATTATCGACAGTTTTCACCAGATTTACACGTTTTGAGGTCACCTGAATTAGTTTTCTTTTGTATCTCAGCTACTAATTAAAATAATTTCGTAAGTAGTACATCATTAGAAAGCTTTTTTGATTAGGAATCGAACAGTGGAATACAGAAATTTGTACCGCCAGATGGCGCTGTAATATTTTAAAATTTCAATATTTCAATTTCTAATTATGATTAAATTATTTTTAATACATCATTCGAAAGATATTTTAAAGTTCTTTTAAATTATCGAAAGTTTTCACCAGATTTACATGTTTTGAGGTGTCCTGAATCAGTTTTCTTTTGTATCTCAGCTACTAATTAAAATAATTTCATAAGTAATACATCATTAGAAAGCTTTTTTGATTTGGAATCGAACAGTGGAATACAGAAATTTGTACCGCCAGATGGCGCTGTAATATTTTAAAATTTCAATATTTCAATTTCTAATTATGATTAAATTATTTGTAATACATCATTCGAAAGATATTTTAAAGTTCTTTTAAATTATCGAAAGTTTTCACCAGATTTACACGTTTTGAGGTGTCCTGAATCAGTTTTTTTTTTTTTTTTTTTTTTTTGTATCTCAGTTATTAATTAAAAAAAGTTTATAAGTAATACATCATTTGAAAGCTGGTTTTAGTTGATACACATTTTAAAGTACTTTTACATTATGGAAAAATGGAATTCGAGATTTCACCCGATTTACACGTTTTGAGGTGTCCTGATTAGGTTTTCTTTTGTATCTCATCTACTAATTAAAATAATTTCATGAGTAAATAATCATTTGTAAGCTTTGTTGATCTGGAATGGAACAATAGATTACAGAAATTTCTATCACCAGATGGCGCTGTAATATTTTTAAATTTCAATATTTCATATTCTAATTATGATTAAATTATTTCTAATACATCATTCGAAAGATATTTTAAAGTTCTTTTACATTATCGAAAGTGGAATTCGAGATTTCACCTGATTTACAATTTAAAGTTTCCTGATCAGGTTTTCTTTTGCATCTCAGCTAATTGAGTAAGAATAAGTAACTGGAATGGAACAATAGATTACAGAAATTTCTACCGCCAGATGGCGCTGTAATATTGATCTGATATTCTAATTATGATTAAATTATTTCTAATACATCATTCGAAAGATATTTTAAAGTTTTTTTACATTATCGAAAGTGGAATTCGAGATTTCACTTGATTTACAATTTAAAGTGTCCTGATCAGGCTTTCTTTTGCATCTCAGCTAATTGAGTAAGAATAAGTAACTGGAATGGAACAATAGATTACAGAAATTTCTACCGCCAGATGGCGCTGTAATATTTTTAAATTTCAATATTTCATATTCTAATTATGATTAAATTATTTCTAATACATCATTCGAAAGATATTTTAAAGTTCTTTTACATTATCGAAAGTGGAATTCGAGATTTCACCTGATTTACAATTTAAAGTGTCCTGATCAGGTTTTCTTTTGCATATCAGCTAATTGAGTAAGACCGTTCAAAATTGGTATATGCAAGTTAATTAGGAGGGGCTGGAACGGTGGGGAAGGAATAGGCGCGCAGCGCGCATGGGTTTGGGACCCGGTGCGAGTTTTTACCCGATGATAAAAGATTTTTTTATTTTATTTTTTATTTTCTTAATAATAAAAGTTTGAGTTGAGAAGGAATATGCGTGTGGTACAGCGCACGTATATCCTCAAGCGTGCGCGCGCAGCGCGCGTGGGTCTGCGCTGCCGAAGGCAGTGGCGTCCCGGTGTGAGTTTTTACCCGATGCTAAATGATATATTTTTAATTCCTTTTCTTGAGAATGAAAGTTTATGAGTAATAACATTGAATTCTGAGAAGTCATAAGGACAGTGAAGGAATACGTGCGCGCAGCGCACGGGTCTACGCTGCCGAAGGCAGTGGGGACCCGGTGCGACATTTTTCCCGATCAGAATTTTTTTTTCTCTTTTTTTATCACATGATACAAATTAATGCAATTTTGAGAATTCATTAATTATTGTGATTCATTTAAAAATAGTGACCAGCGAAGCGGGCGTAGCCTGCTAGTCTATAATAATAAATGGAAAGGTTTGTCTGTCTGTCTGTCTGTCTGTCTGTCTGTCTGTCTGTTCTTTTATACGTTCAGCCCCTATTGAACGCAGAAGTACAAGAATTGACATACGGATGCGAATGGAAATATAAATACTACTGTAATCAAAATTATCAAATAAAAGAAGAAAATAAATCTATAATAATAAATGGAAAGGTTTGTCTGTCTGTCTGTCTGTCTGTCTGTCTGTCTATCTGTCTGTCTGTCTGTCTGTCTGTCTGTCTGTCTGTTCTTTTATACGTTCAGCCCCTATTGAACGCAGAAGTACAAGAATTGACATACGGATGCTCTGGAGCCTTTCCGATGTTTTCTTCGAAACAGAACTTAAAAATCTTAATTAGTTTCGGAGATATTAATTAAAATGCTGACCCATATCGATCGCGAAAATGACCAAAAATCCTTATCGCTTAAAAAGAGGATTCTATCAGCATTCAGCAGACGATTTAAACGGCTGTCTCTAACCGCAAAAAAACATGTGCAAGTCATTAATGTCACATGATCTTTAACTGGGGTTAAAAATTGCAAATTTCAAAGTGCTTCAAATTTTCTTTTTCGTACACAACACTTAATATACAACCTATTCAGCACAAAACCAACCTGCAGTTAAAATTTCATCAAATTTCATTAATAAACAAAGCAGTTACATTTTAATTGCTAATTAAATCTTATTCTAACACGTAATCTATCTTTCAATAGACGATAGGAGTTTCCATAGCAACAAAATACATTTGAAGGAACTAAAAAATACTTTTTCTTTCTTTTTTTTTTTTTTACTTCCATTACCCGACTACCGTGGTATATATATATAGGTTTTGGCGAAATAAAAAATATTTTTTTTTCTTTTTACTTCCATTAATAAAACTACCGTAGATAATGGAATTAAAGATTTCACGTGATTTACATGTTTTAGAATGTCCTGATTAGGTTTTCTTTTGTATCACAGCTACTAATTAAAATAATTTCATAAGTAACACATTATTTGAAAGCTTTGTTGATTTGGAATTGAACAGTATATCTTTTAAATTATCGAAAGTTTTCACCAGATTTACACGCTTTAAGGTCTCCTGAATCAGTTTTCTTTTGTATCTCAGCTACTAATTAAAATAATTTCATGAGTAATACATCATTAGAAAGCTTTTTTAGATTTGGAATCGAACAGTGTAATACAGAAATTTGTACCGCCAGATGGCGCTGTAATATTTTAAAATTTCAAAATTTCAATTTCTAATTATGATTAAATTAATTTTAATACATCATTCGAAAGATATTTTAAAGTTCTTTTAAATTATCGAAAGTTTTCACCAGATTTACACGTTTTGAGGTGTCCTGAATCAGTTTTTTTTTTTTTATCTCAGCTATTAATTAAAAAAAGTTCATAAGTAATACATCATTTAAAAGCTTATTTTAGTTGATACACATTTTAAAGTACTTTTACATTATCGAAAATGGAATTCGAGATTTCACCCGATTTACACGTTTTGAGGTGTCCTGATTAGGTTTTCCTTTGTATCTCAGCTACTAATTAAAATAATTTTATAAGTAATACATCATTAGAAAGCTTTTTTGATTTGAAATCGAACAGTGGATTACAGAATTCTCTACCGCCAGATGGCGCTGTAATATTTTCAAATTTCGATATTTCAATTTCTAATTATGATTAAATTATTTTTAATGCATCATTCGAAAGATATTTTAAAGTTCTTTTATATTATCGACAGTTTTCACCAGATTTACACGTTTTGAGGTCACCTGAATTAGTTTTCTTTTGTATCTCAGCTACTAATTAAAATAATTTCGTAAGTAGTACATCATTAGAAAGCTTTTTTGATTAGGAATCGAACAGTGGAATACAGAAATTTGTACCGCCAGATGGCGCTGTAATATTTTAAAATTTCAATATTTCAATTTCTAATTATGATTAAATTATTTTTAATACATCATTCGAAAGATATTTTAAAGTTCTTTTAAATTATCGAAAGTTTTCACCAGATTTACATGTTTTGAGGTGTCCTGAATCAGTTTTCTTTTGTATCTCAGCTACTAATTAAAATAATTTCATAAGTAATACATCATTAGAAAGCTTTTTTGATTTGGAATCGAACAGTGGAATACAGAAATTTGTACCGCCAGATGGCGCTGTAATATTTTAAAATTTCAATATTTCAATTTCTAATTATGATTAAATTATTTGTAATACATCATTCGAAAGATATTTTAAAGTTCTTTTAAATTATCGAAAGTTTTCACCAGATTTACACGTTTTGAGGTGTCCTGAATCAGTTTTTTTTTTTTTTTTTTTTTTTTTGTATCTCAGTTATTAATTAAAAAAAGTTTATAAGTAATACATCATTTGAAAGCTGGTTTTAGTTGATACACATTTTAAAGTACTTTTACATTATGGAAAAATGGAATTCGAGATTTCACCCGATTTACACGTTTTGAGGTGTCCTGATTAGGTTTTCTTTTGTATCTCATCTACTAATTAAAATAATTTCATGAGTAAATAATCATTTGTAAGCTTTGTTGATCTGGAATGGAACAATAGATTACAGAAATTTCTATCACCAGATGGCGCTGTAATATTTTTAAATTTCAATATTTCATATTCTAATTATGATTAAATTATTTCTAATACATCATTCGAAAGATATTTTAAAGTTCTTTTACATTATCGAAAGTGGAATTCGAGATTTCACCTGATTTACAATTTAAAGTTTCCTGATCAGGTTTTCTTTTGCATCTCAGCTAATTGAGTAAGAATAAGTAACTGGAATGGAACAATAGATTACAGAAATTTCTACCGCCAGATGGCGCTGTAATATTGATCTGATATTCTAATTATGATTAAATTATTTCTAATACATCATTCGAAAGATATTTTAAAGTTTTTTTACATTATCGAAAGTGGAATTCGAGATTTCACTTGATTTACAATTTAAAGTGTCCTGATCAGGCTTTCTTTTGCATCTCAGCTAATTGAGTAAGAATAAGTAACTGGAATGGAACAATAGATTACAGAAATTTCTACCGCCAGATGGCGCTGTAATATTTTTAAATTTCAATATTTCATATTCTAATTATGATTAAATTATTTCTAATACATCATTCGAAAGATATTTTAAAGTTCTTTTACATTATCGAAAGTGGAATTCGAGATTTCACCTGATTTACAATTTAAAGTGTCCTGATCAGGTTTTCTTTTGCATATCAGCTAATTGAGTAAGACCGTTCAAAATTGGTATATGCAAGTTAATTAGGAGGGGCTGGAACGGTGGGGAAGGAATAGGCGCGCAGCGCGCATGGGTTTGGGACCCGGTGCGAGTTTTTACCCGATGATAAAAGATTTTTTTATTTTATTTTTTATTTTCTTAATAATAAAAGTTTGAGTTGAGAAGGAATATGCGTGTGGTACAGCGCACGTATATCCTCAAGCGTGCGCGCGCAGCGCGCGTGGGTCTGCGCTGCCGAAGGCAGTGGCGTCCCGGTGTGAGTTTTTACCCGATGCTAAATGATATATTTTTAATTCCTTTTCTTGAGAATGAAAGTTTATGAGTAATAACATTGAATTCTGAGAAGTCATAAGGACAGTGAAGGAATACGTGCGCGCAGCGCACGGGTCTACGCTGCCGAAGGCAGTGGGGACCCGGTGCGACATTTTTCCCGATCAGAATTTTTTTTTCTCTTTTTTTATCACATGATACAAATTAATGCAATTTTGAGAATTCATTAATTATTGTGATTCATTTAAAAATAGTGACCAGCGAAGCGGGCGTAGCCTGCTAGTCTATAATAATAAAAGGAAAGGTTTGTCTGTCTGTCTGTCTGTCTATCTGTCTGTCTGTCTATCTGTCTGTCTGTCTGTCTGTCTGTCTGTCTGTTCTTTTATACGTTCAGCCCCTATTGAACGCAGAAGTACAAAAATTGACATACGGATGCTCTGGAGCCTTTCCGATGTTTTCCTCGAAACAGAATTTAAAAATTTTAATTAGTTGTGGAGATATTAATTAAAATGTCCACTCATGTCTAATCTAAAAGCGATCTCAAAGCAGAAAAAGTGGAAAATAAATTAGAAATATTTGTCCGATCGTTACAATTTCGATACCAAATGAAAGGGGCATTTTTTCTGAATCTAAGTGTGCAAGTGGTTTATCGGTACAACAATTAGATTTTTTAAAATTAACTAAAGTATGAATTTTCTGTGGCAACATCATTTCAAATGCCAGACATGAAGACCCATCGTCTGCCTCGAAAAAGGAAATGATTGCAACCGATCAAGATGTCACGTGTTTTGTAGTGGGGAAAAATATTGCAATTTTCAATTTTTTTCAAATTTTAATTCACGTTACATTTGAATTTATATTCGGCCTAGACAGCATATTATAAAGCTACTGTTAAATTTTCATGAAAGTATGTGGATAAACAAAAAAATTAGATTAAATTTTGTATTATATTTTTTTTAATTGAGATATGCCGTTGAAATTTCGTAATATTTCTTTTTAACGCCCGATATTTCGATTCTGAATATTTTTGAAAGTGTAGAATTATTAGGAAGGGCTTGAGGGGGAGGGGGGGGGGGAAGCAAACGGCCAGAAAAAAAAAAAATAAATAAAATAAAATAAAAAAATAAAAAGAGTTACAGCGTTTGAAATTGTTATTATTAGGTTTCAAGGAAAGATAAATCGATTGCGGATATTTTCAAGTGTAAAATTATTAGAAGGGACGGAAAGGGGGGGAGGGGCAAAAACGTAGAAAAGGAACGGTTGTTTCGGAGAAAACAACGGAAAACCCAGAACGCCTTTATTCTTTTATATTTTGCAGAATTTCGAATTCTGATACTTCTTTCATATTTCATACTATGGATTTTGAACAGTATTTAGCCCGGAATTACGCAAGTTTCGGAGAAAACCACGAAAAAGTCAGACGTAAATCGTTTTATAATAGTGTTTATATCATTTTTGTATCTCAGCTTCTAATTAGCATAATTTCAAAAGTAATATGTCATTTTGAAAAATTTTTGAATTGAATTTTAAGAGCAGACGCCAAAAATTTCTGTCACATTCCAGTAACCGACCATCATAAGTAATGGAATTCGAGATTTCACGTAATTTACACGTTTTAAGGTTTCCTGATTAGGTTTTCTTTTGTATCTCAGCTACTAATTGAAATAATTTTATAAGTAATACATTATTTGAAAGCTTTGTTGATTTAGAATTGAACAGTAGATTACAGAATTTTCTACCGCCAGATGGCGCTGTAATATTTTTAAATTTCAATATTTCGAATTCTGAATATGATTAAATTATTTTTAATACATCATTCGAAAGATATTTTAAATTACTTTTATACTATCGAAAGTGGGATTCGAGATTTCACCTAATTTACACGTTTGTAAGTAATACATCATTTGAAAGCTTTGTTGATTTGGAATTGAACAGTAGATTACAGGAATTTCTAACGCTAGATATTTTAAAATTTCCATATTTCAATTTCTAATTAAATTATTTTTAATACGTCATTCGAAAGATATTTTAAAGTTCTTTTAAATTATCGAAAGTTTTCACCAGATTTACACGTTTTGAGGTCTCCTGAGTCAGTTTTCTTTTGTATCTCAACTAATAATTAAAATAATTTCATAAGTAATACATCATTAGAAAGCTTTGTTGATTTGGAATTGAACAGCAGATTACAGAAATTTCTACCGTCAGATGGCGCTGTAATATTTTAAGATTTCAATATTTCAAATTCTAATTATGATTAAATTATTTTTAATGCATCATTCGAAAGATATTTTAGAGTACTTTTATATT
Source organism: Salticus scenicus (assembly GCA_963930645.1). NCBI lineage: Eukaryota > Metazoa > Arthropoda > Arachnida > Araneae > Salticidae > Salticus > Salticus scenicus. Next base: position 338,893,355 of record OZ005652.1, on the reverse strand, counting down.
ATCGAAAGTGGGATTCGAGATTTCACCTGATTGACACGTTTTGAGGTTTCCTGAATCGGTTATCTTTGGTATCTCAGCTACTAATTAAAATAATTTCTAGGTTTACTTTTGCATCTCAGCTAATCGAGTTAGACCGATAAAAATTGGTATATGTAGGGTAGGGGCTGAAAGAGTGGGGAAGGGATAGTCGCGCGCAGCGAGTACGAGAGTGCGCTGCCGAAGGCAGTGGGGACCCGGTGCGACTTTTTACCTGATGAGAAATGATTTTTAAAATTTTCTTCTCTTAAGAATAAAAGTTTCATTTCAGAATATGTGCGCGCAGCGCACGTTATCTTAACACGTGCGCGCGCATCGCGCATGCGTTTGGGATCCGGTGCGAGTTTTCACCTGATGATATTTTTTTTTTTTTTAATTTTATTTTCTTAATAATAAAAGTTTGAGTTGAGAAGGAATATACGTGCACATTGCACGTATATCCTCACAAGCGCGCACGGATATGCGCTGCCTAAGGCAGCGGGGTCCAGGTGTGAGTTTTTACGCGATGATAAATGATATATTTTTTAAATTCCTTTTTTTAAGAATGAAAGTTTATGATTTTCACCCGATTTACACGTTTTGAGGTATACTGATTAGGTTTTCTTTTGTATCTCAGCTACTAAATAAAATAATTGCATGTGTAATATTGCATTTGAAAGCTTTGTTGATCTGGAATGGAACAATAGATTACAGAAATTTGTACCGCCAGATGGCGCTGTAATTTTTTTTAACTTCAATATTTCAAATTCTAATTATGATTAAATTATTTTTAATACATCATTCGAAAGATATTTTAAAGTTCTTTTATATTATCGAAAGTTTTCGCCAGATTTACACGTTTTGAGGTCTCCTGAATTAGTTTTCTTTTGTATCTCAGCTACTAATTAAAATAATTTCATAAGTAATGCATCAGTAGAAAGCTTTTTTTATTTGGAATCGAACAGTGGAATACAGAAATTTGTACTGCCAGATGGCGCTGTAATATTTTAAAATTTCAATATTTCAATTTCTAATTATGATTAAATTATTTTTAATACATCATTCGTAAGATATTTTAAAGTTCTTTAAAATTATCGAAAGTTTTCACCAGATTTACACGTTTTGAGGTGTCCTGAATCAGTTTTTTTTTTTTTTTATCTCAGTTATTAATTAAAAAAAATTCATAAGTAATACATCATTTGAAAGCTTATTTTAGTTGATACACATTTTAAAGTACTTTTACATTATCGAAAATGGAATTCGAGATTTCACCCGATTTACACGTTTTGAGGTGTCCTGATTAGGTTTTCTTTTGTATCTCATCTACTAATTAAAATAATTTCATGAGTAATACATCATTTGAAAGCTTTGTTGATCTGGAATGGAACAATAGATTACAGAAATTTCTACCGCCAGATGGCGCTGTAATTTTTTAAAATTTCATTATTTCAAATTCTAATTATGATTAAATTATTTCTAATATATCATTCGAAAGATATTTTAAAGTTCTTTTAGATTATCGAATGTGGAACTCGAGATTTCACCTAATTTACAATTTTAAGGTGTCGTGATCAGGTTTTCTTTTGCATCTCAGCTAATTGAGTAAGACCGTTCAAAATTGGTATATGTAAGTTAATTAGGAGGGGCTGGAAGGGTGGGGAAGGAATAGGCGCGCAGTGAGCATGGGTTTGGGACCCGGTGCGAGTGTTTACCCGATGATAAAAGATTTTTTTTAATTTTATTTTCTTAATAATAAAAGTTTTAGTTGAGCAGGAATATGCGTGTACAGCGCACGTATATCATCAAACGTGCGCGTACAACGCGCATGGGTCTGCGCTGCCGAAGGCAGTGTGGTCCCGGTGTTAGTTTTTACCCGATGCTAAATGATATATTTTTTAATTCCTTTTCTTAAGAATGAAAGTTTATGAGTAATAACATGGAATTTTGAGAAGTCATAAGGATAGTGAAGGAGTACGTGCGCGCAGCGCACAGGTCTATGCTGCTGAAGGCAGTGGGGACCCGGTGCGACATTTTTCCCGATGAGAAATTTTTTTTCTTTTTTTTTTTTTATCACATGATAAAAATTAATGCAATTTTGAGAATTCATTAATTATTGTCATTCATTTAAAAATAGTGACCAGCGAAGCGGGCGTAGCCTGCTAGTAAATAAATAAGATTAAATAATTTAACAAAATCTAAAAAACTTAAAAATATCAAAATTAAACGAAAATCGAACTTATGTGAGTAATTTCCAAGCATCAGATAAGAACGAATTGGAAGTAATATCATTAACAAGATTTTTCGAATTTTTAAATATATGAAAAGTTTCATGGATATCCAAATGCATACCTGTCAACAATCTCATTATGAATCGTAACATTTTTAGCACCCGTTTTTTTTTTCACACCAGTCTTTTTACTTTCTTCTATATTCAATAGAAGAAAGTATTGGATTCGTAAAAATTTTCGACTTCGGGTTTTTGATGTATTTACAAGTTTTGAGAGCACGATTTGGTCATTTTTAGAAAATGTATGTCTGTCTGTGTGTGTGTGTGTGACAAACTTTTTTGGCAAATGTATCTCAGGAACTACTGCACAGAATTTCATATAAACTGGTATGTAGTTACAGACATAAATTAGTGCCTATCAACTTTTAGTAAAAATTGTCTCACAGGTTGCGTTGCCATCCCGCTTTTTCAAAATTTTTAATATGGTGGTATAGGACAAAATTTTGTATAAATGTGCATAAAGAGAATTATTTTTTAATAATCATTATGAAATATACAAGAACTATTTATAATAGAGATAATCAACTGTGAAAAGAAAATTGTATATGTAGGAGCCCTCATGTATTCCCCTCAAGGGGTGACCTCCCCCCCTGGGGGGAAGTCACCCCTTGAGGGGAATAAATTTTCACGATGGGTCTCTTTCAAAAGAGCTCACCAATATCTTTAAAATAAATGGTTAAACTATCGATTTTTTTTTTTTTTTTTTTTAAATATTTAATGTAATATCGAGAATAAAATGAACTTTTTTTGGATATTCAGTGTTATACTACTTCTCTAATGTGGAGACCGTACTGCATTATCATGGAAGATAATTTCATTAAATGGTGATTTTTAATAAATTATCTTTACTGAGTAAATTTGCATAGGAAAATATAGAAGAAAGTCATGTGATGGCCACAGCATTCTAGTTTTAAAGTAATTTTATTCTTATTTAAACGTAACAACATATGGAGAATTTTAATCAAAAAATAAAGTGGTGTGGGAAAAGGGACGTGTTTTGAAGGGGTGTAATAATCTTACGATTATTAATGAGATGGTTGGCAAGTATGCAAATGGAAAGAGGAGACAGGAGCTCTAACCACGCCCCTTAACAGAAAATATATGCTTTCTATATTTATGTTTTTCGTGCCTTACACATTTGTTCTGATCCGTCTAGTGTTTCGAAAGAAATTTGTTATGTAAAATCACTTTTGCTCTTCCTCGAGGCTATAATCCCTCTATTATCGATAAAGCTATATATAAATTCAAGAATCCTAAACGTTCTGCCCCCAAATTGAACGATTACAGTCTCATCTCAGTTGTTTTATCATTTTATTCATCACTTTCTTTTAAAATTTCTAAAATTCTTTCACCATTTGGTTTTAAAGTCATTTGCAAACCCGTCAACAAAATTAAATTATCTTCTCTTAAAAACCCCATTGGTACTGAAAACAGATTTGGCATTTATGTTACCCGCGTTCGTCGGGCGATTTATGTTATATTGGTCAAACTAGGAGGCAGTTCGAAATCTAGCTGAAAAAATTTGATGGAAATTGTATGCAATATTTTAAAGAATGTATTATGTGGGCGTGGTTTTTATAGTTTTAGTTGGGTACTAAAGGCTGGGGCACTACAATCGAGTTTAGTTTGTGACCAGTTTTATTGTTCCGTGAAGATGAGTATCGTCGACAGCGTTGCTTGTGCCCTACACGCAAGATTACCTTTTCTTTTCATTCTTTTTACTATAGTTCAGATTTTTATAGAAATTCTCATGAATTAACGCATTTTCATAAATATTTATGACATTTTTACTTTTAGAAGTTACATAGTATAATTGGAAAATATTGTAATCATCAAAATATTCTATTATGAGATTTCGGTGTGTCTAAACATTTTAGAGTTACCAATTTCATTATTTTTAAGGGTTTTCTTTCTTTCTTTTTTTTTTCTTTTTGTAAGTGTGTGTATGATGTGATTGGACATGATAGCGACTAAAAGCTTTACCCGACTAAACTCAAAATTAATTCGTATGTTAAAGATAAACATCTAAAGAACTATACTAATTTTCCTGGGAGTAGAATTTACAATTCTTTTGCTCAGATACAAATGACAATTGTTATACAATATGGTTTATGGACAATTATTCGACCTTTGTTTTAGTAATACTGAATTGTTTAAATCAGACAAAAAATTAATACATGCAACACTATTTTGCTAACATGTCCTATGGGTACTATTACTGTAATAACGCGGACGTTCGAAATATAGATAAAAAAAATTGATGGAAATTGTATGCAATATTTTGAAGGATGTATTATGTGATCGTGGTTTTCATAGTTTTAGTTGGATATTAGAGGCTGGGGCAGTTCAATTGAATTTAGATTGTGACCAGTTTTAATATTCCGTGACAATGAGTATTGTGGACAGCGTTGCTTGCGCCCTACATGCAAGCTACCTTTTCTTTTTATTCTTTCACTGTAGTCCAGATTCTTTAAGAAATTCTCATGAATTAACACATTTTCAAAAATATTTATGGCATTTTTACGTTTAAAAGTTATATAATATGATTGAAAAATATTGCAAAAATAAAATCAAAATATTCTATTATGAGATTTAGGTGTGTCTAAACATTTTGAAGTTACCAATTTCATTATTTTTTTTTTTTTTTTTTTTTTTTTTTTTTTTGTAAGTTTGTTTATGGTGTGATTTCACACGACAGCGACTATAAACTTCATCCGAATAAACTCAAAATTAATAGGTATGTTAAAGGTAAACATCTCAAGAGCTATATTGACTTTCCTGGGAGTAGAATTTACAATTATTTTATTCAGACACAAAGTACATTTGTTATACAATATGGTTTATGTTAAATCAGAAAAAAAAAGAATACATGCAACACTGTTTTGCTAACATGTAGTGTTCTATGGGTACTATAATTATGAAGCATTCTCAAATATTTAAAAGGGAATATAACCAACCTATATGTATATACATAAGAGCTTTCTTACAGCATGATCTTCACTAAAATCTGCATTTATATTTTTGTAACTGGAACGAATAAAATAAATCGGATACAATATGCTCCACTGTACAAATATAAGAACTTACCGGAATATACTCAAATTTTTAATTATGATTTTCACTTTTCATATTTTTAAATAAATATTCAATTAATTAGATATTGTTAAAACACCTGGTAACTATTATAAGTAGAGTCCCTTTTTATTTCTTTTAAAATTATCAATGTTTTATATATTAGTAACTAGCAGGCTCTGTCCGTTTCGCTGATCACTATATTTCATTCTATTTAAATGAAATTTTAATAAAATTTCAAAAAAAAAAAAAAAAAAAAAATCGCTGAAATTAGTCAAAATCTAAGTTAAATATCCCGCTGCGGTCGGTAGTGTTTTTTCCGGTCAAAATATGAGGATTCCGGATCCCCAGAGCTTTTTGTAGTGACTTACCCGCTTTTTACTTCCCCCTCTCCCGAGGGTAAGATGGAAATTTTGCAAAATCCTACCAAAGTGCATATTTTGTACCGTTAATAAACACCCACATACAGAAATTCGACAGATTCGATTAGACAGATTAAATTAGTTCTGAGAAATGAAATTTATAAAACAAATTTGAATAAATTTATTATAAAAATATTTACTTTATGTCAAATAAAACTGTTTACGGAGTCATCTTATTCATTGAGTTAACCCTCAAGTAATAAATATGTACGTAGAACCATAAATTAGTTTATCTTCGTAGATTGGAATATATGGCATTTTCTGATTCAATTATTCTTCTAAAAACTAAATTTGTTTTGAAATATTTCATACAGAGTTTGCAAATCTTAAATCTTATCAATATTCTGTAAATTCAAATGCATTAGGATAATCATCAACAGAGACCAAGACATATTTGATTTAGTATATTTTAGGATTTGCTTCTATTCAAATCTATAGCAGCTTGATTGAGTTTGCTTGAAATATCAAGAGATCAGTTGTTTTTATAAATACTAATGTGCAGTTAAACTAAATAAGTTTTATTTTTATACACAAAAACAGTATTTCTCTAAAGTTAGTGTTTTATAAATTGTTTTTATACAATTTATTCTTTACATATAAATGTTTATTTATTTATCGGTAAACTATTGAAATACATATTTATATATTACAACGAAATATCTATTGATAAAAAATAAAGCAAACATAAAAATTAAATGTTTTGTTGTAATATGTTCTTATGTAGGGGATTTTTATAACGATGCAATTTTATTTAGCGTTTGAGAAAAAAAAAAATAAAATAAAATAAAATAAAACTTTCGAAATAAATCGACTTCTTCAAAACGAATTTAATAAATTTCTTTCGTGTGCATCTGTCCCCCATGTAGCAAATTTTGATTAGAAAAGTTTTTCACAAAACTTTATAAGTATTAAACTTCTCCGTGATTGTTTTTTATTTTTCTTATTTACTACATTAAAAAAATAAGTTTCCAACAGTGTGTCTTATCCATTTATATATATATATATATAAATGAGAAAACAGAATTATTTTGAAAAAAAAGCAAAATCTTTATAGCTAATGAAAAAGTTTGCCATGTTTTTGTGAGATTACAAATTGATTATTTGTAATTCCAACTAACGTCTTGCAAAAAAAAAAAAAAAAAAAAAATATATATATATATATATATATATATATATATATATATATCACAAAATAAATACGTGGAAATTAAGTTTAAAAAATTCACGCAAAATCCATAATAGATAAAAGTTTAATCATTAATTCAATAAATATGTCAGAATATGAGATATCTTTTAGATCCATTGCTTTTATAAAAAATATTGTGTGAAAAAACCACACGACTTCCATTACCCACTATTACACGTATTATATGCGTTTTTTGGAGATATATGCCTTTTTTTGAAATTTTCCAGTAAGAGAAACTTGATACACTTCTAAAGACATATAAAACAGAGTTTGCACAGCAATTTAAAAAATAAGAAAAAAAAAATATGATAGAGTTCTTGTTTAAACACATATTTCCGAGATTTAAACTGAACTATCTAATCAAAATGACCGTTGATTTTTCTGTAATAATCACATAATACAGGAAAAAGGGTATCTAAAATGTATTTATGTAACAATTTTTGAGATACCGACTTTTACCAAAACTTGGCATACTCAATAATTGACCGGAAAACAATAATTACCTGTAAAAGGACATTTATAAGGGAGTTAATATGGCAATTTTGAAAAAAAAACGTACAGCAGTTTTTAAAGGGACGCAATTGCAAGACCTGAAATTGAGCTATTTATACAGGACGCTTATCAATTTTCCTGAACTATATGATTCGAAAGGACATCTAATAGAGTGTTTATGTAGCAACTTTGAAGTAAATCGCTAGAGCCGTTTTTAAGATACGGACTTACGGTCCCACTTCCGGTTTCCGATGACCCATTTCTGGTTTTCCAATTATTACTAAAATTTGGAAAATGCATCTATACACTAGGGCTGTATCAATTCTGAAGTTTCCTATTTCTATATTTATCAGTTTCGGAGATATGATAGCCAGAAGAATCCACACATACAGATACACATACATACATATATACACACACACACACTGACCAATTGCCAAAAACTAGTTTTTTGGACTCAGGAGACCTCGAAACATGTAAATCAGGTGAAAACTCGATATCGAATTTTTGGACCAAATACAATACTCCCATTACCTCCGGTAGTAGAGTAATGGAAGTAAACAGTAGGTTTATTTTCAAATTTCAATGCTTAATAATATTTAGAATTTAGTGATATTATAAAATTATAAAACAAAGAAGACTTGTTTCCAAGAATAAAACCAAATCTTTAGGGAAATTGGTAATGTTTATCAGTTTTTGTGATATAATAAAACTATTATTTAACAGCTAGAATTACATTACAACGTGTATAAAAATAATTGTAAAAAATTGTCATATAAAAAATGTCACACATTGATAGGAAAAGTTATTCACAAATCTATATAAGTAATAAATTATATTAAAGTCTCGTACAACGCGGGTGCAAGTTTGTCTCATGAATATTGGAATTTGTATTTTTTAACACCACTAATTTTATATCAAAGCAACTGCTTTATATAGAAACTAAATAGAGTGTATGAACCAAAAGATTGGTACTCTAAAAATTTATTGGTGTTAAAAAGTAAAACAGTTTTATTTATTTGTCACCTCTAAAACCGCGATGTACTAGATTTTACTGTTGTCCATTATAAATTATTCTTTTTTTACTTACTACATTTGGACAATAAAATTGTTTCCATGAGAATGAAAAATATTTTTATGCATTTATCAAAGTAAAAAATAGCATTATTTGGAGAAATAAAGAAAACTTAATATATATATATATATATATATATTTATATATAACAAATTGACTATCTTACTATTACTTGAATTACGTGTAAAATTTGCAAGAAAGAATAAAAGTTTCTGGATAACTGTATATAAGTGTATTAAAAAAAGGTCTGCATATAGGTGTATAAAGTGTATTAAAAAAAAAAAAAAAAAAAAAAAAACGAATCTTTAAATAATAAATGAATTAATATCTATCTTATTTTCGGATTCACGTACTTTAATACTAGCTGGCTTCGCCCGCTTTTTTGGGCACTATATTTAAAGGATTTCTTTTTAATTGAATAATTGAAAAGTTTAAATAAATATATTTGTATTGGCGACTATTTTCTTCACAGTTTTAGTATGGGATCTCCTTGACAATATCAAACATTTTGTGAACTTGTCGAATCTGTGCAACAAAACTATTATTAAAACAAATATTCTCGAAAACAGTCAAATAGAAATGTTAATTCTTTGAATATTCTGGAAACAGTTGAAGCTGTTACTCGTACAGTAAAAGTCATTATTCGATGAATGGTCGAATCAAAGAACGCACGCAATTCGTTTTCGCAGCAGTCACTATAATGCACGAATCACGCACATAAAAAAAAATCACTGTACATCCCTACATCGCAGTGCATGAATCTCAGAACACACAAAACTCGGTTCCGCAGCAATCACTATCACGCATGTTAAAACCAAAAAAAAAAAAAAAAAATCACTGGACTCCCCTATCTCGCTGTGCATGAATCTGAAAACGCACGAAACTCGGTTTCGCGCAATCACTATCACGCATGTTGAAACCAAAAAAAAAAAAAAAAAAAAAAACATTGGACACCCCTACCTCGATGTGCATGCATGAATCTGAAAACGTACGAAATTCGTTTTCGCAGCAATCCCTGTCAAGCATATTAAGACCAAAAATAATCACTGGACACCTCTACCTCAAATCAATGAAAATGAAATATACCAATCAAATCTCTCGTAATTCCTCATTACGTAGCTCTAGTTCAACATAAAATGCACTCAAATTAATGAAAATCAAATAAACCAATCAAATCTCTTGTATTCCTCCTAATGTAGCTGTAGTTTAATGTAAAATACATTAAAATCAATGAAAATCAAATAAACCAATCAAATCTCTCGTAATTCCTCAAAACGTAATTCTAGTTCAACATAAAATACACTCAAATCAATGAAAATCAAATAAACCAATCAAACCTCACGTAATTCCTCAAAACGTAGCTCTAGTTCAACATAAAATACAGTCAAATCAATGAAAATCAAATAAACCCTTCAAATCTTTCGTAATTCCTCATAACGTAGCTCTAGTTCAACGTAAAATACACTCAAATAAATGAAAATGAAATAAACCAATCAAATCTCTCCTAGGATTTTCCATTCTGCGTCAATATAGAAATGGGAAGTTTTATTTTCATATTTTATTAATTAAAAGAAAACTAATCAAAAATTCGAAAATCTGACTTCCATGTGCGCAATGACCCTTCTGAGGGCACCTTTGTGTTAAATCACGTGACTGTCCGAGCTACCGTTTTCGAGAACAGTGAAATATACATATATATATATACAACCTCTGACAATAAAATTCAGTGAATAGTCTTGTAACATTAAGGTAGATGAAAAATTAACGAAAGTTACTTTACTGTCCTTTTAAATAGTCACCTCCCATAACTATGCACCGCTGAGATCTCCTATACATGTCCTGGAAACTTTGCAAGAAGTCTTCTTTTGGGATGGTGTTCAAAAGCCTCGTCACGTGTCGTTGGATGTCAAGAATATCGTCAAATCTCTTTCCTTTCAAATCGAGTTTGAGTCGTGGGAATAGGAAGAAGTCTGGAGGATTCAGATCTGGCAGATATGGTGAATGTTCAATTTGCACCACCCTTTAAACACGCCTGCTTCTGATCGTCAGTCAAGTGATGTTTCACAAGACGACAACACGTTTTTCTTATCTCTAAATTCTGGGTAACGATTTGTCGCACGGATTCACGGTTATCTGCAGTTCATCAGCTATGATGCGCACAGTTAATCGACGATTTTTCGTGTTTAATTTCCTCACTTTCTCAATATTTACGTCACTGACGGAGGTCACCGGTCTTCTGCTATTGAAGTTGTCAGAAACACTTTCCCGGTCCTTTCGAAAACGGGTAAACAACTCGTATACACATTTCATGCACAGTGCTTGTTCTTTATAAACACGTACAGTGCGTTGCATGAATATAAACGCACCTTAGCCTTAAGAATTAGAATGGTATAGAAGTGTAATAAAAAAATATGAATAGGTGAAACTTGAAGCAAACTGTATGTGTGTGATTCAAGAAATGAAATTACGAATCAAAACAACGAAAAACCAATATGATTTTTTAGAAAATAATTTTATTGAATTTATGAAAAATATACGTGTTGCATGAATTTAAACGCACATGTAAAAAATAAATAACTGAGTAAGAAATATTGTATCTATTACTTTGTAAAGCTACCATGGGCTTCTAGAAAAGCCAGTAAACGCCTTGGCATTGACTGATATAGTGGCATGAGTTCATCCAAGCTGATTGTCTTCCAAGTTAACAGAATTGCCGATTTTAGTTGATCATTCGTGTCAAACGGCCTTCCTTTTGCGTAAACACGGCGAACCAGATTACCCCATACGTTCTCCATTATGTATAAATCGGGGCTTTTTGAGGGCCAATCCAGAACTTTAATTTTATTGTCATGGAACCATTTTTTCACGATATGTGCTGTATGTACAGATGCACAATCTTGCTGAGAAATATAATTTCTTCCAGATTTTTTGACTGCTCGACGGCGAAGTTCCTTGTGAGCATCTGGACATAATCTACAGAGTTCAGACTGTTCTTCACGAACTCTAATTCGAAAGTTCCTTTAAAACGTATGGCTGCCCACACCATGACAGACCCACCTCAAGATTGACGTTTTGAACAGTACATTTCTTCAGTTATCATATCGTGCCAGTAGCTGTGAAATCCGTCCTGGCCATCGAGATGAAACTTTTTTTCATCTGAGAAGATGACTTTTTCCCAATTTAGTCGATCTAGAATCCCTTTTCTTGCCCTTTCCAACCAAATATCTTTGTGCTTTTGAGTGAGGGGTGGTTTCGCCTTCATTTTCTTAAATTTAATGAATGTTGCAGCTTTGATAGTTCTCCATATGGTTGTCCGATGAACACCAGCTTGTATTGAGCCTTTTTCTTCGCACAGGAAATATTCTTAGTCTTTGCAGCATTGCATATTCGACATTTGTCGTAACTGGTGAGTTTTTCTGTTCGCTTCTCATACGCTTTTTCCCCATAATTTGCTCCTTTCTTTATATAATTTCGTATAACACTCTCACTTCTTCCGATTCAGTGCCCTATTTCGCGATTGCTAAAGTGTTTACCATGCATAAAGTCAATTTTTATCCTCTCGTCTACTGTCAAAGTTTTTCTTCTTGCCATCCTGTACAAACTCCGTAAATTTTGCACTCAAGCATTAAAACTGATTTTAGAGAATTTTAGCAACATGACTATTTGTGTTTTAATTTAATTCCGGCGGCTCTGTTAAATTTTAAACCCAAAATACAGAGTGCGTTTAATTTCGTGCAACAAACGAATAACAGTGAAAAATAAGAAAATGCTTAAACATTCATTAAATAAGCTTGCATGAGCAGAAACATACTTGCTCAAAACACCTTATTCAGTTGTTAGTCATATCCAATAACTGTAAGTCGCATTCATTCTTTTAAAATTAAAAAAATTCTATTTCTGGCTATTGGAAAAGCTGCGTTTATATTCATGCAACGCACTGTATCAGCATCGCATGAGTTTCTTTAGGTGTCTTTCCAAGCTTAAAACAAAACTTTAAATTGATCTTTTCATTTCGCTGTTCTCAGTTAAGAACCAGCGCACTAAACAAGCACTTTGTAAAACAAGTCTTACACGGAACACAAACGACGCTGGGGGCAGATGGTCAACACCTGCCACTATACAGGTGCAGCGTTTTGTTTTACCAGTGTCGTCAGATCGGCCGTTCTGACTTCATTCACCGAACTTTATTGTCAGATTGATCACTTAATAGTATAAGATAATATCAGATTTACTTCCCAACATTTGACGTGTAGTAATATCACATTCTATTGACATAAAACTGTAACAGTAATAATATTATAGTTTTAAAAAATTAAAGAACACGCTTTTATAGAAATGTGAACTAAAAAGCACAAAATATCTATCTTAGTATTAAAATGCAGAGTAAGAGAAAATCGTGTGAGTGACACACCATAATATTTACATACATTTAAATCTTTAATTAAAATAATTCAGAATTAAACAAAAACCATTTTTAAAAAACCTCCCCTGACTGGGTTCGAACGCTATACTTTTAGGTTCGTAGCGCGGAGCTGTACCTCACAGCCACGGCGTTCACGTAAGGAAAGTCCTTCTTTGCAATATAGATTTTTTGTTTGCTCCCAGAGCGGCTACAAACATACAAACGTACATACATACAAACATACATACAGGTGAAGCTAATAAAAGCGTGTTAAAAAAGAAATGTTTAGAGAAATAGAGAAAACAATTTAAAGAATTTGAAAAAAATTGGCTATAATTTTTGTGACATAACAAACTGATAATAGATTTATTAATAGATTTGCAGTTAAAGTTTTAAAAATAAAATTGTTATATCTAATTCCATTAAAATTTTGAGCAGAAAAGTTTTCCTTTAGTAGTTTAATTTAAAATTAGATAAAAGGTAAATTCTAAAACTATATATAAAACATTAAAAACCTTTAAAATTAAAAGTTCTTAATGTTTTATATATCCTTTAGTAGTATTAAATTTCTGTGGCTATATTTCCGCCTGTTTTTTTTTTTTTTTTTTTTTTTTTTTTTTAAGAAAAAATAGAAGAAAAGTATGTCTGAACGTGTCATGCCATCTGATTCACTTACTTAAAATAATAATAATAATAATTTATTTTCAAATATTTGGTGTTTAAAAGGCAAAATTTGTTGAATGTTTAACATATAATTTATTCATCTCCAAATTGCTATGATAATTTTAAAATCTAAATATGTTAAAATTAAAGTATTAGCATTTTTTAGTTAAAAAAATATATATATATTTTATTTGAAACATTCTCTTCACCTGATCGAATTCAAATAATAATTAATTTAATAAATAAATGTTTTGTTTGAAACACTTTTGCATGAATTGAATTCGAAAAATAATTAATTTAATATATAAATGTTTCGTTTGAGACATTATATTTACCTGATTAAAATCAAACAGTAATTAGTCTTATAAATAAATCGTTTGTTTGAAACATGCTATTGACCTGACTCAATTGAAATAACTAACTTCATAAACAAATTTTTAGCTTGAAAATTCTATTGATTTGATCGAATTCAAATGATTATTAATTTCATAAATAAATGGTTTGTTTGAAATATTTTATTGACCTGGTAGAATTTTTATACTAATTAATTTCATAAATAAATGTTCTGTTTGAAACATTTTATTCCCCGGACTGAATTGAAATAATATTTAATTTCATAAATATATATATATTTTTTTGTTTGAAACATTCTATTCACTCGATTGAATTTAAATATTAATTAATTCCATAACCAAATATTTTATTTGAAATTTTCATATTGACTTGATTAAAGTCAAATAATAATTAATTAATAAAAAAAAAAAAATAAATAACTTTGCCAGTAAACACTACAAATTACAATCAGTTATGAGAGTTATTCTTCGTCAAAATAAAAGCGCGGTTCTTTATCAAATAACGAAAAAAATTAGGCTCGAGTGCATCATCAATTTAGTTGATTTAGCATATGGTTTTCCCTAAAACAATATTTGTTAAATTTTGAAGTATTGCTGATATCTGTCTATCAGAGAAGGAAGAAAAGTTTTTACCAAATTTTTAAGGAAATTAAAGTGTTTACCACAATATTTGGACAGTAAGAAAAGGATTATTTAACTATTAGAAGATATACTATATGAAAAGTTTTATATTAAAGAATACGGAAAAACATAATAATAATAAATAAATGAATAAATCTCAGTATAAATCCATATAAAGGTACCTAAAAATTAAATGCAAAGACAAAGTTTGTTAAAAGTTTAAATAATAAATCTTCTTAAATTTACAATGCATAACACATTTTTTAAATGTACTTTTTATGTGATTAATGGTTCGAACTTTTAAAAACTGATTTTTAAATACAATCATAGACATTTAAATAATCTTTTTTGAACAAGTAATCTTAAGAACAAAAAGAGTTCAAAACCATTAAGCCTCGTTAAATATTTTTAAATGAAATCGCCGATTTTAAAGATAACGACCGATTACAAATCGATGTTAAAGAAAAATACATATTTAAAGTTATTTTTATGTCAACTAACCCTGCTTTATTGGCATAAAAAATTCGTGTAGTGTTTATCTCTATTAAAATTTATTTGTTTTTTATTAAATTGGAAAGTACTTTATTATTGTTCAAAAATCCAAAACTTTTGTTCCAGTTACTGAAAATGTTTAATCAAAATTATTTATTGAGTTCGTTTCATTATATATATATATATATATTGTAACAAAAGAAGTATTTATGATTAAATATATATATATATATAAATTTTCGCTTTATTTTTTTTATGATATTCGTATTAACTTTAAGATTTTTTTTTTTCTAATCAATTACAAAATTTTTTCATTAATTTTATAAAATAATGTAGAATTATTAATTTCAATGTATTACATTTCATTTGGACATTTTTATTTACATATTTTGCAGTTTGTTAAACCATGACAAGCAAGCATTTGTTTCTCCAAAAGAGTTTTTTAAAAAGAAAAATTTGCTTACTGCGTTCTTTATGAAACGGGTATCTGCTGACATAATATTTTTAATAAAAAAAAAATAATAATAATAATAATAATAATAATAATAAATATATATATATATATATATATGCATACAGCACATTTATTTTAGTATGCCCTGATTGCTAGAGAACGAGTTATTTCTTCCGCGCAGCTTACAAAATTGTGTG
Organism: Salticus scenicus; assembly: GCA_963930645.1. Classification (NCBI taxonomy): domain Eukaryota; kingdom Metazoa; phylum Arthropoda; class Arachnida; order Araneae; family Salticidae; genus Salticus; species Salticus scenicus. The sequence goes on along the minus strand of OZ005652.1, from coordinate 338,877,624 downwards.
TAAGATTACTTTGCTAAATCTTCTTTAAGTGAGTTTTTTTTAAATAAAAGTATAAGATTAATAAATTTTTGATACCGCTCATAGTTTCAACAATCGATTTAGTTTAATTTAAAAGTTTGCTGTAGACACAATACTAGAACAAAAAAAAAAAAAACGCACTCTCTTAAAGTGAGTGACCGAATTCGCTTACTCAACAACGGATGCAATATTTTTCGTCGTAATTTGAGTTGAGTTTAGTGTCTCGAAAAAATCAACTCTGAGTAGGATCAGAATTTTTCATTTTTAATTAAAATACAGGTCTTGTACAACGCGGGTGCAAGTTTGCCTCACGAATATTACAATTTTATTTTTTAACACCACTAATTTTATATCAAAGCAACAGCTTTACACAAAAACTAAATCGAGTACATGGACCAATAGGTTGGTACTCTAAAAATTTAGTGGCTTTAAAAAGTAAAAATGTTTTATTTATTTGTCATCTCTGCCACCGCGTTGTACGTGACTTTACTGTAAATGTTCAACAATGAACTTAAATTTGAACAAATATCGAACAGTTTTCATTTCTTGTAATTAAAAATGCGTAATTAAAACTCCTACTGCATGTCCTATTTTGAATGACACAATTTTATTATATGGAAAACCGTTCGTTCTTTGTGTATTGTTTAAAAAAATATTGAGGATTTTTCACGATTAGAAAAGTAAAATATCAAAGTTAAAATAATTCATTCGGTAAATATAACAAACGATTTATAGTCAACTGATAAAATATCAGTGTTTTCAAAACACATAAGCTAGTAATGAACAACTGAAAATAAATAGTGAAATACGTTTAAAAAATTTCTTTACTAAAGAAATACAAAAAAGTAAAAAGAAAAAGAACAATGCATATGCTTAATATATTCAATTCCAAAGTTGTCGTCTATATTTGTTATATTTATTAAAACTAATTTATTAGAACACCTGTAAAAGTTTCAAGAAATCAGTTATAAAGTTTTATTTATAATAAAAATCAACATCATTAATTATAATTCTAGCATTTAGAAATTAATTATATTCTGAATTTTCCATCTTATTTATTCAAGCAATTTTGTAGCTTTGAATAGAAAAAGTTATTTTTCTAATTGTGTCTTTTTTTTTTTTTTTTTTTTTTTTTTTTTAGAATATATTTTGTAAGTTCCTAAAATTTCCTGTTGTGACAGTATTTATAATTCCAAGAAATTTTCACAATTTTAAATCATTGCTGATATTTTAAGAAAGACGTGACCTAACTTTATTTATATAATAATAATAATAATAATAATAAAAAGTTTATTTTAAGGGAAATTAGCACCTTTGACATGGCATCTTTGAAGGTTTCATATAAAAGTTTATATTTCCATTTAATATATATATAAATTGAAATATGTTAGGTTTGTTCAATAAAATATATATTCAGGATATAATTCTTATGATTTTTAATATTTTTTTATAGATTTGATATCTTTAAATCGCATTTTCTCGGTTTGCATTTTTTTCATGAATTCATGTTCTTGAAACTGCTACATTTTTTCAAGAATTTTAACAAAAGACTTAATGCATTTTACGTATGTTTAATAGAACCTACATAGGAGAATTAGAGATGGATTTTGAAATATCTTTAAAAGAAAATACATAAAAAATAAAAATGTAACAAAAATCATGTTTTCTTGGAATTTTTTACATAGACATGCCTTTTTTCATTTTTTGGCCATAAACTTTTTAATAAATTTCAAAATTCATCCCTAAACAAAAGTGTCCGAACACTAGCAAAAATTTCTATGTAAAAAAAGTGCACTTCATACAGTTTTGTTAAATAAATCCTTATCGAATTATGTTCTTACACTGACTAAGAACAGGATTCGACAAGGATTTATTTAACCGTATGAAGTGTACTTTTTTTACATAGGAATTTTCGATAGTGTTCGGACACTTTTGTTACCGACTGTATATAAGTCTTTTCTTAAATATCTGCTGGCCCTTTAGCATTTTAAAGTGCATGGATTCTTTAAAAACTTCAAACAAGGAAAACGAAATTTAAATATTTGAATCCGGAAATCTTAAAAAAGAAAAAAAAAAAGTTAAAATTTCCCTAAATATATATTGTATATTGAACAATCCTAACATAGCAAGAAATAAAAAACTTCTTCACACACCATAAACTTTAAATACGCACAACCGGTTTCGAAAGGACGTAGCCTTTCTTCATCAGGTGCAAACACGTGCAACTGCCTTGGAGGCAAAAGCAAGACTGAAAGCAGGACAAAATCCAGAGGGGGAGGAGCAACACAAACAACCAATAGGAAGCAGCATGCAGGGCAGGACCAATCAGAGAGGAATACACGTACACACACACCACAAAAAGAGGAGGGAGGAAAGGAGTAAACAATTTTTATTTATTTATTTATTTATTTATTTTTTTATTTTTTTTTCCAATAATATTAAACTAATAAGTAAATTTAATAAAATTTATCCATTAATTATTATTATTATTATTATTTTTTTTTTTTTATTAGAATTATTTTATTATAACTAATATCATGTTATAAACATAATAAAGGAAATTATTTAATTGAATTAAACAGATTTTTCCAGGCTGTAGATAGCAAAGTGGAATCAGATTTTTCATTGACAATTTTATCACGATTAAGGTAAATAGCTAAATTTTCCAAAAAATCCAGTTCGGAAACGCGTTTGGCATGAAAGATAATTTTGGCACTCTTAAAATTAAAACTATGTCAAATTCCCAACTGTGCTTCGCAATAGAAGATTTAGAAATATCTTGATTAACAACATACCGAGAATGTTCACGTAAACGACATTCAAGATTTCTTTTAGTTTGACCAATATAAGATAAATCGCAGTTATTACAAGGGACATTATAGATACCCCATTTTTGAAGCTCAGGAACAGGGGATTTGGTTGAAGGGAATTGGAATTTATTGACAGGTTTAAAAATAATGTGAAAATTGAAACGCTTCAAAACTTTCGCTAATTTAAAACATAAGGGGGGATAAAAAGGTAAGACAACAAGATTATCAGGTTTAATTTTATCATCAATGGAAAGAGTAGAATCATAAGTTGGCCTACTGAACTTTTTGAGAGCTTTATCAATTATAGAGGGTCTAAAACCTCTTTTAATAGCAACAGACTTTGAATAATTCAGTTCTTCTTTAAGAGAAGAAGTATCAGAACAAATTTTAAGGGCACGATACACGTAAGTGTAAAAGGTGCCAATTTTTTGTTTAGCCGGATGATTGGAGAGAGCATGGGGAGGGTTAGAAACAGAGAAAGGTTTCCTGTACACAGAGGTTTTAAAAGAGGAATCGTACCTAGTAACTAAAACATCAAGAAAGGGAAGTTGATTACAATTTTCTAACTCGAAGGTAAACTGAATATGGGGATCAATAGCATTAGCAATATTAAGAATGGCAGAAACATCAAACGGATTTTCAACAAGAATGAAAGTGTCATCTACGTAACGTAACCAGCATTTTAAATTTAACATCTTTAATATATTTTTTTTGTTTTTAATAATTTTCCTAACATAGTTCAATTTATAAATATTAACTGGAAATGGAATTTTTTATATGAAACCTTCAGTAGTGCCAACTCAAAGGTGCCAAATTCCCTTAAGATCAAAGTAAAACCATTTAAGCAAGAGCAAAAAGATTTTATCAAATCCGAAATGATAATATTCCTCCCATTAGACGTTGGGAATAAGAACCATCGAAAAACTCGCAACTTCATAGGACGTGTAGTCTGGAAATTCAAGATTTTAGCCAATTAAACGAGATTTAAATTTAAGATGAACATGCCTAACGGAAAATATTTTTTTGTTTAATCCTTATTTTCCATGAAAAGAGAAATTTAGACATACACAAATGGCTATCGAAGCCTTACAAAGCTAATTTTGTTTACGCTAGAAAATTCACTTTCGCCTCTTTAAAAATCGTATTAGAAGGAAACGAATCTACACCTCTATTTGATGTTGTAAAGTAATCGCCTCACTAGACCGGTAAAAGCAAGGCAAATTTGGTATAAAAGAAGGAAAAATCGCAAAGTAATAGAATTATATTTTAAAAGTAATTGTTAGCAACTATCTAACCACTTTCCGTGAGGAAACGTAGCATAGCTATAACGCGTTCACTTTCCATTCGGACGACTTCAGTTCGAACCCGCCGAAATGGAAAAGTTTTTTTTAGCATCAAAAAATTTCACTCAAATCTGGTTCGGTTTAAAAAATATATATATATATATTCTTTAAGTTTCAAGGTAATTTCGTTCATTTAAGATAAACTGCCATCAGAATTTACAAAGAAGTTCAAAAATAAAGAAATAAATAAAGTTTTCTATCTATTTTATTAAAGTAAACTTTTGTTAAAAATTTCCGACCAATTAGGAATTCAAATTACATAGGATATAATATATCTCACCGCTCTGAAAGGGTTGAAGCAACTGAAGAATTCGAGGGGTATTAACTCAGCATAACATGTTGCCTATTAAAGGATGAAGGAGTGAAAGATGGTTCAAACTTATCAAAGTTTCCTTTTCCGTTTAAAAGTAAACCTTGCGCTGTTAAAAGGCTTATTGAAAATACATGGGCTGAAGTAGCTCAACAATTTTAGGGGTATTTACTCAGATTGAGAAGTTACCTTTTAATAGGATGAAGGAGTGAAAAATAGATTGAATTGATCAAAATTTTCTTTTTCGATTTAGAGTAAACGATGATCTGTAAATAGGCTTACTGAAAATAGATGTCTTACAATACCCCATCATTTATTCATTTCCAAATAATTAAATACGAATTTTATCAGGCGAAAAAAAAAAAGATTCTAGTAGCAACTAAACTCGCGCAAACTTTATTTTTGGTCACGTTATAAAAAAATTATCGTACGCTGCAAACTGCCCCACTCTTATAATATTTTCGTGAGACACTACTAAAAAGTTCAACAATAGACAATCATAATAATTTAATGCGTAACTTTAGTTATTTAATAATAATAATAATAGATAGTTAGTGTAAATTATTAAGATACAATTCAAAACTATTCAGGGGCCACATGTGGTGGCCTAGATTTTCTTCTCTCGAAGCTGGTAGACGTGAGATGGCAGTTTTGAACACAGGTGGTGTTCGTCGGCTTAGCCGTTCTACATTTTACGTGATTTTCTGCGAAACTTTGAGTATAAAAGAGTTCGAATCCCTCATAAAGACCCCACACAGGGCACATCCCTCAAGTCTAGGACCCAAGCACATTCAGTTGGGCTTTAACCCAAACACCAACACAAATACCACTGAAAATAAAAAATAAAGAAATGAATAGCTATTATAAAGTTTTTTGTCTTAAATTTTATTTTAAATCTATTTCCTTTTATTCAAATTACTTCGATGCATTTTATTTTTTATATTTAAAACCAATAAGGAGTATTAAATATACGATAAAATATTTTCTAGCAAGATTAAAGTAATAAAATCTTTTTATTATCATTTGAAATTTGAAACTGAAACTATTAGCATTTATGTTAGCACAGCTCGTGAAATCTTGTTTATTTTTCAATAAAACGTTCTTTATGTATGCAGTTTATTGCTTTGAAAAATTCTTATGTGTTTATATGCATTTTATGTTATTTTATTTTTATTTTATGGGTAAATGGAAGATATACCTTTAAAACGAGTTCGTGTTTGCGTTTTCGATACAGATCACAGGCATTGGCGAAATGTTTATATTTTTTCGGAAAAGTTTTTTTTTTTTTTTTGTTCAACGCGTTTTATTTACCTGCTAAAAGAACTAAATATTTAAATTAAAATTTCAAACGGATATTTAAATGTTATTCACACACATCGGGTGTCCATTACATAACTGACACATTTTGAACGTACATAATAAAAACGTAGTTTGAAATAAAAATGCGCCGCTTCCAGAATTGTTATTAGAAAATATTTTTTTTTCAATATATTTTGTTAAAACTAGCAATAAATTCGCTGCCCGGAGGGAAACTAAATAACTCACTTTTTACTGCTCTTTTTACTTTACACGTCAACTCATTTTTTACAGCAAACACGCCTTTTATAATAGCATAAATTCTCTCAAGAAATATTAACTGAAAACGAGACGTTGTTTCTCTATTACTACAGCAGATAGAGATCGACTGGACATTAACTCGGTGGTCGATCTGGCATGATTGTTATATATAATTTCGTTCTGCAATTTTTTTGAATGGATCTCTGCATGGTTCTATAAAGATAAATAAAACCGTCTTTTAGCTTAATTAAAGAAAAAAAAATGCTGGTAAGAAATTATTACATATTATGCTAATCAAGTTGTTGAAGAAACGTCTATGTCTTTTCTTTTTCTTTCTTTTCTTTCTTTCTTTCTTTTCTTTTTTCTTCTTTTTTTTTTTTTTTTTTTTTTTGTTCATTGTCCAGTCTTTCTCTATTTCCAACAGCAGCTATAGACCCTATATTAGGAAGAGACTGGACATTGACAGAAATTCGACCATCTTAGTGCCAAATCAGAACGATCCCCGTAGAATCCAGTGCTTCTTTCTTCGCGATTGACACTTTACTATACAACATAAATGGCGGAAAACTGTGATAAATTTGTTAAAAAAGCAATGCAGAATGTAAATATGTAAATTTTTTTCGTCTTAGACAAAAATAATTGAAAGAAAAATGAATTTTGTCTCTTTTTTAACTTCGATAGAAAAACTTGGGGATTTTTTTGCTATATAATTCTACATTAAGAAAAATACGTTGATTGTGAAAGTAATTTTTTCGTAATTTTTTCTAAGGACGTATTACGTCTTTCGTAATACGTAATTTTTTCTAATACGTAATTTTTTCTAAGGACATGCATTTTATATTTAAAAGCTAGAAAAAAATTAACAGAAATATGGTAATCTTAGTTTTTGTCAAGTAATTAATAAATAAATGTAAAACTATGGCAGAAGAGAGGAAATTATTATTTATTATTTTATAAAAATATTTATGTAATACTTTTACAAGCTAAATATACATATTTTATATATTTCAGTTACACATTATTATTATTATTAATGTCGTAATTATTTATTTTTGTAAAAATATTAACCGATTGTTAAAAATAAAAATTGAAATAATAATAATTTTAAAAATATTAACTAATATTTTTGGAAATTAAAAAAATATGTTTTTATTTATTTTATTTATATTTGCTCATTTCATTGAATTTTTTTTTTCCCATTTTTTTTAATTTTTAAAAATATTTTGTAAATAAAAATAATAACTTATTTAAATGTTATTTATAAAATTTATTATGGCAAGTGTTATATTAAAGAAATTTATTTTTCATATGCTAGTAAATGATGTACGCTTTATTTTCTTTATTTTTATCAATTTATTTTAAGAAAATTGATATATTTTGCGTACTAGTAAATAACCAAAAAATACTTTTTCTAATATAGTTATTTAAAATATGTATTTTAAAATATAGAAGAAAAATACATGCAAATTTAGAAAAATACATTCAGATCTAACATATTAAATATGTCACAAAACTGAAATTAAAAACTAATAGCTAGCAAACAAATAATGTAATTATCTCATATGTCAGAAAATAAATACGTAAAACAGCATGCAATAAGATAATTCAAAGTATTTAAACTATGACATAAAATAAATAATGATACATTTTTATCTTTTTTAAAATATTTCAAAATTAATTTATTTCCCAACAAAGTAAAAATGTAATAAATAGGTTCTCCTCGAGTTATGAAGTAAAATAATCAAAATTTCTGCTCAGCGTAATGTTAAGCAATGGAGTCGTCATAAAGCCGGTATGCAAATGTCCAGTTTCATTCTAATACAGGGTCTCTAACAACAGCTAAACTCCCGACGAAATTGAAAATTAACTTTCATCTATATATTTTCAAAGTTTATTGTTCTTGTAATAATAATGCAGCAAAGGTTGCATATTAAATCTCAAACCGTGTTTTTATTACTTACGTTCAAAATAAGTCAGTCATTTATTGGATACCTGGTATATAGGGGAGAGTGGGGCTGAATGGGACAATAGCTATATTTTTATGTTTTACAAGCATCAGAAACTTGATTTTTTTTTTTTTTTTTTTTTTTTAATGGCAGCACTGAGATTATTCATCAAGCGTAGTTTCAGAACTGTGCTATCTATAGAAGGGCAGAAAAAAATTAAAGTGACTTTTTCAGCTGGCAAAGTAAGTTTTTGCTAATTCAATTAAGTAGTAGTTAAGACATTAACTATTTGCTTAAACTTAATGTAACTCTTATACGGGGAAAAGGCTGAATATTTTATTGTGTTTATGATATTCAAGAGGAATATTGACATATGTTCATTAAGCCTATTTCCTGTTTTATATGATCATGTGATGGTTGAGATGAATGGGACAGTTTAAATGAGGATGAATGGGACATTCCCCACTATGTACTAATTTAAAATTTTACACAAGAATTATATTAAAACGTAAATTAGCCATATTGATTATCAGGATACTTAATTTTGTGGACTTAGAAAAGAGAAATTGAAATTAATTGTTCTGATTTTTGTTTATAGTAATTATGATTAAAAAAATTATAAGTTAGAATATTCAATGCAACTTAAATCAATAATTAAAAAATAAATAAATAAATAAACTAATAATTTTAAAATCACAATTTCAGTCAAGCTAATTAAATAAATCCTCGTGATTATTAATGTAATACAGAATAGAATGAATGCTGATTTTACGGATCAGTCGGAAACAAAAATTTATCAGGATAATTTGTACTATATTATAATAATTTATCTCTTTCTAGTGTCTTATTTAATTATGTATTTTTATATTAGATCTTATTAGATTAAATTACTCAAGCCTAGAGCACTAGGAACTATGCAAACCAACGGACTTTTGCCTTTTGATGTTAATTTGAGTCAATACATCAGTTTATGTTAATTCATAGTGTGTAATAAAATCACATAAACCAATTTAACTTTAAAAATTTATTTACTTTCCATTTTGTTTTGTTTCTTTGTTAATTCCAGTCCTGTCCCATTTGTCCCAAATCATGTCCCATTCTTCTCCATAGGTGTGGATGAATGAGACAATGCACATGCATGTAAAAAAAAAAAATTATTAATTAAAAATAATAATTTTTATTAAAGTTAGTATGTTTATATGTAGTTGATTACTGAAGTGTACTTATGAGCCATGTTACAATATTCTGAAGTATATATGGCCAACGTTATCAATAAAAACATGAAAAATGTCCCATTAATCCCACTGTCCCCTACTGTACACATTTCTTTAAAATTAATTAAGGTTTTTTAATTGTAAAAAATATTACAAACACAAAGACACATGCAAAATTTAAATATTATGCAAATTGTATATATATATATATATTAGTCTAATTCTCTTGCTAGAAAATTTCCGAAGTTCTGTGATTTCATTATTTGTTTGGTATTGATTCGATTTTGTAGTCGATTTTGTTATTTTGACATTTCTACCCATTCTCAGGTATGAGGAATCCAAAAATATGTTAGTATTTATTAGTTAGTTTCTTTTGATTTTATCATCGTATTACAGCTATGCAGAATATTGGTGTTCGGAAAAAACTTCGACTTCGAATTTTTGACGTTTGATTCATATCATAATCATATTATAGCTTGTTCGGAAAAAAATCAACTTCGGATTTTTCACGTTCGATTTGTATAATCATCATTATGTTACAGCTATGCAGAATTCTAACGCCTGGAAAATTTTTTGTCTGCAGATTTTACATATTCGATTCATATCATCATAATATTACAGTTATGCAGAATTTTGGTGTTTTAAAAAATGTCGAACTCAGATTGTTGACGCTTGATTTAAATCGTCATCATATACAACTATGCAGAATCCTTGTATTCAGAAAAAATTTCGACCTGGAATTCTTTATGTTCTTAGACGTTTTAAAATATGAAGAATAAAAAAGTCACAAGGCTGGTGCTGTTTCCATCTGTAAATTTGTCAGATTGTAACCATTTTTTTTTAGGCTTTATTATTAATATGGCAAAAAAAAAATGATCTTAGAGACGTCGGCCAAGATTTTAAATTTATAATATTGGTCAGATCATTTTGTAATTTTAACATTTTCACGTTTGATTTATATCATCATCATCATTATATTACAGCTATGCAGAATTCTAGCGTCTGGAAAATTTTTTGACTGCAGATTTTACATATTCGGTTCATATTATCATAATATTATAGTTTTTCAGAAGTTGGTGTTTAAAAATGTGTCGAAGTCAGATTGTTGACGTTTGATTTACATCGTCATGATATACAACTATGCAAAACCCTTGTATTCAGAAAAAAATTCCATTTGAAATTTTTTACGTTCTTAGACGTTTTAAAATATGAAGAGCAAAAAAGGTCACAAGATTGGTGCGGTTTCCATTTGTAAATTAATCAGTTCATGTTACTTTTTTTAGGCTTTATTATTAATATGGCAAAAAATAATGATTTTTTGAGAAGTAAGGGAAGCTTTTAAATATCATTTATAATATTGGTCAGATCATTTTGTAATTTTAACATTCTCACGTTCGATTTATATCATCATTATAATACAGCTATACAGAATTCTAGCGTCTGGAAAATCTTTTGACGGCAGATTTTACATAGTCGGTTCATATCATGATAATATTACAGTTTTTCAGAATTTTGGTGTTTAAAAAATGTCGAACTTAAATTGTTGACGTTTTATTTACATCGTCATAATATACAACTATGCAGAATCTTTGTATTCAGAAAAAAATTCCATTTGGAATTCTTTACGTTCTTAGACGTTTTAAAATATGAAGAGCAAAAAAGGTCACAAGATTGGTGCTGTTTCCATTTGTAAATTAATCAGTTCATGTTACTTTTTTTTTCAGGCTTTATCATTAATATGGCATAAAATAATGATCTTAGAGAAGTACGGCAAGCTTTTAAATATCATTTATAATATTGGTCAGACCACTTTGTAATTTTAACATTCTACTATGAAAAATATTCGTAAGTTATTCGAAATTAAATATATTTTTATCATCACGGTGCATACTGGAATTTTACATAGACATGCATATGAATTTATTTTTCAGCTTAAAGAAGACGGATTAGTTTAAGTATATTTTTGCTTTCTCTTACCCATAAGGTAGAGAAAGTATTGTTTTTGGGTAAAATTTTCGAAAGTGAGTTTTTGTTATATTTACATGTTTTGAGGTCCCCTGAATCCAAAAATCATGTTTTTTGCAAATGGTCTGTGTGTCTGTCTGTTATCAGCATATCTCAAGAACAAATGATAGCAGAATGTCCAAACTTGGTATTCTAAATGTGTATGATATAGGGATGCTACACTAAGCTTTTCTTTGTGATGAAGCAAATGTTTCGTGTACAGGAACACTCAAGAGAATTCAAATACATTACGTCTATGGGGGAAATTGCAGGTAAGTAGAGTTTAACATAAATTGATTGCACTAAACTAAATGAAATGAGTGTATATTTTTTATATGCATAAAAACATGTTTCATGTAAAATATGGTAGGGAAAACATTCACTGTATTCAGTGTATTTCAGGTTGTGGCGTGAGTTATTAATATGGGATCATATTTGTTTGTACAATGTGATGTGTACATAACATTCAAAAAATATACAGGGCTGCCAATATTTAAGCCATACCATTCTTTTTTATGTGTAAGTGGAAGTGCTTCAGTATAATATTTTAACATGTCCAGGAAAGCTGCTCAGGAATTGAAATGAATTCCTCATAGCCATATGAAGAATAATGTATTTTTTTAAACTAAATATTTATCACTTGGTTTTTTGCATATTTACACATTTTGAGGCTTCCAAAATACCGTAGTCAAGTTTTATACTTCAATCTTTCACTGTGCCTGTTAGAGTAAATTAAAAACAAATAATTTCAGACGATCCAAATGATGTATTTTAAATTTAATACATTTGTTAATAGAATAGTTTGTTCAAGATTGATAAGTTTCAAAGAATGATGAGCGTGAAAGTTGACTGAATAATTTTAAATAAACTTTTGAACTTTCTTCAACCCCCAAGAATTATTTGTCAAATAAAACTATTCCGATGATTGATTTGAATTGTTTTAACATAGGTCTACATAGCAGTACTCGTTAACTTAAATCTTAATATCCGATCTGTACTTTTAGCATTATATTTCAGGGTAAGAGAAAGTCGTGTGAGTGACACACCAGATTATTTAGAATAGAATGGTCAAAAGCATATTCCTTTGATTAAAATATAATTATAAAAAATATATTGAACGCTACTTTCGTTATTGACTTAGTTTTTTTTTTTTTTTTTTTTTTTTTTTTTAGGGGGGGGGGGGGGAGGGGGGCGTTTGTTTTTTAACAGAAAAAAACTGTGACTAATGGGAAAGACAAATTTTATTTTTAAACTAATTCTTCTCCCAAAATTTTGTGATGCTCAAAGCAAATTCAATTGAATAGTTTTTTTTTTTTTTTAAATATAATGAAAAAATAGGTTTATTGATATTTTAGGAGACGAAAGTACCATTCATGGTTGGCACTTTTCATGTTGGTTGCACTTTCTTGGTGATAATTTTCTCTATGTCGCCATGAATCCTAAATATTAGTTTTTATTTCTAAATGCCATTTTATTTTATTTTATTTTATTTATTTATTTTTCATCTTTCATTTTTGGGATTAATTTTATAATTTCTATTAATATTTAAATTTTTAAATTTATTTTATAAAAGAAAACTTTGTTTTATATGACATTTGTTATAAAACAATTTGAAATTTAACATACGAATTTTAGTAAATGTGCTATTCAAATATTTTTCTTGTGGTAATAGAAAATAGGGATATCAATATAAAAGTAAAATATTAAATAGAAATGTTTATTTCCGGTAATAAAGAAATAAAGGAAAATGCCGAATTGAATTATTTACTAAAAACTATTAACGAAGTTAATAAATATTAACAAAAGACTATTTTGATTTCTTTTATTAATCTTTGCAAATATCTATCATTAAAATTCTTATATTATATAGGTCCACGATTGAATTTTTTTTCAAGGTGATGTGTTTTCATGATGAGTTTTTGAATACATATTAAAGACAAAATATTAGAAAATTTCCATCATGAACAGTTTTCTCAGAAAAGGAACTTGAAACTCCATTTTCTCAACAACATCTCAGTTATATTCCGTAAAATCTATGTGTTGTGGTTGAAAAGCAAGGACAGCGATTTCATCAAGAAATCAAAGAAATGGAAAGGAGGTGTCAGAGCCATTGTAATTTTAACATATTATTAATATATCTGTTAACAGATTATTGTTGAATGCTTCATAGAATGTTCCCTCAAGCCGTGAACAAGTTTAAAATTTTTAAACGGAGCTTCGATAAAAAGAAAGACATTTAAAAGGTAATGTGTAAATAATAACATAATTTAATGTATTTTATACACAAGGATCTTCGACTCTATTATAGCTTTATGTGAATCTTTGAGATTTCCATCCTTATTTTTTAAAAATCTCTTACGTGAAAGAAAGAGAAACCCAAAGTAGTAAAAAAAATGAAAAGTACGATTACCAAAACATTTATTAAAAAAAAAAAAAAAAAAAAAAAAAAAAAAAAAGAGAGAGAGAGAGAGAGAGAGAGAGAGATACACCATTCTGCAAAGATTACAGGTAAATTTGTTTCCATTCTTAAAAATTTAAATATTTCCTATAAAGATTGAATTTCTTCTTTCGAAGCCTATAATATTTTAAATCATTACTACTAATCTGAGATCGTCTCTAAGAAATCAGAAGGTAAACATGATTATCCAGTTAATGAAATGACCTCGAACAATAAATAAACTTAGAGAAATATTTATGACATAAATTAATATTTTATTCTTTTTATTCTATGATTTGAACAATCTTAGAGATAATCTAAAAAATAAATAAATAAATAAATAAAAAATAAACATATATATATATATATATATATATATATATATATGCAGGTATTTCTAATTAACAATAGGGATACCAAAATATCCAAATGAAAATATGAGCAGGAAAAACAAGATATGAAAACTGAACTCTTATGGGTAAGTTAGAATCATACGACTGCTGAAGTATGTGGAGATCACGAAAGGTCTGCATTAAAAATTCTGAATCATGACTGGTAATTTTTTCAAGAACTATAATTTGTTTTTAAGGGCACCGACATGTTTGCACTAAAGGTGTAAGGTCGCTGTAAGCAATAAGTATAATTTACAGATAATGGGGAACATTAATAAAAGAGTCAGAGATATGTTTTCGGTAAAATTTACGCTCAAAAATAATGTTCGTAAGAGTTCTAGTTTTTTTTTTCTTTCTTTAACTAGCTATAATTATTAAGATACATAGATATTAATACTTATAGATATTTTTACATACAACTCTAATGGTAATTGTTCTATAAAACTGGTTTACTGATCGCTTGATTTAATTTAGACGAATTAAGCCTTTTAAAGACTTAGTTGCATAGAAATATTTTTTTGGATCCTAATTATGTAAATACCGTAAAAGAAAAAAACGGTTAAGCGTTTTGCCACAAAAGTTGATAGGCACTAATTTATGATATGGTGCATCTACATATAAATTTATATGTAAATGTGCAGTTGTTCCCAAAAAGTCATCTGAACAAACTTTTTGTCGCACACACACAGGCAGACAGATAGACAGGCATTTTCTAAAAATTATCAAACCAAGTTCCGGACCTCTCAAAACGTGTAACTGCATCGGAAATCAGAAGTCGAAAAGTTTTACGACTATTTGGGAGAAAGGAAAGACGTGTGTTATCAACAGTTACTTAAATTTGAGCTGTATATATTACCATGTTTAATTATAATTTTAGAAGTAATATCATTGTAAAAAATAAAAAATAAAATGTCAAATAAGATATCTAGTTCTCGTATACAATATGAAGAGCTTGTTTCCAAAAGGCGTTAAGTAAAAAATTTCAAAAATTGATTTTTCGATGGAAAAGGTCGCAGCACACGTCTAACAATATATTTTCAATAAATAGAAGTTCCAAACGAAGTTTAGTCATAATGAAAACAGAAAGTGAAATCTGTGTTTTTTTTTTCAAAAAGAATTAAGTCACAAGTAAGTTTTGTGCCAAAAGGGATTAAGTCAAGTTTAACCAGTTGTAGCGTGACTTGAGATCACGTGGTTTGTCTAGCCTTGGGTGTAAAGTCAAAAGTAAGGGGAAAAAAATTTGTTGTAGATTGTCACATTAAGATAGTTTTCTTTTTTTCTTTCTTTTTTCTTTTTTTTACCCTATAGAAAAACATAAAGAGGAATGTACATATAAATTTTATTATAATTTGTTTGTAAGAGATTTTAATCTTGGTTTTGGAACACCGAAAAAAAAGACATTTGTTCCTTCTGTATTAGGAAAAAAATATAAATGAATTCAGAAAAATGTACAGAAAAAAGAAAAGACCCTGTTAACCGAACTTTTGATTCATAAACACCGGAGCAAAACAATTTATTCACTATTAGGGGGAAAATTTAGGAGAAGATGAAATTGCAATACGTTTTGACCTGATGCAAAATCAGGAATTGCCACACAAATAAAAATTATACCTTGATAGGAATGCTTTCAGTTGGTGCAAGTGGGTGGTTGAAGCAGTGGGTGCTCAAAAGGGCCTCAACTTCACATACTATTTACCAGTGCGTGTTCACTCTTATTTACAAGGAGATAGAACATTTGGCCGAGTGGAGACTAGTTTAAAGAAAGTGGATACAATTTTACTCTCTAATGAAAATTTTGAACATTTCTCTAAGGTTGGAAATCTTTTCGAGATAAGAAGCAGTGGAATATTTTAGATTGGAAAAATTTTGCACATAGTCGTCTGAAAAGCAAACAAGATTTCTTGATTTCAGAGTCAAAAGTACTGGAAATTACGAAGCGAGGTGTGGGAATCAAGACAATATTCGTTCGACAAATCGATTCAAGACAATTGGTTCGTTTTGCCGTCAAAAGATCCTGAAACGAGGGAAAAAAAATTCTCCCATGCGCCCCTTCTGAAATAAAAAACAAATAACAACATGAAACAAGGAAAGAAAAACAGATGTTTTAAAATTACTTAACACTTTGGGAATTAACAAATTGCACGAATGTTTTTATTTTTATGAATAATCTTGCATCGATACTGCTAACGCTAACATAAAAGAAAATAATGATAAAGATAGAGAAATAGAATTGGAAATGAAGATTTGTAGTAACTAACTACATTCCAAAATTGTATAGCTAAAATTTATGCTGTATTTATATGAAAAAAAAAATACTTGGATTACTTTCAAATGGACGTAAGTCATTTCATTTCGTTATTTGTTTGTGCCAAAAGGGCGTAAGTCATAGTTTTGTTCCAACAGGGGTTAAGTCATTATTTTCTTTTTTTATTTCTAAATAACTATACTGTCAGGATTTTTTTAAACATGTAATTTAGTGTTATTATCATCCATAGATTACTGGAAAAAATATCTTTTACTTAAATTCAATAATAAATCTTACATAACAAAATCACGTTTTTTTAAGAACTGAAAAAAATGACTTAACGCCATTTGGAAACAAGCTCTTCATATACAAAAGGAATACCAGGGTTAGTTGGCACTCTGTTTCTTTTTCCTGCCATACTGGAGGTAGAGCACTATCATTTTACTAGTAGAGAGGGCATGGTCCAGAATCCACCGTAACTCCAGTCTGGTTGGATGCGAATCTATAAATCAAACTGTGGCGCTGCTAGTGGCGGTTTTCGAAAAGGTGATTACCTGGAGTTGCATTCATATATCATAGTCATCTGTTTCTGATGTTTGGGATTCTGTAGCATCCATTTTATGTTGGGTATCTTTGTGGGGCTATCCCCTCCACGGAGGACCAAAATTTTGATAGCGTGTCTCGGGGCCATCCCTAGGGGGCTTCCCAGACCGTCGCCAATTACCCATTGCGCAGTACAATTGCGACGTTAAACCCAACCTACCTTCGTACCTACCCTATTGCATTGTTTTAGGCTACTTTGCATTGTTTTAGGTATAGGGTCAGTTGGCATAGCTAAAATGTAGCTGTGGATAACATAACTTGCTTTAATGACGGAAGAACCTCTCTAAAATACAGAGTTATCATTTTCAGTCTCCTGCCAAGACTCTGGTGACAGTTTTCATTCTACAAAACTCATAGAAAGAGAACTTCAGTAACTAAAAACAAAATTGGTAACGGATCTTTCATAAAAGTAAGGGCTTCCTGATCACCCTGAATAAATATATGACTTTATTTTGGTCAAAAGCGAATGCCGTTAGTATTTTAGGAAAATTGACGAAACCTGTGACAATGAGATTCGCATGTCCACCACACTCAAAAAAGGGAAAGAAAAATGGAGATGGTCAGATGAGAATGATTCCGTTTTGTACGACTGAAGTAAAATTTTGAAAAAATGGAATAAACCTGTTCAAATTAGCGAGTGCGCAACTCCTACATTTATGGCTGATTTCAAACATTGAGCAAGCATTGCTGTAATCATGCGTTGCCGCTTTGATTGAAGCACTCGTGCCTGCTTTGTTCGCGACGACGATTTGGGACTCACCCCTAGAGGTGGTCAGGAGACACGCCATCACAATTTTGATCCTCCACGAAAGGGATGCCTCTTCTGCTTCGGTGACCCTCAAAGGTATATTTTTTGATGGGAACATGTAGGACATTGCTGCCACAATAGATTTTACGTTTTTGTTTTGTGTGTTTTTTGTTATTATTATTATTATTATTCCCACCACTTTGTTAAAGTTTTTTTCTTTGGTTTATGTTTGGTTGCATATTTCTCCATTTTTTCTTCTCTCTTTCGTAAGTTTTTCTTTTTCTTTTTGTTGCTTCCCCTCATTCTCTTCACCTTCATCTTCGTCTTCTTCTTTTTTTCCCCTAACGCCTGCTCTTAATTTTTTTTCAAAAACTTTATAAATAATTTAAAATTATCTCATTTATGATTGTTCTACATCTCTTCTCAAGTTATAACACTCGATAAAATACCGCTCGACGTTCTCTTTTCCACATTTTAATTAAATCTTACCCGCCCCTTAGAATTCTTTTGAACGTACTACATTATACTGGAACTAAAATATATGATACATCGCTTTGCTTTATTATTCTAAATACTACGAAATACGATTTTCTAGTAGCGATTCGTGAGTGGTTTTTGCGTCATTTCGAAAATGATGCAAATAGCCACACGAAATTCGAGAAAGAGTTCATGGTAATTTATTAATATATTTCGATTTAATCCTGAGCAAAATGTATACTCATTCTGTTTCGTATTTTGATTTTTGAGGTGATACAGCATTTTCGACTGGGTTGTCAAGTATTGTATGATGATGACACATCGAAAAAAAAAAAAAAACAGCTGTGGCCACCAAAATTTTTTATTATTATTATGTGACAAAATTAAATACTTAATATGATAAAAAAAGTTATTCAGTATATTTTAGGCATGTGAAATTACCTGTTATATAGGAAATAAACTCAAAACAAAGACATTAATAGTAAAACTCCGTTTCTTCAAAACAAATATAAATTATTATATCTTGACAGAATACATTTTTTTTTTTTTGTGTGTGTGTGTGTGTTACATTGATGTCCATCTAAAACTTGTGGTTTCAAACTTTCGTATTTCAAGACATTAATAGTTGTGTGAACTCTGAATACGAGACAAACTTGGATATGACGTAAAAAAACATATTTTTAAAGTTGAAAAGTGTTCACTACGTGCACACACACTTTTGGACATTGAAAAGCTATTAATTGAAACATCGTGCGTAAGAATTTTTATATTATTACCAAATAAAATGACGTAATTTTTTTTTTTTTTTTTTATAAAATTTTATTTATTTATTTATTTTAATATTTCAGTATAACTTGATATATTAATCTCATAATAAAGCAAGTATCCCTTTGTATTTAATAAATTATATAATAAAGATAAAAAAAAAAAAATAAATAAATAAATAAATGTTTTTTGTTCTAAATCAGAAAACGGATAGTTCACAAAATATTTTATAATTTTATGAGGGGAAAAAAATGAATACGAAAAAAACGAATGGAATAATATTGAAATCCAAAGTGGCCTTAACTGCTAAGATTAACATATTCCTTTTCGTAAGCTGTGTCTCAGAGATCTCAAAACTGGTCAACTGGATTTAATGTTGTGAGAATAAGTTTACGATAGTGGACCTAGCAAGTCCTAGTTTTTCGTGGCTTTCTGCGAAACAAGCGGGCATACACTGCTTGTGTATGAATGCATACACTGATTAAAAATACATATATGCATTTATATATATATATAACTTTAGTATTACTTTTATAAAAATTGCGTATGTTATGTACTAATTATTAAGTGATTTATGTTATATATAGAAGCAAGGTTTTCATGGCCGCAACATACACGTTCTTTAACCCTTTGCCGGTCCTATTCAATTTCATTTGTATGGACAGTGTTGCCAAATTTAGGAATTTTTTCTTTAATATCAAACACCAAATTTTAACTGTAACGATTGACTAATCACTTTAAAAGTTATTTGTCCATTATGCATATCAAATATCACTCCTCAAAATGATTGGTGGTAGTTGAATAAAAGAGTCCCTAAATTTAACAACACTGTTAAGAGCAGTTTAAAGCGTTAGGGGCCAGCAATGGGTTAATGTAAGGGAAAAAAGTTTCAAACAAAATTTAGGATATAATAACTGCGTAATAGAGAAATAAACTCAAACGTAGAAAATCAGAAATTTTAGAAAAGTATAATAGAAAAGAGGATATGATTAGGACTACACAAAACCAACATATAAACATATAAACTGTGCTTGGTTTTTTACTTACAAATTCAAAAAAAAAAAAAATATATATATATATATATATATATATATATATGAATTGTAATCATTTTTTCATGGTTATTCCTAAGCATAAACTATTTTTTTTATGTCCTTCCTTTTAAGTAACTAATTTATACTAGATAAAAAAAAATCTGATAATGATAAAATTTTCACAATCTATGGTTGATTATGTTTTTTCGTTACTATTTTTAACAATAAAATAGTATCAAATTTTAAATGGTAAATTTAGACATTGTCTGAAATATATTAGTGCATAAACTTTTACAGATGTTTGTTTTAAATGTTTTTCTTAGAAATAATTCTTATTATATTAAAGAAATATTTATCTATATATATGTATTTTAAACGAAACTACTTCCACCTACGTATATTCTTTGAGCCCAAGATAATGTGTAATGACCGGATTTTTGTAGTATACGGAAACAACATGCATTCCCTGAACTCATTCATAACGTTGCCACCCAAGTGGCAAAATTCCTCGTAAGAATGAAATAAAAAAGAAGGAAAGGTTACAAAAGGTGCTACTCAGCAAGCCACCTGACACTTTCACCGAGCTTCTAAGACAATCAACCCCTTTTACTTTATTTTTATCATCAACGAGTTTATTTTTTTTTCACCAGCACTTAAGATAGATATACAAAAATATCTTGACAACAGTAATGAAGATTGCTTGAAATGTCAAACCACAATTGAATGTCAGTTGAGTTCTTTTTCTCAGTTTGTGAGGTAGAACGCTCACTATACGATAATATTTTGCTAACGTTTGGAGTAGAATAATTACATTTATATTTATTTGACACTGCTAATAATTAATAAAATTTGCCTTGTCATAAATGTGTTTTTTATGCAAAGATAAAATGAGTAACAAGAGTTAGTTTCAATAAATAAATAAATAAATACAAAGAACTAAAAATCCATTTATCCGTTTTTTTTTTTGTTTTTTTTTTTTAATAAATCTGTGTTGTTAGATGAAAATAAAGGAAACACAGAATTATAATAATTTCAAATGATAGCAATTATAAATTAAAAGATTTGAATATCAAACATTGTGAGATTTTAACCGAAGCTAGTGATAGCATCTGTAATGATACATTATGATAGTTGTCGGAATTTTTTCCTGAAGGAAGTAGTGCGTTAATACATACGCTGGATCGACACTTTATTTAATTAATATTATAAAAATAGTCAAATAAAACAGTTCGTTGTACTACAGAAAATTAAAAATCAACGAATATTCTCGAAACAATTAAAAAAAAACAGTCATTCGCTGAGAAGACATTTTGGTACTTCATAAACAATGATTAACCGTTCAGTCTGAAGCCTGAATAGAATTTTAGTTCGTTGAGAATCTTATAAGTAGTTTATAGAATATTCAATGTAGTTCCGCGTTAGGTATCAATGAATCATTCTGAAAATTCCATTATTTTGTTCTTACTGAAGTTGAAGTTTCCAAACATTGGCAAAACACTATACTACAATTTTCATAAATTTGGTTACGAAATTGCCAATTTCGACGCCAAAGGTAAAATCTGCGTTGTCGAAAAACTTGTTACGATTAGCAAGCACATCAGGAAGAAAATAGTAGTTTAGGTTTGCCAGAATCAGTAACCCATTTCTAAATTTTATCGGAGTTATATGCAGTAAAGTCTCGTACAACGCGGTGGCAGAGATAATAAATAAATAAAACAGTTTTATTTTTTAACACCCCTAAATTTTTAGTGTACCAATCTGTTTGCTCACACACTCGATTAATTTTTGTATAAAGCAGTTGCTTTGATATAAAATTAGTGGTGTTAAAAAAAAAAAATGTAATATCCATGAGGCAAACTTACACCCGCGTTGTACGAGAATTTACTATATATATATGCATATGTGTGTGTGTGTGTGTGTAATGTTTTGCGTGAGCAAAGAAATTGACTATCTACACTCGAGTGAAATCCATTTAACTCCAAGCTGTGCATTTGTCAATGAGAGATTAGCTGGTGAACACTATTCTTGAACAAGCGATATTCGTTCCGGGCGATGTATATAATACTATTACCTTTGTGGTTGGAGTAATAATTTTCTTCGCTTCTTTTCAGAAATGTTCATAAATTGGAACCTGCTTGTTTATTTACGAACCAATTACCAAACTAAAAAAAATGTCATGTTTTCGAAACATTATATATATTTCAAAGGGTGTATAAGTTATGTGGTGTCCACATGTCCATATCAGTTTATTATTAGTAAGGATTGTTTTTTTTTTTTTTTTTTTCTTTTTATATTTTCTTTTACATGAACACATTTATTATAATCATTAAAAAAGTATATATATATATATATTTTTTTTTTTTAGAATTAAATTTTTTTGTAATACATTATTCAGTTTAAAACTATTATAAAGGTAAATTATGATAGAATATATCTTGTTTTGAATTTCTAAAACAATGCATTTTATTTTCCGAGCATATACTCGGAAAATATTGCAGTCATGGTAAAATTTGGCTATGAGATATTTGTGTATCTATACGTTTTGAAGTCTCCAGAACTTCTATTTTTAGAGTGATGCATGTATATGTCTATGTGTAAAAACTTTTATGAGCATAAGACTTATGCGCGGATTTAATGAAGTATTATTTTTCATTACAACTAATGAACTCAAGTGATTTAAAGTGTGATGACGTCTTAATTTTACTTTTTATTAAGATTAAAATTGTCTAGAAATGTTATAGGTCATAGTCGTACAGACAATATCGATTTTCATAAGCGTAGGATTATTTATTTATTTATTATTTATTTATTTATCTTACAGAGATGCAAAATAGAATTTTCTAACTTTACGTCTATAAACAGCCGAATTTATTTAAAGATTTATTAATGTTGAATAGTTTAAAACAGAAAAAATGATGTATGTTATGTTTCTTTTCCTAAAGTATAAACATTATTTGAAATAATTTTCATAATATTTTAATTCTGTTACAGGAATGCATAGAATAATTTACATATATTTATCTACAAAGGCTAATTATATAAAATAATTTAAAATATTTAAAGGTATTATAAATATTTGTTTTAAATTTTGCTACAGCATGGTTATCACTGGAAATTTTACGCTATCTAGTTATAGCTCTTTTACAGTAAGGCTAAAAATTATTTGAATACATTGCGACCCATAGTACAAACAATGAAACTTTTGTGAGAAATATTCGACCATTCTATTGTGATTTTCTTTGTTATTTCTTTAATATTCTATTATACTGTTTTAAGTTCATTTAAACAATCGCTAATTATTAAATTTGCAGAAAGACGAATGGAGTCACTTGAAATGTCTTAAAATTAGTTTCTGATTATATATTAAATAATATTATAGTTTTAAAAAATTAAAGAACACGCTTTTATAGAAATGTGAACTAAAAAGCACAAAAAATCTTAGTATTAAAATGCAGGGTAAGAGAAAATCGTGTGAGTGTCACACCGTAATATTTACATGCATTTAAATTTTTAATTAAAATAATTTAGAATTAAACAAAAACCATTTTAAAAAAATCTCCCCTGACTGGGCTCGAACGTTAGGCCATTAGGTTCGTAGCTCGGTGCTTTACCTCACGGCTACAGCGTTCACGTACGGAAATTCTTTTTTTTACAATATAGATTTTTGTTTGTTCCCAGAGCGGTTACAAACATGCATACAAACATACATACAAGTGAAGCTAATAAAAGCGTGTTAAAAAAAAGAATATATAGTTATTATATAAATAGAATATAGAATTATAAACTCTAATTACATACACTGTGTAAATAGTTTTCTAAACGTATAACTTTACTCATCATCTACAAATTTTTCGCGCAGCATTCAATAACCTTTTTCGGAAAGGAAAAAAATAAAAAAAAAATCTATAATTTCTGAACGAAGTGTTATTGAAAATTATCGCAATAAAATTAAAATGGAATAGCAGAAGGAAAACCATTTTCTTTATTTTATCAAATACCTAGAATTTAATTGTTTCCGTTAAGTGATCGATAATTTAGAGTGCTCTTTAACATCCATATTATAAGAATATCTACCTGAATAAAAGAAATTTCAGCCTGAGGTTTAAATTCTGATTAATACAGTTGTCACAACGCACACAAAAGAAATTGCTTGGTAAGCAATATTTTTATGTCATCCTGCATTTTATTTTCTCCGGAAGACATATTAATTTGTGGCAGTCTGAAAAACTATTTCTTAATTACTTCTGCGTAGTACTTTTTTGAGTAAATATTTCCATATTCTAGAATTTTAGAATCGAAATTTCAATATTTAACATAAAGTTTATTAGTTTTTAATATCGATTGATTTTTTAGTATACATTTTAGTTGTTTAGATCAATTTAGTTTAGAATAGTAGTTTAGATATTAGTTGTTTAGATGTTAGTTGTTCAGATATTTTGAAATTTTTGTTTTAGAAATTTCAAATAATTTATGCTTTGATTGTTCAACTATATAGTCAATAGATTAAAGGTAAACTTGAATATCCCTTATTTTCATTATCTGATAAAAAATGCTATTGTTATAATTAAAATTATTGAAAAAAAAAATTGTATTTCAGGGAAAAAAAAAAAAAAAAAAAAAAAAAAAAAAAAAAAAAAAAAATTGAAGAAATTTATTACGATATATCTTGAAACTTTGGAAGCGTAAAGAATATTTTATATTCTATATAGTTCAGAAAAACTTTTGTCATGCTGAGAAAAAGGGCACCAGTAAGAAAATTAAAGAAAGATCAAAATGTTTTGGATCACCCTGTCAAAAAAAAAAAAAAAAAAAAAAAAAAAAAAAAATGCTTCAAACACGTTTTGACTGTAGCAAATGATTATGACGCTTCTTTTAATTATCTGTAAGAACTTGTATGAGGCTACCACATATATTATATGAAGATATAATAGTTTAATTAAAAAATTAAATTTTAAAAAAATGCCACTTTTTAATTATAACAAGCTAAATATTAGACCCAATGCAAAGCTGGCACATTACTATAGATACAACGTTCTGCAATCAGAATGCAAAAAATGTTAAATATATTATGAAACATGAGCATTTTTACTAAATAAGTTTTAACTACGCATGCGCAAGTTTTAACAAAATTTCATTTGCATAATTTAATAACGAACCCCAAACAAATATCGTGTAAATTCCAAAAGTTGTCTGTGATAGAATGATCAGAATTTCATTTCGTCTCAAGAAAAAAGGGGTTTTATCAATATTTATTTCCAATCAACGAGCACTGCATTACCGTTCATTGAATTAAAATGAAAATGTGAGTAAAACCGCTTATGTTATAAAACAACCCCACACATCTGGTGTTTAAAAGTAATGAGTACAAAACTTTACATAAACAACATAAAATGCAAGAACTAGCAACAATTCTTCAGAGTCAAAAAAAAAAAAAAAAAAAACACGACCCTTCGTCAGGCGAACAAAGAAGCCACTAGTGCTGCAGTGTATGCGAAGCCGCTTTGTTTGCATTGCAGCACTCGTGCCTACTTTGTTCGTCTGACGAAGGGTCGTGGTTTTTTCAACCTTAAACAACTGTTACCATTTCTTGCATTTTATGGTCTTTATTCAATTTTTGTACCTGTTAAAACCCCTTATAGTTGAGGTTTTATTTTGAGTGGAAATGAACCTTAGTTAATTCTATCATCAACAACATAATGAATCTACATTGATATTTCTTTTGGGGTTTAATATAAGTAGCTCAATACATTTGGATATTAAATTTTGCAAATAAAATTTCGTTAAAATTTTCACGTGCGTAATTAAAAATTATTCAGTGAAAATGCTCAAAATTCATCAGATATTTTACGTTTTTGTATTCTGATTGCAGTATGCTGTATCTAATGCAATATGCCAAGTTTACTAAAAATGACTTTGCATTGGATCTAATATTCTACGTGTTATAACTTAAAAAGTGGCAATTTATTTCAATTTTTTAAAGAAACCGTTATATCTTCATGAATTTATGTGGTACACTCCTGCTGAAAAGTTTAGCAAGATTTGCAAACAATCAGTTATTTTCAATTTAAAAATTAACTCTCGATGCAATGTTTTCAAACATTGGGTATTTAAATAACTGGATCGTCCCATGTTTTGCAGTGATGATTGGTTAAGACAACATTTAGGGGACCGGTAACAAATTGAGCAAAATCAATATTTGTGATCCTCCTGTATCGTTAAGTGAACGAACTTTAGGACAAGTTATTATGGACCCCGTACAATTTGTGGATATATTTGTGTGACGCTATAATATTAAATAACGGAGATATAAGCAATTATTTTAAAACTCTAAAAAAATTCAGCATACTTTTTATTTATCATATACAAAGTTTTGAACCAAAATTTCTTCCACTGTCAGAAAAATTGAAAAAACACTTTTGAAACAATATATTGGAATCGGAATACAAATATCTTAAATATCTCATGAAATATGAGCATTTTTATGATAGAAGTTTTCACTGCGCATGCGCGAAGGATGATTTTTTTTTCTTTTTTAAATTAAAGCTAGATATATTGGACAACTTTTGTCAAAAGTTCATTTGAATAAAGTAAACATGAAGCAAATTGTCAACAAAAGAACGAGCTAAATTTTAGATATTTTCCAAAAGTTGATATTTTATAAGGGGTTTTTCACATGTCGCGTAATTAATTTGAGGAGTCAATTATTTGAACCACGCTCCAAAAATACTTTTTCGTGAAAAACCCCTTATAAGCATGTAACTCTAACATAGTTTCCCCAAATTCTTATGTACTTACTGTCATTCACTACGGTATGTTTGCGAATCTCAAGCTAATAAAAAATGCGCCTCCATTTTAAGGTAAATATAAGCTTATTCATTTGTCTCTCCGTGTCTGAGGTAGGAAGAGCGCCATGTTAGTAACGCTGCGGTCGAGGATCCGGAGAGTTAATTTTTGTAGATAATTAGTAGAAAAGATGTCACTTGATTTAAAAAAAAAAAAATGTTTCGTTGACTACACAGTATCCTAAGAATTTTTGAAGAGTTTTTTTAAGAAGCCTATTTTTTTAATGTTCGGATGCTGAAAATTAAGGCAAAAATTTAGTATTCAAACATGAAAACGTTTTATAAAAATTAACTCATCGATAAATTCACAAAGTAGTACACAAACATATTTAAAATATGTTTTAAAACTAAAAATTAAAAAATTGTTTGCGGGGATCAACATTGTATGCATATTTTTAAAATTCTAGTACAATTATGCAGTTATTTACAAAAAAAAAAAAAAAAAAAATTTATATGCATATTTACGTTTGTAATGACAGATACATGGCACAACCAGAACAATAACTAATGGTCAATCATAGCAATGCATCGGTCAATGGATCAAATGCCACAGATTTTTTTTTTTTTTTTTTTTTTTGAAACTCAGTCAGGCGTTTATCGAATCTTCGACTGCCTTACCGCCTACACTTTCGTGGTTTATAAAAGAGTACAAATTCTTTTCCGCTGACATTTATCATTTCACCTTAATACAAAAAATTTGCTAAATCATAACTTCGAAGAGATTTATGTGATAATGATACATTAAGAATTTGGGTTTTACAAGTTTTTTTTTAAACAAATTTTTGTTTATTTAATAACTTTTGTGGGATGACATGGGGCTTTTCGCAAAAAAAAGTACTTTTGCTAAGCGGTTAAAATAATTGGATCTTTAAATAATTTACGCGGCATAGGAGAAAACACTTATGAAATTTCAACACTTGACAAATACCTAAAATCTAGCTCATTCTTTTTCGGATAATTTGCTTAAGTTTTATTTTATTCAAATGTACTTTTCACAAAATTTGTGCAATATATCTAGCTTTCAACCTATGTAATAAAAAATGCGTACACGTACTTTCACACGTGTGTACGCATGCGTAGTGTGTATTCACACATGCGTAGTGAAATCATTTTTTATAAAAATGATCATATTTTATGAGATATTTAAGATACTTGTTTTCCGATTGCAGTATCATTTTTTAAAAGTGTTTTTTCAACGTATTTGAAAGTGGGAAAATTTTTCGTCAAAAACTCTGTATATTAAAAATAAAAAACTATTTTTTCTTTTTTTTTTTTGAGTTTTAAAATAGATGCTTATATCTCCGTTATTTAAAATGCTATCGTCATGCAAATTCATCCACAAATTGCATTGGGTCTATATTAAGATATTCCAAAGTTACAGTTCATTTCGTTGAGTTAACGATACAGGGTGATTAGAAATATTATTGATTTTGCTTAATTTGTTAGCGGCCCACTTAATGTTGTCTTAAACCATTATTCGATGAAAAACATGTGGAAGACCCAGTTCTTTAAATACCCAATATTTGAAAACATTTCACCGAGAGATGAGTTTCTTAATTGAAATAAACGAATCGTTTGCAAATCTTGCTAAACTTTTGAACAGGCGTACTTCATAAAAATGTATACAGATAATTAAAATAAACCTCATAATCACATGCTACCGCCAAAATGCATTTCATACATCACTTTTCACAGATTGATCCAAAGCACTATGATTTTTGTTTAATTTTTTATTGGTTCATTTTTTTTACCTTCGAGTCAAAATTTTGCTGAAATAGGGTAAGTGCTCCAGTGATTGACACCTTTAGAGTAATTTCTAATGTTTTTAATGTTTTAGTCATCAGAAACTATTTTTAGAAATCTTAAGTTAATATATATGGGGTGACATGTTAAGATATATGGATTTGATAAATATTATTATTATTAATATTTTATGAATTTTTATTTTACACTGACTCAATGTTCCAGTAATTTACACTGCCATTTTTTCATTTTACCAGTAAATGGTCCCCTATGCTTCAATGTTTGACACTGATAGTTTTTCGTTTTACCAGTAACAGGTATACAATGTTAAAATTCTGATGTGTAAATCATTTGCTTTTATTTATTTATTTTTCATATTTATTATTTATTTCGGGGACGATGTCAACTACTAGAGCATATCAATCACTGCCGAGCACCTACACTATATAAAGTATAGATATTCTTCATACTCCGAAAATTTCAGGATAATTTGTGAAGAATACTACTAGATATTTGACAAAACATCTAAATTCGAAAATGCCCAAATACTTATTGGTAGATAGTGTATATTGAAATTCTCATTTTCGAAACATATATTATTATATATTTTAAGTTATTTAATTATCAAGTAAATAATTATATGCGAAAACCTGTTATTTATTTCATTTCATTATAATTTATTTATTGTTATACTTATTGTAAAGGTCAAAATAAAATATTTTTTACAAACCAGAAAGTAATATTTGCCTACGTTTAGACTGAATATTTTTTATTTAAGTATGTCATTAAAAAAAAAAAAAAATCCTTTTCATCTGCATGTTAACATCTATGGATATGTACCTCCTTAAGATAGAATTAAAATAAACTAATTTGAATATAAAATTTGACTTTATGTAGTCAAAAAATATAGAGGCACAAAATAAAAATAAAATTTCTGTTTTTATCGTAAGTTCACGCTCGTCAGCCTAGCCATTTAGAGTTTTCCAGGTTTTGCTCTAAAACTAAAATAAATAGGGTTAGGACCCCTTAAAAATACCCCCATGGAGGACAACATACCTAGAGTCCTAAGTCCCTGGTGTAGTCAATAGGCTTTAACATTGACAACCGTTTTTTTCAATATTATCAAATTTAAACTTAATGAGGTTAAATATGGCGTAAAACCATTTCTAAATAATGAATAATACATACAAAACAGTCAAACAATATCAGAAATAGTTTTAATGAAAACTAATATTTGAAATCGTAACTTTCCAAGCACTTCCCAACTATGGCCTCCAATATATCTGAATAATTTTGGGTAACTCTGCAAACGAAATCGTATGATTTTGATACCAAATTCTACACGAAGCATGCTTTTATGCATATGAAATGCACTACAAACATCTATGTCTGAATCGGGATTCAAATCCAACAATAGGCAATTGAAGACCCTAGCATTAACTATTCGGTTGCTAGATGGTTATCGCCAAAATGTACGAGTTTATGTATATATATTTTCCTTTTATATCATACTTTAGAGTAATTAAATCAGTTTTAATATTTTTAATTAACATATTTGGTTTATTTTCTATCATATAAAAAATGTAGACACACACACACACACACACATATATATATATATATATAATTTGCTCTTTTTTTTTCTTGATTGAATATTAGTATATGAAAAATTAAAGATATTACTGTATTTTGTCAATGAAATTAAAAAAGAAACGTATTTATACAAAGTGAATTTGTGACGACTTTCTTCTTCCTGCTGAAGAGAAAATTATACCTCTGGGAGTCACCGAAGCGGGAGAGCCATCCCTTCCGTGGAGGATCAAAATTGTGATGGCATGTCTCCGGACCACCTCTAGGGGTGTGCCCCAGACCGTCGCCAATTGCCCATCTGCGCAGCACTATTGCGACGTAAAACCCAACCATCCGTTCATCCATCCTGATGAAAAGTCTTTTTAATTATTTCGACCCAAACAATTTTTGTCTATTTTGTGCCTTTTATGCTATTTGTTTAAAAATTACTTATTTACGTGTATTTGATCATGGTTGAAGTATTTCTGAATATCATATTTTTAGGATGCTTTATAATATGTCATGATATCAAATGTAAGCACTATGTGTAAAACGTTTTTTCCATTATTCGACCCAAAATAAAAGTAAATAGCCACCTTTTAAATTTTATCTTTTTTCAGTTTGAATATTTTTGTAATTTGTAATATATTATATAACTTATCAGCTGATCTATATATGAATGAATAAATGATGGCAATATTTTCATAAAAATAATTTTACAACAATCGTAATAACATGAAAAGTGCACGTGTCTATTATTTTTCTCGTGGTGAAGGGTTTTGTTTATATATTTCGACCCAAACCAACTCTTGTGAGTTTGGTAAACTCTCTGGAGTTTTCTAACACTGTTTAGAACATAATGGCAATAGTCTAAATGTTTGTTCCAAAATTATGAAAATAATTTTGGAACAAACGTATTTTTGTGGACCTATAACTCTTTGTTGACATTTGGATCAAAGCCAAACATCATGTATGCAGAAAACATAATTAGTATTATTTTTCTGAATTTTCTTTTTGATGCAGGGCGATAAACTTTAATTTTCTTCTAGATGTTTATCTCATGAGGAAATTACTTTGAGTAAAAGACAACGCGTTTGTGTTGCCTTGTTTAAAAAAAATAATAACAAATATTCGCTTGTCTACATGAAATCTAACAATCATTCTATGAAATAGGACATTCAAAGAACTTAACAGATTACAATGTGTTAAAAATAAATTTTGTTTTGAAATATTTAGTGTGAAATAAACGAAGTGACAAGACACAATCCCATTCATTGAAGGATCACATTCTTTTAATTTGTTGTTAATACCCGTGGCAAGCTATCTACAATCTTAAGAAAACAATGCTTATCTACTCTCTCTTTTAGCTACACTGACTGTTTTTTTTTTTTTTTTTTTAAACACATTGTTTAAAAGTGTGACTTTTAGGCTTTAACAGTTTCTTTAGAATGATTAATATAAAAATAATCATATTTTTATAAAATGTGTAGGGAAAATTTTCAAAAATAATACACAAGTATTTTCATATTAAAAGTTCAAAATTTTAATGGAATATAAATTTGTAGGATTACATATTGTTGCGTACTTGGGGGTTCAAGAGTTGTCTGAGAATGAAAGGCCAAACGTACAAAAATTCAGTAATTTATTCACAGAAAGTTCCAGAAAAATACAGGTCAATAAACCAATTATCAGCTTCAATTCAAGCAGTAACCACAGCTTAAACAACAGCTGTCAATAGCAAATCCACAGTACAAACTGTATAGCAATAACACTTGAAGCAAGTCTCTCTGAAAGAGGCTTAAGAGCAATGCAAGCACTAGCGAAGCTGGCTGAGATCTGAACTGAACTGACTGCCTTGGCGAGGAAGCGCTCCTTATATGCTGTTCCATGGAACCCAGATTTTTCGAGAAAACTCTAGAACGTGGTCAACCAATCCACTTACAGCTTCCATATTTGGTATATCCCATATAAGGATTTTCTCGCCAAGGTCGCCAAAAAAAAATCGCCAAGGTGGGAAAAAGTCGCCAAATTTGGCGCCAAATCCATTACCTGCATTACTGGGGCTTTTTAATGCGTTTTTAAGGGAAAATAAGGCTATTTCAACGCTAAAACGACTAGAAATGCACAAAATTAGCACTTTATCAACTTACTAAGCCTCTTTGAAAGAATTTATACAAAAATAAACACAATTATTTACAATTTCGTAACAATATTTTAAGTGCACAGTTAATACCTGTGAAAAGTCATCAGTAATCAGAAGAAAACAAAGCTTATCTAGTGTCTCTTTTAGCTGCAGTAAATGGTTCCTTTTCTAATCTTCTTGTTCAAAAGTATGTGATTTATATATTTTAGCATTTAGCGTTGAGAAGTTTTGCATAGCGTAAATTGGACATATGTTTAAATTTTAAATTAACTACTTTTTGTTTGTTTCCGAATGTTTAAAACAAAATCATATCTCTATGAAATTTATTTTTAAAAAATCTCGAAATAATACAGAAATATCTTCATATTAAAACATTAAAATTGAATTTGAGGTGTCACAAATTTTAATATATTTCTAATATGCAGTTAACACCTGTTACAAACCAACCATAATCTAAAGAAAAACAATACTTATATACTCTCTTTTTCAGTTACATGAAAAGATTTATTTTTTTTAATCTTTATGTTTAAAAAGGTTTTGTGTATTATGCATCAAAAGTTTGCATCGGGAAATTATATATATTAAAGACGTTCGTAAGAAATTTAGTCCTAGTAATATTACACAAGTATTTTCATATCAAAAGATTAGTTTTTTTAGGTATAAAGATTGGATTGCGCGTCATTTTTAATGCGCAGTTAATACCTGTAACAAGCCAACCGTGATCTAAAGACAACAATGCTAATCTTTTATTTTATCTCTTTTAGCTACTATATATGTTTCTATATGTTTCTGGCATGTTTTCTATATGTTTCTATTTTAATCTTCATGGTTAAAAGTTATATGCTTTAAAAGTTAGTTTTGCGAAGTCTAAAATTGGATAATTGTTTATTTTTGCTATCATCGTTTCTGAATGCTTAGCATATATATATATATATTTATGGAAGTTTAGAAGGTAAAGATTTTTCTGAGTAATATGCAAGCAATTTCATATATACATATATATATATATATATATATATATAAATGTTTTAGGTATAAATGTGGATTGCGTACCTTTATTGCACATTTAATGCCTGTGACAAGCCATCCGTAATCAAAAGACAACAATGTTTTTTTTTAATGACTTTTAGCTACATTGATATATTTCTTTTTTAATATTTACGATTAAAAATTTAAGTTTTAGCTTCAAAAGTTTGTTTCGGGAAGTTTTGCGAAGCATAAAATTGGAAAATTATTTATTTTTGTTATCACCGTTTCTAAATGTTTAACCTTTTTTTTTTTTTTTTTGTAAGTTTAGAAAATAAAGTTTTTGTTTAATATACAAATATTTTCACATCAAAAGATTACATTTTAATTGAAATATAAATTTGAAGTATCACTTCTGGTTTAGTGTTAATAGCTGTGAAAAGCTATCCCTAATCTGAGGAGAAACTATGCTTATCTACTTCTTTTTACTACTTACACTGAATGTTTTCTCTCGTAATTTTCGTGTCTGAAAAATGTTAATTTCATGCATCAAAGTTTTACGTTTGGGCGCTTTACGTAAATTGTAAATATAATTAAAAATCTCTTACTTTGATTCAAAATGTTTAACATAAAAAGTCATTTTTTTTTTGGGGGGGGGGGGATGTATACATGAAATACTTTTCAAAATACGAGTATTTTCATATCAGAAAATTATATATATATATAAATTTGAATGGTTATACACTTATAGTTTTCTGCTAAGAACGTATAATGTAGTTTTCTCTCACTTGTGACGAACTGTACTTAATCTACTCTCTTTCTCTCTAAATTACACTGCCGGATTTCTTTTTTAAGCGTTACATTTTTAAAATGAAATTTTTTTGCGTTAAAAATCTGCTATAGGACGCTTTTCGTGAAATAAAATTAGACAAAGCGTATTTAGACAAATATATACTTTCCTTATTTTTAGCATAAAGAAATTTAACATAATATTAAAAAAATCAATATTAAAAGAATTATAAAAAAGAAAAAGAAGAAAAAAAAATTGTAAAGGGAGAAAAATTGTAGGAAGAAGTTTGAGTACTTGAAAAAAAAATAAATAAATAAACACAGTAATATGTAATTTATAAAAATAAATTTTAGTTAACTGGGATACAAATATTAAATCTTTCTTCATAGAACAAATATGATACGAACTGTATATGAAAAAATAAAAATAAAAAATAAAATAAATAAATAAAAACTTGTTATAGTCTCTACTCACTGTGTAAAAATATTTGAATAAGCAACATAAAATGCAAAAATCTTGCAACAATTGATTAGCTTGAAAGAAAACAAGACCTTTCTTCAGGCAAATATAGTAGGCATGAGTGCTTCAGAACAAAGCAGCAACGCTCAAAACCGTTTCCGTTGATAAACAAGAACAAATGTACAAAATTAAATAAATGAACAAATTAAAATTAATTAAAATTTTTAAAAAAGTAAAAAAAAAAAAAAAAAAAATCTAAAACGAAGTCATGTGAGTAATTTCTAACCACCTGACAAGAAAAACCACATGACCTGTAAAGTTTTTTTTTTTTTTTTCTTTTTTTTTTTTTTTTTTTTTTTTTTAAGATGGTGAGATTTGTTTTTCTTTCTTTTTTACGTGATCAGAAAGCAATGTGCTAACATTAACTGTATTTAATATAAAATAATATAAAGTAAAATAAAATGAATAGAAAACATATAATTCAAAGGCCTGTGAAATGGAAGTTTAATTTTTGCTCTGTTTAAAATTTATTTATTTATTTATATTTTTAAGAAATCAATTTTATGTCTTTTAATTATATTCTGTTATGTAATCGCTTTACGTTGCATTCCGTTATTGGATTAATTGACAAAAATATTGTTTTTCGATTATGCAACGTTTTGAAATTAAAAAGCAATAGTAATGTAAGTAATGTATTATTTCAAGAAATTAGCAATTGTAATTAAAATGACATTTATTTCGGAAATTCGGTATAGTAAATATTATTTTGCTATTTGCCTTTGCTATTTAAATTCTATTTTATAGCTTTTCAAGATTTTTGCTTCTTTTTTATAATATATTATTTTCAAATTTCATGCATATGCTTCTGTTGATTTCGTATAGTTATTACGTGTAGATTTTTTAAAATGGGCAAAGTTATCTTGAAGGAATTTTTTCATGCTTTATTTCTTTTCAATGCGATAAAATTGTCTTAAAAAAAAAAAAAAAAAAAAAAAAAATCTACTTTCTTCAATATTTCTATGCTGTTTACAGTTTTAACATCGTAAATATGATAACAACCAACAGTTTTAATACGAATTTTCCTCCTGTCTTTTAGATTTATTTGCATAATGTTTTTTTGTAAATTGTACGATTTCAACTTATCTCTGAACGTTTGGGTTATACTAATGGCATTTCTTTTCACTTCGTAAATTAAACCACATATGAGGCGATCATCGATATAGTATTTAATTACCATCCATTTTTATGATTGTTTGCTGAGTTAAAAGATTAATAAGAAATTAATTTACAAGTTTGATGTACTTTACTTTAATAATAAATAAAGCTGTAAATATTGCACTAGTTTACTGCAAATCTGTCCCTAGGATAACTTCCTTCAACTGGCCACAGTTTATTTATCTAAGTTATTATTATTATTATTATTATTATTATTATTATTATTATTATTATTATTATTATTATTTTAGATATCTGTAAATTATAAGTTTATTTTCCTTTAAATGATGCCCACGTTAGGAACATTTATCCCATTGACGCGTATAGATATCATTATAGAGACGCATGCATTTTTTTTTTATTCATGTTTATTGATGATAACCAAGAATAGTTCTATCAAACATTCCTCAATAAGTTGTCACTTGGTCACTGAGGTTGCACTAGAAACTATGGGGGTGACAGAGTATTAATTCCAAATTCCATATACTAAACAGTGTAATTACATTCACTTAATGTATCAAATTTGTATGGATTGGTGAGATGGATATATATATATATATATATATATATATATTTATTTATTTATTTATTTAAGGATTGCTCTTTAATATTTTTTTATTGAAATTTTTATTATTTAATTAAGTTTAGTGTATGTTGTTTTATTATGTTAAACTATGCTAAAGTACAAAATAATTTATATACTATACTTAATAAACTGTTTCGCATTTATACTAGTTTTTTTTTTCTTTAATCATATTTGTATATAAATGTATGGTAAAAAATATTGTATAATAAAAAAATAAAAAATAAATAAAAATAAAAATAAACATGTAAATGTTGTCAAAATCTATCATATAGCTTATAATATAGCTTGTAATTGTTAAGTAAAATAATATATTTTATCGTATTTAAAAAGTAATGCAGAATATGTTACGTAATGATTGACGTCCTTAATTAGAATGACATCCCGTTACAAAAGGTTGATTATATTTATTATAAAAGGTCATCGTTTATCTAAATAAAACAGGCGGTTTTAATTGCTTTTTTTTTTTTAAAGACATTGCTTAAATGATGCATTATAACAGAGTATGTATTGAAAAAGTGGATTAAAATTTGATTTCATCGCTTGAGACTGCACATGATAAATTAATGATACTCACAAAAAGAGTGATTACACCTGCAACAAATATTAACGAGCTCCTTTTTTACAAGAATCACTCATTGAGAATGTATGCACACTAACTTTAATGCAGTAGAATTGCGAACATCATATTATAGATATTTTCTTTGTTAGTGCCATGCACTTAACAGCTTCTAAAATTGTTAACCAAAAAACAAATATTATCATTCATTTGGGGCGTCAAGTATCATACACAATATTTCTTTCATACCTAGCAAAAAAAAAAAAAAAAAAAAAAAATATATATATATATATATATATATATATATATATATATTTAAGTACACTTTTATCACTTTTCCTGAGACTGCTTGTAGTTTTATGCTTTAAAGTTTCTTTAACCTAACCGTCAATTATTTGGAATACGTTCTCACTGGTACTCTTTTGCTACCTAACCGCTTCAGACAATTGGTGTTTCTGTAGATAGAACTTTTTTAGCATAACTTTGTGTCGCTTATCTTGCACTCGCAACACCGAGATATTTCATATCTTGTATATCGATTTTGTAACTGATTTAAAGAAATAATATGAACGATTGTATGTAATAAACAGGATTCTATTATAGGATAAATAATATAGGATATTCAGGTATATAATAATCAGGATACGGGAAACCGCATGCTACGTATGGCGATCCCGACACTACAGCCCCAACTATTCGCTCCTAAAAACGTTTGACAAATTTCGTTTTTTTTTTTTTTTTTTTTTTTTTTTTTTTTACCGGTATCAGTTGATTTTTATATTTTTTTTTTTTTTTCACATTTAAAATTGTACTGAGAGTTTTATCTATTTAATTTGTGTGACTATGCTTATTTATCCATTTTTACTGCATTTTCTTGTTTTGTACAATAAAAATTCATGGTCTGTATACACGTCTGCCATACAATAAAATAAATCATTTAAAATAGGATTTCCTATTCATGTGTAAATGGGTTCTATGGCTGCTTTCAGATATTGAAATGATGGCTTGATTAGCTTGTAAGTAATCTTAATAATTGCTATAACTGATGAGTAGTGAAGTGAGTTTTATAAATTATTTAAATTTTTTATCTACAAAAATTGCATTAGATTGTGTTTCGTTATTTCAATATCCTATTATTATTATTTAATTTTCATTTATCGTAAGTTGAAATATCTAAAGACAGGGAGGGAATTTTGTCAAAGATCGTTAGTTTATACAAAACGAATTGGATTGATTAAGAAAAGTGGAGACAAAGGTAAATAAAATACTCAATTTTTAATGAATTCATATCAAAAATTCTATGTATATATATATATATATATAGAAAATCAGTTATTTAACCTCTATAAATGCTCAATTTTTTATTTTCCTCTACTTGAGCTATGACGCATCAATAGATTCTTAAGGATTTAAATGGTGATTACACGTGATAAATAATGAAAATTAATGCAAATGTTAAATAAATAAATAAATAAATAAATAAATAATGCAAATGTTTAAAAAATAATTTTAATTATTTTTATGGTAAATTAAATACCTATCAAAATTTCTTATTTTATGATATTATTGAAAAATTCTTGATGTATAAATCAACAATATCGAATGTTAATTCTTTGATTTATATATTTTTTTATTTAAAAAAGTATTTTATTATATACAGTTTTCCAAGCGCAATTTAATTGCAATTAAAATATTTTAAACACTTGCTGTTATTGCAAGAAAATTTCTTTTTTAAGCATTTAAAATATTTTATGGAGTTTACATACAAAATCTTGTTTTTCCTCTGTATTTCATTCATAATCACTTTACTTCCATGAAAAGGAAAAAAAAATATCATTGTCCTTATTGGTAGTTTTGTCCTTGGGAGTTGTATTAAAAAAAAAAAAAGAGAGAGAGAGAGAGAGAGAGAGAGAGAGAGAGAAAGAAAGAAAAAGAAAAGAAAAAAATCTGAACTGACATCCACTAGACTCTCTAAATATCCAGCAGTTACTAGGTGTTTAAACAGATTTAAAATCAAATCAGTTAGTAATACAACAAATAGACAAAAGTCGAATATACAACAGGATGTTTAAGTACTTCTCCCCAAGTTCGTATATTTGTATAAATGGATCGTAACATATCCCAATTTATGTATCAAAATATATAAATGTTAAACATAATTTATGGTGAGTAATATGCTTTTAATAAATTTCAAAAATATATATAACTTTCATTCTATTTTAATCATCTGATGAACTCTACATAATTATTCCCATCTGCATAATATTTCTTTAACTTAGTCCAGTTAGGACTAAATTTTGTCGAAACGATACGATAACGACGTAAGGTGTTATCTGATTGATCAACTGGTCAACTGAGATCGGATTCATAAAATCATAAATTCGTCTATAAGAGAGTTCAGCTACAGAAGTTTACTCTAACATTCTTAAGAAATAAACATTTTCTTAAAGGGAAAAAAAAAAAAAAAAAAAGGGCTGAAACATATGCTCAAAATATCGTATTTAAAAGTATACTGGAAAGAATTTACAGCCAGTTAAACCTCGCATTTTATCATTGACTGTTAGGCAGAACATTGATGATGCCATCTATTGATCGAAATCAAAATCATCATATTAAGTTACAATAACAATAATTTAATTAAATTTTAAGAATTTTTAACTTAGAAGCAAAAAAAATATTTTCTAAAATTGAAATTATAATGTATATATCAAAGATTTATATCTCTTTTATTGAAACTAAACTAAAACTCCCCAATGAGTGATTCTACTTTTGAGATATTTCTGAAAATCGTTTTAGGTATGTAGGTACTACCAAGCAGATGTTCAGCGTGGGAAAGGCTAATTTATCGCATACTCGAAAAGTCATTCATTCTTCGCGCTAAATATAAGTAATGCGCACTTTATTTCCCATATTGATCAACTTAATCAATGTAATATTCTTAGATCATAATGCATTGCTTTTATCCTAACGTAAATCTACTTTGTATCCCCTCTTAAAAAAGGAAATTATGCATATGCCTATTACATTTCATTATTATATTGAATGTAGAATTTCGGTACTAACGAACTTCAAAATATCGTATTTAAAAGTATACTGGAAAGAATTTAAAGCCAGTTAAACCTCGCATTTTATCATTGACTATTAGGCAGAACATTGATGATGCCATCTATTGATCGAAATCAAAATCATCATATTAAGTTACAATAACAATAATTTAATTAAATTTTAAGAATTTTTAACTTAGAAGCGAAAAAAATATTTTCTAAAATTGAAATTATAATGTATATATCAAAGATTTATATCTCTTTTATTGAAACTAAACTAAAACTCCCCAATGAGTGATTCTACTTTTGAGATATTTCTGAAAATCGTTTTAGGTATGTAGGTACTACCAAGCAGATGTTCAGCGTGGGAAAGGCTAATTTATCGTAATACTCGAAAAGTCATTCATTCTTCACGCTAAATATAAGTAATGCGCACTTTATTTCCCATATTGATCAACTTAATCAATGTAATATTCTTAGATCATAATGCATTGCTTTGATCCTAACGTAAATCTACTTTGTATCCCCGCTTAAAAAAGGAAATTATGCATTTGCCTATTACATTTCATTATTATATTGAATGTAGAATTTCGGTACTAACGACAAATCATTTGAACAGGTACGCTTGTGGTGTACAAGAACCGTTCTTGGTTATCCTCTAACCTTATAAAAAGTTGCACAGCTTATACAGCAATGTATAACGCGAATAACAAATAGAAACTCAAGCGAATAAATCGCTTATATGCTATTTTGTTCACACACTTACAGGCTCACATTTATATTTCACAATAAAATCGCAAAACATGAAATCAGGACAATTCAAACCTATTGCCATACCAAAAAATGTATATTTAATATATATACATATAATTTCTTTTTTCTTTTTTTTTCTTTGAGAATTATGGTGGCATTTCATCATCTGTTTTCTTGCATGCTAGAATCATTGTTACAATATATATATATATATATATATATATATATATATACACTGCTCAAAACAATTAAAGGATATTTTAAGTCTTATAAGCGATTTTTTTTTCAGAAAATGGAAGAAGAGGGTCACAAATGGAAATTTTTCTCGGAGTAAACAAATGTTGAATTTGACATGAAAAATGCCGTTTTAGCGGCAGCGACTGAAATTTGGCTTTACGCTAAATGAAACACAAAGCGGAAAAGAATGGTCAATATTCAGTAAGTGCGTTTTTTCGATTATTGCGATATCTTAACGAAGTTATTTAACCGATTCAAAAGCTTGGAGAGTTGTTGGTCGGTTAGAGGGGGTCCAAACACAAACCGAAATAGCCGAAGTCACTAGAGTTTCGCGAAGTGTGATTTCCAGGATCTGAAATCGGCTTTTGGAGACTGAAAAAGTAAGCTGAAGGTCAGGGTAATGTCGTAGACGTGCAACAATTCTCAATGGAAATCGATATTTAACGCTAACGGCTCGGAGACTTCGAAATATGAATGCCATTTTACTACAAAAACAACTTCGCTCAATTATTGGCACAACAGTTTCGACTCAATCTGTCCGAAATCGGCTCCACGCTGTAGATCTGTATGCTCAATGACCAATAATGTGTGTTACGTTAACAGCAAGAAATCGTCGCGCTCGCAGGGAGTGGGCGACAGAGCATGTAAAGTGGAGAGAAATTAATGACGCAATATTTTTTTCTCTGGCAAGTCTCGTTTTTCTGTTCATGACTATAATAGGCATAATTTCATTTGTAGGGTAAGTTTCACTAGAAACAACCCTGCGTTCGTGCACAGAAGTATCAGATTTGGCGATTGGAGGGGGGTGAAATCCACTGATGGGTGCACTGATCCACACATCATTCGAAAAGAAGCTCTCACCGGTCGTCGATATAGGAATGAGATCATTAGACCTATTGCTATAGCGTAGAGACAGTTTTGGACAGTTTGGGTCAAAATGTGGTGCCAGTTGCCGAGAGAAGGCAATTGTTGAAGAAGAGAGACGTTCATATTTCGGTAACTCCGTGCCATTTGCATTAAATAGCCATGTTCATTGGACGTTGTTGCATTCTATGACTTTGTCCTGATCTTCAGCCTGCATTTCGAGTCTCCAAAAGTTGGTTTCAAATCCTGGAAATCACATTGTGTGAAACTCCAATGGTTTCGACTACTTCAGTTTGTGCTTGAACCCCCTCTAACTGGCCAACAAATATCCAAGCTATTGAATCGGTTAAATTACTTCGTTAAGACATCGCAGTCATCGAAACAACCATTCTTTTCCGCTTTGTCTTTCATTTAGTGTAAAGCCAAATTTCATTCGCTGCCGCTAAAACGTCATTTTTGATGTCAAATTAAAAGAAAAAAAAACGCTTATACCGTTATTTTATATAAGACTTACAATATCCTATAATTGTTTTGAGCAGTGTATATATACACCCACACATTCTTTATTG
This sequence comes from Salticus scenicus, assembly GCA_963930645.1. Taxonomy (NCBI): domain Eukaryota; kingdom Metazoa; phylum Arthropoda; class Arachnida; order Araneae; family Salticidae; genus Salticus; species Salticus scenicus. The sequence continues at coordinate 338,835,385 of OZ005652.1, read as the reverse complement.
CAAGGCTTTTCACAAAATATGTATTATGAAAGAAATGTGGATAATTATTTAGAAGAAAAATGGATATATTATAGTATGTTACACTTTACGCCCCCTAATATATATGTTTCATGTGATATTACACAGTGATAAGTTTTAAGCTAATAGATTCAACGTGATTAATTATAGAAATGTTTTCTTGAGTGTAACTACTGAGGTTATTTTGTTTCGTAAGTCATTGCCTCTTCCATTTGTTTCAAAATGGGTAATTGGAAATACTCCAGAAAAATAAAGGAAAATAAATGTAAAAATCCAAGAAGAAAAGTTAATTGCTGATAGAAGAAGAAAAATGTGAAGTGGAATTTTTTCATCAAAGTGAAGAATCATTTATCTAGCAAACTAAAAAGAACAAGGAAATGAAACTAGTAAACACAGGTTCCGTTTCAATTAAAATTTAAAAGAGATTCATTGTAATTATACATTCTTGAATAAATCATTCTACATTTGTTTACATATCTTTAATTAAAGGGAGAAGGGACCTTTGCACCTTCCAAAAATCGATTTTTCATCAAACAAATTTCAGATTGTTAGAAACATTAGGGAAAAAAAGAAGTAAAATAAGTAAAAGATACTGATTCAAATATAACGGAAATGGCGCCCACAACATTTAAAAAAGGTAACTTTTAAGAATAATTTGCTTTTTATAATGTGAATCTTTAAATTGGTTTGTCTCAGTTTTGGATTTTAACATTTTCCCACTAGTTTAAAAACAGTTATGAATGAAAAGTTATCAAATTTTACATATTTATTAGTGTTAATAATGAGACCAAATAATTTTGTTTTATAAGAGGGAGAAATCATAAAAAAACTAGTAATTTAAAAATTGCACGATTTTTTTTATTATTTTTTTAATAATTAAAAATAAATTTAAAATTGAGCTTTAGTGAAAAAAGACACTATTTAGCTTTAATTTAATATACGAACACAGGTCTACTGTATAAATTTAAAATGTAATTTTTCGGGAAAGTAGGTAAATCTATATGTTTTTAATTATGTGTATTAATTCATATTATTTTTAAAATATATTTTCGTTTAATTACAAAGGCATGTTTATATTTTCAAACTTAGCACTATATTACACAAGTAGTTCAACTACTATTATAAAATTATATTCTATAAATTTTATATTTGTAGTAAATAAAAAAAGAATGTCAAAATAACCAATTTTTGGTTTCAAAAGCTCATTTCACCAATAAACAGTACATTTTAAATATTTTTTGTACAATTAGTTAATGCCTTTGATGTATAAAATTTGATATATAAAAATGCATTTTCACATTTTCTTGAAAAAGACTATGTCTACATATAGTTTGGCTGTGCAGTTTTTTCCTTTTTTTTTTTTTTTTTTTTTCAAAAAAATTTCATTTTTTATTTTACAAATAATAAAGTTTTTAAAAGAATAAAAAAATAAAAAGTAAAATAATGAAAGATATCAGAAACTAAGACTGACTCCGATTCATACCTTAAAGAAGTCAAAGTTTATTTGATTACATAATAATTTTAAAATGGGTATTTTAAAAAGAAATACGCGCATATTCTTTTAATAATATTTATTAAAAGCTAAATTATTATTCATACTACAATAATGAAAAATATTTGCATTAGGAAGAAATTTGTCTATTCCAAATTACTTTAATGTATGAGTGTTAATTTAAGTAAATTGAAAAAGAAAATCTAATATAGCTCTGCGATTATCATCTTTTATATTATTTGCATATATGTCGATATAATGGGAGCTGCTATGCATCCTCAGCCTACTGCGTGGATATAATCTATTCATGTAGAATTTAGGGTTAAAATTAAATTTTAAAACCACTTTAAATTATTCAGAAAATATTTAACAAATAATTACGCGCAGTACAAATAAATGTATGTGTTTAATTTTGCATATCCCTTCAAGATTTTTGAAACCTATAATACTGTTTTACTTGCAATTCGAGGACTTTTCGGATATAGGCTTTAATAAATCCGACTTATTTTGTGTGGTCTGTAAAGTAATGGTGAATGTTTTTTGTACCATACTTTGTACGGAATATGTTTTTGTACTTAAAGATATTAGTATTTATTCTATCTTTAGCTCAGTTTTAGTATGCAAAATGTACCAAAAAGAAAATTTTCCCATAGGCTTGATGTATTTGAAAAGTTATGAATTTCCCTGTGCTCCAACTATTTTTCGGATATGAATAAAATGTCAAGTAATATCTTTACATGATACAGATTTACAACATCAAGTTTGGACTTGCTACCAATATTTTGTTTTAGTTAGGCTGTTAAAAAACATGTGTCCAAACATACTCGCAGAAACAGGGACCAGCTGCTAAAAACCAGATCTTCAGATTAAGGAGACCATAAAAGGCGTAAATATTTAAAAACCCAGTTTCGAGAATTTGTTGTTAAAGCAAATTTTACGTTATATGGGTAACAGAAAGTAAGAATGAAATGTTGTACTTTTTTATGGGAATACTCAATGCTCCTATGCTATATCTCAAGCAACAAAACTCGTGGGATGAATAAATTCATATATCAGGTCTTTAGTTCCACAATTGAGATAGCCATTTCAGTTCATCGCAAAAATGGCTTAAAATATTTAAAGTCACCAAAGGGGTCCCATACTTTTGTGCGTGTGTATGTCACTGAATTCCTCCTAAACGGCTGGACCGACTTTAATGAAATTTTTTGTGTGTCTTCAGGTGGATTCGAGAATGGTTTAGATTTACAATTCAGTCCAATTTAAATTGTTTATTTAATTTTTAATTATGTCTTTTACGTTATAATCGGAATTCACAGTCACCGTTCACAACGCTCCATACCTGTTTCACTTATATACCCCATCCTTACACTGTAAAAAAAAAAAACCTATTACCAGCTGCAATCTGTGATTTATTTTATCCAATCACAGAGAATTTCTTGCAAGAAATTCTCTGTGATTGGATAAAATAAATTACAGATTGCAGCTGGTAATAGTTATATTTTTACAGTGTACACACAATAAGTTAATTATTATTTCTAGCAAAATATTCTCTAGAAATAATTTATACGACAAAACAACGTTTGTTGGGTCAGCTAGTAATATATATATATATATATATATTCATATATTAACACATATTCTTCATTTTCATTTTCTTAATCATTATTTTCATACAACAGCTGTTGTGATAGTTTTTTTTCCTTTTAAATAACTGTATTTGCGTTTTTATTAATCTATTGGAAGTGTTTGAAACGGAAGAAAGAAAAATGAGCAGAAATTAGAGATAAGTATTAAATGTTTTTTTATGTTTTATATTAAACATAAAAACTATTCATTCCAAAAAAAAATAATAATAATAAATAAATAAAAATTAAAACATTGTTCTATATGAAAAATGCTGTATGAAAATCTCTCTCTCTATATATATATATATAAAAGTAACGAATATAGAAGTGACAAAATATTAATTATTTCTAAGAAAGAGTGTATAAACAAAAAATACATTTTTAGTACATCTTTCATTTGTAGTGTTATTCGACATATTGATGACGTCAAAATCAAGTTTGTAATCGTAACTAATTTTATAAAGAGAGTAATCAGACTTCATGATTGTTTTAAGATAAAATATCATAGACAAGCAGCATCGTTTTTTATATAATAGCATTTTCACATATCAATTTTTAGCATTTATGTATCATAAAAGCTGTAATTTTGTCTTCTTTCAAACGGATTTTAATTGCAGAATATCACTAACGCTGTCAGTCCGAAATGTACTCAAATTGAAAAACACAGTTTTCACGATACTCCTCATCCCATCCAGCTTTGCACTCATATACACTGTAGAAGCTGAAATATAGTAGTAGTGTAAAAAGGGTGATTCACCTGCAGGGTGGAGGCGCGGAGGCGCGCTGAGGCGCGCGCGCCACCACCCTGTTGGAGCGCACCTCCGCGCCTCCACCCTGCAGGTCAACGCACCCTTTTTACACTACTTAGTCATCATCTTGGATGAGGGGGGTGTTGCCACCGGAAGAATAGAAACTTTTAGACCGTTGCCACCGGAAGAATAGAAACTGTGTGTTGCCACCGGAAGAATAGAAACTTTGACTATCATCTTGGATGAGGTTTGGTGGTGCCATCTATAGGGAATTTTGAGGAGTTAGATTTATTTTCCTAAATTTCGGGACTTACTATTTTTTTCACAATTTTGGGGACTTCAAAATTTTTCGAAGTTTTGCGGGAAGTGAGATGACGTCACGATCTTTTGGGACTTAACCTGAAAAGAGATACATACAAAATTTACAATTAGTGAAATAAGTGAAAGGGAAATGTATAGAAAAAAGTTAGAAAGAGAATACAAATTTAAGAAAAAAGGTAGAAAGAAGAAAGTTAGAAAAAAGAGAAGAGAGAGAAAGAAAGAGTTCACCTTGAGCGCCTGGGAGACTGCCCTCCCGAGGCCCTGCGGTGCCCCTTTTCACTCCGTAGAGCAAGGCGGGAGTTAGTTCCTTTTAAAAAAATAAAAATAAAAAATAAATAAAAAATGTCAACCTGAAGAACTCATCACATAGTTTTCTGAGGTTCTCTTCAAAGCATGGGTTCAGACAATCTTCATAGGTGCAGGAACAATCTTCATGGATGCAGAAACAATTGATATATACAGGGTGCAGGAACAATCTTCATAGGTGCAGAAACAATTGATATATACAGGGTGCAGGAACAATCTTCATAGGTGCAGAAACAATTGATATATACAGGGTGCAGGAACAATTTAAAATATATACAGGGTGCAGGAACAATCTTCATAGGTGCGAAACAATTTAAAATATATACAGGATGCAGGAACAATCTTCATAGGTGCAGAAAAAATTGATATATACAGGGTGCAGAAACAATCTTCATAGGTGCGAAACAATTTAAAAATGCTACAAGGTGCAGGAACAATTTAAAAATATACAGGATGCAGGAACAATCTTCATAGGTGCGAAACAATTGATATATACAGGGTGCAGGAACAATCTTCATAGGTGCGAAACAATTGATATATACAGGGTGCAGGAACAATCTTCATAGGTGCAGAAACAATTGATATATACAGGGTGCAGGAACAATTTAAAATATATACAGGGTGCAGGAGCAATCTTCATAGGTGCGAAACAATTTAAAATATATACAGGATGCAGGAACAATCTTCATAGGTGCAGAAACAATTTAAAATATATACAGGATGCAAGAACAATCTTCATAGGTGCGAAACAATTTAAAAATGCTACAAGGTGCAGGAACAATTTAAAAATATACAGGAACAATCTTCATAGGTGCGAAACAATTGATATATACAGGGTGCAGGAACAATCTTCATAGGTGCGAAACAATTGATATATACAGGGTGCAGGAACAATCTTCATAGGTGCGAAACAATTGATATATACAGGAACAATCTTCATAGGTGCAGAAACAATTTAAAATATATACAGGAACAATCTTCATAGGTGCGAAACAATTTAAAATATATACAGGAACAATCTTCATAGGTGCGAAACAATTGATATATACAGGGTGCAGGAACAATCTTCATAGGTGCGAAACAATTTAAAATATATACAGGAACAATCTTCTTAGGTGCGAAACAATTTAAAATATATACAGGATGCAGAAACAATCTTCATAGGTGCAGAAACAATTTAAAAATATACAGGATGCAGGAACAATATATACAAAAATTTTCACTATGGATGCTGCGGTATTCTGTAATGGCCATAAGCCAGACTGGTGATTCCATCATCTAGCAGATACCTCTTGTCATCAAAAGGAGATAAACACTTTTTGTTTTGATTAACTGTATAGAGTTGATAACGTTCTTGTAGGATTCTGGTTTGTTGCTCATACGTAGCTATCTCCTTTTGCAGGCATTCTTGATAGTCTTGAACACTTAATTTTTTCCTTACGATGCAGGTTGATATGCCTTTTGCTGTCTTCTTTTCACCACCAGCTGACTGTATGGCATACATTTTTGGCTTTAATCCAATGAATTTGTAGGCAGCTTGACTGTGGAGTTCGTCCTTAAACTTTCCAAGGACCTTTTTGTTAGTTGTAGAATATAGCGGATGATTTTCTGGATACTCTGAGAAGTCAAAATGGTGCTGATCTTCCTTCATATCTTGGTACACGTCCGCTGTCTGGATACAGTACGTCAAGGAGTCTGTATCCGTGAACAACAAAGTTGCACGACTTTCATACTTTTTCATAACGAAATTGTAGTGAAAGTCGTACATGAGCAACTTTGCTAATTCAAGGATACAGAAACCCACGTATATCGGCCTATTCATCAGGATGGTGGGTTTTGTTCTCTCCACAGCTACGAGGTTATTGCAAAATTCTTTAAAAGTTGTAAAATTCGGTGATGCAACTAATTTTTGGGCTCTGACTTCATTGTTACACAGTTCTATGTTACGACGTTTTCTCAAATTTTCGATGGTCTTTCCATAGACGCTATTGTTCAACAGTTTAAAGAAATCTTTCTCAAAACTATTGTTTGCAGATTTTCGTTTATCTGTGTTGAAGTCTACATACTTTTTTAGCCAGGGTGCTTGTCGAAATTTCAAAACCTTGTTCACTTTTAATAGCTTCATTCCAAGTTTTAGGTATAACTGTAGATTTCTGTAATGTACAACATATTCTGATTTATTGTAGAGGTTTGGAATGAGTTTGGGTGTTCCTGAATATTTTTGGTTCTGCAACAAGGACTTGGCATAGGTGGAGAGCATTTCTTCTGTCACGGTCATTTTTTCAGGTGCAAGTGGGTAGCTATTGTGGAGGTCATGCAGATGAGATGGGTACTCCAAATTCACTTCAAAAATGAAGCCTTCAGCTGCATCTTCGGGTATGTTCATGATGAAATCTTCAGTAATGTTAGAGGGATCCATCCATTGAAACTTGCCATAAGGCATGTACTGGGACATAGCCCAACCGTAAAGGTTGTTCGCATCCCAGTACATGATATAACTAGAGGGCTTACTTGAGTCGTAGTGAGGAGTGTGCGGGTTGTTTGCAACAGCAAAACGGTGTGAAATCTGCGACACACCCCCGCGCACCCCTTTTTCAATAAACAGCAGCATGTTGATATCCGTAAGCAGCTCTAGCTTAACATCAGTCATCTTCAGACAGGCTTGCCAGGACAGTCCAGGAGAGGTGTATAAATGGGCAGCATCGATGTTATAATAGTGTAGGCAAAGACTTCTGAAATTTTGGAACACATCGGCAAGAAGCAAAACATCTGTCTTCACATACAGGTCGTGATACTCGCCGAGGTTTCTTATCTGGAAGACTTCCCATACGTTTTTTGCATGTTGATAATCAGCCTCTTCAACGGCTTCATTCGTAAGTGAGTTGAAAAATGCTGAAGGAGGCGGCAACACTGTTTCTTGGAATTTGTCAAATCCGGTGATGTAGTCATAGGGATATACTCCTTTTCTGGTGAGGAGACTTAGATCGGTACTTGATTCAAACTGGTCTTTTAGAATTTTAAACTGACTAATATCCAAATTCTTCACCAACTTTTCTAACGAAGCAGGCAAAAATTGGAACGAGTCAAGAAAGACGAGCTGTACAGGACTGTCTGGTTTCTTTAAAGTGAATGATATATATTTTTCTAATGTTGTTGCGATGACTTGTATCTGATGGTCTTGAAAATGGCCTAATTCTGTCATGATATGATGGGCATCATAGTTCTTCAAGTTGTGGAAAACCACGGGAATCTTCTTTGGCTGCTTAAAATTGAGATTGCAGCTAGCATGGGCGGCACCTCTAAAAACTCCAGTTTCGTGATTGTGATCTCGAACTTTAATGCATCCGGGTAACAGGGGTTGACGACATATGCAGCACCTTGTTGCATTTTGGAAGGCCTCCTCTTCTTGGGCAGAGAGCTTCATTGGCTTAATTTCTTGGAGTTTTTCTTCAAGGATATCTTTTTCCATGAGGATATTTTCTAGAAAATGCTTGACTGCATTCTCTCCTCGATAGCTAAAGATGGGCTTCACAGCTTTGCCATCAGACCCTACGATTACATAAGCGTAACCGCAGGCTGTATGACGGGCTGTATGTTGCAAGTAGGAGTTTGATGAGGATGGAACAGCAGATGCAATAGGCTCGAGCAAACTTTCAAAATCCGCATAGATGATATAGCTGATGGGATGTTGAAGATGGGTTCCCGTGAACTCTAGTATATTTTTATCCTTGCTGGGCATCTCAATGACTTGAGCAGTGTGTTTTTTGCAGTTTGTTTCATGGTCTTTTAACAAAAGTTCTGTCGAAAAACCATGCAGGCACCTATAACAATAATACTGTTTGCAGCAGTGTTTTGTTCGACCACCCATCAGTCTGGAAAAGTCCCGGATTAAACAGTAGTGGTGGGCACCTTCTTCGTTCTCAATGAGTAATAAATTGATAGCTTCAACATCTTCTACTTCGGAAATTCTTAGAATAGTCACTTTAGAGTTTTCGTAGCCGAAGACGTTGATTCTAAGATTGTTCAGGTTTTCTATGAGACCTATTTTTGAGATGGGAACAGGGTACTGAACATTACCCATCTTGATTTCCTCTTCATGAGGTAAATAGTGGGAGACTCGTTCGGGATTTCTTGTGTAGTCTAAATTCAGTTTGTGTGCTAGCAGACACCATAGGAAGCACTTGTTATCTCTGTTCTGTATATTTAAGATAGCTTTCTTGGCAAGCAGTTTAGCTGGCAATTCTTGATAGCTGCTCGCTCTCAAAGGGTTATATTTAGCAGACTTGAATTCTAGGTAGTAGATGTTTCTCAGCACCCAGCCGGAACCTCTCTCTAAAAACTCTTCGTAGTTTTGAATAATCTTCATAAATCCTACACTTATTTGATCGTCAATTAAGTCAGGAGTGTGTTGTTGGTAGCAGGGTGTTCTGAAGTACGCATCCATAATTTCCAGTTCTCCTTCAGCTGTCTCTCTTTCAAAGCAGACTTTTATTACCAGGTACCATTTGATGGAATCTTTCTCATACAATTCCTGTAGGATGTTTTCATGTATCTCGGCACGAATAGACTCTAAAAAGATTTTCACATCGTACCGAGTGGCGTCAGTAGGTTCAATGAGCACCGTCTTAAACGTGTTCAAAGCTTGCGTATAGGGTCGTCTTCGAGAGAGTGGTGGAGGAGTCGTTTTCGGTTTCTTCCGGCTCTCACTTAGGCTATTTGAATGCTGAAGTCGCATATGGTTCATTAATGATGACTTAGAGGAAAAGGTGGACTGGCATTCTTTGCAGGGGTAGTTATGACTCTTTAGATGAGCGTTGTATTTATCCAGACGGCTAAACTTTCTTTGGCATGTAGCACATTGATGGGTGGAAGTGTCAGCATCATGCAACTTCTTATGTCGGTTTAAGGCATCCTTTCTGGAGAACTCCTTCAAACACACAGAACAGGAGAAACCCTATAAAAGAATAAAAAACGATTTTTTAATTAAAGTGTTACAATTTTTCGAAATATCACAAAAACTTTAAGAAATAATACGTACCTTAGAAGGACCGGGCTGAGGATCTACAGATTCTTGTAATTCACTCGTGGACTGATGCGATTTTCGGTGCCTATTTAGGTTGTCCTTTCTGGAAAATTCCTTATGGCAAATGAGACACACGAACATTTTTTCTGTGTTGTGTGTTTTCTTGTGTCTAGTCAAATCCCGACTTCTAGAAAAAGATTTCCCACAAGTAGGGCAAACAGGTTGAACCTATAATAAGAAAGACATTTTTTTTAACTTTTGTAAAAGGGACAATTTTTCAAACTTTTCTAAAAGGAAACACTCTCATTTTTAATGTAAAACAATACATACCTTAGAAGGCTCAGGTTGGGCTTCAGGTTGGGCCTCAGGTTGGGGTTCAGGTTGGGCGGCGTCGTCCCATTGGGGGTTTCGCCACTCCTCGTCATTCATCTCGGCAACATCACACAGCATATGAAATTCGTCATCGGGTATACCGAAGGAAATACCCAACTGAAAATAAACGAATAGGATGCAACTTTAAAAAATTTTAGAAAAATAAATTCTTCTAGTTAAAGATTTCATATACAAAAGGTTATACAACATAAATAAATAAATCTATTCGATGAGTCATTAAATAAACGAATCATTTTATAAACATAGGATGCAACTTTAAAAATTTTTAGAAAAAATAAATTCTTCTAGTTAAAGATTTAATTAATCTAACTTTTATACATACACGCTACTATTTTAATAAACCAATACACTATTTTATCTAAACATAGGATTAGGTATGCAAATTTTAAAAATTTTTTAGAAAAATAAATACTCCTAGTTAAAGATTTAATAAATCTAACTTTTATACATACACGCTACTATTTTAATAAACCAATACACTATTTTATCTAAACATAGGATTAGGTATGCAAATTTTAAAAATTTTTTAGAAAAATAAATACTCCTAGTTAAAGATTTAATAAATCTAACTTTTATACATACACGCTACTATTTTAATAAACCAATACACTATTTTAACTAAACATAGGATTAGGTATGCAAATTTTAGAAAAATAAATTCTCCTAGTTAAAGATTTAATAAACAAAAGGTTATGCAAATCTAACTTTTATACAACATAAATAAATTGAATAAGTATAATCTAATTGATAGCTTATCAAACGATGAGTCATCCTAAACATGTCTGAACACTAACATTTTATTGTATAAGCTATGCGATGACTCATCAAACGATGAGTCACCCTAAACATGACTGAACATGAATCTACTTGAACACTAACATTTTATTGTATAAGCGATAATTACTATATAAATCACAAAGTATAGGATGTTGGAAATTAAATAAACAACACTAGTTGATGAAAATTATAAGTAAACTGATTTTCTAGTTAATAATTAAATTTTTTATTTATAATGAATGCAAATTAAGTTTCTCATAAGTAAACAATAATAATAATAACTTTTTGATTTGAATAATATAAAAAGCACCTTTAAACGAAGTATGAGTCATAAATTTTGTAAGGAAATAAATTATTAGAATAATAAATTTTTAGTTTAAACTTATGAGAATAAGTTTTAATTAAATCTTCTAATTAAAAAGTTTTTCACTTACAAAATAATTTCTATGTCATATGATTGTAAAAAAATAAACTTATTAAAATTTCTATACAAAGTTTTTCACTTATAGAATAAATAATTTCTCAGCATAAACAAGTTTTACACATACTTAAATTTCACTTTATGTAGTTTATTGAATGAAATAAAATAGATTTCGCATTTATCAAATTAAAGATTCGAAATTAAATTTATGTTTAACATAGAATAAATAAAATAGATTTCCCATTTGTCAAAATAAAGATTCGAAATTCAATTTATTTTAAACACATATTATAAATAGATTTTCACTTATAGAATAAATAATTTCTAAGCATAAACAAGTTTTACACATACTTAAATTTCGCTTTATGTAGTTTATTGAATGAAATAAAATAGATTTCTCATTTATCAAATTAAAGATTCGAAATTAAATTTATGTTTACCACATTATAAATAAAATAGATTTCGCATTTGTCAAAATAAAGATTTGAAATTAAATTTATTTTTAACACATATTATAAATAGATTTTCACTTATAGAATAAATAATTTCTAAGCATAAACAGATTTTTCACATACTTAAATTTCATTTTATATAGTTTATCAAAATAAAGATTCGAAATTCGATTTATTTTAAACACATATTATAAATAGATTTTCACTTATAGAATAAATAATTTCTAAGCATAAACAAGTTTTACACATACTTAAATTTCACTTTATGTAGTTTATTGAATGAAATAAAATAGATTTCTCATTTATCAAATTAAAGATTCGAAATTAAATTTATGTTTACCACATTATAAATAAAATAGATTTCGCATTTGTCAAAATAAAGATTTGAAATTAAATTTATTTTTAACACATATTATAAATAGATTTTCACTTATAGAATAAATAATTTCTAAGCATAAACAGATTTTACACATACTTAAATTTCATTTTATATAGTTTATCAAAATAAAGATTCGAAATTCGATTTATTTTAAACACATATTATAAATAGATTTTCACTTATAGAATAAATAATTTCTAAGCATAAACAGATTTTACACATACCTAAATTTCACTTTATGTAGTTTATTGAATGAAATAAAATAGATTTCGCATTTATCAAAATAAAGATTCGAAATTAAATTTATGTTTAACACATAATAAATAAAATAGATTTTCACTTTGTTAAAATAAAGATTTGAAATTAAATTTATTTTTAACACATATTATAAATAGATTTTCACTTATAGAATAAATAATTTCTATGCATAAACAGATTTTACACATACTTAAATTTCACTTTATATAGTTTATTGAATGAAATAAAATAGATTTCTCATTTATCAAAATAAAGATTCGAAATTCGATTTATTTTAAACACATATTATAAATAGATTTGAAACTCATTCTATTTTGCATAGTGTCAATCAAATTTATTTTTTAACATATCGTAAAAAGTAATAATAAATTAAAGAATTCTTATTACAATTTATAATCTCATATTTCACTAAAAATGATTAAACACAGTTAGAAAATCAATGATTACTAGATAAATATACTTACTGCATTTTCAACATCCATAGCTTGATTGTCGTTGGTGTATCCTTCCATTATAGAGGTACGGGAAAAGCACAATATACGATGCGGTAAAAACACAGTAAATGTACGGGAAGAAAATTTCGCGAGCGTCGGTAAAGGAGAGAAGTAAAAATGCGTGTTGTCAAGGCAGTAGATAATCTACGAATGACCTGAGAAATGAGTTGCAGCGGCTTATCTAATCTAGATAAGGGGAAATACGCATGCGTCACGCTGACTCACCCCCGTGGATCTTACGAGAAACTTCTCGAATTCTGATTCATCGTAGAGGTTGCTTCATTTGCATATTTCCCCTCGTGGATTTTCCAAGGTGAGTCACCCCCTCCGTGTTCGTACAGGTATAATATCTTACGGGAGATATGAAACATACTCATTTGCATATTTCTAATGAAGAGATAATGTCTACACTTTTAATTAATGGAAAATAACAATTATTATTTCAATTTGATTATTAAAAATTATTTTTTCAAGTGGATTGCTTTATGAATAAATGGTTTTATTGTATGTTTTACGAAATAAAATATATCTTTTCGAAACAATATTTTTCCCGAATATAAGTTATTAAATGCATAGGAAATGGTTTTATTATATGATTTAATAAATATATCTTTAAAATAAATTATTGAATCCCTAGAAAGTGAATCTCTGAAAAATATGTTTTATGAAATAAAATAGTCATTTCAAACTTATAAATTCATTGAATCTTTTATGAAATAAAATATTTCTAATTAAATCTTTTAAGAAATAAAATCAATAAAATATTTCAAAGACAGACAGACACAGATATTCAGTTTCAATCTATTTATTGAAATTCCATAAAAATATATACACACATTACTTATTGGATACAATTGTTTAAAGAAGTCGTTTTCATAAACACACATTACTTTTTGGATAAAGAATCTTCAATATATTTTTCATACAAGGTCATATTTAATTGTTTAAAGAAACCGTCGTTGTAATGACAGGAACAATTAATTTTTTTAACAATAGCATGCATATTTAATTTTAAAAGTATTTCTTCACGATATAATTGATATTTTTCAAACATAGATTTCATTAAACACTCGTGTGAATTTTGATCGTCTGAATTAAAAACACATCCGTCACATTGAAATAAATTTTCAATTCCTAACTGAATTTCATACACGATAAAATCGAGTAAGATTTCCTTAGCACTTTGCTCATTTTCATGAGAAATACACACAAGAGGTTTATTTAGAATTAACATAGGAAGTTGAACGGTGAATATTGCATCAATAATAAAATGAGTTATTCTCATTTTGAGTTCTCTAAGCCTAAAAATTTGATCCTTCGCCAATTTAATGAGATTCGGTTTTAAATAAAAGCCAGAAGGATTTAAAGAAAACATTTGCTGTAAAGTACAATAATCCTCATCTATGTAAGCCATTATTAATTGATTGTTAGAAATAAAACTATCATTTACTGATTCAAAATTAAAATTTTCAATCTTACTTTGAAAATAATACCATGTCTGAGCTGTCATTACAACGCCTTCTTTAGTAGGTATCCATTGACCTGTATGTAATTCTTTAAAATTACGAATGTGGATTCTCACATTAAAATTCTTTTCTATTACAATTTGTAAAAAACTGCTAAAGTTTAAATTAAATTCACCTCGTATAGGATCCCAAGATTGTTCACGTACCCATTGGTTTAACCAATCATTCACATTCAATTCTTCACACATATCTTGAGAACAGTTTTTAACAGAAGTATCACAATGAGAGTTTTTCGAAGTATCACAATCAGAGTTTTTCAAAGTATCGCATGCACTGGATGAAGCATCACTTATATCAAGTCTTGGTTTCTTTAAAGGTGGCATGATAGGGTTGGGTATTAAGTGACGAAAAGTCAGGCTGATTCTCATATCTTTGATGATAGGATTCGGTGCAATGCCGTGGGTAAACAGTTCGTTCGTAGGCTTTAACATACTGTAGAGAGAACCATGTTCTAATGAAATCAAAGTCGAAGGTGTTTTAGGCTTCTTGAATTCAATTGTTCGTTCGGCACCAAAGCTGAGGACTACGATGGGGAAAGTTGCATCTAATCCACTTTCGTTGTCTTTATGTTGAGGTATGTAGCTGTATCCATTGCTGTAGAGGTTTAGCAGAACATAGTTGAAGGTAGAAGCCGCCCATTTTTCCACTCGATCCCGCAGCTCCAATACCAGACGTGTCCAAGGGTTAGCAGGCACATGAGTTCCGCTGAAGGCATAACTCAAAGTTGAATCGCCGTATCCCAGAACTTGTCTTTTAGGCTTAAAACTTTTTCCATGAATTCTAAAGGTTGGCGTGTAGAAAGGTAAAGTTTTTAACTCGGCAAAATACCGATCTGCTTGTTCCTTTTCGATGAAGTTTGAAACATACTGGACATTCAGTCCGTTTTCCGTGAAACTCACTGCAGACATGACGAGACAACCAACACACACGAAATCAAATGGTAGACTGAGCCGTGATCGCTGATAAGCAATCTCTGATAAGATAAGACTCTCGTCACGTGACCAGAGGTAGCCAATCAGATAACTCGTGACGTCACTCACCACGTGACTGAGCATAGCCAATCACATTACTCGTGACGTCACCCTAATCAGGTGACCTCGCGTCGCTGATAAGAACTCTCCTTATCATTCATTTCTCTCAAGGTAGCCGTTGGAGTAGGACGTGTTTTCAGGTAAGTGTATTTTATTCTATAAATAATCACACGTATGGATAGATACAAATTCATTTTATTTAGTATGTTTCCCAGGTTACAGGGTTGAGTTTAACAACAGGTTTTTTTACAATAAGTTTCTTTTTCGGTTTGACAATGTTTTTTCTTGAAGACAAATATCGATTCTTAATAATACTTTGGGGTACTCCCATATCTTTCAAGGCTTGCAAAAATTCACTTTGTCCTGTAATAGGTGGTTTTTTATTCACAGAAAAGATGAAATGAAAGAGTTCCGCTAAATTAGAATGTTCCATGGTCCTTCCATTGTAAGTAATCTCTCCTTTCGGGTTCCACTTAAACTTGTTTGAATGAGACTTGAGAAAATTTAATAAGGCTTCGGCTTGTTTCTTCATGGGTTTAGCTACAGATGATAACACAAAGGTTTCATAGTCTTCTTGGGGTTCTTGTTTTATAGACTCCACTTGTTTAGGTTCCACTTTTTCAGGTTCTTCTTCGAGTTGTTTAGACATCCAAGGCAAATTATATTCTTGCAAATCCATTTTTCTTTTTAAGAGTTCGTAGTAGTGCTGAATTTTTTCGTGATCCGGTAAAGAACTATTTAATATTTTAGCCATAGCTAAATCAAATTCCGTCATTTGCTTTTTGGAAGGCGTATGCTTAGAAAATTCTTCTTCCGGTACCAACGCATACTTAGTTGCGAATTCCATTGATGATACCGGTTAAAACAGACAATGCAGCCGGGATTAAAATATTTAAAAATCCACCGTGTTGAACAATCAATTTTTTCTTGTTGAATAAACTTCCTTTCTTGGTACCAATTTTTCGAAGAGTCGTCTTATATTTCCTTAAAGACCTTTTCTGATGAGAGGAGAGAGGCACGTTTCCTTTTAATACGTTCAGGGTACATTCGCAAATAGCCTTCACAGATCGAGTCGGTAATTTTTTTAACAAATGCTTGCATAAGGTTTGAGGACAAGACTTTATAAGCTCCAAGTCTCGAAGTTGTTTCCTCGTTAACGTCATGATCCCAAATGAATTAAAATCGGTAGGGCTTTCCTTTTAAACCTTTTTTGGGCTCGTACACAAATTGGGTTTCCCCCGGTAATATACGCGTTCTGAGTCGCATTCCTTCGGGGGTTTCATTCCTTAAATCCACCAACAAATAAGAGAAGGGCTGTTTGGTAGCATCCTCGAACACTTCTTGAAAAAACTGAGTTGATCTCGGGTATAATTGTCTGCCCAAGTGCGTAATTTGACTCATGTCCCGACGATTTTTAAAAAGTACTAAGTATTGACTGTTTAAGGAAATACCTCTCATTTCTTTACCTTTATGAAAAAGGTTTTGAGTAATAAAAATAATACTTAAATTTAAATGGTGACTTCCTTTGGTAAAGAGGTGGGTTAATCGTTCATCACCCCCACATTCCACCATTAAATCATCTAAAATCATTAAAGAATGGGTACCTAAATATTCCCGATAATTAGAAGGAAACCCTTCCACGAATGTCACGTCGGGAATTTCCTCGTGAAGCTTTTGAGAGATGCCGTAAAACCAAACGACTTTATCGGGAGGAGGGTTAAACATACGCCGTCGTTCTGCCAGTAAATCCCGCAGAAACCAACTCTTACCGACCCCTGTGGGGCCTGCTAAGAGCATTGTAAAAGGGTGTTGAAAGCGTGGAAACTCCATTCTAAATAAACACAGACACAAAGGTTTACATTATAAATAGTTTTTTATTGATAAAAAGGAGCACGTGTGCGAAATCGTTTGGATACAAAATTATAGACTCTATGGTCGTTACATATATTTTCAGTTACAAACTGCTTTAAAAAATCTTTCAAAGTTTTGCCACGACATCGGCAATAAATATAATACACACAAAATTGACCACAAACAGCTGTCACATGACTTTGCAGCGGAAGTGGATTAAACACCACTCGTGAAAATTGAGATACATAGTTCGATATAGGTCCTTTAAAAAAGTTCGGCTTGTTTCCATAGGAATCAAAGAATTCCGCTTCCGTAGGGGAGGATAGATAGAATGCCACCCAGTGGCTTCCGGCTTCTGTAGACTTGTCCACGTTGCATACAAAACATGCAGGATAACGCTCGATCTTCTTGGGTAATTGATCACTGGGGAAAACACCGAAAAAGTATTTCTTGGTTACTGGATCGTGGGATAAAATAGTCTCGATTTCTATAGAATTCATTTTCAGTTGGGGAAGTCACACAACACATGTCGTGTTTTACTAATTTCTATAATGTTTTCAAATTCCGCATACACCAATACAGTCGTGGTTCTTTCTAAGGTGTCCGCAAACTTGATTTCAATTCGTAAATTTCCTTGTTGCTGTAGATTCAGATGGGGTCCGTCACACATATCAGGGCTCAGGTCGAAAGCATACAAAGTATGTCCGTTCGCAAAGTCCTCTCGGGTTAGATAAATGCCGGTATCCCGGTTAAATCCCGAAAACAAACGATGATACGCTCTTATATAGTTATTTTCTTCGAAATCCAATTCCAAGGGTTTGCTGGGTACGGGTTGTCCATCCACGTAAACACTTAAAAAGTTGACCTTGTGATGATAGAAATAAAAGGGATTTAAATCATATTGTCCAGTGTAGGCACTATTTTCTAAAAGTCCAATAATAATTCTTTTCGGCATGGCTCCTAAAAACACATTGTCTTGCATAAAGGATTTACTTCCGGTTGAGATCGAATAGGTCTTGCATAACACTCGATCGATGGGATACTTTGCTGTACTTTTCTCTAAGGCCTTGGCATGACCCAGTAATACACCTGGGCTCACTTTCACTTTACGTATGAAAATAGAAGCATGTTCCAAAATCACTTTGTAGTTGGGAATGGGTTTTGCCGCATCGATTTTACACATTAAGGAAAATTCGGGCTTGCTTCGGGTCATCTTAATTTTCAAGTCAACCATATTCAATAGCAATCGATTTTGTTGAAAAATATCACAATGCAAAGGTCCAATCATATCTAACGTTTTGCTTTTATTCGTGAGTGCGTAACGTGTCTTTAATCCGGGGTTGTCTCCAGCAGGATCTGTAGCAGCTAAATTCTCATCTTTGTAAAAACATTCGCAGGTCAATAAACTTTTCTTGGCATCTTCTCCATAATTCAACAGCGTTTCAATATAGGCGCGGTAGGGGTAGGTGTTACTCGACGAGGAGATCACTCTTTCGTTCAGGCTAATATCCACTTGAGAAAACAAGGCGTGTAAAAATAAATTCACGGGGGCAACTGCATCCGTTTCCGCTAAGGGTGATCCATCAAACTTGGTAATTTTCACTTTCACATACAGGTAGGAAGCCGATAAATCAATATAGTCTTCACCATTTCCGGAAATATTAAATTCCACAGGTCCTCCGTCTCGAATATTCGCAAGAGGGTGGTATTCAACAAAGTATCCTTTTTCAATAGCCGTTTGCGTGGGTGGGATCAAAAATAAATCCAATTCGGATTTCGCACAGGCAACAGAATCTTTATGGATAAGTCCAGACATCTTTAAGCGAAAATATCTTGTACCTTCACTTTCTTGGCTTTACGTCGAATGACTGCTTTGGTAGAACGCTTCCTCTTTTTATACCGGCGGCCCGATCCAATCATCGTCTTCACTTTAGTAGCGGCTTTGTCGGTTAAGGTCTGTCCAGCTTCTTTTAATCTTCGCTTGGCGGCCATTTTAATGTCTTCTCCGCGAGACAGGTCACTTAACACGTTCACACCTGAATGAAACAACTGCTTGCCGACCGCTTTCGCTCCCGATTTGAAGAGGGGTACTGCTGCACGAAAAAGGGATCGAAACAGTCCACCGAATCCATATCCCTTTTGTAAAGTAGTGCCTTGATAATAATTTAGACCACTACCCGACTGATGGGAATAGTAATCTTCAAAAGATTTCGCACAACACTGGTAAGGAACAAACATCACGAGAGGTATTTTTGACGAAAGTGAAGCTTCACGTACGAGCGCCCACGTTCAAATGGCGTGAGTTCGCCGAGGTGGTTCCTTATAACGATTTCCAAAGAGTCGAACGATTTTCGGCTGACAGGTAAATAGTGTGGTCGGTCGAATGTCTCACAAATCATTTCTCCATCTTTTCCTCTCACATTAACAATTCGTAAAAGGGGTGCTAACACATCTCCGATAATTTGGGGTTCGACAATATCCGAATAAACCAGCAACACTCTATAATGCGCACAGGGATCTGCGACATAGGTACTAAAGATAGTTTGCTCGATATTTATATCCGGCGAGGCGATTTCACCTGGTTCGAATCCCAACATCTGCGCTATCCCCTCATGCAATATCAGTTTTGTTTTATCTTTCACGTTAATACACACCTTTTTCGTGTGCGGATCATAAGTGAAAGAAATTTTATTTTTAATCTCTTCAATAGACATTGCTTTTAAAATGTCATCAACCGATTCGTAAAAGCCAGGGGGAATTCTTCTACCAAACGGAGATTTCTGGTCATTCAAATCGAAACCAAATAAATTATTATTTTGATTCACATTATACCAGGTGTGAGGGTAAATAAATTCGACAAGGCCTACTTCCCATTCCCCTTTCAATTCAACGGGGGTGGGTAATCGCGTAATAAAATGAGAAATTTTATTCTCAGGAAAATAATTCCGGGAACTGTCCGAAGGTAACGTCACGTAGAACGACATGCTTTCAAATGATCTTTCAACAATCCAAACACTTGTTTTATAAGGCGAATAAATCAGAGGATGGAATCCATTGGTCAAATTTGCTGGGATAACCTTTAAATTTTACTTTGTATTCCACACGCTTTTTGCGTATCCGCTTATCTAAAATCTTTTCAATCGTATAATTCTCTTTTGGTTTCACTTTCTGAAGTTCTTGAGGGTAAAAGGTTCCTTTAATGGGTTCTTCTAACAGGTCCTTGATTCGGTAGACGGGAGGGTCTCTTCTCACACATTCAGTCACCACTAACACTTCTTCCGTCCAGTTCGTTTCATATCCTTTTTCGAAGGTTAATTTCTGCTTGGAAACTCGTACAACATCTCCCGGTTGAAACATGCAGGGTTTTCTTTTCGCATTTTGCATGTCACCGTATAAAGTATCCCATACATCGCTTTCATTTTCAGCGGTTACTTCAACTGGAGCTCTCTTGATACTTGAATGGTAAGTATGATTATAACTGTGTAACAACTGATCCAACACGTCTAAATAGCGGTAGGTATGATTATGGGTAAAATATTTCCACATTTTCGTTTTCAAAGTTCGGTTAAATCGCTCCACGACAGATGCTTTCGTATTGTTATTCGTCGTAAAAAACCGCACGCCTTCTTCTTTCAAAAATTTTTTAAAAAGTCTGTTTTGATACTCTTTTCCGTCATCCGATTGCAGGGACTTGGGTTTCCTCGTTGCAAAAATAGACCGGAACGCCTTTACAATATCTTCACCCCGTTTTTGCTTCAAAGGGACCGCCCACGCAAATTTAGACAGAATGTCTATACAAGTCAGGATGTAGCGGTACCCTTGATTGAACTTTTGCAAACTGCCGAGATCCACTAAGTCGGTCTGCCACTGTTGATCGATTGAATACACTATCACTCGATTGGTCGGGAACTTTCTTCGAACAGGTTTGTGCAACGTGTATGCATCGACTCCGCTCAGCCAGTCCTGAATCTTCTTCTTCGAGATTTTGCCTTTGGCAGCACGAAATAAGGCATTTACACCACCAAAACTTCCCTCGTGACTTGGGTCCTGATACACCTCCATCGTTACAACACAAAATTTTATTATGACTCACATTCACACGAAAGCGCATCATACCTTCCTCGTACGAAGATACTTTACAGAATGACTCACTAACGCGACGCTTCTCTTTATATACCTTATAAGAGCACTCACAAGCATAGCTTCATGGCTTGATAAATAAAACCCTTATCCACTTATCAAGCCGTGAAACTATTTTACCTTCGGTTCGAATCTAACCCCTGCAAAAATTCGAAAAAATTTTGAAGTCCCTAAAATTGTGAAAAAAAATACTAAGTCCGAAATTTATGAAAAAATTCCCCTTCTCCCCGATAGATGGCACCACCAAACCTCATCCAAGATGATAGCCAAAGTTTCTATTCTTCCGGTGGCAACGCTCTAAAAGTTTCTATTCTTCCGGTGGCAACACACAGTTTCTATTCTTCCGGTGGCAACACACAGTTTCTATTCTTCCGGTGGCAACGGTCTAAAAGTTTCTATTCTTCCGGTGGCAACACCCCCCTCATCCAAGATGATGACTAAGTAGTGTAAAAAGGGTGCGTTGACCTGCAGGGTGGAGGCGCGGAGGTGCGCTCCAACAGGGTGGTGGCGCGCGCGCCTCAGCGCGCCTCCGCGCCTCCACCCTGCAGGTGAATCACCCTTTTTACACTACTTATAGTCTTTCCATAAATAGGAAAAATTGTAAAATAGAAGTGCCAGCTTTTAAATATGTCCCACAAACTAATCCACATTAATTTCAGCCAAGGTCCAGCCAGATATAAAATTATAGAAATCTTACCATTGGTTTGTGATATACATTGTGATATACATTGTGATGTGCAATTTCCGTAACACACGAAAAAAGAGAGATATATATTCTCTAAAAATATCCAAATCTTAGGCAGAATATCTCAAAACAAGTAAATCCATCGGAAATCAAAGGTCGATATTTTTTAAACCAACACTTTCTTATTATGAATATAGAAAAAGTGTAAAATGAACAAAAAGAAAAATATTCATCACAGTTAAAAAAAATAATAACAAAAAATTTGCTTTCTGTTTTTTTTTTTTTTTTTACCATTCCTTTTGTCCATTTTTTAATGAAACGATATTTTTTGAGTAAAAGGAACACTGTTAAAAGATTAGAGAAGTTACATAATTACAATAATGATATATTATACACAGGAAAAATTAACGGGAATATGGCCATATTCACTAAACCAAAAGCAGTGATCAAATGTGGTGATAAATAGTCAATGATCAAAAATAAGGGAACGTTTATTTAACTTTTTTATTGTGTTTTTAACCAAAATAATGTAATTCAAATAATGAAATTTAATTACTTATGAAAATTAACTTCAGCTCAAATTTATCAATATCGTTCACTATCGTATTTTATTTGTCGAAGGGATTAATTATAGCTCTCTGATTAATAAATAAATAAATAAATAAATAAATAATAATCTTTAGTTTATAATTAAATGAATGTTAATGTTTACAAACATTTTTAATATAAAACTCGTGACCAAACATGGATTCTGTTGACTTTTAACCATCAACACATCATTCACTTTCACTCTTAGTAGCGTCCTAATAACATCAATGCAAGATAACAAAAACAGCTCCGTTTTGTAAGAAAATATAGCTGCGTGCTTAACGCCTCAACTAAAAAAAAAAAAAAAGTAAAACAAATGAGCAGTTAAAGAAAGTTCAGTGTAGAGAAAAAAAAATGAGTTCGTTGTTATCAGCAGCTACATCTTTTTTAAACGTCAACAGTGAAAAATGGCTTCTATTAAAAGAGGAGCTCCTTTGACTCGGTGGATGATTCTCAAAATTAGCAGTATCTCATTGCTTAGTCTAATTAGTCCTTTCCTATTATTAGACTTTTTAAATTGTAGATTAGTTCATAATACGCGGAAAAGAGTGTAACAACCGGAAATATTTTCAATATTTTTCTAGTGAAAAATTGTTATTTTGAGTGCATAAACATTATTTTTGTCATATACGTCAAGATGGAATATTTCTATTATTATTGAAGAGATACTTTAAATACTCAACAATATTTTCAAAGGCTAAAATTTAGAGTTTTTATATAAATACTTTTATTACTTGATACATAGAAATAGTGAAAGAAAACATCACTTTATTATTTTTTCTATATACATAATAAGAATATATTGGATTCATGGAAATTTTCAACTTACGATATTTGATGGATTTCCACGTTCGAAGTGACCTAGACACGTACTGACCATTTTTTAAAAAACGTCAGTATGTCTGCGTGATATATCTGTCTGTGAGTCTCACTGTGTGTGTGTTTGCTATATCTTAAGAACCAATGAACAGAATTCAAGAAAAGACAATATTTGTTTGGACACCTACCTAAAGTGATGCTGTTTAGTTTTTGTGATATATTCAAAGATGAGGCGCTGCTATGCTGCAAATTCTTCCATTTAAAGGAAAGCTATATCTCAGCTTCTATAGTATACATGTTCACATAATTTAGTATTTATGTGGTCATCATCAAAAATATATGCTGATTATAGATGCATATCGGATGTAGGTAACACAGTCATGCAGCAATCGCTCCCATTTAGGAGCATTTTATATCTCAGCTTCTATGATAATCCAAATTTTGTATGTGAAATAAATATTCTGAAAATGTACTCTGATTCATTTTAGATGCATATTACATACGAGGTTGTGCTATTGTTATTGACTTCCCGCGATTTTTCAGATGGCTATATGACAGAGTCTATTGTTTAAAATTGCACCAAATTGCATATGTAAAATCTTTGTTGTAAGATGCTATGTTGATCAATTTACTGTACATGTTAACCCGCTAGTTGGTAATGTTATATCGAATGATATAGAATAAAAAATTTTTGATGACCACAACATATTAATTGAAATTTTATTTTTCCGACTGAGTTAAAATAATGCCTGGACCGGGAGTCGAACCCCGGATCTTTGACTTACAAGGTCAAGGCTCTACCAATTGAGCTATCCAGGCCGACACCCCGGTCAGCATTACTCACTCAGACAACCTTTTAGGCAGAAACATCTCTGGTCTATCGTGTAGATAGCTCAACAGAAATAAGCCGCAGGAAATGGAAAACACCATTAGATAATGGGAGAAAGAAATACAATTTTTATTAAATTCACACAATCAACTGTGGAAGAAAATCATATTTATTGAAATTTTATTTTTTATAAAATCATATTAATTTGCATATTAACTTTATAATTAAGTTTTTGATGAACCTGTGCAGAAATTATGAGTGTTAAGTTTACATCCTGTTTTGTTTAAAAATAGACTGTAATTATGAAAACTACTTTTTAATTAATTTACTTATTAATTAATTTATTAACCTTTTGAAAGGGGCTGTGACAGAAGAAAAGAAAAAATACCATTTATTTTTTTATTTTACTTTATTTTTATTTATTTATTTATTTTTTTTTTTACTAAATGTATGGGATAGCCATTTATTATAACTAAAGTTTAAAAAAATCGAAATTGTCTGTTTTTATAATTATCAGACACTAACTGTTTTATTCGTAGATTAAAATTAAGTAGAATATAAAAAAAAAAAAAAAAACAGATTTATGTAAACAAGTTTTAAAATTAGTAAAAAAATTTACTTTAAAGGGAAAATCTTTACGTTTGTCATACAAATCAAATTCCAATTGGCTATTATGGCTAAGAATAATTTTTAAATCCAAGAAATTAATCACATTAGATTCCAAATCACTGTTACTGAGAGATAGATTATCAGGATAATCAACAGGTAAAACTTGATTTGTATTATCCAAATAAAATGTAATTATATCATAAATATATCTCAGTAATCTAAAATTCATACATTTAATGTCTCTTTCATAATAATATAAATATAGATCAGCTAACATACTAGATGCAATTCCATTTTGTGGCAACCCTAAATGTTCTTTATATAAAGAATTATTGAATAAAATATAGTTATGATGTAGGATAAATCTAGTCAGAGTTTTAAAAGCTGAAGGAGTTGTATTATTATTTAGATATAGATACTGCAGATTTTCAATAAAGAGTTTATTTATAATTTCAAACATATCTTTAATAACAATATTATTAAATAAGTCGTTGAAATCGAAAGTTTTAATACCAGTAATATAAGTAAGATTTTTAATTTTATTTTTAAGTTGAAAACTATTTTTATATAAAAATTATTCTTATTAATCACAATATAACTATATAATTTTTTAAGTATATATAGCAACATAATGTTTGCATTAGAAGTGTAGAAATTACAGGCAACAGTAGCTGTACGAAAATTGATAGGATTTTTATTACAACTAAATAAAGATAATTATAATTATTATTTTTAGAATTTTTAGAATTTATTAATTTGTAATAATTAAAAATATGCCTATTTTTAATTTCTATATTATCAGAAATGTTTACAAAAATATTACTAGTATCTATAGTTCCAAAAAAAAGTTGTTTATAACACTTTTTGCAAATAATTGCATAGTTATTAGCTACCTTGTCAACATAAGTAATAATGACTTTAGATTGTAAATCAAGAATTGCTGAATTAATTTCTTTGAAATTGTATTACTTGATATTTGAAAGATGGTACATATTATAGACTAAATCAAGTTTAAATTTATCAAGTAATTTAAATTTCCACTCATTAAAAAATTCCACAGGTTTATTATAATCAATAGTTGCTTTGTATATAAAGAGGTCAAAGTCCAGATTAAATTGAGTAATGATATTAATAAATTTGTATTGTGAAGGCATACGAAATTTAGTACCATACTTCATCAAAGATCTTAAAGTAAGATTTTCCACAATATTGATATCTCCAGTAATAATATGACCATGATATTGATTGACAAATGATTGATATTTGTAATCAGAACAATAGCACGGAGGCTGTTCATTAGAAATAAGAAATTTGGTAAATTTATTATAGTTTAAAAAAAAAATTCTACCTAAAGTAATATTGTACTTAAAAGTTTTTTGAATGACAAAATTTTTCATAGAAAAGGATTGGAAGGATCATTAAAGATATTGTGAAAATGAAGTTGATTAAAAACAGGATGTGAGAAATTTATCACCAAGATAGAGTTATTTATTTTTTTACCAGATTTTGAGTCAAAGTTTAATATTAAAAGACTCAGCTCTATAGTGTAAAATACCAAAATATGCATCATTAAAATAAGAATCAAAGAATATGATTGGAAAACTTTAAAATATTTAAGAAGAAACTTCTTTTTAATTTCAAATATAAATTTCCGAATACTTTTCCATTTATAACTCTGAAGGAAAAGATGTTCCAAAGCTTTTATATTATGTAAGATAAATGAATTGTCAATAATTTGGGAAGACCTAGTAGAACCCCTAGCAGTTTTAGTAGTCCTTTTAAATAAAGAATGATTTAATGTTGCATAGATATTTTTGTAGAAAGCAATTTTTGAAACCTTGAAATAAACAACATATTAAAACACAAATAAAATACTACGGCAGAAACGCCAAAAGAAAATTTTTTGCGATGCATACAGCTGTTTCGGTAGCCTTAAGCGTACCGTCTTCAGTGCAAAAAGAAAGCTGTATGCATCGCAAAAATTTTTCTTTTGGCGTTTCTGACGTAGTAGTTTATTTGAGTTTTAATATTCCAACGCCATGTCTCCTGTTATTAAACAACATATTGTTTGTTATAGACTTGCGAATTAAGACCAAAAGGATAAATTGTATTCAAAGATTGAATATACTGTGATTCAAGTAAGAGACGTTCATTCAAATTCTTCTTAAAATTAAGAATTTTTATAGTAATATTATTAAAGTCATGTTGAGGGAAATAGTTAAATTCAAAATTGGAAGTAAATTGACGTGATTTCTTAACATCAGAACGATGTAAGTTAATACGCTTATGCAATGGATTACTATATATGTATATATATATAGTACAATTACCATAAAAATTTCCAAAATGAATTCAGGATGTTATTCGTTTTTACATTTAATAAAATATATAATTACTTTCCGAACATATGCCATGTAAATAAAATATTGTAATAATGAAAAAAATTCGACTATGAGATTTCGGTATATCTGTACTTTTAAAGATCTCCTAAAAATCATTTTTGCTATTTTTACGGTAATGTGTGTATGTGTGAAAGTGTGTATGTCTGTGCTTGAGAGAATACCATAACGTTAACAAAATGCTTCATATAAATGAACTCGAAATTGTTAAGTATGTTTCAAGCCCACATCGTAGAACCTCTAAAGATTTTGATGAGAATACATAATCGTTCTTTTACGGGAACACAAAAATTCTCCATCATTATGGCCTTTGGACTCAAATTATTTAAAGTGTGATAGCGTCTAAATGCCTTATCTGATTGAGCCAAAAGTTAGCAGGCCAGTATGGATTCTGATGAATGTAGTCTTGCAGGAATATTCTGGCTAATAGACTCAAATTATTTGAAAAGCGATAGCTTCTAAACGCCTTATCCGATTTACTTAAAAGTTGGTAGGTTTGTAAACGGTCACTATCGCGCGACTTATATGGATATATTTTAGGGTAGGATTTATGATTTTTTAAATGGGAAACAGAAAATTCTTTATCATTACTGACTATGTACTTGCATTATTTGAAATGCTCAGCGTATAAACACTACATTCGATTAAGGTGAAATTATATAGGCATGTTATAGGCCATTCTAACATGAATTGTATAATTTTTATGAATGTAGGACTTACAGATTTTTTACTTGATATGAAATAAAACTCGTATGCTGTTTGTGGATCAAATTAATTTCGTTTTAATCATGTTAAATAGTTTGAAGCATTAAAAAAAAATGCTGCTATATGTTACATTTCTTTCCTAATAAATGACTATTATAGAAATTAATGGAAGTTTACTTAAAGATCTTTTTACAGAGAAGTGCGAAATAATTTACGCATATCATGTCATACTGGATCTAATTATATGGAATTCATTTAATTATATAATCTAGAATATGTTTTATAATTTTGCTGCAGAATGGTTGATACACTGAAAAAACTAGTATGTTGTGGCCACCACAAGACTTTCTTCTATATTTTCCTATACATATTCAATCAGTAACAATATTTAAAAAAAAAAATAAAAAAAAATACAATTTTTTTTTCTAAGGGTTTTTTTTTTTGGAGGGGTACTTGTTTTTTTTTAAGGGTACTTCCCCCCCAGGGGAGGAAGCGATGCCCCCCCATGCACAAAATTTTTTCCTAGTTACGTACTACTATTATCAATAATTCATATTAATTTTACAATCACAAGTGTAAAATAACTCTTATTATGCACATTTATACGAATTTTTGTCTTATTCTGCCATGTTAAAAATTTAGATAAAATGCTATCACAGCGCCTCCTGTTGAGCTATTGATCCGCAAATATAATCAGCACCAGTTTATGTCGGGGACCAACTAAATACCAAGTTTGGTAAAATTTCGTTAAAAAAAAAAAAAAAAAAATACGATTTTTTTTCTGTATTTTTTTTTTGTTAAAAGTAAAAAAAATCGATAACTTTGTTTTAAATTATCACAGATTTATGGTTCAACCATTCGTTTTAAAGGTATTGACGAGGTCTTTCGAATGATACCCATCTTCAAAATTTAACCCCCCCGGGGGGGTACTTCCCCCCCAGGGGGGGAACCGATGCCCCCCCATGCACAAATTTTTTTTCCTAGTTAACTACTACTATTATCAATAATTCATATTAATTTTACAATCACAAGTTTAAAATAACTCTCATTATGCCCATTTATACGGAATTTTGTCCTATAAAATGCGATCACAGCGCCACCTGTTGAGCTATTGATCCCCAAATCTAATGGGCACCAGTTCATGTCAGGGTGCAACTAAATACCAAGTTTGGTTAAATTTCATTCATTGGTTCGTGAGATACAGCGTCCACAAAAAAATGATACAGACACACAGACAGACAGACACACAGACACACAGACAGACATTTTTTAAAAACTATCAATTCGTGTTCAGGACATCCCAAAACGTGTAGATCCGTTAAAAAACGGAGGTCGAAAATTTTCGCGAATCCAATACTTTCTCTATATTACATATAGAAGAAAGTAATAATGTGTGCATCCTTCATATAGAATGAATAGGTAGTCGTTTTCTGAATCTCTAAGTAGAAATGTAGATTTACGAGCTATGCGCATGAGGTAAACAAATAACCTGGATAGGCGAAACGATCAAGAATTTTTTGTCTATATACTTTTCTAGATGGTGAATCAACAATATGAATATTATGATTATGAATCCTTTGTACTGCTAGAAATTTTCATTTGATTTCCTAGAATTGGGTCATAAACCAAGATTATATTTACTATATCTCGCCTCTTGAGTTCCACATTTATTAGCAGAGATTTTTAAAAAAGTTTGACCACGATAATATAGGAATGCGATCTAGAAGTCTAATAGGGGTTGCTAGAACTTGTTATCAAAAGGAAGAAGTATGTATAAGGATGACATGGAACTATTTTTACTAGAGACACAATTTCATTTCTAGATGTTCGTTGCAGATTTTTTTTTTTTTTTTTTTTTTTTTTTTTTTGGGTATATTGGTAATTCTTTGCATAAAATTTATGCTCTTTTAGCGGGACATATTGAAGAATTCGGATACATTACCGTCTATTGTACAAATATTTGAACTTGAGGCAAAATATGCAAAAACATATTGTATTGTTTAGTTTTGACTTTTGATTATTAAAGTCTGTATTCGATGATTTAATTTTATTTCAATGACAGATAATTATTAAATGTTTATAAAATTCATAGGATACCACACGTAACAAATTGAACGGGTTTTTAACACCAGTATTTATTTGAAAAAAAAAAAAAAAAAAAAAAAACATTATTAGTCGAAGAAAGCTGCCAAAAAGATTATTAAGAATTTCAATAAGATACTTACGGTAGGGAAAAAAAAAGTTGGTAGCTATGGGATCCACTCCAGATATTTTTATTTTTATTTTATAAAAAATATTACTTTAAAAGTTTATTTATTAAAATAGTTATTAGATTTTTAACTATATAAATACAGTCGAACATCGTAAACGTGAATCTCAAGGTGAATAAAATAATCATTCATGTTATCAGTAGTTTTCATGCTATCAGTAATTAATCGTCATATAACTAAACTGATATTCATTTTGATGGAAATTGTGGAAACATTTCATGTTAAAAGTAGTTGACATTAACTAGGTTAGACTGTATATTTTCATTTTCTTTAATTCAATTTTCACGTTTTTTTCCCAGTTTCTGAATAATGCATCTTTTTATTATATATATTTATTATGTACATTTAAAAATATTTAATTATTTTACTTAGAAAGTAATTAAATATATGTCTTATGTTCTGAAAAATCCATTGCATGAATATTATGTAAAGAAACAATAGAAAACTCATTATTTTTATTAAGAACAAATGTCATTTTCGGAGATAAATTATTACAATTTTAACAGTAACAAATGCATTTAACGACTAAATGAACCGAGAACTGAAAGGCAATTAGTATCTGAACGTAAGTAAAGCAATGAAAATTCGTTGATTGACAGCGTGACAATCTTGGAATGACATGATTATATCTTGTTGAAGTTTACGAGAGCTGACACAACAAAATAGTCATGGAAATAAACATCCAAAAGATCTATTTCCGCCCATGAACTAAAGAGTGAATTAAGGCTTGATTAGTTCTGGCACGAACAAATAGAAGCAAAACATAAAAGATATAATTGGGTGTGGTTAAAAGATATATAATGTAAACTATCTATTTGATGTGTCTTTGAGGATTTTTATGAAATATAAACGTATAATAAATATAAAAATGAACTAACAGACATTTTTTCTGGAGAATATTGATAGTTTAGTTAAATAATGAATTGGTGGAAACATAAATAAACCCGTATGAACGTTCATAAAAATGATGATTTCTTATTTAAATGCTCATAGTTCAAGTATATAATGTAAATAATAATTATGCGGCTCATTTATCTTTTTGAATTTAAAGATAAACAGAGTATTATTTGTATACTATAGAGACTTCATTTTCAAGTTTGAGTATGTATATTTTCAATATAAGTTTTCTATCTTTCATTGTGATAAATAGAGGTCCGGAATATTTTACAGATAACCAGAGAATATATTAAAAAAAAAAAAGAAAAAAAAATCAATTGAATTATTAAAATTATAAATTCTTTAATTGTTTATATCGAATAATATACATTTGTTATAGTTTTCTGTATTTGTTTTTCAAAACTGCTTTATCCTACAGAAAAAAATTATAAAAGTTAAAATAAAATAAAGATGCATGTTACATGTTAAAAACTGATATCAATGTGTGTTTTGTGTGATTTTTTGTAATATGGATAATTCTGAATTTGCTTTAAATCACAATCAAATTTATTTTAGAGTTTATTCTATACCTTTCTTCATGAATTTCGTGAAAAATGATCTACGATCACATATAAAGACACTTACAGACGTCATCACACCCAGGCCTAGATATAGGTCATCATAAAGTCTGTTCTCACCCTTTTAACTGATGAACGGCTGCAGCATTAGACTTGGTGTCCAGACATAGTAAAACGACAATGCGCTAATCTTATCTCAAAAGCGTTACTAGATAATGAAAAAAGTGAATAGCAAAAATATATAGCATCTTTGATTTTGTAAAAAGTTATACTTTGTAGATATGGATGCTAAAAACAGAATGTTTAAAATGTCTGTATGTTTGCAATTTCTTACATAAATACTTAGCACACGATACCTTTACTCTAGAATATATGCAACACAAAGTTTAAAAAAAAATGTTCCAATGTGAATTGTAGCTCTCGAATAGAAATTTCAACACTGAAAATAAAGGTGTTTGGTGATGAAAGTTGTATTTGTATTTTTCAGTTGTTTCGGCTGGTCAGAGCGTAGGAAATTATGAACAAACACCATCGTATTTTATACCATTTCTTCTTTTATTTAGCATTTATGTCTAAAAGGTGTCTTTTTACAGAAAAACAATGACGCTCTACAACTTTTTAATTTACTTTTCCCCCTACCTTGTACCTTTTTCGAAAAAAGAACGCTAATTCTTCCATTTTTCTCCAGGTAACCCCGTAAACGGTCGCTTATAGTAGCTCATACCAACTTTACTACACCTGGATATCACTAATATGACTATAAATGCTGATTTTCTGCACGTAAAATGGTAAAAATGGTAGAAATAGACATTGTTGCCACCCGTTATATATGTAATGGCTATTTTGGTTGTTGAAAATTGTTTCTCTCATATTATTTATAACATGTAAAATAACTTTTAGCTTTTATTGTATAATCTAATCTAATATGTCATACAAACATACACATAAAAAGTTTTTCTCTTTAAAAGGCTGTTTTTTTTTTTTTTTGTGTGTGTGTGTGTGTGTGTTTTAAGATTTATTTCAATTAAAAAATAATAATTAAATTCCGACTTTTGAAAAAATACCAGTAACAATGAATGTATACTAAAAAGATTTTTTTTTCTTTGCAGACTGAACAACTGACATTCTTA
Organism: Salticus scenicus; assembly: GCA_963930645.1. NCBI lineage: Eukaryota > Metazoa > Arthropoda > Arachnida > Araneae > Salticidae > Salticus > Salticus scenicus. The sequence continues at coordinate 338,802,641 of OZ005652.1, read as the reverse complement.
TGGGTCATTTTCATTATGATAGTTGCAGGAAATAGTGCGGTGCTCGTTGCTCTGTTGCTCTCTAAGAACCGGAAATCAAGAATGAATTTCTTCATCATGCACCTAGCGATAGCAGGTAAAACATACAATAATATCTTATTAATACAAAAATATGTTATAAATATCTTTTTTTTTTTCTCGTCAAATTTAATACGAAATTAAAATTAAACAATTGCTTCTGGTGGTAGACAAAAAATAAATGCTGATTTTTAAATAAGAAATTTTTATTCAGAAGAAATATAAATAATATCTGATGTAAAACAACCACATTACTTCCATTACGCACTATTATACGTATTAATGAACTTTTAGAGGCTAATGTGATAAGAAGGCATAAAATTGATGTAACAAAGTAGGAACTTAAAAATTTCACGGTAAGAGAAAGCTGATACATGTGTAAAGACATATAAAACAGAACTTACATATCAAGTTAAAAAAATAAGAAAAAAGAAATTCGGTAAGGCCATTTTTTGAAATGCCAGTTTTCGAGATCTAAAACTGCCTACCCAATCAGTATGATAGTTGATTTTCTTGTAAATACCACATAATACAAGAGAAAGGATATATAAAACTGGTTTACGGGATAATTTTTAAGAAAATCATTAGAGCCGTTTTTGAGATACCGACATTTACCAAAACTTAGTATACTTAATTGCTGAATGGAAAACAACAATTAAATACAAAAGGATATCTAAAAGGGGGTTAATATGGCGTGATTTAAAACGATCCGTACAAGAGTTTTTGAAATAAAGCGTTTGAGAGACCTGAAATCGAGCTGCATATATAGGACGCCTATCAATTTTCCTAAACTAACCAACTAATTTATATGAAAATATATCTAATAGAGTGTTTAAACAGCAATTTTGAAAAAAATCGTTACGGCAAATTCTGAGATACGGGCTTACGGCCTCACTTTCAGTTTCGAATGTCCCACTTCCGGTTTTATAATTTTCACTAAAATTTTGAAAATTCATCTGTACACCAGACTTGTCTCAATTCTGAAGTTTTCTCGTTCTACCTTTATTAGTTTCGCAGATATGATAGTCAGAATATTCCGCACAGTCATACATACACACATACTGACCAATTGCCATAAATCACTTTTTTGGACTCAGGATTAAAACGTGTAAATTAGGTAAAAACACGATATCGAATTTTTTGGATCGAATACAATACTTCCATTACCTACGGTAGGCGGGTAATGGAAGTAAAAATAATATGATAATATAATTTTAAAAAATACTCATAAACATTTAAAGAAGGTTACATGATTTCCTTTTACATTATTTAAAATATTTTAAGGTAAAATTCATAAGTCTTCTAACATTATCGTTTGCTATAAAACATGTAAACACTTATTTAAATAAAGTAAAATGTGATTTTTCAGGAGTATAAAATTTCTTATTCGTACCGTAGTTTTTACTATTTATGTAAATGAATCTTCAGGAAAAACACTTTTTCAAAACTCTTTCTGATCGGTACTAACTTTCTAATTTCATAGATACTAGTAAAAAATCAATTTCTGTTTTAAATTCTAAGATAAATAAATAAACAATTTATCCCAGAGTTGTGTGAAAACATAAAAAAAAGAAGAAATATATATATATATATATATATATATATATATGCATAAGCTTGAAGTTTTTACGGTTTAGTTTATCTTGAAAAAACAAATAATAATAATAATAATATGGAGTTTAAAATATATGTTCCATAAATCAAAGCTTATCCTATGATGATTCATTTATATCCAAGAAATTCTTACAGTATTTTTCTTTTTCTTTTTAACCTTCTGAAATTCATTTCACCAAAATAATATTTATTAAATATTATAAGGTGCTTCCTATGAAATTTTATTATATTGTTAAATTGAAAGTATGCTCTTAGTTATAGTAAAAACATAAAAAGGATAGTTTCTTTTTCTTTCTTTTTTCTTTCTTTTCTTTTTTTTTTTTTTTTTTTTAGACCTAATTATATATTTATTATTTAAATATAATTTTTTATAATAATAGTAAGTTAATAAACAAATAATCCTGAGAAACGTTTCAGAATGTGTTCTTAATTCTAAAATGAAAAACTATTTTATTATTTTAACAGTTATTTTACTCTCAATATAAAACAAAATGGATAGAAAAATCATTTAAAATTATTACTTTCATGTCAAAAATTTGTTGTACGTAATTCTTTTTATAAAAGAAAATTTTATTAAGAAATATAAAAATCTCTGTAATAAATCAGTTTCTTTTTTTTACGACTTGCTTACAATTGCTAATGCTTCATCAAAAGCAGTGTAATTTCTCATGTGAAAAGGTTTACTCTTATTTAGATTCTTAATGACAGAGATTTTATAAATAATAATGAAGTTTGGAATTATTTTGTTTTTAAAATTATCTTAAAATGCCGATTTTTTTTAGTTGTTGATATAAAATATATCTTAACAAGAATTGTAGATAAATTTAATTTCAAGTATTTATCAATTGAAATTCATTCATATAAAATGGTAAATTGTACAGAAATTTAAAAATGAGGTTTAAAAAATAATGTCTTTCATAGATATTTATAAGTTTTTAAAATATTTTATTTTATTTTATTTTTGCAACATTTTTCTAAAAAGAAAAATTGAGTGTAAAAATATTCTTAAAGCGAAAGTCTTATTCATACATATTTAGAATAATATATTAGCAGGACTCAATTTATTTAAAATTTTTGACTTCTAGGTATGAAATCGCAATTTCAAAAATTTTAATAGCATCTACTTAGAATTGGAATTTTTATTTAATACAAACACAAACATACATATATGTTAAAGAAGAAAATAGAAACTTAAAAAAAAGAAAAAAAAAAAAAAAAACAGTTTTTTCAACATTAGAAGCTTTTTATAGTGGAGTCCTAAATAATCTATTTAAATATCTTTTAAATCCCAAATTTTTATTATAGCGTATCATATAAATCTTTTCAAAGTTAGAATAAAATTTTATTTGGGGGGAAAAAAAAGTAACTTTTTTGTTTATTAACCAAAATTGGGGAAATTTGAACTGTGTTATGAAAAGAGAAATTATTTCTTAAAATCCACAACAGATGGCAGCACCACACGATTCCCTATAAGATTTGTGATTTTATTTTCTGATTCAAGACCAATAACTGCAATTTAATTATTCGTTTGAGGCACCTTTTTATTATTATTTTAGTTTATTATTATTATTATTATTTTATATTATAACTTAACATTTTACTGATTTGGTTAATGTTTATGTGTTTTTCCTATTCATTTTTATTTTGTATCGTTAACTGTTTCATTGATGTTTAAGTGAATATTCCGCCCAATAGAGGGCGCTTGTAGTCCAGAAAAAACTCCTTTTTGCTTCTAAAAGGATATGTAAGGAAAAGGCTTCTTTAAAAAACTCTTCAAAAATTCTTAGGGTACTGTATAGTCAACGACAAATTTTCTTTTATCAATTGACATCTTTTCTACTAATTGTCTGCAAAAATTAACACGCCGGACCTTCAGGGTATTGAACACGGGACCACCGGATTACTAACATGGCACTCTAACCACCTGAACAGCGGAGAGACAGATGAGAAATTTGTATTTACCTTAAAATAGAGGCACATTTTTTATTTGGTTCAGATTCACAAACATATCGTAGTGAATGACAGTAAGTACATAAGAATTTGGGAAAATCATGATATAAGTTTATTCTTGAAAAGACATGCTATAAAGATATTTAAGTTTCAATAATAAGAAAAATATAGGAAAATATTTAGATATTTAACTTTTTCAAGAGATGAAATTTTTTAAATATTTTAAATACTTTAAAAAGCATTCCAGACCAATATTCTTAGTTATTTGTTTTTCTATAAGTATTTGTTAAGTCATAAATTTAAAAGGTCTCAGAAACTTTTTAAAATCTTCATCTCTTGAAAAAGGGGAATATCTATATTTTTCTCTATATTTTTCTTATTATTGAAACTTACATTTATTCATAGCATGCGTTTTCAAGAATAAACTTATTTTATTCATTTTAAGACTCCACTATTAAAAACATCTAATGTTAAAAAATGTTTTTTTTTTTTTTTTTTTTTTGTGCTTTTTAGCTAGAAAACTAGTTGGCATAGGTGGACTCTGCTCAGTTCCCCATCATATTTATGTTCTCAGAAATTTCTAGTGCGAGACATATTATAATCATGTTAAAAGAAATGAATTTGACCAAAGCTTGATACAGCGACAGAATGAAATCCCCGCCTAATAGGCTATCCACCGTTCACTTCGATATAATTATCTTATTCTAATCTATTAATTTATTTTATCGGGGTCAATTCCGTTGTTTAGTTTTCATGCTATTATTTCCAATGTAATAATCCTCAAAATTCATATTTATATGAAAAATTTACAATTTCGCTATGTTGATAAAATCGTAAATTACGAATAATTTACAAAATTTTCCTATTAGAATATTTGTATTCCATCATGTTCAAACCAATATCATAAACGTAATGTTGAAGTTGTCTAATGTATTTAGGATCCTCAAAATGGAAGTTTATGCTCACTTTTGCGTTATTCCGACATGTTAAGTAAATCGTAAATTCCAAATAACTTACGAATTTTTTAAATTGGAAAAATCATAGTCTATGATATTCATGCCAGTATCCTAAATAATATTTCGAAGTGGTTTGACATCTTTACTATGACAATATCTCTCAAGATTGACGTTTATGTGAAATTTTGCTCTATTTTGCCATGTTAAGAAATTCGTAAATTTCCAATAACTTACGAAATCTTTATATTAGAAAATTCATAGTCATTAATATTCATGCCAGTGTCCTAAATAATATTTCAAAAATAGTCTGACATCTTTACGATGAAAATATCTCTCAAAATTGACGTTTATGTGAAATTTTGCCCTATACTGCCATGTTAAGAAATTCGTAAATTTCCAATAACTTGCGAAAATTTCAAAGTACCATATTTATAGTTACTGATGTTCATTCCGGCATCAAAACGAATATTTTAAAACTGGTCTGACATTTTTACAGTAAAAAGTTTCCATTTAATGCACGTTTAAGTGAATTTTTGTCCTATTCTCCCATGTTAAGAAAATCGTAAATTTCTCATAACTTACGAAGTTTTTAAATTCGAATGTTGCAAATGAATAGGGTTCTTGCCAGTGTCGAAAGTAATATTTTAAAACTGATCTGACCTCTCTGCGACAATTTGTTCTTGAGATATCGTGTACACAGACTAACAAACTAACGGACTAACACACTAACCCACTAACCCACTAACAGACTAACAGACACCCTACAAACAGACACCATAGAAATTTTGTCATTTTCGGATTCCTGACACCAGAAAACGTGTAGAAAAGTCAAAAAACCGAGGTTGAAAATTTTCACGATTACCTAAGTTCCCCATACCTATAGTATGATGGGGAACTAAAAAGTTTTTAAAAGAACTAATCAAAATATCTTTGAGTATTGTGCAGACATTGAAAGATTTTCTTTTATCAATTGACATCTTTTTTTATTAATTATACAGGCTTGCGAAACCGTACTTTTATTTATTTATTTATTTTTATTTTTTTCACTGCGTTTGGAGTTTCTTATGTGTTTAGATGCGCTGAATTCAGAAATGATTGTATTTTTTCTCTATCAAGTAAGGCTTTTTTACAAAGTATGGATAAAAATCGGAAGAATTCACCAAGAGACTATAACAAATTCGAATCAATTTATGTAAAAAACACATTAAAATCGGGTGGTATTTACACATTTTTTTTTTAATGTGTTTGTTTACCTCGAAGCTTTTACATTGAACATTTTACCTTGCGCACGGCTTGAACGACTTGTGGAGGGGGTGGGGGTTGAAAGTTTCTCTATGCAGCATCCAACAATAATCTTTTAACACGTTAACATCCCATCGTCCCTGATACTTTCTCTACATTTCTTTGGTCGCTTCATGAAAGAGCTCTCCTTGTTTTTTTTACTCACATAACCCAAATGTTTTGTGTAAATAATGAGCTTTAGGCTCATACAATCCCATTTTTTGTCAAATCTGTACGAGATGGAAATGTTTGAATAGTTTTTCCTTAATCAGCATCTAAAAATACGTCAGAAAATCATATCACCTTGAACAAAATATCTCCATCGTCAACCTGTGTTATCTGCAAAAATTAACACATCGGCCCTTGAAATAATCGGCCCCACGACCATCGCTTTTTTAGTATGACGCTCTAACCAAAAGTCAAATAACAGTCAAGAAAAGGTCACAGAATATGCTAGAAAATCCTAATAAATACTTATACAAAAAATAATAATTAAGAATATTGTTTTCGAATGTTTTTAAAAATATTTTAAATATTTATTTTTATTTTATTTTATTTTTTTTTTTTTCATCTCTTGCAAAGTGAAATATGTATATTGTTCTTTAAAATTTTCTTATTCCTGAAACTTTTAATTTTTTACAGCATTTTTTTTTTCAAGAATAAATTTTTATTTATTCTTTTTAGGGCTCAACAATAAAAAGCTTCTAGTGTCATTTTTTTTTATTCCTTTTTTTATTTAAATTTTTATTTTGTGTTTAAGTAACTATAAGAAAGCTTCTTGAAAAAGGTAAAAAATCCTTAGGATACTGTGTAGACAATAAAATATTTCCTTTCATCAATTGAAATCTTTTCTATTAATTATCTGCAAAAAAGTAACACATCAGCCCTTCGAGGATCGAACCCACGTTATCAAAATGACTCTCTAACCAACTGAACCACGGCCCTACTAGATCAGACCTCGGCGCCAACGCGCCAACGTCGTGAAAGCGGCCATAACAATCGACGATTTTTCCGGAATCAAATGCATAGGAAGTTAGGGTTGGCGCACAGCGCCGCCACGGCAGAACTAACTTAGTTTTGTATATGAAGCTGCATAAGTTTTTTCCGTTTTCAGAGCATTCAAATTGATTTAATTAAATTTAAAATGCAGTCTTCCGATACGCAAAAATATATGAATCATAAAAATAATTGTTGCAATAATTTTAAACCAATTTATTGAAAAATAATAAATGATATTAGTTGTTTTCTCCTAAATAAAATATACTCTTCTTCAAAGTTTTGTTTTGCATGAAAGAAATGAAATAAAGACTAGAAAGAAAAAAAGAAAACAATCGCTTACGATTTTTTTTAAAGGAAAAAAAAATAATAATTAGAGGATACAGATCTCTACCCTTTCTTAATGAATAGCAAGGTACACAATAGTACACCATTTTACAAGATGAACTGCTTATTTTTGCGTTTGTTTACAATTGGAATCGATAACACAAACTGATTTTCAGGGTTGGCAGCGAGCGGCATCTACTTGATTCCGCGGCATGCATTGATCTTTGCAGTTTTGTTATGGCCGCTTACGACATTGGCGTGTTGGCGCCGAGGAGTGATCGTGACTGAACTAACAAGCGATGAAAAAAGTTCGCTTACATTTACATTAAGCTGGAGGCGCCTTGTTTTTTAACGTTGCACAAAGACACGATGCCAAAAATCCAATTTTAATAAAAAACTTCTTCTTCTTTTTTTTTTTTTTTTTTTTTAATGCTTTTTAGTAACTAATATAAAGCTTATTTAAAAAAATAATAAATAAATAAATGAACTCTTCAAAAATTTTTAGAAAATTGTGTAGATTACATTATGTAATCTCCAAATAATGTCAATTATTAATTATAATTAATTAGGTGTATTCTTTTTATTCGTGTATATAATAACTGTGGCTCCTTTTCGGGAACACACAAAAGAATTTCCTGCCATTACGGTCAACAGACAATATTTCTTAAAAGTGTGTTTTAACATGGTTTCACCCTCTAAAATATAATGTTATGTTATTACAATGTTTAAAAACATATTTTTCTGTGAAAAATTTTGGGCATAAAATTGATAATTAGTATATAGGTTACACAAAAGAATTCCGATGTTTTATGCAATTGTTTTCATGAGTTTTGCTGCAAGTATCTAACAGTTACAAGGGATTAATACAAATCTATCAGCTACTAATTATGGTATAAATAAAAATTATCTGTTGAATAATGAGTGATGCAAATAGGACGTTGAGGCTCCTGATTTGCAGATCTCCACTAGTACTATTTCATTCAATATGACACATTGAAAAAATTACAAAATTTTAAAATGTTACACTAAAGTGGTAACTTGTGGGATGCAACGAGCTAAATAAATAATCATACAACATAAATAGCAAGTACTTACCAAAAAAATTCCAAACTTATTAAAAGATACTGCTTGCATTTTAAGAATGGCAGCTTCATTTTTCGTTTACTAGCAAGAAAAAGCAGATACTTGCAAAGGGAGATAAGTTTTTATTTTATTTTATTGATTTATTTATTTTTACATTTTCGCGGAAATGATGCAAAATTTTTTGCCAAGCATACTTTTTTAAAAATATTCCTAGTAGAAAAAAAAAATAAATAACTATATTGTGTAATATTAAATTCGTATATTTTTGAAGGAAAATACACTTACTCTTTTCGTATATTGTGCAAAATACATTAGCTATAACTAGTAGTAAAATAAAAGTCTGGTTTGTGACACTCCCCAGAAATGATATATCACCCTCTGTAAACACATTTTGTTTTTTATTTTTATTTAACTTCCATAAACTTTAAATAACTATCTAAAGAATATTTAGCATTTTTCTGTAATTTAACAAAGAAAAGAAAAGAAATAATACTTGTAACAACATTTTATAAATTATTATTTCGTTATTTAAAAGTACGAGTTTTCACTTCACTCTTATGTGTAAATTATTCATATCATAAATATTTATTTCGAAAAATAAAAATATTAATTTATTTTTACAAAAAATAAAATATAATATAGCCGTCCTTTTGATTTCAGATCTTACTGTAGGAATGATAAATGTTTTAACAGATATCATATGGAGGACAACTGTCGCCTTCTATGCTGATAATATTACCTGTAAACTTATTAAATATCTACAGGTGAGTTTATTTCTGTATTATATTAGCTGATAAAACTAGAGATTTAATTTTTCCCTTTCTTATTTTTTAAATTATTTTAAGGTTTGAACAATTTTTTAAAATTAAAAAATATATACTAGTTAAATTATATCTAAAATCTCGTATCGAGTTTACCTGGATTTTTGCAGTGTTCACCAGAAAAACATATAAACCGAAGCTAGAAATCTTCGTAGAGCAAAACCTTGCTCTTTGCAAGGCTTTGTAGATGAAATTATTTTTGATACTCTATCAAATAATAATGAATTATTGACAACTAGCAGGCTACGCCAGCTTCGCTGGTCACTATTTTTGAATGAATCACTATAGTTAATGAATTCTCAAAATTACATCAATTTTTATCATGCGAAAAAAAAAAAGAGAAAAAAAAATGTGATTGGAAAAAATGTCGCAACGGGTCCCCACTGCCCTTGGCTGCGCAGGCAATTGTGTGCTGCGCGCGCATTTATGTTTAACACTCTTAATGAATCACTATATTATCGTAAGGGAAAAACATAAATTAAACAAAAAAAAAAAAAATCTCCCATCAGTGGAATAATTGGTTTGGGCCACCACTGGATGCGGCAGCGCATACAGGTGCGCAAGGCTCGCATGCTCCTTCACCTACCGTTCCCGCCACTTCTAACTATTTTAGACTTTAAAAAATACTCGCAGTCGTTCTCTCGGACTTTTAAACCTAATAATAATAATTTCCATCATTCCATCTGCATGTCTTTATTTCAATCTCTGCGCACGCCCCTTCCAGCCCTTCGTAATAATTCTGTACTTTCGAAAATATCCGCAATCGATTTATCGGGCCTCAAAACCTACAACACTAATTTTCAGCGTTCTAACTCTTATTTATATATTTTTGCCCTTTCACCTCGCCTTCCCGTCTATCCTAATAACTTTATAAATTCTAAAATATCCGCAATCGATTTGTAGGTATCAAAAACCTTTATGTACCAAACAATTTGAACGGTACTTTTGAACGGTCTAACTCTATTTTTATTCTTTTCGCCCTCCGCCCCCTCCCCACTCACACACCATTCTGACTTTCCTAATAAATTTACACTTTCAAAAATATCCTCATTTGACTTGCAGATCTCTAAAACCTATCTGTACCAATTTTGAACGGTCTAACTATATTTCTATTTTTTTTTTTACCCCATAGCCCCTTTCCCCGCCCCACCTGGGAATAGTTTCTAAAATTAAAGAAATTAGTTTTTATGTATATATGGGAGCTACATTTTAGAGCAAAAATATCTTACACATATATTTTTTTCTGTTTGCAATATAAAGGATTATTTCAAATCACGTTTTGCCCCTTCTCCTCCCCTCTTGGGGGCTGAATTTCGAAAATTCCAGAAATTGGTTTTTAGGTATTTGTATTAGCTATATATTAGAGCAAAAATTTCACATATATCTGTTTTTCTATTTGAGGTATATAGGAGTATGTGAAACCACGTTTTGCGCATGTGAAATCACGTTTTGCCCCCTTTTCCCCCTTGGGTACCGAACTTCTAAAATTCCACAAATTGGTTTTTAGATAATTAAATTAGCTATATTTTAAAGCAAAAATTTTACCGATATCTGTTTTTTTCTTTGAGATATGAAGGTTTTTGTGAAATCACATTTTGCCCCCTACACCCACTTGGGGGGGGGGGGGGCGAATTTCGCAAAATCGCTTCTTAGAAGGTGCTTACACTATATGTTCTATAATCTGACCCAGTTTCGAGTCAATGGCTCCAGTAGATTCTCTGTGCATTGATGAGTCAGTGAGTGAGTGAGTGGAAGTACTCTTTTATGTGTATAGATTAATAATTACAATTTTTACACATTTATGAAATATACAATTTTTCTCATCAATCATGTAAAACGGCAGTTTCTCGAGTGACGCAAGCAGGACAAACGGATGTACTAAAACAGATAACTTTAATTTATCATAGTTACATTATACTTTAGATCAGGCTTGGTAGGCCGCACTTGGAGGGAACACTTGGTAGGCCGCATTGAAAATTATTTTATTTAGGTGCGCCGCAACTCATGTGTATGTGTTTATATATTTGTATGTATGCATCATGTATGTATATACTTTTTTCGGGAGAGGGCAGATTGAAGACTCGGAGCAGAATGCATTAAATCAAGTTACTTTCATTCATAAGTTAACAATAAAAACGTGAAAAATTTATGACTGTATATTATTTATTATAATAAAAAGAATGAAAAATGTATCTAATAATATTTCATTATAACAGAGTAATTCTTTATCTACCATAATCGTTGAAAGGTATTACTTACTCCGAAAAGTCAGAACGGATTTATTAATTTTTAATTTGTCAACCAAAGTTGTCAAACTTTAAATGTCATTGGTCTCCTTGCGGGCGTCAATAAAACACGGCGCACCACGATTGCCCCCCCTCTGCTTTAGGTAGCATATTTATTAGGAACCTGACCTAACAAAATGGAATTAAATTATAAGATAAAGAACAGTATTATGTAGGTTTTTTTTTTTTTTTTTTTTTTTTTTTAAGACGATGCAATTTATTTAATGAACTACTATGGAATGAATATATTGTAATCCTTAAGAATAAGTAGTACTAAATAAATAAAAATATAAATAAATAAATAAATAAATAAAATTAATAATAATAATAACAATAATAATAATAATAATAATAATAATAATTGAGCCCTGATACCATTTTTGCTGATTCCTATGCAAAATGACCTTCTGAATCCGAATGTGACTCCCATATTGCCCAGTCAACCACAGTTTCTCGGGACACCATCCCCTCCCCCAATTATTATCAATGTTCGGTTATTTTATGGCCACGAATTTAATTTGGAGAATAAAAAAGAATTAATTTAACATTTAAAAACAAAAAAATATATAATGTTTAATAATAGATTAATCAATAATAGATTAAAAAAATATAAGAAATGTAGTACATATTTTCAGTGGCAATCCCCCACCCCTCAATTTTTTCTCTTGCCGAAAATGTTAATTTTTTTAGAATTTTCCAACTCTGTAGCCCTTCAGAAGATATTTAACAGTTAAAACAATTCTTTCCTCTCCTAAAACTTAAAGTTATAGCCACAAAATTACCGAAATGTGATAAAAATAGAGGGCTATCCGTAAAAAACGGTGGGTGATAGGGCAAAATGGGCGTCATATTCGGATTCAGGAGGACATTTTACGTAAGATTTTGTAAAAATGATGTTGGGACCGACTTTCAAGCAGAGCAGTGTAGTACAAACAAAATAAGTAAACTTTCAGAAATACGATTGAGACAAATTCACTTAAAACACTTAAACTACTAGATGCTTTAAATGTATAGTAAATTTATCGCTTCCTTAAACTTAAAAAAAGAAAAAGAACTTAAAATAATTATTTTGTATAAACAACTTTTAAAAACTGTTAATTTAAATTTGAAAAAAACATGTATACGTTTTGTTCCCATTTATGTTAGTTTTAGTAAATAATAAAACCCTTTATTTTTATTGTCAAAATAAAGCTTCATAATAAATTTAACAATTATAATAATTCAAAAATTACTAATTTTCTGAATAAAAAAATTTCGGATTAGAAAATATGAAATGAATATGCGTTTTTACTGTAAAATTTTCGAATTACTGTTTAAGTTTCGGATCTATTTACACTGATCTGGGGAAAAAAAAATCAATGTCTGATACTATTCTTGCCGATTCTTCTTATGTAAAATGACCTCCTGAATCCGAATATGACTCCCATTTTGCCCAGTCACCCACGGTTTTCTAGAAACTCCACCCCCACTCTGAACTTCTTTCCCTGTTCGATAATTTTATGACCATGAATTAGATTTGAAGAATGAAAAATTATTAAATAACAAATTCGGTTAATAATTAATAACCTAAAAACAAAAATATATAAATTATAAAAAGGAACCTTAATAACAGATTAAATATGTATATATATATATAAGATATGTAATGCATAATTTCAGTGCCAAATCCCCCAAAATTTTTCCCTTGTCGCAAATGTCCATGTTTTAGAATTTTCCAACTCTGTAGCCCTCAGAAGATATTTAACGGTTTCAATAATCCTCCCTCCTCCTAAAAATCAAATTTATAACCATAAAATCACTGAAAAACAATAAAAAATAGGGGGCCATTCCTAAAAAACTGTGAGAGATAGGGCAAAATGGACGTCATATTCGGATTCAAGAGCTCATTTTACATAAGAATGTGCTTAAATGGTGTCAGAGGCAATTTTCATGCTGATCAGTCTTATTTTATGAGACATTATTGCATGGATAGACGTTTTTTAAATGTATCACTCAATTTTCAGTAAACACGTATGTTTCTTTCTAGAGATTAAGATATGAGAAAAAAGAAGTGTCAAGACAATCTAGTTCCGGTTTTCGCATCTAGCTGTCAATTCTATCATTTATTTATTTATTTATTGCTATGAAGTGCTACATGCTTGTGATAAAAATATGTTTTATTTACGTCGGGCGCAATGTTAAGAATAACGAGCTCGGTCGCAATGTCTCTAAAACGCCCTACTTAAAACACTTAGAATTTTGAAAGGAAAATGTGATTTTATCAAGCAAAATTACCAGTTTACATAATACTATGGTTTTACATCATTTTAAGAGGTAAAAATTATAAGAAAAAAAAAAAAAAAAAAACTAAACTATATTGAACTAAACCAGTCGAGCTGTGCAAGACAGGCCATTTGCGCATGTCAGATAGATGAATGTTTAATTACTTAAGAAAATGTGCGAAATATGTCACAATATAAGATTTTATTAACTGCTCACTAAATGTCAAGCTTTTTTATGAAGGATTTTTCATAGTTTAAGTCAATTAAGCGGTAAAATAATCTATGGTATTAGATTTACAAAAGGAAATTTTAGATTTTTTAATTTATAAAAGAAATTTAAGATTTATAAAAGGAAATATTTTTCTGCAGAAAATAAAATATCGAGATCTGCCAGTATCATGAAAAATTTACATTTTCTAGTTCAATCACAGATGAGAGAATTCTGCGTTTATTGCTACTGCTATTTCTAAATATGATACTTATGATAATTTTCAATATATTTTTATGATTAAGCAGTGAAAAGGTTATTGTTTTAAAAATGTGGTTCCGAGAAAGGCGTAAATGTCCGAAATTTTGTTACGTTGGTTTAAAATTTCTAAGCATAAACTAAAGAATAAAGCCATTAATTACTGCTAAAAGTATGGACGTGATTTTACATAACTGGAGACTAAGGTGCACTTTCATTCATACTTTCGTTGATTTTTCATTGGCACTTTGTTTCTTAAAGTAAATAGTTTTTAACAATTACTTTTTGAAAAAAAGTTTTTATTATTCAGAAATAAGCAAAATTTATATATTTAAATACCGAGAAATATTTTTCAAATTGTTATTTAAAAGCGCTTTTTCTCCTTATCATACTTTTAATCTGCAAAGTAATTTATTATTACAATTTTAAAAAGTTTACAGTTCATTAATTTATACACTTAAAAAATATATTCAAAGATATAACAAAATATCTTTAGTCATAAAAGTTTTAAAATATAACACTGTCGGAGCAATTAGTTTAAGTTGTTTTAACTGGTTTATGTGTAATATCGCTGCTAAAATTTGTCATTCATTTTTAAGGCATTTGTAATTACATTGACTTGTAATTAACCCAGAAATATGATTAATTGAAACTAGTTTCAGAAAATAATTAAAGTTAGATAGTTAAATTAAAATTTGATAAATTTTGAGTTAAACTCATATGAATTTTCAAATTGAATAAACCTTTAGAAAATTTCGTTAAATATTATTTAGTTAATTTATTAAACTAACTTAATTTTTCAAGCATACTTTAGTTTTGAAATTTATAAAGTATTAGTTTAAAAAAATTTTTACTACATATTATAATTTAATATATCATTATCTAAAAACATTTAGTAAATCTTTAACTATTTGAGTATATTATTGTAAAAAAATAAATTTTCAATTTTAATAACGAGTAAAACAAATGGAATTTCAATATGTATTTATATTATGGGGAAAAACTGACACCTTGTTATTGTCAATAAATGTTTGTCTGTCTTCGGTCAATATCCACATTCACCTAGTCGCAATCTTAGTGTATTTACGAAGTATTAGTTAAATATTATTATTCATGATTTGCTTCCCCAAATGTTGACATTCGCCATACACCAACGATTACTGTTACATAAAACTGTTATTATTATTATTAAAACTAAATTCAAAACTGGTGTACAATCAATATATAGATTTTAAAACTTCTTTACACACCATAAATTTTAAGCCAGCACAACCGGTTTCGAAAGGATGTAGCCTTTTTTCATCAGGTGCAAAAATTATGGTGTACAATTTATGGTGTGTAAAGAAGTTTTAAAATCTATATATTTTTATTATTATTATTAATTTTTTTTTTTCATTTCAGTCTTTCCCCATAACATATGTGTTTACACACATATTATATATTATTTCAGTATATTGTAAACTAACGATAAATTAAACAATATTTAGGGTACAGTCGGTAATAAAAGTTCCGAACACTAGCAAAAATTCCTATATAAAAAATGTACACTTAAATACAGTTTTGTTAAATAAATCCTTGTTGAATCCTGTTCTTAGTCAGTCTAAAAACAGGTTTCGATAAGGATTTATTTAACAAAACTGTAGTAAGTGTACTTTTTTTATATAAGAATTTTCACTAGTGTTCGGAGACTTTTGTTACCGACTGTATAAATAATCGCCCAAAACTAAATATGGGAATGAATCATGGATAAAAATACGTTTAATGTTAGTGTAAACATAGTATTAGAAACTTAATATGTTACACACAGTTCAGTTTTACACTTAACTATTTACACATGAGTAGTGTGATGGGGACAAGAAGCTAGAAAATATTCGTCTTTTCTTGAACCCCCTGAATATTTCTGTTATCGTGCCACGTGCGAGAGACACAAATTCTTACAAAACGGATTTTATCTTTTTATTTTGACTTTCGATTCCCTTCTCCTGATTGCATTCACTTATTAGTTATTATTTAGACAAAAATAACAAAGCTATTTAATGAAAATTTTATTTTTGTGCTATTAAAATAAACACATAACAAAATAAATAAATTGTAATTTTAAAGCAATCTTATAATTAAAAATCTACAATATTCTCAGTTAATTTAGTTAATAAAATAGTTGACTTTTTGAATAACATGTTTTTAAATAAATTTTAGCACGCTAACTTTTGTAAAATTGTGTTACCCAAAGTAGAATAAGAAAATAGTGTGAGATAATTTTTTTAATGCATTTTTATTTATTTATTTATTTTTATTTATTTATTATTATTTATTTATTATTAGTTATTATTTCATTTATTTATTATTATTTTGTTCAAAAGTATTAGTATTATTATTATTATATTTTGTATTTTTACAGGTTTTAGTAACCTATTCATCTACATATGTTTTAGTAGCTCTAAGCGTTGATCGCTATGACGCAATTGCTCATCCTATGAACTTCTCCTCAGGCTGTAAGTATATACTTTCAATAACTTTTTTAAATACTTTCCGGTGAAGTAAATGTATATATATTCTTAAACACTTAAAGGAAATGTTACTAAGTTGAAATTTATTTTGTTTAATACAGTAAAGAATGTTACGAAAGAGTTAACAAAAATTTAATGCTAAAATGTTTAAGAAAAAAAATAACAATAGTAAAAAATTAGTAGAAATAAAAGGTCCAAATTTATCAACCATTAGTTTTAAATTCATTTTGTAAAAATTGCGTAGTTAAATTTTAATAAATTTGCTCTTCATTACACAAGTAATTTTAGAAGTACAAAGCTAACTACAATATACAGAAAAAACATAAGTCTCAGGCACACTTAAAACTGTAAATATAAAATCAAGTATATGTTAAGGTGAAAAATCTGATTGATCAAATAAAATATATTTCCTCAAATGACATTACTTGTCTTAATATTACCAATTACCTAGACTTAACGGATCTTGATTTCTTCTCATTGGACTGTATAAAGGAAATAGTATATGCTCCCCCTTCCCACAAGTGGCTGACATTAAAGTGTTGGAGAAGAGTATAACACAAGTAACTTATTGCCTCAACCATAAAGGGAACACGTACAGTCGGTAACAAAAGTAGCCGAACACTAACAAAAATTCCTATGTAAAAAAAGTAGAGTTAATACTGTTTTTTTTAAATAAATCCTTGTCGAATCATGTTCTTAGACTGACTAAGAACATGATTCGACAAGGATTTATTGAATAAAACAGTATTACCTCTACCTTTTTTTATATAGGAATTTTTGCTAGTGTTTGGATACTTTTGTTACCGACTATAGATTGAACTGCATTAATGTTAGATGTGGTTCGAACTATTAAAAAGACGCCTATTGAAATAGTGTTATGAATTTCGGGTCGTGGTATCCCGGTCGATAGAGCGATGAGCTCGTAATTAGAAGATTGCAGGCTCGATACTCTAGCCCGCCAAAGACCGTCGTTTACACTAATGGTGGTTGGTGCACGTAAAATCCGTCGTGGCCGCAATGTCCTCCATGTTTCCATCAAAATTATTCCTCTGGGGGTCACCGAAGCAGAGGGAGCCATTCCCTATGTACAGGATCAAAATTGTGATGGTATATCTCCAGACCATACGCAGTGGTGTGTCCCAGACCGTCGTCAACTGCCTATTGAGCAGTACTAGTACGACGTTAAAGCCAACCATCTTTTTGTAATGAATTTCATAAAACGAATGCTTTTTAAATGTTTGCATTACTTTTTTGTGGACTTCCTGTTTTTTTTAGATACAACGTCAACTGTAAGCGAGATTTGGAACTAACTATTATGATAAATGACAAAAAGTTGTCTCGAAGGTTTGCGCATGAAATACTATCTAAAGAATAGATTAAAATAAAGAATTCTGCTCTCTGCTTTACACAATAACTTGGTATTGAACGACAGCAAGACTGTCAAGTAACAGTTATTTGGATTTGAGTACGCCTTAAGACCAAAGAAAGCATACAGTCGGTAGCAAGTTTATTAAAGAACACATCTACACTTTTCATTTAATTTTTTTTTTTTTTTTCAGTTTGATCGTTAATTTTTATCATCAAATTACTTTTTTATAAACAATATAAGACTAAGATCATGACTAGACAAATATTTACTTAACAAAACAGTATAAGATGCCCATCTTTTAAGTAGGAATTATTACTAGTGCTTCAATAGTTTTGCTACCGACTGTATGTTGTTATTGCGCGACCTGGATCAACACCTCCTTTAATAAGGCCTCCGAGCTGAGCTCCACGTCATGGAAGATCGGCCGATTTTATCCAATCAACACTTTCTATGATACATGTTGGATCGTGGGGATTGGATGAAATCGGCCGATCTTCGGTGACGTAGAGCTGAGCTCGGAGGCATTATTACAGGAGGTGTTGCCTGGATAAACGATGGGTTAAACGATACTTTTGATCATAAGAAGCGTTGAAATACAAAACATACTCTTGAACGTTGATTCCTTAATCTGCAGGTAAACCCAAATACCCAAACATTATTATGTATACGCAAACATAAAATCTGTCATACGTTTTTAGCCTATTTTAATAAAATGAGAGGCTTAAAAATAGCATCATTCGAAAGGTATGGTTCATTTGGGTATTCTAATATGAGGCCAAGACGTCGTACAGAAATATCTTTATTTTTGTAAACATTTTTTTTTTAATTTTAATCGTTTGTTTTTAAAATTCTCATAGAAGAAAAAATTTAAATCTGCATGTGCAATTTCTTTTAAAGAGCAATGCAGAGGCTCGTGATTTATCTTTTTTTCACAATTTATTTTTTCTTTCTTATTTTTTAAAACCTTAGTCATTCTTTTATTATTTGACTTTTGGCAAGAAATGTAAGTATATTTTATTTATTTATTTAATATTATTTTTATGGTTATTTTACCATTTGTCTAGATACATAAAGGTGTAAAAAGTACTAGACATTGGAAAACACCATAAAATACAAGGAATTCGCAATAATTGCGTTGCCACTTTGTTTTTCAGCACTTGTGCCTACTTTGTTCACACGATGACGGATAATGTTTTCTTTCAACCAAAAACAATTGTTTTATTTGTGTACAGTCGGTGACTAAGAACATGATTCGGTATGGATTTATTTAACAAAACAGTATTAACTCTACTTTTTTTATATAGGAATTTTTGCTAGTCTTCGGATACTTTTGTTACCGACTGTATATATATATATATATATATATATATATTCAAACCGTGTTCTTTGCTATTGAAATGCCGAAAACAAGAACTTTGCGGGTAGGGTTGAGAGGCAAAGAGACAGATAAATTCAGGGGGATATGCATCGTAGTGTAAATAAGATTATACTATGATTTGAATTTATTTATTTATTTTTATGCATGCGTTCACACTAGCATTAAGAATAAATACATTGAATTTTGATAGTTTTGATACCGGACCAAACTATTAGTGTTGTTTTGATCAATATTTATTTTGATTATAAAAATATTGTCCAGTCATATGTTTGTGATGCAGACATTGCTTTAAATTACAGAGCTTTCAAACAATAGAAAGATACGTGCGCTAGAAATTTAATGTGCGAAATATTTGTTGAAGTGGATCATATGAATCTTCTCGTGCGATCATTCAGAAATAATATACCTTTGGGGGTCATTGAAGCAGGGGAGCAGTCCCCTCGTA
Organism: Salticus scenicus; assembly: GCA_963930645.1. NCBI lineage: Eukaryota > Metazoa > Arthropoda > Arachnida > Araneae > Salticidae > Salticus > Salticus scenicus. Next base: position 338,782,845 of record OZ005652.1, on the reverse strand, counting down.
GAGGATCAAAATCGTGATAGCATGTCTCCGGACCATACTTATGCCTTAGGTGGTGTGCCAGACCATCCAGTCAACCATTAAACCAAACCACCCAATCAACCAACGATCATTCAGATCGACTAGAAATCAATGTCGAAAAGATCGACTGGAAATCTCTCGAAAATCAAAGATCCCCTCAGTTTAGGATCAAAATTGTTATGGCATGTCTCCGGACCATCCCGAGGGGTGCGTTCCAGAACGTCGCCAGTTATCCATTGCACAGTACTAGTGAGACGATGAACCCATCTACCTACCTGCCCGAAAAAAAAAAAAAGAAAAAAAGAAAAATGTATAGTCATTATAGTCGAATTTCGAATTTTGAATGATATTACTTTTATGTTAAAGCTAAAAATTTTCCATGGATTTTTGCCCACCATTCATGATTGATAACTAAATATTCCAACATATCACAAATTCTTTTAATAATTCTTTTTTAAATGTTTAACGTTAATTCGATTATAAAATATTAAACATAATTCATCTTGGTAATAAGTATGCTTTATAAGTATGGTTTAATTGATTATTTTTATAAATTTTATAAAACTTACATAATATCTATTTATAATATCAAGCAGCTGAAAATTATAAGATATTTTTCTTATTAGCGATAAAACAAAAATTTTAGAAATCAGAATTTTTATTTTATTGAATGGTAGGTTTTCTCCGTAATTTGTTAATGACATCCATGCTGTTCTGCAAAAATTTTCATAATTTTTGAAGAGCTATTCTTTCTGCTTAATGTAGATTTCTTTCTTCACTAATTGCGAGCTTCCACAGTTAGACAAATCATTCTGTTTAGAAATAAAGAAATATATATGTTAGATATTGAATTAAAATTTAATATACTAAAACATATAGAAATTCACACTGGCTCTTGTCCCAACTCGTTGTTATTTAAACATTTTTGTTATAATAGAACAGTTATATTCACATAAACCGAATGAAAAAAATCGAATTACAAAAAACATTTATCATTAAAATAAAAAACATATTGTTTGATGGATTTAAAAATATATGTATATATATATATATATATATATATATATATAAAGTGGACAACATATTTTCTAAGAAATGTTTAAGAAATCTGACGTAAAATGAGATTATACGTAAAGTAAAACCTTTCTAAATGTCCACCACTATTAAAGAGCACCTACGTTAAGGATTTTTCTCTGCTTCAAAATTTCCCCGCAGAACGTAATATAAGTTTACCTCCATTAACGACTTCAGAATATCTGTATATTTTTCTTAAAGGTCGCATTTTTCAAAAGCAAACTGTTTTCATTTTTACTTGCATTGAACACGCCATTTTATATTATATCGATGTTAATCTTTAACAGAGTAATAAAATAATAAAAATAAAAGAAATAAGTAAGAAGAGCTTATTTTGCGGTATATACTTAAAGTTTTTCAAGGTTGAAAAATTGAGCCTTTATATTGGTATTATTTAGCAGAAAACTTTAAATGCAACGGTTTCCATGAGAATAATATTGATTTTAGAAAATAAACAAATAAACATCACTAAGATTAAAAACTAAAATAGGCATTTCTTGCTGGAAAACGCTTTGAGAATAATTGTGATTTATCAAGGTTTTTTTTTTTTTTTTCAATTTTGATGTTATGCTAAGCGGAATAATTTTTAATATATTTAATATAAGAATAATAAAAAATTCTTGGAAACAAAATTTTTGCTAAATCACTTTTTAAATCAAATTTTAATAATAAGTATTATTAATACAAAAGGAGGGTTAAAAAGATAAATATTTAAATAAAGTAAATATGAATATACAAAACGTTTTTAAAAATGTTTTTGCCTGAATTACAATTTTCTGAACGACCTCTTTTTAAAGGTCATCTTTCTTAATCAAAAAATTCTGATGGCACGATTGTAGTCTTCTCATGGAGGATCCACTGTAACTCGTTGTTCTAATAATTCTTCAAGTTATTTAAAAGGACTGTATTTATTTATATTAATACAGTTTCCTTCTTTTTTCATTTTTGTCACCGAAAAATTAATGAGTACAAGTTATAAACTTGTAGAAACGTTTTCAAGTATAAAAAATATTCAATACTAATTTGACACATCATCCTTATTTTAAGAAAAATATTATTTTTTTAACCACAGAAAATCATTTCCTTCAAATTTCAAACAAAAGATTCATAATTAGTTTCAACTTATTGATTACTTTTTTTAAGCCATCTTTCATTATGTAGTCAAATCTTTTGGGATTTTTAGTTCCGTTTTTTTTTTTTTTTTTTTTAACAGTTCTAGTATTTTTATACTAGAAGTTGCATTTTCTTCTTAATTTTTTTTATATTATAGGAACTAAAAAATAATATGAATTAAAAAGAAAGAACTTAAAAATTTCTCTACTTTTAGCTTTCTATTTAAACATTTGATAATTATCTACTTAAATTTTTTTTCAAACGACTCATTTTTATCCTGAAAAACATACTTCTCTTATCTATTAGTTAAATATATAAAATAAAAGATTTTTTTTTTTTTTGTTATTGTTTGATGTAAAAGTGTATTTTTTTTTATGTTTACTAAGTAAATATCATAGTACTGCGTAAAATTATATATATATACATAAACTGTAAAAATTTTAGAATTGCGTCAATTGATTTAAGCAGTTTAAATTGCGTCAATTGATAATATCAGTTTAAAAATTAATTTTAACTGCTCTATAATGATGACTAAGTACAGTCATATAAATTACCTGTATTGTATTTTAAAATGTTAACTATTAATATTTCAGAATACGAAAAGTTTTTTATCAATTCAAATTTTCATCAATTCAAATTGTTTAGGTTTGGCAAACATTAATTTAAACATTACAAAACAAACAAAAACATAAGTAAACGAAAATGTATTTGAGAAAACCATACTTAATAAAAATGTGATCATAAATTACTTGCTTTGTTTATCTTTCTCGGTTGTTAATAGCAACCAACAATTTTAATCATTTCTACAATTAATTATGTATTTTCCCAAGATATTAATGACTTACAGATAAATTTATTTAACTTCTTCTTTTCCAATATTTGTATATATATATATATATTATTTTTATAGGATAACAGCATATTTAATTTTAAAATAGAAAGATAAACATTAGATTTTTACTTGGAAATTTTAAAACATTTTCATAGTAAATTAAGAAAATATTTGCTCTTATTCCACTTAAAACATAAAAAAAAAATCTGGAGTGACTCCACTCGACTTTCCGAACATTGAGTAACTAACAGTTTTGTAGATAAAATAAAGAAAGAGGAATTGCTAAACAAACAAAAGAGAGAAAACCATAATAGAGTGTTTTTTTCTCCATATATCACACGAGGTTTTATTTAACGCTACTGAACTTTGAGCCCTTAGATCATAATGATAAAGAATTTTTCGTTTTGTCCCTGTAAAAATCTATAGATGCTAGATTCACCAAAATGCTTATAGTTAGTGCAACAGTGATTTATAATATTCATACAAATTTTCAGCTCAATTGAATAAGGCGTTTAGATGCTATCGCACTTTTAAAAATTTGGTCTCATAGGCCATAATGATAAAGAATTTTTCTTTGTGTCCCTGTAAAAAAACTGTAGTGCTAGATTCACCAAAATCTATACAGTTGGTGCAAATGCGACCTATAACATGTGTACAATTTTTTTGCTCAGATTAATAAGGCGTTTAGACGCTATCACACTTTTAAAAATTTGGCCCCATTGGCTTTAATGATAAAGAATTTTTCTTTGTGTCCCTGTAAAAAAACTATAAGTGCTAGATTCTCCAAAATCTATACAGATTGAGTATCTGTGACCTATAATATGGGTATAAAATTTTTGCTCAATTGAATAAGGCGTTTAGATGCTATCGCACTTTTAAGATTTTGGTCCCATAGGCCATAATGATAAAGAATTTTTCTTTGTGTCCCTGTAAAAAAACTATAAGTGCTAGATTCACCAAAATCTATAGGGTTCGTACTATGGTGACTTACAATATACGTACCAACTTTCAGGTTAATCGAACAAAGCCTTTAGACGCTAGCGTGTTCACAAACATACACACATACACACATACACACATACACACATACACACACACATACATACATCATCGTAAAAATAGTGAAAACGGACTCAGGGGACCTCAAAACGTATAGAAACATCAAAATCTCGAATTCGGATTTTTGACATGATTACAATACTTTCCTCACTATAGTGTTCGGAAAGTAAAAAAAAAAAAAGCCGTGAATCGTAAATTATTATTATTTCAAAATACACGTGTACACTTTTTCAAAAACTCATTTATTTCCAAATAGAATTTAATAAGAAATTTAATTATTGATATTAAATTTTATTTGGTTTCAATGTTTACTATTTTCAGTTAAATAAATATTTAATTATTCCATAATTAAATCCTAAAATTTTAATTCAATCTTTTATGTGTGTTACCTTTCATAAACGTCATAGAATAATATTTCAATAAAAGCCGTTATATGTTTCCAGCATGGTTGAATTTCTTTTTAAACTAATTAAAATTTTTGTTTTGATATATATTAGTAAGGATTTAAATGGCTTATCAGCATTTGGTTTTCACATCAAAAAATATATAAAGGTCCTATAAAATTTAATTTAAATTTTTTCTCTTGGTTTTCTTAATTATTAAAACCATTTGAAAATACTAAATTCTAAATGTTTTATTGTGATTTTTTAACATTGTGATGCATTTTTATGATTTTTTGCGATACAAATTTTATAACATTCGTTACTTAAAATTTTATTCTGTAAGCTATAAGATACATATCTTGCAAAACGTAAATAAAAAATTATATAATAATGAATAGTTTAATCAATTTCTTTATTTAAAATTCAAACACTACAATAATTGCTAAAATATATTTGCTCCAAATAAAAGGATATGCAACATATACAATAAAAATAAATTCTAAATCTTAACTAATTAATTTTATGAAAAAAAAATTTAATTTTAATAATATCAGATTTTCGTCTATCGATAACATATAAGTTTATGTTACTTACAACAGAAAAATCAAATAATTTAGTAATTGGATTTTATTTATCCTATCCGTTTATACAACATTAATAACTCATGTGCAAAAAAAAAAAGAAATAAAAATGGTTTAGCATTGTATATCAATTGCTTTCTTAAAATAACGCAAAAAGAGAGAGAAACACGTAGAATAAAAATGTATAGTTAAAAGTTTAGTAAAACATTAAACAGAATTCAACTAAATGTCGACGAACTTAAACTGCTCCAGTAATTTTCACAAATGCACTGTAGTGTTTGTATAAGAGTATTTGTCAATCAGATAACAAGAAAATAAATAAATATATAAATAACTATTTCAACAATAATTTTTATTCGACTTTAAAAACAAGCCTTTAATAAATACAATGTTACAAATTTATGTTTTCACATTTTACAAATTTTGCTTAAGGGATTATTTGTAGTAACTTGTGTACAGAGATAGGCAAACATTACTTTACTTGTTGAAAGAACTGCTTCATCAGCATGATACAGAAAAACTGGCATGGTAGATAAAACAGTTATCATTATACAGTTAAAAAAGATTTTCAATAAAAAATTTCGTTTTTAAATTCGTTTATAATACTGTTAATTATCGGCATTGTACATGCATCACAAATTATTGATTTGACTTTTTTGAGGGAAGTTTGGGGAGAACGGATAACTTGAAACATTTACATTCGTTTTTATAAGCTAAAATTTTAAAATTGGCTATTTAAAAAAAAGTTTCAATACTTGATCTACTTGCTTTTAAATATTTAGTTTTTATATTCTTTTATTTAGGGAGGAAAGCACGCATTCTCGTTGCGTCGGCCTGGGGATTGTCAGCAATATTTTCTTTACCCTCAATTTTCCTAAACTCCAAAGAAGAAGTCAAAGGTATGCCCCAGTGTTGGATAGACCTTCAACAGTGGCAGTGGCAGATGTACATCACTTTGGTGGCAATCAGCTTGTTTTTTCTACCTGCTTTGATTATTGCAGCTTGCTACACTGTCATCGTGTACACTATATGGACCAAAAGCAGAATAATGAGTTATCCAAAAATTAATAAATCGTCGCAAATTGTTGGTGACAGTAAAAAAAGTAAGTAAAACAACAGGATTTTGGAGTATAACGCAATTAAATACTAATTTTGAATAAACATGAATAAAATTTCTGTAAGCTACCACCATAAATTTAAAATGTATTACAAAACAGATATTATATTAATATATAGATTTAAAATTAAATTCCATGGAAGTTAAATAACTTTAGTAACACTTAAATTTAACTTTAGTTAAATTTTATTGATTAAAACGAATTCATATTTTAAAATCAATGCATTATTAAAACAGAAATAATTCTTAATATAACAAAATTTAATTCATTAGTTCATTTTTAGCTATTGAAAAATAGCTTATCCCTGAAATCCGAAAAGGTAATTATATTTATAGTAAGCATTTAAGATAAATTATATTTTGATGATATATGATTTAAATTCTCTAGATCTTCAGGAATATGATAAATTGTTTTCAATTAGTTATCTATCGGGATATAAATTTATATTTTGCACTTCATTTGCGGCATTCCAATCATTATTACAAGCAATTTATATTTTTTATTGATAAAAAATTGTAACAATCCAAACTGCATGAAATTACATAGCTATATTTACTCTATTTATCTAAAAATTATGCTTTTAATAATATGATTATAAAAAATTCATATTTATTAAAAAACTAATTTTACTCTCATTTTTTAGGTTGTGTTAGTAAAAGTAAAAGTAGTAGCAGTAACGCTGACTGCGATGTTGATAGAAAACGTGCTAGCTCCAGAGGAATCATACCACGAGCAAAGATCAAAACTGTGAAAATGACACTTGTGATTGTTTTTGGTAAATAAACAGTATTATGTTTAAGCAGGTTAATTAGATCTGCTTGTATTATAAATGTTGCAGTTATTCATCGACCACAATTTATATTAAAAATTAAACATGCAGTTGAGGTGGAAACTCTAAGCTGACTCTCGCAAACGAGAAACACTCAGTTAAAAAAAAAAAAAAAAAAAAAAAAAAAAAAAGAAGAAGAAGAAGAAGAAGAAATAAAATATATAATACAAAAATAACGAATTTCAGAAAGATGTCTTATAAATCTATAATTAATTTTTACAGATAAATGAAAGTTAATCTATCTCTTTGAAAGTTATTAAAAAACGAAACCTAATAATGAATATTTCTATCTTTAAAAAAAATCGTAAAGAACAATAAAATTTCATTTTTTTATTTTTTTTAATATTTACACATTACATTAGTTTTCAGACGATAAATGCAACAATAAATAAATAAATAAATAAATAAATAAATAATAATAATAATAATAATAATAATCTGGTGTGTCACTCACACGACTTTCTCTTACCCTGAAATTTAATACTATAAATACAGGTTGGAGATTAAGAGATAAGATAACGAGTACTGTTATGTAAACCTGTGTTAAATAATTCAAATTAGGCTTCGGAAGAGTTTAATATGATAATTATATCTGCGTGAGGGGGACTACCGCCCCTCTCAACACCCCGTTTCATTAATGCACCTACATATATATAGATTTTAAATCTGTTAGTAAAATTAAAAGTTCACTTAAAATTATTCAGACAATTTTTACACGCAGCATTCTTTGAAATTTATCAATCTTGATCAAACATTTCCAGCAACATTAACACATTAACTTCAAAATACAACATTTGGATCTCCGAAAAATATTCGTTTTTAAGTCACTCTAAGAGACACAGACAAAGATCAAACGTTACAAAGCATGACTACGGTAATCAGGAAGCCTCAAAACGTGTAAATACACAAAAAACAAGCGATGAATATTTAACATAAAAACATATATTTTTTATCATATTTCTATGAGGAATTAATTTCAATTCCCGAAAAGCTTTCCTGGAAATGGCAAAATGTTATTAATAAAGCACATCCACTAACAACAAAAAAGAATGTTATCGCTTAAATATTTGCATCCCCGTATATCTTTCGAAGATTATATACAGACCACATGGTACACCTAAATGTAATCCTATAGTAATATTACACGGCCCAGCCTGAAATACACTTCCATCAATATTCAACTATTGTCGCACTTTCATCTAGTTCTTTTGTGTAGTCCTGTAAACGAACAGTGACTGATTTCCCTACCATATTCTACATGAGACATGTTTTTACGCATATAAAAAATATATATTCGTTTCATTTAGTTTCGTGCAGTGTATATATGTTAAACTGTACTTACCAGCATTTTCCCCCACAGACGTAATGCATTTGAATTTTTTTGGGCATCCCTGTACACGAACCATTTGCTTCCTCTCAACGAAAAGCTTAGTGTAGCATCCCTATATCATACACATTTAGAATACCAAGTTTGGAATTTCTGCTACTATTTATTCTTGAGCTATGCTGATAACACACACACAGACCATTCGCTAAAAACATGATTTTCGGATTCAGTGGACCTCAAAACGTGTAAATATAATAAAAACTGATGTTCGAAAATTTGACCCTAAAACAATACTTTCTCTACCTCATTGATAAGAGAAAGTAAAAAATATTTAATTTGTATATGGTAAAAATCTATTAGATTATTTGATTAAATAAAATTAATATTGAAAAAAAGTTAATTTTTGTTTTATAAATAATAGATGTAAAATTTTCATCAAAACAAAATTTAATTTATTAAGAAAGGACATTATGTTTAGTCTATTGTTTCCTATAAAGACATGCGATAACTGTGTTGCATTTCTTAGAAAAAGTTACTCTATTCATTTCTTGAAAATTATACATTAGAGCTTCAATACAGGATTCCCTTGGCGGCTTTTAAATTTCTGTTGTCATTTTGACGAGAAGCGCCAGAGCCAATTAAGTGTCAAATTTCAAATTTCCTCAAAAGTGTCCTATACTAAACCTTTGTTATTTCTTTAACACGATTTTAATCCATTCAGAAATATTTATTCCACTTTTTTATATATGCTGTTTTTATAATTATGAAAAAGTAATAAATAACTTTCAGCATATCAATCTTAAAAACTTTAATAAATTTTAAATCCAACGTTTCGGCTAAATTCCTTCATTAACCTTCCTCAGGGAAGAATGATGTTAAAAAACACATAAACATAGAAAATTTAAGTTACTACATGATATCACAATTACAACTTGAAGTTGTAATTGTGATATCATGTAGTAACTTAAATTACAACTTGAAGTTGTAATTGTGATATCATGTAGTAACTTAAATTTTCTATGTTTATGTGTTTTTTAACATCATTCTTCCCTGAGGAAGGTTAATGAAGGAATTTAGCCGAAACGTTGGATTTAAAATTTATTAAAGTTTTTAAGATTGATATGCTGAAAGTTATTTATTACTTTTTCATAACGATTTTAATCGTTGTTTTTTTTTTTTTTTTTTTTTTTTAACTTTGTGGGGAAAAGAAAAAAAAAAAAAAAAAAAAAAAAACATTTTTATCTAAATTTACAAAAAGCGTAATAAATAAATAAGTAGGTAAACAACTGATTTTTTACATTTAAAATATAAAGTAGCGTTCCTTAGAAACGTTTACTATATTAACTTATCAAGATTACTTCTGCAAGTTTTATCTCAATTTTAATTACTTTTTATTTTTCTTAATTTGTGTCCAAAAGCAAAATTATCTTGACACATTGAAGATGAAAACAGCAAATGACAATGTAAAATATCTGACGGAAAGCAATAATCCTGTCTTACTAATAAATCGATTAAAATATAAATTTTAAATAAAGAGGCATGTATAATAAAATACTACAAGGTAATCAAGTTATAATGACGTTGTGTTAAACTAAATCAGAAATAATGAAAATAAATATATAAATAAATCCCCCCTGTTTTTGTATCACCCCTTATAAACCATTGGGTGTTCGCAAATTTCTGATGTTTGAAATCTTCCCTTTAACAGTAATACAAAATGAAGCTAAATTAATGGATCTGCAACTTAAGAGTTTCAACAACCTACTTGTGTTACACATCACTGAGTAGTTAATATTTATTTATCCTTTACTTTTTTCTCTCTCTCTACAGGTATAGAATAACTCGTTTAACAAAAAGGTGTATTTCTGTTTACGAAATCTAATACATCCTCGACTCCCTCATAAATATTTGTTTATTTACTCAATATGAATATAACATTGCCAAAAACAAAAAACAAAAACAAATAACATTTAGAATGTCAGTAGTTACCCGCGTGATATATAACGTATCGGAATTTTTTGTGTAGCCCTCTAAACTATTTTTTAACTGCATACAAACATTTTCTATAGAATCCATACTTTTATACATATTTAGATTGTGTTATAAATTCAATACATTGAATGCAGTGCAGTGATTTAGTGATGTAGAAATGCACAGAAAGGAAATACCTCTAGAGGCAAAAATGTATAGAAATTTTTCTGTGTATCCTTGTACACCTCTATACAGTTGTACAAGTTTTAAGACAATCGGAATATTTTTGTAACATTTAATTAACACTTTATAAGCACTACTCTTACATACATATATAAAAAAAAAATATTTAAAGTCTTAAAACATAGATCTCAGTGACGCTTCAGCAACTATTGTCTAAGAATGATTATAATTATAAATTTAAAGCTCTAAAACACATTTTTCCTTTTGTTTGTTTTTAAGGAAGTTTTGAATATTTCTTTCATTCTGTAATGCATAATAGTATGGAGTTATTTCATTATAATTTTATAATAATATTAAATGAATGGCTTTGTTTATCTTTTTTAGTGTTTATCTTATGCTGGAGCCCATACTTTGTGTATGACCTTCTTCAGGTTTATGGTAAGATTCCGGATGGTCAGACCACGATTGCAATATCAACTTTTATTCAGAGTTTAGCTCCGTTGAATAGTGCAGCGAATCCCATGATCTACTGCCTCTTCTCAACGCATATCTGCAGGAATTTCAGGCAATAATTTCTTTACTTTCCTTTTTAATATAATTTTATTTAGATTCATAATTTTACACGCATATTTAAACAGACATTTGTGTATCAGTACAAACATAGAGGTATCGTAAAGTTGCATAGGAACGGTTGGAAATATAAAATAGTCGGATAAAATGGAATACCGTTATATCTCACCTGTAGGGTGTATAGTGCTGCAACCTAGCACCCATACAGCACAGAATGTTTCCGTTATGTTTCAAAAAGCTTACAATCTTTCAAAAACGCAACGAATTTAAGTATACTCTCTGATACCTTTCTGAAACATTCGTCCATTTCGATGTTCTATCTGTTAGGTGATTGAAAGGTTTCTGTTACATATCCGATTTTTTGTTACGATCACTGACATTTCTACGTTTCTGAAACTAATCTGAAAGCAAACTGGACGTTTTCAAACGTTTCTGAAATATTTTTAATGTTTCGAAGTTATATGATTGTTATGTTTCTGGAATATTTTGTGCTGTTAGGGCAGTAGCATGACAGACGTTTTCACTAGGTGTCACATATAGTAGTTCAACTTATGGCAGCGAGAAGAACACTTTCTCTGTCATAAAACGTGCTTGGTTTTTCAAGATTTTAACTTTTTTTGGAAGTTTACTTATTCTCAAACCTATTTATCAAGAGTAAAATCGAGTAAAAAGCTACTGCCGTTAGTAGGGGAGTTCAGTTAGTTAATAGTTTGATTTCCGTGAACTTATTTCTACCCACAGGGGGTTGAGAATGGTTTATTCTCGAAGAGGACGAATCGCCCAATATGGAATAACAACCATTCGATATTATTTGCAATTTTTGCAAAACTTGAACCTTACTAATTTTTAAAAGCTGTATATTTTCAATAATAATTTCAAAATAATTTGTTTATATCCCAATTATTCATGATTTTCTGTAAAAATACTACCCCAATTCATATTATGCTTGAACGAGATTGCTATTCCATATTTCCCTTTATAACTATTCCATATTACCCGTTTGGTCCCTAAAACGTTTTTACATTTTTAACAAAATAAATAAATAAATAAAAATAAAATAATAATAATTGCAAATAAACTGAACGTTTTGTAACATAAAAACACTAAGACTCACAATCAGTACTAGAAAGTTTGCTACAGTTGAATCGACAATGATACTAAACATTATAGTTTAATATAGGGATTTAAAAAGAAATGGTATTCCATATTCCCTCTTATTATTACGAAACATAACCCCGAGATATACATATAAAATTTATTCAAATTAATTGATTCTATTGCATATAATGTTGTATATTGCTTTGAAATTTATGTTAAATTTCAATGACTGTGGGAAAGCATCGTCTACATACGTCCTATTTTATAATGGCAACCATGGGGAAAAAAAGAGTAATGTTTTATTCTGGGTGATAACTATGTAAAAATGTCTTAAGAGTGTAAAAAAAAAGGTGTTTTTATATCTTCAATTACCTTTTAGTAATAATTAAAGTATTACGATACCCCCCCCTCCCATATTTAATACATTTATAGACAATTACTTGAAATAGTTTTACTTTTACCATTGAAAATAATTACAAATTCACCTACTGAAAATATGGATGAATGAAAGTAACGCTAAAATAACTTTTAAAATACTTTTCATTATAATGCAATAATATTGTATGATTTCTTTTTTTTTTTTTTTTTTTTTTTTTTTTTAACTATATATTTGTTATTTATGTAGTGATATGTTTTACACAAAGTATGATTCTTTTAATATTAACATTGGTTGCAAACTATTAGCAAACTATTAAAAAGATGCGTAAAATATTTCAACATACATTCGAAAAGTATAAAAACCGTCAGTATTTTCCTTCGTGTGCGGCAATGTCTTACATCTCCACCCAAACCACTGAACCAATTTCAACCAAACCTATCATAGTCAATGCTTATTAAAATCGTTAAAGTACTGTGAATATTTTTCATTCCTAGTGCATACGCAATGAGAAGAAGTGAGTAAAATCCTCTCAAAAATTACATTTTTGGGTAAATTCCATAATAATAATGCTGCTATAAAATTCAAATTTTAAATCCAAAATACTTTTAATGTATAATTTCTCTCTATAAAGTGATTTTTTAAATTCGAAATCAAAAAGCACTGAAACGATTTTTTTTTTTTTAAATTATTATATGGAATTTCAAGGATGAAATTTTACTGTGAATGTGTCAAAATGGCGAAATATCTCAATATTGTTAATCGAAATAATTGTATAGGATATTAAAATGATTTAACTTTCAGAAAATATCCCTAATGAAGTACCGTCGTCTTTGAAAATGACGCAAAATATTTTTAAATCATAATATAGATATAATTTATGATACAATGTTTTTTAGGTGATGAAAATAGAGGTTTTATAGGTGAAATCCGAAGTTTTTTAGGGGGAAGTGGGTGATAAATCAATTGAGTAACGTGTAAATTAATAAAGGGACAGATAAAAGAGCTGCAGTCGCCACCGTGCGAAAGTTTTTTATCGTCAGAATTATGAATGGCTGTTTGCATGGTGAGGCATCAGGCTGGTTTCAGGTAATGAGGGCACTGCCGGCGCCTCCGAGCGGGAATTGCTACGGTAAGAATTTCAAAAATGTTTGCACGTTAAGCGAACAATTTGTTTTATTTTCTGAAACGGGGTGTAGGCGAAGCATGTGCCGCCATGTGGGACTGTACAAGTTTTACAAGGACTGCGAAAAGGCTGGTCGTCGGAGACAGCTAGTACGAAAAACAGAATATTTCACGTTTCTTCTGAAAAAAAAAATGTATAAAAATAGAAAATTATTGACGTTTTTCATCTTTTCTCTGACTGTATATAAATAATATATATATATATATATATATGTATCATATATTTCAAAAATAAGTTACGTTTATGTAAGGTAGATAAACTCAGACAGAATATATCAGTAATGCAATTTTATAATCTAATTATTACTAATAAATTTTGATATTATTTTTTATTGTTGGGGCTTAAAGTCTAAACAGTGGTAGTTTTATTTATTTATTTATTTTTTCCTGTTAGAAACTTTTCTACTTTGACTGAACAAAAATAATTCTGATTATGATTGTTTATATAGTGCACTTTTATGCGCAGATTTGTGTTTTTAACTATGATGGAAGGCATAACAATAAGGATTTTATATCTTGAATATCGAAAAAACTGTGAACCATCACCATCGTAGTGTTTCAAATCTTTTTATGATTGAGGCTGTTGATGCATTTATTTAAAATATGTGAATTTAATTTAAAATTTTTGAATTATTAAAGAATAAAAATGTAAGTTTTAGGCATTTTCTTTTTTTTTTTATTATTATTATTAGGCCAGAGGAATATTGGTACCACAGTAGATTAAATTTGTTATAAACCGCTAACTTCATAATATTTATATGAGAATATAGATGTTTTGAATTAAATATGTTTATATACCAATTAACCAAACAAAGTATTTTTTTTATTATTAGACCCATTTATAAATTAGTTTATAAGATATACAGTTTTTTTTTAAATGCTGTAACGTACTAAATTTATATGGCAACTTAATTTTCAGAATTGTTGTTTAATAATTTGATTTCGATAAATGTATTTTAAAGCATGTATGTATAAAAATGCAAATAAGACAAATAAATTATGTATTTTCCATAACGTATACAATTAAACTTATTGAAAGAAAAATTAATATTTAATAAAAATTTGTTATGATATTTTAAAATATTTAGTAATTTCTTTAGTAAATTTTTATTCCAATGTATGTTCTTTAGAAAATATTCTAGAGTGGGTGTTTATATTAAAGACACTTGCTCTACATCAGTGTAATTTTCAGAATTACACTTTCATATACAAAAAAAATAAGCTAAATAAATAAAGTATTTTCATGTTATTTAATTATTTTAAATATAGTAACACTTATATTTAATTTAATTCTCAAAAAATGTTTTTAATAATTTCATTAAAAAAAATATGTTTTATTTGTAACTAAGATATCATACTGAAAAATGCATGCCATATTTTGTTGACAGAAGTACAAGATATGTTCGCGACAAAGTAACAATAATTAAATATGCACGCCATATTGTGCTGACATACGTAAAAGACTTGTTTTTAAATAAAAATAAAAATAAAATAAAATAAAATAAAATTTGGTGGTTTACAAGTTCTTGTTAATTAAAAAGAAACACTAGTTTTTCATTCGTATTTTTTTACGTTAAGCAAAATAGCACAAATAATTATTAAATAAATAAATTAGATACTTAGTAGATTTACATATTGGGTATATTTTCTTATGTATATAAATATTATTTATAAATACACGTTATATTTTCTTTTTTAAATATTAATTTTCAATATATTTCAATTTGGATTAAAATTAAAAAGAAATCATGTTCTAATGTAGCTCCGAACTAACAATTCCAAACGCAAATCACATAATAATTTAGTAACATATACGGATTTTTTAATTCTATAAAAAACTTTATTTCACTTCAGATTAACTATTCTACATATAGAAACCAAACAAAAGTGACAGTAGTAGTAATTGATAAATCCTTTTATTTAAAATTACTTAAACAAAAGTACCTGCAGAAATCCGAATATATTTATCGAAAATTACGAGGATAAATTCATAATCCTGAACTACGCGATCAAATATTATAAATATGATATTTGACATTTTTATGTCCGAATACTTTTATGGTTTAACGAACAAATTATAATGAATTTAGATAAATGCATTATGAATAGTTTAGCTTCGCAAGGAAATGCATTAAAAATCATTTACTGAATACATTTTTAGGTAATCCTTAATAATAATAGAAAATCCATAATTTAATATATATGAATAAAATAATATGCATCACATTTCAGTGCGATTATCTCACTCTGAAGTATTATAAGTATGTGTGTATGGGCTATTCCATGTCAAATCAACACAAAAAGCTGCATTTTTAACTTGACTCCCTTAGATTTTTATAAATATGGACTCATTTATTTGTTCTATATAAAAATGAATGTATACCAATTCATAAGTTATATATAGAGATAGATAGATAGATAGATAAATAAATAGATACTTAGATAGATAGATAGATATACAGGGTTGCAAAAATCGGTAAAAAGTGCAAATTTTAGAAATTCTTGTATTACAAAGGTACCCATACTTTCTTCCTTAATTAATTTAGAGGCATAAATTTGGTGTATAAACATAAATTTAGAAAACATAGATTTTTTTTAGAAGTAAATTAAAAATGTACTTTCTGAGTTATTGAAGGTCAATGGTCAAAATGTTTCACCTTGGGAGCAAAAATTTTAAAAATATGTACATGTGATATATCAATGGAAAGCCTATATAAAATCTTTTTAAATAATACGAAATTTATGCCTCTAATTTGTCATACAAGAATTTCCAAAATTTGCATTTTTTACGCATTTTTGCATCCCTGTATATCACAAATTAGAAGATATGGGGACTTAATTGATATGCATACACTTCTCTATAGAACTAATAAATGAGATTAATTTCATAAAAATCTGAGGAGGAGGGAAAGGTTTTTAGCTGTGTTTATTTGACAGGGAATGACTCATATTGTAGACATATAGAATTTTGCTCTTATTTATTTCAAAGATATTATATAAATGATCGTAATTTAATTGCTTATTTTTCAGGATAAGTTTGTAATAATTCTATTTTTCCCAGAAGGCTGCCCTTCTGCAATTGGATTGCTCAGAAACTCTGCTTTTGTTTTCCGTTTGTGCAGCGTCCTCTCTCTGATAACCTTTCCAGAGCTTCAGAATACACCACCATGACTGAAACCGTGAGTAACAGGAATTCGACTTTCCACCATCCCATGCGAGCAGGAAGACCCATACTGAAGCAATCTACGAATTCAACGCAGGATTGTCGTAAAGGTGTCTTGTTTCAAGACATGGCTGTGACGAATAACTACAGGAATTCAAGAGTCTAAATTATACGCTCTTATTTATATCATAAAAAAACTGATATTGAAGTATGTAAAAGAAAAGCATTTAATATAGTAGATAGATATCCTACTATTCCTTTGTTAATATACCTTTGTCAAGTGTGAGATTTATCCAGATTGAATGTTTACAGTCAGGACTGCTGGAAAATAGATGTAATTTATAAAATTAATGATACACAAAGGACGGCTTTTTAAACATGTCAAATAAAATTAGGGTATTTAAAAAAATATTAAAAAAAAAAAAAAAAAAAAAAAAAAACTATATGATTTTTTTTTTTTTTTTTTTTTTTTTTTTTTTTTTTAATATTTGAAATATTTTTCAAGGTATAACTAAAAAGTTAATAATTCAGCATGCTATTTTATTGGGGTTAAATAAAGAAGTTATCGTAAGAATTTTATCATTGTGATTATGATTGTTATAATTTAACAGCTTTACATAATTGTCTCATAATAATAATAATAAGTACTTTCTAATAAAATACACTTGGTTAGACTTATTAACAAATATAAATTTTGTAATTCATACGGCATTTATACGTAATCTCTAGTTAGCATTATTTAAAAAAACATTAAAAATAAATAAATAAATAAATAATCGTTAATTATAAATAAATAATCGTTAAAATTATAGTAAAATTTTAAAACCTATTGAAAAAAATATTAATATTTAAAAGTTTTAAGAAATGAACTATTTAATTAAATAAGTTTTGAGGACCAAAATCAAAATCAAGACTTGACTAGATAAAAACTTGATCAATAATTCTAATTCGGAATTCCTCATCAGATGCAAAATATTATCCTAATCCTACTTTTCGGACTCTGCTTTTGTAGATGTAGGATATGCTTTTTGCATTTGATTCAGAAATATATAGTTTTGAAGAACAAATTAATTTTAATTTTAATAATGTTTTGCAGAGATTGAATTCCTGGCATTTAACTTTAGTAAAATGCTAGAAAACTGAAAAATAAAAGAACGCAAACATTATCTACTTTAAGTGCTTTATAAATTTCAACGTATATTAAAATGATTTACTATCTTATACAAGATTCAATGATAAATCTAAAATAATTTAAAAAAAAGGAAAACTGATTTTTTTTTAAACATTTTTTCTGATTTCGATACACAATGAGTCTTGATAAATATATTCATCAAAACATACTGCAAATTTACAGGAATTAATGATTTATTTAGTGATATATATAAAAAAAATATTTGTAACTGTATCTTCAGAAAGACTCAAAAAAATATAATTTAATATTTGATTATTTTAAAAATGTTAACAAATTTCAATACGAAAAACAAAAGCCAAAGAAACAAAAAATAACTGCAGAAAATACGTTAGGATTTTTATATCCAACGAGCAAGTTTATTTTAATTAATGTCTTTAATTGAATCTTTAATGTTATGACTGTTATCTGTGTTTTCATTATTCAGTTTGTAATAAAATGTATTTTTCTGGAAAATCCTCAGTCAATTTCTATGAAAAAAAATTTAAAAAAAATGTTTAACCCATTATAGAAATAAGTTTGTTTTATTTACGTTCAAATAAATTTTTTATAATTATTCAAAAAAATCCAATATTGATAAAGAATAAGTAATATAAATATTCCAAAAGTAAAATTATCAATGTAAAATACAGATCTTATTCTGTTTCTACTACATAACGATGGTGTATTTAGTAAAATAAATCAAATTAACATACATTAAATTTATCTTCAGTAACATTTTCAACATCTAAAAAATCAGTTCTGTGAATTATATTATATTACTTAAAATATTTAATTTATTTTTTATAAATTAAATACATTTCACAGAATATTATTAATTTAAGACTTCTTTGAAATTGATACATTGTAAGAGAATTTTTTTTTAATGATACATTTATGATTTTATTAACATAATAGAAAAAAAAATCAACAAAAAAGTTTAACAACTATTTTATTCTTATTAATTTAAGCATTTCATTTCTTATATTAATTATGGGAAAACAGTTACATTCCTAGAGACAAAAACAAAATGTAAATGACATAATGAAGCAAGAAACTTGAAAAAAGCAAATTTACACGAAATTATATAATTGTAGTAGAATGTGAACAAGTGAATTCTTAGGTTTTCATAAATTACTTAAAGTATATATCCGACAATATAAATACATTTTTAAAAATATAAAGACTACACGAGGCATTAAACTAATTAAATAATTTATTTAATAACCTTTTACTGGTCTCATTATTGGCTAGTATATTTTCTGCAGAGTTGACACATAGACTCCAGCACGGTTGTCGCCGACGACCAGAGAAGGGCGCCCTACAGAAAATATTCCGGCCGAGAATGAGGCAAGTAAAAGGTTTTTAATTAAATTTTTAATTAATATAAAAACAATTTAATAAAATATAACTGTAAATAAGCATATTTTTAAAATGAGTTCAATGTGAAAGCTCAAATAGATTATTTACTACGATATTATATGAGCTCTATGCTATACGTAAACTATTTTCTGCTACGTATTATTAAAGTGCGCGATATATTTTTCTAACTCTATAAAAATAGAATCATTATTATAAATTTATAGTTAAAAAATTCATTTACTAAAATAACTTTACAAAACAGCGATTTGTATATTTTCTTTTTAATATTATTAATATTATTAAGTAATTTAATGATAAAAAAATGTTTTTTTTTTCTTTAGCATATTTTTTTAAACAGAGCAATATATGTAATCTACATATAACTGGAAAGAATCGGAGCTTATGTGTAAAACAGTATATATGTATGTGTGTATATATGTGCCATGTACCCTAAATAATTTTGAATACGCACATGTCAAGATTACATGAAAGTTTTCTGATAAAATTTCCTCATATTTGTCACTGTATCTTTAATATGTATCATATAGGTGTTGTGTCATATGTGATGAAGTTATGCTCAACTTTACTGAAATATATATATATAATTAAAACTCGTGTCTATGAAGTGTAATGTCGTTAATAAAAAAGCACCTGTAATGTACGAAACTATGTAAAATGCATATATTTGTGAATTTTGAGTCATTGATGTGAACTGAAATAAATTGTTGTATAATACGGTTACAGTTTCTTCCCCCCTCCCCCCTTTAAACTTTGATACCAATAGATATGATTCAATTGAACGTCTGTGCACCTATAAATAAAAAAAAAAATAATTTTTTATGAGAAATGAAAGTGAAATTTTGTTAGTCAATATAAATAAGATATACTAATTTACTAAAAACTATCATTTGGGCTTATTTAATTGATAGTATTGCATAAAATTTCAGCAAATTTTAAACGTCTTGAGTTTCGGCATCAATTTCCCAGACAGCACATCGCCTCCCCAGGATATCTTCAAGATGTCTTCTGGATGAAAAGACATCCCAGAAACGTCCTTAAGATGTACTGTGGATAAGTTAAGCCTAACTGTGCTGTTAGGGTTTGAGGACATGTTTGAAAAAAACCTATATAAGATATTAAAAATAATTATAAAATTTCATTTTTTAATCATATAAAATAATAAACATGTATTATTTTGCGTTTTAAGTAGTTTTGAAATGATATAATTACGTATTTATTTTTTTCATTAATCTACGCAATAATCTTTTCAGAAGTGTTATTTTCTATTATGAACAAAGGTATAACAGGTTATTTATATACAAATTTTTTCAATAAATATTAAATATATACAGTATTAGCAAATTTATTTCTTTTTGTCACTAAAATTAAATGCATTTTTTTTTCCCTTTTTGGTGACAAATTTAATTTAAAAAAATAATATATTTACATAAAGGATTTTTGAACTTTTTTCTCCAAAAGAGCAATAAATAAAGAACCAATGGCATAAAAAGAAAATTTTAATACATAAATTATATTTTTAAGATGGTTGTTTTTCCATTTGTGTATTTATTTAAGTAATAAAATTTTGCTTGTTTTTTTAATTTATTAAACACCATATTTTATTAAGAAACTATTAAAGATGTTGTACATTGTAATTACTGTAAGTGATGTGGAATATTAAATATTTGTTTAAAACATGCAGTTTTGTATCATTATATAATTTTATTGATATCAAAAAAATAAATATATCATAGAAGTGCATGTCATTTTATCAAGTTTCTTTCTAAATATAAATACGTTTTACGAAATTCAATAAGGGAGAAATTATTGTATCAATCAATAAAAATTATTAGCAGAAAAAGGACATGCTACTGTTTTTTTTTTTTTTTTTTTTAGTTTTTTTTAAGAAATACATTAAATATTTTTATTAACAAAAAAATATGCGAGATAATAGTAAATTTATACTTATAAATTTGGGGCAATTCATTAAACTTTTTTGACACCACATTTATGAATTTTCGCTTCTATTGGTTAATGTCTATCTTTGCAGTTTTTCTTATGTTTATTGTTAATTTTTCCATAAAAGTTTTCTAACAAGTAAAATGTAATAAAGACTGGAAAAAATATTTCTATTTTTTACTACAGTGTATAGTCATTTGCAGAAGTTTAAGACCACCCATAAAAAAATCAGATTTAATGGAATTCCGCAAAAATAACATAGACTTTTACATGTAAAAGAACAAAATAGACTGTACATGGTTATTCACGGTAATTAAAGTCGGTATTTTGTAGAACCTCCTTTGTTTTCAATAACTTGTGTATTTCTCTTAGGCATGTTATAAATAAGAGACTTGCAGTAAGCTTTTTTAGAAATGCACGTGCACTAGACATGCTTTATTGCTTCAACAAGTGCCGTAACAGTGAATGGTTGCTTTTCAGCAACTTTATTTTCACAATACACCACAGATTTTCTATTGGATTCAAATCTGGGCTATTACCTGGCCAGTCAAGCACTTTGATTTTCTGTGCCTTCCGATATTTATTGACAATCTTCGTCCTGTGACACGGAGTCTCATCATGCATGTGAAGCTTCAACTTCTCACGTAACAAATTATAATACCGCTTTCTGTTCATAGTGGTTTTAGGTGGCACAAAATACAGACAAGCAGTACCGGACACAGACATTGCACCCCATATCATTTGCTTGGAGGATGTTTCACAGTTTGTATCGTATATCTCTCATCATGTCTTTTTCCCCTTGGGCGGAGAAAACTTGTAGCACTTGCAGAAAATTGCTGGCCATATGATTCATCCGAAAATAAGACCCTGCTTCACTGCTGTACTGTCCAATTCTGATATTGTCTGGCGAAAGTCAGTCGTTTCTTTTCCATACTTGGAGTAAGTCGAGGTTTCCTTGCATGTTTATGGGATGATAAACAAAAATCTTTAGCCAAACGTCTTCAAACAGAACCCAAACTGATGTTGGTGCCTTTTGCAGCAAGAGAATGTCTAATCGTATTGCAGGAGGTTCTTGGAACTCGTATGACCATCCTTCTTATCACATGATCATCACGTGCACACGTTTTTCTTGGGAGACCGCTTCGCTTAAGGTCCACGAATTTCGTGAAATTTTAAATTTACTAATAGTCTTGCTCACATTTAGCCTCGAACTTATGTGACGTTCAGAAAATCCAATTTTATGGAGGGTCAATATTTCTGACCTTTTTGTAGCAGTAGGTGAAGATTTTTTATCCATCATAATAATTACACAACTGTCTACGACAAAATGTAATAAAAAATTGAAGAAGTGCCGGCCACCTTTATTTATAGCAGTAGAATGCGTCTCATACAATCGGTATATGAGATGACGCAATAATCTGCGCAAATGATGCAATGTGTTAAAGTACTGAAAATTGGCTACTGGTCTTAAACTTTTGCAAATGACTGTATATTAAACGCAACATCGCTATAATAAAAAAAAATATATCAGTATATGTACTATACACATAGTGAGAGTAGTGTGAGGGCAGTTTGAAACTGCCCTCACACTAATCTCACTATGGTTTATTTTGATGTAAAATCTCTTTTCACTAATGTTCCAATAAGTGGCGCCCTCTGCTGTCTCGAAAATAGATTAAAAGAGTTTCATTTCACATCTTTTGAAATACAAGAATTAATCTCGCTTACCCGATTTGTTTATCACAAACCACTTTTTCTCTCCAAAATAAATTCTATCGTCAGTCTGAAGATTTAGCCATGGGTCCCCAATTCTCTCTTCCCAATTCTCACAGATATTTACATGCACTATTTCGAAAGCAAGCTTTTTAAGAAAATATCTTTTCCTTTTTGGACCCATTACGTTGACGACACCTTCACACTTATCGACATATCTCATCACAATATTGACCATGTCTTAGAAACTTTAAATTCAATTGACAGTAATATCCAGTTTACATATGAAATAGAAAATAATGGCTCCGTTCCATTTCTTGATACCCTCGTCTCTCGCACTGTAAATGGATTTTCAACCACCCTCTATCGAAAAAATTTTGCTGTCTTCCTTCGTCCCCATGCGCGTTCATGTCACCCACCTAACCAAAAAATGTCTGCTTTCTATACTTTTGTAAACCGTGCACTTAATATTTGTTCAAATCCTATTTTATTAAAATCTGAAATTAAGTACCTGAAAGCCATTGCAATTGACAGAGGTTATGACCCTTCCATTATAGACAAAGCTATCCAAAAATTACAACTCCCTCGTATTTCGTCTACTAAATCAGTCTCTTCTAATATCAGTATTGTCTTACCCTATTTTCCTAAATCCAGTCAAACCATAGCTAAAATTTTCAAACAATATGATTTTAAAATAATATTTTCGCCTTCCAATAAACTCACCTTTTCTCAGTTAAAAGATCCCATTGATATGCATAATTCTTGGGGTATTTATAGTATTTCCTTTTCAGTGTGGTTTATCATATATTGGCCAAACTAAACGCAGTCTTAAATTTCGTCTAAAAGAACATATGAATTACGTCCGCAAACAAGAAACCAATAAATCGGCTATTTCTAAACATTGCTGGGAGGAAAATCATAATTTTAAATTTAATGCACCTTAAATAATTTGCAGACCTAAATCCATTCATGAACTCGATTTCTTTAAGCTTTTCATATTTATAAAATTTTTAAAAACCTTGTAAATTGTGATTTCGCTATTCCCTATTTGTCTGGCTGTTGGAAATTTTATATTCAGTCCACATTTTCTTAATTTTTCTACTGTTTACACAGCTAACTTTCTTGAATTCCTATTGGCCACTCTCCCCACCTTTTCCGTAATTCTATTGGTTGAACTAAATCCGGCCCCTCTCCTATATATACGTGCACTACTCCTGATTCAGAATCCTTTTTGCACTGAAGACATTAAGGCTACCGAAACAGCTGTATGCATTTCCAATATTTTTCTTTGGCGTTTCTGACGTAGTAGTTTATTCGGATTTTTTATAGTAGACACTAATATTTGCAATGAATCTCATTAGAGTTAATTAACGAAGAAATTAGGAAAAAAATCAGCGCTTACAACATTTATATTGACTGTATAATTGTGATTGTGCTGCTTCAAAATGCATTTGTTAATATATATATATATATATATATATATATATATAGGTGGAGACGGAAGCAGAAACTCAATCATAAATTGAGTCTACGTATCAATTTCACTCGAAGATTGTTTCATTCAGATTTATTCTTCTGTCGTATATAATATATTTCACGTAAAATGCATAAATTAACGCGATAATCATATAAAGATAAAATATTCAATTAATTTTTTTTTTCATTTTACTAAATAACGACTTTAGCATATTCAATTTAAACTGATAATCACCTGATTAAACTCGATAATAATATAATGATCACAATATTGAAAGTTGCATAGAGAACGTGGAAGTAAATATAAAATTTGGTACAAAATGAATTTTCGGTTGAACATTTGCTTATGTGCAATATATATATATATATATATATATATTTTTTTTTTTTTTTTTTTTTCATTGGTCGAAAGATATTGATATTCGAAACCTATCACTTGTTTACTTAATTGAGCCTAGATTCTTTCTCCTTATCCAAAAAATACTATAATTTCGTTTACTTTACTATTTAAAATTCAGATTTTTGTTTCGTTTATTTAGTTAGCCGTTTCTAAATCAGCGGCCAAAAATAGCATATATTTACATCTACGTTAATAATTTAATGTACTAGATAAACAGTATATTAATTAAAACACTCTTTTATGATAATAATTTTCATTTTGTTTAGTGTCTTCTATTTTATTTTTTATTGTAATTAAAAGGGGAAAAAATCAAGGTTTGACTTCTAAATATTGTACTACTTTATTTCCCTAGAAATACGAGAAAATGTTTCATAATTTATGAGCGATTCATAATTTGACTTTCTTACAATGTACTGTACAGTTTTACACGAGTGTAAATACGCATATATAAATGGTTATTATTATTATTATTATTATTATTTTCAATTTCAACGACTTCCAATTATAATTGAATCCAGTAATGTAAAAAATTGTTCCATCATGTTTTACACTGTTGGACCTCTAACAATACTTCAATCAAATATTAATAGTACATATCATCTGTTAACTAAAAAAAATTACACAAAGATATTAAAACCCCACCTATCAAATTATATCTAATCCAACATTAGTGATATGCAGTAACAAGCGGAAGTACGGAAATAACAACTAAATATTTAGAAATATTTAATTTGAATAGATTAATGGCGCTATCTTACTTTAAATACTAAAAGATAATTAGGAGCTGACGGAAAATCCATATTAACCAGCAGAAATGAAACTTTTAAATTATTAATGATCTTTAAAAAATAGCCGGTTTTTAACTGTATGATAAATGCTTTTGAGTGATAAAGACATCTTACATTTAAAAAGAAATGGAAAATGTATTTATTCGGTGGAAGGAAATTTCAAACAAGTTTTTCTCCATTAATAAATTTTATAAAAGCTTTAATCTTATGAATATATATATATATATATATATATATATATATATATATATATTATTATTAAGACAAATGCAGTGTAAAACCAAACTATGTAAAACCTCCAGATTACTCATTTCTGGTAAGAAAATAGATTCAAAATCATAAAGTGTATTTTAGAATGCTTAAAATTATTTGAAGTATATGCCTTTTTTTTTTTTTTTTTTTTTTTTTTACATTACATACGGAATTCCAGCAAATATCTGAAATAAACAACGACATACAATAAACATTCATATAGTTATCACATAAGTGATTCGTCATAAAGTGTGAGGAAATGAACTCGGGAAATCTCAAAACGGAGAAATACTCGAAAATCTCACATATTTTTCATGGTTAAAATACCATTTTGTTTTTACATAGTTTATGATTCATTTTTGCCATTGTTAAAGTGATGTATGTATATATATGTGTGTGAGAGATTATATGAATGAACACGATACTTTATAAACACCTTCATCGATTGAGCTGAATGTTTGTACGTATGTTATAGGTCACTGTTGCACGAAATGTATAGATTTTGGTAAATCTAGCACTTATAGTTTAAACACAAACAAAATTTCTTTATCCTTTTTGTCTCTGGATACAAATTATTTAAAGTGCGATAGCGTCTAAATTCCTTATCTAATTGAGTTAAAAATTGATAGGTAGGTTAAAAATAACCATGGCACGATTTTTATAGATTATGATAAGTGCAGGACATACAATTCTTTTACAGAGACCCCCTTCTACCCCCCCCCCCCCAAAAAAAAGAAAATTAATCATTAGGACCAATAAACTCAAACCATTTTAGGTGTTATAGCGCACTTCAAGTACTGTGTAATGTTCTATATAGACACACATACAATAGCTGCTGTTACTTTGTTTTGCCCGTTTAAATTCATTGAGACTGCTGTCTTGTCATCAGTAAATTATTCCTATGACCTTATATATATATATATATGTACACTTTAACAGAAACGGAGAAATATTAAGAAATTGAGAAATTGAGCAAATTTTAAGTATCGATTTGATTACATATTGGTCTCATTTAGTTTCGCGAGTGTTTCGTTGTGTGACCGAATGTTTCTGTTTTCATATTTCACATTCGTTCTTCGAAATTCACGTCATTTGAGTTATCAAAAAGTCTCAAATCATTTCAAGTGTTATAGCACACTTCAAGTACTGTGTAATGTTCCATATAGACACACATACAATAGCTCGTGATACTTTGTTTCGCCCTTTTAAATTGATTGAGACTGCTGTCTTGTCACCAGTAAATTATTCCTGTGACCTTATACATCTATATCTATATATATGTATATACCTTAACAGAAACGGGGAAATATTAAGAAATTGAGCAAATTTTAAGTATCGATTTGATTACATGTTGGTCTCATTTAGTTTCACGAGTGTTCCATTGTGTGGACGAAAGTTTTTGTTTTCATATTAGAAATTCGTTCTTCGAAATTCACGTCATTTGAGTTACCAAAAAGTTATATGCTATTTGTTTGATAAATAAAAATATGAGACTAGTTTAACTACCAATACTCTGATTAATTTAACTATTCTTTACATCAGGTGGATGTTACATATCCTCATTACTGCATATATATATATATATATATATATAATTAATAAAAATTGCAATAGTTCGATTATACAAATATTGGAACTTTATTTGTGTCAGCTAATTTATTAAACTTTACACAAAATAGTTGCTTTTTTTTTTTCAAAGTTTAAATACACTGCTCGGCAGACAATTTTTTTTTTCGAGCCCTGATACCATTCTTGCTGATTCTTATGTAAAATGACTTCCTGAATCCTAATATGACTCCCATTTTGCCCAGTCACCACCGTTTTCTAAATACACAACCCCTCCCTCAATTTATTTTCCTGTTCGATAATTTTATGACCATGAATTTGATTTAAAGAATGAAAAAAAATTAAACACCTAAACACAAACAATATATATAAATATATATATATGTTATCGTTAAAACGCGAAATCCGTTAATCTCTAGATTACCTAGCTAATCTGCAGATTAACTAAAATGACCCGTTAAAGTGCGGAATAAAGAGTTTTCCGCATTTTAACTAGGTAATCTGCAGATTAACGGTTTCAGTATCGTTAAAGTTCAAATGTTTGTTTCGAGCTTTAGTTTTTTTTACATTCACTATGACGTCAAACAGCCATGTGATACAGATACGCGAATGACCTTCAAACATAACTAAAACTTTTACCTCTTCACTTCCGCTACGCTATGATGATAAACCGGACCGATAAACGGCAAACGCAAAATGTGGAGGATGGAAGCCATGATTAGGTTTATTATTATGACTAATACAAAATTTAAAGTAACAAGTAAGTTATAATTGTTTTAATTTTGATTTTATTTCTATTTTTTTTAATTCTGTCAATATAAGTTTGATAAGGGTCTATTTTTTATTAATGAAATTTAATCTTAATTAAAAGCTATCTCTCGTGAAACTCCATTTTGAATTATGAATATTAGATTTACATTACAGTAATTATTTCCTTCCGAACTAAAACTATTAAACCATAACTTTTTAAAACTAATTTATTTTAAAATTGATTTAAATTACTATTACTTACTGAAAAAAAAAAAAAAAAAAAGATATATTAATTATTACTTTTGAAAAATATTATGGCATTTAATAAATACTTAATATGAAATTTTTGTACATTTTTTAGCATTTCATTACATTTTTTTTTTTTTTTCTTTTTCTCTTTCAGTTTCAAGTTTCCTGTACATATTTTATATATCATGATTATATTTTTAGTTATTTATTTATTTATTTATTTTTAATTTTGTTCGTTTTTTCAGATAATTTCGTTGTAGTTTATCACATAAAAAGTGTTAATAAAGGTTTTTTTTTTTTTTTTTTGTAAAATTAATATATTTGCTAAGCTTGTGCAGCTATATGTATGCTGCAAAATATAGTTTAATAAAGCATTAAAAACTGTCATTTTAATTTTCATGCATTCTAAAAAATGTTAAAGCAGTTTTAATTATTTGAAGTACTTCTTAAATAATGCTTCTGATTTGTCTAATTTATCTCTAGTAATATTTTATATAATTTAATATTTCTAGTATTTAAATAGTAATAGCAATATAAGTTGTTAATAAAACTTTTTTTTTTTTTTTTTTATTGTTAAATATTTTTATTTTGAAAAGAAATCGTTACTGTATTACAATTCTCATTAATTTATAAAATAGAATTTATTGAAAGCTATTAAAGCTATTATATTTCATATTAAAAATGCATAACATCTTCAAACTTATATTGACAGAATAAAAAAGATGAAATAAATAAAAAATAAAACAAATATAACTTTAAAAGATATAAAAATTAAAACACATACAGATTAAAATAAGTAAAGAAAGAAAGAAAAAAGAAAAGAAAACTATTTTTTTTTTCCGAATGAAAAAACAAATACAACACAGCGTGCTGTATTTTACAACACCAGACATCTTATTTTCACTTTAACTAGTGCCTAGTAGGTAATGTGCAGATTATCTAGGTAATTCGCAGACTACCTAGGTAATTTGAGAAATAAAACAATTTTCCTCACTTTAACGGATCACCCTAGTTAATGTGCAGATTACCTAGCTAATCTGCAGATTAACTGATTTCTGCACTTTAGCGGTAACATATATATATATATATATATATATATATATATATATATATATAAAGTTTAAAAAATAACATTAATAACAGATTAAAAACATATAAAATATGTAATGCATAATTTCAGTAGCAAATTCCTCCCAAATTTTTTCCCTTGTGGCAAATGTCCATGTTTTAGAGTTTTTCACCTCTGTAGCCCCTCAGAAGTTATTTAACGGTTAAAATAATCCTCCCCCCTCCTAAAAATAAAATTTATAGCCATAAAATCACCGAAAAATGATAAAAATAGGGAGCCATCCTAAAAACGGTGGGTGATAGGGCAAAATTGGCGTCATATTCGGATTCAGGAGGTCAATTTTCACGCCGAGCAGTGCTATCTGTTCTATGTAGTCACTAGTACCCTGATTAACCTATTTGCAGCGATATTAAAATCGTATGATGTCTACAGAACTGCTAATTTTGTTTACAGTTGGAATGGAGTGCCGTACTGAATCAAGAATATCCAGAATAGTTCTGAAGAAAATATGTAGGGCTGTTCGATCGATTGAACTGTGAGAATGGATACCAATCGTGTACCATCCACCATAATCTATGACTATACCTTGAAATTTTGACTTGACTCCTGTAATAAAGCATTCGCTTTAGAACAGTTCCAGAAATTTTTTATTACTTCCATCTTAATAATAATCGAGTAATATTTATTTTATCGAAGCTCGAGAAACACATCGAAATCTATATGCAAATTCCTTTCTTCAAAGAAATTCAACATAAAAATAGAAACTTTGTTGATTTGGAATCGAACAGTAGATTTCAGAAATTTCTACCACAAGATGGCGCTGTAATATTTTAAATTTTCAATATTTCAGATTCTAATCATGATTAAATTATTTTTAATTCATCGTTCGAAAGATATTTTAAAGTACTTTTATACTATCAAAAGTGGAATTCGAGATTTCACCTGATTTACACGTTTTAAGGTGTCCTGATTCGGTTTTCTTTTGTATCACAGCAACTAATCAAAATAATTTCATGAGTAACACATCATTTAAAAGCTTTGTTGATTCGGAATTGAACAGTAGATTACAGAAATATCTACCGTCAGATGGCGCAGTAATATTTTAAGATTTCAATGCTTCAAATTCTAATTATGATTAAATTATTTTTAATACATAATTCAAAAGATATTTTAAAGTTCTTTTATATCTTCGAAAGTGGAATTCGAGATTTCACCCGATTTAAACGTTTTACGGTGTTCTGATTAGGTTTTCTTTTCTGTCTCAGCTACTAATTAAAATAAATTCATACTTAATACATCATTTGAAAGCTTTGTTGATTTGGAATTGAACAGTAGATTACAGAAGTTTCTACCGCAAGATGGCGCTGCAATATTTTAAAATTTCAATATTTTAAATTCTAATAAGCGAGGAAGGTATAGTAAGTTCTAAAACGGGGATAAGGCGCCGCTGGCGCCACCGTGTGGGACTTTGCTAAAATCAGAAATTTGAAAGATCATAACATGGTGAGAGAACGGGCTGTTTCAGAATTTTAAACTGGAAGATTGTGCCGCAGGCGCTACCGAACGGGAATTTACTGCGGTTAAATTTTTCAATAAAGCTATTTTCACTGTATGTCAATAAGCTGTTGTAACACCTGAAACGGGAAAAAGGCGCCACCGGCGGGAGTTTCGTAAAGTCGGATTTTTCAAGGATCGAGATCCAGATGGTCGCCGAATGCGGCTACTTTGTGAATAAAATACATTAAAATAAAATATTATTTACACATTATCTTTTAAATTTATTTCTTTGCATCCAAGTTCCGTTTAGAAATTTTTTCCCTTGGGCACGATTTGAAGTCCTTGGAGGAGGACGGAAGGAGGTTTTGTATGCAGACTATAATATGCTGACATGTTAACAATTTATCGCCCTTGATACCTCCTCTATATTTCTTTGATGTCTTGTTGAAATAGATCTCATTGGTCCTCGCTCACATCATCTAGAATTTCCGTAAATTAACTTAGATTGAAGCTGAAAAAGTGAAGCTTTAAACTAAATAAATCGAATTTTTTGGTCAAAATTGTATGAGATGAAATTTAATTTTTTTTTCCTTAATCGGCATCCAAAAATACACCAGAAAACGCATCACGTTGAAGAAAAAAAATTCATAGCAGACATGTGTAATTTCAAAGTTAATCACAATGTTGTTTAGTTAAATGTCAAAAGAAATAACAAAGTCGTTTCTATTTAATATCTTTTGAACCAACTAAACTGAAAACTTTGGCATTGGCTAGATTTTTGTCCTGAATAAAAAGCTCAACAATTTTCGTAGCGATCAGTTTAACGGTGTAGTTTGCATAGAAAATTAAAACCTAACATGTACATGCTTTATTCGAGGTGGTCTTCTGCAAATTTCTACAATGATAAAATCGCTCTCTGAAAACAATAGTTCTGTAGTACGAATAAATTATTATAACAATTTATATATATATATATATATATAGGATAATAGTTTAATCAGTTTAATTCACTTATAAGTTTATGTAGTTTTCTGAGGACCTTTTTTTAATTAAAAAAAATATAGAAATTTATTTCAAGATAACATATTGCTCTTTTAATCTCATTTCTTGCAAATTATCTTCATTCAGAAATTATGTTTAGATTAAATAACACATAAAAAGAAACTAGTTAATAAGCTTAATATTTACTATTAAATGCTAACATGAAGTACTACTTAAATGATAAGATGCTTATATTTTTAGTATATAAGTCATCAAAAGATCTTTTATTTAATAAGTGGTTCAGTAACTTCTTCGATTCTGTAAGGTAATAATAGTACCTCATAACTTTTGTGTCTGTAATAGAAAATATCATGTACTTTATACAGCTCAACGGAAAGCATCAAAAAGCTTTCACAATTGAATTTTACAATAGGAACATTTTAGGCTTTGTAGAAGAAATTAGATTTCTTGAACAAAAGCAATCTTTTCTTGCTTAAGATAATATTAAATTTATGGAACATCTACAAAAGTTTTTTTTTTTTTTTTTATCTATGAGATTCACATACACAGCGAAGTGAAAAAGTTTAAAGATTACCTTAAGTATGTAATAAAACATAAAATAATACTAATAATCATCTTAAAATTATATATTATTTAGTTTGTAAAAACAACTTTAATTTTATATCAAAAATTCATACAATAATTAAATTGATTATTCTTTATACAGTGAATTGTAGATATGCAGACTGCTCTTACAATCAATATCTTTCAATATGTATATATATATATATATATATATATATATACACATATATACATACATACATATATATATATATATATATATATATATATATATATATATATATATATATATATATATATCACCATCATCAGTTTTTATCAATCCAATACAGGGCGAAGGCCTCTCCTAGGTGATTCCAATCTGCCTTGTTTTCTGCAATCCCTTTCCATTCTGCACTTCCAAACTTCGCAGTTTCATCTTTCCAACGACACAGTGGTCTCTCCATCAGTCTTTACTTCTCTTTCGGTATCCAATAGACGACTTTGGTGGTCCATCTTTCGTCATTTATTCTGTCAAGTTACTCAGTCTAGCTCCATTTTAACTTCTTAACTCTAGAATAAACATCAGTATCTTTAATTTGGTCTTTGTTCGGGTGAATCCCAACATGCACCTCTCCATATTATTTTGGGTTCTTTGAAGTTTTTGTATATTTTTACATGGTAATATCAAGTTTTAAAATCATAAGTTAAAACAGATATATGCACTCATTAAAAAACTTTTGTTTTCAAACGAATGGGGAGATCGTTTTTGAGCAAAGCACTATTTCTTCCGATTGCATCCATGAAAATTTAAATCGGTTGTTAATTTCTTCCATGATGTTCCGTCCATAAATATATATATATTTAAATTATAATTGATAAAAATAATATTGGATGTATAAACAACAACAGAAACAACAAATTCTTTTAACAGTATTAATACACAAGAAAAATTTAATTCAAAACTATTCAAGCCAAAAATTCAACACTAGCTGCATTATCTTCTTTAGCAGGTGGAAACAGATAATTCAAAGAAATTATGTAATCCTAAGAGGTTTCGGAAGATGTGCCAAGCTAGCATACTCCTAGTCGTTATTCAAAAAAACTTTTAAACAACAGGACATTTTAGTTTGATATTATAAAATTTAATATATATGTATATATATCAACTCCTAATCCCAGTACAAATAAGAAATTCTCTAAATTAATTTATAAATAAGATAATATATAAAAACGCAATCTGTCAATTTTATGTTACAGTATGACATCACAAATAATCAAAAGTGTCACACGTTCAATCATGATTAAAATATATTTCTCTATATTGCAGTAATAGACAAATGATTAAGAATTAGATTTTTCACTTAAACTTGATAAACATATTATTTGAAAAATTTATAGTTGAAAAATGAATAATTTTATTCAAAGCTAAATATTTCCTCGCTCAGGGTATTTTTCTTTCAAAATAAAATTACTTAACCTTTAACTCTAAATTTATTAATTTATTAAGAAAATTAGTATCAGTTTCAGCGTAAAGTCGTTTTGATGCATTCACCGCTAAGACACAGCAGCTAAGGACTTTTGAATTAAAAATCCATTTAATAGTTTTATAATTAAGATTAAAAACTATTAAAAGTTTAAAATTATAAAACATTTCACGTGTATAAATAATATATAAAAGGTAACAAACCACTTTAAAACACGTAAATACAATATTTTTATTAAAAACTACACAAAGCTTTTCGCCATCATAATAATAGCATCATCAGGTGTAATTGCGTTACATAGAACCAGCAATATAAAAATAAAGAAGTTCAAATGGTTTAAAGTTACGGTTACAATAAAAATTTTTTGAAAGTTACAGTTACAATAAAAATTTTTCATTTCAATATCATTTTCAGTATATTTTTTTTTTCTCTATGAGCACAACGCGTGCCATATTTTTTGAAGTGATGCAGCATCCTTGGTAAACCTGCTAATTACAGAAGCAGTAAATATTATCAAGTACAATAAAGTTATTAACTCCAAGGTTGCTGCATCACTTCATAAAATATGGCACGCGTTGTGCTCATAGAGAAAAAAAAATACTGAAAATGATATTGAAATGCAAAATTTTTATTGTAACTGTAACTTTCAAATTTTTTTTATTGTAACCGTAACTTTAAACCATTTGAACTTCTTTATTTATATATTGCTGGTTCTATGTAACACAATTACACCTGATGATGCTATTATTATGATGGCGAAAAGCTTTGTGTAGTTTTTAATAAAAATATTGTATCTACGTGTTTTAAAGTGGTTTGTTACCTTTTATATAATAGTTTTATGTTTAATGAAACCTTTAAAACGATAATTAGATGAGTTTTCAAGAAATTTACTTTGTTTCACAATTGATATATATATATATATATATATATATATATGTGTATATAAATTTTTTATACAAACGAATTATAGAAATTCAAACCAGGAGTCAAAAATGTTTCAGATACATATATATATATATATTTATATATATATATATATATTTATATATATTTATACATATATATATATATTTATATATATATATATATATTTATATATATACAAACCAATTATAGACATTCAAACCAGGAGTCAAAAATGTTTCAAATGCATATATATATATATATATATATATACAAACCAATTATAGAAATTCAAACCAGGAGTCAAAAATATTTCAAATAGATACATTTTCTTTATACAAACCAATTATAGAAATTCAAACCAGTAGTCAAAAATGCTTCAAATACTGAGTTTAATAAATTTTAATCAATTTTAATTGTAACGAAAACATTAGTATTTTTGCTTAAAACTTGCAATTTCGACCAATACCTATTAAAACACTTGACAGAAATGCATGTGGAAAAGAGCATACATTTTTAAACAAGAATGAAAAATCATGCGGTATGCATTGATTATTAAAGTTTTCCATTTCCACGTACTTTTGTATCATATAACTTTCAATGTCTTTTGCCTACGTTATCACACAACGGACAGACATGAGCACTAAAAGGCATACAGATAGATTAATTAAAGAATATGAAAATTCACAATTAATCTTAAACATTGCTAGAAACTGTTAAAAAATGCTTAACTATAAGGTTAACCATGCCATATTATATACAAAACATTATTTTAGCATATTGTTACAAAATTGTGTTTATTTTTGCATAAATTCTTTCAAAGAGGCTTAGTAAGTTGATAAAGTGCTAATTTTGTGCATTTCTAGTCGTTTTAGCGTTGAAATAGTCTTATTTTCACTTAAAAACGCATTAAAAAGCCCCAATAAGGCAAATAATGGATTTGGCGCCAAATTTGGTGACTTTTTCCATCTTGGCGATTTTTTTTTTGGCGACTTTGGCAAGAAAATACTTATAAGGGATATACCAAATATGGAAGCTCTAATCTCATTGGCTGATGAGATACGGGAATTTCCGGAATCTTCCACACTTTTCTACAGGGGTATAAAAGGAGCGTTTCCCGCCATGTCAGTCAGTTCAGTTCAGTTTTCACCCAGCTTCGCTAGTACTTGCTTTGCTTTGAGCCTCTTTGAGAGAGACTTGCTTCAAGTGTTATTGCTATACAGTTTGTACTGTGCATTTGCTATAGACAGCTGTTGTTTACTGGTTGAATTGAAGCTGATACTTGGTTTATAGACCTGTATTTTTCTGGAACTTTCTGTGAATAAATTACTGAATTTTTGTAAGTTTGTCCTTTCATTCTCGGGCAACTCACAAACCCCCAAGTACGCAACAATATTAACAATAAATGTCAATTACTTTATGCTTTTTTACAATAGAATGTTCTTTAAATAATATTTATAGAAATATATGTGCTAAAAAGCAATGCATTGGCCATATATTTGGTGTTCCTGAGCCCAAACCAGTTGTACAGAACTTAATAATACCATTTTAAATAGGGAAAATTCCATAGTACACTTGAATAACATATGTAACTTTTTAAAAATTCTCAAAATATTTACGGACACTGGTGGCGGACAGATAGACAGTCAGACCGAGAGATGCAGTAATTCAAATCATATTCACACTTAAAAATTGTTATAAAGTGTTTAAAACGCTTAATGTAGATGGAAATGTCATTCCAGCAACTTTCCATTATTAATACTTAATGTAACTGAAGCATCACACAGAACGCAGTAGTTTGTAATAATTTCGGTTGTCCCTGCACTCAAACCAGTGCAGATATTTAGTCCACTTACAAAAGAAAACATCCGATAGTGGACTTGAATGGCATATTTCAATTTCATTAAAATTTGAATAATGTAAAGGTATTAAAGTATGGTTTATAGGAATACCTATATTAGAATGTAATGCTTTGGAATACTTTCGGGTGTCTGTGTATAAAACCAGTTGAGGCATTAACTCCATTTTCAATAGGAAACGTCCGATAGTGAACTCGAATAACATAAATAAGTTTCAAGAGATTCCAAAAATGTTTACGGGAGTTAGAGCGCGTACAGACAGACAAACCGAAGTCATTAACACTTTTAAACCTAGTTGGAAAGTGTTAACAACTTTGTTTGAAAAGTGTTAAAAACAGGGTATGCATTTTTTAAATAAAGAGCACATACATTAATTAATTTGAAAACTCAGCTTTCCATGATAAATTTTAAATATAGTGATAAGAGCTCTATATTTCAATCAGGATAAAAATATCTGGTTTCTTTTATCATCCTTTTCCCACTATCGTTTATTTTTTAGCAATGCACACACCATTGTCGAGTGTGTCTCAGTGTATTTTAGGTGAAGGAAATCAAATTTAAAAAGTGTCTTTCAGTCAAGTTTACGGTATTAGACAAAATTCCTGCTCAATCTTATTGTTTCCTATACTGTTCAATGCTTTTTAATAGGGAGATAAACTAAAACAAGTCTAAAATTCCTGTCTTTAATGGTGTAGTAGAAATATCTATTAGAAATACTGCCAAAAAAAAAAAAGAGTTCAAAATCCTGGAAAATGAGATTTTTGTAGTAAAATATAATGTCCGAGTGGCATTAGCATCAGTCAGATAAGTCAGACATTTTGCACACAGTCAGGCTTTTTGCAGCACCCGAGTGATTTTCGGACAAAACTTTTAAGAATTTAATTTTTAATAAATATATATATATTGTCTTCCTAGTCACGTATTGTGAGATATTGTATCATTCATTTTAATTGAATGCAACGCTATTCCTCTTCAAATAATAAAACAGTTGTATAAATTTTCAGCTCAATCGAATAAGTCGTTTAGTTATTATCGCACTTTAAAAAATTTGGGCCAATACGTCATAATGATAAAAATTTTTCTTTGTGTTCCTGTAAACAAACTATAACTGCTAGATTCCCCAAAATCTATACATTTTGTGCAACAGTAACAATTACTATATGTTTAAATTTTCCAGCTCAATCGAATAAGGCGTTTAGATACTGTCGCGTTTTAAAAATTTGGGCACATATGTTATAATAATAAAAAATTTTCTTTGTGTCCCTGTAAATAAAACTGCAATAGGTAGATTCACTAAAACCTATACAGTTTGTACGACAATGTCCTGCCACTTGTGTATAAATTTGCAGCTCAATCGAATAAGGCGTTTAGGCACTATCCTACTTTAACAAATTTGGTCCTATAGGGAATAGTGATAAAGAATTATAATTTGTGTCTTTATAAAAGTGCTATAAGCGATCGATTCACCAAAATCGATAGGGCTCCTGTTACAGGGAACTGGAATGTACCTACAGATTTTCAGCTCATTCGATCAAAGATTTTAGACGCTATCGTGTTCACGTATGCATCTACACATACATACATACATCAAAATGAAAATAACAAAAAGGATCTCGGGTTATCTCAAAACGTGTCTGTAGAAACACTTAAATCTAAAAGTCGTATTTTTAATATGATTACAATATATTCCTTATGTATGTATGTTCAGAAAATAAAAATATTTATTATATGTGCTTATGTAAACAGACCGTTTGGACAATTAACATAATTTACATGCACACTAACAAAAAAAGAAAATTAATCTAGTTTCTGACTTTTTTAAAAAGAAGTGAAGATGGTAAATATTGAAATGTTACATCATTAAATTTATATATTATACTTTTTTATTGATCAAAAGAATTGATTAAATATTCAGCACTTAATATATTAATTTAATTTGTTGAAATTCTCCATACATTAATATTTTACATTCAAAAATACAGCCATCACACATGAAAAACAATCATTAATTGAATAATTAAGGTAATGTAGCCTTTTACCCCCGAAATGGATTTATTAAAAGCAAATAATGTAGCAGAAAATCAAAATTATCCATTAAAGCAGCATTATAAGAAAAATAACATATCTTTAACAAATTTACTGTTTTTAGGTGTATTTTTAAAGTTAAAATTAAAATTGAACGTACTTCATTTAATGTCGGTTTATGGAAAAATTGTCAAGAGTGTATGTAAGTAATTTAGAAAATTATATTACCTTTAGTAATCAAACATATTAGAAGAAAATGTAATTTTTTACTTTCTCTTAACCATAAGGTAAAGGAAGTATTATTTTGGGGTGAAATTTTCGAAAGTGAGTTTTTGTTATATTTATATATTTTGAGGTCCCCTGAATCTAACAATCATGTTTTTAGGGTTTGGTCTGTGTGTGTGTGTGTCTGTGTTTCTGTATGTGTGTCTGTATGTCTGTGTGTGCGTCTGTCTGTTATCAGAATATCGCAAAAACGAATTATATCAGAAAGTTCAAACTTGGAATTCTAAATATGTATCATATAGGGATGCTACACTAACCTTTTCCTAGAGAGCTAGCAAATGGTTCGTGTACAGGGACACCCAAGAGAATTCAAATACATTGCGTCTATGGGGGAAATTGCAGGTAAGTAGAATTTAACATCTATATACTGCACTAAACCAAATGAAACGAATGCACATTTTCCATATGCGTAAAAGCATGTTTCATGTAGAACATAGTATAGAAATAATTCACTGTTCGTTTACAGGACTACACAAAAGAACTAGATTATAATACGACAATACTTGAAAATTGATGGAAGCGTATTTCAAGTTGTGCCGTGTGTTATTACTATAGGATTGTATTTATGTGCACCTTGTGATGTGTACATAACATTCAGAAGATATACAGGACAGCCAATATTTAAGCCATAACATTCTTTTTTATTTGTTATTGGAGGTGCTTTACTATAATATACTATATCATATAACATTTTACCATGTCCAGGAAAGCTACTCAAGAATTGTAATTAATTCCTCAAAGCCACATGGTAAATAATGTATTTTTTTTTTAAGCTAAATATTCATCGATTGGTTTCTTGTATATTTATACGTTTTGAGGCTTTCTGAATACCGAAGTCAAGTTTTATAGTTTGGTCTTTGCCTGTGTTTGTTAGAGTAAATTAAAAACGAATGATTTCAGGCGATCCAAATGATGTATTTTGAATTGAATACGTCATTCAATAAAAGTTACTAGAAAAAAGTTACTAGAAAAGTTTGTCAAGATTGATAAGTTTCAAGAAATGATGCGTGTTAAAGTTGTCTAAATAATTTTAAATGAACTTTTGAACTTAATAACAGATTTGAATTCTCTATAAATGTAGGTACGATAATGAAACGGGGGGTTGAAGGGCGCGGTAGCCCCCGTCACATAGATCTATTGGTCAAATAAAGCTGTTCCAAAGCATAAGTTGAATTGTTTTAACATAGGTTTACATAACAGTACTCGTTATCTTAACCATTAATCTTCAATTCGTACTTATAGTATTAAATTTCACTGTAAGAGAAAGTCTTGTGACTGACACACCAGATTATTTTTCTTGGAAAGGAAAATTATGTCTCACAAAGAAACAATTACGTATTAGGTCTACGGAAATTTCTATCCTTTTGAATAAAATGACACCAGAAATTTCTATATATGGAATATTTATATATGTATGGTATTTTAGCGGTTATCATCTATTATTATTGGGTAACAACTTTTAGATATCAAAGAACATCTTAAGTATTATCCAGTATAAATTTCCGAAGTCAGTATTTTAATTTAAAACTACAAAACTTTCCAATAGACCAAATAGTATATAACAATTGAAAAAAAAAAAATATATATATATTGACAACACCAATAAAAATGCTAGAAAGTTAAAGCTTAAGTTAATTTGAAAACTTATTCTTGATTATCATGTGATAAAAACAAAATATGTAAAAGAACTAATCGAGTTAAAAATGTTTTTTTAAACTGAGAGACAATTAGTTTCTTGAAATGTAAAAAAAAAAAAAAAAAAAAAGTTTTTGCTTCTAATAATATCCACGACTAAATATGTGTTAGCATCAAGGTATCTTATTAATTAAAAATTATAATACACTCATTAAGTTAACAGCATGTGAATAAATATTTTTATGTATTCTGGGTGAATATAATCTATATGCGTAATAAAATAACATGTGTGTTGTCAGTGTGTATATCTATATATCCGGAGGTTTTTAGGAAAACGGCTGATGCAGACCTACAGAAATTTGCATGGTGTTACGTAATGAGTTCTCCTGATGCATCTTGAAGCCCGATTTTCGAATTTTTGATTCGTTTTATTTCAATTAGAAGTGTTTTTTTTTTTTTTTTTTTTTTTTTTTTTTTTTTTTGAATTTTGACATCGTGTTTTCGTGTTACGCTAAATAACAAGGCGTTTCCATTTTAATGTAAATGTGAGACATTAATTACGTCGTTCATTGGCAGATAATTAATAATAAAATTATACTTTTAAAAAATTAAAGAACACGCTTTTATTGAAATGTGAACTAAAAAGCACAAAATATTTATCTTTATAGTATTAAAATGCAGGGTAAGAGAAATAAATAATTTAGAATCAAACAAAAACCATTTTTAAAAAATCTCCCCTGACTGGGCTCGAACGTTAGACCTTTAGGTTCGTAGCCCGGAGCTTTACCTCACAGCCACAACGTTCACGTAAGGAGAGCTTTTTTTTTACAATATAGATTTTTTGTTTGCTTCCAGAGTGGTTACAAACATACATACAAACATGCATACAGGTGAAGCTAATAAAAGCGTGTTGTAAAAGAAAACATTTCATTGTCTAGATAGTATCGTAAGAAATTATGAATAGTTTTTTTTTTTTTAAAGAAGCTTTCTTTTAGTTACTAAAATGCACAAAATAAAAATATAAGTAAGAATAAAATAAATAATAATAATAAAATAAATGTGGTATTCCAGAATCAGACGACTTGTCAGCTGTGCCATATTGCTCCTCCTACAAATGCATCTTCTTGAAAAATACTTTAAAATCCATAAAATTAAAATTATTTGCACGAAAAAATTATCACATTTTCTTTTTCATAGTCTCAAAGCTGTAATTAAAAAAGTTTTTATTATTATTATTATTATTGTTATTATTATTATTGTTATTATTATTATTACTATTACTATTATTATGATATATTACTAAATGAAATTGTATGAGTGTGATCACCCCGAATACAATAATTAAAAGCACATGAATGTGTTATTTTATTTATTTATAATTTTTGGCAAAGGGTGTTTTTATGGTGAGATTTAAAAATTAAAGCACTGTTGAAATCGGTAGTGATCTCTAATAACAATGTTTGAGGAAATACGCATTGTTTATATAGATAATTCTCGAAATATGGTATATTGTAAATTCCTTCTCTCGCAAATTGCATACTCTATGAAAATGCTTTAAAGCCGCGAAATTGAATTTTCTTTACAGAAGAGGATGGTGGAATTTTCTTTCGTATAAATAATCTCAGTTAATATCTTTTTATTATTAGGACGGAGGACTATTAGTCTCAATCTACGGATAAAACTTTGTCGCCAGTTTTTCGATGGTTGGACATTTACCGAAACCGAAAATTTATCGAAAATGTAATTGAATAATTTGAAAGCGATGTTACAATAACAAAAAAAAAAAAAAGTAGCATCACTTGTGCTTGCGTAACAATTCCCCATAGTTTTAACATAAGAAATTATTCCTACGGTAGATATTACAATTTTATAAAATTCAAAAATTCAAACTATATAACAAAATGCAACCAACATCGTTACTTTCTTTATTCTATTATATTTCTTAAAACAATTTTTATAGATGCCACACGCACCACAGAAACTTTAAATTTTACATCTACTTTTTAAGATAGC
This sequence comes from Salticus scenicus, assembly GCA_963930645.1. NCBI lineage: Eukaryota > Metazoa > Arthropoda > Arachnida > Araneae > Salticidae > Salticus > Salticus scenicus. Next base: position 338,739,964 of record OZ005652.1, on the reverse strand, counting down.
ACGCGATCATTTTTGATATAAAAATCAAATCATTAAATTTCTTTTTTTTTTTTTTTTTTTTTTACTTATTTTTATTTCATTTTGCCCGCGCACTTTTTATTTCCTAATTCAAAATTAATAAAAAAAAACTTTTCCGATAGTGTTTGTTTCGATACTGATTATTATTAATTTTCTTTTTCTTTTCTTTTCTTTTTCTTTCAAAAAAAAAAAAAAAAATGATTTTGATGAAATTCTGGCAAAAATGACACCTTAAAAATCCCACATTGAGACTAATAGTTCTCAGTCCTAAAAAAAAAAAAAAAAAAAAAAAAAAACACTGGAGTCCCAAAAATCAGGAAATAAGTATTTATTCTTGAAGAGACATGCTATAAAAAAAAATAAAAGTTTCAACAATAAGAAAATTTTGAGGAAAAATATGGATGTTTCACTTTTGCAAGGTATGAAAATTTTTAACTAACCAAAATATTTTAAAAAGCATTCGAGAACAATATTCTTTTTATATTTGTTATATTTGTTATCTTTTTTTAATTAATTAAAGTATGAAAATAATTTCCTTATAATAGCTTTAAAATTAGCCATTTAAATATTAGTTTTAAATTTATTTATTGACAAAAATGTTTTCCAGTTCATTTTTTCCAAAAAATAAAATTACGCAAAGGAAGAAAAATTTGCTTATGCATATGGGAAAAGGACATTATTATAATTTTAAATTAAATTTACAATTAATATATTTATCCTGGGTATTATTCATTTATTTTATTTATATATTTAATAAATTTTGAAGCTGAAGTACACAGGACTCTACTTTCGCGAAAGTCATTTCAAGTCGAATAGCCCATCAAAAATATAAATAAATCTATTTATTTACATATTTATTTATATTTTATTATTTATATATTTATATTTATATTTTTATATTTATTATTATTTATATTTATATTTATATTTATTATATCTATTTATTTATTAGCCTGCTAGTTTATTATATAAACTAGCAGGCTGCGCCCGCTTAGCTGGTCACTACATTTAAATGGATTTTTAAAAGAATTGAATCGCTATTTCTTTTATACCACTAAGCGGCTCTGCCCCCGCTCGATCCGCTCACCAACCCCCAAGGGAGGCTTCGCTTCCCCCGACTAACTTCACTTATTAACGCATGCAGGGCTCTGCCGCCTGTTTGCTGATATGCCTTTCACTGAATAGGAATATTAATAGTGCATAAAACAAGACCAAAGCAGAAAAATATTATAAAAAATCCCAGATTCAATGTGAAAATGAAATACATAATAGTTAATACCACATTATTTATTTTTATATATTTTTATAAAAATTGTGCTAAAAATCAGTAACTTGTTTTCGGAATAGAAATAAATTCGTAATACCTAGGCCATTTTGTGTTACAGCTTTAGTATATGACCCTTTTGGCAACTTTTAAATTTCTGACACTATTTGGCGATGAATTTTTTGGTTTAACTGTTTGTAGAATAATAATAATAATCTAGTAGCTATATTTTCTAATGCCTATACTTTTTACTGAAGATTTTTTTTAATTAATTAAGGGCAGTATATACTTCTAATGTACAGTTAGGTAATGATTTTACTCATTCTAAAATATCTGAAAAGCAAAATAGTTTTATATTATTATCATTATTATTATTATTATTATTATTATTATTTTAATTTGTGAAATCTCGAGTTTGAATTGGACTCTATTTTTTCCCATGCCAAGATATATTCGAAGTATTTTAAAGTAATAAAAAAAATAATAATAATAAGGAAAAAAAGATAAATACACTTTAAGAAAAAAAAAAAAAAAAAAAGAAATACAGTTGATTATACAGATACAATATTTCATCATTTACAATATATATATATATATATATAAACAATATAAAAGATTTCGAGTAATAAAATTAATTTTCTAAAATCAGAGAAAAATGTTACTAATAGCAATATTGACATTTATTTTATCTCTTTTTTACAACCATGAATTCGGGCCGCTGTACCCCAGAAAAAAGAAATTGACCTCGGCAACAGTAACCTTTATTATTATTATTATTATATAAAGACATTATAAATAAAACCTTTAAAAAAATACATACATTTACATTGTTTTATACCACGCTTCAGTAACTAGTTGCTTACGTCAACTTTTTTTCCGCCCTCTCCCACTGCCTGCAGTAAGGCCTTTCCCGGGGACTTCAATTTAGGTATTTATCGACGACAGGTGGACCTGCTATTATTTAATGACAGCGATTTTAAAGATGACACTGTATCTCAGCATCTATTAAATATTTTAGTTTTTGAATCATGTATGTTAAAACCCTCGCTCTTTATACTATATTTCTCTTTGATTCTGATCAATATAATTAATAAAAAAGTAGATTTTCTTATAAAAAGAATTAAATACAAAAAAAAAAAAAAAAAAGCAAATTTTCCTTAAACTTAAATATTTAAATATTATTCAGTTTAAACCTTTCTATTATACCTAATCATTGTTTTTCCTCGATAAATACTGTAAATTAAAAAAAAATAATAAGAATTAAATTAAATTAAAATTAAAATTAAAAGCTTTTATATTATAAAAGTTATACATAAACATAACTGTTATAAATACGTTTTTAAATTTTTAATTTATTATAGTTAATTTTTTCTACCTCATAACCATTTTATTTTCTATCTATATAAATAAAGAGATTATATGTGTGTGTGCCTATGTTTGTGCTCTGGTGCTCATACTACTAATCGCAGAGCTACCAAAATTTCCAGATAGGTTTCAGGGACCCTGTGTGCACCTCTTCGAAAAATTTTTTGAATTTCGAATTTGAATTTTTTTTACTTTTTTTTTTTTTTAGTTTTAAACATTGGTTTATCTGTTTAGTTTCCCCAAAATATGTGTCTTTCATACCAAGCTTTTGCGTATCTTAGCAACGCCTTTTAGTCTGTTTATTTTTAATTTATTTAATTCATTAATTTGAAGGCGAAAACTTTTTAATTTTTATTTATTTATTTATTTTAACTTATTATATTTATTGAAAATCAAATGGTAAGGCAGTAGAAAAAAATAAGTCCGTTAAATTAAACATTTAAAATCTTATTTATAACAGTTATGTTTATATATAATGAATAATTTTTATAGCATAAAAAATTTAACTTTTCATATTTTTAATTAATTCCTTTAAAAGGTTTTTTTTCTTTTATTTGTTATATTGGTCGCAGTAATATATTGTAAAGAGTGGGGCTATAAAATGCATGCTTCATAAACTAAAGTATTTCATACATGTAGAGATACAGTCATTTTTAAAACCGCTGTCATTAAATAATAGCAGATCTACCTGTCGTCGATATATACCCAGATTAAATTTCCCGGGAAAGACCTATTTGTAGGCAGTGGGAACCTGGACCCTATGCGAAGCAGGCGGAAAAGCAGCTGCCACAAGCAGCCGGTACCTGAAGCGAGGTTTAAAGCAATTTCTCTTTTTCTTTTCTTTTCTTTCTTTTCTTTTCTTTCTTTTAGTTTTTATTTATAATGTAATATAAAAAATAAATAGGGATTCAATTCTTTTGAAAATTCATATAATCATAGTGATCAGCGAAGCGGGAGTAACCTGCTATTAAAACATATAATAATGGAAATCAAGCTGAATAATATACTCAAATATTATTAAGCCATGGTGTTAAAAATTAAATTTTTACTACAAAATAGGAGAACATTTGATTTAATACTTTACACTAATTTAGTCAATATCATGTTGTCCTATTTTAAATTGTATATACTAGCAGGCTTTGACCGCTTTGCTGGGCACTATATTTAAATGATTTCTTTTTAATTGAATAATTGAAACGCTTAAATAAATACATTTCGATTGGCGACTATTTTCGTCACAGCTTTAATATGGGACCTCCTTGGCAATACCAAACATTTTTTGAACTTCTCGATTCTGTACAACATTCCTTGAAACCTATCAATATTGATCAGAGTTTTCTAATAACACTCGTATTCACTTCAAAATGCAACATTTGGATCGCCTAAAAATATTTGTTTTTAATGTACCCTAAGTGACACAGACAAAAATCAAGCGTTAAAAACTTGACTTCGGTATTCAGGTAGCCTCAAAACGTGTAAATATACGAAAAACCAAATAATGAATATTTATCTTAAAACAATACATAATTAATCATATAACTATGAGGAATTAATTTAAATTCCAGAGCAGCATTCCTGGACATGGTATAACATTATACTTAAACACTTCCCCTAAGTATAAAGAAGAAAGTTATGGCTTAAATATTGGCATCCCTGTATATATTTTTTAAGATTATGTACATACCACATGGTGCACATAAATATAATCCTATATGAATAACACATGGCACAACCTGAGATACACTTCCATCAATTTTCAAATATTGTCGCACTGTAACCAATCTCTTTTGCGTAGTCTTGTAAACGAACAGTGAATGATTTGCATACCATATTCTACATGAAACATGTCTTTACGCATATAAAAAAGTATATATTCATTTCATTTGGTTTAGTGCAGTCTATAGATACTAAACTCTACTTACGTGCACTTTTCCCCGTAAATGTAATGTATTTGAATGCTTTTGGGTGTCCCTGTACACGATCATTTGCTTGATTTCAACAAAAGGTTTAGTGTGGCATCTCTATATGATACGCATTTAGAAGTTTAGACTTTTCTGCTATTATTTTGTCTTGAGATATGATAACAGACACAAAGACAAACCACTAAAAACATGATTTTTGATTCAGGGGACCTCAAAACGTGTAAATATAACCAAAACTCGATTTCGAAAATTTGACCCAAATAACAATACTTTCTCTGCCATTTACATGGGTAAGAGAAAGTAAAAAATTAAAAATGAATTATTCTTGGAATAATTCGTTTAATGCTGACAATAAAATACTTATAGGATATTTTTTTAAGTATCTTAATATTATATCTTTTTTTTTTTTTTTAATACAAGACATAACCTTAGTAAATTATAGAAAATTATTAGAAAAGTTATTCCTGGAAATTACACCAAAAAGAAAGTACTAAAAAGTAGCAAGGATTAAAGTTACTTTATTGATATATATAGTTAAACAAAAATATTTTTATAGGCATCTAACAACCAGAAATTTCTAAAAATTTCGGGCAAATAAAATTACTTTTAGAAAGAAAAAAAAAACAGCTTCAATAGTATTAAAAAACACATTTTTCTAATTTCATAACCTATATTAAATCAAAACTAGAAAACTTAGCTTACTAAGAAGAGAAGAAAAGACAAATATCCACATCCTCTTCAGATTTTTTTTTGGTTTGTTGTTAATAACCACTTTGTAATCACTTCTCATAATGAGCTGATCTATTTGGCAGAAGGAAATGACTCTTTCGTTCAAGGATACACTTACTATGCTAATGCTTAAAACATAATAATAATAAAAAATCCTACTTCCTTTTAACGATAAATTTTCACTCTCTTTGCTGTACAAAATATTTAAAACGTGTTATGCAAAGTTTTTAAAGATATTTATTTATTTATTATATTTATTTATTTACTTTATGAATCTTCTAATGTATTATTAGGATTCTAATGATATGTTATGGCACTCATATTACTTTCTCTTTCCCTATATTACTTTAATCGTATCTTATTATAATTTAAGGTGCAAGGTAAGAGATAAGTTTTAGCCTTTTCAATGTACTTTAAAAACAGTTCTAAAAATGGTTTTATTTAACATACAGTTGTGTGTGATTGAGCCATAGTTCTCTAAAATCTTCCTTCCTGCTTAAATATTTCAGGTATCTAACCATAATAGAATTAAAGCTGTTATTAATCTTTAAACGAATATATCAATTCACTCAGAGAACTTCTACCCATAGAACTTACTGAATCCTACGTGATATATTTTTGTAACTCTGTATATAGCCTATTAAATGATTACTTATCAAGTATTGTGGAAAAATTCTAGTTTGGGAAGCATAAGAAAAAAATATAATCATTTGAGCCTTTTTCAATCACAGCATAACATTTTGTGCGTGTACACACACCTGTAAACGAAGGCTGATGATGTTAGAATGCATTTCATTATTTTTCATTATTTTTTTTTTAACAAATGCTTAATTAATTTTGTAAATAGTTTATTTCAGATTCATTTAGACTGACGGTGAACATATTATTATGTGCCAACCAGAAAGTTGGCCCATTGGAGTAGCGTAATAGAATTTTCCCATGTTCCTGCGTGAAAACCATTTACAAGATATCAATAAAAAATTAATTAATATCCCCGAATGATCCTGCTAATATCTGTTTTATCTTTTTCTTATATTAAACATGTGAATCACGTGATTGTTATATATATGTATGTTTCTCTTGGGGGATCTCGGAAGCGTCTCTAAAAATTTTGATGAAAAATTGGAGTAGCAGTAATTTCGATGAAAATTTGATTGAGCTTATTCTTATTTTTTAGAAAATTCGCGCTCGCTGTTAACCATTTATCCGCAAATTTCAACAAAGGGCATAAATTGGGCTCACTTGGAAATGGCTATAACGAATTTATTGAAAGTTTGAAAGTTAAGAGTTTTTTGGGGTGCTAAACCAATTGGACTTATCCTCATCTTTAAGAAAATTTGCCTTCCATGTGAAAGTTTTATTCGTCTGTTCTAACATACCGCAGAAATTGGGTTTGCTGGAAAACGAATATAAAGGTTTTGATGAAAGTTTCGAATTAAGTGATTTTTAAGATGTAAAATCGATTAGACTTATTCTTAACATCAGAAAAATCCCTTCTCGCTGTTAACCCTTTATCAACCTGTTTCAAATTATCTCAGAAATTGAGTTTACTAATAAAACGTATGTAAGAGAAGATGGCCCAAAATGGTCCTAGCGGGGAAAACGATCCAGATATGTTTTCTTTCAGACAGATAGCGCTAGCTACAGGGTAACATATAAATTAGATGTACCAAGTCTAGAAGGAACAATGGCTGTATTTAAGTAATCGCAGTTTTACGCGTCTAAATAGAATTTTTTGAAGAAGTGGGTTTTACAACATCTGTCATAAGGTAGGCACTAACTTCCCTATTTGTTTAGATACATAATCCTTTATGAATAGAAAGTTGGTCTGGTTTACTTATTTAATTTCATTAGGTATTGTCATAATTACTTTTCTATCCTTTGTTTTGCCGATAAAAAACAATTTACACTTATTTTTTAATGAAGGATCATTTTGCCCTTTGGTGAGGGTAAATGAGCCTTTGTACTCTTTTTGAAAAATCTATTTTTTCACTACTCAATTTGGCTTAGAATATTAATAAAATATGTTTACAATGCAAAGTATAGAGTAAAACCTAGTAGCAAATGGCCAAAGTTTTATTTAAAGAGATATGCTATTTTGCACAAGTTTTTTTTTTTTTTTTTTTTTTTTTTTAAGGGATCATTTAATGCCACCTTCCCCTAATGATTTCAATATATGTATATATATATATATATATATTTGGGGGGGGGTACAAAATCGATTAGAAATGTACCCATCTTCATGAAAATTTGCATTCGCTGTTGACTCTTTCACTGTCGTTTGAAAAGTATGGCAGAAATTTCTCTCTAAAATTTCTTGTGTGAGAATCTTTCTCCTTAAAAAAGTGACCCCTATTTTGACACCAAATAATGTGAGAAAACACTATTATCGCTCTTGAAAACGTGACATTTCTCACTTTTTGTGAAAAAATGACGTATAGTCACTCTCACAAAGAGTGAGGTCATCATCTATTGCAAGATCAAACTTTTGTAGAATAAGAAATTACTGGCGCCATCTATTAATCATATATGAAGGACACTTTCTGGACGATCTCATGCATGTATTTGTTTAACAGAACTTATTGAAGGATTTTGGTGAATAAAAAAATGAAAATAATTATGGTAAAAGATAATTTGGTAAATACTTTTATTTCTGCACGATTGAAAAATTCGAAATAAATAATTAAAAATAAATCGAAAATGATAAGGAACATATCGAAATTCGTATTAGAAAGTAAATAGTTTTATTCAGAAATACATGTTGTAAAAGACAAAAAATGTCAGTGCAAATATTTAATGCATAACTCCTTAAAACCTATAGCAATTCATATTTTTATGTTATTCATTGACAGCTAACTTATGTGAAATATTACAAAATTTGGCTATAATATTTCAGTAATACTATTTAAAATCAACAGCAAGTTTTACACTCTTGAACAGACAAGTTTTTCAGGAAACTCTGTATATTTGTATGCGAACATACTTTTTTTTTTATATAAACACGTATGAGAATGATTTAATAATGTAAATTAAGCAGTGCTCTTCCTACGGGGATGGCTTAGCTTTGATTACCGACAGATCCAAACTGCGTTCTTTCCACCGTTGAACTGGAGTCGATTCGCAAAGGGAAAGGAAACGATATCATCTCGTGTACACAATTTATAAGGAAAAATAAACAGTTATATTCTTTAAATTGCTTGGAATAATCTCAGTCGTAAAAAAGATTGACAAATCTCACTCTTTCGAAAAAAGACTTTTCACCCTTTAGAGGTTGGCTCCATTTTGGCATGTTCGAAGAGCGATATGCCACTCTTTTAGAGTGAGATCTCACTATTTAAGAGAGTGGGTTCTCTCAAATATGGATATAACGAATTTGTTGAAGATTTGGGATTAAGTGTTTTTTGGAGTAAAAAAATTATTAGAATTACATTCATCTTCATGGATGCTGGGGTTCGCCGTTAATCCTTTACCTTTCGGTTACAAAATATGCACAAACTGAGTTTACTTGGAAATAGATATAATCATTTTGATGAAAGTTTGGGGTTAAGAATTGTTTAGAATAAAAAAAATAATATAGAATTTTCCTCAATATTAGGAAATATTGAATTCCCTGTTAACCTTTATCTACTGGTTGCACAATATGGCAAAAATTAGATTTACTCAAAAATAAATATAAGAATTTTGATAACAGTTTAGGTGTTAAGGGTGTTTTGAAGTGACAAATCGATTAGATTCATTTTTGTATTAAGAAAATTCGTATTTGCTTTTAACTTTTTGTCTTCCTGTTGCATAATATGGCAGAAAATTTTCTTACTCGAAAGAAAGAGGGAGTTCAGGGTTTTTTGGGATGCAAAATCGACTGCATTTATTCTTATCCACAGGAAAATTCGCTTTTGCTAATGACCCATCAGCCACAAGTCGAAAAGCATGACAGAATTCGGATTTAATAAGAAATGGATCTGACGATTTTAATAAAAACTAGGCTTAAAAATTTTTTGAGAGGACAAACCCATTCAACTTATTCTAATTTTTAAAAATTAATGTTCACTATTAAACACCCACTCTTCCTTCTGCAAAATATGACAAAAACCTAGTTTTCTTAGAGATGAATCTAAAGGAGATGAATCTAAAGACGTTGGTGAAAAACTCAAAAATCAGATAAATTCATCTGATTTCGATTTATAGTCCGGAAACTTGGTGCTCATTATTAAGATAACTTTAATCGTTAAACAATGTGCTCGAAATCGGGTTTTCTCGGAGTTTTATCGAGTATGGTTCAAATGGTTTTGATAAAAACTTAGAATAAAGTCTGCTTTGAGATGAATAAACCATCTGATTTATTTTCCTCTTCTGGAAATTAGCTTTCGCTGTTAGCCCTCTTTTCTCCCGTTAAAAAATGCGGTTGAAAATTAGTTGTCCAGGAAATAACCCTAACAATTTTAATTAAAAAAAAAATAGTGTTAAGTGCTTTTGAAAAGACAAATCCATTTGACTTATCCTCTAATTCACGAAAATTAGAGTTCACTTTTATTTTATTTTTTCCCCGTCCATTGAAAATTATGCATAAAATGGGTTTTTTTAGAAATAAATAAAACAATTAAAAAAGAAAAACATAGAATTAATTGTTATTTATTTATTTGTTTATTTATTAATTAGAAGCCTAGATTATATATTTTCAGGATAATTGGTGTTCGCTGCTATGTTAAACCCAAAGCGAGTACATATTAACCGGTTCAATCTACAGTTAAATTTTTGGCCAACGATAACAGCGTCAATACTGCAAAGTGGTCGTGCGGCAAGCTAGAGCGGAGCAAAGCCTTATGAGTAAATAACACAGAAACGTTATCCACAGCCTCATTTTGGCAACTTAGCGCCTTGGCAGTTGCCAAGTATTTGTTTACGCATTATGAATTCCGGATTGATAATATGTAAACAAATACTTGGCAATCGACAAGGCGCTCAATTGCTAAAATGAGGCAGTAAATGACGTTCAATTCAATTCTGGCTCATTTATTTCCAAACGCAAAAATCTGATAAATTTGTTGAAAAACTTTTGCTTGCTTTCTTTTCTTTTTTATTTAAATTTACAAATTTTGCACTTTACAAAGTTTAAAAACGGACAATGCCTTTAATTTAGAAAACAATTTCAGAGCAAAAACTGAAATTAACATTAAATAAATAACTATAAGTTCTTATTTTTATTATTAGAAAAAATGATAAATAAGCAAGAATTTTTTTTTTCTGAATTTTACAACATATTTTTCACCAAACAATATGATTTTATTTATTTATTTGTCTATTTATTTATTTTTGTGCTGAATACACTTTCTGCATTATATATATAAAAAAAAAAGAATGCTATTAAAATAGACTTTTGTAAAAAAAGTTAATTTATACACTTCAAGTTAATTTAATTAGTTAGGGTATGTATACGTTCACTTTTTGTTTAATTACAGTTATATATTGATATTCTAGTATATAGCTAAAATCTTAATTTTTTGTAAATTGAAAATAAAAGCTATACTGTAATTAATGTTATTTTTAAATTATAGTGTAATTAATGAACAAATTTATATTTACATATTCTTACCTGTCTTAACAAAAGTTACATATTTTTATTTATTATCATTTTTCGTTAAACAAGATATTAATATTGGTGATAAAGAGATATTATCAGAAATATGTGAACTATGTATTTGTTATTGAAAATTCATAGAGTTTGGGAAATGTTATTTTAAGTATCTGTATTGAAAACAAGAATTTTCATTAAATTTTGAAATTAAAGAAAATTGTGTATAATTTTGAAATATCAATACAATAAATTTTTCTCATAAATATCCTCTAATGAACATAAGGTATTTTGTAGTAAATGATATGAGTGTATTAATTTTCTTGTATAATTATGTCCATTATCCACAATCAATACCAAAAGTTAAGTATGTTAGACATTTTTACATTAATAGGTTTGGCTCATGTATGTTGTTTTACCTTATACATAGAGCTTTGAAAATCAAATTAATTTAATAAAAAAATTAGGCTAATTTATTTTTTCATAAAACAGTACTTAGAACAAAGTGATAAATAAATGTTCCTATAAAATTATGCATTCCTTCAGATCAATATTATAATTAGAGACAGTTTTACTGGCTTAGCCGCCCCCCCCCCCCTCCAACATTATATTATATATATTTTTTAGCATAAAACCTTTTATTTCTAGCTGTAATATGATTCTTAAATACAATTTTATGAAAAAATTAAATTGATTACTTTGATATATAGATCTTCTTTTGACCACCAAAATTACATTAGATAATTTTTTGACTACTGTGTTTATTTAGATTATTCTGATATTTGACTGTATTTTGACACTAGTCAAGCTTAATTGTTATTGAACTATAGACAGACATTGATTAACGATTTAGTTAAGCATCAATAGTGCAGAATACAATTGAAGAGCTTAGTGGATCAACATATTAAATGGAAATTTAGTACATTTGAGAAATTGAACAGTAAAGAGTTAATAGAGTAGACAGAAACCATGTACATAATAATTTCCTGTGCCGACAACTGTGTTAACTTTATGTTCAATATTTAAATATTTAAAAGAGACCATAATAAGTTCTTCAAGATTTCTAATTTTTCTGGAAAATGTCACTCAACACGTTCATCCTCTTAACTCTTTAATTGAAAAAAAAAATTAAACAATTGGTCCTTTTAGCAGCCATAGTGTAACTACCTACATTTGTTTAAAATTAAAATGACACGTGACCGTAGTACGAACCCTATTGATTTTTGGGGATCTAGAACTTATAGTTTTTTACAGGGACTTAACAAAATTTTTTTCATCATTATGGTCTATAGTATGAAATTATTTGTAGTGATATTACGTCTAATGGTCTATCCGATCGAGCTGAAAATTTATGTACATGTTATAGGTCACAGTTACACCAAACCTATAGCTTTTGGTGAATCTAACACTTATAGTTTTTACAGGAACACAACAAGAAATTCGTTATCATTATATCCTATAGGCTGAAATTATTTGAAATGCGACAACGTCTAAATGCCTTATCCGATTGAGCTGAAAATTTATATACATATTTCGGGTCACCGGCGCACGAACTGTAAAGATTTCGGTTAATCTAGAACAAATATTTTTTTTTAAAGGGACACAGCAAAATATTCTTTATCGTAATGTACTATGGACTCAGATTATTTAAAGTACAACACATCTAAACGACTTATGCAATTGGGCTGATTGATTTTTAGACTTCTCTTGCTTTTCTTTGACGAAATGTCATTAGTGATCTTAATGTGGAGACACAAAAAGATTTTAGGTTCTATGTATCTGTCTATCTTTCTGCATGTGTATACTGCGATAGCGGCCATAAAAATCTCCAGATCGATTTGTAAATTTGTACATATGCTCAGGCGCTATACAGAAATAACTATACATTTTTTTATGCTTATTTTTAGCGTGTTCTGAGACTTTTCTTTACTGTTCTTTGATTTTTGGTTAAAGTGTGTCGTGTTGGTTAGATTCTCCAAGGGCGGTGTGTTAATTTTTGCGGATAATTAATAGAAAAGGTGTCGGTTGATAAAATAAAAATTTTCAAAGTTTACACAGTATCTTTTGATTAATTTTTTAGAAGCTTTTTTTATAACTGAAAAGCAGAAAATTAAAATTTAAGTAAAAAAAAAAAAAAAAAAAAAAAAAACATTTTTTAATAGTAGAAGCTTTTTATTGCGGAATCCTGAAAAGCACGAAATAAAAATTTATTCTTTGAAAGACTTGCTATAAATAAATGAAACTTTCAACACTAAGAAAATTTTAGAGAAAAATATAGGTATTTCATTTTTGCTAGAGTTGAAAATTTTGAAATATTATAAATATTTTAAAAAAGCTTTCGAGACCTTTAAAATTTATGGCTTCACAAATACTTATGTCGAAACATTGCCTCTTAAATCTGTAGAAACATGCTTTCCGCGTGGCTCGGAAACTTGGTAAAAGTTCAAGCGGGAGACAGCGCCACCTGGTACAGATTGCGTAGTTTTTTATTCAACGCTCGCCAATAATTTATAGAAGTGATATATGATATATATAGTCAACGTTTCTTCGATTCTATTCGCCTTTTATATATATAAAATCCCACTTTTAAAAATTTTTGGTGGCTGTTGAATAAAATAGTCGTGCAATCTGTACCAGGTGGCGCTGTCTACTGCCAAGTTTCCGAGCCACGCGGAAAACATCTAGTTTAGGAGGCTATCGTAGAAACTAATGACTAAGAATATTGGTCTCTATAGCTTTTTAAAATATTTATAATATTTAAAAAACTTCATTTCTCGCAAAAGTGAAATACCTATATTTTTCTTGAAAATATTCTTAGTGTTGAAAATTTCATTTTTTTTATAACATGTCTTTGCAAGAATAAATTTTTCTTTTAATAATTATTTAAGTAATATAGAATAAATAAAAATTATCTACTGAGTGATGTGTGATGCAATTAAGATGTTGAGGCTTCTGATTTACAGATCTACTATTTTATACAATTTAATTACCTAAAGTTCGGAAAGTCGAGCGTAGTCACTCTAGATTTTTTTTAAATATATATTTGGTATTTTATGGAAAAAAAAAAAAAAAAAAAAAAAAAAAAAAACTTGCTGTAGTCAATATAGTTGAATCGAATAAATGTTTCCGGGAATTCTAAAAAAATATCCGCGTTTGTAATGATCGATAGATGGCTTTTTTTCAGCTTTTGTTGTTAGTAAATATAATAGAACATGTATTTATTATTGTTCTATTTGTGTTACTACTTAATATTCGCGCTATAATTTCTCCGCCATTACGTCATGGAAAATTGATTGCTTTTTGGAAAAAACATTTCAGTTTATTCAAAGTTTGATCGGAAGTAGATATTTAACTGAAGCTGAACAAATATTCGTTTCAAATCATCTGATTAATTCTTTACTTCCATTAGCCGAAGCAACTGAAATTTTAAATTTGTCATTTGGAAATAAATGGAAGGTTAATTCTGGATTTCTTGATTTTTTGGAGTTACACTGTGGCATACAACAGTAAGTGTTATCTTTTTTACTGGATTTATTCATTTTTATTCAATAAATATATGTGAAACTAAACATCGGCCAGCAATGGAATCTCGACGAAAGCCGAAAGCTATTCATGTTAATTGTAATTTCACCTTAGCCCACCAGTGGGCCAGCATTTCATTACAATCGCGGATAGTTAAAATTGATATTTTTACTGACAATTGAAATTATATTGATAAATCATACTAATTGAAATTTTAATTAAAATATTTATCTAAGTGGATTTTACGTCATAATACTAGTTCTACGCTATGGGCAATAATATTAACTAAAAGATATATTTACATTTATATTAGGATTCCTGCATATTAATAAAGAATCGTCTGCATATTTTAAAGATTTATCTGATTTTTATAATTAATTTCTATTGAAGTACTATTTATAACAAAATACTTTTCGCCGTCGAAAAAGTCGAATGATATTGAATTTTCTTACTAATAATAAGCTATTTATTCATGGCATCATCGGATTTTAAATCTAATATTTGTTTAATATATTTTCCTTTTTAATACAAAAATATCTTTATATTAGATAAGCTATATTTATTTTTCCAATAAAAAATGGCTTTGGATAAACACTGTATTTTTCCTTACTTTTTATTTTTTTAAATCAATAAAAAGAGTTTATCAGCTTAGCAGTTAAATAGCAGCATAGAATAGCAGAATGCTGCGTTTGCAAGGAATTTTCTTTCAATATCGATTTTTCTGAATACATAAACAAGGATTAAAACGATTTCCGAAATAACTGAATTATTTACTTTTAAAATATTGGTTATTAAAATAAATTTATTTTTTAGTTAAATATTTCAAACTATAAGAAGAAACGTTCAATTAAAATAGCTTATCAGTTTCCATTTTATTTAAATTTGTATTAATGTTTTATTCTGGTACGTATATGGGTTTTTATATGTAGAATTCAAAAATCATAATTAGCAAGTTGAATTTTATTTTTTATATTTTTCTTATCATTCCAGTTAACAAATAGCGAAAGACTTACTGAAAGATTTAAAGATTTATTGAAAATAATTTTATAATTCATATAGTAAATACTTTATTGCTAGATGCATAGTGGCCAAAAGAATCTATAACTAATTATGCTGTACCTTAGAAAAAATAAAGTAAATTGAGGCTACCGTTTACAGAATTTAAAATAACCCTCTAATATTATACATTTATAAGTACAAATACATTTGTATATTATGAAATAATTATGAAATGCTTAATGTTTACGAAACAGTGATATGTTAATTTTGCTCATTATTTTTGGATTGTATATTCAAAGCCTTCGATATTGACAGCAATTTACTTTTTCTTATTTTACTAAGCGCTAATTCAAGGATTAATAAACTCTTTTTTGCTTATTATTCGATTAAAAAAAATCTTCAGCACTACAGATTTATTTCTACAGATTAGGCAACATTAATAAATCCATTCTGCCTTAACTGAAACGGCTCCCCAGAGCACCATAAATCCACCTTTAAAATGTCTGATTCTTATCTGTCTTTGACAGACCTGCTCTGTCTTTTGCTATCCTCAGATCGTACCAATATATATTAAAACCATTGGGTCAAACAAGAGTAAAACGTTTTTCATATGAAAATACAACATTTTACCATTTCATATTGTCTCTTTTCCGCTTGAACAAGTGGTTCTTCCCCCCATTATATGCTTATTGGTTATTGCTGGAGTTTTTATTCTTTTTAACATATTATTAATTATTTTGTACACGTGTATATGTTGACGAAAACCTTTCCATTAAAATTACTAGCAAATTCAGCAACAGACATTTTTAGTAGAGCAGTAAGATAGATTATGAGTCTTCGATTCCTGTAAATCAACTCTGATTTTGCACCAGATTTCTCTTCTACCAAACTAGCAGTTGTACGTCTGATCACATTTTCATTAGAAGTTTTATATCTTCAAATTTCATTAGGTATACTGCGAAATCAAATTATCCTTCCACTTAAAAACCCTTCATCGCACTTCACTGCATGAAAGTTCTTTTATTCGAAGAATTATTCGTAATGTCCATTTGAGAAAAATTAAAAGGTTATACCTGTACCCTTGAGGTAAATTACAACACAACAAGATAATTTTTAGGAATAATGTTAATGATGTTGTAATGAAATATATATGTTATGAATAAAGAAAATGGACACGGATTTATTTTCCACTGTCCTATCTCCTTTATATAATACTTAATATATCCCTTTATCGACATAGTACTTAATGCCTTTATATAACACAAAATATGCACATCAAAAACATCCTGCTAACTTTGCCCACAAAATGTACATGGTGTTTTTTACCTCAGGGGTACAGATATATAAATCAAATTAGTCCCTTAGTTAACAAATTTGCATATCAACTATAATTTGTTCGCTCGTAAATTAAATAAAACAGAAAAATCTTGATTATCCTTATATAATTATGCAAATCTAAAAACAGGGAGAAAAAATGTTTTACATTATTTTTTATTAAATTTGTTTTATATTACAATATTATGCTAGTTTTGGTTTTTACAATGCTAGATAAATTAAGTGCGTATAGCATAATCTCGTTTACAATTATTTTTACATTAGTTATTTCAAAAGATCAACTGTCATTATAAATAAGAGAAGGGTTGTATATTGTTATTAAAACTATGAGCACTACTTTTAAAGCTGAAATCGAAATGCAGCATACTGTAGATTTATCTTGCAAGTTGGATATGCTACTCCTTTTAAATATGAAATTGTAGATTAATTTGGTATATTACACTTCTCTGCATGAAAATTGCCCCCGACAGCATTTTAGCTTATTCGTATGCAAAATGACCTTCTGAATCCGAATATGACCACCATTTTGCCCAATCACCCACCGTTTTCTAGATACATCCCCTCCCTCATTTTTATCATTGTTTGATAATTTTATACCCATCAGTTTGATTTAGAGAGGAACGATGATTATTTTAACCGTTAAATGTCTTCTGACCTGAGGAGCTACAGAGGTAGAAAGTTCTAAAACACCAACATTTGTAGTAAGGAGGAAATTTTTGGGGAGTTGTGCCCAGAAAACAAAAGAAAATCAATAAATATCAGTTTCAGTTTCTTTTTTATTTTTCGCAATATTCCTCTTATTTTTTACATATTCCAGCTTCCAGTTTGCCATTTTCTTACCAAAACACCACAAATAATAAAAATTATACAGTGAATTTTTTTTCAAAATGTTGATGAGTGGAGTAACGTCTCAAATTTCTCGCAAGAAAGTTTGACTGATTCACTGTACGACGTTTGCTTTCAATGCTAAATGTTTTGGGCAGTAAAACAGGAACAGTAAAATTTCCTGCTTTGACACGTGTTAAAGGTCATTGCTCTTATTGTAGTCGCCAGCCGGTATCTACCTTTAGTACATGTTTTGCGATAAGAGAGTGAACTTTATGGTGTTCTTGACGGTGATGATCTTGACGGTGACACGTGTCAAAGGAGGATATTTTACTGTTCATGTTTTACTGCCCAAAACATTTAACGTGGGAGTTATTGAAAGCAAACGTCGTACAGTGAATCAGTCAATTTTTCTCGCGGGATCTTTGAGACTTTACTCCATTCGCCAACATTTTGAAAAAATTTTCACTGTATAATTTTTATTATTTGGGGTGTTTTGGTAAAAAAATGGCAAACTGGAAGCTGGAATATGTAAAAAATAAGAGAAATGTTGCGAAAAAAAAAAAAAGAAAGAAACTGATTGGTTTTATTGGTTTTCTTTGGTTTTCTGGGTCCAAATCCCCTCAAATTTCCTGTTATTTATATTTTAATTTAAAAAAATTGAGTTTTTTTTTTTTTTTTTTTTTTTTTTACATACAAAAACATATATTGAAGCAAAATAATTAGGTTAGAATGGTCTTATTATAACATTATTGAATTAAAAATGTGAGATTATATTTTTAATACAAACTCTATTTCGAAATTATTTCTAATAAATTAATACCTTTAAACTGTAGACACGTATTGCAGTGTAGACTTTGCTAACTGTTTGGATATATTCACTATTCAGAAGAGCTGAATGATTTACACTTGAGACTGAATAAATGTGTTTTAAATAGAGTTGTTTGAGATAAGGAGTGTCTGATATTAATATTCATTTTATTATAATAATCTAAATATAGGTATAATTAGTATATCACTTATACATCTATCAAACGAATTTCTGCTTATTATTACATATACAGTCGAAACTCGTTAACGTGAATCTCAAGGGGGATAAAAAGTTGGTTCATGTTATCAGCAGTTCATGCTATTAATAACTAATCATCATATAACTAAACTAATCTTCATTTTGACGGGAATTGTGGAAATAGTTCATGCTAAAAGTAATTCACGTTATCGAGGTTCGACTGTATATATATTTAAACGTGCTTTCAACTCAACCAGAAAGATTAAAGCTAAACTGAAAAAAAAAGATTTAACACGACCAAAACTAACATGAATCCAGTCATCGCGTCCCAAAGCTAACCCGCAGAGAAAAGAAAAAATAAAATTCAATAAAAATAAAATAAAATAAAATAAAATAAAATATACAAAGAAATAAAGAAATAAAAGAAATAAAGATTAATCTTACTCAAAAGTCTTTATTTTACTAATAAAATTGTTTTATTGAAATAAATACTTTTTAAGACCTACTTTATGAATTTTCTCTGTATCACATGTTTAATTAGGGATATTTACAGTATTGCCACCTGAATCAAGGTAGGTTCACATGTAAAATTATGTTCATTTCAGTAAAATAATTTAACGAAGTTAAATGATCATATTAAAATTTTTACACTTGAATAGAAAAATATAATATCCTACTTTCGAAAGGTTTTAATTTCAAGAAAAATTTGCAAAATAGAAAATAATATTATTTGAGAATTATTGCCAAGGAAAATGGATCAAATACAATAATTATTTCTTACCATATATGATGCCGTGGCCAGAATCAGATATGTGAAGAATATTTTCTTTGACCGTAGAGTGGATAAAATGCTGCGTTCGTAAAAATCTTGGTGTTAGTTGAAGATCAAAATCAAGTTAAATATTAATTAAAATATGAGCTTAAAGGGCCAGAGAGGCAATTACTTGTCTAATTAATAAGTTACCATTTATTGACTATCTGAAGGAAATCTAATCTAAAAATATACGTGACCATAAAATAAATCATGTAATGGTATGCAGTGAAGGAACAAAATGGGTCACAAACTCATAATAGTTTCAGGACTATATCTTGCCGGTATGTGGAATCAAAAACTGGAGAAAAAAAAAATTAAATTGCTTGTCGCTTAATTTTTACATTTACCAAATTCACAGTATTAGAAAGAGCAAGTCTGCGATTTACTTTATGTGCAATCTCATGTAACTTTTTTGAAAAGGTAATTTAATTCACTGGCATTTGTTATTGAATATTGGCAAGATTGCACCAAATGTTTAGTTCCTGGGAAATAACCAGCTATGCAAACATTTTCTCTAGTTCTTGAATAGAAATGAGGCAACAAGATGGCACAAGATATATTTCGATGTAGGATGAAAAGGTGCCGAATAATTTCCATATACGCCCACAAAACAAAGGAAATGTAATGAGTCAAAACATATCCTTTTCATAGTCAAATGAATTTGCATTACGTTAGAGTTATGTTAAAGCTAGTACTAGGAAGATATGAAAGATTTCGTTTCAGTTGCCTTGGAAAAAAACAGATGAAAGAGAATAAATACAATTTATAAAAAGCCCATTAGATATGTATGTATTTCAGTTATTATTATAGATATATAGATTATTATTATAGATATATATTAAAGATATAAATTGTTAGAGAGGATACATGTTATAATCGCAAAAAGTGTGCAAATTTACAAAAGCTTACTTTTTTTTTTTTTTTTTTTTTTTTTTTTTGTACTGAGAAATAAAGCAGAATTTTTATGCATTGCTGTCTATGACCTCAATCTATTTAAAATTTGATTTAATAATGTTAAATTGTTTAAATAATAAAAAAGTAAGAAAGAAAAAGGTTAATCTTTGATACTGCTAGCATAACATTTATGTTTCTATAACAGGGCCGCACAAAAGAATTTGGATGCTTCATGATCCATTAAACGACAAACAACTTTAGTATATATACTGAAATACCCTACTATGATTTTCCATTTTATTTACTTACCGGCTTATCACATTTAAATTTATATAAACAACCATTAATTATTAAATATTTGGAAAATGGAGCAAATCGCACTTTTTTTTACTTTCATAATAGTCCACTCACGTATTATGTTTTGTACAATTAAACAGAATAGAAGCTGAGATACATCATTTCTCTAAATGGAAGAAATCATCGAGCATAGCAGCAAATTTTGCTGAGGCTTTTGCACAATGCTTTGGTGATACCCTTTTTTTTTTTTTAATCCAGTACTTTCTGCTATGAATACAGAAAAAAACAGAAAAATGCTGTGTTAAATATATTCATATTAATTGCAACATATATTCTATGCAAGTGAATGTATATAAGGCAAGCATTTTATGCAAAAAAAAAAAAAAAAAAAAAAAAAATGTCGTAAATATTGAATATTATTATATAGATAATTCGGAAATTTATTCAAGAAATTCTTGGAAAATGATGTCTGTTAAAGAAATGCGTTGTTTCGTTTTTTCGACAAAATACATTAAAACAGCAATACCCTGAAAGTATTCTGCTTATGTTGCCCTCATTCAGAAAATAGGTCGTACTGCCTGTGGTGAAATCAAACGAGTAGAATTTCTTATGTTTTTTTACTAAGCGTAAAAATCAAATAACGTTATTTGAAAAAAACCTAAGTTTATAAAATGGATTAAATAATGATTTTAGTAGTAAAGAGTTACCTAATGAAATTGAGTAAATGAAAAATCAGTTGAGAATGTAATGTAATTTGTTTTTCTTCAACAAAATTTAGAAACATGAATTCTTTTAGAAAAGGAAAATTCAGTTATTATTTCCATATATATATATATATATTAAATACCAATAAAGTACTCTCGAAAAAAAATTTTAAATGTAATATTAAATGATTTGTTGGAAATTTTTGTCTAAACATCAATTTCCGTAATTTCAAAATTTAATTTAAATGCACTTGAATTTAAATAAACATAAAATAAAAACGTGTTCAAAAAATTAGATTGATAGAATGTTTTTTTTTTTTTTTTTTTTTTCAGTCCTAAGAAGTAAAAGAACAACTTATTGGAAGATACTAAAAGCAAAATTTCAAAAGAAATTGAATATAACTATTTAAATTTAAATAAATAATTAAATAAATATAAATAAAACGTTCATTGCTGATACACCTAACCCCCCCCCACCCTCCTCCCCAAAAAAGAAAAAAAAACTTCTTCTTTTTTTTTTTTTTTTTTACAGTACACATACTCGTAATTATGCTAAAGTTGTTGATAACGCATGATTTTAATTTATTTGGAATTTTTGATGAAACTTTACTTTTATAAGCTTTCCTCTTACTTTCTCTTGCCCATAGGGTCGAGAAAGTATTGTTTTAGGGTCAAATTTTCGAACGTGAGTTTTTGTTATATTTATATGTTCTGAGGTCCCCTGAATACGAAAATCATGTTTTTAGCAAAAGGTCTGTGTGTGTGTCTGTCTGTCTGTGCGTGTGTCTTTTATCAGCATATCTCAAGAACAAATAGTAGCAGAAATTACAATCTCGGTATTCCAAATGTGTATCATATAGGGATGCTACACTAAGTTTTCGTTGAAATGAAGCAAATGGTTCGTGTACAGGGACACTCAAAAGTATTCAAATACATTGCATCTATGGAGGAAATTACAGGTAAGTAGAGTTTAACATCTATAGACTGCACTAAACCAAATGAAACGAATATATATTTTGTGTAATAGCGATAGTCAACTGGGAAAAAAAAATTGTGTATGTAGTAGCATCGCCTTTAAAACGAATGGTTGAATCATCGATCTGCGATAATTTAAAATAAAGTTATCGATTTTTTTCCTTTTTAACAATATATATATATATATATATATATATATATATATATATATATATATAATATATTTATATATATATAATGTAATATTGGGAATAAATCCAACTTTGTTTTGGATATTTAGTGCATTATCATAGAAAATAATTTTTTTTAAATAATAATTTTAATAAATTATTTTTACTGAGGAAATATGTATAGGAAAATATACAAGAAAGTCGTGTGGTGGCCATAACACGCTAGTTATTTGTTGTCAGTGGTGTGCTTTGCTAATAATATTTTACCATTTCCAGGAAAGCTGTTTGGGAATTGAAATAAATTCCTCATAGAGGTATGGTAAATAACGTATTTTTTAAGCTAAATATTCGTAGCTTGTTTTTTGTACATTAATACAACGGGTGGCTCAACCCCCCGTTTGTTTATAGCATTAAATTTGTGGGTAAGAGAAAGTAGTGTGAGTGACACACCAGATTATTATTTTTTTTTTCTCTCTTTTTGTAATTTTTAGCCTTAATAAAGGCATTTCATATGTTAATAAGAGTATTTTAACAATTTATGCCTACATTTATTTCTGTTTAGTTGTAGCACAAATTTGTTAATAAAGTTTCGAAAGTTCTTGGAACAAGAAAAATTGTAAATCACATTATGTGGCTTTATAGGCGTTTTATCCAACCACGCAGCTGAGCTGCCTTTCTCATTAATACAATAACGTAAAAAAAAAGATACTATGGCACAAATTTTAATTTTGATAAAAATCATTATTTAACTCCAAAAATAAGTAAAATAAAAAGAAAATAAAAGTACTTTTTCGTTAAGTTATTTCCATTTCCTAAAATTATATTTACTTTTTTTTTTTTTTTTAAGTATCATTAAATATTGTATCATCAAAAAAAAAAAAAATCTGTTTCTTTTTTGAAATTTTTAATTTAATATTAAAAACTAATTTCCCCTCGCATGAACTTTATATGTGCTAACATTGAAAGAATGATTGGAATTTTGTTGGCCAACAGTAGTAAATGGTCTTTGGCTAGACTGGTCCAATTGTTGGCGAACCGTTGTCCCATGTGCCGTATTTTACTTCGGCAATTCATTTTGATATTTATTATTTGCTAGTTTTATACTTTCTTACGAATAATCAACATCCTCGATGATATTTCAATGCATATAATAAAATTTTATTGTTTCTTTGAAGTTACGCAATGGTTAGAAATGAGCCATTATATGTAAAATCAGTTATTGTTGGAGTAATAACGCTGTTCCTTATGGTGGGCCATCCATAACTACCCAAACAAATAAAACGCCAACGGAAGAGAAAAAAAAAAAACAATTATTGGGCCAGCTGCAGCTATCCTAACTAAACAAGTGCCAAAATTGCGAATCATTATCTGCTGATGGGCCAACGAATCTTGTTTGTAGGGTTCTTAATGCATAAAAAAAGGTAGTTTCTTTCAATATTTTTATAGTTTCTTTTCATTTAAAGTTAAAGAGCCGCGGTAGCCCAGTCGGTAGAGCGTCGGCCGCGTAATTGGAAGATTTCGGGTTCGGTACTCGAGCAGGACAAAGTCCGTCGTGTACACTAATAGTGGCTGGTGCACGTAAAATTTGTCGTGGCCGCAGTGTCCTCCATGCTCCCATCAAAAATTATACCTCTGGGGTCACCGAAGCGGTAGAGCCATCCCTTCCGTAGACGTTAAAAAATTGTGATGTCATGTCTCCGGACCACCTTTTGCGGTGTGTCCCAGTTCACAGACTAAGGAATCACTTAGACCCGGTCAGACGACTATCTGGAATGGGGAAAAATGAAGTAACTGTAAGGCGCTTAGAGCGACCGGCGGACATATTGGTGCTAGCAAGAAACCACGAAAAAACCAGGAATCTCTATATGTAAAAACGAATGCATGTCTGTCTGTTTGTCCTTTATGTATTACACCACCATTAATCCGATCGCCATGAAACTTTGGGAAGTTGTTGAGTACATTCCCGAAAAGATTTCTGGCATTTTTTTTCTTTTTTTTTTTTAATATCGCCCCCCCCCCTAAGAGAGTAGGAAGAGGGCGTAAGAACGGGATTACAACATATTTTTCACATTTGCTTTATTTCTCAAGGGGAAAAAAAATAAATATTCAAAAGGTTCCAACTACAGATAATACAAACTACAGATATTAAAAACAGATATTAAAAAATATTGAAAAAAAAAAAAAAAAAATCACCAACATGGGGGGGAAAGGGCAAAAAATATCTATATAGTAAACTCACTGATTCACTAACTCAACACAGCCGCGGGGATTCTATGGAAGATACAGTCACAAATTTTGGGAAGCATGTTGGTTTTAGGACCCTGACGCCCATTAAGACGGGATTTTGCGATATATCCCCTTCCCCCCCCGATCCTGCTGAGGGGGGGGGCAAAAGGCAAAACACATTTATTAGCATAACTCGGCTTCAAATTACTTCATGGTGAAGAAATTGCAGATCAGGACACTAGAATCCAGTAGAAAGAAATCATTTTCTGCGATTTTGGATTTTTAAGGGGGGAGGGGCACGATTTTCGGAGGCAAATTTAGCAAAGTACGGATTTTCGAGAACTCTACTAATAACAACACAAATATATAAAAAACTGCTAAACGTCTTGTTAAGGATAGCTCCAAAAACTCATTTTTGTTTTTTGTTTTTAACACTTTCCAACAAGGTTGAAAAGTGTTTATGACTTCGGTTTGTCCGTCTGTCTGTCTGTCTGTCTGTCTGTCCGCGCTCTAACTCCCGTAAATATTTATGGAATTTCTTGAAACTGACATATGTTATTTAAGTTCACTGTCGGACAGTCCCTATTTAAAATGGAGTTTATAAATCTACTGGTTTGAGGGACACCCGAAAGTATTTCAAAGCATTGTGTTCTATGAGAGGTATTTCTATAAACCATATTTTCATACCTTTACTCTAGACATATCTTAATGAAATTGAAATATGTTATTCAAGTTCACTATCCGACGTTCCCTATTAAAAATGGAGTTTGTACCTCTACTGGTTTGTGTACAGGGACACCCGAAAGTATTTCAAAGCATTGTGTTCTATGAGAGGTATTTCTATAAACCATATTTTCATACCTTTAGTGTAGGCATATCTTAATGAAATTGAAATATGTTATTCAAGTTCACTATTGGATGTTTCCTGCATAAAATGGAAGCAATGCCACCATTGGGTTATACACAGGGACACTCAAAAGTTTTCCAAAGCATTGTGTTGTATGAGAGATATTTCTATTAATGAAATTTTAAGAACTTCAGTTTCCACGAAATTTTAGGAAATTGAAATATGTTATTTATATGCAAAAAAGAATGCTTTGAGTAGAATATAGCCTAATTAGCATTATATTTACAGGGTGCCACAAAAATATCCAGTTAAATTAAGAGCTATTATTAAAAAAATTGCTAGATATGTACTCTCGTTTACGTTAAGCGTTTTTAACACTTTCTAACATTTTTAACACTTTCCAACAAGATTGAAAAGTATTTATGACTTCGTTTTGTCTGTCTGTCTGTCTGTCCGTCTGTCTGTCCGCACTCTAACTCCCGTAAATATTTATGGAATTTCTTGAAACTGATATATGTTGTTCAAGTTCACTATCGGATCTTCCCTATTGAAAATGGAGTTTATACCTGTACTAGTTTGTGTACAGGGTCACCCGAAAGTATCTCAAAGCATTGTGTTCTATGAGAGGTATTTCTATAAACGATATTTTCATACCTTTACTGTAGACATATCTGAATGAAATTCAAATATGTTATTCAAGCTCACTATTGGATGTTTCCTGTATAAAATGGAGGAATTACCACCATCGGTTTATGTACAGGGATACTCAAAAGTATTCTAAAGCATTGTGTTCTAAGAGAATTATTCTATAAATCAAATTTTAATAACTTTACTTTCCACGAAGTTTTTGGAAATTGAAGTATTTTATTTATATGCACAAAAGAATGCTTTTCACAGAATATAGTATGATTAGCATTAGATTTACAGGGTGGCACAAAAATATCCAGTTACATTAAGAGCTATTAATAAACAATTGCTAGAATTGTACTTTCGTTTACGTTAGGCGTTTTTAACACTTTCTACCATTTTTTTAAGTGTGAATATGATTTCAGTTTTGTGTATCTGCCTGTCCGTCTGTCTGTCTGCCTGTCTGCCTGTCTGCCTGTCTGTTTGTCCGAGCTCTAACTCCCGTAAATATTTATGGAATTTCTTGAAACTGATATATGTTATTCAAGTTTACGATTGGATATTCCCTATTGAAAATGGAGTTTGTACCTCTAATGGTTTATGTACAGGTACACCCGAAAGTATTTCAAAGCATTATGTTCTATGAGAGGTATTTCGATAAACCATATATTCATACCTTTATTGTAGACATATCTCAATTAAATTGAAATATGTTATTCAGGTTCACTATTGGATGTTTCCTGTATAAAATGGAGGAAATACCATTACTGATTTATGTACAGAGACACTTAAAAGTATTCCAAAGCATTGCGCTCTATGAGAGATATTTCTATAAATCAAATTTTAATATCTTTACTTTCCACGAAGTTTTAGGAAATTGAAATATGTTATTTATATGCACAAAAAAAAAAAAAAGCTTTGAATAGAGTATAGCATGATTTGCATTAGATTTACAGGGTGATAGAAAAATATCCATTTATATTAAGAGCTATTAATAAAAAATTGCTAGAATATTTCTTTCGTTTACATTAAGCGTTTTTAACACTTTCTAACATTTTTAATTGTGAATATGCTTTCAGTTTGTGTATCTGTCCATCTGTCTGTCTGTCTTTCTGCCCGCGCTCTAACTCCTGTAAATATTTATTCAATTTCTCGAAACTGATATGTTTTATTGAAATTCACTATCGGATGTTCCATATTCAAAATTGAGTGAATATCTTTTCTGGTTTGTGTACAGGGACACCCAAAAGCATTTGAAAATATTGTGTTCTATGAGTGTTATTTTTATAAATATTTTCCCTATAGAATGTTCCCCATTTAAAATGACAGTAATAGGTCCTGTATAACTAGTTTGTTTACAGGGACAAAAAAAAAAAAAAAAAAAAAAAAAAAAACACTGCATTACGCTTTAGGACAGAATTTTTTGAAAGTTATATTTAAAAATCTTTCTACTGTAAAAATCATAAAAATACTCAAACATATTGTTAATAATCTAAAATAATGCTTTGTATGGAATATGATATGATTACCTCTCTGATTTACAGGGCTACACTAAATCATTCAGAGAGATCAAAAGCTGCAATTATAATGTAACGTCTGCATTTTCTTTTGCGTTAAGCTGTTTTAACTCTTTCCAAAATGCCTAAGAGTAATTTTAAAATGAATTAGTCTATCTGTATACTTTTCAGTCCTTCTGTCTGTTGTGTGATAACGTAGGCAAAGAATATTAAAAGTTATTCGATACAACAATTACGTACAGTTGGAAAGTGTTTCTAATCAATGCGTACTGCATGATTTTTCTTTCTTGTTTTTTTCGATTTTCGATTTTTTAGTGCTGGGGGCCTATTTTAGTCGGTACAGTTGTCGAATTTTTATAATACACTCTTAATTAGCGCTAGAGGCCTATTTCAGTCGGTTTATTGAATGGGGATTTATTGAATGAAGTCCCCCCAAGGCACAACTTTGACATCAGTCCCCCCCCAGGCCCAACTTTGACATGAGTCCCCCCCAAGGTACCCCTATTTCAGTCGGTACAGCGTTGTCGAATTTTTATACGTCACTCTTAATAGTGCTAAGCGCCTATTTCAGTCGGTTTATTGAATGGGGATTTATTGAATGAAGTCCCCCCAAGGCACAACTTTGACATGAGTCCCCCCCCAGGCCCAACTTTGACATGAGTCCCCCCCAAGGTACAACTTTGACATGAGTCCCCCCAGGCCCTGACTAACGGCAGGGCATACGGGGCAAATGCCCTGGGCCCCCTTCTGGAAGGGGCCCCCTACAGGCGTATGCAGAAATTCTGCAACCTAAAGAGCTCTTATGCCACTGCAAGGGGGCCCCCCCAGAATAGGCTTGCCCCGGGGCTCCAGGTATTCTAAGTCGGACCCTGAGTCCCCCCAAGGTCCAACTTTGACATGAGTCCCCCCCAGGCCCAACTTTGACATGAGTCCCCCCAAGGCCCAACTTTGACATGAGTCCCCCCCAAGGCCCAACTTTGACATGAGTCCCCCCCTAGGCCCAACTTTGACATGAGTCACCCCCCAAGGTACAACTTTGACATGAGTCCAGTGCTAAGGGCCTATTTCAGTCGGTTTATTGAATGGGGATTTATTGAATGAAGTCCCCCCAAGGCCCAACTTTGACATGAGCCCCCCAAAGGCACACCTCCCCCTCATTGGGAAAAAGAGAAAAACGTTGTTTTGCGGCTATAAGACAGTTTGGACTTCCAACGTTATTTGTTACAGTATCTGCAGCTGAAACACATTGGTTTGATTTAATGAAAACTTTATCATGGAATTTAGATCGTCACGAATTAACTAAAGAAGAATTTGTCGATATTAACAAGTTTAGCAGTAGGCCTCTGGCACTAAATTAAAATCTGTCAATGTCAGATTTTTATGTTTTAAATAATGAAATAATGTCGTGTCTGTATAATTTTTTTTTTTTGGGGGGGGGGGGGAGGGAAATACGGGGGGTAAATTCGAGCCCCCTTTTAGCGCTAAATTTGTCAGGGGAAATCTATAGGAGTTGAGGTCGATAATTTTAGTGTGTAGCCTATTTACATGTAAATATATTCAGATATCCTTCTTATCTTATTCCTTTATTAATTCTGCCGCAGCACTAGTGCGACGTAAAATCCAACCAACCATCCATCCCTTTATTAATTCTATACACATACGACGAAAGTATTGTTCTGGAGTTCGAAAATTTTGACCTCCAATTTTCGATTGATTTACACGTTTTGAGATCTCCTGATCATGATTTGACCAGTTTTAGAAGGGAAATGCCTGTCTATATGCCACGAATTTCGTGAATGCTGCATCTCACAAACCAGTGAACATATTTAGATATTTAGTTAGATTTTGACTTAAACTGCTGTTGAATACATTTGGGGAACAATTTTCTGAACATGGTGGCATTGTCATCCCATTTTTCTCGTAATTTTTAATGTTTCACAATACAACAATTAAATATATTTTCAAATTTAAATTATTTATAATATTAATATATATATGTATATATATATCCAAATTAATTATTTGCATATTTGCAAATATAATAATATTTTATTTAATTTTTACTTTCTCTAACTCATATAATGATAGAGGAAATATTTTGGGGTCAAATTTTTGATTTTCAGTTTTTGCTATATTTACACATTTTGAGCTTCCCGGTGTTTGCGTTAGCATTATAAGGCCAACTGACTGTGCTATGGTTTAGGGTTTAGAGAGAGAGTGCCCTTTAAGAGAAGGTCTATCTAAGGGGTTCTAGCCTGCACTTATGCATATTTAGGAAAAAAACATGGAAAACCATGGAAATTTTTACTTTCTTCTATATTCAATAGAAGAAAGTATTGGATTCGAAATTTTTTCGACGCATTTGCACGTTTTGAGAGTTCTAGAACACGATTTGACCATTTTTAGAAAATGTCTGTCTGTCTGTGCGTCTGTGTGAGACAAAAATTTTGTGGCAATTGTATTTCCAGAACTACTGCTCAAAATTACATATAAATTTATATGTAGATGCACTTTGACCTAGTGCCTATCAACTTTTGGTGTTGACTGCTCAACAGGTGACGCTGCTATATAACGATTTCTGCAATTTAAGGGGAGGCTATATCTTAGGTTTTATTGCGTATAATCAAACAAAACTTGATATGTAAGAAGGCAGTTATAAGACATTATGCTGATGAATTTAAATGCTTATCGGCCAACAGGTGGCGCTGCTATACAGCGATATCTGCAATTTAAGGGAAGGCTATATCTCAGGAACTACTGCACAGAAATGCATATAACTTTATATGTAGATGCACTTTGAGCTAAATTAGTGCCTACCAACGTTTGATGTCAACCGCTCAACAGGTGGCACTGCTATGCAGCGATTTCTGCAATTTAAAGGGAAGGCTACATCTCAGGTTCTATTGCGTACAATCAAAGAAAACTGCATGTGTAAGAAGGCCATTATGAGGCCGTATACTAAGTTAATTTAAATGCTTATCAGCCAACAGGTGGCGCTGCTATACAGCGATTTCCGAAATTTAAGGGAAGGCTATATCTCAGATTCCATTGCGTATCATCAAACAAAACTTTATATTCGGAAAGGTCATTATAAGATATTATGCTGATTCAATGTTGGATGCTTATCGGCCAATAGGAGGCGTTTTTATACTGAAAACTTCCTCGAAAACGGGAAGGCTATATCTCAATTTCTATGGCATATAACAATACGAAACTTGATATATGAGATAACCGTTATAAAAAGGCACATTTTACGATGTTATTTACAGACAATAAAACTGTCTTTTGTTGGTTATTTAGTGTTAGTTTTCTCAAAGGTGAAAATTATTTTCGTTCATTATGTTAGATAATTTTAATAAATAATAAGTTTTAATGTATTATTTACACTTAGTGAATTTGTATAAAAAAATATAGACGAAAGTCTTGTTGTGGCCACAACGTACTAGTTTTCACAAAGTGCTGTAATTATATTAATTAAAAATAATAATAATGAAGTCAACTTTATCTCATTCACAATTAAATGCATAAATAACAGTAAATACCAAACTATAGTAATTTGCTCTTCTTGTTCAAATTCACATGATTTTTTTTTTTTTTTTCTTTAATGGAAACTTAGAAGCATCAATATTAAAATATTCAGCATATTTGTATTTTGTATAAAATTGATATTTGTATTTTGTATAAGTTTTTATTATTTCTTTTTTAATTAAATATGTTACAATGAAATTTTCTTTAAATAAATTACCCGAAACACAATAATATCAGCAAGCTATTCACTTAATTTGATGTTCTAGAATAATTCGATAAATTCTGTCTCTTCATGAAAATTCTTCATTCTTCATCATTTAGTATCAGCTTCTTTAAAAACTTTACTGATTATTGAGTTGAATTTGACTAACCAAGCTCTAACTTTTACAAATATACAAAGTTGTCATGAAATTTAAAAGTATTATTGTAATGTACTATTGAAAATGAAATATGTAGCATTCAAATTTTTACTCTGTAGCAAACTGAAGAAAGCTTATATAAAATAAATCTCATAGTCACTGGTCAGGTATTTAAACAAGTAGATTAATATTAATACTTTAATTTAGTAAATCATTTACTGTATAATTCATTAAGTTTCAAAATATTTGCAATTCCCCCCCCCCCTTAAATACAACCTTGATAAGACCTACGAAACACACAAAAACTGAAGGCTCATTACACGCTCATTATTCCTTTTACTGCGTAATCATTCAGTATATACACCCGTAGCAGAATTTATGTGACATAGTAACATTGTCACAGAAAAGAAATTGTCATTTGCAGAAAGATTTGCCCATAAAAATAAGGCATTCCTAAATTTCAGTAGAAAATGGAAACTCCAGTCTTATATTTAAGATTTCTTCAACAGTTTACTAATAATATCGATTTCTGTATAATTATATGCACATATTATGCGTAAATAAGAAAATATGTCAATATTGTCTTTTTGAAAAGATTTTCCCGAACAATATTTGACGCAGAAAACTTAAAAATACTCTGTCACAGTGATTCCTAGTCTGATTTTGCTTGTACTAATATGGCGGCTCGGTTACAGTTGAGACTTCATTTTTAGAACCGCCTTGCCTGGTCTAAGTGATTCCTTAGTCTGTGTCCCAGACCGTCGCCAATTGCCCATCTGCGCAGCACTTGTGCGACGTAAAACCCAACCATCCAACCATTTAAAGTAAAAAATACGATTTCTTCCTGACATTTTATATCTCAATAAAATACTCTAACATATTCTATTGTATCTCAAAACACTAGCTTGATTTGACTCAATAAAAGTCTTAGCTAAAAATACTATTGAAAGTTTAATAGTAAGTTTAGAAAGGTTGAAAAAAGTTAACAATTAACCATTATTTTTTTTTTTCTGAATATATAAATTAGTATCTAAAGGTCCCCTTTAACTCTACAGTCAGCAGAGAAGCATTATTATTGAAGCACTAGCAATAATTCCTACTTTAAAAGTTGGACACCTAATAGTGTTTTGTTAAGTAAATATTTGTCGAGTCATGATCTTAGTCTTATACTGTTTATAAAAAATTGTAAGTTGATGATAAAAATTAGCGATCAAAATAATATATATATATATGAAAAGTGTGACTGTGTTCTTCAATAATTTTGCTGCAGACTGTATAGTGGATATTAGTGTTGCCAAAGGCCTAGGAGATCTTTTTCTTACTTAAAACAATTCAGTTTCTGTATCAGCTTGAGCTTTGCATCTAAAATAATCTAATGGGCGGTTTTCGTTCATAAAAAAGATTAGATATGGCAGTAGATATTCTACAATTAAAATCAAAGTTGAACTTATGTGAAATAACTCTTTTTTTAGCCAGAAAATTATTATTAAATATGTAAACCAGTATTTCAGAAAAAAATATATTTTATTGTACGGACATTTTTTTGTTATTTTTAGCTTGCTTTCAACAACGAAGTTTTCAATAATAATTTGGTGCATCCGATTTTCATAGCTGCCAACATTTTAAAATCAGATTTAACACCAATATCTTTATAAAGGAATCTGTCACATATAGGTTCAGCTAACAAATAAAATTAAATAAACTAAAAACATTTATAAAAACTTCCCTTTATGAAGTCTCTGTTGAAATAATGGTGACTTGACACCTAAGAATTTTTCATTTCTTTTCATTTGGCAAAACTATGAAAAAAAAAAGATATATAAATATATATATATATCAAATTTACTTTTGAATATTTACATTCTGAATTCGATGGATTTTTGTTGAATTGTTGGTAGTTCTTAAAAAAAAATATATATATATATATATTATGTTTTATCCATCTTTTCGATATCGTTTATCGCTTCTCTTTTCTATCGTTTCGTCTCTTTTCTCTATCGTTTCTCTATCATTTATTCTTTTTGTTTATCGTTTTCGATTATGCTTTTATCCAAGTATTTATGCAAAGAAGATACATCGCGTCACATAGTTCATGTTTATAATAAATATATAGGTAGAGTCGGTTACTATAATAGTTTATTTAGGACATACAAAATTACAACGCAAACTGGAAATGGCATTTTAGAATATTATATCATCTTTTGGATATTTTTTTATATTTTATATTTTATTGTTATGCAAGCTGGAAAAGATTAATAGATACTTAAAATCGATGAAGTTACGAATTGCAGTTGTAGAATCTCAGTCACTGGCCTAAGCATTTTGATTCTAAGCAATGTTGCAAATTCTTCAACTGTAAGGATTTTACCTGAGCTCGATGTATAAAACGTAGCAATACATAAATGTATTAGTTACAGATTCAACAAAAAGAATAATTTTTTCATCTTTTATCATTTAAAATTACAATGTATAGTTATAAAAACGTATTGCTGTTTGATTACACTTTTTTTTTTAATGTAAGGATTAAATGAAAAAGCATGGATGTTTCAAATTATTTTTGTACGTATATTTCTTCATACTCGTTGCAAAAGTTGACCATAAACATAGCTGCCAAGTTTTTTTTTTTTTTTTTTTAATTAACTCCGGAATATTGTTAATACCACCCATCCATCCCGGTGTGTTATTATTTCACACCGTAATCTTTGTCGAAAAATTTACTTCAATATATAATCACGATTAAACATGAAGATAATTACTCTAAAAATATTACGGTGGGAAAAAAAAGCGGGACTAACAACATTCCGGAATAAATAAAAATTTTTGGTAGCTATGCATAAATTAACGAAAAGTCTTATTATTTATTTAGAATTGCATGGAACAGAAAGTTTCTTCAGCATTGAATAAAGTAAACTTGTTTCATTTGGATACCAATACATTATATAAACTGTACTTACTAAACCAGTCATTGTTTCATATTTTAAAATAATCTTCAAACGTTTATTGTTAAAAGGGACTTCATAAACTGTAATTTTAAAAATGCTTCAATATATGATTTATGTTATGATATGATTTACACTTTGTTATTTACTGCTAAATATATGTCATTTATTAAATGTTTAAAGACAGCAAACTTAACCACTAGTCAGAAATCGGCAAGTGAAGTAAAGTCTTAAAATTTATTATAAATAAGCCCATACTGTAAATATCTAACTCTTTTACTAAGCATAAACCATTATCAGTTGAATAACCGATATTATTTAATTTTATTTACTTTTATTATTTCAATATTACAGTATGAAATTTAAAATATAATTTGGTTCGTCATTCACACGAATTTCTCTTAACTTGTATTTCAATATTATAAAGATAGATTGTGCATATTAATGCTTAAGATCAATAACATAAGATAAGAAAGTTCAATGTACTTTAAAAAATAATCCAAAATAGGTGTAGGAACAGTTCTGTTTGACACATAATTCTGTGTGAGGGGGGCGTACGTGATAATTATAGTGCTCACATAGAATTACTAACCCCCGTTGAATTATAGTGCCTACAATTGTTTTAAAAAAATTCAAAGCTATTGTTAAATTGGCTTCAAACTTGTATATCTTGATCAAATTTTTAAGTGGCAACCTAATACGAACTTCAGAATACTAACGTTGAATTTTCCGCAGTTATTTGTTTTTAAGTTATGCTAATACCTGGTAAGCATACAGACCAACTGTTAAAAATTGGACTTTCGTAATCAGAACGCCTCAAAAAACAGAGTTGAAAACTGAAACTCAAAAAAATCTTTGTTTAGAGTACGGGCATGAAAAATTAAATTTCCTTCCTGAGCAGTGTTTTTCGACATAGTAAAATGTAGTAAAGCCCTAATATCAATTATATTATATTCAACAGAAAAGAACGTTTAGCAGAATTTGGTTAGCACTGTATATTGTCTGTAAACTATATGCACATCGCATTGTGTCCTTAAATTTAGTTTTATATGAAATACATTTAAAACAAAGTGAAATACACTTCCGACAATTTCCATCTATAGTCCCAACGTATCTAAATATGTATCTAAATACTTTGTGTAGCCCTGCAAACGAATGATGAATACCATACCACAATCTATACGAAAATTTCTTTTATGCATATAAAAAGAGTATTAATTCCATTTTCTTTAAAGCAGTCTATAGATATTACTTGTACTTATCAGAAATTTCCTCATAGACGCAATGTATTTAAATTTTTATGGA
Source organism: Salticus scenicus (assembly GCA_963930645.1). Taxonomy (NCBI): domain Eukaryota; kingdom Metazoa; phylum Arthropoda; class Arachnida; order Araneae; family Salticidae; genus Salticus; species Salticus scenicus. The sequence goes on along the minus strand of OZ005652.1, from coordinate 338,704,205 downwards.
TGTCCTTGTACATGAACCATGTGCTTGATCTCAGCAAAAAGTTTAGTGTAGCATCATTATATGTTACAAACTTAGAATGCCGAGTTTGGAATTCCTACTACTATTTTTTTCCAGATATGCTGATAATATACACATAGACAGACACACACACAAATGTACTCACAGACCAACAGCTATAAACTTGTTTTTTGGATTCAGGGAACTCTAGAACGTGTAAGTATAACAAAAATTCAATTTCGGAAATTGGACCCGAAAACAATACTTTCTCTACCATATATGGTTATGTGAAAGTTAAAAGAGTGCATTAACCTTTTTAAAATTAATAAACATTTAATGCCTTATTTGAAATTGAATTATTTCTTTTAATCTAATATTTTAATCTAATCTGTTATCCTAGTTTTAAAATGCCTCCCTAACATTCATGACGATCATTGGATAATGGACTTTCTTCATTATTTTCAAATTGCTGCGCTTGACATCGCAATGAGAAATCAATAATTTTCTTCTTAAATTAAATGATGAGAAAAGAAGTAGATTGCGCAAAATCTGGATTAAAAAAAAAAAAAATCAATGAACTCCCAGACTTTTGCATTAACACTAAATTAATTTTAATCTCCGAATTTGTAAAATTTCTTATTAAAGTTGATAGAAATTTTATTCGTGCAGTATTCAAAATTTAATAAAAATAAAATTGATGGTGATAAAAAGATAATTCTTTTTTGTGAAAGAATTACTCGGAATCATTTTTATTCAAATAGCCAGAGAAAGAAGAAATTCGTCTGTAACTAACGACAGACATTTCAGTAAATTCAACAAATCCCCAATAAGTTGAGGCATACTGATCAAATTGTATAATAATTACGTCTTGACATTTTTTTTTTTCAGATTTTAAATGCCAAAAAGATGATATTTGGAACAAACCATCTATGTTCAATTAAGACGTGTTATGAACTAACCTTTATTGAACAATAAATGTTTTTCATTAAACTTGTTTCTTGAAACTAAGTGATTCGAAAATATATTTTAGAAAAGCAATAATAGGGCGAGTCTTTCATGGAATCCGTCAAATCTCCTATACATAGGGTGGATTGATTCTAAATTATTTTATCAGATAAAAGAATTTTCGTGTTTCATTTATATTAAGTAATATGAACTTCTGTTGCAACTTTGATTACGAATATTTCTACTAATAAATAACAAATAAATAAATAATTATAATAATTTATTGTATATCTTACAAGTTATAAAAACTGAGTCAACTCTCCTCAATCTTTCTTACGCATATATATGAGTTGTAGAACAACTGATGTTTTGGATAAAAAAAAAAAAAAGAAATAACATTTTTTATATTAAAAATTTCCAAACATGAGAAAATTATTTTTATTGTGAATTCTCTGATAATTATGAAAATTTGTTTGCCATGAAAATTTAGTTCTTTATATAAATATCATTATTTGTTTTACTTTTTTTATGAGTAAAAAAAAAAAAGATTTAATAGTAAGGAATAGTCAGATTAAAAATTTAAATTTCATAACGAAAGAACAATTACCCAGAAAGTCTAATATAACAATAACTTCATTTTTAATTAACCTCTCAGATTTGTTAACAGTTATGAATTGAGTTATTTAATTGACTTTTAGTTGTATATTAAAATTTTATATAAAAAAACTAATTAAAACTTTTCATTTATCTGCATGAAAGCAATTACAGGGGATGCTACTTATAAATAAATTATTCTCTCACTATTCAGATAATTTTTATCATTATATTTAGTTTCTTATCATTATTGCATTGTTAATTTTTTTTTTTTTTAACTTAAATATCAGCAGTTTAAAAAAAAATCATTCTTTCGTTATTCATATATTTTTTATCATTATATTTAGTTTCTTAACGTTATTGCACTATTAAAATTTTTATAACATAAATATCTACAGTTAAAAAAAAATATCTAATTTTAGTTAAAAGTTATATTTTTATTTTAAAATACTAGTAGTCGACAATAATTTCAATAAATATTTATTACCCTTATCTACTGTCCAAATTCTGCTTTGTGCCATAACTTTTAACATCAGAAGATTATTATAATTACAATTATACGCTCATAGCATAGTACATTATTATATATCCATACTTTTAATTATTTACCATGTTTCCTACTTTGTCTACACAGTTAAAAATTTCAACAGAAAACTACTGATAAGTCTTATACAAAATTACCGAGAAAAATAAACGGAGATATTAAAAAAAAATATTTCATGTTTGCATTTATTGAATATTATTAATGTAATTAATTATGGGCTAAAATATATTTGTGATTTAGAATGCTTTTTCTAAATTAGAAACATTCATTTTACGTTACGATTTCATTGAGAAATTAAATAATAAAAAATTAAAAATACAGAATAAAGTTTCAGAATCTCGATTCCTTACTTTTAACTATGAAATATTCTAAACTTATGAAGACTCTGGATAAGCATTTCCGTAAATTTACCGATATTTTTTACAGCGTATAGACGATATGCCCTTCTGTGTAACATCTAGGTGTAATATCTTACACATTGTTGAAAATAAAATTCTACGTTTTACTAAAAAAACTATTTTTATTCAGCTGCAACGAACATTTCAAAAAATGGGGTGTTCTGTGTTTTTTTTTCAATTTTATTAGCGTTATTTTAATAGTGAACCCCACTAAAATACTGAAAAGTATCACAATGATATCGGTGCGCCTAAATTTGTATAATTTTCACTTCTTATAGTGTTAAATATCTAAATATTATTTTTTAAAAAGTTGGACATATCTAGACGATATGTACTTTTATGTCTTTTCTGTATTTATGTTCAATACCTATAATTACAAAATCTACCAATAAGTATTCAGATACTTTCGAATTTAGGTGTTTTGTCATATATCTAGATAAACCTCTTTAGATAAACCAGCTCTCTAGATAAACCAATTGTTGAATTTAAAAAGTGAAAAATTTTCTTGCATTTTTTTTTTAAGAAACCGTTGTATCTCCACGAATATATGTTATAGCCTTATAAAAAATCTGGAGTGACTCCACTCGACTTTCCGAACATTGAGTAACTAACAGTTTTGTAGATAAAATAAAGAAAGAGGTGTTGCTAAACAAACAAACAAACAAAAAAAAAAACCATAACAGAGTGTTTGAGTATTTTTCTCCATATATCACACGAGGTTTTATTTAACGCTACTGAACTTTGAGCCCTTAGATCATAAGGATAAAGAATTTTTCGTTGTGTCCCTGTAAAAATCTATAAATGCTAGACTCACCAAAATGCTTATAGTTAGTGCAACAGTGATTTATAATATTTATACAAATTTGCAGCTCAATTGAATAAGGCGTTTAGATGCTATCGCTGGTCTCATAGGCCATAAAGATAAAGAATTTTTCTTTGTGTCCCTGTAAAAAACTGTAAGTGCTAGATTCTCCAAAATCTATACAGTTGGTTCAAATGTGACCTATAACATGTGTACAAATTCTTTGCTGAGATTAATAAGGCGTTTAGACGCTATCACACTTTTAAAAATTTGGCAAAGAATTTTTCTTTGTGTCCCTGTAAAAAAACTATAAGTGCTAGATTCTCCAAAATCTATACAGATTGAGTATCTGTGACCTATAATATGTGTATAAAGTTTTTGCTCAATTGAATAAGGCGTTTAGATGCTATCGCACTTTTAAGATTTTGGTCCCTTGACCATAATGATAAAGAATTTTTCTTTGTGTCCCTGTAAAAAAACTATAAGTGCTGCATTCACCAAAATCTATAGGGTTCGTACTATGGTGACTTACAATATGCGTACCAACTTTCAGCTTATTCGAACAAAGCGTTTAGACGCTAGCGTGTTCACTCACAGACATACACACATACATACACACATACATACACACATACATACACACACACATACATACATCATCGTAAAAATAGTGAAAACGGACTCGTTGGACCTCGAAACGTATAGAAACATCAAAATCTCGAATTCGGATTTTTGACATGATTACAATACTTTCCTCACTATAGTGTTCGGAAAGTAAAAATTATGTAGATAATTAGAAGAATTTTCATAATCACATGCTGCGGCCAAAACGAATTTCAAGCATTTTTTTGTTTTAGTTTTTTGTTTTTGTTTAAGAGGGTCTTCCAACATTTTGATTTTTGTTTAATTTTTTATAGGTCCTCTTTTCCACTTGAGGACAAAACTTTTGATGGAATATATAAAATTTATCTTTATGTTTCTAGATAATTCTTGCAGAACTTTCCCAGATATTTAACAAAACGTCTAAATTCGAGAATGTCCGAATACTTATTGGTAGATAGTATGTACATATAAATCTATTCGATTGCAAATCTTGTCGAATCTATAGTAACAGAAGGAAATGTTTGTATGTCTGTATGCGTGTATATATGTCTGCCTGTTCATCTATACGTTCAGTTCCCACTGAACGTAGAACTACAAAAATTGACATACAGGTGCTGAGAAGTCTTCCGGGGGATATAGAGAAAAAATGCTTTTAAAATGTTAATTAGTTACGGAGATATTAATTGAAATGTGAACCTATGTCAATTAATAAACGAGTCTATTTTAAGCTTAAAAAACGTTTAAACGGCATTAAAAGGCCCCAAAAATAGAAATATTAGTCCAATTGTTACAAATTCGATATCAAATGAAAAGGGGATTTTTTTTAATACATGGGTTCAACAACCCTTCCGATGCAGCAATTAGAATTTTTACTTTCCGAACACTATAGTGAGGAAAGTATTGTAATCATGTCAAAAATCCGAATCCGATATTTTAATGTTTCTATACGTTTTGAGGTCCCCTGAGTCCGTTTTCACTATTTTTACGATGATGTATGTATGTGTGTGTGTGTATATGTGTGTATGTGTGTATGTATGTGTGTATGTCTGTGAGTGAACACGCTAGCATCTAAACGCTTTGTTCGATTAACCTGAAAGTTGGTACGCATATTGTAAGTCACCATAGTACGAACCCTATAGATTTTGGTGAATCTAGCACTTATAGTTTTTTTACAGGGACACAAAGAAAAATTCTTTATCATTATGGCCTATGGGAGCATAATCTTAAAAGTGCGATAGCATCTAAACGCCTTATTCAATTGAGCAAAAAATTTATACACATATTATAGGTCACAAATACTCAATCTGTATAGATTTTGGAGAATCTAGCACTTATAGTGTTTTTACAGGGACACAAAGAAAAATTCTTTATCATTATGCCTATGGGACCAAATTTTTAAAAGTGTGATAGCGTCTAAACGCCTTATTAATCTGAGCAAAAAATTTGTACACATGTTATAGATCACAGTTGAACTAACTGTATAGATTTTGGTGAATCTAGCACTTACAGTTTTTTTACAGGGACACAAAGAAAAATTCTTTATCATTATGGCCTATCGGACTAAATTTTTAAAAGTACGATAGCATCTAAACGCCTTATTGAATTGAGCTGAAAATTTATATGAGTATTATAAATCACTGTTGCACTCACTATAAGCATTTTGGTGAATCTAGCATTTATAGGTTTTTACAGGGACACAACGAAAAATTCTTTATCATTATGATCTATGGGCTCAAAGTTCAGTAGCGTTCAATAAAACATCGTGTACTATAGGGAGAAAAATACTTAAACACTCTATTATGGTTTTCTCTCTTTTGTTTGTTTAACAACTCCTCTTTCTTTACTTTATCTACAAAACTGTAATTGACTCAATGTTCGGAAATTCGAGTGGAGTCACTCCAGATTTTTTTAATTAACTAAAGTGTTAAATTTTAGTCGCAACATTTCATTAGTTTTTTATCATTCTGCAGTGCCAGATATTTTGACGGACTGTTCTTCTGGTCGTGAATAATTGCTTTTCAACCACATGACAAGGTATACTGGAATCTAAACAAAAAGCAGTTTTAGAATATTTTTATTTTTAAATAGATTTCAGCAGAAATTGGTAATCGTCCGTTATAACAGCTCACCTGTCTGCAGTTAAAAATTCTAAGAATTCTACTTTAATATATGTATATATACTGATTATATTTATTTAAATTCAATTTTCTTTCATCTGTTTGTGAAAAATCACTTTTAACAAAATAATAAAGCTTTTTTTTAACTTGTTTTTCCTCACTATTTTCTTTTCTAAACCGGGGAGTAAAAGAGCATTTTTATAATTTCCCAAGTTTCAGACGGATTTCTGCAAAAATCGCTAGACACCCTTGATAGATTGGTAATTCTGAATCTAAAATTTATCAAAGTTATTGATTAATATTTCGAGATTTTTTTTTTTTTTTTTTTTTTTTTTTTTTTTTTTTTTTTTGCGGGGGGGGGGGGGGGCGATAAACACAGAAATTTAAACATGATTAAAAAAAATTGTCCCTTAATACTCAATCTGTAGTATGGAAGTTATTTATTAATAGATGAACCGCCTATCGCTGATAATATTTTTGAAATTTTGAAATTCCTTTTTTTTTTGACAAGATTTATAACAACCAACCTTACGCTCAACATACACACAATTTAAAAAATGTTGTAGTTATGTATATTAGATTTTGAGACGAAAAGTTTCGAGAAACAAGGAAAAATACAGTATAATAGCGACACATTTCGGGTGTTATACACACAAATTTAAACATGAGTAAGAAAAATAGAGCAATGAATACATGTTGTTAAGCTTATAATGTTCAACAGAAACTGAGATATAACCTCTACCTAAATGATGGAATATGAAGACTGGTAGCACAACCTTCCAAATGATATCTACCAAAATACGACCAAGATTAATTTATTTAATAAACACAAATTTTAAAATTTTGCTAAATAATTTTTTTCTTTTTTTAAATAAAATTATACAAGATTAAATTATTCCAGCGGGGAATGAAAGCGCCACCGTCTGTCCGAAATACACATAAAGTTTAAGCTGCTGATGATTAAATCTTTTCTGACATAAAATGAAATTACACAAGTTTATTTTTTATTTTATTATCAAAGTGTAAATTTATTACAGGTGTAGGTTAGGAGATTGTAGGTGTCACTAGGTGGGTGTTTGCCACTGTCAGAATTTTCAAAATTCTTTTTCACGAATAGCAAACAGGGTATTTCCAGGGGAGGGAATAGATGAGAGCGCCTCAAGAGCGACCCCGTCGGAGTTTGCTATGGTCTGAATTTTCAGTGATTGTTTGCTCGGTGAGCGAACAGGCTGTATCACATCGTGAAACGTGCCGTGAGTGCACCCCAGTCGTCACTTGACGAAAATTTGCTACAGTGATAATTTTCAGATATTTTTGCACTACGAACGAAAAAATATGTTGTAGATTCTGAAAGGTAAGTAGGCGCCGTAGAACTCACCGAGCGGGAATTTCATACGGTCAGATTTTTAAAGGCTAGCGAACCAGCTGGTAGAACAAAAAATATGTAAGGAAAGGTTATATGAATATTTTACTTTCCTTTCAATAACGATTGAGCATTTAAGGACTTCAGTTTTTGTCATAAATATAAGTATTTTTGCTCATTTTGTAATGTTTTCTTTAAATAATCCTTAAAATTTGCAAACACAGCACAACATAAAGCTTATGTAGAGCCTAATTAGGTCGCTAATTCATGTTTTGTTGATTCTTTAATATAATGTTGACAACACAATATACAAAATGCACTGTTCAAAATATGTGCTGTTATACAGTTGTTTTATTGCTTAATTATACTCTAAGTTACTGTATTCGTATAAATATTGTGATTCGACACAAATATCAGACATTGGCAATAATAATCTCTTATTTAGAATAACTGATCATTTTTTAATAATACTTTTGTTCCTACAAACATATATGGTATATATAAGTTGTAGAATAATTTTTTCCTTGGATAAAAATTGTTCCTAAAACAAGATTAAAATGTTAATTTTAAAATTAACAGTAACAATATGAGCATTATTACATACGATATAATATTTACATCAAATAGACACAAGAGTTGGCACTTGAGTATTTTCTCTAATTTTTTATGGGTCACAAAAATGGAGGAGCCATCTTCTCCGCGGAGAAACAAGATTGTGATGGCATATCTCCGGACCATCCTTAAGAATGAATCTCTGATCATAGCTTGGCTATAGAATAGAGCTAGTGCGACGTAAAAACCCACTCAGACTCAACCTGTAATGATTTATTTATTAAAACACGAAATTACCTACTTAAGCAAAATAGTAATAATATTATTCTTTTTATATAGCTATTATACAAATAGTATCCAGCAAGGGAAATTTTGAGAAATGCTTATCGTTTCTATTTTAATAATTAAAATTTATTGTCAATATAAAGCTTTTTTAATATTTAAGTTTAACTTACTTTTTATAACTCTGTAGCTTAATTTTTGCAGTGATTAACTCATACCTATACTTACTCAAAACAATTAATATTCCATTTGCAGAGCGCTAAAAAATGAAAAAAAGACATTTGCTTGCATTTGTTCTCATTTCAGCTTCTTTGTTATTTTATTTCTTAAAAAAATATTTTTAAATAAATAAATAAAAAAGTTTTCTCGAATTTTTTTTTTTCTGTATGAAACGTCTTTTTTCAATATAACAAGTTGTGTGTTAACATTGTGTTGTCAATGAAAAATATAACTCTTCAAGCGCAAATTTTGAAAAAAGTGAAATAAAATTATTGTCTGAATATTTGATACCGAGCCAAAATAGATTGCTCCTTTTTATATTTTATGCGTTTAAAAAAGTGGAAAATATGATAATCGCATGATATGTTGGAGACGTTATATTTATTCTCAATAAATTTTGAAGAAGTACAGGGTTAAGCTCGAATCTTCAATGTTTGATAAATGGTATTAATGATAAAAATTGATATTTTCAGAGAACACATCAATGATTAAATTACTTTTTATGCGTTACATTTAAACTGAAGGGAAAGATTAAAACGAGAAAAAACGTAAAAGAGTAATGTTAATAATATAAATTGTCAAAAATTCCCCTAAATACATTACGCATTTGAAATGTGAGCTCTCATATATTTTAAATGTATTCTAAACAAATGTATATGATTTTTTTATAACAATAAATTATTTAAATTCATATTTTAAGCTCTCTCTCTCTCTCTCTCTCTCTCTCTCTCACTCTCATATATATGTATATATAAAGAGGGGTATGTAAATCCTGCAGAGCAGGAAAAAATATATAATTAAAATATTTTTATGGATTACATTTTACATAAAAGGAAAGGTTAAAACAAGAAAAAGGGAAAATTATATTAATAACATAAATTGTCCGAAATTGCCTTCTTATCTAAATGCATTACACAATTTAAATGTAAGTATGTCAAATATTCTAAATGCATTCTTAAAATAATAATAACAATAATAATATGATTTTAATAACATCAAATTATTTAAAATTTATCTCTTAAACTATCTATATTATATATATAAACTACCGAGCATCGACTGCTTTGATGGTCATCATATTTAAATGATTTCTCAAAATTATATAGCATTATTAATAAAAAAAGATCTAAAAAAAAAAAATAATAATAATAATAATCGCAATTAATCGAAACCTTACTAAAATATTAACAATGTTAACCACTGCATTCAAGTGATGGTTTTTTGTTTGTAACATGATGAATCCGAGTACCCATTACCTACGGCAGCTCCTTACCCGCTTTTTTCGCCATCCACCCTTTCAGTTAAATTTAGATGTTTCGCAAAATCCCATTAAAGTGCATACTGCGTACACTTAACCAAAAGATCAAATTACGCCATTCTGAGATAATTTGGGGAAGAGTAAAACCTGAAAACGTGTTTTTTGCCCTTCCGCTTGAAAAAGGAGAGTGGGTAATTTCTGGAAATGCTTTCCAATGCGAGTTAAGTACTCATAACCAACCATGTCATCAAATTATCCTCTTTCTGAGAAAAGTTGGAGCAGAGTTACGATCTAAAACGTGTTTTTTGCACCCATTCTTAAAGGGAAAGCGGGTGGAATTTTGCATAATCTTTTCATACTACGTGTTAAATACGTATAACAAAGCCACGCAGAAAATCGAAATCACCCTACCCCACACAAAATCAAAAATCCCCCCCCCCCCAAAAAAAGGGGGGTTTTGGAAATATCCTCATGCATGGCGGTTTTTAATATCTTTGTAGTATTATTGGACGAGTTCTATTCAAAAATCAGAATTTTGCTAAATTTACCACCGAAAATCGTTTTACCTCCTCCCCCCTTATAAATCCAAAATTACTAAATCGCAGAAAGCGATGTTTTTGTGCTAAAGTCTAGTCTCCCCATCTGCAGTTTTGGCAATGTGAAATAACTTGAAGTCGAGTTATGCTTATAAACGTGTTTTTGCCTCCCTCCCCCCCCCAGGTGGTAGAGAACGGAAAGGGAGGGGGATTTCGCTAAATTCCGTCTTAGTGGGCGTTAGAATCCTAAAGCCAACCTGCACACAAAAATTTGTGACTTTATTTCCCATAGAATTACAACGGCTCTGTTGAGTCAATGATTCAGTGAGTTTATTCTTTAATACATATAGATAAAAGCAGATAGAAAAAAAATAATAAAAATATTATTATTATTATTATTATTATTATTAGGACTATTAGTTTCAATCTTGGTGAAAACGTCGTCGCCAGTTTTTGTTGACCAGTTTTGTGTAACACCAAAATAAATGAGAAATATCAGTCCTATCGTTACAAATTTGTTATTAAATAAAAGGGGCAAGTTTTCTGAATCCAGGAGAGCAAACAGTTTTTAGACACGTAATCAGATTTTTAAAAACAACTAAAGCAGGAAATTTAGGTGGAAACACTTAATTTTAATAAATTTCAGTCCTTTTAGAAAGTACGTGGCCCAGTTTTACGGTCAAAAAGTGAGATAAAAAATAAATTAAAAATTAAATTAAAAATTAAAAATTAAAAAAAATTAAATAAAAGTTTTACAGATTGAAATTAGTAGTCTTCCGTACTAAAATAAATTCTGTCTTCGACAGAATGTTTACTTTTTTTATTTTAGTCTGGCTAAAGTAATTTTTGCATAACTGTTCTATCTAAAAGACAGTATAGAAGTAAAACGTGACATGAAGATTTTTAGTCATGAACATTTTCTCAAACTTTTTTCAGATTTACCCTTAATTAACTAAAAAATATTATTTAGCTACATTTTGTCCTTATTAATATGTGAATCAACTTATCATAAAATCTAATTATCTGGACATATACAATAGCAAACTTTCAGCTTTGTATATGTTAAATGAAAACAAAAATGTTTGCATGCACGTTCATTCAAAGTGAAAAGTTAAAAAAAGTATCTACAGAAAATTGCTGTCTGAAATAAATAATACACCCTGTCGTGCTAAAATTCATTTTAACTACTGCGATATATTTATTTTTCATCTTCATATAATCAGAATTAATTAAATAATTATCTTTGTAATCACATACACTCCTTCTCATAGTTATAAGGACACTTTATATTTTGAAATAACTAATGTAAAAATAATTCTGAACAAGATTATACTAAGTGCACTTAATATATCTAGTATTCTAAAAACCAAAATTACTATAATTTGTTTAATGTAAAACAAAATTAATAAAAAATAATGCAAAATGTGTTTTTCTCCACGTTTTTAGATGGTCATAATTATAGGGACAATCCAAATTTTTTCGTTTTATTTAACTTACTAGCGGATAAATTACAGTTGACAAGCGAATTTGTTAACTACTGGGCTAGATTAATTCATATATAAGCCTTCAATTTTTCTTGGACGGACATTACTGATAATTCCTCGAAAAAAAAGAACGTTCAAGTAGTGAAGTATGATAAATGAGTTTTTTAAGTGGAAGGATAATTTCAATCCGCCGAATTCATAATGAAATTCGAAAGTCTAAAATTGCTGAAAGAAATGTGATCAAACGTTAAACTGCTGGTTCGATAGGAGAGAGATCTGATGTAAAATTAGAGTTCTTTTACAGAGATCGAAGACTCATAATTCCTCTTACTGTTCTACTCATAATGACTGATGCTGAATTTGCTCGTAATTTTTAACGAAACGTTAGGGTCCACATTTATGCATGTTTAAAATAATTAATAATATGTTAAAATGAATAAAAAACCTGCAATAGTCAATCAGCATTTAATTGGGGAAAGAACGCCTGTGCTAAAGTTGAATAAAGACAATATTAAATGGTAAAATGTTGCATTTTTGGATGAAAAACATTTTATTCTTGATTAACCAAATGGCTTTAACAGTTACTGGCACGATCTGAAGATAGCGAAAGACAGAGCAGATTTTCTAAAGGCAGATATGAATTGGCATTTTAAAGGTGGATCTATGGTGCTCTGGGGAGCTGCTTCTACTGAAGGCAGAGTGAATTTAGTAATTTTTTCTATTATTATGAACATCAAGAGAATATCCGCAAATTTTAAACGTGGAATTATCAGATTTTTGTTAGATTTTGGGGGGTAATAATATTTTTTTCTACAAGACTTACATTTTTACTCTACTTCTAGAGCAATAAGAAATAGTTTGAAGAAAAAAACTTCTGTATTATTGCCTTTCCCGTAGCCTAAAAGTTGAAAAAAACTTAACTTATCATATTTGAAAAATGCATGCAAGTGAAAATTTTTTTTAAAAGTTTAAATGTATTCAGAATATCATCTATGCTGTAAGAAATGGTATTAAAACTGAATATTAAAAGAAAACGTATATATATATATATATATATATATATATATATATATATATATATATATACCAGAGAGAATGTCTGACTGTTTAACCTTAAAAAGAGATCCCATAAAATATTAATTTAAAGAATAACTGAAAAAAATTACTAAAATTCGAGCTGTCCTTATAATTGTGAACACCTGAAAAATCATCTTTTTACCATATTTAAAGTTTTTTAAGTGTAAAAACGATAAAACTTTTTAAATATAGTCTATTAATGAAATTCAAATTAATTAAAAATATATTTGTTTAAATAATAGTGTTCAGTGTTTAGTTAATATAGAAAAACGGCTGTCCTTATAATTATGAGAAGGAGTGTATAAGCATTTTGGTGAATCTAGCATTTGTAGGTTTTTACAGGGACACAATGAAGTATTCTTTATCGTTATGATCCACGTGTTTGGTAAAATAGCGTTAAATTATACATCGTGTTCTATATAAAGAAAAATACCCAAACACTCTATTATAATTTTCTCTTTTGTTTATTTAACAACCCCTCTTACTTTACTTTATCTACAAAACCGTTAATTACTGAATGTTCGAAAGTCGAGTGGAGTCACTCCAGATTTTTTATTATATGTATAGATATGCGACAGACTTGTAGGTTTGACTGGACGCTCACTTCTAAGTTTTCTTCTAGATGTGTACAAATAGCACTTGGTATTATTACAACACGAAAAATAGGAAAAATATTTAGAGCTAGTGTAGCAATCGAACTCTTTCTTCTACACCCGCAAGTAATTAGCAGAATGATGAATTGTTTGGAATGCGTATAACCACTTGTAAATGCGAATAACTACTTAGAATGCGAATAGACAAGCCACAGAGAACCCTCAAAGAAAATTCTAGAACAAAATTTCTTGCAAATTTCGCAGCTTTACATAAAACATCCACAAGAAGAAGAAGAGTGTGTAGAAAAAAAATATGAAAATTTTGTAATGGTCGTCTAAAATTGCGGCGATGTATCGCGTTTAATACCTGCCATTTTGCCGATTATATTTGCATGTGTGAAATTACTATAGTCTGTCAATTGTATGATTACATTATTATTATTAGTGAAAAGAAATTTTACTATATTTTAGGTCAATCTAAGTTTTAAAACTATGTAATTTATGCAATGTAATAAAACAGTGTACAGAAATAAATCATATGCATTCTAATGAACTAAAATATATTTTTCCAAAATTACATTTTCCGATTATGTTTAATCATGAAATCTATAGAAATTATCGTGAGTTTATATATATATATATATATATATATATATATATATATATATAAATTTACTTTAAAAATCTATTTAGCAAGCTAACAACAATTCTCTCTTTTAAAATTTTGATGATGACAGTTCAGGAAAACATTTAACCGCTATCCTTAAATACTTTTAACAAGATAAAGCTGAAATTGATTACCATCATTCTTTAACTGTTTTCAGAAATTTGCAGTTTTTCATAACATATAAGGAGAGGAAATTTTTTTAACAAAAAAACAACTAGACATAATTTCCTAAAAACCATGTTAGAACAAAATATTAAATAAAAAGTTTAAAGAATTTCTTACCAGCGAACTAACAATACAAAATCTTCCCATTTGAAATTTCAAAGTTGCTTCCTATCCCTTCGCCATTTTCAAATTTTAAAAGGAATGAGGTCTGTCCTCAAACTGAATGAATATTTCTTATAGGATAAATTGGGTAGAAATATCACTTTTTGCTATTAATCACTTATTTCCGCTAAAATAAATAAATAAATGAAAATGCATAAACAAAAATGTGAAACTTTTTTTTATACATTTATGCAATGGACTTATTGTTATCATTTTTAAAGTATTTTATATGTATATTTTAATATTTAAACAGCTAACATTTTTTATCACTTTTCAATAGTCATTTTACTTGTGGAGAGATAAATTGTACAGTGATTCAAAAATCATTATGATTACTTCAAAAGAAATGAAAAAATTATCTATTTTGTAACTATAAAGGATTTAAGTTACAATAGCTACTATTTACAACAAAAAAGGAATCCATGCTTAATATGTCGTGTTTCTTCGAAAATTTTGATTTAAAACCACATATTTAAATCTGTATCATCATTTTATAGATAAACATAACTCACCAAATGTTGATAGTTTTAGATATTTTACAATGAAGTCATCCGAGTGTTTCAAATTTTTCATTGAACTGCATCCATTACCTAATGACCTACCAAATTTCAGTCAAATTCAAATTTTCACTGGTCTCCGTTTTGATATAAATGGAATAATTTCCTCTTTTTTCTTTTTCTTTTTGTCTTTTATCTTATGACTTCTCTTTCCCGGTATTTGAAGCACTAAATTTATTTCATTATAAAGCGCTTCAAATGTTTTAATTTTAATGGGCAATGATATTTTTCGTTTAGAAGGTTTTTTACTCGTACTTCAACATTTTCAGTCATTATTTTTCGGCTATATACTATGATTGCTCTTTTTTTATTGCATACCATCAATTAAATTTCTTCTATTTCTTGTGACTGATATAGTGAAATGTCTGAATTAAAATACTTTCAATGAGATGCCTTTGTAGCTAAATTTTCCTTTACTATTGTGAATGAAAATTCTGTTGCATTACAGTTTTGATTATATCTTTCTCTTCTAGAGTGATTCTATTTTTAAGAACTTCCTGTTAAAAACAGAAATACTTCAAATTTACGTTCCTTTAAAATGTTTATGGTATATTTGCAGTTAAAATTTACAGAAACTTATTTAAACCAGTAATAAAATGAAACTTTTCACACTCTCTGCAGATAATCTATATACAATATTTTTTACATTATTTTTACATTTTCTATATACAATATTTTTTACATTAATCTCTGAAGAGATCGCTTTACTAGAAAAAAAAAACACCTTCAGAAGTTGTACAGCATGAAATGTGTTTGAAAGTGGACAAAGGATGGTTATTTTATTGTGTAAAGATAATTTTAACTGTAAACAATTGAAAAAAATTAGAATAAATTACAAAGCCTGCCTCATACATTTTTTAACCCATCGTATAAAAACACTCCTCATAAATCAAAATTCTAAATAGTTCTTATCCTTTTTTTTTTTTTTTTTTTTTTTTATGTACTTTAGCATTTTATGTATATAGGACTGATGATGAAGTTCTGTGAAAAAAATTATATGGAATATAATTTTTTTTAAATAGGACTATAAAAACATCCAATCTTTAAGAAAAAAAAAAGTTATATGTGTTATTATACTCAAAATAGAAAATATCTTTTAGAAAATAAAAGTTGACAAAAATTGACCAATATATTTCGTGTATTTAAGATTAATTCATTGCACCATAACATACATTGCTTAGCAAAATTTTAAAAAAGTCTATTTTCCCCACCAGACCCTATATATATATATATATATATATAGTTTGTGTGTGTGGAATCTTTTAAAATTCCACATATGAACAGTTCAGTTAGAAAACTACATATGTAAAAATAATATGAAAAATATTATTAATAGTACCTTTTTTTTTTAAGAATGTGCATTATTGCATTTTTTTTTACTTAAGCATAACATACTTTTATTCTTTCCAAATTCATCAACTTAAATGTATACGCGGGCATTCTGCGTTATCAGATATATTTCTCCCAAAGGTACAATATACATTTCTAGAAATAACCTCTGAATGTTATTCTGACTGCCTGAATTTACAAAGAATTTTGTTATAAAAAGAAAATATTTTTATACTTATTTCGAAAACCATTTGTAGAAATATGAACGAAGTTTGCTTTGCACTTATTAAAAAAATATGTATGCATTAATTTTTTGGATAAAATTTATTTTCTTTAATGTTTATTTTTCAATAAAATAGCATGTGTATTTACCAAAAGTTCTCAAAATAAACTCATAAAATTTAAATAAATAAGATTTCAATATATAAGAATTATTTAAAGAAAGATTTAATTAAAAGATTTTAGTGTCTAACATTCTAAATTTGAATATATAATTAAATAATAATATTTAATATAATTTTAATATTTTTTTCATTGTCAGTATTTATTACATTACAAAATTAGGAATTTAGATGAAATAAATACATCTATATATATATAATTCATTTCTAGAATATATACATTATAATATCACTTTTATAATCATTCCGTCTAGTGTTCCATCTATAAATTCTCAGAAATAAAAACACTAAAATCAGTTAAAACCTAAGTTAAAGTTCCCCCAACTGCGTTCGGTACCTGTTTCTCGCTCGCAACATGAGGAGTCCGGATCACCACTGCCTTCGGCAACGATTTATCGGTTTTTACTCCCCCCCCCCTCACTCACCATACGGGTGAGTTAGATGTTTCAAGAAATCCCACCATAGTGCATATTGCGTACTTTTAGTGAACACTCACATGAAAAAGTTCGCCAGTCTATGAAAATTTGAAGCATATTGAAACTTGAAACCGTGTATTTTGCCCCGCCCACATCAAGGGGAGGAGGGCAATTTCGCAAAATCCCTTCAGAAAGCGAGTTACAATCATATAGCCAAACAATACGTCAAAAAATCGCTTTTCACCGATAATTTGGAGCAGAGTTTATGCTGGAAACGTGTTTTTGCACACACCCTTATTTAAGCCGATCGTAAAGGTTGCAAAGAGGGGGAATTTTGGGAAATCCCTTTATACTACATGTTGGATACGTATAACTGAACGACACATCGAAAAGTTATTCTAAGATAATTTGGAGCAGATTTAAGCTTGAAAGCTTTTTTTGCTTCCCCCTTCCTATTGGAGAAGGTAGGAAGTAATTTCGCAAAATTTATTTGTGGTGTGTGTACTGGATACGCAAAACCAATCTATATGAAGAAATCACTTTCCTGAGATAATTGAAACAGAATTAGGCTTGAAAACGTATTGCCTTCCAAGCTTTAAGGGGGAGGGGGAGGAGGGAAATTTCACGAAATCCCATTATAGTGCAAGTTGTGTGCGCATAACCAACTCACGCATAAAAATTAATCTTACTGAGATAATTTGGAGCAAGGTTACGCTTGGAAACATGTTTAGCGCCCCACCCGTAGAATCCAAGAGGAGAAAGGGGAGAAATTTTGTAAAATCTCATTACAATAGGTATCGGATACATAGAAACAATTTACACACCAAAATACGTGACTGCAGCTCGCCTAGATTTCTCAAGACAAATTTATCGCTGTAAAGGAGGGATCACGAATTTGCCCCTTCGTAACGCACCCCTCCAAATCGAAAATCACGAAAAAACAATAATGGATTTCTGGAAATATTCTAAAGAATATACATGGCTATCTTCAGCATATCTGCATCATTTTTTGTAAAGCTCTACTCAAAAATCCCGAATTTGCGAAATTTCCTCCCGAAAATTAATTTCTCCTTTCCTCCTCTTAAAAATCGAAAATTCCGAAATCTCAAAAAATGCTTTCTTGTACTCAAGTCTATTCTCCGCATGTGCAATTTCTTCACTGTGAAGTAATTTGAAGACGAGTTTGATCCCAAACGTGTTCCTGCCTCCTGCCCCCTTGGGGAATTAGAGGGGGGGTATTTTATAAAATTATGTTACTATAGATGTCAGATATATATAACCAATCCACCCGCAAAAATTTTTAACTGCAGCCCCTATAGATTTTCCTGGTCAAATTTAGCGCTAAAAGGGTTGTTTAATATCCCTCCTCCCCTCCCACAAATCGAAAATCACAAAAAAGTCAAAATGGGTTTTGATAAATATCATAAAAAAAGACGCATGGGTGTTTTCAACATCTATGTAAAATTTTTAGTAAAGTTCTACTCAAAAATCAGGAATTTGCGAAATTTCCCGCCAAAAATTGATTATTCCCCTAAAGATAAAAAATTTCAAAAACGCAGAAATCTTTTTTATTTTCAAGGCTAGTCTCTCCATGTGCAATTTTTTTCACTGTGAAGTAATTTGGAGCCAAGTTATGCTTACGAACTTGTTTTTGCCACCTGCACCCCCAGGGGGGAAACGGGGTGAGGAATCTTGCAAAAGTTAGTACATACAATTTTAAGTTGGGTAAAGATCTAAATTTCTGCAAAGTGTTGTGTGGTCCCGTTCTGCCGTTCTTGCGTGATACCCGGACAGAGAAAGCGTCACAGAGATACAGACACAACGACGCACACACACACACAAATTTTCAGCCTTCTTGATGTGTGAAACGTGAATATATCACAAATTTTTTTATTCTGACAAATTTATAGACAAAAGTCTGATTTTAGTAATGTAGATTGTAATTTAGCACCTTTTTTTTTTTTTTTTTTTTTTTTTTTTTTGATAGATATAGAAAACACAAAACAATTCCTTGAGAGTAAAAAATGCAAATGCAAAAGTGCTTTTACAGATGTAATTGAATTAGTAGTTGGAATCTGTATTAAAAAAACTCAAAAGTTAGATTGCATTAATAAAAAATTATTCAATGTCTAAAATTACACACACACACACACACAAAAAAAAAAAAAAAGAGGGGGGAATTTACGGTTATACAAAAAGGAAATATCGATAATTGTTTACATAAATAGAATTTCTTAAGATAAAAAGAAAATAGTTTGTAGTAAATATCATTGAAAAAACAAAAGGAGGCAAACTTGCAAAAAACGTTTCAATTTTAAGAAAAAATAAAAATATCAAATAAGGAATTTTTCCGCAATATATGTAAGACAAAATTATAAAAGATTTTATAATAAAGTGCGTTAAGTGTTATTCATATTTTAAATGATTGTATAATGCGTATATAATAATTTTGAAATCTATTTGTTCTGAATACAATAGACATTCTATTTTCATTTATCAATTCATAATATTTTTTGTAATCTTTTACTCAACAGAGTCTCTAAAGTGATAAATATGTTATGTAAAGCATGCACATATTGTAGGAGAGAATTTTCTATGATAGTATATTTATCTATTTTTGAAGAAAAATAATAAATTATCATTGAAGAAAAAGAAGTTCATTTTTAGACAAATCATAAATGTCCTTTAAAAATTATTATCAATTGATAATGTTAAATTATGTTTAAATTTTAATTGGTTAGATTAATAAAAGATGGGGTATCCGTCTATTATTTGAGAGTAGATAATAAACGAAAAAATATATTTCTAACATTGTCTATATACATTTAAATTCTTTTTATAAATATAAATTCGAAAACTGACTATATCTTATACATTAAAAGAAGTTTTCCAAGTATTTTCTTGAAATGTAGTAACTGAAAAAAAAAAAAAAAATCTGGAATGACTCCACTCGACTTTCCGAACATTGAGTAATTAACAGTTTTGTAGATAAAAAAAAAGAAAGAGGAGTTGTTAAACTAACAAAAGAGAGAAAACCATAATAGAGTGTTTGAGTAGTTTTCACCATATATTACACGATGTTTTATTTAACGCTACTGAACTTTGAGCCCATAGACCATAATGATAAAGAATTTTTTGTTGTGTCCCTGTAAAAACCTATAAATGCTAGATTCACCAAAATGCTTATAGTTAGTGCAACTGTGATTTATAATATTCATATAAATTTCCAGCTCAATTGAATAAGGCATTGAGATGCTATCGCACTTTTAAAAATTTGGTCCCATAGGTCATAATGATAAAGAATTTTTCTTTGTGTCCCTGTAAAAAAACTGTATGTGCTAGATTCACCAAAATCTATACAGTTGGTGTAACTGTGACCTATAACATGTGTACAAATGTTTTACTCAGATTAATATGGCGTTTAGACGCTATCACACTTTTAAAAATTTGGCCCTATAGGCCATAATGATAAAGAATCTTTCTTTGTGTCCTTGTATAAAAACTATAAGTGCTAGATTGTCTAAAATCTATACAGATTGAGTATCTGTGACCTATAATATTTGTATAAATGTTTTGCTCAATTGAAAAAGGTATTAAGATACTATCGCACTTTTAAGAGTTAAATACCATAGGCCATAATAATAAGAACTTTTCTTTGTGTCCCTGTAAAAAAACTATAAGTGCTAGATTCAGAAAAATTATTAGGGTTCATGCTACGGTAACTTGCAACATGTGTACCAACCTACAGCTCATTCGAGCAAAGCGTTCAGTCGCTAGCGTGTTCACTCACACACATACACACAAACATACATACACACACACATACATGCATCATCGCAAAAATAGTGAAAACGGACTCAGGAGACCTCGAAGCGTAAAGAAACATCAAAATCTCAAATTCGGATTTTTGACATGATTACAATAATTTCCTCACTAAAGTGTTCGGAATGTAAAAAAAAAAAAAAAAAATTATTCCTTTTAGTTTCTTTGAGTTTCTTTAATATTATCATTTGCTAGCGCTGACACTGCCTACGAATAAGTATTTGAAAACTTTAGAGTTTAGACCTTTTGTCAAACATCTAGAAAAGCACTGTAGAATTTTTTTTGAAACTTTGGGAGAATAATGAACATGTTCCTGTTATACCTCGTATAATTCAGCAATGGTTTTGTCTTGGAGAGGAAAAGAAAACCAGTAAATAATTGAACAATAAAGAAAATGTTTGGGATCATCTGATTTTCCCCTCTAAAGTCATCAGTTAGCATTTATTTCTGAAATTTCGTGTTGATGCGGCGTGTAAAATCATTGGCTAAGTTAACAAAAAGATGAAATAAAAAAAATGACATATTGACCAATTACAAAGAAATAAACAGTCTATTAAAGCAAATACAAGAGCAACTAAACATTCTCGTCATGTGTTACAAATTTATCTCAATTTCCCTGAAACGTATTGGCGCCGTCCAGTACTAACGTGAAGACAGAAACGTTTCACTAACGTTCCCCTGATAGACAGTTCCAGTACAAGTATCAGATAAATAGTTTCTTCTTCTGATATAAGCGTTTTAAAATACACACTGCATCACGTAATAAAAAAGTGTAAACAACTTTGCTATCGAAAAATGCAAAGACAATCTACACTGACATTACGCCACAAGATTTGGAGAGTTAATTGAGCGAAGTATCACACGTCATGGAAACAAAATAGGAGGAAATTATTTGGTGTCGTGGAAAACAATCTTGTCGTTCCAGATGGTTGTAAATATTTTTTGTGTGACTTTAGAAGAGATGAAATAATTTTCTTTGCGAGGCAACAGCGATGTGGAGGAATAATTGCCTGGTGGGAATTTAATATAAGTAGCAAGATACCAATAGTCTTCTGAACAGGTCATTTAAATGCTCGAAAGTGTAAGGAACTGTTAAAAAATTATGTTTTACCTATTTTTCCTTCTTTTTTTTTATGACTCAAATGCACAATTTCAATAAAATTATCCCCCCCCCCCTGCCAAATAATTTATAGCCGACTTGGAGGTAGTTTTTAGAAAATGGAATTTCCGTGATGGATTTGTCTCCACGTTCTCCAGACATTAATCCGATGGAAAACGTATGCAAAGCAGTTGCACGTAAGGTAGGTATGAACATGATTGGCGGTACCATCCAGTGTCACAACTTAAATCCGCAATTCTTATAAACCTTGGGAAAATATACCCATATAACTGCATCAAAAACTATTCGATTCTATGTCTAATCATGTATGTGACATCATTTCCAAAAATAATGGATTTAATGATCATTAAAAGCGTATTTTGAATAAATTTATAAACATAACTCTAACATTTTGAGACAATGTTTTAGATGCCAATATCGAAAAAAAAAACCTGTATTAATTTTTATGTGCAAACTTCTGGTAAAATTTTTATGCTCAATATTATAAAACCTATCAAATATTAATTATATATTTACAGATCCTCATTTATGTCCTCCTTCTTTGACAAAGTTGGAATATTTGAGGGCACTACCATTTTGAGAAGTACCTTAGACATAACACATATGAAAATATATCAAAAAGACGATTTGTGCAGAAAAGTTTAAACAAAAACATTACAAATATGTTTGATATGCTGACTTTTGTTTGCACTTCCGGCATTACGTGTGCTACTTCCAATTTTCATATTTTCATGAAAACTTAGCAAGCTCATTTCTATGTGGTACTCGCTTTAAATATCAATTTAGGGTTTTTTTTATAGTTTTTGTTTCGGAGATATATTAGTCAGAAGACTCCTCGCACTAATACACGCAGACATATGGGCACTAACCAGTTTCCAAAAACCCCGTTTTTGCACTCAAAGGTCCTTAAAACATGTAAATCGGGAAAATTCGACATGGAAAATTTTGATGACTACCATTATCGATGATAATCAGGGAATGGAAGTAATAATTCTAAATTTTAGCAGTTGTATTTATAAACAAAATTGAAGGATAAAAAGTTTGTGTAAAAATTTGAATAAGCTGTCTTAAACAAAATATTTAAAAACGAGTAAACCTAAAAAAGTAATATAAGAAAAGGTTTAATTAGCTACTTAAAAAAATAATGAAAGAACTGGTGAACTTTTCTGTACTGTATGGTTATGACAAATATTGCAAAACAGAAAAAGTATTTATGTAGTATATTTATTCTATTTAATATTTTTTCTTGAATGTTATAAAATTTGAAAAAGAAATGATTCAAAATGTAAGACATTTTTTAAACATTCTTCAAAATATCATTTTCGAAATATGAAATGATAGAATGCCCTTGGATAAGTTCCAGAAATAGCTTTTGTGTGTGCACGTGCAAGGAAATATAAGAAGTACTTTGCCATTTTTAGAGATTGTAAACAAAAACATTTTAGATGGCTTCTAAAAAATAAAAAGTTAAAGCTACGTTGATCCGTCAAAAAAATCACATCAATTTTTATTTACTCAAATTTAATGCAGTGTGTAAATATTTGATTCGATTTCATATATGTAATGTATTTGTTTGTTTATTTTATTTATTTCAGATTTTTTACTATACGCTGTCATTATTTTTTTTTCTTTATTTTTTCATTTCTACGTGTATATAGAAATGAGAATTTAGGAAAATAGAAAATTACGCCTGGAGATAAGAATATTAAATTTATAAACGCCACTGTTGTTCATATTCGTTAACTAAGCTTTTGACCATCTCTGCACTCCGCATGTTATGTGAGATTATATTACTTTGAAATTAAATTTTTTGCTTATCTATATAAATAAAGAGAAGTATCTGTGTGTGTGTCGGTGTGTCTATCTGCGCTCTTCTGCTCACACTATTGATCGCAGAGCTTCCAATCTTGGTATTTAGGTACATGAGATCCTGCAGGTGTGCACTGTTATGCAATTTTTCTCGATAGCACAAAACATTATTTTTTAACTACGCTGATGTCACACATGTTTTTCATTTAATAATATATATTTCGATAAAATAATTTTACAGGTAATTATAATTAAGAAAATCTTCTTACCTGTATTAATCGATCAAGCATTCGTTCACAATATTCCCTTTTTTAGACAGCTAAATCACTGATTAATCTTCTATAAAGAAAGCTGTATCAGATTCCAAATAATTAAGTGTATAACTAATTGATGACATGACTTTGTGCCTTTTAGACATTTAATGAAAGAATTAAATAAAAGAAGAAAAACATAAATTTGAATTTCCGAGCTAATAAATGCTCCGAACATTAATAGATCTACATAACGACTACAGACGGAAAAATTACATGTACACTGAAGCAGGTGCAAGCGGTTTCGTAGGCATGCGCAGATGCCTCATTTATTTGTTTTCACAGTTCGAATCGAAAGTAAAATGTTTTTGATAGTTTGTGAAATATATATATTGGGCAGATAATTGTTATATTGTGCAACACTCCACCTTGCACAATATATATTAAGTTTTCATTAGTTGCAGTTAATCTCTGTGTTAAATGAATGCCGCTTTAGGTAGTGCCTTAGTAAGCACATCGGCAGTCATATCCTTGCTTCAGATATATTTCAATTTAATAATTCCTTGTTCACACAACTGTTTAATTAAATGATATTTCACATCTATGTGCTTTGTCCGACTTTGGTACTCTGTGAATTTAATGCAGGCTTTAATGCAGTGAATTTAATGCAGTGAATTTAATGCAGTGAATTTAATGCATTTAATTTTTCAGATTCAGCGAATTTAATGCAGGCCTGATTGTCTTCATAAATAACGATTGGTTGATTTTGTTCCATGTCAAGATCTTTCAGTAGTTTTAATATTGATATTGTTTCCTTTGCTGCATTTCCAGCCGAGATATAGTCAGCTTCAGCTTTTGACAGT
The DNA here is from genome assembly GCA_963930645.1 of Salticus scenicus. Taxonomy (NCBI): domain Eukaryota; kingdom Metazoa; phylum Arthropoda; class Arachnida; order Araneae; family Salticidae; genus Salticus; species Salticus scenicus. The sequence goes on along the minus strand of OZ005652.1, from coordinate 338,679,279 downwards.
GCTATACAGTTCTGTTTCTTGGATGTCCAGTTAATCGGGGTTTTCCCAACAAAGTATACGTTACCACTTGTAGGTTTTCTATCAAGTGTGTCATTTGCCCAGTCAGCATCAGCAAAAACCTTTAAAATAGGTTCTTGATCAACATTATATTTTAATTTATAATCTTTAGTTGTGTTTAGGTATTTTATTACCTTTTTTTCGGCCTCCCAATCCTTTTCTCTAGGTTGTTCATTTCTACGACTAAGTATATTAACTGCTGCCGAGATATCCGGTCTGCTTAACGTTGCTATATACAACAGAGCTCCTACAGCTTGCCGATATTTGGTATTATTTGGTAAAACATTTTCAATTTTATCATCTTTCTGGTATCCCGGATCAAGTGGTGTGTTAACTAGTTTGGAATCTTGCAAATTAAATTTGTTTACTAGTTCATTTATTTTATTTTTCTGATGTATTGCTAATGTCCCATTATCACCTCTTTCTATTTGTATTCCTAAATATTTGTTTACTTGGCCTAGATTTGTGATTTCAAATTCGTTTTCAAGTTCCTTTATTACTTCGTATATTTCCTTTTTGTTTCCTGCCAGCAATATGTCGTCGACATATATAGGTAAGTAAACTGTATTATTGTCCTTTGTCCTTTTGTATAAACACTTGTCTGATTCACAGGCAGTAAAATTTAATTTGATTAGTGTATCATTGATTTTAGTATTCCAAGACCTGGCTGCTTGTTTGTGGCCATATATGGCCTTTTGTAATTTGCAGACCTTTTCCTATTGTCCTGGTGTTATGAAGCCTTCTGGCTGGTTCATAAAAATGTCTTCTTCTAGTTCTCCGTGGAGGAAAGCGGTTTTCACGTCAACGTGAGTTAACTCCAAATTTTTATATAATGCATTTATCAAAAAGTTTCTGATTGTTGTATGAGAAGCCACTGGGGCAAAAGTCTCATCATAATCAGTTCCTAACTTTTGACTAAAACCTTTTGCCACGAGTCTTGCTTTGTATTTTTCAATTTTGCCGGAGTCATTGTATTTTGCTTTAAAAGCTCATTTAGAGCCAACAATGTGTGTATTAGGTGGAGGATCAACAAGATCCCATGTTTCATTTTTATTTAATGATTTTATTTCTTCTTCCGCTGCTTCTAACCATTTTTCTCTCTCAATAGGAGTTTTCATGTTTACTATATCGTCAAATGTTTTCGGTTCAATATAACTTGTATTAGTTGACAGAAAAACAAAACGTTCAGGAGGTACCCCTTTGTTTATTCTATCTGACCTCCTTAGAGTTTGTGTATTCTGTATTTCATTATGTTCTTCTGTTACATCATTTTCATTGTTTAGAATAACAGGAATTTTAGATTCTTCATTAATTGTATTTTGGTCAATGTTTCGAGAATGTTCGTGAGTTTCATGCTCTTCGAGAAATTTTACTGTTCTGCAGATTTTTATGTTATTTTTTACATAAATCCTATATCCTTTACTTTTTAGATCATAGCCCATAAAAATTACTGGCTTCCCTTTATCGTCCAACTTTTTTCTATCAGTTTTGTTCACATAAACATAAGCTTTGCAGCCAAATGTTCTTATATTTTAGAGGTCTGGTTTCATACCAGTCCAAAGCTCATATGGTGTCTTTTCACGGGCACTTGTTGGTAGTGTGTTTTGTAAATAGTTTGCTGTCATTAAAGCTTCTCCTCAAAAATTTTTATTTAATTGACTTTCATTTAACATGCATCTGGTCATTTCGACCAAAGTACGGTTTTTCCTTTCCGCTACGCCGTTCTGTTGAGAACAATGGGGCACAATCAGTTGGTGTTGTATACCCTCATTTTGAAGAAATTTTTCAAATTCTTTATTCATATATTCAACACCATTGTCAGAATGCAAAATTTTAATTTTCCTTCCAAATATATTGGAAGTTAGTGCACGGTAATTTTTGCAATCTTCTAAAGCTTCATATTTATTTTTCAGCAGATATATATAAGTGTAGCGGCTATAGTCATCTATGAAGGTGAGAAAATAACTTTTTCCACCCACCGTATAGGTGTCTGGAATGGGCCACAGAGGTCGGAATGTATTATATCTAATGTTTGTTTTGTCTTGTGTGTAGCTACTTTGGGGTATGAATCATTTTCCAATTTTGACATAATACAAATTTCACAATTATCATCGTGTTTAAAATTGTTCAGTTTAATTCCCATTGCCATGTCTTTACTGACGAGTTCTTTTATTTGTTTGATAACTGTGCCATAGTTTAACACAATTTTTATTATCGCAAGTTTGTGTTATGTTTATTTTTTCTTCTATGTTTTCATTCGTTTTAACTTCATACAAATTGTCAGTTACTGTTCCAAAAATATATTCTTCGTTTTTAAATTAAATTTCACAAGTGTTTTCTTTAAATATTGCCTGACAACCATTCTCGGTTGCCCATTTATTGAAATTAAATTTGTGGCAATTTCAGGAATAAAAAGAGTGTCTTTGAGTATAATGTGTTTGGTTTCGTTTTTAGAATTTCTTACTTCTAACTTTACATCTCCACAACCTTGTGAGATTACTGATTGACCATTGACTAACATAACTTGTGTTTTATCATTGTTTTTAAATGATATGAATTTTTCCATACTATTGCACACATGGCTTGAACTCCCGCTATCTACAATGAAAGAGTTTCTGTTTGAATTTCCTACCACAAAAGTTAGATGTTTGATTTTATTTTCCGTTTCTCGTATCATATTTGATCTTTGTTTGTTTTTATATTTATTGCGATTGTAGAAATTACTTTGATAATTATTTGGATTTTTATAGCCGTTATTCTCTTTGGGTTTATATTCATTGCTTTCTCTATTTTTTAAATGTCATCAATCGCTTTTATTATGCGAACTCTTTTTGCAATAATTGCAAAACTTTCGTGGTGGTGTTTTATTTTTAATGTGCATTTTATATGCGCTTTCATTATTTGTTTGATTGTTTTCTGATCTTTTTAGATCTTCGTCTAGTAACTTTCCCCTAATGAATTCTGGTGTTAAGACTTCCTGATCTCGAGATTCAATTGCAGTAATCAAAGTATCAAAACTTGAAGGAAGAGAGCACAGCGTAAGAGCTGACATGTGCTCATCATTTATCACTTCACCTATAGCGGTCAGTCTATCACGGATCTGATATATGTACGTTAGATGTTGAGATAGGTCTTCACCCTCTGCTAGTTTAGCCGAGTATAACTTTCTCAACAAAAATAATTTACTCGATAGATTTGAACGTTCATGAATTCTTTTTAAAGTGTCCCACGTTTGCCTAGCTGTCGCGAGATTTTCTATGTGTACAATTTGATCGTCTTCTATCGATAAATTAATGATCGCTTTAGCTTTGCGATGCTTTATTGTCCACTCAGTAGTGATAGGATTGGGAGCTTCGTCTGTTATCAATTCAAACAAATTCTCCTTACATAACATCATTTCTATTTTGAACTTCCACAAACTCAATTTTTCGATCATTGAAATATCTTTTGCAAAAGCCATTTTAGCATTATTATTTAATCACTGCAAATATTTTGATTATATAATATGTCCTTTCTTATTATACTTAAATACAATTCAATTAAGTTTTTCTTTTCATTCTTTTTGTTTCTAGAACACATATACTTCTCAAACCGAAACTTTTGGTTTCAATTCTATTTCGAATGGATGCTTTTTAAATCGATTTTTTTTTTCAATTCATTTATTACTTTTGTATTTTTAATATATTCCATTTCATATTATCTTAAAATAGAATATTATACTTATATCTATATAAATGAATTTATGTATATAGAAAGTGTGACATCATTTTCTCAGTCTCATAATCTGTTATGCAATTTTTCTCGATAGCACAAAACATTATTTTTTAACTACGCTGATGTCACACATGTTTTTCATTTAATAATATATATTTCGATAAAATAATTTTACAGGTAATTATAATTAAGAAAATCTTCTTACCTGTATTCATCGATCAATCATCCGTTCACAATATTCCGTTTTTTAGATAGCTAAATCACTGATTAATCTTCTATAAAGAAAGCTGTATCAGATTCCAAATAATTAAGTGTATAACTAATTGATGACATGACTTTGTGCCTTTTAGACATTTAATGAAAGAATTAAATAAAAGAAGAAAAACATAAATTTGAATTTCCGAGCTAATAAATGCTCCGAACATTAATAGATCTACATAACGACTGCAGACGGAAAAATTACATGTACACTGAAGCAGGTTCAAGCAGTTTCGTAGGCATGCGCAGATGCCTCATTTATTTGTTTTCACAGTTCGAATCGAAAGTAAAATGTTTTTGATAGTTTGTGAAATATATATATTGGGCAGATAATTGTTATATTGTGCAACACTCCACCTTGCACAATATATATTAAGCTTTCATTAGTTGCAGTTAATCTCTGTGTTAAATGAATGCCGCTTTAGGTAGTGCCTTAGTAAGCACATCGGCAGTCATATCCTTGCTTCAGTTATATTTCAATTTAATAATTCCTTGTTCACACAACTGTTTAATTAAATGATATTTCACATCTATGTGCTTTGTCCGACTTTGGTACTCTGTGAATTTAATTTAGGCTTTAATGCAGTGAATTTAATGCAGTGAATTTAATGCAGTGAATTTAATGCATTTAATTTTTCAGATTCAGCGAATTTAATGCAGGCCTGATTGTCTTCATAAATAACGATTGGTTGATTTTGTTCCATGTCAAGATCTTTCAGTAGTTTTAATATTGATATTGTTTCCTTTGCTGCATTTCCAGCCGAGATATAGTCAGCTTCAGCTTTTGACAGTGCTATGCAGTTCTGTTTCTTGGATGTCCAGTTAATCGGGGTTTTCCCAACAAAGTATACGTTACCACTTGTAGGTTTTCTATCAAGTGTGTCATTTGCCCAGTCAGCATCAGCAAAAACCTTTAAAATAGGTTCTTGATCAACATTATATTTTAATTTATAATCTTTAGTTGTGTTTAGGTATTTTATTACCTTTTTTGCGGCCTCCCAATCCTTTTCTCAAGGTTGTTCATTTCTACGACTAAGTATATTAACTGCTGCCGAGATATCCGGTCTGCTTAACGTTGCTATATACAACAGAGCTCCTACAGCTTGCCGATATTTGGTATTATTTGGTAAAACATTTTCAATTTTATCATCTTTCTGGTATCCCGGATCAAGTGGTGTGTTAACTAGTTTGGAATCTTGCAAATTAAATTTGTTTACTAGTTCATTTATTTTATTTTTCTGATGTATTGCTAATGTCCCATTATCACCTCTTTCTATTTGTATTCCTAAATATTTGTTTACTTGACCTAGATTTGTGATTTCAAATTCGTTTTCAAGTTCCTTTATTGCTTCGTATATTTCCTTTTTGTTTCCTGCCAGCAATATGTCGTCGACATATATAAGTAAGTAAACTGTATTATTGTCCTTTGTCCTTTTGTATAAACACTTGTCTGATTCACAGGCAGTAAAATTTAATTTGATTAGTGTATCATTGATTTTAGTATTCCAAGACCTGGCTGCTTGTTTGTGGCCATATATGGCCTTTTGTAATTTGCAGACCTTTTCCTATTGTCCTGGTGTTATAAAGCCTTCTGGCTGGTTCATAAAAATGTCTTCTTCTAGTTCTCCGTGGAGGAAAGCGGTTTTCACGTCAACGTGAGTTAACTGCAAATTTTTATATAATGCATTTATCAAAAAGTTTCTGATTGTTGTATGAGAAGCCACTGGGGCAAAAGTCTCATCATAATCAGTTCCATACTTTTGACTAAAACCTCTTGCCACGAGTCTTGCTTTGTATTTTTCAATTTTGCCGGAGTCATTGTATTTTGCTTTAAAAGCTCATTTAGAGCCAACAATGTGTGTATTAGGTGGAGGATCAACAAGATCCCATGTTTCATTTTTATTTAATGATTTTATTTCTTCTTCCGCTGCTTCTAACCATTTTTCTCTCTCAATAGGAGTTTTCATGTTTACTATATCGTCAAATGTTTTCGGTTCAATATAACTTGTATTAGTTGACAGAAAAACAAAACGTTCAGGAGGTACCCCTTTGTTTATTCTATCTGACCTCCTTAGAGTTTGTGTATTCTGTATTTCATTATGTTCTTCTGTTACATCATTTTCATTGTTTAGAATAACAGGAATTTTAGATTCTTCATTAATTGTATTTTGGTCAATGTTTCGAGAATGTTCGTGAGTTTCATGCTCTTCGTGAAATTTTACTGTTCTGCAGATTTTTATGTTATTTTTTACATAAATCCTATATCCTTTACTTTTTAGATCATAGCCCATAAAAATTACTGGCTTCCCTTTATCGTCCAACTTTTTTCTATCAGTTTTGTTCACATAAACATAAGCTTTGCAGCCAAATGTTCTTATATTTTAGAGGTCTGGTTTCATACCAGTCCAAAGCTCATATGGTGTCTTTTCACGGGCACTTGTTGGTAGTGTGTTTTGTAAATAGTTTGCTGTCATTAAAGCTTCTCCCCAAAAATTTTTATTTAATTGACTTTCATTTAACATGCATCTGGTCATTTCGACCAAAGTACGGTTTTTCCTTTCCGCTACGCCGTTCTGTTGAGAACAATGGGGCACAATCAGTTGGTGTTGTATACCCTCATTTTGAAGAAATTTTTCAAATTCTTTATTCATATATTCAACACCATTGTCAGAATGCAAAATTTTAATTTTCCTTCCAAATATATTGGAAGTTAGTGCATGGTAATTTTTGCAATCTTCTAAAGCTTCATATTTATTTTTCAGCAGATATATATAAGTGTAGAGGCTATAGTCATCTATGAAGGTGAGAAAATAACTTTTTCCACCCACCGTATAGGTGTCTGGAATGGGCCACAGAGGTCAGAATGTATTATATCTAATGTTTGTTTTGTCTTGTGTGTAGCTACTTTGGGGTATGAATCATTTTCCAATTTTGACATAATACAAATTTCACAATTATCATCGTGTTTAAAATTGTTCAGTTTAATTCCCATTGCCATGTCTTTACTGACGAGTTCTTTTATTTGTTTGATAACTGTGCCATAGTTTAACACAATTTTTATTATCGCAAGTTTGTGTTATGTTTATTTTTTCTTCTATGTTTTCATTCGTTTTAACTTCATACAAATTGTCAGCTACTGTTCCAAAAATATATTCTTCGTTTTTAAATTAAATTTCACAAGTGTTTTCTTTAAATATTGCCTGACAACCATTCTCGGTTGCCCATTTATTGAAATTAAATTTGTGGCAATTTCAGGAATAAAAAGAGTGTCTTTGAGTATAATGTGTTTGGTTTCGTTTTTAGAATTTCTTACTTCTAACTTTACATCTCCACAACCTTGTGAGATTACTGATTGACCATTGACTAACATAACTTGTGTTTTATCATTGTTTTTAAATGATATGAATTTTTCCATACTATTGTACACATGGCTTGAACTCCCGCTATCTACAATGAAAGAGTTTCTGTTTGAATTTCCTACCACAAAAGTTAGATTTTTGATTTTATTTTCCGTTTCTCGTATCATATTTGATCTTTGTTTGTTTTTATATTTATTGCGATTGTAGAAATTACTTTGATAATTATTTGGATTTTTATAGCCGTTATTCTCTTTGGGTTTATATTCATTGCTTTCTCTATTTTTTAAATGTCATCAATCGCTTTTATTATGCGAACTCTTTTTGCAATAATTGCAAAACTTTCGTGGTGGTGTTTTATTTTTAATGTGCATTTTATATGCGCTTTCATTATTTGTTTGATTGTTTTCTGATCTTTTTAGATCTTCGTCTAGTAACTTTCCCCTAATGAATTCTGGTGTTAAGACTTCCTGATCTCGAGATTCAATTGCAGTAATCAAAGTATCAAAACTTGGAGGAAGAGAGCACAGCGTAAGAGCTGACATGTGCTCATCATTTATCACTTCACCTATATCGGTCAGTCTATCACGGATCTGATATATGTACGTTAGATGTTGAGATAGGTCTTCACCCTCTGCTAGTTTAGCCGAGTATAACTTTCTCAACAAAAATAATTTACTCGATAGATTTGAACGTTCATGAATTCTTTTTAAAGTGTCCCACGTTTGCCTAGCTGTCGCGAGATTTTCTATGTGTACAATTTGATCGTCTTCTATCGATAAATTAATGATCGCTTTAGCTTTGCGATGCTTTATTGTCCACTCAGTAGTGATAGGATTGGGAGCTTCGTCTGTTATCAATTCAAACAAATTCTCCTTACATAACATCATTTCTATTTTGAACTTCCACAAACTCAATTTTTCGATCATTGAAATATCTTTTGCAAAAGCCATTTTAGCATTATTATTTAATCACTGCAAATATTTTGATTATATAAGATGTCCTTTCTTATTATACTTAAATACAATTCAATTAAGTTTTTCTTTTCATTCTTTTTGTTTCTAGAACACATATACTTCTCAAACCGAAACTTTTGGTTTCAATTCTATTTCGAATGGATGCTTTTTAAATCGATTTTTTTTTTCAATTCATTTATTACTTTTGTATTTTTAATATATTCCATTTCATATTATCTTAAAATAGAATATTATACTTATATCTATATAAATGAATTTATGTATATAGAAAGTGTGACATCATTTTCTCAGTCTCATAATCTGTTATGCAATTTTTCTCGATAGCACAAAACATTATTTTTTAACTACGCTGATGTCACACATGTTTTTCATTTAATAATATATATTTCGATAAAATAATTTTACAGGTAATTATAATTAAGAAAATCTTCTTACCTGTATTCATCGATCAATCATCCGTTCACAATATTCCGTTTTTTAGATAGCTAAATCACTGATTAATCTTCTATAAAGAAAGCTGTATCAGATTCCAAATAATTAAGTGTATAACTAATTGATGACATGACTTTGTGCCTTTTAGACATTTAATGAAAGAATTAAATAAAAGAAGAAAAACATAAATTTGAATTTCCGAGCTAATAAATGCTCCGAACATTAATAGATCTACATAACGACTACAGACGGAAAAATTACATGTACACTGAAGCAGGTGCAAGCGGTTTCGTAGGCATGCGCAGATGCCTCATTTATTTGTTTTCACAGTTCCAATCGAAAGTAAAATGTTTTTGATAGTTTGTGAAATATATATATTGGGCAGATAATTGTTATATTGTACAACATGCACCTCATCGAAATTTTTTCAAATTTCGAATTTGAATTTTTTAAATTAAGGTTTTTTCGATTTTAAATATTGGCTTTAATGCTTCATTTTTCATAAATTTAATTCTTTGATTGTAATCGTCTGCATATATTAGCAACGGTTATTTCACTATTTATTTTTTATTTAAGACATTCTTTTAAAGGCGAAATTCTTTTTTTTTTTTTTTCTTTTATTTATTGAAAATCAAATGGTAATGCAATATAAATAAATTGTTATCTATATGTATAATTTTTATAGTATAACAACTTTTTATTTTTCATTTTTAATTAATTCCTTTAAAATAAAAATCCTTTTTTTTTTTCAGTTTATAATATTTATTGGGTGAAAAATTGGTAGTATATAGTGCAAAAGGATTAAACTGATTAAAATCCATTTGTTTTTCATGTATTTAATTCCTTTAAATAAAATCTACTTTTTATTTTATTTTGTTACACTGGTCGGAACCAAATCGTAATACAGTGTAATAACGGGAGCTATAAAACACGTGGTTGAAAAACAAAAACATATAATAGATGCTGAAATACAGTCATCATTAAAATCGTATATCTTAAATAACAGAAGATCCACATGTCGTCGACAAATACCCAGATTGAAGTGCCCGGGAAAGACCTTTTTGCAGACAGTGGGAACCTGGACCCCCCGATGCAGCACGGGCGGAAAAAAGTGCTGCCGTAGGCATCGGGTACTCGAAGCAAGGTTTAGAGCAATTTCAATGTTTATTTATTTATTTATTTGTGTATAAATTATTATTAAGTTTCTATTAAGTTTTTATTTATAATGTGATGGAAAAAATAAATACTGATCCAATTCTTTTGAAAATTCCTTTAAATATAGTGACCAGCGAAGCGGGCGTAGCCTGCTAGTTTTTAATAATTTGGTGTTAATGCCTTCGGGTTCCCTATCTGTTGGACTGTCTGAATTCTAACTCCCGTAAATATTAATGGCATTTTTTGAAATTCGTATATGTTAATCATATTTACTATCGAATGTTGCCTATTGAAAATGAAATACATTCCACTTCTGATTTATGTACAGGGACACCCAAAATCATTCCAAAGCATTGCATTCTATAAGAGGTATTCTATAAACCATATTTTAATAACTTTACTTTGCAGTAATTTTAATGAAATTCAAAAATATTATTTACATGCGCGAAAAAATGTCTTCTATAGTATAAAACTTAGCATTAAGATTTGCTGTACCGCATAGAAATATTCCGATATTTAAGGGCTATATAAGGAAATAGCTAGAATTACATTTTTATTTGAAATAAGCAGTGCAACACTTTCTGACAATATTTACTAGTGAAAAATGGTTTGAATTTGAATTAGTCTATATGTCTCTTTGAATATCCAATGTCTATCTGTCCGTCTACCCGCCTCCATCGTCCTTATTTTTATTTATTTATTTTTTTAATGATATAGGCTATGCATGTAAACAATTGTATGTTTCCTACTGAAAATGACATTAGTAGGCCCTGTACAAAGGGTTTGTAAACAAGAAAAGCTTAAAAATGCCAATAGGTTGCGTTTTATGAGAGATATTTTAATAAATCACATTTAAATAACTTTCTATTCCAAAAATAATAATCACATTGGCATTTATTGTTAATATGCAACAATAAGGATTTCTTTAGAATATGATATGTTTAGCATTCGGAATTACAGGGTTGGGCTAAAATATTGAGATACATTAAGGACTACAGTTGAAAATTGTCTGGATTATATTTCGTCGGTTTTGAGTATTTTTAACATTTTCCAACAATGTTAAAGTGTGGATATGAATTCAACTAGTATATATATCCATCTCTTTGTCCGTTGTGTTATAAGGTAACCAACCAAAGAACATAGCAAACGACGCAATGAGTACGTACATTTCGAAAGTGTTAAGAATCAATGCAAACTGCATGATTCTTTTTTGTTTATGTATGAAGTTGATATATAAAAGTCAAAACTCTTACCTTCAGATAAAAATTCATATTTTTTATCGCTATGTGAAATGACCACCGCGACATCCCATGTCAAATCAACACAAAAAATCTGCATTTTTAACCTGACCTCTTCAGATTTTAATGAAATTGGGCTCATTCATTTTTTCTCTAGAGAAATAAATGTATACTAAGTAATCAGATCCTAACTTTTTTAGTGTTTGGTATACAAGGCTGCAAAAATGGGCAAAAAATGCAAATTTTCGCTGATTTATAAATTAAAATGAAACCCTCCATCAGTATTTCAGTACTGAAAATGTGTACAGAATATTTTATGATTTCATTTGAGTATTAAAAGGAAAATAGTTAATTACAATGCTTTTGTATTTATGATAAAGATGCGGAGGTTATTTAAATAATATTTCAGTTAATTTAAAAATTATGTTTCGTTTGTTTAGTTCTTAAAATAATTATTAAATTCTTTCTTGCTACAGTGATAATTTAAATATCAACTAGGATAATGTTAAATTAAAAAAAAATTATCTTTTACTGACTATGTGATTACAATGATAATTACTTAATTAATTATGTTTACATAAAGATGAAAAATAAATATATCGCAGTAGTTAAAATGAGTTTTATTACGACAAAGTATATTATTTATTTTAGACAGCGATTTTTTTCGTGGGCAACTTTTTTAACTTTTCACTTTGAATGAACGTGCATGTAAACAGTTTTGTTTTCATTTAACATATACATAGCTGAAAGTTTGCTATTGTATCTGTCCAGATTATTAGATTTTATCAAAAATTGATATATATATAAATAAGGACAAAATGTAGCTAAGTTACATTTTTTAGTTCAAATGTATTATTGATTAAAAAGTTGTTAAGTAAAAACCCCATTATAACTTTAAAATGATTTAAAAAAGAAGAAAGAATTGGTGCCAAAAATAAATAATTAATTAAGTCAGTGAATATATATTTTTTTATGTCAAAAAAAAAAAAAAAAAAAAAAAAAAAAAGAACGTTCAAACTTTTTTTTAAAACAATTAAAATAACATTGAGAAAAATCGTGCTAAAGAAATAAAACAGCTTCAGTGTAGAAACCTTTTGCGAAATTTTAAACTTAGCAGCGAATTACCACGGAAGTTTCTCGCCAAGAACTTACTTGTGTAATCACGATAGCCGTTTTAATTCATGGTTGAATTGACAAAAAAATTTAAAAACTGCCAAAGGTCTCCTAAATTAAAGCTGTACCAAAAAAATAATAATAATAATAATAATTTTTAATAACAATAATAAGATTTCTTAATAATATGTTCCATTTGTAAAAACTTTTACATATTCCAAATCGATTGTTAACTATTTGTATTAACAATTATCAGAATGAACAGGTTGAAGTATTAGTTACCGTTTTATAGTATGAGAACCTGTCACGTTCGTGAGGTAAATTTTTAGTGAAGATAGTATTGTGAGATGCTCTTCTTAGCCAAAGTCGTTGAACATATAAATTAAAGTAATCAGAAAATGTAAATAAAAACATAAAAAAAGATTAATTTTATTATAAGATTTTTAAATTTTTAAGTTGTATCACGGTATATTAGTACGACAAGACTATTTCCTTCAGACAGCAAGTAAGCGTTATCCCATTTTTTGTATTACATCTTGAATTTCCCATGACACCCGTCTATTACCATTTAATTTCTTAAACTAATTAAAAATATTATATCAACTCTGTAAAAACTTTTATGTTATTCAAAACCTATTGATAAGTGATACATTCATATATTTTGGAGATGACTTTTTAATATTTATTGGCAATATCTTGTACATATGTATTGAAGATAGATTCTGAATATTTGTCGGCTATTACTTCTGGATATGTATTGATGATTGATTCTGATTATTTGTTGGCTACATCTTCTGTATATAACCAACATTTATTCGAAATTTGAAATTTGCTACCGAAATAGCTCGATCGTTTCTCGCCAAGAAGTTTACTTACGCAATATGCTCTACCCACCTGACGTCAGAGGTCCCATGATAGGTGAAAAACAAACAGCAGACGAAGTCTTCTATGTATCTGTAGCGATTTCTGAAATAACATATTTTCTATTCTTATTTTTGATCAATCGTATTTATTCTGTGTTATTTTTTTATACATCATCATTTTTAATCCCATTTATATCATTATTCATCATCTTTTGTTTGCTGTATACATTTACAATCGTCATTTAGTTTATATTTGTTGTTGATGTTCATGGGGAACATGTACAATACTCTGATTTTTGGTACTTAAATCATTGACAGTGCAACATCGTACGGTGTAACGCCATTTAGGCCAGTAACTAAGTTAAGTAATTGTTGTAACATCTTTATGCAATTAAATTTAATTGAAAACATTTTAAAGTTTCAAAAAATTCCACAAGAACAAGCTATTATTTATTGCTAGATCAGTTAACGTAACAGTTACACTACAGCATACAAAAATTGATTCTTACAGATGAAAATAAATAAATACATAAAGTTTTTTTTTTTTAATAATTAAATTTGCAAACACAGTTATTCTACTGTTTACAAATGCACAATATTACTTTTATTTTATTTTATATTAAATAATAACACTTTTGTTCTTAAGAACAATATTTAATTGAATTCGATCCTCAGAATTTGATTCTTTGTTTTCCTTTATCACATGATTGAGCAGACGACGCTGGGAATAGCCCATTGCAACACCCATTTTAATTCATTCGAACAAAATGAGAACAAAATGAGAACAAAGATATTAAAACCTCCAAGGGGCTTCTATGTTAAATCTACATTAAAGTAATTTTAAGTAATTTATAAAGTAACCGATGCTAGGGAAAGAAATACAGATGCTGCATGCCTTTATATGGGACAATAGATTAAAATAAGGCCTTTTGGGTTAAATTACATTTTGTTTACAAAAAACGTACGCAGAATATTACTTTTTTCATCTAGTAATTGATTTAAGTTCATTTTTTGATAATATTCATATCACTAACGTCTGGGGAAAAGAAAAATAAATTTTGGCTATATTTCCAAATTTTACGGTCCACTGAGTCAAAAAATCTGATTTTCATTGATTGGTCTGTATGTGTGCCGTATATATCACTATAGCTCAAGAACAAATATTAGCATGAAGTCCAAACTAAGTATTCTGAAACTGTATCACATAGGAGTACTACGTGAAAACGTTTGCCAAGATCAAACAAATGGTTCATTTCGAAGTGCATACAAGAGAATTCATATACATTACGTCTATGTGCAAAATTTCTGATTGTACAGTTTAACACTTTGAGACTGCACTGAACAATATGCAATGTGTATGCAGGGTGTTTTAAAACTATGTGTCAGAAATGTAAATGCAAGTAGAGGGGACACAAATAACCAGATTGATTTCGTATAGGAAAGCAACGTTGAAATGATAATACGAAAGGAATTATTAACAACAATGAAGCAAAATGACAAGTAAAGACTGAGTAAAGCAACAATTTATCTATTAATTAGCTTACAATAACTGTTCAAAATCCGACCACAAAATGCAATGCAACACCAAACGCGACGGCGTATGGATTGGTGTATAATATTAAATTCGTCAGGCATGTTACATATATATACACACTTCCAGCAGAAACAGGTATTCGGGCAACAAGACTTTCTTCAGATGTTGGAGTATCGTTTACCATGCGAAAGTGACCCTAAAAGTTTAAATACAAGCACATCAAATCTTGGTATCAACTAGCAGATCGATAAGTTTTATAAGTTCTGGTCTTACCAACCTACTTTACCAACTCTGGTACTAGAAAGCGTTCAAATGATTCCTGATATTTTTGCTTATGTGAGCATGCATTCCATCGTGCTGGATCCACATTCATGTGTTAACAACTGGAGGAACATCGGCTAGAAATTCAGGTAAGAGTTCTTACAGGAAGATGCTGTATGCATTTTAATATAATTCATTCATATTTTAGACAAAGAAAAAAATTACTTAGTTGCAAAAAATTTAATTGTTCTCATCTCTCTCTCTCTCTCTCTCTCTCTCTCTACATATATGTGTGTGTGTGTGTTAATCGCCAAATCCTTAAGCAGAAATACATTTATATTTAAAAGGAAACAAGAAATATAAATTTTTATCTATATTTATTTTGCTAAATGCTCCAAACTAATTTTTACGTCGTCCAAAATAAAAATGTATCAAAACACAAAACAATTAAATGTATGGAAAATAATTAATTGGCAAAATAGTACCGAGGAACAGTACAAATATATGTATATATATTTATAGAAAATAATAATCCAGATTGTGTATTAAGTAAAGATAATAATAATAATAATAATAAAACAGTTTAATATTTAATTTTTAATGTAATTTATTTTAAAACACAGGTGTATCAATTAAGACCTCAATGCAATATATTTATAAATGAAAAGTAGGTAAAATTATGTACGTGATAAATAAATGCACAAAATTAAAACTTTAATTTTTGAATAAAATTGCTCTTGTCTATAAATTTCTTTTCCATTATTTATTTAACTCATGTCCTAAAAATGTAACATTTTTATTTAAAATTATATTTTGGTAATAAATTCCGTGTGTCTGAGTTTCGTGTAAATAACGATGCTTTAGAGTTTGTATGGCCCTGAGATCGTAGTGATGGGGTTAAAATGGTCTTCGTCTCATTTAATCATGTACGAGTATTTCAAAATATTAGCAGTTGTACATAATGAGGTGCAAAAATATGGAGTGTAAAAAATCCTGCACAATATTAAAAAATAACATGCAAGAATTAACAAAGAAATTTCTTTTATAACAATAGCAACCTAAATCGCAATAAAAAAAAGTGTAGAATCATTAGTGAATATTGTAAACATTTTTCTATTTAATGTTGTATTATTAATGTCAGTAATTTGAAATTTAGGTATACATTTGTAATACATGGATAAATTAATCATTAAAATATCTGAGTCTTGTTTATTTTATTATTATTATTATTTTAGATAGATATACTGTTTATTTACTACTTATAATAAATGCTAATGTTAGGCATTTTATTAATTTAAGTTTCAAAAATTTGCATGTTTTTCGGCTGTCAACACAAGAATTTATTCACCTGATGGCCACGCCATTTTGGAGATAGAAATGCTTTACTGAGACTATATTTTACATGCTTCGATACATTTATATTATCCGATTTTTTGAATAGTTTTATTAATGTCAGTAATTTCAAATATATGTATAAATTTGTAATAGTTACAATCGGCAGCAAAAGTATCCGAGCAGTAGCGAAAATTCCTATATAAAAAAAACTACACTTAATACTGTTTTTTTTTTTTTTTTTTTTTTTTTTTTAATAAATCCTTGTCGAATCATGTTCTTAGACTGGCTAAGAATATTATTCGACAAGGATTTATTCAACAAAACAGTATTAAGTGTACTTTTTTTGTATAGGAATTTTTGATAGTATTCGGATAGTTTTGCTGCCGACTGTAAGATGGTGATTTATGCTATTACTCATGCAGATCTGAGACTTCTCCGGTTCTATATAAATTTGTATTAAGTAGAATTGGAAAATCTATCCATTTAACAATCTGATAATTTTCCGATTCGCTTACCATTTTTAACAAATACATTTCAAATTTTCATACACTTCTAAAATAATGCACATAAGTAAAATAAGGTAATCGATTAGGATTTATTTTTAGGATCCTTACTATTCTCTTAAATCCTTTTCGTTTCTCCTTGTTATCATCTTCACAGTAAATCTCAAGAAATATACTACAGAAATGAAATACGTTATTATAGTCTAAAATAAACTAATGGAAAATAGCAAGAATACGAATTCTCCATAGAGATGTTTGTAGCTTGGAAATTACATTTCATATTATCTAAAGTAAGAGTGGTTCAATAACGAGGAATGTAGAATGAAATATGTAGTAACGAAATTAGTAAAAGAATGTGTTGTTATATGCTATAAGGTTTTAATATATTCATAAATGGTTGGTAAATGCATATAAATATGTCTTTGCGTATCGTTGTACATTTGACTTGCATACGTAATTTCAAAATATATTATCTGTCAGTATAAATATATTTGCAACTTATTGAAATGAATAATATCATAAAAAATAGATATAATTTTAAAATTCAATTTTGTTTTATGGCTGAAAAAATTATAATATTTTATTGCATATTTTTATGACGCAACTAAAATAATATTTAATAGAATGATTTTGTAAAACTATTGGTATTTTCAATTTAAATGCATATTCCTGAATTTATGGTGGTGTAATATATAATAAAGAGTACAAAATTAAGCTTTACATGTCAAAGAAATAAACAGACTTTATTTGAAATTTTTCTTCGGAAAAGTATAAGAATAATGAAAATAACTTTTTCTGAATATTATAACTGAAACAAATGTGCCTAATTTTATAAAGATCCTACTTAAAATGAATCAGTGCAAACATTTTTAGATATTTTTTATCCTGCTTTAATGATTTTTTTTTCCAAAAACAACGTGAATTAAATAGGCAAAGTCATTTAAGAAAGTCTCTCTTGGAGGACATCTGACACTAGCCTAAACCATTCGCACAGACATACAATTTTCACCCACCCACTATCACCACTGTAATCACTACTTTCTGTACTTATATATATATATATATATATATATATGATATTTATAATGTTAACATAAATAATTTATTTATGGTTACATAATAAATAATACTATTTTGCAAGTTCAAAAATTAATGTATATATTGTTGCGAATTCAGAGTTCGTATAGTGTTCCTGAGTAGATAACAGACCTTCCGAGGCTTAAAATTTATTTTCAGAATATTCCAGAAGATTACAAGTCTGTCAACCAAGTATCAGCTTCAGATACATCAGAAAACACAATGTTAGCTGACATCAAACACAACACAGCTTAACCTGTATAATAAACATAGAACACAGCATAAGCTGTGTGATATAGCAGCTTATAGTCATTAGCAGGAGCTCCGTCAGAGAGTTCCTAACACGTCAATGACTTGACTTCAACTAAATTCAGGACGACTAAAATGCGATCCTATTCGTAGCATTGTATATTTCCAAAATTTTCTGACTATTGCATGGAAAATTTGATTTAGAGCTTATCGGTAATCGAAACATAAATAATAAAGATTTACTCGCCAAAATCACCAAAAGTCCGGTCTTGCGCTAAAAGCTGGTAGATGTGATATGCCGGGTTCGATCCCAGTTCGAGTTCGTCTGCCTAGCCGTTCGGAGTTTTTCATAGTTTTGTCCGAAACTTGCGTAAATACGGGCTAGGACCCCCCAGAGAGACTCTGGGTACTCTCCTTTAGGCCTAGGAGACACGTGCTATTTTAATGCCAAACGAAGGTTGAAATGAAAAAAAAAATAACAATTTATAACTGATATGTATGTCTTTAGTACAACCCTTGGTCAAGAGGTGAAAACCAAGCTGTACAATTTATAATACAAGAACTAAATCGCATGCAACAATAACACGAGAATATAGAAAGCAGAATTAAATTATTAACTATTTACTCTGTATACAAATAAGAACATTATGTACAATTATTGCATTACACGTATACAAATTGAGAAATACTGATGACCTTAATAAGGTGCTAACTTATCATAATGCGCTACATTTGGTTTTGATGGAAATGATTTAGTAATCCGTACTACGACCCATTCAGTCTTTTTAGGACTGTATAGGGACCATGCAAATTTGACTGTAGCTAGGAAAGGGAGAAAGTCCTTTGCGTCAAACAGAGTGCCATTATGTCGCCTTCATCGAATTTGTGTTGTATGGATTTTATGTACTATCCTGTCTACATTTTCCCTCTCACCATGTGAATCCACTGCCGAGCAAAGTTGTGTACATTATCGAATTGGGGCTGGAGGTCTCGGATGTATTCCACTGTTGTTGAACGAGCACCTGGTGGAAAACCAAACAGGAGATCACACGGAGGACGAAGTTTACGTTCAAAAAGCATTTATGTTAATATAGCCAGTGGGTTCGTGGACAGCATTTCTATACGCCAGCAAGAGCAAGAGTAACTTCAAGTTGAAATCTTGATGGTTCCTTGATACAAAAAGAGAGAGATTATTAAAAATAGTTCCATTAAAACTTTCGAACATGCTGCCCGATTCGAGATGTAGAGGTTTTCCTGATTTTTTGAGTTTTGATTGATTTCGTTCTTTCGGGTCTCTACATGCCGCACAAGCAAGACGTCTGCACGGGCCGAAATTTTGAGGTCCGGCCCGTACGGAAGCTTTGCTTACCCGGCCCGGCCCACTATGAAGTTGAAAAATTCGGCACGGGCCCGGCCCGGCCCGGACAAAAACCGATAAAATCAGGCCCGACCCGGCCCGGCCCGATTCAAAAATATGTAAAAAAAAATGCATGCTTTTCTATGAAAAATAATTTTAGTATGTGTTTTGCAGAGGATTTATAAAACCAAAAAATAGTACGTTCTTTAACAAAACTGCTGAACTTTTACAAGATAATTATATATAAACAGAAATTCATTATTATAGACAAGGCACAAAGACAAACAGAAAGTCAAATCGAAAATATTGTTATTCATCAAACAATACAGCAAGATATTTAAAATGGTTAATACTACTAAAAATGCACTTTCCTCTTATATACCGTAACGTATCCGAATCTTTCATGTGATCCGCGAAACAAAACTTTAATGTTAATCCAACCATATTGAATAGAAAAGTTATTTTTGACCATGATAAGAATGATGCTACTTTCATCCACTGGAGAAAAGAAAAAGGAGCCTTAGAGAAAAAGTTACAACGGAAGGATTTTTGTAGCCTTCATACCACCTAAACAGATCATAGGAAACAAAGCCTTATACACAGTAACGTATCTAATTTATTTTGTTATATACATGTACGCAAACTAATAGTGACATGCATACTATTTTGAATAAGAAACCATCTAATATTACTTTAAATAAAATATATTAATTTCGAAGCATACTAAAAATATTTGCGAAAAATCAGATTTCTAACAGACAGACTGATAGACAATTAAATTGAAATTACAGACATTTTTTAACAAAATTGAACTTTATGTGACAAACCAGCAGTAAAATTATGTAAAATAAATGACTGAAGAAATATTTTCATCATTTTCCTTTTTCGTTGATTAACGAGGAAACCAGAAAAAAATTCGGCCCGACACGGCCCGGAGAACATTTCATTCAGGCCCGGCCCGGCCCGAGTATACACAAAAAAATTGAGCCCGAGCCCGGCCCGACCCGACCCTGTAAAAAATTTTTAGTCCAGAGGACAAATTTAAAAATTCGGCCCGAACCCGGCCCGAGGGCCGGGCCGGGCTCGGGCTCGGGCCGTAAGCCCGGCCCTTACAGACCTCTAGCACAAGCATCACAAGATTTGCACCACCTCAACGTTCTCCATTGCCTTACGCCAGTAGGACCCCTCTCGTCCTGTATTCTGTCTCAAAGCGACGAAGAGGTTTACCTGTGGGAAATGGGCGGTGTACGTCAGAAGCTTTGCTCCTGGTAGGGTCACCTATGGTGAGAAAGTCATTCCATTACACCCAGGTAAATGCATACAGACATACCATCATTCAAGGTGTTAAGCAACGTGCTGATGGATTAATGACATCTGGTGGTAAGATGGCGTGAACGGTCCCCTCGAGGAACCAGGCGGAAACTCGTTGTATTACACGCCTTGCACCAGTACAGAGAGGCTATGCTGGTGTGAACCGTTATTTACCTCCCAGTTCTCCGGTCCAACTATGTATTCTAAAAATACAAAAAACAGAAACAAAACAAAATGGAAAAAGGGAAAAAAATGAAGGATTGTTTTCTGCACTTTAAGTTAACCAGTTTACTAACGAAACAGCTTCATTGAAAGTGGGTCTGGCGCCAAAGAGGAAACCAGCAACTCTGCTGGTACGGGAAATGTCGTTGCAGGTTGTAGCCAACAACACATGGAAACTGCTGCTGGGGGCAGCGATTACTCAGTAAACGAAGACAAGAGACGGAACAGACGCAAGCGAATATAAAAAAAGTAGGAAACTCAATCTGGCCCAAGTAAAGGAAGAAGGCAGGAGGAACCAAAAGACTTACAGTCGGCATGAAAATTATTCGAGCACTAGCAATAATCCCTGTCTAAAAAAAGTACACTTAATACTGCTTTTTTAAATAAATCCTTATGGATTCATGGTCTTATTCAGTGTAAAAACATGATTCGACAAGGATTTATTTAATAAAACAGTCTTAAGTGTACCTTTTTAATATAGGAATTATTGGCTAGTGCTCGAATAATTTTGCAGCCGACTGTAGGTCTGAGGTTTCAACTTCTTCCCCTGCTCAATCAGCTTCTTTAAAGAGGGTGAGAAAAGTACGCCCGCAAACTTTTCTGAGGCTGCTGAGGCGATCAAGATAGCTATTGTAACGGTAAACTCCTTCTGATACGCTGTCTATTGTAGATTTTGAACACATCCAAACGGAGATCCTGAAACACCCAGATATGATTCCTTTTGGAGATTATATGCCTAAAATTCAGAGATCTTTATAGAATGCTGGTGGTATGATTGTCTGTTGTGTCGACATGAAAACCAGAGATTGGTTTCAGAAGATTTTGAATGACAATCGAGAGGTGATAGGAGGCACAGAAATCAAAGTTATGAGTACTAGTGACCTGCTTAAACCGGTAAAGGTAGCTTTTAAGACGAAAGACACATTTTAAATCTGGTCTCTTGCTGAAGCAGATCAACCGGTTGAACCCAGATTTGAGATCGGAGGAATGGCGCGTTTTACACAAGTTGTAAGAATCACACTACACATCATGAATCGTTGAGTTTGATCGGGAGGCTGCTGAAGCAATAAAAGAAGCCGAGTTTCCTGCTCACACAGTAGTGGATAGGGGAATTTTTAAAATTATCAATGATCCTATTGCAAAGCCCATTAAGGAGGATTCAGCTGAAAAGCAAGAAACCTCCTCTAAAGTAAATGATCCCATTACTTTTCTATGAGAATGATAATAAATAATTTAAAATTAAAGAAATGGATATTGTTACCAGTTCTGAAGTTACCATTGTTCCTAACTCACCTATATCTATAAGTAAGTTTGAAAATGATCTACAGGCATTGGGTATGGAGGAACAGAAGGTTAAAACTCCACCGGATGGTGTTGGAGAGGAACTTTCCTCTGATTTAGGCCTTTCCTCTTTTACTTCTGTGTCCTATGGATAGCAGTTGTAAGGTGGCACAAACCAATCTGCACCATAGCAATGGTGCTTCTGGCATTTTAAGCATGATGCTGGCTAAAGGTGAGATTGGTGAGAACCATGGATTCTTAAAGGTAAAATCTTGGGTCTAGGAGTCAAAGGTTCTACTATATTTTATGATGCTACTTGTGTTAGGCCTAGGGCTTGCACTGTTGTTAGCTCTCAACTTAAAGTTTTAAATCTTGTCAAGTACCTTGATGGTGATAATGTTGCTATCAAAGTTTTCTATGACCATCAGGAATATAGAGATGACAATAACTATAGATATGACAATGTGCTATTATCTTCCTTTGGAAGGAAATGATCCTCTTTCAAGTAAAGTGAAGGCTCTTATTGATTAATCTATTGAGGATAATGCCAAATTGATTGTTGGTTGTGATGCTAATTTGCTAATGCTCACCATATCTTACGGGGCAGTACCACCTGCAACAAGCGTGGTGAGGATTTACTTGAAGACATATTGTATTATAATCTATGTCTTCTTAATCAAGGCAATGAACCTACGTTTCTTACTCCTAATAGAAGGGAAGTCATTGACATTGCGGTATGCAATAATAATTGTTTTGAATAGATCAAGGATTGGAAGGTGTCTAATGAGATACATAACTTTATATGACCCCCAACTAATGACTTTTTTTCTGTTACAGAGTTACCCAGAGTTATAACTGAGATTAGGAACCCTGGGAGACCAAACTTTTGTTCCTACAGGGTGTCCAGAAAAGGACTTACGGATTTCAAAATTAAATATCGCGAAAACAAAGGACAATAGAGGAATGAGACAAACTATATGTTTATTATGAAAGCTGTAAAAATTTCGATACAGGAATTTTGAAAGTTTTAACAAAAGTTGCCAGCAGAGGGCGCTGTACACTGTAAAGCGCTATATGGGAAAGAAAATAAAAGCAGTTATTCCGCAATAGTCCATAAAATCAACGCAAAATCTGTTCAAAATGTTCAGCACTAGCCGTGCAAAGGTGGTGAAAACGAACAACAAAATTTGCCGTCACCCCTGTAATTTGTCAATGGAAATGGACACAAATGCCACACAGATTACCTCTTCAAGCGCGTCCAGTGTCTTGGGATTGTTTTGGGATTGCTTGTAGTGCCATCTGTTGGAAACTTTCGTTATAATTTTCAAAATTCCTGTATCCAATTTTTACAGCTTTTGTAATAAAGTACAGTTTGTCTCATCCCTCTATTGTACTTTGTTTTCGAGATATTTAATTTTGAAATCAGCACGTCCTTTTCTGGACACCCTGTACAAGGAGATACTGCAAGAGATAAAGCTTAATATCGCAAGTACGTTATCTTCCACAATTGACTGGGAGGTGGCTGTTGACCAAATTCTCCTGTCTTATTACGAAAATTATAAGGCTACGTTCACTGACTCGCCAAGGTTAGTTCCATGGTAATCTAAAGAGTTCAGTGTTTTACGTAATAATTATATGAAGCTCTTCAATAAGGCTGAGAAATGTGGTGATTGGGGCTGTTATACAGCAGCCTCACCGCCTACTATAAAGACATTCGGGCTGCTAAGAGGAATTTCTGGAGTCAGTTTTATGATGGTATTAATAATGTCTCTAACACTACCACAATTGTTAAATTCATGGCTAAAATTAGAGTTTGCAATCTGAAAATTATTAAGGGTTCTAGTGGCAACTCTACCAATTCTGGGAAGAAAGCAGAAAAGAAATGTTTCGTATTCACTTCCTAAACTCTGATATTGTTGACAATGCTGTGTTTCACCCTTGCAATTTTCAGTTATTAATCTTGGAAAAGGCAGATGGGATATTACTAAAAATGTAGTCACGACAAAGTTGTTTGGTCTATCAAATCTTTTAAACCTCTTAAATCATCTGGTATGGATAGTATTTTTCCGGCTCTTCTTCAGAAAGGAGTTTAAACTCTTGTCTCCATACCTTGTAGGATTTTTCTAGCTTGTGTTGCTTTCGGACACATTACAACTGCTTAAAGACATACCAAGGTTATCTTTATTCCAAAAGTTGTTAAAAACAACTGTTATATGGCTAAATCCATGAGGACAACTATTATGAGGCTAAGGACAACTATTATGAGGACGTGAGACTTATTAGTCTCCCGTCTTTTTTGTTAAAGACAGTTGAGAAACTTGTTGATAATTACAGTCTGCAGCAAAATTATTGAAGCACACATTCACTCTTTTCTTATATATTTTGATCGCTAATTTTTATTATCAACTTACTTTTTTATAAACGGCATAAGACTAAGATCATAACTCGACAAATATTTACTTAACCAAACAGTATTAAGTGCTATATTTTAACTGGAAATTATTGCTTGTGCTTCAATAATTTTTGCTGCCGACTGTATATTAGAGAGGTTTTTCTTAATGTTAAACCACTCTCTTATGTTCAACATGCCTATCAACCAGGCAGATCTACTGATACTGCCTTATATACTCTCCCTTTTACTCTGGAAAGCACCCTTTAAAGTAAAAGGCGATTTTTCTTGCTCTCTTTCTTGATATTGAAGTTACTTTTGATAATATCTCTATTGAAATTGTCATTATGGTCTTTAATAGGAAGAACATTCATAGTATTATTGTTTATTGGATTAAGGATTTGCTTTCCTTTCGGTACATTCATATTCATGCAACTTTTGGTAGTGATGAACTCATTATTCATACAAAAGCAGGATGTCCACAAGGTGGAGTCCTGTCGCCCATCCTGTGGTGTCATGTTGTTGATTCCATTCTTAACAGCATCACAAGCTCTGGGTTAATGTGCATTGGTTATGTTCATGACGTGGTCCTAATTCCTAGAGGTAAGTTTCTGAGCACAGTCTCTAGCATTATGTCTAATGGGCTTAGGTATGTTGAAGGTGATGTAATGCTGAAGATCTTTCAGTTAATCCACAGAAAATTACAATGGTTGCTTTTTCGAATAAGAGAAACCTGAAAATAGAAAATATCAAGCTCTTTGATCAGGTATTTATCTGTTCTGATGAGATGAAGTATCTTTGTGTTTATTTTGACTCTAAAATGAACTAAAAAAGGCACTTTGATTATTGTCTTGATAAGACAAAAAACGGTTTTGGATGTATAGAAGTGCTACTGGTAGAACGTGGTGTTTAAATCCTAAGACTATTTTATGGATTTATAGGATGGTTATTTGTCCTATATTTACTTATTGTTCCATTGTCTGGTGGTCGAGAATCATGCTAGATTCTGCTGATAGGGAATTAAATAAACTTCAGCTAATGATCTGTATAGCTTTGACTGGCTGTATCAAACCTATACCTACGGCTTTTCTTGAGTTGTTACTTGGTTTACTTCCCCTTTCCATGCGTATGAAGTTAAGGCTTTGACATACCTGTGGAGGCACATATTTAGGACATTTGAAGGTTTACTCAAGCTACTTGTCCTGGAGGAATTTTCTTAGATTTTCTGTTCTTAGCATGCCTAGAAAGGATATGCTTATCAGGTATACCTTTGATAAACTCTATCAAGTTCTTCTTTCTACAAGAGATGTTTGAGATTCTGTTTCTGTCTATGGTAATGGTTGTGCTATTTGGTACACTAATGTCTCTAAAATTAACAAGAATACTGGTGCTGGTGTCTGTTGTCCTAATCCTAATGACGGCATTAGTTATTTCTGTTCCCTTGGCGTATTTTCTACTGTCTTTCAAGATGAAGTCTATAATATTTTAATGTGTTGTAAAATTTGTATAGACACGAGTCAAGTGAACACATGTATTCATATTTGTTCATATAGTCAAGCTGTTTTATTGGTGTTGTGTAAGAATGCGTTAAATTCCTGTATTGTTTGAGAATGTCATTCCCTGCTTTTCTAACTCGCGGACAGTAATAAAGTTACTCTTCATTTCGTGCCTGGTCATTCTGGTATTTCTGGTAATGAGTTGGCTGAGGATTTGGGGAGGAAAGGCTCTGATATGACATTGTTGGTCCAGAGCTAGTAGTTGGAATTTTATACAATCTTATCAGGAGTAACTATTTGATTTATTCAGACAAAGGCAATACTTGAACTGGCACAATATTAAGGCCATAGGCAAACAAATGAGCTTAACAGTAGTAATCCTAATGCTAAGCATAAGGAACGTTTTATGCTCATTAGAAATGGCATCAGAAAAGTTATTGGCCATTTAACTGGGCATTGGGCTTTAAGCGGGCACCTTACACTTCTGGGTGTTAAAGATGACCCAACTTGTAGGAGTTGCTTATGTAATGAAGAAACGGTTGTCCATGTTCTTTGTGAATGTGAGACATATTCTGCCTATAGGTTTTAACATCTGGGTCATTTAACTGAACCCTCGAAGCTTCAAGATATTCCTATTAGGTGTGCTGAACTTTGCTTCTGCATCAGGTCTTATTTAGAGACCTTTGGGGATTATACGAACTCTGGTCGCAGTGCTTGGTTTTTTAGAACCACCCGTCTTTAATTCTAAATGTAAGTTTACACCAGTAGAAGCGTTCTCAAACTTTCAGGTCTGTTTTCATCGCTTCAAAATGGCCTCCGGTAAGGCTGCTGTGCAGCTGGGGTAGAACATCAGGAATAATCGATCTTGGTATCAAGATCTGCCACTTGAAATTCCGTCCATCGTCAGACTCTAAATTTTTCTACAAAATGCTTTTTGTAATACGAAGAGAGACACAGAACGCCTAGTAACATTAAATAATGAGGCTCAACTTCAATGTATCCGACCACAAGGTCCGTTGCTGGAAGGTTCCTTAAATATAGCATTGGCTATATGTCAGGATCTTCTAACTCGTGTTGTGTTAATTTCTTCATTGTACTACGGATTATGTTTGTATGGCGTTAAAACTGCTATTTTCATACAACTGGATTTATCAGTTGATAATTCTTTTTATCTGTAGAATGTTCCATGATAAAGCATCTGCATATCCATGGAGACTCCTTTATGGTGATGTATTTCGAAATCATATTCCTGTAGGTATTATATGAACTGCACATAACAATCTCGCCTTTCAGATCCTTGAAATTATCAACCACGTTAAAACTACGTGAACACTCTGGAGCAAGGTCCCCTAGAGGTAATGATAAAACTGTACTATGGCCCTTACAAAGGCAGATTTCTTTCCTGATGGTACAGTGGCTTTGCCATACATATTCCGTAACCCCATCTTAACAAATGGTAGTCTTCTTCAATGTTACTTATTACGTACAAACTTTGAATAAACACCATAAAATACAATAAACTCGCAACAATTAATTCGGGTCGAAAAACCCGAAACAATTGTTGCGAGTTTATTGCATTTTATGGTGTTTATTCAAAGTTTATAAGTAATATTTTTTACAATGCCAGTTTTGTGGTGCTTTTTTATTAAACTTCTTCAATGTTGTTTGATGGGAGGATGATTTCTTGCGGAACCTCTGCTAGAGTTTTATTCCCTTTAAATCAGTTTGAGAATAAAGAAACTACTCTTATGCTGGGGCGATGTTTACGGGAGGCTTATTGTCCGGCCTGAATCTTCAGTACATACGACAAAGCTGATCCAACATCCTTGACATTGACAAGTCTAGTTGCTTTTGAATCGCTGGATATCGCAAGGCATCTATAAAATATTGAAAAGCAAAATCATCAAGATTTTCATCGTGTTAATATGAGAAAACTAACCAGGAAAGTGTGAATAAGTAAAACTGCCAATTAAACCAAATCAAGCTTAAATTAAAGAGCATGGTCGAAAACATAGTATAGAGTACAAATCTGCTGCAATAACTCCCATGGGGGCGAGATATGACCCCCTATTAGTTTTAGTTATTTCTATAAAAAACAACAAAACACGCATCGCAGTAACATCCCAGGTAGCACATAACGTTGTTATAGCGTTGCAAATAAGTCTGAATAGGGAAAAATTAGTTATAACAACGTTAAAAGAACGTTATGTGCTACTGAGGAATAGGTGGTGCAGTGGTAGCGTGCTTGACTTGTGATACGGAGGTCCTGAGATTGAGGGTATTTTGTATTTTATTTTTTTATTTCTACTGAAATATCTATTTTTTTAATTTTTAATTAAATTATATTACTATTTTAAGAGAAAATATTAATTATATATATATATTTTCTTAAATGAGGTTTTTTTTCAGCGCGGACAATTTAATATATATTTTTTTAATTTTTAACCAATTTATTTATTTTTTAAATTAAGAGAAATTAAAAATTTAATGGAAGTACTTTTATATTACATTTAGATAAAAAAATATTTAATGATTTGTGATAGTGTCTTATGTAAATTTTTAATTACTATTCATGGTCAATACTTTATTATTGAAATACTCAAAATAATGATAATTAAAAAAAAAAAAAATCTTAATATAATAAATATTTTCTCTTAAATTAATAATTTAATTAAAAACGTAATACAAAAATTAAAATACAAAACACCCTTGCGGAGTCACGATCTCAGGACCCTTATATCACAATGCAAGCACGCTACCACTGCACTACCCGTTTTTACAATGATGCGTATTTTGCTGGTTTTTATAGAAATAACTAAAACTATTAGGGGGCCATATCTCGTCCCCATGGGTGTTGTTGCAGCAAATTTGCACTCTACCCTATATTTTCGACAATGCTCTTTAACTTAAGGTTAGTTTGGTTTCATTAGGAATTTTACTGATTCATATTTCCCTTGTAAATATGATAATCTCTGAATATCTCATGCGAGGTTTTGTACACCCGCTTTTTGATAACAGGACTATAGCTACAAGAGACTATATTCTTTCAAACATTTTTCTCCAAAACGCATCTCCAGTGCAGTTACAGAGCTTCGATGTCTTGGCGCTGGGTCTTCAAATGAGTTTCTAGGATGTCAACCGCAACGCTACGTAATGATGCTGTTAAATGAGCAGTCTTGATAGTAGAGTCCCATTCATTAGCTTCAGCTATGATGGAAAATTGTGTCCTACACACTTCCCAAGATTTGTCATCATTGGTAGAAAGCTTTATTTCCTCTCCACTCTGTACTTGTTTATCTATTATTATTTTCTACATTGGGCATCGGGTTTTAACTTCTCTTCCATCTTTTCTCGAATTTTTCCTCTATTATTTTTACGATTTGTACATGGTCGTGCAAAATACATTTTTCGTCATGGATATATCAACTATAGAAAAAAATATATATATGTATGTAAAAGGTTTTTATATTTGAATGTCTCAAACGTTTTTAGCATATTCTGAAATTTCGTCAAATATAAGAAAAATAAGGTCTTTAATAGTTTTTCTTGCATTTTTTTTTCTTAATTTGTTTCGAGTGAATTATTCTAGAAATATTTTGTTATTATTTAAAAATGCATGTAAATGACGGATTTAATCTTATTTATAGAAAATATAAAAAATATTGAAAGAAATATTTAAAAATCACACAATCGAAATATTTTGAATGTCTCTTGAAAAACAGTCTAAAAAATTATGAAAACTATACAAAAGGGGAAAAACTGCTTGAGTTCCATTTGCCCCTCATACAGAAACAATAAAAAAAGAAATCATTAAAATCTGTACATTTTCTGAAATTTAATTAAAGTACATTTTCGAAAAAAATCCATTTTTTTAAATCGCCTCTTCCTTTATTGAAACTCCCCAAGTTCATAAAAATTTTGTTTAAAATTGTAGAAAAATGAGTCATAGAAAATAAAATAAACAGTTTTATATAATGTATATAAAATAAAGAATTCACCAAAGTATTTTAAGATTTATATAAAGCATAAAAAAAATATGGTGATATTTTATAGGTTTTAATTTTCCAAAACAGTTTTGAAAAATAGTATATAGCCAGATATTCTATAATATATAAAGAAACAGACAATCAAAATACTTTTACTGCCTGAAAAGTCCTGGAAAATATACAAAAGAAATAAAACTTCTTGAATCGTTTTATATTTTCTTCAGTCTGACTTAAATTTTAAAAAGAATTTTTCTTTTCAGCAAAGCTATGCGCTTTTGTATAATCTATCAATAAAATAAATAAAACTTTATATCTTACAATGTAAAAAGTAGTACAAAATTGTGGTATATTTTTAAAAATTATTGAAGAAATAAATTCATTTTCAGTTTTAGATAATGTGAATAAAAACCTTTAGAATGATTAGAAAAAAACAAAATGAATGGAAAAAAACAAAATTAAATAATATAAAAGCTAAAAAAATACAATAACAGCTGTGGTGAATTGTTAACATGTCATTTCAGTCTTCGCAAATTCAATGCTATAATTTAATATTCGATTTATTTTTATGTATTTAAAACTATTTTTGTTTTTAAAATGTGGAAAATTCGGATAGTTAATATCGACCATTTATATACTTTTTAAATGACAATTAATGAAACTGTATTTGAATTATTCATTTTCAATTAATATTTTTTTAATTGCAATGAAAAATTAAATACAAAAAATAATTACTTTATCACAGAAAATCGAATTAGAACAAAATAAAACATAGCCGTAGTGTGAAAATTGCAAAAGTTTCTCATCTAGCAGCTAACTAATTATATCCCTTTACGACCTGTCCTACACAATTGTGCTGGTGAAACTTCAGTAAGAAATAGTAACAGTTTCCTTTTTTCGTGTCATTTAAAGCCGAACCTGTACAACTGTGCGAGTTCATTTATTTCAGATGTTTCGATTAAGTACAACTCTATGGCTCCAGTAGCAAGACAGGAATATATATATATATATATTACTTATTTTAAGCGTCCATCTTCTAACAACAAAAGACAAATCTTAAATACTGTTGCAATTTCTTTAAAATATTATTTTTAATGTTTGTTTAGATTCAGTTTTTATCTCAATATACGGTATTCATGATTTCAATAAATTTTAGTCTTAATAATATTAATTAGGCTTTAAAAAAGTTAGAAAAATTAGCAACCTACACAATTGTGTAATTCCAGCATTTATTACTTCAAGAATAATATGCACACGTTACTACTGTTGGGATTTTTGATGGCCCGAACACAATATTTGACGCATTTGAATTACAATACATCAATAGGGGTTGTATACATTTGCGACCAGCTAATGGAGGCATATCGAACCTGGTTTAAAATAAATACTTCAGTGAACCTGGAAAACAACGGTTCACATCCTGGACCTGGCTGTGGTAAATTCGCAGTTTCTGTAGGTATGAGATGCCAAAGTAAACAAGTCACGCCGTAAAAACACACTTGATTTATTATCGTTTTGTCTACGTGTAGCTGAGAAACTGTTGGATGTACGACTACCGAACAAGAAGAGATCGCGGGCTGTCCTTAGTAGTGTTGACAGATCTGACAGAACTTTTATTCAATAATCATCAATAATTTTGAGATATGATATTTGATATACATAACAGACTATCAATCTTCAAAGTGATTAAGCAAAAGTTACAATTAAAAACTATTGGTGATTATTGAATAAGAAATCCGCTAGATCTGGCAACACTGGTCCTCTGTGCCAGCTAAGAAGAGATTGAAGATGATATTGCTCAGTCATATAGATCAAAGTTTTACAATCCACTCAAAAAGCTACCTACTGAAGGGTAGAATTTAGATTCAACAAGTCACTGTCCTTGTTTTGATTGAACAGGATTGAACAGGGTGCAGCACCCGCTCACCGCTCGAAGAGCGGTGTTGAGCGCTACCAGAACTAAGTTCACGTGGGCTGCGCCAAGATGTTTATTGAAAGACAAAAAAAAAAAAAAAAAAAAAAAAAAAAATTACAAGAATCATCGCCAGGCAGAGCCTACTCGCGACAATGGGCGATGTGAAACAAGTTCAATTTACACAGTCTTTTGTTGGTCGGCATGCCGAGCCTAGCCGACTCCTCGCGACAGAAGGCATGCTGACATGCTGTAATGTTATGTTGAAGTCCGAGAGGAATGGAGATGATCATTGTAGAATAGGTGTAGGTCATGTCAGCCTCTTGCCGGGTAAAACCTTTCGCGACAGAGGGCAAGAGGTGCAGGACTGACTCTTGATGTGATTAAACAGCTTTTGTTGTTTTTCAAATTGACCAAGCTCAAGGGAAGTGGAAAATATTAATCTGTTAAGTTTGAAATTTCATTTAATAGGAAATAAATTTTATATAGTTTAACTCTCTGGCTACCAAAGCGCCTGAAACGGCCGTACATGCAAACGACCACGGGCGGCGCCCGAAAAGAAGGAAAGTTGCTATCCCCCAGAAAGAGAAGGGTGTCGAGGTATTCAATCACTTCAGCAATTGTTAAGATGACAGTCGGTCCCTCCTCCCTATTCCCAAGTAAAAGCTATTAGTCTGCTTCGTAAAATTTCCCTAGTTTAGAACAGAACAGGGATATTCTATGAATTTGGCAGAAAACGATCTGTTATTTATTTATTTTTTTTTTCAAAGTACTGCTTTTAACTATGTGCTCTGATTTTTTTTTTCTTTCTTTTTTTTTTTTTTTTTCTTTCTTATTTTTCTTTTTTTAATATACATTTTATACATAAGGAATAACAAATACTTTATTTTTATTTATTTATTTACTGTCATAAAAAAATTTACATTATTGTATTTAAAATGTATTGTAAAATGGATATTAATTAAATATAACTATTAATAAAAATGTTTTGTTCTAAAAAATGAAGACATTTTTATTGAAAACCTACTTTTAAAATTTCTGTTAAATTTTAAATTTAACTTATATATATAAAAATATAAATAATTAATGTTTCTTCTGTAAGATTTATACAATGTGTATTATTTCTTTTTCGCGTTAATTATTATTATTATTATCATTAATATTTTTTTTATTTCGAAGAACTTTGTAAAAAATTGCTTAACATTTGTATCACAGCATCTATTGTGCAATAATGTCTTACGCAAATAATAATTAAAAAAAATAAATAAATAAATAAATAAATAAAATTATACAACACATAATTCTTTTTCCTTTAGTTATAAAAATTTAAGATAATTCTAAGAAATTTTACAAATTAATTTTGAAAAATTATTATTATTATTATTATTATTATTATTATTATTATTATTATTAAGGAAAGAAAGAAATTATGAAGTTATGCCGTTACATTTACCCGTAAGACTAAATGACTATCCAGACTTTCTTACCAGATTTATAAATATAAAACACCTTACGGTAAATAGCGTTCCGTGGTAGTCCAGTCGGTAGAGCACCGTCCTCGTAATTGGAAGATTGCGGGTTCGATACGCGTGACAGCCAAAGAACTTAGATACCGTCGTGTGCACTAATAGCGGCTGGTGCGCGTGAAATCTGTCGTGACCGCAATGTCCTCCATATTCTCATCCAAATTATACCTCTGGGGATCGGAGCCATATCATAAATAAATCTTTGGCTTTTTTTTTTTTTTTTTTTTTTTTTTTTTTATTATAAATAATGATTTTTATTTTTCCAATGATTAGTTTTAAAAAATCCTCCTTGTGTACATAAAATCAAATATTCAATGAAATTTTGTCCTAAGCGGTCATATTAAAGATTATATATACGTATAAAAACTTGCAGAGTCACTTGGTGAGTGATATGCACAAAAATTTGATATACAATAATTTTTTGAAGGTGCAACTACAGTGGAGCACCATTTATACGTTTTTCAAGGGACTGTTCCTAAA
Source organism: Salticus scenicus (assembly GCA_963930645.1). NCBI lineage: Eukaryota > Metazoa > Arthropoda > Arachnida > Araneae > Salticidae > Salticus > Salticus scenicus. The sequence continues at coordinate 338,645,200 of OZ005652.1, read as the reverse complement.
AAACGTATAACTGAAAAAAACGTACAACTGAAAATTCATTTTAACATTAATACACAATAAAGTATCATATTAATAATAAAAGTCTAATCAATTTTCATGATTTCCTTTACATTTATTCGAATAAGATATATTTTTAATTATATTTAAAATATTTTTAAAAGATTGAATAAAAATTAAATAATTAAAAATATTGAAATTCAGAAAAAATTTTCAAGATTTCGATTTTAACCTTTAAAGACAAAGCCTTTTGTTCTCTAAATGAAGATGACATTTTTGCAAACGATTAAAAGGAAGGAAAGAAAAAAAAAAGTTTCTCCAACCATAATGTCAAATAAACACGATAAGAAAATCTTCCAAGTCGCCCAACGGAAGTGAGTAATAAATCTTGAAATTTACAAAATGTGTATAAAGTTGTGGGCTTTTTTCCTTACCCCATTCCTGGAATCAATTAAAAGAGAAAGTGGGAGGTCTTCAAGTGATCACTGGCTACTTTATCTACCATTCAACCCAGTCGCCAACTGCTAACTCTGAAAATTTCTCTAACCCCCCTTCCACCAGGCTATCGATGCAAGTCTCACTTTGTTCTATAGCCGCACTTTGTTACCATCATAGGTACTATATAAGGTCTATGGTTACCATAGTTCTAAGAAAAAATAATCGAAAAGATAAGAATAAAACATAAAGAGCATTCATCTTTTTTTTTTAATCCTGGAATGAAACTCAAATTTGGGATTCTACAAGGAGAAAAGAAAAAGAAAACGTATAAGTGAAATTAAGAATTTACTTGTGTCGTACAAACGAAATATTTTAACATTAGAATTCAATGGAATGATTCGGGACCGAAGTCGTAAAACGTATAAATGCGAAAAACGTATAAATGAGAAACGTATAAAAGGTGCTCCACTGTATATATAAATATGCATGAAATCGTCATGAAATTATTAGCTCTGTATTTATAGTTCCGCAATCTTTTTACAACGCGCAGGCACTAGAGTAGAGGTTAAAGCCGATTTATTGTACTAGGGTAGAATAGGCTCACAGTAGGTTGCACTTTTTAAGTGGTTTTAGGCCATATTTACTCGAATTTTGGAGAAAACCACTGAAAACTCGGAACGGATGGGTCAACACATGCGTCTTAGTATCGAACCCAGCACTTCCTGTTAATCAGCTTCGACAGCAGTATTTCATGTTTAAAAATGTTCGAATCATATTTCGGTCCTCTCAAAAGCAGTAAATATATTGAAAACTGGAAGTCGAATTCTCTTAAAAGAATTATATATAACGATTTAACTATTGTACTGTCTCATGTAATATAAGACACAAAATGAAGCATCATTTTTCAATGTATTATGGTTTTGTCGATATTCTAAGTGCTTAGTATACTATATAACTCAAGGTAAATACATATATCGCATCTATCTATTTATCTATTTCTCTCTATATATAAACTATTCGATTTTATAAACGAAAACACACAAAATAATAATAATAGTAATAATAATAATAATAATTTGATTATTATTATTATTTTATTTATTTATTTTATTAATTAATTAATTAATTTTAAATTAATGTCTTTATTTTAAATATCTTATGACTTATTTTCATTAAATCGTCAAATTACGAATTTCATCTTTAAAAAAAAATATTTTCTGTAGACTCTAAATGAAAATATATTTAAATATATATACATACACACAATACATACATACATACACACACACACATATATATATATATATATATATATATACTTATTTTTATCTTATTGAAGAAACAACCTTCAGACGTTTTTTGCGTGAGATCTTTTCACATACGATGGCGAGTATTTTAACCGTTCATAGTTGCTTTGGGCAACCGCCTTTTATGTCTTCGAATCGAATTCCCACACAAGAAGTCGCCCCCCATTGATTTACCTAATGACTTTTTCCAGATAACTGATATGTGAGTAGACACAATGGCGTACAGTAACACAATCACAATACACTAGATATGGTTACGTTCTAGGAAAATCTCAGAATGATAAAAACATGAACCTGGGGGAAAAAAATCCGATTAGATTATTTGAAATTTTAATTCGAAGAGACTAACTATTTTAATAAAGATGTAAAACGCTTTATTAACAATGTGTTCATAAATATTTACATAATATTAATTTTTAGTTTACTTTATTTATTATTTTTATTTATTTATTTGTTTATTTTTAAAAAATTGCTATTGAAAATTATGAAAGTAGGAAATTGTCAACAGTTGTTGTTTTGTCTTAGAAAGTTCCTACGAATAACTTTAGAATTTTAGAAAATTCGTTATTATTCAGGAAAACGTTCTTCCAGATATATTAAAAGTAAGGCTGAAATACTATAAGGCAATTCATTCGCGCTACTAAAAATTCATTGAATCTATTTGAAATACCTTTGAAACTGTACATTTTTATAACGATAAAGAAAATGATATACCATGAAATATAGATAATTTATGTATATTTTAATGATTTTTTGCAATTCTTAAATTGCACAAGATACATGAAATTTAATGTAAGTAAATATCAATATAATATCAATGTACAAATTAGTATGTATGAAAACAAAATTTATTTAATTTAGATTGTGTTGTTGTGTGGCTTAAGGGCTTCTTGATTGGATTAGGTCCTAAGCGTATAGGTGGAATGCCCTTCATCGGGGTTCTTTCTGAGGGATCCTACCCATATTTTCTCGCAGTATATTTGAAGAAAACTGCAGAAAACTCCGAACGACTAGATCAGTGAGCGCGAACTGGGATCGAATCTGGCACGTTCTATCTACCAGCTTTGAGTGCAGAATTATTTGATTTAGAATTATATATACATAATTATAAAAAAAAGTAAACTGTAGAATCGTTTTGCTACTGCTTTCTAATGTTATATAATAAACTGGAATATCATATAAAGCGATAAAAAAATAATTACACTATATAATTTTCTATTTATTTATTTAGTTTATAACTTGTGTGGCATTAGATAGAATAGTTCCCCCCCCTCCCCCAGGTATTTAATTTTCTTATACACGGTAATATATTCGAATTACTTTTGTATGTCTATGTACCAAAAAAAAAAAAAAAAAAAAAACATTTGTATTTTAAATTATTCATTAATTTAGAGTGTCTTGCGAAAGAAATATTATTATAAATACAAATAAATAAATGAAACTTTTACAAATATATCACAGAAAAAAACGAAAACTCCACTATTATGTTACTAAATTAAGTAAGAAGTATAAGTTCTGTTAGCAAAGAAAAGAAAAGAAGAACAAAATCCAAGTGAAAAAATAACATTAAAAATTTAACAATAATGAACCCTTCATCAGAATGAAAAGTCGAATTATTGTTTTGCAAATATGGATAAATTTCTTCCTTTCTGTAAGCATAAAGATAAAAATAAAATACATTAGTGCCCAATTTTCCCATATGACAAATGACATCAATTGCCTATTATTTTTTCAATTAGGTAAAGCTCAGAACTGTGAAAAGAACTTGTCAGGGGTGATCTTTTTCCCAGTTGAGCACCAATGTACGATTTCTTTCGTTTGCAGCTATAATAGCAAATTGTTAACAGGCACCCTAACCCCATCGTACAACACTTTTACTGAAGTTAAAAATGAAGAATAAAATGGAATAAACTATTTAGTTTAAAGAATCAGATAATCAAATAGAAAACAACCATAAAAAACAAACATTACTCACAGGATGATGCATTTGGAGTCACAAGCAAAATAATTCAAGGGTTTAGTTGTACATAGCAGGCAAAGTTCTATAGCATTAGTAAAGTCAGACTTATAAACTAGTAATAAATAATTTTATTTGCATTTTAATTAGTCAAATAAATAAATAAAATGTATCCACGCACATCAAAAAGTTTTTTTCTATAGATAAAGAAAGCATTCAAAAGTGTCGTGATAGTTTACACTGAAAATTAAATAAATAAAATGTGATAAATATTTTTAAAGAAATATTTATTAAAATAAATATTTTTAAAGAAATTAAAACTTCTTATGCACTAAGAAATTAATTTTAATAAACTATTTTTGAGTACTGAAATTTTTTTATTATTATATATAAAAATAAATTATAATTTTAAATTAAAAATAAATAAATGAAACAGGCAAACAATAAGAAAGACGAAATGAAGGTATACTCACTCGAAATCATTTTTAGAAGCTGTTAAAAAGCATTTCAAAAATGAAAAAGCAGTTTCACTTATTATTATTTTTAATTAGATTTTTTTTCCGATGACTATTTTTCCTGGTGACTTTTTTTCCGGGGCTGTTTGCCTGATGACGTTTTCCTGGTGATTTTTGTTCAGCCAATTGCCTTTTATACAGTAAAGCTATTTATTTTATTTTATTTATTTACTTATTTTTTCGTTTTTCTCTGGTGACTTCTTTTTTCGGTAATTTTTTTCCGCTAGTCAAACAGACAGATGCGCAGAGAGACAAATGTTTAGTAAAATTTGCGAAATATATATTATTATTATTGTGTTATCATTGTTGCCCTAAAATCCCAATTACAGAATGCCATAACAATTCATTCATTGTCTATTGCTCTCTTACAATAAACTTGCAGATACCATACAACTATGAAAATAATCTTGCATAAAAAATAATTTAATATAATAATTTAAACATTCTATATTAGTCACATGTGCGATCTACCTCATACTTAGTTATTTCTGGAATGGAGCTACTACCGTTTTTGTTAGAGAATTAAAATAGATTTATTCTGAAAATAAATAAAATTTTATATTTCACATAATTAGAGAATGGAAATATTTATTGCTGTTTATTACTGTTAGCTATTTATTTATTACTGTTTATTGCTGTTAACTATTATTATATGCTTTTGAAACAATATGAAAAGTCATTAACAGCTTAATTCGAATGAAACTATTAAATGCCTTTTAAGAAATAATAATGCAATATATAGAACAAATATTTTTAAGAGTGAATTATTTAAAATGGAAACATAATTTGATAAATCAACGTAATAATAATATGAAAATACTCTTATGTTGGAGCATTAATTAAGTCGTACAAATATTAATTTTTTTCTAATTGTTTTTATATAAGTTAGAGAGTGAAAAACAAATTTACAGGTATAGTTAAAAGCGAACAGTTAATATAAGTATTAAATTCATTCATTATTAACATCATGGGACGAAAAACTTTTCCAAAGTATTAAGCATATTGAATAATGACTATCAAAAATTGTTATTAAATCATCCGCATTCAGTAATCTATAAAAAGAAAATTATAGGAGGAAAACTTAATATTTTTCATTAACTATTTAAAAATATCTTTTTTATTTTATATTATGTATATATACATACACAAAGAAAAAATATTATTAACCGTGCAATTATTTACTTAAAAAAAAAGTATGAATAAAGAATGTTTTTTTGCAGATTTTAGTCATTTCGTAAGTTTTTATTTTAAATTGTGTATGAAATTAAAATGTTTTATTGAGTACTGATATGCATTACACTTACATATACATGCTTGTCCTCTCATACTCTTTTTTAAAAGTGTGAAGTTTTGTGCTTAAAAATAAATAAATAAATAATCACTTTATACTATCTCATTACATAAATAATGTTTTCTTATATTTTCCCTCCATCTTTTCCCCAATGAAACAAATCCCCCTTTTTTTCCCCTTAAAGAACGGGCGGAAATCTTCAAAGTAGCGAGTACAAATCACAAGGCTCACGTCTACCCCAAAAGTGGGGGTGAAATTTTCTCCAAGATGATGGGAAATTCCGGTCTTTTCACGTCCCTAGGAAAATTCAAGCACGGTTGTCAGAGAGTTAAATAATAGGGGTTTACGCGTGAGAATATTTTCTAGCCAATTATGGGGTCTAGGAGATGGGTTTCTAAGATGATAGGGAGCAGTTAGGGGGCAAGAGTAATAATAGTGATTAGGAGCGCCCTCCTCGCCACAAGGACATAGGGACGACCGACGACAATGAAATTTATGCAGGTAGGAGGGGAAAGGCCCGTGGCCTGTCAAAAAAGCCGCAACCGGAGGAGAAATGTTCCAGGAGACATTTGAGACTATTGGGATTAGGTTGTGGGTATGTCTCCCTTTTGAGGATTCATCCAACAGTGTTTGCCAATTTTGGTGCAGTAGTACCTTCAATTTACTTTTTACGTAGGATGGGGGTGCTGGAAGAAAGTGAAGAATATCCTCCCCTTCAGTTGCAGCCTTCGCCAATGAGTCCGCAAGTTCATTGCCGACGACGCCTCTATGGGCAGAAACGTGTGCCAGGGAAATTAAGTGTTTTAATTTGGCGATTTTACGTTTTATGTCTAAGACTTGGGGGTGTTTAGTCTTGTGGCTAGTGATGGCCTGCAGGCTCGAGAGGCTGTCACTGTAGATGTTTATTAGTGACAGCTGCGGGTTGCCTTCTGCCCAATCAAGGGCCTTTTGAATCGCAAAAAGTTCCGCTTGGAAAACGGTGTTAAAATTCTCAAGCCTGCATGCCCACCGATGAGCCTCAAGTCCGTTGACCATGACGCAGAGCGCTGCTGCTACGCCAGAGATTCCTTCTTTGAGCCATCCGTGTACACCGCCACAGGGACTGAGGGATCAAAGCTATTTTTTTGAGTGTTTACTACGAAGGATGCTGCGTCCTCTGCCGGGTGCAAGTCCCAGCTACGGATATGAAGTTGCAGTGGGGTGTTGGGGAAGATAGAATTAGTTATTGGCAGATCGTGTAGTTGGAGGAGGTTGGTTTTTAAGTAATTGATAAATAGTTGTAGGTGGGCATGAGGGATTCCCGTAATGACAGTGAGGGCGTCAGTAGAGATCGTCCTGTAACCTCTCGAAATTTGGAGGAGGAAAGGACGTTGGATGGAGTCTAATTTGGCCTGATTTTGCTTCGACAGGTAACCACCCCAAATACCTGCACCATATGTTAGGATTTTGTCCACGATTGTTAAATACCATGTTTTCAGGTAGGAGGTGGAGATGCCCCACCACCTTCCTGCTAGTTTTATGGAGTTGTGGTAAATTGTCATAAGTTTCAGTTTTAGTTCGTGCAGGTGGGCGGTCCAGCTAAGTTTCCTGTCGATGGTCAGGCCAAGAAGTTTTAGGTGGGGTACATGATGGACACTGACGCCGTCTATTCTCACCACGGGAGATCTTTGAAGTAATTTGGGGAAGCCTAAAGTTAGCGCTTGGGTTTTTGAGGGGGAGAGGCATAGATCTAAGTCTTTTAAGAGTTTGCTAAAGAGAGGGAGGGCCTCCTTGGCCTGGTTCTCCAGGTCTTTCCTGATCCTTCCCGAGACTGAGAAGTCATCAGCATATGCGAAAGTGGTGTGGCCCTCAGAATTCATGCGGACCAGTATCGAGTTGGCAATTATGTTCCATAAAATAGGTCCCAGGCATGAGCCCTGAGGGCACCCCTTAGTTTGGGGGAACTCTGTAGAGCCGTTACCCCAGTTGACTATGATTTTTCTTTTTGAGAGGTAAGAGCTGATGACCCCCGCCAGATTACTCGGGCAGTTGAGTTTGTGTAATGCCTGTAGGATGTGGGGCCACTCTACGTTATCGAAGGCTCCTTTGATGCCGAGTGAGACTAAGGTGGTATATTCCAAGGACTTTGAGTTAGAGGCGCAGGAGCTTTTAATAGCCTGTAATGCTTGTTCACATGATCTGCCCTCTCTGAACCCGAATTGGTTTGGATGGAGAAGGTTGTTGGACTCCAGATGGTGGTTCAATCTGGTAACGACCAGTTTTTCTAATAGTTTGCCTAAAGTTGGCAGCAGGCAGATCGGTCGATATGAAGCGGGGTCAGAGGGAAGCTTCCCTTGCTTTAGGAAGTACACCACCTCGCCTCTTCGAAGGATTTCTGGAAAGTAACTATGCTCCAGGCATAGGTTGGCCCAGTCGCGTAATATGTGTGGTACTGTGTTGTAAGTGTGTCTTAGAATTAGAAAGTCCAGATTGTCTGGGCCAGGAGCCTTTTTAACGTTGAAGCTGAAAAGAGTGGCTTTGACTTCAGCCTCCGTGAAGGGGGCATCCGAGGGAGTTGAGAAGGTTGGCACCTGGTAATTAGGATATTTACTCGGTGCAAAGAGTGTCGTTGTGATGTGTTCTAGGTTATTGCGTTTAGAGGAAAGAGCTGGAGGACGCTCTAGCTTCAGCTCCGTTGGTGTGAAAAACCTGTTGCTATAGAATTTTTGTGCTGTGCCGAAGACTTTTGTTTGTGTTGAGCAGAATTTTCTCCATGCGTCGTGTTTTGCCGTGTTAAGTTGTTTTTTGAAGAGTGCCGAAAGTTGTTTGATTTTTTGTTTATGTTGGGGTATAATCGCGGGGTCTAAGAATCTTTGTTGGCGGTTTAGTGCTGTCAATTTGTTGCGCATGGAGCGTAGTTGGGGAGACCAGAAGTTGTAGGTGAATTGCCGACCGCAATTTTTGAACCTAAAAGAGGAGGTGGCTACAGAGTGGAATGTTTGTATTAGTTTTACTGTGAGTTGTTCTAATTGTATAGTGTTTTTAACTGTGTGTAAGTCTTGACTTAAGTTTGTTAAGGGTGTTTTGATTAGTGAATTGAACTTATTAAAGTTTTTATTTTTTGTTGCGAATCTTTTGGAGTATGTGATTACCGGTTTTGTTTCTAGTGTGTATGTTATGTAATTGTGGTCTGTGCTATTGTGTATGTCCAGGACTGACCAAGCTGAGATTCTTGCAGTGTTTTTTGGATTGACCAAGGTAAAATCCGGCCAACCCTTGGCTCCGTCCTTTTCGAGTGTGGGAGTGAGTTTTCAATGTTGGCTAAGTTTAAGTTGTGCGAGGCTATGAATTCTATGAGGCTGCGACCTCTTACATCCTCACGTGGAGAACACCACAGTGGGGAGTTAGCATTGAGATCACAGCCGCAGATGAATAGTGTTTTCTGTGATATTAAGTGTTGCCATTCCTCCAGGCATGACTCAAAATATGCTGACGGGGCTGCGTATGCGCTGCCATGGATCAACTCACCCTCCCTTGTGGTGAGTGTAATGAAGACACAGTGCTCCCCTGTGTATAGGTGGGTGTAGTTGAGATTTTTTGTGTTTATGACAATGTGGGCAGTGTTCTGTTTGGAGCTGAATCTAGGCCAGGAGGTAGGGAAGTCATACAGATCTCCCCCAACGGTGCAGTAAGCGTCCTGCAGCAGCCCGAAGTCGTAGGAACTCTTTTCCATGAAGGTTCGTGCTGCCGAGTTCGCCGCCCTACACCCGTTAAGGTTGATCTGCAGGAAGCGGAGACTGTTGAAATTGGGCCTGGGTTGAATAGTTGAGGAAGCTGCATCTTAGGGAGACGAGGAGAGAACTTTCTTTTTGTTTTTCTTTTTAATTTTGAGTAAATTTAAGGGGTGGGCTCAAGAGGAGATTACGGAGGCTAGAGCTAAGGCAATGAGAAGTTAAGAAGATAGAGAGACTTACCCTCTTGCTTGATCTCTTTGGGTGTAGTAAGCTGAGGGTAGTGGTTGAAAATACATCTCCTCACGATCCACTTGGGGCTCATAGTCGAAAAATCTTGGGCCTGTAAACTGCATTTGAGGAGGGCCATACATGTATGGATACGGCCAGTTGGGAGGGTTACACGAAGCAGTACCCTGCTTGTTTGGACGGGAGCGGGATCTTGCGTTTTGGCGTTGGTTGTATTGCTGTGTTTCGTATTGTTGTGGCTGTTGGGTCTTTGCAGGAGTTGTTTGGTAGAGACTTTGTTCCTGTGTGTTGGTGGTGCTTGGCGGAGGTCTTCTGGAGGTGGAGCGATTTTGCCGCCTGCCTCTGGAGGAGCCTGTGCGTTTGTTGCTATTGTTTGGTTGTATCCGGGTGTTCTTGTTAGTTGTTTGCTGTCTTGTGTTTTCTGGTTGTGGTGCGGTCGGTGAGTTTGTGGTGATTGGGTACTTCTTGTTCAGAAAGTCTCTTTTTCTGGAGTACATATCTTCCAATATGGGACAAGACAGGGAGTAAGCAGGGTGTTTGGAAGGAAGGGCCTGTAGACCTTGCTTTCGTCTATTGCTGTTTTCCCTCTGGCAGTTAATACAGCTGGGCCTGAGGTTGCATTTGTCATTTTTATGCCCCCCTGAGCAGTGCGAGCAATACACATTATTTGTGCAGGTGTGCACCGTGTGGTTGAGGGCTTGACAATTGGAGCACCTGCTGATCTCTGTGTATGGTCTCAGGAAGCATTTGAAGAGACCCAGCTGCACTGATTGTAATGCCAGAAAGGCCTCTGCCAGTGGTGTGGGCATGTGCAGGATCCAGTTGTTTGTGTTGGGAATTTTTGAGTGTTGCTTTCTTAAAATTTGTATGGTAGATTCTTTGTTGTGAGTGCCTGTGATGTCGTGAAGTCTTTGTTGGAGTTGTTCCGCTTCCATGTCTGCCGGGACTCCCATGAGGAGAATTCTCATAGGAGGGCAGAGTTTCTCTGAGACTTTTAGACGGCTTGCAATTTCTGGATTGGTGTTAAGTTCTTGTGTTAAGGTCTTTGCATCCGTTTCAGTTTTGCAATGCACATCCACTGCAGAACGAAAAATTTTCGTGAAAGCAATTTGTGCCTGTGTTGACACATGGTAAGTCCTCAGAATGTCCATCACCTGCCTTCCACTGTCCTGTTGTGATTGTGATGTGACATGTATTATTCTTCTTGATTGTTGTCTTGCTCCCTGGGCTTGTGTGAAGATGTTTTGTGTTCTTTGTTGTTGGCTAGGGATGTCGCGTGGAGAGGTTGGGCTCAGAAGTTTGTGCATGTAGGTTGGAGTGTTTTGTGTGGTCGTTGATGTGGATGGTAGGTGGTCCTCGTGTGGGTTTTCTCGTGAGTTTTCTTCATTTGGTAGAACTGATGTATTTGGCTTTATGTTTTCTTTTAGATATGTTTCTTGTCTGTATAGGGCATCATTTAAGTTGTTTTGTAGGTCTTTGATTTCTTGCAGTCTATTGTTTAAGAGAGTGAATTCGGGTTGGAGGTCTAGCTTGAGGTTAACTGAAGGGGAGTTGATATACTGCTGGTTGTCTGTTTGATGCTTCGGCTTTGTAAGCTCGGTTGATCTTGGGGAGAGTGGGGGTGGTAGAGTTGAGGTTTGTGTTTCTGTTGAGGTTACTGTCTTTGATGGCGTAGTCTGTGTTGTCTGTGATGTTGTTATTCCTGTTGATGTTTGGCTGTCTGTATTGGCTTTTGTTTTGGTTGCCTTGTTTAGGAGTTTGATTCTGATGAACGCTTTGTTCAATGCTTTAGTGAGACTTTTCCCAGGTTGAGTTTTAGAGATCAAGTCCATTGCAACTATGACTACATTTTTTATGGTATTGTACTGAGTGAAGTCCTCATAAACAACTTTTGGCTTGTCGGATTCCTTGGTAAAGTCTTTAGCTTTAAGTTTGGTTTTGTTTTTATTTTTTGAATTCGTTGAGGTGCAGGATCTCGTTGTGATGCAAGATTTCGTGGTTTGATCGGAAGAGGCACTGGTTGTGGAGACGTCTGAAAAGTCACCGTCGTCTTTCTCCAGGTGGTCATCGCTGTCTATGTCCGACATGATATTATTTAGCTTTGATAAAAGCTGTTCTTTTATAATACTGGAGAATGGTGCTGATTAGCAATTAATCAAAGCTTTTTTTTTAAAAAAAAAAAAAAAAAATTCTAGTGAAGGTGTACCGGAAAAAACATGGGAGGGCTTTCCCAGTCACGCACACGCGCACCAGACGCAGAACGTCAAAGCTCAAAAAAAAAAAAAAGGTGTTTAATGAAAAAAAATAAATAAAATAAAAAAAATAAAAATAAATAAATAAATAAATAAATCTTTTTATAAGTGAATAATTTTTATAAGTGAATAATTTTTATAAGTGAATAATTTAAATGAAAAGTACCCTGGGAAGGGGGAAGGGAAAGGAAGAAAGGTGAACCAGCTGTCAAAAAAAAAAAAAAAACATGGGTGGAAGGGGACTGTGCCGAAAGGAAGGGGCTGGCCAAGATCTATTCAGCGGAGCAATGAAAATTTAATTAAATAAATAAATTAATTAATTAAAAAAAAAAAACCGTAAATTCGGAGGGGGAAAAAAAAAAGGGGGGGGGGTTGGAAAATTGGCGCCCAGGTTGCCGAATAGCCAGAAAAAAAAAAAAAAAAAAAACTATAAAAATTTTAGTTCTCCGGTCGCCAAAAAGCCGAAAATGGAAAAAAAAAAAAAAAAAAAACGACATGGTTAATAAAATTTGGTTAAATTAAACAAAAGAAACCGGTGACGCGAAAACCAACATTTGGATTAAGAGATATAGAATTTAAAGAATAGGGAAAGCGCCCTCTGGCGGGGAAAAAGGGAGTTAGCTGAGAGGGTGGGGCAAGCAAAAACCTATTCAACGGTATAAAGGAATTTGAAATTGAACAATTAGGGGCTGAAAAAACGACAAAAAACCGAAAAAACTGGAAATGTTAAAATAAAAGGCGCCAAATAAATGGTTAATAAAATAAATAAATAAATAAGTAAATAAATGCTTATAGCACTTAAGTTATTGAAGAAGACAAGGTCCTTGGCATAAATACACGCTAAAAGAATGATTAATATAAGTGGCAAGATTTTTAATAAACAGCAATTATAAAAATTTTGGTTCCCCGGTCGCCAAAAAGCCAAAAGAGAAAAAGTACGACGTGGTTAATAAAATTTAGTTTAATTAAACAAAAGGTAACCGGAGACGCGAAGAACCAACATTTGGAATAAGAGATTTAAGACATTAAAGAATAGGGAATGCGCCCTCTGGCGGGGGGAAAAGGGAGTTAGCTCAGAGGGTGGGGCAAGCAAAAACCTATTCAACGGTATAGAGCATAATAAAATTGAACAATTAGAGGCCGAGATATTCACAAAAAAACGGAAAAACTGGAATTGTCAAATAAAAAGGCGCCAAATAATTGGTTTAATAAAATTGCTATTAGCACTTAAGTAATTAGTGAAGATGAAGTCCTATACGTAGTGACAGGTTAAAATAAAGATTGGATTAGATTGAAAGTTAAAGTTTGTAAACACAGTTATTAAAAATTTGGTTCCCTGGTCGCCAAAAAGCCAAAAATTTAAAAAGCACGATTTGGCTACAAAAATTTAAATAAAAAAAATAAAAGGCAACAAAAAACTCTAAAATACTATGGTAACTTAAAAAGATATGGGAAAAGGAGGATAGGAAATGTGCCCTCTAGCGGGTAGCTGAAAGGGTGGGGCAACTCAAGACTTAACCAACGGTATAAGATAAATGAAAATCCGATAACCAGTCCACTCAAAACGGAGAAAAATGTAAATAATTTAAATCCCTAGGATAAAACTGTCATAGGAACTAACTCAATTGATTAAAAACAATGCTAAACGTAACCATCCCAGGGCACAGCAAGGTTGGGACAATTTAGAGAAGCATTAGAACCCCACTGATTAAAAAGAAATTACTTAATCTTCCATAATTTAAGGAACACATAATTAACAAAAACAAGCAATTTTAAGAATGGTTGGCCACCTCAATACAGTGAATAATACAGTGTGATTTAGAAATATTGCATGGCAACGAGTTTGCCGTTAAAATCCATGCCCGCGAAATCGTTAGGGATTAACCATAGAATAATAATAAAGGAAGAAGGAGCATAAGGTTTCTACATAAGCTGTTGTGTTGCCACAAAAAACAGCGATTATTAACAAGCCTTTATTAACAAACTTCAATATTGAGAGGAGCAAAAGGTGCTTTCGCTGGCATTTCACTAGAAGGGGTTTGTAAGCATTAAGACTATTGGCGTGCTCCTTCTTCCTCTATTATTATTCTATGGGATTAACCAATGAGAAAATACTCAAAAAACATTCACTATATTATCAGTGGCAACAGCATTAAAAAGTTATGGTTTAGTTTTGAAAAAATCCCGATATAAATTGGGAAAGGGAAAATCAATAAAATCAAATACATTGTAAGAATCAGTAAAGGGGAAAATAAAGGGAAGATTAAAAATGAAAAACGTAATTATAATGATAAGTAATAATGATTTAAGTACATTGAGTAATTATAAATTTGATTACAGTGACAAGTAATGTTTAAATTATGCATAGAAGATAACATAAACTTGATTTTCATTAATTAACTAATTTATATTTAAAGAAAATGCCCCTACAGAAGTTCTGTATAGGGAAAAAACTCAAGTAAAAACACAACATTATAAAAATAAACATAAAAAACTAACCAGTGGGGCTAGAGACAAAAATTATATATCTACGGAGAGCCTGAACATTCCCGCATCCAACACAACACAGTACGCAACCAGTACTCACCCCTGACCCTAGTAGTTTAGCCGGGCATCGAGAGCGCTGAGGCAAACTTCATCACACTCGGGAGGAGAGGACGATGAGCCCTTGTTTTGATTATCTTAAAACTGCCAGGAAGTGTAGGTAGCAAAACTTTAACAGCCGTACCAGAATGAGATGCTAAAAATGTGACATATATTTATGGCTTTCCAAAAAACAAAAATTGTTTCAATCATTTTCATTGTGAAGGATGAAAATTAACCTAATAAATAACAATGTTTTTTGCTTAAACTGTTAATTTTATATATTTATTCATATCATCTAAATCTACTCAATTGTGTTGGTTTAGTTAAAAATGACTTCAGTAAAGCCGAAACTACACAATTTTGTGGGTCCTCCCGAGGCTTAATCTAACACCAGGTATTTTTTTAAATATTTCTTTTTCGGTCAAGTATGATCCTATCAACTAGGGGAAACTAAAAAAAACTTTCAATTTCTACTAAAAAAGTTTCAGGTCGTAAAGGGATATAGAATGTTGAAATTCACTAATTAAATGGAATAAGCAGTAGCATCTTTTAAATACAGTCCCATCGAAAACAAGAATTCTTGTTTCATAATGATAATAATAATAAAATCTGCCGTAAAAAAAGAAAAAACTTTAGTAGGGCATAAAAAAGTGAATATTAAAGAGAGAACATAAAACTAAATTCTGGAAACATCAAAACTGACAAAAAAAAAAAAACTTATAAAATTGTGAACAGTGTGTTGTTACTTTCTTCCATATTTAGTAGAAGAAAGCATTGAATTGGTAAAAAATTTTCTCTACCGGTTTTCGATGGAGTCATGCGTTTTTAGAGTACAGAACACGATTTGCTCATTTTTAGAAAATGTCTATCGGTGTGTGTGACAAAATGTTGTTCTAACTGTATTTCAGGAGCTACAGCACAGAATTTAATACAAATTAATATATAGTTGCGCCCTGACATAAATTTGTGACTATCAACTTTCTGTAAAAATCGTCTAACAGGTGGTGCTGCTCTGATTCTTTTTCTAAATTTTTAACACGGTCGTACAGGACAAAATTTCATTTTAAAGTACACAATGACAATTATTTTTAAGAAATAATTATAAAATTAAAACAAGTCCTTCCGGCTTATTCGTAAGGATAGGTTGATATCTTTTTCCTTATCAAGTAGCCGTCATTTTGTTTCAAACTGGCGGCTACAAATTATTAATACACTTGGTAGAAATATTGACGTAGGATATGCACGTATGGAGTTTTAAGCAAATCGGTTCCCTTTTTAAGTGAATTTAGAATTTTTAAGTAGCCGCCGCGTGAAAACAAAATCGTAGGTCAAGCTGACAAATATATGAAATGTATTTATGAGATATGTCTACTGTACACATATAGTTCGAATTCATTCAAAATCTCAAAAGTCACCGTGTTGAAAAATTAAGTGGCTGCCACTTCGATGAAAATCGCAGTGAGAAAGTTGCTCATCTAAGATATCGTTGCAAATTTGATTTTTTTTTTTTTTTGTAGAAATTTTTCAAAGAGGCTTAGTAAGTTGATAAAATGTTAGTTTTCTGCATTTCTAGTTTGTTTTAGCATTAAAATAGCCTAATTTTTCCTTAAAAACGCATTAAAAAGATCCAGTAACGCAAGTAATGAATTTGGCGCCAAATTTGGCGCCAAATTTGGCGACTTTCCCCCTATGGCGACTTTTGTCGAGAAAATACTTATTATCGATATACCAAAGATGGACGCAATAACGTGATTGGTTTACGAGTTACGCGAGTTTTCGAGATTTTTGTTGTTTGAATGATAAATCCATTTTTCAACTTTGATTTGAATTGATTAAGTATTTCTAAAATTACCGTGATAAAAAAATTTCAAGTGGCCGCCAGTTGGAAACAATACAGTGGAACAAGTTGCCCAGCAAACACATCCAAGATATTTGAAGCATAGGTTCACTGTCCAACTGTGGTTTAAATCAGTGTCGTGTTTCAAAAATTATTATTATGGCAAATTTTCAAGTGGCAGTCTAAGTGGCTGTAACTTGGAAACAAAAGGGCAAAACAACTTGCCCAGCAAAATCATCCAGTATATTTGTATGATAAGTTCATTGTCCAGTTCTAGTTTAAATTAAATCAGTATTTCAAAAATTATCGTCATAATAAGAAATTTTCAGGTGGAACCACTTGGAAAAAAAAGCGGAGTGAGATGCCCAGCGAACTTATCTGAGATATTTGAATGATAAACCCACTACCCAAATTTGATGCGAATTGATTCTGTATTACTAAACTTACCATAATGACAAATTTTCAAATGGCCGTCACTTGGAAATATAATTGCGGATTGAACTTATCCTAGATATTTGAACCATAAGTTCACTATCCAACTTTTATTTGAATCAGTTTAGTATTTTAAAAGTTATCGTGATGGCATATTTTCAAGTGGCTGGAACTTAGAAACAAGATGTCGGGACAAGTTGCCCAGTGAAAACATTCAAGATAATTATATGATAATATCACTGCCCAAAGTTGGTTCGATTTTGAGTATTATTTCAGAAGTTATCGTGATCTTAAATTTTCAAGTGGGAGCCTGATTTCAAGCGGCCCCGCTTAACTTAAGATATCTGCCACTTTATTAAAAATGGCGGATATAGTTTATTAATAAGCTTCATTGAGATCCTTATATGGTCTGTATTTACATCAAAATTCAAACAACTTCGGAATACGCTTTTTACAATTTAAATTTGAAATTTTCAAGTGGTCTCCACTTGAAAACAAAATGGCGGAGCAACTTGGTTAACAAACTCATCTAAGATATTTATAAGATAAGTTAAGACACTGTTCAAATTTGGTGCCATTTGGAGTATTATTTCGGAAGTTATCGTGGTTTTAAATTTTCAAGTGGTAGCCGGATTTCAAGTGGTCCCGCTTAACTTAAGATATCCGCCATATTACAAAAAATGGCGGATAAAGATCATTAATAAAGTTATACACTTGTATAATCTATGTATACATGAAAATTTAAAAAAATTCGGAATACGCTTTTTACAATTTGAATTTGAAATTTTCATGTGGTCTCCACTTGAAAACAAAATGGCGGAGCAACTTGGTTAATAAATTCATCTAAGATATTTATAAGATAACTTAAGATACTGTCTGAATTTGGTTCGATTTGGAGTATTATTTCGGAAGTTATAGTGATTTTAAATTTTCAAGTGGTAGCCTGATTTCAAGTGGTCCTGCTTAACTTAAAATATCTGCCACTTTATTAAAAATGGCGGATAAACTTCATTAATAAACTTCATTGAGACCCTTATGTGGTCTATATTTACATCAAATTTCAAACAAATCCGGAATACGCTTTTAACAAATTGAATTTGAAATTTTCAAGTGGTCTCCACTTGAAAACAAAATGGCGGAGCAACTTGGTTAATAAACTCATCTAAGATATTTATGAGATAAGTTAAGACACTGTCTAAATTTGGTTCGATTTGGAGTATGAATTCGGAAGTTATAGTGATTTTAAGTTTTCAAGTGGTAGCCTGATTTCAAGTGGTCCCGCTTAACCTAAAATATCTGCCACTTTATTAAAAATAGCTGATAAAATTCATTAATAAACTTCATTAAGACCCTTATGTGGCCTGTATTTACATCAAAATTCAAGCAAATCTTGCTTTAAATATGCTTTTTGCAATGTCGGTTTGAAATTTTCAAGTGGCTGCCACTTGAAAACAAAAAGTCGGAGCAACTTGGTTAACGAGCTCATCCAAGATATTTATAAGATCAGTTCACTGTCCAAATTTGGTTCGATTTGGAGTTTTATTTTGGGAGTTAACGTGATGACAAAATTTTCATTATAGATAGATAGATAGATATATCGATAAACGAAGTGATTGCAATAGGTCGATTTCTAAAGAAATCAACCTAAAAAAATTTATTATAATGGAAATAGTCAAATAGGAAAACCTTTTTGACACATAGGAGTAACGCTTTAGCCCTTGGTGAAAATTTTAGTTATGGGTATCTTTGAAAAGAACTCGTCAATACCTACAAAACGTATGGTTGAACCACTGATCTGTGATAATTCAAAATATGCTTATCGATTTTTTAAATTTTAACAAAAAAGAGAAAAAGAAAAAAAAATCATATTTCAGTGCACCATAAAATCAACTTCAGTTGGATCTATAGTGTAATACATCTATGAGAAAAAAATCATCCACATTCATCATGGAGTATAATAGTATTAATAATATTAGTAAATTATTTGTACTGATTGATTTGTATAGGAAAATACTGAAGAATGTTTTGTGACGGCTTCACCATACTAGTTTTACTTGACGAAAAGTTGAAAAATTACAAAAATAATAATTTACCGCACATACTATTTATTATTTCCTATTATTGTCGTTTAATTAGTTTATATTTTTAAAATTTTAAGTTAACTTTTGTAATTATATAATGCAACTTAACTTGCAGATTAACCTGATTAGCTTCCGTTGATAATTAGACAAATTTACAATTAAATTACTCTAAACGCATCAATTCTATTCCATATTAATTTTATTATTCATAATTTTTTTTTTAAACACAAAATCTTCAAAAGAAAAAAGATAATTCAATAACATAATACAGAACTATAATTGTTATTATTATTTTTTTTAAATGTAACGCAATATAAAGCTAAAATATGATAAAAATTATAATTTTATTACCTTTTATTTCTATTAACTACTCTTAATGTATTTTGGCATGACAATACTATAGAGAATATTTACAGAACCAATGAATTAGAAAAAAAAAAATCACACTCTTGTAAGAGAATAAATATTTTCGCCTTTCTTAATTGAAAGAAAAGGTTATAATATGTGCTTGAATTAAAACTCGATTTACTTAGCGATTAAAGAAATAATTATGATATCAGTTTCTTTGTATTAATCATAAAAGTAAATAAATATGTTTAAATGCTGACAGTGACTTTCTGGCTGAATCGGATGATCGTATTTTTATAATTAAAAAAAAAAAAAAAATAAGTAGGCGACACAAAAGAATTTCATATTGATATAATTAACTAAATAAAAGTTTTTAAGTTTCAGTATAGAATAATAAATAAATATTCGAATTACGATCAAATAATAAATTAAAATATTGCGAAAATACATAAATGTGTAAGAGATTAATGAATTTTTAATAACTTTTTTGATTACTATAAATATTTATTTATTGCAATAAATGTAAATATGGATATTAGGATTCTTTTAAATTTTATTCGTAAATAAATTCAATAGTTCTTTTAATAAATCAGAAAATGTATAGTTCAGTTTATTAATTTTACATTCACTTACTTTTAGAATTAAAACAAAATTAACTCTGTTATAAGTATATTATTGGGAAATGTTGGTATTTTAAGGTCAACAACCATATAATGACATGTATATCAGAAATATTTCCTAAGTATCATCATTTCTGACTTGCAACGGCAAATGTGGACATCCATGGCTAAATTTATGTAATATTCACCAGAGTCTGACGTTAAATGTTAAATAAAAGTATTTTAATTTTGCTTATACATTTTTTAAATACATTATTCTTACATTTTTCTATATAAAACTAGTTGCTAATCTATGTCAAGTTGAAATAAAGAAAAATGGATTTATGTTATTAATGTTGTACAATCTTATTTACTGCAAAATTATTATGGAAATTTAAATTGATACGATTTCTGAATCCGGTATTCCTGAATGCAATTTATTTGGAATACCAAATATTAAAATCATTCGATAAAGGTGATATTCTACTTTTATAGGCATTATAGTTTTTAAGTATTAAGACAAGACAAACGTTGTTAAAGGATCTGATATATCACCACGAACTTACATTCATTATGAACTGTGTGACAGCAGTTCAGGCAAATTAATTTAAAGTATTTCGTTTATCTTAGAACTGACCATTAACTTCCTCATTTTCATGTGTACTAAGTTTCATATTGATATTTAAATATGATATTATGAAATATTTAATATATTTTTGTTATTTAACTAGAAAATTTATAGATAATGATTATCTTCCACCAGAGATTATTTTGATGGGAGTTACAGATAATATTCGAAAAAATTCCTCTTTGCTAACATAATTCTGTATATTAATTTTTCCTTAAATTAATGACGTAACTTCTCTTCATTACATATTTTTAATATTATAAAATACATAATCGTCTGCAACCAAAAGATCTCTGCGCTGAATTTAAGAGAAATTACTCCAGAAAGAATTTCGTTTTTATCTCATCAGTGTTTTTCTTTGATTAGAAAAACACATCGGTGATAGTATTTTTATTAAGATATTTAGAAATATTGCATTTTATCACGTACATATAAGTAGGATTTGATATTGACGGATAATATTGTCATTAGGTAATTGTATTTATAATTTAAAAATGTAGTTATTATTTTTTTTTCATGACCTTGAATTTTGAATGCTCTCAAATAAATTCTCATTTATTATGTGCGTTGAATGAAACGACGTCATTTTAAAGCATATGTTTTATTTTGTATGTTATTCAAGAAAGGCTTTAATGGTTTTGTAGTAAAAGTGGCCAATGAGAACAATGGCTCAGGTGGTGTCTTCATTGGCTTCAATTTATAATGCAACAAAATTATCTCAAATAACACTAAATAATAAAAACAATCCCAATTATCAAAGAGCGCTCGAGCTCACTTTCCACATGAATAGTATTTTCGAATTATATTGAAATGCAGTACGATCAATTTTAACAATTCATTTAATCGACTCATATGCGTGTGTAATCAAATTTACTTACGTTCTTTTTTTTTTTTTATTATTATTATATGATATAAATTACCTTAATTTATTAAAAAAATCTTGTGTGAATGCACTTCTTCTTGTACGCGAGCAACGCTCCGTGATAAAACGCTGCAAAGGGAAGTGGGGTCTCTCATCGTGACTTCGGGATCGAGACCACGATGCCGAAGGCAGCGGAAATCCTTTGACTGAGATCCTTTGACCTTTGACTTTTGAGATCTTTGACCTTTTTTAGATGTGATATTATGATTTTCCATAATTGATTCACTTAACGGTTGATAATGATTAATCATTAGTGATTAACAATTATAATGTTTGTAAATATTTGTATAATATTATACGATACAGGCATCATTATACAAATTATTATTAAAATATTACAAATATAAGGATATATTATTACAAATTATTATTACAAATATTAGAATATAATGAACAGGAAAGCGAGCAAAATCAGTAGCTTATTTAAAATTATAAAATTAAATTGCTCTCCGTTAATCTTCTTTTCTTGACAAAAGCTCGTTTTTCAAAATATTGGGGGGAAAATTTGTTTTTTTATTTATTTTATATTTATTTCCATGAACACATTAATAAAAATATAGTGTAACCACGTTTCCCAAAACTAGCAATGAGGAACAGTCCAAAAGCTTGGAGGGGTGCCAAATTGATCGACATCTTGGGATTTAGAAAACATCCTCTCTCACCGCTCTCTTATCGCTTATTTTCTCTGAATCATATAACTGTCTCCCCTATTTTAACAGTGGACTCGTTGAGTCAGCGCTTGCGCAGAGGCTTCCGTGGTCTCAAGGAATGTGGTCGAAAAATATCCAGGGGTAACACATTTCGTAGAAAAACAAACAAACAAAAATAATTTTGAAAGTAGATGAAAGAAAATAAATTGATGTTTCCAGAAAAAATATTTGTGAAAAATACAAAATTTAATGCAATGTTTAATAACATTTTTTTAAACATAAATATTTTTTCTCTTTATGCACAGTTGCCAACTTTTACGGAATTTAGCTACCGGAAATTTTAATAAAAGATTCTATTTTCTTCATTTACTAACAGGCTTTGTCCGCTTCGCTGGACTATATATTTAAATGAATTTTCAAAATTCCATATCATTAATATATATAATGACCCTCATCTGTCATTCACGATTCCGGTTTACACCGCTTCAAAACAGAGACTTTTGGCAGCCATTTTTTTTCCCGTTTGTTCAATTCATCGACTTACGAAAACATACATATCATTTTCATACATGTTTTATATCGCACATATTGTTATTTATTCCCTCTAAAACCTTGAAAAAACTATTCAATTGTAATGTTTAAATGTTTAAAAAAATATAACGGATCACTGGCTATTATAAACATGAACCTATAAATAGAATTATGTAACTTCATGATTATAAACAACGCAATGCCAAATAAAAACAAAACAAAACTGTTGCCATTCAGAAAATACAAATTCCAAATGGACAACTCTTTAATTGCGAATGAACGACTATTTGACTGTTTCATAAAAAAAAAAAAAAAAAAAAAAAAAAAAAAAAAAAACGCTTAAAATATTTCTAAAACATATTAAAGCCTTAAAAATCTTAAAATATTTGTAAAAACATATTAAAGTCTTTAAATATTTTTATCAAGCTTCATTATATGTTTACATTGTAAGGTATGATTGGCGTCGAGTTCAGTACGTAAATGTCGCCAGTTGATTTTAGTTTTGAAATTAGTGTAAAGTTATAGTTGGGATAGAATGTTTGGTTGGGCAAGTAAAGGTCACCAGTTGAAATGAGTATTGAAAGTAGGGTAGTCTAAGGTGATAATGTCGAGTGAA
The DNA here is from genome assembly GCA_963930645.1 of Salticus scenicus. NCBI lineage: Eukaryota > Metazoa > Arthropoda > Arachnida > Araneae > Salticidae > Salticus > Salticus scenicus. The sequence goes on along the minus strand of OZ005652.1, from coordinate 338,622,254 downwards.
GATAAAATGATCGGTTGAGAATGAGAAAGTCCCTAGCTGGATCATGGATATTTTGGCGATGTTGTGGGGGAGATAGCTGGTTCGGAGTATAGAGTAGAGGTGAATTTGGGTTAGCATGGAGTGTCTGTAATTATTAGATAGTTAGAAAATACGCAAGCAAAGTGATGACGTCACTGGACGTCAGTGGATGCAAGAAAAAGATTTCCTATGTTAATCGCCCATTGGATTTTTTGTAAAAAATTATTAAAAATTGAGGAAAATTATTTTCCGATTTTAATTCCCATATTTCGGTATAGATATGTATTCGTTATCGTGTGTATGCGTTAGATTAAGTTGTTTTTACTGTAAAATTGATAAAATTTAAATTTTAAATTTCAAAACTTTAGAAAAATAAAATAGCAAACTTCCATATTCGATTGAAAACATAAACATTTCATTTCAAAGGATGATATTTACACAATAAATATCCAACTAATATACTAATTAAAAGGAAAATGATAAATATTCTATCATAATTTGAAGTCAAATTTGTTTTCAAATGTCTAAATAAAGTGTCTGATAAAAGATACTCATATATTGCGGCGGAATAGATTTAATATATCTGTCATCCTTGGCGGAAAAAATATATCGCCAAATTATTTGGCGAACATATTTCATTCCTTTCAAAAATCATGGTTATTTTAGCAAATTATATTAAGAGAGCGATGAATTATATGAAACAATATTTCGTACAATACATATTACGAAAATAAACATCTGGCATGTATATTTTCGTAGTATGTTTTTTATCGCCAAATACAAAAAACGCCAAAGATGACACTGTTTTGAAATTTAAAATTTTGTCAATTTGACAGCAAAATAACTCAATCTAACACATGGATAACGATAACATAGTTATACCCAAATACGGGTATTAAAATCGGGAAATAATTTTCCTCGATTTTTAATAATTTTTTACAAAAAATACAATGGGCGATTAACATAGGGAATCTTTTTCTTGCATCCACGGACGGTCAGTGACGTCACACTTCGCTTACGTATTTGGAAACAGGATCTTCGATAGTCTTAAAAAAAAGTATTTTAATAAAATGAAGTGAATCGTTATTTACTTCCTCTTACCCATAGGGTCGAGAAAGTATTTTCGAACGTGAGTTTTTGTTATACTTACATGTTCTGAGGTCCCCTGAATACGAAAATCACGTTTTTAGCGAATGGTCTCTGTGTCTGTGTCTGTCTGTGTGTCTGTTATCAGCATATTTCAAGAACAAATAGTAGCAGAAATTCCAAACTCGGTATTCTAAATGTGTATCATATAGGGATGCTACAGTAAGCTTTTCGTTAAGATGAAGCAAATGGTTCGTGTACAGGGACATTCAAAAGTATTCAAATACATTACGTCTCTGGGGGAAATTGCAGGTAAGTAGAATTTAACATCTATAGACTGCACTAAACCAAATGAAACGAATACATATTTTTTGTAATGGAGATAGTCAACTGGGAAAAATTTTTTTGTGTATGTAGGAGCCTCACCTTCCCCCCTGGGGTAGATGTCCTCCCTCGAGTGGAGTAAACTTTCATGATGGGTATCTTTCAAAAGAGCTCGCCAATACCTTTAAAACGAATGGTTGAACCATCGATCTACGATAATTTAAAATAAAGTTATTGATTTCTTTCATTTTTAACATTTTTTTTTTTTTTTTTTTACTTTAATATTGAGAATAAATTCAACTTTTTTTTGGATATTTAGTGTTATACTATTTCTCTAATATGGAAATCGTCTGTATTATCATACAAGATAACTTTTTTAAATAATAATTTTAATAAATTATTTTTTTTAACTGGATTATTTTTTAATAACCGAATTAAATTCTATATAAATGTAGGTGCATTAATGAAACGGGGGGTTGAGGGGGGCCAGAACTAATTATCATATAAAACTCTTCCGAAGCCTAATTTGAATTGTTTAACATAGGTTTACATAACAGTACTCTTTATCTTACCTCTTAATCTCCAACCTGTACTTATAGCATTAAATTTCAGGGTAAGAGAAAGTCGTGTGAGTGACACACTAGATTATTCTTATTATAAGGACTTTAAATAGAGCACTTAAAGGAACACTGGGATGTGTTATTGCTGTTGTGTTTTCGGGCCTATATTTTTTGTCAACTAGCAGTTTTTTATTGTCATTCATATTTATTGATCGGGTAGAATTTTTTTAATTTCAGAACGAAAATTATAAAATATCGAAACACATTTGATTTATAAACAAAACTGAAAATACATTTAAATGATCACGTGTTAATCTTCATGATCTAAACATTGTTTTCAAGATTTATCGTTCACATTCCGTCATTTTTGACGGGGTTATATACTAGTTATTAATAAAATCTCAAAATTAAAAGCACTAAAATCAGTCTGAACCTAAGTTAAAGTGTCCGCTGCGTTCGGTAGAGGTTTGCTCCCTCGCAATATGAAGTGTCCGAGTCCTCATTGCCTTCGGCATTGATTTACACTTTTTAACTCCCCTCCCCCCTTCCCAGAAGGTAAAATAGAAGAATCCTACCAGAGTGCATATTGCATACTCTTAATCAGCACTCACATGCCAAAATTCGCCAGTCTATGAAAATTTGAAGCATATTCAAACTGTCGACTCATGACTGCCGATTCGATATATTGCACTTTGGAGAAATTATCATGGAATATATCGAGTCAACAGTCATGGAGAAAGCAGGATTGAAACCACACTTTTATCGCAGGTATGTAGACGATATATTCCTAATCTGGAATTACACAGAAAAAAGTCTTCATGAATTCATCAGTAAACTTAATAACTACTTTCCCACTATAAATTTAACATTAGAAAAAGAACAAAATAATATGCTTCCATACTTGGATATTTTAGAACATCGAAATAACGAAAATTCTCAAATTTGGACTGAAACCTGTTACAAACCTTCCTCCCCCCTCTCTATTATAACAGCTAATTCAAATACCCCTTTACAATATAAAAGAAATGCTATAATTCCATTAATTAAACACGCTTACACACATAATACTTTTCAATTTCTTATTCAAAAAGATTTAAAATACATCAAACGTACTATGTTTGAAAGTTGTTATAACTTATCAATTTTCAATAAAATGCATAATCAAGTTAAAATTATCTTAAATCAAATTAGAATTAAAAAAGACAACTATAAATATATAGGTTCAGTAGATTTTCATAAACAATTTATCCCAATTAGAAATATATTAAAGAACTACAATTATAATTTATCATTTAAAACCCCCTCAGATTAACCCTCCCCCAAAAATGCGTCTGTAAAATGCCTATTGAAATTGAGAATAACATCGTCTATTACATAAGGAAAACCAAAAGAAGTTTAAAAAAAAAACGCATTTCCGAACATCAATATTCTTTACGATCCCCGTACGGTAACACAGCCCTTAAAGATTACATATTAGAAAATACAAATGCTAAACCTTTATGGAATCAAGAAGAAATAATAGCAATCCCCTCCAGTCTGATTAAACTTGAAATACAGAAAAAAATACAGATAATAAAATACGATAAACGCGTCATCAATTAACCCACTTTCTAGAGAATTGGCGAAGGTATGGCAACCAATTCTACACATATTAAAGGATCAAGACGCTAACAATAAGAGAACTAAACCTGATGATGTCCACAAGCAACTATGCTAGGACGAAACGTCGTGATGTTCTTCTTTTTATCTTTTATATTGTAAACTTTTAAACTAAGTCTTTTGACTTAGATTTTAACGTGTGAAGTACTGTGTTTTATATATATGGCATTTTGGAAATATTCTAAAAAAGACACGGCTGTTTTCAGAATATTTGCACTATTTTTTGTAAAGCTCTACTTGGAAATCTGGAATTTGCGAAGTTTCCCCCTCTCTTAAAAATCAAAAATTCCAAAATCGCAGAAAATGCTTTCTTGTACTCAAGTCTGCTCTCCGCATGTGCAATTTCTCACCGTGAAGTAATATGGAGCTGAGTTATGCTCATAAACGTATTTTTGCCTCCTGCTCCTTCCCCAGGGGGAAAGGTGGGGGAATTTCATAAAATTCCGTTACTATAACTGTGAGATTAACCCGCCCACCAAAATTCTTGGCCGCCGCTCCTATAGATTTTCCCGGACAAATTTAGCGCCAAAAGGGTGGTCTTGAATTTGCCCCCTCGTAACGCCCTCCCCCCCAAAAAAAGAAATCGAAAATCACACAAAAACAAAAATAGGTTTTTGTAAATATAATAAAGAAGACGCATGTCTGTTTTTAACATCTTTGTACCATTTTTGGTAGATTTCTAGTAAAAAATTCGGAATTTCCGAAATTTCCCGCTAAAAATTTATTTTTCCCTTCCCTCCCCCAAAAAATCAAAAATATCAAAATCGCAGAAACTGTTTTTGTTGTTGTTGTTGTTGTTGTTGTTGTTGTTGTTGTTGCTGTTCTCAAGTCTAGTTCTCAAGATTTGAAGCCGAGTTATTCTTACAAACGTTTTTGCCTCCTGTCATCCCAGGGGGGAACGGGAGGGAATTTTGTAAAAGATGATACAAATAATTTTAATTTGGGTAAAGATCTTAATTCCTGCAAAGTTTTGCATAATGCCTTTCAGCTATTCTCGTGTGATACACGGAAAAAATAGCGTTAAAGACATACAGACATGATGAAACACATGCACACAAAATCTTTCGAAGTCATTTTTGGCTTCCATAGTGTGAAAAAATCGCAAAAGTTTTTTTATTCTAACAATTTTACAGAGAAAGTTTGATTTTATTAATATAGAGGAAAATTGTTAGAGAAATGCATGGAAAAATTCTAATAAAATTTTACGTAGCTAAAAAGCGTAAAAGTTGGTAAATTAACTAAATCGCTTTTTATCGATATCCATAAGAAGGGGATAATTTAAAAATCAAATTTTCTTTCAAATTATAAAGCTTTTAAATATCCGTATAATACAAAAAAGAGAAAAAAAAACTTTTAACATTAAGCTAACTAATTTGCTATTTATTTAGCACATTTTAAGATTTTTTTTTTCTATCAGATTTCACACTCTACAAAACAAGGTTAGCCTTTACAGGTATTCCTAGAGTTTCTATATTTCTTTTATATTTGTTTTGTGAATCACCATTGTTATATCTTGCTTATTGTATAAAGAGTTAGTTTGTCGGAAAAAAATTTTGTATTGTGTCCTTATTCCGGAAATTGCTTTTCGGGATTTTCTAATGTAACCAACGGCGCAATAAAAAAGAATAAACATCGAATACACTGAGGTAGAATTGATAAGAGGTATTATATGAGCATTTATATAATAATACAGACCTTTTTTTTAAATCATTTTTTGTTTTATCTGCTTTAAATATATCAGAAAAAAAATATATATCGAATTTTCTAAAAGTTAATATCCGAGTGTTTTCTCTGTATTTAGTAGACGTTTCTATTAATATAAGCATTTTAGTATTTTAATGATAATATATAAATATTTATGTAATTAAAAATGTAACGAATATTTTATATTTTAGAAATTCATTACAATATTTAAACGCTCTCTAAACAATATTTCCTTTTTAGTCTGATTAAATCTGAATTTTATATATTTATGAAAGGGATAAAAATAAATAGTTTTAAATTATTAGAAAACCAAATTTAAAAGTGTAAAAATCGTTAATCGAAATTATAATCGCTAATAGTTCGTAATTGTCCCTTTAAAGTTTATTTTCCAGCAGAAGACTTTATAACTCAGAAATCAGAAAAGGAATGAAATTATAAGTCGAAATTCGCTGACGTTAATGTTATTTGCAACTGTCTCTGCATTGAGCTGCATATTAATTAATCCCAGAAACTCCTTTTAACAGCGCAGACGATTTAAAGAACCAATCAGCAGCTCACAAAATTAGGTATAAAAGCCCAAACATTAAACAAACGGCACTTCTTGCCACGATTTTGACTTGTTAAACACTTAAACGCTGCAGCCCTCCTCCGAAATTACAAAGGAGTGATAGCTTCCGAACAACGAACGTCGGGAGGCGTAAAATCCCGGACGGCGATCCGGAGATAGTCCAAGCCTTGCCATGAACTCCCCCCCCCCCCGCCTTGCCATGTCGCCACAACTTTGCTATGTTGAAGAAAATAAAGCAGTTTCGTTGAATATTAGTATTTATTGTGTGCGTGATGGACAGCTCGCCACCCGATGTTACACACACACATATATATATATATATATAAACATAATACTAAGCTTTCAGTTATATTTCAAGATATAATAAATCTAACTAATTTCAGCAGTTATGTTTTATAAGCGGTTTTATTAATTATTAAAAATTATTAAAACTTTAAACTGTAAAACTGTTGTTTTTAAAGAGGCTTTTTCGTATTTTGCAAATGGTAAATGATAATCTTTATATATATATATATATTTCTTTTGTGCGTGTGTATGTCACTGAACTCCTCCTAAACGGCTGGACCGAATTTACTGAAATTTTTTGTGTGTCTTCAGGTGGATTCGAGAATGGTTTAGATTTACAATTCAGTTCAATCGGATAATTGGATCAAAAGATATTTAAAAAAAAACTCCTTTTTAACTTTAAAATGATTAAAAAGAAAAATATATTTGATGCCAAAATAAACAAAATTCACGTTTATTTATTTTTTTTCCGGAAATAAAATATTTTTAATTTCGCGTGATAAACAATAAAAATTAGAAAAAAAAAAAATTAAAATACCACGAAAATATTCGCGTGTAAATAAATATTTTCATAGAGATACTTCGTATTAGCTTTCAATTTTTATTTAATTTAGTAGTACTTTTCTTTTCTACAGTAAAACAAAATTTTTCGTTTTAATTGATACTTTATATGTAACTTATAAAGATTCCTATATGTTTTCACTTTAATTGTAAATAGTAATAATTTTGAATTTATTAGAATTTTTTATTTTTATTTTGTATATATCATAAAATAGCTTTTCTTTTTTGTTGTTGTATAGAACAACTTTAGTTTGGAAAAATTTGAAATTTTGCACCGAAGTAGTACGGACGTTTCTCACCAAGATCGTCAGTTATGCAATTGAGATAGCCATGTTAATTCATCGCAAAAATGGCCAAAAATATTTAAAGTCGACAAGGGGGGGGGGGGGGTTATACTAAAGCTGTGCCTTTGTAGTTATCTTTTTATATATATTTCTTTTGTGCGTGTGTATGTCACTGAACCCCTCCTAAACCGCTGGATCGAGTTTAATGAAATTTTTTGTATGTCTTCAGGTTTATTCGACAATGGTTTAGATTTACAATTCAGTCCAATTTAAGTTGTTTATTTAATTAATTTATCACTTATAAATTGTTGTTGATTTTGGAATGTTTCACATTGAATCCGGCAGAGTGCGCTACGATCGTAGTATCGAATATTCAATAATACGCAAGCGAAGTGATGACGTCACTGGCCGTCCGTGGATGCAAGAAAAATATTTTCTATGTTAATCGCCCATTGGATTTTTTGTAAAAAATTACTAAATATCGAGGAAAATTATTTCCCGATTTTAATCCCCATATTTGCGTATAGATATGTATTAGTTATCATGTGCATGCGTTAGATTGAGTTGTTTTTGCTGTAAAATTGATAAAATTTGAATTTTTAATCTCAAAACTCTGTCATCCTTGGCGGAAAAAAGAATATCGCCACATCAGCTGGCGAACATATTTAATTTCTTTAAAAAATAATGGTTATGAAACAATTTTGTACATTACATATTACGAAAATATACATCTGGCATGTATATTTTCGTATTACGTTTTTGATCGCCAAATACAAAAAACGCCAAGGAAGACAGAGTTTTGAAATTTAAAATTAAAATTTTGTCAATTTGAAAGCAAAATAACTCAATCTAACACATGCATACGATAACTAATACATATCTATACCCAAATACGGGGATTAAAATCGAGAAATAATTTCCCTCGATTTTTAGTAATTTTTTATAAAAAATCCAATGAGAGATTAACATAGGAAATCTTTTTCTTGCATCCACTGACGGTCAGTGACGTCACACTTCGCTTGCGTATATTCTATTGCAATTCCAGTTTGTCCTGACAGTTGGAGCTGCGATCAAATTCAGGAAAATATTTTGTAACTTCGTGTTACTATTGTTATACAAAAAATTGTGTCCTAAATGAAATATTACATCAAGATGTAATTACTGTTTGAAGAGTTTTGAAGTGTGCATAAAAAACTATACATTTTGCAAATTTGGTGCGGAATTGGAGTGAGTATTTTATATAATTTTCTATCAAATTTACACGCGCGTTGATTAACAAGCACCCTAACCTACAAATTTATTTGTGTAGCTAATTTATTATATTTTATTTATTTTTTTTTTGTATGGAACACTTTTAGTATCGGATCCCTTTGGCAAAATTTGAAATTTGGCACCGAAGTATCTCGGACGCTTCTTGCCAAGATCTTTAGTTCCACAATTGAGATAGCCATTTCAATTCATCGCAAAAATGGCTTAAAATATTTAAAGTCACCAAAGGGGTCCCATACTTTTGTGCGTGTGTATGTGACAGATACTTGATTTATTTATTTTTTGTATGGAAAATTTGGCACCGAGGTAGCTCGGACGCTTCTCGCCAAGATCTTTAGTTCCACAATTGAGATAGTTATTTCAATTCATCGCAAAAATGGCTTAAAATATTTAAAGTCACCAATGGGGTCCCATACTTTTGTGCGTGTGTATGTCACTGATATTTTATTTATTTATTTTTTGTATGGAACACCTTTGGTATCGGATCCCTTTCGCAAAATTTGAAATTTGGCACCGAAGTAGCTCGGACGCTTCTCGCCAAGATCTTTAGTTCCACAATTGAGATAGCCATTTCATTTCATCGCAAAAATGGCTTAAAATATTTAAAGTCACCAAAGGGGTCCTAATTTGTGGCTTAGATTTAGAAAATCAGTGCTTTTCTCACGGCCAATTATATGTTGCGTGTTCCACGGTTGGAAAACCTTCGAATTTGTTTGTTTATACTCCTCAAGGATTAACCAAAAATATTCTACATCCAATGGCATTATGGTAAATTAAGTTTTTGTAGATTAAAAAAATATACCTGTTATAAAATAAATTGAGTTTCAACTTTTTCACCTTTAATTAACACGAGTTTAAGTTTTTATTTAATACGAACTCTACATTTCACTTCGCTCATACTATACACATACTCACATGCATCGATTGATTGAATTGTGATAAATGTACATGTAATGATGTTAGATATTGTATTAACTTTTTGATAAAAATTTCATCAAATCGGTCCAGATTGTTACAGCTTATTCAAAAAAGACGGAATTTTCATGCGAAATTCGTTGCTATCAGAGATTCTCTCATAAATTGAAATATTTGCCGTATGAAATAAAATTTTGTGCTGTTCGACATTCAGCGGAAGTTTAAAATAACAAGTAACAAGTAGCAAGTAGCAAGAATCAAGTACACTGTAAAAAAAATAACTATTACCAGCTGCAATCTGTGATTTATTTTATCCAATCACAGAGAATTTCTTGCAAGAAATTCTCTGTGATTGGATAAAATAAATCACAGATTGCAGCTGGTAATAGTTATTTTTTTACAGTGTAGCGAAAATTTCGGTAATTATGCCTTTTACGTTATAATCGGAATTCACAGTCACCGTTCACAGCGCTCCATACCTGTTTCACTTATATACCACATCCTTACACATTTACAATAAGTTAGTTATTTTTCTAGCAAAATATTCTCTAGAAATAATTTATATGACAAGACAACGTTTGTCGGGTCAGCTAGTATAAAGATAAATTTTTTTATCCAAATACTAAACGTTTAATAACGAAACACAGAGTTTTTTAAAAATCTAGAATACCATGCGTTGTTATTAAACTACGGAAGAAGCAAGGCATCGTATGCCCTATTTGCAAAGCTAGTATTGTGAATTTCAATCACCTCTTAATTTGTCATGGGCTTTATGAAACTAAATTTGAAGGAGATGTTAGTAAATTATATTGGGACGACAGGATTTATATGAACGCTGAGATACTAGACACTTTTTATTATGTTCCTCCATAGTTATTGTTTAATTTAGTATATTAGGACTGAGGGCCTATTAGTCTCAATCTGGGATTTTTGCGTTGTCGTTTTCGATAGTTGGACATTTATCGAAATCTAAAAGTTATCGAAAATATAATTGAATAATTTGAAAGCGATGTTATAGTTGGGAAGAAAAAAAAACTAATAGTCCTCCGTCCTAAACTAAATTCTGCTTTTGCCAGAATTTCATCAAAATCTTTTTATTATTATTATTATTATTATTATTATTATTGAAAGAAAAAGAAAAGAAAATTAATAATAATCAGTATCGTTACAAGCGATATCGAAAAAGTTTTTTTTTAATAATTTTGAATTAGGAAATAAAAAGTGCGCGTGAAATAATATGAAATAAAAATAAGTAAAAAAAATCAATTTAATGATTTAATGTTTTTGTTTTTCGGGGGCTGCTCATGCATATAAAAAATGCGTATTAAAACGAGTCGAAGAAGGAAGCGAAATGAGTATTGAGTTATATTACGATAAATACGATATATAATATGATACGATATATTAGACCTATCGTCCAGGGTTAGTAGGCATTTTCGTTGAAAGAAATAGTTTGTTCGTTCGGTGCAACTTGCACATTAGTCCCGTGAGGTACAACTTTCACATTAGTCCCTTGAGGTACAACTTTCACTTTAGTCCCGTCAGGTACAACTTGCACATTAGTCCCCTTTAATTTCCATTTTATTATTAGGTTATTGTTATTATTGATTTAGTTCTGTTGTTTTTGTTATTCTTCATTTTCTTGTGTTCAGCTTTGAATTCCGAACCTTTATATTTTTGTGAACTATCATATTTGTATGGATTGAATTCCGAAATAAAGCCATAGGCAACAGTAACAGCAACAACTATGCAAGAAGATTTTAAAATAATTTTATATATGTAAAACTCAGAGTTACCAGCGAGAATTACATAGCTATACATAAAATTACATTCACAGTGTTCTGTAATTTACCTCAATATTCGTGTTCATTCAAATGTGGTTTAAGGAAACACTATTATACTGAGTATCTTTCCATAACACATTTTTGAAACGTTACGAGGCATGCGGAAACTCATTAATTATCACGATGTGAAAAACGAAATATTTACAGTATTAGTCAAAAACATGAATGATCACATGACGTACCAAGTTAAAGAAATAAAAAGGGGATGTGATATCGTTTTGGAACTTTTAATTTGAAAGTGCATGCAATCGCCATTTTATAACATTCGTGTATCCCTCTCTAATTTAAAATATGTGATATTATTGTTATCAATCATCATTATTTAATATGAATAAACTGCATCGTTGTATTTCGACTTGTTCATATAATATACCATATGGAAACAACTTCCGTGTATAATTATTCATACGAAAGACCATGACAAGTCGTTGATTTCAGGATACTTATAGAGCTGTTTGAGGAAACTAGTCAATTAACGCTTAGAAACAGCTTTTAAAAAATGCGTAAAAATTCTGAATTTGCTTTAAAATGAACTACAGGATGGTAAATAATTCAGCATGAAAAAATTCATTATAAATCAGACAAAGTTGGAAAATTAAGTTTTCTCACGTTTCTTATATGTATTGATAATGTCTTTTGTTAACAACCATCAAATTATGAATAATTTCAGCAATGACATCTTGAAGAAATATAATAGAAAAACGTAAAATTAAATAGATGTAACCATTCTCAGCCCTTTCCAAGTTGCATGTTTCTCTGCCTTAATAGATTCCCGTTGTTTTAAGAAGTTTTGCCTCTCAAGATCTTACTATGTCTTTCCAACAACTGAATGTTTCCCACGTTGCAAATGTTTTCTTCCTACATACATTCACTCTTCTAATATTGTAAAGAAAGTTGTTTCGTTTTTTAACGCTGTGGCACCGGGCTACGAAAGGCACCGGGCTACGAAACCAGAGATTGTGAGCTCGATCCCCGTCAAAGGAAATTGATTCAAAAGGGTTTTTATTTAAATCTAAATTACGTATCTTTCATTTATTCATTATGCCATTATGATAATTATGTTTATGTTAATTATTTATTTAGTGTTATGTAATTTTTAGACTTTTCAAATTCTATAATATTCTGCTCTAGAAAATTCATGAATTGTATATAAAGGGATATAAAAGTTAAAATTAATTGTTAAATAAGGAAAAAATCCTAAGAATGAGAAGTTCTTTCTCGGAGCTATTATAAGAAATGAAACTTCTCAAAAGTGAGAAGATTCTGCTTATTTTTCAAAAATGTGTTTTGACAGTGATTGCTCATTACCTAATGTAATTTTTTAAAGCTCCTCTTTCACACTTCACATTCAGAAAATTAACATTTCATAGAATGTTTCTCGTTTTTAAAAACTTCATTTTTCAATTTTTAATATTTCATTTTGAAGCTATAAACTTCAAAAAATGAGAATATTAAAAGTAAAAAAAAAAAAAAAAAAAAATATATATATATATATATATATATATATATTATTATTATTATTATTATTATTTTAAGTAATAATAATAACTTTTAAAAAACGAGAAAGATATTAATGGTTGCTGAAAAATTCAATGGCGGTAGGTCAGTAATGATAAACAAATTTGTAGTTTTTTGTCATTGTGAATATAGTTTTCGTGCATATCTCAAAAATGGAAAGTCACAGAAGGTGCGTGAACAAATGTTATAAAAAAGTTTCATATTAATTTGCAATGTTCAATGTCCAATAGATTTTGAGTTATGCGAGATACATAAGAATGCATGCACACACATATAGATGACACAAAATATCGTGTAAAATCGTATTTATCTCTAAAAGTGAAGCGTTTGTCAAGACCAAAGTTGGAGGTTTAGAACTAAATGTCATGATCGTCACAAATATCAATTTACAACATTCTTCTATTATTCGTTTTTTAACTATGCAAGGTTCAAAATCCGTTTCACAAATCAGTACTACAATACTTCCTTATAACTTGTATAAAGAAGTAAAAACAGTAATTATTTTCAACTGGTAAAGCGAAGCGACTGAAAAAATATTTTATGAAGGGAAAAACAAAGTTAGAGGCTGACATAACACGTTAACTTATAAGCCAAAGTTTTTACATGTAAATATAGTAGACATTTTAAAAGCAATTTTACATCCGAAGTTCTCTGTTATATTCATCAAAATTATAGTTATTAATGTATGATTTTCAATTACTAAATTGACCACGAAGAAATGATCATGCGTAACTAATGGAAAATTAATGAAGAATAATGATCGAGAAAAATTAGTAAATGGAAATAAACTTTCTGATAAGAATAGACTCAAGAGAATTAATGAAGGTTGGAAAGAAAGATAAAAAGAAAATACATTTAAAAATAATGAATATTGCGATACATGTTGAGTGATAAACCAATCAAAATTAAGAGCAGCATTTTAAACTAATACGTACTTTTTTATTTATGTTAAGGATATTCAATTAACAATATTCATCTTCTTCATTTTTTTTAAGGAGGTATTCATATAATTCAGAAAGTTTGTATAGTTGCCGATGAGGCGCATATAGATTGCAATATTTTTTATATTATTGAGTATTAAATTACTGGTTACATTTGCTAACATCAAACATTTTACTATTTTATTTATTTATTTATTTAATTTTTATTGGGTTGAGTTGGGTGAGTTTTACGTCGCTTTAGTGCTACACTATGGGCAATTAGGGACAATCTGAGACTACCTCCTAAAAGTGGGCGGGTTTTCTATTGGTTTTTATGTCACTAATTTATGATATTAGTTTTATGAAGTATTTGATGATTCACAAAAATATTTAGGAATATTTATTTCAGTTTATTTTTAAAATGAAATATATTATGAATTACTTTCATGAAAGATCACAAATGTAATACAGGCTTGAGCACATTTTTGGACTTAATTTATTTATGGCCATAAAGGCGATAAAGGTGATCTAATATGATTTTTTGTACACATTTTTACACAGTAATTTATAATAAAATGATGCTTTTCACAATTTTAGAATTAATTATTGAAAAAATGATTATGAGGGGGGGGGGGGACTTAATTTCGGAGAAAATGAAGTTGTAGCTTTAATGACACATTTTCAAAATTTTCTGAACTATCTTTGTTTATTTCATGATGTTTATTTCATGTTTTTTTCATAATAAAATCAACATCTTGTCCAATAAAGTTCTAGTAAATACGAAAAAAAAAAAAACTTTAATTCTGTAATTATGACAAAAACAAGGATTTACACGTTTACTTTTATTTAATAAACTTTTTCCCAGTTAGTCAAATGTTGCTACAATCACGGAATCTAAGAGTTATGGGTTTTAAGAAATCAGTATGGAATTATAATCATTAATAGTGTAGATATGATAAACATTTTATAATATTTAATTCTACACTATCTACTAGAGCTACACTATTCTACACTATCTACACTGTTTAACTACGCTATCTACCAATAAGTGTTTGGACACTTTCGAATTTAGACGTTTTATCAAATATCTAGAAAAGTTCTTTAGGAATCATCTTGAAATTTTGGTAGTATAAAGAACATGTTATACTTTATATATTTCAGCAAAAGTTGTCTCCTGAAGAGAAGAAGAGGACCAGTAAAAAATTAAAACAAAAGTCCAAATATTTTGGAACACCTGTAAAAGTATTGCTTGAAATGCGATTTGGCTCTAGCATGTGATTAAGAGAATTTTTCACATTATCTGTATAAATTTTATGAGGCTACCGCGTATATTCATGGAGATATAACTTTTTTTTTTTTATTTTTTTTTTCTAAATATAACACATAAGTGTATTAGACCCAGTGTAAAGAAATTTTTAGAAAATTTGGCATGATAAATTAGACCATATCCTCCTTAAACTAGATGCCTTCCGCGTGCCTTGGAACCTTGGCAACAGTTCAAGCGGTAGACAGTGCCACCTAGTACAGATTGCGAAACTTTTTTATTTAGCTGTCACCAATAATTTTAAGAAGTGATGTATGATATATAAAATCTACCTTTCTTCGATTCTATTTGCCTTTTATGATACCAAATCCCACTTTTAAAAATACCAATAATATTAAGAAGTGAGGTATGATATATAAAATCTACCTTTCTTCGATTCTATTTGCCTTTTATGTATACCAAATCCCACTTTTGAAAAATTTTGATGGCTGTTGAATAAAAAAGTCGCGCAATATGTACCAGGTGGCGCTGTCTACCGCTTGAACTGTCCCCAAGTTTTCGAGCCACTTGGAAGGCATCTAGTTTAGGAAGGTATGATTAGACACAGCATACTGCAACGACAATGCAAAAATGTTAAATATCTTACAAAATATGAGCATTTTCACTAAATAATTTTCAACTCCCCATGCGCTAGCTTTTAAAAAATTTCATTTGCATAATTTAATAACCAAAATTATTGAGCAACTTGAATGAAAACCACAAACAAATATCTTGTAAAATCAAAAAGTTATGAGAGATAGAGTGGACAGAATTTCAGTTCTCGGAAAATAAAAGCTAAAATATAAGGGATTTTACTAAAATTTTTATTTTGATTCAATCAATGCCCAATGGGAATGCAATGTTCGCTGATTGTAAATAAATATTAATAAAACCTTCTATCATTTTTATTTTTTATTTTTCTTTTAGGTGAACTGAAAATCTGTTCATTCTATCTCTCATAATGTTTTGAATTTACACGATGTTTGTTAGGGGTTTTCATATAAGTTGCTTAATACTTTTGGCTATTAAATTATGCAAATGGTTTTTTTTTAAGTTGGCGCATGCGTAGTTAAAAATTATTTAGTATAAATATCAAATTTCGGAAGATATTTAACATTTTTCCATTCAATTGTGGTATGTTGTGTCTAATATACTGTGCCAAATTTCCCAAATATGGCTTCCTAAATAGTGTCTAATAAATCTGTTATAATTAAAATGTGGAATTATTTTTTTTTTTTGCAATTAAAAAAGAAAAAGAAACATTATATTTTTATGAATATAAGTGGTAGTCTAAACATATATATATATATATATGTACAGATAATGAAGAAAATCCTCATAATCCTATGCTACTGTCAAAACATACTCAAAGCATTATTTTTACATGGTGATTCAGAACATTTTGAATTCTGTTAAAATTTTTGCGGTCCCCTTTTCTTCTTCAGGATACAACTTTTACTGAAATGTACGAGGTATAAAATGTTCTTTACATTTACAAAGTTTGAATATGATTCCTAAAGAACTTTTCTAGATATTTGACAAAACGTCTGAATTCGAAAGTGTGCAAATACATATTGACAGATAGTGTATAGTTGAAAATTAATTGAATTACACTGTAAAAAATTTTGGTTCAACGTTGTACCAAAATATGGTTCAATGCTGGGTGCATCCATATGATGGTAAAACCTGTCTCCATAACATGGTGAGCCATACTTTGGAACTACGTTGAACCATGTTTTGGGAAAAGGTTGAACCATATTTTCAGAAAAGCAAGAACCATGTTTTGAGAAAATGTTCAACCACATTTTCAAAAAAGGAAGAACCATGTTATGGAGACAGGTTTTACCATCATATGGATGCACCCAGTATTGAACCATATTTAGAACCATATAGAATAGTTTTTTTCCTGCTGTAAAGTCTTTTCCTGTAAGTCTTAAAGCGTAAACAGTAATAATATTGATATTATTAGACTTGTTAGTTTTTTTTTTTTTTTTTTTTTTTTTTTTTTGAAGATGAAAATCCTTTTGAAAAACTACAGTTGCATTTTATTACAAAATTAGAGCACATACCAAATATCGAATCTTCAATCAATGTTAGATCATTTTTCAAACAACCTGGACAACACAATATTGCAAATACAGATATTAAAATCTCTATATCCATCACTCGATTTCCACAAAGGTCAATAAAATTTGAGTTTTTAGCCAAACCAAGATCCCTTTTGTCTTCAAGTTTCGAGGAACTTGCAGTTTTAACATTACTGAAATCATCAGAAGCGATGTTCTTTCTTTTCGCAATATTATGCTGATTTCCGGCAAATTTTCGCTTTTTTGAGCGATATGTTTTGCATTTACCCATTCTTAAAGGGCTTTTTCAAACAATGTAGATTTTTAATCGAAAAAAAAATTTTCTATAAGAAATATCTAAAAGAAAACCGAACAAAATAGCGGCAACGCGATGTAAACAAATAAACTCAAGATCAAGACAACAACATGCAACTAATGGTAATATTATATAGTTGATTATTACTTTTATTACATCCATACACTAGACATCCAAATTTTAAGGTAACTAAAATTCAGAAAGTTGTTTTGGAAGTATTTATTAGGACTACCAACATATTCATTGAAAGACAAAAATGCTGAAAAGTAGCACGTCTGTTTAATTTAAAATTAAACATTTTATAGTACTAATTTTAAAAGCATTTTATTGAGATAAATAATTAACCTTATTTCCCAATAATGGAAACAGTAATATTAAAACATAAGTATTTGCTAATGAATTATTATATTAGGGATGCAAAATAAATAATTAAAATAATAACATTGAAAAGCATTATCTGAAGCCTAACTTAGATTTTATAGGCTAAGTAAAGCTTATTACTAAGGTTAATTATATAATTATATAAATTATATATTTAATCTTATTTCTCAATAATGGAAACAGTAATATTAGAACATAATAAGTATTTGTAAAATTAGAACATAAGTATTTATTATTAGGGGTGCAAAATAAATAAATAAAATCAAAATAATAACTTTGAAAAGGCATTATTTGAAGGTTTACTTAGTTTTTACGAGTCTTTAAGGCTTTTATTGATAAGTAATAGTTACTTTTCTCAAATACTGAATACACTTCTGATTAAAACGAATAATATTCTGTAAAAGCAATTATTTATGAAAAAGTTTGGTCTCGCTCTCGTGAACATAAATTCGAGAGACAATAAAACAGAAAAATGTATAAACAGACGTTCTAAAATTTAAGAACAGAAACTGATCCTTATATCATATATCTAATAAGACTACACAAGTGTGTACGTTAAAATTTGAATTAAATATTTGATACGCAGAACTTCTATAGTGAGAAATATATGAAAAAAGATAGTAACTGCTGTTATCGCGCCCAGTACAGAACAGTACATTTTTGTTGAGTGGAAAGTGGGATGAATTAAAAAAAAAAAAAAAAAAAGAGAGAATTTAATATTTTTTTCAGATGAACATTATAAATTCGTCTAAGAAAAGTAATATTAACAGAAATATAATAAAAAATATACTACATACCTAAAATATCTTTCTGAAACTACCTGAAACTTTCACGAAAGCTGACCGTAAGCACCAACAAGAACAAGTCGTCTCGTCATAAGTCACGTGAGCAGCGGAGCAGGCTTCTGAGCGAGCATGCGCAAAGCGGTGTTCTGGACTAAAAGTATTTCCATGGGTTGGTTAAACTTTGAACCATGTTGAAAGTTGAACCATGATCACATTTTTCGAGAAAGCAAGTGTTCCATTATTTGGAATTTTCTCTTAGCTAGACCCATTCGCTGGTTCAACGTTGAACGGAAATTTTTAAGAGCGTACTAAGAACACACAATCTTTGTTAGCTGAAGGTATTTATTTCAAAATGATTTAAGTTTTTCTTTTTCTGACAACTTTCTAAACGCCTTCAATATCTATCAATTCATGAGAAGTTTTTATCCATTTTCTATGTGTTCTGTTTAAGATGCTATCACTTATGCAGGATTGCTAGGGGTATTTTTCATATGACGATTCCACACCAAATTTGTATTGCAATCTTCTTTAATATGCTTTCACGATCAAGGAGGAAAATTGCTATATAAATATAGTAGTGAAAAAGTCAAAGAAAGAAAGAAAAAAAAGGTTGGGGTGGGGGGGGGGGATGTCTTAGGAACCCTTTTATATTAAGATAAACTATCTTTCGTTTTGTTCCTTTTTGTATTTTTACTTGTGAATTATTTTTACTTTCCGAACACTATAGTGATGAAAGTATTGTAATCATGTCAAAAATCCGAATTTGAGATTTTGATGTTTCTATACGTTTCGAGGTCCCCTGAGTCCGTTTCGACTATTTTTACGATGATGTATGTATGTGTGTGTGTATGTGTGTGTGTATGTCTGTGAGTGAACACGCTAGCGTCTAAACGCTTTGTTCGAATAAGCTGAAAGTTAGTACGTATATTGTAAGTCACCATAGTACGAACCCTTTGGTGAATCTAGCACTTATAGTTTTTTTACAGATCACCAGGAAAAATTCTTTATCATTATGGCCTATGGGGCCAAATTTTTAAAAGTGCGATAGCATCTAAACGCCTTATTCAATTGAGCTGAAAATTTATATGAATATTATAAATCACTGTTGCACTAACTATAAGCATTTTGGTGAATCTAGCATTTACAGGTTTTTACAGGGAAACAACGAAAAAGTCTTTATCATTATGATCTATGGGCTCAAAGTTCAGTAGCGTTAAATAAAACATCGTGTAATATATGGAGAAAAATACTCAAACACCCTATTATGACACGTTCATTTTTTTATAGTCATTTCTCTTCAAGAAAAAAATATTTATTTTATGATTTTTTGGGCTTCAGTGGTTTTTTTTTTTATTTTCCACTTAAATTTCATTTTGTGCCTTTTAGTAACTAAAAGAGCTTTTATAAAATATAATCACAATTTCTTAGGATACTGTGTAGATAATGAAATGTTTTCTTTTACAATTGTAATCTTATCTATTAATTTCTGCAAAAGAATTATCAACTTGACGCTTTAACCGACTGAGCCATTGACCATCATAAGGAATACCTCACATTTACTTTCAAATGGAAACGCCTTGTTTTTTAGCGTGACACGAAAACACTATGACAAAATCCAATTGCAATTAAAAAACAAAAACAACTTCTCATTAAAAGAAAACTAATCAAAAACTCGAAAATCGGGCTGCGAGGTGCATCAGGAGAGGTCATTATGAACCTTCAGGCAAATTTGTATAGCTCTGCGATCAACCGTTTTCCTAAAATGCTCCGGACATGCATACACAATGACACACACACACACACGTCCTTTTTTATTATATGTATTGATGATTGGCATCATCTAGTCTCTTTTCTTTTAAATAATTTTAAATTTAAAATGGGGTTTTTATTTAATTGAATTTAAATCAATTATCTGATTGCGTTTAAAATATGGCGTTAGCTACATTTCGTTCTGATTAATAAGTATACCTATTTTCGTAGCGATCAGTTGAATGATGTAGTCTTAATGCATAAAAACTGACATATATATATATTATTGATTCAAGGTGGGCTACTGCAAATTCCCACAACGCTAAATTCAGTAGCTGAAAACAATAGTCCTGTTATACTAATAAAATTTTTGCTGTAAGTATAGATATTTTGTTAAACATTCGACCATTGAATATAAAATAAATCAATACATCACCAATAGTATATTGTTGCTAATAATATGGTTTGCATACTAATAAAAAATAAATTTAAATCAACCGCATCGTAAATAGATTTTTTTTTAAATCTCTTAATCTATCTCAGTATTTAAAATTTCTGCATAGTGTAAAATCTCAGAATATATTTTGTAACCTATTAACAAGTTAACACTGTATTAAGTAGAAGTGTAACAGTACATTTTTCCTTCTTTTCAGATATAAGCTAATGACGCAACAGTTGAATTTATTTCTGTAAGTCGCTGATTAGCAGTTTAAAATAAAGTATTACTTTGTAAATACTTGTCTTCTTCTTGTAATCCCTATGATGAATCACCCTCTGTTCTTTACTACGGCCATTAACATGGTGTTTCTTTAGGAAAGATGATTATATTCAGCAAACACGCCCAACAAAGATGATCTTACCGGGTCATAAAGAAGGTGTTTCTACAGTTTCTAGTTAAACTTTTATATTGAGTTGATCTATTATTTTTTCAACACCTTAATGGCATACGTAGAAAGTATTATGTATGCAAATAATCCCATTTGAAGAGTAGCATTTTATCTTGTCTTATGTTTCTTTATTTTACAATGCACATTTCGTTAATTAAATGAATCAGAGTGATAACGGTGTAGAAAGTTATATTTTTCTTATTTCTGAAAAATTTCATTTGACTTTTGATTTAAAATGTCTTTAATGTTAAGTATTGGTTTAAGCATGGTCAACAGAACAGATATTCAGAATTGCTGTTGAATATAACAGTCTACGATGAAGTTTTTTTTTTTCTTTTTTTTTTTAACATTTAAAGCAATTATTACAATTATTATTATTATTGTTGTATACGTTATACATGTTACAGAAAAACTGCTCTTTGTGATTAGTGGTGGAGAGCGTTACCGGCAACGGTAACTCTGTATGTATTTATTGTAGGAATTTTCAATTAATATATATATCTATATTTAATTAATTAATTAAAAATTATCTGTATAGCATTACTCCGTTATGTAATAAAGGATACTTTATTTAATATTTACATCTCTTTAAAGCATTATGAAGTTAAAGAAAATGTATATTAATTATAGATTCAAAAATTTCCATATTTATTTTAAAAATAAATATTTGATTAATAATTCCTTTATGAAATTAACTTCTCTGAACCTATCGTTGAAGATAGTATCCAGTATAAAGTTAGCCTTTCTTTAAGTTTTATAGGCATATAAGACATTTTAATTAATAATAATGGCGTCATACGTCAATTTAAAAATGAAGCAAAAGAGTAAAAGTATTTTAAATAATTTAATCCGTTTCAATCTTTTATTTCTTATAGACACTGCTCGACATTGAAAATGCAACACCAAGAAGGAATGATATTAACGGAATGAAATTTGATGGACACATACATTATAGTAGGAAGAACAATTGATTAAAATATCAGGAAATTTGGAGTAATATGTACTAAGAAAGCACTACATAAAACAGCGAACTCTGTGAGCAATAACAGCACATATCTGCTTAGGCATTGAATCGAACAGCGATTGGATGACATGTATGATAAAATATTTAAGGCTATGAATTCGGTTATTCCTCTGTTTATTATAAAATATATTTGCATAATAAATATTCTTAATTTAAAAGGTCAACTGTCAAATAATTAAAAGTTTGACTTACCTGGGTCAACACAGTTAATCCAGCACGTCTGTTTTATTGAAGAAAAATCTGGTGACTTTATTATCAACAGAATGGATACTTGATAAATGTAACTCAATGAATGTTGAATATATTAATTTTAGGCTACATCTTTTTTAGGAAAACAAAACTATTCTTTTCTGTAAAAAATGTAGATTAATATATAATCTTACGCAATATAATAATAATAAATAATTACAATATATAACAATATATAATAATAATATTAATAATATAATAATATTGTTATTATTATATATAACAATATATAATAATAACAATATATAATATTATCTTACGCAATAATCTTATATGTTATTTTCGTATTGAAATAATAATGTCTAGACTCTAAGTTCCTTTTAAAGGATTTAATCTTAGACATTAAAATATGATAAAATAGGACTAAAAAAACGTCCGTCCCATACAGAAAAATGCTACATGATTAATAAAAAAAGAATTACAATAGTCGTTGAGTGGTGCGACACATTGTCACGTGATAAGCAGGTGCAAAACAGAAACATTTTGCGGGAAAAAAGAGTTTCGGAAAACATAAATAAAAAGTTAATAAGTTTTTGTTCTAAGGTTAGATATATAACACCCCCTCGTAAGCTCAGAAATTTTCTAGTGTTCATTAGTACATTTCTATGTTTATTAAAGTCAGCTTTTGGCAGAGCTTTTGTGGGTGTTGGTAGTCATTTCTTTGGTAGCTTTGTATTCAAGCTTGATCAAGCCTTCCTGTACTAAATTTCTCAGAAGGTGATATCGTAACTGTAAACGCTTTGCCTTCGAAAGAAATTTGTCACTTTCAGCAATCTTTATCCTAGACTGATTGTCTTGATATAAAACAATAGGATGTTCTTGCGGCAAGTTCAAATCGTCCAATAGTTTCTTGAACCATTGTATTTCAAGTGCAGCTCTCGCAGCTACGACGTACTCAGCCTCTGTTGAAGACATGGACACACAAGACTGTTTCTTCGAAGTCCAAAAAATTGGATTTTTTCCTAATATGAATAATTTTCCAGAGATGGATTTTCGATCACTTGGATCGTTGGCCCAATCCGAATCCGAATATGCTCTAAGAACAGGTTCACCAGCGTTACAAAGTTTTAATTTAATATCTTTGGTAGTTTTTAAATATCATATAATCCTTTTAACTGCCTCCCAGTCTTTCGCCCTAGGATTTTCGTTTCTACGGGCTAAGATGCCTAGGGCAACACCTACATCAGGTCGCGATACTGTAGAAATGTAAAGTAACGCGCCTATAGCCTGTCTGTACATAGTGTTGTTTGGTAAGAGATTATCGTTATCAGTTAATTTTGTATAGCCTGGTTCCATTGGTGTGTCAGAGGGCCGTGCGTTATCTAGCCCGAAATTTGTTACAATGCCTTGTATTTTGTTACTTTGATCAAGCGTAATTACCCCTTTAGAAGGTCTTTCTATATTTATGCCGAGGTAATATTTGGCTTTCGCAACGTCGGTTAATGGATATTCTTCCCTAAGTTTATCAATTAATATGTCAATATTGTATTTTTACCAGCTATAAGTAAGTCATCGACGTAAACAGGAATGTACGTTTCTGTGTTATCTTTGTTACAGATATATAGACATTTGTCATGCTCACTTTGTTTAAATCCCAATTTACACAATGATTCGTTAATTTTCAAATTCCACGCCCTAGCGGCTTGTTTTAAGCCATATATAGCTTTCTTTGACTTACATATTTTATTTTCTTCGCCTTGGACAACAGAACCCTCGGGTTGGTGCATGTATACATCTTCTTGCAAATTTCCAGGTAGGAAAGCAGTTTTGATGTCTACATGTCTGAGATTCAAATTTTTGTATAGTGACATGGTTAAGAAACTTCTTTGAGTGGTATGCGATGCAACTGGTGCAAACGTTTCGTCATAGTCCACCCGGTATTTTTGAAAAAAAACCTTGCGACTAGCCTGGCTTTATATTTCTCGACCTGTCCTTTGCTATTTTATTTGGCCTTGAACGCCCACTTACACCCTACTACTTTTGTCCCTGGTTGAGCGTCAACAAGTTCCCAAGCATTGTATTGTCTGAGTGAATTCATTTCGTCGAGTGTGGCGTTCAGCCAATTTTCTTTATCTGGTGGGTTTTGAATTTTTAGTATATCGTCAAAACACTAAGGCTCATCAATTATTTTGTCATTTACTGCAAATGCAAATCTGTCGGGCAGAACCCCTTTATTTAATCGTTGTGATCGTCGCGGCAGAGTTTGCGTGTCATCGGGACTATCATTATCATCCGTTATATCTGTATTAGAATCTAATATTGGTAATTTGGACACCGGAATTTCATCATTTAAATTTTCATTATTGATTTGTGATGTCTCATTATTGTGGGATTCTCTATTCTCATCTTCCAAGAATTTTACAGTTCTGCTTATAATTACATTTTTATTATTTGTGCAAATTCTGTAGCCTTTGCTACGATTATCATATCTCACAAAAATTCGTTCTTGAGCGGTGCTATCCAGTTTTCCCTTATGTAACATATGTACATAAGCGTATGGGCGACATCCGAATGTTTTTATACTTGATAAATCGAGTTTACGGCCGGTCCATTTTTCGTAACGAGTTGAGTCGCATGAGGAGGTCGGGAGCCTGTTTTGCATGTAATTCGCAGTATTTACGACTTCCCCCCAAAAGGAATTCGGTAAATTACTGTCTTTAAGCAGACAGCGCACCATTTCGGTCAGCCGTTCTGAGCACTAGAATAAGGAACGGTAAACTGGTTCTAAATTAATTCTTTTTTCAAAAATTCGCCCCCCCCCCGTTATCCGAGCGAATTGCTTGCACTTTTCGGCCAAATTTGTTTCCGGTCATAGCCACATATTCTTTTAACTTAAAAAATACCTCAAACATATTTCTTAGCAAATATATAACAGTATAACGACTAAAATCATCGATAAATGTAAGAAAGTAATATTTTCCACCAACAATGGGGGTTTTCATAGGACCATATAAGTCTGTGTGGACTAGTTCGAGTGGTACGGAGGCTCTAAACTGTGCAGCTTTGGGGTAAGGTGAATCAACTAGTTTAGACATTATGCATGTTTTACATTCAGTATTATGTTTGCAATCATTTAATTTAATACCCACAGCCATATCCTTGTTAACTAAATCTTTAATGTGGTTAGTGTTTCTGTGGCCAAGATTGACATGCCACTTGTTTATGCAATTTTCGTTGTCACAGGTTTCTATTACAATGTTCGCTGTGTGTTTGTTTTCAGAATAATTTAATTGACATTCATATAAATCATTTTGCACATATTCCTCAATGCATGTATTACCCTGATTTACAATTTTACAGGTTTTATCATCAAATACAGCGATACAGCCATTCTCTGTTGCTCTTTTTACAGAAATTAAATTAGTTTCTATTTCAGGGACATAAAGAATATTTTTAAGTGTTATTTTGTTTTGTGTGTTTTCCGAATTTACGGTATACAAATCCACATTACCGCAACCCAAGGATTTTGGCTGCATGCCGTTCGCCGTAGTGATGTTAGAAACGTTTTTTTAAGTTCGCGGAATTATAGTTAATCATTGCAGATATGTGAAGACGACCCTAAATCTACCACCCAATTTACAGTTTTATCTCCAACATAAAAGGTATACAATTTATCAGCTTTTGGTTTATTGCTCCCTCGGCAATTTGAGCGCTATCTGGCTTCTCTTTGTTCTGAGAGCATATGTTGGATCTAAATTTTTTTTTCCTGTTGAAATTTTTATCGTAATTTTTAACACCAGAAATATTTTTATTTTTTAACTTATAGCAATCTTCAATGTTATGACTGTTTTTCCGACAATATTTACAAAATTTGTCAGATTGGTTATGGTTTTGGACTTTTAAGGCTAAATTTTCAACAGTTTTATTTTCTAATCTTTTGGAATATTCATCAGCCAATTTGTTTCGTATATATTCAGGTGTCAACTGCGCTTCATCTCGAGATTCTAAACTTGTTATGAGGACATCGTATGAAGGAGGGAGAGAGCACAGCATCAAAGTAGCAAGGTGTGATTCATCAATGACTTCACCTATGGCGGTGAGTCTGTCTCGTGTTTTATAAATGTTCGCTATATGTTCATTAATGTCACCACCTTCAATTAATTTTATGGAATAGAGTTTCCTCAATAAGAAAAGCTTACTTGTAAGTGATGATCTTTCGTGGACTTGGCGCAGAGCATTCCAGCATTCTCGTGCTGTTTCAATATTCATTACATAAACTATCTGATCATTGTCAATAAGCAAATTAATAATAGCTCTGGCTTTTCTAGAACGCTGATCGGTTATTGGGTTAAGAGAATCGTCAGTAATGACTGTAAAAAGATCCTCTTTTTGTAAATACATTTCCATATGAAACTTCCACACATTATAATTTGTGGAGTTTATTAAATTTTTGTGACAGTTTTTTTTTTTTTAATATATATATTTGTAACAATACGTAGACATTTATTTAATATTTTAAGCCAACACAGTTTGGGTAATAGTACTTGAAGAAGAAAATAAAATTAAATAACTTTCATAAAATTAAGTACTTTGACTTTTAATATGATACTTTCGATTTAGCATCAGTCTCATAATCTGATAAAATATTAAAGGCTATGAATTCGATTATTCCTCGGTTTATTATAAAATATATTTGCATAACAAATATTCTTTATTTAAAAGGTCAACTGTCAAATAATTAAAAGTTTGACTTACCTGGGTCAACACAGGTGATCCAGCACGTCTGTTTTATTGAAGAAAAATCTTGTGACTTTATTATCAGCAGAATAGATAATTGATAAATGTGACTCAATAAATGTTGGATATATTAATTTTAGGCAACTTCTTTTTTAGGAAAATAAACTATTCTTTTCTGTAAAAAATGTAGATTAATATATAATCTTACGCATGTTATGTTATATGTTATTTTATATTATATGTTATTTTCGTATTGAAATAATAATGTCTAGGCTCTAAGTTCCTTTTAAAGGATTTAATCTTAGACATTAAAATATGATAAAATAGGACTAAAAAAACGTCCGTCTCATACAGAAAAATGCTAAGTAAATAATAGTAGTCGTTGAGTGGCGCGACACATTGTCACGTGATAAGCAGGTGCAAAACAGAAACATTTTGCGAGAAAAAAGAGTTTCGGAACACATAAATAAAAAGTTAATAAGTTTTTATTCTGAAGTTAGATATATAACAATGTACGGACAGAGCACTTCATGAAGTTTTAACACGATGCAACAATTCATCGATCGAAGTTACTGGTGAGTGGTGGGGGACCAGTCGCTTTTCAACGATTAAACAGTCCTTTTCATTGGTGCGAGATCAGGAGAACGTGCTGGCCAGAGCAGCAGTCGAACAAATTCGGCATCAATGAAGGTTCAGACAATATGGACAACTTGCGGTCGTGCATTCTCCTGTTTAAATCTTGCGCTTCGGAGGCCTTGAACATAGGGCAGACCTATGGGCCTTAACTCGCAAGAAATGTAATGGCTGGTATTCAGAGTGGCGGGAATGAAAACAAGAGGTGACCAGGATGTGTATCCAATGGTACAACATACCATCGATCCAGGTGGTGACTCAGTATGCGGCTACCAAAATTCTGATTACCCTCAAAACTGCATCACTGATATGGACGCCATTAATGTGTGATCAACGATGAACCTGGACGCAGGAATGGAGTGAAGTCACTTTTCAGACAAATCACAATCCTGTTTACAGCGTCAAGATTGCCTTATCCGTATTTAACGGCATTATGAATAATGCACATTGCCAGCTGGGATTCGACATGATCATACTGCCCATCATTTGCAATGATGTTATGGGTTCCCATTGGATACACCTCTCGATTACTTCATGTTCGTATTCCTGGCACTCTGAACAGCAGCCATTCAATTTCTGATGAGTTAAGGCCTATCGCTCTGCCCTGTATTTGAGGCCTCCGTAGCGCAAAATTTAAGCAAGATAATGCACGACTGCAAGTTGTTTGTATTGTCCAGACCTTCTTTGATACAGAATGTGTTCGACTGTTGCTCTGGCCAGCGCGTTCTCCTGATCTCGCACCAATGAAAATGACTGTTTTATCATTGAAAAGCGACTGGCCCCCCACCATTCCCCGGTAACTTCGATCGATGAATTGTGGCATTGTGTTGAAGCTTCATGAAGTGCTCTACTTGTACATGTCATCCAATCGCTGTTCGATTCAATGCCTTGGCAGATATGTGCTGTTATTGCTCACAGATGTCGCTGCTTTATGTACTGTTTTCTCACTACAAATTACTCCAAATTTCCTGAAGTTTTAATCAATTGTTCTTCCTACTATAATGTATGTGTCCAACAAATTTCATTCCGTTATTATTATTCTTTCTTGGTGTTGCATTTTCAATGTCGAGCAGTGTATGTAGGGGAATGTCTCTCTTATGGCCATTCTCTAATTATGGACCATATTTTTTAACAGAAACAAATATGGTGGATTAGAGTATAGTCAAACTTGTATTTTGGCAGTACGCAGTTTTTGAACTAACACCGAAGTGAATATAGACGCATTTGCTTAGTAAGTGAAAGCATCGAATATATATATATATATATGCATGCAGTGATTTCATTATATTTTGATACAATATCGAATTGAGTGATAATATGGACCGAAAATTGCTTTTTCTGTCATTATAAAAATAGGCTGCCATTCCCGGTTGTGGACACCATCATATAACAAGTTGTGTTCACACTTATCTTCCCCCTCATTTAAAGGTTTGACTTACAAATTGTCAAAGATGGTCGTTTATGTCAACATAACATATTTATTAGTGTTTGTATGTATATTTAGGCATTTTTAGCCATGTCAACCGTACAAAAGTCAACTTATCCAAGAGAAATGGTTTTTAATGCGCTGGTTAAAACCATTTAGAATTACTTAGTGGATAAGAAATCCATAATATCGACTACTCGAGAATATGGGCTTCCTCGAAGAATCTGTGTCAGAAGACAGGGAGGGAACTCCACCTGTCAAACTGCCGGCCAAGCGTGCTAAAAATAGAAGTCTCTACAATCTGATGATGATGTCGACTTCTGTATCATCTACTTGGAGCACCTGCCACCATGGCTAACAAGAGTCAACTCAATCAAATGCAACGAATGTAATCGTCTGGTGCATTTGAAGTTAGCCAATATACATGCAAATTATTTTACTTGTAAGCATTGCACTTCTGATTTGGTGAACGAAGAAGCTGAGGAATAAAATTGGGAAAATGTGAAATTCTATTGTTATTTTAGCCACCGAATCCTTACAAAATGAATAAATTGTGTTATTTTATATATTTATGATGTTTAATTTCTTATTATTTTTTCCTTTTTAGTGGATTTTTCAAGTGTGCTCACAACCAGATGCACAGTATTTTTTGACCAAAAATAACCACTTCACAAAATTGGCGATTTTTTTGTTGTTGTTTGACGGAATTATTACAGTTAATTCATCAAACGTTAGCTAAGGGTTCTAACTTCCCATTGGTATTCATATATTCGGTGAACTAACGAGGCGGCGTGGGTGTGAAGCATGGCGGGTGGACTAATAGTCCTCCACGTCGATTGTGCTCTATGCCTCTCTGGCAAGGAGGCTATAACCACTCGTCGCTCGTAAAGTAATAGGTGATGTGTTATGTTGCGGGCAGTTCCGGCGGTACGAGGCGTTGGTGCTGTCCTACTTGTAATTGTCACCTAATCTTCACCCCTTGTTCCTCTAATAGGCTCAAGTGAGTTCCAGGACCCGGCCTAGCACACCCGCCGGAGAGCAGCTAGTTTGCTTGCGATTTTTGTGGTCTTCCTTTCCCGCGGGCTCCTCTGGGCCCGTGCCCCTGTCCGCGGGGTCGCTGGAGAGTTATGATATGTGTTCTGCTGGGCCAGTACACTTTCAGTGTATAACTCTAAGCCGAAAGGTGAGTTGCCCGTCTTGGCTGTGTTCTGTTCTTGTATTCATATGTTTGCATAATATCTAATCGATAAAAAGTTATAAGCCAAAATCAAAACCGTGCCCATAACCGGATACATTCCCCTATGTACAATATATATATATACATATATATATATATATATATATACAAAGTTATAAAATAATACACATACTTTTTATTGGTACCATATTCCTATAATAAGTCAAAGATTTTTAAAATACAATTTTAAACGCTTCAGGTAAAATTAAAAAAAATATATATTTGAGTTTAAATAGATGTACTGAATAAATCTTTTTTTTTTTTAATAATAATTAAAATGCAATTAATTTTTTAATTAAAAATTTTCTCCGAAAATTCTATTTAAGCTTTCTGATTAAAAGGAATGAAATTACAAATACATATTACTTCTATATTCTGTCAAAATGCCTTTATCGATATTTTCTTATTAAATTAAAAAATTATACAAATAAGAAAATTGTTCACTGTCATTAAAAAGCAAAGATGAATATATTTATTTCATTGATATATTTAATTCAACTGCCTATATTCTAAATATTTTCTTAAGAAGCGATTCATGTGAATTTAATACAGGAGAATTCACTTTAATAATATATATATATATATATATATATATATATTAATTTGTACATAAATATCGACATATTTTTATTCTGAAATGATATTTTTCAAGCTAAAATAGAGATAATTACGTATTTATTTTTACGACGCTCAAATTTACAAATTAAAGTGCCCACATTTCTGTGTTCTACATGCAACGTGTTTGGAAAATAATATTAATAATATTAATAAGTATTGCTTTAATGTAATAAAATTTGAAAAAGCAATTTCGACCTAATATAATTCTTGCATGCTTCTGCATTTTATCTTGAAGTCTAAAAATTTCTATTATTCAATCCCTTAATTTAACCCTTAATCACAAATGAACAAGCTAAATAAGAAAAAAAACTTCTGATTTATTTACATACTTATTACCATTATTCTTATTATGATATAATAATAACAACCTCTTAAAATAGTACATTAAAAATCCATCTTATCAAAATGAAACATTGTTAAAATAATGATATATATATATATATATATATGACCTCAAGATTCGTTGCCTTTCCAGCAATTAAAATAGCGTGCAGTTTTCTTCAGTGCTTTAACTTTTTAGATGAAAACGAATAAGTCGGAAATAGATACAAACAGATAAGGACACACAAATAAAGAAGTAAAAAAAGAAGGGGAATGTCTGCTTTCAGCCACAGTTAAATGATTCTGTCAACTGATTACACGCAAGGTTTTAAATTGCTTGTCACAAAAGTTGTTTTCTTATATTCATAATGAAGTTGATTGATGGCGAGTTAAAATTTTTCTTTGCGCTTGAATTTGTATTTTCAAATATAATGCGGCCTGCAAAATTTGAAAATACTACTTCCAAACAGCAATTTTTACCTTATTCGAAGTCAGACTCGTTTCTGTAAAACTTCTTGTATTAACCTTTTTAATGCTCGGCGTCTTGGAACTGGGAGGCGACTTCTAATTCGTAACTTCATCCGAGACTTAAAATTCATCCCAGACTTAATTTACAAAATTTTACTTTTATAATTTAGCGGAAAAGGTCATTTATTTTAATTCTGTTTATAATTTCTGGTGTTTTTCCATATTAAATGGACACGATTACCTTGCCCTTTGAAAATCTAATGAGTCAAATTCATAAAACACGCCTGGTTTTCTTAAAAAAAAAGAAAAAAAAAATATTTATGAGTTATATAAAAATATATAATGTAGATTTTTTTAAGTGTATTTCGTTATCTAGCAATGATTTTCTTTCTTTCTGGATAATCCTTATAATTTTTCATCAGTCATAGTGCATTAATGGGCAAAAATGGCCATAGAGCGGGCACTACAAACCCAGAATTCTTAGTAGTCATAAAATGTGTGCTAAAAATATAAATACTTAAATTTTAAAACAATATAATAAATTGAAATTAATATAAATTTCAATTTACTAACTATTATGTTATTTTAAAATAATAGACACTATTTTCCAATATTACTTTCCAATACAATTAAGAACAGATAATAGAGAACTGTTGCTAGAATTTTTTTTTTTATTTTTTTATTTATTTTTTTTTTTGTTGTTCTTTCAAAAAAAAAAAAGTGGTAATACATCTTCCGAGAAAATCGGGGAAGTTGACGACTATGTAACTTGAAGAGAAAAATGTATTAATTTAAACAGACAATAATACTTTCATTCTTTATTAGTGTCTTAATTTTTTTGTGCTTTTACATATTCTATAATTTAATGTTTTAGTAATTTTTTTAAAGTGAATATTTCCCTTTCTTATTTTATTGTGACTTTGACACAATGCAAATTTATTTTTAAGATACTTACAAAAAACGCATTTAATTCATGAAATTCGTTGACACTTCTCATTTGTCTGCGGTTCCCTATATATGACACTGAAACATGAATTTATTGACCCACAAATGATACACATACTAAGTTTGATGACATACTTAGCAGTATGTCATCAAACTTCGTGCAGAAATTATTAGGTCTAAGTTGCGAAATCGCAATTTTCGAAAACTTTCAGATGTAATTCGCTTTTTTGAATGTTTTTTTATTTTATTCATTTATTTTATTGTTGTTAGTTAGATTAGCCTTTATTGAATTAATATTGGGTTACTTAACCCTTTAACATTCACTACTTAATTTCTTTTAAAAACAGCTAAACCGATTTTCAAAATGTGTTATAGACACATAATAAGAAAGCACTATAGAACTGCCGTTTTGAATACTAAGTACAAAACTTTAAATAAACACCATAAAATGCAATAAACTCGCAACAATTGTTTCGGGTTGAAAGAACACGCTACCCTTCGTCAGGCGAACAAAGTTGGTACGAGTGCTGCAATCAAAGCGGCAACACACCAAGAAAACCCCACAGAACTGTCGTTTTAAATAATTAATAAGTACAAAACTTTGAATAAACACCAAAAAGTGCAAGAAACTCGCAAGAATTGCAGGCCTTGCCACTTTGAAGGCAGCACTCGTGCCTACTTTTTTCGCCTGACGAAGGGTTGTGTATTTTTTCGACCCGAAGCAATTGTTGAGAGTTTATTGTCCTTTATGGTGTTTATTCAAAGTTTTGTACTTATTAGTAGACACATAGATTATCATAAATTTGGTATAAAGTAAAAAATAAAATCGTTAATTTCCTTGAAAACTTGGTTTGATACACCTATAGTCTTACTACATTCGAGTAACATTTAATTTAATATAAAAAAAAAACTTTGTTAGAAAACATTATAAACTACAAAAACTCTCAAAACTTGTTGCAAGTTAATGTAATAACCTACCCTTTCCTTAAGTAAAAAATTAAACAGGAATACATCGGGAAAACAAGAAGGCGCACTTCCAACTACTACAAAATTGCAAGGGACACAGACCCTAGAAATAAAAAAAAATTACACCAAAGCCTAATCTATTCATAATTTGATATTACTTTTAATCCTATTACTACAAACTTTTATCCAATATTTCAAGTAAATTAAAGCCTTTATATGGATGTCCTTCATTCCATAAATTTTGTAAAGTGACTAATCAATTTGACTTTACATACTGAAACGTCATTACACTTTGGCATAAACAATATTACTGCGTAAACAAAACTGTCAAGAAAAAATGTCCTGTTGACACCCAGAAAATAACAATTTCTTTCACTTTCTTTCTTCACTTGATATCTTTGTTTTCCTTGCACTATATGAAAACTGTAGGAAATAACCCCATTTCTTATCAACGTCTGTTGAGGACTTCTTAAAGAGGTTTCATCTATCAGAATTAATGGATTTGTTCCATTATTTGTATGCAAGGCAAAATACAGTTATGTTCATGTACTATTAATTTATATATTTTATATTTTTGCATGTTTATTTATGAAAAAACTAAATTTAAAAAAGAAGTCTAATGGAATTAATCATTAATATAAGGATACTGAAAATGTAATTTTACGCTATTCTCTATTTATTTTTTTAGGTCATAATATTCATTAACAACATTATGCGTAGCTTCTTTATAAAAGAAAAACATTCAATTTTTAATAAACTTTATTTAGTGTTATTTTTATTAAATATATTATGTCTTAAATAAAAATATCATTTAATAAACCTAAAAAATAAACACTTGAAAATAAATTTAAAAATAAATAAGATTTATAATTAAAACAATACTTGGAAAAGACTATCCGTTATTTCAAAATAAAGAGTTTTGACCGTATCTGGCGTATTTCGTTAAAGAGACGAGTTCGTATTAAGATGATGATTTTATCTGCTTAAAATTTTCAAGAATGGCTTATTCTGTTGGTTATGTATATCGTAAATCATATGGATTTTGCTTAAAAATACATTTCAAGAAAAATTTAAAAATAGAGTTTTAAAAAATATATTGTATCCTTAAAAACTTAGAA
The DNA here is from genome assembly GCA_963930645.1 of Salticus scenicus. Taxonomy (NCBI): domain Eukaryota; kingdom Metazoa; phylum Arthropoda; class Arachnida; order Araneae; family Salticidae; genus Salticus; species Salticus scenicus. The sequence continues at coordinate 338,587,570 of OZ005652.1, read as the reverse complement.
AATTGTTTAAAGCAATTGATACTTCCCTGCAAAGTTATTGCTCACTTTCTTATCAAAGTTACTTAAAATGTCATAAATTATTGGAAATAAATTTGGAAACTTGACATATTGAAAATGCATTTCTAAAATATTTTAGTGGCATTGTTTAGTTTTTTAAACATGGATGCTTTTGAACTAAACTATTCATCTTTAAATTCTATATGTTTAGAATAAAAACTCACTGACTTTTTCGAATAAAATAAATGTTAAAAAGTAAAGTATTCTTCTGTAGATATTTCCCAATTTAATATAAATTATGAAGTGCAAAATACATCAAAATATATTTCATCCATCTATCTATCTATCTATATATATATATATATATATATATATATATATATATATATATATATATACTATATACATTTAGTTAGAGAATTCTTTACTATTCCTGTTTAAGATTTTTTATTACAATTTATCTTTTTTTTTTTTTTTTTTTCTTTCTTTTTGTACTTTCCTTTTCCTTATATATATATATATAAGGTATTGAATTCGCGAAATTTTTCGAACTTCAATTTTCGATGCATTTACACGTTTTTAAATGTCCTGAGCACGATTTGACAGTTTTAGAAAATGTCTGTGTGTGTGTATGTGTGTGTATTACAAAATGTGTGGTCACTATACCTCACGAACCAATGAACGAAATTTAACCAAACTTGGTATTTATTTGTAACTTGATATAAATTATCATTTATTAGATTTGGGGTTCAATCGCTCAACAGAGGACGCTGTCATTCCATTCTTACTAAATTTTTAATGTGACAGTATAGGAAAAAAATTCGTATTCAAGAAATGAGAGTACATAATGAGAGTTTTTACATTCGTCTATATTCAACGGGAGAAAGTATTGAATTCGAAAATTTTTCGACCTCAAGATTTTGATTGATTTACACGTTTTGAGATATATAGAACACGATTTGATCGTTTTTAGAAAATGTCTCTGTGTGCGTGTGCGTGCGTGACAAAATTTTGTGGCAACGTTATATCAGGACGTTCTGCATAGAATTTGACAAAATTTGATATCCAGTTGCACCTTGACGTAAGTTAGTGCCTATCACCTTTTGGTGAAAATCGTCCAACAAGTGGCGTTGCCATCCCACTTTTTCTAAATTTTTATCATGGCGGTATAGGACAAAATTTCGTATAAATGTACACAAAGTACATTCTTAATAATCATTATATATATATATATATATATATATGCATAATAGTGACAGTCAACCTTTTTTTTTTTTGTTTTTTACATGTGACTGTAAAAATAATATGAATTATTGATAATAGTAGTAGAAAACACAGAAACAATTTGTTCATGTAGGAGCATCGCTGTCCCCTCTGGGGGAAGTTCCTCTAAACAACAAAAAAAAATGCATTTCTTCTGATATTGATAAAAAATTGACTTTCTTCCTGCATTCTGAGTTTTAATTTTGTGACATAAAACTCGTCTGCATTCACCATGGAAAATAATTTTAATAAATAATAATTTAATCAATAATTTATATTGCCTGAATTTGTGTAAAATCACGTAGAAGAAAGTCTTGTGGTGGCCACAACATACTAATTTAATTAAGTAAATATTTCATGAATATTTCTTAGTCTCAAAAGCGTTCGTGAAAATGTTATTGAATATCAGGGATAGAACTTAGAGGAATGATATAAGAGGAGATGGTATGTCCAGAAAAACATGAAGACAAAATCGTAACCGCAGATGCCATTAAGTAACAAAGTTATAAAAGAAATTCTGCATCGTTATAGTGAATTTGTGTAATATGGATCATTTGAGTCGAAAGTCATTGCAACTGTAGGTCTCAGATCTGTCAAATAACGTCAAATAAGTAAAATAACACTGTAAGAGCCAATGTTTTGGTTAATTCAATATGGTTTATGCGGTAGCTTTGGCTGCTGTAGCGGCAATCCTATTGTGTAGAAACAGTTAATTTTATTTGCTCTGTATGGTGATAAGCCGTATGCCACCCCCTCATTATATCATTCCTCCAAGGGATAGGTTACATATGGTATTAAACGAATGTAGGTACAATATAAGATTTATATGAACGCTTTAGAAAACTTATTTTTATGCCAGGTGCACTATTTTTCTTTAACTACTTGACCGCCGCTGATGGATATATCTGGCTACTGAGCTGTTCTTTTTTTTTAAATACCCTTATAATTCAAAACTAGATAAATATGGATTTTTAGTTTGCTTTTCAAATATGAACGCCATGAAAAATATCTATAGAGATAATAACCTTCCGCACAGTTATATTTTTAATCTCTAATTGGAATAAGCAGTATTTTACTACACTCAAAGTGAAAGTACAGTGAAAACAACTTTACAAATTTGCCCTTTTCAAAGGCGATCAGATGGAAAGCAGTAAATTATTTGACAACAATTTCAATTTGTGTGTGTGTGTGTGTGAGCAATTAGGTATTTGGACTTTTTGAAATGAGACCACCTATTAAGTATCAATATGCTCAACTAAAATACTGACTTTTACTATATGGAATTTCGTAAAGAAATTTGTAGCATCTTTAACACTTTTGAAATATTTTGTGTCAAGACAACACAATAAATATCTTTCATATTTTGAAACGAACATGGATATCCAAAAAGGATTAAAGGATTAAGAATATAATCTGTTTTTCTCTAAAATGTGCAATGCTAAAATGAGTAATTAAAGCAAAATATAAAAGAAAGCTTAATGTAATAGTATTTTAAAATAGAAATTTCGCAGAAACAATAATTTAACCCTTTGTCTGTCCATTTTCATTTCACTCTTCTGGTCAGTGTAGCCGAATTTAGGGACGTTTTTTATTCAATATCCATCACTAAAATTTAACTGTAAAGATTGGCTAATTACTTCTAGGGTTATTGTTTCATGTTGTATATCAAATATCACTCCTCAAAATTATTCGTGAGAAAAGAATAAAAGAGCGGCTAAACTTATCAACACTGTTCAGAGCGCTATAGAGAGTTAGGGCCGGCAAATAGTAAATACGAATATGACATTTTATTTAGTGATACGATAATTAGGGATTTTCACAAGTTATTGAAATTTTGACTATTATTTGGGTTACATTTAAATTCCATGCCTGTTTATGTAAATTCATGTTTCGTATATGCTGGCATGTATATGTAATTACACATACTAATTGTAAATCAACCTATTTAACTGAAGCAAGCATTTTCATTTTACAATCCCAAATAGTAATACACATTAAATAGAATTCATAATATTTTTCTGGTTAAAATATTTTAAGATAAAATACTGTTTTATTTATTGTCCAGGAAAGAAAATGGAAGGGAAAAAAAAAAAAAAAAAAAAAAAAAAAAAACTTGGTCAGTTTAAATAATATAATTTGCCCCTTTTTTAATACAAAAGTGAATGTTTTATGTATAATAATCATCAATGGGATATATATATACACATATATAAACTACAGTTTTCCAGTTTTTGCTATAATTTAATATAATAATTGTAAACAATATCAGGAATGTTTTAAAAAAGCCGAAAATATTTATTTTCTTACTCACATAATTTCTTTCATATTCGTATTTCATTGATAATTCTAGTACATACTACCTTAACAATCTTAATACTAATACCTAATTAATATTTTTTTCAAAATTTCTGTCAACGAAAATCTTATATATTATCAGATGTTCACTGAGTACAAAAGTATTCTTTTATTTATTCTTTTTTCACGTTATACAATATATGAAGATTGTTTAGTAAAAATATTTATTCGCATATTACCTTCTACTTAATGCCGTTCGAGCGGTGCATTATTAACAGTTATGGATATGCATTGTTAATTTAAACTATTGAATTTATAAGCTGTACTTTTTTAATGCTTAAAAAATGCATTACCCAGATTTAATATACGTGTACCAAGACAACACAAAATCATTCTCAGAATGTCCGAGGATGAACTTTTTCGGATTTCCGATTGTCTTTGGGATATCCAAATCTTATCCACAGACATCCTCTGTTCATCCTCAGGATGATAAAATGTCCGCATAATCTGTATCCGAGGGACGTTCAAAATACGTCCCAGGAGGCCCAAATTTAACTGATACAAGGACATTTAGGACTATTTTAAAAAACTTGACGCATCCTGAGGACATTCTAGGGATTACATTCTGAAATCTGTTGAGGATCATCATAGGATGTTTCCTAAACAGTGATATTTCACCTGTAACTGTTAAACGTTCCCATTTAATTCCACACCCCCAGCCAACGTTGCTAAACTTAGGGACTTTAATGTCCACCGCAAAATGTTATCTGTAACAGTTGACTTTTGGCATCGAAGGTTATTCGCCCATTATTTATATCAAATCATACTTCTGAAAATATTGGTGATAGTTGATTAAAAGAGTCCTTTAATTTTATCATTGAAAAACTTGTAATTTTTAGAATAATTTGTTTTATTTGTTATACATATATTTCTTTTATCTTTGTTTCATACTAGTTTTTAAATAAATAAATAAAATTTAAAAAAGAACACATTTCGCTCAAACTCAACTTTAAATTTCAGAAAAGGCCCCTTAGAAAGTCCTCCACGGAAGGTACTCTCCCTCAGGCCTAGGACCCAAGAACAGTCAATTGACCTTATCCCCAACACCAACACCAACACCATTCATTCTGAATATATATTTTTTAATGGATCGTAAGACGTCGTAAAAAAATGTCCTCGAGACATCTTAAAGCGGACGTTTTGTTATAGGATAACTTATAGTCTGAGATCCGGCTGCAAAATTGCTACATTCATCGAGTATGTAATCAAAATCAGATTTTTATATTCAATTATAAAAGGGACAATATGTTTTGGCCGGGTTGCCTAATAAAATGTGCCCGCTAGTATTTTTAATTAAATTAATATTAATTGACTTTTGGGGGAGAAATTTCATTCATTTGTTATTGAAATAAACTATACTCCACTTCACAGACATATACATAGAGAACTTGAAAAGTAATGGTTGCCGTTGCGCGTTTGGCCGCTACCTCTTCGCAGTCAGGTGGAAACAGGTAGTATTTTGTTGCATTTATACGTTCATGGCGTATATTCATCATTTATATATCAAATTAAAGCTAATTTTTTTCTGCACGTGTTAAACTTTGTCTGCCTGTGTAAAAGTGGCCGTAAATAGGGGTTGCCAGCTGTTAAAGATTGCTTAGAATGAAAATTAGCGCGCTACATCGTTCGTCAAACAAGGATGGCGATAGCCAACTGTACGCGTTTTTGAAGCCATTGCGCATGCGTCGATTACTAATGTTCTCAACCAACGGCACAAACAGTTGTACAATAGAATTTTAAAAACTCCAAAAGAAATATAATTATTAAATTTTTGTGTGGCTACATTTAAAATTCCGTATACATATAAAACGTTTATTCCTCAATGAATAAACAAATTGTCTTTTCTCTATAAAATTAGAACAAATAATAAATATTTGTAAAAAAAAAAATAACCCTGGTTATTTATAAAGACGAAGACTATATTATACAGGAAATGTTTCAGAAAATATTTCATTTTATTTAACTTTTTTATTATAGATTACGTATTAATTAAATAATCAGTCAATACTGCAGATTACTTGAGATATACAAATTAAACGGAGCATTGAAAAAATTATTAAATAATTATTGGAACCTATAAAACGTTTTTATAAAATTTATTCAAAATCTGAGTCTTCGCTACTCTCACTTTCATCGCAGCCATCACTTTCATCGTCACAAATATCAGGATCATCTTCATTATCAGTACGAATCATACTAGAATATGATAACAAAATTATATTTGATAATAGAATTATATAGCACATTTTCAGCCATTATTTTCCGTGCCAAACTTAATACAATTCGGCTCAGTAGCATTTAGCCTCATCGAATTAACAAAAATCTTCTGTAATAATTTTTGCTGTTGGAGAACAATGTTTTTCATATTGCTCTGCTGGAAATTGCGTTGTGAAACAAGAGGAAACTGAATTAGAATGTCAACATAAGGAAGCAGATACGAGAATAGTATTTCATATAAGCAAAGTAGATAAAGAGTAAAATATTGGTGAAAGCAAGTGATACTGATATTTTATTAATTCTACTAGGTAATCTGCACAAATTTCCTCATTTACAAACTTGGTTGGCAAATAGTACATCCAAAAAAAAAGAATAGTAAAAACGAAATGTGTGCAAATTGTACGGAAAAATTGAGCCAACCTTTATGTATTGCGTTGCCAGCGTTTCATGCTTACACGCATTCACAGGTTGTGACTATACGACTGCATTCTTCAATAAAGGGAAAGCAAGACCCCCATAAAATTGTTGTTAAACACCCGAGAATTCAACAAATTTTCGCATCTTTGACAGGCCCTAATGACATTTTTGACGAAAGTAAAACTGCTGTAGTCCAAGAGTTTACATGCCTTATGTATGGTATCGTTGATTGCCAAAATGTTAATACTGGAAGATTTATTTTGTTCAATAAGACGTATGCTACAAAAAAAAAAAAAAAAAAAGAAAAGAAAAAAAAAGAAAAGAAAAGTTTTTGAAAAAACTTAGACTTCAAATCAACTCATATTCTACCTTGCTGGAAATCTTTAAAGCAAAAATTGTTGCGGACGATCTTTGTTAATTCGATGTGGCTAAATGCTTACTGAGCCGAATTGTATTAAGTTTAACGCGGAAAATAGTGGGTGGATCCTAGATGGTTTTCTCAAACCCACACGGTTCTTAGGAGATTCAGCGCCAACGCAAGTTAAGTGTGCTATATAATTCTATTCTCATTCGTACGGATAATGAAGATAATCCTGATATTTGTGACGATGAAAGTGATGGCTGCAATGAAAGTGAGAGTAGCGATGATTCAGATTTTGAATAAATTATATAAAAATGTAATATGGGTTTTTCATTTTTTCAATGTTCCGTTTAATTTGTATACCTCAAGTAATCTGTTCTATTTACTGAATATTTAATAAATATGTAATCTAAAATAAAAAATAAATAAATTAAATTAAATATTTCCTGAAATATTACCTGTATTATATAATCTTCGTCTACATGAATAACCAGGGTTATTATTTTTCACAAATATTTATTATATGTAGTCATTATATAGAGAAAAGACAATTTGATTATTTATTGAGAAATAAATGTTTTATATTTATAGGGCATTTTAAATGTAACCACACAAAAATTTATTAATTTTATTTCTTTTGGAGTTTTTAAAATTCTATTGTACAACTGCTTGTGCCGTTGGTTGAGAACACTAGCAATCGACGCATGCGCAATGGCTTCAAAAACGCGTACAGTTGGCTATCGCCATCCTTGTTTGACGAACGATGTAGCGCGCTAATTTTCATTCTAAGCAATCTTTAACATCTGGCAACCCCTATTTACGGCCACTTTTACACAGGCAGACAAAGTTTAACACGTGCAGAAAAAAATTACCTTTAATTTGATATATAAATGATGAATATACACCATGAACGTATAAATGCAACAAAATACTACCTGTTTCCACCTGACTGCGAAGAGGTAGCGGCCAAACGCGCAACGGTTACCATTACTTTTCAAGTTCTCTATGTATATGTCTGTGAAGTGGAGTATAGTTTATTTCAATAACAAATGAATGAAATTTCTCCCCAAAAAGTCAATTAATATTAATTTAATTAAAAATACTAGCGGGCACATTTTATTAGGCAACCCGGCCAAAACATATTGTCCCTTTTATAATTGAATATAAAAATCTGATTTTGATTACATACTCGATGAATACAGCAATTTTGCAGCCGGATTTAGACTATTAAGATTTCTCAGAAACATCCAAACTAATTTGTTCTCTGTATTTTCTGTTCGGACATCCTGTGGATGTCCTCATTTTATCCATTTTATCCTATGATGAAAACAGGACATTCGAGATTTTAAAATAACATCCCAGGGATGTCATGTGTTGTCTGAGTAACTAATCGTTGCATTTTTGTTTCATTGCATTTATTTTTATATGCTGTATCCTTGATTAACTATTAGTAAGAACTATAAATAATGCTTTTCACTTACTTATTTTACTCATTATCTGTTGCTGATTTAAGAAATAAGGTTTCACAAGATGTATAAATATATATATATATATATATAATATAATATATTTGTAAATTTATATATGGGTATACATATATAAATTTTTATCATGTTCAATTAAATCTTGACAAAACTGCCAATGTACATGCAGGCACTGTAGCTCCCTAAGAAATAAAACTATTATAAAGTTTTTCATTTTATTTTTTTTTTTATCATTTTAGAACACTGATTTAATCGGGATAATTCATAGCTGTTTTTAACAAACAATGTTCGACAGATATTTTTTTTTTTTTTTTTTTTTTTTAATGGAATGTCATTTTCTTTTTTCTTTTTCGGGCTACTTCTTACTACATATTTTAAAATTTGCAAATTTGCAAGCTGGTAAACATCCGATATCCAATTTATTTAAAAAAAAAAAAATAAGTAACTTTTTTTTTATTTTAGAGTATAAAATTTCTAAAAAAGAAATCGCACATTTTTAACCAAATTTGATCAACTATTAAAATTGTCAATAAGTGTTGATTTAAGGTTTCGCAGTATAAATATCGCTAAATTCATTTCAAAATTAGAGATTTTCTATTTAAAAAAAAATTCTTTTAGGGCTATGCGTTTTTATTTTGCAATTTGAGAGATAATGTACTACTTCCAGTTGAATACCAGCCTTTTAGAAAAATAACATTTAAGTAAATTCGAAGTCGGGTTATAAGCTGATTCATTCAAATTCATAAACTTCTTAAAACAGAAAATGAACGAATATAGGAAAAATTTCAATTCGATTTGTCCAGTGAATGGTTCCTTTTATAAATCTAGTTTTACACATGCATGCAGCTAAGTTAAATTATATATATATATAAAGAACCCTTAAAAATCTGTTTTATGCTTACTTTTTTTTTTCACTAAATTATAATTTTATCTCCATAAGCATAAATTAGATTTAATAAATTATTTGTGATTTATACAGAAGTCTGCTTTTTAATCAAAACATTTTATAAGTGATTGTACAGGAAACAGGTTTCCTACAGAACCCTTATTTAAAAACTTTGAAAAATTCCAATACACAGACACACACACACACACACATATATATATATATATATCATAAATAAATAAATAAAAATAAAAATGACTTTTTTTGTGTAAACGATAAGCAATATTAATTTTTTTTTTTTTTTTGGGGGGGGGGGGGTTATATACGTAATTCCTTAATTAGGGTAAACTTGGGGTAATTGACCATAATGGTACGTTGTCCCAGTCGCAATATTTTTTTAAACATTCTACCAGATAGTTTTTTTTTTTTTTTTTTTATCCAGCATATAATATCTCGTTTTCTTTTATTTACATCAATGTTATTAAAGAAGAAGCGTCCATTAAAGAATCAGATTTTTTATTTTTTATTTTTTATAATTTTGATAAGTCGAGTAAATTTTTTCGCTTACAAATAATCTTTTTTCTATTTGTTTGTAAATTAGGTTTTAGATTTCAAAAAAATATTTTCAGAAAGATAATTGTTCGTAGTTATTTTAGGTTATTGTAATTATTGTGTTTATTTTTTTAAATGATTTAGAAATAATTCCTTACACTCATGAAAATAAAAAATAGCAATATAAGGCTAGTTGGCCATTTTCCATGGGGCACGTTCGTACGACTGCCTGAAAACAATGTAGGATCTCGAAAACCAAACTATAACAATGAGGGTTTCCAAAATCAATTTATTTACACATTGAAAAAAACCACAATTTTGGCCCCGGGGGGAGAGGTGATGAATGGAATTGTTGAATAATCTTACAGATTATTTGAATTGGTGGTTTTTCAGCAAGCCTTTTTAAAAAACGAATTTATAACATACTTTGCATCCATCTTACATTAAATCATTTGCGCTATTGTATAAAAAATAATATTAATAACTTTGATAATTATAGATCGTTTAGGCTTCCTAGCATGTCCACACATTTTATTATTAACTGTTCTGCAAAACATTTAAAATATACACTATTTGTAAAATGAGAAAAGGCTTCATAATTTATAGAAAGTGTTTCTTTTTTACATATTTGATTCGTAACCATCTGATCGCCACTATCGGATATATCCGGTCGCTCAGCTGTTTTTTTCCCCCACAATACACTTATAATTCAAAATTATACAATTATGAATATTTAGCTTGTTTTTTCCGAGTTTAAAAGTCGTAATTAATAGCTATAAATATTAAAATCATGTACACAGTTACATTTTTAGTCTCATACTGAAATATGCATTAGTTTAGCTTATTAAAAGTGCTGTTCAGTGAAAACAACATTAAAATTTTTCTCTTTACAAAATCGGTCAGATGGAATATTACATATTAATTACTTCTCCATAGAGAACAATTTTGTATGAATATCATGAAATACTCTATCGTTTTAAAATTCCAGTGACTAATACATATATATACTTAAATCTTCTTTGATCTCTATATATAACCATAGCCATTGGCGGTTTGTGCCAACTTTCCCAGGTGGGGCCCGATCCATTGCACGACATGTGAAATATATTCATAATTCAAACGCAAAAAGAATAAGTTATTTAATGGGAAGGAGGGGAAAATTATCTTTTTTTTTTTTTTTTTTTAAATATTCGGGGTGTTTCATGTATATTATATTATTATTATGATAATTCATTGTGAATATTATAAAATTTTACTATGTTACAATGCCAAAATTTTAAAACTGAAATTCTTCTGCATGCACTTTTTTTTTTTTTTTTTTTTTTTTTTACTTTTGTGCATAACAACTCTAAATCTTTTAAGTATAAACGAAAACATTATATATTTAATATATATGTTTCTTGTACGTTTGTTTTTAAAAGCACAGACAAAATATAAGAAATTAAATTAAAATTAGAAATTTCATAAACGGTATTTTTAAAAGGTACACACATTTTTAAAATGTCGAATTTTAAATTACAGTGTTTGTGATTTTACTTTTTTGTATATAAAATTTAAAATCTTTAGGTGATTTTGTAATGTATATCAAAATTAAAAATTAAGCCTGTACAGAAAATTTAGTTTAAAATTTTTATATTCCTTCAACAATACAAAATTTTATAACTGTCGCAATAAAAAATAATCTGGTGCGTCACTCACAGGACTTTCTCTTACCCTAAAATTTAATACTATAAATACAGGTCGCAGATTAAGAGGTAAGATAACGAGTACTGTTATGTAAACCTGTCTTAAACAATTCAAATTAGGCTTCGGAAAAGTTTTATATGATAATTAGTTACGTGTGAGGGGAGATACCGCCCCCCTCAACCCCCCGTTTCATTAATGCACCTACAGTTATATAGAATTTAATTCAGTTATTAAAAAATAATTCTGTTTAAAAAAATAATTTATTAAAATAATTTAAAAAAATTATCTTTTATGATAATGCAGACAATTTCCGTATTAGATAAGTAGTATAACACTAAATATCAAAAAAAAAAAGGTTGAATTTATTCTCAATATTACATTATTATTATTATTATTATTATTAAAAATGAAAAATATCGATAACTTTGTTTTAAATTATCGCAGATCGATGGTTCAACCATTCGTTTTAAAGGTATTGGCGAGCTCTTTTGAAAAATACCCATCATGAAAATTTACTCCCCTCGAGGGGGGACTTCCCCCCCAGGGCGGGGCTCCTACATAGACAAAATTGTTTTCCCAGTTGACTATCTCTATTACAAAAAATATCTATTCGTTTAATTTGGTTTAGTGCAGTCTATAGACCTCTACTTACCTGCAATTTCCCCCATAAACGTAATATATTTGAATACTTTTGAGTGTCCCTGTACACGAATCATTTGCTTCATCTCAACGAAAAGCTTACTGTAGCATCCCTATATGATACACATTTAGCATACCGAGTTTGGAATTTTTGTTACTATTTGTTCTTGAGATATGCTGATAACAGACGCACAGACATCCATCCACACAGACCATTCGCTAAAAACATGATTTTCGTATTCAGGGGACCTCAGAACATGTAAATATAACAAAAACTCACGTTCGAAAATTTGACCCTAAAACAACACTTTCTCAACCTTATAGGTAAGAGAAAGTAATTAATGTCTGACATTTTATTTCTTTGCTGTTTTTTTATTAATGTCGAGTTAAAAATACGCAAAATACTTTAAAAATCCATCACTTATACTTTAAAAAAAAGTGTGTATGTATATATATTTAAAAAGGATTGATTTATCCCTTAATAATAATAATTATTTAGGAATATATTTTTTAAATAATCAATATTAATTTATGTAAATGCGATTAATATTATTAAAAATACTTTAATCAAATAGTATTTGACTGAAAAAACAATAATTATAAAAAATATTACACTAAATCGCATGTTTTTTTTTTTTTTTTTTTTATGTATATAATAAAAAGGTTTACAAATTTAGGCAGCCAAAACTGTTCAAATATTTAAATCTGATTATTATTTATACAAAAATAAATATTCTGCTCACCGAGTTTTTTGTCGAGCTAACTTTCCAATTACTTTCTCATTAAATTCTGGAATTGTGAAAATAAAGTCTTTGTGGATTGTGAGAACCGCAAGTGCATTTAAACATTTCTGTGCCATAGAATTTCTCAAAAATGTTTTAATACTCTGTGTCAATAAATTTTCTTCAGTATTCCTTTCTATCACCGTTAAGTTTTAAACAATCATAGATTTATTTGGAAAGAAAAAAACATCGCAAATGTCTCCTCTTTTTCACTATCAGTAGAAAAATAAATAAATAATAAAAAGTACTGTGAAAATCGCCAAATTCTTTCCACGATTCCTATGGTTAATGCATTTTAAAGGAGGCAGTCATTTTTCATTAAACTGCGTTACATGGGCCAATTCGCCAAGTGCCCCTAACACTTTAAAAGTATGGCAATATTAACATTGACAAAGCGCTACTTCGCCAAACGTGTTAATCCGCTGTTCCATGTGCAAAGCAATAAATACTATACTAATTAATGCGCGAGATCGGACACAAATCAAAGTGCCCATACGGCTGAACTCCCAAGACTAGCTGTAATTCGGTAAAAGACAAGCAAACTTTATGTCCGAGAAGAATAAGGGGACATTGGATGCGCGTTTTTAACTTGATAGATACATTTTTACAAGCGTTAAAATTAAAAAAATAAAAATAAAGAAAGATATATTACTTGATTTTTAACAGAGAGAAAAATTCAAGTGGGGCCAGGTTCAGGTGCCCTCAATGACGAACCGCCACTGACCATAGCTCACTTCATATATTCTTGACAATGTTCAAAATTTGGTGTTCAAATGTCATAACATCACACTTTTATCATTTTCACCTTATTAAAGCACTAAGCTATAACCTTTAGGTCGAAGTCTGTATGCCATTTTAAAAAGTACGTTAATTCAGCCTGCGATGTTTGGATAACAATGAATAAACAAGGTCTGCACGGGCCGGGTTCGGGCCGATATTTTCAATCTTCTCTCGAGCCGGGCCGGGCACGGGCTTAAAATTTTTTTTCAAGCTCAGGCAGGGCAGGGTTCAGGCTAAATTATTTTGTGTATACTTGGGCCGGGCCTGGATGAAATTTTTCTTTTAGTTTCCTCGTTAATCAACGAAAAAGGAAAGTGATGAAATATTTCTTCAGTCATTTATTTTGCATAATCTTACAGGCTGGTATATCACATAAAGTTTTATTTTGTTAAAAAATATCTGTAACTTCAATTTAATTGTCTATCAGTCTGTCTGTTCGCGATTTCATTTTTCGCAAATATTTTTAGCATGTCTCGAAATTAATATATTTTATTTAAAGTAATATTAGATGGTTTTCTAATCAAAATAGTATGCACGTCACTACTAATTTGCGTACATGTACAAACAAAAGAAATTAGATACGTTACTGTGTATAAGGTTTGTATCCTATGGTCTGTAGAGTTTAGGTGGTATGAAGGCAATAAAAATCCTTCCACTGTTAACTTTCTCGCGAAGCCCCTTTTCCAGTGCACTAGATGAAAGTAGCTATTATTTTAGCATGTGCAAAAGCAAATTTTCTATTGAATATGGTTGGATTAGAATTAAAGTTTTGCTTACCAGATCACATGAAATATTCGGATAAAGTACCGTATGTAAGAGGAAATGGTTGAAAGTGCATGTTTAGTAGTAATAACCATTTTAAATACCTTCCTATATTGTTTGATGAATGCTAATATTTTCGATTTGACTTTCTGTCTGTCTTTGTGCCTTCTATACGTCTGTAATAAAGAATTTCTGTTTATAGAACAGTTTTGTTAAAGAACATTCTATTGATTGGCTATATAAAACCGCTGCAAAACACATACAAAAAATCTTTTTCATAGAAAAGCATGCTTTTTTTTTACATATTTTTGAATCGGGCCTGGTCGGGTCGGGCCTGATATTATCTTTTTTTGCCCGGGGCGGGCCTCAAAATTTCAGCCCATGCAGACCTCTAGAATAAACATCCCAAGATAGTATATTATATTTCATCAGTCCTAAAGCCTGACTTTCGCTTGAAATAACTGCATTTGAACATAACAGTTGTGTTTAAGATAATCGGCATTTTCCTTCGGAAAAAGCTATTTTTTTCAAATGCCAAATTTATGTCATCGTATAACACTGATCGACCTAATTTAGATTTCAGATCTTAACCCACTGCAATTACCACTCCGCGTTTGCCACTAATTTCAACGAGTTGCCTTCCAGAGCCATTTGGGATCAACCATTCATCAAATAAATGCTTTGAGCGAAATGATTTTCCTTCTCCAGAAGATGGACGGTGCTTTCAAATTGTAGATTCAGGAGAAAATTGTAGGAAAAGAGAAAATGGAATTTTCCAATATTGACTTTTACATCAATGAAACAATCGTTGCAGGAAAATCAAATACAAAAAAATTTGAAAAAAAAAATCCTTTAAAAAAAAAAAAGAAAAATTTAAAAATAATGACTATTTTTCCGAAGACAAAATCTTCAAGAAAGCCAAACGACATGCAATCAGCGAAGATGATGAGAAACAAGGCAATATGATTTTTCACATATCTTTGAAAACACTAAACCGGGAGAACAATAGATTCAGTCTGCCCTGTGAAAATACTGGTCATACAAATCATGTGTTATTACTGCTTAAACAACGTTTTATATTTGTCTTTATTGGAATGATAAAAATGATGTCCAGGAATTTATTTAGTTATTATTATAACTTATTATAATTACTAGTTTTGAATATTTTTTAAACTTCTATACTGTTAGAACATTAAACAAGTGATGTGGCCAACTTACTACGTAATTGAGGCAGGTTGGCCTAAGCGATTTAGTGTCAGTTTGAACCTCGTAATTATTATTGATAGTTAATATTTTCAAGTTTAGCATGGTGATTTCTTCTGAAGTTACACTGACAGTATTGATATAAAAAGAAATATTAAATGATCAGTTGCATTAAAAAAAAAAAAAAAAAAAAAAAAATCCTAAAAGTAAAAAGGGGTTAACTAATCCCGGTTTACCCTATATTGAGAAAATATTATTTTTATGATAAAAGTTTTAAATTTACATTCTCAACAAAAAATATTCGAAGGATCGACAGGGTCAAAATGCGCTTTAATCAGCCATTCCAAATTCAAAATACAGTACTCTAACACAGTATCCGTGAATGATTATATATCGTGATTTTTATTTTAAATATTAAATCCACAGTGCTCTTTCACAAAAATCAATATATTGGAGGTTTAAGTGAAGAATTGCTTTTTGTATATTGATATTTATTGTCAATTTAAATAAATCTGTATATATATATAAATTACGTGTCACGATGTTTGTCCGGGGTAAACTCCTAAACTAAGGAACCGATTTTAATGAAATTTTGCACACTGTGTGCAGTTTGGTCCAACTTGAGAGATAGGATAGTTTTTATCTCAATTTATTGTCACAATATTGTTTTATTGCAATTATTTGTTAATTATAGACCTTTATTAAAGTTGCTCCAAAATATCTGTGAGTTCCATTAATTTAATTGTTGCCAAATAAAAAAAAAAAAAAAACCGAGTTCATTTTCTTTCGACATAAAAATAAATACATTTAATCAAACGTGAACGTTAAAAAATTATAAAAAGTTAAATTATGCATCTCATGAAAATTGACGTCATAATCAATTTAAAGATTTTATACACATTGATAAAGTGCTAATGTAGTTCTATCATAGATATAGTAATATATATAGATCTCTCATCCCCATGTTATCGTACAAAGATTTTTGATGCCGAAAAAAAAAAAAAAATAAATAAAAGCTTTGGACACAGCCATTAAGTGGTATTGAAAAAAAATAAATAAAAAGGAAAGAAAGAAAGAAATATGAATTTTAAACTGTATATGGAGTCTTCCATTCCCCTTTAGCAAATAAATTATTCATAAATTTTATTTGCTAAAATATTAGTATGTATTCCCGTGTGTATTCACTCGGGGAAAGACGGCCATATTTTGGTAAAAACGTCGTCTTTTCCCAAATGAAAAGGAATAACTTTTTTCTCCCCAATGATCACTCTATTCTATATATGCTATACTATGTCTATGAGTTCTATACGCAAGCGAAGTGCACTCTGTGCAGCCAAGAAAAAGATTTCCTATGTTAATTGCCCACTGGATTTTTTGTAAGAAATTATTAAAAATCGAGGAAATTTATTTCCCGATTTCAATCCTTATATTTGGGTATAGATATGTATTAGTTATCGCGGGTGTTAGATTGAATTATTTTGCTGTCAAATTGACAAAATTTTAATTTTAAATTTCAAATATTAATATTATTATTATTTAGCGATCAAAAGCGTAACACGAAAATATACATGCCAGATGTATGCATTGTACGAAATGTAATATGTATTATTCATTGTACGTATGTATGACATGTAATATGTATTGTACGAAATATTGTTTCATATTATTCATTACTCTTTTAGTTAAAATAACCATGATTTTTGAAAGGAATTAAATATTTTCGCCATATAATTTGGCGATATTTTTTTTTTTCGCCAAGGATGACAGAAATGAAATCTATTCCGCTGCAAAATATTAGTATCTTACATCAGATATTTTATTTAGACATTTGAAAACAAATTTGACTTCAAACTATGATAGAATATTTATCACTTTCCTTTTAATTAGTATATTATTAGTATATTAAAATTTAAAAGCATGGCATATAAAAAGTTTTTTTTTTTTTTTTTTTTTTAATCTTATAATTATTCTTATCTTAATCCTCAATGTTTCCCATCTTTATTAACTTGAATTTACTATTAAAATTTTAACATACTCAAAAACTTCTCATCACTTCGTTAAAATACACAAAACTTTTCCAAAATCTTTTTCTATTTAAAATGATACATGTATTTACTTTAAATGTCCAATATTTCATAAGATTTCCAATTTTAAAGTTTTAAAATATTTATCAAATTTACTTATTTTTCTGGTTTAGCCTTATTGTTTTCCTTTTTATAACTACAGCTGTTGCCCTCTTTAAAATATTTAAAATGATGAGGTCATTTTATAGTAAAATTATCCATTATAGCATATATTATATTTCACTCCTCCATAAAAATTGATTTTAAAATCGTCTGTTTCTTTTATACTTTAATTTTAATGGAATTTTAATAGAATTTAATTTATATATTAGTCATTTTAGCAATTTTATCCAAAGTAGCATTAGAAATAATGTATATCACTTCTCCATTAAAATTTATAGGACCCTACAATAAAATTAATTTGTGCTTAATATCAACACTACGAAAATTTTTATCAATCGCTTCCAAATTTTGACCTAAGTTTCAAATCTCAACCCCGTGGGTTTTTACATTGGCTACAACGTTTTCGTCTTTGTTCGTAAATAATAATTTGACTGTACTAAATAGTTTACAGCCGTATAATTCAACGTATAACTTAGTCACAGCAACGCGTGGCCGGGTCTGCTAGTATATATATATATATATTAATTTAGGTATTTTAAATGAAAATTAATTTAAGATTGTAATTTGTCGTCAGAAGATATCATTTTTTTTTTTTTTACTTTTACAAAATTAAATTTCCTCCCGGCATTTTTTTATGTTGACTATATATATATATATTTTTTTTATGTGCTTTTTTTTTTTTTTTTTTTTTTTTTTTTTGTGGGGGAATAAGGAAATACTGCTGTGTCTGTATAATTGATTGTATTTTTTTATGTATTCATTAAAAAATAAATAAATAAAACATAATTTACAAAATTTTGGATATATCTTGGCATAAAAAATTGAATCAAATTGAATCTCATTTATAAATCTTCTAACTTTGAGTTTATAATTTTTTAACATTACAGAATTAGATATTTCTACGATACATTTAATATTTCTAATTATGTCAAGAAAAAATTCATCACCTAAAACTCTTATAAAGAATCGAATAGATTTTATCCTTCGTTATTTTGTAAGTAGGTAGGAGAGAATTAAAAAATATAGCTGTAAGACATTTTTCAAAATTATAATAATAATAATAATAATAATAATAAACTATGCTCTTTTCAGATATTTTTGAATGTGTAATATTTTTATCTAGCTGTACATTACATAGAGAGTATTATATAAAACCTTAAATTAACTAAAAAATTCAACAGTAAAGAGCATAGGTTCTAAAAAATTTGGTATTAGATTTTTTATTTATTTAAAGCTTTATATACCAAAAAATTCATCGACAAATAGTGACAAAATTTTAAAAGTCGCCGAGGGGGGAGCATATACTAAAGCTGTAACGCAAAATGGTATAGTTATGAATTCCGTTCTATTCAGAAAAAAAAAAAAAAAAAAAAAGTTAATGATTTTTAGCACAATATTCCATTTAATAAAAAATTGTTTTAAATATTATGTATTTCTGTTTGACATTGAATATGAGAATTTATATATATATATATATATATATATATATATATTCGTCTTGCGTTATACACTATTAATATTCCTATTCAGTAAAAGGCGGACAGAGTAAGTGAGGCGAGTCTGGTGAGAGGAGTGAGAGAGGAGTAAGAGATTGTGTAGTTATAATTTTAATTTCTATAAACAAATGTACAATTTTTAAGCACTTTTATAAAAAATTATGTCCTTTAAAGTTTATTTCATATTATACAAATAATGCAAATTTTTAGTTTATTTTATGTGACATCTCCGCAGCTTTGGACTTTGCATTGATTGGGTAGTCCTTGTAGATGTCCTATTTGATGTTGACAGCTCAAAGCCTAATTTTTAAGAAGGATGATTGGAGATATATGAAGTACTACCAAATCTGGAATTAAACTGGGAATCTAGGGACATGGAATAAGCATTCAAGTGTTTTTAGTTTTCATAAATTTTTTAAGCCGGGACTCCAATTTTGTCAACTTAGACTTTAGCAGGTGGTAAGATTTTTCACATTGTTATCCTCCAACAGGTACAGGTGGGAGTATGTCCCTGCTAGAATATAGTTTTATGAATTTATAAAAATAATTACTTTAAAAATTTTTCAATATAAAATCTTTTTTATATGTTATTGAAATTTAAATTTTAAAATACAATAATGTTCATCAAATAAATCGTATTTCAGTTGTTATAATTTCAAGTTTATTATACTAATTTCTTGTTTGAATTATAATTTGGAGTATTCTAGCTTGGCATATCTTCAGAAACCTATTAGGATTACATAGATTTTTTACGGCTGTGTTTCACTTGCTGATGAAGAAGACACAAATTTGTTGAAATTTTGGTTGAATAGTGTTGAAATTAACCCTTTTCTTATTTATTAACAATGTTAAAAGAATTTGTTTTGGTTCTTTGTACATTCCACCTTTATTTTCACTTATCATAATTTAAATTTAATAATGTATATATATATATGCACATAGTTTGATCGCTAATTTTTATCATCAACTTACATTTTTAAAACAGTATAATGATTAAGATCATGACACGACAAATATTTATTTAATAAAACAGTATTAGTTATACATCTATTAAATACTTATTGCTACCACTTTATTAATTTTGTTGTCCACTGTGCTTTGTATAGTGCAATACACAAATGCACTGAATGTAGTTTTAAGAAAAGACAGAAATTCGCACACGTTACTAATACATTTTGTTTCCAACTAAAATTGATAATTGTCCTTGTAATTTATGAGATTGCAGAACACTTGAATGTTGCTGAACAAAGTTTCATGTGGAAGGCACATATTATAGTAACATATCTTATTAAATTATCAAATTATATATATATATATTTATAGCAATCGGTTTAGGAATGATTTATTGGCGTAAAGCTTGCGGAATTCATGTGCAGGTATCTCTGTAATTTAAAAGCTATTCTTTTATTTTTTACTTCATTTCATAAGGGATAATTTAGGGTGTAGTCTTGTGTGGTAGTCTATCCAGGTTTCAGAATCATGTTCAATTCCTGACTTGTTATTTCCTGCTCTTGTGAGTAGTGATGTAAAATACCCGGGTATCTATTTTTAAGGGTACATACCCAAGGTATATATACCCAGGTAAATACCCAAAACGGGTATTTACCTGGGTATTTATTTTTCAATAAACTGTATTCGAATAAAATACCTGTATTTGTGTATAATATGGTATTGCTGTCTATAAAGAGGAAGGAAGAAAGACACAGATTGTGTAAAGAAATGTTACAAATATTTCAGTCTTAGATAAATTTTATAAAACTAAAAAAACTAACCAGAAAAAACAAATGCATTACGACATTTTGCATAAAATATTTGATATAAATTAGAACTGTGCCGATTAATCGATCCATGCTTAGTCCCGATCAATTTTTTTAATCTAGTTAATCATATCGATTAATTCGATTAAAATTTTTCAAAATCCGAATTAAAGTAAAAATGCTGTTCCGCCTACAAAATATTTTTTTCACATATTTTGCTAACAAACATTCTAAGAAACATCCATCAAATAATGAAAAAGCAAAAAAAAAAAATAATAATAATAATAAATAAATAAATAAAAATAAAAAATAAATAAATAAAAATAAAACCTCTCAAAAGAAGTTGCGCTTTTGTTGATAAAGAAAAGCGGGATGACAGTTATTAAACAAAATGCAGTTTCATGTGCATGCTGGGACAACACCACCTGTCTGTAGCGTTCTACAGAAAGTGTTGGTTAGGGTAATAGTATTCCCAGAAACAAGAAGCTTTCAAAAAATGGAAATGCTAAAGATAAAAAAAAGAAGGAACTGAGATTTCCACTATCGCTCTGGTGGGGAAATGTCTACAGAGTTTCACAATATCTTCAGGCGTTTACTGAATGTTTAGAATTGCTGATAGTAACTATTGAAGTAGAAACAGAAAATAATATTATGTATTCTAGTCCTAAGTGACAAAAAAGAAGTAAAATATAAGAATTTGAGATTTTTTTTATAATGATATGGAATTTTGAGAATTCATTTAAAAATAGTGACAAGCGAGATGGACAAAACCTGCAAATATAAAACTAAAATATGTGTAAATTCATTTAATGTTTCTTTCAAAATTAATTGAAAAATTAATTTATTTAAAAAGAAAAATTCAATAAGTGAAAATATTTATGTAAAATTAACACTTAAAGTCACAAATTATTACTCTGAAAATTTATTTAAATTTCAGCTATGAAACAGATATAATTGGTTAGACAATTTTTTTTTTAGTCAATCTTATATATTATATATAATAAAGATGATCTATTAAGCATAGTAGAAGCCAAGCAACAGATACAAGATCACTGAAACACCAATGACCAATAAGATTTAAAAAAATTTATCAGTGGACGAAATACACTAATGTAAAGAAATCTATTAATTAACAGTCTGCAAAACAAACGAATCAATAAAGTAACACAACAGATCTTAACTTAAAACCATAAACTTATCAAAATTAATGAAAAAATGACCTAATAAACACAAGATAGGAAGGAAGGAGGCAGGCGGCAAGACTTGGGACTTGCCTTTGGGGTTAAACTAGTTTCACGCCGGGAACACTCACCCAGCCTGCCACGACCAGAACAGGAACCATATGGATTTTAAAAAGCAAAATTTCAAAGCAGATGAATAACAATGAAACCACGAAGCAACAATGAAATTCATCGATTGATTACATTGTGTTTAATAGTATAATTAGAATTTTAAATATAGTTGACAACTCAAAAAGGAAGAAACTGAAATTTTATTGGAAAAAGAAAGTTTGCATAGTAATACAAAGTAAATGCAACAAGCCTTCTGCTTTTTTTTTAATTTAATTTCACAAACCCAACCAACCATCCAGCCTTACAACACCACCCCACCTCCGTAATCAAACATCTGCCCACCCAACCGCCACCTTTTTTATTGTCTTTTATCATTTTATAATTTTTTTGTTGATATACACAGAAGTGTACACAGCTTTCTTTTTCCTTTCCTTTTTTTTTTTTTTTTTTGTACTGACAGAGACATGGTTAAGGATATAAAATAGAAAATACAAAGTTTTTAGGAAAACCCATTTTAGCAGTGGCTGTGATCAGTTTATTAATATTCTTGTTTTTAAACTTCGCAGAGCATAAATTATTAATTCGAAATAAATGGTTAATGATGATGTTTCTAAATACCGAAAGATGCAGACATGAATTAAAATGTGTAAATAAGTTTACTTTAAAACTAAAATCTTGCCGTTTGTCATAGTAAGTTTGTCTGTGTAAATTTTATTACCATCGATGATTATTTTTAGATCTAAAAAGTTAATTGATTGATTAGTTAGAGTATTTTGAGTTAGCTTTAAATTAGGTGGATAATTGAAGGAAAAGTCATTTTGTGATTGCTTGTTGAGATAAAATACAATAATATCATCGATATAACGATAAATCGAACATCATCATTGCAAATTTGCTTTTCATAATAATAAAGATAGAGATCTGCCAAAATACTGGAGCTACAACCTCCTTGTGGGATGTCTAATTGTTGCAAATAGATATCGTTGTTGTGGAAGATATAATTATTATGGATAAGGAAGTTAAGAAGTGTTTTAAATTTTTCAGCTTTAAAATTGTGAGGAAGATTAATTTGAGCTTTATATTCTTGAAAAAGTTTGTAAATGCTATTACTAAGATCTGAAAACTCAATATTATTGAAAAGATCTTGAAAGTCAAAAGTCATAATATTGTTTATTGAATCGAGCGATTTGATATATATATATATATATATATATATATATATACACAATATGACAGTTTTGTTCATCATTGAAATAAAATTATATAAAGAAAAATGAAAACCGAATAAAAATTCGACTAATAAGCCGATTAATCGATTAATGAACTACGATTAACCCAGTTAAAAACTCTTAATCGATTCCCACCCCTAATATAAATCTCAGTCGTTTTTCAGTTATAATGTATTTACTGATTTTTAAGAGAAATGTTATTAATTTAAAACTGAAATAAAATGTAGAGTTTAGTTTTAAAATGATAAAGAACACTGATAATGAAAAGAAAAAAAAGATATCTAGATACAATTGCAGGGGGAATTGTGATATGGTTTAAAAAATCCTAACATTATGGGGAAAAAATAAAAATAAAAATCTGAACTTAAAATGGTTATTGTTATACATATTGCAGTTTCTGTAATAAGATCAAAAATATTACATGCATTACAAGTATGTTGCAAATTTTGACTGAGTGATATTTTGCATTTTACAGCTCTTCAAAATAGACTAAAAAAAAATCTATTTTTAGATGACGATAATCATGTTGTGAATTTTCCGAATGTGAAAACAAAATTTAAAAATACACTTTCATTAATGAGTTATAATAGGAGGGAAAAATTCCCCGTACAATAATATTGGCTTTGGCTTCAGCCGACAATAAGTAGAGTCCCTTAACACTAAAAAAATTTAAGCAGGTCCTTTTTCTTTCCTATATATTTTTTTTTTCTCCTTTTTAGCATAAAATTTAGAGTAATACTTAAACAAAGTGCGTGACTAATTGTTCATCAAATAAAAATTGACTAGTAGCATGGTATTGTCAGAAAATTAAGATTTAGAAGCTTCTCTAAAACTATAGACACCACAGCAGAAAATGCGAGACGCGAGACGTGCGTCACAGATTTTTCTTTTAGTCTGCAGACTATTCCCAAAACAGTATTGCGCAGAGATTCCAAGTCTCCCGATTTTGGCAGGAAGGATAGTGATTTTCAATCTTTCTTCATTCTCAGCATAAATGTCAATATTCATTTTAAACACGCTTTATTAGATTCTAGAACCTATAAAGAAATAGAATAATTCAAAATCTATCCCTCTAATTTTTAGATTATTTTCTAATCTCTCAATAGCTGTCGCAGATTGACATAAAAAATTCTAATACTGGGACTATAGATAGTGTCAGAGAAGCTTCTAATACTTATTATATGATATGATATATATTATATGACATAAACATAGTTAAAAAATATTATTCAACTGTTGCTGCCGTTGCTTTATATCAGAATAATTAAATTATACTGCTACACCACTTAAGTGTTAGAATATTTTATTATCAATGCTGATAGAATTTTTAAAAAAAAATTTCATCCAAACTTTTATGTGAAAAGAAATATAAACTATGTTAGAAATATATATATTATGAAAACCATTTTTAAACATGTTACAAGAAGAAAAAAAATTAATCCAATTTTATATTATCATTTAATGAATAAAAGTCCCTTTGTGAAATAAAAAAATAAACAAAATTGAGAAAAAAAAAATGAATGCAATAAGCAACATTTTTCATTGCCGTTAGTCAAATTCTTATATGCAATATATATATATATATATATACTATATATATATGTATTCAAAATACCCAGTTTTTGGGTATTTACCCTGGCCTCGAGTAAATACCTGGGTAAATACCCAAGAAATATTTACCTACCCACTGGGTATTTATCCACTCCACATCACTACTTGTGAATCATACGGTTATTTCCTTTACATCTTTGTCGTTATTGTAATTTCATAATCAATGTGATATATCAGTTTTAAATAACATTTTAATATTTAAAGTAAAAGCATTATATTTTCATAAAATGAAAGGATAATTTAGCTTATAAGTCATTCATATAGAACATATGCTTCAATCTTTCTTTTTCTATTAATTTAATAGGTAAGAAAATCTAAAACTTTATTACCATTATTTATCAGTTTGAGTTCTTTTACATATCTATGAATAAAACAGTGATATATCTAGAAGTGCCAAGTTTTTACGGATTGTCTGCAACCTCATTTATTTATAATAATCTTTTGTAATAATTGCCTTTAATAAAGGAGTTTACTTTTTGCAAATAGAGGCTTTTTAACAGTTGGTAATAACTTTGGCATCTATGAACATCCAAAGAAAGAAAATATTTTTATGTACTACTCCATATAATATTTCCATATTTTTTTCATATTTTGTAACTTAAATTTATATTCATCACGATTTATGAATTACTAAATTTTGTTGTTTGTAGTTAATCATTGCCTTCTGGATTAAACAAAGAAGCAAACATAATAATTCTTTCCAAAAATCTCATATAAACGTATCAATATCAATATCAATAACTCAGGATTTTTCTTCTTGAAGTATGTAGCATATTTTTGGAAAAGATTTCTATTTTTCTTCATTCTTTATATAATACTTAATTTCAAAACTTTTCACTTTTTTTTTTTTTTTTTTTTTTTTTGTAATGATATACTGGAAGTTATAACTAAACAGAGTTCCTTTGAAATAGCTGCAGGGAAAGTAAAAAAAAAATCCTCATACAGTATACAACTGAAATATTATACTCAGAAACATTTCAACAAATAAATAAGACACATATCACTTCTCAAGTAATTGCTTTTCTGATATCCAAAACCGTTTTCTGATACAAATATATAAAAATTAAAGTTTTCTTTCCTACTTCCCTTTTAGAGATTAAAAAAGGAAAGTCATTCATTTGAAAACGCAAGAGAAGTTTCATACGAATTAGTTACATAACATATAATTAAGAATCTAAAGATTTTGTAGTTGAATGCGCAATATCTATACTGCACATGTTTCTTTGAGATAAAATAAGCGTATTTTAAAGCATCGCTTGACTTACGATATGCACAAATTATTTTGTACAAAGTTAGTAACAAATATTGCTTGAACAGTTATAATAATCGGTAATATTTTTATTTTTTTTTTATTTATTTATTTATCTATTTTTTTTTTTTTTTTTGTTTGAGGAGTTCCTGAAGATTTAATTATGTTTGTTTTGTGATTTTTTTTTTTTTTTTTTTTTTTTTTTTTTCGGTCAAACACAATAATAAATATCTTAAACACCCACAATCTCCGTTATAGGACATGAAAAAAATATATAACTTTTTATTGAAAAAAAATTGAATATATATATATATATATATATATATATATATATTTCTAACAGCTAAATATTAATGTTTTATTGATATATTTTTTAATTACCTTAAAAATGCTTTTTTTTTTTTTTTTTGCGATTGCTAAACTAATATACCTAACTTGATGATCAAATTTTTAAATTTTAAGGGTCGATAAAAACTTCTTTCTATTCTAATTCAAAATTCTTCAAAAAAGCTTGAGATCTAATACAAAATATTTTTGAAACAGGATTAGACAAGTCATGTGAATCTTAATAAATAGCTGCGATATGTTTAAGAATAGAATAGTAATGTTAGATTATAATACGTTATTGGTAACATTGATAAATATAAAATCCATGTACAATCTGACTTTATTATAAAAATAAGCTTACTTGATAATTTTTTAAAGAAATGTAATATGCATTAATATTTTTAATCTCATTTCATATATCTGTACGCCGGAGGTGAAAGATACTATGCCCATTTTGTGAAAAGAGTTAATACCATGTTTTGGAGGAACATTTTTTGTTTAGTATTGAGGCATTAAATACTATGTCGAGTTACTCTAAAGAATATATTGCAATGGAAAATAAAACCGTGTCCATGAAAAACAAAAATTTAATTTTAATTTATATGAAGAATGATCTGACGAAAAAAAATATACGCATTCTGTCATAGTATTATAATTTAATTCTTTAACGTTTATGGAATACGCACTGAAACCAAACATTTAAGATTTTTATGCAATATTTTTTAAATATATTTTTCTCGTTTTAATCGATTTTTACATTTTTGTTCCTTTCTGCTCGTTAGATCGCAGGTGCACTCAAAAATTAATAATGATGTTGCAGACGAAGTTGAAAGCAGAAGTTACTTTAAATTCTTGAGATAAGTAGAGAGTTATTGGATTGACGATGAACTCGTACATAGTTCTTTTTTTTTTTTTTTTTAAACCTGGTGACAATTCCCCCCCACCTTTTTTTTTTTTATTTTTTTTATACAACAACTGTTATGATATTTCGCAATTTATAATGTTAAATTAGAAAGTTATTTATTAACTAGACTTATTATTAGTATAAACTAGCAGGCTTTGCCGGCTTCACTAGTAGCTGTATATAAAAGAATTTTAAATAAATAAATAAATAATCACTATATTTGAAATCATTTTATAATTAAAAACTAAAAATAATTTCATTTAAACCTCGCTTCGCCTTGGCCCTCTTCACTTACCGTCGTCGGAAGCCCGAGCCAATGTTATCCTATGGGGAAATTTTCTTTACAAATAACTTATTAACTAATACATATTTTCAAATTCTGTTTCCACATTCAGAAAATTCCCGACTGTTAAATTGGCGGACCTTTTTTAAAAATGCATTTTTTTAATCTTTAATCTTTTATTTTGAAATTGCAAAATGAAAAAAAAAAAAAAAAAAAAAAAATCACATATTGAAAATTCGTATTTTGCAGCTTCAAAATAAAATATAAAAAATAATAATCTTTTTAAAAGGGTCCATCAATTTAACAGTTGGGAATTTTCATATAGTGAAAACAGAATTTAAAAATATGTATTAGTTAATACGTTATTTGTAAAGAAAAATTTCCCATAGGATAACATTAGCTTCTACCCAAACAGCAAATAATTATTGGCCGAACTTCGGCCGAACGTCCACGTTTGACTATTTTTCGTTCTAACGACCTCATTTCCTGACGTCGCCAGGAAGTGTTATATGTCCGCCCGGTAAACCACCGATCGATCATCGGACTCTGAGCATTTTTAAAACAACCCTGATGCTTTTTCTCCCTCTTTTCGACCATATGATTATCTACTGATTACTTATCGACGTTATATGATGTCATGTCCATGTGGATTATCTTACGATATCATTTCTAGTGTTTTACAATGTATTTTTCTTCCTTATTTTTAACCAAATGGTTGCCTGTCGATTATTTATTGACGCTATATGATGTCATGTGGATTATCCTGCAATATCATATTTGTTTCGACGTTTTATGATATCGTGTGGTTTACTTAGCGATGTTATTTGTAAATGTTTTAATCAATTTTCATGTATATTCATTGGAATTCATACCTCTTAAAATGTCGTGGCACGTATGAAATATGAGTTTGCTTCTGTTTATCACAAGTTCTTAAACTTCCTATAAAATTATACAAAAATCTATGCGGTGTTTAAGACTTATTTCAGCTTTTTTTAAAAAATATTAATTTAAGATTCTTAACCAATTACAAAAAACGTGCACAATTATTAATGTAGAAAAAAGTTCAATAATTTTTCACGACTCGTAAGATAAATAAAATTTTACTTATTAAAAATAAATTAAAATATTAAAAATAATTAATTAACTGAATTATTTTTGATAATTTACTCATTATTATTATTATTAATATTATTATTATTATTATTATTATTTTTTTTGCATTTTGATTTTAAAATTTTTATCTGTCTGCTAACTAAAATCACAGAAAAATTATTTCATGTGGAAAGTCTGTTTTAGCGTTTAAAATTTTTAAAACTAATATTATTAATTTCAAGAAAAAAAAAAAAAAGTAGGATAATTAAAAAGCAAAAAATCAATGTTAGTTCCTTAAGATAACTTGGTTTAGAATTTACATATTAACATAAAATTTGAATCAGAATTTTCCAAAACAGTATTTTCTAAAATAAATTAAGTATATAAAATTCTCTACTATAAAATAAGTAAAAATATTTCAATAAAAAAATTAAAAAAAAAGAAAAAGAAAAAAAAAAGAAAAAAATATATATTAAATATATATATATATATAAGAAATTTTGAATACGTCAATAATTGAAAGCAATGAAATTATTAAATTATATTAAAGATTAAAATTTTCATTTAAAGAAAGAGAGAATGGAAAGAAAAAAAAATGCGTTATTTTTATTAAAATGCAAATTATGTGTTAAAACATGAAAATTTAGCACATGAAAATTATAAATTACTTTACGAATCTGGAAATAACATTGAA
Organism: Salticus scenicus; assembly: GCA_963930645.1. Lineage (NCBI taxonomy): Eukaryota > Metazoa > Arthropoda > Arachnida > Araneae > Salticidae > Salticus > Salticus scenicus. The sequence continues at coordinate 338,558,066 of OZ005652.1, read as the reverse complement.
AAATTTTCTTTCTTTCTTTCTTTTCTTTTTTTCTTTAAATTTTGCTATTTTTCATTATAATTAATTAAGTGTATTATTTTTAATTTTTACAAAACCTTATACAATCTTTAAATACCACATAGGCTTTTTGTATAATTTTAAGAAGGTTAAAAAAAAAAAAAAAAAAAAAAAAAGTAAATAACACAAAAAAATATATGAAAGTTTTTATCAATTAATCATTAAAAGTAATGAAGTGATTTAATTATCCTAAAGATTTTAATTCATTCTTAATATTTAAACCCTAAATTAAATTATTATATGATCGAGAAATGGCATTGAAAATATTTGCAACGTTAATTAACTATGTATTTTTTAAATTAATTAAAAGTATCAAATTTATAATTTTTCAAAAGCTTAAATAAGTCCTAAACATTATACATTTTTTGTGTAATTTTAATAAGAATAAAAAGAAATTGGGATCAACAGAAACAAACTTACAATTCATACATGCTATGATATTTTAAAAGAAATGAAAAATCACAATGAATTGAAAACAAAAGGTTTTATATACCTTAATTATATTCATGTCCAATAAATCTTCAATAATATCCAATTTAAAATAATGTATGTACCTCCCATTAAACCTTTTAAAAAGAAAAAAAAAAAAAATGTCATAAACCATTACTTTAGAATTTCTTATTTTCTAAAGGGAATAAACAAAATATTGCTGCATTACATGGTTTGTGGGGGACTGAGATTCAAACTTTCAAAGTCAAGTGAAAGAGGAGTGTGAAAAAAATAATGACCTTGGCACAATAAAGTAAGCCAAATTCATTCAAAACTATCCATTTCCTGTTTGATTATGTCCCACACACCACCGTGAGAGGAAATGATCATCAATCATTATTGTCATCTCCACTTGGTACGGAGTAGGGTTACCTTTCTTGCATTTGAGTAATTTTGTTAAAGATGGTCCCTCAAAGAAGGGAGGGAACGAGGAAGGAGATAAGAAGAGAGGATTGATTTTTTCCCAAAGGAAGCTGATTATTTGCTGTTTTTTTATTGAATACAGTGAATGAATTGGTAAATAATTGCACGGAAAAAAATCTTTTAAAATTACTTAAACAACGGAATTAAATATTACATATATCTCACTTTATTTGAGCAGTATTACGCAGAACAACTGTTTAGTAAAAGAAATTTTTTTTTTAAATTTAGGTTAAAAAAAAAAAAAATAAAAAAATAAAAAAAATACCCCCCCCCCCCCCACACACACACAAATATATATATAATTTTTAATGACAGTAATGAAAAGAATGAGAACGGAAACCAAACAGTTGAATATTTCCCCACAGAAGCCGATTAGATAAGTAGTTAACTTAAATAAGTTTGGTGTTTTAAATTTATTTGAACAGTTATATTAACTTAAATGTATTAAAAAATTAATAAAATTATTTTTCCAATTTTAATACTTTTTCGGTTACAAAAAACGTAAACTTATAAAAGAAGGAATTTTAAAGGGAATTTAATATAAATATATTTTATTTATATATAACCAATGTATGTGCGTGTCGGTGTGTCTGTGGACAGCGAAGCGTAAGGTTGGTACTCGTACAGTCAAGAGATTCAACAAGAATTCGCTTGAGGTGTCTTAGTGCATCTCGAAGCCCCATTTTTGAAATGTTTATTATTATTATTATTATTTTTATTTAATTAAAATAAGAAAATAATATTATAATAGTTTTAAAATTTAGTCATTTAAATATTAGTTTTCATTTAGCGCCAAAAACAATTTACCAATCTTTTCTTTTTAAACATGAAATATTTTTTTTATATGAATAATGAAAGAAAACATAAAAAATTTTATTTCTGAGAATAGTATACTTAGCACGAAAGCTAATTGAGCATCAAGAGCTCATAGTAATCTTGGGTAATTAACCCGTTAACGCCCGAATTAATTTTGTAAAATATTATTATCTGATTATTTCACTTCTAAATTAATATACACAACTGACAAAAAAATATATTAACTTAAACAATTCTTCTGATAGTTTTAAATTTCAAGGCTATCCTCATTTATTGACGTTTAGTGTTCTAGCGAGAAAACTTTGAGATAGAAAAACTTTGAGATAACAGATTAATATCCTGTTATATGTTGACGAAGATTTCGAAAGTAAATTATTATAATATATATTATTATTCAACTTGATTTAAGTTAGTATACCTGCGCAAAAAGCAAATGTATGTGCGACGAATGAAAAATCTTAAAATGACTATCCACATTATTAAATAATAATTAATAGTAGGCACATAAAACTTTCAGGGATCGTTTAGAGTGACGCTATAAACTGTCACTAAAAAGCAGAAATCATTCGAAGAAACCACAAAAAAATATACGGGTCATTTTATTAGCTGTCCTCAAATGAGGACATTGGGCGCTAACGGGTTAATTAATATACGTTATTAAAATAACCATGATTTTTGAAAGGAAATAAATATGTTTGCTAGATAACTTGACGATCACTTTTTCTTTTTCACCAAGGACGACGGATATAAAACCTGTTCCTATAAAAATTTCATCTTATAATGTTTTTGTCAAAATTGCTTTAGAAATTGTTAGTTAAATGTTAATTCAAATTTAGGTGCGTATATTGTTCACTATGATTAGTGAAAAGTTAACGCTAATGCGTTAAAAAAAGAACAACCACAAGACTCCTATTACACATTATACAAGTATTATGTGCACTTTTTGAAGAGAATTGCACTCAAAAGACATATAATTGACCTAATGAAGTAGAAACCTACAATTTTTCCGGAAAGAGGAAGATGACACACATTTTCCTCTAAATAAAAACTGATACATGTGTATGGACAGACAGACAGAACAAAATTTAAGTCAGTTAATATATATACATAATACATATATAACAACAATAATAATAATAATAATAATAAATGAATAAATGGTCGGTGGAGCCATTTTATTTTATTTATTTAATATATATATACTATTTAAATTTTATGAAATAATTCAATTCGTAGATAGTTTCAAATCACATTTTTAAACTGAAATCCGTTTTTCTGTATCATAAAATTACTATGTAATGTAATTAAATGTTTTATAGTTGTTTTCACGTAGGTTTAATTTAGCTTGCTTATTTATTTTATTTATTATTTTATTTTATTTTCTTATTTATTTATTACCCCTATTATACGGCTACAGTAGGTAATGTAAGTATCGTATTCGGCCAAAAAATTCGATGTAGAATTTTCACCTGATTTACACGTTTTAAGGTCTCCTAGTCCAAAAAAGTAGTTTTTGGCATTTGGTCAGTGTGTGGATGTGGATGTATGTGGGGAATCTTCTGACTATCATATTTCCGAAACTACAAAACTTCAGAATTGAGACAGGTCCGGTGAACAGATGGAATTTCTAAATTTTGGTGAAAATTGGAAAACTAGAAATGGATCTTTGGCAACCTGAAGTGGGACTGTAAGTCCTTATCTCAAAAACAACTCCAACGATTTTCTTCAAAGTTGCTATATAAACATTTTATTAAATGTCTTTACGAATGATATTGTTGGTTAGTTCAGGAAAATTGATAGACATTCTGTATTAATAGCTCAATTTCAGGTCTCGCAAGTAGATTCATTTAAAAATGCTGTACGATTTTTTTTTTTTTTTTTTTTTTTTTTTTTTTCTTTGCCAGGTTTTGGTAAAAGTCGGTACCTGAAAAACATTTGTAACGATTTTCTTAAAAATTGTTGCATTAATCAATTGTAGATTTCCTTTATTATGTATTATGTGATTATTAAAGGAAAATTAACAGCCATTTTGATTAGGTAGGTCAGTTTTAGATCTCAAAAATTGGTGTTTCTTTTTTTTTTTTTTTTTTTTTTTTTAGATCGCTGTGTAAACTTTGTTTTATATATCTTTACATGTGTATCAAGTTTCTCTCACCTGGAAAATTTTAAGGTTTGTACTTCGTTATGTCATATTTATGTCTTTTTATCACTATATCTCCAAAACACTCATATAATATGTGTAATATTTGGTAATGGAAGCCGTGTGGTTGTTTCACATCAGGTTATTTTATTTATATATTTTAGCAGTAATTACTATTTTTATTTATAATTTTACGATGCTAACGTATGATCTTACAGAGCACTTGGGAAAAATCGGGCGTACAGCACGCACGGCAAACTAATTTAACTCACTTCACCCATCTTAAGCCTTGATGGCCTCCTCTTATAAAAATAATAATAATAATAATAATAATTATTATTTTTTTTTTTTTACTTTATTCATATTTGCTATACTATGTATGATCTCATTTATAAATGTTTCAGAAAACACTCACATTAACTTTTTCAATATTCCTTGTGAAACTTTTCACTTCCATATGTGGCTGTTTAATTATTAAATTAAGTCTTCCTTTCTTGTGTTTGATTATTTACAAATGAAATATTATTATCATAGTATATGGAATTCGTATTAAACATAGCGCTATTGCGCAATTAATTTGAAAACTCTTTATCTACGTAACTGTGTGTGAATTATATTCACTTCGAAAATCTTTCTTAACGAAACCTTGAATGTAATGCTAATTTTTTGGGTATTATAAATAACATAATCCAATTTCATACTAAATTTTGGAAATTAACTTATTTTATTGTATTATATACATGGATTTGTGTTGCCTTTGCACATTATCCGTTGGTATATTCCTATTTTATTTTTATTATTATATTAGTATTATTAGTTTACTATTATATGGTTCGTTTATTGTAAAAGTGAATAATCTACTTAGAAATTGATTTTGAAATAACGAGCTTTTTTGGAATTTATGCATAGGGAAAAAAGGTCAAGATTCAGTAAGTGTTATCAATTTTTGTGTTAAATACAAATGATAGTTATAATAATTTATATTTTATATTAAAAATAATTTCAAATAACTTAGAAACTTCCTTTTAGAAATAAAAATTTGGAAGTTTTAGTTTTCTTAGAAAAACATGTTATCCATTTATGTGTCTTTAATGCAATAATTATTGGAGTTTTTTCTTTTTTATAATGAAAGGTGCGGCAAAATGTGTTACAATTAAGTAAAGTATCTATATTTAAAAAAACATGGAGTAACAGCACTTTTACAATGAGCCGTCCATATTTTATTCTCATTATAATGTGATAATATCACATTGTAATCTTGTTTTGTTCATAATCTTTTCTTAACTACGGCAGTTCGTATTGTTTCTTTTAACCTGCGTCTATGAGATAGTATTGATACACTATTGGTAAACTACACCTTAAATTTTATGTCGTATTTTTTTTTCTTCTGTTCGAGAAAAAGAAAATTAATAATAAATGTCTTTTTTTTTTTTTTTTTTTTAAATAATTAAAGTGAAATTTAGAAAACTCATGCTCAGGAAATGGAATATCTTTAGTAAAGAAAGGCATATATTATGTACGTTATGTATTATATCAATAATTAAGCAATGTTAAAAACGGCGATTTAAAAAAGATTGTTAATTCCACACTGCGGTTTCGGTAGCATACAATGTACTGTCATTAAAAAAAAAAAAAAATTCATTGATGTTTTTAACGTTATGGAAATATTGATATTTCTGTTCTAAGGTATTATTATTATTATTATTATTATTTAAAGATGTTGGGAAAAAATTACAAAAGAGGGATACTTGTATGTGAGGATATGACGAGTTTAGTTAACTAAAAAATTATATTAAAATATTTTCAATTAACATCTTAAAATCACTGAAAATGAAGATAAATTTTCGAAAATAATGATGGCAATTTCTAATAAATTAAATTAAAATAAATAGAAAAATCCGTAAAAGGCCTAGCATCTTTATCATTTTCTTTAAAAAAGAAAAAGAAATGGAAATTTCAGAAAAAAAAAAAAAAAAAAAAAAAAAAAAACTTTATAACATAAATATGATTGTTAAAAATTTATTAAAATTATCATAAGCTATATACTGATTGTAACATTCATATTCCAAAAATAAATAAATAAATAAATAAATAAATATCTTTCTTTTCATGTCGGGAAAATAAAAATGCAAACTTTAAAAAATAATTAAAATATAATTTAGAAAAATCGCTGGAAAAATGAATAAATAAAAATAAATAAATAAATAAATATAATTGCTTAAGTATAGAATCGCTTGACTAAATTTGAGATTTGGCATCGAAATAGGTATGACGTTTCTCGCGAAAATGTTTATTTACAATTGCAACAGCCATTTTACTTCATCGCCAAAATCTGAAAAAAAATTTAAAATCCACCAATGTGTTCCTATGCTGATGCTATATCGAAGAAATATTAAGAAATGAATATAGTAAACGATGCTAGGTAATGAAACATGGCATGCCTTAGAATAAATGAAAATAAGTCTTGCTGATTGAAAAATTATTAAGGATTTGCTTAATTTTCATTTATTACAGGAGGTATCATTATGGAATTTTAATGGATTTTAAAAATTTGCGTGGCGCTCAACGTGTTAATAGTCTATAACAGAACATTAAAAAAAAAAAAAAAGTTACAGAAATTCCCATATTCAATGTTAAATTGAAATTCATAACAATTAGTACCCCATTTTTTAAAATGAAATATCATGCTAAAAATCAGTATAATTTCTTTTCCATAATAGAAAGAAATTTGTAATATCTAGACCATTTGCTCTACAGCTTTAATATACGACCACTTGGAAACTGTTAATTTTTTGTCATTTATTTGTCAATTTTTTTTTTTTTTTTTTTTTTTTTTTTTGTTATAGTTACTTGTTTAAAAAAAAAAAAAAAAAAAAAGAAAAAAAAAAAAAAAAAAGAGAGAGAGAGAGAAAGAAAGAAAGAAAATTACTTTTTTTTTTTTTTTTTTTTTTTTTGTCTATACTTTTTATTATGGAATTTTTCAGTTAATTATAGCATTGTATAATACTCTCCATATATTTTTAAGATGAAGCGAGGTAATAATTTTACACACTCGAAAATATCTGGGGAAAAAAAAGTAAATGTCTATTAATAATTTATTGTGGACAAATCTCCTACAGCTTCAGTTTTAAAATCTTTCCTACATACTTTTTAAGGCGCCTGCCTACCTTTAAAATGCAATTTTCAGTCAAAACTAAGATTTTTTTATTTTTTGTTTAGTATTAAAGCCTGACATTTGAACTTTCTAAATCAGTTTGAATTTTGTTTCTATCTTGCTTAGAATTTGAGTTACAGGCATCTAAATATTAGTCACTTGCAACTTTTTGAAACCAGAAGTGACCGTACTTTTTTGTTTTCATAAAAGTTTTACTCAGTATAAGCATCAAAATTTGTTACTGAATATAAAATGAATTTAAAAACTAGTATATTGTGGCCACCACAAGACTTTCTTCTACATTTTCCTATACATAATCAATCAGTAACAATATAAAAAAAGAAAAATCGATAACTTTGTTTTAAATTATCACAGAATATAGTTCAACCATTACCCCCCCAGGGGGGGAAGCGATGCCCCCACATGCACAGAAATTTTTTCCTAGTTAACTATTACTATTATCAAAAACTCATATTAATTTTAGAATCACAAGTTAAAAATAACTCTCATTATGTACATTTAAACGAAATTTTGTCCTATACTGACATGTTAAAAATTTAGAAAACATGAGATCACAGCGCCACCTGTTGAGCTTTTGATCCCCAAATATAATCAGCACCAGTTTATGTCGGGGACCAACTAAATTCCAAGTTTGGTTAAATTTCGTTAAAAAAAAAAAAAAAAAAAAAAAAAAAAAGTAAAAAAAAATCGATAACTTTGTTTTAAATTATAACAGATTTATGGTTCAACCATTCGTTTTAAAGGTATTGACGAGACCTTTCGAAAGATACTCATCTTGAAACTTCCCCCCCCCCGGGGGGGGGTACTTTAACCGGTGGTTTTGCCCCCCCGGTGGGGGGAAACCGATGCCCCCACATGCACAAAATTTTTTTCCTAGTTAACTACTACTATTATCAACGAGATCTTTCGAAAGATACCCATTGTGAAAAATTACTCCCCCTGGGGGGGTATTTCACCCCTAGGAGGGGGAAGCGATGCCCCCCTCCCCCCATGCACAAATTTTTTTTCCTAGTTACATACTACTATTATCAATAATTGATATTAATTTTACAATCACAAGTTTAAAATAACTCTTATTATGCACATTTATACGAAATTTTTTCTTATGCTGCCATGTTAAAAATTTAGATAAAATGCGATCACAGTGCCACCTGTTGAGCTATTGATCCCCAAATCTAATCAGCACCAGTTCATGTCAGGGTGCAACTAAATACCAAGTTTAGTTAAATTTCATTCATTGGTTCGTGAGATACGGTGAAAAATACGAAATTTTGCGATCACAGCGCCACCTTCTGGGCGATTGATCCCCAAATCTAATCAGCACCATGCCCCGTCAGGTTCCAACTATATACCAAGTTTGGTTGAAGTTCATTCATTGGTTTGTGAGATACGGTGAAAAAACGAAACCACAGACAGACAGACAGACATTTTTTAAAAAAATATTGTTTCGTGTTCAGGGCATCCAAATCGTGTAGATCCTTCAAAAAACGGAGGTCGAAAATTTTCGCGAATCCAATACTTTCTCTATATTACATATAGAAGAAAGTAATAATAAGAAAAAATAAAAAACTTTGAAATAAATCAGGAAAGTTATTAAAATTATTTTTTATTTAATAGGTAAAATCTGGTTTTTAATTACGTTTTTTGCGTTATAGCAATTCATCCTTTATTTACTTTCCATTACATTTCTTTTTGTTGATATAAATATACAGGATAATTCTGTACAGGATCATTTTAAATTCTTGACTTCATTGGCATAGATAACCTCTACTGAGTTCCCCACCATATATATGTTCTCATAAATTTCTAGTGCAGAACATATTATAATCGGATCCCAGGAAAAAAGGGCACCGCAAACAAGGGCACTTTTTCAATTCGCAAATCGCAAAATAATAAATATCAAATAATAAATTTAAAAAATGACTTTCAAATTACATATTTAGAAATTTCAATTGATTTCCTGCAACATTCATTTAGTATATACCTGGGGGAAGAGGGGGGGGGACTAGGATCATATCGATAGAAATCAATTGTTTTTATATCAACTCTTACTACTGATTTTAATGAAACTTAGTATAATCAAGTACAATTTGTGAAAAAATTACAGTAAGTGTCGGACATACTTGTGGGAGGGGAGACTTAAAGGAAGGGGGGGAGGGGGAGAAGAAAATAAAATAATTTTTTATATCACCATTTTACCGACTTTAATGATATATTTTATAACTATGACTTACTTTTTATGAAGATCACAGTGAGTGCACTTTACGTGGGGGGGGGGGGGGGCAAGGTAGGAGATAGAAATGAAATACATTCTTCTTTATATTACCCTATTATTGATTTAAAAAAAAAATTGTATGGTTACGTATAATTTATGAAAAAGTTACAGTAAGTGTCAGACATACTTAGAGTGTGTGTGGTGGTGGTGGTGGTGGTGGGGGGGGGGGGTTAACGGAGGAGTCATAGGAAAATAAAATGACTCTTTATATCACCATTTTAGCGATTTTAATGATATATTCTATAACTACCACTTAATTTTCATGAAGATTACAATGAGTGTATTATATACCTGAAGGGGGAGGGGCAAGGGGGACCAATGGAAATAAAATATATTCTTCTTTACACTATTATCGATCTAAACAAAAACTTTGCATAATAACGTACAATTTGTGAAAAAAATCACAGTAAGGTTAGACATACTTAAGGATAGGGGGGGGGGGACAGAGGAAAATAAAATATTTTTTATATCACCATTTTACCGATTTTAATGACATATTCTATAGCTATCACTTGCTTTTTATGAAGATCTCAAAATGAGTGTATTATATCTGTAGTGATAAGTATAAAGGATTTAAATCCATATTCTTGATTTTTCAGGAGACGGAAAATAAAGCTTAACTAGCTAAAAACAAATCAGAAGAATGGATTCGGGAAAAGGTATTTCGTTGATTTTTACCCTTTATACCATTCAGTGGTTGTCAACCTTCATTTAATAACGGGAAAAATTGAATTAAATATTTTATACCATACATGAATGGTAAATTTCTAAATTGGTCCTTTTTTTACCAATGGATTTTCTCAAAGACTAAATGACATAGAATTAAATCCTTTATACCAATCGATAGAGAATTTTTTTTCTGAGTCTGACTATGTACTTAACTCAAAATCGACATTTTTGGACTTAAATCCTTTATACTTATCAGTACAGATATATTTGTGGGGGGGGGGGACAAGGGGGACGCAGATAGAAGTAAAATATATTATTTTTTAAACTACCGCATTGTCGATTGAAAAAAAAACTTTGTATCTATGCAACTTTCTGCTTATGAAAAATTGCAATTGCAGTGAGTGTACACATATCTGGACAATTTGCTAAGGAGGGAGGGGGGGGGGGCAGAGTGAAGAAAATTTTTGTTTTTATATCACCATGCTACCTACTTATATGAAACTTTGTACAACTATCACTTTCATTTTATTAAAATTATAGTGAAAGTTAACTAAAGTTGATAAGGGGGGGGGGGGGGTAGGGGGACAGATGGAAAATAAAATAATCTTTTTAAACAACACTTATTATCGTTTGTTTTATTGTTTTATTTACATTTTGTGTAAGTATCAATTACTATTAATGAAAAATTATACTGAGGTATAAATTCAATGCATGATTTAAATCTTTAAAAAAAATTATTCAAAAATGAATTTTCTTCCTTTAATCTGTCTCTTTTGTCCTTCCTCCCATGTAGATATAAAACACCTACACTCTCGTTGATGTTTAGCATCAGTTTTACAAGAAGAAATTAAAAAAGTGTTTTTTTCCTGTCCCCTTTTTTCGCAATCCAAAAATCCAATACATTGTTAATATCAGACATTAATTAAAAGTTAATATCAAACATTGGTAAAACATTATTCTAAAACAGAATTTTTTTCTTTAATCTGTCCCTCCCCATCCCCACGTAGAAACAAAAAATTTTTGCTATCATCCATGTTTAGCAAGTATTTTACAAGTAACAATTAAGAAACGTGCCCTTTTTTCCGGATTGCGGAAAAAAGGGCACTTTTCTGAATTTCTCCTCATAAAACTCGTGCTAAGCATCAACGAGAGCGTAAGTTTTTTATTTCTATGTGGGGGGCGGGGGTGGGTGGACAAAAGAGACAGATTAAAAGAAGAAATTTCATTTTTCAATAACTTTTTTACAGATTTAAATCATATATTGAATTTTTGCGCACCTCCCTGTAATTTTTCATTAATAAATACTAACTGGTATTTACACAAAATGTAAATAAAACAATAAAACAAACGATAATAACTGTTGTTTAAAAAGAAAATTTTATTTTTCATTTACCCCCTTCCCCCCCCCCCCTTCAATATAGGTAACTTTCACTATAATTTTAATGAAATAAAAGAGATAGTCGTACAAAGTTTCATATAAGTAGGTAGCATGGTGATATAAAAACAAAAATTTTCTTCACTCTGCCCCCCCCCCCCCTTAGCAAATCGTCCAGATATGTGTACACTCACTGCAATTGCAATTTTTCATAAGCAGAAATTTGCATAGATACAAAGTTTTTTTTTTTTTTTTTTTTTTTTTTTTAATCGACAATGCGACAGTTTAAAGAATAATATATTTTACTTCTATCTGCGTCCCCCTTCCCCCCCCTCCGAAATATATAATACACTCATTTTGAGATCTCCATAAAAAGCAATTGATAGATATAGAATATGTCATTAAAATCGGTCTTTAACCCCACCCCCAAGTATGTCTGATACTTATTGTGATTCTTTTCGCAAATTGTATGTTATTATACAAAGTTTCTGTTTAAATCTATAATAGGGTGTTTTAAAGGAAAATATATTTTATTTCCATCTACCCGCCCCCCTCCAGGTATATAATACACTCATTGTAATCTTCATAAAAATTAAGTGGTAATATATTATTAAAATCGCTAAAATGGTAATTTAAAAATTAAGTATATTTTCCTCTGCCCCCCCCCCCCCCCCTCCTCCAAGTATGTTTGACACTTACTGTAATTTTTTCACAAATTGTACATGATTATACAAAGTTTCATTAAAATCGGTAAGAGGTTTGTTCTATTTTTTACTATAAAATTTTCCTTCGATCCTTTTATTTTTTAAAGTTCTATAATGAAATAATGACAGTTTATCTTATTTTCTTAAACGACATATTTTAGTTGCATTAACTGATGTATTATTTTTAAATTTATTTAAAAAATTGTAATATCTGTTCATATTTAAAGATAATAAATCAATAAACATTTTTTCCACATTTGCATTCAATATTCTAATTATTTATTTAATTAATTAGTTTATTTACTTAATTAACTTATTTATTTAATTTTTATAAACTTATAAAAGTTAATTCTGGAGAAAACAATATTTACAATTTTAAATGTGTTAGAAATTCTGCTCTTTTTCTACAAATAATTGCCATTTTATCTTGATTTTCTTTATGCAGATAGCAGAAATATTTGATTAGGGGTGTTTAGACGTTATCACACTTTTAAAAATTTGGCCCCATAGGCCATAATGATAAAGAATTTTTCTTTGTGCCCCTGTAAAAAAATTGTAAGAGCTAAATTCACCAAAATCTATACAGTTCATGCAACTATGACCTATGACATGTGTACAAATTTTTTGCTCAGATTAATAAAGACGTTTAGACGCTATCACACTTTTAAAAATTTGGCCCAATACGCCTTAATGATAAAGAATTTTTACTGGTGTCACTGTAAAAAAACTATAAGTGCTAGATTCACCAAAATCAATAGGGTTCGTACTTTGGTGACTTACAATATATGTACCAACATTCAGCTTATTCGAACAAAGCGTTTAGACGCTAGCGTGTTCACTCACAGACACACACACATATATACACACATACATACACACGTACATGCACACACACATATATACACACATACATACACACGTACATGCACACACACATATATACACACATACATACATCATCGCAAAAATAGTGAAAACGGACTCAAGGGACCTCGAAACGTATAGAAACATCAAAATCTGAATTTCGGATTTTTGACATGATTACAATACTTTCCTCACTATAGTGTTCGGAAAGTAAAAAGGTGATGATATTTACTTATATTTATTCATTTTAATTTTATTTGTTTATTCATTCATTTCATTTATTATTTATTTTGGTGGATAGTGTAATTTCTAAGAACATTTTTTATACTTGAATTTTGAATTTTTATATTTCTTATTTGAATGCTTACTTTAAAAAAGTAATAAAGATTCAACCACCGGGCGATTCTAATTATTATGAATTTATTTATGAATTATTTAATTAATTAGTTTATTTATTTAATTTTTATAAACTTGTAAAAGATAATTAAGGAGAAAACAAAATTTACAATTTTAAATGCGTTAGAAATTCTGCTCTTTTTCTATCTTTCAATAAATCTTATTATAAGGATTGTAAAAATATTTCTTTTCTTCCACTTTCACCCTGTAGTACCTTGAATCTTGAACGAAAGAGGGGAGATGCTGGAATGAAATCGAGCAGTGCAGACTGCCATAGCTAGGATTTATCGCTCTTTTCCCTGACAGCTTCTAACAAAAGAGTCACCACCCTTCAGAGGGGTCGGGGTGGTCTGTGGGAAATTACCTTCCTGTTTGAGGGGTCGTCGAGACAGGGGTCGTCATTACGATTCTATCAGTGTTTCTGTGGAAAATTGGAAAATAGTATAAAAATGTGCATGAAAACTATCAAGTTCTTTTTTTTTTTTTCTCCTAATTCCGAATAACATTTTATCAACGCAATATATTCACAACCATATTATTAATGTATATTTTATTCCGAAATACATTATTACATAAATTTAATAAAGAATTTGGACATTATATATATATATATATAATTATTATTTAAAAAGATTAACACACACACACACACATATATATATATATATATATATATATCTTTTATTATGTTATCATATTGATAATGAAAATAAAAATCTTATTACTCTGTTTTAAAGCGAAATTATTACTGATTCCTATCTATGTCTAGTTATTTCAAATAAAACTTGTACACTACTTTATCTTATTTATTTAGTTTTAGTTGAATAAGGACTGCAAGTAATTCTTGAAAAAATTGATATATTTCTTGTATACGTTTAAGTGCTGAAATTCACTTTATTATACTTTCGCATAAAGAAATAAAGAAATTGTCTCTCGTTCAGCTGTTCTTTTTATATTATTATTATTATTATTATTAATTCTCATCAGATGAAAAGCCATTAAAAGACACTACAAATAGTCATGCTTGAACGGGGTTTGACCCCGGAACATGGCGCTTTAAACATTAGCATACCAAAGAGCTATGCAATATAAAAAGAAATTAGTTGTAAAATGCAAGGAAACAGATGATGAAATGTCAATATAATCCGCAAGAACCTGTAGTCTTGCGGATCATTCGAAATATGAATACTAGCAGGTGTATATATATATATTTAGTTAGTATATAGTTAGTATACACATATAGCGCTGCTCGGGTTGAAGTAATGCTTAAAATGTTTTTGAATTAAAGAAAAAATAAAAAAGTATCAGAGGAAATGAAATTAAATTAAAACCTTTTAGCTTTATAATATTACGAACTTGGTTATTTCTATTGCCGTTGAGTTTTAGTATCAAAATTACTTAACCCCTTAACGCGCGCTGTCCTCGCTACGAGGACGCAAAATTTAAGACCCAGCTGCAAAAATTCATCCCGGATATTTTGTAGCAAAAATTTACGTATATAACATATCAGAAAACGCCCATTTTTTTAACCTTAAAATTTAAAATTTCTTTCAGTTTAATTTAGTTCATGAATTCCGGTGGCAGTACAATTTAAATGATCCGAATTGTCTTGCGCCGTAAAGGGTTAAACGTTAAAATTGAGAGAAATATTTAATGGAATAAAATAAAAGTAGTAGAATGAATCCCTACATGTACTATCTCAATAAAATCATAATTATAACAATCCGAATTCATTGTGAAAAAAAAAAAAAAAAAAATAATAATAATAATAATAAAAAGAACTACACATAAACAATTAATTTAAATAAAAAATACAAAAAATGTTTGCACGTTCAATTTTTTTTTTTTTTTCGACATACAAAGTTGACACAATATATTCACTTATTTATTTATATTTTGGCATCAACTTATTTTTCTTTTAAATAATTTTAAAGTTAAAATGGAGTTTTTATTTAATACCTTTTCAACTAATTATCTGATTGAACTAAAAAATACGATGTTAGCTAGATTTTTGTCCTTATTAATAAAAGTACCACTTTTCATAGTTATCAGTTGAAGGATGCAGCTTTGTACAGCAAACTAAAAATCGGTACAGACTGATAAATTTTCAGATTTATATATATAAATATCGTATAATGAACGGGAGGAATGTACCGCGCATTCACCATTACGTAATAGCTTAAGAATAAAAAAAGTAAGTAATAAATTTCGTCAAGAAATTAAATTTTGAGTGCAATAAAAAATGTTATGTTCAGAATTCGCTTTCATTACCAAATGTATAGAGTATTTGATGATGTTCTGTTTTAGAATAAGACAATGATTCATCATATTATTATTTTAAACTAAAAGGATTTTATGGAATAATATGAAAGATCGATTTTCTACGATAAGGATCTAGATTAAGAGGAATGTCTGAGGAGGAGGTCTTTCTAAGGCGTCTGAACTCCTTACATATTTATTGCTTTTAAAATATTGATGTGGCCAGTCTAAGATTTCCTGCACTGACATAATACAGACATTTTGCGGAAAATTCTACGGAGAAAAAAATATCCTCTGTTTTAATGGATTTTATGAGTTAGGGTGTAGGTACTTAAGATTCAGGCAGGTTATGTATGAGAAGGACGTAGCCCTGGATAAAAAGCCATAAGTGGCAGTCTTTCTAAGAAATCCTAATTCTCATTCACGCAAGTTTCAAAGAAAATAAAAAAAAAAACTTCGGTAAGCCGACGAGCACGACTTTGGATGGAACTCAGGATCGCTTTTCTTTCAGTTTGGAGAGCATAGCATCTCGGCCATTGTTTATAAAATAAATCCAAATTGCTTCCTTTGAGGAGACATCTTTTGTTTGTATTTATACATTTGTGTACTCTTGGCATTTTAAATTGAATATTACAAAATGAAATAATGTTGTACGAACATTGTATGATTAGATTTTTCGTTTTTAAATTTATCTCACTCATTAAGTAATATATGTGTGTACAAATACAAATTTTAACATGTGTAATCGCATAATATTTAGTAAATATTGTAAAATAAATAAGTAATAAATGTTTGCAAATGGAAACGCAGTTATTATATATATATATATATATATATGTATACATAAATATATAGATATATATATAAACGATGACATGTATAAACGATATTTAACAATAAAAAAGAGGTTAGATAAATATTTATATGCTTATTCAGCTTTAAAGATCCATATGATCAGACTTAATATCAAACTTATATTACATTTCTTATTTGACCCAATAAATATTTCTTTATAATAGTAATAAAAATAAAGAAAAATGTATAAAAATAATTACTTTTACAGAGATTTCATTCGAAATAAATCATGTAAATACATTAATCGTAATTGAAGCCTGGAACTATTTTTAAATTGCTGTAGACTATTGTTAACCCCCAATGGGAGTTTCAAATGGCTAAAAGAAAACAGCAATTATATCTTTCCATGTAACCTTAATAGCCTCCAATTTCTTACGATGTTTCCAATAATCTGTTACTTATCGCTTTTGCTATTTTGCCAAGACATGTAAATTATCGCCGAAGTGAAAGCGAGGGTGACATTTGTCTGGAAGTGTAGCAACACGGGGGGTAATTCCATGAGCAAGCGGGGTGTTTAAAGCGGGAAAAAATGGTTCGAATTTCGCTCTCTCTAGAGTATGGGCCGACATCACGCATGAATTATTTATCAACTAATTGATATGGCACATTATTTGGATATTCTATCGATGATTGCTTTCGAGGCCAGTATAAGAAGCCGCTCCAACAGATCGAAACAAGATCTTGAGAATGTCCTCAAATGATTACCAATCATTTCCCAACGATTCTGATGAGCGGCCAATGTGATTTCGATGTCCTTTGCTATCTGGGTACTTCCGGCGGCGGTGAGTGAAGCGGGCCCTTAACCTAGAGCCCCTATAATACAGGCCGACTTATCGTCCTCCATATTTGCCCCCATTTGGAACCGCGCTTCCCGACTGGCGCGCTTATTGCTTTATTGGCGAGTTTGAATGAAGGTTTCTTTTCTCAGAGTTCAGCGCGATATTTAAAGTGAAACACGGCATATATAATAGTTCTTTTCTTAATCCGAGGCTGCACTTAATCGGTAGTGATTTCTGCAGTAGTGAATAACATTTCTTGTTCAATAATATGAGAAATGTTAAATTTTGCTTTGGTTCGTTTAATTGTTAGATATAAAAATAATTTCATTTTCATCAAGATTTTATAACTTAATTTAATTGCAAAATAATTTTTAAAGTTTTTAACAATTTATTTTAAAATTATATATAGATGTTTTTTGTTATTTTGCAAATACTGTATAATCTAATATATATATATATATATATATATATATTTTAACAACACTTTCATTAGTATAGATGCAGAAATAAAGAACGAAAATAAACTAGTATCTTGTGGCTACCACATGAATTTCTTCTATATTTTCCTATACTAATTCACTCAGTAAAAATAATTTATTAAAATTTTTATTTAAATCTTCCATGATAATGCAGACGATTTTCATATTATAGAAGTAGTATAACACTAAATATCCAGAAGAAAGTCAATTTTATTGTCAATATTACATTAATTTTTTTTTTTTTTTTTTTTTGTTAAAAATGAAGAAAATTTATAACTTTATTTTAAATTATCGCAGATCGATGGTTCAACCATTCGCTTTAAAGGTATTGGCGAGCTCTTTTGAACGATACCCATAATGAAAAAAAAAAAAAAAATTCCACAGATGTTCACACAAAATTGACTTTCTCTCAACATTTAGTTTTATACATCTCCTCCGAGACTAAAACGCTCAAAGCTGGTAGATGGAAGGTGCCGAGTTCGATCCCAGGTCACGCTCATTGACCTAGCCGTTCGGAGTTTTCCGTGGTTTCCTCCGAAACTCGAGTAAATGCGGACTAGGACCCCTTAGAAAGACCCCCATGGAGGGCATTTCCCCTACAGGTCTAGGACACATGCGGAGACAATCGGCCTTAAATCCTCCAACCTCCGAGACGCAAACCGTCTGCATTCCCCATGGAAAACAATTTTAGCAAATAATTTGCGCTGCGTGAATTTTTTCAGTAAAATATAGAAGAAAGTTTTGTGGTGGCCACGGCATACTAGTTTGTTTTATAATTTAAAATTTAATTATGGTTAATTTAGCCCTCTTCTTCATATATGTATAATAGGTATGCGAGTATGTATGTATGTGTATAAAAAATTTACAAATCAAAATCAGTCTCCTACAGATTTCAGTTTCATATACTATAACTAAATTTTACGAAGAATAATAGAATAATAGCTCTTTTCTAAAGTTTCTGTGGAGTTTTTTTTACTTACTTTTTCTTTATATATATATATATATAAAGATTTCTAGAATAAAAGTCTGTTACCCTCCAATCAAGTAAAAAAAAAAAAAAAAAAAAAAAAAAAAAAAACTTAGCATTTTGTATAAACTTATCATCAGGGCTGAAGTCTTTCTAGAAATTTTCTATGTTCCCCCGCCTTTTTGTATTTTTCACTATAAAAATTTAAGGATGATAAATTTTGCTTTGCTTTCCTTTAAAAATTCAGTGAATCTTCTCTAAATGTCCATCTCTTTTGAAAGGCCACATTCCTTCAGGGCCAATTTTAACAGATCCAAAATTTCCTTCTATAACTTAATATTAATATCCCTCAAATAAAAGCCCACTTACAACTGTATTCCTTTTTCAAGATCAAGTAATTTTACTTTGCCTTTGACCAAAACTAATTAGTGTTCACCATTTATAAGTGAGAGGTTAAACACTATATATTCAGCTATGCAGTGGCGGATTTATGGGGGAGGGGGGCTAAGGGGCTGGAGCCCCCCCCCCTCCAAAAAAAAAGCACTAACATTCCCAACTGAATGTTGCAATTGTAAATTTTTCATTGATCTGGATTAATATCTTGAAAACTCTTAGCCCCCCCCCCCCAAAAAAAAAAAGTTAAGTTCTGGATGCGCCACTGCAGCTATGTGATCAAAACGTAAATTCCTATAATCCAAATGTAATTTATAGATTTTGTGGCCTGAATAGGATTTTCTAAACAACCTAATTAAAAGGCTACTTCTTTTTAAGGGCTAATATTGTATGGCAGGTGGCTCCCTTACTATGGTGCACGTGAAGGTGTTAAGGTCAATTCACTACACGAGGGTCCTCTCCCTGTAATAACTTTAGGGTGGTTTTATTGTATAAATATATATATATATATATTAAAGTTTGTATATATATATCTATATATAATCTGTCTTCTACAGATTTCAGTTGATTTGCTAATTATATCTTTACAGAAAAATATAGAATAGTGTTCCTAATTAACAAATGACTTTTTTTAAGAATTAATTTGAACATTCACTGATTTTTTTTTTTTTTTTTTTTTTTTTTTTAATGTAATTCTTGTCTATAATGTTTAAGTCTCTCAGTATCTTTATTCATGCAAGATTTTAATTTCGTATTACATTTACTGTTATTTTAAATAATTTTTAATGCCAATGTTCACTTAGTCACTCTCACACATTTACTGTAAATTCTAACATGCAAAAGTGTTTCATAATTTATGAATATAATTGATTTTTTTTTTCTTTATTATATTTGTCTTGAGTACATATGAATATATACAGAGCCTGATTAAGACCTGCTGTGGCCCAAGGCCCAGGACGATTTTCGTGCCCCCTCCCCCCCAAAAAATTAAAGCTTATTATTATTATTTTTTTTTTTCAAAAAGTTAAGAAAATGTTAAGAAAATTTCACAAAGTTAAGAAAATGTAACTGATACAAACCTGAGGTTTAGGTTCAGTGGGTTCAGCATTGCATTAGAGCTAGGAAACAGGAAATTGGTGACGATTTGGTATCTACCCCTAGGTGTGGTCATTAGGCATGCCATACAGTGGCGGATCCAGAACTTAACTTTTTTGGAGGGGGGCTAAGACTTTTCAAAATGATATTCTAGACAAATAAAAATTTTACAATTGCAATTTTCAATTGTGAATGTCAGTGTTTTTTTTTTTTTTTTTTTTTTTTTTTTTTTTTTTTTTTTGGGGGGGGGGGGGCTTCAGCCCCCTAGTCCCCCCCTCCCTTAAATCCGCCACTGATGCCATATACTTTTGATCCTCCTCCTCGGAGATTAGATTTCAACTAAAGATTATTATCATTAGCTAACTTTCAATTAATTTTTTAAAGAAAATCTTTGCCAAAAATAGCATTTAAAAATTTTTAAAGTTATTTTGGTGCCCCTAAATAGAGGTGCCCTAGACGGCCTGAGCGATTATCAGGCCCTGAATATATATAAGTAAATTCTTCATTTTCCCTTTTTAAATGTTTGAACTACAACTATATTCCATATCAATGGAAAGTTTTTTACAATTTCTCTTTATTTTAAACAAATAACATTCAGTCAGTGCCAGACTCACTTTTACTATAACAACATTGTGCAATATGAAAAATGTTTTATAATTAATAATTAAAAACGTATTTTTTCTTTCTTGTCTTTAAATAACATCACTCATTCTTCGATTTACTCTTCTTTTCACTATAATTTTATTTTACTCTATTATGGATTTGCATTACTCAAATGTAAGTTCTCATAATTAAATTCTTTTATAATTTTATCCAGTAACCTCAGAAAGTATTTCATCCTACTTTACTCCAGGTGAATGATGTTATAATCAAAGTTCTCACAAAGGGAAATTTGAATACCATGTTTTACCTCTATTTATTTTTAGAATTGGCTAATCATTGATATATATTTAAAAAAAAAATTCTTGTATCCAAATTTGTATTTGTGAGAACCCTGGTTATATTAGGTATCTAAAAATAATATTCTATATGTGCTAATAAAATGAAAATAAATCCAGTAATATATACTTTTAATCATTAGTTAAAAAAGAGTAATACTGACCCCCCCCCCCCCACACACACACACTTAGTTGTGAGTCTATATGCACTCATTGCTTCAAAAGATGCAAATACCAGACAAATAAAAATACATATATTTTATTTATTTCATTTCACAAATTATTTACACTGTTGGAGAAATCTAGATGCTTATAATGTTTAATCAGATGCAACAAAGGCTTGTAAAATAATAATAATAATATATACAGTACCTGGCCAAATTATTAGACCAAAGAAAATATTTAAAGTTTTTTGAAATTGGAAGGTTATTATACCTGACCTGCTTAAAATTATTATTATTTAATTAGTGTTACCTTAAGCTTATTTCAGTATCTTTATTACAGAAACATTTTCAAGCAGGCAACACAAGACAGTTAGTTATTATTCTGTGATACAGTGGCATAGGTGTAAACTTGCATTATAACGTAAAATTTGTTCTGCTTGTTTATTTTGGATTGAAGCGAATATTTTGCTGCAAAAAGTAAGTTTTGCATTGTTATTAATATCGCGTGGGATATTTAAGATATTAATTCATTTATTATCATAAAAAGTTTTTGCTCCTTTGTTTTAGATGGGAAGAAATGCTGACCTTTCACGCTTTGAGTGGGCAATAAAGTACAAAAATTGGACAATAGAAGACTGGAAAAAGGTACATAGCTATTTATTTTGATAAGCGATGTATTGGAATTTATAATGAATATAAATAAATTAAATACAAAGCAATTTTCTTTAATTTTCAGGTTTGCTTCTCTGATGAATCGGTTTTTCATGTTTTAACCGAAAAAACCAAATTTCTTCGGCGGCGTCCAAACAAGAAATACAAGTCAGATTATATTGTTCCCACCACCGAACATCCTCCATCAGTCATGGTGTGGTCTGTCAGATCAGGAAAAGGTACTGGTCCTCTCTATGTGGTCAAAAATACAATGAAACAAGATCAATAGCTGAAAGTCTTACAAACCAGGCTCATGCCACAAATGCAAAAATGGTTTCCTGGAGACGAGGAACCAGTCTTCATGCATGATGGTGCTCCATGCCATAAAGCTGAAAGTGTATCAGAGTATTTAAAGTGAAAAAAAAAAATCTAAGTTCTTGATTGGCCTGTCAACTCGCCTGATATGAATCCTATTGAAAATGGTTGGGAGTTGCTGAAAAAAGAAATGTATAAGAAAAATATAACAAATAAGGTAGAGTTGCTGGAATCTTTAACATACCAGTGGAATCAGAATAAACCATCCAAGCATGCATAGAAAGTATGCCTCGTCGTGTTAAAGCCATTTTAGTTGCCAAAGATGACCATACGAAATATTGATTTTTCTGTTAAATTTTTATTTATCAATTTTTTTCTTTCTTAAATAAGTATTGTATTGTAACATTTTTTTTGTCATTGTATTCCTTAATGTATATGTTTTCAAAATATTAATAAAGAAAATATGTTTTTAATAAAATTTTTTATTAATAAGGTTGTAAACATGAAAAAATGTATAATTTGCCAATGGTCTAATAATTTGGCCAGGTACAGTATAACCACAATTTCATTACTTACTCAGTTTAAAAATTATTAAAATATACATATTCAGATCAGAAGTAAAGCATATTATAAAGTAGTGAAGTACATAGATCCCTTGCAAAATAATTGAAAATACAAATGGCCACAATACAACTGTAGTTTATAAAAAATGAAAGAATGAGAAAGAGAGCGATCCCCTTGAGCGCCTAGGAATCTGCCCCCCCCCTTCCCCCAAGTCCAGCGGTGCCCCTTTTCGCTCCGCACAGCAGAGCTGGAGTTAGTTCCTTACGGCAAAAAAAAAATAAAATAAAATAAAAAAAAAAATACGATGCTCACCACCCTGGTAGCAAAAATCGTGCAGCACGGCAGCGAGTGCTGCAGAATTATCTTGAAGCTTGCAGAATGATCTTGAAGTTTGCAGATTTATTTACCAATTTACAAAAAAAAAAAAAAAAAAAAAAAAAAAATCATAAGAAAACGAAAAAATGCGACCGGGAAAAAAAATCTCGAGTTTGTTTTCGCTGCGATCATTCACTACGCGTGCTACGCTGAAGAACCAAAGAATATTGAATAGAAAAATTCCTCCCGCGTTTTCTCTTCGCGATCTGCCTCTCCCACCTGCAATCGAAGTGGAATGATCCTCTTCGTAGGGAGAGAGCTTGGGAAAGAAGCGCTAGTCACGCTCGATCGTTTGGTCATTTTTCGATTCCTTATGTTCATAGTGCATGTGCTTCATTTTTTTTTTTTTTTTTTTGGTTAATCGTTGATGCGTTAGCACGTGTAATAGATTGAAGTATAATATTTTCTGTGTAATATTTTTTTTTATCATGTCATCTAATGAAAAAGTTATTTGTTGTTTATGTGAAACAACAGTAATTAAAAAAAAATCTAAAACCGCATTACATTCGACGTCATCCAAATGAAGACTTAAAATGGAAATCAGCAACATCGAATGATGTTAGAAATTTTTTTCCCGGTAATCCGCAGCAAGAAAAGAGGAAAGACTGTGAAATAGATGAAATCGAAGGCATTTCACAAACTGCAGACGTTGAAAACAAGCGTCCCCGATTGCATTGCTTTTGTGTTTAAGTTACTTTTTTTTTGCTTTCAGGTATTACAGTTCTTTTAACTTGCATTAACTGCTGTTTCAATATTAAGCTGCGTAAACATTTATTTATTGTCTGCATGTATTAAAGGCATCTGTCATATATTTTAAAATGCAAATTTTGCTTTAAAAAGAAAGTAATTTATCATGAAAGTAAAGCTTGGATCGCGTTGTACAGTCGCAGAAAAATTTTGGCTTCTGAAACTGGTGCTGCAGAATGATAAAAAAAATTCTGCTACTGGGCTCACCACAAAGTTTTCCTGGGTTGTCTTCAAAACAATTTTATGACGTTGTCTTCGAAACATGGATTCAGGAACAATTTTCATAGATTCAAATAAACAGATACAGGTGCAGGAACAAGTAGTATAAGGATGCAAAACAATCTGTAAAAAATTATTTTCTGAGGTTTTCTTCAAAACATGGATGCAGGAACAAACAATCTGTACAATTTTCGTAGATGCAAATAAACAGATACAGGTGCAGGAACAAGTAATATAAGGATGCAAAACAATCTGTACAAAATAATTTCCTGAGGTTTTCTTCAAAACATGAATGCAGGAACAAATAATCTGTACAATTTTCATAGATTCAAACAAAGAGATACAGGTGCTGGAACAAGTAATATAAGGATGCAAAACAATCTGTACAAAATAATTTCCTGAGGTTTTCTTCAAAACATGAATGCAGGAACAAATAATCTGTACAATTTTCATAGATTCAAACAAAGAGATACAGGTGCAGGAACAAGTAATATAAGGATGCAAAACAATCTGTACAAAATAATTTCCTGAGGTTTTCTTCAAAACATGGATGCAGGAACAAACAATCAGTGCAATTTTCTTAGATTCAAACAAAGAGATACAGGAGCAGGAACAAGTAATATAAGGATTCCAAACAATCCGTATAATATTATTTCCTGAGGTTTTCTTCAAAACATGGATGCAGGAACAAATAATCTGTACAATTTTCATAGATTCAAATAAACAGATACAGGTGCAGGAACAAGTAATATAAGGATGCAAAACAATCTGTACAAGATAAATTTCTGAGGTTTTCTTCAAAACATGGATGCTGGAACAAATAATCTGTACAATTTTCATCGATTCAAATAAACAGATACAGGCGCAGAAACAAGTAATATAAGGATGCAAAACAATCTGTACAAAATTATTTCCTGAGGTTTTCTTCAAAACATGGATGCAGGAACAAATAATCTTTACAATTTTCATAGATTGAAAAAAATAGATACAGGTGCAGGAACAAGTAGTATAGGGATGCAAAACAATCTGTACAAAATTATTTTCTGAGGTTTTCTTCAAAACATGGATGCAGGAACAAATAATCTGTACAATTTTCATAGATTAAAAAAAAAAAAAAAAAAAAAAAAAAGATACAGCTGCAGGAACAAGTAATATAAGGATGCAAAACAATCTGTACAAAATTATTTTCTGAGGTTTTCTTCAAAACATGGATGCAGGAACAAACAATCAGTACAATTTTCGTAGATTCAAACAAAGAGATACAGGAGCAGGAACAAGTAATATAAGGATGCAAAACAATCCGTATAAAATATTTTCCTGAGGTTTTCTTCAAAACATGGATGCAGGAACAAATAATCTGTACAATTTTCATAGATAAAAAAAAAAAAAAAAAAAAAAAAAAAAGATACAGGTGCAGGAACAAGTAGTATAAGAATGCAAAACAATCTGTACAAAATAATTTCCTGAGGTTTTCTTCAAAACATGGATGCTGGAACAAAAAAACTGTACAATTTTCATCGATTCAAATAAACAGATACAGGCGCAGAAACAAGTAATATAAGGATGCAAAACAATCTGTACAAAATTATTTCCTGAGGTTTTCTTCAAAACATGGATGCAGGAACAAATAATCTTTACAATTTTCATAGATTGAAAAAAATAGATACAGGTGCAGGAACAAGTAGTATAGGGATGCAAAACAATCTGTACAAAATTATTTTCTGAGGTTTTCTTCAAAACATGGATGCAGGAACAAATAATCTGTACAATTTTCGTAGATTCAAATAATCAGATACAGGTGCAGGAACAAGTAGTATAAGAATGCAAAACAATCTGTACAAAATAATTTCCTGAGGTTTTCTTCAAAACATGGATGCAGGAAGAAACAATCAGTACAATTTTCATAGATTCAAAAAAATAGATACAGGTTCAGGAACAAGTAGTGTAAGGATGCAAAACAATCTGTACAAAATTATTTTCTGAGGTTTTCTTCAAAACATGGATGCTGGAATAAATAATCTTTACAATTTTCGTAGATTCAAATAAACAGATACAGGTGCAGAAACAAGTAATATAAGGATGCAAAACAATCTGTACAAAATTATTTCCGGAGGTTTTCTTCAAAACATGGATGCTGGAACAAATAATTGGTACAATTTTCATAGATTGAAATAAACAGATACAGGTGCAGGAACAAGTAATATAAAAATGCAAAACAATCTGTACAAAATAATTTCCTGAGGTTTTCTTCAAAACATGGATGAAGGAACAAATAATCTGTACAATTTTCGTAGATTCAAATAATCAGATACAGGTGCAGGAACAAGTAGTATAAAAATGCAAAACAATCAGTACAAAATAATTTCCTGAGGTTTTCTTCAAAACATGGATGCAGGAACAAATAATCTGTACAATTTTCATAGATTCAAATAAACAGATACAGGTGCAGGAACAAGTAATATAAAAATGCAAAACAATCTGTACAAAATAATTTCCTGAGGTTTTCTTCAAAACATGGATGCAGGAACAAATAATCTGTACAATTTTCATAGATTCAAATAAACAGATATAGGTGCAGGAACAAGTAATATAAAAATGCAAAACAATCAGTACAAAATAATTTCCTGAGGTTTTCTTCATAACATGGATGCAGGAACAAATAATCTGTACAATTTTCATAGATTCAAAAAAAAAAAAAAAAAAAAAAAAAAAAAAGATACAGGTGCAGGAACAAGTAGTATAAGAATGCAAAACAATATGTACAAAATTATTTCCTGAGGTTTTCTTTAAAACATGGATGCAGGAACAAACAATCTGTACAATTTTCGTAGATTCAAATAAACAGATACAGGTGCAGGAACAAGTAATATGAAAATGCAAAACAATCTGTACAAAATAATTTCCTGAGGTTTTCTTCAAAACATGGATGCAGGAACAAATAATCTGTACAATATTCATAGATTCAAATAAATAGATACAGGTGCAGGAACAAGTAATATAAACACGCAAAACAATCTGTACAAAATAAATTTCTGAGGAAAATATGTTTCACAGTAAGTCAATTTTAAACAATGTAAAACATGATTGGAGAATACAGAAGATCTGAGACAAAAAAAAAAAAAAAAATTATCTGAACAACAAATTTACATTCAATTACAGATTGTGTCGACAAAAAAAAAAAAAAAAAAAAAGAAAAATACAGAATGCAGCATATTTGACACAAGTCGATTTTAAATAACGTATTACATGGCTGAAGAATACAGGATGCAAGTATAGATTTATCACATACACATGTTCTTTGACAAAAAATAAAATTTTACAGATAATTACAAAATGTGTTGATTTCACAACAGGATACCGCAGATTCAAGACAAAAAATTATGTGTGACATTAAGTCGATTTTTAAAAACGTAAAACATGATTGGAGAATATTGGAGATCTGAGACAAGAAAATAAAAAGTTAATACAGAATACAGCGTATTTGATGCAAGTCGATTTTAGGCAAAATATTACATGGCTGAAAAGTACAGGATACAAGTACAGATTTATCACATACATATGATGCTTGACAAAAAATGAAGTTTTAAAGAGAATTTTAAATTGGTTTGATTTCAAACAAATTAATACATTGGTAAGTAATACAGTATGCAGAATATTGGAGATTAAAAAAAAAATATGCTTGACAAAAAATAAAGAGTACATACAACTACAAATCGAGAAACCTCTACAAACAGGAATGATTCTAACCACACTTAATGTATTAAATATAGCAGACAGGATGCAGACAGAAATTCAAAGCATATAAATTATGCTTACCAAAACAAAATTTTACATCTAACTACAAATTGAGAATATAGAATTGAGAATTTTAAATTGGGTTGATTTCAAACAAAGTAATAAAACATGCAACAAATTCGACTCAAGTCGATTTTAAACAAAATATAACATGACTGAAGAATACAGGATGGAAGTACATATTTATTACATACACATGATCTTTGACAAAAAATAAAATTTTATAGATAATTACAAAATGGGCAGATTTAACAAATTAATACATGGCTGAGTACAGGATACAGAAGATTCAAAACAAAAAAAAAAGAAGATGATGTTTGACAGTAAGTCGATTTTTAACAGCGTAAAACATGATTGAAGAATACAGGAGATCTGAGACAAAAAAGATGGTGCTCAGCAACAACAACACACACAAAAAAAAAAAAAAAAAAAAAAAAAAATACAAATTAAGTGGATTTAAAATAAGTAATACATAGCTAAATAAATCAACATGCAGGAGTTTAAGACCAATTAATATATATACAGAATTTACTTTGTTTTTTTATGGGTGGATGCAGACCCAAAACAAGTTTCACGAGCCCGTTTATTTACAGTACAATTTTTCAAGCTTTTGCATCGTATTACTAAATAATGATTAATAATTAATTTTTTTATGTTACAGCAATCTGGTAGTATAATATTTTGACAATTATCTTCAATTGTTTGAATAAAATTTTCATTAATAGCAGATTCATGTAACAATAATGTCTCTTTGTATTCTTGGAATGCCCTTTCTGTTTCACGACATATTCTGTAGAATCCAGAATCAGGTTTCTTTAACCCTCCCAAATCACAATATTCAGTGAGAAAGGTCCTGTGCTGAGGCACATCAGGCTCTGTAGGATCTTTTGAATTTCTTGCAGCATCCAAACAAGAATGGCATAAACTCTTCCTCTGCAGTACTGAGTTCAATGTAGAACCAGCAATGTAATATATATCATTTTCTTCTACAGCAGTCGCTAATGCACTTTGACTAGTACTGGGCTCATCTGTATCATTTGATACAGGCAAAGCAACAAGAGTATTATCTTGTGCTGCAGAAGAAATTGATTTATTCATTGCAGCCACATCCAGCAGATGGAAATCGCTGTCACTTGCATAATTTGTCCTTTGTATATCAGAAATGAATTGCGAAAGACAAATTAACCTCAATGCCATTTTAGCTTGCAGAGCAGTGGGTTTTGCAGAGGATTTTCTTCTTATTTGGCCAAATACATTTTCTAAAGCATCCTGAGTTAGCCGACCGGGAAGGAAGAAAGAGAAACCTTCAGAAAATAATTCTCTTGCTAAATTTATTATACTAAGAGTGGAGAGAATCATTCCAGTTTGTAAGGGTTTCCATCCTTTGCCAAGTTGTGTTTCTTGGATAATACCAACAAAATTATTCAAAAATTTGAATTTTTCTTCCATCTTTTTTTTGGATATGCCACATTTAACATGTCTTGCACTCATCATCTCAAACCACTGTGCAATGAGGCGGATCCACCAGGCTGTAGCTAGTGCATTTTGATCAATTTGCTTCAGCCTCACTGCTTTTTCTAATGCTGCAGCAGTTTTAACTGAAAACAGCTGAACAGCTGTTGCAACATTCATCGTTGTGAAATGGGTTGGAAAGAGATGCGACTTGTTGAGATGGTGCAAAGAACGTAAGGCTGAATCAGATTCTAGTTCTGAAATCCATAGTTGTTTCAGATATGAAGATGATACTATTCTTGTTGGCAAATCCTGTTCAACAGATACACTTTCTGGCAAAATTATTGGCCGAGACAGGAAAGCACTTCTCATGTTTTTTAGCAAATGAGGTACATCAGCAATTGTATGTATTTTATCATTGCCTATTACATAAGAAGTGTTCCTCTCACTTCTTGTCACAGAAACACCTAGAGCTGACCACATGGCTTTATTGCAGGATCCCATGTCTGAAGTAGAAGCTCTAACTTTCAACCCAATATTTTTAGCAGCATTTATTGTTTCTGTTACAAATTTCTGCATAGCAGGACCATCAGTTGAAGGACCAGACAATGCATGGCCAACAATTTGCTTCCATGTTGATTTGACACCTCTGAGCATGACCACCATGTAATGGTTTGCAACAGCAGGTTTTCCAATTGTTGTATTGCCAACAAAAGATTTAGTAGAAACATCAAAATCCTGCACATTTGATATTTCCATTTCATCTACGAGCAAACAACAATTACGGTCAGCTTCATCCATATTCTCAACTTTGGTCTTTAAAAGGTCGAATATTATATTTAAAACACCAAAGTCGAGTTTTACATCCTGTATTCGCCTGTTTATTGTGCTATAGCTAGGCAAAGGGTATCCTGTTTCTCGAAGATAATTAAAGCCATGCTTACCAAGAGCGAATCTTATCTTCAGAGCTTTAATTATTGCTTCATTGCTCCAATGAGCAATGCTCTGCCGATCTACGAAAAGTGACGCAACTTGTTCTTTGGATAAAAATAAAGATAGCACCCTATCTTTTTCTTTTATCGCATCATCTTTTTGTCTTATGATATTTCTAAGACTGTCATTCTCTTTTTCTAATTCTTCAATTCTCTTTCTCAAAGCATCAGTAGATTCTTCGAAGTTTTCCTATAAAATAAGAAAATAAATTAATTATAATTTCAGAATGTGCATAAATTATTTTTCAAATTCTAAAATAAGTAAAATGGTATAGTAGGAATAATTTTTCTAAATTTAAATTTGAGTTTGAGTAGTTTACATAATTATCACAATCTATTGTGATTAGTTTATTCATCCTTTTTTCCTCAGGTCTGTTAAAACGCAGAATGTGAAAATGAAATCTAATAACAATTATCCAAGACGGCTCATTGGTAGAGCACTAGCACATACAGTCATAAGCTCGAATCTTAACTCAGGATTTTATTGCTTTGAAGGAAAATATTTAATTTTTGACTCCAAAATTATTATAATTTCTTCTAGAATTACAAGTATATCTTATACACTAAACCTCAAAATTTCTTCAATAAGATTTCTTTTTAAATTTAATCTATTACTATTATTATTATACACTAATAAAAATCACTGTTTGTTCTTTCGTAGAACAACATTTATTTGTTTGAAATATCAATAGATCCCTACTTTAGAAAAATCTCTTGACAGCTCATAAAACTTTACAGTAAAATTATTACAAAACTTACTTTAAAAGAATTATACAAATTAATATTAACAGTAACACATTTTATTATTTAATAATGATATAAAACATCTGAAGTTAACTTTTCATAAAAGTAAACATGTTCAGTTATGTGAGAATCTGAACTTTCTGTGGCACTAAATATAGAACTATCTGCAACGCTTTTATAGACAAGACACTAATCAGGATTTACATGAATATTTTATAAACCAAATTGAATTAAAAAGGCCTTTTCCCATACTGACATATAGTGAGGGTACTTAAAATAAAAATGAAATTCAAATATTTCTTAAGGATTTTCAAGGCCTATGGGAACCCCATTAAAATGCACTTAAAAGGTACCTTTTATAGACCATAAGTCATAAACCGTAACGTATTTAAATTCATTTAATATATACATTCATAAACTATTAGTGCCATTGCTATGCATACCATTTTGAGCAGAAAACACACTATTGGGACTTTCAACAGCATACCTGTTTCCAGGGTTGAGTTGAGTTGGGTTCTGGGGATTAAGGCTGATTGACTGCACTAGGATCCTAGGCCTGAGGAAATGTGTCCTCAGCAGGGGTTTTCAAAAGGGAACTAGTCTGTATTTATGCAAGTTTCGGAGAAATCCATGGAAAACTCTGTACAGCTAGACTGCCGAGCACAACATGGGATTAAACCCAGCATCTCACTCTCACATCTACCAGCTTTGAGCTCAGAACCGCTCGGCTGTTGATGGGCTTATCTGTTTCCATAACGTTAAGATTATGAACGAAAATCAAAATGTGGACAATCAAGTTGAAGTTATTAACAATTTTTAACAAAACTAAATTTCACAAAGATTCTGGGGAATTCACAAAAATACTAACATATAATATTATGTAAAATCCAGGCCATGCCAGGACCAACCATATATATATAAAAAAAAGAATGTAATAAGCTTAAATCAGGCCTATGCCGACTATTCTTTTCGGTTGTTTACAAATACAACAAGATTTATAATTCATATTTACAATTTAGTAATTTTAAAATAAGAGCTCACA
This sequence comes from Salticus scenicus, assembly GCA_963930645.1. NCBI lineage: Eukaryota > Metazoa > Arthropoda > Arachnida > Araneae > Salticidae > Salticus > Salticus scenicus. The sequence goes on along the minus strand of OZ005652.1, from coordinate 338,525,858 downwards.
AATGTGCTAAAACATTGTATTTAATTTAGTGTATGTGCATGAATAAATAAAACTTTTTATTTGCAGCCTTAAACTCTATTACATAAAAGCACTGTAATTCTTTAAAGAATATAATTAAAAGGATAAAAAAAAAATTAACTTTTAATATGTATAATAAATTTGAAAATGTATTATGTACATTTAACAATTTTGTGTAGAACTTAAAATTCAGAATTATTGTGGAAAACAGGTAAAAACACTAAACATTTATATAACATAATACATTTAAAAAAAGAAAAAATGGAAGTTAAAACAAACCTTTTCTGAATTACTCAGATGTGACTCAAGTAGTGAACCAGGCTTTGGACAACCAATACCTTTCACTCTTTTGCTACCAATCATTGGAGGGGGATTTGGAATTTTGAAAATTGTGGGTACAGCATCCTGTTTCAATTTTTTCCAGCCATCCTGTCTATTTAGCTCAAACTGGGACTCTTCGAAATGTTCCTGAAAATATTCAAAAGAAGTACTTTAATAACTGTATATTGATAATTTTTTAATAATATTTTCATTACACCTATTTTTACCCCTTACCCAACTGCTTTATGATTCAGTGGGCCTCAAAACATGCAAATATAGCAAAAACTCAATTCTGAAGATTTAACAAAAACACAATTTCTTAGCCATTATAAAAATGAAAGATAATAAAAAATTATAACCTGCCTGATAGTAAGATACCATTCTCCCCCCCACACACACACACATTTTTCAGATTATTGTATATAAATAATATGTATATATATATGTGTGTGTATGTATCTATTTATATATATATTTACACACATACACAGATAGATATATACCTAAACATTAGAAAAAAACACACTTAAAGATGCAAAAAAGACTTCTGAATAATATTTAACTTAGTGTTTTAAATATTCAATACATATTTCTGATCAGGGTTGTTCGGGTTTTTCCACAGTGGAAAAAACCTGGTTAAAACCGTCCCCGTTTTGTCCACTATTAATTTTTTGCGAGTACTAAATAAAAAATTATCTTTATTCTTTCCCTATATATAAAACAATTCTTTATCAATATGTGTATGTGCAGCCTGCAGTGCTTGTGAAATACAGTCAACTAGTCACCATTGGTGACCAATATTTTTTAACTAGCAATGTTTTCAATTTTAACCCCTTGAACTGAAATGACGAGTCCAACTCGTCATGAATTTCCCGACACTAATTGTGTTCTTATATGTGTATATAACAATACACATTCATATGTAATGTATGAAACAAATATTATTTTAATAATAAGAAATTATTTGAGCAACAAAACCGTAAGTTTCTATATCAATTCCTCCTCTTAAAACTAAGAAAATTAAATTGTCTGCATGAGCAGTGCTGATTGGAAATAAATTGCAGCTCAAGGGGTTAAGAAAACTTTTTTTTTAATATATATTTTGGTGAAAGAATTGGGCTTCAATTCTACTTTCAATGCAGGCTAACTTTCCCAGTTTTGATTCCTGCTTTTCTCAACACTTTTTGAGATACTGTGTTGAATTAGGAAATTTGCACATCTCTGTGCATGTTTCACAACTCGGTATTAAATTATTGGACTGTTTTAGGGAGTTGGTTTACACTGCTCATTGTCTGCATATGCTATGGACCTGGTGGTGAATCGTTGTACCTGTGTAATGATGTATCAATGTCGATGGTGTATTGGTTTAATGAAAATAATAAAACCAGTTTCATTTTGTTAAATTTAAATAGGTATTTCCTGATGTAAAAAAAAAGAAATAATTCAAGCCTAATAAATAATTGGTTTTTATATATAGAATCGTAATTTCTATATTCAAGTAAATTTTGAAACTGAAAAGGGGGGGGGGGAGAGAAAGGAAGAAAACAGTGGAGAATATTTTTTACGCTCTACCAGAATTTTTTTTGTTGGCGACCATTTTTTTTTTTTTTTTTTTTTTTTTTTTTTACAAATTCCTGAACCCTGTGTATGTGAATATAATCAATTTAAATATTTAAAAATAGACATGAAAAGTTAACGATATTTAATAAATAAATATATCTATTTTTCTAAGGGTGGATACGATGCAAAAGTGATAGTTTATAGTTTCAATTTTAATTCCCTTCTTTTCCCCCCCACTGCTTTCAACTACATTGTCATCTTCTCTTCATAGTCATAAATACCTTTTAAAGCATGATGAAATGAATGGTTCACATATATTTCATGGAATTTTTTACTTTCTAAAAATACATAGGTAAGGAAAGTATTGTAATTATGACAAAAATTTGACTTTGTCATGTTGGTGTATCTACATGTTTTGAGGTACCATGAGTTCATTTTTGCTATTTTACGATAATGTATGTATACATGAGTAGAGTGAACACAATATTGTATAAATGCTTTGTTCAAATGAAATAAAAATTGGTACATATGTTACAGGCAATTTTAGCACAAACTGTATACATCTTGGGGAATCTAGCACAGTTTTTTTTTTTTTTTTTTTTTTTTTTTTTTTTTTTTTAAACCCAGGATGCAAAGACAAATTCTTTATCATTATAGCCTATGCGCTCAAATAATTTAAAGCGTGATAGCATCTGAATTCCTTATTCAATTCAGTTGAAAATTTATATACATGTTATTGGTCACTGTCGAATGAATTGTGTAAATTTATTTTGGTGAATCTAGCATTTATAGTTTTTTACAGGGAAATAATGAAAAATTCTGAAATTATTTAAAATGTGATGGTGTCTGAATGCCTCATTTGATTGAGCTTTAAATTTATATACAAGTTATAAGTATGTGTCACACAAACTGTATACATTTTGGTGAATCTAACACTATTAGTTCTTTTACAGAGATACTGGATACATTCCGTTCCATTAAACAGTATACTATTTGGTAGCAAATAATCAAACACATATTATACTTTTCTCGTTTGTTTATTTAATGACTTCTCTTACTTTATTTTATTTAAACAACAGTGAATTACTTAATGTTCAGAAATTTGACTGGAGTCACTCAACATTTTTATTATGTCTCTTCAAAGTTTCTGTTTATTTATCAAATTGATTATAAATATATATATATACATACATATATGTCACATTTATATTATTAAGGACATTACTTTTGTGAAAAATTAATAACTTTTCTATGTGGAAATAAAATTTAATTTTGTATATTTTTCATCTGAAATTTCTACTACCAAGTAATTTTTTTTTTTTTTTTTTTTTACAAAATTAAAATAAGAATATAAAATTACCAAATGATTAGGTATGTAAATTTGATTTTTTAAATTCTTGGATAAAAAAAAAAAAAAAAAATGACATGTTGGTATTGCACAAAAAATGTTATATAAAAATGAAAGCTTCGCTTTGAAAGGACTTGGACATAAATTAATAAAAACATTCTACCTACATTTATGAGATTTTTTTTTTTTTTTAAGTTAGTATAGAAATGTTAAATAAGATATTTCCATATTAAGTACAAAATAACAAAGAAATAACTTAAATTATTTTTAAGATTATAATCGTCTATGTATTAATCAATCACAACGTTTCTGAAAAACTTTAATATTGAAAATAGTCTCTTTCGAGGGGGAGGGGGATTAAGTTATTCTTCATTTTTAATTGTCAACATTATGCATGAAATATTTTTCTGGCTAAACAGCCGTGTCTATTTGTTTTGTTTTTAAAGATTTAGATATAGCATTAAATAACTTTTTTTTAAATCTTAATATTCAGTATGATAATAATATAACAGTGCACCACAACAGATTTACTTTGTTGCATCTATAAACTGTACATAACTAATGTAATTAGCATTTTCTTCATGATTTTTTGTTGTTGTTGTTGTTTGTTTATCGAGATTAAAATGAAATTACACTTTTCATTAATCAAATTATTAATTTTTAATAAATTATTTTTATTGCTAAAATTGTAATTTAAAGTTAAAATTGCAATTCATTGTTTTAATAGAATAATTTTATGCATTGAACATGTACAGTTTAGTGGATTTTATTTTGTCCAGTTTTGTGCGGTTTTTTCCACTTTTATCCAGCGTCCTGGACTTGACAAAAAAGTGGACAAAATAACAACCCTGTTTCTGATGTACAAAAAATAAAGCTGTAGATATTTAAAAAAAGGAAAAATAATAATAATTATCATCCTGGGTTGTGATCCCCCCTCCATATATTTTAATAGTAATTACATTTTAGACAATAAAATAGAATACAAACATTTCAGTTAAGAATTATTAATAAAATTAAATAAATAATGCATTAATAAATATACTATTAAAATGTAAAAATTCATCTTTGAAATTAAGTTTTGTTTTATTATTTATGTGAAATAGTAAAAAGTTTTCAAAATTATTTTACATGGAATTAATATGTACTAATCATCCTGGTTTGTGACCCCCCCCCCCCTTCCCTACATTTTAATAATAATTACATTTTAGACAATAAAACATAGTACAAACATTCCAATTAAGAATTTTTAATGAAATTAAATAAATAATGCATTAATAAATATTCACTATTAAAATGTATAAATTCATCTTTGGAATTAAGTTTTGTGTCATTATTTATGTGAAATAGTAAAAAGTTTACAAAATTATTTCACATGGAATTAATATGTATTAATCATCCTGGGTTGTGACCCCCCCCCTTCCATATATTTTAATAATAATTACATTTTAGAGAACAAAACAGAATACAAACATTTCAATTAAGAATTTTTAATGAAATTAAATAAATAATGCATTAATAAATATTCACTAATAAAATGTATAAATTCATCTTTGGAATTAACTTTTGTGTCATTATTTATGTGAAATAGTAAAAAGTTTACAAAATTATTTCACATGGAATTAATATATATTAATCATCCTGGGTTGTGACCCCCCCCCTTCCCTATATTTTAATAATAATTACATTTTAGACAATAAAATAGAATACAAACATTTCAGTTAAGAATTATTAATAAATTAAATAAATAATGCATTAATAAATATACTATTAAAATGTAAAAATTCATATTTGGAATTAAGTTTTGTATTATTATTTATGTGAAATAGTAAAAAGTTTACAAAATTATTTCACATGGAATTAATATGTATTAATCATCCTGGGTTGTGACCCCCCCCCTTCCCTATATTTTAATAATAATTACATTTTAAACATTAAAATAGAATACAAACATTTGAGTTAAGAATTATTAATAAAATTAAATAAATAATGCATTAATAAATATACTATTAAAATGTAAAAATTCATCTTTGAAATTAAGTTTTGTATTATTATTTATGTGAAATAGTAAAAAATTTTCAAAATTATTTCACATGGAATTAATATGAACTAATCATCCTGGTTTGTGACCCCCCCCCCTTCCCTACATTTTAATAATAATTACATTTTAGACAATAAAACATAGTACAAACATTCCAATTAAGAATTTTTAATGAAATTAAATAAATAATGCATTAATAAATGTTCACTATTAAAATGTATAAATTCATCTTTGGAATTAAGTTTTGTATTATTATTTATGTGAAATAGTAAAAAGTTTACAAAATTATTTCACATGGAATTAATCTGTATTAATAGATACCATGTGTGTAATTTGTTTAACACATTTTTGTAGACAGAGGACAGTTACATTGGTGGAACTGGCGAAAACTGAGGCCCCTTTACAAAATTCCACATGATAAAAAGGTCCCTTTCACAAAAATCTAATTCATAAAAAAGGCCCTTTCACAAAAATCAAATCCATTAAAAGGTCCCTATCACAAAAATCAAATCCATCAAAAAGGGCCCCTTCACAAAATTAAAATCTATTAAAATATGCCCCTTTAAAGGTTTTGTGTTATAAATATGATCCTTTAATAAAATATTTCCATGTTTTTATCATTACTTTTAATTAATACTTATATTTTGTTCAACGAAACTGTATTAACTTGACATTAAACATTATATAGAACAATTTCAAATGGAATGCTTTACACGATATATTTTTTATAAAATATTTTATTTTCCTCAAAAACGGACTTCAAAAATTAAAGCCTGGATTGAATATTGCATTAAAATGTTAAATGTAATTAATATTGTATTATAAATAAAAAGAGTTTATTAACCAATATTCATAAATAGATAAAATTAAATGCAGTAAAATATGATTAAATATGCAAAATTACGTACAGTTTTACAATAATAATTCCCTTACGATCAAAAATTAAAACAATTTAAAATTTATTTGGACATAATTATGAAAACAAAACTTTTTATTTGGCGAAATTGGGCATGTCGCCAATGTTTACAAATTCAGAATAACATATTAAGCTCCTGGTTAATTTTTTACGGCATTAAAACAGTCAAATATTAAAAAAAGACAGTATATATTATCATATTTTCACATAAACAGAAGATATTTATAACAAATAAATTAATTAGATAAAATATAACTTACACTGCATAGTTGAGCTCCAGGTCCCGGAATCCAGTTGTCTCGACGACAATTAATAGTCCAAATTTTTCTTCGGTTCGGATCCGTAGGGAATTTGAACATACGATAATTTTTTCTTGAATGATTTTTGCAATTCACAGCAGAACAACCACCCATATTTATAACTTTATACACAGAAAATTAATAAATATCCTCTGACAGCAAAATGGTAACGAAGGCTCTAAATGCTAGCAGACGAAAATGAAAGACATATGCTTCCGCGGAAGTATATAGTTCGAAAGTTTAAAAAAAACTATTGATAACCAAAATTTGTTTTCTCTTAAATTCGAAACTGGATTTCTTTGCTTACATTTTATGATTGAAAATATTTTATTCATATGTTTGAAAATTACCATTTAAAAAGCATACAATTTGGCGAACTTTTAAACGAAGTGCGTAAAACGGCTTAGGGTTACTTTTCTCTCCCACGCTCCCCACTTGAAGGGATTGGGGGAGAAGATGTCGGACGAGTCTGCTCGTATTATAGGTGCCTTTCCTTAACCGCTGGCGTCATAACCGGATATTTCAATTTAAGTGTTAACTGGACGACAGTTGGCGCTGCTATTATTCAAGAATTACGTTCTTAAGGCAAACATTTTTTCGAATAGATTATCATCTTCATTCTGGGAAATTAGTTGGCAGCACCTGACAGTCCTTCTATCAGAAAAATAACAATAACAATAATAATTAATTAAAAAAATAAAATTAAATTAAATTAAAATAACCTAAAATTAAAAAATCTGCTTTAATGTTTAGGATACTGGGAAGAGACTGAAACGTTTCATTTTATCAATTGGCATCATTTTTCGTAATTTTCCAAAAAAGAAATACATTAGACCTTTGAGAATCGAACCCAAGACCTTCGCGATTTTACCCGGATGCTCTAATCAACTGAGCAAATAAGCTATGGTAAGGACTTTTACTTTTTTTTTTCTTTTTATATGTAGAGACGATCGTTTGAAAAATTTATAGATTTTAATTAACTAAAAAAAAGTATTTAAGTAGTAAGTCATTCAAAGCAAAGAAGAGTAATTTGTAGGAAGTCTTCCAGAGCCCATTAATTCACAAGCGAGTCATTGAATGGAGTTTCCTTGAGGAGTTATCTGCCTTTTGAAACTTTTATTTTATGAGTAGCTATCATTTTTAAAGCTTTAATGTTTTAAAAAGTTGAATGAAATTTAATATTTATGTACACAAAAACACTTGGTTTAAATTGCTTTAAAATTTTTAGAGTACAATGAATTATCTTGATTGTAACAGTTACAGAATTAATAAAATAAAATGTGTCTATTATCAATGCTCCTGTTTCCTTCTTTTGAGAAAACCATCTTTATTTTTTTCTAAATTGGATAAAACTTCAAAAGGGTTTAAAAATGTACCATCACATAATACATACAAATAAAGAAGCTGTTAAAAATCAGGGCATATACTGTGCTGTTTTTTTTTTTTTTTTTTAAAGAGAAAAAAAATCTAACTTTCTTCCCACGTAGAAAAGTTTCTACCGCCCCACTAATACAGATTTTATCATTAAATTATTGACATTCTTTCATAATGAGTTATACATAAATTAGTAAGATACAATTATGAAAAAGTAGTAATAACTTAGTAAATTAAACTAAATTACCAAAAATATAAATGTATACCAATGCTTATAAAAAAAAAAAAAAAAAAAAATTAGTAAAATCTGATGTTTGACTTGGCAAATTTTGAACACTCACTCCATAAAAGATCTTGGGTATGGTCCCTGGCATGACTTACAATTCTTTTATTATTATTTTTATAAACCTTTTATATTTCAATAAATTAAATTTGCTAATTTGTTTTAAAATTAAAAGAAAATTATACATGAATTTTCATTCATTCATTCAAATGGAAATTGTTGACAACTGATAGGAAATGAAATGAAATTATATTCAAATTGATAAAAGATACAGATTTATTTTGTTAAATTTTTTATTTAAAACATTTAAAAATCATAACGTTTCGCACAGTTATATTATACTCACACAGTTATATTCTATTTATTATTATTTTTTAATTTCATATTAAAAAAAAAAAAAAACTAATAATAATAATTTATTAAAATTAGAATAATTTTATTATTTATTTATTTATTTTTATTTATTTATTTATTTATTTATTTATTTATTTTTGAAATGATATACAGAAAGTTAAAACTAGACACAGTTACATTGAAATAGCATCAGGAAGAGTAACAAAACTCCTCATACAGTAAAAAACTAAAATATTATTCTGAGAGCAATTTCAACAAATAAATAAGACACATTTCACTTCTCAAGTAATTGCTTTTCTGATATCCAAAACAGTTTTCTGATACAAGTAAATAAAAATGAAGATTTTTTTCCCCTTCTTTCCTTATAATGATTAAAAAAGAATAGTCATTCATTTGAACACGCAACAGAAGTTTCATAAGAATTAGTTTCATAACATATATTTAAGAATCTAAAGATTTTATAGTCGAATGCACAATATATACATAATGCAGATGTTTCTTTCAGATAAAATAAGCATAGTTTAAAACATCGCTTGACTTATGATATACACAAATTATTTCGTACAAAGTTAGTAACAAATATTTCTTGAACAATTATGTAAATTGGTAATATTGTTACTAAATTTTATATAGAGCAGTTGCTAAAGGTTAAATGGAATTTGTTTTATAAATTTCTATTTTTTGTAAACAACCAATAACAAATATTTTAAACAACCATAATCTCCATCATGGTGGCGCTGTGATCGCATTTTTTCTAAATTTTTAACATGGTAGTATAGGACAAAATTTCGTATAAATGTACATAATATGAGTTATTTTAATCTTGTGATTGTAAAACTAATATGAATTATTGATAATAGTAGTAGTTAACTAGGAAAGAAATTTTGTGCATGTAGGGGCATCGCTTCCCTCCCCCTGGGGGGAAGTACCGCCCGGAGGGTGTAAATTTTCAAGATGGGTATCTTTCGAAAGGTCTCGTCAATACCTTTAAAACGAATGGTTGAACTATAGATCTGTGATAATTTAAAACAAAGTTATCGATTTTTTTACTTTTAACCTTTTTTTTTTTTTTATGGAGGATAAAATCGACTCTTTTTGGATATTTAGTGTTATACTAGTTCTCTAATATGGAAATCGTCTGCATTATCATGGAAGATATTTTTTTTTTTTTAAATAATAAGTTTAATGAATTATTTTTACTCAGTGAATTTGTATAGGAAAATATAGAAGAAAGTCATGTGGTGGCCACAACATACTAGTTTATTTATTTATTTTTTTTTTTTTTCTAATAAGATTTATAACAACGCTGCAAGATTTGTCATCTTTTTCCTTTTAACTGCAATATGTCCTCGATTTTCAGAATTAATAGTCGCCCATTACTGGACTTCTAACTTTGCGTCACCAATAGCTTTGTTACCACATTCATTGCCAAGCTGAAAATTGGAATTTCCAAATGGAAAAAAAAATAATAAATAGAAAATAAAAATCTCTTCCCTAGTGGCCAATATAAATATTACACGCACTTTTGTTGTGGCTTCTATACTATTCCGTTTAGACCCTTGATAGCGACGTCCACTCGATAATGCGTGATCGGCCGTTTCGTAAGAATTCACGTCACGCGATATCGTGTGATTACAAATTCACGTCTTAATAATTTTTTTTTCAAATCTTGGATAAGAGTGGGGATATCTAATTTAACTTTCTGCAAATTTTCTGCCAATTGGTAGTATATGTTAAGCATAAACAAAATCCAGTACTTTGGGAGATTTCTTGAATTTGCGGAAATAGTTTTATATTATATATATATAGATTATGGATGCTTTAATTGAAGCAATTTTGAAAAAAAAAAAAAAAAAAAAAAAGATCAGTTTTGGTTTTTCAAACAAAATCTATATACAATCGCTTTTGATCTAATGAATATACACAAACTTCTGTATAATTATAATTTCTGTACTGATAAGTATAAAGGGTTTAAGTCCAAAAATGTCGATTTTGAGTTAAGTACATAGTCAGACTCAGAAAAATATTCTCAATCGATTGGTATAAAGGATTTCAGTCTATGTCATTTAGTCTTTGAGAAAATCGATTGGTAAATAAGGTTCAAATCAGAAATTTACCATTCATGTATGGTATAAAATATTTAATTCAGTTTTTTCCTGTTTTTAAATGAAGGTTGACAATCACTGAATGGTATAAAGGGTATAAATCAACATAATCCCTTTTCCCTAATCGATTCTTCTGATTTGTTTTTAGACAGTTTAATTTTATTTTTCGTTTCCTGAAAAATCAAGAATATGGACTTATATCCTTTATACTTATCAGTACAGATTTATTCCTTTAACTGTTATTGAATTTATACTGAAACCAAATATTTAAGATTTTTATGCAACAATTTTTAAATATGTTTCCCTCGTCTTAATTGATTTTTACATTTTTGTTCTTCTCTGATCGTTAGATATCAGAAGTACAATATCAGAAGTAAAAAATGATGATTCAAATAAATCTGAAAGCAGAAGTTACTTTTAATTCTTGAAATAAGGAGCGAGTGCATATTAATTGAATTGATGATGCACTTGTACCTAGTTTTTTTTTTTTTTTACCTGATGAAGATCCCTTCTTTTTATTTTTTAGCTAAATACTACGTTGGGTACACGACATAAAAAGCCAAAAAGCTGCACTTTTTGATTGGAATATGGCACCTTCTCTGACCAAAGTTCATGCCAAAATATAAATTTCCAGATAGGGAGCCACTTGAAAATCCGTGCAGAACACCCCGATGGCGGTCATTAAAGATGGCCGCCGTCAGCTGCCATATAGGGGCACTAATTGTTTTGCATCTGAACTCCTAATAATCCGATTTCAATTTTCTTTTTTTCTAGTACCTTGCGAATAAGATACTTTTTGACTTCTATTCATTTATCTATGTATATTATATGGTGCGACACTCACACTACTTATCAAAGCTTCTTTTCAGCTGACATGATCTGCCGTATAGTAGCACTGATATTTCTTTTTATCTGTATTTTAACTTACAATGGCCCGATTTCGATTTTTTTTTTTAGGTTTTGTATAAAAGAAACTTTTTGTCTTATTACATTTATCTTTACACGTTTAAAATTCCGCGCAGCATTAAAAAAAAAATCAATTATTTAAGAGGCTTTTTTGTAATTTGTTGGTTTTTGATGTAATCATGATTTTTTTCATTATAATGTTATTCTCATTTTAAATACTGAACATTATTTGCTTGAGATTGACCTGTTTTGATTTTTACTTTCTCTTACCCATAAGGTAGAGAAAGTATTGTTTTTGGGTCAAATTTTCGAACGCGAGATTTTGTTATATTTACACGTTTTGAGGTCCCCTGAATACGAAAATCATGTTTTTAGCAAATGGTCTGTGTGTATGTATGTGTGTGTGTGTGTGTCTGTACGTCTGTGTGTGTGTCTGTGTGTGTGTCTGTCTGTTATCAGCATATCTCAAAAACAAATTATGGCAGAAAGTTCAAACTTGGTATTCTAAATGTGTATCGTATAGAGATGCTACAGTAAGCTTTTCGTTAAGATCAAGCAAATGGTTCGTGTACAGGGACAATCAAGAGAATTTTAATACATTACGTCTATGGGGGAAATTGCAGGTAAGTAGAGTTTAACGTCTATAGATTGCACTAAACCAAATGAAACGAATATATATATTTTTGTAATAGAGATAGTTAACTGGGAAAAAAAATTGTGTATGTAGGAGCCTCGCCTCCACCCTTGGGGGGGGGGGGAAGTCCCCCCTCGAGGGGAGTAAATTTTCATGATGGGTATCTTTCAAAAGAGCTCGCTAATAACTTTAAAACGAATGGTTGAACCATCGATCTGCAATAATTTAAAACAAAGTTATCGATTTTTTTTACTTTTAAAGAAAAGAAAAAACTTAGAAAAAAAATCGAATTTTTTTTTTTTTTTTTAAATATTCAGAATACAATGGACTTTTTTTGGATATTTGGTGTTATACTACTTCTCTAATATGGAAATCGTCTGCATTATCATAAAAGATATTCTTTTTAATAATATTTTTAATAAATTATTTTTTAAAAACAGAATTTTTTTTTAATAACCGAATTAAATTCTATATAAATGTAGGTGCAATAATGAAACGGGGGGTTGAGGTGGGCGGTAGCCCCCCTCATACAGAACTAATTATCATATAAAACTCTTCAGAAGCCAAATATGAATTGTTTAACACAGGTTTACATAACAGTACTCGTTATCTTACCTTTTAATCTGCAACCTGTATTTATAGTAATAAATTTCAGGGTAAGGGAAAGTCGTGTGAGTGACACACCAGATTATTTTTAAATGGCTTCATTGCGTTTGAGGCTGGTAGATATTATCCATGTGACGGCCTTTGAAAAGAGCAAAATTGTAATCTTGTTTTCGCTGCATAGTTTTTTCAGTGCACTAAGTTAATATTTATTTCAACTTAAGATTGAAAATGTAACTGTGTAAGGATTATAATCATTAATAATATAATTTAAGACCTTCAAACTTGTAAAACAAGCTAAAATTCCACAAGTATACAATTTTGAATTTTAATTTTTTATACGGAAAAATGAACAGCTCAGTGACCGGATATATGCGTCAGCGGCGGTAAGGTGTTTATATCCAAATTTCCTCACAGTGGCATAGATTGGACCATACGTTGCTTATGTCAAAAACATAGCGAAGAATTGATTTGCCTTGCCATATATACTTCTGAAACACTCGTTGGAGCTGGGTTACAGGAAGTTTTCAGAAAATTTAATGTTATTTCAGACTGTCGGTACAGTGCCCTTTGGTTTAGATTTCAAAAATTTAAATGAATGTTAAGAAATAGAAGGAATATTTAAAAAAAATTAAATAAAGCACAAAAGTGAACAAAATGTGTGCCATTAACTTCAATAAAACAAAACATGGCATGGCAAAGAAGCGCAAACATTAGTCATCTTTGCCCAGTATGTCATCTCAGGACAATCTACAGTACAGTTCACAGTCTGTATTAGAACCAAAAGAAAAAAAGCAATGTTTGTTATCCGTACAGCATTATCTATTAAAATGAAAAATGAAATATATTTCATATGTAATGGGAAGGACACTACTCGGTGGTTTTTGTATAAAGTTGCTTCTTTATAAGAAGATAAACTTATGAAATGCACCAAAATTACAAATAATGTTGAACGTAAAGAATTCCTCTAGCGAAGAAATTTAGTTTCTAAAGAAGCAAAGTATCATTCAAGGTGCTATATATATTTAACAAATTGCCTACGACCATCAAGAGAAGTAAAAAAAAGAATAGGTCAGGTCCATCTGTGAAAGTATATGGCTTTTACTTCTGTTGCAGGATTCGTAAGAGAAAAAAACAGGCCTTTGAATGTGGAAACACTGAATTCTTTTCAAAATGTCTCAACATAAAACTCAATATAAGTTTAGCAAATCTTCTGGGCATGGAAAGTAAAGACCTTCCAAATACATATACTATTCGTTTACTTGAGAGAATTCTCGACCGCTTCTTACAACTCAAAGCTCAACTTTGAGGCAGAGATTACTTTCTGTATCAAGATGGTGCTAATATATTCTAAAATGTTTAGTCTGACAATCTTGATTATAGTGCTATTGCTTGAGGAATATTCATCAAACAAATTAGTAAAGTAATAACCCAGAAGAAAATTACTTTTGATAGTTACCTGTATGATGATTGACAAACTGCAAGCGCACCTCCAGAACTTCTGGCTCTAGTGTGTTAGCGATTCCATGGTTACACTTCATTACCGATTGCAACTAGAGCAACTCAGCGTGCTTTGACTATCAGCCAGTTAACAGTTTTCAACCATCGTAAACATATTCTGAGAGGCAACGTTATTCATCATAACCATAAGAAAAGTCATGAACCACATATTCCATTACATCTAGGCCTGTCTCTTTTTGGAAAAGCACGAAATAATACAACAACTGAATGCATGCATGAAAGAGACCTCTTAATATCACCAAGCAGAATTCGAGAGATAACATCAAGTGTTGCTTACTTAGAGATTTTCAGAACTCAAGAAGAAGGTGTCGCAAGCCCCTCAAACTTGCTCCACGTTTTTTTTTTTTTTTTGTCATTGGTGCGTACGACAGCATTGATTCTAATTGCTGTAGTACAACTTCAGAATCATCCTTCCATGGAACAGCGGTTTCTATTTTTCAAGTCCCTGAGGAAGGAGAAGTTGGTGAGCCTCGTGAAATTGTTAAAAGTGATCTCTTGTATTGATCAAAGTAACATGATAGTGCAATAGCTTCAAGATAGCTATAGTATTATCAAACCTCTGACACTGCCGCCGAAGGAACCAATTGTTCCAAAAGCAAACCAGACCACTTCTTTCAAAATGTCAATTTAAGAATTTGGATCTGAGTGGAAAATGGAACAGGATTAGTCAGATCATATTATCACTGATAGAAGAGATGGAAATTTAGATATTTCATGGGCAGCTTTTCATGCTTCAAGAAAAAAGTCCATATCGTTTAAATTAACTCATTGTTCTCTTTTACCCCTTTCAATGAAAGTTTTTTCTGGCGACGCTGAAGCATGCAATGGAACAAAAAAAAAATTACTACATTTTTAAATACAGGGTAAACTTTTGTCATATGTCTAAATCAGCCTCTATTAGCTTTGACAAAATCTGTCCAGTGGAACAGGCCTGATTTTTACGTTGATTCCAAGTTTGTATCCATAATTGAAATTTTTTGAAGTACAGGTCTTTTCTGAAAGCGCTTGGCCAGATTCTAGAAGATAGTAGTTGGACTACTTTGTTTCAAATTCTGGAATCAAGACAGAAAAGAGCAAAAGCATCTCTTAAAGTTAAACATGTCACAAAAGCAAGATAAGCAGAAGACTGCTGTGGTTTTAAACATGCTACGTAAAGAAGTGTTTATGCTATAAAATACAAAGATTTCGTTTGAAAAACAGATTGATGAAAAACGTTCAAACTGTCCAACTTTTCGATTCTAGCTTCTAGTGTTAAACCTAAAGCTACTTCTGTCTTTATTCGGTCAGTCAGGGATGGTAACTACGAATTGTATAAACAAACGCTGAAAAAAATAGCACCTGATTTTTTTTTTTTTTTTTTTTTTTTATGGACCATACCAACTATGTTCGCAGGTTGCCTGTCTATATAAAAGAATTAGTAGAACGTAAGGACACAGCACCCAGTGTATATGATTACTTTTACAGAGGTCAGTTTGTTATCCACAAAACAAACAATCCTTTTTCTGTGCTCGCTGTCGATCAAGTTCATGAGGAAGACCATTCCCTTATACAAGGAAATAGTGGTGCTGTTGGTCTTTTGCAAGATACAGCCATGCTGAGGAGATGGATGCTCTCTGGGCCACAAATAGTTAATATTATATACGAGTTTTAGTCTAGAAGCATGATTAACAGTACTGAATGGTCTTTTCATCATGAACAGCATGTTGCTCATCAAAGAAAGTTCAGGATGAAATAGATGATTTAAAAAGAAGCTTTCATAAGTAGTTTGAATGCCCCACCATAAAATATACATAGATAAATGTATTGGAATTAAAAAGTATCTTATTCAGAAGATATTAAAAAAGAGGAAATCGAAATCGGACCATTAGGAGTTCAGATACAAAAAGAATTACGCTTCTATATGGCAGTTGACAGCAGCCATCTTTGATGGCCGCTATCGGGGTGTTCTGCACAGATTTTTAAGTGGCTCCCTATCTGGAAATTTATATTTTGGTACGAACTTTGACCACAGAAGGTGGCATATTCCAATCAAAAAGTGCAGCTTTTTGGATTTTTTTGTCGTGTACCAAACGTACTATAAGTAGTGTTAGTGTCACACGATATAATATACATAGATAAATGTATAGAATTTAAAAAGTACCTTATTCACAAGGTATTAAAAAAAAAGAAAATTGAAATCGGATCACTTGGAGTTCAGATACAAAAGAATTAGCGCCCCTATATGGTAGCTGACGGCGGCCATCTTTAATGGCCATCATCGGGGTGTTCTGCACGGATTTTCAAGTGGCTCCCTATCCAGAAAGTTATCTTTTGGCATCTACTATGGCCGCAGAAAGTGGCATATTCCAATCAAAAAGTGCAGCTTTTTTTTGTGTGTACCCAACGTACTAAAAAGAATTGTTTTAGTTAAAAAAATCGAACAGAATTTTGCAGAGATTTTTCATCTTATAATGTAAAATTACAAAGTTATTTATTAACCATATTACTTATTACTTGAAACTAGCTGGATTTTTCTGCTTCACTAGCCACTATACTTAAATGAATTATATAAAAAAAGATTAATAACTATATTTTAAATCCCTTTACAAATAAAATTTAAAAACAATTTCATTAAAACCTCGCTTTGCGTTACCCGTCGGCGTCTTAACCGGGTATTTCAATTTAAGTTCCAACTGGACTGTAATTGGTACTGCTAATATTCAAGATATAATTTCTTCGGACAAACATTTTTTCGGATTGATAGTCACGCTATGACAGATGGCAGCACCAGACAATCTTTCCAGCTAAAAAAGTTTAATTTAAAAAATGATAATAATGATAATAAACTAAATAAATAAAAAAATAACTAATCTAAACTTCAAAAACCGGATACTGCAAAGACACTGGAAGTTTTTTTTTTCCCTATGGATTTTCATCTTTTTTATTAATTATCTGCAAAAAGTAAGGTATTAGTCCTTTGAAGGCCAAACCCACGACCTTTGCGTTATTAGCATGAAGCTCTAATCAACTGAACCAGTAAGCCACAGTAAGAATTTTTATATTTACATTTTTCTTTATCTCTAGAAAAGATCATTTCAGAAATTTATAGATTTTAATAATTAAAAAAAAAAAAAAAAAAAAACTGATCGAACTATAGGGGAACTGGGAAAGAAAATTATGGTTTTCGATGACTATAGGGCATACTGTTAAAATTTCTCTAAACTAATGCCCTACCCATGGCAAAAAATGTGAAGAAGGAAATAAATTAAAAAATTAAGAATATACCTATATATTTCTCTTGGGCTTTGGATTTTGATAAAAGTTTGGGGTTAAGTGTTTCTGGGGGTGAAAATTCGAATAGACTTTTCCTAATAGACTTAAATCTAATTATCGCATAGACTTAATTCTAATCTTCAGGAAAATTTAATTTTGCTTTCTTAACCATTTATTCTAGCAAATTCAAGAAAATATTTTACAACTATCCTCATAACAATATTTTTTTTTTTTTTTATGATTTTAACTTTATCTTTAAAAATAATGTACTTATCAATAACATATTATCACTCTATAAAAAAACTCTGGCAACATCTGACCTCTGATATTAATCGCCATATATAACACATTCCATATTGATTGTCACATGAAATGACCATGAAATGCTGATTCAAATGCTTGCATGAAATTTTGATTAAATGTACATCTATAATGTCATTTAAGTTAATATAATGCATATTTTCTGTTTGTAATTATGAAATTAATCGTAATTTGCATTAAGATTCTATTATAACAATAGTTTTAGACTGTGGAATCATTCTAGAGGTAATGAATCAAAATTCTTTGTGATAAATATTTCTAACACATCTGTAAAATATATGTGCGATCATATAATGTTAGGTATGCCTTATTATCAATTTTGAAATGGAGATTAAAATAAAGTTTGCTCTAAATTCAGTGTTTTTAATGAGAATAAAATTCTGTGTCATTTTTTTGCTTATTATTATATTTTTATTATCCAATTTTTTACTTCTTGTGAAAACCATAAAAGCACTTTCCAAAAATCGCGGATTTTAAAAGATATTTCTCTAATTTCAAGATAGAAAATCAATTTTAAGCCGCACATAATGTCCTTTAGGCAAAGTTTACGGTAATCCTATTTCAGTTAAGCTGCTTAAGATAGTATTATGAATCATCCAGTGGAATTGGAATAGTTTGAAGTATATACATATAAATATGTATATGTATCAGCAATAAAAGCATATATTCAAATGGAAAAATTTTCTTTTCTAAATATACAATATGACAAACTTAAAAAGGAGTATTTTTTTTTAACTTAATGTTACTCATATTAACATCATATTAACTCATATTAACGAAAAAAAAAAAGAAGAAGAAGAACCATGCGTTTGGCACAAATTATTAACGATTTTCAACTATATGTACGCATTGAATCGTTTAACTTTCAATGTACTTCATCTTCGTGATCTCACAGCAGACAGACTGGAGGGCAGAAAGACAGACAAACGTATTGAAAATACTCACTTTTAAATATTGTTGGAAAGTGTTAAAACTTTTAGCAAACACAGAAATATAATATCTAAGTGTAGTTCTTAATGTCTGAAACAAGAATCTAAATATTTTACTTTACTTACTATAAATCTTAAATATAATAATATTTTATTTCATAAGAAAATGTGTTTTTGCACATTTGAAAAAGAAATGTCAAATTTATTAGGATTCGTGCAGTACAAAGTTATTTAAATATGATTTATAAAAATGTTTCTCATTAAACGCAACGCTTTGACCCATTTTCGGGTAACCCTTTATACATGTTCATTAATCTTTCAATGTTCCATAAACTCACACACATTGTAATAATCCATTTCCATAAATAATGCAAGTCATGTTCTTTTCCATTTTATTTATTCACTTCACAAAACAACATATAACGGATTCACAATAAAAACATAAATAAACATTTCTTAAGCGCTATATATTTTAAACGGTCAAGCACGACCGAATCCTTTCAGATCACATTTTCAACTACTCAGTAATATACATCGGCGCGTCGAAAATGACGACGGGTAGCGCCCCCTGAGAGGATGCAAAGACAATTCAATTTGCAACATCCTCCCGCCCCGAAAGGTAAGTTAAGTTCAATACAAATTTTAAACAAATCCAAATCAAATACAATTCAAGAATTACAACCAATTAAAAAAAATCACAGTACATAAATAATAAATTTCACAACCACATAATACTGAAAATAGAAATTATATCAAATACAAAAATCAATGTTACCTGGATACAATTGAAAAATGAAAACAATATTAATATTACCTTACAGGTGAACAGTTGGTTTAATTAAGGTAAGTCCCCTTGGACTTCCAAGTTACAAAGAAGTTGAATGGGTCTCTTTAACATTCCTGATGAAGTTTTTAAGGTTACAGATCTTACCTTATTGTCACGTCCTACATGTGTCTCAATTAACCTTCCTAACCTCCAAATTTGTCTTGGGGCCTTGTTATCACCTATTAGGACTATATCACCTATATTAAAATTAGAAATTGGATTAACAGGTTTTACAACATTAGCATTTCTCAACTGCAAAATATATTCAAATTTCCATCTGTTCCAGAATTGGTTAAGAAGTCTCTCACGATATAAGTATCTTTTAATTAACAATTTTTGAGAGTTAGATTGACTTGCTATCACTAAACGGCCACTTTCTGGTGGCAATGCAGTTGACCTTTTTCCTATCAAGAAATGGGCTGGGGTGAGAGGGAATGGCTCCACAGGGTCATTATATACATAAGTTAAAGGTCGAGAGTTAATAATAGATTCAATTTCTGCAAGTATAGTTTGCAGTTCTTCAAATGTAACCAATGCCCTACCAAGAATTTTCCTCAAAATGACCTTTGTCATACGAACCATTCGCTCCCAATAACCCCCCCACCATGAGGCTCTTTCTACTATATAATTCCATTTGATACCCTTATTACCAAAATAGTTCTGTATTTCAAAGTTCTTAATGTTCGTATAAAGTTTCTTTAGTTCCTTTTCACTACTTTTAAAAGTCAAAGCGTTATCGGAATTCACAACCTTGCACATACCTCTTCTGGAGATGAAACGTCTGAATGCAAGTAAAAAATGTTCAGAACTCAGACTAGAGACTATTTCCAAGTGCACTGCTCGAGTGACTGCACACGTGAATAATGCAATGTAAGATTTGTTGTTGTCTCTTGTGAATAAGGGTCCAGCAAAATCGATTCCGACGACTTCAAAAGGTTGAGCCTCACTAGTTCTTGATATGGGAAGCGGAGCTGTTACTTGCTGTCCTTGTTTGGCCTTAAACCGTCTGCATAGAAAACATTTGTACAAACAGGATTTCACAGCTTGCCTGCCCTTAATGATCCAAAAGCGTTCTCTTATTTGAGTGAGTGTGTCAGATATACCAGAATGACCTAAATTTTCGTGTTCCTTCATGATCAAAAGATTAGTAAATCGAGCCTTGTTCGGCAAAATAATTGGATGCTTAGATTCATTAGAAAAATTAGAGGCTTGAATTCTTCCCTTTAATACTATTAGACCTTCTGTTGTCAAAATGGGATTCAAATTATATAATTTAGAATCAGGAGAAACTGAATTTTTTGCCTTTAATGTAGTATATTCTTTGTTAAATTCACTTTGCTGCACAAATAGAAGCCAATAATTTTCTGCTGCAGATATTTCATTTGCTGTCAGCGCCCCTGAACGTTTTTCAGACCTAGATTTGATGTTATTTAGAAATCTAAAAACATAGGCGGTTGTTCTCAAAACTCTATTCAAAGTATTGTAATTCTCCAGATTTAATAATGGCATTGGAACTTCTACGTTAACCTGAAGTGTTGTAACTCCATGTCTTTCTTCAACCACACTGTCCATGTCACAGGAAAATTCCATTAGAGAGTCATACGGTATACTTAATTCTGACAACCAAACTGGTCCTTGACTCCATACTTTGTCACTCATTAAGGAATTTGCTTTCACACCTCTCGTCAATTTATCCGCCGGATTGACCTTGCCTTTGCAAAAGTGCCATTTTTCAGGATCAGTTTTTTCCCTGATTTCTATCACTCGGTTTTTCACAAACTGCTTATAATCGTTAGCTGAATTTTTTATCCAATGAAGGCAAATCTGAGAATCAGTCCAATAAAAAATATTTCTGGGGTCGAGCATAGGAAAAACAGATTTGAGATATGATCCTAATCTTGCTGAGACTAAAGTGCCAAGTAATTCAAGTCTCGGTAATGTAATCTTCTTCAAAGGGGCTAGTCGAGACTTAGAAATTATAAAACTTGTTTTGCATTCTTCAGAATTCGTAAATCGAAAATAAGCCACTGAACCATAACATTTTGGGCTAGCATCGGAAAATATGTGTACCTCTACTGAGTTCCAGCAAAGTTCGTTAAAGTACAGCCTAGGAATTCCAGTGAACTTAAAATTTTTAGCTTCATTTAGCCATTCTAAAAACAACATTTCAGTTTCATGTGGAACAGGTTCGTCCCACTGGTTACCATTTTCCCATACTGATTGTAATATAATTTTTATGCGAATCAAAAATGGATTCATGATCCCCAATGGATCAAATAACATTCCGCAAACAGCCAAAATATATCGCTTTGTTATAATTCTGTCCTCCGGTAATTTGTTAAATTGTGAAATGTCAATCCGTAATACGTCGGTCGTATTGTCCCAAATAATCCCTAATATTTTTAGTTCAACATTGGATTCCTCCGGATCTTCTCGACATTCGAAATTGTCTGTCTTCCACAACTGATTAAGTTTAGAAGAATTGGAAATCCAAGCCCTGAGATTCATGCTAGCTTCATTTAAAATATACATCATTTCTTTAGATAATTGTAATGCCTTGTTCACATCATCAGTGCCAGAGATGAGATCATCGACGTATAGAGATCTTAATATTTCTCTTGCTTCCGGGTAGTCATTCTCAAATTTTTTCAAATGAAGCCTGATTGTTGCCGATAATAGAAATGGGGAACATTTCACCCCAAATGGAACTCTGCAGAATTGTAATGTCCTAATTTGTTTAGCAGCATCGGAATGGAGATCGGGCCCCTCCCCATCATTCCACAAAAATTTCAAAAAATTCCTATCCTCATCCGCGATTCCTACTTCTAGAAAAGCTCGTTGAATGTCTGCGCAAAACGCTACAGGGTGTAACCTAAACCTCAAAATTATCCTGAGTAAATCTGGATTTAAATTAGGACCGCTCTCTAAACAATCGTTAAGAGATAATTCATCCCTGCCCTTACATGAACCGTCAAAAACTATCCTAACCTTAGAACTTTTCTTTTGTTCGCGTACTATTGCATGATGCGGCATGTAATAGCCTGTACCCGTATTTTCATTTAAATCCGACGCTACTTCCTCTATGATTCCCTCCTTTAAATGTTCCTCAATAATTTCCTTATATTTAAAATATAAGTCCGGATTCCTAGCAAAAACAGTGTTCAAATGAGATAGGCGTCGTCTTGCTATCCCATAATTACTGTCCAATTCCTTAACATTATTTTTCCACAACAATCGCGTTTCATATCTTTTATTTCTATATGTAGTGGTTTGCCTAAATAACTCTAAAATTTCATCATCTGATTTAGAATGTTCTTTGTCTGGATTAATTCCAATTGCCTCTAATTCCCATAAATTTTTAACCCTTTGATGGTCCAATTCCTCCTTAACAACGTGTAAATGATTAACGCGCACTTTCTGACAATTCTTAAGTGCTTTAGGGTCCCTTTCCGTTCCTTGTATCACAAATCCAAATAAGGTATCTGTTGCCATTAATCGTTTAGAAATTCTCACGTTCCTTTCTCCAAGAATTTCCCCAATGTAATCCGATCCAATAAGTACATGAATTTTACTTAAATTACCCTTATCTGCCAATTCAATGCCTTTTTCTAGTGCGACATTACGCACCCATTGTGAAGGAATTTTAATTTCCCCAAATGTAATTGAATCAATAACCACAGCCCTTAATTTAATTTTCTTATTAGTTTCTCTAACATTATGTAATACTATTTCTACAATATCATAAGTTTTTCTTTCAGTATTTTCATTGCCAAAAGTATAAATCAAAAGGGTTTCCTTCCCGATTGGTTTTAATCCCAATAAATTGCACATTTCGCGCAATACAAATGTCCTAGAACTTCCATTGTCAATAAGACACCTCAATAAATGGCATTTGGCCCGAATATTAAATACACTTGCCGTTACAGTCTGCAACAACACCGAATCACTCGGCGTGTCCTCAAGCTCTTTATTCTTATTACAAACCAAATTTAAAGAACTTTCTGACTGTATTTGTTTTTTATCCTCAACTGAGCGGGATTCATTTCTTTCTGTATTACATATTAATGAGTTATGCCAGGGAGACGCGCAATACTTGCACTTATGATCTTTACGAGAACAAAATTTACTCAAATGATTTGAAAAACATATAAAACATAATCCCTTGGCAATTAGAGCCTTTTTCTTATCATAAATATTTAAAGAACAATCATGATTCATATGTGCCGAGGAACAAAACAAACAGCCCTGAACTCCAGTATTTTGAGAAAACGAACTCGTATTTCTTTTGTTATTAAATTTAGGCCTATTATTATCATAAGAATACCTATTATGATAACCAGATAAATTTCTTTCCGCCTGAGTCGCTAAAACGGAAGCTGATGATTTAGGGGGATGATATTCGCTCCTTTTAGAATTTAAGTAAGGTTTATTGTGGCCTGCCATTTTGTTCCGAAAATTATTTTCATTTGCGCTATTATTTCTGGGATTCGCTAAAATTATCGATGCTTCTCGTATTTCTAATTCTTTACGTATAAAATCAACTAATTTAGAAATATCAAACAATTCATCTGAATTACGCTGTCTATTATAACTTAAATTTAATTCTTCCGGTAGTTTTTGTAATATTACAGGGCATAACAGATTACTGTAAGTGCCTGTTGCTACATTTAATGATTGTAACGAACGAATTTGTACCTCAATCGCATCGTACATTCTCCTTAATTCAGTAACATTCGCGCATGATTTCACCGGCTCTATTAATAGTAACTTATGCATGTGGGACGATATAATTACGTCACTTCGTCCAAAACGTTCCTTAAGTAATTGTATTGATGCATCGTAATTCGATTCTGTCAATGAAAACCCAGATACAGCGCTCAAGGCGATACCTCCTAAGAAACATTTCAAATACGTAAATTTCTCAATTTTGCTTAAAGAATTATTATTATGTATCGCTACCTCGTAAGAGTTCCAGAAGTCCAACCATGAACTACAGTCACCAAGAAAATGTACAACTTGTAATTTCGGAAGTTTAACTGTACTTCTGGTTTCAGTTCTAACTGTTAGGTTCTCTGAACCAATCCCTGTTTGATCACTTGATCTAGCGATCTGAATAACACCAGGCAACGGCCTGTCATTTAAATTATCCACTAGCCTTTCTAATTTTGTTTTTACATCGATCCCTTTTTCCCTGTATTCCTCGCAGCCTGCTACATCTTCAGCTATATCCTTAACTTTAATTTTTGTTTGTATTTCATAATCGATGTTTACGAGTTCTGCTTGTTTGTCCAGGAGTTGAGCCTTTAATCTAAGAAGCTCCTCAATTTTCATTAATTTCGTGTACTCCTCCGTAATTTCGGAGTCCAGGATTGTTTCTATTTTCCCCAAATATTTCGTAAATGAGGTTCTTAAACCTCTTCTTTTTTCCTTCAATCTTTCTAGATCCATTTTAAACCCAATATTATAACAAGAGAACAAAAATAAAAATTATGAAACCTTCTAATTTCTTAATAATAACCCCTATCCATATATTTATTAAATAAAAATAAACATGTATTATCTATATATCAAAAAATGTAAACATCATCTTTAAATATAATTTAAGAACAAAAAAATAAATATCGTTAAAACAGAAGTAAATCAATTTAAAATGGCATTTAATGAAACAAAAACTAAATAAATAATTTTGTATTAAACCAGAAGTAACTCAATTTTAATAGCATTGCAAGAAACAAAAATAATTAAATAATATTCCATTAAAAAAAACAATTTCGTTTTCAAAGAAACAAAAAGAAACACCATTTAAACAACATTTTATGAAACGAAAGTAATTTTTCAATTATTTAAATGTTGAATGAAACCATTTATAGTCAAAAACCCAAACTATTTTTTAATTATTCAAATTTTGAAACCATTTATTTCATATATCAGCAAAATTTATAAATTATAAATAATATCAAATATAAACCAAATGAATTCGATGTCCTCACAGACTGCAACCATTTCAGAACAAAAACTACACTTTTCTTTTAAAACCGAAACCATAACTTTTAACCCCCAAACTCGAACCAAAATAATGAAATAACAAGGGGAAAAGCCTACTTCCCATATCCGATGCATGCTGCCTTGATGATTCTTTATTACTAATGCCATATTTATCCAAAAAAATGCATGTCGTCCAAAAAAAATGCAAATAATCACGTCCTAGGGTCACCAGAATGTTCATTAATCTTTCAATTTTCCATAAACTCACACACATTGTAATAATCCATTTCCATAAATAATGCAAGTGATGTTCTTTCCCATTTTATTTATTCACTTCACAAAACAACATATAACGGATTCACAATAAAAACATAAATAAACATTTCTTAAGCGCTATATATTTTAAACGGTCAAGCACGACCGAATCCTTTCAGATCACATTTTCAACTACTCAGTAATATACATCGGCGCGTCGAAAATGACGACGGGTAGCGCCCCCTGAGAGGATGCAAAGACAATTCAATTTGCAACAATACAAACAGGTTGTGCTAGTTATATCATTTTATATAGGAAACAAGAACTTGAATAACATATATCATTTGGAAGAAATTCTTGAAATATTTGCATACGTTACAGGTGGACAAGCGGACAGATAGACTGACGGACAAAAAGATTGACCGATAGATTAATTCAACTCAAATCACTTTTAAATATTGCTCAAAAATGGTGGAAACTCTTAAAAGAAATAAAAGTACAACTGCAGCAACTTCCAGTTATAACACTGAATGTATAGGAGTATTATTTGAGGTCCAGTAAATCCTAATGCTAATTATACTTTATTCTACAGAAAAAATTCTTTTTTTATTTGGGGGGGGGGATATGAAAAATAAATGTTAATTTCATTACAATTTGTGCAGAATAGAGGCTTTATAGTCGAGGTTATAAAAATACTCTTACAGAACACAATTTCTCTAGTTTGGGTATCCCTGTACACAACCAGTGTTGGTATTTACTATATTTTCAATAGGGAACATTCCATAGTGAATTTGAATAACATAGATCAATTTCATAAAATTCTATGAATATTTATGGGAATGAAAATGTGGACAGACAGACAAACCTAAGTCATAAAACTCTTTTCCACTTTATTAGAAAGTGTTAAAAATAAATAAATAAAAATATGAAAACATAATGTTGTTATAAAATATAATGTTTAAGCATTTTTATTTAGTACCATAATCTTACCAACATTTGTTATATATAGATAAACTAGTACAATATTGAAATTTTTGTAAGGATTATTATTAACGTTTTTAATACTTCCCAATAAAGCTGAAATAAGTTTATGACTTACAAAGGAACTCTTTCAAGTGCTAATCGCTGATTTTCTTGAAACAATTACAGAAAGTAGTTTACGCTGCACCACTGGTAAAAAAAAAAAAAAAGCTACTGAATCGCGACAGAAAAACCGCAAAAAATTATTAAAATTTACGTTTTCAACGCCAAATATGAAAAAGTCATCGCCAAGTCACATTAACATTCTTTCAATGAGGATAAGGATTTTAACTACAGGACGGTAGTATTTTCTATCGCTCTGGGGGTTACTGAAGCAACGACGCCATCCCCTCTACGGAGGATCAAAATGATGGTGGCATGTCTCCAGAACATTAACATTACTAATTTCTTGTTTGAATTATAATTTGGAGTATTCTAGCTTGGCATATCTTCAGAAACCTATTAGGATTACATAGATTTTTAACGGCTGTGTTTCACTTGCTGATGAAGAAGACACAAATTTGTTGAAATTTTGGTTGAATAGTGTTGAAATTAACCCTTTTCTTATTTATTAACAATGTTAAAAGAATTTGTTTTGGTTCTTTGTACATTCCACCTTTATTTTCACTTATCATAATATAAATTTAATAATGTATATATATACTAGCTGACCCGACAAACGTTGTTTTGTCATATAAATTATTTCTAGAGAATATTTTGCTAGAAAAAAATAACTAACTTATTGTAAGAGTGTAAGGATGTGGTATATAAGTGGAAGATGTATGGAGCGCTGTGAACGGTGAAAGAATATAAAAATAACAAAACACCAATCATTTATTTTTTTAATTTATTAAAATTGATTCTTTAAAATTATATACATACCGCTACTTATAACAATATTACTAAAAAACAATATCAATCCCTTAATGCAGCAGAGTGTACAATATTTTTTGTTATCCCATCTTTCGCCAATACAAACAAACTGGATGGTTTGCCCACTCGAGAGCCACGTATAATTGTCCGTGTGAAAAACATGATGTGCTCAAATTTAAGCCACAGACAGACATCGTTTGGCCCTGAGACTTATTGATAGTCATTGCAAATGCCAATCTAATTGGAAATTGAGGGCGTTTAAATTGAATTGGCACATCTGTGGGTATAATAGGGATTCGCAGTAGTAATATATTTTCACCTCGGAATCTGTCATTTAAAATGATGGCTTCGATAACATTTTTCATTAATTTTTTTATGACTAATCGCGTGCCGTTGCACAACCGTGGTGGGTTCAAATTACGAAGCAAAATAACCGGAGATCCAACCTCCAGTTGTAAAATATGCGGTGGCATGCCTGGTAAATCCAATGAGTTTAAAAACTTTGTTGGATAATTTACAGCTTCGGTGGCATCGCAAACTGTATCATTAGATTTGTATGACACCAAGTCTCCTGGTAACAAATGTTGTATCTTGAGATTCAATTCGTTGACGTCCACATTTTTTGCTGCTAAAATTGCTCTTTCTGCGAGCCACTCATGATTTGTGTATCGTCTGTGTACATCGGGAAATATATGGTCAATAAGAGTATCTTGACAATCAATGATTGTGCAGAAATCGGTCGGTAATTTTATGCATCCAGTTTCATCTGTAGTAACTTTTCGATCGCCGATATCTAACGATTGTTTTGAGAATGTTTCAGCGGATGGATCTTGAAGCTTTTGAACGCACAAATTTACTTTCAGTTGTACTTTTTCAAAATTAAGCCACAATGACGATGATTTTAAGCACGCGTTCATCTCATCAGCGTATGTTGAACGCGGAATAACGGAAAGTGCTTGTCTGAAATCACCTGAAAAGAGTAACAGAGTGCCGCCAAATAGTTTGCCGTTGTTTTTTATATCTTTCAATGTCCTGTTCGACGCCTCAATCGAATGTTTGTGTGCCATAGTGCATTCATCCCAGATAAGAATTTTACACTATTTCAGCACTGTGGCCATGGACGATTGTTTTTTTATGTTGCACACTGCGACTGGGTTATTTTGAATATTTAGTGGCAGTTTAAATAATGAATGAGCTGTTCTGCCTCCATCCAATAAAGTTGCCGCAATGCCAGATGATGCAACAGCCAATGCGATGTCATTATTTCATCGTATTTCGGCGAGAATTAGCGAAATAAGGAATGTTTTGCCAGTTCCACCTGGTGCACCCCCCCAAAAAAAAAGAATCCACCTTGTCCTGCCAAAACTGCGAGCATGATGCGGTCGTAAATGGTTCTTTGTTCTTCATTCATTAGTGGGACATTGCGAGCAACAATCGCTGCCATTTCTTCAGTATTGTATTGTAGTTCACGATTCAATTCAGCGCTTATTAAATCAGATGCATTTCGATTTGTTGAATGCATACCGAAATGACTGAGAGGTAAGTTGGCAATGATAATGCAAAGATCTTCAGTAGCAATCAATGCTTCATTGTACGTAGCGTCACTGAATACTATCGTTAGATCGTTGCACCGTGAACGATGTTGATGCAATATATCATCAGTCATTGAATCTTTGTGATTATTCCCGGGCCGGGAAACATGTAGTCAACACTATAGCGAATAGTAGACGAATTTTTTTGCTGTACAGTTCAGTCCTACTTCAGTAAGCATACACTCCCACTGGTTGTCGTCTTCCAGCAAGCCGAGCGCAAGGCATGCATCTTTATACGTTGGCTACTGTTGTCCATTCACTTTACGTAAATCTTGAAATGACAAAGGGCCGATGACATTAACCAATAATAGTCGAAGATAAAAGCACTCAGTCTGCCTTGGATTGACTGTAAATGCTCGTCCCAAGGTGTTTGATTTGAATAAACCGGGACATGCATCAATCGGCGTGCCTTGCTTGCGGGGCATCCATTTTTTTGTTGGAGCCCATGTGAAATAGCGTGGTACTTCTGAATAGAGTAATGTCCGTGCAAAAGCACCAAAAGCATCCGCACGATTACACAATTCAAAAAATTCGGTGAGTGTAGTTTTTGGTGGATTTATAGCACGATCAATCGCTGTCTCGCTCGTGAAATATACGCGCTGGCCATTTTCAAGATGGACGGCTAAATGAAGAACTGCTGGATCCCGGAAAAAGAATTAGGAAACCAAAGATACGCCAAACAGCTTCATTGGAGCTGACGTACCGGCCAATTTGGTAAAGTGTTATTTCATCGTTGTTATTCACCGGAGGAGCATTCACATTGGCATTTTAAACTCGAAATACAGCCATATCACTGCCTTTATTCATATACTTGCAAATGTATTTGATGCTCTCCACTGAACTGCAGAACTCAACATTAATATGAGCATTGAATGTTTTGCTCAGCAGAGGCGAATATGGGACCACCCAACGGTTATCAATGTCAATATCTATGTTGTTGACATAGATGTCCGCCATAGATGATAAGATTGTCCGCCATTATCGGGATTTCTTCGACGATATATTGGATATCCGTCAACATTTGTGATCGTGAAATTTTTCGGAAAACTTTTAGTACATTTTCCATCTGCACAAATAATAATGGCCTAAAAGTTCATTTTTCATTTTAACATAAAATAACTCCGTCGGATATTGACGAATTTTTTAAAAGAATATACCATTTTAACTAATTTTAACATTTTAACTATATTAACGTTGAAAAAATATTTTAAACACTTACGGTTAAAAATTCATTTTTCATTTCAACATTAAATAAATTCTGACATCGTGTTTACGATTCTAAAATATTAACTTTGAAAAAATATTTTAAACACTTCGTAAGATACGGTTACGATTCTAAAAATATTAATTTTGAAAAAATATTTTAAACACTTCGTAAGATACGGTTACGATTCTAAAAATATTAATTTTGAAAAAAATATTTTAAACACTTCGTAAGATACGGTTCAAAATTCATTTTTCATTTCAACATTAAATAAACTCTGACATCGTGTTTACGACAACTCACGCCATCTAGGTGGAAAAGTTGTTGAAAGAGTTGGTTAAAAATTAATTAAGAAAGAACTAATTAAGTTACAACTTTCATTTGTAAATCTAAACCATTCTCGAATCCACCTGAAGACACACAAAAAATTTCATTAAACTCAGTCCAGCCGTTTAGGAGGAGTTCAGTGACATACACACGCACAAAAGAAATATATATATAAAGATATGCACATAGTTTGATCGCTAATTTTTATCATCAACTTACATTTTTAAAACAGTATAATGATTAAGATCATGACTCGACAAATATTTATTTAATAAAACAGTATTAGTTATGCATCTATTAAATACTTATTGCTACCACTTATTGCTAATTTTGTTGTCCACTGTGCTTTGTATAGTGCAATACACAAATGCACTGAATGTAGTTTTAAGAAAAGACAGAAATTCGCACACGTTACTAATACATTTAGTTTCCAACTAAAATTGATAATTGTCTTTGTAATTTATGAGAGTCTTTGTAATTTATGAGATTGCAGAACACTTGAATGTTGCTGAACAAAGTTTCATGTGGAAGGCACATATAGTAACATATCTTATTAAATTATCAAATTATATATATATATATTTATAGCAATCGGTTTAGGAGTGATTTATTGGCGTAAAGCTTGCGGAATTCATGTGCAGGTATCCCTGTAATTTAAAAGCTATTCTTTTATTTTTTACTTCATTTCATAAGGGATAATTTAGGGTGTAGTCTTGTGTGGTAGTATATCCAGGTTTCAGAATCATGTTCAATTCCTGACTTGTTATTTCCTGCTCTTGTGAGTAGTGATGTAAAATACCCGGGTATCTATTTTTAAGGGTACATACCCAAGGTATATATACCCAGGTAAATACCCAAAACGGGTATTTACCTGGGTATTTATTTTTCAATAAACTGTATTCGAATAAAATACCTGTATTTGTGTATAATATGGTATCGCTGTCTATAAAGAGGAAGGAAGAAAGACACAGATTGTGTAAAGAAATGTTACAAATATTTCAGTCTTAGATAAATTTTATAAAACTAAAAAAACTAACCAGAAAAAACAAATGCAATACGACATTTTGCATAAAATATTTGATATAAATTAGGGCTGTGCCGATTAATCGATCAATGCTTAGTCCCGATCATTTTTTTAATGTAGTTAATCATATCGATTAATTCGATTAAAATTTTTCAAAATCCGAATTAAAGTAAAAATGCTGTTCCGCCTACAAAATATTTTTTCACATATTTTGCTAACAAACATTCTAAGAAACATCCATCAAATAAGGAAAAAGAAATAATAATAATAATAATAATAATAAATAAATAAATAAAAATAAAAAATAAATAAATAAAAATAAAACCTCTCAAAAGAAGTTGCGCTTTTGTTGATAAAGAAAAGCGGGATGACAGTTATTAAACAAAATGCAGTTTCATGTGCATGCTGGGACAACACCACCTGTCTGTAGCGTTCTACAGAAAGTGTTGGTTAGGGTAATAGTATTCCCAGAAACAAGAAGCTTTCAAAAAATGGAAATGCTAAAGATAAAAAAAAGAAGGAACTGAGATTTCCACTATCGCTCTGGTGGGGAAATGTCTACAGAGTTTCACAATATCTTCAGGCGTTTACTGAATGTTTAGAATTGCTGATAGTAACTATTGAAGTAGAAACAGAAAATAATATTCTGTATTCTAGTCCTAAGTGACAAAAAAGAAGTAAAATATAAGAATTTGAGATTTTTTTTATAATGATATGGAATTTTGAGAATTCATTTAAAAATAGTGACAAGCGAGATGGACAAAACCTGCAAATATAAAACTAAAATATGTGTAAATTCATTTAATGTTTCTTTCAAAATTAATTGAAAAATTAATTTATTTAAAAAGAAAAATTGAATAAGTGAAAATATTTATGTAAAATTAACACTTAAAGTCACAAATTATTACTCTGAAAATTTATTTAAATTTCAGCTATGAAACAGATATAATTGGTTAGACAATTTTTTTTTCAGTCAATCTTATATATTATATATAATAAAGATGATCTATTAAGCATAGTAGAAGCCAAGCAACAGATACAAGATCACTGAAACACCAATGACCAATAAGATTTAAAAAAATTTATCAGTGGACGAAATACACTAATGTAAAGAAATCTATTAATTAACAGTCTGCAAAACAAACGAATCAATAAAGTAACACAACAGATCTTAACTTAAAACCATAAACTTATCAAAATTAATGAAAAAATGACCTAATAAACACAAGATAGGAAGAAAGGAGGCAGGCGGCATGACTTGGGACTTGCCTTTGGGGTTAAACTAGTTTCACGCCGGGAACACTCACCCAGCCTGCCACGACCAGAACAGGAACCATATGGATTTTAAAAAGCAAAATTTCAAAGCAGATGAATAACAATGAAACCACGAAGCAACAATGAAATTCATCGATTGATTACATTGTGTTTAATAGTATAATTAGAATTTTAAATATACTTGACAACTCAAAAAGGAAGAAACTGAAATTTTATTGGAAAAAGAAAGTTTGCATAGTAATACAAAGTAAATGCAACAAGCCTTCTGCTTTTTTTTAATTCAATTTCACAAACCCAACCAACCATCCAGCCTTACAACACCACCCCACCTCCGTAATCAAACATCTGCCCACCCAACCGCCACCTTTTTTATTGTCTTTTATCATTTTATAATTTTTTTTGTTGATATACACAGAAGTGTACACAGCTTTCTTTTTCCTTTCCTTTTTTTTTTTTTTTTTTCTTTTTGTACTGACAGAGACATGGTTAAGGATATAAAATAGAAAATACAAAATTTTTAGGAAAACCCATTTTAGCAGTGGCTGTGATCAGTTTATTAATATTCTTGTTTTTAAACTTCGCAGAGCATAAATTATTAATTCGAAATAAATGGTTAATGATGATGTTTCTAAATACCGAAAGATGCAGACATGAATTAAAATGTGTAAATAAGTTTACTTTAAAATTAAAATCTTGCCGTTTGTCATAGATATCTGTGTAAATTTTATCACCATCGATGATTATTTTTAGATCTAAAAAGTTAATTGATTGATTAGTTAGAGTATTTTGAGTTAGCTTTAAATTAGGTGGATAATTGAAGGAAAAGTCATTTTGTGAGTGCTTGTTGAGATAAAATACAATAATATCATCGATATAACGATAAATCGAACATCATCATTGCAAATTTGCTTTTCGTAATAATAAAGATAGAGATCTGCCAAAATACTGGAGCTACATCCTCCTTGTGGGATGTCTAATTGTTGCAAATAGATATCGTTGTTGTGGAAGATATAATTATTATGGATAACAAAGTTAAGAAGTGATTTAAATTTTTCAGCTTTAAAATTGTGAGGAAGATTAATTTGAGCTTTATATTCTTGAAAAAGTCTGTAAATGATATTACTAAGATCTGAAAACTCAATATTATTGAAAAGATCTTGAAAGTCAAAAGTCATAATATTGTTTATTGAATTGAGCGATTTGATATATATATATATATATGTATATATATATATATATATATATATATATATATATATATATATATATATATATATATACACAATATGAGAGTTTTGTTCATCATTGAAACAAAATTATATAAAGAAAAATGAAAACCGAATAAAAATTCGACTAATAAGCCGATTAATCGATTAATGAACTACGATTAAGCCAGTAAAAACTATTAATCGATTCCCACCCCTAATATAAATATGAGTCGTTTTTCAGTTATAATGTATTTACTGATTTTTAAGAGAAATGTTATTAATTTAAAACTGAAATAAAATGTAGAGTTTAGTTTTAAAATGATAAAGAACACTGATAATGAAAAGAAAAAAAAGATATCTAGATACAATTGCAGGGGGAATTGTGATATGGTTTAAAAAATCCTAACATTATGGGGAAAAAATAAAAATAAAAATCTGAACTTAAAATGGTTATTGTTATACATATTGCAATTTCTCTAATAAGATCAAAAATATTACATGCATTGCAAGTATGTTGCAAATTTTGACTGAGTGATATTTTGCATTTTACAGCTCTTCAAAATAGACTTAAAAAAAAATATATATATATTTTTAGATGACGATAATCAGTTGTGAATTTTCCGAATGTGAAAACAAAATTTAAAAATACACTTTCTTTAATGAGTTATAATAGGAGGGAAAAATTCCCCGTACAATAATATTGGCTTTGGCTTCAGCCGACAATAAGTAGAGTCCCTTAACACTAAAAAAATTTTAAGCAGGTCCTTTTTCTTTCCTATATATTTTTTTTCTCCTTTTTAGCATAAAATTTAGAGTAATACTTAAACAAAGTGCGTGACTAATTGTTCATCAAATAAAAATTGACTAGTAGCATGGTATTGTCAGAAAATTAAGATTTAGAAGCTTCTCTAAAACTATAGACACCACAGCAGAAAATGCGAGACGCGAGACGTGCGTCACAGATTTTTCTTTTAGTCTGCAGACTATTCCCAAAACAGTATTGCGCAGAGATTCCAAGTCTCCCGATTTTGGCAGGAAGGATAGTGATTTTCAATCTTTCTTCATTCTCAGCATAAATGTCAATATTCATTTTAAACACGCTTTATTAGATTCTAGAACCTATAAAGAAATAGAATAATTCAAAATCTATCCCTCTAATTTTTAGATTAGGGGAAAGTTGTCCAAAACGGGGACGTTAACGTATCTCTGTCCGCAGAAAAAAATCTATGAATAAGGAAAATTCGTCAAAGCATTTCCTGGTTAGAGCATGTCTTAGACTATCAGATGGCAAAGTTTTTTTTTTTTTAAATATCATTAGTATAGGCAGAAACAACATTTTTCTGAAAAATGTGCTAAGTCCCCGTTTTGGACAACCGGTTGGGTAAAATGGGGTACTCATAAGAAATAACGTAAATTCAAGTCCTAATGCAAAATTTTATTAGAAAAACTTGGATTACAAAGAAAAAGTGAAGTTAATGCAAAATCAAAATGCAGATAAAGTATTTTGTTATCTTTTTCAACAGTTACTAGTATGACACAAAAAATAATCAAACACAAAAGTCACATATGAAATTGATATCGCTTTCTTCAACACTTGAACAGGCTGCATGTGCCCAACCTCGACAGCTGCTATATTGAATCCATCCCTCTTTGTCTTTCGAGTGAATGCAAAGTTCATTACAAAAAATACAAGCGTCCTCGCTACTCTGTTCCTCATCAAATGATAACATTGGGTCTTGAAATTATTTTCTTTTCTTTTCTTTTTTAGCTTTTGAATATCTAGGATTTGGCTTGGCGGGTTTCTTGACCAATTTTCTTTTCTGTTTATTCTGCTTTGCATTTTTCTTGTGTTCCACAACTTCCAATTCTACTTTGTAAGGTGATGAAGTGAGAATGACAGTTTTACCTCTCCTCTTGTCATTCACTCTTTTTTGCAAACGTTCAGTTTCTTATGATAGAGGCATTACTATTTTAGGCAAAGTGTTAAAACCTAAACATTTCTGGAGTTCTACAGCTGGAGATATTCCAAATGATGAAGTGGAAGGTTGGGGGTGTGATGCTTTCACACCTTGATGCTAACTGAGGCTCTAAAGAGTTGTAAGCAGGTTTTTCAGTTGTTTCTAAAGACACAAATAAATGTTTAGGGAACAGATCTCTGTTAAAGGGATATATGCCTGATTTTTTAAATCCATTCGTAGCATTTTGCACAGTAGCTGCTCTTGAAAATGCAGTACAGAAAAGTTTTCCGACCTGGTAAATTATCACGTAGCGTCCAGGGTGATATATGAGCCATTATCTTGTCTCTTGTTCGTCTTCTCCACTTATGTATTACACACATAAATAAGCACTTGTAATCATTTAAAACACTTTAAAAACGATATTACTATTACAAATTTATCCTACTTCCATGGCGTCCAAAATGGGGACGACCCCGTTTTGGACTACCGTCAATGTCCCCGTTTGAGCCGACCATGACGTATGCTAAAAACGTGGCGTCTCTTCGCACACGTGTCAGACAAAACTATAAAGCAATATGTGAAAATGTAAATTAAATCTAGACGAATCCATAACGTACTTACCAAAATCGAAAGTTCAAAGGTCACTTGATAAGATCCAATACAGTGTACGGCCACAATCGAAATGAAAATCACAAAAAATTTAAAACTTTGTAGAAAATAACAGATCCGGCAAAATATTTCAACAACTAGTTTCAAACTTGCGTATAGCTGAATTAGAATTAACGTAGATTATTGGATTCAAAGAGGCAGCTCTAATCAATGAGAAACTGGACGTCCCCATTTGACCCGCCGTCCCCGTTTTAGACAACTCTCCCCTATTTTCTAATCTCTCAATAGCTGTCGCAGATTGACATAAAAAATTCTGATACTGGGACTATAGATAGTGTCAGAGAAGCTTCTAATACTTATTATATGATATGATATATATTATATGACATAAACATAGTTAAAAAATATTATTCAACTGTTGCTGCCGTTGCTTTATATCAGAATAATTAAATTATACTGCTACACCACTTAAGTGTTAGAATATTTTATTATCAATGCTGATAGAATTTTTAAAAAATAATTTCATCCAAACTTTTATGTAAAAAGAAATATAAACTATGTTAGAAATATATATATTATGAAAACTATTTTTAAACATATTACAAGAAGAAAAAAAAAATTAATCCAATTTTATATTATCATTTAATGAATAAAAGTCCCTTTGTAAAATAAAAAAATAAACAAAATTGAGAAAAAAAAATGAATGAAATAAGCAACATTTTTCATTGCCGTTAGTCAAATTCTTATATGCAATATATATATATATATATATATATTTTTTTTTTTTTTTCAAAATACCCAGTTTTTGGGTATTTACCCTGGCCTCGAGTAAATACCTGGGTAAATACCCAAGAAATATTTACCTACCCACTGGGTATTTATCCACTCCACATCACTACTTGTGAATCATACGGTTATTTCCTTTACATCTTTGTCGTTATTATAATTTCATAATCAATGAGATATATCAGTTTTAAATAACATTTTAATATTTAAAGTAAAAGCATTATATTTTCATAAAATGAAAGGATAATTTAGCTTATAGAGAATATAGAATTCATATAGAACATATGCTTCAATCTTTCTTTTTATATTAATTTAATAGGTAAGAAAATCTAAAACTTTATTACCATTATTTATCAGTTTGAGTTCTTTTACATATCTATGAATAAAACAGTGATATATCTAGAAGTGCCAAGTTTTTACGGATTGTCTGCAACCTCATTTATTTATAACAATCCTTTGTAATAATTGCCTTTAATAAAGAAGTTTACTTTTTGGAAATTGTTTCTTTTTAACACTCGGTTATAACTTGGCATCTATGAACATCCAAAGAAAGAAAATATTTCATGTACTACTCCATATAATATTTCGATATTTTATTTCATATTTGTAGCTTAATTTAAATTTATATTCATTACGATTTATGATTTACCAAATTTTGTAGTTAATCATTGCCTTCTGGATTAAACAAAGAAACGAATATAATTCTTTCCAAGTATCTCATGAAAAGGTATAGATATCAATATCAATAATTCAGGATTTTTCTTCTTGAAGTATGTAGCATATTATTTGAAAATATATCTATTTTTCTTCATTCTTTATATAATCCTTGATTTCAAAACTTTTCACTTTTTTTTTTTTTTTTTTTTTTTGTAATGATATACTGGAAGTTATAACTAAACAGAGTTCCTTTGAAATAGCTGCAGGGAAAATAAAAAAAAATCCTCATACAGTATACAACTGAAATATTATACTCAGAAACATTTCAACAAATAAATAAGACACATATCACTTCTCAAGTAATTGCTTTTCTGATATCCAAAACCGTTTTCTGATACAAATATATAAAAATTAAAGTTTTCTTTCCTTCTTCCCTTTTAGAGATTAAAAAAGGAAAGTCATTCATTTGAAAACGCAAGAGAAGTTTCATAAGAATTAGTTACATAACATATAATTAAGAATCTAAAGATTTTGTAGTTGAATGCGCAATATCTATACTGCACATGTTTCTTTGAGATAAAATAAGCGTATTTTAAAGCATCGCTTGACTTACGATATGCACAAATTATTTTGTACAAAGTTAGTAACAAATATTGCTTGAGCAGTTATAATAATCGGTAATATTTTTATTATTTATTTATTTATTTATTTATTTATTTTTATTTTATTTATTTATTTTTTATTTTTTTTGTTTGTTTGTTTGAGGAGTTCCTGAAGATTTAATTATGTTTGTTTTGTGATTTTTTTTTTTTTTTTTTTTTGGTCAAACACAATAATAAATATCTTAAACAACCACAATCTCCGTTATAGGACATGAAAAAAATATATAACTTTTTATTGAAAAAAAATGAATATATATATATATATTTCTAACAGCTAAATATTAATGTTTTATTGATATATTTTTTAATTACCTTAAAAATGCTTTTTTTTTTTTTTTTTTTTTTTGCGATTGCTAAACTAATGTACCTAACTTGATGATCAAATTTTTAAATTTTAAGGGTCGATAAAAACTTCTTTCTATTCTAATTCAAAATTCTTATAAAAAGCTTGAGATCTAATAAAAAATATTTCTAGAACAGGATTAGACAAGTCATGTGAATCTTAATAAATAGCTGCGATATGTTTAGGAATAGAATGGCAATGTTAGATTTATAATACGTTATTGGTGACATAGATAAATATAAAATTCATGTACAATCTGAATTTATTATAAAAATAAGCTTACTTGATAATTTTTTAAAGAAATGTAATATACATTAATATTTTTAATCTCATTTCATATATCTGTACGCCGTAGGTGAAAGATACTATGCCCATTTTGTGAAAAGAGTTAATATCATGTTTTGGAGGAACATTTTTTGTTTTATACTGAGGCATTAAATACTATGTCGAGTTACTGTAAAGAATATATTACAATGGAAAATAAAACCGTGTCCATGAAAAACAAAAATTTAATTTTAATTTATATGAAGAATGATCTGACGAACAAATATACGCATTCTGTCATAGTATTATAATTTAATTCTTTAACGTTTATGGAATACGCACTGAAACCAAACATTTAAGATTTTTATGCAATATTTTTTAAATATATTTTCCTCGTTTTAATCGATTTTTACATTTTTGTTCCTTTCTGCTCGTTAGATAGCAGGTGCACTCAAAAATTAATAATGATGTTGCAGACGAAGTTGAAAGCAGAAGTTACTTTAAATTCTTGAGATAAGTAGAGAGTTATTGGATTGACGATGAACTCGTACATAGTTTTTTTTTTTTTTTTTTTAAACCTGGTGACAATTCCCCCCCCCCTTTTTTTTTAATACTACAACTGTTATGAGATTTCGCAATTTATAATGTTAAATTAGAAAGTTATTTATTAACTAGACTAATTATTAGTATAAAATAGCAGGCTTTGCCTGCTTCACTAGTAGCTGTATTTAAATGAATTTTCAATAAATAATTAAATAATCACTATATTTGAAAACATTTTATAATTAAAAACTAAAAATAATTTCATTTAAACCTCGCTTCGCCTTGGCCCTCTTCACTTACCGTCGCCGGAAGCCCGAGCCAATGTTATCCTATGGGGAAATTTTCTTTACAAATAACTTATTAACTAATACATATTTTGAAATTCTGTTTTCACATTCAGAAAATTCCCGACTGTTAAATTGACGGACCTTTTTAAAAAATGTATTTTTTTAATCTATAGCCTCCTCGATTCCTTTGTATCACATATGATACAAAAGTTTCACATTTTTTTTAAATGGCTGGATGGCAAAAAAATTTTGAAACTGGTTTGTATCACATGTG
Source organism: Salticus scenicus (assembly GCA_963930645.1). Lineage (NCBI taxonomy): Eukaryota > Metazoa > Arthropoda > Arachnida > Araneae > Salticidae > Salticus > Salticus scenicus. Next base: position 338,485,104 of record OZ005652.1, on the reverse strand, counting down.
AGATAATGTGAAATACCTCAAATAATTTTCTCTTTTAGTCAACATATGGCAGTACCTGTCCACGACTGTGATTTTTAGCGGCATTATTGAATGAAAATACGATGTCGGCACACCGTCTAGGAAGTTTTTTTTATTTTTTTATTATTTAAATACAAATATTAAACTATTTTTAAAATATACTTTTTCTTTGTATATGTACCCCTTATTAATTTATAGCAAAAAAAAAAGAAAATTTCACTGAAATATGAAAACGTAATAACTTGTGAAATTTGTTTGTATCACTTGTGATACAATGGGACCCAATGACATTTGGAAATGGTTTTTAAGTCAGTTTTAGTTTGTTTTCTGAGTTTTATTTACGCAGGATTTGAAGACTGGTAGAGTAATTCCTTGAGTTAAAATTTTTACTTAAATTGTTTATTTTACATTTTTGAAAGTTTTTTTTTTTTTTTTTTTTTTTAATTATTTATTTATTTATTTTGTGAAATATTTGACAGGCAGCAAAATGTTAGATGTCTTGAGTCGTTTGAAGGATTCCGATTTGAGCTCATTGTCAGATGAAGATGATTATAAAATCGATAACAGAAGTGAGATAGATTATGAAGACGATGGTGATAATGAAGATCAAAGATTTTACTTTTCTGCTTCAACGCATTGGGAATTTAGTATTGCATACAGATAAATTTGATCCAGTATCATTTCATTTTCAGGAAGCAGTTTTTTTTCCAGTGTGAAAGTACTGCACCGATAGGATATTTCATGGAATATTTAGTTGAATTTTTTTTTAAGATTTGGCAAATTTCACCAATATTCAATATAAAACATAAACTGCCTTAAAACATCACAAGCGGAAATGATGGCATTCACAGGCTGCAGTGCTTTTTTGGCCTGCTATGGATATCCTAGAATAAGAATGATATGGGAGAGTTCCACAAAGGATACCCATCATAGCTGACAACATTTCTAAACAAAGAGGCAAGACATACGCTTGAAATGATTGGGGATAGGACCCGTCGAAGCAGGTGTAGAAATGATAACTGCTCGGTCTTGAGAACTGTGCATTGCACTGATTGCAAGGATTTTTTTTTTCCCTCTTTCAATAAGAAATTGCTTCAAGGCATTTAATGAAAATAAAAAATATGTATAAGATTGCCAAAAATAACTAATAGTGTTTATTTTTCATGCAGCATTTGTATATTGTGTATATTGTGTGATTAAAACTCAGAATAAACTGATTAAAGAATCTTACTTAATAATTAAAAAAATTCTGATTGTAGTGTCTCGATCCTGATGAATCTATCACATGTGATGCATCCCCCATAGCCCCTCCAATTATTATTATTATTTTTTTTTTTTTTTTGCACTTTTCTACTTTATAATGATCTAAATAACTATTTAAGTACCTTTTTTAAAGTATCAAACTTTTATTTTTATCTCAGGTCTGAGGAGGTTAATATTTTATTTTGAAATTGCAAAATGAAAAAAAAAAAAAAAAAAAAAAAAAAAAGCACATATTGGAAATTCGTATTTTGCAGCTTCAAAATAAAATATAAAAAATAATAATATTTGTAAAAAGGTCCATCAATTTAACAGCTGGGAATTTTCATATAGTGAAAACAGAATTTAAAAATATGTATTAGTTAATACGTTATTTGTAAAGAAAAATTTCCCATAGGATAACATTAGCTTCTACTTCCGGCGGCGGTGAGTGAAGCGGGCCCTTAACCGCTGGCGTCATAACCGGATATTTCAATTTAAGTGTTAACTGGACGACAGTTGGCGCTGCTATTATTCAAGAATTACGTTCTTCAGGCAAACATTTTTCGAATAGATTATCATCTTCATTCTGGGATATTAGTTGGCAGCACCTGACAGTCCTTCTATCAGAAAAATAACAATAATAATAATAATTAATTAAAAAAATAAAATAAAATAAAATAAAAATAACCTAAAATTAAAAAATCTGCTTTAATGTTTAGGATACTGGGAAGAGACTGAAACGTTTCATTTTATCAATTGGCATCATTTTTCGTAATTTTCCAAAAAAGAAATACATTAGACCTTTGAGAATCGAACCCAAGACCTTCGCGATTTTACCCGGATGCTCTAATCAACTGAGCAAATAAGCTATGGTAAGGACTTTTACTTTTTTTTCTCTTTTTATATCTAGAGACGATCGTTTGAACATTTTATAGATTTTAATAAACTAAAAAAAAGTATATAAGTAGTAAGTCATTCAAAGCAAAGAAGAGTAATTTGTAGAAAGTCTTCCAGAGCCCATTAATTCACAAGCGAGTCATTGAATGGAGTTTCCTTGAGGAGTTATCTGCCCTTTGAAACTTTTATTTTATGAGTAGCTATCATTTTTAAAGCTTTAATGTTTTAAAAAGTGTAATGAAATTTATTATTTATGTACACAAAAACACTTGGTTTAAATTGCTTTAAAATTTTTAGAGTACAATGAATTATCTTGATTGTAACAGTTACAGAATTAATAAAATAAACTGTGTCCATTATCAATGCTCCTGTTTCCATCTTTGGAGAAAACCATCTTTATTTTTTTCTACATTGGATAAAACTTCAAAAGGGTTTAAAAGTGTACCATCACATAATACATACAAATAAAGAAGCTGTTAAAAATCAGGGCATATACTGTGCTGTTTTTTTTTTTTTTTTTTAAGAGAAAAAAAAATCCAACTTTCTTCCCACGTAGAAAAGTTTCTACCGCCCCACTGATACAGATTTTATCATTAAATTATTGACATTCTTTCATAATGAATTATGCATAAATTAGTAAGATACAATTATGAAAAATTAGTAATAACTTAGTAAATTAAACTAAATTACCAAAAATATAAATGTATACCAATGCTTATAAAAATTTTTTTAGTAAAATCTGATGTTTGACTTGGCAAATTTAGAACCCTCACTCCATAAAAGATCTTGGGTATGGTCCCTGACATGACTTACAATTCTTTTATTATTATTTTTGTAAACCTTTTATATTTCAATAAATTAAATTTGCTAATTTGTTTTAAAATTAAAAGAAAATTATACATAAATTTTCATTCATTCATTCAAATGGAAATTGTTGACAGCTGATAGGAAATGAAATGAAATTATATTCAAATTGATAAAAGATAAACAGATTTATTTTGTTAAATTTTTTATTTAAAATATTTAAAAATCATAACGTTTCGCACAGTTATATTATACTCACACAGTTATTTTCTATTTATTATTATTTTTTAATTTCATATTAAAAAAAAAAAATAATAATAATAATTTATTAAAATTGGAATAATTTTATTATTTTTATTTATTTATTTATTTATTTATTTATTTTTGAAATGATATACAGAAAGTTAAAACTAGACACAGTTACATTGAAATAGCTGCAGGAAGAGTAACAAAACTCCTCATACAGTAAAAAACTAAAATATTATTATCAGAGCAATTTCAACAAATAAATAAGACGCATTTCACTTCTCAAGTAATTGCTTTTCTGCTATCCAAAACAGTTTTCTGATACAAGTAAATAAAAATGAAGATTTTTTTTTTCCTTCTTTCCTTATAATGATTAAAAAAGAAAAGTCATTCATTTGAAAACGCAACAGAACTTTCATAAGAATTAGTTTCATAACATATATTTAAGAATATAAAGATTTTATAGTCGAATGCACAATATATACATAATGCATATGTTTCTTTGAGATAAAATAAGCATAGTTTAAAACATCGCTTGACTTATGATATACACAAATTATTTCGTACAAAGTTAGTAACAAATATTTCTTGAACAATTATGTAAATTGGTAATATTGTTACTGAATTTTATATAGAGCAGTTGCTAAAGATTAAATTGAATTTGTTTTATAAATTTCTATTTTTTGTAAACAACCAATAACAAATATTTTAAACAACCATAATCTCCATCATGGTGGCGCTGTGATCGCATTTTTCTAAATTTTTAACATGGCAGTATAGGACAAAATTTCGTATAAATGTACATAATGTGAGTTATTTTAATCTTGTGATTGTAAAACTAATATGAATTATTGATAATAGTAGTAGTTAACTAGGAAAGAAATTTTGTGCACGTGGGGGCATCGCTTCTCTCCCCCTGGAGGGAAGTACCGCCCGGAGGGAGTAAATTTTCAAGATGGGTATCTTTCGAAAGGTCTCGTCAATACCTTTAAAACGAATGGTTGAACTATAGATCTGTGATAATTTAAAACAAAGTTATCGATTTTTTTACTTTTAACGTTTTTTTTTTTTTAAATGGAGGATAAAATGGACTCTTTTTGGATATTTAGTGTTATACTAGTTCTCTAATATGGAAATCGTCTGCATTATCATGGAAGATATATATATATTTTTTATAATAATTTTAATGAATTATTTTTACTCAGTGAATTTGTATAGGAAAATATAGAAGAAAGTCATGTGGTGGCCACAACATACTAGTTTATTTATTTATTTATTTTTTTTTTCTAATAAGATTTATAAAAAGGCTGCAAGATTTGTCATCTTTTTCCTTTTAACTGCAATAAGTCCTCGATTTTCAGAATTAATAGACGCCCATTACTGGACTTCTAACTTTGCGTCACCAATAGCTTTGTTACCACATTCATTGACAAGCTGAAAATTGGAATTTCCAAATGGAAAAAAAAAAATAACAAATAGAAAATAAAAATCTCTTCCCTAGTGGCCAATATAAATATTACACGCACTTTTGTTGTGGCTGCTATACTATTCCGTCTAGACCCTTGATAGCGACGTCCACTCGATAATGCGTGATCGGCCGTTTCGTAAGAATTCACGTCACGCGATATCGTGTGATTACAAATTCACGCCTTAATAATTTTTTTTCAAATCTTGGATAAGAGTGGGGATATCTAATTTAACTTTCTGCAAATTTTCTGCCAATTGGTAGTATATGTTAAGCATAAACAAAATCCAGTACTTTGGGAGATTTCTTGAATTTGCGGAAATAGTTTTATATTATATATATATAGATTATGGATGCTTTAATTGAAGCAATTTTCAAAGAAAAAAAAAAAAAATCAGTTTTGGTTTTTCAAACAAAATCTATATACAATCGCTTTTGATCTAATGAATATACACAAACTTCTGTATAATTATAATTTCTGTACTGATAAGTATAAAGGGTTTAAGTCCAAAAATGTCGATTTTGAGTTAAGTACAAAAACATTCTCAATCGATTGGTATAAAAGATTTCAGTCTATGTCATTTAGTCTTTGAGAAAATCGATTGGTAAAAAAAGGTTCAAATCAGAAATTTACCATTCATCTATGGTATAAAATATTAAATTCAGTTTTTTCCTATTTTTAAATGAAGGTTGACAATCACTGAGTGGTATAAAGGGTATAAATCAACATAATCCTTTTTCCCTAATCGATTCTTCTGATTTGTTTTTAGACAGTTTAATTTTATTTTTCGTTTCCTGAAAAATCAAGAATATGGACTTATATCCTTTATACTTATCAGTACAGATTTTTTCCTTTAACTTGTATTGAATTTATACTGAAACCAAATATTTAAGATTTTTATGCAACAATTTTTAAATATTTTTCCCTCGTCTTAATTGATTTTTACATTTTTGTTCTTCTCTGATCGTTAGATATCAGAAGTACTCAGAAATAAAAAATGATGATTCAAATAAATCTGAAAGCAGAAGTTACTTTTAATTCTTGAAATAAGGAGCGAGTGCATATTACTTGAATTGATGATGCACTTGTACCTAGTTTTTTTTTTAACCTGATGAAGATCCCTTCTTTTTATTTTTTAGCTAAATACTACGTTGGGTACACGACATAAAAAGCCAAAAAGCTGCACTTTTTGATTGGAATATGGCACCTTCTCTGACCAAAGTTCATGCCAAAATATAAATTTCCAGATAGGGAGCCACTTGAAAATCCGTGCAGAACACCCCGATGGCGGTCATTAAAGATGGCCGCCGTCAGCTGCCATATAGGGGCACTAATTGTTTTGCATCTGAACTCCTAATAATCCGATTTCAATTTTCTTTTTTTCTAGTACCTTGCGAATAAGATACTTTTTGACTTCTATTCATTTATCTATGTATATTATATGGTGTGACACTCACACTACTTATCAAAGCTTCTTTTCAGCTGACATGATCTGCCGTATAGTAGCACTGATATTTCTTTTTTTTCTGTATTTTAACTTACAATGGCCCGATTTCGATTTTTTTTTTTTTATGTTTTGTATAAAAGAAACTTTTTGTCTTATTACATTTATCTTTACACGTTTAAAATTCCGCGCAACATTAAAAAAAAAAATCAATTATTTAAGAGGCTTTTTTGTAATTTGTTGATTTTTGACGTAATCATGATTTTTTTCATTATAATGTTATTCTCATTTTAAATACTGAACATTATTTGCTTCAGATTGAACTGTTTTGATTTTTACTTTCTCTTACCCAGAAGGTAGAGAAAGTATTGTTTTTGGTTCAAATTTTCGAACGCGATATTTTCTTATATTTACACGTTTTTAGGTCCCCTGCATACGAAAATCATGTTTTTAGCAAATGGTCTGTGTGTATGTCTGTGTGTGTGTGTGCGTCTGTGTGTTTGTGTGTGTGTGTCTGTTATCAGCATATCTCAAAAAACAAATTATGGCAGAAAGTTCAAACTTGGTATTCTAAATGTGTATCATATAGAGATGCTACAGTAAGCTTTTCGTTAAGATCAAGCAAATGGTTCGTGTACAGGGACAATCAAGAGAATTTTAATACATTACGTCTATGGGGGAAATTGCATGTAAGTAGAGTTTAACGTCTATAGATTGCACTAAACCAAATGAAACGAATATATATTTTATGTAATAGCGATAGTTAACTGGGAAAAAAAATTGTGTATGTAGGAGCCTCGCCTCCCCCCCCTGGGGGGGAAGTCCCCCCTCGAGGGGAGTAAATTTCTCATGATGGGTATCTTTCAAAAGTGCTCGCTAATACCTTTAAAACGAATGGTTGAACCATCGATCTGCGATAATTTTAAACAAAGTTATCGATTTTTTTTTTACTTTTAACGAAAAAAAAACTTAGAAAAAAAATCGTTTTTTTTTTTTTTTTTTTTAATATTGAGAATACAATGGACTTTTTTTGGATATTTGGTGTTATACTTTTTCTCTAATATGGAAATCGTCTGCATTATCATAAAAGATAATTTTTTTTAATAATATTTTTAATAAATTATTTTTTAAAAACAGAATTTTTTTTTAATAACCGAATTAAATTCTGTATAAATGTAGGTGCATTAATGAAACGGGGGGTTAACTCACACAGAACTAATTATCATATAAAACTCTTCGGAAGCCAAATATGAATTGTTTAACACAGGTTTACATAACAGTACTCGTTATCTTACCTTTTAATCTGCAACCTGTATTTATAGTAATAAATTTCAGGGTAAGAGAAAGTCGTGTGAGTGACACACCAGATTATTTTTAAATGACTTCAATGCGTTTGCGGCTGGTAGATATTATCCATGTGACGGCCTTTGAAAAGAGCAAAATTGTAATCTTGTTTTCGCTGCATAGTTTTTTCAGTGCACTAAATTAATATTTATTTCAACTTAAGATTGAAAATGTAACTGTGTAAGGATTATAATCATTAATAATATAATTTACGACCTTCAAACTTGAAAAACAAGCTAAAATTCCACAAGTATACAATTTTGAATTTTAATTTTTATTACGGAAAAATGAACAGCTCAGTGACCGGATATATGCGTCAGCGGCGGTAAGGTGTTTAAATCCAAATTTCCTCACAGTGGCATAGATTGGACCATACGTTGCTTATGTCAAAAACATAGCGAAGAATTGATTTGCCTTGCCATATATACTTCTGAATCACTCGTTGGAGCTGGGTTACAGGAAGTTTTCAGAAAATTTAATGTTATTTCAGACTGTCGGTACAGTGCCCTTTGGTTTAGATTTCAAAAATTTAAATTAATGTTAAGAAATAGAAGGAATATTTAAAAAAAAAATAAATAAAGCACAAAAGTGAACAAAATGTGTGCCATTAACTTTAATAAAACAAAGCATGACATGGCAAAGAAACGCAAACATTAGTCATGTTTGCCCAGTATGTCATCTCAGGACAATCTACAGTATAGTTCACAGTCTGTATTAGAACCAAAAGAAAAAAAGCAATGTTTGTTATCCGTACAGCATTATCTATTAAAATGAAAAATGAAACCTATTTCATATGTAATCGGAAGGACACTACTCGGTGGTTTTTGTATAAAGTTGCTTCTTTATAAGAAGATAAACTTATGAAATGCACCAAAATTACAAATAATGTTGAACGTAAAGAATTCCTCGAGCGAAGAAATTTAGTTTCTAAAGAAGCAAAGTATCATTCAAGGTGCTATATATATTTAACAAATTGCCTACGACCATCAAGGGAAGTAAAAAAAAGAATAGGTCAGGTTCATCTGTGAAAGTATATGGCTTTTACTTCTGTTGCAGGATTCGTAAGAGAAAAAAACAGGTCTTTGAATGTGGAAACACTGACTTTTTTTCAAAATGTTTCAACATAAAACTCAATATAAGTTTAGCAAATCTTCTGGGCATGGAAAGTAAAGAACTTCCAAATACATATACTATTCGCTTACTTGAGAGAATTCTCGACCGCTTCTTACAACTCAAAGCTCAACTTTGAGGCAGAGATTACTTTCTGTATCAAGATGGTGCTAATATATTCTAAAATGTTTAGTCTGACAATCTTGATTATAGTGCTATTGTTTGAGGAAGATTCATAAAACAAATTAGTAAAGTAATAACCCAGCAGAAAATTACTTTTGATAGTTACCTGTATGATGATTGACAAACTGCAAGCGTACCTCCAGAACTTCTGGCTCTAGTGTGTTAGCGATTTCATGGTTACACTTCATTACCGATTGCAACTAGAGCAACTCAGCGTGCTTTGACTATCAGCCAGTTAACAGTTTTCAACCATCGTAAACATATTCTGAGAGGCAACGTTATCAAATCATATTATCACTGATAGAAGAGATGGAAATTTAGATATTTCATGGGCAGCTTTTCATGCTTCAAGAAAAAAGTCCATATCGTTTGAATTAACTCATTGTTCTCTTTTACGTCTTTCAATGAAAGTTTTTTCTGGCGATGCTGAAGCATGCGATGGAACAAAAAAAAAATTACTACATTTTTAAATACAGGGTAAACTTTTGTCATATGTCTAAATCAGCCTCTATTAGCTTTGACAAAATCTGTCCAGTGGAACTGGCCTGATTTTTACGTTGATTCCAAGTTTGTAGCCATACTTGAAGTTTTTTGAAGTACAGGTCTTTTTTGAAAGCGCTTGACCAGATTCTAGAAGATAGTGGTTGGACTACTTTGTTTCAAATTCTGGAATCAAGACAGAAAAGAGCAAAAACATCTCTTAAAGTTAAACATGTCACAAAAGCAAGTTAAGCAGAAGACTGCTGTGGTTTTAAACATGCTACGTGAAGAAGTGTTTATGCTACAAAATACAAAGATTTCGTTTGAAAAATAGATTGATGAAAAACGTTCAAACTGTCCAACTTTTCGATTCTAGCTTCTAGTGTTAAACCTAAAGCTACTTGATGGTAACTACGAATTGTATAAACAAACGCTAAAAAAAATTAGCACCTGATTTTTTTTTTTTTTTTTTTTTTTTTTTATGGACCATACCAACTATGTTCGCTGGTTGCCTGTCTATATAAAAGAATTAGTAGAACGTAAGGACACAACACCCAGTGTATATGATTACTTTTACAGAGGTCAGTTTGTTATCCACAAAACAAACAATCCTTTTTCTGTACTCGCTGTCGATCAAGTTCATGAGGAAGACCATTCCCTTATAAAACGAAATAGTGGTGCTGTTGGTCTTTTGCAAGATACAGCCATGTTGAGGAGATGGATGCTCTCTGGGCCGCAAATAGTTAATATTATATACGAGTTTTAGTCTAGAAGCATGATTAACAGTACTGACAGGTCTTTTCACCATGAACAGCATGTTGCTTATCAAAGAAAGTTCAGGATGAAATAGATGATTTAAAAAGAAGCTTTTATAAGTAGTGTGAATGCCCCACCATAAAATATACATAGATAAATGTATTGGAATTAAAAAGTATCTTATTCAGAAGATATTAAAAAAGAGGAAATCGAAATCGGACCATTAGGAGTTCAGATGCAAAAAGAATTACGCTTCTATATGGCAGTTGACAGCAGCCATCTTTGATGGCCGCTATCGGGGTGTTCTGCACAGATTTTCAAGTGGCTCCCTATCTGGAAATTTATATTTTGGCACGAACTTTGACCACAGAAGGTGGCATATTCCAATCAAAAAGTGCAGCTTTTTGGCTTTTTTTGTCGTGTACCAAACGTACTATAAGTAGTGTTAGTGTCACACGATATAATATACATAGATAAATGTATAGAATTTAAAAAGTACCTTATTCACAAGGTATTAAAAAAAAAAGAAAATTGAAATCGGATCACTTGGAGTTCAGATACAAAAGAATTAGCGCCCCTATATGGTAGCTGACGGCGGCCATCGTTAATGGCCATCATCGGGGTGTTCTGCACGGATTTGCAAGTGGCTCCCTATCCAGAAAGTTATCTTTTGGCATCTACTATGGCCGCAGAAAGTGGCATATTCCAATCAAAAAGTGCAGCTTTTTTTTGTGTGCACCCAACGTACTAAAAAGAATCGTTTTAGTTAAAAAAATCGAACAGAATTTTGCAGAGATTTTGCATCTTATAATGTAAAATTACAAAGTTATTTATTAACCATATTACTTATTACTTGAAACTAGCTGGATTTTTCTGCTTCATTAGCCACTATACTTAAATGAATTATATAAAAAAAGATTAATAACTATATTTTAAATCTCTTTACAAATAAAATTTAAAAACAATTTCATTAAAACCTCGCTTTGCGTTATCCGCCGGCGTCTGAACCGGGTATTGGGTATTTCAATTTAAGTGCCAACTGGACTGTAATTGGTACTGCTAATATTCAAGATATAATTTCTTCGGACAAACATTTTTTCGGATTGATAGTCACGCTATGACAGTTGGCAGCACCAGACAATTTTCCAGCTAAAAAAGTTTAATTTAAAAAATGATAATAATGATAATAAAATAAATAAATAACTAATCAAAACTTCAAAAACCGGATACTGCAAAGACACTGAAAGTTTTTTTTTTTCCTATGGATTTTCATCTTTTTTATTAATTATCTGCAAAAAGTAAGGTATTAGTCCTTTGAAGGCCAAACCCACGACCTTTGCGTTATTAGCATGAAGCTCTAATCAACTGAACCAGTAAGCCACAGTAAGAATTTTTATATTTACATTTTTCTTTATCTCTAGAAACGATCATTTCAGAAATTTATAGATTTTAATAATAAAAAAAAAAAAAAAAAAAAAAAAAACCTGATCGAACTATAGGGGAACTGGGAAAGAAAATTATGGTTTTCGATGACTATAGGGCATACTGTTAAAATTTCTCTAAACTAATGCCCTAACCACGGCAAAAAATGTGAAGAAGGAAATAAATTAAAAAATTAAGAATATATCTATATATATTTCTCTTGGGCTTTGGATTTTGATAAAAGTTTGGGGTTAAGTGTTTCTGGGGGTGAAAATTCGAATAGACTTTTCCTAATAGACTTAAATCTAATTATCGCATAGACTTAATTCTAATCTTCAGGAAAATTTAATTTTGCTTTCTTAACCATTTATTCTAGCAAATTCGAGAAAATATTTTACAACTATCCTCATAACAATAATTTGTTTTATGATTTTAACTTTATCTTTAAAAATAATGTACTTATCAATAACATATTATCACTCTATAAAAAAAAATCTGGCAACATCTGACCTCTGATATTAATCGTCATATATAACACATTCCATATTGATTGTCACATGAAATGACCATGAAATGCTGATTCAAATGCTTGCATGAAATTTTGATTAAATGTACATCTATAATGTCATTTAAGTTAATATAATGCATAATTTCTGTTTGTAATTATGAAATAAATCGTAATTTGCATTAAGATTCTATTATAACAATAGTTTTAGACTGTGGAATCATTCTGGAGGTAATGAATCAAAATTCTTTGTGATAAATATTTCTAACACATCTGTAAAATATATGTGCGATCATATAATTATAATGTTAGGTATGCCTTATTATCAATTTTGAAATGGAGATTAAAATAAAGTTTGCTCTAAATTCAGTGTTTTTAATGAGAGTAAAATTCTGTGTCATTTTTTTTTGCTTATTATTATATTTTTATTATTCAATTTTTGACTTCTTGTGAAAACCATAAGAGCACTTTCCAAAAATCGCGGATTTTAAAAGATATTTCTCTAATTTCAAGATAGAAAATCAATTTTAAGCCGCACATAATGTCCTTTAGGCAAAGTTTACGGTAATCCTATTTCAGTTAAGCTGCTTAAAATAGAATTATGAATCATCCAGTGGGATTGGAATAGTTTGAAGTATATACATATAAATATGTATATGTATCAGCAATAAAAGCATATATTCAAATGGAAAAATTTTCTTTTCTAAATATACAATATGACAAACTTAAAAAGGAGTAATTTTTTTTAACTTAATGTTACTCATATTAACATCATATTAACTCAAGAAAAAAAAAAAAAAAAAAAAAGAAGAACCATGCGCTTGGCACAAATTATTAACGATTTTCAACTATACGTACGCATTGAATCGTTTAACTTTCAATGTACTTCATCTTCGTGATCTCACAGCAGACAGACTGGAGGGCAGAAAGTCAGACAAACGTATTGAAAATACTCACTTTTAAATATTGTTGGAAAGTGTTAAAACTTTTAGCAAACACAGAAATGCAATATCTAATTGTAGTTCTTAATGTCTGAAACAAGAATCTAAATATTTTACTTTAACCCTATAAATCTTAAATATAATCATATTTTATTTCATAAGAAAATGTGTTTATGCACATTTGAAAAAGAAATGTCAAATTTATTAGGATTCGTGCAGTACAATGTTATTTAAATATGATTTATAAAAATGTTTCTCATTAAACGCAATGCTTTGACCCATTTTCGGGTAAACCTTTATACAAACAGGTTGTGCTAGTTATATCATTTTATATAGGAAACAAGAACTTGAATAACATATATCATTTGGAAGAAATTCTTGAAATATTTGCATACGTTACAGGTGGACAAGCGGACAGATAGACCGACGGACAGAAAGATTGACCGATAGATTAATTCAACTCAAATCACTTTTAAATATTGCTCAAAAATGGTGGAAACTCTTAAAAGAAACAAAAGTACAACTGCAGCAACTTCCAGTTATATCACTGAATGTATAGGAGTATTATTTGAGGTCCAGTAAATCCTAATGCTAATTATACTTTATTCTACAGAAAACGTTCTTTTTTTATTTGGGGGGGGGATATGAAAAATAAATGTTAATTTCATTACAATTTGAGCAGAATAGAGGCTTTATAGTCGAGGTTATAAAAATACTCTTACAGAACACAATTTCTCTAGTTTGGGTATCCCTGTACACAATCAGTGTTGGTATTTACTATATTTTCAATAGGGAACATTCCATAGTGAATTTGAATAACATAGATCAATTTCATGAAATTCTATGAATATTTATGGGAATGAAAATGTGGACAGACAGACAAACCAAAGTCATAAAACTCTTTTCAACTTTATTAGAAAGTGTTAAAAATAAATAAATAAAAATATGAAAACATAATGTTATTATAAAATATAATGTTTAAGCATTTTTATTTCGTACCATAATCTTACCAACATTTGTTATATATTAGATAAACTAGTACAATATTGAAATTTTTGTAAGGATTATTATTAACGTTTTTAATACTTCCCAATAAAGCTGAAATAAGTTTATGACTTACAAAGGAACTCTTTCAAGTGCTAATCGCTGATTTTCTTGAAACAATTACAGAAAGTAGTTTACGCTGCACCACTGGTTAAAAGAAAAAAAAAAAAAAAAATTAGCTACTGAATCGCGACAGGAAAACCACAAAAAATTATTAAAATTTGCGTTTTCAACGCCAGATACGAAAAAGTCATCGCCAAATCACATTAACAATTTTTCAATGATGATAAGGATTTTAACTACAGGAGGGTAGTATTTTCTATCGCTCTAAGGGTTACTGAAGCAAAGACGCCATCCCCTCTGCGGAGGATCAAAATTATGGTGGCATATCTCCAGAACATCCCTAGGATTGAATACAAGGCCGTTTCCAATTTCCCGTTGCGTAGCTATAGTGAGACGTTAAACCCACTCAACATATTTTGTGAAATTTAGAAGTTTCTATTCAGAAAAAGTGACGCTATGTTTTGTGTTAGATCTAATATTTTCAGTTATTTTATGCCATGTTTCAATATTGCATGTATTTAAAATAATGCAATTTCAATTTCAGATTTACTTTTATATTACTTCAGATTACACTTACATGTAATCTGGAGTGATTTAATGTCTGGAGTGATTTAATGTCTGGAGCATTTATATAGATTTGCAGATGATTAAATCCTTTCCGTGGAGGATCAAAATTGTGATGGCATGTCTCCGGATCACCTCTAGGGGTGTGTCCCAGACCATTGCCAATTGCCCATCTGCGCAGCATTAGTGCGACGTAAAACCCAACCACAACCACAACAACTGCAGACGATCAAAAATTTAATCTGATTTATAATATTTGATTGAGCATTTGAACACTTTATTATTAGAATATTTGATTGAAATTAATACTGAAATAAATAAATCAAAATTAAAATATTTAAAATATTTGAGGTTGAGTAGGTTTTAATTCGACTAGAGCTATGCAATGGGCAGTTGGCTATTGTCTGGGGTACATTCCTAGGAATGGTGCGTAGATGCTCTATCACAATTTTGATCCTTCGCGGAGTGGATTATTAAAAATTGGTAGGTAGGTAGGTAGGTAAGTTGGGTTTAACGTCGCACTAGTACAGCGCAATTGGTAATCGTCAATTTTTATCCTCTACGCAGGGGACATATTAAAAATTGGAAAAACAGGGAATTGGAACAACTACTAATTTATGGTTTCTTAAACTTCTGGCAGCTTATTTTAATATAAGTTTACGTTAGCATATTTTTTCAAAGTTAACAAAAATTTTGTGAAAATAGGTATTAGAATCTTATATGGTTGGTTGGTTGATTGGGTTTTACTTCGCACTATTGTTGTACGATGGACAATTGGCAAAGATTTGGGACTCACCCTAGAGGTGGTCCGGAGATACGCCATCACAATTTTGATCCTACACGGAAAGGAGGGCTTCCCCGCTTCGGTAACCTGCAGAGGTATAATTTTGATGCGAACATGGAGGACATTGCGGCCACGACAGATTTTACGTGCATTAGCCATCATTAGTATACACGACATTTTTGTCCTGCTCGAGTACCAAATCCGCAATCTTTCAATAAGGAAAGGGCACGTGACGTCACTCGCAGTCAAGTTATGGGTAAAGTTGCATAACATTGACATTTCCACCAATACAGGTTGATCTTTTGCCACTCGAGAGTGGCAAAGATTGATTGACGGAGCGTTTGTTTGTAAACATGCCCTTTCCTTATTACAAGCTCGGCGCTCTACTGACTGGGCTACCGTGTCCCGAATTTTATATGGAAATTTATAGAATTTTTAACTGCGAAAACTTGCTGGTTTAAAAATAATTGTTACGCTGCATGCAGGCACTCCGTGGCCGAGTGAATGTGTTACTCTCGCTAATCGCTTTCGAGTGTAGAAGGATGGGTTCGATTCTCCCACTGATTCTGGGTGTTTTTTTTAAATTTTTTGTAGGATATCTATCCTCCTCTCGACGATATTTGCAGGGGGGGGGGGTGTCGAATCAAGCCTGCAAATCGGATGTATACTTTAAAAATAAATAACGTACGCAGAATGGAACCATTTATCTTTTGCAGATGTCTCCGAACCACCCATAGGTTAAGCCCCTTCAAATGTCTCCCTTCTCTGGGAAAAGCCTTTATTTTGAAAGCATTTTTTAAAGTTTTAAAAAATTGTAGAAAGAAAATTATTAATGTATAAAATTTTATTTTTAGTCTTTATTTATTAGGAATGAAAAAATACATCCATAATTGGATAATTGTAGCAATTTTTAACGCTTCTCTATTGTAAAGGTCCCCTGATCTGGTCAGCTTACCCTAGGGGTGAATCATAGACCGTCGTCAATTTTCTACTGCATAGCTCAGTTGTAATGTTGAATCTATTCAACCTCAACGTTAACCGAGCTGAGAGCAAGCCATTTTATGTTCACACTTTGTTAATTCTTTTCATGTCTCCGGACAAAATTTAGGGTAGAATCGTAGATCGTTTCCAAATGCTCATTGCGTAGTTCTAATGTGATATTGAAACCACGCAACTTATTTTCTGTGCCGCTGTTTGTTCGTCGAAGGTTCATATTGCCCAATGTCTTATAAAAAGAAATGCGTTCTAATTTGAAATTATCTCATTTTGGTTTTAAATGAGCAGCTTTGTGCTTTAATATATAATGTTCTATTTTATTTCAATTTACATAAAAGTCCTGATCATATTTTTTGTAAATGTCGTTATTAAAAACTTAATGGATGGCTGGCTGGTAAAATTTTATATTGCACTGGTGTTGTGCAATGGGCAATTGGCGACGATCTGGGACATACCCCTAGAGGTTTTCCGGTGACATTCCATCACAATTTTGATCCTTCGCGGAAGGAATGGCTCTCCCGCTTCGATGATCCCCAGAGGTATAATTTTGATGGAAACATGGAGGATATTGCGACCACGAAAGATTTAACGTGCACCAGCCACCATTAGTATACACGACGGTCTTTGGCCGGCTCGAGTACCGAACCCGCAGTCTTCCAATTACGGATCCGGCGCTCTACCGACTGGGCTACATTGGCCCCCTTGGCATTAATAATTTCGCAATTTTGTCATTGACACAGTATACTTAATTGAAATGCTTAATTTTATTTAGAATTTCAACTATATAAGTCGAAATTTGATAAATTATCGGGGTTTTGTTAATCTGTTCTGAATTCTCAAGTATTCGGCTGCGTATATAGTTCGTTTGGCTATGAAAGAGAAAGAAGAACATCTGCAATTAGTTTATCTTCGTAGCAATGAAATGTCCAAGAATGCCGTCGTGAAAAAGGCGCTTTTTTGGAAATATTGCAGACATGCTCTCATTTTTAATAATTTTTTCTAGGTTATCTAATGCGACTCGGCTGCAAATATTTTAGGAAAATACCATTTATGAATAAATCTGATGCCAGATTTTTTTTTTTTTTTTTTTTTTTTTTTTCAGGAAAATCGGCGATTAGCACTTCAAAGAGTTCCCTTGTTAGTTTCGTCTTGTTGTCAGTCTTTCTACCCTCTAACTTTTGAAAATATTCATGGAATTCCTTTAAACTGACGTAAGTCATTCATGTTCACTATAGGGCCCATAAATCTTATAGGCCCAATTGAAAATTGTTAAAATTGTTTGCGTACAAAGACAACTGAAAGAACTCCAAAGCTTTGATTTCTATGATAGATTTTACAATTAATCCATTATTAAAAAACGTTATTTTGCGCAAATTATAATGAAATTGACATTTATTATTCGTGTGCATAGAAAGGATGATTTCAACAAAACATAGTATTATTAACATTAAAATTTACAGGGCAACACAAAAATATCCCGATACATTAAGAACTCTAACTAAATTTTCCGGAATTTTCATTTTTTAATTTTCATTGAGTATTCTAAACACATTCTAAGAATATTTAAGAGTAATTATATATTCAATTCCTATATATTTAGTAAACATGTATTCTATAATTATGTATTCATGTTTGTCTTTCTGTCCATCTGTCTATCAGTCAGTCAGTCAGTGCTTTACCGTCCGTAATTTTTTTAATCTCTCTCTCCATCTCCCCCTCTCTCTATCTTTTTACACACACACACACACACACACACACACACACACATATATATATATATATATAGTATGTCACATGCAATGGATCATTTTGTTAATATAATCATTCAGCAGAAACTTGTGGGTAATATATATATATATATATATATATAATGCAAAATATTTCATTAATCAACTAAATCAAAAATAAAATAGCTTAATAAATTGAAAAATAACTCATTTATGCATATTAAAGTAAATGTAAATAAATGTAGTTATTTTTCTCTAACAAATTGCTTCAATTAATTTTATTAATTTAAAAGATGAATTTAAACTCAAAAACAATTTTGACCGCATAATCCTTACTGTACATGAAATAAGTTAACATGACCATAAAAAAAATGTAAGTAATAATTTTAAGGTATTTCATTTTATTTTAATAGATAATATCATAGATTAAAATATAATTAATTTTTGTTTTTATCCTTCAAGTAGAATAGTATAGCGAAAGCTTTAATGCTTGACATAAAAAATTTTAATTAAATATTATTGATTTTTTTCTTTTACGTTAATGTTGTTAAAATATCGTGTGTAGCATTGCATAAAATATATTATAATTTTTATCTAAGAAAATAATAAATTTCTTAATTTTATTATTTTAGAATTATGCTTAAATATGACTTTTATATTTTAATGAATTAAATAGTTACATGAAAGAATAATCCATTTACATATATACATATTCTAAAACATTACAGAAAATTAAGCTTTGTCGTTACAAAACATTCTTCTCTCATATTCTCTAAAACAGTGCACCTACTGTTTAAATATATATATATATATATACATATATATTTAAAAAAAAAAAAAAAGCTTCTTAGAACAATGATTTTAAAGATGCAGTTTGAGGCTATTTAATCCAATAGTTTCTTAGATATAATCATACGGTAAATCGCAGAATGTGAATAACTGTAATGGACTTATTGCCTGATATTCACTCAGATTGAATCAGCATACCTTTCCAAAATAACAACCCCTTTATCAAGTTGAAAGCATTTATCTATTATTGAAGCTAAGATATATCCTTCCAGTAAACGGAAGAAATTAGAGAATTTTAATGCCTCCTATTCGCCGATATAAACCAAATTTAAGCCAGAATTACTTTCGTGAAGTTCATCTCACACTTGAAATTTAGCATCCCGTAAATGAGAAAAAAAGTTGTTATGACAATGACACCTGTTGGACAATATGCACCTGATTTCAACTGCTATAGGTTTTCATAATTGCTTCATCACAAATTATATTTTTTTGTACACTACAGAAATATATATTGCAGAAGGTGAGATAGAGTTTCCCTTAGATTGGGGTAACTGCTGCATTGCAAGCCTTCTTGTTGGACAATATTAATCAAAAGTTTATTGTAATAAAGTTTTGAAAATAATACATTAAAATAAAGCTTCATTAAGTTTTTTGAATTATTTCTTGATCTAGGTGTGCCAAAAAAGTTTTGCCTCACACAAGAAACTTCTTTCGAAAATGGAGAAAGCAAATTCGGGTTCTCTTTTATATAACAGAAAAAATATCATATGTCCAAAATTGAATACATTTTTAAATGTCCTATTTGGGTTTGGGAAAGAATTTTAGTGCAGGAAAGACTTAAGTGTATATATTAACTCTTATACCGGAACATCGGTCTCTGAGACCGCTAAAGGTTAGGCTTAGTGTAGGGACTTGCGGATGCAGGTTCCTAGAACAGAGTACCGGCACGTTTGGCGTAAAATGTCCAAGACGCCAAGGGTGTCTAACTGAAGCACTAGTGCGGCGTAAAATGCACTTAATCTGTATGATGTATCTATTTCAGGTTTAAAAAATATTATATTGAACAGTGAAGAATTCAAGAAAGATCCTGAATTTGTTCAAGTACTATTAGGAAATGCTGTTGCCGAGCGAAAATTGCAAGAGGAAGAAGAAAAAGAAAAAGAAAGAGAAGATAAAAAGGAAAGAATGAAGCAAGATAAAGAATTCGAAAAAATAAAGCAAGATAAAGAATTTGAATTTGAAAAAATGAAAGTTGAAGCTGAAAAAGAAATCGAGCTCGCTAGAATTCAAGCTCAAAGTCGAGGTGAATCTGTTCCACTAAATTATTTACCGGATTTAAGCAATTCAAAGAGGAAGTTTACGTTGCCAAAATTGGAATTTAGACAATTTGGCGATGACTTAAAAGATTGGCTTCCTTTTTGGAGTCAATTTGAGCAGGTGCATAAAGATGAAGATATCGCACCGGAAGATAAATTTCAGTATTTAGTGCAAGCCACGGTTGCTGGTTCCCGTGCAAGAGAAGTAGTTGAAAGTTTTCCGCCAACTGGCGCCAATTATGAAAAAGCGATTGAAAGCCTGAAATCTCGCTTTGGAAGAGAAGACCTCTTAGTCGAAGTATACGTTAGACAGTTACTAAAATTAATTATTTCTGTTCAAATTAAGGAAATGTTTTCATTAACTTCTCTATATGACAAACTTGAATTGTATCTACGTGCATTGGAAACATTAGGTGTAACCACGGATAAATGTGCATCTATATTGTATCCCATGGTTGAATCTTGCTTCCCAGCTGATTTTTTAAAGGCTTGGAATCGTAGTAACATTTCTCATTCAAACACTGATGCTAAAGAGAAGTTAAATAATTTAATGGAATTTCTTAAAAAAGAAGTTGAAGGCGAAGAAAGGATATCTTTGGCAGTAGCTGGTTTCGGTTTAGGAAAGAGCCAAGAAAACAAACCTTTAAAAAGGAAGCAATACAATTTTGAAAATTTGAAAAGCAAAGTACCTACTGCTGCGGGTTTATTAACGGCCACTTCAAATAGAGAGGTGAAGAAATCTTGCGTTTTTTGTGATGGCAAACATTCAAGTTCAGATTGTTTTTCAGCTCAGAAAATGAGTTTAGCAGAAAAACAAAAAATAATTAAAGATAAACGTTGTTGTTTTGCCTGTTTATCGCCAACTCATACTATTAAGAAATGCAGAGCTGTTCTAAAGTGCGTGATCTGTTCTAAAAAGCATTTTCCTCTAATGTGTGATGTACTTGATACACAAAAAAGGGCTGTAGAAAAGAAAGAAGAAAAACCTGCAGAAAATGATGTTAGTATGTCCAATTTCAACATACGAAGTCCAAAGATATTTCTTCAAACCGTGAAAGCCAAATTAATCTCTGGCAATAAACAGAAAACTGTGAGATTGCTCTTTGATTCCGCATCGCATAAGTCATATATTCTGGAAAGTGTAGCCAAAGAAATGAATTGTATACCAATTCGCCAAGAGAAAATGGTTCATTCCCTTTTTGGCGGCGTTATCACTAACGAGGTCAAGCAAAACTGCTATAAAGTGACATTGAAACATTTGAAAGAAAATTTTGGCTGCAATTTCGAAGTTTTGGATCAGTCTACAATATGTGAAAATATAAGACCGGTTTTTAAAGGCCCTTGGATGAAAGAGTTAGAAGAAAATGAGATTAATTTAACGGACTTTGGTGACAAATGTGAAGCGATCGATATTCTCGTCGGAGCTGACGTCATGGGAAAAATGTTGACAGGAAAAAGTAAGGTATTATCGTCGGGTCTCGTGGCTTTAGAAACATACTTAGGTTGGACCTTAATGGGAAAAGTACCGCCTGGAAAAGCCTCGGAAGAAAACTTGGCGATGTCAGTGTTATCGCTATATGTAAATGAAGCTGAAATCTCAAATCTATGGAAGTTGGATTTAATTGGAATCTATGATCCTATTGAGAAGAAGTCCAAACACGAGACTGATATTCAGACTAAAGAGCATTTTTTAGAAACAGTGGCAGTTAATAGAGAGGGCCGCTATGAAGTTTGTTTGCCATGGGCTGATGATAAGTCGCCTTTACCCGACAACTTGAGTTTGGCGAAGAAACGGCTCGAATACACAACAGCAAAGCTTATAGCGATGAACATGTATGAAAAATATGAAGATGTGTTTCTGAGCTGGATTAATGAAGGCATAATTGAGGAAGTTCACAAAAACGAAGTAAACTCTTATGGCAATTACTTACCTCATCATGCTGTAATAAAACCTAGTAGCAGCACTACTCCAATTCGCCCAGTGTTTGATGCTTCAGCTAGATTAGCAAATTATCCTTCTTTAAACCAATGCTTGGAATGTGGTCCTAATCAAATGGAACTTATCCCAGATATTTTACTTCGATTCAGGGAAAAAGAATTTGGCGTTATCGCCGACATTAGAAAAGCTTTTCTGCAAATAAGCATTCGTAAAGACGACAGAGATTTCCTGTGTTTTTTATGGTGGGAAAACTTAGAAGGTAAGAAACTAAAAGTATTTCGCCATACAAGAGTTGTTTTTGGTGTTAAATGCAGTCCTTTCCTTTTGGCTGCGGTAATTGAGTATCATATTCGGCGTTGTAACGGATTTGAAGAATCTTTAAAGAAAAGGCTTTTAGAGAGCTTCTATGTAGATAATGTCGTTACCAGCGTTAATAACAAAGAAGAGTTAGATAAGTTTATCGTTAATTCTAAAGCTTTAATGGCCAAAGGTTGTTTTGATCTTAGAGAATGGGAATGGTCTGGCGACTGTAATGAGACTAGTTCTAAGAAAGAGACTCAAGTATTAGGTCTTATTTGGAATAAAGAGCTTGATACATTGAAGATTAACATGAAATGGTTAGACAACATTAATATGGAAAAATTAACAAAAAGAACTATGTTGTCTGTCGTCCACAAAGTTTTTGATCCTTTTGGCTTCACCTCACCAGTCATGCTTTATCCAAAAATAATGTTACAAAAAGCATGGAAACTAGGAATGAGTTGGGATGAAGAGATAACTGGTGAGCTTCATAAAGAGTTTATGCAGTGGTTTCAAGAACTGAAGTATTTGACTGATATACAGATACCTAGGTTTATTCGAGTATCTTCCGAAGATTTAAGCAACTGCACTATTCACACGTTTGTTGACGGAAGCAAAGATGCCTATGGTGCAGTTACATTCCTTAGAGTAGAGGATGGTAATCAAATTAATTTATTTTTGCTTGCAGCAAAGTCTCGAGTGGCTCCGTTAAGAGGTGTAACTATTCCTAGAATGGAACTTCTAGCTGCTGTAATTGGAGCGAGACTGACGAATTCGGTTATTGAAGCTCTTGGTTGGAGAAATGTTATGTCTCATTATTGGAGTGATTCTGCAACGGCTCTAGCATGGATACAGCGAGAAGAAAATTGGTCCGTTTTTGTAAGAAATAGAGTGCAGGAGATCAGAAAACTGAGTGATCCTTCATCATGGAGACATATAACGGGGGAGAAGAATGCTGCAGACTTGCCCTCCAGAGGATGCAAAGCAAAGCATCTAGTCTCATCAAAATGGTGGGAGGGTCCACAATGGATGAAAGATGGTTCTGAATTTCGAACAATGATGGATTTCTCCAATCGCGATTGGAATGAGGAAGAAATTGAAAAGGAAAAACCTAGAAAAATTTGTATACTGACAAATACTGAAGCTATTGTTGATGAAGACTGGTACTATAGATACTTTTCTAGTTATGATAGAATTATTCGTCTTGTTGCATGGATCCTTCGTTTCAAGCACAACTGCAAGAATTTAAATTGGAGGAAGCATGGTGAATTGACAGCCCCAGAAATTCATGAAGCAGAAATGAAGGTTTTACTTCTAATTCAGAATGAGTCTTTTCCTCAAGAAGACGAAAAGAGATTGAAAACTTTGCAAACGTTTAAAGACGAGCTTGGTGTCATTAGGCTGAAGACGAAAATTATTTATCGAAAGGATAGTGAAGATTTTCTTAAACCTATTGTTCTTCCATCAAAACATGAAGTAGTAAAACGGCTAATTTATAAAGCACATGTTGAGAACTGCCATGCTGGTGTCCAGATACTATTAAATATACTTCGAGAAAAGTATTGGATCCTAAACGGCAGAAAGGCGGTCAAAAATGCTGTAGCCAGCTGCACTGCATGTAAAAGATTTCGGTCAAAGAACTTGGAAGTAATCAGTCCTCCACTTCCTGAAAACAGAGTTAAAGATGCTGCAGTTTTCCAGATAATTGGTGTTGATATGGCTGGGCCATTATTTCTCAAGGATAACAAGAAAAGCTGGGTTTTAATTTTTACTTGCGCAGTATACAGAGCAGTCCATTTGGAGCTTGTTACTTCTGCTTCAACAGATGCGTTCTTAATGGCCTTTAGAAGATTTACAGCTCGCAGAGGAAGATGCTCTACTGTATACTGTGACAATGGTTCAAATTTTGTAGGAGCAGCCAACTATTTCAAGAAACTAGACTGGGAACGCATACGAAAACATGGAGCTGTCAACTCTATTGATTGGAAGTTCAATCCTCCAACTGCTGCTTGGTGGGGCGGTTGGTGGGAGAGATTAATTCGAATTCTAAAAGATCTCTTGAAAAGAGTATTAGGGCTTGCACGTCTCGATTACGAAGAAATGATGACGGTTTTAGCTGAGTGTGAGAAGGTAATCAACTCAAGACCTCTTACTTACATCTGTGAAGAGGATGCTGTAAAACCTATTTCGCCATCGATGTTCATCCAAGATATGCATGAATGCAGTCTTCCTGATTTGGATGCTGTTGAGCAAAATTTTTTGTGTAAAAGGCTCAAATACAGACAAACCATTCTCAAAAATTTACGAAGCCGTTTTAGATCTGAATATCTTGGTGCTCTTATTCTACGTAAAAGTAAAAGCAAAAAGTCAGACAAACATACCGTTACTGTTGGCGAAATTGTTATGGTGGGAGCCGATAATAAAAAGAGAATCTACTGGCCTTTAGGTCGTATCACTGAGGTTATACCAGGTAAAGACGGACAAGTACGACTTGTTAGAGTGCAAACTTCCCAAAAGGAGCTCTTACGCCCGATTCAAAGAGTTTATCCCCTAGAGATAACATCTTCTAAAGATCTTCCCATACCGATGACTCTCAGTAAAGTTAAAGAATCAGATAGCATCTCCAAAGTTTCAGACAGTACTACTAGTGAGCAAATGAAGTTTAGTAGAGTTGGCAGAAGAATTAAGGTGCCGGAAAGACTGAACTTGTAGATTATATTAGATATTGTTGATCATTCTACTATTTATTTTACTTTTTATATTTTTTAAATGTAATGTTGCCATCTTTGTATCAGAGTTGTTTTGAATGATAGTTTTTATGTTTTGATTATTATTTATAATCAAAAGGTGGGAGGATGTTGAAAATGTATTATTATGTCTATTATTTATTTTATGAATATTATTATTATTAGATGGCAACGTTAGTTAAAAAAAAAAATGATACTTGGTCTCGTTTAATCGAGAGCTCGTGTGTATTAAATCTTTTAGAATAAGTAATTTACTGTTTTAGAGCAGTAGGTTTTTTCCATTGGGAATAAAGTTTTTTGTATTTTTTAAATGATTTCTTTTTGTAAATAATATTCAACGTAGCTGTGTTCTTTTTCAGCTTCAACTTTCATTTTTTCAAATTCAAATTCTTTATCTTGCTTTATTTTTTCGAATTCTTTATCTTGCTTCATTCTTTCCTTTTTATCTTCTCTTTCTTTTTCTTTTTCTTCTTCCTCTTGCAATTTTCGCTCGGCAACAGCATTTCCTAATAGTACTTGAACAAATTCAGGATCTTTCTTGAATTCTTCACTGTTCAATATAATATTTTTTAAACCTGAAATAGTAACATTTGTGGCGTCTGAGCGACAGGAAGTAGCAACATGTTTCAAGCAATAAAAGGATTTAAGAAAGATGATTTGATATATGTGGCGTCTGAAATTGGCGAAGAAGTACCAGCCAATGTTACTATTTCAGGTTTAAAAAATATTATATTGAACAGTGAAGAATTCAAGAAAGATCCTGAATTTGTTCAAGTACTATTAGGAAATGCTGTTGCCGAGCGAAAATTGCAAGAGGAAGAAGAAAAAGAAAAAGAAAGAGAAGATAAAAAGGAAAGAATGAAGCAAGATAAAGAATTCGAAAAAATAAAGCAAGATAAAGAATTTGAATTTGAAAAAATGAAAGTTGAAGCTGAAAAAGAAATCGAGCTCGCTAGAATTCAAGCTCAAAGTCGAGGTGAATCTGTTCCACTAAATTATTTACCTGATTTAAGCAATTCAAAGAGGAAGTTTACGTTGCCAAAATTGGAATTTAGACAATTTGGCGATGACTTAAAAGATTGGCTTCCTTTTTGGAGTCAATTTGAGCAGGTGCATAAAGATGAAGATATCGCACCGGAAGATACAATTCAAGTTTGTCATATAGAGAAGTTAATGAAAACATTTCCTTAATTTGAACAGAAATAATTAATTTTAGTAACTGTCTAACGTATACTTCGACTAAGAGGTCCTCTCTTCCAAAGCCAGATTTCAGGCTTTCAATCGCTTTTTCATAATTGGCGCCAGTTGGCGGAAAACTTTCAACTACTTCTCTTGCACGGGAACCAGCAACCGTGGCTTGCACTAAATACTGAAATTTATCTTCCGGTGCGATATCTTCATCTTTATGCACCTGCTCAAATTGACTCCAAAAAGGAAGCCAATCTTTTAAGTCATCGCCAAATTGTCTAAATTCCAATTTTGGCAACGTAAACTTCCTCTTTGAATTGCTTAAATCAGGTAAATAATTTAGTGGAACAGATTCACCTCGACTTTGAGCTTGAATTCTAGCGAGCTCGATTTCTTTTTCAGCTTCAACTTTCATTTTTTCAAATTCAAATTCTTTATCTTGCTTTATTTTTTCGAATTCTTTATCTTGCTTCATTCTTTCCTTTTCATCTTCTCTTTCTTTTTCTTTTTCTTCTTCCTCTTGCAATTTTCGCTCGGCAACAGCATTTCCTAATAGTACTTGAACAAATTCAGGATCTTTCTTGAATTCTTCACTGTTCAATATAATATTTTTTAAACCTGAAATAGTAACATTGGCTGGTACTTCTTCGCCAATTTCAGACGCCACATATATCAAATCATCTTTCTTAAATCCTTTTATTGCTTGAAACATGTTGCTACGTCCTGTCGCGGATGCCACAAATGTTAAAGCTACTTAAGAAAATCACCGTTTTCTTCTGCTTTCTAAAAACTAGTGTTATCTACGGACGCCAGTAAATGAAATATTCACACTTTTATCTTCAAAGCGGCTACTCAATTGAATAACACGTACTGCGTTTCTTCTTAAAATTCAAATATCAGTAAAAAAAGAACACAGCTACGTTGAATATTATTTACAAAAAGAAATCATTTAAAAAATACAAAAAACTTTATTCCCAATGGAAAAAACCTACTGCTCTAAAACAGTAAATTACTTATTCTAAAAGATTTAATACACACGAGCTCTCGATTAAACGAGACCAAGTATCATTTTTTTTTTTTTTTTAACTAACGTTGCCATCTAATAATAATAATATTCATAAAATAAATAATAGACATAATAATACATTTTCAACAGATGGCATGTCTCAGAACAACCCTCAGGGGTGAGTCCCGAACCGTCGCCAATTGTCCAAAGCGTGGCACTAGTGCAACGTAAAACCCGCTCAAACAAGGGAAGCTACCCTTGGGGGGTGGCAGTGAGCAGGGAACGGAGCCCCTTAGTGTTGAAAACAAACCTGTAAAATGTTATTAGAATATTAGGAATAATAATTTTTGAGCGCTAACATACACATTACGTAGAAATGTCAGTAATTGAGAATTCTTTCTGAAAGTTTAAGTTCGACTGGTTTTGTTGGTATTAGGTAGAATTAGAATGCTAAGAAGAAAGTTGCGTATGGAGATAGGAGTTTTAGAGAAGTTGCGAGTTTCCAACGGAATTATAGTTTTCGGCGAGTTTTTGACGTTCGAGTTGGATTGGAAAGTATTTTAGGTAAAGTTTTGTTGAGATAATTTATTCAAAGTTTTTTCCAGTCGTCAGATATATTTAAATTATTTGTAGGAAGTCATTCAGAGTCAAATCATTCACAAGCGAGTCATTGAATGGAGTTTCCTTGAGGAGTTATCTGCTCTTTGAAAAGTATATTTTATCAGAAGCTATCATTTTTACCCATTTTTACCCATTGCGCAGTACTAATGCGACATTAAATCCAATCAAACATATAATATTCCCTGTCACCCGTATGATACGTCATGATTGAGAAAGTAAATTTATGGCTGCATGAATTTATAATTTATTGCCACAAAATTTCTCCAAATACACTGCTGTTTGTAAAAAATGCAACACCATGAAGAAATCATCAGAATTAAATGAAATTTGCAGCAAATGTCAATTATAGGATGTTATGCAAAATAGTGAAGTTTCAGAGCCACCGCGCATGCGTGGCGTGCGCAGCGCCCTATGAACTCATGCTGAAAGCGTATAAATAGAGGGCTGTAGCAGGATGTTGAAAATTCTTAATGATTATTTGTTAGTGGCGAACGTTTATTGAGACCTAAGTATGCCTCCACGACGGATGAAGGAGAAATTCCAACAACTTACGGAGTTTGAACGGGGGAGGATTATCGGCCTTAGAGAAGGGGGATTTTCTTATCGCGCAATATGAGCTCGTGTGCAGCGGAACAGTTTCACAGTGATGCGAGTTTAGAAGCAGTGGACCGACGAGCACCGAACAACTCGAAAAACTGGCAGTGGACGACGGAAGGTGACGTCAGCGCTCGACGATCGACACCTGCTCCGCATGACGGTGAATGACCGTACAGCTTCCTCAGGGCAGTTGGCAGCACGTTGGTCTACTAGAACAGGTGCACTAATGTTGGCTTTGTCAATTCGTCGACGTCTGCTGCACCGTGGACTGTGTGCAAGGGCACCTTTATACAGGATTCCTCTCACGGCAAACCATCGACGGCTGCGTCTGCAATGGGCTCATGAGCACAGAGCCTGGCAAGCTGATTGACAACAAGTTATCTTTTCAGATGAATCATGCTTCAATTTGTGGGACCACGATGTTCGTGTTAGACTCTATGTCGGTCAACGCTACCTTCCAGAGTGCATTATCGAACGACATAGTGGCCTAACACTCGGAGTTATGGTCTGGGGTGCGACTTCGTATCATGGACGATTCAATTTGCTGTGAATTGAGGGTGATCTCAATAGCAACAGGTACGTCCGTGAAGTGCTACAGCCCGAAGTCAATCCCTTCCTTCAAGGCATCTCTGGAGCTATCTTTCAGCAGGATAATGCACGACCGCAAGTTGTTTGTATTGTCTGAACCTTCTTTGATACGGAATGTGTTCAACCGTTGTTCGGGCCAGCGCGTTTTCCTGATCTCGCACCAATGAAAACGACTTATTAATGATTGAAAAGCGAGTGGCCCGCTACCACTCACCAGTAACTACGGTCTATGAACTGTGGCATACTGTTGAAGCTTCGTGAAGGGCTGTATCCGAATATGTCATCCAACCGCTGTTCGATCCAATGCCTAGGCAGATAAGTGTAGTTATTACTACCAGAGATCGCTGCTTTATGCACTGTTTTCTCCGGATATATTACTCAAAACTTCCTGAAAATTTAATAAATTGTTCTTCCTACTATAATGCATGTGCCCAATAAATATCATTCTTATATTCGCATTCCTTCTTGGTGTTGCAATTTTAATGAACAGCAGTATACATTCAGTACCTTTTCTTTAAAAAGCGGTCTGTGAGACCGATCTTCCCAATAAGCATAATGAAAACATGTTCCGGCTAAAGGGTTAATTTAAAAAATAATTAAAGTATGTTTGAGTAAATCAATAAATCTTTGTAAGTTTATAATTATTATAAATTTATCAATTTACTTTTAAATAATGCACCTAACAAGTGAAATTAGGTACCGTCGTAACTGTGAAAGTATTATCGCAATAAATGCTAAACTACAAAAAATAAAAAAATAAAAATAAAAAAAAGAAATCGGAATTTCAATTTTAAATTTGACTTTCATTCAATTTCGATTATCAATTCTATTTTTATACAGAAAAGAATTGTTTTAAATTTTTAAAAATTAGAAGTATATATTCTATTTTTTTAACCTATTTATTTATTTATGTGCTTATCATTGTGTTAATGCATCAGTAAATCAGTAAGAGCATTGTTCGTGTTTAAACTTAAGTTCGCTGTTTTTTCTGAAATGTCAATATTTTAGAATGTCAAACAGTTAGTCTGAACCTAAAACTGAAAGAAAAAATCCTACATTTTCTTTTCATATATCTGTTGTTTTATTGACAAATGTTTTAAAATTGCCGGTCTGCATTTACTGCATATTTAAATGCAGATAATGAAGTTCAGATAAACTTAGTATGTTTAATTTATAAAGTATGTTTAATTTATAATTTATAAATTTGTTTAATTTATAACTTACTTGACTAGTCCATTTTTTTCATAAGCTGCTTTTCGTCTTGGGGCCCCAGACGTCGTCAGTCATGGCTTGAGTGGAAAGTGGCTGGACTTCCAAAGGTTCATCGTCGCCTGTGATCAGGTGGCGCTACTGTGCGTCGATTCCGGTTTTCGACTCGTTGTCATTTACGGCATCACAGTTACGAATAATCTCAACTGTTTCGTTTCTTTTTCTAAACAAATTATCAACAAGATTTTTTGGGTAATCGGCTTCTATGTGTTCCGGTTACCCAAAAAATACTTGTTGATAATTTGTTTAGAAAAAGAATTCAACAGTTGAACATCATACCAAACCGCTAAAAATTACCGAGGAAATTCACATATTCAATCCCTTATAATGAGGGTATCTCTGGTAAAATAAAAAACGCAGCTAAAAAATTTAACTTATGGTTAGTGGGCCAACTTACGATTTTCCATCAGAAGTCCAATGAAAACATTTACATTTGATCCAATAGCGCTCTGCATTTGTTGGGTTTAAGTTGGATCATTGTTTGCATGCAAAAAACAACATTTCCCAATGGCTCTATAATTTCCCAATTTTGGTAGTGTATTTGATGTTATGAACACAACCACAAAATTTTATTTTGATTTAAAATTCAAAAAACTTGAATTTTGAAATATTTTAAAAGTTCGAATTCAAAGCTTAAATTGTTATGCACAGGGAGATAAAGTAAAGTCATAATACTGCTATATGTACTAAATGGCGATAGTATAAGGCAGCCAAAAACGTTCTTGCCATTCTAGAGAAGTGACAAACATTGAGAAATACTGTAGGCGGTACGTACTTTTAGGTTTCGAATTAATTTATATATCCATCCAACAACTTTAGCCAATGTTTCTGCAGCTGCACAATACATTGAGGATAAATGTCGGCAGTCTTGGAGGCAAAAATGTAGCAGGTCTCCCTCATTGGCTAAGGATCTTCTTCAGAGGTGGTTATTAAGAGAAGACAACAGGGGGAAATACATTGGTGAGAGGTGCAGTAAATATAGTACACTAGCAGGTAACGCCTGCTTCGCTGGTCCCTATTTTTAAAAGAATCACTATAATAACTGAATTCTCAAAATTGCAGTAATTTTTATCACGTGAAAAAAAAAAAAGATAAACAAAATATGATTGGGAAAAATGTCGCACCGGGTTCTCACTGCCTTCGGAAAAAATTCCCAAAATGCTCTAACTCTTATTTCTATTATTTTTCCCTTTCGCCCTCCCTCCCGTCTATCCTAATAATTTTACAAATTTGAAAATATCCGCAATCGATTTGTAAGTATCACAAACCTCTATGCACCAGTTTTGAACGATAAATCTCTATTTTTATTTTTTTGCCCCTCTGCTCCCCCCCTTCCCGGCCCTCCCAATAATTTTAAAAATTCGAAAATATCCGCAATAGATTTTTTGGTTTTGGAAACCTCTATGTACCAGTTTTGAATGATCTAAGTCTATTTTATTTTTTTTGCCCCTCCGCCCGCCGTTCCCGGCCCTCCTAATAACTTTACACTTTCGAAAATATCCCAATTCGTCTTGCAGGCCTCTAAAACCTATCTGTACCAAATTTGAACGGCCTAACTTTATTTATATTTGTTTTTGCCCATAGCCCCCCCTTACCGCCCCACTCCCCTTCCCACCTCTCCTAATTATTTTACAAATTCGAAAATATCCGCAATCGATTTGTAAGTATCGAAAACCTCTATATACCAATTTTGAACGATCTAACTCTATTTTTATTTTTTTGCCCCCTCTCCCCTCTCCCTTTCTCGGCCCTCCTAATAACTTTACACTTTCGAAAATATCCCCATTTTACTCGCAGACCTCTAAAACCTATCTGTACCAATTTTGAACGGCCTAACTGTATTTCTATTTTTTTTTGGCCATAGCTCCCCTTACCGCTCCACCCCCTTCCCGCCCCTCCTAATAATTTTACAAATTCGAAAATATCCGCTATCGATTTGCAGGTATCGGAAACCTCTATATACCAATTTTCAACGATCTAACTATATTTTTATTTTTTGCCCCCTCTCCCCTCCCCCCTTCCTGCCTGTCCTAATAACTTTACACAATCGAAAATATTCTCATTCAACTTGCAGGCCTCTAAAACCTATCTGTACCTATTTTGAACGACCTAACTGTATTTCTATTTGTTTTTGCCCCATAGCCCCCCCCCCCCCCCCCTGCTGCCCAACCTGGGGACTGAATTTCTAAAATTCCAGTAATTGGTTTTTAGATATTTACATTAGCTATATTTTAGAGCAAAAATTTCACGTATATCTATTTTTTTGTTTGAGATATATAGGATTATGCGAAATCACGTTTCACGCATGTGAAATCACATTTTCATCCCCCTCCCCCCTTGGGGACCGAATTTTGAAAATTCCAGAAATTGGTTTTAGACATTTGTATTAGCTATAATTTAAAGTAAAAATTTTATGGATATCTGTTATTTTGTTTGAGATATGAAGGATTTTGTGAAATCACGTTTTTCCCCCCTCCCCGCCCCCCTTGGGGGGCGAATTTTGTAAAATCGCTTCTTAGTGGATGCCTACGTCATAGAAGGAACATTGTCACAAAATTTCATGCTTCTGGGTCTAGGGATTTGGTCTGGGCGATGTTGAATCACCCCCTCACTCACTCACTGAGGAAGAACGATTTTATATATATATATCTATATGAAACACTGTCTACCAGCCAAGTTTCTGAAAGGTCTCCCAGTTACTCTTTGCCACATGTGGAGTTCCGTTATCTTGTAGTAACTGCACACCTTTTTGTTTCACCAACGCCGATTTCTTTTGCTGTAATGCACTGTGTACCCTTTGCTATTGCTAAAATTAGATGTCAGCAGAGATGATTGCTCCAAAGAGTTTGTAATGTACCACAAGTCCAATTAGTTGCAACCTGCTGCTTTGATACATCTATTTCTCTTTGTTATTGGACGAGCTATGACAGCTGTGTGTAAATCACGTGCCTGTCACTACACAGGTCCTTATTGCTTGGCAGTAACGTACATCATTTGGTTTTCTTTCTGCAAGTGTATTATTAATGTGTCAAAAACGACAAAATATTTTGGTTATCTAGTATATGTGCTATTTTACATTTTTGTAATATATGGCATTTAATTTATTATATTAAATTAAAAAAAAAATGCTTTATTTCACTATCAAAACACAGCCACACCATATAAAGAGTGTTTATAGTGCTTGTAATTAGCTAGTGACTTGTTGAAAATGGAAAAATAATTATACTAAGAAATGATCATCCTGCATGTATTATGACAATCACTAAGTTAAAATATTGTTTACTATAATTTATATATGTAATATTGAAATTGAGATGTGAGGAACAAGTCATGTGGCGTCAACCAATGTCTATTACGACTGACAATGTCATAGACTCCTTTTCCGTCACAAGTGAGAGAGTCATTAAATATGGGTGTTCTCATTTGATAAGTTATCAAAGAAATATGGCACTTGCTGACGATAATGTGTCAAGCAATTTTTAAACTTGTATTACTTCCGTATACCATGCAGCGGAACTATGAATATTTTAGCTGAAACAAGGTAATTTTCTGCAATTCGTGACATGTTACACCAGTGACATCCTCGTTGGCTGATTTCAGGGTCTCGTCATCGTGTACATATAGTCATCCACTGCGAGGTTCATCAGAAAACTTCACATCTCCCGAACTAATGTCCGGTGGTGCTTCCATTCACTGCATTTTTCTTAAATGTCTGGCGTATTCAATGTCAGGATGCCAGGCTAACAGTCCAACTTTAATGTCATACATGAAAAGCACGCGAACATGCTGCTTAGATACCTCTCTTCCGTTTTGATACTGGGCAATGCAATCCAAGACTACTACACCGTGTCCCAAAAGTTTAGACAATCAATAAAATTTGCATTAACATAAAAAATAATAAGGTACAATTAAAATTCGTGTGATAGGTAATAAATAAAAGCAGTTTTTCTGATATGCACATATAAATTATGATCAAAGGTTTGAAATTATAAAATGTACATTAAGTTATATAAAAATGTGCTGTCCCAAAAGTATAGACACCTGTAAGTGTTTTTAGTTTTACATTTATAAAAGTAACTAAAAACTTTCTTTTAATATTGAATTGTATTGCCACAACACTTTATAACAGCAAATATACGTTGTTCCATAGAATTAATTAAGCATTGCATTGCAGAAGGAGATATTTCATACCATGTTTTGTCAATTGCAGTTTTTAAGTCATTTACACATGTATATTACTTTCTATTTTCATATATTTTACAAGATAAGATCCCCATATGTTCTCTATGGGATTCAAATCCGAACTAAGTGCTGGCCAATCTAATAGTGTGATATTGTTTTGCATAAACCACGTTTTCGTTGGTCTGGAGGTATGGATGGAGGCCCCATCTTGTTGGAAACACACAGTCTGGTCCTGCTAGCAAATCCATAATTGGCAGTAAATTGGTATGTAAAATAACCTGATAATCCTCTGATTCTGTGTACAATACTTTTCGAAATTCTGAAAGTTGATGCAATAGCACGCACAGATAAATTATCAGCTGAAGCCTTTTTAATGACATTCTATCATCATGTAACGTTATTATTATTTTTGGTCTTCCGTCACGCTTTTGAGTACTCCGTGTTCCATCTTATCTCAAAACTATTAATACTGCTCAAGGATCTCTTTATTCTTCTCGATATTTATACAGGATTTTGTCCTTGCGCTTTTAACTGTAAAATCTTAATAATATCATCTTTAGAAATATTTTTAGAACGTGGCATTTTAATCAGAATACGCAGGAAACGTCTTTTCCGAATCACAAACAAAACAATACATTGGACTCATTAAATTATTCTGCTAAAAATGTAGCAGACGATATTTCAGTTAAAGGGAAAAATTATTCTGCATTTATAGAAGCAGACAGCAATAAAAATATTTTATTCTGTGAACAAAAATGCAAAAAAAACATGTAATGCTGTATTGTATCTATACTTTTGGGGCAGCCTAATTTTACATAATTTAATGTACATTTTATAATTTCAAGCCTTTGATCATAATTTATATGTGTATATCAGCAAAACTGTTTTTATTTATTACCTATCTCACAAATTTTAATTGCACCTTATTATTTCTTATGTTAATGCAAATTTTATTGATTGTCTAAACTTTTGGGACAGGGTATGTGTCAGACACGTGCGTTGTTTGGTCTCTTTTCTGAGAGCTTATTGTTATTTGGATCTCAGAAATGACAGGAATCGTCTTAGTTACTTTGTACATGTGTTTTTTTATTGTTTGTAGTAGATGGTTTTTAATTTATTACGCATATAACATTTGAACATTAAACAAATTATTTCAAAAAATAAGTTATTTTACTATCAAAATACAGTTACATCGTATGATATGAGAGTTTAGAATGCTTGTAATTAGTAATTTGCATGCTAATTGTCTGTTAAAATGTAATTAGCAATTGCATGTTAAAATAATTTAAAAACTAAATGGCCATCTTATATCACTTAAATCATTAACTAAGTTAAAATATCGATAACTGTTATTTATATATGCATATATTTCATGGATGATAGATCTTTAAAATCATTTATTTATACAACAAAAAATTATTGAGTAAAAAGCAAAATCTATATTAATTTCATCAAGTCTTTAAGTTTAATAAATAAAAGTGGAAACAAATATTTTCTATATTAAAATGAGCATATAAAATGAAGCGTAACATACTGCTAGCTACTTGCAAAATTCGTAATAGTTTCATTTTTAAATTATGGAAATGTCTTTAAAAATGCACACGTTCTTTAAGTAATTTAGACAGTAAAATTCACATAAATAATAAGATTATCTGGAATAATAAATTGTGAATATATTGACCACAATATGAGAATATGTTGACATCATTTATTCTTATAAAGTACAATAAATGAAGGTCATCGTTTTAACCCTAAAACTACACAAAGGATAAATATTTATAAAAAACGAATATAGTAAAAAGTACTTTTTTATTGAAAGAAAAATAAAATTTTTAGTAGCCTAGCTTCAATATATTCTATCACTGTCATTTAAATTAGTGGAAGAATTTGGAGTTCATACATAACAACAATAAAAATAGATCTACAAGTAAAGTATTAATTTAAAAATGTAAAGGAAGAAACATAAAATATTTTATTGTTTTTACTAATGATACTCAAGAATAAAATCGTTCTTTCTGTAAAATTTCTTCAGGTATGTAAAGAAATGAAGAAAATAAATTAATCAAAATTTTTAACCACAAAGCTGAAGACAAATTGTCTAATTCTCAATTTTAGCATCTCAATTAACCGTTCTTAATGATGATTTCTCATTTAAAATTTTAAAAGCATTATTCAACTCTCATACTCGTACGAAAATTTCAGATTTGTTCAATAGAAAAACATTAAGAATCTTTTTAGAAAATAATTTTTACTAATCCCTAGATAATTTTAACTTAAAACTTTAATCATAATATTTTAAAATTAAAATTATTGTAATATCTTTTTTACAAAACGAAACTCATGAAATATTAAAGAAAACTTGTCAAATTAAAGTGTATTATATCGTATGATTGCATTTTTTTCATTTTTTGTATTTTGAATGTCATATGAACTTAATACTAAAAACCCTATGTAAGGTTTATAAAACTAATATGAAGTTTATTGTATAACATTTTTCTTTTAAAAGTTTTTCGTTTTTCATATTTCTTTTTTTTTTTCTCTAACAAGGAGAGGTCACGACATGGAAAATTCAGATCGGGAAGAAACTCCGCAGGATTGTAGTATACTATGAGGGTAACAACATATTAAAGCAGTAGGACCCACTATCCACAAAATTTCGAGAAAAAAGCATTTAAATTTTCAGTAATCTTTAAATTCAAGTTATTTCGGAAGCGAGCAAACGCAACCAGTGGTGTGATCCTGAAGCGCGAATCTGCTACCCAGATGACTTGGGTTCGAGGCTACCTCGAGACTACTTTTTTTTTTTTTTTTCTTTAACTTTTTATGTAATCTAAACTTTTTATTTATTTTTACTTTATTTTATAATTCAATTCAAAATTTGAAAATTTTAATAAAATATTATTTAATATTTTTGAATATAAAATAAATAAATTTTTCTATTTTTAGTATTTATAACTTAAAAATAAAATAAATTTCTATAACTTAAAAAATAAATTTTATTTTTATTTTAACTGTAAAATAAGGTAAAACTAAAGAAACTGTTTTTGATTATTTATCGAAACATATTTTATTTTATTTTAGGTATGCTTGAAACAATAGTACATTTTGTTTTTTAAATTTAAAAAAAATAATAAAAATACAGAGAAATGATCATTTTAATTGCATATATAATTACTATCCAAATTAAATAATTACTTCTCCAATCAATACAGTTTCTTGAAAAATTATAGTATAGGATTACAACGCTATTAAATTATTTCAGGTAAAGAAACGTCATCTTTAAATGTAGATTTTAAATGTTAATGAGCATCGTTTCTTTTTCGATAACTACTTCCTTTTTTTTATCCTTCCTTGCACAAAATATTCTATCTGCCCTTTATTATTAACAAGCTAGAAGCGTTTACGTAATTTATACACATTCAAACAAAATCAGGAAGCTCAAACCAAGATTTAAGTAAAACCTGCTAACTATTTTACACTTTGTTTACAGCTTGCTTATTTTTTAATTATTTAAATATTTGTCTGTTTTTCTTTATGTTTCTTATTTAGGGTTTTGTAAAACTAAACTTTATTTTTTAAGTTATAGAAATTTATTGTATTTTTAAGTTATAAATATTAAATATAGAAAAAGTTATTTTATACTCAAGAAAATTAAATAATTTATTAAATTTTCAAATTTTGAATTGAATTGTAAAATAAAGTAAAAATAAATAAAAAGTTTAGATTTCATAAAAAGTTAGAGAAGAAAAAGAAAAAAAAAAAAAGTTGTCTCGAGGTTGCCTCGAACCCACGTCATCTGGCTAGCAGATTCGCGCTTTAAGATCACACCACTGGGGCGCTTGTTCGTTTACGAAATAACTTCTATTTAAAGATTACTGAAACTTTGTGGATAGTGGGTCCTGTTGCTTTAATATGTTGTTACCCTCATAGTATACTACAATCCTGCGCAATTTCGTCCCGATTTGAATTTTCCATGTCGTGACCTCTCCTTGTAAGATGCGATTATTATCAACATGCAGGAAGATATGCTGCTTTTGTAAAAAAATTGTTAAAAAATATTTCGTTTCAAACCTAGGTTTAGGTAGAAACCCTCCTGAAAATCGCCTTAAAAATCTTTAAGGTTTATTATAAATTTTTACCTCATATTTCATCTTCATTCCCTTTTAATTTTTGTATTATACAGTTGTGGACATAATTATAAGACACCTATCTAATTTGACAAATAGTGAAAGAAAAGATTCAGAGCTTAAAAATGTTTTATCAAATACGTCAAAAACATAGATTTATTCTGATATCACATGTAATTGCTTTACAGAAATTATATTTTTATAGAGTTTAATAAAAAAATTAAAAATACCATGGACAAAATTATAATACACCCTAACATTTTTATTAAAACACCTGCTTTTTTTCGAAAATAATGTGCAATATGTAATTTTTTTGCATGCTGTTATGATGTCAGCAGTTAACTAAAGCAGACAATAACTGATTTCACGCATTTACAAACATGCCAAGAGGTACAGAATTAAAAGAAAGTGAAATTTGCGAATCTTGGAGATTAAATGGAACTTGTGCTTCAATTAATAATATTTCAAAAGTTATTAAATGCTCTAGATGTGCAATTAGAAATGTTTTGAAAAGAAGAATTAATGGATCGGTGATTACAAGATCTGGACGTACACCTTGCTTGTCTTCGAGAGACAGACGCCATCTGCTTTCGCTCGCTACACAGAATAAGATGACCACTACAGGCATTGAAAAAGCTTTGAAACTGAATTGTTCAAGGAGAACGAGTTACAGGGTGTTGCATAATGCTACCTATGTGAAATATAAAAAATTGAAGAAAAAACCACCGCTTCTAAGCCGGCACAAAATGGAGCGTCTAAAGTTCGCTAAACAAACTATTGCCTGGACCTCCAAGTGGTACCCTGTGTTATTTTCTGATGAAAAAAGTTTAATCTGGATGGTCCTGACGGATCTCAATATTATTGACATGATTTACTGAAGTCTCCTCATGTACTAATGAGCCGCCAAATGGGTGGAAGCTCAGTAATGGGTTGGGCTGGTTTTTAGGCTCAGGGGAAAACGGATATTGTTTTTGTGCATTCATGAATGAATTCCGAAAAGTATAAGAATATTCTTAAAGATCAACTAGCCATATACGGTGAACTTCTTTGTGGCGAAAACTACACGTTCCAGTACGATAACGTGCCTATTCATGCATTACACGAAACAAAAAAGTGGCTTTCAGAACAAAGAATCAATGTTCTCCCGTAACCTTCTCGCTCCCCAAACTTAAATCCCATCGAAAACTTGTGGGGGATCTTAGCTCGTGGGGTTTACCGAAACGGGAGGCAGTTTATATATCTCAAAGACCTAAAGAATGCTATAAAATTTGCTTGGGAAGAACTGTGTTGCGATATTTAGTTAGAATTGATAGATTCGATGCCGCATCGCATCTTTCATGTTATGAAAAACAATGGCGGCTCCACCAAATATTGACTAACCATGTTAGAGGATTTTTTTTTAGACCATTAGTGCCTGCTAATTATGTTGACCACTGTATTTGGAAAAAACAGTTGGTGTCTTATAATTTTGTCCACTATGTTTTTAAGTTTTTTCATTAAATTGTATGAAAATATCATTATTATAAAATAATTATATATGATAACAGAATAAATTTATGTTTTTGACGTATTTGATAAAACATTTTTAAGCTCTGAATCTTTTCTTTCACTGTTTGTCAAATTAGATAGGTGTCTTATAATTACGTCTACCACTGTATATAAGATATTTTTTAATGTATCAGGCGTCACTTTATTATTATTTATTATTTAATTAAATTATGAATGGATTAAATTAATGAAAGTCATTTTATTAATACTTTAGGTTTATATCAAATATAGGTAATTGCTTTGAATATATTTTGGCATTTTAATGTTAGGACCTGAGGAAAAGAAAGCCAAATCGCAAAGTGACGATCCTCAATAACAAATGTACCGTATATCATATCATATCATACTATATTAAGGAAATGCATAAGGATGGCTTCCTCATAGACCACCAGTTTCCAGCATCACATCGAAACAGTTAGTTTAAGGCGAGAGGAATAATTAAATATTTTGACTTAGACACTTCAAAATCAGGTTGAATGCTGTTGTTAAAAAGTAAGTGTACATGTATAACGCACAGTTTTAAAAAACCAAACTGAAACTGATGCATTTCACTGTTATATCAGAACAAAAAATTCATAAAAATATGTTACTCTGATAATAATAATAATAATATATTTCTAATACCTATTGAAAAACAAGCATGAATATTCATATTTTCGTTGTCCTATTAGTCGCTTTAAGTTTTTTTTTTTTTTTTTTTTTTTTTTGAACGACAGGGGTTGTACTACTATTTCCTTGAGACAGTGGTTTTGCCGTCTCACCCATTTTTCATCTATCACTTTGAGTGAGCGTGCAAACATTTGCGTTTCTATCTAAAAATGTAAATCTGAAAGCACGTCGCTGTATCAGTCCGTATTTTTAGCCTGTATTATAACATTTTATCAAAAATTGGCGCACTTATTAATCAGCACAAATTCTAGCTAACACCGTTTTTTTTTTTTTTTTTTTTTATTCAACCGGATATTCGGTTCAAAAGATATTAATTAAAAACCTCATTTTACCTTTAAAATTATTAAAATGAAAATAAATAAATAAATAAAATAAAATAAAAATAGCATGTAAAAAAAAAAAAAAAAAAGAAGAAGAAGAAGAAGAAGAAGAACCATACACACACTTTTCTTTTCTTTTTTTTTCAATAATTAAAATAAAATTGAGAGAAAATCGGGCTAGAGAAATGGAACAGCTTCTCTATAGATCCCTTTGGTGAAATTTGAAATTGTACACTGAAGTAGCTCGGACGTTTTTTACGCAAGCCCTTTACCTACGCAATTGCGATAGCCATTTTTATTCATTGCTAAAAATGACAACAGAAATTTAAATGCCGCTGAGGGACTCCTATGCTGAAGTTGTACCAAAGAAATATATTGTAACCTTTGCTAGGGAATGAAATACAGTTTCTGCATGTCATAGTATGGAAGAACTGATTAAAATAAGTCCTGTCGTGATATATCAGTTTTTTGTTTTGTACAGAATTTTATGTCTATTACTTAGAAAACAAAAATAGGCTTAGGTTTATTTATTTATTCATTTAAGCTAAAAACAGTTAGAAATTTTCAGGTTTTGCATCAATTCCTACAAAGGTTCCACATACACAATATTTTATTTAAATATGAAAGATATTTGAAATTAAAGAATTTTTTTTTTCCTTCAGTTCAAGAAACAATAACGTTTAAAATGAATTATGATTCAGTTTAAAATTTATATTTGTTATACTTCTACTGTTGCTTAGTAAATAATAATAGCAATTCTTTAAAATAAAATATTTTCCGAAAGTAAAAATTTGCTTCAAAATATTATCAAAACAAAATTTGTCAAAATAAACGATGCAGAACACAGATTTTTAATGGTAGAGTGAAAGTTTTCAGACGATTCGATAAGTATATGTTATTGTATGATAAAGCATTATATCTAACAAAAATGATTTTACTTAAGAGAGGAAATTTTTGAAATTCTAAAGAACATATAGTAATATTATTTCTAACAAAGAAAATATTTAAGGAATATCTTATTTTATTTTCTAATGGGATTAAATTTTTGATCTATTCATATAGTCATTTTTTCCTGAACAATGGAATAGTAATTTTAAAATTATTTTATCATTCATGAGATTCAAGAGCAATATAGTTTTGATTTTTCTATTTACATTTTTAGTTATGCTTGCGAATTTAAAATG
Source organism: Salticus scenicus (assembly GCA_963930645.1). Taxonomy (NCBI): domain Eukaryota; kingdom Metazoa; phylum Arthropoda; class Arachnida; order Araneae; family Salticidae; genus Salticus; species Salticus scenicus. Next base: position 338,442,678 of record OZ005652.1, on the reverse strand, counting down.
TACATATCCAAATTATTCTATTATATTATTCAAACAAATTTATAAAAGCATTGTTATAAAAATCCACAATGTATTTATTAATGTATGTAATCCCAAAATTTTAAAATTGTAATAATTTCATTGGTTTTATTTCTGGAAAATTCAGATTCTTTGCTTAAATAATTTAAACTATGAATATTGATTAGAGTCGCACAAGAAAGAAATTATCAGCTAACAAATTAGTTTCTCTCTCTCTCTCTCTCTCTTTCTATATATGGAACAACATAATTGGAAACATCTTTTTGTTTCTGATTTAGCTCTGATTCTGGTTCTTAACGCATCTTATATTTAACATATAACAAGAAAAGTTTTTCAGTGCGGCAGAAAATATATTTAATGGTATTGTTCTATGTTTTAAATTAGAGGTCACCAATTGTTTCAATCTACATGACAACTTAATTTAAACTTATTTTCTCAAGGAGTAAAAAATCTTTAAAATTCAATACAAGGGACCACTAACCTTTTTTTTTTTTTTGAGACTTATAAACACATAAACATAATTTTAAAAATATAAAATCAAAAATAGACCCTTTATACATATGAAATAAACCCTTTCATAAAAAAAAAAATATTGCTCATTGTTATTAGCTATAAGAAAAACTTTTGAATATAAATATGTTATTGAAAACTATTTAAGATTTTTTAGTGCTTTATATTAAGTTATTGCAGTGAAAAGGATTTTATATGAAGCAACATGATCGTAATTGGAAATATCCTTTGTTAGTATTTAATCTAAAACTGCACTGATTCTTTCTTATAATGTGTTTAAAAATTCTATTCAGATATAATATAAATATATTTATGGTCGTTATTTTGTACTGTGAATGCTCTCTTCAAACCTTGTCATTCCATCTTTTACTGTACATCTGATGCCAGGTGAAATTCATCTTACTTACGATATATTTATATCTTTCTTTCCATTCACATTTATCTCAATTAGGATATTCTGAGTGCATTATTCAGTTGAATCACAGTAATATACTATTTTGCTTTTATCTCCAAATGTTTATAAAGTCATTGAAGCCGATATATAGGTATTGTTGATTTTAATTACTTTTGAGGAATTTTAACTTGTTTTAATGATCATGTTAAAATTATATCATATGGTCACACTACCATTAAAAAAAAGTTTAAAAATATTCGTTTATAAAAGATTTCTTGCTAATAATATTAATAATAAAAGTTTAGAGATACTATATGAAGTCGCTTCATACAGGTATTCGATCATTCAATCAATAGTCTTAAGTAAAGATAATGCTATAACCAATCTAATTTTTCTATATCATCTTCCAAGCTTTAAAAAAAAAAAAAAAAAAAAAAAGGTAAAGTTTCATTAGGCGTTTGAACACAAACGCGCAATAAAAAATCTAAAAGTTATTTTTTAGAATTGTTGCTTTACTCGCTTAACTTTACATTTAAAGTCTCTTCTTACTCATAAGATATCAGATTTCTTCTCAGTCTATAAAATCTTTTTTAACTTAGAGAAAATTTAATATATTTAAAATATAAAATAATGATTATTACGTATAAAATAATAATATTTATGGCAAGCAAATATATGAAATACATGACACAACCTTTCAATCTTGTTTAGAGTGTTGATTCAATAACGATTCCTTCGAGAACTTCTTTAACATTTTGAGGTCTAAGTCTGAGCGTCAATATGGTTACCGTTCTCATTAAATATTAATTCCTATTACATTTAAATAATCCCTTTATTATGAATAAGAAGAATTTGAAGTTTTTAATAAAAAAATATGTATTAAAATACATATCTTTCAAGCATTTTTTTTTTTTAAATCATGAAAAGTATGAAAAATTCAGTCCAGAGTGAGATCGCATAGTTATCAACATTTTAATTTATTCCGTAATATATTTAAACCTGCTTTTATTTTCGCATCATTCTATTTATAGATTATTTTTCTCTAATATTTAACTACGATGAAATAAGAAAAAATTACCCTCAAAATAAAAGTAGTATGAAATAAAGGCGGGGCTAAAAATAATCCTTAATTAATTAACCCCTTCCTTCTTGTGTCCGTGAAATTAACAGGGTGAGTTTTCGCTTTCTGTCTCACTTGCCCGTGATATTTCCGGGCTAGCGTCTTCTAAGGTAATGCATTAAAAAAAATTTAAAAACAAACCATTTCTAATACACGGAATTTTTTTATTTGTTATTTTACACTACAGATTTAAGTAGTAGACTATTTAAAATGTAATTGCAGTTAGTAGGTTTATTTTAAACTGTAAGCCCCATCCAATTTTAAATATTTGTAATACTTATTTTGTAATCTTCGTTTAGTTAAGCTTTTGAATACATGTGGTTTTATGCTTTAAGATAAAATAAATTTTTTAGTGCAGCTTTTTAATATCTTACTCAGAATCATAATATGACTCGGATTCTAATTTTAGTGTAAATACATCTGAGAGTGATTCGGAAATAAGTGATATTTATAAAAGTTCGGATAGCGAATATGTAAACAGTATTGTACATACAGTGTTGTTGTATAGGTAAAATTCTTTCCATAAAATTCTGTTTTAATGTTTAAAACACATACCTTTGACTTTTTCTACTTACTCGAAAACCAACATTGAGTCATAATAACCCTTATTGTTGGTTTTTCCACAAAAATAAATTTCTATATTTTAAACTAAAAAAAATTCCAAAAATTAAAAATAAATACTTATTGTTCATGCACTTTATTTTATACAGGCTTCTTAAATAAAAAAAAATAGGTACCTTTTTTTTTTTTTTTTTTTTCTTGAAAATTACGAGATATTTATGGGATTAAAATATTGGCAACTCTGGCTTTTTCAAACAGTGAGACTCTGCTCAGCAATTGTTAAACCGCCTTCGTTCCCTCCAAATTTGCCTTAGTAATTCACTTCTAATCATATTTATGTGAATTAATTTGGTGTAGAAAAAGCCCAGATCTAAAGTTTTAATACATTAACAATACTTAACAGATATTTATTAGTTAATATTGCTTTCACAAAACTTTTAAATCGACTTTTAAATAAAGTCGTCAGAATAATCTTATTGATGAAATGGATATTAAAATCGATAAGGGTTTATTGGTTACTGAGTTGTTAGTTATTATTAATTTATTTTATATTTGTGAGGTAGAATTCAAAGATGTTCGATGGGAATTTTAATACACCCATAAAGAATCCGTAACGGTAACTTTCATTTCTGATCTCTTTTGGAACAAACCAAAACTAAACAATAAATATGGAAAGAATTTGCAAGTGTATTAAAAAAAATAATAATAATTCAAAATTCATTTAATTCGTGAGTTTGTATTATCAGAGAGCAGCTAAACGTTATAGCAGTAAAGAGAAACCAGATTATCAAAAATGATCTTGGATTATCTTTTAATAAATGTAAATGTCTCCATACACCTCTATATTCATAAGAAGTATACAAAGAAATATTATATAATTATAATAAGCATATTTTTTACGTGTATAACACTGACTGGAGATTAGGTATAACAAAACAGAGTGTAAGTTATTTATTTTACAAAGTGCAAACTACAATGCTCAACTGACTTAATATATCTATATATGTATATAATAAACTAAGTAAAGTATTTAAGTAAGATAAAATTATAAATAAGTTAAAAAGTACTTCATACAAACGTACTTCAAAAGTAGTTGAAAATCATATTAGAAAAAGTTTTACGTGACATATACTTCTTTGTAAGGTGACTATCGTCCTCTTAAACCCTGTTTGCACATAGCATCTATATTCATAAAGAATATATGTTTTTTATTAAACCTAAAACTTTATTTCAAATTATTTAGATAACACTGCGCTGCATTCCCCCCCCCCCCTCACCTCTGATGTCATTCCTGGTGATTCTTATGTAAAATGGCTTCTTAAATCCGAATATGACTCCCTTTTGCCCAATCCCGTACCGTTTTTACGAGACACCACACCCACTTTCAATTTTTATCACTCTTCGGTAAATGTATGGCCATGAATTTGTTTTGGAAAGTGCAAAACGATTATTTTAACATTTACAAACAAAAAATATAATTCATGATTAATAATAATAATGAAAGATTATTAAAATACAATAAATGTAATTTATAGTTTCAGCCAGTGGCGGCTCGTGCAAATTTTCACAGGTGGGGCCCGATCCATCGTATGATGCGTAATTTAACTTTAATACTATTCATTATTCAAACATGCAAACAAACATTAGTAAAATGGAATGTAAAACGAAATTTCGGATTTTTTTTTTTTTTTTTTTTTTTTTGTATGGTTGGCGAATCTTAGATTCAACACTATGGAAAACACTGCATAAAATTATCTCAAAAATTAAAGTTTTATAAATATAATTGCAAAATTCTGCAATGTTCTGATCAATGGAATACCAAAATTTAAATATCTGGGAGCTAGTAGACGGAAATTGCCAAGTTCGATACCAGATCGCTTTCGTCGACATATACATTTGGAGTTTACTATGGTTTTCTCCAAAACTTGAAAAAAAAAGGCCTATGTAACACTTAGAAAGACTCTCTACAGAGAGTACACCACTCAGGTCTAGGACCCTCTTTTAGTCAACTGGCTTTAACCCTAACACTACACACCATTAAAATTTAAATTTAAATGTCTCAGAGTGTAATATTATTTAGCTTATGCTAATTATATCTCTAAATATTTTAATTATGGAATTTCAAGTGTTATATTCATGTTTCTTATCTTAAAAAATTAATAAGATAAAGCTTAACCAATCTGTAAGAAGTTATATTGGAATTTGGAAAGTCATGATTAATGTAATGTGGATACATATTTAAAAAAAAAAAACACCATGTTTCTCACTTTAAAAGCTTAATTTTTTTATAATTTAAATTAACTTTCAATAAATAAAGTGAAAGAAAGAAAAGAAAAGAAAGAAAATCGAAACATTGCGGATGTTTCTATTAAATCGCATTTAAAAGAAAAATCATTTAATAATAATAATAAATCGCATTTTTATGCAGATATTTAATCCGTTTATCAAATTCAATCCATTAATTATTTATCTAAAAATTTTACTATTTATTTACATAAAAGTTTTAATACACTATTCTGAACGGGGAGGGGGGAGGGAAATCGCATATTCTTTTATTTATTTATTTATTTATTTTTCCCCTCATTTAAATTCAAAATACTTTAGTTAAAGAGGTCTTAAATTCTTATACAGGCTTTTATCTCAAAGGCAAGTGTAGAAAATATTTTTGACTATTACCAGATTTCTTTCTTTAAACACTAAAATTTTAAACCGTCATATATAACTTTAAACCGTGAATTGCATGGTTAACAAATTTTAAAGGAGACAGCTTTTTTTCCCTATAGTTTTCTTCCAAAGGGCCACTCTCTGCTGGCTCATCGACGAGAAAATTACAGCGTGCTTACACTGATAAAGCAGTTCGTCTCCAAATGTGTTAACCCGCTTTTCTAGTAGAATAAACTGTACAAATAAACACGCCAATTTCGGGCCGATTGTAAACGGCCCCATTCTCTAAGATAAGGAAGGAAAGTAGCAGTCGGTCAGTCATTAGTGATTTGTGACAGCTGAAAAAAATATATATTGACATATAAATTATAATGAAAGAAGATTAAGAAAAAAGTTAGATAGAGTTGTTATTTTGTATATATATTTTTGAACAGTTATATATATATAAAGGATTATTATTATTTTAATCGAGAAAAAAAAATGGTGTGGTAGTGCCCCGCTAGCCCTCAATTACGAACCGCCACTGGTTTCAGTGGCAAATCTCCCCCTAAAATTCCCTTTGCTACAAATGTTTATATTTTAGAATTTTTCAACTCTGTAGCCCCTCAGAAGATCTTTAACAGTTAAAATAATCTCCCTCCCCCCGCCCCCTTCAAATCAAATCCACAGCCATAAAATTACAAAACAGTAACAAAAATAAGGTGTGGTTCCTAAAAATTCAAGTGACAACCTCGTGTGATCTACAAAACACTAAATTTAAATTTTATGCAATTATGTTTTTAGGTTGGGCTGATAGAAGACATCCAATCACTAAAAGCCTTTTTTTTTTTTTTTTTTCATTCAGGAGATCTTAAAACACGTAATTAAAGGGGAAAAAAACCAATGTTAAATATGGAATCCAAATTAATTTGTACATTATGGGTATGAAAAGTAATTATTATTACTAAGCATTTTTTACGGACTTGGCAAAACTTAGTAAAGCACTTTCATCATTAACTTTCGATACAAAATAATATGTTCTCTCAATTTTCTGTACTTCTATTTATTGTCCATCAATTATTCAAATACCACATATTTTACTTAAATTTAGCACATAAAAACTTATAGCAAATTTTGAAATGATTTGGCAGAAATTTCGAAATATTACTCCGATATATCTAAAATATTTTTGTGTGTATTTGTAAAGGAGTTGTAAATTACTTTCTAACTATACCCTTAATGAAACATGAATTTTTGCATATAATAATATATATCTTTAATTCCGTTTGTCTGGGTTAACATTTGTACGTATAGGTGCTGTGAGTCTTTGTGTTGGTGACAAAAATTTTGCTGTAGATCTTGATTAAAATGTAATGCACATAATTACACAAAATTTTATATTTAGTTTTATCTTGAATCGAAATATATCTAATTCAGTTACGTATCGGCCGATACGCTGTGCTGCTATGATTTTTTTTTTTTTTTTTTTTTTTTTTTTTGTTGGAAGAATATATCTCAGATTCTATAGTACATAAATAAATGCTCATCTACTTTGATATATGAGGCGTCTATTACGCAATATATTATACATTAAATGTACTTGCAATAAATTTTGTCCATAAACGTTAGGCATTTGAATTTCCTTGGGAGTCACTATACACGAACCATTTGTGAGTTATCATTAAAAAGTTTTAAGTAGCATCCCCATAATGCATGTTTAATGTACCGAATTTGAACTTCCTTTTAATATTTGTTCTTGCATTATGTTGATAACATACCCATACACAATGAGATAAACATAGAGACCAACCGCTAAAAACTGGATTTTCTGATTCAGGAAACTTCTAAACATGTAAAACTCAGTTTTGAAATTTTGGCCCAGAAACATTATTATTTTTTTTTTTTTACCTCTATATGAGTTGGAGAAATTATAAAAAAAAAATGTAATAATATTATTAAACAATAACAAAATTTATCTTTTTTTTTTCTTTTCTTTTTTGTTAAGCATTGTGGTTTATTAAGAGCCTAAAAATTAAGAGATATTTCTTTTTTCTTTGAAAGTTTGAGTAAAAGTCGGGAAGAAGTTTTTACGTTATTAGTGATGCAAGTTTAATATAAAAAACGCATGTATTTTAATGTGTACTTTATTTTACACTAAAATCTGGATTAATTTCCAGTTATATATATATTTTTAAATATCAACTTCTAATTAAAAAAATCTTTATTTTGTGAACAGTACTTTAAATTATTTTGTTACATAAAACTTGAAAGTTTTTATTTTATTTTCATAATATATTTTTAACACATTCCAGATTTTAAGCATGTACGAAATATATTCAATTCATTATTACAGAATATTGTCATTTATAAAGAAAATCTTTTTAGCTTTATTTTACATATTTTTTATTTATTACTTTTTCATTTATATATTTAAAAAAAAAAATTGAATTCATGCAATTTTTCTTTTAATTTCCAGTTTTTGACCGAATTACACCTTACAACAGCTGTTGAATAAGTTTAACCGTTTTTGAATAATAGCTGCCTCACAAGTAAACCTTCTCTCCTTTGATACTGGTTTTCCGGAAACCCATATATTTTCTGAAAGCTTATGTTCGAAATAGAAAAACTGTGAAATCTTAGAGGCAGAGGGATAAGCGTTTAGGAGCTATAGGAGATACAAAGTATCAGTAAAGTGTTCGAAACATGACACCAAAAGTCGCTAAAATGCTCGTTTCACGTATTTATATGAACTAAAAATATGGTAAGAAGGTGGAGACCTCAGTTTAAAGGAAAAAACAATTCGTTGAAAAGAAACAATATGCGTTGGGATATTGAAAATGTGACTTATTATTGACTTCAAATAAGAAACAACCAATGTGCAATTCATCAAATAAACAGTGAGACGGGCAGAAAAATGGTACACAATGGTCACATTTTACAAAAGCTATACCAAACGCTTTGCACACTCATCATTTGTCAATGAATGAAAACAGTAATCCATTGACGCAATCCTCATTCGAGGTTCGTCGTCCAAGTATCCGCCCTTATAAAAAGCATACTTAATCAAGTTCTTGAAACGAGGAGTGTTTAACTTATATAGGGAAAAAAGACTGCTGGGCCAGAAAACTATCGCGATGCCAGATGTCCTCCTCTGTTTCGATAATGATTGTGTCCGTTATGTAACGAACAAAAGATTTGTAGTGTCTGAAAAAATGAATATCCAGAGTGGATCTTTCCCGTACATCCTTCAGGTACCAGTTCTTTTTGTAGGACTTTACCATGTCACTTCGGAAGCAGATGTTGCATGATCTTTGTTAGAACACCATGAATCCACTAAAATCAGGATTTTCTTCCTGTAATCAGGCATACTTGGCCAAAATATGCCACGATAGAAGTGGAGGACGGCGACTGTTGCGACGAGCCTTGCTGTTCCTTATCGACACCATCATCTTCGAAGTTCATTTTCTCCTCTCATTCTTCTCCATGGCCTCCAGCAAATCCTAATGTCCGTATCTCTTCCACAATTTCCATATGATTTTCCAGGAGAGTAGTTATGTGTTTTATCATCTCCGATTCCTGGATGTTCGGAGACCGATTGCTTGTTCTGAATCGGGAGATTAAGGCAGCCACAACGACTTTAGGATCCATCGAAAATGTAAGAAAAAGACATACAATACGTTAGTATTTGACAGCAACATACGGGAACATACAAGAAATAGAGACGTCATTGCAGGAATATGTCCATCTATACACACTTTACTGATTTTTTGTGGGTCCTACAGCTTCTAAACGCTTGTCCCTCTACCCTTAAGATTTCACGGTTTTTCTACTTGTAACATAAGCTTTCAGAAAATATATGGGTTTCCGGAAAACCGGTATCAAAGGAGAGAAGGTTTACTTGTCAGTATCTTTGTATATGGGGGCTGTAAGTCTTTGTGTCGGAGACAGACTTTTTGTGGCAGATCTTGATTAAGAACTGATGCACGGAATTGCATAAAAAATTACATTTAATTTCACCTGGACGTAAACTGAAATCTATAAACTTTTAGTAGGTACATATCGGCTAATACGTGTTGCTGGTATGCTATGCTTTTCTTTCTTTCTTACTTTTTTTTTTGTTTGTTTGTTTATGGGAAGACAATACTTAAGATTCTGTAGTATATAAATAAATATTCGTCTTGATATTTGAGACATCTAATATGAAAAACTGTGCTGACTTAATTTGGGTGCATATCGGCTTGTAGGTGGTGGTACATATCTCTTTACAGATTTTTCTTAATACTCCGAGTAAATAACATATTAGAATGATAAACGTGAATGTTTGGAGATAACCAGAACTTACTAGTTTGTATATTGGTATGATTTTTCAGCAATTTACTCTTTGCACTGCATTGTTCCATAAAATTACAGCATCTAACTTATCAAAATTATGATTTTTCTCATGTTCAAAAGCAATGTTTATTGTTTTAAAAATAAATTAATAAATTAAAAATGTTTGTTTGTGCTTTAAACTACACGACCAAAATGCACATTTCTGTAGTGATACGTATAATATAATTTAAAAAGCAATTCTATGAATTACATTAATTAGAAACAGTATTGTTGACTTCTTTTACACAGCCCTGTGTACATTATAAATATGCATATGCACTATAAAGTGCAATAAAATGTAATATACAAGAAAAAAATGGCATAACACAACTAAAAACGGATTTTCATCATTTTAATTTTCTTTATTACCTGAATTCTTCGTTTGAATCTGCACACAAAATATTAATATAATTGTTATAGAAATCATCGACTTGTGTATCTGAAAAGTCTATCTCTTTATATTTATCGGAATTTAAGAATATTAATCATAGAACGCATATAAGTTGAATCAGTATCGCAATGAAATAAAATAAAATCGAAATAAGAAACGGTATATTTTCTTATAGTATGATATTCTATATTTGGTGCAACAAACTAAGATCCTCATATTTTAAAGGCGATAATAATTAAACTAAAAACTTTTACTGATTCTATCTCTCTCAATCGGCTAGCTATATTGTAAGCAATAAAGAGAAGCCAGAAAGCTTGTAAATGGACAGCAAACTAAGAATATGTATTCACTAAAGGAATTAAACATTGCAAAGTTCCCCGGTGTTGATGCATTTTGACAATAATAAAGAATGTTTATTAGTTTGTGATGCTAGATTGGTTGGTTGTATGATTTAAAGCTGATTGACTACGCAAGGGTCCTAGGCCAATAGGAAGTGTGCCCTCCGTGAGAGTCTTTCTAAGGGGTCCTAGCCCGTATTTAAGCGAGTTTCGGATAAAACCACTGAAAACTCCGAACAACTAAGTCGGTGAGCGCGACCTAAGATCGAACCTGGCACCTCCCATCTACCAGCTTTGAGCGAAGACCCGATCGGCTGCTGGTGGGCGCTTGTGATGCTAGAGCCTTTGCAGTCTCGTAGCTGTTTTATCTCATTAGGCCAAATATGATTATCATCCAGTAACGTTTGTCTCCTGTTTTCCAACCAGTGCTGAAAAAGATACACACCCATATCGAAAAAAATAAACTCTGGCCCTGATGTTTGATCGGATGGAGTTTCGGAAGTACTTATTAGGAAGAACCTTCAATTTTTAAGAAATCATTGCTTTTGATGAATCTTTTATCAGAAGATAAACCTGTACATTGGTATCTTTTCTAGCATAGATTAGAGTTAGACTACATCCCATTTTGTGCACTCTACCCACGTGGTTCAAAAGGCACCAATAACACTCATGTTAGACGGTCTAAGCGTCTTAATACTAAAGCAATGCCCTTACAACTATAGACATGTGACTCTTATATTTTTAACTCGTAACAACTGCTCTTGTGTTATGAACTATTACTATAATCTTGAATACATACTAGATTAAGAACTTTTTCTTTGTAAATCAGGTCTATCTAAATCTATTGAAGAACACCAACAAAACTTTGTATGATAATTACCTATGTCGACAAATCTCCTTATAACTATGCCATAATATGTAAATAATATTATCTATCTCTTCTAAGTAAAACCATATCTTCGAGTACTAACTTTCATCTCACCAGTAATGACATTAAAACTAATAATAGAAAAATTCATAGCTTTTATAAATTATTGAAGCTTCCATTTAATAATTTCAACTATCCATATATTGTACTTTTTCCAAAATTTCATAAAAATCCTATTAAATTTAGAACTGCCGCAAGTGGTTGTAATACATACAACAATAATGCTAATAAAATACTCCTTGACATTCTCAAACAAATGTATGACATAATTAGTAAATCAAAAAATTTCTATTGTTTTAAAAATAGCTATCAACTTAAAGTTCAAATTCTGAACAATGTCACTGATATTATAACCTATGATTTTGTTGACCTGTTTAATAATATCATTTTAACTGATCTTCATCAAATCATATATAACCTTTTTGTGAGTTTTAAAAGTGAACTTTCATTTCCTAAACACTTTTGTGCAGCTTCATTTAAGACACCTTTAAATTTTATTATTCGTAATAATTACATTCTACATAATAACAATATTTATATCCAAAAGGTTGGTATCCCACAAGGTGGAAGTAGCTCGAGTTTGTTAGCTGACTTATATCTTTACCCTTATGAACATCGTTTATGTTTGGTTATGTCATTTTCTACAGATACATTGATAACATTATAATTTCTTTTTTTTTTATGTTAATAAGTATACTCCATCTTCATTAAAATTTGAATATTCCTTTCACCTAACTTTAACTCAGAATTTTCTTAAAAATAAATACATTAGTTTTTTAGATTTAAAAATTAAACTTAATGGAGGTAAAATCTCTGCTCATGTTTAAGACAAAAAATATTTTTGTTTCAAAGTAAATTTATTTACACATTTTAATTCTTGTCTTCATATATCTGTGTACAGAAATATCATTCTTAATCATTCTTAGTCACTTTCTTCATCTAAGCGCAAAAACAAAAATATCAACTATATAATTAAAGCTGCTACTGGAATGGGTTATTCAAAGAAATTTATTTATTCAATTATCTATCATTAAATGTCACTGTCTAACATAAAAAAAAAAAAAAAAAAACATATGCATGTTTAATTTAATATTTAAAAAAAAAAAAAAAAAAATGTGGAGGATGGGAGGGCAGATGCTTGATTAAGGTGGTTGGGGGGGGGGGGGCAAAGGACTATTGCTCTTATAGGATACATCAACTTTTTCTTGTTGATATTATGAAAGTTTTAACTCTTCACTCTTAAGATTTGTTATTATGAAAGTTTAACTCTTCACACTTAAGATTTCATTCCACGCATATTGGAATTTGGTGGTTTCATCATTTTACTTGAACAGATTATCTAGTTCAAACTTATTAAAAAATAAATAACCAATAAATAAATTATAAAAAAAAGATTGAAAAATATAACAGAAATTTAATTAACCATAACTTAAAATCATTTAATTATAACATGTGAGCATTTTGGGATGATAGCTTAAGACTAAAACTAACTAACTAAATAAATAAATAAATAAAATAAGAAATTAAACTTAGCTTGTTAATTCCTAAATTTTCGTAATTTACTCAATTGTAAATAATTTTTCTCACGTTAGATGGCGCTAGCACACAATGCATACGTTGAAAAATAAACTGTAAACTAAATAATTCGATTTAAAAAGTTATAATTAAAACCCGAATCTTGTTTGATATAATGTTATTAGCTTCATTAAATTAATAAAAATAATGTTATGAGCTTCAATAAATTAATAAAAGTTATTTAATGAAATCAATAAAATTGCCCTTAAGTAGAAACTTTATCGATTAATCATTACTTTACTAGTTAGTAATAATAGATTTTAAGAATAATTGAATTTCAATAAGCAAAATTTCCGGACTTATAAATACTCCGTTTAAAATGTATATATATATATATAGGTTTAAAAGAGTACCTGTTGGTTTTTCTTATTACCCTTAAATATGACGTATGTGGCAACTATTCTAACGCTGAAGTATAATTGTTTGGACCTTGTTTAAGTGTGGGAGACAATTTCCAACACTGTTGGACTCTTACAACTTCATTTGCGAGGTAAAACAGAAATGAAGATGCACATTTTTTTTTTTAATCCTGTAATAATCTTATTTATGAAAAACAAACTTTAATTAATTTGTTTACATTATCATTCCTACATTATATTTTTATTATCATTATCATTTTTACATTATCATTATCATTTTTACATTATCATATCTTAGGCTTTTCCAGAGAAGTCCTGCAAACATCGATGAATTAAAACATATCATAACTGAAGAAATCTTGTCAATAACTCCAACAATGCTGCAAAGAGAGTCAAAAACCTGGTTCGACGTGTTCATGTTTGCATTCAAAATGGTGGCGAACATTTTCAACGTTTTCTGTGAGGAATGATAATGTAAAAAAATTGAATTAAATTATGTTTTTCAAAAATAAAATTATTACAGGGTTAAAAGGATTCTGCGTCTCTATTTCTGTTTTACCTCACAAATAAAGTTGTAACAATCCACAGTGTTAGAAATTGTCTCACAAACTTAAACAAGGTTTCAAACAATCATACTTCAATGTTAGAATAGTTACCACATCCATAAGATTTAAGGGTTATAAGAAAAACCCACGGGTACTCTTTTAAACTTATCACCCTGTATATATACATATATATAATATATTTAAATAATGAAGTGATGACATGAAAGTGAAATGTAATAAACAACAAGAAAAATTATTAAAAAATGTTAATAAACAAGAAAATTAGTTAAAGTTATACTGTATTTAAGTCAAAAAATTAAATTATGCTGCGCTATTCTCCTCAGCAGGTGGGAACACAATTATTAATAACTATGTAGTACTAGCAGGTTTCAAGAGATATGCTCCAATTATATTTCAAACTGAATAGTAATGAAAAACTTAAACTTGTAAAATATGAAAAGAGATTAAAAAAGTATTTCTATTCCTTGAAAATTAAATATTGAAATTTGAAAAGCATATATTACAGCTCAATGAAACCAAAAAGCTGTTTATAATAAAGCTTATTTATATAGATTTTTATATGAAAATGCTAGCCAAACATACCCCCACCCGTATGTTTGGCTAGCATTTGGCTAGCTTTATTGTTTTTGTATATAATTTTGTGCTGATTTGAGCGTCTTTTTTATACAAATTAATTTTTGTCTTTAACATTGAATTTAATTTATATGTATATATAAATGAATTTAATTTTTAAAAAAAAGGAAGCACAGTATTATTGCAATTGCAGGATGCATATTCTTTTTCTGGTTGATATTATGAACGATTCAAATATTCCTACTTAAAATTTGTTTAATTATTCGCACTTCAGATTTCATTAAATGAATAATCAAATTTGGTGGTTTCTTAAAAAAAAAAAAAAAAAAAAAAAAAAAAATACAATCTAAAAATTAAAAAGAAAAAAAGAAAACTATAATAAATAATAATTAATTCACCAATAATCATAATGTCTTAATCATGATATGTTGGCCTTTGGATGAGATTGCTTAAGACTAAAAATTTAACTCAACTACGTAAAAATTCTAAGTTAAACTGTATATTTTAAGCATTTACCTAAAAGTAAATCTCTTTTTTCACGTGAGATGGCGCTTGCTCACGCTACGTTGAAAGTTAAAAATAAACTGAACTTTAAAAACGGTAACGTTAAAATTAAAAATCATCTTTTTTTAAAATTGTTAAAAGCTTTTAGTGATTAATAACTAACAAATAATGCAACCAATTAAAGTATTTCAGTAGCACGGAAATCTATTAATCGTTTCTAAATTTTTAATCTTTTCTTTTTACTAATGTTCGCTTGGCAACCTGTTTATTTCTACTATCTCGAATGTAACGTTTAACATGTGGAATGCTTAAATTACTTATTCCTTGTTTAAATTTTGGTTTGTGTTATTCATTAATTTAATTTCCTCTTTTATTTTATTCAATTTTCTCTTTTGTTTTGTTGAAAGATAGAGACTTGAGCTGTATATTTGCTGGATTTGGTTTGTGTTATTGATTAATTTAATTTCCTTTTTTTATTTTATTCAATTTTCTTTTTTGTTTTGTTGAAAGATAGAGACTTGAGCTGTATATTTCCTGGAATTAGCTATACAGTTTTACGAAATCTTGCATATGCTGATAGATATGCAAGTTTCCTGATAAGTACATTTCTATTTTTCAGCATTTAAAATTCCAATTTTCAATTCATGAATTCCATTTTTTTAATTATTTTTTCCCTTTTAACTGAACTCTTTGGTGATTTTATCCTTTCTCTTTTCTCTCAAATGCTGACTGTTACTAATAATTCATAGTTTTTGCAAATTCTCTCATCCTTAGGCTTATGTGTTATGTTAGTGTCATTTCTCTTCTGCGTAAGTACTTTAACTTGTTTTTACTAATCATTGGTACTCAAATTAAATTAATACCGTGACAAATTTTAATCGAAATAAATCTCAATTAAAATTTATTTTATGTTGGTATCTTCATCTATCTTTTGTCTGCTGAGTGTTACAATGGTACTAAACAATTCAGATTTTATATATATAATTTTTTATGGGTACAATGAAAAGAATGAGAACGAAAACTAAACAGTTGAATAAATCACCACAAAAACCCACAACGGCCAATTAGATAACTAGTTAACTAGAATAGGTTTAATCATTTGTTGTGTTTAAGTAGTTGCATGAATTTAATTTTTTAGAAAGTTACTAAAAATTACCTAAATATTAAAACTATTAAATTACAAAACTTGTTATATATATATATATATATGCATGCTTCGAAAAAGAATAGTGATATAGTTATGTAACAAAAAGATTGTCATGGATATATCAATTATTGAATTGTGCAAGGGATCAAACGTACAAAACCAACAAACACTTTGGAAGCATGCAATTCGCATATGAGCTGCAATAAGGCCTTTATGCCCAGGGAGGAACATGTAGAACCAAATTGATTAGTAGAACACACGATATTATAGAGACAGCGTATTTGCGTCGTAACCGATTGTGTTTCGAAAGAATGTCGGACTTTAGTACGGTTCCCATCAAAAGCATTAGAGTAGGCTGGTTAATTAAACAGACAGGTCTGTGTTCATAAAGTACAATATAATAGTAGTTTCTTGGGGTTGGATTAGATGACTCAGCGACACACATCTATGTCTCAGCAAATCGATAATTCCTAGAAATCCACGGACCACTAATGAATAAACACGCATTTTTTGAGAAAAGGTGCTATTTCCATGTCGAAAGCAAATTTATCACAATTTAAACAACATTTACCAACTTGTAGGAATTCAGGAATATTCAGGAATTCTAAATTTAAATTATTAGTGGGGCTGAGCTTAGGTTCCTTACGGCGTGACTCCTGTATCTGATACTCCACAGCAATATTGTCTCGCTTGTGATAGATTTGGACAGTGTTGGAATAATGTCATTTTAAGGAGAGAGCTTGGATTTCAGTTAATTCTAAAGGTCTACAAATACGAGTGTGACCATGACAGTATGACATTTCAAAAGCCACTTTTTTCAAAAGCCACTGTAATGCCAAATATATATATATATATTACATTTATGTTTTAAACGTTGCGTAAATATTTATGTTTTAATCTTATTTCACAGGCAACATCAAACGATATATACAATTTTTTAGATCGTTCAGCAAGCCTTTCTAAGTACATCTGCCAGTTAATCAACCCGATATCCCGAAAAACATCTGCTTCCATAGCATCCAAGAGTAGTTTTACCTTCATTTGAGGATCACATTATTTCTATTGCTAGCCATCATCAAACATTTTTTTTCCCTGATAATTTTAACAACTGTTTCTTCTAAATAAATATTGCCACAAGAAACTATTTGTTTTAAGGAAATTTTAAAATAAAAAATAATAATAAATTGAAACATATCTTAAAGCGTATTTAAAAAGTAAAATTTTAAGACCACACTACTACATAACCATAAGATGGGATTGAAAGTCTCACATTATAAAATTGACATATTTAAGGACTTAAAATTTATTCTATTGAAAGGATTACATATAAATATATACCTCTTTAATTCTATTTGATAAACAATTAATGAAAATATTTTGTAATGATATATGTGTATTTGACATCAATATATTGCATTTTTGGTAGTATATCAACAATACTCATATCCCAAAGTGAATATTGTATATAACTATATCTAAATAGTAGAATAATATAACAAAAAGCAGCTTTTAGACAGGTATGTTTTTCTTTTGTATAAATGCAGTCTATTTTTTTTCCTAGTAAATACAATTAAATATTAAAATTAAAATAGAATTAAATAAGAATTTTAAGTTTTGAATTTTTTCCACAAAATTTTATTAAAATTTTATTTATCAGTTTTACAGATTGTGATAACTATGTGGGGAAAATACTGCTAGATGATTTTCTGATATTTAATACTAAGTAATTTTTAATACGTACTTTTTTTTCCGGATAAAGTTAAAATGACATATAGAGTTTATATATGCATATATAGTTTATATATATATATATATATATATATATATATATATATATATATATATATATATATATATATATATATATATATATATATATATATATATATATATATATATATTTATATATATATATATATATATATATATATATATATATATATATATATATATATATATATATATATATATATATCATTACAGGGGATAGTTAAAATATGCAACGCTGAATTTATAGGTTAAATAATATTTCATTCAATAATATTTTTCTGAGAAATTTTTATATATATGCAAATATGCATGCAATTTGTTTCCCTTCCCAGTTTAATTATTTGGTTACGATAAAGCAAGTCTAAAACCTATTTTATTATATTAACATAATATTAACTATGATATATTTCATATTCTTTAATTTAAGAGAGAAAATTTCCTGTTTCATTTTAAATTCTCAAATGCGCAATACTACTTCATTTTTCGTGTATGAAAGAGGTAATTATATGGTAGCTGTTAAGGATGAAATATATGCCTGCATCAAAATGATAAAATAAATACTGCTACACTTTATGCTTTTTAAACGTTCTTAATTTCTTGGCTGAAGGAGTTAATTTTCTGAACAATGTGTCAGCAAGTTTCACAATAATTAAAACAGATGATTGTTATATAATACCTTTTGTTAATATCTACATAATTAGGTAATTAAAATTTGTGTTTTATGTATGAAGTTTATTTTAAATTCTTTCAATGAATGATGATAGAAATATTCTAAAATTTATAATGTAATTTATTCACGATACAGATGAGCTATAATTGTGGAATATTTTATTAGTTAATAATTTTGTAAGTAAACAAAAATTAATTATTATATTTTAAAGCATGTATAATGGGGAAATTAGAAGCAATTAAAAAAATTCTTTAAAAAATATCATTTATATTTAAAGTACAATAAAAGTTTCGGAGCTCGGTGTATAATTTACACAATACATAAAGAAAGAAAGAAGGAAAGAAAGAAAAATGAAAGAAGAGGAAGAAAAGAAAAAAAAATAGGTATGACTTTAACCATGTTAGGAAAAAAAAAAATCGAATAGTACGTCACTAAACGAATTAAGGAACTCATTTCATAAAAATTTCTTGGACTTGGTGCTTCGGCAATTTCTCCGATTTTTGATTTGATTTTAGATTTTACAGGTATGTCCTTTGCTGTCGATTTACTTGTTGGATATTTAACTGATGCCTTGAAAAACTGACACTTGTCTGAACTCAACTCATTACATCTTCTAATAACTTTGTGAATACAGCGTTCAAATTCTCCAGATGCTCTGCTTTATTTATTCTATAAACAATAACATCATCGAGATAACAAGAAGCTTTTAAACTTTGTAGAAATTTGTCCATTTCTGTCAGAAACACATCTGGGGCAAATACACAAATAGTATTATTGAATAACGAAAGAGTCAATTATGTGTGTTGATAACCGCTATATGATATTTCGTGCAAGATTTTTGATGTTGTTAGTATTTATTTTTTCTCTTTTGTGCCAAAGCTAGTTTTTTAAAATATTTTAACAATTTATTATTTCTATGATTCTTTTTAATTTGAAAACACTATATATTTTACCCTGCTGGACAGTAGATAAACGAATGTTGAAGGATTATTTTCTGTCCCAAGTCTTTGATCGCCAAAAGTAATATTTCAGTTTATAAAATTTTAAATATCTATATTAAAATATCCATTATTTATAAAAATTTATTAATAATAAACAATATTCTTTGCAGGAAATCAATTATAGTTTTTTCTTTTGTGCGTTTATATACATTTAAAATACCTCACAATTTAGCGTGTATTACAGATTAGTGAAAAATACTTATACACAATTTGTAAATAAATTAAAAATTAGAAACGCTTATGATTCATATTTTGTCGTTTTTGTATTGTATTATAACTAGACATTTTTCTCAACACAAATACTTTAAATCTTCAATGTTTTAATTTTTTTTTTCCCGTAACTTTGATAAAATTCCGTTACCTATAACAAACGTACGTTTAAATCTTCATCACATCCGTTATAAATTAAGAATTTTTGCGTGAATTATTTTTCAGAAAAGACAGAAATTTCTAAATCGTTTTCTGCTTTTGAATTAGTAGTTAAAATTTTAATTCAATATTTAAGAAGATAAAAATTAAAATATTCTATACCCAAATTAAAATGTCTGTCTATAAACAACTTCAAAGAAATTGTTTGTAATTCATCAAAATGAAATTTTTAATGATAGAATTATTTCCTTAATTATATATTCTTTATCAATAGCATCAATAGCAATATCAATATTAATTGCTTTTGAATTTTACATGAAATATCTTTTCGAAAATTGCTCTTGGAAATAATGCAAAATGGAAGAAGTAAACCAAAAATTTAAGACACAAATATATCATATTTATATTTGCTCTCTCGAACGTAGTTTGAAATCATTTCTTTTGTTAAAAATCTATGTATTATATCATTATGTAATTTCCGTTAGAGAAGATTACTTTAAATTGTTTGAAGTACATTTTTGAAATAAAGTGTTTCCCGTAATGAGACTTTGACTTGAAACATTCTTTTCTTAGATAGAGAAACAAACCTAAATAAATAGAACAAATATTTAAGAGTCACTTTTGAAAAGTTCAGACTAAAAAATTTTCAAGATAGAAGGACTTTTAAAACAGAAGAGTGGGACTTAAAATGCTTTCAGGTTCAAGTTTTATTTTATAAATATTCCTTTGTGTTATAATGTAACTATGAAGTTTTGTATAACTTATTAACCCTTTGCAGTCCTATTTATTATCACTTCTCTGGTCACTGTTGCCAAATTTAGGGACGTTTCTATGAATATCTACCACTAAATTTTAACTGTAACTGTTGCCCAATTACTTGTTGGGTTATTCGTCCATTATGGTTATTAAATATCACTTCTCAAAACTACACAAAATTGAAGTTTTTCAAAAATGCAAGAGAGGTTTTCGAGGATTTTTTATCATTTGGTGTGCTGATTTCGAAAATGACCTCCATTATTTTTTCATTACGTCAGGATTTTTTTGTAAAATCGATATTGATTTTTTTTTTCTCGAACAATATCGTATATAATGTTTGACAACAGTGGTTCTTATGCATTTAAACCTATGTAAAATTATCGATTCTTGGTGTAGCAAATGGATTTTTTAGCAATCGGTTTATTATTTATAGGTTTATATGAATGAAACCACTGTCGCTAGATGTCACGAGCAGTCTCTGGTCGAGAGAAAAACAAAAAATTACATTGAATTTAAACTTTTTACATGAAATCATTGTACAGTTTCTAAAATAAAATCACCAACGTACTAATTTCATTGTTTTTATTAAGGTAACTTACACAAAATAGATGGCTTACCAAAAAGAGCAAATTAATTCTTTGTGTTAAAAATCGAAATATAACTGAATTTTTCAAGAAAACATGACGTGACGGAAATGTTTTGTTTATTTTTTAAACAAACACCAAAAAATACATTAAAAAACTCCTTGTATTTTTTTCATCGCAGTCCTGTGTTATTGGCAGTAAGTGAATAAAAGTGTCCCTAAATTTCGCAACACTGTTTAAAGCGCTTTAGAGGGTTAGGGCAGACAAAGGGTTAATATATAATTTATAAGCGGCTCCAAAGATTCCTCACAATTAAAAAAAAAAAAAAAAAGACTCACTCTACATATGTATGTAAGTTTATGTAATGCCGATATATTTCGCCACATAAAAATAGGAGAGTAAATTATTGTTTTACCTTTTACTGGTATATCGCAATCATATTTTGCCATAAAAAATATGATCAACTTAAAAAGTTTCCAGTAATGTATAGCTTATTAGCAAATATTTTAAAGGCAGTACAATTGTTAAATCATATTTTAAAAAATGTTTTACTATACATTTATTTGACACTTTATATAGGGTGTATGCAAGGTAAGTAAAGATTCATTGCGTTGCTTGTTTTGAAATACTCTCATGCCTACATTTATTTGCCTGATATTTGCTTAGGCTTAAATATTTTGAACACAAAATATCGGTGTCATTTTTAATTTACAAAGTGATATTTCTCCTAAATTCAATACAAGTATTACGTTTTATTTACAGCTTTCAGGTAGAAGTTTTATGTATGACATGTCTAAAGATTTTAAGTTTAAAAATACCATCATTTGCTACGTTGAGATCTATATGCAGCATTTTTGGCTTACATATATAAAATTGAATGATTTATATTAAAAATAAATAAATAAATAAATAAGAAAAAAAACGATATTTTTGTACCTTTTAAAAAGTGGAAATACACACACACACAAATAATATTGTTTTCCTTTATGGATACATTCGTGCTTATATTTTTACCCTCATAAATGTTAATGATTAACAATTTAAGACACAAACAGTTTTTTTTTTTTTAATTAATGCTATTTACTTGGAAAATACTCATTCCTCTACATTCAATGACACGCTGATACATTTTTTGCAACTTTCGTGTAAACTTTTTATTGATGACACATATAAATGTTTGTACGTTCCAAAATATTGCTATTTGCTGCATTAAGATCATTATTTAAGACTGTATGCATCTATCTTTAAAGTTGTCTGCATAGAAAACCGAAAAGATTGTTTACACTAAACACTTTTATTTTTTAAACGGGTATTAAATTTTTGATCTTAAGAGGATTGCATCCATTGAAGCTGATACAGAAAAAATTTTTCCAATGCCCAGTTTTGAATCGGATTAATTCAGCATTTCGGAAATTGTCGTGATGACAAAAATTTTTGTAGCTACGTAAATTCCAGAGGCCGCTATTTAGAAACAAATTGGCGGATAAAATTGTTTAATAAATTTGTTTGAGACATTCATATGATCTGCGTGCATACGGAGTTTTAAACAAATCTACATATAAATACGATATTTTAAGTGATTTTAAATTTTTCAAGTGGCCGTCATTTAGAAAAAATGGCGGCGGAAATTGACCTACGAATTTTTTAAAGATTTTTCCAGGACAAGTCTATTATATAAATCTGTTTTGATAAAATATTGTATATTTGCTCGAATTAATTCATTTTTGCGGAAGATATCATGATGACAAATTTTCAAGTGGCAGTCTGACTTCAAATGGTTACCTGATTTTAAGTGCCTGCCATTTTAAAAAAGAAGGTGGAGACTCTAGTTGATAAATAAGCTTCAAATTTGGTCTTATATATATATTTTTTAAACGTTTTCCGTTGTAAAATTTCAAGTGGCAGCCACTTCGAATCAAAACGACGAAGAAAGTTGCACATTGAGTTCATTCAATGTATTTGTAATGTAATTGCAAAATCCAGCATTGGTTTAAATCTGGCGCATTCGTAGTTAAAAGTTATTTTGTAAAAAATCTAATATTTCGTACGATGTTGAACATTTCTGCATTCTGATTGCTATATGATGTGCCTATTGTAGTATACCAAATTTTCTAAAAAAAGTCTTTGCTCTGGGTCTAATAATATACGCGTTATTGTTAAAAAAGTGGATTTATATATATATATATCCATGAATATATGCCTCATAAAAATTTATACAGATAATGAACAAAATCTTCATAATCACGTGCTACAGTTAAAACGATGTTAAAGCATTACTTTTTAAATGGTGATACAAAACATTTTGTTCTTTGTTTAATTTTTTATTAGTCTCCTTTTCATCATCAGGACATAATTTTTGCTGAAATATATGCGATATAACATGTTCTTTATACTACCAAAGTTTCAGTATGGTTCCTAAAGAACTTTTCGGAATATTTTAAAAAACGTCTAAATTCAAAAGTGCCTAAATACTTATTGGTAGATAGTTGCCAGGTATATATATACCGGTTAATCAAAAAGTCGAAGATTATAAATGTATAGTTAAATAATATTGACGGTTGTATTATGCTATTTTTGCTGAAATATGCAGAAAAACATTATTATTATTATTATTATTATTTATAAGGAAAAGTAAAATATATTAGCTACATTTAACCAAGGTAAAGCGCTGTATTCGCAGTATCCTCTCACATTTTTAACAGATTCGCCTTCTGAAATGACACCATATTGCATGAATACCATATTCGCCTTCGAAATGCATATATATATATATATATGCATTTCGAAAACACTGCTTTTTTTACTTTCCTAATATAACGTAAGGAAACTTTTGTAAGTATGAAAAAATTCGATTATGAGATTTTGGTATATGTATATACGTTTTGAGGTCCCTTGAGTCGTCTTTACCCATAATGTATGTGTGTGTATTCGTGTGTATCTCTGTTAGTGAACAGGATACCATATAAACGCTTAATTTTAATGAGTTTGAATGATCGTATATTATTTAAACAAACTGTAATTACTAAATGTTTTTGAGCTTGAGTAGCGTCACACCAGATTTTTTTTTTTTTTTTTTAATCTAAGTAAGACAACAAGTTTATTATTTTAAATTTTTATTAAATTCTGTTACTGCGGGGGTCAATTCTAAATCAGAAACTTGTTTTTATTTTAATATTTATTAAACATTAAGTTAAATTCACAGATGATAAATTTATGAAACTGTAAATGAAAATTTATGTAGATAAATCAACAAAGCTAATGTCTGTGATTATAAATATACACTTATTATACAAAATGCAAAATAATAAAAATAATAATGCTTAATCAAAAATATATTCACAAGAAACATAATATAACAAATACGTTCTGTTTTAAATAATAAATTTCATATACAATTTCCTTATATAATTCATTTCATGGCAAAAGTTGCTATTTTGAAATACTGTTGCATTCTTTGTCAAGAAAATTCATTTTCATTTTTATTACAGTTCCCTGTAGTTCTGAAATATGATGACAGTTTAAAAGAATAGGGGACTAAAGAATGTGCGAGAAAGGTAGGAATATGTTCTTAGAGAATTTAAATGATTTTCTTTTTTCTTTTTTTATTTATGCATAAGAAATTTTACTCAAATTTTAAAATGCCGGAAGAGAATACAATTGGTACTTATATTGTTTAGATATTCTAAACTTCGGGAATCTTACAAATTTCAGAAGGAATTTAGTTGGAACGTCTAAGAAAATCAACGATAGTGAATGTCTAGAGGATATATTTTACAATTTTAATTGATGAGTATCGCAAAGTAAATTTTTTTCAAATTAAGATCCTTAAAATATTTTTATTTATTTATTTATTTATTTATTTATTTATTTATTATATTTAAATTTACATAAACACTATCTTTTTCTAAATGTTTATACAATAACTTTCAAAATCCATAACAAAATCTGATGGTAATACAAGAGTGTGTTTCAAAATTTTAAGAACAATGGCAATTAAAATATATGCATAGATATTAATCATTAAATTTGAATAGAATTTTTTGTGAGACAATCTGTAGTTTAAAAACAATTTTTAACACAAATATTGTTTTTAATATAACAGCACCCCTGTAATTAAATATAAGAACAAAATTAGGCGTTTAAAGATTTAAAAAACAGTAGTTAATTTTTATAGACAGATGAAACTAAATGTTTTACTTTTAAATTACATTAAATTTGTTCATTCGTATAGCTTATTATTCCAGTAAAATGCTTACATGAGAAAATCCACTTTCTTTCTAATAGACTTAGATAATGACTAATTGATGATCTGTTCAAAAGTAACGCAATTTTCAACATAAAATTTTATTAGGTTGACTTGGAGTATACGTAGAAGCATAATCAAAAATCCAGTCGTCTCTCATTAATATTTTTCTTAGAGGATGGAAATTTTTATCAAATGTATATTCATAAATTTAAGAGCTATGATGACCGTTGATAAATATTATGAGCTTTTATTTGTCAAAATAATACCCTCTCTATAGTATTACAGGATCACCATATAAAGTCTAATAAATGTACTATGTTGTTTATTTTTACTTTCTCTTACCCATAGGGTCGAGAAAGTAATGTTTTAGGGTCAAATTTTCGAACGTGAGTTTTTGTTATATTTACATGTCCGGAGGTCCCCTGAATACGAAAATCACGATTTTAGCGAATGGTCTGTGTGTCTGTCTGTGTGACTGTGCGCTTGTTATCAGCACATCTAAAAAGCAAATAGTAGCAGAAATTCCAAACTCGGTGTGCTAAATGTGTATCATATAGGGATGCTAAACTAAGCTTTTCGTTGAGATGAAGCAAATGGTTAATTTACAGGGACACTCAAAAGTATTAAAATACATTACGTCTACGGGGGAAATTGCAGCTAAGTAGAGTTTAACATCTATAGACTGCACTAAACAAAATGAAATGAATATATATTATTTGTAATAGAGATAGTCAACTGCGGAAAAAAATTGTGTATGTAGGAGCCTCGCCCCTCATCCCCTGGGGGAAAGTCCCCCCTCGAGCGGAGTAAATTTTCATTATGGGTATCTTTCAAAAGAGCTCACCAATACCTTTAAAACTAATGGTTTAATCATCGATCTGCGATAATTTAAAATAAAGCTATCGATTATTTTCATTTTTAACAAAAAAAAAAAAAAAAAATGTAATATTGAGAATAAGTTCAACTTTTTTTTTTATATTTAGTGTTATACTACTTCTCTAATATGGAAATCGTCTGCATTACCATGGAAGATAATTTTTTTAAATAATAATTTTAATAAATTATTTTTACTGAGTGAATTTGTATAGGAAAATATGGAAGAAAGTCGTGTGGTGGCCACAACACACTAGTTATTTGTAGTTAGTGGATGTGCTTTACTAATAATATTTAACCATTTCCAGGAAAACTGTTCGGGAATTGAAATAATCTCCTCATAGAGATATGGTAAATAATGTATGTTTTAATCTAAATATTCGTCTCTTGTTTTTTGTATATTGACACGTTTTGAGACTTCCTGATTACCGTTTTTTAACGTTTGATCATTGTCTGTGTCTCTTAGAGTAACTCAAAAACGAATAATTTTAGGAGATCCAAATGTTGTATTCTGAAGTTAATATAAGTTTGTTGCTGGAAAAGTTTGATCAAGATTGATAAGTTTCAATGAATGTTGCGTGTGACAATTGTCGCTATAATTTTAAGTATACTTTAAATTTTAATAACAGAATTAAATTTTATATAAATGTAGGTGCATTAATGAAACGGGGGATTGAGGTGGCGGTAGCCCCCTCTCACACAGAATAATTATCATATAAAACTCTTCCGAAGCCTAATTTGAATTGTTTAAAATAGGTTTACATAACAGTACTGGTTATCTTACCTCTTAATCTCCAACCTGTATTTATAGTATTAAATTTCAGTGTAAGAGAAAGTCGTGTAAGTGGCACACCAAATTATTTAATTTATTTATTTTAAGATTCTGAGAATATTACGAAAACCCATCTAGATTGGCTAAATTTCCTTTAGTTTTTCATCTCTGACAGTGGCATTCAAATATTTATCTCCAAGGCGATGTGTGTCATTTATTCACTGTCAGTAAGCTCATTTATGGTATAGTTTCAAGCATAGTAGTCGAGCTGTTTCTAAGGTATTCTGATTGGTAATCGAGAGATTTTTAATTCACCCTGATTGAAGACCTTTAATATTAGTACTTTTCTTTGATGTGTGTTTTTCAATTGAAATATTTATTGTAGATGTAGGATAATTTCAACATAAAACTAGGTTTTTAATGTATTGATATTTATGAGAAGTAGTCACTTTGCGCCCTTTATGTACAGGGGTTTCACTTAAAAGCATCAACGCCAATTAAAACTTGATTAATTTACCGTTTTATTATTTTTATTGCACCTAAAGTTTTAAGTATGGAGTGCGGTTTTACTCTCGTACTGCGTGTGTTTAATAAATCAACAAATCATAATTGTTTTAAATTTGCCATTTGTACTAGTGTAAAATCAATAACATGATTTTTCTTACAAACATAAAAATCATTTGCATATGCACAGTTACGTTATTTTGAAAACCTTGCGCAAAAGCAGTTTTGAGATTTAAATTTTAACGCAGCTATTTTTTCAATTCTTAAATTTCATTGCTGTGAGCAAAACTTAAAGCATATGTTTATTCAGTTTTGTTAAGATTGTTGTTATTGACATATAAACAGTAGGATATTGGAATAGAGTAAATCTTTAAAGTTTTATTTAAATTTGTAGTTGTGTTTATAGATTTAGTAAGCCCTACATATATAACGGTTTAAAATGTATATTTATTGGTACAATTTGTTATTTATTTAAAAACAAAAATATTTATTTATGACTCGATATAAGCTAAATGTTTCATTTATTTAGTTTATATATAAGTTAAGTAATTATTTTTTAACCTAAACTTCGGTACATAAAAGTCAGATATTTGCTGAAATACATATAGAAAATTAAAATGTAATGTGTTTCAAAAAGTAATTTTTTAAGATCCATTTATTCTGAAAACTTTTTTAATAAATGGTAGTACTCTAAATATAGTTTTAAAAGAAAATAGAATAATGATTACAGAATAATGATTTTTTTTTTTTTTTGTGTGTGTGTGTGTGATAGAATTCTTTAATATGTAATGTTTATCAAAATATGAATACCTAAATGCAATAAATTAAAAGGTGGAAATTGAAATCATTTCGATAAAAGATATTGTTTATAATTTGAAAAAATAAATGAATTTATTAATTTGCTCTAAATATCAAGCAGAAAAAGCATTAAATTATGAGTAAAAAATTAATTTAAATTAAAATGCGCACAATTGAAGTAGATTTTAAATTTGATCATAATAATTTACATTTTCTGGAGATTGCATGAAAGAAAGAACAATTATTGGATTTTTTACGAAATAACGAACCATGCTGGATTGTTTCCTTAATTGCTGAAAAGCCAGTAGAGGCCTTCTCGTTGAGGCTTAAAAAGATTTTGATCATGTTCGTCTTTACCACGATTTTGGCCACAAAAATCCTCCGAAAGACATGCAAATTGGTACACATTTTTATGAGCCACACAAAATTAACTGAACATTTTTGGATGTGTCTTCAGTTTGAGTTTCGTGTATAGGGACCAACCAACGTTTTTCTTATCATTACTTTCTTTGAACAGAATTTATGCACTGAAAAAAAAATCCTATTATAAAACAAAAAATTCTTGGCGGCAAAAGTTAACATAATATTGCCTTAAAACGTATTTATGCTACGGAAAAAAGTTCCAGAAAATTTTTTCCGTAACCAAACAATATATAAAATATTCGTACAAACAGATTTTTTTTTTCCATACTACACATTGTAAAATATAATTAATATTAAATACAATATTCCCTTTCGACTTGGCAGGATTAAACCTGTGGCCTGCCCATGTTAGACAAAGTTTTTACGTCAAGGCCGCGGAATCTGGTTTACACTGTTACCTAACACTTCCCAATCATGATTTGATACCAAATTTTCCGTACACAAAACATAAAATACAGGTACTCACAAGATAAAATCTGTAACAATGATTACTGATTTTAACCGGTTATAGAAAAAATATGTCTTTTAACAGATTGAGATGTATTTTATAGTACATTTTTGTACTTTTATATAACAGTTTTATAAATAAATTTTGAAGTTTTATAAATTTATTTTCTTTAAGAAAGTTAGAGACATTTTTCTGTATTTTTGAAGAATATTTTTTACAGTGAAGATGTGTGCCGCAAGAGAGTGCGCAAAATTCATCCTATGAATTCGCAAATTGGTACATATGTTCTTAAGTCATACAGAATAATCTGTATGACATTTTTTGTGCGTTTATTATTTATGATACGTGTAAAGGGACACACTAAACACTTCTTATCATTATGGCCTATGGACAGAATTTTGTTTAAAGGCATTTTTCCGTGTTACACTGCATTAAAAATATTAAAATTAACATATATATGTAGGATGCTTAAAATTATGTTTTCTGTATAAAAATATTTGCATAGAATTAATAATTATCTACGCGACGGCACAAAAAAAAAAAAAAAAAAAAATATATATATATATATATATATATATATATATCCAATGACAATGTGTAATAATCCAAATTATGTTAAATTTGTTTTTTTTTTAAATATTAATATGTTAGAAGGAATTAGGTGTATACTTTTTATTAATGAGTATAACGTTGGCGGCTCGTGTACAGGAACACTCAGAATTTCGTACCATTTCGTTTTATAGACAGTATTACTAAAAAGTGCATTTTAACAGGGCTAAACTCCCTTAAGCACAGTGAGATAAAAATATGTTAATAGAATATTTAAAAAAAATGATTTCAGTAGGAAAATGAATAGGCATAGAATTCGTAATTAGTTTACAGGGATGCGCAAAGTAATTCGAATATATTATGCAATCATTTGGAAATAAATTTGGTACTTGTATTTATGAGTCACAAGGAATTAATAATAGGTTATGAATTACAATTAAATGTATATACACCTTTATACAGTAATTATCCGGGGTGTTGAGGGGGTGGTAGTCCCCTCAGAAATGCGTCCGGTTATGTAGCTAGTTAAACGTATGTATGCTTGTGTTTATATATGTATTATTAATAATTATTTTACATAATATGGAATAAAAAATGATCTATATGATAATGATGGATGCAAATAGAACGTTGAGTCATCTGATCTGCAGACATACTAGTTATTAGTATTTCTAAAAAATGGTTTGTAAAACAGATTTGCAGTCTTACAAAGAAAACAGCTTTACAATCTTTCGCAACAATCGGAGCATTTTATTGACTACGTTGGTGAAAATTTTTAGCATAATGTATACAAAGTGTGGTTGCATTTTTTATTTTTTCGAATTATTAAAAAAATAATGAAGATTTTAAATAAAATGCAAAATAAATTAATTCATCCAGAAGTTCGGTACCGATTTTCGCTGGCATCGGAACAGTTTTGGATTTTTAGAATGGCACCAGAATAGTAATATAGTAGAATATGTAATACATCAGATTATCAGAAGAAAATATCAGAATGATTGAAAACAGATGGTATGCATATGTATATACAGGGTGACCCCAAAATATTGAAACGCGATTTTATTCATTACCTGTTAGAGACAATTCTGCAATGCAAATTTCAAAAATGCTCAAGATAAGGTACTGAAGAAGACAGCGTTCATAAAAATGTCTTTCCATTAATTTTGGAAAAGTTACATTTAAAAAAAAATCATACGACCTCTCTAGACAAATTTGGTTAGCTAGAAAGTTTTTATTTTTTCTAGCAACAATATCTTTACCAAAAAAAAAAAAAAAACGCATAACTCTATAATTATAATTAAGTGAGTTATACTTAATTGAAATTTGATGGTGAACATAGGAACAGTATATCAAAATCAAAATGTGAATCTGTGATATACTAGAAAAAGGTAATGCAAATAACATTTACATTAAAACTATTTTTGCGTGCTTAGGATGAAATTCATTTTCAAGGATGAATTCACTTTCAAGTTACGCATTTTAAATTGTATTCTATATTCAGACTGACATTTTGTATATAAATAAATAAAACTAGTGGGCATAGGTGGACACTGCTCAGTTCCCCATCATACATATATATATATTCATAAATTTCTAGAACAGGACATTCTCTTAACATAGTTATCATGTTAAGAGAAATGAATTTGAAAAAACGCTTGACACAGTGACAGAATGAAATCCCCACCTAATAGGCTATCCACCGTTCACTTCGATATATTTATCTTATTCTAATCTATTAATTTATTTTATTAGGGTAAATTTCGTAGTTTAGTTTTCATGCTACTATTTCCAGTGCAACAATCCTCAAAATTCATATTTATATGGAAAATTTTCAATTTTGTTATGTTGATAAAATCCTAAATAACGAATAGCTTACGAAATTTTCCTATTAGAATATTTGTAATCAGTCATGTTCATACAAGTATCATAAATGTTATTTTGAAGTTGTCTGATATATTTATGATCCTGAAAATGGCCGTGTATGCTCAATTTTGTATTCTTCTGCCATTTTAAGAGGATCGTAAATTCCAAATAACTTACGAATTTCTTACATTAGAAAATTCATACTCTATGGTATTCATATCAGTATTGTAAATAATATTTCAAAAGTGGACTTACACCTTTACGATGAAAATATCCCTCAAGATTGATGCTTGTGTGAAATTTTGCCCTATTTTGCCATGTTAAGAAATTCGTAAATTTCTAATAAATTACGAAATTTTTATTTTGGAAAATTCATAGTCAGTGATATTCATGCCAGTATCCTAAATAATACTTCAAAAGTAGTCTGACATCTACACTATGAAAATATCTCTCAAAATTGACGTTTATGTGAAATTTTGCCCTATTCTGCCATGTTAAGAAATTCGTAAATTTCTAATAACTTGCGAAATTTTCAAAATAGCATTTTTATAGTTACTGATGTTCCTTTCGGCATCAAAACTAATATTTTAAAACTGGTCTGACATTTTTACAGTAAAAAGTTTCCATTTAATGCACGTTTAAGTGAAATTTTGTCCTATTTTCCCATGTTAAGAAAATCGTAAATTTCTAATAATTTACGAAGTTTTTTAATTCGAATGTTTTAAATGAATAGGGTTCTTGCCAGTATCGAAAGTAATATTTTAAAACGGGTCTGACCTCTCTGAGATCATTTATTCGTGAGATATCGTGAAAACAGGCTAACAAACTAACGGACTAACACAGTAACAGGCACCCTACAGACGGACAACATACAAATTTTGTCCTTTTCGGATTCCTCACACCTGAAAACGTGTAAAAAAAGTCAAAAAACCGAGATCGAAAATTTCCACGATTACCTAAGTTCCCCATAGCTATAGTATGATGTAACTATATGCAGGTTTGTAATTTATTTTCAAATGTATGTATACAGGGTGCTCCAAAAGTCCCATACCCCCTCCTAACTCGACAATGAGCTGGAATTGTGAAAAATGGCGAAACATGTGTTCAATGAATTCGAGAGGGACCTCTTTTGGTGAAAAAAGTTTGAGCCTGGGTGGGCAAGAGAGGGCCGCTGGAAAGGGCAACTTTAAAATTTCAAATAGGAAGATATGTCTTGTCATACATCCCTGGAAACATCTCTTTAAAACAATGAGATTGATATAAATAATTTTGCACTACGATGATTATTAAAGGAGTACATGAGTTTTTTGACTTTTGAAATGTGTTTTTTATACTTAGGTATCCCCTTTAATAATCATTGCAAGGCAAAACTATTTATTTCAAATTCATTGTGTTGAAGAGACGTTTCCAGGGATACATCAAAAGACATACTTTGCTGCTTGAAATTTTAAAGTTGCCCTCCCTAGCGGCATTCCTACCACCTTGCCCGCTCCCAAACATTTTTGGGCAAAGTATGTCTTCTGATATATCTATGGAAACGTTTCTTCAAGACAATAAATTTGATATAAATAGTTTAGTCCTCCAATGATCATTTGATAATTTTTTGTTACCTTACCTTAGATCTAAAAAACTTTTTGTTGTCAGTAAATGTCCCTAATTTCACCAAACACATAACGTTTTGAGTTACACGGGAAGAATGGCATAAGTCATATTTTTCTTCGTACCGTAATTCAGTTGATTTTATAGATAAAAATATGTGGGGTTTTTTTCTAAGCGTCTTGTTTGATTGAAAATAAAACTTTCTAATTGACCATATTTGTCTAGAAGAGTCGTATAAAATTTGTAACTTTTTGAAAATTAACGGAATAAATATTTATGAATTAGGTCTTATTTCTTACCTTATTTTTAATAACTTTGCCATGTATATATATATATATATATATATATATATATATATATATATATATATATATATATACAATAATAATAATTCATTACAATGATCAAACATCAGGAAGGAAGACCAGAGCTATACCTATATATAAATAAACAAGGGTACTTTAAATATATATGGGGAAAATTTTTATAAAGATACCTTATGTCAGTTGTATACGTCTTTGAAAAAGGAAACAAAGAAATTGTATTATAGACAATTAATGCTTATTTTTTAAGGCAAAAATGTAACACAAGCGGCAGACAAGGTATGGATTGCTTATGATGAAATTTCTGTAGATGAAACATCTGCTTGGAAGTGTTTCGCTAGATTCAAAGCTTGTGATTTTAATCCTTAATATTAAGAAGGCTCGGGTAGGCCTTCCACCACAAATGAAGATCAATTTAAAATACAGATTTGGAGTAGCACATGCTTTACGAAAGTTGTATTAGCAGAAATGTTAAATATTTCGTAATCTACAATTCACAAATGTATGTTTTAAAATCTCTGTTGCGTTACAATTTCCTTTCAAAATCGTAATGAACTATCTGTATAAACCGAAACAAATACTATGAAATAACAAGTAACGAAAAAAAAAAAACTTTTATCCATTTAAAATTATTTTATTATACCATATTTGAATAAAAGTAATATGAATTCTTTACTACTATAAATAATCACGTGCTTATTTCAATACATAGTAATTTTCCTTTAGAAAATATTTAAATTTCATTACAGTATTATTTAAAGTATATATATATATATTTTTTTTTAATAAAAATTATTTAATTCAGTAACAGGTAACTCGATCAATACGAAACAAACAAGATGAATTTGAAACAAGATGGATTTTTAGAAAAATTGAGAACTAGAAATTTTTCAGTTATATTTTAACCATTTATCTGCTGACCGTCATTTAAAGTATCACTAGGCTAAAAAAGCATTTAAAATCGAATTTATAAAACAAATGGCAAAGGTATTTATAAGAACAGAGCGTATATATATCATTTTAATCTCATTAGATGGCACTAGACGCTACATGTAGCCGTTTATGTTCAATAAAGGATTACATGGAGTACTTTTGCTGTTTTTACTTGGTATTTTCACGAACTTTACGTGTGTTACAGTTAATTCCCATATAACCCTAAGAATCCATCATTAAAAAAAAAAAAAAAAAAGATTTTATGGAGTAATATAGCAGTTTTTTCTTGGCATTTTTCCCGATCATTATGCGTGTTATAATTAAGTCCCATATTATATCAAGAATCTACCATCAATTTTAGAAAAAAAAAATATAAGGAACATATGTTTTTACACTTTTAAATGCCTCAGTATATTTTTCGACCTCTATATACTAAAGGTACAATAAAATACCACCTCATTAAATTCCAGGATGAAGTGATATGCATAATTTTTGTTGAATAAATGTTTCAAAAATACACTTAAGTAACGAAAATAAATGTGTTTTAATTACATTTTTTGTCTGTTTTCTAATTCGGTAGATAAAGGGTTAAAACTGTAAATAATACACTTAACTCAATTTGTTTTAATACGTTATTTAAATAAATTGCTTACATTAAAATGTTTTAAAAAATAATTATTTTAAAATTTCGTTTATATTTAAAATTCAATTATTTGACTGTAAAGCGTTAAAAATTTCTTTTAAAATTCCCTTTTATAAATTAGAAAATAAGAAATAATTTATTTCCACTACGATGCAGAAAAATTTGTGAAACGTATTATATATTCACATTTAAAATATCCTATTTCACAAGAAAGAATATATAAGAGTCTCAGAGATTTCAGAGCAAAAGTAATTATTTTTCTCTGCAGTAAGAACCAGTATTTCAAATAATACAAATATTCTGAGCGGTCTCATTTAGTTTATGCAGATTACTATCATGAATATGTTGAAGAAATCTTTAAAATAGAAATAACCTTTATTTTCAAAAGAAATCTTTTCCACAATGTCAGATAGGCATAAAATACATGAAAGCATTTTTAAATTTTCGGAAAGAAGGCAATTGTATTATAAATGTATGTACCCTTAGATATTAATTCATCCATAATTTTGAAAATTTACTTTCAAAATATAAGTAATATATGCTTTTGAAATCACATTTAACATTATAATCTCGTTACGTCCAATTAAAACCGAAGGTACTTAAATTTCATTTTCACATTAATTTTATTTTAATAAGTAGAATCAGAGGCAGATATTTTCTCTTTTTCCATTAGTTTAATGTATTAAATAAAAAATAAATAAATAATTAAAAACAGCTGTCTTTTTAAGTACTATATATATAGTCCAACATTAAATAAATGCTGCGATCACTTCATAAACATTTTGTTTTAGTATGATATTAACACTAACCTAATTAAATTGAATTTGCACAAACAGAAAAAATGCATCGTAGATTAATAATAATAATAATAATAATAATAATAATAATAATAATAATAAAAGTAAAAAGAAGCTTTCGTTTCAAAATTTTCTAAAATACTGATTCGGTTAATGTAGATTAAACAGTAATCGCTAGATTCACTGAGAAAAAAATCTGTAATTAGCCATCTAGAATCTGAATTGTAGCTCTACTAAAAACAGTTCCATGTCATCCTTTAAAATTCTAATCCCCTTTGAAAACGAATTGTTGAAACCCCCGTTAGAATTTTACAGTAAGCAACAGAATTATTGAAGAGCTAGCATTAATTCCTATATAAATTTTGCGCACCTAATACTGTTTTGTTAACCCTTTATCTACTGACGGTACTTTAAAGTACCATTACTTTAAAAAATGCATAAAATGGAATTTATAGAAGAAATGTCAAAGATATTTATAAGAAGGGAACAGATGTACCTCCCTTTAATCTCACTACAAAGCATTAGACGATACATAGAGCCATTTTTGTTCCATAAGGGATTTTATGGAGTGCACTTGTTGTTTTTACTTGATATTTTTCACGATCTTCATGTGTGCTATAATTAATTCCTATATTATTTCAAGAATATCCCACTAATCTTAGAAAAAATATGAGGAACATAAACAGTAAATATTTCTCTACACTTTTTTCATGTCGAAATAATTTTTTCGACCTCTGTGTACCAGTGGTACACTAAAGTACGAGCTCACAAAATTCTCATTAATTATTATGATGAGGTGATATGCATAATTTTAAACATATATATCTTTAAATAATGCATTTTACTAACTGAAAACATATGTTTCAAACACAATTTTTGTCTGTATCATAATGCAGTAGATAAAGGGTTAAGTCGATATTTGTTGAGTCATGATCTTAGTCTTCTGATTTTATGAAAAAATTAAGTTGATGAAAAAAATTAGCAATCAAACTAAAAGAAAATATATGAAAAGTGTGGGTGTGTATTTCAATAATTTTGCTGCTAACTGTAGAGCGTTTGTTTGTATTATCGAGGTCAAACTTACTGAAATATCTCTTCAAATAAATGCAAATACA
The DNA here is from genome assembly GCA_963930645.1 of Salticus scenicus. Taxonomy (NCBI): domain Eukaryota; kingdom Metazoa; phylum Arthropoda; class Arachnida; order Araneae; family Salticidae; genus Salticus; species Salticus scenicus. The sequence goes on along the minus strand of OZ005652.1, from coordinate 338,405,644 downwards.
AGGAGCAAGTTTTAGCAACTATAATCTTGGTGTATGACTCAGACGTATTTTTCACATAGAACAATCTCCTTATAAGATAGATCCCTGAAAAAGCTTGTATATTGTATTTTCATGTGTACAAACTCGTGTTCACTCGTGTACAAACTTTAAACAAAATCGATAATTTGGAAGCATATCGAAAATTTGACTGCAATATTTGACACAATAAGACAAAAGCACATACACACACACAAAAAAATAAAATAAAATAAAATAAATAAAATAAAAATAAAATGCATAAATAAAAGTTCGTAAAATTGAAGTCTTGTGTTTTAAAAGTGATTTATCAATAACCAAGACCTATTTTACATTTTACGTTCAGTTATTGAGTTAAAATCATTTAAATTTAGTAATTAATTTATTGAATTACAATATTTAACACTTAAAAATGTCTACTGTTAAATCTTTTTTGGATTATACGTTCTAAACAAATCAAAAACAATGAAGTCTTATTTCCAGAAGATCTACCATACTGATAATTGTCCGAGGAATAATGCAAACATATATATATATATATATATATATATATACAGTGAAACCTCTCAAGTTGGACACCCCTATAAGTTGGACATCCCTATAAGTTGGACAACCCTCTAAGTTGGACGCTTTTTCTCGGAACGGAATGTATCCATTAACATTATGTCTAACCCCTTTGAGTTGGACACCTCTCTAAGTTGGACACTTTTCCTTGAAACCGTAGGTGTCCAACTTAGAGAGGTTTCACTGTATATATATATATATATATATATATATATATATATATATATATATATTATTTTAGGGACATACACAATTGCATACGATGAATAAAGCGTCATCAAAGAAAACTTGTCGGAACTATTTGTCGGAACTCATTGAAAAATTCACACGAGTTATGTATCAGTATGTATGAGAATGAAACCTCCCGCTTCCATTTTTTTTTTTTTTTTTTTTTTCAAATCGCTTAAAAATGAAACAAAAAGATAGATTAAAAATGTGAAATATTTAAAATAGCCATTTTTGCTACCTTTGTCACAAAATTTTGTGATAAGTCATTTCCCTCAGCTGAAGCTTTTCTAAAAAACTGAATATGGAACAAATCATTTTTCGCACTTTCTTGCACTTAAGCGAAATAAAACCGATTTTAACTTAATTCAGCTGCAGAATTTCAACTAAAAAATGTATCGTAATTTCTTAAAATATAAATAGCTAAATATAGTAGTTTATTATTTGCAGTTATAATGGTCTGTAGATGGATTTAAGGATGGTTTTACTATCTAGTTCATTTGTTGGCTTTTGAAATTTAGACACAAAAATAACTCCAACGTTTTTTACCAAGGACTTTGATTTTGCAGCAGTCATTTATTAAAATATACATAAATTATAAATAGCTGAAATAATAATAATAATAATAAAATTAAATAAATTGTGACTTTAATTATCTATTTTCAATATGTTTGATTAGAAACGCATTTCTAAATGCACATACATATAATATTCAAATCAGACACAACTGAAAATGGATAATTAAAGTCACAATTAGTTTAAATGCATTTTTAAAATTACAATTTTATTTCTGCAAGCGCCATTTTGAATCTAGCAGTATGATATAAATCTGTACAACATATAGAATATATATTACCATAAATTAACAAAAACAATGCAATAATATAAAGTATAATCAAAATAAGTTATCAAAACATCTTTTTAAGACATATTCTAATAAAGTTGAAATTTCTGTTTGACTTTGGTTTGTATGTCTGTCTATCCACACTATGATTAGCGTAAATATTTTCAGAAGATATTGAAATTTATGTTTATTTTTGATGTTTATTATGCCATGTCCACTCTTGAAAATAGTCATTATAAATCTAGTAGTATGTGCACAGGGACTACAATAGAATTCTAATATATAAACACTGAGAAAAAAAATATATACCGCCTTCCACTAGAATGAATAAGTGGCAATTTTCTAAATCCCTTAACTAGAAATATAGATTTCCTAGCTATGCGCGTAAGTCACGCCAATAAACTGAATAGACGAAATTATCGAAAATTTCTAGTGTACACATTTCCAGATGGTGAAACAATATTCTAAATACTCTAAATATTTTGAATCATTTGTATTGCGAGAAATTCTCGCTTGAATTTCTAGAATTTGGAAATAAACCAAGATTATAGGTGCTGAAACCCGCCTCTGGTAGTCTCATTTATTTGCAGAGATTTTTAAATAACTTTGCCCTCGAGAATTTAGGCAAACGCTCTAGAATTCTAATAGGGGCTTCTAGAACTCGCTTTCCGAGGGGACTAGAATTTATAAGGATGACATGGAACTATTTTTTCTAGAGCCACAACTTAGATTCTAGATATCAGTTACAGAATTTTTTCTCAGTGAAGATCAATGAGATGCATTTCTTTAATGCATATTTTAATATTTTTATACTGATCAAAGCATAATGAAAATAACATTCACTATTCAGGTATGTACAGATGTACTTTAAATATATATATAAATGATATAAATAGTCTTGATGATTTATTAAAAACCCGGATAAACTACTACGTCAGAAAGGCCAAAGAAAAAATATTTGAGTTGCATACAGCTGTTTCGGTACCCTTAAGCGTACCGTCTTCAGTGCAAAAAGAATGCTGAAACTGGAGATGTGCTCGTATATATAGGAGAAGGACCAAATTTAGTTCAACCAATAGGATTACGGAAAAGGTGGGGAGTGTGGCCAATAAGAATTTAGGAATATACGCTTTGTAAACAGTATGAAAATTAAGAAAATGTGGACTGAATGTAAAATTTCGAACAATCAGACAAATAGGGAACAGTGAAATCACAATTTTCAAGGATTTAAAATTTTTATAAATGTGAAAAGCTTCAAAGAAATCGAGTTCATGAATGGATTTAGGTCTGCAAATTACTTTAGCTCAATTAAATTTAAAATTATGATTTTGCTCCCAGCAATGTTTAGAAATAGCCTATTTATTGGTTTTTTGTTTGCGAACGTAATTCATGTGTTCTTTTAGACGAAATTTAAGACTGCGTTTAGTTTGGCCAATATATGATGAACCACACTGACAGGAAATACATACCCCAAGAATTATGCATATCAATGGGATCTTTTAACTAAGAAAAGGTGAGTTTATTGGAAGGCGAAAATATTATTTTAAAATCATATTGTTTGAGAATTTGAGCTATGGTTAACTGAATTTAGAAAAATAGGGTAAAACAATACTGATATTAGAAAAGACTGATTTAGTTGACGAAATACGAGGGAGTTGTAATTTTTGGATATCTTTTCTATAATAAAAGTGTCATAATAACCTCTGTCTGTCGCAATGGCTTTCAGGTATTTAATTTCAGATTTTAATAAAATAGGATTTGAACAAATATTAAGGGCGCGGTTTACAAAAGTATAGAAAAGAGCCATTTTTTGGTTTTCTGGGTGACATGAACGCGCATGGGGAGGAAGGGAGACTGATCCGCTCAGACTACTTGTAACTGTAAACAGAAATATTTCGCGTTTATGAAGTCATGAAGTTAGAGAAAGTATTAACAATATAAATAATCTTGTGTGTCAATCACACGACTTTCTTTTATCTTGCATTTCAATATTATAAAGATAGATTGCATATTAAGTCTTAAAATTAATAGTGTAAGATAATAAAGTTCAATGTACTTCTAAAATAATCTAAAATAGGTTTAGGAACATTTTTATTTGACATGCAATACTGTGTGAGACAGGGGGAGGAGGGCTACCGTCCCCTCAACCCCCTTTCAATTATAGTGCATACTATTATTTTTAAAAAATCAAAGCTGTTAATAATTTGCCTTCAAACTTACCAATCTTGATCAAATGTTTAAGTGGCAACCTAATACGGACTTCAAAATATTAAATTTGAATTTCTTGAAGTTATTTGTTTTTAAGTAAGTTTATAATAGATATATACATACAGATCGACAGCTAAAAACTGGACTTCTTAAAACGTTATATCGTGCAAAAGATCAGAATTGAAAATTCAAAAAAATACTTTGTTTGCAGCATGCGTATGAAAATTAATTTTGCTTCCTTATCAGTGGTCGTCGAAATTAATAAAATATAGCAAAGCACTTCCATCAGTTAAATTGAATAGAATAAAACGTTTAGCTTGGTTTTAGGTAGTCATGTATATTGTCTATAATCGGTATGCACTATAAACAATATTGTGTAAATAAATTCAGTCTTACTTGAAAAACATCTAACACAAAGGTTATTACAAATCCAGCAATTTCCAAGAAAAGCCACAATATATCCAAATACTTTGGGTAATCTTGTAAAAGGATGATAAATGATTTCCATATAACAATCTACACAAAACCTGCTTTTATGCACATTTAAAAAAAATGTTCATTCTCTTTTGTTTAAGGCAGCATATAGATCTTAAAGTGTAATTTCCTGCAATTTCCCCGATAGACGTAATGTATTTAAATTATCCTGGGTGGCCGTGTACACGAGCCATTTCCTCAATCTCAACGAAAAGTTTATAGTGTAGCATATCTATATGATACATATTTAGAATACCGAATTTGGGCTTTCTACTGCTATTTATTCTTGAGATATGGTGATAAAAGACAGACATACGCACAAACATGCACACACACATACAGAAACATACACACACACACACACACACACACACACACACAGATCTACAGCTGAAAACATGACTTTGGATTCAGGGGGACCTCAAAACGTGTAAATATAACAAAATCTCAATTTCGAAAATTTAACTCCCAGACAATACTTTCTCTGCCATATCGGTAAGAGAAAGTAATAAATAAACAAATAGAATGCAAATGTGTTTTAGCTGCAAAACTTTATTTATATTATGTTAAAAACAATATATATATATATATTTTTTTATGTAAAAAATCGTTATATATCCATGTTCCATGTCTATCACTCCCTCTCCTTCCCCCCCCCCCCTCTCTCTCTCTCTATATATATATATATATATATATATATATATATATATAATTAAAAAGAAAAAAAAAAAAAACTTTCAAACTTCAGATATTTAACTATAATTTAATTTATGTAAATTACTTTATTAGAATGCATAGATTTAAAAGTATTAATTAAAGATACGACTAAATATTTCAGTATATATTTTACTAATTAAATAAAAGAAACATTTTTTTTAATATTGCCATACGAAAAATACTTCACAATTTCTCATCATGTATAAATTAAACTACTGAATATACTAATAGATATATATATATATTTTTTTTATAGAAAAGTTAAATACTTACATCTATGGTACTTAAAATATTTTGACATGCCTATTAAATTTATCAATGTAGTGATATAAATAGATAAGTTTTCATGAAAGGAAATCTACGAAATTAAGTTTGGCTTATATCGGTACTCGTATGAATGGGATACAAAAATTTATTCTGAATACAATCAATGATATTTCTATAAATTTTCACAGTGATTCACAAATGTGGCTATTTATCTTTTTCCTCCGGTTCCTTAGGGTATTTTGTAACATGGATTCTTGGACAAGCGTATCTCATTTGATTTCAGTGAACCGTGGAATTGTTTTGGTTTACTAAATCTAGACTTGGAATACATTTTCTACATAAATGCTTATGTAAGAGATATGTGGGAAAAGCGAGCTCCGTTTGCTCTTGCTGAGAAAGTTATATAGCAATGTAGAATGTAAGATGATAGATTACAAGCTTTGAAAAGATTATAGTAAATTATATTTTTTTTCTAATTAAGGAATTGGTTTAAACTGATTATCTCACTTTTTTATACATACATTTGTTGCTGTAATGTTAACAAATTGAAACAGAAATATATACAACCATTCATACACAATGTTTAATTCTTAATTTTTCTCATTTATATCCAATGCTTTTTAAGATAAAATATTGTTTTGCAATTGCGCATAAATTTCTATTATTTCTTTTCACGTGTCAAATCAACTATTATTGTTATAATTTTAAGAAACTTTTTCACTTACCGTCCACAGAAGTCAGAGTCAATGTTATTCTATGGAGAATTTCGCCCCATTATAACTTATTAATTAATATACATATTAAAATTCTGTTTTCACATTCAGAAACTTCACATGTGTAAACAATATATCGCTTTCTAAAAATTACTTTTTAAAATTTTTAATATTTTATTTTAAGGTTGTAAAATACGAATTTTCACAGTGTAAAATTTTTAATTTTTGAGCTTAAAAGTGAAATCTTAAAAATAAAAAAAATCAATTTTTAAAGGCAATACATTGTTTAGTAGTTGTGAATTTTCGGAAAGTGAAAACGGAATTTAAAAATATGTATTAGTTAATGAATTATAATGGGGCAAAATTTCCCATACAATAACATTGGATTCGGCTTTCGGAGACGATAGGTAGAGAGTTCCCTTAATGGTTATACTTATTTACTTATTATGTTATTAAAAATGCTGCCAATATATTAAAAATTATATTTTAAAAATTAATTAATATAAAAGTGAAAAGGCTTTATTGAATCAATATTTAATTCGTAGAACGATAGTGTTAATAATCTATATAAATAAAGAGAAGTGTCTGTGTGTCTGTGTGTGTATCTGCGCTCTGGTGCTCACACTACTAATCGCAGAGCCTCCAAATTTGGCATATAGGTATCTGGGACCCTGCAGGTGTGCACCTCATCGAGATTTTTTCGAATTTCGAATTTGAATTTTTTAAATTAATGTTTTTTCGAATTTAAATATTGGCTTCAATGTTTCATTTTTCAGAAATATCTTTCGTTTCAAAAGTCTGCGTATCTTAGCAACGGCTATTAAACTATTTATTTATTTGAATTCATTTGAGGAAGAAATCTTTTTTATTATATTTATTGAAATCAAATAGTTATACACATACAGTAGAAAAAATTAAACATATTAAATTTTTAGATTTTGGCATATAGGTACCTGGGACCTTGCAGGTGGGTACCTCATCCAGATTTTTTCGAATTTCAAATTTGAATTTTTTAAATTAATGTTTTTCCGATTTTAAATATTGGCTTCTTTTTTTCATTTTTCATAGATTTATTCTTTTGCTTCAATCGTCTGCGTATCTTAGCAACGGCTATTACGCAACATATTTTTATTTAATACATTCATTTGAAGGCGATTTTTTTTTGTTATATTTATTGAAAATAAAATCGTAACGCAGTAGAAAAAATTAAGTATAATTAGTTTTAAATTTAAAAACGTATTTATAACAGTTATGTTTATTTTTTTATAGTGGAACAACTTCTTATTTTTAATTTTTTAGTTAATTCCTTTAAAAGAAAAAACATTTATTCATTAATTTTTACTTTCCGAACACTATAGTGAGGAAAGTATTGTAATCATCCCAAAAATCCGAATTTGAGATTTTGATGTTTCTAACCGTTTCGAGGTCTCCTGAATCCGTTTTCACTATTTTTGCGATGATGTATGTATGTATGTGTGTATGTCTGTGAGTGAACACGCTGGCGTCTAAACGCTTTGTTCAATCAAGCTGAAAGTTGGTACGTATATTGTAAGTCAACATTGTACGAACCCTATAGATTTTGGTGAATCTAGCACTTATAGTTTTTTTTACAGGGACACAAAGAAAAATTCTTTATCTTTATGGCCTTTGGGACCAAAATCTTAAAAGTGCGATAGCATCTAAACACCTTATTCAATTGAGCAAAAAATTTATACACATATTATAGGTCACAGATACCCAATCTGTATAGATTTTGGAGAATCTAGCGCTTATAGTATTTTTACAGGGACACAAAGAAAAATTCTTTATCATTATGGCTTATGGGGCGAAATTTTTAAAAGTGTGATAGCGTCAAAACGCCTTATTAATCTGAGCAAAAAATTTGTACACTTGTTATAGGTCACAGTTGCACCAACTGTATACATTTTGGTGAATCTAGCATTTACAGTTTTTTTACCGGGACACAAAGAATAATTCTTTATCATTATGATCTATGGGATCAAAGATCAGTAACGTTAAATAAAACATCGTGTAATACATGGAGAAAAATACTGACACACTCTATTATGGTTTTCTCTCTTTTGTTTGTTTAAGAACTCCTCTTTCTTTACTTTATCTACAAAATTGTTAATTACCCAATGTTCGGAAAGTCGAGTGGAGTCACACCAGATTTTTTTTTTTTTTATTTTCAGTATCTATCGGGGAAAATGGTAGTATATGCATAGTAAAAAGGATTAAAATGATTAAAATTTATTTGTTTATATATATATGAATCTACTTTTTATTTTATTTAATTTTATTACATTGGTCGGAATCAAATCGTAACATAGTGTAAATAGCATGGGCTATAAAATACATGGTTCAAAACTAAAATATTTAATAGATGCTGAGATACAGTCATATTTAAAATCGTAGTTCTTAAATAGTAGCAGACCCCCCCCCCCCCCTGTCGTCGATAAATATCCAGATTGAAGTGCCCGAAAAAGAACTTTCTGCAGGCATGGGAAACCTAGACCTGATGCAGTGCGGGCGGGAAAAGAGCTGCCGTAGACAGCGGGTACCCGAAGCAAGGTTTCGAGCAATTTCAGTTTCTTTTTTTCTTTCCCTTTTTTTTTTTTTTTTTTTTTTTTTAATAGTTTTTGTCTATAATGTGGTGTAAAAGAATAAATATTAATTCAATTCTTTCGAAAATTCATTTAACTATAGTGACCAGCGAAGCGGGCGTAGCCTGCTAGTCTATATAAATAAAGAGAAGTGTCTGTGTGTCTGTGTGTGTATCTGCGCTCTGGTGCTCACACTACTAATCGCAGAGCCTCCAAATTTGGCATATAGGTACCTGGGACCCTGCAGGTGTGCACCTCATCGAGATTTTTTCGAATTTCGAATTTGAATTTTTTAAATTAATGTTTTTTCGAATTTAAATATTGGCTTCAATGTTTCATTTTTCAGAAATTTGTTTCGTTTCAAAAGTCTGCGTATCTTAGCAACGGCTATTAAACTATTTATTTATTTGAGTTCATTTGAGGAAGAAATCTTTTTTATTATATTTATTGAAATCAAATAGTTATACACATACAGTAGAAAAAATTAAACATATTAAATTTTTAGATTTTGGCATATAGGTACCTGGGTCCCTGCAAGTGTGCACCTAATCGAGATTTTTTCGAATTTCGAATTTGAATTTATTAAATTAATGTTTTTCCGATTTCAAATATTGGCTTCTTTGTTTCATTTTTCATAAATTTAATATTTTGCTTCAATCGTCTGCGTATCTTAGCAACGGCTATTACGCAACTTATTTTTATTGAATACATTCATTTAAAGGAGATTTTTTTTTTTTTTTTTTTTTTTTTTTGGAAACAAAATTGTAATGCAGTAGAAAAAATTAAGTATAATTAATAGTTTTAATTTTAAAAACGTTTTTATAACAGTTACGTTTAGGTTTTTATAGTAGACCAACTTCTTATTTTTCATTTTTTAATTAATTCTTTTAAAAGAAAAAACTTTTTTTTTTTTTATTATTATTATTTACAGTATTTATCGGGAAAAATGGAAGTACATACATAGCAAAAAGGATTAAATTCATTAAAATTTATTTGTTTATCTATATAAATAAAGAAAAGTGTCTGTGTGTGTGTGTCTGCGTTCTGGTGCTCCCACTACTGATCGCAGAGCTTCCAGATTTGGCATACAGGTTCCTGGGACCCTGCAGGTATGCACCTCATCGAGATTTTTTCGAATTTCGAATTTGAATTTTTTAAATAATGTTTTTTTCGATTTTAAATATTGGCTTCAATGTTTCATTTTTCAGAAATTTATTTCGTTTCAAAAGTCTGCGTATCTTAGCAACGGCTATTAAACTATTTATTTATTTAAATTCATTTGACGAAGAAAACTTTTTTATTATATTTATTGAAATCAAATAGTTATACACATACAGTCGAAAAAATTAAACATATTAAATTTTTAGATTTTGGCATATAGGTAACTGGGACCCTGTAAGTGTGTACCTAATCGAGATTTTTTCGAATTTCGAATTCGAATTTATTAAATTAATGTTTTTCCGATTTTAAATATTGGCTTCTGTTTCATTTTTCATAGATTTATTCTTTTGCTTCAATCGTCTGCGTATCTTAGCAACGGCTATTACGCAACTTATTTTTTTTTAATACATTCATTTGAAGGAGAGTTTTTTTTTTATATTTTTATTTGTTATATTTATAGCAAACAAAATTGTAATGCAGTAGAAAAAAATTAATTATAATTAGTTTTAAATTTAAAAACGTATTTATAACAGTTATGTTTAATTTTTTATAGTAGAACAACTTCTTATTTTTCATTTTTTAATTAATTCCTTTAAAAGAAAAAACTTTTATTAATTATTTTTTTTTATTTACAGTATTTATCGGGGAAAATGTTAGTATATACATAGTAAAAAGGATTAAATTGATTAAAATTAATTTGTTTACATATATATATATATATTACTCTACTTTTTATTTAATTTTATTTTATTACATTGGTCGGAATCAAATCGTAATATAGTGTAAATAGCATGGGCGAAATGCATGGTTCAAAACTAAAATATTTAATAGATGCTGAGATACAGTCATCTTTAAAATCGTAGTTCTTAAATAGTAGCAGATCCCCCCCCCCCCTGTCGTCGATAAATATCCAGATTGAAGTGTCCGGGAAAGATCGTTCTGCAGGCATGGGAAACCTAGACCTGATGCAGTGCGGGCGGGAAAAAAGCTGCCGTAGACAGCGGGTATCCGAAGCGAGGTTTGAAGCAATTTTAGTTACTTTTTTTTAGTTTTTGTCTATAATGTGTTGTAAAAACATAAATATTAATTCAATTCTTGCGGAAATTCATTTAAATATAGTGACCAGCGAAGCGGGCGTAGCCTGCTAGTATATATATATATAGAGAGAGAGAAATTAAAAGCTTTATTATATTTACTTAAAAATAATCATAGTTTAGCCTAACGCTAAATAAACTGTGTCAAATATATTTTGCAAAATTTATGCAGTTCTTTCATTTCATTTAATAAACGTAAGATTATAAAAGTTGTAAAATCTTTTTATCATATGAGCATATAAGAAACTGTTTATTTTGATATTCATAATTATCTGTAAGTATAAATTAACTTTGAAATAAAAATGCAAAATTGTTTTAAGCATTTGTTCCAAAATATAACATTACCTTCTAGATTAACGTATTTCGTTTTAAAAATCTATTAGCTTTACTTTCAGTGCTGCAAACTAAATACCAATAATAAGTTACTAATTTATTTATTTATTTTTCTAGAATTTACATGAAACATTTCCTTGAAAAAAAAAACTGTGGGAAAAATATTGATTCAACTGTGAGGTAGTTATAATTAAACATTCAATATCAAGAGTATCCTGTACTGAAAATTGATGAGGTTGAAACTTAATTTAGTATAATGTCCATGATTCAAGGAATGTGGTCAATGTTTTTTTTTTTTTTTTTTTCTTTCTTTTAAGTTTTGTTTACAAATCTTCAATTAGTGGACAACTTAAAAATACAAAATGCAAAAACGGAAGATATAGAAATGATATGAATCAAATTTTATTATGAATTTCAACAATTATTCATGTGTGATTGATTTGCTTGTTAAATTTGCCATTTTGCCAACCAAAGCGCCACCTACAGATTTGTTTATTTATTTATTTTTTATTAGGAAAAAATTCTTAAGCAAATCTCATGAATCGTCTACATATCAAATTTGGAGACACTAGGTTATGTTTGTATGTTTTACCTAAAGGGTGCTGTTTATACCTAAGTTTAATTATAATCATTCAGTATATGCATGCCATTGTGTATGTTCCAGCTTTTTTTAAGTGTTACAACGCCATATATAATCAAAATAGAATCATTAAAATTATTATTTAAATATAATTATTTAAAATTAGTATTTATAAATAGCCATAAATAAATATAGGAATATATTTATTTTTTTTAGAAAAGTATATGTCACTTATAATTCACTTATGAAAAATATATTTCACAACTATTTTAATTACTTATTTATAAAGAAAAACTTGTGTTCAAAGTTATAGTATTAGTTTCTATTTATTAATGACTGTGTTTATAGGTAAAAAATAAATAAAAATTAAGTGAAATCATAATAATATTTGTGAATGTATTGTATGTATGAAAGAAAATTAATCATAAACCACTTCCTTAGATGCCGAGTTTCCGGTTTTTCAACGGAGACTTACCGCAATGTTAAAAAAATGGTTTTCACTTTATTTGATCATCGGCAATATATATGACAGATCCTTTTTAAAAAAACAATGTGGATAAATCTGATTCAAAGATTAGAAATATTGGCAGCTATCCATTTCAATACAAACTTGCTGAAGATGGAAACAACATTGGAAATAATTTGTTATATGAAAAACGAAATTAAAAGAGTTCCTAAAATGTCTAGTTACATTTGAAACAGCTTATCCTAAAAGACAAAGTTTCACTCTTGTAAAAAATAATTTATTTAATCTAACAATCATTTTAACCTTAAATGGTTAAATTTATTTTTTCAATTAATATTTCACCATTTCATATTAAAAAAAAAAAAAAAAAAAAAAAAAAAAAAATCCCACTTTATAAGAATTTTTAATGATTTCATTAATACATTATCTCCTATTCTTTTGCTATTAGTTTAAATATATATTGTTAATCATAGATTTATAAAAATGTATATAAATGAAGAATAACTAAAATAAAATAAGTAAATAATTTTAAAACTAAACGAGTAATAAAAAGTAGGATTTAAATATATATATATATATATATATATATATATATATATATATATTGAATAAAAATAAGTCTTTATGTAATATTTATTCAATTTATGTACAATTCCTCAGACAGAAATTTTAATCTAATATTTACAAGACAAAAACTTAATAGTCTCCCCCCCCCCAAAAAAAAAAATAAAAAATGAATAAATAAATAAATAAATAAATAAAATAAATTAAATTAAAATAAATTAAATAAAACTTTAAAAAATATTTTAAAATTATGTTTAAAAATTTCTGAATTTTTCGATATATATATATATATTTACTAAGATTTCATTTACTAAATGCAAATTTCCGTGTACAAGGCAATATATATTTTTTAAATATATGACCACATATAAAAAATGTATTGTGTGAAACGTCGCTGTACTGTTTTTACACAGTACAGCGACGTTTCACACAATAGTCGCTTTTTCATTTCACAACACTTCGTTCTAGGTAGCATAATGGTGGTATCCGCAGTTTAAAGATAGCCCTATTGTTTATACTATTTGAAGCAATAATTATACAAATATTATAACGATTACCCTCTAGATTTTCTACGCACATTCCTTATAGAAAATGCCTTGAAAAATGAATATTCCGAAGTACTTTGTTTTATTTTTGAAGTCATTTAATTTTAATTTTTATAAAATGTTGGTTAGAAGCAGTGATAGTCAAAGGATATGCCAAGGCACTCTGAGACATTGGCAGAAGATTTTCGATTGTGGACTGTGGTATTCATTAGAAATATATGTCCAGATGTAAAAATATATATAGCCGTTATATTGATCTATAATCCAACTGTAAATAGTATTTGCGAACACTCATAGCAGTTAGGATTTCGGAGATAATATAGCATTCGTTGGAAAAACAACAAATTTTGTGATTTTTAAAAAAAACATAATAAGTGTAGAAACACCCTTTGAAGCGTAGGGCGGATGGGAAAAAAGGAATGTAGCGAAAATACTTTATATTTTATTAAAAGGATATTTTCCAATTATCCGTAACAAATTAATAGAAACATAAATATGATTTGTGCTTAATGCGCTTACTAAGACAAATTATTACATCAAAGAGAAATATAATCTGGAATTTTTTAATTATCTCAAAAAAGTTTACTTAACAATAAAGCTTAAGAACTTATGCCTTTATATTTTTATTTATTTTAATACTCTATTACTTATTATTATACTATCATTATAATATTTAATTTTAATAATGAGTACATGATGAAACATAATGTGTAGCACCATAAGATAAGAAATAAACGAAAGAAAAAATATATATATACCTAGAAAGATCGCAACGTTACTATAATTTTACCTGCGTTTTATCATATTGACACCATAAAATTAAAAAAGGCATTTTCTTAAATATTTTAATGTTGTAATATTATATAAAAATATATTGTAAATGTAATAGGGGGGGGGGGAGGCAATATAATGAAACGCACATAAATATGTAGAAACGCTGCAACACCTGTATCTAAATAGCTCTGATTTAATTTTAATCATTTAGGAACTGATAGTTATTTTAAAAAGTTTATACTATTATTAAGAAAAAAAAACCCTGTAATTTTGTAATAAAATATTTTTAAAACATGTAGATATGTCGAGAACGATTTACCACTTTTTTGTATTCGTGTATAAAGATTCAAAATGATAAAGATAAAAATTAATTTTTCTAAGAAATTTTAAAATGAAAGAAAAATAATTATAAGATAAAAAACATTTTATAAACCATGTTTTTAAATTTTCTGTTGAATCATAGCTGTAGAACTACATTTATTGATACGTATAAAATTTTTAAAGTGATAATGACGTCAATTTTTGTATGATGCATATTTTAACATTTTACAATTTTTTTAACGTTAACGTTTAATTAAATGCAGATATTTTTATGTTGAAAAAAAAATAAACTCTGTTTTTTTTTTTTTTTTTTTCAACAATTAAATTATAGCTAATATTATAATGGCTATTTTTATAGCTTTAGAAGGCTATTTTCATATATTAATTAATTAAAAGAAAACTAATAAAAAACTAATAAAATCGGGCTTCGAAGTATTGTGTTGTCACCGGGTTCTGAGCTATTCTGAAAGTTTCAAATATCTAGTTACTAGGCAAGTTAGATAAAAACCGAATGCAGGATTTGTACCGGACAAACAAACAAACAAACAAGAATCGAAGTTAATAAAAACATGGTAATATGTAGAAGTTAAGAAAAAATAATGACGATAAAAAAATCAGATTACTTACGAAAATCGATTTTTTTTTTTTTTTTTTTTTGAGAAACGCTGGGCTTGTTGTTCAGGGCAGTGTTGCCAGATTTTGCGACTTTTTTATTACATATCCACCACTAAATGTAACGTTTGGCTAATTACTTCGTCTATTCTGTATATCAAATATAATTTCTCAAAGATATAGGTGATGGCTCAGTGCTGCAACAATGACTCAGTGCTGCTACATTGAGGGAATTTTTTTTATTCAAAATCAACCAATAAATTTTAATTTCAACGTTTGTGTAATCATTTCGAAGGCACCTTACAAAGAAGTCTTTGAAGTTCTCAGCTAAACGTTACTATTACAATTTAGTGATGAATGTTAAATAAAAAATTCTATAATTCTAGCAGCACTGTTGCTATTCAAATTGAAAAAAAAAATATACTCCGATAACAACCTATTAATGTAAGCGGATCTCGCGTTTAAAAAAACGTTCATTTACCTGATCCGTGCTCTAATGACAGATTGCAAAAAACGTTTCATGCACGTAACTTTTTAATACTTGAAGCTGAAGAACAAAATTGTTAAAACGCGTGTGTAATTACAGCAAACATGTCAACATTTGAATTTATTCTGAAGCACTGTTATTATTTAACCATGATTCTTACGATCATGGGAACTTTTGCGCAAGTGCTAATTCAACGAGTCCGGCGTCAAAATAGAGGTAATAACACTTGTGGTTGAGAAATAAATGTGACAAAGGACCGCCGAATGACTGGATGTTAATCAAATCCCAACCTTTCAGTTAATTTGGCACCCCTATATATTTTTGGAATCGTTCTCAGTGCTAGGCTTGGGAAACGTTGTTACACCCAATTTGTTACCCCCCCCCCCCCGTTGTTACCCCAACGTTGTTACATTCTCCCTTATTTCACACCGCTTTACTTGTAGCATAGCTGCCAAATTTCCCCGATTTTAGGAAAGACTTTGCACCAGAATTTTATGATAGTGAATTTCGAAATTTTAAATCTCCGAAAATTAATATAAGATGTTTCTATAAAAATGTGGTGGTGATTGCCCTTACTTGAAAATTACAAAAATTGGGAATTATGCTTGTAGTGAAAGTTTCCTCGATTTGTAATTATTATAAAACAAGAAAGAAAATAGCTTTTAAGGAAAGTGGTATAAAAAAAGGGCAGGCACCATCAGTGCTCCGAAATATATTAAAATGTTCGCACATCTGATTACATCCATATTGTTCCACTTAAGCAGTAAAAAATAAACAAATAAATAAATAACGATTTTCTAGTGATTGTTGTTTTACCGATTTTGAGATAATAGTTCTTATTTTCTTCTTTTTTTAAAAAAAATTCAATTTTCTTATTTATTATCTTTTTTTTTTTTTTTTCCCTGCGAGGATTATGAAACATCTGCGACGTTCATCACAACGTCATGCAGTATCTGTCATCGGAAATTTTACTCATAGAGTGAAGGCCAACCATATCTATACGTTTTAAGATCTGATCCACTGGTATAAGACGTGATATACTTGTTATTTATAAATTATATGTACATATATATATATATATATATATATTCATATAAAAAAATTAATGCATTACTTCAAAATTCGCGTCATATGGAACTATCTAATTTTTGATGCAAAAGGAAAATAAATTACAGTTAGAATGCAATATATCGCCATATTTGAAAATGTAATGAAGTTTTTTCCCAACTATGTATAAATTGAGATTTTATAATCTCATCGCATATAAGCGTAGAAAAAAAGGAAGGCGTCTGTGAGTTAATGAATAAATGCCAGTTTTTATTTCTAATATTTAACTTAATTGTTGTAATATACTTCTCATAAATTTTTCTATTACGTGCCTAAACTTATTTGCAATTTTGAAATGCGTCTAAATTACAAAAAGTTTGAAAATCACCGGTTTCATTTCAAGTATTTTGAGCAGTCATGCTCTCATGGGTTTACGTTTCACTGGTTGCTTGAGGAGGAGTTACATGCTTATAAAAGCCAAGCCGTTACTTTTTTTTTTTTTAATTAGGACATTCTCAGGGATGAGAGTTTTCTGACTGTTTTACCACCACTTTTTTCTTTCAAAACTTGCCGTGATTATACAGGTAAGAAATTTTCGTATAAAAATAGTGGTAGCAATAAAAGCATAAATTTCTCATTCCTTAATGTATCTTGATAAAAGGCAGAGACTACTGCTCAGAGATTTCTGCTCCACTAAAATAGTCTCTAGTACAGGTACTATTTTTAAGGGTTTAATTTCTTCGTTTTTAAGTCTTTGATTGCGATTTAAGGCTTATATTTTCGATAATTTCTTTTAATTGATTTATATATAAAAATATATTCTCTGCATTCATTGAGTTACTTTTTTTATAAAGTTAATTTATATATATATATATATATATATGTATAATATTATATATATATATATAATATTTTTCCTTTTTTATTTACTTTTGACAAATTCGAGGTATAACACATAATGTTACCTAATGCATATATATATATATATATATATATGTTAATATTTAATAAAATTGTATGCCTTTTAATTGAAAAACCCTTAACATGCAGTTACAGAAACTAACATAAAAAATTGACAATTATAGATTCAATGAAAATCTTTTCTCATTATAGAATCGTTAGAAAACGGAAATACTTAATGAAAAAACGAAATAAAAGAACTTTTTAATTCAATAATTGCGAGCATTTCAGAGGCATTCTATTAAAGAGAAAACCCGCATGTTTTGCTTTACAAATTAGTTAAAATTGTTTTCTCTATCCACTTACGTAATTGAATGCAGATCGATTTCTTATGGCACGTAATATATTGCTTTTTTATATTATTAAATGGTTATATAAGCAATTTTACAATGGAAAAATGTTATATTATTATACACAAAATCATATTTGTAGCTAAACAGAAAAAAAAATGAAACATGTTAAAAAGTAAATTATTACATTAATACTTTTTTTGTTGTTGTTGTTTTTCGTAAATTATTAAATATATATATATATTATTTTCATCTCTGATATTTAATTTTTACAGTCGATAACAAAAGTATCCGAACACTAGCGAAAATTCCTATGTATAAAAAGTAGAGTTAATAATATTTTGTTGAATAAATCCTTGTCGAATCATGTTCTTAGTCAGTGTAAGAACATGATTTGACGAGGATTTATTTAACAAAACAGTATTAACTCTACTTTTTTTTTATAGGAATTTTTGCTAGTGTTCAGAAACTTTTGTTACCGACTGTAGTTCTCAACCTCGTTAATCCTTTTTTTATATTTTTTGTATGAAATCTTCAAAGAAAGTATATAGAACAAATGTGCTATGTTTACTTATTTAAAAAGGGTGAAATTTTATTTACTTCGATTAAAAAAAAATAACCTATGAGAAGGTAATGGATTCACTGGCATATTTCTAAAAAGTAGATCTGCTGAGTATCAGATATTCTTTCTTTTTATAATATTTTCCCTTCTTATATAATATTTTCATTTCTTATTCAACTGTAATTATGTACTAGAAATAAAGTGATGTAAAAAAAGTAATGATAATGTAATAATACTAAATATACAAAAAAGGTTGAATTTATACTCAATATTACATTAAAAAAATTAAATAATGAAAAAAATTGATAACTTTATTTTAAATTATCGCAGATCGATGGTTCAACCATTCGTTTTAAAGGTATTCACGAGCTCTTTTGAAAGATACCCATCATGAAAATTTATTCCCTCGAGGGGGGACTTCCCCTCAGATGGGGGAGGGGGGAGGCGAGGCTCCTACATACACAATTTTTTCTTTCCCAGTTGACTATCTCTATTACAAAAAAATATATATTCGTTTCATTTGGTTTAGTGCAGTCTATAGATGTTAAACTCTACTTACCTGCAATTTCCCACATAGACGGAATATATTTGAATACATTTGAGTGTCCCTGTACATGAACCATTTGCGTTATATCAACGAAAAGCATCCCTATATGATTCACATTTAGAAAACCGAGTTTGGAATTTCTGTTACTTTTTGTTCTTGATATATGCTGATAACAGACACACAGACCATTGGCTAAAAACATAATTTTCGTATTCAGGGGACCTCATAACATGTTAATATCTCAAAAACTCACGTTCGAAAATTTGACCCTAAAATAATACTTTCTCGACCCTATGGGTAAGAGAAAGTAAAAATTAAGAAAAAACGTTTTTAGGAAGAATATAAATGTTTGGACTTTTATATTTATAATTAGACGAAAATAATATCCTTATAAAAAAATATAAATAAAATAAATAAATAAATAAATAAAATAAAAATTACATACTTTGTGAAAGAATATATATATACATATATATTTCTTTAAGAATTATTTCATATTATTTAACATTATATAATTAAGATTTATATTTAATTTAATGTGATTTAATGTAATTTTGAGTGTTATTGATACTAGTTTTATATATTAGCATAATTTAAATTTTACTTAGTGCCTAAATAATTTCAAAATTAATTGCTCGGAGATTTGTGAACTAACGCTGTTAATATAAAAGAGGTTACTTCGTTTTCACACAGATAACGATAGTTAAGCACGGCACATCATTCTCAAAGGCCTTTGCTTAGGAATAAGCAAAAGAAAACTTTTTAGCACTACCGGTACTAGTTTAATTATATAAATTGATTTGAACGATTAATGACTAGTGTTTCCTGTCTCTTTGATACTTTTCAAAAGAAATTTTATGCACATGTTTTATAAGTATTGAGTATTTGTTAGAGCCTTGTCACTTAAAACTTGTTGTAAGTAATAATTTTTCTGCCCAAATTTATCCAAAATTGATGCTAATTTGTTCGTTATTTGAACTTATATTATCCTGTAAAACTATTTAAGCTCTGTTTTTGTTTGCAATTACGTATAATCATAGAAACTAATCTATCACTATTTTAAATCTTAAGTCAGTCACTGTCCGTTATCCTTTTATCCACGTTTTTTTTTTCTTCTGTTTTTTTTTTTTTTTTTTTTTTTTTTTTTTTTCATGATTCTAAATACACATATGTATACAGGAATTATATAAAAAGTTCGGAAACAATTTTGGACACAGGAAACAGTGTTGGACTGGGGAAATCGGGTACGGAGACGTTGACCTTGTCTAAAATTGCAGTTTTTAATTGGCACAAGAACTTCAAAGCTGACCAAGAGAGTGGAGGTCGAACTACGCTTTGGAAGGCTGTCGAAGTCAAGAACCGACGACAACGTGCATCGTGCGTGTGAAGTGTTGAATTTAGACAGTCGGCAAAGTTTGTGCATGGTCGTGCATGGTTTGTGCATGGTCTTTGCAATATAAAATTCTTTAAATGTAATTTATAAAAATGTCTGTCCTAAATAGCAATGCATTCGCATTTTTCTTTCTTTCTTTTTCTTTTTCTTTTTTTTTTTTTTTTTTGGTGTTCTGCACACAAACCAGTTGCACAGGACCTTTTAATGCCATTTAAAATAGGAAACATTCCATAGTGAATTTGAATAACATATATGTATAATTAAAAATTCTGAATATATTTACGGACGCTGCGGGCGAGCAGACAAACAGACGAACAGATAGACAGATGGACAGTCGCACAGATAGATACACAAATTGAAATCATATACTCACTTAAGAAATGTTAAAAACTGTTAAATCGCTTAATGTAAACGAAAATGCAATTCCAACAAATTTTCAATAAAGCTCTCAATATAACTGAATATTTTTGTGTGGACTATAAATCTAATGCTAATCATGCTACATTCCGTCGAAAGCATTCTTTTGTGCATATGAATAACATATTTTAGTTCTATTAAGGTTTGTACAAAGTAAAGTTACTAAAATTTGGTTTATAGAATTACCTCGCATAGAACGAATGCTACGGAATACTTTTGGGTGGCCCTGTACATAAACCAATGGTGGTATTTAATCCATTTTCAGTAACAAACATCCGATTGTGAACTTGAATAACGTATATCAAATTCATTGAAAATTGTGTAAAGTAAAGGAACTAAAATACCTCTTAAAAATACCTCTCATAGAACACAATGCTTTGGAATACTTCTGGATGTCCCTGTACAAAAACCAGTAAATGTATTCACTCCGTTTTCAACAGGGAACATCCGATAGTGAACATGAATATAATCTGTCAGTTTCAAGACATTCCATGAATGTTACGGGAGTTAGAATGCGGATAGATACACAGAAAGACAAACCGAAGTCATTAACACCTTTCAACCTTATTGGAAAGATTTAAAAACATTTAAAAAGTGATAAAAACGTTTAATATTTACGAAAATGCAATTCCATAAAATTTCCAATAATACCCATTAATTTAACTGAATATTTTTGTGTGTATCTGTAAATCAGATGCTGATCAGATGCTGATCATACTGTATTCTTTGGTAAAGATTCTTTTGTGCATATAAATAACATATTTTAATTTTATTAAGATTTGTGCAAAGTAAAGTTCTTGAAATTTGGTTTATATATATACCTCTCATAGGACGCAATGCTTTGGAATACTTTCGGGTCTCCTTGTATAGAAATCAGTGATGGTAGTTACTCCATTTTCAGTGCCAAACATCCAACAGTGGACTTGCTAACATATTTCAATTTCATTAAGATTTGTGTAAAGTAACCATATTAAAATATGGTTTCTAGAAATACCTCTCATAGAACACAATGCTTTGGATTACTTTCGGGTGTCCCTGTACACAAAGCAGTAAAAGTATTCGCTCCATTTTCAATAGGGAATATCCGACAAGGAAATTGAGTAGCATATATCAGTTTAAAGAAATTCCATGAATAGTTACGGGAGTTAGAGCGTAGAAAGACAGACAAACTGAAGCCATTGACACATTTCAACCTTTTTGGAAAGTGTTAAATATGGTGCATTGAAAAATACCCTTTTCTAAAATTAATTATGAATGGAAAACGTCAAGTCTCATTACGAAACAAAAAAAATACCTTATATAAAGTGTCAATTAAAAGGTTGTATACTGAATAGTCAGAAATTAATGTTTCAAGTTGGTACCATGATTAAAATCGTCAGATAAAAAAATAGAACTTTACATAATAAACCAAATGCACAATGTCGTTACAACAAAAACAACAACAACAATACTATTCATACTATTAAAATATAATATCAGATTTTTATCAAATACCCCAAACCAGTAGCATATTTATTCTCTCACTTTTTTTTTCTTTTTTTTTTTTTTTCATTTTAATACGTATGTAGATTTGAACTTCCTTTTCTTAGTCAGAGCAACGATAAATTCCAAAGAAAATCAAATCACAACATGCAATTTTATGTTTCAAAAGCTATCATCGGTCAATTTCAAGCAACGGGAAATTTTCTATTTTATCTGCAAACGGAAACTGAATACAAATAGTTCCAAAAGTAAAATATACACGTAGTATGTAGTCTGAAACATGCTCTGTTTTGCAATTTAAATTTAATATAAATGTATATTTTTTTGCCTAAAAATGAATAGCATTTTGTACTTCAAAAATTTATGGAAAATACTGTAATGCAACTTTAAAAAATATATAAAATGTTGAAGAATATGTATTTTTAAAT
The DNA here is from genome assembly GCA_963930645.1 of Salticus scenicus. Classification (NCBI taxonomy): domain Eukaryota; kingdom Metazoa; phylum Arthropoda; class Arachnida; order Araneae; family Salticidae; genus Salticus; species Salticus scenicus. Next base: position 338,382,951 of record OZ005652.1, on the reverse strand, counting down.
TCAAACAAAGAAAAAATTATACTTAAATACCTTTTATTTTATCTTATATTAAATTATTAAAAAAAAAAAAGAGTTTAATGCGACAAAAAGGAGATAATTTACATATGCTAAGATGCTTGAAAACTTACGCCTTAAATATTTCTTTAAATTTAATGAAGCAATTTTAGTACTTATATTTTAACGAGCACAGATTAACAAAATTCACATATTTAGAATCTGTAACTTTGTGTTAACTAGCCAAGAAAATCTGTGCGTTTTGTATTAGAATTTTCGTATCCCACTTAATCTTGCATCAGCTAATTCATATATCTTTAGATATGAAACTTTAGTTGGAAGAGGTACGATACGAAAACTAAGACCAAAACTTTGAATTTTGAATTTAATTTTTAAGTACTTGAAGCAATGCACAGAATTTAATCTAAGGTTGAATACCAAAAATTTATTTATCGAAAACCCAAATAAAAAAGACATGCATTAAAAAATTAAGAGAGGACAGATGTATAGATGGAGAAAACAGAGATATGAAGATACAATATTTTCTGAATCTATGAAGCTCTTATAAACAAATTACACAATTTTCAGTTGGTTGGAGGGGGGGAAGGATATAAGAAGTTCTTTAATTTAAAATGTAAAGAGGCATTCAATTATAAAATTATAATTCAAGTCAAAGAAAATAATTTCAACGAGAAAAACTCATATCGTTTTCAGAACATTGCATCCAAGAAATAAATAAAATATAACAACACTGTAAAAAATATTCTTCTAAGAAATAGAAAATTTCTTTAATTTTACTACAGGATGTTCTTAAAACTATAAAAATTTAGTATAAAACTAAATCTTAATCTGTAAAAAGAATTTTTTCTTTATGTAACCATTTAAAATCTGTAACCATTGATACATAATATATAATGCGGTATACTCTGGTTCGATCCTTGCTGGTAGAAAAGAAGAATTCCATTTATCGCTAGGGCTTTTACAATGAGCCAAACAAAATCTGTTTTGTACGAATATTTGGTCTATTATTCTTTTACAGAAAAATTTTGTCATTGTATTTTTCGCATAGCATACGGATATTTTTTAAAACTTTGTAATTAGGAATTAAAATATAACAAGATATTTTTTTTTTTTTTTAGTGCTGTAAAATTTTAGGAAATTACCGACATAATGACATAAACCGCTAAATATTTTTAATTAAAGGAATCTTGAATTCGACCATATATAAAAATAAATATTATTTCAGTTGACTAGATTATATGTTTCTATTTAATGGTCATCACACAGTGAAAGTATACATAAAGATGTTATCACTATTATTCTAATAATGTTAAGAAAGTAAGTTCTACAATGATCTACTGCAGACCTCATTTGGTGTTTAATTGGTAATTCAACTAGACTAAGTAATGATACATAAAGCAAAATGAAAATTTATTTATCAGAACATTGCAGATTCAGCACATTGCACATGTGTCATGCCGTACATTCACATACATATCTAGTATTCTTGATCTGAATTCAATCTAGATTTTCCATTGTGGATCACTAATTTTACAAAAAGCCTTAAAACGTGCGACAAAATAGATTGCAATTTTTAATAAAATTCTTTTATACGAATTCGATACAAAAACTATGAAGTATACAATTTTATCTCTAACTCAAAAATGCATCTTTGATCTCGAAAACAGAAATGGACAACACACATGAACTCAAATATTTGATTAATTATTTTAATTAAAGAAAAGGTTAAATTTTTTAGGTATTGTAATTTTTTTCCTTGTTGCATTCAATGCGTATTAAAATATAATGTTTTGAATGTATGAAATGTACTATGAAAATCGGAAGAGTGTGTAATCTTGTGTAGTATTACATGGATTTTCAAATACTATTTATTTTGAAAATGTAAATGCTCATTTATTGCCTAAACTTTTCTATCCAAATTACTTCTATCATCATTTAAGTAGTTACAACATTCATTTCTTAATAAAAATAGAAATGATTTATTTGCACATATTGTTAGAAAAATCAACATATGTCATCAACAGATTTTAGTGCTTTTGCCCTATTGTTATTTCTTTCTTTAGAAATAGGAAAGGTATTTCATAATTTATGAGTAAATCAGAGAAAATAATAAATTAGAAGAAATCAAATTCTTCATGATTTTAATTTCTTGATTAATCTTTTACAGTCTTACTTTAAATATTAAATATTCCATTTTCTTTTTTTACGTGATAATTTGTAATGTTAGAAAATGACGCCTGATTTTAACTTTTGTTACATTATTTCATTATTATATTTATATATTTTTAATGACATTCACTCAACCATTTTCTGACTCACTCCCAATTTCACTTTGCTTATATCGTGTATTAGAAAAAGTGTGTTTAGAGAGGTTCGAGTGTGAGGTTTAATTTTGTACCAATTATACAAAAAAAAAAAAAAAAAAAAAAAAATCGGTGCTTAGAAGGCACTCTGCTTAGCTTGTATATCTCTACCACTGAGCCATCCTGGCTGATTATCTAGGCGGCATTTTTTACATAATATCCGTTAGAAAGTTCACCGCGTCTGATAATGCAGATATAACAGGCGATCAAATTATTTGTGAAAAATTCCATACACCAGTTGAATTACTTAGAAATATCATTCATAAATCATTATTATTCATTTAGAAAAGTTGGAGTGTAAGGTTAAGCGGAGTGCCCGAGTTCTATTCGCGGCTCTGACATTTTTTGCATAGTTAATATAAAATGTAACTTTACACTCCAAACTTCTCTAAATAAATAATAACGAAAGATGAATGACTTTTATAGGAAAAGTGCTTTCTAATATATGAGTAATGCACAAGTTTACACTATTTTTCTTTTTAAATAGTAAATTAGTGTTTTGCATTATAAACGTGTAAATATACATAATTAAATTAATTTTTCAATTTCACTTTCCTCAAGTTGCAACTATATCTCGCAATGTGTGAAAGTGTTTTCCTCCACATTATTCTAGATACTGCTCTGGAAACGATGATGAATTTTGTATAGTTCATGGTAAGCCTTTATGGTGAATAAAGCAAAAAAAAAAATCTTCAAATTTATTTCTGAACAATTTTAGTGAAACCCATTTTGTTTAAATATAGCATATTAATTGATTATTTACAGCAGAATTTGCTAAAATGTAATATATTAGTTCACTGCTTATTATAAAAGATTTATATTTTTAAGCCAATGTATATTTCATCATTAACTGTTTAAAAAAGAGTAAACCTTGTATAGGATAAAAAGTACATATGCATGAATTTGAGTTGAAAACATATTACTTTTACCTTTTTATATAAAGTACGAGGATTTAAAAATATACTTTTATACACACACTATAAATGCTTAAGATACATTAAATATTCAATTAAACTTCTAGAAAATATTATCGAATAAATATAATAAATAAAATAACAAATTGGTATTAAGCGTTTTCATTATAATTATTTAAAAATTCTAATTAATAGTATTTAATAGATTAATCATAAAATCATCTCATGTAATCTAAAGTGTTTATCCAATACTTCTTTTTTTATTTTATTGTACAAAAATGTAAATGAAAATATTAATTATATTAATACAATAAAATATGGATAACATAGAATGAAAAACTCAAAGAAAAGAAACTGAAACGTATCAGTCACGAGATTTTACAAATAATATTTAGAAATATTCAAAATAAATTTTAAGTGATTTTTTTTTAATTAAATCAGCTAAAAATAAGAATTTGAAGTATTTATCAATTAAAAAAAACCAAGCACCTTTATAACTTATACATAATTAAAATAAAAAACAAATAATCATAATGAAATAATATATATGAAATAATATATATGAAACTCATTTTTATTTGAACTTTAATTTAGATAATTATCTATAATGAAAAGCTTTCGTTTTTATCTTCAGATTATTAAATTAAAATAAATTGTTGTTATAGTTTATTTTATTATTTTGGCAATTTTCAGATCAAAGATATTTTTATTTTACTTTATTTTTTAGTATTTGTGATTAATTTATTTTGTTCAAATTATGCTCAATGCTTGTTTTCAGCTACTAAAATTTTAAAAGAAAAAAAAATTGTATTAAGCTACGTATTCACTGAATTAATGAAAATATTTGTTATGGTAATTTCTTTATATAAATTTGTTTAAATGGAAATTACAAAAGAAGACGAAAGTTATTTCAACATTTTGCCTATGTTAGGAAAGAAAATTATGTTTTTAAGGCAAACGTGTATGAAAATGGATTTCTTAGAAAAAATTATTCCATAAATACCACGTGCTTGTCAAAAAAAAAAAAAAAATAAAAAAAAAAAATAAAAAAAAAAAAAAACACAGATAAATGAAATAATTGTTATTTATTCCTTCTTTATCGATTTTTATATATGTTGTAATTCATGTGTAATACGACAAAATGCACTTAGATTATTTTTAAATATAATAATCATGCACCAAGATACACACAGTAAGGTTATTTTTAAATATAATTTATGTGAACGAAACTACAAACAAGTTTAAAATATCTTTTGTATAACGAAATTTCAGTGTTATGAAACTTATGTAAATTAAATTAGAACCACGTCAAGGCGGACAAATTTCGGAAATTATTTCTGCAATAATAAATTTTCTTGTATTTTGCAATTAATATACTTCGATGCTAGAGGTAACCAGTTCATTTTTGTTTTTATTGTTATTTTACGCAATTTAAGTTAAAAAGTACGATTACTTATTGCTTATATTATTTATTATGTAAAAATAAAATAAAAACAATATCTTTTTATTTTTATTTGTGAGGATTTTGAAATTATTATTTGAGGTTTTTTTTATTCATAACAAGTGTACTTTAGTTGCTGTATAATTACGTTCTCATGTATTTAGGAATATTATTAAATTTTGAACCATTTTCAACAATTATGATTAATTTCATTAAGTTGTTCCTAACATTGAAAGAATCATAAAAAACAGTTCTTCATAATACTCGTACATATCTCCTAAGCTTAAAAGTAATTTTTATTAATGTATTAATATTTAAATACCTGTCTGCGAAATATTTTATTTAAATTATTTCATTAGAATAGTCGTCTAAAATTAGTGAAAACAATTAATTTAAACCACTGTTTTCTAAATTCCTGTTTATATAACCACAAAATAAAATATTTATAACCCTTGTATTTCTAAGTAATAATAATAAACGAAAAAAAAATGTCCCAGTGATTTTACTTGCACTTTAGTGTGTAATTCGCTACAAGTATCAAAATGTAACGTTGGTAATAAATTAATTTTTGTATACTGTATTAAGCATAGTATATGTTTGATTAAAATCATTCCTATGGATATCTAGATTAAGAAATGTATATACGTCAGAATAATAGATACATTTTTTATTTATGTACACTAAAGTGGAAGTAATTATGAATACATGTTTAGTTAATCGACGCAACATCTTTCATGTTGATGACGGCAGCTAGTCATCTCGGCGGAAACTAGAAAACGCAATAAAAGCATTTGGAAAATTCATATAAACACAACTTATGAATTGTCTTCTATAATTCAGGAAGTTTATGCGGAGTTTGTTCGAATAAGGCTTCGATCTCTAAAACAATTTACGCCATCTAATCGATTTGATTGAAGTCAGCTGTCCATGGTGACTAGGAGAGTATACGTAGATCTGAAAATATTTATACAACTATTCAAAGACAACTTAAAAGCGATGGCAAAGTATATTATCTTATTGAAACACATTCTTTGTAGTGAGCTATGAAAAATGAATACACAGGTCTTCAAGAACATGCTGTTTAAGTTCATCATTGAAAATCAATATCAAACAATGCAACGATTTTATTTCAATCCTTGTGAACAGTTCCTGTATGAGAATGCTACCCCATCAACTTGAAAAATCTCTTTTTTTTTTGTAGGAATGAGTGATCACGTCATATGGCTTACGACATGCACGTACTCAGAAATAACAATGAAAAAGGAAAAAACTGCTCAAAGAAACAACCATTAATATCTTAATGTTTCTTTGGTGTGATTCCGTGTTTACGATAATCGTTAATCCTTGTGTTATGGTGTCAATGAAAAGGCTCCTATGAGCCATTTATTAGATTATTTGGGACAGTGTGGCAGCTTACACGTCATTATGTACCAGAGTTAAATAGAGAGGTCCCTTGTATAACTTCTACCAAAGATTACAATGTGATCTAGCTGCCTACAATATCGTTTATCTACTCTCTGCCTTCTATAACAAGAAACTTCATCATGGAGGATTTCACAAGAATCATCGCATTTGCGGTACACTATTTACATAGTGGTGCATGAGAATGTGAGTATTAGCACCATTTTCTAGACACAATGAATCATACTCCAGATTTCATATTTTTCTATTTAATTAAGCACCATTTAAGCAACTGATATATGTTATTCAAGTTCACTATCGGATGTTCTCTATTGAAAATGGAGGGAGTACCTGAACTGGTTTATGTAAAGGGATAACCGAAAATATTCCAAAGCATTGTGTTATATGGGAGGTATTTCTATAAAGCATATTTTAATGCCTTTATTGTGCACAAATCTCAATGAAATTGAAATATGTTATTCAAGTTAACTATCGGATTTTTCTTATGTGAAATGAAGTAAATACGAACACTGTTTTTTATACAGGGACACTCGAAAATATTCCATAGCATTGCGTTCTATGATAGATATTTCTTTTAACTAAATTTTAATAACTTTACTTTGCACAAAGCTTAATGAAATTGAAATATGCTTTTATATGCACAAAAGAATGCTGCATGATTAGCATTGGATTTACAAGACCACACAAAAATATTCAGTTACTTTAAGAGATATTAATAAAAATTTGCTAGAATTGCACTTTCGATTACATTAAGTGTCTTTAACACTTTCTAACAATTTTCCCGTGTGAATAAGTTTTCAATTTATGTATCTGTCTGTCTGTTCGTCTGCCCATCCGTCTGTCTGTCTGTCCACGCTCTAAATACCGTATATACTTATGGAATTTCTTGAAACTGATATATGATATTCAAGTTCACTAACGCATATTCCCTATTGAAAAAGGAGTGAATACCGCCGCTGGTTTGTGTTTAGAGACACCCGAAAGTTTTCCAGAGAATTGCGTTCTAAGGGAGGTATCTCTGTAAGCCCTTTTTTAATAATTTTAATGTACTCGAATCTTAATGAAATTGAAATATGTTATTCAATTTCACTGTCGGATGTTTTCTATGTAAAAGTTTTATATACCACCTCTGATTTGTGCAAAGGGATACTCGAAAGTATTCCAAAGCATTACGTTCTGTGAGAGGTATTTCTATAAACCAAATTTTAATAACTCTACTTTGCAAAAAGCTTAATGAAATTAAATATGTTATTCATATGCACATAAGATTGCTTTTTATAGAATATAGTATAATTACCAATTGATTTGCAGGGCCACACAAAAATATTCAGTTACATTAAGAGCTATCAATAAAAGTTTACTGATATTGTACTTTCGTTTACATTAAGCTTTTTTAACAATTTTTAAGTATGAATATGATTTCAATTTGTGTATCTATCTTTCTCCGATTGTCTATCTTCTGTCTCCCGCCCCCAGCGTCCGTAAACATTTCCAGAATTTTTAAAAAATGTCATATAATAGTCAAGTTTACTATGAAATATTCCCTATTTAAAATGAAATTAATAGGTCATGTACAGTCGGGGAAAAAAAAACGCAACGCTCAACGTAACTTCGTTGCTAATCGATGTAGAAAAATGTAATAGGTATCATTCGACGGGGAATTGTAAGTAGTTTCAGAAAATTAACTGAAATTTTCAATTGGGGGTCGTCTACATATTAAAACGCGCACCAACTTTGATTTTTTCAATGGTAACACCCTATTGTTATTTTATATTTAAATACCTGGGATCGCGAGAACGCGAAAAAGTATATTGGTTGTTTATTTTACTTATTTTTTCACAGAGTTATATGCGTTCAAAGTTTGAAGGTGCTAATGTTAAATTCATATTTCAAACTTTTATTAATATCTTCACAAAAAATAACTTGATCGATATAATTTTTGTTTTACGAGATACAGTGAAGAAACCCAAACATAATCCATCGTTACTTTTGATTTTGAAAAATATTTTTAATTCTGAAAAATATTAATAAATTCATATTCATAAAAATTATGAATTATGACCTATATTAATTTTTACATAAAATGAATCCTAATGCTGAAAAATATGGGTGTGCAAATTTGCAGCTCATTCCAGTTATCAGTTTTCGAGATATAAATAAATCTTTCTTTTGGAGTTGTTTAGGGGGCCGTCTCTTATAAAGTTTTGCATGAGATAACGAATCAAATCTTAAAAAATAACAAAGAAAATTAAACAAAATATTTTTATTTTTTATTTACGGGTCAAATTATATAACAACAACGTCAAACGCAAAGAAATGAAACAAAATTGATGATTTTTAGACATTAGTGTTAGCATCAAGAATTCTTGTTTTATAAAGAAGACAAGCTACGCCTTCATCTTTCTTCAAAACAAAACAATACAGAAATGGAAAAGTAAATGTGACATTGAGTATTCGTGTTAAACCCCTTATTTTATGTTGACAAAAATATGCACAAGTGATATTTACTTCATCGATTAATTGATGATAAATTTTGAATCTTTTAAACGAACACTGGAAGAAAAAAAAATAACTAAATAGGCGGGGTTTACTGTTTTAAATAGAAAAATAGGTTTAATGTGAAATTGTCAACGATAAAAAACGAATGGAATTGGAATGCAAGACAGACTTGTAAAATCGTTTCTTAACTACCGTCATAGTTAAAAAAGGTTAATCATTTGCTTCATATATTGCTTTATTTTATTTTATTTATTTATTTATTTATATATTTTGTAGGGGGGAGGATTACTATTTTAAGGGCACTTTAGTCTTTAAAATTTTATTAATATATTTGAACTTTATACATTTTTAAAAACATACTTTAACTTTTATAAATATATTTTAACACTTTTTGCGACCGCAGGATTTTGTCTTTTTGACAGTAAGACCCGCCTACGGGCGTTTTACTCTCAAAATGATATATTTCAGAACAAATTTTCTGTATTCACAATTATATTACAAATGGATATACATTATAATTATATTCTTTCTAATCAATATATTTCTATCCATAGTATATTTCTTTGCAAAATTATGAGCACTGGGTACACACTTAAGAAAATGTAACACACAAATTACGAAAGAAACGCCCACTGACGGAGTTACAGATTTTCAAATGGCGTGAATCTACGTCAGCAGTCGCGAAAGGGTTAATTAAGATATTATATTTTCATAGAAATTATAAAATGAATCGTACAGTTCCAAAGAGTTCAACTGACCCAAAACTAGTAAGTGCGATTAAAATAGTTTAATATTTACTTCATGAACCCTTACAATAATTTATCCGAAAAGATTTTGTTTATGCGCTGTTGTATAGATATATGCGTTGTTGTATAGATATATATATCTATCTATATTATTTCATTTCGTATGTTATGTTACACCTACGAAAAAAAATTTAAGTTTTATTGGTGATCAGTACAGCCATAATATACACTTTTACTTGAAAAATATTGCACTTTTTTCAAAGGGTACTGTATGGACTTATCGCAAGTGTAATGTATTTAAATAGACCTAAAATTAACTAAAAAAGTACTGAAGTGTATACAAATCTAAAAAATTGAATTCTGGATAATTAAGGAACAGGAAAAAAAAAAAGCTAACGTTCTATTAATTTTTTCATTGTTTTTTTCCTGAAAGATTTCTGGTGTGAAACATTAAAATTTTGTCTGTTTCTTATAAGATCTTAATTTTATTTTTCTATATTTGCAGATAACCCCCTAACACATTTTTGATTATAACTCTATAAATACTAAAAATAAAGTATACAAACAGTATACTTTTCCGCACTGACAGACTCTCAGAAATTCGAAAATGAAGTCAAAATTGGGTGTTGCTATTGAATATGTAGATGTCAATATGTAGATGACCCCTAATTCAAAATTTGACGACATATTCAGAAAGTGCTTTTAATTTCCTGTTGAATTATGTCTATTAGATGTTCCTGCGTCAATTAATAACGAAAGTACAGCGGGTGTTGCGTTTTTTTTTCCCCGACTGTACAACTAGTTTCTGCACAAGGACAACCAAAACAATGCCAATACATTGCGTTTTAGGACAGACCTTTTTAAAAATTGCATTGAAGTAATTTTCTACTGTAAAAATCATAGAGAAATTTCTATGTATTGTTAATATTCTAACATAATGTTTTGTATAGAATATGATATGATTAACCTTCAGATTTACTACACTAAAATATTCCGATACATTAAGGCCTGCAATTATTATCTAACGTCTGAATTTTCTTTTGTGTTAAGCCTTTTTAAAAATTTTCAATAATGCCTGAGAGTGATTTTCAGTTCAGTCAGTCTATCTGTACACTTTTCAGTGCATATGTCTGTCTGTTTTGTGATAACGTAGGCGATGAATATTGAAAGTTATATGACAGAAGTACATACAGTTGGAAAGTGTTAATAGTCAATGCGTATTGCATGATTTTTCGTTCTTGTTATTTTATCAAATATCTGTTTTTGTCTACAAGTCGCTTCTAGTTCTGCGTGCATCTTAAAAGAAATTTTGTGCGCAACTCGAAGGTAGTCCTGCACATATCAACTTAAATAATTCCAGTTATCTAAATTTCAATTGTTCTTCATTGTAAATATTACACTAGCATATTTATCTAATCAATGTAAAAAAATACTGGTAACATTATAATTAGACTTCGGTTATAATCCTTCTTCATACAAGTTTGGAGCAGTTTCCAACGAATAATAGAAATTTGTCCCTGGAGTGTCTTCGATTTCAGGAATTCAATGATATTTTGGGTGGTTACATGTATATCCAAATATGATTACTTTATGGTTGGTCTGGATGATCGATGGGGTTTTTTTTAGTTCTCTCAGATATTAAGAGGTAGCGACATATTTGAAATATAGGAAACATTCTTCAACTCTGTAATGTAAAGAAACTCTCAAAATTCTAATAAATTACGAAGTTTTTAATTATATTATTTTTAGTCATTGATGTTAAAGATAGCAGCATTCATGATATTTTAAAATCTGTCTGATATCTTTATGGAGAGAATATTTATTTTAATGCACGTTAAGCGAAATTATGCCCTATTCTGCCCGCATGTTAAGAAAATTATAAATTCCAGTAACTTACGAATTTTTAAAAATTGGAATTTTCCTAGTTAATAACACTCAGGTTATCGTACGAAATAACATTTCAAAAGTCGTATGACGCCTTATACATGAAACTATCCCTCAAAATTCATACTTATGATTCCTCTTTTCTGCAATGTTCAGAAATTTGTATATTTCAAACTACTTACTCCTCATGTGCAATTTTTTCAACGTGAAGTAACTTGGAGTCACATTATGTTCTCAGACGTGTATTTGCCACCCGTTGCCCCCGGGAGTGAAAGAGAATTTCGCAAATCACGGTTTTAGTGGGTGACAGGGCTCTATAACAAACTTTCACATTAAAATTCGTAGCCTAGGCCCGTACAGAATTGCCATAAGAGTATTCACATAGTGACAGAGGTACACTTTTATATGTATAAATAAAAGGTTATGTGAAGTCACATTCTGCCCGCGATCCTTTTTGGTGCTGCATTTCTAAAATTCCAGAATTTTGTTTTTCTGCTATTTGTGTTTGCTATATTTTAAAGCAAAAATCTTACGGATGTCTATTTATTTGTTCAAGATATGAAGAATTATGTGAAATCACGTTTTCCCCTGTAGAATCTCTTTCTGCCCCCTCTACTCCCTCGAGAGAGCCGAATTTTTAGTAGTACAAAAATACGTTTTTAGATACTTGTGTTAGCTACAGGGGCGCACCGACCCGGTGTACGAAGTATGCGGCGCTCACAGGCGCCGGGTAGAAAAAGGCGCCAGCCCAATTATTTAAAAAAGAAAGTATATATGTATATATATATATATATATATATATATATATATGAGGAGCAAACATTCAAACCGTGTTTTCTCCAAAAATAAAAAAAAATGAGTTAGCGGTTTTTCTGTGAACTCAACATTAAATAGCACAAAATTATACTATTATTTTAAACCAAAATAATTTTTATCACATTATAAATGCGCTTAGAAAGTTAGGGTTTCAATCAAACAGTGTTTCCTCCAGAGCCTGTTTTCAGTCAAACTGTGATTTCTCCAGCCAACCAGTCAGTACTGCTCTTTCTGGTCGCGTGACTCGTACATGTACCAGCTTTTTATGTTTGTTTTTTCGTTAGTTCTATCTTGTTTTCCTCATTTTAGAGGAGTGTATTATTATTATTATTTATTTATTTATTTTTTTTTTTCAAATGGAAGAATTAATAGATGGTGTATTAGTGAGTACTTCTAATTATGGAACTAGAAAAATACAGAGAATTGGTGGAAAAAGAAAAGAAGCGAAAAAGAAACGATATTCAGCACCTTTAGATAACAACATTTATGCTCCATGCAAACATTCTATTAATAAATACTTTTTCATGCACTGATGTTAGACCTAATGACGTTAAGAAGTTTCGGAATAGACTTTACGAAATTCCGGACAAACAGCGACAAGATTGTATTATAGCCTCATTGGTTGTTACAAAAAATGTAACTCGACGTAGACCTAATAACCCCCCCCCCCCAAAAAAAAAAAAAAAAAAAAAAAAAAAAATCGTAATCATCTGGCTTACAGCATGCATTTTCTGCTTCTTATTTTATTACTAGTAGCAGTGGTAGGAGAATTCCTGTGTGTAAAAACAATTTCATGGCTATAACTAAAATAGGTCGTACAATGCTAGCCAATATTGTTACTAAGGTACATGCTGGTGAACCTATTGAGGAAAAGAGAGCAGGGGATAGAAAAAGCCACTTAAGCATAAAAAAAAAAAAAAAAAAAAAAAAAAACTAGGTAAGAGAATTCATCTTAAACTTAAAGGCATCAGAATGACATAGACAAACTTTTACAATTGATGTATGGTGAAGAGTGAAAAAATCAGCCTGTTTTTAAATGGTATAAAGATATCATTACTAATAACTTTCATGTAGAATATGAAGAAACAGAGGAAGCATGAAATTGCTTAAGTGAAGATATTGGTTTAAAAATTTAAATTTCAAATTGGCTTAAAAATTTTAGTTCTTCCCTACAATTTCCATGATGATTTTTCACGCGTAAATATTTAATTTAACTTTATAATTACATAACAAAATCTGTTCTGTTAATTACATTAAGAATGTTATTTCATCAATATTCGAGCTACATACTTTTTCATTCAAAAAATGTTTTGTCCACATTGGAAACATTCGAAACATGTTTTCTCCTCTGTGTTTCGGTCAAAACATGCTTTCTCCATATTGGAAACATTCAAAACATGTTTTCTCCTCTGTGTTTCGGTCAAAACATGCTTTCTCCAAATTTCAAATACATTTTTCTAATTAACTCTAAGTTTATTAGGTAAAGTAGGCCTACAGATCTTCCTAGTAACCAATAATACAACTAAACAAATGATAATTAGGGTCTAAGAAGGGTCATTTTTTAATTTATCAGTTTTTTGTGTTTTCTGAAAAATTGCATTTGAAGGAGAAAACACGGTTTGAATGTTTGCTCCTCATATATATATACATTGTTTTATTAAATCAGATTTAATAATGCCGGTCTGAAACCATGTGACTTGTGTGGCTAAATGAGAGTCCTTGAAAAGTGTACTGGGAAAATTTGTGTTTCTCAAATTGTTTTAGGAGGTTTGTTGTGAAAGGCCGCGTTAAAAGTGGAATAACTTGGTAAGAATGCGCCTACACTCAGCAAAATTTTCTTTGTCTCTTTTGACATACCAAAGCTTTCTATAGAAATTTAAAAGAGCGCTTTAATCTCTCCCACCCATCTCTTCTGCCGGAAAAAGGACCACTGAGACTAGTGGAAAGACAAATTCCAGTAATCGACTATATCTCTCCTTACCCGTCTTTTGAAGGTTTACGAATATGTTCTCGTTCACCGATTGAAAGAATTCCTTGACTCTAATGACATAATCATACCCGAACAGTTCGGTTTCATAAGTCGTCATTCCACGCAGCAACAGTTGTGGAGAGTGACGGAATTCATTCACAATGGATACCAAACTAGCAGTGTGTCGGGAATTATATTTATCGACGTGTAAAAGGCTTTTTGACAAGGTCTGGCATGGCGGCCATCTCTATAAACTTTCTAAGTTGGCTGTTCACTTCCAGTTTACCAAAATTTTTGCAGATTATCTTTCTAACAGTTCCTTTGTGGTGAAAGTGGGTAATTCTCTCTCCTGCCCGAAACCTGTCCTTAGTTCAGTTCCTGAAGGTTCTCTTGCCGTGCCTTGCCTGTTCAACCTCTATATCAACGACATTCCTCGTAAGCTCGACGTCAACTTAGCATTATTTGCTCACGAAACAGCTATCATTTTCGGGCATACACAACCGCACACTCTGTTTGAAATACTTTAAGATTACCTTTATTCATACAAGATTTGGCTTAAAAATTGGAAAATTAAAATGAACAGTTCCAAAAGTGTCGCCATCTTTTTTACCAATAAATCTTATACCCCAAGCAATAACTTTCAACTCAATAAAAAATCCATTTCCTGGGAAACTTCCTATAGTCACCTAGGACTTCCCCTAGATTTCAAATTATTATGACACAAGTCTTTTTTAGACGTTCTGAATAAAGCTCAATGTACCATTGCCCCCTTATATTATTTATTTGCTTGGAATAGTTCCCTGTCTATCAAGAACAAATTATTGCTCACAAATCCAAATCCATGATCCGTCCTATCGTGACTTACATGGGTCTGTTGTATACGGGTCTGCCTCTAAGTCAGAGCTTTAGAGGCTTCATGTTTTCCAAAATAAGCAATTTCGTAGGTATGTTAAGGCCTTTCGCTAAATTGTGTTTGTAAGAGGAAAAAAAAAGAATAAATGCATATATATATATATATATATATATATATATATATTGGACGGAGTGGGGCCTTCGGAATTTCACCATGTACTTAATAACCTTCAGAAATGCACCACCTCCTTTACATCACCGATTCTTCTCAGACTGCCATGCTTTTTTTTTTTTCATCATATTATCACGCCGAGTTCTGATTGAACTCCCTTCGTTCAGGAATACTGAAATTGACTGATTCTGCAACATCATATCAATCACTTTTCAAATTCAGGTGGAGTTAAGCGGTGGTCTCGATCACCGCAGGTACTCCTTAACTTCACATGATAATGATGATGAGAAAGACAACGTAATCGATTGTAAAAATGGAAATTGAACAGAACCGTGGATTTTATTTAGATGAGTAGTTTTTTTGTCTTTGTATTATCAATGTAACATCTATAATTATAAATCAGATTTTCGTCTGTGAATTTCTCAAAAAAAAAAAAAATAATAATAATAAATAAAAATAGAAAAGTGATATTTTTACTTTTCACACACCGTGAAATACAAATACGACTTCAGAAATTTGTGTGTGTCTGTGTGCAGGTAGGTCGTTGTGTCAGTATGTCTTTGACGTTATTTTAGTCCAGGTATCACGTGAGAATAGCTAGACGGAATTTAACGACACTTAGCAGAAGTTTAGGTTTCTACCCAACTTAAAATTATATCTCTCAAATTTTGCGAACTTTCTCCTCTTTCTTCCCTCAAAGGCAAGCAGCAGAAGCTCGTTTGTAAGCATAACGCGGCTTCAAATTACTTCACGGTGAAGAAACTGCACGTGAGAAGAGTAGATTTGAGTAAAATAAAATTGTCTGCGATTTTGGAATTTTATATTTTTAAGAGGGTTGGAGGAAAATCGACATTTGGAGAAAATTTCTCAATTTTCGGATTTTTGAGTAGGAAAATGTTGAAGACAGCCATGCGTCTTCTGTAGGCTTTTTCTATAAACCCATTTGTTTTTGATTATCGAATTTTTTATAGGGGGAGAGGGTCATTACGAGGGGGCAAATTCGAAACCCCCTTAAGCGCTAAATTTGTTCTTTAAAATCTATAGGAACTGCAGTCACGAATTTTGGTGCGTGGATTGTTTATACGCATCCGACACCTATACTGACTTTCACGAAATCCCCACCCCCCTTTTAGTTCTTGAGGCAATAAATACGTTTCCAAGTAGGATTAATTATTATGTGTGCATTAATTGTTTTGAAGATTGTTTTCTCATAATTACCAGTAGCAACAGTGGAACCATCTTTTTTCTTAAATTTAAAATAATCCAAACATACCTACGCTTTCCAATGATACGAGACAGACTTGTAAATTTTTCAATTATAGCGATAGTGTAAGATCAAATGGATATATATTATTCCAAAATTTACAAAAACTCAAGCAAATAAATTACATTTCACTAAATGATATTTTCTGTTTAATGTTCAGATAATCTGCTTTAAAACTTAATAATTTTTAGTATATGTTCATATTTTATTTACTTATAAATTTATCTATTATTTATATCAGACCAACGTACAAATGTCATGTCTGAATAAATTAAAACATATTTTTGTATCTTACTACTATATGGAAAAAATTAGTGTAACTTTAGCCAACTTTACATGCAAATTATGTAAAAAGTTTATATAATGAAAATGGACAAAATTTCTTTCACTAGATGTTACTTTCCTGTGTAAGTATTTTTTTTCATATTTATCAAGTAATATTTATTATCTCTTTTTTTTTTCTTTCTTTTGAAATTTTAAATTTATTTGTTCCTTATATAACTATACTAGGGGACACTGCCCCTGCTAGCTCCGTTCATCAATTCCAGAGGGAGGCTTTGCTTCCCCCTGATTCCCTTCACTTATTAATCGTGGCGGCGTTCTGGCCGCCTATTCCCTTCTTTGTCTTTCACTAAATATTAATAGTGCATAACACAAGACAATAGTAAAAAAAAAAAGGTATAGAAATCCCCATATAATACTTTTTTTTTTTTTTTTTTACTTTTCGAACATTATACGTAAGGAAAGTATTGTAGCTTTGATTTGCGAAATGAATATTGTATCTCGCATAGCTTAAGAAAGAATAATCATAGAATGTTGCAAATTTGTGTTTGATATGATCATGATGTCTAATAAAACACCTCCAACTTTGGTTTTGATACGACTTTCCATTTCAGATATATATACGATATTATACGATTTTTCGTGATGTATGTATGTGTGTGTATGTGCGAGAGAGAACACGATCACGTCTAAACATTTCGTACGCACATCTTAATTTTCCTGTGGAAAATGACATCATAAAATTGAAAGAACAACGATTTCAGAAACTTTTTGTAAAATGGCAAATGGAGGACCTATATAAACTCGAGGTTTTTAATTAAAACCTTCGTTGACTAAGATAATAGAAATTTCTACCTGACTAATACGTCTTCCTTGGAGTATTCCGCACACTTTGATACTTCTCATATGAAGCGGAGAACCCTGCCCTCCGCTAGGAGATGCGGCCGCAGACAATATATATATGCATTAAAAAAAAAAACTTCCATAATGTCCCAAGTGAAATCATGTCATTATATCATAGTCATTACATTAATTTGATTTTAAGATTATTCGAAATTTTTCAACAATAGAATTGAGAAAAATAGAACTCATTACGGATGCTTTTTTTTTTTTATGCTTTCTCATTTTATATAATTTTAAATTTTATGTATGTGTGCATATACGGAATGTTAAACTTATTTATATGTACAAATATGCTGGAAAAGTACTACATAATTTTAAAATTTGTCACAGTATTGTAAAGAGTTAAACCATTTTCCTAAATGGTTAACTCTTTGCAATGTCATGCAAATGGTTTCACTATGGTTTAAATAATGGTGTTGCAGTAAATGTAGATTAACAGTTAAAGTGCAAATAAGATGCAGTTAATTCAAATGTAACGGGGGTGGGCTGGGGCTATATCTTAAAGCAAAAATTTTACGTATAGGGGAGAGTGGGGATGAATGGGACGCAGGATGAATGGGACAGTATCAAAATTTTTATGTTTTGCATGCACCAGAAACTTCAAAATTTTTCTGATATATGGCAGTACTGAGGTCATTCATCAACTGTAGTTTCAGAGTTGTGCTATCTATAGAAGGGCTAAAAAAATTAAAGTGTGTTTTTCCGCTGCCAAAGTAAATTTTATTGATTCAATTAGGTAGTAGTTAAGAAATTAACTATTTGCTTAAAATTAATATAACTCTTATATGATGAAAAGGTATAATCTTTTACTGTGTTTATGGTATTCAAGAAGAATATTAACAATTGTTCATTAAACATATTTCCTGTTTTATATGATCATGTGGTGATGAGGATGAATGGGACAGTTTGAATTAAGATGAATGGAACATTCCCGACTGACTAATTTAAAATTATACAAAAGAATTATATTAAAACAAATCGCAAACAGATTTTCAATATTTTTATAAACTGTAGTTCAGTAGTTATAACATGTAATTATAAAAATAGCATGGATTTAGAGAAAAATACTTTGAAATTAATTGTTCCTATTTTTGTTTATAATAATTATGATTAAAAAAAATTATAAGTTAGAATATTCAATGCAACTTAAATCGGTAAATAAATAAATAAATAAATAAATAAATAAACTAATAATAATTTGATTAAAAAAACAATTTCAATCAAGCTAATTAAATAAATCCTGGTGATTATTAATGTAATACAGAATAGAATGCTTATTTTTCCCGATCAGTCACAAACAAAAATTTATCTGGATAATTTGTACTCTATTATAATGATTTATATCTTTCTAGTGTCTTATTTATTTATTTATTTTTAGATTAAATCTTATTAGATTAAATTACCAAACCTTAGAGCACTAGGAACTGTGCGAACCAAAGGACTTTTGCCTTTCGATGTTAATTTGAGTCAATACATCAGTTTTTTAACCGACTTAAAAAAAGAAGGAAGGTTCTAAATTCAAACTGTATGTTTTTTTTTATGTTTGTTAGCTCATAACTTCTGAACGGATGCTCCGATTTTGATCCTTTTTGTTTTGTTGAAAAGGTCTTGGTCTGAAATAGGTCCCATTGTAATATATTTACGATCTAAAGAAAATACAGGGTACCCAAAAAAATCAGTCTTAACTCTTTTAACTGCTAAACGGCTGCAGCTAAAGTAATAAAAATGGTATGTAAGTATAGCAAAGTGGCCATGCAGTACAAAAACCTTTTGCAGCGCCACCTGGTGGAAAATAGCGGAGATAGTGTTCCTATGTCAAAAACGATTCTAGAGAAAAAAGTGAATTACAAAGTTGAAAAGTATCACCGATTTAGTACAAAAAGATAGTTTAGACATTCATGATAGCGTCCCTATCTCGGAAACGGTTCAAGACAGGGGGAAAAAGTGAATTATAAAATTGCAGTGCATCATGGATTTAGTACGAAAAGATAGTTTAGACATTGATGCTAAAAACTTGCATTTGTTTGTTCGCAATTTTTTACGCTACACACTTGAGCTACATTGCCCACTTTGTAGCGTAGCTGGAGAGACATACGCTATATAATTCAAAATACGGTTACTTGATACTTTTTGTTTTGTTGTAAAGATTTTGGTCTGAAGAAGGTCCCATTGTAATATATTTACAAGCTAAAGAAAATAAAGCGCCATCTGATAAAAAAAACAGCGGAATTAGCGTTTTTATCTCAAAAATGGTTCAAGATGGGAGAAAAGTTAATTACGAAGTTGTAGAGCAACATCGATTTACTACGAAAACACAGATTTTAGACAATATTGCTAAAAATAGAATGCTTAAAACGTGCAGTTGTTTGTTCGTTATTTCCGACACTGTGCCCACTTGAACTACGTTGCACACTTTGCAGCGTAGCGGATGACACGTATACTCTGTGATTCAAAGTACTGTTACTGTAAGTGGTCACATCGATTTGTTCAAAGTCGTTTTCAGCCAACTTCAGAAAGGAGACTGTTGAGGGTGTTATTATTCGAGGTATGTGTTGTTGTTGGTGTTTGTAAGCTTATAACTTCTTAAGAGATGCTCTAATTAACCGACTTTAAAACGTTCAAAGCGTATGTTTTTTTGTTTTTGTTTGTTATCTCATAACTTCTGAAAGGATGATCCGATTTTGATACTTTTTGTTTTATTGGAAAGGTCTTGGTCTGAAATAGGTCCCATTGTAATATCTTTACGATCAAAAGAAAATACAGGGTGCCCAAAAAATTCAGTCCCGTCTCATTTAACTGCTGAACAGCTGCATCTATAATCATAAAAGTGTTATGTAGGTATAGTAAAGTGGACATGTGCTACGAGATTCAACCGCCTACAGCGCCACCGGTTGTAAAACAGTGGATTTAGCGTTCCTATCTAGGAAACGGTTCAAGACAGGTAAAAAAATGAATTATAAAATTGCAGACCGTCGTCGATTTAGTACGAAAAGGTTGTTTAGACATTAATGCTAAAAACAGAACGCTTAAAACCTGCATTTGTTTGTTCACAATTTCCTATTTTGTGCACACTTGAACGACATTGCATATGTTGTAGCGTAGCGGGTGACATTTATGCTATGTAAAATTCAAAGTATGGTTATTGTAAGCCGTCACATCGATTAAAGCATAGACGTTTTAAACCAACTTCATAAAGGAAGAGGTTCTCAATACAAACCATGTTTCTCGTTGTTGTTGTTGAAATTTGTTAGCTTATAACTTCGTAAGAGATGATTTAATTTTAATACTTTTTTTGTTGTCGTAATGATCTTAGCCTGAAATAGTTTTCATTTTGATTTCATTAAGATATAAACAAATTACAGGATACTCACAAAAGTCTGTTCTCACTCTAACTGCTGAACGCATGCAGCTACACTGGTAAAAGCAGTATGTAAGTATCGATGTTGAAACTTCTGTCTGTCAGCTGCAATGCATATTTTGCTCTTTGTTTGAACTTTACGCAGCGCAAAATCCAGCGCAGCGGGTAACACGTATTCGCTGTAAAGTTCAATATATATGCCTAACAGAATTTCTGATTACGAATACAGCGTATACGTTCTTTACATTTCTAAAGAATATTTAATAAGTGGATAACTTTCTAGATGGAGATGTAACTTTTTTGTTCCCGTTGGGCGCATTTCATGTATTTTTCAGTGACATTAACCATTTTTTGAGTTATGTCACTTTTCTTGGAAGTTGTAATTTGTGAAACTGCCGTCGAACGTCTTCTGATGTTCTGCTATATGAATAAGTTTTCACTGAAAAGAGAAAAATAAAAGCTTTTTTGTAAAAAATAGAACCGACTCCAAAAAGCAACTACTATTTAAACAACTAAAAAAAAAAAAAGAAAGAAAGAAAAATTGGTATGAAATGAAACTGCAAATTGCGCCTAAAAGTATAAAATAATTTCCTTCACCAAACAACCTATAACACTACAATTAATCATAACTTTTGAAGTCGGCGCAAAATTAAATAAAAATTGATACATTTATTCAATTCAAAAAACAAATCGTATTCAAAATAAACATCTCACATTGTCACCTGCAAAACGCAGTCGAAAACTACTTTGATTCAAGAAAACAAATAAGATTTCGTAAGCAGCAAATGTTGGCGAAGATGCTGGAAATAAAAATCGCAAAATTATCTGGCAAACATATTTAATTTCTTTGGGATATCATGATAGTTTTGATAAAATATATTACGAGAGTAATCAAGAATATGAAACAATACTTCGTACAATATATATTATGAAAATATACATCTTGTGTCTATATTTTTGCATTACGTTTTGATCGCCAAAACCGAAAGCCACCAAGAATGATAGTTTTCAAAGTTATACAAAATTTGCAAAGGAAACTCTAACTTCGTAGAAACATAAATACCGCATTGGGAAGAATGTTCACTGTTCTATGTAGATGCTACTAATGGACCAATTGTATACAGTTATAAAATAAAAAAGGAAAACATGAAAATGGATCATTCGAAACAACAGCATTTTTTGCTACGGATCTAAAAACAAACCTTTAAAAACTAATTCAATTTTATTTAATTTTGCGCCGACTTCAAAAGTTATGATTAATTGTAGTGTTATAGGTTGTTTGGCGAAGGAAATTCTTTTATACTTTTAGGCGCAATTTGCAGTTTCATTTTATACCAATTTTTTTTTTCCTTTTTTTTCTTTTTTTCTTTTTTTAGTTGTTTAAATAGTAGTTGCTTTTGGAGTGGGTTCTATTTTTTTACAAAAAACATTTTTGTTAATTTCAGTAAGTTCATAGTGTGTAATAAAATCACATGAACCAATTTAACTTTAAAAATTTATTTACTTTCCATTTTGTTTTCTTTTCTTTGTTAACTTCATTCTTATCCCATTCATCCCCACATGTGGGGATGAATGGGACAATGCACATGCATCTAAAAAGAAAAAAAATTATTATAAATTAAAAATGATAACTTTATATTAAGGTTAGTATGTTTATTTGTAACAGATTACTTAAGTGTGCTTATGAGAAATGTTACATAATTCTGAATTACATATGGTGGACGTTATTAATAAAAACAGGAAAAATGTCCCATTCTTCCCCACTCTCCCCTATCTTTTTTTTTTTTTTTTTTTTTTTAGGTATATAGGGTTTTGTAAAATCCCGTTATGTGAAATTACGCCTCCCCCACACACGCACCGCCCATTCTTTAGGGTCCGAATTTCTAAAACTTCAGAAATTACATTTTAGGTATTTGTGTCATCTATATTTTAAAGCAAAAATATCAAGTATGTGTCTGATTTTGTTTGAGATATTAATGGTTATGTGAAATCGCGTACTCCCTACCTCTTCCCCCTCTTTGGGGTAAATTTTGTAAAATCGTTCTTTAATGGGTTTTTACGTCACAGATAGAATACTTGTATCAAATTTCATGATTGTAGGTGCAGGAGTTTGGGCTGTCGATGATGAATCAGTCACTCAATCACTCAAAATAAATGGTTTTATGTATGAAGATGATATTCTTTGTTCGCTTGCTTTAGGGGTCACTTTTGATTCCAGCATCTTCTTAACCTGCTCTTATTACACTCTGAAAGGCAATCCGGCAACTTCATTCTAAGAGCTACTGCGTAGTTAGAAACGGTCCCTTGATCTGTCTTTCGGGTGATTCATATCCAAATGTGCTTGGGAATTATGCGGAAGAACGTTAATAAAATATGCATGTTTCCGAGCAACTCCTGTCTTTCAGTAAATGAGTAAATAAATAATAAAATAAATAACTTGCATTACGGAAATTTCCACAGAAAAATATAGAAAAAACGTTTTATAATCGTCACAACTTACTACATATTTTTTAAGAACAATGATACTTCCATCAAAATTAAGACTGTGTTTCATGCGTGTAACGCTAGAATGGTTAGAAAATGTAATAAGTTTGTAACAGTCTCTCACGGACAGTGTAATATAATATCTTAACATTGCGTAAATCTAAAGGCCTTTGCCTTAACGGTAAAAAATCTCGCCCACAGATCAATTAGTCCCAAGTCGGTTTCAATCATTCCTTTGAAGAAAATATGAACGCGAGGTAACATCATTTTCTTTCGGAGACAACCGATGGCAGAAATTTTGTATGACATCGGACATTTTGTTATTTTAGAATGAGTAGCATATCAAAAAAGAAAATATGTCAAATCAACTGGAAAATAAAAGAGTCTAAAAAAATGAGTTCATTTTGTATCAGTTATGTGAGAATGTGCATTAAAAAAATAAAGATATCAGTTTTTTTTTTTCCTTTTTAATATAAGTCATATACATTTGGAGCTATTCATAGTACACGATAGACTCTGAAGTTAAGTAATTTTGCCTCAACAATAAGAAATCAGACATAATAGTATGACATGGCTTTTTGAACTGGATTTACAACATTTTCATACCTGCCAACACACTAATTAATATTCCGTAAAATTGTTAGTACTGCCCATTCTCCACACCACTTAATGTTTAGAGTAATTTTCTCCAAATGTAATTGAAATAAAAGAAAATAAATATACTCAAAATAAATAAATAAATAAAAGAGAAAATAAAGAAGGAAAGACTGATGTGAAAAAGAAACAAAAATGCAGGGCTTTTACGGAATACAATTTAGAATGTTTTCAGGTAAGCATTTTATTGTTTCAAATAGAGTTTAGCCTCAGAATAGTAAATACTAATTATCAAGACTACGCAGAATTGATTGTTTAATGAGTTAGTTTGAAACTAATGAAATAATAAAAATAAATATTAAATGAGAGTCCTTTATAAGATGATATGTTTGTTTATTTATTTATTTATTTTTTATAAATACAGCAATTACACATAGTACATACGAATATTTTAACTTACTATTTAAAGATGATATTAAACATTGTTAAAAAAGTTTTAGCGTAAGTTTTGCTTTGCGATTTTATAAATACAGATGAAAAAAATTATGCATTGACTAAATAATGTAAATGCATTGGTATAAAACATGGAATTTTTTATATAAAAAAAATGAAAAATGAAAAATGGAAAAGTTTAAACTTTTTAAAATGACGTGGAGAAAATGAACAGACGTTTTCTGCTCACGTAGACTGACTGAGAATTCTTGAAAAATGTTCTTAGATTTTGGAACTATTTTAGAACTATTTTAGAAAGTTCACTGATTATTTTTTCGTAATCTTTTATCAAATTTTGTAACTTCTCTTTTGAAAGAAGAATAAATTTGAAAATGTAACTACTAAAATCTACAATACTTTCCGATATTTGAATGGCATTTACATTAGATTGACATTTATATATGCAAATAACGACCTATGTTTTAGAATGTTAAAGAATCCTACAAACAAGGAAAAGAAATATATTGCCTTGTATAAAGTTTTAAATAAAGCTGTTTTTTCCTATTAAAAAGTAAAACTTTACGCGGGTGATAGTTCGTTACTTACAATATTACTGAGTTTAAAAATAAACTTGAAACCAAAATCAAAGAGAATATGTATATTAACTTTTTTTTTTACTTTATGCAATTACGCGTGTTATAATGTAAAGTCCTGCTTATTTAAATGTATTTTCTTAATACATGAAGAAGATTAGCAACACTGCATATCATACCTATAATTTAATGATTATATATAATTTTACATAAAATATCAAAACATAATATATAAAGAAATATTTGGTTTGAAAATTTCATTTAACTTTCTTATTTTATATCTGTTATTATTTTTAATTATTAAAAGAATCTGAATTGATTTTTTTTCTTTTTAAGATAAATTGTAGCATTATAATGGTTATAGCTCACATTTTTATTCTTTCTTAGTGTTTTTGTGTGTCAGAGGAAAGTGACATGGTCTGAAAATTTTAATTTTTAAACTGCCAAATTAAAAATAACGTATCTCAATAGGTGTGTTTTAAAAAAATATGTGTTATAATTTTTCGTAATATTAAAAGCTAAAACAGAAATATTTATTTTTAAAAAGGATAGCAGTTTTTTTTTTTTTTTTTTTTTTTTTTTTTTTTTAAGATAATAAAAGATGAATGTGAAATTGAAAATGGAAAGTGTAGTTATTATAATTTTTTATTTAATAAATTTAACATAAATAAAAAGATAAGTACAGATAGTAAACAAGATATATGTAATTTCTTTTGAGAATACATCTAAGCAATATTGCATTTTAATTAATAAATCATGTAATTTTTAAAATATAATTAATTTTCATGTAATATAATCATCTTAATTTTTTTTTCATGCACAAAAAGAATGCTATGTTTTATGTCTTTTCTTATAAACTATAGCTCGACCAAGTTTCTTGCAAACACGGGGACCTTTGCGCATAAGCTCTCTTCACGTGCCCATCGTTAAAATAGGGGTGAAAACCCTGGGAGCAGATGGAAGATAAGCGAAAATTGAACCAGTACTTCATTTCCGAATAGCAACATGTCAGTCAACTTGTACCGTTATTTTGGAAATTGTACCGTTATTTTGGAAATTTTTATCGGTATGTTGCGCATAGTCTATAAAATGTGTTGTTATTTTTTTATGGTAATTTCGATATCAAGTTGACTAGAAAACTGTACAATTCTAATACTATCACTTGTTATTTTAAAACAAGCAGAATAAAAATATGACCGTCTAAATGAGAAATTTTCATACACAAGTGTGGCTTTTATTCTAAAATTATAAACGATGGTTTAATATTTGTAAAAGCAAAACTACCATTCACGAATTTGAAAAGGTATATACGATGATACTTTCTAAATAAAACCAAATAAGATAATGACAGATAATTTTTTCAAAATATATTATCTTTTTAATAGTATATTTGAAACCTTCTTTTAATCGTATGCGTTTAGTTTTTCAAAAGTCTCCATTACCCATACACTTGGTACCAAAAACATTTCAAGTACATAACACCGTCTAATTCACGTACCCTTGTCACGTACTGTAAATAGTACGTCACTAGGATAGTGTTTAGCGACTCTTTTAATTCAGTCAAACTGGGTAGTGATAACTATGTCTCTGAGACAACGATATTATCATACAATCAAATGCGTTCACCAGTGCAGTAACTATGACATATTGAATTTGAAATGGCACACAAATTACATTTCCACGTTTGTAAAACATACCTACGGTGCATATGGAGTAATGTAATACACCTAAAATACCACCAATGCCACATGGCGATGTATTTTCCTCCTTCTAGATATTAAACTGTGTTGTATGGGTATTAATAATTGGGGTCACAAGAAATAAGGCATTAATGATTGTCTGGTTTTAATATATTATTTAAGTAGTACACGCATTAATATATATAGAGAGAGTTTTCTTCTGTTAGAATACTTGAATTCCTAAAAGACAATCAAATGTAGGTTAAAAAATAATGCCAAAATATTTAGCATTATATTGCACTTTATTAATTTCATGATATTGTTTGTTTTATTCTTAATTACAAAATTTCTATCCTCTTCAATCGGAAGAAGAATGTAATTGTTGGATGAATTTTTCAAAGGAAATATACCACAGACTATATATGCAGTTTGAAATTTCGTTACTGAATGAAAAGTAAAATTATATTCTTCAGTTTATTTCTAAACGGTAATTGAATAATATACATTTATATACATTTGAATATAAATTTGAATGTATTGATCTTAAGCTACTTCTAAAATAACAGTTATCCAAATTTTACCTTTCATATATTTAAATAAATATTTGCATAACTTTTATTGAATTTGTTTTTAATTAACATGTAACAGAAATTCAAAAATACTTATTTATACACTTGCAAAAAACAATTTAACTTTACAAACCTGCAGAAGTACATACAACACCAAGAATTTTTATAGAATTCATTAAAGAATAATCAATAAGGTATTTATGGGAATCTTAGGGAATTTCGTTAGATGTATATAAATATATATTATTCAGGTACCATTTAGAGAATATAACTGAAGAATATAACTTTACTTTTCATTCAATGACGAAATTTCAATTTTTGTGAGATAATGCAAAAGATATTACTTAATATACTTTTAGGCAATGGAACTTTTTTTTAATGATTTGTTAACTGTACATCTTAAACTAGTCGTTACTGTATGATTTAGTCTTTCCATTTCTCTATTGATTTCAGTTCTTTTCTAATGGTTGTGTCTTTTAATCCTACACTACGAGACAAAAAAAAAAAAAAAAAAAAAAAAAAGCCGCACTTGGATATTTTCCATTTCTCTTCCTGCAATTGCCAATTTTATTGTTTTAAAAGTAAATTTTCGAACAGATTTTATTACGTTGAGCTCCACGTACAATTTAGGATTGTGCCAAATATTAAAAAAAGATACAATTGTTCGGAAAATTGTAATTTTAGAAAGTATTTCAAGAATGGCAAGAATAAAGCAATTAACGATACCACAAAAATATTAATTTTAGAGTGAAAATCAAAAAATATTTTAATATTCGGGATGTCAAAATACTTAAATGTTAAAGAAATATTGGTGAGCTGGTTTTTAGCAAGATATAAAATTTTTTGGATGTTTAAACAGTTAATTTGTCTCTATGCAGTCATGTTGCTCATCCAATCCAGATGACCGCAAGTTAAAAAGCCTGTGCTTAAAAAATCAGTTTGTGTTAAATTTAGAACATAGATAGGATTCAGAAACAATATTTAGTAACATAATTTCTTTATATAGGGGAGAGTGGGGATGAATGGGACATTTTTCATGTTTTTATTAATAACGTTCACCATACGTAATTCAGAATTTTATAACATTGCTCATAAGTACACTTCAGCAATCAGTTACATATAAACATACTAACTTTAATAAAAAGTTATCATTTAAAAGTTATCATTTTTAATTTTATACATATATATATATATATATATATATATATATATATATATATATATATATATATATATATATATATATATATATATATATATATATATATATATATATATATATATATATATATATATATATATATATATATATATATATATAATAATATATATATATATTACATGCATGTGCATTGCCCCATTCATATCCACCTATGGGGATGAATGGGACATTACTGGAGTTAAGAAAGAAAAGAAAACAAAATGAAAAGTAAATAAATTTTTAAAGTTATATTGGTTTATGGGATTTTATTACACACTATGAAGTTACTGAACTTAACATAAACTGATGTATTAACTCAAATTAACATCAAAAGGCAAAAGTCCTTTGATTCGCACAGTTTCTAGTGCTCTATGCTTTGGTAATTTAATCTAATAAAATCTAATCTAAAAATAAATAAATAAATAAGACACTAGAAATATATAAATCATTATAATAGAGTACAAATTATCCAGATAAATTTTTGTTTCCGACTGATCGGGAAAAATAAACATTCTATTCTGTATTACATTAATAATCACCAGGATTTATTTAATTAGCTTGATTGAAATTGTGATTTTAATCCAATTATTATTAGTTTATTTATTTATTTTTTTATTTATTGATATTATTGATTTAAGTTGCATTGAATATTCTAATTTATAATATTTTAAATCATAATTATTATAAACAAAAATTAGAACAATTAATTTCAATCTACTTTCTCGAAATCCATGCTACTTTTATGATGCCATGTTATAACTATTGAGCTACAGGTTATAAAAATATTGAAAATGTATTTACGATTTGTTTTAATATAATTGTTGTGTAAAATTTTAAATTAACACATAATGGGGAATGTCCAATTCATCCCTACCACCACATGATCATATAAAACATGAAATAGGCCTAAGGAACAATTGTCAATATTCTTCTTGAATATCATAAACACAATAAAATATTATGTCTTTTCAGCATATATGAGTTATATTAACTTTAAACAAATAGTTAATTTTTAACTACTATTTAATTGAATCAGTAAAAACTTACTCTGGCAGCAGAAAAAGGCATTTTAAATTTTTTTCTGCCCTTTAATAGGCAGCACAATTCCGAAACTACACTTGATGAATGACTGCATAAATATTTGAATGAGTACTCAAATTATGTATGTATCTAATTTTTAGATTATATATCCAAAATATGGTTGTGACCCAGATAATAGATTTTCATAATAGGTGACTAAAAATCTGCCTAAATTGAAGCAAGCTGTTTAAACTGCAGCAACGATATTTAAAAAATTATTAGTGTACATTAAATTATTCGTAAGAGAATGATATCATATTCTCGTTTAAACACTAGTTTTATTTATCAATTAAAAGTGTATTATTCACGTGTAAAAATGTCAAAGCATTAAAGATTAAACAAATGTGTTGCAAGTATATAAAAATTTTTAAAGCATGCTTTTATATCCGAAATACTTCTAATATATCACTATACATTATGTTTTCAACAATCATTTTCCTTACACACTCGTTAAACTTTGAACACATTTTCGAAACGTTTTCAGAGAATAAAAATAGTATGGCGTACAATTCAGTTTTCCATTTCCATTTAAAACTTTTATTACGAACTCTAACATGTAACGACACTTTTTACATTGAACTTTTGTAAAACTTTTTTTACGATGCCTTTTCATTTAAAATGTATCGATATGTAAAGAATTGAAGGTCACTTTATTTGATTTTAAAGTTAAGTGATCTAAATCTGACAACATACATTTTTGTGTTTTAATTATCTAAACAATTTACCATGAAATATAGAAAGAGAAGAAAAAGCAAAACAGTTGATGTGGTTTTAATGACATGTAAGCTCTCTGTAAAATTACATTAAAGTTTACCATCCTTTTACATTTTTCAAAATGAATTTTTTATCAATTCTGATGTAACTTTAAAGCTCAAAATTGTGATTCAATTGTGATTCAGTTATATAATGTTTAATATTTTGACGGAATCTGTTCCTCATATTACGTAAGTGACAAATCGATTGTTAAATTATTAATATAGTGGTGAGAGAATAGAATGGATTTTAGTATTTTTAGCTTAACATATCCGAAAATTCACTTTCAATATTTATAGCAGGATAATCCTTGTTAGTTACAACAAGAATACATGAACGAACTTTACAATTTATGTTTTTAAGCAAAATGAAAATGTATATTGTATTGATATTCATCCTTTTCTAAAAATTTTTAGACAATAATAATAATAAAAAAAAAAAAGAAAGAAAGAAAAAAGCATGATTTTAACACTATAAAGATCTGAATAGTCGTTTTTAGGGGAAAATTAATTAGCTTAAAGTTGAAAATTACATGTTCACCTTTTTCAGTGTTAAAAATGTTCTGTAATATTATTAAATCTGTGAGTCTCTGTCTGTCTGTCACGCTGACAATTAAACACGATAAACACCAGCCCAAATTCTCTCATAGACATCAGTCCTGTATCGTTGAACGGAGAATTTATCGCAGATGTTCGTTATCTAATTTGCTAAACGATGCGACTCTAATTAGCGAAAATATTAATAAAAATGTTGACCAATGTCAGTCGAGATAATATCAGCTCAATCGAATGATAGGCAGCGTGATAAAATTCGAAATCGTGTTTTAATAACCGCTGGGGCCCCTAGACCCTCTTCTGTAAGTTCGTTTCTACTTAAGTATGTATTGCCATTGAAATTATTCATGCGTGTAAAAATTTATATCAATTGGATGATAAGAAGTGATTAAAATTTGAAATGATTCAACTAGATTTGGGAGCCCAGGCCCTCTCATATAAGTCTGATTCTGTTTTAGCATTCACTGGAGTGTTATATGTAAGAAAAAATTCAGTTTAATCAGATGTTAATTTAAGAAGTAAGTTTATCTAGATTGGGGGGACTCATGCCCCTAAGGCCATCTTCTTTAAGTCCGTTTTGTCTTGAGTATGTGTTGCCATTGAAATTATACATGTATGATAATTTCAGCTCAGTCTGATAATAGGAAGCGTGTTAAAATTCGAAATCGTGTTTTAACTGCGATTGGAGCACAGGGTCCTTAGTGCCCCTCTTTAAGTCCGTTATTGCATGGGCATGTATTGTCATCCAGTTTTGAGGTATGTTTAAATTTTCAAGCCTCTAACTCATCGCGAACTTGGTTAAAAATTGATTACATTATTCTCCCCGAACAGACACAACGACAAGAAAGCAAGTTTATAAAAACGTGGCAAAATTGACTGAGAATCTAAGGCGATTGCATAAAAACTGACATTTTTAACGGAGTTAAAAGAGGAAAAAGGGAAAAATAAGTTAGAAATATCACTCCAATCGTTATAGTTTCGGAACCAAATGAAAGGGCTGATTTTTCTAAATCCAGGAGATTAAACTGCTTATCAATCGGTCAATTAGATTATTTCTAAATTAACTAAAGTATGAAATTTAGGTGGAAACAATTCATTTCAACTTAAACTTTAAGCAAGACGATGGTCTGGATGAAAAAGGAAACAGTTTCAAATCATTAAGTCACGTGTCGTTCGATTAGGATGAAAATTTTCAATTTTCAAACTATTTCAAATTTTCACTTACGAACACAAAAATTAATATACAGCCTAAGTATTATAAGACCAGCCACCAGTTTAATTTTCATCAAACTTAATGAATAAACAAAAAAGATGTATTTTTATTCGGAATTAAATATTTATACACACGCAACTGTGTATGTCATCAAGACAGTGTCAGATTATTATTATTATTTTGCTTTATCTGAAATTGAGATATGCCCGTGAAATTTCGTAATGAGACATTTTCACAGTTTGGGAATGGAATGAAAATACTTTTGAAAGTGTGAAATTAAAAGGAAGGGGGAAGGGAGGGGAGCGAAGGGGCAAAACTGTAGAATTAGACTTAAGCATTGAAAATTGGTATTACAAGTTTTTGGGGACGTGGAAACGATTGTGGATATTTTAGAAAACGTAAAAATATCAGGGAGGGGGGAAGAAGGAAGTGAATGGACAAAAATGTAGAAATGCACTTTGATCGTTCAAAATTGGTACACGCAGGTTTTTGGGACCCTAGAAATCGATTGCAGATATTTTTGAAACTGTTAAATTATTAGGAAAGAGGGGGCAAAGGGGGAAAAATACAATTAGAATTAGACTGTTGAAAATAGGTACATAGAGTATGTTGTGACCAATTTCAAAAGTGTAAAATTATTAGGAGGTGCGGGAAGGGGAGGCAAATGGGCAAAAATGTAGAAATGCACTTAGAACCTTCAAAACTAGTATACTTACGTTTTTAGGGCCTAGAAATCGATTGCAGATATTTTGAAAAGTGTAAAATTATTCCACCGATGAGAGAAGAATTTTTTTTTATATTTTGTTTGAATTTTTAGCCTTGTAATAATATTGTATTTCGTAAAGAGGGACAAACATAATCGCGTGTGCACAGTGCGCACAGCATTGTGCTGCTGTAGGCAGTGAGGACACGGCAACAAACTTTCTCCATTAGAAATGATTATTTTAATATTTTTTTGCAAATGATATTTGAGAATTCATTAATTATAGTAATTCATTTAAAAATAGTTACCCGCTAGCGGGCGAAGCAAGCAAGTTACTATTATTAAAATCTGAGAATCTCTGTCTGCTTGTTAACTTGTTACGCTGCCACGGAAACACTAAAAACTCCAGTTCAAATCGCCGCACGGACTTCAATCCGGTACAGTCGGATGGGAAATTTATCGCAGATGTTCGTTATATAATTTATTAAATGGTGGGATCGTAATTGGTAGAGATATTTTCAAAACATCGATCCATGTCTAATCAAAAAGGAATCTCGTCGTATTTTTCCCCCTCCAAGCACATCCGAAAGCGTTCCGCAAAAAGAAGAAAACGCATTTTTGAAAAGCGATTCCTCCTCAACAGAGAAATGTATGTAAAATATGCCTATACCATTCAAAGAATCGTTTATTCAAAATTCTAACGGTGTGTATATATATATATATATTTTTTTTAAATATGGATTTTTGTAATTTAAAAAATGTTTTAAAAGTTGCTTCAAATTTCTATTTTCTCTTTTTGAATCGCCCGTACGAAAAACTAAGAGTTCAGTTTCTTAACTTTACAAAGAACGTTTCACCTTCTTTACAACCGTAACTTTTAGCAAAATACCGATTATAAACCTATAACTTTTAAATTTACGAAACATCGAATCTTAAATCTAATTTTTCACTAATTTTTCAGAACTTTTAAGAGAAATTAATTATTATTATTTTTAAATATAGATCACGATGAGAGGAACAGCCCTCCCCCCCCCCCCAAAAAAAAAAAAAAAAAAAAAAAAAAAAATCCATTCATTACAATTCACAAGTTATAATCGTGCATGAAATTTGCGAAACTCATTTCGAACACTTTCTTTAAAACCTTTGTTGTTTATCTCCAACCAAGTGTAAACGAATAAAAATACAGGAAATAAGTTTGCACCAGTCGAAATTGCATATATTCATGATTGGATGATGTAACTGTTATTGAAAAATAAGAATAATTAATATCTTTTAACATTTAGGAAAAAAAAAAGTAAGAAAGAAAGAAAAAGAAAATCTCCAAAATTTCTGATTTTTTCGGCTGACATTTGCTCACATCTTTCTAAATAGCCTCATACGAAGGCCTAAACTTTCATTTTTATAACAAAAGGTACGGTTTAATTTTCTTTCCAACCGTATATATATATATATATATATATTTTACAAAATACGGATTAGCGAGTCATATTTTTAAAGCTTACAAAACATCAAATTTTTCTCTAAACCTTTTTCTCTTACTTTTATTTTATTTATTTATTTATTTATTTATTTACTTATTATTATTATTATTTTTAAATATTGATACAGAAGAGAGAAATAAATTGTCTAAAGATTGATTATTCAAAATATTTCTTAAATTATTAATTATTTTATAAAACGTAACATGTACCATATGGATATCTCTCATTTAATTTGCCACAAGTAGAAAAACATGCAACTAGAATAGTGCACATGACGTTTCTGAAGTCAGAAAGATGCCTCCAGTGTTGTCAGATGGTCGACAGTCAATTTCCCCAAACAGACTATCAAATTTCTCCAAATCAGGAGTTTTTTGCAAAAAAAAATCCCCAACTCAATTTCTATTAAAAAAGTAATTAAAAAAAAAAAAAAAAAAGAAAGAAAGAAAAGAAAGAAAGAAAGAAAGAAAGAAAGATATATTTAACAGATTTAAGCCCAAAACTTTCCCAAATGAAGATCAGTTTTACAAAAAAAAAAGAAAAAAAAACCTTTTTTTACACACTATCTATAGAAAAGTTTTAAACCTGCATAAAATACGTTGGTGCTGAGGACGTAGGATTTACTTTCATCTTCAGAAAATCCTGAGGATGTCCTGAAAAGAAGGAATACCTTTAAAAAAAAAAAAAAAAAAAAAAAAAAAAAAAAACTACATGCTAAAGAAAATTGTTAAAAGTCCCTACGTGTAGTGACTGTGAACTTATCAGGTAGACAAATTTAAGACAAAATAGTTGAAAAGTTTCCCAGATTTCTCACCAAAAATTCCAATATCCGCTTGAAATTCCCCACAAACATTCGGTCCCCTAAAAAGCTACCTAAAGCTCAAAAAGTCCCCAAAATGGGGACAAAATCCCCTATCTGGCAACACTGGAGGCCTTTTTTCTCTTTGAGATATCACATGACTCTAAACTAGGAATAAATATTACAATTTTTCTTTCATTCTTTATTTTTCTTCTTCTTCTTTTTTTTTCTAACCTATTTGCACAGGAATTAATAATCGGCAAGGACGACACACTATAAGACTACTGTTTTATTTTCTGCAAAATACGTCAATAAACAAGAAATTACAAATCCATTAACAATCATAATTTTTTTGATCATGTGACAAACGTTCCAAATGTTTAACTTTCTTTTTTCTTTTTCTGATTTCTTAATTGACAACGCCATCCAGATTTTGTACTAACATGTTTCCAGAAGATCAAAATCGATTGAGAATACTTTGACACTAGTTTTGGAGTAAACCGCGGAAAACGAAGAACGGCTAATTAACATAATCTCTTTCTTTCTGTTTCGAAGTTTTCAGTTAATATACGCCGTTCTGATTTCGTACTAAGATGTTTCCAAGAATGCAGAATTCATTGAGATTATTTTCTACACGAGAGTTTTAGAGAAAACTACTGATAACACAGAGCGGCTATTTTCTGTTATAGTTTGCAAAATTTTAAAATGAGATACATCGTTCAAATTTTTTACTAAAATGTATAAAGGGTGCAGAATAAATTGAGAATATTTTCTACCCTCGAGTTTCGTTGAAAACCACGAAAAACCTAAAACAACTTTTTTTTCTGCTATATTTTTAGTTCTTTTAAACTCTGAAGATTTTAAAACTTGGGCGAACTCTGCAAAAAGGCACTGATGACCAGTATCGAGATTTTCTCCCATTAGAAATTATTTTTTTTTATTATTGTTATTAAAAAAAAAAAAAAAAAAAAAAAAAAAAAAAAAGAAAACATAATATATTGATTCGTTACGACGGCTAAACTTAAACGTGCGAGCGTAGCGAACACGGATCTACGGAGTGAATTTTTACGTTCATAAAAGACTTTTTTTTCCTAAATGATAAAAAATAATAAATGATATGCGCTTTTAATAATTCATTAATTATAGTAATCTATTTTAAAATAATGACCCGCTAGCTGGCGGAGCTCACTAGTTAGGAAAACAGTTATATCTTTGAAAAATTATTAATCGCTAAATAAGTGTATTTTTAATTGAAATATTTTTAAAAAGATGTGTATAAAAGAATACGTTTGATCCCCTCCACTAAAAAAATAAATAACTTTTAAAACATTTTGTTAATCATGCATGTTTTTTATTTTATTTTATTTTTATTTTTTTAAATTTTTAATCTTACACAAAATTTCGAATAAACTTCAATATTCAGTTTTAAATTTGGATTTCTTTATTATTTTCAAATTATTTCGAAGGAAAAAAATAATAAATTA
The DNA here is from genome assembly GCA_963930645.1 of Salticus scenicus. Lineage (NCBI taxonomy): Eukaryota > Metazoa > Arthropoda > Arachnida > Araneae > Salticidae > Salticus > Salticus scenicus. The sequence continues at coordinate 338,346,435 of OZ005652.1, read as the reverse complement.
ATCGAGATTTAGAAAAAAGCGATATTACTTGTAAAAGAAAAAAAAAAGTATGTACCATTAGTGATACACAGATATTACAACATACAGAGTTAACTTGACTGGTATATTGATAAATATTAATTTGAATCTTAAAATTGATCTCGTAATCTTAAATTTAATATTTTATAAAAAAAAATTATAGTTTTAAATGTATAATTGTAAATTGCAACTATCATCAAAAAAAAAAAAAAAAAAAAAAAAAAATGTGATGGGGAAATAATTAATTTTGCATTTTTTGGATTAAAGTATTTAACATACTATGCGGTGATAAGAAAAAAAAAAAATAGCATCATTTATGGAAATTATAACAAATAATTTCGACTTAATTTCGAGCATTTAAAACATTGGTCTTTATTTTGATTAAGTTTGTTACTGTTGTTTCATAAATAAAACAAGCTTGCAATGAAAATGAAATTTATAATAGAAAATTTTAGAATAAATATTTTACATCAATACGCATTTTGATTGAAAATGTATCTTGAATTGTGGAAAAGATATTTTCATAAATTTTCAATGCGATAGGATGATACAGCAATTTATCTTCTTCCCTTAGTCTCCCTGGGGTGTTTTGTAGCGTAGATACTACGACAGACGTATCTCGTCTTATTCTGGGAAAACTTGGAATTGTTTTGATTTGCTGAATCTGGAGTAGGAATACTTTTTCAAGATAAATAAATACGCTTGGGAGTTGGAAGAAAAGTGATGCATTGGTCCTTACTGCCAAAATAGTAGATCAGGGTAGAAAGTATGATGTAAACAAGCTGCTTATTCTTGGGATGAAATGAAGATACTGGAAAATGTTATCGGGAGAGTTATTCTGATTACCTTCTGTAAATTTGTATACATAATTTTTGTGTTTAATGTAACGCTTATCTGTCAAATTTTATGGTAATTACATTTGTATAAGATTGATTTCAGTAGCTGATATAAAACAAATGTAAGAAAAGTTTTGTTTTTAATAAATTAAACCTAATGTATCTGCATTATTAGCAAAATTGTATTAAATTGTATTATTACCAGAATTAGCACATCTTTTTACATAGAATTCCAGATATATTAGTCAACTTATGTTCAATGTTCAGCTGAAAAGCATAAAAATAAAAAAAGTTATTGTCAAAAGAATGAATTGAATCTTAGTTTTTAATAAAAAATATTTTTATTTTTATTTATTTATTTATTTATTAATGGTGGTGATCTAATTAGATATCTAAATCAAATACGTTTTACACGCCATACGTATTATGGGCTTGTAACTGTAAAGTTTTTTCTTTCTTTCTTTCTTTTTTATTTTATTTTATTTTTATTTACGGGATCACAAAGTGTTTTTCTTAAAAATGATATTTCACAATGTGGTAGAAATAATTTGTTTTCTAAATTAAATGTGTAGCATGTGAAACATCACCCATAGTCTTCTCGCTCTTATATAATTATTAAGATCTTTATCATTCTTTTGACTATAATTTTCATAATTTTTATTTTAATTGAACTTTTAACGTATTTTCTCTTATATATCTACACTGTAATTTCAGAATCCGTGAAAAAAAAAAAAAAAAAAACTGTAAAAGTGCTGGCAGTAAAATTGCCGTAACTTCTCCGTATTTTCACGGGTGTGTGTGTGTGTGTTTTTTTTTTTTTTTTTTTTTTTTTTTTGCAAGGGAAATTTTGCGTTTTAAATATGGATAGTTTAAGTTTTAGGGAGGGAAAATTTCCGTATCACAAAAGAATATTTTCCGTTTTTAAACAGAAATTATTTTTAAAAGACACAGATATTTTCAGCATTACAAAAGTATAGGTTCTGCTATATGTAAGGATATTTTTAGTTTTACAAATTGATATTACGCATTTAGTCCTATCGCATTAAGAGAATGTGGTGGGGGTGGGATTACTCTTTTAAAATTTTTGATATTTTTATTTATTTATTTATCTCAGTAGCACATAACGTTGTTATAACTAATCTTTCACTATGTGCTACCTGGAATATAGGCAAAACACACTGAAGGTTATATGCAACGAATACGCACGGTTGGAAGTAATTAATCTATGCAAACGACGTGATTTTGCGTTCTATTATAAATATAATATCCGGTTTTCATATCAGCCCTTTGAGCTCAGGGTAAGGGAGAGACCAAAAGATAATATGTTGTATCTGTATCAAAACATTAAAAACAAACATAACATTTAAAAACTTAAATCTCTTTAATAAGTTTAATATAAGACATTATAGTTAAAAAAATATCGAAAATAATTTTAAAAAGAAATATATATTAACCCTATTATATTAACATTTATTTTTGGTACACTAATACAAACCATGCATAAAATTTATTCACTCTGTAATTAAAATACATTTCAGGCATAATTTAAAAAATAATTCCTATATATGAGTATATATTTAAATTTTATTCAGAAATAAGTGTACATAGTTTAAAAGTAGCTTGATCATTTCTTCATTGTATATGAAAAGTTTACCCACGTTTATACTTTAGGGTTAAAGGCTTAAAAACTTTTATATATTTGCAAAAGACGGAAAATGAAGATTTTAGTTAGTAAAACCTTTCTCTTTTGAAAAAGTGGGGAAGGGGGGGAAATAAAATGACAATCGTTTTAAGTGTAAAAGGGAAAAAAAAAGTTTTTTTTCTGGTTTACCTTTTTACAGAACCATGTTTTAATACATACATATCAATTTAGAAAGAAAAAATATTATGAGGATTAAATATATGTTAATATTCTACATTAAACATATTTTAAAACATAACTTAAAATTTTGCAAAATGAAATTTTTCTCATAATACATTAAAAAAATTATGCTTTTGTAAATCAAACAAAAACATTAAAGCTATTAACAGTTATGACAAACATTTTAATAACTCAAAGTACATAATGCAGTTACAAATAAAGCCTAACCGTAAAACACTAGTATAACGTAAACTTTACGTATACGTAAATTTTACGTGCGGTCTTCCTTTATTGGTATACATTTTTATAGTTTTCAAATATATTTTTAAATACAAATAATTATTCAGTTAATGAAAAGTTAGTAATACTAGGTAAAACAGCAAATAATTAAGCATATTTAAAAACAACATTAATGTAATATAAGCAATTGAAACGAATTTTACATGAGCACGTAAATTTTGCGTATAGCGGCAGATGTGAACACGCTAGTGTTCTAGGGTTAATGTATCTGTGAATATAATATCAAAATACTTTATTATTTCATAATTACAAATTAAACTGACTTCCATAGTCGCCTAAAATATTTGCTAAATTACTATTATTACACAGGCTTTGCAACCACATAAATCTTTTCTTTTCTGCTAGGGTATTTGCTTCAATTTTCTGGTCAGTAAATGTTCTAAAAATGAAAAAAAAAAAAAAAAAAATAGTAAAAGATAAATTAAAAATACACAGAAAAATATATTATATGGAGTAGTCATTTAGAGTTCACGGAGACAACTACTCCCTCACTAGTAGTCTCCGTGGGGATTTAATTTGATGGAGATCATGTATATAGGAGGTGGGTGGTGTGTGCGTTTGGGGATTAAAAGCAAAAAATCCTTAAATGAATAATTCTACTTTAGAAATGAATCTGGACCACTGAAATTTATAGTTAAATTAATTTTTTTTTTTTTTTTTTTTTTTTTTTTAGTTATTAAAGCTTATTAGACCAGGAGTTACGCTTAAAAGTTTCTTACATTGAAATTTCATCCTTCTTTATTGAAAATACAAATTTAATTTAACATATAATTTCTGTATGTCTATATTAATCTGTAATAATAATAATAATAATAATAATAAATTAGAGTGTGTCAGTTAAACTAAAGGAAAAAAGTCATAGCCCTGTCTAAAAAATTAAATTTTATGGTTAAAGGAAGGAAGGTTATAGCAGAAATTTTAATCCACTGCATTTATATGACTGATTATTTCAAGGTTACAAAGAGATTTTAGTGTTTTAATGGAGAAGGGAAAGTAAAAATTTAAGAAAAGAGAAGGGGTACTTAGATTTAGTTTTCTAGTTACATTAAATTACCAAATGTAAAATATTTAAAGAAAGCAAAATTAAAATATTTTGGCAGTACATTAACAAAGAATGAAAATTTATCTTCTATATTATAATGTATAAAATGAATAAATTAATGAAATATGTAACAATAGGTTATATAAAAGAAAAAAAAAATACACGGCAAATATCTACGAAACAAATTTAATGTTGTATTATTATTATTATTATTATTATTTTGTTAGAAGTTTATATATTTAAAAATTTCAAAAGAATTTAAGAGTTATTTTTTCTGGAAGAGAGAAAAAAAAATGCATAATAATATTCCTATTTGAAATTCAAGGTACAATAAGAAATATTATATCACCACCACCGTTACTTGTGACGCGATATGAATGCTGAAAGCAATAAGATAGAAGAGACATATTGAGTAATATATATATTAAAATTATTCATTATGTTGAACGATTTTTGCACAAAATATATTTCTAAATACAGACTGTGGAGTTGTTCAAACATATTGTTAACTTTTAATTTAATTTTTAAATAAAACAAAATCTGAATGATAAATTAATGCATTATCCCAATAACGATAATAATAATAAAAATGATTAATTAAATTTTAAATTAGATATTGTATTATTCAAATAATTTGTTCTCAGGCATTTGAGGAAAGAATTGTTTTTTTTTAGGTGTCATTAGAAATTACGCAATTTTAATGATACATACGACCTACACTATATATTAACATAAAACGGTAACATACATCATTCATAGACCTAAATTTTATATGTTTTATAACTGAAAATCTAAAATCATAAATAAAAATATTCATATATATATATATATATATATATATATATATTAATAGAAATATACTTTCTTTAATAAGATTTAAAGAAAAAAAAATTAAGAAATAAAATGTAACGAAAATTCTGACATTAAATATAATTATAAAAAAAAAAGTGTTCTCAAATATTTCCAAACAAGGAAACTCATTGTCAGAATTAATGTGGTTTAATAGCGGATATAATAATTTATTTCAAATTGCGCAATAATAATGATATTTCAGTTTTGCACCTGCTCTCATGTCGACAGTTAGGCGCTTGGCAAAAGCCAGCCAATTGCAGGGTTATGGATTTTATAAACCGTCTTTGATAAGTCAAAAAATTAACATTAGTTTATACTTAGAAACTAGAAACAAAGAATTGAAATTGGCATCCAATTGGTGTAAAACACTGATAACGGAGGCAGATGGCTACCCTACTTTGCTGACATCACCGTGTGATTACGAGAATCCACACATTTTGCTCTTTTTCCAGTGCTCTAAAAGGTCACGTTTTTTTTTTTTTTTTTTTTTTTTTTTTTTTTTTGTTGTTGTTGTTGTTATTGCCCCCTCTCTCTCTTCCTTGCTCCTCGAAATAACTTTGAAATTATTCAAGTACTTTATGTTTAAATACAAACCTGCAAATAATTTTAAAAATGTGACTTTTTTTTGGAATAAATAAAGACTCTATTTGCTTTTTCAAGACTTGTGATTGATTCTGTATTGCGGAACAATGCATCTATGGTTAAGAATTATGACGCATTGATCGAAAATTATTATTTGTTGGACTTCAGCATCATACATACATTTTTACAGTGCTAGGGAAGTATTAATAGCGATATATAGCACAAGCGTAAGACAAAACGCAACAATAAAATTTGAGTATTTTTACTTTAAAACGTTCATACATACGTTCATACATACTAATTAATATACGTATATACGTAATAAAAATTACAAACAAATGAAATTGAATAAATCCCCTCATGTTTTTGCAGAATGTAAACCGCAGAATTAAAATAACTTTCACTGATAGCTCCAACTGAAAAGATAAAACATGCCGGACAGCATAATTGACAAGATTTTTATTATAGCTAAGCTAGAATTTTTCCGTATCTTACTTGTTACCGTGGTTGGAGTAAACTGAATAATGCCAGTAATACCTGGAGTTACAATTTTCTGTTAAAACGGAATATTTGTGCAACATTCACCGAAAAGCGTCAGTAAATTCGCAGAAAAACGTCAGAAAGTCTAAGGATTAGGTGCTAAAAAATAGGTACTAAAAGTGCACTTAATTGCACTCGTAACTACGTCGTTACTCATTAGTGTGAGTTCTGTTCATGTCTTATGATCAGTGCCATTTTTCTAGTAATTCTTTAAAAAATAGAAAAAACGACAAAATAAAAATCTAAAAATATGACCATCTGCTATATATTTGTAAATGACTTCACACACAGCTTTCATATTTGTAATTAAAATTTTATGAAAAAGTTGATCATATCTGTATATATATATAAATTACGTGTCACGATGTTTGTCCGGAGTAAACTCCTAAACTAAGGAACCGATTTTAATGAAATTTTGCACACTGTGTGCAGTTTGGTCCAACTTGAGAGATAGGATAGTTTTTATCTCAATTTATTGTCACAATATTGTTTTATTGCAATTATTTGTTAATTATAGACCTTTATTAAAGTTGCTCCAAAATATCTGTGAGTTCCATTAATTTAATTGTTGCCAAAAAAAAAAAAAAAAAAAAAAAAAATACGAGTTCATTTTCTTTCGACATAAAAGTAAATACATTTAATCAAACGTGAACGTTAAAAAATTATAAAAAGTTAAATTATGCATCTCACGAAAATTGACGTCATAATCAATTTAAATATTTTAGACAATTGATAAAGTGCTAATGCAGTTCTGTCATAGATATAGTAATATATACATATAGATCTATCATCTCCATATTATACGCAAGCGAAGTGATGACGTCACTGGCCGTTGATGGATGCAAGAAAAATAATTCCAATGTTAAAAGCCCATTGGATTTTTTGTAAAAAATTATTAAAAATCGAGGAAAATTATTTCCCGATTTTAATCCCCATATTTAGGTATAGATATGTATTAGTTATCATCTGCATGCGTTAAATTAAGTTGTTTTTGTTGTAAAATTGATAAAATTTGAATTTTAAATTTCAAAACTCTAGAAAAAAAAAATGGCAAACTTCCATATTCGATTGAAAACATAAACATTTTATTTCAAAAGGTGATATTTACACAATAAATATCCAACTAATATACTATTTAAAAGGAAAATGGTAAATATTCTATCATAAATTGAAGTCAAATTTGTTTTCAAATGTCTAAATAAAGTATCTGATATAAGTATATGTTGCAGCGGAATAGATTTGATATCGGTCATCCTTGGTAGAAAAAAAAATCGCCAAATTATCTGGCGAATTTAACTCCTTTCAAAAATCATGGTTATTTTAACAACTTATATCAAGAGAGTAATGAATAATATGAAACAATATTTCGTGCAATGCATATTAATAAAATATACATCTGGCATGTATATTTTCGTATACATTTTTGATCGCCAAATAAAAAAACGCCAAGGACAACAGTGTTTTGAAATTTAAAATTACAATTTTGTCAATTTGACAGCAAAATAACTCAATCTAAAACATGCACATGATAACTAATACATATATATACGCAAATATGGGGATTAAAATCGGGAAATAATTTTCCTGGATTTTTAATATTTTTTTACAAAAAAATCAATGGGGAACATAGGAAATAATTTTAGGAATTTTAACATAGGAAATTTTAACATAGGAAATAATTTTTTTTGCATCCACGGACGGTCAGTGGCGTCACACTTCGCTTGCGTATCGCACAAAGATTTTTGATGCCGAAAAAAAAGCTTTGGAATCAGCCTTTAAGAGGTATTGGAAAAAAAAATATATATATATGAATTTGAAATTGTATCTGGAGTTTTTCATTCACCTTTAGTAAATAAATTATTCATAAATTTTATTTGCTAAAATATTCGTATGTATTCCCGTGTGTATTCACTCGGGGAAAGGCGGCCATATTTTGGCAAAAACGTCGTCTTTTCCCAAGTGAAAAGGAATCACTTTTTTCTCCCCAATGATCACTCTATATATATTACACTATATCTATGAGGTCTATACGCAAGTGACGTGTGACTCACTGACCGTATGTGAAGGCCAGAAAAAGATATCCTATGTTAATCGCCCATTGGATTTTTTGAAAAAAATTATTAAAAATCGAGAAAATTTATTTCCCGATTTCAATCCTTATATTTGGGTATAGATATGTATTAGTTATCGTGTGAGTTAGATTGAGTTATTTTGCTGTCAAATTGACAAAATTTTAATTTTAAAATTCAAAACTCTGTCGTCCTTGGCGTTTTTTTTTTTTGTATTTGGTGATCAAAAGCGTAACACGACAATATACATGCCAGATATATGTATTGTACGAAATGTAATATGTATTATTCATTGTACGTATGTATGACATGTAATATGTATTGTACGAAATATTGTTTCATATTATTCATTACTCTTTTAATATAAGTTGTTGAAATAACCATGATTTTTGAAAGGAATTTAATGTTCGCTAGATAATTTGGCGATATCCTTTTTTTTCGCCAAGGATGACAGAAACGAAATCTATTCCGCTACAACATCTTAGTATCTTATATCAGATATTTTATTAAGACATTTGAAAACAAATTTGACTTCAAAATATGATAGAATATTTATCATTTTCCTTTTAATTAGTATATTATTACTATATTAAGATTTAAAAGCATGGTATATAAAAAGTTTTTTTTTTTTTTTTTTTTTTTTTAATCTTATAATTATTCTTATCTTAATCCTCAATATTTTCCGTCTCTATTAACTTGATTTTACTATTAAAACTTTAACATACTCAAAACCTTCTCATCAGTTCGTTAAAATATACTAAACTTTTCCAAAATCTTTTTCTATTTAAAGTGATACATGTATTTACTTTAAATGTCTAATATTTCATAAGATGTCCTATTTTAAAGTTTTAAAATATTTATCAAATTTACTTATTTTTCTGGTTTAGCCATATTGTTTTCCTTTTTATAACTATAGCTGTTGCCATCTTTAAAATATTTAAAATGATGAGGTCATTTTATAGTAAAATTATCCATTATGGCGTATATTAAATTTCACTCCTCCATAAAAATTTATTTTAAAATCGTCTGCTTCTTTTGTACTTTTATTTTAATAGAATTTTAATAAAAATAAAATTACCTATTAGTCTTTTTAGCATTTTAATCTAAAATAGCTTTAGACATATTATATTTCACTCATCCATAAAAACTGATTTTTAAAATCGTCTGCTTCTTTTATGCTTTTACTTTAATAGAATTTTAATATAATTTAATTTATATATTAGTCATTTTAGCATTTTTATCCTAAGTAGCAAAAGAAATAATATCTATCACTGCTCCATTAAAATTTATAAGAGCCTACAATAAAATTAATTTGTGCTTAATATCAACTGTACGAAAATTTGTATCAATCGCTTTCAAATTTTGACCTTAGCTTCGAATCTCAATCCTGTGGGTTTTTAAATCGGCTACAACGTTTGCGTCTTTATTCGTAAATAGTAATTTGACTGTATTAATTAGCTTGCTGCAATATAATTCAACGTATAACTTAGCCACAGCAACGCGTGGCTGGGTCTGCTAGTTATATATATATGTGTGTGTGTGTGTGCGTGTGTGTGTAACTTTAGAAAATGTTTTAAAAATAGCTAGTTGAATATGTATATGTATGTATATATATATATATATATATATATTAGTATTAAACTAACATTAACAATGTGAAACATCGCCATCCTATCAAACAAACTGAAAATTGTGACATTTTCTAGATTTGTGTTTTTTTTTTCTTTTCCCGACCTAAACTTTTACATGAGTTTATTTCATATTTAATTTAAGCCTTCGCTGATTATTTTTTCTTCTGATTCTATACATCGGCGTCAGTTATACGCACACACACAAACATACAAAAACACACATACGTAATAAGGATTTTTTAAATAGAGGAGTAAATATAATAAACGTTTACAACGTGTATTTGTTGGAATATTTAAAAAGAATAACAAAACCCCTCAGTTTGGATATTTACTGGAGATGGTAAATATCTAAATAAACACATTCTTATCTTATGCATAAGAAATAACTCTCCTACATATATATTTATTATATAACTGTTCTATTTGGTTTTATAAATTTAATAATAATAATAAAAAAAAAAAACTGCTTTGCTCATTTTAGCTATTATTCATTTACACAAACTTATTTGATTTTTTCACAAATGGGGTACCATTTTTAAAAAGCTTTATTAAACCTTTCATATGGCTATGAGGATTTAATTTCAATTTCTAACGAGCTTAACTGGACATGGTAAAATAATATAATAACGCCATTTCACTAACAATAAAAAAAGAATGTTGTGGCCTAAATATTTCCAGCCCTGCATATCTTCTGAAGTTTACGTACACACCACATGGTGAAAATAAATTTCATCTCATATTAATAACACATGGCACAACCTGAAGTACTCTTCCATCAGTTTTCAAGTATTGTCGCACTGTAATCTAGTACTTTTGTGTACCCCTGTAAACGAGAAGTGAAGGATTTCTATACCATATTCTACATGAAAGATGTTTTTACTCATATAAAATATATATATATATTCGTTTCAATTGGTTTAGTGCAGTCTGTAGATGTTTAAACTATACTTACCTGCAATTTCCCCCATTCACGTAATGTAATTGAATTATCTTGGGTGACACGAAACATTTTTTTGATCTCAACAAAAAGTTTAGTGTGGCATCCCTGGTATATACACATTTGAGATACCAAGTTTGGAATTTCTGCCATTATTTCCTCCTGAGATATGCTGATAACAACAGACACACACATGGACACACACGCAGACAGACACCCCCCCCACACACACACGCACAGAGACCAACAGGTAAAAACATGATTTTTTGGATCAGGGGACTTCAAAACTTGTAAATGAAAAAAAAAAAAAAAACTCAAATTCGAAAATTTTACCCCAAACAATACTTTTTTCTATATGGGTAAGAGAAAGTAAAAAAAAAAAAAAAAAAAAAAAATGCTTGTTGCAGTGAAATAACTTTCATTAGCTTGCCAACTCGTGTACGCTATTTTGAATATTTCTTCTTCATCTTAAGTTATAAAACAAAAATGTACGTTTTGTTTGGTGCATTGTTTTTGTTTATATTGTTATACGCTATTTTGAATATTTCTTCTTCACCTTAAGTTATAATACAAAAATTTATGTTTTGTTTGGTGCATTGCTTTTGTTTATATTAATTTTACCTTAATATTTTAAATTATATACATTGCTGTAATACTTTTTTAAATCACCATTTTGTAAAATTAATGTCTCCAAAAAACTTATGTTACTGAGCTTTTCTTTTTTCTTTTTCTTTTTATTCGTTGGTATAAGATTAATATTTCTATTGAATATTGCATTAATCACGTTAAAAACATGGGGAAAAAAGAACGAGCACCACTTGGTAACAAGCAAATTGTTTTCTTCCCCTAAAACGCATTTCCATTTATCATGCATCAAAATGATTTATTTCAGTGGTTGATCTCTGAATCATTCAGTTTGACTTTCATGAGAATATTCCCGACTAATATTATTGATGTTAATATTTCGTTAAAAGTTATAATGAAACAATAGAAGAATATTTATTTTATTTATTTATTCAGCTGGGAAATAAAGTACAAAATTATTATTATTTTTTTTATTATTACAAATGCTCCTTATAAGTAAATATGTTAAAAATTGTATTTTCCTTAGCTTTCTGTGACAATTGCATTTTTCGAACAAGTACTTTTAGCAAAATAATTCAAGAAGACCTAAAGAAAGTGTAGTTTATAATGAATTTCGAAGATCTAATTAATATATATATATATATATATATATATATATACCTTTCTTGGATTTCTTGGGTTGTTTTTTTCCCTGGATTTCGATTTAGTTTGAGTTTTTCTGTTGGGATTTGGTTGAGTTGTTTTCTTGTATCGTTTGTTATGCAGGCTGTTAATTAACCCGTTAGTAGTCGCTAGTTGGTCGATTTGCCACCCATCCTTCAGTTTTGCCAGATTATTTTATTCAATAGCCACCAAAAATTTTTAGAAGTTGTATTTGACATACATAAAACGCGAATAAAATCGAAGAAACGTCGATCACATCACTTCTTAAAATTATTGGTGAGAGTTAAATAAAAAGTGCTCAATCTGTAATAGGTGGCACTGTCTATAGCGACTACTTACGGGTTAATAAATTTGTTTTATTTAAATATGTGTATTTCATACCATGATGATTTTTTTCACCTTTCTGAGCTTCTCCTACATAGAGAAATTGTTCATTCCTATCAGTCTTTGTGGTTTCGGTAATCTTATGTCTATTCCTTGGCTTCTACTGAGCTTAATGGGTCATTTTAGTTCATTACAGGATTTTCTTTTTTCACCTTGAAATATCGTCCTAGTGTCAACCTTCTTTTACTCAGAGTCTAATTACACGGTCCTATTTCAATTTGTAACAGGTATTGTTGTACAGTGGATTGGCGGCAGTGCTATAATTGAACTTGATAATTGAATGAATTTGGGAAATATTGTTGCTTTGTTTGGCGTGTGTGTGTCTCTTTGGTGAATTGTTTGACTAACTTTTCTTCGTTCTCATTCTTTGCTTCAACTATCAAAAGGATTATATATATATATATATATATATATATATATATATATATATATATAGATATAAACAGATACAGATTTTAATTGACTGTTTAACGCATACTATAAATTTTCATAATCACTAATCCTGCATTTGTGATAAAAAGATAATATTTAGAGGAGGAAAAATCATATGAAATTTATTTATTACTTTCCGAATATTTCTGTGTAACAGAAGTGTTGTAATCATGAAGCAATATGACTGACTATGAGATATTGGTGTGTGTATATGATTTTTTGTCTCTTTGATTCATTTTTGCTAATTTTACGGTGATGTAAATATGCGTCTATATGTGTAAACGAGAGAGAACACAGCGTCTAAACGTTTCATTTAGCTATGCTTGAAATTGATAAGTACGTTATAGGTCACCGTCATACAATCCATATATTTTGATGAAAATAGAATGTAAATATAATCAATAATGTTACTTTACTTAAATCCTTACTAAGTCCGAGCTCCATTATATATTTCGGCTACCTAACGGTGCCATCATCAGAAACACTCGGTAAAAATGAATTGAAGGTGCTAAATTTGGACGGCTTGTTTATCTATTGTAGTTTCTTCTTCGATTTCTTCACTTCTCTTGTTTTCTTTATATAGCTGTTGCCACTCGGGAGGAATTATGCTATGTTCGATATCATTGACAGTATAATTATTGGTTAGTATTTCGATAGCTTCTCTTTTGAAAGCATAATGGTGAGAGTTGTATGGGGCTATTTTATGAAAATTAATGGAATCAATGTTATTTGGGTTAGTATTGTTAGTCCTTGAGAAAGCTGTGGAATGTCTATTGTATTTTAAGTCGGTTATATGTTCTGAAATACGGTCTTTTATTTTCCTTTTAGTCATTCCTATGTATGAGGCTTTATTTTTATTTTTATTTTGGTATTGGAAATCGATTTTATAAATGCCGGCTGTGTGTTTAGAATCTATGGAATCTTTTTCATTGCGAATTCGCTGGTAGATATTTTTGTTCGGTTTTATTGGAATGTTTATATTGTGTTTGGCGGCTTCATTTTTAATTTTTATGGCGGCTCCTTTGCAGTATGGGATCGCGGGGGTTTTTGTTTAGATTTTTGAGCATTCGGAATACTGTTAAGAGCTTTTATACGTTTTTTATAAAATTTATCAACTATGGAGGGATTATAATTGGTTTTCTTGGCGATATCTTTTATTATTTTTATTTCGGAGTTTAAGTATTTTTTATTAGAGCATATGAGTATAGCGCGGTTAACGTAGGATCAATTAGCGGCATATTTGTAAGTGAGGGGTGTGTGACATTTATTATTTATGATTTCGTTTTTACTAGTAGGTTTTCGGAAGACTGTGGTGTCAATGGAATTATTTTTATTTTTGATAATGGTGACGTCAAGGAAATTTAAGGAATGGTTAATTTCTATTTCGTGTGTTAATTTGATGTTCGGATCGGTGTCATTAAGTTTTTCAAGAATGTGGTCGGGATTAATCGTGGGAGGGGTGACAGAAAAAATATCATCTACATAGCGAATCCAAATTTTACATTTGTTGATCAAGTTGCTTACATAGTTTTCGAATATAGTTGCTTACAGAGTTTTCGAGATATTAAATGCCTTCAAGATCTCAAAAACAATAAAAACATAACCTGCTTAATGTCCAATAAAACCAACCTTCTCACAATAATGGACCGTACGCAATACATTCAAATGATGCAAGACTCTATCAAAAAACTTAACGCTTTTAAACTAGCACACTCCCCCCCTCAATAAACTAATTGAAAAAACTAAATCCATCATAAAAATTGGCACATGGCCTAATAACACACCCCCTATTTATTATAACCATGCCCCAATTATTCCCCGTCTTTTTGGCAAATACATAGATCATAAAAACCCTCCAACACTGCGCCCTATTGTTAATAAATCCGAAGGCCCGACATGCTGTCTAGAACGTTACATGAAAGATATCTAGAAAGCTCTCTTTCCCCCCTCTAACTTATCAATAAACTCAACCGAATCCTTTATTCAAAAAATCCGCGATATCAATATTTCATACAACGACACACTCTGCAGTTTTGACGTTAAAGACTTATATCCTTCAATCAATATTTCTGAAATTAACCCCAAAATCAACTCACTTATAATAAATCATTTCGGCGACAATAATATTAGTGACACCTTAATACGCGTAAATAATCTTTTGCTCAATCACTCATATTTCTTTTTCAATGGATGTTATTACCAACAAACCCAAGGCGTGCCCATGGGCTCCCCATCTCGGGGGTCATCGCCGAGCTCAAAATGCGAATGTTCGAAAACTCTGTAAGCAACTTGATCAACAAATGTAAAATTTGGATTCGCTATATAGATGATATTTTTTATGTCACCCCTCCCACGATTAATCCCGACCACATTCTTGAAAAACTTAATGACACCGATCCGAACATCAAATTAACACACGAAATAGAAATTAACCATTCCTTAAATTTCCTTGACGTCACCATTATCAAAAATAAAAATAATTCCATTGACACCACCATCTTCTGAAAACCTACTAGTAACAACGAAATCATAAATAATAAATGTCACACACCCCTCACTTACAAATATGCCGCTATTCGATCCTACGTTAACCGCGCTATACTCATATGCTCTAATAAAAAATACCTAAACTCCGAAATAAAAATAATAAAAGATATCGCCAAGAAAGCCAATTATAATCCCTCCATAGTTGATAAATTTTATAAAAAACGTATAAAAGCTCTTAACAGTATTCCGAATGCTCAAAAATCTAAACAAATGTTCACCCCCGCGATCCCATACTGCAAAGGAGCCGCCATAAAAATTAAAAATGAAGCCGCCAAACACAATATAAACATTCCAATAAAACCGAACAAAAATATCTACCAGCGAATTCGCAATGAAAAAGATTCCATAGATTTTAAACACACAGCCGGCATTTATAAAATCGATTTCCAATACCAAAATAAAAATAAAAATAAAGCCTCATACATAGGAATGACTAAAAGGAAAATAAAAGACCGTATTTCAGAACATATAACCGACTTAAAATACAATAGACATTCCACAGCTTTCTCAAGGACTAACAATACTAACCCAATTAACATTGAGTCCATTAATTTTCATAAAATAGCCACATACAACTCTCACCATTATGCTCTCAAAAGAGAAGCTATCGAAATACTAACCAATAATTATACTGTCAATGATATCGAACATAGCATAATTCCTCCCGAGTGGCAACAGCTATATAAAGAAAACAAGAGAAGTGAAGAAATCGAAGAAGAAACTACAATAGATAAACAAGCCGTCCAAATTTAGCACCTTCAAATCATTTTTACCGAGTGTTTCTGATGATGGCACCGTTAGGTAGCCGAAATATATAATGGAGCTCGGACTTAGTAAGGATTTAAGTAAGGTAACATTATTGATTATATTAATAATCCTTCCTCCAACATCTTTGTAATGTAGAATGTAAATGTCTTTCACAGGGACATTAAATTATGGCCTACATAATTAAATTATTTGAAGTGCGATAGCCTTTGAAGAGCTTGTTTACAAATGGCTTTAAGTCATTTTTTTTTCTATTCTTGAAAAAAAGCGATTTTGTTATGTAAGATTTATTATTGAACTTAAGGAAAAGATATTTTTTTCCAGTAATCTATGGATAATAATAACACTAAATTATGTGGTTAAAAAAATCCTGACAGTATAGTTAATTAGAAAAAAAAAAAAAAAGAAAGAAAGAAAAAATGACTTACGTCATTTTGGCACAAATAAATAGCGAAATAAAATGACTTACTTCCATTTGAAAGTAACCCAAGCATTTTCTTTTTCATGTAAATGCAGCATAAATTTTAGATACACAATTTTGGTAGGTTGCTAGTTATCACAAATCTTCATTTACATATTCTATTTCTTTATCGCTATCATTACTTTGACTTATGTTAGCGCTACTAAGTGTATCGTTGCAAGATTGTTCATAAAAATAAAATCATTCGTGCAGTTTGTTATTTCCCAAAGCACGAGCAACCCTATGCGCAAACTTTTTCTTACCTAAAATATTCCACTGCTTCTTACACTGAAAAATATTTCCAACCTTAGAGAAATGTTCAAAATATTCATTAGGGAGAAAATTGCATCCACTATCTTTAAGCTATACTCTATTTCCTTTACGCAGTCGCCTCAAGGCCACGCTCAGATGAACTGTGATTTTACTTTCCGCGTCCGTTGCTAGGTTACTGAAGAAACAACGATATCTCATTGGATGGAAATGAGCACGTGATCTCCCTCTCTGAAGTTCGTGGCCTTGAAGTGCCTCTGATGAGGAAATGGACTATAGTCTCCACTCGGCCGAATACTCTATCTGCTGCTAAGTATGAGTGACCACGCACTGGAAAGTAATATGTGAAGGTAAGGTCCTTCTGAGTAGCCACTGCTGAAAGCATTCCTAACATGGTATAATTTTTATTTGCGTGATAATTACTGATTTTGCATCAGGTCAAAACGTACTGAAATTTCATCTTCTTCTATAAGCTTTTGGAATGAAATATTTTGCTTCGGTGCTTATGAATCAAAAGTTCGGTTAACCAGTGTCTCTCTCTCTTTTTTTTTTTTTTTTAAATACATTTTTCCTAATACAGAAGGAACAAATGTCTTTTATCGGAGTTCCAAAACCAAGATTTAAATCTTTTAAAAATACATTATAACAAAGGTTATAAGTACACTCTTTTTTATATTTTTCTATGAACATTTTCCACATTTTTCTAACGTTAAGCATCGCAGGAAGGTATTTTGTATGAGGCGTCTTTTTTCTCCCATAATGACTAGAAGGACAACGAGAACTTAGTATGTGCTCACGTATCAATTTCTTTTTGTTTTCATCATCCAATTTGATGCGCTTTTCACCTCTACGTTCCGAGGAATAATGTACTTTCTACTTATCTGTCTTAGTTTTGGTTAATTTTTCCGTGGACGATATGCTTTCTTAGGTGTAATTTTCATAGGAGAACACAAAAAAAATATCTCGTCGCTGTTTATCAGTATCGCTTTATATAGCCTTAAATACTGCTTCGATAACATAGTTTTTGAGGATGTTTACCTTACAAAACACACTGTCAATATAACTGCAGGCGACTGTTTCCTGCTTACCGGAAGATGACTGAAGTTTTTTTTTTATTTTTTTAATATTTCTTTTTCATAGACTTGGATTACATTTACACTTTCTCGGGTGAGGAGATGATACCACAACTTCTTCATTCGAATCACTCATATTCGTCCCAACTTAAACTTAGCCAAAAATAATTAATTAATTGATTAATTAATTAATTAAATAAATAAAAACTCTCCATGTGACAACCTACAACAGCATTTATTTCCGTACTTTTGACTTTTCACCCAAGAGCAGACAAACCACGTGATCTCAAGACACGTTGCAATTGGTTACATTTGACTTAATCCCTTTTGGCAGAAAACTTACTTCTGACTTACTTCTTTTCGGAAAACAACACTATTTTCACATTATGTTTTCAATACGACTAAACTTTGTTTGGAAATTCTACTTATTAATATTCTATTTAAAAAAACATTTAAAACCCAAATTTTTAATGTATCGTATCACATAAATCTTTTCGAAGTTAGAATAGAATTTAATTTGAAAAAAAAAAAAAAAAAAAAGTAACTTTTTGGTTTATTAACTTATTAACCAAAACAATTGATGAAATTTGAAATACAAGTTGGTCTTGTGGGGTACAGGCTGTACACTAAGCGACAAAAAAAAAAAAAAAAAAAAAAAAAAAAAAAACTTTTTTATTTGTAATAACTTTAAAATTAATGTTTGAAACAAATAAAACTGTCTTGTTTGCACAATACCTAAAGAATGAAATGATACCTATGAACATTTTCGATTTAATAATTCGCTTTATTGCACTCTACTAAGTACTTTTTAAAAATGTGCATAAAACTTTCTTTTTGAACATAATGCAATAACCATACACTTTGTATTCTATTATGATTTATTATATGAAATAAACAAGTTATATTTTAATATATGAAATAAAACTATTTATTTGTAAGAGCTACGCAATTTTTTATTAAAAATATGTATTCTGCATTGAGTTAATTTCACCTTTATATGGAATTACTGCTTTAATGCGCAATGGCTTAGTTTTATACAGTGTTTTAATATAAATCTCAGAAATTTCAATGTGCCAAATATTACAGATAATTTTTTTCTAGTTCTGGCAGTGTTATAGGCTGCAAATTTTGAATCCCCGCCCCTCTCCTCCGCCTTTTTATAGACAAAAAAATTTCGAGTGGATCGCGATTAGGACTATTTCCATGTCCGGTAAAGAAGAAGTTCTACTATATCCTTTTTGGGATTTAACTTAAAGTGGAAAAATATGTGATTACTTACAGAATTATAGGTTCTAATGGGAATGGATTGGAAATTTTGACAATTTGAAGTGAATAAACTTACCACAGACGCCGTGTAGTAAGGCGCAATATCATCTTGAAATGCTGTTTGCGGAAATATCCAAGTTACCTCCAAAATAATCGGTCAGGCTCCATTTTTATGAAGATTGTGTTTTATTTCGAGTTAATTGATACCTTGAGCATAAAAATTTGCCCGACTGTTTAAAATGTTATGCATCTCCGTACCATAATGTACGGAGAATGTGTCACTGTTTTAAAAGTGCGATTTTCATTAAGTCGGTCATATTTTCGTTGCCAGATCTGCTTGTTTTCTTTAGCTCGAAATAAGTTAAACTTGACTCATCAATGAAAACCAGTTCAGCCCAATAATTAACTAATCATTTAAAAAAAAATTTAGCCATTTGAGGTCTTGCTTTCCTAATTCTCTTCACTAAGAATGGAATTTTTTCAAATTTTATGTCATTTAAACCTGCTTTGTTTATAGTTTCTGTACTGTAGTTAAAGAAATTATGCTGCTAAACACTTTTTCTGAATCTCTTTTATGTTCTAAGTGTAATACAAGTCGAATGTATAAGCAATGGCTTTTTAACTTACGGTCATCTCGCATAGATGAGCAACATGGCCGCCTAAAACCAAATTTCCAGTTTAAACTAACAAAAAAATTTATATATTGCTAAAAACCCTTTTACCAATATTTCGTTAACATTTAATTATTTTGCCATCTCACGTATTAAAATATTTTTTTTATTTTCATTGAAAAATTATTATATTTTGTGGCATCATTAACTGCCTTATTTTTACCATTTTTGAAATAATTTCTAAAATTATAATTTTCCGGACAATTGCATTTTGTTTTTAACACTGGACTCAAAGCTAACGTGTATGTGGAGGACAACATAATAAAATCTGTTCGAAAATTTGCTTTTTAAATTATAAAATTAGCGGTTGTAGTAGGCAAAAAGGAAAATATCCAAGTGCGGCTTCTTGTTTTTTTTTTTTTTTTTTTTTTTTTTTTTTGATCGCTTAGTGTATATTACATTTTTGTGTTCGTGAGAGAAAATTAAAAAAAAAATAATTAAATAAAACTGCAATTTTTAATCCCACTTCAAAAAACAAGTGACTTAATGTGAAGCAGATTTTTTTTTCTCCTAATGGTTTCCATACAATCTTCTGCTGTTGCCACCTAAAATTCATACTTTAGTTAATTTTAAAAAATGTAACTGTCCAATCGATAAGCTGTTTAATCCATCAGATTCACAAAAATTTTCCCTTTCATTTGGCACCTTATTTGTAACGATACGACTGATATTTCTAATTTACTTTCTAATTTTTCTAATTCATTTTCCTCATTTTAAATAAATGTAATTTTTTTTTCTTTTTTTTTTCTGTAGAAAAAAAATTGGCAACAATTAAATTATTTATAGATTCACAAACATACCGTAGTGAATGGCAGTAAGAATTTGGGGAAATGTACACTTTTTTTTTTTTTTTTTTTTAGTCTGTCGAAAAAAAAAGTATGGCAACAATTAAATTATGTTGAGATTCACAAACATACCGTAGTGAATGACAGTAAGTACATAAGAATTTGGGGAAAATGCATTGTTAGACGTGGGCTGCTACCTTTCGCATCGAAAAGTCAATTTTTCAAAATTTTGACTTAACGCCTATTGGAAATTTAAAAGTTAGTTGAATAATTTAAAAGTTAATAGGCATGTTAAAAGTCACCATCGCACGACCTATATAACATTCGATGGGTGTAATACTTAAAGAAAAGTACTATAAAAAAATATTGAAGAAATAGTCTTTATCGTTATGGAATTAGGACTCAAATTATCCGAAGTGTGATATCGTCGAAATGTCTCATTCGATTGAGATAAAAGTTAGTACATATGTTATGGGTTACTATCAAGCAATTTGTATTTTTCATGATGAACGTATGACACATAATTCTTTTACAATGACTCAAAGAAATATTCTTCATCAGTTCGGTCTACGGACTCAAAATATTTTAAATGCGCTAGCGTCTAAACTCTGTATCAATTATGATAAAATTAAGTAAGCATGTAATAGATCATCGTCGCAGTAACTATATAAACTTTATAGACAATGTAAGATTTATAGTTTTTTTTTTACATTGGTACGAAAAAGTGTTTTTATTTTTATACATTGCAATCTGTCAAACCTAATTAATTAAATTTCGACTTAAGAATATTTAATTGTTTAAATCACACACACGCACAAAATAGTATTTGTTTAATACATAAAACATTTAGTATTGTTTTTGATTATTTTAGGAAATGATATGCGTGCTACTTATAGTTCTTTTACAGAGAAGTATGAATAATTTACACATATCACGTCATATTTGGACTAATTACAAAAAGTTTATTAAATTATATAAAACAGACTACAACTGAGACATGTTTCATACAATGTGCGTAAATGAGTATTTACTAAAAATTGCTTGTTTATAATTTATATTCTTTTACAGGGACGTACAAAGGAATTCAGATACATTACTGTTTATTGTACAAATATTTGAACTTAAACAGAAATATTCAAATATCGTATTATAATCTTGATTTTTAAATACAGACTACATTATTATTCAAATACAGACTACATTACGATTCAAATTTGTTTAATCGTTGTTGATATCTTCAAAATGTCCGAAAACTGAGTCGAAATACGCCAGATTTTTATTGTAATAATTCAATAATAATTTAAAATAAACCTGAAACGAAGTAGGAAAAATAAGTTAGATTCGTTTCATTTCATTAAATTACAATCTCAGGTTCGCGCTCTGTGTAAAATGTTTGAATACACGTTATGTAATCGACGTCCGCTTTAGGTCGTGATCCAGTGAGTCTTAATGTGCAAGAAAATGACCGTACACAACACCGCTAAACAAAACCAACTAACCATTCTTTATTAAAATTAATAAAATTTTGTGTTATTTCCCCTATTCCTTTATTCTTTCTTTTTTCTCAATTGCAAAGTAATTCAAAATTTTGTCTGATACATATTTTTGAAAGGATTTTTTTTTTCAAATTAAATACATTTTCACTTATTTTTTTGCTACTTTTTTGCTTCATAAATTCTTTCTCAACACAAACATTTTTTAAACCAATCAACATACAATTTAAATGCTTTTTAAATATGATTCTTTCCTTTAACACTGTTAAAAAATTTCAGTTCAAACTTGAACCACTATATGGAGTAAAGTTATAAATAATACCATAATATGACTCAACCTCACTTTTAAGTTTTCTACATGTGAGTAACAAATGACACGTGTTAGAGATAGTTTAAAATAATGCATGAATCAGTAAAATTCCTATTGAAACCAAACCAAGTTTTATTTAAACAACGGGGTCAAAAATATATGGTAAAGTGCAAATTTTGTGCAACAACTAAAGAATGGACCAAGATAAGACTCTAGAAAATTTAGCCCCTTTTATTAAAATCAACAAAACACACAGAATTAGCAAACAAGGAAGCGTGGTACAGTGCCAGAATGTTTGACTTGAGCAAGAAGGTATTCTGGTTCAATCCTCGTTTAGGTCGAATTATGATTTAATTTTATTTATTTATTTATTTTTAAACATAATACCAACATATGGTTCAACACAAAATTGCCAAATCGTGGTAAAAGGCTAAACCATTGGGTAGTTACAGCTATTTCAGTGCCAAGTTTTGGGTCAAAATAACACCGATTTTTTAATAGTGCAGCTCTCAATTTCTTCGTCTACAATTCTGAATATTTGAGCTATTTTATATGTTTAAGAAAATATCTGTCTAATTAAAATTACCCACTGGAGGAGTATATCAAATTCCCATCGAAAGCAGTAAAGAACTTTTCTATTATATTGGACAGTCTAAGAGGACTTTAAATAAAATAATACAAGAGCATATACGAAATATCAAAGAAGGAAATAGTTCTACTCTAGTTGACTTCATTTATGCCAACGCAAACGCTAACTCTATATGGGATAAAGCCAAAATTATTACAGCACCATCTACTATCCAAGAACTTTACATTTCCGAAGCTATTAATATAATTAAATGCAAAAATGCATTAAATTCCAAAGATGCTGCAATTTTGCCAATAATTTGGCACAATATTATAAAATAGATAATAGTTTATTACTGCTAATTCATGATGATTTTTCTTCTACAATAGCCTCGTGTTGATATTTCAATATTTCCAGCTTCTCTTATTTTTCTTAGCTCCTTGATCCAACCTTTACCGGACTTCAAATTGACTTTGCTGATATTCACGTTATTAAAAGACTTAACTGTTGACTGTGAAAAGAAAAAATATTTAAAAACTGCTCATTGGAAACGAATAATAAAAATCCCTGATGATGCTTTACTATTAAAGCGAAAAGCTTCGGATAAAATTTTTTTAACATCTTTTAAATAAAATTTAATTTTACGTGTGTTTAAAATGTTTTTAATATAATTAATATAATTAATTAAAATAATTTGTCTTTTGTACAACTTCTTCTGTGATTTTAGAAAAGTTATTATTATTATTATTACTATTACTATTTTACTTTATTACGTAATAATATGAAACATTTCCAAAAGGTGCACTTTTTGTATAGAATTATAAATTTTGGTAAAGTTTTCTTCAGTTATTATTACATCAAGTATTAAAAACTTAAGTACATTAAATCGATATGCATGATATCAGAAAGGCTAGTTATAGCTAATATAAATTTAATTTGTATCTTTATTAGTTTGGATATATTGTGAATTTATTCGCATTCTTTTATTTTTCTTTCCGCGAAATGCAGAGACGTTAGTTGAAAAAATAAAAATACCTACGATATGCTTATTCACAATGTGTAAATATAGATCAGAAACTTTGAAATTTTTTTTTTTTTTTTTTTAACAACAAAACAATAATAGTGCTTCTACTACTACTACTAATAATAATAATAATATTTTCCCCTGTTTCAAAAAAATTGATTTCCTTTCCATCACATTGTTCTATATTACTGAACATGTAACATTGAGTTTACTGTTAAAAAACTGAAAAGTTAAAATTTGAAAGAAAAGAAAGAGAAAAAAAAAAAAAAATCCAAGAAGTTTTAATATATTGTTTCTAAATATAAAATAAACATGTTAAAAAATTAACGTTTCAGAGATAAATACATGCCGGTTTTCTTTAATTAAAAATATATGTCACGGGTTCAAATTATACTTAACGAAAGTTCTTTCAAAGAAAAACAAAAAGTTCTTTGTAAAAAATAACCTAAATTAAAATATAAAAAAATACAAATAAAATGCAATCGTCGCGACCTACTTTGAGTTTATTTGGGCTTAAAAATTGTTATAAAAAATGAAACAACAGAAAAATTGCTGCGCCATGAATCTAAGTATTTCACATAAATAAAGTTTTTCGTATTAAAACTGGCAATAGACTTTTTTAGCAATAATTTTTAAATAAAAGTTACAAATTGAGATTGTGAATTTATATTCATTAAAAGGTGTTTTATTAACTTCTTTCAATTCAATTTTCTTATTTTTATTTTATTTTATTTTTTATTTTTTAACACTTTTTGAAACAAATAGTGTAAAATAAAAAGTCGTTCTAAATTTTTATACTTCAACCTAGTTTAAATTGATTGTGGAAAGAAAAGAAGAAATGTTGTGCTGTAAATTTCAGTATAAATGGGAGTTTTTGTTTATATACAGATAATAAATATCGACATTGTAGTAATAAATTTTTTGGGGAAACATTTTTTTTTTCTAAGACATTACTATTTTTCTTATATTTTTGTTTAATTAAAATTAGGAAATTGTATAATTTGATTTTTGTGTCATCTTATACAATGTTTTTTGTTATAAATTCTTTTATGATTTTGCAATGAATAACTGCTTAAATGAAACTGCAAAACATTCAATAATTCTTAAAACTTAAATATGTGTTAAAATGCTTAAAATTTTAATAAAAGTAAAATATAAAAATTTATTAATACAAAACTGAAAATTTATCAATATGTATCACAGTTCTTGTGATCTTCATTTGTACTAAATCTACTTGTATATACACCGTGACATTTTGTGTAGTATAATATTTTATTTATGAACACTAAATGCATCACACAGTACTCTAAATTTAATTGATATGGAAAGTTTCTAAGTAAATTCAACCTGCCCTTAAAAATTCCATTCCCATAAAATATATGACACTTCAGTTTCTTTCGTGATTTTACACTTCATTATGTATGTCTCATGTTTGCTCACAATGTACTGTGTACGGTAATACGGTAATATAATACGGAATAATTTGGTAATAAAACTCACAACACGGTGTTATGTTTTATTGCCAGCAATAAATACTCTCCGGCAGAAATGAGAAAATTCAGGGTGCAACTGTAGCAATGAAAAAAAAAATCTTTCAGATCCCATAAAAAATTACAATAGTTTTTTGCATTGTCACATTTTCTGAATTATAAATGTGGTAGAAAAAGTACTAGTTTTTGGTCAAAATTTTGAAATTCAGTTTTTGTTATATTTATACGTTCTAGGATCCCCTGAATCAGAAAATATATTTTTATCAGTTTGTCTCTGTGTATGTTATCAGCATATCTCAAGAAAAAAATAGAAGGTGAAATTAAAAACTCGGAATTCTAAATCTGTATCATATAGTGATGGTACATTATATTTTTTGTTGAGAGCAAGCAAGTGGTTCATATGCAGGGACGTCCAAGAGAATTCAAATACATTACGTTTGTGGGAAAATTTCTGATAAGTACAATGTAAAATCTATCCATAGACTGCCCTAAACAAAATCGAATTAACATACTTTTTGTATGCATAAAAACATTTTTTGTGTAGATTGTGGTATGGAAATTATTCATCACTCGTTTATAGGGCTACACAAAGTATTTAGATACATTGGGATTACACATGGAAATTGCATGAAGTGTATTCATTTTTGCGTTAGATATTTTTCATTAGTAAACAATGTGAATTAGTAAACAACGTAATCTTTTAATTTTTAACAAAATAAAATAGTAAAAAAAAAAAAAAAAAATACGTTTTTAAAAAAGGTGCGTCAGTTTAACAGTTGGGAATTTTCTGAATGTGAAAACAGAATTTAAAAATATGAATTAATTATGAGTTATAAGTAATGAAAATTTCACATAGAATAACATTGGATCGGGATTCAGGCGACAATAACGGAAGAGGGACGTTAAGAAGTTATATTAATTTTTCATACCCGTACAGTAAACAAAACATTTTTTGAAGTTTTATTTTCAATTCTGATTTTTCTTATAATATCACGTTTTGAGGAGCCCTAATTACGAAAGCCAAATTTTTAGAGGTTGTATATCTGTTATCAGCATAACTTAAAACAAAAAAAATGCAGGATGTTCAAATTTGATATTTTGAAGTTCATATTAGATTGAAAATTTTATCAAGATTGACAAGTTTAATGGCAAATTAATAGGAGCCTTGATTCTTTTTTAAATAAATGTTAATAAATGCAATGTAAGAGAAAGTTATGTGAGTGTCACACCAGGCATTTTTTTTTCAAAATTTATCAATTTATTTACCACTGTGGTAAAAATTTTTGAAAAAAAAAAAAAAAAAAAAGAAAGAAAGAAAGAAAAAAAGAAAAAAAAACCGACAAGAAAAGTAAATTAACCCTTACCTACTGAGGAAATTTTACGAGTTTCGCTTCAAAGTGCCACTGTCCTCTTTCAACTCTGAAATGAGTAAATCTTTCATAAAAAGTAAGTAAGCAAATAATGAGTAAATCTTAGACTTACTAAGAACATCACTCAACAAGGATTTATTTAACAAAACAGCATTAAATGTACTTTTTAATATAGGGATTATTGCGAGCATTCGAATAATTTTGCTACCGACTGTATATGTATATATATATATATATATATATATATATATATATATGTTTATATGTGTGTAAGTGTCAGATTCTTTGATATTTCGATATTAATAAAAATTTCTTACAATGTTGGCACAATAACTGAATGGGGATTGAGGGGAGCGGCAGACCCCCATACACGATACTAAACTGTTCTTATTTTAGATTTTTTTTTTTTTTTTTTTTTCTTAAGTAGATTGAAGTTTTTTATCTTACCTTATAAATCTTACAACTTAAACTGCAATATATCTTTATATGTAGTATTGAAATGCAATGTAAGAGAAAGTCAGGTGAGTGTAACACCAGACAATTTTTTTCAAAATTTATCAATTTATTTACCACTATGGTAAATTTTTGAAAAGAAGAAGAAAGAAAAAAAAGAAAAGAAACCCGACAAGAAAAGTAAATCAACCCTTACCTACCGAGGAAATTTTACGAGTTTCGCTTCAAAGTGCCACTGTCCTCTTTCAACTCTGAAATGAGTAAATTTTTCAAAAACACTGTCAAGTTCACTTTCAAGTTTAATTTATTGCACTGTCAAACCGTGGCAGTAGTTTCACTGGTAGCGCAGTACTGCACAAAAGATCGTAATTCGAAAAAAAAAAAAACGTATATATACGCCCGGGGCATTTAACGGGTTAAAACATATTTACAAAGTAATTATTTATGCTTAGCAATTGTATTTATGCTTAACAATTAAATAATATCAGAAAAATCCACATCAAGAAAAAAAATGTATTTTATAACTAAGGAAAGTATTATAGAAAAACAAAACAGTTCTATAAAAAGTATTTTTTTGTTTTACTTCCATTTCGAGTACTTAGAAAGCATAATTAGACAATTTTATAAAGCATATCATTTTTCTATACTCAACATTTTAGTTTTTAACTATGCCTGAGTACAAGACAACTATTTACATTTTTATAGACTAAATTTAATTTTTCCTTTTATTTTATAAAAAAGACATTAAATTTTGATTTATTTTATTAATGAATTAAATAAATCTTAATATTATACATAATTAAGTAAATTCTTATATAAAAGCACATTCTTAAATATTTTTAAAACTCATATATTCTCATTTATTATACACATAAAAAACAGCAGAATTAAAAATTTTGAGTGACGCTGAACTGGAAAATAAATATTAGTCATATGCCTGAATTTAAATTTAAATTAGTATATAAAATATACATATTTATTTATAGATTTCTTTTAAAATAGCAACAAGGTCATATTAATATCTAGCTTCATAAAACAGACATAGTGTCCTTTATCGCCTGGGTACAGAATTAATCATTTAATTTATTTTCTCAAACAAGAGTTATGTTTTAAAATCAACTTGAGTTAAAAACGACTTTATTTACGTCAAGCACTTGTTTTGCGTATAATACATCTTGAGTTATATATATTTGATCAAAATTTATGTTATTTTTGCTCATTTATATTTACTGGTTAAAGAAATGTGTTTTGCAGCTGTAATATTGTGGTTGTCTTTATTGACCATTGCTTGAATACTATCAGTTATGAATTTAATCATGGCGAACTTAAGATTTAAATAAGTGTTAAAAAAATGTATTGCATATTTTTGATGAATAGCAAATTAAATTGTCACGCGGTTAAAAACCATTTTTAAAATATTGAAATCATTTTAGACGCCGTTTCCATATTATAAAATTTATGGGGGCATATTTAATAAAAAAAAATGAAAATGAACATTGTAATTAAGCACATAAAATATAAAAATAAAGAACACATTATTTATTTACAGCATGATTTCAGTAAAATCTGTTGGTATATGTATATATATTCAATGTGAGAATGTATATATATATATATGTATATATATACAGTGGGGTAGCAATAATTCCTATATTAAAAAAAAAAGTACCCTTAATACAGTTTTGTTCAATAAATCCTTGTCGAATCATGTTCTTAGACTTACTAAGAACATCACTCAACAAGGATTTATTTAATAAAACAGCATTAAGTGTACTTTATAATATAAGGATTATTGCTAGCATTCGAATAATTTTGCTACCGACTGTATATGTATATATATATATGTCTTTGTCTATATGTGTGTAAGTGTCAGATTCTTTGATATTTCGATATTAATAAACGTTTCTTACAACACCAATTTCCTCTACAGCCTTTCAAAATACAGTGTTTTTGTTACAAAATAAAATATTAAAAGAATTGAGCATTTAAAAATTATACTGTCTATTTTTAATACAGGATTTTCAGAAATAAGTCTATATTAAGTATCACACAGAATATTTAAATTTAATTGGTGTGACAAATTATTAAATGATCAAATAATTCAGAACGAAACGCTTAGAATTGTTCATTTACATGTAAATTTGTGAAAATTTTACACAGTATCGTGCTCATATTCCATTTAATTACTGTACAAGTCGAAATTTTCCTACATTTATGAAATGCAATTCTCTTTTGTATTGAAATTATATTGTGTTATTTCAATTAAATCATGAAAATATTATTGAAACTCATTACCGAGTTTAAACTTGTGCAACAGTAACACTGGAAGATTCATTGATATAGACAAAATTATTACTAGCAGTAACACTCCCTATTAAATTAATAATTGTTTTCACATCACATTTAACAGATTCTTCTTAATGTTTTATCAATGTTTCAATGCATTTACTGTTCATTTATACATATTTATTTTTTACTCGTTCTAAATAATTAACATATGTTGAACGATTATATATTAATGACTTGGTGAAATGTTAAATGAATTTTCAACTTTAATAGTAAATGATATTGAGCAAGTCATTATCGCTATCAATATTATTACTATGGTTGGAAAGATAAAGCATACTAGTGCAACATATTTAAACCTAATTAGAAATGAATAATAATCTTTTAATTAAATATAGTTCTACAGAACACAAATTAACCAAGATTTATTTATATGTCTTTAAAAAATCCATAGCCTGAAGTAATCTATATGTAATTTATGAAGATATTTTTGGTATTTCTATGAAGCTGGGAATTGTTAAGATAGTTTTGCCACGTTATTTGTCTGATAAAATAATCACTGAAGAAGACTTAGAAAAAATTATAAATATTAATAATGAGTGCATAGATAATAAAGAAGACAGAAGAACTGCTTTCAAATCAGTTAATTATGTTGAATCGCAAAAAAATGATGATGCACCTAAAACAGAAACAATCGTAATTATGGATATGGATACCTGAGATTAAATTGAAATAAATATGTCAAAGCTATCGGAAAGAGCTAATGGAGTAGGCTGTGATTATTAGTAGAGCTCAAAAAATGAAAGTGTTTCGAGAGGGTGCTAAGAAACGAGAAAGAAACTAAGAAGATGAAGAAAGCGTCTTCAATAAACTTCGAGAAGCATAATCTCCGAAAAGATGTTAAAATAAAACTGTCTGAAAACAGCAGTGTGAAAATAATTCCAAAACCAATAGGAGTCGCTATTATAGAAATTAAATAAGATGAATTTTTCATGTTTGGTAGAAATTTGGGGAAAATGAAAATCGTTATACACTCCTTCTCATATTTATAAGGACACTTTATATTTTGAAATAACTAATGTAAAAATAATTGTGAACAAGATTATACTAAGTTCACTTAATATATCTAGTATTCTAAAAGCCAAAACTGTTATAATTTTTTTAATATGAAACAAAATTAATAAAAAATAATGCAAAATGTGTTTTTCTCCACGTTTTTAGATGTTCATAATTATAGGGACAATCCAGATTTTTTCGTTTTACTTAACTTACTAGCGGATAAATTACAGTTGACATGCGAATTTGTTAACTACTAAGCTAGATTAATTCATATATGAGCCTTCAATTTTTCTTGGACGGACATTACTGATAATTCCTCGTAAAAAAGAACGTTCAAGTAGTGAAGCATGATAAATGTGTTTTTTAAGTGGAAGGATAATTTCAATCCGCCGAATTTATCATGAAATTCGAAGATCTAAAATTGCTGAAGGAAATGTGATCAAACGTTGAACTGCTGGTTCGATAGGAGAGAGATCTGATGCAAAATCAGAGTTGTTTTACAGAGATCGAAGACACATAATTCCTCTTGCTGTTCTACTCATAATGACTGCTGCTGAATTTGCTCGTAATTTTTAACGAAAGGTTAGGGCCCACATTTATGCATGTTTAAAATAATTAATAATATGTTAAAATGAATAAAAAATCTGTAATAATCAATCAGTATTTAATGGGGGAAAGAACGTCTGTATTAAAGTTGAATAAAGACAACATTAAATGGTAAAATGTTGCATTTTCGGATGAAAAACATTTTATTCTTGATTAACCAAATGGTTTTAACAGTTACTGGCACGATCTGAAGATAGCGAATCACAGAGCAGATTTTTTAAAGGCAGATATGAATCGGGCATTTTAAAGGTGGATCTATGGTGCTCTGGGGAGCTGCTTCTACTGAAGGCAGAATGAATTTAGTAATTTTTTCTATTATTATGAACATCAAGAGAATATCCGCAAATTTTAAACGTGGAATTATCAGATTTTTGTTAGATTTGGGGGGGTAATAATATTTTTTTCAACAAGACTTACATTTTTGCTCTACTTCTAGAGCAATAGGAAATAGTTTGAAGAAAGAAATTTCTGTATTATTGCCTTTCCCATGGCCTAAAAGTTGAAAAAACCTTAAATTGTGATATTAGAAAAGTGCATGCAAGTGGAAAGCAATTTTAAATAGTTTAAATGTATTAAGAATATCATATATGCTATACGAAATGGTATTGAAACTGAATATTAAAAAAAAAATGTATATATATATATATACCAGAGAGAATATCTGACTGTTTAGCCCTAAAAAGAGATCCCATAAAATATTAATTTAAAGAATAACTGAAAAAAATTACTAAAATTCGAGCTGTCCTTATAATTGTGAACACCTGAAAAATCATCTTTTTACCATATTTAAAGTTTTTTAAGATAGAAAAATTATAAAACTTTTTAAATAAAGTCTATTAATGAAATTCAAATTAATTAAAAATATATTTGTTTAAATAATAGTGTTCAGTGTTTAGTTAATATAAGAAAAACGGGTGTCCTTATAATTATGAGAAGGAGTGTACATAAGAAACCAGTTCTATTCGAAGAAAATATTTGAAAATCAAAGAATGTAGTCGTAAAGAAATAATTGTACGTGAAATTGTAAAGTTTTCTGTAAATGATAACAATGAGTCAATAAATACAACTGCTCAAATAAGTGTATCGCGAGTAAATGTTTGTGCAAATCACCGAATATACTATGTAATTCAAAATTCTACACCAGTCAATCAACAAGTGAGTTTAATTATACTTTGACTATGTTGAAGAAAATTATAATTAAAAAATTCCATTTTCTTCTGTGAAATGTAATTCATGTTTTCTTTTAAAAAAATTGTTAAACTGATTTAATGAATTGATCAATCATAGAAAGTTACGTTGATTATGTTATTGTTTAATATATTGTTTGAATTGGTTTTGTTTACAGTCACTTTGAAAAAGTAAGCATAAACCTGTTTTATTATTTCCTAAATTCGCGTATAACTAATGAACAAATGAACATATCAACATGAAATTTTTTTAAGAAAGAAAACTAAATGAAAAATGGTACAAAAGATATATTACAGTTTGGTAAAGATACATAAACTCCAAAATTAAAAGCTTCAGATTTTTTTATTTGTTTACTTTTTATATTTCGTTTTCCATTTTTTTCTCTTTTCTATGAGAATAACATTTAAATAAATAAACATATGACCATGAACTTTATGTGAGGTATTTGTTATAGAATCATTAGTTCAATGTTTTATTATTCTGCGTTATTCAGAGTTAAAAACTAATAACTTTATTTTTTTTTAAAAGTCTGTTAATAAAGCTAGGAAAACTAATCCGAAGAAATATACAAATTTAAACTTAGGTTTTGGAAATATGTTTAAATTTGTCAAACTGTTATGCACCTATAAAACCATCTTCTTTTTAGTTTTCTCTCTTCAATCATTTATATTTTTCACTTTATTTTTTATTTTTTAATGAACATGTAAGAAATGTTTATTTTTTATTAGTTTACAAATTATTCCAGAGCCTAAAATATTATGAAATTTAATTAATCATTATATAAAGAATATTTTAATGATATCTCATGCTTGGATTTCATTTATTCAAGAGTTATATGTAAAAGAAAAAAAAATACTGAAAGTTTTAAGTTTTGGAAGTGATTGTAAATATTCTTTGATGAAGTACGTTTTTGTGAGTTTAGTAAGGAAATTATGAAGTACAAATAGGAAATAAGTTATTTTAAAGTGGAAAAACTGGTTGCGTAACTATGTGAAAAAGCATGAGAAAATATTAATGATGATGCACTTTTTTCTTGAGTCGATTTGAGCAATTAAAAAATTGTTTCGGTTGTAATTAAACTTTAGATCTAATCCTTCAGCAAAAACTAATAATAAAACGCATTTAGATAATTCTTTAAGTTTATCAGTCATTTCGGGATTTACCAAACTTAATTTCTAACTCCTAGCTTTTACATGAATGGTTTTGTAAAAATACGAAATAAAAGCGTTTAAAAGTCTATTTCTGGCTTTTACCAATTTACCTTGTTAAATGACAAGATTAAAAAATTTACAAGGTTTCAGTCTTTTAAGTAACATATACATTTGTGACGACCTAATGGTTGTCATCGTCCTCATTTAACTTAGATTAAGCTTAACTTAACTAGCTAACTAAGTGGTAAGTAATAGAGTACGAGACTTGAATTATAAAATAAATAAAGAGCTTTTATTTAGAGCTTAATGAAAAGGTGGGCGTTGGACTATATTCACATTCAATACCTTTATAAACTTAAAGGGGCAGCCTTCATAAATACTCTTAACCAACAGATACCAATCTCAACTGCTTCCTTTAACGTCGTTACCTCTCATGACTTTACTCGTCTTTCGTTAGTGGGAGGATTCCCAAAACCACTATACTATTCGACTAACTATCTTCTACTATAGCCGCTCGCTACTAACTCCTTTGACCTCCTACCACTTCTACTCTTACCACTAACTCCCCTCCTCTTTAACTCCCTCACTTCTACCTTCTTCCACTACCATGAAACACATCACCTTTTATATTCATCTTACTTTATAAAATTAACATATCGCAAATTATCATTTAGTTTATCCTAAGAACTAACTCCATTAATCAACCGAATCCTAAAACTCTGCACATTCACGTGTTATTCGAAAAGTGCGAACTTCGTTAGTAGCGTTACGCTAACATTACTTTACCTCACACATTCACCAAACTTAATGTATGAGATGGTCATTAGGAAAAATAAGCTTCATTTAATTTGGTTATAAATCGATTGACACGTAATGCTACTATTGCTCACTTAGGCTAATTTCCATATGGCTATATCTATTCATTTATTAATTAAATTTATACTAAATTTTATATAGTAAATCTTTATTGTTAAGAGCTGTATTGATTAATGTTTTATGTATCTTAGCTGGTACAAGGTGATGCTATATAAAATGATAAAGAAGGATATTTTTCACAGCCTTTTAGCTCACAAATATTAGCTCTTTTTTAGAATTCTTTATAAAATGGAAAACCACAACCAAAAATCTGTAATGACATAGCTTTAGAAAGAGCGTAAATTATTTTCATTAATGTTTGTTTTTGATTTGCTTAGTTTGTTTTTTAAATTTATGAAAAATAAGTTATAATTCTATAGATATATCTTAGTAAAATATATCAGCCGTGTTAAGTCAGGTAAATGTGCATTTATTATTATTATTTACCTTACTTCAAAAAAAATATTTTTTTTTTAATTAGTAAATATAGATTTATATTAATTAATGTAATAATAAGCACATAAAAAATCGAAATAATTTACTTAGTGATTATAAACAGAAATTACTGATGATAAACAGAGATTCTGACACCTTACAGTTGGCATCAAAAATATTGAAAAACGCATCCACATTTTTCATGTTTCTTTTTAGTTCGATCGCTAATTTTTATCATCAACTTACTTTTTTATAAACAGCATAAAAGCTAAGATAATGACTCCAGATATATTTACTTAAAAAACAGTATTAATTGCACTTCTTTTAAATAGGAGTTTTTGCTAGTGCTTCAATAATTTCGCTGCCGACTGTACAAATACTACCACTAACGTTGAAATTAAGTCTCATGTTATTGACAATTTTTCTTACACTCTCATCTCTGCGTGAAATACTATGCTTATGCAATGTACGTATTTCTATGATATATATTACACCAAATTCATATAAAAAAGAGTAAAAGGCTTAAATTTTAGATATAAATCACATATGAAAAATCAAAAGTCCTAAACAAAAATTATGAATTTACAACAATAGTTAAAAATATATGCAGGCACCAAAAAGTATTACATAATATATATATATATAAAAAAGGAAAGCAATTAATGATAGTATGAAACAGAATCTCAATAGTTACCATTTATCACTTTTCCACATAATTTCCATGCATGTTGAAGCACTTGTCCTAACGATGGACCAGATTAAAAATCCCAGTCTCATCGATTTCCGTCAAGTATGAGAAGAGCCACCTTCGCACGGCCCTTTTTAGTTCGTCGTCATAGTTAAACTTCTTACCGGTGAGGAACTTCTTCATGGGTTTAAACAGATGGAAATCGAAGTATTTCAATTCTGGGCAATATGGCGGATGCTCCAAAACTGCCTAACTTCATTCGTGCAATTATTCAGGAACAAAATGACCTCCATACAACCCGGATCTGGTACCCTCCATCTGTTACTATCCCTCAGCGTTAAGATGTTTGATTCTGACGACGAACACTAACGAGCCGTATGACTGCTGTCTCTTATCGTAGGAGACAGATTTCAGTGAGATCAGGATTTTGACATTGATCCATTGTTGGGGCAAATGCTTCAATATGCAGAGAAATTATGCGAAAAAGGAAGAAAAAAAAAAGGGTTACGCTTTTATTTCTGATTCATATTTTGTCATTAGCTGCATTTTTAATTAATCATTTGTTTATTTCTATTATCTGCATTACTTATTGATACGACCTAGAATGTATCAAATATTTCATTATTATGGGATGAAAGAGTTCTATTTTTTTCTGCAACCAATATTTCTATACAGAAGTTTGTATCATATTTTTACAGTTATTTCTGCGATTTTTTCGTTAAAAATATATGTAAAAAAATACCTGTTGGCAAAAAAAGCGGAACTCTTTTCTCCCTTATTTTTGATTGAAATAATCTTAAAACTTTTTAAATTGAACATCAGCAATTCATTTGCATTCTGAAGTACAAAATAAGCAAAAGCAAGAAAAATTACAAAAGAATAATCATAATACCAAACTACAGATTGGTATTGTAAATTGTAATTGCCTATTATAAATTGTAATTTACTATAAGAAGTCTATAATTATTAGATTGTAAATTATAATTTTCAATAAGAATTCTGTAATTATGGTTAATTTTAAAGAAAAAAGCTCGCAACTTTGACGCAAGAAAATTTTCCGAAATTTTTTATTATTTTCTATCCTTCAGTGTAATTAACATTATTATCTACTCTATAAAAATTATTCAAAAAACCGAAAGTCATTTCTGAATCATATAACGTTAAAGATAGTTTCACAATTGACTTTTCATTATTAAAGTCCAATTACACTTTTTATACAGATTTTAAAATTATGTTATAAAAAATTCCAAAGTTAATAAAGTAAATTTTCATTCAAAATAAGAAATAATGTTTTAAAAATATAAGAAAATTAAGTAGTCACAGTTATTTTGTATTATCATTGTAAATCAATATTTCTTTTCAATTTCTCATTTCTTTTTTTAAATATTGGATTATATTTTTATAGCTTATTAATATTTTCTTAAAAATCCAAATTGAAATACTGAAGTATAAAAAATATTGCACGCTACTAATTTTATTTGAATAACCCGCAGATATAATTATTTTTAAAATAAAATTCAACCCATATTAAGTATCTATCGCATAGTTGTATGTATAGATCTAAAAATGTTGGAAGTTTTAAATTAAATAAAAAAGAACAGTATCGCATTTATAGTCAAAATATAATATATATATATATATATATATATAATACACTCATTTCCATAAATTAAGGATAATTCAAAATCACACGGAAATTGAACTTTAATGCAAAAATTTCACTTGTAAGAATTACCGCACACATCTTCAAAAATAATATGCAAATTATAGGAAACCGTCAGATGACGCCGATCTGACGTCACAATGACAAAAGTGTAAGAAAGGGGTAGATAAGGAATGGTAGCAAAGAGGGAAAATTATTCGCAAGCGTTCTGTAAGATACTCAGTGCCACAACCGAATAGTTATAACATAGAGGATGCATGTGGATAATTTTTTACGTGGTAGAATTATCGGCCGACTGGAATGTGGGCGTACGCAGACAGAAGTATCTGAGGAACTTGGAATCACCCAAAGTGTCATCTCTAGGCTTTAGAAACTATTCCAAAACGATGGAAATGCTAGTCGACGTTATACGACGGCCTCGTGTTACAACGTAGAATGACGACCGGTATTTGGCAGTAACTGCCAAAAGAAGCAGACAGAACACGGCATCAGACCTGTCTCGTCAGCTACCTGTAGCTACGGGTAGTACAGTTTCAAGGCAAACCGTGTACAGACGTTTGGGAGATATTAGTCTATATGCTTGCAGGCCTGTCAAATGTGTTGAGTGTTTGTCAAATGTGTCAAATCTCACGGCAACGCACTGTCGCCAGCGGTTAGCTTGGAGTAGAGAACATACAATGTAAACAGCGACACAGTGGGATTGTGTGATGTTTTCCGACGAGTCCAGGTTTATTTTGTAGTCGGATTCGTGTCGGACTTTCATATGGAGAACGTCAGGTATCCATTGCCACCATGACAATATTATTGAACGACACCGTTACGGTGATGCAGGAGTGTTTGCTTTGGGGTGGAAACATACTGGACTTCAGAACAGATCTGCATGTTCAATCAGAACCATGGCAAGCCAAATTTACAGGATATCATCTGGAACAACATGTACGATTATTTAGGGGTGCCACTGGCCGATAATTCGTATTTATGGATAACAATGTCCGTCTTCACCGTGCAAACATTGTAAACGAATGCCTTCAATCTGAGGATATCTCCTGTAGGGAATGGTCAGCATTGTCACTTGATTTGAATCCGATAGAGCATGTGTGGGACATGCTTGGCCGACGAGTATCAGCCAGTCAACCCCCTCTTACATGTGTACCGGAACTTCGGAAAGCATTGCTTGCTCAGTGGAGTAATCTTCCCAAGATCAGATAGATAATTTAATACTCAGCATGCCTAGGCGTTGTACAGACTGTATTTCATCATCTGTGAGACATACAACGTATGTCATCATACCATCCATGTAACGTTAAGTTTTCGTGAGGGAGATATTTTTTTGTAATTGCACCAGGGAGAAAAAGTCGTAGTTTTTATGAATGGTATTCTACATAAACCACCATTTTTGTTCTTGATCTTTTGTTTAATAAATGGGTTTTATGAATAAGTCATGTTTGTTTTGCTTCTGAAACTTTATTTTTAGCAGCTGGCATTATCCTTAATTTATGAACATGAGTGTATTTTAGATTGTAACAAAGCAAGAAAAAATATATTATCTAAGAAATCTAACACACACATATACGATATGTGTGCGTATATTTATATATAAGGTGTGCCCAAATGAAAAGGAAACTAAAGTTATATGTGAAGAAATTTTAATAACAATATTATAATTACAGTTCATGTGGAATAGTACAACTATAAATAATTGTCATTGCCATTGATGTACTGATCCCAGCGCTGGAATCATTCCACCCCAGAGAAGGGAGTGGAAGGCTCAACAGATGGATCATGCAAAAACCCATTCTTTCCGTCTTCTGATTATCTGACAGATGCTTGGGCACCCACTGTGCACAAACTTTGACATAACCAAGCTTTTTGTGGATTATGTGATGCACAGTTCCTTTGCTTATCAGCAGTTTAACAGCAATTTCAAGGGGTGTGATCCGGCGATTCAGCCGTATGACCTCATCCACAGCCGATCTCTTTGTGCTGATCTGGAGGAATCTATCATGCAACGAACTACGAAAATGACTCTACAGCAGCAATGAAGATATTAATGGGAAGCCGTTAACTACGCCTGCGTATCTAGCAATACCACCATGCAATCTATCGGATAACACATTAACTCACCGGTATTTGATATAACGCTACTACAGCTAAGGTCTCCTTTTCATTTGGGCACACCTTATATATAAGTTTTTTTTTTTTTTCACAAGAGGTATGTTTAAATAACACTATAGATGTAAAAATAGAAAAAAAACTATAACATATTTCATTTAATAAAAAAGTAAAACGCAAAAATGTCAATTTCAATTAACTGTGTGTGGCGTATAGTTGATAAGCCATACTTTTGTAATCTAAATTATCAAAATGTAAGATTGTGCAGTTTTTAAATTACATCTTACCTGAAAAGGATATATATCTACGTAGTTCTTAATATTTTTTTCAAAACTATTTTTAACAAAGGTAAGTAACAAATTATTATTACAGTAAAACCCTGATCCATCGATTTTCACGGGGCGCGGAAAAAAAAAAAAAAAAAAAAAAAAAAAACGATGAAAGCGGGAAAACGATGAATGCGGGTTAAAGTCAAAACATTATTTTTTTTCTGAATTAATACACACAATGTATATATAGTATGCCCTTAATAAAACTAGTTTGTTACTTTCCAAACTGTCAAAGAAATAAATCAATGTTGTAGAGCATTAAGTAAAATTTATTTTTTAAAATCAGTAATTTTTATGTTAGGTTTTTCGTTCATTTTGTAAATTAAATGGGAATTTTCCCAGATTAACATTTTTCTGGTCATTTTCTGTAATTTCATATTCTTATGTAAAAGTTCGTGCACTTTCAAACGCCATAATCAAGCCATAAAATATCCTCTGTTTCTTCACCATTATTTTTATTTTTTGAAATCACACATTTATTCTATGCTTTAATATTCGGCATGTCGCAACGTCTTGATTAATGCAAATTATATCACTGATTTTTGCATTAGACGCATCCTCTGCTACACGCAAGCACTTGTCCATCTGCATTATCAGCATTATCAGCATCATCGTCATCACTTTCTTTCTCTTCTATTTGGTATTCTTCACCATTTTTTCTACATAACCGCATTTTGTGAAACAGTTTTCTGAATTACTGAAGAGGTTACTTCCTGTTATGCTGAAATTTCAAAATTAATAGATGGTCCGGAGACATGGCATCACAATTTGATCTACCATGGAAGTGAGGAAAAGAGTTATTTTAGGACGGAAGATGTAATTCCAGTTTGTATACCATATGGAACCACTTGACCTTCAGGAGAAAATTTTTATTAAGCCAGGAGAAAACTTTTACAACGATGAATGCGGGAAAACGACTTTTTGAAGCACGATGCACGGGTTTGAAGAAAGGGTTGAAGCACGGGTTTCGTTAACATTATTCAAATACAATTTGTGCAGGAACCATAGAAATAAAACGATCAATGCGGGAAAATGATGGGTGCGGGAACGATAGATCGGGGTTTCACTGTACATTATTATTATTAATATCATTATTAATATTTTATAAATATCTATTGTGTGCGATTTTTTGAAACACGCGTGACACTCATTTATTTGATCAAACTTCAATCTGAAAGGAGCATTAAACCTTAAAATACTTTTTGCATTAAATAAATTTTCACTTTTTACTGTTTTTAAGAGATATATTGGTTATCTGTCTATTATATGAGTCATTTTCAAAAAATTTGCAAATTCTCTGTCCATGCTATTCTAAGGCTTTTCATTATTTTAATATCTAATGAAGCAAAAAGTGCTTCAGCTCTCTTATTTATGAAAGTATTTCTAACATGATGTATAAAAAAAAATTAATCATTTCAAAGTTAATAGTATTTTTAAAAAATAAGAAAAGCAGGCAAAGTAAGATTTTTCAGCTGCCCTCAGTTCAAATTTTTAAAGAAAAAGCTTTTTTATAAACAAAATAATTTCAATTATTCATAAACAAAAAAATAGTTATATATTATTCAACAAATTACCTAACATATAACTAAAAAATAAGGAGGGGATTTTTTCAAGTATAAATATTAAACTGAATAGGTCTATCCTTTAGCTGCATCATTAGCGTTACTTTTTTTTTTTGAAATTTTGTTTATTTACAAAACGTGGCATCATCTAGTAGAAATTCTCTCTGTTCGTGTTTATATCTTCGCATTATAGAACACCGAGAAAGTGATGTTGTAGTTATTTGGTAACTTTTTTAAAGAAATATTGACAAGCAAATTCCTTAGATAGGTGAGTATTTTTATTCATCATCATGAGTGTTACCTTACTTTTTATGAATAATTATCAAAAAAAATTTATTGCTTTTAATTTGTAAAAGTGGTATAAATTACTTATATATTAAGCCTGAAACATTACACCTGTATTGAATATTTTTTATGGGGGAAAAAAATAATAATGAACCTTTATTTTGTTATGAGTGTTACTTTACTGTGGATAATACTCTTCATGATATTGCATTTAATTTAATATTCATGCAATTTAATTTTATACGTTCTAAAAACAAAAGTAACAAATTATGTTTCTATAAGATGTTAAGTAAGTAATTGTTAATTATATTTCTGCACTATATATGCAATTTAAATGCTGTTTTGCCTTCTTAAGATTATTAATGAGTGATACCTTGATTTTTGTTAGTAATTAGCAGTTAAAATGTTTTGTTTTTAATATGTAGCAATGGATTAAACTGATTACACGTTGGACCTAACTAGTTATAGTTTCATTGTTTATTGTTATTATTAAAAAAGAAAGAAAGAAAATTACAAAACTATAATTTAATCATGAGTATTACCTATAGCAAAGTAACGCTCCTGAGAAAATTGCTTATTTTTCATGGATATATATATAGAGAGAGAGAGAGAAGAGAGAGAGAGAGAGAGAGGGGGGGAGAGAGATTTATGTATGTATTTAATAAAGTAACCAAAAGACCTTTTTTAACACTTTATTACAAAGTTAAAAAGTGTTTAAACTTCGGTGTGACTGTCTGTCCGTCCGCGCTGTAAGTCCCGTATATATTCATGGAATTTATTGAAACTTATATATGTTGTTCAGGATAAGTATGGGATGTTCTCTATTGAAAATGGTGTAAATACGAGGGTGTATCTACAGGGACGCCCAAAAGAATTTCAAAGTATTGTGTCCTACGATAGGTATTTCTATAAATCATATTTTAAGACTTTTATTTAGCACAAATCATAATGAAATTGACATAAAAAATACATATGAACAAGGAAATGCTTTTTTAGAATGTAGTATGATTAGCATTAAAATTTACAGGGTCGCACAAAATTATTCAGTTACATTAATTTTTATAATTGGAAATCTCTGAAATTGCATTTTCCTTTGCATTAATCGTTTTTAATAATTTGTAATATAGTTTAAGAGTGATTATGATATGAATTCGTCAATATGTCTGTCTTTCGGTCCGTCTGTTTGCCTGCTCTCTAACTTCTCTAAATATTTACAGAATTTATTGAAACTGATATACGTTATTCAAGGTCATTGTGGAATGTTCTCGATTTAAAATGGTGTGAATACAACCACTAGTTTATGTATACGGACACCCAAAAGTATTCCAAAGCTCTGTGCTGTATGAGAGTTAATACTATAAATCACATTTTAATATTTTTATTTTGTACAAATCATAATGAAATTGACATTTTTCATTTTTGTGCACACGGAATGCTTTCTATAAACTATAATAATGATTATCATTAATATTTACAGGACCACACAAACATTTTCTGCTACTTTAAGCGCTACAACTGAAAATTTCTAGAATTACAATTTCGACATTAAATATTGCATATTTTTAATAGAAATTTTTATATATTTTTTTCTGTAATGAAATATTGTAAATGAACACATTTATTATTCATATTAAACAGTTTTTTAGTTTTAAAAAATATAGTCATGTTGCCTTGTAACACTCATCACAATAAAATTAAAACGTTCACTTTTGAAGGTAAATATTTCTGGTCGTAAGAAACATTAACCTCAAATATTATTTGTATACTAAATAAAAAGCTGTCTTCAAGCCTTTTCCTAAAAATAAAAAAGTTTTAATGATTTTTAAATTAAAGAATTTTCAAATGCTGTGTGAGCAAAATTTTTGAAAATGACCCATATATTTCTCGTATAATTCGTAACTTTTAGTGATTAAAATTTTTTTCAGTTTCATATATCGAGAGTAAAATAATCATCTCATCTCTCTATCATTATCTTTAAACAAATATGGTATTGTAAATTTAATTTTAGATCAATGATACTTTAATTACGCTGCCGGAAGATTTTTACAAATAACAAATAACATAGATTACTTCATGAATAGCACATAACTCTCATTTATTTAACCAAAATTAAATTCTAAAACTAAAATATATATAAATCAAAATTATGACTTAAATGTAAGAAATTTATTAAATATTATAACTAAAGCTTTTACAGATTTATAAGAAATAGAATTCATCTTTTAAATAGATAGTGTTTCTACACTCATGTAATATACACTCATGTAATACACACTCAACGAAAAAATATTAAAAAAATTTGTGACATTTCCGATGAGATATTCACACACACTTTAATGTCATCATGCCAGTATGTTATGTTGACTAAAATGAACTTTACAGCTTGAATTATTCTAAATACCTATATTTCGAATATCGGAAAACTATGTTAATACTTCTAAAGTTTTCTTTATTTCGTCTTAATTGACTAAAAAAAAAAAAAAAGAAATTAATTTCATTATTATTACTTTTATAAAATCTGTATTTTTTATTCGGATGAAAGCAAGCTCACAAACGTACACGCAGAGTTGACCTTCAATAAATTTTGTTTTTCTTTAAAATCCCTATCCTTTACTTTTGTTAAAAGCTGATAATTAGTGATTTTTTTTTAATGATTTTTTATACACACACACACACACATACAAAAAAAAAAAAAAAAGACATAACTTAGGTAAGTTGATCTGCAATTTAGAAAATAGACAGCTCGAAAATTTTAAAATGTCAATGAAAAGTGGTGTGAGAAAATAAATAATAAATAAATAAATAAAAAACAAAAATCTTTTATAAAATGTTTTATTT
Organism: Salticus scenicus; assembly: GCA_963930645.1. NCBI lineage: Eukaryota > Metazoa > Arthropoda > Arachnida > Araneae > Salticidae > Salticus > Salticus scenicus. Next base: position 338,302,101 of record OZ005652.1, on the reverse strand, counting down.
TTATCCGAATTTAAAGATTTTTTGGGTCTTTGAAATCATAATAATTGCTTAAAACTAATTTCAAAATTTTCTAAAATCTTTATCCTTTGCGTTTTTTTTTTTTTTTTTAAGTGGTTTTAGACTTCGATCCAGAAAATCATGGAAAATGTTATCTAGAAATAGGAAGATTTCCATTTCGCAAATTTTAAAATATTAATACAGAATAGCTTTAAAAAACATATTTTAATTTTTTTTTTTAATAAATTATGAAGCACAAATTTTATTACCTAAATATAGGAAGATTTTTCAGCACACAAATTTTAAAATATCAATACAGAATAGTCTTAAAAAATATATCTTAAATAATTTTTAATATAAATTATAAAGCAAATTTTCCTCAAACATAGGATTATTGGAAAAAAAAAAAAAAGAGAGAGAGAGAGAGAGAAGAAAAGAAAAAAACATCTGAAACGGATTGAGAATTATTTTTTACCAAAAACTAAATTGAAAAACTGGCGTACTATCTATAGAAAGATATTAAAACTTCTTCGCACACCATAAATTTTAAGACAGCACAACCGGTTTCGAAAGGACGTAGCCTTTCTTCATTAGGTGCAAACACGTGCAACTGCCTTGGAGGCAAAAGCAAGTGTCTTAAAATTTATGGTGTGTGAAGAAGTTTTAATATCTTTCTATTATTTTTTCTATTATTTTTATTTTATTTATTTATTTATTAATTTAATTTTATTAATTTAATTTTATTAATTTTATGTATTTATTTATTTATTTGAAGGGGAGGGGGGGGGGAGGAGGAGACAGCGAAAAGTTTGAATTTAGAACACTATTCGTTTCAAGTCTGCAATGATACCAACCTTTTTGGGTATAAAAAATTTCCAAAAGGTCTCTTTTATTACTAAATTGTTTGGTTTCGTTGCAAATCTAAAGCGAAACCTGTAAATTTGAATTTTCCGTTCCCAAAACAAATCGATCCCTTTCAGAACTTTTTTTTTTTCTTTTAAGTGAAGTAATTGTCCTGATTCAATCAGTGTTCTAAAATAATAAAATCATCAGCACACATACAAACACACACACATACATACAGATGAATTCTTCAATCTTATAAAACTCCTCTTTTTTGATCAAAGATTAAAAAATTGATGTAGTCTGATATAATTTTTTCTTGATTATATATATATACTAGCTGACCCGTCCGGCTTCGCACTGATGAACAAATTTTAGTTAAAGATGGATTGATATGTAAAAAATCAAGAAATATATCAGTTTATATGTTATCCGCGATTGTAATGAAATGCTCGCCCGCTGGTGGGCTAAGGTGAAATTACAATAAACATGGTTTAATTCGAATTCCATACAGCCGCCATTGCTTGCCGATATTTAGTTTCACATATATTTATTGAATAAAAATGAATAAATACGGTAAAAAAGATAACACATACTTTTGTGTGCCACAGTCTAACTCCAAAGGATCAAGAAATCCAGAATTGAGCTTCCATTTATTTCCAAATGACAAATTTAAAATTTCAGTTGCTTCGTCTAATGGAAGTAAAGAATTAATCAGATGATTTGAAACTAATATTTGTTCAACTTCAGTTAAAAATCTACTTCCGATCGAACTTTGAATAAACTGAAGTATTTTTTCCAAAAGCAATCAATTTTCCATAATGTAATGGCGGAGAAATTATAGTACGAATATTAAGTAGAATAACAAAAAACACTAATGGAACACACGTGGCTATAATGTTTACTAACAACTGCAGTGTTCACAAAGCGCCGTCTATCGCTCATTACAAACGCGGATAGTCAGGCAATATTATTAACTGGAAAGTCAAAATATAATTTTACAATTATTTTTTTTAATTAGTTGTTAAATGTTGGCAATTTTTACTTAATGCTATTTACTTATTTATTTATTTATACAAAAAAAGAAACATTTCTTTACTCATGAATAAAAAATATTGAAAAATAAACCTATGACATGAAAATGTTTTTGATAAAATTGACGTCATAATAGCTTTAATTATTATTTATTTTTTCATTTCGCAAATATATTTAATTTTTTCCATAATTGATTATTATTTTAATAATGTATATTAAAGGAGAAATCAATAATATGGAACAATATTCGTACAATATATACTATTACAGAATCTGGCGTGAAACAACCACACGACTTCCATTACCCACTATTACACGTAATATATACAATTTTTTGGAGATATTACTTGCATTTTTTGAGATTTTCGAGTAAGAGAAACTTGATACACGTATAAAGACACATACAACAGAGTTTGCATAGCGAGTTAAAAAATAAGGGGAAAAAAATAGATAGTTATTTTTTTAAACACGAATTTCCGAGATCTAAAACTGAACTACCTAATCAGGATGACCATTAATATTCCTGTAATAAGCACGTAATACTTGAAAAAGGTTATCTAAATTGGATTAAAGAAAAAATTTTCAAGAATACTTTAGAGCCGTTTTTGAGATACCAACTTTTACCAAAACTTAACATACTCAATTATTGACCTAAAAACAATAATTACATACAAAAGGATATTTAATAGGAAGTTAACATGGCGAGTTTGAAAAAAATCCGTACAGGCGTTTTTAAAGGAACGCACTTGCGAAGTCTGAAATTGAGCTGTTTATAGAGGACGCCTATCAATTTTCCTGAACTAAGCAACTTTTCAATCGAAAGGGCATCTAATATATTATTTATATAGCAACTTTGAAGAAAATCATTAGAGGTGTTTTGGAATATGGGCTTAGGGTCCCATTTCTGGTTTTCGATGACCCAATTCCGGTTTTTCAATTTTCACGAAAATTTGGAAAATTTATCTGTACACCAGACCTGAATCACTTGTGAAGTTTAGTAGTTCTATTTTTATTAGTTTTGGAGATATGACAGCCAGAAGATTACACACACACGTGCACATATACACACACACTGACCAATTGCCAAAACCTATACAGTACTTCCACTACCTACGGTAGTAGGGTAATTGAAGTAAACACATACATCTCGTATTTACTACGATAATATACAGATTTTCGTATTACGTTTTCGATCGCCAAATACAAAAATCGCCAATGACGATAGATATCAAATCTATGCTTTGTTTTCAATTAAAATATTGAAAATTTTAATTAAAAATTTATTTTACCAAAATTTATTATAGCTTCTAGCACTTAGAGAGAGACAGTGTAACTTTTGATTATTGAAAGAAAAAAAAAAAAAAAAAAAGCAATCGGCTTTTTAGTTCTAGCGATCGTTCTCTACATATGCATATAAACCTTTCTTTTTTTTATATTAGTATAGCTATAGAGCATAGGTATATTAAATAGGTTTCCAGTCAACATAATGTAACTCAAATAATTAAATGCTATTTACATTTCAGTAATGGCTGTATGCGCTATGTATATTGAGCTACTTGCCATAACTGTTAGTTGCTAAAAATAGTCGCCAAATAAATTTAAACATCTCAATACGCAAGCGAAGTATGACATCACTGACCGCCCGTGGATGCAAGAAAAAGATTTTCCATGTTAATCGCTCATTGGATTTTTTTTTTTTTTTTTTAATTCTAGAAGAATTATTTCCCGATTTTAATCCTCATATTTGGGTATAGATATGTATTAGTTATTGTATGCATGCGTTAGATTGAGTTATTTTGCTGTCAAATTCACAAAATTTTAATTTTAAATTTCAAAACTGTCACCCTTGGCGTTTTTTGTATTTGGCGATCAAAAACGTAATACGAAAATATACATGCCAGATGTATATTTTCGTAATATGTATTGTACGAAATATTGTTTCATATTATTCGTTACACTGGTTACACTCTTAATGTAAGTTTTTAAAATAACCATGGGGATTAAAATGGGGAAATAATTTTCCTCGATCTTTATTATTTTTTTTACAAAAAATCCAGTTCACTTTTTATATTATTGTTCGCGTGAAAATATATTTTATTATATGTCTAAAAATAAATTAATTCGTAAATCTTTTTGACAACAATTATAAATTAAAATAAATAATATTATAAAATAGAATTTCTTATTTTATTTTATTTTATTTATTTATTTATTTTTAAATTCCAATTTCGTTTACACACATCAGTTTAAATTTAAACCACGGAGTAATAAAGACTCCGTGGTTTAAACATTGATGCTTAGATATTATATCATATCATATCAAATTAAATTATTAGAAAAATAAACACTTTTAATTCTATAATGACGTCAGATTTAACGTGTAAGTTTAACAATTAAAAAAGCTTTATATGAATTTCAATTTAATGCACGTGCAAATATATTTCTTTTCTTTTCACGTCAAGATATTTTAAAAACGAAATGAATATGTAAATGTTTCTTTTATGTTGGCAGCAGCTAATTTTTTTAATATTTCATTATTTCCATTTCTATTACGGCTTCTATGGGGATTTTAATTAAAATGCTCAGATTTTAAACTAAAATTTATTTTATCAAAATTAAATATAGCCTATAACAATATGGCATACTGTAGCTTTCGGTCAGTGGAAGAAGTTTTTAAATCGGTTCGGTAGTTTCAGAGATTACCCTCCACAAACAAACAATTTTTTGCGCTTTATATAATGACTAGCTGACCCGTCCGGCTTCGCACTGATGAACAAATTTTAGTTAAAGATGGATTGATATGTAAAAAATCAAGAAATATATCAGTTTATATGTTATAATCAGGCAATATTATTAACTGGAAAGTCAAAATATAATTTTACAATTATTTTTTTTAATTAGTTGTTAAATGTTGGCAATTTTTACTTAATGCTATTTATTTATTTATTTATTTATTTCATAAAAAGAAACATTTCTTTACTCATGAATAAAAAATATTGAAAAATAAACCTATGACATGAAAATGTTTTTGATAAAATTGACGTCATAATAGCTTTAATTATTATTTATTTTTTCATTTCGCAAATATATTTAATTTTTTCCATAATTGATTATTATTTTAATAATGTATATTAAAGGAGAAATCAATAATATGAAACAATATTCATACAATATATACTATTACAGAATCTGGTGTGAAACAACCACACGACTTCCATTACCCACTATTACACGTAATATATACAATTTTTTGGAGATATTACTTGCATTTTTTGAGATTTTCAAGTAAGAGAAACTTGATACACGTATAAAGACGCATACAACAGAGTTTGCATAGCGAGTTAAAAAATAAGGGGAAAAAAATAAATAGTTATTTTTTTAAACACGAATTTCCGAGATCTAAAACTGAACTACCTAATTAGGATGACCGTTAATATTCCTGTAATAAGCATGTAATACTTGAGAAAGGTTATCTAAATTGGATTAAAGAAAAAATTTTCAAGAATACGTTAGAGCCGTTTTTGAGATACCAACTTTTACCAAAACTTAATATACTCAATTATTGACCTAAAAACAATAATTACATACAAAAGGATATTTAATAGGAAGTTAACATGGCGAGTTTGAAAAAAATCCGTACAGGCGTTTTTAAAGGAACGCACTTGCGAAGTCTGAAATTGAGCTGTTTATAGAGGACGCCTATCAATTTTCCTGAACTAACCAATTATATCATTCGAAAGGACATCTAATAGATTGTTTATATAGGAACTTTGAAGAAAATCGTTAGGGCTGTTTATGAGGTACGGGCTTACGGTCCCATTTCCGGTTTTCGATGACCCAGTTCCGGTTTTTCAATTTTCACCAAAATTTGGAAAATTCATCTGTACATCAGACCTGAATCAATTGTGAAGATTTGTAGTTCTATCTTTATTAGTTTTGGAGATATGACAGCCAGAAGATTACACACACACGTACACATATACACACACACTGACCAATTGCCAAAACCTATACAATACTTCCACTAGATACGGTAGTAGGGTAATTGAAGTAAACACATACATCTCGTATTTACTACGATAATATACAGATTTTCGTATTACGTTTTCGATCGCCAAATACAAAAATCGCCAATGACGATAGATATCAAATCTATGCTTTGTTTTCAATTAAAATATTGAAAATTTTAATTAAAAATTTATTTTACCAAAATTTATTATAGCTTCTAGCACTTAGAGAGAGACAGTGTAACTTTTGATTATTGAAAGAAAAAAAAAAAAAAAAAAAAAAAAGCAATCGGCTTTTTAGTTCTAGCGATCGTTCTCTACATATGCATATAAACCTTTCTTTTTTTTTATATTAGTATAGCTATAGAGCATAGGTATATTAAATAGGTTTCCAGTCAACATAATGTAACTCAAATAATTAAATGCTATTTACATTTCAGTAATGGCTGTATGCGCTATGTATATTGAGCTACTTGCCATAACTGTTAGTTGCTAAAAATAGTCGCCAAATAAATTTAAACATCTCAATACGCAAGCGAAGTATGACATCACTGACCGCCCGTGGATGCAAGAAAAAGATTTTCCATGTTAATCGCTCATTGGATTTTTTTTTTTTTTTTTTTTTTTTTTTTAATTCTAGAAGAATTATTTCCCGATTTTAATCCTCATATTTGGGTATAGATATGTATTAGTTATTGTATGCATACGTTAGATTGAGTTATTTTGCTGTCAAATTGACAAAATTTTAATTTTAAATTTCAAAACTGTCACCCTTGGCGTTTTTTGTATTTGGCGATCAAAAACGTAATACGAAAATATACATGCCAGATGTATATTTTCGTAATATGTATTGTACGAAATATTGTTTCATATTATTCGTTACACTCTTAATGTAAGTTTTTAAAATAACCATGATTTTTGAAAGGAATTAAATTATATTCGCCAGATAATTTGGCGATATTTTTTTTTTCTGCCAAGGATGACGGATATCAAATCTATTCCGCTGCAACATATTAGTATATTATATCAGATAGACATTTGAAAACAAATTTGACTTCAAATTATGATAGAATATTTATCCTTTCCCTTTTAATTAGTTTATTAGTTGGATGTTTATTGTGTAAATATCATCCTTTGAAATGAAATGTTTATGTTTTCAATCGAATATGGAAATTTGCCATTTTTTTTTCTAGAGTTTTGAAATTTAAAATTCCAAATTTATCAATTTTACAACAAAAACAATTTAATCTAACGGATGCACATGATAACTAATACATATCTATATCCAAATATGGGGATTAAAATGGGGAAATAATTTTCCTCGATCTTTATTATTTTTTTACAAAAAATCCAGTTCACTTTTTATATTATTGTATGCGTGAAAATATATTTTATTATATGTCTAAAAATAAATTAATTCGTAAATCTTTTTGGCAACAATTATAAATTAAAATAAATAATATTATAAAATAGAATTTCTTATTTTATTTTATTTATTTATTTATTTTTAAATTCCAATTTCGTTTACACACATCAGTTTAAACCACAGAGTAATAAAGACTCCGTGGTTTAAACATTGATGCTTAGATATTATATCATATCATATCAAATTAAATTATTAGAAAAATAAACACTTTTAATTCTATAATGACGTCAGATTTAACGTGTAAGTTTAACAATTAAAAAAGCTTTATATGAATTTCAATTTAATGCACGTGCAAATATATTTCTTTTCTTTTCATGTCAAGATATTTTAAAAACGAAATGAATATGTAAATGTTTCTTTTATGTTGGCAGCAGCTAATTTTTTTAATATTTCATTATTTCCATTTCTATTACGGCTTCTATGGGGATTTTAATTAAAATGCTCAGATTTTAAACTAAAATTTATTTTATCAAAATTAAATATAGCCTATAACAATATGGCATACTGTAGCTTTCGGTCAGTGAAAGAAGTTTTTAAATCGGTTCAGTAGTTTCAGAGATTACCCTCCACAAACAAACAATTTTTTGGGCTTTATATAATGATATAGACTAGCTGACCCGTCCGGCTTCGCACTGATGAACAAATTTTAGTTAAAGATGGATTGATATGTAAAAAATCAAGAAATATATCAGTTTATATGTTATAGTCAGGCAATATTATTAACTGGAAAGTCAAAATATAATTTTACAATTATTTTTTTTAATTAGTTGTTAAATGTTGGCAATTTTTACTTAATGCTATTTATTTATTTCATAAAAAGAAACATTTCTTTACTCATGAATAAAAAATATTGAAAAATAAACCTATGACATGAAAATGTTTTTGATAAAATTGACGTCATAATAGCTTTAATTATTATTTATTTTTTCATTTCGCAAATATATTTAATTTTTTCCATAATTGACTATTATTTTAATAATGTATATTAAATGAGAAATCAAATATATGAAACAATATTCGTACAATATATACTATTACAGAATCTGGTGTGAAACAACCACACGACTTCCATTACCCACTATTACACGTAATATATACAATTTTTTGGAGATATTACTTGCATTTTTTTTAGATTTTCGAGGAAGAGAAACTTGATACACGTATAAAGGCACATACAACAGAGTTTGCATAGCGAGTTAAAAAATAAGGGGAAAAAAATAGATAGTTATTTTTTTAAACACGAATTTCCGAGATCTAAAACTGAACTACCTAATCAGGATGACTGTTAATATTCCTGTAATAAGCACGTAATACTTGAGAAAGGTTATCTAAATTGGATTAAAGAAAAAATTTTCAAGAATACGTTAGAGCCGTTTTTGAGATACCAACTTTTACCAAAACATAACATACTCAATTATTGACCTAAAAACAATAATTACATACAAAAGGATATTTAATAGGAAGTTAACATGGCGAGTTTCAAAAAAATCCGTACAGGCGTTTTTAAAGGAACGCACTTGCGAAGTCTGAAATTGAGCTGTTTATAGAGGACGCCTATCAATTTTCCTGAACTAAGCAACTTTTCAATCGAAAGGGCATCTAATATATTATTTACATAGCAACTTTGAAGAAAATCATTAGAGGTGTTTTTGAATATGGGCTTAGGGTCCCATTTCTGGTTTTCGATGACCCAATTCCGGTTTTTCAATTTTCACGAAAATTTGGAAAATTTATCTGTACACCAGACCTGAATGACTTGTGAAGTTTAGTAGTTCTATTTTTATTAGTTTTGGAGATATGACAGCCAGAAGATTACACACACACGTACACATATACACACACAGTGACCAATTGCCAAAACCTATACAATACTTCCACTACCTACGGTAGTAGGGTAATTGAAGTAAACACATACATCTCGTATTTACTACGATAATATACAGATTTTCGTATTACGTTTTCGATCGCCAAATACAAAAATCGCCAATGACGATAGATATCAAATATATGCTTTGTTTTCAATTATAATATTGAAAATTTTAATTAAAAATTTATTTTACCAAAATTTATTATAGCTTCTAGCACTTAGAGAGAGACAGTGTAACTTTTGATTATTGAAAGAAAAAAAAAAAAAAAAAAAAAAGCAATCGGCTTTTTAGTTCTAGCGATCGTTCTCTACATATGCATATAAACCTTTCTTTTTTTTATATTAGTATAGCTATAGAGCATAGGTATATTAAATAGGTTTCCAGTCAACATAATGTAACTCAAATAATTAAATGCTATTTACATTTCAGTAATGACTGTATGCGCTATGTATATTGAGCTACTTGCCATAACTGTTAGTTGCTAAAAATAGTCGCCAAATAAATTTAAACATCTCAATACGCAAGCGAAGTATGACATCACTGACCGCCCGTGGATGCAAGAAAAAGATTTTCCATGTTAATCGCTCATTGGATTTTTTTTTTTTTTTTAATTCTAGAAGAATTATTTCCCGATTTTAATCCTCATATTTGGGTATAGATATGTATTAGTTATTGTATGCATGCGTTAGATTGAGTTATTTTGCTGTCAAATTGACAAAATTTTAATTTTAAATTTCAAAACTGTCACCCTTGGCGTTTTTTGTATTTGGCGATCAAAAACGTAATACGAAAATATACATGCCAGATGTATATTTTCGTAATATGCATTGTACGAAATATTGTTTCACATTATTCGTTACACTCTTAATGTAAGCTTTTAAAGTAACCATGATTTTTGAAAGGAATTAAATTATATTTGCCAGATAATTTGGCGATATTTTTTTTTTCTGTCAAGGATGACGGATATCAAATCTATTCCGCTGCAACATATTAGTATATTATATCAGATACTTTATTTAGACATTTGAAAACAAATTTGACTTCAAATTATGATAGAATATTTATCCTTTCCGTTTTAATTAGTTTATTAGTTGGATGTTTATTGTGTAAATATCATCCTTTGAAATGAAATGTTTATGTTTTCAATCGAATATGGAAATTTGCCATTTTTTTTTCTAGAGTTTTGAAATTTAAAATTCCAATTTTATCAATTTTACAACAAAAACAATTTAATCTAAAGGATGCACATGATAACTAATACATATCTATATCCAAATATGGGGATTAAAATGGGGAAATAATTTTCCTCGATCTTTATTATTTTTTTACAAAAAATCCAGTTCACTTTTTATATTATTGTTCGCGTGAAAATATATTTTATTATATGTCTAAAAATAAATTAATTCGTAAATCTTTTTGGCAACAATTATAAATTAAAATAAATAATATTATAAAATAGAATTTCTTATTTTATTTTATTTTATTTATTTATTTATTTTTAAATTCCAATTTCGTTTACACACATCAGTTTAAACCACGGAGTAATAAAGACTCCGTGGTTTAAACATTGATGCTTAGATCATTTTATTATATCATATCATATCAAATTAAATTATTAGAAAAATAAACACTTTTAATTCTATAATGACGTCAGATTTAACGTGTAAGTTTAACAATTAAAAAAGCTTTATATGAATTTCAATTTAATGCACGTGCAAATATATTTCTTTTCTTTTCACGTCAAGATATTTTAAAAACGAAATGAATATGTAAATGTTTCTTTTATGTTGGCAGCAGCTAATTTTTTTAATATTTCATTATTTCCATTTCTATTACGGCTTCTATGGGGATTTTAATTAAAATGCTCAGATTTTAAACTAAAATTTATTTTATCAAAATTAAATATAGCCTATAACAATATGGCGTACTGTAGCTTTCGGTCAGTGAAAGAAGTTTTTAAATCGGTTCAGTAGTTTCAGAGATTACCCTCCACAAACAAACAATTTTTTGCGCTTTATATAATGATATAGATATAGATATATAAATTAATAAAAAATCGGAAATTTCGAATGGAAAAGAAGTGTAGTTTAAAAATTTAGAATTTATTTAGTAAAATAAGCATTCAGGCCTCATTTCTTAAAAACGACAAAAAAGAATATTACGTCATTAATAATAGGCATATTTTTACCGATATATTAAAGTTTAAAAAAAAAAAAAAGTTTCCCCCAAAGTTTTATATATATATATATATATCAGCTAATAATGTTTCAAAATTTAGAAAAGGTCTTTTTGAAATACACAAGCAGCAAACGGTTCTTAGAACGTACAGAAAGGGTTCCTACAATATTATACGTGACACCTTTCAGAGAAATTTCTGTATAATTTTTATTTGCATTTATAAATACATAAATTTTAAATACATTAACAATATATACTTATTACAAAAATTAACAAAATGATTACGTCAATTCTGGTATCTCTTTCCTTATACTCATATTAAGAGATATTCTATGGAGAAGAAATGAATAATCAACATTTTCTTTGAAAATTTACTAAACATAACCAAACTATATAAACAGAAAATGTTTTTTGCAGTCCAGGAAGGAAAAAAAAAAGTAACATGTTATATGTGATATTTTTGTGTGTTATTATACGTGTATGAATATCATGGTAAACTGGGCGCATAGATATCCAGAATTTGTCTTCGAATAGCAATATGTTTCTACTGTTCTAATAAGCACACCATAAATTAGTTTTGTGCAACTTTTGTCTTTTTGTATTAAACAACACTTTAAGATAACCATACACTTTAAATCGAATAAAAATACCATTGGTAAGTTATATATATATATTATTGTTTTTGTGTACCAAAAATGATTTTGATTACTAATCCTCAGCATAATATATTTATTATCATCCATAATGTATGCCATTTATTTTGAAAAAAGAGTTCAATAACTGCATTGAACCCCGATACCCAAAGCATATGATAAATTTCAAATCAATTTTCTACATTCATAAAGAAAGAAAAACAGAGAACAAATGACAAACTTAATCGATTTTGAGTTAAAGTGATGTTTTACAAGTAGTTAAATGCGCTATTTAACAAGCTCTTTAAATGAACGTGATTTATTTTCTTTTAGCCAGATCAGATCGATTTCTCAATGTAAAGTGATATAATACAGCATTTTAAAGGATTGATATACATTAATTTTCACTTTATATAGTGAAATTCTATATTACAATATCATATAACGTTATGAATAAATTTTAAGAGACACACTAATTCAATTTTAATGAACAGTGGGGAGCATTTTGGGTAATTTCGACAATTTGTAAAATGCATAGCATTTATCAGTAATCTTCTTTTTAATGCTTATTCTTTTGCGTTAAATATGAAATTTCATATTAATTGTGGAAAATTTTAGTTTTAAAAAAAATCTATTTTCTTTTTTTTAGTAAAACTGTCATATTTATACAGTATTGTCTATTTTCTTTACTGTGGAATTCTATTTCATCATTTTTTCGATAATTTGCACCCAGATAATGGCTTTCTTTTTCTAAGTAATTTGTAGTTGACTATTATAGTTCTTAACCTCCTGGCTTCCGAGACTGGAAATTTTCGTTCTTTACACTTTTTTTTTCTTCTTTTTTTTTGCGAAATGTACGTGTAATTAAAAATTATATAAATGAATAATATTTATAACTTAGTAATGCTCTTACACAAATCCCAAACAAATATTGTAAATATTAAAAAAATATCATCGACAGAACGAGTTGACAATAAAGTACTCCCCAAAAAGAGCAAGTCGATATGGGGTATTCAAAGTTTCATTTTGAATCGACGTACACTGTATTGCAATTAATTGATTCAAAATAAAATGTAAACAAATTCTCTGATCGCTACATTGAAAGTTGAGAGTCAATAGAATCCAACTGATTATATCTATTTATTTATTTAGTTTTCGGGATTTAATATTTAATATTTGTTGTACAGGGTTGTTCGTAATGAGCCCTTCAAATTTGATGGAAGAGAACGAAAATGAGAAATGCAGAAGGTTACTTAAATGAAAGTACAGACGTAAAAAATTGTAGAAGGATCTTTGCCTCACGAACTTGCTTTCAGAAAACATTTACAGATGCATAAATTATCACTATTCGACAAGGTGATTTCTAGAAATAGAATAAGTGTTTATACGTTTAATGAACGTATCTATATTAATAAAATCAGAGTTTTGTCTGTAAATTTGTCGGAATCGAAAAATTTTGCGATATCTTCACGTTTCACATCCCATGAAAGCCGAAAATGACTTCAGAAAATTTTGCCTGTGTGTGTGTGTGTGTGTGTGTCTGTGTGTATGTCATCGTGTCCGAATGTCGCTTTTTTTGTCCGGGCATCACTCGGGAACGGCTGGACGGAATTCAACGACGCTTGGCAGGAATTTAGGTCTTCCCCCAACTTAAAATTATATCTATCAACTTTTCGGAAATTCCCCCCCGTTCCCCCCCTAGGGGGTAAAAGACTAAAACACGTTTGTCCGGGCATCACTTGAGAACGGCTGGACGGAATTCAACGACGCTTGACAGGAATTTAGGTCTTCACCCAACTTAAAATTATATCTATCAACTTTTCGGAAATTCCCCCCCTTTCCCCCCTAGGGGGTAAAAGACTGAAACACGTTTGTCCGGGCATCACTCGAGAATGGCTGGACGGAATTCAACGGCGCTTGGCAGAAACTTAGGTCTTCACCCAACTTGAAATTATATATATAGAAATTTTCAAAATTATAATTAGTGTTTAAATTGTGGGTAAAAAACGCCTGCGCATGCGCCATAAATATCTTTTCACTAAAATGCTTTGAATGAAAAAATGAAATATAAAAATAAATTTTTAAGTTAAAGACTTTTGTATTCGCGTGATTTTCACTACAAATTATGAAAAGATTGAAATGAAGTGTTGCCATCTAAGTTTCATACTTTAGTTAATTTTAAAAAATCTAATTGTCGTATCGAAAAACTGTTTACACCCCAGGATTCAGAAAAATCACCTCTTTCATTTGGTACTGAATTTGTAATGATAGGTCCTATATTTCTAATTTATTTTTCCCTTTATCCGTTTTTCCGTTGCCACTTAAATTTCATACTTTAGTTATTTTTTAAAAATCTAATTGTCGCATCGAAAACCTGTTTGAACCCCTGGATTCAGCAAAATCGCCCCTTTCATTCGGTATCAAACTTATAAATATAGGTCTGATATTTCTAATTTATTTTACAATTTTTCCGTTTTCAACCCAGATTCGATATGGAACAGCTTTAGTATTGGATCCCTTTGGCAAAATTTGAAATTCGGCACCGAAGTAGCTCGGACGTTTCTCGCCAAGATCTTTAATTGCACAATTGAGATAGCCAATTCAGTTCATCGCAAAAATGACTTAAGTCCCCAAAAGGTTCCGATACTTAAGCTGTGCTTTTTGTATTTATTAGTGCTAGAGGCCTATTTCAGTCGGTACAGTTGTCGAATTTTTATAGGTCACTCTTAATTAGTGCTAGAGGCCTATTTCAGTCGGTTTATTGAATGGGGATTTATTGAATGAAGTCCCCCCAAGGCACAACTTTGACATGAGTCCCCCCCCCAGGCCCAACTTTGACATGACTCCCCCCCCCCCAAGGTACCCCTATTTCAGTCGGTACAGCGTTGTCGAATTTTTATAATACACTCTTAATAGTGCTAAGGGCCTATTTCAGTCGGTTTATTGAATGTGGATTTATTGAATGAAGTCCCCCCCAAGGCACAACTTTGACACGAGTCCCCCCCAAGGTACCACTATTTCAGTCGGTACAGCGTTGTCGAATTTTTATAATACACTCTTAATAGTGCTAAGGGCCTATTTCAGTCGGTTTATTGAATGGGGATTTATTGAATGAAGTCCCCCCAAGGCACAACTTCGACATGAGTCCCCCCCAAGGTACCCCTATTTCAGTCGGTACAGCGTTGTCGAATTTTTATAATACACTCTTAATAGTGCTAAGGGCCTATTTCAGTCGGTTTATTGAATGGGGATTTATTGAATGAAGTCCCCCCAAGGCACAACTTTGACATGAGTCCCCCCCAGGCCCAACTTTGACATGATTCCCCCCCAAGGTACAACTTTGACATGAGTCCCCCCCCAGGCCCAACTTTGACATGAGTCCCCCCCCAGGCCCAACTTTGACATGAGTCCCCCCCCCCAATGTACAACTTTGACATGAGTCCCCCCCCCAAGGCCCAACTTTGACATGAGTCTCCCGCAAGGCCCAACTTTGACATGAGTCCCCCCCAAGGTACAAGTTTGACATGAGTCCCCCCCAAGGCACACCTTTGACATGAGTCCCCCCCCAAGGCACACCTCCCCCTCATTGGGAAAAAGAGAAAAAACGTTGTTTTGCGGCTATAAGACAGTTTGGACTTCCAACGTTATTTGTTACAATATCTGCAGCTGAAACACATTGGTTTGATTTAATGAAAACTTTATCATGGAATTAAGATCGTCACGAATTAACTAAAGAAGAATTTGTCGATATTAACAAGTTTAGCAGTAGGCCTCTGTCACTAAATTAAAATCTGTCAATGTCAGATTTTCATGTTTTAAATAATGAAATAATGTCGTGTCTGTATAATTTTTATTTTTTATTTATTTTTTTTTATTTATAATACTGTCTATTAAAGACTTCTGTGGTCACGAAATTTGGTGCGTAAATTGTTTGTATGCATCCGGCACTTATTGTAACTGCATTTCACGAAATTCGAAATCCCCCCCCCTTCTCGGAGTCGGATGGCAATAAACATGTGTAAAAACATGTTTTTCCGTTTGAATTCGCTTTGAATTATCTTAGAATGGCGAATTTTGGTGTGTGGATATTGATTAAGTGTACGCATTATGTACATTAGTGGGATTTTGCAAAACTTCGAACTCACCCGCTGAGGGTGGGGAAGTAAGAAGTGGGTAAGTTGTGCCGAAGACAGTGGGAACCCAGACTCCTAACATTGGGAGCGAGAAAACCTCTACCAATCACAGCGAGAACTTAGGTTATTAATAAAGATATGGCATTTTGACAAATCATTTAAGTTTAACGTCCAGCGAAGCGGGCAAAGCCTGCTAGTATATATATATATATGTAACTAACTTACGGCGTGAAAACAGGAAGTCGCAGAACGCAGAACTCTAACATAACTGATTTCTGATATAGAGACGGATTTCAACTTTTATAATTAATACTATTTAAAATGTTAGATTTTAAAGAATTTAGAAGTCAAATTTATAGTTTATAAAATATTAATATTTTAAATTAAAAAATCCTAATTCCTGGTAAATACTCATTTATCAAGTTTTATTTAGGTTTTATTACACAAAGGAAAAGAAAACTATAAATATAATATTGCATGTGTCAAAAATGTGTCTTGACGTCATTTTTTAAACATTTGAAATTATTCGTAAAATGCAGTAGATTGTGATTGGATAATTCAAATGAAATTGCTTGTAAAAATGAAAAAAAAAAAAAAATTAAAATAAATAAATTTTCAAGTATAAAAATGTGCAATTTCCACAAAGAAAAAAATTGCCTTTATAAAAAAAATTTTAAGTAATAAAATAAATAGCCTTAAAACTTATAACTAATTTTATCATAATTATTTTGATTAAAAATTTTATTGCAACATGTTTTGGTCCCAAATATTCCTTTCTTTGATTACCCCCAAACCACAATTAATTAATTGTACAGCTTAACGCCATTAATAAGAAAAAGATGCAATTGTTTTGTAAGCGACAATTTGTTATTGTTCTCGATTAATTAGTTGTTTGGAAACATTTCCTCAGAACTTATTCTTTGCTTCAAAAGAATTTATTTCGAAACAAAATAGTTATTTGTGGTATGTTAGCCAATTTACCTTTAAACGGAAATTAGCAATTATTTTTAACATATTAATATGGGGAAAGCTAAATACGTAGCAATATTTAATAAGTTCAATCTTATAAAAGTTTTGTAAACATCAAAATGGTTGTATTCCCTAAATTTAAATACAGCTATTGTTAAGCATTTATGTGTAAATTTGGATAATTAGTTTGAAATATTTCTTAATTAAAGAGATTTCTTTGCGGAATATTAAAGAAAGACAATGTTTTCCAAATTAAAAATTATAACAATAATGTTGTTGGACTGACAATTGTTAGTTTAGGTAGTTTTAAGTAAAGAATGCCTCAATTATATATATATATAATCTAATTGTTCGTGTATTTATATTACTTTATATTACTTATAATCTATATAATATTTCTCTAACGTGAACAAATTACGATTAGATTTTCTCGAAACTATACGATAGTGATGTAATTAATAAAATACACGATAAAAAAAAAATACTTATAAATGGATAATATTTAAGCACGCGGTTTCAGCTTAATGATATAAAAAAGAAAAAAATGACATTTGTCTTAGACCATTTTACGGAAGAATGTGTTTTTAAAAGTTGCTTCTTCAGAATCTTTGTCATTTAAACCTAGCAATACTGCAAAGATATATACAAAATATGAATTATTATCATACGAGGTATGGCTATTAAATAACGAGACTATTGCTGCTACAGATGAACTACATAGGCGCCAAATCCGAACGACCGACAGCTGTGCATCGTAAAGCCTTCTCTTTCGATTGTAGCTCCTCCCGTGTTTGTAGAGAAAACAGTCTGGCCATAACCTTCGTTTGTGTAAGAGATGTTTGTTTCATTTTGCTGAAAACATGATAAATGTAAAAGGAGAGCGACGAATTGTCGCGAAATTTCACGTGAAACTTGCTAAAACCGCTAGTGAAACTTATATTTTATTTAAAAAAGTTTATGGCGATGAATCTATATCACGTGCGAGTGTCTTTGAGTTGTTCAAGCGTTTCCAAAATGGCCGAGAAGCCGTTGGAGATGATGACCACCCGGGTCGCCCTTCCACGTCCAAAACGGATGAAAACATCGAAAAAGTCGCTGGTTCGATCTGACTATAATTACTATCTTGAGGTACTTGCTGAACTCCGTAAAGAGTATAGAAACAACAACCCGAATTGCGGAATAAAAAGTCATGGGTTCTCTATCAAAACAACGCACCGGCTCACACTGCATTGTCTGTCAAGACGTTTCTATCCAAGTACAACATCTCAGTTGTAGACTATCCATCTTATTCACATGACCTGGCCCCATGTGACTTTTATCTGTTTCCCAAAGTCAAATCTGCATTAAAGGGAACAAGATTTGAGTCAGTTGAAGCTGTGAAAGAAAAAGCGGCATGCCTCATGCAGGAGCTCACAAAACAAGACTTCCAGCACTCTTTCGAACAATGAAAAATTCGCATGGAGCGTTGTAGGGATAGAGAAGGGGTGTATATTGAAGGTGATAATAACTGTATATGTATAAATTTAAAATAAAATGTTTTACAGCAATAATCTCGTTATTTAATAGCCACACCTCGTACATTGACTAAAAAACACATTCATAAAAAGTATAATCACAATTGGAAGCAGGTTTTTTTTTTTTTTTTTTTTTTTTTTTTTTTTTTTTTTTTTAACAAAAAATTATGTCAAAATAAATAAATAAAATAACACCGCCAATATGGCGAGAAAACTTAAAAGGAGTCGTGGGAGTCCTATACAAAAACCGCCGACGTATGAAAACTGGGTCGTCAACTGTGAATTTCATTTTGAAACCATTCTTTGAATGATTCTGGTTTCCCGAATGCACAATATTCATTTGGTTCTAATAATAATTTGGCTTCTGGAAAATTAAAATTTTAATTAAGTGGTAAAATCGGTATAATATTTATGAGTTTATTTATTTTCTTATTTACTTTTGAAATAATAAAGTGCGAAAATTTTGCACGGGTTTTCTAGTTATTTATATTTCATTCATTAAAAAATATAATTGCATTTATATAACTTCTTGAAACACATATGTGACTGAAAATGTTTTGGGGAATAGATTCTCCAAATGCATTTTGATATTTTTACACGTTTTGTAGTAAAATTCATTGAAAAATCAAGATTTAAGAGGTTGACTGATATGTGTTTCTATTATCAACATAATTCAAAAATGGTTATTAACAGGAAATCCGAATATGGCATTCAAAACTGTATCATACAGGGATATCATTTAAAAAAACCTTATTAAGTTTGTACTAATGACTCGTGTACGATGACACAAAAAGTAAGTCAAATACTTTGCGGATAAGAGAAAACTTTCCCGTTGGCCGAAGAGTTTAACAGCTTTGACTGTATGTACTACATGTAATTAAATCAAGAGAAACTTTTATATGCAAAAATACACGCACTTCATGTTGAATAAGATATGGAAAGCACCCATTAATTTTTTGTAACAAAAATGTAAATAAAATAATCTGGTGTGTCACTCACACGACTTTCTCTTACCCTGTTAATAATTTAATACTATAAACACAGTTTTTAGATTAAGAGGTAAGATAACGAGTACTGTTATGTAAACCTATGTTAAAGAATTCAAATTAGGCTTCTGAAGAGTTTTATATGATAATTAGTTCTGTGTGAGGGGGGCTACCGCCCCCTCCACCCCCCGTTTCATTAATGCACCTACATTTATATGGATTTTAATTCGGTTATTAAAAAATAATTCTTTTAAAAAATAATTTATTAAAATTATTATTTAAAAAAATTATCTTTTATGATAATACAGACAATTTTCATATCAGCAAAGTAGTATAACACTAAATATCCAAAAAAAAAAAAAAAAGTTTAAATTATTCTCAATATTATATTATTATTATTATTATTATTATTATTATTATTTGTTACAAATGAAAAGAATCAATAACTTTATTTTAAATTATCGCAGATCGATGGTTAAACCATTCGTTTTAAAGGTATTGGCGAGCTCTTTTGAAAGATACCCATCATGAAAGTTTACTCCCAGGTGAGAAGGCGAGGCTCCTACATACACACACACACAAAAAAAAATTCCCAGTTGACTATCTCAATTACAAAAAATATATATTCGTTTCATTTGGTTTAGTGCACCCTATAGAAGTTAAACTCTACTTGCCTGCAACTTTCCCCATAGACGTAATGTATTTGAATACTTTTGAGTGTCCCTGTACACGAACCATTTGCTTCATCTCAACAAAAAGCTTACTATAGCATCCCTATGTGATACACATTTAGAATACCGAGTTTGGAATTCCTGCTACTATTTGTTCTTGAGATATGATGAAAACATACACACAGACAGACAGAAAGACATCCACACAGACAGACACACAGACCATTCGCTAAAAACATGATTTTCGTATTCAGTGGACATCAGAACATGTAAACATAACAAAAACTCACGTTCGGAAATTCGACCCTAAAACAATACTTTCTCGACCCTATGGGTAAGAGAAAGTAAAAAGATATATTAGGTCTACTGTTTAAAAGCACTTAAAATACATTTACAGTTTTTTTTTTCTTTTTTTTTTTTGTCGTTTTTATAACTTTGTTAACTTAAAAAATGATATGTAAAGTGTATACAATTTAGGGACAAAAACTACCCAAGCTTACATAAAATTAACCCCAAACAGGACTACACAAAATTAACCCCTAAATAACTCCCACAAAACTTTTTCATTCAGTACCAAAATAAAATAAATTTATGCCACACTTTTTCTCTCGCGGATTGTCCGAATAATTAGCTTTATATTTTAAATATGTAGATAGGTTTGTGGTTGTTAATTAATTATAAGGACTTTTTTCCTACAGTTGATGAAAATTCAAATTAAAATAAATTGTCAATCTCATTATTAAACCAATTGTTTAACTGATAGTTACAGCTATCTAAGCGTAATTTTGGCGCCGAAAGCTAAATTTGGCACATCTATCAGCAAAACTTTTATTTTAGATGAAAATAAAATAAATTATTACATTAAGTTTCTCACATGGAATACCAAATAAATATTTAGACTTTAGTGTTTTCCCAATAAAAAAAAAAAAAAAAAAAAAGTCACTTCTATAGTGATAAAAATTTCATAAAAAAAAATGTCACTTCTATAGCGATAAAAATTTCATTAAAAAAAATGTCACTTCTATAGCGATAAAAATTTCATAAAAAAAAAAAAAAAAAAAAAAAAAAAAAGTCACTTCCATAGCGATAAAAATTTTATTAAAAAAAAAAAAAAGAAATAAGAGGGTACATCTGTTATTTATTTATATACTATGTTCAGTACTCCCAAATATTTCATTAATTATTACCATGATTTTATTATTATTATTATTCATGTATATATATAATTATGGAAAATAATTTCAAAAGTGAAAATGTATCTCTAAACTAAATATTGTGAAATTATTTTATATTAAATTTAACGTAATGCCAAATTAATTCATTTTATCAATTTAAATTTATAATTAAGCATTTCTACGTGATTTTAAAAATGTTAGCACCTTTTCCTACGAACGTAATTTGGATAAAATGTTCTAAATTAAAATTTGAAATAACATGTGGAAATATTTTTAGCACAACACATCTACATCTTTCATTAACGCATTTACAATTTTAAAGAGTGCTTATAGAAATACTGGTTAACTATTCTTTTAGCTGGAAAAATTAATGCTAGTGATAAATAATTAGAAATTTTCGGAATCTGAAAGATTAAAAAAATTACATAATTATTTTTCTACCAGATATTTAATTTAAATAACTTTTAATAGTTATTTAAGTATTCTCATGAATTTATTTTTTTTTTTATTTTTTTTTTTTTTAAGACTGTCTTAAAAGACACATTTGGTAAGGTTTGTAAATGTTAAACTCTCTTCAAACTACAAATTGATATATTGAATAAATGCCTTGTAAGCTAATACCGTAAGTTGAAAAAACTCACACTTGTTGTTATAGGTTGAATAAAAGAACGCTGTAAAAAAAAAGAAAAAAAAGAAAAAATGTTAAAAGTACAGGAAAAATCTGGCAGCTGGGGTGCCAGTATTTCTCCGTCAAATATACAGAACAAAACTGTACTTTTAACTAAAACCCTGTTTGATTTATAGGATTCCTGTGTAAAATATGTGTCAGTGATACAATTTTACGGTTTTAAACTGTATATTTGACGGAGAAATACTAGCACCCCATGTGCCAGATTTCTTCTGTACTTTTAACAGTTTTTTTTTTTTTTTTTTTTTTTTTTTTTTTTTTCAGTGAATGAATTTTTATTAGTTAAAAAAATTAGGTACAAATGAAGCCTCACAGCGAAAATGCGACTAAAAAAACACTAGATGGTGAGCAAAATGATTTTTGTTTTGATCCAATTTAAAGCAAAAAATCGTATATGATGCATAAATAATCTTGAATTTATACTTATAAATTCCAGTTTTATGTATCATCAAAAATTATAAAAATTCAAATTTTTGTTTTTATGATAAATGCATTCTTAGAAGAAGGCACCTTAACAAGGCTACCTAGTTTATAATTTTATTCTCTAAAAATTTTAAATATTAGACAAACGAATACAAGTGGACATTGTTATACAGATTTTTTTATCACATGTATCTGAAATGCTTGCAATTGTACAATTAGAGCAACTCTAAAAAAAAAAAAAAAAAAAAAAAAAAAAACTATTAGAAAAAAAAAAAATCTGATGTGGTTTACCACATGCCTTCATTATACACTCATTGAAATATACAAAATTTTATTAAAACATTTAAACTTTTGTGAGAGCTAACTGATTCGTAAATAAACAGACAGGTTCCAGTTACGAGCATCTCTGAAAACAAGCAAAAAAAAAAAAAAAAAAAAAAAAAAATGCTACTACAATCACAAAAGCAACGATAATCGGATTATATATAACGCTGAAACAAACATAGTAGTTTTTTCAGGGATGGCTCCATGGCATTTTACAATTTCTCATTGGGAAAGGCGAAGCTTCGAGTACAATGAAAATCATTCGGGCATAGTTGGCCTACTTTTGTTCTCATTGGCAAAAGTTAGTGATGTGAAATCATACATTTTACCAAAACAATTAATTCCGTTAAAACTGAGAAAGGTTACACAAATTCTAGCTATCCTGAAACAATATTTTCCGCCAAATTTGATAGATAATCTCGGGAAGCCGCAAATTTACAGTTAACATAGATTTTGGTCTTGGTATCGATCTTGGCGATTTGAACTTTGCGAGTTGGCGAGTGAATTTTGAGAACATTTCTGGTTTAGGTTTGCCAAATATTAGGTTTACCAAATTCTTTTTGCACTGAAGACGGTACGCTTAAGGCTACCGAAACTGTTGTATGCATCTCAAATATTTTTCTTTGGCGTTTCTGACGTAGTAGTTTATCCGGGTTTTTAATATTCCAACGCCAAGTCTCCTGTTGTTATATTAACCACAAAGTTGGTATCAAAACGAGCAGATACAAAGAAGAACCACACAAAAATTAAGAATAATCTTTTTAGGATGGAAAACTATTAGTTTCAATCTGGAAATTTGTAGACCAGTTTTGTGTAACACCAAAATAAATAAGAAATATCAGTCCTGTCTTTAAAATACGGCACCAAATGAAAGGATTTTTTTTAATCCAGGGGTGCAATCAGTTTTTAGACACGACAATTAGATTTTTTTTTAATTAACTAAAATATGAAATTTAGGTGGAAACACTTCATTTTTATTCATTTCAGTCATTTGAAAAATTACGTGGCTCGTTAACGGTTCGGTATCAAATGAAAGGTGATAGTTTTTGGAATCCGTGACTGCAAACAGTTTTTCGACAGGACAATGAGATTTTTGAAAATTAACTAAAGTATGAAATATAGGTGACGAGACTTCATTTTAATCCGTTTAGGTCATTTTAAAAAGTGCGTAACACAATTTTACGGTCAAAAAATTAGAAAAAAATTAAATTAAAATTTTAAATTAAAAATTAAAAATTTTACATATTGAAATTAACAGTTCTCCGTTCTAAATTAAATTCTGTCTTTGACAAAATTTTTAATTTTTAATTTTAGGAAATCTAAATAAATGAGCAGAATTAGTAGGTTTTCTGTTATACAACTGATAAGATAATTAAAAAAACGGAGTTTTTAGATTTTCATCTAATTTTATCAAGAAGATCATTAGAATTATCTAATGGTAAAGTGCATCATCATTAGAGCTTTCTACTTCTGTGCACGTTATCTGTTTTGTTTTCCCACTTATTAATTACCAAAGAAAAGAGGAGTTGTAGACAGCTATCAAATATTTTACAGGTTACAAATATTCATTTATCTATAATCTATAACTGGACTTTGTTGTTACTTGTAAATTCTTAAAGGTAAGCCTTAATCAAATACAGTACACTTGTAAACTGTATTACCAGAATAATAAATTAATTACCATAGCTGTGAAAAAATAAGGTGAAAACGATTAATTATTATTCAAAAATAAAGGTGAAACCTGTTAAGAATTTTATTTTTATATTTTGTTTCTAAAAAATTCAAAGGTTAAAAAGTTAGTTGCTTTATTGCTGGAAGTAATAGTGAGTATAAGATGGTACCATATTTTGTTAAATAAAAATATTATTATTATTATTATTATTTTAATATATTATAATTCTAACTTACATATACAGTTTATCGTTTAAACTGAATACATTTCATTTGCCTATCAAATTAAATTTAAAAAAAAAAAAAAAAAAAAAAAAGGAAAAGAAAGAACAGAAAAGAAAATGAACTTTATTATTACAAAATCTTACAAGAAAAATATAACTGATAATGATAAATAAAGGGGGAAAAATGTGTTAAGCAAACATTTTTCATGATAGAAACGAATCATCTTCATCGTGAGCAAAGAACAGTAAGATTTAGTAACATCGTTAAAGGAAACGTGTTTTGCTTAACAAACATGCGCTCTTGTTACTCAAATATAAATCAGGTTTGTTTTACACAACAAAATGCTTTGACAAGATGTATATTGATAGCTAGGAGATTATCGACTTAAGTCATTGAAAACAAAGTTTCTTTAAGCTTAGTCATAAAATTAATCATTTTGGACAAAGAAATATATATTTCTTGCACGTAGAAGTGTAGAAAAGCACATGTTATTATATTTAGTTTCGTGTACAAATATTAATTTTTAAAATAAATGTTTTTAAGGTATAAGAAGCAAACCAAATTATACTAAAAATACATTAAAATTTTCTGCTTACTGGAATTAACAAAAATATTTAATACATGTTATGTATTTGCTGTATATTTATTTAGATATTAAATATGTATATAAAATTTACCGAAAATAATAAACAAAAAAAAAATAAAAATAAAAATAAAAGAAAGGAAAAGAAAGAAAAAAAAAGAAAAGAAAAGAAAGAAAAAAGAAAAAAAAAAAGTTAAATTTAATATGAAAATTATTCAAGCCAAAAATTCAATACACTCAGTATTAACCTCATTAGCAGGTGAGAATACGGCAAATTCAAAGAAATTATGTAATCCTAACTGTTTTCAGAAGATATGTCAAGCCAGTCTACTCCATAATTTTATACAAAATATTATATATATATATATATATATATAGTAAAGCTTGAAATTATAACAACCAAAATATATTTCTTTGATGTAACATTATTAAATATTGACATAGGTAATTATTCAAACTTGAAAATAAGCAGAAATTTCAATATTAATTTTTAAAAACAGAAAGTATAAACTAATTATAAAGAAATTTCATTTTTCATTTTTTAAATTACAAACTAATAAAGTTTTAGATTGACATGCTGGCAAGAACATACTCCCACCTGTAACCGTTCGGTAAGAAAAAAGTTAACACTCACCACCTGTGTAAGTTGAAATTTCAGCATCCGATTCAGTGCGGTCTTGAAAAGTTTATTAAGCTTCAGAACTTTAAACACATAATTATTACTGCAGATCCATGGATGTCAATTCAATTTTAGATCGGCAGCACGTCGTACACATCCATCCATCAGCAAAACAACTTTCCAAATTTCTTGGCTTTGAGTTGTGAATATAAAAAAGATATAATATGATTCATATTAACTTTAACATTTTCCTTCTTGTTTATTAATTTTGTTAAAGTATTTTTTGTTTATAGATACAACTGTCATTTTTCATATTTCATAATTAATTAAATTATTATTTTTTTAAAGGGGATTTAGATCTTCTTTAAGTGTCTATTCTATACAACTTATTTTATTATTTTTTACAATTATATATATAATTCAAATCCTCCTTTGAAATTAATGCACCATTTCCCAAATTTAAATGATGTTATCTTCTACTAATCCCCTGATTGCGCCCTATTTAATTCTTTATTAATTCATTTTCTAAATATTTCACTTTACTTGTTCTCTTTTGTCCACCAGCGGTCCAGCAATTCTGCGCTCAAAGATGTGAGGTGCCGGGTTCGATCCCATATGGTGGTCGTCGGCCTAGCTATTCGAAGTTTTCCGTGGTTTTCCCCGTAACATGTGTAAATATGGGCTACGACCTCTTAGAAAATCTGTCAGGCCTAGGACCCAAGTGCATTCAATCGGCCTTCATCCCCACAACCCAACGTATAAACTTATTTTATTTTCCGATGAAACTTAACCAATATTTATTATGTCGTACAATTCAAACGTAATTTTAATCTAAAAACTTCTGTTCCCTCCTCTTTTGTATCGTGTGATCCCACACAGTTACTTATATCCATTAGACATCTAAATTACATTCAATGATCCATAAAAAGTACAAAATATTTTAAGAATGTCCGTTAAATGTCCTGGATATCCTGAATTAATTATAGATATCTATTAGATGTTTAATTTTTATGAGCTAATTTACTTTCACATAAAATGAAATATGCTTTCACGCGAAAAATAAAAATATAATAAATATTAAATTTGCTCATGCATATGAAAAAACGACGTTTTTATAACTTTAAAATAAAATAATAATAATAACAATTTAACATGTTTTTTCCGAATTTGTTCCATAACCTTTTCTTGTATAACTTAATTTTACATTCCCCACACCCTTTCTTTTTTGTTTTAAATAGTATGTTTTTGGCACTGACGAATCGCGCTTAGCATGCAAGCTAATTCAGCATTATAATAAAGAGCTTTACTTATTCATTATCCTGGGCAATTTTTTAAAGCTTAATGCTGAAGTAGATTGGGCTTTTATTGCTAAGAACAGTATTTTCGCGACTGCAACTTTAAGCCAAATAGCCGATCAAAAATATAAATAAATTATAAAATATTGAAAAAGTAAAAAGAAAGAAAGAAACAAAAACAGGCACCCTTTTGAGCAATTTCTGTTTTTTAGTACGACAGGATTATTTCTCTCAGAGAGAGATTTTCCGCTGTCACCATTTTGTGGTGTTCCACTTCCAATATTCCAGGATCCCTGCCAGTATCCAATTTTACCTTTTAATTCCTTAAACTATCTTGAAATGTTTAGAAATTTTATTGATAAACTCATCAACCGTGAAAATTAATTTTAAGTAGTTTGGAGTATAATGTTATTACTATTTCTTTTTAATACCAACTACATGAAAAATGCTGAACGGAGAATCGAACCTGAGCATTCCGCTTAACGTGCGGATGCTCTTCCACTGAGCCACCCTAGGTGATAACCAGTTCGACATTTCTCATTATCAATCAGGATGTTCTCAGTGAAACAACATCCGCACACAAAGTGCCGAGCTCGGTTTCGATTCCCGGCTCTGCCATTTTTCACATAATTGACATAAAAAATCAACCTTATACTCCAAACTCCGCATCTTATCCGCGAAATTTTACATTTTTTTTTTTTTTTTTTTTTTTTGAGTTACAAGATAGTAATATATAAATTAGTCCTGCCGTACTAAATTAAATTCTGTCAAAGACCCCCCCCCCCAAAGAAATATATATATATATATATCATCATTATTATTATTATTATTATTATTTATTTTATTTTACTTTTTCTTTTTGTGTGTGTGTGTGTGTTTGTGTCTGATTTTAGAATTTTTTTAATAAAGAGAAATAAAAATATATATATATATATATTTATTTATTTATTTTTTAATATAGTGGCCAGCGAAGCAGGCAAAGCCTGTTAGTACTATATAATAACATTAGTAAGGTCACACTATAGCAATTATCAATATTACGTATTTGCTGTATTTTTTTTATTTTATTTCATTTTAATAATTTTTGTTTTTTACTTTTAACACTTAATATAGTATTTTATGTATGATAAATAGGTGGTTTAATATAGGTGGCCAAAAGCAAACATTTTTTATTTTTATATGACTTTATTTGTACTTTTAAATTACGTAAAAATATATTTAATATTCATATTTATCATGTAAATTTATTTTGCCTCACAAATTTGTAAGTATTCCTAAAGATCTAATTGAATGGGTGGACGGATCTGTAAAAATGTGTACGGACAAGTAAAATCTTAAAATTTCTGGTTCTGCGGACCAGTGTCTCAATTTTCTTAACTTTTACCCCTGCTTCATATTTAGTACTGAATGCAGGATATTTCTTGACGCATCTATCACCCACTCGATAGGGAACTATTCTATTTTTATGATCCTGATCCTATTTATATTTTTTTTTCATACTATATTTTAAAATGCGGTTGTTGTGTTATAATATATGTAAATAACTTTTGAAATAATTTAATTCATTTCTAAAACAACTTTTGAAGCATAATAAAGTTCGATAATGTAAAATTTATTATTTTCGTTTTAATAGTATACATTACATTGCGCTTATGTAAATGGCGAACGTTATACATATACGTAAATTATTGTCTTAGAGATGCAAAAATTTGCAAGCACATGCATAAAAATATAATGTTATTCATTATATTAAAAATTTTTAAAGACTATTTAATTAAAAAAGAAATAATTTTCAAAGTAGAAACTTAAAAAAAAAAAAAAAAAGTAAAATGATTCTTGCTAATTAGTTAATATTTTTCTCTAAATTCGACATTATTATAGTTTACCAATATAGTCTAAACATACTTGGTTATTATTTTATTAAATCAGTGAAAGTTTTCTCTTTTTTTATGTTCTTATGTCTGAAAGACGAAAATTAATGCAAATTTCTAGCATTCAAGTATAAAAATATTTTTTAAAGAATTATATTAACAACGAATCCATAAAATGATTGCACGTATTTTGAATATCCTGTTCAGCTATAATAACGTAAAATAATACGGGGGTTGAGGTAAAAATTAGTTAACAGGGATTATTCTAAATATTAAAAAAAATAATAATAATAATTTTATTTCATTAAATTTAAATAGGTTTCGTGAAATTTTAATGTACTTAATAATTTTAATCAGGGGTCTACACTGTTATATTTTATTTTAAATATCACTTTCATTAGTATTATTTTTTTAATAAACAATCTCCGTGTTATTCAGTCATAAATAGTAGATAGTAACAGCAAACGATTACTATTTTTTTTAATAGAAAATGTGGTATTAAAAAAAAAAAAAAGATGCTGACCACCGTTTATTACACACACACACACACATATATATATATATATATATATATATATAATTCTAAAATAGCAATTTACAAAAAAGTTTTCAAACGTTCACCATCCATAGAACAGTTATATTCAAATTAATGTTAATTGTATTAACAGAGACATCAACTATTGAATAGAGAATAGAACAATCGAAAACTTCCCACACTATATATTAATAATCATATGTAAAAAATAATGAAATGTTTCGAACGACAAGAAAAACAAATGATAATAATCAATAAACTGTTTGATTTAGAATCACCATAAAATTAAGCGAGTTCCGCTGAAGTAGCAAGCGCTTGTAGTAAATTAGTTATAAATCTTCTGCTTTTCATTGAACGAAATGTTTTCATGAGATATATAGTGATAATTAAGAAAATTATGATACTAAATCTCTGAAGCAGAGTTTTTTTACTCAAACGTAAAATTAATCACTCTTATAAATGAATTTCATGTTTGATTGATAAAAATTAGAGGGAAAAAATGATGTGAACGTTCAACATTATTACATAATAGATGAAACTTTTAATATTAAATAGTTAAAAAGGTATATTGTATATTGTTGCAAACAGAATTCACGAATACTCTTTTTTTAGTCAATATAATAATAAAAATTATTTCATTAAAAAATAGCATTTAAAGAGAAAAAAAAAAAAAAAATCATTCTAATCAGTGATTTGGTGGTAATAGAAAAATTTAAAGTATTTCCAAAGAATTAATTCTATAATAAAAATAAAACTTCTGTATATTAGAAATATTTAACCAGCATTTATAACTTTTCATACTATAGTATGGTAGTGAAAGTATTGTACTTCTGTAAAATTTTAAAATTGAGTTTTTGCTATATTTACACATTTTTCAGGGCCTTGAATTCGAAAACAAGATTTTTAAAGATTGCTCTATGTGTGTGTATGTGCGTCATTAAATCTGTCTGCCTGTGCGTGTGCGCAGTGCCTGATTTAAGGCAGGGCATTCGGGGCATGTGCCCTGGGCCCTCACAGTGAAGGGCCCCCAAGAAATTCCATCATACATTTTAAAAAATAGTTAAATTGAAAAGGTTCCAAATTTTGCTGTAATGATCGTTGTTTTTTGTTTTTTCGTCAATGTATGGAGGAATTACTGCGCTGTTTTATAAATCGGTGTGATGATCTTTCAAGGAAACTATCAACTCATCAAATAAATTGCAATATTTTTCGCTAAACGCAAATACAACTGCATACTACCAATACTTGCATTTGCATTCCAATCTTTTACCAGGGCTAACTAAATCCGAGGCACACATCGCAATGCAGGTACATGAGGGCGACGTTTGTCGATCCGATAGATAAGCCATGGATATTGTTTAGCCTTACTCTTACCAACAAAATGAAAAGTGTAGTGAATTTTTTGACGGTTGAATCAGAAATAAGTGGTTTGTTGTGTTTGTTGTACTATTAAAGTACGAGAAAAAGGGGCCCATTGAACATGAGTGCTCTGGGCCTCCAAGTGAGTAAATCGGTCCCTGCGTGTGCGTGTGAAAGTCGGGGAGCGGGAGTATATTAGCATCATATTTCTAAAGCAATTATTAATAGGGGGATTAAACTCGGCAATGAAAATCTGACATTCCATAAACAACTTTTTTAATAAAATCAGATACATGGTTCGTATACATAATCGTACAAAATATTTCGAATGCATATAAGGAAGAAATTTTCCTTTGGTATTCTTTAAAATAGTTAGACTACACTAAAACAACTAAGCAAAGTTAAATTATTACAATTGTTAAGGTAAAACAAGGGGTGTCTGCACACAATTTACAGAATAATCATAATAAAAGAAATATAAATATTAATTTTTCACTAAATTATCAATTAAAAATTTTGACTTCATTTGTTTTTCACGCATTTTTGTTACGATTTTATTGTTACGATTTTATTTAATTGAACAAATTTTGTAAATCCAAGAGAGTTGTTTTGCGCAATTTAACCTTTCAGTATTGTTGTAATTACGCACATTTCAACGCAGTTAATAATACTTACTTTTAAATTGTTAACAACAATAATAATTATATTTAAATAACACTGTTGTAAAACTTTTGTAAATAAATACCATTTTATTAAGATAATTAAACATTACATATATATATATATATATATATATCTATATATATATATATAATGGATTCTAATTCAGTAATGCAAATCAGTATAAAATTTAGCACACAAGAGATACATTGCTTTGTTAATCAGTAAGTGTATATATGGATACATATACACATGCTTTGACCTATTTAGAATTAAACCATTATATATATATATATATATATATATATATATATATATATATATATATATATATATATACATACATATATATTGCTTTGTTTATCAATAAATGAATGTATATATGAATATGCATATACATGCATGCTTCACCTATTTAGGCTGAACCCTTTATGTATGTATTTTATTCATGCATTCGTAGTTAAAAACCTTTTCATGGGAATGGTTACTATTCACGAAATTACAAATGTTTTTGTATTCTCATTGCATTATATAATTTCTAAAGTTTGTTTGCAATTCATCTAAAATAGGTTTTAAATTTCGTTATAAAATTTGCATATTGTTTTTAAAAACCTACTGAAATTTTAAAAACACCTAAATGAATGGTTATATCTTTATGTTTGTACAATGCATTGTTATACAAATGCTTCGGGTATTTTTAAAAGGTTTATATTAATAATTTAAATTTTTTAATGATACAGAGTAGTTGCAAATATCATACTATTTAATCAGTTTGTTGTGAACTTCTTCTTTATTGCATTAACCAAATCCTGACCGTAACAAATAAAGAAGGACATGTACATCCGTCTCCAAAGTTTTAAAACATTTCATATTAGGTAATTTATAAATTTAAACAAAAATATAAGTCGGTTATAAATCTTGCTACACTTCTGATCTGGAATATACTTCAAATCAGTTTTTTTTCTTCCATTATTTATCTATTTATTTCACAAAATGATTAAACGTAACGACTGATGATTAACTTACCCCATAATTAATTTTAATTACGGAAAGAATACATTGTACAAAATACCATTATGTACATATTAATTGAGATATCTGATTAGTTTTGTAGTAATAAAGAAATTTTCAAAATTAATAGTGACTTTCTAAATGTATGTATTTCTGTTATGTAGCTAAACATGTAATAAATATAATATTTATCAATAAAAGTCATCTTAGCGAGTATTGAAAACGTGATTTAATATCTAGTATCAAACTGTGTTTAAGGTATGTAAACAAATAACGTAAATCCAGGTAATCTAGAAAAGATTATCTTATATATGATATTACATAATCTAAATCAGTTTGTGAGAAACACTTCGACAGGAAGCAATATTAAATAATAAACGTTATACGAAAAATATTTTTTTTTTTTTTTTTTTTTTTTTTTAAAGAATGAAATAGATATATTTTTTAAACTTGTTTACACATTTTTATAACTGTTACCTTAAGGTAGAAGTGAAATTTGCTAAATTGATTTCTAATAGTAAATTCTCATAAAGAAATTCATATTTAAACCCTCATAAATAATTTTATGTTTGAGTGCTGAAATTTCATGCTTTTTACGTTATCTAAACCATGTATATGGTAGAAAGATCCCGGTTAAATTTTCAAAATTGAGTTTTTGTTATTGTATTTACACGTTCTAGGGTCCCTGAATCCCAAAAACATATCTTAGCTTTTGGTCTCTGTGTGTGTATCTGTGTGTCTGCCTATCATATAGTGATGCTATACTAAACTTTTCTATGAGATCAAGCAAATGTTTCAAGTACAGTGACATCCAAGAGAATTTAAATACGTTACGTCTATGGCGAAATTTCTGATAAATACAATATAACATCTATAGCCTAACCTAAACAAAATGGAATTAACATAATTTTTACTACATGCATAGAAGCATCTTTTGTGTAGATTGTGATATGGAAATCATTCATCGTTCAGTTACAGGGCTACACAAAATATTTATTACATTCGGACTATACACTGAAATTCCTTGAAGTGTGTGTAATTTTGTGTTAAATGTCTTTCATATAAAACTAAATTTAAAACAACAACATGATGTGCATATTTTTTACAAAAAAATATACACAGCTACCCAAAATTAAGCTGAACGTTCTTTTTTATTGAATGTGATTGTTGGAAGTATTTTGATATACTTTATTATGTTAGACAAACACTGCTCAGGAAGGAAAATTAATTTTTCATACACATACACTGAGCAAAGTATTTTTTTAAGTTCTATATTCAACATTTTTTTTTTTTTTTTTTTTGTATAATATCACGCTTTGAGGAATTCTGATTACAAAAGACAATTTTTTAGAGGTTGATCTGTATGTATATCTGTTATTAGAATAACTTAAAAGCAAATAACTTCACGATGTTCAAATTTGGTATTTTGAAGTTCGTACTAGGTTGAAAATTGTATTAAAATTGACAAGTTTAAAATCAAATTAATAACATCCTTGATTTAAAAAAAGAAGAAAAAAGATTTAGGCACTATAATTGAACGGAAAGTTGAGGAGGGCATCCTCCTCCTCACACAGAATTCTATGTCAAATAAAACTGATCCTAAACCAATTTAAGATTTTTTAAAAAGCAGATTGAAGTTTATTATCTTACATTATTGATCTTTCAACTTAATCTGCAATTTACCTTATAATACTGGAATGCAAGGTAACAGAAAGTCGCGTGAATATTCGAGCATATAAATATTGAAAAAAACAATCTTATTAATGAATTCCCAATTTGATATCCAAATTTTTTTTTAAATATATTGGCAAACCATAGTAATGCAAAATAGATGGAATATAGTATCAACAACGAGAAATCACGTGGTTCGCATTTATTATTATCACATTCCAATTGTACGTATACTTTTAACATGTACGCACACGTATGGTTTATTTTTCAAAATTCTTTGCCAATGTTATTCCATAATCGACAGACAGAAGGACAGAATGAAAGACGAACAGACTAATTGAATTATAATCACTATTAAACGTTTTTCGAAAGTGTTTAAAACGCTCAACACAAACGGAAATGCAATTTCATTAATCTCCAATTATACCCGTTAATGCATTTCAATAATTTGTGTAGCCGTATAAGCATTCCACATTCTGTTGAAATCATTCCGTAGTAAACTTATATAACATATATCATTTTAAAAAACTTCTGATAATATTTATGAGCGTTAGATGCGGACAGAATAACAGAAATACAAATAGATAGATTAATTCAAATCATAATCACTCTTAATCATTGTTTGAAAGAGTTAAAAAATTCTTAATAAAAACGAAAATGCAATTCCAGCATTTTTTAATTCTAGTCCTTAATATATCTGAATACTTTTATGTTGCATTTTGAATCTTAATGCTAATTGTTTTTACACTTTAATTTTTTTTAATTGTTAATTAGTAACAATAAATGTCCATTTCATTATGATTTGTGCAAAAAAGAAATATTAAAATACAGTTTATAGGAATACTTATCGTAGAACGCAGCACTTTGGAATCCTTTTGAGTGTCCCTATACACAAACTAGTGATGTCATTTATTTTATTTTCAATAGAGAACATTGGTTAGTTCACTTGAATTGTACATATTACTTTTAAAAAATTCCAAGTATATTTACAGAAGTTATAGTGCGAACAGACAAACAAACCGAAATAAATACTTTTAACACTTTATTGGAAATGAATCAAAATAGTTGACAAGAAACATTTAAAAAAGTTTTTAAAAATTAAGAAAATTAAACTTTTGAAATTGTTTATTAAATATTTTTCGATAAACTTTAATATACATAATACTGTACCATTACTATGCATTATCTACACAAATTTTCATTTCTTGAAAATAATAATTTGCAAAATTATTTTATAACGTCCATCATCCATTTAAAAAGTGACATTAATAAGTTATCATTCATAAACATTCTCATAGTAAATGCTATTATATAATTTAATTCAAATGCAACCCAAAATAGAACTTTATAGAAATACTCAATATTAATACATGTTTACTTCATTAAATATCGAAATTTTAATTGAATTCAAAATTTACTAAGGGAAAAGCACAATATAATGAGAGCAATCGCATTACTTTTAATTGAATTATTCAATAAATTTAAACTCAGTTTATACAGATCCTCTTATCAGTCGATAATAATTTAAATTCGAATATACTTTATAATTTTAATAATATCCGCTTCCCCAAAGAATTACTCACTTTAAATAAATTCATCTACATAATTTTCACATTTCGAAATAGCATCTGTATTAGACAAGTGAATATGCGCAGAAGATAATATTTCAGCATTATTCAGATGCCTTATAATTTACCTTTAATGATCTTAAATACTCAAGGTATAATTTGAAATCCAAACTGAATACTTAAACTGTAACATTATCCAATTGTGAATTTCCATTTCAAATTCAAAATATAGATTAAGCTGGAATATATAAAAATGCTTTATCGCTACCGATTTTTTTAATATAAAAATAAATAAATAATAAATACAATAGTTCCCAAAATATAGAAATATAAACATAAATTACTTTCTTTGCTATCCATTGCATTTTTAAGCTGATAAAAAATATAATTATGCAGCTATTATTTATTTATCTATATTGAATTGCAACTATTATTTATTTGTCTATATTGAATTACAATTATATTGAGTGTCTTCATAATGATACACACAAATTTGAAAGTTTCTATTGCATAACAAAACTGAAATGACATAAAGAAAAATATCATGTACAGTATACATTTCAGCACAGTACAAACATACAATAAAAATTCAATATTCTTTAAAATTATGCCTTTTCATTGCCTTAAGATGTAATGTTTTTAACCATTTTTTTTTCTGTTATGCATATTATAATATTGAGATATCTTCTCTTTTGATTCAAATTACAATATTTCAGTATAAATTAAACTAATTTCAAAACCCATGGGAAATTTCTAAATGTTTTTGTTGGTTTAAATGGGTCCACAGAGTGAAAAGCAGAGTCTTTTACACAATCCCAACATTTAATAATATAGAAAAGAAGAATAACATAATGCTGACATTTCTTGCCGCACGCTTCTTGCCCAAAGCTTTCTCGTACAGACTCATATAAACCTCTCTCTCTCAGAGAAGCGAAGATGCGCTGTTGATTACGTAATACAGTTACGTCACATCTGACGTCATGACAGGTGTGCGCTAGTTAACAGATGATATGAGGAAACATGCATTGAAATCCAACATTTATCCTTTTTCAATAAATGTTTCGAAAATAAAACATATTTATACATTATAATAGCATATTAAAAATTACAGAACATTATTTTTATGCAAAAGTTACTTAAAATGAGAAAAGTGTTAGTAAAGAAATAGAATTATAAGCAAATAATTATGGTTAATACAATAAAATAAAATATGTAAAATATAAGCAGTTAATTTCTTAATGAAAACACAGTTTAAATATTTTTTTTAAGTTCATCAGTCCTGAGTATTAAGTCCTATCATATCACAACATTTTTCATGTTTATATGCATTTAAACTTTTTGTTAAAATATCTGCAGGTTGTTCATCTGATGAAATATATTTAATGTCTATTAGTTTATTATTGTAAACTTCTCGCACAAAATGATGACGAATGTCAATGTGCTTAGAGCGATTGTGATGAACAGGATTTCTTACTAATCTCAGTGCGGATTGATTGTCGCACATGATTGCAGTCGGACTTGATACAATTTCAGGATCCAATTCTTTTAAGAAATTTCTAACATGAATTGTCTCTTTTGCGGATTCGGACAGAGACATATATTCAGATTCTGTTGTGGATAGAGCAACGGTGCGCTGCTTTCTAGATTCCCAAGAAATAGGTCCACCGGCATATTTAAAGACATATCCTGTATATGATTTTCTATCATTTATATCCGATGCCCAATCGGCATCAACAAATGCTGTCAATGGTTTATCGTCTCTGTAATACACAATTCCTAAATTTCTAGTGCCATTGAGATACCTTAGTATTCTTTTAGCAGCTATCCAGAGTGGTTTTCCTGGATTGTTATTAAACCGACTTAAATAATTTACAGCGTGGGTGATATCTCGTCTGGTAGCAACCGACAGATACATAAGAGAACCAATTAATTGTCTATAAGGAATTTTTGGCATGTATGATTTCTCTTCTTCTGTATTTGGACACATTTGTTTAGTTAATTTTACACTGTTATCTAAAGGTGTATTTATCACTCTAGAATCTTCCATATTAAATTTATTTAATAAATATTCAATGTATTTCTTTTGTGTTATATTGATGCTGTCCCTATCTTGATTAAATTCAATGCCTAAGCAATAATGCAGAAGGCCCATATCTTTCATTTTGAAAGATTCTGCTAATTTATTTCTAATATCAAAATAGTGCTCTTCACTTTTAGTGAGACAAATTAAATCGTCGACATAGACGATTATAATAGCATCAAAAGTATATTTTGAGTAATAGACACATTTGTCGGAATTCAAAGGGTTAAATTTCATTTTTTCTCAATTTCTCATCTAATTTCTTAAACCACTGTCTTCCTGACTGCTTAAGCCCATACAAAGATTTTTTTAATAAACACACTTTATTTTCGTGTATATCATTTTCAAAAAATTCAGGAAGCTCCATAAAAATTTCTTCATGTATATCACCGTTAACATATGCCATAATGAAATCTAACTGGTATGCTGTGAAACCATGCTGGATAGCATACGCGATTGCAGTTCTTATAGAACTTAATCTGGCTACTGGTGAAAAATTTTCCTCAAAATCTATACCTTGTTTCTGTGAACACCCTTTGGCAACCAATCTGGCCTTAAATTTTTCAATTTGACCATCTGGTTTGAATTTTGTTTTTAAAACCCATTTACACCCAATTACCTTTTTATCTTTTGGTCTATCTACAATTTCCCAAGCGTTTTGCTTAACTAAAGAATCATATTCTAATTTCATCGCGTTCTCCCAATTTTTAGCATAATCTCCATTTAGAGCGTCGATCACGCCGGGATTAATTTCAATAAATGAGTTATCAGCTAATTGAGAAGTTTCATCTTTATATTTTGTATCTGTAATATATTCCTTACAAGATTTTTGAAAGTTCCAACTTTTAATTTTTTTAGGTCTGCCGGGACCATGTTTAAAAGGAGGATTATTTTTATTAATCCCTTCCTCTTGTTTGCATATACCGTCAGCACTCTCCTCCCCTCCACTCACATCTTCTACGTTCCCCCCTTCAGAAAGAGAGTCGCTCGCTTCCCCCCTTTCCAAAAAGAGAAACTTTCTCCGTTGAATTCAGGGGGATGGGAAATCGATCCGTTGTTTCCCCCTTGTGGATGCTTGTGCTTTCAGTAGGAAAAAGAGTTTCATTTTTAATAATACAATCATTGCATTTATTCTCAGACGGAAAAATTAATTCTAATTGATCAGTAGTGGCTGAATCATTTGTTTCAAATTCGTCTATAAATCGAACATCACGACTTATGATAATTTTTCTGGTATCCTTATTCCATAATCTGTAAGCGCGTGATTCATTTGAATAGCCAACGAATATATGTTCGTGTGACCTAGCTTCAAACTTCCCTTTTGATTTTTTATTTAGAACAAAACATTTCTGTCCGAAAATTTTAAAATAGTTAACAGTCGGTTTATAACCGAAAAACAATTCAAAAGGTGTTTTATTTTCTTTAATTTCTTTAGTGGGACACCTGTTTCTAATATATGCAGCGCAATTTACTGCTTCAGCCCAGAATGTATTTGGAAGGTTTGATTGCATTAATAAACACCTCGCCATTTCGCATAATGTACGATTTTGTCTTTCAATTCTAGAATTTTGCTGAGGTGTCATTGGAGATGAATATTCGCGTTTAATACCGCATTCTTCAATATATTTATTGAATTCCTCGCCACAATATTCCAAACCATTATCAGTATGCAGTATTTTAATTTGTTTTCCTAATCGATTTTCGACTGCCGCTTTATATCTCCGTAACGCGTACTTAGCTTCATCTTTTGTTTTTAGAAAATTGACTTCAATGTAACGAGATTTATCATCCAAAAAAGTAATAAAGTAACGTGATCCGCCATGGGATTTAACATTTATAGGGCCACATAAATCAGAATAAACTACTTCTAATAATTCCTTACTATGAAATTTGTTTTCTTTAAAAAATGGTTTCACAGTTTGTTTAGACTAAATGCATACTTTACAATCTTTTAAAGAATCTTTTTCATTAAAATTTAAATCTCTTAACATATTTTCAGATTTTAATAATTTTAAATCTTTTTCATTTAAATGTCCTAATTTTAAATGCCATTTATGAAAGTTGCTTACCTGAGTTGATGCAGCTATATCCACCTGCGGCTGAAAAAAATATAAATCACCTTTTCTCGTAGCACTTATAATAAGAGAGCCGTCCTGCTCCGTAATTTTTGCACCTTTTTCGGTAAATACAACTCGGCAGTTGTTTGCAGTAGCTTTTGACATAGACATTAAATTGCATTTCAATTTTGGAACGCACAAAACATTTGTTAACTTTAAATTGGTTACACCATGATTACCGGGAACTTTTAATTTGACTGTTCCAACACCTGTGATCTCTGCTGTTTCATATACAGCTAATTTTATAAATGATCCAATTCTAGGTTCAAAATCTGTAAACAAATTTTTTTCATGAGCCATGTGTGATGTCGAACCGCTGTCGAGACACCACTCGGAATGTTCTTGGAAAGAGTTACTGGCTGCCATCGTGAACTCTGTACTATCTTCATCCATAAAAGTTCTTTCTTTGTATTTATTCGATGAAGTGAATTTTCTGTCTGAGATCTTCTTTCGGCATTCTGAGGCTTTATGCCCTACTTTTGAACACTAATTGCATTTGAAGATTGCATAATTCCTCGCGCCGTACGTGTTCTTGTTCTGAACAGGCTTTAAGATTTCTCTTTTGTTCTTTTCAGGAAGATTTTTCTTGTGAGTTGTAAAATACGCATTTGACGATTCTTGATGCTTTTTATTTTTTCTTGATTCATATTCTTCCATCATTTTAATTTTTAGAGCTTGAGGCTGCGGCAGTTCATCTCTTGCTTCGATGGCGCACCTGAAATTTTCATAACTGTCAGGAATACTGTATAAGAGCAAAATTGATAATAGATCTTCGGCTACTTGAATGTCCATTTCTTTTAGCTTGTCCACTATATCAAAGAAAATATTGAGGTGACGGACATATTTTCACTATCGTTCATTTTCATAAAGAGTAGCTGCTTCAATAGGGTGGCTTTCTTTGCCGGTCCTCTCGATTCGTAAACTTCTTTTAATTTATTCCATACTTCATTTGAGGTGGTACAATCAGTGGCGTAGCGTAGGTTTGGAGCGCCCGGGGCAGTCCAAAATTATGCGCCTCTCTCCTTCCGGTGATGGTGTAAGTGTTAAAGCAAACTGACTGTGTAAGAATCCTAGGCCTGCATAGATTGCCGTCAAGGGGCTGTCTTTCTAAGAGATCCTATCCCGCATTCTCACAAGTTTCAGTGAAAACCACGAAAAAATTAGAACTGCTAAGTTGGCGAGTACGACCCGAGTTCGAATCGGGCACTTCCTTTCTCCTAGCTTCGACAGAAGACCTTCTTGGATATTAGTGGCTTTCGTCCGAGATTATGGAGTTAAATATGTACAGAGAAAAAACTATATATATAAATGATTCAAAAGCTATTTATAAATTCGCAATTTGTTCATAAAATACAATTACTTCCCTTCCAGTCATCAATACTTTCCTTTTTCATAATTATAAAAAATTACATCTTTGTTATCTATGAATAAAAAGGTTTCCAAATAGTAAGAAAAGAAAAAAAAAAAAAAGTACCTTATAAAACAAATAAGTTATTTCCACCCAGTTAGAATTATAGCTGAATCATTACATAAATTACACTCTCAAAATATGTAAATCTTTTTCAATTGGAAATATTGATACTGTCAGTTAGTCTTTCTTTGATCATCATTGAGCGTTTATATGTATTTTATTAATTTAATTTTTAAAAGCTTCTATCATCTTGCATTGTTAATAGTAATTCTTAAGGGAATTGATAATAAAACAATAACATAACGTTAATTGAACTTTTTTGAAGCTTTTATTCAGCTATTCAGGGTAATAAATTTAAAAGTATCGTCGTAGAAATACTCAATTCTGAATAGACTTCTTTAAATAAAGTGATAAGTCGTCTAACAAAATGTCATAAGTATGACGTTTAAGTCAAAATATTTGAAACATAAATGCTGGATATATCGAGCAATTTTGTACATCTAACGAAGTTTGAACTTACAGAAAACCTAATGACTCATAAAGTGTATTAATTTCTGTTGACTTTTTTTTTTAAGTTGCTTGGTTACTAAACTTTTTAAGTTTTTCCCGAATAAAATATACTATTCACAAAGTAAGGATAATACTATGAAGAACTGACATAGAGGCTATAACAGTATAGAAACTCTTTGCGTGTAAAATGCATTAAAAAAGGCTATTATTTACACACTGTCTTTTAAATATCTCAGTTTCTTGAGATCGAAGCTCGTTTAATTTTTTTTTGTTTGTGAGGGCAATCTCTATGCAGCATTCAACAACAATCTGCTAATATATTAACATTCCATCGACTCTGATACTCCCTTTACATTTCTCGATAACTTAAGGAAATGCCTCTCTTCCTTCACTCACATCGTCTAGATTTTTAG
Organism: Salticus scenicus; assembly: GCA_963930645.1. Taxonomy (NCBI): domain Eukaryota; kingdom Metazoa; phylum Arthropoda; class Arachnida; order Araneae; family Salticidae; genus Salticus; species Salticus scenicus. Next base: position 338,259,633 of record OZ005652.1, on the reverse strand, counting down.
GGAAATAAGTGAGATGGGAGTTGAAAAAGTAGAGTTTTAAACTCATTTCTGTCAAAAAAAAAAAAAAAAAAATCTGTCCAAAACCGTATGGGATGGAAATTTTTGAATATTCTTTTCTTAATCAGCATCTAGAAACACATCCCATCTCATCGCAAACCTGTATTATCGATATCAGTATTTTTTTTTTCTGATCAGTACTATGTTACAGAATACTTAATAGTTCAGACTCGAAAATTAGGCAGAACCTTCTCAGCCTTTTCCATTATTTCTACAGCAGAAGGAGGCCCCACCAGTAGCTGAGTGGTTCTACTCTCGAAACTGGTAGACAGGAAGTAACGGATTTGATTTCAAGTCGCGGTCGTCGACTATTCGGAGTTTTCCGTGGTTTTCTCTGACACTTGCATATATAAAGACTAAGTTCCCTTAGAAACACCTTCATAGAGGGCCTCTCATCCAGGTCATTGTCAATCGGCCTTGCTTTCAAACACCAAAGATCATCTACAACAAAGTGTGAATAATTTAAAGACCTTGTATTTGCAGCTTGTTCTGAAGTTCCTGGAACCTTATACACTAAGATAAACTCTGCCTTTTTTCTTTACGATTTTTATTATAGTCGTATCTATTTGTTTAGAATCATGACAAAATTTATCTGTACAATATTTATTATTAAAAAAAAAATAATATGAAATTTATTTGCAATCGCTCAAAAGGTGGTGCTGTTGTACCGTGCTCTTCTGGATTTTGTGATAGTTATATAATTTAGCACCTATGGAATGAAACTGTATCAAATTTTATATATAAGGTTTTTAGTATTTTTTTTCTTTGGTCAATTTTTAGTAGAAATGTTTATTTATATTAATAAATAAAAATGATAAAGAATGTCACTATCAAAATCTGATTGTAAAAAACTACCCATTTATGGATTTGGAAATTTCAGCGCCTCTTTTCAGCAATCATCTTGTTAACAACTGGCAGATGATGACCCTTTTATATGAATTTCTGAACTAACAAGTTACAGACGCAAAGGGTCCAGTATTTGATTATAAGGTAGGCTTTTGTTATATTGATCAGTATATTAGCGCTTTATGGACGCGAAATAAGAAGGGCCGCTTACAGTTATTGCCATACTATGAATGTATAGAGGCGTAGAGCTCAACGTCCAGTAGAAACTTTGACAAAAGTACTTGGCCAATTTATGAATATAAGATGTAAAAATGAGAGGAGAGTTCATTTAAAGTACGCGCCCACATTATAATAATCACAGGGGGAATAATTTAAAGCTATGATGCGCATAATTTTTTTTCATTTTCCTCAAGAAACCTATGGTTAGCCAGAGATAATTTTAGAAGGGTCTAATAAAATTGTAAACATTCAGAAATTTATCACAATGATAATTTTTAGTTTTTAGAAAAGCAGTATTTGGCGCCTCCTAAAATTATGCGCCCGGGGCAAGCGCACCCCTTGCCCCCCGCACGCTACGCCACTGGGTACAATGTTTAATATGACACAACTCACTTGGGGTAATTGCTAGGATTAAATCGGCTCTAGCTTTACGGTCAATTTAGAGCCATTTTTCTTCGTCTTCGGCGCCTTCATCGGGCTTAATTTTCGTTCCGTTAGCATAACTCCAGTGATCATTCTTGATTAAAACAGCTTCTATCTGAAGCTTCCATGTGTCAAAATTGTTTTTGGATAACTTTTCTATATTTAATATTTGCGACATATTTAATCAGCTATAGTAGCTTCGTTATAAAAACAGAATCAAAAATACTTTCGATTTCAGCCCTTAGGCTTAACAGTAAGTCGCACTTTCGTTTTAGCGAATGTTAATTTAAATTTTTAAAAAGTCCGCAGTAAGATGCGTGTCTCTGGGCACATAACCATTGTTGGTTTATATGGGTCCACAGAGTGAAAAGCAGAGTCTTTTACACAATCCCAACATTTAATAATATAGAAAAGAAGAATAACATAATGCTGGCATTTCTTGCCGCACGCTTAGCAAAGCTTTCTCGTACAGACTCATATAAACCTCTCTCTCTCAGAGAAGCGAAGATGCGCTGTAGATTACGTAATACAGTTACGTCACATCTGACGTCATGACAGGTGTGCGCTAGTTAACAGATGATATGAGGAAACATGCATTTAAATCCAACAGTTTTTGTCTAAGTATCAATTTTATTTTCATAACATACCTTTTCACATAGTCTTTGAATTGGAATTTTCCTCTACTGGTACATGAAATTCAAAATAAGGGAAGACATTCTATAATTAACAATTGAAAAAAAGCTTTTATAGACATTCATAAATAGACACAACTGATTTATGCGATACCATTACAAAGTCACAAACATTCAGTGTTCCAGAGTGGCATACATGTCGCTATAAATTTATGACCGTGGTTTTGTAATGATATCAGATTTTGCGGTTGTGTGTTGTTATGAATGTACTATTCGTTATTTAAATTGCGAGAAATTCATATAATAACACAGGTCTGCTATCAATTTCTTAAAGGTGGTTTTATGGATATTTATTTTGGATAAAACATTCAAAAATTTCTTTTATGTACAATTTTGACAGAAAATAGGATCTTTTAACAGATATGAGATTAAAGTTTCACATTTGTAACTCCCATATAAGTTATTTTCCGAAAATCTAAATGATGTGAGGGAAGAATAAAGAGAGAGAACTATTTTATCAAGACATCAGGGAAGTGAACTAGAGGTATCAGGGTCAATGGAGTGTTAACATGTTAACAGATTATTGTTGTATGCTCCATAGTCACCCCCTCCCCCTCAAGTTCTTCACGCCATGCACAAGAGAAAATGCTCTAAATGGGGATTCGATGTAAAGGAATGCATTTAAAAATAATGTATTTTATGCATAAATAGTGTCGAATTTGTTATGTGCGTGAAATCATCCGATCTTCACCCTTACTTTGTAAAAAGCTTTTATTTGATAGAAAAAAAAATAACAAGTATTTCTGAATTCAGGATATCAAAACACATTAAAGACACTTAAATCAATGAAAAAAAAATGAAAAGTGTAATTTTGCAGATTTGTGTTGTACGGGATAAGGCGCATCAGGCATTTTGTTGCCTGTTAAGGTTACCACATGTACCCAAGGCTTTCCGTAGATAAAAAAACGGCAGCCATTATTTCTATCGTCTTGTACTACTTTGGAGTTACTTTTTTAATCATTTTTCATAATTTTAGCTCGGTAAATTATCAAATGGGAGAGTGTTTAGTGGTAAACAGCTATAATCACTCAAGAAAAGAACATAGAATGGTCAGATTTCCATAAGGTAATTTAGAAAGAATAAAATAGTATAACTTTTATTTAGTTACATTTTTCTTTGTGTTTTTCACATGTTCAGTTGTAAAAATACAAAAAAAGAAAAAAAAATGTGCTGTTTTAATCATAATATTTATGCTAATAATCATAAATGAATAAAAAAAGATATTTTATTACTGTGCGTTTGAGTTTTGGCGACATTTTCCGGAGTCGCCAAAGTTGTTTTGCTTCCGCGTCGTAATTACGTTTATTTTAAGGTTCGTTTTTTTTAAATGAATAGTATCTGCTAGAAATAGCAGAAAAAATGAGTAAATAAATAAAGATTTTCCATTTTTAATCAATAAGCTGTTTTTTTTTTTTTTTTTTTTTTTTTTTTTTCCTTTTTCAAAAAGTTATGATTTGTATTTGAAACAGACAGAAGCAGTCCTAACAACAAATCTTAACCCCAGTATATCCACACAATATCCTGAGGATGAAAAAACATACCAAGAATGTACTGTTGGTAGGGATATTACTTGTTGCTAATTGGTCTTGACCGATCGTAGCTTCAGATCAAGATTTCTTAAAATCGCTAGTTAAGCGATAAGGATGCCAAGTGGGAAAGCTGCCCTCATCCGAGGCAATAAAATGGAGGCGATGCGCCGGCCTATATATTTTATTTAAGCTAGTACGGGCAGCTGTAACAATATGACGTAATACCTGTGAAATGACCTACTGAGGTGCGCACGTACCTAAGTAGATGCTGCTTCCTCTGTGTTCGAGAACCAGAGTAAATATCAGAGTCTAAAGACGGATCCTCGAGAGTGATCCCGCTTTGAGTTTGTGTTTTATAATAAATCATCAATTACAGTCCATTTCATTTAATTATACCTATTTGAAAACAAACTTTGTATTGTAAAAAAATAAATAAATAAATAAACTGCAAGCTCAGAAACTGTAAGAAGGAGGATCTCAGGCAAACAGCCTCAGAATTAGGAGAAACTGTTTCTGAAAACTTATCAGTCGCTGACTGAATTGAGCTAATTAAAAACAAAAACATTATAAAACTGACATATGGTTTGAAAAAAAGTGTATAAATACTACAATTGGACATCGTAAAAATAAAGAAATAAATTCAACGAATTACATAATTTAGAACAAATTAAATTAGAACAATCGAAATTAATACGATTGTGTTCAGAAACACAAACTGAAACCAATAGTGAGAGTAAATATGAATTTCATAATTCTTTAGATTCGTCAGTGAAAAATGTAAGAATTCTGACTGTAAAAATGACTACTAGGCTCGAGGGTTGGGCTTTCGTTTTCTCATTGAAAAAAAAAAAAAAAAAAAAAAAAAGAGAGATAGTTAGGTCGCTAAAAATTGGTACATGGAGGTTTCTGATACCTAGAAATCGATTGCAGATATTTTCGAATTTGCAAAGTTATAAGAGATGCGGGAAGGGATGGGGGGGGGGCGGAGGAGCAAAAAAAAAAAAAAAAGAATAGAGTTAGGTCGTTCGAAATTGGTACTTATAGGTTTTTGATACTTGCAAATTGATTGCGGCTATTTTCGAATTTGTAAAGTTATTAGGAGGGGTGAGATGGGGGAGCGGATGGGAAAAAATAAAAATACAGTTAGGTCGCTCAAAATTGGTACATGGAGGTTTTTGATACCTACAAATCTATTGTCACCCAAGCCTAACTGCAACCTCCATCGTTTCTGAAATTAATGACGATCATGTTATTCGGGATAATCGACACTTGAAATATTAACTATTACTGAGTTTGTTGAGACTTTTAGATTAAACGTTTAAACGTTGAAAAGAAAAAAAAAAGCATTCTGTCATGATAATGCAGTGCGTTGCAGAATTAAAGGACACCTGCGATTTTTCACAGATTTTTGATATTTATAATGCGATTTTTGATATTTATAGTAAAGAAATTTATTAAAATATAAATTTATATCTTTAATAAAATATTTTGAATATTAAACATTGCAAATTTAAATGAATTTGCAAAATTTAAAAAAGAAAATTGAAATATTTGGTGTTGCAAAATTATAGCACACTTTTAATATTTATGTTGATATCAATAATTAATTAATTAATTTTATAGTTTTGTTGTACTTCTTAGAAAATGCCAAGAGGTAAAAAGCTTACAGAAAAAGAAATTGCTAAAACTGAATCGTGACGCAAGAGAAATGTTTAAATAAAAGCATATCTAAAGAACTCAAAAGATCTCGCCACGTAATTCAAAATTATCTAAAAGACCCAAATGCTTATGGCAAACACCCAGGCCCTGACTAACGGCAGGGCATACGGGGCAAATGCCCTGGGCCCCCCTTCTGGAAGGGGCCCCCCTACAATCATATGCAGAAATGTTGCAACCTAAAGACCTCTTATGCCACTGCAAGGGGGCCCCCCAGAATAGGCTTGCCCCGGGGCTCCAGATAGTCTAAGTCGGGCCCTGCAAACACCATTCTTCAGGACGTAAAAGAAAGCTTTCAAACGAGATGGAAGTGCAGTTACTCAAAAAACCTCCAATTCCATGAAATATTGGCACAAATGAAAAGCAAATTGAAATTAGATGTTCATAAAACTACAGTTTGAAGAAGCCTTAAGAGAAATTCATTTATCTTACATGAACAAATGAATAAAGTACATCGGTTGCTACAACATTATAAAGATAGTTGACTGCAATATGCCGCCAGGAAATGGATCGGGACTGGAAATTGGTAAGTTGAATTTCTGAAAAAAGAAAAAAAGAAGAAAAAAAATTATTCTCTGTATATATATTTAATTTTGAACTCATATTATTGTTTTAGGTCATTTTTTCAGATGAAGAAAAGTTCAATCTAGATGGTCCCTCGGATTGAATGGATAATGGCGAGAATTGAGGACAAAAAGACGTTTTTCTTCGAAACGAAATTTTGGTGGCGGTAACGTCATGGTTTTGTCATCTTTTACTTCTTCAGGAAAATTTGATAGCATGTTTATATCCAATAGAATGAATAGTTCGGAGAACACAACAGTACTCACAAATGCTTTGATACCATTTCTTCGAAAATTTCGACAAAATAAATTGATTTTTCAAGAAGATAATTCTTCTTGCCACAACAGTGATGAAACAAAAAAAAATTTTCCAACAGGTAAAGATAGCAACTCTTCATTGTCCACCTTGCTTTCCTGATGTAAATCCAGTAGAGAATCTATGGAGGATGATAGTTCGAGATATTTATGCAGGAAATAAACAAACGATGAGGTAGAGGAGTTGAAAAATGCTATGACTGAATCTTGAAATTCTATTGATGCTACTTACTTGTCAAACTTATGTGAAAGTTTGAAAAATCGTCTTTTTCAAGTGATAAATCGTTCTGGGGGACATACTAATTATTAAATTTATTTATGTGAATATATTTTATGCTGTTAACTTTAAATTATTTGATATGCCCAGTAGTTTTGCAACAAGCCAAACAAGCCAAACAAGCCAAAAAAGAAATTTTTTTAAAACAAATATGCATTTTTTCTAAAACATAGTGAAAACATATTTTTTTCCATGTATGTTTTTATGTTGTATCTAAAACATATTTTTTAAAACATTTACAAAACCTTAGATACGGGAGATTTTCAGTGATGTTTTATAATTTTGTAGCGCACTGTATAAAGACAGACGTGCCAATATTTTATTTAAATTTCTTTTTCCACATCATGATAAAAATTTTCATTTTTATATTACATTGTTTTGTACATCAAACCATTCACATAGAATATTGATCTCTGTGCGTACTTAAGCTTAAAGGGCTCTAAAATAAACATGTGGCAGTGAATAAAGAACTAGGGTACATGCTTTTCCTTAGGGATTAGTCCCAATTGGGCATATCTAATAAACAGACTTTTTATGCGCATTTTAAATTTTATGGAATAATTTTTTCAGCAATAACATTTTAGAAATTACATTTCACGAAACGATATCTTTTATCTTTTTTTTAATGCAAATTAATAATAATAATAATAATACTAAAATATAAAAAAATAATATATATCAGTATAGCAATTTTTATGATGATAAATTAAAAATTCTTAATTTTTGCTAAGATAATAAATAAGTGCAAAATATGCAAATCTACTTGGAGCTCTTTCTTTTCTAAATAATTATAAGGATGTATTAATATTTTCTTCTCATTATGTTTTAGAAGCTCCCCCTCCCCCCTCTCTCGCGAGCACGTGCCTTGTCTCTCTCTATTTTTTTTTTTTTTTTTTTTTTTTTTTTTTTTTTTTTTTAAGTTTCACTGTATAAATATAGTTGTCTTATTATTTGTTTTTGTTTTTTTTTTGTTCAAGTTTATCATACTGCATTTTCTGATTTAATAATATTTTTCTATAACAATCATTAACGATTATGGGCCGGATATCGATACATGAGAATCATTTATTTCTTTATAAACTTTACAGACATTTTCCTTTCAAAAATTATCAATGTAACAAATTTCTTCCGAAGTAAATCTTATAATAATAAACTTCCTTTTTTTAATTTGCACTATTGAATGTAAGTTTTATAAATTCACAAAGTGCATTTTCACGTTTTAATGCAGTTTCATTAATGTGGACCCTACAGGTTTATTATAATTAGTCTTCTGCTATATAAGCGTTATTCTATTTCGAAAATATTTAAAAAGATAATTTCAAATTTTGGTAGATAGACGATTTTAGATGCGTTCAAATAATTTAAAAAAAAAAAAATATTTTGAAATATTCATTAGGTAGCGTTTTATTAAGAAATATGAAAAGAAAAAATATGTATATAATAAAAAAAAAAATAAATAAATAAATAAAAATATTCACGTAGAATGCCTTTACTGTTTTAACATTTATTGATTAGTTTTTGGTCTTGAATGAGTAATTCGTTTTGTTAAAATTGCCATTTTCACATTTAGCGCGCCATGTGCTACACATTATTAAATATAAAGAACATTTTAAAATTCGTTTATCACATCACATGGATTATCCACAAAACCACGTTTAGTGACAAACCACTTACTCGCTTTAACAGAAGGAGGCGAGGTGTTTAATTATACTGTATTTTAATTTTAATATTATTTATCCTGGTAAACATTTCTTAATGTACTATTAATTTACGTTTTGAGAAAAAATGTCAATATTAATGAAAGAAAATAAAATCAAATATTTTAAAAACGAAACAAAATCATTAACGTAACGAATTAAAATTAAGATTATTACATCCACAGATTTACATAGATAAAGATTTCACCGGTGGAATACGGGAAAAGCTTCGCGGCATAAAATATTGCAGTACTTCTGTAAATATTACAGTAAGCACCGTTATCTGTTTGGATTGAAACAGGCAGTAAATGACTGCATTAGGTTGCTGTCAATTCATATAGCTACTCTTATCCACCATTCGATGATGCTTTGTGGTGGTAAATAACGAGAACTGTATTAAAATACCCTATGATCTGTACTGAAGGACCGTAAATTCTGTAGTACATGCTTTCTTCGACCGTATATGACTGTTGCGAGGGTAGTACTAAAATAATTATCAGTTATGTTTAATAATAGATTATTATTATCAAAGACTGTTATTTACAGCAATGCATGAATACGCAGCATAATTATGCAGTAAAAAAATGTGAAGCAAAAGCTATTTTTTACAGTGTACAACGAAAGTTAGATTTAAATTAAGTACTGGAAATATAAAACTGCCAATAAATATATCAAGTAAAAATAAAAGAATAATTTAAACAATAAATATTTTATAATGAATAATATTTTCTACTAAATCTCTTTATAATTTAAAAATTTTTACATGATCTTGACGATTAATTTTTAATTTTTAAAATGTTAAAATATAACATTTAAATATTTTCTAGAAATAACTCATGAAAGGATCATTAACTTTGTATTATAAATGGTTCATTTGTTTTACAGTTAATCCATCACACTTAATTATAAAATTAATTCATGTGAATAACAATTTTATTCCTCATTTTGATTTAGAGAATTCTTTTAACTATCAAGAAAATTTCAATTTGAAAAGAATGTTTATTTGAGACAAATATTTTTTCAATGTAAATTTATGTAGTTTATTGGTATATTCAATAAAAAATAGAAATAATCATCATAAAAATATATATGTACTAAATACATTTATGCAATTTGTATTATAGAAGATATGTTATACTACAATTTGAAGAAAAAATCTATTTATCACTATTGCTTATAATACTTTATTTTTTCCATCAGAGTTGTTGTTCAGAAAATTTATTGTTACCCACTCTGTAGTATAAAAATTATTTTCTGTGCTGCTTGTATTCGAAATATTATACAATACAAGCTAAAATTTTTGAAAGCTGCACATTTATTTGAAAATGTAATTTCAAAAATTTAAGTAAATAATCTAGTGTGTCACTCACACGACTTTCTCTTACCCTGTAATTTAATACTATAAATATAGGTTGGAAATTAAGCGGTAACATAACAAGTACTGTTATGTAAACCTTTTTTTAAAAATAATTCACATTAGACTTTGGAAGAGTTTTATATGATAAATTGTTCTATGTGAGGAGGGCTATTGCCCCCCTCAACCCCCCTTTTCATTATTGCACCTACATTTATATAAAATTTAAATGTGTTATTAAAATTAAAAGTTCACTTAAAATTATTCAGACAACTTTCACATGCAACATTCCTTGAAACTTATCAGTCTTAATCAAACGTTTCCAGCAACAAATTTATATTAATTTGAAAATACAACTTTTGTATCTCATGAAATTATTTTTCCCTGTCATATTCTACATGAGGCATGTTTTTACGCATATAAAAAATATACATTCAATTCATTTAGTTTAGTGCAGTCCATTTATGTTAAACTCTACTTACCTGCAATTTCCCCCATAGACGTAATGTATTTGAATACTCTTGAGTGTCCCTGTATGTACACGAACCATCTGCTTCATCTCAACGAAAAGCTTAGTGTAGCATCCCTATATGATACACATTTAGAATACCGAGTTTGGAATTTTTGAAACTAATTGTTCTTGAGATATGCTGATAACAGACAGACACACAGACCATTCGCTAAAAACATGATTTTCGTATACAGGGGAACTCAGACCGTGTAAATATAACAAAAACTCACGTTCGGAAATTTGGCCCTAAAACAATACTTTCTCTACCTTATGGGTAAGAGAAAGTGAAAATCATATAACTTTCCATCTAGAAATACAGACATAATCATTAATTTCTTTTAAATGTAGAGAAATAATTGAAAATTTAAGAAGCATACAGACAAGTGTCTTTAACTGTCATATCTAAAATAATATATTTTTAATTTGAATTTAAACAACAGGTTTTAGGCGTCTTTATGCATAACACAGAGTGACAGAAAAAATTAGACTGTAGTGATATTATTCTTTAAACTCTGAAAATATTGTACCACATAGGATTACAAATTTTTAAAAATGCCCACTGTGTATATACAAATTAAACTAAAAGTTAGTTTACAATCATTTATGAATGACAAACATATATCCGTAGAGAAATGTTCTGATAATAGTTTACTAACATAATAGCTAGCCGGATGCTGGTAATTATTTAATATTTTAAAATCTTCTAAGGTTGTTCTACGAACGTAGGAAATTTTCATAATCTGTGTTTGATTAGAAATTGCGCAGTATTTAAATAATTAGTAAATTTTTAATTTTACTCAAAAATCACTTTTTAAAGATTACTTGAAAATTCCATAATTAACAAACTGAGATTGTGCTAAAGTTTATTTATTTATTTATTGCGTATTTTTATTTTATTCTATTGCATGATTTTAATCAGTATATATATACACATATATATTGTTATAACAGAATGCTTTCATTTCTTTTTACAGCTGCATTCTCTTTATAAAGAATTTTGCATTAATTATATTCTGTTGAGTTTTTAAATCTAATATATTTTATCAAATGAAATTCAAAATATTTTATTTTTATTTTTATACTGGTAATTAGAATTAGAAATTAAAGGGATTTGTGTCTGTTGTTTTTAAACGTTTGCGACTCTTTTAAAATTGTAAGACTTATCTTATTCATATCAGCAAATCTATTTATTATACTTTATTGCGACATGGTGACAATTAAAGAATTTTGACTCGTTTTAATGTGTTATGCAAACATATCCCTAGTAGCACTGATCAATCATGTTTTATTCGGTCTTTCATCGACTCCCTGAAATTTGCTCGAGTATAGAATTATTGGATACGTGATCATTTCGTTTCGAGCAGTATCTAAGACAGGTTTGCGGTGAAAAAAATTTCACCAAAAACAGATATCGAATTTATATCTTATCACCCCCTTCCCCCTAACAAAAAAAAAAAAAAAAAAAAAAAAAAAAGTAAAGAAAACTAAATACTATTCTGATTGGATCAGTTTCTAAAATAATTTGAATTTAATTATTCCTATGAGACATTTCGGATGAATTCTCGATGAGATTCCGACAATTGGACGTTTATCAGTTTATTGGATTTCAATGAAAGGCCATTCAATGGCCGGTTGCATTTTGCAGCTAGTGATAATCACTTTAAAAATTGTATAATACTTTATCTTCCTACATAACTTTCTAAAAAATAACACAGCGATTCTACTAATTAATTTTTATGAATTAATTTTATATTTATTTTCATTTAATTTTAATTTTAATTTAATTTAATTTTTTTTAAGATCGTGACATTTCACATTAACTACTTTTTACAAGAATTTACATTTGTTGAAATTATGTAAATTTCACATTGTTTAACACTTGACTATTCCTTTCATCGTAAAAAGAAGTCAAACAAGCAAACAAAAAAAATATAAAAAATATCCCTAGAGACGTTATTAACTTTTCTTCACAGTAGAATTAACATATTTCCATTTTTTTTTACTAATGATAAAATCTGACAAAGTAACGCAAATAGCTATTTAATTAAAGTACTTTGCGGAATTATAATTGAATTTCATCGAAATACTTGTATAATTCATTTTTTTAAATAAATAACGAAGAAAATGCAATTAAAATTAAACGAAAATAAAGATAGATTTCTGTTTATCTTTTCTTTTAACTGTGTAATTACTTTTAAATATTTAATTTCGTTTTATTAAATTAAAAATGCTGTATATAAAAGAAATTATAAGTTTTTTTTTTTTTTTTTTTTTTTTTTTAGAAATTAAAGCTTAGAAGGAGACTGTATAAATAAAAAAACAAGTAAATTAAGTTAATGAAATTATTTATACTATTTTAAGATGTTAAATATCATTATAATTCATAAATGAATATCGATATATTACTTGAAAAATATTTTTAAAAATAAACAATAAATCCCCCCCCCCATTTCAGTTTGTACATATTTTTATACATTATATAAATTTATAGTACTTTTTAAATTTTTTTAATTAGGCATATCAAAAAAAATTTTTAGTGCACTTTTACTCCTTTAATACCAGTGCTTTGATTTTTCAATTTTATACATTTCGTTCAAATGCTGCTCCAATCTGTAAAAGGTCGCGGTAGACTGCTTGGCTTCAACATCGAAGCTTTAATGAGATTATTGCAGATTCGATACTGGTGCCGGACAAAAACCGTCGTGTATAATGGTGGATGGTACTTTTAAAAATTTTCTGGCTACTTTATCTTCCATACTCAGTAAATTCAATACCTCTGGGAGTTACCGAAGCGGCAGCATTATTACCTTTACGGAAAAGTAAAATTGTTGAAGCATGTCTCAAAACATCTCTAGAGGTGAATCCCGAGCAATCGTCAATTGGCAATTGCTTAGCTATAGGGTGGCGTAAAGCTTATACAAACTCAATATCAACTATAGTGTAATATAAGCCAAATTGCGGATTTTTCTTATTTGTAATTGCAGCCGTATAATTTTCCAATAGATATCAAATTTTTTTTTTGTATAAAATTATAAGCTATATGTTACCAATCATAATATTTCCATAATACACAGTCGAGGACTGCACGGGCCAAAATTTTGAGGGCCAGCTCCAGCCCGGCCCGGCCCGACCTGCACAAAAAACGTTAAAGTCCTGCCCGACTGACTCGGCCCGATTTAAGAATATGTAAAATAACAACAACAAAAAAAAAAAAGAAAAGAATTAGAAAAGAAAAGAAAGAAGGAAAAGAAAAGAAAAGTAAAAGAAAAGAAAATGCATGCCTTTCTATGAAAAAGATTTTTATTATGTGTTTTGCACTTGCAGAGGTTTTATATAGCCAAGCAATAGAATGTTCTTGAACAAAACTGTTGATCTTTTACAAGATAATTATAAATAAATATAAATTCATTATTAGAGACGAACAGAAGGTACAAAGACAGAAAGAAAGTCAAATCAAAAATATTAGCATTCATCAAACAATAAAGGAAGGTATTTAAAATGGTTAATACTACTAAAAATGCACTTTCAACCATTCCCTCTTATATACCGTAATGTATCATCGGAATATTTCATGTGATCTAGTAAACAAAACTTTAATGCTAATCAAACCATATTCAATAGAAAAGTTGCTTTTGCACAAGCTAAAAGTGATTCTACTTCCATCCAGTGCACTGTAGAAAAGAAAAAGGAACCTTAGAGAAAAAGTTAAAGAGGAAGGATTTTTATAACCTCCATACCACCTAAACTCTTCAGACCATAGGAAACAAAGCCATATATACAGTAACGTATCTAATTTCTCTTGTTTGTACATGTGCGCAATCTGGTAGTGTAGATGCATACTATTTTGAATAGGAAACCATCTAATATTACTTTAAATAAAAATATTTGCAGAAAATCAGATCGCGAACAAACAGACTCATAGACAATTAGCTTGAACATACAGAATTTTTTTAACCAAATAAAATATTATGTGACATATCAGCCTGTAAAATTATGTAAAATAAATGACTGAAGAAATATTTTATCATTTTCCTTTTTCGTTGCTTAACGAGGAAATTAGAAAAAGATTCGGGCAAACACAGCCCGGAAAAAATTTCATGCAGGCCCGGCCTGGCCCGAGTATACACAAAAAATTATTGAGCCTGAGTCCGGCCCGTTCCGAGTCTAAGGAAAAAAACTAAGCCCGGGTTGGCCCGAGAGTATATTGAAAAATTCGGGCTGTAAGTCCAGGCCTGTACAGACCTCTAATACACTGTGAAAAAATTCTGCAATTGACATCTAGAATCTAAATTGTGGCTCTGGAAAAAATAGGTCCATGCCATCCTTATAAATTCTATTCCCATTCGAAAGCGAGTTCTAGAAACCCCTATTAGAATTCTAGAGTGTTTGCCTATATTCTCTAGGGTAAAGTTATTTAAAAATGTCTGCAAATAAAGGCGAATGCAAGAGGCGTGTTTCAGCAACCGTAATCTTGGTTTATGACCCAATTCTAGAAAATCAAGCGAGCATTTCTCGCAATTCAAGAGATTCAGAATATTGTTTCACCCTCTAGAAATGTGTAGACTAGAAATTCTCGATCATTTCGTCTATTCAGTTTATTGGCGTACCTCATGCGTATAGATCGAAAATCTATATTTCTAGTTAAGGGATTTAGAAAATGACCACTTATTCATACTAGATGAAGGTGGTATGCATTTTTTTTTTTTCTCAGGGTACACAGTAATATATATATATATATATAATGTAACGTGATTCTCAAGCATGGGGAATGTTCTTGCTTTTCATAAGTTTGGAGCAAGTCCATAAGAATAACGGGTTTTATTCTGTGAAAATGTCATTGATTTCAGAAATTTAGTAGTAGATTCAATGATATATTTTTCCATTACGAATATAATACAGAAATATTATTGGTAAAATTAATGGGCAATTAATTGCCCCAAATTTCCCATAGAGGTTCGAGAATTTTTTTTCAGTGTATACAAGATACTTTACAATAACATTTGAAGGTAGAATAGTATTGTTCAATAAATAGTAATTTTAAGATTCCTTAATTTAGTCAATTTATCATGAACATTTAAGAGTAAATTTCGAGTAAACACATTTAAGAGTAAACACATCGATAGAACTTAAATTCAAAATTAGGAAATATATGTTCCTGATAAAAATGAAATATATGTTACAGAATTATGCTTTAATAACACAGGTTTACATTTGATTTTTTTTTTTTTTTTTTTTTTTTTTTTTTATAATTTGGGCTAATGTTTTTGTTTTTAGCTTGATGAAATCGAAACTACTGAAGCCAGTTTCTCTCAAACACGTATAGATATTTCTCAATGCAGGGTGCTTACCGACACAGTTTCTTCCGTGATTCTTCCACTAATATAATCAATTAATAAATTTTGTAGTATTTTTCTATGATTAAATATAATTAATCAGGAAAATATGCTAGAAATTACCGAAAATGAAGAAATTGTGTCCGTAGACAGCCTTTATTAACAAAATTCTTCACCTGGTAGAAAAAAACCAACTTCATTTTCGGTTTCAGCATTCCAAAGACATATTTATAAGCTAAAATTATCAAATCAAATTTTTTGAACAGTATTTTTGTATACCTGTGCAATTGGAGATCTTTTCACAGAACAATTAACCTTTTACAAGCCGTATTCTGATCCGGGTGTAAATTAAATTAGTTTTTTACAAATTTTGCTTTCTAATGCTTTAGTTTAAAGAACTTTATCATTAAAATGTGTATATTTATTTATTTATTTATTTTTTTTTTTAATATAGTTTAAGATTATTATATTTAAGATTATTAATTCAATATTATTACCTTTAATATTATTAATTTAATGTTGTTATATTTTGTAATATTTTATTTTATTTATTTTAATAATGTATGCTATTTTAAGCATGACAGCTCATTTTTAGAAGCATTTGCTTATTTTTCTAAATCATGTGAATTTTTAAACTGCGGGGTAAAAGGGAAAATGATAAAATAGGTTATTTTTGTACTTTTCTGTACATTTCCCCTTTTATGATTGAACTGTAATTTCTATTTCAAAAACTCAAGTCATCTTTCTATTATATCTGATAATTTTTTCAAGTCAGTATTCATGATATTTAATTTTTAAATGAAATTTTAATTCTATGTTCCATTTATGGAACATTGGTGTGTAAAAAAGTAATACTAAGTGGTTTAAACCAACTATACAATTTCATTAGTTTGCAACCTATTTAAATATTGTATTTATTTTTTATATTTGTAATATTATAGCACTGTTACGAATTTGTAAATAAATAATATTTATTTTTATCTAATTTCAATCAAAGATGTTTAGTCAGGTTATAAAAAATTATTTTTCTGCATTTCTAGCTTGTTTTCGCGTTATAATAGCTTACTTTCCTTGAAAGACTTTATCCGACACTTTTGGCGACCTTGGTAAGAGAATCCTTATTATCGATATCTGGAATATCTAAACTTTAACTTGATTCCTTGGGAAGTTACTAGAAAATTTTCGTTTTCTACGAAGGTATATAAGGAAAAGCATTGGAAGGTATATAAGGAAAGCATTGTATCCAAGTCAGTCAGTTTTCATTAAGGCATTTCTGCCTAAAGAGCTTCGAAATGAGCCTAGTTGGTTACAGTTTATTGCTCTGTGTTAATGCTATGCTACAGTTTATGCTGTAAATTTTGTGTTGTTAGCTGTTTATCAACTATTTAAGCTGTCTCTTCTCGTGAAATTGAAGTTGATACTTGGCTTACGCAACTGTAATCTTCTGTAATTATCTGTAAATAATCATTTAAGTATCTACAAGATTTGACTTTCATTCACAGACAATTTACGAACACCGGGTAAGCAACAGTATTATAAAGTTTTTAATATATTGGGTTGTTCCATAATTATTGGCAGCAACCGATATAGGCAACTTCTACAGATTGTTCCGACCAGTACAGTAGTGATGCAACACCAGCTACCCCTGCAACATGAAGTGGAAGAGTCCACACACACTATATAAATGCCAGTCGGAGCACTGGAAACATTTAAGGATGTGATGGAGCAACGCGACGCGTGAATCGTGATTCAGCACGAGTTCCGGCTTGGACATTCGGTGGCTGCAACAGTGGCCAACGTCAACAAAGCATGGGGTGCAGGCACGACAAGTGAGCGGACAGTCTATAAATTGTTTGTCAAGTTTCGTAGCCGTGATATGGAGATTGGCCATAAACCTGGAGCCGGTCGTCCAGTGCGGTGTGTTGTTGACCATTTACGAGAGAAAGTTGATGCCCGACCAAATTCAACGGTACAACAGCTAGCAGCCGAACTATCTGTAGTTCCACACACAATCTCACGACATTTGGCGGCAATGGGCATGGTGAAAAGCTCGAAACATGGATACCACATGACCTAACGGAGGAGCAACGTCTACGGCGCCTGGAGACCTGTAAATCTCTACAGGAGCGTGATGTTAGAGAGCCATTCTTGCATGCGTCAGATAGACTGCTATTGTATCTAAATATAGATTAAAAGAGGAAAAAGGGAGGATATTTACTTACTATCACTTTTTTGTCTTTTGATATTTTTAGATAATACCAGTGGTCACCGCTCTGTAGTACAAACTCATGCCCGAGTGAAGCAGATCGCTTTCATTCATATACATAGGTGGCATGTTCAACATATAGTAATTTACATACTGTAGTTTCAATTGCAGTATTTTTGTAATCGGAACACTATGTCGGTAGTGAAAATTGGGATATATATATATATATATTTTTTTTTTTTTTTTTTTTTTTTAAGTCTTGTTGATTTTTTCCCCCTCAGTTAAAAATATATATATATATTTAAAGAGCGATTTTAAATAATAATATTAAAAGACAATAATTTAAATAACAATCCTGAATCTGTAGAACTTAACAATATTTGGTAAAGGCACAATAATTTAAACTAAATAACTATGGAGTAGAGTCCTGCATAGGGTCGGGTACCCGCGGTTATCCGCTTTGTGGGTTGAGTCAGCATTAATTTTTGACTCGCGGGTAAAACCACAATGTCTACCCGCAAAATGCTTCTCTTCAAGAAAAAAAAAAAAAAATATATATATATATATAACCTTTTGAATGCAGAGACAGGGTGGTATTATCTTCCTTCATAACAGTTTAAAGAAACATGACTCATGACATCCCATACAGCACAGAATGTTTCAGTTATCTTGCAAAAAGCTTACAATCTTACAAAAACGTAACGCATTTAAATATGCTCTCTGATACCTTTCTGAAGCATTCGCCGTTTTTGATTTTTTATCTGTTAAGTGATTGTAACGTTTCTGTTACGTATCTGATTTTTTGTTACGATCGCGGACATTTCTACGTTTTTGAAACTAATCGGAAAGCAATCTGAACGTTTTTAAAAGTTTCTGAAATGTTTATAATGTTTCAATGTCATATGACTGTTATGTTTCTAGAACATTTTGTGCTGTTAGGGATAAGTTTAATCTGTAAAGAAGAAAAGCATAAATATTATTACTTAACATTTAAAACGTTATATGAGAAAATTATTTGCCTTATAACGTAAATTTGCTTCTTTATTGCACATTTTTTTTTTTTTTTTTTTTTTAATTATATACTGTGATTTTTTTGAAACAATAAGTGTAATGCATAAGAGATTTTGTTATATTATACACTGAAGTTTTGTTTGTATTCATATTTGTTATTTTTAATAGAATTTTAATTATACACACACTAGTTTCAATATAATTATAAACTTGCAATATTATTGTAATAATTAATTATCTAAGACATTTATTCAATAATATAACTATATTTCGAGAAATAGAATTTGAATTCAGTTTCTTATACAATGTAAATTGAATAATGTTTTTTTTGCAGGTTGTAGGTCGGTTTTTGGGTTGAAATCCTTCCTGCAGGATGGGTGCAGGTCAGGTCGACCCGTGCAGGATTTTATTATGGACTGATGTAAACTTAATATGGACTGATGTAAACTTATGGTCTGATGTAAACTTAATACCATAGGTTACAAGTTCAGTTTACGAAAGTTTTTTATTAATTTTTCAGATATCGGTGCTAAAATATTGAGAATTACATTCAATAATAACCTTTAATGTTTTTAAAAAGTTGTTATTATCATGGCACCAAACCTATAACTTATATTCTATAACGTTCAGTTGGTTGAAATATATATTACAATCCAAATCTATTATACTTAAATCATTATGTATATATGTAGTTTATTAGTTTGCTTTGGAAAATAATACATGAATAACTTATTTTATAACATGTCTTTTCTTATAATTTATTCTAATATTAATTAATTTTATTTATTCCTTTTTGAATTAACCCTTTGCGGCGCAAGGTAATTGGGATCATTTAAATTACACTGCTACCGGAATTCACGAACAAAATTAAAATAAAAGAAATTGAAGACCTTGTCTGCTATGTTATAAAAGTAAAATTTTGCTAAAAGTTTTCCGGAATGAGTTTTTGCAGTTGGAACTCAATAATTGCGTCCTCACAGCGAGGACAGTGCGCCGCGAAGGGTTAAACTGTTGGACATGGTACTATGAACAATTTGAATAACTATTTCAATTAACATTCAAAATTCCTCTGTATGTTTTTAAAGTTTGGTCATAATGGTATTCAATTTTGTTAGTTCAGTAGTAGTTTATAAAAGAAAAACTAGAAAAGTAATTTTCGGATTTCCTATTTAATGGTGAGATTAATCTATTTCAGTTCTGTATTTCAAAAAATAAATTATTGTGTTTTATGAATGAATATATTCAATACATATTTCAACAGTTACTTAAATAAAAATACCATATGTATGTATGTATATATAAAACAGCTTTGTGTACTATGTTGAAAGAATAGAGGTCAAGATTACAAACAGATCCAATTGATATTAACTTAGAACTCTTAAGCAAGTAATCTGGTGTGTTACTCACAAGACTTTCTCTTACCCTGCGTTTCAATATGACAAAGATTGCATTTTAAGCTCCCCAGTAGCACATAACGTTGTTTTAACGTTGTTATAACTAATTTTTCACTGTTCAGACTTATTTTAAACACTGTAACAACGTTATGTGCTATCTGGGCTTTAAAATGAATAGCATAAGGTAATAAAGTTCAGTGTACTAAATAACCTAAAATAGGTTTAGGAACAGTTTTATTTGCCATGTAATTCTGTGTGAGAGAGACTATCGCCCTCCTCAACCGCCATTCAATTATAATGCATTCAATTATTAAAAAAGCGAAAGAGAAAAAAAATATCAAGGCTGTTATTAATTTGCCTTCAAACGTACCAATTTTGATCAAATTTTTAAGTGGTAACCTAACATGAACTCCAAAATACAAAACTTGAATTTCCTGCAGTTTATTATTTTTATGTTACACTGATAACAGATCATCAAACAGATTATCAAACAGATCACTGATAACATCAAACACTAAAAATTGGACTTTCATAATCAGGAAATTTCAAAACGTGGCATTATACAGAAAACAGGTTGGGAAATAGAACTTCAACAAGTACTTTGTTTACAATACGGATATGAAAAATTAATTTTGCTTTCTGGGCAGTGTTAGCAGACATAGAAAAATATAACAAAGGACTTTCATCAATTATATTCAACAGAAAAAAAGTTTAGCTTAATTTTGGGTAGCCTAATATATTGGCTATAGTCAATATGCACTATAAACAATATTTAGAACTTAAATTTAGTTTTACTTAAAAATTATCTAACATAAAATGAATTACAATTCTAGCGATTTCCAATATAGCCATCCGATTTGTTTGGGTAGCCATGTAAACGAATGATTAATGATTTCCATTCCACAATCTGCACGAAAAATTCTTTTATGCATATAATAAATTTTGTTCATTCATTTCGTTTAAGTCAGTCCACCGATGCTATACTATACTTACCATAAATTTCCTCATTAACATAATCTATTTAAATTCTCTTGGAATTCCCTGTACATGAACCATTTGCATGGTCTCAACGAAACGTTTAGTGTTGCATCCTTATATGATATATATTTAAAATACGAAGTTTGGACTTTCTATTGTAATTTGTTCTTGGAATATGCTGATAACAGACACACACAGACACACAGATCAATTGTTAAAAAAAAAATTTTCGTATTCGTGAGATCTCAAAACATGTAAATGTACCAAAAACTGAATTTAAAAAAAATTACCCAAATCAATACTTTCTCTACAATATATGTAGTAAAAGACAGTAAAAATGACAAACAACGAAACTATTCTAACAAGTAGAGACAATCTTTCTTTTTACGAGACATTTAAGATTTATCATATATAATATAAGGACTATTAAAGAATAAGGATTGTTTTACTATTTAAGTAAGATTTGATTTTATCACGATATTACCTATATTTTTATATCCCTGTACATAATCAAATCGAAGATTTAGCTTGTCCACATTAGACTCATCACAAAAAATGTTTCTAAGACTTTATTTTGAAAACTGCATTATCGAAATAGTTATATTTGTTAGCCAAAACCTTGTAAATTATCTGAAATGTGTAATACAAATTTTAAAATTTAATTTTAAAAGTCAAACTATTTTAATATGTATATTCGTAAGAACATTGCAACATCCAGTTTTTAATTATCTGTAAAATTTCAATAATTGAGACAAATATTCATATTCTGTAATTTCAGCTTTGCAACATTCATTTTAAAATCACCTTTAAAACTTCAATAATTGAGAAAATTATTTATTTTCATATTACCTGATTATTTATAATCTGTTAAATACTACTTTTTAGAAAACTTCTTATGCTATAGTGATATAATGCATTATGATCCGTGAAAATAAAAATTTAATTGAACGAATGTCATTTACACATAAATTAGATGATGAGAAAGATGTTTTCGTGCTTACCATTAAACCTTAATTTCAAGAAAATGAGCAGACATCCATTTTCGGAGAAACTTCCGATTAATTTATTCTTAATTCTATTTCTAAGCGCAGTTCTTACGAAATATAAATGGATTTAATGCTTGTTTCCTGATGATATTTAAAAATAATGTAGTTGTAATTATATAACGACTTGAAAATATTATTCTCCTATTTTTAAAATTAAATTAAGATTATGCTGAAGATTAGAATATATTCGTTATTAAGTAAAAATTTAAAATAACAGGATACTATTTTAGCATACAAGATGTGTGTGTGTGTGTGTGTGTGTTTTATGGTTAATATATCAAACCTTGACACATATTTATCATGTGTTCAAATATTTTTTTACCTTTCGTTTAATTTTTTAACTAATCCACAGTATAACTCGTAACGTCTAAAAATTTAAAGCGTCATTTAAAATAAATTAAATAACGATAGCAAATTATCTTTAAAATTTTAACCAAATGCGCAATTTTCGATCCTATAAATGAAATTCTTGGACGTTTTTTTTTAAATGAATGTAATAGGATTTGAATGTATTACGGTCTATGAGAGGTATTTCTTTAACCCTTTAACGTTCATTGGTTTCGCAGCGAAACCAAACATTTCTCGTAATTTAACAATTATTATGGAGCAGTTTTTTTTTTTTTTTTTTTTTTTTTTTTTTCCCTTCTTGTTTTAATCAGGTTTTAAATTTTTCTCCCTTTTCTGTTCGGTAGATAGCAACACTAATCCAAAATTTAATAAATAATTTTTCAAAGGAAGCTAAATGCATAAGTCACTAGAAGTTTCTTAGTGTGCACGAGTGGGAATTGCTGGTTTGATGCACTCATGTCTAGTTTATTTATTTATTTATTTATTTTCATTTAATTAAGAGCAGGACTATAATTTTCACCTTAAACAACTTTTACGAGTATTTGTAGTCGATAATGTTTACATACAAAGTGTTTTATTTATTAAATTAAATATTATTTGAATTTAATAAGGTTAACCTATAGATGTTTCAAACCAAAAATTTCTTGAAAAGGAACAATGTTTTTTTTTTTTTTTTTTTTTAAATATTTATGATCAGCTATGTGTCTGAAAACCATTTTTAAAATTAGTTTAGTAATTTTTAAAATAAATTAAGTAGTGAGCGTTAAAGGGTTAGACATAAAAATATACTGCACAAAATGTAATGAAATTAACGCATACTATTTGCATGAACAAGAACATATTTTATACAGAACTTGGTTTGACTGATATTAAAGTTACGTTAGGTGGGGCCCGAAAATTTTTTTAAATACATAAGGAGATATAACTTGAAGTTCAATGGCTTAAATTTCGATTTCTGTAGTTTTTCGTTATATACAATTCCAAAAAAAGATGAGTAGAGAAATGTTGAAATGTTGGTCTATGCAAAGGTTAAATGCAGTTGAGAAATGATTTATTCTGTATGTTAACAGCGTTTTTTTTTTAAATTATTATTAAAGTTATCTTATTAAAATGTATTCTTTTATTTTATTGGAATTATAATATTTTTATGTAATTGTGTTATTTATGTTATATTGTTGTTTGTCTACAAAAAGGAACTGAATTAAAGAAATTTTATTATTAAATGATGTTAAATAGCATCAATATTTTAAAGAAATAGAGCTTTTTAAAAAAGAATATATATATATATATATATATATATATATATATATATATATATTTATATATTAATAAAATCAGAGTTTTGTCTGTAAATTTGTCAGAATCGAAAAATTTTGCGATATCTTCACGTTTTACACCCCATGAAAGCCGAAAATGACTTCAGAAAATTTTGCCTGTGTGTGTGTGTGTGTGTGTGTGTGTGTCATCGTGTCCGAATGTCGCTTTTTTTGTCCGGGCTTCACTTGAGAACGGCTGGACGGAATTCAACGACGCTTGGCAGGAATTTAGGTCTTCACCCAACTTAAAATTATATCTATCAACTTTTCAAAAATTCCCCCCCGTTCCCCCTGGGGGGTAAAAGACTAAAATACGTTTGTCCGGGCATCACTCGAGAACGGCTGGACGGAATTCAACGGCGCTTGGCAGAAACTTAGTTCTTCACTCAACTTAAAATTATATCTATCAACTTTTCAGAAATTCCCCCCGTTCCCCCCTGGGGGGTAAAAGACTAAAACACGTGTGTCCGGGCATCACTCAAGAACGGCTGGTCGGAATTCAACGGCGCTTGGCAGAACTTAGGTGTTCACTCAACTTAAAATTATATCTATCAACTTTTCAGAAATTCCCCCCGTTCCCCCCTGGGGGGTAAAAGACTAAAACACGTTTGTCCGGGCATCACTCAAGAACGGCTGGACGGAATTCAACGGCGCTTGGCAGAAACTTAGGTGTTCACTCAACTTTAAATTATATCTATAGAAATTTTCAAAATTATGATTAGTGTTCAAATTGTGGGTAAAAAACGCCTGCGCATGCGCCATAAATATTTTTTCACTAAAACGCTTTGAATGAAAATAATTATAAGATAAAAAAAAAATTTTATATACCATGTTTTTAAATAGCTTAAACTTTTCTTTAAAACGCATTAAAAAGCTCCAATAGGCAGGTAATGGATTTGGCGCCAAATTTGACAACTTTTTGCCCTTGGCGACTTTTTTGGCGAGAAAATTCTTATTATCGATATTCCAAAGATGGACGTTCTAATGTGATTGGTTAAAGAGTTACCGGAAATTTGAATTTAAAAAAAAAAGTTGGTTTTAAAAATAAAATATTAATCCTTTCCGAACAACATATATTTGCATCATGAACTACATTAGCACTTTATCATTGTGTAGAAAATCTTTAAAATGATAACGACGTCAATTTTTGCCAAATGCATAATTTAACTTTTAACAATTTTTTAACGCTCACGTTTAATTAAATGTATTTATTTTTAGGTCGAAAGAAAATGAACTCGTAAATTTTTTTTGGCAACAATTAAATTATAGTTAATATTTTAATGGCTATGTTTATTGCTATTAGGAGCTTATCATTTTCACATTTTAATTAATTAAAAGAAAACTATTCGAAAATTCGAAAATCTGACTTCGAAGTATTGTGTTGTCACCGGGTTCTGAGCTACTGTGAAAGTTTCAAATGTCTAGCTAGTCGGGAAGTTAGTTAAAAATCGATTGCAAGATTTGTCCCTGACAAGCACACAAGAATCGAAGTTAATAAAAACATGGTAAAAATTAGAGAGAAAAATACCTACAAAAGTTGGTGATTTTTTTCCCCCGCCTTCTCGGAGTCGGAGTGCAATAAACATGTGTAAAATGTTTTTCCGTTTGAATTCGCTTTGAATTATCTTAGATTGGCGAATTTTAGTGTGTGTATATTGATTAAGTGTACGCATTATGTACATTAGTGGAATTTTGCAAAACTTTGAACTCACCCGCTGATGAAGGGGAAGTAAGAAGTGGGTAAGTTGCTGCCGAAATTAGTGGAGACCCAGACTCCTCACGTTGCGAGCGAGAAAACCTCTACCAATCACAGCGAGAACTTAGGTTATTAATAAGGATATGGGATTTTGACAACTCATTTAAGTTTAATGTCCAGCGAAGCGGGCAAAGCCTGCTAGTATATATATATATATATATATATATAATATGGATATAGTTTTCATGTAGCGTAAAATTATTAACATCCAATCCGCACATTTTTATAAATGTGCAGAATTTTTAATCATTTCATCGTGATTATCTTAATATAAATAAAAGTCATTGTATGTACTATGCTTTACATCTCCTCCCAGACCACTGGGCTGATCTGAACGAAACTTCACGCAGTTACTGCTTATGACCATATTTGATGTACTGTCAGTGATTCAAATTTCTATCGTATGCGCAAATAGAGGGTGCGAAAAACCCTTTTTTGTATTATTTCACTAGTATTATTGTAGCTAGAAACTTCGAATTTAACATGTAGGTTACTTCTAATATATACATTCTCCCTAAGTAGATGTTTATAAAAATTCGAAATTAAAAAGTTAAGAAAGGATTAAAAAATAGCTTTCTGAAATTATGCTTTCCTTAAAATTTCTGCCTGCGATTTAACTACTTTACAGTGAAAACGTCAAAATGACTTAACATCTCAATATGATTTTAAAGAAAATTTTACCATGTGAAAATGTCGTCACTTTCACAAAACTTTCCAAATAAAATACTATCGTTTTTGAAAATGATTTCGTTTCTAAGAAATTATTCGATAGAAAAAGTGTATTTTAACAAAGAAAACTGCTACGCAATACTATAATTTTGTGGGACTTTTATTTACTAGCGATAAAATAAGTAATAAGAAGTAATAATCTTAACTCTAAATTATAATATAACTGGCAGATCTTCCCTGGAAAGAATAAAAAATAAAAATTTAAAACAAAGCCAATTAATTCGAGCTGTTGGCAAGAGATTATTTATTTCGAATTCTGATGAAGCGGCTTTGTTCAAATCTGTTGAAAAATTCTGTTGGAAACCACTGCGAATTTTCAAGTGTGAAGAACGGGTAAAAATGCTAAACGCCACCCCTTTTATTCCTTAAGTGTTAAATTTCAAATGATTCTTATATTTTACCCTAATTAGAGCCTAAAAGGAGACATATTTCTGAACTTTACGTTTTTACAGGAAACCACAGCGATTTTCCCGTGAAGGTAGAAATGCTAGACACCCTCTTTCACACCCTTAAGATTTAAATTACGAAATATTCTCATTTTTACCTTAATTATGTTCTAAGAAAGGACATTTTGCTGAATTTGAAGCGTTTACAGAAAACTAATGCAATTTTCCTCGTTGAAAATACGTGTGGAACTGTTAGAGTCTTTCTTTCTTTCTTTTTTTTTTTTTTTTTTTTTGTCTCTCTTAAACACTAAGTTTCGGAAGATTCTCAAGTGTTACTTTAACCCTAGATGACTAAACTTAACCCTTAAATGACTGATTTTTCATAAATCAATTTTAAAATGTTTTTCGGCTTTGATTTCTTAAATAAATCATGGAAAAAAATTCTTTAAAAAGTCATATTCTATTTTAAGTATGGTTCATGGATAAAAATCAATTTGTTACCTATCGACAACATTGGGTTTTAATTGAAAAAAAATTTCCTTTATAAAATTCTAAATATGATTTACATACCTTGCCATGTAATAATTTTCCATGCAATAAATTTTATTTGATCACTGTAGAATAAAATAGGGTATTCGCAAACTTATAAAATAAACAAAAATCACAAGTAGAAAAATTAAAAAAATAAATCTATCTTTATTTTTAACTAGCACTAGTATTGTCATCTACATGCTGAAAATTGATTTAATAATACTGTCAGTATGTAATTTATTTGCAACATTAGGTATTAAAGTTCAATATTATTCTAATAGCATTTTAGAAGACAAAATTGGGTACGTTGCCGAAAAGCAACACACGGCATTTAAGGGTTAAATCAAAGTTATTCTGTAACTAATCATTCGACTCATAGACTACGAATTAAAAACAAGTACATTTTTATATTTCCTTTATTTATTTCGAAGAAATTAGCGTAACTTAAAAAAAATATTTAACAGGGAGCAGCCCCCGCTCATCACTCTTGGAGCGATGTAGAGCGCTTCTAAGGGGACTACTCGCAGTTTATTAAAAAACTCAAAAGAAAAAAAAAAGTACAAAATTCGCCAGGCCTAATCCGGCTTAGAGCCGACAGTGGGCGATTATTCAGAAGTGAAAATTGCTGGGTTATGCCCCACGCGACAGGTGGCATGAAGTATTAAAAACATTTCTGTGAATGGATGACATTTCAGAAGTAAGTTCATTGCATGGCTCTAGTAAAATTTAGTTCCCGGGTTATTTACCCTACGCGACACAGGGCATGGTGGCACTGAACTTCAGACGTTGAATTTTCGTAAGTCTTAGAAGAAGATACAGGAGCTTTATTTAATCATTATTCTGGTGGGAAATTTCTCTTGCCTGAACGAATAAATAGCGCAAGTAGGTAAATAATCAATCTGTTAAATTACAGATATCCATTAAGATTTCGAATATTTTATTTAGTTTTATTTGCAAACTTTTTCTAAAAAGGATGTTTTCCAGCTAATCAGAAGGTCTTGGTATTGGGTTTCTTATATGGTAGACTGATGTGAGATTACAAGAAAAATAATAGTGGTTGGGAGTTCCCTCCTGCCCAAAAGGGCACGGAGGAGAACGTCGGCAATGAAATCGGTTTGGGTACGATGGAAAGGGGCCATGGCTCGTTAGGAATGCAGTAACTGAAGGGGAGAGCGACAAGGAATTAGAAGAGACTACAGGGATTAAGTTGAAGGTGAATCTTCCTTTTTCTGAAGAGTCCCATAAATCCTGTCACTTTTGTATTAATCTATGTTTTATTTCTTTTTTCATAAAGGAGGTGGAGCGGGAAGAGTATAGTAAATGGAATTATTTTCGGTAGCAGCTTTTGCCAGGGAGTCAGCAGTTTCGTTCCCGAGTACTCCTCTGTGGGCAGAAACGTGTGCCAGAGATAAGTGATTAATGAAAGAGATTAGTTTGGATTTTATAGAGATTATATGAGGATGTCTACTACTCCTGTGACGGTCAATGGCTAGCAGACCCGATTGACTGTCGCTAAATATGTTAAAGGAAGAGTGGGTCTCGATATTATCTTCAACCCATTCAATTGCTTTTTGGATTGCAAACAATTCAGCCTGAAAGACTGAATTGTGTCAGCAAGTCTGCCAGCCCACCGATGGACCACAGAATACTTAAGCAGCATACAGAAAGCTGCGGCGACGCAGTGATCTGTCTTGGAACCATCGGTGTAGATGGCCACAGAAGCAGAAGGAGTGTAGCTATTTTTGTTACAGTTAATTATTTTAGAAGCAACATCTTTGGCAGGGTTAATTTCCCAGCTTTTAGAAGTAGTTTGAATTTCAGTATTGGGGAAAAAATATTTGCTAAATTTATATTGTTTAATTGTAGGATATTAGTTTTAAGAAATTATATTCAGTCTGAAGATGAGCATGAGGAATACCTGTGATGACAGTGAGGGCGTCAGTTGAGATCGTCTTGTAGCCCCTGGAGATTTGTAGGAGAAAGGTCCTTTGGATAGAATTCATTTCGGTTTGGGCATCTGTCCTGAGACAGCCTCCCCAAATGCCAGCCCCATAGGTTATTATTTTGTCTATTATTGCATAATACCATGTTTTAAGGAAGGAGGTGGATATTCCCCATCTTCTTCCTACCATTTTGGTTGTACTGTGATAATGAGACATTGTTTTAATTTTAAGTTAATACATGTGGGCCAGCCAATTGGGTCCCCTATCAACAGTGATGCCCAGGATCTTAAGATGGGGTACGTGATTCACACTGGCGCCGTCGATTCTCATCACAGGCTTCCTTTAAGGCAATCTGGGATGAGAGAATGTAAGAGCCTGTGTTTTAGAAGTAGAGAGTGATAAGTCCAAAAATTCTAATGTGTGACTAAAAAGAGAGAGTGCCTCACTGTCTGGGTCCTCCAGGTCTTTCCTGACTCTGCCCGAGACGATCAGCGAGAAGTCATCTGCATATGCAAATGTGGAAAAAACCCTAGAATTCATGCATACCAAGATCTTATTGGGTATAAGGTTCCAAAGAATAGGGCCCAGACATGAACCCTGTGGGCAGCCTTTAGTTTGTGGCTTTTCAGAAAAACCACTGCCCCAATTGATAATAATTTTCCTGTGGGATAAATAAGAGGCAATGACCCCCGCCAAGTTACTCGGTCAGTTGAGTCCATATAAGGTGTTTAGAATATGAGGCTAATCGATATTATCGAAAGCACCTTTTATGTCAAGGGAGATAAGAGTGGTATATTTTTCAGCATCAATGTTAACGGTGGAGGAACTCATTATCTGTTGTAAAGCCATTTCGCACGACCTGCCCTCTCTGAACCCGTATTGGTGTGGATGCAGTAAATTATTGGTTTCCAGGAAGTAATTAAATCTTATAACAATGAGTTTTTCCAGTAATTTTCCTAATGTTGGTAACAGGCAGATCGGTCTGTAAGAAGATGGTTCAGAGGGTAGTTTCCCTTGCTTTAGAAAATACACCACCTCTCCCTTGCGAAGAGTTTTCGGAAAATAGTGAAATTTCAAGCAGAGATTATGATATTTCAATTAAAAAATAGAAAAGTGGTAAAAATATCGTTTGCACTCTTGGTAGATGTTAAAAATGTGCTCTCCACAAACAGCCTTGTGGCAGTAGTTGCATGCATATTCTGTCATTCTGCGTTTCTTAGATAGACAGAAAATACAAATTCTACATTTGTTCGCCTTACTTTTAGACGTGTTTTATGTGGGCTTTTCAATATTCAAAATATCTTCAATACTTATTTTTATGATCACTAAACATTCGACTGTTAGATAACGATTACAGCAAATCCCGAAAAGTAGCAAGTGTACAGCCGTGCTTACCACCTTCGGATAACTCATTTTACTTGTTATGAAAGTACTGTGAGTGATACGTTGTGAGTGCAACGGGAGCACCTCGAATTCACAAAACTGCCAGGGGTCGGTAGTCTATTAGACGAATGTTTAGTTATCTAGGGTTAATAAGGCCGCAAGAGAAGAAATTTTGCTAAACTTCAAGTATTCATTGGAAACTACGGCAGAGATACGGAGAAAATGTTAAGAAAAATTTGACTTTCACTTTCAACACCTTAAGGATTAAACTTCGTTAAATTCGTTTATAGTGAGCCTCTACCTCATGAAAAGAACTTAATGTCCAAATGGCAGGTTTTTAATTTCAACGATTTGGAATCGACGTTGATAGATGGATGAGTGAATCAGTGGTATTTCACGTTTATGCATATTGATTCGACAAGGCATTTACAGATACATTATTCGTCTACCCAACAAATACAGTTATTTTCTTAGAACAACAATTTAACTTTTTTAAATGTGTTGCCATTTGAGGATTATGTTTTAATAATGAACTATTTCAAAATAGTTGGTTTCTAGCAATCGATAATTGTTTATATTTTTGAGGCTTGTTAATAAATATAGGAACAAAAATGTTGCACTTATTATTATAAAAAGGCTTCATTTAGAGTTACAGCTTAGCAAAGCGGGCAAAACAAGGTAGTTATTGATAAAGTAATTCTTTAAAATCTAATTATAGTCTTAGTTCTCACTTTGTAAATAAATAATAAAACAAAAAGTTACAAAGACCGCGTCAGGCAGTATCTTATGTAATGAATCTTTAAAAATTGAATATTCTATTCTGTTTTGGAAAAAGAAAATATATTTAACTAGATAATTTTCATAAGGATCTAAAAAATATACATATTGAAAGAATGAGTATTACAGAGAACAAAGAATGACGCAAATTTATGTTTTCTTTCATTCCAACTTAATTTAAGATTTATGTTTATTAAAGTTAATATAACATGCATGTAATTATCAATAATTTAAATAATACCTTAAGAGCACTTAATACTTTTTTTTCTTTACAGAAAATATTTTACTCATTAGCAGGCGGAAAAATGTAAGCAAATATATAAAATATGCAAGAAAATTTTATACAAAGTAACCGAATCATAACACTCTTTATATTTTTCATTCCTTAAACATTATTAGAAGCAAGTATTTCTTATAATATGAGTTTTAAAAATTAATACCGCGCGTTCAGTCTGAAAAGCATAGTTGAATTTTCTTCATATTCATTGGAAATAATAATAATAATAATAATAATAAATCTTGTTTTAAAAATTATTAAATAAATAAATATAACTTTTGTAACTTTCCTATAGAAAATTTCTTTTTTTAAAACCTGCATAAATTTACACTTGAATCTCTTAAATACTTTTTTTTTTTTTTTTTTTTGATGAGATAAAATCGACGATTTCAATGATTGCAGATTTTTTCTGGGGTTCACATAATTTATTTTATTTATTTATTTATTTATTTTTGTTCTGCATGCAAAAAATTGGGACAAAAGTAGGATTTGGAAGCATTAAGTAAGAGCTTGAGATGTGGCCCTGTAGTTGGGAGGTTATGCTTATGCCACCACCTACTATGCGGCGAATCCTGGTTGCGATTTTGTAAAATGAGAAAAAAACATATATGATTATAGGTTTCAAGTGACAAGAATTGCATGAATTTTAATCATTTGTTTATTCATATTTCATTACATATAGGAAATCTAAGTACATTGTAAAATTCCTTAAGTTTTGCCTTTTCAATCATCTATGTATATATACATATATTGTATATTATATTGCTTTCCAAAAATACAATGCAATTATGCAGAACAATAAATTAGTTACACTGTTAAAAATTTGGTGTTAGTTTGAATCAAAACTTGGTAATGAAGTAACTGCAACTATCCGATGGTTTAACCTTTTAGCACGATTTGGTAATTTTATGTTGAACCATATATTAGTATTATGTTTTAAAAAAAATAAATTATAAAAATTAAAATTAAAATTAAAATTCAACATTCGACAGAGGCGATGTGCAATCGGTAACAAAAGTGTCCGAACACTAGCAAAAATTCCTATGTAAAAAAAGTACATTTCATTCGGTTTTGTTAAATAAATCCTTGTCGAATCCCGTTCTTAATCAGTGTAAGAACATGATTCGATAAGGATTTATTTAACAAAACAGTTTTAAGTGAACTTTTTTTACATAGGAATTTTTGCTAGTGTTCGGACACTTTTGTTACCGACTGTACGAACTGAAGACCTTTTTGTCTCAAGTCTAACATTCTGGCAAAAGTATATAAACTATAGTAAAATAAAAGTATATAAAGAAAAGTTATATAAAGAAAAGTATATAAACTATATCACTTTCCTGGCTGATTTGATCCAGATTAAAAAAAAAAAAAAAAAGAGAGATATAAATGAGTTGCTGTTTGAAAAAATGAAGTTGGTGAAAGTTTTAATAGATAGACAGCCCCTGAGCAAAACCTATGCATACAATTAGAAACTGGGCGTTATTACTAATCGATCGGCACTAGCCGCATATTTATACGGCGAATTGTAATTATAATAATAATAATAATAATAATAATAATAATCGGAGTGAATTTTTTTATTTATTTATTTTATTTATTTATTTATTTTTTGATTGT
Organism: Salticus scenicus; assembly: GCA_963930645.1. Lineage (NCBI taxonomy): Eukaryota > Metazoa > Arthropoda > Arachnida > Araneae > Salticidae > Salticus > Salticus scenicus. The sequence continues at coordinate 338,226,403 of OZ005652.1, read as the reverse complement.
ACGTAATGCCGATTTTTTTTTTCAGAATGCTGTAGATTGAAGTAATTTGCAGTATAAAAAATATTAAAGTTTGCAGTGAGATTCAGTTCTTTAATTTGAAAAGTTACAATGTTTAGAAAATCCAAGATGCCTGTTTCTAAAAATAATGTCACTAAAAATTTGCTAAGTGACTGAAATTTAAGTGTCTTAAGTTTTAAATTTCATAATTTCTAAGCGTCCATATCGCAAATATTTGTAAGTGTATAAATAGTAATATGTCCAAATTTAAGGCACATCAACATTATTCTGACACTTAACTCAACATTATTCATACACTTGTCTTTTTATAGAAAGATACTCGTGTGTCTGAAATTTTGTATAGTTAGATGTTTCAGACATTTTTATATAAATTGGTTCTTTAGACACATTTTTGTCTACAATTTAAATGCTTCTTTTTACAATGTATTATTGAACATTTAGGAATAATTATAAGGAGGATTCTCACAATGGGAATTTTGGATACCAGAACTTTTATAGCGTACTTTTTTTTTTTATATATAAATAGCAACGGATATTTGCAATTACTCAAATGTAAAATTACTATATAAAAATTGTGATATTCGAACTTCCCTCTCGGAGAACCCTGCTTATAAATATAATATCTTTATAATAATTTAGAGTTACGTCTCTGTACAGATATAGGTGAGAATTTATGCATAAATGTATAAATGCATATACACAATACACACATATTTAAATAAGTTATAACGCATAATTAGACACCATCTTAATAGCGCATAAATAATAGCTGGAGAACAGCGCATAAATAAATCGTAACACATAAATAATAGCTTTTGAATGATAAAATTATATGAAGAAACGTTTGAAGAATATATATATATATATATATATATATATATATATATATCGAAAAGATGCTTGAATAAGTAATGTCATTTAAAGTATATTTATACTTAAAGCGTGAATTTCTAAAGAATTACAGATTTTTTTTCTAATATATATATATATATACATATTCTTTTTCTGGAAGGCCTAGTGAATTAAGCTTTAGAGAGAATCATTTTTCACATTTCTCTGTAGCGTTCAAGTGGGGTGTATAAAATAGCGTGGAAGGACATGTGTCTCATATTTACTGAAATTGGATCACTAATACAATTTTGGAATATCTTCTTTTTTTCCTTTTTCAAAAATAAATAAATAAATAAAACGAAATTTAGTTCTTTTATAACACAGAAAAATAATTATAAATTCTAAACATTTTTTTATCATATACCCTAAAATTTTTCTGTGTTGTTAGTTATAAGAGAAAAAAAAAATCTAACAATGTTTTTAAGCAATAAATTTTCGTATAAATTAACCAACCGAAATTTTATGATAAACAAATTTATGATATTATAGTACAATTAGTGATGTTTAGTTGATAAATTATATTCTTCGTACACCTTTCTTGTTTTATCTATAAAATATACTAAATAGTGACTTATGCATTAAAAGGTATACTCTGTATTCTTAAAATTTTCAAAGTTATACTAGAAATAATTCACAAGACATATACTAAATATGACTAATAATGGGATTTATATAAATAAGGATTTTGTTTATTTCAATAACATTTTTTAAAATAGGCTATTACTGGAATATAAAATTTTCTACTATAAAGGACATATTAGAACAACAAAAAGTACATTTCATGTAAAATAATGAATAAGCCAAAGGGAAAACATTAGGTAATGTATGTAACACGATACTTTATTTTTTTTGTAAAATGTACTTCTTGATTTAGTACGTTTGTAACTGTGTATCATTTTGTACTTCATTTTTGCTTTGCCCAAATATATTTGACAAATGCATCAAGTTTTATAAATAATATATTAATATTTATACATAATCATTTTTTTTTCAAATTCTATTATTGAGATATACTAAAGAAAATTCCAAGTGACGAACAGTATTTGCCCTATTCGTTACTTTACAAAATAATTGAAATGGTTTTATCATTTCTGAGTGTTTGACGTCCTTATTCATATAAGTATAAAAAAAAGTTATGCAATTTCTAATTAAAAATATGCTTCATTTTTCAATTTTTATGATTTTAAACTTTGGCAATTGTTTAGTTTATAGAAATGTCAAAAGGTCCTTGTTTGTTACATTTTCCTTCATTGGAGGCATGGAGAAAGAGAGAGAAAATGAACACGTTGACCAGCAAATCAATACTTTATAGTTCGAAATTTCAAAATTTAATATTAGTGGAAGAAATTCTCTTATAGATACAGAATTTTGTCCTGACGGTCCCTGGCTTGCTTTGAGTATTCTTTTGTAGGCTAACTCTCTTATATGTTGTCTGTCGTTCACTACAATGGTCAATAACAAATTCTCAGTGCTATCAAAAAAGGCATTTTGTCACTAATCAGTTCAACATCTTTTAGAACAGCAGACGCAATATAAACTATTTTTCTGTCAAAAGTTCTAAACCCGCTACTCATTACAGTGGTAGCAGATAACTTAATTTTCATTTGAGTTTTAGATGTCCAAGCAACAGATGCGTCGCTTTCTTTTATTGTTTCTTTAAATGACTTCTTAAGATGTACATTTTCAACTGAATCGTTTTAAGAACTAATAAACTATTTTTTCAATATTGATCTAATAATTTTGTTCTTTCTATCTCAGCCTTTATGTTTCTTTCCTGTCTATAATACTAATGTAAGTGTTTAATGTATTTCGTTGATCATATAAAAATTTTATTTCGATACGGGATCTTTTTTTCTCTTTTTCACATTTACAATCCGTGTTTACAGGACAGTCACAGGAACTCTGGTTTTCCCCACGAAAGCAAGAACATATGATTGTGCATTTACATACTGTAACATCCAAGAACTTTGATTTAGCATCAAGGATGAAGCAGTCACATTTTTTTTTAGTTGCTTTCAATTTTGTCTCTGTAATAAGACTTTCTTAAATCGCAACATAGACCATGATAGTCTTTTTTTAATTTTAATATTCTTGTATGGAGCACAGTTGGTATTGAAGCGTTTCTGTATAACTCCTGTATTTTTTAACTAACTCAGTTGGCAATAGTAAAAACTGTAGGCATTTTCTTTGAATATAAAAGCAATCTCTATCTTTTATTGAAACAGCATAAAAGTACATCCTCATATGTTGAAAAAGTGTTCGTATCCAGTTCTTTTATTGGCAAACCCCACAGCAAAAATAAATAAATAAATAAAAATAAAAACGAATACACAAAAGATTGTCTGGTAGCCGGCTATTACTAATGATGATAAGGGTAAAATAACACAAATACAACAACAAATAGATTTTTAAAGCACTAGTGCAAATGGACAATTTAACATAATATTTTAACTTAAATCTACTTAAATATAACAAACCTAAAGCGTAATGATCTGATCACACTGCTTACTGGCAGCAGACTGATATCTCAGAAAGAGAATGGAGAATGAAATTGAAAAGAGAATTCGCGTGGCTTGGTGGATGAAGCCAGATCTGATAATTTGCTAATCAAATTTATGTATTATCTGTTACTATCAGGTACTTTTAATAACTATGAAGAAATGTCTACATATGTAGCAAAATATTCGAGTCATTAGGTTTTCTATCCGTCTTTTTTTTTTTTTTTGAAAGACAATTATATATAAAAAAAAAAAAAAAGTGTCGAATTTTGGTTAATTTTACGAAATTTACGGCTAATGCGCGATCTTAAAACTATAAAAAAATATAATTTTTTTTTTTAAAATATATGAAAATAGTGTTAAGAGGAAGCATTTGAAAGGTATTAGAACAAAAACTAATAATATTTGTATTTCAATAAAAATTTTTAAACTTTGACCTTTGACTTTTTTTTTTAAGACTCAAGGTAATTTCATAATAAATATAATACGTTAGTGTGTTATAGGTGTGATATCTCTGCTATCACCGTCACCTTACAATTTTCCCTATCCTATTTTGACACAAAAGTAATTTCTGTAAAAATATAATTTTCTGTATGGAAATATTGGTAGAGGAAAAAAAGCGGAAATCGCTTTTCTATGTGTGACTAAGATAACATTTGCCACTGATTTACCCTTAACCATGTCTAAATTATAACACTGTAAATATCTCATGTTTTTAACACTTTCCAACAAAGTTGAAAAGTGTTTATGACTTCGGTTTGTCTGAACGTCTCTCAGTACTTAAACTCCCGTAAATATTTATGAAATTCATACATAATTTAGGTTATGGGATGTTCGATATTTAAAATGGAATAAATACGACTAGTAGTTTGCGTATAGGGGTTACCCTAATAAATTCTAGAGTATTGTGTTCTATAAGAGGTATTTCAATGAAGATTTTAATATCTTTATCTTGCAAAAATTATAATAAAATTAAAATTAATTGTTCGTATGCGGAAAATATGATTTCTGTAAAATTATGTATGATTAACATTCAGATTCTCTGCGCCACATAAAAATATCCAGATTCATTGAGGCTTTTTAATAATGTTTAAGAGTAGATTTCATTCGAATTAATCTATCTGTCTTTCTGTACATCTGTCCGTTTCTAGCAATCGTAAATATTTTCAGAATTCTTTCAAAATAATGCATGTTATTCAATTTCTTTATAGCGTGTCTTCTATTTAAAATAGTATCAAAAATAATATATGATTTATGTAGAGGGATACTCAAACGAATGCCAATGCATTGGGTTTTATGTATGACATTTTTATAAATCTTATTCAAATAACTTGTGCTGCAAAAATCACAATGAAATTATTATTTATACGCTAAATAAAAATATTTCGTATAGTATTTTAGCGCTAAATTTTACAAGGGTGCAATAAAATATTCAAATACATAATGGGATACAATTAGAAATTGCTGTAATTGCATTTCCATTTCTGTTAACGCTATGTAGTCGGGCATTTCCCGCCAAATCGCGGCGTAGAACGGGGCTTTTTTGACATTTTCGCGCCAAAATTATTCTCCCGCGTGTTAGTATAAAAAGGGATAACACGAGTTTACTTGTTTCCCGCAAAGAATGTGTTAAGCATCTTTAGCACTTTCCATTAATGTTTAAACGTGATTATGAATTTCATTAGTCTATCTGTATGTCTTTCTGTCATTATGTCTGTTAATTGTGCGATCACCTATAGCCAAAGACCATTGAATTTAAACGATGCATTCAGTGCGTACAATAGGAAAGTGTTAATAATCTGTGCGAATCGTAGATTTTTTCGTTCTTGTTCCATTATTATTTGAATGAATATACATTCAAAGCTAGGTACTATTGAAATTATTTAAATATCTTTTTAAATGTAATAACATTAAATGCATTTTCTTAAATTGTATCTTAAAAAAATAAAAATAGATATTTGTAATTTAATTTAGTTAATTGTTTTAGTTAATTGTTAATTTAGTTAATTGTTTTATATGATGTTTTATTGGCAAGGATTGCTATAGACACTACAATAATTTTTTGTTCGCAATACATATGGAGACATTTACACCAAATGTTTATGAATACTGTATTATATTAAAATTAAATATATTCGTGGTTTTTACTCGAATTTTATGTTACATTATATATATATTTCCCATTTTATATGCTGAACAATAAGCTTAAGGCTTGTTATATATATCTGTCAAATTTAAATAATACAGCATATACTACTTGAAAATTGCCAGTGATAAAAAAAAAGTCTATAATGATAAAGCTAAATGTTACATTTTTATCTAAATTTTTAAGTGTCCACCCATCTGTCTGTAAAACGCAGTTATAAGTGTTCAATCGTTATTACTAAGTAGTAGTAAGTATCTTATATATATGTTAGCCAATCTATCTAAAATTGTCATATTTAACAAACGTTAAAATGAAAAAAATGTTTAATCTCTTACTAATTAATTTAATGAATCTTAATTTTTTTTAAATATGCTTATCAAAAATATTTTCATTCATGCAAAAAATTCAATAAAAAGTAAGACACAGTTTTTTTTTCACTTCACTTTATTTTATGTATTTATATTTTAACTTTAGGATTTATCAATTTTAATTAAATTTTAAATAATTTATCGTGATTAAAATATAGGTAAAATATTTCATTTTAGCATTAGACTGAATTAAATTCATCAGGCTAAATTAGATGGTATTTTCTGTTGCAGTGCGCAAAATCAATACATACTCTGCTTTCTGTTTTTGCAGAAAATAAGCTGCGCTTTAAACACTTCATATTTATATCCCTGATATATTAAAAATTATTTTGTATGACCGTGGTAGTAATTCCTATTTGCTACTCTTATGATATTAATTTTTTGTACATAAAAATAGATGTTAAATCAACTAATGATTATTTCAGTCAAAACATGTTAAACAAATGAAAAATGTTGGCCATAAGCATAATGCATACTACTTCTGTTGGTTATTCTTGTATATGAACGATTTGCCGGATCTCAATAAAGCAATCTCAAGTACAACCCCCCATACGATCCAGAATGGGAACCGTAAGTTTGAAATTTTTTTCTAATGTCTCTGTTTAATAATAATGCTGATAATACCACAAACAGAGAAACAAGTATATACAGTAATAGCTAAACACGCGATTTTCATAACTAGGTAGCTTCGAAACATGTAGTTACAGCAAACACTCATTTTCAAAAGTTTTACTCAAAACAATGTTTTCTCTACTAACTGTGGATAAGAGAAATAATAATAATAAAACATTTGAAATGCATCATATGAATTTTAAATAAGTTATAAAGTTCTCAAATGTCTATAAAATGAAATTTTTAAAGCGAAACATCTAAAGTATGATTCCTTTCAAGAATATAAGCTGACTGTCTTTATATACTTAGTACTCTTTTAAACGTCTGAACTCAAAACATTAATAATAAATTTTTAAATACCGGTAATTGCTATAAATCAGAAAACAACTAACGTTAACGGCCTGCATTATTTTCAGCTTTAAAATAATTTTACGCTGAATAGAATTAAATAGTTTGCGTAAATGGAGTGCCGATTTAATGTCCATAAATACAACATAAATCATTTTTAATAGAACCATACTGAATAATTTTGTCGTTGTTTTATGTGCATATTTTCCTATTTATAATGATATTAAGAGTGGGCACCTATTTTCTGAATTCATTTATAGATAAAAGTAGTTCTGACAAAAAAGAAAAAAAAATCACCAATAAAATCTTGAACAAAATAAACAACATTTTGAAGCGTATTAATTAGGTGTAGAATTTCCTGTATAATCACATAACAGTTTTGAAATAAACATTTTACCTAAATCGTAATTTTCTTTCATTTTAAATTTATTTATTTATTTATATTTTTATTTACCATATACATGAGCATATTTTTCATAAAAAAAAAAAAAGAAAAAGAAAAAATACAAATCAACTTTCAAAATATTTCCTTCTTTTCAGAATTTTAACATTTTTAATACGAAAACGAGGTGAGTTACTATAATGCTAAACTTATGCGGATTTTAATAAATTTTATCTATTAAAATATTTGTTAGTGAAAAATAATTAAAAATTCCTGGAAAAAGGATATATATATTTTTTTATAATATATGTTAAAACTTAGAACTGTAACGTAATTATAGAAAATGTATTATGTATGTGTTGCGAGAACCGTTGGTTATATTTTTTTATACACCTTTTTTCTTTTCTTTTCTTTTCTTTCTTTTATGTTATTGAATGCTCCATAGTTTTGTTCATTTTTTTTTAATTATATTTTAATGATTTTTTTTTATTCATTAAAATTTTAAGTATTTTTATTGATCTAATATATACATACTAGTATATAACCCCGTCAAAAATGACGGAATGTGAACGACAAATCTTGAAAACAATGTTTAGATCATGATGGTTACCACGTGATCATTTAAATGTATTTTCAATTTTTGTTTATAAATCAAATGTGTTTCGATATTTTATAATTTTCGTTCTGAAATTAAAAAAATTCTACCCGATCAATAAATATGAATGACAACAAAAAAAACTGCTGGTTGACAAAAAATATAGGCCCGACAACACAACAGCAACAACACATCCCAATGTTCCATTAAGTGCTCTATACGCAAGCGAAGTGTGACGCCACTGACCTTCCGTGGATGCAAGAAAATGATTTCCTATGTTATTCGCCCATTGGATTTTTTGTAAAAAATTATTAAAAATCGAGGAAAATTATTTCCCGATTTTAATCCCCATATTTAGGTATATGTATGTATTAGTTATCATGTGCATGTGCTGGATTGAGTTATTTTGCTGTCAAATTGACAAAATTTTAATTTTAAATTTCAAAACTCTGTTGTCCTTGGCGTTTTTGTATTTGGCGATCAAAAACGTACTACGAAAATATACATGCCAGATGTAAATTTTCGTAATATGTATTGTGCGAAATATTGTTTCATATTATTCATTACTCTCTTAATATAAGTTTTTAAAATAACCATGATTTTTGAAAGGAATTAAATTATATTCGCCAGATAATTTGGCGATATATATACATATATATATATATTTTTTTTTTCTGCCAAGGATGACCGATATCAAATCTATTCCGCTGCAACATATTAGCATCTTATATCAGATACTTTATTTAGACATTTGAAAACAAATTTCACTTCAAATTATGATAGAATATTTATCATTTTCTTTTTAATTAGTATATTAGTTGGATATTTATTGTGTAAATATCATCCTTTGAAATGAAATGTTTATGTTTTCAATGGAATATAGAAGTTTTTTTTAATCTAGAGTTTTGAAATTTAAAATTCAAATTTTATCAATTTTAGAACAAAAACAACTTAATCTAACGCATGCACATGATAACTAATACATATCTAAACCTAAATATGGGGATTAAAATCGGGAAATAATTTCCCTCGATTTTTAATAATTTTTTACGAAAAATCCATTGGGCGTTTAACATAGGAAATATTTTTCTTGTATCCACGAACGGCAAGTGACGTCATCACTTCGCTTGCGTATTTAAAGTCCTCATAATAAGAAAAAACGATTCACTTCATTTTACCAAAATACTCTTTTTTAAGACTATCCGCGTTTGTAATGATCGATAGATGGCGCTTTCTGAACTGCAGTTGTTAGTAAATATAATAGCCACGTGTATTATTTATTGTTCTTTCTCCGCCATTACATCATGGAAAACCGATTGCATAATATGATGATATGCAGTGGTATGATAATTTCACCTTAGCCCACCAGAGGGCGAGCATTTCATTACAATCGCGGATCGTAGATCCTGTTTTCAAACTAACTATCCAATAACTACAGACACTCCATGCTAACCCAAATTCACCTCTACTTGATACCTCCAACCAGCTATCTCACCCACAACATCGCCAAAATATCCAGGATCCAGCTAGGGACTTTCTCATTCTCAACCGAACATTTTACCTTGACTCGACATTATCACCTTAGACTACTCTACTTTCAATACTCATTTCAACTGGTGACTTTTACTTGCCCAACCAAACATTCTATCTCAACTATCATTTTACACTAATTTCAAAACTAAAATCAACTGGCGGCATTTACGTACTAAACTCGACGCCAATCATACCTTACAATGTAAACAAACAATGAAGTTTGATAAAAATATTTAAAGGCTTTAATGCGTTTTTACAAATATTTTAAGATTTTTAAGGCTTTAATATGTTTTAGAAATATTTTAAGAGTTTTTTTTTAATGAAACAGTCAAAGAGTCGTTCATTCGGAATTAAAAAGCTGTCCATTTGGAATTTGTATTTTCTGAATGGCAACAGTTTTGGTTTGTTTTTATTTGGTATTGCATTGTTTATAATCATGAAGTTACATAATTCTATTTATAGGTTCATGTTTATAATAGCCAGTGATCCGTTATATTTAATTTGGACATTTAAACATTACAATTGAATAGATTCTCAAGGAAATAAATAAGAATATGTGCGATACAAAACATGTATGAAAATGATATGTATGTTTCTTAAGTTGAATTAAACAAACGGAAAAAAAATGGCTGCCAAAAGTTTCTGTTTTGAAGCGGTACTAACCGGATTCGTTCATGATAGATGAGGGTCATTATATATATTAATATATGCATATAAAAATTAGTTTTGATCTATACATTTTTACTGTATACATAAATTTACCTTTTCCAATAAATATCTTTAAAGTTAAATTTAGTATTATAAAATTATAAAGGAACATTTAAATTTTGATAATTAAAAGTAACATAAAAAAAGAAAAAATGGGGTCTTTATGTTTACTTCTTAAAGTTGTTAATATGGATATGTTTCTTGTTGGTAATTTTCAAAAAAATATTAGGATTATTTTATTTCTATTAAGGCAAAAATAAATCATATTTTCAACTTTAGCTAATTGCACTTTTTTTTTGTTTCGGATGACTATGTACCTTTAGCGGGTATTTTTAATATCCTTCATTATTAAATTACAAATAATAAATTAAATATTCATATCACTGTTTAATATATATTTATATATTAGTTAAAAAATTAAAATGTTTTGAGTTTTATTCATTTATTTTTTATGTAAATTAAATTTAGTTTCGAATTAGAATGCTTTAACTTCAACTTTAATTGTGCAATTTAAAATTGCAAGTTTCGAATTTTGTGTTTTAAATCTTGCTTACAGTTTTTATGCATAACGTTCATATATGTGTAAAGGGCTTTAAACTTCGTACATTTTTGGCAATATTCTTGCGAAGTAATACATATACACATATTTTGCATACATTATATACATAATAAATACACTGAAGTATTTGTATTACAGTAAATCCCCGTTTCTACAACTCTCGTTTATACGTTTTTTTTTTTGTTTTTTTTTCATTTATACGTCGTTTTAGTGAAGTCCCGATTCATTCCTATTCATTTTAATGCAAAAAGTTTTCGTTTATACGTCGCTAATATCGGATATACGTCTTTTCCACTTTACTAAAATTTGCAAAATTTCTTGACCTGTCATTATTTTCCATTCCAAATAAGACGAATTTTTCCTAGAAAGCATTTTAAATGGAGGAACACAGGAAAAGTCGAAGAATATCGATCAAAGAATCAATTGAATTCACAGTAGAATTTTTAATACTCATAGACAAGCAGTAAATCAGCCGAATATTAAAAATTTTTAAACTGGTTAAATAATTATCTGTATGGACATAAATCGTGTGCTTATTATTAAAGATAAGCAAATACATATAATTAATATTTGAAATGTGTTCATATAGTTCTTAAGAAATGTAACTCAGTATATTATATATGTAATTAGTACCAGTCATGCATTAATAATATCCCATACAGCACAGAATGTTTCAGTTATGTTGCAAAATGCTTACAAACTTTCAAAAACGTAACACATTTTAATATGCTCTCCGATACATTTTTGAAACATTCGCTTTTTTCTATGTTTTTTCTGTTATGTGATTGAAACGTTTCTGTTACGTATCTGATTTTTTTGTTACGATCGCGGATATTTCTACGTTTATGAAAGTAATCGGAAAACTAACTGAACGTTTCTGTAATATTTGCAATGTTTCCATGTTATATGACTGTTACGTTTCTGAAACATTTTGTGCTGCTAGGGATGACTTTTCTCCCTTATTATAATAAATATTTTTTTAAATTAATTATTGTCTTTAAAAAGTATAATATACATTTACTAACTTAAGAAACTTTATTAATTAGTATTTTCATATAAATTTTGCTTAGGTGTCATTAAATTTGTAGTAATCAAAGTATTATTATTAAAATTTCGATTATAGGTCTTTTCATTTATACGTCCTTTTACGTCAGTCCTTTGAAAGATGTAAAAGCGGTGCTTTACTGTATATGAAGTAGCTGCTACAACACCTATGGCTATAGTGAAAGGCAAAACTCATAATATTACAATACAATGGTTCAAAGACAAATATAAGATAAAGGTCGGATTCATCAGGTGACACCATTGCCAAAATAAATTTATACTAAGCTAAACTGATAGCCCTATGAGCAAACCCAGACCCATGAACAATCCTCGGCTCACTTCACTTACTTTTACTTTACGTTTTAGAGCATACAAAAACCCCGAAGGGATTGGTCTATAGTTCAATAGGTTCGGTCTGTTGTAATAAAGCAATAATTTAAAAGAACGGCAGTAACCATATAGAGTCCTGTTAAGCTTAAGGTAAGACCATTCGGTATTAGCTTGTCCGATGTTCTTTTTCTATTAACTTACACATTTTTAATCGCTTCTTTTTGTTCGGATCTCTTGCGTACACATCCTTGTTTCATTTGTAAAAACTCATTAACCAGTCAAATTAAATCTATTTTTCATACAATATTCAATGCAAAACTCCGCTATAGTAATATTATAGGCTTTCTACTATTTGGATTCTCATTATATTTTATTTAGTTTTTTGTTTTTGTTTTTCCCACTTTTTCATATGATACTTATCATTTCCTCTGATCTCTTGCGTACACATCCTTGTTTCATTTGTAAAAACTCATTAACCAGTCGAAATCAATCTATTTTTCATACAATATTCAATGCAAAACTCCGCTGAAGTAATGTTATATGCTTTCCACTATTTGGATTCTCATTAAAATTTATTTAGTTTTTTTTTTTTTTTTTTTTTCCTCCACTTTTTCATATGATATTTATCATTTTTTCCTGTGCAATGCTTAAAAAGGATTTATTATTTATATAATTTTTTATGTAATTAATGATATGTATTAAAAGGCTGACAGTGGAGTAAAGTAACAATAACTAAATTTAATACTAGACAATTTTTAAACATCAAAATACGGGGAAAAAAAATAAAGCGATTTCTTAATAGGAAAAAAAATTATAATTTTATTATTTACTTCTGCAGCTATAAATTTTAAAAAATTCCTGAAATATCAAAAGTAATATGGAAATACAAAAAAGAAAGTAAGAATAAAAAGCACATTTCCAATTAACTCTATTATGTCTTTAATGAGCTATTTTTTTTTTTTTTTTCAGGAAAAATGGGTTTGAAAATATAATTTTTTGAGCGTTGAGAAGACGGACAGAAGGATTTTACTTTAGGTCCATATATAGTCTCGTTAAATGGTAAAACCTTTTGTAAAGGAATGCTCAAACAAATATTTGTTGAATTTCATAGAAACTTTAGAGTAGGAGTGCGTATGAGGATATAAACAAGATTCTCCTATTTCTAAAAATATCTTGAAATTAGGAATCTTAAAAATTATCAAGGCAATTCGAAAAAGAAAATTGAATGTTAAAGAGAGAGAGAGAAAATAAGACGATTTTTTTTATCAACGTAACTAAATTTTACGAAGACATCCTTTTTTTCCATGTGATGAGTTAATTTAGTTTGCATATTTGTTTATACATTTGACTGCCGTCCTGCCAGTTCTACCCCCGATCTAACTTCACTATCTAACTTTTGTAAATGCTTTTAGAATGTCTTGATATTTAAATAGCCATTCAAGTTTACAATGGAATATTTCCTGTTGAAATTTATATAAATACCACGGCTAGATGGTGTGCAAAGATACACAAACGCAATTGAATTATATTATGTTTTATAAGAAATATATTTAAAAAACATATTTTTAAACCGTTGTTCTGCACAAAAAAGAATAAAATTATCATTTACCCTAAAAGCACAAAAGGTTTCAGAAACGTAACAGTCATATAACATGGAAACATTCTAAATATTACAGAAACTTTCAGTTTGCTTTCTGATTACTTTCATATACGTAGAAATGTCCGCGATCGTAACAAAAAAATCGGATATCTAACAGAAACGTTTCAATCTCATAACAAAGAGAACATAGAAAAGGCCGAATGTTTCATAAAGGTATCAGAGAGCATATTAAAATGTGTTACGGTTTTGAAAGATTGTAAGCATTTTAAAACATAACTGAAACATTCTGTGCTGTATGGGTATTATTCACATACATAAAAGCATGTTATCGATAAAATGGGGTATGATTTAAGTTATGCTTTACAATACAATGCAAAAGGTTGAAATATATTATTTTATATAATTGGAATTTGGTAAAAAAAAATTTTTTTTTAGTCGTATTATACGTTTTTTGGTATTTTACAATAACATTCAAAAGATTTTATGACTTCCTACTTTCTGACTGATCCTCTGCCCGCGATCTAATTTACGTTAATATTTATATATAGAATGCCTTGAAGTTGATATACATTATTCAAGTTCACAGTAGCACGTTTTCTATTGAAAATGGTGCAAATGTCGGAACTGATGTGTATTTAGGACTTACAGATGTTTTCTAGTGAGTTACGATTTATGATGATCTATTTGTTTTTAAAACATATTTTAATTATTTTATATTAAACACAACATAACGAAATTAATTTAATTTACTAAGATACACAATACCATCTTTTCAATGGAATAAGGTACGATTACCATACCAAAATGAATAATTTGAAAAGAATTTTCATAACTACTAATATCGTTACTAAATCAACCCGTTTCAAAATTGCATAGCATATACCAGCATTTTCTCCATTTATTTCCATTGGAAGGTGAATTTTTATAGGCGAATAATAAAACAAACTTTTATATTTATACATATAATAATTTGATTTAAAATATATGTGCAAATTTTCTTTAAATATTTAAGAGCATCCTTTTGCAGATGATAAATTACCGCTTTAAATTATGACACTTTTACGTTAGTGAATCATTAATAATTTGTTAATAAATAATAAAATATTTTTAAAAGCCTAGTTAGTACAATGCCAGCTTTCTGAATGTGAAAAGCTGAGTACTAAAATAATCGCAGCCCAAATAAAGTGAAAATGTAAAGATTTAAGAGACTAATAAAAAACAAAAATAATAATCGTCATATTTCCTTTCAAAATAATTCTCGCAAGACATTTATTAGAATAAGGTCATAATCTATATAAATAACTTAGATTCTGTGATAATAATTGCAAGATAATTTATGCTTTATTTTATAAGGAAACTTATTTAAATAAAAATAATCTTTAAAAATACTTTGAAGAGGGATTCTGTTTACTAAGCTTGCATAAACTGAATATAAGAATTAGCAGGTATGTTTGTAACAATTAAAATGAGTTCAGAAAACAAAATATTATCTACTATGCATAAAATACAACTTCATTATTTCATTAATCAAACATATGCAATAGTTTTAATATTTTTACACAAAAAATCTCCAGAGCTTTTAATTTCCATCTGCAGTAGTGTGTAAAATTATAAGAATAAAATAAAAGTAACTAAAATAAAATTACGATATCTGGATTCAAATTTGATTCAGATTTTGAGCATTATTCCACTTGATATTAAATTTGTCAAAATTTATCATTTTTATTAAAGGTTTCAGATTATGGAATTTTCTTCATTTTTTATGTTATTGGTTCTATTACATTTCATTATTGCGTGAGGGGCTTGTATTTTCTTTACAGCGTGAGTATTTTGGTCCAATTCAACTTTATTTTTACTGTCCATTGTTATATTTAATCTATTCGCTAGTATTGGTTATGAAATTGAAAGTCATAATATGTTTCTCTTATATGCTACATTGTTCTGTGTGTGTGTCAGTCAACAAAGGCATTTAAAACACTTCAACTAATTTTTAAGTTTTACACTCAGTTTTATATTATTATAATTTGGCATTATATTCTAATCATAATTGGATATTATTTTCTGGTTTCATTAGTAAATAAAAAATGTAAAAAATATTTTTATGTTTGAATTCTAAAAATTTACATCGCATTTCAGCATTCAAACATAAAAATATTTTTTAAAAATTAACTTACCAATTATTCCACAGAGTATATACCTAAATATATTTTAAATATGTTATTAAATTAAAACTATGTACAGTCGAAGAGGAAAATTACAAGCTAGTTAACAAAATGTGTTTATAAAAAATTTAAATAATAATAATAATAAAATAAAACTTTGAATATTATTTTACTAAATTTAACAAAATACTAAATTTACCGATTTTCAAGAATTTTTAATGTATTTAAAATGGTTATACTTTAATTCAAAAGCATTCAAATTTTCACAAATCTAAGAAAGCAATTTACAAAAAATGATTTATAACGTTCACCATCCTTTTTAGAATAATGCGAGTAAACTAAAAATAATTTTCAAAGAAATATTTTATTCGATAACCGTTCCAATAATTTAATTTAATCCATTTTACCAATTCAAGACATTTCTCTTATTAAGTCAACAGTTCAACGTTATGGATTTATTCAAATATGCTGCTGAAAAAGCAGATCGTATTTTCAGAACAAACATAAAACTGCAAAATCAGTAACTTATTTTGTTTTTGGTATTTTATTATAAATTTATTAAAATTATCAATTTTGTTAACATTATATTACTCAATTTTATTAAATTCAATGTATTTGTTGTGCAAGGTAATATTCAATACATTAAAATCTTATTGCAAATAAAAGTCATTGCATGAGGGTATGTGCCCACGTGGCTATGTCAGACATCTTCTCCCAAACCACTGAACTGATATGAATCAAACTTGACGTAGTTACCGCTTATGACAAGGGTTGAAGTATTGGGAGTGTTTCAAATTTCTAGCCCACGCAAAATGTGAGGGGGAGAGAAAAAACCCTTCCTGAAATCCATATTTTTTGCACGATTCTTACAGTAGTAATGTAGCTAAAAACTTCCACTTTTATACGTAGGTTACTTCTAATGCTTATATTCTGCCTAAGCAAACGTTTATAAAATTTAGAAATTAAAAAGCGTGAAATGATTTTTAAAAAATGTTCTGTTTTGCGCTTTCGTCAAAATTTCACGCACGTGATTTAAACATTTAATGATGAGTCTAAAAACCATAGTGTTTTAAAGTAAATAAAATCTAAATAATTTTTATAACATATTAGAGGGACGCCACTTTCGAAAAATCCTTCCAAATAAAGTACTATAGGCTTTGAAAATGACGTCATTTCTTAGAAGTCATTCGATTAACAAGTGCATTTTAACAGAGAGAAATGCTATTCCTTACTATGATTGTGTGGAGATTTTATTTACTAACGATAGTGTAAGTAGTAAGAAATAGTAAATATAACTTCAAAATGTACTACCTGTTCTTCGAGTGGAAAAAAATAAGAAAGAAAGAGTGGTTTTAAAGCCAATAAATTTGACTTGTTGGCAAAAAATTGTTTATTTTAAGTTCTGATGAAGATTAAGCTTTGTTCAAATCGATTGGGAAATTCTATTGGAAACCACTGCGATTTTACACGTCTGAACAAAGGGTGGAAATGCTAGACACTTACTCTCTTGACAGTTAGATTTTGAAAGATTCTCATTTTCTTTTATATAAGGCCTAAGAGGAGGCATTTTCTAAATTTCAAGGTTTTAAAGAAAATCACTGCAATTTTTCCGGGCAAAGAATTGCTGTAAAGCTCATTTCATGCACCTAAAGATTAAATTTTGGAAGATTCTCATCTTTCATATTATTTATGACCTAAGAAGGGACATTTTACAAAATTAAAGCTGTGTTGGTAACTTCTGCGATTTTCTCTGTGCGAAGAACGGATAGAGCTGTTGACACCCCTTTTCACTTTTTATACACACTTTTTAGGTCATAAATAATATAAAAGATTCTCATCTTTTATATTATTTATGACCTAAAAAGGGGCATTATACTAAATTTAAACTTCGTTGGAAACCACTTCGATTTTCCAAGACCGAAGAAAGGGTGGAACTGCTTACACACTTTTTCATCGCCTTAAGGACTAAATTTTGAAGATTCTCATATTTTCCCTTAATAAGGGAGAAAGAGGGGATATTTTGATAAACTGCAAGCTTCAAATGGAAACCACAGCAGAAATAAAAGTTTTAAAACTTTAACATACCTTTTCATTCCTTAAAGGGTTAAATTCCGTTAAATATGTTTATAGTGAGCCCCTACATCATTAAATAAACATACTGCCCAAATGAAGGTACTGTTTTTTGCTTCAACGATTTGGACTTGACGTTGATAGATGAATAAATAAACCACTATGTTATTTCGCGTTTATACATATATAGGTATGAGAAGACTATTCTGCGTTACGGATATTTTATTCTTCTGCATAACAAATGCACCATCTTTTCTTAGAACAACAATTTTTCTTTTTTAAGAGTGTTACCTTTCGAGGATTATGTTTAACAAAATATTATTAAATAATAATAATAATGATTTATTCGTAGCAAACGATTACTGTTCATACTTTTAAAACTTATTACTAAATACCGGAATTAAAAAAAAGACTTCTTACTATAAAAAAGATTCATTTTTTAAACGTAGTGACCAGTAAAGCGGACAAAACCATCCAGTATTCTTGATAAAATATAAATGTAGAAAAGAAAAAAAAATAAACAAACGCATATACTTTTAAAAAATATATCAAGGTACATTTATGTTGTTTTTAAAAATTATCAAAATTGCTTCTATAATTGTGCAAACAGTAGAAAAATTCTTTGCTAATGCATTGGTTTCTGGTTAATACATTATTTCAATAAATTCAAAATGTTTACCGATAAAGAATAATTACTGTTTGTTTAAATCTTGGCATTAATTTACATCTGAAAAGAGAATAATAATCAATCACGTAAGAAATAAACTTGCTTGTGCATCAGGCGAAAGTACTTTATTTTATTTTGTTTTTCTAATTTTTAAGAGTAGTGTAAATATTTAAATGACTCCAAAAATATTATTTAAATGTAAGTAAATCTGAATCTGCATAATAATAATCAACGATAATTAGAAAGTTCATTCAATTAAACAAGTTTTAATGAAATTGTTAGTAAAAAATAAAAGAGATTAATGGGATAAAATGTTTGCATCAGATGAGAAAAAAAAATTGACATTTTTAGTTTTAAAAGAGAAATAAAATAAATGAAATAAAGAAACGTACTTAACATTTGTATTACTGTGTATTCTAAACTTTATATTTATGCAATTATTTAAAGGAATACATAAGCAGAAATACAAATTTCTGTAAATTAAAAAAACATGAAAAATTCTTTTAAATCATTATTAAAATTTATAATAATTTTTGAAAAAATTTCATCATTCTTTTTATGCACATGTGAGTGTATTAAAATTATAGAAAAAACTTATAACATGATGTGATAATTATCAGAATAATAATATAAAATTACATTAGTATATGTGGTCATATACATTACATACATATGTAAGAATGCTTACGATAATTGAAAATAGGTCCAGGAAACAGATTTAATCTACACTGTATAAAATGCCAATTTGTAATTTTAGAAATAAAAACATATCTAGTAGTTTAATGTTTTATACAAGAAATCTCCAGGTTTTGAATCTACATTTACAGTGGAGTGCAAAGTGATAGAAATGACACAAAAATCACAGAAATGAATAAAAGGGTACACATGTTGATACACACGTCTTTTTATTACATGAAATACATGCTATTGCAGTTAATATTAAAACAATGGTTACATAAATTCTGCATAGCTTTTAAAATATATTTTTTAAGTTTAAACAGGAGGGAAATGGTAAGTACTATAACGCATTATAATTGAAAAACACAACTTAATATGCCCTTCAAGTAATTTTCTTTGTATACGATAATAAGAAGGAAAGAATGTGTTGGGATAGGAGAGAAAAGTCCCCTCATAGCCAATCTCTTAAAGATTAACCACATAATCTATTGTGGAGAAATTATTAATTTTTTCCTCACCTAAAAATTATATAACTTTTTTTAATCTTTCATCCGACAATATTTGAAGGATTATTATAAAATGTTTCAACAAGATAAAGAAAAAATTTAGAATGTAGATTAGTTTTTAAAGAATTTTCGAGTAAAAGGAAGTTAAGACAGAAGTAAAAGACAGAATGTTTAAAATTAAAATAGTTTTTTTTTTTTTTTTTTTTTTTTTTTTAAACGCCCTGTCGAAAGTAACAGTCGACGTGAAATTCTGATATTTAAATCATGTGCATATTCTTGCATGGGAAATTGAATGGCATAAAAATACCTAAATTCAACAAACGCCATTTGGGGAAAAAGAAATACTGCCATTAGTTTAAGGTCAGAGAAAGTAACATGTAACTAGTAATACATAAAAGAATATTAAGTGTCTGTAATTAACTTTATTATTACAGATCATTACACACAAACTTTTAACGTTACAGAAAAAATGTTAGAGAAACCTATAGATCAATAAGATTCGTTTTTGCATGTGTAAGACAGTGAATATACGCAATTGGGTATGGCTATCAAGTAAGTTCAACAAATGCCGCAGAATTTATTTCATGTTACTGTTTGGATTTCACTTCAACGATTTTGATTAGACCATTTTACTTTAAGGAATTCACTCCGCAAGGTCCAAAATTTCGTCCATAACTGCAGCATATTATCGGGGCATGTAACAAGATGAGGTCATTTAACATTTTCAGTGGTGTGGACGTCTCGCTACAACAACATTCTACAGAATAGTACAACAACTCACATTGCAGGTAGTTTTAACAATTGCTACGAAGATTTATTCAGAGAATCACATGATCACTCGTGCATTTAATACAAGAAACACACCATTGTCATCTAACCAACGTGAGATTTATGGCACTGGAGTTACCTGCAAGATAAAATTTATCGAAGAAACCTAGGAAATCTGACGAAATCTGACCACATCTACTTGCATTTGTGCAAATTTGGTCATTTATACGCCGATATAAGGCCCTGGAAAAAGTATAAGGTCGCAAAATATATTAAAAAAAAAAAAAAAAAAAAAAAGTATAAAACATAGTTCAAAACGAAAAATTTAATATCACACTTTCCTAGAAATGAAATTAAAAACATCAACATATATTATGAATGTATGCAGTATATAATTAAAGCATTAAATGACAGTTTAGAAATCTGATGGCACTTCATATTGGAAATAATTATGAGGTCGAGGAGTTGTGAAAGAAAATATAAAGTCAGTACCCTACGAATTGACCTTTTTTTTCAACGACTTTTATCAGTCGATCAGTGATCGTTGAATCAAGTCAAGATGAAATTTCTGTTTTGATATTTCTCCATGTATACCTTATTGCAGTGATGTGCTCGCCTTTCCCTCGATACTGTCATACGTCCTTATAAACAGACTGAGCAAATATGCTCCAAATATTTTCCAATGGGTTTAAATGCGGAATGCAGGATGGTAAATCAAGCAGACGGACCTCATTTGCTTCAAAGCAAGCTTTTGTTGAATAAGCAGCCCGTATGTTGGTATTATCCTGACTGAAATATCCAATCTCCGGATATAACTAGAGAGGTATTTGAAAGCAAATTATCACCCAGCATATCGTGATACTTTTTGCTTTCATTTTTGTATAAATTACCACAATTGCTAGCGTGCCATTAGCAGCAAATGCTTCCCATACCATTACTAACTCCCCCCCCCCCTTCCATATTGCATCTTGAAAAAGTAAGGTTTTATTTCTTTAATATCATGCCACTATTTTTTAAAGCCGCCTGGCCTATCAAAATAAAATTTTTCGCATGCAAAAAAAAGTATATCTTTCAATTTATTTCCAAGCGAAACGTATTTGTTAGTACATTGTAAGCGAACTAATTTATGGTTCTTTGTCAAGTGTTATCGAAGTTTAAATCTGACAAAAATATTTACGTATACTCAAACAGTCAAATATTTGTACAATATCGATTATTGATATATTTGTTTAATCCAAAAGATACATAATTATAATTGTAAAACTAATATTTAAAGAGACTCAAATTTTAAGTGAAAATTAAAACATTCATATGCTTATCGCAATTTTTTATAAGCTTAAGTATTTCAGTTCATATTATTATAAATTTGAGATTGATCCATCAGAATTATAAATATTCATAATTTCTTGAATAATTAGTTTTAATCTACACAACCGAAAAAATTATATTTATAAATATAAATTTATTTATTTATTTATTTAGAATTTAAAATATGTATATTAAAACTGGAAACGTCATCTTTAACAAATGTAATCAATTTCATAAACGTCAACAGAATAGCTAAATGACATTTTGAATAATAACACAGTTCAAATTGAAACTATGAAATTAATTCTTTCGGTATTAGTTTATTTAATTTCAAACTGGCGTAATGCCAAGAAAAAGAATTTAAGCCGTAAACAATATTAATTGCTCTTATTTCAATTCATTTTCTGATAAGATTCACATACAAGCAGTAAATTTCTTTTTGTGAAATATCTGACAATGATAAATGTTGTTTATAATAGAATGAGTTTTGAAGGAAATGCATATATGTTGAAATAATACATTGCTAAATGTCTTATATATATATATATATGCTATTTTTTTTAAGGATATAAGGCTAAATAGTTGACTTATACAATACAGAGATAAAATAAATCGTTTTTCTTTAATACTATTTGCAAATTATGAATTTATAAATTACATTTTTATTTCATGTTTTAAAGAAGAAAAAAAAAGCTTTAAAAAAATACAAATCACAATTTTTCATGTTACAAATATTAGAACTTTAAATTACAAAATTTTGAATTAGAAAAAAGAACATTTATGAAAATTTATAGTAATATATGAATAAATCCTATCCTTCTATTTTAAATGGGAAATTTTCATTTGTGGTTCTTGTAAACAACATTCACTTGAATAATATGTAAAGTTTTAACACAGAGTAAAGTTTGTATATTACATCTCAATGAAATATTTAAGATTAAAAAAAAAAACAGTGTTTTATTTAGTAAAATAAACATTTTTGTTGTGTATTACTAAATGTAAGTTTACTTTTGCAATAATTAAAAAAATTTTTAAATTTCTAACAAAATTTGGTATTTAATCAAAATTAAAATAAAAATTAACTTTACATCAGAATGCTTTTTTTAATTGTTTAAAACAATTTCTAAATCATCTTTGCAGATTACGCAAATTCAATATTTTAAATTTATAATAAACAAACTAATAATAATAAACTTCATTGCAATACAATTCTTCTAAGCAGTACAGCAAAATTTGCTATTCAATCAAAATTAAAATCAAAATTAATTTTACATCAGAATGCTTTATTTAATTGTTTAAAGCAATATTTAAATCACCTTTGCAGATTACATATATTCAATATTTAAAATTTATAAAATAATAATAATAATAATAATCTTCATTGCAGTACGTGAGATTTGTATAAAATAATTTACTTTATTTAAATAGCATTGGACAGCTAAAAAAAAAAAAAAAAAAAAAAAAAAAAACTTGTATACCGTCTTAAAATCAGGTACGGCCCTCACGAGCACTCAGATTTGCCACAAAACGATATAGTATGGACTCAACTAATGTTTAAAGGAGTGCTGAAATTAATTCACACCATGAATCCTTCAGGACAATCAACAAATCCATGATAGTGTGAGGGGAGAAAGAGGTCTTCTGAATGGCACGTTGCAAAGCATCTAAGGTATGCTCAATACAGTTCCTGTCTCGGGATTTAGAAGGCCAGCGGACATGTCTTAAGTCAGAAGAGTGTTCCTAGAGCTACTCGGCAGAAAATCTTCAAGTGTGAAGCGTGGAATTGACCTTCGGAACAGTCCAAGTCCGTCGGCATGCACAATATACAGGAATGGTGACAGTGTTTGGACAGAATGTTTACCTATCTGTCACTTGTCAGATTCGTATCTAAACATATATGGGGTCCCATATTGCGCCGACTGCACACGCTCAATAACACGTCAGAGCCTCCACTAGCTTGAACTCTCCCCTGTTGACATACAAGGTCCATGAATTCATGAGTTTTTTTCTCCAAACCTGTACATGTCCCAACGACCAATACAATTCGAGACGAGACTGACCAAGCAACGTGTTTCCAGTCATCAATAGTTTAATGACGATGTTGGCGGGCCCAAGCGACGCGTAAGGTTTTCGGACGGGCAGCCAACAACGATGCATGAGGGAGCTTTAGGTACGGAAAACCCATATAAATTATGATCTATTGCATAGTTTCTATGTTGTCACTTGCTGATGCCCAAGCATTAAAATCTGCAGCAATTTGAGGAACAGTTGCACATCTGTCACGTTTAATGATTTACATCAGTTGTCATCGGTCACGTTCTCTCACGATATTATTCGGGCCGCAGCGATGACGGAAATTTAATACTTTATGGGATTACTGATATAAAAAGGGCACACATGAAACAGAAACGATGATATTCTCCCCGCTCTCGTAAACCGATTATAACCAAGTTTAAAATCGCTTAAATCTTGATAACTTGTCATTGTAACAGCAGAAATCGATCTAACATCTTTGTCAGACACCCGTAGTCTTATATAGACACTGCCGACCGCATCGCATTACTTTGATTGGTTCCATAATTCTGTGATTTGCATGCACACACCTATACCAGCTTCTTTGTTTTTTTTTTTTTTTTTTTTTTTTTTTTTTTTTCTTTTTGTGCTTCAGTGTTGAAAAAATATGTATACAAATTTCATATTTCTTCATATACCTTCATATTAATACTTATTACATAAGTCTGCAAAATTGTACTTTTGAATTAATTAATTTATTTATTTATTTATTTATTGCGCTGCGTTGAGTGCCTCTAATTGATCTGATACACTGAATTCAGAAATGATCATCTTTTCTTCCTATCACTTAAGACTCTTCTCCAAAGCAAGATCCGAAAAAAATCACGCAGAGGTAATGACAAATTTCAAACTATTTATGTATAAATTATATTAAAGTGGGTTATTATGTACACATATTTTAAATGCGTTTCTTTACACCAAAGCTCTCTTTAGATCTTTTTAACCCTTTCCAACAATGTTGAGAAGTGTTAATAATTTCGGTTTGTCTGTCTGTCTGTTCGCGTTCTAACTCCCGTAAATATTCATGGAATTCCTTGAAACTGATACATGTTATTCAAATTCACAACAGAACGTTCCCTATTGAAAATGAAGTGAATACCTCTGCTCGTTTGCGTACAGGAACACCAAAAGTATTCCAAAGCCTTGTGTTCTATGAGAGCTATTTTTATAAATCCTGTTTTGATATCTTTAATTTGCACAAATCTTAATGAAATTGAAATATTTTATTTAAGTTCACTATCAGATATTCCCCATAGAAAATAGAGCAAATACCACCAATTGTTTGTTCACATGGACACCCGAATGTATTCCAAAGCATTGCATTCTATGAGAGGTATTTCTATAAACCAAATTTTAATGACTTCACTTTGCCCAAATCTTAATGAAATTAAAATGTGTTATTCATGTGCACAAAAGAATGTTTTTTATGAAATATAGTATAATTAGCATTAAGATTTACAGGGCCACACAAAAATATTCAGTTACATTAAGTGATGTTATGGGATATTTGCTGGAATTGCATTTTCTTTTACATTAAGCGTTTTTAACACTTTTTTTTTTTTTTTTTTTTTTTTTTTTTTTACAATTTTTAAGCTTGAATATGTTTTGAATTTGTATATCTCCTCGTCCGACTGTCCTCCTACCTATCTGGCCGTCAGGCTGCCTATAGCGTCCATAAATATTTTCAGAATTTTTAAAAAATGATATATGCTATTCAGGTTTACTATGGAACATTGCCTATTTAAATTGGCATTAATAGATTCTGTTTAACTGATTTCTGTATAGTGACACTCAAAAAAGGTCAATGCATTGCGCATTAGGACAGACATTTAGGTAAGTCGCATTTAAATAAATTACTACTGTAAAAATTATAAAGAAATTTGTATTTATTGTTGATATGCTAAAATAATGTTTTTTTTTTTTTTTTTTTTTTTTTTTTTTTTTTTTTTAAGAATATGATATGGTTAAACTTCAGATATACAAGGCTACACTAAAATATTCAGATACATTAAGGGCTGTAATTAGAAGCGGAGGACTGCATATTCTTTTGCGTTAAGCATATTTAACACTTTACAACGATGTTTAAAAGTGAATATGAATTCAATTCGTCTATCTGTTTATTTTTCTGTCTATCTGTTGTGTGATAATGTAGGCTAAGAACACTGAAAGTTATACGATATAACAAGTACGTGCAGGTGGAAAGTGTTAATAATCAATGCGCAATGCACGATTTTTTGTTCTTGTTTCCACTGCACACGGAGGAGCGTTTATTCTCTATGCAGCATCCAATAATAATCTGCTAGTTTTCATTTCTTTCAAGTCTTGATGAAATATCTCTCCTTGTTCTTCATTCACAACACCCAGAATTTACAGGAAATAACTGAGATGGCAGTTGAACAAGTGGAGTTTTAAGTTCAAAAATCTCATTTTTTGCCAAAACTATACGTGATTGAATTTGTTGAATAGTTTGTCTCTAAACAGCATCCAAAAATACACCAGAAGAAAACGTCACCTTGAAGAAAAAAAAGTTCATCGCAGACCTGTGTAATTTGCTATGGTTACCCTCATATTTTAAATTCGTTTCATCCAAATAAAATTTTTTTATTTATTTTAAAATGTGTTTTTCAGTCCTCATGATCATTTTTCAAAGCCGTTTTTTTCTGTTATGATTCAAAATATTAAAAGATGAAAAATGAGTAAGAGTTGATATTGTTTTCGTTTACAATAACTTATTTTTTAATGATTTTAGTTCCCCACCATACCATAGCTATGGAGAACTTACGTAAACGTCAAAATTTTCATCTTCGGTTTTTTTTACTGTTTTACACGTTTTGTAGTGGGAGGAATCCGAAAATTTCAAAATCAGTACGGTGTCCGTATGTAGGGTGTCAGTGTGTTAGTCTGTGAGTATGTTTGTCTGTTAGCCTATGTACTCGATATATCAATAACAAATGATCACAGTGTCGTCGGACCAGCTTTAAAATATCACTCATGACAGTAGCAAAAACCCTATTATTTTGCAACATTCTAATTTAAAAACTTCATAAGTTATTTGAAATTTACGATTTCTGGAACATGGGAGAATAGGACAAAATTTTACTTAAATGTGCTGGATAGAATTAACGTAATCCCACACTGAATATATATATATATATGTGTGTGTGTGTGTGTGTGTGTGTGTGTGTTTTATTAAAATTTTAATTCAGCATGTTCCATGACAAGGTCACACTACATGCATTGAAAATCACAAAATTACAAACATAAATCACTAATTACAAAAATGAAATTGCCGAACAAAATTTACAAAAAATATTGAAATAATCAGAATGAAGAAAAGTACTTAATATGGGAGGCCAGGTAAGTCCATTTGAGATTACTGTTCGAAAGAGTTCTGATCTTTGTGAATCCAGAAGCGGGCAAAAGAAGATTACATGTTCAACCGATTGTATTTCAGTGGTATCACAAGGACAACTTTCGGTGGTGGAATGTTTATATTTAAAAAGATATTGGTTTATTCTTGCATGTCCAGACATAATTTGAGTTAGCTTGCTATTGTGTGGAATTATTGCATTTAGACGATCGTTAACTGTTGGTAAAAAGAGTTTAGTCGTTAAACCTTTCTGTGAGCTAGTCCATTCATTTTGCCATTTTCGGAGTATATTTTCACGGATTTCACTCTTTATGTGTGATTTCGGGATATCTTCAAAGTCGTAAGGCATTTCTGAAAGAGCAGCTTCTTTGGCCAATAAATCAGCCCGTTCATTGCCAATATTACCTGAATGTCCTTTGACCCAATAAATATTTATAATTTGATTTCTTGAAATTAGACCCCAAAGCTGTTTCCGGATATTTTCAATAACGGGATAATGTTTCCTTTTATTACTTATTTTATCTATTGTTATTTTACTATCGGTATATATGTTAAAATTATAATTTATGAAATATCTGTTTGAGGAAATCCAAAGTAAACTTTTAAGTATGGCAAAAGCTTCAGCTTGATTATTCGTACAATGGGGGTGCAATTTAAATTTATTTTCAGCAATAGTGCGCCCATCCTGAAAGATAACGCAAGCACAACCGATGTTATTTGACATTTCACTTCCATCAGTATAAATTTCAATAGGTGAATCACTTTCACTTGAAGTATTAAATGGTACATACTTACCAGGATGAAGCCACAAATTTGAAGGGAGCTCTGTGTCTATTTTCAAATGGCTATTGAACTTTATACAGGTGTAAATATCTGCAATTTCTTGAATTTTAAAATAGATAGGAACAATTCCAGCCAAAATACACGCCGCTTCATAAGAAATCGTTCTAAAACCTTTTATAATTCTAAGTGCAACAAATCTCTGTGTAGACATTAACCTCTTTTGGTTATAAGATTTACTTACAGCTTCATACCAAACAGGGGCAGCATAGGTCAATAAAGGAACGATTGCACCCTCGTATATTGTTTTTAAAGCATCAGGACCGATACCCCAACTAACCTTAGCCATTTTTGCTAACATATGCAGTAAAATATTAGCTTTAACACACATACTGGTAATATGGCTGTTCCAATTTAGTTTGCTGTGAAAAGGAACACCTAGATAACGCATCTCAGTTACTGCGCTTAAACATTCTCCATTCATATAGATGCGAATAGGCATTTTTTTCTCTTCCTTGAAAAATTCATAACATTAGATTTCTCAGTGTTAAAAATGACTTTATTGCACTTTGACCATTCAATGATTTTCTTGATACTTATGTTCCCAAGCATTTCAAGTTCGAGTTCCGAAGCCCCTCTAATCATTACTAGTACATCATCTGCAAACGCAATCACCTCAACATTTACAGGATAACCCAATTTAAGCAGAGAGTCATAAAATATTTTCCAAAAGCCAGGACCATTGCAAGATCCTTGAGGGCAACCCATAGTTACATCTCTATATAAAAAATAATTTTCAGTAGAAATACTGGCTGAACGCTCATAAAAATAATCAACAGTTAAAAAGTATAAATTTCTTGGGCACTGAAAATTTGTGTGTGTGTGTGTGAGAGAGAGAGAGAGAGTGTGTGTATTTTTACTGGTTAAAATGAATTCTATATCGGACAGGTATTCTTATGAATATTGGCAGATGCACTTAATAATTTTAAGTCTAGTTACCTTTTGAACTGTTCTGAAAGGTTCTGAATGCAACGTTTATTATTATAGTCCTATTGTTGCTAATATGTATTAATAAATATAGAATAAATTAACAATGATTTTAAAATTTATTTATTCTTATAAACTCATCATTCAACTGACATATTTAAAAATGTTTATGGATAATGATTACTTTTAATTTCCCTTAATTATTTCATTAAGTTTTCTAAATTTAATTGCACAAATTATTTAATGTAAAATTTAATGCATTGTAGCCACCGCAAAACTTTCATCTAAATCCTTTTATTGAGCAGTGTAACCTAATATTTAACCTGAACAAAAAATTAATCATATTCTCTTACAGCAACTATTTGACATATAGAGTAGTTTTAACTAAAAGATGCGTGGATAAAGCTCATAAAAATATGTAGAAGTAAACTAAGCCCTACCTGTAAATCTATATATAAAGTGTTTCTGTACTCTACGTACAAACTTGGAGAGGAGATAGAAAACATCAATATGAATGAGGATTACATAGAAAAGCAAGGTCTCAAATGAATAGTGGTTAGGGCATTTCATTTTGCGACCGAGCCGATTGTTCAGTAGATTTCATTTTATGATGATTATAGAATAAGTAATAAATGGAGTTTATTATATGAAGTACACAGTGGTTAACTAAAAAGAGTCTACTTATGCCAACTAGTTACACTGAGTTTTTATGATGGCAAGCTCTGAAATCAAGTATCTGAAAGCCATAGCAATAGACAAAGGTTATAATGCTTCCATTATAGATAAAGCTATCCGAAAATGACAACTTCCCCGTACTTCATCTTCTGAATCAGTCTCTTCTAATATCAGTATTGTTTCACCCTATTATCCTAAATCTAGTCATGCCATAGCTAAAATTCTCAAACAATATGATTTTAAAATAATTTTTTCACCTTCCGATAAACCCACTATTTCTCAATTAAAAGATCCTATTGATTTGTATAATTCTTGGGGCATCTCTATAGTATTTCTTGCCAGTGTTGTTTATCATACATTGGCTAAACTAAACGCAGTCTTAAATTTCGCCTTAAAGAACATATTAATTACTTCCGTAAACAAGAAACCAATAAATTTCTAAGCATTGCTGGATGAAAAAGCATAATTTTAAATTTGATTCAGCTAAAATCATTTGCAAGCCTCTATCCACTGACGAATTCGACTTCTTTGAAGCTTTTCATATTTATAAAAATCTTACAATATTGTTAATTGTAATTTCGCTGTGCCCCACTTGTCTGATTGTTGGAAATTTTACATTCTGTCCACATTTTCTTAATTTCTCCCATATTTTTGCAACCTGGGTTTCGTATTTTCCTATTGGCCAATCCCCCAAATTCAGCGTAATTCTATTGGCTGATCATTCTAAACTCAATTTCCTCCCTTTCCTATATATATAAGAGCATTTTACTCATAATTCTTTATGCACTGAAGACGGTATGCTAAATACTACCGAAATAGTTGTCTGCTTTCCTGTTATTTATTTTTGGCTTTCTAGACGTTGTTATTTGCCTTGTTTATGAGTGTAACATCTCAATCCAATTCCCTGGAATTATACAAATAAACAAACTATTGGTACATACTGAGATAGACATTTAAATTAAAATAGATATATTTTTAGAAATTTAAAGATCTTCAGAAGTCTCTAAAAGCAATGAACTGACTGCATAATTTTCTTTACTCTTTTAACTTTGTTTTAGTTTTCGTATATTGCAGTGCCGAAATAAAAGTATATAAACAGATCTTTTAATCCACTTATTTTTAATTAGAAAATCTGATGTTTTATAAAATGATGTATTTAATTACTATTGATTGTATGTATCGTGAAGAATTTCCAAATTTATAGGCGATTTGAGCCCGAAGTTGAGTATTTCTGCGCAAAATTGTTTTATGGTTTCTACGGAAATTTTTAGTCAAATATGAAGTAATTTAATCTGAAGTAATTAATATGAAGTAATTTGTCAAATATGACAAATTTACATTGGATAACGTCTATACATTTATTTTTATTTTGAGTTTCTAATTTTTGTTTAATTGCTTTCAAAGTTAAAGTTTCTTTTTTTCATCTATTATAGTAATTCAGCTTATGTTTTATACCATGCAGACGTTATATATTTCATATTTTATGCTAATAAGTTTATTGTTAAAGCTATGATGTTAAAACATGGAGATTATAAAAATTATTCAATGTATGCACCACATGTCTCAAACGGCAATTTAATTTTTTGAAAGTTAACCGCAATTTTATTACTCGTATGCAAAGAAAAATATTTAAGGAAAAAATATTTATGTAAATAGTGTAAATATTTTTCTTTCTTTATATATTTGTTTTGTTTTTATTTTCATTTTCACATACTAGGACTCATCATGATATGATTCATATATTTTCGCTGAGAAAAAAAATATATATATACCCCCTTCATCTAGAATGATGAATTTTCTGGATCTCTAAACTAGAAATATAGATATAAGAGTTATGCCTATTATAAACATATAACCTTAATAGACGAAATGATTCAGAATTTTTAGTCAATACCTTTCTAGATGGTAAAACAATATTATGAATATTTTGTATTCTTTGTATTCCGAGAAATTCTCCCTCGTTTTACTAGAATTGGGTCATAAAACAA
The DNA here is from genome assembly GCA_963930645.1 of Salticus scenicus. Lineage (NCBI taxonomy): Eukaryota > Metazoa > Arthropoda > Arachnida > Araneae > Salticidae > Salticus > Salticus scenicus. Next base: position 338,194,739 of record OZ005652.1, on the reverse strand, counting down.
AATAGTTACAAAGACTCGCCTCTTGTATTTGCATTTATTTATTGAGATATTTAAATAAGATTGACCACGATAATATAGGAAACATACTTGCCAATAATAGCAGGAGACTTGGCGTTGGAATATTAAAACAGGAATAAACTACTACGTCAGAAACGCCAAAGAAAAATTATAGAGGTGCATACAGCTGTTTCGGTAGCCTAAAGCGTACCGTCATCAGTGCAAAAAAATAATTCTGAATCTGGAGAAGTACTCGTATATATAGGAGAGGGACCGGATTTAGTTCAACCAATAGGATTACGGAAGAGGTGGGGAGTGTGGCCAATAGGAATTAAGGAATGTGTAGCTGTGTAAACAGTAGAAAATTTAAGGAAATGTGGACTGAATGTAAAATTTCCAACAATCAGACAAATAGGGAACAGCGAAATCACAATTTACAAGGTTTTTAAAATTTTTATAAATATGAAAAGCTTCAAAGAAATCGAGTTCATGAATGGATTTAGGTCTGCAAATTATTTTAGCTGAATTAAATTTAAAATTATGATTTTCCTCCCAGCTGGCTCTCATCCTCCCAATCGGCTATTTCTAAACATTGCTGGGAGGAAAATCATAATTTTAAATTTAATTCAGCTAAAATAATTTGCAGACCTAAATCCATTCATGAACTCGATTTCTTTGAAGCTTTTCATATTTATAAAAATTTTAAAAACCTTGTAAATTGTGATTTCGCTGTTCCCTATTTGTCTGATTGTTGGAAATTTTACATTCAGTCCACATTTCCTTAAATTTTCTACTGTTTACACAGCTACACATTCCTTAATTCCTATTGGCCACACTCCCCACCTCTTCCGTAATCCTATTGGTTGAACTAAATCCGGTCCCTCTCCTATATATACGAGTACTTCTCCAGATTCAGAATTATTTTTTTGCACTGATGACGGTACGCTTTAGGCTACCGAAACAGCTGTATGCACCTCTATAATTTTTCTTTGGCGTTTCTGACGTAGTAGTTTATTCCTGTTTTAATACTTGCCAACTTTTCCGGTTTTCCCGGAAGACTTCCGGTTTTTTAACGTAACTTCCGGTCTTCCGGACAGATGATGAAATCTTCCGTTTTTAAAAAGTCGTGGATATCGTTCGTTTTAAAAAGAAAACCATATTGTTCTACGAAAACCTGATTCTCAATCTTTTTCCATTCATAACATAAATGTCAATATTTATTTCAAACTTGCTTTATGAGATTCTAGAACATGTAAAGAAATAAAATTGTTAAATATTTCTTGCTGATGTAATTATTTTTTGCCCCCCCCCCTTCACTTATCTCCAACTAGTGATCAGCAACCAAATGTTCTGCAGAAGTATTTTGTTTCCTAATCTTTATCCGTCTGCAACATAAATGATGATATAAATTTTAAATTTCTTTCATTAAATTCTAGAAGTAGAGTTGAAAGAGTTTAGTAATTCTTACTCTGTAATTATTTTTGTATCCCCCCCCCCCATTTCCCGGATTGTGATTAGTGATCAATTCTAGAAACAATAAAGCAATGGAAGTGCTCAATATTTCTCACATATGTAATTATTGTTAGATCTTTATTGCTGAATTTAATGGATCTGTTTATTTTTCCTCAATTAAATTAAATATTTGTGGAAAAAAATGAAGAATAATTTTTTCAGGTAGGAAAATGTTTTCCAAATCAGTTTAAGAAAATTAAAACTCAGTTGGTTTTATGCACGTTTGAAACTGATAATTAGCTACTGCTACTTTTTTTTTTATATGTATGATTAATGTACATACATAAAAATCATATTCTTTTTATTCAAAAAAATTGTTATACTTTAACTTAACTAAGTTTTTTATCTATTGTTAAATAAATTTCTTGCAGAAAACGTTTTTATGGATTGCTTTTAAATATTAAAATTGTAAAATTGTATTGTTTATTACGTCAAAGAGAAGAAAAAAAAGTAAAAAAAAAAAACTTTTTTTTTATGAAATCTTCTGGTTTTTCAACAAAAATCTTCCCTTTTTTTATTAAAATTGGTTGGCATGTCTCAGGAAAGCACACTAAAGTTCTAATAGGGGTTTTTAGAACTCGCTGTCAAAGGGAAGGGGGCAAAGGGATGGCAATTTATAAAGGTGACATGGAACTATTTTTCATAGAGCCACAGTTTAGTTTCTAAATGACAGTCACGGAAATTTTTGTCAGTGTAAAATTATAATGACGTCAATTTTACCAGATGCAAAAATAATTTTTGACAAAATTTTGCTGTTTTATTATTCATGTGTTATAAAAACACTTTTTATATGTATTAAAAAATATATATAATAAAAAAATAAACTTGTAAATGTTTCGATTTTGATGGCATCAGCTTGACATAATAAAATTAAAGCAATAATAAAGTTTTTAATTAATACCTTTACATACCAAAATTTTGAGTATAATACAAGTACACACAAAAAGAAAATGTAAGTTCGTTTGATGGAAAAGGCATAGAGTTGTATTTTTACAAATAACTATGACGCGCTTTTCTAGACAAATTATCTTTTAGAAAATCTTTCATTGAATTTTTATTTATTTATTTATTTATTATTATTACTGCACCAGATCTTCTGATCTAAAACTTAGTTATCTTTATTACAGACCCGATACAGCATATTTTTATTCTTAATTTTTCTAATAAAATATTTATTCTTCTAAAATATATTCACTTCTTAAATAATAAAATATGGATGGGTCTCACCTGAAAGCTTCTATCACGAAAGGTCCGGATGTCGAAGGTGGCAGCTATGATTCATTAACACAAAGACTATGAAACTACAGCACTACTTAGATGGGAAGACATAATTTAATGCTTTGTTAGCATACATGTAAAACGAAAACGAAAACAGAAACAAAAACTATTTACAGATAGGTAATTAAACTAAATCTTAATATTAAAGTTCTTAAATTCTAATTAGTTCTGATAAATGTTCATTCTTAGTTTTAAGTTTTGAAAGTTTTAATAGTTGTTTTCTAGGACCGGGGCGTCTGAAAACAAAAGCGATCTTCTCGTAGCCCCTTCTCCATTCAAGGTCCTTTTCTGTTCTGATTCTAAAAAGCATCTTTTTCGAATACTTCTCATTTCAAATCGAAAGAGTGGTGCAATCATGAAAAAGAGGCACGCGCCAGTCTGTCTGGAAAGTCAATTGTTCTGAAAGCAGAAGAATGAACGGGAATTCCCGACAATTATTATTATTTTTTTTTTCAACAATTTTCGGTAGATTTTCATTGGGTCGTTGAAACATTGCAATGTTTTTTTTTTTTTTTTTTTTTTTTTGTTTTTTGTTTTAGAATTCCCTTAAAAATTTCGTCCAAATTCTCGTTTTAAAGGGAGTGATAAATTACGAAAAGTCTCTTACGCTATTTTGATAGAACACATTCTTTTTGAGAAAAATTCATCTGCCGCTAAGTGTTTAGACAAGCGTTTAAGACAGAATACATAGCACTATACTTGTAAGCGCCGTTTACTTTGGGAATAGCTTGGCCCATTATTTTGAGAGAATGTTACAGCCTAACGAACGATTTGCTAAATTTGAAATTTTCGTATGTCACTGTACACGAATATTTTGTCAGATGTCAGTGAAAAGTTTCAAGTAATATCTTTTTACATTTTAGAATTCCGAATTTTAACTTCCGGCTAGTATCTGTTTTTGAATTATGCAGATAACAGATTTACAAACACATATACAGGTGTACTGCCACATGCAGGTAGTGGTGGTGATAAATTTTTAAGGCTAAGTTTCTTCTGCAGTGACCTAAGCCTAGATAGTATGTCCTTAGTAGAGTTTTTTTTTTTTTTTTTTTTTTTTAAGAGTCCTAGCTGGTATTTACGGGTGTTGTGACTTTGGAGAAAACCAGGGGAAACTCAGTCTGACCAGCACCAACTGAGTTTGAACATGGGGGACTTTTGTCTACCAGATTAGAACAGAAGCTGTAGGCTACTGGTGGGCATCGCAGAGGTAGAGTGATAGATAACTACATCAGCTTATAAAAATCTAAATTGTTTGATTCAGCGGACATAATATGTGTAATTATTAAAAAAAAAAGAATAATCTGACCCAAAACATATATTTTTTCTACTATTATCTGTAAGACAAGGTAATAAAAAATGTATTTTATATTAATAATAACTTTTTAAATACAATGAATTAGTCGGGATGTCACCTGTAATAATATATATATATATTCATTTCTTCTAATAAATATTGTAAAATATATATTTTTTTAAATCTGATATAAATATTTTTTATATATTTTCCCTTTATACATTCTTGGTGATAAATATTTGTACTTGACACAAAATATACATTTTCCCATTATATCAGTTTTGTAAGATTTTTTTTTTTTTTTTTTTTTTCTTTTCATTAAATCTCAAATTGATTTTTTTTGTTAAGTGACAACAACTTATAACTTTTATGTCATATAAAGTAATAAAATTTCCTCTTTCATTCTACTGAAATCGTCTGGAAATTTTCGAAGTTGACACTTATATTATAACACTTTTAGGCTTTGTTTGCTGTATAGATTAGATTTTGTAGAAAGAAGATCATTTTTAATGGAAAAGTTAAAGTATCAGTAATAGTATACTTCGTACAGAAAACTTGATTTATAACTTTTATCATATGAGTCAAAAAGGTATATCTTTTGAGTGCATTTTTGCGCAATAACAACAGGTAATTATATTTTTCATAATTTAAAATATTTTAACATTAAAAGTCGCGAGGAAAGAACTTTACAAATGATATTTTATTTTATTTAAAATTAATAATTAATGACTTTATCCCTTTTTATTTATATTTCACTGCGATATTAACTTTAAAAATCATTAAAAATGATATATTTTTAATCTGATTAAAAATTTAACACAATTTCATCAAAAATTTGACCAATATCCTATAAAATATTATTATTATTTTTATTATTATAAAAAATTATAGTCATCATGTACCTTTTAAAAGTTTTCCTTTTTTTTTTCAAGTATGACCGATCATGTTATTTTTTTTCGGGCAACAATTTTTCGTTGTTGCCAATTTTTATCTATCAACTTGAATGAACGTGCAAACGTTTTTACTTAAAATACTAGGAGGCAGCAATCCCTGCTTACTCCACTCACCAACCATCAAGGAAGGCTTTGCTACCATTTTAATATTGTATCGTTTTTATAAATGAAATAAGATGCCAAAAATCTGTCTTAATGTTCGACAACTTAAAAACAATATGCCATCATTTTGAGCGGAAGCATATGCTAGACACACAAAATAAACAATGACAATAATAACTTTTTTTTTTTTTTTTTTTTTTACATAGAGAGAAATTTATAATATCTAGACCATTTACTGCTATGGCTTTAGTATATGACCGCTGGAAAACATTTAAATTTTTACAACTATTTAGCCATGAATTTTTGAATATAATTGTTTGTTTAAAAATTGTTAGTACCTATTTTTTCTAATGCCTATAGCTTTCATTATTGCATTTTTTTTTTTAGTTCATTTAAAATAATATGTATTTTTCTATATATATTTCCGATATAAAGCTCGGTTTAAAATGGCGATTGCAGTAGTAAAGATGCAACTTTGGAAAGTTTTGGAAAGTTCATCTTTTCTACAATATGATCTAGTCAGACGCATTGAAAATAAATAACATCTTTTATAATATAAATATTTTAAACATTTCTGTTATTATTATTATTATTATTATTATTATCATTAATATTTTTGCACTATTTCACAATTTATCTATGTATTTAAGGCATGGCTACAGTTAAAATGGCTATCGTTGTCACGGAAATGAAGTCCTTGGCGAAAAACGTCCGAGGTACTTCAGCTCGAAATTTTAAAAGTCTCTAACTTGGTCATACTGAAGATAGTCATAATAAATACATTTGATCATACTAAATGCTTTTCAAATCCTTTCTCTTTCTGCACCTCTGTTTATTACTATTATTATTATTATTATTTTTTTCATTTAATTTTCTAAAAGTAGAAAAAAGACATCGGCAGACGATAAATTACAATCCTAAATTTATTTGTACAGCTGAAAATATCTAAAATAACGCTTTGGCATCATTTTGCTTATTTGCAGACAATAAATTTCTTTATTTACCAATGGCAGTCAACATCGACAATTTGACAACATTCAGTTTTTTTTCCTACCCACGATGTATGGCAGTTTATTTTGTTATTGTTTTTTTTACTATTATTTTGAGACTAATATGATGTCAGAGACAGAAAAAACAACGTAATGAGGGAAATTGTTTGCAATTTGGCAAATAGAGTGTCTTTATTAATGTGGGGAATTTATATGACAACTTCGTTAATGAAGGAGATAGAAATTTCTATCCAAGATAATTATATATACCTTGGATTATTCGGCAAACATTGGTACCTTTTGCTACGCTGAGGATCCTCTTGTTCGCGAAAAGATGCGATGGTATACAAGGAAAAAAAAGACTGACTCGAGTGACTCCACTCGACTTTCCTAACATTGAGTAATTAACAGTTTTGTAGATAAAGTAAAGAAACAGGAGTTGTTAAACAAACAAAAGAGATAAAACCATAATAAAGTGTTTGAGTATTTTTCTCCATATATTACACGATGTTTTATTTAACGTTACTCAACTTTGAGCTCATAGATCATAATGATAAAGAATTTTGATTGTGTCCCTGTAAAACACCTAAAAATTCTAGATTCACCAAAATGCTTATAGTTAGTGCAACAGTGATTTATAATATTCATATAAATTTTCAGCTCAATTGAATAAGGCGTTTAGATGCTATCGCACTTTTAACTAGTATGTTGTGGCCACCACATGACTTTCTTCTATATTTTCCTACACAAATTCACTCAGTAAAAATAATTTATTAAAATTATTATTAAAAAAATTATCTTCCATGATAATGCAGATGATTTCCATATTAGAGAAGTAGTACAACACTAAATATCCAAAAATTGTCAATTTTATTCTCAATATTACATTAAATATATATATATATATATATATATTTGTTAAAAATGAAAAAAAAATCGATAACTTTATTTTAAATTATCGCAGATCTATGGTTCAACCGTTCGTTTTAAAGGTACTGGCGAGCTCTTTTGATAGATACCCATTATGAAAATTTACTCCCCTCGAGGGGGGAATACAAATTTTTTTCCCAGTTGACTATCTGTATTATAAATAATTCTGGTTAATTTCATAATGATTATTAAAAAATAATTCTCTTTTTGCACATTTATTAAAAATTTTGTACTATACCACCATGTTAAAAATTTAGAAAAAGCTGGATGGCAACGCAACCTGTAAGACAGTTTTTACCAAAAGTTGATAGACACTAATTTATGTCTAGGTGCAACTACATACCAATTAGTATGAAATTCTGTGAAGTAGTTCCTGAGATACAGTTACCACAAAAGTTTGTCACACACACACAGAGCCTGACAGACAAACAGACAGACATTTTCTAAAAATGGTCAAATCGTGTTCCACAGCTCTCAAAACGTGTAAATCCATCAAAAACACGAGGTCGAAAATTTTTACGAATCCAATACTTTCTTCTATTGAATATAGAAGAAAGTAAAAATTTGGTCCCACAGGCCATAATGATAAAGAATTTTTCTTTGTGTCCCTGTAAAAGAACTGTAAGTGCTAAATTCACCAAAATCTATACAGTTCGTGAAACTGTGACCTATAATATGTGTACAAATTTTTTGTTCAGATTAAATAAACGTTTAGACGCTATCGCACTTTTAAAAATTTGGCCCCATAGGCCATAATGATAAAGAATTTTTCTTTGTGCCCCTGTAAAATCTCTGTAAGTGCCAGATTCTCCAAACTCTATACAGATTGAGTAACTGTGACCTATAATATGTGTATAAATTTTTTGCTCAATTGAATAAGGCGTTTAGATGCAATCGCGCTTTTAAGATTTTGGTCTCATAGACCATAATGATAAAGAAATTTTCTTTGTGTCCCTGTAAAAAAGCTATAAGTGCTAGATTCACCAAATCTATAGGGTTCGTACTATGGTGACTTACAATATACGCACCAACTTTCAGCTTATTCGAACAAAGCGTTTAGACGCTAGCGTGTTCACTCACAGACATACACACACACACATACATACACACACACACATACATACACACACACATACATACATCATCGTGAAAATAGTGGAAATGGACTCAGGGGACCTCGAAACGTATAGAAACATCAAAATCTCGAATTCGGATTTTTACATGATTACAATACTTTCCTCACTATAGTGTTCGGAAAGTAAAAATCGGACAGTGCGAAAGTAAATTTCATTTTAATATATCGTGTTATAAAGCTGCAAATTTTTCATTCTATGTGTCTGGATGTTTATTCCAGATGATTGAATTTTATCAAAAGTTAATACACTTTTTAATCAGGACAAAATCTAGTTAACGGCCTATTTTATGGTTAAATCGGATAATTGGTTTCAAAGATATTAAATAAAAACCCCATTTTAACTTCAAAGTTATTCAAAAGGGAAAAACGCTAAAAATAAATAAGTAAATAAGTACATATATTTCTTTCTTTGTCAAAAAATTAGTGAAAACATTTTTTTTTTTTTTAAAGCAATTAAATTAAAAATGCCAAAAATCGTAATGGAGAAATGGAACAGCTTCAGTGTAGAATCCCTTTAGGAAATTTGGGCTTTTGACACCAAAGTAGCTCGGACGTTTCTCGTCAAGATCTTTACTTACACAATTGCAATAGCCATTTTAATTTATTTGCAAAATGACAACAAGAATTTAAAAGCAGCCAAGGGGCTTCTATGCTAAAATTATACCAAAGAAATTTCAAGAAATAAATATAGTAGTCGATGTTGGAATTGAAACCCATTTATTGAATGCCTTTATATGAAAGAATAGATTGAAATAAGTCCTATCATACTAAATTAAATTCTATTTTATGCAGAGATTTATACTTTTTACTTAGAAAACAAAAATTGTTTTTTTTTATTTTTTTAATAGTACAAAGAAAAGCATTATTTCGACGCCATGTTATTGATACATTTTACAACTTTTTCTGAATGATATAAGCAAATTATGTACGCGGAATTTTAAAAATGTTTATATTTTGCTTGTAATAGAATCATTTGCAAATCTGCAGCTCACACAAGTTAATTTATTAAAAATAAACCACTTCATTTCTGGGAAAACCATATTCCCTTCCAACTTACAACTGAGGATCACCGAAGCGCGAGAGCAATCTCCTCCACGGAGGATCAAAATTGTGGTGGCATATATCTAGAGCGCTTTTATGGATGCGTCCCAAAACGTCGACGATAGTCCATAGCGTAGCACTAGTGTGACGTACAACCCATTCACTTATTTCTAGTAAAAAAAAAAAATCATTTATATCACCTCTTTTACTTTCTTCTATATCCAATAGAAGAAAGTATTGGGTTCGTAAAAATTTTCGACCTTCGGTTTTTGATGGCTTTACACGTTTTGAGAACTGTAGAACACGATTTGACCATTTTTAGAAAATGTCCGTCGGTTTGTCTGTCTGTCTCTGTGTGTGTGTGTGACAAAATTTTGTGGCAACTGTATCTCAGGTACTACTGCACAGAATTTTATACAATTTGGTAATTAGTTACACATTGACATAAATTAGAGCCTATCAACTTTTGGTAAAAATTGTCCAACAGCTTGCGTTGCCATCTCGCTTTTTCTAAATTTATAACATGGTGGTATAGGGCAAAATTTTGTATAAATCTGCATAAAGAGGATTATTTTTTAATAATCATTATGAATATTAAAAGAATTGTTTGTAATAGAGATAGTCAACTGGGGAACAAAATTGTATCAAGGGGGGAGGAGGCGAGGCTCCCCCACTGGGAGTAAGTTTTCATGATGGGTATCATTCAAAAGAGCACGCCAAGACCTTTAAAACGAATGGTTGAACCATTGATCTGCGATAATTTAAAATAATGTTATCGATTTTTTCCATTTCTAACCAAAAGAATGAAAAATAAATTTTTTACGTGATAATTTTAATAAATTTTTTTTACCGAGTGAATTTGTATAGGAAAATATAGAAGAAAGTCATGTGGTGGCGAAACATGCTAGTTTCTAAATATTATGCAGATACTGACCACGAACGTTTTAAATAAAATATTATGAATAATCTTTTACGTTCCTCATAAGACTGCAGTTAAATGCGAAGTTGTCAGAAGTTCAAACCTTCACGCTGCCACTTTTTTTTTTTTTTTCATTTTTTTTCTCCTTTAATTTCGGATTTATTTCGCAGCGTTTTTATACCCTACTTCTTTTCATACCACTATTTTTGAAGTGTAATTTTTCTTATTTTATCATAATTGCTTAATGAATAAAATTATTCTACAAAGGCAGTGGTGTGAAATAATGTTTGGATTAACATCCGAAATAACGTATAAAAAGTGTTCACTGTTGTTATCACTCAGTCTGACGTAGTACTTAGGCTATTGTACTTATAGTTTATATTCAACTAGATACAACTTTGTTAGCAGTAATTATTGGACTACTAGACATGTAAAGTTATTGCAGCAGAATATATCACTAAAAACTAGGCTTAGAATATATATTTGGTAGGTGGTTTAATACGTTTGCGACGGTAAATGAGAAATTTCGCTTAGTGAAAAAGACGAACTACTCCACCAGAAGTTCCTTTAAAACTATTCATCATGAAAATTAAAAAAAAAAATAAATAAATAAATAAAAAATAAAAAAGGCGTATTTCGTATATTAAAGCTTTATTACTGAAATGCCGTTAGTAAAGCCAGTGCCATTTATTGTATATATTTCTACGGATAAATTTTAAGCAAAAATATAGATTTAAACAAAACTAATCTGGTCACACGACTATCCCTTACCCTGAACTTCAATGCTATACAGACAGATTTCAGATTTAGAAATAAAATAAATTAAGTAAGACAATAAATTTCAATCTAGTTTATAAAGAAGCTGAAATAGGTTAAAGGACAGTTTTATTTGACATATAATTCTGTACCCTCAACCCCCAGGTGAATTATACTGTCTACATTTATTAAATAATAATAATAATAATAATACTTAAGGTTGTTATTAATTTACCTCGAAATTTGCCAATTTTGATTCATTTTTCAAGTTAAAACCATATACCAACTTCAAAATATTAAATTTGAATTTTCTGCAGTTATTCCTTTTAAGTTATGTTGATAACTAATATACATAGAGATCAAACGCTAAAGATTTGAGTTTCGTATTCAGGGCACCTTAAAACGTGATATTATACAAAAACGAGAGTGGAAAATTGAACCTCAAAAAATACTATATTCACAGTATGGACATGAAAAATTAATTTTCCTTCCTGAACAGCGTTCGACGACACAGTGAAATGTAACAAAGCACTTTTCTCAATTGTACAGTGGAAAAGAAGTTTAGCTTAATTTTGGATAGCCCTGTATATTGTCCACAAACCATATACACCTTACATTGTTTACTTAAATTTAGTCTTGTATAAAATACGCATAACACAAAGTAAAATAAACTTCCAGCAATTTCCAAGTATAGCCCTAATATATTCATCAAATATATTGGGTAGCCGTATAAATGAATAATTAATAATTTCAATACCACAATCTACGCAAAACATGTTTTGTTGCATGTAAGAAAAAATATGTACATTCCATTTTGTTTAGGGCAGTCTATATATGTTACACTGTACTTACCATAAATTTCGCCCATAGACGAAATGAATTTGAATTCTCTTGGATTACCCTGTACACGAACTCTTTGCTTGATCTCAACGAAAAGTTTAGTGTAACATCTCTATATGATATCTATATATTAATAGGCAAGCATAAAATTTGTTGTCCCTTTTTAACATATTAATTATGGGAGTAGAGGGTTGAAAATGGTATCATTCGAAAGGTATGGTTAGCCGGAAGGTGCGAATACAAATATTATTTTCTTACGATGTCAAGAAGGTATTTAAAAATACATTTATTTTTTATGCATTTTCCCCCATTTTTCCCTTTAATACACGTATTCCTTCACATTAAAAAATACCTAAAAGTAGAAAGTTGTTAAATCTGGCAATTTCATAAAGCTCAAATAAAACCATAGACACAGTAATTTGTATAATGTAGCATCACTATACGCAAGCGAAGTGATGACGTCACTATCTGTCCATGGAGCCATGTAAAAGATTTTCTATGTTAATTGTCCATTGAGTTTTTTTGTAAAAAATTATTAAAAAATAACGGAAATTATCTGCCGATTTTAATTCCGATATTTGGGTATAGTTATATATAAGTTACTGTCTACATGTGTTTGATTGAGTTATTTTTTCTGTAAAATTGATAAAATTTTAATTTAAAATCACAAAACTCCAGAAAAAAAATGGCAAACTTCCAGTTTCGAATGTAAACATAAACATTTCATTTCAAAGGGTGATATTTAAACAATAAATATTGAACTAATATACTAAATAAAAGGAAAATGGATTTGTTACTAACTGCTGCATGTATAAGTAGACGATACGGAAAAAATTCCGATTTCCGTTTTTTGCTGAATTTACATGTAAAGTGTCTTTATTGCTAGCTTTTGTGGGTAGAAGAAGCAAGTAGAAGATACATAAAAACTTTTGATTTCCGGTTTTCGATGAATTTACACGTTTTGAGATTTCCTTGCATTTTAATTAAGTGGAATTAGTGAAATTGACTACTTATTTTTATTTTTTAAAAAGTGGATTTATTATTCTTTCCTCTGGATATATAAGTAGAAAATATAAGATTCAGAAAAGTTTTAGATTTACGGTTTTCGATAAAGTTACACGTTTTGAAATTTCCCGAACTCAATTCGACCATTTTTGAAAAATATCTTTTTTTTTTTTTTCCTTTTTTTATTCAAACACTGTACTTTATGAACCAATCGAATTAATTTAACAGAATTTGATACTTGGTTGGACCTTGGTCTGACATGGTACCTATTAGCTTCTGGGAACAACAAGGGGCGTTTTCACGTTGCGATTTTCTCTCATTTCAGGAAAGGCTAACATCTACAGAGAGAAATAGTTATATTAAGTAAAACTCTGCTGATTCAGTTAGAGTGAATATTGGCAAACAATTGCCGCAGCTGTGTTGCAATTGCATTCCGTATAGGACAAGGCAATAACTTTGCTTTGCCTCGCTTTGCAAAAAAAATGGTCGAGTTTCGACCACTGGGCGATACTAGTAGATATAAAAGGCCGTTTGGTCTTCCTGCTACTATTTATTCTTGAGATATGCTAATAACAGACACACAAACACAAATACAGACCAACCTCTAAAACTATGATTTTCAGATTTAGAGGATCCCAAAACATGTAAATATAACAAAATCTCGATTTCGAAAATTTGACCCTAAAACAAAACTTTCTCTACCATATATATGGGTAAGAGAAAGTAATACGTGAAATACTTTTAATGAACATTATAACGTTAAAGACAAACGCCAAAAGGTGGACCTTATCGTTTAAAATAGAAAACTAGTATGTTGTGGCCACCACAAGACTTTCTTCTATATTTACCTATACATATTCAATCAGTAACAATATTAAAAAAAAAAAAAAAAAAAAGTACGATTTTTTTTTTCTAAGTTTTTTTTTTTTTTTTTTTTGTTAAAAGTGAAAAAAATCGATAACTTTGTTTTAAATTATCACAGATTTATAGTTCAACCATTCGTTTTAAAGGTATTGACGAGACCTTTCGAAAGATACCCATCTTGAAAATTTATCCCCCCCGGGGGGGTACTTCCCCCCCAGGGGGGGAAGCGATGCCCCCCCATGCAGAAAATTTTTTTCCTAGTTACATACTACTATTATCAATAATTCATATTAATTTTACAATCACAAGTTTAAAACAACTCTAATTATGCACATTTATACGAATTTTTGTCCTATGCTGCCATGTTAAAAATTTAGATAAAATGCTATCACAGCGCCACCTGTTGAGATATTGATCCCCAAACATAATCAGCACCAGTTGTTGTGGGGGACCAACTAAATACCAAGTTTGGTTAAATTTCGTTAAAAAAAAAAAAAAAAAAAAAAATGCGATATTTTTGTTTTTTTTTTGTTAAAAGTAAAAAAAATCGATAACTTTGGTTTAAATTATCACAGATTTATCGTTCAACCATTCGTTTTAAAGGTATTGACGAGATCTTTCGAAAGATACCCATCTTGAAACTTTGCCCCCCCGGGTGGGAACTTCCCCCCCCCCCGGTGGGGGGGGGAACCGATGCCCCCACATGCACAAAAATTTTTTCCTATTTAACTACTACTATTATCAACCTGATCTTTCGAAAGATACCCAATGTGAAAATTTACCCCCCCTGGGGGGTATTTTCCCCCTAGGGGGGGGAAGCGATGCCCCCCCATGCAGAAATTTTTTTTCCTAGTTACATACTACTATTATCAATAATTCATATTAATTTTACAATCACAAGTTTAAAACAACTCTAATTATGCACATTTATACGAATTTTTGTCCTATGCTGCCATGTTAAAAATTTAGATAAAATGCTATCACAGTGCCACCTGTTGAGCTATTGATCCCCAAACATAATCAGCACCAGTTTATGTCGGGGACCAACTAAATACCAAGTTTGGTTAAATTTCGTTAAAAAAAAAAAAAAAAAAATTGCGATATTTTTCAAAGTTTTTTTTTGTTAAAAGTAAAAAAAATCGATAACTTTGGTTTAAATTATCACAGATTTATCGTTCAACCATTCGTTTTAAAGGTATTGACGAGATCTTTCGAAAGATACCCATCTTGAAACTTTGCCCCCCCGGGTCGGAACTTCCCCCCCCCCCGGTGGGGGGGCAACCGATGCCCCCACATGCACAAAAATTTTTTCCCAGTTAACTATTACTATTATCAACGAGACCTTTCGAAAGATACCCATCTTGAAAATTTACTTCCCCGGGGGGGAACCGATGCCCCCCCATGCACAAAATTTGTTTCCTAGTTAACTACTACTATTATCAATAATTCATATTAATTTTACAATCGTAAGTTTAAAATAACTCTCATTATGCCCATTTATACGGTATTTTGTCCTATGCTGCCATGTTAAAAATTTGCATAAAATGCGATCACAACGCCACCTGTTGAGCTATTGATCCCCAAATCTAATGGGCACCAGTTCATGTCAGGGTGCAACTAAATACCAAGTTTGGTTAAATTTCATTCATTGGTTCGTGAGATACAGCGTCCACAAAAAAATGATACAGACACACAGACAGACAGACAGACACACAGACAGACAGACAGACAGACAGACACACAGACAGACATTTTTTAAAAACTATCAATTCGTGTTCAGGACATCCCAAAACGTGTAGATCCGTCAAAAAACGGAGGTCGAAAATTTTCGCGAATCCAATACTTTCTCTATATTACATATAGAAGAAAGTAAAAATATGTTGAAAAAAATGAATATAAAGTTGTAAGGGCGTTTGGAATCTAAAAATTGAAACTGGTGTAGAGAATGGATTACCGGTTTATTTAAAATTGTATTACGCATTTTATTAGCAATTTTATTTAAAACTTCATTCATTTCTTTCAGTATTTCATTCAGTATTTCATTTAGTTACTTCTTTATTTCTCTCAGTATTTCATTTTTTATTTACTCTATAGTAAACTCTAAAAGTTACATACATGATTAATCATACCATACATAAGTTTACATAAGCATATATATATATGTGTGTGTGTGTGTGTGTATACATATTTAGATGGATAAAACAGATGTTAATTTGGGTAACTAGATTGGAGAAAGTAATTTCTTACTGGTTTGAGATGTATAGCCTTTTTGTCTTTAAATTATAATTATAAAAGTTAAATGCATATGTATATTAAATAACAAATACACTATCATTCATATATATTCCTAAAAACATTCTGTGCTTTAAATATCTCTCTAAAACATTAAATAATGTGATTTTATTTTTACTTTCCGAACACCATAGTGAGGAAAGTATTGTAATCATGTCAAAAATCCGAATTTGAGATTTTGATGTTTCTATACGTTTCGAGGTCCAATGAGTCCGTTTTCACTATTTTTGCGATGATATATGTATGTGTGTGTGTATGTGTGTATGTGTGTATGTATGTGTGTATGTCTGTGAGTGAACACGCTAGCGTCTGAACGCTTTGTTCGAATAACCTGAAAGTTGGTACGTATATTGTAAGTCACCATAGTACGAACCCTATAGATTTTGGTGAATCTAGCACTTATAGTTTTTTTACAAGGACACAAAGAAAATTTCTTTATCATTATGGCCTATGGGAGCAAAATCTTAAAAGTGCGATAGCATCTAAACGCCTTATTCAATTGAGCAAAAAATTTATGCACATATTATAGGTCACAAATAATCAATCTGTATAGATTTTGGAGAATCTAGCACTTATAGTATTTTTACAGGGACACAAAGAGAAATTCTTTATCATTATGCCTATGGGGCCAAATTTTTAAAAGTGTGATAGCGTCTAAACGCCTTATTAATCTAAGCAAAAAATTTGTACACATGTTATAGGTCACAGTTGCACTAACTGTATAGACTTTGGTGAATCTGGCACTTACAGTTTTTTTACAGGGACACAAAGAAAAATTCTTTATCATTATGGCCTATGGGACCAAATTTTTAAAAGTACGATAGCATCTAAACATCTTATTCAATTGAGCTGAAAATTTATATGAGTATTATAAATCACTGTTGCACTAACTATAAGCATTTTGGTGAATCTACTATTTATAGTTTTTTACAGGGGCACAACGAAATATTCTTTCTCATTGTGATCTATGGGCTCAAAGTTCAGTAGCGTTAAATAAAACATCGTGTAATATATGGAGAAAAATACTCAAACACTCTATTATGGTCTCCTCTCTTTTGTTTGTTTAACAATTCCTCTTTCTTTATCTACAAAACTGTTAATTACTCAATGTTCGGAAAGTCGAGTGGAGTCACTCCAGATTTTTTTAATAAAGGAAAAATAAAAAAAAATTCTATATTTTTCAGTTTTTTTTTTCCAAAGTCGTAGTAATTTATTCAAATTAGTATTCTTATCAATGCAACAATCAGAAATTCCATTATCAGTTATTTTAAAGGAGTAATAGTTATAATGCAACATTTTTTCTTACTAAACGTGTCATGCTATACTAGTAAAAAAAAAAAAAAAGTTTTAAAGGTCTTCATTAAAACTACATATCTTAATTACAAAGAATTAGATTTTTAGAGAACATTACTTTTAAACATAAAGTAAATAAGAACGAAAAGTTAGTATAATCTCAAATCTCAAGAGTGTACAACGTTATCATGTAATCTATTATTGTACGTTACATCGTTCCTTATTTGTTCCTACATTTTATTTTTTTAATAAAACATATAACTATAAAATTGTTTATAGTTTAACATGTACTTAAGATAAAGATTTTTCTCTTAAAATTACTTTTTATTCTCCTTAAAAAATGAATTTAATTTAGAATCTTACTTAACTGCCGAAATATTTTAAATATGTATTTAGACGTAATTCTCAAGTCTAGAAAAAAGTACATAATTTCTTTCTAAAAATAATAATGTCTTCTATCATTAATATGATGAAAAGATCTGCAGTAAAACTCGAATACGTATCATAAAAAAAAAATTTAAATTAAAAAGAAACAAATCAGTTTGAATACCTTTACTATAATTATATACTGAAGACAATAATTGATCAAATAATTTACTTACCGTTCGAGAAACCAAAGTTAAAATCGATTAACTTATCAATTTAAATGACTTTCAACTGTAATATAATTCCATCAACGCGTTAGAAAATTAGATATTACATATATGAAATTTTAATCGTCCTAAAAATAATATTATAGTCCTAAAATAACTTAAGCTGCCGAAAAAAGAGATATTTTACTTATATACCTTATAAATAAATACTGTAACTTTTTTAAAACTTGTTCGATGTAACGTCGAATAAGTAGTTTATTACATGCATTTTATTAATACGAATTTATTTCAAATTACAGGATTCACGTATGTTTGATTACAATTTTTTATTAAAACACTGGAGCAAATGCTTTTAGTCAGAAATTTCAAGTCGTGATTTTTATTTTTATTATTTTTTTTTCTTTAACTTTTAATGTATCAGGATACTTCCCCTTTGACATATTTTAAGATTAAAAATCAGTTTCTTAATATATTTTATTAATTAATTAATTTATTTATTGTCCTTTTTGTATATGTAGACCACTTAAAAATGTTTTTTTTTTTTATTTTTCTCTCTCGCATCAAAGTAAAGTATAAATATATTCAAAATAAAATTGAGAAAATTATGAGAAAAAAAATGTTCCAAAATGAGTGCTGTGGCAAAAATAAGTAGCTTTTGTATAGTAACCCTGTTGGAGAAATTTAAAATTTTGCACATCAGTAGCTCGGAAGTTTCTGGCTAACACCTTTACTTACGCAATTACCGTAGTCTTTATAATTCATCGCCAAAATGGCACAAATAGTTAAAATTTCATAAAGGGGTCCTATGCTAAAGCGTAGGGGTTCTAGGCAAAGAAATTTTAAGAAATGAATATATTTATTATCTCCACAAACAAAATTTATATGGGCCAACAATAACATAGCAGTGGGTTTCGTGTTGGTCAACGGTTAAAAATGGTCGTTGGCTAGATTGATGGCCCAATCATCGTTAGCAAACCGTTGTCCCATATGAAGTATTTTTCTTTTGAAAGACATTTTGGTATTTATATACTTTCTTACGAATAATCAATATCCTCGTTGATATTTTAATGCATGTAATATAATTATATATTTTCTTTGACGTTACGTAATTGTTGCATGTAATATAATTATATATTTTCTTTGAAGTTAGCTAATTGTTAGAAATAAGTCGTTATATTTAGATTTAATACATCATTTATTGTTGGACTCATAACACTATTCACTATGGTAGGCCAAACATTACTATCCCAACAAATAAAATTTCAACGTAGGGGAGAAAAAAAAAAAAGATGTGGACCAACTTCAACTATCCCAACTAACCAAATGCCTGCAGCGTGAACCATTATCTTCTGATGGGCCAACGACTCATGTTTGTAGGAATTTGCTGCTAAGGAAGGCAACAACTTACCGTATGCCTTTATATGGAAGATTAGACTAAAAACATGTCCTGTCGTACTAAATTCTGTTTTGTACAAAATTTATACCTATTACTTTGAAAACAGAACTAAGGTTCTTTATTATTATTATTATTATTATTATTATTATTATTACTGCTTCACTGGTAATTTTTCTGCAACTATGCACAATTTTTTCCCGATTCTGTAAGACTCTGTAATTCGTAATTCTGTCAGCAGTATAGTATACCGGGTGAGACAAAAGTTAGTTAAAACTTTTAAAAACCATAAAAAAGGAAGATTTGATGAAAAAGATGTGTGGTTTTCAAGGAAGCGATCAAAAATAAGTCGGATTTTGTTTAGAAGCAAAAAAAAAAAAAAAGTTGATTTATCGTTGTGGGGCTATTTTAAATCACTCGTGTACAGTTCATCCTCTTCTACAACATTGGCCGAACTCGAAAGTTCTATCTGTCGCGAAATTTCTGCAATTCATTCCGACATTTTGCATTCAGCTATAACAGATGTTGCCAGTCGCCTTAGTAATGTCGTAGAATGTTCTGGAGGTCATGATAATACTTGTTATTCCACGAAGAATTGAATGGGATGTACTGTTGGGCTGTTCATTGTGTTTCAGGCAGTCGGCGCCTTCTACCAGTGACTTTTTTCTAAACAAAATTAAACTTTCTTTTCACCTCTTTCTTGCATGCTGCACATATTTCAACATTATTCCTAATTTTTTTTTTCTTTTATTTAAGAAATTCTTAAATTTTTAATGAACTTTTAGCTCACTCGGTACATCCATATAATATTGCATTTTCATTCATACGGATTCGGCACGATTTTAAAATCACTATTTGCATATATCTCATGCAGACTGTAATATGATATATATCTCTCATTCTCTTGCGAATTTCAATCGATTTTTAATCGTAAAATGTTCAGTTATGAAAACGATATATGGAAAAATTATTAATTGGGATTCAAGCGAACACTGGTAAAAATTACAGTTTAAATGTTTAAACAAGTACGTTTATCGCAAATAAAATTCAGAGTTAATTTTACGTTGTCCTTAGATTAATATAAAATTATTAAAAAATATCTCTAAAAAAGAGAGTTAAGTTAAACACGTGCCATTTGCTACATAGATTAAAATTACTTTGAAAACACGTTTGTCAAAAATTAAACTTTATTTAAAACTTTTAGAAAAAATTATTTAAAGCTTTTCGCTTAGAAATATCAAAGAATCATCAGGGATTTTGAAAGACCCTGATGTTGCTTTGATATTTCAAAGCGAAAAGCTTTGAATAATTTTTTAAAATGTTTTAAATAAAGTTTAATTTTAGACAAACGTGTTTTCAAAGCGATTTTAATATAAATAAAATTATTATTATTGTTTAATCTTTTATAGCTTTTATTTCCAATGCAATATTCATTAGTAAAATACGTTCAATTATTTTATAAAAAGTAAAAAGTTTGTTGCAAACGAAGGGGCATATTTGATTTTGCAACTGATTACTTTTAACGCATATTAAAATTTTAAAATATGTATTTCTTGCATAAAGTTAAAATATAATGTTATAATAAATAATGTTACCAATTACATATTTATAAATATATTCTTTAAACTGGCCTGTAACTGTAATCATATAAATTGTTATGCTACTATTCAAAATATAAATAATTTCGGGTACATATATTTAGCACCAGGAATTTGTCAAATAACTTTTAACTAGTAATAACTAACAAAAATCCTATTTGAAATATGTAAAAGAAATTTACAGTTTTTTATTATGTACATATTTTATTAAAAGAATCCAATTAATATAGCTTCTCTTCAAAAATTGTCATTTACATTCATAATTATTAGAAACTAACATGGCATACGCAAAATAAAAACTAAAATTTTATTTGATGTTTCTTAAATCCCCATTATATGTTTGAAAAAAATGACAACACAATTTTTTACTTCATTTTAGAAATAAAGAGTATGTACAAAAGTTTAAAATATGTGTTATTAAGTATTTGCTGTTTTAAAAAGTGATACATTTGCTTTACACTTAAAAACAATTTAATTTATTTCGTGTAAAAACTAAAAATGATATATATATTAAATCGCTTAAATCCTTGCAATTTTTCTTTAATTAGAGAAACGACATTTTTACAACAAAATCAATCATAATTTTATGACAACGCCAGGATTTTTGTCGTTGTTTAAATTATGACGACATTTTAACTTTTAAAAGTTATTAACATTTTACTTTCTCTTATCTAATGAGATGCTATTTTACATGCCTAAAAAATGTCTCAAGGATATCCAAAACTTCCAAGAATAAGAAAAACAGATTTAATGGCATTTATAAATTGTTAAGCGAGTAATTCTGATAGCATAAACAAAACACATTTATTACGATCTATAAATATTATGTCATAACATAATCGTTAAACAAACTTTGTTATACTTAACATAAAGAGAGCTTCTTTGTCAATTATAAATCAGTTACGCTCTGCAAAGCAAAATGTTTTGGCAAGATGAATAATGATAACTGAAGAGATTATCGTGTCAAATCATTTAAAGTAAATTTTCTTTGAACAAAGTCATTAAGCAAATCCTAGTTCTAAAAAAAGAAACTTTTTATCTTGTAAATAGTTGAATTTTCCATATTGTTAAACATAGTTTTGTACATTATCACATGTTATCATCATTATTATTATAGTAGTTTTTTTCATTTCTTTTTTTTTTTCCTCAACTTTTTACTTTCTTATACAAAGTATAATGAAGATTAGAAATCCCGATTTGCGAAACGGATTTTGTATTTCGCATAGCTCAAAAACGAATGATCATAGAATGTTGCAAATTTATATGTGCCACTATCATGATGTCTCCTTACACACCTGTGACTTTGGTTTTAATACGAGTTCACGTTTCAGAGATATCAACGACTTTACACGAATTTTCGTAACATTTGTATGTAAGTATGTATGTGTGTGTGTATCTCGAAAAACTCAAAAACGGTTGGACGTAGAACGTTCAAAATTGGTATATAGGTTTTTTACAAGATTTAGTTATGCACTTTTGGTCCTTTATGGTCTCTTTGTCTCCTTGTGACCTTTTTGGATTTTCTGTGATTGTCCATTTTGGAGATATTTAAGAAAATTATATTCATAATCACCAGAAATATAAATGTTTTGTCCATTATATAATACTTTCCATCATAGAGACTTCTAAAGAAGCTAATGATAGAGCCAGTAATGATATTGTTATGAAAGTTGAAGACATTTTTGAGTGTAGAGAGTTATGCTTTAAGACATAAACAGGTTCTAGTCGATGAATGTATTTTATTTAATGAATATTAAGCCCGTAGACATAGAGCCCGTAATGATAGTGTTATGCAAATTTTCGACATTTTTATGTATAGAAAATCATTTCTTAAAGACATAAGCACGTTTATGTTGACAAATGCATTAAAATTAATGAATATTCAGCCCGTAGATAAAGCCCGAAAGGTTATTGTTATGAAAGTTGTCGACATTTTAGCGTGTAGAAATTGATTCTTTAAAGATTGGATTGGATTGAATTAGTTTGGGGGTATTAAGGCCGATTGACTGCACTAGGGTCCTAGGCCTGAGGGGACTGTCCTTCATGGGGGGGGTCTTCCTAAGGGATCCTAATCAGTATTTATTGATTCTTTAATCCGTTAGCGCCCAGTGTCCTCATCTGAGGACAGCTAATAAAATGGTACGTATATTTTTTGTGGTTTTTTAGAATGATCTCTGCTTTTTAGTGAAAGTTTATAGCGTCACTCTAAATGATTCCTGAAAGTTTTATGTGCCTACTGTTAATTATTATTTTATAATTTGGATAGCCATTTTATGATTTTTCATTCGTCGCACATATCTTTGCTTTTTCGCAGGTATACTAACTTTAATCACGTTGAATAATGATATATATTATAATACTTTACTTTTGAGATCTTTGTCAACATAAAATAGGAAATTGAGCTGTTATCTCAAAGTTTTCTATCTCGAAGTTTTATCGCAAGAACACTAAACGTCAATAAATGAGGATATGCTTTAAATTTAAAACTATCAGAAGAATTGTTTAAATTAACATATTTTACTGCCTGTTGTCTATATGAATTTAGAAGTGAAGTAATCAGCTAATAATATTTTGCGAAATTAATTCGGGGATAACTGGTAAAGACAGAAGTAGGTTCTAGTCGACTAATGCACTTCATTTAGGGAATACTCAGCCCACAGATAGAGCTTGTAATGGTATTGATTTAAAAACAAAATGTCGGTATGTTTCCATGTAGAAAGAAATTCTTAAAGATACAAGCAGATTCTAGTCGACGAATACACTTTATTTAATGAATATTCAGCGCTTATATAGAGCCCGTAATGATATTGTTATGAAAGGTAGTTACATTTTTGTGTGCAGAAAATAATTCCTAAAGACACAAGCACGTTATATTCGACGAGTGAACTTAATTTAATGAATATTCAGCACGTAGAAAGATCATGTAATGATATTCATAAAAAACGTTGTCGACATTTTAGCTTGTAAAAAGTAATTCTTAAAGAAATAAGCAGATTTTAGTCGATGAATGCACTTCATTTAATTAATATTTAGTATTCGAAGTCTGAATGGAATTTGGATTCATCGAAAATATTGTCAGTAGTTTAAGAAATTTTTAAGGTAGTTCTGCTCGAGAAACGAATGCGTCATTACAAAATTTTCATAATTTTACAAAATTTTGGACTCCTATTGAGGTTAGAGTTTCCAAATTTTCTTAATCCCTTACTACTATTTTTCGCCACATTTGAATGCCTAATTTGACGCTCAGTCAAATTCCCTCTTCATGGGAATGAAAAAACTTTCATCTGTTTCCACTTTTACTGTAATACCGTATAGAAAGTAGCACGTGAAGATATAGACAAGTTCTAGTCTACAATCATCAACAATCACACTTCTTTTTTTTTTTTTTTTTCTTTTTTAATAGTCTTGTGAGTCATTTACAGAACTTTCGAAGAAATTAGTTCTGCTCTATAAACCAATGAATTTTTCCGGAATATTTTAGAACTCTGTTCTGAACTTTGTCTGCTTCCAAACTTTGTCAACCCTAAACTACAAATTTTCACCAAACTCGGTCGCCAAATCTCCAAATTTGACGACGAGTCGCCAAATTCGATGCCAAGACCAAAAATCTATTCTGACTACAAATCTGTGGCTTGGAGAGATTAGCGATAAACTTTTGCAGCAAATATTCTTTCAGGATAGCCAGAACATCTTTCCCAATTTTAATTGAGTTAATTTTTTTGGTAAAATTTATCGTACCTCGCCACTAATTTTTGCCAAAGAGAATAAAACTAGGCCATCTATACTCGAATGATTTTCATTGTAGTCTAAGCTGTGTGTTTGTCAATAAGAGATTATGTAATAAGCCGTGGAGTACTGCTATTCCTGAAAAATCTACTATATTTGTCTCGGTCGTATATATATATAATCGTACTATCGTGACTTTTTTGGTTTAAATATGAGGGTTTTTTTTTTTTTTTTTTTTTTGAAGGAATGTTTGTGGACTGGAACCTGCCTGTTTACATACGAATCGGTTACCTCAAACAAAACTGTCAATGTTTTTGTAGCAATATGTATATTCCTATGGATGTATAAGGAAGTCATGTGATGTCCACATTATTATTATTATTATTGATCCCTGGCGGTAATGGATAATGGAAATTTTAAAAATTTAAATAAATTGTCAAGTATTTTTATGTTATATTTTCTGTAGATTTTCTGTAGTTATGTATTCGTTTAATAGTTATTTAGCTGTACTCGGTTTTCATAACTTCATAAAATGAAAGTGAAGTCCAATTTTTCTAAAACAGAACTAATTTGTATCTTAATAAGGATATAAATAGAAGGAGGGTAGTACTTTTTAAAAAAGGTACCAAACAATGAATTACTATAAACAAATCAAACTGATTTTTTTACTGGTTTAAGATGCATTAAAAATACTTTATTCTAATATATATCTGTATAATTCTTAAGCAACACTGATAAAAAAATTTACTAAATTTTGTTTTTCAAAAAAAGTATAACTTGCTGCATCTTTATATTAGTATTACAGTCGTCACCACTTACTCGGGTAAAAGTTTTCCTTATAGAAGTAATGTTAAATTTTCTTGGTAAAAAAAACATTTTTTACAAAGCCACTCCGTTTTATCGCATAAACACTCAAAGTTTCTTAAATAAAATTTCTCAATTTCTGGGCAGATTTTTCCGTTTATTCTAAATATATATATATATATATATATATCCATCCTTCTTTTAAAAATCTTACATAACTAAGGCATGTCCTTTAAACATGATATGGTATTCCTGCCAAGGTGATAAAAAATGTTCTGCAAAAGACAAATTTATAAAATCAGCATCTGATGATAAAATTAGAAATTAAAATACAAATGATCTTCAGGAATAAAAAATCACAAATTTCGAAAATTTTCAGATGATTAAAACAGAACTTTATGAACTCATAGTTATGTATAAAGATGGAGAAACAAACAGATAAAAAGTTTAATCTTTCAATAAAATCTTTAAATGAAAGTGATAAAGAAGTACAAGCAGATCCTCCTCCACCGATAAATGATGTTGCGAAATCATTTAACATTATTTACTGTCATTTTGAGTCGCATAGAAGCGATTATAATCTATTTATGTGCATTAGAAAAATAATTTTAAAAAAATATTTAGTTAAATCTACATCAAGGCAATCAGTCATAGCTTCTTTCTTTCTTTTCTTTTTTTTTTTTTTTTTTTTTTTGTTAAAAATAAAATTATAAAAGCACTTTATTTATTTTGCATTCAGTCTAGCATTAATTGCATTTATAAATTACTATAATATTTTAACTTAGTAAATGTTGTAGAGTTTGCGTTCCTGCAAACTCCATCTTAACTAGATACTTAGATTACTAAGAGAACACAAGACTTTAAATAACAATAACTAAAGTTTATTTGAGCAGATTAATGGGAGGGCGGCCTGGTAAATTTATATAGCTCAGCCAGCGTTTTACTTAATCAAAATATATGAATCAACAAATTAAGTAGATAACTTTAAATATCTCACCCCAGCAGATAGTCGAAAGGTGTAGAGACGGTCACACTCGTACTTCACTAATACGGCTTCACTATGGGATAGAGGATTCCCTTCTATCCCAGCTTGAACTTCCGAAGACTAGTAGAAACTCGCCAACACTCAACACTACTTGCTTCACACAACTAAATCTCCTCTACGCTACTTTCGATCTTCACCAAAATAAGAATCAGCACACTCGCTATAATATCCTCCAACAACCACTATACGATCCTCCAACATCCACACATCTACTAAAACCATCTCTATTTTTATACTCCTTTCTACACCCTCCTTTCACTACATTTCAATCCGTACTTTTAAAAATCACTTCTAATTTAACTAATATTCAAAATCTAAGTCTTTTAATGCAGCACCCTGCCGACGCAAAACTACTCCGACCTCAACCGTCACCGAGCCACTGGCGACGGAGTGATTTTAACCGTCCCCACTTCCTATCTTGCTGGATCCAGCTTAATTGAAACAACTGTGGTGACGTTCTAACGTCTCAACCTCACAGTCCCCCTCCTAGAAAAAAATTTAGCGGGGAAAATCCCCAACGGGTTTGATCGATTAAATTTAAATAGCTTCATTCCCTCTCGAACTATCTCAAATCTCTGAAGTGTGAGTGCAGCCGTCACTTAAATTTTAACTAGGTGAGAAAAACTTAAAAATTTGTTAAATCCCTGAGCGAAAACTCGGGGACGCAAAAAAAATGAATTTAAAATTTTAACTAAAAGGCGTACGTTTATCCCGAGAACTCCGGGACTGACTGAGCTAAAACCAGGCTTACATTAGGATTAACAAACGTCTCCCTGTTAGGCCAGGAAGGCAATATATTAAATTCAACTTGATCTTGGCTTTACAATGTAAGTCGCTTGTGACAAAATGCGACATTTAGAGTTTGTTATAACACAAGAGTAGGTGTCTTTAAAATAAAAAGAGAAAAAAATGATAAAGTCTTTATTTGACTGGCTGACTGGTATCTGGAGCTCTACGTCTGCAAGGTAGCTGAGTAAACCAGGAATAGTCTGAACTTTTTTCGCCCTAGAGCAGACGTCAGAATCCACAGGCTGTCCATATGCAGGAAAAGGAACTTTGACATCAAATTAAGATCTTTCACTTTAGATAAAAAGGGTTTTAACATCAGCTTAAGAGAATAGTCCATCAGAGTGTCTGAAATGGGAAAACCTTTACAGTATGCATAGTAAAAAAAGTGACAATTTATCTCTAGAAGAAACTGAGCCATGTTCGTCTCTATTAACATAATATATAGGTTACATACTGAAATATTTCTCCCTGCTTAGCTAAAGCATAAGCGGAAAAAACTGAGTAGTTAGTCTTTTTAATGTTATATAGTTAAACACGACTTTTATGCTTATAGCTAAAAAAAACATTTTACCCCCTCTAAAAGTACATACAGATAAACTTTTAGACAAATATTCAAAAAATTTTACAATTACAAACATGCAGTTTATAAATACATCATTTATAAAAATACAAGAGAAAAAGGGGGGGAAATTTACAAAGGGGCCAAAAAAACAGTTTATATTACCAGCTTTCTGCAGGAGATGGCTACAAGGTAAAAGACTTAATACATACATAAAATAGATATTTAAGAGAGAACAAAAATGCTGACATTGAAGCAGAACATCAATTTTGATTTGAAAGTTCATGGCTAAGTTAAATTTTGTATTTTTAGTTTGGGAAAGTCCATAACTTTCGTAAGAGTTCTTAAAATATAAAGTCCCAAAAAGGCTTCAAGGTACGTCGAACATTTTGTACAGCTCTGACAGAAATGCACTTGTAATAGAAAAAAAAAATAGAGAACGGTATCACCTGATGTGAATTTGCAGCTGTAACTTCAGCAAGGTCAGAGGTCTTGGTGGATGTGCTCGTCAGCTAGGCCACAGGGTTGCAGGCTTTCGGACCGGGGTCTAGGGCTATCCCAAAAGGCTTGAACAAAGGCTTGTTCGGCAGGTGATTCATATGGCTGAGCCTGTTGTCGAAGTCTGGCTTGACGCCGAGTATTAAATCGGTGGTGTGAAGAGAACTCGGCTTTGCCGATTGAGTCAGGAGCTGCTAGGAATTTTTCCAAATGCCGTCCGCTAGCTGATGAAGAGGGTGGAGGTCTTTTTCGAACCCTTGCCTTTTTCTTAGGTCGGAACGAGTCTGTGTGCACTGAATCTGGAACTGCTAGTACCTTCTGTGGGCGATGTGTTCCAGAGGACTTTGAGGAGGGGGCTTGAGGGCGTTTGAAACCCTTGTTCCAACCATGTTTCTTTTTACTCTGCGGTATAAAAGAGCCATTAGTAAAAGAATAGTCGCGTTTGCGACCAGTTTGCCTAGGAAATTTCACATTAGAATGGTTCGATGACCCACTACGAGCTCGTTTTTGTGCGACGGGTCTGCTAACACTAGATTGGTCAGCGGAAGTGCCCTGAACAGATTGTTCGGGTGTTGTAGGAGTAGGTAGTTCATCAGCTGTACAAGAATCAGGAGCACTAGGCTGGGGAGTGAGGTTAGGCGTAAGGACGGACTGTTCGTCAGGTGGGTTTGAACCCGGCACGCTATCACTATCAAGAGTTTCAGTATATGCTAGAGTGCGCTCTTTAAATATTCGGACCTGATCCACATTAATGGTCGTGGGGGTGCCGTTAAAATCGATTGTCAGATTTTTATTTTCGACTTTTAAAACAGAGAAAGGTCCAATGAATTTTGGCCCAAATTTACCTACTTTAGAATCTTTTTTAGAGCTTAAAAAATGTGATTCTAGGAGTATTTTATCTCCCACTTTTACTTCTAAAATTCTACGTTTTAGGTTATAATATAGAGCTTGCTGCTCTTGAGCTTTTCTCAAATTTCTCTGAACTTCTGGAAGCAATTCTTCAATATTTTGCGTAATAAATTGAGATGCGTTTTGCTGTACTAATACCAGTTTTTGAAAGGGGGTCAGAATCTTTCTGCCCAAAAACAATTCAGCGGGAGTTTTTCCTGTGGCATCACTTACCGCTGTACGAATCGCATAGCCAAAATAATAGAGAAACTGATCCCAATTTTCATGATTTTGACCAATGAACGTCGCAATCATGTTTATTAGAGTTCTATTAACACGTTCGGCCTGATTAGCTTGCGGCCGATATGGAACCGTGAAGACATGTTTAATTTCGAGTGTATCGCAAAGTGCCTTAAAAACATTACTTATAAATTGAGGACCATGGTCCGTTACAATTTGAAGGGGGGCGCCGTAACGAGAAATATAATTATTAAAGAAGGCAGTGGCCACTGCTTGTGCCGAAGCTTTACGTAAAGGCACAAATTCAACCCATTTACTAAAATAATCCACCATAACTAACACATAACGAAATCTATTTGGTTTAGAGAGGGGGTAAGGACCGATTAAGTCAAGTCCAAGAATTTGATTTGGAAAATCAACTTTAATAGGAATTAATTTACCGGCCGGCTTTACATTTTTATAATTATATTGCTGGCACAAGCGACAACTCGAAACATATTCATTAACAAACTTCCTCATTTTAGGAAAGTAACAGGCATCTTTGAGCTTTTTATAAGTTTTCCTAATGCCAAAGTGCCCCGAAATTGGAGAGTCATGAAACTCAAATAAGATGGCTTGACGAAGAGATTGGGGAATTACAACTCGTAATTCGCCATAAGATGATAATAATTTTGAATAAAAAAGCAAGCCATCGATTAAAGAAAAAGATTGGGACCAGTTTAAGGCAATGGCTGATTCAATTAATGAAACTGACTCAGGATCGTCTAAATACTTATAAATTAATCCAAATTCGGGATCATTTTTTTGTTCTTGGATTAATTGATCTCTCGAATTTAACACAGATGCTGGCATAAGCGCTAAAGCTACTTTTTCTTGATCAGATACGAATTTATTGTTTAAAGTAGTGACTAGATTTGTAGAAGCACATGGGTTAACTTGTTCACTTTCAATTTCCTTTACACAAGTTTCAGTCACGTCTACTAATATTTCGGATTGAACCGGTTCAGCCTTGAAATGCGAATGATGAATATGTGAGGCTTTAACAGTAGAATTTAACTGATCATTCTTTTCATTTAAAGCAAGGGATTGATTTGTAAGATTAGATTCAATCTTATTTTCTTGAGTTTGAGTAGTACGTGATAGAACGTCAGCTACGATATTGTCCGAACCAGGTCGGTGTGTGATGTCTATATTAAAGTTAGCTAATTTTAGAGTCCATCGAATCATGCGAGGGGAGAGGTTCTTTCCAGTTGTTAACCGAGTTAATGCCGCATGATCCGTAACAACTGTTACTGGAAGTTGCGTAAAGTATAAACGAAATTTTTGCAGTCCCCAAAGCACTGCTAAACATTCACGTTCAGTTACCGGATAATTCCTTTCTGCAGTGTTAAGCGTACGAGATGCATATGCTATTGGGCGGCCTTCTTGGCTTAGAACGGCACCAATGCCGTACGAAGAAGCATCAGTAGCTACTTGAAATTTAATATTATAATTAGGATGAGCTAGTACAGGAGGAGCGCTAAGTATAGTTTTTAAGTTATCAAATGCTTCTTGTGCTTCATTTGACCAGTGAAATTTAACTCTTTTCCTTTTGAGTTTAAAGAGGGGCTCGCATATGTGAGCAAAATTAGGTATAAATTTCCCATACCAAGCACACATGCCTAGAAATCTCGAAACTTGTTTGGAAGTTGTAGGAGGGGGCATGTTTAAAACTGGCTGAACTTTTTCATTATCTACAGAAATACCAGCAGGCGTTATTTTGACGCCTAGGTACTTAATTTCCTGCCGTGCAAAATGGCACTTTGAAGAATTTAAAGTTAATCCTGCATTTTGCAGTAGAGTAAAAACAGTTTTTAAATGATCTAAATGCTCATTGTAAGATGAGGACGTGATTATTATATCATCGAGATAAACATGTACAAATTTATTCAAAACAGGTTTAAGAATAGTTTCCATGGCTTTTTGGAATGTCGCTACAGCCCCTGAACATCCGAAAGGCATTCGTTTAAAACCAAACGTGCCATTTTTAGTTATAAACGCTGTTTTTGATATATCAGCGGGTTTCATTGCAATTTGAAAATAACCCGATGTCAGATCGAGAGTAGACATAAAATTTGTCGTTGTTATATGTGCTAACAAATCATCAATTATAGGCAAGGGATACTGAGGATATTGTGTGATAGAATTGAGCCTACGATAATCGATTGCAAATCTCCATGCCTCCGGGTCAGTAATGGGTTTACCATTTTTCTTACGACATAAAACAACAGGAGACGCATAAGGAGAGGTTACAGGCATAATAATATCATTTTGTAACATTTTATCAATATGCCAATTTATAATATCTTGTTTGGCTAGATCATAACGATAAGGCTTACTAAAGACTGGTTTATTAGTTCCAGTGTCAATTTCATGGCAAACAACATGGGTTAAGCCAGGTGTATTAGAAAATAACTGTTTAAACTGCTTAAGAAAATTAACAAAATCAATTTTTTCAATATGAGTGAGGGCACTTTCCTCTAAATTAACAATTAACTCTGTCGGCTCGACAGGTTTAGAATTTGATTTAGAATCATCAATATGCAAAGATTTATTGGCAAAATTTATTTCAACATTGTTTGCTTTCATAAAATCTAACCCTATAATGCAGGATGCTGAAGATTGTCGATGACGTAAAAAGGCCAATTAACACTTAAATTATGAATTTTAACATTCAGGCTGACTTCGCCTCTATTAACACAGGACTTGCCTTGAGCCGTTGTAATATTTAAATTTGTCCGCTTTAAAGGTTTAAAGTCAAAATACTTTTTATAAGTTTCATACGCTAGAAAGGAGCGTTCAGCACCAGTGTCTCAATAAGTAGGTATGAAAGTATCATGAATTATTGCATTTAAATTAGGTAGGTCTACCGGACTGATACAAATTGTGTCTAAACATATGGAGGTGGTTGAGTTATTCAGTGGCTGTTGACCCTCCTCACAAGAGCCACTTACTCGTTTAACTGACGACTCTGGTTATTACGGGAGTTACGAAAATTTCTGTTATTTCTATCAACTCGAGAAAAGTTTTGAGACTGATTTTGATTAGAACGATCGTTCCCAGAATTTTGAAAGTTATTACGCCTTGGCTGCGGCGATTGACGTTCTTGTTGATAGCGATTGAAATTTTGAGAGGGGGTGAAATTTTCACGCCTAGAATTTTGCATGCTTCCATTACCCCGTTGGCGATTAAAGGTGTTTTCCGCCCTTGGAGGGTGTCGTTCTTGGTATTTGGCTAAAGTTTGAAACAGACTGTCGTAAGAAGTGACAGGTTTCAGATCAAGATAATCTTGGATTGGAATAGTCAAAAGAGGGGTTATGATTTCCATTGCAGTGGCGAAAGATAAAACTAAATCCAGCTGCTTTATAATGTCGAATTTACGTAATAAAAATGTGGTAGGTTTGTCATAAAACGACATCTTTGTGGTATAAAGTTCTTGACGGAGTTTGGTTTTATCCACAATAGAAGAGAATGAATTTTTAATTTTGAGCTTCAAATCCTCATACGTAGGATCTTGGCCTAGAGCTCTAGAGGCAATGGTTTCATACCAGATTTTGGCATCTCCTTTTAAGGAGTATTTTAATAAATTAAATTTATCTGCGTCGTCAATTTTACATATATCAAAATACTGCTCAAGATCTTCAAAAAATTTAAGTACATTGTTTGAGCCAGTAAAATAAACCCGAGCGGGGGGGGGGGTGTCGAATTGGTTTGGGCGCCACTGTAGAGTTTGCGTTCCTGCAAACTCCATCTTAACTAGATACTTAGATTACTAAGAGAACACAAGACTTTAAATAACAATAACTAAAGTTTATTTGAGCAGATTAATGGGAGGGCGGCCTGGTAAATTTATATAGCTCAGCCAGCGTTTTACTTAATCAAAATATATGGATCAACAAATTAAGTAGATAACTTTAAATATCTCACCCCAGCAGATTGTCGAAAGGTGTAGAGACGGTCACACTCGTACTCCAATATTACGGCTTCACAATGGGACAGAGGATTCCCTTCTATCCCAGCTTGAACTTCCGAAATCTAATACGCCAACACTCAACGCTACTTAACTTCACGCCACTAAATCTCCACTACTCAACTTCCGATATTCTCCAAAATAAGAATCAACACCATTCGCTATAAGATCCTCCAACATACACTATCGATCCTCCAACATCCACACATCTACTAAAACCATCTCTATTTTTATACTCCTTTCTACACCCTCCTTTCACTACATTTCAATCCGTACTTTTAAAAATCACTTCTAATTTAACTAATATTCAAAATCTAAGTCTTTTAATGCAGCACCCTGCCGACGCAAAACTACTCCGACCTCAACCGTCACCGAGCCACTGGCGACGGAGTGATTTTAACCGTCCCCACTTCCTATCTTGCTGGATCCAGCTTAATTGAAACAACTGTGGTGACGTTCTAACGTCTCAACCTCACAATGTAAGAAAGTGGTATATTTTCATTTAAGCATAAAATAATTCTAAGACGGAAAGTGGCTAGTAATACATGTAAGTGCGTTTCTAGTTTTCCCCGCATAATCGAATTAATATAGTTGGAACGGTAGATATTCGTTTAAGCGGAGCCGACTGTATTTGCAAATTTTTATAAAACTATTAAAAATACATAAAATACTTGAAAAAATATAAATTCACCGGGTGATCCAAAGTTCATATATATATATATATATTTATATAAGAAATAATATTACTTCCACTTTTCACCTACATATCGCGCTGTATTCACAGTATCCTCTCACATTTTAAATAGATCCGTCTGATCAAATGACGATATACGGCGAATACTGAAACTTTTTAAAGAAAATTACTAATGCGCAACCGATTGACGGTATTTTAATGAATTACGGTCATCACATTAAACATTTATAGTCCTAGTGACATTTTTCAATGTATTGTGCTACTTTAAAAAAATAATTTTACAATTAAAACACCACTTGAGTGAACTGTTTGATATTTAATAATTAACCTAAAAGTGATAATTTAAAATTAAATTTTGACCAAAAATTGAGATTAATTTGAATTATGAAATTTAGGAAACTCAAGAGTGTCATTTTGTTGAAACACAAAATCAAACTAGAGAGTAAGTAGCGCCATCTTTTTGAGTGTAGAAAAAGTAATGACCCTAATATATATATATATATATTGTGCGTGTGTGCTGAATAAAATCCAATATATATATAAATGATAGATATCTTAATAAACTTTAACCTTAATATTTTAGCATTTAATAGTTACATGTCCGTACCAACACAACAAAAATAAAATTGACAATTATATATATATATATATATATATATATATATATATATAATTACACAGGAGAGAACTGTGTAATATGGACCATCGTATAATACGGACAATGAGGAAATTTATATGTTCAACACTAGATGGTGAAACCATCTCATCTCCTTTAGTTAATATTATTATTATCCAAAGTAAGAAGGGATTTCTATATGCCTACCTGTATTTGGGCGATTATGAAATTGAGTTTTTAGTTTATATGATCATTGATATAACAAGTATTTAAAATGAAAGTATTACTTTCTACTGTTAGGTAATTGTAATATAATGTTCGCGTTAATAGCAGCAAATGTACATTCTTTCTGAACAATCTAGACATGTGTTTCATGGGTGCCAATTTGCATAGCGATATATGATTGGAAACAACGTTGCTCTGTTTATGCGTGTAATATGAACCATGCTCAGTTGTATAATATGGAGCAGTGGTCCATGATAAAAACACAGAGGTATTGTTAATGGTCGACGTATATATGTCGCACACTCAAAATCTTGATAGAATAGGCCAGAGAAGCAACGGTAATCAAACTGTAACTTTCTTCGCATACTACCCATTGAATTTAACCTGTGGACCTCCCTTTTTTTCGTCCATTAACTATTATTTTTTTCATCCATTTATACTATTCCAAAGAGATGGATAAGTGTATGAGGGAACATGCTGGACAGTTCGTTTCACAATTCCAAGTGTGTCAACTGTTTGGGGAGAACCATTACGGACTACTTGGTCCATATTCCACATACGTTCGTTTAATATGAACCATCGACACATAAATAAAATAATTATTTCCTGGAATTATTAATGCTTCCCAGATTGCTTTATTAAGCTTGAACCATGCAACTATACAATTGTAAT
This sequence comes from Salticus scenicus, assembly GCA_963930645.1. Lineage (NCBI taxonomy): Eukaryota > Metazoa > Arthropoda > Arachnida > Araneae > Salticidae > Salticus > Salticus scenicus. The sequence continues at coordinate 338,159,190 of OZ005652.1, read as the reverse complement.
GAGCAGCCAACAAATTAAATCATTTTTCTTTAATAATTTTAGTTTTATGAGCATTCTTGCTTAGGGGGTCCACGGATCTCCCCTATATATATATATTCCCTGTGACTTTTGGATTACCCGGCATAACACGATATTCTAAATTTTATATCATTTAAATTATATATTCCATTGATTCTATTTATGGAGTGTTTTTTTTTTTTTTTTTTTTTTTTTTTTTTTTTACATTTCTTTAAACAGAAAATTGTGGCAAAAGGAATTCGTCGTCGTAAAGAAAGAAAAATGTAAAATAATCCTTTATTTCTATCAGAGACATACCAAATTTGTTTTAATAACACTGATCTGCATGAAAATTGTCCCCAACACCATTTTTGCAAATTCTTATGTAAAATGGCCTCCTAAATCTAAATATAACGCCCATTTTGCTCTATCATTAACCGTTTTTTAGGGATGGTCCCCTATTTTTATCATTTTTCGGTAATTTGATGGCTATAAATTTGATTTTTAGAGGGGGGGGGGGAGGATTATTTTTAACTGTTAAATATCTTTTTAGAGGTTACATATATGGAAAGTTCTAAAACATGAACATTTGTGGCGAGGAAAAAATTGAGGAGGGTGGGGGGGAATTGAAAATTCACAAGAAAAATTCACAAGAAACCACTGACATCTTTATCATATTTATTATATTTTTTTAATGTATTATTAATGTCTTTTATTAAGCATATTTTTTTTAGAAGATTTTTAAATGAAATTAACTTCATCCTCGTGTCTTCGTGTCACGCTAATACACAAGGCGCCTCCATTTTAGAGTAAATATAAACTATTCCATTTCTTGTTCCTTTGCTTAATTAATTACAGCGTTACGTTCATAACGTAGTGGTCGAGAGTTCGATCCCTGAAGGTCCGGCGTGTTAATTTTTGCAGATAATTAGTAGAAAAGGTGTCAATTGATTAAAAATAAAAAATAATAAAAATCGTTGACTACACACTATCCTAAGAATTTTTGAAGAGTATTTTAAGAAGTTTATATATATATATATATATATATATATTAAAAAAGCACAAAATAAAAAGTTTTAAGTAAAAAATACATAAATGAATATATATATATATATATATATATATATATTAAGCTTTTTATTGGAATTGGATTTTGTCATCATGTTTTCGTGTCACACTGAAAAAAAACGCCTCCAGTTTAATGTAAATATTAGCAGATTTTTCCATTTCTTGTTAGCTTAATTGGATAGAGCGTCATGTTGATAACGCGATGGTTGTAAGTTCGAAGACCGATGTGTTACCTTATCGCATATAATTAATAGGAAATATGTTAAACGATAAAATAAAGATCGTTCGTTGTCTACACACATTCCTAAAAAAAATTTAATAATTTTTTAAAGAAGTTTCTTTTAGTTACTAAAACACACAATAATTAAAAATGTGATTTAAAAAAAAAAAAAAAAAAAAAAAAAAACTGGAAGTTTTTATTGTGTAGCCCTAAAAACCATTAAAAAAGTATTCTTGCAACTCTGACCTATAAAAAAATAAAGTTTTAACAATAAGAAAATTGTTGAAACACAAAAATATAAATAAGAAAAATATAAATATTTCACTCTGCAAGAGGTAAAAATTTTTAAACATTCAAAATATTTTAAAAAGCATTCAAGAACAATATTCTTTTTGTATAAGTATTTGTTGGAATCTTTTAGCGTGTTCTATGACTTTCCGTTACTGATCTTCGATTTTTGGTTAGAGCGTGTCGTGGGTTCGATTCTCCAAGGGCCAAATGTTAATTTTTGTAGATAATTAATAGAAAAGGTGCCAATTGATAAAAGAAAATCTTTTTAAGTCTACACAGTATCCTAAGAATTTTTACTCGTTTTTCTAGAAGCTTATTTTATAACTAAAAAGCAGAAAATAAAAATGTAAGTAAAAAAAACATTTTTTTAAAAGTAGAAGCTTTTTACTGTGGAGTATTGAAAAGCATAAAATAAAAATTTATTCTTGCAAAAATATGCTATAAATAAATGGCAGTGTGAACGCTAAGAAAATTTTAGAGAAAAATATAGATATTTCCCTTTTGCAAGAGAAGAAATTTTTTAAATATTCAAAATATTTTAAAAACCTTCGAGACCTTTGAAATTTATGGTTTAACAAATACTTATGCAGAAACTAATGACTATGAATGACTATGTCTCGATAGCTTTTTAAAATATTTTGAATATTTAAAAATTTTTCATCTCTTGAAAACGTTAAATATCTATATTTTTCTCTAAACTTTTCTTAGTATTGAAACTTTCATTTATATATAGCATGTTTTTGCAAGAATAAATTTTTAGGACTCCACAATAAAATGGTTCTACTGTTAAAGATTTTTTTTTTTTTTTTTTTTTAATGTTAAATTAATTATTTTTCCTTCTCCAAATCAAATTCATGGCCATAAAATTACCGAACAGTAATAAAAATTGAGGGAGGAGGTGGTGTACCGAGAAAACGGTGGGCGACTGAGCAAAATGGGAGTTATATTCGTATTCAGGAAGTCATTTTACATAAGAATCTGCAAAATTGGTATCAAGGCACGAATTATTATAATTATTATTATTATAATAATTATTATTATAATTATTATTATTATAATTATTGCAGCGCAGTGTAATCTAGAGTATTTTATTATAAATAATATAATGTTTTAGAATAAAAAGGCTTAAAAGTGTTTAAATATATTCCAAGATTTAAGTTTTTTAATAAATCATTTGATATCAGAATTTCGTGATGATAGTTTCCTATAGGATATATCAATATTTATTTAAAACAGGGAAAGTTGGGCAAGAGTAATCCCGAATTAAGTGTAATCTCGGTTTATAGCGCATAAGTAAAGCTGAATTTAGACTAAGAGTCCTCATAAACCTTTGTTAAAACATTTAATCATTATATTTAGCATTTACAAAAACGAATCAAAAATATGAAGTGGTGATAAATTCAGAAGTTTGAAAAATTGCTTATGTTTCCCTGTCCGACAGAATGATGCTCCTAAAATTCGAAATTTTGCCATTGTTGTAAAGTTGAAGTAAATTTTACAATGTTTCATAAAAAAAAAATCTAAGTTTTGTATGCAAATTTTAAATATAACTTCAGATTTTTTTTTTTTTTTTTCATTTCTAAAGGAGACGTACCTGTTCGTCTCTGGAAGTCAAATCTAATGTTGTTCTAAAGAAAAATAACCTATTTTGTAACTCATTAATACATACGTATTTTTAAAAACACTTTTTACATTTAGAAAATTCATGATAGTTAAATCAGTACTTATTTTCCCAAACATTTTTTTTTTTTTTTTTCGAATTTATTTTATGTTTATAAAAGGTAAAATTGCACTTAGAGAAAATTCACATAGTACATCTTCAAAACAAAATATAATCATTAAAAAATGAATCTTGAGAAAACTATAACTATTTTAACATTTGTAAATTTTCTGAATGTGAAAATGGAATTTAAAAATATGTGTTAGTTCATGAGTTGTAATGCTTTTGCTTCCGGTGACAATATGTAGAGAGTCACCATAAGTAGCAATAAAGCACAAGAAAAACAGGAATTTTCAACCCGGTAAATATTCTTGTATTGAAGGTATATTAAAAAAAAAAAAAAGTAAGTTTCTTTAATTTACAGTAGAATAGCTGCCTATTTGAACGACTGGTAGTGATAAATTGACATGTATAAGCAGTTAAATAGAATTAAAGACAAATTATACTAGTTGAAGCTGTAAAATCAGATATTATTGGCAATTTATGTCAATCAAGAATTTTTACTTTATCTTTTTTTTTTTTTTTTTTTTTTGATTTCCCATCTTTTTAGAAATCACATTTTGTTTTACAGTAAGGGTGAGAAATTTTCACTCAGTTTTAACGTCTGATGAGAACCCTGTTGCATATAGACATAGTACTCGGGGACAAAATTATGCTTGTATAAAACCTTGGGGAAGTAGAATAGCGAATTGCGAGATACAAAATTTTCGTCATTTGTGTTTTCAATAAATGACACAATGTTAAATTATAAAAAGATCCCAAGTCTTAAAATTTGTTATATTAGTTTATACCTAAAAAGTTTCAGATGTTTAAGTATAATAGCAACTGAGCAAAATGAGGTCCGATTCAAACTACGCCAAAATGTTGTCACACTTATCTCATTTTACTCTAAACAAATAACTGAGATGAATTAAAATGAGGCTAAAAGTATCATAATTTGCGTATAAAACAGTTTATTAGCAAAATTTTACATGCTATATATTAAGAGGTGTCCCAATTTAATTTATAATAGTAATAATTATAATTATTTTTCCTTCTCACATATTTTAAATTATACAAGTATGAATTAACTGATATTTTAAAACTATGATAATGCATTTATAATCATGATCAAATTCATACAATATTCAAGCAAGGCATTTTCTTATTAATTTTGAGATACTTCAATTTATATTAGATATTGTTTAAAAAGTAAAAGATGAATCTTTGATTAGCTGTTAAAAAGTCTCTACCTTTTAAATTCATGTAAAGTTCTAATGGTAGTTTGAAAATATTATAAATAGAAGTAAAGCCTGAATACGTATGAAATTTAAAATTTAATTCTAATTTTTGAAAACTTAATTATTTAATTGTGATCGAACAATTTCAATATTACATCTGTTCAATCTCTTGACATTATTTCGTATTAGGTTTTTGTGTCAAATAATGAAAATCTTCAATAATTATAGTCAGTAATGTTCGTTCAAAGATTTAAAACGAACGTTATAATTCAGTACATCGTATCTGTACATCCTTAAAAGAAACTATTAAAATTATGAGGTAATTTTAATATAGAAATTTAAACAAGGTGGTTGAGAAAAGTATAAAAAATGATCCTAAAATAAAGAGATCTACATTTGAAATTTTTAAAACATTTTTTTATTATTTACTGTGTGTGTTTTCTACTAAAACATAGTCTTAAAATTTTCTAGAGTGTTTATTCAAGTATAAAAGTGTATGCTTAAAACTTTTTTGAGAAATTTATTGAATTTGATTTTTTAAATATAGTAATATGTTTTAACATTCGAAATATTTTAAAACATTTAAGGTAACGCTAGGAGAGTTTGCGCACAATTCAACAAAACGTTATAAAAATCTAAATTTTAACTTTTTGCTAAACTATTGGCGCATAGCTTTGAAGTGATCCTTCTTCTACGCATTTACATTTTTATTTTGTTGTTATACTATGATTTAAAGCAACAGCTGTAATAAAACCAAAAGAGCTATTATGCGCAATCTCTCCTTATAGGGTAGGAGATATTGCGCTTAATTTTAACTGCAATTAAATTGTGAAAAAGGATAATTGCACTTAAATGACATTGGTATAAGGGTTTTGTAAACAAATATTTTTGTATTACATGTAGATATTTCAATTTAATAATTAAAAAAAAAAATAGAAAATGAAAAAAAGAAAAAAATTAAAAAGGATTAAAAATTTTTATTTAAAGAAAATAAATTAAAGAAGTAGATAAAAAAACAAGACTAGATAATAAAAAGTAACATTTAGTTACTAGATAACATGTTTAACTTAAAATTAGTAAAGTTCCTTTTCAGTTTGAATGTTTTCTTGTTTGTTGACCTAATCTGTCGTTGTCTATAATCGTTGCACTCGTTGTTATAAATGATGCACCTTTCATGCAACCACCTGCCACAAGTAAAATTTATAAACGAGTCCATCGGAAATCGTTTAAATTAAAAATATTTTGTAATACTACCATCCTATAAAAATTCTAGAAAGGGTTTTGAAAACATAAGCAAATAGTTTTGAAAACGAGACAAAATAACCACGTTTAATCTTAGACTGTTCAAGCAATGAACATGCTTATTTAAGTGGGCTCTCCGCTATCGATATTGTAGAACTACCTGGAGTTTCAGAGCGCCCACTGTACTCCTTCCAGCCGATCTCCTATGTGCGCAATCTCTCCTAGATTTACCTTGTTGTAAAAGAAATTAATGCAAAATACGTATAGTAAGTCTTTATATTTATCAGCTTCTCATATTTATTTGCTAAAAAAATTAAATTTTGAAACAAACTTCCTATAATTTATTCAGACATCTTTATAAAAATTTCATTCATTCAAAATATCTTACTGTGAAATTTTGACACTTCAGTGTAAAATATACAATACTGTTCTGTAATAAATAAATATTTTTTTTTAAATTATTTAAAAAGGAAATTTATATCCCGAATTTTAAGTGCGAATGCGTGTTTTATAAAGATATTATTCCCTACAAATAAATTCATTCGTATATTTTATATATTTTATAAAATAGTAATTCATTTATATTGGCATATCCTTTAAAAATGCATGAATGTATTACGTATATAAGATATCAAAATTTATGGTGAACTTAAAACTTTGAATATGCCTGTCAATATTGAATCCGATATGTATTCTATTGCGCACATATATTAGAAATCGTACACCATTAAACAAACGCTTTATTTATGGCTATAATCATTTAAAGTAACTAGGAGAATATTATATCTTAATCGTTCCACATAAGTTTGTTTTGAGCACTTTTAAATTGCTTCGTCCAAGCTTCCCACATTTACTAAAAAAGTGTATAAAGACATTTAAACAATTATTAACAGAATGTTTATTCTACATTTATTGAAGCATAATAGTACACGTAAGTTTCAAATCTAAGTATGAAATATAATAATTTTTTGTTTCATAAAAGCGGAAAATCAATTTTTATGTTGCTTATAGAAACATTGCATGATAGATAAGTTTTTATCAAAAGTGTATGTATGTGTTTAATAATATTAAAAAAGTGTATATAGATACTAAAAAGTGTGTGTAATATGTGTACATGATAATATTTGTATATGCTTAAATAAAATACAGGGTGATTATAATTAAAGTTACGATTTCAAAACTCTATAATTTTAAAAGTACCCATCAGAGCAATTTGACATTTTACCAGAGAAATTATGAGACAATGAAATTTTGTTTGGCAATAATAATAATAATAATAATAATAATAATAATAAGTCCAAAATGTGTCGGTAATTATCCGTAAAGTATTTGTTTCATGAAGCTCTTCTTTTTCTCTTTTCACTATGACTGTTTCCGCTATAAGCACGTATTCTTCTCTTTTTGCTAAAAATGTTGTAGTAAACCCTCGAAGTCTATTGTTTCCTGCTATTCCATTGTGTCGCTAATAACATTCTTGTGTTTAATGAGTCCATTTAGGCGTTTCCCCTAGCATCACCCTGACATCGCCATCTATAGGAACATGTTGTAACTACTTTTTTCCTCACCCAAACAAGATTCCATTGCCTCACGATTGCTCTGGTAAAATATCAAATCCCAAAAAGAAACAAAATTATATGAAGTTGCACTCACATTTTTATTTTACATTAATTAGCGGTTCTGTACGGAAACTTATACAAAATTATTCCACGTTTTGACAATACACTGTAAACGCAAATGTCTTAAATTAAGTTACAAAAGTGTCTTAAATGGATGGTCATTTTTTAAGCGAAAAAAAATGTCTTACTTTTTAAGACACCTTTTTGCATCTGAAATTAAGACATTGCAATGTCTTAAAACGCCGCCATGTTTTAGGCTTAAAAACACCGCCATGTTAGGCTTAAAAACCCGTTTCGTTTTTAAGGCTTTTTAATAAATAAATAAATAAATAAATATGGTGCACGATTATGTTTTTCTGTTAAAAATAGATTTCAGAGTTGTTTAGAGCATTAATGAAATATTTTTATTAAAAAAAAAAAAAAAAAATATCATTACCCGGTACGGGATTCGAACTCATACTGTCCGTGGAAACCGAAACCTCGAGCTAAGCACGGTCAAACTCAAGCATTTACCAATCACGCCACCGTCGAATGCACAGTAATGAGTTTTTTTTGGTAAAATATACTTCAGTATTCGCGAAACAAATCGCAGTGTTATGTTTTATTTCTGATTGTTTGCTATAAAACTATTAATAGTATTGATCTTAAAGTTAATAATTATTATTATCTTAAATTTCATATCTAGAGGTATAGAATTTTTTCATAATGCATAACAAATATGTGAAGGTTGCAGCCCTCGATGGTAACGATTTCTTTCCTTAAAGTGATATTTAAATAAAAACAAATTATAATCATGAATACAAGAAAATTTGTTGTTTTACATTTAGATGCAGGTAAATATGTCAAAAAAAAATTAAATGAATAATAATAAAAAGAAAGAAAGAAAAAAGTTATGCACAAATTATTCATGATTATTCACTTATAAATTCGCTTTCTCATACTTGCTACGTCCGCCTTCACACCTTTTCTTTTAATATAAGAAAGCTTTAGAGACATTTTTTTTTTTTTTTTTTTTTTTTTTTTAACGAAATAAGATTTATATGTAAGTATATTGTTTATGAATTATGTTAAAGATAATACTATGCAAATATCATTCATATCTCTAGTGTATTATTCCATGAAAATTTAATTTTATAAATCTACCATAGTTTAAGTAGCTTAACTGCTTATTATATAAAATAATAATATATTTATTTAATGTAGAAAGAAGTAGGATAAGCCTATTTTCTTAATTAGATTTCATATGAAAAAATTTCTAAGTTTTGCAAGTGTCTGAATTTCTAAAGTGTCTGAAAATTCAAACGCGTTTTGCTGTCTTAAAATTCGCGTATTTACGTGTTTCAGACATTTTTGTGTCTAAATTGGTATTTCAGACATCTTTCTCTCTTAAATTAAAATATCTATAACGTCTAATGTATGTTTTAAGACATTTATGTGTCTTAAATGTCATTTCAGTTGTTTTTATGTCTTACTTTAAGACCCTTTTATTTGCAGTGTAGAAACGATTAGTTTGGCAGTATTTCAAATACCTCTTCATTCTACGCTATCTAACAAAAAGCATTTGGATACATTCGAATTAAAAAGTTTTGTCAAATATTTAAAAAAAATCTGCTGGAATTATCTTGAAATATTGGAAATATAAAGAACGTAATACACCTCATATATACTTCAGCAAAAGTTCCCTTTTTCAAAATAAATAAATAAATAAATAAATAAATAAATAAATAAAAATAAAAAAAAAGATGATATGGAGTTTTATCAATATTTATTTACAATCAGCGATCACTCTATCCGCGTTTGTAATGATCGATAGATGGCGCTCTCTGAACACTGCAGTTGTTAGTAAATATGACAGCCACGTGTAATTATTCTTCTTTCTCCGCCATTTCATCATGGAAAGTCGATTGCATAATATGAGGATATGCAGTGGTGTGATAATTTCACCTTAGCCCACCAGATGGCGAGCATTTCATTACAATCGCGGATTAACATTCAGCATTAATTGAACTAAAATAAATCTGGGTAAATCCCCTTACAGTTTATTTTTTATTATGAGAGGAACTGAAATTCTGTTCATTCGATCTCTCATAATTTTTTTTTATTTACACAATATATATTTGTGGCTTTCATATAAGTTTCTCAATGCTTTTGACTATTAAATTATGCAACTGATTTTTTTAAAAGCTTGCACATGCGTAGTTAAATATTTATTTAATAAAAATGCTCATATTTCGTAAGATATTTAATATTTTTAGAATCTGATTGCTATGCGCTGTGTCTAATGCTGTATTCCATGTTTCCTAAAAATGGATTTGTACTAAACCTAATACTTTCCGTGTTATAATTAAAAAACATGGCAATTCTTTTTCAATTTCTTAAAGAAACCGTCATATCTCCATGGATATATGTGGTAGCCTCATGAAAAGTTTTAGGATAATTAAAAATATCTTCATAATAAAATGCGACAGCCAAAATGCATTTCAAGCATTACTTTTTATAAATTGATCCAAAACACTTTGACTTTTGCTTAATTTTTTACTGTGGTGGCCTCATGAAAAGTTTTAGAGAAATTAAAAATATCTTCATAATAAAATGCGACAGCCAAAATGCATTTCAAGCATTACTTTTTATAAATTGATCTAAAACACTTTCACTTTTGTTTAATTTTTTACTGGTCCTGTTTTCACCTTAAATCCAAAACTTTTACTAGAATATATGAGGTATAACATGTTCTTTTTATTCTTAAAGCTTTTCAAGATAATTTCTGCGGAATTTCTTTAGATATTTGATAAAATGTCTAAATTCGAAAGTGTCCAAATACTTATTTGGGGCTATTGTATTTATTTACCTTGACGGAAGGAAGATCCGAGAATAAAATTTCTCGATTTCATTACTAAACATTTTTATTTTCATAAATGAAATAACTTATAATAGTCAAAAGGCATATAAACAATATCGATGCTAACCGGAGAGTAACAATAAATAATAAACTATCCAGTAAATTTCGGTACAACCATGAGATCTTGATACTTCAAGCACTTTTTCCAATAAACATTTATTTTGTTCTTTGTATTTGTCACTTAGGTATAAACAAAGAGTAAATGTAAAAATTGAGTTAATTCATTCAATAGGATACTCTTACGTTAAATGATTAAGAAAACAATATTAGAAAAATCCTATTCAACTTTGCTTTCCTTTCAGAGTACCTGATATTAAATTAATTCTATTCACGATATTTTTTCTTCCATTATCCGAATACCAATGTTATGAGAAAGCAGTGTTGGGCATCATTGATTAAAAAGTAATTGAATTACAATTGAATTAGAATTATATTACAATTATATTTATTTTACTGTCAATCAATTAACAAGTAATTGATTACAAATAAATTGAATTACTTATTCAATTTATTTGTAGTATTTCAATTTATTTGTAATCAATTACTTGTGATTCGATTGACAGTAAAATAATTGTAATTGTAATTTAATTGTAATTCAATTGTAATTCAATTACTTTTTAATCAATTATGCCCAACACTGTGACAAAGGTATGTCACTAAAAATTTTAACATTAAGTTTTAATTCATATACATTTTCCTTCCAATACTCAATAACCGTAGACTATAGAAGTATTGTACTCGTATTCGGAAAAAAAAAATCTATATCGGGTTTTCACCGGACTTACATGTTTAAGGTCTTATTCCAAAAAAGTTCTTTTGGGGAAATTGGTCAGTGTGCACGTGTATACGTTTTCGTGTGAAGAACCTTCTATCATATCTGTAAAACTAATAACGATAGAACGGCGAAACTTCAGAATTACGATCGTGCTAGCGTAAGATGATTTTTCTATCTTTTGGAGAAAACTGGAAAAACAAATATAGGACATTGAAAACCAGATGTTGGACCATATATCCGTGTCTCAAAACACAACTCTAACGGTTTTCTTTAAAGTTGCCGAATGAGCACCCTTTTAGATGTCCTTTCGAATGTAATATTTGGTTAGATAAGGAAATTTGATAGATGATATTTTTAAATACGTCAATTTTTGGTCTCGAGAAAGTTTTTTATTTGTTTATTTATTTATTTTTTTAGTCCTTAGAATATTTCTTCAAATATTTCAGATATCATTTCGTATGTGATTGTTAGTTTCCTGAGAACAGATGAGTTCGCCAGTTTTTGGTGAAAATCTGCAGCGAGACCGAAAAACGGTTTTTGAAAAACGACTCTAACTATTTTATCCAAATTTGCTATATAAATCCCTTTTATATGTGTAGCACTAGAGAAAAACTGACTCGAGTTTTTATTAGGTAGGCCTCGGAAATGGGTATTTCGAAAAAAAGTCTCTAATGATTTTTTTTTTCAATTTACTATGTATACTCTCATTTATATATCTTCACCAAGGATGTATCAGTTTGCTCTTACAAAAAAATTCTTAGGTGTGTGACTTGTTAAATCGATTTTAGGCCTTCTGAACACACTTTTTCCAAAAATGAGTATATATTATGTGTACTAATGTGTAATGGAAGTTAGGCGATTGTAATAAACCATATTTAATTTTTTTTTTTTTTTTTTTCTTGGAGTTTTCAAGAGTAACCCCTATACATTTACTAATTTCTGCATATATTTCATCATCATCACCAATTTCAACCTTTATCAATCCATTGCAGGATAAAATCCCCTCTTAGGTGATTCCAATTTGCCCTGCTTCCTGCAATTCTTCTGCATTTTACTCTTCCAACTTCAAAATTTCATATCTCCATTGACACAGTGGTCTCTTCCTTAGTGTTTTCTTAACTCTCAGTATCCAAAATAGGACTTTGGTGGTCTATCTATCATCATTTATCCTCGTAATGTGCCCAGCTCTATTTTACTTCTTGACTCTAAAAATAACATAAGTAACTTTTTTTTGCTCTCTAATCCATATGTTTTGATTTCTGTCTCTTCGGGTGAATCCTAACATGCATCTCTCCACGTTTCTCTGAGTTCTTTGAAGTTTTTGTTTTGTTTTACACGTTAATGCCCAAGTTCCTGAAGCATAAGTTAAAACAAGCAAAATTCACTGATCCAAAACTTTGCTTTTCAAACAAATGGGAGGTCACTTTTGAATATAGCACTATTTATTTTGTAAGCACAGTTAAAATATGTTTAAAATAAATACGCCATTTTAAAAATATATTATTCTTTTTCTTTTTTTTTTTTAAGTTTGATTGCAGTATGTTTTGTCGAACGTAATGATTTTTTATTAAAATATAATTATATTACTTTCATAACTCTTCACTTCATAAACAAATACACACGAACAAAACTATTAAAGAAACCTTTATATCAGGACTGAAGAAAGATATAAGGGTTGACTAGAGCTCCTTAAATAAAATAATAGGCCGGCGCATCACCGCCATTTTTTTTGCCTCCGAAGAGGACAGCATTCCCGCCTGGCGTCCTTATCGCTTCCCTAATGATTTAAAGAAATTTTGATCTGAAGCTAATCCGGTCAAGATAAGAGCAATAAGTAACAATAATATTCCTCAAAACACATTTTTTTCACAGTACATTCTCAGGATGTCATTTTATACTGAGAATATCCTATGGATGTACTGGGGTAAGATGTGTTGTTAGGGCGGTTTCTGTTTCTTTTACAAAATGTCGCCAAAACTCGAAGGCACAGTAATAGAAGGTCTGTGAACACTTTATATTCACTTCTTGAATGATTATAGCAGTTTATCGCTAAACAAACTTCCATATCATAGTTTATTTAGCTAAAATTATGAAATATAATAAAACAAATTATTCTAAAGTAACGTAAGACGATAAAAAAAAAAAAAAAAAAAAAAAATGTTTGTCGTTTGTTTATCAGAGAAACGTGCTGGATACATGTGGCATCCCTAAGGCAACAAAATGCCTGATGCGCCCACTGAGCTCCATTGTAACAGGAGAGCTGACTTCGCGGTCAGTCGTCTACTAGACGAATTACGTCTTGATGAATGCATAGGGGGCAAAAAGAAAAAAAGTAGTCCGTTTTACTATGCGTCTGACAGTGTGAATTCTCGATTGTTATTGTTTATTATTTCATTATTCTCCAACATATTGTTAATAAATAAAGTGAATTTGCGACTTTAAGTAGCAGATTATTTTAATATGCATTTAGTTTAATGGTTACTGGAAATATATTTTATATAACTTGCTTATAAATGGAATTGCTTATATTCCACTGAGCCCCATTGTAACAATTTGTAGCTAAGTGTTGTATTCGAAGAATCTTTTTAAATTCAAGCTAACATTTTGAGTTCCAAACTACTCTATCAACCCAATTACTTTTAGTTTTATTCAACCGTATTTTTCTTTCTTTCTATTTTTTCCCCCCAATTTTGATATATCACAGAAATTATTTAATATCGAACATTCACTGCTAAAATAAAAGGGGTTATTTTATTAATTATTTTGAGGGAGGTGGTCCTTTAAATGATTGGTTATTTACTTTTATAACATTATAATAAATAATAAAAAATTTCGTTAAACGTTAAATTTTTAAGATCATAATCTTTAAATAACAGACCATTTTAATATGCATTTAGTTTGATATTTACTTGAGATATTTTTATATAACTTGCTTATAGATGGAACTGCTTATATTCCACTGCTTATATTCCTGTTACAATCTGTAGCTCAGTGCTGTATTAGCAGAACCATTTTAAATTCAAGTTATCATTTTAAGTTCCAAACTACTTTGTCAATTCAATTATTATTTTCTCTTACCTGTAAATTAGAGAAAGTATTGTTTTGGGTCAAAATTTCAAAAGTGAGTTTTTGTTATATTTACACGTTTTGTGTCCCCTGTATCCAAAAATATCATATTTTTTCGCAGTTACAATACTTCTCTTACATGCTTGGAAAGTAAAAAATAACAATAAAATCATTTTAGAGAGGTAGAGATTTGAATTTATAAAAACTATAAAATGTAAAAGCATAAATTTAAAAGAGCAATGCAATCCAGATGACTAATGTTTTTTGCTAAGATTTAAGTTGGAAAAATATCCGATTGAAAATAAGTTTACTTTTTCCTTTTTTTCCCTCAAAGTTTTAATTGCTGCATGCAATAGTGAGAAAAAACAGAAATTTCATAGTGCAAATTCATCATTACTATAAAATCATATTTAAATTTAAATTTAAAGATTTTTATGTACTTTGCTTTAAATAAATAAAATGAGACATGTTTTCTCCCTAAATTTATTTAAAAAAAATTACAATGGTAAATATTATAGCAAATTCTACCCCTCTCATTTTTCCAAAAACTATGTAAATGACTTCTTTAACCTTACAATATTTTTTCAGACAGATACAAAGATGATTTTGTGTAAAATTTTCTTATCACTTTTTCCCGCTTAGATAAATATGTATTTTATCTACATTGCAAGAGATTTTCATTGTGTCCCTGTAAAAAAGCTACAAGTGCTGGACAAACTAAAATCTATACAGTTTGTACAACAGTGAATTATAACAATTATATAAATTTTCAGCTCAATTAGACGAGACTTTTGTACCCTATCGCACTGTAAATAATTTGAGCCCCTGTAAAAACACTATAAGTGGTAGTCTCCAAAAATCATACAGTTCGTGTGAAAGGGATCTGTAACATGCACATAAATTTTCAGCTCAATCATATAAGGCATTTAGACGTTATCGCACTTTAACAAATTTGGGCCCATAGACCATAATGTTACAGAATTTTTTGTGTTAAAAAAAAAAGTGCTAGATTGGTCAAAATCAATAGGCTTCATGCTATGGCGACATACATATAACATATGTGCAAACTTTCAGCTCATTCGAACAAAACATTTAAACGTTATCGTGTTCACTCACATACATCATCGTAAGAATAATTATTAAATATGAGTTCAGAGGACCTGGAAACATATTGAAACACCTAAATCTCAAATTTCGATTTTTGGTATAATTACCGTACTTGAGTGCGGAAAGTATTGTAATCATGTCAAAAATTATAGTGTTCAGAAAGTAAAAGTTAAATTAATAGATGAAAAAAAAAAAAGGAAAAAAAAAAAAACGTTTGAGTATTAATAAAATTCCAAAAAATTATAAAAAAAAAAAAAAAAAAAAAAAAAGGTAGGCTTTATTTATTTATAAATTGAATGTTAAATTAATTAGAATAACATATTGAATTTCTACATTGTTCATTAATTGTAATTAACAATAAAAATATAGGTTAAATAAATTAACACAGACACTTGAGTATTTGAAAGATATTTTATTTCATTAAAACGTTTTATATTTACAGACAGATGATTAAATCAGGATATATTTTAAAGTATCTGTCTCCCACCTTTTTTATTATTTTTCTCAAATTTGCAATTTTAAACGACCAATGGATTTTTATTTGCACTACTTCTATTGAAATTAATTCAAAATAAAATTTTCAAACCAATGTAAAAGTTTTAATAATATATAATTAATATTTATGTAAATGATAAGATAAAAGAAATAAAAGCTTAAATGCAAGTTGAAAAATATTTATAGTGGTTTATATTTATATTTATAGCTCAGTGGATGCGCCTAGCTCATCTCTTTGTGAAGGGAAGCAGACCGCCTTTCCGTCTACACTCGCTGTGACGTCACTACGAGTACAGCGTGGCTTTTCGTTAGCCGCGGAGTACAGGGGGTGAGGAATGACCATTGTCCGCTGGATGTTAGGAAAGAAACATTTTTACTTCTGTATCGAATACTTCTTGAGCACATGATTATAGTTTCTTTTTCTAAAAAAAACCGCTTTCATCCTGCGCTGTTGCGACTTGTCGTAACACGCATGTAAAAACAAAAAGTCGTGGAATTATTTACCATGTTTTTCCAAAATTGAATCCAGTTAGAAATGAATGGATTTTAAAATCTAAACGGCAAGATAAATTTAATGTAGAAACATCAAGAATTTGTAGTGAACATTTTAATGAATGTGTTTATGAAGATGATATGAAAAACAGATTACTTGGGTTGCCTGAAAAAAAAATTCTTAAAAATAATGCTGTACCAAATTTAAAGTTACCCGGTGATGTTTCTAAATCGGATTCCAAAAGTGAACGAGAAAATCGAATACGAGAAAGAAATATTCGTAATCGTGCTCTGAATCGTTTTCAAGAAAATATTTCAGAAGACATTAATGAAGAAAACGAAAATCCTCAAGAGAATTCTGAATCATGCCAATTGTGCGTTGAAAAAAACGAAAATATAGACTTCCTGAAAGAAAAAATTAAAATCCTTGAGCAAGAACTTTCTGACTTAAAACTGAAACACAAATAGTGTTTGAAAGTTCTGCATCAAAAAACATATTTTTTGAGATTGAGTCAGGCTAAAAATAGCCAACTGAGAAAAAAAGAAAGAGAAATTAAAAAGGAAAATCTTAAAATTACTACTCTGCAAAAAAAAAAAAAAAAAAAAAAAAAAAAAGAGAGAGAGAGAAAAATTTTACTCCAGCTCAAATAAAATTGCTTTCTTCTTGTAATAAAAATATATTTTGGCGAGAAGAAAATATTTTCAGTGCAATTGTATCAAGAGCCATCTCAAGGAAATCATGTAATTTTTGGAGAAGAAGAATCGGAATTCCGTTGCCTAGCTGTAGCACATTGAAACGTTGGTATTCGAACGCTGGGTTCTCTCTTCTCTAGTCCTGCCTTTATATACCCATGAATATACGTGCAGTTGTGACATACGAGAATATAAATTTATTAAATAAGCTTCATAAACATCTACTACAGCTGCAATATGTTTTAAACATAATTTTAACAGGTTCTCGAACCTTTTATTTTATTTTATTATTATTATTTATTTATTTATTTATTTTGATAATTTGTTACCTTTTTTTTTTTTTCCTCCAAGGCAAAATTTTTGTTGAATTATATGTAATATAAAATATAGATATCGCATCAAAGTTTAAAGAGATCCCATGAAATATTCCTCTAGCTAGACATTAAAAAAAAAAAAAAAAAATCTGGAGTGACTCCACTCGACTTTCCGAACATTGAGTAACTAACAGTTTTGTAGATAAAATAAAGAAAGAGGAGTTGCTAAACAAACAAAAAAGAGAAAAACATAACAGAGTGTTTGAGTATTTTTCTCCATATATCACACGAGGTTTTATTTAACGCTACTGAACTTTGAGCCCTTAGATCATAAGGATAAAGAATTTTTCATTGTGTCCCTGTAAAAATCTATAAATGCTAGATTCACCAAAATGCTTATAGTTAGTGCAACAGTGATTTATAATATTCATACAAATTTTCAGCTCAATTGAATAAGGCGTTTAGATGCTATCGCTGGTCTCATAGGCCATAAAGATAAAGAATTTTTCTTTGTGTCCCTGTAAAAAAACTGTAAGTGCTAGATTCACGAAAATCTATACAGTTGGTTCAAATGTGACCTATAACATGTGTACAAATTCTTTGCTGAGATTAATAAGGCGTTTAGACGCTATCACACTTTTAAAAATTTGTCAAAGAATTTTTCTTTGTGTCCCTGTAAAAAAACTATAAGTGCTAGATTTAACAAAATCTATACAGATTGAGTATCTGTGACCTATAATATGTGTATAAAGTTTTTGCTCAATTGAATAAGGCGTTTAGATGCTATCGCACTTTTAAGATTTTGGTCCCTTGGCCATAATGATAAAGAATTTTTCTTTGTGTCCCTGTAAAAAAACTATAAGTGCTAGATTCACCAAAATCTATAGGGTTCGTACTATGGTGACTTACAATATACGTACCAACTTTCAGCTTATTCGAACAAAGCGTTTAGACGCTAGAGTGTTCACTCACAGACATACACACATACATACACACATACAGAAAAAATTAAAATCCTTGAGCAAGAACTTTCTGACTTAAACATACATACATACATACATACATACACACATACATACACACACACATACATACATCATCGTGAAAATAGTGAAAACGGACTCGTTGGACCTCGAAACGTATAGAAACATCAAAATCTCGAATTCGGATTTTTGACATGATTACAATACTTTCCTCACTATAGTGATCGGAAAGTAAAAAAAAAAGCCTAAATTCTTACGTTTGACAAAATTTTTTATTTAGTTATTTAGTTAGTTAGTTAGTTTTAATGATATACTGTTATATTTTATATAAGTATTTTTGTGAAAGGAAATACAAACATTCTTCTTTTGTAAATTTTATGTTAAGAACTGTGCAATAACGAATTCGACGAATTTCATTTTAAATATTTTACTAATTATAACTTCACGTATTTGGATGTTTTGTATTTTTAATTACAGTAAATATAAAATGAGTTTCTTTCAAAAGATTGTGTTTGGTAAGTGCTTAGTACATAGTTTAAAACATAAGAATTTCTATTCATTTCCAAAGAAATTTTCCTACGCAAAAGAAAACTTTTGCTGCCGTAGCTTCAATTAAACCTGGTTATTTGTAAAATCTACTAATTTATGTTTTCATATTTTGCAAGCTTATTAAAACAAGCTAGATATATAGATGTAGTTAAAGTTTTAAATGTTTTCTTGCCATGTCTTGCATTTTATGGTAATTAAGTGTTCAGTTTTAATGTGCTTAGCAGATTGTGTTACGTAGTATGTATTATTTTAACGTGGTTTTTTTTTTTTTTTTTTTTTTTTTTTTTGAATGTTGTAAATTCTACAGTTACAGGAGTATATTATGACGCAAATACTTTAACACTTGAAGTTCTAGAAAATAGGAAATAACAATGTAAAAAAAAAAAAAAAAAAAAAATACTTCGTCTTTTTGTAAAAATACAAATAAAATATAATAAAATAAGGTATAGTAAAAAAAAGCTTTATTAACTTTTATATTATATACGGACGGAATTTATACATATAAAATTAATTTGTTATTTTCAAAAGAACATTAAGTAAATTTTGAAGAATATTATTCGGTAAAGCTATATATAACGCTATAAAGCTATATAAACAGTATTGATGTAATTACCCATCAAGTTAACTAACTAAAGTTTTCTATCTTAATCAATAAAATATTTGAAGAACATTGAAACCATGATAAAATTAAACTTATTTGAACACCACGTAAGAAAACACTGACTATTTCTAAGGTGGTTATTAATAGTCTTCTATTTTCCAGATTAGGAATTTCTTCAATCTATATATAGAGAACACACTAATATTAAGATAGAATGAAGTAAAGATTAAGAAATGAATGATAAGAAATAATAAAACAACATTAATAAGAATTTTCTTTATTATTTAATAGAAAAATATATTGGTTTAGAAAAAAAAATGGGCTTCTGTCTTTCGATCAATTTTCTCGGATTAAAAAATTTAGATACTGATTTGACCATTTTTGGAAAATGTTCTCTGTCTCTCTGTATCTCTATGTATGCTACAAAAATTTTACGAAAACTCTATTTCGAGAACTAATGCACAGAACTATTGCAAAAGATGGCGTTTACACACTCATTTTTATATTTTTTAACGTAATAAGTATAGGAAAAAAATCATATAAATGTGCAATATGAGACATGTTTTTACCCAATCATTAAGAAATTTAAAATTTTCATTCGTAATAGTAATAGTCAACTAAAAAAAAAAATTGTATATATAGGTGACTGCTTGTAAGTTCGGTGTGGGAAGTATCATACAGGGTATTGTGAATTTTTCAATGTCATTATATTTCAAAGGAAATTCTCATTATCTTTAAAACAAATAGAAAAAGTGATGTGTTGTAATTTATAACAAACTTGACAAATATATATCTTGGAAGACAAGCATTTCCCCAGATGTCATCTGTAGGGCCTTTTTTCAATATTGAATGTTATACATCTCTGAGATAAAAATAGTCTGCAGAACATAAAGAAAAGAAAAGATTTTCCTTCTTCTTTCCCTTTCTCTGTATCTGTCTCTCTCTCTCTGATTTTTCTTTCTTTTCTTCTTCCTATCTTTCTCTCTCTCTCTCTCTCTCTCTCTCTCTCTCTCTCTCTCTCTCTCTTTTTTTTTTTTTTTTTTTTTTTTTTTAGTTTGCATAGGAAAGTATGAAGGAAGGTTTCGTGATAACTATAACATACTAGTTAAACTTTTTAAATTAATGTCGTTTTTGATAAACATTTCAAGATAGTGTCATACCATATACATTGCTAAATCTAATAAGCGCATATTCAATTCGATTTCTAACTAAATATAAAATTCTAATTAATTCCACCGCTTGGTTTTTAAGAGACAGTGTCCGCAAAATTTTATGTATGCCCAAATACGCTGGAAGACATTCTCTAAAAATAGTAAAATCCCGTTCAGAACATTTTTAACGTGTAAATTAATCGAAAAACTAACGATGAAACTTTTCTTAAATTCAATATTTCTTTTCCTCATGTATATAGAAGAAAGTAAAAAAAAAATATATATATATATATATATATATAATATGAAGAAAATTGTTCCATAACTATATTTCATGATTTGGTTTTGTCAGAAACGGGAAAAACATTTTCACTCAGAATTAAATTTTAAGTTCTTACAAAGGAAAGAAAGTATTTTTATTAAAATAAAAATACCTGAAGAATTTAAAGTGTTTAGATACTGCTGTACAATAATTAATCCTAAATTGCTTGATTAAAAAAAAAATAAGAAGAAGAAGAATGTCAATCTAAATGTTTTACTTTTGATTAATAATGTTATATAGTATAAAAGTAAGTTTACTCCATCAAACAGAATTCACAATGACACATTAATTTGTTTAAATTTATAAATTTTGAAAGTAATAATAATAATTAGTTATAGTAATTATCAGTTATAATAATAATAATAATAATGAATTTGTCTCGTTATCTGATTAGTGTAGTCTGTACCCTTTGAACATTGCACTTAACAAGGCTTTAATATTATTATTATTATTATTATTATTAAATAATCTTATTAAAGGAAACTAATTTATCAAAAAAAAAGCTATTCTACTGATTCAAATTGAGATTTTATTTATTTATTTACTTCTTTTTTTTTTTTTTTTTTTTTTTTTACTATTATTTTTTCAGTAAATTTTAAAATCTATCTTCTCTATCTTAAATGATATATATAAAATTTCTTCTCCTATAATATATCTAAAAAACTGAATATTGTAAAATTAAAATAAATAGATGATAAATAAATAAAAAGAAAATATCTGAAATGCTCTCTAGAATTATCAGATTTTGATTTTTTTTTTTTTTTTTTTTTTGAAAATAACAGTGAATTATTCAAATTACTGATCTTATCAATGCTACAAACAGAAATTCCAATATCAGTAACTTGAATAGTGAAAAAAAAAATATTCTCACAAAATAAGTCTTTAGAAGATATTTAAAAGGCATTCCTTTAGTCTATGTATCTTAATTTTGAAGAATTACGATTTTAGATAACATTAATCTCTTAAACATTAAAAGAAAAAAAAAAAAAAAAAAAAAAAAAGGTGGCTAATGTAACTTAAAATCTCAAGAGTCTACAACGTTACATCTTGCAATCTATTCACATTACCTTGTTTCCGGTTTGCCGTGAAAATGGTGAATCCTTGAGAAAAAAAAAAAAAAAAAAAAAAAAAAAAAAAAACATGAATATATAATTACATGGTTTTAGTTATAGTTTAATATGCACTTGATAATTTTTGCTGCCGTATTGAAAAAAAAAAAAAAAAAAAAGGCATACGTTTTAAAAAATAAATAATATCCTTTTTTTTATATATATATCAAACGAGTTATTTTTGTGACTTGTTATAGTGTGTCTTATGTTTCATGAAATCGGCTCTAACGATTTTTATAAAAAAAATTGGATTAAAGGCTTTTTAATTCGAAATTCCGTTAGATTTAAACACATATTTAGAAAAATTCGCGTTGCTGTCAATCCTTACTTCACCGTTTTGCAAAATATGTCAGAAATATTGTTTACATGTAAATGGACTAATTATTTTAATAAATTACTTTAGGTTTAAAGATTTTTTTTTTCTGATATGGTAAACTTATTAGATTTATTGTCATTTTTAGAAAAAAAAATAACATTCACTGTTCTCCTTAATTTTGCCTGCTGAAAAATATGACAAAAATCTGTTTTCTTTGAAACGGGTATTAAGATTTTGGTATTATTTGAGGATTAAGGGATTCTTGAGATGACTTATACGCCTGATTTAGCTACTTCTTCAGAAGAATGAACGGCATTGTTAAACCCTAACTTCAATTGTTTAATAGAGATTTGTTTAATTATTCGCAGATTTAAAATCGAAATAAGACAATACCTAAAAAGAATACATATGTATATTATTATTATTATTATTATTATTATTATTATATACTTATTAATATGCATAACATATTTTTATCATTATTAATTAATAAAATACTTATTCAGTATCTAGAAATAAAAATTAAAAACGAAATCAAATTTTACTGTATTTTCATTTTCGTAAAATTAATCAAATTCTAAGAAAATAATTATATTTGAATTAATATTAAATATTCTATAAAAAAATTTTGTGTATTTTACTGGGTGATGAAAATTTAACTCCTAAAAGATATGGTGAAAATATTAAAAAATAAATAATAAATAAATAAATAAATAATGTGAGCAAAATTGGTAGTATATATATATTTGGTTGGGTATAAGAGAGTATCTATTCTCCGACCCGACTGCCATAGCGACCGTCCTTAAACAACGACTGTCGTCAAATCAGAAGTCGGAATGTAACGTCACATGATCAAAATAACGACTGCCACAGTCGGAATTGAGGTATAGTCTGGTCGGAGAAGGTGTTGGACAAAATAATGGAAACGTTTTCATGTCGAATAACTTGAAAGTTCTTGAATGTAATGTTCTTGAATTTTGAGAATAAGGAAAATATCTTTCCTCATATTTTTCAAAAAATTCTAGAAAAGCGTCGATTGATCTGCAGATTTTATGTATAGTTATAAATGTTTTATTTTATACGTGCATAGAGTTTTGGGAGGATATCTCGAATATTTAAAGAGTTGTTAATATTTTATTAAAAAATGCAAAATTTTTTCGCAAGTTTCTACTTTGTAACTCTAAAGCTTTTCTCCAAATTTCATGAAACTTTCGGAAAGCATGACAAAATATGCCTAAATCATTATACTATAGTTTAAATATTTATATATGTTTAATATTCAAAGGTATATGGGTAATTATAGTAAATAATTTATTACTGCGCATGCGCGGACTGGAGGAAAAGAACTTTGACTTAGTTTAATACTCAACCGTATAGATCACGTTATAAAAAATCAGATAAATATCTTAAAAGATCATAGAGATATCGGTGATTAAATGAGCTATTTTTCAGCAAGTTTTTAAAAAGGTCTTTACAATAATACTTTTCCTATCTTTGCTGAAAAATATGAGGAAAGGCATGTTTTCTTTATTCCCAAAATTCAAGAAGAACACATTAAGTATTTTTCAAGATATTCAACAAAAATAAACAACCGGAAGATTTTTCCGTTACTTTTCCAACATCTGTATATGAATGATTTTTGTCCCTTTATGTACGAATTATTAAATAAGAAAATGTTAATATATATATATATATATATTAATTTTGTTGTTCGTTAGTAGATAATATCCAGAAGAGGTTATGATTTTAAATTAAAAATTGTTTCAATTAAAAAAAATTGCTTATGATCACAAATAAAAATTTGCATCAGAAAAAAAAAAAAAAAAAAAAAAAAAAAAAAAAACAATTTTTCTTTCCAAACCTTTTATTTATTTATTTATTTATTTATTTATTTTAAATAGGTATGTAGTACATACCCTTAAAAAAAAAAAAAAAAAAAAAAATCTCAAATTTTGTACTAAGTTTCATTTTGTAACATGGTTTTTTCTGATACAAATTTTCGTTTTTTAATGACCCCTTATCGTAAAGACATTTTCAGAAAACAACTGAAAAACAGCTCATTTAATCTCCGATATCTCTAAGACTTTTTGTGATACTCGACTGGATTTTTTAAAAGGTGCTCTATACAGTTGGTTTTTAAACTGTGTCAAAGTTTTTTTTTTTTACTACAGTTCGCACATGCACAGTAATAAAATATTTACTACAACTTTCCACATTTCTTTGAATATTAAATATATTTGTTTTAAACTATAGTATAATAATGTAGGCATATGTTGTCATGTTTTCCAAAAGTTTCATGAAATTTGAAGAAAAACCTATTTTTACATTTTTTAATTAAATATTTAAATAACTCTTTAAATATTCGAGATGTCCTCACAAAACACTACACACGTATAAAATATAACATTTATAACTATAACTGAAATTTGCAGATCAATAGACGCTTTTCGAGATACAGGGTGATCACAAATACTTTTTATTTCATTGGATTTGTTATTCGTCCCCTAAGGGATTTCGTGACAAAATCTTTTGCTGAAAAATACGAGGAAAGACATGTTTTCCTTAATCTCGAAATTCAAGAACAACACGTTTAGAATTTTTCAAGATATTCGACAAAAAGTAAAAAAGCGGAAGTGTTTCCATTATTTTGTCCAACACTTGTGTATGAATGATTTTTGTTCCTTTATATACAAATTATTAAATAAGAAAACGATAATATATATATATTAAATTTTGTTGTTCGATAGTAGACAATATCCAGGAAAGGTTATGATTTTAAATAAAAAATAGTTTCAATTAAGAAAAAATCGCTTATAAACATATATGTGTCACTTGCGTAAAATTTGATTATCATTACCTAAGAAAGTAAATAATTGCTTATAAATATATTAAATTCAGTTTAAATATATAATAGATAGAATGATATTAGACAATTTAGTGTTCATTATGATATAAAACAATTTTATTGTTTATTAAAAATATTTTTTAAGTAATATTATAATTAATAATATTTTAACGCATTTTTATGCTAATTTTGCTTTTACATCTTCTAAAAGTTTCATTTTATTTTTATTTTTACATTCCCAACATACATATGTAAGGAAAGTACTGTCATGACAAAAATACGAAATTTGAGATTTTGGTGTATCTATACTTTTTGAGGTTCTCTGGGTTCAATTTTGCTCTTTTTATGATGATGATATCTGTGTTTGTGTATGTATGAGAGTGAACACGATAGCGTCTAAACGCTTGGTTCCATAGTGAATATGAAACATATATATATATATATTTACAATGACATAGAGAATAAGTTTATATTATTGTGGACTATAGGCTGAAATTATGAAAAGTACAATAGCATTTGACTGTCTTATTCGATTGAGCTTTAGATTTATATACCCATTATAGAAATCTATAAGTCACGACATTCAAAACTGTGTCGGTTACCTACAAATTTTTTTTTCTCTTTACATTTTGGTGTTTCTATTTAGATATTGCAGAATCGGCAGCGTCCAGAGTGACACAACGAAAAATTCTTTATCATTAAAGTGTACGACTTCAAATTATTTAAAATGCAATTGCGTTAAACGCTTTATTTAATTGAGATGATAGATTTCAGACTTCCCTTACTTTAATTTATTTAGATAACCGTTAATTTCTCAATGTTCGGAAAGTCGAGCGGAGTCACACCAGATTTTTTTAACTTCTTCAAAAAAGTAAAAAAAATAATTCTGATGCTACTATTTATGGATTTTGTTAATATGTTTCTTTCTTCAAACATGCCCAAGAATATATATATATATATATAAATATATCCAAACAAATATTCGCGTATAACACGATAATTGCTAAAAAATTTCCCCTGTAATCGTTTAACTAATCTTTGACACTCTTCCTTGTATTCCCCTAATAATGCAATGTTTTGTCCAGTGGAAATATAGGTCTTTGGATAAAGATTAATAAGTTACGCAGGTCGACATGTAAAATTTTGGCTGATCTTTATGTGTTTTAATGTGCTAACACCGAAAATGAAGCTAGTTTTTCTCTATCACCTATAGATTTTTGTCAATACATGGTGCCTACGTAAATAATTTCTTCCATTGCTCTTCCACCAATATAATTTTATGGAAAGTTTTATAGTATGTTTCCATGATTAATTAATCATGGATACCTGCTGTTGTAATAGTACAGCACTAGTGCGATGTAAAACCGTACCAGCCACCCAACCAACATACTGTTATGGTGGTACATGTAAGAAATTTTGTCGGTAAACACCATGTACTGACAAAAATCTATACGTGATAGAGGAAAATGGACTGCATTTTCGGTTTCAGCACATCAAATTTTGTCAACTTCATTTTTGTCGACCTGTGTTATTATACATTAGTTTGCTCATTAAAAAAAAAATCTGACAAAAGCAGAATTTAGTTTAGTACGGAGGACTATTAATTTCAATCTTTAAGATTTTTATTTTTATTTTTTAATTTTTACTTTCTCTTACCCATAAGGTAGAGAAAGTATTGTTTTTGGGACAAATTTTCGAACGCGAGATTTTTTTATATTTACACGTTTTGAGGTCCCCTGAATACGAAAATCATGCTTTTAGCAAATGGTCTGTGTGTATGTCTGTGTGTCTGTGTGTGTGTCTGCCTGTTATCAGCATATCTCACAAACAAATTATGGCAGAAAGTCCAAACTTGGTATTCTAAATTTGTATCATATAGGGATGCTATAGTAAGCTTTTCGTTAAGATCAAACAAATGGTTCGTGTACAGGGACAATCAAGAGAATTCTAATACATTAAGTCTATGGGGGAAATTGCAGGTAAGTAGAGTTTAACGTCTATAGACTGCACTAAACCAAATGAAACGAATATATATTTTTTGTAATAGAGATAGTTAACCGGGAAAAAAAAATTTGTGCATGTAGGATCCTCTCCTCCCCCCCTGGGGGGGAAGTCACCCCCTCGAGGGGAGTAAATTTTCATGATGGGCATTTTTCAAAAGAGCTTGCCAATACCTTTAAAACGAATGGTTGAACCATCGATCTGAGATAATTTAAAACAAAGTTATCGATTTTTTTTTCTTTTAACGAAAAAAAAACCTTAAAAAAAAAATCTTTTTTTTTTTTTTTTTTTTTTTTTTTTTAAATATTGAGAAAAAAATTGACTTTTTTTTGGATATTTCGTGTTATACTACTTCTCTAATATGGAAATCGTCTGCATTATCATAAAAGGTAATTTTTTTAAATAATAATTGTAATAAATTGTTTTTACTGAGTGAATTTGTATGGGAAAATATAGAAGAAAGTCATGTGGTGGCCACAACATACTAGTTTTTTTTTTTTTTTTTTTTTTTTTTTTTTTTTTTAAGGCGTGTAGTTATAACACGTTATAATTATTTTTTAAAAACAGAATTACTTTTTAACAGCCGAATTAAATTCTGTATAAATGTAGGTGCATTAATAAAACGGGGGGTTGAGGGGAGCCGTAGCCCCCCTCACACAGGACTAATTACAGGGCGCGAAATTTCCGCTCGCCAGCTCGCCAGTGGCGAGTTGAAGTTTTAGCCTGGTGAGTAAAAATTTGGTCTAGTCATAGATAGAATTCTTACACGATGCAGTGACAGAAAACATTCCTTTTATAGATTTAAGTATGCTAAAATCTTGCAGTCTTATAACCTCATATTTAACTTCTCCTTTTCTCTTTTCGGAGTGCCGTGTCTGTGTGCGCTGCCCGACGACCGGCACAGCCTTTTAAAGGAAAAATTCTTTAATCTCTTCGGCAGATTCCTTTCTCCCATAGTGATTTTTCTAAACAGAGTGAGAATAGTCGAGCAGAGAGCCACTTTGCCCGTCATCCACTATCCCAGAAAACAGAAATGAGAAAGTTTGCATATGCAATATTGGAGCATGAAAATGAGCCCAAGCCCTTTTAAAGACACTGCCTATGTTTATTTTCTTGAATAATGATCAAAAAACAGTTCGCATATACCAGTATTTACTGAAACGCCAATAATTTCCACTTGTAATTATTTGTAAGCAACGATTTTATCGAAAAAGTTATTTCGAAATGGCGATTTCAAATGACAACAATGAACATGTTATAGACATCAACATTCCATCTTATTACAAAAATAAAACAGACGAAAAATACATTTCTGGTGTAAAAAATTAAATAAATAGATAAATATGGAAAATTAATCTTTCATGATAAAAAGATTTTCGCAGGATATTGTTTCTCAAAGGATATTTTCTTCTTCTTCTTTCTTTTTTTTTAACGACTCTTTCCATTTATGTTATTAGATATTTTAATCTTTTTCAAATCTCAAATACAATACATTATAGTGACTTTTAATTATGGATTATTATGAGACATGAGAACATACGGCACTCTTTTAATATATATAATTTTAGGCATATTTGTAAAAGCATTTGAAATAGTTAAAAAAAAAAAAAACGCAAAATGCGTTTAAAAAAATGATAATCTTATTTTGTGGCGAGTAAAACTTTTTTTCGGCGAGTGTCTTCCGAAGCCTTATTTCAATTATTTAACACAGGTTTACATAACAGTACTCGTTATCTTACCTATTAATCTGCAACCTGTATTTATAGTATTAAATTTCAGGGTAAGAGAAAGTCGTATGAGTGACACACCAGATTATTAATTTAATTTTTATCTCATTTTTTGACCGTAAAACTGGGCCACGTACTTTTTAAAATGACAAAAATAAATTAAAATGGAGTGTTTCCACCTAAATTTCCTACTTTATTTAATTTTTAAAAAATCTAATAGCCGTGTCAAAAAACTGTTTGCATCCCTGGATTTAAAAAAAAAAAAATCGCCTCTTTTCTTTAGTATCGAATTTGTAATGATAGGATTGGTATTTCTTATTTATTTTGGTGTTACATAAAACTGGTGTACAAAACTCCAGTTTGAAACTAATAGTCCTCCGTTCTAAAAAGTTTGAGGTAAATACATAACCACAGAAATTTCTCTAACAAATATATTAAATGTATCCATTGAAATTTATAACATCATTTTATAAGCTTAATTTTGTAAACAGAATCCAATTAATTTACCTTTCTCAAAACGACTGTCATTTACATTCATAGCGATTAGAAATTTTTCTGGCATATATAAATTAAAACCTAAAAATTTTATGTCATGTTCTGTAATTTGCCGCTGTTTGTTTGAAAGAAAAACAACACAAAGCTTTTTATTTTAGTCATCTTATAAACAAATAATCTTTTCAACAGAAGAAAAATCTGTATTTTTGACTAATTGCTCGTTTCAAAGTGGCATATTTACGTTATGCTTAAAAACAATTTTATTTATTTTGCGTAACAAATATAAACGATATATTTACTTAATCCTTTAAGTCATTTGAATTTTATTTAAAGTAGATAAATGACATTTTAACAAAAAAGTTACTTATTTAATGACAACAAAAGAATTGTTTAACATTGTTTAAATTATGACAACTTTTTAATTTTAAAGATCCTTTATGATATTAAATGAGTTGTTTTTATACACACACACACACACACACACATATCTATATTTATATATATATATATATTAAAAAAAAGAAAAGAAAAAATAATATAGGCTAGGTGCTCCAGTGATAGGCATGCTCCAGTAATTGGCATCTATCACGAAATAATAAATAATAAAAATAATAAAATCATATATTTTACATGTAAGAATTTTAACATTTTATGTCAAACTCTGGCGCATAGTGTGCTAATAACTGGTAAAATGAATAACTAGCAGTGTCAAACACTGGAACATAGGGGGCCATTTACTGATAAAATGAAAAACTGGCAGTGTCAATTACTGGAACATTGAGTGGGTGTCAAATAAAAATTCATTTTAAAAAATAATAATTGTTATCAAATGTATATATTTTAACATATATGTGGTTCTGAATGTCTTTCATACCATATGTACTAACTTAAGATTTCAAAAAATATTTTCTGATGACTAGAACATTAAAAACATCAGAAATTGCTCTAAAAATGTCAATCACTGGTGCACTTACCCTATTAATTATTTTATAGAAAAAAAAACCGTAAGATGGTGGTGGTCTATTAAATGACAAAATTGAACTTAAAGTTCAATATTTCAATTTTACTAAAATATACAATTACATAACTATAGAAGTAATGCATGAAAAAATAACTTTTCAATTCCCATTATTTTATGATAAGCTATAAGCGCCTTTATTTGTAAAGAGTGATAATGGATGTGTTGTAAAATTAAATCTTTAAACATCATTTTCTCAAAACTTATTTTTAAATAGTTGCGTTAAGTTAAAAATATTCCATGCGTCTTAATTTTTGTTGAATCTTCGTTAAACATTATTTAAAAGATTTTTATGTGCCTTACCACAAAACCAAGTTTTTTTTTTTTTTTTTTTTTTTTTAACATAAAAAGTTTGAAATAAGAAGTAATTAATTATTATTATTATTTTTTATTTTTTTATTTTTTCAAGAAAAAATATTTTTTTTTTTTTAATTTATTATGATTCTTAACTTACAATCATCTAAAGGTACCAGTTAAAAAAAAAAAAAAAAAGAAAAGAAAAGAAAAAAAAGAAAAAGAAGAAGAAATTTAATTAAAAATTTAATGCGCAAGGAGCATTTTGAATTTTTACCATTAATTAAGGACATTAATCAATATCTTAATTATAATTTAAATATTAATTTAATATGTAATTTTTCATCTCTAAATAAGACTATATGAAACTATAGCGTTTTGCACTAATATAATTATAAATATAACATTTTAGTTTGAAAGCCCACGATCGACTGAAAGATATTTATAAGTTGTTAATCGAATACTTCTAAATTTATACACGAAGCACTTTAAGACGATCTATAAATTATACTTCATAATGCATTAGAGAAACACACTATGCTATACTTATGAAATAGAGCCTATTTTCAATTATAGATCAATTACGCTTTCCAAAGCAAGCGCTTTTGACACGATGAACAGTGATGACACAAGAGATTATCATGTCAAATCAATTAAAATAATTTTTCTTTGAGCGAAGTCACCAGGTAAATTCTAATTCTAAAAAAAAAAAAATTGCATCTTGTAAGTGGTTGAATATTCTTCATAGTTAAATGTATTTTAACGTTGTTTTGTATTATTATTATAATAACAGTTTCAGGTTTTTGTATTTGTGCATTGAAAAAACAAGTTTGGTGGAAAAGTAACAACAACAACAACATAATAATTATAATTATAATAATAATAAAGTAAAATGAATAAATAAAAAAATAAAAATATTAATTAATTTTTTCCATTTAAAATATAAAGAAAATAAATTCAAATATATTTACTTTCCGAACATACATAGATAAAGAAAGTATTGTAAACATGTCAAAAGTCGGACTTTGAGATTTTGGTGTTTCTATACGTTTTAAAGTTCCCTGAAAGCATTTTTGCTATTTTTACGGTGATATATGTATGTGTATATGTGTGTAAGTGAAAACGATAGCGTCTGAATGCTTTGTTCGAATGAGCTGAAAGTTTGTATGTTAAAGATCCCCGTTGTACTAACTGCATAGATTTTGGTAAATCTAACATGTGTTTTTTTTTTTTTTTTACAAGGACACAAGGAACATTTTATTTTTTTTAATGCCCTACGGGCCAAATTCTTTAAAGTGCGATAACAACAAAACGCCATATCCAGTTAAACTCAAAATTAATATATACATGTTATAGATCATCGAAACAGGAACTCTGTGAATTTTGGAAACTCAAGTACTTCTGGTATTTTTAGAGGGACGCAAAGGAAAATTCTTTATAATTGTGGTTATGGCTTTAAATATTTCAAAGTGCCACAGCCTCTAAACACCTCATTCGACTGGAAATTTACATAAATATTATAGGATACCTTCGCACGAACTGAATAGATTTTGATGAGCCGAACATTAATAGGTTTTTACAGGGACACAACGAAACTTTCTTTATCGTTATCATCGATGAGCTCAATTTATTTGAAGGGCAATGGTGTTCACCATCTGAGCTCCTTCGAAAAGAGCAAGGTTGTATTATTGTTTTCACTGCACAGTGTTTTCTATGCAATAAAAAAATACTTAATTCAACTTTAGGTTAAAAAAGTACACACATGATTATAACCCTTATGACTATTGTTTAAAATCTTCAAATCTGAAAAATTATCTAAAAATTCCTAATTATATAATTTTTAATTATTAACGTATTGTGGACAAAAAGAACAGCTCAGTGACCGGATGTATCCGTTATCAACGATCAGATGGTTAATTGAAACAACAAACTGTATGAAGAAAAAATACTCAAATAAACTATTATATTTATTTTCTCTTTTTTATTTAATGACTTCTCTTACTTTATTTATACAACCGTTAATTACTTAATGTTCGGGAAGTCGAGTGGAGTGACTCAGAATTTTTATGCTAATTTAATATATCATGTCTCAAAGATGCATATAAAAATGTGGCATATCTCTTATTTTTCGTGAATAATAAATGCAAAAGTATATTTTTTAAATGACGTAAATGAATTCACTTTAATTACGTATATTAGGTTAATAAAATGTTTTATAGGAAATAACCTAATGAATTTTTTTTTTTTTTTTTTTTTTTTTTTCAAGAATCAGAGATTTGATGGTTGTAAATTACTTAGTTTTATTTGGCTTTCATATTTTCATATTTTCAAGTGAAAATTAAGTGTTTTTAAGCAAAAATTAAGGATATATCTTTAATATGGACATACGTTGCAGTTTAATATACAGTGTGATTATAATTAAAGTTACGATTTCAAAACGCTGTAGTTTTAAAACTACCCATCAGAGCGATTTGATATTTTACCAGAGCAATCATGAGGCAATGAAATTTTGTTTGAGGAGGAAAAAAGTAGTTCCAACATGTTCCTAAAGATGGCGTTGTCAGGGTAATGTCAGGGGAAATGCCAAAATGAACTCATTAAACACAGGAATGTTGTTAACAACACAACGCAATAGCAGGAAAGAGTTGACTTCAAGGGTTTGCTACAATTCTTTTTTAGCAAAAAGACGTGTTTACAGCGGAAACAGTCATAGTGAAAAGAAAAGGACCTTCATGAAACAAATACTTATAATTAATTATAATTAATTTGGATAATTAACGGCTCATTTTGGAACTTTTTTTTTCTTTTGCCAAGCAAAATCTCGTTGCCTCAAGATTGCTCTGGTAAAATATCAAGGGAATGGTATCTTACAATATAACATCGCAAACCACGTCTAGATGGGGAAAATCACCAAAACACATTCAGGTTTCGACATTACGCTGGAACGCCAAAGTACAATACTACAAAAAGGTTTATTTGATTAATTGTTACAAGTGTCGTTTGAAATGGCGCTTATACGCATTATAAAATTAGTATTCGTTTTTAAAATACACTAGAAGAAATATCTGATAGAAACGGTGTAAAAAATATTAATAATTCATTTACAAGGTCAAACAAAATGTATTTGTATAATATTATTATTATTTCACACATTTCTTACTTTTGTGTTGCTCTGTATACTCTTTAAAAATAGAATGTCCCCGATATAGTGCGCAAAATTTAAAAATTAAAAATAAAGCTTCTTAAAAAACTAAATATCCCTTCATTTGTATCTATTAATTTATCTGTATATCTTGTGTGACCCTGTAAAACAATCAGAACTCATAACCATGATCTATTCTATAGAAAACATATGCATCAAGGTATTGTATGTTAATACAATATACAGATATTCAACCAGATCTTAAAGAAATATCTTTAATAGATCACCGTATATTAATATTCATTTGTGAGTACACAAACCAGTAGTGTTATTTATACTATTTTCAACACGAACGTGTTTTAATAAATTGAATAACAAAAACTAATTTTGAGGCGTTATAAAATTATTTATGGAAATTAGAATTCGAAAATATAGACAAACATACGAACTGAAGATATAAATAAATTCAACATTGTTGGAAACTGTTAAAACTATACTTGGTATTTATATCTTTTCTTAAAAATAAATAAATGGATGGCTATATCATCCTAGTTTAGATAAATTTCACATCCTGTTATCTCACATTTTTTTACTGGGTTCAGGTGGGGCGAAATGGTAAGCTCTCTTGCCTTCCTTTGAAAAGAGTGACGTTCGAAATCCGCAGACACATAGAGGTTCATTGTGGTTTGGATACTACTTTAAACCACAAGTCTCGATCTAATGAGCGTGAATGAACAAAACATGACCATAGAGTAATACTTCAAACCTAGCTAAACAACACTTTTATCTGTCTTTTAATATATTTTAATATATATCGTTCTTCTTAAATTGCTTCAATTTGCAGATCACCCCCTTAAAGGTAAAAGGTTCTACTATAAAAAAATTTAACAATACTGTGTAACATAAATTTTCAATTATTTCTTTAAACTGTTGATTTCGAGTGTTTGAATGGTTTTAATTGTTATTTAAAACAAGTGTACGCAAAAAATAACCTTGCTTTAAAAAGTTTTAAAAAGAATCTAGTTATTCAAACGAAATAGCTCGAGGGATTTATTCAGCAAAATGATTTGTCAGTTATATGTAAAAGTGAAATTAATAATAATGATACACCAGAAAAGATATTCATTGGAGAATTTTAACTTCCTTCGTAGATTGGTTTTCTGATGATGGAAAAATTAACTCATTACGATCATTAACTTTAAGTTCAAAACCACAAGCACATAGTGAAACTAAGTTAAATATTCCTTCTGAAAGCTCATCAAAATTTTTATGTAGTGTTGTGGAAAAAATACGATTCCTCTGAAAATTGATCTCCATCAATTGTAAATAATGTCTAATCGAAAGGTTTAAGGTAAAGCAACATCACAATATTAATGATAACAGTTGTAAATATATAAAACTGAACAACCAATCATGATGCCATGATGGTCAAGAGATCAAATGAGCATTCAACAGAATTTCTTCTTCGTGAAGAAAAAAGAGATAAATTCATTCTTTAAAATTATATATATATATATATATATATATATATATATCAGATGCATTATTTTTTCTTTATTAATGAAGAAGATTTTATGAAAACTAATGTACTTTTTTAAAAGACTTTAATAGATTTTAAAATTTATTATTTTAATAAATGGTTTGAACCATAATTCCGTAATTTTTCAAGACATAATTGGACGAAAATAATACAAAATTCCATGCTTTAAATTCTGAAAAAAAAAATAGGAACTGACAGCTTTGTTATAACCAGTACTTAAAATTACTTGTAAATTAAATATATACATTTTATACATTCCTTTGCCATTTCAGAAGCGGTGGGATCAATTATATTCCACCTAATTTTAATTCCATGAACCGCAAAAACTCGTTCACGAAATTTTTAACAAAACTGAACAATATAGATATAAAACATCATGTGTTTATTTTTTAATATTATTGTTTTATTTAGATTTGTTCGTAAATTCTGGTTGCAGTTGATTTTAAATGTGAGAAATTAAATTGCCCTTCAAAGGATTAAAGTAATAAATACAAATGTTGTAGTTTACAATTTTAGAAAATATGAAAAATAATCTTTTTAATATGCATTTAAAAATATTATTTTCTAAAAGAAATTTTTTGATAATTTTTTTTAAATATAAATAATCGAATATATATATATATATATATACAAATTAAATTCAAAATAAATGACAAAATTTAATTTGCATAAAATAGGCGCTTAATGCACCGCTGAATTAGTACAAAAAGATAAGTACAAAAGATAAGTTAATAAATTTAAATTGTGGTAAAAGAGCAAATTAAAGTGGAATGTATAAAAAAGCAAAACAAATTTAACAGTGTTAATAAACAAGAAAAGGGGTTGAATTCAACACTATTCAAGCCAAATTTTCAATAATACTGTGTTTTCTTCATCATCCGATGGGAAAACAGCCATTAAAAAACTATGTAATACTAACAAGTTTCTGAAGATATTCCAAGCTAGCACACTCCGAATTATCTATTAAACAGAATAGTATAGCAAACTTGAATTTATAACAACTGGAATATGATTTATTTAATAAACATTATTTTATTTTTAAAAAATTAAATTCAAATAACTGATAAAAAAGATTTGATATTGCAAGTTTATATTAAAATTTAAAAAATTGTGTATATAAATTCATAAAATGAAATGCTAGCAAGTACATACCTTTACCCCAAACTGCTAGCAGAAAATTGAAAAAAAAAAAAAAAAAAAAAAAAATATCACCTCCTGCTAAAGACAAAGTTAGCAAAATTGGAGCTCCAGCTTAAAAATCTTTCTGAAACTGAGAATTTTAATGCTTCTTCCGTGTCCATAGAGGCCCATTTCAATTGCAGGTCTGGTAGAACATTATATTTTCAAACATCAAAGAAGGCTGGCGATTGATGTTTGGAAATATAATGTACAACCAGACCTGAAATTGCCATGGGTATCTATGGACACGGAAGAAGCATTAAAGTTCTTAATTTTCAAAATGTTTTTTTTTTTAAGCTGGAGCTCCAATTTCGCAAACGTTGACTTTAGTAAGTGGTGAGATTTTTTTCAATTTTCTTTTAGCAAGTTAGGGTAGGAGTATGTCCTTGCTAGCATTTCATTTGATGAATTCATGTACACAATTTCTTAAATTTTAATATAAACTTGCAATATAAAATCTTTTTTATCAGTTATTTGAATTTAATTTTTTAAAAATAAAATAATGTTTATTAAATAAATCATATTCCAGTTGTTATAAATTCAAGTTTGCTATACTATTCTATTTGATAGATAATTTGGAGTGTGCTAGCTTGGCATATCTTTAGAAACTTGTTAGTATTACATAGTTTTGTAATAGCTGTGTTCCCACTTGCTGATGAAGAAAACACAACATTATTGAAATTTTGGCTTGAACAGTGTTACATTTAACCCCTTTTCTTGTTTATTATCACGGTTAAATTATTTGTTTTGGTTTTTTATACATTCCATTTTCATTTTTTCATTTATCATAATTTAAATTTATTAATATATATATATATATATATATATATATATATTCACATTCTTTATTCTTCTTCATGTGGTACATTACTTTTCCTTATGCAATGTTTGAAAAGAAATTCATAATATATAATATATAATATATATGCATAGCTGCCAATATTTAATTTATTCCGGAATATTAATTAATATTTTGTTATTGTAGATTGCAATTAAATGATTTTTAGGACTAGAAATCATTTATATATAAATACTTTAATATTTTTGTAACTATAAATAATTCATTCCATAGTATATTCTTTCGTGACGGTGGTAATTTAAATGCTACGCCAATTTTTGTATAAAGTAAATGTAAATAATTTATTGAAATGAAATAAAATAATGTTCAAATTATCGTGATTTATGTATAAAACATTAATTAGCAACATTTTGCAGAACATCTACAGAAATTTGTCCCAGTTTAAATTATAATGCCAATAATTAAAGCTATATTTCCTTCTAACATATTTTAAAATGTACAAAAAAAATATAATCCAAATTTTAAAACTATACCTTTGCATGTATATGTGTGTATTTTATGAGCAAATTCCTATAATTTTAAAGAAAAATATTATGTTATTGATCTCAAAATTCTGTAATTTATATTATATAATTGTTGAAAAGTAAAATTTGAATCGATGGATATCTGTTTAAAAAAACTCTAGCTTTTAAATACCATCTTGGTTTGGAGTTAAGTAAAATATATTCAGTGTAAGTGGGGGAAAGTTTAAAGTTAAATCTTCAATTAACAGATTATTAGCATAAAACTCATCCCGCAAAGTGTATACTAGATTTTTTTAGCAGATTATTTGTAGTATGTGCTATTGAGTTACAAGTTTACTTTTAATCACGATAAAAAAGAAGAAATTGACGAAAACAGGAAATACGTTTTACCGTTTTTCAAATATAACATGTTAATGCATGTTGTCAATTTAAATTTTTGAAGTTATTATAATTAAACTATTAAATTTATTTGATTATTTTACTATACAAATTTATATGGGTTTGTTTTAAATAAACACAAACAATGATCATGAAATATTGAGATTTTTGTTAAACATTTCTAATAAATAATGTATTATTTACTGCTTTTTTACAAGTTAAACATTGAACCTTTAAAATTTTTTAAATGTTTGTTCAAGTATAAAATTGTATGTTTTTAATGTTCTGTAAAAATCTTATTAAATTTTATTTTCTTCAAATGCTATCCGCAGATTCTTAAAACAATCAAAAAACATATTTAGATCTTTAGAAAGATTTTAAAACGCATAAAGTATAAGAGATAGGAAAACCTCACAATAAATCTTTCTCTTTATCAATTCTTTATATTTCTTTAAAAGAAAACTCGAATTTTTGAAAGATTTTTCCTATATTTTATTCAGACATATTTATATAAATTTCATCTATTCGAAATACTTTACTGTAAAATTTTGACGCTTCGATAGCTTCAAAAATATATTATATTATTTCGTAGCAAGTATACAAATGCAAATCTTTGAAAATTGTTTTAATACGAAATTCATATCCCAGTTATTAAGTGTTTATGCAGGTATTATATAAACATTCTCGGTATAATAATCATATATTATACAAACATAATAATAATAATGAATAATAAAATTTCCTCCATGTAAAAAATAAAAATAAAAATAAAAATAAAAATAAATGGATTAGCTATATGAATTTGATATTTCCGATTTCAAATATGTCACATATAATTTTTAAGAAAGGTAATACATAAAAAATAAAAATTGCAGTATTAAATGAAAAACAATGTATTTAAATAATTGTACGTTTACATTATATATCTTAATGATTTTTCTTATACATAAAAGTGTGTTAATTAATTTTATATTACAAGGACATGTCATGAAATAAGCTGTCGCAATATTAGCCGCTTGAAATTTCATTCAAACTATTTGATGACGTTAAACTATACATATCAAGCAACTAAAAAGAATACTGCGCTATTTTGAGAAACATTAGTTATTTTGGAATAACAGAAAGAAATTTGTAACGACTTTTCCTCTTCTGCATAAACTCTAATTGGAATTACTGAAAAATAGTTAAAAATTTTAATTCAATACTTCTACCGGATGTTCCATAAGTCTGTATAAATTTTAAAAATTGATATAAATTAGTGGATTTGGTAGAATTGAACGCGGTTTGCAAATAAGTAATTTTCAAGAGATATTTTATTTATTTATTTATTGGTAAAGGGGAAAAAATATAGCTAAATTATTCCTCGATAAAGGGCGCTAATCATGACCGAATCATATATTTCCGTGAAAAACTACATTTTATTCCATGTAAATGTTTAAAGGTAGATAAATCCTTTTCTATGTGTCCACCATCATCAAAAATTACAGTTTAAAAACAAGTTAAAACCCCGCTAACTGCAACTTCAGTCGGCAGTTCTTACCTTAAGAAAAACTAATAAAGCTTTAGTGAATCCTCATATATGCGCAAGTAGGAGGTGAGCTAAGAAATAAGCTGTGTTAGTCATAAAACCGTGCAATTTATAGGACTCTGATTTGCATATTTTTCATTACACATCCATGTAGCACCCTCTATTTAAAATTTAACTCTTTTTTTTCTTTCATTACAATATATATATATACATATATCCTCTTTATTGACAGTAAGTTTTTCGCAGACAAAGTTAAATTCTACTAATTCTTTCAATTAATTTTCAGGAAATTTTAAAATATCTCCGTTCATACGGGACACCTGGTACATGTTGATATTTTACCCCATAAGAAGGCGCTGTATTGTTAATACTTTCAAATTCCATCGTAATGTGCATGATAATAAAATAGAAAAAAAATTAACTGATTTGAAGAATACTAACTGGAAAGAATTATTGACGGTATTTTATTACTAATTATTGCATTCTCTTTTTATTCATTTTTGTATTGTTGGAATTTAAAGACATGTACCTGAGGAAAAATGGAATATTGTGTATTATGAAAATTAAAAATCCTAGTGATTTCTGTAATGACAAATTATCGAAATATCAAAATTATATTTTTCTACAATTAAAGCTATAATTAAACTTTTTTACTCTGAAGAAAACTAAGTAAATGTTGTTTTAAGAAGAAGTTTTTAGCATGTATGTGTTATTTAGCAATTTGTATAGATTGTTAAAACTTAGTAAAAGTTATTTCTATATAATTCTTACATTTCATTATAGCATAAGAATGATACGCTGTAAAGTCTAATTATAAAAAAAAAAAAAAAAAAAAAACTTTATTGAAATACAACTTTTATTTTTGTTAATGCTACAAAGTAATAAAAACAAGATAATGAAAAATTTTCATTTTAGTCTGTGTATATATGTGAGTGTAGATTAAGAATCTTAAAAGTAAACAACCAAAACTAAATGCAAAACTGGTGTACAAGCGATAAAAAGACAATAAGACTTCTTCACACACCATCAATTTTAAGACAGCACAACCGGTTTCGAAAGGACGTAGCCTTCCTTCATCAGGTGCAAAAAAACACGTGCTACTGCCTTGGAGGCAAAAGCAAGACTTTTTTTTTTTATTTTTTTTTTAAGTAAACTTTTTTATTTATTTTTTTTTTATTTTAAGTAAACAGCTTTTTCAGAAAAGCATGAGATTGACTTCAAAAAGAACTGGAAATAAAAAATAAAAAGTAACGCACTATATGATAGCACTAATGCCTCTGCAAGAGAAAAGTATTCCATTTCTAAATGCGATTACAAATCCCCCCCCACACACACACACACTTCATCTCTCAAAAATTGGTTCATGATGAAACTATTTAATTTCCGTAATTGAGATCAGTACATTTAAAAATTTGTCAAAAATGAAAATTACTTTTGCAGGAAGTATTGTAGTGCTAACCAGTGTGATTAATGCATCATGTTAGAATTTATTATATTATTTTACAAAATTTAATTTGATTTTTTTTTTTTTTTTTTTTTATTCGCACAGATCTTTCAAAATCTTGGAATATTAAATTCAAATTAAACACACACACACACACATATATATATATATATATATATATATATATATACTAAGTGAAAACTCTTATAGACCTACATACAATTAAAAGTGGTTATTAGTAAAATATACTTATTATAATTTGTGTTTTCCTATTTTGTAAGCAGTTTTAGGTAGCATTCAACATATTTATATAATTAATGTTTCAAATGTTTTCTTGCCATATTCTGCATTTCACTATAATTAAATGCTATGCTGTAATATGCTAAGAAATTCTGTTATGCGGGAAGTATGTTTTAATGATTCTTATTTCTACATTAACGGAAATTAATGGAGTACATAATAACGCGAATGCTTCATTACGAACTTAAAGCTTTAGAATACAAGGAAAAACAGTGCAAATTATAAATCTGCTTTAAAGCATTTTTTTAATTATATATATATATAATTTAAAGATGTTTTATTTAATTTTTTACTTTAAAGAAAGAAAATTGTGTATATGATATTAATTTAATTAGTTGCGAAAAGAAAGTAACTATGATGACGAAGATATTAAATTAAAGCATTTATTTAGAGAGTTTTCTATATTATTTAAAAGAATAATCAAAGAAGATTTAAATCGTGTTAAACTAACTAAATAAATAAACTGTACAATATTAGAAAATTGTCAATAAAATCGTAATTTCATATAGGTTATATATATATATATATATATATATATATATATATATATATATATATATATATATATATTTATTTTTTTTTTGCCTTAAAACAAAATCGCAATCTATTTTAAAAGTTATAAGTCGGAAATATATGAGTTAATGCAATGAACCAACGAAACAGAAAATACATTCTTTCGTAATATTTTCCATTTTTCTAAAAAAAAAAAAAAAAAAAAAAAAAAAAAAATGCCGAGAAATATATTTTTTTTCTCTCTCAAGATTTACAATGTTGACATTTTTAACAGTTGTGTAAGATTAGAAACATGCGATGTAGCTGAAAATTTCCTTTCAAATACTTTTACTATTTTCTATAACATAAATAATATTTTGCAATACAACAGGAAAACGTATTTCACGGACAGGAAATTTTATTTAAAGTAAATATATTTCTCTTGTTTTATTTAAATACGTTAAAATACTGATTCCCATTGTGAAAAACCAAATGTTTAATTAAAAAAATATTTTTAGTTTGACACACATGCAAAATTGTCTGAAAGAGAGAGAGAGAGAGAGAAATGTAGAAGTATGTACATACACCAGATAATAATACAGAAAATAGTTTCTAGTTTTTAATTACTTTCAAAATCTCCTTAGAACATTTTTTATATTTCACTTTTAAGTTTATTGATTAAATACCTAGAATATACAAGGGCAATTCTCAAAAGATAAGCTTTGAACACACATCATAACTTTAAACTTTAACAATAGTTAAAATTAAACTTGTTTTTGTAAATATGTCCTATAAATATTTTTAATTTGTATCATCGTTTGCTAATATGGTCACTTTCGGCATACCTGCTGATAAACTAATTAATATTACGTAGCATGGTTAGAAAACTAGTTTCTACACTAGTTTATTTTTCCAGCAATTTTCTCTAAATGTAATTCCGATTAAATAAGAAGAAATACATTTTAAAAAAACACTGGTGTAAATAAGGGCGTGTACTAACAATCTCAATTAGTATGTTGGTAAGTATGACTTACGAACATTAAAATCGTTAGTTGATTTAATGTACCATACGATTCCTCAATTTTACGTTATAAATGTGAAACACAAAAGATTCATAGCAGAATCACATATTTACACTTACTCATTAATGCCAAAGAAAATAAATTTATCGCGTAGCACTCATTTTTAAAATCTAATGTTATATTTTTAAACTATAGAAAAATTTTCATTTCTTTTATAAAAACTCATTATTGCATAGATTTTAAACAATGCAAATTAAATTTAAGATTTTTTTTTCAACATTAGCTTACAATATCATCTGTATTATGATAAATTCATTCGGAATGTAGTGGAAGGACTCCCAATTTTGAAAAGACATAACTGCGAAACGAAGATAAACAGAATGTTGAAACAAGTTACATGTTTGATGGACGAGTCTGTTTATTC
This sequence comes from Salticus scenicus, assembly GCA_963930645.1. Classification (NCBI taxonomy): domain Eukaryota; kingdom Metazoa; phylum Arthropoda; class Arachnida; order Araneae; family Salticidae; genus Salticus; species Salticus scenicus. Next base: position 338,115,792 of record OZ005652.1, on the reverse strand, counting down.
ATCGTTTTACAGAAGCAGTTCCAAGATTGGCTAATAGGTGACATAACAAGTACATGAAGCTTTAAATAGTAATCAGAACTACATTAAATTCATTCATCAGTGTGCTATATTGCCATACCTCTCAACATACTAATTAATATCCATAGTATTGTTAGTATCGCTCCTCTTTCTACACCACTTTATTCTTAGAGTAATTTATATAAATTTCATTCATTCAAAATGATTTACTGTAAAATCCTGACACTTCGAAAACTTCAAAAATATATTATACTATATCGTAGCAAGTATACAAATACAAATGTTTGAAAATTGTTTTAAAACGAAATTCATATCCCAATTATTCAGCCTTTATGCATGTATTATATGAACATTGTAGGTATAATAAACATGTATTGTATAAACATAATAATAATAATGAATAATAAATTTTCCTCCCTCTTAAAAATAAATAAATAAATAAATAAATAAAAATGGCTTAGCTATATGAATTTGACACTCCCTATTGAAATATGTCACGTACATTTTTTAAGAAAGATAATATAAAAAAAATATAAATAACAGTATTCAATGAAAAACAATGTATTTAAATAATTATACGTTTATATTATGTATCTTAAGGATTTTTCATATTTAAAAAAACAGTGTATTAATTAATTTCATGTTCCAAGGGCATGTCATGAAATAAGCTCTCGCAAAATTAGCCGCTTGAAATTTCATTGAAACTGTTTGAAGACATTAAACTATATATTTCAAACCACTATAAAAAATACTGCACTATTTAGATAAACAATAGTTATTGTGGAAAAACAGAAATAAATCTGTAACGACTTTTCCTCTTCTGCATAAGCTCAAATTGGAATTACTGAAACATAGATGAAAATTTTAATTCAATACACTGCCGGGTGTTCCATAAGTCTGTAGACATTTAAAAAGTTCACATAAATCAAAAGAATCGGTAGAACTGAACGCTGTTTGCAAATAAGTAATTTTCAAGTGAGAATTTATATATTTAGTTAGTTAGTTAGTTAGTTAGTTTGCTAATATGGTCACTTTCGGCATACCTGCTAACATGATAATTAATATTCCATAGCATTGTTAGTAACGCCCATTTTTCTCAACAGTTTATTTATACTAATTAATATTCCGTAGTATTGTTAGTATCGCTCCTTTTTCTGCACCACTTTATTCTTAGAGTAACTTTCTCTAATTGTAGTTCCAATTAAATAAGAAGAAAAATATTCTAAAAAAAAAAAAAAAAAAAAGTCTGATGTGTAAAAAGGGTAGGTACAAACAATACTACGGAATATTAATTAGGATGTTGGCAGGCATATATTGCTGACACGTGTGAGAGAGTTGTATCAAATTAGTTATTATTACTATAGGAAATAAAAGAATGTCATGTCATATTCCTTGGAGCAACATGTTATTATTGTACTGGAATAACACTAATTAGGTCGAAATCCGAAGATGACAAGGCGAAGCTTTCAACAAAAATTTAATGTTGAAAAAGCTCTAAACCTGAAAACAGTTCGTGATTTATTCATATAGAAAATTCAGATCTGTCTGTTCAACATAACATTTGTTTCATCTTTCTGTCCCTTACTGTTTCGCACTTATGCTATTTCAAATTCGGAGAGTCCTCTGAAACACCGTGTACATTTCTATTAATGTTCAGACGAAAAAATAAACTATAAATCATATTTGAATACTTGATTGATTGAAATAATCATTGAAATAAATAGTAAATCAAAAGAGATTCTCTTAACAACCGTTGATGAAAATCGGAATCCTAGAATCAGTTACTTGGATTTGCTGGAAACGTGATCACAATTTCAGCATATTTTATAACCTCTCTGCAGCGACTCATCATTTAATATTTCTATAAATTTATGTTCTTAATTAAATCTTATTCCAGTAATTTTTTTAAGAAAATTGGCGATTAGCACTTAAAATAATTTTCTTGTTAGTTTAATTATTTAGGAGTGTATATTATAGTATAATTGGTATAACAGCTATGTATTAAACACAAACAATTTGTATAACAATAAGTCAATAAAAAAACATAAAAAACTTAATTTAATTATAAATTTGTTACTTAAACTCAAAAAAATGTTTTAGTAATGTATTTTTATTCTAGATTCAAAATATGATTTCAGTTTGATTCATATATCCAAAGCAATATACTAATAATTATCGTTAAAATTATGTTTAAAACGCTATTTTAAATTGTTAGTATATTTTAATGAAGTACAGTAAATAAGGTAAAGTTTTGGATTCAGAAACAACGCTTTCAATCAAATGTCTACTTTAGAAAAGTATCTTAATTACGCTGTAATAGCGTATGGTATGAAATATGTGTTGACCTTTCAGATTCCGGATATCATCAGGGCTAATGATCTGCAACAAACTAAAGTATTTTGACCTCACATGTCCAGTGTTAATTGTATTCTGATTGTTCTCACTCTGATAATGATTTCCAGGGTAATATTACAAATTTTAGTGCGTGACAATTTCATGTTTTCAGGAAATTTTCACCTGCATTTATTTTCCTGTAATAAGTATAATTGCATATTATTTCAAGCGCAATATATAGAACATATTACTGCAAAAAAGAACGTCTTATGATATTAATCTTAATTAAACAACAATTAATATTTTTAATAGCCATTAATAATATTTTTTTTTCCTTTACTGGAATAAAAAGAGTTTGAATAAAGCGTAATATTTTCGCCATACTTTCAAAATATTTCTGACTCCTCATTTTATAAATCAATGAAAAAGTATTACTTAGCATGCAAGAAAATATGTAACACCAAACAAGTAAATAACAGATTTCTTTGAGTTATAAATTTACTGAAAAAAAAAAAGTTAGAATAATTTTAGTTTTCTTTTGTTTTCTTTTAAGCATGTAAACACTCATTATATATATTGCATATCATTATATATATCGATGATATAATTTATTTTTCATTCCTTAAGGGGATGCATTTCTTGATTTTATCGGCAGTCTAAACCCTTTTTATTCTATGGAGAAATGTGTTTATAATTTATTCATTACCTAATGTATATATATATTAATTATTTTCTTTCAGAAAATTTAAATCAGTAAAAGTTTTTCTGAATTTTATTAATTAATTTTATTTTTAATATTTTTTGTTTTAAAGCTGTAAAATGCAAAATAAATTAACTAAGAGATTTTTTTTTTTTTATCACTTTGTTACTTTGAAATTAAATATGAAAATAAATAAAAATTAATAATAATTTTGATATACAAGAAACATTTAACGGTCGTAAATTTTCGAAATGCCAAAAAACGGAATTTAACAAAACACATTATATAGTGAGTAATTTACAAAACAATTTCTCCGTAGGTTAGACTGCCTGATAATTTAGACGAATCGAAGTAGCAAAATAGAGGGAATTTCTCATCTTTGAAATGCCCTGATAAAGGGTGGAGATTATGAACGCGGTTAATATTCGCTGTTAACTAAGAGAATATGACTTCTTAAATATAGAACATAATTTTTGCATGAAGAAGAAATTTCAAGAAAAACTGATCATTACATATTCGTAAATATTTTATATAATGCTATATGTAAACAAGGATTAAGTACCTTTTTTGTAGTAGAAATCACTATAAAAAAATAAAGAATCTTCCGCAAAATCACGATACTGATATAAAAGTTTACCTTTGTGACAGCTTCGTGTTTCTACAAATGATTTGTACCAGCTGATAAATATGTTAATCTTCAATACATTTTTATTTATTTATTTATTTATTTTTTATATATAACTGCAATTTACAACTAAGTGTAAATATTTTCTGTATAATAAACTGTAGTGGAAAAAAAAAAACTAAATTAAGCTTTATACATATATATACATACATATACATACAGTCGGTAACAAAAGTGTCCGAACACTAGCAAAAATTCCTATGAAAAAAAAGTACACTTCATACGGTTTTGTTAAATAAATCCTTGTCGAATTCTATTCTTAGTCAGTCTGAGAACATGATTCGATAAGGATTTATTTGATATAACCGTATGAAGTGTACATTTTTTACATAGGAATTTTTGCTAGTGTTCGGACACTTTTGTTACCGACTGTACACACACATGAATATATATATATATTTATTTATTTATTTATATTATTTCATGTTTAATAATTTATCTATGATTAAACTAAATACATTTTCAGATAATGAACTATTTATTTAACTCTTTTATTTAAAAAAAAAAATTGTATCCTTTTCACAAAACTTATTAGTGCATTTCTAATTAAATTAGGTCATTAGAAATCAGGATTTGCCTCAGGATCATGATTTTTAATTTTTCTGTTACAAAGTTGTTGAATTAAATTCCTTTGGGATTAGTGAGTAATTTATCATTGTAATTTCCAAGCAAAATTTCTCTGAAATTTACTGATACCTTGTTCTCTGTATGTGTATATTGATTTATTCATGTTTGAAAAGAAGCTAATAAAACATTGCGTGGATGTTTCTTTTTGTTATGCTTCATTAAACGTATAATCATGAAAAAATAAGGTCGCTAATTTCAGAAAAAAATTCTACTAAACTAGGAAAATACATACCAAGAAAAAAAAAAGTATTCTTAATTTAAATGTATTGTTGTAGTGAAATTAACTTTGCGGCTAAGACAAAAATGAGATAAAGGAAAATTTTTAGATGAATTACATAAGATAAATAAATTCAGTGTATTTTTAATCAGTAGATGTATTATGAGTGTTTAAGTGTATGCGCGTGAATAAATGCTATATTCTCTAACGACATTCATTAAATTAGTACTCTTTTTCAAAAAATTTACTTTTCACATTTTTAATCATTTTTTTTTTTTCTGGCCTATAAATGTGAAAAATGCACTTAATTACATTTTGACTAAAAAATAAAATATTAAAAATAGGGAAAATGAATTTTTGAAAATGAGTAGGGTAAGTGCATGAGTGATTGACACTTTTAGAGCAATCTCTGATGTTTTTAGTGTTCTGGTCATCAGAAAATATTCTTAGAAATCTTAAGTTAATACATATGGTATAAAAGACATTCAGAACCACATATATGTTAAAATATATAAATTTGATAACAACTATTATTTTTTTATGAATTTCTATTTGACACCCACTCAATGTTCCAGCAAACGACAGAGCCAGTTTTTACTTTTATTATTAATTGGCCCCCTATGTTCCAGTGTTTGACACTGCAAGTTATTCATTTTATCAGTTATTACCCTATGCTCCAGTATTTGACATAAAATGTTAAAATTCTTATATGTAAAATATATGATTTTATTATTTTTCTTATTTATTAATTATTTCGGTATGGATGTCAATTACTGGAGCATGCCAATCACTGGAGCACCTACCCTACTATTTTAATGGTTGTTAATTTTCTGATTGAGAAAATAGAATTTAGAAATATATATTAGATAGTGAAATATTGTGGAAACAAATTTTCCCATAGAATAACTATTGTTGGCGAGATGAAGTATTATATGCTTCTAAAACAAATGAATCAGTTTAATATGGTTTGAAAAATATATGTATTTAGATAAAAAAATGTATAAGTGAGTAAATTACTCTTTTTCACATTTTCATGAGCTGTGTACTTCATTGAAATCTAATTATTTAGCAACCAAAAAAAAAAAAAAAAAAAAAATGATTTGGTGCATATGAACTGCAAATTACGTAGTTATGTAGACAATACGTTATTATTTAGTTTAGCTGAAAATTGTTTAATTATTACCTTTAATTGCGTTAAATATTGTGGCTAGCTGATAGATAGGTTTACTGAAATTTATATCGTTTCATACGCGCAATGATTATTTGCACTGTATTTAATTAAACATTTTTTTTTTATTCTTTGCGAAAGCAACAACTTATAAGCAAACTATATTTGGAAAAGGGAGAAGTTTTTCTATTCATGCAAGAACAAATAATGTTGCATGTGTAAATAGGGTAAAAAAAACACACCTATAAAATATATATATACATATATATAAACGATATTTACTCTCTGTCCTGTTATTGACCGACTAAAAATGAAAAGCGTGTATATTTGCTTACTCTGTAGAAACATAAAAAAGACGTCACAAGCTGATATCATTTCGGACAAATGTCAGTAAAAAAAGGTTAAAAGTTAAAAAGAAAAAAAAAAAAAAAACTTTATACATTGCTTTATTTTTATCTTTAAAAGGTTTTATACAATCGAAAATATCCTAATTTCAGCATATTCATTTCCTTTCTTCTAGAAATTTCTTCAGCAAAAAAATTATTTTATTTTTAAAAATAATTTATTTATTTATCTTTTTTTAAAACCAGGAATTTTTATTTATGTTTTTGCGTTCAAAGATACTTTATACATTAGTATTAATTGTTATAGAAACTTAAGATATATATATATTCACCTTTTGTTTTAATCAGTCTTATTTAGGAATTACGATTATGTAAAATATGTTAGATGGAACTTTTAAGCGATCGAAATGCATTTAAAGTGTAGAATTCGGGGCTCACGCAAACAGAAATTTGGATACCTGAATTTTTATATAGTATTTTTTTAAGTAGATGTCAACGGATATTAAGGATTAGTCAGGACTAAAATTACTAAATAAAAATAGTGGTATGAAATTTTTCTTAGCAAGAATCCTGGTAGGATTATTATACATAGCGATTCTGTTTACCACAATGAAAGAAAATATTGTTTTTCTAAATAAGGCAAGTGATGGAAATGTGGCCAACTCGCAATTATCTTATTAATTTCAGTGAAATCCATAAATTGGCGCCTGAATCTATTCGCTCGAAGTCAGAAGAATATAGTTTAGTACTTCGTTGCCCGCAATCCTTGATCCCGTGCACAGGGGTCAGTCACTGTTGATTTGCTGTTACTTGCGTTGGCATATTAAAAATTTGTCTCTTGTAAGTTTGTTACATTTCTTATTGAAACAAAATATCTGTATTTCCTGTAAAACATAATATTTTAGCAGGTTTAAGGGTCTTTTGAACTATATAAATGAATTTCAAAGGCTAAGTTTTCAAATAGAATTATAAGCGCTTTTTTAAAATTCGTTATCGTTAGTAATATGAACAATGAGCATATTACCTGCAGGCAGTGATGCCAGATTGGGGATTTTGACCCCACTTTGGGGTTTTTTGAGGCTTCTGGGGACAAGTTTGGGGACCAAGTGTTTGTGGAGACTTTTTTGGGAAATTCTAAAATTTTTGGGGACAAATCTGGGAAGTTCTTCAACTTTCTGTCAATGTTGCCAACGTAATGATTTATCCCTACGACTAGGGAATTTCAATAGCTTTATTGTTATTTGGGGATTTTTTTCAAAAATTGCCTTCATTTGGGGGAAAATCTGAGTTTATATCTGCTTGATATATAGATACATATATATATATATGTTTTTTTTTTATTATTATTGTTATTTTCCCTTTTTAAAAGAAATCAAGTTGGGGATTTTTTCGAAACAAATCCCCTGATTTGGGGAAATTTGAAGACCTGTTTGGGGAAATAATTTTCGACCATCTGCCATTACTGCCTGCCGGTATCAAAATTTAAATCACAAGGACGTTGTTTTCTCACGTTTGATGAGGGTCGTCCCATCTTGATTACTTAATTGTGAATGAGGCTGAAAAAATAACATTCTTCTAGCTTGTTTACCTTCTAAAACAACCCATAAGCTGCAACTTTTACATAAATCCTTTTTTGAATCGTTTAAGAAATATTGATACCAAGAAGTTCTTTTTCTTTTGGACAAACCAACTATGAAAACATTACAAATGCTAGATTCGAAGGAATATTTTCTCTAGTTTGGGACAAAGTTATGACACCTTCTAGCATTAAAGGTGACTTTAAAGGGATAGGTATCGATCGTGTAAACCGCATCTTACTTATCCTATCAATGTAAGCTCTGAGAAAGCTTTTGCTCCAAGTTCTGTTTCTGAAAACCCACCTCCATGAAATAATAGTGCTAAAAGTGGAAACAAATTTCTATCCAAAGGACACCTTTTCTGAAAAACAGGTTTGTACCTCAAAGTCCTGGCTCTTCTTCAGAATCCAGATTTGATTCTTCATCTTCTGAAGATAATGCCAGAAATGGTGCGTATCATTTCAAGAACTATTGTCATCACTATAGAAAAATCGTAAAATAATTCGTCATAACACCTGCAATGAACTATCGTGCTTTAATTTTGAAAAAGAGCTCTTTCCCAGATCTTCTCAAAATAATACTGAAGACACTCAAACATCACAACTGGGGGTTAAAGAAAAAAAAAATGTCAATCTGTGAAGAATAGCGGAAAAGTTTCCCGAGAAAAGGAATGTGATAAAGAATCTTGGTTTATCGGTATTTGCAACAAGGGAAAAGTTATGAATATGGGATTATGTGTTGTGTATCATAATTATGTGCGTGAGGAATATGACGGGCTTACCACGAAAGGTAAGGAAATTTTTGCTTACCGTACATGTGAAGTTAAAGTAAATCAAAAACTTTTTTTTTTTTTACCATAAAAAGTTTCAAATTGATTAAAAATTTGCTGAAATTTCCTTAACATTGTTTTCTAAATTTTTCTTACTTACTTTTTCATTATTATTATTTTTTTTTAATTAATTTGGTTTTGCAATAATTGTTGCGTTTTCCTGCGTTAAATACGGACCTCTTCATTATATTTCACCTATGGGCATTTTACCTGCATATAGGGATATTACCTTCATCGACTAGACTTTAAAAAAAAAAAAAATCCTGCTTTCTTGAATATTCTAATTATTTTTCCAGCACTAAAACAAATCCACTCTTTTAGACAATTTTATTATTATTATTATTATTACTATTACTTAATTGATTACTACTATCGCTAAAAATTTTCAATTCTTAAGGTAGCCATATTACCTGCACTTACCTTATTTATTGTCCATTGATTATCAAAAAAATAATAGAATTTTAAAAAATACATAATTAGAAAAATAATAAATGAATAATAAGTAAATGGCATTGTTGAAATGACACAAGAATAAAAAATCGTGCGATTCGTATACATTATTAATACTTTCCACTCTAGGTATTCATTGCATCGTTTAACCTTCGATCATAGTTTCCATGTCTCTCGAATTTGGCGTGTGACTTCATACTATAAACGTTCTACAATTTTTGTTTTATTTAATCATAGAAAAATAGACCATTTTTTCTATTAAAAAAATACTGGTGTTAATTCTGATTTAAAAATTCAAGGTTTTGGCAGGCATGTTTCAATGTACTTTGCATATGTGATCACACAACAAACAAATAAGAGAACAGAAAGACATACAGGCAGACTATTTGAATTCATAATTATTTTTAAACACATTTGGAAACTATTAAAAACTCTTAACAGAAACGGAAATGCAATTCCTGCGATTTTTAATTGTATACTTTAAAGTATCTAAACACTTTAGTGTAGTTCTGTAAATCTTAACGATAATCATGCTTTATACCATTGAAAACATTTTTTTTCCCCTTTTAAAAAGAACATGTAAATTTCATTATGATTTGTGCAGTGCGAAGTTATTTAAATTCGATTTACAAAAATGCTGTTCATTAGCCGCAGTGCATTTGAATTCTTTTGAGTGTCCATATACACAAACAGGTTGTGTTGTTTATATCATTTTAAAAGAGAACATGCAATAATAAACTTGAATAAAATATTCAATTTTGTAGAAATTCTAAAAATATATACAGACGCTAAAGGCAGATAGGCAAACAGACAGACACAAAGTCAGAAAAATAGATTTATTAAACTCATAATCACTTTTAAATATTGCTAGAAAGTGCTAAATACCCATAACACAATCAGAAATACAATTTCAGTATTTGACATGTATGACTCTAAATGTATCTCAATATTTTTATAACCCTGTAAATTTTAATGCTAATCACACTTTATTCTATAGAAAGCTTTTTTTTTTTTTTTTTTTTTTTTTTTTTTTTTTGTGCATATTTATTCATATGCACAAAAACTTTATTTTTATTATTATTTGTACAGACGTATAGTAACGAATAAAAACGTTTATTGTTATTTGTACAGAATAAAGCATTAAAATCTAGTTTATAGAACTACCTCTGATAGTAATCAATGCTTTTGAATATTTTCAAAGTTCCTGTACACGAATCTCTCACTAATGGTAGATACTCATTTTTAATAGGGAACATCCTACAATAAACTTGAATAATATCCATGAATAATTAAAGTATTTAAAGCGCTGAGAGGCAGAATGACAAAAAAGTCATAAACAATTTTCTATTTTTTTAGAAAGTGTAAAGAAAAATGTGCAGGAGATATCTAATACTTCATTAATAAATTATCTTTATTGATTTTTGTACAATTTAAATTAATTTCGCTTTGATAACTTAAAATTTTTATATGTACTGTAAAATTTAATATAATTCTAAAATAATTCAATATTTGAAAAAGGAAATAAAATAATACGGAATATTGTTTTAAAGTAACATATAAGTTATATTTAAAAGAAAATAAGTTTGTCGCTTTTACACAACGTTTTATAAACGTATATTTTTTTATATTTAATAATTATATTTAACTTCTATCAAGTTGGCACATTTTCAATAAGATTTAATACATTTGCACTTAAACATAGCTTAACAATCGTTAATTAAATTAAACTAAATATTAAATACATCAAATAGTAATGCAAATATTTAATTACTTGATGCATAAGCATTCCCTAATGGTAGCTAAATGAATTTTCTTAATTAAATTTGAATAACAAACATTTAGTGGAACTCAGTTCAATTATATAGATTTTGCTTTGCATTACAATGAACCTCAAAATCATATTAACCATTAAATATTTGTGTATAACTAGAGTCTATTTTAGTTAATGGCTAAATGTTTATTGCACAGTATTGTCGTATTTATTTTTGTACTTCCACTTGTTTATATGATTGTTTGTATCTCACTATCTGTGTATACCCCAAAATTTGAAAATTATATTTATATAATTACTATAGAGAATTAAAATAATATATATATATATATATATATATATATTAGCAAAAGTTGTTGTAAGTTATTTTTTAAATGATACAAATAACTTTAATTACTTTTCAGTAGATAAATTACACCTAATATATATATATATATATATATATATATAAAGTGTAATTTACATCATATAATTTTTCTTTATTATCTTACAAAGTAGGGGGGGGGGGTCACAAGGTTCCCATTCTTACGTTGTAATAAAAAATCTCAAAATCCCAAAATATCTCAATAAAAAAGCATTTTCGCTGAAAACAATGATTACAAAAGCTCCGTGCATTTAGATGATCTATCTGATGAAGTATCATAAGTGGGCCACGGAGTCTCTACGTTTTCCACGTAACACAAACTCAATGATTTAAAATCAATATCACACATTTTCTTTACAACATCGTATTAAGCGGAAAAAATCCGATTTAAATAATTTTCGTTGCTTTGCAGATTAGGGTGCGACGGAGCCCCGTATTTTACGCTATAGATATATTTCAAAAGAAAAGCAATTTCGCTGAGCACCTTGATTACAAAATTTTCTTGTATTTAAATTACCTATCAGATTAATTACCAAAAGTGGGCTCTCAGGGGACACACTCGACAAATCTTATTTTTTTTTTTTTCAAATGCAGAATATATTTTTTCTTCACCGATTCGTGTTAAGCAGAAAAAGCATTTTCGCTAACATAATGGTTACAAGTGTTTAGTGCATTCGAATGACCTATGAGATGTGATGTCCCATGTACACCCCTCAGGGGTCGACGTAATACGAACTCAATTTTTTTTTAGTGCAAACCCAAAACCATGTTTTTTTTCGGAACCCTTGAATTCTTTAGTCTGCAAAATTCTAAAAAGAAAATTTAATTATAATTTTAATGTTGTATAATTGACTTTTTCCGCCTAATACGATACTGTGAAAGGTTTCTATTTGAAAAAATTAAGTTTGTGTCAGGTAGGGCTCCTAGAAGCTTCTGGATCCCATCTATGATACCACAACTGATAGATCATTTGAATATTAGAAAAAGTTTTAATCAATAAGTACAGCGAAGATGTTCTCTTTATTAGTTCTAGATTATTTTCGAATTTCCAGACTTTTTTGTACATTGACAACGGAGGGGGGGGGGGGGGGCAGGGCCCTTACTCTGCAAATTAAAAAAAAAGCAATACGTAATTTAAAACTGTTTTTTTTAATAAAATACTGTGAGGAAAAAGTATGGTTTTGATTTGAAAAAATATAGTCTATATCACTTGAGGGTCTCTTGGGGACCTGGGGCCCACCTATGATATTTTATGTGATAGATCATTTGAATTTACAACACTTTTGCGATCACTGTGTTCAGCGAAATTGCTTTTTTACTGAGATATTTCAGTATTTCCAGATTATTTGTATTTCAAATAGGAATAGGAACCAGGATCCCCTACTTTGCCAATCAAAAAAAAAAAAAAAAAAAAAGAAAGAAAGAAAAAAGATAAGAAATTATTTTTCTGTTGAACAGGATTCTGTCAAAGTAAGCTTTTGTTTCCTTTTTAAAAAATTGAGTTTGTGTTATGTGGGGCACATAGGAGCTGAAGGGGGGGGGGGGGGTATAAAGAAGATAATGGGCTTACGTGATCATAGTGGATGTATCTTGCAATCCGTCAATAACCACAGAATCAAAATTTCAAAATAGGTATAACTGGAATTATTTATTTGCAATAACTAAGTAAATTACAATTCAGGAATCAACCCATTAGTCTTGGGTAACGAGTTCTTTTTACTTAAAGAGTCATTTCAAGGATTTACTAACATCAAGGGGAGTGAGAGAGAGGATCAAAGAGTTTCCGTCTTTCTTAGCTGGTGGAAGGTAATGGAATGTGTGGGGCGACTTTGGAGCGCGCAAGACTTCCGCAGCCAAAATTGGTAGACCGGCGGAACTTTCGCCAAACACTCGCCAAACATGATTCTTTGTTCTTGCTATTAATTTTATGAAAACTTAAATTTTGAGAGTCGTTTTTAAATAACATTAACCCAGTGCTTTACGATTTGATTAGCCAAATGGATGAGGTGATTTATAATATTGCGAAACAGTAAATGAAATAATTACATCTACATTGCGCAATTTTAAAAAACTGTTGCATCAGAAAAATTCTGCAATCCCTTACGAATTCTTTTTAAAATAATTGATAACAACTCTTGTTAGGTTTATTTAATGTATGAATTTTAAGTTTATATTGTATTAATAAGGGCTACATTTATATTTTAAAATAAAATAAATTTTTAATTTCGGGGTTACATTTATGATTTTAAAAAATGAAATTTTCTTTTATGAAAGATGTATTAAAAAAGGTTTATATAATTAATCTATATTAAAATTAATCCTTTTTTTTTTTTTTTTTTTTTTTATTTTTTTTTTTTTAAGAACAGAAATGCAAATTATTTCAATTTTTTTTTTCTTTAAATCGATTCCTTATGCAAAAAATGCACTAATTTATTATTTAGAATTTTAAAGAATTAAATCTAAAATTGACCAGATGTGTGGAACACCTCCATAGGGGCACCTATGATATCTCATCTGATAGGTCATTTGAATGCTAGAAACTTTTGTAATTAATGTGTTTAGCGAAATTGTTTTTCTTTTGAGATATTTCCTGATTTCCAGACTTTATATAGGAACATACTATGTGGGTCGCCAGAGCCCCCTACTCTGCAGAATGAAGAAAAAGAAATATATGATTTAAAACAGATTTTTTTCGCTTAACGAGATTCTATAAAATAAAAGTATGGTATCGATTTTATGGTATATATTTGACTATTTAAACAATTTATTTATTTAACTTTAAGATTATTTTTAAGCGTGCTGCTTTTTAATTATCTTCAATACACAGCTGTAGATGCATTTGAGCACAAGATTATTTTCCTTTTATCCTTGCATTTGAGCACAAGATTATTTTCCTTCAGCACAAGATTATTTTCCTTTTAATTATTGGAAACCAATCCTTCAAATATTAGGAAAAGTATCATTCTAAAAGAATATAAACAACAATAAATTAAATCTTTTACTAATTAGTAAACAATGTATCGATAGGTCATATTTATTAGATGCACTAATCTGCAAAATTTGTCTGTATAAACAAGCAAGATAAGGAAACGCAAACATATTTTTAGTACATTCAGTAAGATGTTACCTGAAATGAAAAGTAATGACTGGTTTCAATTTTAATTAAAGAATATGAAATATACGTTCGCACAACTCAGAAAGGTTTGAATAAAACAAATAATTAAAGCACTTGCACAAATGCTAGTTAATATTTTAGGAAATAATTCATTTTTCTGAAACGAAGAAAGACGTGTTCTTTTAGTGAACTGCACCGCATAAACGATGCGGTGCAAGTAAGATCATTCTACGTATGCAAATGAGAACGAAAATATTATAACTATTTTAATTTTATCCTTTTCATTGCTATAGATATCTATCTTTCGCTTTTTAATTTCCAAACATATATATGTAAGGAAAGTATTGTAATCATGACAAAAATTTAAATTTGAGATTTTAGTGTGTCTGTATGTTTTGAGGAGCCCTGTATTCACTGAGCTCAATTTTTCTATATTCACGGTGCTGTATGCATATGTGTAAGTGAACAAGATAGAGTCTAAACACTTTGTTCCAATAAGCTGAGAGTTGGTGCGTATGTTATAGGTCACCGTAGCATGAACTGTATAGATTTTGGTGAATCTAGTACTTATAGTATTTTTTTCAGAGACATAAAATAAAATTATTTATTATTATGCCCTATTGGCTCAATTTTTTAAAAACGCGATAGCGTATAAATGCCTCATTCGATTGAGCTTTAAATTTATTTACATGTCTTAGATGAACTTCGCATAAACTCCATAGATTTTTACAGGAAGACAGCGAAAAATTCAATTTTATGCTATATTGGCTCAAATTATATACATTTGAAGTGCAATAGCATTAAACGACTTATTCGATTGAGCTATTTGATTTCAAGCTTCTCTTACTTTAATTTATTTAAACAATCTTTTTTTCTTAATGTTTGGAAGTCAAGTGGAGTCACTATGAATTTTTTATCATTTCAAAAGAAAACTTTGTACAAAATGACATATTTTAAACTCATTTTGTAATAAATATTGCATAAAAAAAGAGTAATTCAAAGAAAATTTAATTTTGCCATTTTATTGCTTTTTTTTTTTTTTTTTTTTCAGGTATATTTGACTTAGATATTTTTTTTAAACTTTTGAACATAATTTAATGTATTTAAAAAAAATTGAAACTAAGTAATAATTGTGTTTGTCTGTTACGTTTTAAAATATTGTTGTATAACAGTTATTACAGTTGAAACAGCATACGTTCGCTCCATGCCTGACTACGTTTTTACATTAATAAAAAAAAAAAAAAAAAAAAAAAAAAAACTTGATGCATAAACTTTATACTAATATATATTTTTTAACCCGTGTTCATATATTTATGTACCATCGAAAAAAAGGAAAAATGCAATTTTCATTATATAAATGTGTTTTTATTACTATATGATAAAAAAATATAAATATATTTGTTTTGTTTCTAACACTCATTAGTTTAAAATTATTATTACGTATTACTTAAATTATTTCTCCTTTTTTGTATGCTTATAAAACTGAAAGTTAATTTCACTTTGAGACCTATTGTAGATTGATTTGGAAATTCTATAAATCCAAAAAATAATAATAATAATAATAATAATACAGTATACTATAGGAAACATGATTTTATACAGTCGGTAACAAAAGTATCCGAACACTAGCAAAAATTCCTTTATTAAAAAGGTACAGTTAATACTGTTTTATTAAATAAATCCTTGTCGAATCCTGTTCTTAGTAAGAACAGGATTCGACAAGGATTTATTTAACAAAACAGTATTAACTCTACCTTTTTTATATAGGAATTTTGCTAGTGTTCGGATACTTTTGTTACCAACTGTACATAGAAAAAATATATATTGATTTCAGTATCTGTAATCCATCCTGAAGTTGTTCATATATAGAAATAATAAATTCCAATCATAGATGTAATGCATTTGATTTTTTTTTTTTTTTTTTTTTTTTTTTTTGTATGCCCTGTCACACACCATTCGTCCAATCTCAATTAAAAGGTTTAAAAATATCACCATATCAACTTTATTTGAATATCTGTTTTTAAACGATGCTATTAACAGTTACACAAACTCACAGACTATACCCGCTGTAAACCTGATGTTTGGTTCAAAACTTTTATTTTTAGCAAAAGCACAGTTTTGAAAAATTTGATCTAAAAATAATACTTTATAGGTAAGCGAAAGTAAAAATATCAAAATGACTTGCTACTTTCTACGTTGATGTATATTTAATCGTCCAACACATCACTCGAGGGACAGTTTTGCTAAAAGATGCTAGGTCATAATTTATGCCAAAATGAAACTACATATAAATTTATATAAAATATTGTACATCCGTTTTTGAGCTAGAACTGCCACAAAAATTTTCCCTCTTCCTTTCTCGATACTCATACATAGAGATAGTTTTTTTTTTTTTTTTTTTTTTTTTTTTTTTTTTATACTCAAATTCTAAACTTCATAAAATGTAAAAATCTTTCGAAAACCGAAAGTAGAAAATTTGCACAAAACCAATACTTGCTTCTATTATACACTGAAGAATGTAATAATTACAGATCTATCATTCACACTGACAATGCAATCTTAATAAACATAATTAACATTTATAATTAAGTACAATGAAATGACAGTTTTAAAACTAATTAAAATCTGTAAATTTTCATAATATTTATACTACTATATAACTAATTTTACATATAATTATAGAAATAAGAAAAATTACCTAGGAGATGATTATAAGATTAAAATACCATGAAATACTTTTCTGTTTTTATAACATGAGTACTTTTTTTAATAATATACAATTAATTGCATATTGCAACACCAATGTAAAAAAAATTCAAAAATATCAAAATCATACATTTTTTTTTTTTTTTTTTTTTTTTTCATTTTATGGTATTTCTTTACAGAATCTGTATTCTTTATCTTACAATACCAATTTTTCGATGATGCTTATTGAAACATTTTTATTTGAGTAAACGTAATGATCGTGTTAAACATTGCAGGTAGTTTTATTATATTCTACAGTCATACACAGGTGGTAGAGAAAATATAGGAAAAACTTTTAATTTTACACGTACATTATTAAAAATTTGGTATTAGTTTAAAACTTGGGACTGAATTAGCTGCAACCACTTGATGATTTTACCTTTTACAATGATTTAGTAATTTTATATTGAACCGAACATTGGTTTTAGGTTTAAAAAAAAAAAAAAAAAAAAAAAAAAAAAAAACATCCGATCGAGGTGGGGATTGAAATGATAGCGTTCTGGTCTCAAGTCGAACACTCTAGCATTGTGTCACACATTCTTGCCCGTTAATTCTGCATTTCGTTGATTTTGATAAAAGGGGCTAAATTTTCCAGGGTCTTATCTTGGCCCATGGCAGTAACGGATCTAAGGAAGGGGGCTAGGGGGCTGAAGCGCCCCCCCCCAAAAGTACTGACATTTTTAATTGAATATTACAGTTGTAAACTTTTCATTGACCTGGAATGGCATCTTGAAAAATCTTAGCCCCCCCCCCCTCCTAAAACTTAAATTCTGGATCCGTCACTGGCCAATGGGTTAGTTGTTTCACAAAATTTGCCCTTTACTCTATGTTTTCGACCATATTCTTTAATTTAAGCTAGATTTCAATAGGAATTTTACTGATTCGTACTTTCCTTGTGACTGAATGTATGGCAGCTCCAGGTTTTGGAGCAACTGAAATTCAATCGCAAAAAGTTGAAAACTAAAAAGTGTGGTTGAACCATATTATGGTATTTCTTATAACTTTACTCCATATAGTGGTTCAGGTTTGAACTGAAATTTTTGACAATGTATTAAGTGAATATCTGTAAAAAAGATTAAAAAAAATGCGAATTATACTGAAACTTTAGGTGTATAATAAAAATGCTATATTCATACTATTCAGCGAAAATAATCAATCATCATAAATGAAACTATTTACATAAATTTTAATATCACGACTATAGGTTGAATGCTTTACACTGTACCCGCAATTTTTAACGTTAATATAAATTTCTAAAAATTGATTTCCTCAAAGAAGCATTAAACGGTTAAATTTAAATTTGGAAACATTTATCAATAATGAATGGGTTACATTGGTCAATGTAGAAGTTCGTTTTGAATGATTGAAAAATATCCCTCAAGCTTCACCTTTTAATATTTTTTGTAACATTTTCATAATCTGTGATACTAATTTTTATGAATATATTTAATTTAATTTTTAATTAATATATTACAATCATATTAATTCTATTAAACAGTATTAAATATGAAAAACCTAAGATACACAGATATATATATATTCAACATTAACTTTACCTTTAAATACATTGCGGCTTATTAAGTAATTAGTATCTTTCCATCGAATCGCTAATTTAAATATTTGCGATTGTGTCATTTGTGTAATAGGCTGCAATTTGAGGAAATTTCTCAAAGGAAATCAAATTTAAATATTTACATCAGGATTTATTATTATTATTTTGATTTTTTTCGGACTATTCAAATAAGTAAATCAAATATAAAGTTTTTGTATGTTTTTATCAAATTCTATTAAGTATTATACTTATGTAACTATATTTATAGCTTATTGAGGTATAGTTCTTTTTTCTTTTAATTGAATAAATGCTTTGTACTATTTATTTTTAAATTTTTGTTTTATATCGTTATAAAAGATCTACTTTGTTACAAAGCATTTTTTTTTTTTTTTATTCACATTCAGAGTTTTTTTTTTTTTTTTTTTCTCAAGAAACAGTTTTGAAAGTTTAATTACAGCATTTTTATGCATTATTATTTCTAAAATAAATTGCATTCCATTACACAAATTGCACTCTAAATAACTATGCTGCAACTTTAATTTATAAATATAGGAGTGTTCAGAGTAATTTGATTCGAGATGTGTATCCATGAGATGCGTAGGGACAGAAATGAGACAGGTACAAAGATAGAAACAACAATATTTAATGAGTGAAATGCATACAAAGTTTGTTAAAAAAAATCAATTATGTCGTTTAGGCAGGCGTCCCATTGCTTAGGAAGGTTACGAATTCCGTCCATGAAGAACGATGTCGGTTGATCATGGAACCAGTTCAGAACTGCAGCCTATACCTCATCGTCAGAGTGAAATCGTTGACCCATTAGGCCTTTCTTCAGCGTTCCAAAATGTGATAGTCGCAAGGCGACAGATCTGGACTATAAGCTGGATGTTCCAGGACTTCCACTTTTTAAGGGCCAGTGCATCGACACAAACCTTGGGGACATGCAGCCTTGCATTGTCGTGCAGAATCATGAAACCTGACGACAGTATACCTTGACATTTGTTTTTGATAGCCTTATGCAGCTTATCAAGTGTTGGGTGTACCGTTGGACATTGATGGAGATATCCGGTCCCTTATATTCCAGTAATCCCTGCATGTCGAAAAAGCCGTCAGCATTACCTTTCCGGTTGACTTTGAAGTTTTGAATTTTTGGTCCTAGGTGAGCCGGGATGTTTCCATTGCATGCTGACGGACTTACCTTCCGGTTGGAAGTGGTAACACCAGGTTTCATATTCTGCCACTATGTGATGCGGAGAGTCATCATCGTCATCGCTGTAGCGCACCAAATGCTGTAAACTTAGGCCCATTCGCTGTTTCTTGTGGTGTTCAGACAGCATGCAGGGTACTCATTGCCAACAAAGTTTTCGATACTTCACAATGTTGGTGACAATATTGTGAACAGTACCGATGGAAACGTTGATTTCATTTGCGACGTCACGAATGTTTCGAAGTCGATTTCCCTTGATTGCATTGTCAATGTCTGTAATCATCTTCTCCGTCACAATCTTGTGCGCTTGACCGGACCGCGGCAAATCCGATGTCTCCTGTCGACCGTCGCTAAGCATTCTCTCCCACCTCGTCACCGTGAGCTTCGACACACATGTGTCACTATACACAGCCAGCATTCTGCGATGAATATCCACCGACTTACACTCTTCCAGTTTAAAAAAAAAAAAAATCTTAATTACAGCTCGCTGATCTGTTATGAACGCAGTTGCATCCACACCAGCTATTTGTAAATGAATGCCACGTCCTTACGAATGAATTTATCACAAATCTGCTTGCTCACGCGCATGCGTGGTACATACACCTTCACTATTGCGTTTGTGTCATGGAAATACATTCAAAACTGTTTGCATCCGATGCTTCGAATCACTTTCATTTGAACACGCCTCATATTAGACGATTTTTCAAAAAGCAAAGAATTTATTTTTCGTCTGCAGATACAATTTTTAAAATACATTTATATAATTTATCTTTATTTATTAATAAATAATTGATGGTAAAGTTAACATCTTTTAATTTAAAAAAAATGTACTGGGTGTCCCTGGATTCATGGGCCAAATTTTTAAGATAGGGTAAACACGTATACAAAAGTATTTTTTGTATATCTGTATGGGGTCGGAAATGAAAACCTTCAGCGAGCCCCGAACCCACTCTTCCACCACTTCAGTTTCTTTTAATTGTCAATTTTTCCTTTATATTTTAACTGGTATTTGTAGTTCATTTCACACACTTGCGATTGTGTTTTTACTTTTTTTATGCTGTTTTCTATGGATTTTCGCTTCTTTCCGCTGTTTTTTTTTTTTTTTTTTTTCATTCTAAAGTGTGGTGCATTTCTTGTTTTTTTTTTTTTTTTTTTTTTTTTTTTTTGACAACACTTTTATTTTCGACCTCATATTGCTCTGCTAAAAATGCTTGTGTATGTGTGTTTTACCTACATTAAAAGTTTGACCCATGAATTCAGGAATACCCTATGTTTATTACATTGAAGCTACGTTTGCAAATATATTGTTTGTACTGCATAATCTATTCTCAATAAACTTTAAAAATGTTTATTAAAAAATAAATAAATACATATATTTCCTAAGTAATTTTTGTTTCATTTACTTTTTAAGTTACTATGGGCAATTCGCAATGATCGATCTAAAACTCTACCTTTTAACCTTTTCAGTCGCAGTGTTCCCGCTGATGGAACACCTAATTTTAATTCTCAATTGCAAAAACTCATCCCGGAAATTTTTTAGCAAAAATTTACATTTATAACATAGCAGAAAAAAGCCTTTTTTTAGCGTGAAAATTTAAAATTTCTTCTATTTTAATTATGTACGTAAATTCCGGTGGCAGTGTAATTTAAATAATCCCAATTACCTTGCGCCGCAAAGGGTTAAAATACTCCGGAATAAATTGAAATGTTGGGATCTACGCAACTTTTACGAGTTTTTGTTGTCGATAATGTTTACTTATAAAGTGATTTATTTATTAAATTAAATATTATTTGAATTTAATGAGGTATGAAGGTTTCTCAAAAAATATGAAGGTTTCTCAACGAGAGAGGTTTAAAGTGTACATCGGCTACGGACACTTTTCTCTAAACTGGATGACAATACTGAGAAAAAAAAATATATCGCCTTCATCTAGAATGAATAAGTGAAAATTTTCTAAATCCCTTAACTAGAAATATAGATTTCCAAGCTATGCGCATTGGCACGCCAATAAACTGAATAGACAAAATGATCGAGAATTTCTAAACTATAGATTTCTAGATGGTGAAAAAATATTCTGAATATTTCGAATATTCCAATCTTTTGTATTGCGAGAAATTCACGCTTGATTTTCTAGAATAGGGTAATAAACCAAGATTATAGTTGTTGAAACCTGCCTCTTGTATTCTAATTTATTCGCAGAGATTTTTAAATAGCTTTGCCCTCCATAATATAAGCAAACGCTCTAGAATTCTAATAGGAGTTCTCTAGAAGTCGCTTTCAAAGGGAGTCTAGAATTTATAATAATGACATGGAACTATTTTTTCTTGAGACACAATTTAGATTATAGATATCAGTTACAGAATTTTTTCTCAGCGAATGATTTTTGTAGCAATATTTGGATTTATTGAATGGGATAAAGAAAAGTGATGTGTGACTGCAAGCTTCATAAAACATATTTGCATAGTTCTAGTTACACAGATTCAAATCTTATCTTCCAGAAAAATGAAATCTTCGGAAGGAAACAAATTTTACTTTATAAATGTACCAGTTGTATTAAAAGTTTATGTATAATTAATTGAATTTTTAAAAGGATATTGTTAATTTAAAAGCGTAAATTTTGTTTTTTTCTTATGATTTGTTTTCATGGGATTTTGGAAGTTCTTATTTTATTAAATGAGAAAAGGAAATAAAAATTATTACCATTTCAGTTATTATGAGTTATTTTACTAAATTTTAGTATTTATTTTCAGAATATTCTGTAATAGAAAAATGCATGATATAACAAAAGTCTACTATCTGAAAACATTAAAGCTTACTTTGTTTTTAAAATTTATTCATTCTAGAACTAATATTTTCTCTAGTTTCGACAAAAGTTCCAGTCAAGTAAAATAAGTACTCAGTTGTTTGAAATAACTTGTTGAAAGAAGATTGACAACAAATTAGCATAAGAAAAGCATTAGAGCAAGTTAAGTAACATTCTTGTAATCTATGCTGCGTAATTTTTCATAATACAGGTAATTTGGTGTCAAAAAACTTTTTATAAATTCATAATTATTCGATTTCCATTTATGCTAGAAAAGTAAATCTGGACATTCATCAAGTGAATAAGGATTACGATTTGTTTAAACCAGGGATCTTGATGCATGAATAATACATAGTTATCGACTTTCTCTAGCTTTCTTGGAAGATTCATTAGCATAAATTTTTAATATAAAATTTTAGAGCCGTTTTTCTACTAATTATCTATGTTTAAATATATTGGAAAATTATTATTTAAAAAAATAGTTATTATTGTTTAAACAAAAAAAAAAAAAAGTTTGAGACACTGACATTATAATTAAATATTTTGCTTAATAATTTTAAAGGATGAACAAACAGATATATATACACACACATTTATGTTTTCCATAATTCTTAAAACTCTTAATTTTTTTAAATTTTGGGAGACTTGGCCTCTTTCACTGAATACCATTGAAATTTTCATTAAAAAAATATTTCCATTTAATATTTATAAATTGGACTATATTATGTTTGTATAATAAAATATATATTTGAATAGCAATCCTTACAGTTTTTTATATACTTTTTGCACATTTGAAGTTTTTAAATTGCGTTTTTGCTGTTTGCATCTTTTCAAGAATTCAAGATCTTCAAATTGCTAAAATTATTTAAGAAAATCCTTAATGTTTTTTTTTTTTTTCGTATATTTAATAAAATCTGCCTAAAATAATTAGAAATGCGTGTTAATTTTTTTTTTTTTTTTTTTTTTTTTTTTTGCGAATTATTATACAAACATGCACTTTTCCCCCCCCAAAAACCTAATAAATACATTTCAAAATCCATCACTAATTCTTTTTAATAGGTTCTATTAAACATCCAAATAATATTAAGTCTTTTCTTAGTTATCTGTTGAAGATCACGAATTCGTGAAAAAATGCAAATAAATAAACGCAATATAAAGATCACAGATCTGTAAAGAAAATAAAATACCCGCCGTTTATTAAAATCACATTCATTTTGAGTCAAAGTAATTTTATAAAGCGGCTGATTTTTATATACGGCGAACGTCCTTGCACTCAAGAAAAGGGTATTACGTCCCTGAATTTGGAAAGAAATTTCAAAAGGTAATGAATAATGGAATTAATAAACAATAATGATTTTTGACAGATAATTAATTAATTTTTCCTTCCAAAGAAGTAAATTAAACACATGACAATTTCTGATACGCTTTCAATTTAGGAAGATCATAATTACTTTGCCTAAAGTTCACGCTTTTCTTTGAAATTTAAAATACTATTTCCATTTAAATCTTTTGCTTCTTAGTAATTTCAAAATAAGAACTAAAAATTGTCTTTTAATAATTTATAAAAATAAATAAATAAATGCTAATTAAATCAATTTTGCAACTTATTATCGTACTTTAAAGCAGACCTGTCCAACCCAAAACACTTGGTGGGCCGCATTAAAAATATATTTTATTCATTCGGGCCACACTGTATGTACAGTCATAAAAAAATCCCCCCCCTCCCTCCTTTACCGACTAATTCCGCCGTAAATTAATGTAGAGACTTGCGACTGGTGCCAATCGATTAGTAATAAGGCCTGGTTTAGACGGTTTAGTTAGATTTTGCTTAAGGGATGTATACATATTAAAACTGGCATCATCTTCTTTTTTTTTTTTTTTTTTTTTTTTTTTTTTTTAAGGCAACCCGCAATTTCGACAAGCTTTTTGGATTAAAAATTAGATGTCATTACCAATCGTTAGCATCAGCTGCTAGTTTCTATACGATGATTTACGGCGAAATTAGTCGGGGAGGAAATTATTTCTATTATTATTATTATTATTTTATGACTGTACATATGCATATGTGTATATATGTTTGTGAGTATATGATTCATGTATGTATATACATTTTTCGGAGAAGGGCAGGGTGAAAATTCGGAGAAGAACACATTAATTTAAATTATTTTCATTCATAAATTATTAATAGAATTGTAAAAAAAATTACGACTATATATTAAAACTATAATAAAAAGAATGAATAATGGATCTAATAACATTCCATTACAACAGTTCCTTATCTACCATAATCGTTGAAAGGTATTTTTGATTCGTTAACCAAAGTTGTCAAACTTTAAATATCGTTAGTCTCCTCGCGGGCCGCATGAAACTACGCGGTGGGCCGCGGGTTGGCCACCTCTGCTTTAAAGAATATGCTTCTTGAAATTGTTACAACGACAAGTGATGGGACTTGTATAATTTTTAACTATGCTGAAAATATTAAATTTTTGACAAATAATAGAAATAGTGGAAAAATTGCGTTGTTTTCTTTTCTTTTTTTATTTTAAAAATGAAATTCACAGTGTAAATACAAATTTGTTTAGTGTGCATAAATGACATTTTTGCTACTGCAAAGATTATATATATATATATATATTAGTTTATTAACCGGCGATGCTAATTTTATTAAGCGGCGGTTTAAAAAGCAGTTTATATTGATTTGATTCCGGTCCTTGCAATTTGATCAGATTAAGCGACTGATTTTATTAACCAGTGAATTTATTAAGCGGCGGCTACTGTATATTAACAAATCATAAGAATTGTTGCCTGAAGGTGTATTTTATTGAACAAATCTAGTATGGTTCAGTTTGTAAATATTAAATGGAAATATAAGCTTTTATATAAAATTTTCAGTGGTGCCAAGTCAAAGAAGCCAAATGCCCTTAAATATGAAATAAAAACATGTAAATATAAAAACACGTAGTTAATCGGTAAATTTTGAATTGAATAATATGTTAAAAAGTTTATATTTTTCTGTTACATTTCACTGAATTTCCAAGAACGTTTGCATTGATACGTAAAGTAGAATAATTTCTCTTCAGATTTCACTCTTTTATTCCATTTAAAAAATGAAGCACGATAAAAAACCTGTCCTTAATTTTCTAGTACTCATATTGATTAAAATAGCGAAGCATCGTGAGTTATTAATATTTACATTAGTTCACACTTTAATCAAAATATGAACTGTTTCAAAACTTACTTTAATCAAAATTTATGAACTGCTTCTCATTTGCCTGTTATACTAACTATACTGAATAACGTTTTCAATTTTAAAGTTTTGGAGTCATTATTTTAAATTCTGTAGATATAATTATTATTTATACATATACTTGATAAACAAAATCTCATATGTTTTTTCATAAAAAAAAAAAAATTCATAAATGCCCTATATAAATGGATGTACAATTTTCATTTTAGAAAATATGAAAAATGATTATTTTCTGTTAATGGCATTAAAAATGGTTTAGCAATAACATTGTATTCCTTCAGACAGTTTACAGTAAAACACGATCTTATATTTAGCGACCTTTAGGAAATATTTGATATTTTAAAAACAAAAACATTTTTATACATTTTTTCTGATAATAGTAATACATTTTAATTTTTTGAATGCATACAGGGTGTTTATAAAGTCCCGGACCCATTTTGATGTTTAATAACTCATAAAATAATAAAGATAGATTAAAATTAATAACATAAATGGTTAGATAGACTCAAAAAGTTTCATGACCCTTGTCAATGAATTTCCACGTGTGCCCCCTTCGTCGCACGGAGAATATCAGGTCGATAGTCAATTTCACGCCAGGTAGCGGCAAGCATGTCGGCATCCGCAGAGGCTATTGCGGTTGTGATTCTGACTTTTAGGTCATCAATGTTCGACACTCTCCTCCTGTAAACATTGTCCTTTACAAATCTCCAAAGGAAAAAGTCCAGCGGCGTTATATTAGGTGGCCAAGGAATTGGACCTCCTCGCCCGATCCATCTTCCTGGAAAATGGTCATTCAAAGAACTACGAACGATGGTACCCCAATGAGGTGGTGCACCATCTTGTTGCAAAAAGACATGTGGCTGAAGCTCTTCTAGTTGTGGAAATACGAAGTTTTCCAACATGTCTAAGTATACGACTGATGAGACCGTCTTTTCCGTAAAAAAGAAAGGCCCAATGACTCGGTCGTGCATTAGTTCACACCACACATTAACCTTTGGGGAATCCCTTTGTGCCTCACGGTACTCATGGGGATTTTCATATCCCCATATGCGCACATTATGGCGATTAACAATGCCAGAAACATGAAAAGATGCTTCGTCGGAGAACATTATGCGCTTCAGAAAATCAGCATCATCTTCTATTCTCCTTATCATATCTGTTGCAAAGGCCATCCTCCTAGGCCTATCGTCCGGTTCCAAAACATGAACAATTTGAACTTTGTATGCATGCAGTCTTAATTTTTTCTTAATAACCTTGTACACCGTCAAAATTGGCATATCCATTTCTCTTGCCGCTGATCTCACAGATCTTCTAGGATTGTGTAAAAATGTCTCTCTGACACGGTCAACATCAAAATCACTTGTGCAGGGACGTCCCTAACGTATCTTATCCGCGATACTTCTAGTTTCTAGAAAATTATTTTTCCACCGCAAGATGTTGCTTTTGGATGGAGGATCTTTTTGGTAAATTCTTCTGCAATTTTTCTGTGCTTGCACTATCGATTTCGTTTCTATGTACCACCATAAAATCTGTGCTTTCTCTTGTGGTGTATGCATTCTCCTTAATATCCGCTCGAATAAAACATCACATACAAAAGTACTACATAGAACAAACACATCAAAAGTAAACATAACATTTAATAGTTGCCAAAAACAAAAGAGAGAAAAATGCAATTAATAAGCAGACGATATTTAGAAAAGTACAGATATTTAGACTGGAAAATGAAATTATCTGAAATTAACCACACGCGCAGACGATATTTACAAAAGTAAAGATATTCAAACCTGAAAGGAAAATATATGAGTTATTCCATCAATAAATGCCATAAGTTTGTTTATATTTTCATTATTTTATGAGTTATTAAACATCAAAATGGGTCCGGGACTTTATAAACACCCTGTATATTAAGGGAACAAAAAGCGTAATAAGTTAGTTGAAGTATAGAAAATTGAGTAAATATATATTTTACATAGACTAGTTTATTGGTAAATGTTTAAACGAATAAATAAGTAAGAGAAATAGAGAAAGGCGAAGATATTTTGTGTACAACCAACTTCATTTGCTAAATTCGCAAAAGAAATTATTACTAATGTTTTGAATATCATTTATAATCTTGATGTAACTCGATATTATATGTATTAACTGTTTGTTGATCGTCAAAACTTGACGAGTTAATGGTGTTTAAACTTAAATTATCTTACAATATACCAGTGTAAAACCACTGCTTCTTCAGAATGTTTATTCAGAAAGTAAAATAGCAATCATATTATCAAGAGAACTTTTAAATAAAACTATTTCTATCTGTTACAAAAACAAAATGACGTGACGACACACACAATAAATAAATAAATAAATAAATAAATAAACGCTATCGATTAGCTATTGCCGGCACAAAACATTTTGTTGAGATATTATAAAAATTGGTGTGGAAAACAAAGTATATCATCGTATAGTGGCTCCTTTACATTAATGTAATATTATTTTAATATTTAATTTGTTCAAGCTAAAATCTAAATTTCTTTATAATATATTTAATTTTAAGCAACGGGAAAAAAAAATATATTAAAAGATCATTGGCGTTTAAATTGATATAAGCAGAGGTTTTTATTCTTCAAATTAGACAATATGTAAAATAATATATTTATACTACAAAGCCTGAAAACAAAATATCGAGCTTATACTACTAAAATGCAATTTCGATAATTTAAAAATAAGCGTCAAACTTAAACGAATTTAAAACTATGATGAATAAAAATTATAACATTTTATGATGGAAAGATTCTGACATTCTTAGTCTATAGTCCTTTATTCTTAGTTAAAATGAACACTTAAGTACAAAAAATAACTATTATATTCAAGCAGTCCACATACACTGATAACGATCCGTGATTGCGTTAATATGTTACCCTTCGAATGAATCGGGTGAGTTGAGTTGTTCGTGTTTGTATTGTGCATTCTTCTAATAACAGTCTGATTCTTATTTCTGATTGGTTAAAAGATTTCATTAATGCTCAGATATTCCCATTTTATCTTTAAAAAGAATTTTGTGCTTCAATATATAAGATAATACATATTTTGTATGATAACAAGTATGAATAATAAATATCTGGTTTACCTCCATTATTATCTTTTTTTTTTTTTTTTTTACTATTTTAACGCTACTTTTTTCTTTCGTTCTTTCTTTTTTTTTTTTTTCCTTTTCTTTTTTTTTCGCTAATTATCATATTGAACTATTCAAATCATATAACATTTATTCAGAATTAAATAAACTTATAAAAGAAGATATCTGGTGTAATGAAGGAGGTAATGAAAAATAATTTCTAAGTATATCTATATCTTTCTTTGAACAATATGTTTTAGCAGATAAGATTAGCTCATTAACTTATAATAAATTTAATAAGTTGACAACTTCTTTGAAATTTAACGCTAATTAGCGAAATTTTCTTAATTTGTAAAAACTGTTTCGAATTTTCGTATCATTAACACAATTATCTCAGTAAATTATTTTCTTTAGACGATGATAAAAATTAAGGCTCAGTTGAGAATTAATTATACATTCAAAGATTATAAGAAAACGGATCTAGGTAATTTTCATAAATTACTATAATTATTATTTTACCTCGCTTAATATACTTTTAAATCTGTAAAATCATATAAAAAGAAATTACCGTCATATAGTATAGTTGTTCATGCAAAATTTATTTTAGAAAATGATCATGATATATTTTTTACTTATTTAATCTTCAAATATTTCCTTCTCATAATTGTAAATGAAGAAAGCTAATTAAGAAAAATGTACGACAATAAATTTAAATTCAGTTACTGTGAAAGTTTCCATTTGGTTTATTTACGAGTTTCCATAAATTCAAATTAAATAACTTCCAACAATAATTTCAATTAATTATAAACTTGAATGTGAATAATTAATCTTTATAAATTTGGATTTAACCTTTTAATGATGGTCTGGGGACATGCCCTCTTTATTTTGATCATCCACGGGGTGAAGGATTTGGTTGTAGACTGTCTTTCCCGCTTCAGTGGGCGCATTCGAAAGTATTTCTCGGTCACTTCCCGAGTTGGGAAATGACGTCACGCGGGAAGTTCGGGAAATTAGAACTACCATATAGGAGCCTTACGAAAAATGACCGAGATATAACTACTTCCGTACACATCTCATCTTCCCGGGGAAAAAATATATAAACAAACAGGGCTCCTATATGGTAGTTCTCATTTCCCCAACTTCCCGCGTGACGTCATTTCCCAACTCGGGAAGTGACCGGGAAATACTTTCGAATGCGCCCAGTGATTCCCAGAAGTGTTATTTGGGATGATAACATGGAGAAAATTGGGGACATGACGGATTTTACGTGCATCATCCTTTATTAATGTACAGTATTAATTAATTCATAAAACAATGTTAAGTACACTAATAAAAATTTTACCGTTGGATTTCAAGAAAAATGTTGCCAGAAAAGACTCCTGCATATTGCATCTTCCTGTAACA
Organism: Salticus scenicus; assembly: GCA_963930645.1. NCBI lineage: Eukaryota > Metazoa > Arthropoda > Arachnida > Araneae > Salticidae > Salticus > Salticus scenicus. The sequence continues at coordinate 338,085,534 of OZ005652.1, read as the reverse complement.
TTACAATATGTACCATCATCTATTTAGATTATATTAGGCCGTAAATGACTGTACAGACCATTGCAAATTTATCCAGATATTGTGATCCACCATATGATCACAGATTATTGTCGCAAATAGTAGTGATTTATAAAAACAGCCCATGATATACTGTTGTAAATTTTAAAAGTCTGTATTTCATTACCTTCTTGATTTTATATAACAGTTGGAGAGAGTCTAATAATGAAACAATTATCAGTTACGTTATAATAATTGACAATTAGTAGGAAATCGTAATATTTAATGCAATATAATTACTGTATACTTATGCAGTGAAAACTGTAAAGCAACAACTATTTTTTAGACTGTATAACGGATAACATAGTATTACCAATAGAACTTATTTGAATAAATTAACATTAAGGGGTATACTCAGTTAGAAAGCCGAAAAAAGACGTTTATATATATATATATGTGTGTGTGTGTGTGTGTGTGTGTGAAAAGATATTTTATTTTACAAAAACCAAAAGTATTGATACATTTAGCGGCAACATCTAAGTTTATAATGGCACTAATGATTTGTAAAAATATTGATCTGGCGTGCTCCTGCAGACGATCGCCTGAAGGTCTTCCAAAAAAAGGTGTTCTGCGATGACCACGATTTCTCTGGTGTAGTTTATCTGAAATCAAAAAACCAAAAATATTCTTTTAGTGGATAGATAAAACTAGGTATTGATCGAAGGAATAATCGAAATTTTAATTTTTGACAAAAGGGCGGCTTCGTAAAAAAAAAAAAAAAAAAAAAAAAAAAAAAAAAAAAAAAAATCGAATTTTCGATTAAAATAGCCACGTATTTTTTTTAATAGAAATAATTATCCTAAATCTTATTCCTTCGATTAATACCTGATGAATATATCTGAGAAGGTTGTGTTAAAATTTCAAACCGATCGGTTGAGCTGTTTTCTAGAAATCTTGGTCATCGACTTGGAAAACATAGTTTTAAAAAAAAAAGCGTTTACATTTTCGGAAGAAATTTACACAGATAAATATTACTTACATGGAGTAATCTATTCCAGGGCCATGTAGCATCAGCAGCTTCTAATACTTCAAGTTGATGTTGTCTTCGAGCCATTCTTCCCTCTCGCGTACTCCCATGCGCTCTCAAGTCAAAGATCGTGACGCGCTCTGCATCCTCGTTCTTGACAAATGCATAGGCATTAGGCCCAGTTGATAGTCCTACTACATTCATGTAGTATAAAATTGAAGTTGTTCCTTCAGTGAAGATCCTGTCAGCGATGTAAGTTACTATTTCAACAATTTTTGAGCCACACGGAACGATTTTTGAAGTTATTTTCCATATCAACTGATTGTAGCTCTCATTGTTGTTTTGATTAAAACCACCAACACATCTTTTCAATAATTTTTTATCACAAATGTCTGTATAAATTGGAAAGATAGCTTCAATAACATCAGGTGGTAAAGACAGATAATCATATTTATAAGAATATTACGTGTCTGAAGCTCGCGCTCGCTGCCAACAACATCATGACTCTTCTCCAGCCGGGCACCTTTCGTGTTGAGGATTTTCATGTGTTGAACAAGTAATAAGTTGCCTATATTGCATTATACACGTTTTCAACAGAATCACAGTGTCTTCTGATTGCCAAGCCATAATAAACCGTTAACTTATCTATCATTTTACCAGTGAATTTACCTTTATCGCCAAGTACTTTGTTTTGTATTTTTTTTATTACATTTATCTACAGTTTGAGTAATTTTATTTACACAATCGCGGAGTTTTGAACCCATTCTCTTTTAAACATGTCCAATACATTCTTTTTTGGCCGCTTCAATATCCCCGTAAGGCTCAGCTTTCAAAATCCCAGAGTAAGTTTTGGAGTCACAATCACCGATGTAATTTTTATAACGAACAGTAAATGTACTCATTGAACGCATGAACATTTCAACGACTGCATTGACTTCCATTTTTCCTGAAGAGCCTTTATGATTTGCAGAGCAATTATCTTTATGATCTTCTAGCCCATTGTTGTGCTCTTCAATATTCTTTGTCTTTGTCCAAATTCGCATTGTTTGCAGCACGAACTTTTTATAACAATATCGATCATTTTCCCTGTATAATATCCAATCAACGATATTACTCTGTATAAAGAAGTGTATCGTCGCTTTTTCCAGGTTCCATCGCCAGAAACTGTTAAATCGACACAATTTTCATCACCTTGATTTTCAGTAGTCGCATCTTTTTCTTCAGCCCAAGCTATTTCGAAAAGTTTCTTGGTGGCTACTTTTACACAAAAGTAAATATTTTCAGTTATTAAGTCATAGGTATTTTGCAACAAGAAAGCTGGCATGTCCATCAGTCCACAGAATTTAGCTGCACCTTTCAATCCTAGTCCGAGAATCCTCTTCACCAATGTAAATCGTCTGTTTATCTCATAAGAATGCTTGAAAAAAGGACTAGAGTTTATAGCACGAGACTTACACTTATCTCACAGCAAAACGACTTCAAAACCAAGACCTCGTTGTGAAGCTGTATCAAATTTTATCTGTCCGTCACAGGTTTTACATTTTACAAAATCACTTATTGCTGTAAACACTGTAATAAAGTTTAAAATTCTATATTCAATAGAAGAATCACGGGGAACTAAAATCTTTTTCTGTAGTTTGAATTTTTTAGCAGACGCACTAAAACTACTTTCATCTGTCTCTACTGTTTTAGGACTAAATACATCTATTCTTCTTTTAGGTCGTGATAGGCGCACTTTTTCAGTTGCTCTGTCTTTTCTACTACACTTGCGTGGCATTTTAATTGCGATTTTAAATCAATTTAACTGAATTAAAAACGCAACACTGAGAACAGAAAGTTAAAACTGAACACACGACTGCACAACATGGCAGAACTATTTGAAATGGTGTTCAATTATTTCGTAGAAGAAGTAACTCGATTTAGTCTTCAGGTATAAAATGACGTCTTTACAAATATGCGTATATCTCGGAAAATACTTATCGGATCGATTTGAAATTTTCAGGGAATATTATAAGTTAAATATACATTCCGGAAATGAAAAAAAAAAATAGATTTTTTGAAAATTTTAACTGCGTATAACCCCTTGAAGTAAATAAAATAAGCCAAATTTACAATGCATTAACAAAATTTGACACAGTAGTAAACGGCTGTGTTTTCATATAAATTTCACATACAGTGAAAATATCACAAAAATAATTCTTAATATTAACAAATAACATTTATTTTTAAATACTACTACTCATATGACGTAACGCACATTTTTTTCATCAGAAAAGCGATAAAAATCATAATGTTTAAGTAATGTTTTCCTAAATAATAATAATAATAATAAAAAGAAACCGATAAAAATTCAACGATAAATTAGGAATTGACAATACAGAAGATTGTCTATCCTTATCAAATTCCTTAATAAAATTAACCCGGTAGCACTCGCTGGGGTGACTGAGTCACCCCAGCAGGGACAATTTATTGGAATAGGTAGCCGGTTTCGAAAAATCGCCAACATGGCGCTCTTCTTATCGTGTCGAAAATTGCAAACCTCCACAGCCTACGTAAGTGAATGAGAGTTACGTGAAACAGAACGCTGAATACATGTGGATTAGACTAGAAAGGGTTTATTAGTGTCGCTCTAGAACTACATAGTGAGCTATTGGAGACAATATTGGTTTCAAGCCTAGATTGAAAATGCGTATGGAAACAATTTATTATACATACACATACATGTTTTAATTACATATATATATAATTTAAACATTATATATAAAATTTAATACACATAGGATTACATACAAACGGAACGCTTGCAATTTCGATGACGTAAATTTTGCAAGTTTTTTGCAAATATAGTCGGCAGCAAAAGTAACAGAGCACTAGCGAAAATTCCTATGTAAAAAAAGTACACTTAATGCAGATTTGTTAAATAAATCCTTGTCGAAACCTGTTTTTAGACTGACTAAGAACAGGATTCGACAAGAATTTATTTAACAAAACTGTATTAAGTGTACTTTTTTTATATAGGAATCTTTGCTAGTGTTTGGAAACTTGTTACCGACTGTACTATCAAAATTTCCATCCTCCACGGAGGAGACAGATCATCCCAGAGATTCATTTTGAATGATCGTCATAAAAGAATTTCAGGTAAAATACTTTCCAGTCCAACTACAACGAAGCCATAATTTCGATAAAACTTGTAATTCTATATAAAGTCACATTTCCATTTCGAACTTCCTTTGTAATGTTCTAATTTCATTTAATACCTTCATTTAACCATCAGAACAATTCAAACTAAGCAAACCTATACAGATTTCATATGACAGACGTTCATTTCAAAATACACTTTCAACACTATTCCATAAATATGATGCATTTACTAAATCTGTTTGCGAAGAAAACGATGACGTAAACTGAACAGAAGGAAGAACCAACACGAGAGTTTGTTTTCGCTGACGAGTTAGCACAGTAATGGCATGAGGCAGATCCAACTGAATTCCAACTTTTCGAGAGCTAGTGCGCGCCTTCCACCGGGTTAATAATAATAATAATAAAGAGAGATAATGCTTTGTTGTATATTGTCTGACATATTATATGAACACACATCTAAAACAAGAACCACGATCAATATTTGTTATATACTTCTACAAATGACTTTTTAATATGACAGAAATATGATGTCCAACATTTTTTCCCATAAAATACTAATGGCGACGTTTTATCCATAGATTGAGACTAATATTCCTCTATACTAAAAAAAAAAAAAAAAAAAAAAAAAAATTAGAAATTTTAACCTCTAAACTTTTATTAAATTATTTATTTTAATTTATAAATGTTGCCAAAAAAATTTACGAGTTAATTGATTTTTCGACATATAATAAAATATATTTTCACGCGAATGATAATAAAAATATCTTTTTCCATAGTGTTTGTTTCGATACTGATTATTATTCATTTTCTTTTCTTTTCTTTTTCTTAAAAAGAAAAAAAAAAAAAAAAAAAAAAAAAAAAAAGATTTTGATAAAATTCTGGCAGAATTTAGTTTAGGACGGAGAACTATTAGTTTTTTTTTTTTTTTTTTTTTTTTTTTTTTTGGACTGAGGGCCTATTAGTCTCAATCTGGGATTTTTGCGTTGTCGATTTCGATAGTTGGACATTTCTCGAAATCTAAAATTTATCGAAAATATAATTGAATAATTTGAAAGCGATGTTATAATTTGAAAAAAAAAAAAACTAATAGTCCTCCGTCCTAAACTAAATTCTGCTTTTGCAAGAATTTCATCAAAATCTTTTTGATTATTATTATTTTTATTGAAAGAAAAAGAAAAGAAAATTAATAATAATCAGTATCGTTACAAGCGATATCGAAAAAGTTTTTTTTAATAATTTTGAATTAGGAAATAAAAAGTGCGCGTGAAATAATATGAAGTAAAAATAAGTAAAAAAATGAATTTAATGATTTAATGTTTTTGTTTTTGTTGTTTTTCGGGGGCTGCTCATGCATATAAAAAATGGATATTAAAACGAGTCGAAGAAGGAAGCGAAATAAGTAATGAGTTACATTACGATAAATACGATATATAATGTGATACGATATATTAGACCTATCGTCCAGGCTTAGTAGGCATTTTCGTTGAAAGAAATAGTTTGTTCGTTCGGTGCAACTTGCACATTAGTCCCGTGAGGTACAACTTTTACATTAGTCCTTTGAGGTACAACTTTCACTTTAGTCCCGTCAGGTACAACTTGCACATTAGTCCCCTTTAAATATAGTGACCAGCGAAGCTGGCAAAGCATTCGTTGATTCACTACCTCAATTGATTTTTTTTTTTTTTTTTTAATTATAACATTGCTTTTAAATTATTCAGTTATATTTTCTACAAATTTTAGATTTCGATAAAGGTCCAACTATCGAAAAATGACACCGCAAAAATCGCAGATTGTGACTAATAGTCCTCAGTCCTAATAATAATAATAATAATAAAGAATCGAAAACCAAAGTTGTTTACTATTCTCAAATTATACCTTATATTAAATGTATAGTATATTTTTCCTTCACAGCTATATCGAAAGATCATTTTTATTTAAAACGTGCGTACATCACATTATATTCCATGCAGTATGCACTATCGACAAATAAGTATTTGGATACTTTCGAATTTAAACGTTTTGGCAAATATCTACAAAAGTTCTTGAAGAATCATCTTAAAATTTCCATAGTGTAAAGAACATGTTACCCCTCATATAGTTCAGCAAAAGTTGTATCCTGAAGAGGAAAGGGGGAGCATTAAAAAATAAATATAAATAAAAATGTTTTGGATCAACCTGTAAAAAACTATGCTTTAAATGCGTTTTGGCATGTGATTATGAAGATTTTTCTTATTATGTATATAAATTTGTATGAGACTACCACATGTATACATGGAAATATAACGGATTTTTTAAAACAATCAAAAAAAAAACTTTTTTAAATATAACATGTAAGGTATTAGTACAAAGTCATTTTTAGTAAAATTAGCATACTACATTAGACACAGCATACTGCAATCAGAATGCAATGTTCTTTTTAGGACTGAGGGCCTATTAGTCTCAATCTGGGATTTTTGCGTTGTCGATTTCGATAGTTGGACATTTGTCGAAATCTAAAATTTATCGAAAATCTAATTGAATAATTTGAAAGCGATGTTATAATTTGAAAAAAGAAAAAATAATAATAATAATAGTCCTCCGTCCTAAACTAAATTCTGCTTTTGCCAGAATTTCATCAAAATTATTAATTTTTATTATTATTGAAAGAAAAAGAAAAGAAAATTAATAATAATCAGTATAGTTACAAGCGATATCGAAAGAGTTTTTTTTAATAATTTTGAATTAGGAAATAAAAAGTGCGCGTGAAATAATATGAAATAAAAATAAGTAAAAAAATGAATTTAATGATTTAATGTTTTTGTTTTTCGGGGGCTGCTCATGCATATAAAAAATGCGTATTAAAACGAGTCGAAGAAGGAAGCGAAATAAGTATTGAGTTATATTACGATAAATACGATATATAATATGATACGATATATTAAACCTATCGTCCAGGGTTAGTATGCATTTTCGTTGAAAGAAATAGTTTGTTCGTTCGGTGCAACTTGCACATTAGTCCCGTGCGGTACAACTTTCGCATTAGCCCCTTGAGGCACAACTTTCACTTTAGTCCCGTGAGGTACAACTTTCACATTAGTCCCTTGAGGTACAACTTTCACTTTAGTCCCGTCAGGTACAACTTGCACATTAGACCCCTTTAAATATAGTGATTTTTTTTTTTTTTTTTTTTTTTTTTTTTTTTTTTTTTTTAAGAATACAAGCATTAAACAATAAACTACAAATACTAAACTTGAATCTCATTTTTTATTTATTTATTTTCTTTTCGACATTCAAGTTGTAATACTACAAACAATGGCGTCGCAAAATCGTATAAAGAAATAGTAAGACCTGTCGTACTAATAAATAATATTAATTGTGAAATATAAATAATAATAACCAAAACTCGAATATTTTTTTAAATATTTCATTTATTTATTGTTATTATATATATATCTTGTTTATGAATTTAACCCGGGAATAAATAATGATCCTTTGAATCGCAACTGATAAAACTCGCCAAATACACTGATGGAAAAAAAAAATCCCAACACCAGGAAGGAGCTGATCTAGATAACCGAAATTTGGTAGGCGTGTTTATACATCTGAAAGATGACGTTGATTCAAATTTCGAACTACGTGCATAAGTGTAGCGCTAGTAGCGACACTATGAACATGCAAATGAGGTTTGCTTTAAATAAGCGCTGTAAGGTTCGTGATCGTTATTTACAGTTGAAATTTGACGTAGTGGGTTAATGTTTAGTCAAGGATGCCTCTAAGAAGACGAAGAAGCCATTATCAACAGCTCACTGAGTTTGAACGAGGTCGTGTAGTAGGGCTACGAGAAGGTGGGTTTTCTTTCCGCGATATTGCAGAAAGACTTGGCAGGAATGTATCCACTGTGAATGAGTGTTGGCAGCAGTGGTCAAGGGAAGGTACTCCCTCAAGAAGACCGGGTTCCGGGCGGCCACGTGGTACTACTGAGAGGGAAGATGCCATGTTCGGCGTATGGCTGTGGCTAATCGTACTGCGTCTGCAGCTGAAATTCGAGCTGCAGTTGGCACCACAGTGACAGATGATGATGATGAGATGAGATGAGAATTACTAGCGGGCCAACTCACCGGTAGATTTTGAGTCTACGGCTTCGCCAGAAAAAACCTATAAAGGTTCCCATCTCTTAACCAGCGGGACCACGGGCAGTGGCACGGGCAAAGAACCGCCCGCGGGGAAGGAAGAACTCCCCTCGCCCACCTGAACTAGAATGCTCTCCGGCGGGTGTGCTAGGCCGGGTGCCAGGAAAATCCACTTGAGCCTATTAGAGGAACAAGGCCTGGCGGTGAAGAGAAGGCTGCAGTGGTCGAGGGACGCACTCAGATGCCTCGTGCCATCGAGTCTGATCCCCATCAAACAACAACCTTTTACTTTACGAGCGACGAGTGGTTGTGGCCCCCCAGGCCAAAAAGGCATAGAGCACAGTTCAACGCGGGTGACCACCTGTCCACCCGACATGCTTCTCGGCCGCGCTGCCTCGTTAGTTCACCAGTCATGCTGGCTATCCAGGGGCACCGACTCGGAGGTGAGGTCAGCCGCCGCAACTAGCTCCCAGCTACCTGAGTGGCAGCCCGGGGCCAGGAACCCCCCACCACAGTGACACAACGAACTGTTACAAATCGGTTACTTCAAGGACAGCTCCGAGCCAGACGCCCTGTAGCGTGCATTCCACTGACTCCAAACCACTGCCGTTTGCGACGTGAGTGGTGTCAAGCTAGAGCTCATTGGAGGACGGAGTGGAGATCTGTTGTGTTTTCTGATGAAAGCCGGTTCTGCCTTGGTCGCAGTGATAGCCGTGTGTTGGTTAGAAGGAGGCCAGGTGAACGCCTGCTAGCGACCTGTCTGTGGCCGAGACACACAGGGCCTACTCCTAGAGTTATGGTTTGGGGAGCAATTTCGTATGACAGCAGGAGCACTCTCGTGGTTATCCCACGCACCCTGACTGCAAATTTGTACGTCAGTCTAGTGATACGACCTGTTGTTCTGCCATTCATGAACAGCATTCAAGGGGGTGTTTTTCAACAGGATAACGCTCGCCCTCATACCGCTGTTGTAACCCAACATGCTCTACAGAGTGTCGACATGTTGCCTTGGTCTGCTAGATCACCAGATCTTTCTCCAATCGAGCACGTATAGGACATCATTGGACGTCAACTCCAGCGTCATCCACAACCAGCATTAACCGTCCCTGCATTGACCGCCCAAGTGCAACAGGCATGGAACTCCATCCCACAAACTGATATCCGACACCTGTACAACACAATGCATGCACGTTTGCATGCTTGCATTCAAAATTCTGGCGGTTACACCGGTTACTAATGTACCAACATTTCACATTTGAAATGGCTCTTCTTGCCAATGGCTCTATGTGTGATCTTGAAACTTTAATCAATTAAATATGTTACCTAGACAAATGTATTGCTGAAATTTCATTACTCTACAATAATTTTTTCTTGGTGTTGGGACTTTTTTTCCATCAGTGTAGTATAACTGTCTGCAAATGGAAAAGTATCCAAAAATATTTAGAACAGTCTTTAATAATATGTTCTATGATAAGAAGATTCAGTATCATATATTTTAGAAAAGAAACGGGATAATTTAACGATATAACGTCTCTGATCCGATTTCTACTTGATTCATCGTGCTTATATCTAGTGTAGGAGGCAATCAAGAGACTTTTATTAAAGAGACAGCCAATTTCATTTTAACTTTGGAGTGAAGAGGTGCGTAGGGGTAAGAAAGAACTCACTAATAAACTTAAACTAAGTAATTTTAAACTATCATAAAAAGAATATAGCTCACTACTTGCAGCTTACAAATACTAATAGTTGAATTCACCGAGGACTGTTGAGAGCGAAGAAAAACATTTGTCTCATTAGCGATAGCACATCAAAATATTGGTCGTCAATAACACCTTCATCATTTCCACTATCCACACACATTATTCCTATCTCCAATAATACAAATATCGGCACAACACATTACACATCCAACGACATAACTCCAACGACACTCCAATGCTCCATTAGTTGCTCTATTGAAAGTTCTCAAAAATAGAAAATACGATTCACTTCATTTTACTAAACTACTTCTTTAAAGACTCTCCACGTTCAAATCTTAAACATCTTTCAGGATCTAAGTAGGTCTATTTTCAATTTATCCAGCTAACTACCCAATAACTAGACACTCTATGCTAACCTAAATTCACCTCTGCTCGACAATTTCAACTAGCTATCTCACCCACAATGTCGTGAAACTCTGCTGGATCCAGCTAGAAACTTTCCCAATCTCAAACATCATTCTATCCCAACTCGACGCTATCACTTTACGCTACACTAGGTAACAAAAGTACCCGAACACTGACAGAAATTCCTATATAAAAAAAAGTAGAGTAAATACTGTTTTGTTAAATAAATGCTTGTCGAATCATTTTCTTAGTCAGTCTAAGAACATTATTAGACAAGGATTATTTAACAAAACAGTACTTATTCTACTTTTTTTATTTGTTACCGACTGTACTTTCAATACTGACTTCCTTCGGTGACCTTTACTTCTTTAACTCCACGCCACTCCTACCTTACAACGTAAACAATGAATTCATTGATTAATTCAAGCAAATTCCTATAATTATAGTATTCTTATTTTTGGTATATTCTATTGTAATAAGTTTTGTTTTTTATAATGAAATTATTTACTTATCATAATCTCTCTCTCTCTCTCTTTTATATATATATATCTTATAATTTAAATGGTATAAAGTTTATCAAATGCGAAACATTCGGAAGAAAATTCATTCAAATATTTTTGAGATTGCAAATAAATTTATTGAGGAAGATAATCGAAGATATTAAAATACAATAAAAAAAATAAAATTATTTATGCAGTATATATTTCCTTACTTTTCCCATGTCTAAAATGTTTTGTATTTTTGAGAAGTAGTAAAGAAAATTCTTTTTTATGTTATTGAACCTAACGATATTGTACTAAAGAAGTTCATTTTAAATTTAAATAAATGTTTTTGAATTCAAAAGGATGTTTGTAACTTTGCACAAATCGCTTCAAACAATTTGAAGCTAAATTTGCATACTAGATATTCAGATTGCTTTCAGCTTTATCTGTACATCTTTATATTCTTTTAAGGTAAGGCAGTCGTTTTCGAAAAAATCTGTCGTTAAAGAGTATTATCTAAGGAAAAACATAGAAGAAAGAATGTCTGTTTCTCACTGCTTTGAGAGTTTTGTACAATCGCATATCTCTTGAATATCATCATTTTACTTTAAAATTTGTACCTTTTATTTTTAGTTGTCCAGGATGCATTATATTATTTACAAAAACATGTTAGTAAATAAAAAAAAATAAAAATAAAAATTAACGCTTACATTTTATTATTATTATTGTTATTATTATTATTATTATTATTATTGAACATGCATTAGATTATAAAGGTAAGTATTTTAATCATGAAAAAAAATTGAGCATGCGATCTTGGTGTATTTATAGAGTTTAGGGTCCATCGAGTTTTTTTTTTTTTTTTTTTTTTTTTTTAACCTTGATGTTGTGTATGTGTGAGTAAAAAAAATAGCGTCAATTGCTCAAAGTTCGTAGGTATGTAATAGGTTACCGTCGTACGAGCTGTGTATATTTCGATGATTCTAGCTCTTATACTTTCAACCTCTTTTGAATATATAAATGAACTTTATGTTATTAGCCTCAATAAAACGTGATGTATGTAAATCATTTCATACTTCCTTGTGAAAGAACTAGAAATTAAACCCACATTTTCTCATGATGATGACACATTTGCAAAGCAATGTCACACATATAATTTTTTATATTTTAAAAAGTAATTTGAATTACATCAAAGAATGTACTTTAGATCTTTCAAAGATCGTAGTTTAAATTTTAGAACTTTAAATACTCGAAGTCTATTTTCCAAATGAAGATTTTGAAAGTTCATCTGTAATCACAATCAAGCCCCGATTGTAACAATGGAAGGAAGGAACAAAAGGAACTTCGGGGACAGTCTTCGCATCCATCACATATTAATTGATGCTCAGCTACGCAATCTGAGCGCTGAAACTGAACTCTTACAATGGTTCCATAAATATTATATTTCTACTCACCTTGTTTGGCCTTCGTAAATTTTATTTACAATAGAAATACATAACAAAATGCACTACACTACTCTTTCTGAAAATAAATTATGCATGATAAGCACTCATCAAAACACTTAAATATTGTATCTTTAAATGCATAATTATTATCAATAATATTAATATTCGTTTATCACATTTGGCTAAATATATTAGGCTAGGATAAGCAGACTTTCCATCAACAAAGTATCTTCAAAATAAGAATATTATGTATATGTTTTAATACTTTCCGTCATAATATTCATATTATTTCATTGAACTTATCAAATAAATTAGGAGAGAAACAACAGTAATATCATTCAGAATAAATCAGATCCAAATTAGTCAGTTTAGAATTACTTTAGTTGCAAGTCATCTTTAAATAACTCAGATGATTTCAGTATTCTAAAAAATTTCGTAAATTATATAAAAGTTATAAAAGCCAAAATATAGTTTATATATAAGTATATATATATAAAGCAACAGACAAGTTAAAACTCCATGAAACGAGTAATGCATTCACAGTCACAAGTGTAAGACAAGGCCACACAATTTCACCTAAACGGTTCAATGCATGACTTCAAGAAGTTTTCAAGAAACTAAATTAGGAAGAGGAGAAAGGCATAAAAATTGGTGGAGAATTTATAAATCACTTAAAATTGTCCGATGTCATTGTACTGCTTGTTTCTTCATTTGAGGATTTGCAAGAAATGCTTCGAGAAATAAACAAAGAAAGTAATCTCGTTAGATTGAAACTGGACCTCATTAAGACAAAAAATTGCATTAAATTTCCATTGAAGATCACTGTTGATATGGATGAATTTGAAACGGTATGCAGGGATTCTTATCTGTGACAAGTCCTTACGATGAACGCACACATCATGGAAGAAATTAAAAACAGGGTTAAATTTGCATGGAGAGCATTCGGAAGAGATAGAGAAATAGGGGATCTTCCAAAAGGGATCTTCCAATTTGTTTGAAATAAAAGTTTTTCATCAGAATATTTTGCATGTATTAATTTATGTTTCAGAAACTTACATTTTAACGTGTAATTCTATATAAAAGCTGTAAACAACCTAGAGAAGAATGGGCAGATACATGTTAGGATTCCAAGAGGCAATAAGCGAAACACGTTGATTAGGGAACAACCTGAAGGGAAAGTCAGTGGGTTTTTTGTAGAGTATAGAATTTAAAATACACCTGAGCTGGGCACCTTGCCAGAAGAAACGGTGATAGATGGATCACTTATTATGGAAGTTTTATTTTAGATACCGAGGAAGAGACCACAGTGTCGTTGGGAGGATTAAATTGACAAGTTTTGGGGAGTATGATAGGGAATAATTCTAGAAAACAAGACAGACCGGAACACCTAGGAGAGACTGTCATTCTGCAATGGATTGATAAAGTCTGACATTTTTTATGATGATATGTAAATTTGGCGCTCCGTGAAATTCAGGTGCCTCGAGACAATGCCCAATTTGCCCATATGACAATATGATCCTGCTTGCGATATGTAATAAACAAATACGTTTAGTATTATTATTAAGTATTGTTTGAAATAAATAATGAAAAACTCATATCTGCTTGCATGGTTTGTTGCTTTAACATTAAAAATAAATTTCGCATTGCTTTTTAAAAAAAAATTATGAATATATATATATATATATATATATATATATATATATTATTCTAAGCAAGCTAAAACTGTTTAGTAAATCCTATAAACAAAGATTTATTTTATTTTTATTTTTATTTATTTATTTATTTTTTTATGTGCAATATTAAATGTTTAACAAATTATTTAAATTTTGTAATTCAAATTTAATTTAAAGATATACGTTGTGATTCAATTTATCTCCAATCCTTTAATTTTTTTTTTTTTTAGAACTTACTATACTTAATTTTTGCGAACAAATACAATCATTCATAAAATTATATTTTTCTATATGACTACAGTTGTTTTATGCGTTAAATTTTAATCTTGCTACAATATGCATTTCTAATTATAAAAATAGTTAAATAGTGCAAAATTTTAAAATAAACACTGATATGTAAGTGCAGTTCCTTAATGCAGTTTACAATAATAATAAGTAAATATTTTTATCACATTCATAAGCATTTATAATTTTTATTTTATTTTATTTATTTATTTATTTTTCTGTGTGTGTGTGTGTGTAAGCTTTTTATCGAATGATTTTTATTAAAACAGCTCGTTTCTTATTGAAAAACTGTTAAAAAAGCTTCATTAAGACGAAATATCCTTGGCTAAAATATTGGCACCTGATTGGCAAGTTTGTCGTCCTCTAGAGACATTATTTGCGAATTCGGCGAAAAAAAACTTTATTATCAATATATCGATTATTCTCCAGCTCTAAATGAAATATTTCAAGAAAAAAACGGAAAATTTTGAAAATATGCTAGACTTATTATAGGATTCCATTTCGGAAGTCAGAGTTCAGTTGAAGCCAAGCGCCTAAAGTTTTAAGAGTTCCCTAATTGGGCCCATGTTAATGAATACAGTTTATGTGTGTGTTAAGATTATGATACAGTTCAAGCCATGATGTTTATGGTGTCAGCTATTTTTGAAGCTGTGTTTTCTGTTATATCTGAAGCTGATACTTGGTTGACAGATTTGTAATCTTCTGGTATATTCCGGAAATAAATTTTTAAACTTCTGCAAAATCTGTTATTCATTCATGGACAATTCATGAAATGCATGTACTTAACAAAATCTTCTCTTTAGCACATTACTGAATTTCTTGTATTAAATATTAGGGTAACTAGAATAGATGACCTTAGATGAGAGATGGTTAGTCTAAATATTTCCTAAATTTATTCGTAGATGGCAATATAAATGTTGTTTGTTGGATATAGTTCAATGAATTCATTCATTGAGACGTGCAATTGAGTTTTTTTATTATAAAAAGTAATCGAAATTTTAATGTTTATTTAATTTAGTTAGTATTGAATATTTTTGTTGAGTTAGATATCTGAATGTTTTGCAATAGCTACGTTACATTTTTGTTTACTACACGGAACTTTTAATACACATATATAATCCAATTTTTGCTTTTAAACCTAAAGTAAGGACGTTCAATGGCAGAGTGACTCTTTAAATTGGATGGCTATATAATCCAATTTTTGCTTTTAAACCTAAAACAAGGACGTTCAATGACAGAGTGACTCTTTAAATTGGATGGCTATCTGTTCTTCAATTTCAGGAGAAATGGCCACATGAAATCGAGGAAAAGGCCACCTTTAAAAACATCAGAAACTCATGATGTATCATCACCAAAAAAATTTCTTTAGGGTATTGCACTAGTTACCGATGTAACTATTACAAAAGCAGTTAGAAAACATACTAATGCTATTTATGGCACGTTTCATGGCAAATAGGTTGCTACGATTTGACATCACCATATAATAGTGAAAAACGTCCAGATAAAGTTGATAAAAAAGCTTAAAATCGTGAAAAAAGTATAAAATAAACGGAAGAAAACACAAAAATACGACACTTCCAGTAGCGAAAAAGATGAAATACATTTGAATTTATCAGATTCTACAGACTCCGATGGAAAGAAATTTGATTAGGATCACTGTGTTGATTGTGGAGATGAATACAATACCACAACCAATCCGAATGGCTGGATAAAATGCATAAGGTGCCTGAAGTGGTTCCATGAAAACTTTACAAACTGTATGAAGATCTTTACCCAATTAAGGTAACATTTTAAGAAAAATGAAGAATTGAAATTATGCTTCAAATTCTGTTTATTTGAATTTTATTCACTCATTTTCTGCGATATAATTACATATTTACAAATTGCTATATGTTTTTCATGATTAACTATATAAAATGTGTTAGTTTTTGTAATTTTAACTTCGCTTCTTTTTTCTTGAATTCGATGGCCATCTCTCCTCGACTTGAAACAGTGATGGTCATCTGCCATTTTAATTTTAATTTTTTTTTACCAGTTCTTGTTCTCAATATTTTATTATTTTTTGTCTGAAATATGATGAGCATAAATATAAAAATATTAAATATTCATTAATATTAGGACGGTTCATTAAAAAGTGGTGTAACTCCGTATTTTTAAAATATGTATATTTGTGCTTAATTGTATCACATTTAGTCACATCTTTTATTATAGAAAAGAAGAAACTCCAATAATTGCATAAAACCCCATAAATGGCGTTACTAGTTATTTTCAGAAAACTATAACTTCTACATATTCATTATAAAAAATGAAGTTTCTAAGTTACTTTAAATTATATTTAATATACTTTTTAAAGTCTTATAATTCTGAGTTGCATTAAAAACAAAATATCGATAACGTCTTCTGAAACTTGCCTTTTTTCTATACCCATATAAATTTACAAAAAGATCATTATTTTTAAAGCTCATTATTATTAAAAGCTCATTCAATTCATTTACAAGGATATAATTCACTTTTACAATGAACGACCCATTTCTGATATTTGCATTCTAAGAATTATTATTTCATCTTTGAAAACTATGTCGTCCATCTATCCTAGACTTATCCTATTTTTGCTGATATGTGCAGTAATTAAGACGTAATGAATCATTTATATCAAATTTTATCTTATAGTTTAGAATAATTTCAGTTTGAATAATTACAATTATAAGTGTTATATATCACACAAAAAATCAATCAATAAAATCATTGTAAATACATTTTATGATTTGCTATCGTAATTAGTCTTCATTTTGATTTAGTTAAGACCACAAAATATTATACCTGATGTAGACACTGGGATTTCATGCATGCATTTAAAAGTATGAGTAATCTTTTATTTTGTTCAATTTTTTATTATCAATTGCATTAACAAACATAGTTTTACTAAAAACAGAACATTATACAATAATTTTTTTACGACTAAAGTATGATTTTTCAAAAAGAAAACAACTTTATTTTGCTAATATTGGCTTCCCAAATAGCATTTGGTAATTTACGTTTTGGTATTCATAAAAAGTTTAAACTTATTATTGTTTTTATCTCGAAGTATTTTCCACATTTCTGCGCATGCTTTAAGGCCTGCTTGTAATTCCTTTCGAAAAAAAATATAATTAATAACCCTGTGCGTTTTTTGTTGAACTGTTTGCATTTTAAATTGTGGCGTCAATTGAATCACTTATGAAAAAAAGAAATATATTTTTTTATTAAAAAAATAATCAAGACACACCAATGGCCAAACGGTTTTGCTCTCTATGATAAAAGAGAATGTCTGGTTTGAACCTAATAGCTGTTCGGAATTTTTTATGGGTTTTTTCTAAAACTCGCCTGAATAATGGCTAGTACACTGAGAAAAAATTCTGTAACTGGCATATAGAATCTAAATTGTAGCTCTAGAAAAAATAGTTCCATGTCATCCTTATAAATTCTAGTCCCCTTTGAAAGCGAGTTCTGGAAACACCTATTAGAATTCTAGAGAGTTTGTCTATAGTATCGAGGTCAAACCTATTTGAAAGTATCTCCAAATAAATACGAATACAAGAAGCGGGTTTCAGCAACTATAATCTTGGTTTATGACCCAATTCTAGATAATCAAGCGAGAATTTCACGCCATACAAAAGATTCAGAATGTTGTTTCACAATCTAGAAATGTGTAGACTAGAAATTTATTCGTCTATTCAATTTATTGGCGTGCCTTATGCGCATAGCTTAAAAATCTATATTTCTATTTAGGGAATTTAAAAAATGGCCATTTATTCATTCTGGATGATGGCGGTATATTTTTATTTTCTCAGTGTACACATAAGAAAAACTGCCATTTAGGATATTTTATCCAAGCCTCGTTTACTTGGAAATGGCTATAAAGGTTTTGTTAAAAATTTGTGGTTAAAGGTTTCTTTTGCTGAAAATCTCGATTGGACTTATTCTGATCTTCAAGAAAATCAACATATAGTAGAAATTTGGCTTAGTCTTCAAGCACATTTCTTGAAACCAAGAAAGCCTCTCCGCAAGTTCTGACTCAACATGTCCAGTGTTAAAATAGGGGGATAGTCATCCGATTAAGGAAAATAAGCGATAACTGAGCGTTGAATACCTGGATGTTTGCCAAGGCACTCCTCCAAGTTACTGGACTCGTGTTCAGTGATTGTCTTAGGAAACGTGGTTACACTGTACTCGGAAATGGATGTAACGGTTCTGATTAAAGTTTGAGGTAAAGTGTTTTTTAGAGAACTAAAACAATGCATATACTCATCTTCTGAAAAGTTTGCGTTAAACCTTTAACTGCCAGTCGCAGATTATAATAAAAATTGGGTCTACTCGGAAATGGATAAGTATATTGATTTTGATAAAAGTTTGGGGTTAAATGCTTTTTAAGAAGTTAAAACGATTGTACATATCCTTATCTTCAGGAAAATTCACTTTTCCTGATAACCCTTTAATGTCCGGTCGCAATATATAGCATAACTTAGGTTTACTCGGAAATGGATATAATGATTTTGATAAAAGTTTGGGATTAAGTGCATTTTAGGCAGTTAAATCGATGGGACATATCCTCAACTTTAGAAAAAATTGTGTTCGCTGTTAACCCTTTATCCACGGGTTGCAAAATATAACAGAAACTGTGTTTACTCGGAAATGGTTATAACAACTTTGATGGAAGTTTGTGGTTAAGGAATTTTGGCGGGAAAAATCAATTAGACTTATCCTCACCATAAAGAAAAGTTACGTTTGCTTTTAACTAGCCTATTGTAAAATATCACAAAAATTGGGTTTATTCGAAAATGGATATAACGATTTTGAGAAAAGTTTGGGGTTAAATGTTTGTTGAAGTGAAAAACCAATTTGACTCATCCCCATTTTCAGGGAAATTTGCCCTCGTTGTTAAAACCTTTATCCGTCAGTTATAAAATATGTCAGAAATTGTGTTTACTCGGAAAAGAATTTGATGCTTTTTATAAAAATTTGGGATTAATGTTGCATTTGGGTAAATAAATTGATTAGACTTATCCTCATTATCAAGAAAATTGGCATTCAGTGTTTACCTTTCATCCACCGATTTCAAAATATAGCAAAAACTACGTTTGCTCGGAAATGAATGTCACAATTTTAATAAAATCTTATTATCTTTTTTTTTTTTTTTTTTTTTTTTTTTGAAAAGACAAAACCACTTGACTTATTTTTCGAAAAAGTAATTTTACAGTTGACCCCCACTCAACCCATTGCAAAATATGGCAGATACTAGATTCTCTGAAAAATAGCTCAAATGATTTTGATAAAATCTTAGGGTTAAATGTTTCTTAAGATGACTAATCCAACGGATTTATCCTCATCTTTATGAAAATCAGCCTTTACTGCTAGGCCTTTATCCATTACAAATTATGGAAGAATCTTGTTTTTCTCGGAAAATGATCGAACAATTTTATTAAAAACATAGGGTTAAGGGGTCTTCTTTTAAATGAGAAACCCATCTGTCACAATTTGATCTTCAGTAAAATTAGCTTCCACTACAGCATTAACCCTCACTCAACCGCAATAAAATATGGCAGAAACATGATTTTTATGGAAACCTGAAATACACTAATCTTCAGTATAATTAGCGTTTACTGGTAACTCGCAATCCATCGGGGAAAAACACGGCAGAAACTTGGTTTTCTTAGAAATCGCTGAAAGTATGTTGAATATATGTATATATATATAAGGTTAGAAATATTTATTTATTTATTTTATGTTATTTTATTTTATTTATTTTTATTTTATTTATTTTTTTATTTTATTTAATTTAATTAATTAATTTTTATTTATTTATTTATTTATTTTATTTTATTTTTTTTTTTTTTTGGGGGGGGGGATTTTATTTATATTTTGCTTTCGCAAATTTAGCCGCCCATGGTAATCTGTGGCTTGCCTGGAACAAAATACTGCATAAATCTGATTTTCTAAGAAACTTCTTGAATTATTTTCATTAAAACTTTTAAGAAGAGATTAAAGATAAAAATTCCATTTGAATTCTTCCTATCGCTATGGAAATTAGATTTCACTGGTAACCCGCTCTCTGCCTGGGACAAACAAATAAGAAATATATTTTCTAAAACAATTTACTATATTTACAACACGAATGATCGTTACAATAAAACCGATTGAACTCGATTACTAAGATATTAGATAGTTAAATTACAGCTGTGAAAGGGAATGTAAAATATCAAAGTCCAATGCCGTGATATACTGCAATGTAACAATTTTCCCATAATATATCGTGATATAAAAATAGTGGCACGAGTCGTTGAAATCTGAATTTTCGGCACTCATTCCTAGCACTTCTTGAAGAAAATATGAAATCGTAGAAGATAGTCTGTTTTGTTTAGTAAGTTTTAATCCATCTTTTTTTTTTAACAATTTTGAACAAAATGAATAAATGATAATTTTTGTGAGACTTTCACAGATTGAATGCTGATACAATTTTAGTTGATTTATCGTATGAAAGAAGAGTTGTGTAAAAATCTCCAAACTTCAAAAGATAAAATAGATGATGTAGATGTCAAGAAATGCAGCACTGAATGTTCTCAACAATGAAAAATGTTATTTATTTCACAATACGTTTATAAAAGTAGCATGTTTTCACAGATTTTAAAGAAGAAGAATGATAAAATAGCTTCAAGATTTTGATTTATTTGATAGTTTAGAAATATGGAAACTTCAAGCATTCAACATTAGCATAGCTACTTTGAAAATTAGACATCCTACTTAGATTTAAAATGAAGTTAAAAAGAAATTGTATTAAAAATAATTCATCTTAATAATTTATTTAAACAAGTGAAAACAAATGGTAGGTGTTAAATATTGATAAACATTAAATATTACATTTATTTACACTTTGGAATGTAGATTAAAAAATTAAAATCTAAAAAATGAAAAATTTTAACCATTATAGTAGACCTGAATCAAATGAAAATTAAAAATATACTAAATTACTTTTTTAATGCATGCAAGTTAAAAAAATAAAAATAAAAAATAAATAAAAAAATAAAATAAAATTGGTTTTCTAATTCATGCGGATATAGGATTTTATTTACTTTTCGATCATACTATTTAAGGAAACTACTGTAATCATGAAAAAACCGGATGTGAGATTTTGATGTATTTATACGTTTCGAGGTCTCCTGAGTTCATTTTTGCAATTTTTATGGTGATGTATGTATATGTGTAAGTAACCACATTAACATCTAAAACCTTCGTTAAATTATGCTGAATGTTGGTAAGTATGTTCTCCTTCATCATCGTACGAGTTGTATGGATTTTATTTAATGTAGTACGTTCTTTTACAGGCATAACAGAGGATCAGTATGACATATGGAATCAAATGATTTAATGTGCGATAGCATCTAAACTCCTTAGTCGGTTGAGCTGAAAATTTATAGGTATGTTATAGGGTCACCATCGCACGACATGTACATATTATTTGTAATATATTATATATAATTTGTACTATTAATTTGGTAAGTGTACAACTTCAAGTTTTTTTTTTTTTTTTTTTTTTGTGTGTGTGTGTGTGTGTGTGTGTGTATGTGTGTGTGTGTGTGTGTGTATGTGTGTGCGCGCGACAGCGTCTAAATGTCTTGTCCAATTGAGCAAAAAATTCGTACGCATATTATAGGTCATCATTGCACGAATATTTTAGATTTTAATGAGTGAAGGACTTATAATTTTTCACATATTTAGAATAAAGAATGTTTTATCCCTACATATTTTAGCTACGAATTATTCTTGAAGTGCTCTAGGATCTAGACTGAAGATATAAATAATCCATGAAGATATAAATAATTGGTGGATATGTGTTATGGTTATCACTGCGAGATTTAGATTAGTATAGGCCAAATACATATTTTTTACCAGTATAAAAAAAAGCAGAACTTTTATACACTGCAGTCTGTGGGCTCAAACTATTTAAAGTTCAGTTTGTAAAGTTAATTATTTTTTAAATACAAAAATGCAGACAAATATTCGATATTTCGGGATTTACGATTTATAGTTTTTATTTTTTTACAGAAATGCGCAAAAGAAGTTGCATATATTACGATTCATTAAAGAACATACAACTGGTAGAAAAATACTTAAACACCCTATTATTATTTTTTCTCTTTATTTATTTAAGGACTTCTCTCGTTTAAATTTATTTAATCATCCATTAATTACTAAATGTAAGGAATTCGAGAAAAATTACTGCACATTTTTTTATTTATCGAAATAATTATTTACACATCATTCCAAACTATGTATTTCTGAATAAATTAAAACAACATTGTTTTCAAGGAGTGAGGTTTAAAGACTATTGTAAGTAGGTAAGGTTTTTTTTAGCTATTGAAAATTTTTTACATAAAAAAAATAATAAAAACAAGAATTACGTGAGAATATGTTATATATTTTCATAAAAAGACATTATTTTAATTATATTTAAGAAAATCTAAATTTTCTATTTCTTTCACTTGAAAGTTTATGGTCATAATATGAATTTTCTAATTTAAATATTATTTCATCACACATTTCCTCTTGTCCCTTGGATTTCCATTTAAAAGAAATGTATAACTTCAAAAAACTAAAAATCTTGTTAATTATATTTCATCGAACATCCTGTTTTGTTTGATCCCAGTAAACTACATAATTACTTTTTCACCTCTCTACTCTTCATTATAAGACTTTTATTTTCGAACATATATTATGTAATGTAAATATCAGAAATTTCTAAAAGTCAATCACGAGGTTTTGAAATATTTATACATTTTAAGGTCATCTGGATTTATGTTTGCTGATTCTACGGTGTAATATGCATGTATATATATGCTTTTGTGTGTAAGTGAAAACTATAGCGTCAAAACGCTTTACTCGATTGAGTTAAACATTGGTAAATATGTTATAGATCCTCTTCGCACGACCTGCTCACACTTTTGTGGGTATGAAATTAAAAGTTCTTCTAGAAACTTTCGGCCTAATTTAGTATTAACTTCGGCTCCCATTTAAACGTGAAAAACTGACAAGCGTCTAAAGATGGGAGAGAGCTTTCCAGCAGAATTTGGCTCGCTCCTTTTGCCATCTAACGACATTCTTATTATCATAAATTTAGCTAACAATAGCAAATCTCACTCTATTTGAAATCTTTGTCGCTAGATATCAAAAGCAGTTACGACAAATTTTTCTCGAAAACTGCACCTGTCCCTAGATGATTTTTTAATTTTCGCGACCAACTGGTATTCGAAAATAATGATAAAGGCCAACTGTTTGAGAAATTATTTTTTATTATGTCCTATTTCAGAAATTATTTAAATAGCGTTAGCATTTGAACTCCATACTAGATTAAAGTTAAATTGGTTAAGCATGTTATAGGTCCTCATCGCAAAAAAAGTAGCGATTTTCATAAGCGCAGGAATTGTAGTTCATTTATAATGGAAAAAGTGGAATTCTAATCTAATATTTTTTTTATGGATTCAAACTACTTGATGTTCACTACAGTAATATTAAGTTGTTTCAAACATTGAAAAAATATTTTTTGTATACTATTCTAGTTATATCTATACTATATAAGTAGACTTATATAGTATAGGTTATTTATATATTAACCAATAGTTCTTTTACAAGGACGCATAAAATAATTCAAATACATTAAAAATTCCATTGTATACCATGCAGCATGGGGAGAAATACTCAAACATCCTATCGTTATTTCCCCTTAAGTAATTTTACAGATTTATTCTGTAATTTAAAACTATTTAACTATTTAACTACTTAACTAATCTCTAATTAATAAGTTGTGAGGTCGAGACTGTAGACCATCACCAAAGTTGGGACTGTCAAATCACTTCGTCGACAGTGACTCGGCGAAAGTCTTGGTCGGATGAGTTTTATGTCGACATGGTGCTGCAATGAAAGAATTAGGTGCTGAGAGTTAGATGAATTAGAAGTGAATTTAAAAGTATTGATTGAAATGAAGAGAAAGGAAGTTGTAGAATGTAGTATAAGATGGAGATTGTTTCGGGTAGATTAAAATAGTGAATTGGTAGTGGTAGAAAATTGTAGCGGATTAGTGTGTGAGGAGGTGGAGTAAAGAGTAATGTTGGTGGTGATAGTTTATGCGTATGTTAAGTGATGGTAGAGAAGTGTAGTGTTGTAGCGTAAAGTAAGAAAAGAATCTGTCGCGTCTAGGGAATCCAGCCGACAATTCTGGTGTGAGAATAGTTAGTGGTAACAGAGAGCAGCCGTCGACAAGATCAGTATTGGTGAGATAAGCTACCTTTTATTTTATGTTTTGTTAAAGTTATTTCCTGGAGTATATTGAGAGTTAAAATTGAGTTAGCCCAACACCCACCTTGAAATTAAGCATTAATAAACTGTGTTATTTTCCATTCAACTTTGCCTCGAGCTCTTCTTATTATCTAATTAAGTAATTAAGTTAATCTTTAGGATTAATAAGATTGAGGAATCGAGATTATGGCCCACTCGTATTCCTCACAAAGTGTTCGGAATGTTGAGTAAAGTCATTCTAAAATGTCATATTGTATTTCATTTCATTTTCTTTCTTTCTTTTTTTTTTAATATTTTTTTTATAAATTCAAATACAGATTAGAATAATTTGAAAGGTCACATATTGTCTCATTTTTGCTTGCTTCTTTTTATACTTTATAACTTTTGAGTGTTTCTGCTTTTATACAATACAAGAGAAATCTTCTTCTTCATAATTCGGGCCAATTTTGTTTGTGTATTTTACCACAAAAAAATTAATATAACTTTATTCAAAAAGCTATTTACTGAAATCTAAAAGATAGCATACTACCCTGATACACATACCAAATAATGCGTTTCAGTTAACCACTGAACACTGAACAAGTTGAAGTCATTTTGAGGTGGTAGACAATTGTGGTTATCATATTTATTTATTTATTTTATTTTATTTTATTATTTATTTATTTTTATATTTTGTCTTTATTCGAATAATAAAGTGCATAGTTTGTTTAGGTTATTTATTATGTATTAAGATATTTCAACTTCCTTATAATGTTTCTTATTTATACTTAATTTTTACACTTAAAGAACAGTCGTGGTCTAATACCTTGTTCCAAATCAAGTATTACGTTTTTATTCATGTTTACGTTAAGATTTTATTCATTGATATTCAATAGCATTTCTTTGCTTAATGTATATAAAAATGTAGTCTGACATACCTTGTCTAGCAACAATACTCTACGCATTCCTTTACAATAGTTATTAACAAGAGCGCCTAGTAATTAGTAGCATTTAAACTCAGTGTTTATTTATGAAGAGCCAAATCTTCTTTAAGTAACAATTTTGAATCTTTTAATGATATATTTTTGTGTTTTATTATTATTATTATTATTATTATTATTATTATTATTCAGCACAAACATTTCCGACTATAGTTAGGTTTTGGTTAAGTCATGACAAAAACCGATAAGGCATTTGAGCTTCACGCTTGACTAGATGTCTTAATCTCCAAATACACTTTTCTGTAACTACATTTTAAGTATTTAACGATTTATTAAAATAAATAAATAAATAAATAAAACTGTTTCCACCAGGCAATTTGAGGGTTATTTTCTTCTATAAATCGTATGATACTCTGTTCAGCTTTTTACTTTCCACTTATGTAACATAATGATACGCTTATTATTACCATTTTTTAATGCTCAAATTTCATTTTAAAAATTTTAAAAAGTATTGAGTTCAATATACTTATTAAATTAAAAATACCTTATTAAAATTCTTATAAATTTTTTGAGCCTTTATATATTTCGGCGCTCAGACGGGACCATCATCAGAGCTCGAAATGACAAGAAAATCACTGTTGGGCGGTTTGTTTCAGTGAAATGACGTCGAGCATAGTATTATTCCACCTGAGTGGCAACCCCTATATCAGCAAACAAAGTGAAGTGAAGAGGAGGATGAAGAAGAAGAAAAGAGTAAACCGCTCAGCAGTGATTTTCTTGTCATTTCGAAATCTGATGATGGCCCCGTCTGGGCGCCGAAATATATAAAGGCTCAAAAATTTTATAAGGATTTTAATAAGGTATTTTTAATTTAATAAGTATATTTGCTCAACTTTCTTTTCACCTTCACATACACTGCTTTTATTAAGGATAATAAGAATATGTATGGATGATATTTAAGAAATTAAAAAAATAAATAATAAATAAAACACAACGTAGAATAATTTCTTTTATCTCAAAGAAATAAATAAAACATATTTAGTACAGTTTGGAAGCATCTATTTCTCTTTTAAACTCTTACTTCAAAATTATCTAATTAGTAAAATTTTACAGTTATTTTGAATAAGAAAATAGTGTTGTGATTTTGGATTGTAAATTCATAATCGATAAATGAACTTTTGAACAAAAGAGGAGCAGATGATCAAGTCAAACAATGATTAGTTCAGGCAAAAAGTGACCAAAAATGGCCCGAGATTTCTCTGATACTGCGATATTTTTCATAGCTGAATCAATAACTTTCAAATGATTGTAGCTATAAAATTATTTCTTAAAATATTTAATGAATATACCAATAATAATATTTATGAGGTACGCGATATAAAAATTACAAATATAGAAAATCAGATTACATTGAATTTATTAAGATAATCAATCAACAAAAATCCTCAAAGTTATATTTTTACTAATGAAACGTTCAAGCGATTTAAAACTTCAGAAAAAAAAAAAAAAAAAATCATACTTTTTCTTTATAGAAAAAAAAATAAATTAGCTATTTACCTTATCGTTCCAACTGAAAACGTTCCAACTGGAAAAGTTTTAATTTGTTAATTTCCGCTGTCCAATACATGAGTTTAGCCGCAAAATAAATCATTTTTATACTATTACAGTAAATGGAGTAATTTTCTTCCGTGGAAATTGAAAATTACTTTTTTATATTTAACAGGTCTTACTTAAATATATTAAAATTTTTAATTTTTTTTTTTTTTTTTTTTTTTTTTTTTGTGATCTGAGTTCGTTTATCAGGTAGAAAACAGAGATAAATTCTTATGTTTGTTGAAACAAAATAAAAGGAAATAACTTCACTTTGAGAAGTAGTTTTTCATTTTAATAAAATCTATTATTTCCTTGAACATAATTTTTCATTCTTGAATAAATTTGTGGAAATGCATTGTAAATATCTAAACAACGTTTCGCTAGAAGTTCTTTTCAAATGAAAGAAAACAAACGTTAGTATGCACATAAGTTATTTCTTCTTCATCAGACTTTCCTTTTCAGTAAGTCATTTCAGTTTTCTTTCATGAATAATGTAAATTATGAAATAAAATTACAGAAAATATTACACACAGGATTTGTGTTTTCGAAATGATTGTTTTTGCCCAATAAAAATCAATATTAGGGAAAAAAAAGACTAAATCTACAGAAAAATGATTAACAAATTAATTATATTTTAAATAATGTACATATATTAAATTATTTATTTTTAATTCATTAAATTTGGAATGTCAACTATTTTTATTCAATT
Organism: Salticus scenicus; assembly: GCA_963930645.1. Lineage (NCBI taxonomy): Eukaryota > Metazoa > Arthropoda > Arachnida > Araneae > Salticidae > Salticus > Salticus scenicus. Next base: position 338,057,722 of record OZ005652.1, on the reverse strand, counting down.
GTATTATTACCAAACGTTAAAGTACTTGCATTTCAATGATTAACAAATAATAATACAGTAGAACCTCGATTATCCGAAGTAATTGGGAGCGAAGTCACTTCGGATAATCGAAATTTTCGGATAATCGAGAATTCATCAATAATCATCTAAAATATTTATCAGCACTCGTAGTTTGTAAAGGATGGCTTGCATACAAAAGGAATGTGGAAAAAAAAAAACTTTAAAAATACATGTTTGTTAAGAGAAAATTTTTGATGATAGTAGAAAGTGAAAAAAAAAAGTGAAGAAGAAACCGACTTCGGTTAACGGAGAGTTTCGGTTAATCGAGGTGAGTTTCGGTTAATCGAGGTTCGGATAATCGAGGTTCTACTGTATTCTAAACGTTACTTCTTACAAGATTGTAAATCTTGTTCTTTTCTTTTACTTTTTTATACAAAGTACCGAATTAGGAAATAGATTTTGTGTCTCACATGGCTTAAAAACAAATCGTCGTAGAATGCTGCGAAGGATGAAGGATCATAAAGGGGATTTTCGGCCCTGAAATTAAGGAAAATATCAAATTGATCACACATGTGAAATTTTTGCATTAAATTATTTTAGAACATGTGTATTTTAAGTTTCAGTCAATATTATTTATAATATTTCAGTAATTCTTTGTTCCCTAGGGGCCCAAAGATCCACAATTTTGCATTTTTAACCCAAAATGCATTTCGAATTTCCCCTTTTTAGAGACTTGGAATACTTCTTTTTTATAAGAGCGCAAAGGAGCAATATTTGTTCGTTGTAATATATGATGGAGTACACTATAATGCAAGTTATACATAAAGATAAAAGTATTGCTCATATAATGAAAACAAAATGTAAAAAATGTTAAAATTGAAAGAAAAATACAAAATCCATGCATTCACACTATGTGTCATAATTCATAGCATTTATACTGAAATATGAGTTTACTTAAACTTTTATAGTAAACTCATATGATATTTTATTTGTCGTAGTCTAACCATTCATATAATAAAATAGGAACTTGAAATTCCTCAGGATAAAAAATTCTCTTATGGACCCTCATTCTTCATATTTGTAACTGCTATGACGTCTAGTTGTTCATCTCAAAAATTGGTCTTGACACGAACTCCAATTTTAGAGATATCTACGATTTTACAAGATTTTCCCCGACGTTTATATGTACGTATGTATATCTCGTATAATTTAAAAACGGCAGCACATAGAATGTAGCAAAATTTTTATGAAGGTTTGTTATAACATCTAGTTGTGTACCTCCCTTTTAGACCATTCTGTGACTTTCTGTTTTAGATATTCAAGAAAATTATTTCCATAATAATAAAAAGTATATAAACAAAAGTATTCGTAGGTTCTATTCGACAGTTATCAAAAATTGCGCTTCTTTTATTAGAATCTGATTAGTTATTTATAGAAATTTGGGGGGATTTTGTTCTGTTTCAAAAACCAATACATGTTTTTCAAAAATTTTAGAACTTGGTTCCTATTGAAGTTCGTCGGAATTTTGACAATCTAAAAGTATCATTTTTTGTCAAATTTTGTCGCAAAGTCGACAAATTCGACATAATATTACATTGTTTGTAGCCAAAATCAATATCTTTGTTGGCGACGAACTTGTCGATTTTTCGAGGTTAGTGAAAAATAGAAAAATAGGCGAAAAATAGTAGTTCCGGATTACCAGAATCAGTAAGTTCATTCTCAATTTTTTTAGCGTAATATTTCGTTTCTCGCTCATAAAACTGTACAAAATTAGTCCATCTAAACTAGAGCGAAATCCATTGAACACTAAGTTGTGCATTTTCAATGAGAAATTCTGTAATAAACTGTGGATCACAATTCCTGAACAAACGATATTCGTGCTCTGCGGTGCATACAATACCATTATCGGGACTTTTGTGGTTCGATAATAGTTTTCGTAATTTGTTTTTGGTAATATTTATGGATTGGAACTTGAATGTTTATGTATGAACCACTTACCACAAAGAAAAATGTCAATGTTTACTTATATTTCGATGGTGTGTAAGGAAGTCATATGATGTCCACAACAGACTTTTTGTAGTAAGATTGCTTTTTAATAAATTATACAGTTCCAGCCAATCACGTACAATTTAATTGTATTTAATAATATAAAACAAATAACTTTAACCTTCATTTTTATTAAATATACTGCATTAAATTATTTTTTACAAGTGGTGTTTAAACACATTTATCATTTTCTAAAGATAATGTATGTCTTTCTTATTGTTGATACATGGTATCACACAATTTAAATATTTACTTTTTATGAGTTTAAATTTGAAGAAGAGTGTAACAAGATAAGCAAATACTTCCAAAATTATATTTTTTGCTATATGATGCAGCACTATCTCAATAAATCAGAAATATAAAAGTAAATTATTTTCTGTTTATTACCTTAATGCATTTGTCTGTTTGTGTATTTATACTCTAAGAAATACTTATTTAATTTTTTCAATCTGATTTTCAAAGACTTTGTTTCTTATTTCATAACCTATTAGTAAATGTAAAACAAATTTTGGAAGTTTATGATGTTAAATAGTAAATGAAGAAGATTTATGTACTTATAGCTTTTAGATGTTTAATACCTCATTTATAAAAATTGTAATTTGTTTTGCGGTAGAATTATTTGCAATCATTAAGCAAACAACACTGAGAATAAATTCTGTAACTGACACCTAGAATCTAAATTGTAGCTCTAGAAAAAATAGTTCCATGTCATCCTTATGAATTCTAGTCTAACTCTGAAAGCGAGTTCTAGAAATCCCTATTAGAATTCTAGAGAGTTTGTCTATATTATCGAGGTCAAACCTATTTGAAAATATCTCCAAATAAATGCAAACACAAGAGGCGGGTTTCAGCATCTATAATCTTGGTTTATGACCCAATTCTAGGTAATTAAGCAAGAATTTATCGCCATACAAAAGATATGCAGAATATTGTTTCACTATCTAGAAATGTGTAGATTAGAAATTCTCGATCATTTCGTCTATTCAGTTTATTGGTGTACCTTATGCGCAAAGGTCAGAAATCTATATTTCTAATTAAGGGATTTAGAAAATGGTCACTTATTCATTCTAGATGAAAGGGTATATTTTTTTCTCAGTGAATACGTATTAGGAGATTTTATCTGAAAAAATAAATAAATAAATAAATCATGATAGTTCTGAAAATTGGCTTACTTTATGTTCTTACTGTTTCTGAATCCAAATTTTAAACATCCTCTTCGTGCTTTTTCCCAATTATAAACAAGCTGTCCTCCACCTCCCCTCCCCCCTCCCTAGAAAAAAAAATAGTTCTTTGAAAAAAAAAAAAAAAAAAAAGAAAGATAGAAAAAAAAAGAAAATATTTTTTTTTTTCGTTTTTGGAATAACGTAATAAAACCTAAAAAAAAAATTGAGTGTCATTACATTTTTATGTACGATAAATTGGGAGGAAGACAGAGTAAACGAGTAGGCGAATCATAACTTCATACTGTCACTCCGCTCTGACTTTACCTCCTAATATTTCTTTTTCAGCGTTCGATCTTTTTTGAAGCTAGCATTTTTTTTTCCCTTTTATTTCTGTCTCTTTCTCGACCATAAAATTCAGATTATTGTTCTGTCAACAAAAATTGTAAGGTTTGGTTGAAAACTAAATATTTTTAAAGATAACACAGGTCTGCTACTAAAAGATTGCATAGAATTGTTTGGCTATTTCTTATAGATATTTACTCTATGAAACCCCAAAACGAAGTAATAAACTTCTATGACGCCAAGTTTAGTTGAAAACACACACTTTTTAGTTGAATTTTGCGTGAAATTAGGAAAATTGGTATCCTATAATTCATTATAGAGTCATGTTTCATAATCGTCTCTTACTTTAAAACAATATTATTAAAATAAAACTAAATACAAAAAATACAAAATTGAAAATATGAGGGATGTGGGGGATGTATTAGGAGTTAAAGTGGAAGCGTGCTCTTACAGAAGAGGGAGGTCAAAAAAAAGGAAGAAAAGGTTTCACAGGCAAAAATAGTAATCACGTAATGTTAAATATTTCATAAAAGAATTGTTTGCTTAATTATGAGAAAGAATATGTTTAATGTAATAAAATTAAAGTTTTTTTTTTTTTTTTTTTTTTTTTTTTATTGCAAACATCTTTATTTCTAAAAAAAAAAAAAAAAAAAAAAAAAAAGGAAATAAGAATAAAAAATAAATCCGTTTATAATAGGTAAAAATGGAAGTTATTTTTGAATTCAGCATCCTCGAAAACATCAAATGTACCAAGAAAATTTCATGCAACTGAAAAAAAGTTCTTTTTTGCAGACTTAATGAAAACTGCTCTCTTAAAACTGTGACACATTCTCTGCACATTATCGTACGGATGTGCATACTTTTTCAAAGAATCAGACAAATTTTCTTGCTCAAGGGTTCAATTAACTCAAAATAAAACACAGTGATTATAAAAGCGGCGCCTGACCGACTATTTTGGAGGTATGCCAGACTTTTCTTCAAACAGCATTTCAAGATGATAATGCACCTTACTACATGGCGTCTGTGGTATGTTTTTTCCATTGAAAATGTTGAAATTACCTATCCATTCCCATCAGTACTTATTATTCTGTAAGTAATCATATCTTTTTCACTTTGAATTAAATCCCATAAAGAATATCGTAAAATGTCATCTTTACCAGACCTGGAAATAGTCCTAATCTCAACCCACTTGAAAAGGCTTAGCCTATAAAACGGCGGCGGGAGGGAAGATTCGAAATATGCAGCCTACAACTCTGCAAGCACTAGAAAAAATTTGGTATTTGACACAGTAAAATTTTTGAGATTTATATTAGAACACTGTTTAATGCTATGCCATTGAGCATTAAAGCAGTAATCTCTCTCTATATAAATGGCTAGGACAGTTTTCTTTCCTGTTTGTCCGTTGCTGGACGCAAGTTGATTGGCTAAGAGAGATTTTCTTCTCTTTGTCTATGTGTTGTTGCCACCAGCTTTTCATACTTTAGTCAATTAAAAAAATTGTCTCAAGCTTTTCATACTTTAGTTAATTTAAAAAAATCTAATTGTCCGATCAATAAGTTAATTAAACCGACGGAATCAGAAAAAAATGCCCCTTTCATTTGGTATCTTATTTGTAACAAAATTTTGATAAGATTTTTAAAAAAAATTTTAATTAATTAAAATGTGAAAATAACAGCCCGGAAAAGCTTTAAAAATGGATATTTAAATTTTTAATGGGCTCTTCCCACCTGACGTCAGAGGTCACATGATAGAGGAAAAACAAATAGCAGACAAAGTATTGTTTATCTATAGCGATTGCTGAAGTAACATATTTTCTATTCTTATTTTTGATCAATCGTATTTAATCGGTGTTTTTTTTTTTTATAAATCATCATTTTTAATCCATTTTATATCATTATTCATCATCTTTTGTTTGCTATATACATTTACAATCATCATTTAGTTTATGTTTGTTATTGATGTTCATGAAGAACATCTTTAACACTCTGATTTTTGGTACTTAAATCAGTGACAGTGCAATATCGTACAGCGTAAATCCATTTAGACCAGTAACTAAGTTAATTAACTTGTTGTAACACCTTTATGCAATTAAATTAAATGAAAACATTTTAAATTTTCAAATTATAATCCATAAACATTCTACAAGAAGCTATTGTTTATTGCTAGATCAGTTACTGTTACAGTTACACTACAATATACAAAAATCGATTCTTATAGGTAAAAATAAATAAACACATAAAATGTTTTTTAAAAATTATTAAATTTACAAATACAATTATTCTACTGTTTACAAATGCACAATATTACTTTTATTTTATTTTATATTAAATATTAAAATTATTGTTCTTAAGAACAATATTTAATTGAATTCGATTCTCAGAATCCGATTATTCGTTTTCCTCTATCACGTGATTGAGCAGACGACGCTGGGAAGAGCCCATTGTTGCAAAAAAAAAAAAAAAACTTTTTTTTTTCATCCAACATAAAATAAAATATGCTTTCACGCGGGAAATAAATAAATAAATAAATATTAAATTTGCTCCTGCACATGAAAAAATGAAAATATGAAAATGGAGTAAAGAAGAAAAAAAAAAATAATAATATACCTCAATTTTGATTTTTCCCCCCTTTTGTTTAAATAGTATGTTAAATAGATGAATCGCGCTTGGCATGAAAGCTAATTCAGCATTACATTAAAGAGCTTTACTTACTGATAATCCTGGGTAATTTTTTTAATTTTGTTGCTGAAATAGATCTGACATTTTTCGCCAAGGACCCCACTTTCGTAAAAGCCACTTTAAGCCAAGTAGCGCATAAAAAATATAAATAAATTATAAAATGTTGAAAAACAGAAAAGAAAGGAAAGGAAAGGAAAACGAAAAGAGAAAGAAACAAAACAAAATAATAGCATAAATTGTGTATTTTTGTCTAAAGTGACGATAAAAATTCAAAAGTCGCCAAGGGGAGCTACATTAAGGCTGTACTGTGATCAGATTTACGTATTTCAGTGTTTCATTATTTATTTTTCTATATACCAACTACTATTAACTAACTCAACTGCTATTATAACCACAAAAGTTAATTGTCTCATGCGATAGATGTAGTCAATCACAGCACATTGTAATATTATATTTGGTGTGAAATTGTTGTCATTTTATGGTTGATCGAATAAATCAAATAAATATAGAAAGTAACGTGAAGAAAATGTTATGAACACCACGTATAGTGTTATTAATATGTAACTGGGATTCAAATATAAAATGGCTACTTCAATTTTTTCGATACTGTCTGTTTCGAAACTGTCATCTGATAAGCATACCCAAATGGAAGCCCACTGGTAAGCTACTGTAACAAGCAATAGGGACAGACGAATGAGTGGGTCGATGTCGAAGGCAGCGGGGAACCAAAGCGGGCTTTAAAACAATTTCATGATTTCTTTAAATTTTATTTTTGTTTGTAAAGCGATATAGAAATGAGTTTTCTTAAATATAGTGAATAGCGAAGCGAGAAAAACCTTCGTTGATTCACTACCTTCATTGATTTCATGAATTAAAAAATTGGTTTCGTTAACAAACTTTGATCTATTGGCATTCATGCAGCATCAGGCCCAGTTTTGTATAAATGTCGAGTTTGATTTTGAAATTTTTCCCGCATTCGGAATTCGGTTCGTTCCCGAATCGGGGCTTTGCTAGTTACATATAAAGGTGGAATTAACCCAATGTAAAATAAGTATTTCTATTAAATAATTGTTTAGATCGCAAATAAATAATTTTATTTCATGTATTAAAATATATAACTTGTTTATTTCATATAATAAGTCATAAAAAAGATATAGGTCAATTTTTCTGCAGTGCGGATTTTTTTTTTTTTTTTTTTTTTGTCCCTTAGTGTATGTTATAATATTGAAACAAAATTTATTACACTACGTAGAGACACACAGAAGAAAATTTCAGCAAAAGGATTACTAGTCTTGACATAAATTTTACTCTGTTTCACAGGATTAAATATATATATATATATATATATATATATAAGAAATAATGGATTGTGTAAATAATTAACTTAATAATATTCAAACTGCTTTTTTTTTTCATAAAAAGCAGTAGAAATATAATTTGCGGTTCTTTTAGTTAAAAATAAGTTTTTGAATCGTAATTAATATTTATTAGTGGAAGAAAATGAATGGTAAATCAATTTACATAATCGTCTTTAGAGTACTTCAAAATAATTTTTATTTCCAAAGTTATTATTTCAAGTATGGAAAAGACGTAAATTAATTAAGAAATAACAAAATAATATTGTGTTCTTCCTCGACATTATTTTTTCTAACGGAATAAAAATTCTACTACAAAGCAAATGTACTTTTATAAATGAATCTGTCAGCAGTATTTTAAGTACAAAATTAATTAAAAATACATTTTCAATATGAATTAGAGAACTCTCTTTTACTAACCCTATTTACCACCGAAAAAATATGAAGAGATCTAATGAAGAGGTTTAATAAATATATCTATGGAATTTCAAAGATTTATGCGTAAATATTTTTTCCTTAAACGTGTATTTTAAACTTCACTTTAAAAGCACTGTGATTAATTTGGTATGAATTACAAGAAAAATTAAATATTTCATTTACTTATTTATTTTTATCGAAACAAACTTTGAAGTTTAGTGCTAAAAAAGATATTAAATGTTATTATTATTTAGTTAGTTAGTTAGTTTACTAGAGGAAGAAATATATAAATTTATAACATGAATATTCATGAATAATATGTAATTTTGCCTCTACTTTGTATTTTTTTTTATAATATAGGGGACTGATGGGGAATTCGGAATAGTCGGGTAAAATGGAATACTGTTATTTATCACTTGTATACGCTGCTGAAACCTATCGGAAGCAGGTCAAACGGGTTCACCGGGTCTCAAATAAGAACCGTTTTTCACTTTGTGTCAGTGAGATAAACAATTTTTATGTCATACAGCTTACATTTATCAACATACAGACTTTTTGGAGGTAAATATTGTGAATTCTGTAACCTTTTCACGAAGCAGTAAAAGGAGTGAAAATTTAGTGTCGTTTCTGGAAGGGAAGATGAGGTAGTTAGTAGTCGGATATCCATGAACTTATTTCTACCAACAAGTTGTGAGGTTTGCGTTGACACAAACTCCATCTTAATTAATTAGTTAGATAACTAAATGGATAAGTAAAGAGCACGAGACACTGAATATAATTTATAACTAAGACTTTTATTTGAACAGATTAATGGGAGGGCGGTCTGGCAATCGAGATAGCTCAGTAAGCGTATTTAATTACTTTATCAAAATATATGTATCAGAAATTAAATTTAATTTTAAATATCTCACCCCAACAACAGTCGAAGGTGTAGAGACGGATGCACTCTTTTACTCCACTACTGTGACTGCTCTGTGGATCAGCGGATTCCCTGCTGATCCAATATTACGTTCACGAATGCTAGTAGATACGCACACCAACACTCATCCAACAACTTAATCTTCACACAACTAAATCTCCACTACTCCACACCTCAATACTCGCCAAAATAAGAATCTTTACAATCTACCACCTTATACTACTTCCTACCAACTTCCTACCAACTTCCTTTCTCTTCATTTCAATCAATACTTTTAAAATCGCTTCTAATTGCTCTACCTCTCACAACTTAATTCGTTCGTTGCAGCACAATGTCGGCACAAAACTAATCCGTTCAAAACTTTCGCTGAGTCACTGGCGTCGAAGCGATTTAACCGTCCCACAGTGTTCGGAATTTCAAAAAAGCTGGCCAAAAGTCGAAAAATTTAGGCGCGTTTTTAGACGTAAGTACCGCGGAAATACCTTCAGAGGGAGCCACTTAATGAAACTGTGAGGTGGAAAATTTATTCTATCTACATATTGCTAAGTGTAGGCTGGCGGGAAACGTGACAATTTTTTCTTTTTAATTGTTAATGCATTTTAACAGTTAAACAAATAGTGTTTCTCGGAAAATTTCGCACCAACAACATTCAACAAAATATGGCCGACAATTGTGGAGGTTAGTAGATAGTGATCTCCTGAGCGGCTTTTTGAAGTTAACCTCAATTATAACAAAACCAAAAGTTTCAAAGTATGGAAACTTTTTTATCTCGCAAGATCCCGCATTGATTCAAAGTGGAGAATGTTAAGGGATGTCCATTTTATTCAGCCGTTAAAGAATTGGGTGCCCCCGCCTGCCCCTGTATGTGTAAAAGCGTTTTAACTTTTTAATTTAATTTTAACTTTTTAATTTATTTTTTTAATTTTTTGGACTTTGGTCTGCCATATTGGATCCGCCATCTTGTTTTTGAGTGCAAGATCACTTTTTTTTATAAAAACTGATATTACATTTGAATTTAGCGCCCTCAAAAACCCTTAAATGTGAAAATTATCCTTCATCTATCAATTTTTTGATTTTTGATCCGCCACACAGTGGTCGGAATTTCAAAAAAGCTGGCCAAAAGTCGAAATTAAAGAAAACAAGTGAAATTGTGATGTATATGTATGTTTTCGAGGTCGCTGAATCCGAATCTGACATTGGTTTTTTGAAAACTTCAAAGGCAAACTCAAAAACAAGATGGCGAATCCAATATGGCGCGCCATATTGGATTCGCCAGTGTGTGTCTGTCTGTTATCAGCATATCTCAAAAACAAATTATGGCAGAAAGTTCAAACTCGGTATTCTAAATGTGTATCATATAGGGATGCTACAGTAAGCTTTTCGTTAAGATCAAGCAAATGGTTCGTGTACAGGGACAATCAAGAGAATTCTAATACATTACGTCTATGGGGGAAATTGCAGGTAAGTAGAGTTTAACGTCTATAGACTGCACAAAACCAAATGAAACGAACATATATTTTTTGTAATAGAGATAGTTAACTGGGAAAAAATTTTTGTGTATGTAGGAGCTTCGCCTCCCCCCCTGGGGAGGAGTCCCCCCTCGAGGGGAGTAAATTTTCATGATGGGTATCATTCAAAAGAGCTTGCGAATACCTTTAAAACGAATGGTTGAACTATAAATCTGTGATAATTTAAAACAAAGTTATAGATTTTTTTTAATTTTAACGAAAAAAAAAAAAAATTTTTTTTTTTTTTTAAATATTGAGACTAAAATGGACTTTTTTTGGATATTTAGTGTTGCACTACCTCTCTTATATGGAAATCGTCTGCATTATCATAAAAAATAATTTTTTTAAATAATAATTTTAATAAATTATTTTTTAAAAAGATAATTATTTTTTAATAACCGAATTAAATTTTATATAAATGTAGGTGCATTAATGAAACGGGGGGTTGAGGGGGGCGGTAGCCCCCCTCATACAGAACTAATTATCGTATAAAACTCTTCTGAAGCCTAATTTGAATTGTTTAGCATAGGTTTACATGACAGTTCTCGTTATCTTACCTCTTAATCTGCAACCTGTATTTATAGTATTAAATTTCAGGGTAAGAGAAAGTCGTGTGAGTGACACACCAGATTATTTTTATTATTACAATGTTTATTAAGACAATAGAGATAAATGAAGTAGATAATTTAATAATTTATCTACTACTTAAAAAAAATAAATAAATAAATAAAAATGAAAAATGCGGATTGCGTAGATTATTAAATAAAATGATCTATATGCATCTTACATATTTTTTCTTTTAATTTTCAAATTTCCTTGGAAGAATTAAAAGTTGAAACACAACTGAAGATGCCTGTTGAGCAATTTTCACTTACATCCATAGTACAGATATCCTTTCTGGATGGACCTCTAAACGAATTATTAATATTAATCCTAAAATATTCTACAAGAAAAAATGTTTTGTTCATGTATATAATGTAATTTTTTTTTTTTTTTTTTTTTTTTCATTATGCTTCATGCTGTATAAAAATATCAAAGTAGAATTTTTTTTCATAGATAATTGAGTAACCGTCTCTTTGTGAGCCCTGCACAAAAACAAATGGCATCGTATGTGTATTTTGTTTTCTTTAAGATATCTCATAAAAACTGCAGTGTAGAGAAAAACAAATCTGTTATATTGCAGAAATCGCAACCGGATCAACCACATAATAGGGGTGACAATTTTACCTTTCAGCCACGAAATCACATTTTAGCTCATTATTTAGCATTTTTCAATCGTCCATGAACAAAGATAATTATACTAATTTTCAACATAGTCTTCATAAAGTGAAAAAATTAATTTGAAGTAGTCCAACGAACTGAAGAATATTAATATTATTTAATATTATTTAATATATATGTATATACATATATATATATATATATATATATTTAAAAATACATATCATATATGAGATTTTAATTAAGTTTCAAATGTAGGCTCATAAGTTCGCTAGTTAACCTGTCGAAAAGTAATTTTATTCTTGATTTCAAAACTGTACGATCCTTTGAATAATTCTCAGAAATGAAATCAGTGTTGGCTCATTGATCTAATATATCTCCCGATTTTAATTATTGATAAAATATTACAGCTAACAATTTCAGTGAAAAAAAAATGCATCAAATTGACTTAAATATATATATATATATATATATATATATATATATATATATATATATATATAATTATTATTATTAAAGAATTTACAATTTAGTTTGCACAGAAGAAAAGCGTCGTCATATTTGATAAATGAGATGTTTCGTTAATGTACCAAGGGACTTATTGCAACTTTGATACCAAGTTTTCCGCATGCGAAACGAAAAATGATCTATATACAGCAAATAAAATCTATACAAAGGATTACAAATTTTACTTTTAATTGAACTTTAGATGAATTAAAACGTAAATTTAAAGTACATTTCTATGGTTTAAGAGAAAATAAATATATAGTAAAGTTGCAGAATTGTTCCGGTTTTTTAACAGATTTTTTTAAGGTGTTTATTTAGAGAAGATTATTAAATCTATATTATAGAGAAGGATAAAAAATGTTGATTTTGTGTACCTCTGCGAATTGTCTAAAAATTGTATGCGTACTGCCAAAAAATTTAAAAAAAAAAAAGAAAGCAATTTCAAAAATTGAAAATATATGTCAAGCAGTGTTCATTTATATTTCATAATTTACCTGAATAATTCTGTGGCACAATAAACTAATCACGCACGCTATTCATAACATAATGGATACTAAATTTATTTTTATATTTTCAGTAATGCATGTTTATTTAATTACACAAGCTTTCATCTGAAATTTTGATTTGATAATTTGGCTGATCTTTATTTACTTTATATGTTTATTTATTTATTTAGTTTGCTGAAACCGAAAATGAAACCTGTTTTTCCTTACCCGTATAGAAATTTGCCAGTACAGGGTGTCTATCATCACAATTTCCACCGTGACTCTTCCACCAAAGTAACTATATGGTAACTTTTATATTACGTTTCTATGATTAATTATAATTAATCATGAGGACATTCTATAAAAGAAGGAAATGGAAGAATTTGTGTCTGTAGAGAACCTGTATGAACAAAAACCTTAACGAGATATCGAAAAACTGACTTCATTTTCGGTTTTAGCGTACTAAGAAACATGTATCAGCTAAAAGTATCAAATAAAATTTTACCAAAATTATTTTTGCAGACCTGTATTATGTTTTGTGTAGCCTAATGATGCTAAAACATGCTTACTTAAAAGAATATTACTCATAAGACTGCTAGGCATTAAGTTATTTTCTGAAGAGAAAACAGTTTTATATTTACTCGGCTATTACGATAACAAGAATACGGAACTATTGATGCTTTATATTGAAATATAAGGTATTTCTTTAAAATGTTTGAAACTTCTCCATTTGGCATTCTGTTCTCTAAACGATGAAGAGTGACATTTGGCTCTTAAAGGGCGGCATATCACTCTCTAATCATTCCAAAATTGGGCCAACTTCAAAAGAATACAAATTTTCTTTTCGAAAGATTAATATTTTTCTCTCATCATTCAGATTGATATTTTTCCGAGTTATTCAACACTTTTTGCTGATTTTTGTATAACGAAAAAAAAAAAAAAAAAAATGCATACAACTGGGATGTTGGGTGGTATCGTTTTTTCTGCTAAATGAATCTAAATCAAAGGTCGTAAGACTTGTGTTTTGGAGCAGTCTAGATTCGAACCTTGTCTATACCTGCAACAGGAAAACCTTTTACCTCTAAACCACTCAGAAGTAACTAATATATTAACTTGTCAGTTGCAAATTATTCTCACACGACATAAATATTTTGGAATTTTTAAATTTATTTATATACAATATAAATATATGCGATTCTAATGAATCTTCTTAAGATAATAAATTACTTCAAAATCAGAAAATGTACATGAAAACAAATAGTTATTTTTAAAGTAGCATACAAAAAAATATTAAACTTATTATTATTTTATTATTAATAATAAATAAATGCATTCAAAAAAAAAAAAAAAAAAACGTCTTTACATACAAAGATACAAAGTTCCTTGAAAAACTATTAGTTTGAAATGAAGTATGTTTGTTCCTCTCTCTCTCTCTCTCTCTCTTATTATTATTATTATTATTATTGATTCATTATAAATTTTGCTGTTGATACAAATTATTAGTAAAATTATACCTAATTTCTTGCAATTTTTACTTTTGTTAGTTTTTAATGAATATAGCAAAAATATAAATTACTATAGACTTTAAGGCATCATACATTAATTACATGTATTATTCTTCCCTTTTACATCTTATATATTTCTAAAGAAAAAGAGAAAAATTTCTATTATTATTTTTAATATTCCTTGCTAATACTAACGCTCCCAGACAAAAAAAAAAAAAAAAAAAAAAAAAAAAAATTGCCAACTATGTCAAAATGCTTGTAATTTAAACAAAATACTTTTCAACATGAATATTTTCCTTTACTATTTATAAAATTTCTTCAAAGAACTCTGTTAAATAAATACATTCTGAAAATCGGTCATAAAATCGTACTCTATATTATATTTCAGCTATGCCCAATAGATGGTGCCAGTAATTTCTCACTCCACAGAAAATATTTTACTACCGTTTAAATGTTATAGATGGCGTTTCTCTCTTTGTCTCAGAATGAATAAACGTGACCTGTGGTTGTGTGGATTAAAGCTTATTCTCTACACTTCAAAGCTAGGCCGGCAGCTGGAATGCAATGCTAAAGAGTCCTAAACCTTATTTAAGAGAGTTTCGGAGAAAACAAACGAAGACTTTGAAAGGCTAGATCGACGGAAGCGACCTGGAATCTAATCCAGCACTTCCTGTCTACCAGCTTTAAGCACAGAACAGCTCGGCAACTGGTGGGGAAACTAAATGTGACATTTTCGCGAAAAGTGAATGTCACATTTTCGAGAACAGGAACTTACTGATGAGTCTTCTTCTGACAAGTTCTTACTTGTATTGATGTAAAAACAGTGTTCAGTTTTCTAACGATTGCTTCAGAATTTTTGAAGAAAGTGAGTGCATTTTCCTTCAGATACTTCAAAGAATTTAGATTTCTGCATTCAAAATTCTTTCAAACATGTAAAGAATATATTCTTCTACACGTTATTTTATTAAATATCTCCTTTCCACAATCTTTTATTCATTTCTATCAGAATAACGGAAATTTAATAGTGAATAATATAAATATAATATTGTTCATAAAATCATTTTGTTATTTATTTTGTTATTTATTTATTTATTTATTTACCTTTTATTTTAGTTTTCTTATTTTTAAAATTATCATTATTATTATTATTATTATTTATTTATTTATTTATTCAAAAAATATGTAACAATTAATGTTTATTATTTTTCGCATTACTGTTTATGGTTTGTTTGTTGATCATCATAAAATTTCAATTTTACATGAATCATTAAGAGATAAATCTAAATTAGTAATTAATTTAAAATGTGCTTTTGGAGATTAAGCTAATTTTGTCATTATATACTTCATTGATTTTCATTACAATATTCTTTTAAACGTTTCACATAGAAATAAACAACTAATTTGTACAATATTTTTTTAAGTTAATGATGCGCGGAATTTTGAAACAGAATCTTTATACTTCATTCATTAATCTGTAACTTTTGAGTAATCTTAATATGTATACTTTTTTTTAATTTAATGATTGAAACTTGAATATATTGTATAAATAAAATTAAAATATATATCGCATTGTGCTCAAGGGGAACTCAATTAATGTTTCACAGAATGTTCTGCATTATTTGCAAATCGCATTTTCATAAACATTATAATATAAAATTTATTATTATTCTTTTTAATTTGTCATGCATATTTTAAAACAATTTTCGTCGTAAAATATTACACTTATCGATTAATAATGCTTTCTACTTTTATTTATGTATAAAATAATATGCAAAAAGCAAGTTTATTTTTAACAAAATATTGTAAAACAGAGAGAGAGTTAAATAATATTAAAAAAAAAAAAAAAAAAAAAAAAAAAAGGGGCGGAAAATGCAAAATAAAAATTAAATATATTTATGAAACTAGTTAAAATTTTTAAAAGGCAAAATGTGTTTTTTCTTATCTTTACTTTCCGATATGTAAGGAAAGAATTATAATCATGACAAAATTTCGACTTTGAAATTTTGGTGTGTTTATACGTTTTGAAGTCCCCTGAGTACTTTTTTGCTATTTTTATGGTAATGTATGTATGTGTGTGTGTATGTGTATGTGTATGAATGAACACGATAGAGTTTTAACGTTTTGTTCGTATAAGCTGAAAGTTGATACACATGTTATAGATCACCGTCACAAAAACAATATAGATTTTGGTGTATCGAGCACCAATAGTTTTTTTTTTTTCTTTTTATTTCAAGAACACAAAGAAAAATTCTTTTTCATTGTGTACTGTGGGATCAAATTATTTAAAGTGCGACAGTGTCTAAACGCCTAAATTAAGCTTTAAATTATATACATGTTATAGGTTACCGTAGCATGAACAGTATAGATTTTTGTGAATCTAGAGCTTATAGAAATTTACAGGGACACAACGAATCACTATTATCTATAGGCTCACATTATTTGAAATGACATAGCGTTAAATTAAATTGCTTATATGGAGAAAATGTTCAAACATCCTATTATATTTTCTCTTTTCTATATTTGATATTTTTACTTTAAATGTTGCAAATAAGAATTATTTTTCATTTGTTAATTTTTTTTTAATTGTTGATGTTTAAATCTGCATATTTATGAAAAAGCAAAAAATTACTTTCTATATTGCATTAGTTTTAATTGTATGATAATTGGTTTTAAATAGTATTATTAATACTAAAATTTTACAAATAAAATGTTACTTTTAATCAAATATTTTTATAAGAACCAAAATATAAAATTTATTCTATAACACATTCATCAACTTTCCACGACACAAATAGAATATGTGAAGCAACATTTTTTTCTTTTCTTTCTTTCTTTCTTTTTCTTTTTATTATTTTTTTTAAACTGAGTACTTTCTACGCATTCTTCCTTTACATTCTCATGAGAGCAAATTTCTCATTTAAACGTTTCATCACATTTTCTCGTCTATTGTACGCAGAAAAGTTTCGGTATATCTTTTGTTTGCATATAAATTTCTGTGCTCATCTCTGCGCAGTTTTACATAGTCTCCTTTCTGAGAAAATTACAATACATCACTTTGAAACAGCCCAACTTCGATTATGTAGATGATATTTTAATAATAATAATGGTTTCCATATGCTAATATTTTTCGTCATTCTCCCATTTTGTCACTAAGTTATTCAACGGAATATCAAAATTCGCAGCTGCTCAAATATGTAGATGCATTGATTGTGACGCATGAAATGGAGCAATATTGCCATTTCTTTTTTCAAATATTGCTTATAAATTTTCAAAAAATACTCAATTTATTTTATGAGAAATAATGCTATCAAAATGTAAATGCTTACGATATTTTTTAAACTGAACGTTACGTAAATTTTAACTTTACGTAACTTTAGTAAATTTTATTTAAACTTTATTAATTTATTCTTTGAAATGATTAATCTTATTAAAACTAAATTATAATTAATATTTATTTATTTATTTAAAATGCGATTTTTTTTCTTTTAATATAAAGATAATGACTTTTCTGGGATATTTTCTTAGAGTGTCAGTAAAGAACATAACTTAGTGGCAAAAAATTGTTTTATAAAAATATTATCATATTCTTTTAATGCGAAAAATTCCGTTAATATTTATTAGTTTTAAGAATTATCTTTTTACACTAAGAAAACATTTTTCAGCTAAAAAAATAAGTTACATGTAGAAAATTGCGAAACTTAGTTAAACTGAGAAACTTACTTTACTTAGTGCACAGTATGAAATTAACTACAGTGGGAGTAAACATTTTCGTAAAAAATAAACTACTGTATAATTATTAATATGAACTAGAGTTTCTGCAGATCAAGAGCCTCAACGCCCTATTTTCATCACTTATTATTCAACTGAACTTTGATCATTTTTATTCATTCCATATTACAGATACCATTATTATCATCATCATCATCAATTTCAGCCTTTATAATTCACTGCCGGATGAAGGCCTCTTCTAGGTGATTCCAATCTGACAATCCAAGTAGACTCGGTAAATTAAATATAATATAAGAAATTCTGTATAGTTTTGTTCAATGTAATCGTGATTTAAATATGACAAAGATACTTCGTTTTATATACAGGTGTTGGACAAAATAATGTGAACAGTTTCGCTTTTTTACGTTTTGTCAAATATCTTGAAAATTCGCTTAGGAATCATGTTGAAACTTTGGTAGCGTAAAGTACATGTTATACCTCATATTTTTCAGTAAAATTTGTCTCTTGAGATGGAAAAGGGGATTAGTAAAAAATTAAGCAAAAATCAAAATGTTTTGGATCACCCTGCAAAAGGTAAAGCTTTAAATGCGGTTTGGCTATAGTATGTGATTTTGAGGACTTTTCTCATTATCTGTATAAAATTGTATTAGGCTACCACATATATTCATGAAGATATAACGGTTTCTTTAAAAAAATGCAAAAACAAATTCCACTTTTTTAATCATAACACAAAAGGTATGAACGAAACGAAAGATGTTAGGGGGTTTTATCAATATTTATTTACAATCATCGAAAACACTGTAATATCATTGAGCATCGATTGAATAAAAATAAAAATGTGAGTAAAACCCCTTATAGTTTAGCTTTTATTTTGAGAGAACTGAAATTCAGTTCATATTATCTGTCGTAACATTTTGAATTTACATGATTTTTTTTTTTTTTTGTGGTTTTCATATAAGTTGCTCAATACCTTTGGCTATTAAATTATGGAAATGAATTTCTTATAAAGCTCGCGCATGCGTAGTTAAAAACTATTTAGTAAAAGTGCTCGTATTTCGTAAGATATTTAACATTTTTGAATTTTGGTTGCTGTATGTTGTGTCTAATGTAGTATGCCATATTTCCTGAAAATGGCTTTGCACTGGGTCAAATGGTCAAACGTATTGTAATTTAAAAAGCGGGAATTGTTTTTGAAATTTTTTAAAGAAACCGTCATGTCTTCATGAATATATGTGGTAGACTCATACAATTTTATACAGATAATAAGAAAAGTCCTCATAATCACATGCTACAGCCATAACGCATTTAAAGTATTACCTTTTACAGGGTGATCCAAAACATTTTGATTTTTGTTTAATTTTTTACTGGTACCATTATCCCGTCCATGACACAACTTTTACTGAAAAATATGAGGTATAACATGTTCTTTTCAGTACCAAAGTTTCAAGATGATTCCTAAAAATCTTTTCAAGATATTTAACAAAACGTAAATATCGAAAGTGTTCACATCACTTTGCCAACACCTGTATGTGTATATACTAGTAACTATGTGCTTGTATGTTGACCGTTTCGAAACAGTCGTCCTATAAACATCCAAATTAAAGTACACAGGCAAGGCGTTAGTTGTCTTAGGCAATAGTGACAAGGACTCGAAATATTGTAAGGGAAGAAGACGCAGTCGAAGGCAGCAGGGGCCCGAAGCAAGTTTTTGAGCGATTCCTATGAATTTTTGTTTTTTTAGTTTATATATATATATATATAAAGTGGAAATAGGGATTCTTTTTTATTGTTATTATTCATTTAAATATAGTGACCAGCGAAGCGGACAAAGCCTGCTAGTATTATATAATGATACTTGAAATAATCTGGTGTGTCACTCACACGACTTGCTCTTACCTTGAAAATCAATACTATAATTAGGGATTGGAGATTAAGGGTTAAGATAACAAGTACTGTTATGTAAACCTATGTTAAAACAATTGAACTCTGGCTTCGGAACAGCTTTATTTGACAAATAATTTTATGTGAGGGGAACTATCGCCCCCCTCACACAATTTTCGAATTTTCACAAGACAGCCCCCGCAACTCCCGTTTCATTAACATACCTACATTTATAGAGAATTCAAATCTATATATTAATTTGAAACGTGATTTTGTCTGTCTCCACTAAATTGAGAGAACGGCTAGGTGTAAAAATTTGGTTGAGGTGTCTAAAAAAAGGTCTTGGTCTGTAGATATGTTATGAAAAGAGAAAAATAAAAAAAGTCGAACGGTTCCCCCCCTGGGGGATCAGGGGTTAAACATACGTTGGCGGACATAACTCAGCTCCAAATTACTTCATGGTGAAGAAATTGTACATGGGGGGACTAGACTCGAATACTAAAAAATCAATATCTCCGATTTTGGAATTTTCAATTTTAAAGGGGGAAAAAGGGGGAAAGTAGATTTGAAGGGGGTGTTGAGGGGAAATTAGTTTGAGAGGGAGATCCGTTCTAGACCCACACATGTAGCACCTTATTTTAAAGGTCTTGAAATTTCATGTTGATTGGGGATGTTTGTATACAATATAGTGCGCCCCTGGTGGTTAAAAAGGGAACTAGGTGATTTTGCAGTAGACCCTATCATGTTACAACTTATTTTAAAGGTCTTGATATTTCCTGACCGTTGGTGTTGTTCATATAGAACACGCTGTGCCCCCTGGCGGTGGAAAGTTAACTAAAGGATTTTGCAGTTGACACCACCATGTGACACCTTATTTGAAAAGTCTCGGAAATTCAAGGCGATTGGTGGTGTACGTATACAACATACTGCGCTCCCTGGTGGAGGAAAGTGGATTTTGTAGCGCGTGCGTAGCATGCCTACTATACGGTGCCGCATCCACAGGCAGCGGTAACACGAGTCAGAGGTTCGTTCGGTTCAAGGTTAATTTTTTCATGTTATTAGCGACCTGTATATACGTGCCGCAGGCACTGGGTCACAAACCCGAGTTCCGTTCTGTTTGAGGTAATTTTTTTTTTTTTTTTTTTTTTTTTTTTTTTGTGATGTTTTCATTTAAAAGTAGAAATTCAAACAAAATCGAGTTAAAGGTGTAAAACCATACAAATTTAAGGTGCATTTAAGGTTATTATCATGGGCCCGGGCAATTCTGGGCGGGTTCGTTCCGTTCCAGGTTAATTTTTTGGAATTTTTTCATGGTATTAGCGGCCCGTGTACGCACTGCCGCAGGCACCGGGGTCACAAGGCAGAGTTTCGTTCGGTTCAAGGTAATTTTTTTTTTTTTTTTTTTTTTTTGTTACAGATGGCTATTTTTTTTTTTTTTCGTGATGCTTTCATTAAAAAACGGAAATTCAAACAAAATCGAGTTAAAGGTATAAAATAATACAAATTTAAGGTTCATTTAAGGTATCATGGGCCCGGGCAACGCCGGACGGGTCAGCTGACATATAGTCTTAGTATTAAACGAAATAGAAAATAAAAGATAGCATCTGTTTATTTGAAGTCATTTTGATGTCACATTGACAATACTTTGTAGAAAGTGATGTCATATATAGTATTTCTATTTATAAGCATTTTTTCGACTTTCTTTTTTTAAGTGAAATGTCGTAAATTATATTAGATGTTTTAACATGAAATACATTTAAATAATGATGCGACGGTTTTTGAAACATTACGGTCAATAAAGTGATCGTCGAATTCGACGGGTTCCAGCTAGTATGTTATTAAATTCAAAAGTTCATTTAAAATTATTTAGATAACTATTACACGCATCATTCCTTGAAACTTATCAGTCTTGAACAAACTTTTCTAGTAATAAACGCATTCACTTCAAAATACATCATTTGGATCGCCTGAAATAATTTCTTTTTAATTTACTCTGAGGGCCTTATTCACCAACTTCTTAACACTCGGATTAAACCTCGGATCAGTGGTAATCGCTCGATCATACAAAAATCGGTATTCTCCAACAAAAATCCGCGGCAGATCTGAAGAACAGAGGTTCACTGGTGTTTGTTTACATTTTGGCGATATTATCCGTGCGCCAACGAACCAAGGAAATGAATTTATCTTATGGCAACCTTACAAACCGTTTGTTTACGTTCGAAATGAAAGAAATATTAATGCAGACGACTATTTAACGTAATTAAATAAAATTATCGAAGAAATTTCATAAAATGGCGATGGTTAATTAACATTTTAACTACAATATTTTAAGAAATAAGCAAATACTTAACAAAATGCACGTTTTGTCATCGAAGTTTTAAGAGCAAATTAATTTCAACAACACAATAAATGTAATTAAATAAATGAAAATTCAGAATAAAAATATAACTTTAAAAGTAATTAAAAAAGTATGAAAACTTACAATATATGCAACATGAATTTTATTTATTTATTTATTTATTTATTTTTTCCATTTTGAAATTTCTGTTGACTCCATAATACGTAAATCACATATCAAATATTTCACTTCGCGCTCAGTTAATTCGTAACATTCGAGGATTCTAAAACCGCATTCAAATGAATCGAAACACATCGGTATAAAAATTATGAAAATATACAAATAAAATAAAAAACATATTTTCAAGTTATCAAATGATACGCTTTCATTTCTCCAGACACATATCGTTTCGAATTTTTCTAGGGAAAATTCCCTAGTTTTCATAAACTTGACCAACAAGTGATTGAGTGAGTGAGTTTTACGTCGAACTAGTGCTACGTTGTGGGCAATGAGTACGGCAACCAAATATCCCCATTTTCTACAGACAACGTTTACTTTATTCGCATTATTATAATTTTTTTAAAAATTATAGAAAGTAAACTATTTAATATTCAAATTTTATTTTTAGTGCTTATTAATTAAAAATGAAAAAAAAAAAAATACATGCATAATTAGTTAATTGTAGCAATTTAAAGCTTCTCTGTTTTAAAAGTTCACGGATCCGGCCACTGTAACGACGGAGGATGAATTGGGACATACCCCTAAGGTATATGAACCAACAAAGAAACATGGCTGTATAAAGCTATGAATCTGAAAACGCACGTAACTCGGCTCCGCGGCAATCACTATCGCACATGTTAAGACGAAAATTTCCCATAATGTAGCTCTAGTGCAACGTAAAATGCGCTCGAAACAAATGAACCAATCAAATATCGCCTAATTTCCCATAATGTAGCTCTAGTGCAACGTAAAATATACTCAAAACAAATGAACCAATTAAATATAGCCTAATTACCCATAATGTAGCTCTAGTGCAATGTAAAATACACTCAAATCAATAGAAACAAATGAACCAATCAAATATCGCCTAATTTCCCATAATGTAGCTCTAGTGTAACGTAAAATACACTCAAAACAAATGAACCAATCAAATATCGCCTAATTTCCTGTAATGTAGCTCTAGTGCAACGTAAAATATACTCAAAACAAATGAACCAATTAAATATAGCCTAATTACCCATAATGTAGCTCTAGTGCAATGTAAAATACACTCAAATCAATAAAAAACAAATAAACCAATCAAATCTCTCCATACTGCGTCATAATAGAATTGTTAAGTTATGTTTGCAAGGATAGGCAGTTTCTCGCTACGGAAGTTCGCCAAGCAGAAAGTGAACCTCTGTTCTACGGATCAACCAAATCCGCTGTTCACCGGCTACTTTAATTCTCGGATTTGCTGATCTATGGTTTAATCCGAGTGTTAAGAAGTTGGTGAATAAGGCCCTGACAGACACAGGCAAAGATCAAATTATAAAACTTGACTTCGGTATTCCGGAAGCCTCAAAACGTGTAAATTTACAAGAAACCAGTCGATAAATATTTAGCTTAAAAAATGCATTATTTGCCATATGGCTATGAGGAATTAATTTCAATTCCAGAGCAGCTTTCCTTGACATGGTAAAATATTATATGATATAGTATATTACAGTAAAGCACTTCCACTAACAAATAAAAAAGAATGTTATGGCTTAAATATTGGTATCCCTGTACATCTTCTGAAAGTTATGTACACATCACATGGTGCACATAAATATAATCCTATATTGATAACACACGGATCAACCTGAAATACACTTGCATGAATTTTCAAGTATTATCGCATTATAATCTAGTTCTTTTGCGTAGCCCTGTAGACGAACAGTGAATGATTTCTATACCTTATTTTACATGAAACATGTTTTTACGCATATAAAAAATATATATTCGTTTCATTTGGTTTAAAGCAATCTATAGATGCTAAACTCTACTTACCTGCAAATTCCCCCATAGACGTAATGTATTTGAATTCTCTTGGGTGTCCCTGTATACGAACCATTTGCTTGATTTCAAAGAAAAGCTTAGTGTAGCATCCCTATATGATACATATTTACAATACTAAGTTTGAACTTTCTGCTATAATTTGTTTTTGAGATATGCTGATAACGGGCACACACACAGACCAACCACTAAAAATATTATTTTCGGATTCAGGAGACCTCAAAACGTGTAAATATAACAAAAACTCACGTTCGAAAATTTGACCCTAAAACAATACCTTCTCTACCTTATGGGTAAGAGAAAGTGAAAAGTGATTTGAAAACAAGGAATTTAATTCTTTTATGTTTTCAAGTAATATAATATATATAGGCTGTCAGAAAAAGATTGAATTGCGCTTTATTTCCTAATAAAGCCTATTTAGGCACAGTCTCATCTGGTAGAATAGTTAGCACTGTATGCATTTCAATTACCAGTTGTAGGTTCGCATTCGTTCAGGTTTTAGGCATAATAAGTCTTAGTAAAATTTCGGAATCCACTTTAAGTGGTAAGTTCCAGACTAATTAGCATTAATGAGTGTTAAATGACGTTAGAATAACACCCAAAATAGACACAGATAATGAATAGTATTTATTTAAACTTTAAAACTTTTTCACACGCTTTAAAACCTCTTGGGTGTGTCTCAGACCGTCGCCAATTGCCCATCTGCGCAGCATTAGTGCGATGTAAAAAACCCAACCACACGCTTTAAAATAAATACATACAGTACCGGTTTCGAAAGAATGTGACCTTTATTCTTAAGGGTTTTTTTTTCTTAATTCTACTATATATTCTACTTTATTTGTTTAAGGACAAATAAAAAGACAAAGTTCAGATTTTAAAGGGAAAACAATAATAAAATATATAAATATTGAAGGCGAAAACTTTTTTTTGTGCATGTTTATTAATTTGCAATTAGAATGATTAATTATGTTAGAAACCGTTGATGTGAGAGTTAAGAGCATGTACTAGGGCCTAAGACTCGGTAGTTTTCTCTCTGTAAGGGTCTTCCTAAGGGTTCTTAGCCCGCATTCATGCGAAACGGAAAACACCGAACGAATAGGTCGACGTGGACGATCTGGAATCGAGCCCTTTACATACTGTCTACTAGTTTTGAGAAGAAAATCTCATTTTTGGTGGGGTAATTATGTAAGGAAATGTACTAATGTAATTTCTGATATCTATACAAGTTGTTATAAATGCAGTAATTATCTTAAATAAACACATATTGCTTTGTAATATTTTCCTTATATAACGTTTTCCATTTGCTTTTGTAATGCATTTTTTTTTTTTTTTTTCAAAATTTTAAATGACTTTATGAATACCCAAAATTCAAAATTTATACTTTATTATTTATTTATGATATTATATATATTTCGTTCATAAGGAAAATTCGATCCTATTCTAGAGTTAGTTTCATATTGTAATACAGCGCTAGTTGACACTCAGATATGCTACGAAATTATATTATCTAATGAGAAAACGGCAGTGCGGTTGATAGCATTTTGCATGACAATCCATTAATATGATCGGTAATCTCTGCACACATCCCTAGGATGCATTATCTAAATTTGTATTGTATTTCAATATATTTCAATAGATGCCTATATGCAAATGATCAGCTACAGTATCCTAACATTGCTTGAAATGCGATTAATCGATATACAAAATTTATGTATAAGGGAAATGACGATAATCGTAATAATATTTTCTCTTATAGAAAAGTATAGTCTTGCTTTTATTTATTAATTTTACAAGTAAGCTTAAATAAAAAAAAAAAAAAAAAAAGAAAGAAAGAAAGAAAGACTGTGACATTTTGCATCTGTTTATATTTGAAATATTTCATTACGTAGATTAAGGACTTTATGTATAGATTGAATGAACAAAACTATTTTTCCATTATTGTGGATAAAATTTTAACAGAAGTTTAAAATGTTGTTGTTATAGCTATTAACAAACAAGTTCTTTCGTTTCTAATAAAATTTATATAGAAATAGAAAATGCCGGTAAATCAGTTTGCCCACACAATAAATAATTTTAAAGATTCTTTCTTACATGTTTTTTTTTCAAACACCGATTAATTTGTATAAATGGGAGAAAAAAAATGTTATTATTATTATTATTATTATTATTATTTTATTTTTTTAAAGTTTACCAGAAAAATGAAAAAATAAAAATAAATAAATATACCAGACAATGATTCTTCAAAATCGGCTGTTTTATTTTTACAGTATTTAAAAACCGTCGTAGCTCAGGCTGTTTCGACTGAAGTTGATACTTAAATGTTAGATAGTCAGTTGTTAATGAATGGGCTTTCATAGTGTTTATTTTACGAAACAATAATAAAAATTGCATTTGTTTTGTTATTTTGCAATATAGGCGAAAATTGATTAAATAATGAAATTTAGTGAATTTAATGAAATTAGAAATTTAATTAATTTAAGAAAAGATGAAGAATTTAAGAAATAATGAAATTTACGTCTTTCAATTAAAATATCTATTTTCTACTAAAACGTTGCATGCATATATTATAATTATAGTTTATAAAAGTAAATGAAAATCATACTTTCGGTACATAATATAAAAGGAATTTATTTTCTATTCGGAGAATCGAAAGATTGTACTGCATTCAGATAATATTATTCGTTTTAGATTTTTAACAATAAAAATTAATAAATAATCGTCTTTAAAATAAAATGATAAAAAATACAAAATCATATTTTCTCGCTCATTGAAAATGTGAAACAATATTTTGTAACACGTTTGTGATTATTTATAAATTTTTTGAAAATTGTTCATCCGGTATTAAAACATTTCCTTGATAAAATTATATATATAGATTTTTTTCCGATTATTTACATGCTCACTGTTCCATACACATATGTTGGCGATAGCATAGTGAGAAAAAAATATGGAGCTGTTTCACCTTTTTTTTTTTTTTTTTTTTTTTTTTTGCAGTACATTTTAATCCTCTAATCCCTTTATACATTTCTTTTTATTTGATAACTATTTTTATAGTATTTTTTTTTTTTTTTTTTTTTTTTTTTTGCACGTTAATTAAAATTCAAAATATATTAACAGTATAGTGGTATTGTTACGTTTGAAAAAAACTGATTTATCTGTATAATATATTTATAAGCTAATGTATACTTTTTTCATTGCGACATTAAGAACTAGCATGTTGTGGCCATTACATGACTTACTTTTACAGATTTCTATACAAATTACTTCAGTATAAATAATTTATCAAAATTATTATTTATTAAAAGGGGACAGTTTTTTTCTAGAGACGTATAACACGAAATATCCAAAGAAACTCAATTTTATTCTCTACATAACACTTTATAAAAATGCTCTTTATTTTTTTTTTTTTTTTTTTTTTTCTTTTTTAATGTAAAAATTTTATAACTTTATTTTAAATTATTAAAGATGGATGATTCAACCATTCATTCTCAAAGTATTGACGAGCTCTTTTGAAAGACATCCATGATAAAAAAAATTACCCCACTCGGGAGGGTGTGTGTATGAAGGGAATGGGAAATTCCTGCCACAGGGGGGAAGTGATGCTCGTACATATACAAAATAAATAAATAAATAAATTACCAGTTGACTATCATTATTATAACTCTTTTTTTTCCATAATGGTTCTTAAAAAATAATTTTCATTATGAATATTTTTTACAACATTTTGTTCTGTACCGCTGTGCTAGAAATTTAGAAAAAAGCAGGATATCAATACCATTTGTAGGAAGGTTTCCACCAAAAGGTGATAGGCAATAAGTTATGTCAAATTGCAACTACATATCAATTTGTGTGAGATTCTCTGCATTATATTTTGAGATACAGTTCCCAAACATTTTGTCACACATACAGACAGACAGACATCTAAAAATAGTCAAATCGGTTTCTATAACTCTCAAAACGTGTAAATCCATCGAATATCCGAAGTTGAAAATTTTTACGAGACCAATATTTTCTTTTGTTGAATAAAGAAGGGGAAAAAAAGAAAATTTCTCTAATCTATATCCCTTTATTATAATAGAACGTGATAAAACATTTAAATTAAGGAAATTTAAAAAACGTTTCCAATTTTTTCTCTTGATTTATATTGTAATATAAAGTTTGAAAATACATTTCGTTACATATATTCATGATGAAACCACCATTAGAGAAGAAGGGTATCAATTCTATTATGCATTGATTTGCGTGCTTATAACTACAAAATGTGAATCATAATTTAGATGTTCCGCGGTAGTCTGGTAGGTAGGGTGTGCGGAGGCCGTAATTGGGAGATTATGGGCTCGATATTTGAGCCCGTTGAAGACTGTCGCATCCTTTAGATTAATAATGGCTGATGCACGTAAAATCTGTCGTTGATGCCATCGTTGTGTTCTTCGTGCACCGAAATTAATACCTCTGGGGAATACCTAAGCGGAGAGCCATCCTCATCCGATGAGCAAAATTCTGATGAAATTTCTCAAGGTCACTACTAGTGATGAATTACAACAGACCGTCACCAATCGTTTTCTGTAGCTATAGTGCTACGTTAAACATCACTAAATTTTTTTTTTTTTTTTTTTTTTTTGACAGCATCAGAAATTAAATATATCATCAAGAATATGATTTCTATTATCAAACACACACACACACAAAAAATTGTTTAATGGTCTGAAAGTCTGAATCTAAACAGTTACAAAATAAGTGTCATAGCATAATGGTAACTAAATCCGCTTACGACAGGGCCAATTGCCAGAAGCGATTGAGGGAAAAAGGAACTAGTTACAAAGTGTTAAGTCTAAACAAAATGACAGCCATATATTAAATCGCCATGGTAAAAATTTTCGTAACTTCGTTTTCTTTTGAAAGAAAATATCTGCAGTGCTTTTGTCATGCTTCGCGCTCACTCAACACAACATTCACAATGCGTGATACATTAAATATAATTTACAGTGCCTATTCATAACAACATTTATTATTATTCTATTATATCTCCGTAGAAGTCTCTCTATATTACAATTATTGTATATATGCTTTTCTTATTATTACCTTATTCTATAAATACTTTCTACGCTGTGAAAAAAAAAAAGAGCCCTGATACCATTCCTGCTGACTCTTCTGTAAAATGACCTCCTGAATCCGAGTATGACCCCCATTTTGCCCAATCACCCACCGTTATCTAGGGACTTAAACTCCTTCCCAATTTTTATCACTCTTCGGTAATTTTATGGCCATGAATTGGATTTGGAGAATGGAAAATAATTATTTAAAATCTTAAAAATAAAAAATATATATTAAGTATAATAAATGGTAATAATGATTGATTAATAAAATGTAATAAATATAACTTACAACTTGAGCGGCAAATCCTCCCCTCTAAATCTTCCCCTTGCTGCAAATGTTCCTGTTATAGAATTTTTCACCTCTTTTGGCCCTCAGAAGATATTTAACAGTTAAAATATTTCTTTTCTCCACTATAAATCAAATTTATAACAATAAAATTACGAAAAGTGGTAAAAATAGGGGGGGGGCGTTCCCAAAAAACAGTGGGTGATAGGGCAAAATGGGCGTCATATTCGGATTCAAGACGTCATTTTACATAAGAATTTGCAAAAATAGAGTGGGGGGCAATTTTCATGCCGAGCAGTGTTATTTGATTGTTTTTTTTTTTTCTTTTTTTTTTTTTTTTTTAACGGAAGCAAAAGCAAAATTATTATATTTTCTTTTACGTATTTTATTTGTATTTTATGTTATAATATTCAAACATTTTAGATCTTTTATTTAGGGGTATACCAATTTCTTTTTTTCTTTTTTTCAATATTCAAAATTTTGTGGTCTCAACATGTATATTAATTTGAAATCAGTTCCTTATTTCTTTATATATGATGAAATATTGTTAAAGTTTGAAATTGGAAGTAAATTCAAGGATAAAGTTAGAATATTTTATTATTCAGAAAATAAGCATAAATGCGAGTCGAATGCTAAATAATTCTTCAAAGCAGTAAGTAGTACGTGATATGATTTTGATCTTTAAGTAATAAGAAATATCTTTTAGCTTCAAAGAAGACGCTTTTAAACATTAAATTTAACAAAATTGAAAAATTATGCATTCATTTTTTTAAAAATATAAATAATGTTGTGCGTTGCTTAATCTCATATCTCTCAGCCTGATAGTTTTAGAAACATATTTATAATTCTAATGGGACTGAAATAAAATGTAGTTTCTGCACATGTCGCGGTTTGTAATTTATCAGATCATTGGTTATTTCATATTCGTTCAAAAGATGTTTTAAAGTGGCTTGTTTACTTGTAAACAAATAAAACTCTTTTTTTTTTTTTTTTTTTTTTTTTTTTTTTTTTTTTTTTAATTTATTTATTATTTATTTATGTTCAGCTCTGATTTAAAATGGTTAGCCAAATCTATCAGAAATGGTTTTAGATGGAAATGTTCGGATCCTGCATAAACTGTACGAAAAAAGTAAAGTTTGCCGATCCACTGCAAGTAATTTATTGCTTCAACGGCCGAATGCAGAAGCGTTTCTTGATTGTTTGATTACTGGAGAGGACAAGATGTCCTTTATGATAATCCAAAAATCAAAAGTCAGTGGTCCTCTCTTTAAATCAACATAAGTTACTGGTAGGCCCTCCCTCCCCCCCCCCCCCCGCCCAAAAAAAAATGCTCTTATGTGTTTTGTACAGCAACCGTGACATCTTTTATTTTAAAGGGCTCAAATTTATACAAACTATTAATGCTAATCTGTACTATGAACTATAAGATCAAGCTAATAAATGGAAAGTGCCACCTATTGTCCACATAAAAAGCGTTATTCTGTAATACGTTAATACAAGACTGCACTGCCAAAGACAAACACTAGGGAAAAAATGATTTAATTAGCATGGGAGATACTTTTCACCTGCAATAATTGTCCGGTATTGCACCATCGGATTTCAATTTATTCTGAATACTTAAATACTTTTTGCGAGGCAAAAAAATTTTAAAACTTAAATGATATCTCAAAAGCCATCTTTAGATATTTTGCTTGTAAACAAATTCACTTTTTTTGATCTGGCAGTGAAAATTTTCCTCTTAACAGACAAATGTTTGTTTCTAAGTTACATAAATTAAAAATAAAGACTTCTTAAAAATTTAAAAGAAAAGATTAAAAATAAAAACTTCTTAAAATTTTATTTGTTTGAATTTGAAGTAAAAGGTCGACATTACTTTCCGGTACCCCTAGTGTTTTTCGGTTAAGGAGACTGCAGCCCATTTAACCATTCGTTTAATCAATATACCTAACTTTCCAAAAATAATTAAGTTCGTTATTAAATTAAAATAGTATATTAATAAATATTACATGTTTAAACCATTGCATAGAATTCGGTCTATGATGTAGTTACTCATTCACTGCTTGTCTGCATCATTGAAGCTAACTTATCTGCTTAAATCTACCTAATCTCATTGAAAAAGAGCATAACTGCAATGTAGTTTCCACTGTATAATTTTATAATATACTTTAAAATGTAAGTTATATCCTTTTATCATTAAAAGCATAAGGTAAACGCACCAGTAGTGGGCACTTTTAAACTCGGAAAATAAGCTACCTAATAATTCTGAAAATTCGAGCAATGTTCAGGAAGGAAGTTATAGTCCTCTATTGTTAAACCCTTTAACTAAAAATAATTCCGGCCATTAGTTTTAAAATAATGTTAGTTTAACTAAAAAATTTGAACTTTTTGTGATTTTGCCGTTTTTTTCGTATCACTTCGAAAAAGGAAATGAAATTTTATTTGCTCTCTCTCTGCTTATTTCCAACTGATTTCTTCTACCTTTTGCTTTCATATGTCTAAAATAAGTATGAAGAAGCCTTTTCTTTTTGCAAATTGTGATGGCATGTCTCCGGACCACCCTTAGTGGTGTGTCCCAGACCGTCGCCAATTGCCCATCTGCGCAGCACTAGCGCGACGTGAAACCCAACCATCCAACCATCTTTTCTTTTGCTGTTTTTTAAATCTTGTATTAACACATAGTATTTTTATGGGTGACCACTACTGGTACCATAAAATGTCATCATGACCAATAGTGGACAGCCCTGTCCATTACTGGCTCATGTGAATTTTAAGGTCAGATCCAGTAGTGGACACAATTCTGTAATCTCATAATTTTAGAGTTGAATTCAGTATTTTTAAACGGTACTCTAAAGCTACGCATTTATATACTGACCAAACATCCCCATTTTCTGAGGCAAATGGGGACGCCCCTTTTTTTTTTTTTTTTTTTTTTTTGAAGGCACTTTTCTAAATTTTAAAAATCGTAGAAACTAAATTATTGATTCATAACACTTTATTTTTAGTCCTTATTCATTAGGAATGAAAAAATACATCCATAATTTGATAATTGTAGCAATTTTTAATGCTGCTCTATTATAAAGGTACTTTGATCTGGTCAGTCTATGAATTTAGCAATTGGCGCCGGTCTGGAACTCACTCCTAGGAGGATAAGAAGATATGCTATCGCAATTTTGATCTTCTGCGGAAAAGGTGGATCCCAGGCTTTCCCAAATTTAGAATACTGAACAAAATGGAAATTCTCTTGGATCATGGAGATAATCTTGGGACATTTTAATTTTTTTAATCGCATTTCTTTTTTTTTTTTTTTTTTTTCTTTCTTTCTTTCTTTTTGTTTAGTATTGGACTTGTTGGTTAAGTTCGGTTCCCATTGAAACATTGAGGTTGAAATAGCATAACTGCGGTCAGTATTTAGAGGGTTGAGCATGAGTGAATCTTATGTCGCACTAGTGCTACACTATGGGCAGTTTACGACGGTCTGAAACTCACTCATGAGGATAGTCAGGAGACATTTGATAACCCTCAAGAGTTTAACTTTGATGGGAACATGGAGGACATTGCGGCCACGAGGAGAAAATTGTGATGGGATGTCTCCTGACTGACCTGATTAGTGATTCCCAGACTGTCTCTAATAACCAATAGTGTATCGCTAGTGCGACGTAAAATTCACTCAAATTTCAGCCCTAAATGTTGGCCCCCAACAAGGATTCATGTATGTGAGGACAAACTGCTAAAACGGGTGTGTCCCCAAGACAAAGAAACGTTTGGTCATTTTAATTTTAAAGCAAAAATTCAAAGGGTGCCACTACTGGAACAAAAAAGGGCCCACAACTGGGCTTTTAGTGTGTCCACTACTGGCCCATTTTAAGCTCTCCGAATTTTTGATTTTTTAGTATAAATACTACAATTATCAAATTTCATAATACAGTCGAGTTAAGAAAGAATTAGTAAAGGTGCGAAATATTAATTATTTTTTCAAACTCTAAATTTAGGAAAATACACAAAAAATAGCCCGAAAATGTCCTTAAAGTGTCCACTACTGGTGCGTTTTCCTTAAATGTGTAAGAAGTTAAATTATTACACATACACCTTACATTTTTATACAAGCAAAATATTTGTTTACTGTGGAGTTTTTAATTATTATAAGTGTATTGCAGAAAAAACAACAGCTTAGTAAGCAGATATTTGCGGCAGCGGAGGTTCGAGGATTAAAAATTATCAAGGCAGGAATTCCTTTGTTAACAAGCATAAAAGTGTTTAAAACGGAATTAGCTATGTTGCGCATACGCAATTAATATATGTTTTAAGAAAGTGAAAATAACAACTATGTACAGTCGGTAACAAAAGTGTCCGAACACTAGCAAAAATTCCTGTGTAAAAAAAGTACACTTAATACTGTTTTGTTAAATAAATCCTTGTCGAATCCTGGTCTTAGTCAGAATAAGAACACTATTCGACAAGGATTTATTTAGCAAAACTGTATTAAGCGTACATTTTTCATATAGGAATTTTTGCTAGTGTTCAGACACTTTTGTTACCGACTGTACTCCATTTTTTATTACCTATTTCAATTTTCAAATAATTCGGTTTTAAGTTTTTTAAATCTTTGCAGAAACTCTGAAAATAATTGTTAATAATGTTGCACTATAAAGAAAAAGAGCCTTATATACATATATATATATATAGAGAGAGAGAGAGAGAGATAGATAGATAGATATAGGAAGCATAATTATTTTCTAGATAATTTGGACTTTTAATAAAAAAAATAATAATAATAAATTAAAACATATAATTTTCAGACTACGTAGATAACAGTACGCTGCAAAAAAAAAAATAAATAAATAAATAAATAAAAATAAATAAAAAATAAATAAATAAATAAAAATAAAAAAATAAATAGCCTTGATACTATTCCTGCTGACACTTATGTAAAATGACCTCTTGAATTCGAATATGACCCCCATTTCGCCCCATCACCCACCGTTTTCTCGGGAAGTCAATTCCTCCCCCAATATTTTTCACTCTTCGGTAATTTTATGGCCATGACTTTGATTTACTGAATGGAAAATAATTATTTTAACTCTTAAAAAAAAAAAAAAAAAAAAAAAAAAAAAAAAAGAAATATATATATATATGATGTATAATAGGTGATTAATAAAATATAATAAAATGATAATTTCAGTGGCAAATTTCCCTTCCCCCCCCCCCCCCTAAATCTTCTCCTTGCTGCAAATGTTCATGTTATAGAATTTTTCACCTCTTTAGGCCGTATATTTAACAGTTTAAATATTTCTTTTCTCCATTATCAATCAAATTTATAGCCATAAAATTACCGAAAAGTGGTAAAAATAGGGGGGCGTATGCAAAAAACGGTGAGTAATAGGGCAAAATAACCATCCTAATTGGATTCAGGAGATCATTTTACATAAGATTTTGCAAAAATGATGTTGGGGGTAATCTTCATGCAGAGCAGTGTAATTAGCAGACTAGTGTAGCTGCAATATTAACAGCTTACGGACATTTCAGTAAGATAGAGCTATTCCAATATATTGCAATGCATTGTGTTTTTTTAACTACGAAAGGGAAAATATACAGAAAAGCGTTCCTCTGTCATCTGAAAAAATATATTGATATTGAATTAATTTCAAGTTAATTTATATTAAAACTTGTGTAAGCAAATTTTGTTTAAAAAACAACTAAATGATTTATAAGGGTTTTCAGACTGTTCATCTATGGATTTATGGTACTTATTTATGCATAAGTTAGAAATATTTTCTTCCAGTTTCAAATTTAATCATTTTAAAACATCTGAAATTAAATATGCTTCCTTGTTTCTTTAAAAGGAAAGTTACTTTTTTTTTTCTTCTTTTCATGCATTTTTAATCCTATTTGCCGTTTAGAAACCTACTCTACCAACTTGGTTTAGGAATATTTAATATACGAAAAATGTATAGAGACTTTAATAAGATATAACAGTTTCATTTTATATTCATAAGCTAATATATATTTAAAATAAATCTCGTCCTTATAGCAAAATAATATATGGAAAATTTTGGTCTATTTTTTTTTTTTTTTTTTTTTTTTTATAATACACCATGGTAGTTATAAAGTTTAAAATTGTATTTATTATTCACTAATGCATTACTTTTAAAAATGAGTTGCATTTATGACTTAATGAAAATATTTATTCTTGTTTAATTTATATTTATGTATTAAATATGGCCTTTATTTTAATTTATACATAGCTTATTATGGTTATGTAATATTTTTACAAACATATCAAATACATATTTTTGTATATCATAATATCACTGAGGTTTAGAATTGCAAAGGCAATTCATATACACAAACTGAATTCTTTAGATTTTGTTCCAAAAACTTCAATATTCTTATTTGAATGAAAAAAAAAAAAAAGATTATACTAAGCAGCAAAATACTCATTAGTTATTTGACGATACTGTGCTATTCCTTTATAGCAATCAAAATTTTACATTTAAACAAACATATAATTATACATGAATATTTTGTAAAATATTTTGATGAGTATTTTTCAAAGGATGTAATAGTGATGAAATTGTGAAGTTAAACTAAACTTCGGACTTAAACTTACTGGTCTCGAAAAGCTGAATGGCCGCATTGCTTTTTATCTATGTTTTCTTTGGTTTATTTCCATATAATAATTCAGTTTTAATATACTATAATTTCCAACGTAGCGTTGTGATTTATATTTCTCTCACAATATCTTAAATGACACATTTTGGATAGTCAAATTTTGAAATGTTATTGTTAAGTATTCTGTAATTATTTTATTTGAATTACGGATAGAAAAATACACTGCAAAAAGAAAAAAAAAAAAAAAAACTGTTAAAAGTACAGGAAGAATCTGGCAGCTGGGGTGACAATATTTCTCCGTCAAATATACAGTTAAAAACCGTAAAATTGTATCACTGACATATATTTTACACAGGAATCCTGTAAATCAAACAGGTTTTTTGATAAAAGTACAGTTTTGTCCTGTATATTTGACGGAGAAATACTGACACCCCAGCTGCCAGATTTTTCCTGTACTTTTAACAGTTTTTTTTTTTTTTTTTACAGTGTATTATTATTACATCTAAAACATTTGTAAATCATGTAGTTAAGAATAATAATAACTAATTACATGCTGCTTAATAGAGTTTTAGAACAAGTAAAAAAAACAGTACAGATTTAATTTCAAGAGAAATATATTACTTGATATTTCCATTTTACGACTTTATGAGTTTAGAGTAGTAATAATAATAAGGAAAATACTTTAGAAAATTGTTCTTCAGAAAACTTTTTTTGAAAATATTACTTTTAATCAAATATATAATTCTTTAAAAGCTTTTCGAAAGATGACATTATTTCTCGAGTGTTTTATTTCTTTTAGTGGTTAAAGTTTCTACATTTTATATAATTACACTTTTTTTTTTCTTCTTTCTTACAACTATTCATATTTATAAGAACACGCAAGAGGAGATTTCTCAAAGTACAAAAATACTTATTTAGCAAACTTTTGTTGATATTTTGCAATTCAGTAATATAAGAAATTCAGTACTCGACTTACTTAATAGTTCCAAAATTTAGTTTTAATTCTTCTGCTTAAAAGTTTTATATTTTTTCATAGTATTCTTGAATGTAAAATGTTTCAAAAGTTATATATAAAAATACTTTATTGATGTTTGATGATTTTGTTTCCCCTGAAGTTGAAGATTCTTATACCTCTTCACAATTCTTTTAAAAGATTTTGCTAAAAGCATATGTATTATTATTTTAAAATTTAGCTATTGAGATAGATTTTCCTACAAAATCAATATAAATTTATACCGAATATGATGCAATCTAAATTATATTTATTCATATGTGTACAAATGTATGCACTAAAAGCATATCCAAAATATGTACAAAACACCGTAAAAACTTAGATATGCTACATACTTGAAATAGCTTCATATCAGAAAACAGAAATTAACTTAGTAATTACAAAAAGGCTCGCCACATTTTAATTCTTTTTTTTTTTTTTTTTTAAACTTTTTTACTGTTTTTCTTTCTTTCTTTTTTGTCTTTTTACTTGTTAAACCTTTTCTTTCGGAATTGATTTTAAATTTTGGTACACTATTACTCCATTCAATATAATACTAAAATAAGTTACTCGATTTTCGACTAACGATATTTTCATAGAAGGCTGCTAACAGCATTTGCTTAGGTTATTTGTTATGGGTATAAATGATTTTTACGAACATGCGTTACAACTCCCGCGTTACAACTTCATTAAATTGTAGTATTTGTTGGATCTAGTATTCTTTCCTATTTTAGTAAAACCTTACTGAATATACTGAATGCAACATATGAAATCGTAACAGAGCTATTTATGCTTATAGTGTATTACTGTAAAGAAAAAAAAAAAAAAGCTCGCATAAATAATTAAGCTATAGTCACGAGAATTCGCTTGCAAATGTAACTCAGCGATGCTCAGTTCAACGTTAATGAGCGTTGCAGAACCTTAGAAAGCGCGCATAACTTGTGAAATGTAATTAGTTTAAAATACTTGGTGCGCTTGGTGATGGATATTTATAATGCTAGTAACAAACTGGATACACGATATTGAAAAAAAAAAAAAAAAAAAAAGAAAAGAAATCCTTACAAATATTCCCGACGGCGTTATGAGCACAGAGAAAAAAATATATATATATGTGTCTGATATCTAGAAACTAAACTGTGGCTCTAGTAAAAATAATTTCATGCCACCCTTGTAAATCTTAGTTCCCTTTCTAACGAGTTCTAAAAACCCGTTTTCCTATATCATCGTGGTCAATCTCATTTAAAAATCTCTGAAAATAAATGCGAACACAAGTGGCGAGATTTAATACTTATAATTTTGCGTTAGTACCCAGTTCTAGGAAATCTAGCGAGAATTTCTCGCAATACAAAGAATAAAAAATATTCTTAATATCTATAACATTGTCTAACCATGTAGAAAAGTGTAGACTAGAAATTCTCTATCATTTTGTCTATCCAGGTTATTTGTTTACCTGATACGCATAACCCAGAAATCTATAATTCTAGTTTAGAGATTCAGAAAATGACTATGTATTCGCTCTCGACAAAGGAGGTATTTTTTTTTTCTCTGTGCAGTTGTCTGTTTCTATGAGGAAAAAAACAGCAGGTGAGGAGAAGATCGAATGATTTACAGATATAGACAGACAGCTTACTGGAATAAGCATATGAGAGTTGCTAATTCCGTTTTGGCTACTGAACAAACATAAATCTTCATAAAATAGTGACTAAACTAAACTAAAAAAAATGTTTAACCTTTTCTTAAAATTTGTTGTACACAAAAAACGTCATCAAGATAAAATTTTAAAAAGTTAATAGTATTCTTATCCTTTATGTTGCAATTTGTAAAATCAGTTCTTTTTTAATTTATTTGGAAAGTTTGTGTTGATAAGAAAGAACTTATATTAAATAAATAATCTGGTGTGTCACTCACGCGACTTTCTCTTACCCTGAAATTTAATACTATAAATACAGGTTGGAGAATAAGAGGTAAGATAACGAGTACTGTTATGTAAACCTATGTTAAGCAATTCAAATTAGGCTTCAGAAGAGTTTTATATGATAATTAGTTCTGTGTGAGGGGGGCTACCGCCCCCCTCAACCCCCCGTTTCATTAATGCACCTACATTTATATAAAATTTAATTCTGTTATTAAAATTTAAAGTTTACTTAAAATTATACAGACAATTTTCACACGCAACGTTCATTGAAACTTACCAATCTTGATCAAACTTTTCCAGCAACAAACTTATATTAACTTCAAAATACAACATTTGGATCTCCTAAAATTATTCGTTTTTAAGTTACACTAAGAGACACAGACAAAGACCAAACGTTAAAAAACTTCACTACGGTAATCAGGAAGCCTCAAAACGTGTAAATATACAAAAAAACAAGCGATGAATATTTAGCTTAAAACATACATTATTAACCATACCTCTATAAGGAATTTATTTCAATTCCCGAACAGCT
Organism: Salticus scenicus; assembly: GCA_963930645.1. Taxonomy (NCBI): domain Eukaryota; kingdom Metazoa; phylum Arthropoda; class Arachnida; order Araneae; family Salticidae; genus Salticus; species Salticus scenicus. Next base: position 338,018,162 of record OZ005652.1, on the reverse strand, counting down.
TTCCTGGAAATGGTAAAATATTATTAGTAAGGCACATCCACTAACAACAAATAACTAGTGTGTTGTGGCCACCACACGACTTTCTTCTATATTTTCCTATACAAATTCACTCAGTAATTATAATTGATTAAAATTATTATTTAAAAAAATTGTTTTCCATGATAATGCAGACGATTTCCATATTAGAGAAGTAGTATAACACTAAATGTCCAAAAAATGTTGAATTTGTTCTCAATATTACATTTTTTTTTTTCTTTTCGTTAAAATGAAAAAAAAATCGATAGCTTTATTTTAAATTATCGCAGATCGATGGTTCAACCATTCGTTTTAAAGATATTGGCGAGCTCTTTTGAAAAATACCCATCATGAAAATTTACTCCCCTCGAGGGGGGACCTCCCTCCCAGGGGGGAGGCAAGGCTCCTACATACACAAATTTTTTTCCCAATTGTCTATCTCTATTACAAAAAATACATATTCGTTTCATTTTGTTTAGTGCAGTCTATAGATATTAAACTCCACTTACCTACAATTTCCCCCATAGTCGTAATGTATTTGAATACTTTTGAGTGTCCCTGTACATGAACCATTTGCTTCATATCAACGAAAAGCTTAGTATACCATCCCTATATGATACACATTTAGAATACCGAGTTTGGAATTTCTGTTATTATTTGTTCTTGAGATATTCTGATAAAAGACACAGACACACAGACACACAGACAGACAGACAGACACACACACACACACCATTCGCTAAAAACATGATTTTCGTATTCATGGGACCTCAGAACATGTAAATATAACAAAAACTCCTATTCGAAAATTTGACCCTAAAACAATACTTTCTCTACCGTAAGGATAAGAGAAAGTAAAAAGCACTAAGTATAGTTTTATTGTTGAATACTTTTTTTTTCTTTCTTTTCTTTTTGTTTTCTCTGTGATTTTACCTAGCAAGTTAAATAAACATATCTAAAATTATATCCATTTAGTTTCATAAAATAAGCAATTCGGGCATGCCGGCGATGTATATATTAAACGGATAGCAAATGAATGACTTAGAAACCAATATATACAAGTATATGAAAGCATGCTAAAAATTTGATTAAATGACGATTCTAATGACACAAAATATCAAAAAATCTAGTTTCATTTGGTTTCAAATAATTTAGTATTTAGTATAGCTATTGTGCGCATCGCAAACATTTAGCATAGCGAAACCAGTTTTATACGCAATATACACAAAACGTAATTAGCATCATTTTATGTCAAGATATAACTGAATGTAAATTTTCATATAGTTCATTATAGTATATTCAGTACTGACAAAACTTTCGTAATGCATAGACAGACATCTTCTAAAAATATTACAAATTATCAGATTATCATAAATGTGTAATAAACGTAAAACTCTCATGTTGTCAATCAGCCTAGATTTATCCAAAAAATATGCAACGTCACCTAAATTTTGAAAAATTTTTGTATGATATAATCTAAAAGAGAAAATAAAATTATTTCTGGTAAAACGAAGAGCGACTGAAATTTTTTTTTGAATGGTTTTCTTTTTATGGTCTCTACTGGGACCAATATATAGTTGCATCAGCTTTTAATTTTCAATCAAGGGCTAATTACGTTACAACAAGTTATTTAGAATTTTGGTTTCACATTTTTTGAATAAACGTTTTCACAACTCATCATATCCAACATTGTTCATCTCATAGGAATTATTTTTCTGATGGATTAGTACTTATTGAAAATCTCAGTGTTAGCTCAGTAAAAAAAACAGGCGCATTCTGCAAAGAGAGTCAAATTCGATTCCTGGCCTGGTAAATTTCGCTTACATAAAAATTTGTTGGACTTCTTCAAAATATTAATCATACATAGTTATATTAAATTTTACCATTTTACTATTTTATCAAAGACTTGCTTTTTTTTTTTTAATGTCTACTCTAATTTATAACATATTTTTAATTTCTTTTTCTTTTTGAACTTAGTTGTCGTTATTTAAATTTATAAATTCCGATAGCTGCAGTTGTTACTTTATTATAATAGTGGCCAAGTTTACAGAATTTATCAAAGAAGAATTTTTATTTAGATGCGTTAAAAATGTCTCTTTTGGTATAAGATGCGTATTTGGGACGAACAATTTTATTTCAAAGTGTACGGCGTAAACGTTCATACCAACATACATCTTTATTTCTAAAATTACTAAATTACGCCAAGCCTCTAATATAGCAAATTCCCTAACAGCACAGTTAGGCTTAACTTATCCACAGTACATCTTAAGGACGTTTCTGGGATGTCTTTTCATCCAGAAGACATCTTGAAGATATCCTGGGGAGGTGATGTGCTGTCTGGGAAATCTTCATAAGGTATTTCTGATTAGAAAGTGACAAATACATGCTTTAATAAACTCTTTACTGAAACCAAAATTACGTAATTTGAGGTAACATTGTTGATAATTTCAGTAAGAATGAGAACATTTGTGTCATTCGCTTTGCTGTTGTCCATTCAATGATTACATTCTTTGACTTTGTTCATTCATCGATTGTTCATTCAGCAAAATATTTCTTTAATTGTCCTTTTATGTACATTGAACTTGACTTTCGTGTACAATGTAATTAATTGCACATTCGAATTTTATTAAGCATATGCAGAGAAATCACGGTTCAAATAATTCAATTTTGTTTTGCGTATATTAGATATAATTGTCAGCTAATTTCGTCATTTAATATTACATGTACAAATAGAATATTCTACCTTTTTAAAAAGTAATTAGGTACTTCAATTCATAAAGAGAAGTGATTTATAGAAACATATATTCCGTAATTTGTTTAGATAATCATTTATTTCTCATTCCATTAGTATAAAATTCCTTAAAAAAAATTAATTTCTATAAATTACGAGAACGACAATATTTTATTGAAATTTTATTTATTGTTTTCACACAAATAACAAATTAAAATTTTGTTCAAGTTTTCTTTTTAAAAATCGGAGAAAATAATGCTAAAAAAGTACATTTAAGGAAGATAATTTTTTATTTATTGACTGTCTTGTCTACTTGCGAGGAAATTTAAATAGTAAAATCTAACGCACAATTTTACGAAAAATAACATTTTATTGGATATATAGGAATTTTTTTAAACAATAATATGTAATAGAAAAAATTGGTTTATCAAGTTCCAAATCATTATATATATGTGTATATATATATATATTGCTTTAAAGTTTTCTTTAGTTTGAAAGAATAAAATGTTATAAAAAAGAATGACAATATCCTCAAAGAACATTTTTATTTTGTATGTTGACGTTCACAAAGATATCGTCCGTTGTTTAGTTTGACATTTTTATAATTGAAATCTATATTAAATTAAAAAAAAAACTGCTGCTTATCATCCCTAGAAGAATAAAAGTAAATTAAGTGAAGTTGTACTGCATATAAAATGACAAAATAGTGGTAATGACTTCTCCAATTTCAAACATTAAAAATGCACATTTACCGAAAAACTCTAGCGTTAATGAATATTAGTTATCCATGCTATATAAAATATAAACTGAATAAATAAAAAATTTCTTACAAGGAAACATTCAAAAGGTGTCGTCTTCAAAAAATATTGAAAAAAAATATATGTGATTCTACTCTTCCCACAACACCAGAGAGTGAAAAAATTATCGGCTAAAATGAATTACAGCGACAACAAAAAATTATCAAAATTAAGCATATATGGCGATTTCACATTGTTAGGCGATTGGTTTTGAGTACTTGGCGGAGAAACAAAACACGCTTCTGTTCGTACAGTCGGTAACAAAAGTGTCCGAACACTAGCAAAAATTCCTATGTAAAAAAAGTACACTTCATACGGTTTTGTTATATAAATCCTTGTCGAATTCTGTACTTAGTCAGTGTAAGAACATGATTCGATAAGGATTTATTTAACAAAACCGTATGAAGTGTACTTTTTTCACATAGGAATTTTTGCTAGTGTTCGGACACTTTTGTTACCGACTGTACACGGCAATCTCGGCACTAGCGAACTGAACGCCTAACAGCGCTAAATCGCCAAAATATGCTTAATTTTGTTAATTTTTTGTGGTCGCTGTAATTCATTTCAGCCGATAATTTTTTCACTTCTTGGTGTTTTATAAACAAAAGAATCACATATGTATATATATATATATATATTTTTTTTTTTTTTTCAATATTTTTTGAAGACTACACCTTTTGAATGTTTAATTGTTAGTGATTTGTATTTTGAATTCTCCAGAAAATGTGTACTAATTTTGTTAACAATAATAATGTTCAAATAAATCAAAGTTCAAAGAACATACAAATTGTTTATAAAATTACAAAATAAATAAATAAAAAGAATTAACTATTAGTGGTAAGCTATCAGATATTTATCTTCCTTTTTAAAATATTTTAAATAATTTAAAATTAACAAAGTGAACTATTTGAAAAAAAATCTAAATTTTTGTTCTATGAAAATGTAAGAAACGAATATGTACGCAATGTACGAATCTCATTTAAAAAACATTATAAGTATTACATTCATGTAAATCCATAGGATTCTCGCGATGATAACATATAACTTGCCTGCCAATTAATACCTTAACTGAATGTAGAGTTTATACGCTACTATACTTTAAAACAATTCAAGTCTATAATCTCTAAAGATGAAGAAGGCTTTTGTATCTCTTTAAAAGAGCTCTAAATTCGACACACATCAAAACTGATACAAATAAACTGACGGTCATCTATAACATATCTGCCAACCTTCAGCCCAATGGAATGATGCGTTTAGACCCTATCGCCCTTTAAATTATTTAAAATTTTATACTATAATGATGAAGAATTTCTTTATGTCCTTGTAAAAAAATAAATAAAAAATAATAATAATTCATGCATTTATCAAATTCTATGCAATTTGTTCGATGGTGACCTGTAACGTATTTACAAAATGTCATCGCAATCGAACAAACTTATCATGTTCCCACACATACATATATCCCTGTGAAAATAGCAAAAATGAACTCAGGAGACCTCAAAACATACAAATACACCATACCAATGTATGTTCAGAAAGTAAAGAAAAAAAAAAAAAAAAAAAAAAAAAAAAAGAGTAAAAGGAAATTTTTCAGATACTTTTTGAAAGCAGAATAAAATATTAAGCATTACAGCATATTTATTAAAACGTTTAAGTACTTCAGTTATAAGGAATACCTTCAACGTGATTTAAACGTTTAGACTAATATAAACGTTTAATAATATAAATGTTTTAGACTATAAAGGATTTGCGACGATTAAGATGATTGCTCGAGCAAACTTGTCATCTTTTACAGGTGTTAAAATAAATTGTAAATTTAAAGCCACTTTTAAAATTGACACTAAAATTTTAGATAACTACTTACATAAATTGATATTTAAGTGAATCGTGGAATCAAAATTATTGGCTTCTGAGTATGATCAGTTTAATTTTAACTAAACGGCTTGTTAATTGACCAAAAACTACATAAAAACATGAGAAGGTGTGAGGTTTGCATTGACGCAGACCCCATCTTTACTCAATGATTAACTTAGTTAACTTAACTACTTAAGCATTAGATATGAAATTAGCACAGAGACTCAGATATATGAAAATACAACTAAGAGTTTATTTAGCTAGAATAATGGGAGGATGATCTGGAATACGTAGCTCAGTCATCGGATTTAAATTCTTTATCAAAAAAATGTATAATTATTAATTAAGGTAATTTGAAATGTCTCACCTCAGAATAGCAGAAGTTTAGACGGATGCACTCCTTTACGTAGATACAGTGACTTTCCAACGGATTCGTGGATTCCCGGCCGAATCAGTTTCCATTCACAAATTCTCGCACTGAAGCATAACAGCACTCATCAAACTGCTTAACTTAAGCACCACTTAATCTCAACTACTGAAATATAACTTTCTTCACACTCTAATACTTAGCCGTTGTCTTAGACAAACGTCGGACAAGACTCCACTACTCCACACCTTTTACGAAAACCATCTCCATCTTATACTACTTTCTACCAACTCCCTTTCTCTTCATTTCAATCAAACTTTCAAAATCGCTTCCAAATCATCTACCTCTCGCAACTTAATTCGTTCGTTGCAGCACCATGTTGACACAAAACTAAACCGACCTAAAATTTCGCCGAGTCTCTGGCGCCGACGCGATTTAACCATCCCAACTTAATACTTTGCTGGATCCAGCTTAATTTCAAATAAACTGTGGTGACCTTCTACAGTCTCAACATCACAAAGGTAATATCTCATTGAATTATATCGGTGTATATGCATCGAATTTAAATTAGTTAATGTATATATATATATATTTATTTAAAAGCCATCTCACATTTGAGATTTTATGCACTTTTACACAGTATATGCTGAAATATAGACTTTCTGTAAATGGAAAAGGCTTCAACGTTCAGGCTTCAACGTAAGAGCGTCAACATTCAGCCAATGTGCACCAAAATTGAGTTGATTAATTTTCATAGATGCAATCTTACAATTACGTTCACACATAGTAGAAGTTGAGATTAAATAAGGAAAATAAGAGCATAGCAACGTCACTTAAAAATCGAAATTTACCCAAAATAATTCAACGTAGTTTTACAAATTAGACACCTATCATGTTTGATTCAGTTATGCAAGATAGAAATCTGAAATATAGTCTTCCTGTAAATAGGGAAAACTAGAGTACTCTAGTTTTCCCTATTTACAGGAAGGCTATACGTATAGCAAGGAAACCTGGCAATATATACCAATCTAGACAATATATGCCAAAATTTAATCAGCTCCAATTTATAACAAGATGTACCTACATAATAAGTTTTCCTTAATTATATGCCTTTCTCCGTAATATACATTGCCACAACAATTTAACAACAAACACACAGATATTTTCTAAAATGGTCAAGACATCTCAAAACGTATAAATCAAAAACTGGAAATATTTCCAAATAAAAAACTCTAAATATTTCTGAAATCCAAGAGTTTCTTCTAAGTTTAAAAAATAAGATTTGTCAATAGAAGTATTAAAAAATATTTCATTGTAGTATTTCTTATATTTTCAATATTTATTTTTAGAATTGGCAAAATAATTATTTTACTTCTATTAATTTTTATAATTATAATTTAAAAAAATACACAGACTTAGAAAAAAAAATTGAATTGTTAATAAGTATGATTGAGTTTAAGTGAAGCCTATAGATCATTAGGAATGTATGCGGCATGATGGTGGTGTTTTAACGAATAAAAAATTTCTTCGCAAACATTCCTTATTAGTTAAATTGTTAACTCAATAAAAATAAATCTGTATAAAAATACAAAATCAACATTTAATAAATTATTTAAACGTGTGCTTTGAAAATTTTCATATATTTTTCAATAAACATTTTAATACAAAATTATGAAATTCAATGAAAAACTTCATAAAATTTTTTATTCGTAAAAAATCTTTCTTAATGTATATATAAAGCATTTCATTGGAACATATATATGAAAAATAATCATTTCCAATATAATATTAAAACAAAAAAAGCGTTTAAAGCTCTAATTGTATATTTTATTAAGGCCTTCTAAAGATACATTGACATGCTTTCATATGAAATTTTACTTTATAAGTATTAAATTTATAAGAAATTTAATATTTAATATATATATTTTTTTTTTTAATTCAAACATTTAATTTTCAAAAGCATTGAATTCGTGAATCAGGACCTTCCAATGTCCTGAACACTATTTGACGATTTATAGAAAAATCTGTGTGTAGTTGTACTTCGTGCTAAGCCTGGTTCTGACTACATATAAAGATAAACCACTCAATAGGTAACAATTTCATCCTATTTTTTTTTTTTTTTTTTTTTTTTATAAAATTCGAAATATCAATATAGGATAAATTTCCTATAAACGTGCATAATTAGAATTAGGCTTAACTTTCGAATGTGAATTAATATCTATCTATATACACGGCGAGTTTGACATAATCTGCCAAACGAAAGGAGGTGATAGAACAGCCCAATGGGAGCATAAAACACCATACAAACCCTGTCCTATCTCTAACCGTTTCCGAGTTATGGTAGATAGAAGAAAAATCTATTTTTTCCATCCCGTCTGAAAAAACTCAAATTTGTGAGCTTTCTGAAAGACTTACACGCAAAGTAAGCACATATTTGGAATGAGCAGAAGAAATCCTATCGGGTGACACCACTTACATCAGGATACCTTAATTTGACGGCGAGCTACAAGCGCTAAATCATTGGCGAAGTTTAAAATCGAGTTGTCACCAAATTCTTTAACCGACAGTTCTGCAAACACCGTTCAAGCTACAATCGGTCAAATTTACCAAAAACTTCTCCATTCCACAAGCTTTGAATGAGCCCACAATAAACCATATCGGTGTTCTAGTTCAGGAGAAATTTAGCCTTTTGTTTGAAATACGTCACTGAAATCGGCGCTCGTCGAAATTCGGCAAACGAAACGATGGTGAGTAAATGGAACGTATGCAAATTCGTGAATATCTGCATATGGACTCTTAGTGATATGCAGATGTATTCAACCTTCCTGTGCGCGCATCCCACTCGCGGGTACAAAAGACGAGTCAATCTTTAACATCTCATTAGCTCGTCAGCATCTTTCACGTTTTATGCTGCTTATTGCTTTAGTATTTTTGGGACTTTACCTGACCTTGGCCGATTCTTTTCACGCTGCTCTCACGTCTACTTGCTCTCTCTTAGTTCATACTTAGTATGTTTTCCTACATTGGTACGAATTAACCAATGGGATTTTATATCCGGCAGCAAATGTAATTTTTATTTTTTATTTTTATTTTTTTTTTCTAGTGTTTTGCAATAAACAACGGGGGAGACTTAACCTCTGGAAACGAGCTCTTTCAAAATTTCACATTGTTATGTGACATTTGTTGTCAGAGCCCCTCTTTGGAGGTTAAAATCACTCAAAACTGCTGCATAGTGTTGAGCGGCCTCCTTCCGCCTTTGAATCTTTGAAGTTGGGTCTTATTCCGTAGTACTTTTTTTCTTCTACTTTTGTAAATTAATATTGAAATTTTATCTCTTTTTGTTTACCCTTCTGAATTTTTTTTTCAATTGAAGTCATCACAGGGAACAAATTGTCATACTTTCCAACCTGTAAACAGATATGCCTAGTTTTACAAATGAAGAATACGCGGATATGCATTTTGTGTATGGATTTTGCGATGGTAACTCTCGGAGAGCCGAAGAAGAGTACCGTCTACGTTATCCACATCCTCGTGCGCCCAACCGTGCTATATTTGCCGCAATGCATCAAAGGCTTAGGGAGAGTGGGTCATTCGGTAGGGTGTACGAAAGGGACCATGGTCGCCGCTCCGCCATCGCTGAGGAGTCCGTACTCTGCCGAGTGGAGGAAAATCCAAATATGAGTTCACGCATACTTGCGAGAAAAGGTGGAATCGCCCAAAGTAAAGTGATGAATGTTTTGCGCAAAAACCAGTATCATCCATACCACTTCACACCGGTACAAGAATTACGCCGCTCAGATCTCCAAAAGCGGCTAACATTCTGCCGCTGGCTTTTAGAGCGAGATATTGAGGAACACCATTTCCTTAGAACAATACTGTGGAGAGATGAGTCACTTTTCACTCGGGATGGCATGTTAAATTTTCATAACTGGCATCATTACGCTCAAAAAAATCCATTTGTAACACGAAACTCATCGTTCCAGACGCGATTCAGCTTAAATGTTTCGCTTGGAGTGGTTGGCGATCGCTTGATCGGTACACACGTGTTCCAAGGTCATCTGACGAGCAATACGTAACTGGAGTTTCTGGAACATTTTCTTCCAGGATTACTTGATGCCATTCCTGTACCCCAATGAGCGGAAATCATTTTCCAACACGATGGAGGGACTTCTTGAATCAGCAGTATCCGCAATGGATTGGTCGTAATGGACCAATTCCATGGCCACCTACATCGCCAGATCTGACTCCATTGGACTTCTATGTTTAGGGTTTCCTGAAGCAAGACGTTTACCGCACTGAAGTTGTCAGTTTGCAAGGTTTAAGCAGCCGGCTCGATGATGCAATAATAAAACTGAGGGATGAGCTTTCGCTAAGAGCTACTGTGGTTTCCGTTCGTAAGTGGGCAAGGGCATGTATCAGGTCTGGGGGTGTACAATTTCAGCAGCGGCAGTAAATTTCACGCATCCTTTCGAATGCATATGTGCCTTAATCATAAAAGAGATACGCCATTTTTTTTTTTTTTTTTTTTTTTTTGCATATTTCTTTGTGAAAGACGTGAGAAACGTCATTCTTCTTTTGTTTCCATTCCATTGTGTTTGTAAACTTAATACAACTGATACTTTTCTTGTTTTTCTTTAAAACTTTCTTTTATTTTCAGCGGGCTGAAAGCGGACATGAAATCAGGAACGAGCATGGTACCTCGTGATTCTCTTTCTCGACGAACGTCGAGTTCAGTGATGAATGTATTTCAAACAAAAGGCTAAATTTCTCCTGAACTAGAACACCGATATGGTTTATTGTGGGCTCATTCTAAAGCTTGTGGAATGGAGAGGTTTTTGGTAAATTTGACCGATTGTAGCTTGAACGGTGTTTGCAGAACTACTGGTTAAAGAATTTGGTGACAACTCGATTTTAAACTTCGCCAATGTTTTAGCGCTTGTAGCTCGCCGTCAAATTAAGGTATCCTGATGTAAGTGGTGTCACCCGATAGGATTTCTTCTGCTCATTCCAAATATGTGCTTACTTTGCGTGTAAGTCTTTCAGAAGGTTCACAAATTTGAGTTTTTTCAGACGGGATGGAAATAAAAAATTCTTCTATCTACCATAACTCGGAAACGGTTAGAGATAGGACAGGGTTTATATGGTGTTTTATGCTCCCCATGGGCTGTTCTATCACTTTCTTTCGTTTGGCAGATTATGTCAAACTCACACTGTATATTTATAATAGTAATAGTAAAAGAGTTTTTTTATTTCTTATAGGAGCTGACATTTTCTTCCTGAGGGGATGGAACTGCTTCCAAGAAGTGAAAATTTTTAGCATGAGTATCTTTCAAATTTACTCATCAATATCTTTAAAACGAATAGTTGAATCATAAATCTGTAATAATTTAAAAACAAAATATTGAACTTTTTTTTTTCTTTTATGTATAAGAGAAAAAAAAACTTTTGGAATGAAGGGAAAAAAAAAAAAAAAAAAAAAGAGAAGAAACTCATTTTCTAAGACATCTTCTGTATTGCATTTAGATTTTCTTTCGACGTTTCGTACAAAATACTTTTAGATGAAAATTGTCCGCATACATAATTCAAAATGACTTTTATAAATAATAATTTTAATAGATAATATGTACTGTGCGAATTAGTAAAGGGAAAAAATAAAAGAGATAGTTTTGTGGTTACTCTCAACGTACTAGTTCAATTAAACAATAAATATTCAGGTTTATAATATTATATTTATAGAATTGGTTGTGTATGAGGTTTGATTTCCGATTTCCTATTTTGAGGTATTTTTTGTTTTTTAAAATATGCGTAAAATAACCACATGACTAAAAAGCGATATATATATACATTTGAAAAATTAATGTAAACAAAAAGTTTTTTTGAAGTTGACGTAATATTTTGTTTTACATTTTAAAAAGTTATGTGAAAGTCATCTTATTGTTAAAAGACAAAAATATTTGCATGGGAAAAATAATCATGAGGAAAATTATATCAAATAGGATTCATACAAGAAAAGATACAGTCGGTAACAAAAGTGTCCGAACACTAGCGAAAATTCCTATGTAAAAAAAGTACACTTCATACGGTTTTGTTAAACAAATCCTTGCCGAATCTTGTTCTTAGTCAGTGTAAGAACATGATTCGATAAGGATTTATTAAACAAAACCGTATGAAGTGTACTTATTTTACATAGGAATTTTTGCTAGTGTTCGGACACTTTTGTTACCGACTGTATATACGTTTGTTTGTATTTATTTATCTTTTAACGACATATAGAACAAAAACTTGATAATTTATTTTTGCTAATAATATTTTCATATCAGTAAAAAAAAAAGCCCAGAATTTAATAAAACGCAGAAATGCCAGTAAACAGTATTTTTTATAGTGATATTTTTCATTAGGAGCGAAAACACTATTGATTTCTTCCAAAGAAAAAGGGTGTCTCGTGTACATGCGTCCCTAGACAAAGTCTTGTAATGTTTGTTATGGTAAGAATTTAATGCAACTTTCCAATTTGGGGGCTCAGCAGACGATATTGAGTCAGAATTTGCGAAGCACAGAACATTCGTGGGTCGCAAATAGCAATAAAAAGTTATCTGAAAAGAAAAGGAATAGCATCTAAATAGTTAATGTTTTAAAAATTAGAATTATCAAAAGTTTCTTTGGAGAATTGATTTCTAACAAAACACTATTGAATTTATCTAATTCTTCTGATGTATTCTAAATTTTATTTATTTATTTATTTATTTATTTATTAATAATGATTTTTATAAAATATTTATTAAATACGAGAGGTACTTTCTTAATATCGGTTGAAAAGATTTACACAAAATATTTCATTTATTTGAGTTCAATTAATAAAAATAAAATGTCTGTATTATCACTGCATGTTATCAATTAACCTTATTAAATTGAATCTATTCATAATTATAAAATGTATCTTGATATTTTACAATTCAAATATTTAAAAATAATATAACTTATCATTCAGAATAGTCAATATAAAATAAAGCAGATCAACAAAATAAAATGTTACAATTCATAAAGAAGATTGAAAATAGACAGGATGTTATTTTCGTACTTCGTTATATGGAAAAAGTACCTAAAAAAAAGTAAAAACTATATCAGTGCTTTTTATATCTTTACAGACCATATATCTGTCACCTAAAATTGTAATATAAATATCCTTTTTCATTCTCAAGGTGAAAGCAAATAGCTGATGACATTGAATGAGTGTGTAATGAAATTAATTGAATGTGGAGATATTTATTCATCTGACATACGCATTGACTTGCGTTTTCTTATTACGTATAATTTACATCTGTCTAGTATTTCATGCTGACAAATAAAAGCTGAAATACGTTGTTATTATTATCATGTCTTCTATTTCAGTCCAACAGTGCTGTTTATTTATTTCCAGGCTATTTCCTTGTCGAAATAGAAAAAGTAACCTTTTACATTTTGTGCTTGTATTATATATACAATAATAAAAGAATGTCAAGGAAAAGTATCTTCCTCTTTTTCGTGTATATTGCATATTCGCCAGTAAAAAAGTATATTATTTGAATAATTACACGCTCACAGTAATTTCAATAATTAAGAGAAATGAAGAAAAGTATACAACAATAAAAGAATATGCAATAATTAAATATTTATGTTAAAAATTAAATTAATTAGAAATAAATACCAACATACATTACACATATAGATTGAAATTAATATTAAACATATTTCATGTTCGATTTTAGGAGATGCTTAATCTTGAGAAACATTTTTTTTTTTTTTTTATTCTTTTAGCAGATTATAATATTTCACTAATTTATAAAGAATGTATTTTTTATGGATATCACAGATAGCATTAAGAATTGAATATGAAAGCATTAAGAATAGAATAAAAATAAGGAATTAAAAAAAAATGTCCATGTGTCCTAGTAAACTAATTACTAATTGTATGCTTCTAAACATTCGAATAACGTATGCTATTAGATTTTGTCAAATGAGCTGGAACCATATTAAAATTTATTCAAGAGTAATGTCGGCATTTTAAGTGCCTCCCACAAACACTACATAACGCACATACACACACACACACTCAAAAAGAAAAAAAAAGTGGGGGGGGGGGGGAGAAAAGTAAAAGGAAAAATGTAGTTAATTTTATATAACTCATAAAGAATTGTACAAAATTTGACATCAAATAGATGATTCCATATATTATAAAAATTTTTGTATGTAGCGATGAAAACTAATTACTAATTCTATGCCTATTTTTTTCTGTAGAAATCATACTTTTAAGCATTCCAGTAAAAATAAAAATATTGTCGTCTATAGATCGTAATGGTACGAAATTTTTGAAGTGAAAACTTCTTTAGGCGCGTTGAGCACTTTTGGGTGAACAAAAATCATGGAACTCGCATCATCGTCAGCGAACGCTTTGAAATTCTGCAGGCGTTCGTTATCATGACAACCCATTCACCCCGTCTGGTCGGGAAGAAACATATTTTTTACCAATTGACATCACGTGGTTTTTGTACTAGGAATAAAAATTGCAAATTTCAAAATGCTTCAATTTTCTTCTAAATTCTTTCAAACTTTCTGTGCGCCATTAACAGCACAGGGGATAGTGGCAGTTCAAATTTCATCGATTTTGGAAAAATTTACATTTTAATTGGAAATTAAATTTTATTCTAATACGCGTATTTCAAATTCTAATTATGATTAAATTATTTTTAATGCATCATTCGAAAGATATTTTAAAGTACTTTTATATTATAGAAAGTGGGATTCGAGATTTCCGCTGATTTACACGTTTTGAGGTCTCCTGAATGAGTTTTCTTTTGTATCTAAGCGACTAATTAAAATAATTTCATAAGTAATATATCATTAGAAAGCTTTGTTGAGTTGGAATCGAACAGTAGATTACAGAAATTTCTACCGCCACATGGCGCTGTAATATTTTAAAATTTCAAAATTTCAATTTCTAATTATGATTAAATTATTTTTAATACATTATTCGAAAGAAACTTTTTAATACATTATTCGAAAGTTCTTTTATATTATCGAAAGTGGAATTCGAGATTTCACCTGATTTACACGTTTTGAGGTATCCTGAATGGGTTTCCTTTTGTATCTCAGCTACTAATTAAAATAATTTCATAAGTAATACATCATAAGAAAGCTTTGTTGATTTGGAATCGAGCAGTAGATTACAGAAATTTCTACCGCGAGATGGCGCTATATATTTTAATATTTCAATTTCTAATTATGATTAAATTATTTATAATACATCATTTGAAAGATATTTTACAGTACTTTTATATTATCGAAAGTGGAATTCGAGATTTCAGCTGATTTACATGTTTTGTGGTGTCCTGAATGGATTTTTTTTTTGTATCTCAGCTACTGATTAAAATAATTTCATAAGTAATACATCCTTAGAAAGCTTTGTTGATTTGGAATCGAACAGTAGATTACAGAAATTTCTACCGACAGATGGCGCTATAATATTTTAAAATTTCAACATTTCAAATTCTAATTATGATTAAATTATTTTTTATAAATCATTCGAAAGATATTTTAAAGTTATTTTATATTATCGAAAGTGGAATTCGAGATTTCACCTGATTTACAATTTTTGAGGTGTCCTGAATCGGTTTTCTTTTGTATCTCAGCTACTAATTAAAATAATTTCATAAGTAATCAGAATTTTTCCTAATATAAGGCTTAGTTTATTTAATTTGGGTAGCTACAAATATTGTGCCGAATCATATAATACAGATCATAACATTTCTTTACAAACCAAAAATAATTCGAAAATACTAATCTAATAGCTCGACGATACAATTCACAAGTTACTTAGTTTTCACTTCTATCGGCAATCCCCAAAGACTGCTTTGATATTTTTTTATTTTTTGTTTCAGCCTATACACAAGCCATTAACACAATGAGAACCAATAAAAATTATACAACTTATAGCCACTTAACTTATAAATATATGTACCTTTTCATTTTTAACAGGATAATATTCACAAACATTATCACTATTTTATAGTTTAACGTTATTTACAGTCATTATAAATATTGTATTAAACACAAAATGAGATCATAAAATATTTCTATTTTTAATAATATCAAAATAACCAGCGTATCAATCATTTTTTTTTTTTTTTTTTTTTTTTTTTTTGGAAATATAGAAAAGCACTAAAAAAATGTATATTAAATAATACAAAATAGTTTTTAACAAAATTAAATTAATAATGAAGTAATATTAACATGCTTCATTTGAACGTCATTAAAAAAAAAAAAAAAAAAAAAAAAAAATGCATTTCAAAATATATTTTTTATTCTAATTATTTTTAAGGATAAATACAGAGCTATGAAATTTTTAATGTAGGTATCATTATTTATCACATTCCAGTTTTGCTGTATATGTCTTCGGAAAAAACTATTGATAAAATATATTAACAGGTTGAGTGCCACCTCAGCCGTCGGTAGCTGACACTGAACTTTCTGTTTATGCCGCGTCATCCACCGGTGGCTGACAGTGTAAAATATGTTAAAAAACTAAAAATTTAAATTGTTTTAAATAATTACTGAAAATTTATTTCAAATTTTCGTCATTTTTATTTATTACAGGATTATATCATTAAGGCATTTTAATGGATTTTATTGAAACACGGTTAACATAAAACCTATATATTGAAACATAAAAACGCATTGCTATATCGCTTTGCATTGCTATACCGCAATACCAGTGCTTCTAAGCAGCGCGCGTTGCCTGACGAGGATTTCCTAAAGAATTCGCGTGGCGCTCAACGTATTAAATAAAAATTACTGATCATATTAAATAATTACATGTGAAAGAGAATACGTATATACATTATCTACCAATAAGTATTTGGACACTTTTGAATTTAGACGTTTTGTCAAATATCTAGAAAAGTTCTTTTGGAATCATCTTGAAACTTTGGGAGTGTAAAGAACATATTAAAACCCGAATAAACTACTACGTCAGAAACGCCAAAGAAAAATATTTGAGATTCATACAGCTGTTTCGGTAGCCTTAAGCGTACCGTCTTCAGTGCAAAAAGAAATCTGAATCTGGAGAAGCGCTAGTATATACAGGAGAGGGACCGAATTTAGTTCAACTAATAGCATTACGGAAAAGGTGGGGAGTGTAGCCAATAGGAATTTAGGAATGTGTAGCTGTGAAAACAGTAGAACAATTAAGAAAATATGGACTGAATGTAAAATTTCCGACAATCAGATAAATAGGGAACAGCGAAATCACAATTTACAAGGTTTATAAAATTTTTATAAATATGAGAAGCTTCAAAGAAATCGAGTTCGTGAATGGATTTAGGTGTGCAAATTATTTTAGCCGAATTAAATTTTAAATTATGATTTTCCTCCCAGCAATGTTTAGAAATAGCCGGTTTATTGGTTTTTTGTTTGCGGACGTAATTCATATGTTCTTATAGTCGAAATTTAAGACTGCGCTTAGTTTGGCCAATATATGATAAACCACACTGACAGGAAATACTATAAACGCCCCAAGAATTATGCATATCAATGGGATCTTTTAACTGAGAAAAGGTGAGTTTATTGGAAGGCGAAAATATTATTTTAAAATCATATTGTTTGAGAATTTTTGCTATGGTCTGACTAGTTTTAGGAAAATAGGGTAAAACAATACTGATATTAGAAGAGACTGATTTAGTAGACGAAATACGAGGGAGTTGTAATTTTTGAATAGCTTTGTGTATGATGGAAGGGTCATAACCTCTGTCAATTGCAATGGCTTTCAGGCATTTAATTTCAGATTTTAATAAAATAGGATTTCAACAAATATTAAGGGCACGGTTTAAAAAAGTATAGAAAGTAGCCATTTTTTGGTTAGGTGCGTGACATGAACGCGCATGGGGATGAAGGGAGACTGCAAAATTTTTACGATAGACGGTGGTTGAATAGACGGTGGTAAGCCTACCGAAACAGCTGTATGCATTTCAAATATTTTTCTTTGGCGTTTCTGACGTAGTAGTTTATTTGGGTTTTAATATTCCAACGCCAAGTCTCCTGTTATTAAGTGTAAAGAACATGTTATACCTCATATATTTCAGAAACATTTTGTCCTGAAGAGGAAAAAGAGACCAGTAAAAAATGAAACAAGAATCAAAATATTTTAGATTACCTTGCAAAATATGAATTAAATGTGTTTTGGCTGTAGCAAATTATTATGAGGATTCCTTTAATTATATGTATAAATTTTTATGAAGCTACTACATACATTCAAAGAGGTATAACTTTTTTTTTTTTTTTTTTTTTTTTTTTTTTTAAATAGCCCAAAAAAAAAAAAAAAAGAAAGAAAAAAAAATGCTTTTAATGTGTTTTGAATGTACCATGTGATTAAGAGGATTTTTCTTATGATCTGCATAAATTTTTATGAGACTATGACATTTATTCATGGAAATATAATGGTTGTTTGTTTTTTTAATTGCAAAACAAAATCCACTTTTTTAATGATAACACGTAGGGTATTACACCCAGTGCAAAGCCATTTTTAGGAAATATGACATACTACGTTAGACAGAGCATACTGCAACCAGAATGTAAAAATGTTAGACATCTAAGGACATACGAGCATTTTTACTGAATAATTTTTAACTTAAAAAATTTCATAGTCATATTTTAATAGCCAAATATATTGAGCAACGTATATAAAATCCTCAAACAAATATCGTTTAAATTCAAGAAATTATGAGAGATATAATGAACAGAATTTCAGTTCCTCTCAAAATAAAAGCTAAAGTGTAAAAGGTTTTACTCACATTTTTATTTTGATTTAATCAATGCCCAATGGTAATACAGTGTTCGTTGATTGTAAATAAGTATTAAAAAAAAATCATCATCTTTTTTTTTTTTTTTTTCCTTGCGGGGGGGGGGGGGGACTGAAATTCTGTTAAATCTATATCTCATAACTATTTGAATTTACATGATATTTGTTTGGGGTTTTCGCATAAGTAGTTCAACAATTTTGGCATTTAAATTATGCAAATGAAAATTTTATAAAGCCTGCGCATTCGTAGTTAAAAATTATTTTGTAAATATGATCATATTTCCTAAGATATTGAACATTTTTGCTTTCTGATTGCAGTATGCTATATCTAATGTAGTATGCCAAGTTTCCTAAATATGGTTTTGCACTGGGTCTTATACCTTACGTGTTATACTGAAATATATATATATATATATATATATTGCAATTTTTTAAAAAACCGTTATATCTCCATTAATATATGTGGTAGCCTCATAAACATTTATACAGATAATTAGAAGAATCTACATTATTGTATACTGCAGCCAAAACGCATTGAAAGCATTACTTTTTTCAATGCGATCCAAAACATTTTGATTTCTTTTTAACTTTTTACAGGTCTCATTTTCCTCTTCACGACAAAACTTTTACTAAAATATATAAGATAACATGTTCTTTAAACTCCCAAAGTTTCAAGATGATTCCTAAAGAAATTTTTTAGGTATTTCACAAAACGTCTAAATTCAAAAGTGTCCAAATACTTATTGGTAATATGATCTTTTGAGAACTTCTACGAATCGTAATGAAAATGTACAATCGTAGCCTCCTGTCGCGTTGCTCGTAAACTTGGCAACAGTTCAGGCGGTAGGCAGCGCCGCCTGGTACAGATTGCACGACTTTTTTATTCAACAACCCCTAATAATTTTTAAAAGTGGTACTTGATATACATACAAGGCGAATAGAATCGAAGAAACGTCGATTATATGTACCATATATCCCTTCTTAAACTTATTGGTGACAGTTGAATAAAAAAGTCGTGCAATCTGTACCAGGTGGCTCTGTCTACCGCTTGAACTGTTGCCAAGTTTACGAGCAACGTGACAGGCATCTAGTTTAGGACGCTATTGTACAATATACACGATTATATTTTTAATCATAAACATGTTCCTTTTTTTTTCTTTCGCGGAAACTATCTGAAATATGCGTTATGTATAAAAATGTAATAGAAGCTATTCTCAATCATCAAGCAAAGTCCTGCCCAATAACGGCTGATATTGATCAACTGTAACGTCACCAAAGAACGTAGGTCTGGTTTTTATAACTGAAATCTTAATCGTTAGTGTATATTTTGTATGTACAAACATATTGTAATATATATTCCGAAGTAAACTAAATATAAACTTGAATTTTTGTTTAAAGTTTATTTGTACAAGATTCAAGCACGAAAACTGCGTTTTATTTTATGACATAATTTCCTATTTTGTTAAAAAAAAAAATTCCTGTGGATTAGATGTTTTTTTATTGCCTTCTTTATAAGAAGTGCGAGGACGTATTTCCAGCCAATTGCTCACATAGACCTAAACAATGTCATCATGATCGAATCGCTCAAATTCAAGTGCCAATTAAAGTTGAATAAATAATTTCAATAGCCTAAATATGTGTTTATATTGGAATAGGTCAGGACTACAAGGAGGGTGATTCAGTGTTGTCTAATTAAGTTCCTCCAACTTTTCAGTTGGCTGCGTGGATGAGAGTACCCAGGCATTACTGTGAAACAGAATAACGTGCCTCATCAAGAATCAGAGAGAAATTTACAAGCATATCAAGCTTCGTCTCATCCAATAGCAAGCAGTTATAGGCAGTATTAATTGTACGATGTTCATGGAGAAAATCGCTGCACAAAATCATTTTTAAGTTCCGGAACAACGTCGCAAGCACTTTCCAGCTTAGAAGCGAGGTTTGCCTCACAGCTGGAATTTTTTACGCCATTTGGATTCTCTTCAAGCTAGTCTCTCCAAAATATGTTCAAGTGTTTTAGTAATTTAAGGTGGTTCCACGCTGTTACCCTAGGGAAATTTCATATTAATGCGTTGCGCATCATAGGATGAAACTTTTGCTTACTATTGTGATTTTGGCACCAACTGATCGTGGAAAGAACGGAAATTACAACAGTATAGTCACGTAACGTCACATTCAGTCTCAGCACCCTTTTCCGACGTCATACGAGTGACCATAAGAAATTCCGGTTCATATTTCATTCACTCTCTTATATATATGTATATTACATGCATGCATATATTATCGATGTAATTTACACTTTAAAATATTGTATACACACATATTTGTTCAAGAACACAAATTTTAATATATACTACACATATTTTAATATTATATTTCATGCACGCGCGTGCGTATTTTCTTTCCTAATAAATTAATTTTTGCATGTACTAAATAAGTTTTTGTTTTTGTATGTATGTGTTTGTGTATTACTTGAAAAAATTTATATTTGTTCCCTTTTATTAATTTTTATACAAAACAATATACAGTCGGCAGCAAAATTATTGAATCACACATTCACATTTTTCATTATTTTTTTATTTTATTTTTTTATTTTTTTTTTATTATTTATTTATTTATTTATTTTTTGCTAGTTTTTATTATCAACTTATTTTTTTTACAGCTTAAATACTAAGATCATGACTCGACAAATATTTACTTAACACAGCAGTATTAGGCGCACATCTTTTATAAACGAATTATTGCTAGCGCTCCAATAATTTTCCTTCCGACTAATATAGGCATTTTACAAAGTTTTTATTACTATTACAGTATATTTGCATATTTTCAACATAATGCTTTACCTCAAAATTTCAGCTGATATTATAAATAAATAATTTAATTATTGAGATACTTTCTAATAGATCCTTTATATCACAAATATTTACAATACATCATTTTCTGAACAAACAAACAAAAATAAATAAATAAATAAATAAATAAAAATGAAAATGAAAATGAAAATGAAAATATTTTTCTTCTTTTAAAAATTGTAATTGATTTTATTTTCAAAAGATGCATAGAATATGCAGAAACTTATCCCTCTGATGTTTAAACTGTAGAAAATTTGTATTCTAGTTGTACTTCTTGTTAAAAACAACTTTTAATGTAATGCTATAATATTTAACGTATAATAAGAAAAATGTTTGTTCTAGCCAATATCCGATTTTATGTTTTCAGTTTTTGAATACAAAACTAGTATGTTGTGGCCACCACGAGACTTTCTTCTATATTTTCCTATACAAATTCACTCAGTAACAATAATTAAAAAAAAAAAAAAAAAAAAAAAGTGGGACTTTGACAAAATTTTGGGTAAAATGTGAAAATTATTCTAAGTTTGTCAAAACACGGAAACCGTGGGACTTTGACAAAATTGGGGGAAAACTGCAAAAATTTGTTTAAGTTTGTCAGAACACGGAAACCGTGGGAGTTTGATAGAATTAAAAGGAGAGATTAAAAAAAAAAAAAAAAAAAAAAAAAAAAAAAGTGGGACTTTGACAAAATTTTGGGTAAAATGTGAAAATTTGTTAAAGTTTGTCAAAACACGGAAACCGTGGGAGTTTGATAAAATTAAGGGGAGAGAAAAAAAAAAATCTAAGTTTTTTTTCGTAAAAAGTAAAAAAAAAAAATCGATAACTTTGTTTTAAATTATCACAGATTTATAGTTCAACCATTCGTTTTAAAGGTACTGACGAGACCTTTCGAAAAATACCCATCTTGAAAATTTTTGCCCTATATCACCCTGTTAAAAATTTAGAAAAAGCGGGATGGCAACGCAACCTGTAAGACGATTTTTACCAAAAGTTGATAGGCACTAATTTATGTCAATGTGCAACTACATACCAATTTGTATGAAATTCTGTGCAGTAGTTCCAGAGATACAGTTGCCACAAAATTTTGTCACACACACACAGACAGACAGACAGACAGACATTTTCTAAAAATGGTAAAATCGTGTTCTACAGCTCTCAAAACGTGTAAATCCATCAAAAACCCGAAATCGAAAATTTTTACGAATCCAATACTTTCTTCTATTGAAGATAGAAGAAAGTAAAAAAACATTATCCATAGCGAATGAATGATACTATCGATTTTAAATCTCACATAGTAATTTATTTTTATAAGTATAGTTATATAACTATTTCATTTTGAAAAGTTTTTAAATAATGTAAAAACTGTGAAAGCAGGAGGAAAATGCAACTATCCGTTTTATGCATGGAAAGTTTTCCTACATCCATTAAAAAATATGCTATATTATAGTATATATATTTATGTATAAAAAAAAAAAAATTGAAAATATTTTTGAAATTCAGATTCCAAGGGAAATAAAATATGAATATTTTTTTAAACAGCATTTTTTAAAATGTCTTCGAATATTCGAATATAGCCTTCTACTTAAGTCCAATGAATACTTAATATCTAGAGATGTTTCAAAATAACCTTCTTGCGTTCAATAAATAATAACAAATTTAAATAAACTAGCAGACAGTTGTAATTTAATGTTTTACTGAAATTCATTTATGGAAAATAGATATAATGTACTGTGATGTACCGTAGGCTTGAAATCATCAAGAGAAGATTGCTTTTCTTTAGAGAAATATTTTTTATTTCTCATTTACAAACACTATACGACACAGACACACATACATAAAAGGTAAACGAAAACGCGTAGCACATATTCCATAAAATGGTCGATAATCTTTGGACCAAAAATAATAAACATGAACGGCACTCAAGCCAGGCATACGCTCTTATCGGCGTTGCATCATTCCCTTCCAAAAACAAACTAAAAACTAAAGTCTCTCTTCAATTCGAAAGTCTTTTCACCGTGCTGAACAAACAGCACCCTCTCGTGATTCTTAAAGTCATTAGTCTGAAGTCATTACAGACCTCTTCCCTTCAGGGGAGAAACTTTTCACTATTGTAGAGGGAAAAGTTTGGTTAAATGATACTTCATTAGGATAAGTCTATATTCAAAATCAATAGTCACAATGTTCAACATATTGGTCCATTTTCTTAATATCGTAATTAATTTAAAACAAGTAATAAATTAAAAAAAATACGAGCAAGCACCAATTCTATGCAGAAACAGTACCTGGTTATATTTAAATGCGCCAGACTTATCCCTATTTCAGATTAAATACACTATTTAACTATTTTTAAAATATACAAAAATATATATACCAAATAGAAAATTAAATATTATTACACAATATACCTGTGACACTAAATAGATATGCAAAGTAAAATATAGATAGTGAAAACAAATATATACCATATATATATATATATATAGCAATTAAACAAATACGATATATATAGCAATAATTAAACAAATACAATATATATAGCAATAATTAAACAAATACGATTTATAACAATAATTAAAGAAATACAGAAACTTTTTTAAACTAAGGGATAAGATTTAATCTATCAGCATTCGGAGATTGTAATTCTATACACTCAACAACCTCCTAATTAAATAATCTGCATAGAGTTCCCAAAGTAAAAGTCTGGGATTTGGTCTTTTTTTTTTCCTTTTTCTTTTTCTCAGGAACATGAATAGCTTTATACAATTTTGAGATAAATTCTCCTTTAGTTCTTCAAAGGCCATTTGGCAAGAGCTATTCCAGTCAGTGGATTTTAGAGTCCATTCCTTTAGTAAGTCTGACAATAAAGCTGCATTTTCAGAAAATTCAGGAATGCATTTTTGATAGTATTCAGCTAATTTCAAAAAGGCTGTCACGTGAGTCTTGGTAGTATGAGACGAAGAATCTTTCTTGTCTCGAAGCTTCATTTCACTTGGAGTTCTCAACCTCTGGCCTAGTAAATGTCTGGAATTTTTCACATGAGCTCGAGTAGGTTGACAGATAGAAGGTTTAATGTGCAACTTAGTAACACTCATTTTGAAGGAAATGTCTCTTACATGTATTTTTCTTGCTTTAGAAAAATTGACGACTTTGTCACTATATGGCACTGGACACTTTTCACTATGTTTCAATGAATTTGCCATTAGTTCACTAGAATCTTTTGGTACATTGTTCTTGGGCTTGAATGTACTCAATGTAGTTGCAGAAAGCTTTTCTTTCAAATAATTTTGTTCCTTCAATTGTTTCTCATAAGTTAAGCATTTTTCAGATAATTGCATAAGATCTAATTTATTTTTTTGCAATTCAGTTGTCAACTGATAAAATTTAACATTAGAAATTTTTTCTTTCTCTTCAAGAATACTAAACAGGTAATCTAATTTGGAATTAATTATAGTAATTTCATTTCTTTCTTCAACAAGTTTTTCATTTTTAAGACAAATTTCTTTTTCTTTACTTTTCATTCTTAAG
Source organism: Salticus scenicus (assembly GCA_963930645.1). Lineage (NCBI taxonomy): Eukaryota > Metazoa > Arthropoda > Arachnida > Araneae > Salticidae > Salticus > Salticus scenicus. The sequence continues at coordinate 337,993,195 of OZ005652.1, read as the reverse complement.
AGTTCTTCTTTCATTATGTTAATTTCATTAGACAGCTTAAGATTTTCAATTTTCGTATTTTCCAGTTCTTGTTTGTAATTATTCTTTTCAACATTCAGAATTTCCAACTGATTTAGATAATTCTTCTTTTCACTTTATGAATCAAGGCGAAGAGTTTTTAACTGATTTTCAAACTTTTCTTTCTCTTGAATTTCTTTATTTATCTGCTTTTCATATTCTAAGCATTTTTTTTTTTTAGATAAGCCTCTATTTCTGCTTTTAGTTTTTCCATCACAAAATTAGAGTCTTCATTTTTCTGTTTAAGGTCTTTTAAGGCATTATTTAGTTCTGAATAATTTTTGGTAGAATGTTCCAACTCTTCAGTAAGTTTTTTTATTTTCAAGAGACAGTTCTTGTTCTTTAATTTTCTTTTCTTCCATCTCCCCTTTTAAACATATAATTTCATTTAACAATCTAAAACTTTCAGTTTTGAGATAGTCAAAATTTATTTTATCTTTAAGAACAACTTCATTTTCTATTTTATTTTTATTTTCTTTTATATCCTGCAGTTCTTCAACAAACACTTTTGGAGAGGTTTTATTGAGTTCTGGCCATGAAAATTCTGGCAGGATTTCTTCTACCTCTTCAGTTTTCTTTTTCTCTTCAGATTTGCACTCAATCAACTTTTGGTCAAAATGAGCAACATCTTTATTTTGAATATTTTTCTTCATTCTTAAAAATTTCTTAGGATTTCTTGTTTGTACAGAATTTAACTTAGACACTTGTACATTTTCTTTTGATTTGCAATTTTTGAACATTGCAGCAGTTTTATTTCCTAACAAATACTTGTCACCATAAAAGGAATTTTGTAGGACAGCTGCTTTAGTTTTTAAGTGTCCCATTTTACAATCCAATTCAATTTCTGCAAGTGGTAAACAGATAGGATCCACTTCTAATGGATTTCTAATATACACTTTCTCATTTGTGTACATATGTGGTTTCACATACTTGCTGCTTATCAAATCACATGAAGCACCAGTATCTCGAATTATCTTCATCTCAACACCATTCACTTTACCTAAACTAGTATAAGGTGTCATTGATTCATCAGAACCTGCCTCAGTTATAATATGTGAGACAAATTCTTCATTTTTCTTTAATTTATCACACTGAGGTCTGAGATGATTAGTAGAACCACATTCATAGCAACGAGTAATTTTTCTTTTATCAAACTCTTTATTTCTTTGATTTTCTTGGGATGTTTCGGGTTTTGCATGAAATTTCGGCTTGACATCTTTACTATTTTCCCCAGACTTATCACAAAAGTTTCCACTTTGGTTACGAAAGCTGGAAAAGTTCCTTTTGGGCAAATCCCTCTTTTTGAAACTTTCTCTTATACTTTCAAACTCATCTAATTTTTCAGCTAAGTCTAAAGGTGTTGCAAAGGTAAGCCAACTTTCAATAAAATGTTCTCTCACATCAGCAGGCACTCGAAACTTCACCTGCTCAGTCACTATTAGGTCTTTCAGCTGTTCAAAATTCTCTATCTTTAATTCTGTAAGCCACTCCGTAAAATAACTAGAAAGTTCTTGAGCATAATTTCTCCAAGATTTTTCGGACGATTTGTGGTGCATCCTTTTTCGGAACTCGTGCCATCTCCGCTCTTCTTTCGAAATTTATTAAATATAAACCCATTTCATCATGTTTTTCATCAAATCTTGGGGTAATTTGGGTTAACTGTATTCTTGGAACCGATTCAATCACCCTTTCTGGTTCCAATATTCTTTCAGGATTTTCTTTTGAAATTTCTAATTTCTTTAATTCAATCTCATATTGTTGAGTTTCTCGGGTCCTTCTCTCCTCTCTTTTTTCTTGTCTTATTCTCTCTTCTTCTTGTATTTTTTTATCCTCAAGAAGCCTTTCCAAAATTAATTTTACTTCTTCCTCATTATAGGACTTGCTAGATAAAATTAATTTCTTGATGTCAATAACTCTACTGGAAGTATCTACTTCGACACGGATTTCCTCACAAATTTGAAACAATTCATGTTTTCGAGCTTTAGCTAAAAATGCCATGTTACAAAACCCCAAACAAAACCAGAATGCTCTCAAAACGATAATAAAATATAAACAAATAAAATAATTAGAAAAAATTATTATTATTATTTTTTCTATTACCCCTTTTTTTTTTCAAAAATCAATCAAACACACAAATAAAACAAGATATTGAGGGTAATTAACCTTTGTAATTAATTAAAAAATAATAATATCCAACCCAATTAATGGTATCTGTAACTTATAAAAAATACTTTATTTTTCTCTATTTAAGAGAACACTTTTTTTTAAATATATATTTCTTTCATAGAAACCCACGTGTACAGTACTTTTCTTCTTAAAGAACAGAAAATATTAAAATTTTCAGTCACACAAATTTCTTTTATCAAATAAATTGTATATTCTTAAAGAATACCCAAACAAAATTTTTAACCAAGTATGTTCTCATACCAAGTACTACTTGTTTCCTACACAATCATTATTTCAATTCAAAACAGAAATAAATTAATTTATTTGCAAAACTATTTGATTCTTTTTGCACACATATTTCTCAGGAAACAGAATAATTAATATTTTTCTTCAAACAAAAAAAAAAAAAAAAAAAAACAATAGTTTCGTTTCTAAACCCAAACTCTTTTCTTTATCAAAAAAAAAGTAAGTTCCACAAAATTAGATTTAAGTAACATAAATTACCATAGTAATTAATATTAAGAAATAAAATGAACATCTAATCGTTAAACACTTCATTTGAAACAGAAACTACTATTTTACTTCAAATCGAAACAAAATATTTTGTTCCAAACAAGAACAGATTCATTTTACATGAAATAGAAACTAAACTCTTTTTTATTTTTATCCTTCATTCACTCTTTATTTACCCATTTATTTTTGTATTATTAAGCAAAGAAATACCAAATCAGTAAAAAGAGACAGAAAGAAAAATAAATCCAATAAAATATCAGAAATAAAAATGACCTGAAATGCACATTAATATGAATCATTCAACATTTTTATTCTTTTTAATTCGATAATAAATACATTCTTTTTTATTTTTTATTTCTCAAAGCCCTAAAATAAACGAATATCTATTCTTTAGCTTTAATTACAGAACAGATAGTTCTCAAAATTTGCAATTCCGTTTAAAACCGAAATTCTTTTCAAAATGTACTTACTCTATAGTAAGTTTTTATTATTATTATTATTATTATTATTATTAGGAATATACCATCAAACAAAAGAAAAAAATATATATTTATTTATTTTTCACTGATTCATCAACTTTATTTATTTTTTTATTTTTTTTTTAAACACATCGACAAAAAAACGAAAGATTTCCTTCTTTTTTATTTCTTTTAAACAACGGATGAATCAGGTTAATAATACATATTTTTCTCTACAACAATAATTTATCTTAAAATAAAACTTTTACTAAATGAATAGGGATAAGCAGTGCTATATGATTCATGATTTAAATACATAATCTGAATTAAAGTACCTTTTTAAAAAAGAATATTTTCTCACGTTCTAATACAAGGACTGAGGTATTTATTATATTATTTTTAAATCAAGGCACTGTTTCATACATAAAGGCACTTTCCCCTTTAGTAGCGTTGATCGTCTCGTATCCAAGCGCTGCCACCATATTACTTAGACTGTGATGTATCGTAGGCTTGAAATCATCAAGAGAAGATTGCATTTCTTTAGAGAAATATTTTTTATTTCTCATTTACAACACTATACGACACAAACACACATACATAAAAGGTAAACGAAAACACGTAGCACATATTGCATAAAATGGTCGATAATCTTTGGAATAAAAATAATAAACATGAACGGCACTCAAGCCAGGCATACGCTCTTATCGGCGTTGCATCATTCCCTTCCAAAACCAAACTAAAAACTAAAGTCTCTCTTCAATTCGAACGTCTTTTCACCGTGCTGAACAAACAGCGCCCTCTCGTGAGTCTTAAAGTCATTAGTCTGAAGTCATTACAGTACCTTTATTAGAAGGTTTTTAATTGAAATTGACTTTGTCATCGTGTCTTCGTGTCACGCTAGTAAACAATGCGCCTTCATTTTAAAGTAAATATAAGCTCTTTCGTTTGTCGCTCTGTGGCTCGGTTGGTAAGAGCGTCCTGTTAATAACGCGGTGGTTGTGAGTTCGGTCCCTGGAAGGTCCAGCGTGTTAGTCTTTGCAGATAGTTAGTAGAAAAGGTGCTAATTGAAACAAGAAAGCTTTTCGTTGCTTGCACTAAGAATTTTTTGAGGAGTTTTTTTAAGAAGCATTTTTTTTTATTTAGATAGTGGAAAACACAAAACATTTTAGATATTAAAAAAGCACAAAATAAAATGTTTTAAGTAAAAAATATATTAAAAAATATTTTTAGAAGCTTTATATATATGTATATATAAACATTATATATTACTATTATATGAAATTGGATTTGTCATCGGCTTTTTGTCACGTTAAAAAACCAAGACGCTTCCATTATATATATTTAAAAAAAAAAAAAAATGTAAGCAACTCATTGTATTTCTTAATGAATTAGCTGGTTACAGCGTCATGTTGATAATGCGAGAGTCGTGTGTTCGATCCTCGCCAGGCCGAGGTGTTTTTTGCAAATAATTAATAGAAAAAGTGTCAATTAATAAAAGAAAATATTTTGTTGTGTACACAGTATCCTAATAATTTTTCAAAAGTTTTTAAACGGCTTTTTATCTAGTTACAAAAAGCACAAAATTAAAATGTAAGTAAAAATAAATAAATAAAAAAAAATTTTTTAGAAGCTTTTTATATGAAATTGACTTGGTCATCGTGTCTTCCTATCACGCTAGTAAACAATTAAAGTAAATATAAGCCGTTCCGTTTGTGGCTACGTGGCTCAGTTGGTCAGAGCGTCAGTCTAATAACGCCGTGGTCGCGAGTTCGGTCCCCGGGAGGTACGGAGTGTTATTTTTTGAGGATAATTACTAGAAACGGTGTCAATTGATAAAAGAAAATTTTTCGTTGACTACACAATATCTTAAGAATTTTGCGAAAACAATTTTTAAGAAGTTTTTTTTTTTTTTTCAATATTAGAAAACACAAAACATTCTTAGATGTTAAAAAAGCTCAAAATTAAAAGTTTCAAGTACAAAATACATAAATAAATATTTTTAGAAGCTTTATAAAAGTAAATGTCAGCAGTTCTTACAGTCGCTCGTTGGCTCAGTTGGTCAGAGCGTCGTTAATGCGATGGTGGTGAGTTCCATCCCCGAAGGATCGATGTGTTAAATTTTGTAGATAATTAATAGAAAATGCGTCAAATGATAAAAGGGAATTTTTCATTGTCTACGCAGTATTCTAAGAATTTTTGAAAAGTTTTTTTAAGCTTTTTTTATATATTAAAAAGCACAAAAAAAAGTTTTATATATATGTATTCTTTTAGAAGCATTTTATTGAAACTGGATTTTTATCATCTTGCCTTTGTGTCATTCTGAAGAAGAAGGCGCCTCCACTTTAATATAAATTTAAACAACCTTTTTCGTCTTCGTTAGCGCATTTGGTTAGAGCGTCATGGTGATAACGCGATGCTCGTGGGTTCGACCCTTGCAAGCCGATGTGTTGCTTTTTTGCAGATCATTAATAGAAACTATGTCAACTGATAAAAGAAAATCTTTCATTGCCTACACATTATCATAAGGAATATTTAAAGAAGCTGTTTTTTGAGTTACTAAAATGCACAAAATAAAAATTTTAGTAAAAATATAAATAAAAATAACACTGAAAGTTTTTTTTATTATTATTGTGTAGCCCTAAAAAGCCCAAAATAAAAATTTATTCTTGCAGAGACATGCTATAAAATCATAAAAGTGTCAACAACAAGAAAATTTTAAAGAAAAATATAGATATTTCACTTTTGCAAAAGGTGAAAATTTTTAAATATTCTAAATATTTTAAAAAGCATTCGAGAACAATATTCCTTTTGTATAAGTATTTGTGAGATTTTTCTAGAATGTTCTATGGTTTTTCTTGACAGTTAGACTTTTGGTTAGAACGTCATGCTGATAATGCAATGATCGTTGGATTCGGTCCTCGAAAGACGATATAGTACTTTTTTTCCAGATAAATAATCGAAAAAAAAATGTCAATTGATAAAAGACAATCTTCCGTTGTCTACAAAATATCCTAAGAAATTTTAATTAGTTTTTTTTAAGAAGCTTTTTTCTTTTTGTAACTAAAAAGCCCAAAATAAAATTTAAGTAAAAAATCATTTTTTAAAATTAGAAGCTTTTTATTGTGAAGCCCTAAAAAGCATAAAATAAAATTTATTCTGGCAAAGACATGCTACAAAGAAATGAAAGTTTCAACACTAAGAAAATTTTAGAGAAAAATATAAGTACTTTCCTTTTCAAGAGATGAAAATTTTTTAATGTTCAAAATATTTTAAAAAGCTTTCGAGACATTTGAAATTTCTGGCCAAACGAACGATTATATAAAAACTAATAACTAAGAATATTGGTCTCGAAAGATTTTAAAAATATTTTGAACATTAAAAAATTTTCATCTCTTGAAAAGGAAAGTACTTATACTTTTCTCTAAAATTTTCTTAGTGTTGAAACTTTCATTTCTTTGTAGCATGTCTTTGCCAGAATAAATTTTATTTTATGCTTTTTAGGGCTTCACAATAAAAAGCTTCTAATTTTAAAAAATGATTTTTTACTTAAATTTTATTTACTTATTTATTTTCAAATGTTGCGCGAACACAAAAGCCCATTTCATAGATGAATTTATCTGTAGTTTAGGTCTATTTTATCCACAGATCTCTACTAAATACTATTGTATTTCATCATTTAAAGAACTTGGGTATCTATAAAAAACCGATACAGAGGTTCTAAGCATTCTGACAGAGCGAAAGGAACTGAACTGTAATTCCCATATTCTTTTATTGCCGAAAACAAAACAAGTATTTATTGAATAAAGTCATATCAGGAAACGAAATATGGGTTTAACATAAAGACAGAAAAAAGAAAAGAAAAGCTCGAAGTGCATAATTTATGTCAAAGACTAAGTTACACCCATTTTAAAGTGTATCTAGTTTTGCAGGAAAATCTTGTTTATACAATAGAATTATCGATATTTAGTCCCTTAGTGATTTTTTCAGAGGTAATTCCTGAAGTATAACTAATCAAATCACGGAGAAAAATCTTCTATGAAATCAGACAACGATCCTTTCCAATCACTCAATATCTTTATTTGGTTTGATTGAGAAATTTATTTTCACAATCTGTTTATCATTTTTATCAATAAAGACAGGATTGTTTTATTGTTAAAAACAGGAATGAGTGGAGATTGTTTTATTCCAACTACAGATTAATTTAAATTTTAAAATAATAAATGACGTACTCAAATCTTTATATTGATTAGTATTTTTATTACTTCCATTACCCGACTACCATAGGCAGAGACCGCAGCGGTTTTATATTTTACGTTTGCTTTACCATTTTCATACCACTATTTTTTTTAATACATTTTTTGCCAAGATTTTAAAGCTAAAACCACACATATGTAAAATTATATTGATAGATTAAAGTGGCGACAAAATTATAAAATGCACTTAAAAATATAGGACTACTGCGGCCACTGCGTAGGTATTGGAAGTATTGTATTCGGTCTAAAAATTCGATATCTAGTTTTCAATTTGCATGTTTTAAGGTCTTCTGAGTCCAAAAAAGTAGTTTTTGGCTATTGGTCAGTATGTACAGTACCTGGCCAAATTATTAGACAAAGGAAAATATTTAAAGTTTTTTTAAATTGGAAGTTTATTACACCTGACCTTCTCAAAATTATTATTATTATTTAATTACTGTTACCTTAAACTTATTTCAGTACCTTTATTACAGAAACATTTTCAAGCTGGCAACACAAGACAGTTAGTCATTATTCTGTGATACAGTGGCAAAGGTGTAAACTTCCAGTATAACGTAAAATTTAAACTGCTTGTTTATTTTGGATTGAAGCTAATATTTTGCTGCAAAGAGTAAGTTTTGCATTGTTATTAATATCGTGTGAGACATTTAACATTTTTATTCATTTATTATCATAAAAAGTTTTTGCTCCTTTATTTTAGATGGGAAGAAAGGCTGATCTTTCACCAAAGAGGGTAGGGCAGGTTTATGGTCTACTGAAGGCCACTAAACTGACCCAAAATCAAATTGCAGCAAAGGTAGGAGTATCCAGAAACTCAGTAAAAAATGTTAAAAAGAAAACGGTCTTAAACATAGGTCCATCACGGAAGAATAACAGTGGACGAGCTCGCATTACGACGCCGAGAACGGATCGAAAAATACGAGACATTTGTATAAATAACAGAAAGAAACCGCTACGCATGTTAAAGAAAGAAGTTCAAAACGAAGGCATTAATATATCAGAAAGAACTTTGAGACGCCGCTTTGGCATAAAATAAACTCATTGCCATGAAACCGGCTCGCAAGCCAAGGCTTACATCAGAAAAGAGGAATAAACGCTTGGGGTGGGCAATAAAGTACAAAAAGTTCACAATAGAAGACTGGAAGAAGGTATATTTATTTTTATCAACGATATATTGGCATTTATAATGAATATAAAGAAATTAAATTAAAAGCAATTCTGTTTAATTTTCAAGTTTGCTTCTCTGATGAATCTGTTTTTCATGTTTTAACCGAAAAAAAAAACAAATTTGTTCGGCGGCGTCCAAACGAGAAAACAAGTCAGATTGTATTGTCCCCACCATCAAACATCCTCCATCAGTCATGGTGGGGACTGTCATATCAGGAACAGGTTCTGGTCCTCTCTATGTGGTCAAAAATACAATGAAACAAGATCAATACCTGAAAGTCTTACAAATCAGGCTCATGCAGGGCCGGCGAGAATTTCTTCTCTCTAATTAGAGAGAAGAAATGCTATTATCTCGCCGGCCCCGGCTCATGCCACAAATGCAAGAATGGTTTCCTGGAGATGAGGAACCAGTCTTCATGCATGATGGTACTCCATTCCATAAAGCTAAAAGTGTATCGAAGTATTTAGAGCGAAAAAAAATCAAAAAAATCATATCAACTCGCCTGATATGAACCCTATTGAAAATGGTTGAAAATTGCTGAAAAAAAAAAAAAAAAATGTATAAGAAAAATATAACCAATTGAACAGAGTTTCTGTAATCTTTAACATACCAGTGGAATCATAATAAACATCTTCAAAAAATCATCCAATCATGTATAGAAAGTATGCCTCGTCGTATTATAGCCCTTTTAGTTGCCAAAGGTGGCCATACGAAATATTGATTTTTCTGTTAAGTTTAATTTATCAATTTCTTCTTTCTTCAATAAGTATTGTATTGTAACTTTTTTTTTTTTTTTTTTTTTTTTTTTTTTGTCATTGTATTCCTTAATGTATATGTTTTCGAGATATGAATGAAGAAAATATCTTTTCTTAATAAAATTCTTCATTAATAAGGTTGTAAACATGAAAAAATGTATAATTTGCCAATGGTCTAATAATTTGGACAGGTACTGCATGTATGTACGTGTTTATGTGTGTGTGTGGAATGATTATGATATCTACGAAACATTAGAATTTATACCGGTTTGGAGTACAGATTATTTTTCCGATTTTCGGTGAAAATTCGAAAATCGGAATGGGGATATCTGAAACCAGAAGTAGAACCATAAGTCTATATCTCAAATACGGCTCTAACAAATTTTTTCAAAGTTGCTATATAAATACTCTATTAGATATCCTTTCGTATGAATTTGTCGGTTAGCTTAGGAAAATTGATATGCGTTCTGTATAAACAGCTCAATTTCAGGTCCCGCAAGTGCGTTGCTTTAAAAACAGCTGTACGGATTTTTTTCAAACTCTTCATATTAACCCCCTTTTAAATATCTTTTTATATATAATATAGTTTTCCGGTGAATAATTGAGTATGCCATTGTTTTCGTAAAAGTCAGTATCTCTAAAAGAAATCTAACGATTTTCTTGAAAATTGTTGCATAGACCCATTTTAGATATCCTTTATCATGTTTTATGTGGATATTACAGGAAAATTAACAATCATCCTGATTAGGCAGATCAGTTTTAGATCTCGGAAATTAGCGTTTCAAAAAATGGCTCAAGCGATTGCTCATTTATTTAATTTTTTATTCAATTTTATTTATTTTTCAACTCGCTATGTAAATTCTGTTTTATATGTATTTACACGTGTATCAGCTTTCTCTTACCGGAAGATTTTTAGGTGTCTACTTTGTTAGGTGAATTTTATGTCTTCCGATCACATTATCTCCCAAAAATGCATATAATACTTGTAATAGTAGGAAATGAAAGATGTGTGGTTGTTGCACACCACATTTTTTTTTTTTTTTTTTTTTTTTTATGACTTATTTTACTTTTATGTGGCAATGCATTAAATGTGTTTTAAAATAAGAAAATGGATTCTTGAATAGATTTTTTTTTTCTGCTCATTAAATAAATGATTTTTTATGTTAATTAACAAAGAAATTTCTTTCCTATGTTATTCTCAAAATCGTTTTTATGTTATTGCATCATATTTATATATTTGAAAATGTATCTTTCTCTTGTTATGATAATTTCCAATTTCCAAATGCATAACTAAATTTCACTGTTTGGAATTTTTAGAGAAAAAATAACCTTATAATATTAACATACCTCCTGAATTAACTTAACAGCTATATGTTTATTCTAAAAAACAAAATATTAATTATATGAATACAGAATCATTTTTACTACATAAGTAATAGTTTTTTCATATTTAATTTATGTATTTCATTCCAGATCATGCATAATTTGTAATTTATATGAAAATTTTACAGAATAAGCATAATTTAATGTTAGTTTCTCGAAAAAGTATTAAGAAAAATTGAGAAAGATATGATATTAGAATTTTGACAGAAATAGAAAATCAGTCTAAGAAATCTATTTTATGTTTTAATTTCGGTTAATCCAATTTTTTTAAATTTTCACAGTTAAATGCTTTTGTTAATTTTAATAAGAATATTTTCTATAGTTATTCATTAGTATTATTACGAATGTATCCAACGATAGGATTTAATTTATAACGAAAAATTACCAGGAAAGAGCATGTTAAAACTACACTATTTATACATCATAAGTTGTTAGGAGATTTCACATTACATTTTCGTTTTCTTAAACTACTAAAAAGCTCTTTAGGTATAATATTAGTCAATATCATTTAGGTTAATATCTGTTAATTTAATAATAGTTAACTAATTTTGTAATTAAAGAATTTGCTGTAAAGTAAAAAGAAAAGGTAAATTCATCTTGTAAACTCTAATCAAAAGTCAGGTTTGTTGGTTGTGGGGATTAAGGCTGATTGACTGCACTAGGGTCCTAGGCCTGAGAAGGAGCCTCCGTGGGGGTCTTCCTAAGGGTCCTAGCCCGTATGTCCCCAAGTTTCGGAGAAAACCACGGAAAAGTCCGAGCAGTTAGGACGACGAGCGGGACCTGGAATTGAACCCAGCACATCTTGTCTACCAGCTTTGAGCGCAGAACCGCTCGGACGCTTGTGGACCTAATCAAAAATCAGCAACCAAATATAACGAATAAGATAAGTTTTTTTTAATGTAAATTAAGTATGGAATGAAAAATAAGATATGTGTACACACACACACACACACACACACACACACACACATATATATATATATATTCAATTTTAATAAACATTTTTTAAATCCTTTTCTATTAATTATAAAACATATAATTTTATTTTAAAATAATATCAGTTTAATTCTAATAAGTGCAATCGTATTAACATAATTTATGTTGAATGATAGTTGTTAAATATGTTTTACAATTACAACATCAGTGCCATAAGATCAATAAAATTTTGTTTTAAAATACATTAAATAAAAACAGTAATGATTTTACCCTATCCCAATGGATAATTAGATTTCTGATAGAAAACTAATATACTTTACCAATCACAAAATTTTCATCAAAACAATTTTAATAATTCAGTTGGTTAAAATTTCCATGGTAGAGATTATGACAGCAAGAGTTACGTTTTATCTAGGTGACGCTCTACCTCATAAGTCCTTCGTACAAAGTTGGTGCTTTATTTTTCCTAAATTGATGCAAACAGTTAAGGGCACTCACTCTATATTGCCGCTGTACGACAAGGCACATGTTATTCTATGGTGAAATTTGTTTATAAAATTATCTAATGTACTTTTTTAAAATTTCGTTTCTACATTCTGAAATTTTGCAATTTTTAAACTGGTACTCATTTCAATTTTAATTTTTAGTTTAAAATGCGAAAAAAATAATTAAATGCTTTTTTCTCATATTTTAGCTGTAAAATGAAATATAAATAATAGTAATAATAATAAATTTTTTGTAAAATATGTACTAGTTTAAAAATTGTAAATTTCTGAATGTAAAAACGGAATTAAAATAAATAAATAAATAAATAAATAACTTTTTTTTTTGGGGGGGGGGGGGGGGGGGGAGTACTAGTTTGAAAATTTTAAATTTCTGAATGCGAAAACGAAATAAATAAATAAATAAATAATAAAACTTTAAACGCTGAGTAATTCTATAAATAAAGCCCGTAGAGATACAGGGAATTTGATGACCGGAGATGGGAAAATTGTAAAAGGGAGGGAGGAGTATTAAAGCTAAACTATTAGGTTTACCAGATTTACCATTTAAATTTGCAGCCTTATAATTGATATATCTTACATATCTTTTATATATAAGTGTAGCTTTTTTCAAAACATTTTTCTTCCTTGCTTTCCCACTTCACTACAAATTGTCACCGCACTTTGGTGTGTGTAATTCGAGGAAAAAAGGTTAAAAATCCATAGAAAAAAGCACGGGACGGGAAGGACAAAACTCACAATTTTAAGTGTGTGAGAAAAGAGAAAAAAAAAAAAAAAAAAAAAAAAAAAGACTAACACCGGAAAGAATAAAAGGCCAAAATGGATTTGAAAAAGTCATCGAAGCTCGGGAAAGAATTGGGGGAAACTCTCGATTCAAGTGAATCACAAAGAATGTTTACTATCGTTTGCTCTATAGCTGCAATCATAAACCTTCCGAACGCAAGTAGTTTCTTTATCCTATCTTATTACTGCTCTATGGGGCATATAATAACCTGAATTTAAATCCTCCTCAATACATTTTCCCACAATAATACATTTCAATTGATGCAATACAATTTCCTTACATTGATAAAAAGTTTCAGGATTTTATCTATCTTATTTTTTAATGAATTGAAACGTCTGCTTGCGACCTCATAATAATTATGAGGATAATAATTGTGTGAGGTATATTAGCGTAATGCTACAATTAAAATTCGCACTTTACCGGTAAAACGTGAATACGAAGAATTTAGAATTCGGCTGATCAATAGAGTTAGTTACTGGATTGAACGAAATTGTAATATGTTAATTTTATAAAGTATTTTGGAAAGAAACTGTATAAAAGGAGAAGGAAGATTGCTTTTGAGAGTTAGTTGGAGAGAGAGAGGATGGTAGTGAGTTAGTTAGAGGAATGGTAGCCGATTAGATGGTAGGCTGTTGAGTTAGCTGCTTAGAGTAGTGTATTAGATGATGGTTGTCGAGTAGTACCGTGGTATAGGGAATCCTCCCGAGTACGAAAGACTAGTAGCAGCAGTGAGAGCTAATGAATTTAAATAAAGTAGTTGAGAGTAATTGTGGTTATCTATTGATAGTTAAAGTATTTGTGAAGGCTGCCCATTTAAACTTATAAAGATATTAAATATAATTAAAGTCCAACGCCCACCTTTTTCTATTAAGCTCAAATAAAAGCTCATTCATTTTATTAAATCTGACTTTGCCATTTCTTCATGAATTTATTAAGTAATTAAGTAAGTTTCAGCTTCAAGTAAAAGTTAAATAAGCAAGATTCAAGTTTCATGTTCATGAATTAATTAAGTTAACCTAAGTTCATATTTAAGATCTAGTGAGATCTAAGATCTAGGAGTTAAGATCTAAAATTGAGAATATGGCATCCGCTTATTCTCTACACTGGCGCCCAAATTCGCTCGAATCCCCCCCCCCCCCGAGCAAGTATTTTTTGACGGCACTAATAGTGTGCTGCAATTTTTTGAGCAGCTTGAATATTTTTTTTAACTTTTATAACATTGATCTATCCAAAAAATATGCTTGGTTAGCATATTCCTTAAAAGGAGAACCGAGACAGTGGTATAAATTAATCGCCTGCCATTCACTTGGACCAAATCCAACCAATGAAGACTTAAAAAGTCGGGTCATTGACCTCTTTGTCACTCGGTATGACAGACTAAGATTGGAACATGACCGTTTCCTTCCCCCTCACGAGCGTCAGTGGGAAGCAATAGTAAAACCAGTGGAAAAACCACAACAAGCTATTGAGTCACAGGAAGAAAGCTCTATTAATTTAAATCCACCTAAAACTGACGACAAAAACGTTAATACTTGTGACAAAAGTCAAACACAAGTTAAACCAAATGAACAAACTTCGCTTGCAAACAGCGATACAGACCAATCTACGTCTGTTTTTCAGCCTTTGGGTACGGATAAAAAATCCGATAAAATATTTAGTATGGCGACCGGCGGCTGAAAAGGAAAATACGATTGAACGTAATTGTGTAAATCAATCCCTTGCTTTAAGTGAAACGAATGTTCAGCTAAATTCTACTGTTCAAGCTTCATATATCCCTCATTCGCATTTAAATGCTGAACCGGTTCAAGCCGAAATATCAAATGTAACTGAAGCTCGGGTAACAGAAATTGAAATTAATACAACTAAAATAACTGCGGCCGTTGAAACCGTTAAACGGACCGACAGTGACAAATTAATAAATGTTGCGGCTAACTTTTCTAGTGATTTAAATTCATCTCCTGATAATTTAAGTTCCAAAACAGTCAAGTCGACGGACTCTTTTATTTTCACAGAAACTGTGGTAAAAGAAAGTGAAAGTGTAAAATCAGTAAATGATTCGGCTAATCTTTGTTACCCGCCTTTAGATAACAGTTTTAAATCTATACAGCCGACACAGTCAAATATTTCTAATGCGAACGCGAACTTAAAGCTTCAAAATGACCCGCCGATTAAACCAACAGAAAATGCAAGTATTTTAAAGACGGCAATTTCAAACGTGTATTTAACCTCCTGTGAAGTTTCCAGAAAGTCTAACAGCCCTGCATTCGAAAGCACGGAGCGAACGCAGTCCTCTGTGGTAACTGGGGACCGTGACAAGGTACCGGGCTCGAGTCCATCCCAGAAAAGTGCCTCTCCGATGCCGGACTCCGCTCTACAAGCTACCAGCGCTGAAGGTCCAACAGCAATTCCACAAGACAGTCTGGCACGCATCTCTGATTTTGCTGATATCAAGAAATCAATCTGTCAGGTGCTATGGTTCTTTTTTTTTTTTTTTTTTTTTTTTTTTGTAAAGTATATTTCTAGTAGAGCAGTTATTAAATCTAGGACATGTATTAAAGCCATTTGGACCTACAAACATGAGCTAAAAGAAATGAACTTTTTAAAATTTCACAAATCTAAATTTAAACTTGGAGCATGAACTTTCAATTTCGGAAATTTCATGTATCATTTACATGTCATAAATTTTTTCTGTATATAATATATGCATGTATGTACGTTAATGTTTTTTTTTTATTCCTAGCCAACACCGGCAGTTTTTGGTAAAAAAACTTTTTGAACATTTGTATATAAATTCCCCCCCCCCCCTTTCGTTTTTTGAATGATCTATATGTATGTACTTAAATGTTTTGTGTTTTAGCCACCACCTGCAGTGATTAAAACGATAAATGTTCTTACCTTTTTGTATATAAATTTTCTCTCTAGTTTTTGACATGATGTATATGTATATACTCTAATGCTTTTCTATTTCCTAGCCAACACCGGCAGTTTTGAAAAAACTTTTTCAACAATTTGTATATATTCATTACCTATATTTCTCTAACTGTCTTATAAATTGTATAAAATGAAATTTTATAAGTGTATAAACATTTTTCTCTATAGTTTTGTAAATGATCTATATGTATGTACGTGAATCTTTTTATTTCCCAGCCATCAAATGCAGTTTTGAAAACTTTTTGAAATATTTTGTATCCTTATCTATGTTTTTCTAAATGTCGTAAATTGTATAAAATGAATATTTCTTATTTTTAAACTCTTGAATTTTCACTAAGAGTTCTGTGTATGTATTAGTATGGGGTTAAAAAAAATTTTTTTTAAGCTATTTTGCATGTAAATTCGCGTTTAACAACTAACCTTAATAAAACTAACAATTTAGTTTTTTCCGTATATAGCTAGCTAGAATATTGCTTATCTATAAAATTATGTCTTTATATACAAGTTGTAGTTCACGTCCTTTTTTTAATTTATACTGTAAAAAGAGTTTTTGTATTGTAGAAGTTCTCTGATGATTCAAACCCGAAGTACAGTCGTTGATCTGAAAATCCAGGCTGATTTCTTCAATTGTTACTTTTGATGCTAAAGGAGCTTTTTTTGGAAGCGTGCCAACAGCGGATCTCTTTCAAGATAAATCATAGTGGACAACTGAAAAATATTTTTTTTTTGCACTCTCAAGCTGTTTTCTGGGTCAAGACTGACCTGCAGATAGATAAAGAGATAGCAAGTTTTTTGTCAATAAAATTATTATGTTACAAGTTAAATTGAATACTGATCGCATTTTTGTGTTTAAGCGATCCCTTTTGTACTAATTTTTTTTTAATTAATGAAATTTTTCTCCTTTCCATGTAAGGAAAGATGACTGTATTTCCCCGCTGTAAAAACGTTGGACTTCTAGTTAACTAAATTGAGTACAAACGGTTTTCCGGTGTAAAGCGACTTAGATTGAGCATAATAAAAAACATTTTTTAAAAAAAAGCTAAGTGTCCGGTTTTTTGGCCCTGTACTCTTAAATTTTTTTCCTTATTACATTTTAAAAGCAAATAGTTATTCTTGGGCAGTCTAATTTAAGTTTCCCCTCTTTTTTTTTCTCTAAAGTCTTATACAGTTTAATTTTAGCAGTAAGTAACTGCGGCTATTTTTCAATTAACATAGCATTGTTTTACTTTAAAATTTTCACGGGTAAAAAACTGTTGGGGACTTTTACGTAAAAATTTTTTCTTTTGGGGAGGAACTGTGAGGTATATTAGCGTAATGCTACAATTAAAATTCGCACTTTACGGGTAAAACGTGAAAACGAAGAATTTAGGATTCGGCTGATCAATAGAGTTAGTTCCTGGATTGAACGAAATTGTAATATGTTAATTTTATAAACTATTTTTGAAAGAAACTGTATAAAAGGAGAAGGAAGATTGCTTTTGAGAGTTAGTTGGAGAGAGAGAGGATGGTAGTGAGTT
Organism: Salticus scenicus; assembly: GCA_963930645.1. Classification (NCBI taxonomy): domain Eukaryota; kingdom Metazoa; phylum Arthropoda; class Arachnida; order Araneae; family Salticidae; genus Salticus; species Salticus scenicus. Next base: position 337,975,771 of record OZ005652.1, on the reverse strand, counting down.
AGTTAGAGGAATGGTAGCCGATTAAAAGGTAGGCTGTTGAGTTAGCTGCTTAGAGTAGTGTATTAGATGATGGTTGTCGAGTAGTACCGTGGTATAGGGAATCCTCCCGAGTACGAAAGACTAGTAGCAGCAGTGAGAGCTAATGAATTTAAATAAAGTAGTTGAGAGTAATTGTGGTTATCTATTGATAGTTAAAGTATTTGTGAAGGCTGCCCATTTAAACTTATAAAGATATTAAATATAATTAAAGTCCAACGCCCACCTTTTTCTATTAAGCTCAAATAAAAGCTCATTTATTTTATTAAATCTGACTTTGCCATTTCTTCATGAATTTATTAAGTAATTAAGTAAGTTTCAGCTTCAAGTTAAAGTTAAATAAGCAAGATTCAAGTTTCATGTTCATAAATTAATTAAGTTAACCTAAGTTCATATTTAAGATCTAGTCAGATCTAAGATCTAGGAGTTAAGATCTAAAATTGAGAATATGGCATCCGCTTATTCTCTACAATTGGACTCTAATTATTAGAGTCCAATTATAAGGGGGTGGGGGTGGGGTCCTATATTATCTTTCCACATTAATTTACACACATACCGTTCTCCATTAAATTTTTAATAATCCTCAAAATTTTTTATCAATAGATTATCCTTTTTCGATGAATTTTTTATTTCCTACGGAAATTCTTCAATTTTCCAGAATACTCTTACATAATTTAAATTGTATACACTGTATACTGAGGGATATATAGATAGATTTTAGCGACCAAATTTCTGTAAACAATTTGCGATAAATAGTGTGGGTTGCATAACAAAACCTATACTGCCGGTTCAAATACACACACACACAAAATAATAATATTAATAATAATGAGCTTCTTTTATCTATAAAAAAAAATCGCATATGAAATGGGGTGCAAATTTAATCAATAAATATTAAAACTCATGAATACTAAAGTATGTAATAGTAGATTAACATTTTTGGTGATAATCTCAAAGTAATATATATATGTGTGTGTGTGTCTGTGTTATACATTAAGTTTCGCACGATTACATTAACTCGATGCGGTTTGGAAAAACGGTTATTAAAAATTCTCAAAAATTGCTCCATAGCATAATCTGTCTGATTTTATGCACAAAATTTAGTAAGAAACAGTTTTATCTGTAAGTATCTTATATACTGACTTTGGTATGATTTTTTTTCCATAAAATTGAAAGATAACTACTAAATATATCTATGAAGAGGGAACTTAAAAAGCGTCATCATAAGGCCGATATGCACGAAAATAAAATCAGTATCGTTTTTCATAATACCATTTCAGGTTTTTTGTGTATTTATGCACTATTGAAGCTGAAGCCTTCTGTAAAAAAAAATCATAACTCTGTGCATTTTCGGTCGATACATATGATGGTGTTAGGGATTAAGGCCGATTGACAACACTGGGGTCCTAGGCCTGAGGGGGAGTGCCTTCCGTGGAGGTCTTTCTAAGGGGTCCTAGCCCGTATTTACGCAAGTTTCGGAGGAAACCACGGAAAACTCCGAACGGCTAGGCTGACGAGCGCGACCGGGGATCGAACCCGGCACCTCACATCTACCAGCTTTGAGCGCAGAACCGCTCGGCCGCTGGTGGGCCGATACATATGAAAAAGTAATCAAAACCAATTCTAGTAAACGTCCAATAAAACGTACAGATTTAATAAAGTCTGTGATTTTTTTTTTCTTTTTTTTATATACAAGATCTACGAAACTTGATAACGCACAGCCTGACATAATTTTTCTGAAAATAATGTAGTAAAGTTCAGGATATAAAACTTAAAATTAATCACATGATTTATATTTGTTTTGCGGTAGTTTACGATAGGTGTATGCAAAGCAGGGGCGTAAAAACGGTTTTAAATAATTACTTCAGTAAATATAAATTTCTGTTATTCCATTCATTAATAATTAATTTGTAACTGGTTTAGTATCAATGAGTTTAATAAAACTGTAACAAATATACTTACTTGAAACCAATAATACTTTATAATATGCAAATTATCAAGCTCTAATCGCTATTCTAAAACGTGAAACAGTTATTTCAAGCTTCAAAGAGTTCCCATAAAGACTTTATTCAATGCAACTAATTAACATCAATACTCTAGATGTTTAACTCACTTCAGTAAACTTATTTACACAACGTATTAGTAGACATTATGCATGTAATCAGTTTAGCCTTTGCTTAATTCTTGATCTTTAAATTCGATCACATTTCTATAATGAAAAAAAATATATATGAATGAAATTCATAAAGCTTATTTGTAATAAAGCTCTATCTTTAAATAATCCAGAATGTGAAAAACATGTAATAGTTCAACCTGATTTTTAAAGAATATTAAAAAAAAAAAAAAAAAAAAAAAAATCATTGTTAGTCCCTGATGAAAACAATTGCGTGTTATATGTCTGGATATTTAGTCTGTATGTGTTTGTCTGTAAATGACACTAGCTTCCAAACAAACAGGCACATTTTAATGCGTTTTATTTTATTTTATTTTTTTTTTTTTTTTTCTGTTCACTTTGCATTGAAATTTTAAAATTTGCGAACTCATTCAATTTCCATATCTTATTAGATAACGTTTGCAAACAGACAAAATTAAAGATTTATAAGAAAAATAAATAATATTTAATTAAATTTAGGCTAGTCTAGGCTTAAAATTTCTTAATTTGCGAGCCAATGATCTTCAAACTGAAAAATACAGATTTTATGGAATAATAATATTTAGTTAAATTCAAGGTTGCGGTATTTTATAAGATGAGCTTTACATTTATTAATATATATATATAGCAAAAATCAATAATTTATTTAACAGCAACTTCAATAATGTAGTTTTAAACACTTTTCGTTAAATTAGAAACGGATATTTATGAATTCGGTTTCTCCAACTACCCTGGTATTTATGGTTATATAGATTTTTCAAATGCTTTCAAACTGATGCTTTAACTATGGTGTGTTCCCCTTTGCCAATCGAACATTTATCGCATCTGCTTTGTCTACAAAAGCTCACAAAAGGATTTGGATATATCACTGTAAGTGATAGTTTAATACTTTTATAAAAAAAAAAAAAAAGACATAACGAAATTACATGCGTTATTTATAATGCAAAAAATTATGTTTTCTGTAGAGTATGATATGACTGATTGGCTATTATTGATTGTTTTATGCAGCCATACTAAAATATATTCAAACACGGGAGGGACATAAGTGGAAATACGTTGAAGCGCATTTTTTGTTGTGTTACTCGTTTTAATTATTTTCATGAGAGTTTAAAAGTGTTTATGAACATGCTTAAAAAAAACGTTAGAACTACAACGATGTAAGATGTAAATATGATTTAAAATTGTTCTATAAGGTACGTGAAACGCGATATATATACACAATAACAAAATAAATAAAATAAAATAAAATAAAATAAAATAAAAAATAAAAAATAAAAAAAGACGCACAAGAAGGAGTAGATGTGATGTACGTGTAGAGAAAAACGATTGATTAAAGTTTCAGAAAATTTGAATGATTTAATCAAGAGAAAGGGCCTCACGAAGTAAACAAGTCAATAGCGTGTTGGTCTGCTACTGGCATTTATAGTCCAAGCGGCGGCTGCAAAAAATTGACTCGATAAGGTACGAAGCTGATTTTTTTCCTATAGATAGAATTCATTGTTACAATGAAAATCTGATAGGGTTGCCTGGTCAAAGCCGTCAAGTTTAAGAGAAACAACCTCACTTCCGGTCACAATTTAAACGATTTTCGAACCCCAAAAGGTATGAAGATGAAACCGGTGCTAAATAGTAGAGATTCATATGCTCTTTAAAATGGCATAGGGTTGCCTGGTCAAAACCGTCAAGTTTCAGAGGTTGCCTCGATAATAGGGGTAAAATTTAAACGATTTTCGAACCCCACAAGTTTGAAGATGAAACCGGTGCTAAAATGTAGAGATTAATATGCTCTTTAAAATGGCATAGGGTTGCCTGGTCAAAGCCGTCAAGAAACAGAGGTTGCCACGAAAATAGGGGACGTATTTTACGATTTATTTATCCAAGTAAAAAGTGATTTACCCAAGTGTAAAGATGAAACCGGTGCTAAAATGTAGAGATTAATATGCTCTTTAAAATGGCATAAGGTTGCCTGGTCAAAACCGTCAAGACCCGGAGGTTGCCTCGAAAATAGGGGTCAAAATTAAACGCTTTTCGAACCCCACAAGTGTAAAGAAGAAACCGGTGCTAAAATGTTGAGAATAATATACTTTTTAAAATGGCATAGGGTCCCCTGGTCAAAGCCGTCAAGAAACAGCGGTTGCCACGAAAAAGGGGGGCTTATTTTACGATTTATTTACCCAAGTAAAAAATGATTTACCCAAGTGTAAAGATGAAACCGGTGCTAAAATGTAGAGAATAATATGGTCTTTAAAATGGCATAGGGTTGCCTGGTCAAAACCGCCAAGAAAAGAGGTTGCCACGAAAATTGTGTGCGTGTGGGGGGGGGGGCGAAATTTCGCGGTTTTCTTACCCTAACATATTTCAAAATGAAACCGTTTATAAAATATAGAGAATAATATTCTCTTTAGAGTATCATATGGTTGCCAGGTGAAAATCTCGAAAAATAGTGGTTGCCTCGAAAAAAAAAAAAAGCTAATTTTGAAGGGTTTTTTATACAATGTGAAGAAAAAATATAAAAAGTATTTAAAAAAGAAAAAATAAATAAACTGTAATGAAACTGTTCTAAAATTTCCCATAAAAACAACGAATTAATAGTAAAAATTAAAAATGTAGCATGCGGATACGGATAAGAAAATACGACCGCAAAAGTTAACAGAAATGAAGATAATAATGCCCAAGAAACTCATAATAAAAAATTCTGTTAGTATACAAAAAAGATAATTAAATAAAATGAAAAAAAAAAAAAAAAAAAAAAAAAAAAACCTCTTATTTCAGATTTGCAGCAAGATTTACAAATTTCAATTTCATAAATTAATTCATTGTTATTAATAAACGCGGAAAAATTATCAATTTTTTAAAAATGTTTTTCGCTTTATTTGTACCCATAATTAATTTGCAGAAGGTATTATTGATTATTTTAATTAGATATAAAAAAAATTAATTGAGAAAATTTTCTAAAACTGACAAATTTTTAATATAACAAAATCGGCACAACCCAATATTTTCGTATAAAATTCTACAAAGCAGTCGCATACATTTCTTCAGGGAATTATCTTCTCAATACTTTGACACAATTTGAATATTTCAAGTATTGAAAAATGGGGAAAAAACGAGCGCGTGAGCTGAAATTAGTTTTATACAGATTAGAAAAAGAATGGTCACGCATAATAATTTAATTTTCTTTATGCTTTAAAATCTCTTATATCATTAAACAAATAAAATAAACGAATACTAAAATTCGCTTCCTTTACTAAGCTGACCGCTATACCTTGACAGGTTTGAAGCACAATCGTAAGCAAATTGAAAAGTGTTGTATGTTCTACATTTAGCTAGCAATTTCATCTTTTAAATATTAATAATTTCGTGTTTAACCTTTTTAAAATAGTCTTCATGTGTGTTTCACTTTGTGTTAAACACCTTTAATATTTGTTAGCTTTTTGGAGACTGACCGCTATTTCTTTACGAATTTTACCAGGCAAACATATGCCATTTTAAAATAACTCCTATGCTGTACATTCTGGAAACAGCTACACCTTTCAAATATTCATATAATTTCATCCTTATTCATTTTCTTTGTCAATGCTATTCGTATTTTTTTACACTTCGTTAAGAAATCTTCAAAACTCGATTATTTTTTTGTGGTTGACTGCTTTACTTGACAGATTTTACCTATTTTCGAGACAACTTCCGAGTCTTGACGGTTTTGACCAGGCAACCTTATGCCATTTTAAAGAGCATATTAATATCTATATTTTAGCACCGGTTTCATCTTTACAGTTGGGTAACTCACTTTTTACTTGGGTAAATAAATCGTAAAATACTTCCCCTATTTACGTGGCAACCTCTGTTTCTTGACGGCTTTGACCATTCGACCCTATGCCATTTTAAAGAGCATATTAATCTCTACATTTTAGCACCAGTTACATCTTTACACTTGTGAGGTTCGAAAAACATTTAAATTTGACCCCTATTTTCGAGGAAACCTCCAGGTCTTGACGGTTTTGACTAGGCAACCTTATGCCATTTTAAAGAGCATATTAATCTCTACATTTTAGCACCGGTTTCATCTTTACACTTGGGTAAATCACTTTTTACTTGGGTAAATAAATCGCAAAATACGTCCCCTATTTTCGTGGCAACCTCTGTTTCTTGACGGCTTTGACCAGGCAACCCTATGCCATTTTAAAGAGCATATTAATCTCTACATTTTAGCACCGGTTTCATCTTCACACTTGTGGGGTTCGAAAATCTTTAAAATGTGACCCCTATTATCAAGGCAACCTCTGAAACTTGACGGTTATGACCAGGCAACCCTATGCCATTTTAAAGAGCATATTAATCTCTACATTTTAGCACCGGTTTCATCTTCATACCTTTTGGAGTTCGAAAATCGTTCAAATTGTGACCGGAACTGAGGTTGTTTCTCTTAAACTTGACGGCTTTGACCAGGCAACCCTATGAGATTTTCATTGTAACAATGAATTCTATCTATAGGAAAAATATCAGCTTCGTACCTTATCAAGTCAATTTTTTGCATCCGCCGCTTGGACTATTATGTACGCAGTTATTTGGCTTGGTATTAATTAATAGAGTTGGCAGATGTTCTCCTGTGAAGTATCGTACCAAATTCTTTCCGACTGGTGCGTTAGATAGGCAAAATCCCGAGCTGGTTGTAGGGCCCTTTTTATGATGCTCTGCTCCAAACGTTCTCAGTGGAAGGGAATGAGCTCAACCCCATTTCACTAAGCCGCCTATAAACCTTTAGAAAGGAGCTGTGACAGCAGTTGTCACGCTTCACCGTATGAGCCCCTCTCAAAAGGTTAAATATGTCTTTGAATTCACTGAAGTACCAGTTGATCGTAGGATCGACGATAATGACGAATTGGAGCTTTGAGAACCTCTTTGCGATTGACTGATTCTTATATTTTGTCCTCTCTCTATGCCGACCGCTTCCTCTCTGACGCTGTGTTTGGCCATGGTTCAACCATTCCTGTCAATATCCTCTATTAGTGGTACCGCTCCTATCCAATTGTCAAAAATTTCGCAGATTAGACCAACCGGTTTCTTTGAGTCCAACTACACAGCACACTCAAATGCTGACATCTGTACATGTTGTTTGTGCACATGTATGCGAGGCATAGAGTTTTTACTGTTAGACGGAATAAAATTCTTGAAGAATTTATGACCTGGAATCAAAATTTTTCATTTTTAATATTCTGCCAGTTGCGCAGTTAAGTTGCGCTGCAGCATCGCATGCTCATTCGATGGCAGCCAAACTTTAAAATTTTACATTTTCCATCGAAACCTTAATGCAAGGTTAAATTATGCTCAAAAAATGTTGTAATGATTAAAGTTGCTATGCGTTCCGTGTCATATTTTAGGTCTTCGCATGTGTACAACAATGTTCTTTAATGGGGTGCATGGCACTTTGGTCCCGCCGTTTTAGTCCCCCGTTTTGGTCCCGATATCAGGAATAATCAAACTATTACAGAAAAAAAGTGAAATTATTTTTTCATACTTCGAATTCTTGTCATTTAACTTGAAACAATGGGGGTAGGGAAAGTCAAAATTACTATTATTATTATTATTAAACAGAAAGTTGTAGTAACAAATAAAACTGAAAAAGCGTCTAAAATTTTGAGATTTAGACTTTTTCTTTGTATGATAGAGGAAAAAGGATAGCAAATGCATGAGGGAACTTCGGGCAAAAGAGAATTTAGACGAATGTTTACAATTGGAGGCTTAAATATCTACAACCTTTGTTGAAAATGATGTAATTATAAGACACATGGGACAGAAAATTTATTATTTTGGATTGGATTTTAAATGATAAATAGTAATAGTTATCAGCGAATATCCCAAGCACTGTTAATTTATCTAAGCCTCTAAAATATCAGTTTAAATAAAATGTAAGATTTTAATATAAAACACTGTACACTGAAAAAATAAAATATACCGCCTTCATCTAGAATGAAAAAGTGGTCATTTTTTAAATCCTTTAACTAGAAATATAAAGTTCCGAGCTATGTGCATAAGGCACGCTAATAAACTGAATAGACGAAATGATGGAGAATTTCTTATCTACACATTTCTAAATGGGAAACAATATTCTGCATATTCTGAATCTTTTCTATTGTGATAAATTCTCGTTTGATTTTCTAGATTTGGGTAATAAACCAAGATTATAGTTGCTGAAACCCGCCTCTTGTATTCGCATTAATTTGATGAGATTTTTAAATAACTTTGCCCTCGATAATATAGGCAAACGCTCTAGAATTCTAATAGGATCTTCTAGAACTCGCTTTTAAAAAGGACTAGAATTTACAAGGGTGACATGGAACTTTTTTTTCTAGAGTCACAATTTAGATTCTAGATGTCAGTTACAAAATTTTTTTCTCAGTGTAATTCGGTTCTTAATTATCGCATTTAAATTTAGAGTGTTCGAATGCAAAATTTGTAGTAAATCGATGCTTTATCCAAGAATCCACTAAACGTTAGAGTTTAATAATAAAAGAACATACGAGGAATCTAAATAATGGGCTCGGGATTTAATTTCTACAGATCTGCTATTCTTGAGTCATTTTCTTCTCTGTCAATCCGAATATATTTGTTAAACACAGAAAATAGTTACATATCACACAGAATTGGAAGAGCATTTTTCTTTCAATATAATCTCTTACAATATTGTTTAAGAAAATTTCGCTTAAAAGCCCGTAGCTTCCCCCTCCTTTTTTTCCCCCTTCTAAATGCGCTGAAACAAAACAGTGAAATTCCTTTTTACTCTCTGTGGGAAAACCAGGTGTGAAACGAATCCTAAAGTGCTACAGAGATTTCAATGTGGGCATTGTATTTAGTCATAGAGACATATCAGACAGATATATTAAAATATATTAAACTAAAAAGATACAGAATTGTGCATTAACATTTTCTAAACCTTGATGCTTGCAATGCGCACAGTTGATTAAATATTGGACTACTTAACATTTTTTCATTTTTAAAATAAAATCATTGTAATCGAAAGAAAAATAATTTATGTACATATATACAAGTTTAACATAATTAAATATCATGGACAAACAAACATGCATTTTTTTATTAATATTATTTTTATAACACAGATTTTGAAATAAATTCCTCTTAGATTAATGATAAAAGTTAAATCACAATCAAATCGAACGAAACGTATATATATCTCTCTCCCTCACACATACATGTACATATATATATATATATATATATATATATATTATATATACAGGGTGAGTTTGACATAATCTGCCAAACGAAAGGAGGTGATAGAACAGCCCATGGGGAGCATAAAACACCATAGAAACCCTGTCCTATATCTAACCGTTTCGTGTTATGGTAGATTGAAGAAAAATCTGTTTTTTTTTTATCCCGTCTGAAAAAACCCAAATTTGTTATCTTTCTGGAAGACTTACATGCAAAATAAGTACATATTTGGAAAGAGCAGAAAAAATGCTATCGGATGACACCATTTACATCAGGATACCTTAATTTGACGGCGAGCTACAAGCGCTAAAACACTGGCGAAGTTTAAAATCGAGTTGTCGCCAAATTATTTAACCGGCAATTCTGCAAACACCGTTCACGCTGCAATCGGTCAAATTTACCAAAAACTTCTCCGTTCCACAAGCTTTAGAATGATCCCACAATAAACCATTTCCTTCGCCAACCTTTCCCCCTGCACCAAGTGCCAAAATCATCAGGCTTCTCCTGAGCACCTTTTGGAATGCATGGGAATCTCTAAGGAGGATCTTTTTACCAATCGTCTTCTGGTCTTTGACTTCCTAACAGTCAACGAACTCGTGGATCTTGTCTGACTCCGTCAGACAAGGAGGAAAAGCAACAACAACAACAACTACAACAACAACAATAATCTTAACCCTTTCATGCAGGGCAGTTTTTTTTTTCTTTTTGTAGTGAAAAAAAAAATATATATATGTATGTTTTTTGAGGTTATTAGACCATATTGGCAAGCTATTTAGAAAAAACCATTTTATTTTCCGAAATATACGAATAAATTGGTTTCACACATTTCTCGCATCATGCATCTAAGATGCGTTACCTAATAATTCTACATCACTATGAGATAGAAATATAAATTTACTCTTGCTCTCCAATGGCATATGATCTAGAACAATTATTTTTTATTCATGCTGCACGAAACATTTCAAACAGTCTCTGTCCTACATGAATGATATTCACATTTCTTACACTTGACAAAAGATCTACGGTTGCGTTTTTGGAATTTGTATCGTTGTCGATCTCCTCAAATTGATAAGTATCCAACATTGTCCAACCTAATGTGGGAATTAGAAAGAATTGTAGATAATCCATTCCAAGTGTAAATAACCTTTTTATTCATTTCATACTGAACTTTATTGCTGAAGCATCTTCTACGGCACCTCACCGCCTTGTTTAGTTTGCAGAGAGCACCGGAACTGCACTTTTCAATTGAATCAGTAGCATGGTCAAATGTATCTTGCGTCGACATAATGTCCAATCATTTACTATGGACATGCCAAATAGATACTGAAATATTATCATGTCTCGTTTCTTAGATTGAATCATTATCTGTCAATTGCCTAACTCGAAATCCAGGAGATCGACTCCTTCCCTATATTTGTAATAAACTTTTAGAATGTTTGAACATGAAAACTGTTGAACTTCATACTTAGATTTGAAGAAACATTCTGCTTCCCTGACTGGCTGTCTTCCTGCAAATGATGATAGCAGAGATAAAATTTTGTTGCCATACCAAGCAACTGCACATAGTTTCACACCACCAACAGTTACACTTTTCTCAACAAAGGCTCCCCTACCTGTTTTCTTCATCAATGGTTCAGTTGCCATATCCATGGCTCCAAGTTTATTCCGCCTGGCATTCCTGATGCATTTATATCTTCCTTTATTAGAGACATGAAGTTGCATGGTTGTTGAACAATTGTAAACAAAATTGTAAATTTTAGGTACTTGGAATTGTACGTGAAAGATAAATAACATCATTCCTACTATCACCAACATCTGGTTTTAAATGTAATATATTATCTGAAGAAACAGTAAATATTTCAAATTCATTGGTGAACCTCGATTTACGACTCAAAGCGAACACCTCATAGCCCCACATGTGAGAATTCAATAGCCTGTTATTGTTGTTGTCGTATGCCACTCGGAAATTTCGAGCCCTGGTAGTGGAACTATCTGGATTTGAGGCAAGAGGGATTGCTCCTTCTGTTCTTAGGAGCGCCACTTAGGGAGGAAGAACGACTTTAGCTCCAGAAGCTGGTGAAAGATGGCAGCACCAGCCAAACAACAGGAACTCGAATTTTGATCCCGATAAGGGCCGAGTTAAACCCATGTTCCAGTACCCCCAGAGGTATAATTTTTGATGGGAACTTGGAGGGCTTTGCGACCTCGACGGAATTTAACGTGCACCAGTCGCCATTAGCGTACACGACGGTCTTCGGCCGGCTGAAGGACCGAACCCGCAATCTTTCGATCACGAACTCGCTGCGCTTACCGACCAGGCTACCGCTAGTTTGATGGAGCTTCGGCCTTTAAACGGGACTATTTGTTGAAATTTGCATTGTTGTTGATCTCCTCATATAGGTAAGTGTCCAAGATTGACTAACCGAATGCAGGCGTCAGGAACATTTGCAGATGATCCGATTTTCATTTTTTTCAAAACATAAATTTTAACATAATTTTATGAATTATTGAATGATGAATTATGCATTATTTTATCGTATAAAAAAGTATCTGTTTTAATAAATATTTTTTTTCAAAACAATTTATTTTAATTAAAATTCTAGAACTACAAATAACAGTATAATAAATCTACAAATGTTAAATACAAAATGAAACCATTTAGAATTCTGTCGCCGCATTTTTTATTAAAAATAGTACTCCTTATGTTAAAAACTAATAAAAATTTTAATGTCGTTTAATTTTTTTAATTGCAAACTGAAATTTAATTGAATTTAATGGAGTAATAAGTAAATCGTGAGAAAAAGTACAAAAAAAAAAAAAAAAAAAAAAGAAAGAAAGAAAAATGCATATATACACACACACACATATATATATATATATATTCATCCATTAAGCTATGAAGGATTGACAAATTTCAAAATAATGGAAATCTATCGGAACCAAAAACATTATTATTTGACAATTAATAATTTTAAGGTTCAGGAATGGAAAATCGTATCTTTGTTAGAAAAGATTTCATTCGTTTAATAAGTTTTTCGAAAACTAAACTTTGTTACATGAACTTTCCGATTTTTGTAGAATACCCATAGTAATTAGAACGAAAATTTTTATTCCCAAAAGTATGGTCCGAAACAATGGGTATAAAATATATTTTTATTTTTGTGCAATCATATTTTTATATTACATTTATATTCCTTATTTCTTCAAAATCTTCAAAATTCTAAATTAAAATGGTATGTTAGAAATTTTAAAACACTATACATAAAAAATATATGTTATATAATATATATAAAAATTTTATGTTTTTTTTTTACATAGATAATGATTTAAAGAAGTGTAAAAAAATTTTCACACATGTTAATAAAAAAAAAAAGTAATCCAAAACTTAATTCTGTAATTATCAATATTAGTGAATTTATATACATTTTAAGTTTAAATCTTTGTTATATAAGTAACAGTATGCACGTTTTTAGAACGGATATATATATATATATATATATATATATATTTATTTTTTTTTTTTTTTTTTTTTTTATAGAGTTTCAATCTTTTTTATTAAAAATGTTATATTGAACGCAATTTTAATACATTTACTGCTTATAACCAAGCATTAATTAATTTCTTTATTTTACGAAGTTATTCTCTTTAGTATAACTTAAAATTGAAAAGATCGAGCTTAATCCCTCTCTTAAGTAGTATCAGAAGAATTTTATTTAAACTTAAATAACGGTAATTTAAGCAAGAGCGTAAAGAAGGTAATTTTATTTGAGAAGATCTCGAGATAATTAAAGAGTTTGCATTTAAATATTTTACTGTAGTCTAATTAAATTTTAATGTACAATGTCAAACAAAAGTTTAATTCTCTTACAAATAACAAATTAATAAGTAAAATCCTGTTATAGTTAAACAGTATAAATTTAATGTTAATTATGATTGTAAAATTATTATACTAAGAAGAATATCGCCGAAAAATAAAGACAATGTAACTAATTAAATTTTCTAATAAAGCCCGTTAAAGAAACAAAAAGATTTAAGAAACGCGTTTTAAATATTTAAAGTATTTTTTTAATTATTATTTCCGATTTTTTTTATTATTATTATTATTATCATTTCCGCATATTTATCTAATGCAGCTGGCGATATGAACATTTACCTTTATTCCGTATAAAGGTAAAAATAAAATACAAATACAAATATACAAAATACAAATATAAATATAAATGTAATGAACAAATTACAAGGTATATTTAAAAGTAAAACGTAAAGCACAGAAAAAGCCAAAAGGAATCAAGTGGATAAACTGTTTAAAAAACCCCTGGCATCCCAGGAAGCATCAGGTAAAAACGTCGGTCTGAGAAAGCATAGCACAAACAAGGAGATGCATATCGTTCACCACCACCACTGGAACTGGGGAAGGCAGGACTATCCAAAATTTAGAGTCTGTAAAGATGTGCAGTAGCTCGAAGAAAGCCAGCCACAGCACTGCTTCTGGATAACCAGGGTGATTAGAGATATCATTACCCTATGGCATTACATTTATTCTTTCTTTTAACTATAACATACGCATAGATTTGAATGTCATGTTGATTTTCGACGAGGCGGACTTGTAGCTTACTTAGTCGTACAAAGCTTGTTTAACATGGCATCGCTTCTTTTCTAGCTCAACCGTTTTTTCATTTCCATGGATGCCGCAGTGGGATAGAATTCCCAGCAGTACAACTACTTTACGTTTCTCATGCATATCTCGCAGTAACGTTCTACATTGCATTAAGGACATAGAAATACGAGATTGGCAACAATTGGTATTAGCCAGAATAGTTGCCTGAGAGTCTGAAAAACTGACGGCCTGTTCAGGAAGGGACGTGGGAGCATTTAGGTACATTAGATCAACATTAATCGCCTGAACTTTACCATCAAATGTATTCTTAACTGTTCCTAAGGGAAGATATTGGGAGAAATGCTCGCAATAAATAACGGTTCTTGCCGTACCATTTATCGCAGACTTCGTCGGCCGTCAACATAGATGTGTAAACAAGCATTGGGAAGAAAGTTATTAAAGATAGTTTCCAACACGGCACTGAACAAAGCTGTATTAAAGTCTTGGGTCTTTGCTTACGTTTTCCATTTCCAATTTTATAACTCCTTTCTTTAAACTTAAATATGAAAAAAAAAAAAATGCTTATTTTCAAATTTGAATAATTATCTTCATCAATGCTAAATTTATACTTGATTAATACAGTATATTTTGATGTTAAAATTTCAAGTTATATTACCTTTTCACATAAAAAAAAAAAAAAAAAAAACTTTTTTGAATGCATTTTGTAGTATGTTAATTTGACATGTGTTTTGAAACATTTCAGGAAAGTATGATTTTTTGAATTTGCAATATTCCCACTATACGGAATATTATTACTGCCAGGTTCAGTTTCATAAAACGTCACATTGCACATATCGACTAGAACAATGAAGAATAATTAATCGTTAAAAAAAAAAAAAAAAAAAAACACAGCATTGAATCCATATACACTGACTTTTATTATGCATAGTTCAAATAAACATATCCTTTAGCACAAAATAACCATTTTATTTCCCATCAATCTGTATAAATAAAGGCAACTACAAAATTCCACCACAGCTATTCAGATACGTATGGAGAGGACAAGATCGACAAATTACTTCTTTTTCAAGTGAAGTCAAAAAGTGAAGTCTCTAAGAGATCTGCCAGTCTCAGAGTCAGAAAGTGCCAACCGAATAACTTGGCATCGTTAAAATTCAGCCAAAAAGAATGCCAAGCTATTTCTTTGTCTTTAGTACATTTTAATACAAAATTTTTGAATATGAATTGTCGATATTGAAACTCAAACTAATTTGGCATAAAAAAATACGCCACGTGCCAATTAAAGCAACGGACGAAGTCAGTTCGAAGTTGTGCGCCAGACAGTCGGCACAAATCCATTAAAAATCTATTTTTAGAACAAAAATGATCATTTCGAAAAGTAATAATAGCTTTTTATGTAAACAGAAACATTATAATTAATAACTTGAATTCCTATTTTTTGTTTTATTAATACATACATATACTAGAAATAAGCTGGTAGAGAATTTTGAAACACATTCTCAAAATAAATAATTATTACGAAAATGATTTAATTCTTTCGGGGAAGAAGTATAAACAAAATTACTTTTCAAAAACCCCGATATAAAAATTGCTTTACTTTACTCAGAGAACAATGTGCTTGCAACTATTGAAAGACAAAGAAACGTTATTTAATGAAACATTTTTGATTTGAAAAGAAAACGGGAAATTCTGTTTAATTAATTAATTGAATTACATAAATTTAAAAGGATATTTTTTTATTAATTATATTAATCTCTCTTTTTTGTTATTATAAAATTTGAATAAATAAATTAACTCTTTAAAGAACATATGTGTGAACACTCACGCACCCACCTGTTGATGAAGTTGATACTACATTTATTTTTTTTTTTATTTTTTTTTTTTTTCTTCACTAAGCATTTTTAATCTTGTTTATTAACATTGTTAAAAAATTGTTATTGCATTCCACTGTCATATCTCAAAATTCCTCATTAATTACATTTATAACTCGGAAACAAGTAGGTCTACTGAGCTTTTTAAGAGCTTTATTCTGAGCTGCCAACCTAATCCGGCAAATTGTTAGTACCGCCCCTTTTTCTACACCACTCATATTTTAGAGTATTTTTCTACTTAATTCATCATAAATACATTTGAAGAGAATTGCTCTAAAAATTAAGTGGTGTAGAAAAAAGGGCGTTTTCCAATGGGCGTTAACAATTTGCCGGATTAGGTTGGCAGCTCTGTTTATTAATAAAAGACGAGCTAAAAATTGCTTTAACTCTGTTGCTGTCAAAATAGGTTTTAGCTCCTTTACTATTGATAAAGCTCTTAAAATTTCAGAGACCTACTTGTAATTATACTCTTTCTAGTGATGCTAAAATTAAATTCGATAACCTTGTTGTCTTGCCTTTTTATTAACTTTTTTTTATGATTTTAATTAGCGGAAGTTTTAAAATGTTTTAATTTTCGTGTTATTTTTAAACCTGCTAATAAACTTCAATACCCGTCTACTAAATCTCCTGTTCTTCCTGAGCTTCGTAAGTAGGGAATCTATAATGTCTCTTGTAGCAATTGATATTTGTCTTACATAGATCAAACTAAAAAATCTTGAATGTCGTTTACGTGCGCTGAGAATTTTCGCTATGTCACTAAGCAAGAAATTTCTAAATCTTATATTGCACAGCATAGTTGAGAATCTGGCGATAGTTTTAATTTTCAACTAGCCAAAATTATTTCTAATGCCAATCGCTTTTCCGAGCTAGATTTTCTTGAAAATTTAGCTGTCTATATTAATCATGATGAAGCTGTTAATTAAAAACCTGCTTCCACATTACCGTCTACAACTTTGAAAAACTTCTTTAGTCCCATTACTTAACATTACTTCTTTCTTTCTTTCTTTTTTTTTTTTTTTTTTTTCTTTTGTCTCCTGTTTTTTGGTTGTGTTCCTTTCTGATTTTTGTTGAATACTGCTATCGTACTGGCTGATTGTGTTGCTCCTCCCCTTTGTTTTTCCCTGATTTCAGTCTTACTTTTGCCGTCAAGGTAGCAGTGGGTGTATTTTGCCCCTGAAGAAGAAAGGCCATACTGTTAAAATTTTCAACAGAAAACTCTGTGTAATCTATTATCTGAAGTCTTACGTAAAATTACAGAGAAAATAAACGAATATGTTAAAAAACTTATTTTATACATTCATTTTAATAACTAATATTAATTTAATAAATGATTGGTGAGAATACATTTCGGACTTGGAATGCTTTTTCTAAAGTAGAAACAGTCATTTTTAATTTTAGTTAAAAGATTAAATAATAAAATTACGTAAAAATACAGAATAAAGATTGAGAATCTCGATTATTCACTTTTAAATAAGAATTAGTGTAAATTTACAGAGACTCTGGATAAATATTTACATTAAATTTACAGAAAGTTTTAACAGTGCACGTTCTTTCAAAATCGGTAGTGTTTCTATTGATTCTATCGTATGTGAAGGAGATTTAAAGTTTGATTATTTATTGTACACCAGTTCAATAATCTTAAGTTGTTTTTAAGTGATACAACAGTCCTTTCTTATTACATTATGCTGTAATTTAGGCGAATAATTATATTTCACATAAAACGAAAGTATCTATACAATTTCAATTCTATATCTCTAAGCACTAAATATTTCTTGTGGAAATACATAGATAAAAATGCATTAGATTTTAATTTAATATTCAAATAGATAGATAAAATGTTGACGACAATTAATTTCCTATTAAAAACAGTTCATTACTTTTTATTTATTTATTTATTATTATTATTATTATTATTATTTAGTGACCAATCTTCATAAAATAAAAAGTTTTTTTTCCCCTTACAATGATATGGCTATGTAATGCTAATCTTCCTTAAAATCTTCAATCTTGTTATCCAACTTTTTTAAACGTTTGGGGGTAATTTTGTTAAACTTTCGCTGATATCCAACCATACGTTTAGATGAGCTTGGTTTCTACTGAAAATTCTATTGAAGATCGTCAAGAATTTTTGATTTTTTGCGATGATTTTTTGCTCCTTTGCCCAACCCCAGTGGAAAGAGTAGTAATGGATCAGAGAGAACGTCATGCTAGAAATTTCAAGAGACAACGACGTCTTGATTAACATCTTGAAAAATCGGAAATGACAAGTTGTTTTAAATGAGGACTGTCCCATGTTGCATAAAGATCAGTTTTCTGTAAATGTTCAGCATTTCCTCCATAATAACAGTGTCCGCTTGCGAAAAATCAGACTTTGCACCGTGGTCTGTCAGTAATTAATTCAATAACATTTATGTCATGAATACGTTCAATTATTGTAAGAAAAAAATACGTAATACATAGGTTTCATGAAAAGTGATTATATATTTAAAAGTTAATGTACAATTTTCAAGTTAAAAGTTCATTCCCGCCTACAGTTTTTGCAAACAGAGCAAAATTTGTTTCAATTTTCCTATTTCAAACTCATGATATCTTTTTTCTTAAACCGCAAATATGTTTTTTCTTGCTTCCTCTAAAACACACCAAAATTTATTTTTAAAAAATTTAAATTTAGACTTCATCGAATCATATAATTCTCTGCGTACTGCTTATTCAAAACAATTTAATTTTTCTTCTTGTACCGTATTGCATTACTAGTTCCATTTCATGCAGATTATTAAAAATTAAAATCTTTCTTTTTACTTTTTTCGAGTAATTAGCTCAGGAATGAAATGGATTTTATCATGTAAAGAAAATAGTTCCTTGTAGTTTACAAAAAAAAAAAAAAAAAAAAAAAAAAAAAAAGAAAAGAAAAAGTTCATAAAAGTTAGCACACAAAATGTAGACATAAATATATAAGTAAATGTAAGTATACTAAATAAAAATATTGAATTTAATCTAAAACTCTGTCAATCTAAGCTCTACAAGACAGAGCCAATAGTAAGATTTACGCATATGTACATACAACAACTAATCAGAAAATAGATCTGTTTCAGTAAGATAACGAGTAATAAATATTTTTTAAAAAAGCATTATAAGTCTAAGCTATTTTCTTTTTATCACATGTCTTTATTTGTTTACATGTAAGCATTATAATTTTCATAAAACATGATAACTTAATGCACAGCATTTCGTGTATGTTAAAATAAATTAATGTAAAATAATAGGAACAAGAAAAAAAATACAAATACCCATATATATATATATATATATATATATATGAAATACGCGTAGCTATCTAGTTTATGATCAAAAAATCATTTAATTAAAAAGTAAAATATTTTTTAATGTAATAAAAAATACTTCTCAAACAATAACTATTGCTTTATAAAAGTAAAATTATACAATCCGCATAGATACGTATTAAAAATTTTGTTATACTGTAATTTTTTTTTCTAATTATAAAAGTTCTTAATTTTTCATATAAACATGACTGCTTTAAAAAAAAAAAATTATTAGCTGATGAAATTTATTTCCTGCAAAATTGACCAATAAAATTTATTATTGTCAGTTAAATAACGTCAAATCAAGAAATAAAAAATAATAACACCAGTTTTAGCATTTCAAAATAAAAACCAGTAAAAACGACATAGAAAAAGGATCATATATTGAAAACCAAATGTCATACAATGACAAAAAATGTGAGTTGTTCATATATTATTAACTCTTTCAACAGAGTTGAAGCATGTCGTGTATCTTTTCACTCTTTCTAAAGTATAAAGTTGTCACTTTCTGAATCTAAATTAGAAGTGCTATCTGGTTTGTTTAAAATTTAAATAACAATTCCTATCAAATTATGTAATTACAACGGAATATCATAAAAAATAAAAAGTAAATAAATAAATTCCTATAATATGTAAAATTTATTTACTTTTAATATTTATCTATCCTGCTGATAAAATTTAAAATTTTTATAAAAATTATTTTTGTACTATGTACTTTATGTTATTCAAGTTCACTTTAGCAAGTTTCCTGTTATAAATGGAATAAACAACATTATTCATCTATGCACAGAATCTTTGAAAAAAAAATAGGATATATTGCGGTCTGTAAAAGGAATATAATTAAACATCTGTTATATATATGTATATTGTTTATGAATACTGATAATACTTAATAATACTTAAATTTCAACTGTCTGATTATCAATATATATATTCATACTGCACAAAGTTTTACATTATCCGGATGACGCGATTATGTTGTTACCACTGTTTTGAATGATGTAGATTAATTTGATTTGCTACAGAAATGGCACCAGAGAGCTTTCTTGCACAAATCTAAGTACTACAGATTAATTTACCTTAACGAATTTCTGTGTGCCGATATATAAGTATGCCTTGATTATAAATAATAATAAATTTTTAAACTAATAAAAATAATTTACATTAAGTAAGAGGAAATATTAGCGTGGCAAACATGATAAGAAACAAACATATTTTTAGTGACTCGTTTTCACCACTCAATTAGTGAAAATTAAGAAACATTTAAAATTCAGAAATTTTAATTTATCAAAAATGACATTCATCTGATTACATACCTTCTTAATTACTTCTTAATTACATAATTAAAAGAAATTCTAAAATTTTAATTAAAAAAATATATACAAAAAATTTAATAATGTGACAGTTATGATATGTGAAAAAATTTCGGATTATGTATTGCTTATTTCTTTAATTTATTTATTTTTCTTACCTAATGATATACAGAAACTTTTTTATATATATAATATATTATATTGTTTTATAATTTTCATATATTTACTATCTAGAAAAATCTGGATTGACTTCAATGGACTTTCTGAACATTAATTAATTAACGATTGTATAAATATATTAAAGTATGACAAGATGTTAAATAAACAAAAGTGAAAATTACAAAAGCGTGTTTGAATATTTTTCTCCATTATTTAATTTTACGCTATTGTACTTCAAACAATTTGAGCCCATAGATCATAATGATAAAGGATATTTCTTTGTATCCCTGTCCCTGTACAACAACAACAACAACAAAAAAAAGAAAAAAAAAGAAAGAAAAAAAAAAAAAAAAAAAAAAGAAAAAAAGAAACATAAGTGCTAGAATCACCGAAAACTATACAAGTTGTTAGACGTAGACAGGTGTATAATGTCAGCGACTTATAGCATCTGTATAAATTTTCAGCTCAATTGAATAAGGCATTTAGAAGCTATCGCACTTTAAAAAATTTGGTCTCATAGGGCACAATGATAAAGAATATTTCTTTGTGTTCCTGAAAAAAAAAAAAAAAAAAAAAACTATATATGCTAGATTCACCAAAATATATACATTTCGTCTGATAATTATTTATAACATGCGTAAAGGTGTTTAGACGCTATCGCACTTTAAAATATTTGGGCCCATATGCCATAATTATAAAGATTTTTTCTTCGTGTCCCAGTAAAAAAAAAACTATAAGCCCTAGATTCACCAAAATCAATAAGATTCGTGCTATGGTGACCTTATACGTATCAAATTTTATCTCATTCAAACAAAACGTTTAGGCGCTATTGTGTTCACTCACACATTCACACACACACACACGCATAAATTATCGCAAAAATAGTAAAAATTAACTCAGGGGATTTCAAAATGTATAGAAACACCAAAATTTCGAAGTCGTATTTTTGATATGATTATATTACTCTCCATACGTATGTACGTTCAGAAAGTAAAAATAAAAAATAAGTGAATTAATTGAAAATTGAAATATGGTTTCTCTGTCCATTTTAGTATAAAGTTCAACCTGTAACGATCTCAGCTATTAATATTTCGGAGGCACACTGCTCCTGGTTACAATGCATGTAAAGTTTCTCTTCCTATCTTTCCCTGAACCAATCCGGTTCTCAATATGAAAGCAGATCAGCTTAAGTGCTGATATACTCAACAAACTGACCTCGTAAATTCTAATAATTAATCACATTGTCTTGGGATGTAGCGGCATTCCTAGTTAAAAAAAAATCCTTTGTCCGTATTTATATATAGTATATATATATATATATATATATATATATATATATATATATATATATGCCAGGGAGACTAAAAATCCTCGCTTTTGGCGGCATTGCTCAATTCGTAATTACACTGAATATATCATCATTAGCATATTTACTTAGCATGTACTAAATGCAGTCAACATTTCATTACATTTCGCTAATTACGCAAAACTTTATGGCAATGAGTGTAATTATCTGAAAAAATATACATTATATAATTAAAATATTTTTTTTTTCTATATGTAGTTTCAATATTTGATATATATACATTATATTTTTTATTTATTATTATTATTATTATTATTATTTTATGAACAATCTGAGACTAGGTTCCAGTTCATTCAAATTTTATTAACGTTAATATTTTAAAATACAAATTAATATTTATTTTATGCTTATAGATTTAATCAAAAGGTCAATGTATATAAGTTTTCATGTAATACAATCTGCTTCATTTGTGTTTAAAACAAATAACATGTAATTAAAAAACATATTACCAAATATCTGTTTAAATAAAATGTAATATTAATACCGTGACTAAAGTATATCATGCAATATAACATGACTTTAAGCAAAATTCTGATGGAGATTCATAACAAGCAAACTTTATTTGTAGAGGAGTATAAAACTGAGTTTAGGTTAATCACATATCTAGGTTATTTGAAAGTAAAAATAATTGCAGAAGCTTTTTAAAGTGAATCGTGAGCTTTACAATAGTCATTACATTTTGAATGTTCGAGCATAACAGCAAAATTAATTAGTTCATTATTTACAAAGTGCATACGTACAATAAATTGTCAAGAGACAGGATTCGTTACTCTGTAATTTAAAAGTATTTTTCTTTTAATTTAATCATCAACTTTTGATACTATGTGGTAATTTCTCGTAACTTTTGGTGATAATAAAGTCTTTAATAATCATTATTTTTGAAATGCCCCCTTTTTTTTAAATAAAAATGAAATAAAAAAATAAGATAAAAATAGCTTGTGAATTGCTTTTACATTAATGAAGTTATCAGGAATGGGTTTTTAACACTGTGAAAGGTTTGCGTATATCATGGTAAGCTAATATACGTAAATTTGAGAAAATGCATGAAGAGTAATATATAATCTTCTGATATTATTCTCAGAAAAAATGTTCATTTCCTCATATTTTAATGTCGTTTAAGATATACTGTAAAAAAAAAAAGAAAAAGAAAAAGAATAAAAATACAGACATAGATTAAATGTTAAAAACAGGGTATCAATATTCGGGGAATCATAAAACGGGTAAATATGCAACAAAACAAACGCTAAATACTTAGTTTAAGAAATTATTTATTTACCACGTGCGTATGAGGAGTTAATTTTAATTTCTGTGCAGTTTTCCTGAACATGATAAAATATTATACTAAAGCACTTCCACTATTTACATTGAAAAAAAAAAGGAATGTTTTGCTTCAATATTGACAGCCCTGCATATCTTCTGAAGGTTATGTACCCATCACATGATGCACATAAATATAATCCTATATTAATAACACACGGCACAACCTGAAATACCCTTCCATCAATTTTTAATTATTGGAACACTAGTCGAGTTTTTTTGTGTAGCCCTGTAAACGATCGGTGAATGATTTTCATAGAATATTCTCCATGAAAGATATTTTTATGTCTTCAAAGAATACATATTCACTTCATTTGATTTAGCGCAGCCGATAGATGTTAAACCCTATTTATTTGCAATTTCGCCGTAGCCGTAATGTATTTCAATTATTTTGGATGCCCCTGTACACGAACCATAAGCATGATTTCAACGAAAAGTTTTGTGTAACATCTCTATATGATACAGATTTAGAATACCGGGTTCGGAATTCCTGCTGCTATTTGTTCTTGGCATATGCTGATAATAGACGCACAGACACATGTATAGACCAACCACAAAAAAAAAAACTGTTTTTCGGATTCAGGGAATTTCTAAATGAAATTATAACAAAAACTCAATTTCAAAAAGTGGACCCAAAACCAATACTTCCTCTACCATATATGGGTAAGAGAAAGTAAAAAGTTATAATAAGTGAAATATTTTCTAAACGTTAATAAAAATATTCAGAAGAATTTTAGTTTTTTGTGATAAAATTCTCCAATATATCACAAGAAAAAAAAAAGGTATTTCATTTGTTGCCATAAGCTCACCGTTATTTAAAAAAAAAAAAAAAAAAAAAAAAAAAGTAGCAGAAAATCATATTTCGGGGTCTATGCAAAAATTATGTGTGAAAACCACGACAACGTAAATAAATGAGTGAATTTTTAATTCAGTTTGTGATTAATCTGTTAAGAACTTTGTTCAAACATTTATCTCGGAAATTTATGCAACAAAGCTGAAATTTTATACATCGCTTAGTTAAATTATGAGGCACTGCTACACGATGATTTTTCTTTTTTTTTTTTCATTCAAGATCGGTCAAAAATATCAGTTTTGTTATTCTTGAAATTATTTCCGGAAATTTTTGATTGATTTTTCTAAAAATATGTACTTTTTTAAATATATTCACTGCTTATATTACACACACGATATATATATATATATATAGATAGATAGATAGATAGATAGATAGATAGATAGTTAGAAATACATATGTAGACGATATTATAATTTTGCATAGACTATATATGTATAGATATATATAAATCAATATATTGTGAAATAAAGGCAAGTTCAAAGGTAAAAAGAAAAATATATAGACATTTTCCTTTTATAAGGAAGGTGCAATTAAATATATAAATTATAAAACTGGAGACCTGCATTTATATATTAATGCAAGATATAAGCTTAAACATCAAACAACTACATGTACTTAATTTGAATTACTTAAATATACTGGAAGTATGTGATAGAAAGTTTAATAATTTCTTAATGGTTAATTAAATTGGAAATTGCTTGCATTTTGAACATCGGATATTGTCGGAAAATATTGCTGCAATCTCATATCGTTAAATTAATTGTAGCCTAAAGTTACATTGAGCGTATCACATACATATATTATGATAAAGTTTTTAATACAAGTTTCATCGATATCATTATTTAAAATAATCGATTACATTTTCCATTTCCGAAAAACTTGAGGAGTTGGATATTTCGAAAGAATTATAATATTAAACGTATTATATAAAATACGTACTAGTAAGACAAATTATTCTTTTTTTTATACCAAATATTTTAAAATGTATTAAAATCCAATACTTTTCAGTGTTGTTTGAGATTTGTGAATATACATATATGTATATATATATATTTTTTTTTCATTACATAAAATATTTTACTAATTGTAAAACTTAAAAGTACTTTAAATTATGACTAATTTTCTTATGAAATTAATAAAAATAAAATTTTATTCAATTTAAATTTCAAAATATTGGTTCTTACATTATTCTAAAATAAAATTAACTGTAAAATGCATTATAAAAAATTACAATGAAATTAAAGTGAATATTTTTAACAATACTTTCATCTGACTCATTTGAATATTAAAATTTAGTTATTTGTTTATTTATATGATATATTGATTTAATTCTCAAAAGTAGAGATAATCTCAATTTAGTAATTGTTATTGAATTATACTAAGCAAATTCACAATTGATTTTATTATTATTATTATTGCAGTATAGTTAAAACTTAACTAAAATTCCATAATAAAGTTCTCTGTAATTCAGAAAATACGGGACTACAGCATTCAGTAAATAGATTTTATTTAATTATTGAATGTCCGCATAATTTTAACTAGAATATATTTGCAAAAAATTACTTCAAAAAAAACTTAAACAATTTTTTTTAATGTAATTTATTTTCACACAATCTCTGAGGATATAAATATACGGTAAATTACATTGCTATTTTAGTAGCTGGGGGGTTATATACTGCTCATTAAATTCGGTATCATTCATATCACTTTTTACGTCAGACCAGGTCAAAAAATGATATTATGAATAAATCAACATCTTATTTTAAAATAAAGGTTTGTAATAAGACTTTTTATTGTACTTTCATAAATATTTTTGATAAATGCATAATATATATATTTCTTTTTTATAATTTAAAATTTTATTGAATAAATTCTTATTGAAATCTTACTGAATAAATTTTAATCCCTGCTTTGGTAGAACGGTCTATTAGTAAAGTCGATCACTTGACGATACAAAACAAATTGTTTCTAATTTCAATTTATTTAGATTACATAGATAAAAATGCTGTATATTAATTATTTAAAAGGGTATAGTTAACAGTTTCATCAATATACAAATTATTTAGCTTTATAGATTTTCTGGCAATCATTATTATAGTATTATATTATAGCAAAAAAAAAAAAAAAATGTAGGCACACTCTCACATTCACACGTTACATGTGTGTGTGTGAAATTTGTACTAAAAATAATAGAGGCATTTTTAAAATAAAAGAAAAAACATAAAAAGCAATCCAAGTGCACTTTTCTCTAGTTTTTTATTTATAAAATATGTAAATTTAAGTAAAATGCTAAGAACAGTCAATTTCTAGGATCTGATGAACTTTTTAATTTTATGTTTTTTTTAAAATACACATGTAATATCTTGTTCTGACTCTCTATGTTTGTATATACATATAACATATGCAGAGCAGCAATAATGATATCATTTTTCTTTTTTCAATCTTTATAAGAAAGAATTAGATGTATGTGCTTCTAATTAATTGCAGTTACACTTCTGTGCTTATTTAAATGCATTATCCAAACACAAATCTATATAATCCCATTTGGTAAATAACTTCATTCACTTATCTTTGACCCTCGAACATCTTACAGTTTGCTGCAAGTTTCAGCATGGTGTTTGTTGAAGCTTGCTCTGTCCTCACCTTAATGAAATTCGTTTCCTTATTTGCCTTTCTTGCTTGAATATATAGTCTAAAACATATTTAAACTTTTTTTTTCTTTCTTTACTTTTTTTTCCAAGTTAAATTTTCCTTCTTTGTAGGTAGTTTGCAATATTAATTCCATTTAATTAAAAGACAAACATATGTAATCATGACAAAACAAACGGTATCCTTATTACAAAAATAATGCCAATCATGTAATTTGAAGTACTTATATGACCATTTAAACTATCTTCTCGGAGGTTCAGATTGTTCAGCATATCGTCACACTTGTGTCTGATGACAGAACAGTTAAACTTTTCGGGGTAGGGAGCAGTAGCTACAAGTTCTAGCTACAAATATTAGAAAAAAAATCACTATATATTTGATACACCATATATACAATCCATACTGTATATGTTTAATCTCTACATATAATCTATAATAACACATCAGCCAATATTTACAGATATTTTAAAAACATTATTTTAACATTATAAAAATTTTATTTAGTATAGATATTTACACAAATTTTGTAAGTATTGGTTGTCTTTTGATGTACGCGGATTCAATATATAGTATTCGCACACCTGAAAATTTCTAAATTTGGTGGATATAATTTTAGACACGGTCCATAAGAGGGTTAAATTGGTCATGTGGCATACGCAAATAAATATATCTACTTCTCTTAAACTCCCTGCAGGTACTTCGAATTCCAACATGACGATGATCGTGCTACAAAAAATCACATGACCAACCGATAACGTTGACGATATTTGAAAAATTATTACAATCCAAATATTTTTTTTTTTCTTTTTCTTTTAATAATAAGCATTTCAGTAAAATGATTATTTTACATTCAAAAATCCTAAAATTTTTTTATAAAGGGTTAAAGTGATCATGTGGCATACGCAAATAAACATCTTTATTTCTCTCAAATTCACTCTAGGTACTTCAACATCATGACGATGATTGTGCTTCAAAAACTCATATAAAGAAACAACCAATCAATGACGTTGATGATATTTAAAAAAAATATTACAATCCAAACATTCTTTTTCTTTTAAGTAATTCGTGCTACACTTGAATGATTATATTGTGTTAAAAAATCCTGAAATTTCTTTAATATTTCACTTAAAAATTTTAATGTATATAAAAAAATGTATTTCTTCATAATTATTGTGCAACGCAATTTTAGAAGTTATAATACTCAAAACAGTAAAAAAAAAAAAAAAAAAAAAAAAAGTAAAAAATTTTTTCTAACCTTAATTAAAAGTTAGTTAATTAATTACTTAATTAAGAAATTGTATAGCCTTTGTATTTTAATAGTCTGAATCTCAAATATTTACACAGGAATAAAATTTATTATGTACACATACTAAAAATTGATTAATCATAAGAAGTAAAATATGTTAATTAAAATATTTTTTAAGAAGAAAATAATGTTTTATAAGATAAAATGTTATTTTTATATTTATTTATGTAGCAAGAATATATATATTTTGCTAAGTTAATTCAATTATTTTCTTAATTATAACCACAAACAGATATTTGAAAACATTTACTTAAAAAGTAACAGGTAAAATATTGGATAGAGTATAATAAATATTTAAATTTTAAATTTATCAACATTTTATGACAATTAATGAAGTTTTTATTTTACTTTAAATTTATAAAATAGAATTTATAAACTTCTTTTTGGGGAACGTTGACATCAAAATTAGGAAATAAATATATTTTCTCGAGAAAATGCTTATACATAATTAAATATATCTTTTAAACTTTGATTCAAATTAATATCTTTCAGGCAAAAATCAAGAAAAGGATTTAAATGATGGAAAAAGTAGCCGAGAAGTTTTATAGTTTCTTACTGAGTTGAGTAATTTATATATATATATATGTACATATATATACGACTTTATAATTTTCAAACAGATTTTCCTTTAAATAATTTATTTATTAACATAGTTTATTTTTCTCAATTATTATTTTTCTGTTATAATTTTTCTTATAACATATTAACATACTTTGAACAAATATTTTAAAACGATTGATAATTGATAAAAATATTTTAATTAGTCTTTTGAATTAAGACCTATTGGTTACACAAGTACTATGCCCGATTGAACATCCTCCCTACGTAGGGGGTCTTTCTAATATGTCCCAGTGCGTATCAGCAATAGTTAAATCGAAAACCACAGAAAACTCCAAATGCCTAAACGGATGAGCGTGATCTGGGTTTGAGATAAGCACCTTCCGTCTACCAATATTAAGTACACTGAAAGGTGCTAAATAAATTTAAAATGGCTGTAATATGACGTTGGCGCTAAAAGAGAAAAAAAAAAATGTTCAGCAATGGTTTACCGCTCGAAGCTGGTAGAGAAGTCGAACCCTGATTGCGCTCACTGACAGTTTTACGGAATATCTTTGGGTTTCTTGAAAATACAAGCAGAGCTGCCAACCTAATCCGGCAAATTGTTAGTAACGCCCCTTTTTCTACACCACTTAATTTTTAGAGTAATTTTCTTCAAATATATTTACGATGAATTCAGAAAACAAATACTCTAAAAATATATTGGTGTAGAAAAAGGGGCGGTACAAACAATTTGCCGGATTAGGTTAGCAGATCTGTACAAGCGAAATCAAGGCTAGAATCTCAGAAATACCACTGGATGACCCCCCCCCCCCCCAGTGGAGGGCATTTAATTCAGACATAGATTCCTGGTGCAGACAAACGATGCTAACACATGCACTTATGTCGACATCAAACAAAAGAAATATGACTTTCACCCCGTTAGCGCGTGAATTTATTTTGCTAAATGGAATTTGCTGAATATTTCCCATCTCAGTTAATATGGATTAATGAAAGTTAAATATAGTAAATTTAAACAACTCTTCTGTTACTTTTAAAATTAACGTCTGTCCTCATTCAAAGTGTCGATGAATAGACAAAAAAAAAATGATAGCAAAGTGTCGGGATAACAGATAATTATCCTATTACATGTTAACAAAGTCATCTAAAGTAAATTAATATAATAATAGCATAGGTACAAAATCTCCGTTATTTTCAACGGAGACTTCATTTCGGAAAGTTTTTATAAATATTTTCAGTTTATTTAATTTTGTTTATTTGTGGAAAATATATGTGAAAGATTTCTTTTTAGAAAAAACTGGTGATAAATCTGATTTAAGAATTAGAAATGTTGGCAAAATAAAGGAAAAAAAAAAGATTGATGAAAGAAAAGAAAAAATGGCTATCCAAATTACTAAATTGTAATTAATAGCAGATATAATTAATTACTGAAATAAATTAAAAAAAGACTTCACTACAACATCAGAAATTTACATACTTATTGTGCAAGAAACTGTCGCAAAATCGAAGATATATAAACAGAATATTAAAGTAAAATTGAATACGGGTGAAAAACATAAAAATTAAAGCAAGAAAAAACAAAAACAAAAACAAACGAAAAACTATAATCAACTCTAAAAAAAAAAAAAAAAAAAAAAAAAAGAAATCATCATCAGGGGACTCCCCTCAATACAGAGTTGATACAGTAAGGTTCTTCAAGAGCTACTAGTAGAGACAAAAGGAACCTCTGCAGTCTACATCATACCAAGAGGAAAGAACTTAATCACTGCAGTTCAGAATACAAAAATGAAAATTCAATGAATTACAAAGGAAAAGCTTTAAAATACATGAGATTCTTATTTACAATATAGAAACGTAAAAAAGTTAAATATCAGTATGAAAACACTTGTAAGCGATAAATATTACAAACAAAAATATGTCAAAAATAAAAATGAGCTTAATTTGACATTTTAAAAAATTAAGACTACCCGTAGAAAAATTAAAATTATCTGTTATAAGAAAAAATACTAACCAGTTTAAGAAAGATCCAGAACATCTTAGAAAAGGAAAGATATCTTTAAAGAATTGTATGCACTAGGGGCATTCAAAAACGGAGTTACACTCGAACAATGTAGCTCAAAAAATACTTTATTGAGAAGTTCTCTATAATACAATATGAAACGCATACAGCACCCTATTTTTCTATACCCTATTTTTCCTAGTCGCTGCATTCATTTATGAAAAAGTTGTTCTAATCGTCAGAAAACACTGGCAGTTAAAACTCATTCCTTAGTTCTCTTCACCGTAGAACGAGACTGGTGACCTCAGCCTCCGAGCAGGTGACAGACGATGAAATGAACACCATTAACGGATATTCCCAATTCCTGTACAATGTATACGACGCTAACTCTGGAATTGCTGAGAACATAATGCATCCACAAACAGCACCATTTCTAATGTGCTCTCATTTGTTACCCTTTTTCAGTTTTTCCACATCGGTTAATCCTGTGCGACCATCTTCGCACTGATGGCACTATTTCACAATGGCTGAACCCATTATTGGATGACGCCTATACATTGCCGATATATCATGTTAAATATGCGTAATTATGCAAAGTTTTGCTGACAAAAAGACTTATCGTCCCACATACTTCAAGGATGGAAGAAGTTTCCATCTCACAAATCATTTTTTTTCCTCGAATTACTCAGCAACGGTTGCAACTATTTCAATGAAATTGCTACCCTTGGTAGCAGTACAACTCCATTATTCTTTGCACAAGCTTTTCTCTTGTTTCACAATGCTGCCTTCTGTAAGAGAACAAGTATAATTTACTTTTTGAATTCCCTACGTAGCTTTTTTAGCTATTTACAGATATAGAAAAAAAGAGCGAAAGATTAGCTGATTTTGAAGTGGGTCATATTTAAGATTTATATTCATCACAAATATAGAGAGTAACATGTCCATTGCTAAAGGATAAAGATATCTAAGTTTGTAGTCAACAACTTTTAGAAATTATAAGATAATTAAGAAAAAATAAATTCTGGATATAGATTACAAATTTTATCATCTTAAAGAAATGATGCCAGAGGAAATGACATGTCCTGAAAAATATGAAGCCAAAAATATAACCACAGAAGCCATTAAGTAACACCGTCATATAAGAAATTAAGCGCTGTTATTGTGAAATCGTGTAATTTGAATCATTTGTGATGAAAGGCATTGTAACTATAGGTCTTAAAGCTGCCAAGAAAATAAAATAACGGAGAATTAAACACAATATGGCTCCTGCGATGTCCTTGGCTGCTATAGCGGCAACCATCTTGAGTAGACAAACAGTTAACCTCATTTATCCTAAGGGGTGATACGCCGTATGTCAAATCTTCTTATACCATTTCTCTAAGCTTGTAACTCATAAAAAAGGGAAGTTTGATATTATTATCGATTGGAAGAAGCTCGAATTTGCAAATTATTCAAGTAAGAATACAAAAAGTATGATAAAAAAATACTTTATTCATGTCTAGTAATATTCAATAGCGAACAAAGTTGAAAAAACTCAGTTTTTAAACAGACACGAACCACAGTGTTCAAAGTTTTTGCATCAACAGATGACACACTATAAAATATGGTTAAAGCTGACCTTTTCTATTGAGAAAAATCGAATATTAGATGACCCCGCACGCCTGGAAGTTTTATTAGCAGATATAAGACAATTCAAAGTTCTTTTTTTTTTCTTTTTTTTTTTTTTTTACATGGAAATGTTAAATAAAAAGGTAATCCATTATGACGCGGGGATGCTTCTACAGCAATGTTGTTGGAACAAATGTAATTTTTTCAGAAAAATTAATTCAAGGCATGCATAGCAATTCTTACTGATCATTGTTTGCTATCTGCAATGCGCTTAGCAGAAGTTGCATGAATTTTCCAATAAGATAATGCACCTATACACACAAGTTGTAGGAAAAACGTTTATATCCGTTTCAACAATAGTGAAAGTTTGGAATAACCTGCAAGGAATATATAATATATATATATATATATATATATATATATATATGTGATATCTTCAGTGATTTTTCTTTTTTTCCATTACAACTAATTTTCCATTGCTATACGCGGGGTAAAATGTACCAAAAATTGTGTTGTTTTTGCATACATTTCTACCAAAAATTCAAATTTAAATTAAAAAAAAAAATCCATTAAAGCACTAATCAATTATATTTTGAAGAAGCTTGTGAAATTTCAATGGGATGAGTGCATTAGTTTTTGAGTAATCGTGTCCACAACTTTTTTGGGGGGTCCTCAGAAACAAAAACCCACCAAATGAATTTTTTAATGAAAATTTTATTAAGTATTGTTTAACTATTATTCTTTTAGATAAATTGTGCGTAGTAGCGCCACCTGTTGACCGGTAAACACTAAAGTTAAATCAGCATACTTGTTCATAATGGCTCTCTCTTATACCAAGTTTTGTGCATTTATATGTAATAGAATCTAAGATGCAGCCTTCCCGTTTTTAAGAAAAATTGCAGTATAGTACGAGGGCTGTTTTTTTTTTTTTCAACCTCCATCGCAAGGTATGAAGGCCAGACATGCGGCAGGTGACTGGCGTGCGCAGCATGTGACTGCGCATCTCCTCTTCTACACGCTCTATCACTGCCGAGGGCAACACGCTAATTCGTTTTCAGCTGCAGTCATGTAAACATGGCTGTCTTTATTGATTCTACCGCCAAGTGTGAATTGCGAAGTGTTATTCGTTTTTTGCAGGCAGAAGAGAATAGTGCAGCGGAAATTTATCGAAGAATGAGTCGAGTGTATGGAGACAGCTTTATGAGTGAGGGTGTTGTTCGTGAATGTTGTCAAAATGTAAAGATGGCCGAACTGATGTGCATGATGAAGGAGGTCAAGGGCGCAAGTCTGTCGCTACAGACGATCTTGTTCATCCAGTTGACCAAGTGGTTAAAGAAAAGAGTAGGTTCACCCGACCTAGCGCCCAGTGATTACCATTTTTTCACGAAACAAACGAAGTGTCTTGGCGGGCAACGCTTCCAAACTGACGAGGAGTTCAAAGAAACCGTCATAACTCACTTCAAGTCACTGGCGGCAACATTTTATGAAGAGGGTATTTCAAAGCTTGTTCACAGATATGACAAATACCTCAATCGTCAAGATGATTATGTAGAGAAGTAACCTTTAATCTACATTACTTTTGGCAATAAAATAATTTTTTTATATTTACCCGTTATTCTTTTATAGCCTATCGGAGGTTGAAAAAAAAATAGCCCTCGTATATATAGCAGCCTCACCTATCGGTCGATACGTACCCAAATTGAATCAGCATTATGTTTTATAATGCTGATCTCATATATCAAGTTTTGTTCGATTGTACGCAATACAACCTGAAATATATCCTTTCTTTAAATGGAAGAAATCAAAGTACAGCAGCGCCAAGTTTTAAGTCATTGGCACCAAACGTGATAGGTACTGTGTCATTCCGAGTCAAATCAACACAAAAAAGATGCATTTTTAACCTGACCCACTCAGAGTTTTATGAAATTGGGTTCATTTATTTGTTCTATAGAAAAATGAATGCATACCAATTGATAAGTCTCTATCTCTTTTAGTTTTTGATATGAAAGGCTGCAAAAATAAGTAAAAAATGCAAATTTTCAAAATTATTCTACTTTAAATGTACCCACATTTTGTTTGCTGATTAACTTAGAGATATAAAATTGGTATCATTAGAAAGCTTATAATACAGGTTTTCAAATTATATATCACATGCATAAATTTTTTAAAAAGTTCATTTTAAGGTCAAACATTTTGACCTTTGACCTTCAATATCTCAAAAAGTGCATATTTAATTTTATTTTCAAAATTATTTGTTATTCTAATGTTTATTATCTAGAATTATTGTGAATTTCAACATCTGACAGCCATAGGATGGTGAGTTATAAATTAAAAGGTAATCCTCCATCAGCATTTTCGTACGAACATAACGGAAGTTTTACAAAAAAAAATTTGCAGATAAATAAAATACACAATGTAAGTGAAACTTGATTGTAACTTTCAGTTGATAGCATTCAATATTTGTACCCTTTTTATCAGAAATTAGTGATAATTGGGACTTATAGATACTGTTTAGTTTCCCGGAAAAGTAAAAATAACTGCCTTATAATAATTAGAGTAATTTTTGGTAGGCTTTTATTATTGTTGTTGTTATTATTATTATTATTATTATTAATGCATCAGTGAAAGCTAATACAGTAAAGACACATACATAAAAGGCCAGGCCCGGATCTAGGGAGATGGGGGGGGCGAGATGGGGCACTTGCCCCGGGCGGCGAAGACTGAGGGGCGGCAACCACCATGTCCAGCTAGCCTCGCTATTTGTACTATGCTGGACCCGATTTTCAGACCATTTTCGTCGTACATTGCATCGTCTGTAACAAGCTCAGAGTAACCTAACGCCCACCTCTCCTCTCCTCACACGAGACGTATGACCAAAACAGAGTGAAAACTTGAAAACGTAATATTACTTATGAGCGCACGATGCACGCGAGTGAGCGAGCATTAAAATCTGAAGGAGGACGATATACGTATCTTTGCGGGTGCGGTACGTGAGAATTGGCATGGCAGCAGCAGTTGACTTATCCATGTAAAATGAAAAGTATAGGTGGAAAGCGATTCCTCGTATTGTAACTGATGTCATTCTATATTTGGCCACTAGTTATTTCTTTCTCTGAGTCTCTACTAAAAATACCAGTTTATTATTAACTAGCCGCCTTCAGCGACAAGCTGGTTCGCGATCTTTGAAAAATCCGACTGTATGAAACCCCCATTAGGTAGACTTTTTTCCGTTTCTGGACCTATAACAGCTTATTGACATATAGTGCTTTCGTAATACAAATAAATAATAATATAAAGTAATAGCTTTATTGAAAATTTTAATTGTAGTAAATTTCCGCTCGGTAGCGCCTGTGGCGACCCCTTCCCGTTTCAGTATTTGAAACAGTCTGTTCGCTTACCTCGGGAGAATCTCCATCTTTAAAAATTCTAACTGTAGCAAAGTCCCGCTCGGTAGGGACTGCGGCGCCTTATCCCCGTTTTAGAACTTACAACAGCTTTCTCGCTCATTGTGCAAATGTCATTGAAAACTTTAACTGTAGCGAATTTCTGCTCTGTTACGACTAAGGCGCCCCTTTACGTTTCATGATTTGGAATAGTTTATTCGCTCACCGTGTAAAGGAACATTAAAAATTCTGATCTGGCAAATCCCCAACCCGGTGGAGCTTACGGTCTCCTAATCTACTCACAAATAATTTAATCGTAATTGGTGATATTGAATTATTAAAATATCAAAGCGCCATCTGGCGGCAGAGATTTGCAACATGTACTCTTCAATTCCAATTCAAATAGCTTTTAAAATGATGTATTACTTATGGAATTGTGTTAATTAGAAGCTGGGATATAAAAGTAATAAACATTGTTATAAAAAATTTTTTTAACTTTTCCGTGGTTTTCTCCGAAACTTGCCTAATTGAGGGCAAAATAATGTTAAAAATCCTTAATAAGATATGTGAGTGGAGTATCGGAATTCGAAAGTCTGCAAAATAAAAAAGAATAAAGGTGTTCCGGGTTTTCTTCGGTTTTCTCTGGAACTTCCGTACTGAATTTAATAGCTTATCAGTTTAAAAGTTCGCAATAAAATTACTGCAAAATATATTTTGAATGATACATAAGTAATTTAATCATAATTAGAATTGGATATATTGGAATAAAGGTGTTCTATGTTTTCTGAGGTTTGCGCTGAAACCCACGCACGGAATTTAATGTCTTATAACAGTTTAAAAATATTCAATAAAATATATTTCAAATGATGCAAAAAGTTATTTAATCATAATTAGAATTGGAGATATTGAAATTTTAAAATATTAAAGTGTCATCTGGCAGCAGAGATTTGGGATCTCTACTTTTTAATTCCAGTTCAAAAATACTTATGAAATTATGTTAATTAGAAGTTGAGATACAAACATTATTAAATATAAACATTTCTATATAAAAATTTGTGTCTGACTTATCCGTGGTTTTCTCCAAAACTTGCCTTATTCCAGGCTGTATATCGTTAAATATCCTTAGTACGAAATGTGAGCGGAAATTGGAATTCGAAATTCTGTAAAACATAAAAGAATAAAAACGTTCTAGGTTTTCTATAGTTTTCTTCGAAAGTTTCGGAGAATGTAAAATTTTTGAGAGATCTATTGATTTCATTGAAGTTCATGATAAAAGCGGCGAATGCGTGGCGAACATAATTTCTAAAAAGTTAGAGGACGATAAGTTATCCAGTAGGGGCTGTCATGGTCACTCCTACGATAATTCAAATACGTCAGAAGCGTACAGATGCGTCCAAGCCAGAATAATAATAATAATAATACGCTACCTTTCACCGTGCATTGTCCACTTCCTTAAACTTCTTGGTGTGCATGATTTCTTTCTGCTCCTTGGCTAAACGTCTATGTGGAGGTAGCTGTTCAAAGAATTTACAACTTTTTTGTTTCATCTACTTTACGCTGTGATATTATGAAACAAGAAAAAAAAAAATCACATGCGGTTCCCATAGATTATTAACTTTCTAACTAGACGTAACAACGTACCTCCTATTGCATCGTTTAACCGCCATTGCACTTTCGCTACTTGATCACACAGCGTTCAGACGGAATGGAAGAAAGACACAAAGATTAATTGAACTGATATTCACCCTTGAACATTGTTGTAAAGTGCTAAAAACGCTTAAAACAAACGAAAAATTAAACACCAGCAGTATTCTTTTGTATAACGTATCTGAATATTTCAGTGTAGCTCTGTAAATCTTATCGTCAAACATTTCATATTCTTTCAAAAAAAAAAAAAAAAAAAACTCTTTTAGCATTTTAATAACGAATTTCAATTTAATTATAATTTGCGCAGTAAAAATCCATCTCATAAAACGCAAGACATTGACATTCTTTTGAGTGTTCCTGTACACAAACCAGCTGCGCTACTAATACCATTTTAAATGGTAAACAACCCATAGTGAACTGGAAAAGATTTTTTTAAGAGTGATCATTTTAAAGACATTCTGAAGATATTTACGGATGCTGGAGGCGGTTAGTGGGAGAGACAGATAGACTTATTCAAATCTTAATCACTCTTAAGCGTTGACTAAACAATGCGAAACTGCAATTGCAGCAAATATCAATCATAATCCTTAATTTATCTGAATATTTATGTGTGGTCTTTTTTTCCTAATGTTAATCATACTATATTTTATAGAAAACAATTTCTGTGCATAGGAATAATAAATGTCTATTTCATTAGGATTTCTGCAAAATAAATGTATTGAAATATGGTTTATAGAAATACCTCTCATAGAACACAATCTTTTGGAATTTTTTCGTGTGTCACTGCACACAAACCAATGGTGGTATTTATTCCATTTTCAATGGGGAACATTCCATAGTAAACTTGAATAACCTATTTCAGTTTCAGAGAATTCCATGAATATTTACCGGAGACAGAGCTCAGACAGACAGATAGACAAATCTGTGCCATAAACCATTTTCAATGTTGTTACAAAGTATTAAAAACACACAAAGAATAACGTCAAAGGGTCAGACAGGATGGTCTGCGAAAGGAGAAGCTGTTATCGGTTTGAAAATGAGCCTAAATAAGTTTGTGATGCTTCGATAGAGCTAAAAGATGGGAACAAATCACCAAGGCAAATTCAGAATAAAAACATCTACGAAATGAGCCCAGGAATTTTGAATTTATTTTATACCTAGTGATATAGAATCATGTTTTGAAAGTGTTCAACTGTGTCGTCGTTGGTAACGGAATACAAAAACTGACAACTGATATTGTTTTAACGAGATCAACTGCTTTTTCGAAGGGTTGGAAAATACATTAAAAGATTTCGTAATACTGGATTTGACAAATGATTATAAAAGCTACTGCCGTTGCCCAGTTGATGTCATAGATTCAACCATTAACCCTAACAAGGGTGCTGTTGGCGTAATGAAAACGCAAATTTTAATTCTCAATTGCAAAAACTGGCCCTGGATTTTTTTTTTTTTTATAAAATTTCGGTTTTAAAACTTAGTGGAATAACTTCATTTATTTCCTTTCTTCTAATATTGTTGGTGAATTTTGGTGGAATTTCATCTTAAATTGGAAAATTTTCACTCCCCTCAAAGAATTAAAGAACGTAGAATACCGAAAGGAAATGATGCCTGGCGAATTAGTCGACGACGAGTTGCAGGCACTTGAAACACAAACACTACAACGAACAAATGCTATATTAGATCGAATTTTAGTCGAAATTAATCACAGAGACAATGCGAGGAAAATAAATTATTATTTTTTATTTTTGACTGACGAAGCATTGATGAAAATGACTATGACAATTTTTTAAAAAAATATATTGATTCAATTTGGCTCTTAAATATTTCAAGGGCTTGAATTCAGAAAATCGCTTTTCTGAACATGAAGTTTTCAAAGCACAAAGACCACTTTTATCGACAAATATTTATGAATTACAACCTGTTTCGGACGTTATATGTAAAAACGATTTGCTGAATGTATTTTCTAACCTAAGCATAGTTTTCAGAATTTATGCAACTCTGCCTACAACTTCTGTTTCATGTAAAAGAAGCTTCAGAAAAATGAAACTCACTAAAGATTACGTTCCACAATGTCCCAAGAGCACTTCTCGTAATTGGCAATATTTTCGACAGAGTGATAGCCAACAATCTCAATTATGACATTTTAACTGAAATAAAGTCGAGTAAAATAAACCTTTAGATTTACGTATAATTTTATAACTAAAATAAATAATTTTGTAAAAGTCTCAGTATTTTATTTGTTACAAAATTTTGTTTAGAGGGCGGCAAATTGGAAGTCTGCACCCCCCTTTTAAAAATGTAGATCCGGTACTGTAAAAGGTTAGTATTGTGTTACTTAAAGGAGGCTTTTAAACAATTAAAGTATGAATACCCAAACATTAAAATTGGATTTTTTACATTTGTAGAACCTGATGCCAGAAAACTGCATTTTGGCAGTCGAGCAAGTGGAGCACATTCTGTCTGTGTTTGTCATACACAGGAAAATGTTGCATTAATTCTGATTTAGTGCATTTTGTAGGAGCTGAGTAAAGAAGAAAAGAATCAATTGCAAGTTATTTATATTTTCAATCTGTTAGAAATCAGAGGTTAAAGGCCACATACACACACACACACAACGAAACCAGCTGATCTCCACTGTTTAAGCCTCAAACTGTTGCACATTTTAAAGGAATGCTCATCCAGCAGTTTAACATAAAATTTCAAGCTTTAAATTTTTTCTTTTCTTTTAAATGTTAGATAATTATTAATTACAAAAACATTGTATTTAACTTTTTTTTTTTTTTTTTTTTTTTTTTTTACAGAATTTGTATACATGGTAATTTGGCCCACATAAATGAAGTAATAAGATATTCCACATATACAATTTTCAGTACGGAAATGCTGGTGAAGAGTTCCATTTTAGTTTATAACTCGGCATCCCATGGCCGTCCCATGTTGAAATTCCCAATAGTTACAGATAATAAACGCGAAAATAACATACGATTTTTAAAAGAAAATTAAATACGTACTTCTTGAGATCTTGAATGTCAAATGTCAAAATGTTTGACCGTAAAATAAAAGTTTATGAAAATATATCCATGTGACATATCATTTGAAAGCCTGTATTATAAGCTTTCTAATGAGACCAATTTTATATTTCGAAGTTAATCTTCAAAATAATAAAAGAAAAGGTTTGTCTGTCTGTTCTTTTATACGTTCAGTCCCTACTGAACGCAGAAGTACAAAAATTGACATACGGATGCTCAGGAGCCTTCCCGAGGGGCTCCTGAAAACAGAATTTAAAAATTTTAATTAGTTCTGGAGATATTAATTAAAATGTCCACTCATGTCTAATCTAAAAGCGATATCAATGACTGAGAATTCACCGCCATTGCATAAAAAAAGATATTTTAACCGAGTTAAAAGCAGAAAATATGGAAAATAAATAAGAAATATTTGTCCGATCGTTACGATTTCGATACCAAATGAAAGGGACATTTTTTCTGAATCTAAGTGTGCAAGTGGCTTATCGGTACAACAATTACATTTTTTAAAATTAACTAAAGTATGAATTTTTTGGCAACATCATTTCAAATCCCAGACAATCGTCTGCCATGAAAAAGGAAATGATTGTAACCGATCAAGATGTCACGTGTTTTACAGTGGGGAGAAAAATTATTTTCAATTTTTTTCAAATTTTAATTCAAGTTACATTTGAATTAATATTCGGCCTAGACAGCATATTATAAAGCTACTGTTCAATTTTCATGAAAATATGTGGATAAACAAAAAAATTAGATTAAATTCTGTATTATATTTTGCACTATTTTAAATTGAGATATGCCGTTGAAAATTAGTAATATTTGGTTTTAACGCCCGATAATTCGATTCTGAATATTTTTGAAAGTGTCAGTGGCGGATTTAAGGGGGGTGCTAGAGGGCTGAAGCCCCTCCCCCCCCCAAAAAAAAAAAAAAAAAAAAAAAAAAACACTGACATTCACAATTGAATATTGCAATTGTAAATTTTTTATTGGTCTAGAATAACACTTTGAAAAATCTTAGCCCCCCCCCCCCCAAAAAAAAAGTCAAGTTCTGGATCCGCCACTGGAAAGTGTAGAATTATTAGGAAGGGTTTGAGGGGGAGGAGGGGGCGAAGGGCCAAAAAAAAAAAGAGTTACAGCGTTTGAAATTGTCATTATTAGGTTTTAAGGAAAGATAAATCGATTGCTGATATTTTCAAGTGTAACATTATTAGAAGGGACGGAAAGGGGGGGAGGGGCAAAAACGTAGAAAAGGAACGGTTGTTTCAGAGAAAACAACGGAAGACCCAGAACGCCTTTATTCTTTTATATTTTGCAGAGTTTCGAATTCTGATACTCCTTTCACTTTTCATACTATGGATTTTTAAAAGTATTTAGCCCGGATTTACGCAAGTTTCGGAGAAAACCACGAAAAAGTCAGACATAAATCGTTTTATAATATTGTTTATATATTTTTGTATCTCAACTTCTAATTAGTATAGTTTCAAAAGTAATATGTCATTTTGAAACTTATTTGAATTGAATTTCAAGAGTAGACGACACAAATTTCTACCTCCTTACATTAACCGACTACCGTAAGTAATGTAATTCGAGATTTCACGTGATTTACACGTTTTAAGGTCTCCTGATTAAGTTTTCTTTTGTATCTCAGTTATTAATTAAAAAAAATTCATAAGTAATACATCATTTGAAAGCTTTGTTGAGTTGATACACATTTTAAAGTACTTTTACATTATCGAAAATGGAATTCGAGATTTCACCCAATTTACACGTTTTGAGGTTTCCTGATTAGGTTTTCTTTTGTATCTCAGCTACTAATTAGAATAATTTCATAAGTAATACATCACTAGAAAGCTTTTTTGATTTGGAATTGAACAGTGGATTACGGAAATTTCTACCACCAGATGGCGCTGTAATAATTTCAAATATCAATTTCTAATTATGATTAAATTATTTTTAATACATCATTCGAAAGATATTTTAAAGTTCTTTTATATTATCGAAAGTTTTCACCAGATTTACACGTTTTGTGGTCTCCTGAATCAGTTTTCTTTTGTATCTCAGCTACTAATCAATATAATTTCATAAGTAATACATCATTAGAAATTTTTTTTGATTTGGAATAGAACAGTGGAATACAGAAATTTGTACCGCCAGATA
This sequence comes from Salticus scenicus, assembly GCA_963930645.1. NCBI lineage: Eukaryota > Metazoa > Arthropoda > Arachnida > Araneae > Salticidae > Salticus > Salticus scenicus. The sequence goes on along the minus strand of OZ005652.1, from coordinate 337,933,203 downwards.
GCGCTGTAATATTTAAAAATTTCAATATTTCAATTTCTAATTATGATAAAATTATTTTTAATACATCATTCGAAAGATATTTTAAAGTTCTTTTTAATTATCGAAAGTTTTCACCAGATTTACACGTTTTGTGGTCTCCTGAATCAGTTTTCTTTTGTATCTCAGCTACTAATTAAAATAATTTCATAAGTAATACATCATTAGAAAGCTTTTTTGATTTGGAATCGAACAGTGGAATACAGAAATTTGTACCGCCAGATGGCACTGTAATATTTTAAAATTACAATTTCTAATTATGATTAAATTATTTTTAATGCATCATTCGAAAGATATTTTAAAGTTTTTTTAAATTATCGAATATTTTCACCAAACTTACACGGTTTGAGGTGTTCTGAATTAGTTTTTTCTGTATCTCAGTTATTAATTAAAAAAAGTTCATAATATATCATTTGAAAGCTTATTTGAGTTGATACACATTTTAAAGTACTTTTACATCATCGAAAATAGAAATCGAGATTTCACCCGATTTACGCGTTTTGAGGTGTCCTGATTAGGTTTTCTTTTGTATCTCATCTACTAATTAAAATAATTTCATGAGTAATACATCATTTGAAAGCTTTGTTGATCTGGAATGGAACAATAGATTACAGAAATTTCTACCGCCAGATGGCGCTGTAATGTTTTTAAATTTCAATATTTCAAATTCTAATTATGATTAAATTATTTCTAATACATCATTCGAGAGATATTTTAAAGTTCTTTTATATTATCGAAATTGGAATTCGAGATTTCACCTGATTTACAATTTTAAGGTGTCCTGATTAGGTTTTCTTTTGCATCTCAGCTAATTGAGTAAGACCGTTCAAAATTGGTATATGTAAGTTAATTAGGAGGGGCTGGAAGGGTGGGGAAGGAATAGGCGCGCAGCGTGCATGAGACTACGGTGCCGAAGGCAGTGGGGACCCGGTCCGACAATTTACCTGATTAGAAATGATTTTTTTAATTTTCTTTTCCTAAGAATAAGAGTTTGATTTCAGAAGGAATATGTGCGTTCACCGCACGTATATCTTAACATGTGCGCGCGCAGCGAGCATGGGTTTGGGACCCGGTGCGAGTTTTTACCCGATGATAAAAGATTTTTTTTATTTTTTTTTCTTAATAATAAAAGCTTGAGTTGAGAAGGAATATGCATGTACAGCGCACGTATATCCTCAAACGTGCGCGCTGCGCGCACATGGGTCTGCGCGGCCGAAGGCAGTGGGATCCCGGTGTGAGTTTTTACCCGATGCTAAATGATATATTTTTTTAACTCCTTTTCTTAAGAATGAAAGTTTATGAGTAATAACATGGAATTTTGAGAAGTCATAAGGATGGTGAAGGAATATGTGCGCGCAACGCACGGGTCTACGTTGCCAAAGGCAGTGGGGACCCGGTGCGACATTTTTCCCGATCAGATTTTGTTTTTCTCTTTTTTTTATCACATGATAAAAATTAATGCAATTTTGAGAATTCATTAATTATTGTGATTCATTTTAAAATAGTGACCCGCGAAGCGGGCGTAGCCTGCTAGTTAGGAAATAAAGTATGTTTAATAGATAATTTGTAATAGAAGAATTTTAAAATTTTGCATTTTTTACCCATTTTTGCAGCCCTGTATATCAAAAACGAAAAGGGAAAGGGACCTTTTTAATTGGTATACATTCATTTCTCTATAGAACAAATAAATGAGCCGATTTCATCTGAGGGGGGGGGGGGGTCGAGATTTTAGCTGTGTTGGTTTGACATAGAATATCAGTGCCCACTAATTTATGTCAAGGTGCATCTACATATTGTAATTGTGTGCAGTAGCTCCTGAGACACAGTCACCACAAAATGTTTGTCCCACACGCACAAACACATAGACAGATATTTCCTAAAAATAGTCAGATCGTTTTCTGGACCTTACAAAAGGTGTAAATCTATCGAAAACCGGAAATCCAAAATTTTTATGCGTCCCGTGCTTTCTTCTATTAAATATCGAAGAAAGAGTAAAAAGGAGATAAATCGCAGATAAAATTTCCTACATAATGTTATACCATATGATCAAAATAATGCAAGACAGAAAGTTTAAATATTTAAATGTGTGAACCCGGGATCAAAGTTGGCCAGGATTATTTATGTCTAATAGCTTATTATTCGGAAAATCAGTTTAAAATGGAAAAACAAAACAAAAAAAATAAAACTGAATAAAAATTGATTTTATAAAAAATTTAGAATAATGGAACAGATGAATTTGATTAAGATAAATGTGTGAGAATAAGCTCTAAAAATTTTTAATATTGAAGAAGAAGAATTTGACAAAAATATAATTCAACAGGAAAAAAAAAAAAAAACTAGAGTATATTTCATATTTCAATATGTTTAATGTGATAATAAAATTTATATAGCAGCTGTTTGCTTTATGTCCTAATATATATATCTGAGAAAGTAAATAGAGAACAAAAGAGAATTTCGTCTTGCACATTTTAAAGAATTTAATTTGAAACATTAAATATTTGTATGATAAACGTTAACGCCAACAACGTTATCTTAAAATAATAATATAAATATTCATATGAAGTTTGGATTTATTTCTTTTCTTCAGGGTTTAAGAAAATAAAAGAATCGATACTGTAGACCAGGTTGACATTGATCCTTACGAGGTTACATCGGCTCAACAGTCAGAAAAAGATGTATTGTTCTTATTCAATAGTCAATCATTGTAGTAAGGCGGAGTTTTCGCTTGTAAAAAATAGAAGGTACTTCAATTAAAAGCTTTTGGAAATTTGTATATTGTTGTAGAGTCTGTTCATGAGATATCGAGAACACACGATTTAACAATACAAGACTTTTAGCCCTACAAACTTTTAACTGTACAATCTGTACTAGAAATTAAAAATTGAAGCAACTGGGAAAAAAATATATTAATAAAGATGTGATAAAATAATGTAATATTAATTTCTACTTCTGTTTAGTTAAAATCATATTTTTATTTTTTACAGAACAAAGCACGAAACTTCTAAATTGTTTTCGAGGCTACTTTGGCCTATTGTGGTAAATGAGATGCGTAGTTCAAAGTAACAAACTTTGACCGAGATCTACGAATGCGCTATAACGTTAAAAACAATTTTCTTTTTATTGCTGAAATGGTTGTCGGCATGACGATGAATTCACCTTAATATAAATGAAAACTTAGATGATGATGGAGATTGTGTTGACAACTATTAATAAACTATACAAATACGATTTTAAAGAAAACAGTTATGTCTTTATTAGTTAGGAAAGTAATCACTACCCTGTGTTAATAGTAAAAATGACATCTAAAGAAGAACCAGGTCCAACAATTAATTCTATGCTTAAAACCACGAAGTCATGGACGTAACCCAATGAAAGAGACAATATGATTGGTTCAAAATAAGCCCAAGTAGGAGTCATTTATACCCAACATTTTAAAACGTTTTCCTATTTTTTTTTAATGGTCTTTAAATTTTTGAATAAATACATTACTCATTTACTAAAAACACACTTTTGTATCGAATAATAACTTGAAAAGCGTATCACTAATATTTCCTATTTTACTAAATAAAACTTTATAAAAACTTCGAAAATAAAAAAGGACCAAGTTATCCCCGGTCTGCGTTATCTGAAATGCTTGTCAGCACAACGAAACCATAATTAGGGTAAAATAATGAGAAATTAAGAACTATCAAACTTGCTTTCGTTAAAAAATATTTTGCTATATTTACAAATTTCGATTACTCCATAGTTCATTTAAAATCATTTTCAAGTAATATGGTTTATCTATCATTAATTCTGTAGAAGCATTTAAAGTTTTCGAGATCATTATTTTTCCTGATGCTCACGAATGAAGTAGGGAATACCTGTTTCGACATACAAGCCGTGTTCTGCCTCAAAAGTTTTGTAAAATTTCTTAGGCAGAGTGTAAAATAAATGATTTTACTTTTTGCGGGTATTGAAGTTTTACCGTTTCCACCAAAATAAATTAGTGTTGATGATCAAATTCGGAGCATCCATTTATCACCAACACCATATAAAAAATCTCAGGTTCCTTACACATCCATTATTGCATTTAGAGGAAAAGCGTTTTATAATTATTGCAACTAAAATAATCTGGTGTGTCACTGACACGACTTTATCTTACCCTGAAATTTAATACTATAAATACAGGTTGCAGATTAAAAGGTAAGATAACGAGTACTGTTATGTAAACCTGTGTTAAACAATTCATATTAGGCTTCTGAAGAGTTTTATATAATAATTAGTTCTGTGTGAGAGGGGCTACAGCCCCCCTCAACCCCCCGTTTCATTAATGCCCCTACATTTATATAGAATTTACTTCGGTTATTAAAAAATATTTCTGTTTTTAAAAAATAATTTATTAAATTTATTATTTAAAAAAAATATCTTTTATGATAATGCAGACGATTTCCATATTAGAGAAGTAGTATAACACCAAATATCAAAAAAAAGTTCATTTTAACCTCAATATTAAAAAAAAAAAAAAAAAAAAAAAAAATTCTAAGGATTTTTTTTTTTTTTTTTTTTTTTTTTGTTAAAAGTAAAAAAAAATTTATAACTTTGTTTTAAATTATCGCATATCGATGGTTCAACTATTCGTTTTAAAGGTATTGGCGAGCTCTTTTGAAAGATACCCATCATGAAAATTTACTCCCCTCGAAGGGCGACTTCCCCCGCAGTGGGGGAGGCGAGGCTCCTACATACACAAAAAATTTTTCCCAGTTAACTATCTCTATTACAAAAAATACATATTCATTTCATTTGGTTTAGTGCAGTCTATAGACGTTAAACTCTACTTACCTGCAATTTCCCCCATAGACGTAATGTATTAGAATTCTCTTGATTGTCCCTGTACACGAACCATTTGCTTGATCTTAACGAAAAGCTTACTGTAGCATCCCTACATGATACACATATAGAATACCAAGTTTGAACTTTCTGCCATAATTTGTTTTTGAGATATGCTGATAACAGACACACACACACACAGACAGACACACAGACAGGCACACACACAGACATACACACAGACCATTTGCTAAAAACATGATTTTCGTATTCAGGGGACCTCAAAACGTGTAAATATAACAAAATCTCGCGTTCGAAAATTTGACCCAAAAACAATACTTTCTCTACCTTATGGGTAAGAGAAAGTAATAAAATAAGAAGAAAATAATAGGTTGTATAATGACTTATATCTTTATTACAAAAACACCATAAGGAATTTAAACAAATTATGTGTTTATGATAGTTATATATTCTTTAAGATTTTTTTTTTAATTATTATTTTAATTATTATTTATGATAATGAATTCTAACAACAGACGTATTGGTATACAAATTAACCTACACATATTTAAATAGTCTTATCTATTTTTCGAATATATAAATTTCTAAAAGTAGATAAGTCTAATCACCAGACATTTTTAGCATTGTCTTTACTATGTTGTTGAGAAACATGCGTTGAATTAACAAAACGAGTCAAAATTAGCAAAGGCGCGTGAAATAAATTGTAATTACCCTAACAGCACACTTATCCATAGTACATCCTGAGGATGTCCCTTAGATGTATTTTCATTCCTAGGACATCATAAGGATGTCTTGTGGATGAGATGTGCTGTTAGGGTAACTGTTTTTAAATTTCTGATATCAAGAATAATTACAAAATTAGGATTTTTTCTTAGTAACATGTGCTTTATCTCATATTGTGAATGCGTTAATAATAGAAACATTTCAACTTCTGTAAAACGAGCATACCATATTTTAAATTGAATATTAAATTATATCAGATAAGAAATTATCTTTGTCTGCTGGTTTAGCGAAAATTTCATTCAGACAATCAAGAGAATTCTAATACATTACGTCTATGGGGGAAATTGCAGGCAAGTAGAGTTTAACGTCTATAGACTGCACTAAACCAAATGAAACGAATATATATTTAAACCCTTCAAAATTTAAACACATGAATGTCAGCACTTCAGTTCGTTTGTTTAATGTTAACTCTTTGTGTCGGCAAAATTTCCTTTTGTAAACCGTCTTTTGGAGTTACTCTAAAACGTTACTGTACTTAATAAATCTACTCGTGTTAAAATAATTTTAATTTCATTCACAGTATTCCGTAAATGCCACTATTATATTTATATACTACGTCTGCACCACTTAAAAAATTAAACACAGATACGCATTTTTTTTTTTTTTTTTAGAGACTATTCTTTTAGAGTAACACCTAAAAAACTCTTTTTTACTTTCTCTTATCCATAAGGTAGAGAAAGCATTGTTTTTGAGTCAAATTTTCGAACGCGAGATTTTTTTATATTTACACGTTTTGAGGTCCCCTGAATACGAAAGTCATGTTTTTAGCAAATGGTCTGTGTGTATGTCTGTGTGTCTGTGTGTGTGTCTGTCTGTTATCAGCATATCTCAAAAATAAATTATGGCAGAAAGTTCAAACTTGGTATTCTAAATGTGTATCATATAAGGATGCTGCAGTAAGGTTTTCGTCAAGATCAAGCAAATGGTTCGTGTACAGGGACAATCAAGAGAATTCTAATACATTACGTCTATGGGGGAAATTGCAGGCAAGTAGAGTTTAACGTCCATAGACTGAACTAAACCAAATGAAACGAATATATATTTTTTGTAATAGAGATAGTTAACTGGGAAAAAGAAAATTGTGTATGTATAGGAGCCTCGCCTCCCCCCCCCCTGGGGGGAAGTCCCCCCTCGAGGGGAGTAAATTTTCATTATGGGTATCTTTCAAAAGAGCTCGCCAATACCTTTAAAACGGATGGTTAAACCATCGATCTGCAATAATTTAAAACAAAGTCATCGATTTTTTTTTACTTTTAACGAAAAAAAACTTAGAAAAAAAATCGTATTTTTTTTTTTTTTTTTTTTTTTTTAAATATTGAGAATAAAATGAACTTTTTTTTTTGGATATTTGGTTTTATACTACTTCTCTAATATGGATATAGTCTGCATTATCATAAAAGATAATTTTTTTAAATAATAATTTTAATAAATTATTTTATAAAAACAGAATTATTTTTTAATAACCGAATTAAATTCTATGTAAATGTAGGTGCATTGATGAAACGGGGGGTTGAGGGGGACGGTAGCCCCCTTCACACAGAACTAATTATCATATAAAACTCTTCAGAAGCCTAATATGAATTGTTTAACAGAGGTTTACAAAACAGTACTCGTTATCTTACATTTTAATCTGCAACCTGTATTTATAGTATAAAATTTCAGGGTAAGAGAAAGTCTTGTGAGTGACACACCAGATTATTTTATTTATTTATTTATTTATTTATTTATTTATTTTTTGTGTGTTTTATCTGCAGACATTCCTCAATAATAGGTTCACACAATAACCGCTTGTATTTTATATCGAGGTATTTTTATAATAATTTAAATGTTATATATTAATACTTCATGAATTTACTTATAATTAAATTTTTAAAAAAATCAATAAATGTAGTTTACGTCATAAATCATCTCTATAAAGTTAACAATACTCCATTAAATTTCTCGGATTCTTATAATGTATGGAATTGATTTTAATTATAAATATTTTCGAATTGTAATATGATAACACGAGGACTATAATGTATCTAGGTTTTATAATTTCCACATCAGTATTATTCAGAATAATGTCAAATAGCTAACATTTTCAAATTCATGTGTCCTTTATTTAAATTCCGTAAGCCCTTTCGATTCGGGAAAGCGAACTATATTCCTGTTTTTAACATCATTTTTACTTTAATTCTCTTTTAAAACTAGTTACTATTTGGGAGAATAAAATTCAGAATCAGTTTTCAATTTTTCGTTGAATGAATTTCTGCTCTTCTTTAAGCCTTGCTTTTAATATATTTGGCAGATTGTAAAGCATCTAAGTAAATCAAAGTAAATATTTTTCAAATCTATGTATTAATGTTTCCACATTGTACGGAACTGCATGTAAAAAATATAAAAGAAACATTATAATCAGTTAATTAAAAATGCAAAAACAAGTAAAGAAACTGACGTCATTTAAATTAGTTAAGATATTAAGATATGATACAATGCATCAAATATAGGGTCGGTCAGATAGAGTACTTGAATCCTCGAATTGACTTTGTGGTTTCCCATAATGACTGATATAGTGTATTAATATTAACTGGTATCACTCAGTGGTCGAAACACGATCGTTTGTTTTAAGAAACATTAAAACAAATAGAAATTCTAAATTTCCGTGGAAACAAAACTATCCTAAAAGAATTTCTTTATTCTATCCTAAAAAAAGGTGTGTGTGTGGGGGGGGGGGGGGGGTCTTATTAGCATTTTTATTTTTATGGCGATGTATAACACTATGAACTTCTCTATTTGTTTGCCTCATAATCCTAACGATCAGTCCTTCTTCTGAGCGTTTCAATAGCAATAAACACCGTTTATATGAAAGTAATATGTAAACACTTTCAAAAAAGTAAAATCATATTCATTTTTCATCACCAAATAAATAAAAAAGGTGGCAAAATATCTGAGTAATATAAAAAACAAAAATCAAATTTTTTAATCGAAAGAATTTCATTTACGACCCGAATTCTATTTTTGACATACGTTTTCTTATTAAGGAATTTGTAAACGTGTAGGTTCTATAATAGACTATTTCATATAATTTAAATGTAAGTGACAATCTTGGCTACTTTTTAATGCCAATATTCCAATTTTTCTTTTTTCTTTTTTACTTTACATACAAAAAATCGTCAATTAAATTGAAAGAATATAACTAGGCTAAAAAAATTGTTGTTTGAAAATCTAAATACTTGTTAGTTAAGCAATATAATGTATTGCAAATGATGATAACGTATTTGTCGGGACTGGTTTATTAGGGCTATTTTGTCGGGCTTTTATATCGGGACTATTTATTCCTCGGGTTATTTTATAGGAGATATTATTTATCTTTATGCTATTTAATTAAGAATGTTTTGTCAATAATATTTTTTCTCCAAAGTTATTTAATTCTGAGGCTATTTCATAGGGCTGATTTTTCTCGGTTTAATTCAGGCAGTTTGGGCTGGAGTATTTTCTCTTAAGCCTAATTTGCCCTGCAGCTGTTTTGCCAAGCTTATTTGTCATGGAGCTATTTTGTCCTGAAATTGTTTTGTGGGGTTATTTTGTCAGGGCTGTTTTGTTAGGGTTATATTGACCATAGGCTATTTTTATCATGTGGCTATTTTTTCTCGGACTATTTTATCAGACTAATTTGACGGGGGTATTTTTCCGAGGGCTTATTTGTTTTCGGACTATTTTCTCAAACTATTTGATCGAAGCTGTTTTGACGGACTAATTTGTCGGAAATACTTTATTATGAGACTATTTTTTCTCAAAGGTTAAGGCTAATTTTTTCTCGGGCTTTTTTGTCAAGCGAATTTTGTCTTAGACTAATTCTTCCTCGACTACTTTGTTAAACTCTTTAATCGAGGCTATTTTATCCTGAAGCTATTTTGTTGTGGCTGTTTTCAGGACTATTTTGCCCTGAGGCTATTTTAACCTGGAGCTATTCTTTCTCGGGCTACTTTACCAGGCTCATTTGTCGAGCAGTTTTATTGTGAGTGTTTTGAACTAGTGCTGATTTACTCTGGAACTATTTTCTCAAGCTATTTTGTCGGTGCTATTTTGATGAGCTAATTTGTCGGGAGTATTTTATTTTGAATTTATTTTGTCGTAGCTATTTTCTCCTAAGGGTGTGCTGATGAGGCTGTGTTTTCACGGGCTATTTTGTCGGAGGTATTTTGTCCTAGAACTAATTTTTCCTGGGACAATCTAAAAGCTATTTGTTTGAAGTTACATACTATCTACTTCTATAACAGTAAATAACAGTTTCTAGTATCAAATTTGAACGATTGAATGAAATAAAATAAACACTGGCTTTATATATATATATATATATATATATATACATATATATATATAATAGATGACAAAATGAACATGAGCTTTAACAACATACTTTAACAAATAGTATTTTTATTCACATCCAGTAAATATATTTTTCCTATTTAAAGTGTAAATAAATAAATAAATACAAGAACAGCTTAGAAACGAAAAATACACTTATTCCATCAAGTGAAATGTAACAAAGTGGTTATCGTTCTCTAATATTTCACTCAAATTTAATAGCAAAGAATAATAAACTTGACAAGTAAAACTACGCTTTCTATTTTTTAAAATTATATTAAAAAAATATAATATGTAAGACAATGAAAAGCAGTTTCACAATCCCAACAAAAGTTTAGAGAAAATAAAAAGTAAAAGATAACTGTCTTATTTACATAATTTTACGAAATTTAATTTTAAATTCCTACATTGTCTTAAAGGAAACAAAAAAAAAGGGGGGAGGGGGGTGGAACAGCATCTTTCAAAAATTAAATTATACTCTAATGCTATTCTGTGTCTTTAGTTACACATTCTCGGTTGAGAAATTTAAATATTTTCGAAACATAAAAAAATTAGTTTTGTAATTTATACTCCAGCTGAGACCAAAATAAATATTTTGACACATTTTGAAGAAAACATTTTCATTAAGGAAAACTTTTCACAGCAATTCTGAAAGTTGGAAAAAAAATCTTATTTATTTACTTTTGTAAATATTTCTATAATTTATAAAATTATACTTTATGAGAAAATGTGGCCATTGCCGTTTTCAAGATTTTGTATTTTAAGGGGACTTGGCACCTTTGACAGCACCGCTGAAGTATATTACATATAAAAGCCTATATTTCCATTTAATATTTATAAATTAAACTATGTTAGGTTTGTTTAAAAAAATATATATTCAGGAAATATTTCTTATGGTTTTTGATATTTATCTTTAAAGTTTAGAAAATTTTAAATTGCTTTTTCTTAGTTTGCATTTTTTATAATTTCATGATCCTAAAAATGCTTAAATTTCTACAGATATTTGAGAAAAAACTTAATATTCGTTTGGGTTTTCAATAGGATCTACCTAAAAGAATTATGATTCTATTTTGCAATATCTTAAAAAAATAAATAAATAAATAGTACAAATTAAAATCTAACAAAAGTCGTGTTTTTTTTTTTTTTTTTTTGGTAAAAAGTATAGGTATTAGAAAAAATGTACTAGATTTTCTTCTTTCGTTTACTTTTTATCTTGTTTTTCAACATGAAATTATACCAAAAAATTCATCGCCAAATAATGACAAAAACTCAGAAGTCGCCAAGGGGGGTCATATACTAAAGCTGCTACGCTAAATAGTCTAGCTATTACAAATATCTTTTCATTCGGAAAAAAAAAAAATAAATAAATAAAAAAAAAAATCACTTGTTTTAAGCTAATATTTCATTTTTAAAAATGTGATATTAAATATTACGTATTTCAATTTAAAATTGAATATGGAGATTTCTGTGACATTTTCTGGTTTTGTCTTGTGTTATGCACTATTAATATTCCTATTCAGTGGAAGGCAAAGCAGTAAGTAGGCGGGCAGAGCCTCACAGGGGTTGGTGAATGAAGCGAGCAGAAGGGGGGGGGGGTGGCCTCCCTCGAGTTTGGGGAGTGAAGCGAGCAGGGAACCGAGGACCCTAGTTTCATAAAATAAAATTAACCAAAGGATGCACTTAAGTATTTCAAAAACCCAGGGATATTTAATTCTTTACTATATTCGTTTTCAGCAATGTGAGAGTGTTTGTCAGTTTCTTTTTCCATAATATATTTTATACCAAAACGAGTTTCAAAAATGGAATATGCAAACATTCTTGTGCGACCTAGTGGGTTTAAATGACCAAGGTGTACACTAAAGTGTACTTAATTATTTCATCCTCAAGCAACTGTTAAAATCTTGTGCCTTTTGAAATTTTTATTGTTTACCTAGAAAGAAATTTCTCAGAGGTAAAATACCATTGGAATAATACTCTAGTTGAATAATATTAAGGACAATTTTTTAAATTTTTTAGATAATTTTTTGCATTAAAAAAAATTAAAAATGTCTTCTTTTTTTTTTTATTATCAGGTTTCAAAAGAAAAATCTTTTAAGAGGACTCTTCACTTATTTACATATCGTCCCCGAAAGCCAAATCGCTTGTTATTCTATGAGGAATTCTGTGCAATTACAGCTTATTAATTAATACATAAATTTAAATTCCGTTTTCACATTTTAAAAAAAAATCGTAACTTTTAAACTGGTAATCGCTTTCTAAAACTTGATTTGCTTATGCAAATGTTCACGTAGGAAAGTTTGTATTTTACAGCTTCAAATAAATAAATCTATATATATAAAAATGAATTGCTGTTCGTTAGTCTCACTAAAACTCGAGAACGGCTGAACGGATTTCGATCATTCTTTTTTTGTTTTTTTCCTTATAGGTCAGGGATGGTTTAGGAAAAAAAAATTCGAAAAAATTCGAATAGTTTTCTAATTATTAATTAAAATATGAAAATAATAACCTCCTAATACCTTATAAATAGCCATTAAAATATTAGCTATAATTTAATTGTTGAGAAAAAAAATTTACGAGTTCATTTTCTTTCGACATAAAAATAAATAAACGTGATTAAATAAATAATTTAATTAAACGTGAGCTTTAAAAAATTGTAAAAAATTAAATTATGTATCTCACAAAAATTGACGTCACTATCGGTTTAAAGATTTCATACGCATTGATAAAGTGCTAATGTAGTTAGTTCTATGATTCAACAGAAAATTTAAAAACACAGTTTATAAAAAGTTTTTTTTCTTATAATCTATATATATATATATATATATATAAATGAATGTTTGTCTGTATGTCCATTATAAAATTGTAAACGGCTTGACCGATTTCGATCATTCTTTTTTTGTTTTTTTTCCTTATAGGTCAGGGATGGTTTAGGAAAGAAAAAATTGAAAAAATTCGGCCCCCAAGGGGGGGGGGAGGGGGCAAAACGTGAATTCAAAATATCCTTCATAGCTCAAACAAAAAAACAGATATCCGTAAAATTTTTGCTTTAAAATATAGCTAATATAAATGTCTAAAAACCAATTCCTGAAATTTTCGAAATTTGATCCCCAAGGGGGGGGGGGGGGGCAAAAACAATTAGAAATACAGTTAGGCCTTTCAAAATTGGTACAGATAGGTTTCAATAGCCTGCAAGTTGAATGGGGATATTTTCGAAAGTGTAAAGTTATTAGGAGGGGAGAGAAGGGGGGAGGGGAGAGGGGGGGGGGCAAAAAAATAAAAATAGAGTTAGATCGTTCAAATTTGGTATATAGAGGTTTTCGATACTTACAAATCGATTGCGGATATTTTCGAATTTGTAAAATTATTAGGAGGGGCGGGAAGGGGGGGGACTATGGGCTAAAACAAATAGAAATACAGTTAGGGCATTCAAAATTGGTACAGATAGGTTTTAAAGGCCTGCAAGTCGAATGGGGATATTTTCGAAAGTGTAAAGTTATTAGGAGGGGTGAGAAGGGGGGATGGGATGGGGGGGGGCAAAAAAATAAAAATAGAGTTAGATCGTTCAAAATTGGTACAGAAATGGTTTTCGATACTTAAAATCGAATGCGGATATTTTTGAATTTGTAAAATTATTAGGAGGGGCGGTAAGGGGGGGCTATGGGCAAAAACAAATAGAAATGCAGTTAGGCCGTTCAAAATTGGTACAGATTGGTTTTAGATGCCTGCAAGTCGAATGGGGATATTTTCGAAAGTGTAACGTTATTAGGACGGACGGAAGGGGGGCGGAGGGGCAAACGAAATAAAATAGAGTTAGATCATTCAAAATTGGTGCATAGAGGTTTTCGATACTTACAAATCGATTGCGGATATTTTCGAATTTTTAAAATTATTAAGAAGGGGGGAGAGTGGTGGGGCAAAAAAATAAAAATAGAGATAGATCGTTCAAAACTGGTGCATAGAGGTTTTTGATATTTACAAATCGATTGCGGATATTTTTGAATTTGTAAAATTATTAGGATAGACGGGAGGGGGGTCGAAGGGGGAAATAAGAGTTAGAGCATTTTGGGAATTTTTTCGGAAGGCATTGAGAACCCGGTGCGACATTTTTCCTAATCAGATTTTGTTTCGCTTTTTTTTTTTTTTTTTTTTTTTTTTTCACGTGATAAAAATTAATGCAATTTTGAGAATTCAGTAATTATAGTGATTCATTTAAAAATAGTGACCAGCGAAGCGGGCAAAGCCTGCTAGTCTATATATATAAAAATGAATTGCTGTTCGTTAGTCTCACTAAAACTCGAGAACGGCTGAACGGATTTATCTTATCTTAGTCTTGAAATGTTCGTGGAGGTCTAGGGAAGGTTTAAAAGGCGAGAAAAAATCGAATAATTTCCGGGAAAACCCTAAAAACAGCCCTTTTCTATTTCCCATACAAACGTTTTCTAGAGTCAATTTGAACTTTATTGCTATTCAATAAAGTTTAGGTGTGTTCCTAACGTCAAAGAGTCAATTTGCAATTTATTACCGCTGCATAAAGTTCAAATTCAATCATATCTATGAAAATAGTCTTCGCGTGCGCTTTGGAGGATCTAATGTCGCGTTCCGAAAATAAACAAAAGTGAATCGCGAACGCGACAAAAAATGTATTTTAGCTAACTTCAGTTGTAACTGTATCAGATTATTTATTTCACACTTTTCAATTTATTATTATTTATTTCATGCTTTTTGTCACAAATTAAGTTTCTGAACACAACCATAATATTTGACATTAGATTTGACAACCAACTATGACATGAGTCCCCCCCAAGGCATAATTTTGACATGAGTCTCCCCCCCAGACCCAACTTTGACATGTCTTCCCAAGGCATAACTTTGACATGAGTCCCCCCCAAGGTACAACTTTGACATGAGTCCCCCCAAGGCACAACTTTGACATGAGTCCCCCCCAAGGCACAACTTTGACATGAGTCCCCCCCAAGGCACAACTTTGACATGAGTCCCCCCAAGGCACAACTTTGACATGTCCCCCCAAGGCACAACTTTGACATGAGTCCCCCCAAGGCACAACTTTGACATGAGTCCCCCCCAAGGCACAACTTTCACATGAGTCCCCCCCCAAGGCACAACTTTCACATGTCCCCCCAAGGCCCAACTTTGACATGAGTCCCACCAAGGCACAACTTTGACATGAGTCCCCTCAAGGCACAACTTTGACATGTCCCCCCAAGGCACAACTTTCACATGTCCCCCCAAGGCACAACTTTGACATGAGTCCCCCCCAAGGCACAACTTTGACATGAGTCCCCTCAAGGCATAACTTTGACAATGAGTCCCCCCCAAGGCACAACTTTGACATGAGTCCCCCCCGGGCACAACTTTGACATGAGTCCCCCCCGGGCCCATCTTTGACATGCGTCCCCCCCGGGCACAACTTTGACATGAGTCCCCCCAAGCACAAGCAACGATTTTATGCTATAAAACACGAATACTGTCCGAAAACTTCATGAAAGCGAGGAAGGTTAAGTTTAAAATTTTTAATTATTATATTATTAATGTTACTTATTTATTAATTTATTTTTAATTTATTTTTAATTTATTTATTTATTTATTTATTTATTTATTTATTTTTTTTTTTTTTTTTTTTTTTTTGTTATATTTATTGAAAATAAAATCGCAATGCAGTAGAAAAAAATAAGTATAATTAGTTTTAAATTTAAAAATTATTTATAACAGTTATGTTTAATTTTTTATAGTAGAACAACTTATTTCTCATTTTTTAATTAAATCGTTTAAAAGAAAAAAACTTTTATTTATTATTATTATTTTTTTACAGTATTTATCGGGAAAAATGGTAGTATATACATAGTAAAAAGGATTAAATTGATTAAAATTTATTTGTTTACATATATATTTATTTATTTTTCAATCTACTTTTTATTATATTTTATTTTATTACATTGGTCGGAATAAAGTCGTAATATAGTGTAAATAGCATGGGCTATGATACATGGTTCAAAACTAAAATATTTAATAGATGCTGAGATACAGTCATCTTTAAAATCGTAGTTCTTAAATAGTAGCAGATCCCCCCTGTCGTCGATAAATATCCAGAATGAAGTGCCCGGGGAAGATGTTTCTGCAGGCATGGGAAACCTAGACCTGATGCAGTGCGGTCGAGAAAAGAGCTTCCGTAGACAGCGGGTACCCGAAGCGAGGTTTGGAGCAATTTTTGTTACTTTTCTTTTTAGTTTTTGTATATAATGTGGTGTAAAAAAATAAATATTAATTCAATTCTTTCGAAAATTCATTTAAATATAGTGACCAGCGAAGCGGGCGTAGCCTGCTAGTAAATAAATAAAATACAATAAAGTTTTAAAACTAAAAAAAACAATTTTTTCATTTTAATGTAACTTTTCAAAATTGCAATATATATATATATATATATATACACACATATTTTTTCACCCTTTATAACTTATAAATTTGCTGTTTTCGTTTTGAATAAATAATTTTGCGAACTTATTAATCAAATAACCTTTTTACCTTATTCTATATTCAGAAGTAGAAATAATGTATTCATAACAAATTTTGACATCCGGTTTTTGACGGTTTTATACAAATTAAAAGGTTTTATATACATTTTGACCATTTTTGGAATTAATTCTGTCTCTGTGTGAGAAAACGTTTGCAGCAGCTCCAAATAAGTATATATATAAAAAATATAACACACAGAATTTCATAAAGTTTTATATTTTTCTGTACTGTGACATAAAATGGTCTGTATCAACTTTAGATGTACATTGTAAATATATATATATATATTCTGTTAAAAAGTAGAAAACTTCCGTAACCTTCCTACAGAAGTTTCTGTTTCATAAAAGTACAAAAATTTAGTATAAAATTACATCACAAACTGTCGAAATTTGCTTTTTTTTTTTTTTTTTTTTTTTGTAGCTTTTGATACAAGATAAAATACGCATCAATGGTTACAGATTTTATTGTGTGGGCACACATTTTCTTTCATTTTTATTTTGAATACAGAAAACTTGACATCAAAACAGAATTGGAAAGCGCTAAGTAGTCCAGTGAAATGGGATTCGTGACTGTTAGATAAAAACATTACCTATATATGCCGTGGGCCATGACTCGATCCTCGCTGATAGCGCAGGGGAATTTAAATTAAGGCAAAATTTTGCATTGCATTCCATACGGGAAAAAAAAAATCTGTATGTACGAGTATTTTGTGTGTTATTCTATCATAGAAAATTTCTATCAACGTATCTTTTCCATGCACTGATTTAAAAAAAAATTTTAATTGACACCTAAAAACTAAACCGTGGCTCTTTTGAAAATAGTTCCACATCACCCTTATAAATTCTTGTTCCCTCTGCTAGCGAGTTCTACAAACCCCTATTAAAATTCTAGAGCACTTTCTTATATTTCCGTGGTCGAACTTATTTGAAAATACTTGCAAATAAATGCGAGTAACAATAGGCAGGTTTTAGTAACTCTAATCTTGGTTTATGACCCAATTCTAGGAAATCAAGCAAGAATGTCTCACAAAGGATTCATAATATCCTAAGGATTATTAAGGATAATTTCTCACAAAGGATTCATAATATCCTAAAGATTATTAAGGATAATTTCTCACAAAGGATTCATAATATCCTAAGGATTATTAAGGATAATTTCTCACAAAGGATTCATAATATCCTAAGGATTATTAAGGATAGTTTCTCACAAAGTATTCATAGTATTCCTAGTATTGCTTCACCATCTAGAAAAGTATAGACTAAAAATTCTCGATCATTTCGTCTATTTAGGTTATCTGTTTACCTTATACGCATAACTCGGAAATCTATATCTATAGTTTAGGGATTCAGAAAATAACTACTTATTTGTTTTAGATGAAGACAGTATATTTTTTATTCTGTGTGATATACCAATATTTTTTTTGCAACTTTGTTGACAGAATTTTGCTGTAATATAAAATAAGAAACATTTTACAGTGTATGTTGTTCGCCAGGTAGTGCTATTATATATATATATATATATAATTATACATACATACATATATATATATACATATATATATATATATATATATATAGGACAGTATAGGACAAAGGGAAAAAATAGGAGGTATAAATGTACAAAGTGAGAATTATTTTTAACCAATCATTGTGAACTTAAAAAATGGTATTTATATTAATAATATTAAACTATAATTTTCACGTGGTAGGTACCAATTCAAATTTGACATTAAATATATATATATATATTTGTCGATGCCTTTAAAACGGGTGTTTGAACCTTATATTCTTGATAATTTGAAACAAAATCATATTTTATTTAAGAAAATGCATTTTCTATAATATTCTCAAATCACATTCACAAAAACATTAAGGGTTATACATTTTTGATATAAAGATCGCCTGAACTCACCATAGAAAATAAATTTGAGATATCTGATTTATTAATTGGTTTCGAATATTTTGACGTCCAAGTAAGAGTACATGAGAGCAAATATGTGATGGCGAACTATGTAGATTCCACTAATGCCATATAAATTTATTCTCCATATAAATTTATGCAGTTTTCATGGAGCTAGTCACCAAACGACTTTGCTGTAGGCTGACCATATGTCCTCGAATCTCGAGGACAGGCACGAATTTCGAGGACAAACTACCTTCGTCCCCAAAAAATTACAACAAATTTGGGGACGCCGGTTATAAAGTTATTAATGTTTTATTATAGTAATTTATTATATGTATAATAAATAAGCTGAAATAAGTTCTTTTAGGTGATTTATGCATAAAAATTACTAAAATTTTACAATTTAAGGTGATTTAATTATTATTTTATTTTTTTTGTCCTCGAAATTCGAGGACACCGCCATCTTTGTCCACCAAATTCAAGGAAAAAAATATGGTCACTCTACTTTGCTGCAACTTTCAAGAAACTTAGAGGGCAGCCCGGAGTACTTTAGAAGAATATAGAAATATGTGTGACGTACAAAGATTCTTTTTTTTTCTATCTACGATTTAAGTAGTAGTTTAACGAAAAAATAAATTACTTTTGTTACATATTTATATTCACTCTAAATAAGTAAATAAATAGATGCATTTTTTGGATCTGATTCAAATATTTTTGTTTCATCAATAAATGAAACTATCTAACTTTAATAAGATGATAAAAGAATTGAGTTTCTTTATTAATATATTTTCTTACAGAAGAACTATTTCGAGGTATACTTTAAAGTAAATAGAATTTGGTTTATATTGTATTATTTTTTTTTCCCACTGATTTTCTGTTTCAGAGAGTGTATTATTCTTCTGTCGTATAAAAAATAAACTACAATAAAATATATTAAGCTATTTGTAAGTTTATGAAATAATTAGGTTTTTTTTTTTTTTTTTTTTTTTTTTTATCAAATTATTTTTTACATATTCTGTGATTTCTGATTCCATTTGTTACATGTTTTAGGATACTAGATATGCCAGGATTTTCTGTATTTTTTAGAACTGTATTTTTAGAACCTAAATTTCACGTTTCTAATCCACTACCACTTATAAGACTAATACTTGAATAATTCATTATATATAAATATATAATTCACAAATTAACCCGATTTTAAGACAAACCTACGTAATAAACGAACACATACACACAAAAAGTCATTAAATGGAGCTATTTCTGCAACAAAATTTTAAAGCGTGACTTATAAAATAACAAAACGCCAAGTCAATCCAGATACACCTTGTTATAGATTTGATTTTTAATTTTGATCTACATCTTTGTTAAAAATTTTACAAAATAATGTTACAGATAACATATTATTTTAATTTATATCAAAATGAATCTACTTAGCTTTACTATTATTATTATTATTATTATTGCAGATGGCAAAAGAATTTTTGAACAAAATAAATTGCACAGATATTTTTTCTTTTGATTCCACCAAATTTTATAATAAATAACCTTAGGAAAAAATTACATTATTGCGTAAATTATTCAATCTGAAGTTACTTCGCAAACTTCAAAGGTGCCACACTAATACAAGGAAATTGTTTAGTAGTAATATTTTGCATTCATTCTCTGCAATTTAATAAGTCGAAAATTACTATTTCTGAAAAGTGGTATGAAATTTATTTTTAGTTCGTATTAACTTGGCACTATGAGACTTTCAATCTTTCTAGATTATTTACAAAAATAAAATGACATTACTTAAGATTTGTATTCAAAGTTCATTTTTAAGTTTCAGAAAGTAATTTTAAAAATAAATAAATAAATAAATAAAAAATAACAGTCTTTTATTACAACTACTAATTAATCGCGTTTTCAGTTTTATAAATTTCGATATAACATAGTTAAGGAATAATTTTATATGAATGAAAACTTACAGAAGAGATTGTAATTTTGGTTCGTAATTATCATCTATAAAATAAAATTGTTAAATTTTAGACATTTATTTTAAAACCTCTGAAATAATAAGGAAATTACTAATTAACTATTTAAACCTTCATTTTTTTCATTTCTAGAAGCAGTTAAATTTAAAATTATTTACAGTCTAATTAGCGGTGCTATAAATTAACAAGTTTAGATTGTCGTTTTAATACCATTGATGATATCAATACTTTTTTAATGTTCATAAATAAACATGATAAATTTAATCTTTTTTCTTTTAAGTGCGGGGTGTGGGATATAAAAATAACGGTTCGGGTACTTTTTACTTTACGAATATATGTAAAAAAAGAATTGTAATCATGAAAAATTCATTTATGAGATTGTGGTTTATTTACGCATTTTAATGTCTCCTGGATTCACTTTTGTTACTTTTCCACTGATGTGCGCATATGTGGGTGTATCTGTATATACATGGGATTGATCACCATTACATTTATACGCCTTACCAAATTAAACTAAAACTTTGTATGTATATTATAGGTCACCATAGCACGATATGGATGGATTTGGATGAGACTAGCACTTATAAATCTTGCATGGGGACACACACACGCACAAAATAATAATAATAATAATAATAATAATAAATAATCATTATGACCTATGAACTCAAATTACTTAAATTATGATAGCGTCTAAACCTCTTATTCGGTTAATCTAACAGTTGCAGGTATGTTAAAAGTCTCCTTCAAATGATTTCTATAAATTTTAGTGGTTGTAGTGCTTTTATTATTTAAAGTTCGTTATCATAAAAAGGCTCATTCGATTGACAGGAAATTTAATAGGTATGTTATAATTTACCATCGCACGGCATGTATATATCTTGATGAGTGTACCATTTATACTTCTTTTGAAGAGGCTCATAGAAAAAATATTTAACATTATGGCCAATGGATCCAAATTAATTGAAATGAGATAGCCTCTAAATAGCTTAATTGAATCAGCTAAAAGTTAGTAGGGACTTTATAAGTCACCGTTATATGACCTATAAAATTTTAATGACTGTAGGACTTGTAATTATTTTATATGAACTTAAAGAAAAATTCTATATCATTACTGCCTATGGAATCAAAACGTTTGAAGTGCATTAGCATGTAAGTTCTATATGCGACTGTGATAAAATTAGATAGGCATGTTATAGGTCATTGCCTCAAGAACGATATAAAATTTACGAGTGTAGGACTTTTTTTAATTAAATTAATTAATTAATTAATTTATTTATTTTTACACGGAAGCGAAATATTATTATTATGCATTAGGATCCAAAGACTCAAATTAACTTAATTCCACTTTAATGATGTAAAATGGTTTAATATATTTAAAAAAAAGAGAGAGGAAAAAAAACTGATATATGTTGCATTGTTTTCCAAATGTAGAATCATTATGGAAATGAAGTTGTGAAGTCACAAGTAGTTTTCTTAGAAAGTTCGCAAAGTCAGAGTTACGAAATTGTCGAGCCGGGTCAGTGGTTGTTACTCTGCTTATTAATGTACTCAACGAAGTTTAGATAGGAGTTCCTAATTGGGAGTAGTTTTATTGAAAACTGGATTGAATGTATCATAAAATTATTTAATGTGTAAAAGGAATGTTAAAATCACGCTAGGTGTATACGTAGTTTAGCCTTGATGCTGATGTGGAATATGAGGTTAAGCCTTAGGGCTGACTTAGGCTGTTATTCACCAATAACTTCCAACTCCCGGTTGAACACAAAAGTTTGAAAAGCTCATAAAGGCGCGGTGCAAATTTTCAGCAAATTTTGACGCGTTGTTTCTGCCATCTAGCGGTATAGATACTTTCAGATATTTCACGTGAAAATAACCAATCAAAGATTTTATGAAATCCTTGACGCTAGATGGCAGAAACAGTGTGCCAAATTTTTCTGGAAAGCTGTACCCTGCCTTTATACGCTTTTCAAGTTTTTGCGTTGAATCGAGAGTCGAAGTTAATGGTAAAATACGGCCATTTGTTTAGTTTTGATAGTACGGCAGCTGCAGAATTTGAGGGGTTTAACGTTTGTGTAAATCTTAGAGCTAACATATTAGAAGTATAGTGTTCTGGAGGATAACCTAGTTTGACGCCAACTTGGTCATATTTAGAGAATGGGTAATATGATTACATTTATTATTTTGCAGTTTAGTGGAATTATCGGCCAATGAGTTTTAGTAATCTGCTGAGAGTATTTATCATTTATATTTACATAAAAAAATAGAATATTTATATTTCATAAGTCGTACAGGAAAGTAGTCCCATTTATCCCCTCAATTCAGAGTTGCAATTAAAAGTAGTTTGTTAAGTTTTAATACCGTCTTTGGAAATTTATTTACCTTATATCACACATCAAGAAATGTAGGGAAATGAGGATGACGCTCATAGTTTATCCACACACCGGCGCAGGGCCCATCCCCACAAAGTGCGTGTTATTCATAGTTCTTCAGGGGGAAATATGAATAATTCACGCACAACACGTCATATGAGGGCCAATTACATGAAATTCATGAAATTATTTAAAGGAGACTATAACTGGTATATATTTTAGAATTTTGCTGCAAAAAAGTCACTACTGTAAATTGCTTGCTTAAATTGCATATACTTTTCCACAGGAGCGTACAGTACAATCGGGATATATTGTACAAATATTTCAAATTGAGATGAAATAGTGAACATCCTACTAAATTTCATAACTTAAAGAAAATCTATAACACTGAAATATCCTGAATATAAGGCCCTATTTATTTAGGACATTCAGAGGTCTTTTTCAACCAATAATTATTATTTTATTTATAGAAGCAGTATTTTCTGATTGAAAGACATAATAAAGGGAGTTATGCAAAACAATGATAATATTTTCAGAGTCTAGTGGTAAATTCTATAAAACTAAAATTCAAGTGATTTTTTGTGTCGCAAATAACAATATAATATTGGCGAGCTAAAATAATTGGCTGAAATAATTTTTCATCATATATATGATAGCCTTAAACAAGATATATTATAATAACAAAGTTTCCTTCCAGTAACATTAAAATTACATAGAGCATAAAAATATTTACATATTTACACATTACAATGAAAGAATATACGTAAACAGAAGCGACATCGTTGCTTTCAAAAATATAAACATTCTTTTCTTCGAATAAAGTCTGTTGCCAATTTATTTTATTAATAAGAAATTTTTTTGTCAAAGTATTCGTAACCCTGGAGTCACACAGTACTCCCTCCTAGTCTTCAATCAGTAAAGACGCATCGTTTAAGAAATGTACTGTTCTTCTGGAAGGAGTCACAGTTGGACCGGGAAGCGTTGAGGTAGTGTTCGCAGAAACAGCTGTGTGATCAATATCATTACATAATAGATACGCTGGCTTTAGCCTATCAATTGACACAGTTTATTTAGTACCGTTAACAGAAGTGACGAATTCTTTGGGTAAACGTTTTACAATCTGAAAAAGTCCGTCATACTGTGGTTGCAAACTGCGACGAACTGCATCATGCCGGAGAAAAACGTGATTGCAAGTCAAGATGTCTTTTGGGATATATATTTTAGTCACACAATGACGAGAGGCAGCACAGGGGTGTGCTTCTCTAATGACCGCATGCAGCTTTTCCACAAAAGCTGGTGTCAGTGGAGGAAGGGTGGCATCGTCATAAAAGTCCCCAGGTAGACAGATTGTCTCACCATAGACAAGCTCTGCCGAAGAAGCTTTGCGGTCTTCTCTGTATACAGAACGAAGTCCCAAAAGAATTGGAGAAAGAGCATCTACCCAATTAAGATGTGACAAGCACAGGATGGCTTGTTTTAAAGGTCTATGTAAGTGTTCAACCATGCCATTGCATTTAGGGTTATTCGGAAAAGAGCGATGAATCTGAATACCAAAGGGAGGAGTATAAGCTCGAAATAGTGAAGATTCAAATTGTCTTGTCGGTATACCAAACCGCGCAAACCTGTTAAAATACGGTGCATTAGCAACCGTTTCCGCAGTTATATCAACAAAAGCAATAACCTCTGTCCAACGAGTAAAACAGTCAACGATAGTTAAAAAATAAATGAAACCATGGCAAGTTGGCAAGGGGCCAACAAGGTCAATATGCATGTGTTTGAACCTACCTTAAGGTAGGGTAAAGTTACCGTAAGGTACTACAGTATGGTTATGAACTTTCGTATGTTGGCATTGTACACACGTGCGACAGCACAATTTCCTATCGGCGTTCATGTTCCGCCAGACAGACGTAGCGAAGAGAAATGAGCTTGGTTGTCGCACGAATGCCAGTATGTGAAAGACCGTGGACAGCATTAAAAACAATTTTTCGAAAAGTGGAAGGAACGATTGATCGAATTTTAGAGGAAGAAGTATCGCAAAACAAAAGTTTATCAGAATTTGGAATAGGAAATTGTTTCGGGAGTAACGAATAGTTCTCAATGTTTGCCAAAATTATAGGGAAAGCGAGATCAGCAGTGTGAGTAGCAGCTAAGGATTCCATATCAATTGTAGAGGGAACTGGTATTTCCTCGATACGTGAGAGAGCGTCAAATATATAATTATCCTTTCCAGGGACATAACGAATGTCGGTAGAGAAGTGAGAGATTAAATCCAGTTGCCGCAAGCATCTAGGCGATGTCTTAGAAACATCTATCCGAGAAAACGTATAAGTAAGAGGCTTATGATCCGTGACAATAATAAATGAACGCGCTTCCAGCATGTATCGGAAAGAAACTATGGCAGAATATACATCTAAAAGTTCATGGTCGTAAGTAGAATAGTTTTGTTGCGCTGCAGTTAAGTCCAATTTTTTTTTATTAATAAGAAAAGTTTTCGTCAAAGTATTCGTAACCATGGAGTCACCACAATTCTAATTAGATTATACAAAAAGCTTGTCAGAATGAAGCAATTGAATTTTAAATAATACGAGAGAATGCGGTTAGATTCGCACTTCTTGTGAAAGTAACTTTATACTATGTTGTAAAAAAAAAATTCTGAAACGGATCCATTCATTCTGGGAACAAAAAATTTTAATTTTGCAAACATTTTACTAAAAAGTTCGATTTCCCTTCGAAATCGCTTCTAAGAAATTTTAAACTATGTAATATTTACAATATAATAGTTCACCGAAAGTATTTATAAAACAAATTATTTAATTTTAAAATTATTTTTAAATATAAATGGAATATTTTAAACAGTCTGTCCATTTTATTATTCTAGATAAAATAATAAAAATGATTATTCGGAAAGTAAGAACTTGTATTATTATGTCCATGCTATTACATATACTCATGTATATGTAATATATATACTCATGTTATTTTATGAGAATAGTGAAAGATATTATTTTATACGGATACAGTCCTATATTGCTCTTTTTATGAACTACGTAACTTTATTCATCACCGAGTCCTAAATTGTACCTTAATAAGGGAAATGTTTCTATAGCAACGTATATTTTTATTAAAGTCAGCTATAAATAGTCGCCGGACTAGGAAAGTTATCATCGTAATCCATAAAAATGTATGACACAAAACATGTGAAGCATGATAAGTGCTGATTAAGTTAACAACTCTTATAAGCAGTTTGACGTTTCCGGGTGAGTAAATTAAAATGTGGCTTAATTTTTCATATTAAAACTAAAGGAAATCAGTTGTGTTTTAAAGTATGATTTTGTATTTAAAGACTATAGTATATATATATAATTATTTTAGTTCTAAAATGAAAAATTTGCTTTTACGTAACTTAAATCTTATTTAATTGCGCCATATATATCGGATGATCCAAAACTCACACAAAAGATAGAAAATATATTATTCAAAAAGTATTGACAGTAGCATTAGGCGATTTTCTCTGAAATGCACAGAAAAGCATGGGATTATATATATATATGTATATATAATAAAAAATGTTAGTTGCATTTTCAAAAACAGATGTCACTTTATTTAATATCCTGTCAAATTTTAAACAGATTCGTGTTCTCAAATCACACCACATTATCAACACTGCGTAATCTAATTTGCATGTTGCATATGATTTCAGATGTTAGAGAACATTTAAATTAAAAATTTCCTATCGTTTTAAAAAGAAAATCATGATATCGTTAAGAAATAATGCATTGTTTGTTAAACTTTATTATGAGAATTCCCAATGACGGCCATGGTCTGACGGCCATTCTCATGAATGACAGCTTTCGATTTGAACTTTCTTGTTGCATTTGTGTTATTGAATGAACTGCGCCACTCTAAAAAAGTAATTTTACAACCAAAGCACCATGGAATGGAAAAAACTTTTAACTAATTTGGCTATAAATCTTTTGTTACTTAAGAAAGAAAAAAAAAAGATCCATTTCTTTCTGTGCATTTTATTGTGTATGTTTTACGGTTAAAGACTGTTCTAGGATCCTAAGTCTGAGGGGGAGTTCCCACCGTGGGGACTTCCTAAAGGCCCGTAATTACATAAATGTGAATTTCAGTAAAAAAGCAGAATGCTACAGTCAATTCTTTTTAAATATTTTTCCTGTGACTGTTCGATCACACAATTAAATAATGTAATATAAATTGATAATACCACATTCAAGTTGTTTTTATTCAAATATTGTTATTTTTTATCAGAAATTTATTACCTCAGTAGTTTGATAAATGTAAAAGTATGTTTCGTAGTTTTATCAAAATTAGGTACCCAGGTACATTTATTTTATATTTAAATCAGAAAAAAAAAAGTATTCGCAATCAGAAAACTAGTTGGCATAGGTAGACTCTGCTCAGTTCCCCATCATATTTATGTTCTCAGAAATTTCTAGTGCGAGACACATTATAATCATGTTAAAAGAAATGATTTTGACCAAAGCTTGATACAGTGACGGAATGAAATCTCCGCCTAATAGGCTATCCACCGTTCACTTCGATATATTCATCTTATTCTAATCTATTAATTTATTTTATCGGGGTGGGTCAATTCCGTTCTTTAGTTTTTATGCTACTATTTCCAATGCAATAATCCTCAAAATTCATATTTATATGAAAAATTTACAATTTCCCCATGTTGATAAAATCTTAAATTACGAATAATTTACGAAATTTTCCTATTAGAATATTTGAATTCAATCATGTTCAAACAAATATCATAAACGTAATTTTGAAGTTGTTTAATGTATTTAGGATCCAAAAATGGAAGTTTATGCTCAATTTTGCCTTATTCTGACATGTTAAGTAAATCGTAAATTCCAAATAACTTATGAATTTTTACTTTCTCTTTTACTCATAAGGTAGAGAAAGTATTGTTTTTGGGTCAAATTTTCGAACGCGAGATTTTGTTATATTTACACGCTTTGAGGTCCCCTGAATACGAAAATCATGTTTTTAGCAAATGGTCTGTGTGTCTGTCTGTATGTCTGTGTGTCTGTGTGTCTGTCTGTTATCAGCATATCTCAAAAACAAATTATGGCAGAAAGTTCAAACTTCGTATTCTAAATATGTATCATATAGGGATGCTACAGTAAGCTTTTCGTTAAGATCAAAGAAATGGTTCGTGTACAGGGACAATCAAGATAATTCTAATACATTACGTGTATGGGGGAAATTGCAGGTAAGTAGAGTTTAACGTCTATAGACTGCACTAAACCAAATGAAACGAATATATATTTTTTGAAATAGAGATAGTTAACTGTGAAAAAAATTTTGTGTATGTAGGAGCCTTGCCTCCCCCCTGGGGGGGGGGAAGTCCCCCCTCGAGGGGAGTAAATTTTCATGATGGGTATCTTTCAAAAGAGCTCGCCAATACCTTTAAAACGAATGGTTGAACCATCGATATGCGATAATTTAAAACAAAGTTATCTTTTTTTTTTACTTTTAACGAAAAAAAAAACTTAGAAAAAAAAATTGTTTTTTTTTTTTTTTTTTTTTTTTTATTGAAATTAAAATGGGCTTTTTTTGGATATTTGGTGTTCTCCAATATGGAAATCGTCTGCATTATCATAAAAGATAATTTTTTTAAATAATAATATTAATAAATTATTTTTAAAAAACAGAATTATTTTTTAATAACCGAATTAAAGTCTATATAAATGTAGGTGCTTTTATGAAACGGGAGGTTGAGGGGGGCGGTAGCCCCCCTCACACAGAACTAATTATCATATGAAACTCTTCAGAAGCCCAGTATGAATTGTTTAACGCAGGTTTACATTACAGTACTCGTTATCTTACCTTTTAATCTGCAACCTGTATTTATAGTATTAAATTTCAGGGTAAGAGAAAGTCGTGTGGGTGACACACCAGATTATTTAAATTCGAAAAATCATAGTCTATGATATTCATGCCAGTATCTTAAATAATATTTCGAAAGTGGTTTGACATCTTTACGATGAAAATATCCCTCAGGATTGACGTTTATGTGAAATTTTGCTCTATTTTGCCATGTAAAGAAATTCGTAAATTTCCAATAACTTACGAAATCCTTATATTGGTAAATTCATAGTCATTAATATTCATGCCAGTGACCTAAATAATATTTCAAAAACAGTCTGACATCTTTACGTTGAAAATATCTCTCAAAATTGACGTTTATGTGAAAATTTTCCCTATACTGCCATGTTAAGAAATTCGTAAACATCCAATAACTTGTGAATTTTTCAAAGTAGCATATTTATAGTTACTGATGTTTATTTCGGCATCAAATCTGATATTTTAAAACTGGTCTGACATTTTTACAGTAAAAAGTTTCCCTTTAATGCACGTTTAAGTGAATTTTGTCCTATTCTCCCATGTTAAGAAAATCGTAAATTTTTAATAACTGCTGAAGTTTTAAAATTCGAATGTTGCAAATGAATAGGGTTCTTGCCAGTGTCGAAAGTAATATTTTAAAACTGATCTGACCTCTCTGCGACAATTTGTTCTTGAGATATCGTGTAAACAGTCTAACAAACTAACGGACTAACCCACTAACACACTAACAGACACCCTACAGACAGACACCATAGAATTTTTTGTCATTTTCGGATTCCTCACACCTGAAAACGTGTAGAAAAGTCAAAACCGAGGTCGAAAATTTTCACGTTCCCTAAGTTCCCCATACGTATAGTATGATGGGGAACTAATAAAAATATTAAAAATAAATAGAAATTTGTATAAATATAACCGTAAATTGTGCCATAGTGGAAAATTAAATGTTCGTTAAAAATAATTCAAATAAAGGTAATATATTATCATATGGAATTGATATATGGGCATAAAAATAACAATAGTAATAATAAAAGCAGAAATTTAAAAAAAATGTGGGTGGGGTTAACTATAAGATGATATTATTAGTTCTCTAAAAGGTAAGAATGTGGAAGTGTGAAATACGTTAGAACAAGTTTAAGCAAAAATTTTAAATACATATACATAAATATTTGATAAATGCGGTCAAATAAAAAAATTACCTTACTTTTATTCAACAATACACATATATAAAGCTGATGAAAGTTAATCGAACAGATTCAAATACTTTTAAAATATTTTGAAATTTCGCTAGAATTTTGCTTCCAGTGACTCTCATATCTTGATTTCTAACAATTTGAAGCGGCGATAAAAGCATTCTGTTAGTCTAATATATAAGTACAGGATGTTCCAAAGGTCCCATCCCTCGCCCTCCTAACTCGAAATTGATTAGAAAGTGGGAAAAATGGCGAAACACGTGTTTAATGAATTCGAGAAAGGCCTCTATTGGTGAAAAAGTTTGTGTGGGCGCTAGGGAGAGCAACTTTAAAATTTCATATAAGAAGGTATGTCTTATGATACGTCCCTGGAACCGTCTCTTGAAAATAATTGATTTGATGTAAATAGTCTTTCCTTACGATGATTATTAAGGGAGATACGTGAGTTTTTAGACTTTTGAAATGTGGATTTTATACTTATATATACCCTTTAATAATTATTGCAGGACAAAATTATTTATATCAAATTCATTGCCTTAAAGAGATGCTTCCATAGATGTATCACAAGACATATTTTTTCAAAAAATATTTGGGCCCGGGCAAGGGGGGTGGTAGGAGTGCCGCTAGGGAAGGCAACTTTAAAATTTCAAACAGGAACGTTGCCTTGTGGTGCAACGCCTCTTCAAAACAATGAATTTGATGTAAATAATTTTGTCCTACAATGATTATTAAAGGGGATGCATAAGTATTAAATCCCCATTTCAAAAGTCAAAAAACCCATGTATCTCCTTTAATAATCATCGTAGGGCAAAACTATTTATATCAAATTTATTGTTTTGAAGAGATGTTTTCAGGGATGTATAACAGAACATACCTTCCCATGTGAAATTTTAAACTTGCCCACCCTAGAGGCCCCCCTAGTCCCCCCGAATCTAAACTGTTTTCACCAGAAGAGGTCCTTTTCGAATTCATTGAACATGTGTTTCGCCATTTTTCCCAATTTCGACTCATTTTCGAGTTAGGAGGGGGAAGGGGGGCTTTTGGAACACCCTGTATTTATATATTAGACTAACAGAATGCTTTCATTGCCGCTTTAAATTGTTAGAAAACATGATATGAGAGTCACTGGAAGCAAAATTCTAGCGAAATTTCAAAATATTTTAAAAGTATTTGAATTTATTCGATTAACTTTCATCAGCTTTATATATGTGTATTGTTGAACAAAAATATGGTATTTTTTTTTATTTGAGCGCATTTATCAAATATTTATGTACATGTATTTAAAATTTTTGCTTAAACATGGTTTTAACGGATTTCACACTTCTACTTTTTATGTTTTACAGAACTAATAATATCATCTTATAGTTATCATCTTATAATACCATCTTATAGTCATCTTATAGTTAATTATTTTCTTACGATGTCAAGAAGGTACAAAAAATACTTTCATTTCTATACACTTTTATTTATTTCTACCCGTAAATATTTGTATTTAAAATTCCTTTCATTTCAATCGCCTGCGTTCCTGTAGCAACGGCCCTAAATTTTATACCATTGAACATATACGCAAATTAAAATGAATTTGATTTATGAAAATTCTTTTTTTTTTTTTTATGATGTAATTTCTTTTCTTCTTCTTCTTTCTTTTCCCTTTCTTTTATTTTTTAATGATTTACGTCAACACTCAAATTTAAAGAGATATTAGATATATGATAAATTTTATGTTTGTACATTAGTATGTAAATAGTATATCAGCTCGTGATTCAGCCTATTTTTGTGGCTTTATTTTATCGTATTTATTTTTTATTTGTCTGGCAACAGAATGTAAGAATAATTTCATTTAAATAAAAATAATCATCATATAAATAAAAATGTTAATATTATTTATTTATTTATTTTATTTTATTTTATTTTATTTTACTTTTTTGTGCAGATTTGATTGCTAAGATTATTCTTTACAAGGAAATTTTGAATTTCTGTATTTATTATTGAAATGCTTACTTAAAAAAAAAAAAAAAAAAAAAAAAAAAAAAAAAAAACTGGTAGATTTTTGACCATTGGGCGATACCTGTTATATTAATTTAGTGTGAATGCTAATAAAAATTAGAGAACAAAAAATTTTTATGCTACGAAAGTTGGTGCATTTTTTTAAAAATAGGAATTCGCGGGTGGATAAATATTTTCATAGAGATATTTTGGATTAGCATGAAATTTTTATTTAACCCTTAATGTCTTAAGCAAAATCAACATGGTGCCCTGACCATGAAATTGTAGTAATCTCCCATGGGAGTACGGGAGCTCGTGGTGGTGCGGGCCTATTTTCCTGGTATGGCATACAACCTGCTACATGACTTTGAATGTCAGTGTCCATACGTGGCCACCTCACATAGCTTCGAGCTAGAGCTTTCATGCGCTCAATTCCAGGATGAGCCAGGTGCAGCTCCCGCAACACAAGCCGACGTCCCCTTTCAGGCATGTAACTGTAGTTTACAACTAAAAAGCAATTTATTGTCAGTTGGCAAACATGGGGAAAAAGAGCTTCAATATTTTTCTAATAATATTTTAGAAGACAAAATTGGATATGTTGCCGAAAGGCAACTCACGGCATTTAAGGGTTAATTATGTAGTACTTTTTTTTCTGCAGTGAAACAACATTTTTTTTTTTAAATTCATATTCTATCTAATTTATAAGGTTCTTTTATTACCTTAATTGTAAATAGTCATAATTTGGATTTTTTAAAGTTTTTTTTATTTTTTATTTATTTATTTATTTATTTATTTTTAATGGAACAGTTTTAGAAATCGGACCCCTTTGGTAAAATTTTAATTACTCAGTTGCGATAGTCATTTCAATTCATCACAAAAATGGCCAAAATTATTTAAAGTCGCCATGGGCTTCTCATACTAAAGCTGTACCTTTTGTGTATTTGTACTTATAATATTTTCTATTAAAGACTTCGGGAAATGTTTCATGTATTTTTCTTTCCATTTTACACTTTCGCTCAGTTCTTTCATTGATTTAACCTGGTCGACGCGGGGTAGACCAGCTAGTATTTTATCAATTTTTATTGTTGGCTGACTGGCGCCAGAAATAAGCATAACCTGCTTCTGTGATCACTGTTAAAAAATAAATAAATAAATAAATAAAAGTGCAATGTTTGCAAAGAAGTAAGTCTGTTAAAAAAATCACTGCAGCTTAAAAAACTGAAAATGTTAGTAAAAAAAGAAAGAAAGGAAGAAAAGAAAAGGCTCCTGAAGCATAGGGACCGTTACTATGAGCCATTTTAAGTTCTATGCTTATTTATTCATTTATTTATTTTACATTGTTGATTTTAATATTTTTTAAGAAGGCGCTACCCAAAGGAATAGAACTAATTTTTATATTTTATACACTTTTTTTTATATAACTAATCGCTCTGGGAAGGACCCTTTTTTTATTAATTTTAATTGTAACTAACCATTCTGGGAAAGTCCTTTTTCTTTTACTATTTTTATTTACGAGATCTTTAACACACACGCACACAATTTCTAGATTATATCCTGTTGTTTGAGTTGTAGCTCAAACTTTGATTTGTTATATTATTCTGTTTTGCGGCCAGTTGACTGTTTCTGTGCTGAAGAGATTGAAACTATTGTTGAATTCGACGGTTTAGGACAACATTTTTATTTATTCTGAGGTGTCATCGATGTTGTTTGTGAGCCACCTGACAACCTGTTTAGATTTCTTTTGTACGTAAGTGTTGTTTGCTAGTTGCTTGTACCAGAGTGTCTCCTTTTGCATTGTGACTTTGGTCAGAAGGAGGGGTGTGGTGAGCGGGCAGACTATAAGGTAGTGGGAAGACGTGCTGTGCATGCCGCAAGTACACTCTAGACTTCTCATTAAAGTGATGGAGATAGGTTGGGAACGCACTGTGGTCAGTGTGTATTTGTCTGACGAGCTTGCAACAAACTAATGCTTTTGTATTGACTTTTGGGAAGTATTTATGTGTAAACCTCCCGTGTCCCCATAGTGCCACTCGAACTGCCATACTTTAATCGTTATTTTCTTTAGCTGTTTTTTTAAGTAAGGAAGGAGTTTTTCTAGTTGGAACAATTTGTTGTTTCTATAATTTTCTGCTGCTTCTTTTTGCCAGTTTATCTTCTGCTTCGTTGCCATGCATTCCTACATATGCTTTTACCCAGCTGATTTTGAATCTATTGTTAGATTCGGTAATTTCTGTGTAGATTTTATCAATGAGACAACTGATAATGAATGGTTTGGAAGTGCCTGTATTGCTAACATGCAGTTCGAGCGGATATTTTATTGCCACCCAATAGTAGCTGTGAATCTCCTTATGCTCGTAGACGAGAGGTGCATTGTTCTATCTCAGAACACATTCATCGGTCAAGCATTTCGTGATTATCGCCGAAGTTTGTGTGAATATGAAATAAAAAAAGCATGACCTCCTCGAAAGGCGGGCCACCAGGCATGTGTTTCTATAGAATACATTAATCCCAACATTGGCTTTAATTTTCAAGAGCAGAACTTTACTTAGAATAATAAGTATTGGGTATACTCACGGAATATAAAACTTACGTGTGTCCGAGAAGCTCTATAAGTTGGTAGACAGAAAGTGTATTGTTTGATCCCATTTAGTTTAATTGTTCGGTGTTTTCTGTAGCTGTCTCCGAAAATCGCATGAATAGCATAAAACGATTTATATTTAAAGATGGTTGTCATTGATGCAGACAGGTTTGCATAATAATTTCTAAAACATAGCTTTGATTAAACTTTGGTAAATATTATAATTATATATGCATTTATATATTTATATATTTGTCAATTCATATAAATATAAATTTTGCACCTGAGAGTTATGAATTTTGTGTTACATATAAATATCTGAAATGGGAAAAATTAATTTAAAAAACAAATCTTTTTATACATCAATGTATGACTTGAAGTATTTATACAATTATTTATCTTAGTCTATGTATATTATTCTCACAGAATATTTCCTGTTGATAAATGATAATTTTTCTTTTGAATGAATTGAATATCATATTTCAGATTAGTTTGAAAGCACTGTTGTAAGCAGACATTAAAAAAAAAAAAAAAAAAAAAAAAAAAAAAAATACGTGTGGCACTCGAGGACTGCCGCGGTAAAGCTATTGCATAGCATTTATTATCAACTTATGCAATTATAATTATTTATTTATTTTATTTATGCAGTATTTTTTTTTCTTTGATATTAATTCAAGTTTTTTCTTTGATATTAATTCAAGTTACACTTTTTGAGCGTGGTGACCGATAAGAAAACAATTTTTTTTCTTTTATTGAATAAATGAGAATATATCCGCAATGAGAATGTATCAAAAATATCCGCAATCTATTTGTAGGTATCGAAAACCTCGATGTACCAAATTTGAATGATCTAACTCTATTTTTTGAGAAAAGGTATTTTAATAGGTTTTTAAAGGCCTGCAAGTCGAATGGGGATATTCAAGTTTTTTCTTTGATATAATTTCAAGTTACACTTTTTGAGCGTGGTGACCGATAAGAAAACAAATTTTAATAGAGAAAAGGTATTTAATAGGTTTTAAAGGCCTGCAAGTCGAATGGGGATATTCAAGTTTTTTCTTTGATATTAATTCAAGTTACACTTTTTGAGCGTGGTGACCGATAAGAAAACGAATTTGAATAGAGAAAAGGTATTTAATAGGTTTTAAAGGCCTGAAAGTCGAATAAGAATATTCAAGTTTTTCCTTTGATATTAATTCAAGTTACACTTTTTGAGCGTGGTGACCGATAAGAAAAAACTTTTAATAGAGAAAAGGTATTTAATAGGTTTTAAAGGCCTGCAAGTCGAATGGGGATATTCAAGTTTTTTCTTTGATATTAATGAATAAGATAACAAATTGTAATTTAAAAAAACAAATTTTAATAGAGAAAAGGTATTTTAATAGGTTTTAAAGGCCTGCAAGTCAAATGGGGATATTCAAGTTTTTTCTTTGATATTAATTCAAGTTACACTTTTTGAGCGTGGTGACCGATAAGAAAACAAATTTTAATAGAGAAAAGGTATTTAATAGGTTTTAAAGGCCTGCAAGTCGAATGGGGATATTCAAGTTTTTTCTTTGATATTAATGAATAAGATAACAATAATGATAAGAAAACAAATTTTAATAGAGAAAAGGTATTTTAATAGTTTTTAAAGGCCTGCAAGTCGAATAGGGATATTCAAGTTTTTTCTTTGATATTAATTCAAGTTACACTTTTTGAGCGTGGTGACCGATAAGAAAACAAATTTTAATAGAGAAAAGATATTTAATAGGTTTTAAAGGCCTGCAAGTCGAATGGGGATATTCAAGTTTTTTCTTTGATATTAATTCAAGTTACACATTTGAGCGTAGTGACCGATAAGAAAACGAATTCTAATAGAGAAAAGGTATTTAATAGGTTTTAAAGGCCTGCAAGTCGAATGGGGATATTCAAGTTTTTTCTTTGATATTAATTCAAGTTACACTTTTTGAGCGTGGTGACCGATAAGAAAACAAATTTTAATAGAGAAAAGGTATTTAATAGGTTTTAAAGGCCTGCAAGTCGAATGGGGATATTCAAGTTTTTTCTTTGATATTAATTCAAGTTACACTTTTTGAGCGTGGTGACCGATAAGAAAACGAATTTTAATAGAGAAAAGGTATTTAATAGGTTTTAAAGGCCTGCAAGTCGAATGGGGATATTCAAGTTTTTTCTTTGATATTAATTCAAGTTACACTTTTTGAGCGTGGTGACCGATAAGAAAGCGAATTTTAATAGAGAAAAGGTATTTAATAGGTTTTAAAGGCCTGAAAGTCGAATAAGAATATTCAAGTTTTTCCTTTGATATTAATTCAAGTTACACTTTTTGAGCGTGGTGACCGATAAGAAAAAACTTTTAATAGAGAAAAGGTATTTAATAGGTTTTAAAGGCCTGCAAGTCGAATGGGGATATTCAAGTTTTTTCTTTGATATTAATGAATAAGATAACAATAATGATAAGATAACAATAATGATAAGAAAACAAATTTTAATAGAGAAAAGGTATTTTAATAGGTTTTAAAGGCCTGCAAGTCGAATGGGGATATTCAAGTTTTTTCTTTGATATTAATTCAAGTTACACTTTTTGAGCGTGGCGACCGATATAAAACAAATTTTGATAGAGAAAAAGTATTTAATAGGTTTTAAAGGCCTGCAAGTCGAATGGGGATATTCAAGGTTTTTCTTTGATATTAATGAATAAGATAACAATAATGATAAGATAACAATATTGATAAGAAAACAAATTTTAATAGAGAAAAGGTATTTTAATAGTTTTTAAAGGCCTGCAAGTCGAATAGGGATATTCAAGTTTTTTCTTTGATAATAATTCAAGTTACACTTTTTGAGCGTGGTGACCGATAAGAAAAAAACTTTTAATAGAGAAAAGGTATTTAATAGGTTTTAAAGGCCTGCAAGTCGAATGGAGATATTCAAGTTTTTTCTTTGATATTAATTCAAGTTACACTTTTTGAGCGTGGTGACCGATATAAAACAAATTTTAATACAGAAAAGGTATTTAATAGGTTTTAAAGGCCTGCAAGTCGAATGGGGATATTCAAGGTTTTTCTTTGATATTAATGAATAAGGTAACAATAATGATAAGAAAACAAATTTTAATAGAGAAAAGGTATTTAATAGGTTTTAAAGGACTGCAAGTCGAATGGGGATATTCAAGTTTTTTCTTTGATATTAATTCAAGTTACACTTTTTGAGCGTGGTGACCGATAAGAAAACAAATTTTAATAGAGAAAAGGTATTTCAATAGGTTTTAAAGGCCTGCACGTCGAATGGGGATATTCAATTTTTTTCTTTGATATTAATTCAAGTTACCTTTATTGAGCGTGGTGACCGATAAGAAAACAAATTTTAATAGAGAAAAGGTATTTAATAGGTTTTAAAGGCCTGCAAGTCGAATGGGGATATTCAAGTTTTTTCTTTGATATTAATTCAAATTACATTTTTTGAGCGTGGTGACCGATAAGAAAACAAATTTTAATAGAGAAAAGGTATTTAATAGGTTTTAAAGGCCTGCAAGTCGAATGGGGATATTCAAGTTTTTTCTTTGATATTAATGAATAAGATAACAATAATGATAAGAAAACAAATTTTAATTGAGAAAAGGTATTTTAATAGTTTTTAAAGGCCTGCAAGTCGAATAGGGATATTCAAGTTTTTTCTTTGATATTAATTCAAGTTACACTTTTTGAGCGTGGTGACCGATAAGAAAAAAACTTTTAATAGAGAAAAGGTATTTAATAGGTTTTAAAGGCCTGCAAGTCGAATGGAGATATTCAAGTTTTTTCTTTGATATTAATTCAAGTTACACTTTTTGAGCGTGGTGACCGATATAAAACAAATTTTAATACAGAAAAGGTATTTAATAGGTTTTAAAGGCCTGCAAGTCGAATGGGGATATTGAAGGTTTTTCTTTGATATTAATGAATAAGATAACAATA
Organism: Salticus scenicus; assembly: GCA_963930645.1. NCBI lineage: Eukaryota > Metazoa > Arthropoda > Arachnida > Araneae > Salticidae > Salticus > Salticus scenicus. The sequence continues at coordinate 337,894,839 of OZ005652.1, read as the reverse complement.
ATGATAAGAAAACAAATTTTAATAGAGAAAAGGTATTTAATAGGTTTTAAAGGACTGCAAGTCGAATGGGGATATTCAAGTTTTTTCTTTGATATTAATTCAAGTTACACTTTTTGAGCGTGGTGACCGATAAGAAAACAAATTTTAATAGAGAAAAGGTATTTCAATAGGTTTTAAAGGCCTGCACGTTGAATGGGGATATTCAATTTTTTTCTTTGTTATTAATTCAAGTTACCTTTATTGAGCGTGGTGACCGATAAGAAAACAAATTTTAATAGAGAAAAGGTATTTAATAGGTTTTAAAGGCCTGCAAGTCGAATGGGGATATTCAAGTTTTTTCTTTGATATTAATTCAAATTACATTTTTTGAGCGTGGTGACCGATAAGAAAACAAATTTTAATAGAGAAAAGGTATTTCAATAGGTTTTAAAGGCCTGCACGTCGAATGGGGATATTCAATTTTTTTCTTTGATATTAATTCAAGTTACCTTTATTGAGCGTGGTGACCGATAAGAAAACAAATTTTAATAGAGAAAAGGTATTTAATAGGTTTTAAAGGCCTGCAAGTCGAATGGGGATATTCAAGTTTTTTCTTTGATATTAATTCAAATTACATTTTTTGAGCGTGGTGACCGATAAGAAAACAAATTTTAATAGAGAAAAGGTATTTAATAGGTTTTAAAGGCCTGCAAGTCGAATGGGGATATTCAAGTTTTTTCTTTGATATTAATGAATAAGATAACAATAATGATAAGAAAACAAATTTTAATTGAGAAAAGGTATTTTAATAGTTTTTAAAGGCCTGCAAGTCGAATAGGGATATTCAAGTTTTTTCTTTGATATTAATTCAAGTTACACTTTTTGAGCGTGGTGACCGATAAGAAAGCAAATTTTAATAGAGAAAAGATATTTAATACGTTTTAAAGGCCTGCAAATCGAATGGGGATATTCAAGTTTTTTCTTTGATATTAATTCAAGTTACACTTTTTGAGCGTGGTGACTGATAAGAAAACGAATTTTAATATAGAAAAGGTATTTAATAGGTTTTAAAGGCCTGCAAGTCGAATGGGGATATTCAAGTTTTTTCTTTGATATTAATTCAAGTTACACTTTTTGAGCGTGGTGACCGATAAGAAACAAATTTTAATAGAGAAAAGGTATTTAATAGGTTTTAAAGGCCTGCAAGTCGAATGGGGATATTCAAGTTTTTTCTTTGATATTAATTCAAGTTACACTTTTTGAGCGTGGTGACCGATATAAAACAAATTTTAATACAGAAAAGGTATTTAATAGGTTTTAAAGGCCTGCAAGTCGAATGGGGATATTCAAGGTTTTTCTTTGATATTAATGAATAAGATAACAATAATGATAAGAAAACAAATTTTAATAGAGAAAAGGTATTTAATAGGTTTTAAAGGACTGCAAGTCGAATGGGGATATTCAAGTTTTTTCTTTGATATTAATTCAAATTACACTTTTTGAGCGTGGTGACCGATAAGAAAACAAATTTTAATAGAGAAAAGGTATTTCAATAGGTTTTAAAGGCCTGCACGTCGAATGGGGATATTCAATTTTTTTCTTTGATATTAATTCAAGTTACCTTTATTGAGCGTGGTGACCGATAAGAAAACAAATTTTAATAGAGAAAAGGTATTTAATAGGTTTTAAAGGCCTGCAAGTCGAATGGGGATATTCAAGTTTTTTCTTTGATATTAATTCAAATTACATTTTTTGAGCGTGGTGACCGATAAGAAAACAAATTTTAATAGAGAAAAGGTATTTAATAGGTTTTAAAGGCCTGCAAGTCGAATGGGGATATTTAAGTTTTTTCTTTGATATTAATGAATAAGATAACAATAATGATAAGAAAACAAATTTTAATAGAGAAAAGGTATTTTAATAGTTTTTAAAGGCCTGCAAGTCGAATAGGGATATTCAAGTTTTTTCTTTGATATTAATTCAAGTTACACTTTTTGAGCGTGGTGACCGATAAGAAAACAAATTTTAATAGAGAAAAGATATTTAATAGGTTTTAAAGGCCTGCAAGTCGAATGGGGATATTCAAGTTTTTTCTTTGATATTAATTCAAGTTACACTTTTTGAGCGTAGTGACCGATAAGAAAACGAATTCTAATAGAGAAAAGGTATTTAATAGGTTTTAAAGGCCTGCAAGTCGAATGGGGATATTCAAGTTTTTTCTTTGATATTAATTCAAGTTACACTTTTTGAGCGTGGTGACCGATAAGAAAACAAATTTTAATAGAGAAAAGGTATTTAATAGGTTTTAAAGGCCTGCAAGTCGAATGGGGATATTCAAGTTTTTTCTTTGATATTAATTCAAGTTACACTTTTTGAGCGTGGTGACCGATAAGAAAACGAATTTTAATAGAGAAAAGGTATTTAATAGGTTTTAAAGGCCTGCAAGTCGAATGGGGATATTCAAGTTTTTTCTTTGATATTAATGAATAAGATAACAATAATGATAAGATAACAATAATGATAAGAAAACAAATTTTAATAGAGAAAATGTCTTTTAATAGGTTTTAAAGGCCTGCAAGTCGAATGGGGATATTCAAGTGTTTTCTTTGATATTAATTCAAGTTACACTTTTTGAGCGTGGTGACCGATATAAAACAAATTTTGATAGAGAAAAAGTATTTAATAGGTTTTAAAGGCCTGCAAGTCGAATGGGGATATTCAAGGTTTTTCTTTGATATTAATGAATAAGATAACAATAATGATAAGATAACAGTATTGATAAGAAAACAAATTTTAATAGAGAAAAGGTATTTTAATAGGTTTTAAAGGCCTGCAAGTCGAATGGGGATATTCAAGTTTTTTCTTTGATATTAATTCAAGTTACACTTTTTGAGCGTGGTGACCGATAAGAAAACAAATTTTAATAGAGAAAAGGTATTTAATAGGTTTTGAAGGCCTGCAAGTCGAATGGGGATATTCAAGTTTTTTCTTTGATATTAATTCAAGTTACACTTTTTGAGCGTGGTGACCGATATAAAACAAATTTTAATACAGAAAAGGTATTTAATAGGTTTTAAAGGCCTGCAAGTCGAATGGGGATATTCAAGGTTTTTCTTTGATATTAATGAATAAGATAACAATAATGATAAGAAAACAAATTTTAATAGAGAAAAGGTATTTAATAGGTTTTAAAGGACTGCAAGTCGAATGGGGATATTCAAGTTTTTTCTTTGATATTAATTCAAGTTACACTTTTTGAGCGTGGTGACCGATAAGAAAACAAATTTTAATAGAGAAAAGGTATTTCAATAGGTTTTAAAGGCCTGCACGTCGAATGGGGATATTCAATTTTTTTCTTTGATATTAATTCAAGTTACCTTTATTGAGCGTGGTGGCCGATAAGAAAAGAAATTTTAATAGAGAAAAGGTATTTTAATAGGTTTTAAAGGCCTGCAAGTCGAATGGGGATATTCAAGTTTTATCTGATCTACTTTATACACAAATTTTACGAGTACAGCTATTCACTGTTGTACATAGATGATAGATACCTATACTCCTATATACTTTCTCACAAACAGCTGCTTACGTCCGATTTCGGAGCAGCTCGTCTCGATCCGTGCGAGCTTCGTACAGCCGAAGTCTACCGAAGTCTGCCGAACTGTGTTAGGTTTTTTTTTCGTTACGGAATTTTTCGATTCGGTCGCCGCGCTCAAAGCCCGCGATAAAAGCTATACAATAGCTTAAAAAACCCAATAAGTTTGTATTTTATTATTATTATAATTTTTTTTTTTAATGGCTGTTTTAAAGCGCATAATAGGAAATCACTTTTACACTTTTCTTGGCAAATATCTTCCTTTCTGTAGCAATGTTTCTAAAATATTTCAATAATTGTGTCTATAAGTTGCATAAGTTGATAATAAATGCTATGCAATAGCTTTATTGCATAGCATTTATTATCAACTTATGCAATTATAATTATTTATTTATTTTATTTATGCAGTATTTTTTTTTCTTTGATATTAATTCAAGTTTTTTCTTTGATATTAATTCAAGTTACACTTTTTGAGCGTGGTGACCGATAAGAAAACAATTTTTTTTCTTTTATTGAATAAATGAGAATATATCCGCAATGAGAATGTATCAAAAATATCCGCAATCTATTTGTAGGTATCGAAAACCTCGATGTACCAAATTTGAATGATCTAACTCTATTTTTTGAGAAAAGGTATTTTAATAGGTTTTTAAAGGCCTGCAAGTCGAATGGGGATATTCAAGTTTTTTCTTTGATATAATTTCAAGTTACACTTTTTGAGCGTGGTGACCGATAAGAAAACGAATTTTAATATAGAAAAGGTATTTAATAGGTTTTAAAGGCCTGCAAGTCGAATGGGGATATTCAAGTTTTTTCTTTGATATTAATTCAAGTTACACTTTTTGAGCGTGGTGACCGATAAGAAAAAAACTTTTAATAGAGAAAAGGTATTTAATAGGTTTTAAAGGCCTGCAAGTCGAATGGAGATATTCAAGTTTTTTCTTTGATATTAATTCAAGTTACACTTTTTGAGCGTGGTGACCGATATAAAACAAATTTTAATACAGAAAAGGTATTTAATAGGTTTTAAAGGCCTGCAAGTCGAATGGGGATATTGAAGGTTTTTCTTTGATATTAATGAATAAGATAACAATAATGATAAGAAAACAAATTTTAATAGAGAAAAGGTATTTAATAGGTTTTAAAGGACTGCAAGTCGAATGGGGATATTCAAGTTTTTTCTTTGATATTAATTCAAGTTACACTTTTTGAGCGTGGTGACCGATAAGAAAACAAATTTTAATAGAGAAAAGGTATTTCAATAGGTTTTAAAGGCCTGCACGTTGAATGGGGATATTCAATTTTTTTCTTTGATATTAATTCAAGTTACCTTTATTGAGCGTGGTGACCGATAAGAAAACAAATTTTAATAGAGAAAAGGTATTTAATAGGTTTTAAAGGCCTGCAAGTCGAATGGGGATATTCAAGTTTTTTCTTTGATATTAATTCAAATTACATTTTTTGAGCGTGGTGACCGATAAGAAAACAAATTTTAATAGAGAAAAGGTATTTCAATAGGTTTTAAAGGCCTGCACGTCGAATGGGGATATTCAATTTTTTTCTTTGATATTAATTCAAGTTACCTTTATTGAGCGTGGTGACCGATAAGAAAACAAATTTTAATAGAGAAAAGGTATTTAATAGGTTTTAAAGGCCTGCAAGTCGAATGGGGATATTCAAGTTTTTTCTTTGATATTAATTCAAATTACATTTTTTGAGCGTGGTGACCGATAAGAAAACAAATTTTAATAGAGAAAAGGTATTTAATAGGTTTTAAAGGCCTGCAAGTCGAATGGGGATATTCAAGTTTTTTCTTTGATATTAATGAATAAGATAACAATAATGATAAGAAAACAAATTTTAATTGAGAAAAGGTATTTTAATAGTTTTTAAAGGCCTGCAAGTCGAATAGGGATATTCAAGTTTTTTCTTTGATATTAATTCAAGTTACACTTTTTGAGCGTGGTGACCGATAAGAAAGCAAATTTTAATAGAGAAAAGATATTTAATACGTTTTAAAGGCCTGCAAATCGAATGGGAATATTCAAGTTATTTCTTTGATATTAATTCAAGTTACACTTTTTGAGCGTGGTGACTGATAAGAAAACGAATTTTAATATAGAAAAGGTATTTAATAGGTTTTAAAGGCCTGCAAGTCGAATGGGGATATTCAAGTTTTTTCTTTGATATTAATTCAAGTTACACTTTTTGAGCGTGGTGACCGATAAGAAACAAATTTTAATAGAGAAAAGGTATTTAATAGGTTTTAAAGGCCTGCAAGTCGAATGGGGATATTCAAGTTTTTTCTTTGATATTAATTCAAGTTACACTTTTTGAGCGTGGTGACCGATATAAAACAAATTTTAATACAGAAAAGGTATTTAATAGGTTTTAAAGGCCTGCAAGTCGAATGGGGATATTCAAGGTTTTTCTTTGATATTAATGAATAAGATAACAATAATGATAAGAAAACAAATTTTAATAGAGAAAAGGTATTTAATAGGTTTTAAAGGACTGCAAGTCGATTGGGGATATTCAAGTTTTTTCTTTGATATTAATTCAAATTACACTTTTTGAGCGTGGTGACCGATAAGAAAACAAATTTTAATAGAGAAAAGGTATTTCAATAGGTTTTAAAGGCCTGCACGTCGAATGGGGATATTCAATTTTTTTCTTTGATATTAATTCAAGTTACCTTTATTGAGCGTGGTGACCGATAAGAAAACAAATTTTAATAGAGAAAAGGTATTTAATAGGTTTTAAAGGTCTGCAAGTCGAATGGGGATATTCAAGTTTTTTCTTTGATATTAATTCAAATTACATTTTTTGAGCGTGGTGACCGATAAGAAAACAAATTTTAATAGAGAAAAGGTATTTAATAGGTTTTAAAGGCCTGCAAGTCGAATGGGGATATTCAAGTTTTTTCTTTGATATTAATGAATAAGATAACAATAATGATAAGAAAACAAATTTTAATAGAGAAAAGGTATTTTAATAGTTTTTAAAGGCCTGCAAGTCGAATAGGGATATTCAAGTTTTTTCTTTGATATTAATTCAAGTTACACTTTTTGAGCGTGGTGACCGATAAGAAAACAAATTTTAATAGAGAAAAGATATTTAATAGGTTTTAAAGGCCTGCAAGTCGAATGGGGATATTCAAGTTTTTTCTTTGATATTAATTCAAGTTACACTTTTTGAGCGTAGTGACCGATAAGAAAACGAATTCTAATAGAGAAAAGGTATTTAATAGGTTTTAAAGGCCTGCAAGTCGAATGGGGATATTCAAGTTTTTTCTTTGATATTAATTCAAGTTACACTTTTTGAGCGTGGTGACCGATAAGAAAACAAATTTTAATAGAGAAAAGGTATTTAATAGGTTTTAAAGGCCTGCAAGTCGAATGGGGATATTCAAGTTTTTTCTTTGATATTAATTCAAGTTACACTTTTTGAGCGTGGTGACCGATAAGAAAACGAATTTTAATAGAGAAAAGGTATTTAATAGGTTTTAAAGGCCTGCAAGTCGAATGGGGATATTCAAGTTTTTTCTTTGATATTAATTCAAGTTACACTTTTTGAGCGTGGTGACCGATAAGAAAAAAACTTTTAATAGAGAAAAGGTATTTAATAGGTTTTAAAGGCCTGCAAGTCGAATGGGGATATTCAAGTTTTTTCTTTGATATTAATGAATAAGATAACAATAATGATAAGATAACAATAATGATAAGAAAACAAATTTTAATAGAGAAAATGTCTTTTAATAGGTTTTAAAGGCCTGCAAGTCGAATGGGGATATTCAAGTGTTTTCTTTGATATTAATTCAAGTTACACTTTTTGAGCGTGGTGACCGATATAAAACAAATTTTGATAGAGAAAAAGTATTTAATAGGTTTTAAAGGCCTGCAAGTCGAATGGGGATATTCAAGGTTTTTCTTTGATATTAATGAATAAGATAACAATAATGATAAGATAACAGTATTGATAAGAAAACAAATTTTAATAGAGAAAAGGTATTTTAATAGGTTTTAAAGGCCTGCAAGTCGAATGGGGATATTCAAGTTTTTTCTTTGATATTAATTCAAGTTACACTTTTTGAGCGTGGTGACCGATAAGAAAACAAATTTTAATAGAGAAAAGGTATTTAATAGGTTTTGAAGGCCTGCAAGTCGAATGGGGATATTCAAGTTTTTTCTTTGATATTAATTCAAGTTACACTTTTTGAGCGTGGTGACCGATATAAAACAAATTTTAATACAGAAAAGGTATTTAATAGGTTTTAAAGGCCTGCAAGTCGAATGGGGATATTCAAGGTTTTTCTTTGATATTAATGAATAAGATAACAATAATGATAAGAAAACAAATTTTAATAGAGAAAAGGTATTTAATAGGTTTTAAAGGACTGCAAGTCGAATGGGGATATTCAAGTTTTTTCTTTGATATTAATTCAAGTTACACTTTTTGAGCGTGGTGACCGATAAGAAAACAAATTTTAATAGAGAAAAGGTATTTCAATAGGTTTTAAAGGCCTGCACGTCGAATGGGGATATTCAATTTTTTTCTTTGATATTAATTCAAGTTACCTTTATTGAGCGTGGTGGCCGATAAGAAAAGAAATTTTAATAGAGAAAAGGTATTTTAATAGGTTTTAAAGGCCTGCAAGTCGAATGGGGATATTCAAGTTTTATCTGATCTACTTTATACACAAATTTTACGAGTACAGCTATTCACTGTTGTACATAGATGATAGATACCTATACTCCTATATACTTTCTCACAAACAGCTGCTTACGTCCGATTTCGGAGCAGCTCGTCTCGATCCGTGCGAGCTTCGTACAGCCGAAGTCTACCGAAGTCTGCCGAACTGTGTTAGGTTTTTTTTTCGTTACGGAATTTTTCGATTCGGTCGCCGCGCTCAAAGCCCGCGATAAAAGCTATACAATAGCTTAAAAAACCCAATAAGTTTGTATTTTATTATTATTATAATTTTTTTTTTTAATGGCTGTTTTAAAGCGCATAATAGGAAATCACTTTTACACTTTTCTTGGCAAATATCTTCCTTTCTGTAGCAATGTTTCTAAAATATTTCAATAATTGTGTCTATATGTACATTTTAAATTACATAAATGGAAAAGAAACAGAGTATATTTTTCGAGATGGAAAATAGATAAGTATTTCTTTAAAATACATGTAATTTAGGAAAAAATGATTAAATAAATAAAAATATACTGTACTTATATACATGTATAAATATAAATTTATCACATAACAGTCAGAATATATATAAAATTTCTAACATAGAAGTAGTTTTAAGTGTGAATGAGGAATTTAAAAAAGGAACCTTGTTATACTTTAAAGTATGATTCAAAGCATTTGTGTATTTATTTTATTTGGAAAACTGCCTATGTGTATTCTATTCTCGTATGATATTTCCTTTTGATAAAAAAATATTTTACTACTGAAAGGATTGCAAAATATTTTAGACTTGTTCAAATATACTTTTGTAAATAAGCACATAAAATAAAATCCCAATTGGGTTGCATTTTATTAACTATTTTTGTGACGAAAATATGTGTTTTTCAGAGTGTATAAAACAAAATCACATTTCCACTTTCTTTTATTATTATTATTAATAAACATATTTTTTTTATAACAACACTTTTTAAATTGTTTCAATAATTTCGTGTATATACAGGATAAATTTCCCAAACGGAATAAAATAGAACATTTTGTCGAAAAGGAAAATATGTATTTCTTTATTGAAGAATTATTGGCATTTGTTTTATATGGTTAACATCTAAGATTTTTTATTTACTCTTACATTTTGTCTTTAACAGTATTTACCTTTTTATTTATTTATTTTTTCTCCATTGATTAAAATTTAACGCAATTGTATGATTGATTTTAAACCCTTAAAAGTATCCCTTTTTTTACCATTCTTCAGTAAAACTTTAAGAGTATGACTTTTCTTATTTAAAAACTATTATTTCTTATTTAAAATCTAGAAGTATTGTTATTTAAATATGTATTTGGAATACTTTATAATTTATTGTTTAAGATTTTCTGTAATTTATCTTCAAAACATAAGATTAATCAATTGAAAAGAATGTGGGATATTAAATAACAAAAATTATATGTATATATATATGTGTGTGTGTGTGTGTGTGTGTGTGTGTGTATAAGGGTGTCCCATAAGTCTGTAGACATTTTAAAAATTCATAACTATTGAATGAATTAATGGAATTGAGCGCGGTTTGCAAAAAAAAAATCATTCTCGCGAAGTTTTTTCTTTTCTTTTTTTTTTTTTTTTTTTTTCCTCTGTATAGAAAAAAATATAATTAAATTTTTGTCTAAGACAGTTTGACAAATAGTTAAATTTTTTGCGCGGATGTAAAAGAAAAATATGCAAATGAAAGTCCTATAAATTGCGCAATTTTGGGATTAGAACAGTTTATTTATTACTTTCCCTCCTACTTGTGCGTGCATGAAGTTTTAATTGCGATGCTGACTCAGTGGATAAGTCGTTATTGGTGAAGATGTTATCCCTCAGGTAAGAATCGCCGACTGAAGCTACAGTTAGCAGTGTTATATTTCGTTAGCAAATTGTAATTTGTGGTGAAGACGGCCACATAGAATAGGATTTATATGCCTGTAAACAACAGCATGCGAATAAGTACAGTTTTTTATGAAAATGTGTGATCTCGTCACGCATAACGCCCTCTATTGATAATTAGCTTAATTATTATTTTTTCTTTACAAAAAAAAAAAAAAAAAAAAAAAAAAAAAAAGACGAGAAGGAATTTTTCACAAACTGCATTCCATATTCATTAGTTATGAATATTTAAAATGTCTACAAACTGTATATACAGGGTACAAAACAAAATCTTTAGGTGGCCTTTACCTCTGCAACTATTAGTCTTTTTGGTGCATACAAATAAAAAACGCTTAAAGTTTAGCATTTTTTATGCTTGTTTTTAATTTCAAAATTAAATCTTGTGAAAATTGCATAAATTGAACTTTCATGGCCTTTTTATTCATATTTAGTAAACATTGGCGTTCATTCTAATAAACTTAACATAAAAATATATCGATATATCTAGCTTTAAAGTTTAAGAATTTTTTTCCTTTTTTTTTTTTTTTTTTTTTTTTTTTGAGGGGGGGGGGGAGTGCTTCATTATTAGGTGCCTCAATATAGGATTCCTTAATACACTAAATTTTTTCTGTTTATATGTCTTTAAAATTTTTCCTTAAGTAATTAGAAAAATATGTTGTTGAAATACATTTTTCTTTCATAATGCAGTCAATAAAATGTTAAACGAAGGAGAAAGTGGCAATATTTTAAGTTAACAAATATTCATATTGGATTTATGCTAATTTTAAAAACTAAATGACAATACACAAATTTAATTAAATTTAAAACCTCCCTTCGTAAACTGATGTACAAATATAAAAATCGAAAATTTTTTATCATATTTTTTGTATCAAGTTTATAAAAAGTTTTAAAACATGATCTTAATAACAAAAGAATAAAGTTTCATAGTTCTATCTTTATTATTTTTGGAGATAGGATAGCCAGAAAATTTTCCACATACGTACATACATACACACTGACCAATTGCCAAAAACTACTTTTTTGGGCTCAAAAGAAATTTAAAACAAAAAATCAGTATCGAATTTTTGGACCGCGTACAATACTTCCATTACCTACTGTAGTAATGTAATGGAAGTAATATACACTGTTAAAAAAATGCAGAAAAAATACAGAAATTCTCTGTAATTTCAGAAAAAAAGTCGTAAAATACGTTTTGTCTACGTAATTTTTCCGTAATTTACGCCTTTTTTTCTGAAATTACAGAGAATTTCTGTATTTTTTCTGCATTTTTTTTAACAGTGTAGGACAATTTTATATAGAATCCTAAAATGATTTTAATTAAAAATAGTATCATGTTTAATGTTTCCTAGCTTTTGTAAAATGGTTTTCAATTACATAAATAAGAAAACAAAAAGTAAACAATGTAATTTGTTATAATTCATTTAAATGAACTATTTTACATACCAAAATTACATAAAAATAAATGTAAAAATAACTATATTTATTTTTAAAGAGCACTAATGTTATAAGTTTTCAGGAAAGATGCATATTTATCTTTTCTTATCTATATATATGATACAGAAAGTTTTTTTTTTTTTTTTTTTTTTAATCAAATTTTCGATAGTGGTTTTTTGTTATATTTACACGTTTAAGGTCCCCTGAATCCAAAAATCATGTTTTTAGCGATTGGTCTGTGTGCTGTCTGTGTATGTGTGTGTGTCTATCTGTTATCACCATATCTCAAGAATAAAAAAATAGCAGAATGTCTAAATTTGGTTTCCTTAACATGTGTCATATAGGGATGCTACACTGAACTTTTCGTTGATATCAAGCAAATGTTTCGTTTACAAGGAAACCCAAGAGAATTCAAATACGTTACGACTAGGGCGGAAATTGCAGGTAAGTAGAATTTAACGTCTATAGACAGCACTAAACCAAATGAAACGAATATATATATATACTATATGCGTAAAAACATGTTTCATTAAGAAAATGGTATATAAATCATTAGCTGTTCGTTTATAGGGCTGCACAAAAAAACTAGATTATAGTACGACAATACTTAAAAATTGATGGAAGTGTACTTCAGGTTGTGCCGTGTGTTATTAATATAGGATTATACTTATGTGCATTATGTGATGTGTACATAATCTTCAGAAGATATACTGAGTTGCCATTGTCAAAGTCATGACATTATTTTTTATTGCTAGCGGAAGTGCTTCCCAATAATATTTTACCATGTCTGAGAAAGCTGCTCGTGAATTGAAATTAATTTCTCATAGACATATGATAAATAATGTATTTTTTCAGCTAAATCTTTATCGCTTTTTTTTCTCTTTTTGTAAATTTACATGTTTTGAGGCTTCTTGAATGCCAAAGTCAAGTTTTTAACCTTTGAGCTTTGTCTGTGTCTCTCAGAGAAATTAAAAACTAATCGTTTCAGTAGATCCAAGTGTTGTATTTTGAAGTTAATACGTTTGTTACTAGAAAACTTGATCAAGATTGATAAGTTTCAAGAAATGTTGCGTGTGAAAGGTGTCTGAATAATTTTAAATGAACTCTTGAATTTAATAACTGATTTGAATTTTACATAAATGTAGATACAATAATGAAGCGGGGAGTTGAGGGGAGCAGTAGCCCCCTCACACAGAATTATTTGTCAAATAAAGCTGTTCCGAAGCCTAATTTGAATTGTGTAGGTTTACATAACATCATTAGCTTACCCCTTATTCTCCAAGCTGTATTAATAGCATTAAATTTCAGGATAAGAGAAAGTGGTTTGAGTGGCATACCAGGCTATTTTTTTTCATAAATCAATAAAAAACCTTAAAAATATGCATATATATATATATATATAAAGTATTCAATTCGCGTTAATTTCTTGCAAACTCAACTATACATTTAAATTTATACCTTAGAAAACAAAAATGTTATAAAAGAAAATTATATTTTACTAATCGAATTTTAAAATCTATTTTATTCTGTTTATGCATACATACACACATACATTCACATATATATGTTACTGTTAATAGTAATATTCATAATAAAATCAGTTTAACAGCGAAATACTTTTTATTTATGTATATATATATATATATCAAAGAAAAATTAAAGAAAAATCTGTTTTTTGATTAAAATTGGAGGGAAGCATTTTATTATTTTACCTCATTAATATTATTTTTTTTCATTTCATTACGCTAAAAACAAATTTATAAGAAACATTTTCTTCTCTCATATTTCAAGCTAATAAACTAAATTTAATTAAGTTTGTTAAACTTTTATTTTCTCCGTGAAAAAAAAGTTTTAACGAATGCTTATGATATCTTAATGAATAAAATTCGTGGAAGTAGAAGAGTATTAATTAATTGTAAAATGTGGTTACGAAAAAAAAACAAATACGGTGCATTTCTAATTGATATATTGATCCCTCTTTTAAGATATTAATATTTTCATTAATTTATTTTTATTACATTTTCATCAAAAATGTAATGAAATACCATGAAAAAATGAATTCGTAACAATAATAATAAAATTATCACTGATGTAGAGTATATCCATTAAATAATCTGTTTCTTTCATTCATTTTCTTTCTTTTTACTTTCATTGCCAGACTACCGTCAGTAATTGGAGTATATTCTTCGATAAAAAAAATCGATATTGATTTTTCACCTTATTTACATGTTTTAAAGTCACCTCAGTCCAAAAACTTTGTTTAGGCAATAGGGCAGTGTGTGCGTGTGTGAATGAGTGTATGTGTGTGGGGAATCTTCTGACTAGCATATGTGGTTACTACAGGAATTATGTGGTTACTACAGGAATATTAACAGTCATCCTGATTAGGTAAGTCAGTTCCAGATCTGTAAAATCTGCGTTTAAAAAACGGCTTTCTCTTTTTTTTCTTTTTTTTACTCACTATGTAAATTTTTTTATATGTTTTCACACATGTATCAGATTTCTCTTCCAAGAAAATTGTTAGGTGTCTAATTTGTTAGGTCAGTTTTGTGTCGTCTGACAAGATTATCTACAAAAGGCACTTAATATTGGGTAATGGAAGTTGTGTGGTTGTCATACACCAGATCTTTTCTTTGATTAAATTTTACCTTTATCTTTATCTGTATACTTATTTTGTAATCTAGTTATAAAATAACTTTCTTTTTAGTCCAGTGCAAAAACTGTAATTAAGAAAATATTAAAATTTTGCTCTTCTTTAACACACTCATGGGATTTTAAGGCTGCATTCTTTTACAGATTGTTTTTGTACACTCCTCTGACCTTTTATTTTAATATATAATTATACATTACTAGTATCGAACAGTGGTCGAAACGTTTTCTGCGAAACAGATCAAAGGAAAGTAATTGCTTTCTTGTAAACGGAAATAAATTGCAACACAGCAGCAACACTTGTCGGCCGATGTCCATCCAAATTAAACAGCATAGTTTTACATAATGTCCGTATCATATATCATGTTTGGTGAGTTTATACACTACAGAAGTTGAGATATAGCCTTGAATTAAATGGGGTGATTCATAACATAATCGCGTCACCTATTGGGAGCTATATTACAACAGCTAATAAGAACCAATTTAAATCAAGGTCTAACCAATTATCAATCGTTCTTAAATTCCTCCCATTGGTTCATGAGAGACTACGAAATTTCCCTAACACATCATACACACACAGACAAATAGTCATTTTCTAAAAATGAACAAATCATGCTTAAGACATCTCAAAACGTGTAAATTTACCAAAAACCAGAAGTTAAAAATATTCACAAATCCAACACTTCCTTCTATATCATTTATATGACAGCGTCACCTACCGATTAACATTAACAAAAATAATTAATATTCAGTCGTGTTCAAATAAGTGTCAATTTCAGTTAGTTGAAATGCATTATGCATTAATTGAAATATATGTCTTTAAATTAGAGCTGACGTAAATCACAAAAAAATGGGAGGGGGGGGAGGGAGAGAAAAAGAAAAAGGAAACAAAAAAAAAAAAAAAAATTAGGTCATGAAAAAATTATTAAAAAAAATAGAACTTTCTTAAATCCTTTTATAATTTACATATATGCTCGATAGTATAAAGCTTCGATCTACCACTCACTCACTCATTGTCCTTTTTACCACTCTAATAGTCGTTGACTTTTAGAATGAAAAATCTGTAGTCGAGAGTTTAAGAATGCTTCATAAATAAAAATTACTTTGTCCATCGTTTTATTTGAAGTTTAAGTAACTGCCAGATTTAACAACTTTATTCTTTAGGAATTTTTTAACACAAAATAATATGGTGTGTCACTCTCACGAGTTTCTCTTACCCTGAAATTTAAAACTATAAATACAGGTTTGAGATTAAGAGGTAAGATAATGAGTACTGTTATGTAAACTTATGTTAAACAATTCAAATTAGGCTTCGGAAGAGTTTTATATGATAATTAGTTCTGTGTGAGGGGGGCTACCGCCCCCCTCAACCCTCCGTTCCATGATTGCACCTACATTTATATAGAATTTAATTCTGTTATTAAAAAAAAAAAATCTGTTTTTAAAAAATTATTTATTAAAATTATTTATTAAAATTATCTTTTACGATAATGCAGACGATTTCCATATTAGAGAAGAAGTATAACACTAAATTTAAAAAAAAAAAAAAAAAAAAAAAAAAAGTTGAATTTATTCTCAATTCTCAATATTACATTTAAAAAATAAATAAATAAATAAAATATATATATATATATATATATATATATATGTGTGTGTGTGTGTGTGTGTGTTAAAAATGAAAAAAAATCATAACTTTATTTTAAATTATCGCAGATCGATGGTTCAACCATTTTTAAAGGTATTGGCGAGCTCTTTTAAAAGATACCCATCATGAAAATTTACTCCCCTCATGGAGGGACAATGACTAATTTAGATAATTTGAAAATATCTCACCCCAGAATAGTAGAAGTTAGACGGATGCACTCCTTTACGTAGATACCGTGACTTTCCAACAGATTTGTGGATTCCCGGCCGAATCAGTTTTCCATTCACAAATACTCGCACTGAAGCCTAACAACACTCATCAAACTGCTTAACTTAAGCACCACTTAATCTCAACTACTGAAATATAAGTTTATCCAGAATCTGACTTTAGATATCGTCGTCGACAGACGTCGGACAAGACTGCATTACACCACTACACCACTTCTTTTGCGAAAACCATCTCCATCTTATACTACTTTCTACCCACTTCCTTTCTCTTCATTTCAATCAAACTTTTAAAATCGCTTTCAATTCATCTACCTCTTGCAAATTAATTCCTTCGTTGCAGCACCATGTCGACACAAAACTAAACCGACCTAAAATTTCGCCAAGTCACTGGTGCGAAGCGATTCAACCATCCCAACCTAATATTTTGCTGGATCCAGCTTAATTTCAAACAAACTGCGGTGACCTTCTACAGTCTCAACCTCACAAACACAATATAAGATAATAGGATAAATAAACACAGGATAAGCCTAGATAATAAACTCAGGCGCTAGATAAATAAACACAGGAAAAGTCCTCGACGGGCAGAATGCCAAAAGGAATAGTGAAATAGATATCTCACTTTTACACGAGTGGAAAATTCTTAAATATTCAAAGTATTTCGAAAAGCATTTAAGAACAATATTTTGTGCATTACTTAGATTTTTCTAGTGTGTTCTATGACATTTTTTTTAACTGTTCTTTGACTTTTGGTTAGAATGTCATGCTGATAACGCGTTGGTCGTGGTTTCGATCCTCGAAGCCCACGTGCAATTTTTTTTTTCTTAGATAATTAAAAAAAAATGTCAGTATCTAAAGGAAAATCTTTTGTTGTCTACACAGTATCCTAAGAAATTTTTATTAGATTTTAAGGAACTTTATTTATAACAAAAAAGCACAAAATAAAAATTTAAGTAAAAAATCACTTTTTAAGATTAGAAGCTTTTTATTGCGAAAACTTACAAAGCATTAAAAAAAATTATTGAGGTAATAACATGCTATAAAGAAATTGAAGTTTTAACACTAATGAAATTTTAGAGAAAAATATAGATATTTCCTTTTGCAAGAGATGAAAATTTTTAAATATTCAAAATATTTTAAAAAGCTTTCGAGACCTTTGAAATTTATAGCTTAACGAATAATTATACAAAAATTAATAACTAAGAATATTGGTCTCGAATGCTTTTTAAAATATTTTGAGTATTTAAAAATTTTCATCTCTTGCAAAAGGGAAATAGGGTAGGTGCTCCAGTGATTGGCATGCTCCAGTAATTGATATCTATCCCGAAATAATTAATAAATAAGAAAAAAATATATTTTACATATAAGATTTTTAACATTTTGTATCAAACACTGGAGCACAGGGTGCTAATAACTGGTAAAATGAATAACTAGCAGTGTTAAACACTGGAACATAGGGGGTCAGTTACTGATAAAATGAAAAACTGGCAGTGTCAATTACTGGAACATTGAGTGGGTGTCAAAAAAAATTCAAAGGAAAACATAGGTGTCAAAGGGAAATATCAGCATTTTTCTCTAAAATTTCATTAGTGTTAAAACTTTCATTTCTTTATAGTGTGTCTTTACCTCAATAATTTTTTATTTTATGCTTTGTAGGGCTTCACAATAAAAAGCTTCTTATCTTAAAAAATGATTTTTTACTTAAATTTTTATTTTATGCTTTTCAGAGCTCCACAATAAAAAACTTCTACTGTTAAAAAACGTTTTTTTACTTAAATTTTTATTAGATATCCATTTATTAAATTGAATATAATTGCTTATAATGCTAAAATGTAATTGCTTAAAGCTCGTAATATTTACTTATATTCTTTCTTAGACATTTTGCATTTGATCAAAAATTATTCAAACAATTTTGCATTTAATATGTTTGAAAGGAAGGCAGAAACTTATTATTATTTTTTGCCTTTAAAATTTTGTTTAAACTTTACATGGTTTGTATTTATTACCTCTCACGTCTGATAAAATTAATAGAATGATCATAGTAACATTCAGGGAATTAAATCGTAAACTTCACAGATTTTTTTTTTTAATTGTGTAGTTAAAATATTTTAATAAGCTACTTTTTTAAAGATTATTAAATTGAATTTTTAATTAAACATCAACTAGTAGTAATTTAGAGTATTTTAGCATATGCATATTTTAAATTTTGCATTTTATATTTAAACAATTTATAATTAGATCGTAATTCGATAGAGGAAAAATAATTCTGATTTAAATATTAAAAGCAAAAACTGTTTTATTTAAGAGACAAAAAATTTAAGTTAAAATACATTTAAAAAACAAAAAATACATATAAAAACACTTAAAATCTAGACGTTTCGAAACCCGTCCGGGTTTCCTCATCAGTAATTACAACACAATATGCAAACATTACATGAACAATCAAGGAATTTAAAGGAGTACCGAATATTGAGGAGCCAGTGCGCATGCTTCATTGATAGCGTGGAGATGCTTGGCAGTGTGCCAGCTCTCAAGGAAAATACGCGATTTATAATCATGAAAACCAGAATTTAGAATTTTTATATTATCGAAGTCAAGAATGTGATCGGTTTCTATTGAATAGATTACAATTTTAAAATTTTGGTTGCAATTTTTAAAAGATCGTCTGTGCTCAGTTTCACCTATATAAACATATTTGCAATTTTTACAAGGAATTAAATATATTACTCCAGTTAAATCCAGAGAAGAGGTTATGGGTTTAAAGTTAAAAAGGACGTTTTTTAATTGTTTAATTGGCCGGAAAGCAGTATAAATAATATGTGGTTTAAGTAATTTAGAAATAAATTCTGAAGGAAAACCAAAATATGGCATAGAAATATAATTGTTCTTATTAATGTATGCATAATGTAAACATATTATCTTATAAATATGTTTATTAACCGTATTATTACAAAAATAAGAGAAACGTATATGAAAGATACTTCAAAAATAATGTGGTTTATTGTTCTCGCTTGTTTAATTGTACCCTATACAATTTTATGCTAAATTGCAATAATCCTCATTTATTATTTTCTCCGTCATAGCATTATATTTACATTAATACCAATACATTACAACTGAATTACCTGAAAGATGACTCTTTTTATTATTTATTTATTTACTTATTATTTTGTAAATCTTTTTTTTTTTTTATCCCGAAGGAATTACAGACAAGTAACGAAAAATAATCAAACATTTAAATCTGCTAAAATCTTTCATATTTGCATCTGAAAATATTTTTTGCTATATATTTCAATACATATTGCCTTGGAGATTTCTAGATAGTTGGATCTCATGCGCGTTAAATATATTTGTAAGCTATTCTGAGAGAAAAATTAAATGTCATGCCTTCAACATAGGTTTTGTATCAAATGTAACTAATAGTGCTGAGTATGTATCGTTTATTTAATTTTTAAACAAAAGAAAACAGGTTAAATTTCTTTAAAATATGAGATATAAAAGAAGAGTTTTTCACACACATACACACAAATATTAACAATTATTCAAAAATTATTCAAAAATAAGAATTTCATAAATGTAATATAAGGTTATATATTTATTTTTAAAAACTTATTTCCTGGTTAAAATTATAATTTCAATAAGAAGTCATTTTAATAATTCTTATTAAACAAATTTATTTTTAGAGTATTTCACATATTACTTTCACATTTCATACTCCATTTTTTCCCCTCTCTACAAAAGTTTTATTGCAATATTTTAGATGCTAATGAAAACATGATGATCAACAATTTTAATCCGCAATTATTTAGATAAAGGTTGTTGTATATCAATATTTAAAACTTTTTTTTCTAGAAAACACTTTGCTTATTAATTCATTAAATGAATGAAATATATTAAATTTCATCATGTTTAAATAATTTAAATCCAGATCCCCCTCTAAGACCCTCATCTACAATTTTTCCTTTTTTTTCTCTCAACAAATTTATCCATACTAATGATTTTATTTTATTTTATTTTATTTTATTTTATTTATCTATTTATTTATTTATTTTGCCTTTACTACATCGTCCCTAAAAAGCACTGGATGTTTTACATCTCTGAAATACTTCCGTAGATTTTTTGCAGTTAATTTGTTTTTCGAGTCTTGCTGAATTTTCTGACTGTAGCTACGTTCCAGAATCGGGATTTGAATACTATGCATACATATAATTTCCATTCTGACTAAAGGTGTTAGAAAAAAAGTTATCCGAGATTTATTATTATGCAGAAGATATGGATACTAACAGGAACAGAAAGGACCCAACAGCGAGCATTGCTAACTTTTCGGTATAGAAACCTCAACCCGTTGGGTTTCTAGCCCCCCCCCCTTCCCGAGGAAGGTCAGAACATCCAAGATCCTCAGGGGAACCATGGACCTAATATATATATATATATATATATATTAGTCTTGAGATAAATAAGATACAGAGTACTATTGCGTGAGTGTTTCTGCACATCGGCTATGGGAAGTTGGGATTGGTTACATAAAGAAGAAATGCTGATTGTAGGCAGAATGATGAAGGGGTGAACATAGAAATTGAGAATAATATTTAGTGATGCCAGCAGACATCCAGTATGTTGTTATTTACGTATCGTATAAAGCATAGTTGATGTTTACAAAGTATATAGAAATAATGCTCGAAGCCTTCACGCATTATAAAAAATAGAAAGTACAAAAACATGTAAGGAAAATACACGGAGACATGAGTTTATTTAATACTAGCAGACCCGGCCACGCGTTGCTGTGACTAAGTTATACGTTGAGTTATACGGCTGTAAACTATTTAGTACAGTCAAATTATTATTTACGAACGAAGACGAAAACGTTGTAGCCGATGTAAAAATCCACAGGGTTGAGATTTGAAACTTAGGTCAAAATTTGGAAGCGATTGATAAAAATTTTCGTAGTGTTGATATTAAGCACAAATTAATTTTATTGTAGGGTCCTATAAATTTTAATGGAGAAGTGATATATATTATTTCTAATGCTACTTTGGATAAAATTGCTAAAATGACTAATATATAAATTAAATTCTATTAAAATTCTATTAAAATAAAAGTATAAAAGAAACAGACGATTTTAAAATCAATTTTTATGGAGGAGTGAAATATAATATATGCTATAATGGATAATTTTACTATAAAATGACCTCATCATTTTAAATATTTTAAAGAGGGCAACAGCTGTAGTTATGAAAAGGAAAACAATAAGGCTAAACCAGAAAAATAAGTAAATTTGATAAATATTTTAAAACTTTAAAATTGGAAATCTTATGAAATATTGGACATTTAAAGTAAATACATGTATCATTTTAAATAGAAAAAGATTTTGGAAAAGTTTAGTGTATTTTAACGAAGTGATGAGAAGTTTTTGAGTATGTTAAAATTTTAATAGTAAATTCAAGTTAATAAAGATGGGAAACATTGAGGATTAAGATAAGAATAATTAAAAAAAAAAAAAAAACTTTTTATATACCATGGTTTTAAATTTTAATATACTAATAATATACTAATTAAAAGGGAAATGATAAATATTCTATCCGCGTTTGTAATGATCGATAGATGGCACTTTCTCAACTGCAGTTGTTAGTAAATTATAATAGCCACGTGCATTTATTATTGTTCTTTCTTGTTGTTCTATCATTGTTTCAGCGTGAAAGCTATCAGTGGTGTGATAATTTCACCTTAGCCCGCCAGAGGGCGAGCATTTCATTACAATCGCGGATCATAGTTTGAAGTCAAATTTGTTTTCAAATGTCTAAATAAAATATCTGATGTAAGATACTAATATTTTGCAGCGGAATAGATTTCATTTCTGTCATTCTTGGCGAAAAAAAAAGAATATCGCCAAATTATCTGGCAAAAATATTTAATTCCTTTCAAAAATCATGGTTATTTTAACAACTTATATTAAAAGAGTAATGAATAATATGAAACAATATTTCGTACAATACATATTACATGTCATACATACGTACAATGAATAATACATATTACATTTCGTACAATGTATACATCTGGCATGTATATTTTAGTGTTACGCTTTTGATCGCCAAATAATAATAATAATAATAAAAAAGCCAAGGGCGACAGAGTTTTGAAATTTAAAATTAAAATTTTGTCAATTTGACAGCAAAATAATTCAATCTAACACCTTCGATAACTAATACATATCTATACCCAAATATAAGGATCGGGAAATAAATTTCCTCCATATTTAATAATTTCTTACAAAAAATCCAGTGGGCAATTAGCATAGGAAATCTTTTTCTTGGCTGCACAGACGGTCAGTGAGTCACACTTCGCTTGCGTATAGAACTCATAGATATAGTATAACATATATAGAATAGAGTGATCATTGGGGAGAAAAAAGTTATTCCTTTTCATTTGGGAAAAGACGACGTTTTTACCAAAATATGGCCGTCTTTCCCAGAGTGAATACACACGGGAATACATACTAATATTTTAGCAAATAAAATTTATGAATAATTTATTTGCTAAAGGGGAATGAAAGACTCCAGATACAGTTTCAAATTCATATTTCTTTCTTTCTTTTCTTTTTTTTTTTTTTTTTTTTTTTTTTTTTTCAATACCACTTAATGGCTGTTTCCAAAGCTTTTATTATTTTTTTTTTTTTTTTCGGCATCAAAAATCTTTGTACGATAACATGGGTATGAGAGATCTATATATATTACTATATCTATGATAGAACTACATTAGCACTTTATCAATGTGTATAAAATCTTTAAATTGATTTTCGTCTTTTTATCTTTAATTTGATCGTCTTTATCTTTAATTTGATCGTCTTTATCTTTAATTTGATCGTCAATTTTCGTGAGATGCATAATTTAACTTTTTATAATTTTTTAACGTTCACGTTTGATTAAATGTATTTATTTTTATGTCGAAAGAAAATGAACTCGTATTTTTTATTTTTATTTTTATTTTTATTTATTTAATTTTTTTTTTTTTTTTTTGGCAACAATTAAATTAATGGAACTCACAGATATTTTGGAGCAACTTTTATAAAGGTCTATAATTAACAAATAATTGCAATAAAACAATATTTTGACAATAAATTGAGATAAAAACTATCCTATCTCTCAAGTTGGACCAAACTGCACATAGTGTGCAAAATTTCATTAAAATCGGTTCCTTAGTTTAGGAGTTTACCCCGGACAAACATCGTGACACGTAATTTATATATATATACAGATACCCAAATATCGGAATTAAAATCGGCAGATAATTTCAGTTATTTTTTAATAATTTTTTACAAAAAATTCAATGGACAATTAACATAGAAAATCTTTTACATGGCTCCATGGACAGACAGTGACGTCATCACTTCGCGTGCGTATAGTGATGCTACATTATACAAATTACTGTGTCTATGGTTTTATTTGAGCTTTATGAAATTGCCAGATTTAACAACTTTCTACTTTTAGGTATTTTTTAATGTGAAGGAATACGTGTATAAAAGGGAAAAATGGGGGAAAATGCATAAAAAATAAATGTATGTTTAAATACCTTCTTGACATCGTAAGAAAATAACATTTGTATTCGCACCTTCCGGCTAATCATACCTTTCGAATGATACCATTTTCAACCCTCTACTCCCATAATTAATATGTTAAAAAGGGACAACAAATTTTATGCTTGCCTATTAATATATAGATTCACAGAAAACGTTTGTATGGGAAATAGAAAAGGGCTGTTTTTAGGGTTTTCCCGGAAATTATTCGATTTTTTCTCGCCTTTTAAACCTTCCCTAGACCTCCACGAACATTTCAAGACTAAGATAAGATAAATCCGTTCAGCCGTTCTCGAGTTTTAGTGAGACTAACGAACAGCAATTCATTTTTATATATATAGATTTATTTTCTATATCTGAAAAGAGGGATTTAAGTTTGTTGCAATTAGTTTTTATGTTATGGTAGTTAGTTTTTATATTATTGTAGTTAGTCAGATATGGATACAAAAAAATCGCATTGAATACAGGTATAGATGAAACTCCGTTGCTTATCGAATCATTTAAACCCTTCTCGTATAAAATTGAAAGGATTCTGCTAATTAAAAATTAGCAGGCTCTAGCAATTTTTACCTAACTTTTAAACTGATGTTTCAGTAATTTTATTACGAATATTTTACCATCGTTAAGTAATATTATTTTAACAAGAGATGTTTCGTTACGCGATGTAATTTAAGCTTTGCTTTTTGTTTATTTTCGTTTTTTTTACTTATTTACTTTATTAAAAAATTACCAGGTTATTATAATTTTCAATATTAGTTAGTGAACTAAATGCTTTAAGTGTTTTTTAAAGAATACTTTAATGATTCACACAGTTGTAGAAGAAAAATAAAACTTAGAAGCAGTTAGTAAAAAAAAGGAGTTGTAAAATTTTATGTTTTATATTCATATATATATATATATATATATATATATAAATGTGTCTATTGTAGTTTAACGCAGTAACACTGGTAATGATTTATTCCAGTGCAGAATGAAAACGTTACTATAATGCAGTGTGGATTTGATAATGTGCATATGTATGTCTTATACAGATTGTGATGATCAGATTATTAGATTTTTTGTTATTATTATTATTTATTTATTTATTTAATTTATTTATTTTTTAATATTTTTTGCAGTTTTTAAAGAATTACGGGAAATAATAACCATGAGCTTCAGATTTGCAATGAATATTCTTAAAAGGTGCTTATGTAGCAATTTTGAAGAAAATCGTTAGACGAGTTTTTGAGATAGTGATTTTCGTACCATTTTCTATTCTCGTCAAAACTCGCTAAAATCGTTTGTTCAACGGAAACAAACAATTGCATAGGAATGAATTTTTAAAGGGCTGCTAATAACGCAACTTTGAAGAAAATCTGTCATAACGTTTTTTAGGAAACCGACTTATGAGACCGAACGTTATTTTACGTCTTACATATTCAGAACGTCCATCAGTTTTCCTAAAGTAACCAACTAATACAGATAAAAGGACACCTAAATGGCGGTTTACATAGCAACCTTCAAGAAAATCGTCAGAGCCATTTTTGAGATATGGATTTACAACCTCACCCCTCCCTGGCTTTCTATGTTCCACGTCTAGTTTATCGTCATAATTATGAAGATTCGTCATCCTGTTTTCTAGTTTTTCATTATACTATAGGTATTCGCAAAAATTTTCGACCTTGTCTTTTTTTTTTTTTTTTTTTAACATTTTTTGACAGTTTACACTGAGAGAAAAATGTATACTAATTTTCTCTGGAACGGAAAAGTAGTCATTTTCTGAATTTCTAAACTAGAAATATAGATTTCCGAGTTAGGCGTATAAGGTAAATTATTAACCTGGATGGACGAAATGATCGAGAATTTCTAGTCTAATTTTCTAGATGGTGAAGCAATATTATATATATTATAAGTATAATAAATACTTTGTATTGCGAGAAATTCTCACTTAATTTCGTAGAATTGGATCATAAAGCAAAAATCTAGTTGCTGAAACGCGTCTTTTGTATTCGTATTTATTTGCAGAAATTTTCAAATAATTTTGACCACGATAATACAGAAGACTCTCTAGAATTCTAATAGAGGACTTTAGAGCTCACCAGCAAAAGGAAGTAGAATTTATAAAGGTGACATGGAAATGTTTTTATTAGAGACACAATTTAATTTCTAGACGATAGTCAAAGATTTTTTTTTTTTTTTTTCATATTAGGAGTTAGGAATCCGAAATTCACAAAATTGATTTGGAGTCCATTGGTTAGACAGATTGTTAGCAAGCTAGACTGTGTGCACGATATCACAAGAACAAGTGAATGTACCATGGCCGGAAATGTTTTAAAATATCACCCATGATACTGTTAAGAACTCTATTGTTTTTCAACATTCTATTGGGTAAACTTAATAGGTTATTCTAAATTTACGATTTTCTTAACATAGCAGAATATAGCAAAATTTTTATTAAACGTGGAAACCTATTAAAATAAAATATTTTATCATAATGATACCAGACTAGCATTAAACTATTATTTAGGGTATTTTCATGGAACATAATTAACTATGAACATTCTACTTCGAAAGAACTTCGATGAAAACTTCGAAGATTATTCGAAAGTTACGAATTTCTTAACATAGCAGAAAAAGTCAAAATCACGCATGAACTTCATTGTTGATGGCTATTTTCATATAATGATGTCAGATCGCCTTTGAAATATGTTTTATCATACTGGCATAAGCATCATTAACTACCAAAATTCTAGTTTGTATGTAACTTTTTCAAAATTAATGTTTTTCTTAACATGTCAGAGTAAGGCAAAATTTAGCTTAAACATTTATCATGAAGAACGTTTTCATGGTAAAGATGTCACATCATTTTTAAAATATCATTTATAATACTGGCTTGAATATGATTGACAACGAATATTCTAATTTGAAAACGTCATAAGATATAACGTCATAAGATATACGAAAATTAACACGTCAGAGTAAAACAATATTTCACATAAGCGTGCATTATAGAGATCATTGCATTGGAAATAGTATAAAAAGAACTGCATGAAAACTAAAATGCAAAACTGACCCTAATAAAATTAATTAGCAAATTGAAATAAAGTAAATGTATCTAAATGCACCTGTAAATTACTAGGTGGGACATTTCTGTCGGCCAAATTAATTTTTCTTATCATGAGCACAGTAGAAGGTTATGAGAACAAAATATGTGATGAAGAACATAACAGTATCTATCCATGCCAACTAAGTTTTGTTTTGGAGATATAATAGTCAGGAAATCCCACGCACACACACGCACACATACTCATTAACAAATTTCAAATAACTTTTTTTTTTCTAAACTCAACAGATTTTGTACATATATGAATCAGATGAAAAATTCATATCGAAGTTCTTGACTGAATATAATACTTCCATTTCCCATAGTAGACGCTTAATGTAAGTAAAAGTAATTCAGAGATTAAAAAAAAAAAAAAAAAAAAAAGCTTTTATAGCCATCATTTAATGAATCTTCACTAACTTCTCTTTAGCATGACACTCCGTAAATTCCCAAAAGTAAAGTAACGCCTTAAATTATCATATTATTTATTTATTTATTTATTTATAATTATTTATATTATTACTATTTTGGCTGAGAGGGAGCATTGTATAAATGTATACATCTTATTACGATTTCTTAAAAGTTTTTAAAAATTACCAAAATATGACTATATATAACAATCTTTAAAAAGTGATTGAATTCTAATATTTGACTTTCAGTCCAATTCTTGTGTTTAAAAAAAGAAAAAGAAAAATGGTAACATTTGAATACGAATTATATAACATATTTATAAACTAAGCCAGAACGAAAAATCATGCGGTTCAAATAAATTTTTAATATTTTCCAACTGTACGTACTAATTGCATTTTTTAACATTAAGTGCAATTCCAACAGTTTCACACTGTAACTCTTAACGCATCTGAATATTTTAGTGAGGGCAATATAAACTTTAGCTCTAAACAAAATATTTTAAAGAAAAGATTTTTCTTTTTGTGTGTGTGTAAATATTTAATGCCAGTTTCATTATAATTTCGGCAAAATAAAGGTATTAAAATATGGTTTATAGAAATCCTACCTCTTCTAGAACCCAAAGCTTTATAATTCCTTTGGGTGTCCCTGTACACAAATCAGGGATGTATTTAGTCCATTTTCCATAGAATACATTCTATCGTGAAATAGAATTACATATATAAATTTCAAAGAATTTTATGAATACTTACGGGAGTTAGGGTGCAGACAGATAAACAGATAGACAACGTGATGGACAAACACACAGAGAAAAAAAGCTTTATAATTCTTTTGGGTGTCCCTGTACACAAATCAGTGTTGTATTTAGTGCATTTTCAATAGACTACAGTCTATCGTCAAATGCAATAACATATATAAGTTTCAAAGAATTACATGAATACTTACGGGAGTTAGGGTGCCGACAGCTAAACATATGGACAACGTGACGGACAAACACACATACAAATCGATGACATAAACACTTTTCAACTTTGTTGGAAATTTTTAAAAGGTGAGTTTTAAAATGTTCTCTAGAAGGTTGTTAAAATAATGAAAACATGTTAGCAGCCTTTTAAATATTCTGTGAAATGCTTAAAAAGTATATTATTAATTATTTTTTAGTCATTTTTACATCAACGTAATTTTTTAGTGCTAAATTTGCTTACTTGTTTTTCATTATATGAACAAAACAAAACAAAACAAAACAAATTCAATATCTAAAAAATTGTGTATAATTGCATTTAAAAAAAAAAAAGTTGTTAATACTATTATAATATATACAAAAAATTACTGTGAAATATTGAAAAATAAGAATTCTATAGGATGGTATCATAAACTGCAAACACACACTACAGCTGTTTTGGATCGTAGCGCGATCCTTCATTAGCAAATACAGAAAATTAGGTTAGTGTGCTGCGTATAAGCATAAACAGATTATATGTTCATTTCACTCTAAACTCGTGCCTGCATTGCTTTTCTAATAAACATTTTGTCATTATTTTGAACCAAAACAATTGTAAATTGTACTCTTATAAATGTATAATAGTTGTTTGTCATTAGTTTTGTATTTAAATAATGACAATAACGTCATTACTAAGATAATTAAATTATTAACATAAGACTTCCCTTTTTTTCAGTATTCTTCACTTAACGTTTCTAAATATGGAAGAATCCGAAATTCTTCAAAACTATAACTATGTTTCATAAATAGGAAATTCCACATGTATTTCCCGAGAGTGTTTCAGAACATTAAAGATGCAGAATATTACACCTGAACCAGGAGATAATGGAGTACTCTTATCACCCATGCTCATTCATATGTTCGTTGCATCTGCCATTTTCCAATGAGAATATAAATATTTATGAAACTCTCACAAGTCCACGATTCAATAGGTGAATCTCAGAGGAAAATCACATCTATAATACGTGAAGTGACTCTTACATCTGATTAATTGTCGAGTTACAATGTGATTTGGAACCATTAAATAAATATAATGATAACGAACTTGTAATTAATATTTATCAGTTGTATATCAGGTATTATATCATTTTATACAACAACGATTATATATAATTATATATAACTAAATATTTGAAATTAGGTTAAACATTAAATTTTTATTCTTGAACAAAAGTTTGGATTCTTACATTATCTTATTGATGAAGAATATTCATAATAAGAAGGAAATCGATGTCCAGCATAAATTATAACCATTTTTAGATAATATCTGCCTGTGTGTCCCTGTGTGTAAAAAATAAAATAAAATAAAATAAAAATAAAAATCTATTGCGGCTCTCATTAAAGAACTAATGAACAAAGTTTTTAAACTTTATATTTAGTTTCAACCTGACATAAATTGGTGTCAATCAAGTTTTGGAACAAATCCGCAAGTATTTGGCGCTATTGTGATGAAAGATTTCTTATGAAAATGAACGCTATGTTTCAACTTCTATGGCATATAAATGCATCAAACTTCATATGTAAGACAACCGTTATGTACAAGTACAATAATTCAATCGGGGTGCATGTCAACAAACAGGTATCGTTTTCCCGTAAATGAGAAGATTATACCTCAGCTTCTATAGCATGCAAGTACACCAAACTAGATATGTCATAGAGCCTTTTTGAAAAAAACAATGGTGACTTATATTTAGTGCATATCGAACGACACAGCTTCAATTTTCTCCTTTTACGAGAAAGCCATATCTTAGCTTCTTTGATGCATAAATACACTGAACTTGATAGGTTATGTTAAGGGTATGAGCATCATTTTCATATTCAGAAAGTCCGTTAAATAAGTTCTTGTCTTTCAAAAATCTTTTTTTTTAAGTTGTAAAATTTAAAAATTCCTCTTAGTAATATTTCGCATTTTGCAGCTTCACAATAAAATATTAAAAATTAAAACAAAGAAAATAAATTTTCTAAAAACAGAAACTCATTTGAAGGTCGTAAATTTTCTGTATGAAAAAACGGAATTCAAAAATATGCACTATTATATTACAAAAAACAGTGGGGTTTATTTATTTTTATTTTCCCACTAGCGGGTTTTGCCCGCTTCGCTGGACATTAAACTTAAATGAGTTGTCATAATCCCATATCTTTATTAATAACCTAAGTTCTCGCTGTGATTGGTAGAGGTTTTCTCACTCGCAAAGTGAGGAGTTTAGGTCTCCACTGTCTTCGGCACAACTTACCCACTTCTTACTTCCCCTTCCTCAGCGGGTGAGTTCGAAATTTTGCAAAATCATATTAATGTACATAATGCGTACATTTAATCAATATCCAGTCTGGATCCCCAATGCCTTCGGTAAACTTACCCACATCTTACTTCCCCTTCCTCAGCGGGTGAGTTCGAAGTTTTGCAAAATCCCACTAATGTACATAATGCGTACACTTAATCAATATCCAGTCTGGGTCCCCACTGCCTTCGGCACAACTTACCCACTTCTTACTTCCCCTTCCCCAACGGGTGAGTTCGAAGTTTTGAAAAATCCCACTAATGTACATAATGCGTACACTTAATCAATATCCGCACACCAAAATTTGCCATTCTAAGATAATTCAAAGCGAATTCAAACGGAAAAACATGTTTTTACACATGCTAATTGGGAACGACTTCAGTATAACCCCACAACGATATTTGGCGATTTTTTTTGCTGGCGATTATGGCTAAATCATAAATCAAAAAGTCATAAATCATATATGATAAATGATAAAATCATAATCCAAATCATAAAACATAAAACATAAAATCATAAATCCAAAATAAACAACATATTAGGCTGCCATATTATATCTCAAACAGTCCAGAACGACATCGTTATCCTTCAAAACGGCGCCAAAGAAAAATCGCCAAATTCAGCTGTGGGATTATACTGAAGTTATACCGTTTATTGCCCTCCGACTCCGAGAAGGAGGGGGGGGGGATTTCGAACTTCGTGAAATCCAGTTACAATAAGTGCCGTATGCAAGCAAACAATTTATGCACCAAATTTCGTGGCCACAGAAGTTTTTAATAGAAAATATTATAAATAAATAAATACAAAACGCACAGCTTTAGTATGGTGAACCTTTGGCGACTTTAAATATTTTAAGCCATTTTTGCGATGAACTGAATTGGCTATCTCAATTGTGCAATTAAAGATCTTGGCGAGAAACGTCCGAGCAACTTCGGTTCCGAATTTCAAATTTTGCCAAAGGGATCCAATGCTAAAGCTGTTCCATACACAAAATAAATAAATAAAATAAATAAAATAAAATAAAAACTCTTTTCTGGTATTTACAAAATAAAATAAAAAATCCTAATAAAATCCAAATTATAATCATTTACAATTAAGGGGAGAACATACAAAAAACCTCATAAGGTACATAATAACAACAAAAAATTTTGCTTTACTGCAGGAAAGAAAAGTGCTGCTTAATTAAATAAAAATATTGAACTAATGCCAAATATCTCTATGAAAATATTTATCCACATACAAATTCCTGATAAAAAAAAATAAAAGAAAAAACTTTTGTAGGTATTTTTCTCTCTAATTTTTATTATTATTATTCACGTGAAATTGAAAATATTTCATTTTATTTCTGGAAAATAAAAATATATATAAATATAAAACCTTCTACCGAATCTGGGTTGAAAACGGAAAAAGGGTAAAATAAATTAGAAATATCAGACCTATATTTATAAATTTGATACCAAATGAGAGGGTTGATTTTTCTGAATCCAGGGGTGCAAACAGTTTTTCGATACGACAATTAGATTTTTTTAAATTAACTAAAGTATGAAACTTAGATGGCAACACTTCATTTCAATCTTTTCATAATTTGTAGTCCGAATCACGCGAATAAAAAAGTCTTTAACTTAAAAATTTATTTTTATATTTTATTTTACCATTCAAAGCGTTTTAGTGAAAAAATATTTATGGCGAATGCGTAGGCTTTTTTTACCCATAATTAAAACACTATTCATAATTTTGAAAATTTCTATAGATATAATTTTAAGTTGGGTGAAGACCTAAGTTTCTGGCAAGCGCCGTTGAATTCCGCCCAGCCGTTTTCGAGTGATGCCCGGACAAACGTGTTTTAGTCTTTTACCCCCCAGGGAGGAACGGGGGAGAAATTTTGAAAAGTTGATAGATATAATTTTAAGTTGGGTGAAGACCTAAATTCCTGCCAAGCGTCGTCGAATTCCGTCCAGCCGTTCTCAAGTGATGCCCGGACAAACGTGTTTTAGTCTTTTACCCTCTAGGGGGGGAACGGGGGGGGAATTTCCGAAAAGTTGATAGATATAATTTTAAGTTGGGTGAAGACCTAAATTCCTGCCAAACATCGTTGAATTCCGTCCATCCGTTCTCAAGTGATGCCCGGACAAAAAAAGCGACATTCGGACACGATGACACACTCACAGACACACACACACACACACACAGGCAAAATTTTCTGAAGTCATTTTCGGCTTTCATGGGGTGTGAAACGTGAAGATATCGCAAAATTTTTCGATTCCGACAAATTTACAGACAAAACTCTGATTTTATTAATATAGATTTTAAGTTGGGTGAAGACCTAAATTCCTGCCAAACGTCGTTGAATTCCGTCCAGCCGTTCTCAAGTGATGCCCGGACAAAAAAAGCGACATTCGGACACGATGACACACACACAGACACACACACACACACAGGCAAAATTTTCTGAAGTCATTTTCGGCTTTCATGGGGTGTGAAACGTGAAGATATCGCAAAATTTTTCGATTCCGACAAATTTACAGACAAAACTCTGATTTTATTAATATAGATAGATAGGATTAACTGATTTTTCTTTACCTTCCTTTTATTTTTCATCTACTACACAAACAGGTGACTTTTGGTTCTCAAAACGGCCTCGCTTGAAGAGTCCTCCTCGGCAGTGTAGTGCCTGTAATGTAGGGTGTCGTGCCCTTAGCGACCGCGCCCTTAGCGGAACGTGCTCTTAGCGGAACGGGGTCAAAGGGAAGAAGGAGGGATAGAAGAAGCTGTGCCCTTAGCGGAAATAAGTAGGTATGTTCATTCTCGAACTGATATATGTTCATTATGGAATGTTCTCTATGGAAAATGGAGTAAATATTGTTATTGGTTTATGTACATATTGGTTTATGTAGCCGAAAGTATTCCAAATCATTTCGTTCTATGAAAGGTATTTCTACAAACCAGATTTTAATACCTTTCACGTGTGTGTGTGTGAAGGGGGGGGGATTTTGTGGCAACTGTATCTCCGGAACTACTGCTTAGAATTGCATAAAAATTTACGTATAGATGCACCTTGAGCTATATTAGTGCCTGTCAACTATTGATGCGAACCGCTCAACAGGTGGCTCTGATGTCTGATATACAGCAATTTCCACAATTTAAGGGGAAGCTACATCTCAGGTTCTATTGTGTATAATCAATCAAAACTTGATATAAGAGAAGGCCATTGTGAGACATTATGCTGATTCAATTTGAATGCTTATGGACTGACAGGTGGCGCTGCTATACAGATATTTCTGCAATTTAAGGGAAAGTTATATCTCAGGAACTACTGCATATAATTGCATATAAGTTTATATATTGATGTATTCTATTCTAAATGAGTGTCTATAAACTTTTAGTGTCAACCGCTCAACAGGTGGTGCTGCTATATAGCGATTTCCGCAATTTAAGGGGTGGCTATATCTCAGGTTCTATTGCTTATAATCCAACAAAACGTGATATATGTGAAGGCCATTAAGAGACATTATGCTGATTCAATTTGGATGCTTATCGGCACACAGGTGGCTCTGCTATACTGCAAATTTCCTCGATAACGAGAAAGTTATATCTCAACCTCAATGCCATATAACTGTACGAAACTTGATATGTGAGATAACTATTATAAACATGCATTTTTTAAGATGTCATTTATAGACAATAAATCTGTCTTCCTTTGGATATTTAGTGTTAGTTTTCTCTAAGATAAAAATTGATTATTTGCACTTAGTGAATTTGTATAGGAAAATATAGAAGAAAATCTTGTGGTGGCCACAGCATACTAGTTTTTATTTTTATTTTTTATTATTTATTTATTTTTTAATTATATGTGTTATTCAAATTCATTATTGATTATTCCCTACTTAAAATGACTCTAATAGAACCTATGCCACTGGTTTGTGTACAGGGACATCCAAAAAATGTCAATGCCTTGCGCTTTAGGGGAGACATTTTAAATAACTTCATCAAAAAATCATGAAGAATTTCGCATTTATTGTTTATATGCTAAGAAAATATTTTGCATAAATTATACTATGCTTAACCTCCAGATTTACAGGACTACGCAAAAATGTTTCGATATATTAAGGGATGCAAATAGGAAATTAACAGCAGCATATCTGTTTGTGTTAGGCATTTTTAACACTTTCCAGCAAGGTTTTAGAGTGATTATGAATTCAATTAGTCTATATGTCTGTCTTTCTGTTTGTCCATTGTGTGATAATATAGTCAAAGAACATAGAATGTTATACGATACAACGAATACGTACAGTTGGAAAGTGTTGATAATCAATGTATACCTCATTATTTTTCATTTTTGCTTTTGGTTTTAAAAGGTGTAATGCTTAATTATATTTTCTCAAAAACTTAAATAAAATCATAAAATGGCAATAATGTTGGTTTTCGTATGGAGTACTGTGATTCATTAAACTTTATATGGTTGCAGATCACCATTCCCTTAAATAACGGATATTCTACAGTACGCATACCTATTTTTGCGACGGGTTACTTCTGAAGCAAAATATAGCCTGTGCTAAATGTGGATAAAGTGCAGAGGAAAATTGAAGATCTAATTTTTTATTTATTAATTTATTTTTAAATTTATTATACATTTCCGCTAAAGGCACGTATGCTGAAAGCACGCCACCAAGGGGAGACAACATTTCCGCTAAGGACACGGGTTTATGGATTTCCGCTAAGGGCACGGCCCCGTAATGTAGACCCTTTAAGTGTTATGCAGCTAGAAACTAAATCCCAAGACCAATCCGTTACTTGCAGAATTGATTGAGGCAGGAACTGACTTGCAGAAAGAAATTTATAAAATCGTTACTGATATTAGGCACTCTAAAGTAAAGACTTCACAATTACTAGTTATTTTAACAGATTACTAGATATGATTTCTACTGTTTTTGTCAATAAGTTCGAGCTCGAGTGTAACATCGCGTTGAAGGATAGATAACATTTTAAATTAAAAAATCGCAGACTTACTTATTCTGAGGTTTGGGAGGAACCTATCGAAGCAAAAAGATACTGTCTCTGACCATGTGTTCTTATCAGGAAGAAATAATAAGCATCGGATGAAATTAACGTAAAAAATTTACTTTTGCAAAATCTAGATACTGAAACATTTAAAGTTGAAATAAAATAAAATAAAACCATAAAACCAAGAGAAATTTTGGTTCTAGTCACTTCTCAGTATGATCCTGATTCAGGAAATATTTAAAAATTAAAACCTAAAAACAATGTTGACACTAAAATGTCGTCTAATAGAGACTCTCAGATTATATTGTTTAACGTTCTTGAAAAACTATTTAGTTGAGATATTATCTATGACTTAAAAACTCAAAACGAGATTGATGACATCGCTAGCAGCAAAATGTAATTGGCCTTTGAATGGCCTCTAATTGACGACCGATGAACTTGTGAACAGCCGTTACTCGGAATCTCATCAACAGCGATGAAACTCACCGGGAGCTCATCTAAAATGTCTCATCGGGAATAGTTGAATACGATGATCGGAATCCGGTGAATTTTAGAAACTGATCCATTGAAAATTGAATGGAAAGACACGATTTCTATCGCGTTTTCACGTGATTTGTCATCGGTTCGATATATATATATATATAGTGAAATATCCATCATCGAAAACCGATCTTAGGTAGTGCTCTGAACTATCTATCCGTGTTAATGCTCGAGAAAATATCGAGGAGTCGATTTAAGGACAAGCAAAATACAATCGATCAATGCTATTAGGAATGGTTGTTATTAAGAGAGAGAATTTTAAAATGTAAAAATAAAATAAAATAAAATAAAATAAAATAAAATAAAAATTGGAGTTTTATTGTTATCTTAGATTTAGTTTCTCTTAACTTTTTAATGAAAAGAGAAAAAATTAACTTGAGATGGGACCACTTTATCTTCAAACAGTATATTAAACCAAAATAATATTTTAAGTGCCTGAAATTCGATCACTTATAAATTCTGTAAACAAAAAACTTCCTTTTGTTTTAAATGTTCTGAGGAGGGACACGAGATAAAAAATTGTAACAACAATAATAACAAATGCTTAAATTGTGTCAATCATAACCTCAAAGTTAATTAATCCGAAACTTCATTACAGAACTGATGAACACACTAAATACAGAAGTTGCAAATTATTTATATGTCAAAGAATTAGATTATATTAGAAAATTTATTAATTATGCTGAATTTACCTGTAAGGCAAATTAGCTTAGGTAATAGCAAAGGTTAGGTACTATGTTAGAGTACTTAGAAAGTATTTCCAGAACTATCGTAATGAATTTCGTTCTACGTAACGTGAAATTTATTCTCGAGAAACCAATAAATACAAAATGCTCCTTCTGGAGCAGAAATATAACTCTTGGAGAAATTGTTTGGCTAATTAATTAACTGTGAACACACACTTCTGCAAATACGATGATTTAGTTGATTTTAATAAAGTTAACAAATTGACTTGCCAAATTGTTGATACTCAGAGTTCTATCTTTCTGAAAGACTCAGTTTTAAATCTTTTAGATCGTTTATTTCCTCTTCTCCCGACAAAGACATTGTGGATGCCAATTTAGATAGTAATTTTAATTTTCCTTCTATTGCTTATAATGGAATTAACCCTCGTTTTCCCAAGATCAAGGCGTTACTGCAGAAAAATTGCTTTCAGCTGCCGCTCGGCACGTGTGACGAAAATCACCAGCACCGTGCCTTTTTGTAGCGTTTAGAACAAATCGTCGTGCAAGTTTCCACGGTTACGTTTGCTCTGGCGAATTATTTCATTTTTTTGAATGAGGTGGGCTTAACTAAATTTCAACTACAAAATGGGGTAAAATGACCCCACCTTGGGAAAGCGAGGGTTAAACATAGTATTAACTACTTTGACAATTCTAAAATTCCCGGTCTCGATGGACACTGTGTTGATTTGGTTAACGAAATTCTTCATATTAACTTAATTTTTTTCATAAATAATTTTAATGACTGCATTTATCACTCTATTTTTCTTAGTGATTGAAAGAAAGCTCATGAAGTTTTTCTTATCCATACGCAAAATACAGTCCGGTCTTTTCCTAGATTCTAACGCTCTATTTGTTTAATTTTTATCTTGGGAAAAGTTTTTGAAAAAATTCTTAATTAGCGCCTTATTTTTCTTATTGAAAACAAGGGTATTGTCAGCGATCATAAAAATGGCTTCTGGAGGGTCAGGGGTACTAATTATGCTCTTAATTACGTTGTTGATAATATAATGAATTACCTGCAAAAGAACTTCCACACTGTTTCCATTCGTTTTAGTATAAAAGTGCTTCCAACTCGATTAGATGGAAGGATGCTATTAAGAAGCTTGAAATTATAATGTTCTTACCTATCTCTATAAAATTTATTTAAGTATACAGAATTGTTACCTTCAGCAATAATTATTTTTCCATTAGTAAAATTATAATATTAGAATTCCTCTGGGAGTAATTTCTTCCCCTCTTTTCTGGCTGCTCATTATTAATGATATTTTTCATTGTCAGCCCCCTTCTTTTTTTTTTTTTTTAATATTGTTGCTTTTGCTGAAGACATTCTGTTAATTTGAGCTGATAGTAATCTTTCTAACCTGGTAAATAAAGGAAATAGTATTTTCAAAAAATTAGAACACTGGGCAAATAGTCACGACTTAAAATATCACTACAAAAAATCCTTCCAGATATTTTTTCCTAAAACAACTAATGCTCACAAAGGGAACAAATATATTAAAAAGCCTTAAATTAAACTGTACAATAAATCTATCAAAAATGCTGATGGGTTTAATTACCTATGTGTTTTCTTGGATAAAAATTTAAATTTTTTGGAACACTTTAATAAAAGTTTAGAAATTGGCTAGTATAAAATTTCAAAATTTAAAAGATTATTCGGTGTCACTTGGTGCCTTATTACGATGTTTTCAGGTAAAGGTGCCGAGATCGATGGAGTATATTACTAGAACAACACAAGTCCGTAGAATAAATTGAAAGACATGACAGTACGGATCCAACTTGGTTTATTTAAAAAAAAATCATAACTAGTAAATAATGTCAAGCAATGGCGATTAAATGATCTTTACAATAAAGTAATTGTTGAAACTTAGAGATGCACATTATGGATACGAAGAGCTGAGGGATAGAGCTCTAACGGTATTTTGGTGTGTTACTAGAAGCGAGTCCCGAAGTCCCGAGATCGAATGTGTACGGAGAGCGAGCAAGAAGATTTTTTTTTAAATGCCAAAAGTGATAGAAATAGAAATATTAATCGCCAGAACGCAAACCATATATATATATATATATATAGGTAGATTTTTTTTTTTTTTTTTTTGTCTCCGTCATAAGTCAATGAGAAAATCTGAAAATTAAAAATGACGGTTGAAATACTACAAACCTTAATCTGGCATAAATTTGTTCTCCAATAAAAACCGTTAGCGGGTGCAAGACATAAACTAATTATATTTGTTACAGCCACACTAAATCGTAAAATAAAACATTAAATGTAAATTTAAACCGCAATTGACTTCCGTATAAGGTCTATAATAAAAGATAACAGCTTTTTAAAGTTAAACAAACAAAAATAAATTACAACGGAAATCGCTTTAAGTTTTTTTCTTTTTTTTTTTTTTTTTTTCTAAGTAGAAACATAAATAGATTTATGCTGATAAACGCTTTAAAATATAAACAATCTTTTCTGAATTGAAAACAATATATTTCTTTTTTTTTTTTCGGGGAACAGTAGAAATTAAATTACGTTTAATGTCTCTCATACAATATTGCAAACTTTTAAAAAGGATACAATGAGTTCATTATTGAAACATTACTATTATAAATAAAAGTTATTTATTTTCATTTAAAATTGGGTAATTATTAATTTTGTACTAAACTAGATGTATTTAAAGAATATGTGGGTAACTTGCTCACAGGCCTCAATAGAGATATTCTCAAAAGAATTTACGACTGCGCCGATCAGAAAATTATTCTATATATAGCCCCCACTTAGTGGTAGCTTCGCGACCCTGTTCTAAATACAAATTAAATGAAGGAAATTCAACATGTCGCTCTTTTTTCAGCCTCTGGCGCTTATTAAATTGCTCCCACTAATGCCTTAAATGTGATCAATTTTAGAACCTAAATGATGTCGGAATACTTCCGATCAATTTTACAACCGATTTTGATTTAATTAGCTACAGCCTTAAAAGAAATTTCTGGTGCTGATATAGAAATTCCAAATAAAAACATTACTAATTATTGTATTTTTAATAATCTGATTTTTTTTTCTTTTTTAAATATAAATTTTTAAAATCTTCTGTCATTCTCAGTATGAGTTTTATATCTTTACAGATGGTTCTGATTTAGATGGTCATTTTTGAGCTGCTTTTGTCGTTATGCTAGATAATGAGCTTTTTTACAGAGCTTTGTCTCTGTAAAAAAAAAAAAAAAAAAAAAAAACGATCGTCTAAGCGATATTTCTTCAGTTTTTCCTACAGAACTCGTTGCTTTTCATCGTGCCTTTTTATGATGCATTTCAAGTTTTTACCTGTTTAATATTATTTCCGATTCTAATAGTGTATTAACCACCCTTTCTGACTATCTTACTTATAACCATTTAGTTGCGGATATTTATAAATAATCTAATGACTGCGTCGTCAACGGTAAAACTGTTAATATATCTTTTGGTCATGTGCCCATGTGGGCACTGTTGGTAATGAGCTTGCGTTTGCTTCACGGTTAGAGGTGCTTCATCTGAAATAAATATGCGGTTTGTTCAATTTCGATGCGAAATAACATCTCCAGAGCAAATTTTCTGAGGGTTGTCATTTGGTTGCATCTCATGCGCGAAATAAAAATTGGAAACACTTTCAATAAAAATTTGAATTAAAGATCTAAAAACTAAGCAACCATTTTTGCCTAATATCAATTACGTATTTGTGAAGAAGATTACATCGTCCGTGAACTTAGTGAATCCATCAAGTACATTGCTTACCACAATAACCAGGCTGGAAGTCCATAGCAGTTCTTTAAAAAGAGTGTAACTTGACATAAATAATAGAAGTCACTTGCAAAAGAAACAGTTTTTTATTCTTATGTTAAAACCAAGAATTTTCAAGCAAACACTTACAATGGTCCTCATATGATCTATAGGGCAGAGAGAGAGAGGGAGAGAAAACTAGGAGAGATGTTTATTAAACCAGTAAACAAGAGATATTGACTGTTTGAATGCCAAAGATGTACTCAATTGCATTCGCCAATTCAAACCCGAAATTAATAAACCAATGCCAAATAAAGCGCCAGAAGAATGTTCTAAATGGTTAATTTAAAAATTTCATCCGTTATTCAAAAGACAAAGCCAAGCTTGGCAACATAAATTATGCCAAAGTAATTATTTTTTATCGGCGCCATCAATATATCATTAAGAATTTATTTGTTCTTTTTTTTTTTTATTATTATTATTATTACGAATCCACATCTGTTGACGCCAATAAGACTGAACTAAGCTATTATGAAAGCATAAATCACCGGAAATGAAATAAATTTTGCAACTTCTGTTTATATTATAAAGTAATTTAGACAAATAAATTATTTTCTATCTATAATTAAATGAGATATTGAACATACCGTTGATGAAAAGGGGAAAATGTATCTATCTACAAACGAATAAGTCCCCTAGTAAAAATACAAATTAAAATAAATAGAGATTGTCTTTTATAATAGAATGAATTGAATTCAGAGGATATTACAGAATAAAATGTTCTTTTTATTGGAATAAATTAAATTAGATTTTATATGTTAAATGAACGAATTAATTTTATAACTATTCTTAATAAATTGGCTTTTTTTATTTAAAATTATAAATTGAATTATTTAGAAAGAAATTAAATATTTAAAAGAACATATGTGTGAACTTGTTCTCACATATTTCTCCCCAATGCCCTAAAAAAAAAAAAAAAAAAAAAAAAAAAAATATGTTTGCTCTCTCTCACCTAGAAACAGCACATGACAATTTGAATATCTCAAGTAATATTGCTGAAAACAATACAAATAATCTTTTGTAAAACAACAATAAAAACAAAGGTGGCATATAAGAATAAATTTGAAAATCTGAATAATATACATAGTTACAGAGAGAACAACTCACAAGACATATCATTGTTATAATACTGTGTATTGAACATGAAATAGTCATCTAATAAGTGAAGTATACTAGTGTGACACAATATATAACTTGTTGAAAATATCAAAGCTCCCATTCACAAATTGGCATATATGCTTGAGAAAAGGAAAAGGAAATCAGTAGCAAAAAATATGTAAATCAACTGATTTAAATTTTTAATTGTTAATTTAAATAAAATAATATAGCATTAATATGAAAAAAAATTCCAAATAATTTTAGAGTATATAAAAATTTATTCTGCAGGTGAAAATCTAAATTTTAACAAAATGAGCCAGAGAGTGTAGAACAGTACAATAGCTATGACCAACATGGTTCTGTGATGTCATACCGAACATAGTATAATGAACCTTATGTGAAGCAGAAGAGGCCTCATGTTGTGCAAAAGATGACAACCAGCATTCTGCAAAGAGACATAATGAAATGTCTTATGTGTAAAAATGTGTAGAAAAAAAAAATCTAGCCCTATGTTAAAATAAGAGCGCACATGTAATAGTTCTACTAATGTTTTAAAGAAAAACAAATTATTTTTATTTTTGTATTATAATTTATTTTCTCTGCAGAAGAAACTTTATTTCAATCTATTGTGTTGTTCAAAAAGTATTAAAAAAATACCCTTATGAAATAATTTCCTTTTCCTGAACAGAACTTTAATCAAGTAATTATTATTTGAAAAAAATTAATTTATATATATATATATATATATATATTTTTTTTTAACCAAAATTGGCAGCGATAAAAATTAAAGTTATTTTAGTATAGATGTAACAAGACAAAACCATGTAGAAAAATTGTCAAAAACTATAAAATTTCTAAATATATATTGTTTTAGAATTAATTTGAATTATTGTTTTATCAAGCCTAAGCAATATTCCATATATTGCCTAAGAATCATAGCGTATGTTACACGGATAATTTTATAATACTGCTCAGCAAGAAATAGTCTAAAAAAAAATGAAGAGTGAACCAGCCACATGCTTCTGCAGACTACCTCTTGCAGCACACAGATGATTTCAAGGTACCATTCAAAATGCATCTGTGGTGCAAAACATTACAAAATGGGATTATTTTAAATGAGAAATTTTAAACAAATAATTATTTAATTTAAGTTGAAAGAAAATAAAAACAAAAAAAATTTTACTTATTAAACAAGAAATTATTTGTAAACCAAAAATTTTCTAACACGTACAGAATATGTACGGATATTTCACATTTTATCAATGACTTTATTTTTATTCGAAAACCACATAGATTCTAAAAAAAATATCAGAATTTACTGTAAGTTGACAAAGAAATAAAAATTATTTATCTACTTATTTACTTTTGTGTATGTGTGTTTTATTAATATAACCAGTTTTTTTTTTTTTCTTGTGTAAAACTGCTTGTAAAAATTTAATAAACAAAAATGTAAAACGACATCACCACATGTGAACCAATAAAATATTAACTAAATGGGTCAGAGAAAATTTTGTGAAAGTGTGTGTGTATGTGTGTCAAACATCGGGTTGTGAGTTCAAGTCTGATAAAAATGCAGAAAAGCATGGTAAACATGCGTGTACAAGAGAATAAAATAATACTATTGGATATATTTGTATTATGACTGACAAACTCATAAATCAGCCAATAATACAATGAAATTCCGACCCAAAAGAAAACATATACGGGAACACACATAGAGATCTAGCAACAAAAACATATAAATTTAAACTCTTTTTATTTGTGTGAATTAATTATTAATTTATAGCTTTAAAAATTGTTGTAAAAATTTAGAAGTTCCCTACACAATTACAGGTGTTGAAACCAATATAATGGTCGAAATCCAAAGATTATAGAAGTCATTATTATACTGACAACCAGAGCAACTCAATTGTGTTTACAGGGCAAATGTGTAAGTCTAATTAAACTTGTAATCAAATGGGTGATATGTTTTAATATTTAAATAGAATTGTAAACTATCAACTGAAAAAATTGGAACTATTAAAAAATTTAGTATATGTCTGTAAGTGTTCCACAATATATTAAAATTAAAATAAATTGCCACAAAAACAAATTATCATAGCTGTAGTGAAAGCTCTCTAATCACGAATTGAACGTGCACTAAAATGTAAACAAAAAGAAAAAGTAAAAAAAAATGTTTATTAGTGTACACATAAAAAAATATATAGGCCTTTTCTTTATTTAATTATTATTATTATTATTATTATTATTATTATTATTATTTTGTGTGTGTGTGAGGATCCTCTTAAAATAGCGCAAATAATATGTAAAGCATGGCCATAATAATAACGGTTGACTTTTTCAACAGAATACGCCAACTCAAATAAATCAGTGCATATGCAAAATATATAAATATTGGTTGACCTTTTCAACAGAATTCGTCAACACAATTTAAATCATCAGCTGGAATAAAATTAAACGGCAATTATATTTGCCTTCGACAAGTGTACACAAAAATATGATTCATATGATTGAATCTGCTAGCATATTT
Source organism: Salticus scenicus (assembly GCA_963930645.1). Taxonomy (NCBI): domain Eukaryota; kingdom Metazoa; phylum Arthropoda; class Arachnida; order Araneae; family Salticidae; genus Salticus; species Salticus scenicus. The sequence continues at coordinate 337,850,677 of OZ005652.1, read as the reverse complement.
ATTCATGAATTCTCATTGACAAAAATCAGTTGATCTCATTGATCATAAATTCCTTTTTTTTTTTTTTTATCTTAATATTTCTCTTAAACATTTCTCTTCTTCATCAAACATTCAACTGCTATCACCATGTGTTTATACAAAAATAGTCAATTAAGGTAAATGAGAAAAATAAAAATAATGTGCAAAGTTAATTATTAATTATGGTAAATTGACAAATGAAATAAATAATGTATTTTAAAATGAGTAAATGTGTGATTGTATTTTAAGACATGGTGTGTTTAATTCACGACTGACATATTACAAGATCTCGATGATCCAGCCAGGTTTATGTGAACACATCATAAGTAGAATTTAATCTTTGTGTGTGTCAAAATAAAACTTATAAATAACTTTATGTGACCAAAATTACATTTGGTACAACAATTAATTGTTCGTTATTATGTAAAAAATAAAATAAATAAAAAAATGTGTCTTGAAGAAATTCAATTTCTGTGCCAATACCATAAATAAAATTGTAGTGTGCAAAATAAAAAATAAAAATATTGAAAAATATGAAAGGTGATAAACATATACCTGTATGAAAATAAAATTGCATTATGATTTATTTAAAAAATATTAGCACATCAAAAACAATCTGAACAGACCAAAAATAATTATATATTATGCAGTAAGAGGGAAAAAAACTGAATATGATTTGTAAATGTTTAAATAAACTTAATGTACAAAGTATTTAATTTTTTTTTTTTTTTTTTTTTTTTTTTTGACTGAGGATGAATTATTTTTCTCATAATTTACTCAAGACCCAGTACCTGCAATACAACTTTCATTTATTAAAACATAAATAAATTGTGTAAATAAAATTATAAAGTTTTGTGTTTTCTTAAAGGTTTAAAAATGGGCAAATAGATATTTTGTACAACTGAAAAAAATATATATACATGTAAAAAATGGTGTATTTTGTAGAAAATATTTTAGATTGTGTGTACTATGCATATATAACACTGCGACTAGCAAAGTTTTCTCTTTTTTAAATAAAACAGATCAGGCTAGATTTACACAATCATGCATAGTTTGTTTTGTAAAATAAGAAATCAAAACTAGCAAAACAGTTTTAAGCTACTGACACGGCTAGAATTACTTGATATTTTATAAATGTTAAATTGTGAAAATGTTTATAGCTAAAATTATTTTATGAAAGTGTAATAAAATGTGTATTATGCAAATTAAGTTACTCAAAGCACACCCTTACTCAAGACAAATTTTTGGCCAGAAATCAAGAGAAAGGATTATGCACTGCGCATCAAAATACCATTTCTGCATTTAAGCCGGCACTCAACACAGCAATGGGGCACAATTACACAAGATAAAAATAAAATGCAATTATGATAAATTGCCCAAAATTGAATTTATTAAAAAAATGAATATTATCAATTCAGTGTGATACATGTTTATAGTATTTAGATTGTTAATTTGTAAAAAAATATTGCAGTGTAAAAGCTTCGTATGTAACTAAATTAAAGCAGATAAAATCAATCCCAAGCCATGATCTCAGTAATGAGTTAAAATGAAAATCATCTATCAATGTAACTGTTATAACTGAGCCATTTTCAATTTCAGTGTATAAATTTGTTTATTATTTATCCTCTATTTTTTGTAAGTTCACGTGCTGAACAATAAGTCAAAGAAAAAAAGAGTTAGATGAATTTAATGCTTTTAATTTTTATGTAAAATATGAGCGCGTGCTATCTTCAAAATTTGTTAAAATGTAAAGATTATGTGATGCGTGTGGCATCCACAGTTTTGTTTTTTAATTCAAGAAATGGAACAGAATAAAGTTAGCAACGATGTTAGTTGCATTTTTTCGTATAGTTTGAGTTTTTAATTTTAGTGAACTACTTTTTACCGTAGGAATAATTTTACTATGTTTAATGTTATAGGGAATTATTATACGAGCATAAGATATGCTACTTTAATAATTTTAAAGTGTAAATAAGTAGTATTTGGCGTCCGCTTTTATACAGTTTAATTTAGTAAGAGAAAAGCTAGGAATTTGCGGTGCTTATTCCGTTGCTTTACATAAAAATACTGGAGTCCATAGCGACAGGACCGTTCAAGTGAAGTAAAATTATTTTGATTATATTAAGATTAAAAACATGTTTAAAACCGTTAAAGGATTTAAAAAAGAAGATTTGAAGTGGGTAGCCGAAGAGATTGGAGAGACTTTGCCTTCGACGTTCACAATAGCAAGCTTAAAAGAGCTGATTTTAAATAGTAAAGAGTATGAAAAGGATCCCGAATTTGTGAAAGATATTTTAGAAAATGCTATAGCTGAAAGAAAAATGAAAGAAGAAAAACAAGACTAAGCTTTGAAAGAAGAAAAACAAGAACAAGCTTTGAAAGAAGAAAGACAAGAATAAGCTTTGAAAGAAGAAAGACAAGAATAAGCTTTGAAAGAAGAAAGACAAGCTGAAAAAGAAGCTGAAGCGTTAAGGCTTGAAAAAGAAGCAGAACTAGAGAAAGAGAAATTAAGATTGAATCATGATTTAGAATTGGCGAGAATACAATCATCTGGGCAAATTCAAACTGATGCTATTTTAAGTAATTATGAAAATAGTACTATGAGACGAAAATTTACTTTACCTAAGCTGGAATTCAGGAAATTTGGCGGGGAAATTAAGGATTGGTTGCCTTTTTGGAGCCAATTTGAACAAATCGATAAAGATGATGAAATTGCCCCAGAGGACAAGTTCCAGTATTTAGTACAAGCAACAATCGCTGGTTCACGCGCAAGAGAAGTTGTTGAAAGTTTCCCGCCAACTGGCGCCAATTATTCAAAGGCAGTGGAAAGTTTAAAGGCTCGTTTTGGCAGGGAAGATATTCTAGTAGAGGTGTATGTACGAGAGTTATTGAAATTGATAATATCTGTGCAAACAAAAGGTAGATTTGCATTAACTTCATTATATGATAAGCTCGAGTCATATTTACGGGCGCTAGAAACATTAGGTGTTACCACTGATAAATATGCCTCCATTTTATACCCTATGGTTGAGTCTTGTTTCCCAGTAGACTTTTTGAAGGCCTGGAATCGCTCGAATCTCTCTTCTTCTAATACGGATGCTAAAGGAAGGTTGAATAATCTGATGCATTTTTTGAAAACGGAAGTAGAAGGTGAAGAGAGAATATCTTTAGCTGTAGCGGGCTTCGGTTTGACAAAGCGTGAAGATAATAAATATTCTAAAAGGAAAAACAGTGCAAGTGCAGACTATATGCGAAATAAGATATCGACAGCTGCAGGTTTATTCACAACGTCTTCTGCTTTAGATTTCAAAAGGGTATGCATTTTTTGCCAAGGCAAACATTTGAGCTGTGAATGCTTTTCAGCTCGAAAATTGAGTTTAACTGAGATACAAAAGATTGTAAAGGATAAAAATTGCTGCTTCGCTTGTTTGTTACCTAATCATACAGTGAAAAAATGTCGAGCAGTTTTAAGATGCATTATCTGTTCTAAGAAGCATGTGCCTTTGATGTGCGATTTGCGTGATTCTCAAGGTAAAACTGCACAAGAAAAGGTTGAAGAAAATTCAGTCAGTAGTGAAGTAAACATGGCAAATTTTAATAAGCAAAGTGCTAAAGTATTCCTTCAAACCTTAAAAGTGAAACTCATCTCCGAAAACAAGCAAAAAACAGTTCGTTTATTGTTAGATTCAGCATCCCAAAAATCTTATATTTTGAAAAGTATAGCAGAAGAGATGAATTATACTCCCATTCGTCAAGAAAAAATGATGCATTCATTGTTTGGCGGAGTTACAACAAAGGAATGCCAACATAATTGTTATAGAATAAAGGTTAAGGATATGAAGGAGAAGTTCACCTGTAATTTTGAAGTGATGGATCAAATTACTATATGTGAAAACATTCAACCGGTCACTAATGGTCCGTGGATTAAAGAGTTGAAAGAATATGGAATCGAATTATCTGATGTAAGTCATTGCCGTGAAGTTATCGAAATATTGATTGGTGCTGATATTATGGGAAAGATGTTAACTGGCAAAAGAAAAGTATTGACATCTGGTCTTGTTGCCATAGAAACATACCTTGGTTGGACATTGATGGGCAAAGCGCCTCACACCGAAGTCTCAACAGATAATTTAGCAATGATGGTGACGTCTTTGCTTGTAAATGAAGCTGATATCTCAAACTTATGGAGATTGGACTTGCTCGGAATAACAGATACAATAGAAAAGAAATCTAAGAGTGAGATTGACCGTCAAACAAAGGAATATTTCTTAGAGACAGTAAAAATTAACAAGGATGGTCGTTACGAAATTTGTCTTCCTTGGGCTGACGACACATCTGCATTACCAGATAACTTGAGTTTGGCTGTAAGACGTTTGGAAAGTACAACTTCTAAGTTATTAGCTAAGAACATGTACGGAAAATATGAAAATATATTTATGGACTGGTTGAATGAGGGGATCATAGAAGAAGTTCCTGCTACCAAAGTGAACTCCTATGGTAATTACTTACCTCATCACCCAGTTATTAAAGAGACCAGTAGTACAACACCTATCCGTCCGGTTTTCGATGCTTCAGCAAAGTTGGCTAACCATCCATCTTTAAATCAGTGTCTGCAGTGTGGCCCAAATTTGATTGAGCTTATCCCAGATATTCTTCTACGTTTCACAGAAAGAAAATTTGGTGTAACCGCTGATATTAGAAAAGCGTTTCTTCAAATTAGCATTTGTGAAAAGGATAGAGATTTTCTGCGATTTCTATGGTGGAAAGATCTAAAAGAGAAGAAACTTAAAGTATTTAGGCATGCACGAGTCGTTTTCGGTGTAAAGTGTAGCCCTTTTCTTTTATCATCAGTAATTGAATATCACATCAAAAATAATGCAAGTTTTGAGGAAAATTTCAAGGAAAGGCTTTTGCATAGTTTTTATGTAGACAATGTCGCCACTAGTGTGCACAGTGAAGAAGATCTAAAGAAATTTATCTCGGACTCAAAGAAAATAATGGCAAATGGTGGTTTTGATTTAAGACAGTGGGAATACACTGGTGATCACGATGAAACGTCGAACCAGAAGGAAACTCAAGTATTGGGTCTGATTTGGGATAAGGTTTCCGATACATTAAAAGTCAACATGAAATGGCTAAACGATTTCAACACAGAAAGGATTACCAAGCGAAGTATGTTATCGGCAGTTAATAAAATTTTTGATCCTTTTGGTTTTACTGCTCCGGTGATGCTTTATCCTAAATTGATGTTACAGAAAGCTTGGAAATTAGAAATTAATTGGGATGACGAATAACTGGTGACTTACAAAAAGAATTCCTATTATGGTTCCAAGAACTTAAATATTTAAATGATGTTAAGATCCCAAGATATATCCAGATCACTCCAGAAAACTTACATGCATGCACAATTCATACTTTCGTTGATGGTAGTAAAGATGCTTACGCAGCAGTAGTATTCTTGAGGATAGAAAAAGAAGATCAAGGGGAAATAATTCTGCTTGCTGCCAAGTCCCGAGTTGCGCCTTTAAAGAATACGACTGTACCAAGGATGGAGCTATTAGCAGCTACTATTGGCGCTCGTTTGGCGAAAACTGTTGTGGATGCTTTGGGTTGGCAGGAAATGAAGCGATATTACTGGAGCGATTCCTCAACAGTGCTTGCTTGGATCTCAAGAAATGAGAGCTGGTCTGTGTTTGTCAGAAATCGGGTTCAAGAGATTCAGAAATCAAGCAGTCCTTCATCATGGAAACATATACCAAGTGAGAAGAATCCAGCAGACTTGCCGTCTAGAGGCTGTAAGGCTAAGCAATTAGCTTTAATCAGATGGTGGGAGGGCCCACATTGGATGAAAGATTCATCAGAATTTAGAAACCACATGAACACTTCCGATGAGGATTGGAATGAGGAAGGAATTCAGAAAGAAAGGTCAAAGTCTACTTGTATGTTGACGAAATCTGAATTTCCATCCAACAATAACTGGTATTACAGCTACTTTTCAAGTTATGAAAAAATCATACGTTTAGTTGCTTGGATTCTTCGCTTTAAGCATAATTGTTTAAATCCTGATAAGAAGAGTAAAGGCGAATTGACGGCTACTGAATTTCGGGAAGCTGAGATAAAAACTCTACGTATGGTTCAAAAAGAATCTTTCTCTTCGGAAAGTGATGAAAGATTGAAGACATTACAAACCTGTAAGGATGAGCAAGATGTCATTCGTTTGAAAACTAAAATAACTTACAGGAAAGATAGTGAAGATTTTCTCCATCCCATAATTCTCCCTTCAAAGCATGAAGTTGTTAAGCGACTTATTTTTTATATTCATGTAAAGAACTGTCATGCGGGGTTACAAATCCTCTTAAATTTGCTTAGAGAAAGGTATTGGATCCTCAACGGAAGAAAGAGTGTAAAGCTTGTGTTAGCCAGCTGTGTGATTTGTAAAAGGTTTAATTCAAGGGCTTTATGGACATCTAGTGCTCCTCTACCTGAAAACAGAGTAAAAGATTCTGCCGTATTTCAAATTACAGGCATAGATATGGCTGGTCCTTTGTATCTTAAGAACGATAAGAAGAGTTGGATTTTGATTTTCACATGTGCTATAGATAGAGCTGTTCATCTAGAGCTAGTGAACTCTGCTTCCACAGATGCATTTGTGATGGGTTTGAGAAGATTTGTGACTCGCAGAGGAAGATGCTCTGTTATCTACTGTGATAACGGAACAAATTTTGTTGGCGCAGCTAATTATTTGAGAAGCTTAGATTGGCAATGTATACAAAAATATGGGTCTGTCAACTCCATAGACTGGAAGTTTAACCCGCCAACGGCGGCGTGGTGGGGTGGCTTCTGGGAGAGGCTGATTAGGGTAATAAAAGATCTTCTTAAAAGAGTCTTAGGACGCGCCTGTCTTACGTACGAAGAAATGACAACTCTTTTAGCTGATGTTGAAAGTGTAGTGAATTCAAGGCCTCTAACATACCTTTCTGAAGATGCGACTGTAAAGCCTATCTCCCCATCTATGTTTCTTCAAGATGTTCACGAAATTCAGCTTCCAGATGTTGATGCAGTTGAACAAAATTCTTTATCAAAGAGGCTCAGATACAGGCAGTCCCTAATCAGAGCTTTGAGAGATCGATTCAGATCCGAATATTTGGATGCTCTCATACAGCGAGCAAATAGAAAACAGTCAGAAAAGGGTATCGCTGTCGGAGATATTGTATTAATTGGATCTGACAACAAGAAACGAATCCACTGGCCACTAGGCCGTATTACAGAACTTATTCCTGGCAAAGATAAGAAAGTTCGACTTGTAAAGGTTCAAACTTCGCAACATGAACTTTTACGACCTATTCAAAGATTATATCCTTTAGAAGTAACATCATCAAAACTGAAAGAAGCATACCATTCAAAGGAAACCTCTGCTCAAACTGTTAAACCCGTTGTAACTTCAGAAGAGGAACCAGTCAGATATAGCAAAGCGGGAAGGAGAATTAAAGTCCCTGAAAGACTAATGTATTGAGAACTACACCTGCAACATTTGGTTTTGATTATAACCTTTAATCAAAAGGTGGGAGGATGTTATAACTGAGCCATTTTCAATTTCAGTGTATAAATTTGTTTATTATTTATCCTCTATTTTTTGTAAGTTCACGTGCTGAACAATATGTCAAAGAAAAAAAGAGTTAGATGAATTTAATGCTTTTAATTTTTATGTAAAATATGAGCGCGTGCTATCTTCAAAATTTGTTAAAATGTAAAGATTATGTGATGCGTGTGGCATCCACAGTTTTGTTTTTTAATTCAAGAAATGGAACAGAATAAAGTTAGCAACGATGTTAGTTGCATTTTTTCGTATAGTTTGAGTTTTTAATTTTAGTGAACTACTTTTTACCGTAGGAATAATTTTACTATGTTTAATGTTATAGGGAATTATTATACGAGCATAAGATATGCTACTTTAATAATTTTAAAGTGTAAATAAGTAGTATTTGGCGTCCGCTTTTATACAGTTTAATTTAGTAAGAGAAAAGCTAGGAATTTGCGGTGCTTATTCCGTTGCTTTACAGTAACATTATCTATAAACCTTATTTATCAATGAAGTAAAAAAAGTCTTTTATCATGAATTCTTGGTAAATATTCATGTAAGTGACTTAATTTGTAAATGACATGGGTAAAAGCATAATTTTAAATGTCCATAAATATTCATATCAATAAAAAAATTGGCAAAAAAATACATAATCATTTTATGCAAAATACTTTTGAGAAAATAAATATATTACTACATATTACTGAAAATCAGAGTGCATGCACAATTTCTTTTTTTTCTTTTTTTTTTTTTTTTTAAACTATAATTTTAAATTGTTATCTTATGTAAATTTATGTAAAAAGTCCATAAGTTATAAATTTATAATATACTTTTTATGAAATTGTGTGTAAATGTGAATTTAAATGGGAAGTACAAATGTACACATTTGTTGTAAGCATATTACAATTTTACACTTCCCTAAAAATAGTTTGTTTGCAATAATAGCGTAAAAAAAAATGAGTTTTAAATTTATGTAAATTAAATTATTAAGTTATCATTTTAAAATTTCTCAAGTAGGTTGTTTAAAAGTGTATGTGAAAGTGTAAAATAAAAACAGGAAACATCGGTGTAAAGTTATTTAAAACATTATAATGTGCATTTTCTAATATATTTAACACGTTATTTACACTAGTTCCTAAAAAAAATAAAAACTAATTAAAAAAATATGTAAATGTGTATTATTTAAACCCATCGAGAAATTAAAAAAAAAATCATTTTTAGAAATTCAAAATCCGAACAAAATTTCAAATTTAAATCCTAATAATACATTTTCATGCACACGATCCTCAAGCAATAGTATTGAAAAATTTAACTTTAATAAAATGACCTCTCCATACAAAAATTGACCATATCAAGTAGTATAAACACATATATAAACATAACAAAGAAAAATAGATAAATTCTCATATCAATAATACATGACTCGACAATAACTGTCAGTGTATTCAATCTATCTACATATGTATAAATATGCAAGACCACATGAAACGATATATTAATAATTATGTATAAGGCACTGTACATACCCACACATATGTATATCTCAATTAATTTTCCCTTAAATGTATTAAAACAAGACCCAAAAAAATTTAATTCAACATTAAAAATACCAGAAAATTTACGAGCATAACCAAACATAATTTACATATGAAACATTTCCAATTTAAACGTAAAGAAAACGCTTTAAATACACTAAACGTATACCAAGCCCCTGGAAAAATTTTGCGATGGAAAAAAATTATATACTCACATGAAAAGAGTCTTGGAGAAATTGTATTCAAATAATCCTACAAGTTCACTAAATTTTGTAACATGTTCTTCAAAGTATATTTAATATTCCCCAATCATCCGATGAAGAAATCGCTTGTATGAAAACAATATTCTGGAATTATGTCTTTAACAAACATTTAAAAATTTTATCAGCACTGACGTTGACATAAAAAAGGCAGTCTTCTTCCCGTATACGATTTTTCCTTTGCACATTACACATATGGTTTTCACGAGTTTGTACACGTAGGGCAAAATAAATCCAAACGGCATGGCTTGAATACACCAAATTCGGAAATGGTGAAGGTTGGATTGGGACAGAAACAGCTGCTGAAAAACCAAGAGATCGTTAAACTTTCAAAAGCACTGTACATTCACAGAAATATGGAAGCATCATACTACAGGTAACTGTTGCTCAGTGACGAAGCTTGGTGATCGAACGGAGGACAGGAGTTGGCAAAAACTTTTATGCAGATAATCCACTAGCGCATTTTCAATTAAATCAATAACACACAAAAAACTGCACGAAGTTCTGGCTTTTAACTTGTGTGTATGGAAAAATGCACTGTTAAACAGTTGAGCGTTTTTTTCGTTTCTTTATACAGAGGAACATTAAAAAAAGGCTAGTAGCACAAGTCGAGACATAGTTCATCAATGAAGACATTGCCGTCCAGTAATATAACTTAAATTGTTTCTTTTTCTCTGTTATGTCCGATAAGCGTATGCGTAATCCATGAGAAAAGTTTGAGTATACTGCGAATGAGAATTTTCAACAAAATAAGAATGAATACAGCCCCTCCCTCTCTCTTGATCCTTGTAGAAAATAGAGAGCCACTGGTCACGCAGACCAAGATTTGTGAAGAAGATTATATTGTCCGTGAACTTAGTGAATCCATCAATTACATTGCTTACCACAATAACCAGGCAGGAAGTCCATAGCAGTTCTTTAAAAAGAGTGTCACTTGACATAAATAATAGAAGTCACTTGCAAAAGAAACAGTTTTTTATTCTTATGTTAAAAACAAGAATTTTCAAGCAAACACTTACAATGGTCCACATATGATCTATAGGGCAGAGAGAGAGAGAGAGAGCAAACTAGGAGAGATGTTTATTAAACCAGCAAACAAGAGATATTGACTGTTTGAATGCCAAAGGTGTACTCAATTGCATTCGCCAATTCAAACCCGAAATTAATAAACCAATGCCAAATAAAGCGCCAGAAGAATGTTCTAAATGGTTAATTTAAAAATTTCATCCGTTATTCAAAAGACAAAGCCAAGCTTGGCAACATAAATTATGCCAAAGTAATTATTTTTTATCGGCGCCATCAATATATCATTAAGAATTTATTTGTTCTTTTTTTTTTTATTATTATTATTATTACGAATCCACATCTGTTGACGCCAATAAGACTGAACTAAGCTATTATGAAAGCATAAATCACCGGAAATGAAATAAATTTTGCAACTTCTGTTTATATTATAAAGTAATTTAGACAAATAAATTATTTTCTATCTATAATTAAATGTGTTATTGAACATACCGTTGATGAAAAGGGGGAAATGTATCTATCTACAAACGAATAAGTCCCCTAGTAAAAATACAAATTAAATTAAATAGAGATTGTCTTTTATAATAGAATGAATTGAATTCAGAGGATATTACAGAATAAAATGTTCTTTTTATTGGAATAAATTAAATTAGATTTTAAATGTTAAATGAATTAATTAATTTTATAACTATTCTTAATAAATTGGCTTTTTTTATTTAAAATTATAAATTGAATTATTTAGAAAGAAATTAAATATTTAAAAGAACATATGTGTGAACTTGTTCTCACAGTATTACTAAAAGATTTTTTTTTTTTTTCTCGACCGTCGAAATTACGAACATTTAATTCGGACACTCTGTAATGCATCCTTTTTTTTTTTACTGAAAATGTATAGACTAGAAATTCTCGATCATTTCGTCTATTCAGTTTATTAGTTTACCTTATTCGTATAAATTTGAAATCTACACTCCTAGTTTAGAGATTCAGAAAATGACTAATTATTCGTTCTAGATGAAGGTGGTGTATTTTATCTTTTGTTTGCATGCAAAGTATACGAACAGTGAAAGCGATTACTTTTCCTTCCATATAACATATTGGCACGGTATTATTATCAAATAACAGCTTTCAACAATCCGTGCTTATTTACGAATGAGAGTAGAACTCTATAAAAGCAACCATATCAATTCTAACAATTACTAATTTATTTTTAAATAAAAATAATAATAATAATAATTGCCTAAAGTCAAGTTTATGACTGCTTTGCTGGTGTCTTTTTTTTCATATCCGTTTATTATAAATCTCTAAAATATCTCAAATCTTATACATGATATTATTTCATCTGCAAAAATAGTAACAAATAATTTAATATTATAGCAAATTCCACCATATCTAAATCTGAGATTTATAATAATCTTTATAAAAAATCCAACTGATGCTACTGTGTGCTCACAGTGCAAATAAAATTCATATACAAGTATAAAATGTACATTTAAAAAAAATTATTTATATTCGTCATTGTCAGGTTCTGGTAAAAATGCAGTCAAGTTTAAAATTTTCTGTAACCATAATTACTCACAATGCCAACAATTTCTAAGATTCGAGATTTTCTGGGCAATATTATTATTTCTTGAGATTCGAAGTATAGATTAAATACAAAAGAGAAATTTTAATCAAAAATATCTTGTAAACGAAAAGTTATTTATTTATTTTTCATCTGACTTCTCTGTTTTCTTAAATTTCGACAAATATTTTTCTTATTCATTCATAAATTTATTTTCTTCGGTTTTTATTCATTTCCGGGAAAGAAAAGTAATTGCAAATAAATCTATTTTCAAAATAATAAAGAAAATAAATAACAAAATTTTGTGTTTTTCACGTGATAGAATGAGAGTTCGTTTTCCTAAAACATAATTCTTATCTTTACTTGATTTGTTATCACAACAGCAGAAAAAAAATGAAAAATTTCTAATAAAATTTAGATAGAAAAATAAATAAATAAATAAATAAAAACTCATTAATACAAATTTTTCTTACATAGAAATAGATATCTTTTTTTTTTTTTTTTTTTCTTTTAAGTTTCATTTTCTTTCATGAAGCCTACAAACTAGTAGTCATATGTCTGGTCAGTTCCCAATCATATAGATGTTTTCATACGTTTCTAGTACATGGCATACTATACTGATGTTAAGAGAAAAGAATCAAACCGACATATATAATTTATCTTAATTTGTTAATTTGTTTTATTACAATCAATTTCGTAGTTTAGTATTCATGCAGCTGAATACATTTTTTTAAATGCAATGTTTACCATAATGCAAATTACTGTTCTATTCCGTTAAGAAAAATCTTAAATTTTGAACAACGTTTGAAAAATTCAAATTAGGAAATTTGTATTCAGTGATGTTCAAGCCAGTACATTTTTAAAGTGGTCTAAAATCTTTACGAGGAAAATATCCCTGAAAATGAACGTTTGTGCAAAATTTTGCCCTAGTCTGCATGTTAATAAAATCGTAAATTTCAAATTAGTTACAAAATCTTTTAATTCGGAAATTCATAGTTAATGATATTTATGTAAATATTCTAAATGGTACTTTAAAAGTGGTCTTGAATTTTTATGATGACGAAAATATCCCTTAAGGTGGGATGTTTCTGAGAAATTTTGCCCTATTTTGCCATGTTAAGTTCAAATAATTTACGAAGTTTTACAAATCAATTTTTCATACTTAATCATGTTCTTTCACGTACGTTTAAGTAAAAATTTGTCCAAATCTCCCATGTTAAGATAATCATAAGTTTCGAATAAATTACGAAGTTTTTAAATAAGAAAGTTGCAAATAAATAGTGTCCTTGCCAGTGTCATAACTAATATTTTAAACTTGGTTCAATCTTTCTGAGATCCTTTGTTCTAGAGATATGGTGTACAAAGACTAATAAACTAACATACTAACAAACTAACAAATTAGCACACTAACAGATTGACACCGTATTAATTTTACTATTTTCAACTTACTCACACCTCAAAACGTGTAAGTGTCCAAAAATCAAGGTCGAAAATTTTTGCAATTACCTCAGTTCCCTATACCTAATAGTATGATAGGGAACTAAAAACTTTGAATTTTTCTTTTGAATTATTTGTTTACGAATATACCATACTTTTAATAATTATCTTAGCAAAGGAAATATTTTTATCGTAATTTTATATACATTAGCACTCCCTACTTGAGTAGTTTTTGTTCATGTTATATAAAACGCGAAATCTTCATATGCAAAGCTTCTTAATTTTAATAAAAATAGTGTACAAAATATTCATTTTAGCTAATTAACATACTTATCTGAGAAAATGAAAACCAATTAGTTTGTCATAAAGATACAGCTTTTTTTCATTTAAGCGTCCTTATTCATTATCTCTTTTTATTTTGAGAAAAATCTAACTATAAATTTATAATCTTAATTAATCTTAAATATATTTATTTAGTTTATTTTAGCAAATCTATTTATAGCATCTAAAAGTGAGAGAGTTGTAAGAGATTTTATCCTCTGGTAAAGATATTCAATCCAAAAATCTAGATATTTGGTTCTTTTTTCTTAGAAATATGTTATAAAGTTTTCATGTAAAACAAAAAATTATTTTAAAAATGTTTCATAAGACTTTATCATATTCCATTATTTTTTAATCTTTAATACATTTTTAATCATTTAACTGATATCCTTAAGCAAATTTCGTTTATTCAAATTAATTAAATGATAAGATTGTTTCATATACATTGTGATATATACATTCTGTACAGTGCTCGCTGTCATCGATATTAAAAATTTATTTTTTACTTTCTCTTACCCATGTGTAAGGGATAGAAAGTAGTGTTTATGGGTAAAATTTTCAAAATTGAATTTATATATATATATATATATATATATATATATATATATATATATATATATATATATATATGTATATATATATATATATACATATACTAGTTATAAGGTCCCCTGTATTCGAAAAATATATTTTCAGAGGTTAGATTGAGTGAGTGTCTGTGTGTCTGTTATCAGCATATCTCAAGAACAAATAGTAGCAGGAAGTTTCAACTCCGTATTCTAAATATCTATCATATAGGAATGCTACATTAACTTTACATTGAGATCAAGCAAATGGTTTGCGTAATTTCAAATACGTTACGTTTATAGAAGAAATTGCAGGTAAGTACAGCTTAACATATACAGGCTGCACTTAACCCCATGAAATGAATATATATGTTTTATATGCATAAAACCATGCTTTGGAGAATATGGTATGAAAATCATAACCGTTCATTTACAGAGCTACACAAAAGAACTAGTACTTACAAATTGATGGAAGTGCATTTACGATTCTGTTTGTGTAATTAACACATGATTATATTTCAGTGTAAAATGTGGTGTGTACATAATTTTTAGAAGATATACAATGCTTTGTAATAAAGCGAAAACATATTTTTTATTCAATGTAAATAGTAGAAGTGTTTTATTATTACATTTTACCATATCCAGGAAAACAGCACAGGAATTAAAATTAATTCCTCATACTACATGGTAAATATATATATATATATTTTTTTAACTAAATATTGAGCTTTTTTTTTTTTTTTTTTTTTTTAGGGGAGACTCTGGCACATTGTACCACTTTTACACTCTTAATTTTTTTTCACAAAAATCAGAAAAGCAATGTATTTGAAAAAAATAGGAAACAATCTTAACATGTTTTAATTCTTTTATAACAATATTTCTAATAAATTATGAATTAAAAAATAAATTGTGAGCACTCACAAAATGAACCACTGTGCCACATCACCGAGGTACAGTGGACCACCCTCTTTTTTTTTATATTAAATTAATATAAATTACTTTTTTTTTTCTCTCTCTCTGAAATTAGTTTCTCATACTATTCTAGTGTAAATAACATAATTCTAGCATTTTCATGAAATAAAATAAACAAAATTAAATTAAAATAAACAAATAAGAAACCAAATATTAGTAAGAAAATTTATTAACTTTAAATAGATATCGTTTTTCTTTCTTTTATTAATATTCTATAAATCAAATATATATATATATATATATATATATATTAACAAATATTATACTACTATTCAAATATTTAATATTTTCGTAATTATTTTGAGATATAATTAATTTACATTGTATTTGTAGGATAAATTTAAATAAAATGTATTAAGCTACTTCTTTTACATTTCAGATGTGATCTCTAAAAACACCAAAAATTATAAATAATTCCTACTATTTATTAAGTTAGCTATTTTTTTATTAATACATATAATTTAAATAGTTAATAAATTTAGATATTAGCAGTAATTATATTATTCAAATATTTATTCTTTCAGCAATTTAAGTACTATGCTGCCATACGTGTGTATCCATACGAACTAAAAGAGCTGAATATTAATAGATTTAAATAGGGGTGGTCCACTGTGTCCCGTCCTCCCTTATATTTAGACGTTTCGAGGTTTCCTCAATACTGAAGTCAAATTTTTTAACTTTTAATCTTCGTCTATATCTGTTGTCAGAGTAACTTAAAAACAAATAATTTCAGGCAATACAAACGTATTTTGAAGTTAATATAAGACTGTTACTTGAAATGTTTGATCAAGATTGATAAGTTTCAAGGAATAGTGCGGGTTAAAGTTGCCTGAATAATTTGGAAAACACTTTTAAATTTAATAACTGCTTTTTAATTCTACATAAATGTAGGTATAATATTAAAACATGTGGTTGAAAGTGGCACTCACAGAGTTATTTGTCAAATAAAACTGTTCCGAAGCCTAGTTTGAATTGTTTTTAACGTAGTTTTATATAAAAGTACTCGTTATCTTACCCCTTAATTTCCAGTCTGTTTTTATAGTATTGAATTTCAGGGTGAGAGAAAGTCGTGTGAGTGCCACACCAGACTTTTTTTTTTTTTTTTTTTTTTTTTTAAATTCACGAAGAATCTTTAATTAATTAAAAGCAGATTTCAAGACACACACACACACACAAAAAAAAAAAAAAAAAAAAAAAAATCCTTAATAACCTATTAAATACAACTTAAATTTCACATATACAAATTTATGTACAATGTTAATTTATATTTTCTAATTTTTTTACGAACGTATATTTAAAGAATTTTTTTCGTTTCATAAAATGCGTATACGTAATGTCAATTTTTTCATTGTAGAAAAAAAAAAAACTTTTGATGAAAGACAAAATTCTTTAGTAAAACTAGTGTGTTGTGGCAACCACCAAGACTTTCTTCTATATTTTCCTATACAAGTTGAAAATTTTTACGAATCCAGTACTTTCTTCTTTTGAATATAGAAGAAAGTAAAAAATATATAGAAATTAAAAACGTGATAAATACTTTGTAAATAAATATTGTTTGTATAATAAAATATATTAATAATGTTCAAATAATTCTTTTAATCTTACAGTTAGTCATCATTGCGTTTTCGAATAACTGAGCAGGTAAATCAATGCTTTTCCCTTAAAGGTACGGAACTGTAGATACACTTATCATTACTCTTGATAAGATGTTGTTTTGTACCTGTTAGGGGTACTAGAGATTAATGTTAAGTGTATTTTATCGTCGAAATAAAGCTACTCAGCGGTCCATTGACGACAGCGCACTGACAAGAATTTCAGAAACTATACTCTATTGCTTTTCCATGTGGAATATTTAGGCTTATCTCATGCTTTAATATTCAATTTTGTATAGAGTGGGATAATTTCTGCATCGATACAAACTAATATGCTTATCTGTAAAGGTAATTCCGTAATTCTGTATCCCTAATGTAATTTCATATCCTTAAAGAAAATTTATTATCTATATAAATATATAGATATTGATAGACAGATATAAATATGGATATAGGTATATTAATACAAAAGCACGAAATTTGTTGTGCGTTTTCAACATCTTAATTATAAAAGTAGAGGATTAAAATTGATATCAATCGAAAGGAATGGTTAATGAATGGTTAATGGGGTTTTGAGAAGATGAAAAATATTCTCTTATGATGCCAAGAAGACCGAAAAAATATACATTTTTATACACCTGTGTAATAGTTTGTATTAGAAATTGTTCACTAGAATTATTTTCCAGGATGAAAGACGACAATAATTTTCCTCTCCAGAGAAGTATCTATATAACGATACCAAACATGGAATTTGTTGTACGTTTTTAGCCTATTCAAATAAGAGAAGGAATGGGCTTAAAATCAGTATCTTTTGAAAGTTACAGATAATGTGGGTTGTAGAAAATAAAACCATATGAAGCCAAGAAGGCAGACAAAATTAGCTTTATTTTTATGTTATACTTTTTCTTTTGTACTCTGTAAATACAAGTGTCTGAAATTCAGACACAGTTGTGTCTAAAATGGGTGTTCAATTTTAAGATGCTAAAAAGTGATTTAAAGGCATATCGTTTCATACATGAAGTGTCTGAAATTCAGCCATCTTTGATCCTGTCTATAGTGAATATTTTTCATAAATAAATAAATGAAAAGATGAGTGTTATACTGTTTATCTGTGAAAAAGATTTTAGAATAACCTAGAGCATAAAAAAAAGCATTAATAATTTTTACAAAAACAATGACCGTTGCCCTCGAACCGACAATCAATGGATTCACAGTCGAGCGTCTTCCCAAACAAGCCATCGGTATTCACGCTGGAAGTTGTTTGTATAAGGAAATATATTTTAGTATCCGTAAAACAAATCGAAGTTTTATGTCTTTGCAATAAAACTGCCCATAAGAGCTAAAGATTAATACATATTATTATCTTAAATTTCATGTGTAGAGGTTTAGAGTTTTTTTGTAAAATGCGTAATAAATATGAAAAAATAGTAGACTATGGATTTTAAACGATTTTTTTAAAAGTGGCAAGAAAACAAACTATGTACGTGAAACCAAAAAAATTGTTCTTTTTAATTTTGAAGTGTAGGAAACATAAAATAATTAAAATGCGAAAAAAAAAAAAAAAAAAAAAAAAAAAGAATTATGCACATATTGTTTAAGAATGTTTAGTTACGAATTCGCTTCTTTGCTACAAGATACATGCTTCGTTTATCTTAATATATTTTTTTTTTTTTTTACATGTGAGAACTTTAAATAAATATTAACTTTGTTTTTTAACTTTTAACCGAATAAGCTTCGCGTATTTTAAATAAGTTAACTACGTATATTATATAAAATGATATGAAATTTATTTGTTAAAAAAATATTAAAGAAGGATATGCATGCCGCTTAAAGTAGATTTCATATGGAAAATTTGTTAAGTTATACAAATGTCTGAATTTCTAAGTGTCTGAAATTTGTAATGTCTGAATTTTTAAGTGCCTAAATTGTAAAATGTCTGAAATTTTATGTGTCTAAAATGTTATATGTCTTAATTTCAGACATATCAACCTTATTCAGGCACTTATCTCAGCTCATTTATAAAAAAGACGCTTACGTGTCTTAATTTAAGACAGCACATGCGTCTGAAATTTTGCATGCGTACGTGTTTCAGTCATTTATGTGTCTGAATTGACATTTCAGACGCATTTATTTCTGAATTTAAGACGCTTCTATTTACAGTATACGCGTGATATTTGTATTTAAAATTCCTATAGAATAAAGTTGCTATATTTGAATAGGTAATTTTTCAAAACACAATGCAACGGTTCGGTTATCAGCTTATATGTGTAGTGTGATTTACAGGATATATTTTTTATTTTTCTAGAAACGGAGGTGAATATATATTTATATATATATATATATATATATATATATATATATTCAAACACTTGACATATTGTTTCGATATAGACAGCGTTCTTTGCTATTTAAATTCCTATACAAAGAACTTTGATCAGTCGGATTGAGAGGGAAATAGGTAGAGAAGTTAATAGATATATCAATCATCATATAAACAAAAATGCTAATAGTGACTTTTTTTTTAATCTAGATTGAATACTTTTACACTAAATATTTGAATTTCTATATAAACTATATAAATGCGTACTTAAAAATATTGGTCGAATGTCGACCCCTGGGCGATACTCGTAATTATTATTTTACAACACATTTAATCAAGCACTTCACTCATTAATCAAACAGTATACAAAGCATAACAAACTTATAACCCGCCCAATATTACTAAGTATACTTCCTATGTCGTTAAAGAAGATAAAACATTTTCACATATTTACGTTAAAAAAAAAATAAATAAAGGAAAAATTATGAAAAATTAAAAAGTTTATGGTTATATGGAAATACATTTTTTTGTTGCTGTTATTAACAATTCTACTCTTTTTTTTTTTTTTTTTTCAACTATTTGACATCTGGTATTAAAGTAAAATTGCTTGCGATTATCAGTTATACATTTATTACTATTATATATGTTATTATTAATGTTATTGAAATTAACAAAATTTTATAGAAGGAACTATAAAACAACATAAAAATATAACATTTCGAATTCACTATTTTCTTTAAATATGTTAATAATATTCAGCTTTATACAGGGAAAAGTAAACAAATTTCACATTAGTGACACGTATAGGAAGTCATGCAGTTACACTGTGGAAACAATTTTTTGCTATATTACACAACAATATTGAGGCAGCCTACTTGCCACAACTATGCAGATAAATATTACCATCTGTAATTGTGTAGCCTTACACGTTATACTCCAGTTACACAGATACAGCTGGTAACATTTCTCTTTATAGTTGTGGTATTTCTCTACATAGTAAGCTGCCTCAATATTGTTGTTTAATTTTACAAAAAAAATTGTCACGGTGTAGAAGAACCTTATAACAATCTGGAAAAGCATAGGAATCATTTAGGAAAGGGCAGAATATTTAACTACTTGAGAAGCATGGATAAATCACGTAATTGCAGAAACTAGAGGCTATTATACAGCCAGTGAAAAGGAATCTTCAATTTATAGACAAAATTCCGAAGCGAATAAGTTAAACCTTCAGGTAATAGTTGTTTTACATTTTAGGATATAAATTGCTTCTATGTATGTTAATTCAGTGATGTTAGAAGATGCAGCTATGATACTAAATTCAGATTAGACCGGAACCGTTAAAGAATTACTCTTTATAATCTCAACTAAAAATTAACTAACACCCTCTCTCAAATTTCATGTAAATTCCTTGCTATTTTCTTTAATACTTCGTTTATTTTATTTTATTTTATTTTTATTAAAATCACACAATTAACTGTGGAAGAAAATCATATTTATTGAAATTTTATTTTTCCGACTGAGTGAAAATAATGCCTGGACCGGGAATCGAACCCCGGATCTTTGACTTTCAAGGTCAATGCTCTACCACTGAGCTATCCAGGCCGACATCCCGGTCTGCATTACTCACTCAGACAACCTTTTTGGCAGAAACATCTCTGGTCTATCATTTAGATAGCTCAACAGAAAATAAGCCGCAGGTAAAGGAAAACACCATTAAACAATGGGAGAGAAATACAATTTTTTTTTTTTTTTTTTTTTATTAAAATCACACAATTAACTGTGGAAAAAAATCATATTTATTGAAATTTTATTTTTCCGATTGAGTGAAAATAATGCCTGGACCGGGAATCGAACCCCGGATCTTTGACTTACAAGGTCGATGCTCTACCACTGAGCTATCTAGGCCGACATCCCGGTCTGCATAGCTCGGTCCAGGCATTATTTTCACTCAGTCGGAAAAATAAAATTTCAATGAATATGATTTTCTTCCACAGTTAATTGTGTGATTTTAATAAAAAAAAAAAAAAAAAAAAAAAAAAAAAAAAATGTATTTCTCTCCCATTGTTTAATGGTGTTTTCCTTTACCTGCGGCTTATTTTCTGTTGAGCTATCTAAATGATAGACCAGAGATGTTTCTGCCAAAAAGGTTGTCTGAGTGAGTAATGCAGACCGGGATGTCGGCCTGGATAGCTCAGTGGTAGAGCATTGACCTTGTAAGTCAAAGATCCGGGGTTCGATTCCCGGTCCAGGCATTAATTTCACTCAGTCGGAAAAATAAAATTTCAATAAATATGATTTTCTTCCACAGTTAATTGTGTGATTTTAATAAAAAAAAAAAAAAATGTATTTCTCTCCCATTGTTTAATGGTGTTTTCCTTTACCTGCGGCTTATTTTCTGTTGAGCTATCTAAATGATAGACCAGAGATGTTTCTGCCAAAAAGGTTGTCTGAGTGAGTAATGCAGACCGGGATGTCGGCCTGGATAGCTCAGTGGTAGAGCATTGACCTTGTAAGTCAAAGATCCGGGGTTCGATTCCCGGTCCAGGCATTATTTTCACTCAGTCGGAAAAATAAAATTTCAATAAATATTTTATTTATATCATAAAAAAACATCAGAGTTTGATCTTTGGTGAATAATTTCGGCATTATCTGGCATCGTTTAACAAATATAGTTTGACGCAATGTAGTATCATACCCACGTGTAACTTTATCATATCAATCATTGTTTGATAGAAATTAACTTCAAATAGAACCTAGTATTTATATTCTGATTTTTCATTGTCAGTCTTCTGTTATTTACTACCATTAAAACTACTATATTTTATACGAGGCAAAATAGTTTTTTCATTGACAAAAATAGAGTAAGTCCAATTATAAATCATCCCTTATGGGCATTATTTACATTCTGTTTTGAAAATGTATTTTTTTTTCTGTTAAATTTTCTTTATTATACACTTTCAATGTTTCTTCCTTAGAAGGAAAAAACCATTTTATGTATTTTGTTGTTGTTTCCTTTTAAATTTCGCCTGAAACCATTTCTCAAAAAATAATGTTCTACCAAAATTATTTCTTTTTTCTAAACTAAGTTAATAGCTACCACTGAAAATCTTTCTAGAAGTAAATCATTTACATACACAAATATGCTTGCATTTAATATTACTTTCTGACTTTCATAACATCTAGTTATCATTTGTTTTCATGCTACTGCATTGATTCAATAATATTTATCGACTGCTTAATTCCCAACAACATAATTCTTTAATTTCCAGATTCATAACGAAAATAAATTAATAATACAGTCCCTCTAACATTTCAAAATTTTATTTTCAGGAAAATGTGAAACAAAAAGCATAATTCTAATAAAATGATAGCCGTCAGTATGCTCAACAAAGTCGTCACTCTTATTTTGTAAAATTTAAGAAGTAAAATATTCTAAATTAGAGGTTTTAAATATAACGGCTAAAGAACTTCTGTAAACAATCGAATATTTAAACAAAATAAAATTACCTTTATTCACAAATTATTTTATGAATGAAGCCGTCTGTTAACAGCTTTTGCAAAGTAATCTCATCACCTGAAACAATTTCTAAGAAACAATTTGTGAAACTAGTTGGCATAGGTGGACTCTGCTCAGTTCCCCATCATATTTATGTTCTCATAAATTTCTAGTGCGAGACATATTATAATCATGTTAAAAGAAATGAATTTGACCAAAGCTTGATACAGTGACAGAATGAAATCCCCACTTAATAGGCCATCCACCGTTCACTTCGATATATTTATCTTATTCTAATCTATTAATTTATTTTATCAGGGTCGATTCCGTTGTTTAGTTTTCATGCTACTATTTTCAATGCAATAATCCTCAAAATTCATATTTATATGAAAAATTTACAATTTCGCTGTGTTGTTAAAATCGTAAATTACGATTAATTTACGAAATTTTCCTATTAGAATATTTGTATTCAATCATGTTCAAACAAATATCAAAATGTAATTTTGAAGTTGTCTAATATATTTATGATCCTCAAAATGGAAGTTTATGCTCAATTTTGCCTTATTCTGACATGTTAAGTAAATCGTAAATTCCAAATAACTTAAGAAATTTTTAAATTGGAAAAATCATAGTCTATGATATTCATGCCAGTATCCTAAATAATATTTCGAAAGTGGTTTGACTTCTTTACGATGAAAATATCCCTCAAGATTGTTGTTTATGTGAAATTTTGCTCTATTCTGTCATGTTAAGAAATTCGTAAATTTCCAATAACTTACGAAATTTTTATATTGGAAAATTCATAGTCATTAATATTCATGCCAGTGTCCTAAATAATATTTCAAAAGTAGTCTGACATCTTTACGATGAAAATATCGCTCAAAATTGACGTTTATGTGAAATTTTGCCCTATACTGTCATGTTAAGAAATTCGTAAATTTCCAATAACTTGCGAAATTTTCAAAGTAGCATATTTATAGTTACTGATGTTCATTCCGGCATCAAACTGATATTTTAAAACTTGTCTGACATTCTTACAGTATAAAGTTTCCATTTAATGCACGTTTAAGTGAAATTTTGTCCTGTTCTCCCATGTTAAGAAAATCGTAAATTTCTAATAACTTACGAAGTTTTTTAAATCGAATGTTCCAAATGAATAGGGTTCTTGCCAATATCGAAAGTAATATTTTAAAACTGATCTGACCTCTCTGCGATCGTTTGTTCGTGAGATATCTTGTAAACAGACTAACAAACTAACGGACTAACACACTAACACACTAACAGACACCCTACAGACAGACACCATACAAATTTTGTCATTTTCGGATTCCTCACACCTGAAAACGTATAAAAAAGTCAAAAAACCTAGGTCGAGATTTTTCACGATTACCTAAGTTCCCCATACCTGTAGTATGATGGAACTAAAATTAGTGTGACAAGTGCATAATTTAAGTTTTTTCAAAGACTTGTGACCACATTTAACTGTATCCACATTCACGATTGCATCTGTTATATATATATATATATATATATATATATATAAATTAATATTTTAAATTCACAATCTATTTTAAGAGGGTGTGAGTAATCAAAATAGATGAATCTTACATCTGGTTACTGTGGGAGAAGTAGCCTGTTTTCAACAGCTTATGTTCTAAATAATAAGTGTGTGTGTGTGTGTTCATTGCTTTAGTCGGATATGGATGTTTATTTTACTATGATAATTTGGGTAAGCGTATGTTCATCTTGGGTATACAGAGCAAACAAATTTCTGCTTTATTAAGATAATATATATATATATATATATATATATTTTTTTTTTTTTTTAAGGATGTTTTCACGTCAACCCGATTCGTTGAAAACTAAACCCGAACTCGACCCGCAGTAAAAAAAATCCACTCAACCTGACCTCGAACCCGACCCGCAAGAGACAAAAGAAAATAATGTACCCGAACCCGAACCGACCTGCGGTTCGGGTAAAATCGGGTTCCCTGACCCGATGCAGGACTCTAGCACAGACTAAAGCTCGTCCTAATATGGAGACTTCACCTCCTATTGAGACTTCACCTCTAGAACCGTCTTGCCGGCTGTATTCCTAGTTGTCCTAGTTGATTCCTTAGTCTGTAAGCAAAATATTAAAATGTGTTTCATACAATTGTATTGCTACGATTCTGTGTTATTTGTAGAAGAAGTTATAAATTTTTAATAATGGTATGTGCGGTCCATTGTTGCACCAACAGACCATCTAAGAAGGTTCCGGAAATTACTTTTCACAAGTAAGTTTCAGTAAATATACTTGATTAACAAACATTTTCCATATTTATTTTAGCTTTAAGAGATGTGGTAGTCATTTGTCAGACAAGCGTTGTAGATTACCCATTACTTCATTGAATAGAATATGTTACGTATATAATGATCTATCATTATTCCGTTATTAGTTCTCAATTATCTTAGCTTTATAATATATCTGAAATGTATATATTATTTCTTTTAGCGTAAAACATAGTTGGGTACTAAAAGCATTCGTATGCAGTACTGATCTATCGTGTACGCTTAAAAAAAAAAAAAAAAAAAAAAAAAAAAAGTCATTTTTTAGTTAAAAAAAAAAGAATCGATTATTTTGCTTCAAATTATCCCAGACCCATGTTTCATTCATTCGTTTTAAAGGTATTGACGAGTTCTTTTAAAAGATAACCTTATTGAAAAAATTTACCCCCACGGAGAGCACTTTTCTCGAAGGGAGAAAGAGGAGCGATGCCCTAAATATAAAAATTTATTTTCCTTTTTGACTATTTTTAATATTTATATGTATATTATTTCACACTGCAAAATTAAAAAGTAATTCTTATTTTATACATTTATTCGAAATTTGTCCTATTCTGAAATATTAAAAATTATAAAAAAAATGGAATGACAACGTCACCATTAGCAAATTGTTCCCCAAATGTAAACAACAGCAGTTTAAGTCAATATCTAATTAAATATCAAGTTTGTTTAAATTTTGTTCACTGGTTTGTGAGATGCAGCATTCACAAAATATGTAGCACACATACAGACATTTAACTTCTAAAAATGGTCAAATTCTGATTGGGACATCCCAAAATGTGTAAATCCATCGAAAACTGGAGGTCGAAAATTTTTTACCAAACAATACTTTCTTCTTATGTATATAGAATTAATAAAGGATAAGATAAGAAGATGCCTGAATATATTTAAAAAACAGTTAAAAATAGTTTTGGAAACAGTTTTATTTGACATATATTTCTATGTGAGAGGGGCCGCTCCCCCCCCCCTATTAAAGCAGTTATATGAGCAGTTTTATAAGTAGATATTACGTTGTTATTTGTTTCTTGCTCATTTCAATATGGCCGCCAGCCGGTCACTCTAAGCGCCTTACAGTTGATCCTTATTTCACTTTCTCCCCATACCAGATAGACGTCTTGCCGGGTCTAGTTTATTCCTGGTTTTGCTCGTCCTAATATGACTGCTCGATTACAGTTGAGGCTTCACTTTATAACGATTTTGCCGAGCCTAGTTGATTCCTTAGTTTCTGGAGAGGCTGATTGCCCCTTTTGTAAGTTAATAAATGGACTTACGTCTTGTTCAACGTTCTGAATGATAAAAAAGACGAAAGAGATGACGAAAATTAAGATGACGAGAGTTTTTTTTTTTTTGGGGGGGGGTTAGTTGCCGGTAGTTTTATAGTGTGGAAAGATGTTTGTTTGTATTCTTTATGGTTTTAAGTTTAATCTAGACATTAATTTTAGCAAAATATTGAAGAAGATAATAGATAATATTTTGTTTTTATTTTTTCGATACAAATCATGTGTATTTAAATTAATATACAACGTATCATAAAAGTGTGCATTTTACATAGAAATCTCATGAGATTAAGGTAAAATGTCAAAACGAAAGTGTTATGGATAACTTTTATTCTAAAGATTTATTTTTAACATGTACTAAAAATTATTAACAATTATTAGTAACAATCTTAATGAATAACAAATATAATCAAAAGGGGATTTTACAGAAATATAGAACTCCGGTGTTTTCCCCTAATATTTCCTGTCGGGCAAAAAAATGTCAGAAAGTAGAAAATCGAATATTCTAAGAAGTTTTCAAAATTGTATTTCAAAATTTAAAAAAAACACTCACAGTATCAGAAACTATAGTTTAAATTTGAGTCAGCATCTTTTTTCCTGAAGATAATATTTCAAACCTAACTTACTAGCTAACTATCAAATTATTCTTTATTCAGGTTTCTTGCGACCATGGGAGCTTCTAGGCAAGTACAGACTCAACGAGTCCAGTGATAAAATACATGCGACCACCCTCGTGATTGAGAGACAGTATCGATAAGGGAACGCCAATTGACTGGGTGTTTACCAAATCTGAACCTATCGGTCAATTTGGCACCCCTCGAAGCCTCTGGAATCGTCCTCAAAGCTAGGCGAGAGAAACAGGGTTACATTATGATCAACTAAATCAAAAAATAAACAACATATAGATAGATACAAGATTAATTTTAGGATGCTTCAAAATTTCTATAAACGACAAAGATTTTAAGACGTAAACCAATACTAATACCAAAGTTCCAGATGTAATGTAGAATTAAAATATAAATCAATTTGTTTATTTACAGTACGTTTAGTAAATATTACTTACCGATTATTGTAATAAAAACCCGCATATCGATTTGGTATTTATGATGTTTAGCTAATATTAATTAACTATTGTTTTAACTATTTCTAATTGACGATAGATTAAATGTGTTAATAAATTTTGAAAAAAAAAAAAATCTTTGTCATATGCGCTCATGTTTGTGATAATTGCAACACAATAAAGGAATGCGAATATAAGAATAAGATTTATTGGGCGCATACATCATAGTAGGAAGAGCAATTGATTAAAATTTCAGCAAGTTTTGAGTAATATATCTTTAGAAAACGTTAGATAAAGCAACGACCTCTGGGAGTAATAACTACACTTATCTGCTTAGGCATTGAATCAAATAGCGATTGGATGACATATTCGGCTACAGCACTTCATGAAGCTTCAACAGGATGCCACAGTTCATAGACCGTAGTTACTGGTGAGTGGTGGTGGGCCAGTCGCTTTTCAACGATTAAACAGACATTTTCAGCTGTGCGTGATCAGGATAACGCGCTGGCTGGAGCAACGGTTGAACACATTCTCTATCAAGGAATGTCTGGACAATACAGACAACTTGTGGTCGTGCATTACCCTGCTTAAATGTTGTGCAACAGAAACCTGGAAAAAAGGGCATAAGGGCGGTCCCTAACTCACCAGAAATTTAATGGCCGCTACTCAGAGTGCCGGGAACGAACAAGAAGTTATCGACACGTGTATCCAATGAGACCCCATACCATCAATGCAGGTGGTGGACAGTGTGACGTTGTCGAATCGCAGCTGGTAATGTACATCATTCACAATACTGTTAAATACGGATGAGGCAATCTTGATGCTGTAAATAGGATTGTGGTTTGTTTGAAAAGCGATTTCACGCCATTCCTGCGTCCAGGTTCGTCGTTGATCACACATTAAAGGCGCCAATATCAGTGATACAGTTTTGCGGGTAATCAAAATTTTGGTAGCCGCATATTGGGTCACCACCTGGAGTGATGGTAAGCGGTACCATTGGATACACGTCTCAATCAACTGTTTTCATTCCCGCCACTCTGAATACCCGCCATTACATTTCTGACGAGTTAAGGCCGATCGCTCTGCCCTATATTCAAGGCCACCGAAGCGCAATATTTAATCAGCACAGTGCACGACCGCAAGTTGTCCGTATTGTCCAAACCTTTCTTAATGCAGAATATGTTTGACTGTTGCTCTGTGCAGCGCGTTCTCCTGATCTTGCACCAATGAAAATGATTGTTTAATCGTTGAAAAGCGACTGATCCCCCCCCCCTCTACCACTCATCAGTAATTACGACCGAGAATTGTGGAATTGTGTTGAAGCTTCATGAAGTGGGGCTTCATGAAGCTTCTCAACCCGTACATGTCATCCAATCGCTGTTTGAGTCATTGCCTAGGCAGATATGTGCTGTTATTGCTCACAGAGGTCGCTGCTTTATGTACTGTTTTCTCAGTACATATTACTCCAAATTTCCTGAAATTTTAATCAATTGGTCTTCCTACTATAATATATGTGCCCTATAAATATCATTCTGATATTCGCATTCCTTCTTGGTGCTACAATTTTCATAAACATGAATGTATATAAAATTGGTTTTAGAAATGTAGAAACTGCAGAGACTGATATTGTACTAGCCTTTATTTTATATTAAAGTTTTATTATCCCTTTTAATGCAAACTTTAAAAACAAACATACTGAATGTACGGGAAAGAGTATTAAAAATATTAATTTTAACGAAAAGTAAACACTTTTACTTATTATTTTGTTACATAGAGTATGAAATATAGAACTATGTTTAAAAATACCTATGCTTATTAATTTTTGAAAAATATTATTTTTGTTAAAAATAAAATCATTTGTTTCATTAGACTAATGGAAAATATATCCATTTATTTTCATCCATGTTAACAAAATGAATTTATTTTATTTTATTTTATTTTATTTTATTTTATTTTATTTATTATTTATTATTTTACTTAAGTATTTTTTTTCTCCTTTATGTTGATCAATTTAAATATAAATTATTTTCTCCTACTGTCAGCAGAAATAATTTAAAATGTTTCCAAACATTTTAACTTTCTAACAGTCTTTTATACATTTTATTCAAATGAGAATTTTAGTTTTAGAAAACGTGTTTAATTTAGAAAAGTATGAAGAAAAATATTATGCAAAGAAAGAAAGTTTGTAAAATATTTTAAATAAGTAAAAATAGTTTTGAATAAAGTTTTTTCCTCTTTGCGAAAATTAATTTACATTTCTCGAAACAAATATCAAATAAGAAAAAAATGAATCGATAAAAAACGAAAAAGAAAAATGATGCTGTTCGCATAAATTATAAACATTTTCCAACTGAACTTTCCCTTTACAATGTTAAATTATAAATATACTTAACCTCACTAATCACACTTTAAATATACTGTCACTTTATTCTATCGAGGAAAACAAAATTATAGTTTTACTTTTAAAGAAAATCAAATAATAGATTGTATTTCTGTATCCTTGTATATCAATAAAAATAGCAATATGAATAAATATTTTTATTTTTAACTATAGAGAAAAAAAGTATCACAAGACATTCATTATATTTTTATTAACACTTTCCAACAATGTTGAAAAGTGTTAATGACTTTGGTTTTTCTGTCTGTTTGCCCACGTTCTAACTTCCGTAAATATTCATGAAATTTTTTTAAACTGATATACACTCGAAGAAAAAAAAAAAAAAAAAAAACGCACCGAAAAGGAGTTATCCGAATGGGACAAAAATTGTTAGTCGTGATGTACATGTCAAGAAAAACAATTGATTACAGTTCAGAAAATTTGAAGGTTTTATCAAGAGAAAAGGCCTCACAAAGTAAACGAGTTATATATGCGTTGTTCCACTTCTGGCCCTTATGTACGCAGTTATTCGGCTTGATATTGGTTCATAGAGTTAGCAGATGTGCTCCTGTGAAGTATCGTGCCAAATTCTGTCCAATCGGTGCGTTAGACAGGCGAAATCCCAAGCTGATTGTAGAACCCCTTTTATGATGCTCGAAACCTCCTCAGTAGAAGAGAGATCCGGGGACTGAGCTCAACCCCATTTCACTGAGCCGCGTATTAAGGGTATTTGAAGTCACTGAAGTACCAGTTGCGCGTTGGATCGACGATAATGATGAACTGGAGCTTTGAGTACCGCTTTGCGACTGACTGGTTCTTACATTCTGTCCTCTCTTTAGGCCGACCGTTTCCTCCCTGACGCTGTGTTCGGCTATGGTTCACCCATTCCTGTCAATATCATCTAATAGTGATACCGCTCCTATCCAATTGTTAAAAAATTCGCAGATTAGACCAACCGGCTTCTTCGAGCCCAACTACACACCACACTCAAATGCTGATATCTGCGCATGGTTTTTTGTGCACCTGTATGCGAGGCATTGTTACTGTCTTTATGAGTAGGCGGAATAAAATTCTCGAAGAATTTATGACCTGGAATCAAAATTTCCCATTTTTAATATTCTGCCAATTGCGCAGTTAAGATGCGATGCTGCGTCACATGGTCCTTCGATGGCAGCCAAACTTTAAAATTTTGCATTTTCCATCGAAACCTGTGTCTAGTCAATTTGTGTCTAGTTTGCATTACTCCTTCTTGATGCGTCTTTTTTTTTTTTTTTTTTTTTTTTTGTTATAGAGTATTCAAGTTTACTATCGGATGTTCGTTAAAGAAAATTGAGTGAATACCTCGACTGGTTTGTGTATATGAACACCCAAAAGTATTCCTAAGCATTGTGTTCGATGAGAGGTATTTCTATAAACCATATTTTAATACCTTTACTTTACTCAAATCTTTATGAAATTAAAGCATGTTATTCATGTTTACTAGTGGAGGTTTTCTATAGTAAATGGAGTAAGTACCACCACTGCTTTGGGTATAGAGGGACACCTAAAAGTATTCAAAATCATCGCGTTCTACGAGAGTTATTTCTATAAACCAACTTTTAACAACTTTATTTTGTACACACCTTAACGAAATTGAAATTGCACATGTTGTTGATATACATAAAAAAATTTTAACAACTTTGCACAAATCATAATGAAATTGAAATTGCATATGTTGCTCATATGCATAAACGAATGTTTTCTATGGAATGTAGTATGATTAGCTTTAAAATTTACAGGGCCATACAAAAATATTCAGTTACTTTAAGGGATATAATTGGAAATTTGTTGGAGTTGCATTTTTGTTACCATTAAGTGTTTTTAAGAATTTTTAACAATTTTCAAGTTTGAATATGATTTTAATTTGCGTATCTGTCTGTCCGACTGCCCATTTGTCTATCTGTTCCTCTGCTTAACTCCAGCATTCGTAAATATTTTCAGAATTTTAAAAAAATAATATATATTATTCAAGCTCACTATAGAATGTTCCTCACTTAAAATGGCATTAATAGATCCTGTACAACTTATATGTGCACAGGGATACCCCCCCCCCCCAAACAAAAAAGAGCGCATGACGTTTTATGAGAGACATTTTTATAAATCACACTTATATAACTTTCTACTGTAAAAATCATTAAGAAATTGACATTTTTTATTAATATGCTAAAATGATATATATATATATATATATATATATATATATATATATATATATATATATATATATATATATATATATATATACACATATTTAAAATATAATATGCTACACCTTCAGATTTACAGGCTACACTAAATTATTCAGATACATCTGTATTAAGCATTTTCAACATTTTCCAACAATGTTTAAGAATTATTATGAATTCAGTTAGTCTATTTGTGTGCCTTTTGGTCCTTTTGAATGTTTGTTATATGATAACGTAAGTAAAGAAGTTTAAAATTTATACGATACAACAAGTACGTATAGTTCGAAAGGGTTAATAATCAATGAGTATCGTATGACTTTTCATTCTTGTTTCTAAAATATATATATATATACTTTTCTGTAGCATCTTACAGGGTGGACATAATAAAATTTGGCCTATTCAGACCACTTTGTATCTGT
This sequence comes from Salticus scenicus, assembly GCA_963930645.1. Lineage (NCBI taxonomy): Eukaryota > Metazoa > Arthropoda > Arachnida > Araneae > Salticidae > Salticus > Salticus scenicus. Next base: position 337,818,314 of record OZ005652.1, on the reverse strand, counting down.
AACTAAATTACGGATTAAGTCAAAAATTTGTATATAAACAAGTCAAAAAATGCATTCAAAAATTCTATAATAATAATAATAATAAAATTAAATTAAAAAAATTTATGCTAGGTGGGTGAATTAGAGTCAAATGCTTGAAATAATATGAATAAATAACTATGGTCTATGTTAATATTTTTAAGCTTTATGACGTATAAAACAGTTTACTCTTACATTTTACAAACTTTTTCAGGCGTGACAGTTATTAGCCGTTGATATACGAGCTCTTTAAGGTGAACGAGGGTTTATCTCGTAAACCTGTGTTTCGTCTCTTTCACAAGTGAAGATGTGAGTTGTTTTGTGTGAAATTCGACAAGTACGTAGCTGAAGCTTTATAGTCATGCAGCAGGCGTTATTAGATAATATACCATCTGTAGAGTTTTACCATCTCTAGAATATTCTTTCTAAATCTGCAGATAGTAAAAGGCGTTTAAGTCCGGGAAAATGTTGACTGTGTAGGTCGTGCTGACAGCCTTCTCAGCTTAGAAATCCCGCTCCCAAAAAATATATAAATGCAGGACAATATTTAAAAATTTAGTATACAAGTAATATAAGGCCCAATCTTGTTATTTTTATTACTATGTGAATAAAAGCTTTTTAATATTTGTAGTCTTAGTGAAATTACTTTCATGAGAGATTGTATATTTCATTATTAACCCGTTAGTAGTCGCTAGTTGGTCGATTTACCGCCCATCCTTCAGTGTTGGCAGATTTTTTTATTCAATAGCCACCAAGATTTTTTAAAAGTAGCATTTGATATACATAAAACACGAATAAAATCGAAGGAACGTCGATCACATCACTTCTTAAAATTATTGGTGAGAATTAAATAAAAAGTGCGCAATCTGTAATAGGTGGCGCTGTCTATAGCGACTACTAACGGGTTAATACTAATTCCATTTCTTGTGCAATTTTTACCGTTAATTTCACATTTTGTATATGCATTTTATATTAATTTTATCATGAAAAACGGCAGTTTTCCGAGTGACGCAAGCGGAAGGACGAACTGAACGCTGCGAACTCATATATACGGCTAGTTTGACATCAAAGAGATATGTAAAAGCCGACGCTTAATATCTCAGAAAATATGCCATATTTTGTTCTGATCTTTTCAAAATAGTCTTTTATCTCCGGTCCTGAAAATTTTACGTTTCTACATGCAGTATGTTTTGAGATCTGAATCTCAATTTAAAGCCAAAAAGGAAAAATGTAAGGTGTAAGGTTGTAATGGACTCAAATTCTGAAAAAATATCTCTAAAACGGCTCAAAGGATTTTCATATAATTAATATATGTTGTTAATAGGATCTTTCTGAATCTAGTAACGTCTTCGTTTTTTTCAGGAAAACTCTTGTTTTTTAAAAAAAATATTTTAAAAATAGAACTATATTACTCCGCCAATTGCATGCTTTTCTTCGGCTAAAAAGGGCGTGAGGCGGTTATTACTTCTTGCTTGCAAGGCTTCAGTTGCTCACGTTGGTTGGATGACCAACGTGAATGCAGTCAATAACTTTTTGTTATGAAGAAAATATTTTTAATTTTAAAATTTACCATTTCGTCAAAAAATTATTTAGATAATATTTAAAGTAAAAGAAGTATTTTGTAATCATAGATATTCTATTTCATCGTTATTTATAATGAATTAATTTTTTTTTTTTAAGCGAAAATGTTTATCACTCATGCACACAAATTTATACCATGGTTCATGATCTTTTGAGCGCATGCGCACATCCAAAATTTTTGGCGCTCGCTGACTTGCTGTAAACAGACGCTAATTGTTTACCATCGAGGTTTTGCACTGTATTCCTCCGCCAATTAAGCTTTCATTTTCATTAAGTTTTTCTATTTTATATATTACTTTTATAGATTACTTCGAAGTGTATTATTTAATCAAGAAAGAAGATATTGTAGTTTATAACCCTAAATTATATGATACTGGAAGGTTTTAGTAAATGATTTGAGAAAAGCGAAACTTAATACTATGTTTGCATCTACAAAGAAAATAATATTTAAACCAACATTAGAATTCGGAGGTACGTGTTTTATTATGGTTACATATTTTTTTTCGAATAGTCAGTAAATGTGTTTATATCTTATCTTTGATCTGTTTGCACTGCCAAGCCTAAACAAATTATTACTCATAATCGCCTGTAATCATAATATGCCTGTTTTTTAGTTCCATGTTTATGTATTGCTCGGTAACCTAGAAAATAGTAATATATAATTGCTGTTATTTCGCTGCTTATCAATAAAATTTGCACTTTTTTTTTCTTTTTCAAGCTATTCTTGAAATATTTTTTGCTTACGATCGCCGTAATACACAATTATTATCATTATTTTTTTTTTTTTTTTTATATCTATAAAGTCTGCGATTTTTTGAAAACTATTTTGAATTGAGTGATAATTTTACAGCCTGTTAATAAAATATGAAATCATATTGCTGCTTATTGAGAAACTTTATTTTTCACAATACAAATAATTACTAAGAATAGAGTATTTTATTGCAAATTGATAAAATTCTTTTTTTTCTTTTCCCCCACCAAAGCTATTTCTCAAAATCCATGATAATTTTGTGGCCTGTTATTGAAATACAGAATCATTTGCCATTAAGTAACAAATTTTATGTTTAATAATATAAATAATTGCCAAAATTCATCATTATTTTGTTGCCTATCAATAAAATTTTTACTTTTTTTTCATTCAGTTCTGTTTACCAAAATATGCAATAATTTTGTAATCTGTTATTCAAATGCACAACCATTTTGCCGCTAACAGTTCAAGGCAGGCATTATTTATGAAATCAAGCATAACAGAATTTTACCCCAAAATGCAGAACTATTGCTTTTACAAAATAATTAGCTAGTTATTAGAAATGTACTGAATATTCAGTATATATATTCGGTATTCGACCGTAATGCTGAATATGAAATTATTTGGCTAGATGAATCTAAAGATTGATTTTGAATTTTATACTATAAAATAAATAATGTAAGAAACTATCATCTATTCAGATACAGTCAACCGTCGAGCAAAAGGTGTGCTTATTTAATATTTTAAGGACAAAAAAAAAAAAGTGAAAAGAGGAGGGGCATTTAACTGAGTAAAGGATTTTATGGTATTTTACAGTATATATAAAAAAGGTAAATGCACTAAAACGTTATTTAAAACGTATTTGCATAATTAAATCTGCTATTTTGCCAATCATGGCCCAAAACCACCTATCATTTTACATTTCTACGATCTGAAGATTAATGTTTGAAACTATAAAATATTTTAATGTTCCCCTTTCATATGTAAATTTCATGTATCTTAAATTAAGTCTTACAGCATAATAACTTTTATAATCTCTAAGAATTATCTGAGGATGATAATTTCGCATCTAAAAAAGATGTTAAGAATAAAGTTATCAGTTTTGGTTTTAGTAATTCACTATGCTGAAAGTATCAAAATGTAGCAATGAACCTAATTATGTATATACACTACAAAAGTTCTGCATGAAAGTGTGCTGTTTACCATTTTTCTAAATTTTATGTTCAAAAGCCTTTTTTTTTTATTTTAAAATGTGCAAATTTTCATATATGCTTCAATTATTCTTTCTTGCAACTACTCGGTATTCGGTACTTGTCCAAGCACTCAGCAGCTGCTCGGTCGAAGTGCTATTTGGTGCAGCACTAATATCTAACAAAAGTTGTTTTTGTTAACAACAGTATTTAAATAAGGATTATATCTTTAAAATCGAGTTAACAAGGAGTGCACGTATTTTAGATAATATTGCCATCTAGGACATTTTAGGAGATCAAACAAATATTATGTTCACCCCCGTTAAGAAAGGTGATACAAGTAAAAAAATAGTGAATTTGAGTTTATATCATATGAAAAGTGTCCCAGCTAAGCTATATCATGCAATTTATCCACCTGAGTGAGAGGCATTTGTGTTAGTTTTATTGTAAGCTAGTCAATGCTTTATTGTTATCTTTAAGTTGATTTTTCTCAAAGATTATTTTTTATTGCTGGGGTGCAACATGATGTTGTCATCTAAGAAAGTTTAAGTATTTATTGAGGAATCTAACAGTTAATAACTTTCTTTGCTGTGAGCTCAGCATCATGCCACTGTGTATTGTAATATTTTCTAGTAATTTTCTACATTTAAATCAATCACCATTTCAGAAAAGGAATTTTTTATGTTAATTTCTCATAATTAAAAAAGTAAAATATTACTAAATGTAAATGGTACTATTTAAATAGTTCGAAAAAAATTAGGAAGTTGACAGCTGATTGTCAGTAATTAGCTGGCCAAATATTCGGCATTCGGCCAAAATCATTAAATAAACAGATTAACCTTGAAAAATGTCTAAAACTGATTATTTTCGTAGAGCTAAAGTTTTAATTAATATCTTTACTTTTTCTTTTCCTCTTGAATTTCATTCTGTACACCACTGAAAACAGAAAACTCTCTTGCGGTAAACATTGCAAAAAGAGTCATTCTGCCACTTTTTCTTTTTAACTGTGGTATGCTCATGCATGCAAGAACATATCAGCGCCGAATCTAAGGGGGGCGGGGGGTAGGCCAAAAGTACTGACATTCATAATTGAATATTACAATTGGAAATTTTTCATTGATATGGAATAACATCTTGAAAAATCTTAGCACCCCCCCCCCCCCAATAATAATAAAAAAAAAAGTTCTAGATCCGCCACTGGAACATAGTGCATGAATAAATTGTCTGCATTTTCTTTTTTGTTTAGAAACAGAATTTACTATTAATTAAAGTGAATTACATTACATTTAGTTTAAATTAATATTTTGTATTTTAGAAGATTAATTTCTCAAGTAAATGTTTGAATATTGAAGTGTGGAACTTTAAAACAGGCATATTCGAAAAGTAGAGGTTACAGATGATTTGTTTATGCTTGAGGATATTTTTGTTTTAGCCAGCAGATCAACAGACATTTATTTACTTTTCGGAAAAAATTATATATGAATAACTACATTTTAGAAAATAAAACTATAAAACACTTGCCTCTAAATCATAGTAATGGAAGTGTATATTCGTAATTTATTTTCCTTGTAGCTGCAAATCTTATGCATTTCATGAATTGCTAATAGAATAGGGATAATTTGGGTATGAATTATATTTCATGAAATAAAATGAAAACTAATAATTTCATATGCCTACAAAAATTCACATTTATATACATCATCATTACCTATAATTATATACTGAAAATATGTTAGCAACATTGATATTGAAATTGACACAAAAAATATTTTAGTTTTTGAAGATGGCAATTCAATCAAAACAAGTACTTTCAAACAGTGCTGCTAATTAACATGCTGCTATATATTTTCCAAATTTAGGTATATACTGCACATTATATATGTTTACTTTAACATTTTATCGAATTGAAACATTTGGGGAGCAAATGTTCAAATCAAGTTTTTTCTTAAAAAAGAGTTATTTTTTACATTTATTAGTTTTTTTTTTTTTTTTTTTTTGTCTGAAAAATTGTATCCGAAGGTGAAAACATGGTTTGAATATTTGCTCCTCGTTTATGTTTTAATATTTTTAATGTAATTAATGATTTTAAAACATGGGGTACTTTGGGTCAGGGTTGTTCGGTTTTTTTCATAGTGGAAAAAACCTGGTTAAAACCGCCCCGGACAAAATACCGTTTTGTCCACTATTAATTATTTGCGAGTACTAAATTAAAAATTACCTTTATTCTTTCCATATATATAAAACAATTCTTTATCATTATGTGTATGTGAGAGCTTGTGAAATACGGTCGCCATTGGCGACCAATATTTTTTTAAACTAGTAATAATGCAATTAATTAAATTACATTATTACTAGTTTACTTTAAATACTAGTTTACTTTAAATACTTTAAACTAGTAATAATGCAATTAATTAAATTACATTATTACTAGTTTAAAGTATTTCATTATTACTAGTTTAGTTTACTTTTTCTATTTTATTTATGGCTAGTAATAATGTTTTCAACTTTAAGGAATTTTTTTTTTCTTTTAATATATATATTTTGGTGAAAGAATTGGTCCCGAAATTGGGCTCCAATTCTACTTTCGCTGTTTTGATTCCTGCTTCCCTCACCACTTTTTGAGACACTGTGTTGAATTAGGGAATTTACACATCTCCGTGCATGTTTCACAACTCTGTGTTAAATTATTGCACCGTTTTAGGGAATTGGTTTACACTGCTCCTGTCTGCGCATGCTGTCGATCTGGTGCTGAATTTTTGTACCTGTGTAATGATATACCATTGCCGATGGTGTATTGAAAATAATAAAACCAGTTTCATGATGTTAAATTTAAACAGGTGTTTCCTGATGTAAAAAATAAATCATTCCAGCCTAATAAATAATTGATTTTTAGTTGGTATAATAATTGGTATATAGAATCTTAATTTCTATATTCAAGTAAACTTTGAAACGGAACAAAAAGAAAGAAAATGTTGGAGAATATTTTTTTATGGGCTACCATAATTTTTTGTTGGCGACCATATTTTTTAATAAATTCCTGAACCCTGTGCAGGGTTTAAACTGCCATTAGTTTTTTTAGCATTTTGCTAAAAGGTATCATATTTTGCTAAAACATGTTGGTCAGAATTTCACTAAAAAGCTAAAACTGGATAACTATATAAAATATCTCTATATAATAACTCAGATTTCTTTTTTGCAGGCAAAAACTACAGCAGGCAACTACTACTTGCAGGCAAAAACTACGAAATAACTGAAATTTTTGGGAATCATTATTTATATAGTAATTTGGATTTATTTTTAATATTGAATTTAAATGCAAAAATATTTAAAAGTATGTCAGAATTCAGAATTTGCTTCATAGAAGCATTCTTAGCACTAGTATTTCACGATTATCTACCACTACACTTTATTTAATTTTTAAATTGCTTTTTCATTTTACATGTATGGTATGAGTACCTCTTTTCTATACTTGAAATCAAAACATAGTTTTCCTGATTCATACTTTTAAAGTCACAAATATGGATGCTTGGTTAAAATCACCAATGAACAAAAGGAATAGAAAACAAAACTGAGGATAACACAGCTAACAAGGAACATTGTGTCTGGCTGTGATTTTAATGAAACTTTAATTTCTGACAGAGGGCATGTACCAAATATTTTTGATCACAGAAATTTTTGCTATCATCCATGTTTTCTCTATTTATTAAATTTTTAAAATGTTAAAAACCACATCAGCCACATATCAACAGTAAGCTCCGCCTTTGGGTGTGACTTAAAAATACTAAATGATTTTGCGCTTTCATGTTTAACCCGTTTGTAGTCGCTAGTTGGTCGATTTGCCGCCCATCCTTCAGTTTTTTTCAGATTTTTTTATTCAATAGCCACGAAAAAATTTTAGAAGTGGCATTTGATATACATAAAACGCGAATAAAATCGATTTAACTGCGATCACATCACTTATTAAAATTATTGGTGACAGTTAAATAAAAAGTTCGCAATCTGTAATAGGTGGCGCTGTCGATAGCGACTACTAACGGGTTAAGTTACAAATGAAAATTTATAGTAGTACTGAAAATTATTTCAACTGAATTATTAATTTGAGTATCACTTGCTGTATAAATACAAATTTCTCGCATATTTTTGAGTAAAATTTGATAACATATCAAATATGAAAGAAACGCCTCTCTCTCATTGAAAACCGAGCCGGACGCTTGGGTGGTGTTCCTTGTAAGTAAAAGAAATCAATGGTATCCAAAGAATTAATTAACTTTCGAAAAAGCTAAAATAGTGCTTGCCTATTTTCGCTAAAATGCTAAAGTAATTTTTTTGCCAGGTTAAACCCTGACCCTGTGTATGTAAATAAAATCAATTTAAATATTTCAAAATAGACATAAATGATTGAAATAGGCATGCAAAGTTAACAATATTTAATAAATAAATATATCTGTTTCTAAGGGTGAATTGGGTGCAAAAGTATAGTTTATAGTTTCAATTTCAATACCCCTCTTTTTCCCCCCTCTGCTTTCAACTCCTCCCTCATAGTCGTAAACACCTTTAAAAAATTTGTTATTAAGCATGATGAAATGAATGATTCACATATATTTCATGGAATTTTTTACTTTCTGAAAATACATAGGTAAGGAAAGTATTGTAATTATGATAAAAATTTGACTTGTGATGTTGGTGTATCTAAATGTTTGAAGTTCCATGAGTTCATTTTTGCTATTTTACGATAATGTATGTACATATCTGAGTAGAGTGAACGCAATATTGTCTAAATGCTTTGTTCAAATGAGCTAAAAGTTGGTGCATATGTTATAGGTTATCGTAGTACAAACTATATACATCTTGGAGATTCTAGCACAGTTTTATTCATTTATTTATTTTAACCAGGACACAAAGATAAATTCTTTATCATTATAGTCTATGGGCTCAAATAATTTAAAGTGTGATAGCATCTGAATTCCTTATTCAATTCATCTGAAACTTTTATATACATGTTATCAGTCACTGTCGAATGAATCGTATAGATTTATTTTGGTGAATCTGGCATTTATAGTTTTTTTACAGGGAAATAGCGAAAAATTCTGTAATATTATGACCTATAGTCTGAATATATTTAAAATGTGATGGCGTCTGAAGCCTCATTTGATTGAGCTTTGAATTCATATACAAATTATAAGTATATGTCACACAAACTATATACATTTTGGTGAATCTAACACTATTAGTTCTTTTACAGATATACACAAAATAATATGGATGCATTCCATTCCATTAAACAATATATTATTTGGGAGCAAATAATCAAACACTTATTATAATTTTCTCGGATGTTTATTTAATGACTTCTCTTACGTTATTTTATTTAAACAACAATGAATTACTTTCATGTTCAGAAAGTCGACTGGAGTCACTCAACATTTTTATTATTTCCTTTTAAGTTTCTGCATATTTATCAAATTGATTATATATATATATATATATATATATATATATATATATATATATATATACAGTCATACACATATCACATTTATATTATTAAAGACATTACTTTTGTGAAAAACAAATAAATAACTTTTCTATGTGGAACTAAAATTTAATTTTGTATTTTTTTCATCTGGAATTTCTATTACCAAGTAATATTTTTTTTTTTACAAAATTAAAATAAGAAATATATCCAGAAAATTCAAAGTCGTTAAATTAGTACCCGTTTTCCAAAAATTGATTTTTAAAATTTTTAGTATTTCATTTTGTGGTTAAAAAAAGCAATTTGTGTGAAAATTTGCATTTTTGAACGAAAAAAATATATAAAAAATTTTAAAAATCAATTTCTTCGAAAATGAGTACCAATTTAATTGGTTGTGAATTTTCTGAAAGTGAAAACGGAATTTAAAAACTACATTTGGTAATGAGTAATCTCTATATATTTAAAAAAAAATTACTGTCGCTGGTGTCAATTTTTTTTGTCTGCGACAGCATCTTCTCGTGGAGGGCAGGGTCCTTCGCATCATGAAAGGTGTCAATGTGTTCCGAATACTTCAAGGAAGACATTTCAGCTGCTTAGAAATTTCTATCATTTTAATTAAAGAAGTTATTAGCTATAAACGACAAGTTTATGAAAGTACTCTATTTGCCACCTTGAAAAAAGTTTCTCCCAGTGGCGTTGGTCTTCTGTCATGAAGTCATTTTACACAGGAAAAATAAAATACGATCCATGGTTGTAGGTAGGTAGGTTGGATTTAACATCGCCCAAGTACTGCACTACGGGTAATTGGTGACTGTGTGGGAAGCACTTTTAGGGATGTTCCGGAGACATACCATCACAATTTTGATCCTCCATGGAGGGGATCGCTTCCCCGATTTGGTGATCCCCAGACCTATATTTTTTATGGGAACATTAAGGATTTTTTGGACATGACAGATTTTATGTGCACCAGACACCATTAGTGCACACGACGGTCTTTGACCGGCTCAAGTATCGAATCAGCAATCTTCCAATTATGAGCTCGGTGCTTTATGGATTGGCTGTACCGCTGCCCGGAACCATGGTTGTAAAAAATAAAAAATAATAAATGTCAGTGTTGCTATTAATAACTTTTTTTCTCTACTTTTAGAAAATAAATTTTCTTACATGGGAAAATTAAAATATCATCCATCGTTGTAGGTAGTTAGATAGGTTGGATATGACATCGGCCATTACTGCGCTATGGATAATTGCCGACGATCTGGGGCACACCCCTAGGTATGTTTCGGAGACATGCCATCACATTTTTTATCCTACATGGAAGAGATGGCTCCCCCACTTCGGTGACCCCAAAAGGTATAGTTTTGATGGGAACATGGAGGATATTGTCTCCACAACAGATTTTACGTGCACCAGCCACCATTAGTGTACACAACGGTCTTTGGCCAGCTCAAATACTGAACCCACAATCTTCCAATTACGAGGTCGGCGTGCTATCGACTGGGGTGCCGCAGTCCTGATCTATAGTTGAAAAAAAAAGGAATAAAAAGGGTGATATTCTAAAGCTATAATGGAAAATAGTCTGGATATTACGGATTTCTTTCTATTAAAAAAAAAAAAAAAAAAAAAAAAAAACTGATTTTTAGCATGATTTTTATAAAAATAAAATAATGTGCTATTAAATATTACATATTTCAATTTGACATTGAATATGGGGATTTGTATAATAATTTTCTGCTTTTGTCTTGTGTTATGCACTATTAACATTCCTATTCAGTGAAAGGAAAGCAGCGGATAGGCGGGCAGAGCTCAGCATGTGTTAACAAGTAAAGTGAGTCGGGGGAAGGCGAAGCCTTCCTCAGGGGTTGGTGAGCGGAGCGAACAGGGGGCAGAGCCCCCTAGTTATGAAAGTTGATCTTCCCATAAGATAGGCCATAGCTGTTGCTAAGATTAGGTATTGTCCTCTCTTAAGAATAACTTCTTCACATTCTACATCATTATCACTTAAATTAGCACGAGACAATTTGTTTTTAATTAGTTAATAGATTGTGAATAACTCCAAAGTCATGATATAATATCAGAGTTCACATACTCATCAAAATTTATATTTAGAATGGTAAAATAATGACCAGTCAAAAAATTTCGTGAATTTTAGAAAAGTGCAAAAGACATAACTAATATTGTGTGACTTATAAACAAAGAAATTTTTCATTCAAATGAATAGGAATGAATCAGGACTTCACTAAAAGGTCGTATAAATGTAAAAGATGTATAAATTGGTTTTTTCTGTAATGGAAATTTTGTGATTATGATAACTTTTGACATAATACTCAAAATTGAATTGAACCAAAGTTATACAGCAAACTTATCTTACAAATATCTTAGATGAGTTCGTTAACTAAGTTGCTCTGCAGTTTGTTTTCAAGTGGCAGCTACATGAAAATTTCAAATCCACATTGAAAAAAAGCTTAGTTAAGACTATGTTTGCTTGAATTTTGATGTTTACATTGACCACATAAAGGTCTCAACCAAGTATTTATTAATGAATTTTATCTGCCATTTTTAACAAAATGACCGATATCTTTAGTACGGCCATTTCAAATCAGGATACCACTCGTAAATTTATCATCAGAATACCTTTTGAAATACTGAATCAGTTCAAGTTGGACATTGAACTTATCATACAAATATCTTGGATGAATTTTGTTCCAATATTTAGTTTCCAAGTTGCAGCCACTTGAAATCAGGGTGCTACTTGAAAATGCGCCACCATGGTAACTTTTAGAATACTAAACTGGTTCAAATCAAAGTTGGGAAGTGAACTTACAATTCAAATATCTTGGATAAGTTTGCTAGGCAACTTGCTCCACCATTTTGTTTCCAAGTGGCGGCCACTTAAATTTTTTTTATTACAATAACTTTTGTAATACTGAATCAGTTCGAATCACATTTGCACAGTTGACATATCATTCAAGTACCTTTGATAAGTTCACTGGGCATCTCAGTCACTCTGTCCTTTGTTTCTAAATGGTGGCCACTTGAAAATTATCACAATAACTTTTGAACCAATTTGCTTAAAACTCCATATATAAATAGCCCTCATTAATAAATCCACCAAGTTCATTAATAAATTGTAGCTGCCATTTTGAAAAAAAAAATGGTGGCAACTTCATAAGAAAAGATAAATCAACCTAACCTATGTGCCGGAACAACATACTTGTTTTAATTTTTTGATCAATAACCTCTAAAAAGTAATGATATCAGTACAAAAACCCTTAACGGGTTAAAAGTTTGGGACGCAGCTACTTTATCGCTATAAGAATTTGAAATATTGGTCTTAAAAATAATGATATAAATTTTAAGTGACGCTTTACTATTAGTTAAAATATACGTAGATTTTCTTATTTGATCATTTGCTTTTTTCTTTTATTTATATTTACAATGCAAACATAATATTTTTAACTTCAAGATAAGACAAATATATTAAATATACTCACTAATACTTTTTCATTTGCACTTCAATTTCAAAATAATAGTTTTAAAAGGAATGATATAAAAATTCCAGTGACTCCTCGGTGTCATTTTAAAAGATTTATTTTTAGATTCCATTAAAATTACCTTTGTTTTGTCTATTAAAGTATATTTACACATTGAAACAGTGCTTTTAATTTTCAAATATACTGTCAAATAATCACACTTTCACTGAGTTTGCATTATAAATTGAAATCATTTATTTCAATAAATTGATTTGTCTTTTGCGTCACGCTATCCAAAACTGTGAATAAAATTTATGTAAATATTACTTTGTATCATAGTATCCAACTAAGTGAAAATTTGTGCAAAGAGATAGTGTGATGCAAAGAAAACATTTCACAAATTTTACTTGCAGTTTTGGATAGCGTGACGCAAAAGACAAATCAATTTATTGAAATAAATAATTTCAATTTATAATGCAAACTCAGTGAAAGTGTGATTATTTGACAGTATATTTGAAAATTAAAAGCACTGTTTCAATGTGTAAATATAATTTAATAGACAAAACAAAGGTAATTTTAATGGAATCTAAAAACAAATCTTTTAAAATGACACCGAGGAGTCACTGGAATTTTTATGTCATTCCTTTTAAAACTATTATTTTGAAATTGAAGTGCAAATGAAAAAGTATCAGTGAGTATATTTAATATATTTGTCTTATCTTGAAGTTAAAAATATTATGTTTGCATTGTAAATACAAATAAAAGAAAAAAGCAAATGATCAAATAAGAAAATCTACGTATATTTTAACTAATAGTAAAGCGTCACTTAAAATTTATATCATTATTTTTAAGACCCATATTTCAAATTCTTATAGCGATAAAGTAGCTGCGTCACAAACTTTTAACCCGTTAAGGGTTTTTGTACTGATTTGTATTACAAGTAAAATGTCGGTAAATTAGAATGTTGAATATCGGAAACTGAATTATTATAATGTTCAGTTAACTAATTGAATTCTTTAATTTTAATTTTAAGTGAAAAATGCTTTGATGGAAATTTTTAATTTACAAAAAGAAAAAATATATACCATTAGAGTTTTGCTTGAAATAATTTCGAAAATTTAACAAAAGAAAAAAATAACTTAAAAAGTTAATTTCAAATGTAATAGTTAACATTTCGAAATCTCTAATTTTAAAGATAATGTGATACCAATAGCACGTTTTATTGTCAACTGAGAATTCTTACCTAAGGTATAAAAGATACGCTTCTGAATTCTAAATTTGAAAAATTGTTCTTACTGTATCCTAAATATAAAATCAGAGCACAAGAAATAAAATCATTGAAATAAGTTAACTAAGAGTGGATTAAATTTACCGAAACTTTTTCTGAATGCTTATAATCATAAATATTTTCTTAAATCAGTCATAAGTTAAAAATGAAAAAGAAAAAGAAAATGATTTCGATAAAGTACTATTTTGAAATTTTGAAAATATATTACCATTTTTATGATTAGGGGCCATCTCAAGTAATCTCGAAAAGTATAAGTAGTAAATTATAATATATATATATATTAAAAAAAAAAAAAAAAAAAAAAAAAAAAAAACGAGATATTTATATTGTTTTTTGCTATGATTAATTTTATTACATTTTAACTTAAATAATAGATAATATTCAATAAAATGCTTTAGATTCGTTCAAAATTCTTAATTCTTATCAAATAGAATTATGTTTTAGTTTTAGTAATGCATTTTCTTTGTAAAAATTTATGTTTGTAATAAGGCTGAAAGAGACATGACATCTGTCATTTTTTGATAAATATTGCTGTCTTATACCTTTATAGATTTCAAAAGATTTCATTATTTTTCTTTTATTTAGATAAGAATCTAAATTAAAATATTATATATATTTAAAACAATATTTATATGCACTACTGATGGAGATTTCTTGTAGGCATTATATTTAGTACAACTATTTACTGAAAATTAGATAAATATGCTGTGAGGAAATGCCGTGCACGATAACAAAAATATAATCTTTCTAATAACATTTTATTATAGCTTTTCTTATCATCACTTGCTAATGTTGAAAACATAAAAATGATTTCCCTTTTCATTTAATTTATTATACTAAACTTAACTTATATTTCTAAAACATATTTTATATATCCTATATCTGTAATTAAATGTCTGAATGTGCTCTGCTATGTAATGTAGCTTTTAAAATAGGTTTTACTGTTATAGTATTTTTTATCAAAAATAAAAATAAGTTCTCCTCATAAAGATACAAATAATATCTACTCTCTTATTTTGCTCTTTAGTAGCCCCAACATGATGCGTAAAATTCACTTAATCACATCACAGGAAATATGCGCTATTTTTAGGTAAAGAATGGTATGTGGAGTACATATTGCAGGTTTTTACTTTAGCTTCTAACTCCTAACATGAAAAAGATAATAACACTATTCTTTTAATACACTATTTTTCATAGAATATTTTTCAGTAATGGAAGTATTTATTATAAGTTTGATGATTCCATTTATATATTAGTTTTTTTTTTTTTTTTGTTAATTAACTAATGAAATTGATTTAGTAGTAACATCCTTTGGTATTAATGAAAAAAAGATAATAGACGAATTATAATGAGAAACTATTATATTTTACTGCTGGGTTTAAAATTCTGATAATATTTATTAGAAAGACAGGTAAGTAGCGCTGTTGTATGGTGAACTCTAATAAAATGTATCATTTTAAAGAGATTCTGAAAATATTTACAGACGCAGGATGTAGGCAAATGGACAGATAGACAGACTGACAGTTATGCATACACATAGACTAATTTATTTATATTCACATTTAAAAACTATTAGAAGGTTTAAAAAAACCCTAATGTAAACGAAAATGCAATTACAGTAAATTTCAATAATAACCCTTAATGTAACTGAATATTTTTATGTGGCCCTGTAAATTTCAATGCTGATCGTACTATAATATATAAAAAGCATTCTTTTTTTGCATATAAATACTGTCTAGTAAATTGATTTTAGTGAATCATTCATTTTTTTTCATATTCTATGTACATATACAATAGCTCATTTAGTTTTTTTTTTTTTTTTTTTTTTTTTTTCTTTAATTAATCAGTATTTTTATATAAATGCCAAATATATATAGTGCAAAGACATAAAATTATTACTTACATAAGATATTAACATTTCTTTGTGTTTAAGATTAATGAAAGAAATTTGCTGTTTATATCAAGATGTATTATATCAAGGTATGATCTTCATGAAGATGTATTATTCATCCCTCTCCTATATAGAGAGTAATAGTGATAACCATGTTTGTTATGAAAATAATAAATAACTCTGAGAAAAAAATACACATATAAGTATGATATAAGTTAATCAATGTATAGACTTTCTGTGGTTACAAATGTATTGAATAACTCAGTATTATCTAAGATGAATTAAGAGAGATTTTCTATCTACGTTGAGATAAACAATATTTGATTAAAGAACCGTCAAAATAGACAACAGGAATATACTTTATCTGGATAGCTGAATCTTTATGACAAAATAATTACATTTTGCATCATGATGCAGAAATTATATAAAAAATATATGTATCGTGTTCTTTTCATGTTATTTATAAATATTTTTTAAAATCATTAAATGCTGTATCATTTTAATTTAAGATAAATCTCCATGTGAAAAAAAAATAATGTAAGTTATTTTATTGATTAATACGCATCTCTGTGTACATATGTCTTTAAAAAGCAGACAATAAATTCTCGCAAATCTGTAAGAATTCACCCAGTAAGTATGAAATCTATAAGAACGCACTACAATATCTGTTAACGAAATTTTAACCATAAAAGTAGGCAATTTTCACATTCTCCTATTCTTTCATTCTGGCTCCCTATGGGATATTTTTAATTGTTTGGCGTAATAAAAAGTATTGTAAAGAATGAAATTTGAAATTTACAAATAATAATAATAATAATAATTCCTCCAGTACTGTCAAATTAGCTTCTCCCAACCTCGAAGAATTCGACTTTTGTTTTTATAATGTAACAAAAAGATGGGACCACTTATAATAGCTGGTAGTGATCATTCTAAAGTGGAGCTTCGGGCAATGTTAATATTAAACAATTTTTGAACACCAAAATAAATGAAAAAGGTTTATTAAGCCAACAAAAATAATTTATAAGTGTACTATATTTCTCATCAGCAGTACACTGTAAAACAATCCTGTTATATAACAGAAAATTCTGGCAGTAAAGTTGCCAGAAAATATCAATATTCTATGCAAAAAATACGTTGATAAAAGTTTTATGTAACAAAATAATACACAGGATATTCGTACACAACAGATTTTTTTCCGTAGTTCTCACCTTAAAATTTCTTGCATTAAATAAAATTTTTCGGTTCTACCACCCAAGATCAAACAAGAGCCCACCGCACTGCACACTAAAATAAATAAATAAATAAACAAATAAAGGAGCCAAAATACTCATAAATGAGTAAAAATGTGTCAGATTTGAATATGTCACATACTCAAAATAGCTCCGAAACAAGTATACTCAAATTTAAAAATCCAATGTGTACTTATTTTTACTTCCATTACCCTACTACCGTAGGTAATGGAAGTATTGTATTCGGTCTGAAAATTCGATATCGGGTTTTCACCTGATTTACACGTTTTAAGGTCCCCTGAGTCCAAAAAAGTGGTTTTTGGCAATTGGTCAGTGTGTATGTATGTGTGTGTGTGTGTGTGTGTGTATGTATGTATGTGGAGAATCTTCTGGCTATTATAGCTCAGAAACTAATAAAGATAGAGCTACGAAACTTTAGAATTGAAATACGACTGGTCTACAGATGAAATTTCCAAATTTTGGTGAAAATTGAAAAACCGGAAGTGGGACATCGGAAACCGGAAGAGGGACCGTAAGTCCGTATCTCAAAAACGGCTCTAACGATTTTCTTCAAACTTGCTATATAAACACTCTATTAGATGTCCTTTCGAATGATATAGTTGGTTGGTTCAGGAAAATTGATAGGCGTCCCTTATAAATAGCTCAATGTACGGATTTTTTTCAAACTCGCCATTTTAACTCACTTTTAAATATGCTTTTGTATGTAATTATTGTTTTCCTGTCAATAATTGATTTTAACCGGAAGTGGAACATCGGAAACCGGAAGTGGGACCGTAAGTCCGTATCTCAAAAACGGCTCTAACGATTTTCTTCAAATTTGCTATATAAACACTCTATTAGATGTCCTTTCGAATGATATAGTTGGTTAGTTCAGGAAAATTGATAGGCGTCCTGTATAAATAGCTCAATTTCAGGTCTCCCAAGGGCGTTCCTTTAAAAACAGCTGTACGGATTTTTTTCAAACTCGCCATATTAACTCACTTTTAAATATCTTTTTGTATGTAATTATTGTTTTCCGGTCAATAATTGATTTTTTTTTTTTCAAGTTGGTATCTCAAAAACGGCTCTAACGATTTTCTCTTTAGTTCACTTTTATGTTTTCTGATCGCATTATCTCTCAAAAATGCATATAATATGTGTAATAGTGGGTAATGGAAGTCGTGTGGTTGTTTCACACCAGATTTTTCAGTATATTAACGTGCTCAAAAATTGGTATCGACCATAGTGAACCCCAATATCTCAAACAAAGATTCACATTGATATATTCTTCCGCAAACTAATCTGAAAGTGCCACTAAATGTAGTTCTGGAGATTTGAGGGAATAAATTTTGCGATTGAACTCTTTCTGTTTAAATTTGCAGAAATTCTATTAAAGAATTTTTTTAGTTCAGCATATTTATGGTAAATTTGTAAGGTTGGAGTCACGTCAGCATAGCGCTGCAGCGAAGAAAACAAGTTGCGAAGCGCGAGTGAATACGGACAGATTTTAGAGCTGTTAAATGAAGTGAGTGGAGTTGATGAAGATTAATTATAAATATAAATGAGTATGGTGAAGAAAAGGGTGGTAGTGGTGGTGATGTAGAGTGTGAAATAGAACAGAATTGTTCTTGGGTGATTAAGTTCTTGGCTCAATAAATGTGGTGATTTTGAAGGTGATAATTTATAGTGTAGAGTTAGGCGGATTCAAGGAATCCTTTTCGCCATTAGTCTACGATTAGTAAAGTGCTGTGAATCAGCGAGAGCAATTATCTATATACTGTGGGTGAGATTTCTTTTTGAATATATTTAAATTATTTATTGAAGTTATTTTTCTAAAGAATTTAAGATTTTATATTGAGTTTGGCCCAAGTGTCCTCCCTGCGCAACTTAATTTGTATTGCAATTTGAGTCTCGTACTATTTCTTAATTACTACTTAAGTGAATTAAGTTAATCTCTGAGGAATGGAAACCACTAATTCCTCACAAATTATGAAGTGAAAAGATATTAATTTTTGAGAGAAAGCATGAAATATTTCAAAAATTAGATAAGTATGTTTTCGAAATGAGTATGTCCATTTGTTTATTTTTGATAACTTCATTTTTAACATTGTCGATATTACCTCTCCGCCATCCAAACATAATTTTTCCTGTTATTTATTACTTCTCGATCTCGATATGACACCTATTTTCCGTATGCAAAACAGAACAAATATAGGTTTCATTCATCGTAAAAGTGAATCATCCCCTTGTAAATGGATTTTGAAATAACGAGCTTCTTGAAAATTTATATATAGGAAAAAAGTCACGATTCAGTAAGTATTTAGTCGATATTTAGTGTTTAATACAAATCAGAGTTATAAGAATTTATAAATTATACGAAAAATAATTCGAAGTAACTTAGAAACTTCATTTTTATAATGAATATTTAGAAATTTTAGTTTTCTAAAAAGAACAAGTAATGTCATTTATGAGATTTTAATGCAATTATTGGAGTTTCTTCTTTTTTATAATGAAAGATGTCACGTCACTAAATGTGATACAATTAAGCAAAAATATACATATAAAAAAAAATATGGTGTAAAACCACTTTTACAATGAACCGTCCATATGTAACCACCACCAAATGGTGTATCAATAGCTACAGAATATCAATTATGTTACACAATTATCAATTCTGTTTCAATGGTTATAGATTTTATCTCTTAACAGAAAAAGTATTTCTTTTGACACATTGAGATGTAATTGTAAACTAAATTTCTGTTGTTTAAAAAAAAAAAAAAAAAAAAAAAAAAAAAAACATAAATTTTACTTGGGAAATCTTCTATTTTTGCAAATAATTTCTATTTTAATACAGATTATTTTTACAATGTAATTTTCGCCTCACTATTGTAAGCACTGCATTTAATGATTTTTTTTTTCTTTTGACTTAAGAATTTTTTTTTATGCATTTTGGTGTTGAATATTTGATTTATATTATTTGCGATTGTTATGTTTCTATGTTCGACTACTATTTTTGTCACACTTACCATTAATTACGTTGAATTGGTTTTGTAAAAGTTTGAGCTGCTTTTACACTTACTTTTTATAAATTGATTTAAAATTAATAATTTATAATTCTGCTTACATATAAACAAATATATTTATAAAATACATAACATTCATTACTTTTTATTATGCTCAGGTTTTTATTGTGTTTTCTCTCCTTATTCCTCCATTTTATTATGCTACGCCCTGTAGCTGTTTGCCTTTTTTTAGATCATGTATTCGTTGATGAAAATTGTTTGTATTTTTGTACTATTACCTGTTAAAATATTACCTTTTATTAATCATCTTTATTTACTTCCTTGGCAATGTAAACATTATCTATAATTAAAAATCAGTTTTGTATGTATGTATGTTGTTTGAACTAAAATGTGCCAATAGGCAAATTTAACTTTTTTTTTTTTTTTTTTTTTTAGTTCGTGTTATTCAAAAATGTTTATAAGACAGTCAGTAATAATATTCTCATCATTGTACTTTCAATATACATACATCTATCTATCTATATATATATATATATATATTATTTTGAATAGAAGGTAATAAATAAGCGTTTGAAATAAGTGGGCACGATTAATCAAAGGAATTACTAATTTTGTTAATCAAGCCCACTCTATTCAAACTATCATGCCTATTTCTGACCTTCTAGTCAAAATTACATATTTTATGTATAATTTTTAATGCTGCCTTCGACGCCTATTTTATACAAATATATTTTAATTATTACTTAAAGAATATATATATATATATATCACGAAATGAATCTACATTATAATCTACATTATAATCTACATTTCATGTTAAATTATTAGGTGGTTACATAATATTTAATTTCAATATGCTTAAAGTTGTTTTTTGTTTGACATTAATATATGTTATATCAGATTGTGGATGTTTTATTTTATAACAACGTGATATTTAGTTCCCTTGCAATACAAAAATTATTAAAATTGCTATGCTTAGTCTCTTGAACATTGCATGGAGTAATCAAAAAGAATCGTCATCATAAATACGGTGGGTAGTTATAACAAATGACTGTTCTTTCCTAAATTCTATGAATCATGACGATAATGCTTCAGGCAGTCATACCTGAAATTCTTCTATGTGAGTACTATTTGTTCAGCTTTCAGGATAATGATTATCATTCGTAGTCCCAATATATGTCTTGGATTGTATTAGGGTTGATATTTGTTTTCGGTTTATAACCCCAATAAAATTATTTAAGGCTATCTTAAAATAATTCTTTTGAAGTTACTATTAGATTGATTAAACTTGCAATTTTGAAAAAGATTTTAAGGTACTTAAATATTTTATTTCAGTAATTGTGCATTTTATTTCTTTTTTTAATTAAAAAGCAGTTGAATGAAATGAAATGAAATTAAAATAAGGATTAACAACAGTAATCTTTAATTTAAATTTAACAGCATATTAATAATTATCAATATTGTTTCTGAAATAATTCGATAGCAATTATCTCTTATAAAATAGTGAATAGCCATTCTTCATTTATGTATATATTTTTAAGTGTATTTAAGCTTTCGTGTATATTATAAAGCTTGAAAGTTTTAAAATTATGAAATTTTACATGTATGTGTATTGAAATGTAACAATATGAAGCACATACAAATTACTTAGAACCTTATAAAATAAAAAATGAATAAATTCAAAATTTTATTTTATTTGAAAAAAAAAAAATGCTTTGTTAATTTTTAATTTTCCCCTTAATTTTCCTGGTTGGTTAGTTGGTGTCGTGTCATGAATAGAAAATAATTTTAAATGGGACCAAAGGTCCTATATACAGCATCTGCGATATGAAGGCAATTATCTTCATATAAATCCTCCCACGGATTGTCACTTATTTGCTGCAATTGCGCCAGAATAGCGGGACAGTTGAAAAGAAGTTTGGGGGTTAGTTCTATGTCTGGGCAGTTTTTGCAGAGGCAGTAAGTCCTTGTCCTGTCTTTATGAATCTTCATCCCCTAAAGTGTCCTGTCCGGAGTCTTGTTAGAGTGCTGGTGAGAGTTCTATTGGTATTGATTTCAGGCTATTGGTGTTTGATTTTGAGTTTCCTATCATTGAGTTTTGCCTTAGCAACTCAATTGATATCGCTGAGAGTGACATGAGTAACCCTGCTGGTGTTTAACTATCTTGCTTCTTTTGCCAAGGCATCAGCCCTCTCGTTTTCAGTAATGCCAACATGCGCGGGAATCCACTGCATGGTGCACTGTTTCTTCAAATGGAAAATCTTACGAAGTGTACGGTGTATATTTATAATTAGCCCTGAAGAACCCCTTTGAATTGCTTGAAGAGCAGCTCCGGAGTCACTGAAGATGATTAACCCTTTGGCTCTTTCATTTTCTTCAAGATTTATATACTGATCTAGGGCTTTTTGGATGGCAATGAGTTCACATGTGTAGTTTGAAGCTATTTTACCTCCTCCGGTCATAAATTGCTTCGTGCTTCCACTCTATGTGAAAGTAAAGTTGACACCAGCTCCTCTTTTGTTTAGAGTTTCATCTGAGGAACCGTCAGTGAAGGCAAAGACAAAATGTTCTCTTGAATACGAGGCAACGGTTTTATCATCTTTTGTTTTAATTGCCGAAGTTACTTCTTTTTTGGAACACCGTTCGAGAAGGTGAGTTATAATTTTGATGTTTTCCGGAAGAGTCGAAGACAAAATCTCCTCTTTCAGAATTTCATATGTGTTATGTTCTAGTCCAGTTTGCTGCCTGACCATTAGGTCATAGTGTAAGGTGGAGAATCGCTTGAGTTTGTATTTTCGATCCACTTCAAAAAGATTTTTTTGCTCCTCACGACTTCTATGGTAAAGTTGATGACACTACATTTTCTTCTATTATCAAGTAACTGGAGACCACATTCCTGTTGGGATTTAATGTTGACTGTGGAAGAGAACGCACCAATTATAATCTTTGGGGCTTTTGCCTGTATGTTATCAATCTTTTTAAGTGCTGAAGTCGAGGCGTGAGACCAGATGGACGAAGCATATTCCATAACTGGTCAAATCAAAGTGGTGTAGGGAGTTTATAAGGTTTTGGGGCATGCTCCCAATTTGTACCTCAAAAGCTTTCAAAGATTCTTAACTTTTTGAGTGATTTATTGGCACATTTCTTTATTTGTTTAGTGAAACGTAGTTCGGCATCTAGAGTAAGTTCCAAATAAATAGGATTTTCTGTCTTTGTTTTTTTCTTATTCAAATATATATTTTGAACACGTTTGTGTATTCATTTGTAGATTAAAGCAGAAAATAATTCATAAGAATTTTTGCTATATTTGAATGGTGAAATATCGTATGAATTCCAGGATTTTCAAAAATTAAAATTTGATTTTGAAATCTAAATTAAGAAAAAATAAATAAAATGTATACCCAGATTTAATTGTACTTTTATAAGGGGTCTTTGCTCTAAATTGTATAGAATTTAGACTAAATTTAATTCGAAGGAATCATTTTAAGGCATTAAATTCATTTTCAGGAAGAGATATTTTTATACTAATTAGAAAAAAATTACTCTTCCCGAAATAAAAACTTTCAATTTCATTTTTTTTTTCAACATTTTTTGCAAGTACTTTTTTGAAACAATGACCCATTTGACATCCAAGATGAAATTAAATACACTACGTATATAGGGAAACTTTCTGGAAGGTAGAGTATAGTTAGAAATTACACTATATATTTACTTTAGAATTTATCATATTTTTCTCTTAAATGATATTCTAAAAACTGAGGTACCCTTTAATGTTCATCACATACTTTATTTATTTATTTATTTATTTATTTATTTTTTTTTTAAATTACTAAATTAATTTCAAAAATGGCTATTAGACACATAATTGATCGCAAAAATACAAAAAGATAAAATTAATATATCTTTTTTTTTTTCTTTTTTTTTTATGTGTAGTGTGAAACGTTTATACATCAACTTGATTAAATTTAAATAATATTTAATGTAACTTATAAATTATCTCTAAAAAAGAGAGATAAGTAAAAAAAAAAGTTAAGACTTCAAATTGCCTTTGCTTCTGTTCAAGTTATTAAAGAACTTAACTGTTAACCACGAAATGCAAAAAATATAAAAACTGCTCATTGAAAATGTGTAATAAAACACCTGATGATGCTTTGATATTTTAAAGCGAAAAGCTTTGGATATTTTTTTAAAATGTTTAAAAAAATCTTAATTTTAGACAAAGTGTTTTTAAAGTGTTTGTAATCTAAACAATCTAAATATTTAATTTAACTATTAAATATCTGTGTAAATGAACATTATATATTTCAATAACTCGTAATATTTGTTTCAAGACAAAATAATAGCATGACCCTTCATCAGGTGAAAAAAAATTGGCCACTACTGCATCATCAAAGCAGCAATGTGCTCTTGCATGTACTAAGAAATTTCAAGTGCATTCTGCAATTGTCTGCCTCTGAAACACCATGTGTTAAATTTCGGAGTAGTGCTGCTATCCATCGAACAGGAAAAGAAAAAAGTTTAAAAGATGCATTAATATTGATGCATAACATTGACTTCGTCTTTCAGAGGCGATAGGTAAAGTAGAGAGTCCCCTTAATGTAGTGTTGTTGTTTTTACTGAATGAAAGAGTCCTTAAGTTTATATGGAAAGGTGGCATAAGTTAACTTGGAAAGAAATTAAAAATATCCAATTTACCGAATTTGTCTCTAAGAATCGTATATAAATTTTAAAAATGCATTTTTTTTTTTTTTTTTTTTTTTTTTTTTTTTTATTAACTGTCGTAATGTTTTATTAACGTAGTGTTCTTTCCCGTGTTGCTAAATTTAGAGACTTTCTTATTAAATAATTACAATAATTTTGAGGAGTGATATTTGACATACGTAATAGACAATTAATCTTCGAAGTGAGTAGGCAACCGTTACAGTTAAATTTAGTGATGGATATTGAATAACAAAAGCCCCTTAATTTGGCAACACTGGTTCTTACCTACTTTATTTTAAATTTATTTTTCAATTTATATCGCCTCAAATTGATACCTTATTCTGCTCTAGTGAAACATTCTATAAAATTATATAAAACATATAACACTAAGATAATACAAATATCAAAACTTTCACTATTAAAAAAACATCAACATCTTTTACCATTTTTTATTAACTTCAATTATTGTTTGTTTGTTTGTTTGTCCAGTACAAATCTTGCAGTCGACTAACTAGACATTTGAAACTTTCCGGACAGCTCAGAACAAGGTGACAATACTTTTTTTTAATACCTTTAGTCAACTGTTTCATGTCTCTACTGCCTTCGGCAGCGTTTATATGATTCGACAGAATATTTATTTAACTAACTTCCCGACTAGCTAGACATTTGAAACTTTCAGAATAGTGCAGAAAATGGTGAAAATGCGTTTTTTTTTTAATACTTTTAGCCAACAGTTTCGGGTTCCTGCTGCCTTCGGCAGCGTTACCAGTACAAAGCTTGCAATCGTTTTCTCATTAATTTCCCTACTAGCTAGACATTTGAATGTTTCAGGATAGCTCAGAACACGGTGACAATACATTTTTTAATACTTTTAGTCAACTGTTTCAGGTCCCTACTGCCTTCGGCAGCGTTTATATATTTCAACAGAAAATTTATTTAACTAACTTCTCGACTAGCTAGACATTTGAAACTTTCAGAATAGTTCAGAACACGGTGAAAATGCATTTTTAAATTTTTTTTAACAAACTGCTTCGGAACTCTGCTGCCTTCGGCAGCGTTACCAGTACAATGCTTGCAACTGATTTTTAACTAACTTACCGGCTAGCTAGCCATTTGAAACTTTTATAATAGCTCACAACACGATAGCAATAAATTTTTCAATACTTTTAGCCAATTGTTTTGGGTTCCCGCTGCCTTCGGTAGCGTTTATATGATTCAATAGAAAATTTAAAAGCATGGTATATAAAAAGTTATTTTTATCTTGTAATTATTTTATCTAGAAGAACAAAATAAACTGTCGTTTCTTTCAAAACAAATTATATAAAATTATTAGCAATAAGTCGCTATGAAGAATGCTGTTGATAGTTAAAATAAAAGATTGTTCTAAGTCAATATTTATTAATGTTTCTCAAAGCAGCTTCTGACGCTCTTATCGTAAATGTTTCTGCATAAATATTTGTTTTGATTTGCGGATGATGATCATGAATGTTAATTACCGTTATACGCACATAGGTTAAACATTATCTGAGAAGAAAAAATAAAGAAACATTGAATTCAAAAAATATTATGTCATTAATAAAATAAAAAATGCAACACTACTCACAAAATAAGTTCAGATACAAATTATGTTGAGTTATAAATAATTATAAATGCATTTGTTGTTTATCAATTCTTTTTCTTTAGTAATAGTTCTAAGTAGAATATAAAATTAATAAATTAATAAATAACGTAAAAACATAAGCAATTCTGCACATTTAATTTTCTTTTTAAATGTTCAGATAAACTACAAATATTTCATAACATTTAAGTTAAAATTTAAAATAAATAAATAAGCAATATAAATTTTAAAAATACCCAAATTGCAAAACTTTTAATGCAATTTAACGATGGTTAACATTACCCTTACTAATAAAAATAATAAAAATAATAATAGAAAATTTTCCTTTATTTACGGAAATGATTTATGTTCATTATACGATTTTACATCACACGAGAAAATGAATTATTTGCTTGTGAAAAAGATTAAAACTATCCCCTCACACAAAAAAAAGATCTTCATTCTCCACGAATTCAAGATAATACATTTTTTATTGATTCGAATTTCAAATAAAAACTTTTTATTGAAAAACTCAGTAGTGCGTAATTTGAATGCACTTTAAGGTAATCTCATTATCTGGCATTCAATAATAACATAATTTTTCCATTTTAATGCAACGAATTTCATTTAATGGAATTATTTTATTTACAGCTTACTGAACAAATAAAATAATTATCCATAATCTTTTATCATCAATAATCTGTAATGTGTAATAAATATATAAAATAATGTAAAATGTTGCATATAAAATGTATCGCATAAAAGTCTCATTACAAATTAAAAAATAAATCGTTTATTCTTATCAGAAAATTATAATGATAAGAATAAACCACAGATAAAAAATGTTATTTTAGTACAGATGCTGTTACAATACGTGTTAAGCAAAATTGGTAAATGTTCTTATAGAAAATAGCTTAGTTGCTTTTTTTTTTTTTTTTTTTTTTTTTTTTTTTTTTAAAAGACAAACAAATATATATATATATATATATATATATATATACAATAAAAAATAGCTTTGTGCTTAAAAGTAAGTAAAGAAAACTTGCAAAATAATGTTTCGTTTTATCATATCAAAGGACATCTGGATAAGCTTTATTTTTAAATCTTGTAAAAAAAAACTTAATTTATCAGGAATTAAAAAAAAAAAAAAAAAAAAAAAATTGTATAGGCAGCATGTATTTTTACTTTCTTCTATATACATAAAAGGAAAGTATTGAATTCGTGAACATCTTTTACCTCTCCGTTTTTCGATGGATTTATACTTTTAGAGGTGTTCTGTGTACGATTTGATCACTTTAATTAAAATAATGAAAAATTTCCTAAGCACACACTGTAAATTGCAAAACACACATCAGATGTTTCATGCCACTATAATTCAGCATTTTATAAAAAAAAAATATGGGACATTATTTTAATCTAAATATTTGTTACGTGTTTTTGGCATCAATAATATATTAGCTTGCATTTTCTCCATTCTTCATTGCAAAAATGCTTTTCAAAAAACACCGCTTATCATACAGCAATGAAAATGAATAAAATATTAAACTTTCTATATTTTATTTTTAAAACTAGTTTTAATGTTATTGAACCTTTAAGAACATCGTCTCCAAAAGACATCTTGAAAAGGTCATCCTGATGTGGCTTTGAATGTTACAGAATATAGTTTAAATCTTATAGAACATTCCCACGCATCATAAAATGTCTCAGTTATGTTACAAAAGAGTTACAATCGTTCATCATCGTGACACATTTCCTGAATGCTTTCTGGTATCTCTTTGAAACCTTTGCATTTTTCGCTGTTTTACTTGTTACTGAAACGTTTTTGGTGTATTTCTGTTAAAAAAGAAAAAAAAGACTACTATGTTGAGTGTATCACTTTTTTAAAATTATTATTATAACTCTCTGAGTTCACAAAAACAGCAACACACCTTACTATTTAGCGTGTACATACATTTAACCACAGTTTTTCACAATAAAGATTTTACATAAAAATATTGATGCAGTTTTAATCAAGAGATGTTGGCAAAAAGCCATTGGGACTATATCAGATGGTGAGTAATAACAGCGTTATTTTCAGGCCAATATACGCCCAAATTAATTCAGTATTCTTCTTTAAAATTACCATTTCGAATATTAAATTTGTTACATCTGTACGCTGTAAAAGTTGAAATATAGTTTTCCGGTACGAAGAGAAATTTTCAGTATAGCAGCATTCAGTGTCGGCCGATAGATTCCCGAATTATGTCAACATTATTTTCTACTAGCTGGGCAGACCCTCTACAACAAATAGTAGAGAAAACTTCGCTGCTTTTTACAGTGTAGATCATGTGACAAAGCAACACGTGAATTACTACATACTGTCATCTAGTACCCATTTTGTATTGGCATTTGCAATACATAGTACATTTGCTACATTTGCAATAAATAATAATATATATACCATTGCAATAAATAAATTATAATATTTATATATATACAATACATAGTATGATATGATATACAATATAAAAATGATATGTGTAAAACATATATGTACAATATATAAATATGGTATGTACATTTGCAATAAATAATAATATATATATAATACGTAGTAGGATATGATATACAGCACAAAACAATATGTGCAATACATATATATACAATATATAAATATAGTATCAAATGTATGTATGCGTAAAAACCATATTTACATTAAAAAATAAAAGTTGAAGTTATATAATAAATAAACACTTTTAATTAAAAAAAAAATCAAGTACAATTTCAAAAGATATTTACCCTTCATAATATTTGTCCTTGGAGAGCCTCTGGGTATACAATATTGATGGTCTTTCTGTTCGGAGCTAAAATATAAGGAATTTCCTTATTTCCAACTCGAGAGCATCCAACATACAATTGTCCATGCGAGAAACATGGATTTTGTAAATTAAGTGCAACAGTTTTTAGAGACTGTCCTTGTGCTTTATTTATTGTCATTGCAAAACACAAACGAATGGGGAACTGAATGCGTTTAAAGTTAAATGGTACATCTGAAGGTATAATGGGTATTTTCGGTATGAAGACGTCTTGACCAGCACAGAATCCTGTCGTAACAGTGGCTTTAATAACATTTGGCAATAATTCCTTAATAATTAATCTAGTTCCGTTACACCATGTAGGTGGATCTAAATTTCTTAGAAGCATGATGGGTGCGCCAACTTTGAGTTGTAATATATGTGATGGTACTCCAGGTAATTCAAGCGAGTTCAGGAACTCAGTTGGATAATGGATAACTTGATCTCTATCGCATGTTGTGTCAATAGACTTGTAAATATGCATTTTACCTGGTAATTGTAATAGCAGTTGCTGGTTGGTGGAATTTACAGCATCGTTGGTTGCAGCAAGTATGGCTCGTTCACTCAGCCAAGTAGGGTTTGCAAAGTACTGAGCTAAATTTGGAAAAACTGCTCGTTTCAGTTCTTCTTGGGTCTGTACAGCTCTTCCAATATTTTCAACTGATATGAAACCGTCTTCATTGCAAATAATAGTGCCATTACCAATCTTTAGAAGTATATCAGAAAAGTCTTGCGATGAAGGATCTGTATTCACTAAACTCTCATATTCGTTGTTAATTTTAGCCTTTTTATGCTATCCCAAATATAAGAAGATTTTATACATGCCTTTATTTCATCAGCTCTTGTTCCTCAGGGAATAACTGGCAATGTTTGTCGAAAATCACCAGATAATACCAATACGATACCTCCCATTATTATGTTGCTGCGTCTGAGATCTCTTAAAGTGATATCTAAGGCTTCAAATGCAGCTTTATGAGACATGGTACACTCATCCCATATACTAAGCTTGCATTTCTGAAGGAATTTCGCCTTATTTGATCCCCTCGATATATTGCAAGTAGGTGTCTCTGAAATTGCTAGATTCAGAGATAATTTAAAGGCAGAATGAGCTGTTGTACCTCCCGTCAAGAGCGTAGCTGCAATACCGGATGAAGCAACAGCCAAAGCAATTTCTGAAACGTACTTTGGCCAAAAGTAGGTTAATGAGAAACGTTTTTCCTGTACCACCAGGAGCATCCAAGAAAAATATACCGCCATTCTGTCTACAAGCTGCTGTCATAATTTTTTCATATGCTTCTTTTTTATCCGGAACCAGTTTTGATTCATTTTGTTCTAAATATTGTGCAAGCTGTTCTCTGTTGTATTTTGATTCTCCGTACAGTTCATTATGTAATACTGAGAATTGGTCTCGTGTACATTCTGGCAAGCCATAAGTTTCTAAACTACATCCGCCTAAAGATAGTACCTTGTCCTCAATCATGATTAGGATTTTATTGAAGATAGAATCAGTATAATTAAGATTTCTGTTATCTTGTTGAAGTCGAATTTCATGAAGTACATCTTCAGACATACTTTCTTTATGGTTATTCCATAACTGTAGAGGATTAGACATTGAGCATGTTAACAACATAATAGAAAAAAGGTTACGTAACATTTTTGGTGACCGAGTTAATGCTGCTTCTTGTAGAGTTATATTCCAGTCGTCATCATTTTGAAAAAGTCCTCTAAGTTGGCAAGCTTCTTTGTAGGTTGCGCAAACCGTGTCACCAACCGTTCTCAGATTTTTAAAAGAAGTTGGACCCTGAACTTCATGCAATAACAATCGCAGGTGAAAACACTCAGAATTGTTCGGGTGAATAGTATACACTCGTCCAAGAGCATCGCTGGAATGAATTCCTGGATGACCTGCCACTGTTTGTCCTATTCTACGACGATTCCATTTCTTGTTTGTGCTGTTCCATGTATAATATCTTGGTACTTGATGGTACAATAGTGTTCGTGCAAACTCGTCTGCTGAACACAACCCGAAAAAAGCTGTTAGTGTTGTTTGTGGAGGTATTCTTGCACGTTCAGCTGCATTTTCTGTATTAAAAAAGACTCTCTGTCCGTTTTCGAGATGGACACATAAGTGCATAACTGCTGGTTGGTGCTTGTGCATTGGAAAATCAAGTATTCTCCAAACAGCCTCATTACTACTTATATATCTCCCTATTTCATACTGACGAACCTCATCTTGATCATTTTCATTATTGGCTACTTCGTAAACAGCCATGTCCGCTCCTTTGTGCACATATTTGCAAATATACTTAATGGATTTAACAGAATTGCAGAATTAGACATTGATATGGGCACTGAAAATTTTTGATAACAGTGGACAATATGGAACAATCCATGTATTATCAACCACAACGAATGAGCCTCGAATAGTCATTTTGGCTGTAAAACCACCGTCTTCTATACTTCGGCGTCGATACAATGGGTATCCATCTTGACCTGTTTGTGTTTCTTTTAAGAACTGACGTGGATATCTCTTCGTGCATTTTCCATTTTTCATGCAAGGAGAACGTGGATTAATATTTCCGCATGGACCATGTACCATCTGCGTTGTTACAACACTAAATAAGCTCGGGTCTTCATCCGGATTTGGAATTTCTGCACTGATAAAGCTATCAACTTTGTCAGCATGTAAAATATTTTCTAGCCATATTAAAATGTGAGCATGAGGAAGTCCCCGCTTTTGCCATTCTATGATATATATAAAACACCTAACTTTTCCAAAATTTTTTGCTTTTGTGATTAGATTCATGAAAACTTTTAGTTTTAAATGAAACACTCTAGCTAATAAATTGTGACGGTCGTGAGGCTTCTGTCCAGAAAATAGTTCATCACTAATTTCTGACCAACATGGATTGCATGTAAAAGTTATGAAAAGGTCAGGACGACCATAATTCCTAACGTATGCCATAGCATCCTGTGTACGTTCATGCATATACCGGGGACTACCAGTAAAGCTTGAAGGCAATATGACCAGTTGTCCAATGTCAGCAGTATTGCCATCATTGAGAATAGCATCCCTCAAATGAACATAATTGTCTACCCTCAGAGATTTCTGATTCATTCGAATATACCTGAGTCTTTCAGACTCAATTTTAGCAAACATGTCCACTACGAACTGTTGAAAAAGTTGTTTTCCTCGCAAGAGTAAATTGAAATTTGAAGAACGGACCATCATTCTGAATGCATAAAAATCCATCGCTGAAATTTTTTTTCCAGTGAGCGTTCGTGTAGCTGGGTTAGTCTGAAATAGTGCAAAATGATATCCATCTCCTCCTCTTGGAAACAATATTGGATATTGTAAGGCATCGTAGGATCTGTGAGTTTCAGCAATCTTCTGAATAGTATGACTTCTAGTTTCTAGTATTATATCTCTGCTTACACTTTGTTCTCCTGACATAATTATTGCAACTTCTGATGTCATTGGCGTGTTGAAACGTCTATCGTGCTCACCAGGTGGAGTTTTATCTGCTAAAATACGCAAAGATATTGTTGGTGTAATATTTTCCATAGCTAATTTAAAACTGTTGATATAGCTGTTTTCTCGATGAAACATTTCTTGCAGCTGCAATACCAATTCAAATTTTGTATTTTGATTCTTTACGCAACGTTTTTCAGCTTGTAGAATGCTGTCTTCGACAAAATAAATCTGTAGAAACTTTGGTTGTTCTTTCCCTAAAGGTTGAAGGCTTCCAATTTTATGATATACCTGTCCTTGTATCTTGAATGTAGGCATGTATCCTGGTTCTCGTATTTGCTTTGTTGTTCCAAAAGATATCATTTGGAAACATGAATTATAAGCTCTTATGTTACACTGAAAATACTTTGCATCTGAGGAATCTGTAGATAACAAAGTATGAAGTGGTTCTGGAGGGTCAGAGAGTGGTGGCAGTTGGATTTTACCTCCACTGCAACACATACCTGGACATTCATCTTTCCATTTCAAAGCTTGACAAAATGTGCAATCAGTAGTCATAGTACCAATTGTGCATGATGAATCTGAGGTGTAATCTATTAATGGATTATAAGAAAATGCTGCATTTTCTTTATCTCCCCAGTCAGTCCACCTAGATTGCACTCTTGAAATCCTATCACGCTCTAATCTTCCTTGTCTCTGTTCATCTGTCTCCATTTCTCTTGACTGGAATGTTGAAATTCTATTACGCTGTAATCTTCCTTGTCTCTGTTCATCTGTCTCAATTTCTCTTGATCGAAACGTTGAAATTCTATCACGATCCAATCTTTCTTGCCTCTGTTCATCTGTCTCCATTTCTCTTGACTGTAATGTTGAAATTCTATTACGCTGTAATCTTCCTTGTCTCTGTTCATCTGTCTCCATTTCTCTTGACTGGAATGTTGAAATTCTATTACGTTCTAATCTTTTTTGTCTCTGTTCATCTGTCTCAATTTCTCTTGATCGAAACGTTGAAATTCTATCACGATCCAGTCTTCCTTGTCTCTGTT
This sequence comes from Salticus scenicus, assembly GCA_963930645.1. Taxonomy (NCBI): domain Eukaryota; kingdom Metazoa; phylum Arthropoda; class Arachnida; order Araneae; family Salticidae; genus Salticus; species Salticus scenicus. Next base: position 337,784,750 of record OZ005652.1, on the reverse strand, counting down.
CATCTGTCTCTATTTCTCTTGACTGTAATGTTGAAATTCTATTACGCTGTAATCTTCCTTTTCTCTGTTCATCTGTCTCCATTTCTCTTGACTGGAATGTTGAAATTCTATTACGTTCTAATCTTTCTTGTCTCTGTTGATCTGTCTCTACTTCTCATATCCTTCGATGTCTTTCTCGATCTTCAGTTCTTTCTCGATCTTTTTTTCTTCGGGGGAGGCATTTTAGTAATTTAAATTAAATTATAAACGATAAAATCGAAGTATTTATAAGAAGTGCGTATGAAAACGACATGCAGTCAATTAGAATGAAAGAACGTTTGTAAATAGAACACCGAGTTAAAATGCAAAAAGAAAAGTATATGTCTATAGTAACCGTTGCTATGGGAGCAAACGATATTTCCCTTTGTAACGAATTTTTATTGTTCCACATATACAGCTGTCTTAAAAAAATTATTCATTGCATTAATTAAATAAATAAAAAGTGAATAATATATAGAAAAACTGCACTATCATAAATTTTAACTAAAATAAATATTTAAAAATTTAATCCATAATTATTTTAACTAAATTTAAAAATAAATAAGTTTAATTTAATTAATTAATCATAACTAACAAAAAAGTTATATCCGCGATTGTAATGAAATGCTCGCCCTCTGGTGGGCTAAGGTGAAATTATCACACCACTGCATATCCTCATATTATGCAATCGACTTTCCATGATGAAATGGCGGAGAAAGAATAATAATTACACGTGGCTGTAACAACTGCAGTGTTCAGAGAGCGCCATCTATCGATCATTACAAACGCGGATAACCGCGATTGTAATGAAATGCTCGCCCTCTGGTGGGCTAAGGTGAAATTATCATACCACTGATAGCTTTCACGCTGAAACAATGTTAGAACAACAAGAAAGAACAATATAAATACACGTGGTGGCTATTATATTTACTAACAACTGCAGTTGAGGAAAAGCCATCTATCGGTCATTACAAACGCGGATAACTATTTGATTTCAATAAATATAATAAAAAAGATTTCTTCCTCAAATGAATTTAAATAAATAAATAGTTTAATAGCCGTTGCTAAGATACGCAGACTTTTGAAACGAAACAAATTTCTGAAAAATGAAACATTGAAGCCAATATTTAAATTCGAAAAAACATTAATTTAAAAAATTCAAATTCGAAATTCGAAAAAATCTCGATGAGGTGCACACTTGCAGGGTCCCAGGTACCTATATGCCAAATTTGGAGGCTCTGCGATTAGTAGTGTGAGCTCCAGAGCGCAGATACACACACAGACACTTCTCTTTAATTATATAGATTATGGATATTCTACATATGAAATTTGGTGCATTTATACATCGTAGAAACTAAGCTATACTTTTTCCAATTTACAGGGAAAATTGTAGCATAGCAGTGTCACCTACAGACCGAGATGCACCCAAAATAATTAATCATAGTGTTTTATAACGGTTCTCTTACGCATAAAATTTTGTGAAATTATACTCAATAGATAAATATTTTGTGAAATTATACTCAAGATAAGATATAGCCTTCCATAAATGAGAGAAATTGCAGCATAGGAGTGATGCTTTTAAGGTGATTTGCACCGAAAATTCGTAGGCATACATTCATGTCAATGTGCAACTAAATATTGTTGCGTACTTGGGGGTTCGTGAGTTGTCCGAGAATGAAAGGCCAAACGTACAAAAATTCAGCAATTTATTCACAGAAAGTTCCAGAAAAATACAGGTCTATAAACCAAGTATCAGCTTCAATTCGACCAGTAAACACAGCTTAAACAACAGCTGTCAATAGCAAATCCACAGTACAAACTGTATAGCAATAACACTTAAAGCAAGTCTCTTTCGAAGAGGCTCAATGCAAGCTGACCGACTCTGATCACAGACTGAACTAAACTGCCTTGGCGAGAAAGCGCTTCTTATATACTGTTCCATGGAACCCAGATTTTTCGAGAAAACTCTAGAAAGTGGTCAACCAATCAACTTACAGCTTTCATATTTGGTATATCCCTAATAAGGATTTTCTCGCCAAGGTCGCCAATGTGGGAAAAAGTCGACAAATTTGGTGCCAAATCCATTACCTGCCTTTTTGGGGCTTTTTAATGCGTTTTTAAGGGAAATTAAGGCTATTTCAACGCTAAAACGACTAGAAATGCACAAAATTAGCACTTTATCAACTTACTAAGCCTCTTTGAAAGAATTTATACAAAAATAAACACAATTATTTACAATTTTGTAACAATATAAAGAATTAAGTATTTCTGTGCATAATATCTTAAACTACAGCTGCCACAAATTTTTTCATCATGGACATACACAAAGAGACAATTAGAGAAAAAAAAAAAAAAAAAAAAAGAGTCAACTCGTGTTCTGAACCTCTAAGCATTTCTCAAACATCAAAAACCAAATATTGAACTTTTTTTTTTTAATTCAACAGTTTCTAATTAATAGCCAAGAAAGTATTCAGCAATATAACTTTTTAATGTATTTATAAATCCTAGTGTATAGTGGTTATCACAAAAATTTTCTTCTAAATTTTTATATACAAATTAATACAGAGCAAGTTATTTACTAAAACTATTATACATTAAAATTCACTTTTATTATGAATGAAGACGACTTTCATTCCAGAGAACTATAATTCTAAATTTGAAATAGATATATAAATGAATTTTGTGTCCTATAGAAAACATTTTAGGAAATGCATTTTTTCAACCTTTTTTTTTTTTTTTTTTTAAATAAAAAAGAATTAATAATTAAATAATTAAATCTGTACCTCTATCTCAAATTATCACAGATGATTCTTCCATTTACTTTAAAGGTTTCAAGTTCCTTTGAAAAGTACATATATGGAAAATTTACCCCACCAGGAAAGGAACGATTTTCCTACGTATACAAAACTTTTTTTCATGGTTGACTATTATTATTATACATTTTTGTTTTTCTATTTCACAAGAATTGGAGAAAAATATAGAAAAAAATGGGAGATTTACGCCACCTGTTAAGAGGTTTGAGCAAAAAGTTTATAGACTTCAATTTTTGTCACAGTGCAAGGACATATCAGTTTATAAGGAATTCCGTTCATTATTTCTTTAGTTAAAGCTGAAATAAAATTTTTGTCAAACACATACAGACACATAGATAGACCCACATTACCTCAAAAATTTCAAACATTCTTCTGTTAAATTATATAATAAAGTCATAATAATAATGTAAGAACATCTCCTTAATAATATAAGTCCAATTTTCCCGTCAATAACGCTAACGTCATTAGTACAATAATGTACGTACAGCAAAATTATTGAAGCGCACATCCATATTTTCCATAGAGAGAGGGAGAGACAGTTTGATCGCTATTTTTATCATCAACTTATAATTTTATAAACAGCATAAGACTAAGATCAGAGCTCGACAAATATTTGCTTAACAAAACAGTATTAAGTCCACATCTTTGAAATAGGAATTATTGCTAGCGCTTCAATAATTTTGTTGCCGACTGTACAACTAAAATCATAACTACAACAATTCTTTGATATGAAGAAAATAAATTTTTATCCTTGGTTTGAAAGGTAAATAAAGCAATGGAAAAAAGGAGGATTTAGTAGAAAATTATGACGTTACAATTGCATCAAGGTATAGAGAAAAAAAAATTATCCGTAATTTGAAACAAATTAAGTAAGTTGAAAAAATAATTTACAAAGAAAAGATTTAATACTATGAAGAACCTTCAGTTGAGAATTTAGCGGATTTATTTCGCGGACACCGCGATAAACCATCAAATTGTGTTCAAACATTTAGCTAAATTAGAGACAAATTTAGAAAATAGCTAAAATAATTATCTATATAGTACTTCTCTAACTTGGACCAGTTACAATTAAATATTGTCCAAAAGATACGATAATGACGTAAGATATTATCTGATTGGTTAACCTAGAACCAAAGTATAAATTGAAGAGCTTGTTTCCAAAAGGCGTTAAGTCAAAAATTTCAAAAATTCACTTTTCGATGCAAAAGGTCGCAGCACACATCTAACAATATATTTTCAATTAGTAGACGTTCCAACCGAAGTTCAGTCATAATGAAAACAGAAAGTGAAATCCGTGTTTTTTTTTTCAAAAAGAATTAAGTCACAAGTAAGTTTTGTGCCAAAAAGGATTAAGTCAAGTTTAACCAATTGTAGCGTGCCTTGAGATCACGTGGTTTGTCTGGCCTTGGATGAAAAGTCAAAAGCAAGGAAAAAAATGTTGATGTAGATTGTCACACTGAGACAGGTTTTTTTTTTTTTTTTTTTTTTTTCCCCACAGAAGAATATAAAGATGAATGTATTTATAACCTTTATTATAATGTGTCTGTAAATATTTTAATCTTGGTTTTGGAACCCCGAAAACAAAATTTGTTCCTTCTGTATTAGGAAAAAAATACAAATAAATTCAGAAAAATGTACAGAAAAGAGAAAAGACCCTGTTAACAGAACTTTTGATTCATAAACATCGGAGCAAAAATTGTATTCACTTTTAGGGGAAAAGCGTATAGGAGAAGATGAAATTACAATATGTTTTGACCTGATGCGTAATCAGGAATTACCACACAAATAAATATTATTCCATGCTAGGAATGTTTTCAGCAGTGGCTGCTCAAAAGGACTTCACCTTCACATACTATTTACCAGTGCGTGGTCACTCCTACTTACCAGCAGATAGAAGATTCGGACGAGTGGAGACTAGTTTAAAGAAAGTGGATACAATTTTACTTTCTAATGAATATATTGAACATTTCTCTAAGGTTGGAAACCTTTTCGAGTATAAGAAGCAATGGAATATTTTAGATTGGAAAAATTTTGCGCATAGTCGTCTGAAAAGCAAACAAGGTTTGATTTCAGAGGCAAAAAGTACTGGAAATTACGAAGCGAGATGTGGGAATCAAGACAACGTACTGTGGTTCGTTTTGCCGCCAAAACATCCTGAAACGAGGGACAAAACTTCTCCTGTGCGCTCTTTCTGAAATAAAAACAAAAAACAATATGAAACAAGTAAAAAAACCCCAGATGTTTTAAAATTACTTAAAGCTTTACGAATTAACGAATTGCACGAATGTTTTTATTTTTATGAATAATCTCGCAATGATACTGCTAACGCTAACACAAGGGAAAATAATGATAAAGATGACAAAATATAATTTGTAAATGAAGATTTGTAGTAACTGATTACCTTCCGAAATTGTATAACTAAAATTTATGCTGTATTTGCATGAAAAATAATCTGGTGTGTCACTCACACGACTTTCTCTTACCCTGAAATTTAATACTATAAATAAAGGTTGGAGATTAGGAGGTGAGATAAGGATGTTATGTAAACCTATGTTAAACAATTCAAATTAGGCTTCGGAAGAGTTTTATATGATAATTAATTCTGTGTGAGGGGAGCTACCGCCCCCCTCAACCCCCCGTTTCATTAATGCACCTAGATTTATATAAAATTTAATTCGGTTATTAAAAAATAATTCTGTTTTAAAAAAATAATTTCTTAAAATTATTATTTAAAAAAATTATCTTTCATGATAATGCAGACGATTTCCATATTAGAGAAGTAGTATAACACTAAATATCTAAAAAAAGTCCATTTTATTCCCAATATTAAAAAAAAAAAAAAAAAAAAAAAAAAATACAGTTGCACTTCGGGACTGCCGACAGAAGTGAAAACGTGAACAATTACGCGTGTATTTCTTGAATCGGGAGGAAATATTTTATTGAGTAGGAAATAAGTGTTTTTTTATTCATGAATATAAACTACTACTACAAAAATTTTATTACAATTTTATTTAATGCGCTAACTGCAATACAGACAGTGTCCGGAGATGAGAGAAGTCGTGTAGAGCCGCACCAGATTGAAAAAATGTGAGAAAAATGGCGGCTTTGGCCTTTCTCACGATTTGTGAGGTCTAACTGCAACGTTTCCGGCTGCAATCTTTAAGAGACAGTGGCCGAAGATGAGAGAAGTCGTGTAAAGCCGCACCAGATTGTAAGAACGTGAGAAAAATGGCGGCTTTGGCCTTTCTCACGGTTTTGTGAGGTCTAACTGGAATAAAGACAGTGTCCGGAGATGAGAAAAGTCGTGTAGAGCCGCACCAAATTGTAAAAACGTGAGAAAAATGGAGGCTTTGGCCATTACCACGGTTCTGTGAGATCTAACTGCAACGTTTCCGGCTACAATCTTTAAGACACAGTGTCCGGAGATGAGAGAAGTCGTGTAGAGCCGCACAGTTTTTAAAAACGTGAGAAAAATGGCGGCTTTGGTCTTTCTCATGGTTCTATGAAGTCTAACTGCAACGTTTCCGGCTGCAATCTTTAAGAGACAGTGTCCGGAGATGAGTGAAGTCGTGTAGAGCCGATCCCGATAGTAAAAACGTGAGAAAAATGGCGGCTTTGGCCTTTCTCACTGTTTTGAGGCTATGTAAACCTGTGTTAAACAATTCATATTAAACTTCTGAAGAGTTTTATATGATAATTAGTTCTGTGTGAGGGGGGCTCCCCCGTTTCATTAACGCACCTACATTTACATAAAATTTAATTCGGTTATTAAAAAATAACTCTGTTTTAAAAAAATAATTTATTAAAATTATTATTTAAAAAAATTATCTCTTATGATAAAGCAGACGATTTCCATATTAGAGAAGTAGTATAACACCAAATATCCAAAAAACGTCCATTTTATTCTCAATTAAAAAAAAAAAAAAGATTTTTTTTTTCTGAGTTTTTTTTTTTTTTTTTTCTTTAAAAGTCAAAAAAATCGATAACTTTGTTTTAAATTATCGCAGATCGATGGTTCAACCATTCGTTTTAAAGGTATTCGCGAGCTCTTTTGAATGATACCCATCATGAAAATTTACTCCCCTCGAGGGAGGACTTCCCCCCCAGGAGGGGAGGCGAGGGTCCTACATACACAAAATTTTTTTCCCAGTTAACTATCTGTATTACAAAAAATATATATTTGTTTCATTTGGTTTAGTGCAGTCTTTCGACGTTAAACTCTACTTTCCTGCAATTTCCCCCATAGACGTAATGTATTAGAATTCTCTTGATTGTCCCTGTACACGAACCATTTGCTTGATCTTAACGAAAAGCTTACTGTAGCATCCCTATATGATACACATTTAGAATACCAAGTTTGAACTTTCTGCCATAATTTGTTTTTGAGATATGCTTATAACAGACAGACACACAGACAGACACACAGACATACACGCAGACCATTTGCTAAAAACATGATTTTCGTATTCAGGGGACCTGAAAACGTGTAAATATAACAAAATCTCGCGTTCGAAAATTTGAGCCAAAAACAATACTTTCTCTACCTTATGGGTAAGAGAAAGTAAAAATTACTTCGATTACTTTCATATGGATGTAAGTCATTTCATTTCATTATTTGTTTGTGCCAAAAGGGCGTAAGTCGCAGTTTTGTTCCAAAAGGAGTTAAGTCATTTCTTTCTTTTTTTATATCTTAATAACTGTACTGTCAGGATTTTTTTAAACATGTAATTTAGTGTTATTATCATCCATAGATTACTGAGAAAAATTATCTTTTCCTTAAATTCAGTAATAAATCTTACATAACAAAATCGCGTTTTCTCAAGAACTGAAAAAAATGACTTAAAAACAAGCTCTTGAAACAAGCTCTTCAATTCGGCTGCAAAAGATTTTGCTTTCGGATACAAACTTTAATCTAATATAGTACTTAAAATGCACATTTTCTTAAAAAATTTGAAAAAATTTTAACTTTTTGTGCTGAAACATATGCTCAAAATCTCATATTTAGACGTATATTTGAAAGATTTTAAAGTCAGTTAGCCTCAAATTTCATGGTAACTATTCGGCAGGAACCTGGTGGTGCCATCTGTTATATTCTTTTAGAGTTTTCATTCATTATAAATAGAATGAACATTATTTCTTTCTATTAATTTATTTATTTTGTAGATATATTTATTAATTACGGAATTTCTCTTATGTTTGGTAATATGGTAATTTTATACCGTCAAATTTTAGGAAATAATTGATTTTTAATATAATAATAATTTAATTTTATAAAAAATTTAAAGTTAGCAGCGAAAAAAAAATATTTTCTAAAAATTGAAATTATAAAGAAAATACCAAAGATTACAATAATTTATTGAAAAATAAAAGGGAGGGGGGAGGGGAACTGAAATATTCCAGTGATTTTATTTGTCAGATTTTTCTAAAAATCATATTAGGTATGTAGGTACTATCACGCAGATGTTCTGCACGGAAAAGGCTAGTAATAAATAAAAAGTAATTTAATATTAAAAATATTAAAATTAATGTAACGAAAATAATTTCTTCGAGCGTTTTGAACGTTAAAATGCTTTTACAGGTATTAACATATAAAAGAAGACGCCAATCGTTTCAAAATATCATATAAATCAATAATGAACAAATTCGCTTGCGAGTTAAACAGAAAAGATGTAATGAATTTTACAAATACATTCATTTGGAAATATTGAACGCTTGGCAGCCGAAAGTCGATTATTTTATATAGAAAAAACACTTTTTTACTTTCTCTTACCCATAGGGTCGAGAAAATATTCTTTCAGAGTCAAATTTTCGAACGTGAATTTTTGTTATGTTTAGAGATAGTCAACTGGGAAAAAAAATTTGTGTATGTAGGAGCCCCGCCTTCCACCCTGGGGGGGAAGTCCCCCCTCGAGGGGAGTAAGTTTTCATGATGGGTATCTTTCAAAAGAGGTCGCCAATATACCTTTAAAACGAATGGTTGAACCATCGATCTGCGATAATTTATAACAAAGTTATGGATTTTTTTCATTTTTAACAAAAAAAAATTATATATATGTATATATATGTATATAGTTTTTTAATGTAATATTGAGAATAAATTTAACTTTTTTTTATTTTTTTATTTAGTGTTATATTACTTCTCTAATATGGAAATCGTCTGCATTATCATAAAAGATAATTTTTTTTAATAATAATTTTAATATATTATTTTTTAAAAACAGAATTATTTTTTAATAACCGAATTAAATTCTATGTAAACGTAGGTGCATTAATGAAACGGGGGGTTTAGGGGGCGGTAGCCGCCCTCATACGAACTAATTATCATATAAAACTCTTCCAAATCCTAATTTGAATAATTTAACACAGATTTACATAACAGTACTCTTTATCTTACCTCTCAATCTGCAACATGTATTTATAGTATTAAATTTCAGGGTAAGAGAAAGTCGTGTGAGTGACACACCAGATTATTTTAATTTATTATTATTATTGATTTTATTGGTATTATTTAATAATACCTTTGCAGTAACAAAAGTGAGCTTTTTCATTTGTTAAAAACAAATATGGAGATGGAATATCATCAATAAGCATGATAATATGTTTTTTCATTTACATTTCTTTCAAAATACTTATTATCTGGGGTATTTATAAACAAATATACAATTTATGCTCTAAACTACCATACATCAAATGTATAATTATATTTCATTAGCTGCATTATAAATGAAGCTTCAATCTTCATTGAGTGTTTTATTATTCATTATATAATAATATGCAGCATATGACATCCGGTAATAAAAATTTTATAATACATTTACTAAGCTATCTGATAAACCGACAACATCAGTTTTTTTTTTTTTTCTCTTCGTCGAAGCATAACATTCTAATAAGTTATTGAGTTCTGGTTTACTAAATATAATAGAATCTTTTTTTGATAACGATGACACTATATTCTTTTTGAAATATGAATCTCATGTTTATTTTGTTAATGGTGTTTCCATAATATCAATTTTTTACTTTACTTTCACGAAAATATTTAACCAGAGACATAAGATAGTTTACGAGAACTTTGGATCAATATTTATTACATACCGGAAAAACCTGTGTTGATAGCTTGTTATCGAATATGTAATGCCAAGCTGAATTAAAAATGTATACTTGCGCTTTTGCGCTTTCCATTTGTTTTAATCTTTTCAGATTATCGAAAATTAATGTGTCTAGACATTATCAAACATTTAAAGTGATGTGTTATATTTAGTGATGAAGTTCTGTATCTGAATATATACAATATATATATATAAATTAAATATGTGACATTATAGAGCTTTATAATACTAATAATTGAAAATTATTTGGTTTGGCACTCACGCAACTTTCTATTACTCCACATTTCAATTGTATAAAGATAGATATAGATTAATGATAAAATGAGAAATACTGTATATAAATAGACTTTAGAAAAGTTTTTGTTTGATATATGAGGAGGAGGCAGGCAGCCGTCCCTTTTAACTATCATTTGTACAGCACTTACATTCATAAAGTTATAAGGCTTTTATTAAAGTTACAAGTATATTTCATATTATTCAAACAACTTTCATACACAACTATTTTTGAAATTTACCAATATTTGTCAATTTTTTAAAGTGATATCGTCATTTCATCTTCAAAATAACAAATTTGATTTTACCGATTTTTTTTTTTTTTTAATTATGTTGATAAAAAACATTTACACGTATCAACCATTCTTGATTTCTGTATTCAAGAAACCTCAAAACGCGTTATTATAGCAAACAATCAGCAATGAAAGTAGGACTTCAAATAATATTTTGATCACTGTGTGCACATGAGAAAATAATAATCCTTCCTAAACAATTCTCCCGGACTTGTTAAATTTAGTTAAGAACTCGCATTAATTACATTCAATAGGGAAAAAACGTATATCCTTACATTCGACTAGCACTTCATACTGTTTATAAAATTACATCACATTCCATAGTGTACGTAAATTTAACGCAGTTTAAAAAATACGTAACACAAATTGAATTGTACTCCCAGCAGTTTCCAAGAATTGTCTTATATATCCGATTTCTTTTATATAGCCCTATAAATGAATGCTGGTTAGTTTTCGTACCACATCCTATACTAAACAAGCTTTTATGAGTGTAAAAGTGTATGTTCATATTGTTTTGCTTAGTCTAGTCTAAAAATGTTAAACTGTATCACCAGAAATTTCACCCATAGAAGTAATGTTCTAGAATTCTCTTAGATGTCCCTGTATATTTGTTTAAATAAAACACCTAGTTCGGTGAAAAGAACCGAGAATCTGGTATTAAATATTGTGGAATGAGAACCTTGTATATAATAACTTTAAACTATGAAATTAATAGCAAATTTTTTGGATCGAAATAATAAACACGAAATCTTCTTGCTGTTTCGCGTTGCACCCGGTATTCACCTTTTCCTTTATCTCACTGTTTTTACTTTCATTAAATCCCTACCGTAGTTAATGGAAGCATTGTTTTCGGTCAAAAATTTCCATAACAAGTTTTCATCAGTGTTTACACGTTTTAAGTTCTCCTGAATCCAAAAAAGTGGTTTTGATAATTGCTCAGTGTATGTGTATATGTTTATGGGGAATCTTCCTCAAAGTGAATAAACATGAAACGACAAATCTTTAGACTTAAGACAAGTCCAGTGTACAGATGATTTTGCCGACTTTTTGTGACAATTAAAAAACATGATTTGGGACATTGAAAAGCATAAGGGGACCTAAAGTTTGTTTCGCAAAAACGGCTCTAACAATTTTTTTCAAAGTTGATATAAAATGTCCCTTTTAGATGTCCTTTCGTAAAGAGGTTACTTCAGAAATATTCATAGTTGTCCTGAATTAGGTAAATGTTAGATTTTATAAGTACGTTCCTTAAAAAAAAAAAGAAAAAAAAAAAAAGAAAAATAATCGACGGATTTTCTTTAAACTCACCCAATTATTCCTTTTATATGTACTTTTTAATCTGGATAATTATTGATAATTACTGGATGATTATTTCCAGTGAAGAGATGATTTTACCATGTTTTTAGAAAAATCGGCAGTAGGGCCGAAAATTGCATCTCAAGAACGGCTCGAAAGATAATTTGCTAACCCTTTTTTAGATGTCCTTTCGCATGTATTACTTGTTACTACAGGGATGTTGAATGGCAACCAGATTTGGTAGGTCAGTTTTAGATCTTAGAAATAAGTGTTTTAAAAATGGTTCTATCGATTTTTTTTCGCTATGTAAACTCTTTCTTATATGTCTTTACGACGTACAGTCGCTAACAAAAGTATCCGAACACTAGCAAAGTTCCTATATAAAAAAGGTAAAGTTAATACTGTTTTGATAAATAAATCCTTGTTGAATCACGTTGTTAGTCAGTCTAAGAACTTGATTCGACAAGGATTTATTTAACAAAACAGTATTAACTCTTTTTTTATATAGGAATTTTTGCTAGTGTTCGGATACTTTTGTTACCGACTGTATATATTTGTCTGCTCTTACAGAAAAGTTGTTAGATGTCTAATTTGTTAATGTGGTTGGAAGAAAAAAATTGATCAATCTTCAAAAACAGTCTATAATATGTATAGTAGGGGTAATAGAAGCCGTATGGTTACTACACGCTAGATATTTTCTTCAGGGAGCATCGGTGTTTAGATTTACAAACACCTTACTCTTAACATATATATACGTATATTTGCATAACTATATATATATCTGAAGAAAATGTTTTACTGATTTCACCAACGAAAATATTAAATGAGTATCAAACTATAAAAATAAAAATTTATATTTCTTTTATAGAAAAATTTTAAGATTTTTTTTTTTTTTTTTTTTTTTTTTTTTTTTTAATTTAAAGGAACAAGAAATTTCATTCTTTCATCGGTGCAGGCAAAATTTTAGGAAATAAGTTCTATATTCTCAGTTACTAAACGCAAATTTTATCTGTGTTTATTCAAAATAACAATTTTATACATGTTTGCCGAACATATATATGAGAGCATTCAATTACCCTGGAAATCTCGAAAATATAATTTTTTTTAAACACTTTCTGTGAAAAATAAACGTCAGGCGTTTATACCGTATTTGGTTTATCTGTCTGTCAATTTTCTGTCTTCCGTAATTATATACTTTGATTGCCAAATAACTGGCATATGCTATTGTGGTTGAAAACAATGTTTTTATTATTTAAAATATACGTTCAGCTAATATCGATTGCTAAAATGAGTATGAAAAAGAATTCAGTCTGTAAGAAAAGTAACTACATAACGGAAACTATAAAAAAAAAAAAAAAATGCAAGAAAAAACTGCATAAAAGAAGCTTCAATAAAAATTGTAAGAAGAAACTCTAAAAGGCCTGTGAGAGAGGAAACTGTATAAAATTAAACTTCGAATGTTATATCACATTCAAAAGACAAAAACGGTCATATAAAAAGTATAAAAAAATAATAAATATATAGTGAATAAATATATAAATAATGAAAAGTATACAAAATCACAGTATGGGTGATTTTTTTTTTTATACTTTTCCCTATTTTCCTCCAATAGGATGAGTATCATTCGTATGCAGAAGAAGACTTGAATCATTTTTATATTAAAAGGCATGAAACTTTAACCTATACAGCGTTTTCATATTATTAAAATTGAATGTTATCTGCAATTTTCTGTTATATCTCAAGTTACAAGAAAGTAACTACACTATCTACCAATAAGTATTTGGTCACTTTCGAATTTAGACTTTTGTCAAATGTATAAAAAAAATTCTTGAAACTTTGGGAGTATAAAGAACATGTTGTACCTCATATATTTCAGAGAAAGTTTTGTCTGAAGAGGAAAAAGGAACAAATAAAAAATTAAACAAAAGTCGAAATGTTGTGAATTACCCTGTAAAGCATAATGCCTGAAATTCGTTGTGGCTGTAGCATGTGATATGAATATTTTTCACATGCTTTGTACACATTTTTATGAGGCTAACACATATATTCATGGAGATATAATGGTTTCCTTAAAATATTGCAATTAAAATAGCCACTTTTTAAATTATAACAAGTAGGATATTAGATCTAGTGCAAAGCCATTTTTGAGAAACTTGGAGTACTATATTAGACATAGCATACTGCAATTAGATTGCAAAAAAGTTAAGTATTTTACGAAATATGAGCATTTTTACTGAATATATTCTAATTATTCATGCGCAATATTTAAAAAAAAAAAAATCATTTTCCCAATTCAATAGCCAAAAATATTGAGCTACTTATAGAGTTGCCAACATTTTAATTTATTCCGGAGCATTTTTAGCTCTGCATTTTTTCCGTATCACTTTTATTTTAACAGTAACTTTTTCATATTTTATTTTAGTTCTATAGCGGAGAGAATTATTTTATAAATAAAGTGGTGTGAAATAAAGGCAGGACTAAAAATGCCACGGAATAAATTAAAATTTTAGCAACTATGTATTTATATAAAAACCCTAAACAAATATCTTGTAAATTTAGAAAGTTATGAGAGATAGAATGAACAGAATTTCATTTCCTCTCAAAATAAATGCTAAACTATAAGGAATTTTACTCACATTTTTATTTTGATTCAATCAGTGACCAATGGTAATAGAGTATTCGTTGATTGTAAATAAATATTGATAAAACCCCTATCATCTCTTTTTTTTTTTTTTTTTTTTTTTTTTTTGGAGAGAGAGAGAGAGAGAGAGAGAACTGAAATTCTGTTCATTCTACAATTCATAACTTTTTTAATTTGCACGATATTTGTTTGGGGTTTCTATAGAAGTTGCTCAATACTTTTGGCTATTAAATTACAGAAATGAAATTTTTTAAAAGCTTACGCATACATAGTTAAAAATTATTCAGTAAAAATGTTCATATTTCGGAAGATATTTAACATTTTATCTTTCTGATTTTAGCATGCTGTAACTAATGTAGTATGCCAAGTTTACTTTAGGAAACTTGACATACCTAAAATAATGCCAAGGTTTGCCTAAAGTAATGATGTAATTTTTAAATGGCTTTATACTGGGTCTAATAAACTTCGTGTTATAATTTAAAAAGTGGATTTTTTTCTTTTTATTTTTTTAAAGAAACTGTTATATCTCCATAAATAATGTGATAGTCTCATAAAAATGTATATAGTTAAAAATTAATATAGTATTCTCATAATCACATGCTACAGCCATAACGCATTTCCAGAGTTATCTCTTACACGGTGATCCAAAACAGTTTGATTCTTACTAGTCCCCTTTTCCTCTTCAAAACAAAACTTTTGCTTAAATATATGAGATATAACATGTTCTTTATACTCCCAGAGCTTCAAGATGATGCCTGAAGAATTTTTCTAGAATTTTAACAAAAAGGTCTAAATTCGAAAGTGTCCAAATACTTATTGGTAGATAGTGTATAAGGTTTGGGTTTTATAAAAATTCACTCGACATGACTACTTTTACTCGATTTTCAAAAACAGTTTTGCCTTTATAGAAATTCGAAAACAATTTTCAATTTAAATTATATCCCGAAGACGACTTTTTTCGCAGGCGAATTTGGGGTTAAAATTATCATACGGACTCGATTCACATGAATAATTAAAGAAACAAAAGAAACATCATTCTGTTTTTGTGTATTTAAGTTAGAATATCTAAAAAACTTCATGCGTTTATTGCATATGTATAATTTTAAAGTAATTCTCAAACAGAACATCCGAAAATGTCGTTTTTAAAAAAACTTTACGATTAATGTATGAGTTATTTCTATAATAAATACCTTACTGATCCATAACTACATATTAAAAACTTCATAGAGACAAGTTATCTGATGTTACTACAGCGGCGAATGTTTCAATTTATTTAAGCCATTCGCTCAGTAAAGTATTATTTTGATATGAATCCTAGGAAGCATATTTAACATGGCGATGCTTGGTAACGATGTAATCACTGTTGTTTACACAAAATGTATTTTAACTATTTTATAAAAGCATCAGAAATCTGTAATTACGTTAATAAATTTACATACTTTTCCACTTCATTCAATATGTTCCTATTCTACTTTATCGAGATTATATACTATATTTAGAGTGAAACAGATTAAATTGCATTTAAGGGAAATCAGCACTTTATCCTGTGTTACTAGAATCTATTTCAATGAATCGCTGTGTTTATAGATGTGTTATAATGTTGTGTATATTGTACAAATTATATACAAATTAGTATTTCCACCGTTAGTTTTGGGAAGAATTATTATTAGTTTGCATAATATGTAATGTGTTCTTATAGTAATCTCTAAACAATTGCTATTAAACAACTTAGTTTGAACATTTATGTTCCATTTAGGATATTATTTAAATACATATTTCCTTCTTCTATATTTTTTCTGAGAAGTTTCATTAAAGAAAAAAGAATGAAAAGGTATTAGATATAATTCTAATTTAAAACGCAGTATTTATATCATTATTTATTAAAAAAAAATCATTTAAAAAGATCAAACAAGATTTATCATTATAAAATTTATAAAATTCCTCAAGCTAGGTAATTCCTCATATTCTGATCAGCGCCAATTGATTTTCATGTTATTTACGACTGAGATTGTCAAAATTTTTCGCTCACATTTCTGCATTTTTATTTTTTTATTTATTTTTTTTTATTTTTTTTTTTTTTTCCAATGTAAAAGTAATCTGCCAATAGTACTAGATGTAATTTTTCAATTCGAATGTATCAACAATCTAAAACACTTCACCAACCTTTATATTGTAGCAGTATTTCGTTAGGGCATCCACTACAGGGTGGAACTTATTACCGCAAGAGAGGAGAAATAGACATCTTGCTACTATTTCCTTATTTAACACTTTTTTCCCCTTTTCGAAAAAGGAAATCAAATAAGTCAGAAATTTATACTCAAGCATTTAAAATACTGAAAATGGGAATGTACAACTCACGATATTTTATATCTTAGCTGTGTAAATTATTTGGATTGAGCATGGTTTGACTTACATACGGTCCAAAATCATAAATGCATAACTGAAATACAACGAGCATTGATGAGATTATAAGCAAACGATCATCGACATTGATTACAAGTTGAGTAGTATAACTATGAGTCATCATGTTTTGTTTGAGCGCTAGATTTAACTTTCTTCACATCACGTTTTTCGAAACTTTGGTGACTATCTTCCTTTGGAAAATACTTTCTTGTCGATTGCTTTCTGGATTGATTGTTGTACTTTGGTATATTTCAGCGGCAAAGCTGGAGATCGCTTTTTCTCATTGGGATGTATTTTGTGTAACACTCATTCATAAGAATCTCAATATTTTTCATGACAATGTACTTATTTTCGAAATCTTGTGCTCAAGTAAGAGATGCAGTGAAACCAGTAACTGGTAACAAAATACTGTATTTCAAAGAACATACATGTAGACCTTGGTTACGTATAAAATAATCCTGCTCACGAGCACGGAAAAACTGGCCTTAACCGCTGATGGAAATTTAGAACTTACCACTTTCACACATTAATACTTGAGTCTTATAGGTAATTCAGCCAAACATAAAATTGGAAACGTGACTACGAACCTTAATGACTTTTGTTCTATAAGCAAGTTTCACTTTTTAAATTTTGTCAAGTTTCAGTGTCTGATGGTCTACTTCTTTACTTCTTCCCAAATAAAAATCCGTGACCTGTTTCCAACAAGACGTGAGTGAAAGTTTGATGCTAATAATTCTTGTTAAAAATTATCTCCACTGCCTTCCAAAATGTCACCTTCGTCGCTTGATGTAACATCAAACTCTCGAATCTCGTCAACTGGAAAAATTTCCTGTACGTCCTAATCAACGCTTGCAAATATAATTGTAGTATTGTTTGATCCTAATGAACATAGAACTTTCAAAACAAAAAGTAAATATTTAAAAACAAAAAAAATTACTCTCAAAATGAAATGTTAATATAGTAAAAAGTATTACACTTATTAAAATTTAAATTAAATGAAATTCATAACAGTTATTTTTGTTTATATTTTTACCATGTTTTTATTAACTTCGATTCTTGTGTGTTTGTCAGGGACAAATCTTGCAATCGATTTTTAACTAACTTCCCGACTAGCTAGACATTTGAAACTTTCACAGGTAGCTCAGAACCCGGTGACAACACAATACTTCGAAGTCAGATTTTCGAATTTTCGAATAGTTTTCTTTTAATTAATTAAAATGTGAAAATGATAAGCTCCTAATAGCAATAAAAATAGCCATTAAAATATTAACTATAATTTAATTGTTGCCAAAAAAAATTTACGAGTTCATTTTATTTCGACCTAAAAATAAATGCATTTAATTAAACGTGAGCGTTAAAAAATTGTTAAAAGTTAAATTATGCATTTGGCAAAAATTGACGTCGTTATCATTTTAAAGATTTTCTACACAATGATAAAGTGCTAATGTAGTTCATGATGCAAATATATGTTGTTCGGAAAGGATTAATATTTTATTTTTAAAACCAACTTTTTTTTTTAAATTCAAATTTCCGGTAACTCTTTAACCAATCACATTAGAACGTCCATCTTTGGAAGATCTATAATGAGAATTTTCTCGCCAAAATTCGCCAAGGGCAAAAAGTTGTCAAATTTGGCGCCAAATCCATTACCTATTGGAGCTTTTTAATGCGTTTTAAAGAGAAGTTTAAGCTATTTAAAAACATGGTATATCATTTTTTTTTTAATCTTATAATTATTTTGTAATATAAATAATAATAATATAATTGTGGATTTATTTTACTTGTAATTTTATCATAACAGAGCGACGGTTAGAAAAACCATATTAGTAGATTCCGCTAATGCATGGTGTCAAAGCGAAATATCAGTAGATGCTGGGATTTAGCCACCTATAAAATCACGGTTTTTTAATAATAGAAGCGCCACTAACAGCTTAATAAACACTCAAATTGAAGAACAAAAGTAAGGTGCTGGCCCATGTAGTAGGTCCCGACACAGTAGGAGAAGGGAAGGTGCTGTCGAAAGCAGCAGTTATACGAAGTTATATTTTGAGAGATTTTAATGAATTTTTGTTTGATTTTTATTTATAAAGTAATTTTAAAAAACTTTTAAAAAATTCATTTTAACTAAGTGACCAGCAAAGGGGTGAATATCTGCTAATTAAGGAATTTGAATGTCTTTGGGAGTTTTGTAAGCTTAATAAAATTGCTATTGTGGTTAATACGGCTAAAATGTAGTTGGCATATTCGGTACTTTCAATTTGCTTTTTAGTATCTATCAGCACAAACAGAGGGCAAACAATGTTATGTTCTAATGTTTGCAGTTATCAACTTGTTCATTATCATGAAATAACAGAATCCGTTTGCTAAAATAAATAATGTACAAATTTTAAATTTTAAATTTTAAAAAATACTTGAAATCATAACGATTTATAATAACTACTGAAATCCAATATTTCATAAAATGAACATACTATTCGCTCATACAACTGTTGTCTACACTGTAATGATAGCTTACCTAATTTTCTTTTCCATGTTCGTAAAATGCAACTGATTTTATCCAAAACTTAAAAAATATTTTAAAACACTAAAATTATCTCAGTAGAAATAAATGTATTATTTTAAATTCTCTTGAAAATTGAAGCACGCCAGCAACTTGCTATGAAAATGTATACATACATACAATATATGTATGTGTAGAGAGAGAGAGACAGGAAAGGAAACAGGAAACAGTCAGAGGAGGTAGCCCACCTTTCCGTTTAGGGGGGACCCATCGTGAACCCCAAGCGAACCCGGCAAGGGGGCCCCCGGCAAAGCTCATATCTAGTTCTCCGGCGGATCTGCGGACATGGGCGCGGCCCTGCAGAGATCAGCGTAGGGACAGAACCGCCGGAGACCGCTCGACCTAGCTGCTCTCTGGCTAGGCCAGGTTCTGGAAACTCATTTGAACCTATAAAGGCCGGTTTCCACTAGCGGTTGGTTGGAGCGGTATAATTCAGAATCTTTTGATGTGGTTAACCGGAATCAAAACCCTCGAACGTGGTTGGAAGTCTAGAGACCTAGCCCCCTGCTGAGATAATTGAGGGGCCAGAGGCAGATATCTTTGTCAATTTTGTATGCTTTCCTTTGAAGTAACTGCGCAATTTGATAAGAAAAGGTTACAACTGATGACAAGACATTTGGCTCTTTGTGTCAGAAGCGTGATTAATGGTTTTTTGAACCTCGAAGTTTCAATCCTAGTGGAAACCAGCCTTAAGAGAAGCAAGGCCAGGGGTGAAGAGTAGGATGCAGGTACAAGGAGATACAACACCCGACGCCTCGTTTCACCGGGTGCCGCCCCAGACATAGCTGCAGCCTATTATTATTCGAGCAGCAAGTGCGTTGTAGCATCCAATTGACTGGAGGAACTACCGGCCCACCTGCCGGCTTCTGCGTCCGCGCCTCCGCCTCGTTAGTTCCTCGCCGAAGTGGCTACGGGGAAGTGAAATCGGACGACTCCAGTAGAACCTTTGCCTCAGGGCAACCGGTTCCACGGCCCCAGAGAGAGACAAGGTAATTGATTCTAAAGTCATTGAACAAACTTGAAAGGGAAGTAGAGAACATCACAAAGATTGAAAATTGTATCAGAATCCATCGCCGCAAACGTCATTTTAACCTTCTAAGAACCGAATGTATTTGCGTGAATATAGGCGTGGTTCTCGTATGTTGCATTTAATTTTTATTTATTATTTATTTTTATTTTTAAGTTTTTACATGCAGTTTACATAAATAAATAAATTATGTTTTTTTATAGATGTATTTTATCCCATTGATTGCATTAATACAAACATCGTGCATTATTTTCCAAAATAATGAAGCATTGCAAGAATTTGATATTTACATTGTGGGCGAAATTTGGACACTGCAGCTGGAAACATCCAGTTCTTAAAAGGTTTAAATGACGTTAGCATCATGTGTTACTATACAATTCTTAATCGTTGTGATGTTCTCTGTCTCTTCTCCAAATTTCTCCCATGACCTCAGAATCACCCGGCATATATTAAAAATTCAGCGATGATAAAAATGCATATAAACTATGAAAAAAATTAAATAAAAAGTGTTTTGCCATTCGAAAAAGAAATTCAATATATCGGAATTTTATTCCAACTTTAAAATTTAATGAATGCCTATTATAATTATTTTTTTAACCCTCTGACCGCCATTGACAAATATCTTTGCTCACAGAGCTGTTCTTATTTCCACTATATACATATCATTCATCATTATATATTATAAATTTTTAACATGTGTTTCAAGTTTGAAAGTCTTAAATAATAATTATAAGGATTACAAATATGTGCACGATTACATTTTTAACCTCAAGTTTAAATAAGCGTTATTATAGTACGTTTAAAGAATAATGCAGTGAAAGTAATATTGCAATTTCACCTTTTTTTCAAAGACAATCAGAAGGTTTTAAACAATTTTCAGATTCCAAAGGGATGTACACTGCAAAGGGCATTAAATGTCTTAGCGCCCTCCGTTTGTGGCAGGACTGTTTTCAACCATTCTAGGGTCATCAGTAAAACGTACTCTATTTGACATATCAACAATATTTTGTAGCCCAAATTTTGACAAATTTAAAAAAATCAAAAATGTATTCATCAGACAATGTATGCTCCTATGAAAAATCTCTTCTTTTTTTTTTTTTTTTTTTTTTTTTTTTTACAAAGGGTAGAGTAATGATGACAAAACATTTGGATTCCAATGCTAATATGAAATATTTCCATTCATAAATATTTCATTTTCTATTCAACTGACCAAGATTATGAAAGGTGGATTTCAAATGCATGTTGTATTATAATTTTTGAAAGTCGCACTAGTGCTGCGCAGATGGGCAATTGGCAAAGGTCTGGGACTCACCCCTAGATGTTTCCGTAGACATGCCATCACAATTTTGATCCTCCACGGAAGGGATGGCTCTTCTGTTTCTGTGACCCCTAGAGGTATAAATTTTGATGGGAACATGGAGGACATTGCGGCCACGGCAGATTTTACCTGCACCAGCCACCATTAGTGTACACGATGGTCTTTGGCCGGCTCGAGTACCGAACCCGCAAATTGCCGCGGCCCAATGTTTTTTTTTTTTTTTTTAAATATATTTAGAAGATTTTTAATACATATGTCTATATAATATATCTGCATTTAGTATTACAATCTGTATATACAAAGTCAGTCGACCTCATCTCCCCGTAGTGGTCCCTGGGTAGCCGCCTCGGTGGTGAACTAACGAGGCGGCGTGGACGTGAAGCTTGACAGGCGGACAGATAGTCCTTCACGTCGATTGTGCTTATGCCTCTCTGGCAAGGAGGCTCGTAAAGTAATAGGTCGTGTGTTATGGTGCGGGCAGTATCGGCGGTACGATGGCGTTGGTGCTGTCCTACTTGTAGCTGCAGCCTACTCTTCACCCCTGGCCTTGCTCCTCTAATAGCTTCAAGTGAGTTTCCAGGACCCGGCCTTGCACACCTGCCGGAAAGCAGCTAGATTGCTTGCGGCATTTAGGTTCTTCCTTCCTGCGGGCGTCTTTGGACCCGTGCCCCTGCCCGTGGGGCCGCTGGAGAGCTAGATTTCGTAGGTGTCGCTGGGGTTCCGTAAAGAACCTACTTTAAACCGAAAGGTGAGTTGCCTCCGTTGACTGTTTCCTGTATATACAAAGTGATTTAATTAAATTTGCTATTTCAAAACGCTCTAACTTTTAAACTACCGGTCCGAATTACTTGATATTTCACCAGAACAATCGTAAGGCAAAGGAATTTTGTTTGACGAAGAGAAAAAAATTAGTTCCAAAATGTCCCGACAGATGTCACTGTTACGATTCACATTGTTGTTGAGTTGATACTGAAATTATGATGAAATCATAAGTCGCTATTTTTCAACAGCTTGGCCGCCATATTCCCCCAACTTAAACTCAAGCGATTTCTGGCTTTGGAATACATGAAGAATGTTGTTTATTGCGGGCAGATTGCGAAAGTGGCTGACTTGAAGACAAGCATCACGCCCCGCGTTCATAGCATCAGCACAGGTTACCCTCTGATCTGTTGTGAAACTTGCCGTTTTGCGCTTCAAACCAGCAGCGGAACAAGGCGGTCGGCATATGGAACAACTTATGCGTTAATCATCCATAAGATGCTTGTTTCTTGAAGCTCCTCTTTTTCTCTTGTCACCATCATTGTTATTGCTATAAACATGAATTCTAGTCTTTCCGCTAAAAAAATTTCTCGTAAACTTATGGAGTCTATTGTTTCATTTCAGCTAACAACATTCCTGTGTTTAACGCAACAAATCTATTTAGGCATTTCACCTGAGAGTACACTTAAAACGCCATCTATCGATATATTTTAAAAATACTTTTGTATTGTAAACAAAATTTATTTACCTTACGATTGTTCAGGTAAAATATCGAGCAATTTTGCCAAAAAGTTTTAAAGTTAGAGCGTTTCGAAATCACAACTTTAACTATAATCGCCCTGCAAATAAAAGTCATTGTAAGTATGTATGTGGATATGTTTTACATCTCCTCCCAAACTCCTTATCGATTTTAACCTAACTTGACAAATTAATGCTTATTACCAGGATGGAAGTGGGATTTTAAATTTTCTAGTACATGGAGGGGGTGAGGAAAAAAACCTCAAAAATGCTCTCAAATTGTCTATGATTTCTATAGTAATAATGCAGCTAGAAACTTGAAATTTGAAGCGTAGGCTATTTCTGAATACAATTTACCTAAGTAGAGGTTTAGGTTTTTAAAAATTTTAAATTAAAAAGCTGTGAAATGATTAATAAAACATTCTAAAACTAGACTTTTATAAAAATTTCATGCATGCAATTTAAACATTTCATTATGAATACGTCGAAATGATATAGTGTCTTAAAATAATCGATATCAAAATAATTTTTAAAACATATTAGAATGACGTCATTTTCAGAAAATCTCCCAAATGAAATTCTATCATCTTTCAAAACGAGTTACTATTTTAAAATATAATTCATATAACTATAGTGACCAGCGAAGCGTGCAGGGCCAGTTTAGTATTGTATAGTATTATTTATATATATCCAGTGTTTAGCAATTATATAATTTCTTCTTCGTGGACATTTATTCAAATTTGCATGTTGAAGTGGAGAAAGTTTTAATACATTGAATACCTATTTAGCATGTTTTGTTATATTAGAAACAATCAGCGGTAAAGTGCAGTTTAATTATGCAACACTGATTTAATATGTAATTGGAATATCATAATTTCTATAGAAATTTTAATAAAGTAATAATTCCAACCCTCTCTCAATTATTTACGTTTTAAATTACTTAACTGGGCTCAAAAAGCCATAAAGTATTTCGTTTCTGTGCATTATATAATTTACAACATATACGTTACGTAAAATTGTCTGAATAACTTATTCAAGATTTACATAAAATAATTAGAATTTTGAACGCATGAGTAGAGGAAAGGCTTAATTTATATTCTTAAAATAGCAGGATTGTTTTTAATACTTTATATGTTATTCATTTTTGTCTTTCGTCTTTATTACCTGCTGCATAAATTATATTTATTTATAATGTGATTTACAATCTACTCTTGGCATCAAATCTATCAAAACTGGAGACTTTATGTAAAATGCACGGTAAAATGATAACTCGTTAAGGAAATTACAGCTTTAATGTTTTCTGTTGCCAACTAAAGTATGAAAAATTCAAAGAAATAGACTAATTTTTTTTATTTGTTTTGTCTTTACGAAGGCTGTGATGTCTCTTAATATATCACTTTGGTATTCTCTTGGCATTTAAAATATTCATTTTAATAATTAAAAATGCTTTGACGATTTAATTTTCGTACACTTCTGAAGATGACTGATTGAATTTTATATCTCCAGCTTTCATTTCCCTAACTTAAATTAATATGCTGAGGACTTTTCGAATTCTGAAAATTTTCTAGCTTATACCTGATTAAAGGAAGAGTCTGATGCATTAACGTGAATTGTGAAAAAGTGTAACATTATAAATTATGTTATAATATAAGATTATATATACATAAAGATAATGTACATTATATATATATATATTTAATTAAACAACTAGCAGGCTTTACCCGCTTCGCTGGACACTATATTTAACGAAAACTCTTTTCTATATCGCTTTACACAGAAAAAAAAAAGAAAAAAAAATACTGAAATTGCTCAAAAGCACGCCTTCGGCAGAGACTTGTTCTTCCGCAATTCTCTGGTGCCTGTCCCTACTGCCTGTGACAATCGCTTGCCAGTGGGCTTCCATTTGGGTGCTTATCAGATGACAGTTTCGAAAAATATGAAGAAGCCCTTTTTTAGACAAAAATACGTAATTTACGCGATTATTGTTTTTATTTCAATAATTTTTAATTTACTTTTCATTTTTGATACGCTACTTGGTCTAAAGTGGCTGTCGTGAAAGTAGTCCTTGGCGAAAAATGTCCGATCTACTTAAGTATCACAATTAAAAAAAAAAAATTGCTCAGGATTATAAGTAAAACTGTTTAATGCAATGCTGAATTAACTTTCATGACAAGCGTACTATCCCTGCCAAAAACATATTATTAAAAAAAATAATCTGAAATTGATGTGTATTAAAGAATGGTTATGAAACAAAATTTGGAAAAAACATGCTGGATTCTTATCGTTATTGTTTAATTTTAAAGTTATAAAAAGTTTATATACATATATATATGCGTAAGCAAATTTACTATTTGGTAATTTTTTATTTTTCGCGTGAAAGTGTATTTCATTTTATGTTGAAAAAAAAACTTTAACTGGCAAAGTTTTTGGCAACAATTAAAAAATTAAATGGCTAATTTTATTCTATAGCGTATTTATTTCTTAAATAATTAAATAATTCTAATTTTCCAGAGAAAAACGTAAGTTAATTTCATGTTTTCTATCTATAATAAGTAGTTTACACCATAAATCGTACAGCCTTCATTGGACAAAATTCGAGAACAGTGAAATATGCATACTAATATATATATATATACAAATTTTGTTTGCTTAATACGCAAGCGAAGTGTGACGTCATTGACCATCCGTGGATACAAGAAAATAATTTCCTATGTTAATTGCCCATTGGATTTTTGTAAAAAAATTATTAAAAATCAAGGAAAATTATTTCCCGATTTTAATCTCCGTATTTGGGTATATAATGTATTAGTTATCGTATGCATTTGTTAGATTGAGTTATTTTGCTGTCAAATTGACAAAATTTTAATTTTAAATTTCAAAACTCTGTCATCCTTGGCGTTTTTTGTATTTGGTTATCGAAAAGGTAATACGAAAATATACATGCCAGACGTATATTTTCGTAATATGTATTGTACGAAATATTTTTTTCATATTATTCATTACTCTTTTTATATAAGTTGTTAAAATAACCATGATTTTCGAAAGGAATTAAATATGTTCGCCAGATAAGTAGGCGATTTTTTTTTCCGCCAAGGATGACAGATATGAAATCTAATCCGCTGCAACATATGAGTATCTTATATCAGACGCTTTATTTAGACATATGAAAACAAATTTTACTTCAAATTATGATAGAATATTTATCATTTACCTTTTAATTCGTATAGTAGTCGGATATTTATTGTGTAAATATCCAAAATTTTACTGAAACAATATATAAAGAGGAAGTATTTATAAAACAATGTTTGTATATGTATCAAACAAAAGATTTTTCATTTATCATTAGAATTATGTTTTGCTATTTGGAAGCTTCAATTTAATTTATTTCTCAAAATAACTGTTTTTACATTCTCATTCTTACTTTTCAAAACATGTACTTAGAATGGATACTATTATAATGACTAAAAAAAATTAATTTCGCGAATTTGGTATACCTATACATTTTTAAGATCCTGAATTCATTTTGTATTATTATGGTGATATATACATGCCTGTAGGTGTGTTTATATTTATATATATGTAAGAACCATCACGATAGAGTTTAAACCCTTCTTTTCATTGTGCTAAAAGTTGATAGATATGTTATAGGTCATCGCTACATAAACTCTGTTGATGTATTAGTTTTATTTCCTGAGTTCTGAACTTATAGCTCTTTTATAAGGATGTAAAAAATATTATCATTGCATTCTACGGACTGAATTGAAGAGCGCTAGCGTCTAAATTCTGTTTCTGATTCGATTCAAATTGTGTTGAAATTTTATGAGTCATTGTATCAAGAACTATACAAATTTTGTGAGTGTAGGACTTATGCTTTTTTATATGGATGCAAAATAAAATTTTTATAAAATACTTTTTAAACTTAAATTATTTAATTTCGTTTGAATAATGTTTATTTGTTTAATACAGAAAAAAACTGATATCTTACATTTTTTGCTAATGCCTAATCATCATTCGAAATGATGCACGTATGTATTTTTTATATTCATTTTATAAGGCTGTATGAAAGAATATACTCATATCACTATTGGTGGTAGTTGTGTAAAGTTCATTGTTAAAAAAAAAAAAAAAAAAAAAAAAGAGAATGAACTTGATATATGTTTTAAAATCCTGCTTAACAATGGTCTTTAGTGAATATTATTTGCTTCAAATTTATTCACTTTTACTGGAAAGCCCAAAAGACTTCGAATACACTATCGTCCAATGAATAAACATGGAGAGAACTTAGAACATTCTTGTTTGGGGAGAAATATTCAAATATCCTATTATACTTTTCACTTTTGATTATTTACTTAATTATTCAATGATTCAAATTTGTTTAAACACTTGGTAACCATTAAATTTTTAGAAAGCCGAGTAGAATCCGTTAAGATTATAGAAGCGTCAATCTTCTAGTGTATTAGAAAATACCCAGAAAGCAATATGTAAATAATAACTGCCTAAGAGAATATTTAAAAAAAAAAAAAATCAAATACTCATAATTAGTAGCAGAGAAAGTTAGTTTTAGTTACAATATTATTATTAAATTTAATAATTATTAATATTATATTTTTTAATGACCATTTTTTGTTGTTTAATGTAAGTCATTCCAGTTCAATATACTCTAATGGCAACTACTTTTCTAAATAGAAGAATGTTTGTATCAAATTTTGATTAAAATATCTAAAACACATTTATTACTTACACATATTTAACTACATATAATGCATATAATAAATTTTTATTCCTTGCGTACGCGTTTTTTAATGTCACGGATTAGCGAAATCTCCACTAAACCAACACGCATTTTGCAACCATATTGCCTGCCATTTTCCTTTTATAGTAAATTGAGAACACTCTACAACTTCTACGACTTTGTAATTGACTTTTTGCATATCTCTTACAATTTCCTGCTTGGGAACGCTAATTGATTTGTTTTCGGCCAGGTGGTGCTGTAACCGATCTCAACCTGTAGCTCATAGTCGCACTGTTTTACCTAGACACCATGTTTAAGGTAATAACTATATTTGTTCTTTTGTTAAATGAGAAGACATTACTTTTGCAAATATCCTTTTCACTAAATGGAAATGTATACTACAAATGAAGAGCTTGTTTCCAAAAGGCGTTAAGTCAAAAATTTCAGAAATTGACTTTTCGATGCAAAAGTTCGCAGCACACGTCTAACAATATATTTTCAATAAGTAGAAGTTCCAAACGAAGTTTAGTCATAATGAAACAAGAAAGTAAAATCCGTGTTTTTTTCCAAAAAGAATTAAGTCACAAGTAAGTTTTGTGCCAAAAAGGATTAAGTCAAGTTTAACCAATTGTAGCGTGCTTTAAGATCACGTGGTTTGTCTAATCTTGGAAGGAAAGACAAAAGTAAGGAAAAGAATATTGTAAATTGTCACATTGAGACAATTTTTTTTCCCCATATTAAAATATAAAGAGGAATGTACTTATAACCTTTATTATAATGTTTTTGTAAAATATTTTAAACTTGGTTTTGGATCCCCGAAAAAAGACATTTGTTCCTTCTGTATTAGGAAAAAACTGCAAATGAATTCAGAAAAATGTACAGAAAAAAGAAAAGACCTTGTTAACCGAACTTTTGATTCATAAACACCGGAGCAAAAAATTGTATTCACTTTTAGGGGAAAAGCTTATAGGAGAAGATGAAATTACAATGTTTTGACCTGATGCAAAATCAGGAATTACCACACAAATAAAAATTACACCATGTTAGGAATGCTTTCAGCAGTGGCTACTCGAAAGGACCTCACCTTCACATACTATTTACCAGTGCATTGGTCACTCCTACTTACCAGCAGATAGAGCATTCGAACGAGTGGAGACTAGTTTTAAAAAAATGGATACAATTTTACTCTCTAATGAATATTTTGAACATTTCTCTAAGGTTAGAAATATTTTCGAGTATAAAAAGCAGTGGAATATTTTAGATTGGAAAAGTTTTGCGCATAGTCGTCTGAAAAGCAAACAAGGTTTCTTGATTTCAGAGGCAAAAGTACAACGTACAGTGGTTCGTTTTGCCGTTAAAAGATCCTGAAACGAGGGGAAAAAATTGAAAAAAAAATGTGAAACAAGCAAAGAAAAACAGATGTTTTAAAATTATTTAACGGTTTGGGAATTAACAAATTGCACGAATGTTTTTATTTTTATGAATAATTTTGCAGCGATACTGCTAACGCTAACATAAGTGAAAATAATGATAAAGATGGAGAAATAGAATTTGTAAATGGAGATTTGTAGTAACTAACTACCTTCCAAAACTGTATAGCTAAAATTTATCTATATTTACATGAAAAAAAAAAAAAAAAACTTGGATTACTTTGAAATAGAAGTAAGTCATTTCAATTCGTTATTTGTTTGTGCCAAAAGGGCGTAAGTCATAGTTTTGTTCCAAAAGGGGTTAAGTCATTTTTTTCTTTTTTTCTTTCTAAATAACTGTACTGTCAGGATTTTTTTAAACATGTAATTTAGTGTTATTATCATCCATAGATTACTGGGAAAAATTATCTTTTCCTTAAATTAAATAATAAATCGTATATAACAAAATCGCGTTTTTTCAAGAACTAAAAAAAATGACAACGCCATTTGGAAACAAGCTCTTCAAATGGTTTTTCAAACTTTAAAAGCTGTTAAATGATTATGTAAGGCTATTTCTTAACTTTTAATACATATTTCTATTAAACTTTTCATTTTACTATTAGTTAGTGTAAAACCATTATGCTTAGAGTGGTTAGAATATAGTTTTAAAAAAAGTATAATATAGTGCAGGAATAAGTATCAGATTTCTTTGTTATTTTCATGTCTAACATAAATTTGATGCCAACATAATTTTTAATTAAAATATTGTTTATTAAGGATTTTGACACTTTGAAACTGAAATAAAAGTAATCATTTTTCTTAAATATGCATGAGAGAAAGTAATTAGTATTTTGAAAATAAATAGGGGATAAAAATTATACGTTTAAATAAAGCAACAAAAATTAATTGCAATTAATTACAGTTATAAAATGTAGTATAATTTGAACATAGAAATTTTTAGTTTGTGTAAATAACTTCCATAAATATCGATGTTAGTTAATTAATTTTAAAATTATTGACACAATGAAATCATTACTTTCTTCTTTATTCATAGCAGAAAATATTGCATTTACAAAAATTTTTTACTTTTGATTTTCGACGGATTTACAAGTTTTGAGGTGTAGTAAATACACAATTTGTTCAATTTTATAGAAGATGTCTGCCTGCGTATAGCAAAAACATTGTGGCATCTCTTGATCAAATACTTATGCACAAAGGATCATAAAAATTCATATTTAGTTGCCCAAATTGGTGTCTTTGAACTTTCCATGCATATCATCCAACATGTGGTGCTTCTTTGCTAGGATTTTTTCCGATTTATTCAGAGACAAAATTTTAGCATCGATTGTGTAAAACTGCGCAAAACTACATATATAAGATTGATCCACTATGAAAAAACAGTACTGATTTAATCTGAGTGCTATTATCCAACAGGTAGCTTTGCTATGATGCAATTTATCATGCATAAGCATGTTATATCTCATCTTCCATACCGTGCAAGTGCATCAAATTTTATATCTAAGATGGCCATTATAAAAAGAATGACGATTTAATTTTGGTGTAGATCGACTAACAGTATGCGCTGATATTATTAACCTTTTGTAAATTCCATGTGGTTATAACTCTTTATTTGTTGATTAAAATTTCACGAAACTGTACATGTAAAACGTTTATCATGAGAAGATGTGTGATTAAATCTTTGTGAATTGTGGTAACGTGATATCCGAACAGTTAAAAAGTAAAAATCCATTGATTAGGCAGTAATGAAACAGAGCCATTATATTACATTTTCTAGTTTACGATCAAATTTACTATATTTACTATACAAAAAAGGTATGAAAATGGTATAGCCATTATGCCTGATTAAAATTTTAAAAAATTAAACGTTCTCTTTTTTTCGGCTCTCCGGCCTCTCTCATATCTAGAGATCCTCTGTGCTCTATGTTCTCCTGTACGATCCTGGATCTGAAGAGGGGTAAACACCCATGATGTTTTCAGGAACCCTATAGGTTCCCAGGATTCGGGCCCACACCTAAAAACTTTTATCGGGCCAGTCACTTGACCGCGAGCTTGGCGCCACTAAGTCATCCCACCTTGATGAGTTCACTGGACATCGGAATCATCAAAAAACTGCGTGAAATCAAGTTCAATGGCGTCGGTAATACACTAAGAGAAGACTAGCATCCATAGTCTTTTACTGAGGTAGATAACGTGTCTCTCCTGTCCGTCAAGTCTTTGGGATCCCGATGCGAAAATTCCGTGAAGAAAGGGGGGTCATTACAACTCTTCCCCCTAAAAGAATTTCCTTAGTATAAAAGAAATTTCATCTTAGAAACGGGGTCCAATTACACTTACCAAAAAGATGCCATGAAACCCCAAAATTTATACTTTAAATTTAAAAATTATCATTCAGGAGAAAAATAAAACAAAAGTTGACCTAAACTATATACTCAGTTTTAAGTGAATAATCACAATCTGTGAGACTTATACCCAAAATAAACGCTATTAGAGTTCTCATGAGATTCAATATAACATTTTATTGTACGAATTACTTAAAATAAAATAAAATAAATAATTTGTTTTTCTCTAAACAATATCCAATGAACCCTTTTCTAATCATTGAATACATTTATTCCAATTAAAATTATAAAAAAAGAAAAGAAATAATATTATTATTAATCCTTAAAGTTATTTACAAATGATTTCTCTTCACTCATTTACATTTACAATGAGATTAATTCAGCTTACTCAAACCATCTGTATTAAAACGTTTTTTTTTTTTTTCCCCAGGCTTGTGTTCTATCGAAAAGTTGTACTGTTGTAAAAACAAAGCCCATCGAGTAAGGGGTCCCCACCATTCTTTCTATAAAAGTGAGTGGATTGCGATCCCTCTAACCGAATGATATTTTTTCCCAGATTATAATAGTCTTACTTTGTAAAGCCTATAAAATATTCCTGATACACAGTCAAAACAAACACACAAAAATTGACAATAACAATAATAATAGCAAGAATGATACTTTTTCAATTAACAACTATGTATACATTTTGCCTCGTTATAACATTAAATTTAATAATTTGTGGAATTGACCTTTAAATTAACTATTCAGAATATGAAATGAACTTAAATTTAACATATAACAACAATTGTCCTATTAAGTTTCAAAATCTCCATAATTTCATTTTCATAAACAAACACATGGCCAATATCATTTCAAAGGCATACACCAAATAAACGCTTATCGTATACATAGACTTTATTATTATTATAATTATAGGGGTCATTACGATCATAATATTATCCTATTTCAATCATTTTATAAAAACTTGCATTAGGAAAGAAAAAATAAAATATAATAAATAAATATAATAACATAAAATAAATAAATAAAAATAAAAATAGTGTCTAAGAAATTGAACTTATTTGCACAGGCAAACTTATGAACAGAATTATGACATTTCCTTCATGAGGGATTTATTTTTACATAAAGCAATTAAGTTACTCTTCAAAAGAAAATATTTTTCTCCCTTTTTAACTATCGACAATCTTCCCAAATTGTTAGAAATAGTATTATTATCTTACCCGTTTTCCTCAGTAGCATCGTCAAAAACTGTTTTAGTCGGTTCGTAAAGAGATTCAGACACACCTTCATTTTCACCCGCTATTACAACAACGTTAATGTGTTCGGAAATATTAAGATTTGACATTTTTAAATCTTTCGATCCAGCCTTTTCAAACCGTCGTATACACGACTCCCAGGTTTTTCGATAATCGTTTTCGGAAGAAAACGCTTTATCTGTTATATTTTCTTTCTCAGAGTTGCAGAAAACGGGGGAACATAGCCTCTATCTATCGTTTTTCGCTCGTTTCTTTTAACCGTTTCTGCTTTCTCTGAAATGAACTTAGATTTTTGAAACTTTTTCGACCTCCCACTAAATTTTTCTTTTGTGTCATCTCTATGTGGTAAGGTGAAATTTTTAGAAAAAGGGAACAATGTCAAGTGGTTTACGGACGCGTCACTGACCGATAAGGGAGCTTTCTTTCCAGATAAAGAATTGTAACGTTCGCCTTTATGATTATAATAACTATTCTTATCTGAGTGTGATTTGCCTTTTTGATTTTTACGCCTTTTAAAGCCGGAATTAAAAGGTTTGGGATTTTCTCTAAACTTTTCAATTAGCTCTGCCGTTTTATTACCTAATAAATAATAATTTTCTGCTATGTTATCAGGTCTGACAGCCGCTGTAGTCACTATTTTTCCGAAATCTCCCTCTGTAGTTACGCGAGCTAATGGCAAGCTCTTGGTTTTCTCATCAATAGGGGAACGCATTAAGATATTTTTTCCTGTAAAATAGCTGTTTTTAATCCAACTGCGGTTCCATAAATCCCATTTCGATCCCGTGTCTCTCAGAAACTTTCTTTTAACTCCATTAATCACTGCTTTATCAACGTAAGGTTTAAAACAATCACTTAACCCATTAACCACCAAAACTAGAAATAATGATTTTTTTTTTCTAAATACAAACAGTAATACTGATTATTTTGATCATATATAAAAATAATTTAAAACTAGTATGTTGTGGCCACCACAAGACTTTCTTCTATATTTTCCTACACAAATTCACGCAGTAAGAATATTAAAAAAAAAAAAAAAAAAAAAAAATACGATTTTTTTCGAAGTTTTTTTTTCGTTAAAAGTAAAAAAAATCGATAACTTTGTTTTAAATTACCACATATTTATAGTTCAACCATTCGTTTTAAAGGTATTGACGAGACCTTTCGAAAGATACCGATCTTGAAAATTTCCCCCCCTCCCCCCCTCCCCCCCCACTGCCATGTTAAAAGTTTAGAAAAAATACGATAACAGCGCCACCTGTTGAGCGATTGATCCCCAAATCTAATCAGCCTCAGTTTATGTCAGGGGTCAACTAAATACCAAGTCTGGTTAAATTTCGTTAAAAAAAAAAAAAAAAAAAAAAAAAAAATACGATTTTTTTCTGTTTTTTTTTTTTTTTTTTTTTTTTTTTGTTAAAAGTAAAAAAAATCGATAACTTTGTTTTAAATTATCACAGATTTATAGTTCAACCATTCGTTTTAAAGGTATTGACGAGACCTTTCGAAAGATACCCATCTTGAAAATTTACTCCCCTCGAGGGGGTACTTCCCCCCCAGGGGGGGTGGCGAGGTTCCTACGCATACAAATTTTTTTTCCCAGTTGACTATCTCTATTATAAATAATTCTTGTAAATTTCATAATGATTACTAAAAAATAATTCTCTTTATGCACATTTATACAAAATTTTGTCCTATATTACCATGTTAAAAATTTAGAAAAAGCGGAATGGCAACGCAACCTGTAAGACAATTTTTACCAAAAGTTGATAGGCACTAATTTATGTCAAGGTGCAACTACATACCAATTTGTATGAAATTCTGTGCAGTAGTTCTTGAGATACAGTTGCCACAAAATTTTGTCACACACACACACACACACAGACAGACAGACAGACAGACAGACAGACATTTTCTAAAAATGGTCAAATCGTGTTCTACATCTCTCAAAACGTGTAAATTCATCAAAAACCCGAGGTCGAAAATTTTTACGAATCCAATACTTTCTCTATATTACATATAGAAGAAAGTAATAAAATTATTAAAATTAGTCTTATCTTACTAAATACAGGGTGTTGTATTTGTATAACTTCAGTGGAATAAGAGTATAGAATAAAGACAAATAAATGTTTACGGAAATTTCCTTGCGGGAGTATCCTATGCGGGAGTTTTTTTTTTTTTTTTTTTTTTTTTTTACAAGTTATGTAAACTTATTCAAATATGATGATTTTCAAAAGTTTTGGATTGATTAGTGCTGCAAGTTTGAAATTTATTTTTAAATATAAATTTATTTTTCAGATAAATTTTCTTTTGTAATAAAATAAACATCAATCCTTTCTTTATTTAAAAACAATGCTTAATATAAAATATCTTTTTCAGTTTACTGTTAAACGCAATTATTTTTGGTGTTGCGTAAACGCAACACCAGCGGGAAATGGGTTTAACCCGTATTTGCTCCAATATGATGAATAATATCGCTAGAACCATTCCTTTCCAGCTCATGGCAATTTGGACGTATATGACCGCGTTTTTCACAGTGAAAACACATTACCTCCCGTCTTTTATCAAAATTTTCATCGATTTTTTTCTCCCGACTGATTTCTTTTTTCCCAGAATTTTTAGCTAGGTTCTCATTTTTTAATTTCGCCTCAGATGTTTTCTGCTCCCTGTACGATTTGTTTTCAACGAATTTATTATTTCCGACCTGAAGTTCCTCATAATTTTTAAATACATTATTGCTATGATCAAAACGTGTACTTTCGTACATATCACATTTGTCGGCTAGTTCACTCGCTGATTTAAAATTCTCCCATTCATCCAAATATTTATCCCGTATCTCTAAGTGGACCCTTTTTTTTAACTACTCCCTAAGAATATGTCCTTTAAATGAATCGTAGTCTTGCGCCCATGATTTCTGGTCAGTTTTCCATGTAACCCTTTAATTCATAAAAGATGTCTGACCACAAAACTGAAGGCTTACGTGTATGCTCCTCGAAATTCGTCTTTATTGCACTTGCACCTAACCTATATCTTTTTAACAATAATTTTTTCATGTGTTGAAAATCATCTGCCTTTTCAGCGAGTTCCTTTATCATTAATTCTGCGATTTCGGTTGAAACCAAAGTAAAAAACTGAGCGACCCATTTGCTCACATCCAAATTTTCTCGCTGAGCTTCACGCTCGAAAATCATTAAACATAAATTTATATCCATAACTTTTGGATCAAATTTAGGCACTATATCTTTTGAATTAACTTTATTCACAGTCGGACAATCTAAACCGGAGCTTCCAGAATTTAAACTAACATTTTCCACTGCACCCTGAAAACGCAATTTTTCTAGCACATATTCCCGTTTTCTCGTTCTTTTCGATCTAGACGCTCCTGTTTTTCTCGTTCTACACGTTCTACTTCCTCTTTAAGAATAAACTCTAAGAAGATTTCAGCTTCTCTCTCGGTGTAATCCGGCGCTTCTAATATGGCTTGTCTTATCACCTTCATACGATCCTTTTCTGACACATCTGTGTCAAATTCCCTAGCTACCGCTAACAATATATTTCGCGGTTTTTTGACCGCAAAGAACATCTTCAAAATTAGCCATTTTGCCCGAAATAATAAATTAAACTAAATCCTAATAATCTAAAAATTTCCTGATTCTATACTTGAATTTAAAATTATACACAAAATATCATGCAATACAATAAATACATTAAATACATTGAAAAGAGATATACAATTTTCACCACTATTTTTACAAAATTATCACCAGATATAATAAAACCTTAACTTCAATATCCACTCACTTGAATAGTAAGAAAACATAAATTATGACTAATTTCCCAATTAACAAATCCCGTTAAATATAATCTTAATTTATTTGTTTTATATCAGACTAGCAGGCTTTGCCCGCTTCGCTGGACATTAAACTTAAATGAGTTGTCAAAATCCCTTATCTTTATTAATAACCTAAGTTCTCGCTGTGATTGGTAGCGGTATTCTCGTTCGCAAAGTGAGGAGTCTGGGTCTCCACTGTCTTCGGCACAACTTACCCACTCCTTGCTTCCCCTTCCTCAGCGGGTGAGTTCGAAGTTTTGCAAAATCACACTAATGTACATAATGCGTACACTTAATCAAGATCCAGTCTGGGTCTCCACTGTCTTCGGCACAACTTACCCACTCCTTACTTCCCCTTCCTCAGCGGGTGAGTTCGAAGTTTTGCAAAATCACACTAATGTACATAATGCGTACACTTAATCAAGATCCAGTCTGGGTCTCCACTGTCTTCGGCACAACTTACCCACTCCTTACTTCCCCTTCCTCAGCGGGTGAGTTCGAAGTTTTGCAAAATCACACTAATGTACATAATGCGTACACTTAATCAATATCCACACACCAAAATTCGCCATTCTAAGATATTTCAAAGCAAATTCAAACGGAAAAACATGTTTTTACACATGTTTATTGGGAACAACTTCAGTATAACCCCACAACGATATTTGGCGATTTTTTTGTTTGGCGATTATGGCTAAATCATAAATCTAAAAATCATAAATCATATATGATAAATGATAAAATCATAATCTAAATCATAAAACATAAAATCATAAATCCAAAATAAACAACATATTAGGCTGCCATATTATATCGCAAACAGTCCAGAACGACATTGTTATCCTTCAAAACGGCGCCAAAGAAAAATCGCCAAATTCAGCTGTTGGGTTATACTGAAGTTATACCGTTTAGCCCTCCGACTCCGAGAAGGGGGGGGGGGATTCCAAATTTCGTGAAATCCAGTTACAATAAGTGCCGGATGCAAACAAACAATTTACGCACCAAATTTCGTGACCACAGAAGTCTTTAATAGAAAATATTACAAATAAATAAATACAAAAAGCACAGCTTTAGTATGGGACACCTTTGGAGAATTTAAATATTTTAAGCCATTTTTGCGATGAACTGAATTGGCTATCTCAATTGTGCAATTAAAGATCTTGGCGAGAAACGTCCGAGCTACGTCGGTTCCGAATTTCAAATTTTGCCAAAGGGATCCAATTCTAAAGCTGTTCCATACACAAAATAAATAAATAAATAAAATAAAATAAAATAAAATAAAAAATCTTTTCTGATATTTAGAAAATAAAAATAAAAAATCTTAATAAAATCCAAATTATAATCATTTACAATTAATGGGAGAACATAAAAAAAAACCTCATAAGGTACATAATAACAACAAAATATTTTGTTTTACTGCAGGAAAGAAAAGTACTGCTTAATTAAATAAAAATATTAAACTAATGCCAAATATCTCTATGAAAATATTTATCTACGTGCAAATTCCTCATAAAAAAAAATTCAAAAAAGCACCAACGAATCCGCGTTGAAAACGGAAAAAGGGTAAAATAAATTAGAAATATCTGACCTATATTTATAAATTTGATACCAAATGAAAGGGGTGATTTTTCTGAATCCAGGGGTGCAAACAGTTTTTCGATGCGACAATTAGATTTTTAAAAAATAACTAAAGTATGAAATTTAAGTGGCAACGGAAAAACGGAAAAGGGGAAAATAAATTAGAAGTATCAGACCTATCGTTACAAATTCAGTACCAAATGAAAGAGGTGATTTTTCTGAATCCTGGGATGTAAACAGTTTTTCGATACGACAATTAGATGTTTTAAAATTAACTAAAGTATGAAACTCAGATGGCACATTTCAATCTTTTCATAATTTGTAGTGCGAATCACGCGAATAAAAAAAGTCTTTATCTTAAAATTTTATTTTTGCATTTTATTTTTCCATTCAAAGCGTTTTAGTGAAAAAATATTTATGGCGCATGCGCAGGCGTTTTTTACCCACAATTTAAACACTAATCAGAATTTTAAAAATTTCTATAGATATAATTTTAAGTTGGGTGAAGACCTAAGTTTCTGCCAAGCGCCATTGAATTCCGTCCAGCCGTTCTCGAGTGATGCCCGGACAAACGTGTTTTAGTCTTTTACCCCCCAGGGGGGAACGGGGGGGAATTTCTGAAAAGTTGATAGATATAATTTTAAGTTGGGCGAAGACCTAAATCCCTGCCAAGCGCCGTTGAATTCCGTCCTGCCGTTCTCAAGTGATGCCCGGACAAAAAAAGCGACGGACACGATGACACACACACACACACACACACACACACACAGGCAAAATTTTCTGAAGTCATTTTCGGCTTTCATGGGGTGTAAAACGTGAAGATATCGCAAAATTTTTCGATTCCGACAAATTTACAGACAAAAGTCTGATTTTATTAATATAGATAATTTAAGTGCAAAGATTTTCTAACTTTTAACAGTTTCTGTTAAAATTAAATAAAACTCTCAAAAGAATTTTTCCCGAAATCAATTTTGCTAGTATCACCTTGAATTCACACATAAATTCAAAATTCACAATTTATTAAAAAAAATTCTATAACATTAAACTCAATTTTCAAGTCACTTTAAAAAAATAAAAAATATATTGTCTCTAGAACAGAGCCCGAAATTTCAACTCAGTTTACACTCGCCGAAAAAAATGTTTTACTCGCCACAAAATAGAGTTGTCATTTTTTTTTTTTTTTTTTTTTTTTTCTGTTTTACACATTTTGGGGTATTTTTATTTTGCCTAACTATGTGAATTCTTTTACAAATATGCTTAAAATTATATATATTAAAAGTGTATCGTATATCATCATGTTTCATAATCGTCTATAATTAAAAATCATTATAATGTATTGTATTTGAGGTTTGAAAAATATTAAAATATTTAATAACATAAATGCAAAGAGTCATTAAAGAAAAAAAAAAAAAAACCCTTTGTTAAACAATATCCTGTGAAAATATTTTTATTATGAAAGATTAAGCTTCCTTATTTACCTATTTGTTTAACATATTACATCACAAATGTCTTTTTCGTCCATTTTATTTTTGTAATCAGACGGTAAGTCGATGTGTATAACTTGTTCATTGCTGTCATTTGAAATAGCTATTTCGGAATAACTTTTTCGATAAAATCGTTGTTTACATGTCTACAAATCATTACAAACGCAAATCCTTGGCGTTTCAGTAAAAAAATGGAAAACGTCAACTGTTTTTTGATCATTATTCAACAAAAACAACATAGGAAATATCTTTAAAAGGGCTCAAGTTCATTTTCATGCGCCAATATCGCATAGGCAAACTTTTACATTTCTCTTCTCTCAGATAGTCGGCGACGGGCAAAGAGTTTTTCTTCTCGTCTAATCTCACTGTGCTTGGAGAAATCACAGTTTGAGAAACATAATTGCCGAAGAGATTAAAACTTTTATGTATGCACTAAGCATTTTTCTTTTCCCAGCCTGGTGTTAAATATGAGGCTATAAGATTGCAAGATTTTGCCCTATTTAAATCTAAAAAAAGAAGGTTTTCTGTCACCATATCATGTAAGAATTATATGTATAATTAGGCCAAATTTTTACTCGCCACAGTAAAAATTCCACTCGCCGCTGGCGAGCGGAAATTTCGCGCCCTGCTCTAGAATCAGATTATAATCTTTCTGTTTAAAATTGAGTTTGTTGGGATTAATTCTCATACCTATAAAACCTAATAAATTGATTTCAAAATATATTTTTAAAACAATTTAAATATAATTAAAAATATAAAACATCAATGCCATTAAAATAAATATTTCACTACTCTACAACATTTTGACAAAACTAAATAATTACCTTTGTAAACCTCCCAATTTAAATCCTACGACAATTTAAATTTAAAAAAAAAAAAAAAAAAAAATCATTAATTCAATGACCTCTCCGTAGTAAACAAAATGGGACTAAGCTGTTTTCGTTGACGTTTATCGGACATCTGGAACGCTGAGTCGACACTCAAAGTCGTTTTCTGAGT
Source organism: Salticus scenicus (assembly GCA_963930645.1). Lineage (NCBI taxonomy): Eukaryota > Metazoa > Arthropoda > Arachnida > Araneae > Salticidae > Salticus > Salticus scenicus. The sequence goes on along the minus strand of OZ005652.1, from coordinate 337,743,861 downwards.
CGTCGCTGCTGAGTCAAAGTCGTCTGCTGAGTCGTCGCCTCATCAGCATGTCATAAATAAGTACACACGTATAAAAACATATTTCGTAATTATTTACTTTAAATATTGTAGAGTGGCATGAGATCGTGAACTTTAACAGTACTTCAAAACAATCCCAAGTAGCTGCCACCAATTAACTTAGCTGTGGTAACTTGATATCCGAACAGCTAAAAAGTAAAAATCCATTGATTAGGCAGGAATAAAACAGAGCCATCATATTACATTTTCTAGTTTATTTACGATCAAATTTAGAATATTTAAAATATTTACAATACCAAAAAGGTATGAAAATGGTATAGGCATTATGCCTGATTAAAATAAAAATTAAATTAAACGTTCATTTTTTTCGGCTTTCCTGCCTCTCTCAGATCTAGAGACCTTCTGTACTCTATGTTCTCCTGTAATCTCCTGGGTCTGGAGAGGAGGTAAACACACCTGATGTTTTCAGGAACCTTATAGGTTCCCAGGATTCAGGACCACACCTAAAAACATTTACCTGGCCAGTCGCTTGACCGCAAGCTTGGCGCCACTAAGTCGTACCACCTTGATGAGTTCGCTGGACATCGCAATCATCAAAAGACAGCGTGAAATCAAGTTCAGTGGTGTCGGTAATACACTAAGAGCAGGTTAGCATTCGTAGTCTTTAACTGAGGTAGACAACGTGTCTTTCTCGTCCGCCAATCTTTGGGATCCAGATACGAAGACTCCGTGAAGAAGTGGGAGGTCATTACAGAATGTTAAACGGTAGATTGCGTTGTTATGTACAATAAAAAAAAAGTTTTTTGATGCATACAACCTATTGTCATAGTTATACTTACACGTGTGTCAAAGTTATTGAAATTAATGTTCGAGGGCAGATCAAAAAGTAAGTTATTACTTACAAACTTTGAATAAACACCATAAAATGCAATAAACTCGCTTAATAAAGAAGCATCACAAAACTGGCGTTGTAAAAATTATTACTTACAAACTTTGAATAAACACCATAAAATGCAATAAACTCGCTTAATAAAGAAGCATCACAAAACTGGCGTTGTAAAAATTATTACTTACAAACTTTGAATAAACACCATAAAATGCAATAAAGTTTGAAAATTCAAAGTTTGTAAGTAATAATTTTTACAACGCCAGTTTTGTGATGCTTCTTTATTAAAAAAGTAAGTTGCACTTCCAAGTTATGGCCATTTATTAAATAGTCTATACAAAAGCAACACGGCTATGACAGCATACAATGTAAGTTCTCTTTTCCGCATAGTTCCCAAGAGACTCTAAACATCTCTCCAAACGGACAACCAACTTTTCGATTCCGGATGCATAGAAATCTCCTCCAGCGCTATGTAACAACACGAAGACAGCAGCTTTCACCTCCTCATCATTTCGGAATCGCTGTCCACCGAGATCCTTTTTAAGCTTACCGATAACATTTTTTTCAACGGTAACCTACTATAGAAAATTTTTACTGTATAAGTTACTAACAATTTTATTGCCCTACAAATGATATGAATTGTTGTATGTGTTTTCTCAACGACGGCTCTCCCTACAGTTTTAACTATTATATATTGCATGCCCCACACGTTTTTCGTGTCAAATCTTACAAACATTTTCATAGCTATTAAAAAGTCACAATCACAAATTTTCAGGAGAATCAGCATGGGGTTACATGTCCGAGTGGGGCTAGGAGAAATAATTTTATATTTTTTTAGCCTTTTTTAAAAACGTTGCATAATATATATATATATATTTCTTATTTTAAATAATTATTTTTATTTTTCTCTTGATTTTACACTATTTTAGTTTAACAATATATTCTAAACAAATTCGAGTATCAACAGGAATTAACAATGAGCGGTCCCCGCTCACCGCTCAAAGAGCAGTGTCGAGCGCTTCTGAGGGAAACGCTCCGTTTATTGAAACAATCAACAACAGCAACAAAATTACAGAATTAATCGCCAGATTATTGAATGATTGGTTAAAAGTTCGAATTAGATGCAGAGTCCATTTAGAGGTAAGGTTCAGTGAGAAGAATTCGTGATTTACGTTGAATTGTTCATTTTGTATAAAATATTGATTTTTTTCGTTGGGAACTTTATTAATGAATGTACGTAGTCTATTCTTGGTCACAGATTCTAAGTTTTAATTCTATTGCCGAGCTAGCGCCCCTAGCGACAAGGGGCAATAGGACCTCAGTGTGATTTCACTGTTGCAGCTACTTGAGTTGAGACTTGGAAGGTTCAGTTGAATCAAAGTGGAGAAATTTATTGTAGTGCAAATTGAGCCAGTAGGTAGAAGAAATTAAATTAATCGGTCAGATTTGTTATTTCCATTAATAGTGAGAAAATTTTGTTAAGTTTTCAAACTAGGCAGGGTCTTGTTAAAAGATTATCAAGCCAGTTTACTGGTCGAGGGGATGGGTTGCATAGATGGTAGGAGAAGGTGAGAGGGCAGTCATAATAATAATGTGAAACAGTGCCCTCCTTGCGGCATGAGCACAAGGGTGAACATCGGCGAGGGAATTTATTCAGGTAGAATGGGAACGGACCATGGCCTGTGAGAAAGACTGTGATGGTGAGAGACCAGGGGTTTGAGGAGGTGTATGGTATGAGATCGTAAGTATACCGTCCTTTTATGGAGTCGTCCCAAAGGGATTGCCAATTTTGTTCGAGTAGGTGCTTTAAGTGAACTTTGACATGGGAGGGGGCGGCGGGTATAGAATTTTGAATAGTTGGATTTTCAGTGGCATTTTTGGCTAGTTGGTCTGCCATTTCCTTACCTACGACACCCTTGTGGGCAGAAACGTGTGCCAGGGAAAGGTTTGATTTTAGATTGTAAAGCTTTCGTTTAATTTCCAGTATGACTGGATGTCTGCTCCTGTAGCGAGTAATGGCTTGCAGACCAGAAAGACTGTCGCTAAAGATATTTATTTTGGGGAAGTTGAGCACATTTTCTTCTGCCCAATCGACAGCTTTGAGAATTGCGTATATTTCCACCTGATATACTGTATTGTAGTTTTCCAGCCTGCAAGACCATTGAAGGATGATTTCCTTGTTATTAAAAAGACAGAGCGCTGCTGCTACTTTGTGATCAGTTTTGGAACCGTCCGTGAATATTGCCACAGGAACTGAGGGAGAGAAGCTGTTGGCGTTACAGTTTTTGATGGTGGCTGCAGCATCCCTTGCTGGATGGATGTTCCAGCTATTAGAAAGGGATTGGATGGTTAAATTAGGAAAAAGAGAATTAGCTAGTTTTGAGTTGTTTAGTTAAAGAATATTGGTTTTTTGATAATTGTAGTAGAGTTGCAGGTGCGCATGTGGGATTCCTGTGACGACGGTCAATGCGTCAGTGGAGATGGTTTTGTAGCCTCTGATGGTTTGTCGAATGAACGGTCTTTGAACTGAATTAAGTTTTGCCTTATTGGCCGCCGTCAGGTGATCTCCCCAGACGCCCGCGCCATAAGTTATGATCTTGTCGATGATAGTGCAATACCATATTTTGAAGAAAGAGGTTGAGATACCCCACCTCTTTCCCACCATTTTAACTGCATTGTGGTAGTGCGACATGGTTTTCAGTTTTAACTCGTTGATGTGGACGGTCCAGTTCAGTTTCCTGTTGACGGTTATGCCTAGGATTTTGAGATGCTTGGCATGGTTAACACTGACGCCATTGATCTTCCTCACAGGAGATCGCTGAAGTGCTTTAGGGAATGCAAAAGTTAGGGCTTTATTTTTTGAGGATGACAGAGAAAGGTCTAATTCTGTTAGAATTTTAGTGAATAGGGAAAGTGCTCCCTTGGCTTGGCCCTCCAAATCTATGCTCCGTCCTCCCGAGAGAATCACGGAGAAGTCATCAGCATAGGCACATGTTTCAAAACCTTTCGAATTCATTTTGGATAGGATGTCATTAGCTATTATGTTCCATAGAACCGGACCCAGGCAAGAGTCATGTGGGCAAGCTCTTGTCTAGGGAAGCTTCGTCGAGCCGTTACCCCAGTTTACCAGGATTTTTCTCTGTGATAGATAAGAGCTGATGACTCCCACAATATTCCCCGGGCAGTTGAGTTTATGTAGAGACTGTAGGATGTGTGGCCATTCTATATTGTCGAATATTACTTGATGTATTCAATGATAAATAAATTTTTACGTTATTCCATCATCAATAGAAGTACTGAATTTGTAATTTTATTTTTACACTTGGCTTTCACAATTTTATACGATTTAAGAGGTCCTGAACGTATTTTCTCTATTTTTGAAATTATGCTTGTCTATTTCTCTGTTTCTCTGTGTATGCGATAAATAATTTGTAGCAGCTATAGATCAAGACCTAATGCGCAAATGTTGCCCCTTGACATAAATTAGTGTTTAACAAATTTTTGTCCAAATTGCCTTAAATGTAACGCTGTTATTCAGCATCCCCCACCCTCGTTTAATGTTGAAGGCTAAGTCTCAAAATTTTTAGCATAAAACTGCTCAAAACGTGATGTGTGAGAGGACCATTGTAAAAAACTATGATGATTCCTTTTTCGATGCAAACCTGCTGGGAGCTAGTGCTACTATTCATCAACTTTTCCCGTTTTTTGAAGGACTGTGTTTTAGCTTCTATAATGTGCAAATGTACCAATGTGATGTTTTAGGTGGTCATTATGAAAAAGACTGCTGACTTAAATTTGGATGTATATTGGCTGACAGGTGGAGCTGCTACTGCTCACTTTCTTTGTTTTTCATATGTCTGATTAAAATTGCATCGAATAGAATGTCAAATCTTTATTAGTTAAAGCTGTGTTGGTTAAAATTTATGCATTTTAGTCCGGTAAAGGCACTGTCATATACAATAATACAGAATAAATGTTTCTGATGGCCGAGCATATTAGTTTAATAATACTTTCATATATGAATACTGAATTTTGATGCAAAATTTTAGCATTCAAAGATAAAAATATTTTATAAAACTAACTTATAAATTAATCAACAATTAATACGTATAATTTTCACGTGATATCTGTTTTATTACAATGAATGAAACTTTTGTAATATTTTTATAGAGTTTAATATCTCAATGCCTCATTACAAAATATTCGAAAAGGTGTGTTTCCTACCTTATGCTATATGGAAACCAATTTTTAATAAGGATCCATAAAAAAATTATTGGATTTCATGCTATTTGGCAAAGTACAAAATGATTATGTATGTACAAAAAAAATTAAGAAAAACACTCAGCAAATAAACAAAGCAAGAGTGAAGTAAATAAAGATAAAATTTATGACCTGTATATATGCTATAGAAATTGACTGACATAGAAAAGCACTTATTTTTCAACATAAAATTAGTTAATATATTGGCGTATCTTTTAAGAATGATTTTAAACGGCTCTCTGTGCGTTAATATGAATACGTTAGAAAATTCAACAATCAAATAAATAATTGGATGAATTGAAATATGAGTTTTTGTTAATTATATATTACATTAATTTACTATAATTAAAAGTGATGGATTATAAAAAGAAATATTAATTTAATTTAATATATAAAAAAGAAAACTTACATGACCAAATATAATACTTTTTTTTTTATTATTAAAATTTATCTGTAGCAGTTTTATCAACAACCTATTTCATTATTTAAACAAAAATATTTTTAAAAACATACAGCAGGGTACTTCAAACTTACAGTGAGCTGTTAGGCAATCGTACCTATCGGGCAAACAGTGGCCGGCAACTGAGTGTCAAGCAATCGACATAATAATTTTACGAAACTTTCTTCAGTCAATGTCCATCAGTTCGTAATTTTTTTTTGCAAAAATGCATACTTATTTATTGTTTTATGTAGGTTACATATCACTGCCCAAACAATATAAAGACAGTCGTAATTAAAAAATTTTCATTTTCAATTATCATTTAGGTATTACTTATTAGTTATTTTCATAATTTTTACTTTATCAGTGGTTATTTGCATGTTAATTATTACAGAAAATAGCATTTTCATTCAAATAACTGTTGCTCTGTAAATCTCCACTATTTTCTCAGTTTATTCTGAGAATTTCATTTCATTTATATTTTTACAATTCAAGATGAAATATGAAAATTATAAATACAACTTTTTTTAGGTAAAAATGTAGGATTAATGAAAAAAAAAAAAAAAAAAAAAAAATTGTTGTTGCAGAAATATTTTCCTTAAAATTACGAAATATGAAGTATTGCATTTCGTATATAAAAAAGGATTTACTTTAGTATTAAATCTAAAATATAACTTAAAACAAGTTATTTGTTGTTTTTTTAAGTATTATATAACATAGTATCATTCTTTACAATTTATCATCACGTCCATACTGTTACAATAGAAACAGATTAATGTCTGTTAAATAGTTACGCTTATGAATTTAATCTCTTAATCATATTTTATTATGCTTTTATGCTTTTCAATTTTATAATAATGGCCTCGTTAAAAGCAGATTTAAAGTATTTTTAAAATTTTTAAAGAAGAATTTATTAGCATTTGACTTCAAACTTTCACAAATTAATATGCTAAATTATACAGTAAAAGAAAAAAATTATAATAATGAGTACTAATTACTAAAGATTTCTTTTTTCACAAAAATTATCTTTTTTTTTTTTTTTCAGGTATTTATAAAAACTATATTTTCTTCTACGAAAATCTTTATTAACAAAGTATCCATTAAATCTTGCTTCAGATGTCAGATATTTAACAGACACGTAAAAAAAAAAAAAAAAAAAGAAAAGAGAAAAACGGCTTTTGATTTCGAAAGGACTTTAAAATTCATTTTTGCCAAATTAAAAGTTATAAGACATTCGTTATAGTCAATCAATGCCAATGACGCAAGGTGAAGCCCGTGGTGTTATTTGTCATATGTTATACATACTATAAAGTCAAGTCAATAAACGAGAACAACAAGGAACTCCGTCAAATAATTTAAGGAAAATTGAATTGGTTTTGTATTAAAAAATTTACAATCTATACAATTGAACAATGAAATACTAATATAAAGTAATAAAATTTTGTCTATTCGTTTTTCTTTCTATTACCTATAATTGGTAGAACTATGGATCCGAAACCCCAACGTCCATTTGTTTACTCTGCAGGGAAGGTATCCAACTAGCAGATACTGATATCAACAAAAAATAATATTGCTTGATTGTTCTTGCCATGAGGATTAAGAAATACATACGAACTATCTGTCCAAAATGAAATATGGTGGGCTGGTGAGGGAGCAAGTGATCATTGTAAAAGCACTGTAAGTTGCGATACTACCATATCGATAAACCACACTTCGATAAATTGTCTTAAATCATGAAATAAATGATTGCGATTTACGTGTATTTAGGTCGGCACGGAAAAGGTGTTTGTACAGTCGGTAACAAAAGTGTCCGAACGCTAGCGAAAATTCCTATGTAAAAAAAGTACACTTCATATGGTTTTGTTAAATAAATCCTTGTCGAATCCTCTTCTTAGTCAGTCTAAGAACATGATTCGATAAGGATTTATTTAACAGAACAGTATGAAGTGTACTTTTTTTACATAGGAATTTTTGCTAGTGTTCGGACACTTTTGTTACCGACTGTAAGATAACGCAGGTGCTTGAAGGTAGATACAAAAGACAACATAAATCTAATGCTTAAATATTTTTGACTTATTTAAATGCTTATTTTGACAATAAAATCAACATATGCTCGTTCTTAATGTAGACAAAATTAGCCATGCAGTCAAATGAATGACACCAACAACAGAAGCCTACACATAATTGAACAGACATTTATATTGGTTTGATATTCTTTATTTATGCACGTTCATTGATTATGCATAGTATTTGAAGTTACTTATATTTTAACAATTTTTTTCCTTCGACAAAAAATGTAACTATAAGTCTAAAATTTTCCATTCTAATTTGCTCTGAGGGTATGCTTATTCCATTGTTAATTCCTTTCTGTTTAACTCTATTGTCATTTTACTTTTGATTGTACTACATCACTTCATATTACCTATGGGTTTGCTGTACCGAAATATCTTATTTTACTAGCTAAACAATGTAAACAAATAATTAGTATTATTCTTGAACCGTTCACAATAAAATTATAACTAATAAATTATTAATTTTGAAATATTTTCTTTGACAAAAATACCGACGCCCTATAAATGTTTCATTAGAATGTAATGAAAATCAGTGATGACGAAAGGATAATAATATCATAGGAATTGATTATTTTATTGATGAACCACAGCTACATAAACTACAAAAAGATATCAATAATATGTTGATTCCTCTGAACCTGGACGCAAGTTGTTTGGCATTGACTCTTAAAGATTATGAAAGCCCACCTGGGGAATTATTTGCCATATGCGTTCCAAAGTTATATTGGCACGATAAAGGGACGGTTTTATATAGTTACTCACCCGATCACAAACGCGTTCTACCCGAAAAACATCTAGCGATCATGAAGGCAAGAATTACAGCAAGAGATTCGTAGAGAAATAGAGAAATGAGTTGGATAGAAAAGCGTGAAGAGTGCAATTAGACATTAACCAGTTGGAATATAAATCCAGGGGTGTATATATCTATCTATATATATATTTATTTAAAAAAAAAATACAACAAGGTGAGGCGCAAAATCTCGTCGAAATATGTCTGTGCTCTATAGATAACAGCCAAGTGTGTCCATATATTCGATAAAATGACACTCGATATCATAATTGTTGGTTGTCAGGCTATGTGGCAGACAATAATTAAAGGAGTGTAACACATATGTCCTAAACGTCTCCAAGCACATCTCCGTAAGTAACTGTATTCAATTCAAAACAAGGTTCATCGTTAAAAACGATTCTGCTCCAATCCGTATGACTCCATGTCGAATATGACCAACTTAACTGCAATATATATTATTATTATTATTATTATTATTATTATTATTATTATTATTATATTATATATACAGATACCTCAACGAAAATTAAACATGCGTATTGTATGTTTCAGAATAATGATTTCTAATATTTTGTGAATCTTTCTGTAAGTTTTGTAAAATTTTGTTGAAATCTATTCTTGTTATAAGAAAAATAAATAAATAAAGCTATAAAAAATGTGTTAAAATTATAAGCTATTTGTAACTTTTTATGATACACACTGTTAAAAATTTCAACAGAAAACTCTGTGTAATCTATTATCTTAAGTCTTACGTAAAATTACAGAGAAAAATAAACGGAGATGTTAAAAAAACTTATTTTATACATTCATTTTAATAACTAGTATTAATTTAATTAATTATTGTTGAGAATATATTTCGGACTTAGCATGCTTTTTCTAAAGTAGAAACAGTCATTTTTAAATTTAATTAAAAAATTAAATAATAAAATTACGTAAAATTACAGAATAAAGATTGAGAATCTCCATTATTCACTTTTAACTAAGAGTTACTGTAATTTTACAGAGATTCTGGATAAATATTTACATTAAATTTAAAGAAATTTTTAACAGTGCAGGATAATCTAAAATATTTGTGACTTTCTTCAATTCGTAGTTGTTTCTCTAATTACACTTGTGACTAAATCGATATTAAAAAGTATGTGTTTATAAATGTGCCTGGCATATAAGTTCAATGACATTTCATTCAAATTTATTTCAGAAAATAGAAAAATATGTGAACAAAATATTCTAATAATTTGATCACCCATTTTATTATACATTATACTAACATACATAGAGTTAAAATAGTAGTGAATATATATATAAAAAGAGATATAGATAGATAGATAGATATAGATGCATAAATATTTTACACACATTACTCTAATAAGAAATACTTACTAAATTCTTGTCTACAGGAATATTTATTATTTTCAAATACAAGATGGTTACAAATAAGTATACACTACACTCCTTCTCATATTTATAAGGACACTTTATATTTTGAAATAACTAATGTAAAAATAATTGTGAACAAGATTATACTAAGTGCACTTAATATATCTAGTATTCTAAAAACCAAAACTGCTATAATTTTCTTAATATGAAACAAAATTAATAAAAAATAATACGAAATATTTTTTTCTCCACGTTTTTAGATGTTCATAGTTATAGGGTCAATCAAGATTTTTTCGTTTTATTTAACTTACAAGTGGATAAATTACAGTTGATATGCGAATTCGTAAACTACTGGGCTAGATTTATTCATATATAAGCCTTCAATTTTTCTTGGACGGACATTATTGATAATTCCTTGAAAAAAAGAACGTTCATGTAGTGAAGTATGATAAATGTGTTTTTTAAGTGGAAGGATAATTTCAATACGCCGAATTTCTAATCAAATTCGAAGATCTAAAATTGCTGAAGGAAATGCGATCAAACATTGAACTGCTGGTTCGAAAGGAGAGAGATCTGATGAAAAATCATAGTTGTTTTACAGAGATCGAAGACTCGTAATTCCTGTTACTATTCTACTCATAATGACTGCTGCTGAATTTTCTCGTAATTTTAAACGAAAGGTTGGGGGTCTATATTTATGCAAATTTAAATTAAATAATAATATGTTAAAATGAATAAAAACACCCTGTAATAATCAATAAGCATTTAATGGGGGGGGGGGGAAACGTCTGTGTTAAAGTTGAATAAAGACAATATTAAATGGTAAAACGTTGCATTTTCGGATGAAAAACATTTTATTCTTGATTAATCAAATGGTTTTAACAGTTACTGGCACGATCTGAAGATAGCGAAAGACAGAGCAGATTTTTTAAAGGCAGATATGAATCGGGCATTTTAAAGGTGGATCTATGATGCTCTGGGGAGCTGCTTCTACTGAAGGCAGAATAAATTTAGTAATTTTTACTTTCTTCTATATGTAATATAGAGAAAGTATTGGATTCGCGAAAATTTTCGAACTCCACTTTTTGATGGATTTACATGTTTTGGGGAGAACACGAATTAATAGTTTTTAGAAAATGTCTGTCTGTCTGTATCATTTTTTTGTGGACGCTGTATCTCACGAACCAATGAATGAAATTTAACCAAACTTGGTATTTAGTTGCACCCTGACATGAACTGGTGCTGATTAGATTTTGGGATCAATAGCTCAACAGGTGGCGCTGTGATCGCATTTTATGCAAATTTTTTACATGGCAGCATAGGACAAAATTCCGTATAAATGGGCATAATGAGAGTTATTTTTAAATTTTGATTGTAAAATTAATATGAATTATTGATAATAGTAGTAGTTAACTAGGAAAAAAATTTTGTGCATGTGGGGGCATCGGTTCCCCCCCCCTGGGGGGGAAGTACCCCCCCGGGGAAGTAAATTTTCAAGATGGGTATCTTTCGAAAGGTCTCGTTGATAATAGTAATAGTTAACTGTGAAAAAATTTTTGTACATGTGGGGGCATCGGTTCCCCCCCCCCACCGGGGGGGGGGGGGAAGTACCCACCCGGGGGGTCAAAGTTTCAAGATGGGTATCTTTCGAAAGGTCTCGTCAATACCTTTTAAACGAATGGTTGAACCATAAATCTGTGATAATTTAAAACAAAGTTATCGATTTTTTTTTACTTTTAACAAAAAAAAAGTTTTTTTTTTTTTTTTTTTTTTTTTTTTTTTTTTTTTTTTAACGAAATTTTACCAAACTTGGTATTTAGTTGGTCCCCGACATAAACTGGTGCTGATTATATTTGGGGATCAATAGCTCAACAGGTGGCGCTGTGATAGCATTTTATTTAAATTTTTAACATGGCAGTATAGGGCAAAAATTCGTATAAATGTGCATAATAAGAGTTATTTTACACTTGTGATTGTAAAATGAATATGAATTATTGATAATAGTAGTACGTAACTAGGAAAAAAATTTTGTGCATGGGGAGGCATCGCTTCCCCCCCTGGGGGTGGAAGTACCCCCCCCCCCGGGGGGGGTAAATTTTAAAGATGGGTATCATTCGAAAGATCTCGTCAATACCTTTAAAACGAATGGTTGAACTATAAATCTGTGATAATTTAAAATAAAGTTATCAATTTTTTTTACTTTTAACAAAAAAAAAAAAAAAATTTGAAAAAAAATCGTATTTTTTTTTTTTTTTTTTTATATAATATTGTTACTGATTGAATATGTATAGGAAAATATAGAAGAAAGTCTTGTGGTGGCCACAACATACTAGTTTTCTATTAGTATAAAAATCAAGAGAATATCCGCAAATTTTAAACTTGGAATTATCAGATTTTTGTTAGATTTTGGGGGGTAATAATATTTTTTTCAACAAGACTTACATTTTTGCTCTACTTCTAGAGCAATAGGAAATAGTTTGAAGAAAGAAACTTCTGTATTGTTGCCTTTCCCGTGCCTAAAAGTTGAAAAAAACCTTAACTTATATTAGAAAAGTGCATGCAAGCGGAAAGAAATTTTAAATAGTTTAAATGTATTCAGAATATCATCTATGCTGGATGAAATGGTATTGAAACTGAATATTAAAATATATATATATATATATACACCAAAGAGAATGTCTGACTGTTTCACCCTAAAAAGATACCCCAAAATATATTAATTTAAAGAATAATTGAAAAGAAAATACTAAGATTCGAGCTGTCCTTATAATTGTGAACACCTGAAAAATCCTTTTTTTGACCGTATTTAAAGTTTTTTTAAGATAGAAAACGATGAATCTTTTTAAATATCTTCTATTAACGAAATTCAAATTAATAAAAAATATATTTGTTTAAATAATAGTGTTCAGCGTTTAGTTAATATAGAAAAACGGGTGTCCTTATAATTATGAGAAGGAGTGTATATACATCAACCTGCTGTCAAAGTAAGTCAGCGGGTTACCACCAAATTTGGTACGTTCACGATTCACGCAAAGAAATTTAAAAACAAATTACTCAAAAAATGTCCATTAGGTTTTCATTGAAAACAGGTAATTAGAAAAAGGAATTATCAATACGAGATCGAAGATTAATTAATAAATTTTGTATCTGTTTAAGTTTCCCGTATGTCATTTATTTTGTCATGTTTGCTAGTTTTCAAAGCAAGGCGCCTCATAGTGGATATTTTTGCAGTCATTTTAATTGCTAGATCATATCTCTTGAATCGTCCACCAAAATGCTATTCATAGCAGAATGTTATTTATTTTGAATGGTATTCGAAATAATTCTAATTGCTAATTATAATCGAATGTGATTTACAGTAGAAATTTAATTATAAAGACCCCGTAAAAAAATATATGTTTCCACTGTTAATCAATTTCAACCATTTAGAATGTCTCCGAGTTTGAAGAAAATGTATTTTCAATGTGGTATGAGCAGGTAGTAAAATCCTTCAATATTGATTTAACTCTACTTATAACAATGCAGAAAATATAAAATATCGTTTAATATGTTACAAAATTAAAGAATATTTCGGAAATAAAATGATGTCGTTTGCGATTTTCTAGACTTTATCAGCTAGTAAAATTTCACAAAGTTCTCTAAGAATTTAATATAAGCTTCAAAAATATTTTATATTATTCAATTATTTAAAATATATCTACTATTTTCCATACAAGAATATTAATATTTATAATGTTCACGATAAAGATGCATGGATTAGCGCTAACTATTAAAATAAATTATGTAGACAAAGTGACTTATTCCAGTACATTAAACTTTAAATTTAAATGTCTTACAGCAGTACATTAGTATTTTAAGTGATCGTTAAATTTTCATATGTATAAACGTCATAAACTATTTTGCTTAATTCGAGAATATTCGTAGCTAAATGCTTTAAATTTGTATATTTACATTTCCTGTATTACAATATTAAAGGAGGAATCGAGGGAAATATAATTTATTAAGAAATAAAAAGTTATATGAGATTTTTAACAGTGTATTACATTAATATTTCGATTTTATTAGAACCACAATTAAAATATTTTTACTTTCTTCCCTATTCAGTAAAAAAAGTTATAGGTTTCATCAAAATTTTCCATTTCCGATTTTCAACGAATTAACAGAATTTGATACTGTCCAGAAAACTATTTGATTTTCCAGATAATGCCTATCTCTGAAAAAAATTATGTGAAAACTCTAGCTCAAGTGCTAATACTCAGAAAACAAACAAATTTATGAGTAATTTCACCTTGAAAAAAATTACTGTCTATCAACTGTTAATGAAAATCGTCCAATAGGGAGCGTTATCATCCTGTTTTAGAAAGTTTTAATACGTCAGTATATCGCATAATTTCGTTTAAATTTGCACAATGAGAATTATTTTTATAAATGATTCTAAAATTGTCCTCCAGGAAGGTAATATTCTTTAGGGCATGATTTTTCAATGTGAGTATTACTCAAAAGAACTCGTTAATACCTTTAAAACGAATGATTGAACTATATATCTGCGATAATTTAAAACACAGTTATCGACTTTCTTTTTTTTTTTTTTTTTTTCATAAAAAAAAAAGAAGAAGAAGAAGAAGATGATGAAGAATTTCATCAGATGTCATCGACGCGCACAAAATTAAATTTATTTCGACATTTAGTGTTATACTTCTCTGAGTCTGTATTTATCACGTAAGATATCATAATTTTAATAAATTCATTAAAAACAATTAAATAATATATTTAATTAACAATAGTTTCAATTTTCTATTGCTTGAATTAGTGAATGAAAATAAAAAAGAAAGTTTTGTAATGACCACAACATACTAGATTAATTGGTAGCTGTTATATATATACGCATAAACTACACTCATGTCCATAAATTAAGGATAATTAAGATTCACACTGAAATAGAACTTTAATGCAAAAATTTGAACTATAGAAATACCACACACATCTTAAAAAAAAATATGCAAATTATATGAAGCCATCCGATAATGCCGATATGATGTCGCAATGACGAAAGTGTAAGAAGGGGTAGATAAGGAATGGGATCAAAGAAGGAAAATTGTTCACAGGTGTTCTGTGTACCGCTCAGTGCCACAACCGAATGGTTATGACACAGAGGATGCATGCAGATAATTTTTTACGTGGTAGAATTATCGGCCGACTAGAATGTGGTCGTACTCAGATAGAAGTATCGGAAAAACTTAGAATCGCCTAAAGTGTCATCTCTAGGCTTTGGAAACGATTCCAATTTGACGGAAATGCCAGTCGACGTTACAGTACTCGTCGGCCCCGTGTTACAATGCCAAATGACCACTGGTATTTCGCAGTAACTGCCAAAATAAGCAGATAAAGCACAGCATTAGACCTGTCTCATCAGTTTTCTGCAGCCATGAGTGCCACAGTTTCAAGATAGACGTTTGGGAGATATTGGTCTATATGCTTGCAAGCCTGTTAGATGTGTTCCACTCACGGCAATGCACTGTGCCAGCGGTTAACTTGAAGTACAGAAAATACAATGTAGACAGCGGCACAGTGAGCTTGTGTGATGTTTTCCGACGAGTCCAGGTTTAGCTTGCAGTGCGATTCACGCCAGACTTTCATATGTAGAACGCCAGGTACCCGTTACCACCAAAACAACATCATTGAACGACACCGTTACTGTGAGGCAGGCGTGCTTGTTTAAGGGGGGGGGGGGGGTGAATCGTATTGGGCACCAGAATAGATGTGCATTTTCAAATTCGAAGAACTATAGGCCAAATTTATCGGGACATTATTCGGGAACAACATGTACGTTTGTTTAGGGGCGCCATGAGCCCAGATTTTGTGTTTATGGATTGCAATGCGCGTCCTCACCGTGCAAACGTTGTACACTTATGCCTACAATCTGAAGCTATCACCCGCATGGAATGGCCAGCATTCTCACCAGACTAGAATTCGATAGATCATGTGTAGGACATGCTTTTCCGACGAGTTGTAGTCCGTCAAACACATCCTACATGTGTACCGGAACTTCGGAGAGCATTGCTGACTGACTAGGGCAATCTTCTCCAAGATCAGATCAATAATTTAATACTCAGCATTCCTAGACGTTGTAAGGACTGTATTTCATCACCTGAGAGACATACAATGTATTAACCATCATACCAACCATGTAAAGTTAATTTTTTGTAAAGGCGACATTTTTTGTAATTGCTTCAGGGAGCAAAAATCGTAGTTTTTATAAATGGTATCCTACATAAACCACCTTTTTTTGTTCTTGACCTTTTGTTTAATAAATGGACTTTATGAATAAGTCATGTTTGTTTTGCTTCTGAACCTTTATTTGCCTCAACTAGCATTATCCTGAATTTATGGACATGTGTGTATTTTCACGTATCGGAACAATATAAATGAAATTTTAATGATTGAACATGAATTATAAATTATGCTAATTCAATTATTGTTCTGATTTCAAATTTTTACAGAAATATCAGAAAAATTATTCATTTTTCATAAAGCGTTTTTTCTCTCTCCCTCAGTAAAATTTAAAAACCTTCAGATTTTATTTGATTTAAGAACTGAATGTTTAGAAAAAAAAAGTTTAAAAATTATTTTTTTATATAGAAAATTTTATTAAATATAATATTAATAACATTGTTATAATAATCTAAAATACTAGCACTGTAATTATATTTTTAAAAATAATTTTATAATAAACACTTTGTTTATAATATTATTTTAAATATCGTATGTTTTAATTTAAATGTTTGCCTACATTATATAGTTTTAGATTACAATTAAACAAATCTTAAAACATATATTTGTCCAAAGCAACATTTGAGAAATGGATAACATACATTAAATGTAATAGTAAGCACGTTGAGAATGCGGAATTTTAGCTAAACGAAAGTTTAAATATGTTAATTTGCGTTATGATAAAGGAACGCTATTTTTCTAATTTTTTTTTTTAACTGCATTTTATTTTTACTTTCTCTTATATTAAATGGACAAAAACATTGCATTCGTGAAAGTTTTCGATTTCCGGTTTTCGATGGATTTAATTATTTAGAGAGTTCCAGAATACAATTTGACCATTTTTAGAAAATGTCTGTGTGTCGGTAGATCTGTGTGCTTGTGTGATAAAAATCTGAGGATCTACTACAAAGGATTTCATAAAAATTTATATGTAGTTACACTTTGAAATAAATTTGTGCCTATAAATTTTCGGTGCAAATCGTTGTACAGGTGGCGCTACTATAGTGCAATTTCTACGATTTAAGGATATATCTTGAGTTCTATTGGATATAATGAAACAAAACTTGATATGTGAAAGGGACATCATCAAAGATAATGCTGATTCATTTTGCATGCATATCTATCAATAGGCGGCGCAGCTGTGCCGCTTTTATCGACATGAATAGGAAGACAAAATCTGGAATTCTGCTGATTATAACTGTACATTATATATATATATATATATATATATATATATATATATATATATAAGGGCTATTATAAGATGTTATGTTGATTCAGCTTGATTGTATATCGAACGACAGGTGTAGTTTTTGCCCCTTCTATAATTTTCCACATATGTACAGATCAGTATCTGTTGATTAAATTTGCACTAAACTCTATTAGTAAAATCTTTTGAGTGAGAAGCTATGATTAATCTTTTGTGCATCTTAAACAGTTCGTTGCGCTATTATATAGAAAGGTATAGAGAAAAGTTTTGTGAAGGCAATAACATATTAGATTCCTAATGACCTACCAAATATGTATAAATACGAAGAAAAAAAAAACGATTTTTTTTTTTAACAATTTTCAGTTTGCAAACATGAACTGTGTTACGAAAGAATATTAACCATTAAACAATTCTACTGGGAGATTTCGATGTTCATATATGTATGTGTGAGAGAGAAAGAGTGAGTGAATGCGACACTATCTAAATCGCTCCTTCATTCCATTTTGCTCATACTTAGTAGGTATTATATATACTCGTCGCACAAACTGTATGGATGCGCATGAGCCGCAGTACTTTTATTTCTTTTGCAGGGACATGCAGAAAAACTCTTTATTTTTACTGCCGATGAACTGGAATTATTTAAAGCACGTTGGCATCTAAACTATATATTCAATTAAAGTCAAATTAAGATCAATTATGCCAGACAGAATTTTAAGATTTTGAAAGCTTTTAATTACCCTATCATTGTAAAGTCAGAAAGATTTTTTAAAAGTTTTTATCAAAATGTTTGAAACATTGTAGCAAGGATTACCAAAAGAATCTTAGTCGATAAAAGTCTAAGTCATCTGAAGGTAAAAAGCCAAAGTTAACAAAATCTCTAACTGATCTCTGATAGAATTTTCGCATCGTGCAAATAAAGAGTTTATATGTGTAAAAATGTTTTATACGATTTATCTGAAACTCTAAAACGTAAAATAATTCATTACATTATGTCATAAGCTACGTAACTTTCAAAAACCTTTTCGGAATAATCCATTGAAGTGTGAAATTGATCATTTTCATAACCTTACTTACCATTTGGATTAGGTCATCGTGGAAAGCACAATACAGATTTCCATGGATGTAATGCGTGCATTTTTTTTTACAGGGATACAAATGTGAATTCTTATCCATTATTATCCATAGACCTAAATTATTTAAAGGTTCTTTTTAGTAAAGTTAATTTGTTTAAAACAGATAATAACTGGTATAATATGTATATATGTGTTTGTGTGTGCGTGTGTGTGCATTACATTACTTTGCAATTACATGATGATTACGAGAAATAATGTGTATATTACTTATAATTCTTTTACTGAGTATCACACAAGAGTTTATACACACTGTGTCCTAATGTAGCTAATTATTTGAAGTTCATTAAATTATTTAAAAGAGATTTAAACTAGCATATGTTTCAGAATTTTTCTAGAGAATGGCCGACATAGGAAATTGCATGCTGACCGTTTCTATTCTTTTGTAAGGACACCCAAAAAAATCTGATTTTATCTGGTCCGGAGTACAAGCATATGAACTTGAGGCGAAATACGTATTGTATTTATTTTGTTTTATTTATTGCTGTTATTATTATCATTAGTATTATTATTTGTTGTTGTTATTGTTGATTTGCTGAAATGCTCAATTATTCAGATTTATTTAAACGCCTGGTAAATACTATTTGTTCGTAAAGTCGAGTGAAGTCACTCCAGATTTTTTTAATTACTGTCTTTTGTTCTCGTTGTTGAATTGTCATTAGCAAATTTTCATACTGCATGTTATCGGAAGAGAAAATAACATGTTTACATATAAAAAATCGTCATATATATTATATAATACATGTTGTACGCTTAAAAAAATATACAGGGTGACAAGAAATAACTAGGGCACACATGATGCATTATAACTTTAATGCTAATGAAAATATTACGACCAAACTTCAATAAATATGAATAAATTATTTTTTCTATTATATTTACAAATTTTCAAAGTCGCTACCTTTAGCCTTCATACAGAGCTTTAAACGTGTCACAAAATTTTCGGCTATGGGCCGCAACTCACTTACTGGTATTTTATCCCGTTCCTTGAATAAGAATTCCTTTAGGGATGCCAAAGTTTTATGAGGTTTAGCACACACCCTTGTCTCCAAGATGGGCCAAACAGAATAATCTATTGGATTCAAATCTGGGAAATACGGTGGCCATTCTTGAGCTCCAATGAAGTCAGAAAAATTTGTCTTGCACCAATCTTGAGTGCCTTTAGCTCTGTGTGCAGGTGCGGAATCCTGTTGGAAGATCCATCTTTTATTTCCAAAGAACTTTTGCTACCAAGGTAAGACAACATCTTCCAAACTGAGTTTGCGATAGTGGTAGTTACAGATATTTGGTTTGAAACGTCGTCCAAGTTATTTCTTGTCACCCTGTAAATGACAAGAACTGTAGAAAAAATATTTATTTTTTAATTTATCATTGATGCTAATTCAATTAATTATAAGTAAAAAAAAAAAAGAAAAGGGAAGGAGATAAATATACAGAAATAAACAAATCAAAACTAAAATAATATAACATAAAATAATCAAAAATAAATAAATAACAAAGGTGAGAAAAATGAACAATTTATAGTCGTTGAAAAAAGACTAGTAACAAGCATTTTTAAATTGGTAATGAGATCAGAAGTTAGAAGTAAAACAAAATCAAGGAATTTCTTTTCGCGTAGTTTATGACGTAGTGAATTTATTTTTAGTGATTAAATAAACTGCAATACACTAAATAAAAAGCCAAAAACCTCATTTCAGATGACAGCCTCATGACAGGGAGAAACAACAAGGAAACATATCAGAGAACAAATATGTGAATAAAGAACAATAACCATAAGTAAAGAAACTGACACCAATAAAATCATATAGAAAAACAGCATAAATGATGACAGTTTAAAAGATCAAAAATCGATGCTCTACAGAGCTAATGAGCACAGACATGATTGTAACAGAATTCTGAGATTATCTTAAATAAATTTAATAAGCATCCACACAATTAACTTAAATATATATAACTAGCAGTCTTTACCCGCTTCGCTGGACGTTAAACTTAAATGATTTGTCAAAATGCCATATCTTTATTAATAACCTAAGTTCTCGCTGTGATTGGTAGAGGTTTTCTCGCTCCCAATGTTATGAGTCTGGGTCCCCACTGTCTTCGGCACAACTTACCCACTTCTTACCTCTCCACCCTCAGCGGGTGAGTTCGAAGTTTTGCAAAATCCCACTAATGTACATAATGCGTACACTTAATCAATATCCACACACCAAAATTCGCCATTCTAAGAAAATTCAAAGCGAATTCAAACGGAAAAAACATGTTTTTACACATGTTTATTGCCCTCCGACTCCGAGAAAGGGGGGGGGGAGATTTCGAATTTCGTGAAATGCAGTTACAATAAGTGCCGGATGCATATAAACAATTTACACACCAAATTTCGTGACCACAGAAGTCTTTAATAGACAGTAGTATAAATAAATAAATACAAAAAGCACAGCTTAAGTATCGGAACCCTTTGGTGACTTTAAATACTTTAAGCCATTTTTGCGATGAACTGAATTGGCTATCTCAATTGTGCAATTAAAGATCTTGGCGAGAAACGTCCGAGCTACTTCGGTGCCGAATTTCAAATTTTGCCAAAGGGATCCAATACTAAAGCTGTTCCATATCGAATTTGGGTTGAAAACGGAAAAAGGGTAAAATAAATTAGAAATATCAGACCTATATTTATAAATTTGATACCGAATGAAAGGGGCGATTTTGCTGAATCCAGGGGTTCAAACAGTTTTTCGATGCGACAATTAGATTTTTAAAAAATAACTAAAGTATGAAATTTAAGTGGCAACGGAAAAACGGATAAAGGGAAAAATAAATTAGAAATATCAGACCTATCATTACAAATTCAGTACCAAATGAAAGAGGTGATTTTTCTGAATCCTGGGGTGTAAACAGTTTTTCGATACGACAATTAGATTTTATAAAATTAACTAAAGTATGAAACTTAGATGGCAACACTTCATTTCAATCTTTTCATAATTTGTAGTGAAAATCACGCGAATACAAAAGTCTTTAACTTAAAAATTTATTTTTATATTTTATTTTTTCATTCAAAGCATTTTAGTGAAAAAATATTTATGGCGCATGCGCAGGCGTTTTTTACACACAATTTAAACACTAATCATAATTTTGAAAATTTCTATAGACATAATTTCAAGTTGGGTGAAGACCTAAGTTTCTGCCAAGCGCCGTTGAATTCCGTCCAGCCGTTCTCGAGTGATGCCCGGACAAACGTGTTTTAGTCTTTTACCCCCTAGGGGGGGAACGGGGGGAAATTTCTGAAAAGTTGATAGATATAATTTTAAGTTGGGTGAAGACCTAAATTCCTGCCAAGCGTCGTTGAATTCCGTCTAGCCGTTCTCGAGTGATGCCCGGACAAAAAAAGCGACATTCGGACACGATGACACACACACAGACACACACACACACACACACACACACACACACACAGGCAAAATTTTCTGAAGTCATTTTCGGCTTTCATGGGGTGTAAAACGTGAAGATATCGCAAAATTTTTCGATTCCGACAAATTTACAGACAAAACTCTGATTTTATTAATATAGATAAGCATCAAGACAGACCAAATAACTAGATTTTTTTTTTTTTTTTTTATGATTAATAGTTAACTAATTATAATATTTCAAATGATTTTTTTTTTCCAAAATTTGTAGAAAAAACAACAGAAAAAAATTAAAATAAAATAAAAATAAAAATAAAATTTTATAAAATTTTATAAAATTTTTGACGTAAACATTGCTTAGAAAACATTCAAATGTATCACCTAAAACTTATTTAAAAAGGTCTCACAAGAAATTTTAAATGGAGACTAAGCAATAAAACCTACTTTTAAATATTTTAATTTAGTAACTTCTAGTTTAGACGTCACAAAACAAATAAGTCAGCATTCTTTTTTTTTTTTAACTATTCAGCATTTCTAAGTAGTTTTTATGGTACATTGAATAAAATTAATTAAATATAAAATAATTTCTTAAATATGCAAGATAAAATTTCCCTTTAATTGCTTTTATTAACGAATGTTTAAATGTGAATAATTATGAAAAAACAAAGTTTTACAATTAGTCGGTTTTATTTTTATGTAACTTCTAAAACCTATCTTCTTGTTTAAAATGTAAACTAGGAAAAAAAAATGCTTTTTTGGGGAAAAGAAGAGAGATTAATGAGTGTTAGAATTGAATTGAAGTAATTCGTGGAACGATGCAATTTAGTTCAATTTATAATTTAGATCATTTTATACAAAGCAAAAAAGAAAAACGTACCGCTTTAATTATTTCAAACCACTTTTAAAGAATAAAAACTAAAATGTATAATTTTTTAATATTTTTTTAGCTTTGATTAATTATTTTCACAGTGATTATCAGCATACAAATTATTAAATTTAATTTCGTATAACTATGTATGAAAGTTTGGAGATGTAAAGTTATTATTCATTTCTGATTTAAATTAATTTGAATAATTGGGTTTTAAGTTTTTTTTACAATTTTAAATTACGTTAAATGCAAATACCATATCTGCCAACCATCTCATTAATAAACAGAATACATTTAATACGTGCACCCCCCCCCCCCCTTTTTTTTCTTTATTTCACACTTGCGTTTTTTTTTTTTTTTTTTCCCCATCATATTATAGGTATGTGGAACTTAGATAATCGTTATAATTTTCGACCTCGGTTTTTTGACTTTCTTTGCACGTTTTCAGGTGTGAGGAATACGAAAATGACAAAATTTGTATGGTGTCCGACTGTAGGGTGTCTGTTAGTTTGTTAGTCCGTTAGTGTGTCAATGTGTTAGTATATTAGTCTGTGTACACGATATCTCAAGAACAAATAGTCGCATAGAAGTCAGATTAGTTTTATATATTACTTTCCACACTGGCAAGAACCCTATTCATTTGCAACATTCGAATTTAAAAACTTCGTAAGTTAACTAAGGTTAAGAAATTAACGTAAGTTAAGAAATTAACGATTTTCTTAACATGGGGGATAGAGCAAAATTTAACTTAAACGTGTATTAAATGGAAAGTTTTTGCTGTAAAAACATCAGACGAGTTTTTAAATATCAGTTTTGATGTCTGAATGAACTTTAAACAAGCTATTTTGAAATTTTCGCAAGTTATTTGGAATTTACGAATTTCTTAACATGGCAAAATAGGGCAAATTTTCACATAAACGTCAATTTTGAGGGATATTTTCATCGTAAAGATGTCAGACTACTTTTGAAATATTATTTAAGATACTGGCATGAATATCATAGAGCATGAATTTTACAGTTTAAAAAATTCGTAAGTTGTTTGGAATTTACGATTTACTTAACATGGCAGAATAGGGCAAAATTGAGCATAAACGTCCA
The DNA here is from genome assembly GCA_963930645.1 of Salticus scenicus. Taxonomy (NCBI): domain Eukaryota; kingdom Metazoa; phylum Arthropoda; class Arachnida; order Araneae; family Salticidae; genus Salticus; species Salticus scenicus. Next base: position 337,720,045 of record OZ005652.1, on the reverse strand, counting down.
TTTTGAGGATCATAAATATATCAGACAACTTCAAAATAACGTTTATGATACTTGTTTGAACATGATTGACTACATATATTCTAATAAGAAAATTTCGTAAGTTAATTGAAATTTTTTCATATAAATAGGAATTTTGAGGATTGTTCATTGGAAATAGTAGCATGAAAACTAAACAACGGAATAGACCCTGATAAAACAAATTAATAGATTAGAATAAGATAAATATATCGAAGTAAACGGTGGATAGCCTATTAGGCGGGGATTTCATTCTGTCACTGTGTCAAGCTTTGATCAAATTCATTTCTCTTAACTTGATTATAATATGTTTCGCACTAGAAGTTTATGAGAACATAAATATGATGGAGAACTGAGCAGATTCCACCTATGCCAACTAGATTTTTTTTTTTTTTTTTTTTTTTTTTGAGTAATTTTATACTTATATAATCGTAAATACAATACATTTGGAGATAATTACTATAAAAATAAAAGGTTGTGGATAAAAGGGGCGTGTACTCAAAGTCTCCCAATTCATAATTGGGATGTTGGCAGGTTTAAAATACAGTGTGATTAGTAAAACATTTTAAAAATAATCTTTGATACAACAAGAGAACAGAAATTATCAAACTTCTTTAAAATCATAATTTTTTTCAGGTACGTAACGTGGATGTTGTACTGATATCTCTTTACAAAGGATTACAGATTTTTTTTTTTTTTTTTTTTTTTTTTTTTACAGCAGATTGAGAGAGACAACGTGTCATTGCACTTGTCGAAGATTTTTGAAAACCGGATGCTCTTTTGATAACCAGTTTTCGTTATCTTTTTCGCAGCGTACCCATCTCTCTAATATCTTCAAATTTACAAGGAGACGGCAAGGGTGTAGGGTCCTCAAATCGAACGGAGGTTCCGCGTGTAATTAGCACTCAGTGAGTGTATTCATATACTCAAACCCTAGAGCGCACTACTTAGCCATCGCCGAGAAAAAAATTCCTGAAGATTGAAAAAAAAAAAAAAAAAAAAATTAATTTGTATTAAAATTTAATGAATCGTTATAAACAATTTCTTTTCAACTTTTATACATTGTTAAATCGCGAATTTAATGATTTCTAACTTTTTAACGATTAGAACTTAGAGCTGTAGATAGAATAAATACAAAAGCCACAGTTCTTTTAAGCATTACCATTTATTTTTTATAAAATAACATATTATTAAATACAATGAATATTTATGATTATACGTTTATAGCATTAGCAATTCTTTCAATCATTCATCTTTACGAATACACAAACCTGGATGATATTTATCATAAAAACAAGAAAAACACAAATTTTGTCGACAACTTGCACAACAAATAAATGCAGCTTTTTTACAGGAGCACGGTGTTTTGAGAATTTCTCCTAAAAAGCAAACTTCGTTCACATTCATAAATATTTCTCGATGTTCAGATAATTTTGACGCATACCATATAAAAAGTTAACAATGTAACGATTTAACAATGTATAAAAGTTGAAAAGAAATTGTTTATAACGATTTATTAAATTTTAATACAAATTAATTTTTTTTGTTTTTTGTTTTTTTTTTTCAAACTTCAGGAATTTTTTTCTTGGGGATGGCTAAGTAGTGCGCTCTAGGGTTTGAGTATATAAATACACTCACTGAGTGCTAACTACACGCGGAACCTCCGTTCGATTTGAGGACCCCACACCCTTGCCGTCTCCTTGTTAGTAAGCGTCTTTCTCAAACTTAGTCTCTACAGAGGCCTTTGCCGTTAGCTTTTCAAGTGCTATCATTCTCACACTGCTGTTAAAGAATATAAACCGCTCTATTTTTCTCTTCTAAAGGCACTTATGAAAGATTTTAGGCCTATTTAAAACACTCCAAATTTGCATAACATCTATTTTTACACTGCATGAAAAGCGTCATATATCGGATGAAATTTGAACTATTAAATTTTATTGCAGATTTCTTTTTCGCATGAACCATAAAACGCATCTTCTATGTTTCAATAAAATACTTCTACAAAAAAGGAAATATCTAAACAGGATAATATAAAATTAATTGTAAACAAGATAACTTTAAATATAATTAATCGGTTTATTATTTGTTATCTTTTTAACAGAATATTTTTCATAGAATTTCCTGATACCGATGTAATTTAATTTAACGCTTATTTAAATAACAAAACAAAACAAGTTGTTCCGGCACAGTTGGAAGAATAGTTTAATTTCTTTGTTCGCAATTTTAAAACAAGATGGCGGATATAGTTGAACAGTAAACATGTTTAAAACTTTGATATGGACTAAATATATATCGAGTTTCATGCAAATTGCTTTATAAATACGTTTTTTATTCAATTTTGAATTTTCCAGATGCCCACCATTTTGAATTGGTGATGCCCACCATTCATGCAAATTGCTTTATAAATACGTTTTTTATTCAATTTTGAATTTTCCAGATGCCCACCATTTTGAATAAAAATAGCAAATCGAAGTGATAAATAAAATTGGTTGAGACCTTCATATTGGTATATACATATTAATTTTCCGGAAAATTGATTTAGAATTTCGTTCTTTATCTGAAGTTGGATTTTTTAAGTAGCCGCTATTTTGGAACAAAATGGAGGACCGGGCTGATTAATAAACTTCACTAAGACCTTGATAGATACTATATGTACATATCGAATTTTAAACAAATCAGTTTATAAACACCTTTTATTTGAGTTTATATATTAAAGTGACTGCCACTGAAAAACAAAATGGCGGATAAAATCATCTAATGAATTTATCCAGGCTATTCCTAAGATAAGTTCACTGTCGAACTTTCATTCGAATTATGTATATAGGAAATTATTGCGATAAAAAGTTTTCAAATAATTTGTACTTACAAATATCTCATGTCACATAAACATTGCCCAGTTTAGATGCCATTAGCAATACATATCCTCATTGTTATAATTGCTTTATAAAATGTTTTACTGTGTGTTTTCAAACAAAATAATCTGGTGTGTCACTCACTCGACTTTCTCTTACCCTGAAATTTAATACTATAAATACAGGTTGCAGATTAAGAGGTAAGATAACGAGTACTGTTATGTAAACCTGTGTTAAATTATTCAAATTAGGCTTAGGAAGAATTTTATATGATAATTAGTTCTGTGTAAGGGGAGGGGGGCTACCGGCTTAGTTCTGTGTGAGGGGCCGTTTCATAATTGCACCTACATTTATATAGAACTTAATTCGGTTATTAAAAAATTATTCTGTTTTTAAAAAGTAATTTATTAAAATTATTATTCAAAAAAATTATCGTTTATGGTAATGCAGACGATTTCCATATTAGAGAAGTAGTATAACACTAAATATTAAAAAAAAAAAAAAAAAAAAAAAAGTTAAATTTATTCTTAATATTACATTGTTTAAAAAAAAAAAAAAAAAAAAAAAAAAAAAAGCATTTGCACTCCGGGAGTGCAGACAGAAGTGAAAACGTGAACAATTACGTGTCTATTTCTTGAATCGTCAGGAAATATTTTATTATGCAGGAAATACTTTTAAATGAAGTGTTTTATTATTCATTAATATAAACTACTACTACAAAAATTATATTACAATTTCATTTAATGCGCTAACGGCGATAGAGACAGTGTCCGGAGATGAGAGGAGTCGTGTACAGCCGCACCAGATTGTAAAAACGTGAGAAAAATGGCGGCTTTGGCCTTTCTCACTGTTTTGTGAGGTCTAACTGCAACGTTTCCGGCTGCAATCTTTAAGAGACAGTGTCCGGAGATGAGAGAAGTCGTGTAGAGCCGCACCAGATTGTAAAAACGTGAGAAAAATGGCGGCTTTGGCCTTTCTCCCGGTTTTGTGAGGGCTAACTGGAATAGGGACAGTGTCCGGAGATGAGAGAAGTCGTGTAGAGCCGCACCAGATTATAAAAACGGGAGAAAAAGGGCGGCTTTGGCCTTTCTCACTGTTTTGTGAGGTCTAACTGCAACGTTGCCGGCTGCAATCTTTAAGAGACAGTGTCCGGAGATGAGAGAAGTCGTGTAGAGCCGCACCAGATTGTAAAAACGTGAGAAAATGGCGGCTTTGGCCTTTCTCACGGTTTTGTGAAGTCTAACTGGAATAGAGACAGTGTCCGGAGATGAGCGAAGTCGTGTAGAGCCGCACCAGATTGTAAAAACGTGAGAAAAATGGCGGCTTTGGCCTTTCTCACGGTTTTGTGAGGTCTAACTGCAATAGAGACAGTGTCCGGAGATGAGAGAAGTCGTGTAGAGCCGCACCAGATTGTAAAAACTTGAGAAGAATGGCGGCTTTGGCCTTTCTTACTGTTTTGTGAGGTCTAACTGCAACGTTTCCTGCTGCAATCTTTAAGAGACAGTGTCCGGAGATGAGAGAAGTCGTGTAGAGCCGCACCAGATTGTAAAAACGTGAGAAAAATGGCGATTTTGGCCTTTCTCTCAGTTTTGCCAGGTCTAACTGCAATAGAGACAGTGCCCGGAGATGAGAGAAGTCGTGTAGAGCCGCACCAGATTTTAAAACAATATACAGTATATAATTGTTAACATTTCACATTAGCAAGTTAACTGTATGATACATTATTTTGTATCATACAAGGATGGAAAGCGTCAGCTGACGATGACGTGAGTTCAATGATTTTTGTTCACCCAAAAGTTTTCACTTCAAATGGAAAGCGTCAGCTGACGATGACGCGAGTTCAAAGATTTTTGTTCACCCAAAAGTGCTCAACGCGCCTAAAGAAGTTTTCACTTTTTTTTTTTTTTTTTTCCCCAAAATGGTGGCCATTTGATAAGATAAAAGAATCAACATACCGTTTCGGATGAGCCGGAAGGACTTGTTTTTATTTTAATTTCTCTTTCATAAGGATTGTTCTCGTTGCTTCACTATTTATTTATTTCTAATTTCTGTTACATTCCATAGTTATTTTCTTGTAACATTTTTTTTTTTAAGGTAATGATGCAGTTCTGCCGAAAGGATAAATTTTGAAACAATACAGTTTGATATTCACTCTTATTTTGATGCGATCATGGCCAGTTTTAAACTGTAATATAAATATATATATATATATATATATATATATATATATATATATATTTTTTTTTTTTTTTTTTTTTTTTACATATAATATTATATAAATCATATTAGATTTTGTGAACTTTTCTTTAACAACCTGAACCCAACGAATGTTGACTTTCTAATACTGTTGACATTTAAAAGTTATTAATTGTTAGATAGGCCTCTAATAAACCAGGCTGTACACTACTGGATAATAATAACTTTTGATGGTACCAGTAGTGGAAACTCCTAAAAATGTCATATGTTATTACAAAATTAAAATTTTTATACAATAAATGAATTCTTCCTACTTTATTTTAGTAAAATGAAAGCAAAGGATAGAAGAAATCCGTTCAAAATGAACACATGCAAAGCAAATACAATTTCGCTTACCTTATTTAAACCTCCAAAAAATAAAGATAAGACTTCAAAATTCCACGCTGCTTCAGTTACATTGGTCTTATTATAGAAGCGATGGCCTGAAATTTTCGTAGTTCAAGAAATTAGTTGTAGAGCGTAGTAACAAAAACTTAAAACTTGAGGCAAACTAATGCAATACATAGAAAGTTTTTTTTTTTTTTCAGACTGTAAAAAATTATGCATTTTAGCAACAAAATGTGTTGGCAAAAAGGGATGGCAGCTCATTCTTATGTTAAAAGAATAACTTACAGCAGCAGAATGTACTGGTATCCATTTTTGCCAACACGCTCCGCTGTAAAAGTTAACGCAATTTTTTACAGTATACGACTGATATAGTTTCCAGCACTGGTGCACATAAGCACATAACTTATATATATTTTTCTTAGAAAACATAATGCATACAAAAAAATTTCTTTTGTTCTTTCTTATGTAACGATATTCTATAACCATAATTATAGCATATATTAAATAGAGTTACTTAATACACTTTTTTTTTCTTTTTATCCAGTTAATGAAGGAGAAATAATTTAGTTATTTTCGAGAAGTATTAAAAAGCTTTATTCACTGTATAATATAAAATAAATAGTTATATTAAATTCTCAACAGAAAAAAATTTTAATATGAGTAATCAAACTAAAATGTAATGAAGACTTTTGTTTTTCTAAACTGTCTGCAGGCAATTTAGACATTTCGTTCTTCAGGGCATATTCGTGGGCAATAAATGTAATTTACTCAGAGAAACTTAACTGATACGATTTCTATTTGTTAGCTTCAACAATAGAAAAAAATTCTATTTAATGTAATTTATTAAATTAGTTAAAAAAAAATTCTTAACAAAATATTAATTTTTTACATGCATCAAAAATATAAGCCTAAAGGCAATAAATAAAGAAATAAATAAAAATTTCGTTGAAATATATTGTCTCTAAAAATCATCTATTTATTGACAAGAAAATTTTGTAATAGCACCAATCAAAATTATCGGGATGATATAATAATTTAAGTTTCATTAGTTTGATTTGAATATTAAAAAAACAAATAAAGATCTTATAGTGTATCATGCAAAATTACATTAAAAAATATAGTTAAAAAAAAAATAGTTATTTTACACAAGATAAAACTTTTCGGAAATCTATCAAGTGTGATACCTTAGCATTTTAACACGAAAAATAATGTTAAATGCAAATTTTACTGAAAGCAAGCTGATTTTAATTTCCGGCATTGAATAGACTATCGCATTTCTAGTTTCCCATTTTAAACAATTTTTCTTTTTCTTCAATGAGAGTGAAATTTTAGATTTTCGACCAATTTCAGCAACCAATAAAATTTGAATAGGGAGATATTTCTCGCCACTATAAAATAATGTACAAGGTTTCATATAATTTTAGTTGAAAGAAAGGCATTTTCTATATCAAGGAAAAAATAAGATTCAAATGAAAAAGAAAAAAATTATTACTATTATTATTTTAAATATTTAAACATGAAAATTATGCTGAATACGCTAATGACAAAAACAAATCTTTACAGCATTACAAAATAATCCGGTTTCGCACTCACACGACTTTCTCTTACCTTGCATTTTAATACTGTACGGACAGATTACAAATTAAAGTGTAAGATATTGTATTGTATATAAAAGTGTTTTAAAAATAGATCAAAATTAATTTTAAAACTGTTTTATTTCCGTGTGAGGAGCTACCGCTCCCCTCCATCATCGGTTAAACACAGTACCGACATTTATGTAAAAAATAATGTGATAAAAATAATGTGATAAATTATGTTAAATAAAAAATACATTCCAAATTATTCAGATAAATTTCACTTATTCTATTCATTGAAACTTATGAATTTTTTTCAAACGTTTCAAATTTTAACCTCATATGATCTTGAAATTACTCAATTTAAATTTCCTGCAATTTTAATTTTTAAGATATGCTTGTAACAAACATATACACAGATCAGACACCAAAAACTTGATTTTTGTATTCAGTACACCCTAAGATGCGTAATTCTAGCAATGTGTTACAAATGTGTAATTCTTCAAGTGTTGGGAATTAAATTTCAAACAATATAATTCCTATAATAACAGGAGAGTTGGCGTTGGAATATTAAAACCCGAATAAACTACTACGTCAGAAACGCCAAAAGAAAAATATTTGCGATGCATACAGCTGTTTTGGTAGCCTTAAGCGTGCCGTCTTCAGAATTCTTTTTTGCACTGAAGACGGTACGCTTAAGGCTACCGAAACAGCTGTATGCATCGCAAATATTTTTCTTTTGGCGTTTCTGACTTAGTATTTTATTAGGGTTTAAATATAATTCCTACTATATGGGAATAGACCGAAATTATCATTCCTAAGCAAATCTCTTGGACTTAATAAAATTTAGTAAAACACTTCCTTCAATTATACATTCATTAGAGAAGAATGCATTGACTTTATTTTGGGTAGACTTGTATATTGCCTAAAATCTATATGCATACTGCATAGTGTATTTAAACTAAGAACATTATGAAAAACAAGTAAAACAACCTTAAATGCACTTTCATCAATTTTGAAGTTACTCTATTGAGTTGACAAAAAATTATGTGCAATGTATAATTTGTAAAGAAAAAAGAAAAAATGGGCTCATTTAAAGTGCATTGGAGATACTCTATACAACTATTTGCATTTACTTGTAAACTATCTAATATAAAGTTAAAAAGTTCACCGAAATATGGCAGCACATTAGGCTGATTTAACTACAACCATTATTTCTAGAAATTTTATTCTTTTTCTTTTTTTTTCATTTTAGTAGTGATAATTACTGAATTCATGCTAGTATAATGATAACAATTAGCACCAAATTTCTAAAAATATTGGTTACTCCTAAATTCACATAAAATACACCCTTATTTGGGAAATTTATTTTTAACAGTGTAAATCAGAGTCTGAACGTAATACTGGTGAGCGATTAGTCGAAAATGAATATTTGATTTCTGTTTTTGTTAATTTAGATTTTATTTTCTTTCATTTTATTTTAAGTTTAATAATACAATTTAAAGTACATCCAAAAATAAGTTTGTATGTGCTCAAATGTATTTCATAGTTTTGCAAGTTCTGTGAACAGACTTTATTTAATTTGTATTGTCTTTATAAGCTTCAAACATGTCACAGTTCGCCAAAAATTGTGACGAATTTCACGGTTTCATAAACTTAATTTTATACCATGAAAATTATTAAAAGGTATTAAAGTAATTCAATGAATAAAAAATCTTATGTATAATATAAAAGCTACAAAAAAATTCACCAATAGCTGCGATTTTGCCTATCGTGTTTTTACAGAACTCATAAGAGAATTCGAATACATAATGATCAATGTGTGATAATTAATTTATCGAAATTTCAAATTTGGTTATATGCTTAAAAAATATTAAAGGGTTAAAAAGTTTATTGAAGATTCTGCAAGTTTTTTATTTTGGCAATAATAAATGTTTTCTTTTCCGTGCCTACAGATAATAGTCTTATCAAATAACCTTTTCGTCTTCAAAGAAAGAGAAGAAATAAAAAGTGCTTTTATTATTATTATTATTATTATTAAAAAAAATATTCATATAAAAATATTTTATATTCGACGTTTATTATGATTTTTTTTTCGTTAAGTTTTCTCTTTAATGAATTCCTATATCATGATACAACTTTCACAAAATACAATAACGTAGAACAAAAATCATTCTAAAAATAAAATTTAAAGGAGTAAACATTCGCTTGAAAAATTCGAAATAAGATACCACAATTAAAATTTCACGATTAAAGTTTTGCATTACAGTTCGATGAACATGAATCTGAACGAGATAAGACGGGCAAGACTTGATTCTCCTACTGCATAGTCAAAACATTTGTTAGTTTAAAACTTGGTCGTTTCGAACACAAACGAGAAACAAACTTTGACTCTTTTCTCGAAGGAAACAGCTGTTAAACTTTAACTGAATGAAAACATGCGGAAGAAAAGAATCACCATTTGAAGACTACTAACATTTTGAATCCACAAACCTTCATTATAACAAAAAGAAAACGGAAGAACGTCGTACTACAAAACATATATTTAGATTTCTTAAAGAAAAGCGAAAAATATAATAACTAAATAGAGAAAGTAAAGTTTTACAATTTTATAAACATTGCTTTTAACACAAATACAAAATATACGCCTAGAATGTAATGATACATAAATATTCAGATTTTCTGATTTTCTTAAAAAAAAAAAAAAAACTAATAGCTTTGTCACGCTTAAAAATTAATAAATTTAAAAAAATTATCTCTTCTTAATTTCCGAACACTATAGTGAGGAAAGTATTGTAATCATGTCAAAAATCCTAATGTTACATTTCGGTATTTCTACAAATTTTGAGGTCCCCTGAATTCATATTCATTATTTTTACAATGATATATGTGTGCATGTATGTGTGTATGCATGTGTGTGTAAACGATGGCGCCTAAACACACTTTGTTCGAAAAAGCTTAAAGCTCGTATATATTTTATAGGTCACCATAGCACGAACTCTGTTGATTTTGGTGAATCTAGCACTTAAAGATTTTTTTACAGGGACACAAAGGAAATATTCTTTATTATTAAAGTCTATGGTCCAAAATTTTTAAAGGGCGATAGCGTCTCAATGCCTTTTTCGACTGAGCTGAAAATATATACACATGTTGTGAGTCACCGTCGCACAAACTATATAAATTTTGGTGAATCTAACTTTTATAGGTTTTTACAGGGACACAGAGAAAAACTCTTTATCGTTATGGTCTATGGGCCCAAATTCTTTAGACTGTGATAGCGTCTAAACACCTTATTCAATTGAAGTAAAAATTTATACACATGCTATGAGTCACTGTTTCATGAAGTGAATAAATTTTGGTGAATTTAGCACGTATAGTTCTTTTACAGGGAGACAACGAAGAATTCCTTATCATTTATGCTCTATAGGCTCAAATTCTTTAAATTACAATAACGTCTAAACGCCATAATCGAATTGAGGTGAAAATTTATATGCATGTCATAGATCGCCGTCAAACTAACTATATCTATTTTGGACCATGTAGCACTTATTGTTTTTTTAGAGGAACACAAAGAAATGTCCTTTATCATTGTGCCTTGGACTAAAATTACACTGTTCTACATGGAAATTGCCCCAACACCATTTTTGCAAATTCTTATGTAAAATGACCTCCTAAATCCGAATATGACACTCATTTTGCCTTATCATCCACCGTTTTTTATGACAGCCCTTATTTTTATCATTATTTCGGTAATTTTATGGCTATAAACTTGATTTTTAGGGGGTGTAAGAATTATTTTAACTCTTAAATATCTTCTGAGGGGCTACAGAGTTGAGAAATTCTAAAACATGAACATATATGGCAAGAAGACAATTTAGGGAAAGGGGGGAGGATTTGCCACTGAAATTATGTATTACATTTCTTATATTTTTTTTAATCGATTATTAATGTTATTTATTAAGCATTATATTTTTCTGATTTTAAGTGTTAAATTAATTATTTTTCATTCTCCAAATCAAATTCATGACCATAAAATTACCGAAGAGTGATAAAAATTGGAGGAGGGGATGGTGTTCCGAGAAAATGGTGAGTTACTGGGCAAAATGGTCGTCATATTCGGATTCAGGAAGTCCTTTTACATAAGAATCAGCAAAAATGGTATCAGAGCTCGAATTTTTTTTTTTTTTTTTTTTTTTTTTTTTTTTTGGAGCGCAGTGTTATTTAAAATGCTAAATGCCTCATCCGATTGAGTTGAAAATTTACGTATACATATTACAAGTCACCGTTGCACATGCTGTATAAATTTTGGTGAGTCTATACCTTACAGATTTTTACAGGGACACAACTAAAATTTCTTTATCATTATGGTCTATGGGCCCAAATTGTTTAAAGTTCGATAGTGTCTAAAGGTCTTATTGGATTGAGCTGAATATTTTTTCATATGTTATAAGTCCCCGTTGCACGATATACACTGATTTTGGTGAATCTAGCACATATAGCTTTTTTTACAGGGACACAGCGAAAACTTTTTTATCATTATGCCCTACGGGCTCAAATTCGTTGAAGTTCAATAGCGTCTAAACGCTATATCCGATTGAGCTGAAAATTTATATGCTTGTTATAAAGCACGTTCAAACGAGCTGTGTCAATTTTGTAGAAGCTAGCACTTATAGTCTTTTCACAGTGACACAAATATTATATATATATTTTATCATTGCGGCTTATGGGCTCAAATTGTTTAAAGTCCGATATCGTCTGAACGCCTCATTCGATTAAGTTGAAAATTTACATAATCTTCTATATCATTATATAAAGCGCAAAAAATTGTTTGTTTGTGGAGGGTAATCTCTGAAACTACTGAACCGATTTAAAAACTTCTTTCACTGACCGAAAGCTACAGTATGCCATATTGTTATAGGCTATATTTAATTTTGATAAAATAAATTTTAGTTTAAAATCAGAGCATTTTAATTAAAATCCCCATAGAAGCCGTAATAGAAATGGAAATAATGAAATATTAAAAAAATTAGCTGCTGCCAACATAAAAGAAACATTTACATATTCATTTCGTTTTTAAAATATCTTGACGTGAAAAGAAAAGAAATATATTTGCACGTGCATTAAATTGAAATTCATATAAAGCTTTTTTAATTGTTAAACTTACACGTTAAATCTGACGTCATTATAGAATTAAAAGTGTTTATTTTTCTAATAATTTAATTTGATATGATATGATATAATATCTAAGCATCAATGTTTAAACCACGGAGTCTTTATTACTCCGTGGTTTAAACTGATGTGTGTAAACGAAATTGGAATTTAAAAATAAATAAATAAATAAAATAAAATAAAATAAGAAATTCTATTTTATAATTTATAATTGTTGCCAAAAAGATTTACGAATTAATTTATTTTTAGACATATAATAAAATATATTTTCACGCAAACAATAATATAAAAAGTGAACTGGATTTTTTGTAAAAAAATAATAAAGATCGAGGAAAATTATTTCCCCATTTTAATCCCCATATTTGGATATAGATATGTATTAGTTATCATGTGCATCCGTTAGATTAAATTGTTTTTGTTGTAAAATTGATAAAATTGGAATTTTAAATTTCAAAACTCTAGAAAAAAAAATGGCAAATTTACATATTCGATTGAAAACATAAACATTTCATTTCAAAGGATGATATTTACACAATAAACATCCAACTAATAAACTAATTAAAAGGGAAAGGATAAATATTCTATCATAATTTGAAGTCAAATTTGTTTTCAAATGTCTAAATAAAGTATCTGATATAATATACTAATATGTTGCAGCGGAATAGATTTGATATCCGTCATCCTTGGCAGAAAAAAAAAATATCGCCAAATTATCTGGCGAATATAATTTAATTCCTTTCAAAAATCATGGTTATTTTAAAAACTTACATTAAGAGTGTAACGAATAATATGAAACAATATTTCGTACAATACATATTACGAAAATATACATCTGGCATGTATATTTTCGTATTACGTTTTTGATCGCCAAATACAAAAAAAGCCAAGGGTGACAGTTTTGAAATTAAAAATTAAAATTTTGTCAATTTGACAGCAAAATAACTCAATCTAACGCATGCATACAATAACTTATACATATCTATACCCAAATATGAGGATTAAAATCAGGAAATAATTCTCCTAGAATTTTAATAAAAAAAAAAAAAAAAAAAAAAAAAAAAAATCAAATGAGCGATTAACATGGAAAATCTTTTTCTTGCATCCACGGGCGGTCAGTGATGTCATACTTCGCTTGCGTATTGAGATGTTTAAATTTATTTGGCGACTATTTTTAGCAACTAACAGTTATGACAAGTAGCTCAATATACATAGCGCATACAGCCATTACTGAAATGTAAATAGCATTTAATTATTTGAGTTACATTATGTTGACTGGAAACCTATTTAATATACCTATGCTCTATAGCTATACTAATATAAAAAAAAGAAAGGTTTATATGCATATGTAGAGAACGATCGCTAGAACTAAAAAGCCGATTGCTTTTTTTTTTTTTTTTTTTCTTTCAATAATCAAAAGTTACACTGTCTCTCTCTAAGTGCTAGAAGCTATAATAAATTTTGGTAAAATAAATTTTTAATTAAAATTTTCAATATTTTAATTGAAAACAAAGCATAGATTTGATATCTATCGTCATTGGCGATTTTTGTATTTGGCGATCGAAAACGTAATACGAAAATCTGTATATTATCGTAGTAAATACGAGATGTATGTGTTTACTTCAATTACCCTACTACCGTAGGTAGTGGAAGTATTGTATAGGTTTTGGCAATTGGTCAGTGTGTGTGTATATGTGCACGTGTGTGTGTAATCTTCTGGCTGTCATATCTCCAAAACTAATAAAAATAGAACTACTAAACTTCACAAGTGATTCAGGTCTGGTGTACAGATAAATTTTCCAAATTTTCGTGAAAATTGAAAAACCGGAATTGGGACATCGAAAACCAGAAATGGGACCCTAAGCCCATATTCAAAAACGCCTCTAATGATTTTCTTCAAAGTTGCTATATAAATAATATATTAGATGCCCTTTCGATTGAAAAGTTGCTTAGTTCAGGAAAATTGATAGGCGTCCTCTATGAACAGCTCAATTTCAGACTTCGCAAGTGCGTTCCTTTAAAAACGCCTGTACGGATTTTTTTCGAACTCGCCATGTTAACTTCCTATTAAATATCCTTTTGTGTGTAATTATTGTTTTTAGGTCAATAATTGAGTATGTTAAGTTTTGGTAAAAGTTGGTATCTCAAAAACGGCTCTAACGTATTCTTGAAAATTTTTTCTTTAATCCAATTTAGATAACCTTTCTCAAGTATTACGTGCTTATTACAGGAATATTAACGGTCATCCTGATTAGGTAGTTCAGTTTTAGATCTCGGAAATTCGTGTTTAAAAAAATAACTATCTATTTTTTTCCCCTTATTTTTTAACTCGCTATGCAAACTCTGTTGTATGTGTCTTTATACGTGTATCAAGTTTCTCTTACTCGAAAATCTCAAAAAATGCAAGTAATATCTCCAAAAAATTGTATATATTACGTGTAATAGTGGGTAATGGAAGTCGTGTGGTTGTTTCACACCAGATTCTGTAATAGTATATATTGTACGAATATTGTTTCATATTATTGATTTCTCCTTTAATATACATTATTAAAATAATAATCAATTATGGAAAAAATTAAATATATTTGCGAAATGAAAAAATAAATAATAATTAAAGCTATTATGACGTCAATTTTATCAAAAACATTTTCATGTCATAGGTTTATTTTTCAATATTTTTTATTCATGAGTAAAGAAATGTTTCTTTTTATGAAATAAATAAATAAATAAATAAATAGCATTAAGTAAAAATTGCCAACATTTAACAACTAATTAAAAAAAAAAATTTGTAAAATTATATTTTGACTTTCCAGTTAATAATATTGCCTGACTATAACATATAAACTGGTATATTTCTTGATTTTTTACATATCAATCCATCTTTAACTAAAATTTGTTCATCAGTGCGAAGCCGGACGGGTCAGCTAGTTTATTTATATAAGTGACTGTCGCATATATATATATATATATATATAATGAAAATTTTGTCATCACGATAAGTACCGAAATAATACTCGAAATCGAACCAAATTTGGACAGTGGACTGATCTTATAAATATCTTGGATGAGTTCGTTAACCAAGTTGCTCCGACTTTTTGTTTTCAAGTGGCAGCCACTTGAAAATTTCAAACCGACATTGTAAAAAGCATATTTAAAGCAAGATTTGCTTGAATTTTGATGTAAATAGAGGCCACATGAATTTTGATGTAAATAGAGGTCTCCATGAAGTTTATTAATGAAGTTTATCCGCCATTTTTAATAAAGTGGCAAATATTTTAAGTTAAGCGGGACCACTTGAAATCAGGCTACCACTTGAAAATTTAAAATCACTATAACTTCCGAAATAATACTCCAAATCGAACCAAATTTGGACAGTGTCTTAACTTATCTTATAATATCTTAACTGAGTTTATTAACCAAGTTGCTCCGCCATTTTGTTTTCAAGTGGGGACTACTTGAAAATTTCAAATTCAAATTGTAAAAAGCGTATTCCGAATTTGTTTTAAATTTGATGTAAATATAGACCACATAAGGGTCTCAATAATGTTTATTAATGAAATTTATCCGTCATTTTTAATAAAGTGGTAGATATCTTAAGTTAAGCGGGGCCACTTGAAACCACGCTACCACTTGAAAATTTAAAATCACAATAACTTCTGAAATAATACTCTAAATCGAACCAAATTTGGACAGTGTCTTAACCTATCTTATAAATAGTTTAGGTGAATTTGTTAACCAAGTTGCTCCACCATTTTGTTTTCAAGTGGAGACCACTTGAAAATTTTAAATTCAAATTGTAAAAAGCGTATTCCGATTTTTTTTTTTTTTTTTGATGTATACATAGATTATACAAGTGTCTCAAATAACTTTATTAATGAACTTTCCGCCACTTTATTAAAAATGGCGGATATCTTAAGTTAAGCGGGACCACTTGAAATCAGGCCACCACTTGAAAATTTAAAACCATGATAACTTCCGAAATAATACTCCAAATGGAACCAAATTTGAACAGTGTCTTAACTTATCTTATAAATATCTTAGATGAACTTGTTAACCAAGTTGCTCCACCATTTTGTTTTCAAGTGGAGACCACTGAAAATTTCATATTTAAATTGTAAAAAGCGTATTCCGAAATTGTTTGAGTTGTGATCTAAATACAGACCACGTAAGGATCTCAATGAAGTTTATTAATAAACTACATCCGCCATTTTTAATAAAGTGGCAGATATCTTGAGTTAGGCGGGGCCACTTGAAATCAGGCTCCCACTTGAAAATTTAAAATCACGATAACTTCTGAAATAATACTCCAAATCGAACCAAATTTGGACAGTGATATTATCATATAATTATCTTGAGTGTTTTCAATGGGCAACTTGTCCCGACATCTTGCATCTAAGTTCCAGCCACTTGAAATTACACTGCCACTTCAAAATATGCCACACGATAACTTTTAAAGTACTAAACTGATTCAAATAAAAGTTGGATAGTGAACTTATGGTTCAAATATCTAGGATAAGTTCACTTGGTGACTTGATCCGCAATTTTGTTTCCAAGTGGCGGCCACTTGAAAATTTGTCATTATGGTAACTTTAGTAATACAGAATCAATTCGCATCAAATTTGGGTAGTGGATTTATCATTCAAATATCTCACTTAAGTTCGCTGGGTATCTCACTCCACTTTTTTTTACAAGTTGTGCCACCTGAAAAATTCTTATGACGATAATTTTTGAAACACTGATTTAATTTAAACTAGAACTGGACAATGAACTTATCATAAAAATATACTGGATGATTTCGATAGGCAAGTTGTTTTGTCATTTTGTTTCCAAGTTGCAGCCACTTAGACTGCCACTTGAAAATTTGCCATAATAATAACTTTTGAAACACGGCACTGATTTAAACCACAGTTAGACAGTGAACCTATGCTTAAAATATCTTGGATGTGTTTGCTGGGCTTATTCCACTGTATTGTTTCCAAGTGGCGGCCACTTGAAAATTTGTTATCACGGTAATTTTAGAAATACTTAATCAATTCAAATCAAAGTTGAAAATTGGATTTATCATTCAAACAACAAAAATCTAGAAAATTCACGTAACTCGTGAACCAATCACGTTATTGCGTCCATCTTTGGTATATCGATAATAAGTATTTTCTCGCCAAAAGTCGCCAAAAAAGTCGCCATAGTGGAAAAATCGGCAAATTTGGAGCCAAATCTATTGCCTGCGTTACTGGATCTTTTTAATGCGTTTTTAAGGAAAAATTAGGTTATTTTAATGCTAAAACAAAATAGAAATGCAGAAAACTAACATTTTTATCAACTTACTAAGCCTCTTTGAAAGAATTTCTACAAAAAAAATTATTTTCAAATTCGCAACGATATCTTAGATGAGCAACTTTCTCTGCCATTTTGATCGAAGTGGCAGTCACTTAATTTTTCAACATGATGACTTTTGAGATTTTGAATTACTTCGAACTATATATGTACAGTAGACTTATCTCACAAATACATTTCATGTATTTGTCAACTTAACCCACCATTTTGTTTCCAAGCGCCGGCCACTTGAAAATTTTAAATTCACATAAAAATGCATTTATGAACCGATTTGCTTAAAACTCCATATGTGCGTAGCCTACATCAATATTTCTACCAAGTGCATTAATAATTTGTAGCTGCCATTTTGAATCAAAATGACGGCTGCTTGATAAGGAAAAAGAAATCAACCTACCCTTCCGAATAAGCCGAAAGGACTTGTTATTATTATGATCTATGCTCAAAATATTTGAAGTGCAATACATTAATTTAAAGAACATACCACATAGAAAAAAATACTTGTATACCTTATAATTTTCTCTTTTGTTTACTTAATAACATCTCTTACTTAGTTAATTATTTAATGTTCAGAAAGTCGAGTGGAGTCACTCCAGATTTTTTTTATAGAAGAGAGCCTTCCTTATTGTATATTGCTAATATAATTATGGCGCCTAAAGTTTTGATTTTTATTAGAGGATTACAAAAAAAATTAGAATGTTCCATGCTCTGTATCGTGAGAATATTTAATAGCTGAATTAACATCTACCAAGAAAAAAGAATAATGCGTTTAACATTCATTACAATTTTTTTTTCCAACAGTACTTACTTGTTACTCTACCTTCTATTTAATCTTTAATGTATTCTGTAGCAGTGATAAAGTATATTTCCCTTTTATTTATGGAATAATAAGTATCAAGGAAATAATTTTTATAACTTTTAAAGGTTAAACTTTTATAATTGATTTTGTGTAATCCGGTACATTGTATAAAAATTGTATACATACCTTACTAAAATTTTAGTACTGCAAAATCTTTAGATATATAAGGATCCATAACGTATAAAGCTTTTTCTGAATTACAGCTTTTTCATCCATCATGTCCTTCTAGACCTATTTCCTCATCCTTTTCTAATATCATTAATATTTTGATTTTTTTCCTTAATCTTGTTTTATTTTTATCGCTAAAGATCTCAAACAATGAAACTTCAAAATATCTTTCTCATCTTCTAATAAACTAGCCCTTTCCATGTGATCCTACTGATATGCAGAATTCTTGAAGCATCCGTAGAATCTCTTGTCAATATGAACTAACATATATTTGGTCAAACAAAATGCAAATTCAAGTTCCATCTCAAAGAACTTATAGATTATATTCAGAAAAAGAAATCAATAAATCGGTCATTACTAAGCATTGCTGGGAAAATAATCATATTTTCACTTTTTAATTCAGATGAAATCTGCAGGCTTAAATATTTACTTGAATTCGATTTTTTTAAGCTTTTCATATTTATAAAAATCATAAATATTTTGAATTTGATCATGGTTTTAATTTTAAGAGTGCCAAAATTATCTTTCATGCCAAACGCGTTTCCGAACTGGATTTTTTGGAAAATTTAGCTATTTACCTTAATCGTGATAAAATTGTCAATGAAAAATCTGATTCCACTTTGCTGTCTACAGCCTGGAAAAATTTGTTTAATTCAATTAAATAATTTCCTTCATTATGTTTATAACTTAATATTAGTTATATTAAAATAATTCTAATTAAAAAAAAATAATTAATGGATAAATTTTATTAAATTTACTTATTAGTTTAATATTTTAGAAAAAAAAAATTAATTGATTACTCCTTCCCTCCCTCCCCTTTTTGTGGTGTGTGTGTACGTGTGTTCCTCTCTGATTGGTCCTGCCCTGCACGATGCTTCCTGTTGGTTGTTTGTGTTGCTCCTCCCCATCTGGATTTTGCCCTGCTTTCAGTCTTGCTTTTACCTCCAAGGCAGTTGCACGTGTTTGCACCTGATGAAGAAAGGCTACGTCCTTTCGAAACCGGTTGTGCTGATTTAAAATTTATAGTGTGTGAAGAAGTTTTAATTTCTTTCCATAAATATATTGTTTCAATTACGATTTCCTAGTAGCCATTCTGTCTAATTCTTGGGAACGTTATACCAAATTTATTTTTTCTTAATTTTCATTAACAATTTCCATAGCTCAGAATTTCTCAAATTCCAGTTGGCTAATTCCCTCACAATTCCAACAATTCTGTTGGATGACTATGATCGGCTTTAGAATCCGCTGTTTCTGATATTTACTGGCACTAATTTGTTGCTATCCTGCACAATGACAATATTCTACTTGTGCAGTACCGAAACTACAGTAGGTGAATTGTATTATTATTTTCGTACTTTTACTGTCGTATCGATTTACTCTTCTGAATCTGTTCCATGTTAAGTCATGGTTTTATATTCTATAGTTGAATTTCAAATTAATTCTATGAATACTACATGGTGTGTTAAGAATTTTTTTAAGTTTAAATATTAATACTGCGAAGTTATAACAAAATTCAGCGATACATAATAAAAGGAATGGTTTTCAAAGTTTTGCGCATAATGTCGTAGTAAGTCGTTAAGCTTTTTTTACCTATCAATTAAACATCATAAAAATAATCAGGAAAGACTGTTTTCATTTTTGTTTTCTTTAATTCTAAAGCACTAGAACTAGTTTACTATTGATTTTATTATGCAAAGCAGCAATATAGCCCATTGTCAATAAATTTGCTTTTAATTTCTCTGAATTTTTTTAAAGCTGGAAATGGTAATAGTCAATGATTAAAATACTTCGTAAACAAATACCATAAATTTTAAAACCTCACAATAATAGCATGAAATAATAAGTCGAAATAATAGCATGACCCTTCATCTGATTAAAAAAAAAAAAAAAAAAAAAAGTAAGTACGACTGCTGATTAAAAGCGGCAACACACTATTTTATTATTATTATTATTATTATTATTATTATTTTATTTATTTTATTTATTTCATTGCTTTGAGATCTATAGTTAAAGTGACTTTTTTATCCAGTGATCCATATTACATAATTTAACACAAACAATGCACAATTTCTTACATATTTCATACATAAAGGGCACCACAAACATCCATGACTAAACCGGGATTCGAACCCGGAACTCCAGAGGGCAGTTTCCTACCGACTGTGCCATCACGCTGGTGGCAACGAACCTTAGCAATTCAGTATTATTAATAAAAAACATTCTTTCACAAGTGAAAAGCATTTGTTTATTCGTTTTTATCATAAAAATATGATCACTTTTATTAAGCAAAACATTAACATACTCATTTAAATCCTTAACTTTATTATAGTGCCTAATTAATTCATTCTTTAAAATGACATTTTCATTCTCTGAAAATAAACACATTTTAACTACAATAAAGCGACAGAACGAAATTCAAATATCTTAAATCATAGTAAATGCAAGCAGCTTTCCTAGTTAGAGACTTCCTTCATTATTGACTACTTAGCATTCCAGAGTAACGTAATAAGGTACGTCCTGCTAATTACTTAGATTTATCTACTTATTAACAGTCAGAGCATTAAATACCGAAGGCTGGCTACACATTTGATAGTAATTTAGTGAACATATTCAAACGTAAATATTCGTATAAAATAAAATTCTGATTTCTGGTTTTTAATCCTGAAGTGTAATATTTTAATCTCTTAATAAAATTAAAAGAAATTTGTACGTCAAATAATTTCGATAATCGATAAAATCAAATGAATTAAATATATATATATCTTTTACATTTAAATAAATACTAGAATTTAAGAATTTAAACTAATTAAAAATAAAATTGTCTGTTTTATCTATCGCACATTTAAATAATATCACAGGATTCTATGTTATGAAACGATTTGTTTTTAAATATATCAAGATAGTACTTGTTTTTGCATGAAATAATTAATAAGATAAGAATTACTAGATAGTTAAACCTCAAGAATAAAAATTTCAGCAAAATAACTGTTAAAGAAATAGCAATATTTCTATACCTCTTTTTACATTTAGTACCTATTAGTTATTCTTTTATTGAACTCAAAATTTTTATCATTTTCTAGTGCCTCTAACAATAAATAAATTACAGTCTTATTTTCCTTCTAAGCCTAACATTTTTTTCTACGGCTCTTAAATACGAGGGTAACTCTGAAATTTTTGTGACAGTACCAGATGGCAGGGGCTAAAGCAAAATCATTGGTTAAATAAGTAAATTTGAACTCCTCTATAAATGCAGTAATTGCAATTTATGGCAGTAATTGCAATTAAGCTATCATAGAACAAATTTGAAGGAAAGAAAAAGGAGTTGACACGAAAACACATTATTCTGCTTTAATTTTCTATTATTTTAAAGTGGGTTTAAATCAAGAAGAATGCCAACAACATCTACAATTAGCATGTAGAAATAAAGATCTATCTCTTGCCACTGTATTCAGATTGTTTACAGAATTTCTTAGAGGTCGAAGTTCTCTCCTAAATAAGGCACACATGGGAAGACCTTTGTAAAAATCTGTTTATATATATATGCAGTTACTTAATTATGCTGGGCACCCAGTTATTACTAAAATAATAATAAGTGGGGATGACACGCACATACTTTTTCTAACATTAAAACACTTCAAAAAACTAAAGCAGGATTCTTTAAAGATTATCCGAAATCGGCAATTACGAAAAGAAAACAAGCAATTAAAAAAGTAATGCATGCTGTTTTCTTCAGAAGTACAGGACTGGTCAAAGCCATCAATCTGAGGAGATACAAGACGTTTACAGCTAACTGGTACGCCACTAAATGTCTTACAGAAATTCTTCAAAAAATGAATATAAGGGTATTGATGCTTCACCATGATAATGCATCTTCTCATATGACAAAATTAACAGTAGAATTTTTTGAACTGAAACACATGAAAGTGACAGGGCATCCATCGTATTCCCTTGATTTTGCTATGCGTGATTTTTGTCAACATTTTAGTACAAATTTTCATTCTAAAGGTGAGGTCAATGAGGCTATACATATATTTCATTGATTCTAAAGAAAGTGGATGGCTTGAAAGATCTAACATTCGGAAAATTTACCTACGGAAAGTTTATTGATGTTGCGGGGAGGGGGGGGGGAGCAAGTCATAACGCATGCAAATTTGTGTAGTTTCGCGATCAGATGTTTTCTTAAAAAGCTCCGGATATATATATATATACACACTGACACACACACACACGTCTTATATTATTATATATATAGATTTGTAATGCTGTAAAAATTGTTCTAATGTTAAGCTCAATACTTAATTTTCTCACAAAAGAACGCCATTGATGCTATTTTTATTCTATTTTTTCTACGTAATGTTTTTATAAAAATTAATCTGAAATTTTCTATAATAATGTTTTAATAAAGTTAAATAATTTTTATTTAAAATTTACGTGCTAATAAATTGAAACTAAGATTTATTTATTTTAAATACATAAAGATTTAAATAACCGATATTTAATTCCAACATACTAAGTGGCCATATATCAAAAATGCGTATATTTTTTATATTGTAAATAATGTTCTACTTTTTATTCATTTAGCAAGAAAGTTAAATTTCTTTCTTATTTTTAATTACTAACCAACTAACTTTTAAATAATATACTTAAATATTTGCATAAAGCTTTTATAAATGTTTCTTAGTTTTAAAATAGTTAAATATCGTTTCCAGATTTTTTTTCTTTAATTCTTTTAACTGCCGGACAAATTTGTGCGTATTTTTTTAATAGTGCTGTGTGCTGCGAGATAAAAACTTCTGGCTCATATATATCAGTGAAAGTGTTTTCCTGAATTTTGAAGAGTACAACAAAAGCTCTCTCTATCTTCAATGAAATATTGTAAGAAAATGCATAAAGTATTACATAAATATGTAAATTTTTTATTGTTATTATTAAACAGAACAATGTGTATTCCAATAAAAAGTGCATTTAAAGAAAAATCTATCCAGTCAAATTGTTTTTACTTTATAAAGATTTTTAAATATTTTACATTTTTTTTCATAATTCATGTGTATAAAATTTATGAATTTCTTTAAATATCTTGTAAGTATTATAAAAATCCTTTTAAACTTTATTTAGACTAGTAATATTAATCCAGAAATATTCAGTTTTCTTAAAACATAACAATTATAATTTTTAATAAGGCAATTTTTCTATGCATAACATTTTATGAAAGACATTTTTATAGCTAGATTTCACAATTTAAAAAAATGCTGATACCTATTATACTTAAATTTAAAGGTAAATCGATAGATTGACATTAAAAATCAGGTTTTAAACTATATAATTCATAAAATCTAAAGCTATGAAAATTTTGTTCGTTTAAATTTGGCATTAATAAAATCTGAGATTCAATTTTCTACTATACAAAGGTTTGATTTGTGACATTTAATCACTGTACTGAGTTTATGGCAGTAAATATTTTCATATTAGCCAACCGTTCTGATTTTTGGATATTGCTAATTTTTTATGGAAAAATATAAGTTTTTGTCGCAGTTTTCTATGATTAAAAATGAAGTGAAAATTTCTGTTTAAAAAAATATCGATTCACAAAAAACGGAACAGTTAATAGCTATGTATGTTGTTTATCAATAAGTGTAAAAAAAATACGGAAATAGAAATGTAATTGTGTTTTGAAATAATAAAACTTTGATTATTAGAGATATCTAAAAATGGAATTATTTTTCAAATAACGAAACTAGAATAAACTATTTCGAATAAAAACTTTCGAAGAATTGCAAAAGTTTTTTTTTTTTTTTTTTTTTTTTTTTTTGTTCGTTTTAATGGGCTTTGCTATATTTTTGGTTGACATAAACATAAACAGACTTTCATTATTTAATGTCATAAAGACATTTATAATGAAATATGAATTAGTCAAACTAGTGGTGGTGGTCGTGTTCTGTTCAAAATTGTGTATTTGTCAAAAGAGAAACATATGTTCATGAGAAATATTTGAATCTGAATTATATTTACCTAAAGCTCTAGATTATCGGTCGCAAGTCGCCAATTGGCGACCATTACACTGAAAATGGCTACCAAACAATCAAACCCTAGTCACCAAAACTGACGGCCATGTAACATTTTACTTATTTAAAAAAAAAAAAAGCATAGAACTTTTTCGGCAGTTTACAAAATAATAATTTCTGGGATGAATTTTGCATTTGGGAATAAAAAGCAGGTGATATAAAATACATCCTACCGCCCTTCGAGGGATTAAATATATATATTTCTAATATTTTTATGAAATATTTAATTTACTGAATTTAATCTGTTTATTATTATGAATGTATTTTCTGTAATAGAATTTTAATTGCACACTTTATAACATAAATTTAACTTTATTTTAATAAGGGTAGCAGCTTAGAAGCTGCGGGTTAGAATCTTTTTTAAACGCGGAATAATGTTGCATTCGTTTTATAATGTTATTGTGAATAGTGCAATATCAGTTTAACTCCTTTGTTAAATGCAGTGCAATTTATGTGTTTGCCCTTATAGTGATTGAATTCTACCCTCTTTATACTGTTCCAAACGATTGAGATATTTTTACATAAATTCTCAGTCAACGTCAACTCCGTTTTTTGTATCTTCATAGTAAAAAATATTTCTATTAAAGTTTTATAACATGCCTTTGTTGTGTATCGTATTTTTTCTTTTTCTTTTCCATGTTAACTTGTTAATATCACTGACATATACTTACTTTCCTTGTTGCTAGTAGAGTTTTATCTAAAGGTGGCTACCAAAAGGGCAAATGTGGTTATCATTTTTTATGACTTTGGTCGCCAGTGACTAACATTCATAATTGCTAGTCTAGAGCATTATCTTTACCTCTAATGAAACATTTTATGCAAAAAATTTCCATCTTTGTTGAATTAACATATAATAAAAAATAGAGTTATTTCACAGTTTCACTAGAACACCATTTTTTTTATTCCTGGAATACAAAAAAGCGTTAAATTGAGTTTTGTTTTTACGTTTATTTTTCAGAGACATTTACTAAAGAAATAATGTAATATAATCTTTCACAATCTTATTATAGCATATTAAAATTATGTAATCGCAAAGTTAGGGAAGTTGGTTATTTACAATGAATGAAATGTATTACAAATAATAATATACATTGTTATATACATAAAAAGGTATTATTTTGAAGGAATGGTGTATTTCGTTTAAATTAAAAGCTTTTTTTTTTTTTTTTTTTTTTTTTTATGCTTTAACAATGTAACAGCTTCTGAACTTATTTGCTAGTTAGAGCTATTTTATTAAAACATTTAAGTTATTATTAAATCTGTCTGTATTATGTGTACCTATAAGACAGATAATAAATAAAATGTTTTGGACGAAGTCTAAAATATTTTTTTCCAGTAACAGAATCGCACATATACACTTGTAAGTTGCCATAACTGTTAATGTTTTATCAAAAGAAAAATGTATTAGAAATGTCAAAACAGAATATCCCCCAGAAAATTAATGTTTGGGCAAGAATTCCAGGGGATAAATAACGAACCTTCATTTTTTAACTGAAATTTTAGGTATTTTTATACTACAACGCTACAAAACGTGACTGATTTGCAAGACACGTGTTTTAAAAGTTTTATCGAGTTTTCTCAAGATGAGATTATTTTTTATAAAATTAGACTCTTTCAAGAAGACAGCTGCTTATTACAAAACCTGCATCAGATATTATTTCGATTAGAATTATCCAAATTGAAGATTAATTAGAGGGCATAATTTTTTAAATTGATTTTTCTCGCATTAGATCTTGCTCCTTAAAGATGCTATTTCTTAACTCCAAATGAAACTTGTAGTAGATATCATATAATGCCACGAACATTTAACCCCTTAACGCGCGCTGTCCTCGCTGCGAGGACGCAAAATTTAAGATCCAGCTGCAAAAATTCATCCCGGAAATTTTTTAGCAAAAATTTACGTTTATAACATAGTAAAAAAGGCCGGGTTTTTTAACCTTAAAATTTAAAATTTCTTTTAGTTTAATTTAGTTTATGAATTCCGGTGGCAGTATAATTTAAATGATCGGAATTTTCTTGCGCCGCAAAGAGTTAAAGAGTAAATTATAGAATGCTGCAATATCGTCTTCAATTTACATTTACAGCAGCCAAAAATAAATTTCTTCAGTGATATTACTACATCCAAGCGGTGCATGGCATTAAATTTTAGAATATTTTATATTAATTTTATATTGTGTTACATTTTTTTCTTCTTTTTTATGAATCAGTATTACAATTAGGCATGCATTTTCAGAAATATTATAGATAACATCATTTTATTTAAATTACTGTCTTTAGCAGACATTTCAACAGCTTTATATATCCTCGTCACAAAGCTTTATACATTTAAATTTAAAAGTATTAATTTATATTCCTTAGACTTTATTTATTAACTAAACATGGCTCCCTTCTGTTTTTTTTTTTTTTTTTTTTTTTCGAAATGGCTGGTAAACATTTAAATAATCCCCTGCCATGTGTATATTTTTTTTCAGCGAATTTTAATGTGAAAAAAATCAATCAAACTTTTTTATAAGTATACATTTGAAACTTTTATTCAGTTACAGATTTCTTTAAAAACAGCGCAAGAAATGAATTATTTATATTGAAGGTATTTTGCAGCTATATTTATAAAGGTTTTTTAATCTTAACACTTCAAATTTGAAATACATATCACTTTCTCGTGTCTCCAAATATATTTAAGATAAAAACACCAGTACTCGTCACCCTTAAAACCTGCACCAGTGTTCGTCACTCTCACAAAAGAGCGTTAAAATAACCGTTAATTAACATCTATGGATTTGAAAACACTGGCACTAGCTTCCTTAGAACCGAAGAACCTAGCTCGAGCGGATTCAAATCCATAGGTGTTAATTAACGGTTATTTTAACATGTCTTTTGTGAGGGTGACGAGCACTGGTGCCTTTACCTTAGTTTGATAGGATCGCATTTTCTAAAAAATCAAAACACTGAGAAAGAAATTTGAGACGAGGGGGAGAGGGCGATGAGGGGAGCATTATAACTTCTAATGAAGTACGAGACTTTAATTATTACTACATGGATTTAAAATATGAGGTCAAATCAGTAAGTAGGTTACAAGCCGATATGAGGAGTCAGAAATGAGCAGTAATTTTTCCAAATATACCAATAATTGGCGGCATTATCCAATTGTAAGATGTTGATTTCGAATTTATGAGACAACACTTGTACAAAATAAACAGCTACATTAGAAAATGGAGAATGTGCTTGATGAGTGTACACTAGGAAAACAACGTTGTATTGTGCGGTTTTCGTGAGCGAAAGGACTTCCGGAAAAGGATAACCTTAAGGCTTCCTGTCTATGGTAAAAATTGCTTGTCCGGACAAGTAGCCTACAACAATTGGATTCAACAGTTTTCTAAAGCTGTAGACGGAGAACGAAACAGACCTCCTGTTGACATTGAGACAGAAGAAATAGTGCGAAATTTAAGAGCTGACAAGCAAGAAACAATAGACAGTATGGAAAATGCAATAGGGTGTTCACATGGGCAAGTGATGCGACTGATGAAGATGGTGAATGTGAGGTACAGAGATGGCTGAGACAGCAGTCCAAATATTTTTAGGCAGCAGATATTGGAGCAC
The DNA here is from genome assembly GCA_963930645.1 of Salticus scenicus. Taxonomy (NCBI): domain Eukaryota; kingdom Metazoa; phylum Arthropoda; class Arachnida; order Araneae; family Salticidae; genus Salticus; species Salticus scenicus. The sequence goes on along the minus strand of OZ005652.1, from coordinate 337,691,838 downwards.
TAATAAAGAGATGGCACAAAAGTGTCGATGTAAATGGCAATTATGTAAAACAAATAAATATTCTTTTCAAGTATGCTTCTTGGTTTCTCTTTTTAACACTTTCCTACAAAGTTGAAAAGTGTTTATAACTCCTGTCTGTCTATCTGTCCAAGCTCTAATTTTTTCAAATATTTTTGAATTTCCTTGAAATCGGTATATATTATTCATGCTTACTATAGAATACTCCCTATTTAAAATGGAGTAAATACCACCACTGGCTTATTCACATGAACACTTCAAAGAATTCCGAAGCATTGCATTCCATAGGAGGTATTTCTATAAACCATATTTTGGTGCTTTTTTTTGCACAAATCACAATGAAATTGACATTTATTTTTCATATGAATAAATTGTGTTTTCTTTACAATACAGTATGGTTAGCATCATGATTTATCAGGCCACTCAAAAATATTCACATTCAATAAGAGCTGTAAATGAAATTGCTACAATTGCATTATCATTTTTATTATGCGTTTTTAAAACATTTTAAAAATGTCTAAGGTTAATTACGATTTTAATTTGTCTATCTGTCTGTTTTTCTGCCCCTCTGTCAATTTAGCCTTCAGGCCGTACTAACGTACGTAAATATTTTCAGAATTTCCTCGAAAGTTTTATGTGATATTCAAGTTTACTATGGCATATTCTGTATTTTAAATGGTATACATAGCACAGTTGGTTTGTGTACATAGATACTCAAATAATGCCAATATATTGCGTCTTATGAGAGGCATTTTTATAAATAATATTAAAATAAATTTGTACTGCAAAAATTACAATTAGATTCACATTTATTAGTCATATGCAAAACAAATGTTTTCTATAGAATATGGTATGGTTAGAATTAATATTTACAGGGCTACTTCAGATACATTAAGGACGCAACTGTAAATTGCTGCAATTACATTTTCGACTGTGTTAAGCATTTCTAACGCTTTCCAACAATGTTTAAGAGTGATTGATTACAAATTCAATTCATTTATTTGTCTATCTTTCTTCCATTCTATCTATCTGTTGATCACGTAGGATAAATTGAATTTTAAACAATGCATCGAGTATCTACAGTTGGAAAGTGTTAATAATCTATGCGATCTGCATGATTTTTCATTCTTGTTTCATTGTCTGCTGTAACCTACTTACTCTCGTAATAAATAAATAAAAGACTTAAAGTCTTTTATTTATTTATTAAGAGATTTAAAGACTTAAGAGACCTAAAGTCAACTTATGTAATACACTTTGTATGTAATAAAGTACAAAATTCCGCCAATACAGATAAATTATTTCGCTTTACTTTAGAATATATACACATAGCCCCCAGCGAACGAAATCTTGCCTTGGTGCTCAACGGTAAAAAAGGTGTTCCTTGCAAAGTTTTCTTTACAGTTATGAGCTTTTCTTTTATCTTTTTTCCCTAATTAATTTGTCATAAAATGAGTTTAATTAGTCATCGTGAATTTATCCCCTCATTGCTTGTTTGCTTCTTTTGTTTTGGTTCAATTTCGTAAACATATCAAATATTGAAATGAAGCTCAATATCTAGGGATAAAGTTAAGTTAAGTTTGAAGTGAAAGTAAATTAATTAAAAAATATAATAATTAAAATTAGTAGAATTAATCGTTTAAAAAATTGAACTAAAAGTCGTCATACGTTTATTTAATCTGGTGAAATTTATTTCAAGATTGTCTATGTGGTATTAAGTGGCATTAAATCTTCTGTTACTCTGGCTATTGCTGCCTTTTAAAAATTAATATACTATATATATGTTTATATATATGTTTATATATACATATATATATATATATATATATATACATATATATATATATATATATATATATATATATATATATATATATATATATATATATATATATATATATTAATTGTACATGTAAAATGCAAATGCAAAACATAATAAAATTTAGCATATAAGTGACACATTTTTAATGACAATGTCATCCAAAACATTATATAAATAAAGGCATGGTTAGTAAATTAAAGATGGATTAAAATACTCACGCTGTAGTGACAGATTAAACTCACACATGTCAGTCATTTTATTAATAAAACCAATGAAAGCAATATATATATATATATATATCTTAATATATATAAATCTCGTGTCACAATGTTTGTCCTCAATGGACTCCTAAACCACTTAACCGATTATAATAAAATTCGCACACCATGTGCAGTTCGATCCAACTTGAGAGATAGGATAGTTTAAATCTCAAATTATAGTCGCAATTTTAATTTATTACTAATTATTTGTTATAATTTCAATATTTCATTATTTCAATTTCTAATTATGATTAAATTATTTTGAATACATCATTCGAAAGATATTTTAAAGTTCTTTTAAATTATCGAAAGTTTTCACAAGATTTACACGTTTTGAGGTGTCCTGAATCAGTTTTCTTTTATATCTCAGAAATTAATTTAAAAAAATTTCATAAGTAATACATCATTTGAAAGCTTTGTTGACTTGATACACATTTTAAAGTACTTTTACATTATCGAAAATGGAATTCGAGATTTCACCCGATTTACACGTTTTGAGGTGTCCTGATTAGGTTTTTTTTTTTTATCTCAGCTACTAATTAAAATAATTTTATAAGTAATAGATCATTAGAAAGCTTTTTTTGATTTGGAATCGAACAGTGGATTACAGAAATTTCTACCGCCAGATGGCGCTGTAATACATTCAAATTTCAATATTTCAATTTCTAATTATTTTTAATGCATCATTCGAAAGATATTTTAAAGTTCTTTTATATTATCGACAGTTTTCACCAGATTTACACGTTTTGAGGTCTCCTGAATTAGTTTTCTTTTGTATCTCAGCTACTAATTAAAATAATTTCGTAAGTAATACATCATTAGAAAGCTTTTCGAACAGTGGAATACAGAAATTTGTACCGCCAGATGGCGCTGTAATATTTTAAAATTTCAATATTTCAATTTCTAATTATGATTAAATTATTTTTAATACAGCATTCGAAAGATATTTTAAAGTTCTTTTAAATTATTGAAAGTTTTCACCAGATTTACACGTTTTGAGGTGCCCTGAATCAGTTTTTTTTTTGTATCTCAATTATTAATTAAAAAAATTCATAAGTAATACATCATTTGAAAGCTTATTTTAGTTGATACACATTTTAAAGTACTTTTGCATTATCGAAAATAGAATTCGAGATTTCACCCGATTTACACGTTTTGAGGTGTCCTGATTAGGTTTTCTTTTGTATCTCATCTACTAATTAAAATAATTTCATGAGTAATACATCATTTGAAAGCTTTGTTGATCTGGAATGGAACAATAGATTACAGAAATTTCTACCGCCAGATGGCGCTGTAATATTTTTAATTTCAATATTTCATATTCTAATTATGATTAAATTATTTTTAATACATCGTTCGAAAGATATTTTAAAGTTCTTTTACATTATCGAAAGTGGAATTCGAGATTTCACCTGATTTACAATTTAAAGTGTCCTGATCAGGTTTTCTTTTGCATCTCAGCTAATTGAGTAAGACCGTTCAAAATTGGTATATGCAAGTTAATTAGGAGGGGCTGGAACGGTGGGGAAGGAATAGGCGCGCAGCGCGCATGGGTTTGGGACCCGGTGCGAGTTTTTACCCGATGATAAAAGATTTTTTTTAAATTTAATTTTCTTAATAAAAGTTTGAGTTGAGAAGGAATATGCGTGTACAGCGCACGTATATCCTCAAACGTGCGCGTGCAGCGCGCATGGGTCTGCGCTGCCGAAGGCAGTGGCGTCCCGGTGTGAGTTTTTACCCGATGCTAAATGATATATTTTTTAATTCCTTTTCTTGAGAATGAAAGTTTATGAGTAATAACATGGAATTTTGAGAAGTCATAAGGATGGTGAAGGAATACTTGCGCGCAGTGCACGGGTCTACGCTGCCGAAGGCAGTGGGGACCCGGTGCGACATTTTTCCTGATCAGATTTTTTTTTTCTTTTTTTTATCACATGATAAAAATTAATGCAATTTTGAGAATTCATTAATTATTGTGATTCATTTAAAAATAGTGACCAGCGAAGCGGGCGTAGCCTGCTAGTATATATATATATATATATATATATACATTGTCATGCAACCAACCACTCCTAAGTTTATTTTATGCAACCAACCAACCTTGGAAGCCGCCGTGAGCGGGAGAAGGTATTTTCGCATCGAGAAAGACTTTGGCCTTCGGCCTGAAACGTAGGGTGCAATTGGCGCGCCCGAGTAACGGATTTATTCCGTTGGTTTATTCTTATTATTACATGAGTACATGGGTACTCATATGTATATAAATTTATCACTGTATATATTCATCTTCATGTTTGATTTAATATTAATTAATTAAAGAGTAAAATTTAATACAAGAGAAATTTTCTGTTCTCAAGTGTCAACACTTAGTTATATCACAGCACGCTCTCTTACGAGAACCAGAGTATAGTGTTCTCAGAAAGGATAATATAAATTCCATGGACGCAATATATAAAGGTGAGAAATTCATGTTATTTTATGATGATAGGATAGAAATTAACATTTTAAATAGCAATGTTTAAAAGTGTTACGAAGGCCGATCTACTTGCCGTTTTGCAAGACATAGACGAACAAGCTGACTCTAATTTAAAGGTAGTGGAATTAAAAGATTTATTGTTAAAATCTAAAGAATACATTAAAGATAAAGAATTTGTGAGTGAATTTTTAGCAACCACAGTTGCGCAAAGAAAGGAATCGGAAGAAATAAATCGTTTGAGTTTGTTAAAGCAAACCGAAAGTAACGATGATGTGTTGCATAATTCTAGTAACTCAGAAAATATATTATCATTAGATAAGCTTTTGAAAGCTATATTAACTTTGGTAATACCAGTACCTAAAAAGAATGAACCATGGAATCTTTTTTTCGATTCCATTGAAAGAGCTTTTAAGCATAAAAGTGTACCTAAAGAATATAAATCGGAGATTTTACTGAAAGTAATTGGCGATAAAGCCGCGAATATTCTGATTTATGTAAGCGAAGAGGAATTAAAGAACTATGAGAAAATTAAGTCATTAATTCTAAAAGAATATGAACCATCCCCTTTCATTTGTTTAGAAAATTTTAAGAAAGCTACAAGAATATCTGGGGAGACACACCAGCAGTTTGCTTCTCGTTTAAGGTCCAGTTGGCTCCATTATTGTAAAATTCGAAATGTAAATGATTTTGAGTCGTTAGTAGATTTGATTATATCTGATAAAATATTTGAAAATCTAGATAAGGATCTGGCAATGCATGCTGCAGTCACACAGGGTGAAGATTGGTTACGCCCAGAACAATTAGCTAAGACATGCGATATATATTTCACTGCTAAAGGTAGATCATTTGATGAAACAAAATATGAAAAACGCGTCTATCGTGAAACAGTCACAGAAAACCATAAAAAATACGTCCCACCTCCATTGAGAAAATATTCTTCTAATAATGAGAGTAAATATTCTTTTAAGCGGGAGTGTTATATTTGCTCTGATATTTCTCATGTAGCTAAAGATTGTCCGAATCGTAGAAACAGATCCGATAAAATTAACAAACAGAATTGCTCGAACTTTTGCATAAGCATGTACCATTATTTTCGGGTAAAGTTCAAGTTGCTAATGTTGGAGAACATAAAATTCGTCTAATGCTAGGTACTGAAAGAAAAAAGCCTTATGTGTATAGAATACCCGAATCACTTAAACCTGAAGTTGACATACAAATAGAAGAATTAGAAAGCTTAGGTCCTATTGAGCCGAGTGAAGCCGAAATAGCTTATTCAGTAGTGTGCGTAGCTAAGAAGGATGGAAGTGTACGATTATGTATCGATTTTCGTTTGCTCAATTCGGTAACCAAACCTTTTGATTACCCTATGGAGAACATTACAGACTTAAATAATGAAGTCGGTCGTGCACATGTTATTACTTGTTTAGATGTGTTAAAAGGATATTGGGAAATTCCCTTAGAAGAAAAAAGTCGTAATTTTACGTCTTTCAAGACACACCGTTCTCAATATCGCTGGAAGGTAATGCCCTTCGGATTACGAAATGCGGCTGCAAGTTTTCAGAAAATAATGAATAAAGCTCTGAATGAACATCGCGAATATTGCAAAGCATATCTCGATGATATCGCGATTTTTTCTAATGATTGGAAATCACATCTTATACATTTAGATGCAATTTTAACTAAGCTAACTGAATTAAAATTTACCGTAAATGTTAAAAAATGTGTATTGTGCAGATCAGAGATTAAATATCTAGGCCATGTAACAGGATCTGGACGACATCAACCTGATCCTGAAAAGTTACTTGCTATTGAAAATATTGAATCGCCGAAAACTAAAACAGCTTTAAAAAGCGCTCTTGGTCTTTTTAACTTTTATAGAAGTTACATTAAAGGCTATGCTGAAATTGCCAAACCGTTAAACGATTTAACTAAAAAGAAGGTTCCGGAAAATTTACCGTGGACACAGACGGAAGAAATAGCATTTCGACAACTTAAAGAAATGTTGTGCGAAGCTCCTAAGCTTTATACTCCAGATCCAAATAAACCCTTTACCATTCAATGTGATGCCAGTTCCTATGGTGTCGGTGCGTGTCTTTCGCAAAGAGATAATGAAGGTAATCTACGTCCAATTAGTTTTATTAGTCAGAAGCTCACTAATGTACAGTGTAATTGGTCTACTATAGAACGTGAGGCCTATGCTGTAGTATGGTCTATAAAGAAATTTGAAAATTATGTTTTCGGAACTCGTATTGAGATTATAACGGACCATAATCCTCTTGTTTATTTACAAAAAACTGCACCTCAATCTGCTAGACTGCAAAGATGGGCACTATCTTTACAAAGATATGATATTTACATATCGCATTCCCCTGGTGCAAAACTGAAAAACGCTGATGGATTGTCGAGACTATGCCAATAATAAGTTTTGCTATTTACAAATAACTTTGGTTCTATTTAGTAATTTAGTTTTTTTGTGTGAGTTTAGTATTATAAATATTTGTTCCGGTATTATATCAAGACTTCTTTACATCTGTTGTGAATTGTCTATTTTATTTTTGCATTTATTTCTTGTGTTAAAATATCTATGCTTGTTCCGGTATTGTACCAAGACTTCTGTACATCTGTTGTCAAGTATTTATTTGGCATTGCTTTTATTTTCATGTGTTTAAATATTTATGTGTCAGTTGGTTGCTAATAATTATCAGATGGGCGTATCTCAATCTTAGTTGGGGGGTGTCATGCAACCAACCACTCCTAAGTTTATTTTATGCAACCAACCAACCTTGGAAGCCGCCGTGAGCGGGAGAAGGTATTTTCGCATCGAGAAAGACTTTGGCCTTCGGCCTGAAACGTAGGGTGCAATTGGCGCGCCCGAGTAACGGATTTATTCCGTTGGTTTATTCTTATTATTACATGAGTACATGGGTACTCATATGTATATAAATTTATCACTGTATATATTCATCTTCATGTTTGATTTAATATTAATTAATTAAAGAGTAAAATTTAATACAAGAGAAATTTTCTGTTCTCAAGTGTCAACACTTAGTTATATCACATACATATTAATCAGATACCTTTAATATTTAAGAGAAACCTAACAAATTTAATAAGAAGTTGAAATGCTAAAAAAATTTCAAGAACTTTTCTCAGGAGACATACGATCCTCCGTATAACTTAATATCGCAAGATTTCAAAAATTATATAGCTGTTTAAATCAAAAAATTACAGTATATATTCTACCTTGATACAATATAAAATTGAACAATTCATAGATAAACTTTTTTTAGTTCCCCATCATACTATAGGTATGGGGAACTTAGGTAACGCTTATACACGTTTTCAGGTGTGAGGAATCCGAAAATGACAAAATTTGTATGGTGTCTGTCTGTAGGGTGTCTGTCAGTGCGTTAGTCTGTTAGTGGGTTAGTGTGTTAGTCCGTTAGTTTGTTAGTCTGTGTACACGATATCTCAAGAACAAATTGTCACAGAGAGGTCAGATCAGTTTTCAAATATTACTTTCGACACTGGCAAGAACCCTATTCATTTGCAGCATTCAAATTTGAAAACTTCAGCAGTTATTCGAAATTTAAGATTTTCTTAACATGGGAGAATAGGACAAAAATTCACTTAAACGTGCATTAAATGAAAACTTTTTACTGTAAAAATGTCAGACCAGTTTTAAAATATCAGTTTTGATGCCGGAATGAACATCAGTAACTATAAATATGCTACTTTGAAAATTTCGCAAGTTATTGGAGAAGTTAAGAATTTCTTAACACGGCAGTATAGGGCAAAATTTCACATAAACGTCAATTTTGAGAGAGATTTTCATCGTAAAAATGTCAGACTACTTTTGAAATATTATTATGACACTGGCATGAATATTAATGACTATGAATTTTCCAATATAAAAATTTCGTAAGTTATTGGAAATTTACGAATTTCTTAACAGGGCAGAATAGAGCAAAATTTCACATACACGTGAAACTTGAGGGATATTTTCATCGTAAAGATGCCAAACCACTTTCGAAATATTACTTAGGATACTGGCATAAATATCATAGACTATGATTTTTCCAATTTAAAAAATTCGTAAGTTATTTGGAATTTACGATTTACTTAACATGTCAGAATAAGGCAAAATTGAGCATAAACTTCCATTTTGAGGATCATAAATACAGTAGACAACTTCAAAATTTTTATGATATTTGTTTGAACATGATTGAATACAAATATTCTAATAGGAAAATTTCGTAAATTATTCGTAATTTGCGATTTTATCGACATAGCGAAATTGTAAATTTTTCATATAAATATGAATTTTGAGGATTATTGCATTGGAAATAGTAGCATGAAAACTAAACAACGGAACTGACCCTGATAAAATAAATTAATAGATTAGAATAAGATAAATATATCGAAATGAACGGTGGATAGCCTATTATGTGGGGATTTCATTCTGTCACTGTATCAAGCTTTGGTCAAATTCATTTCTTTTAACATGACTATAAAATGTCTCGCACTAGAAATTTATGAGAACATAAATATGATGGGGAACTGAGCAGAGTCCACCTATGCCAACTAGTTTTTAATTACACTTCTGTGAAAGTTAATTACACTGTAAATAAATAGGAATTTTTTCGATAATTATTTCTTTCATTAATTTTCTTTGTATCTGATATAATAACAGCTATTTATTTTCTTTATACACTTATCCTCATACTCATTGTACAAAACTTCTTCACTTAAATCATAATGCATGATTTTAAATGTAATCTTATACTAGATGCACATTTTTGAAAGAAAAAGTCTTCTTTCAAGGTATCATTTTTTATTTTTTGTTTGTTTATTTAAGGTTATTAAATGTAAATCAATGCTCAGTTTTTCTTTTAAACCAAGAACAATTTATTATTTGAAAAACCTTCAAAATGTGATCCTTTTGCATGAATTCTTTTAAAACCGAAACACGCAGCGTATTGTAAATTCATCTCATAAAAGTTCAGAATATAAAAATTACTTAAAAGTTTAATTAGGAAAAATTTTGTTTGAAAGTTTATAATTATAATAATAATTATAGTTTGTTAGAAACATAAAATTAATTATATTGATGATTTAAAATATTTTTATCAATTTTAAATTTTTGTGATATGTAAAATCTCCAAAAACCATTTTCTTTTAATTCAAGAGTGCTAATTTTTACAACTTTAGTTTTTTTTCTCTCCAACCAGCATTTTTAAGTAAACACTAATTGGTATCAACTTAATGAAATATAAAAGAAACGTTATAGTTAATATAAATTCATAATATGACTAAAATGTTTGTCATTAAAATTTTTAAACAATTAAGAATCACATTCGAGCATTAAACAACGAAATAATTTGGGGAAAGCATCAGAAAACTGATTTTAAATGCTGAAGAATATGAAAATCTCTTATTATGTTATTCAAGTCCCGTTTCGGTATATTTTATTTTTACACTTAAGAAAAAGAATTAAAAAAAATTTTGTGTGTTTCATTTATTTGATATGAGAGGTAAAAAGGAATTAATACCCTGAAATAAAAATCATGATATTTTTCAAGATAAATAAATTAATTTTTGTGTGTATTTTAATGCTGCAGCGAACATTTTTGTTCTTTTAAAAAAAGACACGTGTTCATACATGCATACATATACATGTGTATGTACAAGGTGACGATAATTAAACTCACAGTACTCACAATGTTCTCTAGCGCGATCTTATTGAAAGAATAGCGTCAAACTTTATAGGAATATTAATACATTGTCGTCGGGATATTTTCTATTTTGAACAGTAAGCTCCGCCTTTTGGCGCTCCTCTAAAACGTTATATTATTTATTAAAAGGATTTTAGTATTCATGATTAATTTATTCAAATTTTATTCTTGGTGACTGATTCTGTGAATGTCACTGGCATATATATATACACCAGCATCATAAAAAGTGATAAATCTGGACGCGTAAAATCGTTTCTCTCTTTTTTTTTTTTTTTTTTTTTTTTTTTTTCTAAAGTAAAGTATTGTTTTAGAGGAACGCCTGAAGGCGGGGCTCTTCTTTCATGAAAAACGTAATTCTACGTGACCCGCAAGCAAAGTGCTTTAAATAAGTCGAGGGATGATGAAGGATTCCGAAAAGAAAAATCCCAAAAGTCACCGTTAGAGGAATATGTAGCGACGTTTTTCTAAGAGAAGCTTTTGTCGGAATTTATACTTTAAATTAACGATTGTGCACTTTTAAAGTGCTACATTTGCCCTCATTTATTATTTTGAAATTGGAGACACTGCGCTAATTTGTCCCTACCTTTTTCTCTTTTAAAACTCTCTTTTCTATTACGCAGTGCCATCAACCTGTTGCCCTGATGATGACTTTTGAAACTTTTTTTTTCCCCGCCTTGTGTAATCTTCCTACAAATCTGACGCTATCCTTGAAATTAAGTCACACAACACTGTGAGCAGTGTAAGATTAATTATAGCTGTCCTATATATATATATATATATATATTATAATTAATGATTTTTTCTCTGTTGTTCCGAATTCTAACATACATTTTACTATTAGTTTGAATTTAATATATGAAAACAGATTTAGATATACAGTAAACTCCCGATTATCCGCGGTGAACGGGGAATAGACAACCGCGGATAATCGAATCAGCGGATAATCCGCAAAATGATCAAAAAGGGGATATAAATCAACACATAAAGCCTTTTGAGCAATACCATTTAATTAACAGTTAAATATGGCCTACATATACAATTTAACATACTAATAAAAATTTCTACTTACATTTTGCTTTATTTTTTAACAAAAAAATCGGTCAAGCATATTTGTTTTTTTTGTACAAAAACACTTTTTCTTAATTTGCGATTGCAGTTTCTTTATCAACATTTTGTCACAAAGTGATACATTGTCCTGTTCCTCGAGTTGTTTTATAAGTCCATCTGCATATGCTAAAGCTGCGTCATGGCTCATCCTCTGCTGAGTTTTATCTCCTTCTTCCCCTTCGTCTTCACTATCTTCTGAAACTGGGTCTAATGCTTGGCCCACAATTTGTTCATCTGTAAGGTGTTCAATACCTGGATCATTGGCTTCACAATTAATCTACTCTTCAATGTTTCCTTCATTGACTTTTTCTCCTCCAGTAACAGATTTAGCTAAATTTGCCAAATCATGAGCAGAAATTTCTTCCTCCTTTATAAACTCTACCAAAGTATTTTCCACATTTGATAAAATTTTTCTCCAAGACCTTACTAATGTAGACTGCTTAACTGCCTCCCAAGCAGTGTGTATGCCATAAATGCTGTCAAGAATCGTGTAATATCTCCAAAAGCCTTGAAGGTCATTACTCTCTTCGACCTTTTTTTGTAATAAGTTTGTTCTGTATTTTTAAATTCCCTTTTAAATTCAAGCCCTTGAGGACCGCGGATAATCCGACCGCCGATAATCGGGAGTCTACTGTATTTACGAACCATTCAATATTTAGTATTGTTTTGTATAAATTCAAATTCAGTATGATACATATATACATAGAAAACATTAGTTTATAGCGTTACACAACTTGTTTGATTTATCAAGATTCAGACTTTTTTAGAATTAAGTATTACGAATTCTGTAATCTATTTACGAAACAGTAAAATGAAAACCTAGTGTCATTTTAGTAGTATGATTCCCATGAACTTATTTTTACCAACATGTGGTTGAGGTTTATTTATTCTCCAAGATGGCGATTTAGGTAATATGGAATACCAAATATTACACACTAAGGGACAAAAAAAAAAAAAAAAAAAAAAAAAAAAAACGCACTGCAGAAAAATTGACACCTTTTTATTTGTAATAACTTCAAAACTAACGGTTGAAACAAAAAAAAAAAAAAAAACTGTTATATTTGCATAATACCAAAGAGGTGAAATGATATCTATGTATATTTTCGATTTACTAATTCACTTTATTACACTCTAGAAAGTACTTAATAAAAATCTACATAGAACTTTCTTTTAAAACGTAATATAATAAACATATACTTTGTATTCTATTATGATTTATTATATGAAATAAACAAGTTATAGTTTAATATAGGAAATAAAACTATTTATTTGTTAGATCTAAATAATTTCGTAATAAAAATATGTATTCTGAATCGGGTTAATTCCACCTTTATATTGAATTACTGCTTTAATGCGCAATGGCATAGTATTATAGAGTGTTTTAATATAAATCTCAGAAATTTTACTGTGCTAAATACCATAAATATTTTTTCTAGTTCTTGCAGAGTTGTAGGCTGCAAATTTTGAATCCTCCTACCTCTCCCCCCACCTTTTTCTAGACTAAATATTTTCAAACTGATTGAGATTTTTTTTTTTTTTTTTTTTTTTTTCCTGGTATGGTAAAGAAGAAATTCTACGATATTGTTTGTGGGATTCAACTTAAAAGTAAAACAAAAATATGATTATTTACAGAATTATAGGTTCTCACGGGAATTATAGGTAATTTCAACAATTTGAATTAAACAAACGTACCACAGACGTCCTTTAGCAAGGTGCATTGTCATCTTGAAATGCTGTTTGCGGAAAAGTCTGAGATACCTTCAAAATAGTCAGTCAGGGGTCACTTTTATAATGGCGGTGTTTTATTGCGAGTTAATTGATCACTTGAGCATAAAAATTTGCCCGACTCCTCGAAATGTTACGCACCTCCGTACCATAACATACGGAGAATGTGTCACTGTTTCAAGAGTGCGAGTGCAATTTTCAATAAGTCTGTTACATTTTCATCGTCCTATTAGCTTTTTTAATCAGCTCGAAATAAATTAAGCTTGACTCATTTGGAAAAACCAGTTCAGCCCCCCCTGTTTTTTTTTTTTTTTTGTTGTTGTTGTTTTGTTTTGTTTTTTTGTTTTTTTTTTTTTTTTTTTTTTTTTTACTTTTGAGCAACTGAAGTCTTTTTTTTTTTCTTTTTTTTTTTTATTATTTTCCTTAATAATGGCTTTTTTTGCAGATCTTCTGGTTTTTAACCTGCTTTGTTCAATTGTTCTCGCACTGTTTTTGAAGAAAGTATTTTGCTATACGCTTTTTTTTTAAATCTTTTCTAAGTTCTGATCATGATACAAATTGATTTTTTAAACATTGGCTTTCTAACTTGCGGTTATCTCACTTGAATGAGCAACGTGGCCGCCTATAGCCAATTTTCCAGCTTAAACAGCCAAAATAATTTATATTTTCCTGAAAACCCTCATATTTTTTTTTTTCATTCTAAAATTAATACTTTTTGTGGCACCGTTTATTGCCTTATCCTTGCCATTTTTTAAATACTTTCTAAAATTACAATTTTCCTGACAGTTGCATTTTGTTTTTAACACTGAGCTTAATCCTAAAGTGTACAGGAGAGCGAAGAAATAAAATCTGTTCGTAAATTTGCTTTTTAAAGGATAAAATTTGTGGTTGCAGTAAGAGAAAAGAAAAATATCCAAGTGCGGCTTTTTTTTTTTTCTTGTCCCATAGTATATGAAGATTTTTTTAATTTGAATGTTAATAAGTGTTTCAGTACCGTTTATTTTCAATAATAATTTTCAAATAAAATGTTTATATTACAATTATTCATGAATTTCTGTAAAAACACTACCCTACTTCATGTTGTCCTTTAAAGAAATGGGCATACCATTTATTTCTCTTCATAACTATTCCATATTACGCACTTGGTCAAACATGAAAACTGTTTTTTGGAACAAAATACATTAAAATACATTAAAAACATTTAACAGTTTGCAATAGGGGAATCCACAATGATTTAAAATTTTTCAATTTATTATCGTGAATTGGAATGAAATGGTTTTCAAATTCACCTACTTTCCCCTATGTCAAATATTATATTAAACAATTTAATGCTTTACCAACGTGACCTACACCAAGTGTAATTACCACTCCAAGTAACTAAAAACTTGTTGTAAAGTTGATTTTTTTTTTCTTTTTTTTTTTTTTCAAAGTAAAATTGATGGGAGAAATGTCACAAAAGTAATTCTGAAAGCAAAAAAATGTGAAAAATCTCTTGCATTAAAATATCACATCACGTTCGTGCGATAGTTTATACTCACTCAGAAAGAAATTTGTTTCTAAAATTATTTCTTATACTTAATCTTCTTCCCTGTACATTTATTGCGAAATATCATTTTAAAACAGTAACTGTGAGGAACTTTTTAATTATCAGTCATGTTGAGAACAAGAAAAAAAAAATTTTTTGAAATATATTTCTATTAAATTCCTTTTGGTTTACAAAGTATATAATATCAACAACATTTTATTTTCTCGGTCAAAATTATTCACCCATTAATAATAATACTTTTCGTGGAATTTGTTTCAAATAATAAATTAAGATTTTACATTTATTGTAAAAATTCACTTGTATTTTCTCCGCGTTCCGCAGTACATTTGGAGTTATTTTAAATCCGATTATAACGGAAATTTCAATTAAATTAATCATGTATCTTTTGAAAAAATTCATGTTAAATGGAAAGAGTTTTTTTTTTTTTTTTTTCCAAGTTCAAGTTGTATTGGTACAACAAAAATATTGATAACAACGTAAGGATTATGTTTATTTAATTAAGCTCAGTTTTTTCATAAGTTTAATCTTACAAAGTATAACTCATTTCAATGAAAAAAAATTCTAATATCTCGTATATATTATTTCTAATTACGGTTTTACGTAAATTGAGAAATTGAGATAAAAATTCTGCTGTTTTAGTTAAATATTAATAAAATAATATATTTAAGGGCCCTCTTCACTCACCGTTGCCGGAAGTGGCAGCTAAATGTTATTCTATGGGAAATTCTTCTTTACAAATAACTCATTAACTAATACATATTTTTAAATTCTGTTTTCACATTCTGGAAATTCCCAACTGTTAAATTGACGGACCTTTCTTAAAAAATTATTTTTTTAATTTTTTATATTTTATTTTGAAGCTAGAAAATACGAATTTTCAATATGTGAATTTTTTTCATTTTGCAATTTCAAAATAAAATATTAAAAATTAAGAAAATACATTTTTAAAAAAGGTCCATCAGTTTAACAGTTGGGAATTTTCTGAATGTGAAAATAGAATTTAAAAATATGTATTAGTTAATGAGTTATTTGTAAAGAAAATTTCCCCATAGAATAACATTGGCTGGACCTTCCGGCGACGGTAAGTGAAGAGGGGGGATAGTACCTTTTGAGCCATTATAACATATCTTTTACCATTCTTCATAAGTCAATGCGTATGTGTTAAGTGTTTTTTTTTTTTTTTTTTTACAATATCTATAGTATAAAGTGCTACACAAAAATAAAAACTATTCCTTTCACTCACCTCCAGTTCACCACATGATATTTTCTTAAATATACATGCTAGAAATCCAACTTTTACATCAAAGTAAAGCTACATCAAATCTTTATTCTGCAAACCTCACAGTTTATGGATATATAATATTTCAGATTTTTTTTTTTTTTTTTTTTTTTTTTCTAAGAAAAAGAACACTTAATACTGTTTTGTGAAATAAATCCTTGTCGAATGATGTTCTTAGTCAGTCTAAGAACATGAATCGACAAGGATTTATCTTACAAAGCAGTATTAAGTGTACTTTTTTCACGTAGGAATTATTGCTAGCACTCGAATAATTTTGCTGCCGACTGTACAGACGATAATGAATCTTAAATGACATTTATTTATTTTAATCAGAATATCGTTAAATTTTAGAAAATAAATACTTGTAAATATATGTTTATATTAATTTGCAGATTATACATATGTGTGTGTAGAATTTAATATCGTTCCACACTAATTTACTACATTTTAGTTATAAACATACATATTTGAAAAAAAAATAGGGAATTCTTTCAACAGAAAAAGACGGGAGAAGAGTAATATTTAATAAACTTTATCGAAGCATTTCGGCTGCAGCTTTAGGACACAAAAAATTTATGATGTTTCTGCTTTTTTAGCCGATTACAATAGATTTACATGACATCCTCATATGACGCATAGTTTTTGTACAATGAAATATCCTTTTGCGTTACCAAATAAGGTAATTTATGTATGGCTAAGTGTGTTTTATTTCATTACTCATTTCATTTCGATTTCATGTTTGAATGTGCAAGTTAATTCTGGTTCTATGAATATTTAACTAACTGGAATTGGTATTCAAATAAATAAATCAACATTTTTTTTTTAGACTGACACCATTCAGAGCCACCAGTAGCTCGATCTAACAACCGAAATGACACAAACCTTGGTATGGAGACTAATGTTGACATGGGAAATAATTTGGACTTTATGTTGCACACGTTGAGCGTAGCGCGTGATACGTATACTATGAAAGGTTCAGATATGGGTCCATATGTGCATTGCAGAAGTCTGGACATCTAAAATAAAGGTATATTGTGATAACCAATTGTTTTTTTTTTTTTTCTTTCTAAGATCGTTACTTCGTGACACTGTCTAGGGTATTTCAAACAAATCGAAGTTTTGAGCTTTCTATATTTAAAATGCATGTCTATAAAGTGTATTTTAGAACTAAACCGATGATGCTCTGCAACTTTGTAATTAACCTTTTTATTGTATCTCATAGTGTTTTGAGATAGGAATACAAACTCCACCGTTTTTTTACCCGGTGACTTAGTCAGTAAGTGGTGGCATCTAATAGTACATAGTCACTTTTCTGGAAATAGACACCTCTTTTATGATTAAAATTAAAGCCGTTCAGTATATAAAAGTGGAGGGATGGTCTTTAGTGCCATCCTGTATGTCTGTCTTCATGCCGTTTGTCCATATATAACTTTTTAATGAAGCTCCGATTTTGATACTTTTTTTTTCTTGTAAGCCTGTCCTTAAAAAAAATTTCTTTATAATTTAAACATAAGAATTTAAATAAACAATGTTTGTCGGTCTGTCTGTTTGCTTTTTTTTTTTTTTTTTTTTTTTTTGTCCACTTATAGTTTCTTAACAGATGCGCCAATTTCGATACTTACTTGTTGTTGAAAATGTCTTACTTGACCTAAGGAGGATCCCATTATAAAATCATTAAGATCTAAACAAAAAAAAAATCTCTGTCATTATGTTTATTTTTTTTATTCTGATACTTCTTTTGTTGGGAGAGCTTGCCTGAAGGAGATCCCGTTTTAAATATCTAAACAAGGGATGTTTATCATGATACCATTTCTATGTTCGTTCTAATTTACTAAAGATATACACTGTAACATTTACTCTAGAGTCTCTTTTCAGTCTTGCATGAATAAAAGGCAATCGTCAATTTTTTTCAAGATGCGTCTATTTTTAAAGTTTATATCGCATATATTTACCGACATTGGATACTCTTATAGTACGTGCCTCGCCAGATTCTTGGTTAAGCATGCTGCGCATGCGTTCTTTATATTTTTTAATCTTTTTTAGTTTAATGTATGTGGATTCCATAGGCCGTGTTATTTATTTTATTTTTTGCCTAACATCGCACTCCAGCAAAGTGACAAAACTCAAAATGTGTTATTTCAGAAAAATCAACTTCAACATGACGGCAAATTATTCACTAACAGTACAATATAATGAAACTGACACACCTGAATCTCAAACTCTCGAGATATAAATGTAAC
This sequence comes from Salticus scenicus, assembly GCA_963930645.1. Classification (NCBI taxonomy): domain Eukaryota; kingdom Metazoa; phylum Arthropoda; class Arachnida; order Araneae; family Salticidae; genus Salticus; species Salticus scenicus. Next base: position 337,673,636 of record OZ005652.1, on the reverse strand, counting down.
TTTTTTTTTTGTGTGTGTGTGTGTGCATATTAGGGCATTTCATACACATTCTTCAGTGACATAAAGCTCAGAATTGCTGTTTTATGTGTTATGTAAATGTTCTTGTCAGGGTGCGATATGTGAAGACGCCATCGAATATCTACCCATGCTATGCAATCTGAATATATTGATCTTTTTTTCTCATATCGCACCTCGGCTAGAAAAATGACACAACTTAAAAATGTACTATTTCAGAAAAGCCAACTTAGAGATAACAATGAAACATTGACTAATATTAAATATTATAATAATACTGACACAACTGCTGAATATTAATTAAAAAAAATTTTATGATTATACATACAAAACTACTCTTAATAATCTAAAATTTATTTCTCTTGTCAAAAAAATTAAAATAACCGATAACTGGTAATAAGTACAAAACTTCGAATAAACACCATAAACTACAAGAACTCGGAGCAATTGTTTCGGGTCGAAATAAAACACGATCCTTTGTTAGGCAAACACAGTTGGTACAAATAGTCGGGGGGAAAAAAAAAAAAAAAAAGGATTTCTTGCATTTTATGATGTTTATTCAAAGTTTCGTGCGTATTACTTATAAACGCCAGTTCTGCGGTGCTTTTTTATTATTAATCGATTTATGGTCAAAATAAAGATGCATACATCAAAAAATTTGAAGTAATTACAATCGATACTATTTTTTCGCAAAATAAACATTTTTGTAAATATTTTTTAGTATTTTCTTAAAAATAAATACTTATTTTGTAAATGTTTCATAAAATAGAAGTTATTACCTAGTCGTAAAGGAATACGTACTTTAAGATTTCATTTTATATATTTTCTATATTTGTAACTAAATAATCAGAAATATAGCATACCACCATCATTCAAACACTCTTTTAAGCTATATAGACAACATTTATTGAAAATTTTTCTGCTTGATAAATATCAAATTTCCCAAAAACCCAGCCTAATAAATTTCGTCTAAAAATGTCGTTGGAAATGTACTTTTAGTAAAAGTTCTTTTTTTATTATTATTTCCAAAGGCAAGTTGTTCTTCTAAAATATTTTCCTAAAAATAATAATAATAATAATAATAATAATAAATAATGTTTCTTGGAAATAGATTTTGATGTATAATAATATTTCGTGTTTTATTTACTTTTCGTTTCAAATATTAAAACATATTTGAAACTAAATCTATTTTAAAGTATAAGTGAACAAATATTACGAGTAATTTTCTTACTAATATATGTTATTGTAGGCTATTTATTGCTTTATTGAGGTCCTTGATACAAACTAATGCGATTATAGTTTTATGGATTTCAAACCATTCCGCTAAAATCAAGTAATAAACAATAAAGTATATTTTCTTAATATTAAATTTTCAAAAGCCAAAAAATTGGAAATAAAGTTTATAAAAGTATTCTTTCTAAAAAAACTTATATTTTTATGAGCAACACACGAATAGAAATAACACATTTGAATGAAAATATGACTTCATTTATTTTATCTATTTATTTATTTTTTATATATAAGTATCAAGACGTATATGTAGTAAAATGTACCGAAATACTGTTTTTCAAAGGTAATAACTAAATAAAGATAATACGCAAGCATATTGTTACATAGACAGACATTGTAAAAACTCGAGACGATTATTTCGAGTCGACGTACGAAAAATTAGGCATTTTTTCCTCCGTGCTTAATAATTACTCATCTAGAAGGCACACTGAAGCGCTTCAAACTGTATGCTTTGGGAGCGAGAGTTATTAGAATACGTACCATCTGTTATTAGAATACGTACCATTTTTATTTTGTGTGTCGATGATGTAAGCGCAGTGAACCAACCACTGCATATCCCTTTTCAACTCAACATTTTATTTAAATTAAATGTTTTTGTGGTGTCTATGACTAGTAGTATTTCCTTCAACAAGCGCCTGTAGAATTATAGTTCACTCATCTATCGCGCACATAGTTTTGGTCCGCATCATCGAAGTCTTTAGTAATTTGCTTTATGTAACATACAGAGCATAATGACAATAACAGCCAGTGTTATTTTAAATAGAAAGCGAAGTTCTATGAAAGAGCAAGTGACGAAGATAGGATGCCCTAAAAAAAACAAAGAGTTTACACAAAAGGAACTCGAATTAAAATTAATTTCGTTCAAAATTTGAAAAAAAAAATGATCGATGATCTACGAAATGAATGTTACAGTACCATAAGTGATAAGGATTTAAAGGATTTTGAAAATTCTTTGTCTGAGATCAAGGACATCTCGAAGAGATTGAGGTAAGTAAGCGTAACTCAATAAATCCTAGTTATGATCAATTGACTTCTAATAATAGTTCTGTTGAAATTGTTAATTCAAATAATGCAAAAATTAAGTTACCTTCTATTGCATTACCGATATTTTCAGATCGTTATACCGAGTGGATGAACTTTAAGTTACAAATTACCACTCAATTGATAGCAATAATCAATTAACTGATTCCCAAAAATTATATTACTTACCATCAGCTCTTACATTCCTGGCAAAAGAGTTGCAAAATATTGACGATTCTTATTCATCGTTACTGGAAGCACTGAAAACACGATATGAAAATAAACGTCTGTTTGTACAGGGGCATATTTTGGAACTTTCAAATATTAGTAAAATAAAAATTGAAAGTACTAAGGGAATAAGAACATCAATCGACAACTTGCTCAGCTATTTAAGAGACCTAAAACAATTGGGATTTGAAAACAATAAATTATCAGAAGCTATTTTAATGAGTATTGTTTTACAAAGAATAGATGATGAATCACTAAAAGCATTTGAAATGACATTAGAATGTAATGAAGTGCCTGAATGGAAAACTTCCATAGAATTTCTTTTGAAACAGAGCCAAGCTCTCAAGAATATACAAAATCGCAATGTTTCCGTTACTAAACCCAAATCTGAATTTATTCCGAGACAAAAAAGTTTCGACTTGCAAGCTGATAAGTCTGCATGATTTTTATGCAATAAAAATCATTTGATATATAAATGCAAACGTAATAGGGATTTATTGATTCAGGATAAATTAATCCAAGTCAATAAACTACAGTTATGTTTCAAATGTTTAGGAAAACATAAAATTTCGCAGCGTAATAAATTAAATAATAAATGTAGAATTTGGCTCGTGAATCACCATAGATGGTGCACAGATGAACCGAATACCAGGCAGTCCAGAGAGAAAGAGCGAGTCTAAATTTGTTTCTGCTGAATCGGTAGAAGGAAAGGGGGCATTTTCTTCTTTCAATAGAGGGCAAGTAATTAATGAAGGGGCAATTTTTATAGCATTAAAGAGCAATATCTGTTATCAGTCGGTAATAAATTTGTTCGCTGGTATTAGTAATGCGCTATTGGCGACAGCTGTTTTATATTAGAGGAGCCTATGACTTTTTTCTTCCTTTACTTGCAGTATTAAATAGTGCAAGCGAAGTTTCTTTGTGCGCATATAAAATTAGGGAAATTTTGAGATTGAGGAGTCATAATGTTAACTCCTTAATTTCGGGATTAAACGAATCTACTTTTAAAGTAAAAAGGGGAATAAGGGTTGAGGTTCCTAACAAAAATGGGAATTTTCGAAAGGCAATTAATATTTGAATTGATCTAAAAATCACAGATTTAACTCCTTCCCGGCCTATTGATATTTCTGAACTTCAGTTACCGTAGAATTTAATGTATGCAAATTCTGAATTTTTTAAGCCAACACGTGTTCAAATTTTGTTAAGTGGAGATATATTTTACGAATTACAAATAAGTGGTCAAATAAAATCAAACGATAATTCGGTAATTTTGCAGAATACACATCTGAGTTGGATTTTAACGGGAACATTAAACAATCAAATTAATAGCACAACTTTTAAATGTTATTTACAGTCGGCAGCAAAAGTATCCGAGCACTAGCGAAAATTCCTATGTAAAAAAAGTACACTTAATACTGTTTTGTTAAATAAATCCTTGTAGAATCATGTTCTTAGTATTCGACAAGAGTTTATTTGACAAAACTGTATTAAGTGTACTTTTTTTATATAGGAATTTTTGCTAGTGCTCGGATACTTTTGCTGCCGACTGTAACTGAAAATCATAGTGAATTTCATTTAAAAAACTTCTGGGAACTGGAAAATTTAGGCATACAAGATGATACAAGCAGTGTAAACAATGAACAGGTTTTGAAAAAGTTTTACGACAAGGTGTCGTATAAAGATAATAAGTATGAAATCAGTCTTCGTTGGATAAGATATTGGACACTTTTAGAAGATAATTTCAAGATCGCTGATAATCGACTTAAGGGTCTCATAAAAAGAATAAAACGCCATAAACCCTCTTTTTTAATACAAAGAAATATTGGATGATTATGTACAGAAAAATTTAATTGAACTTGTTCCTAATTTTGAAGAACTATGTGATAAATCTGTGTTTTACTTACCGCATCATACTGTGTTTAAACAAGATAGCGTTTATACGAAATGTCGGATTGCGTTCGATGCTAGTGCTCATGAAGAAGGTCAGCTCTCTCTTAATGACTGCTTGGATGCAGGCAGCAATTTAAATCCGAATATTTTCAACTTGTTATTGCACTTTTGATTTAACAAAATCGCTGTCTTGGCAGACATCGAGAAAGCTTTTTTGCAAATCTCTATCGATATTAAGGATAGAGATGTTTTGCGGTTTCTTTTTATTGACAGTAATCCTATCGAAAATAAAAATCCGAATATTCTTGTGTACAGATTCCAACGTTTAACATTCGTCTTGAATGAGAGTCCATTTTTACTGTCTTCTACTATTAAGAAGCACATTTCTAATTTTCGAGAAAAATATCCAGTAGCGACAGATATTCTTGATAATTTCCTTTACGCTGACGACCTGGTCACCGGTAGCGATACGATCCAAGATGCGTTAAATATTTCACAAGACTCATTTAAAATAATGAAAGAAGCCGGTATGAATTTACGTATGTGGATATCGAACGATGAAGTACGGATGGAAACTTGGAGAAAATTAAGAATTTTTAATGTCTTATCTCAGTCCTCCAAAGAAAATGAAAAACAAATATGTAAGGTTTTGCGGTTGTTATGGCAACTCAAATAAGATACCCTCATAATGGACATTGATAATTTATTGGAGTTTCTACGAGATCCAAAAAATACAAAAAGAACTATATTAAAAGCTTCGGGAAAAGTTTTGGATCTTCCTGGTCTAATATCTCCACACACAATTAGGTTCAAATGCCTATTTCAAAAATTCTGGCTTAGAAAGGTGTTATGGTATAGGACTTGCCTACTGATATTTTGAAAACTTGAGAAACTTGGATCTCAGAACTTCCACAGTTGACGGAACTGAAAATTCCACGAAATATTTTTCAAATTCCAGATTCAGAATTAGTTCTACACATGTTTGCCGATGCAAGTCCTAAGGCTTACGGTGCTGCAGTGTATCTACAAATTAAGTTGTTACAACAAGGTTCAGTGAATTTTGTGACTGTCAAGACTATACTTGCACCTCTCGAAAGTGTGTCGCTTCCGCGCTTAGTGTTACTGGCGGCACTGTTGGCTTCACATCTTGCAAAAGAGGTGAAGAAAATGTTAGACAGAAAATGACCATTTTCCATGATCTTCCGGAGTGATTCCCAAATTGCTCTATATCGGATCAAGAGTTCTGCCAATTAGTGGATATCCTTCGTGGCGAACCGTGTAAGAGAAATCCAAGCTCTGGCTGACTCGACAAAATGGTTTTATTGTCCAGGTTCTGCGAATCCTACCATAGTCTCCTAAACTAGATGCCTACCGCGTGGCTTGGAAACTGGGCAACAGGTAAAGTGATAGACAACGCCATCTGGTACAGATTGCGCGACTTTTTTATTCAACTGTCCACAATAATTTTAGGAAGTGATATATGATATAAATATTCGACGTTTCTTCGATTCTATTCGCCTTTTATGTATATCAAATACCACTTTAAAAAAATGTTGGTGGCTGTTCAATAAAAAAGTCACGCAATGTGTACCAGGTGGCGCTGTCTACCGCTTGAACTATTGTCAAGTTTCCGAGCCACACGTAAGGCATCTCGTTTAGGAGGTTATGATTCTACTGACCTACTTACTCGAGGCATCATATGTGTGACAGACTTCTCAAAAATACGACATGGTGGATGGGACCTGGTTTCCTGAAAGATGCCAGATACGTTCCAGATCAGTCTTTCGTGGTTCTCCATCAGAATTTATATACTTGTGAACTTAGAAAAACTCTAATAATGACTCATTACTTACTAATGATTTAAACGACATTGACTCTCAAAAAGGAATCATCTGTTTTTCATTATATTCTTACATTGGCTAATAGTTATTTAAAATTAATTCGCATAACTATTTTTATTTTCAGGTTTATTTATCCACATTCCCAAGGGTAAAAGGAGTGGTGTATTGAGACGTTCAGAATTAAACGCTGCCGAAGACTTACCAGTCAGATCTGCCCAAATGGGTGAGTTTAATGAAGAATAAAAGGCTTTGGAAAAGGGCGATACCGTACCAGGTAAAAGCAGACTTGCTTCTTTGAATCTCTTTTTAGATGAGGAAAAACTAATAAGAGTTTTTTCTGGCATTTGTCCCAGTCAGATTTTCCCCATTTGTCTAAATTTCCGATCGTCTTGCTCACTAATCATAAGTTAACCAAAATCATTTTAAAATTTTATCATTTAAAGTTATTTTCACTTGGATTCACAAGCTTTTACTTTTTCATGTTAGGCAAAGATTCTGGCGACTTAATGGCCTAAACAATTGTCGTAGAGCAGTACAGAACTGAATTATTTGCTCTAAAAATAAACCTGTATTAACATCTCAAATAATGGCCGATCTGCCAAGGGAACGTGTGACTTCAAATTTTCCCTTTCTCGTACACTGGAGTAGATTATTGTGGGCCATTTTTTGCAAATTTTTCACTCAGTTAAATTTCTGCTAAAATGGAGAAATTTTCTGAGACTAAATTCTATATTATAAAAACCCTTTCGGTTCTTTATTTAATTTTCTGAAAAACTATTTTTATGTTTTTTGGCATTTTCGATGGAAGTAAGCATTGGATACGACCATATGCAAGTACTCCGAAGCTAGGTTAATCGTCGGTTTCTAGGTGTCGAACACAGCGACAAATAAACTAAGAGCAAAATATAAAATATATGTACACGGAAATTTTCATTCAAATATATATTTCATAACAGAGAACATATCAGAATGGTAACATTATTTTGATGCACTCTGCAGTTACAAAAGTATACATTATGCGAGTATGTAATAAATATGAATATTAATAATTACGCAGAAAACACGAGAGAACTTTATTAAGGAAACAAACATCTTTCCAAAACTAAGAATTCAGTTTTTTTCACAAATTTATGACAGCCACAAGCAGTAAAAGTTTCATTATAAATATATATATATATGATGGAACGAAATAACAATATTTCCTAACACAATCAATCTAAAAACATAATAAATAAACCAAAAAATTTAATGTCGATTGCGATAGCTTCTAAAGCTAATTTTACTTTCTTCGTGTAAAATCCCCTTGGGAAGATATCATACAAAGTAACGTTAAATAATCAAAAATATAAATTCTTTGACATTTTTCTTTGGAACTTGAAATGCAAACTACATTATCTTCAGAAAAATATTTGAAAAAGTGTTGCCGCTGGGATTTTAGATAGCTGCACGTATATAGAATAAATATTTTATAAAATATGTGTGACATAAAAATTAAATTTTATGCTATCAGCACATTTTTCAAATCAAAGTTAAACAAAACTGTTCTTTGTATGCTTTATTTTTTCTTTTGATAAATGTAAAAATATAAGTTTAAAACTCTTAACTTCTGTCAAAAAATATATTATTTTTCTTTCTTAATATAAAATATTCAAGATTAAAAATGAAAATATCTTAAATAAGCTCTGTTTCCACATAAAATTCTGATTCAAGTATTTGGCTGATAAAGTATCATTTCATCATTGTTTTCATAATTTAATATCTAATATTTAGTGGAAGAATAAGGTCAGTGCGATTGTCTTTATTTTTAACCTCAAATTTTGCAAAATGTACGAAATTTGTTTAATGCAGACACTGTAAATAATTCACAGAATACACTTCTTTTAACCATCTTATACAGATATATTTTTGCCGAAAATAGAAAATAGATAGTATTTCCTTTATTCAAACATGTGATTTTCAATAATTTTCAAAAAATCTAAATTTGAATATTTAATACTTTAATATTATTCTAAATATAAATGATTTTTACATCATTCTGTTATTTATACTATTAAAAAAAAGGAAATAAGATGATTATTTTAATCAAATTTATTTTATTAAAAAATCTGAAACGAAAGAGAGACGTCGAGGTTACCACGGTTATTCAGCTTATAATGAAAGTTTGCTAAGTACATTTCTTTTACTATTAATAAACATTTCATCTAACTGTGTTCTTCAAAAAAGAATCAGCACATATTTTTATCTATAATAAATATATAAACATTCCTATTTATAGAAGAATTGAAAATATTGCAAAACACAAACTGTACACAAAGTGCTTTATTTAAAATAATAAATTTTGCTCAGCTTCAAAACATAAAGGAGGAACCGTGGAGGACCAAAATTGTGATGGCATGTCTCCGGACAACCTGTAGGGATGTGTCCGAGACCGTCGCCAATTTCCCATCTGCGCAACACTAGGGCGACGTAAAACCCAACCATCCAAAACATAAATATAAAAAGGAAAAACTGCATAATACAAAGATTTTTTAAGACTATCTAACCACTTTGGGTAACTTATAACGTAAGTACCATTTTTCAGCTAATTCGGATAAATCCTTTAGATGCTACTGTGTTCCTTCATTTGCATACATACACATACATACATTTCGAAAAATCGTGAAAATCATAGGTATCTCTAAAAAGGAAGCTTGTGTCAAGAACAAAGTTGGAAGTGTACAATTAGACATCAAAAAAGTCACAAATATAAATTTGCAACATTCTACGACCATTCGTTTTTAATCTATGAGAAAAAAAAGTCCATATATCAAATACTTATTACAAATACTTTCTTTGTATATGCATTATCGTAAAGTAAAAATTTATATATTGTTTTTTAGACTAGAACACGCAAAACTCGAGTTCATATGTTCCATACTATATTTAAAATTGTACAATACGATTCCAACATGTATAATTTTAGAAAAATTGTAGTTATAAAAATGTACTTACTTAAACATACGTGAACTAGTTTAGTAGAATGAAAATAGAAAAAATTTTCTTTAGAACATTTATCAGAATATCATTTTGCTTAAAACTTTATTTTGTCGCCAAAGAGCAATAAATGTCCAAGAAGAAGGTAACACTCTTTTTATTTTTTCACAGAAAATACACAGATCTTCAAAAGATATATATATATTTTTCTTTTAATGAACGTTCATATTCTCATGAGAAGTTTTTTCAAATTTTGCTGCATATATAATTATAGAGACTTTCTATGTTAGAGCTATGTACTATATGTTTCCCTGAGTTATAGAGCTGCTGTTCGCTGCTTCTTAAACATATAAACATATAAGAAAATAAACGTATATTTCTTATAAGAATATAAGTACGTTTCATATAGAATAGGTATGAAAAGCTCTCTCAATTCGTTTACAAGACGACACACAAAGTAAGTATAATTTATTAGGGTCTATAACTGCAAGTGTTTCGAAGTACATTTCAAATTGTGTTATGCGTTTTTGTTACTATGGTACATTTAAGTGAACTTAAGTGTATACAATTTGCATAAAACATACAGAGAGAGCTACCCAAAATTAAACGAATAACGAATACATTCTTTTGTTATATACAAACATCACATCATCTTATTCAAATACAGTAAAAATAAAAAAAATTTTAGGAGTGTATATATGAGTTTCCAGAGAGGTCGTCATAGTACTAATGATGAAACTCGGGTGAGTTTCGAAACGTTTACTTTGATATTTTTATATGTTTTTAAATTTATATATATATATGTTCTCATAATTTAAAAAAATTTATTTTTAACATTCCTTTGTAGGTGTATTAGGGGAAATATAAGAAATTGATTTAGGTTGGGGTTGGGGTGTGTGGTTTAAGGCCGACTGACCACGCTAGGGTCTTAGACCTGGGTGGAATGCTCTCCGCGGGGGTCTATTTTAGGAATCCTATTCCGTACTTAAATGAGTTTTCCATAAAAATGCAGAAAAATCCGTACAGCTAGATCGAAGTGTGCAACCTGAGATGTTAATTAATAAACTATACAACGTAGAGAGATATTCTCAAAGCATGATAATTACTTTCTCCTGCTCGTTGACAGATAAAATATTGGTTCGTTCAATGCGATTTTGTTATAATGACGTGTTTTGATGTTACCTGAACATGTAAATCATGTTTTTAGCTATTGATCTTTATGACTTTTATCAACATAGCTTAAAAAGAAATTTAATTCAAACTTCGCATTTGAATATCGTATGGCAATATCGCTTGAATATTTTGGCTTCAATCACTTAGTTTCAAAGTTTAGAACAAGAAAATCTTCTCCGAATAGTTTGAAATAAATTTTTTAATTTAATAATCACCTTACAGTTTTAATGAATATAAGTAAAAAATTAACGAGTCATAGAATGGAATGGTAGCCTCTCACAAAGAAATATATGGTTAAAAAAGCAGTTTCTATATCTACAATCGGCAGCAAAATTATTGAAGCAATAGGAATTATTTCTACTTAAAGCTTCTATCACTCACAATGATCTTTCAGACAACTTTCATTTAAACCAATTTTTAATCCAATTTTTCAAAGCCGAAATCTGAAAGAGGGTTACAATATTTAAGTCAAAAATTGTTCGAAAAACTGGTTTGCACAGTACACACTACATGGCAAGCGAAACTACTTATCGCTGTTTTAACGGGGACGACGGGGGGAGTGCGAAGAGAACAACGGTGAATGAATTTCTCCCGGCGCTGTCTTTTGTCGAAGCGTAAGGAGCTTTCTTCTCATTGGCTTGTCACAGTAAAAGGAGTTGCTCATATTAACAACGTTTTCTGACTAGCCAGAAAAATTTATTCGTATTCCCAATTCCTATTCCACTTGGATTTAAGGTGAATTGAGCCAACAAAATTGGCTCAAATTAGCAATTGGCTCAAAAGTTGTGCTTAAACTCGTGTGTGCAATAGGGGCATAAAAGATGCGCTCCTAATACTGTGTTATTAAGTAAATATTTGTCGAGTCATGATCTTAGTCTTATACTGTTCATACAAATGTAAGTTGATGATAAAAATTAGAGATCAAACTAAAAAAAAAACATATAAAAGTGTTCTTCAATAATTCTGCTGCCGACTGTAGCAGTATAAAAAAAAAAAATAGTGTGAGTGCTACAAAATAATAGAGCAATAAAAATTTAAATGTTATCTTAAACAATAGACTCCATAAAGCATTTATATTTATTGTTCAAACTACTAGAAAATTGTAAAGGTGCGATGTCTCTCTTAATCCCTTTCGAGTTCAAGTGTTCGAAATCCCGCTGAACTTGTCCATGGTGTGTCGGAAGAGATTGCCAGTCGATTTAGTTTAGATTCCCATTTAGTTCCAGTGGAAATGTGAGACAAGTTAAAGGAAGTTGCGAATATTTTGGTTTCCAGTTTGAGGTCGGTATTTTTAGGATACATGTTTTAAGGAAAATGAAGTGAAACGATTCTGCAGTTCATACTTAAAAAGAAACTTCCGAAATTATGAAAGCGTGCATTTTGGATCGTGTGTTTTGATTGCGCTTAGTTGGACACATTAGCTTCTTCTGGAACTGAAAACGGGGTGAATATTCCAAATATTCATCACATTGAAGTGTAACAAGGCAAAGAACTGCGTTTATAGGAGGATAACTCTCAAGTTCCCGTGTCTAATCATAATAATCCTGAATTAAGTCCTTCTGTTGAGATAAAAGAAGTACCTTCCACACCAGCTACTTCAAAAAGGGTGAGTGATATCAATAATTTGAATTTTTCTAACAATAATGTGCCTTCTCATACTAATTTAAAAAATATTAAACGATAAAACTTCAGCAATCATGACAATAATCTTGCTCAAAAAATCGCCAGATTGGCGGCTTTTTTCTATGCTTTTCAACCTAAACTTACAAACAGGTTTAAAAACTTTAATTCGAGAATATTTTGAATAATTATTCAGTACCCACTCCTGATTATGTTACTAAACCAAATAAACGTGTAAAAGTTCCTAAGTCCAGATATATTACTATTAAAACGGAAGAATATGTTCCTAATCTATTGAAAAAAATATTCCACAAAGACCATTGCAGAGTCACTGCAGCTCCGTCAGGACAATTTACAAGCTTATACCCCAAAGGCCCAAATCATTATAGTAACTTAGTTAAGAAACTGGACGAAATGGATGTCCAACCTTACCTTCTTCCTGAAAAGTCAACTTAACCCTCAAAATCGTTATCCGTAGTCCTGATTTAATGACGAAAATGGTAGATATTGATGCCGTTCTTAAAGAACTGAAATGTTCACCAATAAAAGTATCTGAACTTGCCAGCTTTAAAACTGGTAAGCTTATGCAAAATGGCTGCCTGATGTGAGAAGTTCTCGGGACCCCATGAAACAGCAAAATTCACTAAGGAAGAAGGCAAAATAGCCGAGGTCAAATGTTGTAACTGCGAATGCCATCATGCAGCTAACTATAGCGGCTGCCCGAAATTCCCAGAAAATCCCCAAAAAAAATATTCTCCTGCATTTAAATCTAATTCAGTTCCCTCTAATCGATCTTTCTCCAGCCTATTAAAACCTAATCCCATAAGTTCTATGCAACCTCTTTCCCCCACTCCTACAACCACTAACAGTAACTCAGAAATTAATGAACATTTACTACTATGTAGACCATCGCTAGAGAATTCAATACTACAGAATTCAACGCTAGATAATTCAGAAACAGAACTCATAAATAAATAAATACAAACATGCCTTCAATCTCATCGGACAATATCCTGGCGAAATTTCAAAAATTAACGTTTTAATGAGTGTAATCAACTATAATACTTTTCCTTAATGGTTTCGAGGGTTTGGCTATATGTCATCACGTGGAACTACAATGATATCTTTATGGTATATTTTAGAGCTCAAGGAATACATAGCGGAGCATTTCTCTGATTTTTTTTAATTTCAAGAAACACGATCAATACCTGATTTTGTCTCTCCTAAAATTCCAAATTATATCCCCAATAGTTTTACGGCTATCAGGGGCACCGCTCTTTGGATTAAAAGTAATTTAATCTCACATCTTATGCACCTTTCCCCTCTAAATGCTGTCTTGAGGACTTGATGTCCTTGAGGACTTTAATTCCCGCAATCTTTTCTGAAACTGTCATTTTTCAAATATTTAGGGCCGTAGTGATCATGACCGTGTTCTTTCTTCTAATGTGGACATTATTTTTCCGGATTCCCCCCCACCCCCTTTACTCTGATTCTAATAGTAGTGCAATTAATTTTGATCTCTACATTGGATTTAATTATGCTAAAAAAACTGCTTCCATTGCGGAACTAAGTTCCAATCACAATCCAGTTATACTTAGTATATAAATTCATGTCCATCCCTATTCCCCTCAAAATTATTTCTCACAAAAATTGGATTGGATTTCAGAATTGCTTAAATGATATCCCAACCGATCCAAAATCAATAGCACTAACAATATAGAATTCCTGGTTGATAACATCACTTCTGAAATTAAAAGTACTACTGAGCATGCTACTACTACGAAGTCTCCTAATGATTTCTACAAATTCGATCAGCATGTCGACATTCTTATTACCAACAAAAATAGAGCTAGGAAAATTTTGCAACATACACACAAAATTCAGGAAAAGAAAATTTTTAATTAGAGCTCAACAAAGTCTTAAAGATTATCTTCATCGTAAAAGAAATCAAAGTTGGAGCGATTTTCTTGAATCGCTTATTCCAGAAGATAATTTCATCCGAAAAGCTGCCGGGAGATTTAAGATTTCCTTCACTCTTTTCCTCCTATACTTACTCCAAATTCCCAAGCCTGTGCGTACACTAATGAAGAAAAAGCGGATGTCATTGCAATGAGGCTCGAAATGCAATTTCAGAGAAATCCAATTATCAGCGACGAAACAGACAGGGAAGCCAATTATACTGTTAGAAAGTTTATGAAAATAAATCAATATCCCTCGAATTTTTCTGTCACACACGCTGATGTCATTCGCGAAATTAAAAAAACTTAAGAAAAGGAAAGCCCCAGGCATCACTGGTATGACTAACGATGCTTTCAAAAACCTATCAACCCATTACATTTACAAAATTACCCTTCTTTTCAACAACATTTTAAAATTTAATTATTGTCCCTTTTATTAGAAAACTGCTGTTATCGCTCCTATTATAAAAAATTCTGAACTCTCGAACAGGCTTTCAGCTAAAGGTCAATTTCCCTTTTAAACCGTCCTAGCGAACTTGTGGAAGTCTTTATTGCTCAACAAATTTATTCATGCGTTGCAGATTAAAAACATTATGATCCTGAAGAAATTTGGTTTCTGCAAAGACCTTTCAGACCCTCACCAGGTCCATACACTTGCTGAGACCACGAAAGAAATTCACTGCAGTATTTTCCTCTATACTGAAAAGACCTTTGACAAAGTTTGAAGCTCAGGTTTAATTTACGAACTTATTCATCATAATTTTAACCCTCCTTTGATTAAATTAATTTATAGCTATCTACAAGGCAGAAACTTCCAAGTTAAAGTGAAATATTCACTGTCTCAAAAATATTCCACCTCATTTGGCATCGCTCAAGGTAGTAAAAATAGCCCAAATTATTTAATCTGAATTTTAACGATTTGTCCCATTAAAATCACACCTCATTGGCTATTTATGTGAACGATACCTACATTTGTATTTCTCATAGCAACAGGCGTTACGCTATTTTGAAAATTACCCATCACCTAAAACTCTTGCACGCTGGTTTTCCAAATTAAGAGCTGCAATTAATATTAGCAAATTGAAGAAATTTTATTTCTAAGTGGAAGTTACATGACACAAGATACTAGGGATACTTAGAAAATCAAATTCGGCTTCAGTACCCTTTCATGGTCTAAACAATGTAAATACCTTGGGGTTATTTTAGATCAAGGTCTCACTTTCAAACAACATATCAACACTACGCGAAAAAAGTTTCGAACTGCTAAGAGTAAATTAATGCCCATTCTTGCTCGAAACAGCAGTTTATACTAAAAAGTAAATTATTTCTTTATGCATCCTATCTTCGTCCCATACTTACCTATGCTTGTATAGTATGGTCATATACAGCAAAAACCTAAATCGAGTTACTCATTAGAGCTCAAAAAGCAACCATTTGGAAAATACTTGATATGCCCTGGGACATTCTAAATTTTCACATTCATAAAGAAATCTCCATTCAAATGATAACGATTTTATACAATACCTTAATGTTAATTTTTATTGGGCTTTAGGATCAATTATCAATCTTGCTTTGAACACACTACCTACATATGACTATAATGACCATATTAATAGATGTGGGTGGACCCAAATCCGTTTACGACTTAACTCTTTTCTTTAACCTTTTATTTGTCTTTTTTTTTTTTTTTTTTTTTGCGTGTGTGTGTGCTACCTTTTATTTTAATTTATAAAAATTCTAATTGTAAAAAAAAAAAAAAAAAAAAAAAAAAAAATTAACGAATTAAAAATGTGTAAATAAAAAGATAAATCTCATAATACGTTTCCTAATCATTGCAAAAACATTCGATATATTTCCATACTTTCCATGAATGTTGTAATGCTATCCATTCTCATTCTCAGTAAACTGTGTCTCCATTTCTTATGAGCTCAAACTTTTTTATAAAATTTTTATTATTAATATTATTATATTAATGAGTATTTTCTGTTTGTATTGTTGTTTAACTTCATTATATTTGTTATTTCCCTACTAGCAGACAATTCAATTCCTGATTTCCTCATGTTATTATGCAGAGGAAGATGCTGGCATTGACTACAGCTGCTTCCAAGCTTCAATTATTCGAAATCTTCGAAGTGATTGGATAACTGTTACAGTTAAAATTTAAGAGAGCATATTGAATACAAAAGTCTTTTAATTTTGACCACAGAAGTGAAATTAAATAGGACAGGCAAAGGATTAATATGGCAGTTATTATAAAATTTAAAAAAGAAACAATACTAAATGAATAGATAAGAATAATATCGCATAAGTACTAGTGTATACGAGTAATAAAATAACATACCTGGTAACATTTTTAATTTATTTCGGAGTACTGTTAGACCCGCCTTTTTCCCACACCAGTATATTTTAAAAGCATTTTTCTTCTTATTTCATTGTAATTACATATATTGATAACATCGTACTTTATTCAGTATTTATAAAATACGATACATAAATATAAAGTTTTATTTACTTTTTAAAATACTACAATAAAAAGATTTCGCATAAGAGACTGATAAATAAACAGGCTTAATCGAGCAATAGCACAGGAAAAAATAGTACAATACGTAAAAAATCCATTCTTTGCAAAGTTAAAAATCACTAATGATGAAAAAAATAATAAGTTAAAATAAGAGTTCTAGATAAAAAATACAAACTATTCAAACATATAATTTCGAAAAAAAAAAAAAAAATGCATTTTTCAATGCTAGCAGAAATATAGGTATGCGTTCTGCTATTGAATGTATTTACAGGATCGTTGCAGACATATTTTCATCCTTATGCCAGTAACCTTGCAAGCTATCGTTTATTGAAGCGTTATCGCTTCCCATGCAATGAGCTTTGCATTGGAGATTGAACCATAGCCTCCTAAACTAGATGCCTGACGCGTGACTCGGAAACTTAGCAACAGTTCAAGCGGTAGACAGCGCCAATTGGTACATGTTGCGCGACTTTTTTATTCAACTTCACCAATAATTGTAAGATTTCATAGGATATATCTGTACTGATAAGTATTAAGGATTTAAGTCCATATTCTTGATTTTTCAGGAGACGAAAAATAAAGTTAAACTAACTAAAAACAAATCAGAAGAATCGATTAGGAAAAAGGGATTTTGTTGACTTATAACCTTTATACCATTCAGTGGTTGTCAACCTTCATTTAATAACGGGAAAAAATTGAATTAAATATTTTATACCATACATTAATGTTAAATTTCTGACTTGAGCCTTTTTTTACCAATGGATTTTCTCAAAGACTAAATGACATAGACTTAAATCCTTTATACCAATCGATAGAGAATTTTTTTCTGAGTCTGACTGTTTGAACGTAGCTTTTGGTTTTGTTTCGCCAGCCCACCGACTCGTAGTTGGCTCTTTGCCAAATGAGAGGTGATTTTTTCTCTCTTTGAGAATGTTACTTTTTTTCTAGTTTAGTTTTCGGCCTGTCTAAAACAGGAAGTATTTTTCTTTTCTCTTGAACATGAAAAGTTATTATTTACATATCTTGATTCTTGGCTCCTTTTATGGAGAAACAATGTTATCCTAAATAATTACTGAATTAATTTATAATTGTGAATTCTTCAAAGTATACTGCAAATAGTGATTTATTGTGTGTTTAATCGCTAAATAAAGTATTTATGCTCTCCCAACTGACTTTATGACTGAAATTGAACACGTGAACTACAAATTTATAGATTAAGAAGTGTTTGTGATTACATGATTCTGCAAATTTTTCATGACGCAGTAATATAATATTTTTTTCATGGTGAACGAAACTCGGGATAAGTGAAATCCCTTGAAAGTGAAATTACCTTTAGATATTAATTTATCTGGATTTGGATTTGAAAGCTTGGATAATTTATTGTGAAAACGAAACTGAAAAATAATAATGACTGGAATTCCGGATTCGTTATTGGATAGCTGCCTGGATATGGAACCAGGTAAGCAAAATTTAACTACTATTTATAACATTGATTAAATGAAATTAGAAATTTGAATTATTTGAATTATTTTGTTTGATTATTTGCTCGCTATGAACATAGAAAAGTTAAAAGCTAAGCGTTCTACGGAACGCTCAAATGTAACTAAATTAATAAATAAATTAGAGAATTTATTATTGGATGATCTAGAAAATACAAAATCAGACGAAATCATCGAAATCCAGGAAATGATAGGTGAAAGAGAAATTGCATTAAAAAATTTAAATAATGGAATTGAAAATTTAATAGTAGATATTAAAGAGTATGAAAAAGATATCGCGACCAGCGATAAATACGGCGAGCAAATAATTTCTGCCAAATGCAAAATCAAACTGAGATTAAAAAGATTATGTAATAATAAAGATGAAAGTAGTTCAAACTGTTCTGTCAGTGAAACCCAAACAAAAACTGGTTCGGCAGTGAGATTGCCGAAAATGTCCTTACCAAAATTTGGTGGACAAATAGAAAAATGGAACGAATTTTTCGATTGTTTCGAAAATTCAATCCATTTAAATGAAAATCTTACAAAGATTGAAAAATTCACTTACTTGAAAACGCTTTTAACTGACAAAGCGTACAATGTTATTGAAGGGTTTTCACTTACGGAACAAAATTATGATAATTGCATAGAAATGTTGAAGTCACGTTTTGGGCAAAAGGATATTATCATTAATGCTCACATGAATAAATTGATAAACTTAGAAGGCGTAAAAAGTTCATCAAATATAACTGCTTTGCGAAAGTTTTATGACGCTTGTGAAGTAAATATTCGCAGTTTATCTAATTTAGGGGTGACAAAAGGCCAATATGGTCATTTACTGAATCCAATTTTATTAAAATTATTGCCAAACGATCTAGTAGTTGAATATTACAGGCAAAGTGATAAAAGGAAGGATGAGTCTGATGTGACAGACTTAATTAATTTTCTTAAAGTAGAACTTGAATCGCGTGAAAAATCACTTAGTATGATTAATTATAAAAATGCTTCGGTAATTGTAAATAAAAATAAAGCCGAAATTAATGACAGAAAATTTTCAAATAAAATGAATTCATTGAATGTAGGTGTAAAAAATATATGCATATTTTGCAAGAATTATGATCATCATTCTCTTGAATGTACTAATTTAACTGATGTTGAGAAAAGGTTAAAATTAAAGAAGGATGGCAGGTGTTATAAATGTTTTCTAAAATCTCATCTGTCATCACAGTGCAGAGTGAAATCGCAGCCTTGCGAAAAATGTAAAGCAACAGATCATAACAAATTATTTTGTTTTTCAAAAAACTTGAAACCAGAGGTAGTAGAGAACACTATAGTATCGAATTCACATTTGAAAAACAGTAATCAGGCAGCGTTACTGCAAACATGTTGCGTCATAGCACAATCTAATTCTAGATCAAAAACTGTCAGACTCTTATTGGATTCCGGAAGTGAAAAAAGTTTTATTACTAAAGAATTGGCCCACGAATTAAAATTAACCCGTGTAAGAACAGAAAAGCTAACTGTTTTTGCCTTTGGTATAAATAAAGGTAAAGAAGAGGAATTCGAGGTTTTTAATATTGAACTGCGTAGCAAAATAAATCCTCGTCGGCTCATCCATGTTGAAGTATTAGCTACAGACTTAATAACCGCGACTCCCTTGAAAAGCCCAAGGGGCGAACCAGAAATTGAAAGTTATATTAAAAATAAAAACTGGAAATTGGCAGACAATTCATTAAGTGATTCCAAAATTAATGTTTTGCTAGGAGCTGATTATTTTTGGAAAATACAGAGAGGTATCATTGAAGAAATCGGTGATAATTTATATGTTGCTAATACTATTTTCGGATATACTGTAGTGGGGAAATTGAATAATAATAGTACAGAAGTAATTAATTCGCATTTTGTATCTGTAAATAAATTTGACAGTTTTGATTTGCAGCGTTTTTGGGATTTAGAATCACTTGGAATATGTGACAGTAAGAATGATTCTATGTCACAGAGAGATATAGAAATTATTAATTCTTTTAATGAAAATTTAAATTTTGTTAAGGGAAGATATGAAATTCAATTTTTGTGGAAGGAAAATAAAAATGAATTAAAATCGAATATAGAAATAGCCAAAAATAGACTTTGGGGTTTGAGAACAAAACTGTCTAAAAATGAATGGCTTAAAAATGAATATGAAAAAATTCTTGAGGAACAAAAGAAAATGGGTATAATAGAGGAGTGTAAAATAAACAAAAATGAAACTGGTGTATATTATATGCCCCACAGACCGATGATAAGAACAGATAAGTCCACTACAAAGGTCAGAATAGTGTTTGATGCTTCTTCCAAAGAAAAGGAAGCAAAATCTTTAAATGAATGTTTATTTGCAGGCCCCAATTTAAATCCTAATATTTTGGATATTATTTTAAAATTCCGCCTTCATAAAATTGCCTTTGTTTGTGACATTGAAAAAGCTTTTCTGCAAATACAGGTTGCAGAAAATGATAGAAACTTTTTGAGATTTCTATGGTTTGAGGATATAAATAGTAAAAATCCTCTATTAAAGGTTTTCCGCATGACTCGTGTAACTTTTGGTGTTACAACATCACCCTTTTTGCTCTCAGCTACCATTAAACATCACATAAAGGGCTATAAGAACTTGTTTGAGAAAGTAGTTAATATGCTTGATACTTCCTTATATGTTGATGATCTCTTTCATGGCGCTAATTCTGTAAATGAAGCATTTATTTTATCGTCTGGTGCTGTGAAAATACTTAAAGATGCCAATATGACATTAAGAAAATGTAAAAGTAATTCTTACGAATTAAGCAAATTGTGGGAAAAAGATGGAATAAACGTTGATGAAGAAATAAATGAGGGAAATATCTCTAAGGTATTGGGAATAATGTGGTCAACTAATAATGACACGTTAAGAATAGACATTCAATCTCTGTTAGAAGGGTTTGATAATGAAATTATCACTAAGAGAATTGTTTTACAAACTGTAGCAAAGGTGTATGACCCTGTAGGGTTTATTTCCCCTTTTATAATAAGAGTTAAATTTCTAATGCAAGAACTATGGGAGCAGGGTGTTGATTGGGATTCTGCTTTACCTGATGCTTTAACACAAAAATTTAAGAAATGGCATAGTGAAATACAGGATTTAGAAAATTTTGAAGTGCCTAGAAAATATTTTACAAATTTTGAAAAATTAACTCCTGAAGCTATTCAAATTTGTGTTTTCTGCGATGCCAGTTTGAAGGGATATGGTACAGTAGCTTATTTTCGTGATCCTTGTTCCCGTGAAACTTCATTTATTATGTCAAAGACAAGAGTAGCTCCTCTCAAAAAACTTACTTTGCCTCGACTTGAATTGATGGGAGCCTTAACAGCTGCTCGATTAGCTCATTATCTTGGGCAGCTATTCTCAATTCCCGTCAAAAACATACTATGCTTCTGTGATTCCCAAATTACCCTTTATTGGGTCAAAGGAAGTGCTAGTAACTGGAAGCCCTTTGTAGAGAACAGAGTGCGTGAAATTCAACGATTAGTAGCCCCGTCTCAGTGGAGATTTTGTCCAGGGGTTAAAAATCCCGCTGATGTGCTATCTCGTGGTTGCACAGCAACTGAATTGTTGAAGAATGAAGAATGGTTAAAGGGACCAATCTGGTTGAAAGAAGAGCACTTACCGACACCACTACCGGAAAATGAAGTCAAAATACCTGAAGAAGAGATTTTGAGAGAACAACGGAAAACTACTGTTTGCTCTTTAACTCATGGCAATAATGAATTTGAATTATTATATAAGTTTTCATCTTGGTCTAAATTAAGACGTGTTACAGCCTGGTGTCTTAGATTTATAAAAAATACTAAATGTCGATCTGCGCGAAATACTGGCTTTTTAACTATACAAGAACTTGATGAAGCAACTAAAATTATTGTGAAGTTGGTTCAAAGACATGAATTTGGAGGGGAAATAAAGACTTATCTGGAAAAAACCTGAATGCTAGTAACAAACTCCTTTCTTTAAATCCTTTTCTAGACAAAAATGAAATTCTTCGTGTTGGTGGAAGATTAAGACACGCAAACCTACCTGAGAGTCAAAAACACCAAATGATACTTCCTAAAACGCACCACATTACAGACTTAATTATAAAGTACTTTCATGAAAAACATCTTCACAGTGGAACTCAGTTAACAATTTCAGTCCTGCGACAACAATATTGGATAATTAATGCAAGAGACGCCGTGAAAAGGAATCTGCGGAACTGTATGAAGTGTTTTAGAACCACATCGAACTTAGCCTCTCAACTGATGGGTGATCTGCCAGCTGCTCGTGTAGTGCCATCGCGAGTGTTTTCGAAAGTCGGGGTTGATCTTGCAGGCCCCTTTCTCATCAAACCTCGTAAGGGCCGAGGTGTTAGATCTTATAAAAGTTATATTTGTTTATATATCTGTTTTTCCACAAAAGCAATTCATTTGGAAATACTCAGTGATCTCACCTCTGAAACATTCCTCGCATCCTTGAAGAGGTTTGTTGCTCGACGAGGAAAACCTGAAGAATTGTTTTCAGACAGAGGAACGAACTTTGTAGGTGCCGACAACGAAATGAAAAAAATGATGTCCTTGATCTATTCTGACGAAAAGATCCACAGATATTTGTCCGAAGAAACAATCAAATGGAATTTCAATCCCCCATCGGCCCCCCATTTTGGAGGACTTTGGGAGGCTGGAATAAAACAGATGAAGGGTCATTTAAAAAGAACTATTGGCGAACAAATATTAACTTATGAACAGTTCCTTACTTTAATTACTCAAATTGAATCGTGCTTGAACTCCAGACCTCTTGTTGCGCTCTCGAATGATCCAAGTGACTTAAATGCTCTAACTCCAGGACATTTTATCATAGGCACTGCCTTGACTTCAATACCAGAACCTGACTATTCTTCAGTTAACCTAACCCCGCTAGAAAGATGGAAACTTCTACAAAAAAATTTTCAAAGTTTCTGGAACAGATGGTCTTCAGATTACCTATCAGACTTGCAAAGGCGATCAAAATGGTTAATAAATAAACCAAATTTCAAGAAAGACGATTTGGTTTTAATAAAAGATGATAATCAGCCCCCTTTGAAGTGGAAACTGGGACGCATAATCAAATTATTTCCTGGAGCAGATGGCAAGATTCGTGTAGTTCTACTGAAAACTATTTATGGAGAGTTGAAGCGTCCGATCGCCAAACTATCTCCTCTGCCATTTTGAACTTTGAACTTTTTATTTTATTTTTATTTTATTTTATTTTATTTATTATTATTATTATTTTTTTTTTTTATGTTCCTGTTTTTAATCCATTTATGTTAATCATCTAGTTACAATGTTTCATATGTATATTAATCTCTTTTTTTTTCTTATCTATTTGCAGTTGAAGACCAAGAAAATGAAAACCTGTAACAACACTAATGTTGTTATTGTACTTGTAGAATATTTTTATGAACCTTCGTTCATGGGGGCGGAGCATGTTTGAACGTAGCTTTTGGTTTCGTTTCGCCAGCCCCCCGACTCGTAGTTGGCTCTTTGCCAAATGAGAGGTGATTTTTTCTCTCTTTGAGAATGTTACTTTTTTTCTAGTTTAGTTTTCGGCCTGTCTAAAACAGGAAGTATTTTTCTTTTCTCTTGAACATGAAAAGTTATTATTTACATATCTTGATTCTTGGCTCCTTTTATGGAGAAACAATGTTATCCTAAATAATTACTGAATTAATTTATAATTGTGAATTCTTCAAAGTATACTGCAAATAGTGATTTATTGTGTGTTTAATCGCTAAATAAAGTATTTATGCTCTCCCAACTGACTTTATGACTGAAATTGAACACGTGAACTACAAATTTATAGATTAAGAAGTGTTTGTGATTACATGATTCTGCAAATTTTTCATGACGCAGTAATATAATATTTTTTTCACTGACTATGTACATAACTCAAAATCGACATTTTTGGACTTAAATCCTTTATACTTATCAGTACAGATATATAATCGACGTTTCTTCGATTCGACTAACCTTTTATGTATATCAAATCCCACTTTAAAAAAAATTTGGTGGCTTTTGAATATAAAAGTCGCACAATCTGTACCAGGTGACGCTGTCTACCGCTTGAACTTAGGGACTCTGGATAGAGATCATCATGTAGGGTCTCTACTTGAACTGTTGCCAAGTTTCCGAGCCACGCGACAGGCATCTAGTTTAGGTGGCTATGGTTAAACATCTGTTTTTACTTTAATTACATTTTATAATACAACAAGGAGATCAGCTGCACAGCGCAGCGATCATCCTCATAGTTCAAATTGGAGGATCATAAAATAGTAGATGAGATAAGTCTTTTACTTAGACGATAAAGTTAGGATAATGCTTCACAGTAAAGATTTTATGGTGGTGATATATAAATATTTTTTCTGTCGTATTTCTTAAAATTTGCAATTTTTATGCTTTGTTATTTATGGATTAATCTCTTCATAACATAAACTATTTTTTTTTTCTTCTAGCGAAACAAATAGTTTCAGATATTCAAGAATATATTGCAAATTGTTAAAAAGAACAGGAAAGACAGTTAAGACAGATTATCCCTCTATGGTTGCTTCACTGAAAATCTCTTTGTAGTCAAATTATTGTTCTCAGGTCTTTTAGCGGTCTCTTAATCAGATGCCACTTTTTCTTCTTCTTCTTCTTTTTTTTTTTTTTTTTAAGCAATCTTTATATTATTCAATAGAAGAAAAGCATTGCTCACCATAACTGAAGTTCACTGTAAAAAAAGAAAAGAAAAAAGTGGAATTCAATTATATTATAGCTAAAAGCTCTGTTTCCTTTCAAACAGAATTTATATATATATATATGTGTGTGTGTGTGTATGTATGTATGTATGTATGTATGTATATTATTTTTTTATTTTATTTATTTATTTTTTCATATTACTTTTTAATACAAACTTTGATTTAAATAATCCAAAAACAAAATGTCCCTCATTTATAAAGGGAAAAGGAAAAGCATATATAATAACAAATAAGCACACTTACAGAAAAATGAAAGGCGCTTTCATTTTAAATAAATTGTTGTTATCATATTAACTCGATTTATTCTCAAGAAGAATGTTCTCTAAACAATTTCTTCATTCCAATAAATCAGCAAATAAAAAACGTTTTGTATGAAATTTAAAACTTATACATGCACATACATATATATACTATTTATACATTTATAGGTTTATCTCACATTTACAGTTTAAGAACAGAACGCCCCTCCCATGTAACTTAATACATAAGTAATGGGAGCAGGACATTCTTTTGCTTTATTATAACTTTTACAAGGGTAGCGCTGAATATTTTGAGATCAAGACAGACATTGGGTTCTCAAAAAAACATTGTTTGTTAAATATGTAACTTTCAACTCTTTTATGACCGCAGATCATAATTTGGAGCAACAGTTTTAATAGCTACAGTAAAAAAAGATTTTGAGAAAAAAGGAAAATGAACTTCACGCAATTATGATTCTCTATGATTTTAAAATGAGGTTAAGTTAAGAAAAATGAATTCAATGTCTATAATTAAAGGGATCGTAGTCTCCGCCTTTTTATTTCTTGATTGACCTTTTATTTCATTATTATTAATATTATTATTATTTTTTTTTTTTTTTTTTTTCAGGTCAATTTGAGAAATGAGAAATGCATGTCTTTTTTTCTACCCCTATTTCTCTACAATAATTTCTATGCTCTTTAATCACGACGTATTACTTTTATGATACAATAACATACTTGCCAACAATCACATTATGAACCGTACAATTTTTAGTACCCGCCTTTTTTCACACCAGTCATTTTTAAGAGTAATTTTATTTTTACTTAATCGCAACAATATATGGAGAGAATTACTCTAAAAATAAAGTGGTGTGAAAAAAGGTGCGCATTTTCAAGGGGCGTTAACAATTGTACGGTTATTAATAAGATGGTTGGCAAGTATGCAATAAAGATTTCTCAAAGAGGTGGCAACAGATGCGAAAATTTTTCATCCTTGAAAACGTGAATCCACCAGTATTTTTTAATACTAATCTCAATCCTATTTAATCACAAAAAGTAATGTAAAAGTACAATTAATATTTCTAATTATAGTGGTGCAGGTAACGCGGGGACACTTTCACCCTTGACTGCCAACTGAAAAATAATAATAACTAGTATCGCCCAGTGGTCGAAAGTCGACCATTTTTTTTTTTTTTTTTTTTTTGCAAAGCGAGGCAAAGCACTAGCGTCTCGCCGCAGCGCCGGCTCCCTACGAAAAAGTTGAATAAATTGCCTTGGCAGGTTTGGCATGCAGTAATTTGGCGATGCACTGCTACACTTCTGAAGGGTTGTAACTTGTAAGATTGTTTACCATTTATGTTTAAGCATTAGATGTGTATGGTAGTTCATATTAAATTGAATTACTAATTTTTTTTTCTTTTGTAACAGTAACTTTATTTTTAGGAAAATTAATAGATAATTTAAAAAAAATAACTAAAAAAAAAAAAAAAAAAACGAAACTGCCATTTCCTTGAAATACCTTCAATACAGATTTAAATTTATTGCATTTTTTTTTTCTATCACTAATACAGTTTATTATTATTTTACTTAGCTTAAAAAAAAAAAAAAAAACTTGAATTACAATACAAATTTAAAATATGTAAAATATTTATTTTTATGTTTAAAAAGTAACAAAAATTATTTTATTTGAATTTGAATTATTATTTATACTTGTTTAAATTTGTAAATATGTTATTTAAACTACTTTTTTTTTTTTTTTTTTTTTTTAATTCCTTTAATGCAAATGACAACCCCCCCCCCCACCCCCTAAATATTTCTTTCCATATTTTATTACAATAAGTGCAATTTATGAATTAATAGACTACAAAGAGAATTTGAAAAAAAAAAAAAAAAAAAAGACCAGGTAAAATATTTTATTAAAAAATAACAACTTTTATTTTTGAGGAAAATTAATAGATAATTAAAAAAATTCTTTAAAAACGAAACTGCCATTTTCTTGAAATATCTTCAATACAAAAAAAAAAAAAAAAAAATATTGCATTTATTTATTTATTTATTTATTTATTTATTTTTTTATCTATGAAACAGTTTATTTTATTTTACTTAACTTGAAAAAAAAAGTGGATTGCAATAAAAATTTATAATAGAATTTTTAAATATATAAAATATTTATTCTTATTTTAGGTTTAAATAGTAAACAAAGATTATTTTATTTAAATTTAAATTATTATTTAAACTTATTTAAATTTGTTAAATATGTTATTTAAATTACTTCTTTTTAAAATTCCTTTAATGCAAAGATGTTTCAAATGATAACCCCTTCCCCCTAAATATTTCTTTCCATATTTTATTACAATAACTGCAGTTTATGAATTGATAGACTACAAAGAGAATTTAAAAAACTGGTCAGGTAAAAAGTTTTAGTAAAAAATAACACTTTTTTTTTTTTTTTTTTTTTTTTTTTTTTTTAGAAAAATTAATAAATTAAAAAAAAACCCTTTAAAAACGAAACTGCCATTTTCTTAAAATATCTTAAATATAAACTTAAATATATTGCTTTTTTTTTTTTTTTTTTTTTTTAATCTGTTAAACAGTTTATTTTATTTTACTTAGCTTTAAAAAAAAAAAAAAAAAAAAAAAAAAGTGGATTATAATAAAAATTTATAATCGAATTTTTAAATATGTAAAATATTTATTTTTATGTTTAAATAGTAAACAAAAATTATTTCATTTAAATTTTAATTGTTTTTTAAACTTGTTTAAATTCGTTAAATATAATTTAAAATTCCTTTAATGCAAAGACGTTTCAAATGACAAAAACAACTCCTCCTAAATATTTCTTTCCATATTTTATTAAAATAACTGCAATTTGTAAATTAATACACTACATAGAGATTTTAAAAAATAGACCAGGTAAAAAGTTTTATTAAAAAACAGCAACTTTTTTTTTTTTTTTTTTTTTTTTTTAGGAAAATTGATAATTAAAAATAAAGGGGGGGCGGGTAAAAAAGTTCTGTAAAAACGAAACTGCCTTTTAAACGTTTTATTTAAATTACTTTTTGAAAAAAAAAAAAAAAAAAAATACGAACTTTAATGAATGCATTTTTGATGAGTTTAGTGCTTTATCTTGGTGCTCAGGGCAGGGGCCCCAGGTTCCCGTGCTATAGTCAGGCTTTGACTACAGACGAAAATTTGTTGTCAAAACCTTTTTAATATTTTTTATTTATATGAAAAAATAAATAAATAAAAATACTACCAAAATATCAGTTAAAAAAAAGCCCTTTTAGAATTTGAAATCTGTATTTCAAACAAATTTCTTATTCTAAATTTATTGCACTGGCAAAGAGATTCTGCCATCCAAGGTGATAGATAGTAGGCGCTAGCTTTGAATCAGGCACACACTTGTTAACCTAATTGTGCGACTTTTCCATGGTCTTCTTAGGAACTCGCATTAGAATGTGCTAGGTCACCTTATAAAGACTGCCCAGAGAACATATCACTCAGGCCTAATCCCACATTCAGAAACAAACTTTTAAAGATTCTGTAGAAAAATTGCTACAATGTGCTGATGCATTCATGTTGCACATTTGCCTGTTTTTTTTTTTTTTTTTTTTTTTTTTTTTTTTGGGGGGGGGGGAGTCTGATGGTGAGTCATGCTTTAATAAATTGAAATAATTGTTGAATGCTTTTACAATTTCAGGGGTTTTCTTATTTTCTTCACATTAATTAATTTAACACTCATAAAAATATTTTTTTTAATCTTCGCAGAAATTAGTATTAAATAAAAAAGAAATTCTCTATGTAGTGTATTAATTCATAAATTGAAGTTATTTTAATAAAATATGGAAAGAAATATTTAGGGGGGGAGGGGTTGTCATTTGAAACATCTTTGCATTAAAGGATTTTTAAAAAAGAAATATATTTAACAAATTTTAAACAAGTTTAAATAATAATTAACATTTAAATGAAATAATTTTTGTTTGCTTTTTAAACATAAAAATAAATGTTTTGCATATTTAAAAATTCTATTATAAATTTTTATTGTAATCCACGTCCCCCCCCCCCTTAAGCTAAGTAAAATAAAATAAACTGTTTAATAGATATTAAAAAAAAAAAAAAAAAAAAAAAAAAAATGCAATAAATTTAAATTTGTATTGAAGATATTTTAAGAAAATGGCTGTTTCGTTTTTA
Organism: Salticus scenicus; assembly: GCA_963930645.1. Lineage (NCBI taxonomy): Eukaryota > Metazoa > Arthropoda > Arachnida > Araneae > Salticidae > Salticus > Salticus scenicus. Next base: position 337,644,387 of record OZ005652.1, on the reverse strand, counting down.
AAGATTTTTTTTCTTTTAATTATCTATTATCTTACCTTAAAAAAAAAAAAAAAAAAAAAAAAAAAAAAAAAAGGTTGATATTTTTTAATAAAATATGTTACCTGGTCTATTTTTTTAAATTCTCTTTCTAGTCTATTAATTAATAAATTGCAGTTATTATAATAATATATTGAAAGAAATATTTAGAGGGAGGGGGGTTCTGTCATTTGAAACATCTTTGCATTAAAGGAATTTTAAAAAGAAGTAATTTAAATAACATATTTAATAAATTTAAACAAGTTTATATAATAATTAAAATTTAAATAAAATACTTTTTGTTTATTATTTAAATATAAAAATAAATATTTTACATATTTTAAATTTGTATTGTAATCCAAGGTTTTTTTTTTTTTTTTTTAACTAAGTAAAAATATAATAATAAATAAATAAAATAAATAAGAGATTTTTAAAAAAAATGAAAAAGAAAGAAAGAAAGAAAATCAATAAATTTAAATTTGTATTGAAGATATTTCAATGAAACGCAGTTTCATTAAAAAAAATAGTTAATTTTTTTTAAATTATCTATTAATTTTTCTAAAAATAAAGTTACTGTTAAAAAAAAAAAAAAAAAAAAAAAAAAAAATTGAAATATTTAGGGGTGGGGATGTTTTTTTCATTTGAAACATTTTTGTATTAAAGGAATACACATAAATTAGGAAAAGGTGCTAAAAGGGTGATGCCTCGCCAAACTCTGTTTACCTTGCTCGAATCCAAATTCTAATCCAACAACTTTCAAAAGTCCAAGTCTGTACGCATGCTCAGTTAGCATTTTTGTAGGGAGCCGGCGCTGCGGCGAGACGCTAGTGTGGTCGAAAGTCGACCATTTTTTTTTTTTTTTTTTTTTTTGCAAAGCGAGGCAAAGCAAAGTTATTGCCTTGTCCTAAACGGAATGCAATTGTAACACAGCTGCGGCAATTGTTTGCCGATATTCACTCTAACTGAATCAGCAGAGTTTTACTTAATATAACTATTTCTCTCTGTATATGTTAGCCTTTCCTGAAATGAGAGAAAATCGCAACGTGAAAACGCCCGTTGTTGTGTGATACAGCCCAGAAGCTAATAGGTACCATGTGAAACCAAGGCCCAACCAAGTATCAAATTCTGTTAAATTAATTCGATTGGTTCATAAAGTACAGTGTTTGAAAAAAAAAAAAGATTTTTTTCAAAAATGGTCGAATTGAGTTCGGGAAATTTCAAAACGTGTAACTTTATCGAAAACCGAAAATCTAAAACTTTTCTGAATCTTATATTTTCTACTTATATATGCAGAGGAAAGAATAATAAATCCACATTTAAAAAAATAAAAATAAGTAGTCAATTTCACTTAATTAAAATGCAAGGAAATCTCAAAACGTGTAAATTCATCGAAAACCGGAAATCAAAAGTTTTTATGTATCTTCTACTTGCTTCTTCTGCCCACAAAATCTAGCGATAAAGACACTTTTTTTAAAAAAAAGTAGCCAATTTCAGTTAATTGAAACGTAAAGAAAGCTCAAAACATGTAAATTCAGCAAAAAACGGAAATCGGAATTTTTTCCGTATCGTCTACTTATACATGCAGCAGTTAGTAACAAATCCATTTTTCTTTTATTTAGTATATTAAATGAATATTTATTGTTTAAATATCACCCTTTGAAATGAAATGTTTATGTTTACATTCGAAACTGGAAGTTTGCCTTTTTTTTTTTTTTTTTTTTTTTTCTGGAGTTTTGTGATTTTAAATTAAAATTTTATCAATTTTACGGAAAAAATAACTCGATTAACATAGAAAATCTTTTTCATGGCTCCATGGACAGACAGTGACGTCATCACTTCGCTTGCGTATAGTGATGCTACCATAGAATAATAATAAGAAGAAGGAGCATGGCAATACTCTTAATACTTACAAACCGCTTCTAGTGAAATGCCAGCGAAAGCTACTTTTGCTACTCAAAACCCATAGAATAATAATAAAGGAAGAAGGAGCATAAGGTTTCTACATAAGCTGTTGTGTTGCCACACAAAACAGCGATTATTAACAAGCCTTTATTAACAAACTTCAATATTGAGAGGAGCAAAAGTAGCTTTCGCTGGCATTTCCATAGAAGCGGTTTGTAAGCATTAAGACTATTGGCGTGCTCCTTCTTCCTCTATTATTATTCTATGTCAAAACCTTAAAGTAGGGCCATAGAAAAATAATAATATCGCTGTTTGTTGTGGCAACACAACAGCTTATTAGAAACACTTGCTACATTATACAAATTACTGTGTCTATGGTTTTATTTGAGCTTTATGAAATTGTCAGATTTAACAACTTTCTACTTTTAGGTATTTTTTAATGTAATTGAATACGTGTATAAAAGGGAAAAATGGAGGAAAATGCATAAAAAATAAACGTATTTTTAAATATCTTCTTGACATCGTAAGAAAATAATATTTGCATTCGCACCTTCCGGCTAACTATACCTTTCGAATGATACCATTTTCAACCCTCTACTCTCATAATTAATATGTTAAAAAGGGACAACAAATTTTATGCTTGCCTATTAATATATAGATAATAATAAATAAATTTTATGTTGATAACCACTGATGGAGTGTAAGGTAGACTCACGGATTAAAAGACTCTTCTTCCGTCGGTAGACTCAATAAATTGCTTCTAGATGCCAGTTGTAGTTACAGGGATAATAAAAGATAATAAATGTAAATAGTAATAAAAGGATGTATACATAATACTAACAATGAATATGTATAGTAAAAAAGACATAATATTTAATTTATATATTGCTCAATTTTTGGATTATTATTTTTAGCTAACTTTATTCAGTCTTAAAAATTAATTTACGAAAAATATTTTTATTAAGAAGCTATATTTTTCCCAGAAATTACAAAGCAAATAGTTCAATCGGAAAAAAAAAAAAAAAAAAAAAAAAAAAAAATTACCCCGACAATTTCTGCCGCAAATCATCATATAAATATAAGACTGGATCTTATATGTTGGTAATAACATTCGATTTTTAATGCCATAGTTAAATTTTGTTTAGAGGATCGTCTACATAATAAAACTTACATCAACTTTATTTTTTCGAAAGGTAACACCCATTTTTGACTCCGTAATCGAATTTCTGAGATCAATAATGTTCGAAAAAAGTCATAATTTATATAATCTATATAATATTTCTCTAATGTGGACCAGTTTCTTTTTTTTTTTTTTTTTTTTTGTAGAATAAAAAAAATAATAATAATATTTATACATGAACAATATTTAAGCACACGGACTTAGCTCAATGGACAAATAAGAAAAAATGACGACGTTCGTCTCATGAGATTATTTTACGAAAAAAATGTATTTTTAACAGTTGTTTCTTCAGAATCTATGCAAGCGTCATTTTAAACCTAGCAATATTTTAAAAATCTATAGAGAATGTGAACTTTTGTGTCATAAATTGACTAAAAAGCACAATCATAAAAAATATAATCAAAATAGGAGTTATTTTATTTTATTGTATTTATTTACTTAAAAAAATATAGATATATATACCAAAATTAATAAAATGTCGTTCGCAAGATGACGACAAAAATTTAAAAGGCGTCGTGGGAGTTATATTAAAACTGTACTGCCTGTGTGGAAGTAGGAAAATTGCGTCGTGAACCATGAATTTTATTTGGAAACCTTCCTTTGAATGATTTTGATTTCACTATTGTACAATATTAACTTGGTTTTAATAATAATTTGGCTTCTGGTAAATTAAAATTTTAATTAGGGGGTGAAATTGGTGTAATATATCAGAGCTGCCAACCTAATCCGGCAAATTGTTAGTACCGCCCCTTTCTCTACACCACTTAATTTTTAGAGTAATTCACTTCAAATATATTTACGATGATTTAAGAAAACAAATACTCTAAAAATATATTGGTGCAAAAAAAAAGGGCGGTACAAACAATTTGCCGGATTAAGTTGGCAGCTCTGAATATTTAAGAGTTTCAAATTTTAAAAGTAAATAAGTAAAGAGAATATTTCGAAATTAAATGAGAATATTTCGCATGGGTTTGCTTGTTTTAAATAGTTCTTGATACATTTACAAGCGAAAATACATTTGGAGTAAATCCATAAATTAAAAAAGTTAAATTGAGATCTCTCACAGAAAACTAATAAATTTATTCAGATAGTAATCTGAAAAAAGTATGAAAATTTTAGATTTAAAACAACCTAAAATTATGTTGACAAAATAGTTCCATTTTTATTTTAACCTAAATTAATAACTATTTTAATTCGTATCTCTGCATGATTTGAAATAATTATTAAATTACTTAAGTGTTAGACTTTTAAAAAATTGAGACGTACAAGCCCTACAATATTCAGAAAAAAATTATGGATAACAAGACTGACACAAAAATTAGCAGTAAAAATCTGGAAAAAATATTGAATACTTAAGGGGAGTTTCCTTGTAAGTGCCTCAAATTAACTTATAAACTCTAAAATTAACTTATTTTTGTAAAATAAACGCATTGCTGTCGGGATATTGTGATTCGATGTTTTTAACTAAAACTAGGGTTTGAAACGTACCTAAATTTTACGCTCATTTTACTGTTCAAAACAGAAATGCTCCAACAATAATATGTTAACATTCTTTTTCTTAAACCCTTAACGGTGCAATATTTTTCAAAGACACGCCCATAAAGTCCACATTTTTGTATAATTAAAAAAAAATAGGTTGAAAATATATATATGAATAATATATAAAGTTATTCTGTACATATTATGAAATACATTATGTATAGTTTGGTACTGGCTGGTGCTTTCATGTACACTAAAATGTTATAGGAAAAATTCACGTGGGGCGTGGTCACAGCCTTTAAATATCACGGGAGCGAGAAGTAAGGGGTTAATGCGTCACTCTCAATATTCCAAAAAAAAAAAAAATCTACTGATACATTTTTATAAACGAAAACAATTACGTTCTTGCATATTATTTATTTCTGAATGAAGTTAATACAATAGATATATATTTTCGTTGGCATTATTCTGCCTATAACATTTGTCTTTTATTTTATTTTATTATGTCTTTATTTTTATTTATTTTTACTTTATTTTTATTTATTTATTTTTATTTATTTATTTTATTCTTTATTTTATTTATTTATTTTTATTTATTTATTTATTTATTCTTATTTATTTATTTATTTATTTTTGCAATTGTTTTCGCGCTATTAAAGTGATATAGTGTTTTAGCGTCTGTAAATATTTATAAGTTGAAACAATAATGTCCAAAGCGTAAGTATAAACCTTTTTACTATTGTTAGTAATAAATGAATATATAAACTATAAAATAAATATTTTTTTGTAAAGTAACAACTCAAGGGATGTGCTTGTAACATGTAATATATATGTTATTCAGTGTCACTTGTAGGTGACAACCTTGTAAAAAAAGGGAAAACTTGTAATTAAAAAAAATATTATATATATATATATTCCTTTAGCCTAAATATTACCTGGAGGGGGGGGGGGTCATGGAAGTTAACGGTTTAAAGTAATATAAACTCCTTTTATAATGTATATGATGGATTTATTAAAAGCGAATTTTTTTTCCCTTTATCGAAGGTAGGTTAGAATTTCAATTCATTAATTTTTAGTTATTACGTGAACCTCATTTATTTAGATAAATATCATTCAGTTGTGCAAATGAAAATCATTTCCAGTTGGTATTGACCTCTTATAGTCTATGAGGTGTTAAGTAACGATTCTGTGTTGGCGAATCTTATAAAGCCAATTTTATGATTGCCTGTCTTATCCGGCGATTTAATTTTTAAATTTACCATAAAGTTTACATAGATATAAAGAAAATTCATTTTGGAGTCACTGCGCAAAATTTCGCTATCGCTGTCACTTTTGTCGTTGTTTCCCGTTAGAACTTTACCTTACTAGGAGTAACATCGAAAAAGCTTTGAAACGTTTCTATTATTTAAAATATTTGTATACAAATGATACACCAAACCTGTATCTTACACATCACTGTACTGCAAAAATATATAAATCATTGTACTGCAGGAAATACAGATTTTTTTTTTTTTTTTTTTTTAATGCGCATTCTCATTTGACATAGCCGATTTTTATTGTTTAATTAAACAGTTGCAGGGAAAGTAAAAAAATCTGCATAAGTATAAATATGTTGCAACAAGGAAAATTATATTTTTCATTATTTAAATTTTATTCAAATATCATATCTAACATTCGTTATTTTTTTACAGTCAAATTCATTGTTAAATTTTAAAGTTTAAAATCAGTTAATTCTCGAAAATATAAAATTTTCGGAAAAGGAAATTTTTTGTTTTCCTTTTCGAAAAATAATAATATTATTATTAATCCAATGTTTGAAAATAAAACCACGCTTCCATTTTTTTTCTTTGTCCTAAATTTGATATGTTATGCCAGAGATAACCGTATGGTAGGTGCCAATACTTGGCGATTAAGTGATCGCCAAGTACATTGCTCTGCAGGAAAATCGGCCCCAACACCATATTTTGCAAATTCTTATATAAAATAACCTCCTGATTCCGAATATGATGCTCATTTTGCCCTATCACGCACCGTCTTTTTGGGACGCACCCATATTTTTATCACTTTTCAGTAATTCCATGACTATAAACTTGATTTTTCGAGGGGGGGGGGGGGGGGAGGATTATTTTAACTGTTAAATACCTTCTGATGAGTTACAGAGTGGGAAAATTCTAAAACATTAATATTTGCAGCAAGTAAAAAATTTAGGAGAGGATTTGCCACTGAAATTATATATTACATTTATTATATTTTATTAATCAATTATTATTAGTTTGATTTCTTTAGAAAACGACCTATTGCAATCACTTCTTTTATCTATCTATCTATATATATATATATGGGGGGGGGGCGGACCGTGTAATATGGACCATCGTGTAATACGGACCATGAGGAAATTTATGTGTTCAACATTAGATGGTGAAACCATCTCATTGTCTTCAGTGAATATCATTGTTATCCAAAACATTAAGTGACTTGTATATGCATATCTGTATTTGGACGATTATGAAATTGAGTTTTTGGTTTACATGATAATTGATGTAACAAGTATGTTAAAATAAAAGTATTACTTTCCACTGTCAGGTAATTATAATTTTCGTGTTAATAGTAGCAAATGTACATATTTTCTGAATAATCTAGACATGTGTTTCGTGGGCGCCAATTTTCATAGTGATATTTGATTGGAAACAACGTTGTTGTGTTTATGCGTATAATATGAACCATGCTCTGTTGTGTAATATGGACCAGTGGACCATGATAAAAACTGACAGGTTTTGTTAACGTTCGGCGTACATATGTCGCACACTCAAAATCTTGAGGATATAGAACAGGCAAGAGAAGCAGAGGTATTCAAGCTCTTCCTTCGCATACTAATCACTGAATATGCCTTTGGACCTCCTTTTTTTTTTTGTCCATTAATTATTAGTTTTTTCGTCCATTTCTACTATTCCCAAGAGGTGGACAAGTGTATGAGGGAGCATGCTGGACAGTTCGTTTCACAATTCCAAGTGTGTTAGGGTTATATGTGCTATGGTTAATTGAAGCGTTATCGCTTCTCATGCAATGAGCTTTGCATTGGATGTTGACCATCTGTTTTTATTTTAATTACATGAATTTGTTCCGTGATTACACTTTACACTACAGCAAGGAGATCAGCTGCAGAGCGATCATCCTTATTGTTTAAATTTGAAAATTCTATGTCAAAATTTATCATGTCTTGGACGATAAAGTTAGGATAATGGTTTACAATAAAGAATTTATGGTGGTGATATATAAATAGTTTTTTTCTCATTGTACTCGTATTTCTTAAAATCTGGAATTTTTATGCTTTGTTATTTATAAATTAATCTCTTCATAACATAAAGATTTTTTTTTCCTAGCGGAACACATAGTTTCAGATATTCAAGAATATATTGCAAATTGTTAAAAAGAACAGGAAAGGCAGTTAAGACAGGTTATCCCTCTTCACTGAAAAATCACTTTGTAGTCAAATTAATGTTCTCAGGTCTTTTAGCGGTCTCTTAATCAGATACCGCTTTTTCTTCTTCTTCTTCTTATTTTTTTTTTTTTTTTTTCTTTTTTAAGCAATCTTCATATTATTCAATAGAAGAAAAGCGCTGCTCACCATAACTGAAGTTCATTGTAAAAAAAAAAAAAAAAAGGTGAAATTTAATTATATTATAGCTAAAAGCTCTGTTTCCTTTCAAACAGAATATATATATATATATATATATATATATATATATATATATATATATATATATATATTCATATTACTTTTTAATACAAACTTTGATTTAAATAATCCAAAAAAAAAAATCCCTAATTTATATAGAGAAAAGGAAAAGCATATATGATAACAAATAATCACACTTAACAGAAAAATGAAAGGCGTTTTCATTTTAAATAAATTATTGTTATCATATAAACTCGATTTATTCTCAAGAAGAATGTTCCCTAAACAATTTCTTCATTCCAATAAATCAGCAAATAAAAAACGTTTTGTATTAAATTTAAAACTTATACACGCACATACATATATATATATATATATAAATTTATAAGTTTGTCTCACATATACATTATAAAAAACAGAACGCCCCTCCCATTTAACTTAATATATAAATAATGGGGGCAGGCTTTTGCTTTATTATAACTTTTACAAAGGTAGCGCTGAACATTTTGAGATCAAGACAGACAATGGGTTCTGAAAAAACATTGTTTGTTAAATATGTAACTTTGAACTATTTCATAACCGCAAATCATAATTTGTAGGAACAATTCTAATAGCTATCGTAAAAATTTATTTTGCGAAAAAAAGAAAATGAACTTCACGCAATTATGATTTTCTATGATTTTTAAAATGGGGTTAAGTTAAGAAAAATGGATTCAACGCCTACAATTACAGGGGTCGTAGTCACCGCCTTTTTATTTATTTATTTTTTATTTCATTATTATTATTATATTATTTACTTATTTTATTTATTTATTTATTATTATTATTATTTATTTTTATTTTTGTTTTTTTTCCGACCAATTTGAAAAATGAGAGATACATGTATTTTTTTCTACCCCTATTTTTCTACAGTAATTTCTATGCTCTTTAATCACGACGTATTACTTTTATGATACAATAACATACTTACCAACTATCTCATTATGAGCCGTACAATTTTTAGTACCCGCTTTTTTTTTTTTCACACCAGTCATTTTTTAGTGTAATTTTATTTTTCATTTAATCTCAACAATATTTGGAGATAATTACTCTAAAAATAAAGTCGTGTGAGAAAAGGTGGCGTTTTTTCAAGGGGCGTTAACAATTGTAGGGTTATTAATGAGATGGTTGGCAAGTATGCAATAAAGATTTCTGTACGGAAAAAGAGGTGGCAAAAGATGCGAAAATTTTTCGTCATTGAAAGCATCCAAAAAAAAAAAAAGGCAGAGACTACGCCCTCTGCAGTTATCACAAGGAAATAAAGTTCCATCTCTAGCATGCTAATCAAATAGTTTCCAGAATCTTTCAGAAGTCGAGTTTTTTTCTTTATGAAGAATACACAGGAAAACCAATGTCTGCAATAGCCTTAGAAAATGCGTCAGTCATACAAAAAAGTTAACACTTTCGCGATAGCTGACGTAGATTCACGTCATTTGAAAATCTATAAATCCTCCAGTGGGCGTTTCATTCGCAACATGTATGTTACTTATTTCTTAAAAATATACCCAATATTCAAATTTGTACAGTCAAATATAATATGGATACAAATATTTTGATTAAGAAGAATATAATTATAATGTATATCATCTGTAGTATAAATGTCAATATAGAAATGTTTGTTTAAATATTATAACTTTGAAGAATAACGCCCACAGGCGGACCTTACTGTCAAAAAGACAAAAGCATGCGGTCGTGAAAGTTCGCGAAAGCGGTCGCGCATCCGTTAATAGAATATAATCGCAGCACTTACCAAATGAAACAAAAATAATTTAATATTGGATCCGTAGTTATATAAAATAGTTAGAAATGCATATGAAAAAATTGTTTGTCGTCGGCTCTCACATAACACTGCTCTGAAAAAAAAAAAAAAAAAAAAAAAAAAAAAAATCGAGATCTGATTCTATACTTGCAGATTGTCGCGATGACTACGGAACAGGCAGAGCTAGAGAGAGAGAGACAGGTGTTTATTACATGACAACAAGGAATACACTGTTTACATTAAGTCGCGAGCGGTTAACAGGCAGGACTAGCACATGCGCAGATCACAATGCGCATAAGAGCAGATGCATGGAGGCAATAGTTGCTCGCTACATCTCCCCTGAAAATAGAAAACAAACATTTAATTATGGGCCGAATTCTGGTCAAACGCCACAACTTTACGATAACCAGCTCACAAAGTGGGAGGGATTGCGAGAGAAAAGGGGAAAGCACTGATGTTAGTGATTCAAGCCAAACGGAGTTGATTTCCGCAACTGCTGACGTCAGGAAAGTAAGAAAGGGAAAATTCGAAGAAAATATTCGAATTTCATTCAGATATTGTTCGTTTTTAACCAATCAGAATCCGTATACAGTTTTAAAGGGACGACCATATGGTTTGCTTTTATTTGTTTTTATCGTAACTTATTTTGGTTTCATTCATTAACGATGTGTACATCAAATAAGCATGAAAGCCTTAACTAATTCCCCAAAAAATTATAATAGGAAGAACAATTAAATAATAATAATAGCAATAGGTTTTATTATTTTCTTTATATAAAAAGGGGGAAAAATAGAAAAAAGAATAATCATTAAATAACCATCTGTGCGTCTGATTTCTATAAACTTTCATTTTATTACTTTACGTAAAAAAAAAGAATAAAAACCAATAAGAGAAAGATTTTTTTAAATTCTTTTTTTCTATATTATTTTTAACTGTTACCAAGACATAAGTTAAAAAAAAAAAAATCGTTAGATTGGGATTAATTTATAAAAGTATATTAATAATTTTATTATTTATAAAGCTAATTATAGTTTTTCGAATGCAGGCATTTAAACCATTTAAAAATATAAATATATAAATGCGAAAACATTAAAAAAATAAGAAAGAGATAAGAAAGAAAGAAAGAAATTTTTTTTTGCTTGCTGCCTTAGAATAAAATAAAATAAGAAATAATAATAAAAATAAATAATAATTTAATTTAAGTCAATTCTTAGTATAAAGTAAAATTGTTCACGCACAAAGAAGAAAATAAAAAAGACGTAAAAAGTTTTATAACTAAGTTTCAAGAAAAATCAAAATAGGTCTGATTAAATTTCTTAGCTTAACTTATGCTTGAAATATTCATCTATATGGAGATGATTATATAAACATTCAGTGAACTGTCGAGGGAACAAAACTAAATTAATACGAAATTAATTAATTAATAAAATAAATAAATAAAAGATAATTTTAAATAATAGATGTAGATTCGAAGCAAACAGCTATTTCTTTAGTTAGTAATAAGAGACATTACTGTGAAATACATGAATAATACTTTGAAATTTGTCTTATCATGAAAAATATGTTATGCAAACACTAACAACAATAAAACATAAGATACAAAAAATACTGAAAATATTTCATATACCTGTATTTTAACTACGTTTCATGAACTATCTTTTCAACTGAAAAGGGTTATTTTTAGCTTTACGTGTATCCTTTTTTTCTTTCTTTTTTAATCAGAAGAAATATATATTTTAATAATAGTATTAATTATCTTCAATCAATACTACTTATAGAAATCTCAGAGAGTACACAATTTACCAAGCGCTTTGCACGTTTGTAATGGCCGCCATTGCTCTTACAAGAGTATTACGATAGCTTTCTACTGGCCGCAAATTGAACCACGTGACAATCGCATCTGCGAGAGAAGAATGTTGCGATTGTTTGACCTGACTAGGAAGATTCGTTTTCGTCCGCGACTTTGCGGTAAAAACGCAGGTGCGAGCCGTAAGTGTTTGGCTGGAATCTGGACCTATATTACATCACAAAGAGAGTTTTTAAGTTCAATTTCTTAGGTGGGCGGATAATACGCCCTGATCTGGTTTGGACAGTTTTAGGATTACAGTCACTCTTAGGCAAAGTTGCTGGAACTGGCGACACTGATGATGGGGATGGTGGTGATTGAGGTGGTGGCGATGAATGTACTTCACTAGTTGGCTCAGTAAACTTAAAGTTTGTCACACATTTATGAGGGACAAGAAGTTCAGCAACTGTAGGCTCTATTTGGATAGTGTTACGTCTCCAACACTTATCTCCACTTTTGATGATAGCTGATCGAGGATTGACCATGCTTTCAATCTCTCCTCCTACCCAATTTTTATGATCTGTTTGCACTCTGACACGATCACCCGGACTGATAGTATACGATGAATTTTTCGTGTGTCGATTTGCAAACTCCGTTTTCTTCATTCTTGCCGCCTTCAATAATTCAGAAGCATTCTCAACAACTTTAGGCATCAACGCTTGTTTAGTAGCAGGAAGCAGTGATCTGGTTGTTCTGCTCAGTAGACGTTGGTTAATTGGCATCAAATTGTTTTCTCTCGGAGTGTTTCTTATATTTAACAAAGCTAAAAGCAACATCACTATTGTCTCTGAGACATCTTTCGAGAACAGTTTTTGATGCTTGAACTGCTCTTTCGGCTAAGCCATTGGACTGAGCATGATATGGGCTAGATGGTTCCCTTGTAATATCCCATTCTTTCAAAAATGATCTGAATTCTCTTGAGGCATACTGAGTCCCATTATCAGACTCGAAAACTTCTGGAATTCCATGAACTGAAATCCATCTTTTAAGAATTTTTATGCAGTCCCAAGATGTCACACGCTTTAATTTCTTAAAATCATAAAATCCAGAGTAACTATCTGCAATTACGATGTACATTTTCTTGTTGAATTTGAATAAGTCTGAAGCCACTCTTTGCCACGGGTACTGAGGTATAGGTTTCATGAGGACAGGTTCTTTCTCTTTTCTAGGTTGGGTAGACTGACATATTCTGCATTTTTTGATCATTTCTTCGATATCTTTAGACATCATATACCAATAAAAGGATTCTCTGGCTTTTCTTAGTGAACTCTGGATACCCATGTGACCTCCATGGAGACAATTCAACACTTTGTTTTGTAGGGATTTAGGGACTACAATTCTGTTTCCTTTAAAAATTAGTCCATCATAAATTGACAGTTCATCACGAAAGATCCAATATTTTTGTAAATTATGTGGTACATTAGATTTTTCATTGGGCCATCCATTCTGAATTATTTTTCTTAATTCAACTAACTCAAGATCCATTTGTTCTTGATCCTTAAAATTACCTAACATATTTTCAGACATTGGCAGTACCAGATGAACAACATAAATGTCACTTTCATTATCGGAGTCTGTTTCTAAACAATCACGACTCAACACATCAGCAACAGGAATGGACTTTCCTTCTTTATATACAATTTTAGGATTATATTGTAAAATGTCATAAAATATGCGTTGAAGTCTAGGGGGGGGCTGTGTTATTGATTTTTTACCTATAATTTCTAACGGTTTATGGTCCGTTTCAATTGTTACCTCTTTCCCGTAAATGTACTGGTGAAATTTGTTACACCCAAATAGCTCGCTAATGCCTCTTTTTCTATTTGCGGGTAATTTTGTTGAGTTTTTGTCAAAGATTTAGTTGCATTATCATTTTGACTTAAAACTGCACCAAGTGCTGAAGAACTTGCATCAACGGTAAGAGTTACTGGGTCATTAACATTGTAATAGCCTAACACCGGAGCTGACGATACTAGCTTCTTAATAGTATTAAATGCATTTATTTGTTTTTCAGCCCATTCCCATTCAACATCCTTTTCTAGAAGTATTCTTAACGGTTCGGTAACTTTAGAAAAGTTCGAAAGAAATTTTCCTAAATAATTTGCTAATCCAATAAATCTACGCAATTCTTTAACACAGGTAGGGGTTTTGATGCTTTCAATGGATTTAACTTTATCAGGATCTGGGGAAATACCATTTTCATTAAGAATATGCCCAAGGAATTTTACCTCTTTAGCAAACAATACACATTTATCTTTATTTAAACGAAGGCCTGCCATAAAGATTTTTTTCATTACTTGATCAAGAATTTTATTTAACTGACATTTGTTTTCAGCATAAATTAGAATATCATCCATAGAAAAATCTACATTTTCAAATTCTTGCAATAATTCGGACATTTTCTGTTGATATATTTCAGGTGCAGAAACCAAACCAAATGGGATTCGTTTATAAGCGTATCTTCCCCAGGGGGTATTTACAGTGAGATATTTGGACGTTCTACGTGTGACAGGAATTTGCCAAAATCCTCTTTTGCAATATAATAAAGCAAAATATCTTACTCCCTGTATTCTCCCTGCAATTTCCTCAATTGTTCGTAAAGGAAAATGACGTCTTTTAACATGTCTATTTAATTTAGACGGATCTATGCATACCCTTAATTTACCATTTTTTTTAACAATTACTAATGGACTTACACAGTAACTTGGCTCAGTAATTGGTTCGATAACATCTAATTCTACCATTCGGTCAATTTCTTTTTTCACAGCTTTTTCAATAGCATATGGTATTTTTCTGGGGGGTGATACGTCAAATTCTACATTTTCATTATCATCAATATCATATTCAAAGTCTTTAAGACAGCCTAATCCTTCATAAATTTCTGTTTTCCAGTCTGGTGGAACTATTTCATTTTCTGTAGCCAAAATTCTTTTTATTAGGCCTAATTGTACACAAGTTTCACCACCTATGACTGATTTCACATTACCTTCAGGGGACAATAAATTTTAAATTTACAGTTTTGTTCTTAATTTTACCTGTAACATTAATTTCCCCTATTACTTTCAATTCATGATTACTGAATGAAATAAATTTATTTACTTTTGTTTTGACAATAGGGATGTTTAATTCTTTAGCTAAATGATGACTCAAAACATTACATTGAGCTCCTGTATCTAACTTAACTTTTAAGGATTTATTACAGATATTTACTGTTTCATACCAATCATTCTCTACAGAATTAACATCACAATTTAAGTGAATAGCATCTAAATACATTTTTGATTCATTGTCAGCTACAGAGTCATTACTAGTAGAGCCCTCGATTTACAGAGTAGCGACACGGGAGAAACGGACGCCATTTTGTGGATAAGTTCCCTCCACTCTCTTCGTGTTTTAATAGGAAAGAGAAAGTGATTAAACGGTTGAAAACAAGAAGGACTTTTGCAGATCGCATACATTTAAATATATGTTATTTTTAAGTACCCTTGACCCTTCAATTTTTTTAAGTATAAAAAATAAAATCCATAAATGATTTAATTGAAAAATTACATTTATAAAAATTATTATTATTATTATTTCTATTTTATCGCTGGTGAGATTTGCACAACTTTCTTTAAAAGATAAATATATTTATTCGATTAAACTACTGAAATTAAAAGATCAACTTCAGTTAAAAAAAAAAAAAAAAGCTCTTTCAAGAACAAATAGACTGGTTTATTATATATATACATAAACAATATTTTTAAAGTGCTTGTGTAGCATTAGCACTATAACAGAAACAGTTAATTGCAATAGTATTATTTGTTTATACATAGAAAATAGCGTTTTCATTCAGTATAGTCATGAATTATAGAGAAAGGGTAAAACGTAAAACTATTATTATAAAAAAATATCAATTTATATTACATACACAATAATAATAATGAGAAACAAAGTATTTAAATTTATAAATAAAACTTGATTAAAATATGATAAGCATATGATGGCTTTCTTCATTAATATAGAACATAAATTTAGTTGTATATTTACAATGAGATGCTTTTTGGATATTTCTTTCAAATAAATAAATAATAATAATAATAAATAAACAGAAGCATGTTTTTGTTTTATGAGTAATAGATAAAAAAATCAGAACAAAATAATAATAATAATAATAATAATAATTTAGGACGACAGTTTTTTTTTTTTTTTTTAAGTTTAGTTTATACTTCCATATGAAATCACGAGGTATCTGTGTTGCGTTCTTTATCAACGATTACTGAATTTATTCCTTAATTTATTTCTTAATTTTATAATATATATACTATATATATGATTAAAATAAGGTAAGTCTGAAAAGAATAGTTTCAATTTGTTTAACTGACAAAGAAATATATATGTAAAAGAAAAGAAAAAAAAAAGAAAAAACAACTGGTCTAGATATACAAGAAGTTTAAAAATAAGTAAATAAAAAATATTAAATAACTGACTTTATATTTAAAGACAAAAAAAAAAAAAAAAAAAAAAAAAAGACTTGCGTTTTACAGCAACGATTACTATAAACATTTCTTAAAATTTCTATTGCAGGTTTTATATCAATTTAAATTTAATATATTTTTAAATTTTTGCCAAATGGGAAAACATCCTTATATATTCAAAGTGAAACATGGCAAATGATGACGACGCGAAATGTCATATTGAAAGCAATAATCCTGTCATACTAAAAAAGGGAAAATAAATATATGTTAAAAAATATCTGAAGCTCCAATTCTGATTCCCAAGCTTTTGCTAGAGCACTTTTTGGAATGATTTGGTTGATGATAATTGTTGTTCCATTTAATGAAAAAATATATACGATGTTTAAAAAAATTAAAAGTAATTAAGTCAAAAATGGAACAACAAGTTGGGAAAAAAAAAAAAAAAAAAAAAAAAAAAACTTGTATATATTTACATAGATGTCATGTTTAGTTTAGAGGATAATAAATTCTCTCTCTTTTTTTTTTTTTTTTTTTTTTCCCTTGAAAAATAATTTCAAGGTCGAGAAAGAATTTAAATATAGATTTTGAAGCATACGTCAAATTTGATTTATTTTTAAAATTTTTCAAATGCATTAGCATTGCTAATTCATTTTCTTCATCTAGTTGATTAATAGTCATATAGTTTATACATGAAGAACAAATTTTGTGTTTTTTCACAATTTTATAAATGATACAACCAGCAAGGTTTTATAAAGCATCATTTTGGGTTTTGTTTATTTTCAATTCTCGACGATTTGATGCGCCACCAGGTATTATTTGCACATAATTTTTATCTAAACTGATGTCGAAACAACATAGATTTTTTTCAAACATATTTCTGGAATATTTGTAAAGTATCGGAAAAAATTTCTATGTTTGTGTTTTCGAAACTTATATCGAAGGAAAGTTTTCTTTCCAAAGTATTTTCTACTTC
Organism: Salticus scenicus; assembly: GCA_963930645.1. Taxonomy (NCBI): domain Eukaryota; kingdom Metazoa; phylum Arthropoda; class Arachnida; order Araneae; family Salticidae; genus Salticus; species Salticus scenicus. Next base: position 337,627,061 of record OZ005652.1, on the reverse strand, counting down.
TATATATTTTTTATTTTCCTTCTCAGATTTAAATTCAGAAAATACGGACATTATATTTTTTTCAGAATTTTCATCAAAGCCATAGCTTCCCTTCACACCACCATAAAAAAACTGAGCTAAATATGATAGTGATCTCTTCAATACACATTCAATGGCTAAGAATCAGTTTCATCCACAAAATGGCGGCCGTGACGTCACTTACCCTTCTTGACCAATCCGAGGGGGAGCGGCGAAGAGAAAAGCGTGTCGCTACTCTGTAAATCGAGGGCTCTAATTACTAGCACTGTGGTTAAAATTTCTGTTCTCAAAAACCATCAATAATATTAATATTTTTAGATTTACAAAAATTATAGAAATGGCCCACCTTATGACATTTCCGACATCTTTTATTATATGCAGGACACGATTTAGAGCCATGTTTCTTACCACACCGCTGACAATCAAAACTTTCGTTTTTAAATCCACCCCTGTTATCAGATGAGCCGGATTGTTTAAACTTTTCCGCACTCTTTTTATACTTTACTCGGTCTATACGATCTACTTCAGGTTTCGGGTGCTTGAGTTCTTCAAGTTGTTTTGAAGCTTGTTCAGAAATTCTACAAATTTGAATAGCCTTTGCTAATGTTAAATCTTCTTCCGCAAACAGCTTTTCACGAACACTATCGTTTTTAATTCCATATACTATTTTGTCTCTGAGAAGCCCATCCGATAAATCTCCAAAGTTACAACCTTGAATTTTCCTTTTTATTTCTGTTAGGAATTCATCGAATGTTTCTGTTCCTTGTTTCAACCGAAAGAAATTCCATCTGGTAAATGATTCATTCTTCTTCGGTGCAAAATGATCTTCGAATTTTTGAAGAATAATATCTATATCTTTACCTTCTTCATCCGTTAATTTAAATGTGTTAAAGATATTTATAGCTTCAGTTCCAATAGTAGTCATCAACACAGCAGCTTGTACTTCAGCTGGTTTCGCTTTCAAATTCGTAGCGATAGAATACCAGTTGAACTGTTGCTTGAAGTCTTTCCATACTTCTGACATATCAAACGGCTGAATTTTTAATGGTTGGGGCGGTTTTAAACCACTCATTCCTGTATCAGTCTGTGATGTTGTTTCTGTGTCAGGCATTTTACGTTATAAAGGTTAATTTTACTTCTGACACCATGTTGCGATGACTACGGAACAGGCAGAGCTAGAGAGACGGTTTACAGTTAAAAACTATTTAATATTTATTGAATAGGCAAATGAATAAGCAGAGATGGGAATGGTGGCTGTTTCAGTTCTTTCCTTGTGACATTTTATATTCTTATTTACTGAGTCAGTTGAGTTATATAATTAAAGGTTATGCTTTTAATATTTTCTGTTTTGATATTTTTAAAGGTTATATTATTTTATTTATTTATTAAATTGAGTTAATGTTTTTGTGATTATTTGAGAACAAAAAGGTTATTGCATTAGAATGATTTGAGTAATGTTATTTTAAGAATATTTAAATTGTGACTGAATTAAATTTGAGTTTTGGTTTTACATTATTTCAGTTATGATTTAATATTGAGTTTTAATTTTAAATCATTCAAGTGCTGTTTGAGTTTTGGTTTTAAAAATCAGTTTCGGTTTTGCATTAATTGAATTCTGGTTTAAATTATTTTGATATGGTTTTAAAAATTGAGTTCTGTTCTCGAATAATTTAGTTATGGTTTTAAAATTTGAGTTTTGTTCTCAAATAATTTAGTTATGGTTTTCAAATTTGAGTTTTGTTCTCAAATAATTTAGTTAGGGTTTTAAAATTTGAGTTTTGTTTTAAATTAAACTGAGTTTTGTTCTTAAATAATTTAGTTAGGGTTTAAATTTGAGTTACAGTTTAAACTATTTGAAGTTTGAGTTAAAAAATATTAGAGTTTTAAGAACATTTTAGTTTAAATTTAAAATTTGTGTTAGGCATTTTAGGATATTCAGTAAATAAAAAATGAGTGTTGAGTTATTGAAGAAGAAACGTGCCATTGCACGTACTGCTTTTACTGGAACGGCTAATGCTATAAAAGAAGAATTAGAGAGGGAACAACCCGATAGGTCCGTTTTAGAAGATAAATTTGTAAAGTTACAAACAGCAGTAAGCGAATTAAAGGTTCACGATTCGGAATTACTGGATTTATTGACAAAAGGGAAAACTTCCGATGAGGACCTGGAAACGGAAGTTATAGCTTGTGAGGAATATTCTGATGAATTTATTTCGCTTAACCGACGAGTAAAGGAAAAAATTAATCTTATGGATTCAAAAGATAATATTTTTGCTGTAACACCAGATAGTATTATTAATCTCAATGAAAAGAGGTATAAGCTACCAAAAATCGAGATCAAAAAATTTGATGGTCAGTTACTAAATTATCTTTCGTTTTGGGGTCAGTTCAAAAAAATTCACGAAGATAAGGATCTTGATGCCGCAGATAAATTCCATTATTTAACGCAATCTATGTTACCCGGAACTAGGGCGTGTGAGTTAATTGAAAGTTACCCATTAACAGAGGAAAATTATCCGAAAGCTATTGCGGCATTTGGGGAGCGTTTCGGAAATAAGGAAATTTTAACTGAAATTTATGTGAGAGAGTTACTGAAATTAATTATTCAAAATGTACGCTCACAGGGCAAAGATAAGCTATCTCTGGTGTCACTATTTGACAAAATTGAGTCCCACCTCCGAGCTCTCGAGTCTTTGGGCATAAGCCCAGACTCCAATGGTGCTTGGCTATATCCCATGGTTGAGTCTTGTTTATCCGCTGAGATGATTAGGGTATGGCAGAGGAGCATTCTATTTAGTAATGAGGGTCCCGTCTCTCAAATAGTAATCCCGTCTCTCACATCTCTTGCAGTTTTTGCGTAAAGAAGTCGAGGGGGAACAAAGAGTTAAACTCGCGCGTTCTGGGTTCGAGGTTACGACACCCTCGCGTGAAGAGCGGCCTAAAGAGATTAAATTCAAAAATAAAAAACCTATTGCGAGTGCTGCTGGTTTGGTAGCGACTAAGGAGTTATCATGTGTCTTTTGCGGAAAAAATCATGAAAATAAAGAATGTTTCAAAGCTCGGTCTTTATCTTTAAAAGAGAAATTTAATAAATTAAAAGAGTTAAAATGCTGCCTACGTTGCCTTAAATCAGGTCATTTTGCGAAGCAATGTAAACAATTTATTCAGTGTCGTCTTTGTAAGCGTTCTCATCCCATAATTTTATGCCCGGAGGCTCCAGAGAATAAGGACGAGACAATAGTTAGTGAAAAAGGGTCAATTGCTGTACAGAGTACTGTGTCTACTCCTTCATGTATGAAAGAGGTCATTCCCATGACATTAATAGTTGAAGTAGTCCCAGGTGGTCTGAGAAAAACGGTTGGGTGTCTCTTAGATTGTGGATCGCAGAGATCTTATGTTTTAAGATCCACCGCCGAAGCCTTAAATTTGAAAATTACTTCCACTGAGAATTTAACTCATACGCTGTTTGGGGGAGCTAGAACTGAATCAAAATGTCATAATAGATATAGACCCGTTGGGAAAAGTAATGAACATCGGTTCAATTTTCTCGAAAAAGACACTATTTGCGGTACAATACCACGCATATCTAAAGGTCCGTTATTGGGGGAATTAAAAAGGCATAAAATTTGGATTTCAGATATAGGCGATGATTATCCTGAAATTGAGATTCTAATAGGAAGTGATATTTATGGACAAATTCTCACTGGTGAAGTAGTTCAATTAAAGGGAGGTCTGACAGCTATTAATACCAAATTGGGGTGAACTTTGTGTGGGGAACAGAATAATTTCCGTGTCCAAAATTTTGAGGGTACCCAGTCCATGCTAGTGACCAACCTCCTTGTTCAAAATATGAAAGTTTCTGATATGTGGGATTTAGAATCCATCGGTATTAGGGATGAGGCGCAGACCTTTTCTAAGGATATAGAAGATCAGTTAGCACAGGAACAATTTTTGAAGAATCTTCACCGAACCGAAGATGGTAGATATTGCGTGATTTTACCTTGGGTCCAAAATTTCCCAGTTGACCTTCCCTCTAACAGGCATATTGCAGAAAAAAGATTATTTTCCACCACGCGAAAATTGAGAAAAAAAAAATAGTTTTGATGAGTATGATAAGGTATTTAGTGAGTGGCTTTCTGAAGATATTGTGGAGATGATTCCAGAATCTGAAAATAGTAAAGTAGGACATTATCTGCCACATCATCCAGTTATCAAAGTAGATAGTCTAACCACCAAAATTAGACCAGTTTTCGATGCCTCATGTAAATCGGGTAGTTCATTTTCTCTAAATGATTATTTGATGAAAGCCCCTAACCTAGTAGAAGAAATCCCAGCTATTTTAATGCGTTTTAGAGAAAAATCGATTGGCGTAACTTCCGATATAAGACGAGCATTTTTGCAGATTGGCATACAGAGGGAAGATCAAAATTATTTGAAATTTCTTTGGTGGGTAAATGACAAAATTAAAGAATTTCGGCATAAAAGAGTGGTTTTGGGGGTAACTAGTAGCCCATACCTATTGGCATCAGTCATTTCACATCATTTGTCAAACGTCGCACCAAAATATGAAAGTGTGGCAAAAAAGTTAGCTGATTCATTTTATGTCGACAACTGTGTGACCTCAGTTGATAATAAAGAAGAATTAGAATTATTTATGAGTCAATCAACTGATATTATGGCAGAGGCCAAAATGGAACTGCGTCTTTGGACATTTGGTCCAACAAGTGGAAATGAGTTATTAGATAACCCTTGCGATACGGTCTCGCCGGTTTTAGATCTACAATGGGACCGCAGAGAGGACAAACTTTTCATTCCAGTCAAAAATGATATTAGAGTAGAAGATTTGTCAAAAAGAAAATTACTTTCCTTAATTCACTCTGTTTTTGATCCGCTAGGTTTTATTGCACCAGTAATGTTACCTGGGAAATTAATACTTCAAGAGGCCTGGGCAACTAAAACAAACTGGGATTTACCTCTACCAGATGACCTGAAAAATCGATTCTTAAAATGGTATAGAGAACTGTCTGGTATTTCTCAGCTTAAATTGCCTCGTAGAATAGGTTATGGGAACAAAGATTCGTGGTCAATGCACGTTTTTTGCGATGCCAGCCAAAGGGCATATGCCACGGTTATTTATTTGCGAAGTAAAAGTGATAAAAATGTATCTGTGAAATTTGTTACAGCAAAAACACGCGTGTCGCCATTGAAAAGGATAACAATACCACGATTAGAACTATTAGCTTGTGTTTTGGGTGCACGTTTGGCAAAATATGTAAGTGCAGCCCTGTTCTTAACTGACGTTCCAACCTTTTACTGGACAGATGCCACTGTGGCACTTTGTTGGATACAACGAGATGAGAGTTGGGGTATATTCGTGAATAACAGAGTAAAAGAGATCTTAAGTTTGTCGAAAGGAGAATGCTGGCGACATATACCAGGCAAATTGAATCCCGCTGACTTAGCCTCCCGTGGGTTTACGCCTAAAAATTTGTTGCAATGTGATTGGTGGGAGGGACCCGAATTTCTGAAGTTTTGCCAGACGAGGAGTCAGTTGCAGCAGAAATTAAAAGAAAGAGAGTTATTGACTTACTTAAGTGTAAATACTAATGTCACAACAGAGGTCGGTGATAAATGGTATAAGAAATTTTCTAAATTTTCTAAAATGGTGCGAGTTTTAGGTTGGGTAATGAGATTTATTCAGAGTTGTCAAGGGGGAGCACTGAATGGCCAGCCATTCCTATCTGCTTCAGGGTTCCAAAAATCAAAATTGAAACTTTTTTCTATTATTCAAGTGAAGAGTTTTCCAGTGACTGGAGAGTCCATTAGGGGTCTTATCACAGTCGTGGATGAAAATAAGCTTATTAGAGTCAAAACTAAAATAATCGAAAGAGAAGACTTTTATGAATTCAAGTTTCCGATTTTACTACCACCTAAACACCATATCGTAGAGTGCCTGATATGGGAATTACATACCCACAATTCACATGCTGGTGTTCAGACAATGTTGAGTATGCTCAGAGAGGAGTTCTGGATATATCTGCACGAAGAACTGTAAAATCAGTAATAAGAAAATGCGCTGTGTGCAGACGCTTTATGAGTAAAGCCACAGCAACAGCCCCTACACATCTGCCAGAAGACAGAGTTAAAGATGCATCGGTATTTGAAGTTACTGGAATTGATGTCTGTGGTTCCCTGTTTTAGGACAAAAGAAGTAGGACAAAATCGTGGGTAATAATTTTTACCTGCGCAGTGCACCTGGAACTGTTGTCAGCCATGAGTTCGCAATCTTTCATACAAGCATTACGGTGGTTCATCGCCCGTAGAGGTCGTCCTTCCGTAATATACTCGGATAACGGCACTAACTTTACTGGTACTGCTGCAGCTTTAAGAACAATTGAATGGGAAAAGATATGTCACGATCCACTACATCCAATAGAGTGGAAATTCATTCGTCCACCGCTGCGTGGTGGGGCGGTTGGTGGGAGCGCTTAATTCGCTCCACTAAAGATTTGCTTCTTCGTGTAATGGGAAGGTCTGTATTGACATATGAAGAGTTACTTACTGTTCTGTGTGATGTCGAGGCTGTTTTAAACAATCGCCCACTTACTTATATATCCAATGATTTGGGTGATTTCAAACCTTTAAAGCCATCCAATTTTCTTTCTGACTTGAAGGAATCGGGTACTCCAGATTTAGACTATTTGGACCGAAAAAAGCTGCTCTTAAGACATGCCTATTGTCAAGAAGTGAGACAGCAATTCAGGAATAGATTCCGTAAAGAATACCTAAAAAGCTGGTAAAGATAATAAAGACTTGAAAGTAGGTGATGTGGTGATCATCCAAATTGATAATCAGAAACGACTAAATTGGCCACTAGCCGTAATACGAGAAGTCTATCCTGGAAAAGATGGCCGTATAAGAGTTGTCAAGCTGAGAGTCAAGAATGGAACCTTGGTACGGCCAGTACAAAAGGTGTTCCCATTGGAAGTGTGCTCAAAAGGTGATCCTATCATGAAAATTAAATCACAGGACACTGAAGTTGTACCTAATGATCCAGAGACATTGAATAAAGTTTTGCCCAAGACACAACAACATCTTGAGAGTGTGTCAAAAATGACCAGGAGTGGTCGAATAGTTATAACTCCTGTCCGATAGGACTTAAAAACTTTGAACATTCACTTCTCACAAACTTTTAATATTTTAATTAATTGCATTTGTGTTCTTTTTTCCATATATCTATCTATATGTTTCATGTATAACTATTTTTTTCATTTTAGTTGATTCACCTGCCGATGAATCAAGGTGGGAGTGTTGAGAAAAAGGAAATTATTTGAGAAAGTCCACAATAGAGGGGGCTTTTGCTTCTGAAAAGGGGATGTAAGATGTAAAAAAAAAATGTGGAGTAGTGAGTTTTTTTATTTGAATGTCACTTGTGGAATTTTTATGATGTAGATTTTCAGAAGTAATAACGGGTCAAACAATGGGTCCAAAACAAATTTATGTTTTAATTATGTATAAATGTAAATAGTTTTGTGTGTGTCTGAACGGATTAAAAATGTGAACTGTAGAAATAGTGAATTTCTTTGTGTTTGAAAAGTGATATTTTCTCAGCTGCCGTCCACATCTCCGGTCAAGGTAAGAAACCTTTTATATGGATATTTTGGTTTACTGGAATAATTTCTCCACTAGAAAATTTAAAGTAAAATAAAATGTATATATTTTTGGAAATATAAATAAGTTTCAAGTTTTCAAAGAGCCTGCTATAGTCGTCTGATAGGCGACCGAGTTTTACTTGTTGGAATAATAAAATTCTGATTTTTAACGCGGGAAAAAAATTAAATTAATATTAAAGTTTTCTCTTTGTTCCAACACACTGTTTACATTAAGTCGCGAGCGGTTAACAGGCAGGACTAGCACATGCGCAGATCACAATGCGCATAAGAGCAGATGCATGGAGGCAATAGTTGCTCGCTACTCAGATTCTTATGTAAAATGACCTCCTGTATCCGAATTTGACCCCCATTTTGGCCAATCACCTGCCGTTTTCTAGATACACCCCTCCTCCCTAATTTTTATCAATGTTTGGTAATTTTATACCCATCAGTTTGATTTGGAGAGGAATGACGATTATTTTAACCGTTAAATGTCTCCTGACATGAGGAGCTACAGAGGCAGAAAGTTCTAAAACACAACATTTGTAGTGAGGAGGAAATTTGAGGGGATTTGTGCCCAGAAAACAATCAGTATATGTTTCTTTATTTTATTTTATTTTCTTTTTTTTTCTTTTTTTTTTTTTTTTTTTTTTTTTTCAAAATTTCTTTTATTTTTTACATATTCCAGCTTCCAGTTTGCCTTTTTCTTAACAAAACACCGCAAATAATAAAAATTATACAATGAAAAAATTTTCAAAATGTTGGTGAGTGGAGTTAAGTCTCAAAGCCCTCGCAAAAAAGTTTGATTGATTCACTGTACGGCGTTTACTTTCAGTATCTCAGACATTAAATATTTTGGGCAGTAAAACATGAACAATAAAATATCCTTTTTTGACACGTGTCATCACACAAGATCACCACCGTCGAGAACACCATAAAGTTCACTCTCTTACCGCAAAACGTGTACTAAAAGTAGATAACGACTGACAACTACAATGATAAGAACAATGACCTTACGGGATATTTTCGTTTTCCCGTTGCTTCCGATAACAAATGTATGTCTACTCGGAATTACAAATGCTTTTGGTTTCAAATGCTTCATAAGCATTTTCAATTTCTTCATTTTTAATTTCATCGTACATACTAGTATTAAAAGTTTTAGGATGCGAGAAATTATTATGTAAAGTAAATTGTAAATATATTAGAAGTTAATAATGTCACCAAAGTGGCAATTTTCTTTTGGTTTGAAAAATTATGTATATCAACTAGATCATCGTATTTGTCAATAAAATCTTCAATGTCGTCACCTTCTATGTACTTTTTCAAATAAGGTGAAGAATTATTGGTTGGTCTTTCAAGCGCTCGTAAAAGTTGTTGCTGTTATTCTGTTTGTTGATGTAAAAACTCTTGGACGTCTGCCATTTTTTAGAACGTAATTCTTCTCGTATAGAAAATGAACGTAAAACTTGAAGAAACGTGACTTGTTCGTTTAATTACAGACTACGCCATTTGTAATGTATGTATGTCGTATAAGTTAAAGAAATACTAAAACAACTTATTAAGAAGTTAATGGCTTCTGAATTATGAGACATCACAAGACAATACTACATCGAACATAAACAAAACATATCGGCTTTCGGCTGAACAGATGGTTTACAAATTCAGGTATTAAAAGTAAAGTACATGGAGGATAGAAAGTTTAAAAGTCCCCAATAAGTAAATACTAAAATTCATATTTATGCCCGTTTTTATTGCATACCACTTTTTTCAATGAGTAATTTTTTCTTATTTTATCGTAGTTTTAAATTTAAGAAAGTTATCCTAAATATAGTAATTCAAGAAAAGCGGGCAAAAAATCCTTCGAAATAAATTAAACTATTGGTAACTATGTTCAGAGTGAGTAAGTAGGGAAAAGGAAAGAAACATTCTTTCGGTTATCTGCTTGGAATTCTGATTCTGAGGCAGTTTGATTTTCAGATTTCTGAAACTTATAGAGTCAATTACAAAGTGATGGCAGGCCACATTTCCCCCCTTGATTCTTCCATCAATATTTTTTCTTTCGGAATTTTTAATAGTAAGTTTACACGATTAAGTAAAAAATTATCCATGGTTCGTAACGGACAAGCCTTTTTTCAATGACTTTTCCACCAGTACTTTTACACAATTTATTTCATCAAGTTTTAAGGCTTTATTTTATCAATAATTGCCGTATAATATTATTGATGCAATAAATCAAGAAGATTCAAGGACTGTACGAAGTATGTTATCATAGATGGAAGAATCCGGAAAGGGAGGGGGGGGGGGGAGGAAGGCGAGTGTATAACCACCCTGAAAAAAAGAAATCCCCGTCTTTCAGTGTTCTTCTGAAACAATACAATTAACATTTTCATTTTCGGGATGACATGCTTTTTTTCATTTTCACAGTAAGGTCCGCCTGTGGACGTTATTCTCCCCAGTTACAATATCTCAGAACAAAATTTTCCGTATTCACCTTTATTTTAGAAATGGATATACATTACAGTTACACTCTTTCTAATCAAAGCATTTATACTTTGATAGTACAAAATGAATATTGGGTATATTTTTAAGAAATAAATAACATACAAATTGCGAAAGAAACGCCCACTGGGGGAGTTAGAAATTTTCAAATGACGTGAATCTTCACCATTATGGTCTTTAACGTACCATGATTTGATTGTAAAAATAAAATTAATCAAACTCGAAGTGAATTGAGATTTACACCTATCAAATAAACTTAACAACACTTTAATGCTAAATAAAACATCGTTGATATGTACTAAACACAGGGGTACTGAAGATTGAAAAATATCTGCTTACAAAAATACAGCCAAGCAACAAACTTGGTGAATGAAATCCATAATAATATGAATGCAGTGTTGCCAATCCATAAAATAATAGATTGAAGTGCTTGTACAAATGTCCAGTCTTTACATGCGCAGAAAGGTGCGCAAACAGTTCACAGTCCATGGAGTAAGTTCAAATGGAATGCACCACAAATCTACGTCAGCGGTCGCGAAAGTGTTAAAGAAAAAAAAAGAAAAAAGAGTTTTTGCGTATCCGTGTTTAACCATTCAATTTCCTTTGCAAAAAAATATATGCTAATGACCTTTACCGTGTCTATTACTGATAATAAAATTTTAAACAATTAATCTATAATACTTAAAATCAACAGAATAGGCGGGACTTACTGTTTAAAACCAGTGCCCGCAGCAGTCCTATATTTTTACAAGCATTTTATTATTTACCCACCACTTTAATCAATCAATAAAAAAATCTAATATTTATTAAAGTACAGCTGCTTTAAGCAAAATATGTTACTACAGTTTTAAGTAAATAATAGTGCAATATAGAAAATCTCTGAGTTTCTGTACATCAGCGTGTAAGAATAAGATGAATATTAATCTGGTGTGTCACTCACACGTCTTTCTCTTACCCTGAATTTTAATACTATAAATACAGGTTGGAGATTAAAAGGTAAGATAACGAGTACTTTCATGTAAACCTATGTTCAACAATTCAAATTAGGCTTCGGAAGAGTTTTATATGATAATTAGTTCTGTGTTCACCCCACCCCCTCCCGTTTCACTAATGCACATACATTTATATAGAATTTATTTCTGTTATTAAAATTAAAAGTTTACCTAAAATTATACAGACAATTTTCACACGCAACATTCCTTGAAACTTATCGATCTTGATCAAATTTTTCTAGCAACAAACTTATATTAACTTCAAAATACAACATTTGGATCTCCTAAAATTATTCGTTTTTAAGTCACTCTAAGAAACACAGACAAAGATCAAACGTTTAAAAACTTTACTACGGTAATCAGGAAGCCTCAAAACGTGTAAATATACAAAAAACAAGTGATAAATATTTAGCTTAAAACTAGGGATGGACCGGATATCCGGAAAATATCCGGTATCCGGCATATCCGGCTGATTTTTCAAAATCCGAAATATCATAGGATATACGGATCAAACTCACCGGATATCCGGTTAATATGCCGGATATCCGGCGTTTGAATATCTTTCTTTTTCCCTTGTTTTCTTTCATTGAGATGTAGTGGGAAATCCAAGAAACGACTTTTGCCCCACCGTTTAGGATGGTTGGATGGTTGGGTTTTACGTCGCACTAGTGCTGCGCAGATGGGCAATTGGCGACGGTCTGGGACACACCCCTAGAGGTGGTCCGGAGACATGCCATCACAATTTTGATCCTCCACGGAAGGGATGGCTCTCCCGCTTCTGTGACCCCCACAGGTATAATTTTGATGGGAATATGGAGGACATTGCGGCCACGGCAGATTTTACGTGTACCAGCCACCATTAGTGTAAACGACGGTCTTTGGCCGGCTCGAGTACCGAACCCGCAATCTTCGAAATACGAGGCCGGCGCTCTACCGACTGAGCTACCGCGCCCCCCCCTTCTACCGTTTAGGAGGGAAACTTAAAAAAAATAGCTTCTTAAATCACGTCACTAAAGAAATAAACTCATAAAATTCCTTATATTTATAATTATTCCTCTTATCTGTTTTGTGTAGTTTCAGTTGAAAGTAAAATCACTAAATGAAAATTTTTTTTTTTAAATAAATGTGCTTACAATCTAAACGCATGCACTTTATTTGTCAAAAGATGGAAGACCGAGATTCAGCTGGTAAATTTTTATTTTTAAATTGCATTCATGAACAACAAAATTTTAGTATATATTTTCATGTAAATATTTCATTTCTAGTTTCTTAAAGAAAATCTAGAGTGACTGAACTTTCCGAACATTAAGTAATTAACAGTTGTTTAAATGAATAAATGTAAGAGAAATTATTAAATACGCAAAACAGAAAACTATTATAGGTTGTATGAGTATTTGTCTTCATATAGTATGTTGTTTAGTTGAACACTATTGAGCTTTAAATAATTTAAGCCCATAGATCATAATGATAAACTTTCGTTGTGTCCCTGTAAAAATCCATAAGTTCTAGACTCACCAAAATCTATAAAGTTCGTACGTTCGTTATCTATGCATATAAATTTTCAGATCAATCAAATGAGGCATATAGACCCTATTGCATTTTAAATAATTTTAACAGATAAGCCACAATATGTATATATGTATATATATATTTGTTCCTGTAAGAAAACTATAATGATTTGATTCACCAAAATCTATGTGGTGTCTGAAACTACAACCTGTAACAAGTTTATGAATTTTCAGTTCATTTAAATAAGTAGTTTAGACGCTGTCACAGTTTAAATAATTTGAGACCATAGCGCATAATGATTAAGCATTTTTTTTTTTTTGTGTGTGTGTGTCCCTGTAAAAACCTATAAGTGCTAGATTCACCAAAATCTTTATGCTTCATGCGATGGTGACCTATACTGTACGTATAAAAATTTCCAACTTAATCGGATACGGCATTTAGACACTAATGAGTTAAGCCCATAGGCTATAATCATAAAGATTATTTTGTTGTAAAGAAAAACTGTAAGTACTAGATTCACCAATAGCTACATAGTTCGAGCAACTTTGACCTTTAACACCCATATAAATTTTCACTCATTCTGATAAGGCATTTAAACCCTATCGCACTTCGAATAATTTCAGCCCATAGGCCATAATGATAAAGGATTTTTCGTTGTGTCCCTGTAAAAAAATTGTACGTGTTAGATTCACCAAAGTTTATGTACTTCGTGCAACAATGACCTTATAGCATATGTGTAAATTTTCAATGTAAATGAAACTAGTTGGCATAGGTGGACTCTGCTCAGTTCCCCATCATATTTATGTTCTCAGAAATTTCTAGTGCGAAACATATTACTAGTGGATCTGCAGATCAGGAGCCTCAACGTCCTATTTGCATCAGACATTATTCAATAGGTCATTTTTATTTATTCCTTATTATATAATAGTATATATTGATTCGATCGACTTATTACCAAAATCAAATACATTCCTTAGGGGGGCGGCAGCCCCACTCAACCCCCCGTTGTATCTCTCTTTGTATACCTATTTGTATATGATATAAAGTGATACGAAATTGTAAATAATTGCATTTATTTTTGTATAAATTCTTTCAAAGAGTTTTAGTAAGTTGATAAAATTCTAATTTTGTGCCTTTATAGTCGTTTTAGCGTTAAAATAGCCAAATTTTCCTTTAAAAACGCATTAAAAAGCTCCTATAAGGAAAGAAATAAATTTGGCGCCAAATTTGGCGACTATTTCCCTCTTTGGCGATTTTTATGGCGATCTTGGCGAGAAAATCCTTATTAGGGATATACCAAATATGGAAGCTCTAATCCCATTGGCTGATGTGATACGAGAATTTTCCAGAACAGTCTGTTTTCGATAGAAAAGTATAAAAGGAGCATTATTTTCGCCAAGGCGGTCAGTCTCAGATCTATATCAGTTTCGTCAAATGCTTGCTCAATGGGCTCATGAATATGTGTACCAAATTGCAAGTCAATAGCGTTATTTTGGGGGCCGCAATCGCGGTACATACAAATTCTTCCCATAGGCCATAATGGTAAAAAAAACTTTGGCGTGTCCCGGTACACGAACTTAAAAATGGAATGCACACCGAAAACTATACAGCTAATTTCGTGGGCATCATGAACATGTGTACAAAATTTCAAGTCAATAGCGTGTTTTTTGTGGCCGCTATCGCATGACAGATAGACAGACAGACGGAATCCAAAATCCTTTTGAGTCTCAACAGAGGGCCTCCATTCACATTTCGGCAAAAATTGGAAGTCAATAGCTTGATTTTTGCGGTGGCTATCGCGGTACATACAGATTCTTCCCATAGGCCATAATCATAAAAAAATCTTTGGCGTGTCCCTGTACACGAACTACAAATGGAATACACACCTAAAACTATACAGCTGATTCCGTTGGGCTCATGAACACGTGTACCAAATTGCAAGTCAATAGCGTGATTTTTGTGGCCGCTATCGCGGTACATACAAATTCCTCCCATAGGCCGTAATGATAAGAAAAACTTTGGCGTGTCCTTATGCACAAATTACAAATGGAATACACACCCAAAACTATACAGCAGATTTCGCGGGGCACATGAATACGTGCACCAAATTGCAAGTCAATAGCGTGATTTTTGTGGCCGCTATCGTGGTACATATAAATTTCTCCCATAGGCCGTAATGATAAGAAAAACTTTGGCGTGTCCCTGTATACGAACTACAAATGGAATACATACCAAAAACTATACAGCTGATTTCGTGGGGCTCATGAACATGTGTACCAAATTTCAAGTAAATCGCGCTTTTTTGGCGGCCGCTATCGCGCGACAGACAGACACAGCCCAAAACCGTTTTGAGTCTCAACAGAGGGCCTCCACTGACGTTTCAGCAATAATGTTAAAAGAAATCAATTTGACCAAAGCTTCATACAGTGAGAGAATGAAATCCCCGCCTAATAGGCTATCCACCGTTCATTTCGATATATTTATCTTATTCTAATCTATTAATTTATTTTATCAGGGTCAATTTCGTTGTTTAGTTTTCATGCTACTATTTCCAATGCAATAATCCTCAAATTCATATTTATATGAAAAATTTACAATTTCGCTATGTTGATAAAATCGTAAATTACGAATAATTTACGAAATTTTCCTATTAGAATATTTGTATTCAATCATGTTCAAACAAATATCATAAACGTAATTTTGAAGTTGTCTAACGTATTTAGGATCCTCAAAATGGAAGTTTATGCTCAATTTTGCTTTATTCTGACATGTTAAATAAATCGTAAATTCCAAATAACTTACGAATTTTTTAAATTGGAAAAATCATAGTCTATGATATCCATGCCAGTATCCTAAAATATTATTTCGAAAGTGGTTTGACATCTTTACGATGAAAATATCCCTCAAGATTGACATTTATGTGAAATTTTGCGCTTATTCAGCCATGTTAAGAAATTCGTAAATTTCCAATAACTTACGAAATCTTTATATTGGAAAATTCATAGTCATTAATATTCATGCCAGTGTCCTAAATAATGTTTCAAAAGTAGTCTGACATCTTTACGATGAAAATATCTCTCAAAATTGACGTTTATGTGAAATTTTCCCCTATATTGCCATGTTAAGAAATTCGTAAATTTCCAGTAACTTGCGAAATTTTCAAAGTAGCATATTTATAGTTACTGATGTTCATTCCGGCATCAAAACGGATATTTTAAAACTTGTCTGACATTTTTACAATAAAAAGTTTTCATTTAATGCACGTTTAAGTGATTTTTTGTCCTATTCTCCCATGTTAAGAAAATCGTAAATTTCGAATAACTTACGAAGTTTTTAAAATCGAATGTTGCAAATGAATAGGGTTCTTGCCAGTGTCGAAAGTAATATTTTAAAACCGATCTGACCTCTCTGCGACAATTTGTTCTTGAGATATCGTGTACACAGACTAACAAACTAACGGACTGACCCACTAACAGACTAACACACTAACAGACTAACAGACTAACAGACTAACAGACTAACAGACTAACAGACACCCTACAGACAGACACCATAGAAATTTTGTCATTTTCGGATTCCTCACACCTGAAAACGTGTAGAAAAGTCAAAAAACCGAGGTCGAAATTTTTCACGATTACCTAAGTTCCCCATACCTATAGTATGATGGGGAACTAAAAAGCGTTCAGACGTTATCGCAATTTTAAAAAAATTGGCCTATATAGACTATAATCATAAAGAATTATTCTCTGTGTCTCTGTAAAGAAACTGCAAACGCAAGATTCACCAAAATTTATACAGCTGGTGTGATGATGATGACTAAAAACATGTGTATAAATTAGTGTCTATCAACTCTTGGTGTCAACCGCTCAACAGGTGGCGCTGCTACACAGTGATTTCCACAGTTTAAGGTAAGGCTGTATCTCAGGTTCTATTGTGTATAATCAAACAATACTTGATATGTGAGAAAACCATTATGCTGATTCAATTTGAATTCTTTATCCGCCAGAAGGTGGCGCTGCTATACTGAAAATTTCCTCGATAACTGGAAGGCTATGTCTCAAATTCTATGGCATATTACTGTACGAAACTTGATATGCGAGATAACCCTTATAAAAACGCATTTTTAAGATGTTATTTATAGACAATAAAATTGTCTTTCTTTGGATATTTAGTGTTAGTTTTCTGCAAGATAAAAATCATTTGCATTCATCCTGTTAGATAATTATAATAAATAACAGTTTTAATAATTTTTTTGCACTTAGTGAATTTGTATAGGAATATGTAGAAGAAAGCCTTGTGTTGGCCACAACATACTAGCTATGTATGTCAATGGAATCCAATTGTATGAAAAACAAATGCCCTTAAAAAAATAATAATACCTGTTTTACTTTCTTCTATATTCAGTAGAAGAAAATATTGGATTCGTAAAAATTTTTGACTTCTGGTTTTTGACGGATTTACACGTTTTGAGTGGTCTAGAACACGATTTGACCATTTTTAGATAATGTCCCATCTGTCTGTCTGTCTGTGTGTGTGTGTGACAAAAATTTTGTGGCGATTATCCCCGGAACTACTGTTGAGAATTCTATATAAATTGATATTTTGATGCACCTTGATCTAAATTAGTGCCTATCAACTTTTGATGTGAACCGTTCAACAGGTGGTGGTGCTGCTATATAGTGATTCCGCAATTTAAAAGGAGGCTATATCTCAGGTTCTATTGCGTATAATCAAGCAAATCTTAATATGTGAGAAGGCCATTATGAGACATTATGCTGATTCAATTCGAATGCTTATCGGTCAACAGGTGACATTGCTATACAGCGATTTCAACAGTTTAAGAAAAGGCTATATCTCAGGAACTACTGCACAGAATTGCATATAAATTTATATGTAGATGCACCTTGACATAAATACATGTCTGTCAAACTTTTTTGCAGGTGGCGTTGCTATGCTACTATTTTCTTCGATAATGGGAAGGTTGTATGTGAACTTCTATGACATTTAACTGTAAAACCTGATATGTGAGATAACCATTATAAAAACGCATTTTCTAAGATGCTATTTATAGATAATAAAACTGTCTTTCTTTGGATATTTAGTGTTAGTTTTCTCTAAGATGAATATCATTTGATTAATCCTATTAGATAATTTTAACCCTTTGAGTGCTGAATACTCGCGGCCTATGCGGTCCATACGGACGGCGCGCGGTTGGCGCTGATGAGTTATCTCATTCTTATCGCGGACGCGCTTTATGCGAGTGTTGCATAGTACACTGATCAATTTTGCCGGGCGCGTATTTGCGTCCATAATCCATACTGATAACATCTGCTAAGCGCGTATTTGCGTCCATAGTCTATATTAATGACTTTCGCTGGACGCATATGTGCGTTCATAGCACTCAAAGGGTTAATGAAGAATAGTTTTAATAAATTATGTGCACTTAATGAATTAATATAGGAAAATATAGAAGAAAGTCCTGCGATGGCCACAACATGCTAGTTTAATTATTGTGTGCCCTTAAAAAAAATTGAAATTTTCATGTGTATATTGGGAACAGGGAGTGCCGGATATCCGATCGGATATCCGGATCCGGTAAAGAAAAATAATATCCGGAATGCCGGATATCCGGATCCGGTTATCCGGTAAAATCCATATCCGGTACATCCCTACTTAAAACATACATTATTTATCATATCTCTATGAGGAATTTATTTCAATTTCCGATCAGCTTTCCTGGAAATGGTAAAATATTATTAGTAAAGCACAGCCACTAACAACAAATAACTGTGTGTTGTGGCCACCACATGACTTTCTTCTATATTTTCCTATACAAATTCACTCAGTAAAAATAATTTATTAAAGTTATTATTAAAAAAATTATCTTCCGTGATAATGGAGACGATTCCCATATTAGAGAAGTAGTATAACACTAAATATCCAAAAAATGTTGAATTTATACTCAGTATTACATTTAAAAAAAAAAAAAATCGATAATTTTATTTTAAATTATCGCAGATCGATGGTTCAACCATTCGTTTTAAAGGTATTGGCGAGCTCTTTTGAAAGATACCCATCATGAAAATTTACTCCCCTCGAGGGGGGACTCCCCCCCCCCCAAGGGGGAGGCGCGGCTCCTACATACACAATTTTTTTTTCACAGTTGACTATCTCTATTAATATATATATATATTCGTTTCATTTTGTTTAGTGCAGTATATAGATGTTGAACTCTACTTATCTGCAATTTCCCCAGTAGCCGTAACGTATTTGAATACTTTTGAGTGACCCTGTACACGAACCAGTTGCTTGATCTTAACGAAAAGCTTAGTGTAGCATCCCTATATGATACGCATTTAGAATACCGAGTTTGGAATTTCTGTTACTATTTGTTCTTGAGATATGCTGATAACACATACACAGACAGACAAACAGACACACAGACCATTTGCTAAAAACATGATTTTCGTATTCAGGGGACCTCAGAACATGCAAATATAGCAAAAACTCACTTACGAAAATTTGACCCTAAAACAATAGTTTCTCTACCTTATGGGTAAGAGAAAGTAAAAATGAAGAGTACGAAAACCACTTTTAAGGCGAGGTGACAAATAATGGAATCTATATAGTTTTGCTGCATAAACATTTCACATGACATACGTCATATCCATTGAGAATTCATACCAAAGAAAGTGAATGAATGGCTATAAAGAAAATGTTGAATGGTGGGAAAGTTCTGTCATATTAAATTAAAGTACTGATACTGGAAATGTATCCTCGACAACATGTATACAAAATTTAAGAAGGAAATTAGCAAGTACCATCTTGAAAGTTTTGTCCTGGGTAAATTTTCGGTTTCAGTTGTTTAATTTAGTAAAACAAAACTTTCCCGCCAGCCCAATAGTAAAACATGTTACAAATCAGTGCTATCTCTCTCTGGAATGGTAGGCACCAAATTTAATCAGCATAGTTTCGTAAATTATTTATCTTTTATAATAACTTTAGGGTAATTAATTTTGAGAGACGGGAATATGAAAAATAAAACTGATGCATAATACCACAACCTTTAGGAACGGCTCTTTTAAAATCCTTTAGTGAAAGATGGCAACTGCTGTGAAAGCAGTGAGTGCCAATATCTAAAAGCACTAAGTAATGGCAAAATACAACTACAATGTTGTAGAAATCTGTACACTAGTTCTTTAGCTACAACATTTAAAATGTTTTGATTAACTTCATTTCTACACACAGGCAGACAAACTTTTATTAAAAACGACAGGATGTTTTCAGGATTTCCCGAAAAGCACAAATCCACTAAAAACAGAAAATCAAAAATATTTTTACAAATACATGCTTTTTCTTTTTTTTTTTTTTTTTTGTGTGTGTGTGTGTGTGTGTGTGTGTGGGAGCGTCCTTCGTTTAAACAAATTATAAAGGACAAAACAAATATTTTAAAGTATTTTTAATGATATATTTTCTAGAAATGGGACAAGCAAATTATTTTATTGGCGTAATTTTTCAATAATTATCTGCTTTATTACTGGTTTCTTTCTGTTTTACAGTCCAGCATACTTTAAACAAGTGAGCTTATTTTAATTACATTTCTATAAGATTGTTATACTTGTAATCTTATTAGCTATTTTTCTTAAAATTTTACATGTTCAAGAAGAAACTTTTTATCCGTGAATAACTGAAAATTAACCATAATCACATTTTTAAGAAATACTAAATATACAGTAAAGTGTCTGCAATCAGTTTCTTTAAAAAATTCAAGTTTTACTTTTAAAAGGAAAATTAATTAAAGTTGTCTTTCAAAGACAACAATGTTTATTTATTCTAAGTTAAGGGTACTTGTTTAATAAAGATTGATTTATTTTAAGAAAAATTTAATTAGAAATTTTGAATATTCAATTATCATTTATGCATACTACAGACAAAAGGTGAAACTTATTTTATTATGTTTTGCGAAAGTAAATAATGCAGTTTTAAATAGGTAATCCTGCAAATTATTTTACCCTCTGGCTAACATAATGTGCACTCAATGACAAGGTTGGTCTTATTTCAAAGTTATTTACTTTGATGTATAATGCTAATCGTATATTTTATTAAAGCTAAAATATTTTTTCGTTTAAATATCTGTTAAAACCTGTTTGTTTATTATATATAATTAAATATGTATGATATTAATTTTAGAAATTAACTTTTTGCATTAAACAGTAATTACTAATTAGATTTCAAATGATATTATCATAATGTTTTTTATCATAATATCAAAATATTGGACAGCATGAATATTTTGAATTCTTTTTTTTTTTTTTTTTTTTTTTTTTTTTTAAGGTAAAATTTAGATTAAAATTCATATTTGACTATGTGGCATTTGTTGAAATCTTTAATATGTTGAATAAGAAATATAAATCATATCCATATAGATAATAAAACATTTTCTAACTGTACTTACTCGTTAATATATAGAAAAGTAATATAAAAATATATAAGGAAATGTGAAAGCAGATGGAGGAATAGGTGTATAATAAACACTTTTAGATTGACGGAAATTGTTAAAAACACTTGATACAACTTGAATTATTCTTCAAACAATTTCCATGTGTATCTTATAACATACCTAAGTAATTTTGGGTGACAATGTAAACTGAAATGTGAAATATGATTTTATGCAACTGAATAATTTATATTAACATATTGTTAATCATAGATGCCCACTTTCACATTTTTATGCTACCAGAAATTTTTAATGGTAGTTTTTAATATATTTTTTAGTAGTTTTATGCGTTTAAACTGGATGATATATATATATATTTTTTTTAACAAAGAAATAGTGTTGTTAAAAAACTGTACAAGTTGGCACCTATGCAGTCACGACTTAAATCGTGTCATTAAAAAAAATAGCCCTTTTAGGCGTATTTCTGAAACAATGCATTATTTTTGAAAAAGTGTACACATGTGTGTTTAATTCTTCAGGGCTATCAATATATATATATATATATATATATATATATATATATATATATATATTCAGCGGCAAATACCGCATCGATTGCTGAGTGTACAATTTAAGTGATTTAAACGGATATACAGGGCTGAAACAGACGATTTTATTATTATTATTATTATTATTATTATTTTCGTACCACTATTTCGATAACATAAAATTTATAATAAATTTATGAAGGCAAAATGCAGATTTAGCTGTGAAAATATAGTGTCAGCTTTATTTTTTGGACATTGTGATGTGATACGAAAAGAATAAAAATAAAGTTGCCCGTGGTAGTCTTGGGTTTATGACAAATCCTTTTTGTTAAATAACCTAACGTTTTAAAGAAACGCCAAAGTGCGTGGATTACAAATAAAAATAGTAAAATATGTGTGCATCAAAGAGTTAATATCGTTTGTACAATGTAAAGATATTAAAATAATCTTTCAACCTCTTATTGACATACCTCTTTTGTGATATCTAACTTTAATTAAAAAAAAAAGCATGGAAATTTTAAGTTTTTTTTTTCTTTTCTTTCCTTTAGAATTGCTTTTTCTAAGCATTTAAATATTTTTTTGTATATGTCTTCAAAATTTCTCTCTTCCAAATATTGCTCCAAGAGTATAGTTTGTTACATTTTTAATTGCATAAAATGAAAGTATAATACGTAATTTTACTAAGCGAATAATTCTTTATCATTTAAGTTTCGTATTTCACATAATGAAAAGAAACATGATTTTAATATAAGCTATTAAACAAGCAAATTTAGATAATTTCACTTAACATAAAACTCGACATGGACAATAATATACAGATATGTCTGGACTTTAATTTATTCAGGAGCACTCTTAGTACCGACCCATTTTCACACCACTGTAATTGTAGTGAAATTTTCTCCAATATGTAATTTCGATTAACACTTTCGCGACCGCGTGTTTTTGTCTGTTTGACAGTAAGTTCCGCCTGTTGGCGTTACTTTTCCGAGTTACAATATTTTATGTATCCATGTTTATACTAGTGGATCTGCAAATCAGGAGCCTCAACGTCCTATTTGCATCAGACATTATTTAATAGGTCATTTTTATTTATTCCTTATTATATAATAGAATATATTGATTCGATCGACTTATTACCATGATCAGATACATTCCTGAAGGGGACTGCCGCCCCCCTCAACCCCTGCTGTATCTCTCTTTGTGTACCTATTTGTATATCATATAAAGTGTTACGGAATTGTAAATAATTGCATTTATTTTTGTATAAATTCTTTCAAAGAGACTTAGTAAGTCGATAAAATACTAATTTTGTGCATTTCTAGTCGTTTTAACATTAAAATAGCCCAATTTTTCTTTAAAAACGCATTAAAAAGCTCCCATAAGGGAAAAAATGGATTTGGCGCCAAATTTGGCGACTGTTTCCCTCCTTGGCGATTTTTTTGGCGACCTTGGCGAGAAAATCCTTAATAGGGATATACCAACTATGGATGCTCTAATCTCACTGGCTGATGAGATACGAGAATTTTCCAGACGAGTCTGTGTTCGATAGAATAGTATAAAAGGAGCATTTTTTTAGCCAAGACGGCCAATCTCAGATCTGTGTCAGTTTCGTCAAATACTTGCTTTGCTTTGAGCCTCTTTGAATGAGACTTGCTTTATGTGTTATTGATAAACAGTTTGTACTGTTGTTTTGCTGTTAACGGCTGTTGTTTAAGCTGTGTTTATTGGTTGAATTAAAGTTGATACTTGGTTTATAGACCTGAATATTTCTGGAACTTTCTGAATAAATCACTGAATTTTTGTAAGTTTCGCCTTTCATTCTCGGACAACTTACGAACCCCCGAGGACGCAACAATATGTATTCTTAATAAACCACGGTCTTGTATTATTTCACTGAAATTCATAAATACCAAATTTCATACAAAAAAAAAAAAAAAAAAAAAATTACATAGCGTATCGTAAATATTTTGCGTAACCTTTAAACAATTCTATGCCCACAATCTTCAACAGGAAAACATGCTTTTAAAATTCTAATAAAATTTCATTATATTTGATGCGTGTAACCATGTAAAAATACACTTTTAAGAAATACCGACTATAGACCGTAGTAGTACGAAATTCCTTTATGTATCCCGGAAAAGTAGCCACAGTCATTATAAACGCCAATAATAAGAATAAACCTAATTAATTATAACTCATTAATTTTTCAAACTAATTTGACATCATTTGGATGATTACAGTACATACTCGGAATTATTTTGTGTGGTCCCATAAATTATTTACTCTATATATAACATTTTTTAAGAGTAGACATGATTTTAAGCATCTTTATAATGTATGTTAACTTTATTAAGTTCAATTCAGCATAAACGCATTAAAGTGCGCGCTTAAATAAAAAATTTGTCCATAGGCTCTAATGTTACGAAATTCTTTCATGTGTCTTTGTAAACGAACCATAAACATTGTATACACCAGTTAAAACAATTCAGCTTATTTTGCGTTTAAAATTAATAAGTGTTCCAAATATAACATCGTTTGGATGATTACGTGACATTGTCAGAAATCTTTTGTAAGATCCTGTACATTAATTAGAAAGTTTAAGAGCACATATTTTCTTCAAACAACATAAGTTTAAGCATCTTACTCACGTACGCTAGTTTCATTTTCTTCATTGCAAAGTAATGATACTAAAATGCGTTTAAACGAAATTCACCCCATATGCCGTACTGTTAAGAATTTTGGAGTGTCCCTGTACACAGTTTATAAAAAATATTGCAATAAAAATTATACAGCTGCTTATATGCAAAGCTGGAACGTGTGCGTCAATTTTCAAGTCAATCGAAGGATTTTTGCGGCCGCTATTGCGTTACATAGAAATTCTTCCCATCGGGCGTAAGGATCAGAAAAACTTTGGCGTGTCCCTGTACACGAACGACAAATGGAATACACAACTAACACTATACAGCTAATTCTGTCGGGCTCATGAATATGTGTACCAAATTGCAAGTCAATATAGCGTTATTTTGGGGGCCGCTATCGAGGTACATACAAATTCTTCCCATAGGCCGTAACTAGCAGGCTACGCCCGCTTCGCTGGCCACTATATTTAAATGAATCTCCAAAAGAATTGAATCATTATTTGTTTTTCACATCACATTATAAATAAAAACTAAAATAATTACATTGGAATCGCTCTAGACCTCGCATCGGGTACTCGCTGACTACGGCAGCTCTTTCTCTGCCCGCACTGTATCGGGAGCAGGTTCTCACAGCCTGCAGAGATCTCTCTCCTATGTATTTCAATATGGGTGTTTATTGACGATAGGTGGGTCTGCCATTATTTAAGAACTACGATTTTAAAGATAACTGTATCTCAGCGTCTATTAAATATTTTAGTTTTTGAACCAAGTATTTTATTGCTCAGGCTATTTACACTGTATTACAATTTGATTCCGACCAATATAATGAAATAAAATAAAAAGTAGATTTTCTTTTAGAAGGAATTAAATACATAAAAAAAAATTATACAGACACGACATTATTTCATTATTTAAAACATGAAAATCTGACATTGACAGATTTTAATTTAGTGCCAGAAGCCTACTGCTAAACTTGTTAATATCGACAAATTCTTCTTTAGTTAATTCGTGACGATCTAGATTCCATGATAAAGTTTTCATTAAATCAAACCAATGTGTTTCAGCTGCAGATATTGTAACAAATAACGTTGGAAGTCCAAACTGTCTTATAGCCGCAAAACAACGTTTTTTCTCTTTTTCCCAATGAGGGGGAGGTGTGCCTTGTGGGGGACTCATGTCAAAGGTGTGCCTTGGGGGAGGGGGACTCATGTCAAAGTTGTACCTTGGGGGGGGACTCATGTCAAAGTTGTTCCTTGGGGGGGACTCATGTCAAAGTTGGGCCTGGGGGGGACTCATGTCAAAGTTGTGCCTTGGGGGACTTCATTCAATAAATCCCCATTCAATAAACCGACTGAAATAGGCCCTTAGCACTATTAAGAGTGTATTATAAAAATTCGACAACGCAGTACCGACTGAAATAGGGGTACCTTGGGGGAGACTCATGTCAAAGTTGTGCCTGGGGGGGACTTCATTCAATAAATCTCCATTCAATAAACCGACTGAAATAGGCCCTTAGCACTATTAGGAGTGTATTATAAAAATTCGACAACGCTGTACCGACTGAAATAGGGGTACCTTGGTGGGGACTCATGTCAAAGTTGGGCCTGGGGGGGACTCATGTCAAAGTTGGGCCTTGGGGGGACTTCATTCAATAAATCCCCATTCAATAAACCGACTGAAATAGGCCCTTAGCACTATTAAGAGTGTATTATAAAAATTCGACAACGCTGTACCGACTGAAATAGGGGTACCTTGGGGGGGACTCATGTCAAAGTTGGGCCTGGGGGGGACTCATGTCAAAGTTGGGCCTTGGTGGGACTTCATTCAATAAATCCCCATTCAATAAACCGACTGAAATAGGCCCTTAGCACTATTAAGAGTGTATTATAAAAATTCGACAACGCAGTACCGACTGAAATAGGGGTACCTTGGGGGAGACTCATGTCAAAGTTGTGCCTGGGGGGGACTTCATTCAATAAATCTCCATTCAATAAACCGACTGAAATAGGCCCTTAGCACTATTAGGAGTGTATTATAAAAATTCGACAACGCTGTACCGACTGAAATAGGGGTACCTTGGTGGGGACTCATGTCAAAGTTGGGCCTGGGGGGGACTCATGTCAAAGTTGGGCCTTGGGGGGACTTCATTCAATAAATCCCCATTCAATAAACCGACTGAAATAGGCCCTTAGCACTATTAAGAGTGTATTATAAAAATTCGACAACGCTGTACCGACTGAAATAGGGGTACCTTGGGGGGGACTCATGTCAAAGTTGTGCCTTGGAGGGACTTCATTCAATAAATCCCCATTCAATAAACCGACTGAAATAGGGCCTTAGCTCTATTAAGAGTGTATTATAAAAATTCGACAACTGTACCGACTGAAATAGGCCTCTAGCATTAAAAACAAATAAATTCATCAATTTAATCCTTTCTACTATATATTATCATTATTTCTTGACAAATACTATAAATTTGAAAAAAAAAAAAAACTTTTAAAGAAATTAAATTAACAAATGAAAAATAATTGTTGTTATACTACAAAAATTATACATAAACATAACTGTTTTCAATACGTTTTTAAATTTTAAATTTTGTATATTTAATTTTTTCTACTGCATTACCATTTTATTTTCAATAAATATAATAAATTAAAAAGAGAAAAAGATTCGCCCTCAAATAAATGTATTAAATAAAAAATAAATTGCATAATATAGCCGTTGCTAAGATACGCAGACGATTACAATCGAAGAATAAATACATGAAAAATGAAACATAAAAGCCAATGTTTAAAATCGAAAAAACATTAATTTAAAAAATTCAAATTCGAAATTCGAAAAAATCTCGATGAGGTGCACGCCTGCAGGGTCCCAGGTACCTATATGCCAAATTTGGAAGCTCTGCGATCAGTAGTGTGTAGTATTGTTCATGTTTAGATAAATGTATTTATTTTCCTGTTGGAAAAAAAAATAAACTCGTATTTTTTTTTTTGGCAACAATTAAATTGTAGATTAAATTTAAATGGCTAATTTTTTGCTATTATTAGCTTATTATTTTCATATTTTTATTAATTAAAAGAAACTTAAACAGAAATTCGAAATTCTGACTTCGATGTGCACAATGACCCTTCGGGGGGCACCTTTGTGTTAAATCTCGTGACTGTCCGAGCTACCGTTTTCGAGATCAGTGAAATATACATACAAATATTGCTCACTTAATAGTATAAGATGATAAAAAAAATTTGGCGTTTTCCTGTACACGAACTACAAATAGAATGCACACCCAAAACTATACAGCTAATTTCGTGGGGATCATGAACAATGCGTAGAAAATTTCAAGTCAATAGCGTGATTTTTGCGGCCGCTATCGCACGACAGACAGACAGACAGACGGACAGACGGAACCCAAAATCCTTTTGAGTCTCAACAGAGGGCTTCCATTCGCGTTTCGGCAAAAATTGGAAGTCAATAGCTTGATTTTTCTGGTGGCTATCACGGTACATACAGATTCTTCCCATAGGCCGTAATGATAGAAAATCTTGGGCGTGTCCCTGTACACGAACTGCAAATGGAACACACATCTAAAACTATACAGCTGATTCCGTTGGGCTCATGAACATGTGTACCAAATTGCAAGTCAATAGCGTGATTTTTGTGCCCGCTATCGCGGTACATACAAATTCCTCCCATAGGACGTAATGATAAGAAAAAATTTTGGCGTGTCCCTGTACACGAACTACAAATGGAATACACACCCAAAACTATACAGCTGATTTCGTTGGGCACATGAACACGTATACCAAATTGCAAGTTAATAGCGTGATTTTTGTGGCAGCTATCGCGATACATACAATTTTCTCCCACAGGCCGTAATGATAAGAAAAACTTTGGCGTGTCCCTGTATACGAACTACACATGAAATACATACCAAAAACTATACAGCTGATTTCGGGGGGCTCATGAACATGTGTACCAAATTTCAAGTCAATAGCGCTATTTTTGCGGCCGCTATCGCGCGACAGACAGACAGGCAGACAGACACAGCCCAAAACCGTTTTGAGTCTCAACAGAGGGCCTCCACTGACGTTTCAGCAAAATATATATATATATATATATTATATATATATATACTAGTGGATCTGCAGATCAGGAGCCTCAACGTCCTATTTGCATCAGACATTATTCAATAGGTCATTTTTATTTATTCTTTATTATATATAATAGTATATATTGAGTCGATCAACATATTACAATAATCAGATACATTCCTGAGGGGAACTGCCGCCCCCTTCAACCCCCTGCTGTATCTCTCTTTCTATAGCTATTTGTATATCATATAATGTGTTACGGAATTGTGTATAATTGCATTTATTTTTGTATGAATTCTTTCAAAGAGGCTTAGAAAGTTGATAAAATGCTAATTTTGTGCATTTCTAGTCGTTTTAGCGTTAAAATAGCGAAATTTTCCTTTAAAAACGCATTAAAAAGCTCCAGTAAGGGAAGAAATGGATTTGGCGCCAAATGTGGCGACTGTTTCCCTCCTTGGCGATTTTTTGGCGACCTTGGCGAGAAAATCCTTATTAGGGATATACCAAATATGGAATCTCTAATCTCATTGGCTGATGAGATACGAGAATTTTCCAGACGAGTCTGTGTTCGATAGAATAGTATAAAAGGAGCATTTTTTTAGCCAAGACGGCCAATCTCAGATCTGTGTCAGTTTCGTCAAATACTTGCTTTGCTTTGAGCCTCTTTGAATGAGACTTGCTTTATGTGTTATTGATAAACAGTTTGTAATGTTGTTTTGCTGTTAACGGCTGTTGTTTAAGCTATGTTTACTGGTTGAATTGAAGCTGATACTTGGTTTATAGACCTGTATTTTTCTAAAACTTTCAGTTTCGCCTTTCATTCTCGGACAACTTACGAACCCCCAAGTACGAAACAATATATATTCTTAATAAACGACGGTCTTGTATTATTTCCCTGAAATTCATAAATACTTAAATAATTAAATAATTTCATAATTTCATAACTATCAAATTTCATACAAAAAGAATTACATAGCATATCGGAAATATTTTGCGTAACCTTTAAGGTATCTGCCTACTTACGGAGCACTTTTTTTTTAAAAAAGCAGACTATGCAATAAGTAATTATATTTTTAGTTATAAACGGACATAAAATGATGAAAAATAGTACATTTTAAGAAAATATTTCTTTAATTTGCAAAAAAATAGGTGATTTTGTGTAAAAAATGAGCAAAATTTCACGTTTACGCCAAACCTCATATACTCAATAAAAATTAATTTAATTCAATATCCATTGAAATACATAATGATATGACCCTTAACTGTGCAATGAACTAAAAGTTAAGAGATATTCTTAAAATTGACTGAAATATGGTAGCTAACAGAGAAAAATATAGAATTTTCCGAAAATAAATCAGTTTTTTAGAAAATAAACACATGTAAAATCTTCAAAATAGTACATAGAACTTATCTTTTAGTTCATTGCGTGACTGGAAATCTGTTATATACTGTGAAAAAATTTCATAGAAATAACTTGAAAACTTTTGGAGAAATCAGGTTTATCGCATACACAAAAATCGAAAAATATAGTTTTTCATAAAACGCATTTACAGATTTTACTTGATGTGTAATTATTTGTTAGGAAAAATAAATACATACATAGGGTATAATAATAATAAAAACCTGAATAATTTAAATTGAAAACAAATGTTAAATCAAGCCGTCTTTTTTCTCTGTGATCAAGCCTAATTACCAATGTTTACCTATCACCAGCTCTTTAAACTGGCGAGATCGAGCACTTCCTGTCTTAAAGAATCTCACTTCCGGTTTACTTAATTGGCTATAACTTGGGTTCTAATTAGTGTACAAACAAATGTAAAGGTGTTTTAGAAAGCTAAAAATCTATTCTTTAAAACCAAATAAAAAACAGAAAATCAATTTTTTTGTCAAAAATGGTCATATTAAAGTAGGCAGATACCTTAAACTAATTATCAATTCTCTGCCCACAATTTTGAATAGGAAAACATGCTTTTAAAATTCTAATAAAATTTCATTATATTTGATAGGGTGTAACCATGTTAAAATAAACTTTTAAGAAATATTGACTATAGACCGTAATAGTACGAAATTATTTTATGTATCCCGAAAAAGTAGCCACAGTCATTATAAACGCCAATAATAAGAATAAACCTAATTAAATATAACTCATTAATTTTTCAAACTAATTTGATATAATTTGGATGATTACAGTACATACTCGAAATTATTTTGTGTGGTACCATAAATTATTTAGTCTATACATAACCTTTTTTAAGAGTAAACATGATTTTAAGCATCTTTATAATGTATATTAACTTTATTAAGTTCAATTCAGCATAAACGCATTAAAGTGCGCGCTTAAATTAAAAATTTGACCATAGGCTCTAATGTTACGAAAATCTTTCGTGTGTCTTTGTAAACGAACCATAAACATTGTATACACCAGTAAAAACTATTCAGCTTAACTACTTTAAATTAGAAAAACCTTTTTAACTTGCCTCGTTGTTGGCCATAAGCTTTTCACCGGGACGTCCAGGCCTCCTCAGCGGCTTCATCTGTCGTGAAATTCGGACGGTGTTGTTGTCTGTGGGCGGTTCTCTTTATGAGATGTCTCCACGCTTCATTTGGGGCCATTGCGTCGCTGTCATTGCACACATTATGGTTGGTTGTAATTTCTAAAGATTCTCGGAACATCGCGTAATAGTAATTGTTATAATCGGCTAATTTTTTAGTTTCGTTAAATTTAATCTCTATATTTTCGCTGTTATATGTTTTAGCTAGTGCGGTATTTATTTTGTCAGTTTTAATATCATGTTTGTGTTCGTTAATGCGAGTTTTAATTTTCCTTTTTGTAACTCCGATATATGAACCTGCGCTTTTATTTTGATTAATATAAGGTATTTTGTATATTCCGGCTGTTTCTAGTGGTGAAATTGGATCTTTATCGTTGCGTATTAATTGATGTATATTTCTATTTGGTTTAATCGGGATATTGATACCGTACTTATTAGCTGAACTTTTAATTTTATTAGTGGCTCCTCGGTCATATGGAATTGAAGATGTAAATTTAGAGGGGTTTTTTTTGAAAATTAGGGATGCTATTTAGGTTTTCTAATCTGTTTTTAACTAGTTTGTTGATTATTTTATGGGGGTTCAGCTTATTTTGCGTTTAAAATTAATAATTGTTCCAAATGTAACATCGTTTGGATGACTACGTGGCATTGTAGGAACATATTTGTAAGATCCTGTACATTAATTAGAAAGCTTAAGAGCACACATTTTCTTCAAACAACATAAGTTTAAGCATCTTACTCACTAGTTTCATTTTCTTCATTGCAAAGTAATGATATTAAAATGCGTTTAAACGAAATTCACCCCATACGCCGTAATGTTAAGAATTTTGGCGTGTCCCTGTACACAGTTTATAGAAAAATATAGCAATAAAAATTATACAGCTGCTTATATGCAAAGCTGGAACGCGTGCGCCAATTTGCAAGTCAATCGAAGGAATTTTGCGGCTGCTATTGCGGTACATAAAAATTCTTCCCATAGGTCGTAAAGACAAGAAAAACTTTGGCGTGTCCCTGTACACGAACAACAAATGGAATACACACCTAACACCATACAGCTAATTCCGTTGGGCTCATGAATATGTGTACCAAATTGCAAGTCAATAGCTTGATTTTTGCGGTGGCTATCGCGGTACATACAGATTCTTCCCATAGGCCGTAATGATGGAAAATCTTTAACTTGTCCCTGTACACGAACTACAAATGGAATGCACAACCAAAACTATACCGCTAATTTCGTGGGGATTATGAACATGTGTACAAAATTTCAAGTGAATAACGTGATTTTTGCGGCTGCTATCGCACGACTGACAGACAGACAGACGGAACCCAAAATCCTTTTGAGTCTCAAGAGAGGGCCTCCATTTACGTTTCGGCAAAAATTGGAAGTCAATAGCTTGATTTTGGCGGTGGCTATCGCGGTACATACAGATTCTTCCCATAGGCCGTAATGATAGAAAATTTTTGGCGTGTCCCTGTACACGAACTACAAATGAAATACACACCTAAAACTATACAGCTGATTCCGTTGGGCTCATGAACATGTGTACCAAATTGCAAGTCAATAGCGTGATTTTTGTGGCCGCTATCGTGGTACATACAAACTTCTCCCGTAGGCCGTAATGATAAGAAAAACTTTGCCGTGTCCCTCTGCACGAATTACAACTGGAATACATACCCAAAACTATACAGCTGATTTCGTGGAGCCCATGAACATGTGTACCAAATTTCAAGTCAATAGCGGGATTTTTGTGGCCGCTATCATGATACATACAAATTTCTCCCATAGGCCGTAATGATAAAAAAAACTTTGGCGTGTCCCTGTATACGATCTACAAATGGAATACATACCAAAAACTATACAGCTGATTTCGTGGGGCTCATGAACATGTGTACCAAATTTCAAGTCAATAGCTCTATTTTTGCGGCCGCTATCGCGCGACAGACAGACAGACAGAAAGACAAACAGACACAGCCCAAAACCATTTTGAGTCTAAACAGAGGTCCTCCACTGACGTTTCGGCAATCACATTATAATTATATTTGTTCTAATCAAAGTATTTGTATACATAGTATATTTGATTGCAAAAATATGAATAAAAGGTATATTAGTAAGAAATAAATAACACAGGAATTGCGAAAGGAACGCCCACTGGTGAAGTTACAGATTTTCAAATGACGTGAATCTACGTCAGCAGTCGCGAAAGTGTTAATAAGTAAGAAGGAAAATATTATTGAAGAAAACTGGCGTGTCAAAAGGGTGGGTATTAACAATGATCTGAAACAAATTAAAATGCTGTTGTGCGTGCATAATGTTTACTTCCATGTGCTTCTGCGTGATTTGCTTTCAATTAATTTAATTTTATATGCATAACTTCTGTATATAGAAATATATGAAGGTTGATGCATATCAAACCCTTGCGGTTCCATATATCCATTAGATCAGCTATTTGCACATGAATACATAAATATTAACAGCATATAATGTAGAAATATTAACATGCTTGTCTCTTTGATTTCAAATGTAGGAATGCCAAAGGGAAATCATTAATGGAAATATAGAATAATGTTTCATTGATTTTAAATAGTCTTAAGTTAAATGCATTTAAACGGATTGAATAATCGTACTGATTATATATCAGTACGATTATTCAATCCGTTTCAGATGAATACATGATTCGTTTATTGGTTTCAGACTTTTAATCTATATCTTCTATAGAGATTGGTGATGTATAACCCTTATATATATATATTTATTTATTTATTTAGATACACCGGGTGTCCCATAAATCTGTCGGGAGAATTGGTAGAATTGGTAGAACATAATACGTTTTTTTTTTTTTTTTTTTTTTTTGTGCAGAAAAAAAGTCAGGGGTAATAGAAATTAAGAAAATAAATTTAAAAATTTCTAAACTGTTTGCTTTGCTAAGATTTACTTTGTTTATAAATTTACAAGTAAAATGTGATAACTTTTTGTAAATTAATTAAAAAATATAAATGAAGTCTTACATAAATAAATAATTTATGCTTTAATAAACGAGTTAAAAGTCAGGTATTTACTACAGTCGAACCTCGTTAACGTGAATTTCTATGGGGATAAAAAATTTGTTCATGTTATCAGTAGTTCATGCAATCAGTAACTATTCTTCATATAACTAAACCAACCTTCAATTTGGCGGGGATTACGAAAGTAATTCACGTTAACGATGTTCGACTGTATTAAGAATCAAAAGTAAATAAAAGGGTTATGATGAAAGTGAAATTAAATGAAAAATTACAGAGAATAGGTGATATTAACAATAATAAACTAGTATGTTATGGCCACCACTTGACTTTCTTCTTTATTTTCCTATACAAATTCCCTCAGAAAAAATTATTAAAATTATTATTTTAAAAAAATTATCTTCCATGATAATGCAGATGATTTCCGTATTAGAGAAGTATTATTTATAACACTGAGTATCCAGAAAAAAAAAAAAAAAAAAAAAAAAAAAAAAAAAAGTCAATTTTATTCTAAATTTTTTTTAATGAAAAAAACTGATAAATTTATTTTAAATTATAGCAGATCGATGGTTCAACCATTCGTTTTAAAGGTATTTTCGAGCTCTTTTTAAAGATACCCATCATGAAAATTCACACCCCTTATCTTCTGATTCAACAGATCTCAAAAGGAATACATACATAAAAAATTCAGTTTCAAAAATTTGACCCAAAAACAGTACTTTCACCATTTTTACATGGTAAGAAAAAGTAAAAAAAGTTTATTTTTAAATTGTATTTTAAATATAGGTCACTATGAAAAACTTACCTTACAATTTCTTAGTAAAATAATCTCTCTGAACATGTTACATTACAATTTTTAATACAATTTTTCTGATATGAAACATTTTTTTTTTCTTTCCAAAATAATTCTCATAATCCACGGCATGCTATAAATAGTCTTTATTCCCTAGTTTGTCGTTTAGTAAACAGAACACGCCGAATATAATCCACATAACCTCATCAATACAGGAGAGTTTGACCCATTTTTTCTGAGAAAGGAGCGTATATTCCGGGTGTTTACTTTAGCCTTTAATACATAACATCAAAAAATATGTTTCTTTTAATATAGAAATACCGCTTCGAATTTTTGAGTAATGTAATATTTTGCTGCATGTGATAAAATAATTCATTTAACATTTCATCGTTTTTCATTTTTTGGTTTATAAACGCCTTCCTCTTAAGTAGTCAATAAGTTGCATAAAAAATATATTTCATGATTTTTTTTTTCAAACATATTTTAAGCACATGGTGTTTATAAAGATGAGTATAAATTTTGCCATATGATTATGAATAAATTATGCATCGTAACATGTTAACTATACTTTTCTCTTCAGTTCAATGCATAAAAATATTGATAACATTTTCCTAAAATAAATTTTCGTATTAACCTTTTTTTTTTTTTTTCAGGTAAAAAATAGTCTTTAGATTTAATTAGTTACCGATCAATCAATTTAATTCATAAAATAATGTAGCTTATATATATATATTAATGTATAATGCCTTTTAAAGAAAAATATATTCTACACTTTCAAACAATTACTAGTCAATTATATTCGTGAAAGAATGATTCTTCCCCATAGATATTAGTAAGTCAGAACAGTCCTGATACACATTAAGACGAATAAAAACTGGGATTTCGTAGCTCTTTCAAAACTGCACTGACTGCGTTAAACATCATCTAAAATAAATCTACAATCTTTGTATTATCTAAATGCAATTAATATCACCTTCATATTTTAGCTATAAATGCATATTTTATACAAATCGTTATGAGTTTATTGGTTACTTATACCATACCATTTTATTGGTCACTTGCTTATCCGTAGTTATTTGTTCATTCCATTAATAAACTAGTTTGCATAGGTGGACTCTGCTCAGTTCCCCCATCATATGTATGTTCTCATAAATTTCTTGTACAGGACATATTATATTCATGTTAAGAGAAATTAATTTGACCAAACACTTGACACAGTGACAGAACGAAATCCTTGCCTAATAGGCTACCCACCATTCAGTTCGATATATTTATCTTATTCTAATCTATTAATTTATTTTATTCCGATCAATTTCGTAGTTTATTTTCATGCTACTATTTACAATGCACTAATCCCAAAAATGCATATTTATATGAAATATCGCCCCATTTTGCTATGTTGATAAAATCTTAAATTTCGAATAACTTACTAAATTTTCCTATTAGAATATTTGTAGTCAACCGCGTTCATACAAGTATCGTAAATGTTATTTTGAAATTGTCTGATATATTTATGATCCTCAAAATGGACGTTTATGCTCAATTTTGCCTTATTCTGCCATTTTAAGTAAATCGTAAATTCCAAATAACTTACGAATTTTTTAAATTAGAAAATTCATACTCTATGGTATTCATATCAATATCCTAAATAATATTTCAAAAGTGGTCTGACATCTTTATGATGAAAATATCCCTCAAGATTGACGTTTGTGTAAAATTTTGCCCTATTCTGTTATGATAAGAAATTCGTAAAATTCTAATAACTTACGAAATTTTTATATTGGTAAATTAATAGTCAATAATATTCATGCCAGTATCCTAAATAATATTTCTAAAGTAGTCTAACATCTTTACGATGAAAAATCCCTCAAAATTGTCGTTTATGTAAAATTTTGTCCTATTCTGCCATGTTAAGAAATTCGTAAATATCCAATAACTTGCGAAATTTTTAAAGTAGCATGTTTATAGTAACTCATGTTCATTCCGGTATCAAACCTGTTTTTTTAAAACTGGTCTGACATTCTTACAGCAAACATTTTTCATTTAATGCAAGTTTAAGTGAAATTTCGCCCTATTCTCCCATGTTAAGAAAATCGTAAATTTCAAATAACTTATGAAGTTTTTTAATTCGAATGCTGCAAATAAATAGAGTTCTTGCCAGTGTCGAAACTAATATTTTAAAACTGATTTGACCTCTCTGCGGCAATCTGTTCTTGAGATATCGTGTACAAAGACTAACACACGAACGGACTAACACACTAACTGACTAACAAACTAACAGACACCCTACAGACGGACACCATACAAATTTTGTCATTTTCGGATTCCTCCCACCTGAAAACGTGTAAAAAAGTAAAAAAACCGAGGTCGAAAATTTTCACGATTACCTAAGTTCCCCATACCTATAGTATGATGGGTAACTAAAATTTTCACGATTACCTAAGTTCCCCATACCTATAGTATGATGGGGAACTAAAAAAAAAAAAAAAATTGAACAAGAAATTGATATTTGCAGATGGTTCTACTTTATTACATCGATATTTACAATTTAGAATAAACCTTTTTTTTTAATTCCTTATACTGCCATCCAGATATAAGCTTTATACAATATTGTAAAATAAAATATATAAGAATATATATATATATATATATATATCCCTTTTATATCACTACTTGGCACTAAGCGTCTTGTGTTCAAGTAAGGTTTTTATAGCATGCTGTCCCTATTTCATTATCCTTTTCAAGATCGTCACTTATGTGATTACACTGTCCTACCTGCCAACATCCTGATTAATATTCCGAAGTATTCTTAGTACTGGCCCTTACTTTTTCCTTTACACCAGTCTTTTTACTTTCTCTTACCCATAAGGTAGAGAAAGTGTTGTTTTAGGGTCAAATTTTCGTACGTGAGTTTTTGTTATATTTGCACATTTTGAGGTCCTCTGAAAATCATGTTTTTAGCAGTTGGTCTGTGTGTGTGTGTTGTCAGCATATCTCAAGAACAAAGAGTAGCAGAAATTCCAAACTCGGTATTCTAAATGTGTATCATATAGGGATGCTACACTAAGCTTTTCGTTGAGATGAAGCAAGTGTTCGTGCACAGGGACACTTAAGAGTATTCAAATACATTACGTCTAAGGGGGAAATTGCAAGTAAGTAGAGTTTAACATCTATAGACTACACTAAACTAAATGAAATGAATATATATTTTTTATATAGATAAAAACATGCCTCATGTAGAATATGTCAGGGAAATCATTCACTGTTTATTTACAGGGCTACACAAAAGAACTAGATTATAGTGCGACAATAGCTGAAGAATGATGGAAGTGCATTTCAGGGTTTCGCCGTATATTATTACTATAGGATTGTATTTAGGTGCACTATGTAGTTTGTACATATTCTTCAAAAGATATACAGGGTTGCAAATATTTAAGCGATAAGATTCTTTTTTATTGTTTGTGGAAGTGCTTTACTATAATATTTTACCATGTCCAAGAATGCTGCTCAGGAATGGAAATGAATTCTTCATAGACATATGATAAATAATGTATGTTTTTAAGCTAAATATTCATCGCTTGTTTTTTGTGTATTTACATGTTTGAGGATTCCTGATTACCAAAGTCAAGTTTAAGTTTGATTATTGTCTGTGTCTCTTAGAGTAACTTAAAAATGAATAAACTCAGAAGATCCAAAAGTTATATTTTCAAATTAGTATAAATTTATTGCTGGAAAAGTTTGATTAAGACTGATAAGTTTCAAGGAATGTTGCATATGAAAGTTGTCTGAATAATTTGAAGTGAACTTTTAATTTTAATAACAGATTTAAATTCTATGTAAATGTTGGTGCAGTAATGAAACGGGGGTTGAGGAGGGCGCTAGCCCCCTCCCCTCACACAGAACTAATCATCATATAAAAGTCTTTCGAAGCCTAAATTGAATTATTTTAACATAGGTTTACATAAGAGTACTCGTTATGTTACCTCTTAATTTCCAACCTGTATTTATAGTATTAAATTTCAGGGTAAGAGAAAGGCGTGTGAGTGACACACCAGATGATTTTAGATTATTTTTCTTTTTATTTGATTGTATTTACATTTAAAGTAAGTTACTCTAATAATAAAGTGGTGTAGTAAAAGGGGTAGGTACTGACAATATCACGGAATATTAACTAAAAAGTTGGCAGGTATGCACTGTTTAACCCTTTAAAAGGCCATTTGTATCTAGTAAGGGTGTATTAAAATGCTTTTAGAATTGAGATTGATTAAAAAAAAAATCATTTAACTTATTAATTAATTTTAATTTTAATCTTATATAAGGCCACGGTAAGTACATAGCTCCCAATATCCTAATTAATACTCCGTAGTATTGTTAGTACCCGCCCCTTTTCTCACACCACTTAATTTTTAGAGCAATTCGCCCCAAATTCAATTAGATATAGAAACACTAAAAAAAGCTGTAGGGAAAAAAGAGACTCGTTCTAGTAATACTATGGAATAATGATTAACAGGGATTAACAGGGAGGAGGTGCCGCTCCGCTCACCATTTCAGGAGTGGTGTAGAGCGCTTCTAGCTATGGAATATTGATTATGATGTTGGTAGCTATGTACGTAGACTTAGCACCCAATTAATTAATTTTAAATGAGGAAGACGTGGTAAACTGCTTGTCTACGACTACTGTCTTTAGTACCCATTTTTGTGGTACTTATCAAGTCTTTAGAAAGTAAATTTTAGAAAATGAATTAACACAGAATGTGACATATTGTTCTATCGTTATTTTAGTAGAGTGAAAACGTCAGGCGTAGTAAAGTAGCTTGCTACGCCTTTCCCCCTTAAAAATTTACAGTTTTAGTGGGTAATTCCCACGGCCAGTTGAAGGGTTAAACAATTTGTAGATTCTCTTCAAATTATGGGCACTGCAAACGACATTACACGACCTTTAAAATTAATCCAATTGCGTAATCATTGCTGGCACAAGTGTTACAAAAAATATAAAGCGCAGAGGGTATTGACAGTTGAAATTTTTTGCCTGATTATATCAGCAGTATATTTATATAATAATTTTTTTCTTAATTGATCGTGCAAACTTACTGCTAAAATTTCCGAAAGAAAAATAGTGGTGGAAGAACCAAAGAAAAATTTTTGACTGTTAACACACTGCCTTTATCCCCGATTCAACAAGAAAAATAATAATAATATGTCGTTTCATTCAGTAGGTAGGAACTTGTTTCTGATTAGAGAGAGGGTTACGTCCCTATAAACTAAACTGATCAAATATCCCCATTTTCTGGGGACTTCCTTTATTTTGAAGGCATTTTTCTAAGTTTCAAAAAAATGTAGAAAGTAAATTATTAATCAATAATGCTTTATTTATTTATTTTTTTGTTGTTGTTTGTTTTTTTGTTTTCTTGTCCTTATTTATTAGGAATGAAAGAATTCATCCGTAACTGGATAATTGTAGCAATTTTTAACGCTTCTCTGTTATAAAGGTACTTAGATCTGGTCAGCCTACCATAAACATAGTGTAAGATGTAAGGGGAGTTCAAAAAATTCACGGCAATCTAAAACAAGAATAAATATCATCGACCTATAGAAAAAAAGTGAACGATCAATAAAATGCAAACATTCCCTTATAAAATCGAATCAAGCAGTAATTAAAACCTCTTCTATGTACTGAATTTTTTCTCTTAGCTTTTACTGGTGGGTGTGATTTTTCATTCAACAATATATACTGCATTAGAATTTTCCACAGCCTGTGCTTGCATAGGTGCAAAGTCTACTGTTTATGGCGGGAGACTTCAAACCAGAAAATTTTTACAGCTGTTTTCGGCAATATTAATGGTTGAAAATATATAACATTTTCCATTTAAAAATACTGGTGTCAATTCTGATTTAAAAGTTTAAAAACTTAGTAGCTCTGGTGCATGTAAAAGGAAAATTAGAGATAATTTATACTTTTAAGTATCATTTTTGTTTCCAGTAGCATGAGAATCCTAAGTTTCTACTTTTTTTAAATTTGTTTTTTGTTGTTTAACACTGTAATTAATGTATATATTACACCTAAAGTATCTACCAACAATCGCAATATATACACAAAGAAGGTAAAAAACAAGTACTCTTCTTTACATTTTCTTTCAACGTCCTGATCCTTTTGCGATCTTTATGTATCAATGGTACACTAAAGTACCGTCTGGCAAAATCCTCATTGATTACTATGATCAAATTATATGCATAAATTTTATTGCTCATATCTTAACCACTTATGTTTTGCTCCTACAGCATATGACCACTATTTTTGTAACACTTTGTGAAAACTGGCACCGGTATTTATAAAGAGCAGTTCTTTCAAATAATTCGCGATAAAATAACGATGCGATTTGCGATTAAAAGATTAAATAACATGAATGTTACCATGCAGTAATAGTGGTATGAACTAGAATATAAAGTTTGGAAAGAAGAAACTGTTAAAGGGTTAAAAATCCTTCTTAACACGTTGAGCGCCATATCAGCCATTCTAGATTCTAGACATTTTGTCATATATCTCTAAGTACTGAAGGAATCATCTTGAAAATTTAGGAGTGTGCAGAACATATTATACTTCAAACATTTCAGTGAAAGTTTTACCCCGAAAGTAAAAGCAGTAC
Source organism: Salticus scenicus (assembly GCA_963930645.1). NCBI lineage: Eukaryota > Metazoa > Arthropoda > Arachnida > Araneae > Salticidae > Salticus > Salticus scenicus. Next base: position 337,585,690 of record OZ005652.1, on the reverse strand, counting down.
CAATAAAAAAATTAAAACATTGAACGCCCTGTCAGTCATCGATGCATGACAGTGTCAAATATGATATAAAGCTGCGTCAACAATCGGTGGCGGATATAAAATAGGATATATAACTAAAAATATTACATTTAATAATTTAACAGGGTTGGTTGGTTGTAGGATTTAAGGCCGATTGACTCCTGATGTGTCCTAGGCCTAGAGGGGGAATGCCCTCCGTGGGGGTCTTTCTAAGGGGTCCTAGCCCGTATTTACGCAAGTTTCGGAGGAAACCACGGAAAACTCCGAACGGCTAGGTCGATGAGCGCGACCTGGGATCGAACCCGGCACCTCCCATCTACCAGCTTTGAGCGCAGAACCGCTCGGCCGCTGGTGGGCCGATTTAACAGGGAGCAGTCCTCGCTCACTGCTCAAAGAGCAGTGTCGAGCGCTTACATTTAATGGCTGAAAAATTATTAAAAATTTGCTTAATTTTTATTTATTACAGGAGAAATCATTATGGAATTTTAATGGATTTTAAGAATTTGCGTGGCGCTCAACGTGTTAAGTAATTAAAAATATATATATTTAACCCTTTCCCGGTTCTATTTAATTTCACTTCTCTGATCAATGTTGCCAGATTTAGGTACTCTTTTATTCAATATCCACCACTAAATTTTAATTGTACTGGTTGTCTAATCACTTTGAAGGCTATTTGTCCATTATCCACCATCACTCCTTAAAATTATTGTTGCTAGTTGAATAAAAGAGTCACTAAATTTGGCAACACTTTTTTGTGTACTTTGTAGCGTTAGGGCCGGTAGAGGGTTAAAATATATTTGCTTGTTTATTTCATAATGTTGTGAATAATAATTTAAAGCTCAATATTCCGATTCCATTTTCTGGTTGCTTATAAAGTATATTTCATTTCTTTTCATAGACAAGCATGTTTATATAGAACAATTTCACAATAATTTATTATTATATTTTTGTTTCCCTAATTTCACATGAAAAATTCAGTTTGGGAAAATCAGAGCTTTAAACTTATGATTATCTCTTTTAAAACAAAAAGAAAAAAAAATCTCAAGTATACATCTCGAATAAAAAGTAAGTAGTTGGTGGTGAAAAAAAAATATATAACTCCAAAGAAAGAATTTATATTTTTAAAATATTTTTCTTGAAATGATAGAAAGTATTGTTTCCCAAAATGTGATGACATTTGAAAAATAATTTTTCATTAAAGTTTTTCAATCAAACTTTGTACAATTGAAGAAAAATTAAAATATATATTATATATATATCTTTTTTTTTTTTTTTTTTTTTTCCGCACTCCTTTTCTTTAAAAATAAACTTTTAGATTTTTCTTTGAGGTCTATTTACAAATTGAGTACTTTGGCTTAAAGACCTACTTTTATAAGAAAAAAAAAAATCCTTTTTCTTAAAAAATTAAAAGCAAAAAATTTCTGACAATATATTACATCGTATTTTCAAAATGTTAACACGTTCATTGTCATGCTGAAAATTGGAATTTCGTACAAATAGAAAAAAATAAAAATCCCTTCCCTAGTGGCCAATATAAGTATTACGCGCCGTTATCGCTGTACTCGTTATACAATTCCGCTTAGGAACTTGATAGCGACGTCCACGCGATAACGTGTGGTCGGCCGTTTGGTGAGAACTCGCATCACGCGATATCGCGTGATTGGCAATTACTGTATTATTTGATAATTTACTTTTTTTTCCTTTATTCTATAGCTATAAGTAGACAGTATTGGATTCCTAAAAATTTTGACTTCCATTTTTGACGATTATATATAGAGAGTGACAAATCATAAGTTAACCCGTTAGTAGTCGCTCTAGACAGCACCACCTATTACAGATTGCGCACTTTTTATTTAACTGTCACCAATAATTTTAAAAAGTGATATGATCGACGTTCCTTCGAGTTTATTCGCGTTTTATGTGTATCAAATGCTACTTATAAAAAGTTTTGGTGGCTATCGAATAAAAAAATCTGACAACACTTAAGGACGGGCGGCAAATCGACCAACTAGCGACTACTAACGGATTAACACACACCCTACAATTTTGGTAAAAAGTGAATGTATTGTACAGAACAAACTGAATACAGGGTTTTAGGTGTTGCTTTTATAAAGCGTTCTCAAAAATAAGAAATATGCCTCGAGCCAAAGATATCAAGGGATTGAATGATTTTTAAAGAGGGTGTATAGTAAGATAGTTTAAATAAACTGCAAGCCAACGAAATTGCCCGAACTTTACAGATCCTTTTATCCATCATTTATCGCATGATCCTACATTAAAAAAAAAAACATTCCAAAAGGAATCTATAACCGTAAATAACCGAAAAGCGCCCTTTCTCGATGCGCACCTCTCTGCTTTTGACATGATCAGAGTTGCCAAGTTTTATAATTTATTCCGGAGCATTTTTAGCCACGCCTTCTTTTCTACACCAGAATTTTCGTAGAACATTTCTCTCCAATATGTGACAATGATTACATCAGAAGAAAAGCATTCTTAAAAATTACTGGCATAAAATAAGGCGGAGCTAAGAATGCTCTGGAATAAACTATTGTTGCGTACTTGGGGGTTCGTGAGTTGTCCGAGAATGAAAGGCCAAACTTACAAAAATTCAGTAATTTATTCACAGAAAGTTCCAGAAAAATACAGGTCAATAAACCAATTATCAGCTTCAATTCAAGCAGTAACCACAGCTTAAACAACAGCTGTCAATAGCAAATCCACAGTACAAACTGTATAGCAATAACACTTGAAGCAAGTCTCTCTCAAAGAGGCTCAGAGCAATACAAGTACTAGCGAAGCTGGCTGAAAACTGAACTGAACTGACTGCCTTGGCGAGGAAGCGCTCCTTATATACTGTTCCATGGAACCCAGATTTTTCGAGAAAACTCTAGAAAGTGGTCAACCAATCAACTTACAGCTTCCATATTTGGTATATCCCATATAAGGATTTTCTCGCCAAGGTCGCCAAAAAAATCGCCAAGGTGGGAGAAAGTCGCCAAATTTGGCGCTAAATCCATTACCTGCCTTATTGGGGCTTTTTAATGCGTTTTTAAGGGAAAATAAGGTTATTTTAACGCTAAAACGACTAGAAATGCACAAAATTAGCACTTTATCAATTTACTAAGCCTCTTTGAAAGAATTTATACAAAAATAAACACAATTATTTACAATTTTGTAACACTATAAAGCTTAACAACTATGCGTGGATTTTGTTTGTTCTTAAAATGCCAAATAAATGCCCCCTTTCACTCGGCGGTAGCCTCTATCGAAATAGGCGACAGTTTTTTTGTGCTTTTTGTTACTTTTATAACATTTGCTTTCGTAACTATAAACATTGATTTCTATGATCTTAAATCAGATACTGATAATTTGAAAATGGAAACTATACGCTTTCTAAAATAGTGGAAATATTTTTAAACGATTTATCCGAAGAAGAAAAAAAAATAATAAGTTCTCCAAATGCCGGCTAACCAAGAAGTTTTTTTTTTTTTTTTTCTTATTCTCTATCATTAAAACTTATATATAATACTAGCAGGCTTTGCCCGCTTCGCTGGACACTATATTTAAATGATTTCTTTGTAACTGAATATATTTCGATTGGCGACTATTTTCGTCACAGCTTTAGTATGGGACCTCCTTGGCAATATCAAACCTTTTTTGAACTTCTCGAATCTGTACAAAAAAAAAAAAAAAACTACTATTAAAACAAATATTTTCGAAAATAGTCCAATAGTTGGTGTTAATTCTTCGAATATTCTGGAAACAGTTGAAGCTGTTACTCGTACAGTATAAGTCATTATTCGATGAATGATCTGGGACAGTCTAAAAAATAGTCACTTGTTCCACAGGAGTAAAGCAAATAACATCAACTACACCAGAGCAAAAATTTTCACTCACTCACGAAAAATGTCCAGTTGATTAGAGCTCAATCCCTAAAGTGCAATGACTCAGAATAGGTCTCTGAATAACTCTGGATCGCAGTGACTACATACTCTTTCGCAAAAATCAACTCACACCTACTTATATCTTTTGGCGATGGGGCTTGGAGATGACTCCATCGATAATCCCTTGGTAAGCTCAAGGTCTACGATCCCGTGTGTCGGAGAGCTTCGAAACATCGGGAACCCTAAACTATCATTTTTCACCAAGACTATGCTTTCTATTCTATTAAACATATCTTTATTCAGTTATTTAAATATTAATTTGAATTAATCAAATATTTCTGCCCGACAGCGTGCAAGTGCAGTCACCCACAGCAGCTCATTTATTTGTATGTTCAATTAGCGTAGTGATTGGTATATAAATAAATAAATAAATAAATAAACATTATCGTGCTACACAACTTTATTGAATCTCTCCCTTGGCGGCTTTTGAATTTTTGTAGCCATATTAGCGATTTTTTTTTTTTTTTTTTTTTTTTTTTTTGTATAATTTCTTGCATAAAAATAGAAAGCGTTTTATCGGACATCTTTTCGTTAACATATAAGAACCCTTCATATTCTGTTTATTTTATTAATAGTTTTTAGGTTTAAAATAGTGCTTAATGAAATAAATTTTCTATTTTTAAAACTGCACTTTTTTTTCTATAAAATTATCTACTCAGATAAAAATAGATCATTTATGTGACTACTATTTCAGTTTTTTTTTTTTTTTTTTTTTTTTCGTTTTGTAGTATTTTATAAATTTTACATTTTTCTTGAACTACCTAGATTAAAATTGCTGTTGCTAAATTAAACCTCTTTTATATTTTTCTTGAACTACCTAGATTAAAAAATGCTAAATTAAGCCTCTTGGCGAAAAATGTTCGGTGTACTTCAACGCAACAATTTAAAAAATCACCCAGGAGGATTTACTATAAATAAAACTGATTTTAGTACAACACACATTAGCATCGTAAACTATATTAGCACTTTGTAAAAGAAATTTTAAATTAAAAATGACGTCAATTTTTTGAGATGCATAATTTATTTATTTATTTTTTATTTTTTATTGTTCAAGTTTAGATAAATGTATTTATTTTCCTGTTGGGAAAAAAAATAAACTCGACAACAATTAAATTATGGATAATTAAATTTAATTTTGGCAACAATTAAATTATGGTTAAAATTTAAATGGCTAATTTTTTGCTATTATTAGCTTACAAAATTACTATTTTATGCATAAAAATAACAAAAAAAAAGTTTTTTTTCGGAATAAAAGGTAGCCAACTTTTTAAGTTAGGGTATAAGCTATCTCCATAACAAATTTTATCGAAATCCATCGAGCAGTTTTAGCGTGAAACTCAGTCAAATAAACGGACATTCACATTTATAATATACTAGCAGGCTTTGCCCGCTTCGCTGGACATTAAACTTAAATGAAGTCTCAAAATACCATATCTTTATTAATAACCTAAGTTCTCGCTGTGATTGGTAGAGGTTTTCTCGCTTGCAAATTAAGGACTCTGGGTCTCCACTGTCTTCGGCACAACTTACTCACTTTTTACTTCCCCTTCCTCAGCGGTGAGTTCGAAGTTTTGCAAAATCACACTAATGTACATAATGCGTACACTTAATCAATATCCAGTCTGGGTCCCCACTGCCTTCGAAACACACTTCTTACTTCCCCTTCCTCAGCGGATGAGTTCAAAGTTTTGCAAAATCCCACTAATGTACATAATGCGTACACTTAATCAATATCCGCGCACAAAAATTCGCCATTCTAAGATAATTCAAAGCGAATTCAAACGGAAAAACATGTTTTTACACATGTTTATTGGGAACAACTTCAGTATAACCCCACAACGATATTTGGCGATTTTTTTTGTTGGCGCTTATGGCTAAATCATAAATCATATATGATAAATGATAAAATCATAATCTAAATCATAAGATCAAAAATCCAAAATAAACAACATATTAGGCTGCATATTATATCGCAAACAGTCCAGAACGACATCGTTATCCTTCAAAACGGCGCCAAAGAAAAATCGGCAAATTCAGCTGTGGGGTTATATTAAAGTTATACCGTTTATTCCCCTCCGACTCCGAGAAGGTGTGTGTGTGTGGGGGGGGGGGGGGATTTCGAATTTCGTGAAATCCAGTTACAATAAGTGCCGGATGCATACAAACAATTTACACACCAAATATCGTGACCCCAGAAGTCTTTAATAGACAGTATTATAAATAAATAAATACAAAAAGCACAGCTTAAGTATCGAAACCCTTTGGTGACTTTAAATATTTTAAGCCATTTTTGCGATGAACTGAATTGGCTATCTCAATTGTCCAATTAAAGATCTTGGCGAGAAACGTCCGAGCTACTTCGGTTCCGAATTTCAAATTTTGCCAAAGGGATCCAATACTAAAGCTGTTCCATATCGAATCTCGGTTGAAAACGGAAAAAGGGTAAAATAAATTAGAAATATCAGACCTATATTTATAAATTTGATACCGAATGAAAGGGGCGATTTTGCTGAATCCAGGGGTTCAAACAGTTTTTCGATGCGACATTTAGATTTTTAAAACATAACTAAAGTATGAAATTTAAGTGGCAACGGAAAAACGGATAAAATGAAAAATAAATTAGAAATATCAGACTTATTGTTACAAATTCAGTACCAAATGAAAGAGGTGATTTTTCTGAATCCTGGGGTGTAAACAGTTTTTCGATACGACAATTAGATTTTTTAAAATTAACTAAAGTATGAAACTTAGATGGCAACACTTCATTTCAATCTTTTCATAATTTGTAGTGCGAATCACGCGAATACAAAAGTCTTTAACTTAAAAAATTAATTTTATATTTTATTTTTCCATTCAAAGCATTTTAGTGAAAAAATATTTATGGCGCATGCGCAAGCGTTTTTTACCCACAATTTAAACACTAATCATAATTTTGAAAATTTCTATAGATATAATTTCAAGTTGGGTGAAGACCTAAGTTTCTGCCAAGTGCCGTTAAATTCCATCCAGCCGTTCTCGAGTGATGCCCGGACAAACGTGTTTTAGTCTTTTACCCCCTAGGGGGGGGGGAACGGAGGAGAATTTCTGAAAAGTTGATAAATATAATTTTAAGTTGGGTGAAGACCTAAATTCCTGCCAAGCGATGTTGAATTCCGTCCAGCCGTTCTCAAGTGATGCCCGGACAAAAAAAGCGACATTCGGACACGATGACACACACACACACACACACACACACAGGCAAAATTTTCTGAAGTCATTTTCGGCTTTCATGGGGTGTAAAACGTGAAGATATCGCAAAATTTTTCGATTCCGACAAATTTACAGACAAAACTCTGATTTTATTAATATAGATTGTTCACGTTTAGATAAATGTATTTATTTTCCTGTTGGAAAAAAAAAAAAATAAACTCGACAACAATTAAATTATGGATAATTAAATTTAATTTTGGCAACAATTAAATTATGGTTAAAATTTAAATGGCTAAATTTTTGCTATTATTAGCTTACAAAATTGCTATTTTATGCATAAAAATAACAAAAAAAAGTTTTTTTTCGGAGTAAAAGGCAGCCAACTTTCTAAGTTAGGGTATAAGCTATCTCCATAACAAATTTTATCGAAATCCATCAATCAGTTTTAGCGTGAAACTCAGTCAAATAAACGGACATTCACATTTATAATATATATAAGATATATATTATATGGCTGCCTTTTACTCCGAAAAAAAACTTTTTTTTGTTATTTTTATGCATAAAATAGCAATTTTGTAAGCTAATAATAGCAAAAATTTAGCCATTTAAATTTTAACCATAATTTAATTGTTGCCAAAATTAAATTTAATTATCCATAATTTAATTGTTGTCGAGTTTATTTTTTTTTTTTCCAACAGGAAAATAAATACATTTATCTAAACGTGAACAATCTATATTAATAAAATCAGAGTTTTGTCTGTAAATTTGTCGGAATCGAAAAATTTTGCGATATCTTCACGTTTTACACCCCATGAAAGCCGAAAATGACTTCAGAAAATTTTGCCTGTGTGTGTGTGTGTGTGTGTGTGTGTCATCGTGTCCGAATGTCGCTTTTTTTGTCCGGGCATCACTTGAGAACGGCTGGACGGAATTCAACATCGCTTGGCAGGAATTTAGGTCTTCACCCAACTTAAAATTATATCTATCAACTTTTCAGAAATTCTCCTCCGTTCCCCCCCCCCTAGGGGGTAAAAGACTAAAACACGTTTGTCCGGGCATCACTCGAGAACGGCTGGATGGAATTTAACGGCACTTGGCAGAAACTTAGGTCTTCACCCAACTTGAAATTATATCTATAGAAATTTTCAAAATTATGATTAGTGTTTAAATTGTGGGTAAAAAACGCTTGCGCATGCGCCATAAATATTTTTTCACTAAAATGCTTTGAATGGAAAAATAAAATATAAAATTAATTTTTTAAGTTAAAGACTTTTGTATTCGCGTGATTCGCACTACAAATTATGAAAAGATTGAAATGAAGTGTTGCCATCTAAGTTTCATACTTTAGTTAATTTTAAAAAATCTAATTGTCGTATCGAAAAACTGTTTACACCCCAGGATTCAGAAAAATCACCTCTTTCATTTGGTACTGAATTTGTAACAATAAGTCTGATATTTCTAATTTATTTTTCATTTTATCCGTTTTTCCGTTGCCACTTAAATTTCATACTTTAGTTATGTTTTAAAAATCTAAATGTCGCATCGAAAAACTGTTTGAACCCCTGGATTCAGCAAAATCGCCCCTTTCATTCGGTATCAAATTTATAAATATAGGTCTGATATTTCTAATTTATTTTACCCTTTTTCCGTTTTCAACCGAGATTCGATATGGAACAGCTTTAGTATTGGATCCCTTTGGAAAAATTTGAAATTCGGAACCGAAGTAGCTCGGACGTTTCTCGCCAAGATCTTTAATTGCACAATTGAGATAGCCAATTCAGTTCATCGCAAAAATGGCTTAAAATATTTAAAGTCACCAAAGGGTTTCGATACTTAAGCTGTGCTTTTTGTATTTATTTATTTATAATACTGTCTATTAAAGACTTCTGTGGTCACGATATTTGGTGTGTAAATTGTTTGTATGCATCCGGCACTTATTGTAACTGGATTTCACGAAATTCGAAATCCCCCCCACACACACACACACACCTTCTCGGAGTCGGAGGGGAATAAACGGTATAACTTTAATATAACCCCACAGCTGAATTTGCCGATTTTTCTTTGGCGCCGTTTTGAAGGATAACGATGTCGTTCTGGACTGTTTGCGATATAATATGCAGCCTAATATGTTGTTTATTTTGGATTTTTGATCTTATGATTTAGATTATGATTTTATCATTTATCATATATGATTTATGATTTAGCCATAAGCGCCAACAAAAAAAATCGCCAAATATCGTTGTGGGGTTATACTGAAGTTGTTCCCAATAAACATGTGTAAAAACATGTTTTTCCGTTTGAATTCGCTTTGAATTATCTTAGAATGGCGAATTTTTGTGCGCGGATATTGATTAAGTGTACGCATTATGTACATTAGTGGGATTTTGCAAAACTTTGAACTCATCCGCTGAGGAAGGGGAAGTAAGAAGTGTGTTTCGAAGGCAGTGGGGACCCAGACTGGATATTGATTAAGTGTACGCATTATGTACATTAGTGTGATTTTGCAAAACTTCGAACTCACCGCTGAGGAAGGGGAAGTAAAAAGTGAGTAAGTTGTGCCGAAGACAGTGGAGACCCAGAGTCCTTAATTTGCAAGCGAGAAAACCTCTACCAATCACAGCGAGAACTTAGGTTATTAATAAAGATATGGTATTTTGAGACTTCATTTAAGTTTAATGTCCAGCGAAGCGGGCAAAGCCTGCTAGTAAGATATAAGATAAATATCTTTTGTTTTAAAATTATTTTTATGCTACTTAATTTTTTAGCAGAAAATGCATTTCAATTGTTATATTTTTGCATATTTTTACCATTTATCCGCCACTTCCTCGAATGTAGCCTGATTTTCATTGAACATTGATGGGGCGCTTGAACGATTTTTTACGGTAGTTCAGATAAAAGCAGCTAAATGGTTAGTTGAAGTATAATTTTTGAAAGCGGCTTTAGACGAGTCGGAAAATGATCAAATAGGTGAAATTACATTAACTCAACTTCATTAACTCCACTATCATTGGAGAGCTACTTAAACATAAACCACTTCTTCCTAAAATTGATATGAACAAGTACGTTGTGGCCATCACAAAACTTTCTAATGTACCATTTTATATAACCGAACTACTTATTATTTAACATGTACAAAAATTTAACCCTAACTTCTCACATTAAACATTTTACATACGGATTTTGGTGAAGTTTTAAACAACAGATATTAAGATGCCTCCATATTAAAAATCATGATAGCAGCTCCATCTGTCGGTCGATATAAACCTAAATTAATTCAGCACTCGTTTTCATAATGGTTATATCACACATCAATGGTTATATATCACACAGTTTTGTGCAGTTATATACCATAGAAGTTCAGATTTAGCGTTTCTATTCCCGGGATAAATTTCAGCACAGTAGCGCCATGTTTTGACCGATATACACCCAAATTAAATCAGCATAGGGTTTCATAATGGTTCTCTCATATATCAAGTTTGGTACAAACATATACAATAAAATCTAAGCAATAACTTACCCGTTTTCGAGAAAAATGGCGGTGTAATCAATACTTGCGATTCATCCATGAAGAGTGTCGAGGAGTTTCTAAAAAAGACAAAATTGAAAATTTCGTTTGCACTTTCTGCATGGATTCCAATTAAAAAGTTATCTTTTGAAAAATGTGTATTGTAATTTATTTTCCGGGCGGTCATTAAAGTTGGATGATGGAGACTTGCAAACCGGGTTGGACATTGCGCCTTCATCGATCACTCGAGAATTGGCTGATGAGCTAGGAGTTGGCGAATCGACAATTCACCGACACTTGAAGTAACTTGATTTTGTTCACAAGTTTTTTGCAAAAATTTACGAACTTTTGGGTCAACTAGTATTAAGAATTCGTGTGGCGCTCAACGTGTTAAGCAAGGCTATACCTCTAAGACTACAGCATAAATTTGCTTAAAAATTTATATGTAGATGTACCTTGACCTGAATAAATGCGTATTGGGTTTGGTATTAATTTCTGAACAGATGCTGCTGCTATACAGCGATTTCTACGATTTAAGCGAAGGCTGTATCTCTAAAACTACTGAACAGAATTACATATAAATTTATACGTAGGTGCGCCTTCACATAAGAAGTGCATGCAAATTTTTTAGGTCAATTTGGTGTCAATTTCTCAACAGCTGGCGCTGCTGTACAGCGATTTCTGCAATTTAAGAAAAAACTATATCTCAGATTCTATTGCGTGTAATCAAACAAAACGTGATATGTTAGAAAGCCATTATGAGACTTTTGCTAATTCAATTTTGATGCATATAGACCAATAGGTGGTGCTGCCATACTGAAATATTCTCGGTACGATACTCGGTACGATACTATATCAACGTCTATGGCGTATAGCTGTACGAAACTTGAAACAGAGATAACAAATATGAAAACGTAATTTTATATACAGGGTGATCCAAAAGTCAGGACTAACTTTAAAATTGAATAATTCGAAAATGAATCAAGATACAAAGATACGGTTTGCACCAAACGGATCGAAAAGTAGCCGGGTTTTTGTGGCAACGAAAAAAAAAATGGTTCTGTTGGCGACCAACAGATGGCGCTGACGTATTTTTGATGTAGGATTATGCAAAGCAACAAACGATATAAAAAGGAACAACTACAGCAGGTAATGGTAGTCGAAGCTTATATGCATCGAATATCGCATTCTCAGTCGCTACTTTAATCACGCATGGCCTCCAAGATCTCCCGATCTGACACCCTATGACTTTCGGCTGTGGGGATTCTTGGAAGTCAAAAGTGTACCGCGACCAACCGGCATCAGTAGCAGCACTGAAAGATGCCATCCGCCAAAATTTGTCTGCCATAACGCAAGAAATGCTACTAAATGCTGTGAACGATGTGTTGAATCATCTCACAGCTGTACTTCTGAATGATGGCCATTGAACAGTTACTGTAGTAGTACTAATTAACTGTAATTAAGGTGATTTGTAAGTTGTCAACATTTTTTTTTTCATTTGTAAATCATCTTTTGGTGAAATAAAACACTATAGCGCCATCTGTTGGTCGCCAACAGAACTAATTTCTTTCCTTTGCCACACAAAACCCGGTTTCGTTTTCATCCGTTTGGTGCAAACCGTATCTTTGTATCTTGATTCGTTTTCGAATTATTCAATTCTAAAGTTGGTACTGACTTTTGGATCACCCGGTGTATTAATTATGGAGAATAAAACTGTCCTTCTTTGGATATTTAGTGTTAATTTTCTCTAAGATGAAAATCATCTGCATTCATCATGGTAGATAATTTTAATAAATAATAGTTTTAATGAATTATTCCTACTCAGTGCATTTGTATAGGAAAATATAGAAGGAAGTCTTAAAGTGGCTACGGCATGCTAGTTTTTTTTTTTTTTTTTTTTTTTTCCTGCACTTTAAAATACCAATTTAAACAGATTTTGCATTAATTATCAATAGGAATATTTGCTTAATTTCGTGGACTTTTTTTTTTTTTTTTTTTTAACAGTAATTATTTTAGAATTTTGAAATTAAGGTCTTTTAAATACGTTAAATACTATCCCTTATTTATCGTAGCTTTTAAATATTCAACTTTTAAAATTATTCCAAAAAGAAATTTAGTAATCTGGTGTGTCACTCACACGTTTTTCTCTTACCCTGAAATTTAATACTATAAATAGACTGGAGAGTAAGGGGTAAGACAACGAGTACTGTTAAACAATTCAGACCGGGCTTCGGAACAGCTTTATTTGACAAATAATTCTATGTGAAGAGAACAACCGCCCTCCTCAACCCCTCATTTTATTATTGTACCTACATTTATATAGAATTCAAATCTGTTATTAAATTCAAAAACTCATTTAAAATTATTCAGACAGTTTTCACGCGTAACATTCCTTGAAATTTATCAATCTTGATCAAATTTTTCCAGTAACAAACGTATTAACTTCAAAATACAACATTTTGATCGCCTGAAATAAATACTTTTTAATTTATTCTAAGAGCACAGACAAATATCAAACATTACAAACATGACTTCGGTATTTAGGAAACCTCAAAACGTGTAAATATTCAAAAAACTAAGCGATGAGTATTTAGCTTAAAAAAATACATTATTTACCATATGGCTATGAGAAATTAATTTCAATTTCTGAGCAGCTTTCGTGGACATGGTAAAATATTATAGTAAAGCACTTCCACTAACAATAGAAAAGAATGTTATGGTTTAAATATCGGCAGCCATGTATATCTTCTGAAGTTTATGTACACACCACATGGCGCAAATAAATATAATCCTATATTAATAACACATGGCACAACCTGAAATACACTTCCATCAATTTTCCTGTATTGTCGCATTATAATCTAGTTCTTTTGTGTAAAAATATGTCGCATTATAATTTAGTATTTTTATGTTCTTTTTTTCCCTGTAAACGAATAGTGGATGATTTCCGTACTATATTCTACATGAAACATATTTTTACGCATATATTTGTTTCATTTGGTTTACTGCAATCTATAGATATTTAAACTCCACTTTCCTGCAATTTCCCCCATAGACGTAGTGTATTTTGGGTGTCCCTGTACATGAAATATTTGCTTGATCTCAACGAAAAGTTTAGTGTAGCATCCCTATATGATACACACTTAGAACACCAAGTTCAGACTTTCTGCTATAATTGTTCTTGAGATATTCTGATGACAGACACAGACACATATACCAACCGCTAAAAATATGATTTTTCGATTCAGGGGACCTCAAATCCTGTAAATATAACAAAAACGTAACTAAAAACAAGACTTTCTCTACGGGTAAGAGAAACTATAAATAAATTACAGAATGCTAATAGGGAAAATGTGCATTCTCTCTCATTATTTAATAAGTACAAACTCCCTCTTTTGCAAATTGATTATAATGCATTTTCTTTAGTTATCTAGACACGCGGCAGCGTGTCAAGCCAAGTTCAAGCAAAGGAAAAGGCTAAGTAGCGCCGAGTGTAATATTACACGAACCACTTGGTGCCACTTTTGACCCTTCTATAACTCAAAACCTCTTTAACGTAAACACATAAAAATACGTGTGTTTAATTATATCCATAAGGACATGTAAAAGCCCAAATTTCATGAAGCTAGCTCAAACGGTTTTAAAAATATGAAGGTCAAAAGGTCGTAAATTTTCTCACTGACTGACATATAGTACCTAAACCTAACCTACTTCCAGATGACCTAGAAAGATGAAATTTGGAATCCAGCTCGGTAATTGTGTGTAAGCGTAGGAAAAAATCAAAAAATCAAAAAAAGTCAAAAAATAAATTTTAGCACTGACTGACTGACTACTTCAAAACTGACTTTTATTTCTATTAAGGGCCATTGCATGACGTAACATTTTCATGTAACTGATTAGTTTTATGTTTATGAACTGTTCTTTAGAGAGTAGAAAAATACATATAGAATTTATGCGGTTCATACAAAATGTATGCATAAAATCTCTCTATATTGAAAAAAAGTAACTACCGCTGCCGCTGCCGCCTTTCAAATCGCCGCGCCTTTTTATCTTTCTTGGCTTATATTAAAAGAACTACTTCATATAAAAACATGACATTTTGTAGTTTTGTACATAAATGATCAATAAACATAATAAAGAAAACCGTTTTTCTATAAATAGAATATTTTATGAGATATACAGGGCTGAAGTGAGCAAAAAGTTTTCTGGTATAAAAGTTTTATAGACTCAAAAACTATTCATAGCAGCTCAATAATTTTTTAGCAGAAGATACTTCAATATACCGCGGAGTGCAGTGTGCAATCAGTTTTTAATTTTTACAATTTTTAAACTTTTTATAGATTTTTTAAAAAAAATTTCTTGTTTTTTTCTGCGTTCTTTTTATGCTTTTTTCTCTTTATTGCGTCTATTAAAAATACTATTTCGTATAAAAACTTGATATTTAGTAGTTTAGTTCAAAAATGTACAGTAAATACAATGAAACAAACCGTTTATCGGTAGCCTAATTATGTCAAGAGTTATATTAATTCGAAATTATCTTCATTTCTGATATAAAAATTCTCATTAAAGAAAAAATATTATTTTTTTAATTTATGTCATGTTGCCAACAAAAATATGATAAACACAATTCAATAAACTGATATCTGACTATTTAATAATAATTACATTGCTATCCGCGATTGTAATGAAATGCTCGCCCTCTGGTGGGCTAAGGTGAAATTACAATAAACATGGTTTAATTCGAATTCCATACAGCCGCCATTGCTACACGATATTTAGTTTCACATATATTTATAGAATAAAAATGAATAAATACGGTAAAAAAGATAACACATACTGTTGTGTGCTACAATCTAACTCCAAAGGATCAAGAAATCCAGAATTGAGCTTCCATTTACTTCCAAATGACAAATTTAAAATTTCAGTTGCTTCGGCTAATGGAAGTAAAGAATTAATCAGATGATTTCAAACTAATATTTGTTCAGCTTCAGTTAAAATCTACTTCCGATCGAACTTTGAAGAAACTGAAATATTTTTTTACAAAAGCAATCAATTTTTCATGATGTAATGGCGGAATATTAAGTAGAATTACATAAAGAACACTAATGGAACACACGTGGCCATAATGTTTACTAACAACTGCAGTGTTCAGAGAGCGCCATCTATCGATCATTACAAACGCGGATAGTAAAAATATAGATGTTGTTGAAATTCTTGAAGCATGTGACTTAAAAATATCCATGATTTTTTTTTTTTTTTTTTTTTTTATGAATAGATTTTATAATATTTATTATATAAAAACTTTTTACAAATATTCAAAACATGAAACCAATTGAAATAAACTCAATTTATTTCCCGGAATAGCGTTAAAAATAAATAAATCAATAAATATGGACAGTATTTATTTTTTATTATAGTGACGTCATAGTCTTAGGACAGTGACGTCATAGTCTTGGAAAATGACGTTCGGAAACATCTGTTTTGTGTCTATGTAGTTTTTCAGAATAAATCTTAACTAAATAAAACATAAAATTTTATTCGAAAGTTTTTGCTTTAAGAAAGTGAAATCGATTGGATTAAAAAAAAAAAAAAAAAATGAATTTTATGAATATTATTCAGTGATAATTTTTTTAAATTACAAATATGGACATTAACTGCATGATGTCATATTGTTAAAAAACGGCTCTGAGATAAATGTAAAATATTCATATTAAAATAAATGTAAAATATCCATGAAAAAATTTAATAAACATATTTTCAGCATGAAGAAGCGGGGGTTGGCGAGCGCAGCTCGTAGGGGGCAGAGCCCCCTAGTTTCATATAAAATATACTATATGGCAGTATATACTATATTTCATATAAAATATACTATATACAGAATTCAATTAGGTAGTTCAACAAATTTAAAAATGCAGACAATATTGGCGGCAGCGTGTCAAGCCAAGTTCAAGCAAAGTAACTAGCTAGGCAGCGCCGTGTGTAATATTACACGAACCACTTGGTGCCATTATCTCTAACATTCAAGAGAATGTAGTCAATAGCATAGAAAAGAAAACCACGCAGCGGAAACGCAAGAAAAAACATTAGATTTCAATACCTGCCTAGTTTTCTTTACAAAAAGTAATGATATCCCAGCAAAAACATAAATGTAAAAAAAGAGAGCCAAGTTCAATACAAAAATTATGCTTGGCTGGGGGCTTCGCTGCAAAAAGAATGGAGATCTAAATGAGTGCCAAGTTCTATGCAAAATCGAAATATGTATTTATAGGAACAAAATAACATTATGAACAAGTATTAAACTCTATTTCTTTGCTTTATTGGATACCTATAACAACTGCTTTATTTAAAAATGTGATATCTTAAAGTAGATTAGATTTGACTTGGCCAGTTTTTATCAGAATTAAAATGTTGAATAACTTTATAAAATGACTGATGTAATGAAAACTGGCCAAGTCAAATCTAATCTACTTTAAGATATCACACTTTTAAATAAAGCAGTTGTTATAGGTATCCAATAAAGCAAAGAAATAGAGTTTAATACTTGTTCATAATGTTATTTTGTTCCTATAAATACATATTTCGATTTTGCATAGAACTTGGCACTCATTTAGATCTCCATTCTTTTTGCAGCGAAGCCCCCAGCCAAGCATAATTTTTGTATTGAACTTGGCTCTCTTTTTTTACATTTATGTTTTTGCTGGGATATGATACTCACACAAACACTTTCCCTATTAATAACTCTAATTTTGCATAATCTTTCAGTATAAATCATTCATCAATCATAAATTAAGCTGCATTTTCAGAAGCTTTAGATGCTAAAATTCGAATATATAATTAAACTTTAGCTTCGCCAGCAAAGCTATTGCAAACTTTCGTCATCATTCCATTAATTTTATATTAGCAGCTAATTTTTGAATTAAATCTTTCAGCATCAATTGGATTTGGATTAAATGCTAAATTTGAAAATTTATTAACGAAATGATATAAATATAAGAATATTGAAAACGTAGTCAAATATTAGCTGAAAATAAACAAATGACACATAAAGCAATTTAGATAGTCTCCTCTCTCTCTCTCTCTCTTATTTTTAGAGTATATATACACTACTGGCCATTAAAATTGCTACACCAAGAAGGAATAATAATAACGGAATGAAATTTGTTGGACACATACATATAGTAAGAAGAACAATTGATTAAAATTTCAGGAAATTTGGAGTAATATGTACTGAGAAAACAGTACATAAAGCAGCGACCTCTGTGAACAATAACAGCACATATTTTCCTAGGCATTGAATCGAACAGCGATTGGATGACATTTGCGGGTAGAGCACTTTATAAAGTTTTAACACGATGCCACAATTCATCGATTGAAGTTACTGGTGAGTGGTGGGGGGCCAGTCGCTTTTCAACGATTAAACAGTCATTTTCGTTGGTGCGAGATCAGGAGAACGCGCTGGCCAGAGCAACAATCGAACACATTCTGTATCAAAGAAGGTCCGGACAATGCAAACAACTTGCAGTCGTGCATTATCTTGCTTAAATTTTGCGCTAAGGAGGCCTCGAATACAGGGTAGAGGGGTGGGCCTTAACTCATCAGAAATTTAATGGCCGCTATTCAGACTGCCAGGAATAAGAACATGAAGAAATCGAGATGTGTATCCAATGGGAACGCATAACATCATTGCGAATGATGGATAGTATGATGATTTCTAATCCCAGCTGGCAATGTGCATTATTCATAATGCCGTTAAATACGGATAAGGCAATCTTGATGCTGTAAACAGGATTGTGATTTGTCTGAAAAGTGATTTCACGCCATTCCTGCGTCCAGGTTCATCGTTGATCACACATTAATGGCGCCCATATCAGTGATGCAGTTTTGAGGGCAATCAGAATTTTGGTAGCCGCATACTGAGTCACCACCTGGATTGATGGTATGTGGTACCATTGGATATACATCCCGGTCACCTCTTGTTTTCATTCCCGCCACTCTGAATACCAGCCATTACATTTCTGACGAGTTAAGGCCCATCGCTCTGCCCTATGTTCAAGGCCTCCGAAACGCAACATTTAAGCAGCACAATGCACGACCGCAAGTTGTCCATATTGTCTGGATCTTCATTGATGCCAAATGTGTTCGACTGTTGCTCTGGCCAGCGCGTTCTCCTGATCTCGAACCAATGAAAATGACTATTTAATCGTTGAAAAGCAACTAGCCCCCCACCACTCACCAGTAACTTCGATCGATGAATTGTGGCATCGTGTTAAAACTTCATGAAGTGCTCTAGACGTACATGTCATCCAATCGCTGTTCGATTCAATGCCTAGGCAGATAAGTGCTGTTATTGCTCACAGAGGTCGCTACTTTATGTACTGTTTTCTCAGTACATATTACTCCAAATTTCCTGAAATTTTAATCAATTGTTCTTCCTACTATAATGTATATGTCCAACAAATTTCATTCCGTTATTATTATTCTTTCTTGGTGTAGCAATTTTAATGGCCAGTAGTATATATAGATAGATAAATAGATAGATAGATTAATAAAAAATAGAATTTTTTATGCTTATTTAAAACGCAAACATTAACAAAACTTAAAAATAGGTTATATACTAGCTGGAACCCGTTGAATTCGACGGTCACTTTATTAATCGTAATGTTTCAAAAATCGTCGCATCATCATTTAAATGTATTTCATGTTAAAACATCTAATATAATTTACGACCACGGAGTAATAAGACAGGAGAAGAAGGTAACGCTGAAATTTTGTGATGTTGTTTTCTAATGTTTACAGATGGCGCCAGCGTGCAATCCTTCCTTCTCTCTAGCTTCCGCAATGTTATTCAATGGGGAAATGTCTCGTTTTAATTATTTTTTTTTAAATAATATCAAGCTGAAAAAATTTCGATTGAAAGCAAATTTCATTAAATAGAGTATTCTAACCAACATGTTTTTTTTAAGAGCCATTTTATACTCATTTTACTTTGAAAGAAAGCTTTTAAAAAATGACGATTCTTATGAACCGAAGCTAGCTAAAACAGACAATTGGGAGGAAGGAGAATGGATGAAATTTTGTAAAAAAAAAAAAAAAAAACTTACTTTAGGTGCAGAAAACACGAACTCGGACTTTATTTTTCTCCTACGGCCTTTTTTTTTTCTTTTCTTATCACTATCATAGCCTGTTTTACAACTAGGAACGAAGTATTTATTTGAAACATCTGAATTATGCAGTTTTAAGAACTTACAAAGAAATTAAATTGCTTAAAATAAAAAATTTTAAATGTATTCCAGCAAAATTCTATTGAAAACAACAGTATATCCGCGCCGAGGTAGGGAGGAATGACAAGTGGCGCCCTCAATATTTACCAAAAATTTAGATCACAGTTTCGTAGCTTTCTCCCATTGGACCTTCAACTCCTATTAATATTACTCCGTGTTTACGACATTTCACTTAAAAAAAAAAAAAAGAAATTCAGGAAAATGCTTATAAATAGAAATACTATATATGACATCACTTTCTACAAAGTACTGCCAGTGTGACGTCAAACTGACTCCAAATAAACAGTTGCTATCTTTTATTTTTTATTTCGTTTAATACTAAGACTACATGTTATCTGACCCGCCCGGCGTTGCCCGGGCCTATGATAATAACCTTAAATGAACCTTAAATTTGTATGATTTTATATCTTTAACTCGATTTTGTTTGAATTTCTGTTTTTAAATGAAAGCATCCCGAAAAAAATAATCAGATGTAACAAATAAATTACCTCGAACCGAAAGAAACTCTGCCTTGTGAACCCGGTGCCTGCGGCAGCGCATACACGGGCCACTAATAACATGAAAAGATTCCCAAAAATTAATCTGGAACCGAACGAACCCGCCCGCCGTTGCCCGGGCCCATGATAATAACCTTAAATGAACCTTAAATTTGTATGATTTTATATCTTTAACACGATTTTGTTTTCTATTTTTAAATAAAAGCATCACAAAAAAAAATCAGCTGTACAAAAAAAAAAAAAAAAAAAAAAAAAATTACCTCAAACCGAACGAAACTCTGGCTTGTGACCCGTTGCCTGCGGCAGCGTATACACGAACCGCTAATAACATGAAAAAATTCTCAAAAATTAACGTAGAACTGAAAGAACGTTGCCGAACCGACGTTGCCCGGGCCCATGATAATAACTATTTTGTTCGAATTTCTATTTTTAAATGAAAGCATCGCGAAAAATATAATCATCTGTTACAAAAAATTACCTCAAACCAAAAGGACTCGGGCTCGTGACCCCGGTGCCTGCGATAGCGTATATGCGTACCGCTAATAACATGAAAAAATTCTCAAAAATTAACCTTGAACCGAATAAACTTCTGACTCGTGTTTCCGCTGCCTGTGGCTGCGGCACTGTATAGCAGGCATGCTACGCACGCGCTGCAAAATCTACTTTCCTCCACCACGTGGCGCAGTATGTTGTATACAAACATCACCAATAGCCTTGAATTTCCAAGACCTTTCAAATAAGGTGTCACATGGTGGTGTCAACTGCAAAATCCTTTAGATGCACTTTCCACCGCCAGGGGTACAGTGTGTTCTGTACGAACATCACCAACGCTCAGGAAATACCAAAACCTTTAAAATAAGGTGTTATATGATAGGGTCTACTACAAAATCACCTAGTTCCATTTTTCACCACCAGGGGCACATTATATTGTATACAAACATCCCCAATTAACATGAAATTTCAAGACCTTTATCACCAATCGCCTTGAATTTCCAAGACTTTTCAAATAAACTGTCACATGGTGGTGTCAACTGAAAAATCCTTTAGTTGCACTTTCCATCGCCAGGGGGCGCAGTATGTTCTGTACGAACATCACCAATGGTCCGGAAATACCAAGACCTTTAAAATAAGGTGTAACATGATAGGGTCTACAACAAAATCACCTAGTTCCGTTTTTCCCCACCAGGGAGCGCACTACATCGTATACGAACATTACCAATCGACATGAAATTTCAAGACCTTTAAAATGAGGTGCTACATGTGTGGGTCTAGAGCGGATTTCCCCCCTTTCCCCTCCCCAAATCTATTTTCCTCCTTTCCCCCCCCCCCTTTAAAATAAAAAATTCTAAAATCGCAGAAAGTGATTTTTTAGTATTCGAGTCTAGTCCCCCCCATGTACAATTTCTTCACCGTGAAGTAATTTGGAGCTGAGTTAAGCTCGTAAACGTGTTTTTAACCCCTGCCCCCAACAGGGGGGGACCGTTCAACTTTTTATGTTTTTAACCGGCTTCAAAAAATAAAGGAAGGTTCTCAATTCAAACCGTATGTTTTTTTTTATGTTTGTTAGCCCACCTTTAGTTAACTTCTGAACGGATGCTCCGATTTTGATACTTTTTGTTTTGTTGAAAAGGTCTTGGTCTGAAATGGGTCCCATTGTAATATCTTTACGATCTAAAGAAAATAGAGGGTGCCCAAAAAAATCAGTCCCAACTCTTTTAACTTCTAAACGGTTGCAGCTATAGTGATAAAAATGGTATGTAAGTATAGCAAAGTGGTCATGCAGTACAATGTTAAACCGCTTGGAGCGCCACCTGGTGGAAAATAGAGGAGTTAGTGTCCCTATCTCAAAAATGGTTCTAGAGAAAAAAGTGAATTACAAAGTTGAAGAATATCACAGATTTAGTACAAAAAGATAGTTTAGACATTCATGCTAGCGTTCCTCTCTCGGAAACGGTTCAAGACAGGGGGGAAAAGTGAATTATAAAATTGCAGAGCATCATCGATTTAGTATAGAAAGATAGTTTAGACATTGATGCTTAAAATACAATGCTAAAAACGTGCATTTGTCTGTTCGCAATTTCTTACACTATGCACACTTGAGCTACATTGCACCCGTTGTAGCGTAGCTGGTGAGGCATACGTTATATAGTTCAAAATACGGTTACTAGATACTTTCTGTTTTGTTGTAAAGATCTTGGTCAGAAGTAGATCCCATTGTAATATCGTTACAATCTAAAGAAAGTAAAGCGCCATCTGGTGAAAAACAGCGGAATTAGAGCTCATATCTTAAAAACCGCTCAAGATGGGAGAAAAGTTAATTACGAAGTTGTAGAGCTTCATCTATTTACTACGAAAAGACAGTTTTTAGATATTATTGCTAAAAATAGAGTGCTTAAAACGTGCAGTAGTTTGTTCGCAATTTCCTGCACTGTGCACACTTGAACTTCGTTGCATACTTTGCAGCGTAGCGGATGACACGTGTACTCGGTGTTTCAAAGTACTGTTACTGTAAGCAGTCACATCGATTAGCGCAAAGTCATTTTCAACCAACTTCAGAAATGAGGGTGTTCTCAATTCGAGCTATGTGTTGTTGTTGATGTTTGTAAGCTTATAACTTCGTAAGAGATGTTCTAATTAACCGACTTCAAAGAGGAGGAGGTTCTCAATTCAAAGCGTATGTTTTTTCTAATTTTGTTTTTGTTTGTTAGCTCATAACTTCTGAACGGATGATCCGATTTTGATACTTTTTGCATTATTGTAAAGGTCTTGGTCTGAAATAGGTCCCATTGTAATACCTTTACGATCAAAAGAAAATACAGGGTGCCCAAAAAAGTCAGTCCCGACTCTTTTAACTGCTGAATACCTGCAGCTATAGTCATAAAAGTGGTATGTAGGTACAGTAAAGTGGACATGTGCTACGCAATTCAACCGCCTACAGCGCCACCTGGTGGAAAACAGTGGAGTTAGCGTTCCTATCTCGGAAACGGTTCAAGACAGGGTAAAAAAGTGAATAATAAAATTGCAGAGCATCATCGATTTAGTACGAAAAGATAGTTTAGACATTAATGTTAAAAACAGAATGCTTAAAACGTGCATTTGTTTGTTCACAATTTCCTATTTTGTGCACACTTGAACGACATTGCATATGTTGTAGCGTAGCGAGTGACATTTATTAACCGACTTCAAAAAAGGAGGAGGTTCTAAATTCAGACCGTATGTTTTTTTTTTTTTGTTGTTGTTAGCTCATAACTCCTGAATAGATGCTCCGATTTCGATACTTTTTGTTTTATGGTAAAGGTCTTGGTCTGAAATAGGTCCCATTGTAATATCTTTACAATCAAAAGAAGATACAGTGTGCCTTTTAACTGCTGAACGGCTGCAGCTATAGTTTTTACGTTATTCCTTTTTTAATAAAGAATATCTATTATGCTATCAGCATATCAAAGGACTGTAAATGCAAACTCAGAAAAAAAGGTTTATTCAAAAGGGAAAAACATCACAGAATTCAAACTTTTAGCGTCGGACAAATTTTTACATTCCAACACAAAACCTAAAAACAAAAAAACCTCTGTTGCCACTCAAAAGTAAACAAATGAATTATAAAAAGCACCATGGCCTTGACATCCTCCCACCTTAAGTTGGCGGAAGGCAACTTAACTAACCAAAACAAATAATAAAATGAAAATTTCAAAATACAATAAAACAACACATTTCTACTTGATATTTCAAGGACTTTCACAACAATTTTAAAGTTCAGAAGATAAATAAAGTTTTATAAGTCCAATTTTAGAGGAGGTTTAACTACTCTCCCACTTCTAGTTTTTAAAGTAACAGATGCTGTCTCATTGTTTTGAGTTCCACAAAAACCTTCATTGTTCACAATTTTATGTTTTGTTTCCCTGCAGCGATCTTTGAACCAAGATGAGGAAACTTCAAGTGGGAAAATTCTTTGTATTGGCCGTAATAATTCACCTTTAGATGTGCACACACGCACTAGTCAAGTAACAGAATCTTTCCCAGGTAACAATTCAACAATTAAACCTAAAAGCCAGTCAGTGCATTTTGAATTATCACTCGAA
The DNA here is from genome assembly GCA_963930645.1 of Salticus scenicus. Taxonomy (NCBI): domain Eukaryota; kingdom Metazoa; phylum Arthropoda; class Arachnida; order Araneae; family Salticidae; genus Salticus; species Salticus scenicus. The sequence goes on along the minus strand of OZ005652.1, from coordinate 337,561,177 downwards.
AAATAAAAACAAGACCTTCCGGCTTATTCGGAAGGGTAGGTTGATTTCTTTTTCCTTATCAAGTAGCCGTCATTTTGTTTCAAAATGGCGGCTACAAATTATTAATGCACTTGGTAGAAATATTGATGTAGGCTATGCACATATGGAGTTTTAAGCAAATCGGTTCATAAATACACTTTTATGTGAATTTAAAATTTTCAAGTGGCCGGCGCTAGGAAAAAAATGGTGGGTTAAGTTGACAAATATATGAAATGCATTTGTGAGATAAGTCTACTGTACACACATAGTTCGAATTAATTCAAAATCTCAAAAGTCATTGTGTTGAAAAATTAAAAGGCTGCCACTTCGATAAAAATGGCAGAGAAAGTTGCTCATCTAAGATATCGTTGCAAATTTGAAAATAATTTTTTTTTGTAGAAATTCTTTCAAAGAGGCTTAGTAAGTTGATAAAATGTTAGTTTCCTGCATTTCTAGTTTGTTTTAGCATTAAAATAGTCTAATTTTACCTTAAAACGCATTAAAAAGATCCAGTAACGCATGTAATGGATTTGGCGCCAAATTTGGCGACTTTTCCCCTATGGCGACTTTTTTGGCGACTTTTGGCGAGAAAATACTTATTATCGATATACCAAAGATGGACGCAATAACGTGATTGGTTCATGAGTTACGTGAATTTTCTAAATTTTTGTTGTTTGAATGATAAATCCATTTTTCAACTTTGATTTGAATTGATTAAGTATTTCTAAAGTTCCAGCAAACACATCGAAGATATTTGAAGCATAGGTTACTGTCCAATTGTGGTTTAAATCAGTGCCGTGTTTCAAAAGTTATTATTATGGCAAATTTTCAAGTGGCAGTCTAAGTGGCTGCGACTTGTAAAACAAAATAGCAAAACAACTTGCCCATCGAAATCATCCAGTATATTTGTACGATAAGTTCATTGTCCAGTTCTAGTTTAAATTAAATCAGAATTTCAAAAATTATAATCATAAGAAATTTTCAGGTGGCACCACTTGTAAAAAAAAGTGGAGTGAGATGCCTAGCGAACTTATCTGAGATATTTGAATGATAAATCCACTACCCAAATTTGAAGCGAATTGATTCTGTCTTACTAAAGTTACCATAATGACAAATTTTCAAGTGGCCGCCACTTGAAAATAAAATTGCGGATCAAGTCATCAAGTGAACTTATCCTAGATATTTGAACCAAAAGTTCACTAACCAGCTTTTATTTGAATCAGTTTAGTATTTTAAAAGTTATCGTGATGGCATATTTTCAAGTGGCAGTGTGATTTCAAGTGGCTGGAACTTAGACACAAGTTGTCGGGACAAGTTGCCTAGTGAAAACATTCAAGATAATTATATGATAATATCACTGTCAAAATTTGGTTCGATTTGAAGTATTATTTCAAAAGTTATCGTGATTTTAAATTTTCAAGTGGTGGCCTGATTTCAAGCGGTCCCGCTTAACTTAAGATATCCACTACTTTATTAAAAATGGCGGATAAAGTTCATTTATAAAGTTATTTGAGACACTTGTGTAATATATGTATACATCAAAATTAAAAAAAATTCGGAATACGCTTTTTACAATTTGAATTTGAAATTTTCAAGTGGTCTCCACTTGAAAACAAAATGGCGGAGCAACTTGGTGTTAACAAACTCATCCAAGATATTTATAAGATAAGTTAAGACACTATTCAAATTTGGTTCGATTTGGAGTATTCTTTCGGAAGTTATAGGGATTTAAAATTTTTAAGTGGTCCCGCTTAACTTAAGATATCTGCCACTTTATTAAAAATGGCGGACATAGTTTATTAATAAACTTCATTGAGATCCTTATGTGGTCTGTATTTACATCAAAATTCAAACAATTTCGGAATACGCTTTTTACAATTTAAATTTGAAATTTTCAAGTGGTCTCCACTTGAAAACAAAATGGCGGAGCAACTTGGTTAACAAACTCATCTAAGATATTTATAACATAAGTTAAGACACTGTTCAAATTTGGTTCCATTTGGAGTATTATTTCGGAAGTTATCATGGTTTTAAATTTTCAAGTGGTGGCCTGATTTCAAGTGGTCCCGCTTAACTTAAGATATCCGCCACTTTATTAAAAATGGCGGATAAAGTTCATTAATAAAGTTATTTGAGAAACTTGTGTAATCTATGTATACATCAAAATTAAAAAAAATTCGGAATACGCTTTTTACAATTTGAATTTGAAATTTTCAAGTGGTCTCCACTTGAAAACAAAATGGCGGAGCAACTTGGTTAACAAACTCCTCTAAGATATTTATAAGATAAGTTAAGACACTGTTCAAATTTGGTTCGATTTGGAGTATTATTTCGGAAGTTATAGGGATTTTAAATTTTCAAGTGGTAGCCTGATTTCAAGTGGTCCCGCTTAACTTAAAATATCTGCCACTTTATTGAAAATGGCGGATAAACTTCATTAATAAACATCATTGAGACCCTCATGTGACCTGTATTTACAACAAAATTCAAGCAAATCTTGCTTTAAATATGCTTTTTACAATGTCGGTTTGAAATTTTCAAGTGGCTGCCACTTGAAAACAAAAAGTCGGAGCAACTTGGTTAACGAATTCATCCAAGATATTTATAAGATTAGTTCACTGTCCAAATTTGGTTCGATTTCGAGTATTCTTTCGGGAGTTATCGTGATTACAAAATTTTCATTATAGATAGATAGATAGATAGATAGATAGATAGATAGATAGATATAGATAAACGAAGTGATTGCAATAGGTCGATTTCTAAAGAAATCAACCTAATAGTACCAACCTGAACTATTTCTATTCAAATGCTCTTCTTCTTCAGGTTTTTGATTGCTGCTTTTATTATTTTCAGTTTGATTCAAAAAACAAATGATGGGCAAGCTATTGGATGTTGGGCTCGTTTTTCTTCTTTCTTTTAGAATAGCTTGTTCATCGAAAATGGGTTTGGTGACTGGCCATTTATCTTTAGTTTCTCGAAGCCAAGTAGGTCCCTCCCACCATTTACTGTCTGAGAGTTGTTGGGCAGAGCACCCCCTTGAAGGCAAGTCGGCTGGATTTTGAGCTCCAGGAAGATGTTTCCAAAGGGTAGAATCAGTTAATTTTCTGATCTCTCGTATTCTATTATTGACAAAAACAGCCCAATTTTCTTCACGCTGAATCCAGCTCAATACAGTAGTTGAATCTGTCCAGAAATGTTGTTCAATACCTTCCCACTGGAGTGCACTGAGTACGGATTTACATAATCGAGCTCCCACCGTTGCAGCTAGTAATTCGAGACGAGGAATAGTGATGGGTTTAACTGGGGCAACCCTTGATTTCGCTGCCAAAAGAGTTACATAGACATCAGCATATTCGATGCGAATGAAAACAGCTGCTGCGTAAGCAAATTGGCTAGCATCGCAAAACGTATGAATGCTAATGCTATATTGACTTGTTACATCAGGAAAAAAACAACGAACAATAGTCAAATTCTTCAAGATATTCAAACCTTCAAACCATCTTACAAATTCTTGTCTCATACTATCTTCAACTTCCTTATCCCACGGGATATTGTCTTTCCACATTTTTTGTAATATTAGCTTGGGAACTAAGAGGACAGGGCATAAAAACCCAATTGGGTCAAAAACTCTTTGCGCAACAGAAAGAATTACTCTCTTCGATACAGTTTCAAGTCTGTATGTATTCAACCAATCCAAATTGATCTTCAGTTCGTCTTTTCTGCGATTCCAAAACAATCCTAAAACAGAAGTAACCTGTTCTGAATCTTCATCTCCTGTATACTTCCATCCTCTTAAATTGAATTTTCCTTCAGTCAAAATGTGACGAGACTGTTCAACAAATGGCAATATTTCTGATTTGTTATTTAAACTTGTAACTAGATCATCTACATAAAAACTTCGAAGAATAATCTCAACATATTTTTGATTATATTTTGAATTATTCAGATATTTTTTCAAATGATGCTCTAACACAGCTCCTAAAAGAAAAGGGCTACTTTTCACACCAAACACCACACGAGAATGCCGCATTATCTTAGGATCGTTATTTTCTTTTTCATTCCACCAAAAAAACTTAAGGTAATTTCTATCTTCTGGTCGTACACTTATCTGTAGAAATGCTTTTTCGATATCAGCAACAATTCCACATTTATGTTCTCTAAATCTAAGAAGAAGATCAGGGATTAATTCTAATAAATTAGGTCCAGATTCTAAACATTGATTCAATGATGGTGATTCGACTTGTCTTGCAGACACATCAAAAACTGGACGCACTTTCGTAGTTCCATGTTGTTGGTAAGTAGTGTTCAAAAGGGTGAGATGAGGATTGGATTGGGTCATCTTCAATTATACCTAATGAAGCCCATTCCTTAAACACATTATCATAAGCTATGTACAAATTTTCTTGATGTAATTTTCTAGTTGATGTTATTAATCTTTTCATGGCTAGTTCTTTATTGGTGGGTAGGGGAAGATGATCCTCTTTCCATGGAAGAGCAATTTCATATCTTCCATCTTCATTAATTCTTAATGTTTCTTCAAAATATAGCTTGGTCAAATGCTCGTTTTCTTTTTTGCTCTTCATTTCGACAGGATCCCTGATTCCTAAAACTTCCAAACTAAAAAGATCGGAAATAGTTGCTTCTCTAACAAACAAGGAAATAGTAGTATCTTCTTTTTACTTTCTTCTATCTTCAATAGAAGAAAGTATTGGATTCGTAAAATTTTTCGATTTCGGGTTTTTGATGGATTTACACGTTTTGAGAGATGTAGAACACGATTTTACCATTTTTAGAAAATGTCTGTCTGTCTGTCTGTCTGTCTGTCTGTGTGTGTGTGTGTGACAAAATTTTGTGGCAACTGTATCTCTGGAACTACTGCACAGAATTTCATACAAATTGGTATGTAGTTGCACCTTGACATAAATTAGTGCCTATCAACTTTTGGTAAAAATCGTCTTACAGGTTGCGTTGCCATCCCGCTTTATCTAAATTTTCAACAGGGTGATAAAGGCAAAAATTTTCAAGATGGGTATCTTTCGAAAGGTCTCGTCAGTACCTTTAAAACGAATGGTTGAACTATAAATCTGTGATAATTTAAAACAAAGTTATCGATTTTTTTACTTTTTACGAAAAAAAAACTTAGAAAAAAAATCTTTTTTTTTTTTTTTTTTTTTTTTTTTTTTTTTCCTCTCTCCCCTTAATTTTATCAAACTCCCACGGTTTCCGTGTTCTGACAAACTTAAACTAATTTTTGCTTTTTTCCCCTAATTTTGTCAAAGTCCTACGGTTTCCGTGTCTTGACAAACTTTAACATATTTTTGCATTTTTCCCCTAATTTTGTCAAAGTTCCAATGTTTCCGTGTTTTGACAAACTTTGACAAAATTTTGGGTAAAATGTGAAAATTATTATTAATTTGTCAAAACACGGAAACGGTGGGACTTTGACAAAATTGGGGGGAAAATGCAAAAATTTGTTTAAGTTTGTTAGAACACGGAAACCGTGGGAGTTTGATAGAATTAAGGGGAGAGGAAAAAAAAAAAGAAGTGGGACTTTGACAAAATTTTGGGTAAAATGTGAAAATTTGTTAAAGTCCCACTTTTTTTTTTTTTTTCCCTCTCCCCTTAATTCTATCAAACTCCCACGGTTTCCGTGTTCTGACAAACTTAAACTAATTTTTGCTTTTTTCCCCTAATTTTGTCAAAGTCCCACGGTTTCCGTGCTTTGACAAACTTAGAATAATTTTCATATTTTACCCAAAATTTTGTCAAAGTTCCACTTTTTTTTTTTTTTTTTTTTTTTTTTTTATTGTTGCTGAGTGAATTTGTATAGGAAAAGATAGAAGAAAGTCATGTGGTGGCCACAACATACTAGTTTTAAATGTAATATTGACAATAAAATTGACTTTTTTTGGATATTTAGTGATATACTACTTCTCTAATATGGAAATCATCTGCATTATCATGGAAGATATTTTTTTAAAATAATAATTTTAATAAATTATTTTTACTGAGTGAATTTGTATAGGAAAATATGGAAGAAAGTCATGTGTTGGCCACAACATACTAGTTCAGAAGGTGAATTGGTTTTCCCCATAAGTGTCCATCCTAGATAGGATTCCACAGCTACTAGCCCACTAGATAGAACTTTTCTCTTTCCAGTAAAAAGTCTACCAGCAACATCTGCTCCAATGAGAACATCAATTGGACCCGAATTATCTTCAGTATCAAAAATGTGTATATTCATAGATCTTAATTCATCAATCCATGGGCCACACGAAACAGATGGAACATCATTGCAAATAGTTTCTTGATCAACTACATCAAAATTGCAGTAAAAATTTCCATTTAAGCTTCCAAGTTCAATTTTATATACATTATGAAGTTCGTTGTTGCTCTTTTCACTTCCAAAAAGTGAATGAGACAAACGTTGCTGACGCAGAGGTTTCAAATTTAACTTAGATGCTATTTCTCTTCTAACGTACGATTTTTGAGATCCGGAATCATACAATGCTCTCACAACTAAAATACTGTTCTTATATTTTAAATTAACTTTCAAAGTTTGCAGCAAAACTTGGGGAGATTTGGATATGGTTGCCAAATTCACAGATTTATTCTGCTCTTTAATTTCCTTTTCCGGATTATTTGATGTAGACTTATTTACACTTTTGTTTGATTCTGTACACGCAATAGCAAAATGTGTTCGGTTACAAAGAGTACATTTCACAAAACATCGGCATTTTTCTGCCTTATGGCCAACTTTTAAACATCTAAAACAATAACCTTTATCCTTTAAAATTTTTATTTTTTCATTATATGACATTTTCCGTGCTTTAAAGCAATTCGTCGATTCATGTTTTCCGTTGCAGAAAGTGCACAACTTCTCTGCACGTGCATTAGTAGTTAACAAACTAGCAGCAGTACAAATTTTCCCTCTGATCTCTTTATTCCCTTTACAAGAAGAATCATTCAAATCAAAACCAGCCATAGCTAAGTTAATTCTTTCCTCAGATTCTACTTCCGTTTTTAAAAAGGCTAACAAACTGTCAAGCCTTTTTTTTTTTTTTGGATCATTACCATGATCAAAATGTGAGCTTCTCTGCCAAGCTCTAAGGAAATCTTCAGGCATACATGATTCAACCAACGGATAAAGTAATGCTGCACATTTATCAGTTGTAACACCAATTGTTTCCAGTGCACGAATTTGCTATTCGAGATTATCATACAGTACACATAAATTGTTTGAACAAAATTTTGAATTGGCATTCTTCAAAACTAATTTTAACAATTCTCTAATATAAATTTCAATTTGTAATTCATCACGACCGAAACGGGTTTTCAAGCAGTCAATTGCTTTTATATAATTATCGCCAGTTGGCGGAAAACTTTCAATAACCTCTCTAGCTCGTGATCCTTCAACAGTAGCTTGTAATAGATACTGAAATTTATCAGAATTAACTATAGTAGAATCGTTATGAATTTTTTCAAATTGGTTCCAAAAATAAAGCCATTCTTTAACATTACTATCAAACCGTCGTAATTCTATTCTAGGTAATTTAAACCTTCTTTTCTCATTAATATTTTCTACAGAATTAACAATAACAGATTCACTCTGAATTGTACTAAAAGCAGTACTTACAGTTTGATGAGTATCAATTATTCTTCTTACTTTTGTTTCAATTCTTATTGCTTTATCTCGATAATCCTCAATTATTTCAAATTCTGTGTCAAATTCTTTTTCAGAGAGAACTTCAAGAATACTTGCATGCGTTACTTCCAGGCGATCAACTTTCGATTTAAAAACACTTAATTCAAATTCCAGTTCCGCAAGGTCAACATCTTGTGAGGCTATCAATTCTTCAACTTTATTATATGCTTTCGAGAAAGCGGCTCTTTCAGCCTTTTTAGCCTTTTTCAAATTTTCTAAATTAGCCATATTCACAATTAACTGTGCATTTACAGTCCCGCCGAGGGTACCAAAAATTTTACGTTATTCCTTTTTTAATAAAGAATATCTATTATGCTATCAGCATATCAAAGGACTGTAAATGCAAACTCAGAAAAAAAGGTTTATTTAAAAGGGAAAAACATCACAGAATTCAAACTTTTAGCGTCGGACAATTTTTTACATTCGAACACAAAACCTAAAAACAAAAAAACCTCTGTTGCCACTCAAAAGTAAACAAATGAATTATAAAAAGCACCATGGCCTTGACAATAGTCATAAAAGTTGCACGTAGGTATAGTATAGTAGTCATGCGAAACGTGATTCAACCGCCTATAGTGCCATCTGGTGGAAAACAGTATAGTTAGCGTTCCGATCTCGAAAACGGTTCAAGATAGGGAAAAAAGTGAATTACAGAGTTACAGGATGCCATCGATTTAGTAAGGAAAGACAGTTTGTAGACATTAATGCTAAAAATAGAACGATTAAAACGATAATTTGTTTGTCCGCAAATTAATATTTTTTCACACTTCAACAGTATTGCATACGTTGTAGCGTAGCGGGTGACATTTATGCTATGTAAAATTCAAAATATGGTTATTGTAAGCGGTCACATCGATTAACGTATAAACGTTTTAAACCGACTTCATAAAGGAAGAGGTTCTCAATACAAACTATGTTTTTCATTGTTGTTGCTGTTGAAATTTATTAGCTTATAACTTCGTAAGACATGCTTTAATTTTAATACTTTTTTTTTTTTTTTTTGTCGCAAAGATCTTGTCCTGAAATAGGTTTCATTATGATTTCATTAAGATATAAACAAATTACAGGATACTCGCAAAAGTCTGTTCTCACTCTAACTTCTGAACGCATGCAGCTACACTGGTAAAAGTAGTAAGTATGTAAGTATCGATGATGAAACTTCTGTCCGTCAGCTACAATGCATATTTTGTTTGAACTTTACGCTGAGCAATTTCCAGCGTAGCGGGTAACACGTATTCACTGTAAAATTTAATATATGCCTAACAGAATTTTTGGTTACGAATACAGCGTATCCGTTCTTTACATTTCTAAAGCCTTTTTTAATTTAAAGTATGTTCATTCAATAGATATTTTTTTCTCATATCCGATAAAGGCAAGAAAAATGACAAAACTGAAAATAGCAGCATTTGAGAAAAATCAACTTAAAAATAATTTGACTAGAATAAGACTAGCACAACTATCTCTCGAGTGGACAACTTTCTAGATAAAGATGTAACTTTTTTGTTCACATTGGGTGTATTTCATGTATTTTTCAGTGACATAAACCATTTTTTGAGTTATGTCACTTTTCTTGGGGGTTGTGATTTGTGAAACTGCTGTGGAACGTTTTCTGATGTTCTGCTATATGAATAAAGTTTCACTGAAAAGCGAAAAATAAAATCTTTTTGTAAAAAAATAGAACCGATTCCAAAAAGCAACTACTATTCAAGAACTAAAAAAAAAATGGCATTAAATGAAACTGTAAATTGCGCCTAAAAGTATGAATTAATTTCCTTCGTCAAACAACCTATAACACTACAAATAATCATAACTTTTGAAGTCGGCGCAAAATTAAATAAAAATTGATACCTGTATTCAATACAAAAATCAAATACTATTCATAATACACATCTCACAATGTCACCTCGAAAACGCAGCCTAAAATTACTTTGATTCAAGAAAACAAATAAGATTTCGTAAGCAGCAAAAGTTGACGAAGATGCTGGTATCTGACGTCCTTGGTGAAAGAAAAATCGCAAAATTATCTGGCAAACATATTTAATTTGTTTCAAGAGAGTAATCAAAAATATGTAACAATACTTCGTACAATATTTATTATGAAAATATACACCTTACATGTATATTTTTGCATTACGTTTTAATCGTCAAATCCAAAAGCCACCAAGGATGATAGTTATCAAAGTTATACCAAAATTGCAAAGGAAACTAACTTCGTAGAAACATAAATACCGGATTGCGAAGAATGTTCACTGTTCTATGTAGATGCTACTAATGGACCAATTGTATACAGTGATAAAATAATAAAAGGAAACATGAAAATGGATCATTCGAGACAACAGCATTTGTAGCTATCGATCTAAAAACAAATCTTTAAAAACTAATTAAATTTTATTTAATTTTCCGCCGACTTCAAAAGTTATTAATTGTAGTGTTATAGGTTGTTTGGCGAAGGAAATTATTTCATACTTTTAGACGCTATTTACAGTTTCATTTCATGCCATTTTTTTTTTTTTTTTTAGTTCTTGAACAGTAGTTGCTTTTTGGAGTCGGTTCTAGTTTTTTTACAAAAAGATTTTATTCTCTTTTGATATCACATCTACAGACCAAGACCTTTTTTTGGACACCTCAAACGAATTTTTACACCGAGCCGTTCTCTCAAGTTAGTGGAGACAGACAAAAACACGTTTCAAATTAATATATAGATTAACTGTTAAAGGAAAATTTAAAAATAAATAGAATTATAAAGCATGATTTAAGAAAAATTTACAGAGCATATTTTTTAAAGTTATCTATAAAAAGAAAAAAAAAATATATATATATATACAGTGTATGATTAAAAAAATTCCTAATCAAAGTATGTAGTTGTAAAATAATTTAACTTTAGACTGTTTTATTATTGGGTCAGTACTAAGAAAAGTACCAAATTTGTTATCGATAAATTTCTGAAAAACTTCCAATGAAAACAATCATTTTTTTTTTCATGACTTTTCAGCTTGAATTCAGCTTTGTTTTCTATTCAACTCATTACCAAATATTCACATTTTATATTAATTTGTGGATTTAGCATACTAAGATTTGCGAGGTCATAAGAAGTTTTTCATAAAAATTATTTTTGGCAAATCGACTGTAACAATTGGATCTTCAAATTAAATATCGAGACATGTGAAAAATCCCTTACGGATTTGTAACTTTTAGAAAATATCTAAAATCTAGTTATTCTTTCGCCAATAATTTTCTTAATTTTTATTCTATTCAAAAGATGTTTTCACCTATTTTGCCGCATATATTGAGCTTTCAACCTGTGCAATTTAAAAATACTTATTTTGCTCATGCGCAGTAAAGTATTATTTAATACAAACACTCATATTTCATTGAAAATAAAATGCATGAATTTTATGTTTCAGAATAGTGTTTCGCTAATTTTTAATTTTTTTTTTTTTTCCCTGCAAGTTTTATAACATGTTGTTGAAATATATTTTTGTTATTAGTAAAAAATTTGTAGAAAAATTGATAAGTTTAGAATATATATGTATATATATATATATGTCTCAATATCATAAATATTCCTACAAAAAGCCTTAATAAAATCTTTTTTGTAAAAAAATAGAACCGACTCCAAAAAGCAACTACTATTTAAACAACTAAAAAAGAAAAAAAAAAATAGTATGAAATGAAACTGCAAATTACGCCTAAAAGTATAAAATAATTTCCTTCGCAAAACAACCTATAACACTACAATTAATCATAACTTTTGAAGTCGGCGCAAATATAAATAAAATTTAATTAGTTTTTAAAGGTTTGTTTTTAGATCCGTAGCAAAAAATGCTGTTGTGTCAAATGATCCATTTTCATGTTTGCTTCATTATTTTATCACTGTATACAATTGGTCCAATAGTAGCATCTACATAAAACAGTGAACATTCTTCCGAATGCTGTATTTATGTTTCTACGAAGTTACAGTTTCCTTTGCAAATTTGGTATAACTTTGATAAATATCATTCTTGGTGGCTTTCGGATTTGGCGATCAAAACATAAGGCGTATATGCACGCAAGATGTATATTTTCATAATATATATTGTATGAAGTATTGTTTCATATTCTTGATTACTCTCTTAATATACCTTATCAAAATGATCATGATATCCCAAAGAAATTAGATATGTTTGCGAGATAATTTTGCGATTTTTCTTTCCAGCATCTTCGCCAACTTTTGCTGCTTACGAAATCTTATTTCTTCTTGAATCAAAGTAGTTTTTGGCTGCGTTTTGAAGGTGGCAATGTGAGATGTGTATTTTGAATACGATTGTTTTTTTTAATTGAATAAAGGTATCAATTTTTATTTAATTTTGCGCCGACTTCAAAAGTTATGATTAATTGTAGTGTTGTAGGTTGTTTGGCGAAGGAAATTATTTTATACTTTTAGGCGCAATTTGCAGTTTCATTTCATACCATTTTTTTTTCTTTTTTAGTTGTTTAAATAGTAGTTGCTTTTTGGAGTCGGTTCTATTTTTTTACAAAAAAGATTTTATTTTTCTCTTTTCAGTGAAAACTTATTTATATAGCAGAGCATCAGAAAACGTTTGACGGCAGTTTCACAAATCACAACTTCCAAGAAAAGTGACGTAACTCAAAAAATGGTTTATGTCACTGAAAAATACATGAAATGCACCCAACGTGAACAAAAAAGTTGCATCTCCATCTAGAAAGTTATCCACTCGAGACACAGTTGTGACATTTTTATTCTAGTCAAATTATTTTTAAGTTTATTTTTCTCAAATGCTGCATTTTTAAGTTGTGCCTCTTTTCTTGCCTTTATCGGATATGAGCAAAAAACTATCTATTGAATGAACATACGTTACATTAAAAAGTCTTTAGAAATGTAAAGGACGGATACGCTCTATTCGTAACCAAAAATTCTGTAAGGCTGTAAAATTCTGTAAGTATATTAAACTTTACAGTGAATACGTGTTACCCGCTGTGCTGGAAATTGCGCAGCGTAAAGTTCAAACAAAGAGCAAAATATGCATTGCAGCTGACGGACAGAAGTTTCAACATCGATACTTACATACTGCATTTACCAGTGTAGCTACATGCGTTCAGCTGTTAGAGTGAGAACAGACTTTTGGGAGTATCCTGTAATTTGTTTATATCTTAATGAAATCCCAATGAAGCCTATTTCAGGATAGGATCATTACGACAACAAAAAAAGTATTAAAATTAAATAATCTCTCACGAAGTTATAAGTTTACAAATTTAAACAACAACAACGAGAAACAATTTTTGCATTGAGAACCTCCTCCTTTATGAAGTCGGTTTAAAACGTCTATGCGTTAATCGATGTGACCGCTTACAATAATCATACTTTGAATTTTACATAGCATAAATGTCACCCGCTACGCTACAATATATGCAATGCCGTTCAAGTGTGCACAAAATAGGAAATTGTGAACAAACCAATGCACGTTTTAAGCGTTCTGTTTTTAGCATTAACGTCTAAACTACCTTTTCGTACTAAATCGATGATGCTCTGCAATTTTATAATTCACTTTTTTCCCCTGTCTTGAACCGTTTTCGAGATAGGAACGCTAAATCCACTGTTTTCCAACAGGTGGCGCTGCAGGCGGTTGAATCGCGTAGCACATGTCCACTTTACTATACCTACATAACACTTTTATGATTATAGCTGCAGCTGTTCAGCAATTAAAAGAGTCGGGACTGACTTTTTTGGGCATCCAATATCTTCTTTTGATCGTAAAGATATTACAATGGGACCTATTTCAAACCAAGCCTTTCCAATAAAACAAAAAGTATCAAAAACGGATCATTCGTTCAGAAGTTATGAGCTAACAAACAAAAACAAAAACAAAAAAACATACGCTTTGAACTTTTTAAAGTCGGTTAATTAGAGCATCTCTTACGAAGTAATAAGCTTACAAACACCAACAATAACACATAGCTCGAATTAAGAACACCCTCAACAGTCTCCTTTCTGAAGTTGGTTGAAAACGACTTTGCGCTAATCGATGTGACCATTTACAGTAACAGTACTTTGAACCACTGAGTATACGTGTCATCCGCTACGCTCCAAAGTGTGCAACTTAGTTCAAGTGTGCACAGTGTAGGAAATTGCGAACAAACAACTGCACGTTTTAAGCGTTCTTTTTTTAGCAATAATGTCTAAAAACTGTCTTTTCGTAGTAAATCGATGTTGCTCTACAACTTCGTAATTAACTTTTCTCCCATCTTGAACCGGTTTTGAGATAGAATCGCTAATTCCGCTGTTTTTCACCAGATGGCGCTTTATTTTCATTAGCTTGTAAATATATTGCAATGGGACCTACTTCAGACCAAAATCTTTACAACAAAACAAAAAGTATCAAATAACCGTATTTTGAACTATATAGCATATGTCTCACCAGCTACGCTACAACGTGTGCAATGTAGCTCAAGTGTGCATAGTGTAAGAAATTGCGAACAAACAAATACACGTTTTTAGCATTGTATTTTTAGCATCAATGTCTAAACTATCTTTTCGTACTAAATCGATGATGCTCTGCAATTTTATAATTCACTTTTTCCCCCTGTCTTGAACCGTTTCCGAGATAGGAACGCTAGCATGAATGTCTAAACTATCTTTTTGTACTAAATCGGTGATACTTTTCAACTTTGTAATTCACTTTTTTCTCTAGAACCGTTTTCGAGATAGGAACATTGTCACCGCTATTTTCCAGCAGGTGGCACTGCAAACGGTTTAACCTTGTACTGCATGGCCACTTTGCTATACTTAAATAACATTTTTATTACTATAGCTGCAGCCGTTTAGCAGTTAAAAGAATTGAGACTGATTTTTTTGGGCACCCTGTATTTTGTTTAGATCGTAAAGATATTACAATGGGACCTATTTCAGAACAAGACCTTTTCAACAACACAAAAAGTATCAAAATCGGAGCATCCGTTCAGAAGTTATGAGCTAACAAACATAAAAAAAAAACATACGGTTTGAATTGAGAACCTTCCTTCTTTTTTGAAGTCGGTTAATAAAAATATTATAAATAGTAAGAGAAATCATGTGTTAAGTTACAAATTATTTGTACATTTTACTTTCTCTTACCCATCAGGTAGAGAAACTATTGTTTTAGGCTCAAACTTTGGAAATTTAATTTTTGTCATATTTACACGTTTTCAGGTCCCCTAAATCCGAAAATTATGTTTTTAGCGGCTGGTAAGCGTTTGTGTCTCTGTGTGTGTGTCTGTTAATAGCATATTTCAAAACCAAATTATGGCAGAAAGTCTAAACTTAGTATTCTAAATGTGTATCATATAGGGGTGATACACCAAACTTTTTGTTGAGATCAAACAAATGGTTCGTATACAGGGGCATCCAAAAGAATTCAAATACATTGTGTCTATGGAGAAATTGCAGGTAAGTACAGTTCAAAATCTATAGGATGTCTTAAAAAAAACGGAAACAACAAAATTTACAACTTGCATAAAAGCATATTTTTTACAGATTGTTGTACGAAAATGATTCACCATTCATTTGCAGGTCTACCCGAAGTATTTGGATATATTGAGGCTATACTTGAAAATTGCTGAAATTGTAATCTCTTTTGTGTTAGATGTTTTTCAAGTAAGACTAAATTTAAGTACACAATATTATTCATAGAGCATATTGATTATAGATAATATACAGGGCTACCCAGAATTAAGCTAAACGTTCTTTTCTATTGAATGTAACTGATGGAAATACTTTGCTACATTTTATTATGTCAACGAACACTGTTCAGGAAGCAAAATTAATTTTACGTACGCATATTGTAAACAAAGTTTTTTTTTTTTTTTTGTGGCTAAAATCACGTTTTTAAGTACCCTGATTTCAAAAGTTCAATTTTTAGCGGTCGATCTGTGTGCACATCTGTAATCAGCATAACTTAAAAACAAATAACTGAAGGAAATTCAAATTTAGTATTTTGAAATCCGTATTAGGTTGCCACTTACAAATTTGATCAAGATGGGGAAGTTTGAAGGCACATTAATAACATATTTGATTTTTTTTTTTTTTTTTTTTTTTTTTTTTAAATAATTGTATGCACTACAATTGAACGTGGATTGAGGGGAGTGGTAGCCCCCCTCACACAGAATTACATATCTAATAAAACTGTTCCTATACCTCTTTTAGATTATTTTTAAAGTACATTGAAATTTATTATCTTACGCTGTAGTTCTTAAGACTTAATATGCAATCTATCTTTATAGTATTGAAATGCAGGGTAAGAGAAAGTCGTGTGTGTGACACATCAGATTTTTTTTTATATTTAAAGAAGAATAACTAAGAAATTTCGTGGTTATGAGTGACAATACAAGATATTATAACAATATATTATTATATGATAACAACGTATTATTTTATGATTTTATAACAAGGTTATCCAAAGTTTTTTTTTTTTTCCCTTTAATTTTTGTTGGTTTTCCAACTACACTCATGAGTACTCTAATAACTAACCAAAAACACTATGTGAAAACTAGCACTTTGACCATTTGAAAGGTTAATATAATTTCATTATATCAAACTTGTGAGTTTGTATTGAAAAAAAATAATATTAGTGTTCATTTTAAACTGTCACCACAAGAGTTTTCTTTTATACATTGCGTCAATGTAAACAAACAGAGGTTTATTATCTTAAAAATTGGATTTTTTGTTTATAACTAAATTAAAAACTTTATTTACTTAATATTACGTATTTGAATAATGAAATTGTTTAGTGGCTGCAATTTCAACAGTAGCTAATTAATTTTAAGCTGGAATTGTTTGTTCCTTTTAAATTGTTTTGACAAGTACAAAAGAAAACTAATTAAATCTTTAGTGACTGTCATTTACGGAGTTCATTTTTTTAACTGGATATCATAAATTGTGGAAACACAGGGTAAGATGTTAATTTCT
Source organism: Salticus scenicus (assembly GCA_963930645.1). Taxonomy (NCBI): domain Eukaryota; kingdom Metazoa; phylum Arthropoda; class Arachnida; order Araneae; family Salticidae; genus Salticus; species Salticus scenicus. The sequence goes on along the minus strand of OZ005652.1, from coordinate 337,544,513 downwards.
GAAAGTTAAATATTTTAAAAAGTGGAAAAATATTTGTACAGCGTCAGATTTTATTTTTTTTCTGAATAACAAATAATTTTTTAATTTAGTGAAAGTTTCACAAAAAAAGTGAGAAAAGCATTACTTTCGTTTTGGCCGGATATGTGATTATAAAATTTCATCTATCAGGTAACCGGTAACTATACAGGGTGATTTGAAAAAAACTACCGCGATGTATGAGACCATAGCTACCATACCGTTCCAAGAAACTGAATAAAAATTTGGTAGATGGTATTTTGAGGTATGCGCTCAAGAATTATATAAAAAACAACAGTTAAACTTAACAGTTGCAGTTACAGTGAGAAAATTTCGAAAATTTCAAATGACAACACCTACTTTTTTTTATTGAAATGTAATCTCCATAGCAAAAAAACATAAATAGCGTTCGAATGGTATCTCTAGCACGAAAATCGGCAGCGCTAGCAGGCTAACAAAAAAGTGAAAAAGACGACTGTTACGTGCCTACCAGAGCACCACTTTCATTTTTTTAATGACGTCACATTTCACACTCAGTCTTTGGCTCAGACTAAAAGTCTACTGATTCTGCTTCGAAACGAAAAGAAGAGATCCAGGTTTCCCTAATTTCGTATAAGGCTACTGAATAAAGGCTTTAATTTCGTTCTTAGTCGTAAGACGCTGTCATGATGACATCATCACAGTACGTGAAAAACAAGGCATTGTAAAATGGCAATCAAAACCGATTTTGATGATGATAATGGTGTTTCCCAGTAAGCGGCATATTGTTCACAGAGCAAGAAAGTAAGATACACATCACGCATTTCACAATGCCTTATTTTTCACTTAGTGTGATGACTTCACTCATGACGGTGTCTTACAACTAACAACGAAATTAAAACCCTTATTTAGTAGACCTACTTGAAATTAAGGATACCGTGGTCTATTCTTCTCGTTTCGAAGCAGAATCAGTAGACTTTAGTGAGAGCCGAAGACTCAGTGTAAAATGTGACGACATTAAGAAAACGTAAGTCGTGCTCTGATAGGCACATCAAAACTTTTTTCTCTTTTGTTCTTAGTATGCCTACCGTTGGTGATTTTCATGCTAGAGGTACCGTTCCAACGCTATTTATGATTTTTTGCTATGGAGATTCCATTTAAATAAAAAGGGTAGGTGTTGCCATTTGAAATTTTCGAAATTTTGTCACTGTAACCGTAACTGTAAGAGTTTAACTACTGTTTTTTATATAATACCTAAGCACATACCTCAAAATACCTTCCACCAAATTTTTATTCAGTGTCTCGGAACGGTATGGTAGCTATGGTCTCATATATCGGGTTAGTTTTTTTCTAATCACCCTGTATACATATAACGCAATATCAGTATTTTTGTTCATATTTAAAAAGAAAAAAAAAAGAAAGAAAGAAAGAAAGAAAACTGGACCAAATATGGACTTTTTTCGCAAAATAATCCAAGTTGTCCAGAAAGGTATGGCTTTTAAAATCTCGCGTTTTAACAAATAAATTAAAGTTCGGAGCTTAATGATTTAAAGGTTTGTAGCTGAATATAAATAAATTTAGTATTGATATTAATATTTCTATTGATATCCTTGAATCTTGGGTGTTGGCATTGGAGAAGGTAAATTCAGGACGAAAGTTATTCTGAAATTTTTCTCACTATCAGCCCCATGGGTAAATTCGGGACCAAATCTTGGTGCCAAATTTACCTATGCATCCCCTCCCCCCACCACTTTTAAAAAATCAGGCGTTTTAAACTTACATAAAATCTATTGCAAATATTACCACTACATTTACTTTAACGAGTGATTTAACAACTTGTAGCGCTTAGTATTGTATAAATAATTGTATTTTAAAAAATAACTAATCCATATTAGTCGGTTTACACAGTTACTGTAGTTTATTAAAACTAATAGTAATCTTAAAAAAAAACAAAAAAACAAAAACAGATATATATATATATATATATATAATTTTTAGGAATAAATAATTAAATAAATATTTAACGTTTACACGTGCTTTAGTTTAATATTAGTTTGAATATTCTTAAATAGTTTGAAAGAAATCAAATAAAAACAAGCTTGGTTTTTGATATTACAAGTTTCACAACAAAAATTTACTGTCTTTTAAATTTAGGAAGCCGCCTCACATTTTTATATTTGCAAGTTCTTTCAAATAATTCAGGACTAGAATGGGCAAAACGTCTATGCCACAAATTAAAACTGCCCTTTTAACATGTTAAACTTCTGTTAATGCATCCTGAGAATTCATTTTATTGGAAGTTTTAGAAACTTTAAATTTAATGATTATTTTACTGGATGGAATTTTTTTATATAAATAGCAAATGTAATCATACAATTTAACAGTAAATAAGGATTGATCACAATCATTAGTTACCTTTATTTTACTTTTACCCCTTTAAAATTTAGCACCTCTAATATTCATTTAAGGAGCCGATATTAAATTTTGTCTCATTGGAATTTTTGTTTTTCGTATTTCAGTAGAAGCAGTTAATTTTTCTAAAATAAGACCAAATTCCTTTTCAGTGTTGAGGTATAAAATAGATAGAACAAGTTTTGACCTCGCATTATAATCTTCTATTTCTTTTGGATCAGCTGACGGTTTCGGTTTTTCTTCTGTTCATATAACAATATCTCAGGCATTCTTTTCAAATAATAAAAACTATACATTGCCTGCATATTTATAATAATTAGAAGCATTTAGCTTCTGCATTTTGTGCTGTGTTGTTGTCATTTTCATTACTTGTCTCCCCCCCCCCCCCCTTTCTTAAAGATTCTTATCAAATTTTAGGAGCAATACTCGAAAAGGCATCTTAACTGCATTAGACTTTGCCATTTTATTAACTCTTACTTAAACAGCTCAATACTGGACACAGCTGTCTCCCAACGTAATAACTTTGTCGGGATGCTTTACACAAAGATGGCATCTGAAAGCTTCAAAACTTTGCAGAGAATAGTGTCCAGTGGAATCTGTATAATTAGCAGATATAATAAAAAAAATGAAAGAAAAAAAAAAGAAAGCAAAAGAAGAAGAAAAAAAAATAAGTTTTTTTTTTTTTTTTTTTTTTTTTTTAAGGAACATTTATTTGAAAGCTAGAATTTTTTATCTAGTAAAAGAAATAATATGGCAAACGAAAATAAGCTTAATAATCCGGTGTGTCACTCACACAAGTTTCTCTTACCGTGAAATTTAATACTATAAATACAGGTTTGAGATTAAGATGTAAGACAACAAGTACTTTGTATGTAATACTATGTTAAAACAATTCAAATTAGGCTTCGGGGAAGTTTTATATAATAATTAGTTTTGCATGAAGGAGGCTGCTGCCCCCGTTTCATTACTGCACCTACATTTATATAGAATTTAAATCTGTAATTAAAATTAAAAGTTCACTTAAAATTATTCAGATAACTTTCACACGCAACATTCTTTGGAACTTATTAGTCTTGAACAAATTTTTTCAGAAACAAACTTATATTAATTTGAAAATTCAACTTTTAGATCTCCTGAAATTATTCGTTTTTAAGTTACTCTAAGACACACAGATAAAGATCAAACATTAAAAAACTTGACTTCGGTAATCAGGAAGCCTCAAAACGTATAAAAATGCAAAAAGAAAGCGTTAAATATTTAGCTTAAAAACATATATTATTTATCATATGTCTATGAGGAATTCATTTCAATTCTTCGGCAGTTTTCCTGGACATTGTAAAATATTACAGTAAAGCACTTCCAATAACAATAAAAAAGAATGTTATCGCTTAAATATTTGCAGCCCTGTATATACTTTGAAGATTATGTACGAACCACTTGGTGCACCTAAACACAATCCTACAGTAATAACACATGACACTATCTGAAATGCACTTCCACCAATTTTCAACTATTGTCGCACTATAATCTAGTTCTTCTGTGTAGCCCTGTAAACGAACAGTGAATGATAGCCCTACCACATTCTGCATGAGACATGTTTTTACGCATGTAAGAAAGGTATATTAATTTCATTTGGTTTAGTGTAGTCTATAGACGTTAAACTCTACTTACCTGCAATTTCCCCCATAGATGTAATGCATATGAATTCTCTTGGGTGTCCCTGTGCACGAACCATTTGGTTCATCCCAAATAAAAGCTTTATTAGTGTAGCATCCCTATATGATACACACTTAGCATAACAAGTTTGGACATTCTGCTGTTATTTGTTTTTGAGATATGCTGATAGCAGTCAGACACACACACAGACCAACCGCTAAAAACCTGATTTTCGCGTTCAAGGGACCTCAAAATGTGTAAATATGACAAAAAGTCACTCTCGAAAAGTTAACCCAAAAACAATACTTACTCTACCTTATGGGCAAGAGAAAGTAAAAAACATTTTAAAGTATCCCAATGCTCCAAGTCAGGATCTCCAATGCTTCAAGTCAAGTAACTTAAAAAAGTTTATTACTGACAGCTACTGAATTTAGATTGTATCATTAAATATTCTTTAATTAATCCCATACACATACACATGTTTAAAACCTACTGAAAAAAATCCGCTTTCACATAAGCATCAATAATATCGATATTTAAACTGGAGGCAGAAACAAAGCGAAAAAAAGCCGCAGAGACATTGACAGCTTCAGCTATTTCCAGTTAGGAGCTTGACATTTTCTCTCTTTATATTTCATCCACGCAAATGCGGATGGCGTAGAATTTTACGGCGGACATTACGTTATTTAAAAAGAATTTTCAAGATATGTCCAATAATGGCGTTGTTAATTGTTTTTGAACTTTGATTTTGAGGGAAGGGAGGGGGGGAGTCTTAATAATTTAGCTAATACTGTATTTTCACTGATTGACCTTTTGAATGTAATTTTAATTTCCAACTGCAAAAACTCGTCCTAGAAATTTTTTGCTTTTTTTTTTTTGTTGTTGTTGTTGTTAATACTTCTTTAAATAAAGTATAGGGAAGTATAGTAATCCCGATTTCGAAATGGATTTTATATCTCGCATAGTTCAAAAACAAATGATCGCAGAATGTTACAAATGTAAACGATTTAACGTAGAAGTTTGCCAATTGGTATATAGGTTTGTTATAACATCTAGTAGTACACCTTCCTTTTTGGTCTTCTGCGACTTTACGTTTTGGAGATATTTAAGAAAATTATACTTATAATGACCAAAAATACAAAGATTTTGGCCATTATACAAAGGTTTTGGCCACCTACCATCATAGACATTTCAAAACAAGCTAATGATAGAGCTCGTAATGATATTGTTATGAAAGTTGTCGACATTTTTGTGTCTAGAAAGTAATTCTTAAATGCATAAGTAGGTTCTAGTCTATGAATGCACATTAATTAATGAATATTCAGCCCGTAGATAAAGCACATAATGATATTGTTATGAAAGTTATGTATATTTTTGCTTGTTGAAAGTAATTCTTAAAGACACAAGCAAGTTCTAGTCGATGAATGCATTTCTTTATGAATATTCAGGAAACAATTAAATAAAAGAAATTTTTGTGCTACAAAAATCAATAATCAATTAATATTCTCGAAACAATCGAATGAAACATTCATTATTACTACAGAAATCAAATAAACACTGTTAAATACACTGCAGAGCTGTAGAGTTCTATTCAAAAATCACAATTTTGCAAAATTTTCTACCGAAAGTACAGTCTCCCCATGTGCAGTTTCTTCACCGTGAAGTTATTTGGAGCCGAGTTATAATATAAAATGGAGATGAGTTATAATATAAAATTTAAATTTTGTGAACTAAATTTAAACTTTAAATACATATCTTTCGAATTTAATAGAATATATTCAAAGCGCCTTCAACAATATTGAATTACATGGTTTATATAGCATGGTGTATTGAGCATTCTTTGTTACAGAAAATAGTATTTGAGTTACTCGATGTCATTTCAAATATTGTATTTGTGTGTTTAAACAGAAGTACTTTAGATTTATCAGAATCTTACATTCAGACATTTAGGATAAGTATAAGTGTAAGATTTTCATTTTTATTACTATATTTAGTAACAGAGTTCTCTATCTGTTAAAATCACATAAACTGTAATATTAGAGAAAGTGAAAATTTCTGTTCGAAAATATCGAGTTTCAAAACATTAAACATATACACTAATGTAGTGCCCCCCTCCCCCCCCCCCACCCCCCAAATCAACTTGAGGCGATTTAGGCACTTTTTTTTTCTTGTAAGATGGTCCACGTTGTCCAAGGAAGGTCTATAACTATTGAAATCCTCGATATAATATATACACGTGTTTGACACGTGTATATATCCCAAAATGAATAGAACAGATTTTAATCCCATGTCAATTAATTTATCCATTGAGTAAATTAAAAATATTTCAGGGGCATATATGTCCCAGTGGAGTTCAGAGGGTTAAAAAGGCATGAATCGAAGTCATGAAGACTTTTCAACTTTATTATAAAATATTTTAAACGCGTAACACAAACAAAAAGGCATTTGAAAAGGATTTTTCACTTGCATTTTACAAATTTACATTTAATAGTTTTGTGTGGCCTTGTAAACCAATCAATGAAAATCGTATCGTGCACTATGTGAAATATGGTATTGTGCAATGTGCATCTGAATATCGCGTAGTTGGCAAGTATCAACTAATGTACGTTAACCTTTTGCTGGTCCTATTTAATTTGGCTCCTCTGGTCAGTGTTGCCAAATTTAGGGAATTTTTTTTTAATTTAATATCCACCACTAAATTTCAACTGTAACGGTTGCCTAAAAGACTTCGAAGATTATTCGGCCATTGTGTGTATGAAATATCACTCCTCAGAATTATTGGTGGCAGTTGAGTAAAAAAGTCTCTAAATTTGGCAACACTATTTAGAACGATAGGGCCGGTAAAGGGTTAATTTCGTTTCGTTTATGCAATACGATGAAATTGAAAAGTGCATTAAAGAAATGCCTCTCATAGAATAGCTTTCTCAATTTTTTTTATGTTCTGTACATAAACTAGATGTGCAAGTTACACCATTTTTAAGAGAAAATTTACTTTAGTTACAGCATATATTATTTTAGAGGTTTTCTAAAACAAAAGACTCTAAAAAGTACACAAACATTTTTCAACTTTCTTAGAACTATTCTCTTTATCAATGATTTTAATGTTTCTCTTACTATAAGTAGAAAAAAAAAGTTAGTATTTGCGAAAAGCTATTTATTTATTTTTTATTTATTTTTTTCCCCTCTCTCTTAAATAAATATATTGCAAATAAATTTTTTTCCTCTCTCTTAAATAAATATAATGCAAATGCATTTTTTTTTTTTTTTATTCAAACGAAACTTTTTATCTGCTTAGTAGACCGTCTAACTGATTAAGATAAATGATCACAAATTGAAAACTAACATTGAAAAAACATTCAAGAGAATGTGTATTATTGATATATGCACTATTTTATAAAGTAGTAATGTTTCAAATTTTCACTATTATAAACTTTATCTTATGTTTTATTTAATTTCTTCCATGGTAATTATCACGTACTAACTGCCGTTAGAAAAGTTTTTTACTTCCATTGTAAGGTTTTTATTGAGATTGAAGTTATTATTTTTTTATTTATTTAATTTACCTTTGTAGTCAGTGAAAGTTAAATGTTATTTAAAAAGAAAGTTTATCTTTCTACTTGTAAATGTAAGAAACATTTAATGCATTTTATCCTTTTTATTCCTGTAATAAAATTAATATTGTTGCAAATATGTTTTTTATAACAATTAAAAAACACATTTCTATACCGGTAAAAATTTCAAAGTAAATGACTTTTTTTTTTAGCTCTTTCCAATAAAGTTGAAAAATGTTTATGACTTCGGTTGTCTGTTTGTCCGTCTGTCTGCGCTATAACTCCCGTAAATATTCATGAAATTTCTTTAAACTCATATGTGTCATTCCAGTTTACTGTAGGATGTTCAAAATAGGATAAATACCACGCCTAATTTGTCTACATGGACAAGCGAAAAAGTTTCAAAGTCTTGCGTTCTATGAAAGATGTTTCTATAACTCATATTTTAATAATTTTTTTTGCACACATCATAAAAAAAAGGATATTAATAATACAAATGCACAAGGAAATATTTTCTAATATAATATAGTTTGATTAGTATTAAAATTTACAGGGCCACAAAAAAAAAAAAAAAAAAACATCCAGTTACATTAATGGCTATAACTGGAAATTTCTGAAATTGCATTTTCTCTTGCATTAATCATTTAAACACTTTCTAACGATGTTAAAGAGAGGTTATGATATTAGTTTGTCTCTCTGCCTGGCTGTTTCTCCATAAGTCGGTCCACCTCTAGCATACATACATATTTCCAGAAGGTCTTCAAAATGATATATGTTATTCAAGTTCACTATTGCATATTCCATATTTCAAATGATATGAAAAGCACAACTGGTTTCTGTACAGGGACCTTCAAAAGTAAGCCAATGCATTGCGTTTTATGAGACGCATTTTTATAAATCATATTTAATAAATTTCGCACTGCATAAATCATAATGATAACGACATCTATTGTTCATATGTTTTCTTTAGAATGTGTTATGTTTACCGTTAAAATTTACAGGGAAATACATGCAATAAGTGATACAATCGAAAATTGCTGGAATTGCAGCTACTTTTAAGCTAAGCGTTTATAACACTATACAACAAGGTTAGTGTGATTATGAGTGATTATGAATTCAGTTAGTTTATCTGTCTGTATTTCAATCCTTTTATTTGTCCTGTTATTATGATTACGTCGGCGAAGTACATTGAAAGTTAAACTATGCAACGAGTACGTGTAGTTGGAAAGTGTTAATAATCTAAACGAACTGCATAATGTTTCGTTTTTGTTTGTTACAGCCTAAAATCAATTAAATCCAGATATTACTGTTTGACTATTATTAGAATGTGGGGATTATTTCTTAGAAAGAAGAAAAACAAACTTCGTCACATTTTTTGTGTAGACGTTGAATAAATCAGGATGTCCAGAAACACCCATTTAAAAATAAGTAAATAAATAAAAGTCAAAGAGACTTTCGTCCAAAATTAAATTTTTATTAGCATAGGACATTAATTTTGTTCAATTTTTTAAACTTAATTTTGTTTATTTTTAATATTGAACTGTATAAGTATTCTAAAATAAAAAACAAAATAAAAATATGAATTAAATCAACAAACAATATATAAAAGAGATGAATATTTTAAAACAAACGAAAAAATTAATTTTTCTTATAGAAATATGCTGATTAAAATTGCATTGATTTTTTTTTTTTTTTTTTTTTTTTCAAATTTTATCCATTCTCTGTAGAGAAATTTTTTAAATAATAATTCAGAGAAAATAGTTTGTGAAAGAAAAAGAAAAAGAAAAGCAAAAATTAATTTATCATAAAAGTTGTAAAAAAGTTTTTGGGGAAAAAATTTTTTTTAGTATAGTTTTTTATTAAAATTCAAAGATAATTAATATTTATTGAAAACTTCTGTTTACAATATGATTTCTAATACCATTTATTGTGCTAAGTAAAATTCAGAATACTTACATATATCAGCTTTTTTTTTTTTTTTCTTTTTAAGTTATCTTGATTAAATTTATTTTGTAATCTTCTACGCTACGATATTAAAAAAAAAAAAAAAAAAAAAAAAAAATCTTACAATAACTTGGATTTTGCTATAGAAAATTTATTAATTTGATTAAAGCGTAGAATTTAAAAATATTTGCACTAAAATTGAATTTATTGTTATTTTCATATATTTTTGGAACGTTTGTTTTTCACTTTATCTTTTTAATCGAAATTTTAATTGAAAAATTTTTACCTCAGTTTGCAATTTTTTTTTTTTTTTTTTTTTAAATCATTCATTATTTCTCAATTTTTAAGAAATTAATGTTTCATAATGTGATTCAACGATGACTGAATACGCCATACCTCAATATCTTTAAGAAATTGTCTCGAAAATTTTCTTTATATTTAAAATAATAATAATAAAAGCATGTACTGTCGCCTCTGTTCATTTTGTGTGAGTGTTATCTCCTCAAGAACGAGAGGGTTGACAGTGTGGCAAAAGGTACCGGTGTTTCAGAATAATTTAAGGAATATGTTTATTTAGGTTTGAAATTTTTATCACTTTAGATAATGATCTTATCAATTAAAAACGACGCTTTAATAAAAGTATTTTATTTGCCACCTTTCAAATAGTTTCTCTGAATAGTTGGTTATCAGTTAGCAACGTCGCAGTCAACAGTGGAAATAAAATGTCGTTCCTGATGTAAAAATATGAAAGTGTGAAAAAAAAAATTAAAAAGTTGAAATTTTTTTGAAAATTTGAAATCCTCAAGAGAAGTAAAAAAAATTATTAGAATAGAGAAAACATCTAAAAATAATCAAGATTTTAAAAATATTAAGCAAAAATTTAATCCAGATGAAACTGATATTAGTTTATATCCTATTTTATTCACTGGTGAAAATCTGCTCTCTAGAAGTACTTTGGGTTCCAAATTTATTGTTACTTTATATTCATTTAAAGTGAACTGTTTATTTCTACAACATGACCATAGTAACACAAATAAGTCAAGTTTGGGTGCTTTTTCTTTTTTTAAATATTTCAGTTAATTAAATTCAACTATGTTGAGTGGATCTGTTTCTTCAAGGGAGATGAGTTAAAATTAACTCATATTAAGTTAATTTTATTTATTTTTTTTCGTTTTAAGAGAGAATGTACTGAATGTCACGTTACTAAAGATTTCAATATGAGAATTGTATACAAGTAATATTCTTTTTGTTAAGAAAAAAGAGTATTGTTGAATGATATCAGAACTGTGCTATAAGACAATTATTTCAGAAAAAAAAAAATCTGAAGTGACTCCACTCGACTTTCCGAACACTGAGTAACTAACAGTTTTGTAGATAAAATAAAGAAAGGGGAGTTGCTAAACAAACAAAAAAGAGAAAACCATAACAGAGTGTTTGAGTATTTTTCTCCATATATCACACGAGGTTTTATTTAACGCGACTGAACTTTGAGCCCTTAGATCATAAGGATAAAGAATTTTTCGTTGTGTCCCTGTAAAAATCTATAAATGCTAGATTCACCAAAATGCTTATAGTTAGTGCAACAGTGATTTATAATATTCATACAAATTTTCAGCTCAATTAAATAAGGCGTTTAGATGCTATCGCTGGTCTCATAGGCCATAAAGATTAAGAATTTTTCTTTGTGTCCCTGTAAAAAAACTGTAAGTGCTAGATTTACCAAAATCTATACAGTTGGTTCAAATGTGACCTATAACATGTGTACAAATTCTTTGCTGAGATTAATAAGGCGTTTAGACGCTATCACACTTTCAAAAATTTGGCAAAGAATTTTTCTTTGTGTCCCTGTAAAAAAACTATAAGTGCTAGATTCTCCAAAATCTATACAGATTGAGTATCTGTGACCTATAATATGTGTATAAAGTTTTTGCTCAATTGAATAAGGCGTTTAGATGCTATCGCACTTTTAAGATTTTGGTCCCTTGGCCATAATGATAAAAAAATTTTCTTTGTGTCCCTGTAAAAAAAACTATAAGTGCTAGATTCACCAAAATCTATAGGGTTCGTACTATGGTGACTTACAATATACGTACCAACTTTCAGCTTATTCGAACAAAGCGTTTAGACGCTAGCGTGTTCACTCACAGACATATACACATACATACACACATACATACACACATACATACACACATACATACACACACACATACATACATCATCGTAAAAATAGTTAAAACGGACTCGTTGGACCTCGAAACGTATAGAAACATGAAAATCTCGAATTCGGATTTTTGACATGATTACAATACTTTCCTCACTATAGTGTTCGGAAAGTAAAAAAAAAAAAAATCTGTATTAATAGATTGTTTTTTTTTTCTAATCGAAACATTGTTAATTAAAATTTTAATTTCATTAGGCAAACATTTGGGTGAACAATTAATGTGATTTTATTGGTTTAAAACTATTCAATATTATTTTTAAAAAGGATCAATGTAATTTGTATTTGATAGATTCTCATTTATCTAGAAAAATCCGCAGGAATTTTTCTTTCTTTCTTCGTCTTCTTCTTTTCTTTTCTTTTTTTTTTTTTTTTTTCTTTTGTTTGATTAAGGGTCTAGAACATGTTATATTGTATTTTTTGCTAAATGTGGCCAATACGAAATACAGTTACGTTGTTTTAAGGCAAACGATAATTTTTATTTTTTGGATGCTTTCCATACTCGTAATCTTTTTAACATTATGATATTCTTACATTAATTTTTTGCTACCCTGTTACTTGAGTGATTAATAAAATAGTTGTATAACTAGTTTGCTGTATCCATCACATATCTTTCTTCTATATCAAAATATATTATAAACGCCCCCTAATGGATAATGTGCACAAAAATCTAATCGACATTGCTTCTCACAACAAAAGATTTGCATGTGCGTTTTCATGTGAATTTAATCAATAGATTCTAATATATAGTCATTCGGAAAATTGCAGAAAGTGAGTAACAGCAGTACCACCTATCGACCTGTATGTATCCATACTCAATCAGAATAGTGTTTCTTAATATAAATCCTACATATAAAAGCTTGTGCATTTATATAGTATTAGAAGCTGACATAGAACCTTCTTGCAGATGGAGAAATTAGTGTCGTTTGTCCGCCGATATGTACAGAAATTGGATCAGCATAGTCTAATACCCCACGTATTATATTTTAAAAAGTGGAATTTTTTTTTTGTACAATTTAAAAAAAAAAAAAAAAAAAAACCTGTTATATCTCCATAAATATATGTGATAGCTTCATAAAAATTTGTACAGATAATGAAAAAAATCCTGTTAATCATATGCTAAAGTCGAAACGCACTTAAAGCATTACTTTTTACAGGGTGATCCAAAACATTTTGGCTTTTGTTTAATTTTTTACTGGTCCCCTTTTTCTTTTCAGGACACAACTTTCACTGAAATATATGCGGTATAACACGTTCTTTACACATCCAAATTTTCAAGATGAATCCTAAAGAACTTACTTTTCTAGGTATTTGACAAAACGTCTACATTCGAAAGTGTCCAAATACTTATTGTATTGGTAAGTGTGGGTAGTGTATTAGGGCTTTAGTTAGAAGTAGATAGTGCAGTAGGGGTAGACGGTCTATATACTCTTTCCTTAAATGGAAAAAATTACAGCATAGCAGCGCAACATGCTGGACGATATATGTCAAAGTCTAATCAGCATCAACCTATGTCAAGGTCCAACCAAATATAAAGTTTAATAAAATTTTGCTCATTATGTCGTAAAATGCAACGGCTTAAAATGTTTGATAACACTCACACATAAGGAGAGAAAGAGAGAGATTTTCTCGAAAGTGTTAAATCTTATGCAGGGCATCTCAAAACATGTTACTAAATCTGAAGTCGAAAATTTTCATGAATACGATACTTCTTTCTTGTACTACAAGGTGTCCCATATGTCCATAGACATTTTAAACGTTCATAACTAATTGAATGAATTGACAGAATTATACGCAGTTTGTGAAAAAATCATTCTCGTAAAGGTTTTTTTTTTTTTTTTTTTTTTTTTTTTTTTTAACACAGAAAAAAATATAGTTAATTTTTTGTTATATTTTCGACGATAGTTAAACAAATTGTTAAATTTTTCGCACGGATGTGAAAGAAAAATATGTAAATGAAAGGCCTATTATAAATTGCACAATTTTGCGATTAGAACAGTGTATTTTTTATTTTGCCTCCCACTAGTGGATACATGAAGCTTAAATTGCGATGCTGACTTCGTAGATAAAGCGTTATTGGTGAAGAGGTTTTCCTTCAGGTAAGAACCGGCGACTGAAGCTGCAGTTAGCATCGTTATAATTCGTTTGCAAACTGTAATTTGTGGTGACGACGGACACATGGAATAGGATTTATATACCTGTAAACATCTGCATGCGAATGAGGACAGCTTTTCATGAAAATATGTGATCTGGTCACGCACAGCGACCTCTATCGACAAATATCTTAATTATTATTTCATTCTTTACCAAACATAATCCCCCTTCACGAGAATGATTTTTTTCGCAAACCGCGTTCAATTCTATCAATCCATTCAATAGATATGAATTTTGAAAATGTCTACAGACTTATGGGACACCCTGTATATATATATATATATATATATATAGAAGGAAATTATATTTTAAAAAAAAGAAAAAAAACATGTATTTTATACATTTACTAACAGAATAATAAACTTGAATTTTTTTAAGAATAGAAATTCAATATGGATGTTTATTTATACTGTTTATGTGTACAGATCGGGGAGGGGGGGGGATGACAAAATTGGAAAATTATTTAAATCGGCAAACATTTAGCAAATTTTCTCCCTTCCTCCACCTTTCTTTTTTTTTTTTTTTTTTTTTTTTTTTTTTTTCTTTTTTAGATTATTTAAACTTTTCTGTCAAATAGATCATTTTTCTTTTTTAAAGAAATTAATTTTTATTACTATTATTATTTTTTCAAAAAATCCAAAATTGTCAGAACATCTTTTTTTTTATTATTCAGTAAGATTTTATTTGCAGTTTCGATCAATTTGTGCTGAGTGACAGGAAATGAAATTCATTTCCTGTTATGATGTGGACCTTATATAGTGTTGTCAATTTAGTTCATGAAAGAGAAAGTTATATATTACAGTATTTCAGAAAAACTGTTTTCGAAATAAAATCAATTTTTTTTTCTTTATGAACGATATATATATATATATATATATATATATATATATATATATATATAATGCATTACGTAATTTTTAACTTAATATATTATTAAATTTAGATTTCCAATTTAGTACTTATTTGCAACTAAACGGATAAAATTGCGAATAGCATATTTGACTGTTTTAAAGAATTTTTATATTGAAATATTACTTGAGTTTTGTTTACACATTTGTTTACACACATCCTGTAAAATGTATATATATTAAACTGCATTTTAACAGTGTAGAAGCAGATTATTAGAGATTAAATATTAAAGCATGAAATGCAACTAAACGGATAAAATTACAAATAGCATATTTGACAATAAACATTTATGTGCATGTATATATATATATGTGTGTGTGTGTGTGTCAATCGAGTTATAATTTTCTGTCTTTTATAATGCATTTTCTAACCTCTAAAATTTCTCAATTTTTGCAATTTAAAGACCTATTTATCAATTAAAAAGCACTGCAATAATATGCATTCAAAACTGAAATATACAGAAATTCTAATTACCATTTTATTCTGTAAATTATTTATTGGTATCTAAATTCGTTGATAGCCGATAAGGAAAATTTTGAATAATAAAATTTCAATTGCATTGTGATGAAATATTCTACCATTTACATTAGGGGAAAACATACTTTTTAATCATAATAATATTTTTTATTTCATTTCCTCTAATTTTTTTAACATAAGGTTTGCATTTTTTGTTTATTCAGAACTGAGGTATTATTATTGTATTACAAAATTATAAAACTCATGGAAAGTCTTTTAGACACTTCTAAACTTACACAATTTTGTTGTAAATTTATTATGTAAAATTAAAATAAGTGAAGATTTATATGAACAAGTTTATTCTATTTCTCCGCCAAATGTCATCTTTAAATTATCTTTGCGTTTAAAATATTCATTTTAATAATTAAAGATGTCTTGTCAGCTTAAACTTCACACTGTTGTAAACGACTGATTGAAATTCAAGTCCGCGGCCTTCATTTTATTTCCTTAATCAAATGCTGGAGACTTTCCTAATTCTTGAAATTTCATATGGGACTTCTTAGTAAAAGCAATTAAATATACTGTCATATGAAATAGAAAATATGTTATAAAAGTAAATTTTAAAGATTGAAGTAAAAGAATTTTTAATTAGTTTTTACATGGTTCACTAATATTAAATAATAAAATAGCTCTTATTAGCTATAATCAAAAACGAGAACATAAACTTTTTTTTTCTAGATTTCCTCAAGGCATCAGAAATGTCTATTTAAAGAAATTGTTTGTCATAAACATATTCAATAATTCTACATTTAAGTCAACGATTCTACACATAGTCACGTGTATATATATATATGTATACATAAACCTATAATATACAACAAATTTATCACTAAAATAGTATGATGTGTAGAGTTTTACTTTACCTTCGAAAGATTTTAATAATTATATATATTTTTTAATATAAAACATAAAAAATAATAGTGGTTAGCAAAAAACATTATCACAAAATTTAAAAAATAAATTGAATTTAAAAATCAATGATGATTTATAAATGAAAGATAAAACATTTCCATTTGTAGGGAAATTTATACATCAGCAAATTTCTATTTGCCGAAAATTTTCATTGACCTCGTCTTCTCAATCTGGAATGCAGAGGCATTTTTTTTTTCCAATAATTTAATATATATATTAAAAAAAAAAGTATCCAGTAGGAAGAGAGTTTCTAGTAGTTATAAAAGAAGCAACGCTTAAAGGAAAATTTAAAAATGTATTTTGAATTCTATCATCAGTTGTGTACACAGACAGAAACTTTATAGAAGGAGGTGCGGGGGGGGGAAGCAAATTTTTATTTATCTTCCAGTATATACACAACTAAAACCCTTCCTGGGCAGTAACGCATTCAGAATTTTTCACTCATTCCTGTAAAAGAAGGATATGTCGTACTCATATCACTTTGTAAATGGGTTATATTCTGTGCTTTTGAATAAAGTATTTCGTAATTTCGCAAAGTCTGAGACAATAATACACCATTAGAAAGTGAATTCAAGTATTTTCTTTCCTTCAACCGTAACGTATAAAAAAAAAAAAATCATGTCCACTGTAAACGATCTAAAAATGAACAATACTTCATTTTCAACAGGGAATATGTTGTCCCAGTAATAGGCATAAATTTTGTAACTTTCGAAGCCTACTCATGACAGCTATTGCTAAATGGCCAGATTCTGGCGTGAATTTAAACTAAAAATTTTAACAGACACAAATTTTGAATAATGTAGTGTAAGCTTTCGTTATTTATATATATATATATATAAACTTAATAGTTGTTTTAAAATTTCTATATGGATTTAAATCTTCAATATTTCGATTATTTTATGCCAGCATGCAATATGAACCAAACATACATCAAGCGTTATTTATTTATTTATTTATTTATTTTTCAACAAGTGTTTTATTTTTGTTCTATATTTAAAAAAAAAATAATAATAATAAGCTTCAGAAAATATATTCTAGCATTTTGGTAAATATTTATGAAATCGGAATTATCGAGTGTTAAAGGGTTAAATATTACTAAATATTTGGTTTAATATATTTAAGTATTAATTAAATATGATTTACTTAAACAATCGTTCAGCTATTATTATATGCTAATAATATTAGCTAAAGTATCATTAATTTCTGATATTTTTATTAGGATGAGAGGACTGTTTCTTTTAGACGTTAAAAAAAGAAAGAAAAATCAACTTTTTGTTGTATTCCACTTAGAATAAAGCAAGATGTCAGAAAAATCCAGTTAAAAAAAACATAAATATACCTTTCGTGCAAAATTAAATTCTGTTTAAGACATAAATTTAATTTTATTCTTTCTTTTCTTGTTCTTTTTAGTAACACAGGACTATTTATCTCAGGCAGCGATTTTGTGTTGTCACCATTTACTGTATTGCCCTTTCAGTTTGCCAAGATTCCCACCAATATCCGATTTTATTATTTAATTTCTTAAACTATCTTAAAATATTATGTCAAATCTGTAAAAACTTTTGCATTTTTTAAAACCTACTGATAAGTGAGAAATTCATTCTTGACTATAAGTAAAAACCAATTGCCCTATTCGGTATTCCAGGCCATAAGTCATAACTAGTCATAAATTGGATGGCTTCTGAATATTTATAGGTAATATCTTCTGAATAGGTATTGATAATGGCTTTTGAATATTTGTTGGCGATATCTTGTGGATATATATTCATGATGACTTCTTAACATTTGTTGACGATATCTACTGAATATGTAACTGAGGAAAGCTTCTGAATGTATATTGGCTATTTCTCCTATACATCTATTGTTGATGGCTTCAAAATATTTGTTGGCTTTTTGGATAAAGCCAACAATTATTCGAAATTTGAAATTTGCCACTGAAGTAGCTCGGTCATCTCTCTCACCGAGATTTTACTTACGCAATTGTGATACCCACTTTAAATCATCGACAAAATGGCAACAAAGTTATAAAAATTTTCAAAGGGTCCTCATGCTAAAGCTATATCAAAGTAATTTTAAAAAAAGAATATAGTAACCGATGCTAGGCGAAGGAAATTTAGTTACTGCATGCCTTTATATGCAAGAATAAATTAAAATAAATCCTGTCATACTAAATTAAATTCTGCTTACAAAGAATGTAAGCAGAATTTTATTTTTTATATAATTTCAGACAAAAGTATATGCAAAGACATTATTTTATTTTTAAAAACACACTGCTGTGATCTTTTTAATTGTAAAAGCCTGTTTTTACAAAATTTATTGTTCCTATGGCAACTTAAAAAATTTGTTTTATTTTTATTTTATTTAAAACTTTTTTTTTTTTGACAGCTTTCATAATCATCCATGGGGATTTGACACCGAAAAGCATAAAAATTTTCTGTCAAAATTTTCAGAAGAATGCAGTATTATAATAGATTCTAAGATTTAAAATATAAACTTTTATAGTTATATATAAATAATAATAATTATTATTATTATAACAATAATAATTAACTAAACAGTCGAATAATATTATATTCCTTTTGATATAATATTCTTCATCTAGCTCATTGATATTAAAAGTTTCAGTCACTTTGAATAATTTTGTCGACAATTTATGCCACTAACACTTAACTATCTTCTTTTCTGTTTCCATAACTCAGTTAATTACGTAGCACTGTAATCACGTACACTTTGCTATAAATAGAAAGGCTTAAAGAATGAACTAAATTATTCTGAAAACATATTATAATTATTTCTAAAGCGGAAATAACATATACTTGAAGAATGCATATTAACCTTATCAAAGTTATCTTAACAATGTTTAAAACTTGTTACTAATTGCCCGATTGATTTCTTCAATACTTAATTAACAAGTCTTGTGTCTGCGACATGATAAGATGGATGACGATAGATTGGTCAATTAACAATAATTAGACTGACTTCATTGTTTTAAAACTTGTTTAATAATAAATAACATAATTCTTCAAATGTTTAATGAACTCTTTACAAAATTTTAATAGGTTTGACATAGTTTAAAATTTTTATTACGTATGTTGAAATGATTGTTTACTAATTTTGAATGTATTACATCCATTCCATTGCAATCTACAATTATTTTAATAGTTCTACATAATGAAATAATAGCATATTTAAATTAACTTGTAAAAAGTTAAAAACTTATATATATATATATATATATATATTGGTTTGATTTATTTGAAGGTAGCTATTTAAAACGTATTTGTAATCTTGGAAGAGGAATTATTACTGCAATATATTATACTTTTATTGAGTAATATGAATACAGGGAAATCGTATACTGACCTACTTTCTTCATTTTTCTCCGACAATGATGGAAGAAGTGCAACAACTCTCGTATTCCAAATGCTCCTGCATTTGCATGGTTCACAAATACTATCGTGCAATTTAAGATAACATTCTCTCAAAAAGCAATATCTTTTTCCAAGACGATAAAACAACCAAAGATATAAAATGAAATAGTGAATTTAATATCTGAGTTCCAATGTAAAACAGCTTTGTGTTCAAAAATTTAAATATATATTATACAATCTTTCGATTTAAAGTAATTTTCAAAACTGCAACTTAGGTTGCTATTATTGTTCAGTGACATTTTTGTATTTAAGGCAGTGGGAATTTCTCGAGGCAAATTATGCGCAAAATAGTATTTTAAAACAGATGTATTTAAAAAAGGCTCATGAAGAAAACTGAGAAATTTACATAAAAACATATCTTATGAATAAAAGAAAGTAATAAATAAAACTGTTATAAAACTTATTTAAAAAAAAAAAAAAAAAAAAAAAAACCTATAGCTACTTATACAAAAGATATTTAACTTTTACAACACGGGAATACACAAAAAATATTACGTATACAAAGAAATACAAAACAACATGCTATATACTAAAAAGGTTGAAAATCTTGAATATGAAATAACATCTATGAAGAAATATTTCCATTTACAACCATACATATTCCCGTAGGAGCAGTTAAGTCTGTATATCTCCCGTTAATTGATTGTCTCAGACAACTATCAAAGTTCCAGTGCTCCTCTTGAGAAAAATCCGTTTTATTTCATAGTTTTAATTCTGTAGAATATATTATGTTCTTAGGATGGTACATGGACAGTTCGATAATAAATTGTTCTAGCAAAATGGGAAATGATCTAAACTTTTAACATTGTTTCCTTTAATATGAATATTCTAATAAATTGTTTTCAGAGATACTTGGTATGTTTTTTTTTTTTTTGTTTTTTTTTAATTGGCTTCAAAAAAGATAAAAGATTGTTCAGTTCAATATTTCACACTTTCTGTATGCTTTTATGCATAACGTCACAAATAATGCAACATGGTTTCGTTTTGTAGTTTAAAAGAAATCAATTTTCAAATAATAATCATCGGCCTAATTTAGTCTTACTTGATAATTAATTCTTTATTATTTAAGTCATATAGTACGGACAATATAAATAAAATTGAGTTAAGTAATTATAAATAAATAAATATATATATATATATATATATATATATATATATATATATACATCGCATTATATATCGTAATATAGTTTAATATAAAACTGCGTAATACTTCGCAATTCAAATAAAAAGTCATTATGATTATATTATTTTATTTATTTATATTCTTATTTTTCATTGCAAGGCGGCAGAAATCAGTAAAATCATGCACGATACGGTAATTTCACACCTCCAAATTTTAAATTTTCTAAGAACGCGTGCGTAGAAAACAGTTTGAATAAGTCCCAAATAATGAAAAAAAAAAAAAAAAAAAAAAAAAAAAACGTGCAATTTAACATTTTAAAGCAAGATAGAGGGAAAGTTATATGCAGTCACCGAAAATGCGCATTAGGTCTAAAATTGAGGATAATTATTTGTCTGCATCAAAGGCATATATACTTACATAAAAATTGTTCGAAAATGGTTTGCACATTATCCTAAGGATTAATAAATATTTTAAATATGTGAATAAATCAATTTCTTAGCAAAAAATGTGTAGTTGAAAACCGATTTTAAATGTTCGGGACTAAAGATTATGCTAACAATTAGTAAAACCTAATCGACCAAAATCTGCCATACAATTTGCAAATGAATTCAATAAGGAAAACAAAATCGTTTACACTTGTACGATAAGAAAGGAACGCAAAGGTGTGAGGGGTTAGATGTTTGTACAAGGGAAAAAAATTACTTCTGTGATTACACTATTAAATTTATCAATGCTAGGTTGAACCAAAGCTTAGTACAATCTTCAGCAAAATTATTCGAGCTCTAGCAATAATGCCTACATAAAAAATAACACTTAATACTTTTCTGTGAAATAAATCCTTGTCGAATGATTTTCTTAGTCAGTCTAAGAACATGATTCGACAAGGATTTATTTAACAAAACAATATTAAGTGTACTTTTTTGTATAGGCATTATTGCTAGCGCTCGAATAATTTTGCTGCCGACTGTATTATAGTACAGTCGGCAGCAAAAATATCCGATCACCGCAAAAATACCCTAGCAAAGTATCCGAGTCATGTTCTTAGTCAGTCTAAGAACATTATTCGACAAGGATTTATTTAACAAAACAGTATTAAGTATATTTTTTTGATATCGGAATTATCGGCTAGTTCTGGGATACTTTTGCTGTCGACTGTAGCTGCAGCCTTAAAATGGTAAAACCTTCTGCCATGATATGATGTCTCTTGTTTTTTTTTTTTTTTTTTTTTTTTTTTTAAGCACTAAATTATGCAAAAATATTTCAGCACCTTATGGCTATAGCTACAGTCGGTAACAAAAGTGTCCGAACACTAGCAAAAATTCCTATGTAAAAAAAGTATACTTCATACGGTTTTGTTAAATAAATCCTTGTCGAATCCTGTTCTCAGTCAGTGTAAAAACATGATTCGATAAGGATTTATTTAACAAAACCGTATGAAGTGTACTTTTTTTACATAGGAATTTTTGCTAGTGTTCGGACACTTTTGTTACCGACTGTACTATAGTACCAAGCTTTGGTTCTACCTATCACCAAATCATGGCAGTAGGTCTCATGATCTGATGATTGCAGCTACCGTAGTAACAAGTTTTCAATATGTGAATTTTTTTCATTTTGCAATTTCAAAATAAAATATTAAAAATTAAAAAAATACATTTTTAAAAAAGGTCTGTCAATTTAACAGTTGGGAATTTTCTGAATGTGAAAACAGAATTTAAAAATATGTATTAGTTAATAAGTTATTTGTAAAGAAAATTTCACCATAGAATAACATTGCCTCGGGCTTCCGGCGACGGTATGGGAAACGGAAGAGGGCCGTTAAAAATAAACTATAACTTGTCACGGAACATAGAAATTGGTTAGCCGGATTATCAAAATAGGTCATGTGATGAGATGAGTCTATACTTACAAGTTTCCAACGCGGTGCTCGCATAAGAATTAGAAGATAAGTATATAAGCTTTTGCACATATCGTATGTCATGCTTACTGTATAAGTTTTGTTTGATTTGTTATGATTTGTTTATTTTTGTTATCATTTTTTTTAAATTGGCTTAGCAATATTATTCAGCAAAAAATTGAATTATTTTCCCTATGTGCTCTTATTAAGAGGACTTAGCACCTTTGATTTGGCACCACTGAAGGTTTTTAATGAAAGCTTATATTTCTAATTTATATTTATGAATTGAACTAATATTTCGTTTGTTCAAAAAAATATAAATTTAGACAAACATCCTTATGGTTTTTGATATATTTTGTACAGATTTAAAGTTTTTAAATTATTATTATTATTTTTAAGTTGCAATTTTTCATGAATTCAGGATCTTCAAAAAACTGAAACTTCTACAAATATTTAAAAAATGACTATATATATTTTTTGGATGTTTAATAGAATCTACTTAAAAGAATTAGGGGTGAATTTTGAAACTTATTAATTCCTTTTTGAGAAAAAAAATTAAAAAGTGTATGTTTGTGTTAAAATTTAAAAAAAAAAAAAAAAAAAAAGATTTTTGTTAAATTTTTCTATCTATATTTTTTCTTTTAAAGGTATTGTAAAATTCATCCCTATTTCTTTTAAATATGTTCTTTTAAACATCTAAAAAATATTAAATCTTTTCTTAAATATCTATGGAAGCTTTAACATTTTGAAAATCATGAATTCATGAGAAAAATGCAAACTTAGGAAACGCAATTTAAAGGTTCAAATCTGTAAAAAACGTATAAAAAATAATAATAATTGTTTCCTGAATATATATTATATTGAACAAATCTAATATAGTTCAAATTATAAATATAAATTGGATATAAAAACTTTCATATGAAGCATTCAGTGACGCCAAGTCTATAAGCGATCATTATATTACATGAATAAATTACTTCTTTCTGAAAGCGATGGATTTTTTTTTTTTTTTTTTTTTTTTTTTAACGGCAATGCTAGTGTTTATTGGGCTCCTATTTCGAATGGTAAAAAAGTATGTGTAGAAAATTGATTCTAATTTTTGATATTTTTCAACTTTTTTTTTTTTTTTTTTTTTTTTTTCTATTTTAAAACAATTGTTAATGCAAAATGCAAAATGTATATAAAGAAAAAGAAACGAAGATATCATATTTAGCGAATCTTTCATATCAGTTTATTTTTTATTCTAACTGATGTAATTTAAATTATGGATTTTATGACTTATATTCATACATAATTCAGAATTTGAATAAAACATCTGAGGTGTTTCTGTTGGTATTAATTTGTCTCAGCAACATTGTACAACACTGAAATTAAGCCTCTTTGTACGTGAGCTTATTAACTCGTTAACGCCCGAATTAATTTTGCGAAATATTATTGATTATTTCACTTCTAAATTAGTATAGACAACTGACAGTAAAATATATTAACTTAAACAATTCTTCTGATAGTTTTAAATTTAAAGCCTATCCTCATTTGAGGACGTTTAGTGTTCTAGTAAAAAAACTGTGAAATAGAAAAACTTCGAGATAACAGATTAATTTCTTATTATACGCTGACAAAGTCCTCGAAAGTAAAGTATTATAATATATATTATTATTCAACTTGACTTAAGTTGGTATATCTTCACAAAAAAAAAAAAAAAAAAAAAATTATATGAGATGAATGAAAAATCGTAAAATAACTATCCAAATTATGTAATTATAATTAATAGCGGGCACATAAAACTTTGAGGGATAGTTTATAATGATAGTTTATATTAATCTGGTGGTCGTGGTGGCCATGCGATTGGTTCACCGCGACCAATCTAGCCGCCAGGAAAAGTAGCCTGCAGTTGCGCTCTGACGTCTGTGCTGAAATGTGCAGGAGATCCGTAATGTTGAAATCGAATGCGTTGACGAATAGGCATCGGGACATCATTCAGCATTTCTGGCAGAACCGCTTGCAAGAATGTTAGATAAATGGGACCGTTAAGTCTTTCTGGGAGAATGTACGGACCAAATAAACCGTCTCCTACAATGCCAGCCCACACGATAACGGAAAATTTTTGTTGTGCACCGTGCAGACGTGTAGCATGCGGGTTTTCATTGACTCACGTATGCAGGTTGTGAAAGTTCATCACACCCTCTACTCAGAATGCAGCCTCATCCATGAAGAGAACACTTGCTGCGAAGTTTCTGTCTGTAGCACTTTCTTGCAAAAACCACCGCTTAAAAACCATACGATTGTTGTAGTCTCCCGGTTCCAGTACCTGGATACGTTGTAAATGATAAAAATGTAGTCCTTCGTCGTGTACGATGCACTAGACGGTAGCTTGGGGGATATGGGACTTTCGAGATACAACTCGTGTACTCGTTGAAGGATTATGCTGGAGTTCTTGGACAACTCTTTCTTCAGCATCAACTGTCCGAGTTATTCGTTGGCGACCATCATCCAGCTTGTGCACGTCGATCGTGCCGGTTTCACACAATCGTCGATGCAGAGTGGCAAAGAATGAGCGGCTAAGCACCTTTCTACCGGGTTATTTCTCACGATACATTCGGAAGGCTTCTCGTCCATTGCAGTTGTCCATGCCGTAAATTAAATGCATGTCAGCCGTGTCATGGTGCATGTAACAAGCCATTTTGCGCCCAACGCATCCACGGCTCGAATGAAGGCAATCTCAGTTTGCTCAGCTCCTGTTTGTATCGCAACGCCCTCTCGAGGCTCTAGCGCGCTCTACAGGCGTTTGCGACCCTCTGTTCCTATGTGATTTTTTATCCTTGTTGTATGACGGATCTGCCATATCATTTTGTCCTAATCACCCTGTATATCTAGATGTTTAATAGAACCTACTTAAAAGAATTAAAGATGAATTTTGAAATTCATCAATTAGTTTTTGGGAAAAAACATAAAAAAAAATACATGTCTGTGTAAAAAATTGAAAAAAAAAAAAAAAAAAAAAACCATGATTTATGTTATATTTTATTTTTTAATATTTTTTTCTTTTAAATATATTGCAAAATCCATTCCTACTTCGTTTAAGTAGGTTCTATTGAGCATTCAAAAATAATATTAACTCTTTTCCTAAATATCTGCAGAAGTTGTAGGATTTTGAAGATCGTGACTGTGTGTAGAGAACTAAGAAAACTTAAAAATTTCAAATCTGTAAAAAAAAAAAAAAAAAAAAAAAAAAAAAAAAAAAAAAAAGGTATCAAAAGTCAAAAAAGAATTGTTGACGGAATACATATTTTATTGGACAAATCTAATTTATAAATATTAAATGGAAATATAAGCTTTTATATGAAACCTTAGTGGAGCCAAGTCTTCTTAATGTACAGTCGGTAACAAAAGTGTCCGAACACTAGCGAAAATTCCTATGTAAAAAAAGTGCACTTCGTACGGTTTTGTTAAATAAATCCTTGTCGAATCCTGTTCTTAGTCAGTGTAAGAACGTGATTCCATAAGGATTTATTTAACAAAACCGTATGAAGTGTATTTTTTTGACATAGGAATTTTTTCTAGTGTTCGGACACTTTTGTTACCGACTGTAAAATTAAAGTTTTGTACAAAAAAATATTTATTTTTAAATCATTCACTAAATTTGAAAGCTGCACATTTTATTACCGAGATGTATTCATGGTTAAAAAAAAAATAATAATAAATACATTTAAAAAAAGATGAATGAAAAATGAGGATAATAATAAATGGAAATATTTTCCATTGTGATGTGTTTCTATTTGAATAAACTTTTTACTGCATTTGTTCAGAAAATCTTTTGAAATATATTTTAAATTTTCAACGCGGTTAAAGAATTTATAGATAAAATATTTTTGACAATAAAAGTTTGCATCTCACTCTCTTTTCACTTAAGTAATAAATTTTATTGAATGTTTTATATTTATTCAGCCGCAATTACATTTGGTGAGTCGTGTTCACTTCACAGAGAGAAATATTTCAAAAATGAAAATGAGATTTTAACGACATGCTCATTGTTAGACAAGAATATAGTTCAAGTTATGGGTATTTTTACTATTTTACTTGGAATAAATGTCAACTGGTTTAACTCTGCAGAATTATCGTTTCTGCATCTATCATTTTAATATGTTTTGTATATGCACAAAAATTAAATTCTGTTCATTAATAAATTAAATAATATTTGTTTTATCCTCATTAATTATTGTTTCTATCTACTATAAAATGTAAGTAATGCCAATTCAGGAATATTTCAGCATATCACTTACTACTTTTATTTATTTTTATATTTTAATTATTTTAATTTTTATCTTATGTATTTATTTACTTTGTTTTCATCCACTTACTTTTATTTATTCATTTGCTTATTTTATATTATTACCAGGATCCTACTTCTTCCAGACAAGAAAAAAAGCAACTTTCTCATTATAAAAAAGCAATACAAAAATAGCGTTTAAAAGTAATAACTGCAAAACTTTGAATAAACACTATAAAATGCAAGAACTCGCAACAGTGGTGTACCAATAGAGGGGCTGAGGGAAATAATATTATCTAGCAACAACTATCGTAATCTAAAACTCGTATTATTTCATTTGCACACAAAAAAAAAAATTGTGAATTTTATTTAAACTTTTTTTTTCTTTTTTACAAGTTTCATATATCATCACCTTTTAATCCATATATATATATTTTTTTTTTCTCATTAATAAATTAGACTCTTTTTTTATTTATTTATATATTGATTAGCAAAATCAAGCAAAGCATTAAATTTCGTTGTTTTCCCCAGACTTTATTACATTTCAATCATCAATTAATACTTCACCTAAATCAAATAAATATTTATCAATTCTTAGGACTATAATTAGCTTTAGCATTAAAAGTCAGAAACCATTTGATAGTTGTCAAAATGATGTGAGCATATTCGGATTTATACGTTATGTCGAAGATCTATACTTATAGAAATACCTAATGAATTTTCTACGAACTTCAGACATGTAAAGAACATATTATGTCCCATGTATTTCAGCTGAGGTTTTCTTCCGAACGTAAAAAAGAAATCTGTAATAAATTAAAATAGAAAAATAAAGTTTAGGAATAATAATGTTTGTCCTGTATGTAATAATGCTTGAAGCTTGCTTGAATTAACTGTATTTATTTGTATTTGAATATTATGTATATTCATTGAGATATAGAGGTTTCTTGAACAATAACAAATGATTTTTATACGCTTTTTGTTTGTAAAATTCAGGGTTTTCAAACCAGTGTAATATCAGTTTTAGAAAACTTTAAGATATGACATACAACATTAGACACAGCATACTGGGATACAATTATTTTGAGTTAACTTACAGTATATTGGCATTAATCGATTAAAAATAAATTTTTGGACGAAATCTTTTATCATTTTGTTTCTATTTCACAGTACTCAAAATTCAAATAATTATTTCGATGATATATTTCTGAATATTTATTACTTTTTATTTTCAGGTAGCTCTATACATTCGGATAGTAAGTTTTGTAAAAGAAATTTTGTCGAGACTTGCGCATGCGCAATTAAGAATATTTTGTGAAAATGTTCTCGTTTTATAAAATATTTGATATTTTTATATTCATTGCATTATGTTGTGTACCCTATATAGAGCTTTTTTCAGTGATCAAGAACAAGAATGAATCCTCTTAGCATGTTCCACCAGTTCACCATTGGTATCTAAGTAACCGGCCGGGTGACTCTCTGGCACTTGATTGTAACTGGCAAGATCAAACCAGCCTCACTCGCTTCCTCAGTGGTTCTCTTAGATCTTTGACATTTTTACGTGGTTCTAAGATTTTGAAGTCTGTGCCAAGTATTCTATTGAGTAGGTTATTGAGTTGACAATAATTTTCCTATGGGAGAGGTATGAGCGGATGATTCCGGCCAGATTACTCGAGCAGCTAAGGTCTTGTAGGGCGCGTAGAATGTGTGGCCACTCTACATTGTCGAAGGCTCCTTGAATGTCTAGAGAGATGATAATGGTGTAATTTGATGCATTGCAGCTGACGGCGCAGGAACTTTTAATGGCTTGTAAAGCTTGGTCACAAGATCTGCCCTCTCTGAACCCAAATTGGTTAGGATGTAGTAGATTGTTTGTTTCGAGGTAAAAGTTTAATCTTGTTACAATTAATTTTTCTAGTAATTTGCCTAAAGTGGGGAGGAGGCAGATCGGTCTATAGGATGAGGGTTCAGAGGGAAGTTTCCCTTGCTTCAAAAAGTACACCACCTCGCCTCTTCTGAGTATCTCGGGGAAGTATTGGTGTTTGAGACAAAGGTTGGTCCATTGTAGTAAGATTTGAGGCATTGTATTATGTACATGTCGTAGGATTTTAAAGTCTATATTGTCTGGACCCGGAGCCTTGTTAATGTTGAAACTGTGAAGAGTGGCTTTGACCTCGGACTCCGTGAAGGGAACATCCAAGGGAGCCGAGAAAAGTGGAGTTTGGTGTTGTGGGTAGGCAGTTTGTGCGAAAAGAATGGTTGTTAGATACTCCAGATTTTGACGTTTAGAGGAGAGGGCCGGAGGACGTTCCAGTTTCAGTTGGAGCGGGGTGAAGAACTTTTGACCATAAAATTTTTGTGCTGTGCCGTATATTTGTGTTTGAGAAGTGCAGAATTTCCTCCATGCGGCATTTTTTGCTTCGTTGATTCGTTTTTTGAAGATGGCCGATTGGAGCTTAATTTTTTGTCTGTGTTGTTGTATTTGTGACGGGTCGAGATATTTTGTTTGTCTTCGTAGAGCAGTTAGGTGATTACGCATGGAGCGGAGCTGGGGAGACCAAAAGGAGTAGGCGTACTGCCGTCCCGACTTCTTGAGCCTGAAAGCCTCGGCCGCGGCTGTTTGAATGGATACTATTAAGTTGGCTGTAAATTTTTCTAGTTGTTTGGTATCGTTGACTGAGTTAAGCTCGTTCGTTAGTGTGGGGTGGAAGTTCATTAGAAGTCTGTTAAATTTGTTGAAGTTTCCACGTTTTGTGGCGAACCGTTTTGAGTGTGTTATTGTAGGTTATGAATTTGTGGTGTATGTGATGTTGTTGTGATCTGTGTTATTGAAGATATCGAGGACTGACCAGTCGAAGATTCTCGCAAGGGTCTTCGAATTGCAGAGAGTGAAATCTGGCCAGCTCTGGGTGTTATTCTTTTGGAAAGTGGGAGCAGAATTTTCAATATTGGCAAGGCAGATGTTGTTGGAGGCTATGTATTCGATTAGACTGCGACCTCTGCTATCCTCTTTTGGTGAACACCAAAGGGGAGAATTAGCGTTTAGGTCGCAGCCACAGATAAAGAGCAGTTTTTGTGTTATCAAATGTTGCCATTCCAGCAGACAGGTCTCGAAGTCGGCTGACGGGGCTGTATAGGCACTGCCAAGGATCAGTTCACCCTCCTTCGTGGTCAGTGTAATAAAAACGCAATGGTCCCCAGTATAGAGATGTGTGTAGTTAAGGGTTTGCGTTCGAATTATAATGTGAGCTGAGTTGTTTTTAGAGCTGAAACTGAACCAGGAAGAAGGGAAACCGTACAGATCTCCCGCAACCGTGCAATATGCGTCCTGGAGCAGTCCGACGTCCATGGAGTTATCCTCCATGAACGTGCAGACCGTCGAGTTCGCCGCCTTGCACCTGTTGAGGTTGATCTGCACAATCTTGAGGTTATTGAAATTTACTGGGGGTTCAGGAGAGGAAGAGGATGTTGCCTCTGTGGAAGGTGAGGAGAGAACTTTTTTGTTTTTGTTTTTGGGTTTGAATTTTAATAACTATTTTGAGGTAAGAGGGTAGGTTATTTAAGGAATAAGGGTTGTTACCTTCCTGAGGTGCGGTTGGAGCTGCCGTGGTAGGGTCCGTCAGCAAAACGGGAGCCATTAGCGTAGTAGGGTCCGTCGTAGGATCCGTCGTAGGGTCCATCATAGGGTCCATCATAGGGTCCGTCAGCGTAATACAGGGGTAACTGTAGTAGTCAGAGTACAGTGGGTAGTTGGGGTATGGCTGATAGTTTGAGTCTTGCTGAGAGGGTCCTGGGACTGAACTATTGTTCCTGCTGAGTGACCTTTGTGGGAAGGCTCTGCTGGAAGATCTTTGTTGGTTGGCACTCTTTAGAGAGGTGAGTTTGCGGCTTCTAGAAGGGAGTCTTTGGGTTGATTTGAAGGGAGCCTTGTAAGACTTTGTTGATCTGAAGCGGCGTCTTGTTGGGCGCTTTGAAGAGTCCATCCTGCTCTTTCTTGGCGGAGGTGGAGGGGGAGCCGGGATTGAGGAGGAAAACTTGGCTTCCAGTTCCTCGCTACGGGAGTTGTATTTCTCCGCATAGAGTGGACAGTCCATAGAGTAGGCCTGACGGTTGGAGGGAAGGGCTCTTTCGTGATTTCTTTTCCTAGTAATGTTAATTCTCTGGCAGTTGATGCAACTCGCCCTGGCGGTGCACCCCTCATTCTTATGACTGTCTGAGCACTGTGAGCAGAAGAGCTTGTCGCTGCACTTGGACGTTGGGTGTTCCAGCGATTGACATTTAGTGCATCTCAGGACCCTTGTGTAGGGCCTGAAGATGCATCTGAAGAGGCCCAGATTAAATGCCTGAGACTTAATAAAAGCTTCTGCGAAGAGCAACGGGGCTTGGAATACAAGGTTTTTTAGGTGTGTTACTCTGGCAGGTTGAGTTCTTACAAGCTTGATATGGTCTTGGAGGTCCCCAGGGAGGCTGCTGGACTGAAAGAGTTTCTGGACGAGATCTGCATCCTCCTGATCTGTCGGCACACCCAGGAGCAAGAACCAAATATTGGGGCAGGGTTTAGGTTTGATATCCAAATTTTCTTTTATCTCCTGGAAAGACTGCAGGTCCCTGGGCCAGGAGGGCTGCCTCATCAGGGGAGGAGCATCTGATGTCAACAGAGGCTCTGTATACTTGTTTTCCTTCGATCTTACCTATTGTTGAAACGTGGTGTTTCTTCAGCAGGGTAAGGATATCAGTGCCTCTGTCAGTGGTTGAATGTGATTTAATGAACAGGGTGCTTCTGAATCTTTTGTATTGTGCTGCAGCCTGTTGTAAGTTCTTGTCTAGTTCGTTTAAGGTCTTTGTTGAGTTGTCTGTGGTGTAGGCTTGCTTGTATGTGCTGGCCTTGGCATAAGAGATTGTGTTTTCTGTAGTGGGCTGTGGCTGAACTGTGGCGTTTTGGTTCTCTTCCGGTGGTTGCTGGAGATGTCGAGCTGTAGTGTTCTGAATGTGTTCTTGTAGTAGTGTCTGTTGGTGTTCGAATTTTGTTGCAAGTGATTCTTGTAGCTTTTCTTGCTTTTCCAAGTTATTGTTGAGTGCTTGTTGGAGGTCCTTTAACTCTTGCATGTGGGCATTTATATCTGTGAATTTACTTTGTATGGATTTTGTGTATTCTTTGAGAGGTGAGATGTTTTGATATGTCTTTTGTCGGGGCTGTTCTTGTTGTGGTGATGCGGAGGGTAACTGTTGCTGAAGAGGATCCAGGACCTCTGCCAGCGCCTGTAGTTTAAAGTTAATATTCAGACTTTGCTGTAGACCCTTGATTTCTTGAATATGGCTATTTAGTTCTTTCATTTTATTAAGGATACCTTTTTGATATTCCTTTAATGGTAAGTAGATGGCTGGAGAGCTGGTTAAATCCGTGTTGTCTTGGTTCTTTGCGGCTTGGGATTGTTCTGGTGACATCTGAGAGGAGGCATCCGTCGACTGGTCTTTGGTAGACTGGAGGACTAGGATGCGGTTAAACGCACTTTCGATGATGTGTAATGGTGTTCTTAGGCCTTTCTTTCTGACTATTGTTATTATATTGGTTGCGGCTCTTGCTACATCTCTGATTGTGGTGAGCAGGAAGTCCTCTTTTTTATTGAAGTTCTCATCCGAGAGGAGAGTGGCCAAGGTTTCAGTCTGAGCTATGGCCCCAGCTGATTTTGGGTTGGCTTGTTTAGGGGTTGAAGGTGGGTTGTTTTCCAGTTCTTCCTCTATTTTTGAGGAGTTTGTACCGTTTGAGGCCATTTCTCGTGGTAATTGGAGCTTTGTTCGATTAGAACTGCTGTGTTGATAGCTTTGAGAAAAGTTGTTTTTATTATTTTGAAATTTTTACTAAACTATTAGCAGTTGATCAATATTCGTAGAGATTTCCCAATTTGAGCAGGTAGGGGCTCGCTAAAGCGCTTGCGCTATACCATTGTTTGAGGAAAAAATAAATCTAAAAAAAAAAAAAAAAAAAAGCAAAAACCTGGAGCCTAGACTCCCGAAAATGACTAAGAGAGAATATTAATAAAAGAAAAATATTTAGATTGATACCATTCGACAATGCTAGGGATATATATATAGAGAGAGGAAAACTAAAAAAAGAGTTAATTAAAAAAAAAAAATTACTGTAGTGGGGACCCAAGTGATAAAAAAAAAATAATAATAAAATGGGAGGGGAGGGGGGGAAGCCGGGGGGGGGGCCATGGCAGGCTCCAGTAGCTCCTAGGGGTAGAAACGACAAAGTTGCGTAGAGGATGGGAGCCTAGGGGTGGGGCAAGCCAGAGAAAATAATGAACTAGCACTTGGGGGGAGGCCCAGAGAGCAAAAAATGTTCCCAAGGACCTGAAAAGAGAGGGAGAGGGGGTGCCTCGCGTGCCGGGGAGGGGAAAGGATAAAGAAGGTTCATGTATGGTGAGCCTAGAAGGTGGGGCAGGCCAGGGGGAAGGTCCAGACACTCTTTTGGATTGATTGGAGGTGATCGGAGAATAATATTTGGCTCCACAGGCTATAATTGGAAGTAAAAGCTTTGTAGGTTAGCCTAGGGGGTGGGGCAAGGGAAGTAACCCTCGAGGGTAAAGCATTAATGAGCTATTGGTTAGAATTGGTGACCTGGGGGAGCTGCGGTCCTTTAGGCGAAAATTACAAGATGGGGGAGCACAGTTGGATGGGTAGCTTAGGGGTGGGGAAGTGCTGAGGCTTAACAAGAAGAATATGTTAGCTTTCGGGCTCGAGTTATATTTACATTGTAATGAGAGAAAGTTTAAAAAAAAAATTTAAAAAAAAACGGTTTGGAGTTTTCCTAAGTCCAGAATATAATTGTTTAATTTAATTAAATTTAAATTTTGGGGTCAATTAACCTTTAATTAAGATAATAAGAAGTTAAGATGACTCTTAACTTAACTCTTAGGTTAACTATAGAGTAATTTGGGGGCGATCGGATCAAATTCCCACTAAAAAGAGGGGCGCAACTCAGCAATATTACTTTTGACTTCCCTTGAAACTAAGGGACGGGATAGAACACACCGAAAGATCGTAAGAGTTTCAGAAGTCTAGGTAGCAGGATTGAAGACTTTCATTTTATATGAGGAGAGCACTGTTGCTGAACTAGAACAGCAAAAAGGCTCTCAGGACACTGAAACCAACCCCATGCATCCTGCTAAGAGGGGGCAGGTCCCAGCGGAGGAGGGAGAGGGGGGCAAGCGCCCCTCCCCCTGAGGAAAAGAGCGAAATTTGGCCTTTGCGACGGGAAAACTAGACTTTTAAGGGAAAACTGGGTTACAGAATCTTATGGTTACAGAAAGAAGAAAGATAAATAAATAAATAATCAATTTAATTAAGGAGGGGTTCAAGGTCACTCGGACTGCAAAGGGGGCAGAAGCAGGGAGAGACCAAAGTAAGAACAAAATGAACAAATTAAATTGATTAAATCAGATATATTTACAGTTAAATAAAATTAAAAACATAAAAATGGTCAGGACAAACATCAATAATATTACTGAGTTGCATTGAAGATCAGAAGGCTAACCACAGATTTTGCAAGAGTATAGATTGTTTCTTGAATTATGAAATCTTTAATTGGAGTGAATATTAATTAGAAGGGCAAAGCTCAGTACAGCAAGTTTGAGATTGATTCTTGAGTTAAATTTTAATTGGCGTAATTTAAAAGGACTAATCAAAGCATAATTAAAGGCGTGGACTGATTGAAGAGAAAGCTCTGCACTCTGGGAAAATGAGAAGGGGCTATTAAAAGGAGATTTCGTTTTGTTAGGTTTGATTATAATTGTTTTTAATAATCATCCAATTAAGGATGCAGTTAAGGGAAGTCGTTGTTATTTATTTAAGGATTTGATCCAGAGATCATTTAAAATCGAGTTTTATAATACTGAAGAACTGCTAATAGCCCGGACGAATCTCCAGCCCATTGGAGGGCAATTAATATTTGTGAGTTGTAGATAGGTCAGAGGGTTTCAATAATTATAGTAAACAATTGACGGAGCCATGGACAAAAAGGGCCTGGGCAAAATTAACATATTAGGCACTCGAACACCCCCGAGAATGCGATCATGGTAGGAGCGAACACCCCTTGAAAACAGGGTGAGCATGCTCCATGACGACATCCGGGGATAGGCAAGTACCTGTACATGGACGCTTACAACTTAAGAGAATGGCGCAAGGCACATGGGGATTACAAATTTAGAAGTACACTATTAATGAATGGGTAATTTTAATAATTATTAGCAAAATACATATTTGAGGGTCAGCAATGGTCGTCAGGTCATGTTTATGGATTGGAAAATATTCCGTATTTAGGTTTTTAGAGAGAGTTTAAGAGCTAAAACATGCTAAAATAATGTTTAAAATAGAGAAAAGCAAACAGCCATGTTGAGAACCATTGCTGAGGGAAGCACAAGTTATTGAATATTAAATATACATTTTATTAAAGAACCACTTGGGATAACAATTAATGAATGGTACCAAAAGGTAGAAAATTACTTTAGGAAAAGAAAATGGTATAGCACATTACTCCAACTCACCCCTTTCCTATTGTTTCTAGCCGGCCATCGGGAGCGTAGAAACACACGTCTTTTCGAGAGCAGGACTTCAACCGGGCAACAGAGATTAAAAACAGAGATGATTGTTGATGAGGAATGTCTAATTTGAGAGTCTTATATATCGAGGAGTCCATGGTTATAGTCCGAAGTTGTGCCGGGGAATAAATAGCCCTTCGCGACAAGGGGCGCTGTAGTGACTAGAAATGATTGAACTTGGAGAGGGACACCGCACGAATTGAGAGTCACGCCGGAATTAAACCATACCGACAATGGGCGTTAATTGATAAATAACAGAGGTTGAAAACAGATATGATAGTTGATGAGAACTGTCCTGTTTGAAAGTCCTGTATTACTTATTAGTCCATATGTTTTGTCTGAACCTGCGCCGGGATTTAACCCTTCGCGACAAGGGGCGCTTTTAAGTAATGAATTTATGCAGAAACGCATTTATACTTTTATTGTTGCAGTGAAGTAATGACTGTAACACTCTGTTGTATCACAAATCACTATTGAAGTAATGCTCGCATTCGTTGATTGGAAAATATGCTTTAGCAATTGTAAACTCGAAGAAAGAAGAGTATTACATTTTCAAAAAAAAAAAAGTCATGTTTGCTGCCAGAAATTTTCTGTAATTCAGAAAAATACGTTCTATCAACGTAATTTTTCCGTTGATAAAACGTATTTTTCTGAATTACAGAAAATTTCTGGTAGCAAACTGCAGCAAACAGGACTTTTTTTTGACAGTGTATTCTTGTAGTCAAATACTTCAACTAAGTTGAAAGCAGCACAGAGGGGAAAAGTGCCAGAATGCATTTCACATACGTAGATTAAAACACACTCCCTTTTTCTTTTTTTTCCCTTTTTAGAAGATCCTTAAAATTAATTAAACCCCGATATCAATTAATAGTTTAATTTTGAGTACTTGGCGGAGAAGCAAAACACGGTTCTGTTCGTACGCGGCAAACTTGGTGCTAGTAAACTTATCGCCTAACAGCGCTAAGTTGCCAAAAATGCTTAATTTTGATCATTTTTTGTGGTCGCTGTAATTCATTTCAGCCGATAATTTTTTTCTCTTTCTGGTGTTTTATGAAGAGTAAATTCACGTATATTTTCTTCCAATGTTTCTTGAAGACGACACCTTTTGAATGTTTCCTTGTAAGATTTACTAATGAAATAGATTATTCATATTAATTTATCCTTATGTATATAATATTGTAAATTATAGCTATTAATGTTGATTTGTTTAATTTCAAGGAGCGGTAGATTGAAATCTACATTACAATATTCGGAAATTCAAGAAACGCGGGGAGAAATATATAACTCTGTATGGTAATTATGAAAAGAAATCTTAATAATAACAAATAAAAATTAAGTTCCTGTATTTTTATATTAGTAATTAAAACTTTATGATACTCCTTAGTACTTATGAATATGTTTTAAATATTTAAACTTTATTACCATAGTTAAAAAATAAAAATGTAATAAAAGTATATGATTTAAAATATATATATATATTTACATAAATATGAACTTTGAGAAACGTAAAACAAAAGACCGAGAATTAAAAACTATCTTTTTTTTTTTTTTTTTCCAACGACCTTTAAAAATCTGAAGGAATTGTACTTTGTAGAAAAAAAAAATTTAAGCTGTAAAATCTTCCTAATGTCGACTAGTTTTCAAAACATTATTAATTTAGACTTCGTTATAAAATTAAATTCATGATAGTAATATTCTAATAAGTAAACATTCTTTTAGAAATCTCTTATGTTAATTAATAAACAAGTTAAAAATCCTATGCGTAACAAATTGTACCAATTTCATGCATTATATGCATTGAAAGTTTTAAAATTACTAGTTTTCGCAATAATAAAGTACAGTAAAATTAAATACTTAAAAATATTTATATTTTTAGTAACAAGCAATGTTTTAGCATTTCTTGAGTAAACGTCTTCTTAAATCTTCTAAAATTTGCCTATGGTTTTGTGAGATAAACTTGTTGGCCATAAAAATGATTTTTTTTTTATATATAAAAAGTGTTTGTCGTCACTATATTTTTTCTCTTTTATAATAATAAATAGCATTCTAATTATATACCTTTTAGTAAGGCATTTTAAGTTTAATCGATTTTAAAATATCTTTAACCCAAAAATTTATAGGAGAAAAATAAAAATCATACTTTATATAGCAAAGTTTTATACCTGCTAAAATTGTGTAACTTTAAAAAAAGAATATCATAAGCACTTAAAACGTCTGGTTTATTTAACGTCCAAAATTTTATTATTTTTTTTTTTTAATACATTTTAATAGGCGTGTTTTACTTGAGTTCGACACATATAATAAAAAATAATAATAATAATAATAATCAGAATAAAAATAATTTATATCAAAATATTTTCAAATTTAATAAATATATCAATATTTTTATACTCAAATTGCCAATAATTTTTTTTTTTTTTTTTTTATATATATATCATTATTGTGCTAGCGAATATCGTAAAGAAATATATCTGAAGGTTAAACATAAATGTTGAAAAAAAATAAAAAAAATGTTGAGAATAAAGCAAATTCTTCTGCGAAAAGAAAGTTACTTTAATTAAAATAATTTAGTATCAATAACTCATATTAAATTAATAAGGAAAAATCAACTAAATTTTTTTTAATGTTGAAATAATTTTTATAGATGTTATAGTAATTACTCGAAAGGGTGTTTGATCTTCTGGTTTTGCTTTTACGAAGTATAATCAACACTTAAAAATAATTGTTTAGACTTCATCTTTTAAAATAACCGATAATAATTCTTGGGATCATTTAAATATCCATATAACACGTCTTCTACATGGAGAAGTAAAATATACAGCATTTGGCAGAAATGTGATCACTGTCAAAATAGCAATACATGATAATATCAAAAATGTTACACTAATGTTTGTGAAAATTGCAACACCATGAAAGAACTGTCAGAAATTAAAGAAAATTATTCCACATATTTCTGATAGTGGTACAAATAAACGACAAATTGTACAGGACGAAAAAAAAAAAAAAAAAAAAAAACGTCTGAAATGAGTACGCCCGCCCACTGAGCGGTGAAAGCCTGTACACATCGTGGCATTGAATCACACAGGTTCTGAATGTAATCCTGGAAAATGGCATTCCAGATGGCTTCGATTTTACGCCAAAGTTCAATCTTACTGTGAGATCCACCAGTTGTACGAGCGAGTCGTCGACCTATGAAATCCCAGATATACTCGATGGGCGACTTATCCGGAGATTAAGCAGACCATGGAAGAAGCGAAACTTGTAGTGCACTGAAGAAGGCTTGTGCAGTCTGAGAAACATGTGCACGGGCATTATCCTGCTGAAATACAGCACCCGGAATGCGTCGAAGAATGGGAAGGACCTCTGGCTCCAAAATTTTCCTTATGTAGCGATCACTGTTAAGGTTGCTCGCAATACACACCAGATGGGATCGACAATCATGCCCAATAGCTCCCCACACCATGATGCTAGGCGTTTGTGCAATATGACGCTGAATAACACACTGTGGGAGCAGACGTTCCCCCTTGTAACGTCTGACGCGTACTCTTCCCTCATTGTACTCTAGATTGTAGCGAGATTCATCGGAGAAAACAATTTGTTTGTTGCCACTGGGCACGCCACGTACTGTGTTGCTGAGCCCATTGAAGTCGGAAGCAGCTGTGATTCAGCGAGAGGGGAATCCTACGTAGAGGAACCATTGAACGCAGTTCATGCTGCAGCAAACGGCGACAATCAATGCAGCTAGACAACAAAACACCGTTCTCCAACGTTATACTAACACACGAGAGGACGCTGTACGGTCTGTCACAGCCATGCGGATGAGGTGTCTGTCTTCTCGTGCCGTTGTTCTATTGCGTGCCCCACTGCCAGGTTTTCGGCTTGTTTGATTCTCCTCTGTCCATTTCTTCTAAACACGCATCACTGCTGTGGCATTACACTGTGTGCGGGCTGCGATTTCTCGATACGAAAATCCACTCTCTCGCATAACAGTTGATACGTGGCCCCATAGCGTAGTTTTGACCGATTTCTAAAGAATTTCGTTTCAGAGTTTGTATTTTTTGAAATTTTGTATAATGAGATTTTATATTTATAAGTAATGTATTTAAATATAACTAGTGACACGGATAAAATCTCGCAAATTTTTTAGTACGGCAAGCCTATTGCTTTTAGTCAAACATTTCACTTCGTCATGTTCTCCTTTGTTTCCTTTTGAATATGTCAGGTCTTTCGCTATACAAACTACACTGTTCAACCGATCGCTACGAAAATTGGTACACTTATTAATCAGGACAAAATGTAGTTAGCATTGTACTTTTTAGTTCAATCAGATAATTTGTTCAAAAGGTAATAAATAAAAACCTCATTTTAACTTTAAAATTATTCAAAAAAATAAGTTAAGGTCCCCCACCACCACCAAAATAAATCGTGTTTTTTTTTTTTTTTTTTTCTTTTTTTTCGATAAAAAGAAAGAAAAAAGAAAGAATTTGCACGCGAATAATAAATATATTTCTTTTATGTCGAAAAAATGAATGCGTACTTTTTTTTTTTTTTTTTTTTTTAATATAATTGAGGGGCAAGACATTTGTTGTACCATCTTTTCCCTTTTATGCATTTAACTGTACGTTTAAATGGTTGTTGCATTGCATTCAGCAGTCTCTGTTCACTCTATTGTATGCATGAAATCAGTCAGTTAAATTTTCAGGATTTTCTATTAAACAAAAATCCCGTTTATGTCGTTGATAATATGGAATAAAACGTAACTAATATTTTCAGTATATCAAACTTTTATTCTATTCCTTTTTTTTTTTTTCTTTAGATTAGTATAAATTTCAATATTCTTTCTTTATCACACTAATAATTATTAAATTATTATTTATATTCGATTCAAGACTTTAATTCTTGAAATCTGTATATACTTTTCTAACTATTTTTAAGCAGTGTTGCCAGATCTGGCGGTTTTTTTATTCAGTAATCACTAATATTTTTGAGAAGTGATATTTGATATACATAATAGACTATCAATCTTCGAAGTGATTAGGCAAACGTTACAATTAAAAATTATTGGTGATTACTGAATAAAAAATCCGCCAGATCTGGCAACGCTGTTTTTAAGAGACAAAAGACATTATTTTACTGACAACTTGGTTATCATTTCGAATAGTGTATTTGAAAAAGAGACAAAAACTCTTAGTACAAATTTATACAGATGTTAGTTTCTTTTTCTATAAGTAACAATATCTAATCGGAGGTAACATCGTATTCATCAGCTGTTATATAGTTTAATCCATAAGAAGAAATAAATCGTTTAAATATGAATCATCTAAAATGCTTTCCGTGTTGGCAACTAGTAATTTACAACAGAATGTAATAATGTCACAGAATTGCCACACTGTCAATCATAAATTTTGAGACTTTACATGTTACATAAGTTAATTGCTAGGTAATTGTTGGTTGAAAAGTCTTTTGATATTCTTGAATTGAAAATGATTTTACATCAAAAAGACATTTAGGTGTATATGGAAATATTTTGGTAGAATAAATTAAGCATTATTTATTATTTTAACAAAAATTTTGTATGGATAAAATGTTTTGAAGTTGCGGTTGGTAATAAGATGACTAATAAGTTTTGTATTTAAATAACAGATTAACATAATACATGTATGAAAAACAATTAACAAAAAAAAAAAAAAAAAATTATGAATGAATGAGATTTTGCGAAAAAGTTGAACAAATGAATAAAAATGTCATGCTTCTAAGAAAAATAATCTAATAAATGAAGTGATGTAAGAAAATATGTTTCACTATATAGACCATTATTAGTTTTAAATTGTAAAGTTTAAATTTTCCAATCCGATGCATTATTATTTAATTATAATTTAAATAAATTTAATAAACTTAAAAATATTACTATATAAAAGCTTTTTGAAGTACACTATTTGTTAAGTGATATCTTTTAAGTCCTGTATTTTATGAATAAGTTTTAAATTTTGAATTTGAACTAAAGGAAATGCACAATGCCGGCATTGATAAACGAAAAATAATAAAATTAGTGTAAGGCACTGATTGAAATAACTCATATAACCAAAAATTAATAGACGATAAAACAGCTTTTTCAAGACGCACACATGTTAAATTCTATGCCAACCCTAACGTTCTAAACAATGTTGCTAAATTTAGGGACTCTTTTATTCAACTATCACCAGTAATTTTGAGGAATGATATTTGATATATAATGGACGAATAACCTACGAAGTAATTAGGAAACCGTTACAGTTAAATTTTAGTGATGGACATTGAATAAAAATGTCCCGAAATTCGGCAACATTGGCCAGAGGAGTGAAATTAAATAGGGCCGGCAAAGGGTCAATTTAACAATAATAACGTACATTATGTATACAAAAACTTTAGTTACAAATTAATTTAAAATATTCGGCATGACGTCACATGCTTCTCCTCTTTTATCATCCTTCTGCACTTAGCTATTGCCATTCTCTACAATACAAAAAAACGTTTAATTATTTTATTTATTTATTTATTTTTTAACTCTTTCTACGTCTCACAATAAATTTAACAAAAATAAATGTTTTGTTGAAAGGTATAAAGCAAAAAATTTATTTAAAGAATAAGATAAAATATATGTATACGAAAAAAGTTCTATAATTGACGGAAAGTAATAAAATACGTTTCACCACTTATAGAATTTTCTTTTTTTTTTTTTTCTTTTTCTTTTTCTTTTTTTTTTTTTTTTTTTCTTTTTTTTTGTGTGTGTGGGTGTGTGGGTGTGCGTGTGTAAAATTTAAATTATTTCTCCCCTGCATTAATATGTAAAGCTATTAAAAGTAAAATTTGTCAAATTTCAGAACTTTATCATTTCAAATTTTTTAAATGGGAGAATTGTTTAAACATCCAAAAAAGTGCAGTTTCGTTTAACATTCAAGCATAAAATAAATAAATAAATAAAAATAAGTAAACAAATCGTTTATATAAAATTTCTCGCACTTACATGTCACATAGGAAACTGCTATATTTGGAAGCATGAACAAATATTCGAATTTTCATCTCCTTTTTATACTTTAAATTATTCGAGTAAAAAATAAATAAAGGTTTTATTGTTTTTTTTTTTTTTTTTTTTTTTTTTTTTTTTTTGTTTTTTTTTTTACAATTTTTAATAAATTTGACCGTCGGGATTTTTCAACATAAGAAATAAAAATAAATGCCTTTTAAACTCGTGCAAAACTAAAATAACTTGTTTTTCTCGTTGTAAGGTATTTAGTAAATAAGAATTGTAAAATTGTCATATATCAATTCATAATAGAAATGCCTTTATTCAAAAGTATGAACAAACATTCAAATCTCGCATCAGATAAATTCTTCTAATTCGTTAAGCATAGGTTAATATTGCTCATTTTCCCTCATTTATCTTTCTCATTGGTTTCCATTAAAAGCAATACTATATTTATCGTAAAAAGCAATGCATTTGGCTGAAGGGCGGACCTGAAGAGAGATGAGATACCCATTTTTTAAGCTATCCTTTCCTACGCTTCGATTCATTTACATTATCGTAACTTTCTGAGTAATTTTATTGGTGTCTGTTTTTGTTTTAATGAAATGTTACGTTAATTTCCCTGGAATAGCACTATAATATACTTTTAGGCGAAATATTATCTTACTTTCTCATAATTTGAAATAATTTACGAAATTTTAAAGTACAATGTCCTGAAAATCTTCAATTCATAGTAACTTAGGAAAATTTAAAATAGTATGTTGATATTCAACAATGCTCATGCCAGTAGCATATATGATATTTTAAAACTAGTTGGACTTCTGTTCTGCA
This sequence comes from Salticus scenicus, assembly GCA_963930645.1. Lineage (NCBI taxonomy): Eukaryota > Metazoa > Arthropoda > Arachnida > Araneae > Salticidae > Salticus > Salticus scenicus. Next base: position 337,501,095 of record OZ005652.1, on the reverse strand, counting down.
AAAATAATCTTCATAATGCACGTTTATGGGAAATTTCGCCTTATTCCGTAGTATTAAGAAAGTCGTAAATTTTAAATAACTTACAGAGTTCTTAAACTCAAATGTTTAAAAGCAAATGGTTTTCTTGTCAGTATCATATTTTAAAACTGCTCCGACTTCTTTGCAATGACTTCTCTTTGAGATAATATCGACATAGATTAACAAATTAATACACTGACTAATTAACTAACGGACTGCCTCGAAACAGATACCCCATCGATTTTGTGAATTTTATATTCCTCAAAATTCAAAATGTGTCAAATCGTCAAGAAACCGAAGTTGAAAATTTTTATAAATTTCAAAGTTTTCCATGACTTATAATACGGCAGGAAACTAAAAACGAATCCAATTCACTTGAATTTTAATACATTTTACTTCGTACGCAATATATTAGTATTAGTAATAGTAATAGTAATAGTAGTAGTAGTAAAACCACAAAACTATTGTTTTCAATCAGACATTTCGATTCGTCATCATTTGCTGTATTTCGCCTTGAATATGTCAGAATGTTTTTACCCTCAGACAAGGAGTTAAAAAAATATTAAATTAAAATTGAGATAAAATCTATAAAAGAAATTTTAAGTAATGGATGCAGTAATCGTAGCTCAGGAATGCAGTTTCATATATTAAGGTAAAACACATTATTAATTTATTTATTTTTACCATTTTTGCATATTTAGACCAATTGTAAAATATTTTCCTCTTTCTCCCTCAAGTTAAAAAGAAATATTTAAAATAAAATTGAGGAAAATCGTGCGAAAGGAATCACCTTTAGTGAACTCCCACAGGCGAAATTTGAAATTTTGGCACCAAAGTAGCTGGGACGTTTCTCGCCGAAGTTTTTACTTACGCAATTGCGATAAGCATTTTAATTCATTACTAAAATGGTATGAATCAATGAACTGTGGTATAGAAATTAAAGTTTCTAGATTTAACGTGCACTGGTGCACGATCTTTGCATTGATCTTGGAAAAAAAACAAAATGCTTTAAATTTTATGAATGAAATACGGCACCAATTATGAAAATGACGGTTTTGTCTGTTTTATTATAATTGCCGAAACGCTAGTGGAGGCCTCTATGTGGAGACACAAAAAGTTTTCGGGTTCTGTCTGTGTGCCTGTCAGTCAGTCTGTCTGTATGTCTCGCGATAGCGGCCGAAAAAATCTTTCTGTTGACTTGCAATTCGGTAAAGATGTTCACTAATCACACAGAAATAGCTCTGTAGTTTTCGATGTGTATTCTATTTATAGTTCGTGTACAGGGATACACCAAAGTTTTTCTTTTCATTACGACCTAGGGACAGAATTTGTATGTCTTGCGATAGCAGCCACAAAAATCACTCGATTGACTTGTAATTTGGTACACATGTTCATTAACCACACAGAAATCGCTATATAGTATTGGGTGTGTATTCTATTTGTGGTTCGTATACAGGGGCACACCAAATTTTTTCTTATGATTACAGCCTATGGAGAGAATTTGTGTGTGCTGCAATAGCAAGCGTAGAAACCCTTGGATTGATTTGAAAATTGGTACACATGCTCAGGCGCTATACAGAAATAACTGTATAGATTTTGGTGCTTCCATTGTTTACGGATCGTGTACAGGGGCACACCAAAGGTTTTTTTTTATAATTACGGCCTACGGGAAGGATTTTATTTAAACTCATTTTACTATAGTTACACTGCATTCAAAAAATGAAATTAACATGCATTATTGAGATGCTTAAAAGTATGTTTCCTGTAGAAAATGTTGCTTAGACTTAAAATTAATATACAGGACCTCACAAAATAGTTTCGACAATGTCACGTAATCATCCAAATTATGTCAAATTTCAGATAATCATCCATGAGCTACATAGAATAAGTTGTATCTTTGTTATTCGTTTATGTAAGGTTTATGGTTCGTTGGCAAAGGCCCAGAAAAGAATTTCGTAACATTAGAGCTTATGGTCATATTTTCATCAAGCTCATTTTAACGCGTTTATGCTACGTTCAACAAAATAGAATTAATATACATTATTAAGATGCTTGTAAGCATGTTTTCTCTAGAAATAAGGTATGCATAGACAAAATATTTTATTTAGAATACCACACGAAAGGTTCCAATGACATTCTATAATCATCCAGTGATGTCAAATTTGGATTAATATTAATGAGTTCCAATGAATTAGTTTATACTTTTTATTAGTGTGTTTAATTACTGTGGCTCGTGCACAGGGACACTTAAAAGAAATTTCTACCATTACGGTCTACAGACTGTAATTCTTATAAGAGCATTTTAACATGATTACCCATTAAACTTAATTAAATAAACAAACATTAATGAAATTTGAAAAAGCAAGGTATCTTCGAAAAATGGTCAGCATAGAATAGGTAATTAGTTTATAGGAATATACAAAATAATTCCGATAATTTAAGCAATCATTTTGCATGAAATTCGATACAAGTGTTTATGGGTTAAAGGAATTAACACAAGGCTATGAGTTACAATGAAATATATATATATACACGCATATACAGATAGCTATAAACAGACATTTGAGGGAGGCGGTAGCCCCTCTCATAATCATATCTATTTATGTAGTGAGTTAATCATATATATAATTATTTTAAATAGTATATAATAAGTAACAATGGTTTGCTGATACAAATGGAATGATACAAATAGAATGTTGAGGCTCCTGATCTGCAGATCCACTAATTGTTATTATTTCCGAAACACCAGTGCAGACCTCCATGCGGAGACTCAAAATGTTTTTGGGTTCTGTCTGTCTGCCAGTCTGCCTGTATGTCTCACGACAGCGGCCGCAAAAAACCCTCTGTTGACTTGCTGTTCGGTTCACAAGTTCATTAATCACACAGAAATTGGCTGTATATTTTTGAGTGTGTATTCTGTTTGTATTTCGTGTACAGGGACACACCAAAGTTTTTCTTATCATTACGACCGATGGTCAGAATTTGTATGTCTCGCGATAGCGACCGCAAAAATCAATGTACTGACTTGCAATTTGGTGCACATGTTCATTAACCGCACAGAAATAGCTGAATAGTTTTGGGTGTGTATTCTACTTGTAGTTCGTGTACAGGTGCACACCAAAGTTTTTTTTATTATTACGGCCTATGGACAGAATTTGTGTGTGTCACAATAGCAAGCGCAAAAACCCCTGGATTGACTTGAAACTTGGTACAGATGTTCAGGCGCTATACAGAAATAGCTGCATAGATTGTGGAAACTATATTGTTTATGGATTGTGTACAGGGACACACCAAAAGTTTTTTTTATCATTACAGCCTATAAGACGGATATTATTTAAACTCATTTTAACATAGTTACACTGCATTCAAGAAAATGAACTTATTGAGATGTTTAAAAGCATGCTTCCTGTAGAAAATGTTTTTTAGGCTTAAAATGAATGTACAGAATCTCACAAAAGTGTACTCACGTAATCAGCGAAATTATGTCAAATTTCCGATAATCATTCTTGAGCTACATATAATAAGTTGTATATTTTTTTATTGGCTTATATAATATTTATGGCTCGTTGGCAGAAACGCAAAAAAGAATTTCGTGACATTAGAGCCTATGGCCAGATTTTCATCAAGATCATTTTAAAGCGTTTATTCTGCGTTTAACAAAATAGAATTAACATATATTATTAAGATGATTGAAAGCATATTTCCTCTAGAAAAAAGATATGTATATTCTAAATAATTTATTTAGAAGACCACACAAAACAATTCCGATGACATTCTGTAATCATCCAGACATATCAAATTTGGTTCAATATTAATGAGTTCCAATGAATTAGTTTATAATTTTATTAGTGTGTATAACTAGTGTGGCTCGTGTACAGGGACACACAAAAGAATTTTCTACCATTACGGTCTATACACGTTATTTCTTATAAGTGCATTTTAACATGATTACACTCCATCAAACTTAATTAAATTAACATTAATAGAATGTTAAAAAGCATGGTATCTTTGAAAAATGGTCTCCGTAGAATAGGTAATTAGGTTAGGGGCTACACAAAATAATTCCGATAATTTAAGCAATCATTTTGCATGAAATTCAGTACAAGTGTTTATGAGTTACAAGGAAATATAATATATATATACATACAGATAGGTATAATCAGACGGATACTACGGGGATGTTGAGGGGACGGTAGCCCCCTTCCTAATCATATATCATTATGAAGTGAGTTAATAATATGTATAACTATTTTAAATACTATAATATGTAAAAATGATTTGTTGAGTAATGATTGAGACAAATAGGACGTTGAGCCTATGATCTGCAGATCCATTAGCTATCATTATTATTTTTGTTGTTGTTGTTGTTTCCTAATGATGTGATATTACACGTAAATGGTCGGTTAAACTAAGGGGGGGGGGGGGGCAATGAAAACTTTCGGGGATAGAAAAGTTTCAAATGTATAGTTCAGTGCTTATATGATTTCTAGATGATCATTGTATTTTTGAGAGTCGTATATCTCGACTTTTTTTCAGGGTACTCTCAAAATAAAAAAATTTCCGCTTTTCACTTTTTTTTTCTACCACTGTTTTCACTCAGAAACACTTCATCGTATTTACATTGTAATGTGTCGTGATTAAATTGGATAGAGATTATCGTGTAAAAGGAGTAATACCAAAAAAAAGGCGTAAATTACCCCTCACTGTAAGTGTCCTAAAAAAGTCAGTATGTACGATCGCTGCATTTTCTGAGGTGTCTAACGAGAGAAAGAAAGTGTTCAAAAGTTAACTGAAAAACTGACAGAACAAAAATGTATGCTCACTCATCTATCATTGACTCTGTCATAATCCGTAATATAATTAAGTATGGCTCTGGATCATCCTTAGGGGTGAGTTCCAGACCGTCGCCAATCGCCCATTGCGCCGCACTAGTAAGACGTTAAAGCCAACAACCGTATAATTAATGCACTTGATTCGGATATCAACTTCCGTTTGATGTAAATTGTTTGCAAACTCAATGTGTGACGAATAACGAAGGGTACACAAATAGATTTTATCAGCGTTAAAAATTTTCACTAGAATTGTTAACCGGTAACACAAATTATCTTTATGCACTGGTGGTCATGAAAATTGTTACACTAAAAAGGCTTTTCATTATACATATGAATTTGGAATGGCATACAGAATATGCTGTGAAATGCAAATGAATAGTTTTTCAACACAGAATCAAAAGCAGGCGACGATCAATAGCGGACCTACAACTCTCGAGGCCTGGGGTGAAAAATCTCTTTGGGGGCTCCCTAATTGGGGTTTCTCGTATATTGAGGTCCTCTTGCATTTCTTCACTTAATTTTATTACTATAAAAAGGAAATAAAGTAAATTTTAAGATTAATTCAGAAACTAAAACCAACAAGAAGGCCAGGGGCACGGGCCTTGGACTTGCTTGCCTTGCCTTAGTCAAGATTTGCATAAATGAGTTTTTTTAATTTTGAAGTTCATGATCATTATGATCATGAAGTTCATGATCTCTATGATCACATTTTGTACATTAAGTTTTTTAGACAGGAACCTGCAGCTTAAAGGGAGAATGCAGGGAATGTTTCATGTTAAAATAATGGCATGACAACTTCACCAGATATATATACTCAAAGATTAATTTTTTCATAGGCCTCTCCGCTCTCCCCCCCCCCTCTTGATACACCACAGGCAACGATAGCGACACCTACAATGTTTATAAAAATTAAAAATGGGATTATACAGCAGGTTTCTCATACAGAAATTATATTTGAATGTTGTTGTTTGATAAGAAAAAAAAATGTTACGCCTGGAGTAAGAAGGAGAGATGGTAATCGGCAAGTGCCTGACTTAGATCAACATCGAATTGTAGCCATCCGGTATTGTAGTTTATCGTACTCGTTTTAATCAAAACTCTCTGACTGTCATCAGAATATGGAATTGATGGTTTTAGGACACAGTGCAGGACTCTGTGGATCCCTGTTACTAATAGCAAAGATGTCATGTTATCCGCAAGCCTTTAACAGAAAGATTACTGTGATGCTGCATTACAGACAGTAGTGCCTCTTATGGTAGCATCGGCAACGAATCTGGACGCCAGAATAGCAAGGTGTAGTCCTTTCAGACAAATAATAGTTCTGTTTACAGCATTAAGATGGCCACATCCGTATTTGGCAACATCGTGGAGAACACACACTTCCAGCTTGTATTCGACATCATCATACTGGCCCATCACCTGGAGTTATGGTATGGGGTGCACCTGGATACGTCTCGATCATCTCTTGTTCGCATTGCCAACACTCATAATAGCACCGTTATATCTCTGATGTATTGAGACCCGAGGTTCTGTTCTGTCTTCGAGGCTTCCGTAACGCTACATTACATCAAGACAGCACACGATCGCATGCTCCCTGTACTGTTAGGATCTTCCTTGATACAAAAAGCGTCTGATAGTTCTTGACCAGTAAATTCTGAAGATCTCTCGCCAAATGAAAATATCTGGTCACTGGTTGCCGAGGGACTGGAACGCCATGACTCTCCATTTAATAGGTCTATGAATTGTGGCATCGTGTCGAATGCTGTACCCGCACATGCTACTCATTCTCTATTCGACTCCATGAACAGACGAGGATAAAGGATAAATGATGTTATTCATGCCAGAGGTGGTGGTTCTGGGCACTGATTTCTCAGGATCTATATTTTCAAATTTTCTGAAAAATTAATCACTTGTTTTTTCCACTATAAAGTATGTGTCCAACACACATCATTCTGCTATTTATATTTTTTTCTGGCGCAGAAATTTAGTGTTCAGCAATGTATTTTGCCCATCTGATGAATAAATAGGTGGTGATTTACCGATAACATATATAAGGTTCGAATTCCAGTTCAGACATGGATGTTCGTAGTGATTCGGACTCCACTTTAAACTACAGATATATGTCTGGTTAGCCTAGTGTGTAAAAAATAACGAAGCGACTAACTAAACCAAAATCATTCGTATTTCTGTCCTTCTAAGGGCTTTAAGTATTAAGATCAACGCAATATAGCCCATATTCGTCGGTGTCGGGAATAGTTTTTTTTTTTTTTTTTTTTTTTTTTTTAATATGAATCCTTTCGTTCATATGCAATTAATAATGTGACCCAATTTTGTACCATTTTATTTCTTAATATAAAATCATATATTTTTATGATGTTTGATTTATATGGCCAGAGTGCACTTGAAAAAATTGTTCAAAACGTTTAAAAATAAAAATAAAAATCTGGCTTCACAATACTTTTTGTACATTTTCAGTGTATGAAAATGCAACAAAAAATCAATTTTCTTAAAAATCGGCAAATTATTTTTTAATATGTATATATATATATATATATATATATATATATATATATATATTTTTTTTTTTTTTTTTTTTTTTTTTTTTTTTCAAAAATTATGAGCAAAGGAATTTTGCTTGTTACACAAGTTATATTTAAATTTTCTGAAGAAAAATAAATGCTTAATCACATAATTCATAAAAATAAAAATATCTCTGCAAACTGCATTTTGTGTAACATTTAAGTGGATTTCTTCAAAAAAAATTAAATATGCATTATTTGAATTCGTTAATAAAGAATGTATTACATTAAGATAAACCTTCATTAAAAGAATAATCTGATGGTTAGAAAATAAAATTAAGTTTAGATGATGCATAATAACATTTTGATTAAATGGATTTCTTCATTTTTAATGTATAAGCACTTCATTTTTGATTTGAGGAAATGACTTCAAACACTAATTTAGAAAAATAAAACCTTTTGATTAGAGTACCGATTTTAAAATAAATTGCATTATTATTAATTTAAATATTTTCAGGTAAATCTGTCCAAATTCGACGAACTAATTTCCTCTTTTATTTTGTAATTCTTCGTAACGATTCTTGGATTTCGTAATGATGATAATGTTTTAAAAAAGTAATAAATAATATTTTATTTACTTTCTACAATATTTAAAATAATTGTATTAAATATTAGATATTTGATTTTTCAGATAATAAAATTGTTGTTTCCAAACAAAAGCAAAAAATAATGCATTTTACAAGTAAATTTATGCAAGCAATATAAAAAATCTGGAGTGACCCCACTCGACCTTCCGAAAATTGAGTAATTAACAGTCTTGTAGATAAAGTAAAGAAAGAGGAGTTGTTGAACAAACAAAAGAGAGAAAACCATAACAGAGTGTTTGGGTATTTTTCTCCATATATTACACGATGTTTTATTTAACACTACTGAACTTTGAGCCCATAGATCATACTGATAAAGAATTTTTCGTTGTGTCCCTGTAAAAACCTACAAATGCTAGATTCACCAAAATTCTTATAGTTAGTTCAACAGTGATTTATAATATTCATATAAATTTTCAGCTTAATTGAATAAGGCGTTTAGATGCTATCGCACTTTTAAAAATTTGGTCCCATAGGCCATAATGATAAAGAATTTTTCTTTGTGTCCCTGTAAAAAATCTGTAAGTGATAGGTTCACCAAAATCTATACAGTTGGTGCAACTGTGGCCTATAACATGTGTACAAATTTTTTGCTCAGATTAATGAGGCGTTTAGACGCTATCACACTTTTAAAAATTTGGCCCCATAGGCTATAATTATAAAGAATTTTTCCTGGTGCCCCTGTAGAAGAACTATAAGTGCTAGATTCACCAAAATCAATAGGGTTCGTACTATGGTGACTTACAATAGACGTGCAAAATTTCAGCTCATTCGAACAAAGCGTTTAGACACTAACATGTTCACTGACATACATGCACACTTACATACACACATACATACACACACACACATACATATATCATCGCAAAAATAGTGAAAACGGACTCAGGGGACCTCGAAACGTATAGAAACATCGAAATCTCAAATTCGGATTTTTGACATGATTACAATACTTTCCTCACTATAGTGTTCGGAAAGTAAAAATGTATAAAATATGGCATTTCTTGTTGTCTCTCATTCTTTCTGTCATCGAGCCATTTTTGTGCTATGTTTTGACTCAAGGGTCATCCCTATGAAAATGAGTGACCATGGGTAACCATGAGTGACCATGCGTGACCCCTGGGTGATCAGTGAGTGACCCATAAGTAACTCAATATATCAAAAAATTTTACAGTATTTGAAGGATTTCAAAACCTTCGCGTCCTGCTTTATTTCGGTTTTAAATTTTAATTTCGGTTTTTTGGTTTTAATTTCAGTTTTTTTATTTTTAATTTAAAAAATAATATAAAAAAAGATTATCAATGAATGCTTTTTAACTTTTAATTGGTTTGAGTACAGAAAATTTTGCCTTATTTACTACTTTTTAGGGCGCCGATAAAAAAGCATTCTTTTTAAAAGATTTTTTTTTTTTTTTTACAGAGTTTATAATGGTAGAAACTATTTCTGTTGTCATTGATATTTTATTTTTGAATATCATGATAACGATACTGATATTTTCTTGTTAAATGATCTGCAAAATACTAATCATAAAAATAATTTCATTAAAAATAAAAGATTCCCTCTTTTTTCTAAAAATATCTACTGTTCTTCTACTTTTTTTACGCAAAGAGTTTCTTTTGTTACGGAAAAAGAGCTTTTTTGAGTTTCAACAGATTCTCATTTTTTTTTTCCATCAAAATACACGAGTAACACCGTTGGAAAGTGTTTATAATTCATGTCAACCTCATTATTCTTCTTTCCCGCTTAAAATAACGAGTCGTTTACAATCGTAATTGTCCAGCACTATCGTTATCTAATTATAACTTCGTTAAATTTATTTACGCATATTTTCGCTGCATTTCACTTCTCACTCACTCACTCACGCACGCACGCACTCAGAGCAAACGATTTTATGTATAAGGTATTATATAAGGAGGGCTTTATACAAATCATGTTCTTAGACTGTCTAATTAACATGATTTGACAAGGATTTATTTAACAACACAGTATTAAGTGTACTTTTTTCACATATGAATTATTGCTAGCGCTCGAATAATTTTGCTGCTGACTGTATAGATTTTTAGCTGTTCAAGCTTAAAATAATTCAGATATAAATCAATAAATGAAAGTTATATGATGGACATATACAGATGCTCTGTGGTTATAATTAAATTCTCCTAATAAATACCACCTTGCATTTAAAACAAGTAAGCGAATAGACACAAGAATTTCGTGTATGGAGCCGTATGCTAGATGCGTTCAAGAAATTTAAATAAAAACATAACGATAAAAAAATCTCAACATGTGAATCTTTGTATGGTAAACCAACCTATTTAACGAAACACATTATCAACATGGAATACAAAACCGTTTTGAAAATTTACTGATTAGTTTCTGATACCGAGGGAGTCATATCTTTGTTAATTTTACATGTAAAATGCACTTCCATGTAAAATGCAACTCAGTGGATATTTTTTTAACTATTTTGTTTTTTAATTCAACAAGCATCTAATACATAATATAACAATATCTTCTCATATATCAAATTTAAATACAATCTACGCAAGCATTGCAATTTCAGGACGTTATTTATTAAGAAAAATTTATTATAACCACTTTGTTTGTCGATATATTTAAATTTCTTTACAGTATGACTTGTCATGGAAATTTTAATGCTAACTGTATATCGTCAAACTCAATAATCTTCCTTTTAATTTATTATGAACTAGTTGATCTTCGGCCAAATATGCGGGTAGTTATTTGCAAAGAAACTTATTTCGAAATTTATTACTCACCTCCTGTTTAGTTCTCATGTCATTTTCTGCCATTAAAAATTAGTTTAAATTATATTCTTAAAATAATTTTATCTTTTACATAGTGGCAGCTACATCATGTCTTAAAGTTTAAAAGATTTCAAAATGTAACATTTCAATTTTTTAAATTACAACAAAATCGGTTAAATAATTTTTGAAGCTGCTGTCAATTTAATTAAATAGTACATACTATTAATAAAATAATGAAAAGGAACGTAATAAAACCAAATCTTATGAATTAAAAAAAAAAAAAAAACTCATATAAGAAAAAATCGGTACAAAAGTATCCGAACACTAGAAAAAATTTCTATATAAAAAGAGTACACTTAATACAGTTTTGTTAAATAAATCCTTGTCGAATCCTGTTTTTAGACTGGCTAAGGACAGGATTCGACAAGGATTCATTTAACAAAACTGTATTAAGTGTACTTTTTTTACATAGAAATTTTTGCTAGTGTTCGGAGACTTTTGTTACCGACTATACATTTAAAAGTTTACGGCTCCCATGATAAACGCCAATTATTATTGTTAACCGTATGCGCATTTAAAAGGAAACGCACATACCTATTTAAATATAAAACACACACATACACATTTTAATCACTTCTGTTTAGTATACTGCTTAGCTCTTTTTCTTTTCATTTTTTCTTTTTTCCGATAACTCTCCAAAACTTGTTGATCACGTTCTTATTGGTTAAGGCTCCTATATATACGAGCTGGCGCATCAGGCATTTTGTTGCCTTAGTGCTGCCACGTGTACCCAGCGTGTTTCTCTGATAAACAAACGACAAACATTTTTTTTATCGTCTTACGTTACTTTAAAGTAACTTGTTTTATTATATTTCATAATTTTAGCTAAGTAAACGATGATATGGAAGTTTGTTTAGCGATAAACTGCTATAATCATTCAAGAAGTGAATATAAAGTGTTCGCAAACTGTGTACTTGAGTTTGGCGACATTTTGTGAAAGAGACAGAAACCGCCCTAACAACACATCTTACCCCAGTTCATCCATAGGATATCCTCAGAATAAAATGACATCCTGAGAATGTACTGTGAAAAAAAAAATGTGTTTTTAGGAATATTATTGTTGCTTATTGCTCTTATCTTGACCGGATTAGCTTCAGATCAAGATTTCTTAAAATCATTAGGGAAGCGATAAGGACGCCAAGCGGAATGCTGTCCTCTTCGAAGGCAAAAAAATGGCGGTGATGCGCCGACCTATTATTTTATTTAGGTGTTCTGTTATTGGTCACTTCATTACTTGCGCTATGAACTGTTGCAACTTCCAGAATCAAGATGTTGTGTCAAATTGGGGAATTTTGAAAAACGCATTCCTTGGTGGACTAAACTACATTTTTACCAGAAGACTAGACCATCATACAATTTCATTTAATGACAGTGAAGCATCGATAATCCGGAAACCTGTAATCTGACAGCACCTGTATACCGGTGCTGGTGATTTTTGTTTCCTTCCCCTCCAGTTAATCGTAGTACACAACGGGTGAATCGCAAGTGACCTCAGAACAGCATTCAAGACAACGTTTATGGATTGTCAGTAAATTTTATCGATTTTTATTTAATTTTACTGATTTAAGGACTGATGTGGATTTTTTACGGGTTAGTCAAAGTGTTCGCAAAAATTCTGAAGAAGAACAATGTTTTTTTTTTTTTTTTTTTTTTTTTAATCTTGCAATTGCAAATCCAAAAGTTATTGTAAGAGACATCGTTCTTGCTCCTGATCCCACTGCCGAAAGCCAAAATAAACATGAACGCGAGAAATCTGTTTCTGCCTTTAACACCTTCCCTATGCAACAACAGATGAAGAATTACTTTTGTTGGTACAAAAGATAAATGAAAATGATGGGGAAAAATCGAGCAGTTTTAAGACGTACCTTGAAAAACATTATTTCATCATTGATAACATAGGCCTGTAAAATTCGTGTCATGAAAAAGTGTTTGCAATGTAATGACTGATTTTTATATTATTTGGTGTGCTGATTTCAAATATGGTATCCATTTTTCTTAATCACGTACGAATTTTACCACAATGGGCTTAAATATGTGGGCAAGAAAACCTATTTTACATATTCTGGTGAAAAGCTTTTGAAAATGTTTTTAAGTGTGTTATTTACATGTCGATTAATATATCAAACAATTATATTGGAAATGATTTGCTAAATACGTATTGATTTTATGTTAATTGGAAATTATATTAATTATAACAGTTTGGTATTTAATCTATTGTATGCAGTACGGAGGACTTCTTTGTGTAGAATCCAACAGTACACTGTAAAAAATATGTCCTATTTACTGCCAGAAATTCTCTGTAATTTGAGAAAATACGTTCTGACAACGTAATTTTTCCGTAAATTACACGTATTTTCTCAAAGAGAATTTCTGGCAACAAATAGGACATATTTTTTACAGTGTAATTAGCCATCATACTGACGTTCCATCCACCTTGGTATCTACGATCCATTTCGTTTTAATTTCAATTTTTGGAAAAACTGGTATATCATGGAATTTTTTGACTATTTTTCCTGAAAGCTGCATCCAATAATCTATCAGTATCAGCTATTGGTTTCTGATCACTTTTTTTTTAATTGCAGGCCTGTGTAATTAACTGATGAATGTGCATTTATTAATCCATCAAATGTAAACCGAAAAAATAAAAAAAGCAAATGAAACTGACTAACATAATTGACAGAGTAGCCCTTTGTAAATTCCTGATCTTATTTGTTATTAAACTAGTTTTAATTTGAATTTTTGTTATAATTATCTGACAAAAAGTTAACGATCAGTATTGCTGTTTTCTAATTGTTATTTTAAAATGTTTAACTTTTATCAAAAGTTTAAGTATTTACTTTTTCGTGGTAGAGGTTTACATAATTTTTTTAAAACTATTTTTTAAGAAATATTTCTTTGGATGCAGTGACTGCTCGATGATTTCCATACATTTTCCGAACACCTGTAATTCGGAAAAATCGGTAACTCGGGAACGTCTATTTCCCACCGATGCCGGATTATCGATGCTTCACTGTATTAAATTAATGGAAAAAATATACATAATCTTGAATTTCCTTAATTAGGAACGAAATTATGAAACGACATTTAAATGAAAGTAAAACTATGAACAAAATTACACACTTAAAGCAAAAAATGAAATCTCGACGACGAGTTTACATAAAATATATTTTTATTTATTTTCTTTTAAATAGGATCTTTTCTTATTATTTTAAACCAAGGATAATGTTTTATTTTCTATTTCGCAATATATTGTTGCAAATGCAGTGTAATTTATTTTGTTAAAAAACACTATTTCATTATTTTACTCCTTTTGAACCCTGATAAAATTTTACTTTCTTAATTCAATAAATTGTTTCAGCAATGACATCACTTTCAAGTGTTATCCCCATGAAACTTCGGTTTTTATTATTAAGATGCTATTTTAAAAAAGACTAGTATTCTATGGCTATCAGAAAAAAAAATTGTACAAATTCTGTTCTGTTTCTTTTTCTTGAGACCCTATATTATGAGAGAAACATTAGCGTGCCGGCTTTTCTACGAAATCCGCCACGTAAGTGCCAGTTGCAAAAAGTAAAAGTGATTTCGAGGAAATGACAATAAAAATTAATGAAGAATATGAAAAATGGGGACTATACATGAACTTCAATAAGACCAAATACCTATGTATAGGAGGAGACGAGACGGACCTAAGTCTAACTAATAACATCAAAATTAAAAGTTGTGATCATTATAGATACCTTGGTGTAGACGATAATAGAGAAGGAAGAGACTCACAGAAAATTAAGAATAGAATCTGTCAAGGAAAAATAGCGGTAAAACTATTAAATTCGATTTGGTGGAGTGAGGAGTTATCTAGGACGAGAAAGTATAATATATACAACTCCATTGTAAAAAGCATATTGTTGTATGGAGCAGAGGGATGGACAATTATGGAGACGAAAAAAAAGAAATTGTCTGCTGTTGAAATGGATGCCTTGAGAAGATCATGTAGGATATCAAGAATGGAGAGAGTGAGAAATGAGAGAATCAGAGAAATTATGAAAATAAAGGAAACCATATTAGATGAGGTTCAAAAAAAGTAATTAATCTGGTTTATTTATATTAAAAAAATGAGCGAGGAAATATTACCTAAAATCGCTTTTAACTATATACCAAATCAAAAAAGAAAACGAGGAAGACCAAGAAAGACTTGGATGGATAACGTAAAAAAAGGCGATGGGGATAAGGGTCTGGAAGAAGAGTGGACCCATGACCTGAAGACCTGGCACAGACTTGCGAATTCTGTCGGAAGGCAACATCCGATGCCATGAACCGAACATACATGCATACAAGTGCCAGTTGCTCTGCTCCATTGCTTGCCATTATGCTGAGCAAGATTTCTTATTATTCTGTGTCATATTTGCAGCAGAATTTACTATGAATTACACTACTTTATCAGCAGTTGAATTTCTGTTTTGAAAATCTTCTGAAAGGTAAAATGTTTTAATTATTTTGTAATATATATTAAAAACTTAAGCTTTTGTTATTTTGCATGCTATGTTTTAATATTTTTTAATGCATTTTATTATTATTATTATTATTATTACTATTATTATTTTTTTTTCTTTTCATTTATCTAATTGATTATTTTACAAGTGAATCGGTCATTTGAGAAACACCTCATATCCAAAAAAGTAAACTTTCGGGAAATCAAAAAAAACCCCAGCTGGTCCATAATTTAACATCATATATTTTTTGAATATTTTTATATGTTTCTACAGGGGTTTGGTAAGCTAATTCTACCAAAATAAAATTTTATTATTTTTATTTTGATATTTAAAAAAATTATAAACGTTGTTGGAGATGTGTTGTTTCTCAAATGACTGACTAAACGATATGTTATCAGGTATGAAATAAAAGGTAAAACAATTCAAATTATTAATAAAAGTCAGTATTTCATTTTTCAAATAATATATACACATTTTCCAAACATTGTTTCTTAAAATAGTTCAATGTCATCCATATCAATAGTTGGCCAGTCATAAATTTTTGAATACAATTCACCAACAATGTCTGCAGGTATATAGGCTTCGATTTTCTTGAGGTCATTGATTTTGTTAATATTGATAGGTACCACATTTTTGCGGGAAAGCACTGATTTTTGGAAGCACTGGTAAACCAGTTCCCGGTTTTTTCAAGTCAAAAGTTTGTTCATTGAGTCCACCAATAAAGTTTTTTACTTTAACTTGGCCTACATGTTTATTAGAGTAATGAAACTCCATAAAAGTTGAAATGTTGAATTTTATTTTGTTTTCCTTTGGGATGTTCCTTGCTTGAGTCTCCATAGATATTACAATTTTTTTATAAAATTGACCACACCATGATTTAAAATCCTTTACTTTTCCACTTTCTACTATTTCCACCAGAAACTTGTCCTGAATAGCAGCAGAGTGCAACATAAGTTCAGGATACTGTTTTACTGTGTAAATCCTGTCAGTTGTTTTAATTTTTCGTTTGATTACACTAAAGTCGTGGTACACATGGAAGGAGATGAGGTGTTTCTCAAAAGAATGGATATTTTCAAAGGATATTCCACCATGGTTACTAAGTGGAGATGAATTGTTTTATGCGTATTGGATTTGTCTAGCCTTCCCCAACAATTTAATATGTCTAACTCAATTTTGGCCAAAAGTGGACATGAGGTGTTTCTCAAATGACTGATTCAAGTAAAGTAAAATTTTCTTGACACTAAATGTGAAAATTTGGCAACTATTTTCCTAATATATTTTAAAACACATATTTAAAATAATATTAGAAAAATATTTTGTAATTAAATAACAGTATGCAAAATGTATTCGTTTTTTAAAATATATAGATAAAAATAATGAAAATAAGTTATGCATAATTTACTAGTATATAAAATATAAATAAATTTCTTTTAAAATAATATTTTGCATAATAGATTTTATAAATAATATATTTTTTTTTTTTTTTAACTATGAAAAATTTATTATTTTTCTTTACATAATATTTTTACAAAAGGAAAAATAGACAAAATCGATTAAATAATCAGACGTAAATGAAATAAATAAAAACATATTTTTTAATTTTAGTAAATATTAGTTAATATTGTTACAAATCTATATATTAATTTGAGACATGTTTTTGTCTGTCTCCACTATATTAAGAGAACTACTTGGTGTAAAAATTTGGTTGAGGTGTCTAAAAAAAGGTCTTGGTCTGTAGATGTGCTATGAGAAGAGAAAAATATAAAAAAAAGTTGAACGTTTCCCCCGCCCCCAGGTTAAAAACACGTTTACGAGCTTAACTAAGCTTCAAATTACTTCACGGTGAAGAAATTGTACATATGGGGACTAGAGTCGAATACTAAAAAATCACTTTCTGCGAATTTGGAATTTTCGATTTAAAGGGGGGAAAAGGGGAAAAGAAGATTTGGAGGAGGGGGAAGGGGGGAAATTAGTTTGAGAGGGAAATCCGTTCTAGACCCACGCATGTAGCACTTCATTTTAAAGGTCTTGAAATTTCATGTCGACTGGGGATGTTTGCATACAATATGCATGCGCCCCCTGGCGGTGGAAAGTGCAACTAAAGGATTTTCCATCTGACACCACCATGTGACACCTTATTTAAAAGGTCTTGGAAATCCAAGGCGATTGGTGATAGAGGTCTTGAAATTTCATGTTGATTGGGGATGTTTGTATACAATATAGTGCGCCCCCTGGTGGTGAAAAATGGAACTAGACGATTTTGTAGTAGACCCTATCATGTTATATCTTATTTTAAAGGTCTTGGTTTTTCCTTACCGTTGGTGTTGTTCGTATAGAACACGCTGTGCCCCATGGCGCTGGAAAGGGCAACTAAAGGATTTTGCAGTTGACACCACCAGTGACACCTTATTTGAAAATTCTTGGAAATTCAAGGCGATTGGTGATGTTCGTATACAACATACTGCACCCCTTGGCGGAGGAAAGAGGAATTTGCAACGCGTGTGTAGCACGCATGCCTGCTATATAGTGCAGCAGTCACAGGCAGAGGTAACACGAGTCAGAGGTTCGCTCGGTTCAAGGTTAATTTTTGAGAAATTTTTCATGTTATTAGCGGTCTGTATATACGCTGCCGCAGGCACCGGGTCACGAGCCCGAATTCCGTTCTGTTTGAGGTTTTTTTTTTTTTTTTTTTTTTTGGTTACAGATGTTTTTTTTTTTTTTTTTTTTTTTTTTTTTTTGTGATGTTTTCATTTAAAAATAAAAATTCAAACAAAATCGAGTTAAAGATATAAAACCATACAAATTTAAGGTTCATTTAAGGTTATTATCATGGGCCCGGTCATTGCCGGGAGGGTTCGTTTGGTTCCAGGTTAATTTTTTGGATTTTTTTTATGTTATTAGCGGACCGCGTATGTGCACCGGGGTCACAAGGCAGAGTTTCGTTCGGTTCGAGGTAATTTATTTTTTTTTGTTACAGCTAATTATTTTTTGCGTGATGCTTTCATTTAAGAATAGAAATTCAAACTAAATCGAGTTAAAGGTATAAAATCATACAAATTTAAGGTTCATTTAAGGTATCATGGGCCCGGGCAACACCTGGCGGGTTTGTTTGGTACCAGGTTAATTTTGGGGACTATTTTTATGTTATTAGCGGCCGGTGTATGCGCTGCCGCAGGCACCGGGGTCACAAGGCTGAGTTTCGTTAGGTTCGAGGTATTTTTTTTTTTTTTTTTTTTTTTTTTTTTTGTTACAGCTGATTATTTTTTTCGTGATGCTTTCATTTAAAAACAGAAATTCAAACTAAATCGAGTTAAAGGTATAAAATCATACAAATTTAAGATTCATTTAAGGTATCATGGGTCCGGGCAACAGCGAGCGGGTTCGTTGAGTTCCATGTTAATTTTTGGGAATATTTTTATGTTATTAGCGGCCGGCGTATGCGCTACCGAAGGCACCAAGGTCACAAGGCAGAGTTTCGTTCGATTCGAGGTAATTTTTTTGGTTACAGCTGATTATTTTTTCACGATGCTTTTATTTAGAAATAGAAATTCAAACAAAATCGAGTTAAAGATGTAAAACCATACAAATTTAAGGTTCATTTAAGGTTATTACCATGGGCCCGGGAAACGCCGGACGGGTCAGCTAACATGTAGTCTTAGTATTAAACGAAATAGAAAATGAAAGATAGGAACTGTTTATTTGGAGTCAGTTTGACGTCACATTGACTGTACTTTATTGAAAGTGATTTCATATATAGTATTTCTATTTATAAGCATTTTTCTGACTTTCTTTTTTTTTTTTAGTGAAATGTCGTAAATTATATTAGATGTTTTAACTTGAAATACATTTAAATAATGATGCGATGTTTTTTGAAACATTACGGTCAATAAAATGATCATCGAATTCGACGGGTTCCAGCTAGTTATTATTAATTTAATTTTCATTTTCATTTACTGGTTAATATTTGTACAAAAATAAATAAATAAATAATTACGTGTTTGTTAATAATAATGCATAATTGAAATAAATAAAATGTGTACTTTTTAGATTGTAAAAGTAATTCATAAATATTTTGTTATAAAATAATAAAAAATAATTTCGTTTCTACTGCCATTTCTTCATCATTTACTTGGAAAAAACTAAGATGATTATATTTTTGTTAAAATTTTTCTATTCTTTTAAAAATAAAGCAACGTATGGCATCAAAAGAAATAAGGTGGAATCATTTCCGCTATCATCGTATTTTGCTTAATATATAAATACATAACAAAAATTCTTCTGTTTTCCAATGGGAATCGAAATAGTAACCGTATCTTATCGAAGAGGGGGAAATATCGTTTTCTTCAAATTATTCTTCTTTATTACGGATATGATTACTTATATTTTTATTCTGCATTGTATTCTGAACAAATAAAATACAATTTTCTTGAATTTATAATTTATAGTAATGTGTCAATCGAGAATAAAAATGCATTACTTTATACGGGATCGCTCCGATTTGGCACTAACGCGGCCGAGTTTCCGTCAATATCCAGTCTCTTTCTAATGTAGGAGCTATATAGAACTGTACATGAAAGAGCCACCTACCGGTACAAAGGCATAAAAATGTAACCAACATAGCTGCTATAAATATTCACAATACATATAAAGTTTAGGGCAATTTTAACCATCAGATAATGAGATATAGTCACTTGGAAAATCACACATTTTGAATAATAGCAGCACCATAGCTCAGCTGATAGTCACAAAAATTGAATCAGCATAATTTTTCATTATGGCCATCTCCCATGTCAATTTCGATGCATTTTTACACTATAGAAGCTGAGATATAACCTTCCTGTACATGGTGAGAACTGCGACGTAACAGCGCCAACTGTTTTCTCACGATTCAACTAAACATAAAGTTTGGCAGAATCTTGTTCATTGTTTTGTGAGATATGCAGTGTCTACAAAATTTCGGTAAAACAGATACAGACACACAGACATGCAGATAAACTTATAGACATTTTCTAAAAATGGTTAAAACTTGTTCAAGGTATACTTTTGTCTAGTGTAACCTAAGTGTATTTATTATTCTATGAGAATCTTGTCCAAAAGGTGTAAATTCATCAATAACGGGGTGTCAAAAACTTTTACAGTTTAAATACTTCCTTCTTATGTAATAATAAGAAAAAAAGAATAATATCCTGACAATTTTAGAGTTAATTTTATTTATTGTTTATTTATATATTTATTTATTTTTGAATTTATTTAACGTCAATAAATTGAAGTAAATTATATATTGCATAGTTTAGTCTAATCTGGCATTTTAAATTGTCACCTGCATTTAAAAATCATGAAAACTGCTTTTTAACAAAACAATATAGACAGGAATCAGGTTGGAAGTAATAATTAATAGATTATTTTTCGCTAATTTATTTATTTTTCAGGAAAATTATACGTCATTCACATGTGAAATGCTAAATAATATAAAGAATAAAAAATTCGCATTTAAATTTATTTCAAATTATGCTTAAATTGTTTTTAAATTCGTTTAAAAGTGTGAAAACTGAAGTACACTATTATTTTTCTCTTTTTTCGAGTAATCACTTTAACTGTAAATGCGAATATTGGAAAATTGATCGTTACTTTCAAACATAGGAAAAAATCAAAAATTCTGGAAAGTAAAACTTCATAAATATAAATTAAAGGTATAAAACCAATTTAATTTATTCAAAAAAAAGGGGGGGGAGAAGAAGAAGAACTTCCATTCAAATTTGTAGAACGATTTAGAAATTTTTTAAAGGCACGTTTATTCGAGGGAGGAAAAAATCACTGTTTAGGGAAATTAGTGTTTATTTTGTATGAATCTGGGAATAATATATATATATTTAGCGAAATTGCATTTTTCAACAAAACAAGCATCAACAAAATAATATATGCTATTCGTTTTCACATACGAGTCGTAAACAAACAGAGAAGATTCTACACAGAGAAGGGGTGATCACTGAGGCTATGCTAACGCTAGCGATAAGATGCAAGGGTTTATTAAGCCGATATCAGACGAAGTTCCGTATGAAAGGCATTTAGCTTATAGTATTGCATAAACAGGTTGTTCATGAGAAATACTACTGTTTGATAGTTTTGCCTCTCGTATATTCTTCAACCACGCATTTTCGACTGTTAGAATCACATACGGTAGTTTTTAGAATGTAGTCCTCCAATCAGAGAGTCGCAATTACAGAGTACCCTCTACCCTTTTAAACATCCTTGAGGTGAATTATCGCCAAATATTGGGTCCGTTGTTTACAATTCTGGATTTCGTTTATGCTTAAAAACAACCCTACTACACTCCGATAAAGTCGTTTGGTAGCTTTTGAGCGGCAATAGCTTATATTTTAGAATATATATTCTTTCGTCTGATACCACTTTTATCTTTTCTTACCTCTATTTTGATAAAATCACAGCACACTTGACGCATGCGTAATAGCTCTGGTCCCACTGCAACAGGAAAAAGAAAATAGTATAAATAATTTTGATAATAACTTGGACTATTTATACGTTAGGCATAACATTAGATGAACTGCTCGAATTAAATTTTACAAGCGTGAAAAATGGTTATGCCAGGATTGGTGCCTGAGATTGAGATTGAGTTGGTTTAAAGTCGCACTAAAGCTACGCTGTGGACAACAGCCGACGGACCTATATAAATATTCCGGGTGAATGCCATCACATTTTTTGTCCTTCAAAGAGTGGAGTAGATACAGTGCCTATAATATACGCTGTAGCAACCGCTTATTACCGTAGCGCTTATAATACTGCTCGAAAATTTAAGCCACCCCAGATAGCGCTGCAATCGAAATTCTTGCTCAAATCGCAAACATTACAAAAGAGTTGAATTGGAATCTTCCCGTTTTCGTCTGCTCAGTCACATAATCTATGCACATGTAAACAGTTTCGGTTTTTTCAGAAAGAATCTCGATCGCACTGACCACTGATGAAAGGTTTTGCTTCACTATTGCTACACAATGTATACTAGGCGGTGTAGAGCAAGTTTAATGTTGTACTATATCTACGCATTGAACAAATGGCATCAGTCTGGGACTCACCCATAGGGGTGTTCCCGAGACATGCCATCACATTTTTCATCCACTGCGGACAGCATAACCTCCAAAAGTATTGATCCTTGAAATATTAAAGTAATTTATTGATTATATCCCCCGGGGGAGGGGGAGGATGTTCGAAACTGACTACTTTGATACATAATCCGAATTTATTATTATTTGTTATAATTATTTATTAACTTAATATCCCGGTCGATGTCTAACCTGATTAATTCGAAAATTTTTCTTATTTCATCTGTTCTAGGAATACTAAATTTCTGGTTAACCGAAAGTTACAGGTTCGAATGATGGCCTGGTCACCTTTGTATTTTGAAAAATTAAATTCGGTCAATCAATCTAAAATCTGTTGTGAAAACTGTTGAAGCTACATCCTAATTCTTCATTATCATTCAGCAATTGTGGAGTTAAAGCAATTAAAATTAGGTTTTATCTTTATTATTGGATCTATAATTCTACAAGAGATGAAATATTGAAAAAGTTCATCTTTCTTAAATGAGAAAAACCGATTTTTATAGCGTAAACTTAGCTGGTAGAGCGTTGACATGTTAGCTCAAAGGTCTCGGACTCAAATCCGGGACTGGATATTTTTCACTCTTGTTAAATTTAACTCTACCAACTCATATAAAATTTATATAAATAATTTATGTATGTAATGAATAACTTTACTGTGCCTCCTGGAAAAAAAAAAAAAAAAAAAAGTATTACTTAGCGTTAACCCAAACTTGATATTACTTTTATCTATTTCTAAAATCGAGCTAAATTAGATCATTTCATCTTGAGTGGTCGTACTTTATTTTAACAATCAAGTTTTATTTAAGCAGAATTAAATATTTTGCTTGGAAACAAGCAATATTTTGCCACCGAATCAACCAACACAAATATCCAAATCAGCTTAAATTACACAGTATGGAAAGGGAATAATTTCCAATGAGTAAAATTCACTCTGACATAACTAATCTTTTCTTAAGTCCATCTTTTTAATTTTTCATTTTTGATTGAAATTTTTTTGTACATTATATAAATTTAAATTTAAAAAAAGTTATTGATTGCATATGTATAAAATGAACGGATTTGGAAAGAATAAAATTCGCCTGGAATAATTTACTTTAAATTTATTTCACGTAACTTTATATTTTTCTGTAAATTACAACAATATAATTTAAAGGGATATAATGCTTGTATTATTTTAAATTCAATTCAGATTACAAAAATTGCAGTTATATATATGTGTGTGTGTGTTCATATTTTCTCTCTTTAAAATAATTGAGTTTATATTGGTTTAAAACATTTTAAAAAAAACCTAAATGTAAAAGTTTGATGAGAAAGAAAAACTTATTCACGAAAAATAATGATTTCTTCGTTCTAATTTAAATGAAGAAAGGTCAAAATAAATCAGAAATATTCTGAAGTTGTTATTTTTTACAGTATAATCAATGTATATATTGGAGTCTAAGAAAAATTCACATAAATACTCTTTCGGAACAACATGAATACTTTTAGACATTACAAAAATTTCACACTTTTGATCGATTTTAAAAGAAGTCGGGAATTCATCGTTCAAACGAATTCTATCATTTTACATATACATTCAGACATAATTTAATATGCAATTATCATATGATAATAGCGGCTATAATATGTTTTAAAGATTTTGACTGTATATGGCCTTATATATATTTGTAATTACGTCATAAATTTTACCTGCTTTTGTTTCCCAGCCATGTTGATCATAACTGACTTTAAATGACCGTAGACCCGGGATACTTTTTTTTTTTTTTTTGCAATTTTGATAAATTCAGGACAATGAAATGGAAAATATTAGTGAAAAATTTTTTAAATTATTATTTGTGGCAAATGTATGTTTTCAGTAAATGTGTAATCCACCTATTTACAATTTTAACGGCAAAAAAAAAAAAAAAAAAAAAAAAAAAAGAGAGAGAGAGAGAGAGCGTTTTAAAGTGTTCGGTCAAAGTACTTTGTATTTAAACTTGAAAGCTTCTTCACACACCGTAACATTAAGGGAAGCACTACTGCTTTCGAAAGGACGTGTGGCCTTTCTTCTTCAGGTTCAAAATACGTGCTACTGCCATGGAGGCGAAGTACGTTGACTCATCCTTTTTTTTTTCACTGAAATTAGTTTACATTCTTAGATTGAACCGCTGTGTCTCCTGATATATGGTTACTTTAATGAAATTAATGATATAAAACTGAAAAGACTGAAAAATGTCTATAATTTCAGGATAAAGGAGTGTTTACAAAATGAATTTTTAAAAAAATTGATTTTATAAAGTAAAAAATAAATAACCTTTCTAAAAAGCTTACGGTGCATTTACTGCAGCAATTTGATTAAAGATTACTTGAAATATCGTCTACATTTTTTACCAGTGTTGTTACACACTCACACACAAATAGTAATAAATAAAGAGCACAATAATAAAAGTGTGGCCGAGGAGCTACCGTTTTTAAGTGACGGATATATATCAATCTACCCTCGTAACTTCTATGTTTTCTTTCGAAATAATTTTCAGATGCATTTTGAAAATGAAAATTAATATAATGTCAAAGGGGCAGAATAAATAATTTACTTAACAACGCATTAAAAATTGTTGACAAATTTAGAAACATTTTATTCTTAAAAAAATTTCTAAGCTGAATCAACAGAAAAAAAATCTGGTGTGAAACAACCACACGATTTCCATTACCCACTATTACACGTATTATATACATTTTTTGGAGATAATGCGATCAAAAGATATAAAAGTGACCTAAAGAAGTAGAAAGCTAACATTTTTCCGGTAAGTGAAACTTTATACGCATGTAAAGACATATAAAATGAAGCTTACATATTGGGAGGTAAATAATAATTTAAAAAAATGGTAGAGTTATTTTTTGAAACACCAATTTTCGAGATTTAAATAAACTTGTGACCTACCTAAACAGGATAGCTGTTAACTTTTTCCTCTAACATCTACGTGATACATAAGAAATAAATGGATTTATATAACAATTTTCAAGAAAATCGTTAGAGCCGTTTTTGAGATACCAGCTTTTACCAAAACTCAATTATTGACCGGAAAACAATAATTACATACAAAAGAATATTTGAAAGGGAGATGATATGATGAATTTGAAAAAAAAAAAAACCGTACAGCCGTTTTTAAATGAACGCCCTTGCGAGACCTGAAATTGAGCTTTTTATGCAGGACGCCTATCAATTTTCTTGAACTAACCAACTATATCATTCTAAAGGACATCTAATAGAGTGTTTAAATAGCAAATTTGAAGAAAATCGTTAGAGCCGTTTGTGAAATACGGATTTACGGTCCCACTTCCGGTTTTTCAATTTTCACCAAAATTTGTAAAATTCATCTGTACACCAGACTTGTTTCAATTCTAAAGTTTCGTAGTTTTATCTTTATTAGTTTCCGAGATATACTTGCCAAAAGATTCCCCCCCCCCCCCACACACACACACATACACTCTGATCAATTACCAAAAACCACTTTTTTGGACTCAGGAGACCTCAAAACGTGTAAATCAGGTGAAATCTTGATATCGAATTTTCAGACCGAATGCAATACTTCCATTACCTACGGTAGTAGGGTAATAGAAGTTTTTAAAAAAAATTGCTTTTCTAAAAATATTTTTGCATAAATAATTTTTGATAAATTATTTTGTGTGTAGAAATATGTCATCATTTAAGGGGATAAAAAATTATTTTATAAAATGAGTTTTATATATATATATATATTTGGCCCTTTTGCGCATTTAATACTGAAAAACTTTAATCTGTTATTACGAACACATGGGAATCATAAAACTATTTCAAACTTAAATATGAACAAAAGTTTTAGGATAAAGACATTCTTTAAGCAGATATTATTATATTCAAAAAGAAAAGTCTTAGCTTTAAAGGAATATACGAGTATATAAACCTTATTTAATGAGAATACTTTAATTCTCTGTGTTTAATTTTTGAATTAATTCTTATCGATAATATTCACTCATAATTATTTTTAAAAAATATACTTCTCTTTAAAGGAAAACCAATCCTTAGTTGGCAGCATGTATTAATTCTTTAAATCTTCTTGATTCCTTTCTTTTATATATATATATATATATATATATATATATATATATATATATATATATATATATATCTTATTTTTTAAAATGTTCATTTAAAATTATCTGTAAATATTAAATCAAATTTTGTATCATATAAAATACAGTAGTTTATAATATCAACATAAAACAAAACAAGAACAGAACAAGCATCTCTCATTTTATCGATACGTACTGTTTGTATCATCAGTAGTCGAGATCATTTGGGAATTCATATACAAAAACCAAACATGTTGTTCATTTTTTTTATTATTATTATTATTATGAATGGAAAAATCTCACTAAAACTATATTTTTGATGTTATTTTTAAAAGGTCGTTTTTGTGTAATCCTGCGGGTTCTAGGAAATTTTGTCCCCAGTAAAAACATCTTCAGAAGAGTTGTTTTCAACATTCAACAACAAAGTTGAAAATCGCTTATGATTTCGGTTTATCTGTCTGTCCGTCTGCCTTGCTCTAAACCTTGTAAATAGTCATGGAACTGCTTGAAAGTGATAGGATATTCAAGTTCACTATAGGATATCCTCTATTCAAAATAGAGTAAATAGTATTACTTGTTACGCGAAAGAATTCCAAAGCATTCCATTCTGTAATTATAAGGTGTGCCCAAATAAAAAGGAAACAGCTGTAGCGGCGTTATATCAAATCCCAGTGAGTTAATGTGTTGGCCGATATATGGCGTGGTGGTATTGCTACATGCACATGTGCAGTTAACAGCTTCGCATTAATATCCTCATTGCTGGAGAGTCATTTCCGCAGTTCGTTGCATGATGGATTCCTCCAGATCAGCACAAAAAGTGTGCTCAACTAAAAAGGAGACAGTTATGTGTGAAGAAATTTTAATAGCAATATTATAATTACAGTTCATGTGGTATAGTACAACTATGAATAATTGCCTTTTGATACACTGATCCCAGCGCGTAGGAAGGGAGTGGATGGCTCAGGCAAACATCCATTCTCTCCGTCTTCTGATTCTCTGGCAGATGCTTGGGCACCCATTAAGCACAAACTTTGCCATAACCAAGCATTTTGTGGATTATGTGATGCGCAGTTCCTTTGCTTATCGACAGTTCAACAGCAATTTCACGTGTGGTGATCCGACGATTCTACCGTATGAGCTCATCCACAGCCGATCTTTTTGTGGTGATCTGGAGGAATCAATCATGCAACGAACTGCGGAAATGACTCTCCAGCAACGAGGATATTGATGCGAAGCGGTTAACTGCGCATGTACATGTAGCAATAT
Source organism: Salticus scenicus (assembly GCA_963930645.1). Taxonomy (NCBI): domain Eukaryota; kingdom Metazoa; phylum Arthropoda; class Arachnida; order Araneae; family Salticidae; genus Salticus; species Salticus scenicus. The sequence continues at coordinate 337,473,300 of OZ005652.1, read as the reverse complement.
CACCATGCCATATATAGGCCAACACATTAACTCACTGGGATTGATATAACGCCGCTACAGCTAAGGTCTCATTTTCATTTGGGCACACCTTATAGATTTTTGTTTTTGTTAAGCGTTTTTAACATTGTCTAACAACGTTTAATTAATCAACGTTCATTTAAATTAATTTATCTGTCTGTCTTTCTGTCCATCTGTTTGTCTCTAGCATCTTTAAATATATTTTCAGGATTTCTGCAAAGTGATATATGTTATTCAAGTTCTCTACGGCATTTCTCTAATTGAAATGGCGGTAAATAGCAGAACTGAATGGTGTATAGGAACAACCAAAAGAGTACTAGTGCATTTGTTGAGAGGCATATTTTTATAAACCATATTTGGAAAAATTTGTACAGCACAAATCAAAATCAAATTTACCAAATTTACACTTAATATCCGTGTGCTAAAAAACATTTTCTATGGAATACGGCATGTTTAACGTTAAGATTTACAGGCCTAAACTAAAATACTCAGACACTTTAAGGGATACTGCTAAAGTAGCATTTCCACTTTTGTTAAGCGCTTTTAACAGTTTCCAACAATTTTTTAATGAACATGAATTCGATTACTCTATGCGTCTATCATTTTGTTATTATGTCTGAACGTTACGTGATCACGTAAGCAAAGTATTCTGAAATAAGTACAAAAATTTGAATTAACACCATAAAATGCAGTAAACTCGTGCGTTGCCACTTTCATTGCAGCACTCATGCCTACTTTGTTCGTGTGTTTTTTCAACTTGAAACAATTGTTGCAAGTTTATCGCATTTTATGGTGTTTATTCAAAGTTTTGTACTTTTTTACTTTAAAACGAAGTTCTGTGGTGCTTTCTTATTATAAAGCATACTGAAGGTTAAACGATGCAACATGTACGTACAGTTGGAAAGTGTTAATAATCTATGCGAAATGCATATTTTTTCGTTCTTGTTAATACTTAATAGAGGGTCAAAAAAATAAAAGAACAATAAATTTACATGAGCTTTTAATTATAACTAAAAATAACTTTAAATGTAAAAATCGAAATTTGGAGAATACTTTCCTTGTTTATTAGAGTAATTAGAGTGAACTTTAACAATTAATATAAAATAATATCATATCAAATAATAATGAACAAATTTAACTAAATTTGAAAGTCATTCTAGAACATTAATTTCTAACTTTATTCGGTATGGTTTGTAATTTAAATATGTTACTGTAAAATAATTACATTTGTACATTCCCTTAACTATATAATGATATAGAAATCATTGTTTTTGTGGTCAAATTTTTTAAATATATTTTTCTATTTTTACACGTTTTGAGGCTCCTTGAATCATAAAATCGGATTTTTAGCAGTTGGTCTATATGTCTGTCTCTGTGTGTGAGTATCATATGGAAAAACTTCTTGAAAATTTTTCTTGAAATCCGACAAATGTCTCGTGCACAAAAACATCCAAGAAAATTCAAATACATTATACCTATTGGAGAAATTTCTGGTTAGTAGAAATTACATTCTATAGAGTACGCTAAGCAAATTGAAATGATACACATATTTTTTATATGCTCAGAAGCATATTTAGTGTAGAATATCTTTAAAAATCCTTCACCAACAGTTTACAGGGTAACCGAAAGAACTCGGATATATTAGGACTACGCTTGAAAACTGTTGAAAGTGCATTTGAAATTGTGTTGTAAGTTTTTCAAACAATGCTAAATATAAGCACACTATGCGGTGTGTATGCTTAGCTTATTAGTATATATTAGTGTGTGTATTATTATATATAATTTGTAAACAATATACAGGGTTATCCGAGATTCAGTAAACATATTTTTTTCCATTGACTGTAAATGATTAAAATGCTTTGTTAAGTTTTTTTTTACAAGTCCACAAAAATTGCTTAGGAGTGATAATTACTTTCTCATATCTATACAGCGCAAAAAATACTAGTTGAGAACTGTTTTATAGTCATTAGTTTCGCAATGAAATCAAGCACGTAATTTTTTTATTCGACATGTTTTCAATATATTTTCGTTATTTCAATCGATTTTTTAACTTTTGTTCTTTCTCTGATCCGTAGATAGCAGCACTTCGAAATTTAACATATGATTTTACAGAGAAAACCATAGGCAGAAGTCATTTTAAATTTCTTAGTAGATGAGGGTATATTATGCCGTTTTGATGATGCACTTGTGACAAGTTTTTCCACTCCATGAAGGGCTGTGCTATTATTTTAACCTGAAACAACTGTTGCGAGTTTTTGTCATTTATATAGTTTACTTACAAAATGATTTATTTATTAAATTACTTACTTTTTAAATTTATTCAGATTAACACATAGATCTTTCAAACAAAAAATTTCTCGAAAATTAAAAATGCTTTTGTTTTTCCCCTCCCATATACATGATCAGTGTAATACTATTTTTGAAATTTGCTTAAAAGTTTTCAAAAAAAAAAAAAGTAGTGAATATTAAAGGGTTAAATCTACCTTCAAACCTATATATCAATTCATAGAGAAATCAATTTCATAATAATATATCTTAATTAGAAATTGTACTCAATTCCTCTTAACAGGATCATTTATTTGTTTTATGACACCCTGTATTTTCAAATCCTATCCCATAATGAAAAAATAAAGTACATTAAATTGTTTCTATAAAGCTATTACAACAACATCAATTGTTATATTCTGTATGGCAACATTTGTATTCACTTAAAACCAATCGACTTTCGTTACCATAATCAGGTGAAATATATTTCAGATATCGAAAATCATTTATGCCAGCAGCTTTGATAATAAAGTGACTTCATTCATTATGGATTATTCAGCATTTCAATAATAGTGAAATGAGACAGATCGTAACAACTGATAGATTTGTCTGCTGATAAATTATAAAGTACAGTATATTAAATAGTATTAAGAACAAAAGTAGTCTAATCTCGCGAATCATTAAAAAAAATCTGCAGTGACTTCACTCGACTTTCCAAACGTTAAATAATTAATTGTTGTATAAATATATTAAATTAAGATAAGTCGTTAAACAAACAAAAGAGAAAAAGAAAATTATAATAGGGTATTTGAGTATTATTTTCAATATAGTATGTTTAACAATATTGCTCTTCAAATAATTTGAGCTTATAAAATCATAATGATAAAGAAAATTTGTTGTATCCCTCCAAAAATCTATAAGTGATAGAGTCACCATAATCTAAACAGTTCGCGCCACTGTGACCTGTAGCATGTATGTAAATTTTTAACTCAATCGGATAAGGGGTTAAGACACTATCGCCTTTTAAACAATTTTAACCCATGAGCTACAATGATAAAGAACCTTCTTTGTGTGTCTCTAAAAAATCTATAAATGCTACATAGTCCAAAATTCATATAGTTAGTGTGACGGTAATCTATAACATGTATATAAATTTTCAGCTGAATCGGATATGGCGTTTAGATACTAACACACTTTAAAGAATTTGAGCCCATAAAGCATAATAACAAAGAAGTTTTCGTTGTGTCCCTGTAAAAGAACTATACGGACTAGATTCATCAAAATCGATGACCTATAGCATGTGTATAAATTTTCAGCTCAATCGAATAAGGCGTTTAAACGCTATCGTACTTTAGATAATTTGGTCCCATATAGGCCATAATGGTAAAAAGATTTTGTTTGTGTCCCTGTAAAAAAAAAACTACAATTGCAAGATTCACCAAAATTTATACAGCTCGTACGATGGTGACTTATAACAGGTGTATAAGTTTTCAGCTCAATAGAATAAGGAATTCAGATGCTATCACACATTAAAGAATTTGGGCCCATACACCATAATGATAGAGACTTTTTCTTTGCTCTCTCTAAAAACATTATAAATGCTAGATTCACCAAAATCAATAGGGTTCGTGCTGTGGTAACTATAACATACGTACCAACTTTCAGCCCAACTTTCAGATCATAAAAATGCTCATATTTCATGAGACTCACTCATGTTTGTAAAAATTGCTGCACCATGAAGGGATTATGCAATAGAACCAAACTTGCAGGAAATATAAAGTGAGGTAAGACATGCAAATGATTAGAATTACAAAGCGATTGCTTATGCGTGGAACGAAAACCGACTCCTTATCAGTCGCTTGTTCCATGTATATAAAGGACTGTAAAGGCACGTTGAAATCTGTTTATCGTCCTCTGTCTGCGGTAAATGTTTCATTGGTGGTCAATATGCCTCGTCAAAAGCGGAGGGTGACATACCAACAACTAACAGAGTTCGTACGAGGCCACATCGTTGGTATACGAGAGGGTGGATTTTCGTATCGAGAAATGGTGCATGTTTGGAAGAAATGGATAGAGAAGAATCAAACAAATCGAAAACCTAGCAGTAGGGCCCACAATAGAACAACGGCACGAGACGACAGACACTTCATCTGCATGGCTGTGACGGACCGTGCAGCGTCCTCTCGTGTGTTACCACATCGTTGGAGCACGGCTACAGGTGTTTTGCTGTCCAGCTCCATGGTACGTCGCCGTCCGCTGCAGCATGAACTGCGTGCAAGGGTTCTCTACTCAGGTTTATCCTCTCGCTGAATCACAGACGCCTCCGGCTTCAATGGGCTCAGCAACACAGCACGTGGCATGCTCAGTAGAAACAAATTGTTTCTCTTATGAATCTCGCTACCATCTGGAGTACAATGATGGAAGAGTACCTCAGATATTACAGGGGAGAACGTCTGCTCCCACAGTGTATTATCCAACGTCATGCTGAACAAACGCCTAGCATCATAGTGTGGGGAGTTTTTGGGTATAATTGTCGATCCCATCACACAGTGCACATTGCGGGCAACCTCAACAGTGATCGCTACATAAGGGAAATGTTGGAGCCAGAGGTCCTTCCCATTCTTAGACGCATTCCGGGTGGTGTATTTTAGCAGGATAATGCCCGTACACATGTTTCTCAGACTGCACAAGCCTTCTTCTCTGCACAACAGATTTCGCTTCTTCCATGGCCTCCTTATTCCCCGGATATATCGCCCATCGAGCATGTCTGGGATTTCATCGGTTGGCGACTCGCTCGTGCAACTGGTGGGGAGCACGGTACGATTGAACTTTGGCATTAAGTGGAAGCCATCTGTAATACCATTCCCCACCCCACTAAAAATAATCTCAAGATATTCTGCAGGTATTTTTAGAGAAAATCTAAAGAATATCTTAAGTTATTTGGCCCATTCTTAAGAAAGTTTTCAAAATTTCTTTAAAATGTCTTTTAAATTTCTTAAGATATTTTATAGAAAATGATAAATCTTCAAAATATTTTTAAATATTTGAAGAAAATCTTAAGAAAATACTATTTTCTCAAGAATATCTTCGGATTATTTTTAGTGGGGCAGGATTACATTCAGAACCTGTATGATGCAATGCCACGACATGTACACGTACAGGCTCTCATCACTCAGCGTGGCGGACACACAAAGTACTGATTTCATAAGTTTTTTTTTTTTTTTTTTTGTCTTGTACTTTTGATCGTTTATTTGTACCACTATCAGTAATATGTGGAATAAATTTCATCAATTTCTGACAATTCTTTGATGGTGTTTCAATTTTCACAAACATGAGTGTATTTAAGATATTTGTATTCTGATTGCAATATATTGTTTCAAAAGTGTTTTTCCAATTTATCTGAAAGTGGGGATAATTTTTGTTTAAAATTCTGTATATTATAAATAAAAACATGCTGATTGTTTTGGAGTTTGAAAATAAAGTAGTATCGCACAGTGGTTCAAACGCGACTGCTTTTTTTGCAAAGCAAAGCAAAGTAAATGCCTCTTTGTAAACGGAATTAAATTGCAACACAGTTGCGCCAATTGTTTGTCGATATGCATCCAAAGTGAATCAGCAGAGTTTTACTTAATATAGTTCTCTAATTTCGGTACACTGTAGATGCTGAGCCTTTCCTGAAATGAGAGGAAATCGCAACGTGGAAGCGCCCCCTGTTCGCTGATATAGCCCAAAAGCTAATCGACACCAATTCAAACCAAGATCCAATCAAATATTAAGTTAGGTTAATTTAAGTCCATTGGGTCATAAAATACAGTGTTCGAACTCAAAAATACAGATATTTTCTAAAAATGGTCGGAATAAGTTGAAGAAATCTCAAAACGTGTAACTTCATCAAAAACCGAAAATCGGAAAGTTTTCTGAATCTTAAAGTTTTTTCTTTTTTATGCAGAGGATTGAATAACAAATCCATTTTTCTAAAAAAAAAAGTAGTCAATTTCAGTTAATTCGAATGAAAGGACATCTCAAAACGTGTAAATTCATCGAAAACCGGAAAGCTAAATTTTTTCCGTATCTTCTACTTTCTTCTTATGCATACAGAAACTAGTAATAAATCCACTTTTTCAAAAATAAGTAGTGAATTTCAGTTAGTTGAAATGCAAGGAAATCTTAGAATGTGTAAATTCATCGAAAACCGGAAATCGAAAGTTTTTCCAAATCTTAAACTTTTTTCTTATATACGCAAACGATATACGCAAGCGAAGGGTGATGTCACTGACCGTCGCGGCCAAGTAGAAGATTTCCAATGTTAATCGTCCATTGGATTTTTTGTAAAAAATTAATAAAAATTGAGGATAATTATTTTCCGATTTTAATCCCTATATTTGGGGTATAATTAAGAATTAGTCATCGTGCACATGTGTTAGATTAAGTTATTTTGCTGTCAAATTGGCAAAATTTTAATTTTAAATTTCAAAACTCTATAAACAAAATCGGCATAGATTTTATATCTGTTCGTCCTTGGTGTTTTGTGTATTTGGCGATCAAAAACGTAATAAGAAAACATACATGACAGATGTATATTTTCGTAAAACATATATTCTACGAAATATTGTTTAACATTATTGATTGCTCGTTATTAAAGTAACCATGATTTTCGAAAGGAATTAAATATATTCACCAGATAATTTGGCGATCTTTTATTTTATTTTATTTTATTTTATTTTATTTTCCGTCAAGGACGGCAGGTTCCTTTGAAATTAATCTCATTCCATTAAAATTAAATGTTTATGTTTATATTTGAAAATGGAAGTCAATCATTTTATTTTTCCAGAGTCTTGATATTTAAAATTACAATTTTATGAATGTTACAGAAAATATTAATTACAAAATAAAAAGAACTTTTTATATACCATATTTTTAAATTTCATCTTTAATCATACAAACGCTACCGAAGGCAGCAGGAACCCGGAACAATTGGCTAAAAGTATTGAAAAAATTCATTGCTATCGTGTTTTGAACTATTATAAAAGTTTCAAATGGCTAGCTAGCCGGGAAGCTAGTTAAAAATCCATTGCAATCTTTGTAGTGGTAACGTTGTCGAAGGCAGGAGGGTCCCGAAGCAGTTGATTAAAAATATTTAAAAAATGCATTTTCACCATATTCTGAACTATTCTGAAAGTTTCAAATCCCTAGCTAGTCAGGAAGTTAGTTAAATAATTTTTCTGTTGAATCATATAAACGCGGCCGAAGGCAGTAGAGACCTGAAACAGTCGACTAAAAGTATTACAAAAATTTATTGTCACCGTGTTCTCAGCTATCCTGAAAGTTTCAAATGTTTAGCTAGTAAAGAAGTTAGTTAAAAATCGATTGCAAGTTTTGTACTGGTAGCGCGAAACAGTTGGCTAAAAGCATTTTTAAAAATGCATTTTCACCTTGCTCTGAACTATTCTGAAAGTTTCAAATGTCTAGCTAGTCGGAAAGTTAGTTAAATAAATTTTCTGTCGAATCATATAAACGCTGCCGAAGGCAGTAGGGACATGAAACAGTTGACTAAAAATATTTTTAAAAAATGTATTGTCACCGTGTTCTGAGCTGTCCTGAAAGTTTCAAATGTCTAGCTAGTCGGGAAGTTAGTTAAAAATCGATTGCAAGATTTGTACAGGACAAACAAACAAGCAAACATGAATCAAAGTTAATAAAATCATGGTAAAATAACTCAATCTAACACACACAGACAGTAACTTATATATAACTATGCCCAAATATGAAATCGGGAGATAATTTTCCTTAATGTTTAAAAAAAAAAAAAAAAAAAAAAAAAAAAAAAATTCCAATGGACGATTAACATAGGAAATCTTCTGATTTTTTTTTTCCCTTGGACGGTCAGTGGCGTCATCACTTCGCTTGCGTATAGTAATATATATTTTTTTTAATAAGTAGTTAATTTCAGTTAATTGGAATGCATTATGTTTTTGCTTAGAAATGTGTCTTCAAATTAGGGCTGACGTAAATCACGAAAAAAAAAAAAAAAAAAAAAAAAAAAAACGTAAAAAAATTAGAAAATAAATTAGAATTCTCATAAATTAAATCCTTTTTTTAACTTGCGTATATTTTCAACAGTATAAACTTTCGATCTACTACTCATTCATACAAACTTCTACAATGTAATGGCTGTATTCTCTTAGAATAAAAAATCTGTAGTCGAGAGTATAGTGATGCTACATTATACAAATTTTTGTGTCTATGGTTTTATTTGAGTTTTCAGAAGTTGCCAGATTTAACAACTTTCTATTTTAGGCATTTTTCAATATAAAAGAATACGTGTATAAAATGGAAAAATGCATAAAAAATAAAAGTAATTTTAAATACCTTCTTGACTTCGTAAGAAAAATTTTGTATTCTGCACATCTAGCTAATTATACCTTTCGAATGATACCATTTTCAACCCTCTACTCACAATTAATATGTTAAAAGAGTATCACAAATTTCTTGCTTGCCCATTAATATATAGATACTTATATATCCGTTATTTATTATGCTACCGTCACACAAATATATCCACAAATTGTACTGGATGTATATTAACATATCTAAAGTTACAGATGATTTCGTTCATTTAACGATACAGGTTGATCAAAAACATTATTAAATTTCCCCACTTTGTTTCCGGCCCCCTAAATGTTGTCTTAAACCAATCTTCGCTGAAAAACATGAGGAAGACCCAGTTCTTTAAATACCCAATGTTTGAAAACATTTCATCGAGAGATAAGTTTATAAATTTAAAAAACTGATCGTTTGCAAATCTTGCTAACTTTTGAACAGGAGTGTATTTTGTAATTTTTTCCAATAAATAAATAGAGAGAGAGATTTTCTCTTTTAAAAGATTTAACCAAATAAATGAAAAATACAAAGTTGTTATATTATAAAAATTATACATAAACATAACTACTACTTGTGTTGTATTTCATTATTACGTTCCTAATTAAATTCATTGGTCTTCTGGTAAGTGACGTCATATAAATGTACAGGTACCTGTGAACTGTATTGTCTAATCAATGATCTGTTAATTTTCCTTTATATTGACTAGCACGCTTCTCTGGTCACTATATTTAAATGAATTTTCAAAAGGATTGAATCTCTATTTATTTTTTATATCACATTATAAATAAAAAATTGTAAAAGTTACACTGAAATAGCTCTAATCCTCGCTTCTGATAACCGCTGCCTACAGCATCTGCTTTTCTGCCAGCACTGCATCGGGTCCAGGTTTCCACTGCCTACAAAAAGGTTTTTCCCGGGCGCTTCAATCTGAGTACTTTTGGACGACAAATGGATCTGCTATTCTTTAAGAACTACGATTTTAAAGATGGCTGCATTTCAGCATCTATTAAATCTTTTAGTTTTTGAAGCATGTATTTTATAGTTCTCGCTGTTTACACTATATTACTATATGATTCGTGCAATATAATAAATAAAAAAAAAAGCAGATTTTCTTTTAAAAGGAATTGAATAAATAAAAATTAAATAAATTTAAATAAAACTTAAATTTTAATAAGTTTAATCCTTTCTTTTATATACTATCATTTTTCCGATAAATACTATAAATTAAAAATAATAGTAATAAAAATAAAAAATAAAAAATCCTTCTCAAAGGAATTAATTAAAGAAATGAAAAATAAAAAGGTTTACTATAAAAATTATACATTATGATAAACATAACTGTTATAATAAGTTTCTAAATTAAAAATTGAATGTGCTTAATTTTTTCTACTGCATTACCATTTGTTTTTCAATGTATATTTATTCCGATAAATTAAAAAAATCTGGAGTGACTCCACTCGACTTTACGGACATTGAGTAATTAACGGTTTTGTAGATAAAATAAAATAAACAAAAGAGAAAAAAATTATAATAGGGTGTTTGAGTATTTTTCTCCATAGAGTACACGATGTTTAATTTAACGCTATGATAAATAATTTTTTGTTGTGTCTCTGTAAAAACATATAAATGTTAGATTCACCAAAATACTTATAATTAGTGCAACAGTGACTTATAATATTCAGATAAATTTTCAGCTCAATTGAATAAGGCGTTTAGACGGTATCGCACTTTTAAAAATTTGGTCCTATAGGCCAGAATGATAAAGAATCTTTCTTTGTGTCCCTGTAAAAAACTGCAAGTACTAAATTCACCAAAATCGGTACAGTTCGTACAACTGTGACCTATAACATGTGTATAAATTTTTATCAGTTTAATAAGGCATTTAGAAGCTATCGCATTTTTTTAAATTTAGCCCCATAGGCCATAAGAAAAAAGAATTTTTCTTGGTGTCTCTGTAAAATACTATAAGTGCTAGATTCACCATAATCAACAGGATTCGTGCTGCGGTGACTTATAACATACGTACCAACTTTCAGCTCATTCGAGCTAAGCGTTTAGACGCTAGCATGTTTACTCATACACATACATAAATGCACATACATAAATCATCGTAAAAATAGTGAAAACCGACTCAGGGGACCTCAAAACATATAGAAACATCAAAATCTCAAATTCTGATTTTTGACATAATTACAATACTTTCCTTACATATGTATGTTCGGAAAGTAAAAAGAAGAAAAAAAATTTCGCCTTGAATGAATTAAATAAATTATAAATAAACTGCGTGATAGCCGTTGCTAAGATACGTAAACGATTAAAATGAAAAAAAATTTTTAGAAAAATGAAACAATGAAGACAGTGTTTAAAATTGAAAAAAAATATTAATTTAAAAAATTTAAATTAAAACAAAATCTCGATGAGGTGCACCCCTGCAGGGTTCCAGCTACCATTTACCAAGTTTTGTAGCTCTGAGATCAGTAGTGTGAACACCACAGCGTCGACACAATTATCTTTATTTATACAGATGACACAATAAAATTACAAAATGTATTAGCGCACAAAAAAAAAATCACTTGAAAATATCAAAGGTTTTATTTCAAGAAATATAATTGGATATACTTACACATTATAAATTATCAGTATGCCAAATGTATAATGAGGGCCCACGGGCCTGCGTTGCCGACCACTGTTCCAGCCCAGATAATCCTTAATTCTGGATCTTCATACATTGAAATATTTCATTTTATTGCTTAATAAATTTCAAAGAAGAAAAATCAATTCCAATTACTTATTACGTATAATATAGCTTAGCTAAAATAAATCTCTAATAATGATATAAAAGTTTATTTCATTTTTCAAAAAAATTGGAAAAGATTACTATCAAAGATGGTTTTTTTTCTTTTTAAAACAGTTATTTTTTTATGCTTAGAAATTGTTTTAACGATTATTCTTTAAACCTTAACGACAGTCAAAATAAAGAAATAATAATAATTCCCCAAAATCTTTGCAGAATCAAACTGTTTCAACTAGAAACTTTTAAATCGCGAATATCGTATATTAAAACACTTTTTTTTTTTTTTTAATCAGTCGATAAAACTTGAAAAATAAAATAAAATTCCAGATGTTGATCAGACACAAGATAGTCTTGCTAAAAGCATTTTCTGGTAATGGGATTAAAGATTTACTGGTAAAAAAAAAAAAAATTATACTGAAAAGCAAAAAGTGTAATGATCAAATATTTTTCGCTATTTTCTATTCTTGAAATAATTAATTTTTTTTATTCTTATAAATGATTCATCGATTGTTTTCTATGAATATTTAAAGAATTTCATGGTAAATTTATTTCAAATGTAACGAAATAGAAATTACATTGTAATAAAAATATGTATTTTACAATATGCTATGTACAGAGTGATGCAAAACTTTAAGGGATAATACAACACTCTACAAAAAAATATTTTAACGGAAATGTAGGTTTTCTGGTGTTTGTAAATTAAATCGTAAATAAACAGGCAGATTATAGTCGATGAGTGAACTTTATTTAACCCTTAAATGTCGAGTGTTGCCATTCGGCAGCATACCCAATTTGGTCTTCTAAAGGTCTAAAGTATTATTAGAATAATATTAAAGCTGTAATGCCTCATGAATTCCGATTGGCAACAAATTGCTTTTTAAGTATTTTTCCCATGATTTATTTAAGAGAGGAAAGAAGTAAAACATTTTTAAATTGATTTAAAAATAATCAGACATTTAAGGGTTTTAAAGAATACTCTCAAAACTTACTTTACAATGTCATATATCTGTAGAGAAATATTTAAGAAACATATAAGCTGATTAAGATTTCAAGACAAAATATGTAAGTAAGAAAGTAGTCAAGATATGCGTGATAATAAAAATTAAGATTCTAGTTTCTCTGCTATGCTACATGCCTCATGCGAAGTGAATATTTTGTGTTCGATAGTACGCGATTAGGAATTCATAAAATGAAACAAATGCACTAAATATGAATAATAAATATGGAGAGGATTTAACATTTCAAAAGATTTGTCTGATTAAGTCTTAGAAAACCATTTGTAAATCTCATGATCGGCAAATTAATCTGTGGCCAAATCGCATCTTTGCGACAGTTGCTTGCTTTCATTAATGCGTTGTTTGATGCATAAATAAAGTCTATCATAAACACAGTTTCTTTTTAACAGTTTTGTTCTACTTAGAAAAAGTACTCTTTTTTTCCCTTTTTTTTCAAAACAAAATTATTAAACATTCATCATTAATAAGTCAAAAACAAGTACCAGAGCTAAATACAGTCGGTAACAAAAGTGTCCAAACACTAGCAAAAATTCCTATGTAAAGAAAGTACACTTCATACGGTTTTGTTAAATAAATCCTTGTCGAATCCTGTTCTTAGTCAGTGTAAGAATATGATTCGATAAGGATTTATTTAACAAAACCGTATGAAGTGTACTTTTTTTACATAGGAATTTTTGCTAGTGTTCGGACACTTTTGTTGCCGACGTACATTAAATAATTTAAAATATATATTTATGCTAATCACTAACTCACTGACTCTGTAATTCTGTAAGATTGTGTTAGCATCGCATAAACTTTATATGTAGAATAATTAATTATAAACATGGTATAAAGTAAAACTGCAAATGATAAAACGGCGTTCGAATGCAGTCACTGACAATTATGATTTAAGCAAGGATTTGTGTGATATTCGAATGTATTGTGTATATGAATGAATGATTTTTTATGATATTGTAAAGTGTTTAACAGCTCCCCCAGGTGATTAAAATAGGAATTTACAATATAATATGAATAAATAATACTATTTCATATACCTAAATAAGCATAATCATCGTATGAAGTGAAATTATGTTTAGAATTATGTTAAAAGTGCTCTCTAGCGGCGAAAATATGTTATGAACTGTCATCATATAAAAAAATGTTACATTCATCCCTTTTCAATGGGCACCTTAGGTGCCTTACAACTAACTAATGAATAATTTATATTTAAAAAGAAATATGAGCCTTTCACTGATTTTAATTTAATGTCAGAGTCCTACATTTTTCTACAGGATGGTAAGCATTTTTATAAACGTGAAATGATGTATAAAAAACAGCCTTAATTATTATTTCTGTTACATATAAAATAGTCCATATTGCTATGTTTTTATTATTATTATTATCATTATCATTATTATTATTATAAATGTAATTATTGAAATACTCCTCATAAATTGTAGAACCGAGACTGAACTGAGACAAAAATATAAAGATTATAATATTTAATTCACTGATTATTTTTACTCCATATATTATGATTTAGAATAAATTTATCTATATATATAAAAGAGTAAACTCACTGATTCACTGATTCACTGACTCAACACGGTTGTGGCGATCCTATGGGAGATAGAGTCACAATTTTTGGTGAGCAGGTTGATTTTAGGACCCTCACGCTCACTAAGACGGGATTTTGCGAAATACCCCCCCCCCCGTTCTCCCCCTGGGGGGGGCAGAAGGCAAAAACCACCTTTATAAGCATAACTCGGTCCAAAACGTGTGTCCAAAACCCATTGAAACGGGATTTTGTGAAAGCCCCCCCCCCCTTTACTTCTTTGGTGGCGTGGTGGGGAATAAAAGAGTAAAATCACTGATTCACAGATTCAACACAGCCGTGGCAATTCTATGGGAGATAAATTCGCAAATTTTGGTGAGCACGTTGGTTTTAGGACCCTGACGCCCATTAAGGCGGGATTTTGCAAAATATCCCCCCGCTCCCCCTGGGAGGGGGCAGAAGGCAAAACCTCCCTTATAAGCATAATTCGGCTCCAAATAGCTTCACGGTGAAGAAATTGCAAAGAGAGGGACTACAACTGAGTGCAAAAAAAAAGCATTTCCTGCGATTTGAGTTTTGGATTTTTAAGAAGGGGGGGTGAGGTAACAACTATCTTTGGAGGCAAATTTAGCAAAATACGGGTTTTCGAGTAAAACTGTTCCAATAACAGCACAAAGATATAGAAAATCGCCAAGAGTCTTCTTGAGGATATTTCCAAAACATCATGTTTGGTTTCTTGTGATATTCGATTTTTTATTTTTTATTTTTTTTTTTGGGGGGGGGGGAGTTACGATGGGGCAAATTCGAGCCCCTCTTTTGGCGCTAAATTCATCCGGGGAAATCTATAGGACCTGAGGTTACAAATTTTAGTGAGTGGCTTAATTACGTGTGTCTGACACCCACTGTAATGGGGTATTGCGAAAGTCCCCCCTTTTCCCCTTGGGGGGGGGCAATATAAATCCGTTTTCAAGTATAACTTTGCTTCAAATTTTCTCAGTAAGATTAATTTGTATATGTGGGTTGTTTATGCTTTTCCAACACGCACAGTAAAGGGATTTTACAAATTTTCACCCTTCCCCCCTTCAAAGGCGGGGAGAGAGGCAAAAAATGCTTTTAAGAGTAACTCTGCTCCAAATTATCTCATAATAACGAGTTTTTGATATGTCGATTGGTTATGCGTACTCAAGACACACACTACTAAGGGATTTTGTAAAATTCCACCTTATTCCCCTTGGGGGTGGGGTGGGGCAAAATCATGTTTTCATGCGTAACTCTGCTCCAAACTATCTTGATGATTTTTTATGTGCGGGCTGGTTATGCATTCCCAACACGCACTATAAGGGGATTTTTGTGAACTTTTCCTTTTCCTACCTTTAAAAGCGGGGAAGGGGCAAAAACACGTTTTAAAGAGTAACTCTGCTCCAAATTATCTCAGGAAAGCGATTTTTTGATAGGTTGATTTGTTATGCGTACTCAATACAAACTACAACGGGATTATTTGGAATTCCGTGCTATCACCCCCTTGAGAGTTGGGGGTTATTTAAAACATGTTTCATGCTTAACTCTGTTCCAAACTATCTTAGAATGGCAATTTTTGATGCGTGGACTGCTTATGCGTATTCAACACGCACTGATTTTGTGAAACTCCACCCTACCTCCCCTTAGCGGGGGGGGCATGTATTCAGTTAAGAGCGGGCCGGGGGGGGGGAGGGGCTAAAGAACAATTTTTAAAACATAACTTTGCTTCAAATAATCTTAGAATCCCGATTTTTTAATATGTGGGTAGGTATGTATATGATGCAACATGCACTATAAAGGGATTTTGTGAAGTGTGGCGAGTGGGAAAACTGCTATCGAAGGTATCGAGAACTTTAACTTAGATTTTGACTGATTTCAATGATTTTATTATTATTATTATTATTATTATTATTAATGATATGGTATTTTGAGACTTCATTTCAATATAATGACCAGCGAAGCGGGCAAAGCCTGCTAGTAAATTATAAAATATATATCCCATTCACCTTACTCTAACTCATAATATTATTAACAATAATTGTATTAGTTTTTTATATTTAAAAATTAAACTTCATGGAGGTAAAATATCTACTGATCTCTATGATAAACGAAAAGATTTTTGTTTTAAAGTAAATTTATTTACACATTTTAATTCTTGTCTTCATTTATCTGTATATAGAAATATCATTCTTAATCACCTATTTCGCATACATAGACTTTGCTCATCTAAGTACAAAAACAAAAATATTAACCATTTAATTAAAACTGCTACTGGTATGGTTATCCCAAGCTATTTATTTATTTTATTTTCTATCAATAAATGTCCCTGTCTACAAAAAAAAAAAAAAAAAAAAAAAAAAAAAAATTTATAACGTTTATTAAATATATATGTATATTAAAAATAAAATTTAAAATGTGGAGGTTTGGAGGGAAGATGTTTGATTAGGGAGGAAGCGTGGTGTTGTATGGTTGTATGGTTGGGAGGGATAATGAATTTAATTTGAAAAAAAAAAGGGGGGGGAAGCATAGTATTATTGCAATTGCAGAATACATATTCTTTTTCTGGTTGATATTATGAAAGGTTCAAATTTTCCTACTTAAAATTAGTTTAATTATTCACACTTCAGATTTCATTAAATGAATAATCAAAAAAAAAAAAAAACTATAGTAAATAATAATTAATTCATCAATAATCATAATGTCTTAATCATGACATGTTGGCCTTTGGATGAGATTGCTTAAGACTAAAAAATTTAACTCAACTAAGTAAAAATTCTAAGTTAAACCGTATATTTTAAGTATTTACCTAAAAGTAAATCTCTTTTTTCACGTGAGATGGCGCTTGCTCACGCTACGTTGAAAGTTAAAAACAAACTGAACTTTAAAAAGGTCAACGTTAAAATTAAAAATCACTTTTTTTAAATTTGTTAAAAGCTTTTAGAGATTTATCACTAACAAATAATGCAACCAATTAAAGTCTTTCAGTAGCACCTACATCGATTAATCGTTTCTAAACTTTTAATCTTTTCTTTTTACTTGCTTTAAATATGTTTTGGCTGTAGCATGTGATTAAGAGGATTTTTCTCTTTATCTACAGTCGGTAACAAAAGTGTCCGAACACTAGCAAAAATTCCTATATAAAAAAAGTGGAGCTAATACTGTTTTGTTAAATAAATCCTTGTCGAATCCTGTTCTTAGTCAGTGTAAGAACACTTTTGTTACCGACTGTATATAATTTTTTATGAGTCTACCACATACATTCGTAGAGATATAACGGAATATATATATATATATTTTTTTTTTCCAAAAACAATTTCCACTTTTTTAATTATAACACGTACGGCATTAAACTCACAATTCGTGAAAAGCCATTTTTAGGAAATTTGGCATAGTAAATTAGACACAACATACTGCAATCAGAATTGCAAAAATGTTAAAGTTTTGCAAAATATGGGCATTTTTACTAAATAATTTTTAACTATGCATGTGCTAGCTTTTAAAAAATTTCTTTTTCGTAATTTAATAGTCAAAAATATTGAGCAATTTATATGAAAATCCCAAACAAATATAGTATAAATTCAAAAAGTTATGAGAGATAGAATGAACAGAATTTCAGTTCTTCTCAAAAAAAAAAAAAAAAAAGAAGAAGAAGAAGATCGGGGGTTTTATCAATATTTATTTACAATCAGCGAACACTGAATTACCATTGAGAAATAATAGATTCAAAATAAAAATGTGAGTAAAACCCCTTATGGTTTAGCTTTTATTTTGAGAAAAACAGAAATTATGTTCATTTTAACTCTCATAATTTTTTGAATTTACACAATATTTGTTTAGGATTTTCATATAAGTTGCTCAGTACTTTTGGATATTATTTTTATTTTATTTTTTATTTTTTTAAGCTAACGCATGCACAGTTAAAAATTAGTAAAAATGCTCATATTTTGTAAGATATTTAAAATTTTTGCATTCTGATTGCTGTATATTGTGTCTAATGTAGTATGCCAAATTTTCTAAAAATGTCTTTACACTGGGTCTAATACCGTTATATCTCCATGAATATATGTAGTAAACTCAAAAAAATGAGAAAAATCCTCAGATAATGAGAAAAATCCTCATAATCACATGTTACAGTCAAAATGCATTTAAAGCATTACTTTTTACAGGGTGATCTAAAATATTTTGACTTTTTTTTTTACTTTTTACTGATCCCCTTTTCCTCTTCAGGACACAACTTTTGCTGAAATATATGAGGTGTAACAAATTTTTTACACTTCCAAAGTTTCAATATGATTCCTAAAGAACTTTTCTAGATATTCGACAAAACGTCTAAATTTGAAAGTGTCCAAATGCTTATGATAGTGTATGCCTTAATGCAGGTTAGATAAGTACGGGCTGGTGTATTTTGTGCAGTGTATTTTGTGCAGTCGTGATAAGCATTTGGTAAGCATGCTAGCTCCCTGCAAAAGATTCTGTTTTAGAATTTTCGCGTGCAAATTTCTTTTAATTTTTATCGTTTACGTTCCTTAAGCCCTAATTATTGGAGTACTTCTTATAAAATATAAAGCCGACACTAAATTCATGAACTCATAAAAAACATAAATATTATAATATTAAATTTGTAAAGCCTGATTTTCCGTCTTATTTGCTTTCCCCATCTTAACTACTAGAAATGTTTATGTAACTCAAATGAAAACAAGCTGCATAAATCTAACTTATTATATTTTTAACTTTAAATAAAGGGGAAGAGTGCATTTTAATCTTAAATAATCAATAACACTGCGCTGCAAATAAATAAATAAGTAAAATAAAATAAAATAAAAAATCGAGCCCTGTACCATTCTTGTTGGTTCTTGTGTAAAATGACCTCCTGAATCAGAATATGACTCCCATTTTGCCCAATCATCCCCGTTTTCGCGGGACGCCATCCCCGCCTCCCAATTTTTATCACCATTCCGTATTTTTATAGTCATGAATTTGATTTGGAAGGTGGAAAAGGATTATTTTAACAATTAAAAAATTTAAGATATAGTAAATAATAAATAATAAATAATAATAATAGATTAATAAAATAAATAAATGTAATTTCTAATTTCATTGGCGAATTCTCCCCCCTCCCCTAAATTTCTTCCTTCCTACAAATGTTCCTGTTTTTTTTTTTTTGTTTTTTTTTTAATTTTCACCTCTGTAGCCCCTCAGAAGATATTTAGCAATTAAAATAATTCCCTCCCCCCTCCGTCCAAATCAATTTTATAGCTATAAAATTACTGAACTGTGATAAAACTAGGGGAACGTCCTCAAAAAATGGTGGGTGGTGGTGGAAAATGGCTGTCATATTCGGATTAAGGTGGTCATTTTACATAAGAATTTTCATGAATGGTATTGGGGCTGATTTTCGTGCAGAGCAGTGTAATAAATGCCCTACTAAATTTGTAGTAAAGCTGATAATCTCAGTTTCTAACTTAGTATAAGAAGCATTGTCGCACTATGTTCACTTGTAGAAAATGATTAAACTTCAAAGACTTTACAAATTTCAAACTTGCAATCTAAAAAGCACGATCCAATAACATGGTCCAGAAGCATAATTCTCTAATTTCGGAAGTTTCTTTTTAAAATATAAACTGGATAAAACACTTCACTTCATTTTCCCTAAAACATCTATCTTAAAAATACCAGTGGAGGATCAAAATTGTGATGGCATGTCTCCGGACCACCTCTACGGGTAAGTCCCAGACCTTCGCCAATTGTCCATTGTGCAGCACTAGTGCGACGTAAAACCCAACCAGTCAACCTAAAAATACCAATATCCAACCGAACACCCTTTTGAATACCCTTTCCAACTGCATTACCCTTTAATACTTACAATCCTTCTTATCAGAGTCCTAGTGTGGTTTTGATTCTGGTGGATTCTTCCGTATTGGTTGATAGAATTAGTGCCGCTGGGGACTTGTTTATTGTAAACAATTCTTCTGGTTTAAGGGGGACTAGGCACTACTGAAGATTTCATGTAAAAGCTTATATTTTCATTTAGTATTTATAAATTGAACTGCATTACATTTGTTCAATAAAATGTATGTTTAGGCAACAATTCTTATGGTTTTTGATATATACATTTTTTTTTCCCTCCTTACACATTTGAAATATTTAACCCTTAAATTCCGTGTGTTGCCTTTCGAGAACATACCCAGTTTTGTCGTCTAAAGTATTATTACAATGATATTGAAGCTCTAATGCCTCATGTTTACTGATTGACAACAAATTCCTTTTTAGTAGTAAACCATAATTAAAATAAAGTATGATTTTTTAAAATATTATTCCCGTGATTTATTTAATACAGACAAGAATAAAACGTTTTTAAATTGATTTAAAAAATAATCAGGCATTTAAGGGTTTTAAATTGCGTTTTCTCAGTTTGCATTTTTTATAATAATTAATGATCTTCTAAATGCTAAAGATCCTACGAATATTTAAGAAAATACTTTTTTTTTAATGTTTAATCGGGCCTATTAAAAAGAAATAGGGTTGGAGTTTAAAGTTTATTAGTTTTTAGGGGGGAAATTAAAAAATGCATGTTTGTGTAAAAATTTGAAAAAAAAAAGAAGAAAAAAGAAAAAAGATTTTTCTTTTTTAAATTGAATATATTTTTTTTTTATGTATATATATACTCTTTATCGATTAATCGTTGTTTGCAGTGCCTTTACTTTTATTTTTATTAATCTGTTGGCATCTTTCTATTCTCCAGTTTGTGTAAAAGTTTTTTTCTAGTTTTCTCTCTGGATTCCTTGATAATTTGATTTAATAAATCATTCAAAATGGTTTTGCTGCTTCGATCGGGGCTGAAATAATATAAATTGCTACGATTAGCTATATTGTTTTACGAAATCGATGCAGCTTTCACAGCTTTATGAAGTACATGCCCCCTGAAGAGTTTATACTTCAAATTTTAAGCCAATTAATATTTCCGTGGTCCTTTATTTACTTTCTCCGTCATTAAGTTTAATGGTCTTTTTTTATTATTATTATTCATGTCGGCGTAAGTTATTTAAATTGTTTTTGTCTCTTATTGGTTCTTAATCTGTATCGCAAGATTTTTGTGTCAGTCTTACCTATATGTTCAATCGGTTCTATTTTTGTTGTGTTTGTATTGTTTTGAATCTATTAATTGATAAATTTTAAAGTTAAATTTTATTACGATAACTATCATTTATATATATATATATACTTTTTTTTTTTTTTTTTAATATATTGAAAAATCCATCCTTAATTCTTTTTACGTAGGTTCTATTAAAGATAAAAAAAAAAAAAAAAAAAAAAAAAACTAGTCCTTTCTTAAATATCTGTAGAAGTTTTTTCAGTTTGAAGATCATGAATTTGTGAAAAAATGCAAACTGAGAACTCGTAATTTAAAGTTTTCAAATCTGTAGAAAATATTACAAAAACATATATGAACTATTGCCTGAATATATATTTAATTGAAGAAACCTATATATAGTTCAATTTATAAATATTAAATGGAAATATAAAATTTTATGTGAAACCTTCGCTGGTGCCAATTTAAAGGCGTAAAGTCTTTTTAAATGATATGGCTTTGGTTCTCCAGGCTAGGTTTATTGCAAATCATCACCATGCCGTTCCGTGGTTTTAAACAGTTTATTACTTAAAAAGAAGAAATAGAAATTCTCTATACAGAAATATTATAAATAAATACTATATAGAAATACTTTAAAAGCACAACAAAATTAACTTTCTCAATTATAACGATGTCTCCATAACTGGTGCGGTTTTCCCGTTATGCGTTATGGCAGTCTCTACGTTTACGACCTGCAGATATCTTGCCAGGGAAATGACATGCGTTTTTTTGAGCGCCAATTACACATTGCAATTAAAAACATTACTAAATGGACTAATGAAAACGGTTTTAAATTTTCTTTTGACAAAACACAGCGTGTGCATTTTTGCCACAAACGGGGACTTTATCCTGATCCACAGATTTTTATTAAGGACAGACCTATTTCTGTTGTGCGCTCAGCTCGTTTCTTGAGCGTCATCTTTGACAATAAACTCAATTTTATGCCTTATATTTTAAATTTAAGAACAAAGTGTGAGAAAAAATTAAACCTTTTAAAAGTACTGTCAAATACCTCTTGGAGTGCAGATCGCAATTCTTTATTAAAATTTTACTGTGCTGTTATCCGTTCAAAGACGGACTACGCTTGTCAATTTTATGGCTTAGCTCCTTTTTCTTACCTAAAAAAAATGGACACAATACATCATAGTGCTCTTAGAATATGCTCAGGAGCATTTCGCACTTCTCCAGTACTTAGTTTATGTGCTAACTGTGTAGAACCATCCCTCACTAATATTAGACAATATTTATCTTTACACTTGCACTTTCGCATTCTTTCACATTCAAATCATCCTTTTCACTTTCATATAAATAGAAGTAATGATAATCTTTTTCTAAATCGTCCATCATGCATCTCACATTTTGGACTTAGGATTAAGAACTACCTTGCAGGCACACCTCTTCTAAACACTGAAGTTCGTCCCCGATCCATTTTAAGTATGACTCCTTGGAATTCCCAGGTTACTTCTTGTGTTCATCCACTTAAAGGCTTTGACAAATCTAACATAAATGCTTCTGTTTTTAAGACCCTTTTTGCCGCTCACCCCTCTGATTATCAAAACTATGTTGGGATATTTACAGACGTCTCTAAGACAAGTAACAAAGTTGGTTGTGGCGTTGTTTGTGGTGACACCACTTTTAGTTATCAACTCCCTGACTCTTTTTCCATTTACTCTGCGAAGTTTTCGTCAGTTGAAATCGCACTTAATTTTACTTCTTCACATAGTGCAAGAAAATTCATTATCTATACGAAGTCAACGAGTGTTCTAGATTCACTTTCATCTAACTCTGGCAATACATCTTTTATGCCAGTTTTAAAATCTTATAACGATCTTTCAAATAGAGGATTTGACATTTTATTTTGTTGGGTTCCAGGCTATGTTGGGATTGACGGCGATGAAGTGGCAGACAAAGATGCGAGACAGGCTTTGATTAATATAAACTGTCCAGTGCCTTATGATGATATTAAGCATGTATTAAAACTTCTTTATAGAGACATTTGGCAAAGAAAGTGGGATTATGAAAATAATAACAAATTACATGACATAAAACCATGCATTTTTGTATGGTCTACACTTTCTTTTAGAAAATGTGATGTCATTATTACTCGTCTCAGAATCGGGTATTCCAGGATAACACACAGGCGTTTACTCCTAGGGCAACAGGAACCTGACTGTCCCAAATGTCATTTTTATAAACTTACCATCCGCGTTATACTCACCGATTGCCCTTGTCTTCGTCACTTGTACAGAAATTATTTTAATTTATCATCACCAAATCTGACAAACTTTTTAGGTATTAATCCTCATAATAAACTGACCAACTTTTTGAAAAAAGTTTTACTATGACATCTGATTTTATTGTATACACTTTTTAGTTTTTTTTTTTTTTGTTATCTTTTACTGTTATTGTTTTAATGTTTTCTTAACTTTATTGTTAATTTTATTTTTTTACTGTAACTTTTTTTTTTACTCTGGATGGAATCCTCATCCAGACAGCAAGGCTTGGAGCAGAATGTCCTATCTTGGACCTTGCGCCAATAAAAACCAACCAACCCGTTATGCGTTACAAGAAAGTCTCCTAGACTTGTATGTAGTTAAGTTGGCGTACACTTGAACAAATAGTTCAGATAGTAATTCCGTTATATCTGGAATCCCTCAAAAAATATCGTTGAACGGATCGTTTTCAGTTCAGATTTTAACAGGTTATGTAAATAGCTTTCTAATATCAGAGATTGTTACAAAAAATTATAAATGTGAACGTGGTTAGAAGATTTCTGATGTTCATTACATTCCATGTGTTTTGTATAGTGTTATTAGAAGTACAAATTTATCTTGAAACACAAAAAAAAAAAAAAAAAAAAAAAAAAAACATACGTCACTCTCCCTTTTGTAGCTATTGGAATACTAGAAACACATTAATTAAATTAATGTATTTCTTTATCCAAATTGAAGAAAATTTGTTTTCTATGCTCTTAAAGTGAAATGGTTGGTAAACGCTAATCCATTTTGTGCAGTCGTAGCATGTATGTTCTAAAAATTCTAGTTTCCAGTCAAATTTCTTCTATTTTAGAAGGTTTGTGGTTTTTTTTTTTTTTTTTTTTTTTTTTTCCTTGGCACGCTGTGTTTTGATCTCTGGATAGTAAATATTAACTTTATTTTTATTTTATTTATTTATTTATTCTGCAGTACTTTCTAAGCTGGAGAAGGAGTATTTTAGATGTCTTATCGACTTCTGGATAAAGTCTCCAAGCATTTCATATCAAAATGATAACAAGGAGTTTGCTTTCTGTAATGGTTTTCTCAATTCAAAAAGGATTGAATAGTGATTTTTCCAGGATTAATCTACCAGATCAATTTCTATGCACAAACTATTTACGACTCACGGTTATTTATAAAATATTCAGAGCCACTCATTTTCTATGATTATTTCTCTATGCTTGAAAAGCGAGTTATCAGTAAAATGTAAATTTCTTGAAGATTAAAATGTGCTAAATGAGTTTAAACTCTTTTTAAATCCTTTTCATCCTTGATTTTCATTAAATTAACAAAAGCTATTTATTATCTGAAATGTTTATTCCTCTTTCGAAGGGTAGGTTATCAATAAAAATTATTTTCTTGGTGATGTTAATATGTCACATTGATTTCTATCTAATGGGGAAAAGGCGCTGTTTACTGAAGCCCTGATTTTCATCAAAATGGTCGGAACCGTTTTTTCTAGAAAATGGCAAAAATGGATTTTAGGATTAGGTATCTAGCATCTAAAAATTACAAATGAATACTATAGAAAAATTTTTACTGCAAGTATTTTATAAAGCAATCGTGTGTATTATTTAGCAATATGAATTATTTCACTCAGCTTAGCACACTTAATTTAATAATTAATAACGTATTGTTTATTTTTAAAATAAACGTTTAATCTATTTTAAAGGCAGAATATTCATTCTCTAAGCCATATTTAATACATGTTAGAATAAATTTTGAAAGAAACAGATGTCTGTGTAAAATCAATATATAGATGCAGCTGCAGCATCATTTTCCTTCCCTGAAACTTTTTCTAGTATCCGAAAACCATATATTTTAGTTAAAGCACAAAATTAAGTTTAGTTTCCGATAATTTTAATGCTGGTAACAAAACATAGACTTTCTACCCGATTTAATGAAAAACAAAATACTTTACCGTTATAATAATAAACAACAAATAAATTGCAGTTATCTTTCTTTTTCTTTTTTTATGTCGTTGAAATTGAAAGAACATTTGAGAAAAATTGCAGTAGTTTTTATTAAGTTTTAAATGCTTATTAAAGTATTTTCTAAAAACCTTTATTTTATAATTTAGTTAAAATGATGAAATCCATGTATTAGTTTTAAAATATATAAGTTTTCTAATAAACTTTATTACATACTGGCCTCCAAAAGTTAAGGTACAACGTGTTTTCCCGTTTTATTCTTTTGCGGATAATTTTTAAACAAATGAACATAAAATTTGGATGGCATGATCTTTTGAAAATTATTAAACAAATTTCATATAATTTTTAATTAAATAATAATTTTTAAACTGATATTAATTCAAGTTTTCTCAAAACTAATCTTTGGATAAAATGAATAATAATAATAATAATAATAATAATTTTAGAAAGAAAACTAAATGAAAAATGGTGTTAAGGATGCATTACAGATATGTGAATGTGAACGTGCATTCATACGTTAAATTAAAACTGGATTTTTCTTCCTGTGTTCATTTTCCTGTTTCTTCTTCTTCTTTTTTTTTTTTTTTTTTTCCGTATGTGAATAACTTTTTAAAAAACATACACACGAACATGAAAATTGAATGAGGTGTTCCTTTTTAAAATTATTTATTGACATTTTTATTATTCTAACTATTCCCAAAGTTTACAAATTAATAATTATGTTTTTTTCTCCCCAAAAGTCCGCTATGAAAAGAAAAAAGTAAGAAAAATCGTATTTTAGTAACGTTTGATGGCATGTGTATTTTCACCTACCTGTAATGCATTCTTAACACCATATTTTATTTAGTTTTCCTTATTAAAATTGTTTAAATTTTTCGTTTTATTTTTTTTTTCCAAAGCTTACTTTTGAGAAATATTGAAGTAATATCTGATTAATTTGATTAATAATTTTTATAATGAACATGCCATCCGAATTTTATTTTCATACGTTCATTAGTTTAAAAATTATGCGCAAAAGAATAAAACGGAAAAACATATTGTACTTTAACTTTTGGAAACAAGTGTAGTATTGGTATGACCTCTATACCATTTTTAATGATATTTGAATTGTAATGCACAATCGCTTAAAATGCAAAATTTTATCATCAACACAGATTATTTTCTTTTTTCAACTCTGCTCACAAATTACTTTTTAAATTACAACTTCAATAGTTTCGTGGCTTAAATTATTGTTTAATTAACTTAAACAAATTCACATATAAAATCTGTAGGACTCTGTGCGATTGCAACCTTCAAAACCTTGCAAACTGATAAAATACAGGTTTCATTAGTATTCACTGATGTGAAGTGATTGGATGCATCCTTTTGGATAATTATCATCTCCATACGGCATTAGTTAGGCAAACAAGTAATTAAAAACCGTTGCGAAATACAAATTCATTGTGACGATAGAATAATTTTGCACCTGAAACGGTCACATACATTCTGCGTGTATATCTATAGTGATGGAAATTGTTGTTTCAAAACGCTGACGTCACAGTGTTATGTTAAAGTAAGTCATAACATATAAGATGATTTTTTTTAAACATTTGCTTTCTTGATTTTAAGATTTATATTCTTAACTTAAAGTTCTTTGTCTGCAGGTGTATCAATACTTTTATTATTATTATTATTATGATTATGATTATTATTATGATTATTCGAAAAAATATGTTATCGCGTAGTTAATTTTAAAAATTTTTAAATATTCAATCAAATTTCCGTTTTAAAAACTGATACAAAGAAATGAATTGGTTTTCTTGTTGTCAGTAAGGAAGGGAATAAATATAGATTACGCCTTCCTGTTTGGACTAAGTCCTGCAAAGACCACAGGCTGCAATACCTTGGATACCAAAAAACTATTAAGACAATTTGCCTGACCACATGATTCATTTCAACTATAAAACTCTTACTTAAGCAAAGGTACCTTTGAACTCCAACATTAAAAAAGTCTCATTTGGATCTCATAGGTTTATTGTATAACTCAAATTTCGTCTCGTAGTGGACTAATTCGTTAAGCTCGGTTCCCATTTAAACACCGAAAGTAAAGTAACACTGACTGAAGTAACACTAGTAGAAAAATAAATACACAGGCTTACAAAATTGAAGTTGACAAAATTTGATTTGATGATTTTATCTGAACTTTATGTTTTTTTTTAAGTGCTGAAACCGAAAATGCAGCCCATTTTTCTCTATCACGTACAGATTTTTTGCCAATACAGGGTGCTTACCGACACAATTTCTTACATATACCATCAGAACAATAGGTTGGTTGTTTGGTTGGTTAGTACAGTTTTACGTCGCACTAGTGCTGCGGTATTACAACAATAGGTATCCATGATTAATTAATCATGAAAGCATACTATAAAATTTAACATATGATTATATTGGTGGAAAAGTAATGGAAGAAATTACATTGGTAGGCACCCTGTATTGATAAAAATTTATACGTGATAGAGGTGGACTGACTTCATTTTCGGTTTTAGCACACCAAAAAACATAAAGATCAGTCAAAATTATAAAATCAAAATTTTACATGTCGACCTGTGATATCAATGAGACCTTTAATAACAGTATAAACTGTATAAAAATTTTAAAAAAATTTAGCATCGTTTAAAATAATAAAAAATAAATATTAATATATAAAATGCGTATGAAAATATAAATGATATAATAAAATGTAAATATAATAAAATTTAAAATAAATATCTATATGAAAGTGCATGCATGTCTATTAATATACTAAAATTATAAAAATTGCATAAATTATAAAAACATTAAGTATGTTAAAATATCTGAAATTCAGAAAAAAAAAAAAAATATTTATATATATATATATATATATGAAAAAATTTTTCAAGACAAAAAAAATTTTTTTTTTTTTAATTAGTTAATATTTGCATTGTAATTCATTTCAAGTCCGGTTTAATAAAACACAATATCTTAAATTGTGTTTTACAGCAAAATTTATTTCAATTCTATTCATTTATATAATGCATAACAAAAATCATAAGATAAAAAAAAAATTAACATTTTTTTTTTTTTTCTTTTCTTTCATTTTTAATCTGGGATTTACTGCCTTTATTTGAATAAAATTGTATTTAAAAAAAAAAAAAAAATGAATATTTGCAATAACATTAATTTTTTCAGGAGAATTTTTAATTGGAATTTCTATTATTTAATGAAGAAAATATTTTTTCATTAGATGAAAAAAACCTTTACGTTCAATATTTACAAAAAGTACTCATATATATATATCGGTCTTAGTTACAAAAAAGAAATTATTTGCTTTAGTTATTTTTATATGTCTGTTTTTAAATTCTGATAGTTGTGATATATAAAGTTGATTATAATTTTATTAAATCGAAAGAATTAATTAAAAGTTTATATATATATGCATGCACATTCATAATTTATACAGTCGGTAACAAAAGTGTCCGAACACTAGCAAATATTCCTATGTAAAAAAAGTGGAGTTAATACTGTTTTGTTAAATAAATCCTTGTCGAATCCTGTTCTTAGTCAGTCTAAGAACAGGATTCGACAAGGATTTATTTAGCAAAACTGTATTAAGCGTACTTTTTTTACATAGGAATTTTTGCTAATGTTCGGACACTTTTGTTACCGACTGTACAAATGTAGATATACTTCTGTATTTCAAAATTATTCATTTTACACTTTTTTTTTCTTTTAATAGATGGATACAAGCTTCAAAAGTACTTTTTTATATAATTTTAATGTTATATAAATATGTGTATCAATAATTTAGATACTTTGAATTGGTGTAATTAAATTTCTATTATCTCTCTTAAAAATTCGAGTGATAGACTAATCTAAAACTGGATACTACAGTAGGTGCAAAGTGCTAGCTTCAACCAAAATTCGGTACTAAGCAGCTGCACCATAGAACGGGGAAACCTTTGATGTCATGATCTAGTACATTATGGGCGGAAAACACAAAATCATGGTAAAAGGTTTCATTTATGGTTACAGTTACAGTTACTGTAGTATCAAGTTTTGATTCATCTAAGCACCAAATCATGGTAAACGATTTCACTTATGGTAAAAGTTTCACTTGTGATAGCAATTACTCTCGTATCAAGTTTTGGTTCACACAAGCATCAAATCATAGTAAACGGTTTCACTTGCAATTGCAGTGGCAGTTGCTGAAGTATCAAGTTTTGGTTCATCCGTCGACAAGGAATAAGAGGAGACCCCGGACTACAGTGCGTCCCAAAAGTTTATAGACAACTTTTTTTTTTTTTTTTTTTTCAATTAAAAGAAAATGAATGAAGATTTCAAAATCATTTTTAATTGTAAGTAATATAAAGACAATAATAATATTACACAAAAATAATATCTTACAGTCACACATATTGTAATAGAAACTAAAACTGAAACTTTACTGTCCCAAAAGTTTATAGACAACTCATTATTTTTACTTTAACATTCAAATTTTTGAGCCATTTTTCCTAATCACTTCAAAAACTCGATCAGGCATACTCAAAACAATTGTTTGAAGAATTTCTGACTTTAGAGGAAACCAACTTCTTTCAATTTGCAGTAATCGATCTTGAACTGATGCATATTGACGCCATTAGCATATACGTCTCTAGCTAATATTCCCCAATGGTTATCCATTGGGTTCCGTTCAGGACTTAGGGCTGGCCAGTCCATAACAGTTACTTGGTTTTGTCTAAACCGTGAATGGAGCTATTGTCTTGCTGATATATTCCTTCTCCCCCACCTAGCAACTTTCCAAATAGAAGTAACCGTACTTCTAGCATTTTCTGGTAATCTTTGGAACATTGACGACCTTTTAAAAAAACAATATCGGTAATGACGGTAGTTCATTTAAAGAAAAATGCTCCCAGCACCATGAGTGAACCCCCTTGTTACTGTCTGCTGAAGAAAGTTTGTGTTTCCTTAAGAATATCGTTCCAGTAATATTCCCAACCATCAGGATCATCTAAATTTAACTTCTTTTCATCACTAACCAAAACACTCAACCATTCATACGTCTAATTCATATGATTCCGAGCCCACTAAATACGAGCATCTTTATGCCGTTTTGTCAACTTTGGTGAACGATGCATTTTGGGATATGCAAGCAATTTACTTACCTGCAGCCGTCGATACACCGTGGATTTTGATACTGGTGTAAAATAAATCATGCGGTTCAGTGGTATTAACTTTTTAAGAACATAAAGAATCATAATTGATATGCCGGATTGCTTTGAAACAAGAGAATGAATAAAATAGAACGATGCATACTTTTTCTGATAGTTTAATGATTATAATAAAATAAAAATTCTATTTACAGTTAAATACATTATTTACAAAAAGGAAATACTTAATGGAACATAATTCCCAAATCTAATTAACTCTCATATTGAGAGATCGAAAATTCTGTCTTCGAACACAGTCAAAGCATCCAAAAATCTAAAAACTAAACTTATTGGATGTTGCCAAATTCTTTTAACAAAATATAGGTTCTTTTTTCTTTCACTGGCGACGCAGCGCCGTCTAAAGGGAATTGATTTTACTACACAACTCCCCGCCGTGAACTCTTACAGAGTTCACAAATCAAAATCTCATTAAATCAAAAATAAATCTCAAATCCCAACAACTTCTGATAATCATAAATTGTTCACATTTCTAAGTATTCAATTAGTACTAAATCACATAATCATTTTTTTTTTTTTTTTAATATCAACAATTATCTAACATTAAATACAAAGGTAAACAATATTTAAAGTACTATAACTAAATCAATAAAAGATCAAATCGAAATATTAAATTGAAATATCAATATTAAACATAAAGCAAACACATTATTATTTAAACAATTAACTCTTAGTTATCAAATATAAACAAAATTATCAAATATAAGCAAACTTTAAATATAAAGATTGCTTTCACACATGCAAAATTTTAATATTTTCAATTATAAAATAAGATTCACTGGCGACGCAGCGCCGTCTTCAAATCCAATAGGTATTGGCTTTTCCATCTATTCCACAACTGCTTTAACAACAGTGATTGGTATCTTTTACGTCTTAAGGCAGATATTTTGTTTGAAGCACCTTCAATAATGTCAGCAAAAAACAATCAGTTGACATGTCGTGTACAAGTTCTAAGTGTAACGCTCTGGTTACTGCACAAGTGAACAACACTATATAAGATTTTTCAATTTCTTTAGCATTTTTAATGTAGAGAGGCTCAGCAAAGTCAATGCCACATATGGAGAAAGGGGGCGACTCTGTTATTCTGTCACGGGGTAGTGGAGCAGTGATCTGATCTGTTGGTCTGGAAAGGTATTTCCTACATATAATACATTTATTCAGGACACTTTTAACTAACTGGCGACCTTTGGGAATCCAATATTTAGACCGTATTTTTGACAATGTTCCAGATACTCCTCCATGCATTATTTTTTTATGTTCATTTCTTATAATCAATGTAGTCAACCACGACTGTTTGGGGAGAATGATGGGATGTTTTTCTTCTAGCTGTAAATCACTAAACTCTAATCTCCCACAGAGCCGCATCATTTTTTCATAATCTAGATAAGGAGTTAAGTTGCTAAGGGGAGAATTTTTATCAATAATTTCTTCATTTATTAGCGAGTGAAATTCATTTTTAAAATACAACTTTTGTTCATTCGATATCAAATGTTTCTCAGCTTCTATTAGTTCTTCGGTTGTCAATGTACTGTTAAGTTCTGGAATTTTTTTGATCCTCTTAATAAATCTTTTTACCCAAGCTGTAACTCTGATTAATTTTTCTAAACTGCTGTATTTTCTGATATCAATGGGATTTTCTAGTTGTTCTGTCATGCAATTGAAAAGGAGTGTTTCTTTTATCTTTTTTCTATATTCTAAGCTTTCTACATCTAGCTTTTGTTTATCATCAGGCTTAGGCCAAAGTTCGGGGAGTGAACTGAGCCATTCAGGCCCATTTAACCACAATCTATCATTAATTAAGTTTATGATCTTTGCACCTCTAGATACAAGGTCGGAAGGATTAGACGAACCGGGACAGTGCCTCCAATTTGAAGGAGATGTCAATTCACGAATATCTTGTACTCTGTTCTGCACAAACGGCTTAAACTTTTCTGGAGAGCCTCTAATCCAAAAAAAAGCGATCATTGAGTCTGTCCAGTAAAACGTGGGTATATCTAATTTCAGAGCTCTCAAAATATTATGACCTAGTTTAGCTGCCAACAATGCAGCTGTGAGTTCAAGTTTAGGTTGTGAGATTTTTCAAAGGCGCTACTCTATTTTTGGAAGCAACGAATATCGTTTTGCATTTTTCATTCGAGATTTCTTTAATTCTAAAATAGGCAACAGTGCCAAATGCTTTGATACTAGCATCTGAGAAAACTTGTAGTTGCAAATCACCGATGTTAAATTCTAGAAAATCAGAAAAATAATATCTCGGCACAGAAAATTTAGAAGGATGAGTTACTTCATTACACCAGCCTTTCCATATTTTTTTCAAATCTTCAGGTAATGTATCATCCCAATCAAGACCAGTCTTCCAGATCATCTGCATAAGGCATTTAACTCTTAGAGTGTAGGGCCCTAGGAAACCGATAGGGTCATAAATTTTGCCTAGTACTTGTAAAACAAACCTTTTAGTATTTATCTGTTTAGAAACGAGGTTTATTAAATCCCTACAATCAAAATAGAGAGTGTCTTTCAAGTTATTCCACCCTAAACCCAAAACTTTATTAGGGGGATCATTTTCTTCAAATATTTTAGAATCCTTGCTAATAATATTTTTTTGTACCCAAAGTTCATATAATGGTGTCGAATTTGTATGAAATTTGTGAAGTTGCATACTCGCGTCTTTAAAGATACTAAGTGAGTCTAGACTTGTAGTTAAAGCCTTCTCTACTGATGGGTGACTTCCTATTATGTCATCTACATAAATGTTTTCATTTAAAAAACTAACAGTCTCCCTATGTGTGTCGCTAAAATTTTTCAAATGATGTTTTATCGTCACAGCTAATAAGAAAGAACTAGAATTAAGTCCAAACAAAACTCTAGTGAATCTAAAAATCTTTAGGGGTGAGGTGCCTTCATGAGGACTTTCTGTAAACAAAAATCGTGTTACGTCTCTATCTTCCTCGTCTATCAAAATTTGTAAAAAAGCTTGTTTCATGTCCGCAGTAAAGGCTACGGGATGAAATCTAAATCTAGACAAAATGTCAAAAATATCATTATAAAGATTAGGTCCAATATGTAGACAATTATTAAGAGAAAGATTATTGTAATCATGTGAAGACGCATCAAACACGATTCGTAATTTACTTGTACGATCTGTTTTTATTAGTGCTCTATGTGGTAAATAAAAGGTTGTAGAATTTTCCTCCAAATCCGTAACGGGTTCTATAATCCCCTCTCTCAAATAATCCTGTAAAACATTGTTGTATTCAAAAAATAAATTTGGGTTTCTACAAAATTTGTGCTTAAGTCTCGAAAATCTATTTTCAGCGATTTCAAAATTTTTTCGTAATTGTGATTTACTACTTTTCCAAGGGAATTTAACTTTATATCGTTTATTTTCATACTTAATTTCCGATTCAAAATTTTTCATAATTTTATTTTCGGAAAGGTCAAATTTTTCTTTCGAATTAATAAGACCCGAATTTTCCAAATTCCAAAAATTTTCTATTTGTTTTGACAACAAATTTTCTTCTACTATGATACTCATGGTTAATGATTCAAGAGAATCGCTTTTAATACCCTGTAAAACCCAACCGAACACAGTTTTTACTGCTACTAAATTTTCATTAATGCGCCTAATATTACCTAACACAATATCATAATAATCATCGACTCCTATCAAAAGTGTAATGCTTTCTTTACTATTAGGTATATCAGCTAATTCTAAATTCTAAAAATTATCATTTTTCGTGATTTTTTTCCAATTCAGGGGGAGGATGAATGAACGATCCAGAAATTTCATCCGTAACTAACGCTTCAATTTGAATATTATGATCAGGTTTATTTTTATTCACGAGCTTTAATTTAACTATGCCATAGGTTTTTTCTATCGGTGTTTTACTTCCAAATGTGTATACCCTCAATTTTTCATTTCTAATCACTTCTAAATTTAGTTCATTAGAAATAGAACGACATAAAAATGTTCTACTAGAAGCTGAATCAAGAAGCAAACGGATCGTTTTCTCTTTCGTTTTATTTTTAATACTTACGGAACAAGTTTGTAACAAAATTTTATTTTTCTGATTTATAGAAGAAACAGCAGAAACTATTTCCTGTTTGGATTCTGAACCAGAAGGAACATTTATTTTTTTCCTGAGGTTTATGTTTAGATTTGTAACAGAGTGTTGTATTATGTTTATAACCACATATTCTGCATTTAATGTCGCTATGGCATTTTGCGATACGGTGCTTTTGTTCCAAACACAAAAAGCAACGGCCCTGGGATTTCAAAATATTCTTCTTCTTTTCAATATCGAATGCGAAACAATTTTCTGACGCGTGATTCTTTTTACAAAAAAATGCATCTCATCTGTTTATTTTCTACCGTAGTGATTAATTCATGCGCAGACGATAATCTGCTGCCGTCTCGATTACTTAATTTGTTACTTTTTATTTGTTCGTTTGTTTTATTTTTTGTAGATAATGTTCTTTCCCGCGAAATTATTTCCGTTTGCATGAAATCTAATAGTTCTTGAATTTTAATTCCATGTGAATTAAATGCGTGTTTTCTATTGAATTCTAAATTTAAATCGGGCGGTAGTGTCTTTAGAATTACTGCGATTAACATAGTACTATAATTATTCTCATCAACTTCTAACGAGGATAATGATCTAATATTTATCTCGATTTCTTCATGTAATTTTTTTAATCTAAAAATATTTGTGGATTTATAAACGGGTGCTAAATTTAACAAATTGTTCATGTGGTGGTTAATTATCATATCGCTTTGTCCGAATCTTTGTTTAAGAATTTCTACGGCTTTGTCATAATTTTGTTCTGAAATCTCTAACCCGTGTATGGAATTTAAAGCTGTCGAAGTTAAATAACTTTTTAAATAATTAAATTTCTCTACCTTTGACAAAGCTTCATTGTCATGAATATTAACTCGAAAAGTATTCCAAAAACTCATAAATTGGGACAATTCACCGCCAAATTTTTGAATGGTTAATGTTGGTAATTTAACAAATTTGTTATTCTCACTTAACGGTGTACTTCTATTCTGTAATGTACTTGAAACATTTGAATTTACACCACTATTTTCGACTGAATTTACTTTTATTTTCTTTTTTGCTCTAAAAATAGCGGTCGCGATTTTATCCTGATATTCATAACATACGTTTTTTTTCATTTTCATATTCTGTTAAAGGAATTTGTTTTTCTATTTCCCTATCGGCTTCCTGTAGAAGCCCATTTTTTATAGTTAGTTGATTAAGAGCTTCTTCTAAGTTTTCAACATTTAAATGTTCTTCTTTTAAATTTAATTCTATACTGTTCGCTAACTTTGTCACACTTGTTCGCAGAATTTTTCTATTAACTTTATGCTTCTCCAACTCCATTGTAAATTTTCATAAAATTTCTTACCTTGAGCCATCTTCGCTCTAAGAGCTAATCCAATATTATGAAAGTACAAAAGGGAATTTTAATAATCGAATTTAACACAAGCATCGTTACTTTCAAAAACAACATTCTCTTCCCGGCACTGATGCACCAAAATGAAAAATAATTTATGCGGTTCAGTGGTATTAACATTTTAAGAACATAAAGAATCAAAATTAATATGCCGGATTGCTTTGAAAACAAGAGAATGAATAAAATAGAACGATGCATACTTTTTCTGATAGTTTAATGATTATAATGAAATAAAAATTATATTTACAGTTAAATACATTATTTACAAAAAGGAATACTTAATGGAACATAATTCCCAAATGTAATTAATGAGAGATCGAAATTCTGTCTTCGAACACAGCCGAAGCATCCAAAAATCTAAAACTAAACTTATTGGCTGTTGCCAAATTCTTTTAACAAAATATGGGTTCTTTTTTCTTTCACTGGCGACGCAGCGCCGTCTAAAGGGAATTGATTTTACTACACTGGAAAGGTCACCTCTCTAGAAATTGGCCGTACTGACAGGTTCTGTGTTGAAACTAATCTGAAAATCTCTGTGTCTTGTCATTTAATTGTTTTCTTTGGTCGCCCAGAACGTGATTTTGTTTCAAAATTGTCACCTTTTGACAGAATCTGGTAAATACCAGCACTGCTGCGTCCAGTTTTTCTTGAAATGTCCACAACTTTCATTCCACGAGCTTTGAAGCAATAAATTTTCAAAATTTCATTATTGGAAAACTACACGTTGCGAAGCATCTGTACAATCAGTCGAAAAAGGAATAACAGCTTCGCTTTTATCTCAGAAATCTATTACGTCACAAGTACATGACCTTGGAATATGCAAATTTTGAAATCAGTACTTCAATCAGCTTTTAACACTGGTTGTCTATATATTTTTGGGACAGTATTATTTTATTTTTATTTTTTATATTAAATTTATGTGTGCTTAAAAGTCTTTAAGTATTTCATTATTTGTATTAAGTCAATACATATTTACATAATTTATTTCGTCTTTCTTACTCGTTTCATTTGTTCTTAAATCCAAAAAAACGTTGTCTATAAACTTTTGGGACGCACTTTAGTAACCTTTTTGCTTTCGAGCATGGCATCCCCACCATACCACCAATTCATTCACCAAACCGTCATTCCACTTCCACCAAGGCAAGTTCCCTCCACCTTTGTTATCGCTGTTTTATATTTCGATTGGATGTGAATTAAACATAAACCACAATTTACAATACCTGAAATGGAAAGCAAATAATCTAATCCTTGTTATTGATTGAAAGCTGTTCTGATTGACTTTTCTTTGGAGTTTTGGTGGTAAGAAGAACGAACCATTTAAAACATGCAAAATCTCAAGAACCAGTTGCCAAGAAAGCGATAATCGTCAAAAGAAGGCCCAAAAACCGCAGTGATGCTCCGGGAATTTTTCTCCATAGCCAGTATACGGAATCCGTTCAGTATATCTGCTCGATGGTTTCTTCCAAGCACCAAATCGTGGTAATATGCTCAAAATATGGTGATTGCAACTATTTTAGTGCCATGTTTTGGTTTGACCAATTCCAAAAACAGTGTTTAAAAAACATCATTGTTAAGGAGTTAGACCCTTAATAACGTTGAAAATTCTTAAACAATTTAGCATACTTCTAGGACAGTTAAATTTAGTACTTAGTATCACAAATGAATACATTCAAGTAACTACTAGACATAAGTGATAAAACTAGATACCAGATAGAAATGATTGGTCAAATCTTGGAGGAATGATGTTAAAGGAGTTAGTACGCGGCGTATCACCATAACAGGGCAAAGGAGGTTAACTGTTGTCTCAAGATTGTTGCCTCTGTAACAGCCAAGGCTACCTCAGAAACCACATTCATTCTACCAAAATATTGGCTAGTACTGTGTTATTTTATGTATTCGGCATTTGTTTGACAGCTTTGAGATCTAGAGTTATAATGACTTTCGTATCGAATGATCCATATTACATAATTTTACAATAACAATGCAGAATTTCTTATATAATTCTCCTACTTAATGGTTTCTACGGTTACGATATATAATGAAAAATAATCACATGACACATTTAATATATATATATATTTTTTTTTCTTGCGTATTGTAAATTAGTGATTTTAATTTTTGAATCTTAATTTCTATGTTTTAAATAACAAAGGTCTACGACATCGTACTTTTCAATTTTTTTTTTTTTTTTTTTTTTTTTTCTGCTCTGCGTTAGGTGTCTTTAATGTGTTTTAACCCTTTCAGGACCATAAGATTTCCAAGACTAAATATGCCAATACAACACAATATTTTAGCTATTGTGGGTGTAAAGTAAGAGAATATCACCAGAAAAACATAGCAGGGTGTATAGATTTCCTATAATTTCATGGGAAATATTTTCCCTATGGACCATAAAAGTAAATAAACGAAGAGTTAGGTTTATTATATCGGTATTTTATTTATTGCTTTGTAATATAAAAATTATCAGAAAAGTAAAATAAATAGCTAGTTATGGTATTCTACGAAACAATTTCGTTTACTTGTGAAGCACAAGTGGACATTGCACATAACACATTTATTATGTGTCCTATTTTCTATACGTTTTTTTTTTATTCGTTCAGAAACACATTTGCTGCCTTGGACATACGTTTTATTTTGACATTCAGTAAAAAAAATATCGATTCAATAATAATTGAACAATCTATAACGATTTTTGTAGAAGGGAAAATATTTCCCTTGGGCGTGAAAGGGTTAATACACTGAATTCAGAAATGATTTCTTTTTCTCCGTATCACATAAAGAATTTTCACAAAGTAAGGAAGAAGTTCGGAAGAATTCACGAAGAGGCTATAACAAATTCGAAACAATTTATGTATGAAATGCATTAAAATGGGATATCATTTACACATTATCTTTTAAATGTTTTCTTTGCATCGAAGCTCCCTTTAAAGCTTTTCACTTGTACACCACTTGAGGGGGGGGGGGGGGGGATATTCTCTATGCAGCTTTCAACAATAATCTCTGCTAACTTGTTAAATACTCCATCGTCCCTGATACATCCTGATACCTGCTTTCCATTTCTCCGATGTCTTGGTGAAATAATTTTTTCATTCTTTACTCACACCACCCAGATTTTCTGGGAAATAACTTAGATGGGAGTTGAAAAAGTGTAACTGTAAGCTGAAACAATCCTTTTTTTTGTGTGTGTGTGTGTGTGTGTGTCAAAACTGTACGTTATGGAAATTTTTGAAGAGTTTTTTTCCTTAATCGACATCCAAAAATACCAAAAAATAAAACATCACCTTGAAGAAAAAAATTTCGTCATCGACATGTGTAATTTTTAACGAATTAAATTAATTTACAATGAATCACAAAGCCATTCTCGAAGGAAAAACTGCATTTGTTATAAATTTCATAATAATTTATAAATGTCCATATTCATCATTTGTATCTCGCACAGTATTTATGAATGTTCAAAATCAATTACAATGATTTTCGAAAGCGCAATTATTTAGTGATTTAAATTGAAATTTCAAATTTTGCATTCATGTTAAATGAGATTTCTCACTATGATAATCAGTATTCAATTTGAAACTATAATTTGAAATTTCTATATCATCCAAAGCTGGAGCAATCAATTATGTTTTGTATTAATTAACATATAATGAATATATTTTAGAATATAAGATATTATTATTGTATTAAAATACAAAACTAATCCCTCAACAACCATCATTAAGTATTTGACAACAGAAATAAGTTATTTTGGTTTTTCTTTTAGTGTTTAATCATATTGTTAGCAGATTAATATTTATGTTTAAAATATAACCATCTTTAAAAGTATATTAGCTTCCACTATATTCTTCAGCAAGTTCCTCTATATTGTAGTACTTTTGGGTAGTCCTATAAACGAATGGTGAATGTTTTTCACGCCATATTCTACACGAAACATGCTTTTATGCATATAAAAAGCATATATTAATTTTATTTTGTTTAGTTCAGCCTATAAACTTTAACCATACAGTCGGTAACAAAAGTCTCCGAACACTAGCGAAAATTCCTATATAAAAAGTACACTTAATACAGTTTTGATAAATAAATCCTTGTCGAATCCTGTTCTTAGTCAGTCTAAAAACAGGATTCGACAAGGATTTATTTAACAAAACTGTATTAAGTGTACTTTTTTTACATAGGAATATTTGCTAGTGTTCGGAGACTTTTGTTACCGACTGTACTTATGAAAAATTTTGCCCATAGACATAATGTATTTGAAATCTCTTAGATGTCCCTGTGCAAGAACCATTTGCTTGATCTCAACGAAAAGTTTAGTGTGGCATCCCTATATGATACAGATTTGGAATACGGAGTTTGGACTTCTTGCTATTATTTGTTCTTGAGATACAGTCGATAACAGAAGTATCCGAACACTAGCGAAAATTCCTATGTAAAAAAAGTACACTTCATACGGATTTGTTAAATAAATCCTTATCGAATCATGTTCTTACACTGACTAAGAACAGGATTCGACAAGGATTTATTTAACAAAACCGTATGAAGTACATTTTTTTTACTAAGAATTTTTGCTAGTGTTCGGACACTTTTGTTACCGACAGTACGAAGGTGGATGAAATTAAGCGAATAAATATAGCAAAATTAAGGAAGAATGGGTTTTACGACGCTCTAGAGCTTAAATATAGGAAGAAAAAAAAGGGGGGACATAATGGGAAGAACTGAATTAATGAGTTTTATAAAATTATTTGTATGTGGGTTAGTATTTTTTAAACTTTTTTTTAGGCAGCAATGTTTGCAGTATACATTAGACTACACGAAAACGATTATTGATCATTTATTTCGGTGGGAGGGGGAGGAGAACCTCTCTTTGCCTATGGCCTTGCACATAACATCACATTAATACAAATCATTCCCTTTTTTTTATAAAATTGAATGACTACAAATAATTATTTTCTTAATTTGTTTATCGTTGGTTCCCTAAATTCTCTCGTGGTTAAAGTTTTAATGGATAAAATGGTACTTCTATCTTGTTTACTTACACTGGCGGCTTTGAACGAAAATTAATCTAATAAATCTCAGAAAATTCGAAAATAAATCCTAAATTAAAAGTAATATTAAATTGCAATTATTATTCTCTAATATTAAACTGTAATGCGATTTTATTATTTCTTACAGGTACTATTTTTATAGAACTTGGTTGATATAACATATTTTAACGATTTGACCTTTTTTAATGTTAACTATTCAGCTTAAGTATGCTCAAAAAATAAATTTTGATGTAGTTGGAATAAATGATATTTTTTTCATGTAAAAATGTAATGTGCGAGTTTAATTTTACTTTAAAATTTATAATATTGAGTTTCAAGTAGGTTATAAATATACGAAAAATGGAAATTTCCAAAATTTATAATTTAAATAGCGGATATTCATTATAGAATGGGTATATGTTATAACAATAACCATGACGCACACACATACACGCGAACGAAACCTTATAATAACAACTTTATCTAAATTAAATGCGCATGGCTGTTAGCGTTACCCGAGAAACACTACATGGAGGTAGCCATGCATCGTTTCTCATAGGGAGTTTTGATAAGGCAGGTCCCCTTGCCTACTGCCAGCAAGCATCACGAGGTAATTTAGTCTTTTACACTAGGAATGCAACAAGAACAACATATTTCCAGAAAATTCCTCAATTTTCGGAATTTCTTTTTTTTATGATGTTGTGGAGAAACAGAAACTGGTTGATTTTCAATAACCATTTCCACTGTCTGAGAAAGAGCTGATTCCACTTCGATTTGAAACGGAGGTTCGTCAGTAGATTTATCAGGCAGTGCAGTAGAAGCTGTTTCTTTCTCATCGAGTGTGTCCACTATCTGAGACCTGAGTCCACTAAACCACCTAAACTGAATCCACTTCGGTTTGGAACGGAGGTTCGTCAGTAACAGCATCAGGTAGTGAAATAATATTATCAACTTTTGGCAGTTTTTTTATATCCAACTTTGGATGCTTGCGAATGCGAGATTTATGTAAAGCTGGGTTATAAAATTTTTGACTATCATTATTCATTAACAAATAACGTCCAGCAAAGATGAAAGTCACTGGACACGCATACCTTTCCCGAGCATCATCCATAGGATCATGCTCGAAAAATTTAAAAATAAACCACCAGAGGAACTTTTTTAAAATGTAACTCACGAAAAAAACACCTAAGAACGAAAGGTACATCATTCTCAGATGAGGGTCAGTAATTTGACTGGAGAAAATTGTTAAAAAGAGGAGCTTTTCATTGTTGTAAATATATATGTATAAGCATTGTTGTTTACCAAACAATTATTTTTTATTAAATAGTTGTTGCAATTGTTCATTCAATTGTTGAACTGAAATATCAAATATTCGGTACATTATTTAAAAAAACAAATGATGGCAAAAATTTTTATAGCAAGAAAATTAATTTTGTGTACCATGTCATGTTAAAATATCGATCAAACTAAAATATGTCATTAATATAACGATAAAGTTAACAGGGAATGATATCATGTCAAACAGAGGAATTATTCTATAAACTGGGTTGCAGCAAGTATTAAAACTCCTGATATTTTTTATTATATGCTGTTCAAAATCAAAGCCGACTATAACGCGATTGGCTTAAGTCTGAGTGAAGTACCCTTCGTGGAGATTTTTCTAAGCAGTTTTACCTATATACCTTGGGGATGGGGGGCAATAAACCCGTTTCCAAGCATACCTTTGCTTCAAATTATCTCAGCAAGATTAACTTTTATGTGTGGGCTGTTTATGCCTTCCCAACACGCACTGTAAAATGATTTTACGAAATTTCTCCCTTCCCCCACCCTTTTAAGGGCGGGGGGGCGGGGCAAAAACACGCTTATAAGTGTAACTCTGCTCCAAATTGTATCAGGATAGCGATTTTTTTACACTTCGATTGGTATGCGTACTCAAGACACACACTACAAAGAGATTTTGTAAGATTTCGCCTTATCTCCCCCCGTGGAGGTGAGAGGGTGGGGCAAAAAAGCATGTTTCCAAGCATAACTTTGCTTAACATTATCTCAGTAAGCTCAATCTTTACGTGTCGTGTGGATTGTTTATGAGTTCCGAACATGCATTTTAAAGGTATTTTACAAAATTTCCCCCTCCTCCCCCTTTAAGGACGGCGAGGAGCAAAAAAAAAAAAAAAAAAAAAAAACGCTTTTAAGAGTATTTCTGCTCTAAATTATCTCAGAATAGCGATGTTTTCATATGTCGATTGGTTATGCATACTCAAGGCACACACTACAATAGGATTTTGTAAAATTCCACATTATCCCCATTGAGGTTGGGGGGGGCGAGGGGGGGGGGAATCATGTTTCCATGCGTAACTCTGCACCGAACTGTCTTAGGCGATGTTTTATGTGCAAGCTCGTTATGCATTCCCAACGCGCAGTATAAAGGGATTTTGTGAAATTTCCCCTTTTAAGGGTGGAGGAAGGGGAAAAGCACGTTTTAAAGAGTAACTTTGCTCCAAAATATCGCAGAAAAGCGATTTTTGATATATTGATTGGTTATGCGTACTCAAAACACTCAAACTACAAAGAGATTATTTGAAATTCTGTGCTATCTCCCCCTTAAGAGTGGGGTTGGGAGGGGGGGTAAAAAACATGCTTCCATGCGTAACTCTGTTCCAAATTATCTTAGGATGGCAATTTTTGATGTGTGGACTGCTTATGCGTATTCAACACACACTACAAAGTGATTTTGTGAAATTCCACCTTACCGCCCCTTAGGAGGTGAGGGGGGAGGGGGTAAACATGTATTCATGCGTAACGCTGTAATAAATTTTCTTAGGCAGGAGTTTTTCGATGTGTGGGTCAGTTATATGTGCCTAAC
This sequence comes from Salticus scenicus, assembly GCA_963930645.1. Lineage (NCBI taxonomy): Eukaryota > Metazoa > Arthropoda > Arachnida > Araneae > Salticidae > Salticus > Salticus scenicus. The sequence goes on along the minus strand of OZ005652.1, from coordinate 337,429,396 downwards.
TCATATATAAATATATTTTGCGAAATTCCCTCCTCCTTCTTGCCTTTAAGAGCGGGGCCGGGAGGGGGGGGAAACACGTTTTAAACTGCTTCAAATTGTCTCAAGATCCCGACTTTCTAATATGTGGGTTAGGTATGTGTATGCAGCATGTACAATAAAGAGATTTTGTGAAGTGTGACGAGTAGAAAAACCGCTACCGAAGGTAGCGTGAAATTTAACTTAGATTTTGTCTGATTTCAATGATTATTATTATTATTATTATTATTATTATTATTAATGATATGGTACTCTGAGAATTCATTTCAATATAATGATCAGCGAAGCGGGAAAAGCCTTCTAGTGTATAATAAAAGAATTTATATCGTTATTTTTATATGATCATTCACTTATTTACTTATTTTGTGTGTGTTTGAATTTAGGTTTCATGTTTTCATTAATCTCTTCTGTTTACAAAAGACGAAAATGTTGAGTTCATGAGAATTTTCGATTATCAGTTTTCAATGAATATTTATTCATTTTGAGGTGACTTAACACAGGATTCGATCATTTTTAGAAAACATCTGTTGTACGATAGCACAATTTTGTAGATACTCTATCTCATTAACAAAAGGACGGAATTTATACTTGGTTCAACAAAACTTTATACTTGGTTCAACCTTTACTTAAATTGGTGCTGATTAGATTTCGAAATATACCGCCCAAATACATTATATGCAATTTCCGCCATGTAAGATAAGGCTATATAACAGTTTCTATACCGTATCAATGTACGAAACTTAATAGAAATGAGAATCTTGACGAAAAGCTATGTTTATTCAATTAGTGTGCATATTGGCTGAGAAATGATGTTGTTATGATGTAATGTAACCCTGTTTACAGGAAAGCAATATACCAACTTCTATTATATATAAATACACCAAACTTAGAATGTAAAATGGATATTTTGAAAAACTCTGCTGTGACAATTTGGCAATTTACAGTGGTGGCCAAGAAAGAGAATCGGTATATCACTAATTGATGGTCCTTATATAGAATTACATCTATTCATTTAAATTGTCTTTTATCTCTATTTATTTGTTTCATTTCGCAGATAAAATTTACTTTTTCTCAATACATTGCTGCAATTGGGACGTCAATTGTTTTCTATTAAATCATTCTTTTTCAGTTATCTTATTCATCCCTCCAAACCACGGAAAAAAAATCATTTTCTTTATTCTTGTAGCTATGACTTTAGTTTCAGCATTATCTCGGACAAACTTGGGCCTCTTTTTATTATTATTATTATTATTATTAAGAAGAAGATTTTGTAAAAGTTTATTGCTTTAATTATGTATTTTAGAAACATTTTTAAGTAAAATTCTGAGACGGTTGAATGTGTTTAAATGATATAATACATGACAACACAGTAATGTATGAATTAAATTTGTGCATAAATGTATTTCCATTATTTGTTTTTCTATACTGATGTTGATATGGTTTTACATTAATAGGAAGTTGTACATATAAAAGAAGTTAGTGTATTCTATATATTTTATGATATAATGAGCCTGTCACATTCAATTCAAGCCTTTTTTTATATATCTAGAGTTCACATTTAAATTAGCATTATGAAAGGGATTCAAAAATATTTAAGTCCAATATCGTGATACATCGTGATATCGCGATTTTGCCTTGACAATATATTGAAATAGTGAGATCGCCGACTTCTAATTAGAAGCATAACAACACACTAATGTGAATAAATTACTACAGAAGCATACCTTAAAAATATTTTGTAGTGTATTTTTTTTAAATTCCTGTTTTATAAATGCATTATTATTTCAGATTAAAATGTTAATTAAAATTTATGTGCTTCAACTGTTGATATTATACATATATTTATAAAGCATAATAACATATTTAATGTATCATATATACATAGCGTTGCTTGCATTGTATTGTGTTTACACTTTAATAATATTGTTGTTATTCAGTTCTCTGAAATATGACTTTTACCTACACATTGGTGGATGAAGGGTAGAGAAATCAAGAAGAAAGAAAAAACATATTATAACTACTATTTTATACATTAGTGTAGATCAAACTTGCATTACGCTAATGTATCAAACTTGCACTACGCTAATGTGTCAAACTTATAGTACGAAGCATTTGAAATGCGAAGATCCTCTTTCAAACTTGAGACTAATCCCTCATGTTTTACGATATGAATCTAAAAGAGAGTTATTTTATCCTTTCTAGAAAACATAGGTAAATTCGGGACCAGATATCGGTTACGAATTTACCTAAGGTAATGCTCGACATCTCCATTTTGGTCCCAAATTTATCAACACCCAAATAAAGTCGAGAGAGAGAAAAAAAAACATGTAATAGCCGGTATTATTTCATAACTAACTGTCGCAAAGAAAAAAAAATGTAATAGGCATCACTCAACGAGGAATTGGACACTTAAAATGATAAGAAATTTTGGATTAGGGTTTATCTTTATATTGAAAAGGACATAATTTGTTTTTCTTTTTTCTTTTTCACTTCCATTACCCGACTACCGTAAGTAATGTAAGTATTATATTCGGTTGTTTTATATGTCTTTACACATGTATCAAGTTTCTTTTACAGGAAAATTTTTTAGGTTTATACTTCGTTAAGTCAATTTTATGTCTTCTGATCACATTATCTTTTCTGAACACATCTCCATAAAATGCCTATAATACGTGTAATAGTGAGTAATGGAAGTCGTGTGGTTGTTTCACATCAGATTTTTTCAACTGTAATACGCTATTTTGACACGGCCAAAATGAAATGGCATAACAAACATTCCAAAAAAAAAAAAAAAAAAAAAAATCAAATATTAAATTTGAACATATAGGAACATATGACAAATGCTGTCCGGAGTCACTAAAAAGCATTTAAAATAGTTCATAATACAAAAGCACAATGTTTACATATATTATTTTTTTTCCGAAGGACATGTATCTTAAACACCTGTTTCACCGCAAGAAGACTTAGTTGGTGTAATTGTTGCGCAGCAAGATGTTCGAGATATACTTAGTATTTTTCAGAAATTTCACCATTCTATGTAGCGTCAATGCAATGCTTCTCTCCATGCATCTGACAAAAACTTTTAGCTTCTCCTATAGAAGTATTGGTTGAAAACATGTGACACGTGTGGAAATATTGTATAAATAAAGTGACAGAGACTTTTTTTATTATTATTAATTGTCCTTCTATTGTGTATCATGCTAAATGCCCTCTAGCGGCTCTGTATACCGTTTACGATTCATGTTCTTATGCGACTAGGCTCATTTTGTATGCTTGCTTTGCTCCTCTTTTTCCTTTCTTCTTCTTCTTTTTTTTTTTTTTTTTTTTGGGGGGGGGGGGGGGGCGTTATTTTGAATAATCCTCTATATTTGAATCAGACATGAAAATATTAAGAATGTCATCGAAAAAATTATAAAAGATTATAATATATGTCCCAAAATTTTAATCTTTAATGTGCCATATTTTGTCGTAATAAAACGTTAGCAGAACTTTCAATGTCAAGAATAATCCTGACTGATATAGCAAGTTATTAATTCAATATCTTCTAATACAGTAATACAATACATTAAAAGAGAAGTTCTTTTATATTCTCATAAAGTGGAAAAATCCGTAAATATTTTTAACATTTCAATAAAGGGTTTATCAGTGTTATTAAAATCCTATCCATTTCATTATGAATTTTAACTTAAATTCAGTTATCTATCATTATATTTTATGTAATAAAACGAATTCAGAATATAAGCCATTGAAAATAGTAAAATTAGTAGATAACATCATCGACAAAAAAGTAATAGATCGAACATGTGTCCTATATATATTTTTTGAAGACTCGATATGTTCTATTTATGTTTTTGCTGATAATATTATATCGATTTGAAACGATCACGTACACTTAGAATTACAACATTTGTTCAGTGAATACAAACATTAAATTCAAGAAAATACTTTCGTTGGGATTTTTTTTTTTTTTTTTTTTTAGGGTTAAAAAATATTTACTTGTTGCTAATTTTTCAAATGTTAATAAACTACGGTGAAGATATTTTTAATTCTTTTTCTTACACATATTATGAGAGAGAAAGTATAGTTTCAGATCACATTGTTTTACTGTACTCACATTGTTTCACATTGTTTTACTGTACTACATTTACATATGCAGTGTGGTATGCATACAATATATAGACAATATAAAGGACTACTTAAACTTAGTTAAATAAGTTTCAAAGAGTGGTGTATTCTTAAGAGCGAATATTCTTAAAATAATTTAAATAGGGAGCAGCCCTCTTAACAGCAGTGGATAGGAAATAAAACTGTCTATAAAACTATTTGAACTATTTTTAAAAGTACGTTGGGAAAGTTCAAATGTAGCTATGATCTGTCGGTTCTTACGTATTATCGCAACCAGGCCAAAATTCGCATAAATCGCCAAATTTGGCGACCCTACTTACGGCAACCCTACGTGTTATACGTGGTTTTTCGTAAAGAAATTATTTTGCTTACTGGTTAGATTGAATGCCGTGAAATACTTTAACTAATACTTATAACTTAACTAATAATAATAATAACTTAATAATAATAATAACTAATAATAATAATAATAATAATAATATACTTATAATAATAATAATAATAATATACTTATAATAATAATAATAATAATAATAATAACTTAATAATAATAATAACTAATAATAATAATAACTTAATTAATACTAATAACTTTCTTACTCAAACTTACAAATCGCGCCAACCTGGTTGCGATAATACGTAAGAACCGATCTGTCTTACTTTATATTACTATCTTACTGTTCTATACTTATCTTACTATCTTATGGCATAAAATCTAATAAAATAACTATAATAATCCAGAGTAAGCGAAAGTACTTTGAGTGCTCCCAGCAGATTATTTATTTCCTGTAAGTTGGTAAATTAATGTGTACAGTCGATTTAAATGGGTGATTAGTAAGATAAATTCTAATTATTTTCCATTTATATATAAATACTAAATTAACTACTTTTTTTTTATTTTCAACGTATGATTAATTTAAGAATTTAACCTTTTACACTTTTTTTTCTAGACACCATTTTTAGAGGAAATTTATATTTATATATTAATTAAAATTTGTCAAACCCTAATTTATATATTTCCTTTAAACTTTTCTCATTTTTAAGACCATATATCAAAATATTTTTTCATTCGCAACACCTGTTATCTTTCGAAAGTTTCGCACTTTCTCGATTTTTCATAGAAATATTTTTTTTTTCCCTTATCAAAACTTATAACATTATTTTTTATTAAAATCTTGATATATGAAAAGGGTCAAATAAGTATTTGTTATACATATTTTTTATACTGAAAAATCTATTCTTCAAAAATTGAGTAGTTCTTTTTATTATTATTATTATTATTATTATTATTTCTTTCTCAATAAAAAAATAAAAGAATTCTGAATTTTCAGAAACACAATATGTTAGCCTAAGGCGGTAGAACCGAAGTTTAGAAAAGAAATAATATATTTATTTAAAATAAACTGATTTGAAGATATATATATATATATAATAAAGATGATCTATTAAAGCATATTAGAAGCCAAGCAACAGATACAAGATCACTGAAACACCAATGACCAATAAGATAAAAAAAAAAAAAAATCATCAGTGGATGAAATACATTAATGTAAAGAAACCAGATCTATTAATTAACAGTCTGCAAAAACAAACGAATCAATAAAGTAAAACAACAAATCTTAACTTAAAACCATAAACTTATCAAAATTAATGAAAAAACAACCCAAGAAACACAAGATAGGAAGAAGGAGGCAGGCGGCAAGACTTGTGACTTGCCTGTGGGGTTACACTAGTTTTACGCCGGCAACACTCCCCCAGCCTGCCACAACCAGAACAGGAACCATATGGATTTAAAAATGCAAAATTTCAAAGCAGATGAACAACAATGAAGCCACGAAGCCACAATGAAATTCACCGATTGATCACATTGTGTTTAACAGTATAATTAGAACATTAAATATAGTTGACAACTCAAAAAGGAAAAATCTGAAATTTTATTGGAAAATGAAAGTTTGCATAGTAATACAAAGCAAATGCAACAAGCCTTCTACTTTTTTTTTTTTTTAAATTTAATTTCACAAACCCACCCAACCATCCAGCCTTACAACACCACCCCACCTCCGTAATCAAACATCTGCCCACCCAACCGCCACCTTTTTTATTGTCTTTTATTATTTTATAATTTTTTTGTTGATATACACAAGAGTGTACACAGTTTTTTTTTTTTTTTTTTATACTGACAGAGACATGGTTAAGGATATAAAATAGAAAATACAAAGTTTTTAGGAAAACCCATTTTAGCAGTGGCTGTGATCAGTTTATTAATATTCTTTTTTTTTAACTTTGCAGAGCATAAATTATTAATTCGAAATAAATGGTTAATGATGATGTTTCTAAATACCGAAAGATGCAGACATGAATTAAAATGTGTAAAGAAGTTGACATTAAAACAAAAATCTTGCCGTTTGTCATAGATATCTGTGTAAAGTTTATTACCATCGATGATTATTTTTAGATCTAAAAAGTTAATTGATTGATTAGTCAGAGTATTTTGAGTTAGCTTTAAATTAGGTGGATAATTGAAGGAAAAGCCATTTTGTGAGTTCTTGTTGAGATAAAATACAATAATATCATCGATGTAACGATAAAATCGAACATCATCATTGCAAATTTGCTTTTCATAATAATAAAGATAGAGATCTGCCAAAATACTGGAGCTACAACCTCCTTGTGGGATGCCTAATTGTTGCAAATAGATAGCGTTGTTGTGGAAGATATAATTATTATGGATAACAAAGTTAAGAAGAGTTTTAAATTTTTCTGCTTTAAAATTGTAAGGAAGATTAATTTGAGCTTTATATTCTTGAAAAAGACTGTAAATGATATTACTAAGATCTGATAACTCAATATTATTGAAAAGATCTTGAAAGTCAAAAGTCATAATATTGTCTATTGAATCGAGCGATTTTATGTAATGAATTAATTGAAAGCTATTTTTAAGACAGTGTAAATTATCAACTTTGCAAGTACATTTGTAAATTTGTTTTAGAATATCCAGTAGAGCTTTATTAGCATTGTTGTTATAAGTGTTACACCCAACAGTGACAGTGCGAAATTTAATTGGAGATTTGTGAAACTTAGGTATGAGAACTATATAAGGATAATTAAAGTTATTGAAGGGAAGTTGAAGTAGTTTATAGTAATTATGTATTTTTCGGTTATTAATAATAAGGTTATTATTAGTTAAACTGAAGATGTTACTATTATTGATTGATGAGTTTAAAATAGAGAGATAGTAGGATTTACAAATAATGGCATAATTATTAGGTGATTTGTCAACATAAGTGATCACAAAGTCATCCTGTAGTGATTTGATTGAGTTAAGAAGTACAGATTTTTTAAATAACACCAGATTTGAAGAATTGATAAATAATGCATTTTTGATTTTTTGTAACACTAAAACTTTCCATTGAGTGAAGTAGGCAATAGGTTTATTATGAGTAATGGATATTTTATAAATAAATAAATCTAGGTCATAAGAAAACTGTTGAAAGATTTGTGGAATGCTAGTTTTAACTGGAAGTCTAAATTTGGTGCCAAATTTCATGAATTTTTTTAATTGATAATTATCAATAATATTGAGATTACCCGTGATAATGTGTCCATAGTCTCTGTCAATAAATTTTGAGAAAGAAGGATCATTGCATTTACAGGTTACAGTGTTAGTAAAAGAGGTAGACTTAGATACAGAATTATAATTGAATATCTTTCTGCCAAGAGGAAGAGGATATTTGAAGGTACGAGATAGATTTAAATCTTTAATCGGAAACAAACATTCTTTGTCATTAATGATAGACGTAATGTTAATACTGTTCAATATTTGATTTGTAAAATTCACAATTAATTGAGTATTTGTTTTAAATTTGTTGGGCTTTTTATTAAGTTTTAAATTAAATTGTTTGATTTTGTACATTATAATATCATAAAAAATGTCTGAAAAATGTTTATTATAGGATTGGCTTTGAAAGACATTCAGAAAGTTTACTAAGTATTTCTTTTTAATTGCAAAAATAAATTTTCGAATAATGAACCAGTTATAGTTAGATAAGTAATTAGTCTGTAGATCTGAAATGAGTTTAATAATGGCACTTTTAGAAAAGATTAAATCTGTTTTTTTACTACCTCGTTTAGTTCTAGAAGTTTTATTGTTAATTTTGTGATTAAGTTGTGCATAAATAGTCGAATAATCATGTAGAGGGTTGATGTTAGAAAATGCTTTAATAGTTTTACTAAAGTATTCGGAATTTAGGCCATATGGATAAATTGTATTATAGTATTGCATAAATTTTGATTCAAGAAATAGACGCTCACTTTTATTTTTATATATATATATATATTCTTTTCATCAAAAGCTATTCTATATTTTGTAGCGTATAATTATCAAAAGTCTTTAAGTATTTACGAATGGAAGTTCATATAGCAGAGCATATACAGTGTCTTCGGAAAACTTTGACCTCCATTCCTTAATTATTGACCTTATTATTCATATGCAATGTGCATGTTTAAATTGAAAAAAATGTGGAAAAAGATACAGAATTTTACGAAATCCACTAAAATTTTCAAGGAATTACAGTCGAACCTCGTTAACGTAAACACTGTTAACGAGAATTACTTTTAACATGAACTGTTTCCATAGTCGCTGTCAATATGAAGATTAGTTTAGTTGTATGAAAATTAGTTACTGATGCCATGAACTACTGATAACATGAAAAAAAAATTATCCCCGTTGAGATTCATGTTAACAAGATTCAACTGTAATTTGAAGAATTACAAAATTTAAAATGTTATATGGCTCTATCCAGTAAAATTACTGGGGAATGTCGAGTAAAATGTGCCTCATAGACCAATAAATTAATATAGAAAATTTCAACCTTGTATTATAAAATATTTCAAAGCTTTGGAAACAAAAAGCTTACTAAAACTACTTTTCAATCTCTTGATATAAGTTTTTGATTAAAAAAAAAAAAAAAAAATATTTTAAAAGTATTTCTTAAGGATCATACACTAATTGAGATATAAACAATAAAAACAGAAAAAATAAACATATTTACATTGTAATTTATGATTAATTTTTCAAGAACATTATGTATTTGTATGATTTTTCATGATACAATTCCGAAATTTTGCACATGAACGTTATTAGCCTATAAAGCAATTTTCCTAATTAGAAAAGTTTTAAAATAGACGCTTTATAAAAATTTATAATTTGTATATCTTGTAACTGAATCCCCTAAAAGTTTTTTTTTTTTCGATTTTACAAAATTATATAATCTTTTCTGCTGCCTTTTTGAATGTTTTTGTCAATGTATAAAATCATTATTTATGAAATAGAAGCTAAGTTCATGTTTTTTCAATTTAGTTTTTAAGAAATCCATTTAATATCTTGTTATCACTTTTCATATTGATTAAATTCAATATCAGTTGCGTATTTTCCCAAAATGGATTATCTTGTATTGCCTAAAGTGGTTATAGTCATTTAAAATTTCGAAATTTGTTCAAAATAATGGAATTTCTGTTTATCAATATATTCTTAGCGTCGCATAACTTTAAATATTTATACTTCAATTACTATGTTTATTTATTTATTTTTATGTTTCTCATGCATATACGATACAGAAGAAGTGAAGTATTGTTTTTTGCATACATGATTGCTATTGATATATATTACCGCTATATATATTGTTGTGTTAATGTATTGTTATTGACACACTTTCTTTAAATACACAAAACTTTGAAAAAATACATATGATGAAAATATGGTATGAATAATATTTGCCCTTCGCTTACAGGGTCACACAAAAAGTTTCCAATATCTTGATATTAAGTTTGGAAATAGTTCAAAGGGCAATTTAAATTGTGTCATGCTTTTTTTTTTCCTGCGCTGTGCTATGTACAGTATTTGGTACGTATATAATTTAAGGATAATACGCAGGGCTACTCAAAATTAGTCCAATAAGTTTCAATGAGCGGTAATGAACAGCAATTCTCTGAATAATTTACAAAAAAAAAATTAATATTTAACAAGGCTTATGAATGTAGTTACAATATTAAACGTGAGTTGAAAGGGACGGCAGCCCCCGCTAATACAGAAATATTTGTCAGATAAATCTATTTCTAAAACTGCTTTAAATTGTTGTTTATAATGCACTATAGAAATGCTCAAGTACAATATCTCATACGTTACACCTAAAACTGTAATAGGACTATAACAATGTAAGGTACATTCTAAGAAATTTCTTTAAAATTCGGAGAGTTGACTGTTAAATTATACGGACAACTCCCTTCTTCAATGAAAGGTTCAATATCCGTATTTGTAACAAATAGCTGTAAAATTCATAGTGTTGACCGTTTATTACAGGTCACTTTAATTCTTCAGGAAGAAAAGTCATGACAGACTTACGGTTATAACTTTGATTTTACAGGTCAGTGACTGGAAAAAATTTTCCCGGTCACTGGCAGTAATCTAATGTGCAAAATGTTTACTATGTAAAAGAAAACAATGTGAAGGCTACGGCATTTTTATTATTATTATTATTATTGCCTTATAGTTAGGTGTCATATACATTGGGGTGACTTTTTAATATTACTTTAAATATACTTTTTTTTTTTTTTTTTACATGAATTATACATTTTTTATGAAGGTAATTATGATAGAAAATGTTACCGTACAAAGTTTTTTTTTTTTTTTTTAGTGCTTACAGCTAACGAATGACATTGCTCTCCATGAAAATCGGAAACCAACACCATTTTTACAAAGTCTTATGTAAAATGGCCTCCTGAATCCAAATATAACGCTCATTATGCCCTATCACCCACCGTTTTTTAGGGACGCCCCTCCATTTGTATGACTTTTTGGTAATTTTATGGCTATAAGTTTTATTTGTAGTGGGGGGGGGATTATTTTAACTGTTAAATATATTCTGAGAGGCTACAGAGTTGGAAAATTCTAAAACATGAACATTTGCAGCAAGAAAAAAAATTAGGGAGGAATTTGCCATTGAAACTATACATTACATTTATTATATTTTATTAATCAATTATTATTATTATTTACTATATACATTATATTTTTCTGTTTTTAAGAGTTAAAATAATTCTTTTCCGTTCTCTAAATCAAATTCATGGCCATAAAATTATCGAACAGTGATAAAAATCGGGAGAGGGGATGGCATCCCGAGAAAACGATAGGTGGTTGGGCAAAATGGATGCCATATTCGAATTCAGAAGGTCATTTTACATAAGAATCAGCAAAAATCAGAGCTCGAATTTTTATTTATTTATTTATTTATTTATTTATTTTGCAGCGCAATGTTATTTAAACGATAAAGAGCGTAAATATCATATTGTTTTGTCAAAGCTAGATAATTTGCTACAACGTAAGAGAACAAGATATGATGAAAATTATCAAAATAGATGCAATTAAGATTGTACAATTACACTTTAGAAAAACTATGTAAGCCAAACTATGTAAGACTTGATCGATGCAATTACACACGTACAGTTAATATTATAAAATGGACTACTAAACTATATAAGACTTGATCAATGCAATTAAACATGTATAGTTTATATTATAAAATGGTTCAAAATATACAAGACTTGATCAATGCAATTAAACATGTACAGTTGATATTATAAAATGGGCCAAACTACATATAAAACCTGATCAATGAAATTAAACATATACAGTTAATATTGTAAAATGAGTCAGGCTATATAATACTTTTACGATAATATCATTTTATATTATAAAATGGTTCAAACTATACAAGACTTGACCAATGCAATTAAACATGTACAGTTGATATTATAAAATGGGCCAAACTACACATAAAATTGATCAATGAAATTAAACATATACAGTCAATATTATAAAATGGGTCAGGCTATAAAAGACTTTTACGATAATATCATTTTACATTTCATTAGAAAATTATTGTCTAAAAAATGTTTTATGCTTAAAAAATGCTTTATGCTTATTATTGTTAAAAATTGTGGAAAATTATTGTTAAAAAATGCTTCATGCTTAAAAAAATACAAATAAATTCCATGGCACTGTATAATTAAGAAGCGATAAAATGTAAAGCAAAACTAATTTCAACGTTTTTCTTTATCATTTTAATCTCCAAAAAAAGGAAATTGCACTGAAAATTATAGTTACTTTATTCAATTTATGTTCTGATATTAACAAGTTTTTCTCTATCTTTTCAAGAAATAAATTTTTAAAGAAGACTACAGTGATAATATTCCTCAATGGCAGACTTTTCTTCGCAAGAACGTACACTATAAACTTGTGATTTTATCAACATGATCTTCTGATTAATTTTTTTTAAGGGGAAATACCTTCGTTTAAATTGAAAAGGATGCATAACAAGTTTAATCTATATATATATATATAAAGCTGATTGTTTGATTGCCTGGATTTTTAGTTCGCTATACAAAACTACACCGTTCAACCGACCGCTGTAAAAACTGGTATACTTATTAAACAGGACAAAATCTAGATAACGCCGTATTTTTAGTTCTGTCGGATAACTGGATCAAATGATATTAAATATAAACTCAATTTTAATTTTAAAATGATAAGAAAAAAAAAAAAAAGAAATACTTGATGCTAAAATAAGCAAATAAAATACACGTATTATTTTTTTATTTATTATTATTATTATTAGGTTGGAGGACTATTAGTTTCAATCTGGAATTTTTGTAGACCAGTTTTGTGTAACACAAAAATAAATTAGGAATGTCATTTCTATCGTTACAAATTCGGTACTAAATGAAAGGGATGATTTTTTTTAATCCACTGGTGCGAATATTTTTTCGACACGACAATTAGATTTTTTTAAATTGACTAAAGTATGAAGTTGGCTAAACTTCATTTTAATTCATTTCAGTCATTTTAAAAAGTACATGTCCCAGTTTTACGGTCAAAAAAGGAGATAAAAAATAAATTTTAAATTTAAATTTAAAAATAAAAAATAAAAATAAAATTTTTACAGATTGAAATTAATAGTTCTCCATACTAAACTAAGTTCTGTCTTTGACGGAATTTTTAATTTTAATTTTAATTTTATTTTATTTTTTTAATCGATAACTTTTATTTTTATTTTTATTATCATTGTTATTATTATTATTATTATTATTTTATATAAAATAAAATATTTTTAATTTCGCGTGAATAGTAATAAAATAAGAAAAAAACTTAGTTACAATCAACGAGATATATAAATACGAAAATACTTTTTTTTATCAGGAATTTGCGTATAAATAAATATTTTCATAGAGATATTTGGTATTAGTTTAAAATTTGTATTTAATCAAGTAGTACTTTTCTTTTCTACAGAAAAACAGTTTTTTTCGTTTTTATTGATACTTTCTGTGTAACTTATGAGGTTCTTTTATGTTCTCACCTTAATTTTAAATAATTATAATTTGGATTTTGTAAAGTTTTTTTTTTTTTTTTTAAGTAAATATCATAAAACAAAAGTTTTTTTTTTTTTTTTTTTTTTTTTGTATGGTGCTTTAGTGCTAGATCCTTTTGGCAAAATTTTAAATTTAGCACCAGAGTAGCTTGGATGTTTCCCTCCAAGGTCTTTAGTTACGTAGTTGCGATAGCCATTTCAATTCATCGCAAAAATGGCCAAAAATATATAAAGTCGCCAAAGGAGTCTCATACTAAAGCTGTGCCTTTAGTATCTATTTATTTGAAATATTTTCTATTGAAGACTTCAGGAAATGTTGCATACATTTCTCTGTCCATTTTACACCTTTGTTCAGTTCTTTCATTGATTTAAAAATTCTATAAACACCACTTCAACCTGGATTATACCTCTGGGGGTCACCGAAACGGGAGAGTCATCCCTTCCGTGGAGGATCAAAATTGTGATGGCATGTCTCCGGACCACCTCTAGGGGTGTGTCCCAGACCGTCGCCAATTGCCCATCTGCGCAGCACTAGTGCAACGTAAAACCCAACCAACCAACCACTTCAACCTGGGCAACACCTGAAAGACCTGCTAATATCACCTAAAATAAATCCTTTTAATATATAACATAATTTGAAATAAATTGTATGCTACACTTTTCGTTGGAGTAAAAATAAAAATTTGATTGAATTACATTTTAATTATCATAACTTCAAATACATTTAATACAACTCGGTTTTTAATAAATAAAAGAATATAGCAGATTAAAAAAGGAACTCGATATAAAATATCAAATTATATTGAGAGAAAGTTCGTATAAAATGAATGTAAAAACTTATATTTTTTAGTATTTATTTTTAAATATTTTATTTATGTTTATCATGATAGTTGTCAAGTGTTTTTTCAGATAAAGCTAAAAATCAAAATAATAAATAATATTACAAATACTCCATCGCTATGTATCTAAACTAAGTCAACAAATTGATTGTAGTTATATGGACTTAACTCCCACTTTACCCCCGTCAAAACAAGGCCACTTACAAGACATCTTATTCGCATATCAGAGATAGTCTCTAAAGCTTAAAACATCGTCTTGATAGCAGGCAAAACATCAAAACATTACTCCAGATGTAGCATTATCTGCTTCGACATTATCTATGACCCCATGATCTTCAGCTTCACTACTCTTTTATACAGGATTTCCCTTACACAAAACCATCGGCATCTTTGGTTACAATGAGCTCATCGGCAAAGACACTATAGCTTAGTGATGAGTACCACTTTTCCTATAATTTCCAATTTAATTTGGTGCGTTGACTTAAGGCCGATTGACTGCACTACAGTTTTAGGCCTGTAGGTGGAATGCCCTCCGAGGGGGGGTCTTTCTAAGGGGTCCTAGCCCGTATTTACGCGAGTTTCTTAGAAAACCATGAAAAACTCCTAACGGCTAGGTCAATGAGCGTGACTGGGATCGAACCCGGCACTTCCCATCCACCAGTTTTCTGCGTAGAACCGTTTGGCCAGTGGTGCGTTGAAGGAAACGCCTCACTTTTCTTTCAACGCATTCTTGAAGCTGCATTTTAACAGGACAATGCGCACACATTCTGTAAAAGGGGTAAACACTGCCTTCCGGAGTATATTATCCGGAGTATTATTACTCTCGACAACTGGTACATTCAAACGTTTTCCGCGTTTTTTTTTTTTTTTTTTTTTTTTCAATGCATATTTAGAACTGCAATTTAACAAGACAATGCATACATGTTGTAAGAGGGTGAATAGTGCCTTCTAAAGTATATTATCTAGCGTTATACTCTCAACAACTGCTACTTTCCGACTTCTCGCGTTTCCTTGGAGGACAAAACGTGATTTTACATAACCATTTTTATTTCAAACAAAAAATCAGATATATACGTGAGATTTTTGTCTTAAAATGTAACTAACATAATTATTTAAACACCAATTTGTGGAATTTTAGAATTTCTTCTCTAAAAGTGGGAGAGAAGCTCTAAAAGTGGGGAACATGATTTCACATAATCCTTCAGATCTCGAACAAAAAAAGACGGTTATCCGTAATTTTTTTTTCTTTTAAATATAGCAAACAGAAACATCTAAAAACCAATTTCTGGAATTTTAGAATTTCAGCCCCCTATATCCACCACTGAGTCAACACTGCTGTGGCGATACTGCGTGGGACTAGGTCACGAATTTTGGTGTGAAAGTTGATTATCGAGCCTTCACGTCCATTAAGACAGAGTTTTGCAAAATTCCCCAAAAAATTTTCAAAAGCAGGCTGCAAAAACACGTTTGAGAGCATAACTTAGCTGTAAATTACTTCGCGGTTAAGAAATTACACATGGGGAAACTATATATAGATTCAAATAAACAAATAAATAAATAAAAATTGTCGATTTTCGAATTTTTGATTTTAATGGAAAGGGGGAAAAAACTTTCTTTTCTTTTGGGAAGTGGGGAGAGTAATTTGCAAAATCTGGATTTTCCAACGAATTCGATCTAAAATGGCATATAGAAGTTGAAATTTGTTGTGCGTCTTGTGAGGGGGGGGGAGGGGGAGGGCAAAAAACACGTTTCCAAGCGCAACTCCATTTAAAATTATGTCAGGAAAGCAATTTTTTGGAATGTGGGTGTCCTCACTGTAAATACAAGTGTCTGAAATTCAGACACAATTGTGTCTGAAACGGGTGTTTAATTTTAAGATGCTAAAAAGTGTCTTAAAAGGCACATCGTTTCACCCTCGAAACGTCTGAAATTCCACCATCTTTGATCCTGTCTACAGTGAATAATTTTCATAAATAAATAAATAAAAAGATGCGTTTTATACTGTTTACCTGTGAAAAATAGATTTTAGAATCTCCTAGAGCATAAAAAAAAATATATATTAATAATTTTTACAAAAATATTCCCCGTTGCCCCACCGGGAATCGAACTGACAACCAACTGACTCAAAGTCGAGCGCCTTCCCAATCAAGCCATCGGTGCTCACGCTGTACTCTCCTTGTATAACGAAATATATTCTAGTATCCGTAAAACAATTCGAAGTTTTATGCCTTTGCAATAAAACTGTCCATAAGAAGTAAAGCTTGATACATATTATCTTAAATTTCATGTGTAGAGGGTTTAGAGTTTTTTTTTTTTTTTTTTTTTTTTTTTTTTTAGTAAAATGCGTAATAAATATGAAAAAATAGTAGCCTATGGATTTTAAACTTTTTTTTTTTTACTGGCATTTGCAAGAAAACAAACTATATACATGAAACCAAAAAAAAATGCTTTTTTACATTTTGAAGTGCAAGGAAAAATAAAATAGTTTTTAAAACGCGAAAAAAAATCAATTATGCACAAATTGTTTAAGATTGTTTAGTTACGAATTCGCTTTCTTAGCTACAAGTTACATGCTTCGTTTATCTTAATATTTTTTTGATTTATTACATGTGAGTATTTTAAATAAAAATTAACTTTGTTTTTTAATTTTTAACAGAATAAGATCCGTGCCTAAGTATTTTAAATAAGTTAATTACTTATGTTACATAAAATAATGTCAAATTTATTTGTTTAAAAAAATGTTAAAACATGATATGCATGCTGCTTAAAGTAGATTCCATATAGAAAATTTGTTAAGTAATACAAATGTCTGAATTTCTAAGTGTCCGAAATTTGTAATGTCTGAATTTTTAAGTGCCTAAATTGTAAAATGTCTGAAATTTTATGTGTCTTAAAATGTTATATGTCTTAATTTCAGACATATCAACCTTATTCAGACACTTATCTGAGCTCATTTATAAAAAAGACACTTACGTGTCTTAATTTAAGACAGCACATGCGCCTGAAATTTTGCATACGTAAGTGTTTCAGACATTTATGTGTCTGAATTGACATTTCAGACACATTTCTATCTGAATTTACGACGCTTCCATTTACAGTGTGTGTTCCCAACACGCACTATAAAGTGATTTTGAGAAATATTCCGTTCCTCTTTTGTTGGGGGAGGGGAAACCTGTTTCCATTTGTAACTCAGCTATAAATTATATCAGGAATGCAATTTTTTTTTTATGTGTGAGTTGGTTAGGTGTACCTAGCACACACTACAAAGGAGTTTTGTGAAATCCACCCTTTGGTGGGGGGGGGGCAAAAACACTGAGATTTTGACCTATTTTACTTGTTACTTTTTTTTAAATTATTAATAAGTTACATGTAATTTTGAAAATTCATTTAAGTATAGTGTAACCAGCGAAGCGGACAACTCCTGCTAGTGAACATATATATATATATGAAAGTTTGTAAAATATTTAGAAATTAATAGGTTCATTGTAAATGAACAAGATAAATTTTAAAATCTAGCAAGTATTACGATTCTTTCTGGTGCTATACAGAAAGTCCAATTATATACAATTACAATTCTTACTACACAAACAAGTTTAATTTCAAGAACACTGAATTAATAATTTTTAATAAATTAAGATAATCAGCTTTAGAGGTACAAAAAGATTATGCTATTAATCTTAATGAAAAAATTATTAATTAATTTTTTTTTAAAATATAGCATATTTAATGAAATAATAATATTTAGCAAATATTTAATGAAAAAATTATTAATTAAATTTTTTTTTAAAACGGCATTCTTATTTTGTAATTATTATTTCCTCACATATTATTTTTAATATGATTATTCTGGTGTTTATTATTTTATCTTCCTATTAAAAAATCTAATAGATTTTATTCAATGGTATTTCAATTCAGTCATTCAATCAATACGATATTCAATCGTATTTCATGCTTTAAAAAAAAAAAAAAAAAAAAAAACCTCCCTAATCTAATAATTAACTGCTTTAATGAATAAAATTCAATAACCTAACTCAAAGAAATAAAAATTAGTAAATTAAGAAAATAAATTACTTATGATACAGTGATATGAGAAAATATACGCTGATAATTTAAAATCTGAAATCGTTTTGCTGAAAGCTATTGCTAAAACATAAAGATTAATTTCCTGCTTTTAGAGAAGAATTTTATTTATGAAAAGCAATTAGAGTCACGGCAAAATCTTTTTCGTCTTCATTTCATTTATTTGTTTATTTTACTCCTATACGAGAATGCTAGAGAACTGAGATATTAAATGTAGTTTAAAATAACTGTGCTGTATTACTTTCTTCTATATTCTATAAAAGAAATTATTGATTTTGTAAAGAAATTCGGCTTTCAGTTTTCGATGAATTTCACGTTTTGAGAGGTCCAGAACATGATTTGACCATTTTTTGGAAAATGTTTATCTGGCTGATTGTCTGGCTATGTGACAAAACGCTGGAGCAACTTTAGTTCAAGAAATAATGTCCAGAGTTGCATATAAATTTATGCGCAATTGCACCTTGACATCAATAACCATAGATCTATGATAATTTTAAGAAAGCTATTCGTTCTTTTTTCATTTTTAGCAAAATAATAATAATAATAATCTAGAAATATGTGTTTCCTTAGATGTCATCTATTGGGCACAAAATTGACTTTCTTTCGACATTTAGGGCTATATTTCAAGGCGATAAAAAAGTCTGCATGTGTGATGTCTTTTTTTTTTTTTTTTTTTTTTTTTGTTTAATAAATAGTAATTTTAACAAACAGAATGTACTGAGGGAATTTGCATAGTAAAATACAGAAGTGAGTTTTGTGATGGCTACAAAGTTTTCGTTATGCCTTTGTTTTATTGTTATGACATAGCTGTACTTTTTTATAAATTTTAGTACGACTGATAATGTAAAATTCAATTTAATGGACTGTTCTGATGACTTTGGATTATGTTGTTAAAAATTTACTAAGAAATATATAGTTCTATAATATATCTGAATTAATCATTTTTGAATGTCTCATATTTTATCAAGGAAGTTCAAAATAATCCAAAATAAGCATTAAAAAAATAAAACAATATGAAACACAATTTTCACCTTATGCATCACAAAAGCTGATTGAGGGGGGGAAAAATAATAATAATTTAATTTTTTCATCCAAAAGAATGAAAGAATGTTTTTGTGCTTCTCTCAGTGTAACGCACTTTATATGATAATACCATGTCATAATACTTTATATAACAATGATTCTTCAGAAAAAAAATTAATATTAAAAAAATAATGATTTTGCTTATTGAGAAGTCTTCAGAAATTAGAAGTTTTCCCTTTATTAAAGAGGGGGGGGGGAATACATGAGTATTTTCACTTGATGCGAAAAAAATACAAGTACTCTCAATATCAATAGACAGAGAAGAAAAGAAAAAAAAAGAAAAGAAAAGAAAAATTTCATCAAACGCATAATAAAATGTGTTTTTTATAGCGACCTTTGGATAATTACACTCTCTTGAGATCTTAAGTGGATAATAATAAACCATAGGTTTATGCTTATGGAACCAAGTTTTAAAAAATATATAACATTAAATTATTTTCTATATTTAAAAGAAACATTAAAAATATTTTATGAATTTATTTAATAACACAGCTTCATCAGGGAAATATTTTTCTCATTTAACCGGCTGTAGATATTTTTTAAATTCGTAAAATTTGAAGCAATTAGTAGAATTCTAAGAAGTTTGTGAAAAAATTATTCTCATGAAAAAGTTTTTTTTTTTTTTTTTTTTTTTTTTTGTGTGTGTGTGTGTGTGTGTGTGTGAGAGAGAGAGAGAGAGAGAGAGAGAGAGTGTGTGTGAGTGTGTGTATGTAAAGAAAAAAAAGTTACTTTTTTGTCGATAGAGAGCACTGCACAGATGCGTAACAAGTAATATTCGAATCAGAGTTCTATAATTTGTACGATCTTACTATTAACAGTCATTTCTGATTTTTCCTCCTACTTGTTCGTACATAAAGTTTTAATTGCGATGCTGACATTGGTGGATAAAGAGTTATTAATGAAGTTGTTTTACCCCAATCCAAGAATCGCCGACTGAAGCTGAAGTTAGTGGTGTTGTAATTCTTTTGGAAACTGTTATTTGTGGTGATGGAAGACACATAAAATAAGAGTGATATGTTTGTAAACATTTCTCTACATTCAAATGAATATACTTTTTAGTGGAAATGAGGGATTTACTCTCGTACAACGCCCTCTATCGGCGAAAATTTTAACCTTTTTTTTTTTTTTTTTTTTTTTGCGCGTGTGTGTGTATGTAAAGAAAAAAAAGTTACTTTTTTTGTCGATAGAGAGCGCTGTACAGATGCGTAATAAGTAATATTCGAATCAGAGTTCTATAATTTGTACGATCTTACGATTAACAGTCATTTCTGATTTTTCCTGCTACTTGTTCGTACATAAAGTTTTAATTACGATGCTGCCACTGGGTGGATAAAGATTTATTAATGAAGTTGTTTTATCCCATCCAAGAATCGTCGACTAAAGCCGCAGTTAGCGGTGTTGTAATTCTTTTGCAAACTGTTATTTGAGGTGATGGAAGACACATAGAATAGGAGTGACATGCTTGTAAACATTTCCCTGCACTCAAATAAATATAGTTTTTTGCGGAAATGAGTGATTTACTCTCGTACAACGCCCTCTATCAACAAAAATTTTAACTTTTTTTTTTTTTTTTTTTTTACTAAAAATATCTCCCTTCGCGGGAAAAAAAAATTATCAAACCGATTTCAATTCTACTAATTCTTTCAACTTTTATGAATTATTAAAATATCTACAGACTTATAGAAAGCCCGTTTTATATATATTGTTATCACATATGTATAATAAAAATGTGATAAATGATAAATATCATGATTGTAACAGTTGAAATGTTATTTTCTTTAAAAAGATTTACATATTTTGTGATTTCAATACTTTAAGACTTTCCAAAAAAGTTAAAAATTTATTCCTGATTGATTGGAGTGTAAGGCTGATTTTTACTGACTACGTGAAAATTACCAGAGCCGGGAATCGAACCCGGGCCTTCCGCTTAATTCCCGGCTCTGGTATTTTTCACATAGTTGGTAAAAATCAGCCTTACACTCCAATCAATCAGGAATGAATTTTCAAGGTTGGTGAATAAATAAATAACTTTAATTTAGAAATTTCTAAATTAAAGTTTAAAATGTTTATAAATTCGGTTTTTCTGTCTGTCTGCCCGTCATTCTGTACTCCCATTTCCGTAAATATTTTTATAATGATTTGAAATTGATACTGATATATGTTCAGCATGGCAGATTTTCTACTTAAAATAGCATAAATATTAAAACTCTGTATTCACAAAATATATCAGATATATTACGCCCTATATGAGATATTTCTTTTAATCAAAATTTAATATTTTTATGCTGCTAAGAACCATAAAGAAATCAACATACATTATTCAGAACATGTCACCATATATTATGCACAAAAACATGTTTCTTTTTCTTAAGTTATGATTATTATTAATGATTGAATTACAAAAATCACACAAGAAATGTTCAGATATATTATGGGGTATTAAGTGAAATTTGCTCGAAGGGCATTTTAAATTGCATTTATAACATTTTTTCATCAACATTGAGAATAGTTCATGACTTTGTTTCGTGCATATGTTTGTCCGTCTGTGCTGTCATTTCCGTTAATATTTAGAATACCTTGGAAGGGGTGTATCTCATTCATATTCACTATAGAATGCTCCTCATAGAAAATCGTACCTGTGACACAACTGGTTTATGTATCAGAACAAAACATATTTTAAAGTATCGTCACGGAAGTAAGATAAATTAAAAGCTAAACCAAGTAACTGTTAAGTACAGCTGTAAAGTGCTTTAAAATTTATGCAAACTGAATTATTTTTACTTTCCGAACACTATACACCGGTTCTCATAATTATAAGGACACCCGTTTTTCTATATTAACTAAATACTGAACATTATTATTTAAACAAATATATTTTTTATTAATTTGAATTTCATTAATAGACTATATTTAAAAAGTTTTATCGTTTTTCTATCTTAAAAAACTTTAAATACCGTCAAAAAGATGATTTTTCAGATGCTCACAATTATAAGGACAGCTCAAATCTTAGTATTTTTTTTTTTTTTTTCAGTTATTCTTTAAATTAATATTTTATAGGATCTCTTTTTAGGGTGAAACAGCCAGACATTTTCTCTGGTACATATATATATATATATATATATATATATACTTTTTTTTTTTAATATTCAGTTTCAATACCATTTCATACAGCATAGATGATATTCTGAATACATTTAAACTATTTAATTGCTTTCCACTTGCATGAACTTTCGAATATGATAAGTTAAGGTTTTTTCAACTTTTAGGCCAGGGAAAGGCAATAATACAGAAGATTCTTTCTTCAAACTATTTCCTATTGCTCTAGAAGTAAAGCAAAAATGTAAGTCTTGTTAAAAAAAATATTATTAACCCCAAAATGTAATAAAAATCTGAGAATTCCACGTTTAAAATTTGCGGATATTCTCTTGATGTTCATAATAATAGAAAAAAAATTACTAAATTCATTCTGCCTTCAGTAGAAACAGCTCCCCAGAGCACCATAGATCCACCTTTAGAATGCCCGATTCATATCTGCCTTTAAAAAATCTGCTTTGTCTTTCGCTATCTTCAGATCGTGTCAGTAACTGTTAAAACCATTTGGTTAATCAAGAATAAAATGTTTTTCATCCGAAAATAGAGCATTTTACCATTTAATATTGTCTTTATTCAATTTTAACACAGACGTTCTTTCCCCTATTAAATGCTTATTGATTATTACAGGTTTTTTATTCATTTTAACATATTATTAATTATTTTTAACAGGCATAAGTGTGGACCCCAATCTTTCGTTAAAAATTACGAGCAAATTCAGCAGCAGTCATTATGAGTAGAACAGTAAGAGGAATCATGAGTCTTCGATCTCTGTAAAACAACTCTGATTTTGCATCAAATCTCTCTCCTATCGAACCAGCAGTTCAACGTTTGATCACATTTCCTTCAGCAATTTTAGATTTTCGAATTTCATTAGAAATTCGGCTGATTGAAATTATCCTTTCTCTTAAAAAACAAACTTATCATACTTCACTACATGAACGTTCTTTTTTTCGAGGAATTATCAGTAATGTCCGTCCAAGAAAAATTGAAGGCTTATATATGAATTAATCTAGCCCAGCAGTTAACAAATTCGCATGTCAACTGTGATTTATCCGCTAGTAAGTTAAATAAAACGAAAAAATCTTGATTGTCCTTATAATTATGAACATCTAAAAACGTGGAGAAAAAATATTTTGCATCATTTTTTATTAATTTTGTTTCATATTAAAAAAAAAATTCTAGCAGTTTTGGTTTTCAGAATACTAGATATATTAAGTGCACTTTGTATAATCTTGTTCACAATTATTTTTACATTAGTTATTTCAAAACATAAAGTGTCCTTATAAATATGAGAAGGAGTGTAGTGAGGAAAGTATTGTAATCATGTCAAAAATCCGAATTTAAGATTTTGATGTTTCTATACGTTTCGAGGTCCACTGAGTCCGTTTTCACTATTTTTACGATGATGTATGTATGTGTGTGTGTATGTATGTGTGTGTATGTGTGTGTGTTTGTGTGTGTGTTTGTGTGTGTGTGTGTGTGTGTGTATGTATGTGTTTGTATATCTGTGTGTGAACACGCTAGCGTCTAAATGCTTTGTTCGAATAATGTGAAAGTTGGTACGTATATTGTAAGTCACCATAGTACGAACCCTATTGATTTTGGTGAATTTAGCACTTATAGTTTTTTTACAGGGACACCAGGAAAAGTTCTTTATCATTATGGCCTATGGGGCCAAATTGTTAAAAGTACGATAGCGTCTAAACATTTTATTTCTCTGAGCAAAAAATTTGTACACATGTTAAAGGTCACAGTTGCACGAACTGTATAGATTTTGGTGAATTTAGCACTTACAGTTTTTTACAGGAACACAAAGAAAAATTCTTTATCATTATGGCCTATGGGACCAAATTTTTAAAAGTGCGATAGCATCTAAACGCCTTATTCAATTGAGCTGAAAATTTATATGAATATTATAAATCACTGTTGCACTAACTATAAGCATTTTAGTGAATCCAGCATTTATAGGTTTTTGCAGGGACACAACGAAAAATTCTTTATCATTATGATCTATGGGTTCAAGGTTCAGTAGCGTTAAATAAAACATCCTGTAATATATGGAGAAAAATACACAATCACTCTATTATGGTTTTCTCTCTTTTGTTTGTTTAACAACTCCTCTTCCGTTACTTTATCTACAAAACTGTTAATCACTCAATGTTCGGAAAGTCGAGTGGAGTCACTCCAGATTTTTTTTCTTGTTTTAATTAAGTGTGTATTCTGGTGAGTAGTATCATGGTTGTGGTTTTGCACTCTGTATAAAGACTGCGAGCAAGTTTTCTCACATATGATTTCTAAATGTCTAATTTTAATTCCTAAATACTACAATACGTAACTATAAAATGATAGGAATAACCTTGCAAGAATTTAATGAAAATTGAAATAGCATACTTACTTAAATAAAAATAATTTTGAAATTAGTCTACACAGGTTAAAATATTTCAACATTATTAATTCATTCACTTACTCTCATTCATTCACTAATAAACTCTATTTTAATTTATTTTACATTTCATAACGACATACCAAACAAATCGTAATTTATAGTTTTTTTCCTGTAAAATAAAATAAAAGCAAATATTGCTTTCCTATTTATTTGATAATTCATCATTATTTATGGCTTCATCTGCTAAACGTATTTCAATTTAATTGTTAAATCTAGTTCATGTTTTCAATCTTAACGACTCTTAATTGCAGATTCATGGTGCCCCATTAACTGTCTTCCTTGGCGCATCATTTTGGCTAATATTGTGGTTTAGCTTTTCTAATGGTCGAAATTTCTCAAAATTAAACGTATAGTATATATATTTAAACAAAGAAATGAGTCACTCTCAATTTCACATCTCTAAGATAAAAGACCGTCAAGATTAGCGAGCGCATATCTTACCGCATCATGATCTCTCTGCACCATTTTCCTTCTGCTCTGATCTAATAAACAAGGCTTTTTTCCTTTTTTGTACATCCTCTCTCTCATCCCGGAATTATTGTGCGATGTTCATTTGTACTCTACTATAAATCAACTGTTACCTTATTGTCAAACAAAATTGTGTAAATATTAGACATAAAATACAATAATTTTTCTTTCGACAAAGAAAATATTTCTTCCAAGTTTGCATATTTGAATGCAATTCCTCTTTGACAGAAGAACTGTGGACTAAAGAGCTATTAATATCATTTTAAAACCACTTATATACGTTTTACGTGAAAAAGAATTTTTTCAATTTAATTTTATATATGTACTAGCTAGCAGGCTGCGCCCGCTTCGCTGGTCACTATTTTTAAATAAATCACTACTAGCTGGAACACGCCGAATTCGACGATCACTTTATTGACCGTAATGTTTCAAAAATCGTCGCATCATTATTTAAATGTATTTCATGTTAAAACATCTCAAATAATTTACGATATTTCACTTTAAAAAAGAATGTCGGAAAAATGCTTACAAATAGAAATACTATATATGACATCACTTTCTACAAAGTACTCTCAATGTGACGTCAAACTGACTCCAAATAAACTGATGCTATCTTTTATTTTTTATTTAGGCGAATAAAAAATGGGCGATATCGCCCACGTGGGCGATATCGCCCCCTTGTGGGCGTTTGAGGCTTTCAGGGGGGCGGTAAAAGATCCAGAGAAAATTAGGGGGCGTTGATATGGCACGGAGGGGCGTTGGAAGATTAACCAAATATAGTCTAAAAAAGACTTAAAAATCACGCTGATAATTCATTTCTATCACGTGTGCGAAAATTCACATATTTGGCGAGATACACTCCTCGCGGCAATCCTGAAGCTAACCTCTTTCTCTCTCGCAGAAAACTGTTGACTCATTCTCACTCTCTCTATTGTTCATCGCAGCACGTACTGCGTACGATGAAAACGGCGTTTGTCGGACCCATGTCGGAAGAAAAAAAGAAGAGGCGGCAGTATAGTGTGGATTATATAAAATACGGATTTATCGAAAATCCCACAAATCCATCATCGCCAATGTGCCTTATCTGTCAAAAAACATTTTCGAATGAAGCGATGACACCTTCTAGGCTAGGCTCCAAGATTATATAAACAAAATGCATCCGGATAAGAAAGACAGAGACATGACCTATTTTCTAGACATAAAAAAGAAGTTTGAAATTCAGCCAAATTTATCAAAATTATTTTCATCAGCTTCTAAACAAGATGATGAGAGACTTCAAGCTTCATACAATATCTCATTGTTGATTGCTAAAACAGGCAAGCCACATACTATTGGGGAAAATTTAATTTTACCAACAGTTAAAGAAGTAATAACCCCCGTGCTCCATAAACTAGCTACAGATATTATCCGAAAAATTCCTTTGAGCAATAATTCTGTGCAAAGACGAATTGATGAGATAGCTGAAAACATTGAAGAATCGTTTTGCAATTATCCGCAGACTTGTCAATTTTCAATTCAGCTGGATGAGTCCACTTTACCAACCAATGAAGCATTGTTATTGTCATACGTGAGGTTTATCAAAGATAAAAATGCATGTCAAGAAACGTTGTTTGCTACCAATTTGGAAACAGATACTAAAGGAGAAACCATATTTGATACACTGGAAAAGTTTTTTGACAAAAAGGAAATTCCTTTTAATAATATTTTGCGTAATAATATATTTTAATAATATAATGCATTGCGTAATTCATCGACAGAATTTGGTTGCGAAAATTTTGAGCGAACGCCTCCATACATCACTGCAATATGTTATAAGAGCAGCGAATAAAATCAGAAGCAACTCGTTGAATGACAGATTATTTAGTCAGCTTTGCATTGCAAATGATGAAGATTTCAACCGATTGTTGCTTCACACAGAGGTGCGCTGGCTTTCAAAAGGTACTTGTTTGACTCGATTTTACAATCTGTTTGAATCTGTGATAGAGTTCCTAGGAAACAAAGACACGGAATTGCGCGACAACCTCATCGCATCAAAAAACGATATTGCGTACTTAGCAAGCCTGTATAAATTGTTTAATGATGTCAATCTCCAACTTCAAGGCGACGACTTAAACTTGATTAAAACTAAAAATAGCATTGCTGCTTTCGTGTCCAAACTGCTATTATATAAAAGAAATATAGGCAGACGTGAATTCAATAACTTCCCATGTTTATCAGCAGTATCATTCAAGCACGACGACTTGCCTGTTTGTTTACTGTCAACACTTGGAAAACCTCTACAATGACTTCAAGGAACGATTCCATATCATCTTAAACATGGACATACCAGACTGTGTTTTGGATCCTTTTTCCAATGTCAACACAGGAGGATCATCTCAGTTAGAAGAACTAATAGAACTGATGACAAATGAGGAATTAAAAATTAAGTTCAAGAATGGCTACGAAGAATTTTGGCTGCAGAAGTCGATTTCGCAACTATATTCAGGATTATTGTCGATTGTTCAACGATTTCTGATAGTATTCCCATCTTCATATTTAGCAGAACATGGATTTAGTGCTGTAGCAACATTGGTAACGAAAAAGAGAAATGGTTCCATGTTACTGAAAGCAGCGACTTACGATTGTTTTTAAGTATCGAGCCTGATATTAACAAACTCCTTAAAATGCATCAAATTAAGCCTTCTCATTTGTTAAGTTAGAAATTCGATTATTTAAATTTCAATAAAAATAATTTTTAATATAATTAAGTATGCGTTTTGATTGTTCTCTGAAACTGTCAGTTTATTAATTTAGAAAGCAATAGTTTATTATGGATTACTTCGTATCATCAAAACCCCTGCCTGTCCTTATAACAGGTAAGCTAAAACTTTTATTCCTCATTTTTAAATAAAGAAGAAATTCAGTAGCGTTTCAATTCCAACAATATTCTATATATTAGAATTTTTTTTTTTTTTTTTTTTTTTTTTTTTTTTTAATTCTTGTTTTCACCATGCTCTTATTTCTCTGGAGTGGGAGGGGGGCGGTATTGAAATATTCACTAGAAAAGGGGGCACCAGTTCAAAAAAGGTTGGGAACCTATGGTCTAATACTAAGACTATATGTTAGCTGACCTGTCCGGCGTTGCCCGTGCCTACGATACCTTAAATGAACCTTAAATTTGTATTATTTTATACCTTTAACTCGATTTTGTTTGAATTTCTGTTTTTGAATCATCACGAAAAAAATAATCATCTGTAACAAAACAATTACCTCGAACCGAATGAAACTCTGCCTTGTAACCCGGTGCTTGCGGCAGCGCATACACGGGCCGCTAACAACATAAAAAAAAATCCCAAAAATTAACCTGGAATCGAACGAACCCGCCCGGCAATGCCCGGGCCCGTGATAATAACCTTAAATGAACCTTAAATTTGTATGATTTTATATCTTTAACTCGATTTTGTTTGAATTTCTATTTTTAAATAGAAGCATTGCGAAAAAAAAAAAATCAGCTATAACAAAAAAAATTACAAAGAACCGAACGAAACTCTGCCTTGTGACCCAGGTGCCTGCGGCAGCGCATACGCAGGCCACTAATACCATGAAAAAATTCCAAAAAATTAACCTGGAACGGAACGAACCCGCCCAGCATTGCCCGGGCCCATGATAATAACCTTAAATGCACCTTAAATTTGTATGGTTTTATATCTTTAACTCGATTTTGTTTAAATTTCTATTTTTAAATGAAAACATCACAAAAAAAAAATAATCATCTGTAACAAAAAAAAAAAAAAAACCTCAAACAGAACGGAACTCGGATTCGTGACCCAGTGCCTGCGGTACGTATATGCAGACCACTAATAACATGAAAAAATTCTCAAAAATTAACCTTGAACAGAACGAACCTCTGACTCGTGTTACCGCTGCCTGTGGCTGCGGCACCGTATAGCAGACATGCTACGCATGCGCTACAAAATCCACTTTCCTCCACCAGGAAGCGCAGTATGTTGTATACGAACATCACCATTCGCCTTGAATTTCCAAGACCTTTCAAATAAGGTGTCACATGGTGGTGTCAACTTCAAAATCCTTTAGTTACACTTTCCACGCCAGGGGGCACAGCGTGTTCTATACGAACAACACCAACGGTCAGAAAATATCAAGACCTTTAAAATAAGTTGTAACATGATAGGGTCTACTGCAAAATCACCTAGTTCCATTTTTAACCACCAGGGGGCTCACTATATTGTATACAAACATCCCCAATCAACATGAAATTTCAAGACCTTTATCAACAATCGCCTTGAATTTCCAAGACCTTTCAAATAAGGTGTCACATGGTGGTATCAACTGCAAAATCCTTTAGTTGCACTTTCCACCACCAGGGGGCACAGTGTGTTCTGTACGAACATCGCCAACGGTCAGGAAATACCAAGACCTTTAAAATAAGGTGCAACATGATAGGGCCTACTACAAAATCACCTAGTTCCATTTTTCACTACCAGGGGTGCCCTATATTGTATACAAACATCCCCAATCAACATGAAATTTCAAGACCTTTAAAATGAGGTGCTACATCTGTAGGTCTAGAACGGATTTCCCTCACAAACTAATTTTCCCCCTCCCCCCCTTCAAATCTACTTTCCCCCTTTAAAATTGAAAATTCCAAAATCGGAGATATCGATTTTTTAGTATTCGAGTCTAGTCCCCCCATGTGCAATTTCTTCACCGTTAAATAATTTGGAGCTGAGTTATGCTCGCCAACGTGTGTTTAACCCCTGCCCCCCCCCCCCAGGCGGGGAACCGTTTGACTTTTTTTATTTTTATCTTTTCATAACATATCTACAGACCAAGACCTTTTTTTAGACACCTCAACCAAATTTTTACACCTAGCCGTTCTCTCAATTTAGTGGAGACAGACAAAAACACGTTTCAAATTAATATATAGATAGTTAATGAATTCTCAAAATTGCATTAATTTTTATCATACGAAAAAAAAAAAGAAAAAAGTTCAGATTGGAAAAAATGTCTCACCGGGTTCCCACTGCCTTCGGCAGCGCAGACCACTGTGCGCTGCGCGCACGCATTTATATTCGATACTCTTAATGAATCACTATATTATCGTAAGGGAAAAACATAAAAAAAAAAAAAAATCTTCCATCTGTGGAATAATTGGTCCGGGCCCCCATTGCCTGCGGCAGCGTATACAGGCGCGCACGGCGCGCATGTTCCTTCATCTACCGTTCCCGCCCCTACTAATTATTTTAGACCTTTAAAAACACTCGCAATCGATCTCTCGGGCTTTTAAACCAAATAATGCTAATTTCCAACATTCTATCTGAATGTCTTTATTTTTACCCCTGCACCCGCCCCTCGTAATACTTCTATACTTTCGAAAATATTCGCAATCGATTTATCAGGCCTCAAAACCTAACAACACTAATTATCAGTGCTCTAACACTTATTTATATATTTTTGCCCCTCCACCTCCCCCTTCCCACCCCTCCTATTAACTGCACAAATTCGAAAATATCTGCAATCGATTTGTAGGTATCAAAAACCTCTATGTATTTTGAACGACCTAACTCTATTTTTATTTTTATTTTTTGCCCCTCCGCCCCTCCGCCCCCCCCCCCTTCTGACCCTCCTGATAACCTTACACTTTCGAAAATATACTCATTCGACTTGCAGGCTTCTAAAACCTATCTGTACCAATTTTGAAAGGTCTAACTGTATTTTTAATTTTTTTGCCCCCCCCCTTTCCCGCCCCACCTGGGACGAATTTCTAAAATTAATGAAATCAGTTTTTATGTATTTGTGGGAGCTATATTTTAGAGCAAAAATCTCACATGTATCTTTTTTTTTCTGTTTGCGATAAAAAGTATTATTTCAAATCACGTTTTGCCCCCCACCTCCCCCCCCTATTGGGGGCTGAATTTCTAAAATTCCTGAAATCGCTTTTCAGGTATTTGTATTAGATATATATTAGAGCAAACATTTCACGTATATCTGCTTTTTGTTTGAGATATATAGGAGTGTGTAAAACCACGTTTTGCGCACGTGAAATCACGTTTTGCCTCCTTTCAACACTTGGGGACCGAATTTCTAAAATTCCAGAAATTGATTTTTAGATATTTGTGTTAGCTATATTTTAAAGCAAAAATTTTACGGATATCTGTTTTTTTTTTTTTCCTTTGAGATATGAAGGTTTTTGTGAAATCACATTTTGCCCCCTATTCCCCCTTAGGGGGCGAATTTCGCAAAATCGCTTCTTAGGGGGTGCTTACACTATATGTTCTATAATCTGACCCAGTTTCGAGTCAGTAGCTCCAGTAGATTTTGTTGAGTCGGTGAGTGAGTGAATGGAAGTACTCTTTTATATGTATAGATTGGTAATAAGTAACTTATTTTTTTATAATGCTACCTTGAGAAAAATTTTTGAACAAATATCTTTGAAAGGAAAGAAAAGTACAGTATAAAATAATTTTGTGCTGTGTGTTGATAGAAAGACCCATTGAAACACGGAGATTCTAAGTGTGGGTGGAATGCCATTCTTAGAATGTCTTTCTAAGGATGTCCTAGCACATGTTCACGGGAATTTCGAAGAAAACCACATAAAACTCTGGATGGCTAGGAACAAATGTAACCAAGGCTCGAACCCAGCATCACTTTACAGTTTAAAAAGAAATGTACATAGAAGAAAAATCATGACAAAGAAATATTATCAGTAAAAAAAAGTGCTGAAGGTGTCAAAAAAATAATAAATAGAAATCATTGTAAACAAATATAAATATTAAAAAAAAAAAAAAAAAAACTCAAGACAGTTGTTTATGGCCAAAATAATAGGACGACCCTTTATCTTAACAAAAAAAAAAAAAAATAGAATCGAATGCAGTATCAAAGCATCAATACAAAAAATCGAAGAGTCGATCGAAGCTTATTACCAGAAAGCACCTATGACTTAAATGTCACACATCTCCCCCAGTAGCTGAATGAGAAACCATATCAGATAGAGCAAGATCAGGTACTTAAAAAAAAAGAAAGAAGAAGAAAAAGAAAGAAAAAAGGAAAGGAAATAGAAAACACAGAAGGAGAATATGAAAAATCCCCTGAATTTACGTACGAAGAGATATGATTTTCAATCTGAAAAGAACATCAGAAGTGTCTTATAGCAAAATGTATGTATACCAAAATCTAACAAAGGGAAATAAACAAATAATAAAAAAGAAACTGAAAGCTTAAGTACAGGAAAAAGCAGAAAATTAAAATACATTAAAGGGAGGGATCATTGCAAATATTTTAAATAAAATCAAATAAAACCATCATCAAATTAAAGAGTGCGATAGAACTGTCCGCCGAAGACTTTCTCTAAGATATCAATTTTGCATAAGGGGTTCTTACTTTATAGAATGCTTTTTTATTCACCCGGGTTGTCTGTCATTTTGTCACTATGTCTGTCATCGAGCCACTTTTCTGCTATATTATAACTCCAGGGTCATCCCTATGAATATGAGTGACCATGATTGACTATGAGTGACCAGTAATTGATCCATGAGTGACCAGTAAGCGACCAGTGCGTGACCTGTGAAGAACCAGTGAGTGATCCTGGGTGATCAGTGTGATCAGTGATCCATAAGTAACTCAGAATATCAGAAAATATTACAGGATTTGAAGGATTTCAAAACCTTCGCGTCCTGCTTCATTTCGGTTTTAAATTTTAATTTCGGTTTTTAATTGATTTCTTTAGAAATCGACCTATTGCATTCACTTTGTTTATCTATCTACCTATCTACCTATAAATATATATATATATATATAATGAAAATTTTGTCATCGCGATAACTCCCGAAATAATACTTCAAAATCAACCAAATTTGGACCAAAAATTCATCTTATCTTAGATAAGTTCATTAACCAAGTTTCTCGCTTTTTTGTTTTCAAGTGGGGGCCACTTGAAAATTTAAAATCCACGTCGTAAAAACCGTATTTAAGGCTGAATTTGCTTGAATTTTGATGTAATTTTACACCACATAAGGGTCTCAAACAAGTTTATGAATGAAATTTATCCGCCATTTTTAATAAAGTGGCGGATATCTTAAATTAAGCGGGGACACTTGAAATCAGACTACCACTTGAAAATTTTAACACCACGATAACTTCCGAAAAAATACTCCAAATCGAAACAAATTTGAACAGCGAATTTATCTTACAAATAAAATATCTTGAATGAGTTTATTAACCAAGTTGCTCCGACATTTTGTTTTCAAGTGGAGGCCACTTTAAAATTTCAAATTCACATTGTAAAAAACGTATTTAAGACCGGATTTGCTTGAATTTTTATATATACATAAACCATATAAAGGTCTCATCCAAGCTTATTAATGAACTTTATCCGCCAATTTTAATAAAGTGCGTATGTTATAAACTAAGCGGGACAACTTAAAATCAGGCTACCACTTGAAAAATTATAATCATGATAACTTTTTAAATCCTGATTCAATTCGAACCTAAGTGGGACCGTGAATTTATTATATAAGTATCTTGGATGAGTTCACTGAGCAACTAGTTCCGATATTTTATTTCCAAGTTGAGTCCACTTGAAATCAGGCTGCCACTTGAAAATGTGCCATCACGATAACTTTTAAAATACTAAATTGATTCAAAACAAAGTTGGATAGTAAATTTAAATAGACAGTAAATTCAAATACCTTGGATAAGTACGCATGATAACTTGCTCTACCATTTTATTTCTAAGTGGCTGCCACTTGAAAATTTGTCATTACGATAACTTTTGTCATACTGAATGAATTCGTATCAAATTTGGATAGTGGATTTAGCACTTAAATATCTCAGATAAGTTCGCTGGGCATCTCACTCTGCTTTTTTTGTTTCCAAGTGGTGGTCATTTAAAATCATTGTGCCGCTTGAAAATTTTTTATCAAGATAATTTTTGAAATACTAGCTTAATTTGAACCAAAGTTTGACAGTGAATTCCAAATATATTGGAAAGTTTTGCTGGATAAGTTGCTCCGCCATTTTGTTTCCAAGTTACAGTCACTTAGACTGCCACTTGAAAATTTGTCATAACAATAGCTTTTGAAATATTGCACTTATTCGAAACAAAGTTGGACAGTGAACTTATGCTTCAGATATCCTGAATGAGTTTGTCGAGCAACTTACTCCGTCATACTATTTCCAAGTGGCGGCCACTTGAAAATTTATTATCACGACAACTTTTGAAATACTTAATTAATTTGAACCAAAGTTGAAAAATGGATTTATCATTAAAATATCTATAATTTCTGTGGGCAAGTTTCTTTGCACTTTTGTTTCCAAGTTGAGGCCACTTGAACGCCGCCACTTGAGAATTTGTTAGCGCGATAACTTTTGAAATACAAAATTTTTTCAAACCAAAATTTGACAGTGGACTTATCTTAAAAATATTATGGATTAGTTTACTGAGCAACTTGCTCCCCCATTTTGATCAAAGTGGCGGCCACTTAATTTGTCAACACGATAACTTTTGGAAATCTGAATTAATTTAAACTAAATTTGTACAGTAGACTTATCACAGAAATGCACTTGATATATTTGATTGCTATCTTGGCCCGAAAGCTTGTTTCCAAGTTCTGGCCACTTAAAAATTTCAAATTTACATAAAAAGGTATTTATAAACCGATTTGTTTAAAACTCCATATGAACGTAGCCCACATCACTATTTCTATTAAGTCCATTAATAATTTGTAGCCGCTAATTTGAAACAAAATGGCGGCTATTTAATAAGAGAAAAAAAATCAACCTACTCTTCCGAATGAGCCGGAATGACTTGTTTTAGTTTTAATTTAAAAAATAATATTAAAAAAGGGTTTTTAAAAAGAATACTTTTTTATCGGTGTCCTAAAAAGTAGTAAATAAGACAAAATTTTCTGTGCTATAACCAATCAAAAGATCAAAAGCATTCATTGATGACAAAGTATTTTATATTATAGTAGGATGTAGCCATCAATGAATGCTTTTGATCTTTGTCATCAATAAATGCTTTTGATCTTTTAATTGGTTTGAGCACAGAAAATTTTGCCTTATTTACTCCTTATTAGGAAGCCAATAAAAAAAGCATTATTTTAAAAAATCTTTTATTATTATTATTATTATTATTATTATTATTATCTAATTTCAGAGAGTATAGATTTTAATTTTCCTTAAAGTTCCGATAAATGCGAACGTTGAATTTTAGGGGAATTTCATTAAGATTTTTATATTATTCGCTAATCTCACCTAAAGATGAAGGGGATGGAAGTTAAGAAACATGGGAATGGGATTAAAAATTGGAGTTTTAGTGGGCCTAAAAATAATTAAACTGCGTTAACTAAACTGCGCGGGCTAATTTTGGAATATAATTTTTTCTACTTTTTTTCTACGAAAGAAGGGTATATATGATCAGTACAAAAACCGTTAACGGGTTAAAAGTTTTTGACGCAGCTACTTTATCACTATAAGAATTTGAAATATGGGTCTTAAAAATAATGATATCAAGTTTTAAGTGACGCTTTTCTATTAGTTAAAATACACATAGATTTTCTTATTTGATCATTTTCTTTTTTCTTTTATTTATATTTACAGTGCAAACATAATATTTTTAACTTCAAGATAAGACAGATATATAAAATATACTCACTGATGTTTTTTCATTTGCATTTTAATTTCAAAATAACAGTTTTAAGAGGAATGATATAAAAATTCCAGTCACGCCTTGATGTCATTTTAAAAGATTTGTTTTTAGATTCCATTAAAATTACATTTGTTTTGTCTAATAAAGTATATTTACACATTGAAACAGTGCTTTTAATTTTCAAATATACTGTCAAATAATCACACTTTCACTGAGTTTGCATTATAAATTAAAATTATTTATTTCAATAAATCGATTTGTCTTTTGCGTCACGCTATCCAAAACTGCAAGTAAAATTTGTGCGTTTTCTTTGCATCACACTATTTCTTTGCACAAATTCTCACTTAGTTGGATACTATGATACAAAGTAACATTTACATATATTTTACTCACAGTTTTGGATAGCGTGACGCTAAAGACAAATCGATTTATTGAAATAAATAATTTTAATTTATAATGCAAACTCAGTGAAAGTGTGATTATTTGACAGTATATTTGAAAATTAAAAGCACTGTTTCAATGTGTAAATATACTTTATTAGACAAAACAAAGGTAAATTTAATGGAATCTAAAAACAAATCTTTTAAAATGACATCAAGGCAAGACTGGAATTTTTATATCATTCCTCTTAAAACTGTTATTTTGAAATTAAAATGCAAATGAAAAAGCATCAGTGAGTATATTTTATATATCTGTCTTATCTTGAAGTTAAAAATATTATGTTTGCACTGTAAATATAAATAAAAGAAAAAAGCAAATGATCAAATAAGAAAATCTATGTGTATTTTAACTAATAGAAAAGCGTCACTTAAAACTTGATATCATTATTTTTAAGACCCATATTTCAAATTCTTATAGTGATAAAGTAGCTGCGTCACAAACTTTTAACCCGTTAAGGGTTTTTGTGCGGATATCATTACTTTTTAGAGGTTATTGATCAAAAAATTAAAACAAGTCCTTCCGGCTCATAGGAAGGTAAGGTTGATTTATCTTTTCTTACCAAGTTGCCACCATTTTTTTCAAAATGGCAGCTACAATTTATTAATGAACTTGGTGGGTTTATTAATGAGGGCTATGTATATATGGAGTTTTAAGCAAATCGGTTCAAAAGTTATTGTGATAATTTTCAAGTGGCCACCATTTAAAAACAAAAGGACAGAGTGACTGAGATGCCCAGTGAACTTATCAAAGATATTTGAATGATATGTCAACTGTGCAAATGTGATTTAAACTGATTCCGTATTACAAAAGTTATTGTAATAAAAAAATTTTAAGCGGTTGCCACTTGGAAACAAAATGGTGGATCAAGTTGCCTAGCAAACTTATCCAAGATATTTGATTTGTATTAAGTTCACTCCCCAACTTTGATTTGAACCAGTTTAGTATTCTATAAGTTATCGTGGTGGCACATTTTCAAGTAGCAGCCTGATTTCAAGTGGCTGCAAATTGGAAACTAGGTAAATGTTGGAACAAAATTCATCCAAGATATTTGTGTGATAAGTTCAATGTCCAACTTGAACTGATTCAGTATTTCAAAAGTTATTCTGATGATAAATTTACAAGTGGTAGCCTGATATGAAATGGCTGTACTTAAGATATCGGTCATTTTGTTAAAAATGGCAGATAAAATTCATTAATAAACACTTGGTTGAGACCTTTATGTGGTCAATATAAACATCAAAATTCAAGCAAATGCGGTCTTAACTGTTGATTTGAAATTTTCATGTAGCCTTCACTTGAAAACAAACTGCAGAGCAACTTAGTTAATGAACTCATCTAAGATATTTGTAAGATAAGTTTGCTGTATAACTTTGGTTCAATTCAATTTTGAGTATTATGTCGAAAGTTATCATAACCACAAAATTTCCATTACATATACAGAAAAACCCAATTTATACATCTTTTACATTTATACGTCCTTTTAGTGAAGTCCTGATTCATTCCTATTCATTTGAATGAAAAATTTCTTTGTTTAGTCACACAATATTAGTTATGTCTTTTCCACTTTTCTAAAATTCACAAACTAAACAAACAACATACAAATTCTTTGCAGAATCGTTCTGATTTCTAATCTTTCTCCATCCTCAATATATACCGTAAAATTCTGATAGTAACCTCCTTTTATTTTTCAATAGGAAATTTGTAAAAACTGGGGGGGGGGGGGGGGTTATAATTGAAAGTTTCCAGAAATGTACGACGAATTCGTAAGGCGGGGGGGGATTATAATCGGAAGTTTCACAATCTTTTTCCAAAAACATAAATTTTATTAATTATATATATAATAGCTACTAAATTGTATTAACAATATAATAATATTGATTATTAAATTTTATTAATAAACAAAATTTTGAAAAAGAAAATGTATACCGAATAATCGACATGAACATGTGATGTACATGTGCAACATCCCCCCCCCCCTCTTATAAACAAATTGCGAAATCGTCTAGAAGATTCACTGACAGTTAAACAAACAGTTAATTGCACTGCTATTAACAATTAACTGATATGCAAGAACAGAACAGGGTGAACAATAACTATTAACGTTATTTAATGATTTAAAAGAAAAAGAGAATTTAAAATTTAGAAAAAAGTTATGATCGCAAAAACATAGTTGCATAAACAAGATTGTGAAAGCAATGGTCGCTTACGAATAGCTGTTAATGTTTCGGAGTTTAAAGAATGTAAACAAAGCAGCATTTTTTTATTTGGAGTTATTTTACTTTAAAAAGATGAGCAAAAATAGCACTTGGATACGTTTACATGCAAATTAGTTTCTAAATAAACATATGACTTCAGATATTAAAAAAAAAAAAAAAAATATGTTTGCAATGCTCATGGGAAAAATGAAATAATGGCGGACTTAGCCGCCAAAGGTAAGGGAGGAGGGTTATAAACAGAATTTTCCGAAAAAGTAAAGTACGTGAAATTTCAGGTGGGGAGGGGGGGGGGTTACTATCGGAATTTTACGGTATGACAATTTTTTTTTTTTTTCAATTTACTTTAATAGATTCTAGAATCTATAAAGAAATTGAATAGTTCAATATCTCTCACTCATATACTTTTTTAGGACACTCCCCCTTTCCCTTCACTCTAACACTCGGTGATCAAATGCAATGCAAAAGACATGTGATTTCCAATCTTTCTCCATCCACAACATAAATGTCAGTGTTCTCTTTAAACAGCCTTTATTAAATTCTAGCAGCTATAAAGAAGTAGAATTGTTCAATACCTTACACTCATGTAATTTTTTGAGATGCCCTAATCCCTGTGCTAATGATCAGCGACCATACACCTCATGGAATCCTTATGATTTCTAATCTTTCTCATACACAACATCAGGGCGCGAAATTTCCGCTCGGCGAGTGGAATTTTTACTTTGGCGAGTAAAAATTTGGTCTATTTATAAATAGAATTCTTACACGATATGGTGACAGAAAACCTTCTTTTTATAGATTTAAATATGGTAAAATCTTGCTATCTTATAACTTCATATTTAACCTCTCCTTTTTCTCTTCTTCGAGTGCCGAGTCTGTGTGAGCGCTGTCCGGCGATCGCCCCAGCCTGAGAAAGGAAAAATGCTTAGTGCATGCATATCAAAGTTTTAATCTCTTCGGCAGTTTTGTTTCTGGCACTGTGATTTCTAAAAGCAGATTGAGAATAGACGAGCAGAGAGCCTCACTGTCCGAGAAAAGAGAAATGCGAAAGCTTGCATATGCTATATTGGCGCATGAAAATAAGCCTGAGCTCTTTTAAAGATACTGACTGTGTTTATTTTGTTGAATAATAATGAAAACACATTTCACATTTTCTAGTTTTTTACTGAAACGACAAGGATTTGCGCTTGTAATGATTTGAAAGCAACGATTTTATTGAAAAAATTATCCCGAAATGGCTATTTCAAATGACAACAACGAACAAGTTATACACATCGACATTCCGTCTGATTACAAAAATAAAACAGACGGAAAAGACATTTCTGATTTAAAAAAAAAAAAAATTAAATAATAGGTAAATGATGAAGCTTAATCTTTCACAATAAAAAGATTTATTAGGATATTGTTTCTTAAGAGTTTTTTTTTTTTTTTTTTTTTTTTTTCTTTAATGACTCTTTGCGTTTATGTTATTAGATATTTTAAACCTTTTGAAATCTCAAATACATTATAAGGATTTTTAATTATAAATGATTATGAGCAGGCCTGTCTAACTCAAAACTTTTGGCGGGCCACATTGGAAATATATTTTACATAGGCGGGCCGGAAGGTGCAAATGCATTAACCATATACATATAGTAATTCTTTTTCTGGTGGCCTCGTGAGCATTTAAAACAGAAAATATGCATATTAAATATTTTTATTTATAAAATAACTATAAAACAGTCAAAAACTTATGGTTATATATTCATAAGTACAATAGTAAGAATCAATTATTAATATGATAATATTCTATTAACATCAATAAGCGCAATATTTGTTTATTTAGCTAGCTTAATCCGTATTTTCATTAAAAAAGTCAGAAACAATTTATTAATTATAGAAATTCTAACCGAAGATGTCATACTAGAAATTCCCTAAATTCTGTCGTGGGCAGCAGAACCTTTCACGCAAGGCCGTAGGCAAGGGGAGGGCCCGACGGGCCCAAGCCCCCCCCCCGCCCCCCCCCCGAAATAAATGATGAAAGACTGATTTCGTGTAGTATGTATCAGGCAAACATTGCTGTCTTGGAAAAAAAACGTATTTAAAAATAATTTAATAAAACCTATTAATTTAATTAAATTTCCCATTACGTTCGTTCTTCTCTATATTTAAGCTCTAGAGCGCCGTAAAACCCATTCAACCTTAATCTCACTATATTTATTCGCTTAATTTCATCCATCTTCTTGTCAAAGCTATAATGGACTGTCCTACGTCATGAATTCAATCTTTTTACTTTCTTCTGTATTCAATAGAAGAAAGTATTGGATTAAAAAAAAAAATTTGATTTTCGGTTTTCGATGGATTTACATGTTTTGAGAGAACCAGAACACGATTAGACCATTTTTAGGAAATGTCTGTCTGTGTATAACAAATATTTTGTTCCAGTTCTATCTCAGGAACTACTGCACTGCACAGAATTACATATACATTTATATGCAGCTGCACCATGACATATATTAGTGCCTAATTTTTTTTGGTAAAAATCGTCCAACACATGGCATTGCCGTCTGAATTTTTCTCAGTTTTTAACTTGTTGGTATAGTACAAAATTTTTTATAAATGTACACGATAAGAATTATTTATCATAGTAATAATCAAGTAGGCAAAAAATTTTGGACACATAGGAGCAACGCTTCTCCCTGGGGGTGAAGTCCCCCTACCAGAGGGGGACAGTTATTTGATATGGGTATCTTTTAAAAGAACTCGTCAGTATTTTTAAGACTAACAGTTGAACTATTAATGTATGATAATTTGAATCTAAGTTTACCTTTTCTTTTTTTTTTCCCTCATTTTTAACAAAACGAAAAAGGGCAAAAATCATTTTAAAAGATATTGTTAGTGAACATAAAATTGACTTTTTTTGGACATTAAGTGTTACATTTCTATTAGAAACAAATCATCTGCATTCATCATGGAAATTAATTTTAATAAATAAAAGTTTT
This sequence comes from Salticus scenicus, assembly GCA_963930645.1. Lineage (NCBI taxonomy): Eukaryota > Metazoa > Arthropoda > Arachnida > Araneae > Salticidae > Salticus > Salticus scenicus. Next base: position 337,387,521 of record OZ005652.1, on the reverse strand, counting down.
AATAAAATGGTTGGTATTGAGTGAATTTGTATAGGAAAATATAGACGAAAGGTTTGTGTACAAGGCCTGATTAAAGCAGGGGCATGTAAGACATGTGACCTGAATAGCAGGGGCCATATAACTCGCCCTGAAAATGCCATTTAGCCTTTCATGCCCTAAAAATGGTATCATATAGTGGAAATTCTGATATATTACACCCATAGACAGGTATATATGTACCTGGGTTTATTGGTGCACAGTGCGAGGAGGAGGAGGGCTCACGAAACTATGTGTGCCCTGGATCTCGCATGAAGTTAATCAGGGTCTGATTAACTTCGTGTGAGGCCCGGGGTAAACACACTTTTGTGGGCTCTACCCCCACCATTCGTACTGTGCAGGAATCAGCAAAAGTATATATATATATATATATATATATATATATATATATATATATATACCTGTTTATGAACCTATATTATACCTAAAATAACAAAATTTTGCATTTTATGATACCACTTTGTCATTTTTAGAGGCAAAAGTGCATTTTCAGGGCCAGTTTTAGGGCTCTTCGCTACTCAGGGCCCGGGGCACCATGTGCCCCTGTGTTAATCAGGCCCTTGTTTGCGTGTGCGTATGTTTTTTTCGTTGGGTATGCGTATTATTATATCGTATTCGATGACCTTGTATTAGAAATGTGATGGGCCGCTCCCGAAAAAAAATCCTGGCTACGGCCTTGCTTTCACGGTGGACCACTACGAGCTGCAGGTTGACCAGCCCTGATTATAAGACATGATGATATAGGACACACTTTTAATATATATGATTTGTTAGGAAAAATTAAAAAACCCAAAATGCATAAAAGAGAAAAAAAAAAATGACGACCCTATTTTGTGGCGAGTAAAACTTTTTTTCGACGAGTGTAATCTGAGTTGAAATTTCGGGCCCTGCACAACATATATGTCAATATTCTTTATAACATGTTTAAATATATATAGAGGTAGAACTGTTCACAATAATTAACTATCATCATCTTTATAACTATAATGCTTTGATCATATCTGATTAACAAACATTACCTATGCAATCTTGTGATAAAAATATTACCTACTATTGAAACTTGTAACTTCATTTTTACCATGTTTTTATTAACTTCGATTCTTGTTTGTTTGTTTGTCTGGTACAAATCTTGCAATCTATTTTTAACTAACTCCCCTACATTTGAAACTTTTAGCATAGATCAGAACCCGGTGACAACACAATACTCCAAAGCTCGATTTTTGAATAGTTTTCTTTTAATTAATTAAAATATGAAAATAATAAGCTCCTAATAGCAATAAAAATAGCCATTAAAATATTAGCTATAATTTAATTGTTGCCAAAAAAAAATTACGTGTTCATTTTCTTTCGATATAAAAATAAATACGTTTAATTAAACGTGAACGTTAAAAAATTATAAAAAGTTAAACGATGCATCTCATAAAAATTGACGTTATTATCACTTTAAAAATTTTATACACATTGATAAGTGCTAATGTAGTTCATGATGCTAATATACGTATTTATTTTAAAAACAAACTTTTTTTTTTCATTATTATTATTATTAGTTCACTGAACTGAGTCCGTGTGCTTAAACATTGCTTATTTATTATTTTTTATCCTTGCATATTTTATTAATGATTCATCAGGAAATTTAAAAACATGGTATATAAAAAGTTTTTTTTTAATCTTATAATTATTTTCTGTTACTTATTGTAAAGTTATGCTACAGATTATTTTCTAGTGCCCATATAGCTGTCACAGATTCTCAGAAAAAATTCTGCTACTGAGCACTGAGGTAATGACAAAATTTCCATTTTATATATACAGTAAAACATTATTTACATGTCTTTTGCATTTATACATCCTTTTAATGAAGTCCTGATTCATTCCTATTCAATTTAATGAAAAATTCATGTGTATGCCACACAGTATCAGTTATATGTCTTTACTACTTTTCTAAAATTCACAAAATTTCACGACCGATCATTACTTTACCATTTTAAATATAAATTTTGATCAGTATGTGAACTGTGATACAATATCATTACTTTGGAATTATTCGCTACCTATTAATTAACTGAATAGAAACTGTCCAGTGTTAATTAAAGAGATGATGACATTGAATGCGAAGAAGTTATTCTACTTTCCTTTAAAGGTGCAATGGACTGCTTTTTTTTTTTTTTTTTTTTTGTCAAAACACAAGGGAAAAATCATTTACAGAACTTAATTCACAATATAGTTCTTAATACTCACAGACAATCAACACATCAGGTGATTATTAAAAATTTTATGTAATTAAATAGGGATATAAATCGTACAATATTTATGATTAGAGATATGCAAAATATATAATTAATACTCAAAATGTGTTAATATAGTTTTCCAGATATGTAATACAAAACTCAAGATATAGATATCTTAGTATACTCAAGTCATTGATTAATGATTTTTCTAACTTTTTTCTTTTTTTTTTTTTTTTTTTTTTTTTTTAAGTTTAATTATTTTCAAATATAAATTCCCTATGCTAGTTACTATCTTTAAAAAAAAAAAAAAAAAACTCTTAATTAGTATGAATTTTGCAGATAAATTTGCAGTAATATAAGTTTTCTTTTTTTTATTTTTATTATCACATGTAAATATTAGAAATGAAATAAACATTATGAAAAATCCAAAGTATACTATAGTATTTGTTGGGCAGGAGAAGATTTATAAGTAAGCCATAACATTGATATGACGAGACGTATACAATTTAAACACATAAAATTTAATAGATGACTACGACAATTACAGATGAAATATACAAGTTACACAAACGACTACATTTTGAAGACTGATCTGTTTTAGCAGAGATAAAAGTAAAGGGAAATTAACAGATCACTGATTGGACAATACAGTTTACAGGTACATGTACATTTACGTGACGTCACTTACCATAAGTCCAATAAATTGAATCAGGAATACAATGGCGAAATACACCACAACTCTCCTCCCCTTAATTCCGTATACCATACCTGATGGGAGGTTTTCTTACTCTAGATGATCTTCTTACAACCTGTTCATCAAAAGACAAATTAGTATTTTTAAGTTTTGAATGTTCAGATTTTAATTCTTTATTCTTTACAGTACTGTTGATATTTTTATCACAGTCAATTTCTCCAGGCTTTGTAGACACTGATCTACTGTCGGCTGGCACTGGATCTGGGGTAATGGCAGGATCGGTTGGCACTGGATCTGGTGTAATGGTAGGATCGGTTGGCACTGGATCTGGTATAAGGGCAGGCCTCCTACCAGACTTAGATTCTCCATCGCTTTGCAGGTGTGGGCTCTTGCTATCGGGAACCATGGGAATATTTGCATCAAGGGTGTTCTTTTCAATTTCACCAGGACTTGTAGTTTCCTCCAGTTGTACTCTGGAACCTACACTTTTCAGTTGATCAACGTGTCTTTTCCATGCACATGAACCTACTTGAATTGTATAATGTAGTTTGCCTATCCTGGCAATTACTTTACCTATTTTCTATTTATCTCCTGGTGTGTAATTGCGTACTGTAACTTTTTTATTTACTTGGAATTCTCTTATCTTTTTCTTGTTAAAAACATTTTTATGTTTGTTTTCAACATAATTTTTAACATTTAGTACAAGTAGATCTAATTTTGATCTTATATTTCTTTTGAGAAATAATGATGCGGGACTCTCCCCTGTTGTAATATGAGGCATTATTCGGTATTGGAATAGAAATTCGTTTAACTTAAATTGGAGATTTCCGGGTTCTGAACTTAAGGATTTCAATCCTTTTTTAATTATTTGGACATATCTTTCAGCCTGACCATTTGTAGAGGGATGATATGGTGCAGTTAAGATATGTTTTATGCCTTTACTTTGTAGAAAATGTTCGAATTGTTCTGAAGTGAATTGTGGCCCATTATCAGACACAAGGGACACAGGATAGCCATATCTGGCAAAAAGCGAAGAAAGACAGTTTATAGTGTTCTCAGCAGTAGTATTAGGAACAATGAACACTTCTGTGCATTTACTGTGGGCATCTACTACGATTAAAAACATTTTTTCCATAACTGGACCAAAAAAGTCTAACATGTATTCTGTTCCAAGGTGTTGTAGGCGATTCCCAGTGATGATTGTCCATTTTAGGAGGATTGTGTTTTAATTTAATACAAACAGAACAGTTATTTGCTAAATTCTCAATGTCTTTATCAATACCTGGCCACCATACAAAACTACGTGACAGTGCTTTCATTTTAACTATGCCAAAATGGCCAAAATGTAAATCTTGTAAAACTTTTTGTCTATGAACAGTCGGAATTACAACACGATTTCCTTGTAATATACAGTTATATAATAATGAAAAATCTTCTTGTTTATGTCCGAAAAGTAAGTAATTTGGCATCTGTGTGCCTGATATTAAGTATTGATACATTTCTTTCAATACTGGATCCTTTTTAGAACTTGCACACAACGTTTTTGTAGTTAAAGGTAACGTAGTGATTTGATGCATAAATAAACAATCGGATTCAATTTTCTGACAGCGAATCGCCCGTAAACGCGCAATGTGTTGTAAATTTCTTTAAACGAACACTAAAATCTTGAACAGATTCAGAATCTCCTTGAAAACATTTTCTAAATTTAATGCGTTCTGTAATTTTGTTAGGGATCTTACACAGATGTTTTGTTAAGACATCTACTAATTCAGTGTAAGTTTTTGATTCAGGAAAATCTGGGAACAATAAATTTGTAAGTAAATTATATAATTTCGGTCCGATAAAAGTAATTAAAGCATTAAGTTTTTTTTCATCCTTTATATCAAACAATATAAAATTCTGTTCTAATCGCCGAATATAAATGTCAAAAGACTCAACAGAATCATTGAATTCTTTAAAATTTTGAAACATTTTTAATGAAAATATGCTACCTCTAATAATAAAAACATGCAATCAAATAAAAGAACAGAAAGGAAAAAAATAAAATAAATGTATAAATACCTTTTTCCTATCTTTCTCGAAAAAATAAAAAATCGCAGATTATAGTAGACAATAAATTACGCATCATTTATGTCGCGACGGTAGACGAAAACTCACAGCTGCCGCCTAAAGACTCTTTTTTTTATGAACTGCAGATTGCATTTCTAATTATCTTCAATAAATGTTGAAGAGCAAAACTTTTTTGCTTTTTTCTTTTGTCCTTGTCGCCATTATAGTATTTGTTGGGCAGGAGAAGATTTATAAGTAAGCCATAACATTGATATGACGAGGCGTATACAATTTAAACACATAAAATTTAATAGATGACTACGACAATTACAGATGAAATATACAAGTTACACAAACGACTACATTTTGAAGACTGATCTGTTTTAGCAGAGATAAAAGTAAAGGGAAATTAACAGATCACTGATTGGACAATACAGTTTACAGGTACATGTGCATTTACGTGACGTCACTTACCAAAAGTCCAATAGATTGAATCAGGAATACAATGGCGAAATACACCACATATACCATGCTTTAAAATCATTAATTACAGTAAAACTATTACACATAAATGAGGAGCAAACATTCAAACCATGTTTTCACCTTCGGATACAATTTTTCGGACAACAAAAAAACTAATAAATTAAAAAATAACTCAATTTTTTTATTTTTGGAAAAAACTCGGTTTGAACGTTTGCTCCTCAAATGTTTCAATTCAATAAAATATTAATGTAGTAAACATATGTAATGTATAGCAGGTATATACCTAAATTTGGAAAAATATATAGCAGCATGTTAATTAGTAGCACTGTTTGAAAGTACTTGCTTTGTTTGTATTGCCATCTTCAGAAACTAAAATATTTTTTGTCAATTTCAATATCAGTCTTGCTAACATATTTTCATTATATAATCATAGGTAATGATGATGTATATAAATGTGGATTTTGTAGGCGTATGAACTTATTAGTTTTCATTTTATTTAATGAAATATAATTTATACCCAAATTATCCCGATCATCCCTACTGTATTAGCAATTCATAAAATACGTAAAATTTGCATCTACAAGGAAAATAAATTAAGAATAATATACACTTCCATTACTATGATTTAGAGGTAAGTATTTTACAGTTTTATTTTCTGAAAAAGTAGTTATTCATAGATAATTTTTTCCAAAAGTAATTAAATGTCTGTTGGTCAGTTGGCGGAAGCTGAAATATCCTCAAGCATTAAACAAATCACTTGTAACCTCTATTTTCCGAATATGCCTGTTTTAAAGTTTAAAACTTCAATATCCTACATTTACTCAAAAACATAAACTACATTTACTCAAAAAATTTGTTACAGTAATAGAATAAATTGAAACTAAATAAATAAAATTTCAGAATAAGGGGGAAATGTGCTTTACGATACTGCTTGGCAATTTTTTTCAAACTCGCCAATTTGGCTCGTTTTCGCGGTTGTGTTTGCCAACTTTTTCAAAATGGCCAATTTTACATGTTTTAAAAAAACTACCTAAAAATAAAGCGTGAAAAGTAGCTTTTCAAAAACTTGAACAAAAGAAAATACAAATTTTAAAAATTTCCACAATTTTCATGAAGGAAAAGTATAAAATATTAATTATTACAAGGCAGGTAAGTAGGGTTTAATGTCACACTAGTATGGGTAATTTTTAAATATTACAAAACAAAAAATACCACATATAATTAAAAAAACACAACAAATATAAATATATGAATAAAAAAAATAAGTTTTTTCACTTACCCAAACTTTTGTAGAAAATAATTCCCTTGGAATAAAAAAATGAATCCTCCGTCAAAAATAAAAATTTCCATCTAAACTAAATAACCATCTACACAAGCCAAATTAACACAATATAAAATACTACTCTAAACTTTCTGTCAAATATATTCAAAATACATACTACATGCTCTAAAAGCATTAATTAACAAACTTTTTACTTTAAAAAAGAAAGATCAGACCAGAAACGTCTACTAACAGCAGCATGGACATAAGTAAAAATAAAAAATCGTCTACTGTTGCCATTATTAAAAAGAAAAAACAAACCAAACATATCAAATAAACTCCAAGGTACGTAGGTAGGTTGGATTCAACGTCGCTCGTAATCTGCACCTGAACCTTACCCGCAATCTGCATGAATCTTTAAAATGCACGAAATTTCGTTTCGCAGCGATTAGTAATATGCACGTTTGTATGTTGCACGTACATAAAGACTAAAAAAACATTATTAAATACCCCACCCGCAATATGCATGAATCTTTAAAAATGCACGAAATTTCATTTTGCATCAATCAGTAACACGTACAGTCGGTCAAACAAAAAACGAAACACCCCCACCTATCTCATTACCTAATTATCGCAGAAACATGCAGTAGGCACCAATCGTCAGGAAATTATGTCTACTTTTTTTGTATGTAGGAAAAAATGACATTGGGGGTCGTCTACATATTAAAAATGGGTCCAACTTTGAAAATTCGAATGTTAACCCACTAATTTGACGACAGAAAACGATTCTAGAGCATCAAAATAGCCTAGATATAAATTTGCACGAAGATATCAACATTGGTTCCTGAGATATTTAAGATTTTTCTTTAGGGGGTTATCTCCAAGTTTATTTTTTTATCATTTAGGTCAGATTCAACGAATTTATTAGAGCTCTCTTCTATTATTCAATGCATTTCATTCATCTACAAATTTCTAAATACATCAAAAGGAATATAATTTCAATGAGCATGTTAATGTGGAAATTTCGAACTATAAGAAATATTCTGTCCAAAAAAAAAATAACATAGGAGGGTCTATTAACACCTGTGTGTGTGAAGGGGAGGAGGAGGGGCACCGGCATTCAAAATTGATGTTTTATTATCGCATTTTCAAAAGATTTTAATTGAAATTAGATTTCTGTTATGCTTTTTCGAAAATGATTATAGGGATTTTGATGAAAGTTTGGGGTTAAGTGTTTTCGGGATACTAGACTTACCACCATCTTCAGAAAAATTTGCGTTGGCTATTAACCCCTTATCGGCCAATGGCAACAAATGAAATAAATTGGGTTTATTCGGAAACTGATATAAGGATTTTGATGAAAGTTTTGCGTTAAGTGCTTTTGAGTATGCTTAAACGAATGGAATTATCCCATCGTCATAAAAATTCGTTGTCGCTGTTAACCCTTTAAAGGACAATTGCAACGTATGTCAGAAATCGGCTTTACACGGATATGGACTAAGCAATTTTTATGAAAGTTTGAAGTTAGGGCTTTTTCATGAGAAAAAACAACTGTATTTCATTTTCAGATAAATTAGCGTTTACATTTAACCCTTTACCGGCCAACTGCAATACATAGCAAAAGTTGGGTTTATTCAAAAATGATTCTAGGGATTTTGATGAAAGTTTGGGGTTAAGTGTTTTCGGAATATTAGACTTACCATCATCTTCAGAATTATTTGCGTTGGCTGTTAACCCCTTATCGGCCAATGGCAACAAATGAAATAAATTGGGTTTATTCGGAAACTGATATAAGGATTTTGATGAAAGTTTTGCGTTAAGTGCTTTTGAGTATGCTTAAACGAATGGAATTATCCCCATCGTCATAAAAGTTCGTTGTCGCTGTTAACCCTTTAAAGGACAATTGCAACGTATGTCAGAAATCGGCTTTACACGGATATGGACTAAGCAATTTTTATGAAAGTTTGAAGTTAGGGCTTTTTCATGGGAAAAAACAATTGTATTTCATTTTCAGATAAATTAGCGTTTACATTTAACCCTTTACCGGCCAACTGCAATACATAGCAAAAGTTGGGTTTATTGAAAAATGATTCTAGGGATTTTGATGAAAGTTTGGGGTTAAGTGTTTTCGGAATATTAGACTTACCATCATCTTCAGAATTATTTGCGTTGGCTGTTAACCCCTTAACGGCCAATTGCAACAAATGAAATAAATTGGGGTTATTCGGAAACTGATATAAGGATTTTGATGAAAATTTTGCGTTAAGTGCTTTTGAGTATGCTTAAACGAATGGATTTATCCCCATCGTCATAAAAATTCGTTGTCGCGGTTTACCCTTTAAAGGATAATTGCAACGTTTGTCAGAAATGGACTTTACACGGAAATGGACGAAGCAAATTTTATGAAAGATCGATGTTAGGGCTTTTTCGTGAGAAAAAAACAATTGGATTTCATCTTCAGATAAATTAGCGTTTACAGTTAACCCTTTACCGGCCAATTCAATATATAGCAGAAGTTCGGTTTACTCGAAAATGATTCTAGGGATTTTGATGAAAGTTTGGGGTTAAGTGTTTTCGGAATATTAGACTTACCACCATCTTTAGAAAAATTTGCGTTGGATGTTAACCCATTATCGGCCAATGGCAACAAATGAAATTGGGTTTATTCGGAAACTGATGAAAGGATATCATGAAAGTTTTGCGTTAAGTTATTTTGAGGTTGCTTAAACGAATGGAATTATCCCCATCGTCAAAAAAAATTTGCTGTCTATGTTAACCCTTTAAAGGCCATTGCAACGTATGTCAAAAATCGGCTTTACACGGATATGGACTAAACGATTTTTATGAAAATTTTAAGTCAGGGCTTTTTCATGAGAAAAAACAATTGGATTTCATCTTCATATAAATTAGCGTTTATAGTTAACCCTTTACCGGCCAATTGCAATACATAGCAGAAGTGGGGTTTACTCGAAAATGATTCTAGGGATTTTGATGAAAGTTTGGGGTTAAGTGTTTTCGGAATATTACACTTACCATAATCTTGAGAAAAATTTGCGTTGGCTGTTAACCCCTTATCGGCCAATGGCACTAAATGAAATAAATTGGGTTGATTCGGAAACTGATATAAGGATTTTGGTGGAAATTTTGCATTAAGTGCTTTCGGGGATGCTTAAATGAATGGAATGATCCCCATCATCATAAAAATTCGTTGTCTCTGTTAACCCTTTAAAGGACAATTGCGACGTATGTCAGAAATTGGCTTTACACAGAAATGAACTAAGCGATTTTTATGAAAATTCGATGTTAGGGCTTTTTCATGAGAAAAAAACATTTGGATTTCATCTTCAGGTAAATTAGCGTTTACAGTTAACCCTTTACCGGCCAATTGCAATACATAGCAGAAGTTGGGTTGACTCGAAAATGATTCTAGGGATTTTGATGAAAGTTTTGGGTTAAGTTTTTTCGGAATATTAGACTTACCAACATCTTCAGAAAAATTTGCGTTGGCTGTTAACCCCTTATCGGCTAATGGCTACAAATGAAATTAATTGGGTTTCTTTGGAAACTGATATAAGGATTTTTATGAAAGTTTTGCATTAAGTGCTTTCGGGGATTCTTAGATGAAGAAATTATCCTCACTGTCATAAATATTTATCTTTATACGGAAATTGAGAAAACGTTTTTTCTGAAAGGTTACAGTTAGAGCTTTTTGATGAGAAAAGACGATTAGATCTCTGCTTCAGACAAATTAGCATTCACAGTTAACCCTTTACTGACCAACTGCAACACATAGCAGAAATTGAGTTTACATGGAAATGGATATAGCAATTTTGATGAATATTTCGGACTAAGTTTTTTCGGGGAATGCTAAAACGAATGGTATTCCCTCATCTTCAGAAAAAAAAATAACGTTCTCAATTAACCCTTTATCGGCCAATTGCAACATATGACAAAAATTGGGTCTACTTGTAAATAGGTATAAGGATTATGATGAAAATTTGAGGTTGCATAATTGATCAGAATTATTTTATTCTTCAGAAAATTTCTTGTTCTCTGTTAAACCTTTAAAACCCCATTGCGACGTTTGCCAGAAATACGGTTTACATAAAAATAGACATAGCGAATTTCATAAAAGCTTGGAGTTAGGACTTTTTGAGGAGAAAAAGCTTTTGGAAATATCCTCAACTTCAGAAACAATCGCATTCGTTGTTAACTCTTTATCGACACATTACAACATACGGTCGAAATTGAGTATATTCGGAAATGGACAAAGCGATTTTTATGAAAGTTTGGAGTTACGGCTTTTAGATGAGAAAAAATGATTGGACTTATCCTTATCTTCAGAAAAAATCGTGTTCTCAATTAACATTTTATCGGCCAGTTGCAAATTATAGCAGAAGTTGGGTTTATTTAGAAATTTATATAGGGATTTTGATGATAGTTTGGGGTTAAAAACATTCTGGGTGCTTAAAGAACTGGACATATCCTTATCTTCAGAAAAAAAATTGTTCGCAGTTTACCATATATCGACCAGTTGCATCAAGCTTTAGAAATAGGCTTAATCGGAAATGGATATAGTGATTTCAAATAAAGTTTGTGGTTAGTGTTTTTAGGGATGCAAAAATGTTTGGACTTATTCTCATCTTTTGAAAAAAATGGCTTGATCAGTTAAACCTTTATCGACAAATTGCAACATATCGCCCAAATTAGGGTTACTCGGAAACAGATGTATCGATTTTGATGAAAGTTTGGGATTAAGTGTTTTCGGAGGTGCAGAAAGTTTGGATTTATACAGAAAAATTAGCGTTCGCTGTCATACAATATGGTAAAAAAAGGATTCGGGTTCCAGTTCATGACTTCATTTGTTATTTTGTTTAAATTTAGTACGAGAGAATGTAATCGATTCAAGCAATATTTGTGTGTATCGAAATATTTGGTAAATAATGAGGCAGGTTCAAGTCTATAACTGTATACTTATTGTATATCTTGTTTTCTTTCTATTTATATATATATATTTTAATACAATTTAATTTAATCAAAGGTAGCTGATATTTGTTCGTGTTGAAGTATTTGGTAAAGAAGGAAGCAGGATCCAGTCCATGATTGAAATTATAGATATTTTTTTTAATGAAAATGCCTAAATTCAAATAAAAGTAGGTGATATTTTCAAATACCTAGCTAGTCGTTAATTTAGTTAAATAGCGATTGCAAGTTTTGTACTTGTAACGCTGCCGAAGGCAGCAGGAACAAGGAACAGTTGGCTAAAAGAATTAAAAAATGCATTTTCACCGTGTTCTGATCCATTCTGAAAGTTTCAAATGTGTAGCTTTTCAGGAAGTTAGTTAAATAAATTTTCTGTCGAATCATATAAACGCTTCCGAAGGCAGTAGGGACCTGAAGCAGTTGACTAAAAGTGATAAAAAAATGTATTGTCACCGTGTTCTGAGCTATCCTGAAAGTTTCAAATGTCTAGCTAGTCGGGAAGTTAGTTAAAAATCGATTGCAAGATTTGTACTGGACAAACAAACAAACAAGAAGTGAAGTTAATAAAAATAATTACAAGATATAAAGAACTTTTATACACCATGTTTTTAATTTTTCTGTTGAATCATATAAACGCTAATGAGCGCAGCGGGAATCCGGAGCTATTGGAAAAAAGTATTAAAAAAATCCCTTGCTATCGTGTTTTGAGCTATTATAAAAGTTTCAAATGGCTATCTATCCGGGAAGTTAGTTAAAAGTAGATTGCAAGTTTGTACTGGTAACGCTAACGAAGAGAGCAGGGTCCCGAAGCAATTGGTTAAAAATATTTTTAAAATGCATTTTCACCGTATTCTGAACTATTCTGATAGTTTCAAATGTCTAGCTACTCGGGAAGATAATTAAATAAATTTTCTGTTGAATCATATAAATGCACCGAATACAGTAGGGACCCGAAACAGTTGGCTAAAAGTATTGAAAAAATGTATTTTCACCGTGTTCTGAACTATTGTGAAAGGTTCAAATGTCGTCAGGAAGTTAGTTAAATAAATTTTCTGTTGAATCATATAAACGCTGCCGAAGGCAGTAGGGACCTGAAACAGTTGACGAAAAGTATTAAAAAAGTATTGCCACCGTGTTTGAGCTATCATAAAAGTTTCAAATGTCTAGATAGTCGGGAAGTTGGTGAAAAATTGATTGCAAGCTTCGTACTGGTAACGCTGTCGAAGGCAGCAGGAACCCGAAGCAGTTGGTTAAAAATATTTTTAAAATGCCTTTTCGCTGTGTTCTGAACTATTCTGAAAGTTTAAAATGTCTAGCTAGTCTGGAAGTTAAATAAATTTTTTGTTGAATCATATAAACGGGTAGTGACCTAAAACAGTTGACTAAAAGTATTAAAAACATGTATTGTCACCGTGTTTTGAGCTAGCCTGAAAGTTTCAAATGCCTAGCTAGTCGAAAAAATAGTGAAAAATCGATTGGAAGCTTCGTACTGATAACGCTGCCGAAGGCAGCAGATACCCTAAACAATTGGCTAAAGGTATTGTAAAAAATTCATTTTTACCGTGTTCTGAACTATTCTGAAAGTTTCAAATGTCTAGCTAGTCGGGAAGTTTTGTTAAATAAATTTTCTGTCGAATCATAAGCGCTGCCGAAGGCAGTGGGACCTGAAATAGTTGACTAAAATTATTAGAAAAATGTATTGTCACCGTGTTGTGAGCTGTCCTGAAAATTTCAAATATCTAGCTAGTCGGGAAGTTAGTTAAAAATCGATTGCAAGATTTGTACTGGACAAAAAAAAAAAAAAAAAAAAACATACAAATAAACAAACAAACAAACAAGAATCAAAGTTAATAAAAACATGGTAATATGGTAAAATATTACAGGAAGTTCAAGTATTTTCTCCCCTTGCTTAATTTTACGCTGTTGCACTTCATGTAATTTTAAACCATAAATCGTAATGATATATAATTTTTTGTCGTGTTCCTGTAAAAATCTATAAAGGCTATCTTTACCAAAATCTATACAATTTGTGCGACGGTAATGTATAACATGTGCATAAATTTTCAGTTTAATAGAATAAGGTGTTTAGATACTATCGCATTTTAAAACGATTGGGCCCATAGACCATAATGACAATTTTTCTTTCTGTCCTTGTAAAAAGGAAAAAAAAACTATACATGCTAGATTTATCAAAATCTAGCTTTGTGCGAGAGTGATTATTAACATGTATAAAAGTTTTTTAACTCAAACGAATAAGGCTTTTAAATGCTATCGCATTTTATTTTATTTGGATCCATAGACAATAATGATAAATAATGTTTTGTTGTGTCCCTGTGAAAAACTATTAATGTTAGATACATCAAAATCTATACACTTTGTGCGACGGACATTTATAACACGCGTATTAGCTCAAAAGAAAATGGTATCTAGACGCTATCGCAGTTTGAAAAACCTGGCCCTATAGGCTATAACGATAAAGAATATTTCTTTTTTGTGCCTGTAAAATGTACTTTTAAGTGCTAGATTCACCAAAATCAACAGTGATCGTGCTATGGTACCATACAATAACTTACTATATTTCAACTTATTTGAACAGAGGATTTTGGCGCTGTCGTATTCACTCACACACATACACCCATTCATAATCGAAAACTAGTAAAAATGAATTCAGTGTAATTCAAAAGTATAGAAAGCCCATAATCTCAAAGGTCGGGTTTTTTGTCACGATTACAATACTTCCTTTACATACGTAAGTTCGGAAAGTAAAAATCTGATCTCTCAGCTATGAAGTTCTGTCCAACTCAAAGAAATAATTTATTCTGTAATAATATTATATTATTTTAATTGGTTAATTTATATTTCCAACACTATTAATAATAGCGACTATATAAATTAGAAATCACAATTCTTCTAAAGAAAATAACGAAAACATTATATAATATAGTAAGGAAAGAGATAAATAAAATAAAAAAAATAAATGTTAAATTACATTTTTAAATCGCATGTCTAATATTATAATACAATTTATTTCAGAATAAAATTCCAATTTATTTCAGCTGAAAAAAAAAAAAAACATTGTTGAAATAATTAAAAATATATGAAAGTGAATTAAAACTTTTTTTTTCTTAATATCGTCTGCAATAAAATTCAAAACTGATTGTTGTGAATGCTACTTGTAAATACAGTTTGTAATCGTTATATGGCCCCCAAACTTGATCTTCGATCGTTTTTCTGGAATATCTCGAGAACTATTTGGCCCAATGAGCTGCAAATTTGCATATGCGTATTTTAATGTGCTAGAAATCGATATCTGTTAGAAAAATTATAGGTCACAATACATAATTTTTTAAAATATTAATTTAATATTTTTTATTCTATAGATAAAAAACATTAAAATCTTAATGAAACTCATAAATATGTTTGGAAAACCTGTTATTAACATCATAAAAAAAAACAGGTAAAAAAAAATAAAAATGTAGGAGATATGAATAAAAATGTGTAATCAGACTTTAACATTAGAAGCTCGAAAGTTTAGACGTGTATAACTCCTAAACTTATACACCATATGACTTCCAAATTTATATCTGGGGATGAAATTGACTGTAGAATCGATATCCGAAATCAAAATTATATGTTACCATTGAAAAAATTAAAGTTTGACACGATTTCAATATGGAGACGACCCCTTAAGCTACTTTTTTCCAATTAGCTTAAAAGAGAACAAAATTCCCTGACGAATGGTACCTTCGGTGTCTTTCTGCAACAATTTACTGATGAGTTAGGTGGGGGTGTTTCGTTTTTTTTTTGACCGACTGTACATGAAAACCACAAAAAAGAAAAGAAAAAAAAATCACTAAATACGTCTCCTGCAAACTCCATGAATCTTAGAAACGTACAAAATTTTATTGTTTGGCAACAATCAGATTCGTGAAAATCACACAGCTTCAAAACATCATGGTCAGGTTACCACATTTCAAACATCGGTCGTTCAACAATGGATAAACATCGAGGGTACCACGGTTGGCATCTTTATCAGCGATCATTAACAAGACGCCAAGCAGTATCGTAAACTGCATTCCACCTGAGAAATTTTATGCTTAACAACACAAATAATTACCAAATTGAGAGTATTTTATAAATTCTATTTTTTTTTCTCAAAGCTATTTCTCGAAATCCATGATAATTGTATGGCATATTATTGAAATACAGAATATTTTGCCACTAATTAACAAATTTATGTTTATTTCGTATTTTGGTATATAAATAGCCTTAAAAAAAAAAAAATAGTTGTATCGATTTCGAGCAAAATAAGTCTATTTCCACAGTTTTGCATTATTAAACATACATTCGGACTGTTAGCGGCAAAATTATTGTGCATTTCAATAATCGATTACAAAATTATTGCATATTTTGGTAAACAGAATAGAAAAAAGTAAAAATTTTCTTGATAGGCAAAGAAATAATCATGAATTTTGGCAATTATTTGTATTATTAAACATAAAATTTGTTAATTAGCAGCAAATAATTCTGCATTTCAATAATAGGCCACAAAATTATCACAGATTTCGAGAAATAACTTTGGTGGAAAAAATAGAGAATTTTAGCAATTAGCAATAAAATACTCTAATTTTAGCAATTATTTGTATTATTAAGCATAAAGTTCCTCAATAAGCAGCAATATGATTCCATATTTTATTAACAAGCTGCAAAATTATTGCTCAATTCAAAATAGTAGTTTTCAAAATATCACAGACTTTATAGATACAAAAACAAAATAATTGTGTATTATGGCGATCGTAAGTAAACATTTCAGGAATAGCATGAAAAAAAGGGGGAAAAAAGTGCAAATTTTATTCATAAGCAGCAAAATAACAGAATGTAAGCAATTGTGATTAAACTATGAAACTGGTAATCCAAAAATTATACTTTACTGCTCTAAATAATAAGTTTCCCACAATAATCTGCAGCACTTGCTGCATTATTGCTGTGAGCAAAAGTTTTTTTTTTTTTTTTTTTTTTTTTTTAAGATTGTAACTAGCATAGGAAATTTATATATAAAATAATTAAAATTAAAAAATAATAAAAAATAATAAATCATTAATCCACGATTTGAGTATACTAAGATATCTATGAGTATTGCATTACATATCTGGAAAACTATATTAACACATTTCGAGTATTAATTATACATTTTGCATATTTCCAATCATAAATATTGTATGATTTATAACCACATCAGTAGTTATTTAATTAAAATATAAAATTTTTCATAATCACCTGATTGTCTGTGAGTAGTATTAAGAACTGTATTGTGAATTAAGTTCTGTAAATGATTTTTCCCTTGTGTTTTGACAAAAAAAAAAAAAAAAAAAGAAGTCCATTGCACCTTTAAAGGAACATAGAATAACGTCTTCACATTCAATGTCATCAACACTTTAATTAACACTGGGCAGTTTCTTTTCAATCAATAGATTGCAAATAATTAAGTAATGATATTGTATCACAGTTCACATACTGATCAAAATTTATATTTAGAATGGTAACGTAATGATCGGTCGTGAAATTTTGTGGATTTTAGAAAAGTAGAAAAGACATATAACTGATACTGTGTGGCATACACATGAATTTTTCATTAAATTGAATAGGAATGAATCAGGACTTCATTAAAAGGATGCATAAATGCAAAAGACATGTAAAATGATGTTTTACTGTATATATAAAATGGAAATTTTGTCATTACCTCAGTACAGTGTTTCTGCTACGGTAGCATTTTTCGCGAAATGCTAAAAGACATCCAAAATGCCCAAATGAAATAACACGTTTTCGCTTTTTTGCTAAAGCATCTTACTAAACACAAATTGAAAAAAAAAAAAAAAAACTTCAGCGAAAATATTATAACGAATCTTTCACGGAAAAAAAATCGCAACGTTGATCAAGAAAAATGCATTGGTTCATGCATATAAGGAAAATCAAACACTGAACTACGCATAAGAATCGCATACAGGAAATCAACTTGTAAATAAACATGAGGCATTTGTAAAGTGGTTAATATGAATGAAAGAAAAATTATAAATTTTTCTACAATTTACAAACAATTCTACCTCTTTATATATTTCACAACTTAATAAAACATGTTTAAAAAGAATACTGACATTTATGCTGCGTATGAAATAGATCAGAATATCAACACCAACAGCGGCGGAGGAATACAGTACCAGCAACAGTGTAAACAACTTTAGCGTCTACAGCGAGCACCAAAATATTTGGATCCGGATGATATACGCATGCGCTCTACAGACCATCGACCATGGTATAAATTCCTGTGCATGAGTGCTTTAAACTTTTTCGCTTTAATAAAGTTTTAATTTATTATGAATAACGATGAAATAGAATATTAATAATTAAAAAATACTTCGTTTATTTTAAATATTATCTAAATACGTTTTTGACGAAATGGGATATTTTAAAATTAAAAATATTTTCTTCATAACAAAAATTTATTGACTGTATTTACGTTGGTCAGCCAACCATCGTGCCTTGCAAGTAAGGACCTAATCACGACATTTTCGCCGAATAAAAGCATGCATTTTGGCGGAGTAATATAGTTCTATTTTTAAATCAACTTTTATAAAAAAAAAAACAAGAGTTTTCCTGAAAAAAACGAAAACGTTACTAGATTAAGAACGATCCCATTAACAACATATATTAATTAAATGAAAATCGTTCGTGCGGTTTTAGAGATATTTTTGCATAATTTTAGACCATTACAACCTTACACCTTACACCTTACACCATACATTTTCCCTTTTTCGCTTTAAATTGAGATTCAGATCTCAAAACATACTGCATGTAGAAATGTAAAATTTTCAGGATAGATTAAGACCGAAGATAAAAGACTATTTTGAAAAGATCAGAACAAAATATGGCATATTTGCTGAGATATTAAGTGTCGGCTTTTACAAATCTCTTTGATGTCAAACTAGCCGTATATATGAGTTCGCAGCGTTCCGTCAGTTTGTCCTTCCGCTTGCGTCACTCGAAAAACTGCCGTTTTTCATGATAACTAGCGAGGCTAGACACACCTAACAAGTGCAACATTTAGGTTTCTCTGGTACAATTCTTCCTTACCGAGATCACAATCTCTAGATTCGTGTTTACCAAAACATTTTAAATATCTCGGAACTAAGCTACAATTAAACAGAAGAATGGAAATATTGGCACCCGAAACACTGCAGAGTGTGTATGGTATGAGAGTTGAGTGTGTTTTATGTCGCATTAGTGCTTATCTATAGGAAATTGGCGACTGTCTGAGATTCACCCCTAAGGGTGGTCTGGAGACATGCCATCCCAATTTTGATTTTCCATGGAAGGGAAAATATATATTTCCACCCCTACTTTGGTGATCCCAGTGCAAATGGAACTCCTCCTGTAATTTAAATGAAGAAGTTCAGTTAACTGAAAGATAGATTTAAATTTATCATTATTGACCAACTGAATGAAAAAACGAAGCAAGTCACATGATTAAATAAATATTTAAAAAATTTCTTAATAAATATAAATGTGATATGAATTAAAATAAAGCTGACACCAAATAGCTAATAAATAAATAGATGTAAGAAGGACAGTTAATAAAAACTATGTAAAAGGAAAAACTTAAAAAATAAAGTAAGAAATTTAAAACGACAGGCAAGAATAAATTGCATGAATAACTTTCAAGCATCTGGCACTAAAAACCTTGAAGAAAAATCCTTAAAAAGGAGGACCGCGGTAGCCCAGTCGGTAGAGCGCCGGCCTCGTAATTGGAAGATTGCGGGTTCGGTTCTCGAGCCAGCCAAAGACCGTCGTGTACACTAATTGTGGCTGGTGCACGAAAAATCTGTCGTGGCCGCAATGTCCTCCGTGTTCTCATCAAAAATTATACTTCTGGGGGTCACCAAAGCGGGAGAGCCATCCCTTTCGTGGAGGATCAAAATTGTGATAGCATGTCTCCGGACCACCTCTAGGGGTGTGTCCCAGACCGTCTACAAATGCCCATCTGCGCAGCACTAGTGCGACGTAAAACCCAACCATGCAACCATCCATCCTTAAAAAGGGTGGAACAGTTTTTAAAAATGTAAAAATCTTCATCAAAATCTAAATGAGAAAAGGAAATAAGGAAAGAAAAAAAGAAAAAAAGTGTTAACATGAGGAAAATCAAAACAGTAACTATAAAACCAGCAGTGGGAAGCAATAGACGACTTAAAGATTGTTTCATTTTCGACTGAAAGATTGTTTCATTTTTGACTTAAAGATTGTTTCATGCATTTCAACAACGACTGCTTAAGTTTTTTATTTATTAACTAGTTGCCATAGGATGACTTTGTTCAGTTCCTTATCATATATTTACTAACGTAAATTTTGACAAAGGGCAGACTATACTCACGTTACGATATATGAATTCGATCGATCGCTCAGTACGGTCCAGTCCAGACTGAAATTTCCCACCCACAATGCGACCCGATCTCCGATTCGATACATATACTTTAAACTAATCTGCTGATTAATTTTATAATTGTAAGTTTCTTATTTTAGTTTCCGTGCAATTCCATACTATTTCCAATGCTATAATACCCATAATATACGTTTATGCGAAATCTCGAACTATTATCTCCTGTTAAGATAAGTCAATAATTTAAGTCATTAATTTTGTTTTCATATTGAATATCTTGTTCTTTTATTATTATTATTATTATTATTATTATTATTATTATTTGAATAGCTCCAAATTATATCGATAACGTGATCTAGTCTTAATAATGATAAAAAAAGAAATTCAGAAAAGATACTGAAAAATGAAAAGTGATATCATATATATAAACTACATATTTTAAATATATTTTTAAAGGATTTTTATTGCTCTGAAACAATTTAAGGACATAGACTTTATTTTTTTATTTATTTTATTTATTTATTTATTTATTTTTAACAGCACAAAAATAACTGTCACAAAAAAAAAAAAAAAAAAAAAGAACAATTTTATTTATTTTTTCAACACAGCATTGAAATGAAAGTCACGAAAAGTCACAGTAAAATAATGTAATATATTATTTTGTCAGGGTTTTCCACAGCACAAAATAAATACTCGTATAAAAACAAACTCTAAATATATTTAGCTATATTCGTAATTCATTACTTAATAAAATTCCATTCAAGTTTAAATGTAAAATGGGTATTTATTGTAATAGAAACCCGATTTTCTAATTTTCACGTATCTTGATCTCTTAGTAAAGTACTTCATTCCTCCCTTTAGACCTTCGAAGTTTCTCTGCTACTTTTTCTCTAATGAACTGTTAGATACTTTTTTGGAGAGGATTTAATCTAAGCTTTATTTCTTTAACTTTTCTTTTAAACCTTCCCTCGAGAGTGAAAGAGAGAAATTGCAGCTCTTAATTTCTTTACTGATACTTAAATGTGGCGAAAGTTTAAGTGTGATACAGAATTTTTAGTATCTTATTTTGAAAATCATGTGTCCTTTTACAGGAGAATATTGAGAAGTGAGATAAATAGAAAATTGGCCTTTAGTGTATAATATTAATTTAATAAACACCTAAAGTTTTTATTTTTAATAAGAAATAATAATCATGAATATATATATATATATATATACATATATATAATCTCGTTTAATTTTAATTTAAATTTATGATAATTTATGATTAAGTATTTTACAATATTACATATATATATATATATATATACAGGGTGTCCCATAAATCTGTAGTTTAAAAATTCATAACTATTTAATGAATTGATAGAATTGAACGCAGGTTGCAGAAAATTCATTCTCGCATTTTTTTTTTTTTTTTTTTTTTTTTTTTTGGGGGGGGGGGAGCAGTGATGTCAGATTGGGCATTTTGTCCCCATTTTTGGTATTTTTGAGACTTCTGGGGACAATTTTGGGGACCAAATGTTTGTGGGGTCTTTTTGGGGGAATTCTAAAATTTTTGGGGACAAATCTGGGGAGTTCTTCAACTTTCTGTCAATGTTGGCAAATAATTTATCCCTACGACTAGGGACTTTCAATAGCTTTATTGTTATTTGGAGATTTTTTTCAAAAATTGCCTTCATTTGGGGAAAAATCTGAGCTTTCTATGGCTTAAATCTGGTTGATTTTTTTTTTTTTTTTTTTAATTTTATTTTCCCTTTTTAGTAGAAATCAACCACTGGGGGGGAGGGGTAAAGTAAAAATGTAGTTAATTTTTTTGTCGACGATAGTTAGACAAATAGTTAAATTTTTCGCACGGATGTGAAAGAAAAATATGCAAATGAAAGACCTATAAATTGCCCAATTTTGCGATTAGAACAGTTTATTTCTTATTTTGCCTTCTATTTGTGCATACATGAAGTTTTAATTGTGATGCTGACTTGGTGGATAAAGCGTTATTGGTGAAGATGTTTCCCTCAGGTAAGAACCGCCGACTGAAGCCGCAATTAGCGGTGCTATAACTCGTTTGCAAACTGTAATTTCTGGTGACGACGGACACATAGAATCGGATTTATATGCCTGTAAACATTTGCATGCGAATAAGTGCAGTTTTTCAGGAAAATGTGTGATCTGGTCACGCATAGCGCCCTCTACCGACAAATAACTTAATAATTATTTTTCCTTTACCAAAAAAAAAAAAAGAAAGAAAAAAAAAGAAAAAAACCCTACACGAGAATGATTTTTTCGCAAACCGCGTTCAATTCTATCAATTCATTCAATAGTTATGAATTTTTAAAATGTCTACAGACTTATGGGACACCCTGTATTGTTTCAGCAATCTAAACTGGTTCATAAACAGACCGTCGGCAAGAGATCGATTTATATGTATTAAAAAAAAAATAATAATAATAATAATAATAAAAATTATCGATATCAGTATTTTTGTTATCGTCTGAACATTTTATGTACAATATAAAGTATTTTCATCCCATTCCTACTTGATTCGGAAGTAGTCACATTATATTTCGTCTGTGTAAAGGTTCACGGTTGAATAGTTCTGATATAGTACTTTTCTGGAAATCAGTATTGAAATATTTCAATTCAAAGAATATTTTACAAACGTTTTAATCTGAAAAATACATCTGCTTACCTACCGATGAACAATTTAAATTTTATATCGATATCTATGTAATAATCACCATAAATAAAAATTATAAAACTTTTATCAAATTTTTATATTAAATGTTTATATTATTTATATGAAATTTTTATGTTAATTAAATTTATATCAAATTTTTATATCAGTTTTTCTTTGTACTACAACATCAAAACAATTGAACAGAATATAAAAGATGGATTTTATTTATTCTACATCAGTTCCTAAAATTTCTTTTCCATTTTTTTTTATTTTCCTTATTCGACCACAGAGAGACATAGAAAATATCACATAGAAAAAAAAATTAGATAGAAAAATAGAAAAAAAGAATCTCAACTAACCATTCATTGTTCTATTGAGAGTTCTTTTGGTATTTGAGAAAGAATTTTCATTTAGCTTAAAATGATGTCAGGAAAATAGTTCCAAGCAATGGAGAAAGTGGAGAAAAGGAAGGAAAACTGACACTTCAACTATTGAAATCCTTTTTAATTTTAGCTTTTGTTATGCAATGTTATATTACTTCAATTTAATCTTCTTTAAATTTTTTTTTTTTTTTTATCCCTTTGGTACGTACTGCTTAAAAAAGTGGTAAATGTGAATAGAAAAAATGCATTTCCATTTTTCTCTTTTTACTTTCTCTTACTCATGTATATGATAGAGAAAATGTTGTTTTTGGTTCAAATTTTCGAAATTGAGTTTTTGTTATATTTAAACGTTTTAAGGTCCCCTGAATCCGAAAAACAAGTTTTCAGCTGTTGGTCTGTGTGTTTGTTTTCAGCATATCTGAAGAACGAATAACAACAGGAGGTTCAAATTCGGTATCCTGAATCTGTATCATATAAGGATACTGCACTAAACTGTTCGTTGACATCAAGCAGTGGTTCGTGTACAGGGACACTCAACAGTATTTAAATACATTAGGTCTGTGGGTGAAATTGCAAGTAAATAGAGTTTAATATCTATAGGCTGCACTAAACGAAATGAAATGAATATATATGTTGCAACATCATTGCTTTCCCCCTGTCTAATCCGCACATCTAGCGCGACAGTGGAAAAGTTTTTTTTTATTTTTTATTTTTTGGATTTATTAGAATAAGAATTACTTTTGAATGTTCAGTCGTTCAGTGTTGAAAGATGTAGATTCGACGAAAGAAAGGCACGATTTTCTGTGTCTTAAAATTGATTATTATGATTTTGTTTTGTTAAAGAAAGGGAAAACTGAATATTTGAATATAGCGAAAATAATTGATTATGTGAATTAGAAATAATCTGAAGAATGTTAATCGTAAAATTTTGTATATACTTTCATTGTAAATAGAACATCGTCATCTTCTGATTAAAAGTTTGGAAAAGACAAAAGAACTTTTATTATTTGTGTTCTAACTCATCATTTTTCAAGTCGGCCGAGAACAGAAGAAAGGGTGAGTACATTTTCGATAATTAGTTGATAAATAATAATGCATATGATTTTAATTTAAAGATATTTATCGCTAGTTATAATTAATTTAAAAAGAACCCAATAGTATAAAGATTATACTAAAATATATTTGTTATATGTATTAAAGCAGGTTTCATTTAGAATATGGTATGGAAATCATTCACTGTTTGTTTACAGGACTACACAAAAGGACTAAAGAACAACAATACTTGAAATACGTGATACAATACTTGAAAACTGATGGAAGTGTTTTTCAGGTTGTGCTATGTGTTATTAATACTGGATTATATTTATGTGCACTGTGTGATGTCTATATAATTTAAAATATATTCAGGGCTGCCAATATAAATGAGCGGAAACGTTCTTTTTTATTGAATATAATTAGTAGAAATACTTTACTATGATATTTTACTATTTTCACAAAAACTGCTCAGGAATTGAAATTCACTCCTCATACCCATACGGTAAATAAAATATTTTTAAGCTAAATATTCATCGCTTGTTTTTTGTCTATTTACACGTTTTGAAATGATCTGAATATTGAAGTCAATTTGTTAACGATTGGTCTTTGTCTCTTGTCAGAGTAACTTAAAAACAAACAATTTAAGGCAATTCAAATGTTGCATTTTAAAGTTAATATAAGTTTGTTATTTAAAAAGTCTGATCAAGATTGAAAGGTTCAAGGAATGGTGCACGTCAAAGTCGTCTGAATAATGTTAAATGAAATTTCGAATTTAATAAAAGATTTAACTTCTATATACAGTGAAACTTGAATAATTCGAACTTGTTTAATTCGAAATTCTGGATAATTCGAATTTTTTACTCGGTCCCTTGAATTTTGTATTAAAATAATGTTAAAATATCGTGGATAATTCGAATTCT
The DNA here is from genome assembly GCA_963930645.1 of Salticus scenicus. Classification (NCBI taxonomy): domain Eukaryota; kingdom Metazoa; phylum Arthropoda; class Arachnida; order Araneae; family Salticidae; genus Salticus; species Salticus scenicus. The sequence goes on along the minus strand of OZ005652.1, from coordinate 337,362,350 downwards.
ATTTTGAATAATTCGAATTTTTCATACGATTACCTTTAAAATATTACAGTAAAATTTTTTCCTGAGATTTTTCTCAGCTAAAGCGTATTATTTATTTTAACAGTCGTTCAAAAGAAAGGTGAGGAAATACAAGAGAGGATCCTACCTTGTGCATTAGAAGATATAGTACGTATGCAAGAACTTCGAAGATTTTTAATTGAAAGTCATATCTAATGTAGAAGATTCTATCAATTGATAGGTTGAAGTCATATGCTATGACACACAGATTGTACTAAAATAAGCAATCAAAAATATCTGACTATTTTTTAAAAGGTGTTGAAATGTTTGAATATGTTGAAAGTGTTGAGTGTGTTTTAAAAGTGTTGAAGCTCGTAAAAAATATTGATTTAATTGGGGGGGGGGGGGGGTAGAGGGGGTAGCAGTACTCTTAGATATAAAGTCTATGCGTTAAATCTTTGATCATAGAGTTTTAATTTTTCAATTATCTCTTCTTTTTGACAAAATAGTATATGCAATTCGAATTTTTGGATATTTCGAATTTTTCTCTGGTCCCTTCAACTTCGAATTATTCAAGTTCTACTGTAAATATCTGTGCAATAATGAGACATGGGATAAGGCGGGGCGGTAACCCCCCTTACACACAATTATGCGTCAAATGAAGATGTTCTGAAGCTTAGTTTGAATTGTTTTTAACGTAGGTTTATATAATAGTACTCGTTATCTTACCCTTTTAATCTCCAACCTGTATTTATAGTATTAAATTTCAGGGTAAGAGAAAGACTTGTGAGTGACACACCAGATTATTTCCTTAATATTTCTTTTTCTTAATAAAAGTTATAGTAAAAAAGTTTTTTGTATTGTTACGAAAATATCCACTTTCTTGTAAACGTTCATTTGATTAAATTTCTAAATCTTCTTAAATTGAATATTTTAATTTATGCCAACATCTAAAACAATTTTTACTAGTTAAAGTTAAGTATATTCCTTATTTGGAAATTTTAAGTATCTCTCTCGTACAGAAAAAACTTTCTGCTCGTTAATTTAATTTGTGTCAGAGTAGATGTTTTGAATATCGTTTTCTTTAAAATAAAAAATAAATTTATTTCTTCAATGTATAAAACATGGTTTTCAGTTAAAATGCAGCGAAGTTTTGTATTAATAATGCTTTTATAGAGAAATATAATTAAGACTCGATTGTAACTTTGTCCTTTCAACTATTTTTCTTTATTTCTTCTTTAAATTAATTATAATTTTACCTTAAGAGATATATGTTTAATATTTCTAAAAAATTACTGAAAATGAATTTCAGCGCATTAGATAAGGAATTTTATTAGTATTTAACGTTTCGGTTATTCCGTAAGGTTAAAAATAGTCTTAACGGAACTATAAAAAGAACTAATTAAATTTATAAAAGATATTTTGAGTGAAAAAAGATGCATATATTTGTAGAAATATTTAAGTTATCAGATTCAGTTTATTGTTAATTTGTTAATTTTTATGCAGCCAATTTTTTAATCATTCTATTAAAATAGTAGTTTAAAAAAGAGAAAGTATCAGATACTTGTGATTTTGCGTTTTCAGAAACCAAAATTATATATATATATATATATATATATATATATATATATATTCTTACTCATATATGGGGTAGAGAAAGTATTGCTTTTGGGTGAAATTTTCAAAATTGAGTTTTTGTTACATTTACACGGCTTGAGGTCCCGTGAATCCGAAAAGTATGTTTTTGGTGGTTGGCCAGTGTATGTGTGTGTCTGTGTGTGTGTCTATCTGTTATCAGCTTATCTTGAGAAAAAGCGGTATCAGAAAGTCCAAACTCGGTATTCTGAATGTGTATCATGTAGGAATGCTACACTAAAATTTTCGTTGAGATCAAGCAAATAGTTCGTGTACAACAATATCCAAGAGAATTCATACACATTACGTCCATGGACGAAATTTTTAGTAGGTACAATCTAACATCTATAGGTTGAGCTAAACAAAATGAAATGAACGTATACTTTTTTATATGCATAAAAGCATGTTTTGTGTGGATTGGGACATGGAAACCATTCGTCATTCATTTACAAGGCTACCCACAGTATTTAGATATGTTGGGATTATGCTTCGAAATTTTTATACGTGTATTTCATTTTGTGTAATGTGTTTTTCATATAGGACTAAATTTAAGTACACAATGTGATTTGTATATAGTTTAAAAACAATATACAGGACTACCAAAAATTAAGCTGAATGTTCTTTTCCATTGAATGTAATTGATGGAAGTTCTTTGGTACATTGTTCTATGTCAACGAACACTGCTCAAAAAGGTAAATTAATTCTGCATACCTATACTGTAAAACAAATTATTTTTTTATGTTTGATTTTTACCTCTATTTTTGTGTAACATCACGTTTTGAGGTATCGTGAATACGAAAGAAAAATTTTTAGTCGGTAATCTGTGTGTATTTCTTTTATCAGCATAACCTAAAGAGAAATAAATGCAGGCAATTCAATTTCTCTATTTTGAAGTTCGTATGATGTTGCCACTTGAAAAATTGTTTAAAATTGCAAATTTCAAGACAAATTAATAAGGTAGACCTCCTCACACAAAGTTGTATGTCAAATAAAACTGTTCCTAAACCTGGTATAGATTTTTTTTTTTTTTTTTTTTTTTTTTTTTTTAAGTTAGACTGAACTTTATTGCTTTACCTTATTGATTATACCTTATTACCTTACGTCTTAATTTGCAATCTGCCTTTGTAGTATTAAAATGCAGGGTAAGATAAAAACGTGTGAGTGACACTCCAGATTATTTCTTTATATAATATGTTCTACCAAAAATTTTGTCAATAATAATTCCAATTATAGTTAAAAAGCTGTAATCTTTATTGTTTTGATTTAAAAAAAATAATAATAAAATAAAGCATTGTTGTATGCGCGATATTGTTGTATGAATTGCATGTATGTTTTATGTTGTACAATGTAAGATATATATATATGTGTAGAGAAATACTTTAGAGGTATATTTGAAAGATGTTTATATATATATATATATATATATATATATATATATATATATAAAAATAATTTAATATTTTTATGCAATATGTTTATACACAGAGTGCAAAGATAAATCGTGAAGAGTCCTTTATCACCGCAACCCTTGATCGCAGACATATTTTTCAAGGCCTTCAATACCTTCAATTACAAAATGTTTTAAAAAACTAATTTGTTTTAAATGTTTCAAAACATTTATGATATGGCATGTTTAAATTTAAAAAATCCATTTTTTAAAAATTACAAGACTAACTTTTTATACAGTCCCCAGGTCCCTATAGTCACAATTAGTAAAATTTGAGACTCATCTTAATAAATATAACACAAAAAGTTTTATTTCGGTGCACCCAAAGTTGACCAAGATATTTAGTTTCAAAAAGCTTGAGATTATTTCTCTTTTTTTTTTTCGGGATTTATTAGGGATTTTTTAACCGACCCCTAAGAAGGTCGAAAAAATGTGGAAAAAAAATCGAAAACTTTGAATCTAAGAGTCCTGCATCGGGTTGGGTAAACCAATTTTACTCGAATTCGATCCAACCCGCAGTCCGGTTTCGGGTCCGGTCGACTGAATTTTTTACCTTGCTGGTGTACTTCGGGTCGGGTTGACTGGATTATTTTTTTTTTTTTTTTTTTTTTACTGCGGGTCGTGTTCGGGATCAGGTCAGGTTTAGTTTTTATCCAGTTGAACTTGGGAACATATTTAAAAAAATTTATCGTATTTAGTAGAAACTTGTTATATATATCCATAATGAATATATGCTTACGCAAATTATTGCAGTATTAAGCATCCATATCCAACTAAAACAATTAACAAAAAATAATAAAATCTTATATTGAAGATATTGACAAAATATATTTAAAGGGGACTAATGTGCAAGTTGTACCTGACGGGACTAAAGTGAAAGTTGTACCTCAAGGGACTAATGTGAAAGTTGTACCTCACGGGACTAATGTGCAAGTTGCACCGAACGAACAAGCTATTTCTTTCCTACTAACCCTGGACGATAGGTCTAATATATCGTATCATATTATATATCGTATTTATCGTAATATAACTCAATACTTATTTCGCTTCCTTCTTCGACTCGTTTTAATGCGCATTTTTTATATGCATGAGCAGCCCCCGAAAAACAAAAACATTAAATCATTAAATTCATTTTTTTACTTATTTTTATTTCATATTATTTCACGCGCACTTTTTATTTCCTAATTCAAAATTATTAAAAAAAAACTTCTTCGATATCGCTTGTAACGATACTGATTATTATTAATTTTCTTTTCTTTTTCTTTCAATAATAATTAAAAAAAAAAAAAAAGATTTTGATGAAAATCTGGCAAAAGCAGAATTTAGTTTAGGACGGAGGACTATTACTTTTTTTTTTTTTTTTCATATTATAACATCGCTTTCAAATTATTCAATTATATTTTCGATAAATTTTAGATTTCGACAAATGTCCAACTATCGAAATCGACAACGCAAAAATCCCAGATTGAGACTAATAGGCCCTCCGTCCTAAAAAATATTATGTTTATATTATGTTTGGCTGCTTCGTATTTGATCAAATACGAAGCAGCCAAACATAATATAGATATCCCAATCAAACCAAATAAAATCGTTTTCCAACATCTCAGGAATGAAAAAGACCCTATTCCGTTTAAAGACACTTCAGGCATCTACAAAATAGACTTTAATTTTGAGGACCAAACACAAGCTTGCTACATAGGTATGACCAAGAGACCCATAAAAGAACGCGAAAAAGAACATATTTCCGATCTAAAACTTAATAAATTTTCTACCACACTCTCTACAACCCATGACAATAATCCCATTAATCTTAACACCATTAACACTCAAAAAATAGCCCACTATAACAATCATAAGTTTGCATTAAAACGCGAAGCCATAGAAATACTAACTACTCCTTCTTCTGTTAACGACCGCGAACACAGTTTAATCCCTGAAGAATGGCAACAAATACTAGAAATCAAGAAGTGAAGTGAAATTAGAACGTCGGCGAGGGAGGATTGTTTACTTTAAAGTTCCGGCAATACAAGTTCATCATTTGCAACGCTGAAGAGGTCTGCGATGACACACCAAAATATATACGTTGATTTCAAAGGATAAATTTTAAGGTATTGAATTTTTTTAAATGATAACTAATATTTTTTCTCTTGCAAATGTTTTACAGACGTTTAGTCGGCGTCTGTAACTCTTTATCATTTTAATATTTGTGTGTGTGTGTGACAAGAATTAAATAATAAACTACAAACACTAAACTTGAAACCCATTTCTGTACACTTGAAGTAAACAACACACATAAATATAATTAATAATCATTATTAATCAATTTTTCAGATTTTTAAATTTTTAGCTTAATGTATTAGAAATTACATTTTAAATTCTATTCAGTATGATTTACCAACTGTGTGACAATGACAATTTACTTTATTTTATTTCTTTAAAATGTTTTAATTGATTTTTAGACGAATTATTAATTTTCATTTAGATTCGAACTTCTGGTCAAGTTCAGGTGAAAAGCAGTCGGTTTCGGGTACAAAGAAATCGGATCGTACGGGTCGTCAAAATTTTCTATTGCGGGTTCGGGTCAATTAAAAAATTTTCTCGGGTTTCGGGTTGATTTAAAATTAATCTGTCGACTTCGCTTCGCGTTGCAAGACTCTAATATATAAATATCTTGGTCAATTTTGGAGTCACAGAAGTGAAACTTTTTGTGTTATATTTTTAGGATAAGAGTTAACTTTTACTAAATATGATTATAGAGATCCGAGAATTGTATAAAAAGTTAGTTTTTATAATTTTCAAAAATTTATTATTATTATTATTATTATTATTATTAAACATGCCGTCCAATAAATGCTTAAATTTTTAAGTTTTGTAATTGGAAGTATATGTCTGCGACGAACGGTTGTGGAGATAAAGACCTCTTCGCGATTTTGATTTGCACCCTCTATATATTACATGTGTATGTGTATTTTAAAATTTGGTGTAAGACATATGTTAAATGTATGTAAATTTTGTAAGAATGTTTTATGCTGTATATTTTATAAATGTAATGTATAAATATCTAATCCAGTATACACCCAATGATTTGTGAAAATTAATTTATATAAAATAATGTTAAGTATGTTAATATATATACTCATTCGAATTATTGCATGTACATCGTGAACTTTGCTGATCGCTAAATCAATTGCAGAAGAAGGTAAATATAAAAATTTGTCGAAAAATAGTTAGATACTTTTTTTAATTCTGGTGGTTTTAATATTTTTCACATTTTTAGTACTTGAACGTACTATTAAAGCATGTTAGTTTAAAACTGTTTTAGAAACAGTTTTACATGACAGTTTGTGTGGGGGGAGAGGGGAAAGAAGATCACTGCCCCCTCAAGTACCTCATTTAAATATTGTAACTACTATCTAAAACTTTTAAATTTGTCATTGAAATAAAAATAAGTAAGTATGTCAAGTTATTCAGAGAATTTTGGTCGAAACCGATCTTTGAAATTTATACAACAAATTTTGAGCTATAAACTTTTGAGTAGTAAGCTCTTTTTTATACATTGAGTATAAAATGTAAATAAGCATCATATAATGTACTTAAATTTAGCATAGTAAAAAAACGCAAAACACAATTTTAAATGAATTTCAAGAAATTTCTAACTACATTCCTAATATATCCGTTACCTACTGTATAACCTGTTGTAAACGAATGGGTAAAATGCTTTAATATAATATTCTACATGAAGCATGCTTTTCTGTATATGAATTATGTATGCCATGCTAATTTCATTATATTTAATGCACTCTGAAGATGTTCTGACCTACTTACGAGAAATTTTACCGCTACACATATTTGAATTTTTTATATTCCCTTGCATTCGAACTACTTGTCGATCTCAAGAAGACGTTTCAGGTATTATTTCTATATTGTGATGATTAGAAGAATGTAGATAATGAAGAGGCGATCCTTTTCCGAGAAAACTATTTATTTTCTCATTTACATACACAACACATCACAAATAACATAAAAAAGAACGTAAATAAACTATGTAAACATTATTATTTTTAAATGGACATAATTTTCCAGTCCACCAAACAAAAATACGAGCGGTCTTCAAACCAGGCGTTTTTACACCTTCTTTGCATCATCCACTCTCTAAAAAACTAAGTCAAAGTCTCTCTTCAAATCGAAATTCTTTTTCGTCTGCGCTGGACAGACAGCGCCCTCTAGTCGGTCTAAAAGTCATTACAGACCTCCTCCCTTCAGGGGAGAAACTTTTCACTATTGTAGAGGGGAAAGTTTGGTTAAATAATACTTGATTAGGAAAAGTCTATATTCAAATAAAATAAAGTCACAATGTTCAACATATTGGTCCATTTTCTAGATATCGTTTTCAATTTAAAACAAGTGATTAAAAAAAAAAAAAAAATACGAGCAAGCACCAATTCTATGCAGAAACAGTACCTGGTTATATTTAAATGCACCAGACTTATCCCTATTTCAGATTAAATACACTATTTAACTTATTTTAAAATATACAAAAAAATAAATACCAAATAGAAATTTAAATATTATTACACACAATATACCTGTGACACTAAATAGATATGCAAAGTAAAATATAGATAGTGAAAACAATTATATACCACATATGTATATATATATATAGCAATTATTAAACAAATATATGTAGCAATAATTAAACAAATACGATATATATAGCAATAATTGGACAAATACGATATATAGCAATAATTAAACAAATATATAAACACATTTTTTTTTCTAAGGGATACGACTTAAACTATCAGCATTCTGATGTTGTTTTCCCTTTCGATGAACAATCTCATAATTAAATGATTGTAAACAGAGTGCCCATCGCAAAAGTCTGGGATTTGTTCCGGTATTTTTTTCTAACCATACTAGCGGATTATGGTCAGTTTGTATGTAAAACTTTTGGTGTCCATCCAAATAGCACTTTAATTTTTGGACGGCAAAGATAATAGCGGCACATTCCTTTTCAGTGGTACTGTATTTTTGTTCCGCAGGCGAAAACTTTTTACTCAGGAACATGATGGGATGTTCTTCTTCCTTGTCGCTTATTTGAGAAAGTACTACACCAATCCCAAGATTCGAAGCATCACATTGTATAATGAAGGGCTTTTCAAAATTAGGACTGTATAAAATAGGACTTTTAGACAGTTTTTCCTTTAGTTCTTCAAAGGCCTTTTGGCAAGAGCTATTCCAGTTAATAATTGCTTTTCGAGTTTGACCCTTTAGTAAATCCGACAGAGGAGCTGCAATTACAGAGAAGTCAGGAATATACCTCCGATAATAGCCTGCTAATCCCAAGAAAGCTCTCACTTGAGTCTTGGTAGTAGCAAAAGGAAATTCCTTTACAGCTCGAACCTTTATTTCACCTGGTGTTCTTAACCCTTGACCCACCATGTGTCCCAGATATTTTACATAAGCTTGGGCAAATTGACATTTAGAAGGTTTAATATGTAATTTCGCAGCACTCAGCCTGAGGAAAATGTCTTCTAAATGTTTTATATGATTTTTCCATGTTTTAGAAAAGATGGCGACGTCATCTAAATATGGCACGGCGTACTCTTCACAATCTTTCAATAAAGTTGCCATAAGCCGACTAAAATCGTATGGTGCATTTTTCAAACCAAAAGGAAGGCGCAATGGCCTAAAGGTACCAAAGGTAGTTACGAAGGCCGCATATCTTTGGGCATCTTTACTTAAGGGTATTTGCCAATAACCTCTGGTCAAGTCTAACACAGATATGAATTTAGCAGCCGACACTCTTTCTATTAATTCTTCTATATTTGGTAATGGAAAATATTGTGTTCGAGTGACCTTATTTAGACGTCGATAGTCAATACACGGTCTTGCTTCTCTGCCAGGCACTTCTACTAACATTAGAGGAGAGGTGAAATCTGACTCACCTGGTTCAATAACTTTTAACTTTAACATTTTTTCTACCTCTGTCTTTAGGAGTTTCAGTTGTCTGGGTGATAATCTATATGGTCTAGCACAAATGGGTTTTTCGAACTCCAGTTCAATGTTGTGTTCTGTTAGATCCGTACATCCTGGTTCCATTGAAAAAGCACTTCCATATTTTTTTATAAGTAGACTCAATTCTTTTTTTCTGACTGGAGGATAATTGAGTATTGAACTGTATTTCTTGCAGAATTTCCGTCAAATCGGAATCTTCCGATCCCAGTTCCAACTTAGGAATTTCTTCTTCTTCTTCACACAGATTTTCTTTCAATCCCAGTAAATTAACACTTTCCTCCCTCTGGAAGTACGGCTTCAACATATTTATGTGATAAACTTTGGTTTTATCACTTCCGGGAAATCGAATAACATAATTGGTCTCGGAAAGTTGTTTTACAACCGTTCCTGGTCCGACCCAATTAACTGATAATTTTTTTGGTTTGGAGGGTGCTACAACCAGCACTAAATCATTTTCTTTAAATTCCCTTTTTTCAGCTTTAAGGTCATACCAGATTTTCTGTTTTTGTTTAGCTTCTTGCATGCTTTGTATAGCAAGCTCTTGGCATTGCTTCATTCTATTCAATAATTCAAAAACGTATGCAACCACACTGTTTTCTTCTTCAGCTTGATCGGTTAATTTTTCATATAATATCATCATCGGGGTTCTCAAATTCCGACCATGAACTAATTCTGCTGGACTGAACCCAGTGCTATCATGCGTAACTGTCCTCAAAGCAAAGAGTGCATGTGGCAAAATTTTCTCCCAATCCTCTCCAGATTCCAGACAAAGCACTCGAAGTATTCGCTTCAAAGTTCTGTGCATTCGTTCAACGGGGTTGCTTTGGGGATGTCGAACAGAACTTCTTACAATTCTAATTCCAAATTTGTCCAAAAATTCTGTCGTAAGAACACTCATGAACGACGTTCCCTGGTCTGTTTGCAACTCTCTGGGAAACCCAAGTCGACTGAAAATCTGTAGCAAAGCGTCTACGATTGTTGTAGAATTGAGATTAGGAGTAGGAATTGCATCAGGATATTCAGACGCTAAACACATTACAGTTATAATATATTTATTCCCTGAAGTGCTGACAGGCAAGGGTCCACATGCGTCAACGTTCAACTTAGTAAATATTTCAGATATAACCGGGACAATTTTTAGCGGTGCCCTTTTCTTATCTCTGGGTTTTCCGACTCGTTGGCAGTAGTCACAAGTCTTGACAAACCTTTCGACATCGTTGTAACAATTTGGCCAAATGAAAGTCTTAAATAAAGCGTCCTTAGTTTTACTAGCACCTAGATGTGCTGCCGCACCTTCATGACAAAATTTTTGCAATTGTTCACGAAACTTCTCTGGGATAACTAGCAATTTCCTTTCAACTCCATTTTTGTCATTTTTCTTATAAAACAGCATATTTTTCTCTATGATGTATTTGTTCGTTTTCGGAGTTTCCTTTTTTGCTTCTGCAATAAGTGGCTTTAATTGTTCACTCTTCTGTTGTTCTTCAGCAAATTCTCCTGGAGAGATCTTGACGAGACTTCGCATCAAAAACTCTTTTACTTCTGGCAGGATTTCTTTACCTCCTTCAAATTTCTTTTCATCTTCAGACACATTCTCATTCAATTCTTCGTCCAGCAGTTCTACATCTTCACTCGGATCATTTTTTTTCATTTCTATAAGTTTCTTCTGAGCTCTTGTTTGTATGGCATTTAACATATGCACCTGTATATCTTTTTTTGTTTTACAATCTTTGAACAAAGCAGCAGTTTTGTTTCCCAATAAATACCTGCCCTGATCTAAGTTATCTCGTAGAACAGCTGCTTTAGTTATGATGTGTCCCATTTCGCAATCTAATTCTACCTCTGCAAGGGGTAAACATATCAGAGTCTCTTGTAATGGAGTTCTAATCCACACTTGTTCCTTTGTATACATATGAGGTTTCACGTACTTGCTACAGATCAAGTCACATGTTGCACCAGTGTCTCGAAGAATCTTCATTTCTACACCATTCACTTTACCTACACTGGTATAAGGTGTTATTGAATCATCATAACTTGCCTCAGTTATAACATGCGAGATAGATTCTTGAGTTTTCTTTAATTTGTCACACTGAGGTCTAAGATGATTACTAGAGCCACACTCATAACAACGAGCAATTTTTCTTTTCTCGAATTCCTTATTTCTTTGATTTTCTGGGAATGTTTCGAGTTTGGCCTGAAATTTTGGCCTGACTTCTTTATTGTGATCTTTCGTTTCATTACTAGGAAAGTTTCCACTTTGGTTACGGAAGCCTGAAAGTTCTTTTTGGGCATATCCCTCCTTTTGAAACTTTCCCTAATACTCTCAAACTCATCTAGTTTTTCAGCTAAGTCCATAGGTGTCATGAATGTAAGCCAGTTTTCTAAGAAATGATCTCTTACATCAGCAGGCACTCGAAACTTCAACTGCTCAGTCACTATTAGGTCTTTCAGCTGTTGAAAATTCTCTATCTTTAATTCTGTAAGCCACTCCGTAAAATAACTAGAAAGCTCTTGAGCATAATTTCTCCAAGATTTTTCGGACGATTTGTGGTGCTTATAAAAACATTGTTTCAATTTTTCACTATTTAATTTATATCTTTTCATAATGATATTTTTAACAAAATCATAATTTGTCGCATCGGTTTGGCGACTCTCTGGCCAACATATTGGAAAGTTCTGGCGGTAAAACTGCTAACAGGTAGGCCACCCAATCCTTTTTTGGAACTCGTGCCATCTCCGCTCTTCTTTCGAAATTTATTAAATATAAACCCATTTCATCATGTTTTTCATCAAATCTTGGGGTAATTTGCGTTAACTGAATTCTTGGAACCGATTCAGTCACCTTTTCTGCTTCTAATATTTTTTCAGGATTTTCTCTTGAAATTTCCAATTTTTTTAATTCAATTTCATATTGTTGAGTTTCTCGGGTCCTTCTTTCTTCTCTTTCTTCTTGTCTTATTCTCTCTTCTTCTTGTATTTTTTTATCTTCAAGAAGCCTTTCCAATATTAATTTTACTTCTTCCTCATTATAGGACTTGCTAGATAAAATTAATTTCTTGATGTCAATAACTCTACTGGAAGTATCTACTTCGACACCGATTTCTTCACAAATTTGAACCAATTCATGTTTTCGAGCTTTAGCTAAAAATGCCATGTTTGTAAACCCCAAACAAAACCAGAATGCTCTCAAAACGATAATAAAATATAAACAAATAAAATAATCAGAATTTTTTTTTCCAAAAATCAATGAAACACACAAAAAAAAAGGATACTAAGGGTAATTAACCTTTGCAATTAATTAAAAAATAATATCTAATACCGTTAATGGTATCTACTTATGAAAAATATTTTTCATAAGTAGATAATTCTTTTTCTCTATTTAAGAGAACACTTTTTTTTTTTTTTTTTTTTTTTTTTTTTAATATATATATTTTTTTTTCATAAAAAGAAACACTTTTCTTCTTAAAGAACAGAATACGTGAACATTTTTAATCACCCAAATTTCTTTTATTAAATAAATCATATATTTAAAAATAATATTCAAAATAATATTTTAAACCAAGTATGTTCTCATACTAAGTACTACTTTTTTCCTACACAATCATTATTTCAATTCAAAACAGAAATAAATTAATTTATTTGCAAAACTATTTGATTCTTTTTGCACACATATTTCTCAGGAAACAGAATAATTAATATTTTTCTTCAACCCCCCCCCCCCCCCCAAAAAAAAAAAAAAAAAAAAAAAAAACAATAGTTTCGTTTCGAAACCGAAACTCTTTTCTTTATCAAAAAAAAAGGTAAGTTCCACAAAATTAGATTTAAGTAACATAAATTACCATAGTAATTAATATTAAGAAATAAAATGAACATCTAATCGTTAAACACTTCATTTGAAACAGAAACTACTATTTTACTTCAAATCGAAACGAAAATATTTTGTTCCAAACACGAACAAATTCATTTTACATGAAGTCGAAACTAATTTCTTTTTTATTTTTATCCTTCATTCACTCTTTATTTACCCATTTATTTTTGTATTATTAAGCAAAGAAATACCAAATCAGTAAAAAGAGACAGAAAGAAAAATAAATCCAATAAAATATCAGAAATAAAAATGACCTGAAATGCACATTAATATGAATCATTCAACATTTTTCTTTTTAATTCGATAATAAATACATTCTTTTTTATTTTTTATTTCTCAAAGCCCTAAAAAAGAATTTCTATTCTTTATTTAGCTTTAATTACAGAACAGATACTTTATTTCAACTTGTTCTCAAATTTTGCAATTCCGTTTAAAACCGAAATTCTTTTCAAAATGTACTTATTCTACAGTAAGTTTTTATTATTATTATACCATTAAACAAAAGAAAAAACATATATATTCATTTATTTCTCACTGATTCATCAACTTTATTTTATTTATTTTTTTTTTTCGAAATACATCGACAAAAAAAATTGAAAGATTTTCTTCTTCCTTATATATATATATATATATATATATATTTCTTTTAACCAACGGATAAATCAGTTTAATATATATATATATTTTCTCTACAAATAATAATTTCAAATAATCTTTTTATCAAATAGATAGGGACAAGTGAGGTACCTCTGTGATATACTTACTTCTCTATTAAATACATAATGCGAATTTAAGTACTTTTAAAAAATATTTTCTCGCGTCCTAATACAAGGACTGAGCTGATTTATTATATTATTTTTAAATCAAGGCACTGTTTCATACATAAAGGCACTTACCCCTTTAGTAGCGTGAATTCTTTGTAGCGTCGGACGTATGCCTTTAGCTGCCACCAAAACAGTAGACTGTGATGATTAGAAGAATGTAGATCATGAAGAGGCGATCCTTTTCCGAGAAAACTATTTATTTTCTCATTTACATACACAACACATCACAAATAACATAAAAAAGAACGTAAATAAACTATGTAAACATTATTATTTTTAAATGGACATAATTTTCCAGTCCACCAAACAAAAATACGAGCGGTCCTCAAACCAGGCGTTTTTACACCTTCTTTGCATCATCCACTCTCTAAAAAACTAAGTCAAAGTCTCTCTTCAAATCGAAAGTCTTTTTCGTCTGCGCTGGACAGACAGCGCCCTCTAGTCGGTCTAAAAGTCATTACAATATGGTACAGATTTGGACTACTGCATTTGGTGATGTTGCTGTTAATTAAGGCTGATTGGCCTTACATGGGTCCTAGACCAGGATAGAATACCCTCTATGGGGCCTTTTTTAAGGGAGCCCTAGCCCCTAATTATGCGAGTCTCGAAGAAAACCACATAAAACTTCGATGAGCTACGCCAAGAGTTAGGGATAGAATACTGAATTTCGAATTTCTGCTAGTACCTGTTTTAGAGCTATGCTCAAAACAGACACGCAGATAACTGTTAAAAAATTAAAAAACAGATTTCCGAATTCAGTAACTTTAAAATGTGTAATGATAGCAAAAACTAGATTTAAAAAAAAAAAAAGAGAGAGAGAGAGAATTACATGAATGAAATTTTATAAATCTTAACAATCTTTTCTTAAGATTAAAATAGTTAGCTAATGTTCTTATACTGTTATTTAAATCTCAAAGTAATAAATATATTAACGTAAAAGATAAATAAATAATAAACAAAATAAAATAAATAAATAAATAACATCAAATAAAGTCAGATTACAGTTCTTAAATTCCCTTTTTTAATATTTTTTCTTTTAATAAATAAATAAATGTATATGAAATTACTAAGCGTTACTTTTCCTAAAGGTGGTGTTGGTGTTAAGGTTAAGGCCACTTGATTGCGCTAGGGTCCTAGGCATGGGATAATTGACATTCGAGGGGCTTCTTTATAAGGGGCCCTAGCCCATATTTATGCGTGTCGGAGAAACCAGATAAACTTTTTTCCTAAAGAAATTCTCTGAGACGTGATTAATTAACTTATTTGTACATAATATAAATATATATATATAATATATTCATTTTATGCAGGGCCTGATTATTCAAAAGGCTCAGGAAGCACAAGCTTCCCCTCTAAAATTTAAGAGGAGGCCCCATAAGGATTAAAAACATGGTCTTGAATTTTTTGTTACATATTTTCAGAATGAGATTGAATTTTTTCTCAGAAAGGTTACCTAAAACAAGACAAAACACTCACTATTTCGGGAAAAATCTATTATTTAACCTCAAAAATCTGAATGTTCTTAATTAAAAAGTTGTATGATTTTAATGTTCTGTGTAGAAACCACCCATATGTATTAAAAAATAATAATAATAATAAACACACACTATTTTTTTTTTTTTTTTTTTTTTTTTTTTTGTCTATAGCATTTTTATATTACAATATGTAACAGGAAAACAAGATTTTTCGAAGTGAATTCTATTATAAAGATGTACATGCAAATTTTACCCGTAGGCTTTTTATGATTCTACCATTATGATAACATTTTAAAACATTTTCATAAAATTTAATTTTTTTCTTAGTAAATAATATTTCCACGTTTAAAAAAAAAAATAGATAATTTTATTAGATAAAATATTGTTGATGAATAATAATAATAATAATAATAAATTAACACGTTATGAAAGTTTTTTAGCTCGTGTTGAATTAATAAATAAGGAAGAAATACAGCTCTTAGTTACCTAGTGCTGACATCTTTTGGCGAAATTGAAAATTTCTTTTGATATTAATGTTACAGTAAGTAAATTTAAGAAAATATAAGTGTTTGAAATATTTTAATAAAGAGGCGTGACAAATTTTTAAAAATATTTATATAAATTTATGAATTTTAGTAATATTTAATCCGCTGTATTTATTTTATTTTATTTTATTTATATAGTTATTTTATTTATTTATTTTAATTTATTAATATTTACTCTCTCTTACACATGTAGTATGATAGAGAAAGTATTGCCTTTAGATCAAAAACTGATTTTTTATGTCCAAGCTCGGTGGTGTTGGATTTAAGGCTAATTGTCTGCACTAGGAACCTGGGCTAAGGGGGATGCCCTCCGTGGGGGGGGGGGGGGCATCCATTACATTATGCCTATGGCGAATTGTTTGGTAGGTATAGTTTAATATTTTTATGCGGCACTAAACAAAAGGAAATTGGTAAATATTTTTTATGTGCATAAAAGCGTGTTTCACATAGACACAAAAGTATTATCAAAAGTATTTATTCTTTATTTACAGGTCCACGCAAAAGGATTCGAATACATTAGAGCTATAAAGGAAAATTGCTTGAAGGGTTTTTCAAGTAGTTTTATACTCTTTATTATTATTATTATTATTATTATTTAAGTATTTTATGTGATACGTGTGTCAATATACAAAAGGTTACCCAAAATTAGTCAAATAAGTTTCAAAGAATGGTCTGTGCGAAAATTCTTTGGATAATTATTTCTTTTTGTTTATTTATTTAATGATATTTCTTGGAAGTAGTTACAACCTTCAAACAGGGTTTTAAAGTTGGATAGTTGCACCCTCACAGTGCCAAATATATGTACTCACATATATTTGGCTGTCATATTTACTAAGTAAAGCGGTTCCTAAAACAATTTTTAATTGTTGTTTAAATGTGCAATTATAGAATGTGATAGTGAAAATGTGTAAATACCAAACCTTTTAAACTGCAAAATTTTGTTTTTATAAAAATTCAAGTTAAGGAACTAAACTACTCTAAAACTGTTACTAAAACAATTTTCAGCTGCTGTTATTATAGAAATGTTTCAATACAATGCCTCTTAAATTGCAATAATCTAATCTTACAGAAATGCAAAGTAAGCAGTGATGGAATAAGGCTTATGCCCGTTAGGCCTGGACCTGTAGGCGCTTAAGTTTTGAAGATGACTAAAACTTGACGCAATTAAAATTTAAAAGACAACCAAAATTCGAATGGAAACTCTAATTTAAAAAAAGTCGAATTTAAGGGAGAAAATTTTTAATTTGACAGTTAATTGGGTTTACGTTTATTATAAATGTACTTTGTAGACCCTCATTTAACATTATAGGATTTTTCACTACTGGTTTGAAATACATAAATACATACTATATTTGTATTGTGACATATTTATACGGTTGATAGTTTGGACGAGAGAGTGATTGTATGTAACTATGGGATGGTGAAATACAGGGAAAGAGAATAGAATGTTTTAAAACTGTTCCTAAAACGATTTTTAATTGTTATATCTAAAGTTCTTTAACAGTGTTCAAATACAGTACTTCTTAAACTGTAATAATCTATTTTTATAGAAATACAGGGAAAGATAACAGAATATTCTAAAACTGTTCTAAAAACAACTTTTAACTCCTGCCTAAAGTACGTTTGAAATGTCCAAATACACTACCTCTTAAACTGTAATAATCTGTTTTTATATAGAAATACAGGGAAAGAGAATCGAATTTTCAAAAGCTGTTCCAAAAGCGATTTTTAATTGTTATTTAAAGTTCTTTAGAAATGTTCAAATACAGTACTTCTTAAACTGTAATAATCTGTTTTTTATAGAAATACAGGGAAAGATAACAGAATATTCTAAAATTGTTCCAAAAACAATTTTTAATTGTCTAAAGTACTTTGGAAATGTTCAAATACACTACCTTTTAAACTGTAATAATCTGTTTTTATAGAAATGCGGGTAAAGATTTCAGTAAATTTACAGAAGTTTTTCACAGTGTAAAGTTCTTTCGAAATGGTCAAATACAGTACCTCTTAAGTTGTAATAATCTGTTTTTATATAAATACACAGAAAAAGATAATGTAATATTCAAAGACTGTCCCTAAAACAATTTTTAACTGTTGTCTAAAGTAATTTCGAAACGTTCAAAATCAGTACCTCTTAAACTGCAAAAATTTAATTTTATAGAAGTGCGGGTAAAGATAATAGAATTTCTAACTGTTCCTAAAATAATTTTTAACTGTCGTCTAAAGTACTTTCTAAATTATTTCCTAAAACACCTCTGAAACCATAATGATACGAAAAAAAAAACCTCTGTATTATCCTGTATCATAAAATGCTATAAATTACTTGTAATACTTGTAACACATATTTCATTTACTGTTTCCAATACTTGTATGTTTTGTTTTTGTTTTGTTTTTTTTTTTTTTTTTTTTAGAAATTGCACAGATATTTAGACTTATAGAGAAAAAAATCTAAAATTATTAATTTTTTCACAAGTTTTTTTTTTTTTTTTTTTTTTTTCCTTTATTTTTTCTTATGACAAGAATAGGGTTCAATAAAATTTTACAAAACTTGACAGTATATTGGAGAAATGTTATTCTGAAACATAAAATGCACACATTTAATTTTTGTAGACATATATTACAATCTGACTAATTGAACGCAGTACACATATTGATAAAAATTTAATCCTGTCTTTAAATTTAAACGTTTATTCTAAATTATTCAGCTAAATTTCACACACACCACTTCTTGAAACTTAAGAATCCTGATAAAAATTTTCAAAAATCAATCCCATATAGGATTTTCGAAAGCCCCAAATTGAATTATGTGAAATTATTTCATTTTACGTTATGCTCATATCAGACATATACACGGATAAACCGCTAAAGACTTTATTTTTGTGTTCAGATAACCTCAAAACGTGTAATTATAGAAAAAACTCAGGATAGAATTCCAAACTAGTACTTTATTTACCATAGATCATATTATTAAGAAAGTAATTATTGTTCTGTAGCAGTTTTCCTGTAATTTAGTAAAGCACTTCCATTAATTTCCAATAGAGAAAAATGTATTTACTCAATTTTGTTTAGTCCTGTATATTGTCTGTAAATTATATACATATCACATAGTATATTTAAACTTAGCATTGGAGAAAATACATAAAACAACCTGAAATGCAATTTCAAAGTATAGTCCTAATTTATCCGAATTCTTTTGGATGGCCCTGTAAGCGAATGGTAATGATTTTCATATCATATTCTAGACAAAACATGCTTTAATACAAATGTACTAGTATACTAGTATATAACCCCGTCAAAAATGACGGAATGTGAAATCAATTAAGGTAGTGAATCAACGAATGCTTTGCCAGCTTCGCTGGTCACTATATTTAAAGGGGACTAATGTGCAAGTTGCACCTGACGGGACTAATGTGCAAGTTGTACCTGACGGGACTAATGTGCAAGTTGCACCGAACGAACAAACTATTTCTTTTAACGAAAATACCTACTAACCCTGGAAGATAGGTCTAATATAACGCGTCATATTATATATCGTATTTATTGTAATATAGCTCAGTACTTATATCACTTCCTTCTTCGATTCGTTTTACTAAGTATTTTTTATATGCATGGGCAAATTTACTATTTTATAATTTTTAATTTTTCGCGTGAAAACATTATTCATCTTATGCCTCCCCGCCCCCTCAAAAAAAAAAAAAAAAAAAATCTATATATATATATATATCAGGGCGTGAAATTTCTGCTCGCCAGCTCGCCATTGGCGAGTAGAATTTTTACTGTGGCGAGTAAAAATTTGGTCTAGTTATAGATAGAATACTTACATGATACGGTGACAGAATACACTTTTTTTTATAGATTTAAATATGGCAAAATCTTGCCATCATTTATAACCTCATATTTAACCTCTCCCTTTTTTTCTCTTCTCGGAGTGCCGAGTCTGTGTGCGCGCTGCCCGACGATCGCTCCAGCCTTTGAAAGGAAAAATGCTTAGTACATGCATAAAAGTTTTAATCTCTTCGGCAGTTTCGTTTCTCACACTGTGATTTCTCCAAGCAGAATGAGAATAGACGAGCAGAGCCTCTTTGCCAGTGGCCCACTATCCGAGAGAAGAAAAATGTGAAAGTTTGCCTATGCGATATTGGCGCATGAAAATGACCCCGAGCCCTTTTAAAGATACTGCCTATGTTTATTTTGTTGAATAATAATCAAAAAACAGTTAACATTTTCGAGTTTTTTGCTGAAACGCAAAGATTTTGCGATTGTTATGATTTGTAAGTAACGATTTTATCGAAAAAGTAATTCCGAAATTGCTATTTATAATGACAACAGCGAACAAGTTATACACATCGACATTCCGTCTGATTACAAAAATAAAATGGACAAAAAAGACATTTCTGATGTTAAAAGTTAAATAAATAAATAAGAAAGCTTAATCTTTCATAATAAAAGGTTTTCACAGGATATTGTTTGACAATTTTTTTTTTTTCTTTAATGACTCTTTGCATTTATAGATATTTAAGGGAGGCATACTATTGTAACAATTGCAGCTATCGTAGATCACAAGTCGGATCGTACACTCCGCAGCAAAAGTATCCGAGCACTAGCAATAATCCCCGTCTTAAAAAAGTACACTTAATACTGCTTTTTTAAATAAATCCTTGTTGAGTCATGTTCTTAGTCTGTCTAAGATCATGATTCGACAAGGTTTTATTTAACAAAGCATTAATAAGTGTACTTTTTTTAGACAGGGATTATTGCTAGTGCTCGGATACTTTTGCTGCGGAGTGTACGATCCGACTTGTGATCTACGATAGCTGCGATTGTTACAATAGTATGCCTCCCTTAATCTTTTTCAAATCTCAAATACAATGCTTTATAATGATTTTTGATTATAGATGATTATGAGACATGATGATATACGACACATTTTAATATATATAATTTAAGCATATTTGTAAAAGCATTTCAAATAGTTAGCAAAAATAAAAAACTCAAAATGCGTAAAAAAGAAAAAAAAAAAAATAACAACCCTATTTTGTGGCGAGTGAAACTTTTTTTCGGTGAGTATAATCTGAGCTGAAATTTCGGGCCCTGATATATATATATATATATATATATATATATATATATAACAATAACTGGTAAACTTTTTTTGCAACAATCATAAATTTAAATGTCTAATTTTGAAATTATTTTCATATTTTAATTAATTCTAAAATATCTAATCAAAACTTCGTTACAAATAAGGTACCAAATGAAACGTACCTTATTTGCAACGAAGTAACCTTAGGTACCTTATTTGTAACCTTATTTATTTTAACTAATTTGATAAATATGACGTCACAATCAACTGTTTGTTTATATCAGATAAGCA
The DNA here is from genome assembly GCA_963930645.1 of Salticus scenicus. Classification (NCBI taxonomy): domain Eukaryota; kingdom Metazoa; phylum Arthropoda; class Arachnida; order Araneae; family Salticidae; genus Salticus; species Salticus scenicus. The sequence continues at coordinate 337,341,164 of OZ005652.1, read as the reverse complement.
CATTACCATGATTGCAAGAAAGTGATGTAATAACTATTAGCCCATAATTTTTATGATTGAATTTTATATTACATTTTAATTTTATCCTCCATGGGTATTTCAGAATTGCAATGGTAGTTATCCGCGTTTGTAATGATCGATAGATGGCGCTTTCTCAACTGCAGTTGTTAGTAAATATTGCCACATGTAATAATTGCCACGTGTATTTATTATTGTGCTTCCTTGTTGTTCTATCATTGTTTCAGCGTGAAAGCTATCAGTGGTATGATAATTTCACCTTAGCCCATCAGAGGGCGAGCATTTCATTACAATCGCGGATAAACTTTCGTTGAAATCTTTTTACATAGTGGGATTAAGGGAAAAGTGTAAGCACAAAAAATGTTCAGTTTTGAAAGATCTTTCTAATGGTGTAACATTTATGCAGATTAATTAAAAATAAATACAGAAATAAAAATAAAAATACATATCATTTCTAAGAAAAAAAAAAGGCTAACAAAAGTTTCTGTTTTGGAGCGGTCTAACCGTTGTTGTTCCTGACAGATGATGCTCATTATTATTATTAAGCTATTGCATAGCTTTTATCGCGGGCTTTGAGCGCGGCGGCCGAATCAAGAAATTCCGTAACGAAAATAAACCTAACACAGTTCGGCAGACTTCGGCAGGCAGTCAGTTCGGCAGACTTCGGCACGGTGTTTGTGTGCGTGCGACTAGACGTATGCGTGTAGACTAGCTGCTAACTGCTCATAACTGATTCTATCTCTTTTAGACACAATGCTAGGTGAGACAGCGTGCTTTTTGGCCGCGTCAACGAGTGAGTTCGAGCCCGCGACTAGTTGAACCTTAACGTGTATGTATATGGTACGACCACGGAGTAATATTAATAGGAGTTGAAGGTCCAATGGGAGAAATCTACGAAACTGTGATGTAAATTTTTGGTAAATATTGAGGGCGCCACTTGTCATTACTCCCTATCTCGGCGCTGATATAATGTCGTTTTCAATAGAATTTTGCCGGAGTACATTTTAAATTTTTAATTTTAACTAATTTAATTTTTTTGTAAGTGCTTAAAACTGCATAATTCAGATGTTTTAAATAAATGCTTCGTTCCTAGTTGTAAAACAGCCTATGATAGCGATAAGAAAAAAACAAAAACTTACTTACTACATTTTTTATACGTCTAATATACTAATAATGAAAAATTATAAGACTGCCTTAAGATATCCATAATAATCTACATTTTCAAACGATCTCCATTCTCCCAATTGTCTGTTTTAGCTAGCTTCGGTTCATAAAGATCGCCATTTTTTAAAAGCTCTCTTTCAAAGTAAAATTAGCATAAAATCGCTCTTAAAAAAAACATGTTACTTAGAATACTCTATTTAATGAAATTTGCTTTCAATCGAAATTTTTTCAGCTTGATATTATTTAAAAAAAAATAATTAAAACGAGATATTTCCCCATTGAATAACATTGCGGAAGCTGGAGAGAAGAAAGTATTGTACGCTGGCGCCATCTGTACACATTAGAAAACCACATCACAAAATTTCAGCGTTACCTTCTTCTCCTGTCTTTAGTACCCGTGGGTACGACTGTACGAAGCTCGCACGGATCGAGACGAGCTGCTCCGAAATCGGACGAATACGTAAGCAGCTGTTTGTGAGAAAGTACACAGGTGTATAGGTATCTATCATCTATGTACAACAGTGAATAGCTGTACGCGTAAAATTTGTGTATAAAGTGTTTTAAATATGAATAAACAAAGTGAATTTATTAAAATCCCCCAAGGCACAACTTTGACATGAGTCCCCCCCCAAGGCACAACTTTGACATGAGTCCCCACCAACGCACAACTTTGACATGAGTCCCCTCCCCAAGGCACAACTTTGACATGAGTCCCCCCCCAAGGCACAACTTTGACATGAGTCCCCCCCAAGGCACAACTTTGACGTGAGTCCCCCCAAGGCACAACTTTGACATGAGTCTTCCCCAAGGCACAACTTTGACATGAGTCCCCCCCGAAGGCACAACTTTGACATGAGTCCCCCCAGGCCCAACTTTGACATGAGTCCCCCCAAGGCACAACTTTGACACGAGTTCCCCCGAAGGCACAACTTTGACATGAGTCCCCCCCAGGCCCAACTTTGACATGAGTCCCCCCAAGGCCCAACTTTGACACGAGTCCCCCCGAAGGCACAACTTTGACATGAGTCCCCCACAAGGTACAACTTTGACATGAGTCCCCCCAAGGCACAACTTTGACATGAGTCCCCCCCAAGGCACAACTTTGACATGAGTCCCCCTAAGGCACAACTTTTACATCAGTCCCCCCCAAGGCACAACTTTGACATGAGTCCCCCCCAAGGCACAACTTTGACATGAGTCCTCCCCAAGGCACAACTTTGACATGAGTCCCCTCCCCAAGGCACAACTTTGACATGAGTCCCCTCCCCAAGGCACAACTTTGACATGAGTCCCCCCCAAGGCACAACTTTGACATGAGTCTCCCCCAAGGCACAACTTTGACATGAGTCCCCCCGAAGGCACAACTTTGACATGAGTCCTTCCCAGGCCCAACTTTGACATGAGTACCCCAAGGCCCAACATTGACACGAGTCCCCCCAGTCCCAACTTTGACATGAGTCCCCCCAAGGCCCAACTTCACACGAGTTCCCCCGAAGGCACAACTTTGACATGAGCCCCCCCCAAGGTACAACTTTGACATGAGTCCCCCCAAGGCACAACTTTGACATGAGTCCCCCTAAGGCACAACTTTGACATGAGTCCCCCCCAAGGCATAACTTTGACATGAGTCCCCCCCAAGGCACAACTTTGACATGAGTCCCCCTAAGGCACAACTTTGACATGAGTCCCCCCCCAAGGCACAACTTTGACATGAGTCCCCCCAAGTCACAACTTTGACATGAGTCCCCCCCAAGGTACAACTTTGACATGAATCTCCCCCAAGGCACAACTTTGACATGAGTCCCCCCCCCAGAACTTGAATTAATTTCAAAGAAAAAAAATACTGCATAAATAAAATAAATAAATAATTATAATTGCATAAGTTGATAAAAAATGCTATGCAATAGCTTTACCGCGGCAGTCCCCGAGTGCCACACGTATTTTTATAATATATATATATATATATATATATATATATATATATATATATATATATAGTCTTTTATAGTGCAGTTTAAAGGTGTTAAACTGTATCTAAGAGAAATTTTGCTTATAGATATTCAAATGCATTGTATATATTATAATGCATTGTATAATATATACAATGCATTTGAATTCTCTTGGATGTCCCTGTACATCAACCATTCGCTTGATCTCAACGAAACATTTAGTGTAGCTATAGGATACAAATTTAGTACACCGAGTTTGGACTACCTGCTACAAATTTTCCTTGAGATATGTTGATAATACACACAGAGAGAGGCACACAGACCAACCGCTAAAAATTTTAATTTCCGATTCAGGGGACCTCAGAACGTGTAAATGCTGCAAAATCTCAAAGTGAAAAGTTAGACCCCAAAACAATACTTTTTCTACCATTATATGGATAAGGGAAAGTAAAAAAGCACACAAATAATGTAAATAGTATGTAAAATCATGTGTTAAAATTGCAAGACATTTATAGCTTATTATGTTACTGGGTCATGGAAAGTATTTTTGTTTTTCTTAAATTCGTGGTTGATCCTCAAATTGCACTCGTGACTAAATCGTTATTAGAAAGGGTGAATATAAGTTCTTTGCATGTCTGAAGTCCCGAGGTCAATTCATCGGATATTTTCTTAGACAATAAAACATGTCAAACTCAAAACAGTTTCTAAAAATATGATCATCTATTGTATATGATATTTTGCCTCTTACTTTTGATATTTTTCCTGATTTATGGAAGAATTTTTTTTGCGTATAAAATCCTTTAGCAATACATTTAAATATGTTAAAATACAATTTCTTTTTCTCTCTCCTTTTTATTCTTCTTCTAACTATCTACCTGTCTCTCTTAATAGACTCAGATTTTGCTCATTTTTATACAATCTAATTCTCTTTAAACATTGCTCAAGACAAGAGAAACTATCTTTAAAATTCTCTGTTATATTTCACACAAATATTTCATTCATGAACAATAAATGAAATTGTTCATCACATTAAAAAAGAAAAAAATAGTTAAATTTTACATATGAGTTTTTCAGTTCCTTTGTTTGAAATATACATCGTAATAAAATCGGGATTCAAATTTTTCACTAATTAAAATTATCGTACCATTCATTTCATTTTAATCATCCTAGTAATTTTTACAAAATTTTCTACTTTCATTGTCAAAATTTCATGGATAGCTGGAGTGGTTATTTATAGTCAGCTAAATCTCTGATATTTGTCAATTTCTCTTATTAAATAGCATTTTTATTTTGCATTTCAATCTAACGAATTAGATTTAGAACATGGATTTGGAAATATTTTTAATTTGGGATAAAATCAAACAACGAAATTTTCAGTTAAATGGTTGTATTCAATTTTAAGTTCTTTATTAAAATTAAATAACATGTAATAGAATAATTTTTGGCAGCTATTTGTATTTAACACTTCCCAAAAATTTTTTATTATCTTTTATGACAGCAGTTTGTCAGTCTGTTTCACTGTATTTTCGCACTCTCAATATTTTAAATATTTTTTAAATGCTCTAAAATTGATATAGAGGAAGGTGGGTATTATGGAGTAGTCGGGAAATATGAAATACCGAGGTTTCGGTTCTGATTAGTGCTGCTATCTCTTCAAAATACTATGAATTACTCAAGAAGGATTCCCATGAAGCAATACAGTTAGAAGCAACCGCTTGTTGCTGTCGTACCATTCTCTATAGAACAAATTATGTTTTGTGATTTTTAAAAGTTTTTGCAGGTAAGTTTTCAAACATTTAAACTTACTAGCACACATGTGATTTGAACATTGATGTTAAGCATTATGGGCGCATTCGAAAGTATTTCCCGGTCACTTCCCGAGTTGGGAAATGACGTCACGCGGGAAGTTCGGGAAATTAGAACTACCATATAGGAGCCTTACGAAAAATGACCGAGATATAACTACTTCCGTACACATCTCATCTTCCCGGGAAACAAATATATAAACAAACATGGCTCCTATATAGTTCTAATTTCCCGAACTTCCCGCGTGACGTCATTTCCCAACTCGGGAAGTGACCGGGAAATACTTTCGAATGCGCCCAATGTATGCTCAAAGAATTGTATTTTGTAATACCTTTGTCGTTTTTTAGCTGAAAATATTTTGTCCATCAATTTAAAAGTTCATTTTTAAAGATGGCGTGTCGGGTGTTATGGAATACTAGGTATTTCATAGTATCATCTGAAATTGACTTCATGTATTCAACTAAAGAAACAGAAAATAAAGATGCCGAATGTATCTTCTGTCACGGAAAATTCTCCGATGATGATTTTATGAAGTCTAATTAGTTTTTCTATGGTTTAAACAGTTTAAGTCACCTATTCCATATTACCCGACTATTTCATATTAGCCTCCATTTGTAACTTTTTTATAAAGTAAACTTTTTATAACAACAAAAAAAAATTTTTGGAATTTTTTTTCATTGACAATTCATTACAAATAATTACACTATGCACTCATCATGATTTTGGGGATTTTTATTAAAAACGAGTAAAGTTATTTTAAGAAATGTAAATGGTATTCCATAATACCCTCCTCTCATCTATGTTTTTCAGGATCAATGCAACATGTTTTGTATTAAAAATGCAATATACAAATAGTACTACTGTACAGGGACCCAGAAAAGAATCCAGATACATTGCGGTCTTTGAGAAGTATTTCTTTAAAGCATTTTTCACAATAACAAATCAAAATTTATACTACACATTATTAGAAGAAAAAAACATATTTCCAACAAAATATGTGGTGTGATAAACATTAGTGATTGCTTTACTGAGCCACATAAAAATTTTCCGATACATTAGGGGATATAAATGGAAATTTCTTGAAAAATAAATTTTCTGCTATATTTTACTTTTTTAATGCTTTCCAAGAGAGTTAAAAAAACTGAATGTTAAACATTAGAAGCGGTAAACTTTTAACGGGTAAGTGTTTTATAAGTATACGAGCCACCATTTTCATTTCTTATATATATTTAGATTTCATAGCTTTACAAATTTATAATAAAAATATAAAGTAAAAGAGAGAAAGAGATGGAAAGTGGTCGCTCTTATTTTCAGCTGTTCAAAATTATCATTGACAAAAATTATGATATTCTCAAATTATGTATCAAAAATTTTTATTTTTTTAATTAGACTTCTTTGTTAATAAGAGATTAATCGTTATTATTACTTCCATTACTCGATTACCGTAGGTAAAGGAAGTATTGTACTCACTCAGTAATTACTCACTCATTGAGTAATTAATGGTTCTGTAGAAAAAGTAAAGTAAGAGGAGTTATTAATAAACAAAAGAGAGAAAATTAAAATAGGGCGTTTGAGTATTCTTCTCCTTACAGTTCACGATGTTTAATTTAACGCATTTGCCCATAAATCGTAATGATAAAGAATTTTTCGTTATGTGCCTGTAAAAACCTATAAATGCTAGATTCACCAAAATACTTATAGCTAGTGCAACAGTGACTTATTGCCGAAACGTACATTTACTGTTACATAAATTTAATTTTTAAAGATATAACCAATGAAAATTGTGCATATCACGTCATCATAGTAATTAAAATCAGCATTACCATTTATAGGTAATAAATAATAAAATACTCTAAAGATATATTACACATAATTTAAATTAAAGAAATTAATTTATATATAATATATGTGTCTCTTAAATGAGAGTGTCTCTTAAATGAGCGGGAATTATTATTATTATTATTTTTTTTTTTTTTAAGAGGGAAAATCCTAATATAGATATTAGGATTTTCCTATCAATTCGTCACGTGTTATCATGGTTATCATTGTACCAGAGAGCTGACATTTTGCTAAAAAGTATTTAGGGTCAAACAGAAGAAAATTAGAGGGTAGGTGAATAAGATTTCAAAAAAAAAATCCCCTCATTTAAGGGACATTTTAATTTATATATATATCGTATTTTATATAAATGTCATAAATTTATATTAAAGTACTTATTTTTAAATCTAATACATAAAACAAATTTTAAATGTATTTCCCCTTTTAAACTTCGATTAATAGTAAGTTTTCTTTGCAAAGTTCCTTTTATTACTCATCTCAAACTTAATCACCAGCTGGAAGAATTTTAAGGAATTTTTACCTTAAATAGATTTATCTTGTTACGAAAAAGAATTTTCCCTTACGCTGCCCCTATTTTCTTTTTTCTTTCTTTCTTTCTTTTTTTTTTTTTTTTTTTTTTTTCTTTTTCATTTCAATGAGAATTTCCTCTAATTTCCATTCAATGAAGGACTCCACGGTTTAATTTTGAATTGTAATTGAAAAAAAGTCTTCGAAATTAGCTGGAATTGCCACCTTATTTCCTCACGCATACAATGGGGTCATTACTTGCAATTTAGACCAAATAATAATAATAATAATAACAATAGCAATGGATTTTAGGTATAAGATAATTACTTTTACCGTATTTTTTAATTATATTTATAGATAAATAAATATACGTGATTTTTTTTTCCAATTTTTATATCTATGTATATTTCCCATCACATTTTTGAATTAAAAAGGAATAACCTAAAATCACTAAGATTTATACAAAGATGTATCTTTACAAATTCTGATTGTGTACGAAGCTTGATTTTCGATTTTGTTTTCGAATTATTTTACGTTTCTAAAATTCTGTGAAAAATAGCATCAAAGTTAGTGAGCAATTAAAATGAATGTGGAAAGAAAACGAGGAGGGTGTAAAACTGGCATTATATTTCATTTCAGATTTGAATCTAACATGTCGAAAACGACATAATGTGTAATATATACTATTTACATTTGCAAAATGAATTTTAAAAAAATATTGTGTGAACTTGGCATCGTATGTGATTTCAGATTTTGTCAAATCTGTGTAAAATGACGCGAATAATAAGAGACAATATGTTTACCTGTAAGAAACTTATTTTCTGAAATTGGCAGTATATTTCATAAAATAATGCGTTTGTTTGCGCTTATTTATTTTTAAATAAAATACAGAATTGAAGTTTGAGCGATAATAAATTGTTTATTTTTACTTTTAATACTTTTTTTAATATCGAGTAATAGGTGAGGTAATGAGCCAGGCACTCAGCGAATATGATGTTTAATCCAACACATCGGGTGGAAGCTGTCAACAAGTGGAATTTTACATGGTTTGCAGAATACGAACAGGTTGTTGATGTCTGCGAAGGAAAGAAGGAGCAGAAAGAACTTGTGAGAGCTTGTTTTCTGTAATAATGATCTTCAGGGGCGTAGCGTGAAAATCTGATTGGGGGGGGAGACCCAACATTTGGCGCCCTTTCGTATTCCTCATCTGAAAATGCCACCCACATACTTTCAAGAGTGTTGCCATCTTTGGAATCGAGGGCACAGGCCCTCTCGTTGGTTAATACGTGCCCCCCCCCCTCTCTCCTTCGGGGCATATTCCTAAAATCTCCCAAGGAAAAAAAAAAAAAAAAAAAACTTTTTTTTTTTTCATTCATTTTGCAGCTTCCCCCCCCCCCTCCATTTAGTAGCTTTTTTAACACGCTTTTATTAGCTTCACCAGTATGTATGTTTGTATGTATGTTTGTAACCGCTCTGGGAACAAACAAAAAATCTATATTGTAAAAAAAAGACTTTCCCTATCGAACGCCGTGGCTGGGAGGTAAAGAGCCGTGCTACGAACCTAAAGCTCTAGTGTTCGATCCCCGTCAGGGGAGATTTTTTTTAAATGGTTTTTGTTTAATTCTAAATTATTTTAATTAAAGATTTAAATGTATGTAAATATTATGGTGTGTCACTCACACGATTTTCTCTTACCCTGCATTTTAATACTAAGATAGATATTTTGTGCCTTTTAGTTCACCTTTCTATAAAAGCGTGTTCTTTAATTTTTTAAAACTATAATATTACTAGTATATAACCCCGTCAAAAATGACGGAATGCGAACGATAAATCTTGAAAACAATGTTTAGATCATGATGGTTACCACGTGATCATTTAAATGTATTTTCAATTTTTGTTTATAAATCAAATGTGTTTCGATATTTTATAATTTGCGTTCTTTGTGAGGTCTAACTGTAATAGAGACAGTGTCCGGAGATGAGAAAAGTCGTGTAGAGACACACCAGATTGTAAAAACGTGAGAAAAATTGCAACTTTGGCCTTTATCATGGTTTTGTGAGGTCTAACTGGAACGTTTCCGGCTGCAATCTTTAAGAGACAGTGTCCGGAGATGAGAGAAGTCGTGTAGAGCCGCACCAGATTGTAAAAACGCGAGAAAAATGGAGGCTTTGGCCTTTATCACGGTTCTGTGAGGTCTAATTGCAACGTTTCCGGCTGCAATCTTTAAGAGACAGTGTCCGGAGATGAGAGAAGCAGAGCTGCCAACCTAATCCGGCAAATTGTTAGTACCGCCTCTTTTTCTACACCACTTAATTTTTAGAGAAATTCTCTTCTAATGTATCTACGATGAATTAAGAAGAAAAATACTCTTAAAAATTAAGTGGTGTAGAAAAAGGGGCGGTACTAACAATTTGCCGGATTAGGTTGGAAGCTCTGGAGAAGTCGTGTAGAACCGCACCAGATTTTAAAAACGTGAGAAAAATGGCGGCTTTGGTCTTTCTCATGGTTCTATGAAGTCTAACTGCAACGATTCCGGATGCAATCGTTAAGAGACAGTGTCTGGAGTTAAGTGAAGTCGTGTTGAGCCGCACCAGATTGTAAAAACGTGAGAAAAATGGCGGCTTTGGCCTTTCTCACGGTTTTGTGAGGTCTAACTGCAATAGAGAGAGCGTCCGGAGATGAGAGAAGTCGTGCAGAGCCGCACCAGATTGTAAAAACCTGAGAAAAATGGAGGCTTTGGTCTTTCTCACGGTTCTGTGAGGCCTAACTGCAACGTTTCCGGCTGCAATCTTTAAAAGACAGTGTCCGGAGATGAGAGAAGTCGTGTAGAGCCGTACCAGATTGTAAAAACGTGAGAAAAATGGCAGCTTTGGGCTTTCTCACGGTTTTGTGAGGTCTAACTGCAATAGAGACAGTGCCCGGAGATAAAAGAAGTCGTGTAACGCCGCACCAGATTTTAAAACAATATACAGTATATAATTATTAACACATCACATTAGCAAGTTAATTGTGTGATACATTATTTGTATCATGCAAGGATGGAAAGCGTTTGCTGACGATGACGCGAATTCAATGATTTTTCTTTATACAAAAGTTTTCACTTCAAATGGAAAGCGTTAGCTGACGATGACGGGAGTTCAATGATTTTTGTTCACCCAAAAGTGCTCAACGCGCCTAAAGAAGTTTTCACTTCAAAATTTTACCCGATCAATAAATATGAATGACAATAAAAAAACTGCTGGTTGACAAAAAATATAGGCCCGACAACACAACAGTAACAACACATCCCAGTGTTCCATTAAGTGCTCTATACGCAAGCGAAGTGTGACGTCACTGACCGTCCGTGTATGTAAGAAATGATTTCCAATGGTTATCGCCCATTGGATTTTTTGCAAAAAATTATTAAAAATCGAGGAAAATTATTTCCCGATTTTAATCCCCATATTTGGGTATATATATTGTTACGAAATTGTAAATAATTGTGTTTATTTTTGTATAAATTCTTTCAAAGAGGCTTAGTAAGTTGATAAAGTGCTAATTTTGTGCATTTCTAGTCGTTTTAGCGTTGAAATAGCCTTATTTTCCCTTAAAAACGCATTAAAAAGCCCCAGTAATGCAGGTAATGGATTTGGCGCCAAATTTGGCGACTTTTTCCCACCTTGGCGATTTTTTTGGCGACCTTGGCGAGAAAATCCTTATATGGGATATACCAAATATGGAAGCTGTAAGTTGATTGGTTGACCACTTTCTGGAGTTTTCTCGAAAAATCTGGGTTCCATGGAACAGCATATAAGGAGCGCTTCCTCGACAAGGCAGTCAGTTCAGTTCAGATCTCAGCCAGCTTCGCTAGTGCTTGCATTGCTCTTAAGCCTCTTTGAGAGAGACTTGCTTCAAGTGTTATTGGTATACAGTTTGTACTGTGGATTTGCTATTGACAGCTGTTGTTTAAGCTGTGGTTACTGCTTGAATTGAAGCTGATAATTGGTTTATTGACCTGTATTTTTCTGGAACTTTCTGTGAATAAATTACTGAATTTTTGTACGTTTGGCCGTTCATTCTCAGACAACTCACGAACCTCCCAAGTACGCAACATTTCTGGTGTCAGGAGTGGGGTTTGTCTGTGAATGGTGATAACGAGAGCTATGGAACAAGAAATGAAGAAATTTCTAGAAGGACTCACTGCTCAGATGAATGAGTTAAGATCTGGATTGATAGAAGAAATGAAGGTAGCACAAGAGAAAATGGAAACATCGCAAAGAGAGTTGAAAGACGGTTTGACTGAAGAAATGAAGGTAGCACAAGAGAAAATGGAAACATCGCAAAGAGAGTTGAAAGACAGTTTGACCGAAGAAATTAAATCTAATCAAGACGAGATGAAGAGAGAACTTTCGACAGTAAAAGAAGTGATTGAAAGTAAATTATCGGATATGGGAAGCAGAATAGATGGAATAGAAGAGAAAGTTTTGAAAATAGAAGAAAGTTTTGAAGAGAAAGCAATGAAGATCGAGGAAAATGTTACGAAAGTAGAAAAGAATTTTGAAGAGAGATTTATGAAGATAGAAGAGAATTTTGAGGAGAAATTTAAAGAAAACTTTGATCAAGAGCTGAAAGGAAGGGTTTCAGAGATAGAAAGCAAGTTTAAGAGAATAGAAGAAGATCTGGAGAGGAAAGTGGAAGAAAAGTTAGAATCCATGCCCCAGGAAACTGAAAAGAAAGAGAGAAGAATCCAGAATCAGGAATTTATTAAGCTATCTACCTACGATGGCAGTTCCTCCTGGCATGTATATAAGACGCAGTTTTCCATCGTAGCTGAAGCTAACGGCTGGGACCCTGTTGCAAAGACGGCTCATCTGGTAGGGTGGTTGCGGGGCGACGCCGCAGATATTCTGGAGACCCTTTCGAAAGAACAGCGATATGACTTCGAAGCTGTAACCAGAGCACTAGAGCTACGTTTTGGAGCGAAATGGTCCAAAGAATATAGTCGACTCCAGCTAAGGTCCCGTCGTCAGAGACCAGGGGAAAGCTTACAAGAACTGGCATCAAACATCCAGAGGCTTTCACATTTGGCTTTCTCAGACTGTCATCCTGAAACACGTAATGATCTGGCTCTAGAATATTTCATTGATGCTGTCGGAGATCCAGATATTCAAAAAGCCCTCAGACTCTCCGGCGTGAAAGATGTGGAGTCAGCCTTGGTGTATGCCCTAAAGCTCGAGACAGCCCAACAAGCCTCCTGTAAACATCGCCAGAACAACACAGCAGACAAAGTGAACGGCTCTCAAGATGATCTTAAAGAGATTCAGGAAATGATTGCAGAAATTAATAGAAGATTACGCATTCTTGAGAGTAGGAAAGAAGGGAAGACTCCAACAACTAAATGCTGGAGCTGTGGAAAAGACGGGCATATCAAACGAAGCTGCCCAGCAAGAACACCTAGAGACGCAACCAAGAATGTCTCTGAAGTATGCCACCCAGGAGGAGCTCTTCGGGAGAATCCAGATGCCTTCTTGCGGAAGCCTCCATCTGAAGATCATAAATACAGCTGTAAAGCCGATGATAGACCCCAAAGAGTACAGCCAGTTGCTCGCCAAGTTGCTGTCGCAACACCATCAGAACAAGATACCGATCCATGGAGTGACGAAGAGCTTAGACAAGCCCAGTTGGAAGATCCTGACATAAAGCCAATATTACAGCTGAAGGAGACGACCAGCAACAGACCTACCTGGCAGGACATATCCAGATTTAGTCCCATTACGAAAAGTTATTGGGCACTTTGGGACTCTCTTCATATCAGAAACGGCGTATTATACAGAAAGTGCGAATCTGATGATGGGAAAAGCTTCAGATGGCAGATTTTATTACCAAGATCAAAAATTCCAGCTGTTTTCGAACAACTGCATAGTAGCTCTACCGGAGGCCATTTTGGGGTAATGAAGACTCTGCAGAAAGTTCGGGAACGCTTCTACTGGTGCAAGGCAAAGGAGGATGTGGAGAAATGGTGTAAATCCTGTGATGCTTGTGCGGCACGTAAAGGCCCGCAGAAACGAAGTCGAGGAAGACTGCAACGGTATAACGTGGGAGCACCATTTGAACGGATTGCAATCGACATCTTGGGTCCTTTGCCACGGACCTCCAGTGGAAATAAATACATTCTCGTCGTGATGGACTATTTCACCAAGTGGCCTGAGACATATCCCATTCCCAATCAAGAGGCATGCACAGTCGCAGAAGTCCTAGTGCAGCAATGGGTGTCAAGGTATGGCACGCCCCTACAACTTCATACCGACCAAGGTAGGAACTTTACCTCTGATGTTTTCAAAGGACTGTGTGAACTACTCGGCATAGACAAAACCCGGACAACACCCTTACATCCCCAGTCGGACGGCATGGTCGAGAGGTTCAATCGTACCATCCTGAATAACCTCTCCCTTCTAGTATCAAGGAACTAGCAAGATTGGGACTTGAAGTTGCCATTGTTCCTGCTGGCTTATCGAAGTGCTGTCCATGAAACCACCGGCTATACTCCAGCCCAGATGCTGTTTGGACGTGAACTTCGTCTCCCTTGTGATCTCCTGTTTGGTTGTCCACCCGATGCGCCTTCATCGCCCGAGGAGTACATCCAAGATCTCCAGGCACGATTTGAGGACGTTCACAACTTTGCTCGGGAGCGAATTCACATTGCATCGGAGAAAATGAAGACAAGGTACGATCTAAAGGCTACGCAACATGAGTTTCAGGAAGGAGAGAAGGTCTGGTTGTGGAATCCTGTTCGACGCAAAGGACTCTCTCCCAAGTTACAGTGCAACTGGGACGGACCATACACAGTCTTAAAAAGGCTGAATGATGTAGTGGTGCGGATCACTAAAACACCTTCATCAAAACCGAAGGTGGTGCACTATAATAGGCTAGCCAAGTACCACAAGTAACGGTAATATTAAAAATTAAAAATGTAAATACTGGTAAAATTTGCGCATGCGTAATGTAAATATTTGTATATAAATATTTGTACATATTTGTGAATTTTGTAAATATTTGTATATAAATATTTGAACATATTTGTGAATTTTGTAAATATTTCTCACTTGATTTGTATTTCTATTTTATCGTTATATGCAACTTAGTCTTTTGTGTTTTAGATTGTGTAAATTTGTTTCGTTTCGCCTCTTGACCAAGGGTTGCACTGCCCGGGACGTGCAATCCTTGGGAGGGGGGCAGTGTTACGAAATTGTAAATAATTGTGTTTATTTTTGTATAAATTCTTTCAAAGAGGCTTAGTAAGTTGATAAAGTGCTAATTTTGTGCATTTCTAGTCGTTTTAGCGTTGAAATAGCCTTATTTTCCCTTAAAAACGCATTAAAAAGCCCCAGTAATGCAGGTAATGGATTTGGCGCCAAATTTGGCGACTTTTTCCCACCTTGGCGATTTTTTTGGCGACCTTGGCGAGAAAATCCTTATATGGGATATACCAAATATGGAAGCTGTAAGTTGATTGGTTGACCACTTTCTGGAGTTTTCTCGAAAAATCTGGGTTCCATGGAACAGCATATAAGGAGCGCTTCCTCGACAAGGCATTCAGTTCAGTTCAGATCTCAGCCAGCTTCGCTAGTGCTTGCATTGCTCTTAAGCCTCTTTGAGAGAGACTTGCTTCAAGTGTTATTGGTATACAGTTTGTACTGTGGATTTGCTATTGACAGCTGTTGTTTAAGCTGTGGTTACTGCTTGAATTGAAGCTGATAATTGGTTTATTGACCTGTATTTTTCTGGAACTTTCTGTGAATAAATTACTGAATTTTTGTACGTTTGGCCTTTCATTCTCAGACAACTCACGAACCCCCCAAGTACGCAACAATATGTATTAGTTATCATGTGCATATGTTAGATTGAGTTATTTTGCTGTCAAATTGAGAAAATTTTAATTTTAAATTTCAAAACTCTGTTGTCCTTGGCGTTTTTGTATTTGGCGATCAAAAACGTACTTCGAAAATATACATGCCAGATGTATACTTTTGTAATATGTGTTGTGCGAAATATTGTTTCATATTATTCCTTACTCTCTTAATATAAATTTTTAAAATAACCATGATTTTTGAAAGGAATTAAATTATATTCGCCAGATAATTTGGCGATATATATATATTTTTTTTTTACTGCCAAGGATGACCGATATCAAATCTATTCCGCTGCAACATATTAGTATCTTATATCAGATACTTTATTTAGACATTTGAAAACAAATTTCACTTCAAATTATGATAGAATATTTATCATTTTCCTTTTAATTAGTATATTAGTTGGATACTTATTGTGTAATATCATCCTTTGAAATGAAATGTTTATGTTTTCAATGGAATATGGAAGTTTTTTTTTTTTTTTTTTATCTAGAGTTTTGAAATTTAAAATTCAAATTTTATCAATTTTAGAACAAAAACAACTTAATCTAACGCATGCACATGATAACTATTACATATCTAAACCTAAATATGGGGATTAAAATCGGGAAATATTTTCCCTCGATTTTTAATAATTTTTTACGAAAAATCCATTGGGCGTTTAACATAGGAAATATTTTTCTTGTATCCACGAACGGCCAGTGACGTCATCACTTCGCTTGCGTATTTAAAGTCCTCATAATAAGAAAAAACGATTCACATCATTTTACCAAAATACTTTTTTTTAAGACTATCGTAGATCCTGTTTTCAAATTTTCTAACTAACTATCCAATAACTACAGACACTCCATGCTAACCCAAATTCACCTCTACTCGATACCTCCAACCAGCTATCTCACCCTCAACATCGCCAAAATATCCAGGATCCAGCTAGGGACTTTCTCATTCTCAACCGAACATTTTACCTTGACTCGACTTTATCACCTTAGACTACTCTAATTTCAATACTCATTTCAACTGGTGACTTTTACTTGCCAACCAAACATTCTATCCCAACTATCATTTTACACTAATTTCAAAACTAAAATCAACTGGCGGCATTTACGTACTAAACTCGGCGCCAATCATACCTTACAATGTAAACAAACAATGAAGTTTGATAAAAAATATTTAAAGGCTTTAATGCGTTTTTACAAATATTTTAAGATTTTTAAGGCTTTAATATGTTTTAGAAATATTTTAAGCGTTTTTTTAATGAAACAGTCAAAGAGTCGTTCATTCGGAATTAAAAAGTTGTCCATTTGGAATTTGTATTTTCTGAATGGCAACAGTTTTGTTTGTTTTTATTTGGTCTTGCTTTGTTTATAATCATGAAGTTGATGTTTAGGTGGTTGCGTGGCTAGCGGTGCCGGCTGTGTGACATTATCGCTAAGTGTTTCAAGTTTATATTTAGTTTATATTTAGTGTTTGTAACTCGGGTAGAGTAATTTTAGTTTCTTTACAAAGATATTGTTTGTGAACAAGTTTGTTTATTGACAGTTTAATTAAAGGAAGTTTGTATTCGTGTTACGAATTGTGTGAACCGCCCTACACGTGGTGCTACAAGAGTGTTTTTTCTTTTTATCGTCGAATAAGGACTGAACTTGTTTGTTGACCTTTGTGGAAAGGTCAGTTTGTTTAAAACTACCGAAGCTGGCGGTAAATTCAACGGCAAAAATTGTGAATAATGGAAATGTAAATCAGCAAGGACTGGATATGGCTCAAAACATGGACACTTCACAATCCTAATTTCTATGTTAATAATAATCTTCCTGACTGTTTACAAGCAGCAGTAACTGATGGAGTGGATGAAATTGCCATTTTAATCGCTGCTAAAGAGGGTTCGCTGCCTGCATCCAACCCCAAGAAACTGAAAGCTGAATTTTTAAAAATAGTCGGGAAAACAAATGTCATAGAAACGCTAAAAATGACCCGTCAGGGTAAAGCTCTAGTGATCACGAAGTCGGTGGATGCGGCTCAAAAATTTTTGCAAACAAAAACACTTTTTGACATTGTTGTTGAGCTGTATATTATTAAAGAAACGATATCCACGAGGTTCCTCTTGCACAATATAGACATAACCATTTCATGCCAGGACATTGCGGAAGTATTGGAATTGCAGGGAATAATCCCTCTTGAAATTAGACGGTTCATTAAAAAAAGTAACGACGGTCAAATACCTTTGACTACAGTGCTAGTCACAAAATTGGGAACCCAGCTGCCCAGTCATGTCAAGTTATGGTACCAGAATCATAGAATCACTCTTTTTTGGGACAACCCATGGCCATGCCGGAATTGTCACAAATTCAATCACAGCACACAGTCTTGCAAACAGTCGCCGGTCTGTGTAAAATGTAGCGAGAGTCATACTGGCGTCTGTACCGCGTCGTCACTGAAATGTGTCAATTGTAAAGGGGGGCACGAGGCTCTCGACAAAACTTGCAAGTTGTACGTACGTGAAGTCAAAATTCAAAAATTCCGCAGCGCTAATCACCTGACCATAGCTGAGGCTAGAAGGAGGTTTTCTGAGACTGAGGGCGTCAAAACCCAATCTTATGCAAAAGTTGCAACCAGTAGCCCAACATTGCCAGACTTCGTCTCCAAATCTGATCTAGAAGCTTCCTTGAAAGCTTTGTCATCATCTATGATAGAAATGGTGCAACAACTTATGGCTGCCCAACTTCAAACATTTCAACAAATGCTGGGATCCCTGACCCAGACTTTAGCCTCATCCCTCCGTCCGCCGGCTCACGGTGCGACGTCTTCCTCATCTACAGAAACAGACAGTTCGGAATCTCAAGCAAAAAGGTTACTAAAAAAGAAGAAACTTGAACTCGCCCTGCATTCACCTACTCTAAATGCCATGGATACTTCGGGTCTACCTACAGACAATAGCCAAATAAGAACTCCTGCTCCCAGCGAGATACCTTCATTTGGTAACGGGCCTGGGTAAAAAAAAAAAAAAATCTTGTTTGGCCGGAGGCCTCTTTTCTTTTCTTTATTTTTGTTTTCTTCTAATGGGAGTCTCATTAGTTCATTGGAACATCCGCGGAGCTCGAGCAAATTCTGCTTGGCTCCATCATTCGTTCTTTTCTCGTTCTGATTTTATTTGCCTCCAGGAAACTTTCCTGAGTTCTTCAAATGATTTTTCTCTTCCTGGGAAGGTTGTCTATCGGGCTGATAGGCACCTTCAACACGGTGGTGGTCTTATTACTGCTGTCAATCGCAAATTTTCCTCTCGTCATCTTTCACTCCCTAGCTCTTCCCATGGCAACGAGGTCCTGGGTGTTGAAGTTAAGTTGTCATCTAGTTTTAGACTTCAAATCCTTAACGTTTATTCTCCTCCCGGCAGGTTTGACTACGACTGGTTTAACCAGGTTCTTTACCTCTGCAATAGCTCTTTCGTAATTGTCGGGGATTTCAACAGCTACCATACGAGTTTTGGTGGCCGTCGGGATTCTCCTCAGGGCTCGAGGGTCATCGACTGGATCATAAACAACAATATCTGTATGGTCAATACCTCCGTTCCCACCCATGTTTTTCCTGGGGGACCTTCTACCTTAATCGATCTTTCTCTTGTTTCACCTGACCTGTTTTCCAATACCTGTTTCCAGGTCCACTCTGATACGTTTGATAGTGACCACTGCCCAATCAAACTCACTTTCGATAGGCTGCCCGGCTCCCGTCCGTGTCATAGTGTTCGGTTAAGGTGTGACTGGGGTCCGCTACTGTTCAGCTTAACAAGAAGTTGCAGGATCGTAACTCTCCGTCCTATGAGGACGTGGTAAATATTTGTCAAATGTCGGTCGCTGTGAGCAGTCGGAAGATTAGGATCTCGGATCGTGTTGGCACTCCCTGGTGGGATAGCCGCTGCAGTTATCTTCTTGGGCAGAAACGCAAGTTCCTCCGCTTGGCGAGAAAAAACCTGAGCTCGGCCTACTGGATGCAGCACAGGCTTTTTGCGGCTCGTCTCAAGAAAGAAATCAAGGACGCTAAACGTATGTACTGGTCCGAGGTCTGTAAAAGGAATGGGCAGTCTGGCAACATTTTCAAACTTCTCAAAGCTCTCCAAAACCGGAAGAACCCTCCCCAGGATTCCTATAATTACATCAACACTACAAATGACAGTAGGCTGGCTGCCGCTAATACTTTTGCTCACACGTTTGTCCGACCTCCTATTGACTGTTACATCCCTCTGGACTTCAGTGCCAACGTGGATCGCAACATTAGGAAACCTTTTGCTCTCTCGGATCTTCAACACGCGTTGCACAAGTCTTCCCATCGCACTCCTGGAAGTGATGGTATTTCCCTTCGACTTCTCAAGTGCCTTGACAAAAACAGTCTGGTTAAACTTCTGGACTGCTTTAATAATCTCTGGTTGAATGGTCTGGTTCCCAAGTCTTGGAAGGAGGCCATTGTCGTTCCTATTTTGAAGCCGGGTAAGAATTCCAGTTGCTCGTCTTCCTATCGCCCAATCTCCCTAACCCCTGTTCTTTCGAAGGTTTTTGAGCGGATGGTTCTTCGGCGTATGATTCCTTGGGTGCTAAAGAATGATGTTTTTCATGTGAACCACTACGGGTTTATTCCTTTTAGGGACTGCGCACCTGCTTTGACGAAAATCTATGCAGATCTGGCGTCTGCTCGGCGGCAGAAGTGGTTTAGTGTTCTGGTTTCGGTGGATATTGCCTTTGCTTACGACTCTGTATGGCCGGACGGTCTGGCTTTTAAGATGCTGTCAGCGGGCGTTGACGGCCATCTCACGAAATGGTGCCATTCGTTCATGCAACGTGCTATCCAGGTTAGGTGGTTGGGAACTTTATCTGCCCCAGTCTCGTCCTTCGTGGGGGTCCCGCAAGGGGCTGTCTTGTCTCCTTTACTCTTCTCCTTCTATATGAGTGATATCTTTGAGGCCATTGGACCTCGAGTTAATGCTGTTGTATACGCGGATGATACCTTCCTTTACGCGTCAGGGCCCTGCCTGGAAGACATTATGCATGATATTCAGGACACCCTTCATAATCTGGTTCGCTGGTGCAACTACTGGAAGTTGAGTCTCAGCCCTCATAAAAGTGCTGCGATTGTCTTCTCCAGAAGGAAAATCTCGCCTGATTCTAACCTTCGGCTGCAGGGGGAAGAAATTCCTTGGGTAGTCTCCCTTCGTATCCTTGGCCTGTTGTTCGATCGGGGCTTAACGTGGGGAAATCACGTCTCTCGACTACGTGAGAAGACTTTGAAGAAACTTAACCTTCTGAAGAGCATTAGTCACACTTCCCGGGGTGTTGGCACCAAAAACCTTCTCAGAATCGCTCATGCTACTGTTGTCAGCTCCCTGTATTTTGGGAGTAATGTCTATTCCTTTGCTTGTCCCTCCACTAGGAAGAGGTTAGAGCCCCTTTTGAATTCTGTGCTTAGGGTGGCTACGGGCCTCCCTCGGTGGACGCCTATCCCCGTTCTTCACCGGGAAGCTAACTCGCTTACTGTGGCTAGCCTTCAGGACCTCCATAGGGAACGTTTTTTCATTCGCCACTTTGGTTTAGGTACGTGCTCACCCATTCATTCCTTGGTGGATCCTTCCAACTTTGACTCTGGCTCTCCTGGTTCCCTCGTGAGGGATATTCTTAGTCAGTTTGGTTTGAGGTCTCAGGATTTATTGCTTTGGATCCAGCCCCCCTATCCTTTGTGTGACAACATTTCTCTTCTAATCGATACCTTAGACTTCCAGAGCAGGTCTCTCCATCCGGAGCTGGTTCAGCAGACTTTCGCCGAATATGCTTCTCTACATAGCGAGTGGCATCAAATGGCTACTGATGCCTCCAAAACTAGCTCTTGTACTGGCATCGC
Organism: Salticus scenicus; assembly: GCA_963930645.1. Taxonomy (NCBI): domain Eukaryota; kingdom Metazoa; phylum Arthropoda; class Arachnida; order Araneae; family Salticidae; genus Salticus; species Salticus scenicus. The sequence goes on along the minus strand of OZ005652.1, from coordinate 337,320,112 downwards.
TGTATGGGACATGTCTTTGCGCTGTGGACATTCAAAGCAAATAGACAATATAAATTCTATCTTTACGGCTGAAACGCTTGCGATTGGTTTGGCCTTGGACCATGCCCCTCTTAAGGGTAAGCTTATCATCTTTTCCGACAGCAAGACTGTGATCGCCAGCCTCCAGGCTATCAACTTTCGCTCGCCAGTGGTGATTACTTGGGCTTACTGCAAGCTGGCCATGGTAGCCAGCCGTCTGGACAAGGTTCAGGTGGTTTGGGTGCTTGGCCATATGGGTATCTATGGGAATGAAATGGCCGACATGCTTGCTCGGTCCACCGATCTCGTTCAGCAAGGTGTCTCCAGAGGACATCTGTCGATACCTCTACACCATTCATAAAAGAGATGACGTCCAAGAGTGGCTCTTAGGGAAATACAGTGTGGATTTCCCCCACCTCACCAAAAGAAGCTGGGAGCATCGTAAACTTTGTCTGCCCAGGAAAAGTGAAGTCCTCCTCAGCCGCCTGCGGACTCGAACCCTCCCTACCCGAGCTCTCCTGTACAAACTTCATATGAGTGACTCTCCTCTCTGTCCAACCTGTCAGGTTCCAGAAACTTGTGACCATTACCTCCTAGCTTGTCGCCGCTACGCCTCAGCTCGGCACGATCTGTATAGTAATCTCAATCTCCTTGGTTCTTCGCCTTCTTTCAGTGATTTATGCGACCTAGCTGTCTCCGGAGTTACTCAAGCTCGCCAGTTGGTGTCTTTTATTCTCAAGACTGACAGATTCTGACTTTGGCTTCTTCGTCTTACCAACACGTTCTTATCTGACGATGCGTTTCCTCACATTTGAGGTCTTCATCGAACTTGTTTAGGATTAATAGGGGTGTAAAGCCTTGCAGCTACAAACCCCATGCTCTGAGGGTCTCTCCCTCCAAAACAACAACAACAAAAAAAAAAATCATGAAGTTACATAATTCTATTTATAGGTTCATGTTTATAATAGCCAGTGATACGTTATACTTAATTTAGACATTTAAACATTACAATTGAATAGTTTTTCAAGGTTTTATAGGAAATAAGAATATGTGCGATACAAAACATGTATGAAAATGATATGTATGTTTCCTAAGTTGAATTAAACAAACGGAAAAAAAAATGGCTGCCAAAAGTTTCTGTTTTGAAGCGGTACTAACCGGATTCGTTCATGACAGATGAGGATCATTATATATATTAATTTTTTATAAATCTTTGGAGCATTCTAATTTTTTTCAGCAAACCTATATATTAATACGCAGACATGAAATTCCTCTTACATTTTTAGCCTATTCAGTAAAAGGAAGGGCTTACGTTCGAAAGATATGGTTAATGTGCTTTGCAGAAATAAATACATATATATATATATATATATATATATATGTATATTTATTGTATATTCTTGTATGAGACTAAGCAAAAGTATCTTTCTTAGGACAACCAGAGTATTGGTTGTCCTAATCGTTTTGATTTTTCTAAAAGTATAACATAATTTCATCTCCTGTCTTTTCTTCCCATTTGAATATCCATGAAGATTTTTACATATTTAAAAATTCAAAAAATCTTGTTAATGATATTTGTTCCACTCCGTTCTTGTCTGATGCTATGAAATTACTCACATAAGTTCGATTTTTGTTTAATTTTGATATTTTTTAAATTTTTAGATTTTGTTACATTTTTTAATCTAATTTATTTATTTATTTATTTTCTTCTTTTCATCCATAATTCTGTAGTGCTGACTCTAGGCTAATTTGGCAGGGTGCCCTTTTAAACAGTTTTTAGCACCCTGTGGCCTTTTTTCTACATATTTCAGCACCTGGCGGCCCTTTTAAAAACATTTTGGTACCAAGTAGCCTTTTCTAACATTTTAAACATTTAGAGGCCTTTAGATTTTTTTCCTCTGACTTTTGAACTTTCTTAGCAATAGTTCTGCAGCATTCCTGGAATAACAAATGCATACAGCCTATATATATATATATATATATATATTTATAAGGAAAATTAGTAATTTACTTTTGTTACGTACAAAAATCATAATATAGAACACCGCAAATTATACAAATAATGCCCCTTTTTATTGAATTTCCCCCAGGCGGCCCTTTTATTTTAGAGTCAGCACTATTCTCCTCACACCAGTATTTATGTTTACATTCATCTGTATATATTTTTGCTGTTCACAAAACGGTTTTGTGCATTGCCGCTTTTACTGCAGCACTTGTGCCTACTTTTTTCGCCTGACGAAGGATCGTGTGTTCTTTCGAACCGAAACAATTATTGCAAGTTTATTGCATTTTATGGTGTTGATTGAAAGTTTTGTAATTATTGCTTTTAAACGCCAGTTCTGTGGTGTTTTCTTATTATGAAATTAGGTATTGTTCACTCTTAAGGGGAAAAAAAAAACAGTAATTTATTTATTCTTACTATTTTATATGTTTAAACCAATTAAAAAACGTTTTTCTTTTTTCCCATATCGTGTGAAAAATATTCTAAGACATGTAGTAGCCATTGCTAAGGAACGCGACACAATTACCGCATGCCTTTATGTGGAAGAACAAACTAAAAAAAAGTACCGTTGTCCAAAATTAGATCTTTTTTGTACGGAAATTTATATCTTATTTAAGTTTTGGTGTCGGTGTTTGGGAAAAAGGCCGATTGACTGCTCTATGGTCCTAGGCCTGAGGGGGAGTGCCTTCTGTGGAGGTCTTTCTAAGTTGTCCTAGCCCATATTTACGCAAGTCTTGGAGAAAACCATGGAAATTTCCGAACGACTAGGCCGACAGGCACGACCTGGGATCGTACCCGGCACCTCACGTCTACCAGCTTGACAGAAAGATTGCGGATTCAATAATCGAGCCAACTGAAGACCATCATGAAAGTCAGTCTCTGGTGCACGTAAACTCTGTCGTGGCTGCAATGTCCTCCATGCTCCGTGCAAATAGTACCTCTGGGAGATATTGAAGCGGGGGAGCCATCTCTTCCGCAGAAGATAAAAATTGTGATGGTTTGTCTTCAGACCGCCACTGGGGCGTTAATCCCAAACCGTCGCCAATTGCCCAATATGTGCCTTTTAATGCGTCGTTAAATCAGCTTCCTCGAGCTATTTCATGTCAAGAAGCACTAGTTGAATTCTGTAGACTTATAAATATTTCAAAACCCTTAAGCGATGAAACTAAAATTAAAAAATTTGCTTAAATTATCACTTAGAATCAAAAATTGTTAGTGAGAAATCATTATAACCAAATCAAACCTCATCTAATTTCGTTTTTATACAATGGCCATAACATACAATAAACTGCTCTTTTTTTTTTTTTTTTTTTCAAGCTAAGGTCTTGAAAAATCGTAATTTTAAGTTTTTGGAGGTGAAAAAGCGATTGCGCATACTTACGAGTCAATTGTAAGTATCTGAAATGGGAGAATTGTGCCGCAGTCGCCACAGGGCGCTAATTTGCTAAGGTCAGAATTTTCAAGGGTCGTTGCATGGTAAAAGAACATGCTGTTGTAGGTGCCTGAACAGAGAAGGGCGCCGCTCAGTTGTAGTTTGCTGATAACTTATTCTTAAAGGTTCTTGAATACGATAAAAGTTTTCAACAGTCTTTTGCACGGTAAGCGAACAGACTGTTACAAGTGTTTTAAATGGGAAATCATGCCATAGGCGCCCCCAAACAGGAATTTGTTATAATCAGATTTTTTTAAGGGTCGTGAATATGAAGAGAATTTTCAAGGATTGTTTGCACAGTAGGGAAACAGGCTGTTATACACGTTTAAAAAGGCTGAACAGGGGAGCAGCCCCGGCTCACCGCTCGAAGACCGGTGTTGAGCTTTACAAGGACCGAAGTCCAAGTAGGGCTGTCCCGAAATAAAAACCCCTGCACGCAGGAGGAGCACTGGGGTAGTTCCTGCCCTGCCTGACGTTTATTAAGAAAAAAAAAAAAAAAAAAATTACAGTGTGCATCGCCAGGCCCTTGGCCTACACGCGACACTGGGCGATGCTATAGACAGTTTTTTAGATACATCGATCTTGATCAGCATGCCGGGCCCAGCCGGCCCTTCGCGACAAGGGGCATGCTGCCATGTTGTGCTTGGCAGTCGAACTCTGATGCTGTTGTTTTGATCTTGCCGGGAAAGACCCCTCGCGACACAGGGCAAGACGTTTTGGAGAATTTCAGATTGCCGTTTGTTGTTGTCCAAGTAGACCAAGCATGAGGGAAGTGGGAAGGTTAATTTACTAGATTAGATAGGTCATCTAAAAGAAAATAAATTCTGTATAATTTAGAGAGCAACGGTTTTCGGGTGAGGATATTATCAAGCCAGTTTTGGGGTCTGGGAGAGGGGTTTCTGAGATGGTATTCAGTTGTTAGAGGACAGGAATAATAGTAGTGTTCAGGAGCTCCCTCCTCGCCGCATGGGCATAGGGACGAACGCCGGCAACAAAATCTAAACAAATAAGCCAGGAAAGGCCCGTGACCTGAAAGGAAAGCTGTCACTGGAGGGGTAAGGTTCCAGGTCGTACTTCCGACCATGGGCAGTAAGTTGTAGGTGTGCCTCCCTTTAGTGGAGACATCCCAGAGACCTTGCCAGCTTTCATGCAACAACAATTTTAGTGTACGCTTAACGTAAGATGGTGGCGCTGGGAGAGAGTGTTGCACTGACCCTTCTTCAGTTGCAGCTTTCGCGAGGGAGTCCGCTAGTTCGTTGCCAACGACGCCCCTATGGGCAGAAACGTGTGCCAGGGAAATTAAATGCTTTAGGTTTGAGATTTTCCGTTTGATATCTAATACTTGGGGATGCTTAGTCTTGTGACGAACTATGGCCTGCAGGCTCGAAAGACTGTCACTATAGATGTTGATATGTACCAGTTGCTGATTGTCTCTTGCCCACTCTAGGGCTTTCTGGATAGCAAAAAGTTCAGCCTGGTAGACAGTGTTGAAGTCCTCGAGCCTACAAGCCCACCGATGGGCCTCAGCATCGTCTACAAGGACGCACAGCGCTGCTGCAACGCCTGAATCCGTCCTGGAGCCATCGGTGTAGATCGCCACTGGGACTGAAGGGGTAAAACTATTTTTCTCTATATTGACTATGAGGGATGCAGCGTCCTCTGCCGGGTGCAAGTCCCAGCAGCTGACTTGGGATTGCAAAGGGGTGTTGGTAAAAACGGAGTTAGAGATCTGTGGGTTATTTAGTTGAAGTATGTTTGTTTTTAGATAATTTGAATAAACTTGTAAGTGAGCATGTGGAATTCCCGTGATGACGGTGAGGGCGTCAGTAGATATCGTCCTGTAACCTCTCGAGATTTGGAGTAGAAAGGGTCGTTGGATTGTGTTTAGTTTGGCCTGGTTTTCTTTCGACAGAAAGCCGCCCCAGATTCCTGCACCATATGTTATTATCTTATCCACTATGGCTAAGTACCATCTTTTTAGGAAGGAGGTGGAGATACCCCACCACCTTCCAACTAGTTTTGATGAGTTATGGTAGATAGTTAAGAGTTTTAGTTTAAGTTCTTGGAGGTGGGCGGTCCAGTTGAGCTTTCTGTCTATGGTCAGGCCAAGAAGTTTGAGATGAGGCACATGGCGGACGCTGACGCCGTCAATCCTCACCACGGGGGACCTTTTAAGTAGTCTTGGGAAACCTATGGTTAAAGCTTGGGTTTTTGAGTGGGAGAGGGAGAGGTCTAGGTCTTTTAGAAGCTTACAAAAAAGTGGAAGTGCCTCCTTGGCTTGGTTCTCCAGATCTTTCCTGATTCTGCCCGAGAGAATGACTGAGAAATCATCAGCATAGGCATAGGTGATATGGCCCTCAGAATTCATGCGGGCAAGGATAGAGTTGGCGATGATATTCCAAAGAATAGGGCCCAGGCACGAACCCTGAGGGCAGCCCTTTGTTTGGGGAGCTCTGTAGAGCCATTTCCCCAGTTCACCAAGATTTTCCTATTGGATAGGTAAGAGCTGATGACCCCCGCCAGGTTACTCGGGCAGTTGAGTTTGTGTAGTGTTTGTATGATGTGGGGCCACTCTACGTTGTCAAAGGCTCCCTTGATGTCGAGAGAGACTAAGGTGGTGTATTCCAGGGACTTTGAGTTAGAGGCGCAGGAGCTTTTTATTGCCTGTAAAGCTTGTTCACATGATCTGCCCTCTCTGAACCCGAATTGATGTGGGTGTAGAAGGTTATTGGACTCAAGATGGAAATTCAGTCTGGTGACGACCAGTTTCTCTAGAAGTTTGCAAAGGGTGGGCAACAGGCAGATCGGACGGTAAGATGCGGGGTCAGAGGGAAACTTCCCTTGCTTTAGGAAGTACACCACCTCACCTCTTCGGAGGACTTCTGGAAAATAACTGTGTTCTAAGCATAGGTTAGCCCAGTCGCGCAGAATGTGTGGAACTGTGTTGTATGTGTGCCTTAGTATAGGGAAGTCCAGGTTTAAAAAGGCTGTTTTAGGCGTCTAATTAGTGAAGAGGGTGTCACCTAACGGGAGTTTGCTACAGTTAGGCATTTTAATGCGAACTTTTTTTGCTGGCCGGTCAACCAGTTGGTCGCTGAAGGCAGCTTCTGATGCATAAAAATCTTAAGTGTTCTTGGTAACTAACGATAATCAACAAAATTATGATCCACTTTCAAATGAACTTCAAGGTGCAAAACAGCGCCCCCAGAAACCTCATTATGCCTTTGTAGGTGCCTGAACAGGGAAGGGCGCCTCTCAGCTGGAGTTTGCTACTAACTTATTCTTAAAGGGTCCCGAATACGATTAGAATTTTCAACAGTCTTTTGTATGGTAAGCGAACAGGCTATTGTAAGTGAACAAAACGGGAAATCACGCCATAGGCGTCCCCAAACAGGAATTTGTTATGATCAGATTTTTTTAAGCATCATGAATACGATGAGAAGTTTCAAGGGTCGTTTGCACGGTAGGAAAACGGGCTGTTTTAGGCGTCTTAATTAGTTTAGAGGGCGCCGCAGGCGCCACCTAACGGGAGTTTGCTACAGTCAGACATTTTAACACAAACTTATTTTGCTGGTCGGTGAACCAGTTGGTCAGCTTGTGATACATAAAACTCTTAAGTGTTTTTGGTAACTAATGATAATTAACAAAATTATGATCCACTTTCAAATGATCTTTAAGTCGTAAAACAGCGCCCCCAAAAACTTCAATATGCCGCCCTATTTTTTAAAACATTGGGGGGGAGACTCCCCCCTCCCCCCCTCAAGCTACGCCCCTGATGATCTTACGGGATGCGACAGCTTGGTAGGGTTTGCTACTAGGAGAATTGCTTAAGGTTGCTGTGTACCCGCCATCTTGAATATTCAAGGTTCCATGTTAACCTATGGGGAAATTTTGTCCCTTAATAATTAATTAAGAAACCAATAGATTTGCAAAATATTTATCAGTGTTGTAGAGGACAACTTTTCACACCTTTCTACAGTTTTATTTTTTTGAAGAAATGATTTTTAACACATTTAAATTAAATTTATTCTGGGCGAATTTGCATATGTTTTACTTTAAACATCGATAACTTTAGTTCAATTAGGCAAATTTAAAAAGAAAAACTCTTCAGAGATGTAAAAATTTTTTTTGTTTAGTGTCATACCACTTTTATTCACTTTTATGCATTTAATTTTTTGTAAAACGGCCGAAAAATTAAAAAAATATTGCGATCTTCTTTTATTTTCAATCTCTGTAGTGGGGGGAAATGATGGATCGTGATAAATTACTTCCTGTGTCGCTAACTTTTACTCGTGTACCCTTCGGCTATAAATGACAATTGGAAGAGGACGTAAGCACTTTTCACTCGTATTTCTTGTAGAAAAAGATGTTTCTCCAGATATAGTGTAATAATTCATATTACGTATTTGTACTATAAGCAGAATAGTGTGTTTTGTTCAAAGGCGTAAACAGAGAAAAATAGTTTTTCACACATCCTTTATATTAAAATAATAATAATAATAATACATCCATTAAATTCTATTTTTGAAATGCAAAATGCGAATTTATAAAATCAGTTTCAGGATCTTTCGTAATTCGTCCTCTAAAGTTAAAGGGGAGGGGTGTGTCAAGTCAAAGCGTGATTTTTAACACATCTATTTCCTCTAAGAAGTTTTTTTTTTTTTTAAATGATATGCATAATAATCTTCGTTTAAAATATAACAAATGCTATTACAGAATTAAAATTTATAAATTTCAAGAATTTTCTAAATTAAAATAATAGGATATGGAGCAAGAACTTTTGATATAAGCTTTTAGATGTCAAGAAAAATAAATAAAATAACTATATATATATATATATATATTTAATATTACAGGCATGAATACCTAAATTACCGATTTCAGAGTTTTAAACAAATTATTCCTTCTTTCCCCTCACCCCGAATCTCGAAAGAAGATAAGGAATAAAGCGTATTTTTCATATATTCATTTCCATCTCCAGGGAAAAAAGATATATATATATATATATACATATACAGTTCTATATAAATGTTCATATGATTCTTATTTTAAAAAGTAACTCATGAAAATTTAACAATAAAAATCCTATTTTTATTTATATATATATATATATATATTTTTTTTTTTTTTTTTTTTTTTTCCATTTCCCAAAGGAGTTAGGAGATGTTTTGGTGTTAGGATTAAGGTCAATAAATTTCACGGCTAATTTAGGTCCCTAGGCGTAATTGGTACCACCCTACCATGTTTGTACGGGGTACCAGACCGTATTTACGCGATTTTTGGAGAAAACCAAGGAAAACTCCGAACGGCTATATCGTAGAGCGTGACCTGGTATCGAACCCAGTACTTCTCTTTTACAAGTTTTGAGCGCAAAACTGCTGGGCCACTGGTGAGGCGGGTAGTGGCAGAAATGGGTAGGTGGGGGGTAAAACTTGTTTTCATGTAATCCATCATATGTCAAAAGAAAAAAAGAAATAAAACACATACTATATACATAGGATCATTTCATTAAAATGTATTAAATACGAATTTCAAACACTTTAAATTGCTCCCCCACCCTATACATAAATAAATGAATAAAAAATCACTAGAGTAGAAAAACAAGATATTTAATATGTCTTTTCATAAATCAAAGGAGAAAATATACCCATAAAACTTTGATTTTTATATGTAACTATATATACCTAAGAATCATATTTAAGATTAAAACCCTTCCCCCTCTATCAGGGAAAGAGGGGGCATAACATGTTTTACAGTATCACTTTCAAAAGTCTGTAGTGATTTTGTTGAAACTGGATATGAAATGGCAATATTATTTATTGAGCATTTCCGAACTATCATTTTGTAACAGAACTGTCTTTGAATAAGTTTCCACTGCAACGCTAGATTCTTACAAACACATTAAAATGAAAATAATAATAATAATAAATAAATCAAATCAAATTAAATAATAGTTTTTAAATGATAACTTTGACAATATATATTACACACTTTTATGATATAAAGGTCAAAATAATTTCAGCAATGCTAGAAAAAGTGATCCCACGTTTCGAACCTGCGTTTTCTTAGCATAAGTGCTCATAAACTAAGCTTCCCAGTGCCTACCTACTCTACACTAATCGCTCTCACAAGAGACTGAATTTTCCCTTCTGTTTCTGTGAATAGAGACGCAGTCTTTTGAATGAAATTTATTTTGTCTTATTTAACTCCATGTCCATTATTAATTTCCTACCAAAAAGGAGATGTGTCAGACATTGTAACTCCAAAACGAATAGGCCGCTCTCAGTATGATATTTTTATTAGAAAGCTTGTTACTGGTGTATTTCTTAGCTATGTGCAATGGAAATCTGTTCGACAAATATTTTAATATAATTAAAATGTGTTTTTTTTTTTTTTTTTTTTTTCCTTTTCTTTTCTTTTTCGGGGCACTTAGTACTGATATTTGAAAATTTGCAAGCAATTTCCAACTCATGTTGAGTGATAAATCACACGGTTTTTAGATAGAAGTAATAAAATTAAATAAAGCATACCAATAGTATTACAAATTTTTATTTAGTATTTCTGCTAAAAATAAAATTTTTAGTTGAAGTCTGCTTCACAATGAGTAAAGAAGAAAAAATATTTTTTCTAAAGTATGCGTAGTTGTAATTACATTAAAAAGGATAAATAACAGTATAATTATAAATAATATATTAGAATGGTATTCTGATTTCTAATGTACTGTCATTTGATTTTAATAAATACAATCTACTTAAATGAAGAGAGGTGTCTGCGTGTGTGTATCTCTGTGAGCATGTGTGTGTGCGCGCGTTGTGGTGCTCGCACAACTGATCGCAGAGTTACAAAACTCGGCAAATGGATAGCCGGGATTCAGCAAATGTACACCTCATCGAGATTTTTTTCGAATTTTGAATTTGAATTTTGAATTTTTTTTTTTTTCCTACCGATCTTATGTATTCATATTTCGGTTTCATTTCCTAAAATTTACTCTTACATTTCAATCGTCTGTGTATCTTAACGACTTTTAAGTGTTTTTAATTTATTAATTTTCTTTTTAATTTTATTTTAAGGCTATAAACTCTTTATTTTTTATTTATTTAATTCATTTATACAGGTATTGTATATTTTTATGTATATAAAGTGTTAAAAAAAACAGTGTTCAATTTTGAGAATTCATTTAAATACAGTGACCAGCAAATCTAGCAAAACCTGCTAGTAAATAAATAAATAAAAAACATTTCGCTTTCAATTAAATGAATTAAATAAATATTGTAAAATACGTTGCTGTGATACACATACGATTGCAATGCAAGAAAAAAAAAATATTTCGCATTTACGTGAATGAATTAAATAAATAAATAAATAAACAGTCTAAAATGCGTTGTATTACAAGCAGACGACTAAAGTGAAAGAATAATTTTAGAAAATGAATCAGAAAAGCCAATGGATAAAATCGGAAAAAATCTAAAAAAAAAAAAAAAAAAAAAAAAAAAAAAAAAAAAGTCGATGAAGTACACACCTGCAATGCCCCAACAACCACTCTGCTAAGTTGTGTAGCTCTGAGATTAGTAGTCTGAGCTCCAGAGCGGAAGATTCTTTAGGAATTATCTCGAAACTTTAAGAGTATAAAGAATATACACAAAATATTCTAATGTTCTAAAATAATGCCTTATATATTTCAGTTATTCCTTGTATATAAACTAATGCTTACCTTATATGTTATACCTTATACATTTTAGCAAAAGTTTTGTCCTGAAGAGGAAAAGAGGACTAGTAAAAATTAAACAAAAATCAAAATGTTTTGTGTCACCCTGTAAAAAATAATGTTTCAAATGCATTTTAGCTACAGTATACGATCCTTCTAATTATCTGTATAAAATTTTATGAGCTGCCATATATTTTCATGGCGATAAGAGTTTCTTTAAATAAATATTAAAAAAAAAAAAAAAACTTTCTATCATAACACGTAGGGTGTTAGACCCAGCGCAAAGCCATTTTTAGGAAACTTGGCATACAAAATTAGACCTAGTGTATTGCAACCAGAATGTAAAAATGTTACATATTTTACAAAATATGAGCATTTTTAGTAAATAATTTAAACTTCGTATGCGCAAGCTTTAAAAAAAAATTTCAATTGCATAATTTAGCAGCCAAAAACAGTGAGCTACTTACATGAAAACTCCAAAGAAATATCGTGGAAAAAAAATATATATATATATACATATATATATGAGAGATAGAATGAATAGAATTTCAACCCCCCCCCCCCCCAATAAATAATAATAATAAGAAGAAGAAGAAGAAGAAGAAGGAAGAAAGAAAGGTGATAAGGAGTTTAATCAATATTTATTTATACTCAGCAAATACTGTATTGTCATTGGACCCTGACTGAATAAAAATAAAAATTTGAATAAAATCCCCCTCATAATATATAGCTTTTATTTTGAGAGGAACTAAAATTCTGTTTATTCCGTCGCTCACAACCTGATTGCTCTTTCATATAAGTAGTTCAATAGGTTTGGCTATTAAATAACACCGATAAAATTTTTCAAAAACTTCTGCATGCGTAGTTACAAATAATTTAGTAAAAATGCTCATGTGTCGTAAGATATTTAGCATTTTTGCATTCTATTTGCTGCATGTTGTGTCTAATGTAGTGAATAAAGTTTCCTAAAAATGGCTTTGCGTTGGGTCTAATAACCTACGTGTTACAATTAAAAATGTGCCCTGCCCCCTTTTTCCCCCAATTTTTCAAAGAAACTGTTATACTTCTATGAATATAAATGGCAGACTCATAAAAATTTATACAGGTAATTAAAAGCATCCGCATAATCACATACTACAGTGAAAACGCATTTCAAGCCTTACTTTTACAGGGTGATCTAAAAAAACATTTGCTGAAATATATGAGGTTTTCTCTTACACAAACCATTTGCTTGAACTCAACGAAAAGTTTAGTGTAGTATCCCTATATGATACACATTTAGAATACCAAGTTCGAACTTTCTGCTATAATTTGTATTTGAGATATGCTGATAACAGACAGACACACGGGCCAACCGCTAAAAACATTATTTTTGGATTCAGGTGACCTCAAGACGTCTAAATATAACAAAAACTCATTTCGAAAATTTGATCCCCCCCCCCCCCCCGAAAAAAAAAAAAAAAACTTTTACGAGTAAGAAAAAGTAAAAAAAAAAAAAACGGGGGGGGGAGATTTTAGGCATGCTTTATAGGTATATATAATGATCGATATTTTGGAAAGTCTTCCAGTCACATAAAATATTTCCTCTCTCTCTCTCTCTCTGTTTTTTTTTTTTTTTTTTTTTTTTTTTTTTTTTTTTTATCAATTTTATTATTTTTGAATTCTGATATTTAATACGCGTTTTAATATACAAAAACTTATAAATGAATAAATAAATAAATAAAACTTATGATAAGCAAAGCTTCTCTCAGTAAAGATTTTACATATGTAGTTTTGGGGCAAACTGAACCAATTGATGCTAAGATGTAGCCATAAGGAAAATCTCAGGAGGTGAGTAATGGAGATGTCCTCTTTCAGACAATATTCATAAAGTCAGCATTTTTTTTTTTTTTTTTTTTTTTTCCTCCCGCAATCAATTATCTCATATATCAAGTTTAGTGCATTTATGCGCTATAGAAGCTCAGATATTCCCTTCCCAAGGTAAAATTGCAATATTGCAGCATCACTTGACTGTGAATGTACAACAAATTAATTAAACATTCTTCTTTATAATGGACATTTTTTTTTATAAAGTTTGGTGTATTTATACGCGACAGAAACTAAGAAATTGTTTTCCGTGAACGGAGAAAATTGCAGCATAGCACCCCACTTGTCAGCTGATATGCACCCAAAGTGAATCGACATATTTTTTCATGGCCTTTTATATCTTATATTTTGTGCAGTAATGCACCATAAATTCTGACATATAGCTTTCCAATAAATGGGCACACAGCACATATAAACACACATGTAAGTAGCCTAGTAGCGCCATCTGTGGAATAATATGTACCAAAAGTTAATAGATAGCAATTTATGTCAAAGTTCAACGAAATATAAGTTTCAACAAAGGAATAATAAACGTCTTGAACGACAAATTAAATAAATAAACTAATAATTATTAATACTACTATTAATAGTAATATTTCATTTGGTGTTTAAGACGTTTATTATTCCTGTGTTTATCTAGCGCTAAGTTCTCTGTCAATGTTAAATATAAAGTTTTAGAAAATTCTGTGCAGGTTAAAATGAATAAGAATTAATAACTTTTCACAAAACATTGGCGCGAAGGATCAGCCATTTGAAAGAGAGATGTCACGTTCGAACCCACACGTGCATCGGTTTAGCCATTGGGCATGTTCCGTGGTTTTCTAAGAAACTCGTCTAAATACAGACTAGAAACACTCGAGGGAAAAAAAAATCCTTGGAGGGTATTTTTTCATGTATTTATGCTGCAGGTACACAAAAAGGATTGCAATTCTTTAATTGCTACCAGTTTGGGGAATAAAATACTACCATTGTTTCAAAAGATTTATAAACTGTTTACTGTTGAATATTCTTAAAAATATTGTTTCTTCATCAATTCAGCTAATTAAAAAACAATAAAATAATTTAACTCTTTTTTTCCGTTTTATTATACATAAAAATTATTTGTGGGGGGAGGGGGGGGGAGGAATTAATACACAATTGGTGTTGACACATGGATGTAAACCGACGGCATCTTTTAGAATATCAAATAAATTTTATTCATTACTTAAAAAAAAAAAAAAAAAAAAAAAAAAATTCGTTTTTCTATTATAGTAAAATCCACATTTCCATCGCATACCAACCTTTTACAATATGCAAGCAGAATTATTTATACATGATTCTTTGAATTTTGCAATCGCACAGTCGCTTAGAAATATTTAATTCTGTTCATATTCTGAGAAGTAAAAAAAAAAAGAGGAAGAAAGAAAATACTCCAAATCTTCAAAATATAACCAACAGTACATAGCCCTGACTAAATACGCCGATAAGGAACTTCTTTTGTAAACGTCTCGAGAAACTAGTTCTTTCAGGTTTCAATTAGTAGTAATAAGAGAAGGGGGGAACTGTCAAACTGTCGCAAACTAGACTGTATGCTCATTTCTCCTTCTTTGAAGTGAAGTGATGATTAGGAATGACTTTTTTTCTCACTACACAGCAACCTTAATGAAATACAGTAAAACTTCCCGAGAGCGACCACCCTTCGTTCCGCAAAAATTTGGTCGTTAACAGAGGTGGTCGCTCAAAGAAGTGTGAACATTGGACTGATTAAAAAAAGAAAAATACATGAAAAAATACATAAATAAGAATTAAAAACACTTAAAAATATTGTTTATGTTGTTATTTATTTAATACTGCATACTAATACCTATAAATAACTACACATACGTATTTTTTAAATTTTAAACTTTCTTAAAATATTGCGATATTTCGGTTTGTTGTATTTTTTTTACTTTCTCTTACCCATAAGGTATTGTTTTTGGGTCAAATTTTCGAACGCAAGATTTTGTTATATTTACACGTTTTGAGGTCCCCTGAATACGAAAATGATGTTTTTAGCAAATGGTCTGTGTGTATGTCTGTATGTCTCTGTGTCTTTCTGTGTGTCTGTCTGTTATCAGCATATCTCAAAAACAAATGATGGCAGAAAGTTCAAACTTGGTATTCTAAATGTGTATCATATAGGGATGCTACAGTGAGCTTTTCGTTGAGATCAAGCTAATGGTTCGTATACAGGGACAATCAAGAAAATTCTAATACATTACGTCTATGGGGGAAATTGCAGGAAAGTAGAGTTTAACGTCTATAGACTGCACTAAAACAAATGAAACGAATATATATATTTTGTAATAGAGATAGTTAACTGGGAAAAATTTTTTGTGTATGTAGGAGCCTCGCCTCCCCCCTCGAGGGAAGTAAATTTTCATGATTGGTATCTTTCAAAAGAGCTCGCCAATACCTTTAAAACGAATAGTTGAACCATCGATCTGCGATAATTTAAAACAAAGTTATCGATTTTTTTTACTTTTAACGAAAAAAAAAACTTAGAAAAAAAAATCGTACTTTTTTTTTTTTTGAGAAAAAAACGGACTTTTTTTTTTTATATTTGGTGTTATACTACTTCTCTAACATGGAAATCGTCTGCATTATCATGAAAGATAATTTTTTTAAATAATAATTTTAATTAATTATTTTTAAAAAACAGATTTATTTTTTAATAACCGAATTAAATTCTATATAAATGTAGGTGCATTAATGAAACGGGTGGTTGAGGGGGGCTACCGCCCCTCTCACACAGAACTAATTATCATATAAAACTCTTCAGAAGCGTAATATGAATTGTTTAACATAGTTACATAACAGTACTCGTTATCTTGCCTATTAATCTGCAACCTGTATTTATTGTATTAAATTTCAGGGTAAGAGAAAGTCGTGTGAGTGACACGCCAGATTATTTTTTTTTTTCCGACAGTACTTCTCTTTCTGATTTATTTTTTAAATCTGAAAAAAGTGCATTTATATTAACACCCTTCATGCATTCTGAATTTTCTATGAACAAATCTATTCGTTTTAAAGTCTGCTGGGCTGTCATAGGTTTGGCCTGTTGAATAATGTCATCAGACGGACTTTCCTCTGTTATTTTTTGCATGAATGTTGTCTCATAAACGGAAAAATCTGCATTTCTATCGCGGAATTTCTCATGTGACAACTTACAAAGGAACTAGTCACCAGTTTTGAATCCAAATCTCTCCAACTACATTTAGTCCATTCCCATTCCACAGAATCGGCTGCGGTGATCTGTTTGGCCAATCTGGACGCATCAACAGCAACACTGTCATCCATTCGTGCAATAATCGATTGCAAGACGTATCGTCGGTATTTTGGCTTGAACCATTTGATTATGCCATGGTCCAGAGGCTGAAGCTATGAGGTTGTGTTAGAAAGTAAAAATAGATGTTTCACATTTTTGAAAACAGTTTCATATTTATGGCAGGCTGCATTGTCTAAGACAAGAAGAACTTTTCTTCCTTCTTTGGTCATTTTTTGATCGAAATCCATAAGCCACTGTTCGAAGATTGCAGCTGTCATCTAGGCTTTTTTGTTTGACTTACAGTGAATTTCAAGTTTACTAATGTCCTTTCCCTTAAATCTTATATCTTCTTAGAACATCTTGGTTTTTGAGACTTCCATATCATCAGCGGCTTTAATGTTTCGCCCATTGCACTAACACAAAACGATATCGTATTCTTTCTTTTGTTTGTTTTCATCATTTGGAATTTGCTAATTTTATCGTCCTGCTTTTGTTTGGTGGTGCACGGAAAAAAAGTTCTGTCTCATCCATGTTAAAGATGTCTTTGTCAGCGTACCCAGCTAAAAGTAATGGTAGTCTCATTGTCCAGTCTTCGCATGAGTTTTCATCGACATCAGCAGCTTCTCCGCATAATGCATGAAACACGAAATTATACCGAACTCGAAACTTGTCGAGCCAACCGTTGCTGGCACAAAAATATTTTATTCCAAGGGCTCCATCTCCATCGCTTTTTGCTTTATCAAAGCTCCACTTATTAGAATATTCTTTGACCGGGCTGTTTTGAACCATTCGATTAAAGCTTCGTTTATTTCTGGATATTTTTCCATCCGCATTCTCTTTACACCCCGAAATGTGAAGCTTTCCCATTCTTTTGGAATCACAACCAAAATTTTGAAAGATAATCAAAATTTTATTGATTTGGATTTTTCCACAACCAAAAATATCCACCAACTTCCTCTCCGAATTTCCTTTTTCGTGTAACTCGATCACTTCAGTGCGCTGCTCCAACGTTAAAATGACTTGTATTTTAGAAATGTTTAAAGCTCTAGCCTTACAGGGCTTGCAAATGAATCTGTACTGTACGAAATCCCAGCACGCCGTTTTCCTTTCTACCCACGTTACAGCGTCTAGAATAAACAGTGTGGAAAGCGGCAAATAAAATTGTACTAAAAAAATTAAGCCTGTTACCAGATGTCATTGTAATCGAAGCTAGTGTCACGACATCAAAACTGAGACTCCCTATTAGTTAATTATGCTCTTAGATCACGTGATTGAGCTGACGAAACTGGGAAAAGCCAATCAGGTCTTCGATTTGAGCAAAAGCTTCGATCACAGCGACATCTGGGGAAGCTTAATTTTTGTAGCATCATTTTAACATCACGATTAAAGGCGATTTCCACACTGTTGATTCTAGACGCTGTACCCACGTGACATTCACAACAAACGCAATAACCAATGGGAGGTTATCAGCAACGGAACACACGATCTTGTACTTGCACTTGAACCTGCTGTCGACTGGTTCGAAATGTGATTTTTGTTTGTTTTACTTCGGGAAAAAGAAAAAAAAATTGAAAGGGAACCGAGACTGGTCGCTTATAGAGGGTTGTTTGGTCTCTCCTAGAGGATTTTTAACATTAAGTAGATAGGGTAAAAAATCGGTGCCTTTAAAAATCGGTCGTTGGGGAGGAGGTCGCTTAACAGGGGTGGTCTCCCATAGAAGTTTCACTGTACATCAATTTAAGGAAGCTACTGGATGCCACCGAGTCAGAGTTTGCTATGGTCAAAATTTTACAGGGAACCACGAACGGTCTAATTGCTGAAAGCAGCTATTACATAATGTGGTAAATCTACATTTACATGAAGCCACAGTTCCATTAAACCCGTTACCAGATAGGGTAAGTTGGGGTAAAATGCGGTGTTGGATAAGATGTCGTGTCTGGTGTCGTGGCCCAAGCTCACGTATCTATTATGCTCACACTAGAAGAATCGTGGCTGAAGCTCACATACACCAGTATCTCGTGTTCGAAGTGCATATATTCACCTCTTTCCCCGACGCATCAACTTGACAGGTAGGAAGAGACTAATCCCTTTTTCCGAAGAGCAGGGGGGGAAGAGGTCGAGGAAGATGGTTTTTTCGAAGCGCAATTCAGTTGATGAGTTATTTTTTGAACTAGGGCAGGAACTAGGAATAAAATAATTTTCTGCTTATTTACATAAGTTTAACAAAAATACTTTCGGGGGTGGATAAAAAAAATATATATATCAGGAATAATGGCCCGAAATGTTTGTTCATGTGTTTATTTAATAAGTCAATCTTAAGCACTATATATGTTTTATATAGAATTCACATATTATATATAAGACTACACATAATTTGTGGAATGTCTTTGTTATCAAAGTTAATTGTTGTAAGTATTTTTTAACTAGAAATCGGAACTCAATAATGCGAAGGTACAGGCTGAAAAAAAAAAAAAAAAAAAAAAGGTAACACCCCCACCTAAATTATTAACAAATTGATAAATAGATTTCTGGTAAAATATTAGTAGGTTATAATTCAAAAGTTATGTTTGGAGTATAAATTTGGCAGTCAATGTTAATGAAATATACATTGTTATCAAATTTTAGTGTTAGATAAAGTAGTGTGATTTGCCCTTTGTCTCTGTTCTTTTTATGCAGCAGGCTGAAAACTTGCCATTGTCATGTTTACTAAATTATTCCGTTATTCCATTTTTGTCACGTAACTTAGGGAGGCCAAACATTTTTGTAGATTATTTGATTGCCTGTAGTCTTGCATAATGTTTTCAATTTTTTCATCTAATTGCACATAAACTTTTCTTCTATTTACTCCTGCGATGTCAATTTCTCTTGCTCTTAACTGGTAGGATACTTTAATCGATTGCTCTTTAAAAGATTTAACTAAAAATTGTACATTGGGTTGTTTTTATGCCAATGGTTCTATTTAATTGCGAGTTCCAGGTTTCCACTGGATTATTGGTCCTGTGTCGAAGTCCTTAAACATTCCATAGTTGAAGGGGAACACTGGGATTGTCCATCCATTGTTCTACGAAGTAATCTATAAAACGTTCCAGTTTGTCGTTAGTTCGAACATTTTCCATTATTTGGAGAAAGGCTTCTTCCACTTTTTCCACAGGAAGCAAACACAGAGCAGAGAACATACGACATGTTTTCCTTATTTCCTCATCCTCTCTGTATTCTTTTACAAGTCCTAATTCTAGAACTTTTCTCCATAAACTTTGCGTAAAGTAGAAGCTGCAACCAGATATAATTGCTTTAGGAAAATGTAAGTTACATGCTTTTATAGCTGCTGCCTCAAAATCGATTTTTATAACTTCTGGACTCCATTCTGGACACCATTCCTTCAACGAAGCAATTAAAGCTGAATATGTGTTTTCTCCTTTGTCCGGAAGTAGTGCATATACAACGGGAAATACAATGGTTTCGGTTAATGTGCTCCCACAATCGACATGTATGGTATACAGTTGAGCAAATTGTTTCGGGCAACTTTTGAAAGTCCCGTCGAAGAAAAAAAAATTCCGTCTTATAAGAGGTTTTGTGCTTTGCTCCCTGCAAAAACTAGAAGTATTTTTCCAACATCATTTGAAAAGTCAAGCCGAAGAAAACTTTCTTGGTTTGAAAGAGTTATTAAGTTTTCGGGAAATTCAATAACGGCGCTGTCTGCATGATTTTGAAGGGTTCCTAAAATTTGTCTTCTCTCCCTGCATAATGCTCATTTGACGTTTTCGTATTTAGGAATATTTGCAATGAGATCATAGCCTTTTTTCGTAAAGTCCCGAAATCTCTTCCTCGAAAATTTTATTGACATGTACTGCTATTTCTTCTCTAACTCTTTTCCTGCATGTTTCCATCTTACGATTAATGTCAATTTGGACAATATGTGGAACGCAAGAGTGTTCAGTTTTTCCCATTATTCATATTTCAAATTTGTCTTAATGGTTCCTTTGCATTTCTGCGACTTTGCCTTGCAACATCGCCAAGCTATTTTGGTGTCACTTCTTCTAAACAAATGATGTCTGAAACCCTCTGTAACAAGATAATATTTACCATTTCTAGTTTTCATAATTTCAACGTTTTCCATATTATACAGTACGGGCAACATACAGGAACACAAGTGCAAGAATGACCCCTCACACTTACGAAAAGGGGAAGGTGAACAGGTGATAAATAAGGACCTAATCTCGTTGGCTATTGCGACTCCTACTGTGAATATGAGATACGAGTTACGTGCGCTTCGGCCATGGTCTAATCTTTCGGCCTAATCTAACCCCACCTGTCAAGTTGATTTGATACGTCGGGGGAAAGGGTTGAATATATTTGTGAGCTTGGCACACGAGATACTAATCTATGTGTGCTTCAGCCACGATTCCCCTACTGTGAGCTTGAAGCATGTGCGCTTCGGCCACGGCGCCCCGTGTCTTATGGTTCTCTCATACAAAGCACCGTAGGAGGACGCCAGCCACTCATAGGAAAGGTACATCAGTGGTGAGACGCATGTTACTTCGTTGCGAATTTTTTGGAATTTTTTTTTTTATTAGTTTGGATGATAATCCATTCCTCTTCATCTCGTAAATGTTAAAAACGTTGGCTTATTCCTTGTTTAGTTAGTTATGTATGACGTAGTTTAAACAGTAAAAAAAAAAAATCGATTTTTTTTTTTTTTTTTTTATTACAGTGCCTGTTTTGTTGGATAAAGCTACAAGGGGAAACTGTTCCCCCTTTTGTAATTTAATAAGCATTCTTATGTCTTGTTCAATGTTTTGGGATATAATAACGAAAATTTTTTTGGGGTAAAAGGTAAAATGACGGTAAGTTTTACATTGAGAAAAGATGCCTGGTTGTCTTCTTGTTTGAAGTTACATCTGGGCAGTAATTTTAGTAAAATATTAAATAAGATAATAGATAATATTTTGTTTTAGTTTTACCTGTGTTTTAGTTTGTTATATTTTAGTTTTACCTCAATCATATGTTTTAAAATAAATACATAATATTTCTTAAAAATGTGTGTCTTATATTTAAATCTCATAAACCATCTTATCCCTAAATAGACGGTCATCTTGCCAAAACTAAAGCGTCAAGAAAAACTTTTATTTAAAAGTTTTTATAATTTTTTTAATTTAAATATATTTTTTAATATGAGTAGTAAGCCGCGCCGTTTGAGGTGCAAAAGGCGAGGCCAAGCTATCAATCAAAGGAAAGACGTCATCAAAAGGGGGCGTGGCTATTCTTGTGAAAGATGACGGGGGTAGAGTTTCTTTTTATCCTTTGGCAACACAGCGTCCAGGCAAAACATGTGGGGAAGGGGTGAAAGGTGATGTGGGGTAGAGTTTTCTCAAAGGGGCAACACAGAATCCTGTTAGAACATGAAAGGGGATGACGTCATCAAACGGAAACAGGACAATGTGGTATATTTTTAATCGGTAATTAATTTTTAATTAGTACTTCCTTAATAAATTTTAATGAGTGAATTTATTATTTTATTGACTATTTGTTACTTAATTATTTTATTGAATACTAGCAGGCTTTACCCGCTTCGCTGGACACAATACATAAATGAGTTGTCAAAATCCCATATAATTATTAATAACCTGAGTTAAAGTTCCCGCTGTGTTCGGTAGAGGTTTTTCCAGCTCGCAACGCGAGTAGTCCGGGTTCCCACTGCCTTCGGCAGCAACATACAAGATTTTTACTTCCCCTTCCCCAGTGGCTAAGTTCGAAGTTTTGTGAAATCTCACCAAAGTACCTAATGGGCACATCTAATCAACATCCACACACCAAAATTCATCATTCTACGATAATTTAAGGCGAATTCAAACAAGATAACGTGTTTTTACGCGTGTTTATTGCTCCCCCAACCCCAAAGGGGTGGGGGGGGGAATTTCGTAAAATCCCGTAGCAATATGTGTTGGATACATATAAACAATTTACACACCAAATTTCATGATTGCAGATCCCATAGATTTCCCAAGACAAATTTAACGCTAAAATGGGGGGGGTCCTAATTTGCTAATTACCAATCGCCTCCCCCCCCCCCAAAAAAAAAAAAAAATGAAAATCACATAAAAACGAAAATGTGTTTTTTGGAAATATCCTAAAGAAGATACATGGCTGTTTTCAATACCTTTCTAACATCTTTAGTAAAACTCTACTCAAAAATACAGAATTTCTGAAGTTTCCCCCTGTAAATCTATTTTCCCCCTCTCTACTTTAAGATTCAAGAATTCTAAAACCGTGCATAATGTTTTATTTATACTCAAGTCTAGTCTCATCATGTGCAATTTCTTCACCATGAAGTAATTTGGAACCGAGTTATGCTCACAAACTTTTTTTACTTCCTGCCCCCCAGGGGGGAAGGGGGTATTTCCATAAATCTCGTTTCTTTAGGTGTCGGATACATATAAATAATCCAAGCGCCAAACTTCGTGACGACAGCTCTCATAAATTTCCCGGAACCAATTTAGCGCTAAAAAATGTGCCTCGAATTTGCCCTCTGTAAAACATGCCATCCCTCCACCCACCAAAAAAAAAAGGGGGCAGATCACAAAACACCAAAAGCGTGTTTTGGAAATATCCTAAAGGAGTCGCAAGGCCCTTTTTAACATCTTTATCCCATTTTTGGCAGAGTTTTACTCAAAAATCCGGAATTTGCAAAAGTTTCTGCCAAAAATAGATTTCCCCTATCCCTCCCATTAAAAATCGAAATTTCCTAAATCACAAATAATCTTTTATTTGTTCTAATATGTAGTCTCCCCATATGCAATTTCTACACAGTGAAGTAATTTGGAGCCGAGTTATGCTTTCAAAGGTGTCCCCCCCCCCAAAGGGGGGAACGGGGGTAATTTTGATAAATCCCGTTACCTTAGGTTTCGGATACATATAAACAATACAAGCGCCAAAATTCATGACCGCATCTCTCATATGTTTCTCAGGACAAATTTAGTGCTAAAAGGGGTGTCTCGGTTTTACCCCCTCGTAAACTCCAAAAAACCGCAAACCACAAAAAAAAAAAAAAAAACTGTGTTTTTGAGAATATCCTGAGGAAGTCGCATTGCCTTTTTTTCAACATATTTGTTCCATTTTTGGTAGAGTTCTACTCACAAATCAGGAATTTTCGAAAATTCCCGCCAAAAATCAATTTTTCCCCTCCTTTCCCTTAAAAATCGAAAATTCCTAAATCGCACATAATGTTTTATTTTTACTCATGTGTAGTCTCCCCATGTGCGATTTCTTTACTATAAAATGATTAGAAGCCGAGTTATGCTTACAAACGTATTTTTGTCTTTTGCCCCCCGAAGGGAGAACGCGGGGGAATATCGAAAAAGTTGATAGATATGATTTTAAGTTGGGTAAAGCCCTAAATTCCTGCCAAGCGCCGTTGTATTCCGTCGAGCCGTTCTCAAGTGATGCCCGAACAAACCTGTTTTTGTCCTTTGCCCCCCCCCCGGGGGGGGAACGCGGGGGAATTTTGGAAAAGTTGATAGATATAATTTTAAATTGGGTAAAGACCTAAATTCCTGCCAAGCGCCGTTGAATTCCGTCCAGCCGTTCTCAAGTGGTGCCTGGATAAAAATAGCGTTACAGACATGCGGACACCATGGCACACATACACACACAAACAAAATTTTCTGAAGTCATTTATGGCTTTCATGGTGTGTGAAACGTGGCGATATCGCAAAATATTTTGATTCTGACAAATTTACAGACAAAAGTCTGATTTTTATTAATATAGATTTTAATAAACTCTATTTTTTACAAAACGATATTACCCTCCAGGGGATTCGAACCCACTCTCTGTGGCATGCAAGCCTCACGTGCTACCAACTAAGCTACGAAGGTGTTGCCAGAACTTCCTTCTTTATGTTTTCTACGAGTTGTTTCCCCCACCTGCTCAAAAGTGGATTCGTTTAGGGGGATCCAGCCAATTACAAGACAGCACTGTGACATCATTCGTGTTTTATCCTATCCCGATGCGTTAGCTGAGAACGTAATACAGTGAATCTTGGTATAAAACCCTAGACATCACGAAATATCTTCACATTTTAGTCTCGCTGCATTCCTGTCGTTCATTTCGCTCTCTCTTCGCTACGTAATTATGGAAGACGGGCTCAACCTTTTGATCTACAAAAATGTATTTGCTTCTTCAGAAGAAATTTTTGAAAGACTAAAAAACGAAATTGTTTATTTATCCGAGGAGCAATGCCAACTATGTATTCGAAATAAACCTTATCTATTTTGCGGAAGATTGCTGCTTTTGGAGACCCTGATTATCTTATACTTTTTCAGGACTGACACTAATCAACCAGCCTTGGCCGCCTTTTCTTCTTGAAATAAAAAGTCTTATTGAGACTATGATGGGTGTCAATTTTAATTTCTTGTTGAGAAACCGGTACAGGGATGGAAATGCCTGTATTGGTCAACATAAGGATGATGAAGTCGACTTAGATGAAAACTACCCTATCTGTTTCCTAAGTTTTGGAGAAACACGTACTATGATTTTTAAAAGACCCATTTATCAAGATAAAAAAGTAGAGTTAAAGTCAAACTCTCTTTTGGTTATAAATCCTCCCACAAACAAATTTTGGAGCTATGGAATTCCAAAGGAAAAGAAACACACTAGTGTGCATGTTAATCTGACTTTCCGTATGATGAAAATACCTAGACACAACAAGCGGAAACATGGTCAAAAAGAAGAAAGCTGCAAGAAAATAAAAGAAGACCGAACTAAAGTAAATTTTCTTTCTTTTAAGAAAATATTTCCCCTTTAAATAAAGTATACACTTTCTTTTAATACTAAAAATTTTGATCATTTATTAATGTTTTTCTTTTTATTACCTTTTCTCAGGATAAGATGTTTACAGAAAATATGGAAGAAGAATGGACTGATTATTTGGATATGAAATACCTAGGTGTAAAAAATTTCCTTACGGTCAATCATTTTATCGGCAAAACTCGTGTGCACATCAGGAGATATGTTAAAGGCGAAAATGGCGAGTTACATGCAACGAAAGACGGAGTTTCCTTATCACCCAAAGTATGGTATTCTTTGTGAAGAAAAGTAAATGCTATTTTAAATGATACGTCATTGGGTAAGGTGTTTATTATAGACAGAGATTTATGCTTTTCAAAACAAATGAAGAATAATCAAAATTTTTGTTTTTCAAAGATTATTTCAAAGAAAAAAATTGAGCATGCAATTTTTATCTGAATACGTTGTGCTTAGCGGTGCTGAGTTAGGAAAGCTTTGAGACAACAAGTGTTTAATAACCGATCACATGAAACTTACACTTTATCCTATGGTATAGGAAAAGAACTCGATAATCCAAATTTACAGTTGAAACCCGTGAAAAACCCTGATGCATTTCTAGAACTTCTTGTTCCACTTAGCCAGTGTCTTGCTGCAGCTATTACAATAAAATTTACAGAACTTATAAATTGTTTTGGATGTCGAGATTCTTATGATGCCAATTTTATGCATGACTGTTTAAACGAAAAGTCAATCTGAAAATTGGTCAGAATAGTTTCACCAAGTATTGTTCTCGATAAATTGGGATGATGTAGCCAGAGATATAGTTCATAAAAATTTAAATATTGATTTCCAAGCAGTACTAGAAGAATTTTTCCCTTCTTTAGATGTAGAAAAAAAAATTGATGAAAAATGTATGTTGTTGAAGAAAATGAAGAACTTATTTTTAACGAATTGGTTCTTTAGTATGTAAGTTTTAATGTAAATAAATGTTGATTATTACAGAATTTTTTTGTGTGTGTATGACTTTTTTTTTTTTTATGTTTACTACATAGAAATTATCTAAGGTTTTGTGAATATATAAATAATGGGTTACACGTTTTGCTTGAATCATTATGAATATAAGTGTTCGGCAAGATCACAACTACTGCTGTAATGGAAGCAGTGTTGAACCAGACGCATCGGGATTCAGAACATCCGGCCAGTTTCGGTGGTGTCAGTGCTATACAGGGTGCTTTAAAGGGTCTCGTAAAAACCAAAGACATCAAGCAATGGCTTCAAATGAAAGATTCGTATACTTTACACAAGCCTTTGGGACACAGGTTCCAAAGAAATCGTGTCGTTGTAGGAGGCATCAACGAGCAGTTTCAGTCTGATTTAGTGGACATGCAATCCTTAGCTAATTATAACGATGGTTATAAATATTTACTTACTTGTATTGATATTTTATATATTTATCCTACAGACCTGATACGGCTCTGTATTTGGGCTGAAGAACTGGATAAACCAATATCCACCAAATTCACTTCCGTTTCTGAGCTCACCGTTGAGAAAGTGATGTCTGTCGTCATGAAGTTCCTCTAGTCGAAAAATAAAATTCAGCTGGATGAGGGTTTTTCGGCGGATGTAATGAATATTCACAGGCCCATCAGTGCTGGAGGTCGGAGAATTTCTAATATTTCCGTCGATCGCCTGCAGAAAAAATATATCCTGACCATTCCCGAGGGTGAAGAAGGGCTCTGTTGTACGAAGGCTATCGTGTTTTCCAAAGCCCATTTAGAAACGAATCACATAGCCATTAATTCATTAAAAGACTGCAACCGTCCAGCTCTTAGGAAACGTGCCCGAACTCTTCATGCTGCAGCTCAAGTTCCTCTAGGTCCTTGCACGCTTCGGGAAATCGTTCGAAGAGCATCTCAACATCGAGATTGCCGTATTGTGGTAGGGTAATCGCAATCGAGCAAATTTTATTTTTATTGAATATGCATATTTTAAAGTGTTTTTATTTTTTGCTATTTGCAAATTTTAATAATTTTTTATTTTTTATTTTCTAGGTTTCATACAAATGTGGGGATAGACCACTGTGGATCAATTCATGGCTTCACGATAAACATTAAGGTGTCGGGAAGTCATTGAAAGCGTTCTACGGTAGTGATTTTTACTGCAAACGTTGCGATGTGCCTATGGACATCGATGTGCCGAAGCATGTTACGTGTGCATGAGAAAAGAATGGCGACCGGGCCAACCTCAAAGATGCCAGGACTATGATCGTGACAATCGAGTGATTGCTTTGCAGCCCATAAAGCCCTAATAGAGAATAAAGAATTCTCACTCTGTGATCAGTTAAATGAATAGTCTTGGTTAAAAAAAATTTTCGTAATGTAAGTGTAAATGTTTGTATTCATGATTTTTTTTTTTTTTCCCAGATCCATCAGTGTCGAACGTGTTGCAAAGTAATTCGTAAAATATATTGTCCCAAGGACATGCACCTCTGCGGAACAGCCAAATGCCCTTCCTGCAATCGCTACATTGTATTGGCGGAGCACTAGTGCTACTTGCGTCAAGTGACCCCGAAGAATCCCAGTGAAAAATGGATCTTTTTTGATTTTGAAACGGATCAATCTTCGGGGACACACGAAGTTAATTTTGCTGTAGCGCAGTATACTGGTGGCCGGGAGGAGATGTTCAAAGGATACACAGCCTGCACAGATTTCTGTACATGGTTGTTTACCTCTCGACACAAGGCTATACAGCGATCGCCCATAATATGAAGGGGTAAGTAAATTTTTTTCTCTCTTTGGTTACGATTTTTTTTTTATCTTTATTCATTAATATTTTTTTCTATTTTCAGGTTTGACGGACAATTCATCAAAGAATGATTAATAAAACAAGGTACAACACCAGAAGTGATTTCGTGCGTGGCAAATTGATCTCCATTCATCTGAAATCCGTCGACGTTCGAATCATTGATTCTTTGAACTTCCTACAGATGGCCTTATCAATCAAAACTACCCAGTTATTTTGGCTTCTCCGAGTTAAAAAAAGGATATTTTCTCATCTCTTCAACAACCGGGAGAACCAAAACTATGTTGGACCCCTTCCTGATAACCAGTACTATAGTTCTGACACGATGTCAACCGCAGCTCGCAGTGCATTCCTGTCCTGGCATACAGAAGAAAAAAAAAAGGGGGGGGGGAATGTTTGATTTTCAAAAGGAAATGTGTTCTTATTGCAGGTAGGTACTTAAGAATTCTATATTTTATAAGAAAGAAAAAAAAAACAGAAAGTAAATATTTTTAAACTAATATATTTTTTCTCTTTCAATTTTCCAGTTCGTACAGTCGGTAACAAAAGTGTCCGAACACTAGCAAAAATTCCTATGTAAAAAAAGTACATTTCATACGGTTTTGTTAAATAAATCCTTGTCGAATCCTGTTCTTAGTCAGTGTAAGAACATGATTCAATAAGGATTTATTTAACAAAACCGTATGAAGTGTACCTTTTTTACATAAGAATTTTCGCTAGTGTTCGGACACTTTTGTTATCGACTGTAAGTGGATATTCTTCAGTGTTGCTGTCTCGAGTTTCGAACACAGTTTATGGAAATCGCAAACATGGATCCGTTTTGGTGGAGTATTTTTTTTTTCTTTTCTTTTAAAAATATCTTAATGAAAAGATTTAATTTATAAATATTTAACATTTTTTTAGGTACAGTCGGATGCAAAATTATTCGAGCACTAGCAATAACCCTTGCCAAAAAAAAGTACACTTAATACAGCTTTGTTAAATAAATCCTTGTCGAGTCATGTTCTTAATCAGTCTAAGAACATGATTCGACAAGGATTTACTTAGCAAAACAGTCTTAAGTGTACTTTTTAAATATAGGAATTATTGGCTAGTGCTCGAATAATTTTGCAGCCGACTGTATGTGATGATTGCATCTGTTTGCACGGCAACACACCGAAGCAACCACATACAACCGAATACGATTGCTATGGTACCCGTGCATGGTTACATCAACAAAATCAATTTCAGCCCTGATTCAATTCAATGGTTTAGATTTTGTAGCCTCAAAACAAGGGGTGCATATCCAGCACGCTCTCAATGGAACGGGCGAGCAAACCAACGGGTGGTTTGCTCGCAGAACAGAAGGTTTCAGGGAAATCGATCAATATTTCGGATTGGTTCACTGCAAAGTACTCCCGCCACGAGGGCTCTGTTTACCCGTTCTCCCATACCTATGCCAAAAGCAAAGAATCTCTAAACCGGAAAGAAAGGAAGGCTCCGTAGACGTAATGTAAAACGAATGACCCCCGCCTAAAAGAAAAATTTGTATTGCAGTGAAGTAAATTTACAGGGGTAACAGCTTCTGGCGGATTCTTGGCGATTTGGCGAAATTTGGCTAATTAAAGTAGCGATAAATCACTACTTGGGGGGTTCGTTGCGTACTTGGGGGTTCGTGAGTTGTCTGAGAATGAAAGGCCAAACGTACAAAAATTCAGTAATTTATTCACAGAAAGTTCCAGAAAAATACAGGTCTATAAACCAAGTATCAGCTTCAATTCAAGCAGTAACCACAGCTTAAACAACAGCTGTCAATAGCAAATCCACAGTACAAACTGTATAGCGATAACACTTGAAGCAAGTCTCTCTCAAAGAGGCTTAAGAGCAATGCAAGCACTAGCGAAGCTGGCTGAGATCTGAACTGAACTGACTGCCTTGGCGAGGAAGCGCTCCTTTTATGCTGTTCCATGGAACCCAGATTTTTCGAAAAAACTCTAGAAAGGGGTCAACCAATCAACTTACAGCTTCCATATTTGGTATATCCCATATAAGGATTTTCTCGCCAAGGTCGCCAAAAAAATCGCCAAGGTGGGAAAAAGTCGCCAAATTTGGCGCCAAATCCATTACTTGCATTACTGGGGCTTTTTAATGCGTTTTTAAGGGAAAATAAGGCTATTTCAACGCTAAAACGACTAGAAATGCACAAAATTAGCACTTTATCAACTTACTAAGCCTCTTTGAAAGAATTTATACAAAAATAAACACAATTATTTACAATTTCGTAACACTGCCCCCCTCCCAAGGACTGCACGTCCCGGGCAGTGCAACCCTTGGTCAAGAGGCGAAACTAAACAAATTTACACAATCTAAAACACAAAAACTAAGTTGCATATAACGATAAAATAGAAATACAAATCAAGTGAGAAATATTTACAAAATTCACAAATATGTTCAAATATTTATATACAACTATTTACAAAATTCTCAAATATGTACAAATATTTATATACAAATATTTACATTACGCATGCGCAAATTTTATCAGTATTTACATTTTTAATTTTAATATTACCGGTAATTGTGGTACTTGGCTAGCCTGTTATAGTGCACCACCTTCGGTTTTGATGAAGGTGTTTTAGTGATCCGCACCACTACATCATTCAGCCTTTTTAAGACTGCGTATGGTCCGTCCCAGTTGCACTGTAACTTGGGAGAGAGTCCTTTGCGTCGAACAGGATTCCACAACCAGACCTTCTCTCCTTCCTGAAACTCATGTTGCGTAGCCTTTAGATCGTACCTTGTCTTCATTTTCTCCGATGCAATGTGAATTCGCTCCCGAGCAAAGTTGTGAACGTCCTCAAATCGTGCCTGAAGATCTTGGATGTACTCCTCGGGCGATGAAGGCGCATCGGGTGGACAACCAAACAGGAGATAACAAGGGAGACGAAGTTCACGTCCAAACAGCATCTGGGCTGGAGTATAGCCGATGGTTTCATGGACAGCACTTCGATAAGCCAGCAGGAACAATGGCAACTTCAAGTCAAAATCTTGCTGGTTCCTTGATACTAGAAGGGAGAGGTTATTCAGAATGGTACGATTGAACCTCTCGACCATGCCGTCCGACTGGGGATGTAAGGGTGTTGTCCGGGTTTTGTCTATGCCGAGTAGTTGACACAGTCCTTTGAAAACATCAGAGGTAAAGTTCCTACCTTGGTCGGTATGAAGTTGTAGGGGCGTGCCGTACCTTGACACCCATTGCTGCACTAGGACTTCTGCGACTGTGCATGCCTCTTGATTGGGAATGGGATATGCCTCAGGCCACTTGGTGAAACAGTCCATCACGACGAGAATGTATTTATTTCCACTGGAGGTCCGTGGCAAAGGACCCAAGATGTCGATTGCAATCCGTTCAAATGGTGCTCCCATGTTATACCATTGCAGTCTTCCTCGACTTCGTTTCTGCGGGCCTTTACGTGCCGCACAAGCATCACAGGATTTACACCATTTTTCCACATCCTCCTTTGCCTTGCACCAGTAGAAGCTTTCCCGAACTTTCTGCAGAGTCTTCATTACCCCAAAATGGCCTCCCTTAGAGCTACTATGCAGTTGTTCTAAAACAGCTGGAATTTTTGATCTTGGTAATAAAATCTGCCATCTGAAGCTTTTCCCATCATCAGATTCCCACTTTCTGTATAATACGCCGTTTCTGATATGAAGAGAGTCCCAAAGTGCCCAATAACTTTTCGTAATGGGACTAAATCTGGAAATGTCCTGCCAGATAGGTCTGCTGCTGGTCGTCTCCTTCAGCCGTAATATTGGCTTTATGTCAGGATCTTCCAACTGGGATTTTCTAAGTTCTTCGTCACTCCATGGATCGGGATCTTGATCTGATGGTGTTGAGACAGTAACTTGGCAGGCACCCGGATTTATCGGCAGGTATTTCTGTTCGGCTCTAGAGCAGTACTTGCAGCTTTCCGAGCAGGGCTTCCGTGACAAGGCATCTGCATTACCATGTAGAGTCCCTTTACGATGACGTATCTCGAAGTCATATTCCTGCAGGCGTTGTATCCACCTGGCAATCTGTCCTTCCGGGTTCTTGAACTGGAGCAACCACGTTAAAGATGCATGGTCAGTCCGGAGCAGGAATCTTCTGCCATATAGGTAATGATGGAAATGTTCTATGGCTTTTACGATGGCGAGTAGCTCTTTCCTGGTGGTACAGTAATTTCGCTCCGGTTTAGACAGGCATTTACTCCAACAGGCAATGACATGTTCTTGACCATCAATTTACTGCGACAGAACAGCACCAACACTCTCATGGCTGGCATCTGTATCAAGTATAAACTGTCTGTCGGGCTGTGGATACGTCAAGATAGGCGATGATGTTAAGGCCTCTTTAAGTCGCTTGAACGCTTTTTCACATTCATCTGTCCACAGGAACTTCTGTTTGGTTTCCGTCAGCTTGTGGAGTGGTCTGGCAATATTTGAGAAACCCTTGACAAACTTCCTGTAGTAAGTGCATAACCCCAGGAAGCTTCGTAGTTGGTGTATATTTTCAGGGCGACTCCAGTTCTCGACTGCAGAGATCTTCTCAGGATCAGTTCTCACACCTTCGGCAGAGATGATATGGCCGAGGTAGCTCACTTCACGACGGAACAAGTTACACTTGCCTGGATTCAATTTGAGGTTAGCCATTCTGAGTTTCTCCAGCACCTTTCGGATGTTTCGTAGATGGTCTTCAAAGGTGCGCCCCACAATGATAATATCATCCAAATACACCAGACAGGCTTCATAGGAAAGTCCTTTTAACACTGTCTCCATCAGGCGTTCGAAGGTGGCAGGAGCATTACATAATCCAAACGGCATAACTTTAAATTGCCACAGTCCTTGTCCCGTGGTGAATGCAGTCTTCTCACGATCATCAGGATGTACTTCTACTTGCCAGTAACCGCTCTTCAGATCCAACGTCGAGAACCATTTATTGCCAGCAAGTGTGTCTAATGTGTCGTCAATTCTCGGAAGAGGGTAACTGTCCTTCTTCGTGATGTCATTCAAACGACGATAATCCACACAGAATCTTGTTGAACCATCCTTTTTCCGCACCAGTACTATGGGAGAGGCCCAAGGACTCGTTGATGGCTCGATGACATCATTGTGCTGCATTTCACTTAGAAGTTCAGTGTCCGCTTCCTGTTTAGCAAAGGGAAGTCTTCTTGGATGTTGTTTGATTGGAGAATGATTTCCTGTATCAATTCTGTGCTGAGTGATGTTCGTTCTCCCGACGTCTTCAGGTCTTCGAGAAAAAAGGTCTTTAAATTCTTGGAGTAGCTTCTCCGCAGCACATCTCTGTTCCTTTCCTAACTCTGCATTCTTGAGTAATTCCGTTATTAATTGTTCAGAAGACTTGGATTCAGTTGATTGCGTGGGGCGGTTGATGCATGTTACAGGAGTGCAGGCTGCTAACACCTCATCCTTCTTCACTGTTCGGACCTTATCGCTGATGTTTGCGACTCTCACAGGAATAGTACTCTTTGAGAGATCAACTAGAGATGAAGCTACCAGAACTCCTCTTGGGCTATTGTCTGTATTCGGGTATTCAATCAGTCCATAGCGGAAGTATTGCTTTGTAGGTGGTGTTCCTGAAACTATTGTCTCTGTGTGTGGAGGGATGGAAATTTCAGACTTGGCTGTTATCTGGCAAATTGTCTGAATGTCTTGATTTTCAGTGTTGAACACAGCGATGTCTTCCGAACTCGAATGCAGTTCATTATTCTTGAAGTCCAATTGAAAGTTAAATTTTCTTAGGAAATCAATTCCAATGATTACAGGATCTCTTATATCTGCCACATATGCCATATGATGGTAACTGGCATTCCCAAAAGTGATAGTCAAGTTCATTTTCCCATATATTTTGATTTCGTCTCCGGTCACAGTCTGGAGTTTAACGCATGGCAGAGTCCAGATGCTCTTCTCTTTTAGATCTTGAGCCAAATCCGTTCTAATGATGGTCACATTGGCTCCCGTGTCCAGAATCATCCGGCAGGTGGCGTTGTTGACTTGGCCATAGACGTAAAGTCCATTATCGCCGCCACTCATCGATGAAACATGAAATACTGTAAATTGGGGCTCTTTAATTTCAGGCAACCTCCGCCCCGCGAGATGGCCTCCTCCTAGTTTCCCTGCAGTGATGGTGAAGCCGGGTGATTTCCTATAGTTGGTCGTACAGGGCAGTTCCTCTTCACGTGACCATCCCCTCCACAGCCCCAGCACTTTATCTTCCGGTCCTTTATTTCCTTTTTATTCTCCAGGCTGCGCAATCTCTTTAAGATCTCTTCGATACTTCTCTTCATTTCATTTTCACCTGCAGGGGTATCGTTTAATGAGACTGCTCTTATGGTATGGCGGTCTTTACGGGAGGCTTGTTGGGCTGCCTCTATCCTAAGTGCATAGCCTAAAGCTGATTCTACGTCTCTGATGTTGGAGAGTCTTAACGCTTTTTGAATTTCTGGATCACGAACAGCATCAATAAAGTACTGAAGAGCTAAGTCGTTCCGAGTGTCAGCATGACAGTCTGAGAATGCTAGATGTGACAATCTCTGAATGTCCGCTGCCAGCTCTTGCAAACTTTCGCCCGTTTTCTGGTAACGGGATTTTAGCTGGAGGCGACTATAGTCCTTAGAACACTTCTTTCCGAAGCGTAGCTCCAGTGCTCTAGTCAGGGCCTCGAAGTCGTTCCTTTCTTCTTTAGAAACATTTCTCAGTATCTCGGCTGCATCTCCCCGTAATGCTGCTGCTAAGTAGACTGACTTGGCGGTAGAGTCCCAGCCGTTAGCTTCAGCTACGATGGAAAACTGGGTCTTATATACATGCCAGGAGGAACTGCCGTCGTAGGTAGATAGCTTAATAGATTCCTGATTCTGGCTTCTTTTATCTCTCTTTTCCGTTTCCTGAGGCAAGGAGATCAACTTCTCTTCTACTTTTCTCTCAAGATGTTCCTCTACTTTCTTCATGACTTTCTTCTCGAAGTTCTCTTCTATCTTCATAAATCTCTCTTCAAAATTCCTTTCTACTTTCATAACATTTTCTTCTATCTTCATAGCTTTCTCTTCAAAACTCTCTTCAATTTTCAAAACTTTCTCTTCAAAATTTTCTTCTATCTTTATAACTTTCTCTTCTATTCCATCCATTCTATTTTCCATCACCGTTAATTTACCCTCGATCGATTCTTTCACCGTTGAAAGCTCTCTCTTCATCTCATCTTGATTAGATTTAATTTCTTCCTGAACTTTCACCCAAACTGCTTTTCATATGCTTCATTTCTTCAGTCAAACCGTCTTTCAATTCTCTTTGCGATGTTTCCATTTTCTCTTGTGCTACTTTCATTTCTTCAGTCAAACCGTCTTTCAATTCTCTTTGCGATGTTTCCATCTTCTCTTGTGCTACTTTCATTTCTTCAGTCAAACCGTCTTTCAACTCTCTTTGCGATGTTTCCATTTTCTCTTTCAATCCGGTTTCCATCTTTTCCTGTCCGACTTTCATTTCATTCATCTGGGTAGCTAAGGTTTCTAGAAGTTTTTTTCATCTCTTGCTCCATAGCCCTCGTTATCACCATTCACAGACAATCCCACTTCTGACACCAGAAATGTTGCGTACTTGGGGGTTCGTGAGTTGTCTGAGAATGAAAGGCCAAACGTACAAAAATTCAGTAATTTATTCACAGAAAGTTCCAGAAAAATACAGGTCTATAAACCAAGTATCAGCTTCAATTCAAGCAGTAACCACAGCTTAAACAACAGCTGTCAATAGCAAATCCACAGTACAAACTGTATAGCGATAACACTTGAAGCAAGTCTCTCTCAAAGAGGCTTAAGAGCAATGCAAGCACTAGCGAAGCTGGCTGAGATCTGAACTGAACTGACTGCCTTGGCGAGGAAGCGCTCCTTTTATGCTGTTCCATGGAACCCAGATTTTTCGAGAAAACTCTAGAAAGGGGTCAACCAATCAACTTACAGCTTCCATATTTGGTATATCCCATATAAGGATTTTCTCGCCAAGGTCGCCAAAAAAATCGCCAAGGTGGGAAAAAGTCGCCAAATTTGGCGCCAAATCCATTACTTGCATTACTGGGGCTTTTTAATGCGTTTTTAAGGGAAAATAAGGCTATTTCAACGCTAAAACGACTAGAAATGCACAAAATTAGCACTTTATCAACTTACTAAGCCTCTTTGAAAGAATTTATACAAAAATAAACACAATTATTTACAATTTCGTAACAGTATATTGTTTATAATGCCATGATTCACGATTAAATGCTCTTTACGATATGAGACGAAGATTTAATTTTCAAAATCTTTTACACTAAAACAAAAAAAGGACTGCTTTTTAATTTAATAACAATAAATAAAAAGAACCATCGAATAATATTTTAAACAATAATATTATTTTCAAATTATATTTATTTGAACAAAATAATTAAATAAAAAACTTTTATAACACTCTGTAACTCTCAGGGATGAGATTAGCAAACATAGAAGAAAGCTGAAAATGTACGCAAAGGCAAGACAGTGAAATGAAGTACTAGAATTTTGATGACAAAACCTATTATATTAGAGTAATACATATTTATTTTAATCTTCATTGTATAAAAAATGAACAAATACACATCAGAAAGAGAAAAAGTTGAAAAAACTAAAAAGAATCTGAAAAGCTAAATGTACAAAAAAAGCTGAAAATTTTGGAATATAGATCCCCCCCCTCCCCTTACTTAGATCTTATCATTGCATTTTAAGAACCTTGTTAATATTTGTTTTTAAAAGAAATGCAGGATGTCTAATTCTAGCACATATGCATAAAAAATTTTTAAAATATTTTACAAAATGTACATATATAAAACAAGGAGAAAATATTTAAAGCAATCACTTATTTAAATTTTAAACATTTTGCATAATGAGATAATTTTATATTTGATTATCAATTATAATGGAAAGTATAGATATTTATTTCACAAAATAAATTTTAAAAAGGGCTACATTTCCTAATAATAACTCCAAAATTGATTTAATATCACTTTCAAGTTTTATTTACTTAATAAAAAATGTCATAATAGCACTAAAACATCTTAAAACTCTTTTGAAAATAGTTTAGTTTTCATTTTTCTTCTGCATTGTGTTACTAGATTTTATGAAATTTGTCAGTATTTATCTTATATTTTGTTATTCAAAAAAGTGAGCGAGAGAGAGAAATGCATATATATAGCACATGCACAGAATTTTATAAGAACTTTCCATAAAATGAACAACAACAGCTAGGTTTAAAAAGTTAAAAATAATTACAAGATAAAAAGATCTTTTTATATACCATGTTTTTAAATTTTCTGTTCAATCATATAAACGCTACTGAAGGCAGCGGGAACCCGGAGCAACTGGATAAATTTTTAAAAAAATTCATTGCTCTCGTGTTTTGAGCTATTATAAAAGTTTCAAATGTCTAGCTAGTCGGGAAGTTAGTGAAAAATCGATTGCAAGCTTTGTACTGGTAACGCTGCCGAAGGCAGCAGGAACCCGAAACATTTGATTAAAAATATTTTAAAAATGCATTTTCACCGTATTCTGAACTATTCTGAAAGTTTCAAATGTCTAGCTAGTCAGGAAGTTTGTTAAATAAATTTCCGTTCGAATCATATAAACGCTGCCGAAGGCAGTAGGGACCTGAAACAGTTGACTAAAAGTATAAAAAAAAAAATGTATTGTCACTGTATTCTGAGCTATCCTGAAGGTTTCAAATGTCTAGCTAGTCGAGAAGTTAGTGAAAAATCGATTACAAGCTCTGTACTGGTAACGCTGCCGAAGGCAGCAGGAACCTGGAGTAGTTGGTTAAAAATATTTAAAAAATGCATTTTCACCGTGTTCTGAAATATTCTGAAAGTTTCCAATGTCTAGCTAGTCGGGAAGTTAGTTAAATAAATTTCCTGTTGAATCATATAAACGCTGCCGAAGGCAGTGGGGACCTGAAACAGTTGACTAAAAGTATTAAAAAAATGTATTGTCACCGTGTTTTGAGCTATCCTGAAAGTTTCAAATGTCTAGCTAGTTGGAAAGTTAGGAAAAAATCGATTGCAATCCTTTTACTGATAACGCTGCCGAAAGCAGCGGGAACCCGAAACAGTTGGCTATAGGTATTAAAAATATGCATTTTAACCTTATTCTGAACTATTCTGAAAGTTTCAAATGTCTAGCTAGTCGGGAAGTTAGTTAAATAAATTTTCTGCCGAATTATATAAACGCTGCCGAAGGCAGCGGAACCTGAAGAAGTTGACTAAAATTATTAGAAAAATGTATTGTCACCGTGTTGTGAGCTGTCCTGAAAACTTCAAATATCTAGCTAGTCGGGAAGTTAGTTAAAAATCGATTGCAAGATTTTTCCCTGACAAACACACAAACAAACAAACAAACAAACAAGAATCGAAGTTAATAAAAACATGGTAATAAAACTAGAAGAATTAATCATCTCTAGAAAAAAGCAATTTTATAAAAATACAGAAAATGACCACTACTTTTTAAAAAACATAGGCTAAAATTATACTCACCATTACTAAAAATGTGGATATCCATATTAGCTGAATACTGAAATAACAGATGCTACGGATGGTTACATTTGTTTATAAACAGCCAAACCGAAGCATCTAAAATTCAGGGAATGATGAAAGAGTAATCCAAGAATTCATAAAAAATAAGTAGAATTATGTTATAAATAAAATAATCGGGCCGAACTTGAACTGATAATGAGCGTTGATTTCATATCTTTACCGGTAACACAACACGAACAAACCCACGTCATAGATCACAGAGCATTTTAGAAATGAATGTAGTATATTACCTTGAAATTTACACATTGATGACTGATCAATTACTATTTATCTTGCTTTAAAATAAAACACAAAAAATAATCTTTCTGACTGAACGTTGAAATTACAACATAACGAAGTAGCTTATGTCTATTTTGAAAATGGCGCGCGAGATATAAACCACAGCCAAGCTTGCCAAAGATTATTTGCTAGCCAGCTGCTTATTTTACTGGAGCGGTTTGAGCAACCCTATTTGGCAGCTGTAAAAATTGTTTTGCCTTCAAGTTAGTTTCCTTGCAATACAAAGTTTTTCTTTTTGAAAATATTCGTCCAACAGATGGCGATAGTTACGACTTTTAAAGCCTTCCGTTCTTTATTATTAGAGATTCTTTGGCCAAAAGAAGCTGACGTTTCCTCTATGCCAGACTTGTGCTGAAATCTTGCAGCAAAGTCCTTGCTCCCATACCAATGATGATCGTGCTATCGTCGGTACATGGGTGAGGAGCTGAAGCTGACGAAGAAGAAAGGGTATCCAGTCATACAAGTAAGTACTAAACATAATCTCGTTGCTTTCTAAATGTATGACTTTATTTGAATGTTCATCTAATAGTCTTTTATTATTTTTATTTCAGATCTACGAGGTCTACCATTTCGAGCAAACATCAGACTCTCTGTTTAAATCTTTTATCGATTGTTTTTTGAAGATCAAGCAGGGGAACAGTGGTTGGCCTTCAGACTGTGTGACCGAGGAACAGAAAGCTCACTGTAATCGCCAGTACGAGGAATGCGAAAGTGTTAAATTAGGCCCGTCATGCATAAGCAAAAACCATGGGCGCAGACAAGTAGCCAAATTAGCGCTGAATAGTTTTTGGAGACGATAAGTATATTTAAAAATATTTCATTTTATTTACAGATATTTTTTATACATTTTTATTATTTCATTTGTTTTTCATTACAGATGGGGAATGAACATTAGGAACGGCTGATGTTTGTCAACACCACAGATTATCATACAGATAGGACAGTGAAGCTAAAACGCGAACCGGAAATATAGTAGCACCACTAGTGTCAACAGAGGGGAACTACAAGTGTTAAGTCTACATGAATAACATCTTTGATCGAAAATTGTTTTTCTATTTCGCGAGTAGTTAGTAGCAGGTTAGTATGGGAAATTTTCTTTTTCTTCACTTTGAATTCACAAAATTATCCTCAAAACATTCACAGCTATTTTTCTAAGAAATAAAAATTAATTTTTATAATGTTTAAAAATATGCTTTGTCAAACATATCCATATTCAAGTCCAAATTAAAATTACAAACTGTAATTCTGAAATAGCAGTATGAAATCATTAAATATTTAACGTTGCTTGTTTTAAATAATACAAAATGCTTTAAAATGAAAAAATGTTTTTATTTTATGTATATTCAAAGTTTATTTTCTTAATATTTAGCACTTGCTTCTTAAAATAAATTGCTTTTAACAATCAACTTAGTAAACAATAATAAAGTTGCCAAATGAAAACATATGTGCAGTTTTCTTTGCTTCACTGTTTCTACTACTTTTAAATTCACAAAATCATAACATTACAGCAATTTTCTAAGAAATAAAACTAATTTTTATTATGTTTGAAAATAAATTTCGCCAAACACATTCATGTTCAAGTATACAAATTAATATAACAAACTGTAATGCTGAAATAACAGTATGGAATAAAATCTTAAATATTTAACATTGTTTGGTTTAAATAATGCAAAATGCTTTAAAATGAAAAAAAATATTTCTGGTTTATATATATTTTCGAATTTTATTTGCTTAATATTTAGTACTTGCTTCTTAAAATAGATTGCTTTCGACAATCAATTTCGTAAACAATAACAGAGTTGCCAAATGTAAACATCGATACAATGGTTAGTTGGTTGGAAGTTGGGTTTAACGTTACACTAATATTACAATGAACATAGATACAATAAAAATAAGATGAGCGATTGCGTAAACCGGAAATCTCGAGAAACTTACAGCCGTTGACAATAGGGTCGTTGCAGTCAAATTTTGGTTACCGAAGAATATACGGGAGTGTCCTATCTGTATGATAATCTGTGGTCAACACTGTCCCAAATTTCAACAAAATGGTGGCTGATCCTACTAAAAACGTAAGTACTTTTTTTGTACTTTTATACATCGATAATTTTATTTTATTCAATTTCATGTTTTAATTTTAATCTCGCATGAACGTGTACTATGAAGTTATTTTCATTGTAAAGATTATACTAGTTTTAAAATATCATTTATAATTCTAGCATGAACATCATTAAAGCTATGATTATTCTACGTTTAAAACTTCGTAAATTATTTAAGATTTACAATTTTCTTAACGTAGCAGAATAGAGCAAAATTTCACATAAACGTGTATTATGAGGATTATTTTTATCTTACAAATGTTGGATAAATATTTAAATTTCATTTGTGATACTGGCAAGAACTTTACTAACTGTGTATAGTCTGTTTTGAAAAGTTTGTAAGTTATTCGAAATTTGCGATTTGCTTAACACCATGGAGTTGCACGAAAACAAAATAAGAAACTGACTTAAAAAAATTAAACATAAAATTAAGATAAGGTAAATGTATCTAAGCGCAGTTAGGGTAGCCAAATAGGTAAGGTATTTCATATCATTTTACGACCGTATCTTCATTTATGTTAAAATGAATATAATATGCGCTCTAGTAGAAATTTGTGAGAACAAGAGTATGACGGAGAACTTAGTAGACGAACTAGTTTTTAATATTACTGTAATATAATACTGCGCCACATATAAAAGTTGTCTACAAAGCGAAATCATTCGATTGCTTTTATCTTAATATTAATTGAAAAACAGTCTAATGCTAAAGAATAATGAATAACTTTTTAAAAAATTATCCGTTTTGGAGTTCTAAAAGCTGCAATTTTTAAATTACAGCGTACTTATTTCCCATACATAATCCATTAAATTTGTAAACAATTGTTGGTTCATTCTTGAGAATCATTCACATAAGACCATACAGCATTGCTGCAAAACGGAAGAAATATTTAATTTAATTTAATTTGTAATATGTTATTTTGACATTTTCATCTTAAAAGGAATTTTTAATTATGTTACAAAGCACAAAATGTGATATAAAAAAAAAGTAGTGATTCAATTCTTTTGAAAATTCATTTAAATTTAATGACCAGCGAAGCGGGCATAGCCTGCTATGTTTGTAATATATGCACAAAATTTAAACAAAAAAAAAAAAATAATAATAATAATAGGCTGGTTTAAAAATATTTGATTTCCATCTTCCGTCCCCCCCCTTGCCCCCTTCAACTATATATTATTTACTATAATTTTAATAAATATTTCAAGAAAGTTATATTTATACAAAGTTCCAGAGAAATAGTTAACATGGTGATACAAAAACAACCATTTCGCGCCAACCCCCCGCCCCCACCCTCCAAGATATGTGTAACACTTTTTATAATTTTTCTTAAGCAGTATTTACACAAAGTTTTATTTCAATCTATAATGGAATGGTTTTAAAAAAAATCCTTTTTGCATCGAAAGAACCTCCTTGCCTTCGTAAGCTATATAACACTTTTTGTGATTTTCGTAAAAAATAAGTGATAATTATTCAAAATGTCGTTAAAATCGGTGACAAGGTGATAGAAAAAAAAAAAATATTTCCTTCTGCCCCCTTCCTTCATTATTATTTCCTTCAGCCCCCGAAGTATGTGTAAAACAGTATTTTTGTCATAAACAACAAGTGACAATTAGGTTCATTAAAATCAGTAAGAAGGTGATATAAAAACAATTATTCTCTTTCAATCTGCTACTAGCTCCCCTTCCCCGGGGTACTATATACTAAATGAAAGTCGTGCCAATTTAATTGATTGAAATTTCTAAAAATGTATTATGAAAAATCATTGTTTAAATTCATTATTTAATGTTTATTGCTTTTGCGATTTGAAAATTGCAAAAATGCCCTTTTTTTCAAAGTGCCCTTTTTTCCGGAATCCATTTTGCACAGTTATTTTTTTTCTGTACTATTCTTCTTCTGCTTTCCTTTTAGGTTGATTTCTTTAGAAATCGACCTATTGCAATCACTTCGTTTATCTATCTATCTATCTATTATATATATATATATATACTCGTATATATATATATAATGAAAATTTTGTCATCACGATAACTCCTGAAATAAATACTCAAAATCGAACAGTGAACTGATCTTATAAATATCTTGGATGAGTTCGTTAACCAAGTTGCTCCGACTTTTTGTTTTCAAGTGGCAGCCACTTGAAAATTTCAAACCGACATTGTAAAAAGCATATTTAAAGCAAGATTTGCTTGAAATTTGTGGAAAATAAAGGTCACATAAGGGTCTCAATAAAGTTTATTAATGAAGTTTATCCGCCATTTTTAACAAAGTGGCAGATATTTTAAGTTAAGTGGGACCACTTGAAATCACGCTACCACTTGAAAATTTAAAATCACTATAACTTCCGAAATAATACTCCAAATCGAACCAAATTTAGACAGTGTCTTAACTTATCTAATAAATATCTTAAGTGAGTTTATTAACCAAGTTGCTCCGCCATTTTGTTTTCAAGTGGACACACTTGAAATTTTCAAATTCAAATTGTAAAAAGCGTATTCCGAATTTGTTTGAAATTTGATGTAAATATAAACCACATAAGTGTCTCAATGAAGTTTATTAATGAAATTTATCCGTCATTTTTAATAAAGTGGTAGATATCTTAAGTTAAGCAGGGCCACTTGAAATCACGCTACCACTTGAAAACTTAAATTCACAATAACTTCTGAAATAATACTCCAAATCGAACCAAATTTAGACAGTGTCTTAACTTATCTTATAAATATCTTAGATGAGTTTGTTAACCAAGTTGTTAACCATTTTGTTTTCAAGTGGAGACCACTTGAAAATTTCAAATTTAAATTGTAAAAAGCGTATTCCGAAATAGTTTGAATTTTGATGTAAATATAAATCACATAAGGATCTCAATGATGTTTATTAGTAAACTATATCCGCCATTTTTAATAAAGTGGCAGATATCTTAAGTTAAGCGGGACCACTTGAAATCAGGCTCCCACTTGAAAATTTAAAATCACGATAACTTTTGAAATAATACTCCAAATCGAACCAAATTTAGATAGTGATATTGTCATATAATTATCTTGAATGTTTTCACTGGGCAACTTGTCCCGACATCTTGTTTCTAAGTTCCAGCCACTTGAAATCACACTGCAACTTGAAAATATGCCATCACGATAACTTTTAAAATACTAAACTGATTCAAATAAAAGTTGGATAGTGAACTTATGGTTCAAATATCTAGGATAAGTTTACTTGGTGACTTGATCTGCAATTTTATTTCCAAGTGGCGGCCACTTGAAAATTTGTCATCATGGTAACTTTAGTAATACAGAATCAATTCGCATCAAATTTGGGTAGTGGATTTACCATTCAAATATCTCAGATAAGTTCGCTGGGCATCTCACTCCGCTTTTTTTTACAAGTGGTGCCACCTGAAAATTTCTTATAACGATAATTTTTGAAATACTGATTTAATTTAAACTAGAACTGGACAATGAACTTATCATACAAATATACTGGATGATTTCGCTGGGCAAGTTGTTTTGCCATTTTGTTTCCAAGTTGCAACAACTTAGACTGCTACTTGAAAATTTGCCATAAAATTAACTTTTGAAACACGGCACTGATTTAAACCACAGTTGGACAGTGAACCTATGCTTCAAATATCTTGGATGTGTTTGCTGGGCAACTTGTTCCACTGTATTGTTTCCAACTGGCGACCACTTGAAAATTTGTTATCACGGTAACTTTAGAAATACTTAATCAATTCAAATCAAAGTTGAAAAATGGATTTATCATTCAAACAACAAAAATCTAGAATATTCACGTAACTCGTGAACCAATCACGTTATTGCGTCCATCTTTGGTATATCGATAATAAGTATTTTCTCGCCAAAAGTCGCCAAATTTGGCTCCAAATCCATTGCCTG
Organism: Salticus scenicus; assembly: GCA_963930645.1. Lineage (NCBI taxonomy): Eukaryota > Metazoa > Arthropoda > Arachnida > Araneae > Salticidae > Salticus > Salticus scenicus. The sequence goes on along the minus strand of OZ005652.1, from coordinate 337,275,338 downwards.
CCTTATTGGATATCTTTAATGCGTTTTTAAGGAAAAATTAGGCTATTTTAATGCTAAAACAAACTAGAAATTCAGAAAACTGACATTTTATCAACTTACATAGCCTCTTTGAAAGAATGTCTATAAAAAAAACTTATTTTCAAATTTGCAGCGATATCTTAGATGAGGAACTTTCTCTGTCATTTTGATCGAAGTGCCAGCCACTTAATTTTTCAACACGATGACTTTTGAGATTTTGAATTAATTCGAACTATATGTGTACAATAGACTTATCTCACAAATACATTTCATATATTTGTCAACTTAACCCACCATTTTGTTTCCAAGCGCCGGCCACTTGAAAATTTTAAATTCACATAAAAAGATATTTATGAACCGATTTGCTTAAAACTCCATGTGTGCATAGCCTACACGAATATTTCTACCAAGTGCATTAATAATTTGTAACCGCCATTTTTAATTAAAATGTCAGCTACTTGATAAGGGAAAAGAAATCAACCTACCCTTCCGAATATGCCGGAAGGACTTGTTTATATTTCAGACAGAAATATTTAATATGAGTTTGAGTTTGAATTTGAATTGCTTTTTCACGCTCAATTCGTGGGAAAAAACGAATTTCGCTCAACTCAAGTTCATAATTTAAAAAACGAGCGAAGTTCAACTCAAAACTCAAAATTTTTGAGCTACACTCACGAACGCGTTCAAATGAACGCGTTCGTACACAACACTGGTTTTTTCCCTTGGTTTTAAATTTCCGGGTTTTTTGCATCTCTATGGGCAGCTTCGTCTGATGTGTCCGTCTCTTCCACAGCCCCAACATTTAGTCACTGGATTCTTCGCTTCTTTCTTACTCTCAAAAGTGCGTAGTCTCCTACTAAGATCTGCCATAATTTTCTTAATCTCTTTAAGGTTATCTTGAAAGTCATTCACTTTGACTGCTGAGCTGCTCTGGCGGTCTTTACAGGAGGCTTGTTGGGCTACCTCTATCTCCCTACCTCTAAAGCTGATTCCACATCCTTGACGTAAGAGAGTCTGAGTGCTTTTTGAATTTCTGGATCGCCCTCAGTATCGATGAAGTATTCAAGGGCCAAATCATTGCGTGTTTCAGTATGACAGTCCGAGAAAGTCAAATATGTGATGGCCTCTGGATATTTGATGCCAATTCCTTTAAGCTTTCCCTTCGTCTCTGATGACGGTACCTTAACTGGAGTCGACTATATTCTTTGGACCATTTTGCTCCAAAACGCAGCTCCAGTGCTCTGGTAAAAGCCTTGAAGTCATTTCACTGTACCTTCGAAAGGCTCTTCAGGATATATGCGGCTTCGCTCCGTAACGATGCTAAATTCCTGATTCTGTATTCTTTTAGCTCTCTTTTCGTCTCCCTCGGTACTTTGGGAGATTGCGATGTTAATACAACATCGCTGGGACTTAGTGTGCTATATGGGGTTAACTTTTCGTCCATTTTTCTCTAGATCTTCTTTCATTCTCTTCAATTTACTTTCTATCTCTGAAAACCTTCCTTTCAGCTCTTGATCAACATTTTCTTTAACTTTCTCCTTAAAACTCTGTTCTATCTTCATAACTTTCTGATAGATATTTTTAATCATTTATTTTGTGAAACATCTCAACTTATATGATTATGTAACTGTATGAAAAACGGTAACCGAAACCGGCAGTTGTTAAGATGTAGTCAGTTTGTTGACATGTGCACGTTATGATTCAAGATAAGTTTTTACCTTTTATTTTATGCTTAAATATGTTTGTCTGCTCCAAGCCAGGACATCTACAAAAAGATTGTTGGTTTGCAAAGAATAATAAAAGGAGAAACCCTGGAAAACCAAACACAGGTATGAGGAATTCAAATTACAAAAATGAACATGCAAGAATTTCAAGAGAGAGATCAACATCAGGGAAAGAATCAGCTTTAACAACTAATGAAGCATTGATTATTAAAGAAGACATGAGTGAATGGCATCTGGACTCTGCTTGCACATCACACATGACTCCTAATGAAACCTGGATGGAAAACATTAAAGAAGAAAACAAAATCATTAGTGTGGCTGAAGAAGGCAGAAATATTGAATCAACATACAGAGGTGAAATAAGAGCCACTACAGCTGAAGGAGACATGAACAGTATCAGGTTAAAGAATGTTTTATGCGTCCCAAAGCTGAGGTGTAATTTGATGTCTGTACCAAGCATTGTGAAAAATGGAAATGAAGTTGTGCTCAACAAGCAAGGAGCTTACATTTATGATGAAGATGGAGAATTGATATGTGAAGGGAAATTGAAAGAAAACATGTTCATTGTGAAATTAATGGCCCAGAAGGTTGAAGAAGATGATGAAGCGTGTTTCAAAATTAAAGAAAACTCGTATGAATTATGGCACAAGCGACTTGGCCATGTTAATCCAGAATATTTGAAAATGATGTTGACAAAGAATATGGTTCGAGGACTAGGAAAATTGGAAGGTGAAATAAAAATCTGTGATTCATGTATAAGAGGGAAGATGACAAGTTGTTCGTATGAAAACACCTTCTCTGAAACATCAAAAGAACCACTTGAAGCTTTACATGTGGATTTATGTGGCCCATTCAGAATAGCCTCTATGAATGATAAGAGGTACATGATAACGGTTGTTGAGCAATTTTCAAGAAGGTATTTTGTTGAGTTTTTGAAAACCAAAAATGAAGCAAGTAGAGCTTTGCAAAACCTTATAAGAAGGAGAGAAAATGAACTTAATGCTAAGGTTAAAAGAATCCGATCTGATAATGGCCTGGAGTTTATTAATGAAGAACTTAATCAATATTTTAACCAGAAAGGTATAAAGCATGAAAAAACAACATACTACTCCCCGAAGAGTAATGGAGCTGCAGAGAGGGCAAACAGAACTTTACTTGATAAAGCAAGAACTCTTCTGATAGATAGTAATCTACCATTGTACTTTTGGGCCGAAGCAGTTGCAACTGCAGAATACATGCACAATATAACTCCTACTAAGAGTCGCAAAGACAAAACACCAATGGAACTTTGGAGTAATAAAAAGCCTTCTGTTCGACATCTCAAGCCATTTGGATGTACAGCATATTACAAAATTCATAACAACAAAAGACATAAGTTAGAAGCTAAGGCCAAAAAGGGTGTGTTCATTGGATACTCAAGAGAGAGGAAGGCATATAGAATATTTGACATAGAAGAGAGAAAAGTATACGAAACATCTGATGTAATATTTGATGAACTAACAAATGGATATGTTGCAGACGAATCCCCGAATAAACAAATGAATTATATGGAAATACATTATTGCATAGGTGATAAAGAAGATTCTAAGAAGGATGATTTACCAATTGAAGTATCAGATCCAGAGGAACAAATGGACACATCAGTAAATAGTGATGAACAAATTATGAGCAACTCAGATGAAGAAAATGAAGAAGATCAAAATGAACCTCGAAGACCTGTCAGAAACAGAAAAATGCCTACAAGATACAATGAATATGAAGTATATGCAGTAACAGATTTCACACCTGAAAAATATGAAAATGCCATAACATCTGATGAAAAGGATCAATGGGTATGTGCAATGAACGATGAAATTAATTCCTTAGAAATGCATCACGTATGGGAGCCAGTGGAAAGACCTAAGAATAAGAAAGTAATTAAAATTCGTTGGGTATACAAGATTAAAAAATTGGAAGATGAGAAGTATTACAAGGCAAGACTTGTTGCAGTTGGTTGTGGGCAAAAACAAGGCATAGACTTTGAGGAAAGTTTTAGTCCAGTCATGAAGTGGGATTCATTAAGAGTCCTTCTGGCACTTGCAGCGACAAAGAATTCCATTATGAAATTCTATGATGTTAAAACAGCCTACCTAAATGGAATACTAAATGAAGAAATTTTCATGGAACCACCAAAAGGTTATGAGCTACCTGATGACAAAGTTTACTTAATCAAGCGCAGCATCTATGGCTTACCACAATCAGGAAGATGTTGGTATGATAGATTCAGCAAAATATTAGAGGAAGCAGGATTAATGAGGCTCAAATCGGATCCTTCAGTATATACTAGGAAAGAAGGGGATGATTATATTCATGTTGGAATATATGTGGATGATTTCCTGGTTGTAGCAAGTACTAAAGAAATGATTGATAAACTAATAGGAAATGTAAAGAAAAATATTGAAATTAAAGAAACAACAGATACAAATATGTTTTTGGGATTACAGATAAATCAGACAAGTGAAGAAATAATTTTGTCCCAAAGAAATTATGTGATGAGGATCTTGGAAAAATTTAATATGCAAGATTGCAACCCAGTGAGAACTCCAGGTATGGCAGGAGATAAACAACTGGACGACTATGAAAAGTCAAAGTCTTTTCCACAGAAAATATATCAAGAAGCAGTTGGGTCTGTAATGTATTTGGCAACTGGAACTCGACCAGACATTGCCTACACTGTGAGCAGATTATCACAATATAATCGAGATCCAAGAGAAGTGCATTGGACAGCAATCAAACGACTTTTTCGATACCTGAAAGGAACTATGGACTATTGCCTAAAGTTCAGGACAACAAGTGAAAAACTTAATGCATGTACAGATGCTAGTTGGAGTACAACACCGGATGCAAAGTCATATAGTGGATACTTGCTAAAGATAGGAGAATCACTTGTTGGTTGGAAAAGTGGCAAGCAAAAACTAGTGGCATTATCTACAATGGAAGCAGAATTAATTGCTGCTTGTGATTGTGTTTGTGCGGTTAGATGGACTAGTAGTTTATTAGATGAATTGGAAGAGAATAACCGAATAATTACACCCATAGATATCAGGACTGATAGCAAGGCTTTAATTGATTGGATTAACAACCAGAAGGTAAGTTGTCGTACTAGACATATAAATAGAAAGTTCTATTTCATTAAAGATGATAAAGAACGAGGTGCTATACAGTTCATTCATCAGAGTACAAATGATTTAGAAGCAGATGCATTGACAAAGCATTTGTCAAGTGACATTTTAAATAGTCATATGAATAAAGTTGGACTAGAACCACTGATAATAAACTCTGATTAACTTTTTAATAACTGATGAGGAACTGTTAATAACTGATGTTTAAATGACCAACTGTAAATGATAAAAATATAGGGGGGAATTGATAGATATTTTTAATCATTTATTTTGTGAAACATCTCAACTTATATGATTATGTAACTGTATGAAAAACGGTAACCGAAACCGGCAGTTGTTAAGATGTAGTCAGTTTGTTGACATGTGCACGTTATGATTCAAGATAAGTTTTTACCTTTTATTTTATGCTTAAATATGTTTCAACTTTCTGTATATATTAAACAAGATTTTCTTATGAAACCGTGTTCTTCACTTTCTCTTTTATCTTCGTAACTGTATCGACTTTACGTTCCACTTCTTCAATTCTATTTCTATCTCCTATAGTCGAAAGTTTCTCTTTAGTAATCATTTTCACAGACACAAAGTCGCCCTTCACTGCTGAGAGTTCTTTCTTCATTTCATCTTGATTTAATTTATTTTCTTCAGTCAATTCGGCTTTCATCTCTTCCTGTACTCTTTTTATTTCCTTCATTTCTTCGGTCAAACTATCTCTCATCTCCTTTTGTCCCGTTTCCATACTGTCTTTCATTTCTCGTCCTTCTTTCATTCTTTCGATCAATCCGGTTTCTATCTTTTCTTGTCCTGCTTTCATTTCATTCATCTGGGCAGCTAGGCTTTTTAGACGTTTCTTCATTTCTTATAGTTATCACCATTCACAGAAAACCCCACTCTTGACACCAGAAATGTTGCATACTTGGAGGTTCGTAAGTTGTCCGAGAATGAAAGGCGAAACTTGTAAAAGTTCAGTAGTTTATTCACAGAAAATTCCCGAAGAATACAGCTTTATAAATCAGGTATCAACTTCAATTCCACCAATAAACACAGCTTAAATAATAGCTGTCAACAGCAAATCCACTGTACACACTGTACAGCATTAACACATACAGCAATGCAACTGTATTTCCAAAGAGGCTTACGGGTCGTCAATAGCAATGCAACATTGGCGGAAGCTAATCTCAGACTGACTGACTTGGCGTAAAACAGCTCCTTAAGTAATCGCGTAGAAATTTGTAGAAAACTGTTGAAAAATCCAGAAAGTGGTCAATCAATAGGATTTCAGCTTCCATATTTGGTATATCGATAATAAGGATTTTCTCGCCAAAGTCGCCAAATCTATTACCTGCCTTATTGGAGCTTTTTAATGCGTTTTTAAGGGAAAATTAGGTTATTTTTAAGCGAAAAAGAGCTGGAAATGCAGAAAATTGATATTTTATCAACTTACTAAGCCTCTTTGAAAGAATTTATACAAAAATAAATACAATTATTATCAATATAACTTGTCTCGCAACCTTTTTGTGATAGTTTTAACAATGTGTTATTATCAGTTTTATTTTGGCCGTGGTTAGAGAACCGACAGCCGGGTAAGTATTATAGACCCGGCAGTCTGATGTGTATTTTAACAATTAACAAACGAATAAATAGCGCCGTGGTAGCTGTTTTTCAACCAGTCAACTTTGTAATCAATCCAGCTGGTGCTGCCATCTTTCGAAATGATTTGAAACCAAAGATTTTCTAAAACTAATCTTTGGAGAAAACATGCAAATTTAAAAAATGAAATTTCTTATACTACACTGATTAAATTAAAATTTAGATTAATATTTTTAAATAATTTAGTTCTTAAAAATCCTAATATAATAATAGAAAATACTTTGGAGAAACCAGGCAAAGTTGAACAACTAAAATTCTTGAACTAACTGATTGAATTCTTTTTTAAAAAATATATTTAGTTTTTAAAAATCAAAATATAATACTATATTAAAATAATCTTTCAAGGAATCTTGCAAAGCTTTTTTTTTTTTTTTTTTTTTTTTTTACTGTACTGATTAAACTAAAATTTTTAAAAATATATTTAGTTTTTAATAATCTAACTATAATGTATTAGAAAAATCGTTGGAGAAATCATGCAAAGTTTAAAAATTAAACTTCTTGTACTATATTTATTACATTAAAGATTTAAAAAATATGTTTAGTTTTTAAAAATCCAAATATAATAATAAATTAGAATGGTCTTTGGAGAAACCACGAAAAGTTGAAAAATTAAATTTTTTTTGTACTATACTGATTAAATTAAAATTTTTAAAAATATATTTAATTTTTAAAAATAAGAATATAATAATATATTAGAGTAATCTTTTGAGAAACCATGTAAAGTTCAAAAATTAAATTTCTTTTACTATACTAATTAATTTAAAAATTTTAAAAATAAATTTAGCTTTTAAAATCAAATATAAATATACGTTAGAAATGTAATGGTTTTTGTGTTATGTAAAATATTTGCATTGTGGAGTAATATAAGATCTCATAAATATCTTTAGCAATTTGAGAAATTTATTTAGCTTAATTATATTAACTTATTTAACGAAAGATAACGTAGCAGATAAAGTAAAAAATATAAGAGTAAATAAAACTGAATAATGAGACAAATATTTAGCGAGAAAAATCAAAATATAAAACATGGTCAATACAAATAAATGCGAATTAAAGCGACAATAGGATTTATCAAAAGCATGTGTTGATAAGAGTCGTTCACTTTACCGGCAGATGAATAATAAATCACCCGGCAATCATACTGCGCAAGCGTCAGAACTGCCGGGAATATAATACAGACCCGGCTGCCGGTTCTCTAACCACTGCGTTTTATTTTTGCTGTGTTGGTATTGACATGTATCTATTAAATGCTAAAATATTAAGATTAAAGTTTATTAAGCTATCCATCATTTATATATGTATATATATAGTGTGTTGCAAAAGGGTCTTTACAAACTTTTTGGAGGGTAGGGCACATGACAAGGATTTAGAATTTTATAATAAGCCCTGACTGCAAAAGTTATTTCTACCCTTTAATAACAGACAGATTTTTTGTTATTTTTAACAGTAAAATTCGCCTAAAGAGTAATTTCCTTAAAAATATTGTATGTTCCAATGATTTACAAAATTTTGCATAAGATTCTTATTAATGCAGTCTGCAGCAAAAGTATCCGTGCTCTGAACGCTAGCAATAATTTCTATATAAAAAAAAGTACACTTAATATTGTTTTATTAAATAAATCCTTGAAGAATCATGTTTTTAAACTGACTAAGAATAGTATTCGACAAGGATTTATTTAACAGAACTATATTAAGTGTACTTTTTTTACATAGGAATTTTTGCTAATGCTCTGATACTTTTGTTGCTTATTGTACAATGACTTCTTTAAATTTGTCAATTAGAAATAGCATTATTGCAATTTATATTCTTTTATATAACCATTAGCACGTAAAAATTTATTTAAAAATTCAATATTCGAAACATTCGACCATATGTTTATTTTATTGTTAAAAATAGTTTAACCCATTACCCGCTGGTATTGCGTTCACGCAATACCAGAAATAAATGCATTTAGCACTAAACTAAAAAAGATATTTTATATTAAGTGTTGTTTTTAAATAAGGAAATGATAGATGTTTATTTTATTACAAAAAAATTTTATCTGAAAAATAATTTTATATTTAAAAATACATTTCAAACCTGGAGCACCACTGATCAATCCAAAACTTTTGAAAATCATCATATTTGAATAAGTTTACATAACTTGTAAAAAAAGTGTTTCACAATACATTAATTCCTTTTGAAGTCATCTGTAGTGTTTGCTGTTTTATACTCCTGCAAGGAAATTTCAGTAAACATTTATTTGTCTTCATTATATACTCTTATTCCACTGAAGTTGTACAAATACAACACCCTGCTTTTAGTAAGATAAGACTAATTTTAATAATTTTATTTTATATTGTTGTTATACATGAACGAAATAATGAGTATTACTGTTTGTATTTAGAAAAAAATCATTATTTCTAGTTTTTGCAATTAATGGGTTAAAGGATTATAATAACATTTTTAGTTATGGGTTCTTGTGCAGTTCTCAATATTTGTGACGTGCCTTACTTCCCCTAACATTTTGTAAGAACCATTTCGCAACATCTTGTTATTTTACGGACAGAAATGAAATATTACATGAAGAAATGCAAATTTTAATAAAGAAAAAAAAAAGATAATAAAATTCCAAAAGTGACAGCATGCGTAATACAATAATTCACCAGGGTCAATAATTGAATAACGTACGCAAAAATAGGTTAATTTCTGCATATCTATCAACATATAGCCAAAAACATTTCCATGTACTTTTGCCGAATTCACCTATACAAAACGAAGTCAGTTAAACAAGAACTGTGTACTATTATTGAAACAAGTTTGATGTTGAATCTAAAAGGAAAATAGAATAAAACTTGAAAAAAAAAAATCTTTCAAACTTAAACTAAAAGATAAATTATTTACAATTAAAAACAATCTATAAACTAAAGGATCATTTAAACATCTTAATATGGCAGTCATTGAAAGCAAAAGTTGAAGCATTACAAATTATAACTGTTATGAATAAACTTAAAGTAATAATAATAAATGATTCTACATCTAATCAGTGTAATAATATACTCAAAATTAAAAATAAAGCTATGAATATCAAATGTATATTTAAAATTTCATTTTTTAAAACATTAAATTTCTTGCATAAATGAATGTCATAGAAAATGACGCGAAATATTGATTGAAACAAAAAAAATGTTGGCGCCATCTGTGAAATTAAATAATAAAGTAATCCTTGCCAATCAAGAATAAATATAAACATCTAATATTGCAAACTGAAATTATCTCCGACTTTTCTTTTATAGTTGTTAATGAAATAATATAATTTATTCGTGTATGTATATTATATTCATTTTATTAAAGTTAAAATTTAATGAGTATTTATTTAAAGAATTAAGTGAAACATTTTAACCATATTATATATATTAATTAAAAATGAATTTAATATGATAAGATGAAAATCAATAATTACTGAAATTTACTGAATTCGCCTATTTAATGGTCAAAATTATACAACAAAATAGAACATATATAACTTAAATAATAATGTCAAAATTTAAAATGAATATTGGTAGACAACTTAAGAAACTTAAAGATGAAAGCAGACAGATATTAATAATTACCCCCCCCCCCAAAAAATATATATATATATATATATATATATATATATAAATTTGAAAACATAAACTTAGAACTGAAATATTATATTATTCTGTGTCATATTTGCAGCAGAGTTTACTATGGATTACTTTAAATTATCAGTAGTTAAACTGTTTTCATTTTGAAAATTTACTAAAATATAAAATGATTTAATTATTTTGCAATATGTATGAATATTTTAGCATCTGCTACGTTGCATGTTATATTTTTATGTAGTTTTTATTCAAATTTGCATGACATTAAACGATTAAACGTGAAAATTTGGCATGCATCCCAATACATTTTAAAATAATTTTATTAAAAAATATTTTTTAATTAATTACTAGTATGTAAAAAGTATCCGTTTCCTTAAAACACAGATTAAGAGTTTAGAATATAATACGAATGCTACGGAAAAGTAGTAATTTTCATCTTACGGATAGAGGGCGAACAGATCTTGACAATTTATCAATCAATGCGTTTGTTTAAATTTATATCGGTTCATTGGCCGTTCTCGGAAATCGGATGATGACAGAAGCCGAAGGGGCGGGCTTTCACTTTCTTCCGATAAGTTTCAAAGATACTGCACCAGGCGGTGATCGGATCGTTTTCCTCCACTCGGCTGAATTAATGTGGAATAGAAAGCTCCGGTTTCCGCGCTGGCTGCCCTATATTGTTTTTCATCCTATAGATAGTCTTAATCCGTGCCTTTTAAAATAAACAGATAAAAATAAAGACAATGAGGTGTACATAATTTATTAGTGTACTAAATATAAAATACCTTTAAATAAAAATTTTCTTAATAAATTTTATAAATAATATTTTTAAAAAGTGTTATAAAAAATCTAAAAAATAAATAAAATTAATTATATAATCAGACGTAAATATAATTGGTTAATATTTTTACAAAAATAAATAAACAATAACGCGTAATTGAAATTTAAAAGAAAAATGTATGTTTTTTAGCCAGTAAAAATATTACACAATTATTTTTATAAAATAACAAAAAAATAATTTCGTTTCTTCTACTATATTTCTGCTTTCTTCAATTACTTGGCAAAACTAAGTAAAATCATCATATTTTGGTTAAAATTTTTCTATTTTTTAAAATAAATATATGCTCTCAGAAGAAATAGGTAGAACTATTTTTTTGTCAGCGTATTTTGCTTGATATACAAATATATAACAAAAATTCCTCTGTTTTCTGATTGGAGTTGAAAAAGTAACCATCTTATCGAAGTAAAAAATTAATTTTTCTTCAAATTTTCTTTCTCTATTACGAAAAAAATTACATATTTATATTCTGCATTGCTTTCTAAATAAATACAATACAATTTTCTTGCCTTTATGTTGTGTAGTAAGGTGTCAATCGCAAATTAAAAAGCATTACGCTCTATGGGATCACTCTGATTTGATTATTACTATGGCCAACTTTCCGTCAATATCCAAATCTCTACAATGGTCTGGGTAAAAGCGCTACCTATAACATTTTTCCAAGTCTGTTGTCGACTTGCGCTTGCGCATCATTCGCTGGCAGACGAAAGATTTTTAACAATTTTTTGTTTCGAAATCATCATTTGTATTTGTTGCTCTTGCTGAACGGGAAGCTTTCTGTAATGTTATTAATTTGAGAAGCGATGTCATATGTTTAACAAAAGTGATATACATATAAATATTTCATATTTAGCAGAATTATGACATGTAAATTAGATAGTTTTATTTCTGTTTATTTATTTTTTACGGTTAAGTTTGCCTAAAGAAAGAAAGAAAAAAAAAATAAATCTAGAAATCTGTCTGGTTTTTTGTTTTTGTTAGTAAACAAGTTTTACCTGATCGCAAAATATCATGATTGTAAGGTAATCAATCTAATAATTGTATGGTCGCAAAATATTTTTAAATATTAATGAATTATTTGTTTTTGTACTTAATGACAATAGTGTTTATTAATTCATGTATTTTACTTGACTTATATATAAATATTTTGACAGCTGAATTTTCAAAGTTGATTATGCTTTATCTTAACATTTAGAGTACGCTCAAAAGATAAAAATTTTGAAAGTAATTAAAATGTGTCATCAATTCATTATCTTAGTAAGTTACAAAAAATTGCTTTCCTTTAAAAAAATAAAAAAGGTTGCAGTTGTGCACATCATTAAGAAATCTCTCTCTGTATAAATCTTCCACGTTACTACAAAAACATTCATTAGGAATATATTCAACATATTTTTTAATGTCATTTCGAGAAAGTAATTGTTATATTCTACAGTCACCCCACCATTTAAAATCTTACAAAGTTTTTTTTTTTTTTTTCATAATTAGTGGATTTGATGGTGTAACGCTATTGTCGGATGTCTTATTAATTATCAGACGATCTTCTGTTATATTCTTTATCAGACGATAACTGCCGCCACACTATTTTATAATAAAAAGAAAAAATTAAGTTTAAAAAAAACGAGCATTACGTTATTAAATCTAGGTAAACCTTCATTTGTAACGATACTCAACTCATGTGATTTATTTTCCCTATTTTCATAAATGTTTCCTTTTTGACACTTGCATCCATTTTTATAAATTCTCTTTCTCTCCAATCTTTCGCGGTTTGTTCTTATTAGTAATGTAATTTGTGACAATTATGTTGTGTTCTCATTATTATTGTTATTTATATTTGTTAATTTTATCTGCCTACAGATTTTAATAAACAATTTTTATCATAAATTAAGTATGCTACTAGAGTTATTAAGCTTAAAATAAAAAATTATAAAATCAACAAATCAGTGGCGCCTACTATGTGGGGGCTCGAGGGCTCGAGCCCCCCCCCCCAGAAAATTTTCTGTAGGGGCTCAGCCCCCCCAGAAATTTTGAATACCGATTCCCTATTAAACAAGAAAATCTTTCCTCTATTTCTTATTTAGTTTTTTACCAAAATCATAGCTGTAAAGTAAGGTTGTTGCAATTCAAAATAGACATAAATCGACTTTAAAAAAAAAGAGAGAAAGAAAGAAAAACAAGAAAGGCTGAAAGTCTCTGTATGGGGCGCGGGGGGGAGTTCAGAGGAAGATGATTCCCTTTGCTGTGCTATGGGAATCCCAATCACTTATGGTTTGTGCATGAGGAGCAAAAGTTTTCAGAAACATCGATGGAAAGTAATATAACTATTTTCACAAAAGTTACTGCCATATTGTTATTACATTTTATATTTTAATTTTATTTTATTAATATTTTATACGCTTGATGCTACTCTCTTCCCTAAGTTTAGGTGAAAATAATTTTTATAAAGGTTTCTGAAATGTTTAATTCGCCTTTTTTTTTTTTTAAAAAAAAAATTATTTATATTTGCATTTTATTTATTTGGTTGTTTCTTTTTTCCCTTGGTATTTTTTAATAAAAATGAACTTTTGTGGATGTAAGTCATGAATTTATAAACAATAAGAGGTATATAATATTGCCCCCCCCCCCTTTTCTTTATGAAACTTTTTATTTTAGGAAAATAAAACTTGATAATCTGGTGTGTCACTCATAAAATTAAATTTTATGGCCTATTAGAGTTGTGCCATGTTCAAATTTGTCACTTGATATAGCTGCTCTAATGCAAATTCGGTGACCTTGCCAACATAAATTATGTGAGAAGTGCCGAATTGTTTATCAGCCAGGGTAGCTCAGTGGTTAGAGCATCCACGCATTAAGCGGAATGGCCCGGGTTCGATTCCCGATTCTGGTATTTTTCACATAGTTGGTAAAATATCAGCCTTCTACTCCATTCTATCAAAATTTAATTAAAGATAGTTTATGAAATTTTAACATTTTAAGTAAAAATGAAGAGTAAGAACAAATATTGTTTTTAAAACTTAAAGAGAAGATATAGCAGAAATTATTTTGAGATTATACCTTCCCCTCCAATTTTAACTTAACATAATCACAATATTGTTTTCAAATTGAAGTGGCTGATGGCCGTATTATCCCAGCGACATCCCTGCTACTCTTAATTTTGTTTTATTAATTCGATTTACATAAAGTAAATGGCAAAGATTATGATGGCATTTTCAGGACCAGTTTTCGGGCCCTTTGCTACTCAGGGCCCCTCTGGCACGCGCCCCTGTGTTAATCAGGCCGTTGTTTGTGTGTGCATAAGCGTGGGTGCATTTGGGTAAGCATGTGTGCATTATTATACCAAATTTGATGACCTTGTATTAGAAATATGATCCCCCACACACACACACACAAAAAAAAAAAAAAAATCCTGGCTACGGCCTTGGTTCGAGCCCCCCCAGAAAATTTTCAAAGTCGGCGCTGCTGCAACAAATATTAAACAAATTTTTTAAATTATGATTTAGGTAATTCAAGGCAATTTCATTAACAAAACAACCAAACAAAATGAATATGATTATTTTAAAATTTAATATAATATGCAGAATAAATTGCCAGGGGTCTATCCAGGCGAAAATTGGGTTCCTTTTATTACCCTTTTGCAAAATTCAAATTTACAAAATCGGTCCCTTCACAAAACTGAAATTCATAAAGTGGGCCTCTTTACAAAATTCTTCACAGCTTTACTATAAGTCACTCATTACTGTTGCCTATGTACTACTCACAGCATGAGTTGATACAGTAAATTGCATCACGAATTTGATACTTTTAATCATTACAAAACATGTAAAGAATTCATTTTAAGGAAATAAATGATTATTTCACTTTGCCACTTGTTTTGAAATTCACTGAAATAAATTAAGCTTATTTTTAAAATTAACAAAGCAAACATTTAAAATTGTAATTGAAAATGGAACTCCTTCACTGCTTTTGAATTCAAGGCCATAGCTCAGGGTTGGCTTGATTTTGCAGATCCGAAAAAACCTGGGTGAGTTTTTTCAATAAAACCCGATATTTTCAAAATACTTATTTAAAATCACACTTTTATCTAACTTACAATAAACATATAAATATAAAACAAATATTATATGCATTATTACAGCATGAACAAAGAATTTTCAGAAATATTTGAGGTACTCAAATTGTTCTATAGAAAAAAAGAAAGTCCTGAAAAATTTCCCATGAAAAAATTTATAATTATCTTATTAAAGCACAATAAAAAATTTGTATATATATTCATATATATATATATATATATATATATATATATATATATATAAGCATATTTGAATATATATGCAAAAGCAAGAAAAAACGGAGTTATTTGTCAGTGTAAAGAAAACTGTATGGCTCGAGGAATGTAAAATAAATAAAAATCAAATTTAAAGAAATTTCTGAAAACTTTAACAATGCAACACTGTTAAGTAATGTAGAGGGACGACAATTAAAAATATTTTATGAAAATCTATTAAATGTGAAAAATTTAATAAAGCTGATTAAATAGTTATTAAAATCCAGTTTTCTCATGTAAAGGGCAGTTAAACAGAATTTTCGAATATTTCAAAAACAATTATTTAGTTTTTAAAAAATTCTTTATAACTTAATCATACAAAGACTTTAAAAATTAAAAAAATCAATTTTTTTAAATTTTGATTTTAATGAATAATTAACATTTAATTTTTTTAATTGATTTATTATACATGGCACACTCAATATTATAAAAAAGGAAGAATCTCTGATTAAAACAGAAAATACTCTGAAAAAACCCTGATTAAACCCGATAAAACCCACTGGGCTGGATTTTTTCCAACCCTGCTATGGCTAAAAAAAAAAAAAATTGGAGGGGAGAGTTGGGGCTAATGGGACAATTTTAAGTATTAATTATTCTGAAGAGAAACCAACTAATTTATGTCTTTTATATATATATATATATATATATATATATATATATATATATATATATGCATAATAAGAGAAACACTAACTTTATTTTAAAAAAAAGTGAACAGATAGCATTTGTTGTTTTTTAATTATAATGCACATGCACTATTGTACATGTCCCATTAACCCCTTGGGTAGGGATCTATTGTGACATCCTGTGGATCTGATGGAACATATCAAAATTAAGAAATTGAATACTGAAACTGGCTGTAGAAGGATATCTTGGAAAATTCAAAGTGTCACACCACAAATAATGAAATGCAAAATCGCTGTCTGAAAGAAATAGTCCTGTTGTACTGAAGAAAAAAAAGAACATGAAAATTTACAATACAGACATTTAAAAAATAATCATATAGATATATATATAAATTATCAACCACAATTTTACTAAACATTAATCACAAAAAATTGTAAAATTTAGATAATTTGCCAATAAATTGATACATCTTTCTTTCACTTAAAAAAAAAAAAAATAATAATAATAATAGATGCAAATTGGCAAACTGTCTTTCTAATATTTACTTAATTAGATATCAATTTTCATTAAAAAAATATAATTAAATTCAATATCAAACAAATTTATAAAAGCATTTTATTTTTTCCTTTCAATGTCACATTGCTTTTCACAAAATTGTACTTACAAAACACTTACCAGATAATCCAAATAACAAAATACCTTTCAGTATATATTTCTCATATTTATTTGATCATTCATATTCATTCACAAAAATATTATAATTAAGTATGTTATCTAAATAAATTATCTTAAAATAATAATAATAATGAACTCAAACAAAACACAGATGGAAAAAAATTATTACACCATCACCAGAATGTATGACACGAGTACAGTTGCTGGCATGTCTATTGCTTTCACAAATGCAACATGCTAAGATGAGGATGAAATTAGATTCCACCTTTTTATTTAACTTTATTCATGTTTCTTTCTTTTGTATTTCTTCTTTCTCTCGTATATTTGTCAATAATAGATTTTCCATATAATCTTACAGCTGATGTCTTTTTCTAGGTTGTGTTTTGGGAAAAGGCCAAATCATATGACCAGGTAATACATCAGGCTATCCTAAAATAATCAATGAAAGGACTACAGGATCAGATTTAGAGACTTCCCAACTTCAAAAGAAGTTGAAGGCCCATCAGCCACAAATGAAGATAAAAATATATTCTGAAAAATATTCTTGTTAAGGGTATGTATCCTTGGAACCAAGATTTTTTTAAAGGGGGTGGGGGGCGCAGTCAAATTTTTATAAACACTTTTTAATAAAACAAAATATAATGTAACTTACTAGCTTATAAAATTATGTAAAGTAAATGACTAAAGAAAATATTTTAAAAATATTTAAATACCTCAAAAAATCCTTTATTTGAGCAGCGCTGCTCAAATAAAGGATTTTTTGAGGTTTTTAAATATTAATACGTCCTTTTATGTCTTTGCATATATGACTAAAGAAAATTTTTATCATTTACCTTCGTTAATTAACAAGAAATGTGGAAAGAATTTCTGAGCTGACACGGATGGCTCAGATAAAATTTTATCCTGTCCTGGTCCGAATGTACATAAAAAAAATGTTAAGCCAAAGTCTGGCCTGGCTCAAGGATGAAAAAAAAATATTAAGCCAAGCCCAAGACCAAATTGAGAAATTTGGCCTGGCCTAGGTCAGTGCAGACCTCTATAAAGTCCTGCATTAAATGGTCTACTGATTTTATTATTATTATTTCTTTACCGGTCACTATATGTAAATGAATTTTCCAAATAATTGAATCACTAAATTTTTTTATATCACTTTATAAAAAAAAAAAAAAGAAATTCAATTGAAATTTCTGAAAACCTTGCTTAGGACTGCCACTGACCTATAAACAGCACCTTTCCGTCCAAATTATGGTGGATCCAGGTTCCCACCATCTGCAGCAGAGCTTACTGCCCAGAAACTTTAATTTGGCTGTTTATCGATTGGCAGATCAACAACTATGATTTTACAGATAATTTTATTTCAGGAATTAATTTGTTGTAATACTCGGATTTGGCTCTGTTATAATAAAATTATTATAATTAATTATATTATAAAAATCATAAACTTAATTACAGCAGCAGACTAAGTCAAAAAATATTAGTTGCCAGAAGATAAAGAGGGCCTACCAAAATCGGGAGGGCCCATTCACATCTATAATGCTGTCCGGCTTACCTGCTTCTATAATATAATGGTGTTGGGCTTACCAACTTCTATAATATGATGCTGTCATTTAATTCTTATATAAAATAAAAATAGTTTTGAACTAACTTAAAGGTGAAAATAAAGTAATAGAAATACACACATTAATCAGAGTACCTCTGTTATCTAAACTTGAATTATCCGAACATCCAACTAATGGAACTGTAGAACTATATGTGTTTGTGTGTATATATTTATTAGAAATACATATTTTTGGTAGAAATTCCTAGTAAATTATTTTATTATTGCAGCTAGAAAAGGCTTCCTTTGAAAAAAAAAAAAAAAGTTTAAAAATTACATAATTCCAACCAGAAAAACATATTATTTGAAGGAAAAATACCAATTGATAAAGGCTAAAACAATGTTATGAGACTATGAGAAAACAAAATAAATAACTGTCCTGTCAACAGGAGTGGATTAAGGGGTGTGCGAAGTTTACAGCTGCACGGGGCGCTAGCTCGATACGCAAACGAAAGGGTGCCAAATGACGGAAATTTTCCTGGATTTTTTTATTTAAAATTTTTAGAAGTTTTTTTTTTTCTTTAACTTTACCAAATGTTTGCCTATAAACCTGAGTCTACTTTCTCATTTCCTCCGCAAAGAGATGACAAATTCAAAATCCTCGCTATACCCATCCCTCCCAGTTCCTTATCTTCCGCTCTTTCTTCGTTCGAAACACCCATAGATTTTCTGTTTGACAGTTATAGGATCATTTCCGAGTATCTCACACTCTCACAGATGACCATCAATTGCGCTGATAACTGTCTCTTTTATTGTCATGCTGAATTTCATAGAAGAGCGTGCATTGCATTTGTAAACTTGTATGCAGTAAAATACCGCAAAAGAGCTTCCTCCTCCCCCACCATCGATTAAACTCCCCCTCTGCATTTCACCTGAATTTTGCTTGTTCTGAAAATACCAAACACATTACACAGAAGACTATCGGAATACGAGACAGGTTTTTACGTTAATAATTTCTTTTTTAAGATTCGCCTTTATAAATAATATGAACATTGATTTGTTTAATTGTAAATCGGACAGTATGCATTTGAAAATGAGAAACATACGCTTCCTAAAATAATGGGAAAGTTTTTAAAACTGGGTTTTTAAAATTTTTGCAACTGGGAAAAAAGAATTATCCTAATTTTTCTGTTATTTGGATGACGGTTAACTAAGATTTAACTGTTTTTTTTTTGTTTTTTTGTTTTTTTCATTGCTGCAACTTTAAAAATATATATATTTTGTTTTAAAATAATTTTGTATGCCAGTTAATTTTGGCAGAAAAATACAGGTTAAGTTCTATATTTTTGCTGATTTTTACCATTTATCCACCGTCTTTCCAAATATATCTCGCATTTTCATAAAGATTGAAGGGGCGCTTGAACAGTATTTCTTAGTATTTTTTAAATTTTTGTATTAAATAGTAACTTACATCTTACGTTCACTTTATAAGTTATTTTACAAACATGACAAATATAAAGAAATTACCCAGTTTTTTTTTTTTTTTTTTTTTTTTTTATAAAGTCACTAGTATTTTGAGAAAGTATATCAAGACAGGCACTTTCAGAGGATTTATTCTGTTTTTAAAAATAAAACTCAAAACTTAAGATATATTTCTTAAATAACACAGGCCTGCGAAATCGTACTTTTCAATTATTTATTTATTTTTTCCCACAGCGTTGGGTGTTTTTAATGTCTTTTGATGCGCTGAATTCGGAAATGATTGTCTTTTTTTCCTATCACGTAAGGAATTTTCACAAAGTATGGATGAAGACTGGAAGAATTCACCTGGAAACTAAAAGAAATTCGAACCAATTTATGTATAAAATTCATTAAAATGGTCTTTTATTTATACATTATCTTTTAAATGTATTTCTTTACATCGAAGCTTCTTTTAGAGCATTTTACCTTGTACACAGCTTGAAGGCTTTGTGTGTGTGTGGGGGGGATTCTCTATGCAGCATCCAACAGTAATCTGCTAACATGTTAACACCCGATCGTTCCTGATACCTACTCTACATTTCTTTGGTGTCTTGATGAAATAGCTCTCCTTGTTCTTTACACACGTTACCCAGATTTTCTTGGATATAACTTAGATGTGAGTTCTAAAAGGCTCATATAATCCATTTTTTGCCAAAACTATACATAATGAAAATTTTTGAATAGTTTTTCCAAAAAATATCAGAAAAACATATCGCCTTGAAGAAAAAAAAATTCATTGTCGACCTGTGTAATTTTACTGGGTAAACACTAGGTGATTGAAAAGTTGTCTTATCCTATTCTGTAAAAATAAATAATTCTTTTTAGATTTTTTTTTTATGAAAACTCGAGATGAAGGTATATATGTGTATATATATATATATATATATGTGTGCATAAATTACGACCACTAACTTACTGTGACCTTTTTTTTTTTTACAGGGTAGGGTGAAGAGTAGACAAAACAAGTAATTACTGGGGACGGGGGAGGGAGGGGCGCTTATATGGATACTCTCACGGGTACCAAAATTCATTCAGACTGCCCCTGCCTGTCAATTTTGCATGTTGGAACTCCTATGACGGAAATTTTTTATGCTTTCTGCGACAAGTCTTGTTCATGCGTACCTTTACTGCAAGACAATATTGACATATTTTCTTATTTACACATACTATGTACAAATCTTTCTGCAAATGACAATTTCTTTTCTGCAACAATGTCGCTGTGTCACCTAAATTCTGCCACAGGGGTTGGAACCAAGCCTGAGTCAAATTACTGTAATGTAACTGTTGATATAATCGAAAATCAGAAGATTGGTATCTCTGAAAACGCACTCAATTTGATACAAGGTTTTTAAATATAACCATAGATAGATAAAATATCAGTTAGAAATTTTTTTCCATCAAATATGCTACTCACACCCATTTAATTATTAAGTTATTATCATAAAAAATCCAATTTAATTATTGCTTTTATAAGCATCTTAAAAATGAAAACAGCAATAAATAAATAGATTATATAGTCAAACCTCGTTAACGTGAATTACTTTTAACATGAATTGATTCCACAATCCCCATCAAAATGAAGATTAGTTACTGATAGCATGAACTACTGATAACATGAACAAATTTTTTATTCCCCTTGAGATTCACGTTAACGAGGTTCGAATGTATATCTTTAGCACCACAATGTTCTTAGGTCCAATTGCATTCTTATTGGGTCATTCTATATAAATTGAAGGAAGTATGTTCCTTGACTATTTTTGTTTCTTTTGATACTTGTGTCCCTTACAGGCACATATGAGAGATGTTCAAAACAACTTTTATTTTTTCTCTACCACTATTAACCTGGGATTTTTTACAGGTCATCAAAAGTTGTTCTCCTGGTCAAAAATGGAATTATTAGACCTTAATATTTTAGCACAAATCCCTTTGAATCTAATTTATGAGTGCTAATTTTAAATATTAATATCAATGTACATAAGGTAAAGGTGTCCCTTGTCTAGTTATACTGCTGTAATTTAATAACTAAAATAGTTACAATAGGTCAAAGTAAAGTTCAAGGTCAAACTTCAAATTTTTGTCAATTTCAATAGTGAATAACTCTTCTAGGGAAAGAAAACTACAAAATAAAATATCACAAAAAAATTAATCTCTGAAATCACACTAATGAGAAAATTTAATTCTATGTTTTTTTAACTCTCTACAGTTTACAGGTCCCCACATGTCAGAAAAATGACATTTTAAGACCTCCATAAACCAAAAGAAGATGAAATTAAAAAAAAAAAATTCTTTGCCAATTTATTAATCTATTAAAGTATTATGTATTCTGTGTGTATTGTTTTGTGATTTTGATTTTTTAAAAATTTATAGTTTTTTTAAAAAGCGTAATTCAGCTAATTGTCGTACACTGAAATAGTAAATTAAATAATTGCAGATTAATTTTGTTTTATTAAAATGTGCTTTATAAAAATGTAAAATTACTTTAATGAAATTATGATAAAATATTATTATTATTATTATTATTATTTGTAAATATTTAAACATTATTTTATAAGTATTTTTATAATACTCAAAACTGCAAAACAATACACACAGTACACATAATACTGTAATAGACTAATAAATTGGCAAAGAATATTTAAATTTTTTTTACCTTATCCCCTTTTGGTTTATGGGGGTCTCAAAATATCATTTTTGCCATTTCAAAAACTTGTAAAGCGTAAAGGATTAAAAACCACACATTTGCAATTAAATTTTCTCATTAGTGTGATTCCACAGATTAATTTTTGTGATATTTATTTTGTGGTTTATTTCCGTAAAAGAGTTACTCACTATCGAAATTAACAAAAATTTTATATTTGACTTTGAACTTTGACCTATTGTAATTATTTTAGTTATTAAGTTACAGCAGTATAACTAAGCATGGGACCAGGGCTCAAAATTTGCGGTCGTTAGTCGTATTTTGCAACTATAAATTTTGTTTTGATGACTGTGATTTTACACCCAGTTGTCATTTTTGACACCTAACTCTCTGTTATTTCATTATTTTTAATAAGGCATGTGACATCTCAAAAGTTTCAACTACTATTATTAATATTTCAACTTATTCTCCGGTCTTCTCAAGGTCATAAATCTTTCTTTATTTCAGTTGGGATTGACTGATTTAATCAGTGCATTACCTCATGATATATCTATTGACAAAGAGGCAATTATTGAAGAGTTTGAAAATTACAAACTTTGGGCAAAAGAAAAATTAAATATCCCATGTATGTCTGCTTGTCAGCATTTGCTGGCTGAATCAATTTCATCTTCTTCCTTTCCTCATTTAAGGAAAGTAATAAATTTCATTATGATTCTTCCCTTAAGTACAGCTGAGTGTGAAAGGGGATTCAACCATTTTAACTTAATCAAAAGAAAAAACTGACACAGTTTGTTAACTTCTACCATAGATAATTTACTATTTATTCAGCTATATGGACCAAGTTTAGAAGAATTTAATTCACACCCTACTATTGATTTATGGTGGAATGATGTTAAGCAGGGATACGTAAGACGTCGAGAGTTAAAAAATATTTTTGTATTTTTAATAAATTTTCTTTCTTATTTGCAAGGTATTTGTGTGCTGTTTATTTCTAAACATTGTGAATCATTAGATGTTATGCATATATATGCACATTTATGAACAAACAAATCATTTCAAAATGGCAACCAAGTAGAACATTGACAACTAAAAGAAAAAATTGTTAGGTTCCATTGACGCCTGGCTTACCGACTCTAGTTTTGAGCTCTGCATGGGACACCTTCACCTTATGTACTTTGATACTTATATTTAAAATTATTCAAAGAAATTTATGCCAAAATATGAAGGTCTAATAATCCCATTTTTGACCAGGAGGAACGGCTTTTAATGACCTGTATAAAATCCCAGGTTAATGGTAGAGAAAAAAATAAAAGTTATTTTGAACATCTCTCATATGTGCCTATAAGGGACGCAAGTAGTAATGTGGAGTGGGTAGATACCCAGTCAGTAGGTAAATATTTTTTGGATCAATTTTTTTCTTCCTGTGATATGTTTGAAAAGGTTTTCATATATATAACACAGTTTATAATACAGTTGACACTTGTTATAACGACCACACATTATAAAGACCATTCCATTATAACGACCAGTGATAAAATCCTCAACTGTTTCCCTATGCACTCTGTGTTATTTTACTTCCGATATAGTGACCGCTCAGTACCTTTTGTCTCAATACAACGTACAATTACGTTGCTCGGATAAATGAATAACAATTAAGCACAGAAAAATTGTCCTCGTAATTGGTAATTTTACAACTCATCCCGAAAATAAAAGGTTTGAAGTCAATCACTATGGAATATTTCCATCCAATGTTACATCTTTCTTCAGCCTCTTGATCAAGAAATCATCATGAGCTTCAAACGTAATTATAGGAAATTTCTGTTGAGAATTGTCTCTGCACTTGACGAAGATAAAGATTACAAAGTGGATATCCTCATGGCATCTCAGTTCTGCAAAGCAGCATGGAATGACATGAAAGAAAGAAAAAAAAAAGTCAAGAATTGCTTTAATCATGCTAGTTTTAAAAAGCAACCAGGAACGGAATCTACTGCTGAAATAATTGATCCAGGTAATCAAAGATGAAAATTTCAAAGAACAAGAGGAAATGCTGCAAAAAATTTCTAGGGAAATGAAGTTGAATGAAAACTTGAGTTTTGACGAATATGCTACAATTGATTATGACTTAAAATGTTTATAAAATCTGTCTGAAAATGAACAATTTTCTTGTTACTGTGCACTGGGAAAAAAGTGCATCATCATTGGATGAAAAAGTTGAAGAGGTAGTGCTAAAGCATAGAAATTTATGTTTAATTTAGAAATTTATTCATCAACCATGAAAGTTCATTTCAGAAAATTTTGGAGTGGAAGGCTGATTTTTTGTACCAACTATGTGAAAAATGCCAGAGTCAGGAATCGAACCCGGGCCTTCCGCTTTACTTAGAAATTTATGTTTAGCAAATATCATACATGTAGAAAAGACAAACAACCATTTCTGATTTTTTCATTGGAAAATAAATGTTTTGTAAGTGTATAATACTTTCTCCCTTATTTTCTACTTTAAAATCTATTTTAGAAATTATATTTTTGATTTTAATACTAAAATTAAGATAATAATTTTAATGCTAAATTTAAGATAATAATTTTAATAACAATGATAAAAATTAATTTGAGCAAGTAATTCACATCTCTTTAAAAATCACCTTTATTTATTTATTTATTTATTATTATTATTTTACAGAATTGCTGAGCGTACATATGTAATTTTTTTTTTTTTAATTATATCCATTACAGTGACCACTCGTTGTAAAGACCTTTTGCTGTGGGACACAGAAGGTCGTTGTAACGAGCGTTGACTGTATTTATATATATGTATATTTATTGAAAGTTTTGATGAAATTATGTTTTAAAAATTCTATCAGCAATCAATAAAATATTCTAAAACATAAATGGGATAATTTATTTTTTCTGTTTTAAAGCAATGACAGTAACAGTGGAATAATAATTAACTATATTTATGTCACATAGTATAGGTAGTGCCACAGAAGCTTCTAATTCTTAATTTTCTCATAATACCGTGTTACAAGTCAGTTTTGATTTTGGTTTCATAAACAATTAGTCACACACTTTGTTTAATATATTAATATTACATTAAATTTTATGCTAAAAGTTGAGAGAAAGAAAAAAAAAAAGATGAGTAAGAAAAAAGACTTGCTTAGAAATTTTTTTAGGTTAAGGAACTCTCTACTTATTATTGCCAGAAGCCAATATTATTGTATGGGGAATTTTGCCCTATTATAACTCATTAACTAATACTAATACATATTTTTGAATTATGTTTTCACATTCAAAAAATTCACAATTGTTAAATTCATTATCATTATCTAAAACTTGATTTTTTAAATTTTTAATATTTTATTTTGAAGCTGTAAAATGCAAAATATCATTTAGGCAAAATTCGTAACATACTTGTAACATATTTTATTTTTTATTTGTTACAGAATTTGCAATATATATAATTATAAAAATTTCAAATTTAGACTTTATTTATTTATTTATTTAATGTTATTTTATGATTATTTTAACAGGATTGTAAACAACCATGTAATAAATCTCAGGATTTAAAAAATAGTATCACAATCCCCTATGCAATTATATCTAGCGTTCTTTTTTCTCATTATCAGTGCTTATCATTTAAAAATCAAACTCAACATTTTCTTTCAGTTTGAATTAATTAAAATTGCCCTTAAATATCAGCAAATACATTATAACTTAAAAAGGCTTATATTTAAATTGAAAATTTTATATATATACAAAATACATGATGTTGCATTGCATTTGTTTTTCTGGTTAAACTTTTTAGTTCTGAAAAATTTATATAAATCTCAAATGTTTCTAAATTTTCTTTACACACTCTGTCTCTCTCTTCCTTCCTTTCTATATTCTTTCTATATCAGGTTATACACAAACACAGATATCTTATTTGAATATAATTCATTAGGTATTTACTCTTAAAAATAAATACCCGGGTATTTTGCATCACTAGATGCAAGTATAAAATATATATACATATATAGTTTAGCAACACACTTCCTTGAATGTATATAGAATGACCCTAAAGAGAGAACACAGCAATAGGAAATAAAACAGAAGTTTTCTTCTTCCCTTTTTACCATGTTTTTATTAACTTCAATTCTTGCTTGTTTGTTTGTTTCTCCAGTACAAATTTTGCAGTTGATTTTTAACTTAACTTCCCGACTAGCTAGACATTTGAAACTTACAGAATAGCTCAGAGCACAGTGACAATGCATTTTTTAAATACTTTTTAGGCAATTGTTTCGGGTCCCCACTGCTTTCGGTAGCATTTATAGGATTCAGCAATCATGTAATTTCCCGACTAGCTAGAAATTTAGAACTTTTAGAAAAACTCTGAGCAGGATGACCATACATTTTTTTAATACTCTTAGTCAATTGTTTCAGATCCCCGCTGCCTTCGGTAGCGTTTATATGATTCAACAATCATATAACTTCCCGACTAGCTAGACATTTGAAACTTTTAGAGTAAATCAGAACACCATGACAATACATTTTTTAAATACTTTTAGCCAATTGTTTCGGGTCCCCGCTGCCTTCGGTTTCATTTACATGATTCAACAATCATATAACTTTCCAACTAGCCAGACATCTGAAGCTTTCAGAATAGCTCAGAACACGGTGACAATGCATTTTCTTTTTAAACTCTTAGCCAATTATTTCGGGTCCCCACTGCCTTCGGTTACGTTTATATGTTTCAACAGAAAATTTAAAAACGTGTTACAGTCAGACCTCGTTAATGTGAATCTCAAGGGAGATGAAAAATTTGTTTTTTTTTTTTTTTTTTTTTTTTTTTGCGGTTGCGTGGAATTAGGTATTTTCTTACAGGGAGCTTTACTTTCAATGAATTTCTGTTTTAAATTAGTATCTCTTTACCTATAAATATATTAAGAAAATAAGTTTAGTTAATAATTATATGAATAAATGGGACTTGCAAATAGCCTGCTTTAAAATAATAATAATAAAGAAATTGTTTTCAGGTGGCTTAAAGAAGGGTGAAAAGCTATTTTTATAATTATTAGAAAAGAAACATTCCTTTATATGTACATATAAATTTTTTGCAATAATTTTGGTATTTATGAAATCATTACCAAAACAATTTTGTGTGCATTTAGAAATGGGCTGCATCGTTAGTTAAATGTTGCACATTAGTAATTTTTTGTGAAAATATTTTTAATAAACAGAGGATATGGGTTGGGGGGGGGATTGTAGAGGTAGGCATGGAAAAAATATTTTATTTATTTTAAGGGGAAAAAAATATTTTAAATTTAATTAAAATGATAAAAATTTTAATTTTATTTGAAATATAATATTTAAGGTGTAGATAGACATGTAAGAGTGGTTTTTATTAATTTGGAAGCTAATAATCTACTTTTATATAATGTTTCAGTATAAATAGTTGAGCTATTTTATTGTGACTGCTGAATGTTGAACGTTCAAATAAATTGCACATTTACAATGTGAAATTTATTTGAATATTTAGCCTATTTCTTTTGATAAATTAAGTAAGGCTTAGGATTTTAACATATTGAAAATTAAATAGCATTACTTTTAAAACAATGCAAAATCAATTGACTAACATCAGCATAATTGGCTTTGTATTTTTTTATTCTTATCTTAAAATGAAATTTATCTTATTGTATTATCTTAATAAAGTTATCTTAATAAAGTTATCTTATTAATTCATCTCTTATCTTAAATTAATCTTTTTACATATTTTGCTTCTGTTTGTACTCATGAGTTAAACAAGATTTATCTACTTTATAGATAATCAGTTTGTAGGCTGCCTTTTCTAAAATGAGTAGAGAGGCCATTAGTGTTGCACAAACTCCTCATTCTACTGCAGCTTCTCCTACAGAAATTCACAATCCAAATGAAGCAGCTATTGGTATTGTAGAAGACTCAAATAATAACACTTCCTTAATTGACCGTGAACAACCACCTGAGGGTGTGGTGGTTGATGGTGGTAATTCTCCTGCTATCCGAGAGATTCATAAAAATAGTTGGTTGAAAAAAATGCCTTGTGCTGATAGATGGTCTGGTAGATTTCCTAAGGTAAAATAATTTATATTGATAACATTGTATACATTTTATTATTTTATAACTGTACATCTTGTATGTACAGTTTATTAATGTTACAATAGTGTTCCATAATTAGACTATTATTAATAAATTAATTCTATTATTAGCTATTTAATTAAACATAATTTAATTCTATTTAAATATTCATTTTATAGTAATTTATTTGTGTTGAAAAATATCTAGCAAG
Source organism: Salticus scenicus (assembly GCA_963930645.1). Lineage (NCBI taxonomy): Eukaryota > Metazoa > Arthropoda > Arachnida > Araneae > Salticidae > Salticus > Salticus scenicus. The sequence continues at coordinate 337,246,727 of OZ005652.1, read as the reverse complement.
CTTTACTGAAAAGAGGTTGGTTATGGAATTCAACAATATTGAGGAGTATAGAAAGGGCTCACAGCAATATGCCACATGGGTAGTGTAATATGAATACATAGTTACTACATTTCTTGCTTTAAGAGCTTAATTTTAAAGCAAGAAATGCAATATTTTTTTAATATGTATTCATATTACATTACCCAGATACTGTTGCAGGGGTTTACTCTTGGCTCTTAAGCTCTGATTGAGCTATTGGTGAAAATTGTACCAACCGTGATTCTGCTGGTAATTTTAATTGCATTTTTTTTTTTTTTTTTTCTTCTCTCTGGTTCAGTTTAAAGAAAATGGTGTAGAAAACATGCATTTAAAATTAAAAATCTTTATCCTTGCGAGATTTCAAAATGTCATGTATGCAATTATAAAAATATGCATGTAGAGAAAATTCAATTTAAACGTTGATATTTCTTCAACAATAACATTTTATAATTTTGCAATTATTGCTATACAATTCCTATTTTTGACATAATTTTATAATACATAATGTTTATTGAGACTGAAAGATTGCTTTCAGATAAATTAAAAGATAAAATAATTTTTTTCAGAAATTAAAAAATCGTCTATTACCTTGAAAAAAAAAAAAAAAGTAAAATGTGCAGATGTTTACAGTAAATTATATTTAAAAAAGAAGAAAAAAAAATGTTTTATGCAGACATTCTCAATATAAATGCCATAATTATATATATATATATATATATATATATATATATATATATATATATATTTTTTTTTTTTTTTAATTTACCACTTCGAAAAAAAAAAAAAATATTACAGTTGTATATTCTTCCATTTTTTATTTAAACTCAAAATACTTTAGTTGATGTGGTCTCAAATGCTTAGTTGAAATTTTTTAACTTAATTTTTAATCAAGAAAGTATTTGTGATAAAATATTAACAGAATTCATTTCTTTAATCATAAGTTTTTAAACTATCTTACATAAAAATTTTCAAACTATCATACATATGTTTAAAAGTTTTTAAACTGTCATACATGTATCAGTTTAGAAACAAATGATTATAAGATAAAAAACTTTTTATATACCATGCTTTTAAATTTTCTGTTGAATCTTAGCTATAGAATTACATTAGCACTTTATCAACAAGTATAAAATTTTTAAAGTGATAATGACGTCAATTTTTGGAAGATGCATAATTTAACTTTTTACATTTTTTTAACGTTCACGTTTAATTAAATGTACTTATTTTTATGTCAAAAGAAAATGAACTCTTAATTTTTTTTTTTTTTTTTTTTTTTTTTGGCAACAATTAAATTATAGCTAATATTTTAATGGCTATTTTTAAAGCTATTAGGGTGTTATTATTTTCATCGTTTTATTAATTAAAAGAAAACTAATCAAAAATTCGAAAATCAGGCTTCAAAGTATTGTGTTGTCATCGGGTTACGAGCTATTCGAAAAGTTTTAAATGTCTAGCTAGTAGGGAAGTTGGTTAAAAATGGATTGCAAGATTTGTACCAGACAAGAATAGAAGTTAATAAAAATATGGTAAAAAAGTAATGCAAAATTCATTAAAAGTCATTTAGTAAATTATGGCACCTAAAAAACACACATTGATAAATAGATTTGATGCCTATATATTTATTTATTTATTTGAGAAAAAATGCAAGTGGGGCTGGCCCTGACCCAGTGCCTTTAATGATGGACCACCCCTGATTGAAAGAATGATTATAAAAAAGAAGTAAGATCTCAGAATTATACTAACCTTCATGTATTCCTGTTGAGAAACATTGATTATTGAAACGTATTTGGTTAGTTTCATATGTGAGGGGTTAGACATCAGAGTAAAGGGCAAAACTGGGAAAATTCATTAGTGGCCAGTGGCCGGTACTGTCAGTTTCATTAGTAGCCACTTTTTTGAGTTAGTGGCCACTTTTCACATGATAAGACTATTTCTTTCAGTCTGCAAAAAGCATTGTGTTACCATTTTGCGGTATAATCACCACAAGAAAAATATGAAAACAAAAAATACATATAATAATAAAATTAACACAGGGACACTGAAATTGTAATTTGTAATTACGCTCTTTTTAAAAATCCTAAATTGCACATCCTAAATTAAAATCTGCTTAGGGTTGTAATAATAATAGCAAAAGTTTTCATCTTTCAGATAATTCAATAGTACTTTTTTTTTTTCAATTTATTTAAGTGAAATAAGCCATTATCATTCATAGTTCATATTGATATTTACTAGTAAATGAATCAGCTGATTCATCATCATCACAACCTTTTACATGGTCATGTGTAAATACAGTTAGCAGTTTTATTATTGATTCTTAATTCTAAAAAAACACTTTTTTAAATGATTTTATTTCAATAGAGTTAAAATATTTCCTCTTAAAAAGTATAGATATGGAAACTTAGCTGCTTCATTAAAAATAATTTACTTAGCTGCCAAATTTGTAGCTTTAAAAATAGGGATATTTCTACTTTAAAATGGGAAGGAAAAAGGAAGATTTCTACTCAAAAGAAAGCAAATAGTACAAATTTTTTTGAAAAATACACATTTAAGCCAAATCAAATTTTGATACACACATTTGTCAAATATCTTAAATGGGTAAAATATACACTGAATACTATGGAGAAAATAATGGGAAAAGATTGTGCTTTGCAGGGCATTTGATCATTAACTGCTAGTGGAAATGGAGTGCACATGTGTGTGTGGGTGCGTGGGGTGATATATCTATATACTTCTTTATAGGTTCTAGAATCTAATCCAGAAAGTTTAAAATGAATATTTACATCTATGTTATGGATGGAGAAAGATTGTAAATCACAAGGCTTCAGTGGAGCATGTGATTGCCAATCGTTGGAGGGTAGGAGGGGGGGGATTACAAGAATTATGAGTAAGAGATATTAAACAATTCTACTTCTTTACAGATTCTAGAATCTAATAAAGTAAGTGCAAAAAAGATATTTATATTTTTGCAGTAAATGGAGAATGATTAGAAATTATAAAGCTTTCTAAAAGCTGTGTGATCACAGATCGTTAGGGGAAGGGAAAGGGGGAGGGCCCACAAAATTATATGAGTGAGATATATTAAACAATTCTACTTCTTTATAGGTTGTAGAATATAACAAAGCAAGTTTAAAACGAACATTGACATTTATGCCATAGATGGAAAAAGATTGAAAATCACAAGGCTTCGATTGCCTATCGTCGCTCGATTTTTAGAATCTTTTAATGATCACAAAAAGTGGCGACTTTGGTGGCGATCGATGCATAATTTTTAATCGCCATCTTTTTTTATTTAGTCGCCACGTGGCCGGTGGCGACCGTTAATTTTGCCCTTTACATCAGAGAGCTTTTTTGTCCAATTTTAAATACTAAAATTAATTTATCTTAATGAATTTTGGTGTGCAGATATATATATGTATGTATTGCTTATAAAAAATAAACTTTTAATTTAAGAAAAATAATTTACATTTAATAAGGTAAAAATATGGCATAACAGGCATGTCAAAGAACAGACATGATTTATGTGACTTAACTTAATCACTCAATGACTCTAAATTATGACACATATGAAGTTCAGATATTTTAATTACAATACAAACAGAACTTTCATCTGATATGTAATTTTAAAAAAAGTTCTAAAATTTAAATAAATACATAAAAAAATATTTAGTAGCAGGACACTGACAGATGTAACAAACGTAAAAATTTAGAATTATCGTTTGCTTACTTATTTTTAAATTTAAATATTCCTCTTTAATTAATAATAATAATAATAAAAGTTATATATATATATATAATGTATTATATTATCTGACATGCTTTCTATCCAGAAAAAAAAATAATAATAATTGAGTTAGTTAAAGCATAAAAAATGACCTTTTTGATCCACTTTTGCATGAAATTAACCATTTGAGGGATAGAAAGGGATAGAAAGAGTCAGGGATAGAAATTGAGAAAATAAAGTTACTGGTCCTGTGGATCAGTGGTTTTAAGATTTTACTTGTCAGTACACACTTTCACTGATCTGTTCACCCATTGTATTAGAATTTTAAAAATACTTAAAAATTTGTAAAACAAAATAAATTTACATAATAAATATAATAATTAAATATTTGTAATTAAATTTATGTTTTAATAAATAGGTTAAATATCATATTTACCATAAATGAAGTACTGCGTATGTTATTAAAGTATAAATGAAAAACTACAGATAGAGAATATGTGATATTGACAATTATAAGTACACTTACTAATGTTATGGCATACTATATTCTGTGAAAGATTCACAGACAATTTTTAAGAAATAAAAAAATCTAGTGTACCATTATAATTTATATTTTGCTGGTTTGTTGAATATTTTTTGTGATCCTAGATTGATGGACCACTGTTAATTTCAAGCCTTGCTAGAGGATTATAATTGCTAATTTAAATGATCTAGAATTATCAGTCTATTTTTAGTCTCTAGGTGTAGAAAAAATATGCTAGTTTACTTAATCTTGCAATATATTTTAAAAGTACTCTTAAAGGTACCTGATTTTAAGTTCAATAATGTTTTTTGATGAATGGAATAAGGTATTTTATGCAATCTTTGTTTTTATTTAATATGTCGACAGCTGGATGGGAAATGTGAAAAGATGCGAATAGCTAAATAGAGGGAGACATATTTCTTATTAAATCAGATGTATTTTGATATTTATTAAAAGAATTAGTATTTCTTTTTATCATCCAGCTGTAGATTTTTATGAAAGAATATCTGTTGTAATTTTTTTTTTAGGTAAAGGAAAATAAGTTGTAAATCAAATAAATATACCTGAAAATAACCACTGACTGTATGGTAGCTAAACCAGTAAAGAACACAGACCAAACTTAAAAAAAAAAAACAGTTATACAGACACGACATTATTTCATTATTTAAAACATGAAAAATCTGACATTGACAGATTTTAATTTAGTGCCAGAGGCCTACTGCTAAACTTGTTAATATCGACAAATTCTTCTTTAGTTAATTCGTGATGATCTAAATTCCATGATAAAGTTTTCATTAAATCAAACCAATGTGTTTCAGCTGCAGATACTGTAACAAATAACGTTGGAAGTCCAAACTGTCTTATAGCCGCAAAACAACGTTTTTTTCTCTTTTTCCCAATGAGGGGGAGGTGTGCCTTGGGGGGGACTCATGTCAAAGCTGTGCCTTGGGGGGGGGGGACTCATGTCAAAGTTGTACCTTGGGGGGGGGGGGGACTCATGTCAAAGTTGGGCCTTGGGGGGACTCATGTCAAAGGTGTGCCTTGGGGGAAGACTCATGTCAAAGTTGTGCCTTGGGGGGACTCATGTCAAAGTTGGGCCTGGGGGGGGACTCATGTCAAAGTTGGTCCTTGAGGGGACTTCATTCAATAAATCCCCATTCAATAAACCGACTGAAATAGGCCCTTAGCACTATTAAGAGTGTATTATAAAAATTCGACAACGCTGTACCGACTGAAATAGGGGTACCTTGGGGGGGACTCATGTCAAAGTTGTGCCTTGGGGGGACTTCATTCAATTAATCCCCATTCAATAAACCGACTGAAATAGGCCCTTAGCACTATTAAGAGTGTATTATAAAAATTCGACTATGCTGTGCCGACTGAAATAGGGGTACCTTGGGGGGGACTCATGTCAAAGTTGGGCCTGGGGGGGGACTCATGTCAAAGTTGGGCCTTGGGGGAACTTCATTCAATAAATCCCCATTCAATAAACCGACTGAAATAGGCCCTTAGCACTATTAAGAGTGTATTATAAAAATTCGACAACTGTACCGACTGAAATAGGCCTCTAGCACTAAAAAGAAAAGAAAGAAAGAAAAACTCATTTTATTCTCAATTATTCTTTTAATTTGTATTTTATTTTAATTTGTATGAATTCATATTAAATTATCCAGATTTATTCATATATATTAAAATTTAAAGTATTTCTATATTTCTTTTAATTTTATTTAATATGTGTGCATTAACATTATTTTTGTTTATTGTTGTTGTATATTGTATGGATGTGTTAGTTAAAACTCTACAATGATCTAGTGGTGAAAGTTAAAAAACTTAGTCTATTACCACTGGATATTTAATTGAAAATCTTTTTTTAAGGTTTTTAATAGAAAATCATCTTTCTTTTAGGTTAGTACATTCAGAAGTCAAAACTGATTTATATTAATATATTTTCTTCTTTACAGTCTCAAAAACCTGAAAAATTCTGGGTGGTTTTCTGTGTACATGATGATAAAGAAGCATTTTTAGAATTTTATGAAAATAGAAGAAGTGCTTATTCTCATATGCCTCTTTCAAGTACATCTTTATCTAAATGTCTTCATATATCTCCAACAATAGTTGCTCAAGAGAATGATCATGAATTTGTAATCACTCTGGAAACACAAGTTATTAGATTAGCTGCCTCAACAAAGTAAGATTTTTTTCTTTTTCTTTCTTTCTTTCTTTTTTTTTTTTTTTTTTTTTTTTTTTTTTAAGTTAATTTGATCTATAAAAAGTGTTTTTTTTTTTTTTTCCTGTAGATTGTTAAATGTTTTAAGATGGACTAGTTTTTATTACTATTGGATCTGCAGATCAGGAATCTCAATGTCCTATTTCAATTACTCATTACTGAGCACATCATTTTTATTATTCAGTATTATTGAGGATAATAATCAATAGATATAATTAACTTGCTATATCTGTACTGATAAGTATAAAGGATTTAAGTCTAAAATGTCGATTTTGAGTTAAGTACATAGTCAGACTCAGAAAAAAATTCTCCATCGATTGGTATAAAGGATTTAAATCCATGTCATTTAGTCTTTGAGAAAATCCATTGGTAAAAAAAGATTCAAGTCAGAAATTTAGCATTAATCTTTCGTATAAAATATTTAATTCAATTTTTTCCTTTATTAAATGAAGATTGACAATCACTGAATGGTATAAAGCGTATAATCCAACATAATCCCTTTTTCCTAATCGATTCTGCTCATTAGTTTTTAGTTAGTTTAACTTTATTTTTCGTCTCCTGAAAAATCAAGAATATGGACTTAAATCCTTTATACTTATCAGTACAGATATAACAAGATGTATTTCTGAGGAGGACTGCTGCCTCACTCAATTTCCCATTGTATCTATATTTCTATATCTATCTATCACTTTATATTTGTCTGTAGAAAGCATGCTTTTGAATATTCTAATAACATGTTAATTTTATTATATTAAATTTCAAGGAAGTGTTTTAAAATGCATTTAAATAAAATTCTGTCCATAGACTGTAATCATATGAAATTTGCATGTCCCTGTAAATGAGCCACAAGCATTATATGCACCAATAAAAGCTATACAACTAATTCTATATAACTCATTAGTATTTGAACCAAATTTAACACCATTTGAATTTGAATGATTACAGAACATAATAAGAATTCTTTTGTGTGGTCCTGTAGATTGATTATTACAATGAGGCACATTTTTTTTTTTTTTTTTTTTTTTCTACGAAAAACATGCTTTTAAGCATCTTAATAATGTAAATTTCAGTATGTTGAATAACCATAAACATGCATTAAAAAATACATAGCTAAGTCTGCATGTCCTATGAACAAGTGCACCTGTGGGCAATGCAGTTGGATGATTTTTGCAGCCACTGTCACAGTACACACAAATTCTGTCTATATACCTAAATGATAAGGAATACTTTGGTGTATCCCTGTGTACGAACCATGAAAATTTAGACACTAAAAAACATGCAGCTGATTCTGTTTGAGACATGAACAAATATACCAATTTACAAGTCACAAGAATAATTTTTGTGGCAACTATCATGGTACACACAAATTCTGTATATAGACCGTGATGATAAGAAAAACTTCAATTTGTTCCTGCACACAAATCATAAATAGAATACATACCTAAAAAATACAGCTAATTCTGTGGAGCTCATAATCACGTATGTCAATTTGCAAGTGAATAGGGTAATATTGGCAGCTGCTATCACAGCATACACAAATTTTGTCCACAGGCCATAATGATAAGAAAAACTTAGATGTGCCTCTGTACATGTACCTCAAATAGAATACATACTAACAAATATACAGCTAACTTTTGGGACATCAATGGAGGCCCCCTTGTTGAACTCAAAAAGTTTTTGGATTCTCTGTGTGTGTGTGTGTGCATCTGTGTATATCATGATAGAAACCCCCAAAATTACCTAATTGACTTGCAAATGGGTACACATGTTCATGAGCCACATAGAGTTAGCTGTATACTTTTGGGTGTGTATTCTGTTCATCAACAGGGACACACCAAAATCTCTCTTATCACAACAGTCTGTGGGCAGAATTTGTATGCTCTACAACAGTGGCTGCAAATTCATCCAGATGACTTGCAATTTGGTACTCATGTTCATGAGCCATACAGATTTAGCTGTATGTTTTTTGGTGTGTATATTGTTTATTATTTGGGTATAGAGACAAACCAAAGTACTTCTTATCATTACAGCCTATGGCAGGATTCCTAGCCCTGGAAAGTCAGGGAATCGCAAAGTGGTTAGAGAAAATCAGGGAAAATATAGAATATATAGGATATAAAGAATATATGGAATATATAGTCAAGAAAATATGCAAATATTTCTGAAAGTTAAGGAAAAGTCTCTTAAAAGAAATAATTGAGATCAGGGTTCGCCAACTGGCGATCTGTAGATCACTAATAGTGTGCAAGGAAATTCTGGTGGTCCACAGAAAAATCTGGTCTTTAGTTACATGTTTTATCCATTATTACCTGTTATACTGGTTGTTGTATATCAATTTTAGTTTCTGAATTACTTGTATCTGCACAATAGTTTTCATTTAAGAAAATCCTTCTTAAAAATAAAATGATGATTTATACTTTGTGCAGTATGCTATTTGGTCAAGTGAATTATCATAAAAGTTTTTGCTAGGAACCCTGTATGAACAGAATTTTTGCTTCAAAATATTTTTAAGATGGTTACACTGTATTCAACACAAATAAATTAACATAGATGGTTAACATTAGATGGTTAAAATTATGTTTTCTGTAGAAAAAAAGTGTCCATAGATTTAATAATTATCTACAACACCACATAAAAGAATTTTGATTATTTTATACAATCATCTAAATTATGTCAAATTTGATACAAATATTTTTCTATTACATGAAATTAGCTGTATAGTTTTTATTTGTGTATATAATGTTCGTGATTCGTGTATAGGGACATACCAAAGAATTTCATCCCATTTGCAAGTCAATTGGATGATTTTTGCGACTGTTGTCAGGTACATACAGATGCCAGTGCGATTTAAAAAATTTCACACACTCACAAAATATTTCTGAAGGAACTGTGTGATCCTATGTGTCTTTACCCCTTTTATTTTATTAAGTAAAAAGTATGTATTTTGCTGCATTTTAAAAGAATGATTTCAGTTTATTTTGCAGCAATTATCAATATACAAAATACTAATCATAAATAAATGTTAGTCATCAATAAAGTTAATTGAACACAATTTAATTATATACTTATTACAAGATGAATGATGATTTGCAGTGTAGCTCTCTGATACATTGCAAATCAAACTTTGTTACCTGGAATTTTATAAGTGTAGACACCTGGAAAAGTCAGGGATTTTTTTTTTTTTTTTTTTTAATAGTGGAAACCCTGATAAAAATATTACAAAAGAATGAGATTAAACTATAGTGATGAAGAAAATTACTGGTCGTGACAACACTGAAACTGCATTTTATGTTAAACAAATCTGCATTCCTCTTATGTTTTCAGTATTTTTATTAAAAAGTAATTAATTTTTAATAAATGTATATATATATATATATATATATATATATATTCCTTCTTTCTTTGTAGTGAACAAATGCTTGAATGGATGGATACAATGCGAACAAAATTAAGGGAAATGGGTGTTTTAGAGGTTTGTAGATTTAATATTTTATTAATTTTTCTATGTTGTAGTTATTAAATAGATTTCTTTAGAAATTGACTTATTGCAATCACTTCGTTTTTTTTTTATCTATGTATATGTATAATGGCAATTTTGTCATAAAGAAAACTTCTGAAGTGATTAACTAAATCGTAAGTTGGACAGTGAACTTATCTTATATGGATGAGTTTTGTTAACCAAATTACTCTGCCGTTTTGCTTCCAAGTGGCAGCCACTTGCAAATTTCAAATTGACATTGTAAAAAGCATATTTAAAACCAGATTTGCTTAGATTTTGATTTATACATAGATTATATAGGGTGTCTATTAGGTCATGAAAATCAGCAATAGGTCATGAAAGTCTAAAAAAAGGTCATAAAATTTCTCTTTTCATTAAAAGTCCTGCATTGGGTTGAGTATCCCAGTTTTACCCGACCCAGTTAGTGGATCGGGTCAAGTAAATTTCTTCTCTTGCGGTTCTGGTTAAGTTGACTGATTTTTTTTTTTTACCTGTGGATTGGGTTTAGTTTTCAACGAGTCAGGTCAGCTTTAGAATATCTTTCAAAAAAATTTTGCTAATAAGCAGAAATTTGTTTGATATAATTGTAATTGTATAACTGATGTAAACATACTATATAGCATGCCCATGTACTATATGTCCATGATTATAAATACATGTACCCAAATTATTATAATGAAATAAACAAACATATCAGACAAAAGCAATTACGAAAGGAACATAAAATGTTATTATTAATATATATATATAGGGGAGACCCGTGTACCTAGGGCCGCTTTTTTTCAGTGCTCAAAAACAGAGCCCTTGACCTGTTTAAAATTATCAAACTGATATGTACATATCTTTAGGACTAATTACTTCCAATTGGGATTAATATAAATACCTAAAATAATAAATTCCGACAAATAGAAGGTTTTAAAAAAAACTTTACACGTGGCCCTATGTACAACACCTTCATTGTACCTGGGGCCAGACCTCATTGTACCTAGGGCCATTCTCTCAAAATTAGATTTCACTTTGTAATGAATAGAAAATAAGCATATAAACATGTATTTTATAAAAGAAACAATATCAAGTTATATATTTTATTTATCATATAATATTAATGTTGTTGCCTTAATTTGAAGCACGAAATTTTTCACCTTTTTTTTTTTTTTTCCCTTTGGGATATTCTAACAGAATGTTTTTTTTTCTTCAATTTCATTTTTCTGGAGTGTCTCTTGCATTTCTAGAACTCTCTGGTTTTCGGTCACATCTTTTCTTTAATGTGGGAGGTTTTGCTTTAGCTAAAGGTTTTGCTTAGGTTCGTACCTGTTAAAGCATGACACAAGAAAAGATGTTAGATGTTGAAGGTTTCGAAATTTCAACAGGACACGAAACAGAGACATCCAGTTCTATCATTATTGGTTCACTTTCTACCTGGAATTTTTTTTTTTTTTTTTTGAAATTTATGGAGGGATTTTGTTTTTCAGTCACATTTGAACTTAAATATTCATCCTCAGTGAATGTGTTTTGATTCATTGGCCATATGCCGGATACACGAAATCCTGATAGAATGTTTACAGGAGTAAAGGCCGACGGATAGGATTTGCCAACTGTATCAGCAACGTCATATATAGTGATTGGTTTACCAGGGTTTGCCAGCGTCCAATTACTATAGGCTGTAGTGTGTTTCTTAACACTTTCGAGACTGCTGACGTAGATTCACGTCATTTGAAAATATGAAACTCCACCAGTGGGCGTTTCTTTTGTAATTTATATGTTATTTGTTTCTAAAAAATATACACAAAATTCATATTTGTACAATCAGTATATTATGGATGCAAATACTTTGATTAGAGAGAGTATGATTATAATGCATATCCATTTGTAATACAAATGAGAACACGGAAAAATTTGTTTTGAAAATTTGTAACTTATGCGAAAAACGTCCACAGGCGCACCTTATTGTCAAAAAGACAAAAACATGCAGTCGCGAAAGTGTTAAAAGGTCCAAACACACTGGCCCTAGGTACAAGGCAGCTATGTGGCCCTAGGTACAAGTTTTTGGTAACTTCATTCAAAATGCCTTCCGCTAAAAAATTCACATGCAGAGAGGACTAATTAAATATCTCATTTATTACTCAATATAACAAGCAAAATTATACACTAAAAATGAAAGAAAAATATTAAACTTCCCTTTGTAAAATAGCAAAAGAGATGAGCTACAAAATTTTATTTCAAACCATGTAAATTCGTTTTCTACATGTAGCTTGTCAAAACTTTCTCCTCAAAAGTTCCAAAGTAGTTGTAAATGTAGCAATTGGTGCTGTTACTCGCCCATTTGAATATTAAAACTTAAAATTAAATATTATTCAAATAAAGTGGGGTGGCCCTAGGTACATGATGGCCCTAGGTACACAGGTCTCCCCTATATATATATATATATTTTTTTTTTTTAAGGGTATAAGCATTTAACAATTAACTGTAAACATTAAACTTGACGCCAATTTTTGCACACTTGAGATACACAATACATATAAGTGGTTAAAATTATTACTATGTGTCATGCGAAATCAATATTTCATCGGACATCTTTCTCTAATAAATAGTTTTATCTAATAAGAAACCCAAATTTTCTATTTAAAAAATAAATTAATAAAATAATAATGATAATAAATATGAAAGGGGGTGAGGAGAAATTGAAATAAATAAGAAGAAAAACATTTAATTTTTTTCTTTCTGCATATTACATCGTTTTTATGAAATAATTAATATATATAATGACCCTCATCCTCATCTGTCATTCACGATTCCGGTTTGCACTGCTTCAAAACAGAGACTTTTGGCAGCCATTTTTTTTTTTTTTTTTTCCCATTTGTTCAATTCAACTTACGAAAACATACATATCATTTTCATACATGTTTTGTATCGCACATATTGTTATTTATTCCGTCTAAAACCTTGAAAAACTATTCAATTGTAATGTTTAAATGTTTAATTAAATATAACGGATCACTGGCTATTATAAACATGAACCTATAAATAGAATTATGTAACTTCATGATTATAAACAACGCAATGCCAAATAAAAACAAACATAATTTGTTGCCATTCAGAAAATACAAATTCCAATTGGACAACTCTTTAATTGCAAATGAACGACTCTTTGACTGTTTCATTAAAAAAAAAAAAAAACGCTTAAAATATTTCTAAAACATATTAAAGCCTTAAAAATCTTAAAATATATTTGTAAAAACATATTAAAATCTTTAAATATTTTTATCAAGCTTCATTATTTGTTTACATTGTATGGTATGATTGGCGTCGAGTTCAGTACGTAAATGTCGCCAGTTGATTTTAGTTTTGAAATTAATGTAAAGTTATAGTTGGGATAGAATGTTTGGTTGGGCAAGTAAAGGTCACCAGTTGAAATGAGTATTGAAAGTAGGGTAGTCTAAGGTGATAATATCGAGTCAAGATAAAATGTTCGGTTGAGAATGAGAAAGTCCCTAGCTGGATCCTGGATATTTTGGCGATGTTGTGGGTGAGATAGCTGGTTGGGAGTATAGAGTAGAGGTGAATTTGGGTTAGCATGGAGTGTCTGTAATTATTAGATAGTTAGTTAGAAAATACGCAAGCAAAGTGATGACGTCACTGGGCGTCAGTGGATGCAAGAAAAAGATTTCCTATGTTAATCGCCCATTGGATTTTTTGTAAAAAATTATTAAAAATTGAGGAAAATTATTTCCCGATTTTAATTCCCATATTTCGGTATAGATATGTATTAGTTATCGTGTGCATGCGTTAGATGAAGTTGTTTTTGCTGTAAAATTGATAAATTTTAAATTTCAAAACTTTAGAAAAATAAAATAGCAAATTTCCATATTTGATTGAAAACATAAACATTTCATTTCAAAGGATGATATTTACACAATAAATATACAACTAATATACTAATTAAAAGGAAAATGATAAATATTCTATCATAATTTGAAGTCAAATTTCTTTTCAAATGTTTAAATAAAGTCTCTGATATAAGATACTCATATGTTGCAGCGGAATAGATTTAATATATCTGTCATCCTTGGCGGAAAAAATATATCGCCAAATTATTTGGCGAACATATTTCATTCCTTTCAAAAATCATGGTTATTTTAACTGAATTATATGAAACAATATATCGTACAATACGTATTACGAAAATAAACATCTGGCATGTATATTTTCGTAGTATGTTTTTAATCGCCAAATACAAAAAACGCCAAAGATGACACAGTTTTGAAATTTAAAATTTTGTCAATTTGACAGCAAAATAACTCAGTCTAACACATGGATACGATATCATACCTATACCCAAATACGGGTATTAAAATCGGAAAATAATTTTCTTCGATTTTTAATAATTTTTTACAAAATATACCATGGACGATTAAAATAGGGAATCATTTCTTGCATCCACGGATGGTCAGTGATGTCACATTTCGCTTACGTATTTGGAAACAGGATCTTCGATAGTCTTAAAAAAAGTATTTTGGTAAAATGAAGTGAATCGTTATGTACTTCCTCTTACCCATAGGGTCGAGAAAGTATTGTTTTAGGGTCAAATTTTCGAACGTGAGTTTTTGTTATACTTACATGTTCTGAGGTCCCCTGAATACGAAAATCACGTTTTTAGCGAATGGTCTCTGTGTCTATCTGTGTGTCTGTGTGTCTGTTATCAGCATATCTCAAGAACAAATAGTAGCAGAAATTCCAAACTCAGTATTCTAAATGTGTATCATATAGGGATGCTACAGTAAGCTTTTCGTTAAGATGAAGCAAATGGTTCGTGTACAGGGACATTCAAAAGTATTCAAATACATTACGGCGGTCTATGGGGGAAATTGCAGGTAAGTAGAATTTAACATCTATAGACTGCACTAAACCAAATGAAACGAATACATATTTTTTGTAATAGAGATAGTCAACTGGGAAAATTTTTTTTGTGTATGTAGGAGCCTCGCCCCCCCCCCCCCCCGGGGTAGATGTCCTCCCTCGAGTGGAGTAAATTTTCATGATGGGTATCTTTTAAAAGATCTCGCCAATACCTTTAAAACGAATGGTTGAACCATCGATCTACGATAATTTAAAATAAAGTTATTGATTTCTTTCATTTTTAACATTTTTTTTTTTTTTTTACTTTAATATTGAGAATAAATTCAACTTTTTTTTAGATATTTAGTGTTATACTATTTCTCTAATATGGAAATCGTATGTATTATCATACAAGATAACTTTTTAAAATAATAATTTTAACAAATTATTTTTTTTAAACTGAATTATTTTTTAATAACCGAATTAAGTTCTATATAAATGTAGGTGCATTAATGAAACGGAGGGTTGAGGGGGGCCAGAACTAATTATCATATAAAACTCTTCCGAACCCTAATTTGAATTGTTTAACATAGGTTTACATAACAGTACACGTTATCTTACCTCTTAATCTCCAACCTGTACTTATAGCATTAAATTTCAGGGTAAGAGAAAGTCGTGTGAGTGACACACTAGATTATTCTTATTATGAGGACTTTAAATAGAGCACTTAACAGAACACTGGGATGTGTTATTGCTGTTGTGTTTTCGGGCCTATATTTTTTGTCAACCAGCAGTTTTTTTATTGTCATTCATATTTATTGATCGGGTAGAATTTTTTTAATTTCAGAACGAAAATTAGAAAATATCGAAACACATTTGATTTATAAACAAAAACTGAAAATACATTTGAATGATCACGTGGTAATCTTCATGATCTAAACATTGTTTTCAAGATTTATCGTTCACATTCCGTCATTTTTGACGGGGCTATATACTAGTTATAGTATAAAAACATAATTTAATTAATAGCCATTTTGTTCTCATTTTAAAACATTATTCCGTTTTCAGAAAATAAATAAGTATTTTATTATACACTATTTGTATGTGGTATGTTCTAGAACTTTAGTTTTTTTTTCAAAATTCGGTGAGCACCTTGTCAATCAATCTTATTCAACGCATTCCCGAATTTATTTCTAATTTTTCCATTCGCCAGTTTGAGTTTTGAGTTCGCCTATGAAAAACGTAAATAATTATTTAAATTTGATTAGTAGAACTCTTTATACGTCATTTGGCTTGTTTTCCTAATTGGCATTAGTCAGGGTAACAATATATTTCTAAATTTCGCAATTTTGGTGATTATATAATCATTCTTTTCTTTTGTTTATAACATGTCCGTTAGCCTGTCAACTAGCTTTTCTGATCGTCTGCGTTCATCTCGCATCTGGCGATGGTCGGTGATTAAGATAACCTTTTCCCCCCACTTAAATAGCAGACACGCGCCGCGATCGGCGGTTTTGCTCTCTCTTCGGTTCGCTCTTTCTCTCCGGCCCTCTTCTTCTTTTTCTCCCTGCGCAAGTTAACGGAAGATGCCGGGCAATAATTTTAACGATGTCTAATAAATGGGATGGAAGATTTTGGGTCTCGGATTTATATTTATAGTGGACGTCTAATGCCCCGAAGATAAATTGATATAAATTTATTTATAAAGAAGAAATATAAATAAAAGAAATGTAGATGTTCAGTGGAGTCTTCTTGCTTAATATTAGTCTCAATTCCTTTTTATATAGCAAAGAACACATGTGGTAAGTCTCAACAATATATTATTTTGATGATTAAAAAATATAGATTTCCAACAGAATGTGCTATTCAACCCCTGGGTTGATTTATTTCTTGGTGGATCACGGCGATTTATTTCTTTTAGTTTATTGCCAAGATTTGGCACGACAACATGGTGCCGTGACCAGGATTTGAACCTGGGTTATTGCGGACACAACGCAATGTACTAACCACTATACGATCACGGCGATTTATTTCTTTTAGTTTATTGCCAAGATTTGGCACGACACTATGTTTTTCAGATTTTAAAGTTTTTAATATAATGTATTACTAATTAATTTTTTAATTCTACTTTAAATTATTTACCAATAGTGTGCCAATGAAAATTTACATTATTTTATAACTTTAAAAAGTTTTGCATGATTTTTAGTAGATAAATTATTAATTTTCATTTATTGTATTTTCCTGGTGTATAACGAGCAGGTCATATAAATGAGTTGCACACCAGAAAATTTAATTTACAAATAAAGCTATATTTGTAAGAAACAAAAGCTTGTTATTAAAATAGCTTTTTCTGCAAATTTAAATTTCTGGTGTATAATTGATTTAACAAACTTGTGCGTTATTCGCCAAAAAATACGGTAGTTTTCAGGTTACAGGTTACAGTCATTTGTGGGTCACCAAAATTCTCTATTACGATTTCGGGTTATTTTTTGGGTTGATGAAATTTGACATTATCACATCATTGTGATATATATTTATTTGTATATATTGTATTATGTTTTACTGTGAAAAATAAAATTGTGTTCAACTTGTTTGAATGTGATATTTTGTAACATTTATTGATTTACTAATATTTAGTAGTGTAAATATACAAATATGATTATAACCCTAGCAAAGTCATTTATATCTTCAAAAACATTTCACAAACAAAATTGCCTTCTATGAAAATCTACAGGCATTCTAACTTTTAAAAAATTAAATAAATTAAAAAACCTTCTTACATACTCCATGCTTTAGCCATAATGTTTTTTTGCTGGGGTCCCCCTGCTTGCTCTCTGGCACTGACGGTGTTGGAAGCCCTGTGCTTGTGGTGTTTCATTCTGTTGGCATCTCTTTTGAGGATGTGACGCCACTGCCTGTCAAGCCCTGCTGTATCATTGCCATTGCTCCATCGTTGCATTGAATTAATAATTTCTACTGCTTTGTGATGTGTGGCGTAATTATGATTTTGATAATTTGCAATTTTTATGATATTATCGAAATGGATATTTATGTTATCCTCTTGGTTTGCTTTTGTTAATGTAGTGTTGTTGTTGCAGTAGTGATTTTTCTGGTAGCGATATTGTGGCTGTGTTCTTTGATTCTGGTTTTTATTTTTATTTTTCTAATATAACATTTACTATTACCTTTGCTATCAGTGTACGGAATTTTATATATACCGGCAGTTTCTAAAGGGTGGATGGGGTCTTTGTCGCTTCTGATAATTTGGAAAATGTTGGAATTGGGTTTGATAGGGATATTAATGTTATTTTTAGCGGCAATATTTTTAATTTTGCCGTACGCACCGTGATCGTACGGGATCGAAGTCATAAATCTGAGGGGGGGTTTTGGTAATCCTTGATATTGTTAAGATTTTTAATACGTTTTTTGTACATTTTATTAACTAAATGATTGGGATAACCTGCTTTTTTAGTATAGTGTTTAATGAGGGCTGATTCGTTATTTATATCTTCAGGTTCATTACAAATAATTATGGCTCTATTAATATACACTTGTATAGCACTAACTTTATACATGTAGGGAGTTTTGCTTTTATAGTGGATGATTTCATTGCTGCTGGTTGGTTTTCTAATGGACTTTAGTATGAATATGGTTATTATAGCACTGTTATAGTTATGGTAACATCAAGGTAATTAATTTGATTCTTTCTTCCTTCTTCTACAGTATATTTGATTCTGGTGTCTATTTCATTTAAAATATTTAATATGTGGTTTGAGTCAATATTACAATAAATAATCGCGAAAATGTCATCAACATATATAAACCAAAAATATATTTTGTCTTTAAGTATTTTCACAATTTTCCTTTCCATTGTGCGTAATTTGAACTCTGCTAAAAAACCTGATATGGGGGATCCCATACAGGCCCCTTTACATTGCTGGTAAATACTTTTTGCGATTATTGATGCTGACCCAAACCACATATTAAATACTTTAAACAAAATAGACACTAGCATCAAATTTACTCTAGAAGAAGAAAGCAACAATCAAATTAATTACCTCAATGTTACCATAACACGCTATAATAATCGTATTAATACTAAAGTCTACAGAACATCAACCAGCAGCAATGAAATCATCCACTATAAAAACAAAACTCCCTACAGGTATAAAGTTAGTGCTATACAAGCATATATTAATACAGCCATAATTATTTGTAATGAACCTGAAGATCTAAATGACGAATTAGCCCTCATTAAACACTATACTTAAAAAGCAGATTATCCCGTTCGTTTAGTTAATAAAATGTACAAAAAATATATTAAAAATCTTTACAATATCCCGGATTACCAACCCCCTCCCCCTCAATTTCATGACTTCAATCCCGTACGATCACAGTGCGTACTGCAAAATTAAAAATATTGTCGCTAAAAATAACATTAATATCCCTATCAAACCCAATCCGAACATTTATCAAATTATCAGAAGTGACAAAGATCCAATCTGCCCTTTAGAAATCGCCAGTATATATAAAATTCCGTACAATGATAAACAAAGGCAATAGTAAATGTTATTTTGGAAAATCAAAAATAAAAATCAGGAGGATAACATAAACATCCATTTCGATAACGTCATAAAAATTGCAAATTATCAAAACCATAATTACGCCACATATCACAAAGCAGTAGAAATTATTAGTTCAGTCCAATGATGGAGCAATGGCAATGATGCAGCAAGGCTCGACAGGCAGTGGCACCACATCCTCAAAAAAGATGTCAACAGAGTGAAACACCATAAGCACAGGGCTTCCAGCACTGTGAGTTCCAGTGAGCAAGCTGAGGGACCCCAGCGAAAACGCATTAAAGCTAAGACATAAAGTATGTAAGAAGGTTTTTTAGTTTATTTAATTTTTTAGTATAAAGCTTTTCATGTTTAGAATATTATTTAAAATTCTAACTTTTGTTGAAAATAAAAAAATATTGTGTATTTTTCTTTAAAATTTTCTCTAACAATTTTTCTAAAATATATATGCTTAAAATATTTTGTTAATCCAAACAGTATTAATGTGTAACTGAATGAATTACTTTTTTTCTAATTTAGAATGAATTCTATTTTGAAGAATAGAAAAAAAAAATATTTAAATGCAAAGTTTGTGATTCATGCCTACATACTTTACTTAAAAAATACTATTCTTAGTTTCTCCATAAAAAGTATTTTAAAAAAAAGTGTATACTTGAAAAAAATTATGATGCATATGCTCCTGTCACAAATGCATGAAAAATAAATGACATTTTTCACATCCTAAAAAAGACGAATAATTGAAATAATATAACATTACACAAATAGTGTGTATATGTTTGCAGTTTTTTTTATGTGTCTGTTTGTTTCAGACTAGTTTTCATCGCTATTTATTAAAATTGTTAATGAAAAAAAAAAAAAAAAAAAAAAAAAAAAAAAAATTCAGATTTGTATATTTTACTGCTAATAATGTTGTTAAAAAATAACTTAAAAAATCATCTTTTTTTTTTAAAGTGATATATCGGCAAAAGAAAAATAATAAATTAATAAATAAAATTAATTAATTAATTAAAAATTAAAATTAAAAAAGAAAGGTTGAATATGTCGATAAAAAGGTCGTGATTTTTTTTTTTTTTTTTTTTTAAGTCATGAATATTTCTTCCGTCAAGTCAGTAGACACCATTCTATATAAGGGTCTGCACCAAGATAATTGATGAACTTGAAATCAGGCTGCCACTTGAAAATTTGTCATAACATTAGCTTTTAAAGCAGCGATTTAATTCAAACCAAAATTGAATGGTGGACTTATCTTACAAATGTCTAGAATGACTTTGCTGGGCAACTTACTCTTTCATTTTGTTTCGAAGTTGCAGCCACTTGAAATATCAGACTGCCTCTTGAAAATTTGTCATCATGATAACTTTTGAAATACTGAACTAATTTGAACAAAAGTTGCACAGTGGATTTATGTTAAGAATATCTTGGATGAGTTTGCTGAGGAACTTGCTTCACCATTTTGTTTTCAAGAAGCAGCCTCTTGAAAATTTATTGCATTAACTTTTGAAATCTGAATCAATTCGAACCAAAATGGGACAATGAATTTATCATTCAAGTATCTTGAATGAGTTTGTTGTCATTTTGTTTTCAAGTGGCAGCCACTTGAAATCATGTTACTACTTGAATATTTGTTATTATAACTTTAAAATACTGATTTAATTTGAAACAAATTTTGGATTTATCTTACAAATATCTTGGATTAGTTCAAAGGGCAACTTGCTCCATTTCTAAGTTGTAGCTATTTGAAAATTTGTCATTATGAAAACTTATGAAATACTGAATTAATATGAACCAAATTTATAAAGTAGACTTGTTTTATATATGCATTTAATATGTTCGTTGGCCAACTTGATCTGCCATCTTGTTTCCAAGTGCTGGCTACTTGAAAGTTTGAAATTCACATAAAAAAGTATTTATAAATCAATTTGCTTAAAATTCCATATGTACATAGTACATATCAATACCTCCATTAATAAATTTTACGATAAGAAGAAAGATAACCTCCTCATTATACTACAGGTATGGAAAATATAGGTATCTGTGAATTTTTATCATTTTTTTATGTTTTGAGGTGTGAGGAATGTAAAAGTCACTGTGGTTATGTGGTGCTTATCTATAAGTTAATTAATTTATTAGGTACTTAGTTCATTAGTTAATCTTTGCAGAGATTATCTCAAGAACAAATGATTGTAAAGTGATCAAACAACTTTAAAATGTCGCTTATGATAGCAACAGAAACTCTATTTTCAACAATCGTAATTTTAAAAATCTCATAAGTTATTTGAAATTTACTGTTTTCCCCAAATTCTTATGTACTTACTGTCATTCACTACGGTATGTTTGTGAATCTCAAGCTAATAAAAAATGCGCCTCCATTTTAAGGTAAATATAAGCTTATTCATTTGTCTGTCCGTGACTGAGGTAGTTAGAACGCTATGTTAGTAATGCGGTGGTCGAGCGTTCGATACCCCAAAGTCCGGAGTGTTAATTTTTGCAGATAATTAGTAGAAAAGATGTCAATTGATAAAGTAAAATTTTTCATTGACTGCACAGTATCCTAAGAATTTTTGAAGAGTTTTTTTAAGAAACCTTTTATTTTATTTTATTTTTTTATGTTCGATAAATTCACAATGTAGTACTCAAACATATTTAAAATATTTTTTAAAACTCAAAATTAAAAAATTGTTTGCAGGGAGCAACATTGTATGCATATTTTTATAATTCTAAAACAATTATGCAGTTATTTACAAAAAAAAAAAAGTTTTTATGCATATTTGCGTTTGTAATAACCAATAGATGGCACAACCAGAGCAATAACTAATGGCCAATCATAGCAATGCATCGGTCAATGGATCAAATGCCTCAGAAAATTCTTTTGAACCTCGGTCAGGCATGTATCAAATTTTCGACTGCCTTACCACCTAGGCTTTCGTGGTTTATAAAAGAGTACAAATTATTTTCTGCTGAAATTTATCATTTCACCTTAATACAAAAAAAATTGCAAAATCATAACTTCGAAAAGATTTATGTGATATGATACATTCAGAATTTGGGTTTTAAAAGTTTTTTTAAATAGATTATTATTTAATATTAAGGAATAGGGCAAAATTTTGCATGAATGTGCATTATGGTGATTATTTTCATCATAAGGATGTTGGATCAGTTTTAAAATATCATTTATAATGCTGGCATGAACATCATTAAGTATGAACATTCTACTTTGAAAACTTCATCGGTTACTCAAAATTTTAGATTTCCTTAACATCAGAGACTAGGGACATGTGCATGCATTAAGAGAATTATTTTCATCATAATGATGTTAGATCAAATATTAACTTAGTATAAGAGGATTGCATTAACTTTAAATAAAATAAAATACCTCAAAAATTTTATCCTTTTGGATCATGCAAATATACCATAATTTTCGGAAGAAACGCCACACTTGAGTAAAATTAGTATTAAAAACTTAAAAATCATCAGAAACGCCACATTATCATAAACGCCGCAACATACATTTTTTATTTATAATTTTATTGTTGTTTGTGGGTTTCCTATAAATTGTAGTGTCAAAAGTGTTATTTTGATTTTTGGTTATTTTAACATCAAGGAAACTTAGGATGTTATTATTATCAGTTTCAATGGTAAATTTTAAATTATTGTCGAGTTTTTTTTAGATCAAACAGGAGGTTGGAGGGGTTAATGTGTCCAGGAATAATTGTAAAAATATCGTCAACATACCAAACCCAAAGTTTACAATAGTTTATTATATTAGAGGCAAAAATTTCAAAATAACGCATTTTTATTTTAGCCACGACCCCAGATATGGGAGAACCCATTGGGATGCTTTGGGTTTGTTTATAGATATTGTGATTAAACGCGAAATATGATTCATTAAGGAGTAGGTCCCCTATTTTATTGTTTACATTGATATCTGTAATTTTAGAGTTAATGATTTGTGTTATTTCAGGGATGTCAATGGAGGGATAAAGGTCTTTAACATCAAATCTATTTAGGGTATCTAGAGAATTAATGTTAATGCTGCAAATTTTTTGGATAAACATTTCAGTAGAGTTTATGGAATAATTGGACAGAGGGAGAAAGGATTTTTAGATGTTTTTCATGTAGGTTTCTAAACAATAAGTGGGGCTTTTGGATTTATTAACTATCGGTCTGAGAGTAGGTGGGTTTTTATGGTCTTTATATTTCCCAAATAAACGTGGGATAATGGGAGCATGATTATTGAAAATGGGAGGGGTTTTGTTAGGCAAGCTACCAGTTTTTATGAGCTCTTTGGTTTTTTTTTTTTTTTTTTTCATAGTAAAGGTTTATTTCATATTTAAAGATGTTAGATCAGTTTTAAAATAGCATGAAAATTATTTACTGTGAATACTTGTATTTCGAAAACTTCGTAAGTTATTTAAAATTTATATAATTAGTTTTGCCAGTCTTGATAGATTTCTTTCCAGTACTTATATTTTATGAAGTATCAACTATTTAACTATATCATTATCCTTTTTTATGAGCTGATTTCATTTCAGCCAAAGGATAATTTATACAGCAAAGAACCTATTCCTGCAGTTCGGCCTTCTGTACTATCTACTGGGGAAAATATTCATGAACATTCAGCACGTGAAGGTAATTATATTGTTTTATATAATCTCTTTAATATTCTTTTTTATACAAAACTATTCATCTCATTTTGATGTTTATAATCTTGATATTAAGTTCTAGTAGATCCACCTAGTTATGCTTTGGATAACCTTAAATATTTAGTAGCCTTTAAATTTCATCCAGTTTTTTAGGTAAAGCTTTATTTCTATTTTATTGTTCACATATAAATAAATGTATTTTGTTTTATGCCAAAAAGCAAAATGAACGTGTAAATTAAATATATATATGAGGATTTTAACCACTTAACATTCCAGTTTTTTTTCTATTTGCTGTTACAAAATGTTTCAGTTTTTTATTATGTCTTTTTAATCTTCATTAGTGATAGAATAAAATTAGATAAGTAGAATAAAATTAGAATAAGTTGACCATATACGAAGTTTCTCGTACCCGAACAAAAAAAATTGGAAAATTAGTTTTAAATGCATGAATTAACTCATTGTAGTGAGAAAAGAAAAAAAATGGATGCCCAAGTGTACTCGGGCTAAAATGCAGGGTTGGCAAGTTTCTTCCAAGGTGGAAAAAACCATGGAAAAAACCGGCCAGAAGAAATAGGTTTCTTCCAAGTGGAAGAAATGGAAGAAACTGTTTTTCTTAAAAATTTATCCTATAAATTGCAGATTTGTAAGATACAGTGGATTCATTTATCTTATAAACAACTTTAAGTAACTTTAATTAAACCTATAAAAATTTAATTACATATTTAATTAATAATTATGAGATTTTTACCGAAGTGATCTTTGGTATCTGATGATCACGTTCCAAAATACTGAAAATCCAGTAAAAAAAAAAAAAAAAAAATCGATTTCAATTTAAACAGTGTAAAGTTTTATAATCTAGACGATTTTATTTCTTTAACTGGTAATAAATAATAGTTTGGATCACTTGCTTATACTTTCTGATAAAACAGCTGTTAACAAACATCCAGTTAATTAAGAGTACTAATATTCAATAATTACTGTATTACAAAATGTCATCAAAAACTTTATTTTCCTTATAGTCATACACAGTACAGTCAACTCCCTCTAATCCTTTTAATTCGACTTTGATTTTTGAATGAAAAAGAAATTTACATCTCATATTTCAAAAAAATTCACATTATTTCTTTTTTAAAACAAATTTTTAGCTTAAACCTTACTTTGAAACATAATTGGGGAGAAGATGGAATAACAGTCTTGTATTTCTTATCCTGCAATTCATACAGACTAGACTAGTGCTTAAAACAAATCACTATTGCATCAACGTTTAACAAAATTAATCAGTGACGAATATTGTTTCCGAACTTTCAAAAATATTTTGTTTCGTATTTTTTAAATTTGTTTGTTTACATTTTATATGTGCCTATTAAAGGTGGAAATTAAGAAATTTGGTTGGTGGCCACTGGCCACTAGCCTTCATTTTTTTAGTGGCCACTTTTAAAAAGTTAGTGGCCACTCGCTGATAAAAGTAAAAGTAAAATAAAATTTTCTTTTCTTTAATTTTTTCAATGTTCAGTCTCGACAAATCATTAAGAAAATAATTAAGGTAGTCAACTTTTTGAAACTCATTCACAATAATACATTTCTGTTAAATTTTAATAAATGAAATAGGAATAGATTTACATAATTTATACTATGAATGTAAGAAAATACTATTCAATACAAAATTCATATGTTTAAAATGCTCTTTTGGTTATATTATTTTATAACAGAAAAATTCTGATTATATTGCCCCTTCACTATCCTGAATGGTGTCAATTTTCTACTTTTTCCAGAAAAAAAAAAAAAAAAACATCTTTGATTCATGAAAATATATTAGTATATGTAAATAAAAAAAAACATTTTTTTAATAATACTTTATTTTGCAAGTTTCTTTTTCCGTTTTTTTTTTTTTTTTTTTTTTTTTCATGTTACAAATGAATTATAAATTAATTTTTCTTTAATAATAATGAATTTTTAATAATTTGCAATTATAATCCCCCTCTCTAACTGAATTTAGAGAGTGTGGCTGGCCAGGCTCCAACTATATACCAAGTTTAGTTGAATTTCATTCATTGGTTCGTGAGATACGGTGAAAACACTAAACCACAGAAACACACACACACAGACATTTTTTAAAAACTATCAATTCGTGTTCAGGACACCCCAAAACGTGTAGATCCGTCAAAAAACGGAGGTCGAAAATTTTCGCGAATCCAATACTTTCTCTATATTACATATAGAAGAAAGTAAAAAATAGTTCATATGCAATAACAAATATTAAATAATATGTAGTAAATAAATAAAATATTCAATAAATTATGCATTCTTCTGATTAAGAACTA
The DNA here is from genome assembly GCA_963930645.1 of Salticus scenicus. Taxonomy (NCBI): domain Eukaryota; kingdom Metazoa; phylum Arthropoda; class Arachnida; order Araneae; family Salticidae; genus Salticus; species Salticus scenicus. The sequence continues at coordinate 337,220,359 of OZ005652.1, read as the reverse complement.
AAAATATACATACATATATACATTTTTTTTTTTTTTTTTAATAATAACAGAAAACGCACTTACTTTTTCCCGAAAAAAGATATTTTTACAGAATTATCTGTAGCTCCACGTTTACTACCACTACGGTTGCTTTGTGATTCAGGATTTACTTTAAATCTCTTCATATTAAAGCAATAAATCCAAAATTTATATTACTATATAAAGCTTGTTTTAAAGATTGAAATTTCGACAAACCACGCGTATGACTGAATGCGATACGGCCGTTGGGAATGGATAGAAATGCCAAGTTTGAAAAGAAAGTGGTATAAAATAACAAAGAAAATGCGTCGAATGACGTTTTTAATTTTTCTGCGAACGTAATACAATCGGAGTTTCAGCCGATTGATTATCTCACGAGCTTCCTTTTCGTCTCTGTCTTCCGAAAGTCGGCCGAAACTCTCATTTTGACATTTTTTTAAAATCAAAATCTAATACTTTTATAGAAAAATGGAAAAAAGCCATACGTTTTTTTAGTATATGAATAAGACTACCTGCCAATTTCCAGTTAAAATTGACTTCTGAAAATGTCTGTAAGTGGCGATGTTAGATTTGAGAAAGCCTGAATTCGAGGCGCACGGCGCGTTTACTGTGAAAATGCCGCTGTTCATAAATCTTTCATTTGTTCCATAAACTCACACATTGTAATAATCCATTTCCATAAATAATACAAGTGATGTTCCTTTCCATTTTATTTATTCACTTCACAAAACATATAGAACACGGATTCACAATAAAAACATAAATAAACATTTCTTAAGCGCTATATATTTTAAACGGTCAAGCACGACCGACTCCCTTCAGATCACATTTTTTAACTAGACAGTAACATACATCGGCGCGTCGAAAAATGACGACTACTCGCGCCACCTGAGAGGATGCAAAGACAATTCAATTTGCAACATCCTCCCGCCCCGAAAGGTAAGTTAAGTTCAATACAAAGTTTTGACAAATCCAAATCAAATACAATTCAAGAATTACAACCAATAAAAAAATCACAGTACATAAATAATAAATTTCACAACCACAAAATACTGAAAATAGAAATTATATCAAATACAAAAATCAATGTTACCTGGATACAATTGAAAAAAGAAAACAATATTAATATTACCTTACAGGTGAACAGTTGGTTTAATTAAGGTAAGTCCCCTTGGACTTCCAAGTTACAAAGAAGTTGAATGGGTCTTTTTAACATTCCTGATGAAGTTTTTAAGGTTACAGATCTTACCTTATTGTCACGTCCTACATGTGTCTCAATTACTTTTCCTAACTTCCAAATTTGTCTTGGGGCCTTGTCATCACCTATTAGGACTATATCACCTATATTAAAATTAGAAATTGGATTAACAGGTTTTACAACATTAGCATTTCTCAACTGCAAAATATATTCAAATTTCCAGCGCTTCCAGAATTCGTTAAGAAGTCTCTCACGATACAAGTATCGTTTAATTAAAAGTTTTTGAGAACTAGATTGACTTGCTATCACTAAACGGCCACTTTGTGGTGGCAATGCAGTTGACCTTTTTCCTATTAAGAAATGGGCTGGGGTGAGAGGGAATGGCTCTACAGGGTCATTGTATACATAAGTTAAAGGTCGAGAGTTAATAATAGATTCAATTTCTGCAAGTATAGTTTGCAGTTCTTCAAATGTAACTAATGCCCTACCAAGAATTTTCCTCAAAATGACCTTTGTCATACGAACCATTCGCTCCCAATAACCCCCCCACCATGAGGCTCTTTCTACTATATAATTCCATTTGATACCCTTATTACCAAAATAGTTCTGAATTTCAAAGTTCTTAATGTTCATATAAAGTTTCTTTAGTTCCTTTTCACTACCTTTAAAAGTCAAAGCGTTATCGGAATTCACAACCTTGCACATACCTCTTCTGGAGATGAAACGTCTGAATGCAAGTAAAAAATGTTCAGAACTGAGACTAGAGACTATTTCCAAGTGCACTGCTCGAGTGACTGCACAAGTGAATAATGCAATGTAAGATTTGTTGTTGTCTCTTGTGAATAAGGGTCCAGCAAAATCGATTCCGACGACTTCAAAAGGTTGAGCCTCACAAGTTCTTGCTATGGGTAGCGGAGCTGTTATTTGCTGTCCTTGTTTGGCCTTAAACCTTCTGCATAGAAAACATTTGTTCAAGCAGGATTTCACAGCTTGCCTGCCCTTAATGATCCAAAAACGTTCTCTTAATTGAGTGAGTGTGTCAGATATACCAGAATGACCTAAATTTTCGTGTTCCTTCATGATCAAAAGATTAGTAAATCGAGCCTTGTTCGGCAAAATAATTGGATGCTTAGATTCATCAGAAAAATTAGAACCTTGAATTCTTCCTTTTAATACTATTAGACCTTCTGTTGTCAAAATAGGATTCAAATTATATAACTTAGAATCAGGAGAAACTGAATTTTTTGCCTTTAATGTAGTATATTCTTTGTTAAATTCACTTTGCTGCACAAATAGAAGCCAATAATTTTCTGCTGCAGATATTTCATTTGCTGTCAGCGCTCCTGAACGTTTTTCAGACCTAGATTTGATATTATTTAGAAATCTAAAAACATAGGCGGTTGTTCTCAAAACTCTATTCAAACTACTGTAATTCTCCAGATTTAATAATGGCATTGGAACTTCTACGTTAACCTGAAGTGTTGTAACTCCATGTCTTTCTTCAACCACGCTGTCCATGTCACAGGAAAATTCCATTAGAGAGTCATACGGTATACTTAATTCTGACAACCAAGCTGGTCCTTGACTCCATACTTTGTCATTCATTAAGGAATTTGCTTTCACACCTCTCGTCAATTTATCCGCCGGATTGACCTTGCCTTTGCAAAAGTGCCATTTTTCAGGATCAGTTTTTTCCTTGATTTCCATCACTCGGTTTTTCACAAATTGCTTATAATCGTTAACTGAACCTTTTATCCAATGAAGGCAAATCTGAGAGTCAGTCCAATAAAAAATATTTCTGGGGTCGAGCATAGGAAAAACAGATTTGAGATATGATCCCAATCTTGCTGAGACTAAAGTGCCAAGTAATTCAAGTCTCGGTAATGTAATCTTCTTCAAAGGGGCTAGTCGAGACTTAGAAATTATAAAACTTGTTTTGCTTTCTTCATAATTCGTAAATCGAAAATAAGCTACTGAACCATAGCATTTTGGGCTAGCATCGGAAAATATGTGTACCTCTACTGAGTTCCAGCAGAATTCATTAAAATACAGCCTAGGAATTCCAGTGAACTTCAAATTTTTAGCTTCATTTAGCCATTCTAAAAACAACATTTCAGTTTCATGTGGAACAGGTTCGTCCCACTGGTTACCATTTTCCCATACTGATTGTAATATAATTTTTATGCGAATCAAAAATGGATTCATGATCCCCAATGGATCAAATAACATTCCGCAAACAGCCAAAATATATCGCTTTGTTATAATTCTGTCCTCCGGTAATTTGTTAAATTGTGAAGTGTCAATCAGTAATTCGTCATTCGTATTGTCCCAAATAATTCCTAATATTTTTAGTTCAACATTGGATTCCTCCGGATCTTCTCGACATTCGAAATTGTCTGTCTTCCATAACTGATTAAGCTTAGAAGAGTTAGAAATCCAAGCCCTGAGATTCATGCTAGCTTCACCTAAAATGTACATCATTTCTTTAGACAATTGTAATGCCTTGTTCACATCATCAGTGCCAGAGATGAGATCATCCACGTAGAGAGATCGTAACATTTCTGTTGCTTCCGGGTAGTCATTCTCAAATTTTTTTAAATGAAGCCTGATTGTTGCCGATAATAGAAATGGGGAACATTTCACCCCAAAGGGAACTCTGCAGAATTGTAAAGTTCTAATTCGTTTAGCAGCATCGGAATGGAGATCGGGCCCCTCCCCATCATTCCATAAAAATTTCAAAAAATTCCTATCCTCATCCGCGATTCCTACTTCTAGAAAAGCTCGTTGAATGTCTGCGCAAAACGCTACAGGGTGTAACCTAAACCTCAAAATTATCCTGAGTAAATCTGGATTTAAATTAGGACCGCTCTCTAAACAATCGTTAAGAGATAATTCATCCCTGCCCTTACATGAACCGTCAAAAACTATCCTAACCTTAGAACTTTTCTTTTGCTCGCGTACTACTGCATGATGCGGCATGTAATAGCCTGTACCCGTATTTTCATTTAAATCCGACGCTACTTCCTCTATGATGCCCAACTTTAAATGTTCCTCAATAATTTCCTTATATTTAAAATATAAGTCCGGATTCCTACCAAAAACAGTGTTCAAATGAGACAAGCGTCGTCTTGCTATCTCATAATTACTGTCCAATTCCTTAACATTATTTTTCCACAACAATCGCGTTTCATATCTTTTATTCCTATAAGTAGTGGTTTGCCTAAATAACTCTAAAATTTCATCATCTGATTTAGAATGTTCTTTGTCCGGATTAATTCCAATTGCCTCTAATTCCCATAAATTTTTAACCCTTTGATGGTCCAATTCCTCCTTAACAACATGTAAATGATTAACGCGCACTTTCTGACAATTCTTAAGTGCTTTAGGGTCCCTTTCCTTTCCTTGTATCACAAATCCAAATAAAGTATCTGTTGCCATTAATCGTTTAGAAATTCTCACGTTCCTTTCTCCGAGAATTTCCCCAATGTAATCCGATCCAATAAGTACATGAATTTTACTTAAATTACCCTTATCTGCCAATTCAATGCCTTTTTCTAGTGCGACATTACGCACCCATTGTGAAGGAATTTTAATTTCCCCAAATGTAATTGAATCAACAACCACAGCCCTTAATTTAATTTTCTTATTAGTTTCTCTTACATTATGTAATACTATTTCTACAATATCATAAGTTTTCCTTTCAGTATTCTCATTTCCAAAAGTATAAATTAAAAGGGTTTCCTTCCCGATTGGTTTTAATCCCAATAAATTGCACACTTCGCGCAATACAAATGTCCTAGAACTTCCATTGTCAATAAGACACCTCAATAAATGGCATTTGGCCTGAACATTAAATACACTTGCCGTTACAGTCTGCAACAACACCGAATCATTCGGCGTGTCCTCAAGCTCTTTATTCTTATTACAAACTAAATTTAAAGAACTTTCTGACTGTATTTGTTTTTTATCCTCAACTGAGCGGGATTCATTTCTTTCTGTATTACATATTAATGAGTTATGCCAGGGAGACGCGCAATACTTGCACTTATGATCTTTACGAGAACAAAATTTACTCAAATGGTTTGAAAAACATATAAAACATAATCCCTTGGCCATTAGAGCCCTTTTCTTATCATAAACATTTAAGGAACAATCATGATTCATATGTGCCGAGGAACAAAACAAACAGCCCTGAACTCCAGTATTTTGAGAAAACGAACTCGTATTTCTTTTGTTATTAAATTTAGGCCTATTATTATCATAAGAATACCTATTATGATAACCAGATAAATTTCTTTCCGCCTGAGTCGCTAAAACGGAAGCTGATGATTTAGGGGGATGATATTCGCTCCTTTTAGAATTTAAGTAAGGTTTATTGTGGCCTGCCATTTTGTTCCGAAAATTATTTTCATTTGCGCTATTATTTCTGGGATTCGCTAAAATTATCGATGCTTCTCGTATTTCTAATTCTTTACGTATAAAATCAACTAATTTAGAAATATCAAACAATTCATCTGAATTACGCTGTCTGTTATAACTTAAATTTAATTCTTCCGGTAGTTTTTGTAATATTACAGGGCATAACAGATTACTGTAAGTGCCTGTTGCTACATTTAATGATTGTAACGAACGAATTTGTACCTCAATCGCGTCGTACATTCTCCTTAATTCAGTAACATTCGCGCATGATTTCACCGGTTCTATTAATAGTAACTTATGCATGTGGGACGATATAATTACGTCACTTCGTCCAAAACGTTCCTTAAGTAATTGTATTGATGCATCGTAATTAGATTCTGTCAATGAAAACCCAGATACAGCGCTCAAGGCGACACCTCCTAAGAAAGATTTCAAATACGAAAATTTCTCAATTTTGCTTAAAGAATTATTATTATGTATCGCTACCTCGAAAGAGTTCCAGAAGTCCAACCATGAACTACAGTCACCAAGAAAATTTACAACTTGTAATTTCGGAAGTTTAACTGTACTTCTGGTTTCAGTTCTAACTGTTAGGTTCTCTGAACCAATCCCTGTTTGATCACTTGATCTAGCGATCTGAATAACACCAGGCAACGGCCTGTCATTTAAATTATCCACTAGCCTTTCTAATTTTGTTTTTACATCGATCCCTTTTTCCCTGTATTCCTCGCAGCCTGCTACATCTTCAGCTATATCTTTGACTTTAATTTTTGTTTGTATTTCATAATCGATGTTTACGAGTTCTGCCTGTTTGTCCAGGAGTTGAGCCTTTAATCTAAGAAGCTCCTCAATTTTCATTAATTTCGTGTATTCCTCCGTAGTTTCGGAGTTCAGGATTGTTTCTATTTTCCCCAAATATTTCGTAAATGAGGTTCTTAAACCTCTTCTTTTTTCCTTCAATCTTTCTAGATCCATTTCAAACCCAATATCGTAACAAGAGAACAAAAATAAAAATTATGAAACCTTCTAATTGCTTAATAATAACCCCTATCCATATATTTATTAAATAAAAATAAACATGTATTATCTATATATCAAAAAATGTAAACATCATCTTTAAATATCATTTGAGAACAAAAAATAAATATCGTTAAAACAGAAGTAAATCAATTTAAAATAGCCTTTAATGAAACCAAACTAAATAAATAATTTTGTATTAAATCAGAAGTAACTCTATTTTAATAGCATTGCAAGAAACAAAAAATAATTAAATAATATTCCATTAAAAAAAACAATTTCGTTTTCAAAGAAACAAAAAGAAACACCATTTAAACAACATTTTATGAAATGAAAGTAATTTTTCAATTATTTAAATGTTGAATGAAACCATTTACATTTAAAACCCAAACTATTTTTTAATTATTCAAATTTGAAACCATTTATTTCATATATCAGCAAAATTTATAAATTATAAATAATATATATAAACCAAATGAATTCGATGTCCTCACAGACTGCAACCATTTCAGAACAAAAACTACACTTTTCTGTTAAAACGAAACCATAACTTTTAACCCCCAAACTCGAACGAAAATAATGAAGTAACAAGGGAAAAAGCCTACCTCCCATATCCGATGCATGCTCAGCGGATTCATTTTACTCCATAATTATCCAAAAAAATGCATGTCGTCCAAATAAATGCAAACAATCACATCCTAGGGTCACCAAAATTGTGTTCATAAATCTTTCATTTGTTCCATAAACTCACACATTGTAATAATCCATTTCCATAAATAATACAAGTGATGTTCCTTTCCATTTTATTTATTCACTTCACAAAACATATAGAACACGGATTCACAATAAAAACATAAATAAACATTTCTTAAGCGCTATATATTTTAAACGGTCAAGCACGACCGACTCCCTTCAGATCACATTTTTTAACTAGACAGTAACATACATCGGCGCGTCGAAAAATGACGACTACTCGCGCCACCTGAGAGGATGCAAAGACAATTCAATTTGCAACAGCCGCCGCGCGATCCAAGTTTGCATTGGAATGGGGTATTCTATAAAGAATGGGTAGAAGAATTTTAAGTGTTTACTATTAAAATTGACTTCCGAAATATGTTTGCAAGTGGCGAGGTTAGATTTTAGAACAGCCTGAATTCTTTGCGCGGCGCGTTTACCGCGAAAAAGCCGCCGCGCGATCCAAGTTTGCCGTGGAATGGGGTATATTTTATAAAGAATGGGTAGAAGAGAAGTGGCCACTGCAGTGGCGACCAAAGGCAATTTCTTTAGTCGCCACTTTTAAAAATCTAGTCGCCATGTGGCGAGTGGCGACCGCTAATTTCCAGCTTTAGTGCCTATTATTTGAATATGCTTAAATTATTTACCATCATATATGAATTATGATAGATTAGTTTTATTAATATTGAAGAAATATTTTATTCTAAAATTATTAGAAATCGTCTTTCCATTTTGATGTCTATTTATGAATTAATAACTGACTCTGTATCTGCAAAAGAAAACTGTAAACAAAAGCAATGATCTCTAATCTGCAAATTCCTGTAATCTGCACAACCTCTGGACAAAACTTTTGAGAGTTAGAGGGAGTTGACTGTAAAACAAATGAAAAGTTTTTTAGTAGTTCAATACTGCACTTTATTTTTCAATTTAAAATAGATAAATACGAACTATAGATTTTTTTTTTTTTTTTTTTAATCCTAGAGAACCTGCAGAAGAGTTTAATAATAGATATCTTAGTACTTATTGATACAGTTCGTTGGGTACCAGCTTAGAGTTTATACAAGTAATTGTATCCTTAACAAAAAAAAAAAAAAAAAAAGTGCAAATATTATGGCTAACTCCGTAATTATCACTTGTACTGTTTGAAGGTATAGTAATATGATATAGTACCTATGCAAAAAATTCTAAAAATATTAGCATTGAAAAATAAAAACCCATCACCTGTATATATTTAGTGTTTGTTATCAAATAACTTATTTTTCTAAAAATATTTTTAATATTAATTGGATTATAGTTTAGATTTGACATTATATTTATGCTTTCAGTGTATATAATCCATAAATTTTAATTCTGAACATCTGTTTTGTCTTCTGGTTGGTTTCATCCATTTCTTCCGGTTTTTTCCAGTTTCTTCCACTGTCCTGGAAGAAACCCAACCCTGTTGAAATGTTAAGTGGTTAATTAATGTCTTACTAACTAATTTTGCAGTTAAAGTAAAAAATACAGCTTTAGCTAGATTTTGTTCTAATTAATAAGTGCACTAATTTTCTTAACAATAGTAAACGATATGGTGTTGCATTGAAAGCTAAAAAATCTAGACAAATTCACCTATTCACAGATTTGACAGATACAGGTTTATATATTGGTATATAGATATGATGTCAGCTTCATTATTAACTGTTTGCGACAAAATTAGCAGAGGGATTTTTTTTTTTTCTACCACTGTATTTATTAAAATATACTGTTAGAAATTATCATTTACTATTGTTAGAATTATATTATTGATATTTTAAATCAGTACTTTGATAATTGTCCATTTTAGATATGCTTATATATCCTATTTTGTAAAAAAAAAAAAAAAAAAAAAAAAGGAAAAGGACCTTGTTGCAGTTATCTTTTATTATTAATATCGTTTATTTTATTTTATTTTTATTTATTTATTTTTTTCAACACAGAATTCAATCGTTTATCAATGAGAGATCCCAACTCTCCCCTTCCTCCTGTTCCTGGTAGTGCCTCTTTATCTGATAATAGTCATTCAGTAGCTGCTCCATCTTCTACTGTTGTTTATATAAGGAATCCTCCTATTCTTAGAGCTACTAATCCGGTTTCAAGTTCCTCTACAACATCTAGTCCCACCACCAATTCTGAATCTGTTGCTGAAGCTGTTTCTCAGAGTGCCCCAGGAAATATTTTTAGCTTTGATAATGTACAGATTGACTCTAGTGCACATGAAAGAATTTCCAGAAGCAACAGTTTGTCTCAAGATAGTTCATCACCTGTTTCTTCACCTACCTCGGTTGAACAGCGCACATCTTCTGTTCCAAATACACCAATGTCAGATCAAACTATTTATGAACCTTTATTCTGTTCTTCTGGACCAAGTATTAGTTTAGGTATTCGTAATCCAAATTATGAAAATCCTCCCCATCCCCAGTTTCGTGTAATATCAAATCATTCTCCAGCATTGCCACCAAGACCAGCTAGTGATCAACGTCGTATGTCATCTTCGGTTGCTAATGATATTCATTTTGTTCATTCTGGTGTGAGAACTAGTGGATTAAGTAATTTAGCAGCTACTTCAGACCCTTCTTTAAATGCATCATCCCCTACTGGGATTTCTGCTTCTGAGAATCATGGAGTTCCACACTTTTCTCCTGTCGCACTGCTAAAATCTCAGTCAAGTCAAGAATCAACCCATGTTAATGACAGAAACAATGCCTTGCCATTAGATGAAGGTCCCCCGCCTTATAATTCTGGACCTCTTTTGAGGAATTCCCAGGTAAGCTTTTAGAATGCATTTTCTGTTGAGTAGAATTCCTACACAATATTTATATTATATTTCTATAATTTCTTTATTATTGACCATGTGAAATGTTGTAATTATTTTTGTAAACAGATCTATTAAACTAAGTTATAGGGATACTTCAAATGAAAATAGAATTAAAAGTATTTAAATTTTCTTTTGCAATAATAAAATAAACTTGTATTATATACATATCTATACATACCTGCCAACATTAAAGAATCAAAATTATAGAGATTTTATAAACGTCATTTTCAGGCCTAGAAAACATTGATGTGTTTTCGATATAACAGTATTTTAATAACTTAATCCCATAACTTAAATTATCAAAAAGTTTTATGGGTAGGTGAAATTTAATTATTTAATCAAAATTAAGTAATTATTAATTAAAAATAGTAATATATAAAGAGAACCATGATAATTTTTTTAGAGATGTAACGAATAGTGATTTGGCCGAATAGCCAAATACCGAATATTCGGCAGCCGAATAGTTAGCTTTTAAAACAAGTTTCACTTTTGTTTGTAATTAAAATAATTTTTCAATTTTAAACTGAATCTATAATAAATATTAAAAAAATTGCTTTTTAATCTTTATATGTTAAAAAAAAAAAAAAAAAAAAAAAAAAAAACTATTACTTGATGTTGTTTTTAATATTGTAAATGAGTAATTCTCTGAAAAGTGGTCATTTCATGTCCCTGTAGTCTTGAGGGCATATTTTTAAAAGCACAAAAACAAAAAACTGTCCAAACTATCAGTATTAATTGGTTTTACATATAAACTGTATGCTTTGGTTATTGGAATTCAAATATAATTTTAAAATATTTTTTTTAATGCAAAATATCATTCCCTCACTGTGTCCCCATTCCCACATGTAAGTAAATAAAATGGTTTCTATGGTATTAAAGCATGTATATTTAGATTATTTGAACTAAAAAATTATTAAACATACTTTAATAAATATATATCCATTATAATATATTTATATATTATGCAATGAAAGAAATTAGAACACTTTTTATTGTTGTCCCTGGTAATAGCTATCATTCCCTCATCATACTATAATGGCACTCCTACTTACTGTATTAATAGTGGCACATACTTTATATAGGTCAAACTTAATTTATATAGCAGCAAAGTAAAGAAACCATTATATATTCTTCTGCAGAAGATTAAGCTATTTTTACATGACAGAAAACAATAATTTATTCATTTTATAATTTAAAAAAATGGGGGGGAATATATATATCTCATAAAAAACAATACTATTGTAAAAGTCACCCCGCCCAGCAAAAACTCTTACCTTTCTTAAACAGCCAAAAAAGGATTGGTATCAAATTTCGCCGCCGCTATTGAATCCCGGGTACTCAATGCCTAGCTTAATGAAGATCTGCCAATAACACTGCATGTATCTTTCTAATATATCCTAATCTCTTTCAACATTCTTTGTTTTCTGTGTTAGTTTTTTCGCTGCATTATAAAGTTATAATTTAAAGTATTTTTACAGCGGGATGCGTAATATTTTAATCTTTACTAACTAAATTTTTTATTAATAATTAAAACTTCTACATAGAGGAAGCACCCCACCATAAAAACACTTTAAATTATAACTTTAAAATGCAGCGAAAAAACTAACACAGATAACAGAGAATGTTGAAAGAGATTAGGATATATTAGAAAGATACGTGCAGTGTTATTGGCAGATCTTCATTAAGCTAGGCATTGAGTACCCGGGATTCAATAGCGGCGGCAAAATTTGATACCAATCCTTTTTTTGGCTGCTTAAGAAAGGTAAGAGTTTTTGCTGGGCGGGGTGACTTTTACAATAGTATTGTTTTTTTATGAGATATCACTTCTTTTTGCAGGTTATGTATGTACTTTTATAAGTATAATATGTATGCATAATGAATATATTTGTGTAATAGATCGATAAAAATTGTGCGTGTTATGCATAGATGTAAATATAGTGTTGCAGATTTCTAAATAGTACTAATTATTTTTATGTGATTTCTTTCTAAGAGGTTTAGTCACATTATAAAATGTCACTTTTTTCATTTCTAGCTTGTTTCCGCGTTAAAAAAGATCCTTCTCCGTTAAAAACACACTTTATCAGGGCATGTAATAGACTTGGCGATGAATTTGGTGACTTTATCGCACCTTGACAACTATTTTGACGATCTTGGTGAAAAAAACCTTTATTATCAATAAACCCATTGTCCAAGCTGTTATTAAGTGCAGTTTCCACTGAGGTTGGTTGGAAGTCGTTTCGAGCGGCGCTATTCAGAATCCTTTGATGTGGTCAATCGGTTGGAATGGTTTGACGGATTGGTTTGACCGGTTGGAAGTCCCTGGCTCTAACCCCGAGCTGAGATAATTGAAGGACAGAGGCAGATATCTTTGTCAATTTTCCAGGATTTCCTTTGAAGTAACTGCGCAATCTGATAAAAAAAGGTTACAACTGATGACAAGACATTTGGCTCTTTGTGTCGGGAGCATGATTAATGGTTTTTTTAACCTCGAATTTCCAACTGCAATGGAAACTGGACTATTACTGTAAAATTCAGGATTAATGGCGGGCTATAAAAGGCGTCCCGTTCCGACCACTCAGGTGAGTTTCTCGCTAAGACTTTACAAAATAGAAAGTTTTGCTTGACTAAGTCTCTACCATTGAATTGTAGTTTATTTCTGTATGTTATGACTATGGTATCGTTTGTGTTGTGATTTATATGTTGTCAGCTGTTTTAAGCTGCGTTTTCTGGTGAAACTCAAGTTGATACTGGGTTTCACTAAGGTGACCAAATTTTTAAACCCAATTTGAGGACAAATCATCGCAGCGTCCTCAAATTGAAAGGATATTTGAGGACAGAGTTAAATTACGCTTTAATTTGCGGACATTTGAGGACAAATTTATAAATTCGAGAACATTTGTCCTCAAATGATTTTCAATTTGGTAAAAATGTATTGTCACCGTGTTCTGAAAGTTTCAAATGTCTTGAAAGTTTCAAATGTCTAGCTAGTCGGGAAGTTAGTTAAAAATCGATGGCGAGCTTTGTGCTGGTAACGCTGCCGATGGAAGCAGGAACCCGAAACAGTTCGCTAAAAGTATTTTAAAACTGCATTTTCACCGTGTTCTGAACTATTCCGAAAGTTTCAAATGTCTAGCTAGTCGGGAAATAAATTTTCTGTCGAATCATATAAACACTGCCGAAGGCAGTAGGGATGAAACAGTTGACTAAAAGAGTTTAAAGATGTATTGTCACCGTATTCTGAGCTATCCTGAAAGTTTCAAATGTCTAGCTAGTCGGGAAGTTAGTTAAAAAGTGATTGCAAGATGTGTGCTGGTAACGCTGCCGATGGCAGCAGGAACCCGAAACAGTTGGCTAAAAGTATTATAAAAATGCATTTTCACCGTGTTCTGAACTATTCTGAAAGTTTCAAATGTCTAGCTAGTCGGGAAGTTAGTTAAATAAATTTTCTGTCAAATCATATAAACACTGCCGAAATCAGTAGGGACCTGAAACAGTTGACTAAATGTGTTAAAAAATGTATTGTCACTGTGTTTTGAGCTATCCCGAAAGTTTCAAATGCCTAGCTAGTCGGAAAGTTAGTTAAAAATAGATTGCAAACTTTGTGATTGTAATGCTGCCGATGGCAGCAGGAACCCAAAGCAGTTGGCTAAAAGTAATAAAAAAATGCATTTTCTCCGTGTTCTGAACTAGTCTGAAAGTTTCAAATGTCTAACTTGTCGGAAAATTAGTTAAATTTTCTGTCGAATCATATAAACGCTGCCGAAGGCAGTAGGAACCTGAGACAGTTGACTAAAAGTGTTAAAAATTATATTGTCACCGTGTTGTGTTATGAGCTATCCTGAAAGCTTCAAATGTCTGGCTAGTCGGGAAGTTAGTTAAAAAGCGATTGTAATATGTGTACTGGTAACGCTGCCGTAGGCAGCAGTAACCCAACCAAAAAAAATTTTGATTGCAAAAGGCACTGGTACAGGTCAGAAGGAATGTCCATGCAAATTTTCAGCTCATTAGCTGCAGAACTCTAGGCTCAATCGCTGTCAAAAGTTTTTGTCTTAACAATTACAAGCAGAAGAAGAATCTGGCCGGCAAATTTCGGGTTTTCAAAGTTATATAACTCTGTCCCTTAATTCGGAGCGACATGCAAATTTGTATGTTTTGTCTTAAGGGTATGCTTAAGGTCTGTGTAAAAAATTATGTCTTGGGGATCAGGGAGCTGAGATACAGGTAGTCGAAAAGTCCGAGATGCTATGTCAACATAATATACACTTGTAGCGTTCACCGTTGACTTCCTACTTTGTAAATTTCATTTGTATTTCTCTTAATGTTTGTTTTTAGCTTGGCAGGGCGGAACACTACCACGTTCCTTGATATACAAGGCTGATTTTTTATACCAATTATGTGAAAAATACCAGAGCCGGGAATCGAACCCGGGCCTTCCGCTTTACGTGCGGATGCTCAAACCATCGAGCTACCCTGGCTGATTACCAGCTAGGGAGCTAGGCATTTCTCACATAACATTCGTTGGCAAAGTCACAGAGTCTGCAAACACAGCTGTATCAAGTGACATTATTATCATGGCACAACTCCAATAGACCATGAAATTTTCAATTTAATTTAGAAATTTATTCATCAAGCCTGAAAGTTCATTTCAGAAAATTATGAAGTGGAAGGCTAATTTTTTATACCAACTATGTGAAAAATACCAGAGCCAGGAATCTAACCCGGGCCTTCCGCTTTATGTGCAGATGCTCAAACCATCGAGCTACCCTGGCTGATAGTGGGAGACTTCCAAACATAAAGATCAGATACCAAAAGTATTTTCGTACAGTAATCTAATAAGGTGTAATTATGATAAACTGGAATGAAGATTATTTTATTATTATGTTGTGATAGTTATATGTAGTATGCATTCTACATGTAGTTACATGTAGTATGCAGTTTCTTTAGGTATGATTAATGGTAAATTTAGTTAGAGAAAATTTGCTGTTTTAGGCAGGAAGTTCTTCAAATAATAGTGCAGTACCTGTTGATGAACATGGCAAGCCACTTTCTCTTCGGGAAGTACAAGTTCAGAAACTTCAATCTGAAATTTCTCATAAAAGTGGTGTCAGACTTGTTCTTAGGAAGAAGGACTGCATCAATGCCATTGCTCTTGTTGAGTGCTTTAACTATGTGTGGTAGGTTACAAGTTTTTTTCTCTACTACTGAAAATAAAATTATTATTTAAATCTTTTTTCACTTTGAGTATTCATATGTTTCATTTTAAAATAAAGGTTTGATTTGCTTAATGTTAAGCTATTTTTTGAGGTTTTTTTTTTCTTTTTTCATCATTGAAAAAAAAATATTAGAAAATATATTTCCTAAATAGAATTTAATTTAGAATGAGAGTCCTATTTTTGATTTAGACTTTTCCTCGTTATGCATTGTAATTTCTTAGATTCTGTATTAGACTTTTTTATTTTGCAGAATTCAAAGTAATCTACCACAAATGGTGATTATGATTTTCTCTGTCTAAAAGAAATAAAACTTTGATCCTGATAAAACCAGTTTAGCATAAACAACATGTTGCAGTTATTAAACTTTTCTCAATATTTTTGTCTTTAATTAATATTTTGTCCATAACTACCGTAAAATCCCGAAAGTAACCCCCCCCCCCCCCCATCGAATATAATCCCCTGTCCCTTTTCTTGCTGAAAGTGAAATGTCTCCGTTATCCTGAAAGTAACCCCCCCCCTTTTTTTTTCCTCCATCCAACAAAGCTACATCCAATCTTCGGGCGCACTTACGGTACGTCAGCATTGCAAGTTAAGTTTGGCTTTGAATTAAGTTTTAATATTTATATATTATTTCTAATTTAACTAATTTTTCATAAAGTGTCGGATGCACATTATCAATGGAATCATTACGCAGTTTTTTTTTTTTTTATCTTTAATGTAAGAAATGATAGCCTTTAATATTTCCTTTTAAGTAAGTACCTTAAAATCCCAAAAGTACCCCCTCCATCAAATATAACCAACCCTCCCTTTTCAAAAAAAAATTTTTTTTTTTTTGATAATTTTTTTAAAGAATCTTGATTATAACCCCCCCCCCCCACCTGAAATTTATCCGTTTTGCTTTTCAAAAAGGGAGGGGGGGGGGGTTACTTTCGGGATTTTACAGTATATGTTGTGTTTTTATACATTACTGAATTGAGGTGCAGTTTAGTGCTTATGCCAAAATCCTTTCATTACAAATAAGCTGCAGTCAAGTTTTGATTTTTTTTTTTTTTTTTTAACAAAAATTGAAGTTTTCCATAGGTATAGGCCATAGGTGTTTCATAGCTGCCAACTGTCACTTTTTTTTTTTTTTTTTTTGGTCACCAATATTATTTTCATAGGTATTTTTTGTAAGATTTTGTAGCAGTTTTGTTTAATTAAATAAGGATAAAATTTTCCTCAAACAAAATAAGTTTCCAAAAATCGTAACAATTGGCAGCTATGCTCTTTGTAGAAATTTTTGACTTTTTTTTTTTTCATGTTTTTAGGCATGAAAAATAAAAAAAAAAATGCATGTGATGTCCATTTGTAGAGTAATCTGTTAGTTTGTGTACACATTATCTCAAGGAGATATAATCTGTAAAGAGGTCAGACCAGTTTTAAAATGTCACTTATGATACAGTCCTATTTATTATCAACTTTTAATTTGTAAATGCTGTAATTTATTTAAAATTTATGATTTCCTTAACATGGAAGAATTGGGCAAAATTTGACATAAATGTGTTTTATTAGAATTATTTTCATCGAAAAGATATCAGCCAGTTTTTTTATAATTTTTTATACTAGCATGAACAGCATTAACTATGAACATTATACATTGAAAACTTTGTAAGTTATTTAAAATTTGAATTTTTTTAAACATGGAGAATAAGGCTAAATTTGGCATAAATATACATTATGACAGGGTTCATACTCCTTGGAGAGAACCTGGAATACTCAAAGAATTTGGGTTTTGTCGAAAAAAATCAGGGAAAATAAAAATTTTCATTAAAATTCTGGAAAAATTTATTATTATACTTGGAAAAATGAATATTTCCTTTCTCTCATATTATATTTTTCTTGTTTAGCTTCATATTGAGATTCAAATGATTAAGTATTCTGAAAATACACATGTAAACAGAGATTTCTACATGAATTTCTATCATGATCCACAATAGCATAACATCATACTGTGGAAATAGAAGTATTTTTTCCTTTTTAGAGGAGTGTTTCTTATAATATGTCCCTAATATTTTCTTGAAAATTGTCTGGAAAACTCAGGGAATTTTTTTCTCATATTTGAGTATGAACCCTGTATGCTGATTAATGCATTGGAAATAGCATGAAGCTGTATGAAAAAATATAAAACTGATTTTAATAAAACTTATCAACAAATTAGGAGATGAAGTAAATGTATCAAAGTGTGAAAGTATAGCATAGTAGGTTGGGCATTTTGGTCTGCAACTATGCCAGATGATTGACAGTTGTCATATCTCTTAACATGAATATAGTATGTCCTATAATAGAAATTTATGAGAACAAATATATGATGGTAAACTGAGTAGATTCCATCCGAGTCTTTACCTTAAAATTTTATGTATATTTTAATCAACAATTTAATGTTTCAGGGTGGCTGGTTGGAAACAAAAAGAGCATCCATTACTTCATAACACATTCCATGTTGGAGATCGTATTATTAGCATTGCCGGACATAGAATACTTTCTGTTCAAGACGCACATAAAGCTATTAAACATCAACCCTCGATTGTAAGTAAGAATAAAACCAAAGAAATTATTTGAAAATATAAAATTAAAAAAGAAAAAGAAATGCTAAAATTTTGAAATTTTATTTATTATTAAGTTGTTAAAAATAATCTGATAAAATGGAGAATGGTTAAAAATATTATAAATATAACAAATGTTTCATTCAAAGCTTTTCTAAATTGTGTCAGAAACGTATATTTGTTGCAAAATTTTTTATAAATTGAAGGTATATAAGCTGACAAAAATTCAGAATAAATTATTACATTATTTTCTGTGTGGTTTTGAAATTTCTTATTTTTATTGAGTTATTGGTTCAATTATTTTATTATAATTAAAAAATATATATATACGTATATATATATATATATATATTTTTTTTTTTTTTAACAGAGGACTATTAGTCTCAATTTATGATACCAGTTTTACAATAGTTGGTCAAAATTGAAAATTTATCGAAAATGTAATTGAATAATTTAAAAGCGAAGTTATAATTTGGGGGGGGGGGGGGGGAACTAACAGTCCCATACTAAACTAAATTCTGCTTTTGCCAGAATTTCATCAAAATCGTTTTTTTTTCTTTTTCTTTCTTTTCTTAGAAAGGAAAAGAAAATTATTAATAATCGCTTTCAAAATGGACAGTATCGAAAAAGTTTTTTTTTTTCCCTCAAAAAAACTTTTTTTATTTAAAACAATTTTAAAAAAGGTAAAATACATTAAAACTTTAAAAACATTAAAAACCTGTTTAAAAGATTACCTTCGCTAGCGCTTTCGGCTGCATCACGCAGCCGCCTTCTGGCGTTTTCGCTCCTGTGAACTATCGTACGCTCGGCTATGTATTCTTCTCTCTTCCTCTCTTCCTCTACCATCTCAGGAATAGTAGCAGACTTTAAACTAAGATTACTTGAAAACGAAAATATACTAACGAATTTCAAAGAAACAAAATATTGGTTCAGATATGTAGACGACACATTTGCAATAATAAACAGTAACTATTCCTCCCCAGAAAGTACACTTGAGAAATTAAATAAAATTGACCCAAACATCAAATTCACACTTGAAATAGAAAATAAAAACCTCATTAACTTCCTAGATGTCACAATAGTAAAAACACAAAACTTAAACTTCGAAACTACCGTATACCGGAAACAAAGTAATAGCAACGAAATTATAAATGCAAAATGCAAGACTCCATATAAATACAAAATAGCAGCAATACAGTATTATACAGTATTACGAAAATATACTAACGAATTTCAAAGAAATAAAATATTGGTTCAGATATGTAGACGACACATTTGCAATAATAAACAGTAACTATTCCTCCCCAGAAAGTACACTTGAGAAATTAAATAAAATTGACCCAAACATCAAATTCACACTTGAAATAGAAAATAAAAACCTCATTAACTTCCTAGATGTCACAATAGTAAAAACACAAAACTTAAACTTCGAAACTACCGTATACCGGAAACAAAGTAATAGCAACGAAATTATAAATGCAAAATGCAAGACTCCATATAAATACAAAATAGCAGCAATACAGTATTATATAAATCGCGCAATAAACATATGCTCAAATGAAAATTTACTTAAACAGGAACTTCAAAAAATTACTGAAATAGCTCAAAACGCAGGTTATAGGAAAAACTTATTAAACAAACTTTATAAAAATAGAATTAAAAAACTTTATATCATAGACAATGCACAGAAACCAAAACAAAAATACATCCCCCCAATTCCATACAATAAAGGTACATCTAATAAAATTAAAAACGAAGCCGCTAAATTGAATATTAATATACCAATAAAACCAAACCAAAATATCTTCCAAAGAATTAGAAACGACAAGGATAAAATAGACTTCTCTGAAACTGCAGGTATATATAAAATAAACTTTAACAAAGATGACCAAAAAACCGGTTGCTACATTGGAATGACAAAGCGAAAAATAAAAACGCGAATCAAAGAACACCAAAATGATATAAGATATAACCATACAACCACAGCTTTAACTAAAATAAACCAAACAGAAAAAATAAAAATAGACTTTAAAAATTACAAAAAATTAGCGAACTATAATAATTATTTCTATGCCACAAAACATGAAACAGTCGAAATTTTAGCAAATGAGGGTTCATGCAATACCGACCAATCTGAAATCGACGCAGGATGGCGCAGTATCTTGGAGAGAGAGGAAGAGAGAAGAATACATAGCCGCGCGTACGATAGACAGTTCACAGGAGCGAAAACGCCAGAAGAAGGCTGCGTGATGCAGCCGAAAGCGCTAGCGAAGGTAATCTTTTAAACGGGTTTTTAATGTTTTTAAAACTTTTTTTATATTATTTTTTAATTTTGTTTATTAAAATGTACAGGTGTTGGACAAAATAATGTGAACACTTTTGCTTTTTTATGTTTTGTCGAATATCTTGAAAAGTTATTTAGGAATCATCTCAAAAGTTTGGTTGTGTAAAAAACATGTTATACCTCATATTTTTCAGTAAAAGTTGTGTCATGAAAAAGAAAAGGGGACCAGAAAAAATTAAACAAAAATCAAAATGTTTTGGATCACCATGTAAAAAGTAATACTTTGAATGTGTTTTGGCTGTAGCATGTGATTATGAGGACTTTTCTCATAATCTGTATAAAATTAAATTTTATGAGACTACCACATATATTCATGGAGATATAATGGTTTCTTTAAAAAGTTGCAAAAATAATTTCCACTTTTTTAATTATAACATGTAGGGTATTAGCCACTTTCAGGAAATATGGCGTACTATATTAGACACAGCATACAGCAATTAGAAGGAAAAAATGTTAAATATCTAACAAAATATGAGCACGTTTACTAAATAATTTTTAACTTTGCATGCGCAAGCTTCATAAAAATTTCATTTGCATAATTTAATACCCAGAGGTATTGAGCAACTTATATGAAAACCCCAAACAAATATCATGTAAATTCAAAACGTTACAAGAGATAGAATAAACAGAATTTAAGTTCTTCTCAAAAAAACGAAAGATGTTAGAGTTTTTTTATCAATATTTATTTACAACCAGCGAAAACACTTTAATATCATTGGGCATTGATGGAATCAAAATAAAAATGTGAGTAAAACCCCTTAGCTTTTATTTTGTGAGAAATGAAATTCTATTCATTCTATCTCTCGTAACGTTTTGAATTTATATGATAAGGGTTCATACTCATCAGGGAAAACCTGGAATACTCAGGGAATTTGGATTTTGTTAAAAAATTTTCAGGAAAAAATCGATTATAAAACCTGGAAAAAAAATATTTCCTTTCTCTCAAATTATATTTTTCTTGTTTAGCTTCATATCAAAATTCAAATGATTAAGTATTGTGAAAATACACTTGTAAACAATGATTTCTACCTGAATTTCTATCATGATCGGCAGTAACATAACATCATACAGTGGAAGTAGATGTATTTTCTTCTCTCTAGAGAAACATTCATTGTAATATGTCGCTAATATTTTCTTGAAAATTGTCTGAAAAACTCAGGGAATTTTTTTTCCATATTTCGGTATGAACCCTGATGATATTTGTTTAGGGTTTTCATATAAGTTGCTCCATACCTTTGGCTATTAATTTATGCAAATGAAATTTTATAAAGCTTGTGCATGCATAGTTAAAATATTTAGTAAAAGTGCTCGTAATTCGTAAGATATTTAACATTTTTTCATTCTGATTTCTGTATGCTGTGTCTAATATTGTATGCCATATTTCTTGAAAATAGCTTTGTGCTAGGTCTAATATCCTACATGTTATAATTAAAAAAGTGGAAATTGTTTTTGCAATTTTTTAAAGAAACCATTATATCTCCATGAATATATGTGGTAGCCTCATAAAATTTCATACAGATAATGAAAAATGTCCTCATATTCACATGCTACAGCCAAAATGCACTTAAATCATTACCTTTTACAGGGTGATCCAAAGTATTTTAATTTTTGTTTAATTTTTTACTGATCCTCTTTTCCTTTTTATGACACAACTTTTATTGAAAAATATGAGGTATAACATGTTCTTTACACTACCAGAGTTTCAAGATGATTCTTAAATAACTTTTCAAGATATTTAACAAAACATAAAAAAGCGAAAGTGTTCACATTATTTTCTCCAACATCTGTACATATTTATAAAACTGATTAAGCTACAACTTTTGCCTATAATATTGCAACAGAATTTCATTTAAGCAGCTTCTGATAAGTGTTAATTCTCAATGTAAATTGTAGATCTCAAAAAAGTTAATTTATGTTTTTTTTTTTTTTTTTTTTAAGTATATGCTGTAATATTTCTTAAAATTTAAGTTATGAAATGAAATTTTTTTGAAAAATTAATTCTTAATTAATTGGCGGGATAGAAAAAGCAAGCAATTTTACGTAGATAATAAATAACCTTCCAACTATATTGTTGGATAAGAGAAGTTTATACGGATATGAATCATCATGTAAATAAAAATGCTAATAAAGATATATATATATATATATTTTAAGTGTAGATTTAATTGCTGTGAATATTGTTTACGAGGAAATGTTAAATTTCTGTATTTATTATTCAAATCCTTGATTTTAAAAAAAATGGTCGAGTTTCGAGTATTTTTAATTTTGCATGAATAATAATAAAAATGAGAGAGAGAGAGAGAAAAGTAGGTACACTACGAAGTAATACTTTTCTTTTCTACAGTAAAACAAAATTTTTCATTTTTATTGATACATTATATATAATTTATGAGGTTCTTTTATGTTCTCACTTTAATTGTAAATATTCATAATATAGGTTTTATTAAGGTTTTTTTTTTTTTTTTTATGAAACAGCTTTAGTATTGGGACCTATTTGGCAGAATTTGAAATTTGGCATTGAAGTAGCTCAGGTGTTTCTCGGCAAGACCTTTAATTACGCAATTGTAATAGTCATTTCAATTCATCACAAAAATGGTCAAAATTATTTAGTTTCCAAGGGCTTCCCCTACTGAAGCTGTACCTTTTGTATTTATTTATTTATTTATTACATTTTCTATTAAAGACTTCAGGAAATGTTTCATGCATATTTCTTTCCATTTTACACTTTTATTCAGTTCTTTCGTCGATTTAACCTGGCCAATGCCAGGCAGATATGCTAGTATATGATAATTTTCTCATGTTTTGATTAGTTTATTAGTATATTTTAATGTTTTTAAACATTATACTTTTTAAAAAATACCTCTCATGGATCACAAGGTATCTAATTCTTTTGCGAGTTCCTGTACACAATTTGTTAGTGTGTTAGTTTATTAATCTGTAAACAATATCTCAAAAACAAATGGTCATTAAGAAGTCACACTAGTTTTAAAATATTACATATGACACTGACAAGATCCCTATTTGTTACCAACATTTTAATTTGAAAATTTCGTAAGTTATTAGAAATTTACAATTTTCTTAACATGGGATAACAGAGAAATTCTTGCATAAACTATATTATGAGGATTATTTTCATTGTAAAGGTATTAGACCAGTTTTAAAATATCATTTGTGATACTGGGATGACATCATTGACTATGAACAACATCCCACTTTGAAAATTTCGTAAATTATTCAAAATTTACGATTTTCTTAACATGAAAGAGTAGGGCAAATTTTCACATAAATATTTGTTATGAAGATTTTTTTTATTGCAGAAATGTTGGACAAATTTAAAAATATCTTTTATAATGCAGGCATGAACATTATTGACTATGGGCATTCCATTTTGAAAACTCGATTAGTTATTCGAAATTCACAATATTCTTAACATAGCAGAATAAACCAATATTTCACATAAACTTGTATAATGACGATTGTTGGATAGGAAATACTGTGGAACTGTATTCAATATCTCAAAAAACGTTTTTTCTTTTTCTTTTAAAAATTATATGTTATTCTTATGTTTATCGTATATAATTACTATGAATTTCAAGATGGAACTACCATGGGATGCTGAGATATAAATTAATATGCAATCCTAAATCAGTATTTCCATACTAACATAACATAAGTTTTACCCATATTTTGTTCCCTAATTAACTTACAAGGTGAGGTCACGACATGGAAAATTCAGATCGGGACGAAATTCCGCAGGAATGTAGTACACTATGAGGGTAACAACATATTAAAGCAGTAGGACCCACTATCCACAAAATTTTGAGAAAAAAGCATTTAAAGTTTCAGTAATCTTTAAATACAAGTTATTTCACAAGCGAGCAAGCGCCCCAGTGGTGTGATCTTAAAGCGCGAGTCTGCTAGCCAGACGACTTGGGTTCGAAGCTACCTCGAGACTACTTTTTTTTTCTTTAACTTTTTATGCAATCTAAACTTTTTATTTATTTTTACTTTATTTTGTAATTCAATTCAAAACTTGAAAATTTTAATAAAATATTATTTAATTTTTTTGAATATAAAATAAATAAATATTTCTATTTTTAATATTTATAACTTAAAAATGCAATAAATTTCTATAACTTAAAAAATAAATTTTAGTTTTATTTTAACTGTAAAATAAGGTATAACTAAAGAAACTGTTTTTGATTATTTATCGAAATATTTATTTTATTTTAGGTATGCTTGAAACAATACCAAATTTTGTTTTTTAAATTAAAAAAATAATAATAATACAGAGAAATGATCATTTTAATTGCATATATAATTACTATCCAAATTAAATAATTACTTCTCCAATCAATACAGTTTCTTGAAAAATTATAGTATAGGATTACGATGCTGTTAAATTATTACAGGTAAAGAAATGTTATCTTTAAATGTAGATTTTAAATGTTAATGAACATCATTTCTTTTTCGATAACGACTTCCTTTTTTTTTTTATCCTTGCACAAAATAAAATTCCACCTGCCCTTTATTATTAACAAGCTAGAAGTGTTTACGTAATTTATACACATTCAAACAAAATCAGGAAGCTCAAACCAAGATTTAAGTAACACCTGCTAACTATTTTACACTTTGTTTACAGCTTGCTTATTTTTTAATTATTTAAATATTTGTCTGTTTTTCTTTATGTTTCTTATTTAGGGTTTTGTAAAACTAAACTTTATTTTTTAAGTTATAGAAATTTATTGTATTTTTAAGTTATAAATTTTAAAAATAGAAAAAGTTATTTTATCCTCAAAAAAATTAAATAATTTATTAAAATTTTCAGATTTTGAATTGAATTGTAAAATAAAGTAAAAACAAATAAAAAGTTTAGATTAAATAAAAAGTTAAAGAAAAAAAAAAAGTAGTCGCGAGGTAGCCTCGAACCCATGTCGTCTGGCTAGCAGACTCGCGCTTTAGGATCACACCACTGGGGTGCTTGCTCGCTTACGAAATAACTTGTATTTAAAGATTACTGAAACTTTAAATGCTTTTTTCTCGAAATTTTGTGGATAGTGGGCCCTACTGCTTTAATATGTTGTTACTCTCATAGCATACTACAAACATGCGCAATTTCGTCCCGATTTGAATTTTCCATGTTGTGACCTCTCCTTGTTAGAGATATAAGATTGGTATCATTAGAAAGCTTATAATACAAGCTTAAAAATGATATTTTTCAAAAATTCATACATATGAGATATCATTTGAAAGCCTGCATTATAAGCTTTCTAATGATACCAGTCTTATACCTCTAAGTTAATTAGGGAACAAAATATAAGTAAAACTTACATTATGTTAGTATGGAAATACTGATTTAGGGTTGCATATTAATTTATATCTCAGCATCCCATGGTAATCCCATCTTGAAATTCACAGTAATTATATATGATAAACGTAAGAATAACATATAATTTTTAAAAGAAAAAAAACATTTTTTGAGATATTGAAGGTCAAAAGTCAAATTGTTTGATCTTAAAATGAAAAATTTTACAAATATGTGCATGTGATATATCATTTGAAAGCGTGTGTTGAAAGCTTTCTAACGATACCAATCTTATATCTCTGAGACAATTAGGGAAAAAGATATAAGAACATTTGTAACACAAGAATTTTGAAAATTTGCACTTTTTACCCCCTTTTGTAGCCCTGTATATCAAAAACTAAAAGAGATAGGGACTTATTAATTGGTATACATTCATTTCTCTGTAAGACAAATAAATGAGCCCAATTTCATAAATATCTGAGGGGGGTCAGGTTTTTAGGTGTGTTAATTTGACATGGAATGACTCAAATGTATCAAAACAGCAGATAGAGGGTGGCCTACTGGATGTAGAATTTCATTCTGTGACTGTGCCAAGTGATTGGTAAACGTTATTTCTTTTATCATAAATATGGTATGAGCTATAGTATAAAGTTGTTTACAAGCATGGCAACAAAGGTATGATGGGGAACTGAGCAGAGTTCACCAATGGCAACTGTTTTTTTTTTTGTTTTTTTTCTCTCTCTTTTCTACCAGTTTAGGTTATCAGGATTGTATTATGTATACATTAATATACATTTTATAAAACTTCTAATTTTTTATTTTCTCAGGTTGAATTTATTGTTAGAAGAGTTCCTTGTGGCAAAGTACTAGCCATAAAGAGAGAATATGAAGGTCAAGATCTAGGAATTATACGAGAAGGTGGAACATCTGAAGTATGCTTTTTAATCTATATTATATATGTGTACATGCATATTGATAAATAATTTTGATTTTAAATTTATGTTCTACTAATTCATTCCTGAATAAATTATTTTAAATTTTCTGAATATTTGTTCTTTCTATTCTGCCTGCTTCTTAAGCCTTTCAGCATATCTCTAATAATTCATAAAATTAATACCATGCACATTATAAGTATGAAATTTTCATACTGTATACTACAGATATTTATTAATCTTATTTTCCTAGAAAAAAGCAACATGTATTTTATAATTTAGTCATATCAATCTTTCATTTTAACTATGTATGACATAAAAGACAGGTGTATGCTGAAAGGGTTAACTCTATAAATCTATAATGCCAAAAGTGGCATCTAATGATTTCATTTTTGTTATATCCAGTCAAAATAAATTTATTTTATACATAATAGAAAAATAAATTTTGTCACATGTAAAATAAATGAATTGATATGTGTCTTATGTGCAGCATTTTATTTAATTCTTTAAAACATCTGTGAGGAAAGCTGAATTGATATTTTGCTAAATTTGATTATTTATAGAAATTGTGCTTAAATACCAAATTTGTCAAAAATTAAAAAAAAAAAAAAAAAAAAAAAAAAAATGAATTTTCTGGAGAAAAAAAAAATGTGTGTGTGTGTTATTTCTGGAAAGATTGTAGTCATGAACACAATAATAACACTGGATTATGTCACGAACACATTTTTATTTAATCAAAATTGTTGACTGGGGATGGTATAAGGCAGTGGAGGAAATTGTTCAGAGATCTGACTGTAGACGATGACAAATACTGGAAGACAACAGGAAGTACTGTTAAATAATCTCCTATCGTCTCGTCCCTAATTTTGGAACTGAGAGGTTTTTAGCATTCAAGATTAATAGAACAAATATTCTGTTGATTGTGTTTTTGAATTTTGTTGCTGAAATATAGGTTCTTGCAGGGCTTGAAAAATCTCAAATTTTTTAACAGCCTAATCGGGCATGTTAATCTGAGAATACATGCCCGAATTAAATTTTTACATGCCCAAATATTTTAAACAAATGCATATTAATAAAAACATTCGCACATCCACTGGAAAGAATTTAACAACATTATACCTATATTGACATTTTTTATTTCAATTTAATTTATGTAAAAGTTTTAGACAAGATAGCTTATATTTTAAAGCTACTTTTGCTTAAATATTTGGATGCCCAGCTGGGCATGTAAGAGTAAAAAAGTACATGCCCAATCTGAATTTTTACATGCCCCGGGCATGTCAGGCAATATAATTTTGGAGTCCTGGGTTCCTGATTGGTTTAGAACTTTCCTGGGGTATGAAAGAATGTCTGGGCTTAATTTTTATGTAAGTCTTACCACACTTAACTAAAGATTGTGCTGAGGTTACAAAATGATCTTAAAAGTTCTAAAATTTTCTAATTTTCATGTGATAAAATCTTCTGCTGTAAAATAAAGTTTAAAGGGGAAATTACAAATTATTAGCTATTTCCAAACTTTTAAAAAGGGTTTTTCTTTAATGGGCTCTTCCCAGCGTCGTCTGCTCAATCACGTGATATAGAAAAACAAAGAAGCAAATTCAGTTAAATATTGTTCTTTAGAACAAAAGTATTAATATTTAATATAAAATAAAATAAAAGTAAGATTGTGCATTTGTAAATAGTAGAATAATTGTATTTGTAAGTTTAATAATTTTTAAAAAACACTTTATATGTTTATTTATTTTCACAAGTAAGAATTGATTTTTGTATGTTGTGTAACTATTACATTAACTGATCTAGCAATAAATAATGGAATGTTTATAACTTGAAAGTAATTTAAATTTTTTTAAGTTAAATTTGATTGTGTAAAGGTGTTATAGTAAGTTAATTAACTTAGCTACTGGCCGAAATGATATAAGTACCAAAAATCTGAGTATTTAACATGTTCTCCATCAACATTAATAACAAATATAAACTAAATGATGATTGTAAATGTATACAGCAAACAAAAGATGATGAATAATGATATAAAATGGATTTAAAATGATGATGTATAAAAAAAAATAACACAAATTAAATTGGATTGATCAAAAACAAGAATAGAAAATGTGTTATTTCAGCAATCGCTATATATAGAGAAAACTTCATCTGCTCTTTGTTTAACTATGTCATATGACCTCTGTCGTCAGGTGGGAAGAGCCCATTAAATATAATTATTTTTTATCCTTTCATGTATATGTAATAAATATATGTATGTACTCGCACATAGAGAATAATAGGGAGAGTTTGAGTCTTGTGGGGGTGTCATATTTGATAAAAAATATATTGAAATTTCAGGAACTCATTTTTTTTCCAGATAATTGCCTTTATATGCTTTCATCTTCTCTTCATTATTATGGATGAAATTAAACAGTTCTTCTCTGTTTGATGTTTATAGATCTTTATTTTTCTTTTACTAGATAAAAGAAGTTAAAACAAATGGGTTAGCTGCCAGGTATGGATTACCAGCCAAAGCACCTACTTTAGATGGGAATTCATTATGTAATTGGTTCCTGACTGAAATCAATCATCGACCATTAAATTTATTCTTCAAAGACAATGAGGTAATTGAGTTTACATGCTTTATTTCATTAAAAACTATTTTATTTGAAATGTCATGCTTTTAGCCATATGATTTTTTATATTCAATTACTAATTTTAATTGTTGTATAAATTATAGGTTCATGATCGCCTCAATGCTGTTGGTCTTGATATATCTATACTAGTTCAACCCATAGATTTAGTTAAAGCCATGAAAAAACAATTAAAGGCTTTGCGCAGCTATAAAGACTATATTGTACAGTAAATTTTTGACGTTGTTTTCTTAATATTTTTTTAATCTAATTTATTTTGTATCATTCTAATGTGGATCATCTTTATTTTATATATTTATTTTTTAACATAGTTAATACAGTCATTATCTAATTTATAGATAGTTTGTTTCATAATGTCTTACTCAATCATACTTATCCTTGTTTCTTTTAAATTATTATTTACTTTTGAAGTGTTTCATAACTTTATATATATTTTTAACCATAAAAATTTCATTTTGTATATGAAATGTATTAGAAGTGTAATGAGCAGTTAATTTTTAATACTTTTCTCTGCATGTGTACGATTAGTTATATATAAAGGGTGTTCATAAATTCATCAAATTCATGAAGCATTTACTATTTCTTTATGATTCAGCAGTGTTTGTGCAATATAATTAATGTTCAAAATATTTTTAGGGATTTCTTTAATATTATCCTAATAATTTTATAATCTATTTGTTGTTTTCTTCCTGTACTTTCTTCAATAAATCAATTAACCAATTTACTTACTAGTAAGACTTCATGAATTTAGAGTTTATTAATTTTGCTTTTATTGATAAACTTACTGTAAAATGATGAAAAATCAATTTGTAAGCAAAAATATCTTTATAATCTCATTTCTGTTTATTCATTTTTAAAAAAGAAAAAAGAACTTTATTCTGTTTATTAATTTATTCTCTATTATTACTTTAATAAGGTGTAAATATGCCCTGAATTAATGAAAAACACATATATTTTCATGGCAGAGTGATATCTCGCAGATTTTCCTTGGTGCAATTGACTCTGGTTAAAGTAATATTTCCTAAGTGCCATTATCTTTGAGATTGCAGATAATAAAAATCACTAAATTAGTTTTCTTTTTTTTTTTTTTTTTTTTTTTTTTGTTAGTTTATAATAATGATACTATGGCTCATTTAAGTGATTTTGAACTTTTAATACAAAATTACTTAAATTCTGATATAAACAAGGTGGCTTCTGGTCAGAGAAATTCAGGGAATTCTGACAAATTTTGTGAAAATTGGCCTCATTTTAAAGCTTACTATTATAAATTACTAAATGTGAGGTAATTTTGTGAATTTTTGCAAGAAGAAAACTGTGTAAGTCAGGAAAAAGTCAGAGAAAATGTTGAAAAATAGTCATGGAAAAGTCAGGGAATTTAGAAAAGTTCTAATGTTAGCTACCCTGATAAAGTAGCAGGCTTTGTAACAGTCAATTAATGTGTAAAATAGCGAAATGAATTACTTCTTGATAAACATTTCTGAAAAAATACCTTAAAAAAAGTACACAAAAAATAATAAGTAGCTGTCAGGATCTAACCTGAAAACTTCAGATAATAGTGTAACAATATTACAAACAAGTCCTTCTGGCTCATTTGAAAGAATAGGTTGGGTTTTTTTTTTTTCTTAAACAAGCTGGCAGATAAAATTTATTAATGAACTTGGTGAAGATATTGATGTGTGCTGTGTACATATGGAATTTTAAGCAAATTTATTCAAAAATACCCTTTTTATGTGAATTTGAAATAAGTCTACTCTACAAGTTTGGTTCAAATTAATTCATTTGGAAATAAAATTTCAGAGCAAGTTGTCCAGCAATATCGTATGATTTGTATGGTAAATATAACTCATATATATTCATATGAATTATAAGATATTTGTCCAACTTTGCTTCAGATTTATTCAGTATTTCAAAAATTGTGATGGCAAATTTTCAAGTGGCAGCCACTTGGAATTAAAATGCAGAGCAAGTTACCCAGCAAACTCTTGCAGAATAAGTGAAATATAACTTTATTGTCTAACTTTGGTTCGAATTAGTTAAATATTTCAAAAGTTATCGAGATAATGAATTTTCAAGTGGCCACAACTTGGAAATAAAATGACAGAGCAAATTGCCCAGTGAACTCATCCAAGATATTTGTATGATAAGTACACAGTCTGCCTTTGGTTTGAATTAATTCTGTTTTTCAAAAGTTATTGTCATGACAAATTTTCAACTGGTCCCCTTAATTTATAGGTATCTGAAATTTTGAAACAAAATAGCAGATCAAGTTCACTAATAAACATGATCAAGACCCTTATGTGGTCTAAGTATACATCAATATTTAAGCAAATCTGGTTTTAAATATGCTTTTTACAATGTGAATGCCACTTGGAAACAAAATGGCCAAGCAACTTGGTTAACAAACTCATCCAAGATATTTGTAAGGTCATTGACCAGTTTTGGTTTAATACGGTTCATTATTTCAGAAGTTATCGTGATATGATTGCAATAAGTTGATTTCTAAAGAAATAAACCTAATAATCTGAAAGAAAATTCTTTTCTCTTCCCCGAATTCTTATGTACTTACTGTCATTCACTACGCTATGTTTGTGAATCTCAAGTAATTGTTGTCAATTTTTTTTTTTTTTTTTCAACAAAAAAAAAAAAAAAAAAAAAAAACGTACATTTATTTAAAATGAGGAAAATAGATTAGAAATATCAGTTGTATTGTTACAAATAAGGTACCAAATGAAAGAAGCAATTTTTGTGAATCCGATGGATTAAACAGCTTATCGATCAGACAATTAGATTTTTTAAAATTAACTAAAGTATGAATTTTAGGTGGCAACAGCAGAAGATTGTATGGAAACCGTTAGGAGAAATAAAAAAAATCTGCTTCACATTAAGTCACATGTTTTTGAAGTGGGATTAAAAATTGCAGTTTTAAATTTTTTTTTTTTTTTTTTTTTTTCTTTCACGAACACAAAAATATAATATACAGCCTGTACCCCACAATACCAACTTGCATTTTCATCAATTTTTTTGGTTAATAAACAAAAAAGTTACTTTTTTTTTTCCAAATTAAATTTTATTCTGACTTTGAAAAGATTTGTGTGATACAATACATTAAGAATTTGAGTTTTAAAAGTTTTTTTAAATAGATTATTTTCAAATTTAATCATCACAAGAACATAAGACAAACATGAATAATATGTCCAATTATTGGTGCGGTTCCTTCTGATGATAATGAACTCTGTTTGGCGCAGTATGTCCTTCTTGGGACCTTGCGCCATAAAAAGACACCAACCAACCTGATGATAATCAGATGGTGATTTCCAATCTTAACCCTTTGACTACCAGGACGTACACAACGCATGTTCTCTCTTTATGGTAATCAGCAACCAGGATGTACTATTTACCTCCAACCAGTACCATGTTATATCAGTTGCATATCATTAACCAATCCGATTTAAATATGTACTCATTACTGTATAGTGAATGACGTATGGGTTGTACGTCTAAGTCACTGATTACTGATATGAGAGAATGTATGCTGCATATATTACAGCAGTAAAGGGTTTAAAATAAAAAATTCCATTTTGAGCTTGATTGAATAATATGGATTAATTTGTGTTAAAAAGATATTTTTCCATTTATTTGTGTGTGAGCGTATCTCTTTCTATATATATATTGTATTAAAATGTAGAATGTAAAAAAAACAAATGATAAAATGCCATCATAATCTGCAAGGACCGAATAGATTAATAAATAACTAAAATAAGAACAACCAGTAATAATTTTAATATACATCACTGGGTGTCATTTCCGTACTCTGCTATTAAAAAGAAAAACTAGTATGTTGTGGCCACCACAAGACTTTCTTCTATAAAATTTTACACAAAATTCATTACAAATTATTTATTAAATTATTTTCCATTATAAATACAGACGATTTTTATGTGATTTTTTTTCTTTCTAAGTTTCTTTTGTTAAAAAATGAAAAAAATCATTAACTTTGTTTTAAATTAGCACAGATCTATGGTTCCACCATACATTTTAAAGGTATTTATGAGATCTTTTAAAAGATACCCATATTGAAAATGTACACCTCACCTCCCAGAGGGGTAGCGATGCTTCCACATATACAAACTTTTTTCCTAGTTTACTAGTACTATTATCAATAATTCATATTAATTTTAGAATCACACGTTAAAAATAACTCTCATTATGTACATTTATATGAAATTTTGTCCTATACTGCCATGTTAAAAATTTAGAAAAAAAATGGGATCACAGTGCCACCTGTTGAGCCATTAATCCCAAAACCTGATCGGCACCAGTTTATGTCAGGGTCCAACTAAATACCAAGTTTGGTTAAATTTCGTTCATTGGTTCATGAGATACAGCGTCCTTAAAATTTGTGATACACACACAGAGACAGACATTTTCTAAAAACAGTCGAATCCTGTTCAGGACATCCCAAAATGTGTAAATTCATCGAAAACTAGAGTTAAAAAATTTTCACAAATCCAATACTTTATATATACATATAGAAGAAAGTAAAAATAAGTAAAGGGGGGGGGGATTAAAATTTTTAGTATTTATTTCAAATCATTTGCACCAAGAAACATAGTCAAAACAGCAATTGACGATAGATATATAAAATAAATAAATGATGACATAATTTGTAAATTTATTTAAAAATTCATATCACATATTGTTTTTCATTCACATGAATTATTTTTCTAAGAATTAATTCACAAATAAAACATTCTTGTATGAATGCATTTACTACTTAAAAATTTAAGAAAACATCAATTCCCTTTCATTTTACTGCTAGTGATACCATTTAATTTCACTTGTATATCTAATCCCATATAAACGTCATTTTTAATAAAAATGTTATCTAACACCTGAAAACATTTAATTTCACAATAAATAGTATTAATCAGCTTTTAAAGTAACAGAAAGTTATATTTTGTAATTGGTATAAATCATTGCCAAGTAATACTGTAAAGTAAGACCTAACTAAAGCATTGCAAGATTGATTTATCCAAATGGCAATGCTTGAATAAATCCAAGCGTTGCCAAATCGAAGCTCATAATTTGGTTGTCATACAAAAAAGATAAAAAATTGATTTCATTGATTCTCCAATCTCAGCAATTTTCTTAACTAATAAAATATTTACTCTGCAGTGCATCATATGTAGCATTATTTATTTTATACTTGCATTGTTTATATCTTGGATATTTTGGGCGAAATTTTCAGATTATCCAGTTATTTGTACTGTTTAGTATATATGTTGAAAATATTTCAGAAATTTTTTTCTCACTTGCCTGCTTGTGCCCTAAATAAAAAAAAAAGTATATGGTAAATTTGCCTTTTTTTTAAATAAAAGCAAATCACCCTTTATAAAATAGCAATAATACAAATTAATGAATGCTAGCTAAGAATATTTGAACTTGTGTATATAAAAGATTCAATAGTGTATTTTTATTTTAAAACATATTTCAAATCGAAATAATAAATTTTAATAGGTTTTCAAAATATTATTGCACAATAAATTTGTAATTATATCTATTTATAAATTTTATGAATATACCTGTTGCCTTAATTGTACATATGCATATATTGAACCAACATATCAATACCTTAAAATGTAAAAAGGTAGTTAAATTGACTTTTTAAAGGCTTTTAAAATACTTAAATTGTGTTTTAATAATTGTATTAAGATCAAATCATAATTTTTTTTTTTTTCTTTTATGTACAATAAATGTTTTAATAAAACTAATTATTGTTTTTAGTCGAATAAGACAATATTTGATGTATTAAATGTATGTATGATACTTTTAAAAGAATGTTTTTTTTTATTAGACATGCTTGTCTTATGAATTTTTGTAAAATCATATTGTATTTTATACATAAAAAATATAACTGAGTAATTGTAAATCTTTTTAAATCCAGAACTTTGTATTGTTATTCATTTCATGTATATTTATTGAAAACTTTAATTTTTTAAATACTTAAATTGTGTTATGTGTTTAAAAAAAGGGGGGTAGAAAACTTAGAACTTAATAGAATTTAAATAAGCAAAATAGAAAAATCATCATCATCTCATTTCATATCTATAAAGAGAAAATTACTTGTATAGGAATAAAGTTTTATGTAAATTAATTATTATAGAAAGAAATTTTAAAAAATCTTATTTGATTTTTTATTAATTTAACAAAAAATGATTTCACATTTAAAACTTTTTATATGTGCTATTTAGAAATAATAGTGTTTTTATTATTAAACATTTTTGTATTATCCTGTCATCCATAAAATTGTTTATATTTTGACTAGTAGCATTGAAAAATATCTTTTGATACCTATATTAAATTTTCAAGGCATTTCTCTTATGGCAATATTATTAAAAAATAGTTTATGCCCAGTACATCCCTTTCTGGTTATCAGATGAGCAAAGTTATGTCTCTTGTCCTCATTTTTGTAAAATTGATGATAAATTAATTCAATTGCATTAAAAAAGAAAAAAAAAAAGTTATTTTGAAATCCATGATGTCTTTTATTTTATCATTTTGCTAATTTTTATTATGTCAAGATTACTAAAAAGCATTATCTTTGAAAGTTTTTTTTTTTCTTAATAGCTGTTGATCCATTGCTTTTGTGAACTTTCTTTAAATTCAAAAATCCTTTTATTATTATTATTAGATCAAGAACTATTTTTCAGACTAAAAAAGAAACGAAAAGTTTTTTCTGCAAACCACCTTGAATAAAGCAGTTAATGCAATGATTTTTTTAGGAAGTATTTGATATAAAATAAAAAATAATCATGAATGTTGGTTTTGAGTCATAATTGAACACAGAAACAGGGTTAAGCAGATTTCATGGACTTGAACAATGATTTTTGTTTTTTAGTGAGCCAGGTGTCTGGTCATAGATTTGTTTCATGATTCTATCAAGCAAAATATGTCTCTGGTTTTATAAACATCATTCTAGAGATTCTGCCTATTATTTTCTATTAGTCAAATTGATATAATTTTAGCATCTAATTGGAGTGATTTAGTCAGTTCAATGCTGAGAATAACTTAATTATGGTAAAAAACTTAAAATAATTATGCTAATGCAATGTTTTGGGCAGGGAAAATGAAATATGGTGCAACACAGCAGCTGATTTCAAATTGGATTCCAGTTTTTGTTTCATGGATTTCAATTAACATTTACTTCTGGTTTCACTGGATTTTAATTAAATATAATTTACTAAATTGTTGTTAATTTTAATATCTTATATGTAGATAAAGTTTTGTGGTAAATTTCATAACAGTAATTTGATATTTAAAAAAGAATAAAGTTTTTCTACTCAGATTTTTTTCCCCCCTAAAAAAGGTCATTTTAACATATTTGCTCTTCAATTTTTTTTAGCAATCTCATAAGTAATTGAAGAGTACAGTAAACGTAACAATAATGTTGATGTTAGTTTTAATATTTATATTGTGTATGTCTTAAATTAGGGGTAGGTTAAATTTTCCATTGACTCCTATAATTATCACTTTACTGTAAAAGCAGGTTTCAAAATAAAAAATGCATAATTTTTTTATACTTAATATTCCAGATAAAGATAAAAGCCAAACAGTATTAAATTTTACAAACTGTTTTTATATTATGTTATTGTAAGTCTTGTCTTAATATTTTTTTTTTTCAGAAGTCAAACATGTGCTGTACATTTTTTTTTATTTTTGATAATTTGGTCATATCTACTTTGTATAAATTTACTTACTATAAATGATTTACTAACTTTCATACTGAAAAATGACTATTTTTTTATATTACAGTAGAAAATCTTTATAATGCAAACCTAAGAACACAAGGTTTCGCATTATACAGAATTTTGCATTATATAGATCACTTTTCACACATCAACAAACCTACCTTATAAACATGGCCAAATATGTCTGAAACATATCAAAACAGAGTAGGACATTTTTAAGTTACATTTTTTGTAACAAAAACTGGGTGGATAATAACTTTCATTGTAAAATTTACTTTATAATGATAGTCCATATATGCTTGTACAAAATCATTCATTATATTGCTCACTTGAAGAAAAAAAATAATAATGATAGCAATGTTTTCATTAAAAAGCTCTGAATTAAGCAGATAAAGAAAAACAAATGTATTACACTTGACTTACTTCTCAACAGAGTAAGTTTTTTACAAAGAATTTAATTGCAAAATTCATTGTTTATACCCAAGATTTTTTGCGTTATATAAAGAATTGCATTATAAAGATCTTCTACTGTATGAAGTAATGGCATAGTGTTTGAATGTAAGTCTATTGTAATAGTATTCAACTGTGTTGAGATAGTGTTATGTGATTTTTTTAAAAGAGAGAAATTATACTTATGTTTGGTCAATCAGAACATTATTTTAGTGAGAAAAAATTTATTACTATCAGATACATCCCTTTTCTGATGGATATGAAAGGTGCCAAAAGAATGTTTAAAGTTTGTGATATTTATTTTTAACAGTGTGTTGTTAATGTGTAAAAAATCTTTATTGTGTTATCAATGTCCAAGAATTTATTTGAAAAACATGGTATAATTCAAAGTTATTTAAAAATAATAATAATTTTATATAAATCAAAATGTGTATATTTTATATTAAGAGGGATCTAGTAAATTTATGTCAGCAATTCATGTTGTTCAAAAAATAAAGATTTTTTACTAATTTTTTTGTATGAATTGAATACAGCAAATGCATTTTTTTCCCTACTTTATGTTATGAAAACTATCCACTTTAATAATTTAAAATTTCTTTTTGTTATAAGTAGTTATAAGATGTAGATCTTTATAACAGATTAATAAATTTCCAGAACTAGAAAATTTTGTCTGTTTATTTGTTAGCTAATGCACTTTATCAAAGATAATTATAAAATTATTTTTATTCATATACACTGACTGGCCAAAAAAATTAAATTACAGAGGGCCGTCTGAGTGGAAACTCAAATGCAACAGTGGGCAGCGAGAATAATACATGGATTGTATGATAATGGTTTTATCTGAAGGACTTCTTCTGTGGGCTTTAAATTGACATAGTTCTATTATTCAGGTTCATAACTGTAGTCTTTGAAATTTTAAGCAGTTAAATTAGAGATATGAGTTAGGTAGTTTAAAAATTGTTAGTTTTCTATTACTATTTTTCTAGTTAGAATACTTGATTAATGTCATTTTTACATTCAATACAATGATTAACTAAATTAGGGGTAGTAGACCTCTTTATACCTGCTGCCCACTTTTTTATGTTTGTTATTCGTAAAATTTTTCTACAAAAATGGTATTTTTTTTTTTTTTTAAATTATAAAATTTATAAAACAAAGTTGTAATAAATTAAAGCATATAATAATAATGCATTTTCCCATTTCGACATTTTAAAAAAATCAAATTTTGAAAAAGGAAAGTGCTTCAGTATCAGACAAAATCTTACTGCCCACCATAAAAACTGGAACACCCAACAGTGGCAGTAGGGATCAAATTGACTACCATTGGGCTAAATCATATACACCAATAAAACCACCTATAGTTAACAAATCTGAAGGTCCTACCTACATTAAAGATATTTAAAAAACTCTTCCCCCCCCCCTTCTGATTGTTCCATTAACTCTACTGAATCATTTATTCAAAAATTACGCGATACTAAAATTCAATTTCACGATACATTTAATAGTTATGATGTCAAAAACCTATACCCATCTATTAACATTTCTGGAATTAGTGATATCATTCAGTCTAAAATCATCAATTTCTATGGTGATAACAAAACAAGTGAAACATTAATCCGTGCTAGCAACCTTTTACTCAATGAATCATATTTTACTTTTGATGGTAATATCTATAAACAAACCCAAGGCATCCATATGAGATCACCTATATCAGGGATTGTCGCCGAACTTAAAATGAGAATGTTTGAAAACTCTGTGCATAATATCATAAATAAATGTAATCTGTGGATCTGCTACGTAGATGACATTCTTACTATTACCCCCCAAAATATTAATCCCGAAAACCTTCTTATCGAATTTAATAAACTCGACCCACATATTAAATTTACAATGAAACTGAAATTAATAATACAGTAAAGCACCGTTTATACGTCTTTCAAGGAACTGATGTAAAAGAACGTATAAATGAAAAGAAGTATAATTGAAATCTGAATAATAACACTTTGATTACTACAAATTTAATGACACTTAAGAAAATTTATATGAAAATACTAATTAATAAAGTTTCTTAAGTTATTAAATGTATATTATACATTTTTTGAAGACAATAATTAATAAAAAAAAAAAGTTTTATTATAAAAAGTGAGAAAAATCATACTATTAATGCCTGACTGGGTACTAATTATATATATCATATACTGAGTATTACATTTCATTTCTAAAGAACTATATGAACACATTTTGAATATTAATTATATATATTGTGCATCTTTAATAATAAGCATACGATTTATGTCTATACAGATAGTTATTTAATAACATTAAAAATCATTAATATTCGTCTGATTTGCTGCTTGTCTATGAGTATTAAAACTTCTATTGTGAATTCAACTGATTCTTTGATCAGTATTTTACGATCTTTCCTGTGTTACATTTAAGATGCTTTCTAAGAAAAATCGGTCTTATTTAGAATGGAAAATAATGACAAGTCGAGAAAATTTGCAAAATTTAATAAAATGGAAAAGACGTATAACCAATATTAGCAGCATATAAATGAAGAATTTTTAATAGAATTTTTAAACGAATAGAAAGAAATCGGGACTTCACTAAAAGGACGTATAAATGTAAAAGACGCATAAATGGTGCTTTACTGTAGCATAAATTTTCTAGATGTAAAAATTATCAAAAAGACAACTCAATTGATACTACTGTTTACCAAAAACTCACCAACAATAACGAAATTATAAATAACAAATGTTGGACCCCTCTTCCTTATAAATATGCTGCTTTAAGATCCTATATTAACCGCACTATTCTTCAAATAAAACTCTTCTCAACACTTGAACTAAAATTTATTAAAAATATAGCAAAAAAAGCCAACTATAACCCTGCAATTGTTCAAAAACTATAAAAAATGTATAAAATTTCTTAATAATATTCCAAATTCTCAAAAAATAAAACTTAACTTCACATCCGCTATCCCTTATTAAGCCTCTGTTAAAATCAAAAATGAAGCTAAAAGACAAAATATTAATATTCCAAAAAACCTAATAAAAATATATTCCAATGCATCCGTAATGAAAAAGATCCTATTCACTTCAAACACACCTCTTGTATATATAAAATTAATTTTCAATTTCATGATAACAGTAATGCTAGTTATATTGGTATGACCAAACGTAGTATAAAAGATCGCATCTCCGAACACCTTGCCAATATTAAATATAATAAACACTCTACTGCTTTTTTCAGAATTAACAATACTAAACCTATTAATACCAATACTATTAAATTTCAAAAAATAGCCCAATTCCACTCACATCATTATGCACTTAAAAGGGAAGCTATTGAAATATTAACAACTAATAACTTCATAAATGACAAAGAATACAGTATAATACCAATAGAATGGCAACAGCACCACCATTCGTTGGATGATGGTGAAGCATTTCCAACGAATACACAGTTTGGACTTTATAGATTCTAGAGAAAATTTTACCATTGGGTACTAAATAATTTGAAGTTATTCGGTCAATAAGCTTAGTAATTATATTTATTGGGACTTTCGACTTTTTTTATGTTAAATTTATTTTCTAATCTTAAATCTGTTTTCCTTGTGGCAATATTTTTTTAGGTGTAACTCAAAATCTACTTGACCAAAATAGCTGAAATTCTATAAAAGTATAATTAAAATAATGAGGAGCTGATATATGGTAAAATATTTGTAACTAGTAGGCAACGCCCGCTTTGCTGGTCCCTATTTTTAAATGAATCACTATAATTACTGAATTCTCAAAATTGCATTAATTTTTATCACGTGAAAAAAAAAAGAGAAACAAAATCTGATTGGAAAAATGTCGCACTGGGTTCTCACTGCCTTCGGAAAAAATTCCCAAAATGCTCTAACTCTTATTTCTATTATTTTCCCCCTTTGCCCTCCTCCCTCCCATCTATCCTAATAATTTTACAAAGTCAAAAATATCCGCAAGCGATTTGTAAGTATCAAAAACCTCTATGTACCAGTTTTGAACGATCTATCTCTATTATTATTTTTTTTGCCTCTCCGCTCCCCCCCCCCCCCCCCCTCCCAATAATTTTAAAAATTCAAAAATATCCGCAATCGATTAGTAGGTATCGAAAACCTCTATGTACCAATTTTGAATGATCTAACTCTATTTTTTTTTTTTGCCCCTCTGCCTGGCCCTCCTAATAACTTTACACTTTCGAAAATATCCCCATTCGACTTTCAGGCCTCTAAAACCTGTCTGTACCAATTTTGAACGGCCTAACTGTATTTCTATTTGTTTTTGCCCATAGCCCCCCCTTACTGCCCCACCCACTTCCCACCCCTCCTAATAATTTTACAAATTCAAAAATATCCGCAATCGATTTGTAAGTATCGAAAACCTCTATATACCAATTTTGAACGATCTAACTCCATTTTTATTTTTTTGCCCCCCCCCCCTCTCCCCTTCCCGGCCCTCCTAATAACTTTACACTTTCGAAAATATCCCCATTCGACTTGCAGGCCTCTAAAACCTATCTGTACCAATTTTGAACGGCCTAACTTTATTTCTATTTGTTTTTGCCCATGCCCTTTTTTTTTTTTCCCCCTTAAAGATTGGTTATTATTTAAAAAGGAAAAAAATATACCTTGTTTAAAATAAAAAAAATTACACAGCATATGCAAAATGAATGTGAATTAACAAAATTTACATTTATAGTTACAACTAATTGTTAAAATATGCTATATTTACATAGTTAATTTATAAAGGATTAAACTCTAATAAAGATTTTGGTAAAATTACCTTACAAAACATCCTTTTACTTTGAGCATATATATTTCGAACTACCATCAGGTTCATCATCAGTGCTCACAATGACACTCTCCAGTTTGCCTTCATTCCTCCTTCCTTCATCGTAACTTCTCTTCACTTTGCTTCACTTTTTCAAGATGGTGTTGCCAGTCTACAGGTATTATGCTGTGCTCTCTATCATTCACGGCTTCGTTAGTAGTTAGGATTTCAATAGCTTCGCGCTTTAGTGCAAATTGGTGCATGTTATAAGGGGCATTTTTTTTTTTTAAGGGTGCTAGGGTTAATAGGGTTAGTGTTATTAATTCTGGAGAAAGTGGTGGATTGTTTATTATACTTTAAATCGGTGAGATGTTCAGATTCACAATCTTTAATATGGCACTTAGTCATGCCTATATAACTGGCCTTTCTATTATCTTCAAATTTAAAGCTGATTTTATAAATACCAGAGGTGTGGATGGGGTCTTTTTTGTTCCAAATACGTTGGAAAATGGTTATCTGGTTTGATTGGGATATTAATATCGTGTTTATTGGCATGGTTTTTAATTTTTATTGAGGCTCCTTTACAGTATGGAATAGCGGATGAGAAAATAGGTTTGGTTTTTTGAGCGTTATTTATATTATTTAAGTGTTGTTTGTAAAGTTTTTGTACTATGGAAGGGCTGTAATTTGCTTTTTTTTTTGCAATGTTTTTAATAAATTTGAGTTTCTTATGTATTAAGCAGGGTTTTATTGGAGCATGCAAGGATGGTGTGATTAATGTATGATCTAAGAGCAGCGTATTTATAGGGAAGGGGATTTTACATTTGTTATTTATAATTTCATTATTATTAGTGGGTTTTCGGAAAACAATGATATCGAACGAGTTGCTCGTCATTATATTGAAATGAATCCTCAAAACACCATATCATTAATGATAATAATAATTTTAAAAAAAATCATTGAAATGAGTCAAAATCTAAGTTCCCGCTACTTTCTGTCAGGGTTTGAAAAAACCCAGTTTTTTTTTTTTTTTTTTAAACCCAGCCCACCCTCTAAACCCCAGGTTTTTTCAGAAAACTTTTAAATCTTAATTTCATTTTAAATCTTCTACCTAAATTGGTCAGTTTTAAATGTGATCACTGGAAAAAACTTAAACCTAATTTAAAAGTCCAGTGATTCATAGCTATTTATTACTAGTATTATTTCATATACTAATACTATGTAACTGCAATTAGATTTCTTTCAAATTATTAAAAAAGCTGTTATACCTAATTATTACATATACACACATTATTAAATATAATTTGTCAATGTAAAAATTTTTCTTGAAAAATTAAAAACTTCTTATAAACATAATTACATGTATTTTATTAGGTAAAACATAAAAAATATCAGATATTGCTGAATGAAAACCGATATTCTTACTTTAGCACTAACAGAATACGCAAGCGAAGTGTGACGTCACTGACCGTCTGTGGAGCCAAGAAAAAGATTTCCTATGTTAATCATTCATTGGATTTTTTGTAAAAAATTATTAAAAATTAAGGAAAATTATTTTCCAATTTTAATCCACATATTTGGATGTAATTAAAAATTAGTTATCATGCACAATGTGTTAGATTAAGTTATTTTGCTGTCATATTGACAAAATTTTAATTTTAAATTTCAAAACACTGTTGTCCTTGGCATTTCTTGTATTTGGCGATCAAAAATGTAATATGAAAATATATATGCCAGATGTATATATTTTCATAA
This sequence comes from Salticus scenicus, assembly GCA_963930645.1. NCBI lineage: Eukaryota > Metazoa > Arthropoda > Arachnida > Araneae > Salticidae > Salticus > Salticus scenicus. Next base: position 337,176,381 of record OZ005652.1, on the reverse strand, counting down.
TATGTATTGCACAAAATATTATTTCATATTATTCATTGCTCTGTTAATATGTTGTTAAAATAACCATGATTTTTGAAAGGAATTAAATATGTTCGCCAGATAATTTGGTGATCCTTTTTTTTCTGCCAAGGATGACAGATATCAAATCTATTCCACTGCAACATATTAGTATCTTATATCAGATACTTTATTTAGACATTTGAAATCAAATATGACTTCAAGTTATTATAGAATATTTATCATTTTCCTTTTAATTAGTATATTAGTTGGACATTTATTGTGTAAATATCACCCTTTGAAATGAAATGTTTGTTTTCAATTGAATATGGAAGTTAGCCATTTTTTTCCTCAAGTTCTGAAATTTTAAATTCAAATTTTATCAATTTTGCAGCAAAAATAGCTTAATCTAACGCATGTGCATGATAACTAATACATATCTATACCCAAATATGGGGACTAAAATTGGGAAATAATTTTCCTTCATTTTTAATATTTTTTTACAAAAAATCCAGTGGGCGATTAACATAGGAAATCTTTTTCTTTGCTCCACAGACAGACTTCATCACTTTGCTTGGGTATAAGAACACAGAAAAAATATCATATTACTGAATGAAAAATTTAATCAGTCTGGACTTCTGATGGAAGTGCATAGTTTGATTTTGGTCGTAAATGACGACATACTTTTATAAGTTTTGCTGCTTTGTCAACCCTAAACAACTGCGTAGCTTACTTCAAACTAATTCAAAAGCTGAGAAAAATCTCTCTATCAATGCAGACGAAGTCGGTGCTGAATACAAAGAGAAAAAAAACTGTCCAAATCCAGGTGGAAATTTTTAATTTTTTGAAAAAACCCACCTTATAAAATAGTGGCTTTTTTCAAGTGGGCCCGCCCGAAGAAACCGGGCGGGGTTTTTTGGGCTGGGCCCACTTGGACGAACCCTGCTTTCTGTAGCGCTATTCCCGCTCACCACAGTAGAGTCTGGAGCCCCAATGCCTTCGGCAGTCTCTTACCTGCTTTTTACTTCCCCTCCCTCGCTGTTAAAGTTGAAAGTTTTGCAAAATCTTATCAAAGTGCATATTGCGTACACTTAATCAACACCCACACACTAAAATTTGCCATTTGGACGGATTTAAGCTCCAAAATGTATTTTTTGTCCCGACTGCCCCAAAAGGGGGGGGGGAAGTAAATTTGCAAAATTACTTTATATTGCATGTTGCATACACATACCTAATCGACACATCAAAAAATTGAGATCCTGAAATTATTTAAAATAGAGCTATGCTTTAAAACTTTTTTTTTAATCATCCCCCGCTCTTAAAGGAGGGAAGGGGAGGGAATTTCGCAAAATCTCTTCATACTATGAGTTAGATACATATAATCGTCCCTCACATCAAAAATTTTCAACCTAAGACAGAGATGCTAAGTATTACGATTTGTCCGTAATTATTACGGACAACATATAAAAATTACAGATTATACGCTTTAAAAAAAGTCATGCATATTGTTTGTTAAAAAAAAAAAGAAAGAAAGAAACCCCACTAATGATCGACGATCAAACAGACAATGGAAGCGTTCCGATTCTTAATCTTTCTTCTTCCACAATATAATTGTCAATATTCATTTTAAACTTGCTTTATAAGATTCTAGAAACTATAAAGAAATAGAATTATACAATATTTCTTGCTGATGTAATTATTTTTTTACTCTCCCCCCCCCCCCTCTTTTCTTATCTCCAACTAGCCATCGTCGATTAAAAGCTCTGCAGAAACCTTTAGCTTCCCAATTTTTCTCCAGCAACATAAATGTCAATATTAATTTTAAACTTACTTTATTAGATTCTAGAACCCATAAAGAAGTAGAATTGTTTCATTTCTCATTTATCTAAGTATTTATATTTTGACTGCCACTCTCACTTTCCAGCTAGTGATCAAGGATTGCTTCTAGAACCAAAAAAGTTATAGAAGTTCTCGATATTTCTCACATGTAATTATTTGTAGGCTTTATTACTAAGCTTGACGAATCTATTTGTTTTCCCTTAATAAATTTAAAATACATATTATACCATACCATCAAACAAAAGATATGTTAGATTTTATGCAAGGTACTAAAAAAAAAATAATAATAATGTTTTTATTAAAACAAAGAACTACCGTAATTTAATAATACCGTATATTTCCATGTATAAGCCAAGAATTTTTGGAAATTTTTCGGAAGCTGAAGTACGGGGGTCGTCTTATATACTAGTTCACATTTCTAGCAAAAAATGTACATTAGAAACATTGATTGAATACATATATTTTAAGCTTAAAAACTATATATAAAGTAAAATAGTGATATTAAACCTTATTTTTAAATAATTATCACATATAAAACTCTTAAATTAGCAATTTTAAATTTTTTTCTAGAGCAGCTCGATTGATGTAGTCACATGTGCTTATTTCTTTTTTTTTTTTTTTTTTTCATGATGAAGCATTTTTCATCCAAAATCACATTTATGGCATTCAAAAGTAAACATACAAACAATTTAGGACATATCAACCATAAAAAGCATTTTTCTAGTCTGAATAAATGAAAAATATGTATACAGTACAGCAGTGGCGGTTTGTAATTGAGGGCCAGTGAGGCACTGCCCCACCTAATTTTTTTCTCGATTAAAATAATAATAATTCTTTTGGTTTTTTATAACTGTTCAAAAAAAGTCTATCTAACTTTTTCTTAATCTTCTTTCATTATCATTTATTTGTCAATATATTTTTTCAGCTGTCACAAATCACTAATGACTGACCGACTCCTACTTCCTTTCCTTATCTATGGGGCCGTTTTCAGTCGGCCCGAAATTGGCATGTTTATTTGTACAGTTTATTCTACTAGAAGATCGGGTTAACAGATTTGGCAACGAACTGCTTTATCAGTGTAAGCACGCTGTAATTTTCTCGTCGATGGGCCAGCAGAGTCCTGCCCTTTGGAACAAAACTATAGGGAAAAAAACTGTCTGTTAACCATGCAATTCATGGATAAAATTTGGCGACTTCTGCATTACGCTTTTTTTTTTCCTCATTGATTTTTCAGTGATATATGACAGTTTAAAATTTTAGTGTTTAAAGAAAGAAATCTGGTAATAGTCAAAAATATTTTCTAGACTAGCCTCTGTATAAGAATTTAAGACCTCTTTAACTAAAGTATTTTGAATTTAAAAAGAATATACGTTTTTTTTTTTTTTTTTTTTTTCCTTCAGAATAGTGTGTTCAAACTTTTATGTAAATAAATTGTAAAATTTTTAGATAAATAATTAATGGATTTAAATGGATTAAATATCTGCATAAAATTGTGATTTTATTATTATTTAAATGATTTTTCTTTTAAATGCGATTTAATAGAAGCATCTGCAATGTTTCTTTTTTCTTTCCTTTTTTTTTTTTTTTTTTTTTTTTAAGATGATAACCCGTCTTCTTTATTTATTTATTGATAGTTAATTTAAATTACCTAAAATTAAGCTTTTAAAGTGAGAAACATGTTTTTTTTTTTTTTTTTTTTTAATATGTATCCACTTTACATTAATCATGACTTTCTAAATTCCAATATAACTTCTTACAGATTGGTTAAGGTTTATTTTATTTATTTTTTAAGATAAGAAGCATGAATATAACACTTGAAATTCTATAATTAAAAGATTTAGGAATATAATTAGCATAAGCTAAATAATATTACACTCTGAGACATTTAAATTTTAATGGTGTGTACTGTTAGTGTACCAGTACTGTACCAGTTGACTAAAAGTGGTTCCTAGACCTGAGTGGTGTACTCTCTGTAGAGAGTTTTTCTAAGTGTTATATAGCCCTTTTTATTCAAGTTTTGGAGAAAACCATAGTAAACTCCAAATGTATATGTCGACGAAAGCGATCTGGTATCAAACTTAGCAATTTCCGTTATTTAAATTTTGATATTCCATTGATCAGAACATTGCAAAATTTTGCAATTGTATTTGTAAAACTTTAATTTTTGAGATAATTTTATGCAATGTTTTCCATAGTGTTGAATTTAAAATTCGCCATCATAAAAAAAAAAAAAAAAAAAAAAAATCCGAAATTTCGTTTTACACCCCATTTTATTAATGTTTGTTTGCATGTTTGAATAATGAATAGTATTAAAGTTAAATTACGCATCATACGATGGATCGGGCCCCACCTGTGAAAATTTGCACGAGCCGTCACTGCAGTACAGACTCTAAAATCCAAAATATAACCAAAATCCAGAATGCATAAAAGCTAACTGCAATATTTTACATCCCGTTATCTTTAGTTTTCTGTTTTGGCTTGCTTATTTATAATACAGGATTTTTGTGACATTTTGTAGCTCTTTATTTTATTTTATGTTTCAGCATATAAGATTTCTAAAAGCAGTAAAAAGAAGCATTCCCAAATCGAAATGCATATAATTTATTGAAATGCTATATTTTATTTGCCATAATTTCTGCTTTGTTTTTCTGCCGATAAATGGCTGTACCAATCAATTTTTACTAGGGACCCTCGATAGAGAGAGACTAGACGTTGGCGCGCCGACTTTTTAACGAAATTCTCCATTTTAGTGCCAGTTGCTCCATTGCTTATTATTACGCTGAGAAGAAATTTTGATTATTTTACATCATAATCGAAAAAGAATTTATTTATTAAATTTTCACTTTGTTGGGAGATAAATTGCTTTAATTTTGGAATACTTTTAAAAGATAAAAATGCATAATTATTTATTTTATATCATGCTTTAAATACTTTGAATTCTCTTATTGCATGCTGTTTTACCTATTTATTTCCTAACCTATGAGATAATTACATTATTTATTTGCTAGCTATTAGTTTTTAAGCTCTGTTTTGCAATATATTTAATATGTTAGATCTCAATGTATTTTTCTGATATATTTTTAAATATATATTTAAAATAACTATATAAAAATATTTTTTTTTTTATTTTTTGCTAGTACGCAAAATGTATCAGATTAATAAAAATAAAGAAAATAAGGTGTATATTATTTGCTAACATATGAAATATAAATTTCTTTTAAATAATAAATGCCATAATAAATTTTATAATGATATTTTATTTAAATAAGTAATTATTTTTATTTACATAACATTTAAAAAAAAACTAAAAATATTTTTACAAATTATTATTAATAAAATTCTTATTTTTAGTATTTAACTAAGTCATTATTATTAATAATGTGTAATTGAAATAAATAAAATATGTGTAAGCTTGCAAAAATATTGTAAATATTTTTATAAAATAATAATAAATAATTTTTGTTCTTCTGCCGTAGTTTTACATTTATTCATGAATTACTTGACAAAAAACTAAGATTACCATATTTTTGTTAAATTTTTCTAACTTTTTATATATATATAGAATGTATGTCCTCAGAAAAAATAAGGTAGAATTGCTTTCACAATCAACATATTTTGCTTAAAATAGAAATATACAACAAAAAATTCCTCTGTTTTCCGATAGGAATTGAAAAAGTAACCCTGTCGAAGGTTAAAACAAAATTAGTTTTTTTTTTTTTTCAAATTCTTTTTCTCTAAGACGAAAAAAATTACATGTTTATATTCTGCATTACTTTCAGCACAAATTTAGCACAATTTCCTTTCATTTAAGTTGTACAGTAAAGCATCAATCTTGAAGAAAAAAGCATTAACGTTCTACGGGGATCGCTCCGAATTGGCACTAACATGGCCGAATTTCGGTCAATGTCCAGTCTCTCTATATATAGGGTCCCTAATTTTTACTTGAGTGATTTCTTGGCTTAAAGTTATTCAGAAAAATGTAAATAATGAGAATGATTTTGAAAATGAATCGAAAATTATTGAAAATGGCAAAATTTCTATTGAAAATTTAATTGCTGCATTAAGGGGGAACAACACAGTAAAATTTTCGAAAAATGAAAAAAAATTTTATTGTATTTTTTGATAGCTTATACTTTTAAGATTATAATGCCAAAATATTAAATTGATTTTCGTTAAAATGTAGAAGTTACAGCGTAATATGTAAAGCGCGTCATGCGACTCTTGAGGCGCGTCAACATGTACGAGCGAGTGAACTTGTTCGCGCGATTAATTGTTACATTTGCTCACTTTTATCGAAACGTTATAGTAGAGTAACATCATTTTAACTGTTTTACGTTTTAACTAAATTAATTCGTTAATTATTTAAACAATAAAGTGTTGATGTGTTTTAATACATAGTGATGTGTTCATTTGACAGTTCTGATTTTTAAAAAAGGATTTTTTATATAAGTAGTTTGTATATAACTAAATATATAAAAATATATATACAAAAAATATAATTAATCACACATATGGATAGAAAATCAACAAAACATGATTATAAAAGACGAAATAGAGATGGGAAGAAACGGAAACGACCTTTTAATCGCCATGAAACTAAAAAAAAAGATTATACAAGTACTTCAGCAAAAAAGATAAAAGCATCTGATTGCAATGTTAAAGTTGATAATTCCATTGGATACCGAATAATAAATTAAGCATTTTATAAATTATAAACGAATGATTTTTCATAAAACTTTAAACGTGTTTTACTCGAAACCAAGTTTTTCAAAACGGCTGTCGCTCTAACTACTGTAATTTTTTACCGATTTGCTTCAAATTTTGACACCGTGTTCACAGTATGTTTAGTTTTCGTTGCACGTAGGGGTTTTTTGATTTGATTTATATTTTTTCAGTAATCCAAGAATATGTACTCCTTTTTTTGAATATTTTTTGAGTTTTTTTTAAACACTTCGCCATTTTGTGAAAAATTCAAATTTTCAAAAAACCTACGTGCAACGAAAACTATATTTATATAGTTTAAAAAAATCTAAACAGATTCAGTTTCGCATTCTTTTTACTCAAGTTATGCATACAGCCAATTATCGATAATTGCAAAACACAGTTTCAAAGATTGTGTTATATTAAAAATATCTTTTTTGATTTTTGTAATTTTTACATTTTAAAATGAAGATTAAGGTAAGTAGAATAAGACAAAAAATATATATAATGTTTTATTTATCTCAATCATTGCAAAATTCATTTAAAAAAAATGTATTTTACAAAGCTTCTACTGTGTTGTTCCCCCTTAAATAAATAAATAAAAAGTTTGGAACAAAGAAACTTTATCACTGAACATGAGTAAATGTCTTATATAGAATTAAAGAAAAAGTCATTGCACACAAACCTAAATTAAAACAAAAAACATTACTAGAAATGTTTAAAGATTTTTTATAACAAAAATATTAATTTATTTTGTTTTTTAATAACTTTTAATATATTTTAAAAGTAAATTACTTGTGTAAATAGACTGTATAATATTATTAAACTAAATATAACAATATTTTACTCAAACTTAACTTAAAATATACTCTCTAAGGTAAGTAATAAGACTTTATTTGCTTAAGCATGGCGATTTCCTTGCCGATTTTAGTTCAAAACATGCCCGCTCTCCGTGTAACGAAGCAAAAATGCTTTTCATTTACATTTAGATTATCCTGAAAGTTTTATAGATTGGGAATATTTTCGCCTCTTTGGCGATATACTCGAACTTTAAAAGAATATTTTTTCAATTTGGCTTATACACGGGTTTGCAATTTTGGGCAATTTCTGCAGGGAAAAACATACTCTCGGCTTATATTCGAAAATATACGGTATGTTTTAGTATTTAATGCCATAAAAACAGTTGTCTATGAAAAAGTGACTATAAAATAGTAATAAAAAATAAAATAAATTTTTGTAACCCCCTAGAAATCTAGAAATTTCTCATAACTCATTAACCAATCACATTGTCCATCTTTGGTATATCGATAATAAGGATTTTCTCGCCAAATCATTACCTGCCTTATTGAAGCTTTTCAATGCTAAACAAACTAGAAATGCAAAAAATTAGCATTTTATCTATTTACAAAATCGCAACAATCGAGAATCTGAACATCTTGTCAATTTAAAGTATAATAAACAATCCACCACTTTCTCCAGAATTAATAACACTAACTCTATTAACCCTAGCACCCTTAAAGTAAAAAAAATAGCCCCATATAACATGCACCAATTTGCACTAAAGCGCGAAGCTATTGAAATCCTAACTACTGACAAAGTCATCAATGATAGAGAACACAACAATACCTGAAGACTGGCAACACTATCTTGAAAAAGTGAAGAGAAGTTACGACGAAGGAAGGAGGAACAAAGGCAAGCTGAAGCCGGCAGTGTCGTTGTGAGCACCGATGATGAACCCGATGATGGTTTGAAATATATATGCTCAAAGTAAAAGTATGTTTTATAAGGTAATTTTAGCAAAATCTTTATTATGCTATATTTCGCAACTAATCGATAAAATTCCCATCTTTTTTCAAAGCTCATTCCCAAAGTTTGCAATATTTTAACGTTCGATTGCAGAAATATGTAATTATTTTTGTCACTAATCTATGAAATTTCTTCTTTTTTCTCAAAGCTGAATACTGAAATAAGCAATAATTTTACAGCCGATTTCGAAAACACAGGATTATTTTCCCTCTAACAGTGAATTTTTCTTATCAGAATTTACATTTAATCACAACTAATTCCTAAATTCTGCTATTATTTTGCCGCTAATCAATGACTTTATTTTTTTTTAAAGCTATTTCTGAAATGCACAACATTTTTGTGGCCATTTACCGAAACTTTCTATTACTTTGCCCCCAATCGATGAAATTTATATTTTTTACAAAGTTGAATCTCCAAATACTCCATTAACACTCAACTGCCACTAATTGATGAAAAATCTCTTTGTGCTTTTTTCAAAACTGAATCCCAAAATACACAATTTTTTAGCCTAATTCAGAAATACTGGATCATTTCACTGCTAACTCTCAAAAAGTTATGCTTAAATGCAATTATTTGCTGAAATATATTATTTTGGTGTTAATCGATAGAATTCACACTTTCTTCAAAGGTGATTTCTGAAATTCTCGATGTTTTGTAGCTGATTGTTGAAACATGCAATCACTCTGCTGCTAATTAATAAATTACTTCAATACAAATTATTTGCTGAAATAGGCTTTATTTCTATGTTATTCGGAGAAATCTGCCTTTTTTTTTTTTTTTTTTTTTGAAGATGATTCCCGATGTATGCAATAAATTTGCCAAAATATGGAATCAATCATTTTACTGTTAATTTTTTAAACTTATGTAATAGCAACTAATTGCTAAAATTGGCTATTATTTTACCACTAACAATTAAATTTTGTAAAATTTTCAAAAATGAATACTGAAATATGCCATTTTTTCACAAAATAATAATAATAGAACTGCTTTTTATGTGTGCTTGCCAAAATATGCAATACGAACTTTTATCGAAATACGGGATCGTTTTGCTGATAAAATTTACATTTAATCATTCAAATTACATACTGAAATAAGCCATTAATTCACTACAAAATAACATAACATTCAGTGAATTATCAAAACACATCATTCAACGGCTTATTAACAAAATTTACCTTTCTCACAGCTAACTGCTCAAATAAACGACTGATTTTCTACTTTACTAAATAATGATAGGCAACCTTTTCCTCTGTTACAATCAACAAAATTTGTGCTATTTCTGGATATTGCATACTTGCCAACCAATTTTAATAAAAAAAGGGAAGACTTTTGTTGAAAAACCAGAAGATTTCATAAAAAAAGGGAAGATTTTTTTTTTTTTTTTTTCTCTTTGACGTAATAAACAATACAGTTTTACAATTTTAATATTTAGAAGCAATCTATAAAAACGTTTTATTATAGATTGATTATACTAAATATATAAAAGTTTTAAATGAAGTTACTCCTCTTCAACATTTAAATATCTACAAACAAAATCTGTAAAAAATTTATTTAACAATTGACAAAAAACTTAGTTAAGTTAAAGTATAATTAATTTTTTAAATAAATAGAATATGATTTTTGTGTATGTACATTAATCATACATATTAAAACAAGTAGCAGTAGCTAATTATCAGTTTCAAATATGCATAAAACCAACCGAGTATTAATTTTCTTAAATTGATTTGGAAAAAACTTTCCTACCTGAAAAAATTATTCTTCATTTTTTCCCCATGTTTACAGATTTGGTATAAATATGACATACAAAAACTTAATTTAATTGAGGAAAAATAAACAGATTCATTAAATTCAGCAATAGAGATCTAAAAATAATTACATACTTGAGAAATATTGAGCACTTCCATTGCTTTATTGTTTCTAGAATTGAACCACACACACAAAAAAAAAAAGACAATGTGACACAGATTGTACCAGGACTAATTATGGAATTTTCAGATTGTGTTAGTGCAAAGGTATGCAAAGTCCAATTATGCAATAGATAATGCTTATTATAAATATATGTTCCTTAGTGAAAATGACAAAATATCTTTAAAAAGTAACAATATAGCAGATGGAAAGTACTTGAAAAAAGTGAAGGATGCATTTTCACTTCAAAAAAAGGGACAGAACGCAATTCCCATTGCAAAATGCATAACATGAACTCTAGTAATCAGAGGACACTGATGAAATAAATAGGGATGTACAGAATATTCAGTTTCACTGAATATAAAATTATTTGGCTAAACTAGTTAGCTGAATCTGTAACAATTGGGTTTTTAAAAATCTTTATTTAACTCCTTTTTTTTACCCTCTGCATATGGTGCCTGTGATTTCAGTGGGCAAAAGAACTTTTTACATTAAATTTCATTTACACCACAATTTCTAAAATACTATTTTTAACAGATAAATTATTGAAAATTATTATCCCACTAAATTACATTTCGACCACTAATTGTAAAATTCAATGTTTGATATTTATAAATCCTGAAAACTTAATGAAACCTGTTTTTATTCAAAAATAGTGGTATTGAAAAATAAGACTATTTGCAACCTGTGTATGTAAACACAGTAAATACAAAATAATCTCCCTGTACGCCGAGGGTTAATTATCATTAAACTGATATTAACTAGAATATTTAAGAATACATTTAAATGAGAGCAACTGTCTTATATAGCTTCTGAATTAATATTAACGAACATTAATTAATACTTAATGAATCATAACAATTCATGATATCTACCAAAAGTTATTTTGCAATTTTTAATAGTCAACAAATTGATTGGATCTTTATTTTAATAAATGAAACTTTCTGACATGAAAGTTATTATTTATGTATATATCTTTAGAGCAGAATTAACTAGGAGTGTGCGCAATTCGCATGATAAGGGCATCAAGAGATCAAACAAAGATCACATGATGTTGAGATCTAAAAAAATTATAAGTGTTTATTAAGAAGCATAATGGGGAATTTGCACACATGGGGAAATTAATCAAATTTACTTTTTTCTGATAGATCTAGACCCACAGTTTCCAAAAATGTTTTTAAAAATCCAAAAAATTGCATCAATCGTTTGTAAATTAATTTTAAAAATCGGCGTAAACCGCCCGACTCCAAAAAGGGGTGTGTTTCGACGTGACGTCACCCTTTATGACTCTCCACTCTCCCGAAGCGAAAGAATCTAGAATTGCAACCGGAGATCTATTGTACTGTACATGAAATGTTAGTGCTATTTTGTTTAGCAGCGACGATTTGTCTACTAAAAAAAAAAAGAAAAAAAAAAAAAAAAGTCTTTTCTTTAACTTCGATCTTTATGATAATTCTGTATTCTGTGACTTTGTTTATCTTTTGAAAAGAATTAATAGTTCAGCTTTTTCATTTAATACCTAATCTGCTTCGATTACTAAAATGTTACTATGTTTTTCGAAAAGTAATAAAAATGTTTACTAAAGGTAAATGACAAAACAGTTATAGAAAGTTGTTTTTCTAATAAAACTAAGTTACTTTTTCTCCAATTTTACATTAATTTCCTGTAATTCTTCTTAAAATATTCCATTAAAAGCACTGATTTATTTTTACTTATTTATTTATTTATTTTTTCAAAATTTTCTAAGTATTAATCTGCTGATTACCTCTTAAACAGAAATTTAATTAACATAAAAAAACTTTTTTTTTAAACCATATTCTGGATATTGGAATTATTTAGATTTTAATCAAGGTCATTTATTTAAATCAGTCCTGAAGTGGAGAAAGGGAAATTATTTTAAATTATTCATGTTTGAGTGATGGTAAGTAAAATGTTTTATTACACTATTTATAGATAGTAGTACGCTACCATTAAAATACATTAAAACAAAACTATGTGCAAGCCATGCTGGCGCTATAAGCTTTAAAATTGTGAAAATAATAATTTTACACGAGTATTTTAAATAGATCCATTATAGTAAAATATCTCATTAAGAAAAAATATATATATATATAACCAGGCTGGGGGAGTGTTGCCGGCATAAAACTAGTGTAACCCCACAGGCAAGTCACAAGTCTTGCCGCCTGCCTCCTTCTTCCTATCTTGTGTTTCTTGGGTTGTTTTTTCATTAATTTTGATAAGTTTATGGTTTTAAGTTAAGATTTGTTGTTTTACTTTATTGATTCGTTTGTTTTGCAGGCTGTTAATTAATAGATCTGGTTTCTTTACATTAGTGTATTTCATCCACTGATGATTTTTTTTTTTTTTTTAATCTTATTGGTCATTGGTGTTTCAGTGATCTTGTATCTGTTGCTTGGCTTCTACTATGCTTAATAGATCATCTTTATTATATATTCTTGTATTTCTTAAAGAAAAAAAAAGTATATATATACATATATGTTATGTTATTAACAATAATTTAATTTGGCACTCCCACTACCTTCTTTTACTCCGCATTTTAGAAGACATTTTTATTAACAGAATGTATTCAACTAATTTTTGTTGGCACTGCATATTGTTTATAAACTATACACACATCATGCAGTGTATTTAAAATTTGCACAGTAAAAAAAAAAAAAAAATATATATATATATATGTATATATATATATATACATATATATATTGCTATTTCAAACCATAAGGATTAATGTATCCAAATTCCTTTGTTTGTTCTTTTAAACGAAAGATGAATTCATTTCATAAAATATTCTATATAGAAAATGTATTTTAATATATATATGTATATATTACATCATCTTTAGTACAGATAATTATAGTGTGCATTAATGTAGTTTAATTGGTAAAATATATCAAGGATAAATTCCGCCCTTACATGAATACATACGTACATATTTGAATTTCTCAGCATGTTCCTGTACCATAGATTATTTGTCAGATCTCACTGAAAACTTTCAAGAATGACTATCATCATGTGATATAAACTTAGAAAAATCAATTTAAACTTCCTGCTATAATACCTGTTTTGGGGTTTAACTGATTATAGGCTCAGAAACCCATCGCTAAGAACCTACTTTTCGAATTCAGGCGAATTCAAAACGTGTAATTATAGCAAAAACCCAGTTTCAAAAATTCAACCCAAAAATAATACTTTCATCATAAATAGAGAAAATATCTATTCTTAATTGAAAAATAATTTGTCAAAGAAAGAGTTTTGTTTATTCTCTCATTGTTTGTTTGATAACTTTTGTTTTGGTTTCATGTCGTTTTAACGTACAGGCAACATTATTTAAATAGCAACTATCTAGGAATAATATTGAAGTAAGTTTGATGTTAAATTAAATTAAATAAAAAAATCAATAAGTAAAATTTATTGTTTCAAAGTTAAAAAGTAAGATTATTTGTTTTAATAATAAAGTCTTCACAGATAAATTTAGTTTAATTTAATTTGATGAAATTTTATTCGTATTGATCTATGTGGTTTCAGGGGCCTTAAATCTTCTGTTGCATGGTTTTTACTACGTTAAAAAAAAAAAAAAAAAAAAAAAAAAAAACATATATATATAAGATAATTTTAAATTATCCATGTTTGAGTGATGGCAAGCAAAATGTTCTATTGCAATATTTATAGATAGAACGTGTGCTACCATTAAAATATGGAAACAAAACTAAGCGCATCATGCTAACAATAACGCACACATACGACACACACGTATGTGTGTGTGTGTGTGTGTTAATGTCATCTCAAATTGAAAACTCTTGTTTATAATCTTTTAAATAATGAATATGTGGTTTGTATTCTCATCAGAATTATTTTAAAGTTAATATTCTTCTTCTTTTCCTATTTAATTTAAAATATTACTGGTCAAATTATTTTAGGTAACAATGAACTTTTAGACTTTTGTGGGTTGTTTGTGGCGATTTAATCATTTTATAATTTTCTATTATACTTCTTTTTGCTACTATATATATATATATATATAATTTCAATCACTTACACAGACTACTCAATAAAGCTTTATAAATTTTAAATTCAAAGCAGTGGCATTGCGCATTGCATGATTTTACATTTTATCTATTTAATAACAAACAGAAAAATAATTTTTTTGTTTATAAACCTTTGTAGATATCATATGGCCGTACAACATCATATAAATATGAAGATACTTTAATTTCAGTATTTTAAAAATGCGTAAATAAGCCCTTTAAGGCATTTTTAATTTATTTATCTATTTATTTTTAAATAACTGTACATGAAGTTATTAAATGTTTTCAAGTATCAATATTTATACAGAAAAAGAATGTTGTTTTACCAAAAAATTGTTTTCACAACACCAAAGAGTTTTTTTTTTTTTTTTTTTTTTTTTTTTTTTAATATTTGTGGATGTAGTTTTATCATCTTTCTCCATAGCTAAAGACATCCCCCCCCCCTTATAAAATTGATGCTATATTTGGGAAATTCGCACGCTACAGTATTTCTAATAAGATTGTGTAATCGCTGTCATAATAAAAAGAATATTTTAAAAGCTAAAACACATCGCACGAAATCAGCGATACACTGGTTTTCACGCTGAGGCTACGAGAGAGGAGAAGATTTCGTTTCATCTTCCTAAAGTGTGACGTCATATGTATTTTGCTGCGTTTTCAGGATAGAGTAAATAGTGCGTTATTTAAGTTATCGTAAATCGATGACCAAGATTCAAAATGAAAAAACACATGTACTACCCTTTCTATTTTCTCATGTTCTATCATTTAATGATAAAATTGGAAAACATGCAAATTCTCTATTGTTAATAATTTTCTTTGTTGTGAACTCAGCATCACACCACTATTTAAATATAGTAATATTGTCAAATAGTTTTTTACAGTTACAAACTTCACTGTTTATGAAGTTTTACTTTCTTTTACATTCAAAAGAAGAAAGTATTGAATTCATAAAAATTTTATACTCCTGGTTTTCGATGGATTTAACACATACTGAGAGGTCCAGAACACAATTTGACCCAGGGTTTAAACTGCCATTAGTTTTTTTAGCATTTTGCTAAAAGACATTGTATTTTGCTAAACTATGTCAGTAAGAATTTCACTAAAAAGCTAAAACTAGATTATTTCATAAAATATCTCTATATAACTACCTCTAGTTTTTATGCAAATATTCGTGGACAGAAATTACTAAAAATATTGGGAATCTATTTAGTATATTCGGATAGATGTATTCTCAGCTTCATAGATGTATTCTCAGTGCTAGTATTGTGTTTGTTGAAATCGAAACAAAATTTTGCTGATTCATTTTTCTAAAACACAATATATGCTTGGTTAAAATCATCAGTGAACAAAAGAAACAGAAAACAAAATTGGGGATAACCAAGTTATGAAAAAGAAATCAATTCTATTCAAAGAATTAATTTTCGAAAAAGCTAAAATACTGCTGGCACGTTTTAGCTACAATGCTAAAGAAACTTTTTTGTCAGGTTAAACCCTGATTTGACCGTTCTTAGAAAATGACTCTCTGTGTGTGACTACGAGATGAAATTTTTGTTGTAGCTCTAGCTCAAGAACTAATGCACAGAATTTCATATAAATTTATACACTGTTGCACCTTGACATAAATAAAATCCTATCAACTTCTAGTAAAAATCACAACAGGAGATGTTGCTATACTATCCTGGTTTTTCATAATTTTAAATATAGCAGTTTTGGACGAAATTTTGTATAAATTTTCACAATGAAAAATTTTAAATACAGTAGAGAGCCAGAAATCCACCAAAGTCTGAAATCTGCACAGCTTGTCAGATATAAATATTGAAATTCACATTAATAAGTTAGAAAACTGCAAATTAAATTTTTTGAAAAAGACCTTGAATGCAGATTCTGTACTTGCATTTTATGATTACAAATAATATATGAAAGACTGCTAGAACCAAGTTACTGGTAATGAAATTATTGAAGTATATTAAATTCTTCAAAAAAAAATAAAAATTATGATAATGATATCAATGAAGTTTACAATAACAAATTAATTTTTAAAAATGCTATCTGATGAAGGCATAATTCTAAAGAACTCATATTCTTAGAACAATGAATTTGTGTTGCAAAACAAGAATTGATTACTTTTTACAATAGATTAAAAAAAAACAAAAAAAAGAAATAATGATGTACGTATGCATGTTCAAGTGGTGTTTAAACCAAACTATGTATGACAAATATTTTTTCTGTTTTGTTTTCCTCATATGTATATTTTTTTTATGTTCAGTGTTATTCTGATGTACCTAATAATTTAGCATTAAAATGAAACTGTGTTATTATTATTCACTAGTATGTGTTTAGAATTCACTAGTATATGTTTGAATAATAAATGTATTTTATTATTATTCAAAGTGAAAATCACATTTATGGGCCGCCAAATCCTAAAATCCGGATAACATCTGGTCCCAAGCTGTATGGATTTTTGACTCTACTGTATATATATTTATAATAGTAACAGTGAACTAGGAAAAAAATTTGCATATGTAGGAGCATCACTTGTCTCCCCCCCCCCCCCCCCCCACTACGCTGGAGAGGAAATACTTTCCTAAGTGTAAATTTTCAATACGAGTATTTTTCAAAAGAACTCATCATCAATACCTTTAAAATGAGTGTTAGAAGCATAGATCTGTAACAAAAATAAAATTATAGCCTATTTCTATTAAAAAAATCCTTAGAAGTCTTTGTATAAGGCACAATATTAGTTTTCTTTCAACATTTAGCATTATGAGGCTTCTCTGAGATGAAAATTGCATTCACCATGGAAAATGATTTTAATAAATAAATTATGATGGATTAATTTGTATAGAAAAATATAGAAGTTTTGTGATGGCCATAACATACTACTTCATAATAATTTTTCATGATTAAAAAAGAAAATATTACTAAATGTAAATGGTGATATAAAAGTAAGAAAAATTAAGACGTTGATATCAGAATATAAAAGTAAAAAATCAGCAAAATATTTGGTGCATCCCTAGAAATTAACCTTTTTAAAATGTATTACAAAAACTTATAAGAAAATCGCAAATGTATTTTATTAGACATTTTTAATGTGATGATTAATTAGAATCTGCTCCATTTTTTGTTCCATTGACATTAAAATAAAATGGAGAATAAATTTTATTTAACGCTAAGAACAATACCTTTTACTTTAATTGCTGTCCCCCCCCCCCCCCAAAAAAAAAAAAGAAAAAAAAAAAAAAATATTTTCACATAAATGTATTGTTGAAAATTAAAATTCTCATAACTTTTTGGCAGTGTAATGAACATTCACTTTTCATAGAGTTCAAAATACAATTTTGATATGGATAGGAAGTTAAGATTATCTTCAGATAATAGAAGGATAAAAAATTATGTTTTTTCTTTCATTTATGTTTAAATGCTCTTTTATATATATAGATTACTAAACTCTCAACTAGACAGTTTCAAAAAGATACAGGAACATAATAAGCTTACAAATTATCAAGATTTAATTTCCAGCATGTATTAAAATTTATACAAATTTCAAATCACTCTTCATCACTTTATCTATCAGGATTTAAAAATTTGTAAATGCAGGGTTAGCCAAAAACAATTATCTCAAACTGTTGCCAATAGTAATATACTTTTTACATGTTTTTAGCACTCAGCAAGACTTACTGATTCCTGCTATATCCATTATGTCTTGCATTACACTTATCTATCATCGTACAATTTTTATTAATTATTATTATTATAGATACCACACTTTGTAAAATAGACATAACATATGCATCAAAATATACTACTGGCCATTAAAATTGCTACACCAAAAAGGAATAATAATAACGGAATGAAATTTGTTGGACACATACATTATAGTAGGAAGAACAATTGATTAAATTTTCAGGAAATTTGGAGTAATATGTACTGAGAAAACAGTACATAAAGCAGCGACCTCTGTGAGAAATAACAGCACATATTTGCCTAGGCATTGAATCGAGCAGCGATTGGATGACATGTACGGGTAGAGCACTTCATGAATCTTTAAAACGATGCCACAATTCATCGATTGAAGTTACTGGTGAGTGGTGGGGGGCCAGTCGCTTTTCTACAATTAAGCAGTCATTTTCATTGGTGCGAGATCAGGAGAACGTGTTGACCAGAGCAACAGTCGAACACATTCTGTATCAAATAAGGTCCGGACAATACAAACAACTTGCGGTCGTACATTATCTTGCTTAATTTTTGCGCTACGGAGGCCTCTAATACAAGGCGGAGAGGCGGGCAACTCATCACAAATATAATGGCCGCTGTTCAGAGTGCCAGGAATACGAACTTGAAGTAATCGAGACATGTATCCAATGGGAACCCATAACATCATTGTGAATGATGGACAGTATGATGATGTCGAATCCCAGCTGGCAATGTGCATTATTCATAATGCCGTTAAATACGGATAAGGCAATCTTGATGCTGTAAACAGGATTGTGATTTGTCTGAAAAGTGACTTCACGCCATTCCTGCGTCCAGGTTCATCGTTGATCATACATTAATGGCGCCCATATCAGTGATGCAGTTTTGAGAGTAATCAGAATTTTGGTAGCCGTATACTGAGTCACCACCTGTATTGATGGTATGTGGTACCATTGGATACACGTCCTGGTCAACTCTGGTTTTCATTCCCGCCACTCTGAATACCAGCCATTACATTTCTGACGAGTTAAGGCCCATCGCTCTGCCCTATGTTCAAGGCCTCCGAAGCGCAACATTTAAACAGGACAATGCACAACCGCAAGTTGTTTGTATTGTCCGGACCTTCTTTGATACAGAATGTGTTCGACTGTTGCTCTGGCCAGCGCGTTCTCCAGATCTCGCAAAAATGAAAATGACTGTTTAATCGTTGAAAAGCGACTGGCCCCCCACCACTCACCAGTAACTTCAATCGATGAATTGTGGCATCGCTTCATGAAGTGCTCTACCCGTACATGTCATCCAATCGCTGCTCGATTCAATGCCTAGGCAAATATGTACTGTTATTTCTCACAGAGGTCGCTGCTTTATGTACTGTTTTCTCAGTACATATTACTCCAAATTTCCTGAAATTTTAATCAATTGTTCTTCCTACTATAATGTATGTGTCCAACAAATTTCATTCCATTATTATTATTCCTTCTTGGTGTAGCAATTTTAATGGCCAGTAGTGTATATATTTCATGTTAATTCCCTAAATAAAATAAAATATTATTTTACAATTAAATGCTATATTTTGCACAAATTTGGTCAATTTTACCACTCACGATATAACTATATAAATACAGCTAAAACTCTACAAATTGGCAGCTATGCATTTATTTGTAAATATACATGTGATACAAAGAAAAGGATAAGTAAAACAATAGTTTTTTTTTTACATAAATTTATTGTTATCTTACAGATCTCTTATTTAATAACATGTTGTGTAATTTTACCCTGAGCTACTCTTTGATTGATATTTGCCTCATATTCCAAGGAAGGTTTACCTTCCCAGTTAATTGTTCCATCCAAACTGACAGTAAAGTTTATATTCACTGGATTATCAATAGCTTTTTCAATTACTTCATCTATATTTTCAAGAGTAATATAGGATTTGTATCTCTCCTGTAAAGAGATAAAAGTACATATTTTTAAACTTTATAAATTATACATCATGCTGATCATTTAAAAAAAATAATCATTTTTGAAAAAACAAATCATGTTTGACTTTAAAGATAAGTAATTTGTGAAAAATAATATATAAGGGAAAGAAAAGGTACATTTTTGTCATTAGTGCTGTTTATTATGTGCTGATAATTTATTCCTTTGCATTCCTACTTTCACTGATACAAGCTGATTTGTTTAGTTTCTTATCTTATAAAATGTCATGCATGAATATGTACACATGAGAAATAGGTAGAATTAAATCCATCATTCTAACATTACAATTTTCATTTGAAGTCATTGCTAGATGATGCACAGAAGGAAAGGTAATAAAGTATAAAGTAATATGCGACATTAATAGTGTGAATCACAATAAAAAATAAATATTGCCAATAGTATTGTCTACTTTTAATGAAATTTCTTTTTATCTAGAAATTTTAATCTATATTTAAATTTTCATAATCAGATCTATACTAAAGTTAACACGAAATGAGTGATGTTGGCACTAATTCAATTCCTACTATTAATTCACACTCTCCCAACATATATATCTTGTACAAATCTTGCAATTGATTTTTAACTAACTTCCCGACTAGCTAGAAATTTGAAACTTTCAGGATTGCTCACAACACGGTGGCAACACAATGAAGTTCGATTTTCAAATTTTTTATTAGTTTTCTTATAATTAAAATATGAAAATAATAACATCCTAATAGTGTTAATATAGCCATTAAAATATTAGCTATAATTTAATTGTTGAACAAAATTACACGTTCATTTCCTTTCAACATACATTTAATTAAATGTGAATATTAAAAAACTATAAAAAGTTAAATTATGCATTTCACAAAAATTGACATCATTGTCACTTTAAAAATTTTATGCACATTGATAAGAGCTCTGTGATTCATCAGAAAGTTTAAAACATGGTATATATATATATATATTTTATCTTATAATTATTTTTCTTTCATTTTGCATACGTGCTTTTTATTTCATAATTGAAAATTATTATAAAAAAAACTTTTTCAATAGTGTTTGTAAGTAGGAATTGACTTAATTTTATATATATATATATATATATATATATATTACTTGTTACTAACTTACACTGGCCATGAAAATCACAAGTAAATACATATATCATGGTTAAAAAAAAAGGGGGGGGGGGGCGCAGTGGTATTATTGAGACAATGAAAAATGAATGGTTGAACTTGCCATGATTGAATCTACTACAATCTCAGAAAATCTATTGCTATGAAAAAATAAGAAGATAAATTTACCAGTATGAGCATGTTTCAATAGTATCACAAAAAATTAAAAATTAATCTATTGTTATGGGAAAAAAAGAGCATTTGCATTTTTTACCATAAACATAGCAACTTATTATTTATTTAATAAATTGTTATTTTCATAAATAAAAGGGAGTAATTAGAGCATAAACAGAGAGAGGGAAAAAGAAAAGAATACCTTTTCTTTTCTAATAATTTCTTCAACCCTCAACTTTGTTTTTTCCTGTTCTTGCTTTTTTTCTTCTGCCAGTGTCATCCAATATAACAGCTTTTCTTGAAATTCTTTTTCTAACGTTTCTTCCCTAATAGGAAAAAAATTGTAAATTTCTCTTTATTGACTTATTAAATTGCAATTATTATAATTATTACAATCAAGATCAGAGGTGCAAATTCTTTAAAATGGGTAAATTTTGTTCACAGAAAAAAAAAAAAATGGGCGAAATGACTAGATTTTTTCAATTTTCCATATGTTCTGTATATAAAATTATTATTGTGATAAAATAAAGGTGTTATGTTTCTTATTAATAATAAAAATATTGTCAAATATTGAAAAAAGAATGATAATGCGGTTGTTGCTTTTCCAAATTTAATGTTGTTTTGGTGTTTCTTTAATGCAGGGACTAAAAGAAAAATTAAAACCCGTATTAAAGAACACCAAAATGGCATTAAATTCAGAAAAGCAACAACCACTTTATCCAAAACATACTTTAACGATGATAATGACAGTTAATTTTAACAGTATCCAAAAAATTGCAAATTTTAAAAACTCATTTTATGCATTCAATAGGGAAACAATAAAAATTTTCAGTAATTCTAATTCAATTAATGGCAACCAGCCAACAGGATTAAACCTTTTATGGCACCACCTCATCGATCAACAGAATAGAAAAAGCAGGGTTGTTGATTTTTTTTATTTAAATCAGATTTTTTTTTTTTTTTATCAAGATTTACTTGATTTTTTTAAACTATTCATACGTTATTGTACATTTGTATTTTATTATGTGTATGTGTATATACGTATTTGCTCAATATCCACAATATCAATAATTTTAGTTAAATTATAAAAATATAAATAATATTTTATTCCCATAGAAAAAATTCATGTATGCATTTATTACTAAAATTTTTATTCAACATAGTATCTTCATAATAAGAAATAATTTTACAGCAATTACAAATGCAGTAGCATGAGCCACTCAACTTGAGACTTTGACTTGTAGCTACAGTAATGTAGTGAAATGAAGAAAATAAAATCTTACTCGCGGTATGGAACACATAAAATAATTTTGAAAGCCTTCATCACTATGTTGGGTGAACTGGTTTGGTTACTACTCTCATTTTCTAACTGTTGCCTTTTTTTTTTTTTTTTTTTTTTTTTTTGAGTACTCAAAGAATTTTAATAAACAGACAATCTAAACACATAAAAAAATTACCTTATAACTTTGATTCTTTCATTTTCTTTGTTATTCTCTTCTAGAAGAAGTCTAAACTCCTCTTCATCCTTTTGTTTTTGTAATAAAATTTCTTCTTCTTTAACTGCACTTTGATGAATTTCTTCTTGAAACGATTTTCTGTAAAATTTACATAGAAATTTCAGGAAATCACAAGATTTAAACACATGCATATAAAAACAATGTAATAGTAACAATATTAGAACTACAGTGAGAACTAAACTCCAGAAACAAGTTTATTTCACATATTAAATAACTGGATCTCTTAATGGGGTTGGGGACAAAAATCTCGCCTATGTAAATGAACAAAAAGCAAAAAAGAGTTGATAATCATTAGTAATGTTGTATAAAATTTCATGACAACACATACCTTAGTCAGAGCCACTGACATGCAGACAAACCTACAACAAAAATTGTTATAAATTTTACTTAAAAGAGTTTAAAAGACTATGTTTATTAACTTTTGTCAAGATTTGTCATAATGAATTCAATCGTGCTTATCAATTTTAAAATTTTTAATTCAGGTTTGTGAACAGTGTTCAGCTTTGATGTCATCAATGATGCACACAATGTTTAAAATGTATTTTGAATAGTGAAAAGCAAAAGATAAAATAATTTAAAAATAAACATAGATAAAATAATGAAATTCAACTCTATGATTTATTTATTTATTTTAATTAATTAATTAATATTTATAAGACCCTGTGGCCCCTGCCAGAGATCACACGTGACACAAAATCAAATTTTCAAATAGATCAAACTATTTTTTTTTTTTAATGCAATATTATGTCCGGATCCCCTCTCAATGTGATAATTTTTTAATATTTTTTATTTCTTTCTATTAAAATAAAAGAGAAAAAAAAGATATCATATCCAATATTGGTAATATATTTCAATAGAAAGTATTTATTTCAAATCATTTGTAGTAACAAAACTGAAATTCATTAATTACAGGGAAATGTAGAATTGCTTACAAGTTTGAGTGTTTTTTAAAAAATATATTAAATTAGAGTTCTTACAGCTTTAGATTTAATTCTTCTTTTTTCAAATTGTTTCACATCTATTTTAACAGTTTAATAAAAAAAAAGAGACCTATTTCATTTAAACAAAAGAAAAAAAAATTCAAAAGTTTTGTTTTGATTTTAGATGTGGAGATAGCTAAACTGTCAAGGGAGTTTGAAAGAAATCTAATAGTCTGTGTTTCTTATGAAAAGAGAACTGTGGGTAAAGGATACAGTTAATTCTGTTTTTTACTTATTTATCTTATTTTTTGAACAAAGTGAAGCAATAGCAGTGTTTTAAAACTTTTTAAAAAGAGAGTATTTCTGCAAAATTCCTTTTTAAAAGAAAAGAAAAAAATTCTAAAAATTTTTGCTGAATCTGCATAATAATGCTTGTACAGAATGCCTAGCAACCTGGAAATCAGGGAAAAGTCAGGAAATTTGATTAAAATCTCTAAAAGTCAGGGAAATTTCACTAAATCTTGAAAAAATGTAAGTTAAATAATAGTAATGAAACTTTGACTACACCTAGAATCTTCCAAACAAAAAATTTTGATTTATTAAAGGTTCTTCTTAAAAAGGGAAGAAATGACTTGGTCTCACCAAGCGGCTAAGTCAATGAGATGAAAAAGCTGATGGGTTGCACTAGGAGAAACAAGAAAAGCAAATTCACGTGACCGGCGGATGGGTTTGTCAGGTACAACGCATCATCACCACTTTTGACGGAGTGCCGTATATTAGGATAAAACCCACTGTCTTTTTACCAAATACATAAAGCCACCGCACCCAAGTTTCCTGTGTATTCCAGATTTTCCCTGATGAGTATGAACCCTGTTATCCCTCTGATGGCAGTTTTGTCAGTTTTATTGTAGGCTAATTCATGTTTTGTATTATTCTTTAAGTTGATTTTTCTCAAATACTGCATTTTTGAGTTGAGTCACTTTTCTTGCTGGGGTGTGATGTTTATCCGTACCTAAATTTCACTTTTATATTTTAAAAAAAAATTAGTAAATATTGCATGCTAATATATGTCATCAGTTTATGTATTGTCAGTTCATTAATGTTGCATAAGCTTAACTCACTGTTGCCAGAAGCCGAAGCTAATGTTATTCTATGGGAAATTTTCTTTACTTATAACCAGGGTTTAACCCAGCTTTTTAAAAATGGTACCTCATTCGTGAAATTTTTAAATAATTCGTGAAAAAATCAAATAAGAAATAAGTTCGTGAAAATTAATAATGCATTAGAACAATTAACTGAAATGTGCATAGAATATTTTTTTAATTTTACATTACATTTAAAAAATAAAATGGAGCAGTTGTAAAATAAATATATATGTATGCGAGTCATTTCTTATGTGTAAAATAAGAAGGTGTTTACTTAGATATTTACCATTGTCTCCAGTAAATATTCAAACTGATGGTATTGTTATGTGTTCAATGTAGCAAAGCTGATAAAAATTTTTTGTGTGTTGCTATATTGCTGAGAATTGACTTTGTGAAGGTGTCTCTCAGCTGAAAGTTGATTTTGTGAAGGTGTCTCTCAGCTGAAAGTTGATTTTGTGAAGGTACCTCATTGCCAAAAGTTGAATTTGTGAAAGTACCTCAGTGGGGCACTAAATTTGTTCTGGATCAACCTCTGTTATAACTCATTATGTAATACATATTTTTTTTATTCTGTTTTCACATTTAGAAAATTCTCAATTGTTAAATTGATGCACCTTTTTAATTTATTTTTTTTTCTTTTTTTAATTTTTAATATTTTATTTTGAAGCTGTAAAATACGAATTTCCAATATGTGAAATTTTTCATTTTGGTACTTCAAAATAAAATAGTAAAAATTAAAAAAAATACGTTTTTTAAAAAGGTGCATCAATTTAACAATTGAGAATTTTCTGAATGTTAAAACAAAATTTAATATGTATTAGTTAATGAGTTATAAGTAAAGAAAATTTCCCATAGAATAAGATTGGCTCGGGCTTCCTGCAACGGTAAGTGAAGAGGGCCATAACACCTTAAAACATCGTACAGTCGGCAGCGAAATTATTCATGCTCTAACAATAATAATTCCTATTTATAAGATGTGTATTTAATACTGTTTTGTTAAGTAAATATTTGCCGAGTCAGTTGCTGTTAGTCTTATGCTGTTTAAAAAAAATTGAGTTGATGATAAAAATTAGTGATCAAACTTGAAAAAATATATGAAAAATGAGGATGTGTGCTTCAATAAATTTGCTTCTGACCAGGGCGCGAAATATCCGCTCGTCAGCGGCAAGTGGAATTTTTACTGTGGCGAGTAAAATTTGGTCTAGTTACAGATACAATTCTTAACACGATACAGTAACAGAAAACATTCTTTTTATAGATTTAAATATGGCAAAATCTTGCCATTTTATAACCTCATATTTAACCTCTCCTTTTTAGATTCCCGGAGACCCGAGTCTGTGTGTGCGCTGCCCGAGATCGCCCCAGCCTGGAAAAAGAAAAATGTTTAGTGCATACACAAAAGTTTTGATATCTTCAGCAGTTTTGTTTCTTACTCTGTTATCTCTCCAAGCAGAGTGAGAATAGTCGAGTACAAAGCCTCTTTGTCCATCGCCCACTATCCGAAAAAAGAGATATGTGAAAGTTTGCCTATGCGATATTGTCACATGAAAATGAGCCCGAGCCCTTTTAAAAATACTGCCTATGTTTATTTTGTTGAATAATGATTTTTAAAAAAATGTTCATATTTTCCAGTTTCTTACTGAAACGCCAATGGTTTGCACCTGTAAAGATTTGTAAGCAACGATTTTATCGAAAAAGTTATTCGAAAATGTCTATTTCAAATGACAACAATGAACAAGTTATATACATCGACATTCTGTCTAATTACAAAAATAAAACGGACGAAAAAGACATTTTTAATATAAAACATTAAGTAAATAAATAGATAAATAAGAAAGCTTAATCTTTCATAATAACAATATTTTTATAGGATATTGTTTGACAAAGAATGTTTTTTCTTTTCTTTTTCTTTAATGACTCTTTGCATATATGTTATTAAATATTTTAATCTTTTTCAAATCTCAAATATAATACATTATAATGATTTTTAATTATAGATGATTATGAAACACGATGATATACGACACACTTTTAATATATATAATTTTAGACATATTTGTAAAAGCATATCAAATAGTTAGGACAAATAAAAAAAAATCTAAAATGCGTAAAAAAGGGGGGGGGGGGGATTACAAGCCTATTTCGTGGCGAGTAAAACGTTTTTTTTGGCGAGTGTAATATGAGTTCAAATTTCGAGCCCTGCGTACATTATTTAAAAAAAGAAGAAAAAGTAAAAAGAAAGAAAGAAAAAAAATGCAAAATCTCAACTGTGTGAGGGGGGAAAGTTGAAATTTCAATCTGCCAACACTAGCTGATAACCAACTCTGCATTTCTCACATAATATCTGTTGGCAAAATCACTGTGTCTGCAAACGTAGATATAACAAGTGAAAGTGAAAATTTAATCAAATCGTGGCACAACTCCGACAGACCACAAAATATCAACCTTACACTCCAATTTATCTAAATGAATATTCATTGTTGAGGAATTTATGAATAAATAATTTCTATACTGGAATACTTTTAACACATTTTTAAAGAAAGAATTAGCACACGATGAAAATAATTTACCTAAGAGACTGAAATATTCTGTAATATTCATCTAACATATCATTTCTCAGTTGAATTTCTTCAGGAGCTTCATACGGATGCTGAGGAATTCTAAATACTTTACTCTTTGCCATCGGTAACCACCGTGGCTTTCTTTTAGGTGTTTTTCTCCATCTTACTAAAATACTAACAGGTAAAACTGTAGGTAGTAACTTTAACTTTGAAAAACAGTTATAGGAAGTAATAATCAAAGGGTGCATAATAAAAATAAGAATATTTTATAACACTTGATATCACATACGATTATGATTATAACATAAACAAGGTAGGTAGGTAGGTACTAGGTAGGTAGGAGGGAACATGAGATATATGCTTTGCCACTAAGGCAGCGTCATCTCGAAATATCCATTAGATAGATCCATTAGAGATCCGGGAATACACTCTTAGAGAAGGAGAGGAGACTCATGGTCCCATTACGAGAGCTGAGAGCAGTGGAAATAATATCACCGTAAGAGGAACCATCCGGGAGAGCGGAGAGAAGTCGGCGCCGAACATTCCGATAGAACGGACAGTACAGCAGGATATGATCAGGAGTATCTTGATCCCAGCAGTGGCGACAAAGAGGAGAGAAGGAGAGGTTCATACAAAAAAGTCTCTGGTGAGTTATGATGGTTTTAGATCGCCAACGGGCCAGAAGTACATCCGCCCTGCGGGAGGGGGCCCACCTGGAAAAGGGTCTGTCCGGAGAAAGATACTCAAAAGGAGAGGCATAATCACTCTGCAACCAACTGTATTCACATTCATTGATCCAAGATTTCTTTAAGTCAAAGCGGAGATCTTCAGGAGAGATCCCAGGGATGGAGTGGCAGGTGTAAGGGCCATTCTTGGCTAAGCTGTCCGCCCTTTCGTTGGGGTAGATGCCCTTGTGCCCGGGACACCAAGCAAATATGACGTGGTGACCACGCTGATTGCAGGCATGGATAGCAGAAAGAAGGTGGAGTATAACTTTAGGAGAATGAAGAGACCAGGAGTTCAGAGCACGCAGGGCAGAGAGGCTGTCCGACAGGATTATGATCTGGGAATAAGCAGTAGGAGCCTCGGAGATGGCAAGAACAAGAGCCAGGGTTTCGGCAGTGAAAACAGAGTTGTGATGGGATACCAAAGAAGCCAGAGAAAAGGTGGAGTTTGCATCCACCACCGCAATAGCCGTTTTGTGATCGTCTTTTGAGGCATCAGTGGCCAAGAGAGTGCACAGGGGAATAGTGGAGCGCCAATTGTTCCAGGCTTTCGCAATGAGAGCGTCAGGAATGGAAGGATCTTGGAAAGGGAATTCGTCAACAACCACCTTAAACTGAAGGCAGTTAGGGGGCGGGGGCCAGACGAAACGGAGGACCTGCAGAAGAGAGCAATCTAAGGAGCAGCAGATTTCTTGAAGCGGAGTTCCCCACTTCCAGTTCGCTGAAGGGCAAAGTACCTGGGACCTGATTAAGTCACAAAGGCGGAGGCCTGGAGGGGAGGCAAGAAGACGGAGGAGAAACTGCTTAGTGAGGAGGGACAGCCGAAGAGTCATGCTAGCGACACCAGCCTCACGGCGGAGAACAGGGATAGGGGTCCAGCGGGGAAGACCAGTAGCAACCCTAATCGCAGCGTTATAGCAAATCTCAAGAGTGTTTAGAGAAGAGGGAGGGGCGTCATAAAAAAGGGGGGCACCATATTCTAGACCACTACGAATAAGGGAATTAATGATTTTCAGAGCATGATCGCTATTTAACCCCCGAGAACGGTTAGCAACCGCTTTGATGTAGTTGATTTTCCGGAAAGCCTTCACTTTCAAAGTGGAGAAATGGTGGGCAAAAGAAAGAGAGCGGGAGAACCAGATGCCGAGGATTTTGACATGGGAGCTCCATGGGATATTGAAACCCATAAGGATGATAGAAGGGCCGGGATCTCTGGAACGGGAGAAATTTATAGCAGAGCATTTATCAGGGCCGATTAAGAGCTTATTTGCCGAGCACCAGGTATTGATGCGGCACAACGTGTTGTGGAGTTTTTGACGAGCACGGTCTTCAGCCGGGCCAATAGCATAAACCAAAATGTCGTCAGCATAGACAATAATATTTACACCCTCCTCAAGAGTGTTCGACAACATCCAGCATGTACATGATAAACAAGAATGGGGATAAGACACTACCCTGGGGAACACCCTGATTACAGGGACCGACCTGAGAAAGAGCAGCCTTCCAACGTACCTGGATAACGCGATGTTTAACAAAGGAAGCAATCCAATGGCCCATCTTACCACGGATACCTTGAGAGGCGAGTTTGTAGATTAGAATGTCGGGCTGAACGGAGTCATAAGCGGCCTTGATATCTAGGCAGACAGCAGCAACGAAGTGGCGATTAGCACGGGCAGTAGAGACGTCCAGGAAAAAGGTGCTGAGGGCAACAGTGCAGTCCCTGGAAGGGATGAAACCGTAGTGATCTCTATGAAAGAGGTTCCGTTGGCCAGCCCAAGCTAAAAACCTGCGAAGTATCATCCGTTCCAGAACTTTGCACCCCACCGAAGTGAGAGCAATGGGGCGATAAGACGCAATATCGGAAGAGGGTTTACCGGGTTTTCGGATGGGGAGAATGATAGCCAATTTCCAAGAAGGAGGAAGAACACCCGTGTTAAATGAGTTATTAAATGTACTCCTCAGGGAATCCAGGTGCTGATGGGAGAGTTTACTTAACAGGTTAAGAGAGATTCCGTCTGCTCCAGGAGTTGTTGGACGAGAGTGCTTGAGAGCATGGCTTAGTTCTTCCATGCTGAAGGGCTCATCGAGAATAGGATCACCATCACTAAGATCGTACGGAATGGGAGGTTCAATGCTATCTTTCGTGAAGTGTTGAAGAAAAGCCTGGGCTTGGAGAGAGGCAGAAGTGAGGGGGAATGGATTGAGGATGATATTGCCATCCACGGGGAGTTCGCGATTGGCCATCCGTTTTAGAATTTTGAAGATTTTCCCGTTGGAGCTGTTCTCCCGACAAAGATTGTCCCAGAAGCATCGTGAAGAATACTTAATGTAACGCCGGAGCTTAGCAGCATAATGCTTATATCGGAGCCATTCATCTCTGGAGCAAAGGGAGCGGGCAAGGCGAAGGTGTTTTCGCTTCCGAGCAAGCAGATGGCGGCAAGTGCTGTCCCACCAGGGACGCGTTGAGTTATGCGCCTTAGGGTAGGTAGAACAAGTGTCCGAAAGAGCTTGCATACAAGAACTCTCAAAGTCTTCGTAGTAGAGATTCGGTAGGTTCTCCCGACGGTTAAGTGCAGCACTAGCTTTCGACCAATTGTAGCACGTTTTAGTACTAGCAGAGGGAGGAGAATTATAATTCCTGAATAAAAGGATTGGATGATGGTCAGAGTCATAAGGATCAGGATGGACATAAAACATAAATTTGTCATAAAGCGGAGGGGACACCATAGTCAGATCCAGAAGGGAGGGGGAGCTGCAAGGGCTAGAGCGAGTAGGAGATGTTAAATTGAGAATACATAAGTCCTGTGAGACGACCCAGTTCAGTAATTGACGAGTTCTAGCAGGAATGGGGGGAGACCGGACACAGACATTAATATTGAAATCGCCAAGAATAAGGAGGGGGGAGCCGCTGGTGGAAACAATCTCTGAAAGCCATTCCTCAGGGAGGGCACCAGAGGGGGAGTATATGTTAATAATTATAGACCAAGAATGATCAAAAAAGACCCTAACACCGAGGGCTTCAAAATCCTGAAGAGGGCACGTAGGGAGGGTAAAACTTGTAGACGGAAGAGAAGAATGAACAGCAGTCAACAGACCACCGCCCCAAGCAGATAACCTATCAGCTCTGTAATAAATCATATTAGGGAGAGAGACAATGTCAGAAGGGGAAAGAAAAGTCTCTTGGAGACACAAAATACGGGCGTGAAGGGAGGGGGAATTTAGGAGCCAATGGCCGTTGGCACGGAAGCTTCTACAATTCCATTGGAGCAAAAATAACTCAGAAGACATGACAAGGAAAAAAAATATCAGCAGAAAACAAACAGGACTTACCCCCAAAAACAGCCAGAGACCAGAAAACATGAGAGCGGCGCCACAGGAGCTAGACACCATGCGGTGGTTCAGGAGGAGGGCGGGAGGCAGGAGGCTCCAGAGCATCTGGTAATGACGTGTCCATACTAAGAGAATCAGAGTTGGTGGAGGTAGGATCTGTGCGTGCTTTTTTGAGCCGTTGTGCCACGGCATCTGAGAGACCAGAAGGTAACTTTGGAGATCGTTTGACCTGTAGGTCTTGAATGATACCCATAAGCGGCTGAATGGCTGTCTCAACGAAACTTTGGAGAGTTTTTTGTAGTTCAGTAACCATCGTTTGCATGAGGGAGGTAAAGTGGGTAGAGAGACTCTGCATCGCCTCTTCCAGCTCAGTTTTGGTAACCACCGATGGGGAGGAAAAGGTAGCAGCAGCGGCATATGATTTCGTGGAGGTGGTTTCATTTTCAGCAAAACGTCGTCTCGCATCAGCAATCGTGAGGTGGTGGGTGGCACGATACTTTTGGATTCGGATCTCACGTTGATACACAGGACAGTTTTTATCATTGGCAGCATGACTGCCTTTGCAATTAATGCATTTAGGTGTGGGACTAGTGCAAGGTTCGGTGTGCGATTCTGCACACTGGATGCAGATCTTATTGTTACGGCACGATCTAAGGGTGTGATTAAACCTGTGGCAAGTACTACATGGGCGTGGTTTATCATAAAATAACGAGATCCGATAAATTTGGTACCACAGTTTTACATTTGCTGGTAAGGTCGTACCTAATATTGTTACCAGTACCGTCAAAGTAGGTTGATCCGTGCCCTGAGCTTTGCGAATAAATCTTCTCACCTCCAATATGTGTAGGCCTTGGGAACTCAACTCTTCTGCTATGTCAGCACAAGTTACAGAGATTTCAATATTGTGTAGCAAAAAGCGTGTAGAGATTGTTTCCCTCTGGATGAAAGTGTCAACTGGTATGCCAAGCAATGACTCTATACTTAATATTTGCTGGGCTACTTGAATGTGTTTGGTAGTAATGAACAGCTTATTCTGCCTGGTGAGCCTTAGGCTTTCTATCTCGTTGCAATTGGTGATGGTTTTAGCCAGTTCCTCTTTAAGCGCCTTTGGGTGGGTTTGCGGTAAAGAGCCGTTTTTGGCCGAGATTATGAAAGATATAATGTCATGGCCGTCATTGACAGCAATATTTAAAGACTCGGATAGCTTATGTTCGTTAGTATAATAATGCGGCGAGCAAGGCGAACCAACCGGTAACCGCCCTCCTGCCATGAACAAAATATGTGTAAACCGACCGTTTAACAGAAATAAACAAACTATAAAATGGCAGAACTGGGAGAAATAAAAAACCCCTACCAGGGAAAAAGAACTAAAAACTTACCGAAAGGCTTAATTCGGTGAAAAAAACAACCAAAAAGTAACTGCAAATATAGAATGAAGATTACACGACCGCATGCAAAAGCATACGCGGAAACGCCTCACCAAAACAGTAGAGCAAGACAAGTTGAGAGGGAGATAGCTGCTTCCATCAACCACCTACCTACCTTCACATCAGAGTTCATCTACCTATAACATAAACAAATATTCAATCCAAGTATATAAACAATCAACTTAAGATTGCCACTTTTAGCATAACAAAACTTAAGATAAAACTATTTTAAGTATGTGCTTTTTTTTTTTTTTTTTTTTTCTTTTTTTCATATCCCACGCGTTTCAGCAGTATGTAAGGAGGCATCCCGATTTTAACGGCCACACGCCAATTTCTGCGCCATGTGTTGACAGCTTTCGAAAGCCGCATTCATTTTAACGCCTCCCTTTCCCAAGATCAAGGCGTTAACGGAAGAAAAATTGCCATCAGGTCATAGATATAGTAATAAGACATAGATTGATTAGCGGGAGCAAAAAAGTGATGCCTTTTTTCTTAGGGAAAGACTGCCATTTTACTCTCTTTTGGA
This sequence comes from Salticus scenicus, assembly GCA_963930645.1. NCBI lineage: Eukaryota > Metazoa > Arthropoda > Arachnida > Araneae > Salticidae > Salticus > Salticus scenicus. The sequence goes on along the minus strand of OZ005652.1, from coordinate 337,142,992 downwards.
TATCTTTCCCCGAGTGAATATACACTGGAATACACACAGATAATTTAGCAACTAAAATTTATGAATAATTTATGTACTTAAGATGAATGAAAAAGCTCCAGATACTCATTTTTCTTTCTCTCTTTTCTTCTTCTTTTCCTCTTTTTTTTTTTTTTTTTTTTTTGTATGAAATAACGACATTTAAAGAAATTTATCGTTTCCGTTTTACTATTTCTGTCTGGTTAGTAGTTTTTTTTTGGACGAAAAAACTATTGGACTTATGGCCATATCACACGGGACACTTTCGTTCAGCATTTTACTAAACTCAGCATTATACCCAACATACTCAGCCTGATTTTGTTCAAGGACACCCAGTTTTCGGATGATCAACTTTTACGAGACCGTTTAGAAAAAGTTGTGTATGTTGAGTGTGCTGATCAAAATTGACCAATAGGAGGAATAAACAGGATTTTTTCCTGGAATACCTTTAGAGAAGGGAATACATCACGCTATCAATTCGGGGGGAACTCTACGGACAGCTGACCGGTTTCTCGTTCGTTCAGCTTCCTCAACTTTTTACGACGCTCAGTGAACATGTTGCGTATAATGTTGTGTTGAGTATATATGCTCCCGTGTGATATGGCCATTATCCTCATATTTTGAGATATTCGAGTTTACCCTTTAACTGCCAATCGCAATACAATCGATAACAAAAGTGACCGAACACTAGCAAAAATTCCTATGTAAAAAAAGTACACTTCATACGGTTTTGGTTAATAAATCCTTATCGAATCGTGTTCTTAGACTGACTAATCTTCAGGAAATTTTGCGTTACCCTTTTAACGGCCAGTCACAACATATAGCAGAAATTGGGTTTACTCGGAAATGGAGCGCGTACAGGTGGGGTGGGCAAGCAGACAGGCAGAAAAACTAATTAATGCCATAATATTTTCTTAAACCTTGTTCGAAACTGTAAGAAACGCTTAACACAACTAAAAATGCAATTCTAGCAATTTCGAATTATAGCCCCAAATATGAACGAGATTCGACTAAACTTGCATTCAGTTGGACCTTGACCTAAACTGGTGCTGATTAGATTTGGGAACCAATCGCTCAACAGGTGTTGCTGGCCATCCTATTTTTTTTATAAGTACTTAACATGACAGTATAGGACAAAATTTCATATAAATGTACACAATGGGAGTTATTTTTAACGCATGAATGTAAAATTTATATGAATTATTGATAATAGTAGTAATAAACTTGAAAAAAATGTGTCCATGTAGGAGCATTGCTTTCCTCCTGGGAGGGAACTGGGACCTCTGTAAATTTTTAATGTGAATATTTTAGAAAGAACTCGTCAATATTTCTAAAACGAATGGTTGAACCATAGATCAATATTAATTTAAAACAAGGCCACCGATTTCTTTTATTTTTAATGTTAAATACACATATATATAGACATATAGATATACAGTCGAACCTCGTTAACGTGAATTACTTTTAGCATGAACTGTTACCAAAATCCCCGTCAAAATGAAGATTACTTTAGTTATATGACGATCAGTTACTGATAGCATGAACTACTTATAACGTTAATTGACTTTTGATCCTCCTTGAAATTCACGTTAACGAGGTTCGACTGTATATATCTTTTCATGTCTGCACAAAAATGATTTTTTTCAGCATTTATTATTATACTACTTCAAGAAAAAAAATCGTCTGCATTCATCATGAAAAATATCTTTAATAAATTATAACTTAATAAATAATTTGTATTGCATAAATTTGTATAGGATTATATATATAAGAAAGTCTTGTGGTAATACTAGTTATGATATATTAAAACAATCGGACTTTACCTCTGCCGCTGCTAACTACATTTAAAAGAATTTTGAAAATTCGATATTACTACTAACTAAAATAAAAACTTAAAAATATTAAAATTTAAAAAAAGTATTTCATTAAAAATCAAAACAGTATTTAAAGCGTAATAATAACAAAGCAACTGATTATAAAAAATCATATTTTTCACAAATTAGTTAAATTTAACTTACTTATGAAAACTTATTCCACTTCCTTTCATAAATGTATTTGTACAATTAAAAGCCGCGCAGTATTTCGGCATTTTCAATATATATCAACATTTTATTCCATCATTGTTTCCGAGTTTTATACTCTCTCATGGCTGATGCAAAAAAACTTTTTCGGCATCAAAAATCTTTGCACTTTAACATAGGGATGATAGATCTACAGTCGGCTGCAAAATTATTCGAGCACTAGCCAATAATTCCTATATTTAAAAAGTACACTTAAGACTGTTTTGCTAAGTAAATCCTTGTCGAATCATGTTCTTAGACTGATTAAGAACATGACTCGACAAGGATTTATTTAACAAAGCTGTATTAAGTGTACTTTTTTTTTGGCAAGGATTATTGCTAGTGCTCGAATAATTTTGCAGCCGACTGTATATATTGGGTTGTTCGGAAAGTAATTTCGTTTTTCTCAGCAGAGGACTTAATTGTATTTTTTTCACACCATCGTCGAAATTAAGCTGCATTACTATTATATATCGTGACATCTGATATAGCAAGGCTTGCTTGTGAAAAAGTTCGTTTTATTCTGCTCAATAGGTTTTTATTGGTGCCCTATCAAATAAAGAAAATCGGAAGCGACATTTTCTTCATATTTTGCTTTTGCTATCAAAAAGGTGAAACTACTGTTCAAACAAGGAAAAAAGTATACGATGTTGTAGAGAATCAGCGTGGGCCATGATTTTCTAATGTAGATTTTACTAAATCTTAAATGTGAACTTAGATTAACTTAATTACGTAATGATGAAAGCCCGAGACAAAGTTAACAGATAAACAAAGTTTATTTAGCATTCAAAATTAAGGAGGACGTTGAGCTAACGTAATTTAAATAAATGACCTCAGGAAATAACTTTAACAAAAAATAAGATTTTGCTTTATCTCACCAACGCTGATCCTTTTGACGACTGGACTGCTCACGGCTACTTCTCACTTTTCTCACTTTAGAGCGTCGAGCGGATCCCCGAACACGACACGCTCTTTTATTTCTTTACTCCACAAAACTACACCTCTCTACCATCATTCGCATTAAACTATCACCATCAACATTTCTCTTAACTCCACACTAATCAGCTACCCCTTCATCACCATTCCACAACATCCCATCCTACATCTATCCTTTTATACTCCATCCAACAACTCCCTTTCATTTCATTTCAATCAAAACCTTTTAACATCTCTCTTCTACTCATCTAACACCGAAATCCTAATTATTTTACTGCTGCACAATACTGACATAAAACCAACTCGACCTCAACTGTTGCCGAGTCCCTGGCGACGAAGTAATCTAACCGTCCCAACTTTTGGTGACGGTCCATAGCTCGACCTCACAATGTGTATACAGAAAATTTATTTAAAGAACGCCAGTGTCAAAACTGGTTTACCAAATTTTGTTCCAGCAATTTTGACGTTGAAGATGCATTATGTTCGGGAAAACCAATTTATGCTAATGAAGACAAAATAAAGTATTGATATATGAAAACCGTCAAATAACAACTCGTGAGATCGCTAAGAAACCAACCAAAGTGGATAATATATGATTCAATAAGATATTTATACAATATAAGAAAATCGTCTTTCATTTTCAAAGGAAAAACCGAAATTATTTTCCGAACAACCCAATATATTACTGGATGAGTAATTGTTTTCAACACGTGTATTAACACGACTTTTAAACTAAGTCTCTTGACTTGAATTTAAACGTGTAAAGTGCTGTGTTTTTATGTTTTACCAATATATTACTATATCTATGCATCAGGTGCCCTTGACACATTTGGCGAAAATCACCAGCACTGCGCCTTTTGTACAGTCGGTAACAAAAGTGTCCGAACACTAGCGAAAATTCCTATGTGAAAAAGTACACTTCATACGGTTTTGTTAAATAAATCCTTGTCGAATCCTGTTCTTAGTCAGTGTAAGAACAGGATTCGATAAGGATTTCTTTAACAAAATCGTATGAAGTGTACTTTTTTTACATAGGAATTTTTGCTAGTGTTCGGACACTTTTATTACCGACTGTATCGTTCAGAAGTTGCAACATTCCACAGGTTACGTTTGCTATCTCTGGAGAATTAGTGCTCTTTTTGAATGAGGCGGGCTCATTGAGCTGAAGATAGAGATGCAAAAAACCCGGGAATTTAAAACCAAGGGAAAAAACCCGGGAGTTTTGGGGGGAAAACTGGGAATTTTGCGGGGGAAAAAACAAATTAGAAATCTCTAAAGCAAATAATATGTTGTTTACTTAATATAAATGGCAATTTTAAGGACTTTGATATACTGAAAACCTTATAACATTGTTTTCATTTATCATTTTATTTTCAATCTATAAGAACTGCAGCCAAATCATTAGTTTTCCATATATAAACAAGTCAAACTTTATATATCTGAAAAGATATAGATATTCCAATATAAAACCCTTTTTTACTAGATTTAATATAGTGATATTTATATAACTAAACACAATTACAAAATATATAAGCTTAAAAGATAATGATATGATTATGAGAAAATGATTCTTTTAATCATAACATGTTATTTTTCTTAGGCTTGTCGAGTGGCAAAAATTAGACTTAGGATTGTTATAAGCATTTTTCTCCATAGACACCTCTTACATATAGTTTTTATTTCCACAAGATAACATTATTTCATAAACCTAAAATTCAATTAATTTCACTTCATTATTCTAGACAAAATTATTGGGCTTAGAAAGCAGAGCACGCAAATTATAATGCATATTGATGAGTCCATATTAAAACGAAACACTTTTAATTAGACGAACACTCACATCACATAGTTACATATAGAGAAACAAATATTCAACAAGGTACAGGTAAAAGATGCGCCGTACGAACAGTCCAAGTGGTGGCGCGCCAGTCGTTATTGGAATGATCTATTATACAGTGAAGGAAGGTAAATACAAGAGGCATTGGTAATGGAAAAATAAATGTAACCTAACACCCCCCCACAATGTCGACGTATTTACCCAAATAACAATGTTACATCTTCCAATCCCATAATTTTACAACAGTTGTAATGTTTTGATGATGTTAATGCTTTTGTAAGAATATCAGCCCCCATATTTTCAGTAGACACAAAATTTAAATCAATAATTCCATTTTTCAGTGCATCCCTTATGAAATGATGCCTAATGTCTATATGTTTAGTGCGCTTATGAAAGATCGGATTTTCAGCTAATTTAATAGATCCTAAGTTATCTGTAAATATACTCACTTTTTCAATTTTGCCATCAGATAACTCATTTAGTAATTTACATAAATATATCCCTTCCTTAGTGGCATCGGATAAAGCCATATATTCGGCTTCCGTTGATGAGAAAGCTACGGTACACTGTTTACGGCTTTCCCATGTAATTGCACTCCCGCAAAATATGAAACAGTAACCTGTATATGACCTACGGTCATCGAGGCAATTCCCCCAATCCGCATCAGTGTAACCGAACAAAGGCTCATTACTTTTTCTAAATACAAGTCCAAAATTTATTGTTTTCTTTAAGTATCGTAAAACTCGTTTAGCGGCAGTCCAACGAGTTTTATCAAAGCAGGTTAGAAATTGACTTAATTGACTAATGGAATTTGCAATGTCCGGCCTGGTGGAAGTTGCAAGATACATCAAACTTCCAACTAATTCACGGTAGGGATATTCGTTTTCACAACATTTTTCGGCCTTTTTTAATCGAATGCTTGTATCCATAGGACAAGCTACGGGCTTGGCTTCTGTCATGCCAAAACGCTCTAAGAGCTCTCTAATATAACTATGTTGACTCATTGTTATAAGGCCATTTTCTAACTGAAAATTTATCCCTAGACAATATTTAACTATGCCTGAATATTTAACATCTAGTTTTTCATTAAGATGAATTTTGAAGTTTTCTAACATATCAGGGTCCTGTGACATAAACAATATGTCATCAACGTAAATCATTATAAGAGTCAACCCTTTATCACTTTTAATATAATATAAACATGGATCTGCATTTGTTTGTTTTGCTCCGAAATCATTCAACATTTTATTTAACTTAGTGTTCCAACATCTCCCCGCCTGCTTGAGACCATACAGCGATTTTTTTAACAAAAGAACTTTATTCCCTACATTTAGATATTTAAGAATCTTGGCTGCTTTATCAGATATGCCCCTATCGCAATTTTCATTTATAATTATTTGAAGTATTTCTTTAAAGTAATCGGGAACTTCCATAAAAATTTCCTCATCTAATTTTCCATTCAAATATGCTGACGTTATGTCAAATTGGTGTATTTTTATTCCTAATTTAGCAGCATAACCTGCCAAGACTCTAATAGATTCTTGCTACCGGAGAAAAAGTCTCACGAAAATCTATACCTAACTTTTGACTAAAACCGCGAGCTACTAATCTCGCTTTATATTTCAAAAGAGATCCATTTTGATCATATTTATTGGTAAGGACAAATCTACCTTTAATGCATTGTTTCTCATGCCTGTCTGCCACTTCGAATGTATCATTTTTTAATATTACTTTTACTTCGTCAGTCATAGCTTTATACCAGTTCGAAGCTTCCGACCCCTTTAAAGCATTATTTATTTCTATTTCCGAATTAAAACTATAAACAGCATTTGCCTTTGACTCCGGCTGGCGAATTATTTCGCGATTACGCAATGACAATATATCTCTGTCTTCAATTTTGCCATCAGATAACTCATTTAGTAATTTACATAAATATATCCCTTCCTTAGTGGCATCGGATAAAGCCATATATTCGGCTTCCGTTGATGAGAGAGCTACAGTACACTGTTTACGGCTCTCCCATGTAATTGCACTCCCGCAAAATATAAAACAGTAACCTGTATATGATCTACGGTCATCGAGGCAATTCCCCCAATCCGCGTCAGTGTAACCGAACAAGGGCTCATTACTTTTTCTAAATACAAGTCCAAAATTTATTGTTTTCTTTAAGTATCGTAAAACTCGTTTAGCGGCAGTCCAATGAGTTTTATCAAAGCAGGTTAGAAATTGACTTAATTGACTGACGGAATTTGCAATGTCCGGCCTGGTGGAAGTTGTAAGATACATCAAACTTCCAACTAATTTACGGTAGGGTTATTCGATTTCACAACATTTTTCGGCCTTTTTTAATCGAATGCTTCTATCCATAGGACAAGCTACGGGCTTGGCTTCTGTCATACCAAAACGCTCTAACAGCTCTCTAATATAACTATGTTGACTCATTGTTATAAGGCCATTTTCTAACTGAAAATTTATCCCTAGACAATATTTAACTATGCCTGAATATTTAACATCTAGTTTTTCATTAAGATGAATTTTGAAGTTTTCTAACATATCAGGTTCTTGTGACATAAACAATATGTCATCAACGTAAATCATTATAAGAGTCAACCCTTTATCACTTTTAATATAATATAAACATGGATCTGCATTTGTTTGTTTTGCTCCGAAATCATTCAAAATTTTATTTAACTTAGTGTTCCAACATCTCCCGGCCTGCTTGAGTCCATACAGCGATTTTTTTAACAAAAGAACTTTATTCCCTACATTTAGATATTTAAGAATCTCGGCTGCTTTATCAGATATGTCCCTATCGCAATTTTCATTTATAATTATTTGAAGTATTTCTTTAAAGTAATCGGGAACTTCCATAAAAATTTCCTCATCTAATTTTCCATTCAAATATGCTGACGTTATGTCAAATTGATGTATTTTTATTCCTAATTTAGCAGCATAACCTGCCAAGACTCTAATAGATCCCATTTTTGCTACCGGGGAAAAAGTTTCACGAAAATCTATACCTAATTTTTGACTAAAACCGTGAGCTACTAATCTCGCTTTATATTTCAAAAGATATCCATTTTGATCATATTTATTGGTAAGGACAAATCTACCTTTAATGCATTGTTTTTCGGGCCTGTCTGTTACTACGAATGTATCATTTTTTAATATTACTTTTACTTCCTCAGTCATTGCTTTATACCAATTCGAAGCTTCTGAAGCCTTCAAGGCATTATTTATTTCTATTTCCGAATTAAAACTATAAACAGCATTTGCATTTGATTCCGGCTCCCTAATTATTTCGCGATTACGCAATGACAATATGTTTTTCTCTTCTGAATCCGATGGCGCAGAAACAAGGTCACGTGACAGTTCATCTTTTCCATTTTTTATTTGAGGAGGAGAATTTTTTTCTGACTGCATGTGTGACTCAGGTTGCGATTCGCTTAATTGTATTTCTCTTTCAAAAGCATCTGGATACAATTGACCTACTTTTGAAAAATCATTAGATTTCGTTTCAAAAAATTTTACGCTACGGGATATAATTACTGTATTTGATTCAGGAAGATAAATACGAAATGCTTTAGAATTTTCTGAATAACCGACAAATATTCCCTTTTTAGACCTTGGGGAAAATTTATGTTTAGGGTGGTTATTGAAATAATAAGAAGTGCAACCAAAAGATTTAAAATAACTAACGTTAGGTATTATATTATTCCATAATTCATATGGGGTTTTTCCATTTAAAGCTTTTGTTGGGCATCTATTTCTTATATAATTAGAAGTATTAATAGCTTCTGCCCATAAATTTAAGGGTAATTTTGATTGTGATAATAGACAACGGGCCATTTCGACGAGAATTCCATTTTTCCTTTCACAAACACCTGATTGCTCCGGGCAATAAAGGGTTGTTAATCTATGCTGAATACCATTTTCTTTCAAGAAATTTTCAAATTCAGTCCCAATAAATTCGCCCCCATTATCACTCATGAATTTTTTTTATTTTTATAGATTTTTCATTTTCCCAAAGAAGTTTGATTTCTTTAAAAGCATTCAATGCCTCATCTTTAGTTTTTAAGAATTTTACTGCACAATAACGAGAATAATCATCAATAAAGGTAATAAAATAAAGGGACTTACCTATTGAGGGTATCCTAATAGGCCCACAAAGATCCGAATGAACTATTTCTAACATTTTTGTAACACGATCTGAGTGCTTAGGGAAAGGAGCACGGGTCATTTTATTTAATGCGCAAACTTCACAATTGAAGTCGGATACCTTTTTAATATTTAACCCCCTAATATGACCTTTTAAATTTGAATCAATCAAATCTTTTACATTTAGATGACCCATTCTACAATCCCATTTTTCCACATCGGCAAAAATATTTTTAGAACTATCGATTGATTCACTAGAAAAATTAGCTGCATTATTATCCCGCAGATAATAAAGTTCATTTTTTCTGTCCGCAATTAGAGTCACATTTTTTTGTCTGTTATTTATAATAGCACATTTGTCTTTAAAAGTTACAGTGAAACCTTTGTCGCACATTTGTGACACGGACAATAAGTTCGTTTTCAATTCTGGAACCAATAGAGCATCATTGATCTCTACATTTTGAAGTTTTGAGTTGACTTTTGTTTTAATTAATATTTTACCAACACCGGACACATCAGTTGTTTCATTATTCGCTAAATTTACAGATTTTATATCCATATCCTTTAAATCGTGAAAATTGGAGTCATTTTCCCCCATATGTCGAGTACAGCCGCTGTCAACACACCAAAGATTCTCGGATTGTTCTTTGAATAATATGTTCGTATTCGTTGAATTTGTGCTGGCCAGTAGTCCTAAACTGTTTTATCGATATTTAAATGATTTATCTTTTTCACACTGATTGGCACGGTGACCGATACGTTTACATTTCCAGCAAGTAATTTTTGAATTATCTCTTTCGTTCTGAGTGTACTGTTCAGTAATCTTAGGATTCCTTTTATTTTTATTCCACGGAGCAGGTTTCTTTCGGAAATTCCCAGTCATGAACGCTCCATCGTTCGGTCTGTCATCATGGCGTCTGGCGTCGTTTTCTTCTACTATTTTTATTCGTAGTACTTCTGGTTTCGGTAGCTCATCCCTGGATTCTATTGCGCACCGGAAATTTTCATAACTGGATGGTAGGCTGTATCTGTATAACAACATCACAGTTAACAAGTCATCATCTATTCTAATATCCATTTCAGATAGTTTATCGACTATGTCAAAAAACTTTCGAAGATGATCTCGAATGCTCACAGAAGAGGAATCTGCCATTTTATGTTGAATAAGCGATTTTAACAGTGACGCTTTTCTAGCGGGGCCTTTAGATTGATATATTTCTTCTAATTTTTTCCATATATCCAGGGATATTTCACAGTTTTTTATTTGTTTCAGTTCAGAAGGCGATATACACAAAATTATGTCGGCTTTGGCCTTTTCATCCATATCAGTCCATTTATCGAACGCTTCTTTTGATGTCGTATCACTTGCCACGAGCTCTGGCTTTGGTTTAGAGCCAGATACATAAATCCAGGATTCATTTTTTATTAAGAGTGCCTTCATTTGTATCTTCCATGTCTCGTAATTATCTTTGTTTAGCGTTTCAATACGTAGTGTTCCATAAGACGCCATTTTCAAAAGTGGTCGTCTATCTAACAGATAAAAGTCTATTTATCGTAAATAAAAGTTAATTTGCTCTGGGCCCATAACCTATTGGGCTTAGAAAGCAGAGCACGCAAATTATAATGCATATTGATGAGTCCATATTAAAACGAAACACTTTTAATTAGACGAACACTCACATGACATAGTTACATATAGAGAAACAAATATTCAACAAGGTACAGGTAAAAGATGCGCCGTACGAACAGTCCAAGTGGTGGCGCGCCAGTCGTTATTGGAATGATCTATTATACAATGAAGGAGGGTAAATACAAGAGGCATTGGTAATGGAAAAATAAATGTAACCTAACAAGTTTTAATATTATAATTGTTATTAATATAAAGTTTTACATAAATAAATAAATAAAATTATAGACTTTCCATTTGTGTTGTAATTCAGTTGGTAAAAATGCTAAGTCCTTTTAGTACATTTATGCATATTGGCTTGTTTCATACTTTCTGTACGTTAAAACCCCTTTTAAGGAGGCACTATGCATTATAAAGCTCTTTCATAAATTATTGCCTCAAAATCAATGTTGTGCACGAACGCGTTTATGAGCTTAGCTCAAAATTTTTTAGTTTTGAGTTGAACTTCGCTCGTTTTTTAAATAATGAACTTGAGTTGAGCGTAGTTCGTTTTTTACACGACCTTGAGCATGAAAAAGTAATTCAAACTCAAACTCATATTAAATATTTCTGTCTGAAATAGGAAAAGGAAAGTAGAAGAAGAAAAGGACAGAAAAGAAAAGAACTGTGCAAAATGGATCCCTGAAAAAAAGGGTATTTTGGAAAACAGGCACCAGAAAAAGGGGCATCCGGAAAAAAGGGCACTTTTGCAATTTACATTTCACAAAAACAATAAACATCAAATAACGAATTTAAAGCGGGATTTTTCTTAATACATTTTTAGAAATTTCAATTAATTAAATTGGTGCCATTTTTACTTAGTATATACCTGGGGGAAGAGGGGTCTAGGAGCAGACAGAAAGAGAATAATTGTTTTGTTTTTATATCACTTTCTTATTGACTTTAATAAAACTTTGTCTAATATTCGCTTGCTGCTTGCGGGGGGGGGGATTTTTTTTATATATCATCGACCTGGGATCGAACCCAGCACTTCCTGCCTAGCAGCTCTGAAGGCATTTGCACTTATATTAATTTTGCAATTTGAGTGTAATATTATAGTAATTATGTTATCAAAGAAAGGCAAAAATCTCGTTGTGTATTTTACGAAATATTTATAAATTGTCTGTATATTATGGCATCTCTTTTTTTTTTTTTTTTTTTAAATAAAAATTTACGATTTTGAAAATATTTTATATAGATTCAGTATATTTTTAGTTACGAGAAACGATAACCATATAATAATAACTTTTTGAAATATTTAAGGCAGCGTTTAATGGAATAATCATCATTTTTGTAAAATTCTAATTTTAGTTTTAGGAGAAAATGAAAGATGAAAATGGTAATAAAAATTTCCTGCTTTCATATATTTGAATAGTATTTCTTAAAACAAATAAATAAATAAGTAATAATTATTTGTTTAATAAAACAAACAAATAAATAAATAAGTAAAATTTGAAACCATATAAATATTATGACGCGTATTAATAATACTGCATTCCCCCCCCGTTCTTGTGCTTTGTATGCCCTAACTAAAATTTGAAGGAATCTTGAATCTGCATTCGTTCTTCTTGGTCAAGATGTTCTCAACATCATGTGGTTTTCTTGGAACAAGCCGAATCCAATGTATTGAGAATTGTGACTGGTATATGCCAATTTGTCTGTGGGGGATATTTGTTGTGTGGGCAATTCTGGTACACAAAAGCAATTGCCTAAGGCCCTTTCCTTTTTTCATTGATAAGAATAGTTAATGGTTAAAATGAGCGTCATCGCATGGGAATAAATATCACACAGAAGTCGTTTGCAATGTGGTAGGTCTTGTATAAGATAAAAATAAATTACTTCTTTGCTTAAATGAGTATTTTTAATATTAAGTTCTTAATTTAATGATTTAATAGAAATAAAGCTATATGATAGCAGAAATAAAGTCATATATATATATATATATATATATATATATATATACATTGAAAACCTTTTCAAACATTGCATTAGATGAAAATAAGCGCCACATAAAGTACTAGAAAAATTATGAATAAGTCCATGAGGCAATTAATAAATTTTATTAAAATGCTAAAAGTTTTATGATGTTATATAATAATAATAATAATTGAAATTAATTTTTATTTTCCCCCCATTTTCGGCTTTTACAATCAAATACAATTTTTTTCTATTTTATGATAGTTGCGATATATATTGAACCGCAGTGTACTATGTATTTAGAATTGCATAAATGCATTAATACATAACATTGAAATACATAACATTGTTTTTTTTATTACCTGAGAAAGTACAGTGCAGCAATATAAAAAAGTGACTTATCATTCGTGTTAAATTATTTTTACTTTTCTATAAAGAAGTTAAAAAAAAAAAAAAAAGCTGCCTTTGTAGTTTTCCTTTCTTAAAGTGAAGACGCATTTAACGAAATATCTAAAGTAGCCTACTTTGTGTAGGATAGAAGACAGTGCAGAATTTTTTACCCCTTCAATTGTTTCAAATTATGAGCAAGAAATATGACTAATATATACAAATTGTGATTAGGTTTTGTTTCGGTATATCCAAAATACATAAAATTCATACATTTTAAAATAGTGAAAAACAAATTTCAGTGATAGGAATTAGGAATTAATTAAGTAAATTTCATTTTCTTTTTATTGTTTAACTGTATGTGTGTGTATTTGTATATCACTAAAAAGACGTGCATACTTAGTATTAAGTCATACTGATTGATTGATTTTTATTACAGCAATTTGTTTGATAATACACATTAGAAGAATTTCTTCTTTTTAAAATAGTTTTGAAAAATAATAAATAAAGAAATAAGAGTATAATTCATAATTTCTATTAATTATTAAAACTTACATAGCTTTACTTGTCCGCGTATTGAAAAATTTTTCATTATCTAATGAAAATATATAAATGTGAAAATTATAATAACGCTTTTTAATAAAACATTATATCCTCATCATTATTATTATTGTAATTACTAAAAGGAAATTTTGTGACAAATAATTACTAAATAGTTACTTAATTTTTTTTTTTAATTCTGAGTCGTAATTATAAAAAAAATTCATATGAAACAGGCTGTGTTCTATATAAAATTTAATATGATTATGACTGTGGGAAAATGTATTTTTTAAAGAACAAAAAATGCAATCATTATTAGTTTAATCATGTTTTTAATTTTACTATTTATAAAATAATAAAAAGTAACCATTTTCATATTATGCATCATATTATTTATATCTGTGTTATGTTATGTTTTTAGTTCGGCATGCTTATTACTTTATCTTTGTAGTAAAATCAATTCCCTTTAGACGGCGCTGTGTCGCCAATGAAAGAAAAAAGATAGAACCTATATTTTGTTAATAGATTTTGGCAACAGCCAGTAAGTTTAGTTTTAGATTTTTGGATACTTCGACTGTGTTCGAAGACAGAATTTTCGATCTCTCACTAAGAGAGTTAATTAGAATTGGGAATTATGTTCCATTAAGTATTTCTTTTGTAAATAATGTATTTAACTGTAAATAGAATTTTTATTTTATTATAATTATTAAACTAACAGAAAAAGTATGCATCGTTCTATTTTATTCATTCTCTTGTTTCAAAACAATCCGGCATATTAATTTTTGATTCTTTATGTTCTTAAAATGATAATACCACTGAACCGCATATTTATTTTACAATCTTACTCATGTACGGAAGAGAAAGTATTGTTTGGGGTAGAATTTTTGAGATTGAGTTTGATATATTTATGCACTTTTAGGTTTCCTAAAACCGACAAATAGGTTTTTAGCTGTTTGTTCTAATGTATATGTGGGTGTCTATTATCAGTATAACTCAAGAACAAATATTAGCAAAAAGTTTAAACTCTGCATTATAATTCTTTTTAGTACAAAAATTTTACTTGGAAACTTGTACTGAAGTAGGGCAAATGCGGTATGCACAAGGACATTAAAAATTAATCAATTACATGTATGGGTGAAATTTCATTTAAGTACAGATTAACATGCATTTAGACTGCACTAAACAAAATAAAATAAATATGTATTTCTTATAAACAAAAAATTTCTCATAATCAAAAATTTTATTATTTATTTATTTATTTATTTAATTGGATATAATTGAGGAAATTGGCAAAATTTACTTTGTGAAAGGAAATTGCTCAAGAATGATAATTATTTTCACTTACTTTTATGTTACACAAAGCTTTGTTTAGAACTCTATACTTCACGTTGCCTTTATAGGATAATTTCGCATTTTGAGGTGCCTTGAATATAGAAATGAAACTTTTAACAGTTCCTCTATGTTTCTATAATCGCAATAAATGAAAAGAAATAAATGGAAGAAATTTAAATTTAGAATACTAAAGATTATCTGGGAATGTTACTTAAAATTTTTGTCTAAGATCAGTAAGTTACTGACTACTGACACAAGTTTTCTAAATAACTTGAAATGCATAATTTAAAATTTCGTTACAACTTATTATTATTTTTTTTCATGACTATGTAAATTGTAAATAATTGATCGGGGCATTGTGTGTGTGTGGGGGGGGGGGGGGGGGGAATCCCGTCACTCAGAAATATAATATATATAAAACAATTTAAGCAAATTCAGATTTCTATTTTTAATTTCATTAAGATTATAAAAACTATTTACTATTTGCTGAATTTTCGAAAATAAGATTTCACCATAGTTACAAGTTTTGAATCATAAATGATATTTTTTAAAACTGGGTTGACCTCTGAGTAGAGATGTAAGCGGGGAAAAAAAACCCGGGTTTGAACCAGGGAATAAACCCGGTTTTTTGGGAAGGGAATTTTGAAAGTTTTCAAAAGTTACAAATTTAGCCTTTTTTTTTCCTGAGATTAGATATGCTCTAAGGCATTTCAAAATGTTATCTCACATTTAATTAACAGACTTATTTTCTGTTGTTGCAGTATATTTATATCTTAATTCTGACTGTGTACACACTGAGTTCAATATAACACTTCTGTTGTTGTTGTTTTTTTTTTTTTTTTTTTCTTTTCGCAGTCGGAGTTTATCATGTTTCAGTTGCATATCTTTAACATTTTATTTCAAAAATAAAACAAAAATGCTTCAAAATATTCTGTATTTACTAAAACAATCAATAATTATTACAATGGAAAATATTATTTCCATTAAAATTTCAACAATATTAATATGCAAAAAAGAAGGAAAGAAAGAAATAACAGCCAAATTATTAATTATTAGCAATTGAATATTTTATGTATTGATTTCATGCATTAAAAAATTATTGCTCTAATTCATAATAACCGAAGAACTCATTTTCGATTTTGTTGACAGTGCTCTTTAACTGATTATAACGAAATTTCATGAACTATTGTGAAATTTTGTTCGATGAATTATAATAAAATTTAATAATTTTAAAGTATTCTAACCATAATTTAATTTCATTGTATTATTTTTTATAACATATTTTATTATCGTATTCATTAAAAGAAAGAAAAATATTCTAAAGTTATTGAAATAGGCAGACAAAACTTCATCATTTATTATTGTCAATAACGTAAATGTTTAATTTTATACCTTTTTTTGTAAAATAATCACATAATTTTTTATATCACTTTTATTTAAGCAAATATAATAAAAATCATATTGAAACAAGTTGTTTGTACACTTAAAAGAAGTGAAATTAAATCTAAACACTGAATATTAGTTTCTTCCCATCAAAGTTTCCAAAATTCCCGGTTTAAACCCGAAAATTCCCGTGTTTATTCCCCTGAAGCAAAATTCCCGGATTTTTTACATCTCTACCTCTGAGATAATTTATTCTTGAGATAATTTGTACGCAAACTAACAAGTTAACACACATGATTTTTCCTTTAAAGTAAGCTAAACAGCAAGCGAAATTTTCTAATGATTTATCCAAGAACTCAGAGCCGACATTGATTTCGGCGCAAACAAATAAAGATTAATTAAGTCAAATCATTACACTATTTTAAAAATAGTATTATACTTCAAAACAACGGAACCTGAACTTCCAAATGATGGAATAGTTTCCTATTAATAAGTTTTCTCATGTGCATAATCAAACGTATTGGAAATTTGAGAATAAAAAACCACACAAAAACAGTGGGTCCACTATTAAGAAGTGTTCGCTAAATAAATTTTTACTACAATTAAATTAATAAGTTGTAATTAAGAAAGATAAGTTTATAAGTTTAATTAAGCATTAAATAAAAATAATCTTCATGGTAACTGGTAATTTAAAAAAATGTAAATTACTTATGAAAGTGTTCACAGAGGAGATCTATTTAGAAAAGAAAAGACAACAACAACAACAAAAAGAGCACTTAAAAATGAACTTTTAATGAGTTTCGCGCCTTTTTTAAAATGAACTTGAGTTGAGCGCGCTCATTTTTTTCAGACATGAGTTTGAGCACGAACTAACTCGTTTTTTTTGCACGATGAACTTGAGTTTGAACTAGCTCGTTTTTTTTCGTGAACTTGCACAACACTGCTCAAAATTAAGAAAATTGTTAACTAAAATTAACAATATAAGGTATATTAAAATTTCTCCGAAATTATTTAAAATTGTTGGAGCAAGCTAATTTTATATTAAATCTTATAAAAATTATTGCAAAGACACCTTATAGACAAAAAATTCCCAAGATTAAAAAGGATATCTTAAGAACATAACAAAATAATATTAATGAATAATGACAGAAGCTTACCGTTAGTGTTAGCGACGAATTAATTATAATTATTTTCTTCGTTTACGGTTATTTTTTCTAGCACCG
Source organism: Salticus scenicus (assembly GCA_963930645.1). NCBI lineage: Eukaryota > Metazoa > Arthropoda > Arachnida > Araneae > Salticidae > Salticus > Salticus scenicus. The sequence continues at coordinate 337,125,535 of OZ005652.1, read as the reverse complement.
AAGGTGCTAGAATCAGCGGGGAAGGGAAATGAAATATACGCAGTAGTAAAAGTTGAAATAAGGCTCAGAAGCTGTTTATACACAAAAAATATTTAACAAAAGTTATAAAAATATTCATAAATTCAAAATTCCCAGTTTTTGGGAATTTCCAAAATTTCTAATTTTGTCTTAAATTCCCAGGGGGAAAAAAACGTTTTTTTTTTTTCCCGGGAAAAAACCCGGTGTTTTGAAAGTCTTGCATCTCTACTTATGAATAAGTGAAACTTTCCTAAGTGACCCATTGTGCCCTAAAAAAATTATCCTTGAGAGAGATTTCTAAGAAAAAAATAATTGTTCAATTTACATTACTTATCCATATAGCTTTCGATAAATCAATAATATTAGTTTATTTAAATTCTGATTTTGTTTTTTATATTTTATTTTTACATACTGAAACAAATTTTTCAGCTTAGCATTTTTTCTGAGTAGAAAAATTTTTCTAATAATCCATACATTACCACTTAAAATTTCTGAAAGAAAATACAATTTAAATTTTATTCTTAGTCATGTTTAACATTTTTATTTTGTCATAAAGAAAAGTGAAATTTTAAAATTACTGGTTCTGCAGACCTACCAAAGGCAGTGAGAACCTAGAGCATGATTTTCCCTCTATATTAATAATTTAAATGAATGTGTGCAGTGCAAGGGTTTGAACTGCCGAAGATAGTGGTTACCCGGTGCGAGTTTTTTCTTAAAAGGGATCAGCTTTTTCAGACTTAAAAAATTGTGAATTATAAAAAAAAAAAAATCTGTGATTTGCAATTTTGATATTAGGTAATTCATTAATTAGAGTGACTCATTTTAAAAAAAGTAACCTTCTAGTTGGCAAAGCTCACTAGCAGGTGAATAATAAAATGTTACAAATGTGACATTTGTAACATTTTATTAAATGTCTCAATTACGCAGTTTCAACATTCTATGAGACATCCTTATGGTTAGCCTTTTGTAAATTACACAAGATGCAACATATATTTCACAAATAAGGATCATAATATTTCCCTTACATAAGGAATAGCAGCAATTTTCTTGAAAAAAAAAAAAAAAGGGAATTGAAATCTGCCAAATTCGTAAAAAAAAAAAAAAAAAAAAATGCTGAAAATACAAAGAAAAACTTAAAATGTCATTTTTCCCCCAGACTTATTTTCAGAGGGCCACAGACTCCCCAGCGGGGATAACCACCTAGCTGATGCCTAAGCCGTCTTGCCCCCCCGCCCTCCCCTCGTCCTAGTCTTGATTTATAATGGGTAAACTAAATTAAAAGTTTAATATTTCTCTATTTTTTTTTAATTCTGAAAATGAAAAGAAATCTGTTGATACTGGTTTATTAACATCAAATATCTTTAAAAACTGTATCTCACTATCAAGGTCTTTTTCTTTTCTTTGTTTCTGAAGACAGAAAAAAATTTAAATATAATTGTTGAAACTGCAGTTCTTGAAAAAATAAAATAAAATAAATACATAAGTAAAATAAATACATGTTGATGCAATTTGTGGCATTTTAAGCATCGTTGATTTAAATTCGCTAATTACTGATGTGAGGATGCAACACTGTAGAAAGTTTTCTCGCTGCCCAGAAAAAAATATTTCTAGCATCTAGCAACATCATTATTATTTTTTTTTCTCTCAAATACCTACATTATTTTTTTTTTACAATTTAGATACTATTGAATTTAATGTAATTATGTTAAAATATATTTAGTAACATGTGTTAAGTGACATGTTTTTGAAGCTATTTAGTATGTCATATCAGTTGAACTATTTTATCCGCAGCACCAAAATAAAATAAATTAAAAAATTAATTGTTGTTTAAACACTTTCATTGAAGACTATGTGGATATAGCTATGAACGTTTTTCATGTTTTTCAGAGTAAATATGAGTAGAAACATCTCTTTTTCCACCAAATGAATTATGAATAAAAAAGAAGTAAGGAAAGAAAGAAGAAGTAACAAAAATTATAAATATTTAAGCAATTTTTTGAAAATTCGGGACATTTGGGTTGGGGACACATGGTCAAAATTGGGGACAGTCCCCGGAAAATGGAGACATTTGGTCACACCACCATCATGTTGTGACATCTAATTAGTACACTGTAAAAAAATAACTATTACCAGCTGCAAGAAACTCTCTGTGATTGGAGAAAATAATCATTTTCTTCAATCACAGAGAGTTTCTTGCAGCTGGTAATAGTTATTTTTTTACAGTGTAGAGATGGGATAAATAGGTAGGTTTCTGTCGTGGCCGCAATGTAGTACTTTTCAGTAATAGGTTACTTCGTTTCATGCTTCTGTAGTAGTTTGATTTTAAAGAACTACTAATAACTCCATGTTTAAAAGAATCAGAAGGTTTTTATAATTTATGCTAACACAATCACAAAACAGAAAGATTTTTTATCAAATAGAATAACACTTTCGTTTTCACATTTTTTAACCTGTGACTCCTCTCAGTTCAGTTCGTATTTATTCTTGGAAAAGTTGAAAGTGTTTTTTCAGTTCAGTTCAAAACTGTAACTCCTGAGATCACTACACTTCCTTTGGTAATAGGTTTTTGCAACATATTATTTTATAACCTATTACTTTTTAGTTTACATATGGCTAATGTCTTTCAAATCCTTTCTGGATGATATGCAATATATACAGTCGGTAACAAAAGTGTCCGAACACTAGCAAAAATTCCTATGTAAAAAAAATACGCTTAATACAGGTTTGCTAAATAAATCCTAGACGAATCATGTTCTTAGACTGACTAAGAACAGGATTCGACAAGGATTTATTTAACAAAACAGCATTAAGTGTACTTTTTTTATATAGGAATTTTTGCTAGTGTTCGGACACTTTTGTTACCGACTGTACATGTGTCCTACAGTGAATGCGGTTCATGTTTTTAAGACCCAATGCTTTCGAATAGTAATCTTCACTTTATTTAACACTAGAATTTCTTAAAAAAAAAAAAAAAAAAAAAAACACTGATATGAAATAGTGGTAGCGTCAAAATTTTACACAAACATTTGTCCCAATCCAGTAAGCTTAAGGTTCATTAAACCAATTCCTTTAAACACGAAAACAGAATATTTCAAATAATATCAAGAAACACGTACACGAGAGCCGTTTTCTAAAAAAAAAAGAAAAAAAAAGAATTCTCATATTATAACTATAAGTCATATATGTAATTAAGAAACAATTAAATAATAATAGCAAATTTTTAAGAAACATCTTTATGGCATCCCAAATTTTAAACACCGAATGACTGTTTCTTTTGGTTTTCCGAAGAACTTGAACTTTCCAGACTGACAAGAAAATTAGTGTTTTTCACTCATACATAGCGAACAGTCACTTTCAATATGTTTTCTAAAATTATAAACATTTGTTTAAAAATATAGATTTTGCTTACAAAAATTGCATAAAATGATGTATTTTCTCAGACACATAATTTTAACATATGAGCATAATTAACTATTCTTAACACCTTTACTCATTTTAAATCTAAAACAATAGTCTCAAGAAAAAATCAGATTTAAAAAAAAAGTGCAGAAAAGCTAAACAGTAAAAATAAATAAATAAATAAATATTCAATTTTCTTCTCAAATTATTCTTAATTAAACATAAACAATATTCTTGATAAGACCACAATAAATGCTGTATGCTATTACGCTTTTTCAATTCCATCTGCTATAAGCAATTAAAATATAAACAAACACTCCTTCCTTTCAATTATCAAACTCCCGAATCGTTTCCAATAAGGAAAGGGCATGTTTACAAACAAACGCTCCGTGAATCAATCTTTGCCACTGGAGAGTGGCAAAAGATCAACCTCTATTGGTGGAAACACCAGTGTTTTGCCACTTTACCCATAATTTGACTGCGAGTGACGTCACGTGCCCTTTCCTTATACGCAAGCGAATCCAAACCTAGCAAGTGTAATCCCATTCCTCACCTTCATGACGAGATAGTAATCAACATCTAATAATCACATCATCCCTTACCTATCTCAGGCTATCTGCATAAATTAACACTATTTCGTTAAACCGTGGTATCAAAGTATCTCTATACCCAAACGATTTTATTATCCCATGAAAAATAATCAACACCAAATAAAATCATTTCTAAGTTAATATCAGCACGATGTTATTCCTAAACGTTTAAATTATCTTGCTTATTAAAATTATTTTGATTAGTATGTTTCACAAGAAATATTCCGTAATAAGGCAGTTGCAAACAGCTGATAACAGCATGGCAACATGGACAGCGTGCTCTCCATCACTGGTTGCCATGCTCGGTTGCCATGGTGCTGTGAGCTGTTTTCAACTGCCATTTGCTTACTGTTCTAAATATGGCGTCTATTTATTTTCACGTGGAGTTCATAGCCCTCCATCTACGTCACTATGACGTCATATGAAATTGCTCTATACATTCTAGAAAATATTCGAGAGCTCAGCTGTGTTATTTTTTAACGATAATTTTATGAACCATGGGAAAGAGATTACTGACTGAGAATATCATTGAGTAACAGAGCTGTATTAAACTCGTTACTGAAATACGCGAATTCTTTCAGACTTGAAGCAACGAAACGGTATTCTGGAATTTGTCTCGTTTCTCGTTACTTGCGTATTCTATTCTATTACTGTATCTTGCGTCGCATGAATCTATCGTTCAGCTCCAGATGCCGCAGAGCAAAGTTAGAACATTTGTGCGGGAAGTCTGATACGAGTCTTTTCGTTACCCGTTTATGTATGATGCTGTAAGCGGGCTTCACACTGGCCGTACCGCACCGCTCAGCGAAACTAGCGCATGCGCAATGAGGAATTTTGTCAACGCAACGGATGAACGCAAAGCTCTCTTGCGGAAAACGTTGACTTCTGTCTGTACTAGAAATGAACGTTCTCGCCGCCGTCGACCGCAAGCAGTGAACCAATCAGATTGTTGAATGAGAAACTCACTTCCTTCATGCTTGCCTCGCGTGTAACTTTGGATTGTTTATGTTTGCTTCAGCATTTGATATGATGTTTTGAATTTTGAATAAGAAAATACATGATTTCTATTACTGAAATATCTCAAGATACAAACATTTGTTTGATTTGAGTCAGCTAAAAGATTACATAGAGAGGAAAAATAGTACATGAAAGGTAAATATAAATTTCTTTCTTCAAAATGACTAGTAAGTGCCATGTTCGATCCAATATCGCGATCCTCAGCTTAGTTGTTTAAAAATAATTAGCTTGGGGGGAAGGGGAAGTAAATGAATTTAGAAAGTAATATATTATTATTATTATACTTATTTTGTTAGGAATTTTGTTTCTTCATCCCAGTAAATAAATTGCATTTCATATATTTTACACATTTCTAAAATTTCATTTTATGGATTTAAAGCTCTTACATTCTAAAGAAGTAATCAAAAAACAAAAACAAATATGGAAGCATTTATAAATTGAAAAATGTAAAAGAAATAGCTGAAATTTACATTAAATAAAATTTGGAAAAGTAAGAAAGAAATTAAAGTATGACTATTTCGAGAAATATTATGTATATATCGATGTCTATTATAATTCAAATTCTTTAATTTTCTATTTCCAAATTCGCTTTGAATGAATGTATGTAATGTTGCTCGCTGAATTCTAAAGAAAATCAAAACTCAAAACAGATGTTTTTTAAAAGGCTGGCTATTGCCTGTTACTGCCCTGCAACGTGATTGGTTCATTTCTTTGTACTCTCCCTGCCCTCGGGATTCTTCTGACGCCAGTAACTAAGGTGACCATATTTTCAAACACTGATTTGAGGACAAATTACCGTTTGTCCCCAAATCGAAGTAAATTTCGAGGACATTGAAAACTCTATTTGGGGACTTTTTCGAGGACACGATAGACCAATATCTATATGCATTATTAATAAAAAGAACTCTGATTTATACATTACAAAATGCTTTGAATCACTTTTTTCTATGAAAAATTGCTGAGCCTAAGGTAAGTTTATGCAAATTAAACCATCCCAGCATTATTAAAATAATCAAGTCTATAGAGCCCATTTACACTTTATTATGATGATAGGAGAAAACACAAAATAGCACCATTTCATTTTAATCTTCAGAATCCCCACTCCCTGAAATGCAGAAATTATTCCCGGTTATATAACTACAAGAAATAATTTCATTAAGCAAATTTTATTTTTGACTTAACATAAATCGGGCAAGATAGAATTTATATACTGATTAGTAGTGCATGATTCTTTCTCTGCTCATGAAGTATGAGGGTCTTTATTTCAAAGTTCCGTTGATTTTCAAGATAATCCAATTATTAGACTGCGATTTTGATTGGATTGGAATAGCTGAGTTTTACGTCTCATTAGTGCTGTACAATGGGCAATTGGCGACAGTCTAGCACTTACCCCCAGAGGTATTCCGGAGACATGCCATCACAATTTTGATCCTCCACGGAATGGACTGTGATTTTGAAAGAAATACACGCAAATATTTAAATTTGGGGACATTTAGCGTCCCCGAGTAGTCAAAGAATTTTTCGGGACAAAAAATAGAAAAGGCCAAAATTCGAGGACAGTCCTCGAATTTCGAGGACGTATGGTTACCTTACAGTAAACTCCTGCGGAATGTCACGGAGTTCACTGACGGAATCTCTACGGACAGCGGAACGGAACGTCCAGTGTGAAGGCACCTGTATGTAACATGTGGGGTGCGGGGATTGTTAGATGCGAAAAGATTGTTGTTTTACTCGTTACTCGGTGCTTTTTTCCTACCGTATGACGCGATATGGACTATCAGTTTTCGTATGATTTGGATTTCGGTAGTAGCCGGCGTTCACAATATGGATTTTGTGTTTTGTAAATAAAATAAAATAAAAAAGTAATTATATAAAAGAAATAATTCAAGCTTTTTACTTTAATGGTGTATTATATCAGTTTTATCGACAGAAATTTCTTGTCTACTTCGCGTGCAGAGATAACGTTGAAAATATTATTTTTTTAATAGAATATTTTTAGTAATACAGTCGGTAACAAAAGTGTCCGAACACTAGCAAAAATTCCTATATAAAAATAGTACACTTAATTCTGTTTTGTTAAATAAATCCTTGTCGAATCCTGTTCTTAGTCAGTCTAAGAACATGATTCGTCTAGGATTTATTTAGCAAAACTGTATTAAGCGTATTTTTTTACATAGGAATTTTTGCTAGTGTTCGGACACTTTTGTTACCGACTGTGCATTACAGTGCTAATAGGCTACAATGCAATAATAATATTACTTATTATATTACGTGAAATAACGCCCATCTCTACTAATAAGCTCGTGAGGACATGATGTAAGTTTTATTTGGCAGTTTAGATAATCATCGACACTCTAATGACATAGCTTATTTTAATAACTTTATATTGCACAAATGAAATTGAAATATGTTATTCTTATTTAAAACTAGTATGTTGTGGCCACCACAAGACTTTCTTCTATATTTTCCTATACAAATTCACTCAGTAACAGTATTAAAAAAAAAAAAAAAATTACGATTTTTTTTTCAAAGTTTTTTTTTTTTTTTGTTAAAAGTAAAAAAAAAATCGGTAACTTTGTTTTAAATTATCACATATTTATAGTTAAACCATTCGTTCTATAGGTATTGACGAGACCTTTCGAAATATACCCATCTTGAAAATTTACCCCCCCCCCCGGGGGTACTTCCCCTCAAAGGGGAAGTGATGCCCCCACATGCACATTTTTTTCCTAATTAACTACTACTATTATCAATAATTCACATTAATTTTACAATCACAGGTTAAGAATAACTCTCATTATGTGCATTTATACGAAATTTTGTCCTATACTGATATGTTAAAAATTTAGAAAAAATACGATCACAGCGCCACCTGTTGAGCAATTGATCCCCAAATCTAATCAGCACCAGTTTATGTCAGGGGCCAACTAAATACCAAATATGGTTAAATTTCATTAAAAAAAATTATAATAAAAGAATAAAATTACGATTTTTTTCTAAGTTTTTTTCATTAAAAGTATCAAAAGTCGATAACTTTAAATTATCACATATTTAGAGTTCAAACATTCGTTTTAAAGGTATTAACGAGACCTTTCGAAAGATATCCATCTTGAAAATTTACTCCCCTCGAGGGGGGACGTCCCCCCAGGGGGTGTGGCGAGGCTCCTACACATACAAAAAAATTTTCCCAGTTGATTATCTCTATTATAAATAACTCTTGTAAATTTGACAATTATTTCTAAAAAATAAGTCTCTTTAACGACATTTATACAAAATTTTGTCTATATCACCATGTTAAAAATTTAGAAAAAGCGGGATGGCAACGTAACCTGTAAAACAATTTTTACCAAAAGTTGATAGGTACTAATTTTGTCAAAGTGCAAGTACATACCAATTTCTATGAAATTCTGTGCAGTAGTTCCTGAGATACAGTTGCCACAAAATTTTGTCACACACACACACACACAGACAGACATTTTCTAAAAAGGGTCAAATCGTGTTCTACAGCTCTTAAAACGTGTAAATCCATCAAAAACCCGAGATCGAAAATTTTTACGAATCCAATACTTTCTTCTATTGAACATAGAAGAAAGTAAAAATAAAAAATCTGGTAATTAGAAGGCCATTCACGTTTGTAATGATCGATAGATGGCGCTTTTTCAGCTTTTGTTAGTAAATATAATAGCAACGTGTATTTATTACTGTTCTATTTGTGTTACTACTTAATATTCGTGCTGTAATTTCTCCCCCATTACATCATGGAAAATTGATTGCTTTTGGAAAAAATATTTCAGTTTATTCAAAGTTCGATCGGGAGTAGATTTTTAACTGAAGCTGAACAAATATTAGTTTCAAATCATCTGATTAATTCTTTACTTCCATTAGCCGAAGCAACTGAAATTTTAAATTTGTTATTTGGAAATAAATGGAAGCTTAATTCTGAATTTCTTGATCTTTTGGAGTTACACTGTAGCACAGAACAGTATGTGTTATCTTTTTTACCGGATTTATTCATTTTTATTAAATAAATATATGTGAAACTAAACATCGGCAAGCAATGGCGTCTCGCCGAAAGCTATTCATGTTAATTGTAATTTCACCTTAGCCCACCAGACGGCGAGCATTTCATTACAATCGCGGATAGTGTCTCGACGAAACTGAAAGCTATTCATGTTAATTGTAATTTCACCTTAGCGCACCAGAGGGCGAGCATTTCATTACAATCGCGGATAGCGTCTCGACGAAAGCTGAAACCTATTCATGTTATTTAGAGTCCTTTGCGGGTCAAGTTTTACCCGACCCGAACCCGACAGATGAATTTTAAATCAAGCCGAAACCCGACAAAAAAAATTTCATCAACCCCAAACCCGATTCGAACCCGACAAAAAAATTTTCATCAACCCGAAAACCGTCCCGAACCCGCAACAGAGAACTTTTTGCGACCCGAAACCCGACTTATCTAACCCGAACCGAAACCCGAAAAATAAATCAACATTACTTATTCATCTAAAAAATCAAGCAAAACAAGGTAAAATGATATAACATGATATAAAATAAAGTAAATTTTCATTGTCACACTCACACAGTTGGTAAATTATATTAAAAAAAAAAACTAGTATGTTGTGGCCACCACAAGACATTCTTCTATATTTTCCTATCAAATTCACTAAGTGCGAATAATTTATTAAAACTATTATTAAAAAGTTTAACGTGATGAATGCAAATAATTTTCATCTTAGGGAAATCTAACACTAAATATCCAAAGAGAGACAGTTTTATCGTCGATAAATAACTTCTTAAACAATGCGTTTTTATAATGGTTATCTCACATATCATGGCATAGAAGATGAGATATAGCCATTCTCTTATCAATGAAATTTGCAGTATAGCAGCGCCATCTATTGACCGACAAGCGTTCAAACTGAGTCAGCATAATGTCTCATAATCACCTTCTTACATATTAAGTTTTGTTTGATGATACACAATAGAACCTTAGATATAGCTTTCCTTGTAATTGTGGAAATCACTGTGTAGCAGCGTCACCTCTTGAGCGGTTTACACCAAATGTTGACAGGCGCTAATACAGGGCACTTACATATAAATTTATATGAAATTCTGTGCAGTAGTTCTTGAGATATAACCTTTCCTTAAATTGCAGAAATCACTGTGTAGCAGCGCCACCTGTTGGCTAATAGGCATTCAATTTGAATCAGCGTAATATCTCATATTGGTCAACTCACATATCAGGTTTTGTTGTATTATACCCAATGAAACTTGACACATAGTCTAAACATCTCAAAACTTGTAAATCCGTCGAAAACCGGAAGTCGAAAATTTTTACGAATCCAATACTTTCTTCGATTGAATATAGAAGAAAGTAAAAAAAAAAAAAATTAATTAATTAATTAAAAATTAAAACAAAATAAAATGTAATTACTGATTGTATTGAGTTTAAAAAAAAAAAAAAAAGTTTAATAATAATGTTTGAACATTTATGTGAGTGTTGAACTTCAAGAATGCAAAAATATGCTTCATTTTCAGCGTTAGTAGTTCGTTGTTTAATGCTTATATTCTGAAATATATATATATATATATATATACATATATCCTTATTTATTGCTTTTGTTCGACGTGAATGTTTATAATAATTTGGGTAGAAGGAATATATGATTTGCAATTGAACATCTGCTTTCCCACAATCACTTTTAATTCACACGATCAGCAAATTATCTTCTTACAGTTGCAATTTTCGTGCGTTGTTTATTTGTTCTAGAGAAGACGTTAAAGAATATTATTATTATACCTTGATGGAATCCGTTTCCTAAATGTGTTTACTTTACATTACTTTCTTCTGTATTCAGTTGCAGAAAGTATTGGAATAGTAAAAAATTTCCGCTTCCGTTTTTTGATGGATTTACACGTTTTGAGGGTTCCAGAACACAATTTGACTAGGTATTCTTAGAAAATATGTATCTGTCTGTCTATGTGTCTGCGTGAAAAAAAAAAGTTGTGCGGCGACTGTATCTCGGGAACTACTGCAGTTAGCTGGATATAAATTTATATGCAGATGTACCTTGACCTAAATTAGTACCTATCAACTTTTGGTGTCAATTTCTTAACAAGTGGCGCTGCTGGACCATGATTTTCACAATTTCAGAAAAGGCTATATCTCAGGAACTATTACATGATTTTGTATATAAATTTATATGCAGATACACTTTGACATAAGTTAATGTCCACCAACTTTTGTGTCAATTGCTCAACAGGTGGTGCTGTTATACGTCGACTTTCGCATTTTCAGGGAAGGTTATATCCAGTGGCGGCTGGTGAATGACGTATTGAGTGGGCTGCAAGCTACTCACTAAAAACACTTTATTAGTATGGAAAGCTTTTTCTTCTGATTGGCTATTGAAGTGTCGATGTATTACGTTGATTCTCAAAATAAAAGAGTCAGCCAATAAGACGAATAAAGATTCCATTCCATGTACTTTTTCTAGACGCTTCGATGCAGCACCCCCAAAACGTCATTCACGAGCCGCCACTGGTTATATCACAGTTCTGTTGTGTATAATCAAACAAAACTTGACATGAATCAGTGTAGCCATTATATGACATTACGCTGATTCAATTTGGATGCATATCAGCCAATAAGTGGTGCTGCTATAGTGCAATTTTCCCTGAGAACGGCATGTGGCTACATCTCAACTTCTGTGGCATATAACAGTACGAAACGGTAACCATTATGAAGACGTTTTTTGTAAGACTTTATTTATAGAGAATTAAACTGTCTTTCTTTTCTTATATTTAGTGTTAGTTTTTTCTAAATGAAAATCATTCATTATGGTACATAATTTTAATAAATAATAGTTTAAGAAAATATTTTTAGTGAGCGAATTCCTATAGGAAAATATAGAAGAAAGTTTGAGGTGGTCACAGCATACTAGCATTAAATGAAATCACAACAAGTATTTATTCTATATTTGTTGTATAAACAAGTATAAATGGAGGAAAATTCAAAGTTCCGTTTACATAAAAGCGAGGATTGAATTTCATTAAAAGTAAAGGTATCTAAAAAATAAAATAAAAATAAATCTAGTATGTTGTGCCCACCACAAGACTTTCTTCTATATTTTCTAATAGAAATTTGCTCAGTACAGATAATTTACTAAAGCTATTATTTATTAAAATTACCTACCATAATGAATGCAGACGATTTTCATCTTAGAGAAAAATTACATTGTACGAAGAAAGGCAGTTTTATTCTCTATAAATAGTATATTAAAAAATGCGTTTTCATAATGGTTATTTCACTTATCAAATTTTGTACAGTTATACACCATAGAAGTTGAGATATAGCTTTTCCGTTCTCGGGAAAATTAGCGCCACCTATTGGCTGATATGCATCCAAATTGAATCAGCATAATGTCTGATAATGGTCTTTTCCGATATCATTTTTTTTAATTATACACAATAGAACCTGAGATATCTCTTTCTTTTAAAATATGGAAATCGTTGTATAACACCGCTACGTATTGAATTATTGGTAACAAAAGTGGAAAGACAATAATTTATATCATGGTACATCCACATATAAATTTATGTGCAATTTTGTGTAGTAGTTCTTGAAATATAGCCTTTCCTTGAACTGGGGAAATCACTGTATAGCAGCGCCATTGTTTGAGAAATTGACATAAAAAGTTGATAGGGACTAGGTTATGTCAAGGTGCATCTACATATAAATTTATATGCAATTCTCTGCAGAAGTTCCTGAGATATAGCATTCCCTTAAATTGTGGAAATCACTGTATAGCAGCGCTATCTGTTGAGCGATGCGCACCAAAAGTTGATAGGCACTTATTTATTTCAAGGTGCATTTATTTATAAATTTACATGCAATTATGGGCAGTAGTTCCAGAGATTAAAAAAAAAATCTTGTAAACTGCGAAATCTTTTCAATTTCCAGAATGTAAATGCGAGGTTATACTGTATTTGTATTTATTTAATTTATATATTAAAGACAGTTGAGAAAGATTTATAATACTTTTCTAATTTTCATACAATTTCTACAACAGATACATATTAATTCCGTTGAAGAAAAGAAAACAGATTCAGATACAAATACGGATCTATTTTTCTGGCGGATATCCGCGGATACGAATAAGGAGCTCCGGTACATGTCTGCCCACCAGCGGCCGAGCGGTTCTGCGCTCGAAGCTGGTAGATGGGAGGTGTTGGGTTCGATCCCAGGTCGCGCTCATCGACCTAGTCGTTCGGAACTTTCCGTGGTTTCCTCCGAAACACGCGTAAATACAGGCTAGGACCCATTAGAAAGACTCAATCGGAGGGCATTCCCCCTATAGGCCTAGGACACATTTGGAGTCAATTGGCCTTATATCCTCCAACCAACCAACTAACCGATACGTGTCTAGTATGTGCAGAATGCTTAAATTAAGTTACATAGTTGTAAACATGCCTATAAATTTATGTTTATAATTGTAAAAAATATTTTGAAAGGTGTTCTCAAGTCGACCCGACTTGTTGAAAACCAAACCCGACCCGCAAGAAAAAAAATTCAGTCAACCCGACCCGCAAGTGAAACAATTCTGTCAACCCGGGTCGGGTTCGGGTATAATCGCGTTTTACTCGGCCCGATGCATAGTCTTAAATTTGTTAATTGTAATTTCACATTAGCGCACCAGAGGGCGAGCCTTTCATTACAATTGCAGATTATATTGTTCATTTGCTGCTGAAGCGTGTGGGATATGTAAATTTGCATATAAATATACACTTCCAAGGACAGGCGCATAGCAAAGCTGCTTTCTAAAAGTAACTTTGGCGCATAGTTTAGGAACATTTTTTTTTTTGTGGGTGCTCATGACGTCAACTCAAGACGCTGTGAATAAAAAAGAAAAGAAGTAAAACTCTAACCGTAATATGTTTTTGCTTTTATCTGTTTTTATTTACATTCGCTGAAAAGGTACGGGAAATTCATTTCTTGTTTTATTTTGCCCTTGTTGTGATGGAGAGATCCCGTAGGCAAGTCAAGAAAAATTTAGATTTGCAACATATTTTGATAAAAGAACGAGAACGAAATCAGATTCGTCAGGTATACTTTATTATATTCTTAGCATTTCTATATTTATATTATTTTATGGAGTTTTTAATAACTTTTATAATTATTTCATTTAATATTTTATGAATTATATAATACTTACTTTCAGTATAAAAAATGTTGTGACTGTTATAAGCTATTTATTCAATCTTGTTGATAAATCTACAGTTTATTTAATTATACTCGTTTTGAGTATGTTGTTATTATTATTATTATTATTATTATTTCATTAAGTAAAGAAATCGGAACATTTCGGGCAGAAGAAAAGCATTTATTAAAGAAAACCCATTTATTGATTATTTATTATCAATAGAAAATTTGGAGTTACTCATTCTTCTACTCATTTAAAAAAGAAAAAGAAAATCTGCAGTATCGAGTGCATTCACATTTAAAAGGTATTTTTTGTACCTGCATGATCTTTGGAGAAACTCTTGATCAGTGTAATGTTTTACTGTTTTATTAATAAACAAACAAATTATCAAGGTTAGATATTTTTTTTTTTTTTTTAAATAAATGCTGGATTTCTGTTTTAGGATCAGTATTGATGCTCTTAAATGTGTGTAGTTGAATAGTTTACCTGTATTTTATGTAATATTATATTCTGTTTAGGTACGGAAAATTTTAAAGAAATCTTATTTTGAAAGAACTGAAGAAGAAAATAAAATAATAGAAAGTGTCCCAGAAATTGTTCAACATATTGAAAGTTCTATTGAAAAGCACAAGAATCGACAAGAAAGAGCAAAAGAGGTATTATATTTAAAATATTCCATTAATCTTTATTATTATAGGTAATATAGGGATACTACTCAAATTTGGGAGCGGAGGGGGGGGGAATTCCCTGTGTTTCGCTGAAGTACAAAAATGTCGACAGTTTTCATAACAATATCCTTACAGATTGAATATTCATTAAATGAAGTGCATTTGTTGACTAGAACCTACTCATGTTCATGTCTTGAAAAATTATTTTCTACACGCAAAAATGTTGACAGCTTTCTTAACAATATCATTGCAGGCTCTATCTATAGGCTGAATATTCATTAAATAAAATGCATTCATTGACTAGAACCTGCTTATGTTTACAAGAGTAAGTTTACTACGTGCAAAAATGTTGACAACTTAAACCATATCATTATGTGCTCTTATCATTAGCTTGTTTCGGAATCTCTGTGATGGTAGGTCATATATAATGGTCAAAACCTTTGTATTTTTTTCATTATAAATACAATTTTCGTAAATATCTCCAAAATAAAAAGTCGCAAGAAAGACCAAAAAGGGACTAGATGTTATAACAATAACAAACCTATATACCAATTTACAATGTTCTACGTTCAATCGTTTTTGAGTTATGCAATATACGTACATATACATACCCACCCACACACATACATGCATACAGACGTCACAAAAAATCGTGTGAAGTATAGAAGTCTCGAAAACGAGAGCTTGTATTAAGATCAAAGTTGTAGGTGTGCAACTAGAATTTAAGTATGACCCAGAGAGAGGAAATGTTTCTGTGGGTCAAGTGAGATTACTTCTAAAACAAAGCATGCATATTTTAATTCATAAAACAAATATTTTCATACAATAAAGTTGAAATATTTTTTATTCCATACGCTTTGCAATTACTAGAGATTGGGGCTTCACCTCACTTTAATTCTTGCAGAAGTTTTAATTTTTTGAAGAATTAATTTTGTATCTTGTTATAGTTAAGAAAACAGTTATTTTCCTGATGATAATTTTTAGATGTTCAATTCTGGGAAATTTTGATTGTGAGCCTATGAGCAAAAGTTAGCAAATAGAGATTACTACTTTGTATGTTTTTCCAGTAAAATTTATGCTTTTTATATATTAAATATTATTTTGAAATAACTATCACAATATAGGACTAGCATACTTGCCAACTTTTCCGGTTTTCCCGGAAGACTTTCGGTCTTCCGGATAGACGATGAAATCTTCAGTTTTTAAAAGAGTCGCGGATATCGTTCGTTTTAAAAAAAGAAACCCTATAGAGCAATCGGTGATCACGAAAGCTCCCAATTCCCAATCTTTCTACATCCATAACATAAATGTCAGTATTCATTTCAAACTTGCTTTATGAGATTCTAGAACCTGTAAGGAAATAGAATTGTTAAATATTTCTAGCTTATATAAATATTTTTTGCCCCTTCCTCCCCCCCCCCCTTTATCTCCAACTAGTGATCGTCAATCAAATGTTCTGCAGAAGTCTTTTGTTTTCTAATCTTTATCCATCTGCAATATAAATGATAGTATTCATTTTAAACTTGCTTCATAGATTCTAGATGAAGAGTTGAAAGAATTTGATGTTTCTTATTGTATGATTATTTTTGTATTTACCCCCCCCCCCCTTTCTCCTTCTCTGGATAGTGATCAATTCTAGAAATAATAAAGCAATAGAAGTGCTCAATATTGCTGACATGTGTAATTATTTTTAGTCCTTATTGCTGAATTTAATGAATCTGTTTATTTTTACTCAATTAAATTAAATATTTGTTTATCATGTTTATACCAATTGCGTAAATATGGGGGAAAAAATGAATGGATTTTTCAGGTAGAATTTTTTCCAAAATAATTTAAGAAAATTAATACTCTGTTGGTTTTATGCACATTTGAAACTGATAATTAACTATTGCTACTTTAAAAAAAAATATATATATATACGTATGATAATTGCACATACACAAAAAATATATTCTATATTTGTTTAAAAAATTTTGTTTTTCCTTTGGTGTGGAATTTTAATGAGGTTTTATGTGGATATAAAAGTTATTGCAGTTGTATTAAAGATTTTTTTTTTTTTATGTTAATGAAAAAAAAAAATCTTGAAAATGATTAATTCAGTTAAAAACTACATATATAAATGCTTATGTCATCAATTTATTGAAAGTGTCTAATGCTCAACTAATCAATCAACTAATCATGTTAGCAAAAAAATTTCAGCTAATTTCTAATTTTAGCAATTACATGCCTAATTTGGGAAGGGAAAACAGCTGCTTAGTGACTGCATTTCTTTCTACACTGTCAGATATCAATTCTCTTTCTTATTTTATTTATTTTTTATTTTATACTTTAACTTCACTAAGTTTTTTAGTCTATTGTTAAATAAATTTCTTACGGATTCTGTTTTGTAGTTATTTATATGTTGAAGAGGTATAATTTATTTGAAACTTTTATGTATTTAGTATAATTAATCTATAGTAAAACATTTTTATGTATTGCTTCGAAATATTAAAAGTTTAAAACTGTATTGCTTAACACATTTTTTTTTTTTTTTTTTTAACCCATTTTCAGCCAAGCATTGAAATTTTATAAAATGTGGTATTATTTTCACTGAAATATGCTTAAATTACATTCATTAAGACACAAAAAAAGTTTTGTGCGTGGAAAATGATATTTTAGTTCAGAAATAAAATGGTGCAAATTTAAATTAAAAATAAATTTGTATGAAAATTGCTAAAATTTTTATGACATTGTTTTATTTTTATTCTATTTACAGAACTTGCAACATTAATCCATTATAAAAACATATGCTTAATTTCAATTGGTATAATTATACATTTTCAAAAAGTCGAATTTGTCAATAATCATTTCAAGTTAGAACACTTGCGTATTTTGAAACTTTCTCAAGAGAAAGTGTTTACCCCAATTGAATTACGAATATTTTATAGACGTCTTAAGAACCCTTAAAAATATGTGAAAAATATACATCACAGTGTTAATAAAAAAATATTTATTGAAAGGGGGCGTTTATGCACCTTTGTCTGAAAATGGGTTAAGAAGAAAGAAGAAAAATCTTCCCTTTTTTTATTAAAATTGGTTGGCAAGTCTGGACTAGTGTGCTATGGCCATTGTAAAACTTTTTTATATATCATTCTACATAATAGCCCCAGCCAGTGGTGTTTCTTGACACAAATTATGGGAGGATAAACCAGTCATGTCCAAGTCACATGATTCCTAGACTGGAATAAAAAATTGGCTTTTCTTTCTGCTTTCTCTTAAAATAGAGAGAAAATATTGCTTTTTAGTCAAATTTTCAAAGTTTGTTTTTTGCAATATTTGTATGTTTTGAGGTTCTGTTAATCTGAAAATCAAGTTTATAGTGATAGGTCTGTGAGTCTGTTGAGCTTAATTGAAGAACAAATATTAGCTAGCAGGAAGCCCAAATTCAGTATTTTACATCTGCATTATATGGGTATGTTACTTGAAATATTTTTACTTTCTTCTATATTCAACAGAAGAAAGTATTTGATTCATAAAAATTTTCGACTTCCAGTTTTAGACGGATTTACACGTTTGAGAGGTCTAGAATACGATTTTAACATTTTTAGAAAATGTTTGTCCGCATGTATGTTTGTATGTGTGTGTCAAAAAAATTTTGGGGCAACTGTATCTCCGAAACTATTGCTTAGAATTGTATATAAATTTACGTGTGGATGCACCTTGATCTAAATTAGTGCCTATCAACTTTTGGTGTCAACCGCTCAACAGGTGGCATGGTGCTGCTGTACAGCAATTTCCAGAATTTAAGGGGAGGCTATATCTCAGGTTCTATTATGTATAATCAAATATTGATTTGTAAGAATGTCATTATGAGATATGCTGATTCAGTTTGAATGCTTATCGGCCAACAGGTGGTGCTGTTATGCAGCGATTTCTGCAATTTAAGGGAAAGCTATATTTCAGGAACCACTGCACATAATTGCGTATAAATTTATATATAGATGCACCTTGACATAAATTAGTACTTATCAACTTTTGGTGTCAACCGCTCAACAAGTGGCGCTGCTACACAGTGATTTCTACAATTTAAGGAAAGGCTATATCTCAGGTTCTATTGTGTATAATCAAACAAAACTTGATATGTGAGAAGACCATTATGCTGATTCAAGTTGGATGCTTATAGGCCAATAAATGGCGCTGTTATATTGAAAAATTCCTCGATAGCGGGAAGGCTATATTTCAACTTGCATGCCATATAACTGTACGAAACTTGATATGCGAGATAACCATTATGAAAACTCATTTTCTAAGATGTTATTTATAGACAATAAAACTGTCTTTCTGTGGATATAATGTTAGTTTTCTCTAAGATGAAAATCATTTGCATTCATCATGTTAGATAATTTTAATGAATAATTGTTTTAATAAATTATTTGCCCTTTGTGAATTTGTATAGGAAAATATAGAAGAAAGTCTTGTGGTGGCCACAACATACTAGTTGTTATTATCAAATAAAAGGTTCATGTTCAGGGACATCCAAGGGAATTCAAATGCATTATGTCCGTGACATAAATTTCTGGTAGGTACAGTTTAATCTAGGTTGAGTTTATTCTTCGAACCTAGAAAAACAAAATAAGTGAAAAGGCATAATTTTAGTGACCCTAGTGAAGTAAATATAAATATATAAATGCTCATTCTTCTAAATATTTGATTTTCACTAGTGAAAACATTCTTCCTTTCTAATAATTGTAGTGATAGCTTATGTAGGTTTTCCTTCTTTTAACAAATTAACAAAATTTTAAGAACTATAATGAGAATGATAATATCTACATTTTTCTTTTTACCCTTTTAGATATATGATGATCCTGAAATTTTGTCGCAGAAATGTGAAGAGCTTGCTAAAGCCTTGAAAGAATCTGCATTTACGGTTGTTTATACTGGTGCTGGAATAAGTACAGTATGTTTATATTAAAAATATAATCTATATATGTATATATATAAAAGAGTAAACTCACTGATTCACTGACTCAACACAGTCATGGCAATTCTATGGGAGATAGATCACAAATTTTTGTGAGCAGGTTGGCTTTAAGACAATGACACCCACTAGGACAGGATTTTGCAAAACCCCACATTCTCCCCCTGGGGGGACAGAAGGCAAAAACATCTTTAATAAATTGGCTCCAAATTATTTCACGGTGAAGAAATTGCAGATAGGAAGCAGGGCTTGAAAATTATATTGCTGAACATGCTCGGGGCATGTACTTTTTTCTCCTTACATGCCCAGCTGGGCATGCAAATATTTAATCAAAAGTAATTTTAAGATATAGCATATCTTTTCTAAACTTTTACATAAATTAAATTGAAATAAAAAATGTCAGTATAAGTATAATGTTGTTAAATTCTTTTCACTGAATATGTGAAAGTTTTTATTAATATGCATTTGATTAAAATATTTAGGCGTGTAAAAATTTAATTCGGGCATGTATTCTCTAGACTAACATGCCCAGTTAGATCTGTAAAAAAATTGAGATTTTTCAAGCCCTGATGGGAAGATTAGACTTGAGTACAAAAAAAAATCATTTTCTGTGCTTTTGGATTTTTGAACTTTTAAGGGGATGGGGGAAAAACAATTTTCGGAAGCAAATTTAGTAAAATACGGATTTTCAAGTGTAACTCTACCAATAACAGTACAAAGATATAAAAAATCGCCAAGCGGTGTCTTAAGCATATTTCCAGAAACACTTTTTTCTTTTGGGGAGGGGGGGGGGAAATAAACATGTTTCCAAGCATAACTTTACTTCAAATTATCTCTGTAAGATTAATTTTTATAATGGTAATTTTTATGTGTGGGTTGCTTATGTGTACTCAACGTATACTAAGAAAGGATTTTGAAAAATTCCATCCTACCACCCCTTTTGGAAGTGGCGGGGGAGGGGGACAATAAACATGTATCTATGCGTAACTCTACATTAAATTATTTTAGAAAGGAGATTTTTTATGTGCGGGTTGGTTATATTTATCTAACTCATAGTATAAAGAGATTTTGCGAAATTCCCACTTCCTTCCCTCCTTTAAGAACATGTGTGTGTGTGTGTGTGTATAAAAAACACATTTTAAAACATAACTCTGCTTTAAATAATCTTTGGATCTTGATTCGTTGATGTGTCGGTTAGGTATGTGTATGCAACATGCATTATAAAGGGATTTTATGAAATTCCCCCCCCCCCCCCCCCCTTTTGGGGCAAGCGGAGCAAAAGACACATTTCAACCAATGTAACATTTACAATGAGATAAAAAATACAAAACTTTAAAAATACATTTTAATTAAAAACATTAAAACACAAGACAGACGTTTCGGCTAGAACACTAGCCCTCCTCAGTGTCAAACATACAAGCACAAAAAACATTTACAAATATTCATATTACATCATAGCAAGATTAAATATTCAGGAGGAATAGCTTTAGCCTCGTTCAAGGCAGAATGTTGCATTTTTGTAAAAGCGCCCTCTAGAAAAATACAGGATTCATAGATATTTACATTAGAAGCTAAAATGAGGCGTATAAATTATGTTTAATTTTATTAGACACATTTCAAGTTTAAATATGTTCCAAATTACCATAGCATGGCGAATTTTGGTGTGTGCGTATTGATTAAGTGTATATATGTATGCAATTTTGATGGGATTTTGCAAAACTTTCAACTTTACCTGCCAAGGAGGGGAAGTAGAAAGCAGGTAAGATGCTGCCGAAGGCATTTGGGTTCAGATGCAACGTGTGGCGAGGGGGGAAACCAATACTGAAGGTAGTGGGAACTTTAACTTAGATTTTGATGTGGGTTTTTTTTTTTTTTTTCCCCCTTTTAATTGTTAATGATGTGGTATTTTGAGATTTCATTTCAATATAATGACCAGTGAAGCGGGCAAAGCCTGCTAATTATCCAATAAAGAATTTAATATTGTGAATGTAAGATAATATAGTATGTAAAACATGTACATGCTATATATTTATAGTACTAACTATAAGATAGTTTATGCTCCCTTTTTTCAGTATTTGTACTTTACTTTGTGTTGACATAAATTATGCTAATTGTAAAGTCTTTCCATATAAAATAAATAAAAATAGAAAGACTAAAAACTGCATTGAATTACATTGTAATCTGTCAAGGAAAAATTCAGAACAAAAGTGAACCTTACAGAAGAATTGAATTAATAAAGTTTCTTTAAAATTTCAAGCGAGAAATTTGCATATTTTAGTAATCATCTGAAATAAATAAGACATATTTTACCAATTAGACACAAGAAATGCCGGGATTTTTCAAATTTTGGTTGTATAATCACATGTTTCAGAAAATAGCTTTAAAAAAAGTGCAAAATTTGTCATTTAGTTGTGAAATAGTTGCATAATTCAGCCTATTTCGCAGTGAAACTAAAAATCATAAATTTGAACATTTAGCTACGTCTAAGGGTAATCATCAGTAAAACATTAACATATTTTGTCTGTTAAGCACAAGAATATAATATGTTTTGGTTATTAGACATTGAAAAACGCTTATTTTATTATTATTATTATTTTTTTTCTAGTGAAATTATCATATATATCAAGAATGAACTTTTAGAGTTCATATTCGTCAATGCATGGCAAAATAATCTCTAATTTTGGCAATATTGCTTAATATGAAATTTTTGTTTTTAAAAACGTGTTTCTTCTTAGATTTTCCTGAAATAAATTTTGTAACTTCCGTTTCAATCAATACAGCTTATCCAAAGATCATAGTCAGAAGAAATTGAAAATTTTAACCTTTAAATAAAATGTATCCAAATATTATGCATTACTTGTGAATTTATGTCTGTATTTTATGCAAATGTAATGTTCTGTTGATTAATTTAATCTAATAATAATAATAATAAAGATCCAATTATTTACCAGATAAGGCATTCTTGTGATTTCATGTTGACCAGACATATTTTTGTAAAATGTGTTGATAGAAAAAAAAAGTGCAGGTGCTATAGATAGAGATAATGTCTTTTTAAAAATACCAGTTGTAATCATATTCTACATCTAATTTATTTAGCTAGATATTGATATGTATTTTCATTGATTATCTTTTAAAAAAAATTGTTCCTTTCTTTCATGTATGAAGATATATATTTTCAAATTATTTTAGTCAGCCCAAATTCCTGATTATCGTGGACCAAATGGGATATGGACTTTATTGCAGAAAGGAAAAAAGATTACGTACGTATCTAATAATTTTACATTTTAAACTAAATGTATTGCACTCTGACAAGAAAAGTGATACAAGTCAAAAAATGGCAATTTTAAAGTTATGTCACTGAAAAATGTGTATGAAGTGCCTCAACATTCACAAAAAGTGTCACATTTCCATGTTACAGTTTATATAACTGAGGGCAGTTGTGTTAGTGTTATTGTAAACTAAATAGGTTTTATAGTATTCTTCAAGTTGATTTTTCTCAAATACTGCTTTTTTGATTGTTTTACTTTTCTTGTAGGTGTGTAATACATATATATCTCTTAAAAATTAATAAAATGTGTTTTATCCCGTTATTTAGATTTTTGTAATTTATTATTCTTGGAAAACTAAAAGCAGTATATAAAATTAATTAATTTGCATAATTCTTTTCACACTTTGTAAATTTTTAAATTTGATTAGTGGAAAGTAAGATAGTTAAATATCTTTAAATAGTAATAATAATAAAGCTTAATTCCAGAATGAGATAAATAATTTTATGGAGGTTTAAAATTGTAAATATTATTACATCACAAGAATTGCAATAGCTTGAGACTGTACATAAAATTATGATTTAAATCAAATGCATTTATTCTTCCTAAGAAATATGTGTGTCTTATTCATTCTGATTAATATCTCTCACTACAATTTCTTTTTTTATCTGTTTTAAAAGTTTAATGAAATAATATAAATGTTATGATGCAAAGTATTGAAAAAAAAAAAAATTTTTTTAAAGATATTTTATTGATAGAAAGATTCTGCTTATTGAATATTATTTGACTAATATGACAGCCAAAAATTATTATTGAGCTATCTCTATGTTTAACAATGCATATAGTATTGTGTATTGAGTGCTTAATATACATAGCTTTATTTTCAAAATTAGATGTGTAATATTTTCAATAGTATATTTCTTTTACAAACAGAATTTATGAGATGCTAATAAGCTAAGTAGAAATATACTTTTTATCGGATCAGTTCAAGAGTTCCAGGGTTCATACTAGGAAAAAATATTAAGTAAAATTTCCCACTCTGACAAAGAGAAAAAGAAAGAAAGAAAGTGAGATTTTTCAAATTTAAGTGAGAAATTACATAGTTTACATTTTGCAGATTTCTTTTCAAGAATCCATAATAATAAAAGATGTCTGTCTGTCTGTGCACCTATACGTTCAGCCCCTACTGAACACAGAAGTACAAAATTTGACATGCGGATGCTCAGAAGCCTTCTTGAGTGCATAGTGCAAAAATAATTAAAATATTTTAATTAGATTCAGAGATATTAATTAAAACGTCAACTTATGTCTAATCAAAAAACTATTCACAAAGCCAGACGACTGTAATTTTTCCCCTGAACCGTGTTCCTGAAAAGAAAAAGCAGAGAGAAAAAATTTTGTGGTTTTTTGTAAAGCGATCACTGTTCAACTGTTAGAGACATTGAAAATACACATATGCCATGAGAAAGATCATTTATTACCGACTCTTACGGTACAAATTTTTTTTTAAATACGGATTTTTTATATTTAAAAAAAAGTTTTAAAAAGGGTCCAAAATTTCTCTTTTTCTCGATTGTCTTTTTTGAATTGCCCTGTACAAAAGAGTAATAGTCCCGTTTCTTAACAAGTGGTATATTTGGGAAGGTCATTTATTTAATCCTCTTTTGAACCATATAAACATTTTAATAAAATATGGATTAGCGATCCATATTTTCAGATTTTATGAAGCATCTATTTTTTTCTCAAAATCTTTTAGAGATAAATCATTTTTTTTTTTTTTTTTTTTTTTTTGTATATAGATCTCAATTAGATGAATCAGATCTCAAAAGATTGAGAGTTTATTTCAAAAACTGAATCAGTTATAATTTTTTTAATTTTACGCATTAGGCCATAGACTTTAATGAAATTCTCGATGCAAGCATTCCGCGTTTGCCAGCCGTTGGTTACCATGGCAACTCCTGATATCTCAAAAGCAAAGCGAAAGAGTTTTTATTTCATGCTTCATTAATTCAGGTCACATGTTTTTTGACTGTGATTAAAAATTGCAAATTTCAAAATTCTTCAGTTTTCCTTTGTTGCACACAAAACTTACTATACAGAGTTTTCATCACAAGACAAAGTTGGAGTTCAAATTTCATCAATTTCGGAGAATAAACAAAAAATTTACATTTTAATTGTAAATTTAATTTTATTAAAATTTCCTTATTTCAAATTCTACTTATGATTAAATTATTTTTAATACATTCAAAAGATATTTTAAAGTACATTTATATTATCGAAAGTGGAATTCGAGGTTTCACCTGATTTACACATTTTGATGTGTCCTGATTAGGTTTTCTTTTGTACCTCAGCTACTAATTAAAATAATTTCATAAGTAATATATCATTAGAAAGCTTTGTTGATTTGGATTCGAACAGTAGATTACAAAAATTTCTACCGCCAGATGGTGCTATAATATTTTAAATTTTCAATATTTCAAATTCTAATTCTAATTAAAAAATCAATCTATTCTATCTCAATTTTAATTCTAATACATCATTCTAAAGATATTTTAAAGTACTTTTATATTATCGAAAGTGGAATTTAAGATTTCAGCTGATTTACACGTTTTGAGGTGTTCTGAATGGTTTTTCTTTTGTATCTCAGCTACTAATTAAAAAAATTTCATAAGTAATACATCATTTGAAAGCTTTGTTGAGTTGGAATTGAACAGTAGCTTACAGAAATTTCTACTGCCAGATGGCACTGTAATATTTTAAAATTTAAGTATTTCAATTTCTAATAATGATTAAATTATTTTTAATACATCATTTGAAAGATATTTTAAAGTTCTTTTATATTATCGAAAGTGGAATTCGAGATTTGACCTGATTTACACGTTTTAAGGTGTCCTCATTAGGTTTTCTTTTGTATCTCAGCTACTAATTAAAATAATTTCATAAATAATACATCATTTGAAAGTTTTGTTGATTTGGAATTGAACAATAGATTACAGAAATTTCTACCGCCAGATGGCGCTATAATATTTTAAAATTTCAATATTTCAAATTCTAATTATGATTAAATTATTTTTAATGCATCATTCGAAAGATATTTTAAAGTTCTTTTATATTATCGAAAGTGGAATTCAAGATTTCACCTGATTTACACGTTTTGAAGTGTCCTGAATCTGTTTTCTTTTGTATCTCAGCTACTAATTAAAATAATTTCATAAGTAATCAATATTTTTACCTAATATAAGGCTTAGTTCATTTAATTTGGGTAGCTACAAATATTGTGCCGAATCATATAATTCAGATCATAAAAACTTCTTTACAAACCAAAAATAATTCGAAAATAATAATCTAATAGCTCGATGATACAATTCACAAGTTACTTAGTTTTCACTTCTATCAGCAGTCCCCAAAGACTGCTTTGATTTTTATTCAATTGGAAAATTCATACTCTATGGCATTCATGTCAGTATCCTGAATAATACTTCAAAAGTGATCTGACATCTTTATGACGAAAATATCCCTAAAAATTGACGTTTATTTGAAATTTTGCTCTATTTTGCCATGTTAAGAAATTCATAAATTTTCAATAACTTGCGAAATTTTCAAAGTAGCATGTTTATAAGTACTGATGTTTATTCTGGCATCAAAACTGATATTTTAAAACTAGTCTGACATTTTTACAGTAAAAATATTCCGTTTAATGCACGCTTAAGTGAAATTTTATCCTATTCTCCCAAGTTAAGAAATTCATAAATTTCTAATAATTTATGAAGTTTTTTAATTCGGCTGTTGCAGATGAATAGGGTTCTTGCCAGTGTCTAAAGTAATATTTTAAAACGGATCTGACTTCTCTGCGACAACTTGTTCTTGAGACATCGTGTACACAGACTAACAAACTAACTAATGGACATATGGACTGAGAAATTAATAGACACCCCTACAGACGGACACCATACAAATTTTGTCATTTTCAGAATCCTCACACCTGAAAACGTGTAAAAAAACCGAGGTCAAAAATTTTCACGATTACCTCAGTTCCCCATACCTATTACAGTATGATGGGGAACTAATAATAATACTGTAATGATAATATAATAATTAGTGTTTAACTAGGAAAAATTTGTTTTTAACATTTAAGGCTAAAATTAAAATAGAAAATTAAGTCTGAATCTGAAATCTAAAATTTAGATCCATTGCAACAGTTTAAAAAAATAATAAAGTTCGGCACTATTTCCCCCACATAGGTTTAACTCGATTGTCATTTTTGTGCTGATTCCTGATGTAGGCTTAACATGCCAGGGTCATTTTGTTCGATTTCCCGTACCCCGTGTAGTCTTAAAGTGCCGCTGCTACTTTAATTACCAGCAAATTAAGGAATATCACAGATTTATCGCTGGGTACATTGAAACAGAAAGCAAAAATCTGCTCATACATTTAAGAAAAATGGA
Source organism: Salticus scenicus (assembly GCA_963930645.1). Taxonomy (NCBI): domain Eukaryota; kingdom Metazoa; phylum Arthropoda; class Arachnida; order Araneae; family Salticidae; genus Salticus; species Salticus scenicus. The sequence goes on along the minus strand of OZ005652.1, from coordinate 337,097,972 downwards.
GCAGAAAATAGCGTGTCCCTTGGGATGCGTTATGTTTCAAATATTGAGTCCGTTTTGCGTATTATGTATCCTTTATTTATTATAGCGCATCATAGGCACACCTGATATTAATATTAAACTTTTTTTCTTTCAGATGTTTTCGAATGTGTAAAATTATTACTTAGCTGTATATTAAAATATATATAGACTGTTATACACTGCCCTAAATTAACTAAAAAATTCAATTGTAAAAAGTGTAGGCATTAGAAAAGATAATTATTACATACAAACTTTGAATAAACACCATAAAATGCAATAAACTCGCAACAATTGTTTCGGGTCAAAAAAACACACGACCCTTCATCAGGCGAACAAAGTAAGCACAAGTGCTGCAGTCAAAGCGGTCAAAGTGCGTTGCCGCTTTGACTGCAGCACTCGTGCTTACTTTGTTCGCCTGATGAAGGGTCGTGTGTTTTTTCGACCCGAAACAATTGTTGCGAGTTTATTGCATTTTATGGTGTTTATTCAAAGTTTGTATGTAATAATTTTTACAACACCAGTTTTGTGATGCTTCTTTATTAAATTAGAAAAGATAGGTACTAGATTTTTTTAAAAACCAGCAATTATACCAAAACTTCATCGCCAAATCGTGTCAAAAATTTAAAGTTAACAAAGGAGTCATATACTAACGCTATAATGCAAAATGGTCTAGATATTACAAATTTCTTTCTATTAAAAAAAAAAAAAAAAAAAAAACTAATATTTAGCATAATATTTCATTATTTAAAAAAAAAAAAAGTGGCATTAAATATTATGTATTTTAATTTGACATAGAATATGGGGATTTTTATAAAATTTTTTCGGTTTTTGCCTTGTGTTATGCACTATTAATATTCCTATTAAGTGAAAGGCAAAGCAGCAAATAGGCGGGCAGAACCTCATAGGGGTTAATAAGTGAAGAGATTCGGGGGAGGCGAAGCCTCTCTCTCTGAGGTTAGTAAGTGGAGCGAGCAAGAGCAGAGCCCCCTAGTTTCATTAAATAAGAAAAAATTCTTTTCTTTCTTTTTCTTTTTCTTTTTTTTTAATGAAAACCTATAAGCGTAAGTTTTTAAATTAAAATAGATTTTTATGTTTGGTTATAGATATGGAAAGTGCTTGAAAAGACTCTGCAAACAGATGAAATTTGAGAGGGAAAAATCTGTTTTATAAGCTGATGATTATTATTATTATTATTATTATTTTTTTTTTTTTGTCTATTAAAACTTAAGTTATCAAATTTGACAAAGAAAAAGGTTTTTTTTTTTTTGTTTTATTTATTTATCTTTTTTTTTTTTTTTTTTTTTCCCTTAAAAGTTGTGTAAATTTTTCTTTTATATTTTATAGATTTAAAGATTTAAGTCTAGCAGAACCTACATTTACACATATGGCACTAAAACAACTTCATAAAGAAGGTTTTATATCACACATTGTGTCTCAAAATTGTGATGGATTACATTTAAGAAGTGGTATACCTAAAACAGCTTTATCTGAATTACATGGCAATATGTTTATCGAGGTTAGTGTAAAATAGCTTTATTCATAAACTTTTATTTTTGCTAAATATAAACAAAATTTATAACATTATGATTGCAATTTTTATCGTGTTATATTATTGCATGTATGGCTGAATATCACATAAGTGTGCATTTTGGATTTTTTTAAACTTTTTTCAAACTTTGTATTTTAATTTGAATTTTTGAAAATAAGTCCGTAAGTGCATCTTAAATAAATTCTGAGTTTGACAGAGATCGAACATAATTTTTTAAAATTTTATTGAAATTTTTCAATAAAAATTTATAATTTTAATTATCTTATAAAATCAAAATTACCATTTAAAATTTTTTTTTTGTGGTTCAGATTCATTAAAAAATACAAGACTTAGGCTTTTCTAAAAAGTTCTTCCCATTTTAAAAAATAAAATAAAATAAAAAACCCAAAAATTTTAAATTTAAAAAAATAAATAAATAAATTTAAATTTATTTTTTTATAAACATAAATTATATCAATGGGAAATATCATAGACTGCATACCTCTTGACTATAAACTGGAAATAATTAGTTTACTTGCATTAAATTTTTAATTATAGCATTTAAAGATGTCAAAAAATGATGTCACTGAAATGACTGGTTTGTCACTGAAATGACAATGTTTGTCACTGAAACGACTGTTTGTCACTGAAATGACAATATTTGTCAAAATGACTAATTTTCACTGAAATAACATTGTTTGTCAATGCAATAGGACCATATAATATTAAAAATGGAACATATTAGAACAATAGAGAAAAGATTGTGAAGGGAAAAGAAAGAGCAATAATGAGAATATCAAGCAATTTTATTGTATTAAAATCCTTATAGTTACAAGTTTAATGATTAACTGAATTAAATTCAGAAAAAGCATTTTGAACATTATTAAAATCTTCATCCTGAAGTTTAAAATATCTATTTGAAGCAGGTTCAGGAGAATTCCTAATTTTGCACAGAATATGTGGCACTTGAATTTCATGGACATCCTCTTTGTCAAGCCATGCAAATTATTTTTTCTGCATCTTGCCATAAATAACACAAGTAAAATATTTTGAGTAACATTCTCAATGACACCTTAAAGGGGGCAAAAAAAAAAAAAAAAATAAATAAATAAATAAAATTAAATAAATAAATAAAAGTTTGCTTTTTTAATTGTATCTTAATATTAATGTCGTATGTAATTTTTTTATATTTACCTGGATACCGGAAAGTACTTTAAATATTTAAATATAAAGCTTATCCTACACCAACAAATCTTTTAATTCAAAATAAAAAATTATTTAAATCCAGGGCTTACAAAATAGTAAATCTGTAACAAATGTCATTTTCGAGACGTCACAAAAATGACCGTCACGAAAATGACAAATCGTCAATAATTCGTTCTGTACTGAAAAACATTCTTTCACTAAGCCAATATCGTCACATTTTCTTCTTCTGGTCGTCATTCTATATTAAAATAAAACTTTGTTCTAAATTTTATAATAATATTTTTTTATTTTTTATGCATCTCGAAAATGACAAGCAATAAAAGTACGCACAGCATGTAAACAATAAAAATAATGTTAACTCTTACCTGTTTTCAATTTTCTTGAGATTTTTTTTTCCCACATATCGTCAATGTTGATTTCTGATCTTAAACTTTAAAAAAAGTGAATGGTGGCACCATCCCTTGATGATATATGAAGTTATTTTCATGTGTCACGAAAATGACGTGAAGACTTGCATACAAGCATTTTAATTACACATGCATGAAAATTAACGTAATTAAAAAGAAAAAAAAATTTCCTTTGAAAACAAATAGTTTTTTTTACAAGAATTAACAATTATTATAATTATCATTTTATTTTTTTTAGTAAAAAACATACTTTGTATGTAAACATTTGGTCTTGGAGACAGTCACGAAAATGACGGTTATAAGGTTTAAAATTTTCTAAAAAATACTGAAATTGCTATAAACTCACATTTTATGATTTGATGCTTTTTTAAAAAGGTACTTCTAAATAATAATAATAAAATTTTACAATTTATTTGCTTAAAATTAATAATAAAGACCTGAAACACTAAAATGCACATTTATGTGATATTCAACCGTATATATATAAAATACGTACTATTGTTATATTTGATTTATTTTTCTTTTTTAAATGTTAATTGTACATATACACAATATTTATTGTAGTGTTTCAATATTATAATGATAAAAATTCAGAAAAGAAAAACTAATTAGCAAGGTATCAATAAAATATTGCATGTGAAAAGAAAGCATCATACAAAGTCATACTTGCCAACTTTTCCGATTTTCGCGGAAGACTTCCGGTTTTTTAACGTATCTTCCGGTCTTACGGACAAATGATGAAATCTTCCGTTTTTAAAAAAGTCGCGGACATCGTTCGTTTTAAAAAGAAAACCCAAATGTTCTACGAAAACTCCTGATTCCCAATCTTTTTCCATCCATAACATAAATGTCAATATTCATTTCAAACTTGCTTTATGAGATTCTAGAACATGTAAAGAAATAGAATTGTTAAATATTTCTTGCTGATGTAATTATTTTTTGCCCCCCCCCCCCTTCATTTATCTCCAACTAGTGATCAGCAATCAAATGTTCTGCAGAAGCCTTTTGTTTCCTAATTTTTATCCATCTGCAACATGAACAAGAATGGTAATATTAATTTTAAACTTTTTTCATTAAATTCCAGAAGTAGAGTTGAAAGAGTTTAATATTTCTTACTCTGTAATTATTTTTGTATCCCCCCCCCCCTTCCCTGAATTGTGATCAATGATCAACTCTAGAAACAATAAAGCAATGGAAGTGCTCAATATTTCTCATGTATGTAATTATTTTTAGATCTTTATTGCTGAATTTAATGAATCTGTGTATTTTTCCTCAATTAAATTAAATATTTGTATGTCATATTTATACCAAATGTTAAACATGGGAAAAAAATAAAGAATAATTTTTTCAGGCAGGAAAATTTTTTCCAAATCAATTTAAGAAAATGAATACGCAGTTGGTTTTATATGCACATTTGAAACTGATAATTAGCTACCGCTACTTTTTTTTATATGTATGATTAATGTACATACACAAAAATCATATTCTATTTATTTAAAAAATTAGTTATACTTTAACTTAACTAAGTTTTTTGTCTATTGTTAAATAAATTTCTTACAGATTCTGTTTTGTAGATATTTATATGCTGAAGAGGAATAACTTCATTTAAAACTTTTATATATTTAGTATAATCCATCTATATTAAAACGTTTTTATAGTTTGCTTCTAAATATTAAAATTGTAAAACTGTATTGTTTATTACGTTAGAAAGAAAAAAAAAAAAAAATCTTCCCTTTTTTTAAGAAATCTTCTGGTTTTTCAACAAAGATCTTCCCTTTTTTTATTAAAATTGGTTGGCAAGTATGCAAAGTAAAAAGTACTGAAAAAGTTAATAAATGAAGAATAAATTATCTTTGAAATCCCCCCCCCCCCCCAAAAAAAAAAAAAAAAAAAAAAAAAAAGGTATATCTGTAAACAATATAAAGTATTTATATTAAAACTGAAGGAAATGCAAAGTTTGTATGTTCAATGCAAATTAACTGATATTCAATCTCATTTCACATGTAAGAAAGCGGATTATTATGTTAAGTGACTGGTAGACGTTAAAAATCTTTTTTGTTAATTACTGTCTTAGAGTTGTGAAAATTTGCATTCTTATTTTTTGAAATATAATTATATTAAATATATTACGAGTTCTGATAAACTATTTAAATTTCATTAAATTAAATTAAAAAAAAAATTAAATGCCCCATGCTAATTCATTTTAGTTTTTTCCATGTTTACATTATCATAGTATAACAATATCTTCTAGACATATTTGTGTATTACTGCATGGATTCGTTGGTAGCTTAATTTTTTAAAAACATGTTTATGTTTGAATGCTAAAAATTTGCATTATATTTCAGCGTACTGCAATATGCAATTATTTTTACATTAAACAGTTTGAATAATTTGTTAGTCTCTAAATTAAAATGGGATTTTCAAAATCAGAAATTTGCAAAAGGATTTTTAAAGATTTTTTTTTTTTTTAGTTACAGTGAATGTTGTTATTACAACTTAGCTGTTCTGTTTATTTGGGTCAAATGTTGCAATCAACTTTTAACTCACTTTCACCCAAATCACTTTTGATAAAAGTTTACACATGACTTTATTGGTGATAACAATATAACACATATACAAGCATTTTCAGGAATCTGTCTTATCAGGGGCAAAATTCTGCCTGTGTCAAATCTTGCAATTCATTTTTAATGCTATTCTGCTAAATCAGTTTTACTCAAATTTTAGATATGAGTGAATCACAATACAATGTGCAAATATTTTCAAGGATCTATTTCACCAGAGGCAGAGAGTTATTTCATCAGGGGTAGGTTGCTGGAGATAAAACCTGTGTGCCTATATCAACTATTGGAAGTTATTTTTTTAATCCACTTCTACTGAATTGGAGTTTTTAGTACATTCTGCAATATAAACATGTTTTTTGTTTATTTATTTTATTTATTCTTTAAAATTTGTTAAATGATTTAATTTTTTCTCTTATAGATCTGTCCTAAATGCAAACCTTTGAAACAATACATCCGTTTGTTTGATGTAACTGAACGCACTGCTCTTCATAAGCATAACACTGGTCGTTTTTGTAGAAGATGTAAATCAGAACTGAAAGATACTATAGTTCATTTTGGTGAGAAAGGCACTTTGAATTGGCCTATGAATTGGAAAGGAGCTGTAAAAGCGGCATCTAAAGCAGAAGTTATTCTGTGTCTTGGATCTAGTTTAAAGGTGTTTTTTCACCCTTCAGTTTATCTTGTCAAATAAATGTATAACTTGGAGCGATGGTTTAAGGGGAGTTGGGATAAAGTGTATTGGCATACAGAGTAAATTAAGTTAGCTGTGTCTACTCAACATGGCTGCTGGCTATTGCTAGTAGTGGCACTACTGTAGGAGCCATATTGATTACCAGACATACCAAACATTAGCTAATACTGTGTTATTTAACAGCTCCTGCCGTTACGATTTTGATTTCATGGTATATGTCAGTCAACTCCTCTTAAATCATACTTCTAAGGCATGTCATATTATATATGAATGTATGGTTTATAAATCTATATCAAATGCAGATTTCAAAAAATAAATTCATGCATTAAAATAATACTTGATGAATCTCTCTTACTAAAGAATTGGAATGTTGTTATAAAGATATAATTGAAAAGCTTGTTCATTGTAATGGGCTGTTAACATCTTCCTTAGAGGTAGCTTCTTTTTAGAATAATTTTAAATTATGTTAAAGTATTATGAAGTTCTTTCATTAACATCCTCTATTTCTCTTTCGTATTTATCAGCACACTTATGTGATATAAATTTTCTCACTTTGTACTAAGATGTACAGCATCTTTAAAAAAAAAAAAAAAAATAAGTCCATTAATTAAAATACATATATATATATATACACGATTGTCTGTGTTTATTCATTTTCTTTACTAATTACAAATTTTAAAACAAATTTCATTACAACTTACGGACTTATCTTTAAATCAAATAAGCAGTTTATCTGCTGATAAATTATAAGACCACATGAAAAAGTTTGCACATTAATACCAATTTAGAATCATTATAAAGTGGATTTATAAAGTGGATAAAAAGCTTTTTGCTTTGAAATTCCAAAGCATCATCAGGGATTTTTATTACTGAATTAAATGAGCAGTTTTTTAAATAATTTTCCTTTCGCAGTCAACAGTTCAGTCTTCTAATAACGTGAATAGCAGCAAAGTCAATTTGAAGTCCGGTGAATGTTGGACCAAGGAGCTAAGGAAAGTAAGAGAAGCTGTAACTATTGGAAAATCACACGAGGCTATTGTAGGATGGAAGCTTAGGATAATATTTAAAAAAAATTTTAAATAAAAATTAATTTTATGTGTTTTTAAAGTGTTTTTATTAAAAATAACAATACAAATAACACATGTTTAATTAACTCTTTTTTAGAGATAGTGTTTAATATTTTGTAATGTCTGCAAGGAAAAAAAAAAAAATAAATAAATAAATAAAATTTTTAGCTTTGGTTGAGAATTCCACAATAAATTTGACAATTGTATGGGAGAAAGTGTTCATGAGATTAATTTCATTGCATGAGTGTGCTGGTAAATTTGAAAGAGAACTAGAAGATTTTAATGAAAGAACTTTATAATATTTAACATATATAAAATGACTGCTGTAGAATCCTTACTACCTGTAAGGAAAATGTTAACAACCTATATTAAAATTAACATGTTTTACAGCGATCATTGAGGAATGTATTTTGATTCTTAAAATTTTGTACATTAAAAAAAAAAAAAAAAAACCACCCTAATAATAGTAAATTGAAAGTCTTTTAGTTCAAAAACTAATATTAAATTTCAGAAAAAAAAAAACTATTTTAAATAAAATTAAGTAGAAAAATTCAAATTGGTTAAAATTCTTATAATTAAAATAATGAATTTGACCATTTATGCAATAAGTTTCTGATAGAATTTTTGACATTTTTACAAGAACAAAAAGTGATAAGACTAGGATTCGACCCTGCCAGTGGCCAATAAATTCTGCTCACCTAGTTGACAGATGGGATGAGAAGTGCTAAGTTCGATCCCAGGTCGCGCTTATTGACTTAGCTATTGAGTTTTCTGTGGTTTTCTCTGAAATTTGCATAACTTCTTGCATAAATACGGACTGGGACCCTTTAGAAAAACTCCACCTAGGCTTAGGACTCATAGTCAGACAATTCCTTATACCACTACACCAGGCTAGGATTCGAACCAAAAACCTTTACGGTTAATGTGTCAATGCTCAATTGAGTTATCCTAGTTGATATTTGACTTTCACAATTTGCTTACATGAAAGTTGGAAATATTTCCAGAGCAAATGAAATAATAAATATTTCCAATTTTCATATGAATGAATTGTAGATGTCAGATTTCAACCTGTATAGCTCAGCTGGTTGAGCATCGTGACATTAATCCAAATATCCCAGTTTGAATCTTAGTCTGGTCACTTTTTGCTCTTGTAAAAAATAATTCTGAATATTTTTATGAATAATTTAATTTAAAATAATTAATGAGAAACTATGGAATAATGTTAAAGAATATTGCATCTTTATAAAATATTTAACAAGGTGTTAAAAGTTTTTGTTTAAACAGCTTTAATCTGTTTATGAGTTATTAAATAAATATCAACTTTTCTATGTTACTTTATATGGTAAAGTCTTCTAATGCACTACTTACATGTACAAGGCATTCTGCTTCTGAGACTAAAGTTTCTTAAAGATATTCTTTACCCATGGCTAGTATCATATACTGGTTTATTATTTATATGTGTAAAGTTTATTGAAACATGCTGCAACTTTCAAAAGCGTTTGTACTATTTAAAAACAATTTTCTAATCTAGTTTTTCTTATTTTTAATGATACTTAAAAATAATAATTTTATCACAGTAAAAATGTTAAAGAAGAATTGTTTATCTTCCCCCTTCCTCTTTTAAATGCAATGGCACCATATTTAAATATAACTATGTAATTCTCTTTGAGTAAAATCATGCATAGTTAGTATTCTTTATGATTTGAAAGAAAAATGCTCTATAATTTAACATGCTGATTGTTTTTTTTTTTTTCTTTTTATGATTATTTTATACCTCATAAATCTTAAAAATTATTTTATAATGAATTATTATTATTTAGTCTTAATTGCTGCAAAAATTTTAAAAATGTGCAGGCAAGCAAATATACTGATTTCTATGTCAAATATTTTAAATTAAACAATTAATACTTGCTTTCATTGAAATAAACATTTCTAATTTGAAATTTAGGAATTTTGATATTCATGTTCTATTTCCTATAAAATAAATAAGTAAAATAATTTTAAACCTAACATCATCCCCTTCCACCTTTTTTTTTTTAACACAATGACATCACTTTTAAAGCATCTATATAATATATAATTGTATTTCAAGACAAATTTTAAATATTTAAGTTTGTGTCTATATGTATTTCAATATTGATTTTATTTCTATTTAGCATGTTAAAAATCACTTTTATTCTTCATTTTCTCCATTTTTATAATTATTATAGGTTTTACGTAGGTATCAAAGTTTATGGGCTACAGATAAGCCTCATGATCGAAGACCTAAGTTATATATAGTCAATTTACAATGGACACCTAAAGATCCACAAGCAACTTTAAAAATTCATGGTAATGTATTAGTATGAATTGGTCATTATTACATGAGCAGTCTATATATTTATATCATAGATATAGTAATATATATAGATCTGTCATCTCCATGTTATCGAGAAAAAAATTTTGATGCCGAAAAAAAGTTCTAAAATCAGCCATTAGAGAGTATTGAAAAAAAGAATAAAAAGAAAAATGAATTTGAAACTGTATCTGGAGTTTTTCATTCACCTTTAGTAAACAAATTATTCATAAATTTTATTTACTAAATTATCCGTGTGTATTCCTGTGTGTGATTTACTCGGGGAAAGGCAGCCATTAGAGTGACTTTTCCCGAAAAAAAAAGGTATCTCTTCCCTCTCGCTGATCAATCTATGTCTTATTACTATATCTATGATTTATATACAGTGCGTGTCGAAATGATAGGTCCACCAGTAAAAACGAAAGTTATGTTGGTAAAAAAGGTTTTATTGTGTACAAAGTACTATTTTATAAACTACATTACTTCATTCAATGTAAAATAATACATGAATAATATACAAATAATGGGAATAATAAGGAAAACAAAAATTACATGAAAAAGCTGTTTCAAAAAGATAGGTCCACTGAACCAAGCATCAAATTAATGTTGAATTAATAAGAAAATTTTCCACCTTGTTTCAGAATAAGCTAATAAATCCTATTCAGCATGGTTTCTACAAGTTTTTGCAAACACTTTTTCTCGATTTTTGACCATTCGGAGGAAATAGCCTTTTTCAAGTCTGCAGTACTGTTGTACTGCCTTCCGTCTGCATACACCGCTCTTGCGAGTATACCCAACATGTTTTCTACCGGATTCAGGTAGAGGCTCCAAGGTGGCCAATCGATGACATGTACACTATTATCCAGAATCCATTCGAAAGTGGACTTTGCAGTGTGCACAGGAGCATTGTCCTGTTGGAACGTGAAGAATGGGCCCCTAATGTGCTCTGCTTGTGGAAGAAAATATTATTCAAGCAGCTGTTGATAACGTGCAGCATTCAAACGATTGTCTACAAATGATATATCAGTTTTTCCTGCACCTCCGAATCTGGCCCATACCATAACGGAACCATCACCAGCTTGCCTCTTCGAGAATATTCGTCTATCGTTACGCAGATCGTGCCAGTAGTACTGCCAGCCATCTGGACCATCCAGGCTGAATTTCCTTTCATCACTGAATATCACACGATGCCAATCTTGTTTCCAGGACATCACTTCATGTGCGAATTTCAAACTCTTTTCTTTGTGCTTTTTAGTCAATTTAGAAGCCGCATTCCTCTTCACTTAAACTACATTGTTGAACTTCTTTACCACTCTATGGACTGTAGATTTTGATATTGGTGGGTTTTGTTGTCTGGCCACAGTGGATAAGCTCATATTTCCAGATTTTAACTCCTTTACGATAGTCCTTCTTTGTCGGGGTGTCACTTTTGATGGGCGGCCAGGTGATTTTTTACTGCCATAAGCATTTCTAAGTCGCAAATAATTGTTTACAACATTATGTGATCTGTTTAAAAGTTTACCTATTTCTCTATTTGATTTTCCACACATTTTAAATGCATCAATTTTCATTCTGCTCAACCAGCAAAAGACTGCAACGACGACCCATTTCGTTTGATTACAACGTGATGTTCAAATCTGTTTAATACCTCCACAGCAGTCAGCATAATCCCGCAGTAAGACTAAGCAACGATATTTATGCAAATTTTTTGGAAATAAACGTGATTGGGGCAAAATTTCTGAAGGCGGACCTATCTTTTCGAAACGGTCTGAAAATGAAAATTTGCATAAAATAAAAAGGAATTATTTATTTTTAAGAAATGTCTTCATAAATAGTTATAACAATTACTGATTAATTATCTCTACCAAAAAAGTGATTTCTTATTCTCAATTAAGAGTCGAAATTTTGAAAAATGCGGGTGGACCTATCATTTCGATACGCACTGTAGTAACATATGTAGACTGCTTAAAAAAAATTAAGTTTTCTTATTTAATTTCAATTTTAATTAGCAAAATGCAAAAATAGTGTTAAAAATGCAAATTTTCCAATGTTGGAAAGTGTAGAAATATATGAAGTAAGTGACATCAAAAGTCACATGTGAGTAAAAGGGAATCTGAGCTATTAGTGTACTCAATGGAAAAGATGAAAATAAATCATTGGCTTGTTTTGAGTGCTCGTTATCAGTGTCAAAAAAAAAAAAGTCATTTACCCAAATTATTTAAAACAGTCTAGTGAATCATTGCTTGTTAGGAAGGCTGAAAAAGATAAGCTTTAGTTACAGAATCCTTGGGAGTATCACAAAGTGTGATTTCCAGAGTTCAGAATCATTATTTGGCGATTGCACACTGAAAATTGGGCCAAAATTTATAGACAAGCAGTAGTGCCAAATGCAGATCAATACTTTATGGCAAGAAAAAATCGAACAATGAATGCCACTCTTTAACACAACACTTTTCCTCGGCTATTGGCATCACAGTTTCGAGTTAAATTATCCTAAACAAACTCTACACTGCAGCTCTGTATGATTATAGACCTAGCATATTTGTTATAACATCGTAAATTAAAAACTATTCTTTATATTTTTTAGATTTAATATTTTAATATGGTGAATACTTACAACAAGTTATATACAGCAGTGTAATATTATAAAATCAAAACCCTTTAAAAAAAAAATCTCTTAATGACTCACAGCCTTTCTTGCTCTGAAAACAAGAGCAAATGCACAATTGTAAACAAATCAGAGTCAAAGACCGACTCATTTCACATTCTGTAAAATTAGCCTCTAGAAATCAGTCACTCATTCAATTCTTAGTCAAGACTGGCTTGGACTTGGTTTTCTCGCACCTTCAAGATTGGGAAAGTTTAGTTGGAGTTTAAAGGCTCAGCAGTAAATCATATCACAACTGCTAATGTAACACTTTATGGATTGTTTTTACGGATGGAAGGATCATAAGATGGTATTTATTTGCTTTAAAATTGTTGCAGTGTGTCATTAACAGCACATCTTTGTGTTTCTCACAGAGAGTGGAAAGGATAATATAGGGTAGAGTGGGGATGAATAGGACATTTTTCATGTTTTTATTGATAATGTTGGCCATATGTAATTCAGAATTTTGCAACATTGCTCATAAGTACACGTCAGTAATCAGTTACATATAAACATACTAACTTTAATAAAAAGTTATCATTTTTAATTAATAATAATATTTTTTTACATGGATGTGCATTGCCCCATTCATCATGAATGGGACAGGACTGGAGTTAACGAAAAAAAGAAAACAAAATGGAAAGTAAATAAATTTTTAAAGTTAAATTAGTTTATGTGATTTTATTACACACTATGAATTTACTGAAATTAACATAAATTGATGTTGACTCAAATTAACATCAAAAGACAAAAGTCCTTTGGTTTGCACAGTTCCTAGTGCTCTAGGCTTTGGTAATTTAATCTAATAAGACCTAATCTAAAAATAAATAAAAATAATAAGACACTAGAAAGAGATAGACTATTATAATAGAGTACAAATTATCCAGATAAATTTTTGTTTCCAACTGATCAGGAAAATCAGCATTCTATTCTGTATTACATTAATAATCACCAGGAGTTATTTAATTAGATTGATTGAAATTGTGATTTTAATCAAATTATTATTAGTTTATTTGTCTATTTTTTTAATATTGATTTAAGTTGCATTGAATATTCTAACTTATAATTTTTTTAATCTTAATAACAGAAAAAAAAAAAAGCAAAAATCAAAACAATTAATTTAAATCTATTTTTCTCTAAATCCACAAAATTAAAAATCCTGATAATCAATATGGCTAATTTACATAATTAAAAATATAAAATTATTTTATAATGAATATACTAACATTATATAGATCCTAGTTATTATGGAAAAAAAAAAAAAAAAAAAAAACTTGTTCATCTTTAATTTTTACTTATATTTCTTTATATTCAGCCTGCTTGCACTAAATTCAAATGCTATTTTTATAATTCCATGTAGTAGTTATAAAAATATTGAAAATCTATTTTAAATTTGTTTTAATATAATTATTGTGTACAATTTTAAATTAGCACATTGTGGGGAATGTCCCATTCATCCCCACTCAAACTGTCCCATTCATCCCAACCACCACATGATCATATAAAATAGGCTTAATGAACAATTGTCAATATTCTTCTTGAATATTATAAACACAATAAAAGATGATGCCTTTCCGCCATATAAGAGTTGTATTAACTTTAAGCAAATAGTTAATTTCTTAACTACTACTTAATTGAATCAGTAAAAACTTACTTTGGCAGTTGAAAAAGACACTTTAATTTTTTTCCTGTACTTCTATGGATACCACAATTCTGAAACTACACTTAATGAATGACCTCAATGCTGCCATATATCAGAAAAAATGTGAAGTTTCTGGTGCTTGCCAAACATAAAAATCTAGCTATTGTCCCATTCATCCTGCGTCCCATTCAACCCCACTCTTCCCTATTATTTGGAGAAGACATATATGGAGCAATGCCCTTTTCTGCAGCGAGTGCGAGTCTCATTTTAGTGTTGTACCTGATGATAGACACATTTTCATCTAGAGGAAACATGGGACTCAAAACAAACTTGCATTTGTGAAGGATGCGTCTGATTTTGGAGGTGGTGGAGTTTTGATCTCAGGCAGTATCTCAATAGTTGCACAAACCTACATGTCATTAGAAATGGATCTCTGATGGCTTTGTGATACAGATATGAAATACACATGTTTTCTATAATTCCTTGCACTGAAAAATAAATAATTTCATTTTAATAAATGACAATTGCAGACCAGATGATGCTCAGCTGGTGGACGACTTGCTTTAAAATGACGGAATAATACAAATGGTTTAGCCAATATGTTCTGCAACATAAAACCGATAGAACATATGTTAAGAACTAGGTATATGAGTTCCTGTCTGTCTATCTCCTCCACAAACAGTTCTACAGCTGGAAAGAACATCTTCAGAATAGTGGGATAGAATATTTTAATCCCTCATTCATCAATAACTGACTCCATATCCAACAGGTGTTCAACTTTGCTGTTCATAAACCAAATCACTTATTATAATGGATTTCCCGTCATGAAATTACACAGTTTTAGTTGTTTTCCTCAAATGCATAAATTATGTATTTTTTGTTTTGTATAAAAATAAAAATAAATAATAAGTAAAATAGCAATAAAATGCATTTTTTTTTTTTTCATAACCCAAGTGGAACTTTATTTCTTATAGCATATTATGTCTGTGGATAATGCATCAGCCATCAAAAGTCTGATTTATCATAAAAATCAATCAAAAGCCTCAATGTCCTTTAATTTTTTTTATCAGTCTACCATTCATAGAGATTACCGATTGCATTAGTATTATAAGCCGAAATTCAAACTTTCAACTATTATCTTACTGCAATGGCAATCATAATTAACCCTTTCGTGCCAACTGTCACACATAGCCAGCAAGAAATGCACTCATTTCCTGGCCGGCATGCCAAAGCGCTTTCTTCTTCACCGACAGGCATTACACATTTGTGCCACACTGTCCTGGAATGTTTTAAAAACTGTAATTTTTGGCACAAAATAGCATTATGTGTCCATGGGACTTAAGATATTGATCCATAGGATTTGAGCACGCATTTACACTCCCGTCTCGAAAGAGTTAAGATGCAATAGTTACCAATTACATTTAATGAACAAATTATTCTTTTACATAATTAGAATTACAACTTTAACTATAAACATTATAATTATCATAAAATATTGTAATGGTGATAATTGAAAAATTGAAATTACATGTAATGGCAATGCTATTTTATTTAACTAGAATTATAAATACTATAATTATCTTGACACCATTATATTTATAATAATGATTGTAAAGTTATAATTCCAATCATGTATAATGGTAATTAATTTATATATAGTATATATTTATTATTATTATTTTTTTTTACAGTCGTAATTATTGTCGTCATAATATAAATAGCCTATATTTCATGGCCTCCAGTTACACTTCTACTTTAACTGCTCTACTTGAGACAAAAATCTTTCATTAATGCTAAAAATTGAGGGCAGATATGAAAGTGATACCATTTGTAAGAGATTTGTGGGGAGGGGGGAGAATCATTTTAGATCAGTATAAAATATATAGAATTAATTATCACTTTGTTTTCCTTTAAAATATTTTTGTCTGTTGAGATTTTTGTTCTATATATGTTACTGTAAAACCATTATTGCAAATCTTAGAAAAAAGTTCCATTAATTACAGCCACAAAGCATAAAAGGTAAAATGTTTGTGTTATTTAGGGCTAAACAAAGATCGTCTGGATTTCTCTATTTTGCTTTCTATGTGTAATTTTGATATGATTTTAGTTATGTGCAATAATTCCTTTTTCATAGTATAGTTTTCAGTTAAAATAATTTAATGTACTTGTTTAGCAGAATTTAAGTACTAAAGGAATTTTGATATATTCAATGCCATACAGTGTCAAACACTAAGTATTGCATATATTTTCTCAGGAATACTCATAATTGGTGATCAAAATAAGGAAATCTCTAATGAATTACTATCTCATAACTAGCAAGGAGAGTTAATTTGTCAACTGTGAGTATTCTCGAAAATGGCAGTGAACTTACTGAGATTTTTTGTACTATTCTGTTATACGAATACCAAGCTATACCACCATTACATTATGCCACCTTAATTAAACCATTTATATATTTATATACAGATTATCCATTGTTACATTTGTAAAAAAAAAATATTATACTACTATTATTAGTTCCCCATCATACTATAGGTATGGGGAACTTAGGTAATCATGAAAATTTTCGACCTCGTTTTTTTTTACTTTTCTACACATTTTCAGGTGTGAGGAATCCGAAAATGACAAAATTTCTATGGTGTCTGTCTGTAGGGTGTCTGTTAGTCTGTTAGTGTGTTAGTCTGTTAGTGGGTCAGTCCGTTAGTTTGTTAGTCTGTGTACACGATATCTCAAGAACAAATTGTCGCAGAGAGGTCAGATCAGTTTTAAAATATTACTTTCGACACTGGCAAGAACCCTATTCATTTGCAACATTCCATTTTAAAAACTTCCTAAGTTATTCAAAATTTACGATTTTCTTAACATGGGAGAATAGGACAAAAAATCACTTAAACGTGCATTAAATGAAAACTTTTTACTGTAAAAATGTCAGACCAGTTTTAAAATATCAGTTTTGATGCCGGAATGAACACCAGTAACTATAAATATGCTGCTTTGAAAATTTCGCAAGTTACTGGAAATTTACGAATTTCTTAACATGGCAGTATAAGGGAAAATTTCACATAAACTTCAATTTCGAGAGATATTTTCATCGTAAAGATGTCAGACTACTTTTGAAACATTATTTAGGACACTGGCATGAATATTAATGACTATGAATTTTCCAATATAAAGATTTCGCAAGTTATTGGAAATTTACGAATTTCTTAACATGGCTGAATAGAGCAAAATTTCACATAAACGTCAATCTCTAGGGATATTTTCATCGTAAAGATGTCAAACCACTTTCGAAATAATATTTAGGATACTGGCATGAATATCATAGACTATGATTTTTCCAATTTAAAAAATTCGTAAGTTATTTGGAATTTACGATTTATTTAACATGTCAGAATAAAGCAAAATTGAGCGTAAACTTCCATTTTGAGGATCCTAAATACGCTAGACAACTTCAAAATTACGTTTATGATATTTGTTTGAACATGATTGAATACAAATATTCTAATAGGAAAATTTCGTAAATTATTCGTAATTTACGATTTTATCAACATAGCGAAATTGTAAATTTTTCATATAAATATGAATTTGAGGATTATTGCATTGGAAATAGTAGCATGAAAACTAAACAACGGAATTGATCCCGATAAAATAAATTAATAGATTAGACTAAGATAAATATATTGAAGTGAACGGTGGATAGCCTATTAGGCGGGGATTTCATTCTGTCACTGTATGAAGCTTTGGTCAAATTGATTTCTTTTAACATTATTGCCGAAACATCAGTGGAGGCCGTCTGTTGAGACTCAAAACGGTTTTGGGCTGTGTCTGTCTGTCACGCGATAGCGGCCGCCAAAAAAGCGCTATTTACTTGAAATTTGGTACACATGTTCACGAGCCCCACGAAATCAACTGTATAGTTTTTGGTATGTATTTCATTTGTAGTTCGTATACAGGGACCCGCCAAAGTTTTTCTTATCATTACGGCCTATGGGAGAAATTTATATGTATCACGATAGCGGCAACAAAAATCACGCTATTGACTTGCAATTTGGTACACGTGTTCATGTGCCCCGCGAAATCTGCTGTATAGTTTTGGGTGTGTATTCCATTTGTAATTTGTGTACAGGGACACGCCAAAGTTTTTCTTATCATTATGGCCTATGGGAGGAATTTGTATGTACCGTGATAGCGGCCACAAAAATCACGCTATTGACTTGCAATTTGGTACACGTGTTCATGAGCCCAACGGAATCAGCTGTATAGTTTTAGGTGTGTATTCCATTTGTAGTTCGTGTACAGGGACACGCCAAAGATTTTTTATGATTACGGCCTATGGAAAGAATCTGTATGTACCGCGATAGCCACCACAAAAATCAAGCTATTGACTTCCAATTTTTGCCGAAATGTGAATGGAGGCCCTCTGTTGGGACTCAAAAGGATTTTGGATTCCGTCTGTCTGTCTGTCTGTCATGCGATAGCGGCCGCAAAAAACACGCTATTGACTTGAAATTTTGTACACATGTTCATGATGCCCACGAAATTAGCTGTATAGTTTTCGGTGTGCATTCCGTTTGTAAGTTCGTGTACAGGGACACGCCAAAGTTTTTTTTACCATTACGGCCTATGGGAAGAATTTGTATGTACAACGATACCGGTCCCCAAAATAACGCTATTGACTTGCAATTTGGTACACATATTAATGAGCCGATTGAGCAAGCATTTGACGAAACTGATATAGATCTGAGACTGACCGCCTTGGCGAAAATAATGCTCCTTTTATACTTTTCTATCGAAAACAGACTGTTCTGGAACATTCTCGTATCACATCAGCCAATGAGATTAGAGCTTCCATATTTGGTATATCCCTAATAAGGATTTTCTCGCCAAGATCGCCAAAAAAATTGCCAAGGAGGGAAATAGTCACCAAATTTGGCGCCAAATTTATTTCTTCCCTTATAGGAGCTTTTTAATGCGTTTTTAAAGGAAAATTTGGCTATTTTAACGCTAAAACGACTATAAAGGCACAAAATTAGCATTTTATCAACTTACTAAACCTCTTTGAAAGAATTTATACGAAAATAAATGCAATTATTTACAATTTCGTAACACTTTATATCATATACAAATAGGTATACAAAGAGAGATACAACGGGGGGTTGAGGGGGGGCTGCCGCCCCCCTCAGGAATGTATTTGATTTTGGTAATAAGTCGATCGAATCAATATATACTATTATATAATAAGGAATAAATAAAAATGGCCTATTGAATAATGTCTGATGCAAATAGGACGTTGAGGCTCCTGATCTGCAGATCCACTAGTAATATGTCTCGCACTAGAAATTTCTGAGAACATAAATATGATGGGGAACTGAGCAGAGTCCACCTATGCCAACTAGTTATATTTATGACCTAAATGCAAAATTTATTGATCAAAGTGGATTTTGCTATTGGTTGTAAGATTTTGCTTTGAATTTATTGAAATACTAAAAATAGTGTGTCTTAAAGATTTTCTTTTGTCATGCAAAAGAAAACTAATCTTTCAAATCCTATTTAATATCATTATTTAATAATCTATTTTTTATTATTTTTTAACTGATATTTTTCTAGAGTTTTTGAAGCTTATAATTATTTAGTAAAAAAATTTAATATGGAAATATACTAATGTGTTGTTATATTTTTCAGGCAAATGCGATGATGTTATGAAGAAAGTAATGAATTATTTGGGAATAAATGTATCAAAGTATGAAAAGTATGATATATTTTCATTTTAATATGATTCAAGTTCTCAATTGCATCATCCATTTTTATAAATTTATTATTCATAAAAAAAAATTAGCTTCATGTAAAGCAGATAAGATTTATTATTATTTATGCCATTTTAATTATGACAGTTTTCTATTATGCTAATCCTAAAAAATATCAAAATGAGAGAAAATTCTGAGGTTGTTTTTCAAGTACTATAAATAAAAAACTACATAGTTTTTATATTATTATTTCATTTTTTTCAAAGTATTAAAAATTTCTTATATTTTCTCTGTATGTGTATTATGTAAAATATAAATTCTGATATGCTTTTATGTAACAAATTTTTTAATTCTAACTTTAATTATTATTACTTTTAATTTTTACTGCACATATTATAAGTTTTAAATAAATTTTAGGATATCTTATCCAGAAAGCTTGAAACCTAGGGTATTCTGGATAAGAGGTTTTTCCGTAATTTGAGGCACTTTACTATAAGTATAAAAAATGTACGAAATAATTTCATAATAGTAGTGATAAATATGAATTATATATGTAAATACATTACTTATAGATTTGTTCATTTTATAAATTATTTACACAAAATAAAAAACATTCTCAGTTACCAATTAAATTACAATTAATAATAGTAATAATAAAAATAATCAAATATGAAATTTATGTTTGGGACTTAAGAGCAGAATCCTCTAATTTAGATTTTGCACACATACCTGTGATAATTTTTTGCTTATAGCATGTCTCTTTCTTGTACTAATTGTTCATAAACGTTTCAAAAATTTTTAGCACATAATGCTAAATATTTCACGAAATGAATTCTACAAATAGTGGAAATTAATATAAAGTTTATTTAAAATTGTTATAACAATCGGGACTTTTTGCTTGTAACCTGAGCTCGAGGACAAAATTTATCTGCTGTTGGAGACTCTAAGAAGTATGTGTTATTAATGCTTAGCTATTAAAAAAGACCATAGAAATTCATTTTCTATTTTAAGTTCACAAATTATCAAGTAATCATTTTGACGATTTTCTGCTCACCATATTTCTCCAGAATAACACTGTAGCATTAAAGAAAGTAGGTCACAAGAATGCAATTTTGACCAGTACTCTTATACTTCTTTTCTCTTAAATTTTTCTATAATTAAAAAATTTGGTTAGTATCTTGCATTTTGGTTTTTGGAGTATTCTGGATAACAGGATTCCGGATTATATACTGTAGTTTTATATAGTGAATTTGTAGCAAAAATTTAAATTGATGTCATGACATATTTTTAACACTAAAATAGCCGAAGTTTTATATTTCTTTTTTATTAATGATTTTGATAGGCATTAAATTTGTATATTTATGTACTTTTTTTTTTTCTCAATAGAAAAAATGATCCAATATTTAAAATGGCTACATCACTCAGACCTAATGAACTTTCTACTACCACTAGAATCAGCCTATCTAAAGAATCTGAAGCAAATTATTTTTCAGTTATTAAAACTGATATACATGACTGTGCTATTAAGAAAGAAGAGAATGTTTTAGATGAAAGATCTAATCTAGACGTGATTGAAAATACTGATAAAAGTGAAAGATTAGACTCTGACATAAATAACACAATAAATGAAAAACATGAAGATGATAATAGGACAGATGGTGAATGTGAAACTACTGACGATTTAAACCATTCTATGAGTTCTGTATCAGGTTGGTATGGAAAAGGCTGTTCAAGATTCAAGAAGAAGAGAAAAGGTAGCCTATTGAACAAGCGGTTTAAGAAAGACATTGACCCTGCTTAAAATATTTTGTAATTCAATGAATTTTTTCTTGGTACCTGAAAAGAAAAACTGTGTTAGTGTGTTATTTATGGTTTTATATTAGCTTAAATATATTTATGTAAACACATGTAAAAGTTTTCTCTATTAATATTTTCACCTATATTAATACTATATTTATTTAATGTAGTAGGATCTGTCAGTGTTTAGTAAAAATTATAAATATACATATTTTTTAATGTGTATTTCAAAAATTTAATATCCTTGATTAATTAAACTCTTATTTTAAAACTATGACTTATAAATTTAAAATAAAATATTTCATAGAATTGCAAATATTAAAGTTAACAAAGGAAAACTTAAGGAAAGGAAAAATTAAAAATCTTTATTTAATATTCTTTTTCAAATACGATTATTTTGTTCACTTTCCTTATTTTAACCATATTACTATAAGGTAAATAATTGAAGGAGGACTTCATAAGAGAGTTTGAATCATATGTTTTACTTGAATAAAAAATAAACCTCTACAATTTATATTATAAAAGAAGTAGGTTTTGCCCACTTCCCTGGTCATTATATTTAAATGAATTAAAAAAAAAAAAAAATCTGAATCATTTTTTTGTTTTTAGCAGTTAAATATCATTTTGGATTCCCAAGGTTTCTCTAACCTATCCCGCTGCTACTGGTTGTATTTTGTTACTCAACTGCTACGGTGTTGCTATAGGTGGGCATATTTTTGTAGTATGTTGTACTGCTTTGGGTCATACTGGCTTTGGGTTTTAAATTAATAAGTTGTCAACTAAGTAACTTTGTTAAATTTTAAAAGAAATACTTGTATGTTGTAAACATTTTTAAAAAATATACAAAGCTTTTCGCTATAATTAAAATAGCATCTTCAAGTATGAATGTCCAAAAACAGCAGTCAGCAATATATATATATATATATATGAAAGTTTATGTTATGGTTGAAAGTGGACCACAAAAGACAGTAGATGCCTGTCAAACTGAACTTCTGAGAAGTAGAGATGGACTAAACAGTTACTTTCAGTAATGAGTTACTTCATTTCACACTACTTTTGGTAATACAGTACCCGCCACTTATTAAAATCGCATTCGTCCTCAACCAAAGTGATTTTATTAAGCGACTGATTTTTATATCCGCCGATCGTTCCTCCACTGAAGAAAAAAAAAATTACTTCTTCAATTTGGGAAAGAAATTTCAATTAGTAATGAATAATGGAATTAATAAACAGTATTAATTAATTTTTGGCACATAATTAATTAATTGTTCCTTGAAAATAAGTAAATTAAACATATCCCAGGTTCAGTTATGCTTTTCTTTGAGGAAAATCATCGCTACTTCGGCCAAAGTTCACGCTTTTCTTTTAAATTTAAGATCGTTTCGTTTAAACCTCTTGTGGCTCTTAGTTATTACAAAATTCTTTTTTAATAATTCAAAATATATATGTATACTTGTGAATAAAATCAAATTTGTAACTTATTACTGCGATTTGAAAATTATATGTCTTGAAATTGTTACTAAGACAAGTGAAGGGACGTGTTTAATTTGTAATTATACTGCAAGTGTAAAACTTTCGACAAAGAGAGATAATGGTGGGATTGCTGTGTTCTAATTTTTTTTTCAAAGTAAACTAGTATGTTGTGGCCATCACAAAATGTTCTTCTATTTTCCTGTACAAATCCACACAGTATAAATAATTTATTATAATTTTTTTCAATATGAATGCAGACTATTTTCATCTCAGAGAGGTAGTACAAGAAATGTACAACAGAAGTGAGTTTTACTGTGTAGATGCCATCCATCCCATTCTTGGAAATATTTGCAGCATAGCTTCGTCACCTATTCACCGATATGCACCAAAATTGAATCCACATAATGTCTCATAATGGCCTTTCCACACATCAAGTTTTATTCGATTATACTCAGTAGAACTTAAGATATAGCCTTCCTTTAAATTACAGAAGTCGCTGTATAATAACGCCACCTGTTGTGCTAGTGACACCAAATACTGATAAGCATTAATTTATCTATGTCAAGGTGCATCTACATATAAATTTATATGCAATTCTGCGTAGTAGTTCCTGAGATATAGCCTTCCCTGAAATTGCGGAAATCGCTGTATAGTAGTGCCACCTGTTAAGTGGTCGACAGCAAAAGTTGGTAGGTAATAATTTCCCAGGTAGCACATAACATTGTTATAGGGTTGCAAATAAGTCTGAAGAGTGAAAAATTGGTTACGTTTTATGTCCATTGAAAAATAGTTTTTATTTTTAAATATTTCTAACTGAAGAATTTCGAAAATTTATTCAGTCATAAAGAAAACTTATAAGAGACGTTTTACGGTTGTACTTTTTCTGTTATTTTTTTGACGTTTTAAAATAAGTATTTTATTAGTTTCAGTTTTCCTTTGATTTTAATAAAAATTGCGTTTTTTAGACGAATTAATAGGTACTTTTCATAAATGGCGATTTCTGTCAAATGATGTTGAATCTCCTTAGCTTGGTTTCGATATGATTGTGAATTGGAGGGATGTGCATTGTAGAGGTTGTTAATTTTCTGTTAGAAGGTGCATTGCGTGGATGTATGAGAGGATTCAAAGTATTCAGCAAGAGCGGATATACCAGCGTCAAATGACAAAACAATGAGTAAATTCAATATTCTTATTATGTTGTAAGATAGATATGTGTAATAAAAATCATTTATGACGAACTATTAATTTTAATAACCTTTTACTGTGAACACGAATTACCTCAATACTATTGTAAGCAGTCTTTCAGACCACAAAGTAAAAATATGAATATAAATTCAATTAACTTATAAATATTTTTTTGTATTCAAATATTTATTTAAATGCCTTAGAAAACACTTTAAAAAACAGGAGGGTGTTTTAATGAACAGATAGAATGAACAAAGCAATGTCAGTGTTTATACAGCAAGAAAACTCATTAATTTTTTTGAAATGTTTTCGATATGAACGATATAAACTTATGGATGTTTATGGTTCAATCTTAGAGAAAAAGTATTTTCTGACTTTAACAAGTTTAAAAATTACATGCATTTCATCAAACTATTTGTTTTTTAAAGAACTATGTTTAATTTAATTCTTATATCTCATGAAATGAAAGACTTACATCCTGATTTTTCAATCGCAGCTAGTACTACATTTATCACACCATAAAACAGTGCTTAAAATTTGCGAAAAAGCATTAGCATTCAAAACAGAAGAAAACGAAATCATTGAAACAAATTCGGCAAAGAGATCTAGACAAATTTAATGACTCAGCATAGGTTTGACTGCTGATTTTTAATTTAATGCAACTATGAAAAATTTTGAAAGTATAATAGATAAAATGTATCAATAAAGTTGATTTAAGACACTAATCATATAATTTTATGAACTTTATAAAAATTACTGATTACATATAAATAAATATATATATATAATGATTTATTAAGCGTAGTAGAAGCCAAGCAATATATACAAGATAACTGGAACCACAAAGACCAATAAGAATGAAAAATTTCTTTATGTAGGAGAAGCTCAGAAAGGTGAAAAAATTCATCAGGGGATGAAATACACATATTTAAAGAAACCAAATTTATTAATTAACAGCCTGCATGACAAATGAAACAATAAACTGGGGGGGGGGGGGTTAATTTTTTAAAAATAAAATAATAGATTATCAATTTTAAATATTTTTTTAATCACATTGATAATAGAAAGACACACAAAAGTATATACTTTTAAATTTTATTCTAGCAATTTTGTTTTATTTACTTTGCAATTTGAATAAATAACATACATTTCATTTCAATTTTTATCTTAGTTCAAAACGTGTAAATTCCTCAAAAAACAGAAATAAAATTTTTTTACGAATCCAATATTTTCTTCTGTTGAATATAGAAATAAGTAGTAAAATTAATCATTAAAGAAAGTCTAAAAATTAAGAAAAAGTGATTGTTGAAAAAAAAAAAAAAAACTCTTTTCGTAAGGAATTTTTTTTTTTTTATGAATAGCAATATTTTAAAAAAGAAAATTTAACGGATATAAAGCTAGTTCTTTTTCTTTGATTTCAACGCTTATAAGACATAAAAAAAGCCGTTGAAAACTGATATAAAAAACAAGACAGCGATTCCAAACAATGTTTTTACAACAGTTTTTTTTTTTTCTAGGTTGTAAAATGTATTGAAACAACAGTTGAAAGATGAGGAAATCAACGAGACATATTTTCAGATTATTAACGTTACAAAAAACGATCATTCAACGGAATGCATTGTCGTTTGTTCAATGTTTAAAATACCACACTGTACTACCTGGGTTATATCATGGTGCAACTACATATGACTTATGATGAGGGTAGTCCTGAGCAGTTCACTGAGAACTGGGTACATCGACTAGAGGTCTATTGTACCCAAACCCAAACCCATCCTTAAGAGACTACATATAAATTTATATGTAATTCTAAGCAGTAGTTCCGGAGATACAGTTGGAACAACATTTTTATCACACATACAGACAGACATTTTCTGTAAATGGTCAAATCGTGTTCTGGACCTCTCAAAACTTGTAAATCCATCGAAAATCAGAAGTTAAAAATTATTATGAATTCAATACTTTCTCTCTCCTATTGAACATAGAAGAAAGTAAAAGTCACAGTGTAAATAAAAAATCAGTTTAGTATTGATAAATGACATTCTTTATGCTAATTTTTTTTTTTTAGTTTATTAATAGATGATGCTGATTTTATTAAGAGGTAGTTTTAAAAGTAGTTTGTATTTATTTGATTCCAGTCCAGGCAATTTGATCAGATTAAGCAGCTGATTTTATTAACCGATGAATTTTTTAAGCGGCGGTTACTGTATGTTCTAATAACCTATTGATATTTAGTTGATATGTGATTAAAATTGGTTGTATTCATTTTGAGATGTATAATATATACATGTGTCATGCATAGTGCATATAATTAATGTTTATAATATGATAATATTTATGATAGGATTGTTATTTTCGTACAGTAATCTTCACTTTATCTAATAGTAGAATTTATGAAATTTTAACAGATAGAAAACGCTATTAATAAATATGGTTAAAATTAAAAAGTCACAAGCTATTTTAAAATTTGGAATGCTGCATTGATAAGTGCAGTTGAATAATAGCAGTTTAATGATGATGTTGCATATTAAACTAAATGATTCTTGAAAAAGTCTATTACCAGGAAATTTCAATTATTCAATGTAGGTTTGCCCCAAATTATGTCGAATAATCGAGGTTCTACTGTATATATATTGTTGACTGGTGTTATGGACATTCACACCTGAAGATGCTATTTTAATTGTAGCGAAAGGCTTTGCATATTTTTTAGCATGTACATTTTAAATTGAATATAAAAAGACCTTTTTTTTTCATTTACATGTGCAAAAGTTTTTATTTTAAAACTTAATCTAATCAACGCTGTACAATTTTCTTTCCTTGAAGAGAAAATATTTTAATATCCTTGTTATTTTGCATCTTTTGTACCTATCACGTCTTTCTGCATTCAGTGGTTTGTGAAGAGATAACCGGACATACCTACAATCAGATTTTAATAGTATGATTTAAAGTATTTTTTTTTTAATTATTCATTCTTATACATTTTTGGTAATTCCTTATCAAATGAGAGATAAATAATATGTAGATTGTTCTGTGATGTATAAGCTTGATATTTACTAAATATTAATAAAGGGGTAATTTACAAAGTAGTAATTGTTTGTGCACTGTGCACAGCTTTTGTAAATAGCCACTGTCCAAAATGAAGTAAATTTAACCGATTTCTTATTTATTGTGTGCATAATTTCAAAGCACTGATATTATATTTATTGTTTTTGTGAATGCTTGCAATGTGTGAAAATATTAAAACAAAAATATTGTCACGTGTGAAATTAATGCTGTGATCACATTTGCTCACTTAAAATATGATTGTTTGATATTAACTGTCATTGGAGAAATTTTATGGAGATAAGCTATTTGTTTGGCATTTATACTGAAACTCCAATTCAAGAAAAGCATGTGAAAATTCATAAGAATTCAGAGTGTATGTTAATATCATTACTAAATAAATTCTGAATTCATTTTTTTTTTTTTTTTTTTTTTTTTTAATCATGATTTTATCATGAATGATTTTTAAAATTGAGATTTTTATAAATTTACATGTTTTGAAGTCCCCTGTATTGCATCCAAAAGGTCAGGATTTTAATACTTTGTGTCTGTCTGTTATCAGCATATCTCAAAAACTAATTTTAACAGGAAGTCTAAACTTGGTATTTTAAATCTGTATCATGGAGATACTACTTGTAACTGTTTTTTAAACCCAGCAAATAGCTCTATTTACAAGAACGTCCAAGAAAATTCAAATATATCACATCAAAAAGCAAAATTTCTTGTAGGTACAGTTTAACATCTTTAGACTACACTGAACAAAATGAAATAAACATGTATATATATATACATTTATAATGATAAAAAAATGTTTTGTATAGAATAGAGTATAAAAATCATTCATTTACAGGGCCACACAAAAGAATTCAAATAGGCAATACTTGGAAATTGCTGGAGTTCAGGTTGTGTCATGTGTTTTTCATACAGTGCTAAATTTAAATATATTATGTGTGTTAAACTAATTTATAGACAATATACAAGGCTACCTAAAATTTAAGCAAAAACATTCTTTTCTATGGTATATAATTGATACTAATTTTCTCCAAGTCCAGGAAAAGTTTTTAAGAATGATAATTGCTTGTTCTTACTCATATTGTACAGAGAGTATTGTTGAAAGTCTTATTTTTAACGCTGTTTTTTGTTCTATAATTATGCAATTTGAGGTTCGCTGAATATGAAAAATAAGTCTTTAGCACGTGATGTGTGTATATTTATTTTTTCAGAATAACTTAACTCAGAAAGATGCACACTACTTTTTTGTAATATAAAATGCTCATTAAAAACAGGTTTAATAGGTCTGATGCACTGCTGCCCAGGATTAAAATCAAATAACTGCAAGAAATTGAAGTTTGGTATTTTGAAGAGCAATTGAGGGTGCCACAAGTTTGACCAAGATCTGGTAAGTTTCAAGGAATAGTGTGTGTGAAAGTTGTTTGAATAATTTGGAACAAACTTTTAAATTTAAATACAATTTAATTTTTTTATGAATGTAGGTACTATATTCAAACCGTGGGGGGGGGGGGGGGGGGAGACGATAAACCCGTTACATAGAAATATATGTCAAATAAATCTGCTTCTTTTTAGAAACATTTATTTAATGTATATTTCTATCTTATCCTTATTTACTTCTTATCTTATCCCTTGACCTGTAATAGCCTTAATAATATTCAAATACAGGACAAAATAAAGTTCTGCAAGTGACATACCTAATTATTATTATTAATATTTTATTGAACCATCATTCTGTGCACATTAAAACCAATAAAATTGGGACCTACGGGTTAATGTAGATTCTGAACTACTACAAACAACCATGCTTGATCTGTGACTCAGATCTGGCTACTAACGATTACAGTCCTAACCATTCTGCTACCAGATGGGTAGATTTATAAAGAACAATTTGCTTATCACAAATCACTCTTGATGAAATTTTAAATTAATGAAAAATTAACATGAGGAATGACTTCTTTTTCTGGACAGAATAATAGCACAGAAAAAAAAATGTCTTGTATACAAAATTCATCACACGTTTTGTTCAATGCTGAAATTTGTGTAGTGACTATACATATAAAAGGTTTGTAAAAAATATTTTTTTTTTTTGCTTACTCTTAAATTTTTAAATAGACACTGCTTTCTGTATAACCTCATAATATGCCCATTGTTAATTTCTTTTTTTAATATAAATTACTTTTTAAAGTGTCTTGAATCATTTTAATAAAGTAATTGCATTATCAGATGTGAAGAATTCAAGAAAAATATTTAATAATTTACAAATTTTTTAAAAACATATCATTTTTAGTATAGAACCCTAAAACATTTTCTTTAAAATCACCTGTTATATAGTGTATTCAGATTGTAATTCAAAAAGAGATGTTTTTTTCTGTCTGCATTTTGGTAATTGAAGAAAAAAAAAAGTACAACAAAGCATTGTATTTATTTTGTAAATAAATATTTACTGACCTTTATTTTGTTTGTGTATTTTATTTAAATAATTTATTTAGAACTCTTTAATCAAATATTATGTTAACTTTGTACATATTTTTTTTTTCCTCTTATTATATTTGATGAAAAACCTTAGATTTATAACAGACTAAAAAGCGATTTCTCCTAATATGCTGCACTCACCTAACATTTCTGAAAAAAAATCTTTAATGGATATATTATGTTCACAAATTGTAACAATCTACTGAAACAAAATATCCCAGTGTGTGAACTCATTCATCTGACCTAGTTTTATCCAAGTTTCTCAGTAAGAAAAGTTAATGTGGCCTCTCTTGTCTTTTCTCTGGCAGCTTGAGTAAAAAATAACAATAAAAAGATGAATTTGCATATACAACTAGACAGTGGCGGATCCAGAACTTAACTTTTGGGGGGGGGGGGGGGGGGTTAGACTTTTCAAAACAATATTCTTGACCAATAAAAAATTTACAATTACAATATTCAATTGTGAATGTCAGTGTTTTTTTTTTTTTTTGGGGGGGGGGGCTTCAGCCCCCTAGCCCCCCTTAAATCCGCCACTGCAACTAGACCATATCCCCAATGAATGGTTATATCTGAATCTTAGTGAAACTACCTTCAAAAAGCAATTCATGCTTACTAGGGTTGGATTTTAAACCACTGTGTAAAAAAAGTAGGACAGTCGATTTTTGTAAATTATTTTCTGTATTTTTATCCTGGCTGTTAGATTTTTATACAGATTTTGTTTAGAAAAGTTTTATTTAATTTCACATAAAATAAAATCTCTGCTACTATTGCTAATTAATGTATTGTAGACAAACTAGTATTCATGATTTCGAGAGTGTAAAAAAAGTAGAAGGACACTTTCCAAAATTTGTTATTCGGCAGACTATGCATGAGTAAAAGAGTAAATATTGAATTTTCGTTAACTGCTTTTGTTGAGGAAAATGTATTTTATTAAAAATTTCATTGTTATTTTCTTTTTCGACTGCCTAAAAAAATACTTTTAAATTATTTCGAAAAGGAGCAAATTGTTGCATATAAAATTAATGGTAATGGTGTTAAAACAGATTATTTGTATACTGCACGTCAGCCCCAATACAGTTTCTAACTTTATCTGAAGACAATAGGAAAAGAAAGACTGGTAGGCCTAAAAATTTAACACCTGACGATGGAAGATAACTTGTTCATGAACTAAAAAACAGCAGTGGTGGTATCGCAAAGTCCCAAAATCAAGCAGGACTTACTCATGTGTCAAGGCAAACAATTTACTACATAACAAGATCCAAATAATTCATTTTCAAAAAGTGGACGCATCATCCAAGTGGTAAAAATCATATATTGATTACCGTTTATAATGGGCTAATGAATACATGCCATGGACCTCAGATTGGACTTCTATAATATTTTCAGATGAGAAGAAGTTTAACTTAGATGATTTAGATGATTACCAATAATACTGGCATTGTCTGAGGAATGCAGAAGAATTTTATTCAACTCGACAAATGGGGGGGGGGGGGGGGATGGTCTTTTAAGCAATTGGATATGGAAGAAGAACAAGTCTACTCTTTTTCAGTGGTAGGCAGAAATATACTGACTATATTGAAATGCTGAATTCTGAACTTCTTACTTATGGCTCTGAATTACTGAATTAGGAGGAGAAGAATGGATGTTTAACAAGATGAAGTCTCCATTCACTCCACTAATGGAGTTCAAACTGGTTCACTGCAAATAATTTGCAGGTTTTAGCAAAGTCAGCTAAAAGCCGTGATCTTAACACAGTGGAAAACATCTGGCTAATGCTTGTTCATCAAGTATATGCTGGTGGAAAAAACTTTGAATTCCTTACTAAGCTTCAAGAAGCTTTGAATAGCTCATAAGCTAATTTTTGCCAAACAGAAATCCAATATTTGTGTGATTCGCTACCAAATAGAGTATTCAAAGTCATAAAAACTAATGGAAAGAGTATTCTTTACGAATATCACTAATATTTTATATTTTGTATTACTGTCCTTCTACTTATTTTACAGAGTTAAAAAAAGTAGAAACTATTTTTGCTGTCATTAATAATTTCTTTTTGAAAATAATGGTAATGATACTGATATTTTTTTATTAAATGATCTACAAAACGCTACATACAAAAATAAGATTCCCTTTTTATCTAAAAATATCTAGTGCCCTTCTATTTTTTTTACACAGTGTATATATATATATATATATATTTTTTTTTTCAACTGATACAAAATAGATACATTCATTGCCAAAGATATAAAAGTTGCAGGTTACCTTTAGCAGCAACTGTTGTGTTGATAGTTCGAATGGAGAAGTGTACTGCCTCAAGAACCTCTGGAATAGGTTTAAAGTGAATGCCACAAGATGATTCCTCAAATTGAAGTTCCAAGGGCTTATGTACAAGGAATATTGTGGAAGATACAATATTTCCCATCACAAATGAATGATTAGCCCTATCGATACATTTTAGAACTGTTCTAGAGATTTTTCATGCAGTAGACTGTTTCATTCGAACTATCAAACACAATACACACTGCTAAAAATATCCTACATCTACATTGCTATTATATATAAATAGTTGCCACTATTAAAGCTCCAACACTCATATATTATTTATTTAATATATCTTTATTTTGCTTTAATTTGTAATGCTTTAAATGTTTTAGTGAGTGCAGTGGATTACCAACTAATTAAAAGAATTTTGTTCCACTGAAAGTTTATTTCAATTCATTTTCAAACTAGTATTTAAAGTATATGTGACTGAAAGTTTAGGGGAGAAAATAAAGACAATGGTTCCAAAATGGAACTAAAATCAGATACAATTATATGAGCTTAAACATTTAAGAGCTGATGAGGAATTTCTGAATAATCATTATAAAACAATAAATTTGGTGCAAAATGGTAGACATTGTTCCATGGTAACATAGATAAAATACAACTTATAAAGATTGGAATAAGCCTTTGAGTGGATCTAGATATAAAAATAGGTCAATATATGATATTTTTGGGATCTTGTGAAAAGGAAAGACAAAAAAAAAAAAAAGATGTCAATTTTGTGCTAATATCAGATTTTTTTTTTTTTTTTTTTTTTTTTTCCGGTTGAAAATGGGAAGGGGAAATTACCAATATATATTTGTTTTAAATTATCACAGATCTGTGGTTCAACCATTCATTTTAAAGGTTTTCACGAGTTTTTTTTTTTTTTTTTAAAGATACCTATATTGAAAATTTACACACCCTGAGAGATACTTCCTTCAAAGGGGGGGGGGGGGTGATGCTTCTACATGCACACAATTTTTTTCTAGTTTACTACTACTATTATCAATAATTCATATTAATTTTACAATCATGCTTTAAAAATAAGTCTCATTATGTACATTTATCTGGAATTTTGTCCTGATAACTATGTGAAATCTTCACCCATTTATGCCGGAGGTTGTAAGTTTTGAATCTTTGCATGAAATTTGTGTATGTTAGGTAGAAAAATGTAAAAAACAACAATTGAATGAAAAAAAAAATTACTTCATGCCATGTACAAGTAATATGGTGTTCCATCTTTAGAACACTAGGCAAAACCATTGCTGTATTTGTTACTAAGTATTAAATATGATTATTATTGAATGTGGTTCACAACTTCATTACAGGCAAATATCTGCAGGAGTGACTAACTGAATGTTTTAAGCGAAACTGCTATGCCCCTACGAAGCAGGCTGACGTCACAAATCCAACCACACGTGTGACTTTGAGCTCCTAGGCTAAAAATAACTTTCACACGACTGCTGTTTCAAAAATGAAACAATAGGCATAAAAGAGTTAATTCAATAAGATGGTGTAACAGAACTTCATATCAGAAAGTACAAAGTTTGATTTACAAAGCACAAACTTTATTTCTTATAAGGCTGAAAACTCTCATTGCTGTTTATTATTATTAATTAAAATTATATGTTTAGATGTAGGAGTAATTAATTTTGGAGTATTAATTATTTTTTAAAGTGGCAATTTTATTTATAAATATGATTCCATGGAAGAAGGTAATATCAGTCACACTGAATGATAAAATTAACTCTTTTTTTGCCACCATTATTACCATACAGAATTATTAATGGCATATTTTGCTGTAATTTTTGAGATTAGATAGGAAAGTGATTCTTGTTAGAAGATATTGGTGGAAGCAGAAAAATCTCTGTGTGTGACTGACGTTACAATTTTCATGGAATTGCCTTACAGTATGACTGGAAAACATATACTAATAAAAACTAGATTTAAAAAAAAAATGGTCTTTTACCAACTTTTATAGATAATATAGCCATTATGAATTAATGAAAATTACTTTCCTTCCGCTTTTCCAATAATTGGTTTGCTATTTTGAATCTGAAAATTATGTCTCAAAATATTTTGCATTTTGTCAAATTTCAAAATGTGCATAAAAATACCTTTCATGGATAGAGATAATTTCTTTGATCGAAATTTTTTAATTATTTTAGCTTATAATTTATTAATTTGAAACTGATCATAAATAATTAAATGAAATCTCCCATAAAAGAAGTAATTAAAATATAAAAACATCAATTCATTTAAGAAATTTTAATAAATATATATATATATAAAAAATCATATAAATATACACTGAAGTTTTGAACATTTTTGTTGACCAGATTTGATGATTTCATTAACATCTTCAGAGGATAATGTAATAACATTAATTTTTAGTTTTTGCAAGTGATGTATTTTTGTTTTCATGAGACCAATAGGCATGTTACTTCCTTGAGCACATACTGATTGATCTAATAATTCAACACAAGTATAAATTTTACCTTCATTCAAAACAGGTTGAATACTTTTTGACACAACTCCATCATCTATTAATTTTAACAGAGTAGACATCACCGAATTATCAGAATTATTTCCCTTCTGATCAGTAGCAATGAATATTCCTGAAATCATGATATGTGGTAAAATGTAACAACATAAAAAAGATTTATCACTAAAATTAGCATTTAAATAATCAATTATTTGTGAAAAACCTTGTCTTTGGAAGATTTCCTTTTCTAAACTTTTTGGAATATTATTGATAGACTTTTTATTCTTTATTTCAGGTATGCAATTTTCTAAGTAAGCACTTCTACTTATAAAATATACTTGATATTTTGGTTTGGCTTTACCAATATTAGATATCTTCTGCAATGAAAGAGGATTCAAAACATATTCAATAATATTTTGGGGATATTGACCAAATAAAATCAAAGACTGGACACAGTCAACTAAAACAGGTAAATTTGATTCAAATTCACCGGATTTAATTCTAGCATTTAGAAATTCAATCAAAAAATCTAAGGACTTTTTCTCCATGTTATGTCCAACAAATGACATCCCCCATAAAAATCTTGCTAAATCTTTCACTCTACTCCTTTCTGCAGGATGTATTTTCTTAATATCAATATTCGGTTCTTGAGCTATATTTTCTTTTGTCAATTCAGATAGGCCTTGAATTTCGAGACAATTATAGACTTCATGATCATACATATTTCGAGTTGCAAATGAGGCAAGAAAATTTGTACATTCAACAAAATTAAAAGATTTGTATTCTTTTTTAATAAAACTGCCCAATTTATTCATGAAATCTGAATCTAAATAATCTGATAGTCTTAAACACTTAAGAATACTAATTAAATTGAAATGATCATTTTTGAACATAAGGTTTTCTGCTGCTTTAGAACATTGTTTAAGTAGTACTTCAGAGTTCATTTTTGTACTAGTTTTGAAAAAACTTAAACATACTATTGCCCATTCTTCATCAGTTAAATCAGAAGCAAAATGTTGTATTTTATATTTCATAAATTCCATCAAAAATGGTGGAGAATTTTTACTCATTCCTATAAAATATAGAGTAAGTATTAGATTATACTTTGAACATTTTTTCATTTTTCTGTTTAATAAATTCGAAAAAGCACAATAGTAATGTTTCCTAAATATTTTTGGTCCCAAAATAATAAACAAAGCATCTAAAACATACAGAGATAAGTCCAATGGCCACCGATTAACACTCAGAGCACATTTCTCATCTATGAATTTAAGAGCATCTTCAAATTTTATAGAATTAATTTCTGTATTGGCCATAAGATACAACGTATCTTTTAACTGCATTGTAGAAAGCTTCATAACATTTTCTCTTTGCATGAACTGGGAAAAAAATTCATCTGCTTGAAAATCTTTTATGTTGGAACTAATCAATTTACTTTCTTTAGAATCAGACAATTGGATCACACAATCTTTATAATGTTCATTGTTTCGAAAATAATTGAAATATTTATCATGAATATGATAAGGACGAACAAACTTCAGAAAAAAATTAAATCTTAAATGCATTGTAATCGTTTTAAAAAATGTCATTTTTATAAGCTTTACATTTTTGGTATATCAAAATGACACATATTTTTATATTTAAGAAGAAGCTGTCGTTTTTGAACCAACTGTTCACGTAGAGCCTCTAACCTTCTTAATTGTTCTTCTTTGGTGTAGTCAATTCCAGGAAGTTTCTGAATTTGGTTACGACAATCTTGAAGTTTACTTTTCAATTCAGGAATTTTCAAATTGGTAGTATCCACATTTTCATGAGGTTTCTGGGCATTTTCATATGTATCTTTTTCAATACTAGAAGAGAATCAAATAAAATCGAATATTGAATTATTTAAAAAATATATATATTAACATAACAAATATATATGTTAATACAGAAATTTGATTACAATTAACTATTTCTGGTCTCATAATAATTATTTATTTATTTAAATAGGTAAGAGCAGCAGATACTAAGCACCAAGAGAAACAAATAGTGAAATTAACTAATACCTAATTTTTTTTTTTTTTTTTTTTAAATATACTATAAATTTCCTTGACACTGTTGATTAAAATGTTGATAATTGTATTCCAAAACATAATAAAAATTATCCTTTATAGAAGACAAAATAACTCAAAAATTAAAGGTGGAATATTACTCCAAATGCAAAATTTATTAAAAAATAACGCAGGATAAAAGATATTATTATAGTTTCATCTGGTGTGCCATTTTTAGAGGGCAGAGTTAGACAATATGTATACAACAATAAAACGTTTTTAACGAATGAACAAAATTCAGTTTTGTACAATTAGCATCCTTTTTCCTGGAGAGTAATTTCCCTTCTTCCACCAAGCCAGCCATACATTGAAGAGAAAATATTTCTCCCACAAATAAAGAACCCCATTTAGAGTTCAGCCATTAATGAAGGGTTGCTACATTCTTACCATTTTTTTCCCACATCTATGTATGATAAATATTATGAAAATATTCTCTTAAGATTTCAATCCACAAGTGCGTTGCGAGCTGATTTTTGGTGGGTTGCAGAAAAACTCTAAATGTATATGTAACTTTTTAGAACTTTTACAAGTATGTTGATACTTCAGAGATTCACATGTGTCAAAAAAAAAAAAAAAAAAAAAAAAAACACATGTCTCTGCAGACGACGTGAATTATTTCAAGCTAACATTATATATGTGATGATCTAATGTCACAATAACCAATTAAAAACATTTTAGTTAATTTTTAAGAATTAAGTATCTTTAATAAAAATTTTAAAAGATATAAATATTATTAGTGACCAGGGTCATAGCTTGAGGAGGGGGGGGGAATCTCTCCTCCAATGTTTTAAAAAATAGGGCGGCATAATAAGGTTTCTGGGGGCATTGTTTTGTGCCTTACAGTTTATTTGAAAGTGGATCATAATTTTGTTAATTATCATTAGTTATCAAAAACACTTAAGATTTTTATGTATCACAAGCTGCCTTCGCTGACCAACTGATTCACCGACCAGCCCAGTAGCAGAATTTTTTGTATCATTCTGCAGCACTGGTTTCAGAAGCAAAAATTTTTCTGCAACTCTGAACGACGCGAGCCAAGCTTTACTTTCATGATAAATTACTTTCTTTTTAAAGCAAAATTTGCATTTTAAAATATATGACAGATGTCTTTAATACATGCAGACAATAAATAAATGTTTACACAGCTTAATATTGAAATAGCAGTTAATGCATGTTAAAAGAAATGTAATACCTGAAAGCAAAAAAAAGTAACTTAAACACAAAAGCAATCCAATCGGGTGTATCTTCCAATCAGGGACGCTTGTTTTCAACGTCTGCAGTTTATGAAATGCCTTCAATTTCGTCTATTTCACAGTCTTTCCTCTTTTCTTGCTGC
Organism: Salticus scenicus; assembly: GCA_963930645.1. NCBI lineage: Eukaryota > Metazoa > Arthropoda > Arachnida > Araneae > Salticidae > Salticus > Salticus scenicus. Next base: position 337,059,933 of record OZ005652.1, on the reverse strand, counting down.
GGATTACCGGGAAAAAAATTTCTAACATCGTTCGATGTTGCTGATTTCCATTTTAAGTCTTCATTTGGATGCTGTCGAGTGTAATGCGGTTTTAGATTTTTTTGAATTACTGTTGTTTCACATAAACAACAAATAACTTTTTCATTAGATGACATGATAAAAAAAAATATTACACAGAAAATATTATACTTCAATCTATAACACGTACTAACGCATCAACGATTAACAAAAAAAAAAAAAAAAAAAAAAAATGAAGCACGTGCACTATGAACATAAGGAATCGAAAAATGACCAAACGATTGAGTGTGACTAGCGCTTCTTTCCCAAGCTCTCTCCCTACGAAGAGGATCATTCCACTTTGATTGCAGGTGGGAGAGGCAGATCACGAAGAGAAAACGCGGGAGGAATTTTTCTATTCAATATTCTTTGGTTCTTCAGCGTAGCGCGCGTGGTGAACGATCGCAGCGAAAACAAACTCGAGATTTTTTCCCCGGTCGCATTTTTCCGTTTTCTTATGATTTTTTTTTTTTTTCGTTTTTGTAAATTGGTAAATAAATCTGCAAACTTCAAGATCATTCTGCAAGCTTCAAGATAATTCTGCAGCACTCGCTGCCGTGCTGCACGATTTCTGCTACCGGGCCGACCAGCAAAAAAAGTTTGCATTGAGATGTCTGACTGTAGCAAACTCCCGTTAAGTGGCACCCTCTTAACTAATTAGACACTTAAAATGGCCTTTTTAAACGTGTATAACAGCCAGTTTTCCTACTGTACAAATGACCCTTGAAAATTCTCATCGTATTCATGCCCCTTAAAAAAATCTGATCATAACAAATTCCTATTTGGGGGCACATATGGCAAGATTTCCTGTTTTAGACACTTACAATAGTCTGTTTGCTTACCATACAAAATACTCTTGAAAATTCTGATTGTATTTGGAACCCTTTAAGAATAAGTTAGTAGGAAACTCCTGCTGAGCGGTGCCCTTTCCTGTTCAGGCACATACAACAGCATGTTCGCTTACTATGCAATGATCCTTGAAAATTCTAACCTTAGCAAATTCGTGCTCTGTGGCGATAGCGACTGCGGTGCCCTTCTCTCATTTCAGGCACCCACAACTTACTTATAAGAATGCACAATCGATTTCTCACCTCCAAAAACTTAAAATTACAATTTTTGAAGGCCTTAGCTCGAACAAAAGAATTTCGTCAAGAAAACAGAATTAAAATAAATTTATATGATAATTAATTTATTTGTCTAAAATTATTATTCTTTTAATTTCATTGGATCATAAAAAATCGGTCTTTCAGAGAGCTCGTCTTTAAATAAAGGTGATGAGGAAAGCAAAATTTTATGCATATTAAATGCTACAAAAAAAAAAAAACAGTTTATTGTATGTTATGGCTATTGTATAAAGATGAAATTAGATGAGGTTTGATTTGGTTATAACGATTTCTCACTAACAAATTCTGATTCTAAGTGATCCTTTAAGCAAATTTTTTATTTTAGTTTCATCGCTAACAGGTTTTGAAATATCTATAAGTCTATAGAGTTTAACTAGTGTTTCTTGATATGAAATAGTGTAAGGAAGCTGATTTATAGTTGCATTAATAGGTACAGATTGGGCAATTTGCAACAGTTTGGAATTAATGCCCCCCCCCCCCCAGTGGTAGTCTGAAGATGAGCCATCACAATTTTTATCTTCTGCGGAAGCTCTCCCACTTTGATATCCCCCAGAGGTATTATTTGTATGGAGCATGGAGGGCACTGCATCCACGGCAGATTATACGTGCACCAGACTGTGATGTACATGTTTTTCAGCTGGTTCAAGTATCGAATCTACAATCTTTCTATTGTGAAATCGACGTTCTACCAACCAGGCTACCACAACAATATGAAATAACTGATATAGTGAGTAGTTGCAAAGAGGAATGAACTCTCCGGGAGGGATATAAGAAATAATAGTTTATTGATGGACAAAAATTTGTCATTGAGCCTGTGGCTAAAAATTATCGATTAGAAACATTTGGCTTGTGAAAGGTATTTCTTTCAAAAAGGTTGCAGTGTAATGACTAAATTGGATTAAATTTGACATGAGTAATTAAAAAACTAAACTTATTAGTAGCAGACAAATGGATGCCGTAATAAGTATGTGTTAGTGAGCATTATGTAAACATTTAAATAATAAATGTAGAAATCCTAAATTTTCGTGTAAAATACTTTCTTGGTAATTGCTATTATATCCTTCAAAAAAAAAAAAAAAAATTACTATCAGCAATTTTATTTACGTGACAAAGCATATCTCTATAACTTCTTTATCTTATTTGCCTCTCAATCTTCTTCTGAGCATTTCAATGGCAAAAAATACTGTGTATATTGAAACAATATGTCAACAGATGGAAAAAAAAAATACACTCACTTCTCTTGCTAGACAAATAAAAGAAAATAGGGAAAAATAAATCTAGAAAATAAGCTAAATCACCAGTCATTGAATTGGATTTTTAAAAATTGCACACGCAGATAACTTTCTTCAGTAGTAATTTTAAATACAAAAGAATGTGCGTAAAAAATAAAAAAGTGTATTAAAAAAAAAAAAAAAAAGAAACCAAAGCTTATTTTTTGCTTCTAAGTAAAGAATAAATTTCTGTACAAAAAAGATTTAATTTAGGACAATGGGACTTTTTTTTAACACGCTTTTAATGGCTTCACCTGTATGTATGTATGTATGTTTGTTTGTAACTTTTCTAGGAGCAAACAAAAAATTTATATTGTAAAAAAAAAACTTTCCCTACGTGAACGATGTGGCGTAGAGGTAAGGCGACGCACTACGAACCTAAAGGTCCAGTGTTCGATCCCCATCAGGGGAGATTTAAAAAAAATGGTTTTTGTTAATTCTACGTTATTTTAATTAAAGATTTAAATGTATGTAAATATTACGGTGTGTCACTCACACGATTTTCTCTTACCCTGAATTTTAATACTAAGATAGATATATTGTGCTTTTTAGTTCACATTTCTATAAAAGCGTGTTCTTTAATTTTTTAAAACTATAATATTATTATTAGTTTGTTCTTTTACATAAAGGCATGTGGTAATTGTGTGGCACTCTTTAGCAATGTCTACTACATTCATTTCTTAAAATATTTTTCACACTATTTGTCTAAATTTTATTTAAAATCTTTTTTTCTTCTTTTAACTTGATGCGAAATGGGAATTTTGCAAAATATGCATTTTTAATTAATTAATTGCGTTTTTTAGAACTGCGACAAAAATTGCTAGATATCTGCCTTTTGTAGTTTGTAAATCCATAATTGTTTAATTACATTTGAATTTAAACAAGATACAGAAAGAGTAACTGTTTTAATACATAGTAGTGCTGCAGGAACTCACAAATGCAAACTTTGGCTGATTTCCAAATCAATTTAATATCCGAGAGTTTTAAAAGGGATAAAATCTTTGCCTTTAATCTATGAAAACAATAAAAAAGCATAGATTACTTGTGATTTGGTGGCAGAGTGTTTTCAAAATCACTTTGTTAAAGAAGCTCAGACAAGAAAGACAGAATTTGCAAAGAATTTTATTACTGAACAAAAGATAATGGCTGTATGCCAAATACAGAAAAAAATTTATAGACAACAAGCCAAAACTTAAGCAAACTACCCTTGACTCCATGTTAAAAAAACTATAACTCTTACATAAGCGAGACATCTTGAACCTACTGTGCATGGGTAAAAAGAGCTAGTTTTATTTAAATAGAGAAAAACATCCAATTTTTGAAAAGGATATCATACTGCTTTTTGATGATAACTCAAAAATTTATTTATGATTTAAATATAAAACAAAATGGCAAGCATTAATGAAAATTAATTAGTGTACTTTTGAATTCACACAAGAAAATTTAAAATGGCATAAAAATAAAACATTTCGCTAAAACCACTTTTTTTTTTTTTTTTTTTTTTTATCAGGAGACTTTAAAACATATCAGGTGAAAATTTGGTACCAAACATTTGCATCAAATAAAATACTCCCATTACCTTTGGTGTTTGAGTAGTGTAAATAAAAAGTAAGCATGAAGGCAACAGTGTAAAACAATTGTTTAACTGGCGATCACAGTAAAGCAGGGCAATACAGATTGAGTTTGAGTTTTGATCACTTAATTTGGGTGGTTTAAATGTCAACATATAGTAAAATTTCAGGAATTTTAGGACAACTTATCAAATTTAAGGACATTTCAGTACGTTTTTTAAAATTTCAGGAGAATCAGGACAAGTACTACCACCCCTGATATTAGATTATTAGTTATAACGGGCAAAATTCCTCAAAGAATAACATTAGCTTTGGATTTCAGAGACAGTAAATAGAAAGTCTTCTAAGTTGCATGCAGTAGATAATCTTTTAGTGTCTTTAATGTCAACAAACTAAAAAAATTTGAATTTGCATCCAATTAACTGCCTAACAATTGCATTATTTTAAAGAAAACTGCGCTGGTATTAAATTGAGAGCAGGGGTGCAGAAAATGTTCAGAACTCTGAAATTTTTCCAGAGCATATTCTAAATTTCCCGCAAAACAATGCAAGAACCTATTATTAGTTTTTTTTTAAGTTTTCCCTTTTTTTGTGGAGAGGAAACGGGGTTGGGGAATCTTAAGTCCAAATATTGAGGGAGATTTTTTTTATAAGCTATATTACAACTTTTTATTTTATAATTATTAATTAATTATTATTATTATTATTATTTTTTTTTTTTTTTTTTGAAAAACTACATTAAAATTCATTGTTTCTGTTAATGTGCCACCAGATGGAAAATAAAAAAGTTTAAGGTAATTAGACTAATTAACTAACGTAATTTTTAAGATTATAATCCTTATATAATAGTACATGATTATAAATAAATTAATTCTGCTTAGTTTTATATTGCATTTTGCTGTCTCTGAAAATGAAAAATTACTTTTTTATTACAAAATTTCAAAATTACGTAATTATGCAGTATTAGAATCTAACATGTGTATCAAGTCAATTTAACATATAAAGAGTATATTAATTTTATTAACTTATTATAGTTGGGGGAAAAAAAAAAAAAAAAAAAAAAAAACTTTCTTCTTTATTATAAAGTACTAAAATTTAAAAAAAAGACTTGATTTATGAAAAAACTTTCCAATGCTTTTCCAAAAAAATTTTGAAATTCCCTGAATTTTCCCGGTTATTACAGTAAATTTTGAAATTTCCAGAGTTTTCCCTGTTTCTGTTTTTTAATAGTTTTTCAAATTCCTTGAGTTTTCCAGGTTTTCTCTGAATTTCAGGTACCATAGCAACTTTGATAACTTAACTGATGCATACAAAACTGAACAAAAGCTGTACAAACTGAAAAAAAAAAAAAAAAAAGTTATATGCTATGAAAATGAGACAAACTGCTATAAAGATACAAAATGTACAAAACATGGGCAAATTAAAACCTTGAGCATACGAGTCCATACAGTTTAAGAAAATAGTGCTCTAATGTTGAATGACAGAATCAGCAGTTAATTACACCATTTGTTGATGCATATCATTTATCATTACAAAAAAAAATTTCCCCTCAACCTCATTCGTGCACTTGGACATATTCTGCACTCTTGAACTTCACCATGTAGGTGAAGTTCATGTTTGCGTAAGTCTGCTAATTCACTAGATACAAATACATACCTGCCAACATTGAAGAATCAAAATAACGGAGATTTTACAAGCGGCATTTTCAGGCCTAAAAAACATTGATGTGTTTTCGACATATGACAGTATTTTAATAGTTTAATCCATGGCTTAAATTATCGAAAAGTCATATGAAAAACTTAAATTTAATTATTAAATAAAAATTAAGTAATTATTAATTAAAAATAGTAATATATATAAAGATTCATGAGAATTTATTTCAGCAAAAGCAAAATCTTGCTTAAAAAATGAAGGTTTGTTGAAGTTTTGAATAAATTATAGGTATGATTTTTAAAATCTTCAGAATAACGAGAAATGTTTGAGAATAACGGAGAGTGGAAGACAGTCCCAAAATAACAGCGTCTCCGTTGAAATAACGGAGAATTGGCAGGTATGCAAATATTCAGCAAGCGAAAATTCAGCAGACTGAATTTTTGTTTCTCATCTCTGCATTTGACAGTGTATCAAATGACACATTCATGATATAGTAATACAGTACTGTGTAAAAACATCATTTGAAAGTGTATAATGTTAACTTAGTGCGACCAAATTTTGTAAGATTGAATTTGAGGATAAACTACCTAAAATGTCCCTGAATGCAAAAATCAAACATAAAAAAAAAAAAAAAAAAAAAAAATTGAGGACAAAATAAAAATTAATCAAAATAGCAAAATATGAAAAACTGTTATGCATGAATTATCTGAAAGCACATATTTTAGCTTTTTTATTATTCATACAAGTAGATAAATTACTATAGCAAAGCATTTTAAACTAAACTAAATTTTACACTACTTAAATAAATTAAAAAACCTTTTACTACCTCGTTGTTGGCCATTAAATCTTTCGGTCGGGATCTCGACTCTCATCAGACGGCTTCTCTGTGAGTGATTCTGATTCTTCTGTCGGTTTCTGCCTTCTCAAAATATGGCGCCACCTTCTATTTGGAGTTACTGCGCTTCTGTCATTACAAATGTTTTTATTGGTTGTTATTTCGATAGACTCGCGGAACATGGCGTAATTGTATTCTTCGTAATTAGCTATTTTAGTGGCTTGTTCAAAATTTATATCTATGTTTTCCTGATAAAAAGTTTTGGCTAACGCTGTATTTTGATTTCCAGTTTTAATGTCTCTCATATGTTCTTTTATTCTTGTTTTAATTTTTCTTTTTGTTACTCCGATATACGAGCCGGTTTGTTTGTTTTGATCAGTGTAAGGTATTTTATATATTCCAGAGGTTTCAAGGGGGGGAATAGGATCTTTTTCATTTCTGATAAGTTGAAATATATTTTTATTAGGTTTTACAGGGATGTTAACTTTGCATTTATTGGCTGCACATTTAATTTTGTTTGAGGCACCGCGATCGTATGGTATGGAGGTCGTGAATTTTAAAGGGGGGTTTTGAAAACTAGGTATGTTATCAATGTGTTTTATTTTATTTTTAATGATTTTGTTTACAATTCTTTCTGGGTATCCTGCTTGTTTTGTGAACGTTTTAATTAGGTTTAATTCATTATTTAAGTCTTCTGGGTTATTGCAAATTAGAAAAGCGCGATTTATATATGATTTTATGGCGTTAATTTTAATATCTGTAGGGTGTTTTGCATTTGTAATTAATAATTTCGTTGCTATTTGTTGGTTTCCTATAGACGGTTGTTTTAATTTCTTGATTGGTGCGTATGATTTTGACATCTAAGTAACGCATATCAAATCGTGCTTTTCTAATTTGCAATAACTTAGAAGACTTAAATAATGAATTAAACCCAATTAAAACGTTCACAAAACAAGCAGGATACCCAGAAAGAATTGTAAACAAAATCATTAAAAATAAAATAAAACACACTGATAACATACCTAGTTTTCAAAACCCCCCTTTAAAATTCACGACCTCCATACCATACGATCGCGGTGCCTCAAACAAAATTAAACGCGCAGCCAATAAATGCAAAGTTAACATCCCTATAAAAACAAATAAAAATATATTTCAACTTATCAGAAACGAAAAAGATCCTATTCCCCCCCTTGAAACCTCTGGAATATATAAAATACCTTACACTGATCAAAACAAACAAACCGGCTCGTATATCGGAGTAACAAAAAGAAAAATTAAAACAAGAATAAAAGAACATATGAGAGACATTAAAACTGGAAATCAAAATACAGCGTTAGCCAAAACTTTTTATCAGGAAAACATAGATATAAATTTCAAACAAGCCACTAAAATAGCTAATTACGAAGAATACAATTACGCCATGTTTCGCGAGTCTATCGAAATAACAACCAATAAAAACGTTTGTAATGACAGCAGCGCAGTAACTCCAAATAGAAGGTGGCGCCATATTTTGAGAAGGCAGAAACCGACAGAAGAATCAGAATCACTCACAGAGAAGCCGTCTGATGAGAGTCGGGATCCCGACCGAAAGATTTAACGGCCAACAACGAGGTAGTAAAAGGTTTTTTAATTTATTTAAGTAGTAATTTCACTTCGTTTTTTAATTAATATAATTTAAATTTTATACACTATTTCTTAGTTCATAGGGGTTCATCTAAAGATAATTTGGGTCCAGAAGTGGACTCTTCACAAAAATCAGTGATATTAAAATGTGTCCTTAACAAAAATTGAATGATTTAATTTTTTTTTTCAAAATAACTGGGTTACTTTGACTCTAGAATCTACAGAGGCAGGATTATTCATGAAATCTTTTGCAATTCTCCCCCCCCCCCCACTTCAACTTACAATCGCAATCAAACACCTTCGCAAAACTTTACCTTACTAACCTTGCATAAAGTGATTGTTGTGTTATTGATTTTTAAAGCGAGAAGGAAGAGATTAACTTAAATTAGCTGAACAAATTTAAACTGGTGAAATCACCATAATTATATGGATTGTTAAATAATTGTAATTTTGTCAATTTTATTAATTGTAATGAATGATTGCTTTAATAACTTTTCATACACATAAAAAATAAAATAAATAAATAAAAAAAAGGTTAAAAAAAAGAAAAACATTCATGGATTTGAATATTAGCATTTGTTTTTACATAAATACAATGAGAAAGATTTTACATATACTATTAAATAAATGTTTCTGTGTGTATTATGCAACCTGAAATAATCAGCAGAACAGCTGGTGTTGGGATGCATAAAAACTATAAGAATGTAAAGTATAAAATTACAATTTTTTTTAAACTTTTATTTCAGTTTTATTTAATAATCTAAAATATTTCTATTGTGAAATAACCCAGAGTAAATAAAGATGCAAAAACATAATAATCTTTATAGAAAAAAATTTATAAATAAGAAAATTAAATAAGTGAATATTTGTATACTGTTTAACTGAATTTGTATATTTTGCGATTGATATATAAACTATGTATTTAACAAGATTTGAACTTTAAAATATTCTTCTAAGCATAATTTTACTGTTTTATTGTAAAATGTTCAATAAGCATTTTCGTCCATTAAATCTTTTTTTTTTTTTTTTTTATAAATGAATATTACTGACTTTACTAGACATAAAACTGCAAACAATAAATAATGTTGCAGTTTAATACAGATTTTACGGTAGGACTTGATATTGTTACTAATCCTTTTTACAACAGAAACTAAATTATCACATTTTCAGTAAGAAAAAAGGTACAAAGTAGATCTTATTTAAATTTATATAAATAGCCATTTTAGAAGATCTCTTAAATAAAAATGATCTTTTTATATAAATTTCAATTTTTTTCAGCACTATTCTTAATTAGAGGTTTATACTAGGTTCAATGAAACACTATTAACTTGATAATAAAATTATACATCTGCTAAAAGGGAAAGCTTTAAATGGAATTACTTTTTAATCCCCAAAAATTAAAAAAGAAATCATAAAAAAAGGGCCCCAAAAAATTGTACTGTTGAAATGATAATAAATTATATTACATAACTTACATTTACAAATTTTGAAAAAAAAAAAAAAAAAAGGCATACCTTAATTATTTTTTAAGCGATTCAAGCATTATATATATATATATATATATAATGGGGAAATAAATAGTCTTATTCTTATATTATATTTTACAGATGTACTTAGATCTTGAAATACGTACTTTTAATACTTAAACTTTAAAACTTCTTCACACACCATAAGATTAAAAAGAGACAATACTGTCTTGCTTTTGTCTCCTACGCAGTAGAACGTTTTTTTTCTTTTTTGCACCTGATGAAGAAAGGCCTCGTCCTTTCAAAACCGGTTGTGCTGTTTTTAATTTTATGGTGTGTGAAGAAGTTTTAAAGTTTAGGTGTTGTGTATACACCAGATTTTTATTTACGTACTTTTAAGTTTAACTAATAATGCTCAAAATGTAAAAGTGAAAAAGTAATTAATGTCAACGTCCTGTAATAGATTCACCAATAAAATTATCCGGATTGAAATAAATTATGAAAATGCTTATATATACCTCCTAATAATATCATATATAATTGGCAGAAAATCTGTATTTACCGTTTCTGTAGACATTTTATCTATTTTTGAAACTATTATACAATTAAAGTAAAACAGATAGCATTAATTCACATTCGTATACTCGACTCAAAATAAACAACAAAACAAAACAAATCTTTGTAATAATCGCCTAACCACAGACACAGATCTTTCTTTTGTATAATGCGCATGTGCACTGCAAACTGGTTGGTGCAGTGTTTGAAATGATTCTTATAGAGCTGATTCAAATACATACAGATTGAATGGATCAGAAAGAATCAAATTCATGTTTACAGTTGTTAAATCTTGTTTTAGAAACTTGAGATTTAATGATTGCCTTTTTATTGATTGGCTGTTATTTAAATTGCATAAATATCTGAACCATTCAAATATTCTTAAACGTTTGGGTTTTGATTGAAGACCAATCAAAGTGGGAACTTATTTTTTCATAAAACTGTTTTTAATCGTAGATACATTTGTTTACAAATATTTTCAGATTCAATTCAATGGGAGGAAGTTCATTGAAATGGATTCACGGGGTGTAAAATATTAAACGTCTAATACTCTTTACCGCTTTAATTGTTAAATATTTTTTTAGATTTTAAAAATGGCTCATGAATGGTAACTATATTTTTTCGTTTATTCAAGCTTCTTCATTTCTTTTTCTTTTCATTTTTTGTTAAATTATGCCTGTAAAATTAATAATATCATTCTTTTATCTGTAATATTTGTTATTTAAATTGGCATTATTAAAAAGCATTTGTAATTTTTTTTTTTTTTTAGAAAACATTCATAACATTCATTCTGAATATTGTACTTCAGTCATTTATGCGTAAAAATTACTTATTTTGCACACAAATTGTGTGTTAAAAAAAGTCTGTATTGCCGGTTATAAGACATGCCATCACAATTTTGATCCTCCGCGGAAGCTAAACGAGTGCAGAAAGGAAGAAATATTTTATTTAATATAGTATATAAAGAGCAGGGTACCCGAAGTGACGTTTAGAGCGATTTCAATGTAGGTATTTTATTTTAAGTTTTTATTTATAATCTGATATAAAAAGTAAATGATGATTGAATTATTTCGAAAATTCATTTAAATAAAATGACCAGCGAAGCACGCGTAGCCTGGTAGGGTGAGAACGACTTCTGTAGTATTTCCCCACAACTGGATTTGACGATTATGGTGAAATGCCATTTTTGGAAGTGTTTGCCATGGATTCCAAAGGTAAAGAAATGCAAAATGTGTTATTCAAAATGGCGTCATCGCCAAAATTATTTAAGCTTATTTTTAATAATAATAAAGCAGAAACATATTTAAAATTGACTTATCTCACTATTCATCATAAAAGATCTTCCTAAATTTTGCTACTTCAAAGCTTATGAATATGCATAAATATATAAATATATGCTTCATATAAATATATGCTTTTATATAGTTTAAATGTTCTACACTTAATGGTGAAATACGATTATATAAATTAGAATTCCGTTTACCATTTCTTTCAGTTATTTTTAGAACACATTTTTAAAAATAAGCTTCTTTACATAGCATGAAAGAAAAATGTAACTTACCGATAAGTAATACACATGTAGCTAAATACGTATTGCTACATGCCTCATTTAATTAATTCACATTCTTTCAAAAAAAAAAAAACAGAAACATTTCTCTCTCTCTAAATAATTCACTCAAAAAAATCATGATTCACTACTACTAGATATCATACATAAACAAAGTAAAATAATAATATACAAAATAAATTAAGAATAAAACATACAAATACTTTTTAATATAATAATACTTCACAAGCTGAAATAGAATAGAATAATGAATAATGATTACTTTATAATTAATTGCTATGCTGGTTGCCATGGTAATAAAAAATAACAGAATGCTGGTTGCTATGGCCATCCAAAATAAACAGCATGCAAGCTGCCATATTATATTGCAAAGAATCCAGAACAACATCATTATCGTTCAAAATGGCGTCAGATAAATCGTCAAATCCAGTTGTGGGGAAATACTATAGTTGCACTCCTACTAGTTATAAAATAAAATGTGATCCATTAGCACATCTCCATGCTTGTTGCAGTCACTACTTCACCACACAGTGTGGTGAGTATTTGCATCACAGCCAAAGATGAACCTAAAGCTTGAACAATAATAACTGAAAATAGCCTTAGCCAAGTCAGTCAAAGGGTCTACCTCCTCACAAGGAAGATAGTTAGAGACAAAGACAAAATCAATATTTGCAACCCTGCCTTTATGTTTAACCTTAAGTTTAGCCAGATCCTTATTCAGGAAGTTGACAATTTTAAAGGCATTAAGTTCAGACCTAGCAATAATGTAAGCCCTGGGTGTATCATAAAAGGTGTCATAAAAAATATTGAAACCTTTAACGCTAAGACCAATGATTTTATCCTCATAGGTCCAAGACTCTTGAATAAGAACAAATATCAAAATCTCCATCAACCAGCCTCTTAGAGAGAAGAGCCAAAGCAGCATTGCTGTGAGGGAGATTCAACTGACCATCTCTAATCTCATTCGTAACAAGAGAAACAGGGTAGCCACAGCCAAATGGAAATTACCCATCATGGCTTGACTCAAGCGAAGAGTCCTTCTGCAACAGCTCCAGATCCTTATTAATCCCGCACAAAGACTGAGGCGAGTCAGCTTGCAAAGTGTCCTCTGACTCAGAGTCCAGCATGAGGTCAGACAAGCTTAGAGCATTGCTAAAAGCATTCACCTGAGAAAAAGCCAAAGGTGCGGAAGGAGCCACTTCAACAACAGATGACACCTTAGAATCAAGAACCTCCATGGAAGCCAGGGGCTCAACAAACTCTGAGGAATTCAAAACAGTAGGATCCACAAAAGCAGTAGATACCACCTCCATAGGTTCTCATTTGTTAGGATTAGGATCGTGTAGAATCTTTAGAATTCCACAATCTAGTCCAGTGAGAGTAGCGAAACAAGACCTGCACACACCTCGGCATCCCCAAAATCAACCTCAAGAATCCACTTTGCAGAGTTATATCCCATAGAACACTGCAAGACATACTACTCTGGCTTTCAACTCAGGATTGTAACGCTGAAGAACGTCTCAGAAATGCCCTAGAGTCTGAGAACTTGTCCCTGGTCTTAAAAGCGACCTTTACAGGCTTGGGCAATCAGTATTCAGATTAGGTTCATCAGCATTCAGAACTCTGAGTACCAAGTCACCCAACATTTTATTGTCAGAGTTGCTCTTGATCCATTCCATTGTAGCAACATTTCTACAGTGGAGAATATGAGCTCCTTTAACCAAATTGTTGCCAGGAATTTCGGGCAGACTGTCTCCAATAGAAATAGAGTCAATCAGCTACAAAATCTCATGCTGAATACAGCCAGTATCATCCAAATACAGACTGTCAGAAGGGAAATTCCTCTTAACGATTGCTATCTTGGTCGACTTAACAGCATGAGCATAGGAACAAGGTTGAACATAGTTCCAGATTAGATGCTCGTCTGAGGTTGAACATCCTTCCTTAGCTCTTTCTGAGTAAATTGCACAGTGGGGGATGGTGTTGAGCCAGCAAGCCGAGACATTTTAGTACCACCACCAGCAGCCCGAGACAACTGTCTCTTCTTCCTTTTCTTCAGGTTCTTCCTCTGACTTTTGGTCAGAATCTTAACACCAGATGATTCATCCTCTGTGTGTTGCTGGCAGAAGCCAGCCCCTCTACTAGAAGATAGATCCACATTACTGGTCTCAACCAAACCGGAATCAGTGCTCTTACCTTTGAGTTTGGTCCAAGCTGAAGCCGTGTCACCAGTTACCATAGCAGCATATTTACACTGATTACACCGAAAAGTAAACCAGGTGCTGGAGACTGTAATGAATTTTTTAAACAGGACCCTCTGCCTAAATCCTGAATGCTCCCCTTTTTATCCTGCACAACAGGCGATGCAGTATAAGAAGACATAGAAGAGCTTTCCATGTTGCTATAAATTTTTCACCTACAGATGTTAGCTGAGCAAGTTGGAATGGCCTTCATGTCATGTCATGGGTGACCCTGCCAGGAACATATACTCCGCACACAGAGCTTGTAGCTCACGTTCAAAACATGCACTCCAGACGTACATCGTCCATTTACATATTTCTATAAAAATTGATATAAAATACACGTTCAGTATGCTCCTTTCTGACTTTCCCAAAAGTTGCAAAGATGGCAGCATTCTGAATTGTGTTCTGAGTTGTAACTCTTCGCTGCCTAAATGTAACATAGCATGCTTTTTGTTAAACCAAACAAATTATTAAATACGTCTGACAGTTTGACAATACATTTGAAAACAAACAAAATCATCATAAAGTAAAATTATTTATAAAAATTTCAGTTAAAAATTGTATAATTATAATCAATCACAAGTAAAAAATTTGAATCATAAAATATATGATTGCACAATATAATGTACAACATTTTATACCACAACAATCGCTAATAGGAGTGTATATATAAGGTGATTCGCTACCAGACCAACAAACTTGCAGGGGCTACAGAGATGACTCGTAATCACAAGGAATGCAAGATCTGAAATGCAATCCTAACGAGATAGGGGATTTTTTAGTATAATTGTTTTAAAACACACCCAGATGGGTCCAATTTTTATTGAATTCAAGACACTTGTGTTAAAATAAGCATATGAATCACAGATATTTTCATTCACTTGATATTTTTTAATGCATTTTAAATAGTATGTTGCTGATTGATGCTTTCTAGTTCTCTAAAATATCAAGAAAACAAGGGACAAGGTCAAATCCTGTGAATTTTACGTACACAAGAGTTAAAGGGTTAAGGGCTATCACAGCAAAACTGTCAGCAGCTACTCTCAAAAGTACTAGGATGAAAACTATGAATACATGGTGATCAGGAAATGACATTTAAAGGCCAAAAGCTTAAAATAAGTTATGAGTTTCCTAATAATTATACCCCCTATCTCATTAGGATTGTATTTCCGACCCTGCATTCCTATGATTCCAAGTTATCTCTGTACCCCCTACACCCCCTGCACGTTTATCAGTCTGAGTCTGGTAGTGAATCATCCTGTGTATATATGCTTACAACCCTAATGTGAATGTTTGTATGGGGTCAGGGCTTGGTTTAGCGAAAAATGATTTGGGCTTGTCGACTTGGCTCATGTGGCTTGGCAACTAGTGAATGTTTGTATGGGGCCATGACTTGGCTCACTTCGAAAAATCTCCAAATAATGTAGAATTTCACCAAAATTTCTTACAACCGTAATGTGATTGTTTGTATGGGGCCATGGCTTGGTTTCTTATAACCCTAAATTTCTTACAACCCTAATGTAACATTTCGACTTTTATTCCGTAAACTATTCTTACATTTGCTTCGCTTGGCAACTTGGCTCGCATTTGGTGATTTCCATGAGCCTGGATAAAGGAAAAGAACCCATTAATCATAACAATATCTAATAAAAAAGTTTTCTTCATCAATAACAGTATAACGATATCTATACTAATATATAAATGCGAAAGTTTGGATGGATGGATGGATGTTTGTTACTCAATCATGCCAAAACGGCTAAACGGATCTGGATGAAATTCGGTACAGAGATAGAGAATAGTCTGGAATAGAAATAGGCTACAATTTATACTGGAAATTTGATTAGATTTTTTAAAATTAATTAAAATATGAAAATAATAAACTGGTAATTGACTTAATATAAGCCATTTAAATTTTTAATTGTTGCCAAAAAAGTTAACGAGGTATTTTTTATTAGTTATTTATTTAATTCAAAGTATGGCGGATGAAACACGCTTGGCATTAAAGCTAATTCAGCATTATATTAAAGGTATTTTCTTATTGATAATTCTGGACAAATTTTTTAATTTTGATGCGGAAGTAGATCAGACATTTTTCACCAAGGAAAAGATAAAAAGAAATACGCAAGCGAAGTGATGACATCACTGGCCGTTCTTGGATGCAAGAAAAATATTTCCTATGTTAAACGCCATTGGATTTTTTGTAAAAAATTATTAAAAATCGAGGAAAATTATTTCCCGATTTTAATCCCCATATTTAGGTATAGATATGTATTAGTTATCATGTCCATGCGTTAGATTAAGTTATTTTTGTTGTAAAATTGACAAAATTTGAATTTTTAATTACAAAACTCTAGAAGAAAAAAATGGCAAACTTCCATATTCGATTGAAAACACAAACATTTCATTTCAAAGGATGATATTATTAACACAATAAATATCCAACTAATATACTAATTAAAAGGAAAATGATAAATATTCTAACATAATTTGAAGTCAAATTTGTACGACAGAGTTTTGAAGTTTTGTCAATTTGACAGCAAAATAACTCAACCTAACACATGTACATGATAACTAATACATATACACTGGTCAAAAAAATTAAAGGATCAGCCCGTTTTCTCTTTCTCTTCTTTTGCACATAATTTTTAAACAAATAAACATATGAACATAAAATTTGGATGGCCTGTTCATTATCATATTATTAACCGAATCTTATGTAATTTTAGCATAAGAATAATTTTTAAGCTAATAAATATTCAGTTTTCTCTCAAAAGTAAGCTTTTAAAAAAATAAAAAATTTCAATAATTTTAGGAAAGAACACTTAATGAAAAATGGTCATAAGGATGCCTTACAGATAGGTAAAGACGCACACGCGTTCCTATGTTAGATTACAACTAAATCTTTCTACCTGCATTCATTTTCTGTTTCTTTTTTTTTTTCTTCTTTTCGCATGTGAATAACTTTTTAAAAAATATGCATACAAACATGAAAATTGGATAAGATGTTCATTATACAATTATTTTTCGACATCATTATTATTCTAGTGCTGAGTATAGTTTACAAATTAGTAATTATATATTTTTAAAAAGTTCATTATAAAAGAAAAAGAAAAGTTAATACAAAAAGAAAAATCGAGATTTAGTTTAACATTCCAAGGTATGAGCGTCTTTACCTATCTCTAATGCATCCTTAACACCACTTTTCATTATGTGTTCTTTCCTAAATTTGTTGAAATTTTTCATTTTTTCCAAAGCTTACTTTTGCGAGAAAACTGAATATTTATTAGCTTAAAAATTATTCTTATGCTAAAATTACATAAGATTCGGTTAATAATATGATAATGAACAGGCCATCCAAATTTTATGTTCATATGTTTATTTGTTTAAAAATTATGTGCAAAAGAAGAGAAAGAGAAAACGGGCTGATCCTTAATTTTTTTGACCAGTGTATATACCCAAATATGGGGATTAAAATCGGGAAATAATTATCTTCGATTTTTAATAATTTTTTACAAAAAATCCAATGGGCGATTAACATAGGAAATCATTTTCTTGCATCCAGGGATGGTCCGTGACATCACACCTTGCTTGCGTATAGGAACAACAATCGCATAAATTATATTTTGGTCTAAAACGGCAACAAAAATTCAAAAGTCGCCAAGGGCATTAAGGCTGTACCATGATCAAGTTTACATATTAATCAATTTATTATTTTTCTATGTACCAACTACTATTAACTAAGCATGAAGTATATATAACAACAAAATAATAATTAAAAAAAAAATAATTTTCTCATGCGATAGAAGTAGCCGATCATATCATATTGTAATATTATAGGTGGCTTGAAATTGCTGTCATTCTATGATTGATCGGTTAAATCAAATAAATATAGGAAGTAACTTGAGAGCAAATATTATGTACATCATGTATAATGTTGTTCATATGTAACTGGGATTCAGATATAAAAGAGCAACTTCAAATTTTTTGATACTGGCCGTATCGAAACTGTCATATATGATAAGCACCCAAATGGAAGCCCATGGGTAAGCTGGGAACCCAAAGTGAGCTATTGACCGATTTCAGTTTTTTTTTTTTAATAAAGCTACTAGCAGGCTTTGCCCGCTTTGCTGGACATTAAACTTAAATGAGTTGTCAAAATCCCATATCTTTATTAATAACCTAAGTTATCGCTGTGATTGGTAGAGGTTTTTCTCGCTCGCAACGTGAGGAGTCTGGGTCCCCACTGCCTTCGGCAGCAACTTACCCGCTTCTTACTTAACCTTCCTCAGCGGGTGAGTTCGAAGTTTTGCAAATTCCCACTAATGTACATAATGTGTACACTTAATCAATATCCATACACCAAAATTCACCAATCTAAGATAATTTAAGGCGAATTCAAACGGAAAAATATGTTTTTACACATGTTTATTGCCCTCCGACTCCGAGAAGAGGGAGGGGGGGATTTTGAATTTTGTAAATTCCAGTTACAATATGTGCCGGATGCATACAAACAATTTACGCACCAAATTTCGTGACCACAGAAGTCTTTAATAGAAGATATTATAAATAAATAAATACAAAAAGCACAGCTTTAGTATGGGACCCCTTTGGTGACTTTAAATATTTTAAGCCATTTTTGCGATGCATTGAATTGGCTATCTCAATTGTGCAATTAAAGACCTTGGCGAGAAACGTCCTAAGTACTTCGGTGCAAAATTTCAAATTTTTCCAAACTAAAGCTGTTCCATACCAAAAAAAAAAAAAAAAAAAAAAAAACTTTTATGATGTATACAAAATAAAAAATTCTAATAAATTTGAAATTATTACTATTTACAATCAAGGTGAAAACATAAAAGAACCTTTATAAGTTACATATAAAATATCAATTAAAACGAAGAATTTTGTTTTACTGTAGAAAAGAAAAGTAAGTACTACTCAATTAAATGAAAATTTTAAGCTAATACCAAGTATCTCTATGAAAATATTTATTTACACGCGAATGTTTTCATAGTATATTAATTTTTTTCTAATTTTTATTATTTATCACGCGAAATTTAAAATATTTTATTTCCGGACAAAAAATAAATAAACGTGAATTTTGTTTATTTTGGCATCAAATATATTTTTCTTTTTAATCATTTTAAAGTTAAAATGTAGTTTTTATTTAATATCTTCTTTCAAATTTTTGATTTTTTCAATTTTTTTTTCTCGTAAACCATCCCTGACCTATAAGGAAAAAAACAAAAAAAGAATGATCGAAATCGGTCAAGCCGTTTACGATTTTATAGAGGACATAGAGACAAACATTCATTTATATATATATAGAAAAGAGTTTGCCAACGAAGCGGGCAAAGCCGTCCAAAATTGTTTAAG
The DNA here is from genome assembly GCA_963930645.1 of Salticus scenicus. Classification (NCBI taxonomy): domain Eukaryota; kingdom Metazoa; phylum Arthropoda; class Arachnida; order Araneae; family Salticidae; genus Salticus; species Salticus scenicus. The sequence continues at coordinate 337,040,596 of OZ005652.1, read as the reverse complement.
AACTAAAATATTATTCAACAATTCGCCGGGAGATGAAAAAAAAAAATTTTAAAATTTGAAACTCATAAATATTATATGAATTTCACCACATAATTAAAATTTTAATTCACCAGTCACCAAATTATTATTAGAACCAGATTAATATTGTGCAATAGTGAACTAAAATCATACAAAGAAAGGTTTCGAAATAAAATTCATAATTGACGACCCAGTTTTTATACTTCCGCAACGCAGTACTGTTTTAGTACAGGATCCCTATGAATGAATATTTAATTTTTATCGCCATGTTGGCGATAACTTTTTATTTATTTATTTTGCCATTAAAAATAAATAAATAAATAAAAACTAATTCCTATTTTTATTATACTTTTTATGATGTTTTTTAGTCAATTATGATAATAAATCATATTCTGTATATATATTTAAAGTATTGCTTGCTAGATTTCAAAAAACGCTTGCAAAGATTTTTAAGATTCAACTTTTAAAAATATATTATTTCCATATATTATTTCCAAATATTGCAATTTCCATCTAAATTGGCTTTTACAATGACGATCAACAAATCCCAGGGCCAAACCTTAAAAGTGACAGGCATTCATTTAGGAACTCCATGCTTCTCACACGGTCAATTATATGTTGGTTGTTCCCGTGTTTCAAGTGGCCAGAACTTGCATGTGCTGACGGAAAATAAGTCATTTAATGTTGCATACAGATCGGTGTTAGAATAAAAATAAATAGTATTTTTTTCCCGTAGATCTTTCAATGAGTTACAAATTTTTTTTAGTATACTTTATCAGACTCTGTTTTGCTCAGCACCACAATGATAAGGTTTCATTACATTACATATTATGATCAAACCGTCAGTTCCCACACATACACATCAAAATTTCCACGTGAACGAAGTCGCGGGTAACAGCTAGTATGATTATAAAGTTGAGTTAAGAAAGAGTGCATGTAATTCACATGATGTTGCCATCTAGGAAACTTCAAGAGATCAAACAAAAATCATACTCAAATCTGGCAAGAAAAATAACACAAGTGATATAATAGCAATTTTGAATTAGTCATTGAAAAATGCATATGAAATAAAGTCTGAACTCACATGCGGCTCAACAGGCAGTAAATCACAATAAACTTGATTCCTGGAAATTCCCAAGAAAATGAATTCCTGGGTCATGCCTTTGTTTTATAAAAATAATGAAATTACGGTACAGTTAAGTATGTACAATTTCAGATTATGTACTGATGATGACGGCATCAGTACATTGTGTCCGAAACAGGGTTTAACCTAACAAAAAAATTACTTTAGCATTTTAGCGAAAATAGGCAAGCACTATTTTAGCTTTTTTGAAAGTTAATTCTTTGGATACCATTGCTTTCTTTAACTTAGTATGAATCAGGGAAACTATGTTTTGATTTTATCAATAGAAAAAGAGGTATTCATATCATATGTGTAAAATGAAAAAGCAATTTAAAAATCAAATAAAGTGTAGTGGTAGATAATCGTGAAATACTAGTGCTAAAAATGCTTCTATGAAGCAAATTCTGAATTCTAACATACTTTTAAATATTTTTGCATTTAAATTCAATCATTGAAAATTAAAAATAAATCCAAATTACTATATAAATAAGGATTCCCAAAAATTTCAGTCCTTTCGTAGTTTTTGCCTGCAAATATTACAAAAAAAAAAAAAAAAAACTGAATTATTACAGATATATTTTATACAGTTATCCAGTTTTAGCTTTTTTAGCGAAATTCTGACCGACTTGTTTTAGCAAAATATGATACCTTTTAGCAAAATGCTAAAAAAACTAATGGCAGTTTAAACCCTGGTCCGAAATGAATGTTGTACATAGGTAGGCATTTTTACTCTAAAGGTACTGGTAATAGCTTTGAAAATTTTGGCTTTCGACTTTTTTTTCGATTAAGGAAAATGAGTGCAAACTCAGAGCAAATACTTAAAAAGATACTAGACAAAACAATGGGTCGTCCAGTTGAACCGGACAAACCGCACTATGGGGATACCGGTGATTCAATAAATTTTGAAGACGAAGCGCTTCCTAATATTTCAGATAATTCTTTATTGAGAGATGACGATTTAAATAAAAGAAAATTGGATTGCGACCATCATTGCAACAAAAAACACAAACATGAAGAAGGCGATCAGAAATCGGGATAATTTCCCTTGATTTTTAATAATTTTTTTACAAAAAATACAATGGGCGATTAACATAGGAAATATTTTTCTTGCATGCACGGATGGTCAGTCACGTCACACTTCACTTGCGTATACACACGTTCCGGAAAATGCACAGGGTCCTGATCTTTCATATAATAACAATCATTATTTTAAATATAAGTGTTTAAATAAATAAGTATTGTCATAAAATTCTGTTTTTTTTATTTACATGAAATTAAATTAAAAAATAAATTAATTAATAATTTAACTAAAAAAAAAAAAAATTAAATTATTACCTCCATATCCTTTGATGAAGCGATGTGCATTTCTGGTTGCGTTGCCAGGGAGAGTTATCTTAGTCGTGCAGTGATTTTAATAAACACCACACAACTTAGACACTCACCAGGCTTTTGCCGTTATTTACATCCTTTCTATAAAAATATTTACAAACTCTCTGTGTCGGCTGTCGTGGGGTGCCTCAGGTTGATGGCTTTCTCCAGTGGGATAGTGGGGTGTCTCAGGTTGTGGACTTGCTGACTTTAGATATTGAATAATCTTCATCTGATGAAACTTCTTTAAGATGGCACGTTTCTTTGCGGTTGCTAGTCGAAGTCGCCTCTCCTTTTTTCGCTTTATGGTCTGGGTCTGCTGTATCTCGTGTTTGAGAAGTAGTCGGAGGGTCAGACTTACCTTGGTTACCCATCTCTCTTTGTTAAAAAAAGAATAACAAACAAAAATAACTAACTAATAAAATTGTTTTATAAAAAATGAAAAGTCTGAACTTGCACACAATACAAATTTATCACAATAAAATGCAAAAATATGTATTTTTGGAATTAAGACACAAAAGTGTACAATTGTTAACTTACAGTAAACAAATCAATTAGTAAATTCATTGAAGTTGGCAGAAAAAAGAAAAAAAAAAAGAATCAGCAAATTTTGCATATTTGTTAATCATACATTTAAACAAAAAAGCAGAAATTTTAATGAAATAATTACATATTTCAGACACACACATATTGAAAAAAAAAAGTTTTATTCCTGGTAGTGCCAAAATATTCATTATTTTGGAAATTGGCAGCAAAAATTACCCCTAACTTAAGCATTTAATTTAGCTGTAAATAAATGTAATTTCTTTTTAACAGTAGTGAAATAAACCCATAATTTCCTAATCAACTGCGAAAATATTGCACGTTTCATAAATTTGCTACCAAAAAAGCAAATATATAATATTACACTAAAATAATCTTTTATTTCTGGAATTAACTTTGAAAATAGTACAAAATTTTATCATATTTAACAGCAAAATAAGCATGTTATTTCAAAAATTTGCAGCAAAGTAAAAATTAAAAACAGTGAAGCAGTATAGTTCGACTTCCACGAGTTGGCCCCTGTCAATCAAGCGTGACGTAGGCAGCGACGATTCTATTACCTTGAAATCGGTTGAGGGTGAAAAGGGAGGTGGTTTGCTATCTTTACGAGTTTTGCGACATTTTGCGAAAATACTGTTTATTATCTATTTACTTATTTACAAATTAGGAGATAGAACTTTTGGGCTTTCTAATATGTTATATCATTAAAAAATATTTGTTACATTATAACTAATTAATACGATGAGGAGTGTTATGATTGTCTAAACGATATTTCAGAATTTCGGTTTGCAGTATTTTTTATTTTTTTTTCCTTTTTTTTTTTTTTTTTCCCTTTCTTTCCTTATGTCATAATTTGGAATGAGTACCATAAAAAAAAAAAAAAAAAAACCCAATCTACCAAACTTTCTTTCTTTTTGCTTTATTTCTCTTAAAAATAAATAAATAAATAAATAAATAAATAAAAGAGAGAAAGAAAAAGATTTAAAATTTAAATAGAGAACTACACTCCTGTAATTAAATTTTTTTCTTTTCTTTCTTTCTCTTTTTTTTTTTTTTCTTTTAGACAAAATACATAGAAATGAAAAGCCATTATGAAAATAATGTAAGAAATTATCTTTCATATTCGAATCTGATGTGTATGCAAATATTCTGAGAGCTATTGTACATAATACTGTAAATTATGTGTACAGCTCAATTTATTTTAATAAAATTCCCCATTTATTTATTCAGTATTTTTAAAAATGTTTTTCTTTTCTTAAAAAAAAAAAGTATAGCGTAAAAACTTTTTCTCATTTTTATTTTTTAAATGTTTTCAAAGAAAATTATTTTTTTTCTGAAATACAAAATAAAAAGTCTGGACAATAATTTATAATCCATAACAGCAGCACGATTTTCTTGTTTAAATTTATTGCTCAAAACTTCTTTATGCAAATAAGGCATTAGTGCCTTTTGAAATTTCAGACATGATTGAAAAGTGTTTTTTTTTTTTTTCTTTTTAGTTTATGTGTCATTGATTTTTAAATATTAACACATGCTCCTTTTAATAGGCAAAACGGATTTCAGCTGGCGAAAAGTAAAAATTATTGGCTTGATGCATTATTTTCATGGCAACCTTCTTTTGTCGCCACCCATTCATTCTTTTCACTTTGTGCACCCCTTCCTTAAAGTAAACTCTTCGAAAAGGAGGAGGGACGAAGGGCCAACTCATGAAAGTTGAACTATAATTTTGTTAATTTTTCAGCAAAATAGTTACATACTTTGGGAAGTTAAAATGATTCCCCCCCCCCTCCCCAACATAAATTTTGGTTATGGTTTCTCTTTGGATTTACACTGATCTCAGAAACAGCCAACATGGCCTTCAAAAGGAAGGATTTCAGACTAAAGTCTGAAAACTTTCATGCCTGATTAAATTAAATAACAATTTAACAGTAGACAAACTTTTCTCACAATCTTGTGGAATTATAAAATTACCCAAATAATGATTTGACATCTTCAAATAAAATAACAGATTTTTTTTTTTTTTTTTTTTTTTTTTTCTTTTACTAATTATTTTGTTATACTTCCAGGTTTAACACAGAGAAAAAATAAAATGTTATTCATTTGATATTTTCTGTAAATTTGAAGATGCTTCTAGTGTGCAGTATTTCTTTATTTGTGTAATTTGTTAGCTTTGATTAAATTCATGTATAATGTATTTAAAAAGACAATGCAGTCACTTTAAAATTCGACTGGCTTGTATTGAAGACCAAAAAATTTTAAACCTAACTGTCAAAACTGATAATTGGATGTAATTTTACAGTTATCAAACTAAAATTTTTAGGTAGAAATAGCCTGTAAAATTTGAAAAATGAATAAATTCATTTTTCTAATTTAAGAAAATAAAATAATAGTAGCAATAATAAATCTTTAGAAAGCAAGAACAAATTTAATGATTGTGCTTTTTCTGAATGTGAACATGAAATTTAAAAACATACATTAGGTAGTGAGTAACTTTTGTAATAAAATTCCTCACAGAATATATGATGGTCTTAGGCTTCAGCAGGCAATAAGTAGAAAGTCTCCTTGTACACGCTTAAAATTATACATGCAGCATGCAACATAGTTAAAGCATGTTATAAGAATGTTTAAAGGCATGGTTTGCATAAAAAGTGGTAGACACAGAATTAGTAATTATTTTTATAATGCTAAAACAAATTCTGATACTTTACATAATCCTTCAATTGACTGGAAATTTAGTACAACAAATATTTGATTTACATGCAGCTATATGATTTTCGGATTAACTTAGTTTCTGGCTTATTCACACATAGCTGGCACACATAAGAATTCTTATGCGTTTTACACAACATTTTTTTTTTTTTTTTTTAATGCATTTGGTCAATTTCTTATTTAAATCAACAAAGTGGAATTAACATATATAAAAAATATTTAGGTAAAAAAAGGGGTGGGAATATATATGCATACATTTTATATCCTATAATATTTAATTTGGATGAGGGGTGTAATTTATATGAATAATGTGATTCAAGGCTGCCATATGATATAAAGGTGCTGAAAAAGTGTAAACATTGCCATTCATTGAAATCATGTCCATGACTCTGGCTCAAAACACAGATATCTATAAAATTTCTTACAAACAGATTTCTCTGAGACGAATAAAATAACAGTTTCTCTAACATTAATCGTTTAAAAAAAATGAACTTTATATTTTGTGGCACAATAACTTACTAAAGTTGCAATTTTTGAAGAATAAAAGTTATTGCATGAACTTTCATCACTGAAAATAAAATCAAAATTAATTGAAATACGTAAATTATAAACATAAACAATAAATATCTTTAAATATATGACATTAGAACTGCACAACTACCTCTATAATTTATCAAGCTGGGTATCCTTGTAGAATTCGAAGTTTTAAATATGCTTTTTTGCACAATATGTAATTACACTAAGCTTATTTATTAATTTTAATAGGCACTTCCAAAAATACGGAGGGAAGGGGATTAAATTGGGTCATAAATTAAAAATAAACTACTTAATTTTAATACATTTCACCATATATGCTTCGCTCGAATAGTCTAAAAAGTTTCTCATTCTAGCTACACAACAAGCACAGCATAATGGAAAAAAAAAAAAAAAAAATTCATTTATACAAGGAATGGAAGAGATACAATAATGAACTATAGTATTACAAATATATTTACAACTAATTTAAATCACATTCAACACTATGGAATATGAAAACATTCATACCTCATTGTCACTTGCGATGGTCATGTTTAAATTGTATTTCTTTTTATATTCAGCTTTGACATCTGCTGATACAATGGTAGCAGTATTTCTCTCATTCTGAACTTCTTGAAGTGTAAATTTTATTACAAATTCTGCTTTGAAAAGCTTACACCCATTAATACTTCCTTGTAAGCAGCAGAACTTCCGTGTCCTTCATTCTGTGAATGAGAATGTATTCTTGGATGTTTTCATGGGAAAAATATCCGGCCGATCAAGGATAGAATAAACTATGATCTTAAAAATTCACTGCTGAGAAAAAGGGGAGAAATTTTAACAAAAAATAATGAAAAAATTTAATAAAAATAATGGCGCTCACTACTTAGTTCAAGAAGAAACAATCCACAAGGTTAGAGGTAAGGCATCTTTATAGGGGCTCTAATATTGACAGGCATACTGAGAAAAGGCCAAATTAATTCTACCAAAAGTAAAAAATGATCAGGTCAGGCAAGAAAAGTGTGTCCATGATTCTTTGGCATGAGACTTGAGACTCCAATATTTTACTAACAGAGCCAGTTGACATATGATCAGTACACTCAATTGAAAGATACTTTTTTAGCTGAGTGAACTGTAATTGTTCTGGAAAAAAAAAAAAAAAAAGGAACTCCAATTTTTTTTTTTTTTTTTTTTTTTTTTTTTAACTCTAATAATTGCATTTTATAGGCTAGTGTCAGTATTAATGAAGGAAAAAATTCAATTCTATTAGTTTTGTTCTGAAAGGTTTTTTTTAGGTAAGCTGATGGGGGTAGAGCTGTAATCAAGTGGCTAAAGAACCATAGTTTTCCAACCACTGCTTTAACCAGTGAACTAACTTTGTGAATTTCTCTATAAATAGATTTTTTCATATAATATTGTATCTTTATACTGAGTAAAAAGTTTTTATGATCTTGAAACTATGGATGGTGCAATTATAAAAATGTTAACTATAATTGAATTTCAAAGCATTGTTAACTATTTTTGTTTCTGGTGAGAGAAAGGTTTTTAAATGAAACTTTACTCATGTAAACCTAAAGAAGGGGGGGGGGGATCCCTCATAATTTGTCTATTTTTTAAGGGCAAAAATGTTAGTTTATTCAAAGAACATGTATAATGTAATTATATGTATACACTTTTGAAAAAGTAGTTTGAGAAATCTATGGATCAAAGTGCTGAAAAATTAATATAATGGATACTTTCCAATTTTGATGTAATTAGCAAAATAGAAAATAATTTATTTATAAAATCTATGAATTTTAAGAATATACATTAAAAATACAAAAGTATGATAATTCAAGTTTTTAAAAATTTAATTAATATGTAGTTTTAAATATACACATCACATATTTTCCCCCTTATCTGAAGAATTAAAAAAAAAAAAGTGTAAGATAATAAAAAAAATTGCTAAAAAAGTGTTTAAAATTCTTTTCCAAATCTCATTTCAATATTAGTAGAGATGTAAATTAGAGGTTATTAAAATCAGAGTTTTCCCCAGACAGTTTCAGCAGGGTGCTACATTCTGCCTGCGCTTTGATTGAAAACTAACACCCTTCTTGTCCCTCATCTAGAATAATTGCCCCCTTATTGCCCTTTACAGAAAATTATCATCAAACTTAAGATAAATGCTATCAATAGAAATAAAACTGTTGTATATATAATCAACATCCATTTATACATTACTAATAAGCAAAAACAAAGAAGGTTAAAATTTAGATTTATTTATTTTTTTATTTTTTGTATATGCACTTATAACTGAATTTGAAATTAAGTGTTTGCATTTTAAATGTTAAATATGTCATAAATGAATCTAAAACTGCCCTCAAGGATTTAAAAAGTGCTCTTTTTTTACTAGCAGAACTATTACTTTTCTTAAATCTAGGGAAACTGTGAAAATCATATGATGAAAACAAAAATTTATTTAAGTTCTTTGTATTTGTTTAATTAATAAATTATTCTATTTTATAGGCAAGCTGTTTTGAAACATTATGATGAAGATAAAAGCTTATGGGTATCAAAAAGAGAAGAAATATTTGATCACCCTCTTAAACCATCTACTATTACAGTCAGTATTGATTTCTTTTTCTTTGTAAAGCATCTTGCTATTGATTTTTATACATCACTGATTGATCATTATTTTTTCACAAATGTGTCATACCGATTATTTTTTCATTTGTAAATTAACTCTGACTTATTGTCTATTTAATTGAAACTTTTAGGCTTACTGGCATTTAATTTATAAGTACAAAATCTTTTCAAATAAAAGAAACTGGAAAAATAAATATTAAATGAATAGCCTCAAAAGATTTAAGATCTTGTATAAACATTATTCATTGTAATGCATTTTATTTAATCTTTTAAAACTTGATAGAATATTTTTCTCTTTTTTTAACAGAATAGAATAAAATATATGTGATTTAAAAAATGAAACAACTCACTGCATTTCTGTGAATTTCATTAATAGGCTATGTTATTTCGTATTTTAACAATTTAATGTAAATTGAGTTAAACAATAGCAAAATAATCCCACATTTCAGTTAATTGACCTCAAATGTTATGCATATTCACAATCAAACAGGGGGGGGGGGGATGTATTGATTTGCTGCATATTAACTCTACAACAAATTAACCATATTTCAGGAATCAAGATTTTTAAAAAAAGCAAAAAATTTTGTCAATTGGTGAAGAAATAATTGCCTATTTCTGCAACTGTTGGTGAAAAATTTTCACATATCTTAACAACAGTAGCGTAGTGTGACATTTGAATCTGGGCATACTCTGAAGCCAAGTATGGAAAGAACACTACTCTTCAAGGCGATATCATTTCATCAAATTTAAGTTCGGATTTTTCCAGTTTCTTGGTTGGTTGATTGTAGGTTTCAAGTCCGATTGATTACACTTGTGTCCTAGGCCTACAGGTGGAATGCTGTCCATGGGGGTCTTTCTAAGGGGTCCTAGCTCATATTTATGCAAGTTTTGGAGAAAACCACATAAATCTCCGAACGGCTAGGATGAAAAGGGTGAGCTTGGATCGAACCGACGCTTCCTATCTACCAACTTTGAGTGTAGAACCGCTCGGACGCTAGTGGGCCTCCAATTTCTCGGAATCGTATATAAAATTTTATATACAAATTTTGCTGCATTAACTTTAAAGCATATATCTAAAGAACTCCTATATTAACTTATTGAAGGCCGCTTTGGTCGCTTCAATGATCATTGTATTTAAATGACTTTTCAAAGAAATTTAATCACAATTTTTTGTATCACTTTAGAAAGAAAAACTTAAAAAAAAATAAAGAAAGAAAGAAAGAATAGTGAGAACCGGAAAGAAAAAATTCACTGAAATCTTGGCTTCAGGTCCTCGCTGCTTTCTGTTGTGCCTTCCACAACCGTACTATGTCGGATTGGAGACCCCACTGCTAGTGGCAGGGCATTAAGCGAGCATTTCAATGTAGGTGCCTGTCTGACCTCTGATAGTTCTTATACAAGAAGTTAATTATAACAATTTTTAATGAAGTAAAAATTTATAAGTTTAATTCCTTCTATTATATTACCATTTGATTTTTACAGAAACAATGCATTAAAAATAATAATAAGCATTTCTCTTCAAAAGGTGGTATTGCGCCTTTACATAAACAATTATTTTTGAAAACGCAACTATTATGTGTAATTTTTTTTTTTTTTTTTAAGAAAAATAGTTTTGCTCAGGTAAAGATATAACCAGATTGAAAAAATGTTCCTTATTCAAAACGTAACGTTAAAAAAAAAAAAAAAAAAAGAAGAAGAAGCAGTATTAAAATTTTATTATATAAAAACTATTTGATCGCATGACTTAATGCAAAAGAACTAAAAATAAATAGAATAGCAATCTTTACTAAGGAATGCAGGATGAAAAGAAAAACACGCAAATTAAATAAAATTTAGGAAAATAAAGCAGAAAAATTAAGAGAACATTCCAAAATAAATAAATAAATTAATAATTAATTTAAGAAATTCAGATTTGAAAAAAAAAAAAAGGGAAAGGAAAGAGAAAAAAATTCTATGCGAACCTGCAAGATCAAAGATACGCATCTACCAATTTTTTGTAGAAATGCGATCAGTGGTCACCTTCATAGCGCATACAGGCACACTTGAAGAAGACATTTTGCTTTGTTCATATTGTGGAATAAACAAAATTTGTCGCACGCTTTTATTTCCGGCAGAAGTCTTCGCTTGAAATAAGTTATTTAGATTAAAAAAAAAAAAAAAACTTTTCTGGCACATAAAACAATACTTTGAAATTTATCCAAATTTTATTTTGCAATTTAATCATCAATTTTAAATCAATTCATTTTTTTTTTTTTCTTTCTAAGAAAGTTTTTTTATTACATCATTGTAAAATGAAGTATAAGTTTTAATTTATCAATCAGCAGGAGAAACCAGCTCTTCTCTATGTGAACATCTCTACCGAACCTGAACATGACAAAATCCCTAGCCCTTTAAAAATACCCAAAACTCCAGAATATGCTCTTCAAGGATAGCATGACTTGGATCATTTATACAGGGGAACTCCCCTTGTACTTTATACGGGTGAAAATTAGAGGGACATTGAATATTCCCTCAAATAGCAAAAAATCTCTATATCAGGGCAGGATTTACAAATGGATCATGACCTAAGCAATAACCGGTCAGCAGGAGAAGAGGGGGATGGTATCAATGAGACGATACTGGTCAGCAGATGTCTCCTAAACAAAGCAGGAGAGAAATAATGACAATAGTAAGAAAAAAGCACTCGGATTTATTCAGGAATAATGTAACAAAAGAAATTTCCTTTCACTATAATTTTTCAAAATTGAATGACGGATATGGATACATAAATGAAAGCAAGTATTGAACAACATTAGTTGAAATAATTTATTTTTAAATAAATTCTGTTTAAAGTTTAGATAGTTTTTAGTGGGTATGCGACACGCTTAGCATACCCAGAGAATATGCCACTGCTTAACAATTAGTTGCAATAAGGCTATTCTTTTTTTAATCAGTAGCAAAGTAATAAGTAATTCTACATACAGTCAATTGGCCATAGAAATATTGCATTTTATTTGTCAATCTGAGGTAAAAATATACTAAGTTGTAAGCATGTTCAAGTTTTCTCTGAATTTCACCAAAATATGTAGTAAGATCTCTACTCCCCCTCCCCTGTTCTCCAAAGAGAGCATTCTGCCCAATCTAATTCTCTTGAGTAGACAATGGGCCATGACCTTCACACTACCTAAATGAAGTGCATTAAGTACATCATGCAATTTCAGTTAAAATGAAATTGCTGCATGCTACCAGAGTATCATTAATTTAATCATTCAATTGAAATCATTGTTTTAAATCATGATTAAAAAAAAAAAATCATTTGATTAAAATTAATTTTTAGAATTATTTTTAAAAGTAAATTTTGAATTTTATAAAATGATTGATTAAAAACAAAGTTTTATATTTATTTTAAATATAAGTAATGTTCAGAAGGAAAAGTTTTATTTTAAGTAATTTTATTTATATTAGAAGTTTTTGTCCATAGTAGTATGTGGAAATAATTACGAGTACACCTGAACTTTGTTTTTGTGGACGAGAACCATTTTTAAGATAAAATTGATGTATTATTATTATTATTTTTTTTAATTACTTGATTAAAATTAGTTTTTAGAATTTTTTTTTAAGTATCATGGAAATCACATCATAGAATCAGTATCATATAAATGCTATCCACTGCAAAGCAACACTGCTGATATTGAAAGGATGTTCTCTACTTTTAGATTTGTAAACAACAAATTGAGAAATCAATGCAGGGTTCGATCCAGGCAAAATTTGGGTCCCTTTTACGACCCCTTCACAAAATTCCCCATAGTAAAAAGGGACCCTTCACAAAATTCAAATTCATAAAAAGGGACCCGTCACAAAATTCAAATCCATCAAAAGGGACCCTTCACAAAATTCAAATTCATAAAATGAGTCCCTTCACAAGATTTTTTTTATAAAAATGATTCTTTTATTAAATGTTTTCAGTATTATTTTTAATTAATGCCTTAATTTGGCTCAACAAATCTATTAACTTGATATTAAACGTTACATAAAGTGGTTGTAAAAACAAAAAATTTTACTTTTTCACAAAAATATTTTACATTTCACAAAAATAAATAAAAATTTCACAAAAATATTTTGTTTTTCACAAAAAAGGGACCCTAAAATTAAAACCTGGATCGACCCCTGCAATGATAAAGTAACAAAACTTACATTTTTGCTTAAAGTGCAGAATCATGACAATAGTATCACAGATGATACTACCTATTTCAATATGAATAGTTCATTAATATTAATTTAAATATATACTTATTTAGTAAATATATATTATTTAAAAATAATCAAAATTACACACTTTGATTATAATTTAATTTGTTATAGTAAAATATTATGTGAAGCAATTTTAATAATAATAATAATCTGACTATCATGATTTTTTTTACACCCTGCATGCTACTTATATTACAGTTACAACTTGCACAGTACTGAGGTCACTACAGTATTGTGCAATCACTTTTATACCTTAAATTTGATAGTTGTGGCGGTTTTAAGTGACAAATGCATGTAATGATAATGAGTCAGTCCAAATTGATGCAATAGGGCAAATTAGAATGAAAATACTATTTAAAAATAAGTTATGGGAAAAGGTATATGAAAAAGAAAAATTCTTAATGGATAGCTTTTATTTTTTCTAGAATTTGGCTTTCAGCAGTAAGAGGACTCTCTACTTATTGTCACCAGAAGAAAAAATCAATGTTATTCTATGGAGAATTTTGCCCTGTTATAGTTCATTAACTAATACATATTTTAAAATTCTTTTTTCACATTCAAAAGATTTACAATTATTAAACAGCTTATAGCTTTCTAAAAATTGATTTTTTTGTTTTTTAATATTTTATTTTGAAGTTGTGAAATGCAAATTTCCACAATGCGAAATTTCGCTTTTTTCAGCTTGAAAATTAAATATTAAAAATTATGAAAATCAATTTTTAGAAAGTGATAAAAAGTTTAACAGTTGTGAATTTTCTGAATGTGAAAACAGAATTTAAAAACATGTTAAGGAGATATAAGGGGGCAAAATTCTCCATAGAATAACATTGACTTTGACTTTCGGAGACGATAAGTAGAGAGTCCCCTTAAGTGTTTTTCGGCATATTTGTTTAAGATGTATAAAATTAATACAATGCGTACAGCTATAAGTATGAAAATTTGATATTCTATCTGTATACTACACATATTTATTAATTTTATTTTCTAGAAAGAATCAATACATATTTCAAAATTTAGTCACATCAGCCTTTCATTTCCACTAAGCATGCCAGAAAAAGACTTACATAAAGTTAAAAGGCTTACATGTACAAGTGCTGATTGACATTATAGATGTTTCTAATAATGCACATATTATCTTAAATATAATTGAAAGTCCAAATTGATACTCTGCTGAGAGTCATAAAGTTAAAAGGCTTAAATGTACACAAATGCTGATTGACATTATAGATGTTTCTAATAATGCACATATTATCTTAAATATAATTGAAAAAGTCCAAATTGATACTCTGCTGAGAGTGTGATGTGAGAAGAAACAAATTTCATGTTCACTAAGATCTGAATTTAAGTAAACTTATGATGTAGGATGAACAAAAATGTTAAAGTAAAAATTTTTAAATTGGATCCAATTTTTTTAGTTTGTTTTGTAAATTTAATTTTACAATTTATCTTTGTGGATTTTAATGATAAATGTTATTTTTATTTGAAAATTAAATTCTACTAATGATTTAGTAATTTATCACTAATTTTATTAACATTTATTCATTCATTTAAAGTTTTTAATATTAAATTATTATTACATTTTGACCCTGTGGCAGAATTTAGGTGACACAGCGACATTGTCGCAGAAAAGAAATTGTCACTTGCAGAAAGATCAGGGTTCGCACTAAGGGAAAAAAAATGAGTGGGATTCCCCCACTCTAACAAAAAATTTAAGTGGGATTTTGAAAATTTAAGTGAGATTTTTGAAATTTATGTCAGTAATTACATTTTACAGAAAAAAAGTATTTTCAAGAAATATGCAAATTACAGACATGTGATTGCTGAAATTAGAAATTAGCTGAAAAGTTTTCGCGAATATGATTGATTGGATGATTAGTTGAATATTGATAACGTCACTTTCAATAAACTGATGACATAAACATTTATATATATATAGTTTTTATCTACATTAAGCATTTTCAGGATTTTTTCATTAGCGTAAAAAAAAATTCTTTAATATACAGGCAATAACTTCTATATCCACATAAAATCTTATTAAAATTTCACACCAAGAGTAAAACAAATTTTTCAAACGAATATAGAATAGGATTTTTATGTATGTACATTAATCATTCATATAAAAGTAGCAGTAGCTAATTATTAGTTTCAAACGTGCATAAAACCAACTGAGTATTAATTTTCTTAAATTGATCTGGAAAAAATTTTCTTACCTGAAAAATCTATTCTTCATTTCCCCCATGTTTACAAATTTGGTATAGGTATGACACCACATAAAGATTTGATTTAATTGAGAAAAAAATAAATAGATTCATTAAGTTCAGCACTAAAGGTCTAAAAATAATTACATATGTCAGAAATATTGAGCACTTCTATTGCTTTATTGTTTCTAGAATTGATCATTGACCACAATCCGTATTCCGGAGATGGGAAAGAGGTGTGTGTGTGTGTGGGGGGGGAATTAAAAAAATAATTACAGAGTAAGAAATATTAAACTCTTTCAATTCTATTTCTAGAATCTAATAAAGCAAGTTTAAAATGAATATTATAAATATAATTTATGTTTCAGATGGGTAAATATTGGGAAAAGAGACTTCTGCAGAACATTTGATTGCTGATCACTAGATGGAGATAAATAAAGGGGGAGGTGGGCAAAAAATAATTTCATGAGCAAGAAATATTTAACAATTGTATTTATTTACAGGTTCTAGAATCTCATAAAGCAAGTTTGAAATGGATATTGACATTTATGTTGTGGATGGAAAAAGATTAGGAATCAGAAGCTTTTGTAGTACATTTGATCACCGATTGTTCCATTTTTATTTATTTATTTATTTATTAACGATCGATATCCGCGATTCTTTGAAAACGGAAAAAATAAATTCGCGGAGTTCAATGAATTAGAAAAAAAAAAAAAAAAAAATCGCGGGAAAATAAGTGCGGGAAAAACGCGCATATGAAATTTTTTTAAGTGGGATTTTTTTTAATATTGCGCGATCCCGCGCTCTAGCGCGAACCCTGAAGATTTGCCCATAAAAAGGAAAGCGATTTCTAAATTTCAGTAGAAAATAGAAACTCATGTCTTGTATTTAAGAATTCTTCAACAGTCTACTATTAATATTGATGTTTTTATAGTTACATGTACATATTATGTGTAAATAAGAAAATATGTCAATATTGTCTTGTAGTAAAGGTTTGCACGAAAAAGACGTCACAGAAACAGGGTTGTAATTTTGACCGGTCAAAACTGATTTTGACCAGGACGCTGGTCAAAAATTGTTTTAACCGTCCAAAAGTGGTAAAAAATGGTCAGCACTGTTAAAAATGGTTTTAAACAGCTTTAATTTTAATAATTGTTTTTGCAATTAAAAATAACTTAATAAGTATTAATTAATAAGTAACTTAATTAACCATCGACCTTCAGGTTACTTGTCTGAATATGAAGAATCTGTTAAACCCCAACTTCCAGGGGAAACATGTTGGAACAGTCAGATCGAATGTTTGACAACTTTTCTTAAAAACAGAGATTTTTACATAAAAATTGTAGATGAGCATGAAGATGATATTGATGATAACATTGTTAAAATCATGCACATATAGCCATATATAAAGAGGTAAAACATCTACAAAGTCAACTTATGCCTATTTCCCTTGCATTAGACAAACTTCAAAAAGAAGATGCCACTATATCTGACACATGCGATGAATGGATAAGACTATTAAAAGTAAAAGAACTTGAAACTTATTCTGACGTGCTGCAGTCTCGATTTAAAGAAAGTGTTACTCCAGTTCATTTTCTCGCACATATGCTGAATCCTGTTTATATGGGTAAAAGTATTGATGAAGACAAGCAAGAAATAGCAAGACAATGGTTGCACAATAACATTGATCCTAAATTTTTGCCACTTGTGATTGTATTTGATTTCAAGGAGAGTCTTTACCATATTCGAAATCCTTTTTTTCTGAGAGCATAAAAAATGCACTTGGACCTGATGTCTGGTGGGCAGCATTGAAGAAGTTAAAAGGCATTGATGTAAAATTTGTTGATTTCGCATTACATCTAATAAACTGTTGTGCCAGCTCGTCTTCAATAGAAAGACTATTTTCAAAGTTTGGACTTATTCAAAACAATTTACGAAACCGTCTAAGTTTAGAGATAACTGCAAAACTTGTGACTTGTAACCATTTTTTAAATTGAATATAAATTCCAAAAAAGAGTTTGTCTAAAAATTAATTAAAACAATTGTGTTGTTTTTTGGTGATATTATTCGTGTTACGAAATTTTTAACAAATGTTTACTTAGTTTTAACATGTGATACTAAGATATATTTCATTGGTAACGGATTCTAATTTCTGACCTTGATTGGTAGTAAATAAATTCAATAACGAATTTCAGTGGTCAAAACTAGTCAAAATTGATATCGACCAGGAAGGTTAAAACCGATACAACCCTGCACAGAAAGCATAAAAAATTTCTGTCATAGGGCATTTTGATTCATATTATTTAACTTTTAATCTGAATTCATTGTAAAATTAATAATTGTAACAATAAAAGTTATATTTTTATATCTACAGTTTACAAATGATAAAAGTCAAAGAATAAAATATATTTTTACTTTAGTTTGTAGATGATAAAAATATAATAAAATATATTTTTATCTTGTTGAATCTTGTTTAATATTCAATTAAACAAGATTGATATTAAATAGATCAATCAAAATATAAACATTTATAATGAAAGACATGTTAAATAAATTCATAAAAGCATAAAAATGTGAAGAAAAAGAAGCACCTTTTTGAATAAAATATTTGTTTAATTAAATCTGTCAAAGATGTTACTTATTTTTTTCTGATTATTCAGAATAACTTATGTATATTGCAGGTTCAGGAAGGAAAGATAAAAAGAAGATTTGGAAGTAATTCCAGTAGTGCTTCATCATCACTTTCTGGAACTCCTAAGAAAGTTCTTTCTGATCCCCTTACATCCTTTCACCCATTAAGTTCAGCACTAGATGGAACAGATCCTCTTTCACAGTTTGCATCAGGCCTAGATCCTTTAAGTCAGATGGCAGAAGAGCATGAAAGAGCTGTATGTAATTTATAAAATTCTTTTCGCCTTTACGTTTTCATTTGTTGCTTATTATATGAAGAAATATTGTAAATTTTATACAACTGAAAGATAAGATTATATTTTCATAAACTTTTAAGATAAAAATTATTTCTAATAAATATCCTCTTTTAATGTAAATTGTGATTTCATGACAATGTTTTTATGATGTATATGTATGTGAATGAAATTCCACTCTCCTTTCCAGGACCTTACTAACAAATTTTTGTGCCCAGTGCATTAGAAAAGCCAAACTCTCCCCCCCCCCTCCTCTCAAAAACAAACAAAAAAACAAAAAAGATAAAGATAATAAGTGTGCAATAACAAACTACGTATGAAATTTTTGCTATTATATGAAGGAAATATTTGAAATTTTACACATGAAATTTTTTTTCATATACTTAATATTTATGAACAGTGAAATAAATAATTCAGTATCTAACTTCTTTCATTTTCTTGATCAAAATCGTTCTATTGCCACAAACAATACTTAAAAATGCGATTGTATTTTCATTTGCTAGATAGAATATAGTCTATATTTTATAAGCATTCTCTGGAAAAAATAAAAATGAAAAAAACAATTTAATTTAGAAATTTATTTATCAACCTTGAAAGTTCGTACAGAAAATTTTTGGAGTGGAAGGCTGATTTTTTATACCAACTATGTGAAAAATACCAAAGCCGGGAATTGAACTCGGGCCTTCCGCTTTACGTGCGGATGCTCAAACCATTGAGCTACCCTGGTTGATTACCAGCTAGGCATTTCTCACATAACATCCATTGGCAAAGTCACTGAGTCTGTAAACACAGCTATATCAAATGACATTAATAATCATGGCACAACTGTCACTTGATATAGCTGTGTTTACAGTCTCGGTGACTTTGCCAACGGATGTTATGTGAGAAATGCCTAGCTGGTAATCAACCAGGGTAGCTCAATGGTTTGATCATTCGCACGTAAAGCGGAAGGCTCGGGTTCGATTCCCGGCTCTGGTATTTTTCACATAGTTGGTATTAAAAAAAAAAAAAAAAAAAAATCAGCCTTCCACTCTAAAAATTTTCTGTATATATATATATTAAAAAAAAATTGAATTTTTAGAAAATAATTATGTTGTCAAACCATATGCACTGTAGTATAATGATTCAGTAATGTATAATTATAGTTACACTGTTAATAATACTTACAAAAACAAAAAGTCAACCATAAAACAATAAAATATTTTTTGAAAAATTTAAATTACATGCTTTTCTTTACAAAGTTCAATATTATAATGCCATAAATATCATTATATGCTAATTTTCAGATTGAAAATTTTGAAATATGAAAAATAAGTGCTTTTCAGCAAAACACATAAAGGGAAGTGGTATCCATTTATGCTTCATAAAAGTTTCAAATTATAAAATCAATAAAGAAGTTTATTATAATTAAATAATACACACAAATATAGACAGAAACAATGATAATAAGAAGTAACTAATAAAGGGCCTATAGTCTTCAGAATTTCTATGAAATTGTCACCACTTTATTGGTTGGATTCTTTCATTTTCATATTTAAATTACAAAAAATAAACTTACATTATATAATGAAGGAAAGAATATCGTAAAATTCTCCAGAGTTTGCACATATTCGTTTGAAGTGATAAAAAATTCTATCATTTACGTATTTTTATTATTTACAAGAACATATTACAAAACAATTAAAAAACTTAGACAAACCAACATGTTTTTAGAAGTTTTTATAAATTTATATAATAAATATAATCGTATTTTAAAATTACGCGTTCATTTACAGTTAAATTATACATATGCATTAAATATACGTATTTATTATTAATATTTACAAAAATTTAATATGACAAGAATTAAGCATTTTCTTTTAAAATTTGAAACGCCTTGCCGTTAATTTTGCAAAATTATTAATTATATCATTATAATCAATTATTTTGACATATATCGAATTATCGACAAGGTCAACACCTCAATTTCAAATTTTTTTTATGGGTCTTCGATAGGAGTGTCGGTCCCTTCATAAGCAAATTGTTTACTTTTGCGTCTAATTCTTACTGAACATGATGGCTCAAAATCATTACTTATTTCCATTTCATCTACAATTTGTTTTGCGGAAGTCCTAATCTGTTGGAAGCCATTGTCACGAAAGTCTTTTAAAAATGGTTTTAATGATTCTAAAACCTTAATAAATTCCGGTATGACCATTTTTGGACTTTCTATCTAAATGTTTTGAAGCAATATTTATTTTTGTCAAAATTTCATTCGAAAGGACAACACTACAAATGAATTTAAATTTTGCTATTTTATTAGCAAGTAATTTACTCTTACAGACTGTTTCAGTGTCTTTTGAGATATCTAGAGAAATTTCGACTAATACCTCATATTTGGGCAAATCATTCCTAAGCGGTTTTACAGTCTCAATTCGGCTTTCCCATCGAGTCGTACTAACACTTCTTAAAGTTAAAGAAGTTATGTGTTTTTTTAACACTGACCATCTGGACATAGATGTCGAAAAGAAAACTAAGAGCTAAGTAATAATATCAGTAATCTACAATAAGTAAAAAAAGTTGCATAATTCACCGGATTTCTTAGCAGCATCATTAATAATCAAATTCAGTGAATGACATGATCAAGGTACATAAAAAATTTAGAGTTTTTCTCTAAAATTATTTTTTGCACACCTGAATGAGACCCTTTCATATTAGCACCGTTATCATAACCTTGACCACGAATATTCATCATTTCGAGGCTTAACAGTGGACAATAGATTGCAGAGTTAAATTTAATGGTTAAAGGGTATAATAATAAGTACATGAAATTAGAAAGTGTTTCACAATCTATATAAACCAAGATTTTTTTTTCCCCCTTCTCATAATGAATTCTATGTTCAATGTAAATGCGCCAAATGCCGCCCTTTGCATCATTGCGCCTGAGGCAGCTGCCTCAGTTGCCTCACCCCTGGCACCAGCCCTGTCTGCAGCTATACAGTGATAAGGCTCAGAAACTCAAACCCCCCTTTCACCTACTTAAGAGTTAAATTTCAAAAGATTCTCATCTTATACCATAATTAAAGTCTAAAAGGAGGCATTTTGTTAAATTAGTTTCTATTAGACACCACCACAAAGAAAGAGTGAAAATGTTAAAAAATTTCAACAACCCCTTTCAAACCCTTAAGAGATAAATTTTGTTAAATCTGTTCTTAGTGAGCCCCTATGTCGTGAAAGAAACCTATTGCCCAAATGTCATGTTTTTAGCTTTAGCAGTTTAGACTCAGTGTTGACAGATGAATCAATAATCTGTGGTATTTTATAAGTACATAACCTCAAATACAGACTCTTGGAACTGGATGTTTTTATGAATTTCAGGATTTTAAAGATTTTGTTAAAATAATTATAGGAAATGCTTATATAGATATAAGTTATAGATATATATAATATGTACACAATACAAACAGGTATATTTTAGTTAAATTTACAAAAGAATTTAACGTATTTCATTATACATCTTCTTTTACAATTTTACAAACATTGACACAGTAGTAAATTGTTTCAAAACTTTAATTGAGTATATATATATATATTTTTTTTTTCAGCCTGTATATACTCACAATTTTTTGTTAAATAATATAACTTTTTCTTTTTTTTTCTTTTTTTTTTTTTTTTTTAATTTCAGGTACTCACTAATTTTCGAACTCTGTTCCTTGACTAAAAATAAATATTTCTTTTTTGTAATCAGATTCTGTTTCTGAATCACTTGTTTCTTGGAACTAGTATGTGGGTCCGATTCCAACACATTTGCTATGAATTCATTATCTGTGATTATTTGTTTATTAGTGTTTACTTTTGAGCTAATCTTCACTTGCATCTTGATCTTGATTACTAACTATATGTGAATTTACTGAGTGACATATGAAAGCAATTCCAAAGATTTTTTTCCCTTCCTTCAGTCATTGTAGAACCTTAAAAATAATTGAATTCTTCTTTCAAAAATATTTGTTTACATTAAAAAATGCGGTCTAGATTTTAAGGCATTATTCAATTTTAGGTCATGTATGGTACCTAGGTAAACTTTCCAGTAATTTCTTTCTTTTCTAAAACTGTGAAAATTATTAAAGAAGGCTGTTGGGTTTTCAAAAATTCATGTCAAATGAAAATCTTCAATCACTGTCTACAGGCTCTGCAGTGTTCCTAAAATTTTACTTGTATTTTATTACATTGTTACCACTATCATCAAAATGAAATTTATCTCAGATATTTTAATGCTAAAATATTATGTAAAAATTTATTGTTTTAAAATTATAGTGACAATATAATAAAATGAATGTAAAATTTTAGGAATTCTGGAAGTCCTGGGTCTATGAAAATCAGTATCCTTAAAAGGAACAATTTATCAAAATGACTTTGCTTCTCTCATATTTTCAGTTTTTTTTTTTTTTTTCTCTTGGGAGGGTTTTTTCTCTTTTCTCCATTCCTTCATTATAAAAAATAATATTTTAATATACACATTTAAGATAAGAATATGTGAAACTATTCATAAATATGTTCACTTTGAATACATTTATAACAATATTTTTTAACATGCTTGAAATAATAATTTTAATCACTATTAAAAAAAAAAAATAATAATCAAGAATATTTCTTTCCTATTTACTTTTACTGGTTCTTTAATAATTTATATAATAAATAATAAATTCTGAATCGTATTTTTGGCTTTCCAGCAATTCTAGTCTAATTGCTTCTTTTAATTTACAGAAAGAAATTTCCGCTTCTAGAAAATGTAGACTAGATGAAAATTTTGAGCCATGGTCTATGAAAAAAACTGCTATTCTGAATAAATACACTACTTCAGAAAAATTATCTATTGCTACCAGCTTTCTATCTGGTGGAGAAAAAGGTAAAAATAAAATTTAATTTTTCTAAACTAGTATATGTTTACCATGTTAAATATATGAGTGCTTCTAAAATTGTGACAGTTTGTTGTGTTTAAATTAAAATACAAAGAGTTTACATAAAGATAGTGATTGCAATATGCAGGGTTGGCCAGTGGTTAGAGAAAGTCAAGGAATTTAGCAAATCTGAAAAAGTTCGGGAATTTCAACAAATTTTATGGAAATAAGCCATTATTGAAAGCTCTGTATTCTAAATCACTAACTTTTTTGCTTCAGCGTTAAATTGTTCACTAATGTCATGAATTATTCATGAGAAATAAACAGCAAGTGTCAGTGAAACTGACATAAAATAATCAGAGACTTTGGAAAAGCACAAATCCTAGTCACCCTATAAAGAATTTCATGTATTATTATACCTCCTATCCAACATACTAACATTTTTTTCCCCCTCTTTCCTAAGGCAGGAAAGCAATTTTCTGTATCTCTCAAATTTGCTATATTGCCTCTTTGTGATGACACATTCAGTAAAGTGTGCATATCTGCAGACTGAGTGAAAAAATTTGATTCTGCTTCCTGGGCCTAGAGATTCTCACATTTAGATTAATTAATAAGAGAACTATTAACTAATAAATTAAAGCATACCTTGTAGTTCTCCTTTTTCAGCACTTGCAGTCTAGATCTGGACTGTCTTCAGAGATGTTTGAATGATGACTGTAGTGGTTTTCTTTTGCTTGACTTTCAAATCTTAACATATAGCACCACCTTATATTGATTTGTATTGTTTCTGCATCATTGTATGAATTTTTATTGCTTAATACTTCTGCTTCACGTTTGATATCATAAAAATGATTATGGTTAGTTTACAAGTTTTTAATATTTTTAAAAATCAATAGATATATTTTTGGTTATATTGACTTTGGTTAGAGCAGTGATTGCTTTGTTATTTTTTATATTGTTTTAATGTTCTTTAATTTGTTTACTTATTTTTTCTTTTAGTCATTCCTATGTATGTACCAATTTTATTTCCTTCATTTTGATAGTTTATCTCCAAGTAGATCTCCTAAAAAGTGCAGGCATTTACCTGATAAACTATGAAAAAAAAAAAAAAAAATGTACATGCATAGGAATGACTAAAAGAAAAATAAGTAAATGAATTAATGATCATTCTAATGATAGAGAAAATAACAAACTAACCAGCAACTACAGTCAATAAAAATGAAAATACAACTATCAATTTGAAAAATTTTGAAATTATAGTAATCATAATTACATCATCAAAGGTGAAATAAGGAAAATATTAATCAATAAAAACACATGTACTGATGAGAACTGAGAGTTAATACAAATCAGTATGACGTGATGCTATATGTTAAGATCTGGAAGACAAGGAAAAAAAAAAAAAACCAGCCACAGTCCATCTTTTAACCATCTCTGAAGACAGTTCGAATTCACAGTGAAAAGGCTAAAAAAACAAAACTACAAAGTATTTTTTTAGTCCAGTCAAAATAGGAAAAATAGAAAAAAAAAATCATGTAATTTTGAAATTTGGCACAGTCATAGCTGAGAGTGTCCTGAAACACATACTAAAAGTCCCAGCCTGTGAGGAGAGAGCAGGGGGCACTTTTCTGCTTTTATTAAATAAAAATGTCTTATAAATTTTCGTTGTATAACCAATAGTTTAGAAAATATAGGGAAATGAAGTAACACATTTTCTTGAAAAATGCTTTTTTGCAATAGTAAAATTAACTAAAGAGTGTAATAAAAAGGGTTCTGATCAAATATTTTCTACTTATGTAATTATTATGGATGGAGGTACTATTTAAGGATAATATACACTCCTGCTTAAAAGTTTAGCATGATTTGCAAATGATCAGTTTTTTTTCAAATTAAAAACTTATCTCCCAATGAAATGTTTTCAAACATTGGGTATTTAAAGAACTGGGTCTTCCTCATGTTTTTCAGTGAAGATTGGTTTAAGACAACAATTAGGGGGCAGGTAACAAATTGAGCAAAATTAATAATGTTTGTGATCACCCTGTACCTTTAAGTGAACGAAATGAACTGTAATTTTAGGATATGTTAATTGGCCTTGGTGGTGAATTTGGTGTCATGGTGGCAAGTTTATTGCCCTTGGTAACATTTTTGGTGACTTTGGCGAGAATACCCTTATTATCATTTATATCGATTATCGAAGCTCTAAACTGAATTTTTCACGAATTACCCAGAGATTTCTGGAAATACACGAGGCTCTGTATAAGGATCACATTCTGCCCATCGAGTTCAGTTGAAGCCAAGTTTTTGTAGTGTTAGGAGCTCTTGCTGACCAAGCCTCTGCTATTGAGTACAGCTTATGCTGTGCGTTATGCTTATGATACAGTTTATGCTGTGATTTTATGTTGTCGGCAATTATTTAAGCTGTATTTTATGGTGTAACTGAAGTTAATACTTGGTTGACAGACTTGTAATCTTCTGAAATACTCTGCAAATAAGTTTTAAGCTTCTGCAAGACCTGTCATTTTTTTTTCACGGACAGTACATAAACCCCGAATACACAACAGTACATTAACTTACAAAAATGTTGAGTAAAATAATAATATTAATAAGCTATTTTCAATGCTTATTAAATATACATACTTATATTTAGATATAATAAAAATGTAACCTTGTCCAAGATAAACCTGATAAAGTTTCACTGTTGCATTTGAGGTAATTATGAGGAAAACACAATTTATTCTTAAATGAACAGAATCAGGTGTGGAAAATGAAACACTTCACTTTCAATAGTGATGGAATTGGTCTTTTTACTTCTATGCCTATATGAATATTTATGCATGAATAGCATCAAACAAATAGTTCAACCTTCCTACGGGGGCATATGCATGACTACTTTAATTTGTAAAGAACTGAAAAAAAAAAAAAAAAGATCCAGACTTTTAAACCTGGATCATGAAATGATTAGCATTTTTATGTCCAAATATAAATGAAGTTATTTAAAAAAAAAAAAAAAAAAAAAAAAGGTTAAATTTTACATTAAATGTAATTTCTAATTCATCATTAAATAAACATAAACATTTAATAATAATAATAATCTTATATATATTATAAATGTGAATGTCCGTTTATTTGACTGAGTTTTACGCTAAAACTGCTCGATGGATTTCGATAAAATTTGTTATGGAGATAGCTTATACCCTAACTTAGAAAGTTGGCTGCCTTTTATTCCGAAAAAAACTTTTTTTTGTTATTTTTATGCATAAAATAGCAATTTTGTAAACTAATAATAGGAAAAAATTAGCCATTTAAATTTTAACCATAATTTAATTGCTGCCAAAATTAAATTTAATTATCCATAATTTAATTGTTGTCGAGTTTATTTTTTTTCCAACAGGAAAATAAATACATTTATCTAAACGTGAACAATAAAAAATAAAATAAATAAATAATGCATCTCACAAAAATTGACGTCATTTTTAATTAAAAATTTTTTTTACACATTGATAAAGTGCTAATATAGTTTACGATGCTAATATATGTTGTACTAAAATCAGTTTAATTTATAGATCCTCCTGGGTGATTTTTTAAATTGTTGCGTTGAAGTACACCGAACATTTTTCGCCAAGAGGTTTAATTTAGCAACAGCGATTTTAATCTAGGTAGTTCAAAAAAAATATAAAAGAGGTTTAATTTAGCAACAGCGATTTTAATCTAGGTAGTTCAAGAAAAATGTAAAATTAATAAAGTTGTGTAGCACGATAATGTTTAGTTATTTATTTTTTTATAGACCAATCACTACGCTAATTTAACATACAAATAAATGAGCTGCTGTGTGTGACTGCACTTGCACGCTGTCGGGCAGAAATATTCAAATTAATATTTAAATAACTAAATAAAGATATGTTTAATAGAAAGCATAGTCTTGGAGACAAACTTGGCAAGTGGGCGACCAAATTTGGTGAAAAATGATAGTTTAGGGTTCCCGATGTTTCGAAGACCTTGAGCTTACCAAGGGATTCTCGATGGAGTCATCTCCAAGCCCAATCGCCAAAAGTTATAAGTAGGTGTGAGTTGATTTTTGCGAAAGAGTATGTAGTCACTGCGATCCAGATTTATTCAGAGACCTATTCTGAGTCATTGCACTTTAGGGATTGAGCTCTAAGCAACTGGACATTTTTCGTGAGTGAGTGAAAATTTTTGCTCTGGTGTAGTTGATGTTATTTGCTTTACTCCTGTGGAACAAGTGACTATTTTTTAGACTGTCCCAGAACATTCATCGAATAATGATTTATACTGTACGAGTAACAGCTTCAACTGTTTCCAGAATATTCGAAGAATTAACACCAGCTATTGGACTATTTTCGAAAATATTTGTTTTAATAATAGTTAAGTTTTTTTGTACAGATTCGAGAAGTTCAAAAAATGTTTGATATTGCCAAGGAGGTCCCATACTAAAGCTGTGATGAAAATAGTCGCCAATCCAAATATATTCAGTTACAAAGAAATCATTTAAATATAGTGTTAAGCAAAGCGGGCAAAGCCTGCTAGTAATAATAATAAAACACAAAGGTTAAATTTCACATTAAAAGTAATTTCTAATTCATCATTAAATAAACATAAACATTAAAGAAATAATAATTAAAAAAAATATTATAATTTTTTTATACTGAAATTTCATTTTATATTTTATTGAAAATAATTATTGCATGCTATTTTTGCAAAATATGTTTTAGGTTCATCAATTAATCAACCAAGTAAAATTCTTTTAAGTTTATAATACTGACAGAGTGCCTCCAAATTTTAAAATAAAAGTGTATTGGGATTTTTTTTTTTTTTTTTTTTTTTTTTTTTGAAGGTTGCAATCACTGATCTAAAAAATATGACTGTAGTATTGAGGGTAAACAGAGTAGCAGTAAATTGTATTTATGGTTAATATTATTGTTATTTTAATTCTTATTATTCATGTTAGTTTTTCCTCTTTTATTTAAAAATATTATACCTATTTTTGAATAATATATTGTATGTTACTGCTGTGCATCTTATATTTGTCATAATATTACTTATTAATGTTAGTTTTTGATGTAATGTATAGAAACTATTTTTAAGTAAATTGAAAATGGATTTATATTTTTATTTATTTCAGTTATTGTTAAAACATCTAGTTCTGTCAGTGATAAAGTAAAAAATAGGCTGGAACAACTGGATGATTTTGAAGAGGTTTGCTAAAATCACTGATTATGCTTGTTTTTATAATCTGTGTTTTATTTATATTTATTTAATGATTTCTTGTAAGCCTGTTTATACTGTTATAAATTATTTTTAAAATAAATAAATATAAAATTTGATTATATTTTTAAAAACTTTTGAATTTTCTTTATAGCATTTAATATAAGATAAATTCTTAAATGTTTAAAATATCAACCAAATAAAATAAAATAAATAGATATACATTAATGGCCTCATCTATTTTAGACAAATACTCTGATTATTTATTTTATTTTTTTTTCTAGAAAAGTTTTATTTTAATTTTGATTCTGTATTAATACTTAGTTGTATCAAGAAACAGCATGTCTTTTTTCTGTCTTCCTGTCACTTTGGGACTATTAGTTTCACTGGCGTAGCTAGACCACAATTTCGGGGGGGAGGGTGGGTTAATATATTTTTTTATCTCCCTTTTGTGATGCTGTTTGATATAATATATGATATACAATTATTTCTACTTTCTTGTGTATTCAATAAAAGAAAGTATTGCATTCGTAAAAAATTTCAACTTCCAGTTTTTGATGAATTTACACGTTTTGAGATGTCCAGAACACATTTTAATCATTTTTAGAAAATGTGTGCCTGTGTGTGTGTGAGACAAAAAATTTATGGCAACTGTATATCAGGAACTAGTGCATAGACGTTCATTTAAATTCATGTGTAGTTGCACTTTGACATAATTAGTGCCTATCAACTTTTGGAGCAGATCGCTCAACGGTTGGCACTGCTATACTGCGATTTCTTCCATTTAAGGGAATGCTATATCTCAAGTTCTATTGAGTATAATCGAACAAAATTTTGAATGTGAGAGGGTCTTTATGAAACATTATACTAAATCGATTTGGGTGCAACCCCCCCAAAACCTATTTCTTGAAACCGTTTTGTAATATTAATATTTTTCAGGGCTCTGTGAAAGAAATGTTGAATTTATCCCAACAAGAGTATGTCAATCGAATCGAAGAATTAAATCAAGCTTTGAGAGAATCTTGGGAACAAGACCAGCGTGTGAAAGCTTTGAAGATAGGCATCCAAGTAAGTTTTAATATATTTTGCTTACTCCCTTCCTCCTCACTTCAAAACTAGCCATGTGCATTAAATGAGCTATGTATATATATATGCTTGAAAAAGAAAATTATCACATGCATGAATAAGCTATGTATATTTATACTCTTAAGTATATTTAATCTCTGTCACACATCCATATGTATATTTCTATTTAATTCCATATTTTCCTTTAGAGTGCCAAACTTTTAGTTGATACTGCTGTTATTCAGTTCTACCCAAGCAAATTTGTTCTAATTACAGACATTTTAGATAATTTTGGTAAGATATTGTACATAATTTATATTAATTATATGTAATTCATCATATTGTATCATATGTAATTCATACCATTGTAAAATTAACTTTAATTTAGAAATTTTTTTCATCAACCATGAAAGTTCATTTCAGATAATTTGGAGTGGAAGGCTGATTTTTTATACCAACTATGTGAAAAATACCAGAACCGGGACTAGAACCCGGGCTTTCTGCTCAATGGTAGCTGAATGGTTTGAGCATCCACATGTAAAGCGGAAGGCCCGGGTTCGATTCCCGGTTATGGTATTTTTCACATAGTTGGTATGAAAAATCAGCCTTCCACTCCAAATTATCTGAAAAAAAAAAAAATATATATATAATAATAATTAAATAAATAATAATAATTAAATAAATAATTAAATAACTTTTTTTTTATATATATTTTACTAGCAAAAAATTATCTATTATAAGATTTCCTAATGTTTTATGTTTAAAGGTTTAGTTTTACTGTAAAAAAAAATGAAGAAAAAAAATCTTTTTATTCAAAAAATTAATATTTACATAAGTATTGG
Source organism: Salticus scenicus (assembly GCA_963930645.1). Lineage (NCBI taxonomy): Eukaryota > Metazoa > Arthropoda > Arachnida > Araneae > Salticidae > Salticus > Salticus scenicus. The sequence continues at coordinate 337,010,335 of OZ005652.1, read as the reverse complement.
ATCATTTTACTTTATATTGTATGATAATTTTAATGTAAAGAAAAAAATTCCCTTTTAGTTCAGATTCTCTGGAAACATTACCGTGTTATATATTTTTGATTTATGCTCATTCAGTTCATTTTGATAATTATAAATAAAATTTAAAATGTATATATGGTGTATTCTTTTTAGACCCAAGACTGCATTGCTGAAAAATATTGGACATAAAAGTTTAATATATCCTCCAATACATAAAATATTTCTTCAAAATTTTAAATATTTTCATTGTTACTTAATTAAGTAAACTATTTTAATTTTCAGTTCATGAAATTTTAAAATTTATTCATATAAAATAATGTTTAATTTAAAAAAAACTTTTAACTTTTTATTATTATTATTATTTGTTTATTTACATATTTAAAAAAATTTTATGACTATAAAATTGATGAAATTATTTCTGATATTTTTAAGGGTATGTATTTTAAAGCAGCAAATTTGATAATAGTTTGCAGCTGAAACAATTTATTTTTTCTTCAATTGTATTTCTAGCTTACAAAAATTAAATAGACTGAAATAGAAGTCACACTACTGCCTAAAAATTATTTTATTATTTGACAAAATATAAAATTTAGAAAAAATATTCTGTGTATGTATGTATATTTTGAATTAATATTATTATTGTGCAATATTTTCAAAGAATAGTTTCTAAAAATTACTTAATACAGTACAGATATTCATTGTATACCAAATGATTAACTTTGATATCAAGATGTTGATATTTTTAATAAGATATTTTGCTATGTTTATAGATTTATATGTTCGGTTATAAATCTATTTTTATACTTTTATGCTGGTATATTTTAAATGAAAATTAATTTTTCACAATTTTTTAAAAAATCAGATTGCTATTTTTACCACTCTGACTAATGAATGAAAAATTATTTTATTAGGTAACCTTGTATACCAAAGAATTCATTCCAAGGCAGAGCATTATAAACCTGGAAGCAAAAATCCTACACCTCTCCCTGGTATGTTTTAATTTATTTTCTTCTTTCATCTTTTTATTTTTGATAAATATTTATTCTTGAATGCATATTGTTGAACTAATATATAAATATCATCTCCATCTAGAACGATTTACTCCAGATCAAGTTTCTGAAACTGCTAAAGAAACTTGTCGAAACTGGTTTTTCAAAATTGCATCTATACGCGAACTTATACCAAGATTTTATATGGAAACTGCTATTTTAAAATCATATAGTTTTCTCACTCAGGGGTAAGTTATGTTTTGTCATTCTATTTTAAAGTGTATTTGTTTTGTAGAATAGCTATATCATAATTTATTTTATTCGTGCCTTAGAATACAAACCTTTCATTGAATTTTTCTAAGTTTGTGAGCTCTTTTCTATATGCTGATCACTAACTGTATTTTCGGAATTATGATTGATATTTATTTTAATTATTATAAGTTATCAATCAATGATGTTTCTAACTTTAACATTCATAATTGCATTTGAACTTTAGGAAACATTTTATAAATTAAAAAATAAGTCGATTGACTGCTTGAATTCTACTTGTCTACAAATAAGTTTGTTTAATTATGTGTTTCATAATAATAGTGAGAGAAGAGAGAGTTGAGAAAGGATAAGAAAAAATGTTTTTAATTAATTTGGATGACAAATCCAAATAAGTTTAATAATAGATGGGAATGAACATGAAGGTAGGAATAAAAGTTTAAATGTATTTATAAAATGAATGAATTTCTACTAGAAAAAAATATTTGTGTTCATTGGCAAATGAAGCATTTGATTGTTACTCCATATTGCTGTGGAACAAATGTTGAACTTAATATAATTGGAAGGTTTATTAACATTTATTAACAATCGAATTACATTTTATAACCATTGATTTTTGTTTTAAAGGAACTAAAATTCAGTTTATTTTATTAATATAACAGGACTATTTATTTCAGACAGCGATTTTGCGTTGTCACCATTTTGTGATGTTCCACTTCCAGTATGCCAGCCAATATCCAGTTTTACCATTTAATTTCTTAAAATATTTAGAAATTTCATTGATAAACTCATCAACTGGGAAAATTCATTTAAAGTAGTTTGGAGTATAAGGTTAGTTTTTTTTATACCATGTGTGGGAAAAATGCCAGAGCCGGGAATTGAAGCTGGGTCCAGTGGCAGATCCAGAACTTGACTTTTGGGGGGGGGGGGGGCTAAGATTTTTCAAAGTGTTATTCTAGACCGATAAAAAATTTACAATTCCAATATTCAATAGTGAAGGTCAGTGTTTTTTTTTGGGGGGGGGGGGCTTCAGCCCCCTAGCCCCCCCCCCCCCCTTAAATCCGCCACTGCCTGGGCCCTCTGCTTAACATGCGGATGCATTTCCACTGAGCCACCCTGGCTGAAAACCAGCTTGACATTTCTCACTTAATAACCGTTACATCTGCATTTGCAGATACTATGACCTTGCCAAAGGTTATTATATTGGTGTAAAAAAATTAACCTTATATGCCAAACTACTTAAAATATCTTAAAATATTTTGTCAAATCCATAAAAACTTTTACATTTTTAAAAACCTACTCTTAAGCTAGAGATTCTTCATCGATCTCGTGTAGAAACCAATTGCCTATCTTGTTATCCAAGACCATCAATATTCATAAATTCGATAGTTTCTGAACATTCGTTGGCTGTTATCTTTCAAATAAACATTGATGATGGTTTCTGGATATTGTCGGCAATATCTTCTGCAGATATACTGATAATGGCTTTTGTGTATTCGTTGGCAGTATCTTCTGAATATATATTTGATGATGGCTTTCCGAATATTTGATGGCGATATTTTCTGAATACAGATTCATGATGGCTTCTTACTATATGTTGGGAATATCTTTCTGAATCTGTATTGATTATAGCTTTTGAATATTTGTTGGCGATAACTTGAGGATATGTGTAGATTATGGTTTTTGAATATTTGTTGTCGAGGCCTCTAGGATATGCATGGATTATGGCTTCTAAATATTTGTTGGCTATTTCTTCTGGATATATTTTGACAATCGCTTTTGATAGAGGGCTATAACTTCTTAATGGTGATGTTTTCTAAATAGTTGGTGAAGGTTTCTATACATACATATATATATATATATATATATTTACAAGATTGTGATATATAAATTAGTCCTGTTGTACTAAATTAAATTCTGTTAAGGACAGGTTTTTTCTTTTTCTTTATTAATTATTTGAATTTCCACAATATTTGCTTGGGGTTTTCTTACATGTAACATTAAGCAAATAAATTTTTTTTAACTTTTTTTTTTTTTTTTTTTTTTTTGCTAACACTTGTGTGTGCAGAATTAAAATTTAATTAGTGGAAATGTTGACATTTCATCAGATATTTAATATTTTTATGTTTTGAATACAGTATGTTGTGTCTAATATATGTTTAGTTTACTAAAAAAAAAAAAAAAAAAGCATTGCATTCAGTTAAATATCCTGCATGTAATAAACAAAAAACATGCAAAAATTAAAAAAAAAAAATTAATGAAATCTTTATAATTTCATGAATTTATATGCTATTCAGATACAAATATAGATAGTTACAAGAAGACTCATTATTCCACACTTCAACAACAGCACATTTCAAGCATTATTACTTACAAGATGATCCCAAACATTCTTTTTTATTTGATTTGTAACTGGTCCTTTATTTATTTGTTTTATTTTATTTTTCAAGACAAAACTTTTGCTGAAATATATAAGACATAAAATGTTTTTTATTTACCCAAAGTTTCAGGATAAATTCTTCAAGTATTTTCATAGATATTTGACAAAACAATTGAAAGTGTTTGAGAATGTATGGCAAGGTAGTGTATTATTATAAAAAATAAGTTCTGTTTATGCTCTCTATTTTATTAATTGAGTATGTATTTTTTAAATATTAATCACTATTTATTAATGGTAAGTCATTTATTTCATTATATTTAACATTATTTTTGAGCTTAAATTAATTATGCAGTATATTACCACTACTTACCTCAATCTAAATAACTTTAATTCATTGCCAAATAAATTATTTTGACTTATAAACAAATTTCATAGATTCTGTAATGTATTTAAAAATTTCAATTCATAACTTGACTTTCTATTTCTTTTGTTAAAACCAGAATCAATTTTTAACTAAATACATTTATTTTAATTAAAAACCTATTTATTAATAAACCTATTTTTTAATTTAAAATGAATTATTTATTATAATATTTCATTTATTTTATTAACAATTTTTAAAATATATGTATATATATTAACAGTATTAAACTAAATACATCTATTTTAATTACAAATCTATTTATTAATAAACCTCTTTTTTAATTAAAAACCTATTATTTATTGTAATGTTTCATTTCATTTATTAACAATTTTAAAATATATGTATATATATTAACAGTATTATTTTGTTAAACAACCAAAATATTTCATTAGCCACATAGTTGTACTTCACTATAATTGTAGCCACATAGTATTAATTTTTTTACTTTCTATAATTTAGTAGTCAACAATAGTTAGGAATTGTTAGTACTAGCAGTCATTGAATGTAAATTAAGAAGTTTTGCATAGACCTAATGTTTTTTTGCCAGTTATAATCTGGCCTGCAGAAAAATTAATTTAATTTAATTTAATCAACTAGCGTCATCCTGAATTTTAGTTCCATTTTTGAAAAAGGAACAAATAAATCATTATCATAGAATTAAAGTTTTCTTTAAAAGATTCTGCTTACATATCTGTCCAAATTGCACAATTCAGCATTTTCAGATTTTTGTCTCCAAACTATAGACTATTTGATAACAATATTAATTAAAGTCATTAACCTTTTACAAGCCAATGTTCCCAAATGGGAACATCAAATTAAAACTTATTTAAAAAATTTTAAATTCCACAAATATTGACTTGAAAAAATTAGCAGACATATTTAAAAGATGACTTGATTTTTTAAAACATAAGCAACATTCCTATCATAAGTTTGTAACGGTATAAAAAATCCCAAAAATGATCATTTTCATATTACTTTTCACAGAGTACAAATAAAAAAATTCATAAAAATTTCAAAATATCCGATGACTCTGAAAATCAGTTGGTTTTATTTTAAACATCTCTTATTATCAAAAAGGACATCAAACTTGATAATATTAATCAGATGATATTAATGATCTATAATATTAATCTTAATAATTGATAATTAATATATATGCATACCATTCTTTTCCCCATTTAAATGATTAATATCCCTTAACTAAAGCATTATAAGGTAAAATATGCAAACAACTAATGACAAATATACCTGGATCTAAATTCGGCCTGTAAAAGGTTAATGCAATTATATATTGGTGGATATACATTAAAAATCAATATTACTTAACCTTCTAACTTTTCAACATATCTGTTTAATGATTCATAAAATTAATACTATGCACAATATAAGTATGAAAATTTGTTACACATTTGGATGCTTAAAAAAAAGCCAGTGAGTGTAAGTTAAAAAGATTGAAATTGAGAAAATGAGAGTTTTATTATAAAATTACACTAAATTAGTTCAGTGGGTGTTGATAATGCTGTCATCTGGCAAATAATAAAATTCACTTACTTTAGAAATTATAAAAAATAAATGAGACATTTTAAACTATTAAATAATTATATAAACCTTTAAACACTTGCTTCATATTTTGGCCATAAATTTTTCAGCTGGGCGCCCAGCTCTCCTCGGCGGCTTCATCTGTTGTGGAGTTCTTGGAATGATATTCTTTTGGCGGTCTTTCCCATAAAAATTCAGGTTCATACATCGGTGTTACAAAAAGAAAAATTAAAATGCAAATTAATGAACATAAATATGATATAAAAACTGGTAAGATTAACACGGCCCTTGCTAAGACATTTAATAATGAAAATATAGAGAAATTTTAGCGGAACTAAAAAACTAGCTGATTCTAACAATTATCAATATGCAATGTACTGGGAATCAATCGGAATCACAACCAATTTAGATGTGTGCAATGACAGCAGCACAATGGCACCAGATGGAGTGTGGCACCAGCTTATGGGAAAGACTACCAAAGAATATCATTCCAAGAACTCCAAAACAGATGAAGTCGCCGAGGAGAGCTGGGCACCCAGCTGAAAAATTTACGTCCAAAATATGAGGCAAGTGTTTAAAGGTTTATATAACTATTTAATAATTCACTTACTTGTTTGTGTATGGGAAAGAACTTGTGTAATTATCTAGCATTCACAAGGTTTTGTGCTACTTCTGAACTTGCTTTTTCTGAACTGTGCTATTTGCGAAACACATCTTACCCCTGACAGCTCATTCCCTTCCCATTTGAAGATAAATGGGGTTATCGTCCCAGATAGCATGATCACTGTTCCCTAATCCATCAAAGGGATTAACTGCTTTTATTAAAAGCTGTCAGTAAGAAATAAAATTATGTCGGACTGTGAAAGTCTGTCATCCTCATTTTTATTTGAGTATGCCCCCTCTTTCATTCAAGATAAACTGATAGCGGAAGTAAACAAACAATTTTTAGGCAATCTCTAATTTTTTAAAGATCTTTTAAATTTCTTGTAAGATTTAAACAAGATTACTGCTCATTGTATTTGTGGATGAATGTATATGATACTTTATATATATATATATTTTGTGAAAGATTATAGAAAAAAAAATATGTATATAAAAAAAAGACATTTAATTAAATTAAAAACAACTTTATTTATCAAAAATGAAAGAAAATTTAAACAGGGGTGAAACTTTTCGGGGGCTACTCCTGAATTCAGGGTTTTTGAAATTTTTTCTGTTTCTGATTTTCATGTAAATTATTTTGTTTTTATAGAAATTTCTTATTTTGAATGTTTAATTTGCCTTATAATGTATTGCTAGATAGTTTCACCCCTGTTTAAAGCAATTTGTTAAATTAAAGTAATTTGTGCTTAAAGTAATTTCTTTAATAGAACTATTTGAGCTTTTAATTAAAAAATCTATTTTTAAATACTTTTAATAAAAAATATATACATTTCTATAAATGATTAAAGATAAATAAATAATAATAAGTTTAAAACACATATTAAAAAAATTAAGACCACTAAAAGTTACTTTGCACTAGTGCTTTCAGCCGCTATCTGCGACCTTCATCAGGTATGCTATTTTTGTGAACTGAGGAATTCGTCGTTCTTGCTACTTGTCTCTTCTCCCACTCCTCATCCAGCATAGCCACCTTGCGTCTATTTCCATTTTTTTCTGTATTGCATGAATCGTAGTTTGCCAAAATTTCGACAGCTTTGCGCTTTGTTGCGTAAAAATAATTATTATAATGGGCTATTTTATTAAAGTTTTTGAAATCTATTTTAATATTTTCATTCTGATTTGTTTTGGTTAGGGCTGTCGTTACTTTATTATATTTTATATCGTTTTCATGTTCTTTTATGCATGTTTTTATTTTCTGTTTTGTCATACCTATATAGAATCCGGTTTTTCCATTTCCGTTAGTGAAATTTATTTTGTAAATGCCTGCCATTTCAGAGAAGTGGATTTTGTCTTTATCATTTCTTATTCTTTGGAAAATATTACTATTAGGTTTTATTGGAATATTTATGTTTAGTTTAGCTGCTTCAGTTTTTATTTTATTACTTGTACCTTTGTTATACGGGATTGGGGGGAAATATTTTTGTTTTGTTTTTTATGCGATATTTATGTCGTTAAGTTTTTTCAATCTGTTATTGTAGAGTTTATTTATTAAGTTCTTTTTATATCCTGCATTTTGGCATATTTTGTTGATTTTTTGAAGCTCTTGTTTTAGTAAGGTTTTGTTAGAACATATGTTTATTGCTCGATTTATATAATATTGTATAGCGGCTATTTTATATCTATATAGGGTTTTACATTTAGCGTTTATAATTTTATTACTATTATTTTGTTTCTGGTACATCGTAGTTTCAAAGGTTAAATTTGGGGTTTTAATTATAGTAACGTCTGAAAAAATTTAGTAAGTTTTCATTTTCTATTTCAAGAGTAAATTTAATGTCTGCATCAATTTCGTTTAGTTTATTAAGTATGTTTTTTGGAGGAGAGGTGCTATTTATTATTGCAAATATGTCCTCAACATATCCATACCAGTGTTTTATTTCTTTAAAGTTTTTTAGAATGCTTTCATTTTTCATCAATCTTAGTTTTAGTTCAGCTATTACTCCTGAAATCGGATTTCCCATCAGGACCCCTTTATTTTGTTGGTAGAATTTATCATTAAATCTAAAATAATTTTTGTTTAATATTAGGTTATTGGCTGAGATTAGAGTCTGGCTTATTTCATTATTTCCATATTTTTCTTTTATTTTTTCATTTATAATTTCATTAATTTCTTTTATATTAATTGATGGGTATAGATTAATAACATCAAAGCTGACCATGAGATCATTAGGTTCTAATTTTATTTCTTTTAAATTTTTTATGAAATCGTCAGTGGAGTTTAAACGAGTATTTGATGAGGGGGAAATTTCTTGGTACAGTTCGAAGCCAAAAATCCAGACAATTTTGGACGTGCTAATCATTATCAGCGTTTTTTTTTTTTTTTTTTTTTTTAAATATATATAAATATATCTATAAAAAAAAAAAGAATTGTAAAAGTATTTTATTTCTTATTAATCTTAAAAACTGGCTTTTGCAAAATCTGAAAGAGGGGGGAGAAAATTATACTAATAGTAACAATTCTTAACATTTATCTAATTGAGAACTAAATTCTGTATTCTGTTTCAATTACACTCAAACTTTCAACTGAAAAAAAATCTATAGTACATAAAAAAAAAAAAAAAAAAAAAAAAATTGCAAATGTTTTAAAAATGGCATGCTTTTATTTATTTATTTATTTTATTTTATTGTAACTTGTACTAATTTCTGTATGCAAATATTTCAATAAATCTTTTGTTTTTCCAAGTTTAATTTTTAATTTTTTTTTTTTTTAAATTTATTTATTGTTGAAGTTGATTAAAAAAAAAAAAAAAAATACAGAATATGTTTAAACATTGTTATATATTATTTTTTACTTGAATTTGCATATTATCCAAGTACTTAACCCAAAACATTATATTTTTTAGGCATGACCAAAAATTCGGAAAATCCAAAAATCCAGAATAGCCGCGGTCCCGACGATTCTGGATTTTTGGCTTTGTACTGTAAGTGGTTTTCATGTATGTTTCTAAATTATTGGATTTGTTGTGCTCTTTTGTTTACAATAAGTCTAAATTTAGGTGGGTCTTTGTGATCTTTGAATTTTCCAAATATTCTTGCTGTGGTAGGTGCACAGTTGGTTATTTTTGGCTTGTTGGGCCATTTTCCTTCGTTTATAATTTTATTTATTTTTTCTTTGGATTTTTTTTGAAATGGATAACACCTACATCCTCAATTGCCTTTTCCATTTTTTCGTTATATTCATTGCGATTGAAAATTGCTATTTTTCCTGTCTTATCGGTAAGAATGCATGCAATATCTTTATTTTGTTTAAGTTTTTTAAGGCTGTCCTATCTTCACTATCATTTTGGTTATATTTTATTTTTTCAGGAATTCCCTTTTGTGCTATGTTGCGTATATTGTTTTGATGGCTTTTAGGAATGTATTGTAGAGTGTATTCAACTTTAGCTATGGTATCTTTAGTTTAGGGATATATTTTGTAGAGTGGATAATTAAAGATACCATAGTTAAAGTTGAATCCACTCTACAGTATATCTAATACAAACCAAAAATAACCAACCATCACATAACACAGCAAGAATGTTTGGAAAATTCAAAGATCACCAAGACCCACCTAAATTTAGACCTATCGTAAACAAAAGAGAAAGCCCATCGACTATAATTTAGAAATGTACATGAAAACCATTTACCAAGAAATTCTCCCTTTATCAAATACTTGTTTAAACTTCACCGACAATTTCATAAAAAATTTAAAAGAAATAAAATTAGAACCTAACGATCTCATGGTTAGCTTTGATGTTATTAATGATGTTATTAATTTATATCCATCAATTAATATAAAATAATTAATGAAATTATAAATGAAAAAAATAAAAGGAAAATATGGAAATAACGAAATAAGCCAGACTCTAATCTCAGCCAATAACCTAATATTAAAGGAAAATTATTTTAGATTTAATGATAAATTCTACCTACAAGGTAAAGGGGCCCCAATGGGATCGCCGATTTCAGGAGTAATAGCTGAACTAAAACTAAGATTAATGGAAAATGAAAACATTCTAAAAAAACTTTAAAGAAATAAAACAATGGTATAGATATGTTGGCGACGTATTTGCAATAATAAATAGCATCTTCCCCCAAAAAAACATACTTGATAAACTAAACGAAATTGATGCAGACATTGAATTTACTCTTGAAATGAAAACTTACTAAATTTTTTAGACGTTACTATAATTAAAACCACAAATTTAACCTTTGGAACTACAGTGTACCGGAAACAAACAAATAGTAATGAAATTATAAACGCTAAATGTAAAACCCCATTTAGATATAAAATAGCTGCTATACAATATTATATAAATCGTGCAATAAACATATGTTCTACAAAACCTTACTAAAACAAGAGCTTCAAAAAATCAACGAAATATGCCAAAATGCAGGATATAAAAGAACTTAATAAATAAACTCTACTCTAACAGATTGAAAAAACTTAATGCCATAAATAACGCATAAAAAACAAAACAAAAATATTTCCCCCCCAATCCCGTATAACAAAGCAGGGTGGCTAGCAGTCAGGGAAAATCCAAGAATCAGGGAAAAGTCAGGGAATTTAGAAAATCTGGAAAAGTCAGGGAATAGTCAGGGAATTTCCTTTAAAGTCAGGGAAATTTAACAAATTTTGCGAAAATAGCTATATTAATCATTAAATTATGAATGATATTTTAAATCACTAAATTTTTTGCTAATGTCGTGAAATTTTCTTCGAAAATAAACAGTGAGAGTCAGGGAAAAATAGAGGAAAATCTCGAAAAATAGTCAGGGAAAAGTCAGGTAATTTGAAAAGATTTAAATGCTAACCACCCTGCAAAGGTACAAGTAATAAAATAAAAACTGAAGCAGCTAAACTAAACATAAATATTCCAATAAAATCTAATAGTAATATTTTCCAAAGAATAAGAAATGACAAAGACAAAATCCACTTCTCTGAAATGGCAGGCATTTACAAAATAAATTTCACTAACGGAAATGGAAAAACCGGATTCTATATAGGTATGACAAAACAGAAAATAAAAACATGCATAAAAGAACACAAAAACGATATAAAATATAATAAAGTAACGACAGCCCTAACCAAAACAAAATAGAATGAAAATATTAAAATAGGTTTCAAAAACTTCAATAAAATAGCCCATTATAATAATTATTTTTACACAACAAAATGTGAAGCTGTCGAAATTTTGGCAAACTATGATTCATGCAATACAGAACCAATTGAAACAGACGCAAGGCACAGATAGCAGCTGAAAGCGCTAGTGCAAGGTAACTTTTAATGGTTTTAATGTTTTTAATATGTTTTTAGAGTTTACCTTTTAAATATAAATGTTTATATATATATACAAAACTTTATATATATAGTTTATATAAAATTTTAGATATAGTTTATTATACAAAAGTTTATATCTATATAAATGATTATAAAGCGCGATAAGCTTGCATTCTGCAATTATATTACATTATATACAGATATATATTTTTTAATATGGAGGGGCATAAAAAATATTATTATTATTTTTTTTTTGGCTTTATTTATATTTTTAATTTTTTACAGACGTACTAGGAATATACTTTTATTTGCATTTTCACTTGCAGTAATTTCTCAGTTTTATATAACCTTTATGTCCATGTTTTCTAGGATCATATGGATTTCTGATAAACATTTTAGCAGAGAAGGAAATTTCTTTCTTCTTGCTCTACTCTATTCTGTTTTTCCTTATATATTTCTGATCTTGCAAATTAATTTTTTCAGTATGTTTTGAAGTACTAATTTCCCCTCTAATAATTTTCGAAGGTTTAAGAAAAAGATCTTCTTCTGCTTTCCTTTTTGAACCAAATTAGAAATTATTTGTTTTGTAAGATGCACTTCTTCTTGGTGATTGTGACTTAAATCAGATTTTAAGATTACCCTTGAATTTTCATTCTTAAATAATTTTGCAATGCACCGTCTATTTGTACATCTCCATTTAATATCTTCATTTGTTACATAATCTTTTTAAAATTTGAAATTAGAAATCAAAATTAGTGGTTTACTACATTTACTGCAAATTAACTCCATAATAACATAATTTGCAATCTAACAGAATAAACATAGCAAAGTATAAATGCTTATAAGAATAAAACCTTAAGCTAAACAAGATTTAAAAACTGTCATACGTTAATTCCATTTAATTTTCTCTATGAAGTGTTATGTGTTTTCTATAGGTAAACAGCTCTAATCTTTTGAGAAGTATATGGGTACTTGTAGTTATCTTGGGGAAAAAATGGATGAGGAAGAGATGAGGGAAGATATAAGGGGGAATTCATCAGCACAGTCGACGTGTAAGGAAGTAAACGAAATCTCTCTTCCCCCCTTTCAGTCAGGGGAAACGGCTGAGCTGCGTCTCCCTGCCCATTAGTGCATCAAACTAATCACAGAGTCAAATAACTTACCAGTCATTGCCTGAAAATTGGCCTTCTTAATTTGCAGTTGTTCAAGAGAGCACCTAAAAAATTTGTCACTTGTTTTTTTGCAATAGTGTATAACAATGTTTTCGGTAGAGTTTGGCTTACCAGCAAAGATAAACTTTGCCTTGCTGTAGATGGCTACCAGCACCATATAGTGAGAAAAGATTATGAAAAGAGATATGTGGTTGTTTATGAAATGAAAAATCAAAATGCTGTGGGTCAGTTAAAAGTGATCACCAAAATGTGATCATTTCAAAAACTGAACATTCTTGCGTATCGAATGTAGCTGAAGTCGAAGTGAAGAAAGCTTTGCAAAATTACAGAAAAAGAGCGTGGGATGACACGTCTGTGCCTGTTCATTAAATCTTCAAGAAAGAAATGACTCTGATAAAGGAATTGATTTTGTCACAAAAACGCCAAAATATAGCAGTGTAAAGTCATCCTTGAATTCTAAGCAAAGAAAAGTTTTTGTACTAATGTGAATCCTAAAAGTAGTGAAGATATAAATTTTAACCAAAATATGTTTATCTTAATGATAGAAAAAGTTTCCTTCGAATTGACTTCAAAAATAGAGAAGGAAACAGAATTTTAGTTTTGGTTGTAAAGAATATGAAAATCTGATTAATGGCAAAATATTTTTTTTTTCTGGTACGTTCAAGTGTTCTCCAAAACAGTTTTATCAACTATACACGATACATGTAGATTGGGACAGCTCAAACTCTAAAACTAATGTGCATCCAGTTTTGCTTATATTACTTCCTGACAAAAAGGAACCGACTTACATGGATCTACTACAGAAATTGAAGGACTGTTGTCAAGAACGGACTCCAGAATTAATCAAACTTGACTTTGAAGCAGCAGTCATTAACACTTGTGAGAAAGTACTTCCCAATACTTGCCTTTCTGTTTGTAATTTTCACTTTAATCAGTGTTTGTGACATAAAATCTAAAGTCAGATCTTGTAAAAGAGTATAGAGAAGATACAGAAGTAAGAAAAGTGTGCAAGATGTGTTCAGCTTTGGCTTACTTGCCACTGACTGATATTAGTGAAGCTTGGATTTTTATCATGAGTATTGCTCCGAAAAATGAAAAACTTTCCGAATTTATCGATTATTTTGTTGAAACGTGGGTGGATAATCCTAAAAAGATTTTGAAATATAGAACATTTACAACCAACAACATCGTAGAAGGTTGGAACTGTGAAGTTAATTGATTGATAGGAAGAAAGAAATCAAATATCCATTTTCTAGTGAAGATTTTAAAAGATAAACTAAAATGGTTTTGCAGTTGATAAAAGCAAAAGAATTGGGAGATCTGGCTGAAAAAAGAAGAAAGAAATATGTCCAACTTGACCAAAGAATATCTTAGGCGAATATCAAGATTCAAATGATCTTAAGAAATGCTTGACAGCGTTAAGCTATATAACAAAAATAAATTAGAGTTACAAAGAATTAGAAAAAAAGAAAAAAAAATTTAAAAAAAAGGGGGCATACTCAGTCTGCAATCTTTTAAACTGCCAAAGCAAAATAAAATGCTTTGCCCAGTCCCAAGCCTGGGAAAGAAGTGTGAGGGGAAGATTTGCAAGCTTAAAATACGACTGAAATAAAGAAAAAAAAATATATATGACAAAGTTTTAATATATTTATATTCATTTATAGGCAAAAAAATATTTTTACATTAAAAATATCTTGAAATGGGCTTTTCAAATAAAAACCCAGAAAATTATATTTAAGCAATTTCAGCAAATTTAATTACTAAAATTAATATTTTTAATAATTAAATTAGTTTTTTTCTATTAGATATTTTAAATAATTTTAATTACCTCTTTAATTCTATGATCAATGATAGGGATAATATCTTTTTATGTTTAAGAGCATTTTGAAATGAAATTTTCATTTAAAAGAGCAAACAATAGCATTAATTAATCTCAACCAATTTAATTATTAAATTTTTTTATTTTTAATAATTGAAAGCCAACTATACATACATTATAAATTAATTTTTTTTTTTACCTTAAATAATGTCCTTATTCGTTTTCACAATACATATTTCGGGTGCTAGCGTACCCGTCTTCAGGTGAGATGTGACACTCTTCAATCGCTTTGTTGTCTGCTGGGAGCTTTGAATTCATCGCTTCACTTCGCTTCATATTTTTGGATTTGTTGATTAATTGATTCCAGCCTTTCGGGATGATGGAATCAATTAATCAACAAATCCAAAAATATGAAGCGAAGTGAAGCGACGAATCCAAAGTTCCCAGCAGACAACAAAGCGATTGAAGAGTGTCACACCTCACCTGAAGACGGGTGCGCTAGCACCCGAAATACGTATTGTGAAAACGAATAAGGACATTATTTAAGGTTAAAAAAAAAATTTAATTTATGATGTAATTATCGTCCTGTAATGAAATTATGCGATAGTATACATACATTATTTAAAAAATATATTTTTGTTCATTAAATTCCTTTTCTAAGTTTTTTAGTTAATTTTTTTTAAACTTATTTTTATTTATTTTTATTTTATTTTATTTTTTACTTCAGTTGTTCATAGAATACGAAATCGTTGTAGCTTTTACAGCTTTTTGAAGTACTTGCCCCCTGATGCGTTAATACTTCTACTTTTAAGCATTTTTTATTCCAATTATTAATCCATTATTTATTCCAATTATTATTCTGAAGTCCTTTAATTACTTTCTCCGCTATTATGTTTAATGGTCCTTTTTTTTGTTGTTGTTAATGTGGGCGTAAGTAATTTAAATTGTTTTTGTCTCTTATTGGATCTTAACATGTATTGCAACCTTTTTGTGATAGTTTTAGCAATGTGCTATTATCAGTTTTATTTTTGTTCTCTTGGTATCTATGTGTATACATGTATCTATTTAATGCTAAAATATTAAGGTTAAAGTTTATTACGATATCTATCATTTATATTTGCATTTAAATTCAATCTGCCGCTTATGCGCAATAAATTTAAATGTATTTTGTTTAATATAAACAGTTTTTTCATTAAATTAAAATCTTGTTTATGCTTCGTTGTATATATAATTATATATATACATAACTTTGCCAATTTGGTTTTACCATTAATTTTTAAAAAGTTTACATGCAATTTGACTACGGCTGCAATTGCACTTATTATGTGTATTATTTCAATTTTTAATCTAATTACTTTGATTAACTTTGTGATTATCATTTACTTTATTTGGCTATTTGTGGATGTATGCTTTTACCAACTCTTTGATGAAAAATAGATTTGACTTTGATAAATATTGATAAATTCCTTCACTGGTATGAATGTGCCTAATTGAGTTTTGACTTTTATCATTAAATTTAAAGGTTTTTTTCTTTTGTGTTTCACGCACGTTATTCTGAACAACTTAAATTAAGTAACTTCTAGTGTTTCATGTGGTTAAATTCTGATATTATGAGCATTAATTATTCACACTGTCCAATATAGATTTTCAATGAATAATTTATTCGATTTAAGAACCGAATTTTTAACTTTTTTATTAAATTTCAGTTTTTTCAACTTTTTGAGGTATGCTTTATAATCTTTTTGCTTTGGTATAATTTATGCTTTGGATTGGAAAATTTTGTAAATATTGTAAATAGTTTATTATCTATTTAACCCAGATTAATTGCAAGGATAAATGTAAATTTTTTATTATCTTACTAATGTATGCCTAGATTAATCAAGAATTTTTTATTTTCAGTTTTTATCTTCCTAATGTAATGCTTAATTTAATCGAGAAATTTTAATTTTTGATTTTCAATTTGATTGTGCTAATGTAATAATATAATTTTTTTTTTTAATATGATAGATTGATAGTTTTGAATTTAAATTTAAAATTGATCTACATATTCTATAAAATCACTCTTTTATTATGAATGTTCTATGTTTGTAGTGCCTGGCAAGAAATGTTTTGGTTTCCCTCAGTATTGTGCCCGGTACAGGAATATTTATAGGGATATTCCTGGATCGAAAGCAAGCTACCTATATTTTCCTCCTTCCAATCTTAAGTTTAGAAAGTGTGAATCTTCTCTTTGCAAAACTTGCCCTCATGCATTGCTGTCCCAAATTTATGATGATTTAAAATTGGTTCCTTTTTGTCAGGTCTATAATGTCATATACAAATTAAGCTGCAGTATGTATAAAATGCAGTATATTGGTGAAACTTCTACCCCATTATATATTAGAATTAATAAACATCGCTCAGACTCTAAAAAATCTGTCCTTACTATCAACTATTGAATTGTGACATTTTAATTTACACAATTTCTGCTCATTTACAATTAAAATTCTTCGGATAAAAAAAAAAAAAAAAAAAAAAAAAAAAGTGAACGCCTCTTCTTTGAGTCTAACTACATGAAATATTTTAATACTATTTATCCATATGGTCTGAATCATGAATATTTTAATAGGGTTGTCAAGGTTTATACTAACATAAATCCCCTCCATGATTATTCTCCTGTTTTACTCTGTTCTTAATCATAGTGTCAACCAGAAAACTTCCCGTTCAAAACGCGGTCAAAAATCTAATGAATGTTTAATATTAAAAAGTCTCATTATTAAATATATCCTTGCTTTACAGTCAAATTATCGTAATAATTATGATTGGTTTAACATTAGAAAGTTTATATTTGCTATAAAAAAAAGCATTTGGCCAATTACTGAAATGTCTTTAAAAACCAATGTTATAATCAACATTTTTCTGATATATTATATGACATACTATTATACAGGCTAAAACACTTCAATTTAAATATTTCTAAAAAACCTAAAAAAAAAAATCCAATCTAATTCACAGCTTATTATAAATTTTTCGAATCAAATATTTAATAGCATTAATATTTCAGCCATTATTAATGATAAATCTTGCATGTTTCCAATTAAAGATATATACATATTTCTCGCACTTTTAAATATCCTTATTACACTTGGACGCCTGCTTTTTAACTATAATTCAGTCTCTAAGTCTAATTTATCTTCTGATGTGACTTGTAGTTGTGATAATCCCTCTTATGTAAAATATATTGACAGGGACCATGGACATATAATCACTGGAAATCTTAATATTATTAATGACTCTAAATTAAAGAAATTTATGGATTATGGTACCAAATATCGACTCCCTTCAAAAACTAATATTTCACAGATTCTACAACAGTTATCATATGATATTGATTTGTTTATTTATAAACTCTCCATCTCTTACAATAAACTTATTGAATTTTTTAATTAATGGAAATTTTTAGTGATTTCAAAATTTAAAGCTGAATTAATTCAACTTTGATCAAATACCACACATTATAATAAATCAAATCTCATTAACTCTATTAACAAATTGCAACAAAACTTTGTTATTACTTATGTTGATAAATCTCCTAATAATTATGCTATAATCTGTAAACATTATTATCTTTTTTTTACTCGGTGAATCCATATCTTCGAGTTCTAACTTTCATCCTACAATGACATTAAAATGAATATTAAAATTAATGACATGAAAATTAATAACCGAAATATTCATTGCTTTTATAAATTACTAAAACTTCCATTTAATAATTTTAAATATCCATATATTGTACTTATTCCTAAATTTCACAAAACTCCTATTAAATTTAGAACAGTAACAGTTGGTTGTAATACATACAATAATAAAGCTAACAAAATTCTCCTTGAAATTCTCAAACAAATCTGTGACTTAATTAGTAAATCAAAAAATTTCTATTGCCTTAAAAATAGCTATCAACTTAAAGCTAAAGTCTTAACGATGAACAATGTCACTGATATTATGACCTATGATTTTACTGACCTGTTTAATAATATTTATTTAACAGAACTTCATCAAATCATCTTTAACCTTTTTGAAAGATTTAAAAGTCAAATATCTTTAACAAAATACTTTTCTGAAACATCATTTAAGACACTTTTAAATTTTATTATTCATATTAATTACATTCTACATAATAATAAGTTTTATATTCAAAAGGTCGGTATTCCACAAGGAGGATGTAGCTCGAGTTTGTTAGCTGACTTATACCTTTACCATTATGAACAGGGATTGTGTAATGAAAATGTCTATTTTTACCGGTACATTGATGACATAATTTTTTATGTCAATAATTTTTCCCCTAATTCAATTAAATTAGAATATCCTCCTCACCTTACCTTAACTCATACTCTCCTTAACAATAACTGTATTAGTTTCTTAGATTTAAAACTTAAACTAAGGCAGTAAAATTTATACTGATCTATATGACAAAAGACAAGATTTTTGTTTCAAAGTAAATTTATTTACATATTTTCATTCTTGTCTTCATATCTCTGTTTACAGAAATATCATTCTCAATCACCTCTTTCGCATACATAATCTCGGTTCATTTAGGTATAAAAATAAAAATATCACCCGCATAATCAATGCTGCTACAAAAATAGGTTATCCTGAAAAATTTATTTATGCAATAGTATATCATTAAATGTTTCTGTTTAAAAAAAAAAAAAAAAACTATTTGAGGTATAAAAACACTAATAATAATAATAAAAAAATATGTGTGGTGGATGGGCGGGCAGATGTTTGATTAAGGAGGATGGGTGGTGTTGTTTGGCTGGTTGGTTGGGAGGGTTTGTTGTTGAATTAAATTATATTTTTTAAAAAATGAAGGGATTATTGCCATTGCAAGTTACATTATTTTTTTTTTCTGGTTGATAGTGTGAATTATGAACTCTTTATTCGTCAGATTTAATTGAGTGCATTTGCCTATTAGTGACTTCCTACGTTTAATTTGTACAAAATATCCAATTGAATAGAAAAAAAAATTATAACAAATAAAATAAACTTTAATCATTGAAGATTGCCTTGTACTGCTTCCCCTTACATGTGTTCTTTTTGGGTGTATTGCTTGTGAATGTGTCTTTTAAAACTTAACATTTAATTCTTATTAATAACTTTAAGATTAAGCTTCATTAATCTAGGTTTAACATTATTAAAATCAAAACTAATTAATTAAATGGTGCCACATAATCACTTAAATCATTAAGTTAAGAATCTTCTATAAATAATACACCTTATAGCAATTGTTTGTTTAAACCTGACTTATTAATGTTTATCTAGCTACACGATAGATGGTGCTTGCTCACTGCTGAATTAATATTAGCTGTTACAATTTTCTTTTCCATGAAGGTTTTAAAGTTCATTGATTTAACTAAAATTAAAATTTAACTAACTTAATCAACTATTACACTGTGAATTTTATCGATAATGAAAATGCTCAGTTGTTAATTCTTTATCGATTAATCGAAGTTTGCAAAGAATTCATTTTTAATTTCATTAACATGATGGCAACTTCCTTTTCTCCATGTTGGGTTGATAGCTTTGCATGTGGTTACTCTAATTTTTTTTCTATTTTCTATTTTTCTCACTGGTTTCCTTGAATTTTCATTTAAAAGACCAAACAATAGCATTAATCAATCTTAACCAATTCAATTATTAAAAATTTTTATTTTTAATAATTGAAAGCCGACTATACACACATTATTTAAAAAAAGATATTTTCGTTCATTAAATTCTTTTTCTAGGTTTTTTAGTTAATTTTTTTTAAACTTATTTTTATTTATTTATTTTTATTTTATTTTTTATTTTAGTTATTCATAGAATATGAAATCATTGCAGCTTTCACAGCTTTTTGAAGTACTTGCCCCTGATGAGTTAATACTTTTACTTTTAAGCATTTTTTATTCCAATTATTAATTCATTATTTATTCCAATTATTATTCTGAAGTCCTTTAATTACTTTCTCTGCCATTATGTTTAATGGTCTCTCTTTTTTTTTTTTTTTTTGTTCAAGTGGGCGTAAGTGATTTAAATTGTTTTTGTCTCTTATTGGATCTTAACATATATCACAACCTTTTTGTGATAGTTTTAGCAATGTGTTATTATCAGTTTTATTTTTGTTGTGTTGGTATTGACATGTATCTATTAAATACTAATATATTAAGGTTGAAGTTTATTAAGATAACTATCATTTATAAATTTATATATATATAAAGTATTTAAAAATAGATTTTTCACTTAGAAGCTCAAACAAACTAATTTTAGTTTTAGCGTTTTTCATTTTCAATAAATAAAATAGTTTTTAATAAAATAATTTTTAATTTCTTTCTATAATCTTTCATTGAAAAAAATATTTTAATATTAAAAGTATTTTGATACAAATTAAAAGCAACAATATGCATTCATCTATACATAAAATAAGCAGTAGTAGCTCAGTAGAAATTTAAAAGATCTTCCAAAAATTGTAGACTGTCTAAAAGCTGTTTGTTTTCTTCTGGTATTAATTTATCTTGAATGAAAGAGAAGACGTAATCAATTAAAAACTAGTGGATCTGCAGATCAGGAGCCTCAACGTCCTATTTGTATCAGACATTATTCAATAGGTCATTTTTATTTATTCCTTATTATATAACAGTATATATTGATTCGATAGACTTGTTATCATAATCAGATACATTCCTGAGGGGGGGCTGCAGCCTCCCTCAACCCCTTGCTCTATCTCTCTATGTATACTTATCTGTATATCATATAAAGTGATACGGAATTATAAATAATTGTATTTACTTTTCCATAAATTCTTTCAACGTGGCTTAGTAAGTTGATAAAATGCTAATTTTCTGCATTTCTAGTCATTTTAGTGTTAAAATAGCCTAATTTTCCCTTAAAAACGCATTAAAAAGCTCCAAGAGGAGAAGAAATGGATTTGTCGCCAAATTTGGCGACTGTTTCCCTCTTTGTCGATTTTTTGGCGACCTTGGCGAGAAATTCCTTATTAGGAATATACCAAATATGGACGCTCTAATCTCATTGGCTGATGAGATACGAGAATTTTCCAGAACAGCCTGGGTTCGATAGAAAAGTATAAAAGGAGCATTTTTTTCACCGAGGCAGTCAGTCTCAGATCTGCGTCAGTTTGCTTTGCCTTGAGCCTTTTTAAATGAGACTTGCTTTATGTGTTATTGTTAAACAGTTTGTGCTGTTGTTGTGCTGTTAACGGCTATTGATTAAGCTGTGTTTACTGGTTGAATTGAAGCTGATACTTGGTTTATCGACCTATATTTTTCTGGAACTTTCTGTGAATAAATCACTGAATTATTACAAGTTTCGCCTTTCATTCTCGGACAACTTACGAACCCCCCAAGTACGCAACAATATGTATTCTTAATAAACGACGGTCTTGTATTATTTCCCTGAAATTCATAATTACCAAATTTAATAACTACCATATTTCATACAAAAAAAAAAAAAAAAATTACATAGCATATCGGAAATATTTTGCGTAACCTTTAAGTTAACTACCAATTCTATACCACAATTTTCCACAGGAAAAAATGCTTTTAAAATTCTAATAAAATTTCATTATATTTGATGGGGTGTAGTGTAACCATGTTAAAATACTCTTAAGAAATACCGACTATAGACCGTAATAGTACAAAATTCTTTTATGTATCCCGGTAAAGTAGCCACAATCGTTATAAACGCCAATAATAAGAATAAACCTAATTAATTATAACTCATTAATTTTTCAAACTAATTTGACATTATTTGGATGATTACAGTACATACTCGTAATTATTTTGTGTGGTCCCATTAATTATTTAGTCGATACATACCCTTTTTTAAGAGTAAACATGATTTTAAGCATCTTTATAATGTATGTTAATTTTATTAATTTCAATTCAGCATAAACGCATTAAAGTGCGCGCTTAAATAAAAATTTGTCCATAGGCTCCAATGTTACGAAATTTTTTTGTGTGTCTCTGTAAACGAACCATAAACATTGTATACACCAGTAAAAACTATTCAACTTATTTTGCATTTAAAATTAATAATTGTTCCAAATTTAACATCGTTTGGATGACACCGTGACATTGTCAGAACACTTTTGTAAGGTCCTGTACATTAATTAGAAATCTTAAAAGCACATATTTTCTTCAAACAACATAAGTTTAAGCATCTTACTCACGTACGCTAGTTTCATTTTCTTGATTGCAAAGTAATGGTATTAAAATACGTTTAAACGAAATTCACCCCATACGCCGTAATGTTAAGAATTTTGGCGTGTCCCTGTACACAGTTTATAAACAATATAGCAATAAAAATTATACAGCTACTTACAAAGCTGGAAAGTGTGCGACAATTTGCAAGTCAATCGAGGGATTTTTGCGGCCGCTATTGCGGTACATACAAATTCTTCCCATAGACCGTAATGATAAGAAACACTTTGGCGTGTCCCTGTACACGAACGACAAATGGAATACACGCATAACACTATACAGTTATTTCTGTTGAGCTCATGAACATGTGTACCAAATTTGCAGTGAATAGTGTGATTTTTGGGGCCGCTATCGCGGTACATACAAATTCTTCCCATAGGCCGTAATGATAAGAAAAACTTTGGCGTGTCCCTGTATACGAACTACAAATAGAATACATACCAAAAACTATACAGCTGATTTCGTGGGGCTCATGAACATGTGTACCAAATTTCAAGTCAATAGCGTGATTTTTGCGGCCGCTATCACACGACAGACAGACATGCAGACGGACAGACGGCACCCAAAATCCTTTTGAGTCTCAACAGAGGGCCTCCATTGACGTTTCGTCAAAAATTGGAAGTCAATAGCTTGATTTTTGCGGTGGCTATCGCGGTACATACAAATTCCTCCCGTAGGTCGTAATGGTAAGAAAAACTCTGGCGTGTCCCTGTACACGAATTACAAATGGAATACACACCCAAAAACATACAGATGATTTCGTGGGGCTCATGAATATGTGTACCAAATTGCAAGTCAATAGCGTGATTTTTGTGGCCGCTATCGCGATTCATACAAATTCCCCCCTTAGGCCGTAATGATGTGGCGTTTTGGAATTTCGGGCGAGGGTTCTGGTAGCGAAGAAGAAAATCCCGTCACAGCAGAAGTTGATAAGAAAATTAATTTAATTAAAATTTAAACAAGATTCTATGTACAACCTTTAGTTACAATATTGATGTTGGAGGATTAGATACAATGGCCAGGAGCTACAGTATGGATCGATAGTTGATTTGATGCTTTTAACAAACAGTTTCAGTGGATCTCCGTGATCCTAAATTCGGTTTACTGAAACAATCCTTGCACCGTTCCAGGTACAGAAAAGATATAGCTCAGTCCTAGGATAATTTTAAGTACAAAGTCTCTTATGAGCTGACCTGCACCTTCGCCGGTGACAGAAAATACGCTGACCTGTGTTCTCTGCTCCTAGAGGAACACAAAAAAAATCATTAAATGTCTCGTTACCTCTCCTGGTAAACGGGACAAGAAAAAACCCTCCGACCTTCACTGGCCGAAGACAAGATACGAATCCCCGACTCTCTGCTTCCAGCTCTGTTCCTGGGAAAACTCGT
Organism: Salticus scenicus; assembly: GCA_963930645.1. Classification (NCBI taxonomy): domain Eukaryota; kingdom Metazoa; phylum Arthropoda; class Arachnida; order Araneae; family Salticidae; genus Salticus; species Salticus scenicus. Next base: position 336,986,179 of record OZ005652.1, on the reverse strand, counting down.
TCTCTCGATGGCAACCCGCGCTCCTCTCTCATTCGCGGAGCGGGCGGGCGCCTTTCCGTCGGGCCGAAGAAATTCCTCGGAAACTCCAATGTTCTCACGACCATCAGGGCGTACCATCAGGGCAGCTTCTTTGTACTTTAGTGTCACAGTTCGAGACAGTCTGGAGCCAAACTATTGTAAGTATCAGCACACCTGCTCTGTGTAGAGATTAAGGTCTGGCCAACTTTAATTAATTGGAAGGGGGGCTGTATGCCACAACTTCCCCCCCCCTTAAGATGGTTTTCTGGGGTTGAAACTCCAGAAAATCTCTGCAATCAAATTAGGTTAGGGTGCGTCAAAGCAATTCTAGAGAGGCTAATCTTCCTGACTAAACAATACTTAAATTTACACTAAAGTTACCAGTTTCAAATTACAAATTAATTAACATAATAAAACAATACTAATAATAATAAACTATATACAAAATTTCTTACAGATAACTTTTAATCCACCCGACTCAAACAGTCCACATGAGGAATGTCTTTTCCTGGTCTGTGTCGGATTTCATAGTTAAAGGGCTGCAAGGTTAACGCCCACCGCATTAATCTGGGATTGTTTCCCGCATTTCTCTTTAACCATATTAATGGGTTGTGATCAGTTTCTATGGTAAATTTTTGACCATCCAGGTAATGTTTTAACTTTTTCACTGCGAAAATGATCCCAGCACATTCCTTTTCGGTTGTGCTATAGTTTTTCTCTGCCTTAGTAAATTTTCGACTTAAGTACAGAATTGGATGTTCTTCATCTCCTTGCCTTTGAGCCATGATAATACCTATCCCCTTATCTGAGGCGTCACTTTGAATAATAAACTCCTTAGTATAATCAGGAGCGTACAGTACTGGGTCACGGGTGAGTTTATCTTTTAACTCCCTAAAAGCCTTCTCCATTTCGGGACTCCAGTCTACTTTTTCCTTTTTCGTTTTCCCTTTTAAAGCTCGGGTCAGCGGTTCTACTATAATTGCATAGTTTTTTATGTATCGGGAGTAATACCCGCACATCCCTAAAAACCTTCTAATTTCCGTTTTTGATTTTGGAGCTGGGAAATCAGTAATGGCCTTAATTTTAATCTCGGACGGTTTCCTACGTCCTTTCCCTACAACATGCCCTAAATATTTGACCGTCTCCTGGGCAAATTTACACTTGGCTAATTTAATGGTTAATTTTGCCTTGGTTACCCGCTTTAGAACTATATCTAAATGTTCTAAATGCTCTTCCCATGAATTAGAAAAGATAGCCATATCGTCAAGGTAAGGCAAACAGAAACTTTCTAGTCCCTTTAATAGAATACTCATGAATTTTGAAAACCTATACGGGGCGGAGACAAGTCCAAATGGCATTACCAAAGGTTGATATGAACCGAAACTAGTTACAAATGTCGCTAAACGTTGTGCGTTAGGGGTTAAAGGTATTTGCCAATAGCCTTTAGTTAAGTCAATCACGGTAATAAATTTTGATGCTGCCACTTGCTCTACCCTCTCTTCTATGTTAGGCAAAGGGAAAAATTCGGCACGAGTTATCTCATTTAACTGGCGATAATCAACGCACGGGCGGGGTTCTCTGCCAAGGGCCTCTACTAATATCATAGGCGAGGTATAATCTGACTCCCCTTCCTTAATTATGCCCAATTCTAACATACGCTGGATTTCGGATTTCAGGATGTCGGTTTGTCGAGGTGACGTCCTATATGGCTTCATTCTAACGGGTTTATCACTAGTCAATTCAATATCATGCTCAATTAAATTCGTTCGGCCTGGAATATTGGAAAACACTTTCTTGTGTTTAATTAGTAATGCTCCTAATTGCTCCTGTTGGGCTTTTGTGCAACGACTTCCTAAATTACTGTCCCTAATTACCATATTGAGGTCAAATTCTTCCGGGTCAGTTATAGGATAAGGTATTTCTAAGTCTGCCTCCGTCGTTTTATTATCCCGATTTTCCTCTATTAATACATTTACGATTTCTGCTCTCTGCACGTAAGGTTTTAGTAAATTGACATGATAAATTTGCGACTTTTCGCGCCTGTCCGGTACATTTACAATATAATTAGTCTCTGACATTTGACTCTCAATAGTGCCTGGCCCTATCCATGATACGGATAATTTATTGGGTTTACTTGTGGCTAAAACCAGCACTTTGTCCCCGGGATTAAATTTCCGATTTACCGCATTTCTGTCATACCAGATTTTGCGTTTGTCCCTTTTTTCCTCCATCTGCTCCCCTGCGAGCTCTTGACACCTTTGGAGTCTGTTTATCAATTCGAAAACATACTCCGTCACTGGGTTTTGCTCCTCTTCCTGCTCTGTCCATTTCTCAAATAGCAGGGTTTCCGGGGTTCGCAGATTTCTCCCATGAACCAACTCGGCTGGGCTGAATCCCGTTGATTCATGTGTTACCGTCCGCAAAGCTAACAAAGCATAGGGTAAACTCCTCTCCCAACTTTCTCCACTTTCTAAACAGATTACCTTCAATAACCGTTTAACTGAACGATGCCAACGCTCAATGCAATTTGTCTGTGGGTGGTGCACACTACTGTGAGTTATTTTAATTCCAAATTTTTCTAAGAAAGTTGAGGTTAAGTTACTCATAAAACAAGCCCCTAAGTCTGTTTGGATTACTTTCGGAAATCCCATTCTACTAAATACTATCATTAACGCGTCGATCACTGTTTCGACCTTGAATCGGGTATCGGGATAGCCTCTGGATACCTCGATGCTAAACACATAGCCGTGAGCATATATTTATTTTGATTTTCTGAAGGTGGGAGTGGTCCCACAATATCACAGTTTATATGCGTAAAAATTGCAGTAATAATGGGAACAAGTTTAAGAGGGGCTTTTTTTTGCTCTCCTGCCTTCCCAATTTTCTGACAAGGATCACACGATTTTACATAGGCTTCAGCCTCTTTAATGATATTTGGCCAGAAAAAATATCGCAACAATTTATCCTTAGTTTTAGTCATGGCCACATGACCGGATATTAAACTGTGACAAAGATTCAAAATTTCATTCCTATATTTCCGCGGAATAATTAGCTGGCGTCTTTTTCTCCTCTGTGATCTGTAGCAATTCTGTACAGCAAACCTTGATCTATTGTTAAATTCGATTTCTCCTCTTTCGCGCGCGCCCACAACTCTGTCAAGCTTTCATCTTTTTCCTGCTCTTGGCGAAACTCGTTTTTCCCAACGTGCGCCAGAGCGGTTATCCTATCCTCCTCTAACTCGGGGAGGAAAATTAATTCTTCCGTACCCTGAGTTTCCGTAGGCTCGCTCTCTGGCGACATTTCTGCCTCTCCCTGATCATTCCCAGCGCTTTCACTCGCCAGACTGGTTTTTGGCGCAGTTTCGTTTTTACGCCTTTTCGCCCGCGTTTCGACTGCATGGATTAATTCGGGTTTTTGTTTTTTTCTCTCGATTAATTTCTGCGTCTCATTTCCCAGTAAATAATAATCCATGAGAACTTCCTTATCCGCTACCGCGGCTTTCGTATTAATTAACCCTATTCCCTCAATTTCTAATTCAATATTGGCTATGGGTAGACATCTCACTTCGTTGGCTAAAGCTGCTTTAACCCACACAGTTTCCCCGTTTAATTGCTCATTAGAAATTATTTTATGAGGGGCAATATCGAGGCACGTCCCAGAATCACGTAAAATGGTAAACTTTTCCCCATTTATCTTGGCTTCACTTAAATAAGGTTCAAAAGCCGGGTTTAAATTCTCAGCGTCTCCTACGTGATTTACTTTTTCAGCCTTCTCTTGTCTGCTTTTCCAGACTGGGCAATTTGGCTTAATGTGATCGGGGGAAGAGCACACATAGCAAACAATAGGTTTTCGGGCCTCAAATAATTTAGATCTTTCCGTCAGATCAGACTTATCCCTCCAATTTTTTTGTTCTGGGCATTTTTCTCAACCCTATTTTTATCAAAGTTGCGAGGTTTATCTAATTTCTTTTCTAGTGGTGGTTTCGGGGTCCAACTTTTCTTATTATTTCTGCGAACTGACTCGTACGCGTCAAACTTCTTAGCTAACTCTCGCGGTTCATTGAGAGAGCTCCACGAATCTATGAAATGATCTTTCATTTCGAAATTAGCCCGTTTCTTTAACTGGTCGGCCACCATTAATTTCTTTAGATCCTCAAAATTTGTCACTTCTACTCCCTCTAACCACCCATTTAAGTACGTATCTAAATCATAAGCTAGATCATGCCAAAGAGTTCCCGGTTGTTTTTGGTGTTGCATAAATTTAATTCTAAAATTTTCTGGACTTAATTTAAATCGATCTAATAGCATTTTTTTGACTTTCTCAAAATCGTCACTAATTTCTTGGGGTTCTTTTAAAATTAATTCCGCGATTTCTACGGGCAATAAAGCTAATAAATTAGTCACTAGATCCTCGTCATCTATTTCTAACTTCCTAGCTTGTCTTTGGAATAACGCAAGAAATAATGCCATGTCCGATTTCTCCGGTTCAAATTTTTGCATAACCGATTTTAGTGATTGTCGGCTGGGGCGTTCGCTACGAGTCGAAGCTAGACTTACTGTTTCTGAATGTTGGGCTATTTTAAGTTTTTCTAACTCTAATTCATGTTTCCTTTCCGCTTCTCTTTCAGCGATTTTTTTCTCTTCAGCCTCCCTTTCCGCAATCTTTTCCGCCTTCCTTTTCTCTTCCGCCTTTCTTTCTAAGAGATCCTCCCGTATTAACTTAATTTGAGCTAGGGCTAGGTCTTTATCATAATCTGGAGACTTTTGAATTTTCCCTATGATATCACTTATCCTATCCGAAGTTTCAATAATCACTCCGAATTCGACTGCGAGCTCTTGCAGTTCCGCTTTCCTATACTGCCCTAAATCTGACATGTTTACCTAATTCTAAATTCACAATTTAATCTTACACAATTCCCAAAAAAAAATTTCTACATAATACCTAACACTTTTACACAATTCCTAACAATTTTACACAATTCTTACAATTTTACCCAATTCCAAAAAATACATATACAAAATTACACTAATAAAACCTATAATTCAATTTTGCAAATTTTTGGGGTGTATAAAATTCCAATACAACACGATTCCAATAATTAAAACTTAATATTCAATTCTACACATTAAATTTGAAATATTTGAAATCACAACACTTTCCAGGAAAGAAACCTCTTTCCGTAACTTATTTGATTCACTTTTAATTTTCATAAATTACACAAAACAATATGAAATTACTGTGTTATCTTTCTCAAGATATTTTAACACACTTTTTGTTTTCTCAAATAATATCTGTTTTCAAATATAATCTTTCTCATTTAAAACAAGATAATCAAATGTGTGCAAATCAATTAATATTTTTCCAAACTAAACAAATATGAGTTATATTTAAATTAAATTTACCTATAATTTAAATTCCTCCCTGTTTTTACTTAGAGTTTCTAATATTTGTGATATGCCACATTTTTAATTTTTCCAAAAACTATGTTAATTTAAGGTTTACTCTCCCTTAATAAATTTCTAAATAACTTTTAACTTTATACATTTATCATCTAATACCTTAAATAACAAAAATTTTACAGCCTCACTAGAAAAGTTTGACTCACCCCTGTTTTGTTGTCGTTTGCTCGAGTTCCGTCCTTCCTTCTGGCACTTATGATGGCTCTCGGATCGGCACTCCGTATGGAATTCGGGATGGGTTCCGGCTGAGGGCTCTCCTCTCTGTCTTGGAGATTCTAGGCGATGCGACGTAGATGTATCCTCCGTTGATTTGATGATTCGACGTACTCCGCTGCGTTTATCCTTCCATTGAGTCTATCACGTTTCTATCGTCCGTAGTCCGTACTTCTTCAGGCAGTGTAGTATTCTCCAACAATCATCCCTCTAGCGCTGCCACCAAGTTAGTATAGCTGTGGCGTTTTGGAATTTCGGGCGAGGGTTCTGGTAGCGAAGAAGAAAATCCCGTCACAGCAGAAGTTGATAAGAAAATTAATTTAATTAAAATTTAAACAAGATTCTATGTACAACCTTTAGTTACAATATTGATGTTGGAGGATTAGATACAATGGCCAGGAGCTACAGTATGGATCGATAGTTGATTTGATGCTTTTAACAAACAGTTTCAGTGGATCTCCGTGATCCTAAATTCGGTTTACTGAAACAATCCTTGCACCGTTCCAGGTACAGAAAAGATATAGCTCAGTCCTAGGATAATTTTAAGTACAAAGTCTCTTATGAGCTGACCTGCACCTTCGCCGGTGACAGAAAATACGCTGACCTGTGTTCTCTGCTCCTAGAGGAACACAAAAAAAATCATTAAATGTCTCGTTACCTCTCCTGGTAAACGGGACAAGAAAAAACCCTCCGACCTTCACTGGCCGAAGACAAGATACGAATCCCCGACTCTCTGCTTCCAGCTCTGTTCCTGGGAAAACTCGTTCTCTCGATGGCAACCCGCGCTCCTCTCTCATTCGCGGAGCGGGCGGGCGCCTTTCCGTCGGGCCGAAGAAATTCCTCGGAAACTCCAATGTTCTCACGACCATCAGGGCGTACCATCAGGGCAGCTTCTTTGTACTTTAGTGTCACAGTTCGAGACAGTCTGGAGCCAAACTATTGTAAGTATCAGCACACCTGCTCTGTGTAGAGATTAAGGTCTGGCCAACTTTAATTAATTGGAAGGGGGGCTGTATGCCACAATGATAAGAAAAACTCTGGCGTGTCCCTGTATACGAATTGCAAATGGAATACATACCAAAAACTATACAGCTGATTTCGTGGGGCTCATGAACATGTGTACCAAATTTCAAGTCAATTGCGCTATTTTTGCGGCCGCTACCGCGATACATACAAATTCCTCCCATTGGCCGTAATGATAAGAAAAACTTTGGAGTGTCCCTGTATACGAACTACAAATGGAATACATACCAAAAACTATACAGGTGATTTCGTGGGGCTCCTGAACATGTATACTAAATATCAAGTCAATAGAGCTATTTTTGCGGCCGCAATCGCGATACATACAAATTCCTCCCATAGGCCGTAATGATAAGAAAAACTTTGGCGTGTCCCTGTATACGAACTACAAATGGAATACATACCAATAACTATACAGCTGATTTCGTTTGGCTCATGAATATGTGTACCAAATTGCAAATCAATAGCGTGGTTTTGTGGCCGCTATCGCGGTACATACAAATTCCTCCCATTGGCCGTAATGATAAGAAAAACTTTGGAGTGTCCCTGCATACGAACTACAAATGGAATACATACCAAAAACTATACAGGTGATTTCGTGGGGCTCCTGAACATGTATACTAAATTTCAAGTCAATAGCGCTATTTTTGCGGCCGCTATCGCGATTCATACAAATTCCCCTCTTAGGCCATAATGATAAGAAAAACTCTGGCGTGTCCCTGTATACGAATTGCAAATGGAATACATACCAAAAACTATACAGCTGATTTCGTGGGGCTCATGAACATGTGTACCAAATTTCAAGTCAATTGCGCTATTTTTGCGGCCGCTACCGCGATACATACAAATTCCTCCCATTGGCCGTAATGATAAGAAAAACTTTGGAGTGTCCCTGCATACGAACTACAAATGGAATACATACCAAAAACTATACAGGTGATTTCGTGGGGCTCCTGAACATGTATACTAAATTTCAAGTCAATAGCGCTATTTTTGCGGCCGCTATCGCGATACATACAAATTCCTCCCATAAGCCGTAATGATAAGAAAAATTTTGGCGTGTCCCTGTATACGAACTACAAATGGAATACATACCAAAAACTATACAGCTGATTTCGTGGGGCTCATGAACATGTGAACCAAATTTCAAGTCAATAGCGCTATTTGTGCGGCCGCTATCGCGCGACAGACAGACAGACAGACAGACACAGCCCAAAACCGTTTTGAGTCTCAATGTAGGGCCTCCACTGACGTTTCGGCAATCAGGATGACGGAGATTATTTATAAAAGCAATAAATGTGTCACTTTATTTTTTATTTGTACTATTTAGTCACCTGTTATGGGATGAAGAAAACATCTGTCTCCCCTCCCGTACCTCATTGCATATCAATCATAGAAATGGGCACAGGAAGGGGGTCATTATACAGATATATTTTTTTATTTAAGAATAATTTTATAAATCAAATATCTAATTTTACAATTACGATATACAAATTATTTTTCACATACATATACAATATATATATGGATTGTTGGGTGAGTTGTTGAATATCACCCACACACACACACACATATAATATATATATATATATATATATATATATATATAAAAGAAAAGTTAAAGAGAAAGCATTAAACAGAATTTTTTTTATGTAGAATTTATATCGTGTAAACTGTAAACTGTACATGCACACCATATGATGTACTAAAAAAAAATTCTTACCACACTGAAAATTTATATTAAGTAATTTTCCCTTATATATATTTCACAATGAATCAGAAACATTTTGTGAGATCCTGTTAATCAATCAATTACGCTAATCATATCTTATTTTACAGGTATTGGTAAATAACTCCTAATAATTTTCGAGTGTAAAATTATTAGGAAGGACAAAAAGAAGGGGGACGAAGGGGAAAAAAAATATAGAAAATAGATGGGAGTTTCAGAAAAAACAATGGAAAACCCAGAACGCCTTTATTCTTTCATATTTTGCAGAGATTTGAATTTTTTCGCTCACATTTAGTACTAAGGATTTTTAATGTTATATAGCCCAGAATTCCGAAAGTTTCGGAAAAAAACATGGATGAGCCAGACACAAATCTTTTTATAAAAATGTTAATATTACCTTTGTATCTCAGCTCCTAATTAACACAATTTCATATGTAATATATCATTTAAAAAGTTATTTTAATTGGAATCAAAGAGTATATGTTGCAAATCTCTGTCACCAGAGGGTGCTTTGATATTTTAATAATTCAATATCTAGAATTCTAATTATGATTAAATTAGTTATAACACATCATTTGAAATATTGCGGGCTTTTAAACCAATAGAAGCCGTTAAATTCCGTGCGGTAGTTTCAGAGAAAACCACAGAAAAGCCAGAACACCTTGAAAACTTTGTTGATTTGGAATTGAACAGTTGATTACAGAAATTTTTACCACCAGGATGGTGCTGTAATATTTTAAATTTTCAATATTTCAAATTCTAATTATCATTAAAAAATTTTTAATGCATCATTCGAAAGATATTTTAAAGTACTTTTATATTATCGAAAGTGAAATTCAAGATTTCCCCTGATTAAATGTTTTATGGTGTCCTCTGAGATCAAAATAATTTCATAAGTAATACATCATTTGAAAGCTTTGTTGATTTGGAATTGAACAGAAGATTACAGAAATTTCTACCGCCAGATGGTGCTGTAATATTTTAAAATTTCAATATTTCAAATTCTAATAAGCGAGGAAGGTGTTGCAAGTTCCAAAACGGGGGTGGCGCCACCGAGCAGGACTTTGCTAAAGTCAGAAATTTGAAAGATCATAAAATTTCGAGCGAACAGGCTATTTGTTATCATGTAGACTAGATTAACTGTCTTAACATGTTAAAAATGTATCCAGCAGATTGCAGCGAAATATTTGGCTCATACTTTTATGTAACAAGGCATAGTGTGCAGTTTTTAAATAAAAACAGAGTTTAACATCCATAACAATATTTATTTAAAACTTAACAAGAAATTTAAAAAACTTAACAGAAAATATAGACTTTGCTAGTGATAATTAGAAGAACGGTATTTAAACTTGCCATGAGGGAAAAACTATTTACCAAAAACTAACTGCTTATAAGTAGAATTAATGTTTTCATTGCTCAGCATTAGCATAAAAAGGACGCTGGCCTGCAAATAACATTAATATATACTGCAACTTAAATAAACAGAAAATAAAAATGCCCTCATACTTTGAGGCAAACTAAAAATACTTAAAACGTATTTAAACTTTTCAAATCATCGTAAATACAAACGAAAATTATAAGCAAGAGAAAGTAAAGCTATTCTATACATCCTTATGTACTTTTATCACCGGATTCCAGAACAGCCAATCACCAGGCTACACATTTCTCCCTTCCAGGCGATCCAAAACACGCCTATCGTACGTAATCTGTTACTGTGACAACGGACGACGCTGAATACGTACGCCATCTATGGGCCGCAAAAGTAAGTATCGCCATATTGGAATTCAACTGGCCTGAACGATGTGTTCAAAGAATGTAAACAAAAATTACAATTTTATCCTATATGAATTAAATGAAGAAGTATAATTTCAAAAGTATTTAAAAATAAGAAAAGATAAGTTATTTGCTTGAATAAAGAATAAGGGTAAGTTATATCTTTAAGTAAAGTTGTTTTAATAAAACTTATCCCTAAATATTATACTAAACCAATACATTGTATTGTTTATATTTTCAAATTAAATTTAACCTCTACATAGCACTAAACGCTATTCATTTAAAACAAAAAATAAGCTCTCCTCATAATTAATAGGCAATATAAATGTTTTTAAACTTTGAATAATGATATGAAAAAAATTTTTAGGACAACACTATTTCAGATATTGAAACAGGAAGCGCAGGTGCTACCGAGTGGAAATTTACTGCAATTAAATTTTTCAGTACAGCTATTTTCACTATATGTCAACAGCGGCACCACCAAGTGGGAGTTCTGTAAAGTTGGATTTTTCAAGGATCGTGAACCAGTTGCACAGTCCAACTTAATCGTTTTTCTTCCTGACAGCTTCTAACAAAAGCTGTTATTGCCCTTGATTGTTTAGGGGAGGCAAACTGTGCTGTCTGGGACGATACTTGTATAGTTTATTGTCTATTTTTTGGAAAAGAGGTGAAGGTGAAGTTAACAGGTGTTGCATTTGTAAAACACACAATATACCTCTGGTTCAGAAAAACCACATTCGTAAGTAAGACGACACGATTCACAACACATAAGTTCAGTTTTATTCATTCATTTATTTTTATTTTGTTATTTAATTTATTTTATGACATACAGTGATTGACATCTAAAACATCCATTTATTAATCTTATTCTCTAGAAAAAGGTAATTATTTAAAAAATTAGTTCAAAACGAAGAAAGATTATCATAATTCTAAAAGGGTTAAAAATAAAAAATAGGTTAAACAAATTAAACTGTTATGTATGTTTGATTCATTATTAGCATTTTGAGTGTAGAAAGTATATATCTCTTTGACCTGTTGTAATAGTATTACTAGTATAGAAAGTTAAAGGAAAAAAAAAATTATTAATTTAAATTAGGAATTTAAAATGTTAATCAGTATATTATCCACTATAAATGTGAATGCTTTAATTTCTTTTTCTTTCTTTCTTTTTTTAATTACTGTATTCACTTTATTTAGAGAATATTCAAAAGCCTTAATACGACTAACAAAAATGATTCGAGGCATTGGGGATCCTCTTGTTGCTGCATATGCTCGATGTTACCTTTGCAGAGTGAGTATTTCAATGTTTTTAATTATAAGTTTATTTTATGATAATCTATATATATATATATATATAAATGAATGTTTGTCTGTATGTCCTTTATAAAATCGTAAACGGCTTGACCGATTTCGATCATTCTTTTTTTGTTTTTTTCCTTATAGGTCAGGGATGGTTTAGGAAAAAAAAATTTGAAAAAATTTGCCCCCCAAGGGGGAGGAGGGGGGCAAAATTCAAAAAATCCTTCATATCTCAAACAAAAAAACAGATATCCGTAAAATTTTTGCTTTAAAATATAGCTAATATAAATGTCTAAAAACCAATTTCTGGAATTTTCGAAATTCGGTCCCCAAGGGGGTGGGGGGCGGGGCAAAACGGGATTTCACATGCGTAAAACGCAATTTCGCATAATCCTATATACCTCAAACAAAAAAAAACAGATATACGTGAAATTTTTGCTATAAAATATAGCTAATACAAATAGCTAAAAACCAATTTCTGGAATTTTAAAAATTCAGCCCCCCAGGTGGGGCAGCAGGGGCAAAAACAATTAGAAATACAGTTAGGCCTTTCAAAATTGGTACAGATAGGTTTCAATAGCCTGCAAGTCGAATGGGGATATTTTCGAAAGTGTAACGTTATTAGGAAGGACGGGAGGGGGGGGGGGGGGCGGAGGGGCAAAAAAAAAAAAAAAAAAAAAAAATAGAGTTAGATCATTCAAAATTGGTACATAGAGGTTTTCAATACTTACAAATCGACATTTTTCCTAATCAGATTTTGTTTCGCTTTTTTTTTTTTTCACGTGATAAAAATTAATGCAATTTTGAGAATTCAGTAATTATAGTGATTCATTTAAAAATAGGGTCCAGCAGAGCGGGCGAAGCCTGCTAGTTATCTTTAAAAAACGTGCAACTAATATAAATTAATTTCTAATTCATAGGTTGGTATGTCAGTTGCTCCTGAAGCTCATGAACATTTGAGAGAAAATTTTTGGGATTTTTTGATGATGAATAATCAGGTATGTAATTTATCTATCTTTCTACAGCCATGCAAAATTAATATTTTTACAAATATGTACTCTAGTTCAATAATACATATAAATTTCATTAATTTTGAAATAGCATAGTAGTTTTGAATATGCTTTATATACTGTCTACCAATAACTATTTGGACACTTTTGAATTGAGACGTTTTGTCAAATATTTAGAAAAATTCTGAAGGAATTATCTTGAAACTTTGGGAGTTTAAAGAACATGTTATATCTTATAAATTTCAGTAAAAATTTTGTACTGAAGAGGAAAAAGGACCAGTAAAAATTAAAACAAAAATCAAAATGTTTTGAATTACCCTGTAAAAAGTAATGCTTGAAAGGCCTTTTGTCTATTGCATCTGATTATGAGGAGTCTTCTAATTGTCTGTATAAATTTTTATGAGGCTACCATATATGTTCATGGAAATATAACAGTTGCTTTAAAACAATTAAAAAAAAAAAAAAAAACACTTTTTTAATTATAATACATTGGGTATTAAACCCAGCACAAAGCTATTTTTAGGAAACTTTGCAAAAATGCTCATATTTTGCAAGATATTTAATATTGCTTTCTGATTGCAGTATGCTGTGTCAAATGTAGTATGCCAAGTTTCCCAAAAATAGCTTTATCAGTTTAATACCCTACAGTGGCGCACCCACGGAGGGGGCTTAGGGGGCTGAAGCCCCCTCCAGAATGAGCTGACATAGTAAAAAATTTCAGATGTGCATGAAAAAAAAAAAATACTACTCAAACACAGATATTGTAAGCAGAAATAGTTTATAAATTATACATTAAATATTAGGAATTTTTGAAATCCTTACTGTCAAAAACAAAAACAATGAACTAGTTCTTTGATTTTTAGTTGAAAGAAGTTGCAATTTTTAGGGATGGGCTTCTAAGGTCCTAAACTAGAGAATATACTGTTATCACGAAATCGAGTAAGTATCTAAAAAGTCAGACAGAAGAAGCAATCAGACGTGGAAATAAGCTGGGATGTATTTTTCAGGAAAAGGGGATACCAAGCTCATGCAGTTATTGTATCTTAATTTATGAGTATTTATAGCATCTTTGTGGAAGTGTGTTTTGTCCCTGGGCAAAATTAACACATTCACATTGGCAAATGAAAATTCTAGTTTGATATGAAATAAAAATTAGCTTTGCTCTTATAGTCGTTCCTCTAAAACTAAATTTTAAATTAAAAATGGACTTTGCATATTCGTGTTAAACCCTTTAAATGCATCTAGTACAAATACATGCTAGTGAAATTTCGCATCAATTGCTGAAGATAAAATTTAATTGATCTGATCACAAATGAGTAAAATATTTTTCTAAAAATATACCGATTTAGAGAAATGCCACAAAGCGTAGTTTACTGTTCAAAATAGGAAAATACCCTGATAATAATATTTGGAGATATTTTACAGATGCTTGGGAGGATGGGGTTAATTATTATTATTATTTTTTTTTTTTGTAACAATATGTAGAAAATACAGTAGGGTCCAAGCACAATTTTCATTTTTGCTTCTGATGTCACTGAGATCTAAGCTCCGTTCTTGGATAATAAAATTTTTGCCTGTTATAAAAATTCAAATTTCATAAATATATATTATATTATTGGAATACAATATCCTGTAATGATATTACTCAGAACGGTAACACTTGAAATATTTACCAACTGAACAAACTATTCTAAGTAATATATGTTTTAGTATATTAAGAGGTTCTGCCCCCTGCTTGCTGTGTTGGCTTACCCCCACGAAGACTACACGTCCGATTTGTTTCTGTTAATCGAACCTTGAAAGAGCATCGCCCCACACTCCAGATAATTAAATAAAAATAGCCATGTAAAAATTTACACTGAAATTCTGTTCTAATTCATACTTATAACAACTGCAGCTTTTATTTGGCTATAATTATTTAGATTAATATATAGATTTCTTAATTACTTAAGTGTTACTGCATATACAAATAAAGCATCACAAAAGGGTATTAAAATTGATCAAATTTTATTTTCAATGGAAATATTTGGGTGGGGGCATTTCATTTCGAGTAAATTTTATGTTCACCAGCTTGTCATATTCTTTTGATCGTAGATGGACCTAGAAGATTTTGATCATAGACAGTTTTTGATCATAGTTGAATCTACAACTTTATGTTCAAAAGTTCAATTTCAACCCCAACTGACCGAATTGCTTGCACATTATATACGGAGATAAATTCCACAATTGTGCTATTCAACTTAAATTTAGTTTCATTCATTCATTCATTTATTTCAAAAGAAACATTTAAAACAGATTCTTTACTATGCATATGTCTGCGTACCAGTGGCGGCTCATGGACCGAAAATAGGTGAAGAGCCATTTCACCTAATATTTTACACTGTATTCATTTATAGAGTATAAATTTACATTTAAATAAAATGAGTATTTTTAATTAAAATTATGCATTAAAACTACTTAAATGTTATTTCTCAGCTCTTCATCTATTTTTGGCTCATGAGCCGCCGTTGCTGCGTATATGGACATAAACCTATTACTATACTGTAGGACCCAATTACTCTTCAGCCCCCTCCAGACAGAAATTCTGGGTGCGCCACTGATACCCTATGTTTTATAATTATTATTATTATTATTATTATTATTATTATTTTTTTTTTTTTAATTTTTATATGTCTATGAATATGTGTGGTAGCCTCATAAAAATTTAAACAGATAATTCAAAAATTCCTCAAACAAAGGCATCTCAAACATTACTTTTTTACAGAATGATCAAAAATATTTTGATTTTTGTTTAATTTTTTACTTGCCCTCTTTTTCTCTTCAGGACAAAACTTTTGCTGAAATATATGAGATATAACATGTTCTTCATACTATAAACATTTCAAAATTTCACAAAACGTTTAAACTAGAAAGTGTCCAAATGCTTATTGGTAAGATAGTGTATAAATTGTTGCTTATCAATGATACATGGAGTCACACTTTCAAATATAGACTTTTTTGCTGAATATCTAAAGAAATTTCATGGATTTTCTTGAAACTTCAGGTGCAAAATGAACAATTTATGCCTCAAATATTCCAATGGAGGTTTTTTTCAGAAGGAAAAGGGAATCAGTTACAAATTAAAGAAACAATATAAGTTTTTGATCACCCTGTAAGAAATAATAATTGAAATTCATTGTAGCTATTGTATATTGATTATGATGCTTTTTTTAATTCTATAAATTTATTATATGAAAATAGCATATATTTATGAAAATATAAAGGTTTCTTTAATAATATTGACAATTTTTTATATGTTTTTGTTCATAACATGCAAAGTTTTCAAACCAATGCAATCTTTTCTGAAAATTTGACTAAAGCAGACACAGCATATTTCAGTCAGAATTTTAAAATATTAAATATATATAAATATGAGCTTTTTTGATAAAAGCTTTTTAACTGTGTAAGTGTTTGCATAATATATTAGCCAAATGTATGGAATTGCTCTAAAAAGGAGATTCTATTGATTGAAGAGCTGAATTTCAAATATTTTCAAAAATAAGCAAAACACTATGATATTTTACCCTTTACTTTTATTTTTAATTAATGTACTATATTGATTCAACAATTTTATCAGCAATATATTTATGAATTTTCATAACATTTCTTTCGATTTTTTTTTTTAATTTTTTTTTTAGAGTAACTTATTACGTTTGGTTAAGAAATAATGCAAAAGAAATTTATTAATGCTTATGTATGTATAATTAAAAATTAGTAAAAATGCTCACATTTCATCAAATATTTAAAATTTTTACATTCTGATTGCAGTACACTGCGAAACATTTCTGTAAATTTACTGTAATAATTATCTAAAGTCTCTGTAAATTTACAATAATTCATAGTTTAAAGTAAATAATCGAGATTCTCAATCTTTATTCTGTATTTTTATCTATTTTTATTTTTTAATTTCTCAATAAAAATTTAAAATAAATGTTTCTGCTTTAGGAAAAGCATTCTAAGTCACAAATGTAATCTCGCCAATAGTTAATTAAATTAATATTAGTCAGTAAAATGCATGTATAAAATAGGTTTTTTAACATTTCCGTTTATTTTTTTCTGTAACTTTACATAAGGCTTAAGATAAATGATTACCAATAGTCTTCTGTTGAAATTTTTAACAGTGTATGTAGTCTCTGCTGTAAATTGTCAAGTTTTCTAAATATGATATTGATTTAAAAACCTTGCATATTATAAACAAAAAAATAACATGCAAAATATTGTCAGTGTTGTTAAAGAAACCCTTGTAATCCATGAATAGATACTCTATTCTCATGTTTTTGCTGATGGTTCAGTAGTAAAATATTTCAGGTGCAAAACAAACATTCCGTCTTTCTTAACTAAGATGATTTAATGACTTATTTACATATATTTACAACTATATACAAAAACTAAAAGTTAACATATTTAGGATCTCCTATTTAGATCCTTCCTTTACCATTGCCTGCCACACACTCACTAAAAAAAGTACATGTATCGCCGTGTCTGATACACAGCGACCCCTGGTGGAGAGAATTCCATAACACATGTAAATGAGTATATATATTATTAAAAGAAACATCATTATCATAAGCTACAATTACAATGCATTTCATGCATTATTTTTTACAAGATGAATCCTAGACATTTTGTAACTAATACTGTTTTGCTTTCAGGACAACACTTTCACTGAAATATACGGTGTAAAAACATATTGTTTGATGTGTTTGAATCTTTGTGTATGATTTAGTATTCAAAGTGACACAAGAAAGATCATTAAAGAAATAAGATAGATAAATAAATTTTATTTTTCTGACTGAGTAAGAATAATGTCTGGACCGGGAGTCGAATCCCGGAACGTTGACTTACAAGGTCAAGGCTCTACCAATTGAGCTATCCAGGCCGACAAACCGGTCGGCATTACTCACTCAGACAACTTTAGGCAGAAAACATCTGGTCTATCATTTAGATAGCTCAACAGAAATAAGCCGCAGGTAATGGAAAACACCATTAAACAATGGGAAATAAATACAATTTTTTTATTAAAATCACACAATCAACTGATTGGAAGAAAATCATATTTGAAATTTTATTTTTCCGACTGAGTAAGAATAATGCCAGGACCGGGAGTCGAACCCTGGAACTTTGACTTACAAGGTCAAGGCTCTACCAATTGAGCTATCCAGGCCGACAAACCGGTCGGCATTACTCACTCAGACAACCTTTAGGTAGAACGATGCCGGGGAATAATGCCTGGACCAGGGTTCGACTCCCAGTCCAGGCATTATTCTTACTCAGTCGGAAAAATAAAATTTCAAAATATGATTTTCTTTCAATCAGTTGATTGTGTGATTTTAATAAAAAAATTGTATTTCTTTCCCATTGTTTAATGATGTTTTCCATTACCTACGGCTTATTTCTGTTGAGCTATCTAAATGATAGACCAGATGTTTTCTGCCTAAAGGTTGTCTGAGTGAGTAATGCCGACCGGTTTGTCGGCCTGGATAGCTCAATTGGTAGAGCCTTGACCTTGTAAGTCAAAGTTTCGGGGTTCGACTCCCGGTCCAGGCATTATTCTTACTCAGTCGGAAAAATAAAATTTCAAAATATGATTTTCTTCCAATCAATTGATTGTGTGATTAAAAAAAAATATAAATAAAAAATAAATAAAGGGTTACTGGAAACACAGGTAGTAGTTATAGAGAACACCTAATTTTAATTTTGTAATTATCCACATACTAAAAAATATCAGATATAAAATAATAATAATAATAAAGTCTTTTAGATATTTGATTTAATGAAATAAAAACAAATATAAATATAAAATGGTATATTTCTTTTTAATTTCTTGTGGAATTATATTTACACACATGTGCAAAGTTTGAATATTTTTATTAATTATAACTAGATCTCTGTTATGCTCGAAACCATAACACTCCTCTTTCTAAAAATTAAAAAGAGTTTTAATTTCCAAAAATCGAATTTGAACGTAAATTTTGAAAATTCTGAAACCTAAAATCAAGAAATATGTTCTTTGTACAATTCATTTTCTGTTTTATCAAATAAAAATCCACCATAGAATAAATGTTACTTTTTCATTTTAGCTTCAAAGTAGTTTTGTCAAAGAAAATTTAGCTAAGCAAAATGTGGACTTCCCAACTTATCTTACTTTATATCCACCAGCATTGGATTGGATTTTGCAGTGTGTTGCTTATAAGGCTTCTGAAACAATATTGAGTGAAGTTCTTCATAAATGTAAAATTCAGTGCAATAGGTAAACTTTATATAAAGTTATACTGTAATATCTGAGTTAATGAAGAATATTCTTTTCATTTTAAAATTTAATTTTTAAGCTTCTATAAAATGTTGTATAATTTGTTTTGAATATTGTTGAAGTTTAAAATCAAATTTATATTATGGCAAGAGATGTGTCGTAAAAATGGGCATATCCTATCAAATGCGGAGATGAAGAATTTTCCAGTTAGGTGAAAGAATATAGAGAAAAATTAAAAAAAAAAAAAAAAGTATATATATATTGGCAATAGATAAATAAACACAGAAAAAGTCTTCAAAGTGTAGAATGCCAAAGGATTCTACATTTTGAAGACTTTACAATTGCAGATACAATTGTAGATTTTACAATTGCTAATACAATTGCAGACAGCTGTTTTGGTAGCAATGAGCCTACTGTCATTAGTGTATGAATAATAATGCATGTACTGATGACAGTATGCTAAATGCTACAGAAACTGGCATCTAGCTTCTTCTTTTTTTTTTTTTTTTTTTTTTTTTTATTAAGATGCCAATTTGTCATTAATTTTTTTTTTTTTTTAAATACAATTTAATGATACACTATAATAATATTAGAATCAGTTGTTTTCATTCTTATTTTTTTTTTTTGTTCCTGCCTTCATTTTCCTTTATCTGTACTTTATCTTTTTCACCTATCTTTTCTTCATCTTTCTTGTGTCTTTTCTAATTCAATTTCTTTTCTTGATTCTTTACTATTAATCGGATCTTTTATGTATTTTCTACTAAATCTCGTTTATATTTTTCATCAAAGATCAAATGCAATGTTTTGCAAGAAGAGACTTGCAGTATCCAATGTTATTAAAGAAATAAAATAAAAATGAGAATTTCTAACGACAAAGAAAAACGGTATGTGGGGTGTAATTAGTTTTTAAAATAATGAAATAATAGCGAAAAATTTAAACGGAAATAATTTTCAAAAAGTTAAGAGTCTAAATGTATAAAACATCATAATGTTGGAGATATATAAGATCGCTGAGAAACATGATGGAAGTTTCTAAATTGTTTAGTATATTAAAATATAGGATGAGATTTTTCAGCTTTTTAGCTGATTTCAGTGTATTTTATTGATTTTATTGTATTTATTTAGATTTAGCTTTTCAGTTTTTCAGCTTTTTTGTCATTATAATATTTATTTGTTTGTTTTTTATAGATTAAAGATTTAAAAAATATATATATTTATTAATCTAATAATGTCTAATATAATGATTTTGTCATGTCTGTAGAGAATGGGCATTGCTTGAGCTGCCCCAGCTTGGCATATTCATTTGTTAGCATTTATTTTATTAGTACAGCAGGCTAACAGATTTGGCAACGCAATGCTTTATCAGTACAGTGGCGGATCCAGAACTTGACTTTTGGGGGGGGGGGCTAAGATTTTTCAAAGTGTTATTCTAGACCAATAAAAAAATTACAATTGCAATATTCAATTGTGAATGTCAGTGTTTTTTTAGCCCCCCCCCCCCCCTTAAATCCGCCACTGTATCAGTATTAGCACGTTAAAAATGTTTTGTTTTGGGGCACAGGGAGACTGGGCGCTTGGAAGATATCTATAGAGGAAAATAAATGTCTCTTTTAAAATATGTTAACCCTACGATTCCTGGACAAAATGTGGTGATTTGTGCATTACTTTTTTTAAATCTTTTTTTATATACTTTTTTTTTAATGGTATGATTTTTCGATGCATTTTTAAAACTTATATGTGATAATTTATAACGGAGTTAGGGAAAAAAAATGTTGATGATTTTATTACAAATATCTTTCTACATTAGCATTTAAAATAAAAACTTGTAATTAATAATTTGGGACCACCTTGACAGAATTATTTTGAATTTAAATAATTAACCCTTTCATTCCCAATTTTTTCCATCCATAAAACAATAAATCTTATATTTAGTCATAAATTTGTTTAAAAGGTAATATATATAAGTATTTATTTATTTTTTAAATAGGAGTAATAGCAGAGTATGAATTAATATAGCTAACAAACAACTGAGAGGTGTTTATTTATGTTTAATATAACCACTAATGCCATTTAAAATCATAACTTTTCAATAATTAAAAATATCAAAATTTTGGAAGAAATACATATTGCAAGTAATTAAAGTACAAATTATAGTCATTAAAAAATAAAATAAAAAATATTTCAAACCGTTAATTTACTTAAATTGTCCAAAACAGGAAACTGATTCTGATATTATTATCAGAACAGAGTAAAATATACTTTCATTTATCCACAAGGATAGTGAAATCATCTAAAATATGTATTTTTCGGTGGGAAAATGTATATAGATTTTAATATTGTTCATTTTGAATCAGCGGGAATGTTAGATGGTAAGAAAGAAAATCTGAAATGTTATGATTCCAATTGGCATCACTGGGAATGAAAGGGTTAAATAGAAAAAAAAATGCAGTTACGATATTTTTCTTCAGATGTGCATGTGGTATACTAAAATTTTATGCAAATGAATTATAAATGAATAAAATTTTTATATAAATAATGGATTTAAATTGATAAATTAAATATCTGCATCAAAGTGTTTATTATTATTATTATAAACTGATTTTTTAAAAGTATGATTTAATACAAGCATCTGCATGATTTTTTTTTTTTTAGATGATAAACCATTTCTTATTTTTAATTATTTCTTATTTTTTTCCTAGAATATATATATATATATATATATATATATATCTATTTTTGTTTTTATTTGCATTTAAGAATCAATCTTTAATTCTCAAATTACATTGAATTTTCTCTCTATATATATTTTTAAAATTGTATGTATGGAAATTCGAAATCTCATAAGAACAAAGGTATTTTACTTTAAATGCATTGTTTCTACTCCATTTTCTTTAAACTGAATCAGAAAATTAAAAAAATAAATAAAAACAAATAAATAAAAATTTATTTATGTAATATTAAACTCTTAAAGTGAGAATCATGTTTTTTTTTTTTTTTCCCCCTCTAATCTGCATTGATATTACAGTACTCACAAGTTTCTAAATTCCAATATAATTTCTTGATTAAGGTTTATTTTATTTCTTTTTGTAAGATAATAAATATAGATATAACATTTGAAATTTTTTTTATTAAAAGATGTGGAGATATAATGCATGCAGTTAAAAAATATTATTACATCTTGCGAAAATTAAATTTTGATGATGTCTAGTGTTGGGTTTAAAGCCAATTAACTGAAGGAGGGTCTTAGGCTTAAGGGGTGTACCCTTCTTGGGAAATCATTTCAAGGGGTTCCTAGTTCATCTTTGCATGAGTTTTGGGGGGGGGGGGGGGAATATGGAAAACTGCAAATGGATGAGCCGATGAAAATGACTGGGAATCGAACTCAGAACTTACCACATAACAACTTCGAGATATTTGAATTTTGATATTTCTTCAATAAGACCATTGCAGAATTTTTTGATTGTAGTCATAAAAATTTAATTATTAAAAATATTTTTATGCAGTTTTTTTCATAATGTTAAACTGAAGATTAGCTACTTTGTGTCGGCCCCAACTAAGAAAACTGGCACAAGCTGCCACTGATTACGAGTATAACCTTTTGCTATGTATTTTATATTATCTTAATAGACTTTTAAAATATAGTAAAATTCCACTCTTTTATATTCACTTTAAACCACATTTCTTCCATTTCTAAAGTAAATAGAACATGTGTGTATGTTTGATAATTAAAATTATTTTCCTGTATGTCAAAGATAACAATCTGGTCACCACAGATAGTTGATGAAATAGAAAAAATTAAATTGAGAAGCATTTAATATTCTGAAATATCCACACACACACACCCTCTCCCACTTAAACTAGATATATATTAAAATAATTTTGATTCAAATATATATATATATATATATTTTTTTTTTTTTCTCTCCGAGTTTGTTATTCCAAGATTATAAAAACTTTTTTATCTTATACTAATTTTGTGGTTTTCCTTCCTAGTGCATTACTTCTAAACTCTGTTATGTCTGCCTTTAAGCCAGAATTTATTGCAAAGAGAGCTTTGGAATTGGTTGAAATTATGAAAGAGTGTGATGATTCAGGTTTTCCTAAGGTAATTCATGTTTTATCACTTCAGTTAGTTTCCACTGCAAATATTTTTTAATAAAAAATGTATATAAAAACATAGAAACACAAAGGTTTCAAACAAAAAGGACATGCTGTAAATAGAGGCTTAGCTTCCAATCACTAGTTTTTGTATCTAAAACAGAGGAATGTAAAACATGCAAAAATACACACATATGTATTAAGAATGTAAAATTGATGAAAATTTTTATTAGGTTTTTTTCCCTCTTTCTGTCTAGTAGCTGACTGCCATTTTTGATAGAAAATTGATTAAATTTACAAAATGAATTTTTAGAGATCAAGTATCTACAAGCAGGTACATATATTTCACACAATATATTTGCAGTGTAGCATCTTTCTAGCATACTAATAATTCATTTTGTTTTAATAATTATACATTGAGCAACAAATATAAAATCATGTTTTTATTTTTTAATTATTCGATCTCCATCAAATGTAAGGATTCACGGATTGTACCTAATAATTTTGACTAGTGTAAACATTAGTTGTGTTTTTTGAAAGGTATTTGAATACAAAGTTTTATTATTATTAAGTGCTAATGTATCAGAATTTCATTTCACAGCCTTATGTACAATCTAGACTTGTTAATTTGTTGTTGGCTAAGTTCAGCCACTTTTTGGTAAACAGTGACCTATAGAAAGATGCTAAATTACACTGGAAAATAAAATCGTCACATAAATCTTCCGATAATGATATTAAATTACCTATAATTTCTTAATATATATCTGAGTTAATCCATTTATGGTGCATTGTCTGCTAGGGTCTTGTATGACTAGGTCTGAGCTCATGTATAACTAGAAGTAATTCACTAATGAAATATTTATTTAGTGTAAAGTAAGGGCACACTGACTAAATATTTCTTCGATTGATCCATTTATACCTTAACATGAGATAATGTATCAATTAAAGACCCACTGTGTGTATGACACTTTCATAGACTAATATAGACACAATTAAGACACAGTAACTTTTTTTAGATGCTTCAAACTTATTGCTCAGCAGACTATTTCTCCACAAATAAAATCCATATAGTCCAGGGAAATCAGTATAGAGTATTCCTTCGAAAGTAGTTAATGTAGGTTGCCACCATCATCTTTTTATGTATTAATTCAATTAAATATTTCATTCTGCTGCTATCTTGTGTTAATTAATTTTTTTTTTTTTTTTTTTTTTTTAATTGTATTTGTGAATTCTTTATTAAAACTTGGTATTTTTTTTTTTTATGTTCATGGTAGTCATTACACAGGCAAACATTTATTTATCTTTTTTTTTTTTTCTACAAGTCTGCAAACAGATAAAGGTAAATGATATACTTTAAATATATTTGATAATTTAATTTAATTATTGTTGTTGTTGGACCAAAAATAAAAGAAAGAAAAAAGAATTTTACATTAAAGCAGTATGCCACTATTACATAAAATAAGTTAGACATTGGTGATAACTTAAATTTTCCTTTTTAAAATTTTATTCTTTATGATTTCTGATTCTAATGTAAATATTTATTTTATTTATTCATTTCAACAGAATTTTTAGTTTGATGTTTAAAAAGATTTCATTTATCAATTCAAGAAATAAAGTTATGTTGTTGTAGTTTGTTTTATATTTTCCATTATTGTGTTCTACTTAACACATCTTCTCTTTTTATTGAATACATTTTTATATATAAGTATTTATATAAATACCTAGCAATGCATTATAGTTAATTGTAAATGAATTTAAGTAATATATTACCTTGAATTATAAGTTTTTAAAGTGGAATATGTTTTTATGATTATTTATAGTAATTTTTCACCACTTTAGCCTCTCTTATTTCGAACTCTTGGCTTATGTTTAGTTGTTGCTGATCCTCCAGAAAATGAAAGGTTACAAATATTAAATGATGTTTGGAAAATAGTTACTAAATTAAAAAATCCTGCTGTAAGTAATATTTATATTGCTTTATTTTGGCATTCCTTTGGAAAAATTATTTATTATTGATTAAATTATTTTTTTTTTTTAATATTTTCTTCATCCCCTCCCCCCTCACTCCTAATATGATGATGATGATGATAATTATTATTATTATTATTATTATTATTTTTTTTTTTTTTTTTTTTTTTTTAGGATTATATGAGTTGTGCTGAGATTTGGATAGAATATGCTGTGAAACATTTTGGTGTATGTATTTTTGTTCATCTGTTTTTTTATTAAAAGTAAAAGATTTTAATTCTTTTCCATTTTAAATTCCAAGATACTATATTCACATTTGTAAACTTCTGTTATCTTTTAAAATGTTCATAATGTGCATGTAGTATTGTAATTTTGAAAGGATAGTAAATATGTAGTAACAGAAATGTACATATATTGAATTTATTGAATTTTATTTTTTAGTTTATTTGTACAGTAGAACTTGGATAATTCGAAGTTGAAGGGACCAGTGAAAATTTCGAAATATCCAAAAATTCGAATTACACATACTAATTTGTCAAAAGAAGAGATAAATAAAAAATAAATAAAACTCTATGATCAAAGATTAAACACAAAAACTTTACATCTAAGAATACTGCTACATCCCCCCCCCCCCCCCATATTAAATCTTTTTTTTTTTTTTTTTTTTTAAGATTAATTTATTCAACACTTATTAAAAAATAGACAGATATTTTTGATTGCTTCTTTAAGTACAACTTTTGTGTCATAGCATATGACTTCAACCTATCAACTGATACAAAAATAGAATCTTCTACATTAGATATGATTTTCTATTTAAAAAAAAAAAAAAAAAAACCTCGAAATTCATGTATATGGACCCTATCTTCTGATGCACTAGGTAGGAAATACTCTTGTATTTCCCTATCCTTCTTTTGAATGACTGTTAAAAAAAATAATGCACTTTAGCTGAGAAAAATCTCGGGAACAAATTTTACTGGAATACAGTTGAACCTCGTTAATGTGAACACTGTTAACGTGAATTACTTTTAATATGAACTGCTTCCATCGTCAAAATGAATATTAGTTTTGCTGTATGAAAATTAGTTACTGATAGCCTGAATTACTGGTAACATGAAAATTTTTTTTTATCTCCCTTGAGGTTCACGTTAATGAGGTTTGACTGTATTTTAAAGGTAATCGTATGAATAATTCGAATTATCCAAAATAGAATTAGAATTATCCATGATTTTTTAACATTATTTTAATACAAAATTCAAGGAACCGAGTAAAAAATTCGAATTATTCAGAATTTCGAATTAAACAAGTTCGAATTATTCAAGTTTCACTGTATTAAACAGGATTTCAATTGATATGAACACAATTTTTAAATTGTCCAAATTTCACAAATCACAAGATAAGTGTATATTTTCCTCTTTTATATTGATGATTTAAGGTGAATTTAAAAATTTCTTTTGATTATACACAAAATATCAAATCAAAGTTTTGAATATCTGTAATTTACTATTTGTTACACATTATTATTGTACATTCATATTTTCAGTGTCTTATTACAGTAATTATCTTTCTCTTTACATACATATTTAAAATTTTCTTTTAGGGGAATATCCAATCAAAATATACAAGTCTTCCTTTCTACTCTTTCTCTTACCCATATAATAGTAGAGAAAGTATTGCTTTCAGGTTATATTGTTGAATTTGAGATTTTGCTAATATTTACACATTTTGAGGTCCCTGGAATCCATAAATCAGATTTTTGCTGGTTGGTCTGTGTGTCTGTGATCAGCGTATCTCAAAACAAATAGTAGCATAAAATTCAAACTCGATATGCTAAATCTGTATTAATATAATTTATGCATAATATTCAGAGTTATAGAAAAGTATACATCAAAAGATGAATACATTCTTCTCTACTGAATATAAATGCTTTATTAAACTTTACTTTATTAGTCCAGGAAAACTATTTTGAAATGATAGTTACTTTATTATACTCTATGGTAAACAGAACTAGTTTGAATTCCAAATTTCAATGATGATTTTTTTTTTAATTGCAAATTTTGAGGTCCTCTGAATATAAAAAAAACTTTAATTACTAGAGTAATTAATGAAAGACCGATGTTTGCATTTTAATGCATTCTTTTTTTAAGGATTGTTTCTGGTTAAGAGAGCCAAAAAGGATTTTTTTTTTTTTTTTGCATGTGACAAAAATTTTTATTAAAAAGTGGTTTTTTACAAGTTATTTAATTACTACTAAAGTACAAAAAAAAAGATTATTTATTATTATTATTATTTTTTATTAAATATATATATGTATTAAAAAAAGAAAAACTATATATTGGCGACATGAGTTGGCGTCACTTCTCAATGTGCACACTGTTCGTAAACTTGAGTGCAGCATTGTAGGTTGATCTAAAAAAAAAAAGGTTAGTAAAATATATTAAATTTGGAAGGCCATAAATCTAAATTTGATCTGAAAAATGGAGGGGCGACAAAATAACGACTGTTTGAATTTTGACCTATGATTTTTTATACTTGTTTTCGTATTCAAGCAGTCTTTATAAATATTTATTATATATATTTTTTAATATTTTAAAGGTTTAGGGTCCTCCAAATTCAACTAGCTTCAATTTAGACAAAAAAATAAAATAAAATAAATAAAGGCTATCAGATGGTTGGTTCAGATACTACAGTGTTGCATATGATGAAAAACATAGTTTTGAGAAAAACTCATGTATGGTTTTGAAACAGTTAAAACACATTAATTCAAATTTTTGCAATAACTACCATCAATCAGCAGCTCCTGGACTATATATTAGTCCTTCTTCGTCCTCATAGAGCTTATTTTGCTCCATTATAATGCATCTTACTTGATTTTGGCTTGTTTTACATAAGGACTCGTTTTATGCTCTGCTGCTTTTGCACGCAGTCAGTTAATAGTTTGGACAAAGTTAAAACTGTGGAGTCCTACAACCACCCTAGTACAATCATCATATTCAGAATTGGTGAAAAACCTTCATTGAAGATGCTGTCTTCCATATAAGATGCTATTTGCTCCATTTTTGCCTCACAATGCAAATGTTTTGGAGCTAGCATCTAAATAGTCACATTCAGCTTCTTGTTATCATTTTGTTAAAAAACGTAACATAACTGTGATGTTAATGTCATCATAACATGTGTTTTTTAATTTTTCATTGGATGAACTCAAAAAATCGGTTTCTGTTTCTAATGTAAATGGATTTCCTAAAAAATGTCTTTTACGTTTACCACTAGAAAATTTGTTTCTAACACTTTTTCGTATATTAGGCATTTTCCTAACCTTACTATGCACTTGTGAATCATGTGTTACACTGGCAAAGCATTAAAAATGTGGTATAATAACTTATTTAATTTTACTTTATTTTTACCAAGTAGGCATAATTAAATGCATTTCTAACACCATCTATGAAGGATAAAAATGATGAGAAATAATAGCAGGGACTCTTCATTATAGATGATCTAAATTTTCTGACCTACAGAACAATGAAATCTCCATTCTTCCAAGAGCATTTGAGCACTTGCTGCAGAACGGATGCATGGGATTCATTTAACAGCCTGTGGAATCTAAAATAATTTAGATTATGCTTAATCCTTTTAGGATTATGTTCTACAGACTTCAGGGATTTAAAATATGTTTAAAAAAAAAAATCAATTTTTTTTTAACCTGCTCCACCAGAACTTCCCCCTACATGAAACAGACAGACGGTTATTGGTGGTTCATGTTATTTACATGGATAATTTTTATTCATTTGAAATTTAAAGAAATTCTATAAATAGTTGAATGTTGACTGTGCCTACATGAAAATATTATTAATGTATACCATTTTATTTTTTGCCATGCATATGTATTATTCAATAAAACAAATAAGCAACAATTTTTATTTTTTACATGTGTTCTATGTTTTCAATAAAACAAGTGTAATAAAAATAAAAATCACCTAAACATCAATATTGACTTATCTATAAACATTTTTCTTTTTAATTTTGTTCAAAATATTTTATTAGTTCTTTTTTTTTTTTCTTTTTTTAGAAACGAGAAGTAAATACTTTTCTTGGAGATATTATTCGTCATATGCTTCCAGATAGAGCTTTTGAGAATCATTACCCTCAGTTAACAAGAGTTATTGACCGTATTTTAGCTCATATGCATGATTTTAGTGTAGTATTTTCAATGGACAAGTTTTTGCCTTTCCTTGATATTTTGCAAAAAGAATCTGTGAAAGTCGATGTGTGCAAGGTTATAATGGAAGCTTTTATTCGGTAGGTTTTAATTTTGCAACTTAATTTTATTTATTTTAAATATTCTGTGTTTTATATTAATATTCATCTCTTATAAATGCATTATTGTTTCACAAATTTCATATAAGTCATGTAACTTGTTGAACTGTAAAATATTAAGTAATTTATAAATAAAAGCAACATGAATTCACGGACATTAATAGTCACTCACTGCAGTAAAATAATAATTCCCTCTAGGTTAGAGTGTCTTTAGTATGATTTAAATTAATGATGCACAATCTGTGGCCTGCAGACCAAATATTGTCCTCTATGCAGGGTGTTGACAATCAGGGAAAACAGCGGAATCATGGAAAAATCAGGGAACTTTAACAATCTGGAAATAATAGGCAAAAATCATGGAATTTTGTAAAAATTCACAAAAATAAGGGGACTTTTCATTTTTGCCTTGCAAAAATGGCTGAAAGATTACCAAACAGGCAATATCTTAGCCAAGATTCCACATGATTGGTTGCTTTTTAATTGAATTTTACTGAGTTAACATTAAAAAAAAAAAAAAAAAAAACTCCCTATTTCTTCTATTTTTCCTGTGTGTATATAACAAAGTCAACAAAGGGGGGGAAAAATGATTGAGGTATTTTTACCCTTCAGTATAATTTTTGAATTGCAGTTGTTAGGTAACAGAAATCTTGGAAATCTGTCAGAATGAATTAAGGAAATTAGGGAACATTTTTCTAAATTTTTGTAGCCACCCTGTCTATAGGAATGTACCAAATAGTAGTTTTGGATGAATATTGAATGCTGAATATACAGCAAATCGAACAGTAATTGTTTGGCTGAACACTGAATATTCAGTAAACAAAATAATAAATATTTGGCTAATTGAGTGCTCTTGTATTCAAATGTCAGTATTCTATGTTTTCTCTACTTTTTCAATACATTTACATTTAGTAGTAGTTTATTTTTAAAACATTAAAAAATATTTATATATATATATATATATATAGAGAGAGAGAGAGAGAGAGAGAGAGAGAGAGAGAGATGAATTTCTGTTTATGACAGAATTTAATTTAGTATGGCAGGACTACTTATATTTGTATTTTAACACCATTCAAAAAAAAAAAAAAAAATCTGAAAACACTAGTCTAAATAATTAGGAAATATTCAGCCGAGATCTGTTGGCTCTGTGGTCAGAATACACAACTACGAACCTGAAGGTTGGGAGTTCAATCCTCACTAATGGGAAGTGAAAATAAATAAATAAATAAATAAAATACCTTAAAACAATAGTCTAAATAATCAGGAAATATTCAGCCAAGACCCTTTGGTTCTGTGGTCAGAGTATACAACTACGAACCCGAAGGTTGTGACTGTGAGTTTGATCCTCACTGATGGGAAGTGAAAAAAAAATATATATACTATAAGTTTCTACGGATTCCACAAAATATTTTGAGATAGAGTAAGAAATTAAATGGTAAAATTGGATATTGGCAGGCATTTTCGAAGTGAAACACTATAAATTGGTAACAACGCAAAATGTCCGATTGAAAGAAATAGCCCTGTCATACTAAAATATTACTATTGAGAAATAGTGGTGTATTTAAACGAAGAAAATTATTAGAAAATATTGCTTTACAGAAATAGTAGCATGGTGCTAAATTCGCAGCAAAGAAAATTATTAATTGTTAGATGATTATTTCTTAGATGGCATTATCGCATGATCTTTGTTTGATCTCTTAAAATTTCCTAGATGACAACATGTGGATTATACACTCTCCTTGTTAACTTAACCTTAAAGACATGAACATAAATAATAATTTTCTTGTCAAATAGTTTTTACTAATCCAATTTTGTGACAAGCAAGATAAAAGGGATAATGTTTTTTGTTAAAATAAAAGTTCAATTAACATAAAATTGAGAAATGTTCACAAAATGTTCACAATCTGATGATTCTATGAAATTTTAATAAAAAGGTTCCAGATTTGATTAATGAAAATAATTTGCTGATTTTGCTTTAGAGAAATTGATAGAAAAATAATAAGTCTCATGTCTGAATTACTTTTCTCAATAAGTCAAAAATTGCAGTGTGTCATTTTTTCTGCAAATGGTGTAAGCATTTTAAAAATTATTTCCAGGATTTGTTTTATTTCTTATATCTTATTACAAATTTAGCTGTTGAAAAATAGTATTTAAATAATTTTAATGGCTGTGTGTGTGTGTAAATTAGTGATTGGTATTCTTTTTCTTTCTTTTTTTTTTTTTACTGTGTAATTGATGGAATGACATTATTTTGACCTTTCTGATGTGTAATAAATAACTTTAAAATGTTAAAAGAAGTATTTGAAGAATTTATAATCAATTTAATTTCATAACTAAACTAATCATTATTTTTAATTTCTTGTGTCAATTGAATTAAGAAGTTAAAGTAGAATAATTATTATAGTTAAAATGTAAACCACAAACAGTTTTAATTTCTAATTAGTTTATATTGTAATAACTGATCATAATATTAAATTGTTTTATGTTGTGAATTGTCTTAATCTAGGATCTATAAATGAAATAGCAACATTCAAATATATTGGAGATAACTGATATAAGGTACAATGATTCAAAAAATATCTTTTAAGTTTTCACAGAGAAGATTATCAGTTATTACATTTAAATGATGCTATAACTTTTTGAAAATCTGTCAGTGTTTCTTTTAATCCAATTTTGTTCTGCTTTGTGTAATATCTGTAGATGTCTACTTCTCTGTCTCCTCCATAAATTATGTGAACTGTTCAAAATTATCTTTTTAACAAGATAGAGTTTTAGTTCGCTTCCTTTTGGTTATTTCTTTAATATATTTATTGATTTGTTTATTTAATAGATATCAAGTTGAATCTACATGTGATCCTGTCATTATTGTTGCTGCCATGTTTATCTGTAAAACAATCCATGATTCTGTTAAGTAAGTTTTTAATATTATCATATGCTATTTATACTCTAACCCATTTGTTATTTTTAGTATCATATTCATATTTATCAGATATTCATCTTAAAGAATGGGGGGGGGGGAGAAAAGAAAGAAGGGGGGAGGAATGTTTTCAATATTTATAATTTGTTATTTGAACCTTAATCTTTAACTAAAATTTTTAATTATATATATATATATATATATAATAAAGATGATCTATTAAGCATAGTAGAAGCCAAGCAACAGATAGAAGATCACTGAAACACCAATGACCAATAAGATTAAAAAAAAAAAAAAAAAAATCATCAGTGGATGAAATACACTAATGTAAAGAAACCAGATCTATTAATTAGCAGCCTGCAAAACAAACGAATCAATAAAGTAAAACAACAAATCTTAACTTAAAACCATAAACTTATCAAAATTAATGAAAAAACAACCTAAGAAACACAAGATAGGAAGAAGGAGGCAGGCGGCAAGACTTGTGACTTGCCTGTGGGGTTATACTAGTTTTATGCCGGCAACACTCCCCCCAGCCTGCCACAACCAGAACAGGAACCATATGGATATAAAAATGCAAATTTCAAAGCAGATGAACAACAATGAAACCACGAAGCCATAATGAAATTCACCGATTGATCACATTGTGTTTAACAGTATAATTAGAACATTAAATATAGTTGACAACTCAAAAAGGAAAAAACTGAAATTTTAATGGAAAATGAAAGTTTGCATAGTAATACAAAGCAAATGCAACAAGCCTTCTACTTTTTTTTTTTTTTTTTTAAATTTAATTTCACATACCCACCCAACCATCCAGCCTTACAACACCACCCCACCTCCGTAATCAAACATCTGCCCACCCAACCGCCACCTTTTTTTATCTTTTATTATTTTATAATTTTTTTGTTGATATACACAAGAGTGTACACAGCTTTTTTTTTTTTGTACTGACAGAGACATGGTTAAGGATATAAAATAGAAAATACAAAGTTTTTAGGAAAACCCATTTTAGCAGTGGCTGTGATCAGTTTATTAATATTCTTGTTTTTAAACTTTGCAGAGCATAAATTATTAATTCGAAATAAATGGTTAATGATGATGTTTCTAAATACCGAAAGATGCAGACATGAATTAAAATGTGTAAATAAGTTTACATTAAAACAAAAATCTGGCCGTTGGTCATAGATATCTGTGTAAAGTTTATTACCATCGATGATTATTTTGAGATCTAAAAAGTTAATAGATTGATTAGTCAGAGTATTTTGAGTTAGCTTTAAATTAGGTG
Source organism: Salticus scenicus (assembly GCA_963930645.1). Lineage (NCBI taxonomy): Eukaryota > Metazoa > Arthropoda > Arachnida > Araneae > Salticidae > Salticus > Salticus scenicus. The sequence continues at coordinate 336,952,790 of OZ005652.1, read as the reverse complement.
GATAATTGAAGGAAAAGCCATTTTGTGAGTTCTTGTTGAGATAAAATACAATAATATCATCGATGTAACGATAAAATCAAACATCATCATTGCAAATTTGCTTTTCATAATAATAAAGATAGAGATCTGCCAAAATACTGGAGCTACAACCTCTTTGTGGAATGCCTAATTGTTGCAAATAGATATCGTTGTTGTGGAAGATATAATTATTATGGATAACAAAGTTAAGAAGTGTTTTAAATTTTTCTTCTTTAAAATTGTAAGGAAGATTAATTTGAGCTTTATATTCTAGAAAAAGACTGTAAATGATATTACTAAGATCTGATAACTCAATATTATTGAAAAGATCTTGAAAGTCAAAAGTCATAATATTGTCTATTGAATCGAGCGATTTGATGTATTGAATTAATTGAAAGCTATTTTTAAGACAGTGTAAATTATCAACTTTGCAAGTACATTTGTAAATTTGTTTTAGAATATCCAGTAGAGCTTTATTAGCATTGTTGTTATAAGTGTTACACCCAACAGTGACAGTGCGAAATTTAATTGGAGATTTGTGAAACTTAGGTATGAGAACTATATAAGGATAATTAAAGTTATTGAAGGGAAGTTGAAGTAGTTTATAGTAATTATGTATTTTTCAGTTATTAATAATAAGGTTATTATTAGTTAAACTGAAGATGTTACTATTATTGATTGAAGAGTTTAAAATAGAGAGATAGTAGGATTTACAAATAATGGCATAATTATTAGGTGATTTGTCAACATAAGTGATCACAAAGTCATCCTGTAGTGATTTGATTGAGTTAAGAAGTACAGATTTTTTAAATAACACCAGATTTGAAGAATTGATAAATAATGCATTTTTGATTTTTTGTAACACTAAAACTTTCCATTGAGTGAAGTAGGCAATAGGTTTATTATGAGTAATAGATATTTTATAAATAAATAAATCTAGGTCATAAGAAAACTGTTGTAAGATTTGTGGAATGCTAGTTTTAACTGGAAGTCTAAATTTGGTGCCAAATTTCATGAATTTTTTTAATTGATAATTGTCAATAATATTGAGATTACCTGTGATAATGTGTCCATGGTCTCTGTCAATAAATTTTGAGAAAGAAGGATCATTGCATTTACAGGTTACAGTGTTAGTAAAAGAGGTAGACTTAGATACAGAATTATAATTGAATATCTTTCTTCCAAGAGGAAGAGGATATTTGAAGGTACGAGATAGATTTAAATCTTTAATCGGAAACATACATTCTTTGTCATTAATGATAGACGTAATGTTAATACTGTTCAATATTTGATTTGTAAAATTCACAATTAATTGAGTATTTGTTTTAAATTTGTTGGGCTTTTTTTTATTAATTTTTAAATTAAATTGTTTGATTTTGTACATTATAATATCATAAAAAATGTCTGAAAAATGTTTATTATAGGATTGGCTTTGAAAGACATTCAGAAAGTTTACTAAGTATTTCTTTTTAATTGCAAAAATAAATTTTCGAATAATGAACCAGTTATAGTTAGATAAGTAATTAGTCTGTAGATCTGAAATGAGTTTAATAATGGCACTTTTAGAAAAGATTAAATCTGTTTTTTTACTACCAAGCCAATAAAAAACTTAATGAATTTTTAATATCTTCAATTGAATATTAAAAACATTAATATTATAGAATCTGGCTAGTTTTTGTTACAATTTTGAAAAAAAATATAGATCTTTTTTTGTAAGCGATTCCTCCTCTTTTTCCAATGTATTCAGATATTTTCAAAATTTTATAGAAGTTATTTCCTAAGTAATATAAGTCAGTTTTGTCAACTTTTAACCCAAAAATAGTGTCTTTCATATCAAAATCATTAATTAATAATGTATCACTTGCAGAAGTAATCTAGCCTGGATTCACAACTAATGTCAAATTAATAATTAGGAATTGCATTAAAAAAAAAAAATGGTTTGCTGTTGAGTCTTCCGTAATTTAACAAATTAAAAATCAAAATGTGTCAGAATCATTTAAGAAATTATAAAATTATGTAATAGTGGTAGATACTGTGTTATTTTTAAAATTACAGATAATAAAATATACATTAGAAAACCTAGAAAAATTGCTCATTTGGTATAAAAAAAATATATATAGAAATATAAATAGATTTTAGAAGAGTATAAATATAGATTTAATTTTTAGAATCACATTTTTAAAAATTAGTATAAACCTTGATTAGTTATACATTTATTTATTCTTCCCAGTGCTTTAACATTAGAAGATGACAAAAGACAGATAGGAATCCTTATTTGTTCATTTATTAGAAAAATAAGCTTTGGGCGAGATTTTGAACAACAGCTTGGCTTTTATGTTGAAGCAAGAGCAACTTTTAGTAATTTAGATTTAGCACTGGTGCAACTTGTCCAGGTATTTTTTTATTATTATTATTATTATTATTTACTTATGTATTCATTAAAACTCTGTTTGTTTATTATGAAACACTAATTCTCTAATTCTTTTTATTTTAAATAAAGTGTGTAAATCTTTTGGCGATGAAAACAAGACAGATTGTTAAAGGTCACCACACTAGGAAAACTTCATCATTTGTCAAAGTAAGTTAAGTTGTTTCTAGTTCTTCTATTTCTTCTATTTCTTTCTTTTTCTTTTCTTTTCTTTTTTTTGAGTTTGTTGTTGTAATAATGTTTTTACAGGGTGATCATGGAAAGTCTAGCAAATTTAAGTGAATCTGTAAAAGTCTGGCAACTTTTATTTAATGTTAATATCAACTACTATTAAATCAGAAAGGACAAAGGCAGAAAGTTGCAGAAAAAATGAAAAAGCCTAATTTGTCTATTTGGCTCAGGCAATAAGGGAATTTTACCTTAAAATATGGCAGCGCTAAAAATAAGCTTATTTTGTTTTGTAGGTTGCTAAATCTAAATTTAAAAAATTTCCCCTGCAACTTTCAAATTTTGAATCCCCCGCTTCAAAAAAGTTAAGTTATTGAAAAACATTTTTTTTTTAAATTTTACTTTTTACACTGTTTCTTTTTTCTTTTTTTCCACTTCTTTCATACAAGGTGATTATAAAAAAAAAACTATCTTGATATATGAGACCATGACCATATCTATCATACCGTTCACAGAAACTAAATAAAAATTTGGTGGAAGGTATTTTGAGGCATGGTTGGAAAAAAATCATGATTTAAAAAAAAAAAATCGGATTTTTTAAATTTAAATCAGATTTTTTTTATTTAAATCGGATTTATTTGATTTTTTTAGAATTCTATTTTTAATTATTGTGTTTTTATGTTTAAACAATACATGGAGCAGTTTTTTATAACAATTAACTAAAAAAGAATAAATAATATTTATAATGTATAAAAATAATATAAGAAATAATTATATAGTGAAGAAAATACTATATTCTAGTTACTGATTGGTACTAAAAATTAAACATCTAGGCTTTAATCTAAAGCCATTCTATTATTTTGTAATTGAATTGTGCACACTAAATGAGAAATAAACTTAAATATGTTGTAAATGAATAGAAAATGGTAAAATTTAAAAAACAAATTAAATAGTCATTTAATACAAGTTATTTATTAAGGGATAAAAATCACAATTAAATCAACATTTTTTAAGCAAATAGAAATAAATCAGGGATTTGATTGTTTGAAGAAAAACACTAATTTAGAAGCTTTGTCCACTCCTAACTTATTACGAAGGCTTGAATGAACTAGTCCAAAAGAAGAAAATTGTCTTTCTATTCCAGCAGATGAAGCCACGGCTGTTGTTATTTGGTAAATAAATTCAATATCAATTTCTCTGATTCTCTCTTTACCCATTACATAAAAGGACTTCCACCAATCATAATCTGTCATAATATCTGAAACTTTTTTCTCAAGCAATGGTAATTTTTGGAATGGGCCATTTTTTGCTTGAAAATGTGCTACAGTGGTGAGAAGATTTGGACAATTTTCTTTAATGAATGCCAAACCTTCATTATTTTCCTCTACACTAAGTGAAATTTCATTTCGATTTAAAAGGGACTTAATAAAACTACAGAAAAATGACAGCCATCAATAGCTTGTTCATATCTTGCTTTAAATTTTGTAATTCCATCTTTAATACAGAAATTCAATTCATCAAACTGGAAATTAATTTCCGATAGAATGGAGTAGAAGGCTGATTTTTACCAACTATGTGAAAAATACCAGAGCCGGGAATCAAACCCCGGGCCTTCCGCTTAACACGCGGATGCTCTAACCACTGAGCTACCCTGGCTGATAACCAGCTCGGCACTTCTCACATAATGTACGTTGGCAAGGTCACCGAGTCTGCATTAAAGCAGCTATATCAAGTGACAAATTTCTCTGTCACTTGATATAGCTGCTTTAATGCAGACTCGGTGACCTTGCCAACGTACATTATGTGAGAAGTGCCGAGCTGGTTATCAGCCAGGGTAGCTCAGTGGTTAGAGCATCCGCGTGTTAAGCGGAAGGCCCGGGGTTTGATTCCCGGCTCTGGTATTTTTCACATAGTTGGTAAAAATCATCCTTCTACTCCATTCTATCGGAAATTAATTCCATCTTTATCTAATAAATACATTTTCTAACTTTTTACCCAAAATTTTCCATTGATATGTGCATTCGGCAAGGGAACAATCCTCTTTCTGGATTGTATCTAGGGCACAAGCAATGGGTTTCAAAACTTCAATCATATGCTCTGCATTTCTTTTAATATTAAGTCCATTACTGTTTTCTTGATATCAGAACTTATATTTTGTCTTCAGATACTTTTACTATTTTTGACCAATTTTTTATGTATGATTGAAAGCAGTCAACATAAGAATTCCACCTTACATCTACTGGAATAAGTAATGCAGTGCCGCCTTCACTATTGTACCAAGCTTTAGAGAGGTGAGTATTTCGGAAATATTCCACTATTTTTATAATATGATCACTGATCGTTTTAATTAGTAGATCTTTTGCCAACAAGTTTAGAACATGAGCAGAACACTCATACGTAATTACATTATTAAAACCTTTCTCTTCTAATTCATTTCGCATTTTAGGCATGTTGGCATCATTATCAGTGATGAAACTAAGAACTTTGTATTTAAATTTATTTTCTGTGAAAGGAATAATTTTAATCACAAGTTCAGTCAAATATTCACCTGTGTGTGAAAATCTTGATGTATCGATTGTGTCAACTAAGTAGTCTTTACCTCTATTTACCACACATGCACATACGATTGGTTCATTTTGTATGTTTGACCATCCATCAAATATCATACACACAATTTCGCCACTTAAAACATCTATGCATTTTTTGCTCTCAACATTGAATATTTTTGCCACATTCTTTGTGATAGCAATCCTGGAAATACCAGAAAAACACCTACTACTTATTTACACCTACTTCTTACTGCACTTACATCAATACATCTTATTTCTCTGCTGACTAATTTCCAACATAAAAAAAAATGATTTAAATCAAATGATTTTTTTAAAAAAATCAGCTGATTTAAATCTAGATTTAAATCTTGATTTAAATCAGTTGATTTAAATCATGCCAACCCTGTTCTGAGGTATGCGCTCAAGAATCATATAAAAAACATTTGTTAAACTCTAACAGTTACGGTTACAGTGACAAAATTTTGAAAATTTCAGATGGCAACACCTACTTTTTTTTATTAGAATGGGATCTCCATAGCAAAAAAACATAAATAGCATTGAAACGGTACCTCTAGCACGAAAATCACCAATGCTAGGCATACTAAGAAGAAAAGAGAAAACAAATGTGATGTGCCTACCAGAGCATGACCTTCATTTTTTTAATAATGTCACATTTCCCTCTGAATCTTCAGCTGTGACTAAAGTCTACTGATTCTGCTTCGAAACTAAAAGAAGAGACCACAGTATCCTTAATTTCGTTGTTAGTCGTAAGACGTCGTCATGACTGACGTCATGAAAAATAAAGTATTGTGAAATAGCATAAAAATCTATTTTAATGATGATGATGTTTCCCAGTAAGCGGCATATCGTTCACAGAGCAAGAAAGCAAGATACTCATCAAGCATTTCACAATGCCTTATTTTTCACTTAGTGTGATGACATCAGTCATTACGGTATCTTACGACCAACAACGAAATTAAAACCTTTATTCAGTACACTTATACAAAATTAAGGATACCATGGTCTCTAGCTGTTTTCTCTTTTCTTCTTAGTATGCCTATCGTTGGTGATTTTCGTGCTAGAGGTACTGTTCCAACACTATTTATTATTTTTTGCTATGGAGATCCCATTCCTATAAAAAAATGTAGGTGTTGTCATTTGAAATTTTCGAAATTTTATCATTATAACCGTAACTCTTAGAGTTTAACTGATGTTTTTTATATGATTCTTGAGCACATACCTCAAAATACCTACCACCAAATATTTATTTAGTTTCTGTGAATGGTATGATAGCTATGGTCTTATATATCGGGATAGTTTTTTTTATAATCATCCTGTACATTAAAATTGCAATATTATTTGTTCAATCCTTAATGTGAATGTTAGTATTTAAATTTAGATTCAATATATTTTCAGGCATGTATTGCATATTCCTTTATAACAATACCATCCTTGATGAGTGTATTCAGCAGACTGGACTTGTATTTATTATCTGGCCAAGTTGCACTACTGAATCAATGTCTTTCACAAGGTAACTTTTTTCTTTTATGTTTTGAAAAGTATATCACTAGCTCCTTAAAACTTCTATTCTTTTGAGGTATTCAAAAAAATTTGTAAAACAAAAATTTATATTTTTTTTCAGGAGATATGTAGTAATTTTCAATTACGTTTTCATGTAACTAGGGCTCACACTAGAAAAAATTATTGAGTGGAGTTTTACAAAATTGAATGTGTAATTACATATTTTACATTTTGCAGTTTTTTTTTTTTTTTTTTTTTTCAAAAATTACAAATATGGACATTAAACACTTGTAAAAACACTTGTAAAATATGTCAAATTCAAAGTGTTATTATTAAAAATATATATTTTTTCTTTCTTTTTCTAGTTAAGGACCAATGCTGTCTTTTCTAGATCAAAGTATTTTGAATCTAAATTTTCACCAGAATGTGGATGGAATTACTGAAGTCCTTATCACTTAATCTGTTTTAAAATTTATTTTTAATTTCATTTTGAGTAATTAAAGAATGCTCGGCAAAGATATAGTAATTGGAATAGTCAATTGCAATATTTGATTTCTAAATTTTGTATCTATTTGTTAGTGAAATATACACATCTTTATATCTTTAGAATTAAGAAGTATTTTGGAATGATTATCCAATTTTTTCACACTTTTTGGATTCTAGAAATTCTAGAGAAACTAAAAACAAAGAATCATGGGCTGCAAAGCAATTGTTATTATTACTTAAAACAGCTAAAAAATACATGAAATACTTGATGAACAATGTGAAAAAAATAGTGAGAAAATTTCCCTTGTGATATGTTTTTAAGTGGGACTTTTTAAAATATAGTGGGATCCTTGCAATTCCATCCTCTAATATGAAACCTGGTAATTATGGAATACTCCATCTCTTCCCTTCCCTGTGCCCTTTACAGCTCTTATTAAAGCTTTTTAGCAAACTATCCGTTGCTCATCCATAAGAAATGATAAACATAAATAATTTAAAGTTGTGAGATGTATAAATTTATTCAGAATAACATTTATTTTCCTGGTCCACAAACTAAATAAAAAAAAAAAAAAAAATGTATGAGTCATCTTCAAATTTTGCTTACATATTGTTTAAAAGAGAAAAGAGAAAATTCAAGCATAAATTAATATTAAAAGTTTAATTTGAGCTTTGCATTGAATTAAGAATACTATATTTAATATATCTGCTATTAAAATGTAAAAAATTTCTTTGTACAAGAATCTTTTAAAATATGGTTCTAGGCATAAATGTATTTGTCGTGAAACACGACAGTGTTTTTATTTAATTTAATCATTTTTCAGTTATTTTAACAAATCCAAATTATTAGATCGCATTTTATCCTAAATTTATTTAAGTTTCATTAGTTTCCCGTTCGCCCCTGTAAGTTTACTTCTCGACGACGCGCAAAATTCACTCTCTGCTTCTTCCTTAATTTCCCCTACCTTCCTGCCGGTTCTGGAGGCTTGGTTTCACCCTCCCGTGAGCGTGCGTTCTGATTGGCCGCTAGTGCCGTGACGTTTCGTCGCTCGCCGACCTGAGAGTAGAAAAACTTTCTCTCTCGAGCACTTGGATAAAAAACCAGCCTAAGATCGGACGTGTCTCGCGGAGGTCGCCGCGCATCAGCGCGTGCGGCCCACGTGCCTTTGTGTTAATAGTAAACCTATAGTTTGCCGTTTTTTTCTTATCGTTATGCTAATTAAATATATTAAAAATTAATCACTCTTAAAATAAAGCTTAAAGAAAAAAAAACGTTAGTTGAAAAAAATTAAACATTTATTAAAAATCCTAATTTCCTTTTAATATATTTTCTACTTACCAGGAAAATAAATATATCGTTCAATGAAATGCTATATTACAGAGCTTTCAAATTTAAATCATCCATTTGAATTTTTCAAACGCAAAACGTAAACAATAGCTAACCTTCCGGAAGTTCCGACTGAGCCAAGTTTAAAAAATTTGCATAAAACATCTCTAAGAACGATAGCCGAAGACTACGCACGCGCCGCGCCGCGCCGGCACATGCCCCAACGTACATCCGGAAGATCACTTCGTTTCTCCCGCGAAGCTATAAATAGCGAACGCCGATGGTAGTGGGTGTTCGTGGTTGCTTTTGCTTGTGCTCTTGCCCTTGCCTCTGTTCATTTTTCGCCGATGCCGGCTTCATAAGATATCGCCGTAATATGTGGCGTTTATTTTTTATATTCAAATAAAATCTTTTCATTTTTAGTTAGTTATAACTCACGTTAATCCTTTTTGTGAGTTCGAAATTTAAATGAAAGTTATAGGTGTTAATATCGCGACAATAACAAGTGGAACGTCACGCCGTCAACATAAGTTTCACCAGCTCTTTGAAAAAGGAACTTAATTGTCTTTTTCTGCAACCTACATTGGGAAATAAAAATATGTCAAATATTGTCTTCTTACTCACCTTGTTTGTCATCCAGCATCTGCTTTGGTATGTTTGTTCATAAAAATATTTGTCTACTTCAATTATCTTATTGTTATTCATATAAACTTATTGTTATATTTATATAAACTTTTTGTTGAATTTATTGTTTCAATTAAAACACAAATTAAATTAAAATTTGTTATGGTCATTTATTTAACAATTTCTACATATTTATCTTTCAGCATATTTACTTACTCTAGCTTCCATTTTATCAAATTCATTTAATTAACTTTAAATGTTGTTAAGCTGGTGTTTATGTCTAGAGTAGGCTCCTCTGCTAATTCACTTAGCCTTGGATCTACTTCACACCAGCTAACAAGAGAAATAAAAAGTGGTTATGGGCTTTTCCTTTTTCAGCATGTAAATATGCTGGCCCTTTCATAAATTAATGTTTTTCTGTTTTGTTTGAAAAATAAATTGAAAGTTAAATTTTTTTTTGCATTTATAATTTTTGAAACAAGAAATTGTTTGAATTTAGATTAAAAGTTGTTTAATGTTAATAAATGAAAATCTTGAATGTTTTGTTTAATTTAAGTAATGATGACCATTTTTTTTGCATATTGTTGAGGGAATATTGTAAATTTTTTTTTTTTTTCAGTAAAGTAAAAAAAAAAAAACTTTTTGAAATTTCATATATATATATTTGAATAAATTTTCAAGTCATAAATGAATTTACCGAATGTTTAATTCGGGGGGGCAAAGGTTTTTATAAGAAAAATTGTGATATTTTTGATATATTATATTTTTAAATTGTTTGAACCATAATTATACAATTTTTTTTTACTCAAAAATGGCTGTCAACAATTTACATTCTATTCCCAAACTGAATGCGATTAATTTCGAGGAATGGAGGAGTGACATTAAATTTGTTCTTCTTGACCGGGGACTCTGGGACATAGTTGTTGGTATGGAAACAGCCCCAGTTTTGGCTGATGACAGAAGCAATGCTTCTGCTGTTAATAAATTTAAGTCTAGAGCTAATGCTGCTTTGGCTGTCTTATACTTAAATATAGAAACTGAGTATAGGAAAATTGTAGAAAACGAGGATGACCCCGTAAAGGCATGGAATTTAATTAACAAAAGTTTTGTTCCAGATACTCGTGCACAGCACATGAGTTTATTTTCTGAGCTGTGTGATTGCAAAATATTGCCTGGTGAGGGTGTAAATGTCTTTGCGTCCCGGGTCATGAGGATATTTAAACAAATAGAAAATTCTAAGGGGGGACTGACGGAAATTTTTGCATCTTATCAATTGTTACGTTATCTCCCATCATATTTCGACGGTATCGTTCAAAACATACTGAGATGGGAAGATGATAAATTTACATTCAATGAAATTGTAACTTGCTTAGTAGCCGAGGAAACTAGGCTAAATTTAAGAAATAAAGATAATGAGTTAAGTAAAGCTAAAATTTCTGCTCAGTTTTCTCATCTAAATGATACAGGTAAAAATAAGCTTCTAAAACAAAAATTAATTTGTACATTTTGTCATAAGAATGGCCATGCTAGACAAAATTGTTTTTCTCTCAATAGAAGTAGAAATGTTGACTTTAAACCCTCTTTTCAAAACCAAAACTTACCTTCTCAGAATTTCAATCCTAAGAAATCCTTCCAATCAAGAGGTAGGCAGAGTCGAAAAAAATCTTCATATCAATCTAGATCAAATTCTAAGACCCGTAATAGTAGTAGGGATTCAAATTCATCTTACTACATTACTGAGGCCAGTTTAGCTCAGCAAACAAATGAATCAGATTGGGTATTCGATTCCGCCGCGTCTCATCATTTTAGTAAAGACCGTGAACTTTTCACATCATTTAAACCTCAACAAAATGAAGAAATGGCTGTAGCCATGGAAGGCATCACTTTACCAATCGAAGGAAAAGGAGACATTAAATTGCGTTTTGGCCAAAGAAATTTTACTTTAAAGGGAGTGATGTATTCATCAAAGCTTAGGAGAAACCTTATATCAGGGCCACAACTTGACAAAGAAGGTCTACAGTTTATTGGGGGAAGAGGCAAAGTCAAAATTACATCTAATGATAATATAATGTTCAGAGCAAAATTAAAAAGTGGTGTTTATCGTGTCCAAGCAAAAATCCCAAAATCTATAAAACAACATGTAACTTTCGAAGCCTCCACAACATCTTCAAAAGAACAGGAAGTTCTAAACCTGTGGCATAAGAGATGCGCTCATGTAAATCCTCAAACTTTGACGCATACAAGTAATAAGAGGGGTGCAAAGGGATTACCATTCTTAAAGGGACATACAGAATTTTTTTGTGAAGATTGCAGGTTGAATAAATTTAAACGCACTTCATTTAAATACAGAAACTTTGTTCGATCCAAGAGACCCTTAGAACTGTTATATACAGATGTTTGGGGACCATGTCAAGTAAGAGGCAAACATGGAGAACGTTATTTTCTATCAATCATGGACGATTATTCCCGTAAAGTATTCATTTATCCTATAGTCCAAAAATCTGAAGTAGCTGAAACCTTAATTAATCACATCAAAAGGGCAGAAAGATTTATAGGTAAACCTTTAATAGCTATCCGCTCAGATAATGGAACAGAGTTTGTCAACAAAGAATTTTCAACATTTTGTCAGAAAAAAGGCATCAAACATGAACTAACAAACACGTTCACTCCAGAACAAAATGGTGCTATTGAACGTTATAACCAAACTGTTATTAATGGAGCCCGTACATCATTATATGAAAGTGGTTTAGACTTTTGTTTTTGGCCAGAAGCCGTTTCACATTTCAATTATGCCTGGAACAGACTATGCCATAAAGATTTTGAAAAATCACCATTTGAATTGTACGGTGGAAGAAAACCATCAATCAGACACCTTAAACCATTTGGATGTGTAGCTTATGTAGGACTGGCAAAACAAAGAAGACAGAAACTGGATCCAAAAGCTGTGAAAGGTTATCTAGTTGGATATGCACACCATACAAGAGGATACCGTATTTGGATCCCAGAACAAAATAAAATAGTAGAATCTTTAAATGTGACATTTAAAGAAGATCGTTTGTTCAAAACAGAAGCAAGTGGAGCAGTGCTGGGCACCATCAACCAGCATTACACAATTCAAGATGTATTTCCAAAGGATAGTGACGATGATTCTGATGAAGAGGCTGTTGACGAAACTCCTGAAATAGGGTCCAGCGTACCGTCTGAATTATCTGACACTGAGGAATCCTCAGATGATGAAAAACCTGTTCAATCATCTCAATTAAAAAACATAAAGTTTGAAAGAAAACAAGTTTTAAGAAGAGATAAATCCAGAACAGACGTATACTACTATCCCGAAAATACAAGAACAAGATTAAGATCCCATAGAGACATTAGAAAATATTGCCAAGAAAACAAAATCAAGTATGACCCCACTAAATTTTCATTCACTCCAATAGAAGAATCTGACTCAGACACAAGTGCCAATTTTTGTCATAATTCCTCTTGACTAGAATTAATTATACCAAGAACTTTCAAACAAGCCCAAAAATCAGACCAATTTCAAGAATGGCTAGAAGCAATGAAAACCGAAATAAAAACCATCCAAGAACGAAAGGTTTGGCATCTTGTAAAACCTCCTCAAAATAAGCAAATAATTGGATGTCGCTGGGTATATGCAATAAAACGAGATGAAGAAGGTCGAATTGCTAAATTCAAGGCAAGGCTTGTAGCTCAAGGTTACGCTCAAGTAAAAGGCGAGAGTTACGAAGAAACTTTTAGTCCTGTTATAAACTTCGATCTAATTCGTTTTTTCTTTTCACTTTTGGTAGTGCAGCACAAGTGGAATCACGTACAATGTGATGTCACTGGCGCATACCTATATGCTCCGCTAGAAGATGAAATATACATGCAGCAACCACCTGGTTTTATTAAACAAGGAGAAGAGAAGTTAGTTTGCAAGCTCGACAAAGCTCTCTATGGCCTTCACCAAAGTGGACGAGCATGGTTTTACGAAATTGACAGAGTTTTATCAAATATCGGTTTTATTAAATTTACTTCTTGCAACTGTGTTTATACATTCAAATTTCAAGTTATCCTTTTATTATATGTTGATGACATGGTTTTATTTGGTAAAAGTAAAATGTTTTTAGAGGAAGCCATTAATGTTTTAAAACAAAAATTCAAATTAAAAATTTTGGGAAGGACAAAGAAACTACTTGGAGTAGAATTTGTTGAAATTGACTCAAAGCTATTCATTCATCAAGAAAGCTATATTAAAGAAATATGCAGTCGTTTTAATAGTTTTAACCCTCCATTTTCATCCTTACCAATCAGCAAAGGCTGTATTTACTCAAAATCAAGCTGTCCTCAAACCGAAGAAGAAACCAAAGAAATGACAAAGTATCCATATCGCAACATTCTAGGGTGTTTATCATATTTATCTAACAGAACAAGACCTGATATAGCATATGCCGTCAATATCTATAGCCAATTCCAATCGAATCCAGGAATTCATCACTGGAATGGGTTGATCAAACTACTGGGATATGTAAAGAAAACCAGCCAATTAAAATTAAAACTTTCATGTGCTGATTCACAGATCGTAGCCTACACAGACGCCGACTTTGCTTCAAATCGTGATGATCGGACATCCATAGGTGGACAAATAGTATTTCTAGATAGTAGCCCCATCAGTTGGAGGACCTTTAAAGAGAAGGCTGTTAGTTTATCCACTATGGAATCTGAGTTCATTGCCGCTACAGAAGCAGCAAAAGAAATTGTCTGGCTAGATCGAATTCTAGAAGAATGCCAAAACATGAAGATTATAAAAAATAAGAAAATCTCAAAATTACTAATTGACAATATGGCTGCTATAGACTTTATTAAATCTCCTATAGAGAATAATAGAAGCAAACATATAGAGGTCAAACTATATTTTATTAGAGATCTTGTTATCAAAAATATTTTTGAATTAGTTTTCATTCGTAGCAAATTAAATTTGGCTGACATATTTACTAAGCCACAAACTAAATTTGAATTACAAAAATTTGTGAAAAATCTTTTCTTCGAAAATGTTTCAAAAGTTAATCTTAAATTTTCAATTTCAAATTTTTCTATGAATTTATAAAATTTAAAAATGTAAATTTTCTAAAAATTTTTTTTTTATGAATTCAAATCCTTAATGAATTCAAACTTTTTTTTAAGAATTCAAAATTTATGAATTCAAAAATTTAAACTTTTCTATGAATTCAAATGTTTCCTTGAATTCGAGAAAAAAAAATTCAAATTTTGCAAGTTAAGCGAAATCTTTCCAGGTTTAGGCTGGAAGTTTTTTTTGAGAATTTCAATTCTCATTCTTTTTTGACAGTAAGTCAATTTTTTTTTTTATTCAATTGCTCACAGCAATTTTTGTCTCTCTCTCTCTCCTCTCCATTCCCGAAATAATCCATTCTGTTCTTTTTGTTAAATATTTGTATGTAATTTATACTTTTATATTGTAAGAAAGAATTGTGTTTATACATATATTTATAATATTGAATGTGATTATACTCATGTTATATTTGTTGTTAAACTTATTATACAAATAATTCATTGTATGAATTTCTTTTCTACAGTTTTTTTAAAAGAGCATGTTAAAAATCTTTTCAAAACTGGAGGAGAGGTTTGAGTAAACAGGTATATGTTATTTGTGTTTCAAAAACAAATTGTTTTGTAGATCACCTCTATCCAGATATTGATTTCTGTTGCTGTGCAGCTGAAGATCATACCTAATTGTTTTTAATTCTGAAAAAACTGTTAAAATAGTCACAGTCGTATGATTATATAATTTGTGCAAAGTTTTGCTGGATGTTTTTTTTATTAACTTTCTTAAGCTTAAAAGTGCAAACGATAAGAGGGGGGGGCTTGTTAATAGTAAACCTATAGTTTGCCGTTTTTTTCTTATCGTTATGCTAATTAAATATATTAAAAATTAATCACTCTTAAAATAAAGCTTAAAGAAAAAAAAACGTTAGTTGAAAAAAATTAAACATTTATTAAAAATCCTAATTTCCTTTTAATATATTTTCTACTTACCAGGAAAATAAATATATCGTTCAATGAAATGCTATATTACAGAGCTTTCAAATTTAAATCATCCATTTGAATTTTTCAAACGCAAAACGTAAACAATAGCTAACCTTCCGGAAGTTCCGACTGAGCCAAGTTTAAAAAATTTGCATAAAACATCTCTAAGAACGATAGCCGAAGACTACGCACGCGCCGCGCCGCGCCGGCACATGCCCCAACGTACATCCGGAAGATCACTTCGTTTCTCCCGCGAAGCTATAAATAGCGAACGCCGATGGTAGTGGGTGTTCGTGGTTGCTTTTGCTTGTGCTCTTGCCCTTGCCTCTGTTCATTTTTCGCCGATGCCGGCTTCATAAGATATCGCCGTAATATGTGGCGTTTATTTTTTATATTCAAATAAAATCTTTTCATTTTTAGTTAGTTATAACTCACGTTAATCCTTTTTGTGAGTTCGAAATTTAAATGAAAGTTATAGGTGTTAATATCGCGACAATAACAAGTGGAACGTCACGCCGTCAACATAAGTTTCACCAGCTCTTTGAAAAAGGAACTTAATTGTCTTTTTCTGCAACCTACATTGGGAAATAAAAATATGTCAAATATTGTCTTCTTACTCACCTTGTTTGTCATCCAGCATCTGCTTTGGTATGTTTGTTCATAAAAATATTTGTCTACTTCAATTATCTTATTGTTATTCATATAAACTTATTGTTATATTTATATAAACTTTTTGTTGAATTTATTGTTTCAATTAAAACACAAATTAAATTAAAATTTGTTATGGTCATTTATTTAACAATTTCTACATATTTATCTTTCAGCATATTTACTTACTCTAGCTTCCATTTTATCAAATTCATTTAATTAACTTTAAATGTTGTTAAGCTGGTGTTTATGTCTAGAGTAGGCTCCTCTGCTAATTCACTTAGCCTTGGATCTACTTCACACCAGCTAACACTTTGGCAGTATCGCCGCACAGACGTTAGCTGTTGCAGTCTAATTAATTGATGGCCTGAAACTTTAGATTTTTACAAAATTATTTAATAGTTATTATCAAAAAGGCCTTACGGACCAAGTAAAATGCCGAATGTGCGATTTTTAACTAATTGGAAGAGGATGCAAAAAGATTGCGAATTAACAAGCGTGCATTCATCGTAATCGGCACGTGTGCCTTCAGCAATTAAATATGGAATTAAAGTAACGCCAACATTTGATATTTTTTTTACAAGATAATACTGTAATTCGATACGATCGGGATTTTGTAATTTTTATGCACGGACAATTTTGTGTTTACCACGACCATGCGCCCAGAAGGAAATGGATACCGACTTGGATCTCACTGGAGTAAATGGAAGAAGCTGATGGGGAAGACGTATCACAGACTCGCACCCCCGTCCCTATATAGAGCTCAATAAAAATTGGTGAAAGTTTACATTTGTCTCCAGTTTCTTTGAATTCTTTCAGAAGTGGTATGTTCTTCTTTTTTTTATCTCAATTGTAGTAATTCTTCAACGTGTGAACCTCATAGCGATATTAACAATTCTAGAACCTGGATGTCGATCATCAGTTTTGACTATTCACTGAATCTATCTAACTACATCTAAGCACAGTGTCCAGTGAAACTTTTCAACTTAATTTTGTTAATCGTCAAAGCTATAGTTTCTGCATATTCTGTTACTACCATAGAATATAAACTTAAAATTCCATTTTTATGTCGAGAGCAGCCAGAGTCTGCTTCTCGACAGTATTTTCCTTTCTAGTTTTAAGCAATTAAATATAGTTTCTTTGCTGCCAAATTTTTAATTTAATAAAAAGATTTTTTTAACAAAGTGATATCAGGAAAAAAAAAAAAAAAAACATTCAGGCGTGCTTATTGAAACTTTGATTTTTGTAATATACAATAATAAAAAATATATATAAAAAATTGTCTTAACTTTTTAATCTTATGGTAAATGAGTGTCATCAGTGATAAAATGCGAACAATAAGCAATAATTAAACTACACAATTTTCTTCAAATTCTAGAAACATCTTTTAAAAATGTAATGGCCTTCATCTTTTAGACCTATGTGCTGTCTTTTTGGGAATAAATTTCTTTTAATTGAAGAAGCACTATTAAATCATTATTATTGATGTTTGTTTTATTTTCCAACATTTTTATTTATATTGAAATGTTGCACTAATTTGCTAAAGTATTGTATTTTTAATTTATTCCACGGGTTTAATTTATAAAAAATTATAATGCCTGTTTATTTATTTATTGCAGCTGATGCATTTTTTAAATCTGCAATCAGTTTGATTCCTGAAGCACCTGCAACAATAGAATTGGATAATAAGAATAAATCAACTGAGCCTTTTCTTGTGTCCTACATTAGTAATCTTTTATCAACTCTTCTCCTGGTTCCTGTAAGCTTTATTTATATATTTATTTGCTTATTTTTAGGTCTTAGTTAGTTCAATTTATATAATTATCAATAGTTAATTATTTTTAATTTTTTAAACTTTTTATAATTGGCAGGATCATCCAGATCAAGAACCATTGTATCTAATCAGAGGTCTGTTGAATGTTGTACAAGATTACACATGGGAACTTAATTCGGATTCAAAAGTGTTGGTCTATTTAAATGTGTTAAATTTATTATCAGCTATGACTCAAGAAACTTACATCTGGTCTATTGAAAGAGGTTATTTTCCTTATCTCCCTTCTCTCATTAAAAGTCTAGTTTAATGATTGTTATTCATTCATGCCTTATTATTTTGCCTATTATTATTTATCATGCCTATTATTATTTTATAACGCTTTCCAACAAAGTTTAAAAGTGGTTATGAATTCGGTTTATCTGGCTATCTGTCAGTATATTTATGAGATAAAGATGGAAAGTTGGCGTAACGTGTATCCTCTTTAATAACCAACACAGGCCAAAACTGTTTTTGTAAAATTCAATCTCTTGTAGCAACTTTTCTAGTAATAGGTCACATGAACCACCTTTATCATTTGGAATTTCAAAGTTGGCTTCTCTTGTCCCAAACTTTTTTCACCAGAAGATGCTCCTCCTTTTTTTTCTGGTTTCATTGAACATATGTTTCATCATTTGCCAGAATTTTAATACGTTTCTGCTATAAGTCTGTGGGAAGGAGGGACTTTTGACAGACCCAGTATATATATATATATTATACATGAAAAGATGATTTTTATTTATAATATTTCATTTAATTGTATTTAACAATTGCAAGTGCATTGTCATGCAAAATCAGAATTCCTCTGATAAATTTCCCCCAATGTTTCTTCTTAATTGTTTCTTTTACTTGGTCTAGAATGTTAACATAAAACTCTCCAGTTACACAGGAATCCTGAGGTAAGATGTCCACTAGCAAAATCCCATTTTTATCTTGTAAAATAGATGCCATTTTTTTTTTTTTTTTTTTTTTTTTTTTTTTTTTTTTTGGGGGGGGGGGCAATTTCTGTACATGAACTCTTTCAGCCATAGGGAACTCTTCTGACACCATTCTTTTGATTGTTCCTTTGTTTCCGGATCATAAATATAGAGCCATGTTTCGTCTTCTGTCACTAATCTAGACAGAAAGTGCTGTGAAGCTACAAAATGGATCAAAAGAGCTTTGGATATATCAATTCGTTCGTTCCTTTTGATTATTGTTAAAATATTTCAGCACAAATCGAAAAATATTGTGACAATCATAATAACTTGATATTTGTAAGTTACATATCAAGGCATTTAACTTTTGTTTTCCATAAAATTTATTCTTCTATTTCAACATGAAGGGGTCAAAGCCAGGAACTTTTCAGCCTCTCCTCAAAAAAATATTAGTCTAATTATTAAAAAAAATCAGTGTAAAATGTAACAGAATTTAAAAAGTATTAAAATATATAAATAAAAATCCATTATTCCAAATATTTTGATAGTATATATATTAAAAAAAAAAGTTAATGTGCTTAAGAAGATAAATAATTTTCATATATAAAGTTTTAATCATTAAGTATTAATATTTATGCTGTTGTAATTAAACTCATGAGAGTCATGTTGCTTTAAATTGTTATGGAGAAAAAGAATGTCATTAAATCTCTCAATAGTAAAGGTTGGATTCATAAAGGAAAAAAATACACGAAAAATTCTTAGAAGAAAAACATTTTTTTGGGGGGAAGACTTGTGAGTTTACCAGTGGATCAAAAATTATTTCAAACTTGTACTTGACTCACTAAGCAGATAACCTCAAGTACTCCTGATTCATTCTAAGACAATTTCTTTAATTTTTTTTTTTTTTTTTTTTTTTGACAATAAAATAATGATATTTTTATAAGATGCAAATATTAATGTCTGAATTTAAAGAAAT
The DNA here is from genome assembly GCA_963930645.1 of Salticus scenicus. NCBI lineage: Eukaryota > Metazoa > Arthropoda > Arachnida > Araneae > Salticidae > Salticus > Salticus scenicus. Next base: position 336,933,276 of record OZ005652.1, on the reverse strand, counting down.
GTTTGCTAATTTAGGACAAAAACAGAACATGTATCAGTAAACCCATATGTTTTATAAAAAGGTGTTTAGAAATAATACTGTGTAATTTAAGCAACATTATTTATTTATTTTTTAGGTAAGTGGACAAATTAAGAACATTTATTGAATATAATATTATAGCGGTAATGATCATTTGTTGTATAAAAAATAAATGCTTTTATTTGAAAATTCATGCGTTAGTCATTTATATTTCATTTTTGTGTTCATCTATCTATTTTTAGTTGACTCTAATGATGCTTTATATGGAGGTGATCCAAAATTCATTGCTGAAATAAATAAAATTTGTTCTACATTGATTGATGAAATCTTAGTCCATTTGAAATATTTGGGAGACAGAGGAGTAAGTTTTTTTTTTTTTCAACTGTTTAATAATTACCTCAAACAAAATTTTAATAAAAATTTTCTTTTATCTATATATGTGTAAAATAATGTTTTTTAAGATGTTTTAGTAAAGTCTAATGAGTAACTCTAAAGTAATGAAATAAAATTCATATATATTTATATGTTGTAATATGGTTTCAAGGAGAAAAAATGCAGACATGACACAATAATTTGTTGAATGGCATAATGAAGAAATTTTATAATAACAAATCCAGTATTCCAGTACGTCGTTCTATTTTTTTTTTTTTTTTTTTTTTTTTTTTTTTTTTCATGTCAAGACATTCTGTAAAATCATATTATCAAAATATGGATACATGAATATCCCACTATCTCCTCATAAACTGCTGAACACAAAAAGATATGGAATATACCAAAGGATGTGACATAACCCAAGGAGAGTTAACTATTTAAATTAAATTATTCCAATCATTTAATAAAGATATCATTTTGAAACCCAAAAATGAGTAAAAAGTAGTCATCATCATCTGTAAAAAGTAGACCTCAGAAAAATTTGCACATTTTAAAATTATGCAAGTCGTTAACCATCTTTTGTAGAAGGGTTTACTTTTTAATTAAAGTATTTTATTTTAAATCTTAAGCAAATGAATTTTGTATTAATTATGCATTTTTTTTTTTTTTTAAATAAAGTTAGACATATTAATTCAAAATGTCCAAACATGGATTAGGGTAATTAGACATTTTGAGGTAATTAACACTTGAATAATATTTAGACCTGATTAAAAGTTCTAAAAAGAGGCATGACTCTCTCTCTCTCTCTCTCTCTCTCTCTCTTTTTTTTTCAAAATGTCTAGAATTTTCTCCGTTTTTTTTTTTTTTTTTTTTTTTTAAGAACTTAAACATAGCTGTTTTATCATTCTAGCTTATTCAAAACTTATTGTTTTTTCTTTTCTTGGGGTATGTGTGCATGAGTGAGTATATGAGTGTCAAGTTTAAAGATAAGATTATTAACTTTTTTTTTTTTTTTTAAGATTGAACTTGGAAATACATATCTATTTCTCTAATATGATGATTTTGTTTTTTAAATTTTAGTATTTAATTTTAATTGTGCACATTTGCATATAGTTTTATCTTTTTTCTCCTTTTGAAAGTTTCATTCCCAGGGCTGAAAGTCTTCTTATACTTTCTACTTTCCCGCTATATTTTAAGAATATTTTCTATATTTTACTATTCTTTACATTTCCCCCCTATATTTTACAGTTTTTATCCTATATACTACTATTTTATTTTTATTTCTTGTTTTTTAAATTATCTACTAGAAATCCATCTTTAAATTGTCATATAATTTTGAAATAGTGTTCATAGATATAGTGCATAGTGTTCATACCTGAAAAACAAATCCTGTTATTTAGGCATAATTAAACCATGGACTGCAAATAATGAAGACAAGATTTGTAAAACTAAAATACTATAGACTTTTCATTTGGTGATCATTATTCTTTTTCATCTTGTGACTCACTTAAGAATTCATTTTAGAAATAAGTTCCCAGATTTTTCTGTAGAAAGGAGCAAATGCTTAGTTATTTTTATCCAGGTTTTTATTTTGAATCAGTGTGTAAATTTTTTTACCTTTAATTTATTAAAAATAAAAATTTGGACAAAACCCCTTAAAGATTTGCTTCTTTCTTAAGAGCAATTGAATTGTAAGTAATTCTATCTCATATATCTTTCCGAATTTTAATATATATATAAAGAGCTATTCTGTATGTTTGGCTAATAAATTATATAGATGAAATTTTATTTACATGTAATTATGCACAGATAAAAATTTAGTATAAATGTTGATATTTCATCATATATTTAATTTTTTTATGTTATCCATTGTACTATGTTGTATTAAAAAGAAACATTATAATCATATGCTTCAGCTGCAGTTGCAATCCATTTCAAGCGTTTTTTACTGTATTTGATTACATTTCCAATTGCTTATGATTATAATTGATAACTGCAGTAAGCTATAAAGAAAACTAAATAAGTCAGCTAATTGAAATGCTGTTTTTTTATATAGCAGTTTTCTTATCATTATTTTTTCATGCAAATTAAAAATTTTGAATGAAACTTCAAAAATAACTTTTTCTGTACAAAACGTTTGGTTGTGGTTGGGTTTTACGTCGCACGAATGCTGCGCAGATGGGCAATTGGCGACGGTCTGGGACACACCCCTAGAGGTGGTCCGGAGACATGCCATCACAATTTTGATCCTCAATGGAAGGGATGGCTCTCCTGCTTCGGTGACCCCCAGAGGTATAATTTTTGATGGGAACATGGAGGACTTTAGGCAACAACAGGTTTTACGCGCACCAGCCACCATTAGGGTACACGGCGGTCTTTGGCCGGCTCGAGTACCGAACCCGCAATCTTCCAATTACGAGAACAAATGCATACATTCTTTCTTCAAAAGTCTTTTATATAACCAAAAACCTATATTTGGGATAGGCATCTAACTTGAACAAAAGTAAACTTCTTACTTTTTGAGACTGGAGAGCTTGAGAAATAAAGTTTGACTGTTGAAAACAGTATTTATATGACTTTAAAGAGGAATGGTATATTGTTATTCATGTTTACAAATTCATGGATTATTTGAAGGTGATTTTTTTACTTGTTAAACTGATATTTTATAAGTCATAACTTTACTTTTGTGTACTAATGTCTTTAGGGATATATAGCTTGGTGATATGATAACTTGTTAAGTTCTAAAACAACCCACATTGTTGTTTTCCTGATTAAAGCAAGTTTGTTTAGAGTATGTAAATTTCTCCAAAAAATTACATACATGTATCTAACTTGGAATAGTGTCCCAAAATATATAAAGCTAATAGGTCATAAGAAATGGATGATTTTGAAAATATATTCTTTGCCTATGTCAACGAAAATGATGTACATTTAACAGCAAATCAAGTAAAAAAGAGACCAAAAAAAGATTATAGGAAAAATAATGGAAAAATGAAAGTAAAATGTATGTGAAACTATTAGTAAACTATTATCAACCGTGAATTCACGGTTGATGAATTCATGAATAAAAATTTCTAAATTGAAATTTCGTGGTCTATGGAGTTGTGCTACGATTATTATTGTCTCACCTGATATATCTGCGTTTGCAGACTCGGTGACTTTGCCAATGATTATTATGTGAGAAGTGCCTAGCTGGTTGTCAGCCAGGGTAGCTCACAAGGGAAGTATGAATCAGTAAAATTGCTATTGAAACCAAACCAAGCTTCAATTAAAGAGCGTGGTCGAAAACATTGGGTACCGTACAAATTTGCTGCAACAACTCCCATGGGGGTGAGATATGGCCCCCTATTAGTTTTAGTTATTTCTTTAAAAGCCAACAAAACACTCGGCGTAGTGTGAACCGATGGTGCAGTGCTAGGGTGCTTGACTTCGGGTACGGAGGCCGTAGGATCGAGTCCCCGCAAGGGCGTTTTGTATTTTTTTTTTTTTTTTTTCCAACAACTGAAAAATTTATTTTTGACATTTTTAATTAAATAAAATCATTATTTTAAAAGAAAATATTAATTATATTAAAACAACTCTTTTTTTTTTTTCCAGCGCGGACAATTTAATATATTTTTTATTTTTAACCAATTTATTTATTTATTTATTAAATTTAAAGAAATTAATAATTCAAGAGGAAATACTTTTATATTTTATTTAGGTAAGATTTTGTTAATGATTACATTCAGATAAAATTTTGTTAATGATTGTTTTATATAAATTATTAATAACTATCTTTTAACGACGACATCAACAGCAAGAGTTAATCGTCTGCTCTCAATTGTATTATTTATTCAGGCAATTTTTTGCATGAAAAATCCTGAATGATGAACAACTGTTGCTTAACTATTCGACGTCGCATTTAACTTTTATTTCAAATATTTCATTAAACAACTGTCAAATTTCGTGGTGTCGGAAGAACTGATAATAATATTGAAGACAATGACAAATTTTCTCAAAATGATTTTACTAATTTATAATTAATTTACATAAAAAAAAATTCAAAATCTGGGTAAGTATGAAATTTATAAATCAAGTAATCTCGACAAAAAGCCAAATATTTGACAAAATGTTCGTGATGAACAATAATTGACGGTAAACAAAATTGAAATTCAAATAATTGTGATCAATCTTTTTATATTTCTTGTTCTAATTGTGAAAAATACTTGGTATATAAATACTTGATATAAATGGTTTTATTTTTTATAAATAAAAAAAATGTATTTCTTAAATTCATTCTCAATACTTTATTAAGTGGAATATTCAAAGAAAAAAAAATATTTTAAATGCAATAAATATTTTCTCTTAAATTAATAATTTAATTTAATTGAAAACGTATAGTAATTTTTTTTTTTTTTTTGAAAAAATTATAAAACGCCCTTGCGGGACTCGATCCGAGGACCTCCGTACTCGAAGTCAAGCACGCTAGCACGGCACCATCGGTTCACACTACGCTCCGCGTTTTGTTGGCTTTTAAAGAAATAACTAAAACTAATAGGGGCCATATCTCACCCCCATGGGAGTTGTTGCAGCAAATTTGTACTGTACCCTATGTTTTCGACCATGCTCTTTAATATAAGCTTGGTTTGGTTTCAATAGCAATTTTACTAATTCATACTTCCCTTGTCAGTGGTAGAGCATCCGTGCGTTAAGCAGAGGTGCCCGGGTTCGATTCCCGGCTCTGGTATTTTTCACATAGTTGGTAAATAAAAATATCAACCTTTACACTCCAATTTGATTTAAATAAATATTCACGGTTGATGAATTCATGAATAAAAATTTCTAAATTGAAGTTTTTATGTTTTCTGACGTTGGTGACACTGAGGAAGCTGTAGACACTTTGAGAGTGGTAACAGTTGTTAAACCCAAAAGAGAAGTGAGGAGCAGGTATTTTTTCAACATTTGAAGAATGAATGAACTAAAGTATAGAATTAAAAAAGAGTTTATTGTATTGGTTACGTTAATTGTTCAGAGAGTTTTTTTTGTTGGTTGAAATTTATGAAGTCAAGTTTATATAATAGCCTTAATTTTAGTGTAAAAAGACAAAAAAAAAAAAAAAAACTATTCTGTATAAAGTTAATGTTAATTGTGAAATTTTAAACTTCTTTTCTTAGACTAATACTGTTAAAAGTTTTTTTTTTTTTTTTTTTAAGTATGGTGTTGGAAATAAGAGTTAAGTAGTTTAAATATGATACAATATAAGAAATCAAGGGTGTCCCAAGTAAGGAATGCTTATTCCTAAATAGAAACAAAACACAGAATAAATAAATATTTGAGATTGTAGGTAAATAATACCATATTTTGAAAGTGCAAGGGTCTTTCAGTGTTTTGATCAGTATTTAAAAATTTAAACACTTAGTATTATTTATTTATTTATTATTATTTTGTGTGTCTGGATGTAAAAAATTTTCCAAATATGGGCATTCTACTGTATCTTTGATTGATACGTGCTTATTTGCTACAATACATAACTAAAAAATATATTTAAAAAAAAAAAAAAAAAAAAAAAAAAAATGAAGTAAATGAAATGTATTAATAAAATTCAATGTATGAATTAAATTCATGGCTTAACCTGACAAAAAAAATTCTTTAACAAATTTAGCTAAAATGCATGAGCACTATTTTAGATTTTTTTAAAGTTCTTCAAAAGAAAGTTTAAAATTCTTTTTATATTATTTATTTATTTATTGTAATTTGATTATCCCCAGTTTTATTTTCTATTTTAATAAATTTAACCTAGCATCTGTACTTCTAATTTAAAAAACATGAATCAACGAAACTTTGTTTTAATTTCAACAATAGGAAAAGGTACAGCTGTGTCATATGTGCAAAATGAAAAAATGGTTTAAAAAGGGGGTAATGGGTAGGTGTAGATCATTGTGCAATACTAGTGCTGAGAAAGCTTCTATGATGTGTATTTTGACATACTCTTAAATATATTTGTATCTAAATTCAACCATTAAAGAATAAATATATAAGTTAAATCTAAATATATTAAAGAAAGATCCCTGACATTTTCAGTGATTTAATAGTTTTTGTTCATGAATACTTGCATAAAAATTAAAAGTTATTATCTAGAGTTAGTATTTTATGAAATTATTCTGTTACTGGTTTTCATTGACACTCTTACTGAAATATCTTAGCAAAATGCAATATCTTTAAACAAAATGCAATTTAAACACTAAAAACTAATAGCAATTTAAACCCTGATTAAATTACACAAATTTAAAAGTCTTTTTCTTTTTTTGCAGTGCATTATAATGTGTTTAATGTTATATGATCAATTTCTCAACCCTTTTATTATATAAATATTTCATTTCAGAATTTCAAGAAACAAAGTACCTTAGCTTTAAATCTATTATGCCATATTGTGGCTCATGGGGATTTATCCTGTAACTCATTATTTAGCTTATGTAATAATCTTTGGTTATTGGCTCAACGGCATGGACACTGTGATCCGAAACAAGCTGTAAGTAAGAATAAAATTTTAACTGTATGTATATGTATATTTGCAAAAGCAGGGGGTGGTGGAATGATAATGTTTAATAGTAAACGTTATTTATATTCTTAATATACATTTATTTAGCAGGGGGTGGTGGAATGATAATATTTAATTGTAAACGATATTTATATACTTAATATACATTTATGTAGCAGGGGGTCATGGAATGATAATGTTTAATAATAAATGTTATTTATATTCTTAATATACATTTATGTAGCTAAGGTATTTGAAAACTTGAAATTATAATAAGCAATAACTTTTTGGAATAAATGTTGCAATTCCTAAAAAATTTCTTTTTTAATTTTCACAATAATTAGTCAATACAATGTTCAGTTAATGGTCCAGTGGTTTTTGACTGTCTTATATGGAAATATGAAGTCCACAACATTTTAGTTACATTATGTATAAATTTTAACAGTTCTTATATACCATATTTTAGCAATAATATATTTCATAATATTTTTTATATATTGTGCTTTTAATGACTAATGGGAAAATAAAACAAAAATAATATTTTATTTTTATAAAACATAAGTAATATTGAATATTTTATTCTGCCCTCACGTGAAAGTTAATTCTAAATTGCAGATAGTAGTTTCTTTCTTAAATTTATTTATTAAAAATTATTGGATAACAAGAAAAGTTTATTATTAATATCAAAACAGTGGGTGAAAGATAAGGAAATAAATAAATAATAATAATAATAATAATGGAAGGGGATGTTTTACAGATTTAAAATGCTATAGTTCTTAAAAAATAAATAAAATTTTATCTGATTTTTTTTTTTTTTTTTTTTTTTTTTTTCCTTTTTGTAGCAAAAAACTCAAAAATCAGAAAATATCAGCATAACTTTTGGCTCTCTTGATAAACATAATTCTGTGCTGAATGTTTTATGTTTTCAGATTATTAGTGTAATTCAGCATCTCAAATTTAATGAGTTTATTTTTTAACATCATGTCTTATTTTAATAATAATTGGTACTTTTTAAAACTTGATAGCTTAATGATACTTAAATTTCCAATTGAAGTCTTCATTGCACATTGACTGAGAACCATGTTTTAAACCAAAACACTTTTTAGGTTGGGAGGGGGGGGGGCTGAGAAACTGACATAAATGCATATGATGTAGAAACTAAAAACAGAAGAACAATTTTATAAATCACTCTGTGTAGATAAAATAATCATTTTATTAAACTATTCAGCATTAATGTCAAATAATACTTCTTCTGCCATAATCAGTAATTTGGGTACTGTTATTATAAAGCACCCTGAACATACAATGATAATTTATAATAGTTACTAATTATTATTTTTAAAAAATTACAATCTTCATGTTTATTCCACATTTCCATTTTATTTTTGATCTTTTGAAAGCAAATTTGCTTAGCTTTAGTAAATAAAACCTGACAAAATCTTTAAAAAACTCATTAATGATTGGAGAAATAGTTGAACCTGATTTTACGATGCATGTTTTTTGTTTAGAAAATGCAATACAGAGATCCTATTTATGTCATATTTCATTTTGATAATATTACTGTTTATCTAATTGCATAATTATAAAGAAAACAAAGTCACCAGAGCATCAAAGTGTGTCTAAATTATAGAAACCAGTTGCAAGCATTTGGTCGTTAATACCTTGATCCTAGTAGATAATAAACATCCCTTATACATTTATGTGAAATTTAAATGATATTAATTTATGCTTTTTACTAGTATAATCAGAATATTTTCAAAAAATAATGAAATACAGGAGAGTTTAAAGATTTTTAATCCTCAACAGATGTTATCAACAGTCGTAAAAATATTAACAATTAGTTATTTTTCTACTAGAATTTCCAAAAGCTATTTCTGGTTGTGGTGTCATCTAAAATAGTTCTCTTTTAATGATAAATTATTTTTATTAGAAATAAGTACGATAACAAAATCTAAATTTGCTATGCTTATGAACTAAAATCTTTCATAAGGCCAAAACAATGAAAATTGATGCTGTAGTTTTCTTTCATGGGCTGTCAAATTAAATAATCCTGTATTTTAAATACATACATTGCCTTTTAAATATGAAATCATTTTCCACAGATCTTATTAAAATCTGAAATAAAATATGGTGTCATTTTCTTTATTAAATATTTTTTTTTAATTGTTAATCATGACTAATTATCAGTAATTGTTGTTACAAAAATTAAATTTGGCATATAGGTATACAAATTGTTCATTTAAAACCAAAATAAAGTTAATTTAATACAGTAATTTTCTTTTCTGGGCTTCCAAAGATTAAACCTTGTATTTTAAATATACAGATTAGTAAAAAGTGCAAAGTTTCGACCAAAATAGCTAGTTCTAATACTTTTTTCCTGTGCTCAAGAAATATTAAATTTAAAGAAAAATCAATAGAGGAGAAAAATCAGAAATATATTTATTTATTTATTATTATTAAAGAACATTCTAAAATGATTCAGCGGATGCTATTTGAAGCTGTTTTTGTGAACTCTTTGTCGGGCACCAGTGTTTCTGCTACGGTAGCATTTTTCGCGAAATGCTAAAAAACTTATCCAAAATGTGCAAATGAAATAACATGTTTTCGCTTTTTTGCTAAAGCATCTTACTAAACACAAATTGAAAAAAAAAAAAAAAAAAAAAAAATCTTCAGCGAAAATATTATAACGAATCTTTTATGGAAAAAAAAAATCGCAACGTTGATCAAGAAAAATGCATTTGTTCATGCATATAAGGAAAATCAAACACTGAACTACGCATAAAAATCGCATACAGGAAATCAACTTGTAAATAAACATAAGGCATTTGTAAAGTGGTCTAATATGAATGAAAGAAAAATTATAAATTGTAAACCAAAAAGCTTTGAATAGTAATAAACAAATTTAGCTTATATTACTTACCTTTTTTTTTATTTTGGTAAGTTATGTTTTTATTTTCAGATACAGTATAAGCTTAATGTAGTTTTACATGCTATAGTGCTATAGTGATAATTATATCTCCAGAAAAAGAATACAAGTCGTATCTAAGACGTTCATATTGCTTTAAAAAAGTTTACAATGTAAAGTAATAATCTAAAAAGTTTAATGTTTTTCATGTCTGCCAATAAATGAGTTAAAATATATGCTTGTACAATATTCAAATTGATCTGGTTACAGTCTTACTTTTTTGTTTTTCATTTCAAATTTAAAAAAATTTACCTTCTGTGTATAACTCTTTTAAGTTTAAGTGACAAATGAAAATCAAACATATTGAGGCGTTTAGAATAATGTGTAAACTGATATTCATCTTTTTCTACTATTTCTAGAATTTTAGCATTTTGCTAAAGCTTTTCTTCTGATTTTAGTTTTTTTGTTAAAGAAAATTTTTACTCAGCTTAAACTCTGTCGGGCACACTTCAAATATTACACTATCAATTTAAATATTAGGCGTTGTGCCTGATAGATATATTTTGTAATTTGAAGCCTTAAACAAATTGTATTTTTGCTTTGGGGACCAGTTCTACCTCCCTTACAGCTAAACCTTAACTCTCATTTATTTTAATAAAAAATAAAATGAAAATATTAAAATACTGTGCAGAAATTTACAAATGAAAAATGATACATAGTTTCCATTTGATGAATATCTCTTCTTCTCTCAAATTTTGTTATAATGGACTGGATACACTTATTAATGCAGTTTATTATAATGTGTAACATTTCACTTGCAAAAAAGCAGTTCCACGAACCATCTTAAATAGTTCTCACTTTTTCACTAGATCCAATTACTACAGGCTATTTTGTTATTATATCATAAATATTTTCCCCCTACTGATTTTGCCCATTATGTTGCATTATCTTTTCCTACATAATGATTTCTAAGCATGCTGTATCTTCAACATCAATAATATCACTTTCATTGCAGTTATCTGAAAAATCTTCTTCAACTTCATCGTATTCATCTAAATTTTGCGTTTAAATCATCATTTCCACTGAAAAACAAAATTTTATGTAATGTTTCGAAATCCTTCTGATCATTTCAATTTAAAAAAAAAAAAAAAAAAAAAATTATTATTATTATTTTTTTTATTTTATACAAAAATGGAAAAAATCAGAGAAAGACAAACAACAAATGTTATATCCCTGAGGTTTTATCCCATGAATACATTCCCAAAACAGAAGAAAATATCTATTGAAATATACTCTGGTGTCATTTCAAGGTCATGAGATTCTGCTTTCTATTAAAAAAAAAAAAAATTCAGAGCTCTGTATCTGTGAGATACCATATTGTTATGTTTTAAAAAACATAACACTACTTTATTCTTAAGTTTCAAATAATTCAACATTTTTTTATTTAAAATTATAGGTTTTCAGTTGCCTTTTATTTAAAAAGCTTTCTCTTTCGAAATTTATTTTATACTCCGCGAAAATGTCTATCAAAATCGATCGCGATCTATTTATTTAAAACATTTCCGTTTTTACTTGAAAAATTTGCCTTTTTCAAAAATAAAATAAAATAAAAACAAATACAGAAATTCCGTATTAATATAATATCGTAATCGATATTCTAGGCATAAATCACTAAGAAAATAATAGTAGAGAAATTACTAAAAGTGCAAAATTAAAATTAAAATGTACAAAATCAGAAAAACCCTAAATTATCTGGTCAGCAATCAGTGTCCCGATTTTGCATTTTATATTATTTTTCCAAGCTTTATTTATATGTAACATTAATTTCATTAGATAGCTCATTTTATTTACTTTAATTTGAGCCATCGCTCATAGAAATAGCTTAAAATTTAATTGTTTTCCCTTCAAAAAATCATAAGTCCAAAAATACCTTTTTTTATTTGACAGTATTCTTAAATTCAGCGGTCAGCCATGTTTACTTAAAATGCTCGACTTTCCCGCGCTTTCAGAGGGGGAAGAAATGTTCTAGAATAATCCGGAATGGTCCCGGCGTCCGTTCGTGACGTCACAGCGTACCTTTCGTGCACGCTCATTGGCTGGCTTCGAAGAGAGCGCGAATTTCCGATAGCTTTCGGGCAGAACAGCAGGAGTCCTTGGGTAGAGAGGTGTTCACGCCAGCGGAGGCCGGGAAATTATTCCCGTGCCGAAGCTTGGTTCAACTGCTAATAAGAAAATATGAAATTTATGTACCATGTTGATTTTTCCAGAATTATAAATTGATGTAATAGGAGCAGCAAGTCTTTGAAACAAATATAAATATATATATATATTTTTTTGGACAATTTCTTCTGAAAATGCTGAATCTATTTAAGCTGAACTTTACCAAGTTTTAGGACTGTTCTAAGTGGCTGCTAGATACGTCTTTATTTTACCGAGTACTTGATCCCTTCCAACATTGCTCAAAAAAAAAATACGCGACGATGTGGCAAGAATCTGATCCTCTCAAAGTTCTACATCTGTGCTAAGTGGCTGCTAGCCACGTTTCAGCTTTACTAAGTCTGTCATTCCTTCCATCAAGGCTGTAAGATAATAAATATGCAAAATAATTTAGAACTTACCTTAAAGAGATGAATGTGCGAATATAAAAAAAATAGAATCTACAGCCACACAGATAAAGAATTGACGATTGATGTTGTGCGATTATAAAAACGCCAGGAATTCGGCATTCTCTACGAAGGGTCCTCAGTATCCATTAGTTGTATCTACAGGTTATTTCAAATCTTTGATGATCACGGACTAATAATTCTTTTTTTCAAAAAGGAACTTTATCTGCACGTCCTAAGATGATCCTAAAACTGTCTATAATCTGAAATTGGCTTATATTCGTAATATCGATTCAAACTTCATAATGATATCCGCGTTTTTAGGGTGCATCACATATTATTATATTAATTTACTAGTCAAGAAGATTGTATCTGTGTATTTTTTTTGGTTTTATCCGCGTGAATGTGCATAGTGTATTATCAAGTGGTACCACTGCTTAAAATTTTCTTGGATTAACACCTGATTTTATAACTCTATGAAATAAAATGATGTTGGGTAAGTCATCTCTCATGTCTTTTATTATGCATGCCTTGTATTTTCATTTAGGATATGTTTCTCTTTCAGGGTAAATCACTCCAGTATTTAAATTAAATTGTACTCCACTATATTTAACGATCATATGGTGCTATAACTTAATTTTATTCTGAATTTTATACAAGGGGATTAAAATTCTTTTCGGCCATTAGCTCTGAGTACAGTTTAAAACTTAGTAACCTTTCAGAGACCCTTTTTTTTATTTATTTCAAAACTTGTATTTGTCAAAACCTAAATTCTAAAAGTTTTTTTTTTTATTTTATTTTCCAAATTCCTAATTTTTCCCCTGTTAGCAAAAATTCCTGCTAACATTTATGGTGCCGTGACAAAAAACGGACCATAATGCTTAGTTTATTCCTTTTTATCTTTCCAACCACAGGTTTGGGTTTAAAGCTGGAGTGATTCCTTATAAAATGCTTTAAAATAAATCCTTTTGTGCAGATCTCTCAGACAATTTTTTTTTTTTAACTGTTATTGTGTTTTTCTCATTTTTTTTTATTTATTTGAGAGCAGTTGCATATAGATATCTATATCTATTTAATTTTATATTTTAAATTTGAGTATTTAAGCATATTAGTTAACATATACAGAAACTGATTTTAGCATTCAAGTGTATTATTTTTATTTTATTTTATCAATTTCAGCATAAAATATTAAAAAATTTCTTTTTTCCTTTTTCTCATTTTGGAAGGGAAATGGGGAGAGATTATATATAATTTTTTTAAACCGTAACTGTTTCGGTAAGCATGTTTATTTTATTTTTTTTTTCCTTCAACTGTGCCTGATGTCCGATTTTTTTTTAAATTTTACTAGAATTAATTTAATGTCCTCCTAAATCAAATTTTTTTTTCATTGTTTGGGTTGGCTTCTCTTTTCACCTTTTGTCTGGATATATATATATTTTTTTTTCTCCTCATGAATATGTATTCTTTAGTCGGTTCTCTTGACAAGTTTTCTGGGGAAGAAGGGCAGGATGTCAACCATTTCATCCGCTCCATTACAGAAATGGCTAATCATGCCAATTGGCGTAATAGTCTAAGGCGTATTATTTTAAGATCAAAGGTCTCGGGGAAAGCTCTGGCTTTTCTTAACACAGATCCAGAAGCTTCAAATGAAGAAAACTTCGACAATTTATGCCAACTCTTAAATAACAAATTTGAAAAAGTGCCCACCCCCCACGAAATACAATAAAATTTTTCTGCTATAAAACAAGCTCCTAAACAAGATGTTGCTGCTCTTGCAGACCACATCCGTATCACTGTCCAAAATTTAATACTTAATCCCGATAATGCCCCCCAAATTCAGGACATCAGGCATAGTTTGATGTTTTCCAAATTTTTGGAAGCGGTTCGCCCTGACATTAAATTTGAATTGACCAAATTGGGACCCAACACCTTTGAAGAAGCCATTACTATGGCAAAAAATATAGAAAGGGCCCTCAACAATAATGAAGCCTCTGTAGCGAATGTCACTGCACAGAATGCAGACATTCAAACTTTAATTCAGCTACAGATTGAAAATTCTAAAAAAATAAATGAGCTTACTGAGACAGTTGCAAGACTGCAGGCAGTTACTTGCCACATTTGTGGTAAGGGCCACCTAACAACGAATTGTTATAATTATCCAGCATCGTCTAATCAAAGTTCCAATTATGAAAGAAGAGGAAGAGGTTTTAGGAGTAATTTTCGTTTTAACAGGGACAGATCTCGCCCTTATTACAAAAATTCTAAAAGGCAGGGCCAATGACAACTACAACACAATGAAGTAAACTCCCAGGATTTAAATCTTAATCAATCCAAAAATAAATTAGTGTCTTCAGTTACAAATTTTGATGCAAATTTACCCATAGTAACCATAAAAATAGGAAAACACCATTTTCAGGCACTCCTCGACACAGGTGCTAACCTAAGTTTAGCACAACCACACGCTATAGACAAATTGAAAGATGACATGAAACTAAATTTCTTATCAAGGTCAGTAAACATTAAAACAATAGATAATTGCACAATTCCCTATTTTTCTACAGTAGATTTAAAATTTAAAATTTCAGATAAATGGTTCAACAATGCATTCTTTGTGACGTCAAATAATTGGGCATCTAATTATGATTTTATTCTAGGTTATGATTTTTTACACAGAAATAAAATTTTTTTAGATTCCTCAAATCAAAAAATGTTTATTGGTAATCTGGCTCTTCCTTTTGAAAACAAAGCCCCCAACTTAACTTCACCCACCAATTCCAACAATCTCGTAAATTCCCAATTAGATCAAAATCCAAATGCCCAAAATTTATTTGCTCGTTCACTAAAATTTGTAAAATTTAAACCTGGAGAGTCAAAAGTTATTATTCTTAAATTTCCCAAGATTAAATCCAACACTGAGTTTATTTTATTTTCCCCAATTGTGACAAAATTACCTCTTAAAATGGATGAAAGTCTACATTCACCATATGATACAAATTTTTTTTTTATTTTTGTGCAGAACAATTCTGACCACAAAATTTTTTTAAGGAAGGGAACAAAATTGGGTACTATTCAATTTTTAGAGAATGATGACATTAAACAATGTAGTGAGCAGCCTATTTTTCAAATTAACGCTTTAGACTCACAGGAGATACTTAAACTCAGAAAAGAAGAATTATCACCTCAAAATTTCAACTTAAATCATCTCTCTCCTCCTGAAAAATCCAGAATTTTAAAATTACTTTTAGACAATTATGAAGTTTTTTCTACCTCTTATAAAACACTTGGCTCTACAGATAAAGTTGTTCCGCAATTCAAATTGCTTCACGATTTTGCACTTCAAACTAAGCCCTATCCCATTCCTAAAATTGCCAAAGACTTTGCCAAAAAAGAAATCGCTCAATTAATAGATGCAGGTATCATAGAACCATCCTCCTCAAATTATTGTTTTCCTGTAATTTTTGTCAAAAAAAATCCTTACCTAATCAACCTCCTGATCAATTAAAATTTCGCATGGTAATTGACTATCGATTGCTTAATTCTATAACCGAGTCCTTTAAAATCAGTCTCCCTAAAATTAATGATATTCTTCAAAGCATCTCCGGAAAAAAATTGTATTCTGTGCTGGATCTAAAGGCGGCTTTTTTTCAAATTAAACTTCAAGAATCAGACAAATCTAAATTAGCTTTTGCAACAGACTTTGGAAATTTTCAACCATGTAGACTTCCGTTTGGCCTTGTTAATAGTACCTCCTATTTTCACACACTTATCAACAAATGTTTAGCAGATCTTAAAGGTAACAACGTGCAATTTTTTTTAGATGACATAATTGTCGCAGCTGATAATATAGAAGAAATGATGTTTTATTTACAGAAGGTCTTTGACAAATTGAAACAATTTAACCTCACTTTGGATCCAGCAAAGATGCAACTTTGTAAACCCAACATAACTTATCTTGGTTTTAATTTACATGAGAACGGCTATTCACCCTCTTCGGATAATGTCAACAAAATTAATAGCTTCCCAATCCCTACCAATGTCAAACAGGTTCAATCGTATTTGGGCATGGTTAACTATTTTCGACCTTTAATATATAATTTTGCAGAAATCTTGAAACCCATCATCAATCTTACAAAAAAAAGGGTAAAATTTAATTGGACAGCTGACTGTCAGGAGGCATTCATGAAAATTCAAAACATTTTACTGGCTAATCCGACCATAAAAAATATTGATAAAAATAAAGATATTTACCTCGTAACTGATGCTTCACACCATGCAATCTGTGGTATTCTGATGCAGAGCCATAATAACATTTTCCATCCTGTTCAATTCTTTTCCAAACTTTTAACTCCAGCAGAATCTAAATATCCTTCCATTAAACGTGAATTGTTTGCTATTTATTCTTCTGTTAAACATTTTCATGAACACTTCTACGGTAGGCAATTTAAAATTTTAACTGATGCTAAAGCCTTAACTTACCATTTAAATTTAACCAAACAACCAGATATAATTGCTAGATGGTTAATGTATTTACAAGGATTTAATTATACAATTGAGCATATCCCAGGCATGTCAAACCCCGCAGATTTTCTTACACGAGTTTTTGACAGTGATGAATCAAAAAACTTAAATGTTAATGCTATCAATTTATTTGCTCCTGAGGAAAACTTACTATCTTTTTCAAACATCTTAAAAAATCAATTAGAGGACCCAAAATTAGCAGATATCACAAACAAAATTAATAAAAACAAATTATCAAAATCTAATTATTTCATCGACCAGCAAACTAACTTAATTATGTATAGAGATAAAAGCCAGAACGATTCTGCAGATAAAATTGTAATTCCGACTTCATTACAACCTCAAGCTATTGAAATTGCCCATCAACCTCATTTTGGCATAGAAAAAACTTTTGCAAACTTAAAAAGAATTTATTTTTGGACAAAAATGTTTGAACAGGTCAAATCATTTTGTAACTCATGTCATAGATGTTTACAAAATAAATCCAAACCAACTGAAACCAAACCTAAATGCATTCCCAAATCTAATCTTGCCCCAGGTGAGATGATAGCAATTGATGTAGTTGGCAAACTGCCGAGGTCACATGATGGCAAATTTTTCATATTAACCATTGTCGATCATTATTCCAGGTATCTTGAGGCAATTCCATTACCTAACGTTACTTCACATACTATAATTAAAACACTTAATGATTATTTTTCACGTTATGGCATCCCCAAGATAATTCTCTCTGATAATGCTCCGAATTTTATTTCTGATGAATTTGAATTTTTTTTGAAATCTCTCAACATTAAACACAGAAAATCTTCTATTTATTTTCCAAGGTCAAATGGTCTTCTTGAAAGGATACATCGCTCTCTTAAACAATCTATAGCTTCTTTGTCAGATAAAGTAATTGAATGGTCAGAACGTTTAAAATTTTTTGTGCTACATTACAACAATGCGAAGCACTCTGTAACAAATTTTACACCAGCCCAACTTTTTTTTGGCAGAAGATTAAACCTCCCCATTGACATAAATCACCCACCCAACCTTGTTGAACCACCCTCTAAATATTGGCTTAGACAAAAACAACACTTTCATGAATCACAACAATTAGTCAAACAATATGAACAGAATTACTTTGATAAGCATGAGAAATTTTTGAAAGGTATTCCAAACCCTGAAATTGATTTAAATGACATTGTGTATTTGAAAGCCCTACACCCACCCTCTACCTTTATGCCAAAATTCACTGGTCCCTATGTTGTTTTAAGAAAGTTCAGAAATAACAACTATCAAATACGTGATGCGGATGATGATACGGCAAGACCCTTTAAAGTGAATGTTTCAAAACTTTTCAAAAAACATTAATTTGTATATAGATATTTTTTTTTTTATTCCTATTTTAGTTGGTGTATGTTTGTGTGTTAAATCAAAATTTTACTCCAGAAAAAATAAGTCCACTGTTTGCAAAATATATCTTTATTTTATTCATTTTTACATTATACACATTTATTTAGTACAAATATTGTTTACTTTATGTTAGGGATTTATGTAAGATTTAATATAGGATTTAATTCCTATCACATAATGAGTAATATACAGCAACAGCAAAATTTCAAGACACTTTGTGCCATATGCAGTTTTCTTAAATTCAATCCTTGCCCATATTCCTTTTGTAGAGTGCAAAAAAAAAAAAAAAAAAAGAGGAAACAGAAAAGGTTGACAATATTTAAGTGGAGAGTCTTGTCAAAGGCCTAGGCGGGATCTCATACTTGTGCTCAGGCTGGTCCTGGCATTCAGTGCTACTTTTGTATTGAAAACTTTTGATTTTATATATTTTTTTTAAGCATCATCACATCATGACAACAAACTGAAATTCTCTTTTAATTTGCACTCATTTGATAATCTTACCTTAGACAAGTAGATCATTAACACCATAATATTATGGCGAGGGATTCTGCAAAGGAAAATTGTTTTTTTTTTCTTCTTACCTATAACTTGCATATTTGAGTTCAGTATAAATGTACCGCACAAGGTCACTATAAATTATTGAAATACTTTGAGAAGTTCAGGCAAACTAAATTTGACATCAATTTGAAAATTAAGAGATATATAAAAAAAAAAAAAAAAAAAAAAAAAACTTATCTCAATTCTCTGTGCACAGAACTATGCCTTATTTGAATTCCTATCACTCCTTACAAAGACTAAAAAGGGTTGAGCCTATTCAATAGTGTCTTCAACCGTCTTTAAATAAGGTTATAAATGTTAGGATAAATATTTTCCAATTCTTCTTATTTAATATAACAAAAAGTATAGAAAATTTTAGATACTTACTTTAATCTAAATACTTACCAGCTGCCTGTTCCAAAGTGTACCAAGTCTTACAAATGTGTTGCTCAATTCCTACGATATGTGATATTGGTTATCTAGTCCAGAATTTTATATTTTTTCCAATTGTTTGTGTTTACTATTATATATATATGTATTTATGTGTGCTTTTTCAATTGTCTGAGACATTTGTTGAAATATATCTTGAATGAAAAAAATTTTTTTTTCTCTATTATGTACATGACTTACCATTCAATATGTATAAATTTGTTGTTGGTTTTGCTGCTCCTGTTCCGTCGGTTCTATGTTTACGTAAAAGTTTTAAGTTACAGGCAAAATATTTTTTTTTCTCTTTTTTTTTCCTTTTGGTGGGGGGAAATGTTATGTTTTAAAAAACATAACACTACTTTATTCTTAAGTTTCAAATAATTCAACATTTTTTTATTTAAAATTATAGGTTTTCAGTTGCCTTTTATTTAAAAGCTTTCTCTTTCGAAATTTATTTTATACTCCGCGAAAATGTCTATCAAAATCGATCGCGATCTATTTATTTAAAACATTTCCGTTTTTACTTGAAAAATTTGCCTTTTTCAAAAATAAAATAAAATAAAAACAAATACAGAAATTCCGTATTAATATAATATCGTAATCAATATTCTAGGCATAAATCACTAAGAAAATAATAGTAGAGAAATTACTAAAAGTGCAAAATTAAAATTAAAATGTACAAAATCAGAAAAACCCTAAATTATCTGGTCAGCAATCAGTGTCCCGATTTTGCATTTTATATTATTTTTCCAAGCTTTATTTATATGTAACATTAATTTCATTAGATAGCTCATTTTATTTACTTTAATTTGAGCCATCGCTCATAGAAATAGCTTAAAATTTAATTGTTTTCCCTTCAAAAAATCATAAGTCCAAAAATACTTTTTTTTATTTGACTGTATTCTTAAATTCAGCGGTCAGCCATGTTTACTTAAAATGCTCGACTTTCCCGTGCTTTCAGAGGGGGAAGAAATGTTCTAGAATAATCCGGAATGGTCCCGGCGTCCGTTCGTGACGTCACAGCGTACCTTTCGTGCACGCTCATTGGCTGGCTTCGAAGAGAGCGCGAATTTCCGATAGCTTTCGGGCAGAACAGCAGGAGTCCTTGGGTAGAGAGGTGTTCACGAAAGCGGAGGCCGGGAAATTATTCCCGTGCCGAAGCTTGGTTCAACTGCTAATAAGAAAATATGAAATTTACGTACCATGTTGATTTTTCCAGAATTATAAATTGATGTAATAGGAGCAGCAAGTCTTTGAAACAAATATAAATATATATATATATTTTTTTGGACAATTTCTTCTGAAAATGCTGAATCTATTTAAGCTGAACTTTACCAAGTTTTAGGACTGTTCTAAGTGGCTGCTAGATACGTCTTTATTTTACCGAGTACTTGATCCCTTCCAACATTGCTCAAAAAAAAAATACGCGACGATGTGGCAAGAATCTGATCCTCTCAAAGTTCTACATCTGTGCTAAGTGGCTGCTAGCCACGTTTCAGCTTTACTAAGTCTGTCATTCCTTCCATCAAGGCTGTAAGATAATAAATATGCAAAATAATTTAGAACTTACCTTAAAGAGATGAATGTGCGAATATAAAAAAAATAGAATCTACAGCCACACAGATAAAGAATTGACGATTGATGTTGTGCGATTATAAAAACGCCAGGAATTCGGCATTCTCTACGAAGGGTCCTCAGTATCCATTAGTTGTATCTACAGGTTATTTCAAATCTTTGATGATCACGGACTAATAATTCTTTTTTTCAAAAAGGAACTTTATAGCTGCACGTCCTAAGATGATCCTAAAACTGTCTATAATCTGAAATTGGCTTATATTCGTAATATCGATTCAAACTTCATAATGATATCCGCGTTTTTAGGGTGCATCACATATTATTATATTAATTTACTAGTCAAGAAGATTGTATCTGTGTATTTTTTTTGGTTTTATCCGCGTGAATGTGCATAGTGTATTATCAAGTGGTACCACTGCTTAAAATTTTCTTGGATTAACACCTGATTTTATAACTCTATGAAATAAAATGATGTTGGGTAAGTCATCTCTCATGTCTTTTATTATGCATGCCTTGTATTTTCATTTAGGATATGTTTCTCTTTCAGGGTAAATCACTCCAGTATTTAAATTAAATTGTACTCCACTATATTTAACGATCATATGGTGCTATAACTTAATTTTATTCTGAATTTTATACAAGGGGATTAAAATTCTTTTCGGCCATTAGCTCTGAGTACAGTTTAAAACTTAGTAACCTTTCAGAGACCCTTTTTTTTATTTATTTCAAAACTTGTATTTTTCAAAACCTAAATTCTAAAAGTTTTTTTTTTTTATTTTATTTTCCAAATTCCTAATTTTTCCCCTGTTAGCAAAAATTCCTGCTAACACATATGCTCGACGAAATGTTAAACATTGTCATAACATTTATCACATTTTCATTATTATTACTTCCTTTCCTGAAAAATTCATCTGCATTTATAAAAAAGGGCTAAATATATATATATATATGTATATACTCTTTTTTAAAAACTACTATCATCATCATTATTTAAGTTTTTTATTTTATTTTTGTAACTAGATTTAGGCATTATAAAATGATAGAAAATCTGAATGCAGTACACAAATATTATAAATACATTCAAGATTAAGAGGACTCTCTACTTATCGTCCCCAGAAGCCAAGGCCAATGTTATTCTATGGAGAATTTTGCCCCGTTATAACTCATTAATGAAAGTATATTTTTAAATTCCGTTTTCACATTCAAAAAATTTACAACTAATTAACAATTTACCGCTTTCTAAAAATTGATTTTTTTAATTTTTAATATTTTATTTTGAGGTTCTAAAATGCAAGTTTTCACAATGTGAAATTTTGCATTTTTAAACTTAAAAATGAAATCTTAAAAATTAAGAAAATAATTTTTAGAAAGCGATAAATTGTTGAACAATTGTGAATTTTCTGAATGTGAAAACAGAATTTAAAAATATACATTCATTAATGAGTTATAACGTAGCAAAATTCCCCATAGAATAACATTGGCTGTGGCTTTCAAAGATGATAAGTAGAGAGTCACCTTAAGAAGATAAGGCTTCAGTAGTTAAAGTAATTGAAAGTTTCACTTGCCTTCTATGTTCTATGCAGTAGGCAATAGTCAGCATCTTCTGGCAACATAACACTTAATCCAATGCTGCTAGTACTGGATTTGATTTAATCTTATTATCTGTACTATAATTCTAGTTTTTGTGTGTGAAAAAAAAGTAGGAATTATTAATTATTGTTGATATTTTAAATAATGAACTCTTTTTGGGGAGTTAAATTCTATTTATTTCTATTTTCAGATGCATGTTTAGAGCATCCCTATGGTAGAAGAATCAGATACAAACTGAACAATTTTACAGAAAATTAATCAATTTTTAGATCAACATATATCATTAAGAATTAATTTAGATTACATATTGCTATTTCTTCAAGTAAACATATAAAGTATTTTAAATTATCAGATAAAGATTAATATTATATTACATGACGAAAAAAGAGTTAAATCAATCATTGAAACAGTCATCAATCCTGAAATATATATATATATAAATTAGTATTTCGACATGCAGAAAAGAATCATTAGTGTTTCTATAAACATAATTCTGTGAATACACATAATCTTAAACAAGGAATAAAATTTAGTTTAATGATTGATTTAATGTGAGTAATTTAGTGTGATATTTCGTAAAGGCAGCTTTAGATGAAGTGATGAGGGATGATAAAGTTTATCATAAAACATTTATGATATTATTGTATCTAGTGTGTTTTTATTTTTAGTGAATGATTAATTTATTATGAGTGATTTAGTTTGATCTTTTGTAAAGTCAGATTTAGATGAAGTGATGAGTAAATTTATTATAAAACATTTATGATATTACTGTAATTCTAAAGCTTATGGAAATTTGTTTCAAAATTTATCATTAATGTTTAAAAAAACAAAAAATGCATTTTTAATTTGTATTTTTCTTTGTATTTTTCATAACATATGATTTAAAAATCTAAAATATAATTATGATTTATTTGCAGAAAAGTTGTTTAGCCTACGTTAAAAACAAAGCAGCAAAGCATGGAGATATCTATCAGAAGCTTTCAAATAAACTTCAATTACCTTCACAAGTATAAAATGAAACATTTCAGTGTTATTACAACATGCCTTTCAAACTGACTTTTTCATCTATAAAATATCATATTTTCATTTTGATAATTTTTTTATTTAATTATTATACTGTGAACTTGAAGCCTGCCCAGTATTTTGTATATTAATTGTTTTTATTATTATTTCTATTTTAAATCATGTAAATAAGATGTATAAATTATATAATTCATTAAAGAAAATTTATTACTCTGTTAAGATTGTTCTTTCTTTTATCTTCTTCACATCAGTGATTATAATTCCTGTTTTATCCTCATAATTCTCCACCCACACCCCCTCTTCAATGCTCTCATATTGGGAACTTGATAATTATTGTACCGAGGCACTTTATAATTTGAAGAAAGCACACAAAAAATTTCATAACATAAGAATCACGTACAAAAATTTATATGAAAAATAGTATATATGGATCATTTTCAAATTTTGCTTACGTATTGTCCAGGAAGGTTTTGGGGGGAGAGAAACAAAAATGAAGCATAAATTAATATTAAAAGTTTAATTTAGGTTGTGCATTAAATAAGACTATATTTAATATTTCTATCAATTGAAAAAAAAAAAAAAGAAATCAATAAAATTAAATTGCTGGAGGTGCATTTTCAGTTGTGTTATACGTAATGATGTTTAAAATTTTATGATTTAGTTTTTACGATATGACAGGTAAATACATTTAGAAAGTGTAAGGAATTCTAAAAATATTCAAGAATATGAAAATGCCAATAGACAGATGAACTGAAGTCACATAAACACTTTTAAAATTTGTTGAAAAATATTATATCCTTCAAGCTATTCTTGAAAAAAAAAAAAAAAATTAGCATGTATATATATGCAGTAGAACCCTGCTAATCCAAAATTCCGGTTAATCCGAACCAATTTTATTTTCAAAAATTGCACTACTTGAACAAATTAACTGAGATGATTGAAATTATACTAAAAACAAAAAAGTACTTACTTTTTCAGCATGCATAATTTTGAACACGTTGAAGAAACTTTTGCAATAATTAAAGAATCACATTTACATTTAATAAAAACGCATTACATTAACACATAACATACACATTAATGATCTTTTGGGTGAAGAAATTTGTCAGATTTGTCTGATGACGAGATGTCATTCTCGACGACGAAGCAATGTTATACCAACGTCTCATAAACATAATGTCTGTTGATGTTACATTTTCACTCTGCTCTACATATCACAGTTATATTTGTAGTGCATTTACAGCTTCAGAATGTGAAACAAGTACATTCTCTGGCTCATTGGCTTCTTCTAGATCAGAATCATCTTTTGGCTTATTCTGAACTAAAGCAATGATTTCTTCATCTGTATATAACTGATTGGCTTCAGTGTCACTAGACAACCACTCAGTTACAGTTTGTTCAGTTGCGTCTTCACAGCCTGGGATACATTTAATAAGCGGAAAAATTTTGTTTTTGTTTGCTTCTCCCTGTTTAACATCGCTAGAATCAGCTAAACTTGGTCACAACTTCTTCCACGACTTAACTAAACAATTTTGTGTAACGTTGTCCCATGACTCTAATACCCAATAAATTACATCTTTTATTGTGACATTCTGTATAAGTTGCCTTATAGAGACAGAACTATCATCGATTTCAATCAGTTTTCGAAGAAGTATCTTCCGGTAGCTGCATTTTACATTTTGTAACACTCCTTGGTCCATAGGCTGCAATAAAGCTGTTACATTAGGAGGTAGAAACACTGCTTTTATATTTCCGCAACACACGTTGCTGCTGGATGAGATAGAGCATTATCCAAAATTAGCAAAGCACGGTTTGGGAAACTGTTCTTTTTATTAAATTTTTCTACTGCTGGAACAAACTGCTTTTCGAACCATTCTATAAAAAGCTGGACGGTAATCCACGCTTTTTTCTGATTTCTGTAAAATACAGGAAGTGAATTCGTGTTCACATTTTTTAATGCTCTAGGTTTCTTTGACTTCCCTATGAACATAAGTGGTAATTTATTATCACCTGTTGCATTAGAACATGCTAAGACTGTCACTCTTTCTTTACTCATTTTAGAGCCTGGGGCAAAAGACTCCTCTTGACAAGCAAGACTTTTTTGCGTCAGCGCTTTAAAATTTAGGCCACTTTTATCACAGTTGTACACTTGCTGTGGTAAATAATTTTCAGATGAAATCAAATCATCGAATTCTTTTATGAATTCTTCAGCAACCATGCAATCAAAGGATAATTTTTCTCCTGTTATGCACAACTAGCGAACTCCATATCTTTTTTTCTAACGATCTAACCATCCGTTAAATGCATCAAATGTAGGGTCTCTATCCATTAAAGTGTTCAGTAGTTGTGCCTTTTCTTGTACAAGTGAACCACTTATTGTCATCCCATTTTTTGCTCTTGTGAAAGAAAGAGCTTCATCAATATTTTCAAATTGTGACACTTTCAGTGTCTTACATTTTTTAAGTGTGCTTTCTGTTGTGTGCTTTCTGGAAATGAACTGTTCAATTTTGCTGCGGGTTTCTCTCTAATCACTATTTGTTGCTTTGCCAATGCCAAATTTAGCAGCTAATTTTGTGGCTGATTCTCCTTTGTCTAAACATGCTAGCACATCTAATTTATCTTTTAGTGAGCATACAATATGTTTCCGTTTATTTGACATAATTGAAATGCGTAAAATATTAGTTAAAATTAATCAATGAACTTAACGTGATCCGAACAAAACAAGTGATTTCGATTTTACAGAAGAGAATGTGTCAGTGAGATGCTTGTTCCTACAAGAATGAGCTAGCAGGACAGGAGATGATTCCATTCTTGGAAAATTAGGGGTTGACCCATACGTGAAACTGCACGTGGGGGAAGAAAGAAAAATTCTTTAGCCTCTGCCATCACGGCTCACTAGTTTCATGGAATGTCTCCTCTCAATCTCTTCTCCATATAATAGTAAGTAAGATAAGGTCATTTCATACAGGAGCACATCCATTATTCTACTGAAAAGGAGAGATATACGTACATATTCTCTTTCTATAGCTTTTGAATAAAAGAATTAAAGAGATAGTAGTACTGAGTACATATAACATAGTTTTTTTTTTTTTTTTTTTAAGCACACATCTCTCTTTTTTTTTTTTTCAATTTTTATCGAAATTTCGGATAATCTGATTTTTTTTTATCCGAACAGGCACCGGTCCCAGTTAGTTCGCATTAGCAGGGTTCTACTGTATATTACATTGTATGCATTAAAAATAATACTAAAATAAATAAAAATACATGATGGTTCTAATAACTTTTACATGTGGTGTATGTAAGTTTGGAAAATTTATATACCTTTCATATTAAAAACTAGTATATCATTCAGTAAAAGTCTTACATTTTCTTTTATAAAACATGTAAATCCATATATTAAATTTCTTTAAGTTAGAATATGTTAAAATTTTAAATCCAAATACAGCAAGTTACAGAGAAATGCAGAAAATTTCACAAAGATATAAAACCCCAAGGTTAAATAGTATAAAAAAATTGAAGCCTTACATTATTCACAGTTTTATCAGGGGTGGGGGGAGGCATAAAGGAAATATTGCAAGCTAAAATAAGTGAATTTTGTTAATTTGTAAGCATTGAGTCTAAATTTATATATAATTTGTTCAATGACTTATTAAATACTTACTGACTTTTTTTTTTTTTTTTTAAGAGCTAAATATGCATTTTTATTTCCAAAAAGTACTTTTATTCAATATTACTGTTATTATTATTTTTAAACATAAATATTTTATTAGGACATATGATATATATTTTTATGATATTTTCCAAAAATTGCATGCATATAGTTGACTTCTTATTTCGAACTTAAGAGCTATACATTACTGTTATTAAAATCTGTATGTGTCTGTCTGTCATGCTAATGATATGGCATGTAAAACTCTGCCCCTTTAGTTGCACTTATGGTAGACAAGTACTGTTGGATAGAGAATTTATTGAAGATAAATGTTCTCTAATTAGCTAAATGATGGGACCGTAATTAGCAGAGAAGGAAATATTAATTAAAATGTTGACCTATATTGATTAAAAAGCAATCCAATCGAATTTTTCTCCCTCCGAAACTCACTAGCTTTTCATGCAAAGAAGGCAAGAAAGAAAGTTTCATTCATTTTTGAAAACAGATTTCTGTAACAGATATAAATACGGAAAGTACATCTGCACCATTAAAAATCATGTTTCTTGCCAATTCCAACAATATATTTTTTTAATACAAATTTTTTATATTTTTAAGAATATTTTAACCAGACGTCCAAATTTTCTTTTTTTTTTTTTTTTTTTTTACTTACCTATTTTTTAATCACCCTGTACAAAAAACTCTTTGATTTCTTAACAAGAGTACCTTTTCAAAGTCTATTTTAACCTTTTCCGTAGAAAGATTTACAAAATAATACAGATTATTGCAGATTACACTGCAGATGCTACTACAGATTACTACATATTAAAGATACTGCATTATATTTTTAAAACTTCCAAAACAATGAATTTTGTACTAAGCATTTTGGCGCTCAAAAAGATTTTTGAGATAAATGACTCTGTGAGAGGAACAAAGATTGAAATCCGATTGCAAAAATTTTGCAAAATGCAAATTTTCAATTATTTTATAAAAAGTCTAATCTTCAAATTCCAATATGTGTGTGTGTGAGACAAAATTTTGTGGCAAATGTATCTCATTAACTACTGCACAGAATTTCATACAAATTGGTATGTAGTTGCACCTTGACATAAATTAGTGCCTATCAACTTTTGGTAAAAATTGTTTTACAGGTTGCATTGCCATTCCGCTTTTTTAAAATTTTTAACATGGTGATATAGGACAAAATTTTGTATAATTATGCATAAAGAGAATTATTTTTTAGTAATCATTATGAAATGTACAAGAATTATTTATAATAGAGATAGTCAACTGGGAAAAAAATTTTGTATGTGTAGGAGCTTCACCATCCCCCTGGGGGAAAGTCGTTGAACTATAAATCTGTGATAATTTGAAACAAAGTTATCGAAGTTTTTTTACTTTAAACGAAAGAAAACTTAGAAAAAAATTATTATTATTATTATTATTATTATTACGAAATTTAACCAAACTTGGCATTTAGTTGGCCCCTGACATAAACTGGTGCTGATTAGATTTGGGGATCAATCGCTCAACAGGTGGTGCTGTGATCGTATGTTTTCTACATTTTTAGCATGGCAGTATTTAGGACAAAATTTCGTATAAATGTACATAATGAGAGTTATTTTTAACCTGTGCTTGTAAAATTAATATAAATTATTGATAATAGTAGTAGTTAACTAGGAAAAAAATTTTGTGCATGTGGGGCATCGCTTCCCCCCCTGGGAGGAAGTACCCCCAGGGGAGGGGGGGTAAATTTTCAAGATCAGTATCTTTCGAAAGGTCTCGTCAATACCTTTAAAACGAATGGTTGAACTATAAATAGGTGATAATTTAAAACAAAGTTAATGATTTTTTTTTTACTTTTAACAACAACAACAACAAAAAAAAAAAATCGTAATTTTTTTTTTAAATATTGTTACTGGGTGAATTTGTATAGGAAAATATAGAAGAAAGTCTTGTGGTGGCCACAACATACTAGTTAGTTTTCTTTTTTTTATGAATTATTCAAAATTATGCATCTGTACATCTTTCATCTAAGATCAAACGGCTTATTGATTATCTTCATTGCATAACAGCTGTGAATAAAAGGATTATATTGCTATTGAAGCAATATAGAGGTATCAGCTATTTTACCATGTATTTATTAACTTCTATTCTTGTTTGTTTATATGTTTGTTTGTTTGTCCATTACAAATCTTTCAATCAAATTTTAACTAACTTCCCTACTAGCTAGACATTTGAAACTTTCACAGTAGTTCAGAACCCTGTGACAACACAATACTTCGAAGCCAAATTTTCAAATTTTTTATTAGTTTTTTTTATAATTAATTAAAATATGAAAATAATAACATCCTAATAGCATTAATATAGCCATTAAAATATTAGCTATAATTTAATTGTTGTCAAAAAAAAAAAAAAATATATATATATATATATATATATATATATATACATGAGTTCCTTTTCTTTCGACATAAAAATAGATACATTTAATTAAACGTGAATATTAAAAAACTATAAAAAGTTAAATTATGTATTTCACAAAAATTGACATCATTGTCACTTTAAAAATTTTATGCACATTGATAAGAGCTCTATGATTCAACAGAAAGTTTAAAACATGGTACATAAAAAGTTTTTTTTTTTTTTTTTATCTTTTAATTATTTATATTTTACAATTAAGAAAGTAGAAAAAATTTCTTGAATTAAGTAGACAATTTATTTATATTTTTATTTATATAAGGATACTAAACTAAACTTTTAAGATCAAGCAAATTATTCATGTATAGGAACAACATTGAAGAGAATTCAAATACAATACATCTATGGCAGAATTTTTGGTAAGTACACTTTAACATTTTTAGACTGCATTAAACAAAATGAAGTGAACATATAATTTTTATATACATAAGCATATTTATTGTAGAATATAATATGAAAATAAATTACCATTCATTTACAGAGCCACACAAAAGAATTCGGATATGTTAGGAAAATACACTGAAATTGTTGAAATTGCATTTCAAGTTGTGCTATATTTTTGTCATATTGTGCTAAATTCAAGTATACTATGTGATGTGTATATAATTTATAAACGAATATACATGGCTACCCAAAATTAAGGAAAGCATTCTTTTCTATTGAATGTAATAGACAGAAGTGCTTTAGTATATTTTACCATATCCAGAAATACTGCTCAGTAATGAAAGTATATTTCTCATACACATACAGTAGACAAGGTTTTTTAAGTTCAATTTTCAGTGCTAGTTTATTTATTTTTATTTTATTTTTTATAATTACATGTTTTTGGTCCCATGTGAAGTGAATATGAGTAATGAAAGTCATGTTTTTAACAGTTGATCTCTATGTTTGTATGTTATCAGTATAACTTTAAAACAAATAATTGCAGGAAATTCAAATTAGTATTTTGAAGTTCATGTGAGGTTGCCACTTGAACAGTTTGATCAAAATTGGTAAGTTTGAAAAAATATTGTAGGTGAAAGTTATTTGAACTAATAACTGCAGATCAGGTGCATCAATGTCTTATTTCCAATATTCATTACTGAGCATATCATTTTTACTTATTCTATATCATTTAGAATCATTTATATATAATTATAAACTCTTTACATGGCGATATATGTTTGTGAGGGGGGCTACCACTCTCCTCAACCTCTCCCTCACCGTTGTATCTATCTGTCTATAACTATCTGTATGTATGTGTAGTGTATATATATCTCCCAAACTGAGTATTCCAAACCTTAAATATATATATTTAGTAATACTATACTCAATATTATAAAATATTGAAAATATTTTGGGTAACTCTATAAACAATTAAATAGATCTATGTACACAATTTTCTACAGAAAACAAGCTTGTATTAAGTTTATTACGTTGAATTTAGTGTAATTATGTTAAAATTCACTTAAAAGAAAGTCTGTTCATAGACCGTAATGGTACAAAATTCTTTTGCGTGTCTTTATACAGGAGCCACAATAATTGCAAACATCAAAAGACCTGTTCAGTGAATTTCTTGTAACCCATAAACACTTGTACTAAATTTTATGCTGAAAGAATAGTTGCATAATGGATTGGAAATATTTTGTGTAGCCCTGTAAACCAATTACTAATTCTATGCCTTCCATTATCTACAGAAACAATGCTTTTAAACACTTTAATAGTGTATGTTAATTTCATTATATTGAATGGGGCAAACCATGTTTAAATGCACTTAAATGAAAATCTGTTCATAGGCTATAATGGTGTGAAATTATTTTCTGTATCTCCATGAATAAGACACAAACATTATAAATACCAATAAGAACTGTACAACTAATTTTATGTAGCTCATAAGTACTTGTATCAAATTTGACACTATTTAGATGATTACGTAACATTATCAGAACTCTTTTTTATGTACACTTGTAAAAAAGTTATTAACTGTATGAACAATGCTTTCTGCAAAAAACATGCTTTTAAGCCTCTTAACAATGTACATCAATTTCATTATGTTGGATGCAGTGTGACTACGATAAATGTGTTTAAGAGCCATTTTTTTTAAAGCTGGACAAAGTCTATGGAGGTGTGATAGTTGACATTTTCAATTTTCCCGAAACTTTCAGGATATGTCAGTAGTACTGTGATAAGAAAAAGTGAAATTTATTTTTTTCTGAATTTCATTTGTTTGACCTAGGGAGGGGGTCAAAGTCTGAGGCCGTAAATAAAGGTTGCCATTTTAATATCATTTTACTCCTAAAGCCATGAGTGACCCATGTCAATTTTTTTTAAATACGGATACTACTTGATACAAGTACATTTTAGCATAAACAGTTTGGTGGGTCATTCATGGCTATAAAGGCCAGGGTCATTCAAAAGTGCAGTTTTCGTTGATTTTTTCCATGTTTTCAGTCTGAATATCTGCTAAGGCCATGAGTGCCCCATAGAAATAATTATGGGGTTAATTACACACCTTAGTACAGAACTTAAAAATATTTAAAATTGCATAGGTCACTCTTGGCTTTAGTAGATAAACGGCCTCAAAGTTGAAAATTTTCAAAAAAAAGGTCAAATTTGATGGTAAATTACTCTATAAGCCATGAGTCAATAACTATGAGAGAGAGTTTTAATTATACCCTAGATGGTCTGGTTTCAGACCCAGGTTACAAACCTATGGGGCTTGCAAGATTTATTTAGATATAGTTTATTTTATATCGCCAATGTGCACCTGTTCTATGTAGTACAAAACGCTTGAGACCCAATTTTGTAATACATTAATGCTTGTTTAAAACTTCCCATTTTACATTAAAGAGGTCAGCATCAAAATAAATATAAAATAAATATAAAATTAAAAAATCTGGAGTGACTCCACTCGACTTTCCGAACATTGAGTAATTAACAGTTTTGTAGATAACGCTTATACATGCTAGATTCACCAAAATGCTTATAATTAATGCAACAGTGATTTATAATATTCATATAAATTTTCAGCTCAATTGAATAAGGCGTTTAGATGCTATCGCACTTTTAAAAATTTGGTCTCATAGACCCTAATGATAAAGAATTTTTCTTTGTGTCCCTGTAAAAACACTATAAGTGTTAGATACACTTACAGACTGAATTTTTTACAGACTGAGTATCTGTGACCTATAATATGTGTATAAATGTTTTGCTGAATTAAATAAAGCGTTTAGATGCTATCGCACTTTTAAGATTTTGGTCCCATAGGCCATAATGATAAACAAGTTTTCTTTGTGTCCCTGTAAAAAAACTATAAGTGCTAGATTCATCAAAATCGATAGGGTTTGCGCTACGGTAACTTGCAACATACGTACCAACTTACAGCTCATTCGAGCAAAGCGTTTAGACGCTAGCGTGTTCACTCACACACACACACACACACACATACATATATCATCGCAAAAAGAGTGAAGATGGACTCAGGGAACCTCAAAAAGTATAGAAACATCAAAATTTCAAATTCGGATTTTTGACATGATTACAATACTTTCCTCACTATAGTGTTCGGAAAGTAATAACCTAAGATACATCTGAAATGTGCATATTGTTATATTATGTAAAACATATATAGGGTGATGAAAACAAGACTGTGTGCAAAATAATAATAATAATAATAATAAAAATAAAAATTGCGCATGAGACTAATTGAAACAGGTGTTTCAAGTAGCTTCCCCTATATTTGTTTCAGCTGGCCCCTGCCCACAATTTTCACTTCACGAGATGTTAAGCTACCAGTACTTATGCTCGTGGGCGTTTCAAATCATATGATTAGCAAGCTGCACCTATACACTATAAACGTTGAATCAATCAGAAACATTCACCAATTTTTGTTACATAAAATGCAACATCACTTAAAAATTTGAATTTTTACTCCCAGTAAAAAACAGTATTCAAAAACAGTTTTATCCTCATAAAATCGACAGATGTTTACATACACATCTTTTTTTACATTGTAAAGTAGGTTTTGTGTGTCTGTACTTCCCTTTATTGGCAATGAATAAGAACTTAAAAATTGCATTTTTTATTTCCATGTTTCAGCATACCCCGTACTTCAACTTGCCCCTGTCTCCCTTATGTAATTTTTACTTTCCGAACACTATAGTGAGAAAAGTATTGCAGTCATGTCAAAAATATGAATTTGAGATTTTGATATTTCTATACGTTTCGAGGTCCCCTGAGTCCGTTTTCACTATTTTTGCGATGATGTATGTATGTATATGTGTATGTGTGTGAGTGTACATGCTAGTGTCTAAACACTTTGCTCGAATGAGCTGCAAGTTGGTACGCATGCTGGAAGTCACCGTAGCACGAACTCTATTAATTTTCATGAATCTAGCCCTTATAGTTTTTCACAGGGACGCACAGAAAAATTCTTTATCATTATGGCCTATGGGACCAAAATTTTAAAAGTGCGATAGTATCTAAACGCCTCATTCAATTGAGTAAAAAATTTATACACATATTAGTCACAGATACTCAATCTGTATAGATTTTGGAGAATCTAGAAGTTATGGTTTTTTTACAGGGACACAAAGAAAAATTATTTATCATTATGGCCTATGAAGCCAAATTTTTAAAAGTGTGATAGAGTCTAAACGCCTTATTAATCTGAACACATGTTATGTGTCACAGTTGCACCAACTGTATAGATTTTGGTGAATTTAGTACTTACAGTTTTTTTACAGGGACACAAAGAAAAATTCTTTATCATTATGACCTATGGGACCAAATTTTTAAAAGTGCGATAGCATCTAAACGCCTTATTCAATTGAACTGAAAATGTATATGAATATTATAAATCACTGTTGCACTAACTATAAGCATTTTGGTGAATCTAGCATTTATAGGCTTTATCTACAAAACTGTTAATTACTCAATGTTCGGAAAGTCAAGTGGAGTCACTCCAGATTTTTAAATTTTATATTTATTTTGATGCTGACCTCTGTAATGTAAAATGGGAAGTTTTAAACAAGCATTAATGTATTACAAAGTTGGGTCTCAAGCGTTTTGTGCTACATAGAACAAGTACACATTGGCGATATAAAATAAACTATATCTAAATAAATCGTGCAAGCCCCATAGGTTTGTAACCTGGGTCTAAAACTAGACCATCTAGGGTATAATTAAAACTCTCTCTCATAGTTATTGACTCATGGCTTATAGAGTAATTTACCATCAAATTTGACCTTTTTTTGAAAATTTTCAACTTTGAGGCCGTTTATCTACTAAAGCCAAGAATGACCCATGCAATTTTAAATATTTTTAAGTTCTGTACTAAGGTGTGTAATTAACCCCATAATTATTTCTATGGGGCACTCATGGCCTTAGCAGATATTCAGACTGAAAACATGAAAAAAATCAACGAAAACTGCACTTTTGAATGACCCTGGCCTTTAAAGCCATGAATGACCCACCAAACTGTTTATGCTAAAATGTACTTAGTATCAAGTAGTATCCGTATTTAAAAAAATTGACATGGGTCACTCATGTCTTTAGGAGTAAAATGATATTAAAATGGCACCCTTTATTTATGGCCTCAGACTTCGACCCCCTCTCTAGGTCGAACAAATCAAATTCAGAAAAAATTAAATTTCACTTTTTCTTATCACAGTACTACTAACACATCCTGAAAGTTTCGGAAAAATTGAAGATGTCAACTATCAAAAGTGTCCAACTTTAAAAAAAATGACTCTTAAATAAAATTCTATTAATAGGCCGTAATGATAAAATAAAAAGTATTTGTGTCCCTGTGCAACAACCATAAACAATATGCACAAGAAATATACAGCTAATTTTGTCATGGCTCATGTACATGTGTACCAGTTTTTAAGTCAACTGGGTAGTTTTTGTGTCTTCTATCATAATACATACAAATTTTCTCTGTAGGCTGTAATGATAAGAAAATTTTGGTGTGTCCCTTATAATAAAATTTTATTGAAATATTAATAAAATGGATAAAAATAGAAAAAATATAATAAATAAATTGAAATATTGATGGATTGTATAGTTAATTTTAATTCCTTTGAAGAGATAGTTAAGATTGATCGTACATTGCATTAAAACATGTTTTATTCTACACATGAGTGAGCTGAAACGTGAATGAAATACTGATACCAAGATTAAAGAAAAATAAGAGAAACAAGATGATAAAATTTGACTTACCAAATCCTTATTTTATTTAGCAGTAAAAACATTTTTGAATAAGAGGGGTAGCTACCATAAAAGAACAATTCGTCATAGATACAAGACACATTTTAAATTAATACCCGAATAAACTACTACGTCAGAAACGCCAAAGAAAAATATTGTAAATGCATACAGCTGTTTCGGTAGCCTAAAGCGTACCGTCTTCAGTGCAAAAAGGATTCTGAATCAGGAGAAGTGCTCGTATATATAGGTGAGGGGCCGGATTTAGTTCAACCAATAGGATTACGGGAAAGGTGGGGAGAGTAGCCAATAGGAATTTAGGAAAGTTAGCTGTGTAAACAGTAGAAAAATTAAGAAAATGTGGACTGAATATAACTTTTCCAACAGTCAGACAAATATGGAACAGCGAAATCACAATTTACAAGGTTTTTAAAATTTTTATAAATATGAAAAGCTTCAAAGAAATCGAGTTCATGAATGGATTTAGGTCTGCAAATTATTTTAGCTGAATTAAATTTAAAATTATGATTTTCCTCCCAGCAATGTTTAGAAATAGCCGATTTATTGGTTTCTTGTTTGCGGACGTAATTCATATGTTCTTTTAGACGAAATTTAAGACAGCGTTCAGTTTGGCCTTGGGGCATTTCGCATTTATACTATTTCCTGTCAGTGTGGTTTATCATATATTGGCTAAGCTAAACGCTGTCTTAAATTTCGTCTAAAAGAACATATGAATTACGTCCGCAAACAAGAAACCAATAAATCGGCTATTTCTAAACATTGATGGGAGGAAAATCATAATTTTAAATTTAATTCTGCTAAAATACACTCATGTCCATAAATTAAGGATAATGAGGCAAATAAAGGTTCAGAAGCAAAACAAACATGACTTATTCATAAAGTACATTTATTAAACAAAAGATCAAGAACAAAAAAAAGGTGGTTTATGTAGGATACTATTTATAAAATCTACGATTTTTTCTCCCTGAAGCAATTACAAAAAATATCTCCCTTACAAAAACTTAACATTACATGGCTCGTATGATTGTTAATACATTGTATGTCTCTCAGATGATGAAATACAGTCCTTACAACGCCTAGGAATGCTGAGTATTAAATTATTGATCTGATCTTGGGCAGGGTGTGAAAAAATCATGATTTTTTTAAAAAAATCAGATTTTTTTTATTAAAATCGGATTTTTTTTTATTTAAATCAGATTTTTTTTTGTTTTACTTACATTATTCGACTAAAAATGAATGTTAAGAAATTAAGCATGAAAACATTTTTTAAATTTAAATGTGAATACATATAAGAAGCAATAAATATAAATAAACTAAATTAAAAAAATATATATGAGGATATTGAAAAATAAAAATAAAAGTAAATAATAATTTAAAAAAAAAAAAAAAATTGTAATATTAGCCAACATAGGTGCATTCTACCCCGCCCCCCTTTCAAAAAGAAAAATAAATAAATAAAAATATAATATAGTATAATATAATTATAAGATAAAACAATTTTTATAAATCATGTTTTTTAATTTTCTGTTGAATCATATAAACGCTACTGAAGGCAGCCGGAACCCCAGCAATTGGATAAAAGTATTAAAAAAATTCTTTGCTATCGTCTTTTGATCTATTATAAAAGTTTCAAATGGCTATCTAGCCGGGAAGTTAGTTAAAAGTTGATTACAAGCTTTGTACTGGAAACGCTGCCGAAGGCAGCAGGGTCCCGAAGCAATTGGATAAAAATATTTTTAAAAAGCATTTTCACCGTATTCTGAACTGTTCCGAAAGTTTCAAATGTCTAGCTACTCGGGAAGTTAGTTAAATGAATTTTCTGTTGAATCATACGAACGCTGCCGAAGGCAGTAGCGATCTGAAACAGTTGACTAAAAGTATTAAAAAAAATATATTGCCACCGTGTTCTGAGCTATCCTGAAAGTTTCAAATATCTAGCTAGTCGGGAAGTTAGTGAAAAATCGATTGCAAGCTTTGTACTGGTAACGCTGCCGAAGGCAGCAGGAACCCGAAACAGTTGGCTAAAGGTATTAAAAAAAAAGCATTTTCACCGTGTTCTGAACTATTCTGAAAATTTTAAATGTCTAGCTAGTCGGGAAGTTAGTTAAATAAATGTTCTGTCGAATTATATAAGCGCTGCTGAAGGCAGCGGGACCTGAAATAGTCGACTAAAATTATTAGAAAAATGTATTGTCATCGTGTTGTGAGCTGTCCTAAAAGTTTCAAATGTCTAGTTAGTCGGAAAGTTAGTGAAAGATCGATTGCAAACTTTATACTGATAACGCTGCCGAAGGCAGCAGGAACTCGAAACAGTTGGCTATAGGTATTTAAAAAATGCATTTTCACCGTGTTCTGAACTATTCTGAAAATTTTAAATGTCTAGCTAGTCGGGAAGTTAGTTAAATAAATGTTCTGTCGAATTACATAAGCGCTGCCGAAGGCAGCGGGACCTGAAATAGTAGACTAAAATTATTAGAAAAATGTATTGTCACCGTGTTGTGAGCTGTCCTAAAAGTTTCAAATGTCTAGCTAGTCGGAAAGTTAGTGAAAAATCGATTGCAAGCTTTGTACTGAAAACGCTGCCGAAGGCAGCAGGAACCCGAAACAGTTGGCTAAAGGTTTTAAGAAAATGCATTTTCACCGTGTTCTGAACTATTCTGAA
Source organism: Salticus scenicus (assembly GCA_963930645.1). Classification (NCBI taxonomy): domain Eukaryota; kingdom Metazoa; phylum Arthropoda; class Arachnida; order Araneae; family Salticidae; genus Salticus; species Salticus scenicus. Next base: position 336,894,795 of record OZ005652.1, on the reverse strand, counting down.
AGTTTCAAATGTCTAGCTAGTCGGGAAGTTGGTAAAATAAATTTTCTGTCGAATCATATAAGCGCTGCCCAAGGCAGCGGGACTTGAAATAGTTGACTAAAATTATTAGAAAAATGTGTTGTCACCGTGTTGTGAGCTGTCCTGAAAATTTCAAATGTCTAGCTAGTCGGAAAGTTAGTGAAAAATCGATTGCAAGCTTTGTACTGGTAACGCTGCCGAAGGCAGCGGGAACCCGAAACAGTTGGCAAAAGGTTTTAAGAAAATGCATTTTCACCCTGTTCTGAACTATTCTGAAAGTTTCAAATGTCTAGCTAGTCGGGAAGTTAGTTAAATAAATTTTCTGTCCAATCATATAAGCGCTGCCGAAGGCAGCGGGACTTGAAATAGTTGACTAAAATTATTAGAAAAATGTATTGTCACCGTGTTGTGAGCTGTCCTGAAAATTTCAAGTATCTAGCTAGTCGGGAAGTTAGTTAAAAATCGATTGCAAGATTTGTCCGTGACAAACACACAAACCCGCAAACACACAAGAATCGAAGTTAATAAAAACATGGTAAAAAATAAATAAATAAATGATTAAGTGTAAATAGCTTAAAAGCATATGAGATAATTATTACTTTTTTTATGTTTTTATTATTATTGTCATTAAAATGTACATATTAAAACATCTTGAATATCACATTAACAAATTTTTTGAAGAGAAACTTTTTGAAGAATAATTATTCAATTAAAGGAAATTCAATGTGTATATAATATATATAATACATACATTAGTTTGTGCAATTTATTACCAATAAAATACATATAAATTCTAAGATTTTTTCAAAAGATTAAAGTTTTAAAAAATTAAGAAAACTGAAACAACTAGCCAGGCCATTACCATTTCATTTCTAATTTTATAAAAGCCTAAGTAAAAAAGGAAAAATTGCTTAAGAATGCCTTGGCCAGTTTAAAAACATAGTAATCAGAATTAGAAATAAGAAAAGTTAAACATGAAGGACAGAGTGACAGACAAATCAAATGCTTCAGTTCAGATGATATAATATTTATTATCCTTAAAAAAAAAAAAAAAAAAAAAAACACTCGGAGAATTTAAGGCTTTGTATAAAAAAAATTTGGCTGCAAATGAACGTAGTTAGCTTCAAAATAAGAATAGAAGATAAAAATAGAGTTGTAGAAAATTAAAAGAATCATTTTTAAAATTAATAAACACAGATATTTTATTTTATTTTATTTTATTTTATTTTTTTTGGGGGGGGGGGAGGGGGTATTTGATGCAAATAACAAGTAAGTTCAAGTTTTCTTATGTTCTAAGACTATATAAAACTACATATTGACCCAAAATTATAAAATTCTATTTTTGATTTAAATCAATGATATTTTTAAAAAAATCAAAGTGATTTTAATCACGATTTTAATCATGATTTTAATCAAGCTGATTTAAATCGGCGTACCCTGATCTTGGGGAAGATTACTCTACTCAGTAAGCAATGCTTTCCGAAGTTCCGGTACACCTGTAGGAGGTGGTTGACGGACTACAACTCGTTGGAAAAGCATGTCCTACACATGCTCTATCGGATTCTAGTCAAGTGAGAATGCTGGCCATTCCATGCGGGTAATAGCTTCAGATTGTAGGCATCCGTGTACAACGTTTCCACGGTGAGGACGCGCATTTTCATCCATAAACACAAATTCTGGGCTCATGATACCCCTAAACAAACGTACATGTTGTTCAAGAATGATGTCCCGATAAATTTGACCTATCATTTTTCCGATTTGAACATGCAGATTTGTTCTGGTGCCCAATATGTCCCCCCCCCCCATCCCCAAACGAGCACTCCTGCCCTACTGTAACGGTGTCGTTCAATGATCTTGTTTTGGTGGTAACGGGTACCTGACGTTCTACATAAGAAAATCTGGTGTGAATCACACTGCAAGCTAAACCTGGACTCCTCGGAAAACATCACACAAGCTCACTGTGTCACTGTCCACATTGCATGTTCTCTACTCCAATTTAACCGCTTGCACAGTGCATTGCCGGGAGTGAAACACATCTAACAGGCCTGCGAGCATATAGACCATTATCTCCCAAACGTCTATACACGGTTTGTCTTGAAACTGTGGCACTCGTGGCTGCAGACAGCTGACGAGACAGGTCTGATGCTGTGCTTTATCTGCTTATTTTGGAAGTTACTGCCAAATACCGGTGGCCATTCGGCATTGTAACTCGGGGCCGACTAGTACTGTAACGTCGACTGGCATTTCCATCATTTTGGAATCGTTGCCAAAGCCTAGAGATGACATTTTGGGCGATTCTAAGTTCCCCCGATACTTCTTTCTGGGTACGCCCACATTCTAGTCGGCCGATAATTCTACGGCGTAAACATCTGCATGCGTCCTCTGTGTCATAACCATTCGGTTGTGGCACTGAGTGGCACACAGAACGCTTGCGAACAATTTTCCTTCTTTGCTCCCATTCCTTATCTACCCCCTTCTTACACTTTCGTCATTGTAACATCATATCGGCGTCATCTGAGGGCTTCCTATAATTTGCATATTATTCTTAAAGATGTGTGTGGTATTTCTAAAGGTGAAATTTTTGCATTAAAGTTCGATTTCAGTGTGAATCTGAATTATCCTTAATTTATGGACATGAGTGTAATTTGCAGACCTAAATCCATTCATGAACTCGATTTCTTTGAAGCTTTTCATATTTATAGAAATTTTAAAAACCTTGTAAATTGTGATTTTGCTGTTCCCTATTTGTCTGACTGTTGGAAATTTTATATTCAGTCCACATTTTCTTAATTTTTCTACTGTTTACACAGCTAAATTCCTATTGGCCACTCTCCCCACCTTTCCCGTAATCCTATTGGTTGAACTAAATCCGGCCCCTCACCTATATATACGAGCACTTCTCCTGATTCAGAATCCTTTTTGCACTGAAAACGGTACGCTTTAGGCTACCGAAACAACTGTATGCATTTGCAATATTTTTCTTTGGCGTTTCTGACGTAGTAGTTTATACGGGTATTAATATTCCAACGCCAAGTCTCCTGTTATCTATATATTAATAGGCAAGCATAAAATTTGTAGTCCCTTTTTAACATATTAATTATGGGAGTAGAGGGTTGAAAATGGTATCATTTGAAAGGTATGGTTAGCCGGAAGGAGCGAATACAAATATTATTTTCTTACGATGTCAAGAATGCATATTTTTTATGCATTTTCCCCCATTTTTCCCTTTTATACACGTATTCCTTTACATTAAAAAATACCTAAAAGTAGAAAGTTGTTAAATCTGGCAATTTCATAAAGCTCAAATAAAACCATAGACACAGTAATTTGTATAATGTAGCATCACTATACGCAAGCGAAGTGATGACGTCACTGTCTGTCCATGGAACCATGAAAAAGATTTTCTATGTTAATCGTCCATTGGATTTTTTGTAAAAAGTTATTAAAAAATAACGGAAATTATCTGCCGATTTTAATTCCGATATTTGGGTATAGTTATATATAAGTTACTGTCTACATGTGTTTGATTGAGTTATTTTTTCTGTAAAATTGATAAAATTTTAATTTAAAATCACAAAACTCCAGAAAAAAATGGCAAACTTCCAGTTTCGAATGTAAACATAAACATTTCTTTTCAAAGGGTGATATTTAAACAATAAATATTCAACTAATATACTAAATAAAAGGAAAATGGATTTGTTACTAATTGCTGCATGTATAAGTCGACGATACGGAAAAAATCCGATTTTCGTTTTTTGCTGAATTTACATGTTATGAGCTTTCTTTACGTTTCAATTAACTGAAATTGGCTACTTATTTTTTAAAAAAGTGTCTTTATTGCTAGCTTTTGTGGGTAGAAGAAGCAAGTGGAAGATACATAAAGACTTTTGATTTCCGGTTTTCGATGAATTTACACGTTTTGAGATTTCCTTGCATTTTAATTAAGTGAAATTGTCTACTTATTTTTATTTTTTAAAAAGTGGATTTATTATTCTTTCCTCTGCATATATAAGTAGAAAATATAAGATACAGAAAAGTTTTAGATTTTCGGTTTTCGATAAAGTTACACGTTTTGAAATTTCCCAAACTGAATTCGACCATTTTTGAAAAATATCTTTTTTTTTTTTTTTTTTTTCGTTCAAACACTGTACTTTATGAATTAATCGAATTAATTTAACAGAATTTGATACTTGGTTGGGCCTTGGTTTGACATGGTACCTATTAGCTTCTGGGCTGTATCACACAACAAGGGGCGTTTTCACATTGCGATTTTCTCTCATTTCAGGAAAGGCTAAACATCTACAGAGAGAAATAGTTATATTAAGTAAAGCTCTGCTGATTCAGTTAGAGTGAATATCGGCAAACAATTGCCGCAGCTGTGTTGCCATTGCATTCCGTTTAGGACAAGGCAATAACTTTGCTTTGTCTCGCTTTGCAAAAAAAAAAAAAAAAAAAAAAAAAAAAAATGGTCGAGTTTCGACCACTGGGCGATACTAGTTATTATTATTACACATTTTAAATGATGTAAATGGTTATTCCACATACTATTTCATTAAACTATGATTCATTTTTGTAATTCAGTATATTTATCTTCAAAAATTCCCAGTTTCTAAAAGTCCATAAGCATTTAGAATCACAAATATAGCACCATCACGTGGATTTACTTTTCTAATGCTTGTGAAGCACGCAAAACCTTATATTATCGCCAGAGAGCACCATCCATATTCGCTTGAGTGGCGTGTCGAAGAATATCTCTTGATTTTACCATGTTTTTATTAACTTCGATTCTTGTGGGTTTGTGTGTTTGACAGGGACAAATCTTGCAATCGATTTTTAACTAACTTCCCGACTAGCTAGATATTTGAAATTTTCAGGACAGCTCACAACACGGTGACAATACATTTTTCTAATAATTTTAGTCAACTATTTCAAGTCCCGCTGCCTTCGGCAGCGCTTATATGATTCGACAGAAAATTTATTTAACTAACTTCCCGACTAGCTAGACATTTGAAACTTTCAGAATAGTTCAGAACAGGGTGAAAATGCATTTTCTTAAAACCTTTTGCCAACTGTTTCGGGTTCCCGCTGCCTTCGGCAGCGTTATCAGTACAAAGCTTGCAATCGATTTTTCACTAACTTTCCGACTAGCTAGACATTTGAAATTTTCAGGACAGCTCACAACACGGTGACAACACATTTTTCTAATAATTTTAGTCAACTATTTCAAGTCCCGCTGCCTTCGGCAGCGCTTATATGATTCGACAGAAAATTTATTTAACCAACTTCCCGACTAGCTAGACATTTGAAACTTTCAGAATAGTTCAGAACACGGTGAAAATGCATTTTCTTAAAACCTTTAGCCAACTGTTTCGGGTTCCTGCTGCCTTCGGCAGCGTTTTCAGTACAAAGCTTGCAATCGATTTTTCACTAACTTTCCGACTAGCTAGACATTTGAAACTTTTAGGACAGCTCACAACACGGTGACAATACATTTTTCTAATAATTTTAGTCTACTATTTCAGGTCCCGCTGCCTTCGGCAGCGCTTATGTAATTCGACAGAACATTTATTTAACTAACTTCCCGACTAGCTAGACATTTAAAATTTTCAGAATAGTTCAGAACACGGTGAAAATGCATTTTTTAAATACCTATAGCCAACTGTTTCGAGTTCCTGCTGCCTTCGGCAGCGTTATCAGTATAAAGTTTGCAATCGATCTTTCACTAACTTTCCGACTAGCTAGACATTTGAAACTTTTAGGACAGCTCACAACACGATGACAATACATTTTTCTAATAATTTTAGTCAACTATTTCAGGTCCCGCTGCCTTCAGCAGCGCTTATATAATTCGACAGAACATTTATTTAACTAACTTCCCGACTAGCTAGACATTTAAAATTTTCAGAATAGTTCAGAACACGGTGAAAATGCTTTTTTTTTAATACCTTTAGCCAACTGTTTCGGGTTCCTGCTGCCTTCGGCAGCGTTACCAGTACAAAGCTTGCAATCGATTTTTCACTAACTTCCCGACTAGCTAGATATTTGAAACTTTCAGGATAGCTCAGAACACGGTGGCAATATATTTTTTTTAATACTTTTAGTCAACTGTTTCAGATCGCTACTGCCTTCGGCAGCGTTCGTATGATTCAACAGAAAATTCATTTAACTAACTTCCCGAGTAGCTAGACATTTGAAACTTTCGGAACAGTTCAGAATACGGTGAAAATGCTTTTTAAAAATATTTTTATCCAATTGCTTCGGGACCCTGCTGCCTTCGGCAGCGTTTCCAGTACAAAGCTTGCAATCAACTTTTAACTAACTTCCCGGCTAGATAGCCATTTGAAACTTTTATAATAGATCAAAAGACGATAGCAAGGAATTTTTTTAATACTTTTATCCAATTGCTGGGGTTCCGACTGCCTTCAGTAGCGTTTATATGATTCAACAGAAAATTAAAAAAACATGGTTTATAAAATTTTTTTTATCTTATAATTATTTAGATATCATTTATTCTCACTGACCAGGTACTTATGAGTAGACCGACCCTTCTCAGGCTGGTATTATGCACAATTTTTTTGCACTATGGCAGGTAGATGCATGCTATAAAGAAATATTTTCAGTCTGAAAAAGATTAATCTTCATAAATAAGACCTGGCATTATTGACTTGCAAATTAGATTTATTGAATTTATCTAAATATAGTCTTAAATCCAATTATAGTACAAAGAGCCAGGTTCGTCTACACTAGGAAACTGTTATAACAAAGTGGATGAGAGAGCAAATTTATCAATCTACGTAATTACTTGAACGGTATGGATGTAATTTCTATGGTAAAACTTGTATGTTTGTACGGTATGTATGTTAGAAATATCTGAATAATTATACAATGGTGAACACAATTATAATTTCAGATATACTTTAGCAATTTAGTAGTCTGAAAGATATATTGATTGATACAACATTAACAAGGTACATTTTAAAGAACTTTCAATATCGATATTTTATAACAAACACATCTCATTTAAAAATAAATTACCCATTGTGCAGTACTAGTGCGACGTTAAACCCAACCAGCCAACCGTTTAAAAATACGAAGCAAAAGTGAAAAAATAATTGGACATAATTATAAAATTGGAGAAAGCTTCATCTGAATAAATTAAATAAAAAAAGAAATTGTGACCTCCTTTGTGATTAATGACTTTAAAAATACGTTCTGGCATCGACGTGAAGTGATTCTGAAAAGTAACTATTGGAGTTTCAATTCAGACTCTTCGAATTCTGTCCTTTAGTTCTCCCACAGATTGAAATTGTTTCTCATGTGCATAAACCTTGCGCACCATCATTCCTCACAGATTTTCTGTGGGGTTAAGGTCTGGACTGCATGCTGGCCAAGCCACTGTAAGTGTTTATCTTGTTTTAATGTTAATGGTAAGTATTTACATTGTCTGTCCAGAAAGTAATGAGATTTCGTTTATTTGAAGATAATTTTACAGACACTTAATATTCTTCAAAATAGTCTCCTCCTATATTAATACACCGTTGCTAATGGCTCTGCCACCCACTGATGCTCACTTGGAAGTCTTTAATTTGGAGGCTGTTCAGAACATGCGTTACATTTCTTTGCAAGTTCTTCAGATGGCCAAAGCAAATAAAAACAACCTCTTGAGCTAGATCTTAGCCGAAGGAATAGAAAAATGTCCGGCAATGATAGATCGGAGCTGTACGGTTGTTGGGGGCAGCGTTATGAAGCTGTACTTTGCAGGGTTGGCCGGATTTATCCACTCCAAAAAAAACCGGATGGTTTTTTTTGGATAAATCCACTTAAAAAAATCCGAAGATTTTTGGAGAAAATATAAATATATAAGTAACTGATAAATAAGATGAAAAAAGTTTATTTAAATTTAATCTGAACTTTTTTTTTAAATAGAAAGCTGGAAAAGAAAATTAACCATTATGGTATACAGTATAATATTAATTCAGCATAGAAAGACAAGCAAATTTTATGACTTAATTTATTTATGAAAATGAAATCATTTGAATTTGTAATTTTGTTGAATAAGGAAAAAAAACAAACGTTTTTTTAAATAACATTAAAAAAAAACAGTTGCCTTAAACAAATAGATGATTACAAAGCGTAATGTTTAAAAATGAACATAAATGAATTTCATTACATAGTATAAGATAAGAATCTATAATTAATTCAGTCTTAAAAACAGTATTTTTGTTTTTTGATTGCTGCTGCATAATTGCTTATAAATGAACAGTTTTTAATGAAAAAAGGAAATACAAAAAATGTCACCAATCGTTTGGTTCTGTTCTATAGTGTCGATATATTTTAACCAGCTTCTCTGCTTTGTCATTTCCTAAACGATTTCTTACTTTACTCCAAACAAAACCATAAGTGGAAAAGATTCTTTCAATTGATGCATTACTGGGTGGACAGCTATGTAGTTTTATAAAAAAGTCACAAAATTCTTCAGCTTCAGGTACAGTAATGATGTCTTTTTTAATTGATTTTGACTTAATGAGATGCCACCCCTTTTTTTGCAGAAAAGTTTTCAATAACTGAATTTGAAAACATAGTGGCTGAAAAAAAATCACTGTCCTTTAGTTTCAGTTTTAAAACATAAGGTAGAAAATTCGGATACATGTCGGCAAGCCACTGCTCTGCCATTTCTTCTTGTTCAGAAGTTAGTCGTTTTCCAAAATACTTTGGATCAGTCATATTCGCTAGGAAATGAAATGGCTCCATGTTTTCAGAAAATCTCTTTTTCAGCATAGGTAAATAACTGCTAAGAGACGGGTTTTCTAAAATATCTAACCATACCTCAGCAGCTGTAGACAATGTGGCTTTGTTATCTTGCAAAGCATCTAAACCCTTACTTATAACTTCTAATTGTTCACACAAATTCAAGACTTCTGAATACAGGCCAACATTCATTAGATACTTTCCTATTTCCTTGTTGAAATCTTCAATGTGTTCTAACTTTATTTCAACGTATTTGTGATAATTTTTCAAAAAAGTTTTCAGACATTCTTTTTGTGAGTTCCATCTAGTATCATTTGGAATTTGGGGCATCATGCCATCTTTATTCTTTAACCAACCATGTGCATTGTGCTTGTTTCTAAAGTATTTTTGAACTTCAATTATATGTTTCATTATATTAGCCGGAGTTATGTCCTTTGCACATAAATTTAACATATGAGAGGAGCATCCATATGTTAATAATTCAGGGTGATTTGACTTTAAGTTATTTCGCATAGCAATCATTTTATTTTCATTGTCAGAGCAAACAGTAAAAATATCTTTGCCAAATTTTTCTTGAATTTCCTTTATTGCTGTTTCTGCAAAATCTGAACAAAATTCTGCATCTTTTTTTGGTGCTCCACAATCAACAGTTTTAAAAAGGTAAGAATTCTTACCTGTATGAATGCTACATGTGAAGATGGGGTCATTGCTTATGTTTGACCAGCCATCTAATATTAGCGTTAGACATGTTTCGATTGAAATTTCTGATTTTAATTTGCTCTCAAGTTCATCATATGCATCACACAACAATTTTTCAGACAACTGTTTTCTGCTTGGTGGAATATATCCTGGCCTTAACTCTTGAACCATATTTTTAAATTCTACATTATCTGCAACATTAAATGCAATACTATTTGCATAAAAGAAATTGGCAATCTTTTTATCAAGCATTGACTTTTGAATTGCAGTAGTTTTGATTCCATATGATAAAATTGATGCTTGATCTCTAGTTTTAGAAGTAGAGGGAAATATTTGTTGCTTAGGAGAAACCTGTTCACATGTACTTGTAGATGAATTTGGTGAAGAAATATTAGTATTAGGATTAGCTTTAGTTATTTTTAATGGAGGTTCCCATTCACTGCAGTCAAGCTGAAGAGTATTTTCATCACTCAAATGAGAAGAATCCAATTTAATTCTTTTGCATTTTTCTAGATGATGTTTTATCCTTTCTATGCGTTTGCTGATAGTAATACCACAATATTTGCATTTCACTTTAGTTCCAGAATCAATAACCTCACCCCACTCTGGTGCTGGCTTTCTTCCACTTCCAAATGGCATAGTGATCCAATACTTTTTTAAGAACAAAATTCTTCTTATTGCTCCAACCTTAACACATGCTTTGGATATTCAAGCAAAAATTTGTAAGATTAGTATTGAGGAAAAATATTCTATTTCCACTATTAATATAATGGCATATTTGACTATATAAAACTAAATAACATTTTTGACTATGGCAAACTATTACCTATTTCACTGCAACTCATTCCAGAGTGCACTGAGACTGACCACAAGTGTGAAGCTGATAATAGCATTAGCACTAGCACCTGCCTTTTTCTGCCAATCATCTTAAAGAACCACTTTTAAAACAGGTTTGCAAAGGTTGGTTGGTTGAATTAACGTTGTGCATTGGGCTATGGTTTGCAAGGGAATGATGGTAGAAGAATGCAGGTGACAGTTTAAGTAAGTAGATGCACCTGCCAATACAGGTGGTGCACGATTGGAAAAAATAAAAGAAAAAACTGCTGGGTGTTAGTGTTGTATTACAGAATGAATGGAGACTTAGAGAAAATATTTGATTTATAATTGAAAGAAACATAAATTTATATTAGCAAAGCTTATGGAAATTACTAGTTACACATTTAATTAAGGCAAAAAATTACTTGCATTTATATAAGATGTGATCTTGAAAGAATAAAAAATTTTATATCTTTTTAATTCATTGGATGAAATAACAATAACTATTTGTTTCATTTTATCAATTTATTTGACTTATTTTTTCTTTCTAACTCTGTTTAAAAATTCACACAATATAAATATTTTTACATTAAATAGGAGATAGGATCCTAGAAAAAAATCCTGCATATACCTCTGAACATAATCTAAAATAATTTTGATATCTAAAAATAACAAATATTAAATTTTATCAGCAATTAATAAAAAGTCCAAAAATCTCCAAAAACCTCCAATTTTCTTCGGTTAAAACCAATAAAATCCACCGGATAGGATTTTTTTAAATTTTCTCCGGATTTAATTACAACCCTGGTACTTTGCCAGGAACTGAACCAGGAATTTGGCACAATTTTTCCGCATTTGAAGTTCCATCGTGATGATTTGAGGGACAATCGATTTTGTAAGGTTCCAACGTCTCTGTAATCATTCTAACACTCATTTGATGATCATAGTCCAAAAGTACTTTCATTTTAGCTACATTGTCTCAAGTTCAAGAACTTTATGGACGTTCAACATGTTGTTCGTCATAAACATCTTCTCATACGTCTTTGAAGGCTTGATGCCACTTAAACATTTGAGCCTTGCCTTAGACAAAGAATACTTCCCTTATGCTTCTTGTAATATGGCAAGCGTCTCTGTAGCTGATTTCTTTAGTTTTACACAAAATTTTATGGTGCTGATCGATACTTTGCTGCATTCTAAAAAACTAATGCCACTTTCAAACATGTGCCTGCTTCATGAGTGATCTATGCGCTATAAAGGCTCAAACCAACTGACTTCCACCAGACTCTGTGTCTGTACTGACAGTTCTTACCATCTGTACTACTTTCAAACTTCGCTCCTTTGGCCTTCTTGGTGCAAAAAATTCAGTCTCATTACTTTCTGGATAAACCTTGTATCTTCACGCCATGATTTTGTTATCCTTCAGGCACGTATGGCAGTATTGTCTTGCTGTAGAATAGAGTGCTGCCACATGAGTGACTCAGCTGATCTCAGGTTCTATTGCGTATAATCAAACAAAACCAAAACTTGATACGTAGGACCATAATCTGACATTATGCTGATTCAATTTGGATGCATATCAGCCAATAAGTGGCATTGCTTTACTGCAATTTTTCCTGGGAACGGGAATGCTATATCTCAACTTTTATGGCATATAACTGTACGAAACTTGATATATGAGTTAACCATTATGAAAACACATTTTTTAAGACTTTATTTATAGAGAATAAAAGTGTCTTCCTTTTTCTAAGTTGAATATCGTCTGCATTCATTATGGTAGATAATTTTTAAAATAATAGTTTTATTAAAATATTTTTACTGAGGGAATTTCTATAAAATATAGAAGAAAATCTTGTAGTAGCCACAACATACTATTTTATTTATTTATTTATTTATTTTAAGTACGAATGACTATTAGTCTCAGTTAACGGATAAAATGTTATCACCAGTTTTATGATGGTTGGACATTTATCGAAATCGAAAATTTATCAAAAAAAAAATAATTGAATGATTTGAAAGCGATGTTATATTTTGAAAAAAAAAAAAAAAAAAAAAAAAAAAAATACTAATAGTCTTCCGTTCTAAATTTTTTTTCCAGAATTTCATCAAAATCTTTTTTTTTTTTTTTTTTTTTTTTTGACAGGGGAAAAAAAAAATTAATAATAATCAGTATCAAAAAAGCTGAAGAACCAAAACAGTTTACGAGTTGATTTTAATTTTTTTTGAAATGAAAAAAAATTCACGCGTAAATAATAAATTTGATATAAAACTTTGTGAAAAATTGAACTTGCAGGGCAAAATTAACGTCATTATAGCTCTGAAGTTTTTTTTTTTTTTTTTTTTTTTTTTTTTTTTAATTCAATTTTGATAATGACGTCATTTTGTCATAGCCTAGCCTAAGCAAATTTAATATTTAATATTTCTTTTATTCTTTTTTTGATTTTTAATTTATTTATTTAATTAATTTATTTTTTGAGAAGAACTGAAATTCCGTAGAATATATCTCTCATAACTTTTTGAATTAAAACGATATATGTTTGAGGTTTTAATGTCAGTAGCTCAGTACTTTTGGCTATTAAATTATGCAAACGAAATTTTTTAACAACTCGTGCATGCATAGTTAAAAATTATTATTATTATTTTTACTTTCTTCTATATGTAATATAGAGAAAGTATTGGATTCGTAAAAATTTTCGACCTCGGGTTTTTGATGGATTTACACGTTTTGAGAGCTGTAGAACACGATTTGACCATTTTTAGAAAATGTCTGTCTGTCTGTCTGTCTGTGTGTGTGTGTGTGTGTGTGTGTGACAAAATTTTGTGGCAACTGTATCTCAGGAACTACTATACAGAATTTCATACAAATTGGTGTGTAGTTGCACCTTGACATAAATTAGTGCCTATCAACTTTTGGTAAAAATTGTCTTACAGGTTGCGTTGCCATCCCGCTTTTTCTAAATTTTTAACATGGTGATATAGGACAAAATTTTGTATAAATGTGCATAAAGAGAATTATATTTTAGTAATCATTATGAAATTTACAAGAATTATTTATAATAGAGATAGTCAACTGGGAAAAAATTTTTGTATGCGTAGGAGCCTCGCCACCCCCCCTGGGGGGGAAGTCACCCCTCGAGGGGAGTAAATTTTCAAGATGGGTATCTTTTGAAAGGTCTCGTCAATACCTTTAAAACGAATGGTTGAACTATAAATCTGTGATAATTTAAAACAAAGTTATCGATTTTTTTTACTTTTAACGAAAAAAAAAAACAATTTTTTTTTTTTTAAACGAAATTTAACCAGACTTGGTATTTAGTTGGCCCCTGACATAAACTGTGGCTGATTAGATTTGGGGATCAATCGCTCAACAGGTGGCGCTGTAATCGTATTTTTTCTAAATTTTTAACATGGACAAAAGTAGTACAAAATTTCGTATAAATGTACATAATGAGAGTTATTCTTAACCTGTGATTGTGAAATTAATATGAATTATTGATAATAGTAGTAGTTAATTAGGAAAAAAATTTGGGGCATCGCTCCCCCCCCCCAGGGTGAAGTACCCCCCGGGGGGGGTAAATTTTCAAGATCGGTATCTTTCGAAAGGTCTCGTCAATACATTTAAAACGAATGGTTGAACTATAAATATGTGATAATTTAAAACAAAGTTTTGTTTTTTTTTTACTTTTAACGAAAAAAACTTTGGAAAAAAATCATATATATATATATATTTTTAAATATTGTTACTGCGTGAATTTGTATAAGAAAATATAGAAGAAAGTCTTGTGGTGGCCACAACATACTAGTTTTTTTTTCCTTTGTGTGATAATTTGATATTGGTGTTAAATGCTTACTTATTTAGATTCAGATGAAGTGAAAAATATTTTATGACAAATGTAATTATGCATTACTCATATAAAATTTTATATGTGAGCTTATAATTTAGTCCATTACTGTATCAGATGCATTTTAAAATATGTTAGATGAAGGTTTGAAGACTGTCATAACGCTGGAATGAAAGTTGAATACATACTTATTGAATTTACATCAAATTCCAAAGACTTAACCCTTTATTGTTGTAGTTGTTGTTGTAGGGGGTATGCATTGAGACCTATAGCTGCTGGGGCTGTTGTCTCAACTGTTACATAGGTTACCAGAAAATAACAGAGTGATTAAACCAGTACAGTCTATAACTTATTCTCAGATTTTTCAAAAGCGGTTGATGGAATGCAGGAACTCGAGGGTAGAGTGACGAAAGTTACTTGATAAGCGAAACTTTTGCATGAAGACAGGGAAAGAACTAAAGTTATCACCATTTAACAAAGCACCGAAATGGTGGATGTGATTCTGCCGATAGCGATCACAAGATAAGATAATGTGTTCAATGGAATTCAACACACGACAGCGATCACAAATGCCAGTGTCAGTATGATAAAAACGATGCAATGCAATAGAGCTGGGGTTACAATCATCTTACAAAGAAGTCGGAAGATCAACACATTCCATCTATTGGTAGACTAGGAACTAGTAGTTTTGAACAGGGGAATTTCTCCATGTGAAAGCACATATTTACTCTGACAAAAATTATGCGGAATAGACTCTTTGAAACATTTTGTAGAATAGTTGATAAAATCCTCGGGAGAGATCCAGTCCATAAGAACATCCGAGGGGCCAGTGTCTTTTGCGATTCTATCAGCTTTTTCATTGAGGGGGATGCCCCTGTGACTAGGGACCTACACCAGCCGAATACTAGTAGCAAAGGATGAGGCACAATAAATTTTATTGTGAAGCCAAAGTATGATTCGAGGAGATTTGATGGAAACGGATTGGAGAGCGGTTAGGGCAGACAGGCTATCCGTAAGAATTATAAAGGAAGAATTTGAGGAAGCAAGTTCGTCAAACGCTGTTCCGATGGCAAGAGCTTCAGCTGTGAAGATGGAATTTATATGAGAAATCCTATATTTAAAATGAGAGACAGAGGAACAGCCAGCAATAGCCGTTAGGGTGGGAGATTTAGTCGCATCGGTTGCAAAAATGTTGTGGCTGGACAAAAATCCAGAGATAAAGGCTGAGAAAAAGTACTGGATGATAATATCATTCAAAGTCGTGTTCTGGAAGGGAGGTCGGAAAGGTGAAAATACACTTTCCCGTGAGCAATGGGCTGAGGAAACTGGAAAATTACCAAACTCTCTAAGTAGGAGCTGATCTCATCTAGCCCATCAATGCCATGCAGAGAGAAGTCGATCTGAAGGTTTTTGTGAGAATCTCCGGCTTCATTCAGAAAGCTCCAAAGAGGATACCAGGTACCGAGTCCAAGATGGCGGATCCAGAATCTTTGCGAATGCAACCGAATTTTATCGCCTATTGTCAGAACATCAGCATGTTTGTGAAGGAGAGCTATGGGAACCCAGAGCCGTCAAAAGACCACAGTTATGAAAAACTTCAAGCCTCTTTATTAGAGAGGCACTCGCCATGGAAAGAGTAGCAACACCATAATCTACCAGGCTCCCGATAGATGAAGTAAAAAGCGTAACTACGTGATGTGACCTACACCATACCTTCTCTGAGAAAGGGGCTTGAGGAAGTTAATAATTATTTTAAAGACTTTCACCCGCAAGTATTCAACATGCTTCTTAAAACCACCCCGACGAGAGAAGATAAATCCAAGAAATTTCACATCATCTGACCAATTGATAAGGCCGCCGTTAATGTTAAAATGAAAATCACAATCGCCCTTTCTGAGAGAAAAGTTAATAGCGTGGCATTTATCCGGTAGAATGTAAAGCTTCCAGTAAGTGCACCAACGGGAAACATTCTGTAGGACAGCCTGTAGCTTCCCGTGACAATAACTTAAAGAGTCTCCCAGGCAGTAAATAAAGATATCATCGGCGTAGACTAAACACCTGGTATTATGATCCAAAACTTAAAAAAAATCAGATAAAAAATTGTGAACAAAATAGGGCTGAGGACCACACCTTGTGGAACCCCGCGCCAAGAAGAGTGAGGAGACGAAACCACGCCCTTCCAAACAACTTTGATAGAACGGTCGGACAAAAAATTTTGGATCCAACGGAGGAATTTGCCCGTGATACCAATTTGAGCGCACTTTTGAATAAGGCCATCAATGTAGATGGAATCATAAGCAAACTGCAGATCTAAGGAGATGTCAAGAATAAACTTTTTGTTTCTTTTTGCATTCATAATATCATGATGAAGCATCATGACAGCTGTTTGGTTGTCCCGAAAGGGAGTAAAACCCAAGTGTCTATAATCAAGAGACTTGTCTTTGAGGAGAAAGGTATTTATTCGCTGGTCAATCATACGCTCACCAATCTTACAAATAACAGGTGTGAGAGCAGTAGGACGGTAGGAAGAAGCTGTGCACTTAGGCTTGTCAAGCTTTGCAATGGGCAGAATCAGGGCAAAGGTCTAGTCAGGGGGAGTATTCCCCGTAAGAAGAAAGTCGTTATAGATACCAAGTAACAGCTCAAGAGAGTGGGAACCAAGATTCTTGAAGAAATAAGAATCCTGTTCTCACCAGGACTAGTAGATTTTATATGCCGAATAGCAGCAGTCAGTTCAGACATAGAGAAGGGATTATTGAGATACTCATCATGATCAGTCCCTTAAGTAACAGAGAGGGGAAGATGGTTGAGCCCACCACTATAATATTCTGCGAAGATCTCAGCTTGAGCGCCGGCGTCGGAGACAAGGGAACCGTCGAGAGAGAGGCAAAAGTTAGAGTCAGGAGAGGACGAAGGACGATTCTTTAATTTACGGAGCACCTTGAACAATAAACGGGGGTCACTAGTATATCTTCAAGCAGAGTCCCAGAAGCGTCTTTTGGCGTCCTTGATGGCCTGGCGGAGTAAAGCGGAGGACTTTTTGTACTTGATCCAAAAGTCAACAGAGGCTAGCTGAGTAGCTTTTTTGAGAAAAAACGTCTTCTGGGAGAGGAGAGACGAGCACCGAAGAGACCACAAAGCAGGAAAAGCTTTCTTAAGAAGATTAACAATCCGGAGTTTCTAGCCATCGCTTGCTGGACGGTATTCGAAAAAGTCTCATAGCTTAAAGCGGGGGCGGATAGCAGAGAAATATCAACCTCATGGCCGATGCGTGACCAATAATAACGTAAACCGGCGGGCTGAGAGACTGGAGCCGACTCAACAACATGGGACACAGAAAAATGGTCACTGCCGAAAGGGTCATCCATCACCTGAAAAGAGATCCGAGGAAGAATGTCAGCCGAACAGAGAGAGATATCCAACAGGGAAAGAGAACCATGGGGTGACATATGGGTACTACGAGAAGAATTGATCAAGCAAAAGGATCTGTCGGCAAGCCACTCCACAAAAGTCTCACTGTACCGAGAAGTATGGGGAGCACCCCAGAAGGGATGATGAAGATTGAAGTCACCCGAAATGAGGGAGGGACCAAGAAGACCATGGCAGAAGGAGCGGAGATCCTCAGTGACTGAACCAGAGCGCGAATAGACATTTGTAATGTTCAAAGAACCTGAACTCGTAAAGACACGAACGCACATAATCTCATTCCCCGAGGAGGACACATGAGCTGGAACAAGGGATGAGGAAAGAGAGCGATTAACGGTAATTAGAAGGCTCCGCCAGAATGTGAAGGCCTGTCCAAACGTCCACCTTTCCAGGAATAAAGAGAGTTTTCTCAGGGCGAATTTAAAGTCTCTTGAAGCACCAAGATATCGAAGGATGGAAAAAGGGTGTGGACCAGCAAGTCAAGCTAGTTTAAGATGTCTCTACAATTCCATTGTGGTAACTTAAGAGGATCCATAAAATAAAAAAGAAAAAGAAAAGAAAGACAAACAAACGGTCTGACAGGACACACCCTGCAGCACAGCAAAAGGACACAAAGCAATCATAACAGCAGAAAAGTTACCCTTTCGGAGTCGCCGGAGAACTCCGGCGTTTACGCTTCTCGGTTAAAAGATCGCCAATGGACTCCTGAAAACTTTTGATTGAAGTAGTTAAACTAGATATAGCATCATATAATGAATCCGAATTGCTTCTAATGACATCGTTTAAGACTTTGACCATAGTATTAGTGCGTGTTTCTATAAAATTCTTAATAGAGTTCATGTCGATATCTTTTGTGCTACTCGTTACTTTGGCATATGATGCCTCCTTTCACGCTTTTGTGACAAAAGTTCTACGGGCGTCTGTAAACGATAGAAAGTTCTTGCATTTAAAGTTAAGGAATTCTATTTCCTTTAGCCGAGACAGACATTGATTGTAGTCTGCACGATGCTCTCCCGAGCAGTTTACACATACCAAAGAGGCCGAACAGGGCCCCTCATGAGAGGAACCACATGTAGCGCAAATTTGGTTTTGTTTGCATTTAGCTGGAACGTGACTGAATTTGAAGCATCTAGTGCATTGTCTTGGTCTATCTATGAACTGGAGAATAAGTTGGACGGAAAACCACAACTTAATTTCAGGCGGGATGATAGTACCAAGGGTGGTTATAAGCGCAGGGGAAAATTCCCTACTACAGTTTCTGTTTACAAATCGACGCAGTTCAAGGATGTGTACTGGATTGCTACTTTCTATTTCCTGAGCCAGTTCGCCCAGAGGAATACTAACCGGGATGTTAAATATCAAAAAACGATTCGTTATATTTTCCCAAATAACCCTAGAGGAAACCGCTACCCCCGCAAAATTGGTAATATGGTAATATTACATATCTCTTTGGCACAGTTTACATACGAAGTACTTATAATGATACTGCCAACTCTTGTGTACCGCACATTCGCAATTTTCTCGTAAGACTTAATTTTAGATTTAATTTCTGCATGTGTAGTACGTGGGTCGCGTCTAGGGACCGCTCCGGTTTCAGTGCTGTTTATAAAAACATTAAAGTTTGAGCCCCCATTGCTACCAGCTATTTGGAGCAGGTTGCTAAATGGCGCAGACGAACGCAAGAAATTATGATTAACATTATCACCAGTACTATTTTCGTTTTCAGTCGGAGCCATATCCACATTATTTACGTCAACAATATTTACATCTGCCGTAGACTCTACGACATTAAACCTGGAATAAGCCATGCAGCCAAAATATTATAAACTCATAATAAACAAACAAAACAAATACTGGAAAGTCAGAACCAAAAACCAATGAAGAAAGAACAACGCTTACCTTTCGTTTAACAAATAGAGAGAATTAAAATAAGACAAACTACGTTAAAGATAGATGGAAACCCGCAAGAGACAAAACAAGCCACGAGGCCTAACCTTCTAAACACTTTATTTACACCACGGAGTAATATTTACTCCGTGATTTACACACACAGATATATAAAATAAAACATATCCGAATACAAAACCCAAACCCTATTGAGTGTTGCCATATACAAGTTACAAATACTCTGTTCTATTTAATAAGGCCATTACATCGTACGTACAAATATACGTACAAAAAAGACTCATAAAGAAAGAATGCGTGGATTTGTGGAGATAATATGCTGAAAACATAGATATAGTAATATGACATAGGTTGATCATGGGGGAAAAAATGATTCCTTTTTACTCGGATAAAAGTCCACAATGTGGCAGTCTTTCTCCGAGTGAATACACACGGATAATTTAGAAAATAAAATTTATGAATAATTTATGTACTAAGGGTGAATGAAAAACTGCAGATACAATTTCAAATTAATTTTTCTTTTCCTTTCTTTCTTTTATATATTTATTAATTTAGTTAATATTATTTTAGTTAAAATCTTTTTATATACTAAAACTAACGTTCTTTACTTATGCCGCTGCTAACTATATTTAAAAGAATTTTGAAAATTCTATATTACTTACTAATATAAAATCTTAAAAAATATCAAACTTTAAAAAACGTATTCCATTAAAAACCAAACCAAATTTTATTTCATAATAATAACAAAGCAACTGATTATAAAAAATATATTTTTCATAATTTAGTTAAATATAATTTACTTTTCTGATAACTTATCCATTTCTTTTCATAAATTTATTAGAAGAATTAAAAGACGCAATATTTCAACATTTTGAAAATTCGTCAACATTCTATCCGCGTTTGTAATGATCGATAGATGGAGCTTTCTCAACTGCAGATGTTAGTAAATATAATAGCCACGTGTACTAATTTATTGTTCTTTCTTGTTGTTCTATCGTTGTTTGAGTGTGGAAGCTATCAGTGGTATGATATATTCACCTTAGCCCACCAGAGGGCGAGCACTTCATTACAATCGCGGATTCTATAGGGCAGTTCCTTGTTTGTAAACAAACATCTCAACTTTTATGAGTGGTTGGCAAAAAAGCTTGGGATCTCTTGATTACTTGATTACTACCAACGGAAAATCAATGGTGGGCGGGGCGCGGGAAAGTCGAGCGCGCTTTTTTGCCAACCACCAGACGTCACGAGGAAATGCTCTATTCTATTACAATTGCCGAGTTTCAATCAACGAGATATATAAAGTAGAGTGATAAATGGTAACCCTTGAGAAGGTCCAAGATGAATCATGTGACATGCTCTCCTTGCACCTGTGTATTCGATGGTTCCCTCGGTGACAGCATATTTTCAGTAAATTTCTATGGCAACGGTTTGGAGATTGTTCTTCGCATAAGTCAAAAACAACGATATATATATATTAGAGTGCTGATTCAATGGATGAAGGATTAGCTTTCCGTGGTTCAAGATGAATCACGTGACATGCTCTAATAGGTTGCTGTGTTTGGCCTTTTATCGCTATTTTGGCATTTAAAATACCAGTTCGACAAATTATCATTTTTATTAGGTAACACGACAGTCCTATGACCGAAATAAATTGTTTTTAAAATAATTTTACACATATTTCGCATTTTAATAAATAATAAATACCTTTTTTTTTTCATCGTATAAAAGAAAATTTAAACTTTTAAAGAGCTAAATTTAACAACAAATAATAATTTTCCAACTATTTTTAAACATTTTGTCGGTTAAAGTTCAACTACACGAAATAAAAAAGAAGTAAAATCAAAATCAAAATGATTTAGATCAAAAGAATATTAAACTACGTAAGTAAACAAAAACATTGAACAATCTCCAAACCGTTGCCATAGAAATTTACTTAAAATAAGCTGTTACCAAGGGAACCACCGAATACGCAGGTGCAAGGAGAGCATGTCACATGACTCATCTTGGACCTTCTCAAGGGTTACCATTTATCACTCTACTTTATATATCTCGTTGGTCAAAAACGCCAATGTTTTTGTTTACTTACGTAGATTAATATTCTTTTGTTCTAAATCATTTTGATTTTGATTTTATTTCTCTTTTATTTCGTGCAGTTGAACTTTAACCGACAAAATGCTTAAAAATAGTTAAAAAATGATTATTTGTTGTTAAATTTAGCTCTTTAAAAGTTTAAATTTTCTTTTATGAACACTTTTAAACTTTGTTGGGAAACGATGGAAAAAGGGTATTTTATTATTTATTAAAATGTGAAATATGTGTAAAATTATTTTAAAAACAATTTATTTCAGTCATAGGACTGTCATGTTACCTAATAATAATGATAATTTGTCGAACTGATATTTTAAATGCCAAAATAGCGATAAAGGGCCAAACACAGCAACCTATTCGAGCATATCATGTGATTCATCTTGAACCACGGAAAGTTAATCCTTCATCCATTGAATCAGCACTCTAATTTATATATCTCGTTGGTTTCAATGGTTTCAATACCACTATATGGCTGATGCCAAAAAAATTTTTCGGCATCAAAAATTTTTGCATGATAACAATGGGATGATAGGTCTATATAAATTACTATATCTATCACTGAAAATAGAGTATTTAGAATACACGTGGTTTAGAATTTTGAAAATATTAATTTTGGCTGTTCTGCCACTTAAATAAAATCTGTACATCAGTCAATTTATTTTCTTTCATTCATTATTTATTTTACTCTGCAACTGTTTGATTCTGCAAAAAAATATTTGTTGTATTTGAGAAAGAATACAGCATCTTTCCTCAATAAGTGTGGGATATGTGCCAATCTTAAATCTTTCGTGTTGTTGTTCGTAATGCTCGTGTTAGTGCCAAGCAAAATAAACAAATAGTATCTTTTTTAGCACTATTCCGAGAAACTGGAGATAACTTCGAAGTTAGAAATCGTCAAATGGATCAAGAAAATGTTTAGAAGTGATTCATCTGCATATCAGGTACATTATATTTTATTGATTAATTTTCTTTTATATGATTATTTAATTAAAGATTTAGAATAATAATATATATTTTTAAAGTTGCATAAAATTTTTTAAATATTATCTTTGCTTAAAAAGTATCGTTGCAAAAATTGTAGAATTCTACGTGTACGAAGGGTTCCTCAATTTGAAAAGGGGTTTGGATATATAATTACGATTATGAGCATAACAAATAATACACCGAAAAATTACTTGATTTTTACATGCTTTTATTTAACTTGATGGATCTCTTTCTTTGGGTTAAATCTTGCCCTCGATTTTTAGTCCGCTTCCACTGAACCGATTTTGCTCAAAATTTGCTCACGAATTAACAGTCAATGACAATAGAATATACAACCATTTTTACAGATCTATCCTATCAAAGACGGGTTCAAGTTTCAAAATCTGTCTGCCTGTGTCAAATCTTGCGATTTGTTTTAAATGCACTTCTGTCGAACCGATTTTACTCAAATTTAGACATGAAGTAGAGAACCCGAGCCCGACAGATGAAATTTAAATCAAAGCAAAACCGACCAGACCCGAAAACTGATCCGAACTCGCAATAGAGAATTTTGGTGACCCACATCTCACCCGAACCTTATTTGTTTATACCCGACTCTGACCCGATACCCGAAAACTAAATTAATATTAATATTTCGTCTAAAAATCATGCAAAGCTATTAAAGCTATAAAATAAATTAAATTTTCATTGTCTCACCGTTGGTAAATCATTTAAAAAGAATTAAAAATGCATTAAGTTCACAATTTAAAAATCTGAAAAATGGATTAATAATAATTTTTAACCATTTATGTGTGTGGTGTATTTCATGTGTACAAAAATGGGCTTTAAGTTTAGTATTTGTAGTTAATTGCTTGTATTCTAATAATAATAATAACAAACCTAAGCCTGTTTTTGTTTTCTAAGTGATAGATATAAAATTCTGCACAAAACAGAATTTAATTTAGTACGACAGGACTTATTTTAATCTATTCTTCCATATAAAGGCATGCATAGTAACTGTGTTTCATTCCCTACTATCGGCTATTATATCTAGTATATTCATTTCTCAAATTTCTCAAAATTTCTTTGGTATAGCTTTAGCATAAAAGTCCCTTGGCAGCTTTAAAATTTTCCTGCCATTTTGGCGATGAACTAAAACGGCTACCACATCTGCGTAAGTAAAGAACTTACGATAAATATCCGAACTACTTCAGTGCGAAATTTCAAATTTCACATAGGGTTATATAATGAAACTGTTCCATTTGATTAGCACGATTTTTCTCAATTTTATATTAATTATATATGTATATTTAAAAAAAAGTTTGCACGTTCATTTTTTCCCCATTAAAAGAAATATAATAATTTATTTGTTCATTTATTTTTGGCACCAATTTATTTTTTTCTTTTTAATAATTTTAAAGTTAGAATGAGGTTTTTATTTATTATCTTTGGAACCAATTATCCCATTGAATTTAAAAAATACAACGTTAGCTAGATATTGTTCCGATTAATAAGTATACTAATTTTTGATAAAAATCTAATAATCTGAACTAAAAATTCGGATAGATACAATGACAAACTTTCAACTTTATATATTTAGCTAAAAACAAAAAATATTTGCATGTCCATTCAAGGTGATAGATAAAAATTGGTAACGATGGGAAAATCGCTGTCTGAAAGAAATAGTACGACCTGTCGTACTAATAGTAATTTGTTGTGAAATAAAAGCGTGTTTCTTTGTTAATTGCTTACGTAATTAAAGGCAATACGATACAAGACTCGATACTTTATTATAATAATTTGGGTAAGCGTATATTTAATCATGGGTGGGTATATATAGCATGTTTACATCAGTTATACCTGTAGTATCCATCAGGCGGCGTTGTAAGTTGTACATCTATGTATATATTTTCTATGTTTGTACATATTCTGTAAATGTGTAAATAGAACATTCAGTCATCCGCGTTTGTAATGATCGATAGATAGCGCTTTCTCAACTGCAGTTGTTAGTAAATATAATTGCCACGTGTAATTTATTATTGTTCTTTCTTGTTGTTCTATCATTGTTTCAGCGTGAAAGCTATCAGTGGTATGATAATTTCACCTTAGCCCACCAGAGGGCGAGCATTTCATTACAATCGCGGATAGAATAAACACGTTAAATGTATCGTCTGCGTTCTCTATGTTCAATATCAAATCATATCTAAAAGATATGAAAGTGGCGACGATGAAAATTGTTCGTCATTAGTATTACTTCGATTTATAAATATGGATCAAGCACAATTTCAGGAATTATTGCGAACGTTAACAGAAAGCAATATTCGAATAGCAGCATTGTTCGCTTCAAGCAAAGTTGAAACACATGCGGCGAATAAATCTGGACTCACAGAGACAGGTACTGTTACCTTTTTATCAAATTTCGAACAATTTAATAGTAATAATTAAACATTCACTGAGTATAAACATCGCTTCGAAAATTATTTAGAAATTAAAAATATTTTTAATGATAAAGATCTGTGTTCTAAAATATTACTTAATAGTATTGGTTCAGAATTATACAACTTATTAACGTCCTTGATTGCTGCTAAATTACCTTATGAATTAACATATGATGAACTAATAGTAACTTTGGAAAAACATTCGTGTCCACCACCTAATGTTATTATAGAACAACTTCGTTTTCTATCTCGATTTCAATCTGAAAGCGAAACGATAGCAGCCTACGTAGCGGCTCTCCGAAAATATACATCTACCTCTGATTTTAATTGTGAATGTGGAAAATCTGTATCAGATTTATTTTTACGAGCCCTATTTATTCGAGGATTAAAAGATTCAAATATTAGAGAATAGTTGTTGATATTTGTAAAATTCGGAAGAATAATATTTCGAGAAATAATTCTAAAGATAGAAAACGTGATTTTTCTAGCAAGCGCACCCGTTCTGTTTCCAGAGAAAAAACACCATTGAATTTTCGCGAACTTGGTATTCATAATACATGCCTTCGTTGTGGCCGTGCAAATCATGTATATCGTCAATGTCGTGTAAATTATAAAAAAAATTGTATTGTTAAGCTTGCCATCGCACTGGTCATGTTCAGAAAGTTTGCATATATACTTTGCTAAAGAAAACAAAAGAACAAAAAATTCGATCAATTGAAAATGTTTTAGAACAAAATGATCATATGACAGATATCGATGCTTGATTTGTTTTCCAGTATTACCAGGAAGGGTCATAGATATTTTTAAAGATACTTCTAATTATCACATGCGGAAAAATTTTATGTCGAAATACAAATCGAAAATAAGATGCAAAAAATTTGAAGTAGATTCAGGCGCAGGCTATACATTGTTACCTAAACGAAATTTCGATTCCATGAAATTAAAAAGTGAAATCCATCCTACACGTGTAAAATTTCTATCATACACACATGGTGTTTTTGAGCCATTAGGAGTATTAGAAGTACCAATTAAATATAAGAATCAACGGTGCAGAGAAATTTTGTTTATAATACCAGATATGTTTACACCTGTATTAGGTAGAACATGGATACGTCGATTAAAAATAAACCTATTTGAACTCGATAATGCGAATAAATACAACAATCTCGAAGTGAAATCTATCTCTAACTCCAACCTTATTGATGATATAATTAATCAATTTTCTGAAATTTTCGGACCAAAAGTAGGGAAAATTCCCCATTTTACATGCTCTTTAAATCTTCGAGAAAACGCAAAGCCAGTATTTAAGTCCGTGATGTTCCTTTTGCTTTACGTGACAAAGTTGAGCAAGAACTGAATGCACTTGAGCGTGATAATATTATTACGAAAGTTGACTGTAGTGACTGGGGTTCACCACTGGTCGTTGTACCTAAGCCAGACGGATCAGTACGGCTATGTGTCGACTATAAAGTCGCCGTTAATCCCCAACTATAAGCAGCTCATTATCCAATTCCGAGAATCGATAAAATCTTAAATAGTTTACGTAATGCAAAAGTCTTTTGCACTCATTTACATGTAGCAGTTGATGACAGCAGTAAAATTATACAAACCATTTCGACGCACAGAGAAACATTTCAAGTGAATCGGTTATCTTTTGGAATCAAAACAGCACCCAGTGAATTTCACAGAATTTTAAACCAAATTTTAGAGGGTTTACAAGGATCACAACTTATTTCGATGATATGGTCATCCATGGTGAAACGATAAACGAATGCAGAGAGCGATTGATTAAATGTTTAGAACGTCTAAAGAAATATGATTTACATGTCAATAAATCAAAATGTCAGTTCTTCAAAAAATCCATTTCTTATTTGGGATATGTAATTGAAGAAAATAAAATTTCAAAATGTCCAAAAAAAGTTGAGGCAATAATTCATGCTCCTAGACCTCAAAATACTGATGATGTAAGACGTTTCTTAGGTATGGTTACGTATTATTCCAGATTTATACCCGATACCTCAACTTTGACATATCCTTTAAGATGTTTACTTAGGAAAAACGTCAAATTTAACTAGTCATCTTCTTGTGAATCAGCATTTGTGAAATTAAAACAAGAAATAGCTAGTGATAGGGTTTTAACTCCCTATGACACATCATTACCAGTAACTGTAGCATGTGATGCCAGTTCAACAGGCATTTCAGGAGTCCTATCACATATGGTCAATGGTATTGAAAAAACAGTACTAGCATTTGCATCCCGCTCATTAACAGTGGCAGAGCAGAACTATAGTCAATTGGATAGGGAAGCTTTGGCAATCAAATTCGCAGTTCAAAAGTTTCATACCTATATCTACGGTAAAGAATTTACCCTTATAACAGATAATAAACATAAACCTCTATATCGAATTTTTCATCATGATGCTAAAATTCCCACATTTACGTCATCTCGATTACTCAGATATGCTACATTTTTGAGTGAATATAATTATAAAGTTCAACACCGAAGAAATGAAGATCATATAAATGCTGATTATCTATCAAGAGCTTCCATTAAATTAAGAGATCCAAAAATTCTACAAGATGATGACATCATAAATTTACAAGCTGTGAATCAAATTTCTAATGTGATCCTCACGTCTGAAACTATTGCTAAAGAAACAGAAAAAGATCCAAAATTATCAACTTTGAAAAAGGAACTTTTGTTAGGCGATAATTATAATACTGATTACTCATTACAAAATGGAATCATTTTTAAAGGTCATAGAATCTACATTCCAGAGACTTTCCGTCAAACAGTATTAAAAGAATTACATGCTACTCACATCGGCATAACAAAAATGAAGCAGCTGGCTAGACGATATGTTTACTGGGAAAAGATTGATCAAGCCATTGAAAATCTAGTAAAAAGCTGTAAAGAATTTGCTAACTTGCGTAATAATCCACCAAAAGTTGCTGTATACCCTTGGGATAACCCTAAAGATAATTGGGAACGAATACACATAGATTATGCCGGTCCCATCCAAAATCACTATTTTTTTATATGTGTCGATGCAAAGTCAAAGTGGGTAGAAATACGCATGTCAAAATCAGCTCCAAATACCAGATCAATAATCAATCTCTTGAAAAACATTTTCTCAACTCACGGATTTCCTTTAATACTTGTATCAGATAATGTATCCATATTCACAAGCGAAGAATTTCGAACTTACTGCACCACTTGTGGAATAGTCCAAAGGTTTATAGCCCCAGGGCATCCTGCCACATATGGCTTGGCAGAACGAAATTTGCAAACCTTTAAACGACGTCTGAAGTCAATGACAAATGAAGCTGGTACCCTTAAAGAAAAAGTTCAGAAAATATTGCTCCGTTATCGTGCTACTCCTCTAAGTTGCGGTAAATCTCCAGCAGAACTCTATCTTCATCGTAAAATTCGTATAGAATTGGATGCACTTCTACCAAAATCAACTCGTCAATCAAATTTTATCAGTGAGCCAGTACGAGCTTTATCCAAGGGAGAGAGAATTCAGGCCCGTGTGTACCAAGACGATTTGGGAATATGGCAGTTTAGTGTTGTTATTCGTAAACTGGGGACTCGTCATTACCCAGTGAAGCTGGACTCAGGGCGTACCCTGAAACGACACATAAATCAATTAGTTTCAACACGAGTGCCTCTGGCAGATCATCAAAGGAAACAAATAGTTCCAAATCATCAAAACATGTCACGTTTACTACAAGCACACAAATGTGTGATAATTCACCAACTTCAAGGGTAGATGATATGCTAACAGAGTTGCGTATCCAGAGAAATGATAAAGGACTCTTGAGCAAACCTTCAACATCCAGAGACCACTCAGCAACATCAACAGCAACACCTTGTAATGACTCAACTTCAAACACCCATACTGCGTATCGAAGATCAGGGAGGACAAGACGCCCTCCACAATATCTTTCGGACTACGTAACATGACTTTTACAAAAACTTTTATTATCAATATATGTATATTCTTTTCTTTACAGTTTATATCTTTCAATATAAAAAGTCAACAAATTTAGTGTGGGAGATTGTAGTATCCTGTAGTATCCATTAGGCGGCGCTGTAAGTTGTACATCTATGTATATATTTTCTATGTTTGTACATATTCTGTAAATGTGTAAATAGAACATTCAGTCATAGAATAAACACGTTAAATGTATCGTCTGCGTTCGCTATGTTCAATATCAAATCATATCAAAAATATATGAAAATACCGTTATAATTATATTAAACAAACTTCTGCGTATTGTGTTAATTTTTTATTGAAAGATGCTCTGAAGTCGACTCGACTCATTGAAAACTAAATCCGACACGTACTGGAACCCGACCCGCAAGAAAAAATTCAGCCAATCCGACTCGAAAAACCAGCGAGATAAAAAATTTAGTCGAGCTAAGCCGAACCTAAAATGCAAGTCGGATCGGGTTCGGATAAAATCGGGTTACCCGACCTGATGCAGGACTCTAACATGAACCCATAGTGGATGACATATAATATGGAAGCATTTTCATGGATCTCAGGGGAAAAGACTGTCTGTGACAAATTTTGTGATTCATTTTCAATACCTTCTGCCTAAACGATTTTAATTAAATTTTGGATACAAGTCCACTGTCAATGATAATACAATAGGTTATTATTTTTGGGAATATATGTCTCCAGGGACAGGTTCTAAGGACAAAAACCTGTCTACCTGCGCAAAAACCTTGTGATTCATTTTAAATGCACTTCTGTCGAACCAATTTTACTCAAGTTTTAGAAACCAGTCCATAGTTGATGACAGTTCAGTGCAAAAGTATCTTTTAGATTCTATCTTATCAAAGGCAGGTTCCAGAAGAAAAAAAAACTTGTTTGCCTGTGTCAAATATTGCGATTACTTCAAAATGTATCATTTGGATAGCCTGAAATTATTTGTTTTTAATTTACTCTAACAGACACAGTCAATGATCAAACTATAAAACTTGACTTAGCTATTCGGGAAGTTTCAAAACGTGTAAATATACAAAAAACAAGCTATGAATATTTAGCTTAAAAACATACATTATATGCTACATGTCTATGAGGAATTCATTTCAATTCCTGAGCAGCTTTCCTGGACATAATAAAATATCATATCAAAGCACTTCCACTAACGATAAAAAAAGTATTTTATCGTTTAAATATTTGCAGCCCTGTATATCTTTTGAAGATTATGTACAGATCACATGGTGCACTTAAATGTAATTCTATAGTCTTAAAATTAGTATCCTATATAATATAGTATCCTATTTATCTTTAAAAAAATATATCATTTATCATATGGCTATGAGGACTTAATTTCAATTTCTGAGCAGTTTTCCTGGACATGGTAAAATGCTTCCACTTACAGTAAAACACTTCCACTTACAAATAAAAAAGAATGTTATGGCTTAAATATTGGCAGCCCTTTATATATTCTGAAAGTTATGTACACATCACATGGTGTACATAAATATAATCCTATGTTAATAACACATGTCACAACCTAAAGTACACTTCCATCAATTTTCAAGTATTGTCGCATTATAATTTAGTTCTTTTGTGTAGCGCTGTAAACGAACAGTGAATGATTTTTATATCATATTCAACATGAAACACGTTTTTACGCATATAAAAAATATATATTCATTTCATTTGGTTTAATGCAATCTATATATGTTAAACTCTACTTACCTGCAAATTTCCCCCATAGACGTAATGTATTTGAATTCTCTTGGGTGTCCCTGTACACGAGCCATTTGCTTGACGTCAACGAAAAGTTTAGTGTAGCATCCCTATATGATACACATTTAGAATACCAAGTTTGAACTTTCTGCTGTAATTTGTTTTTGAGATATGGTGATAACAGTCAGACACACAGACTAACCACTAAAAACATGAATTTTGGATTTAGGGGACCGCAAAACGTGTAAATATAGCAAAGGCCTGTATTCCAGTCAAACACTTATGGCTCGCATCTCAATTTCTATCGCAAAATTTTAGAAGGAGAGGAATCTGCTTACTCAAGTCCACTGAGCTAAAACGTGTGGTTTTTCCGTGCAATTTCGAAGAGTGTTTCTTTCTTCCTAGTTTCGTACTCCAAGTGGATATGGCAGAAAACATTCGATACACATGTATTAAAATGTAGAAAGGTGTAGTCTAATGCATTTGTATCATCTTTATATGAAGAATATTTATAAATTTTATTGATGAAGTATGAAAGTAAATAATTGCATTTGTTTATTTAGGTTTTTTCTTTAGTTAATTTTTTAATTATTTATTGTACATATAAATTTTCGACTGCTGGTTTTTGATGGATTTACACGTTTTGAGACCACCTGAATACAATTTGACCATTTATAGAAAATGGATGATTATCCATGTGCCTGCATGTGGTTGATATAAATTTTCTGACAGCTCTAGGTCAAGAACTATTAAACAGAATTTCATGAAAGTTATATTTAGTTGCACCTTGACGTAAAGTGTTATCTATCAGCCTTTTCTGTATATCTGCCAACAGGTTGTTCTGTTTTCCCGTTTTATCATAATCTTTAATATGGCCGTAAAGGGAAAAAAATGTATGAATGTACAACACAATGAATATCATTTTAATCAATCATTATAAAATTGAAAAGAATTTCTTTACAATAGTAATTAGCCTATATTCTAGCCTAAAAATTACGGCTCGCATCTCCTTATTTATTCCAAAGTTGTGGAAGGAAATGATTTTTTCTACTGAAATTCACTGATTGTAATAATAACTTATATAAATCCTTCCAATATATTTACTAAGAGTCTTGCAAGCGGGTTTGTCAATAATTCTTCTGTTGGAGCGAAGGTCCAATTTCGTACGGCATAGCATTCATTCTTCATTGTTAATGTGCAATACGATAGTGTTAATATGTTGTACAGTACTTTAATTGTGGAATTCTTTTGGAATATATCTTATTAAAAAATTACACTCCCGAGTAGGGAAAGTTTCTCCTACAATTTTTTTTTTCTACAAAATTTTATTCTGGTTGACAATTTCTATTATAAAGTTTTCCAATGTTTTGTTAAATATATTCCTCATTGGCTACATTTATACAAAATTTATGCCTATACTACAATATTAAAAATTATCATAAAAAAGAGACAACTGCGCCACCTTTTGGCCAATATGCAGAAAACGTTGATAGACACCAATTTATGTTAAAGTGCAACTAAATATAACGAATTTCTGTTTGATTTTTATTTTATCTAGAGCTGCTACAAAATTTATGTCGCTCACATCAACGCACACGGATAGGGAAACTTTTTTTTTTTTTTTTTTTTTTTTAATTGCCAAATCATATTCAGGAAAACTCAAAAAGTATAAATCAAAAGAATAATACTTTCTTCTATTTTATATAGAAGAAAGTGTGAAAAGTGCAAATCCTAGCATCTGGTTACAGAAAATGAGATATTTAATCAATTATCGACAAAAAAATATATGTGCAAAATACTTACATACTTTCACAAAATTATTATTTTTCATAAAAAATGATCCGGCTAAAACTAATAATATCGATTAATAAGGAGGGGGGGGGGGATGAGTAATAAAAACTAATCATGGAAGAATTACTTATTGATCAGAGTACTACTCCAGAGATGATATACTTTTTCTTAATAATATTCTTTTTTAAAGTAATGTAGCTATGTAAAAAAATAAATGCAATTACTTTCTTCATATTTCACCAATAAAATTCTTAAATACTTTTGATATAAAGCTGATAAGAATGCATTAGACTACGCCATTTTATATTGTAATATATGCGTATCTTAAGCTTTCTGCCGTACCCACTTGGAAAACGAAACTAGTAAGAAAAAATAAATTTTGAAAATGGCCCACAAGAACCACTCATTTGCTCCAGTTATTATTTTAGCTCAGTGAACTTGACTATGCAGATTCCTCTCCTACCAAAATATTGCAATAGAAATTGAGATGCGAGCAGTGAGTGTTTGTTTAGAATACAGGCCAAAATCTCTTTTCTTTCTTCCTTCCCTTTTTTTTTTTTTTTTTTTTATGCAATACTTCGAGAAATTATGATGAATACATTGAATAACTCTTTTGGTTACAAATTCATTAAGACTTTCTTTCGACAGTTTGTGTTACATTTCACTGAGATGAAAATCGTTTGCCTCATTATGGAAAATAATTTTACTAAAAAAAATCTTTAATAAATAATTTCCACTGCATGAATTTGTATAAGAGATAATAGAAGAAAATTTTGTGATGGCCAAAACATACTTAATTTACTTTATTGTGTGTTTAGACGTTTAAATATGTTATATAATTGCTTTGTAACATGAGTAATATTACGTTTGATAAAAACAAATTAGAAAAAACCCAGAAAGAGAAAGTTTTTTTTTTTTCTTTGCATGCATCAATCTTGGCTTATTTCCATCAAATTAAGTGAAGTCAATGCTCTCGTGATCTTTTGAAGTAGAATGATAAATTGAGCTATATTAGCTATAACAAAGAATTATAATTAAGCATGACATTTTGCTTTAAAATTTTCAATGTGCTAAGTTTTAAAAGGGTAGGGCACAATTAGTCAATGTTGAAGAGATTAGTTTTAAACAAGTTTTATATAACTACATCGGCTCGGCGTTCAAAATCAAAGTAACAACCTGCTTTCCCATTTTATTCTTTTGCTCATAACTTTTAAACAAATAAACTTATCAACATAAAACCTGGACGACATGTTCGTTATTACATTAATCGAATTTTTTATAACTTTAGCATAAGTAATGATTTTTAAACTAATAATTACTGAATTTTCCCCAAAAATAAACTTTGGAAAATATGAAAAATTTCAGCAATTTTAGAAAACTTAATGAAAGGTGGTATTGAGGTTGCATTATAGATAGGTGAAGTCACACATACATTCAAATGTTAAACTAAAATCCGATTTTTCTTTCTCTATTCATTCTTCTTTTACCTTTATTACGAACTTTTTGAAAAAATATAATTACCAATTTGTAAACTATGAGCATCATTTGAAAAATAAAAATACCGATAAATAGTTTTATAATGAACGTCTTATCCAATTTTCATGTTTGTATGTATATTTAAAAAAAAGTTATTCACATACGACAAAAAGAAGAATGAAGAAGAAACAGGAAAATGAATACAGGAAGAAAAACACGGTTTTAATTTAACACATGGTTGCATGTACATGTTCACCTATCTGTAATGTATCCTTATGACCATTTTTCATTAAGTATTCTGTTCTAAAATTTTTGAAATTTTACCTTTTTTACAAAGCTTACTTTTGAGAAAAATTGAATAATTATTAGTTTAAAAGTTATTACTTTTGCTAAAGTAATATACAATTCAGTTAATGATATATGCTGTTAAAAATTTCAGTTCAAACTTTAAGTAGTATATGGAGTAAAGTTATAAACAATACCATAATATGGTTCAACCTCACTTTTAATTTATTTTACTTTCTGCGATTGAATTTAAGTGGCACCAAAACTTGAAGCTACCATACATCCACTCACAAGTATGAATCAGTAAAATTCCTGTTGAAACCAAACCAAGCTTAAATTAAAGAGCGTAGTCGGGTAAACATAGGGTCATTGAAACATAGGGTAAAATGCGAATTTGCGAATTTTGTGTAATAAATCACCCATGGGCCGAGATAAGACCCTAGAAAATTTAGCCCCTTTTATCAAAATTAACGAAGCACAAAATTAGCAGGCGAGAAAGCAGTGGCACAATGAGTGTTTGACTTCAGTCTTTTGCCAGTGGTCTTCAGTTCAATACTCGTCGCAGTCGAATTTTGATCTCTCTTTTAGGTTGATTTCTTTAGAAATCGACCTATTGCAATCACTTCGTTTATCTATATATATTAGGTTGATTTCTTTAGAAATCGACCTATTGCAATCACTTCGTTTATCTATATATATATATATATCTATCTATCTATAATGAAAATTTTGTCATCACGATAACTCCCGAAATAATATTCCAAATCGAACCAAATTTGGACAGTGAACTGATCTTATAAATATCTTGGATGAGTTCGTTAACCAAGTTGCTCCGACGTTTTGTTTTCAAGTGGCAGCCACTTGAAAATTTCAAACCCAAAATGTAAAAAGCAGATTTAAAGCAAGATTTGCTTGAATTTTGATGTAAATACAGGCCACATAAAGGTCTCAATGAAGTTTATTAATGAAGTTTATCCGCCATTTTTAATAAAGTGGCAGATATTTTAAGTTAAGCGGGGCCATTTGAAATCAGGCTACCACTTGAAAATTTAAAACCACCATAACTTCCGAAATAATACTCCAAATCGAACCAAATTTGGACAGTGTCTTAATTTATTTTATAAATATCTTAGATGAGTTTGTTAACCAAGTTGCTCCGCCATTTTGTTTTCAAGTGGAGATCTCTTGAAAATTTCAAATTGTAAAAAGCGTATTCCGATTTTTTTTTTTTTTTTTTTTGATGTATACATAGTTTATACAAGTGTCTCAAAGAACTTTATTAATGAACTATATCCGCCATTTTTAATAAAGTGGCGGATAACTTAAGTTAAGCGGGACCACTTGAAATCAGACTACCGCTTGAAAATTTAAAATCACGATAACTTCCGAAATAATACTCCAAATTGAACCAAATTTGGACAGCGTCTTAACTTGTGTTATGAATATCTTGGATGAGTTTCTTAACCATGTTACTCCACCATTTTGTTTTCAAGTGGAACCACTTGAAATTTTCAAATTCAGATTGTAAAAGCGTATTCCGAATTTGTTTGAATTTAGATGTATACATAGACTATATAAGTCTCTCAATGAAGTTTATTAATGAACTATGGATTTTCTCGCCAAAAAAGTCGCCAAATTTGGCGCCAAATCCATTACCTACCATATTGGAGCTTTTTAATGCGTTTTTAAGGGAAAATTAGACTATTTTAACGTTAAAACAAACTATAAATGCAGAAAATTAACATTTATCGAACTTACTAAGCCTCTTTGAAAGAATTTCTACAAAAAAAAAAAAATTGAATTATTTTCAAATTTGCAACAATATCTTAGATTAATTAGTTCACTCAGCAACTTTCTCTGCCATTTTGATCCAAGTGGCAGCCACTTCATTTTTTCAACACGATGACTTTTGAGATTCTGAATTAATTCCAACTATATTTGTACAGTAATCTTATCTCACAAATGCATTTGATATATTTGTCAACTTGGCGCACCATCTTGTTTCCATGAGCCGGCCACTTGAAAATTTTAAATTTACATAAAAAGGTATTTATGAACCGATTTGCTTAAAACTCCATATGTAGATAGCCTACATCAATATTTCTACTAATTCATTAATAATTTGTAGCCGCCATTTTGAAACAAAATGACGTCTACTTGATAAGGAAAAAGAAATCAACCTACCCTTCCGAATAAGCCGGAAGGACTTTTTTTTTTTTTTTAAACCATAATTCCGATATTTGGTTCAACATAAAATTATCAAATGATGGTAAAAGGTTAAACCATCCGGTGGTTGTAGCTACTTCAGTACCAACACCAAAATTTTAACTGTGTATGATAACGAACATGCCATTTAAATGTTGTGCTTCTACGTTCATTGGTTTAAAAATTACGCGCAAAAGAAGAAAACAAGAAAACAAGTTATTGATTTAATTTTGTACATTATTGTGATAAAACTTAATTCGTTTTATCGAAAAAAGGTATAATCAGTTGTTGTGGAATAAACTCTATGAACATTTTTACAAAATATTATTATTTTGTCTATAATCTTCAGTCTCTGGAAGAAACGCAAAGTGAGAAAATTATGAAAAAGTTATTCTCACAATAAAAAGTGTGCTTAAAAAGGCTTTTTTCTTTTTATAAAAAAAAATTTTGTTTCAATTAATATTCAAAAAAATCTGGAGTGACTCCACTCGACATTCCGAACATTGAGATAAAGTAAAGAAAGAGAAGTTGTTAAACAAACAAGAGAGAGAAAACCATAATAGAGTGTTTGAGTATTTTTCTCCATATATTACATGATGTTTTATTTAACGGTACTGAACTTTGAGCCCTAGATCATAATGATAAATAATTTTTCGTTGCGTCCCTGTAAAAACCTATAACTGCTAGATTCACCAAAATGCTTATAGTTAGTGCAACAGTGATTTATAATATTCATATAAATTTTCAGCTGAATTGAATAAGGCGTTTAGATGCTTTCGCACTTTTAAAAGTTTGGTCCCATAGGCCATAATGATAAAGAATTTTTTTTGTGTCCCTGTAAAAAAACTGTAAGTGCTAGATTCTCCAAAATCTATACAGATTGAGTATCTGTGACCTATAATATGTGTATAACTTTTTTGCTTAATTGAATAAGGCGTTTAGATGCTATCACGCTTTTAAGATTTTGGTCCCATAGGACATAATGATAAAGAATTTTTCTTTGTGTCCCTGTAAAAAAAACTATAAGTGCTAGATTCGCCAAAATCTATAGGGTTCGTAGTATTGTGAGTTACAATATACGTACCAACTTTCAGCTTATTCGAACAAAGCGTTTAGACGCTAGCGTGTTCACTCACAGACATACACACACATACATACATCATCGCAAAAATAGTGAAAACGGACTCATTGGATCTCGAAACGTATAGAGACATCAAAATCTCAAATTCGGATTTTTGACATGATTACAATACTTTCCTCTCTATCCGTGATTGTAATGAAATGCTCTCCCTCTGGTGGGCTAAGGTGAAATTACAATTAACATGCATAGCTTTCGAATTCATCTAGACGCCATTGCTGGCCGATATTTAGTTTCACATATATTTATTGAATAAAAATGAATAAATCCGGTAAAAAAGATAACACTTACTGTTGTGTGCCACAGTATAACTCCAAGAATAAAAAAATCCAGAATTAAGCTTCCATTTATTTCCAAATGACAAATTTAAAATTTCAGTTGCTTTGGCTAATGGAAGTAAAGAATTAATCAGATGATTTGAAACTCATATTTGTTCAGCTTCAGTTAAAAATCTACTTCCGATCGAACGTTGAATAAACTGAAATATTTTTTCCAAAAGCAATCAATTTTCCATGATGTAATGGCGGAGAAATTATAGCACGAATATTAAGTAGTAACACATATAGAACAAAAATTGATACACGTGGCCATTATATTTACTAACAACAGAAACTGAAAAAGCGCCATCTATCGATCATTACAAACGCGGATAGTGTTCGGAAAGTAAAAATCTTGTTGACAAATTAATTTGTATTTATTATGTTCGGAATATATATATATATATATATATATATATATATATATGTGTAAACAGACTTTTTTTTTTTTTTTTTTTCTGAAGATATATCAAGTTTTAAACATGGCTAAAATTTTTATTTTAAGTTTTTTTAAATTAAATGTATTAACACATATTTTCTGGAAAAAATAAATAAATGATATAATACGTAAACATTGAAAAACTAGTATGTTGTGGCCACCACATGACTTTCTGCTATATTTTTCTATCCGCGATTGTAATGAAATGCTCGCCCTCTGGTGGGCTAAGGTGAAATTATCACACCACTGCATATCCTCATATTATGCAATCGACTTTCCATGATGAAATGGCGGAGAAAGAATAATAATTACACGTGCCTGTTATATTTACTAACAACTGCAGTGTTCAGAGAGCGCCATCTATCGATCATTACAAACGCGGATACAAATTCACTCAGGAAAAATAATTTAGTAAAATTATTATTTAAAAAAATTATCTTCCATGATAATGCAGACGATTTCCATATTAGAGAAGTAGTATAACACTAAATATCCAAAAAAGTCAATTTTATTGTAAATATTACATTTTTTTTTTTTTTTTTTTTTTTTGTTAAAAATGAAAAAAATCGATAACTTTATTTTAAACTAGTGGATCTACAGATCAGGAGCCTCAACGTCCTATTTACATCAGACATTATTCAATAGGTCATTTTTATTTATTCCTTATTATATAATCGTATATATTGATTCGATCGACTTGTTACCATAATCAGATACAAGGGGGGGGGGCTTCCGCCCCCCCTCAACCCCCCCCCCCGCTTTGTTTCTATTTGTATATCTTATAAAGTGTTACGGAATTGTAAATAATTGCATTTATGTTTGTATAAATTCTTTCAAAGAGGTTTAGTAAAGTTAATAAAATGCTAAATTTGTGCATTTCTAGTCGTTTTAGCATTAAAATAGCCTAATTTCCCTTAAAAACACTTAAGAAAGCTCCAATAAGGGAAGAAATGGATTTAGCGCCAAATTTGGCGACTGTTTCTCTGCTTGGTTATTTTTTGGCGACCTTGGCGAGAAAATCCTTATTAGGGATATACAAAATGTGGAAGCTCTAATCTCATTATGAGATACGCGAATTTTCCAGAACAGTCTGTGTTCGATAGAAAAGTATAAAAGGAGCATTTTTTCACCAAGGCGGTCAGTGTCAGATCTGTGTGAGTTTCGTCAAATGTTTGCTTTGCTTTGAGCCTCTTTGGACGAGACTTCCTTTATGTGTTATTATCTGTTAACGGCTATTGTTTAAGTTGTGTTTACTGGTTGAATTGAAGCTGATACTTGGTTTATAGACCTGTATTTTTCTGGAACTTTCTGTAAATACACTGAAAATTTGCAAGTTTCGCCTTTCATTCTCGGACAACTTACGGACCCCCAAGTACTCAACAATATGTATTCTTAATAAACGACGGTCTTGTATTATTTCCCTGAAATTCATAAATACCAAATTTCATAACTACCAATTTTTATACAAAAAAAATTACATAGTATATCAGAAGTATTTTGCGTAACCTTTAAACTAATTTCCAGTTCTATGCCCACAATTATCAACAGGAAAACATGCTTTTAAAATTCTAATAAAATTTCATTATATTTGATGGGGTGTAACCATGTTAAAATAAACTTTTAAGAAATATCGACTATAGACCATAATAGTACGAAATTATTTTATGTATCCCGGAAAAGTAGCCACAGTCACTATAAACGCCAATAATAAGAATAAACTTAATTAATTATAACTCATTAATTTTTCAAACTAATTTGACATCATTTGGATGATTACAGTACATACTCGGAATTATTTTGTGTGGTCCCATAAATTATTTAGTCTATACATAACCTTTTTAAAGAGTAAACATAATTTTAAGCATATTTATAATGTATGTTAATTTTATTAAGTTCAATTCAGCATAAACGCATTAAAGAGCGAGCTTAAATAAAAGTTTGTCCATATAGGCTCTAATGTTACGAAATTCTTTCTTGTGTCTCTGTAAACAAACCATAAACATTGTATACACCAGTAAAAATTATTCAGCTTATTTTGCGTTTAAAATTAATAATTGTTCCAAATTTAATATCGTTTGGATGACTACGTGACATTGTCAGAACACTTTTGTAAGGTCCTGTACATTAATTAGAAAGCTTAAGAGCACATATTTTCTTCAAGCAACATGAGTACGCATCTTACTCACGTATGCTAGTTTCATTTTCTTCATAGCAAAGTAATGATATTAAAACGCGTTTAAAAGAAATTCACCCCTTACGCCGTAATGTTAAGAATTTTGGCGTGTCCCTATACACAGTTTATAAACAATATAGCAATAAAAATTATACAGCTACTTATATGCAAAGCTGGAACGTGTGCGCGAATTTGCAAGTCAATCGAAGGACTTTTGCGGTCGCTATTGCGGTACATACAAATTCTTCCCATAGACCGTAATGATAAAAAAAACTTTGGCGTGTCCCTGTACACGAACTACAAATGGAATGAACACCCAAAACTATACAGCTAATTTCGTGGGGATCATGAACATGTGTACCAAATTTCAAGCCAATAGCGTGATATTTGCGGCCGCTATCGCACGACAGACAGACAGACATACAGACGGACAGACGGAACACAAAAATCCTTTTGAGTCTCAACAGAGGGCCTCCACTGACGTTTCGTCAAAAATTGGAAGTCAATAGCTTGATTTTTGCGGTGGCTAACGCGGTACATACAGATTCTTCCCATAGGCCGTAATGATAGAAAAACTTTGGCGTGTCCCTGTACACGAACTACAAATGGAATACACACCTTAAACTATACAGCTAATTCCGTTGGGCTCATGAATATGTGTACCAAATTGCAAGTCAATAGCGTGATTTTTGTGGCCGCTATCGCGATACATACAAATTCCTCCCTTAGGCCGTAATGATAAGAAAAATTTGGCCTGTCCCTGTATACGAACTACAAATGGAATACATACCAAAAACTATACAGCTGATTTTGTGGGGCTCATGAACATATGTACCAAATTCCGAGGAAATAGCGCTGTTTTTGCGGCCGCTACCGCGATACATACACATTCCTCCCATAGGCCGTAATGATAAGAAAAACTTTGGCGTGTCCCTGTATACGAACTACAAACGGAATAAATACCAAAAACTATACAGCTAATTTTGTGGGGCTCCTGAACATGTGTACCAAATTTCAAGTCAATAGCGCTATTTTTGCTGCCGCTATCGCGCAACAGACACACACAGCCCAAAACCGTTTTGAGTCTCAACAGAGGGCCTCCACTGACGTTTCGACAATTATCGCAGATCGATGGTTCAATCATTCGTTTTAAAGGTATTGGCGAGCTCTTTTGAAAGATACCCATCATGAAAATTTACTCACCTCGAGGGGGGACTTCCCCCCAACAGGGGGTGGGGGGTGGGGGGTGGCGAGGCTCCTACACATACAAAAAATTTTTCACATTTAACTATCTCTATTATAAATATTTCTTGTAAATTTCATAATGATTACTAAAAAATAATTTTCTTTATGCACATTTATACAAAATTTTGTCCTATATCACCATGTTAAAATTTAGGAAAAGCGGGATGGCAACGCAACCTGTAAGACAATTTTTACCATAAGTTGATAGGCACTAATTTATGTCAAGGTTCAACTACGTACCAATTTGTATGAAATTCTGTGCCGTAGTTCCTGAGATACAGTTGCCACAAAATTTTGTCACGCACACACACACACAGACAGACATTTTCTAAAAATGGTCAAATCTTGTTCTACAGCTCTCAGAACGTGTAAATCCATCAAAAACCCGAGGTCGAAAATTTTTACGAATCCAATACTTTCTTCTATTGAATATAGAAGAAAGTAATAAAAAAAATTGAATGACTCTACTTGACCTTCCAAACAATTAGTAATGGACCATATTCCCGCTTTGGGTTCGAGGCTACAAGAATATCAGCTGGGTAGATAAACAATTCTCAACTCTACCATAGCAAAGCATTGTGACCTACAAATTTTTATCATGCAATATTATTTCTAAGAGTTACAGATTATATGAAATTGAAGTAAGAGTGATATAGTGATACCTTTGTTTTATTTTTAATCCAGTTTTAGTAATATACTTTAATATTAATCAACATATGTAATATTAAAAGTTGCCATGTGAACTGTGGCGATGTTAACAAATGTAAATGGATGTTCCATTTAATAAATTCCTTTATTAAAGTGATTGAAATTCTAATTATTTAAGCTTTGATATCTATAGATATGTGTGTGTGTATAAAATGTTCTTATTAATCTTTAATTCATTATATATGTATATGTGTGTGTGTGTATACATAAAATGTTCTGCAATTTTACGATATGGAATAGTCTTAACTTTATCATTCGATTCAGTTGTTTACATTTCTCTTTTGTTCTTGTTTGAACATTATTATTAAGTTTCACTGCAGAAATATTTAGAAAAATGGTATGCGTAACAATAAAATGGCATCTTGAATCTAATTTGTTTACAAAATATCGGCCACGTGTTCGGCGATTTTACCTACGGTGACGTCACAGGAATATTGTCCATTAACAAGCATTTAAATGAATTTGAATCTCTAAATATTTCAGTAATATTTCAGTAAAAGTGAAAGTTTTACTGATTATTTCAGTAAAAGGGAAAATCTTCATAAAATGAGTGTTTCGCTCCAAGTTCATATGTTTGTGCAGCGGACTTTAATGTATCCCAATTATTCTTGTGCATCCGTGCAAAATAAATAAATAAATAAATAAATAAAAAATAAAGTATAAATGTAAGCACACATTTCTCAATGAAGACCATTCTCTAGAAAAATTTTAAGAAGTATATTATTTACATTCTCTTTTACTACCAATATAAACTGCCTTTGGGACCAGTGCTGCCAGATTGAGGGAATTCTTTGTATTTGATATCTACCACTAAATTTTAAATGCCTAATAACTTCGAAGACTTCTTTGTTAGATGTTTTCGGAATGATTATACAACCGTTGCAATTAAAATTTATTGGTGGATATTCAATAAAAAAATTACCTCAGTCTGGCAGCATTGCTTGGGACGTATATGTCCCAATGGTAGTGAAAGGGTTAATAAACTTCCGATAATTATCTGCATTAGAACGAGATATGAGTAATTTTATTCATACTTCTAGGTCATTCCATGTCAAATCAACGCAAAAGGTTGCATTTTTAACTTGACCCCCTCAGATTTTTATGAAATTGGACTCATTTATTTGTTTTATAGAGAAATGAATATGTACCAATTTATAAGTCACTACTCT
Source organism: Salticus scenicus (assembly GCA_963930645.1). Lineage (NCBI taxonomy): Eukaryota > Metazoa > Arthropoda > Arachnida > Araneae > Salticidae > Salticus > Salticus scenicus. Next base: position 336,851,198 of record OZ005652.1, on the reverse strand, counting down.
ATTAGTTTTTGATGTACAGGCCTGCAAAAAACGGGTAAAAAATGCGAATCGTCAAAATTTTTCTACTACAAATGTACCCGTATTTTGTTACCTAATTAACTTAGAGATATAAAATTATCATTAGAAAGCTTATAATACAGACTTTTAAATGATATATCGCATAGACATATTTTTTTTTTAAAGTTTTCATTTAAGGGTCAAACATTTTTACCCTTGACCTTCAATATCTCAAAAAGTACATATTTAATATTTCTTGAAAAATTATATATTATTTTTACACTTATTGTCTATAATTACTGTGAGTTTCAATATGGGACAGCTATGGGATACTGAGTTATAAACTAAGATGCAACCCTACATCAGTACTTTCATACTAACAAAAAAAGTACGTTTTACAAAAATAATTCTGCAAATATAATGTAAGTGAAACTTGATTGCGACTTTCAACTGTTCGCATTCAATATTGTATCCTATCTATTAGAGATTAGTTATAATTGGGGCTTAGGAACTGTTTAGTTCCCCGAAAAAGAATAATAAAATCACGGCCTTTTAAAAATTAGATTAATTTTTAGTTGCATTTTATTATTGCTGTTAATATATTGTTTTTATTATTATCTATATATATAAAATCGTTTGCCCTGAGTGCGTGAGTGACTGATTCATCATCGACCAGCCCAAACCCATGGACCTAGAAGCGTGAAATTTTGTGACAATGTTCCTTCTGTTACGTAGATATCCACTAAGAAGCGATGTAACAAAATTCGCCCCCCCCCCCCCCCAAGGAGGGAAATTAGGGCAAAACGTGATTTCACAAAATCCTTCATATCTCAAACAAAAAAAATCTGGAGTGACTCCACTCGACTTTCCGAACATTGAGTAATTAACAGTTTTGTAGATAAAGTAAAGAAAGAGGAGTTGTTAAACAAACAAAAGAGAGAAAACCATAATAGAGTGTTTGAGTATTTTTCTCCATATATTACACGATGTTTTATTTAACGCTACTGAACTTTGAGCTCATATATCATAATGATAAAGAATTTTTCGTTGTGTCCCTGTAAAAACCTATGAATGCTAGACTCACCAAAATGCTTATATTTAGTGCAACAGTGATTTATAATATTCATATAAATTTTCAGCTCATTTGAATAAGGCGTTTAGTCGCTATCACTCTTTTAAAAATTTGGCCCCATAGGCTATAATGATAAAGAATTTTTTTTGTGTCCCTGTAAAAAAACTGTAAGAGTGCTAAATTCACAAAAATCTATACAGTTAGTGTAACTGTGACCTATAACATGTGTACAAATTTTTTGATCAGATTAATAAAGCGTTTAGACGCTATCGCACTTTTAAAAATTTGGCCCCATAGGCCATAATGGTAAAGAATTTTTCCAGGTGTCCCTGTAAAAAAACTATAAGTGCTAGATTCACCAAAATCAATAGGGTTCGTACTATGGTGACTTACAATATACCCAGATAGCAAGCACATTTGCATCAAGTTTGATTTTTCTTGATATTATCTTGCCATGATAAACTTGACGCGACAAATTTGCTGTGAAACTGTCACAAAGTAGAGGGAACATAAGTCTATTTTTCGTTTTAATTAATATATATTTATATATATACATTTTTTTTCCTTTCACACCGTTTATGCTGTAAACTAAGATTGCTATGTAAATAATTTGAAATTCAACAATAGCGTTTGAAGAATAATATTGAAGCAGTTCCGCAACGTTATCTTCCTCATGTTATTTATTAGAGGAAGGAGCGTGGCGTTGCCCACGTGGCTTCCAAAATATTCGAAGTCTTGTAATGACAATGGTATCTGTGAGATATGTGCTATGTTTATATATTTTTACGCCTATTTACAAATAGTGTGACGTGTGACGTAGCAAGAATTTGAGTTTGCAATGCGTCAGCAGTAGGTGAGATATGACAAGTTTGCTCGTTGCAATGAATTTGCAGTAATTTTTATACGACAATACTAACTTTTCCAGTAGTTTGCAACGAATTTACAGCAAATTTGATACAGTAAGAGTGCAGCTTGCACGAAAAGTTTGCTGCAAAATTTACGTATGGTGACTTCGGAGTTTGCGTTATCCTGCTTCAGTCTTGTTATGAACTTACAAGCTTGTCACACTGAACTTGCTGTAAGTTTGTTGGCTTACAAAGCAAGACTGTTGCAATTTTGCTGCTAACGAAAATTGCTATGTGGGTACGTACCAACTTTCAGCTTATTCGAACAAAGCGTTTAGACGCTAGCGTGTTTACTCACAGACATACACACATACATACACACATACATACACACATGCACACACACATACATACATCATCGCAAAAATAGTGGAAACGGATTCAGGGGACCTCGAAACGTATAGAAACATCAAAATCTCAAATGCGGATTTTTGACATGATTACGATTCTTTCCTCACTGTAGTGTTCGGAAAGTAAAAACAGATATCTGTAAAATTTTTGCTTTAAAATATGATTAACACAAATACCTAAAAACCAATATCTGAAATTTTACAAATTCGGTCCTCAAGGATGGGAAGGGGACAAAAAGTGATTTCACATGCGTAAAACGCGATTTCACATAATCCTATATATCTTAAACAAAAAATAGATATACGTGAGATTTTTGCTTTTAAATATAGCTAATACGAATACCTAAAAACTAATTTCTGGAATTTTAGAAATTCAGCCCCTAAAGGGGGGAGGGAGCAAAACGTGATTTCAAATAATCCTTTATACAGCAAAAACAAAAGACATATGTGAGATTTTTGCTCCAAAATATGGCTCACACAAATATCTAAAACCAATTTCTGGAATTTTAGAAATTCGTCCCAGATGGGACGGGAAGGGGAGGGGGCTATGGGAAAAAAAAATAGACATACAGTTAGATCGTTCAAAATTGGTACAGACAGGTTTTAGAGGCCTGAAAATTGAATGAGGATATTTTCGAAAATATAACGTTATTAAGAGGGGCGGAAAGAGGGGGGGGGGCGGAGGGGTAAAAAATAAAAATAGAGTTAGATCATTCAAAATTGGTACGTATTGATTTTTGGGATCTACAAATCAATTGTAGATATTTTCAAAAGAGAAAAATTATTAGGATAGACGGGAAGGGGGGGGGACTAAGGGTAAAAATATAGAAATAAGAGTTAGAGGGTTGAAAATTAACATTATTAGGTTTTAAGGACCGATAATTCGATTGCGGGTATTTTCGAAAGTGTAGAATTATTACAAGGGGTGGGAGCGGGAGCGGGAGCCGGGGCTGAATTAAAGAAATTCAGATAGAACGTTGGAAATTAGAATTATTAGGTTCAAAAGCCTGAGAAAACGATTGCGGATGTTTTTGAAAGTGTAAAATAATTAGAAGGGGCGGGAATGGTGGGCGAAGGAACATGCGCACCCGCAGACAGTGGGGTCCCGGACAAATTATTACATCGATGAAAGAAGAATTTTTTTGTATTTTATATTTATGTTTTTCCCTCACGATAATATAGTGATTCCTTAAGAATGTCAAACATAAATGCGCGCGCGCAGTGTGGGGACCCAGTGCAACATTTTTTTCGATCAGATTTTTTTTTTTTTTTTTTTTTTTTTCACATGATAAAGATTAATACAATTTTGAGAATTTATTAATTATAGTGATTCATTTAAAAATAGTGATCATCGAAGCGGGCGTAGCCTGCTAGTTATTAATACATATTATGCATCAATGAAAATTAATACAGTGAAGATTAATACAGTACAATTAATACAAAAAATTTAGCTTATACAAAAAATTTAGGTATTTAGCTCTGTGTTGATTTCACATAGAGTGACCCTTCCCTCAAAAAAAAAAAAAAAAAAACTTTAAGTAATGCGCACATTATTTTTCATAATGAGTTTACAAGCTGTAACATATAACTGTTTTTACTATTTTAAACAATACCAAATTACTAAAACAAACTTCAAATCATTTGAGTCCATAGGTCGCAATCTGTATCATTGAAAATAAAATAAAATAGAATAAAAATAAATAAAAATCTATAAGTCCTACACTCATTAAAATCTGTATAGTTCTTACCACGATGACCTGTAACATGCTTGCTCAATTTGATTTTAATCTAATGTAGTCTTTAGAGGCTAGCGCAATTCAAATTATTTGAGCCTATAGTTCTTAATGATAAAGAATTTTTTGCGTGTCCCTATAAAATAATTAAAGGTCGTACACTCAATGAAATACATACAGTTAGTGCGAGAGGGACCTATAATATATCTACCAATTTTGGGCTCAATCCAATGAAGCGTTTAGACGCTGTAGTGTTCCATCATACACACATATACATCAGCGTAAAATTAGTAAAATGAATTCAGGACACCTCATAATGAATAGATGCAATAAAATCTCGTAGTCGAATTATTTCATGATTGCAATACTTCTCTTATATAGTAAAGATCGGAAAATACATACAGACATACAATTCTTATTTCTTATACTTATTTGTACTTCATCAGAGACTTCAGAGAATATAAAGAGAAGTCTTAAGTGATTTCTGTTTTTACTACCAGATATTCACCTGAACGTTATGGTTTTTCCGTGTATCTAATCTTTTTTTTATTCATCTGCGAAAGAAGTCTTAACCCCTAAATGTCCCTCCGTCGATATACTATTGATTAATTCACATGCAGGCGTTTATCTCCTTCAATTATGATGAGATCAGCTCCGATTTCAGGGCCACTGCAAAGGAAGAGACTCTTTGGTGAGAAATCTGCTTTTATATCTCTTTTCTGTAGTTGATGAGAGTGCCAAGCAAGAGATAAAAACACCGATTGTTCTAACTTTTTGTCTACTCCTCTTTTCAGAACTCAGTAAAACACAGGGGTTTCTGTTCGGAAGTAGATGAGAGTGAGGCCTCCCATTAAATGCTTTACTTCAAAACCACTGGGAGATTTCGCCTCACTCGCGGTAAGTCATTTGAAATCTTTCTTTATTACTGTATCGTCGATTATTTTCATCTAATCAAAGATTAAAATGTTTTCGAAAACTTGAAATAATAATAATAATAATAATAATAATAAAGTCATTTTAAATAAGTTTAAATATTTGATTATGAATTTTACATCTATACATTAAATAATTCATGTTTTTTATAAAAGAATTGCTGATCATATTTTTAATGCTTTAATTAAAAAGTTCTGATAAAGCAAATTTATATCAAAAGCTATCGACATCTTTTTAGCGGATTAAAAGTCAATTAGGGACTTGGAGTAAAAAAAAAATCAATTGAGGTAGTGAATCAACGAATGCTTTGCCAGTTTCGCTGGTCACTGTATTTAAAGGGGACTAATGTGCAAGTTGTACCCGACGGGACTAAAGTGAAAGTTGTACCTCAAGGGACTAATGTGAAAGTTGTACCTCACGGGACTAATGTGCAAGTTGCACCGAACGAACAAACAATTTCTTTCAACGAAAATGCATCGTATCATCTTATATATCGTATTTATCGTAATATAACTCAATACTTATTTCGCTTCCTTCTTTGACTCGTTTTAATACCCATTTTTTATATGCATGAGCAGCCCCCGAAAAACAAAAATATTAAATCATTAAATTCATTTTTTTACTTATTTTTATTTCATATTATTTCACGCGCACTTTTTATTTCCAAATTCAAAATTATTAAAAAACCTTTTTCGATATCGCTTGTAACGATACTGATTATTATTAATTTTCTTTTCTTTTTCTTTCAATAATAATAATAATAATAAAAAGATTTTGTTGAAATTCTGGCAAAAGCAGAATTTAGTTTAGGACGGAGGACTATTAGGTTTTTTTTTTTTTTTTTTTCAAATTATAACATCGCTTTCAAATTATTCAATTATATTTTCGATAAATTTTAGATTTCGACAAGTGTCCAACTATCGAAATCGACAATGCAAAAATCCCAGACTGAGACTAATAGGCCCTCAGTCCTAATAATAATAATAATAATAATAATAATAATAATAATAATAACAAACCTATTCTAACTCCCCCCCCATCTCCTTTTTTTTTTTTTTTTTTTTTTAACAGCATAATTATATATACGATTTCATATACGATAATATTTTTATATACGATGTGACATAACTAATATTTCCTCATCATGATTTTTATCGTTTTAATGGTTTAAATTGAAAACTCTTTCTTATTATTTCGGGGCCGTCCATAAATGATGTCACGCTTGGAGGGGGGGGAGGGGGTTCGCGAAATTGTGACGGTTTGTGACAAGGGAGGGGAGGGGGGTAACAAAAAGTGTGACATCACATATTTCAGTTAAAATACAAACATTTATATTCAGCAGATGAAATTTTGAAGTTATTTTAAAATTATCAAAATTAAAGATATTTTTTTAATTCGGGTAAATGTAACTTTATCCTGTGATTCCTGCCCCCCCCCCCCCCATACATTATTTTCTTTCGGAAAAAAGCATTCAGAGTAGGTTTTTAGTATATGATAGCAATAGAAAATCTTGGAAGAAAACCTTCCCTTCTCACACTCTTGAAATGTCCAACAAAATATATAAGTCCTTATGGTTATATTTACAGATGTCATTAAGATCCATAGTCAACATTTAAAAATAAAATTTGAAATATGATCTCTAGTCTAATATTTTGTTTCTGAACTTCAAGTAATTATTGATGTATGTCATGTTCCGTGACATGTGACAAGGGGGGGGGGGTATATTGAAACGTGACACTTTGTGACAAAGGGGGGGGGGAGGGGGTCCAAAATTCTGAAAAAAAGCGTGACATCCTTTATGGACAGCCCCTTCTGTGTGTTCTAGTACAGTGATAAAGAGAGAAGAGATAGAAAAATATTCTGGGCAGGATGTCCCAGCTAAAGAATTTCGTGCTTGTATTAATGCCATAAAAGGAAAATTAAACCACTAGGACATAATAATATTATCTCTGTAAAAGTTTATAAATAAACCTCTCGGGGCTGCTTTGGGCGACTTTTTTTAAATACCAATATTTTAAAATAGCTTTAAAATAATTGTTATGATATTAATTTTCTACAATTATATACGGCAAAGAAAACGGCAGATAAATAAAGATGTTTAAAAAACCACCTGTGGCTGTTCCCTAGAATCCCTATAATACTGTAATTGTCTGGAAGGTGTAGAATTACGAGACACAACTTTCCTCCCTGGTAACTTTACTAAAATAGTAAAACTATCATTCTACTGTTTACGAGATGATAAAATGATTGAATTCAGTACTATTATAATATAAGAATATTTCTTTGATACACTTCTTTTTATAAAAATTGTTAAGATGATTAACATTTTTTTTTTTTATCACTTTCTTCAATATATGTTTTCCTACATGAGTCTAATTTTATTATTTTTTTAATGGAATGCAACACAGCACTTTTCTCTTTTATGATATACATATATATATATATATATTAATTTTTTTAAAGATTTTCTCTTACTCTTTCTATGTGTTTTGGTTTGATGATGAACATATAAAGAATAGAAAAGTTGCCGGTAGAATATCTCAGCAATATAATTTTGTTATTCCTTTGGTATCAAAGACTTAAAAGGGAAAATTCGACTTCAGAACATAACGATATGTCTCTCGTATATAAAATAACATCTCATATAGAGACATCATAACCACACGTGTCTTTGTAGAAAACCAAAAAAAAAAAAAAAAAAATCCACTTTAAACACGTATAAAACGATACATTTAATTAAAATCATTAAAATTACATCGTATCAAGGCCTGATGTTTAGGGCGAAAGGCCTTGACACGATGTAATTTTAATGATTTTAATTAAATGTATCGTTTTATACATGTTTTAAAGTGGATTTATATATATATATATATATATATATATATATAAAGATATGTCTCTCTGTTAAAAGTTCATAAATAATCCCTTGATAATGTAAAATATTAAATTTACACTATTAAAAATAATATCCACCAGAAAAATGGTACCAGTTTAGTTGCAGTCAATATTTTTAGAAATAAAATGTCCCATGTTTCATATATGTTTTTAGTAAGCACCACTAAAAGAGTGAAATTTAGCCCCAAAATATTGGTTGCAGTTAAATTTGTCTAACTAGTACCATTAAAGAACTATTACCTTCAAACAACGTAGAAATATTGATTTTTTTTTTTTTTTTACAAGTTAAAAAAATGTATATATTCAAAACAAAATTAAAATTAAGCATGTGAAAAGAATTAAAAAAAATGAATGAATTAGCTGTTTTGCATATTTTTACCAACGAAAAAAAAAAAAAAAAAAAAAAAAATCTTTTTTTTTTTTTTTTTTCTTTTTTGCTGCTGTCGCACCATTTAAAATATATAGAAAATAAAATTGGGAGAAAATGTGCGAAAAGGAATTTTAGGAAATGAATATAGTAACTGTTGCTAAGGGACGCAATACATTTACCATTTGTCTTTATATGAAAGAATAGACTAAAAAAAACTAGTATGTTGTGGCCACCACATGACTTTCTTCTATATTTTCCTATACAAATTCACTCAGTAAAAATTATTTATTACAATTATTATTTTAAAAAATTACCCTCCAAAATTTTTACCCTTACCTAAAAAATTACCCTGCAGACGATTTCCATATTAAAGAAGTAGTATAATATCCAACCTAAATATCCAAAAAAGTCAATTTTATCAATATTACTTTTTTTTTTTTTTAAATGAAAAAAAAAAAAAAATCGATAACTTTATTTTAAATTATCGCAGATCGATGGTTCAACCATTCATTTTAAAGGTATTGGCGAGCTCTTTTGAAAGATACCCATCATAAAAATTTACTCCCCTCGAGGGGGGACTTCCCCCACAGGGGGGGAGGTGAGACTCCTACACATACAAAAAAAAATTTCCCAGTTGACTATCTCTATTATAAATAATTCTTGTAAATTTCATAATAATTATTAAAAAATAATTCTCTTTAAGCACATTTATATAAAATTTTGTCCTATACCACCATGTTAAAAATTTAGAAAAAGCGCGATGGCAACGCAACCTGTAAGACAATTTTTACCAAACGTTGATAGGCACTAATTTGTGTCAAGGTGTAACTACATACCAGTTTGTACGAAATTATGTGCAGTAGTTCCTGAGATACAGTTGCTACAAAATTTTGTCACACACACACAGACTGACAGACAGACATTTTCTAAAAATCTTCAAATCGTGTTCTACAGCTCTCAAAACGTGTAACTCCATCAAAAAACCGAGGTCTGAAATTTTTACGAATCCAATACTTTCTTCTATTGAATATAGAAGAAAGTAAAAAGTATGTTCTGCCAAATTCTGTTTTTACAAAATTTTATATCTTTTACTTAAACAGCAAAAATATTCTTTGGTTTCTTTCATTCATTTATTTATTTATTTTGGTGAAACGTTAAAATATTTTTTTAACAGTGTACTACTATTCTAATAATTAAATACTTCTTTTACAAGTCCTTCATTTTTCTAAAATCATTTTAAGATAAAAAGTCAGTGGGGTTGAGAAATTACTATTTTTTTAAGCCCTTAATCTAAATTAAAAGGGTATATAATTTTTATAATTAACATTTTGTTTTATTCCCCCCCCTCCCCCCTCTACATTTAGGTCCTTTGAATTTTCTTTTATAGTCCTAAAAACTGGATGGGTCGTACTATACGACGAAACTATACGGTGAAACTATACGACGTATATATGCTCAATCTTAAGCTCTGAATGGAGATATGTACTTGTGGATTTAAATGCTAATAATTATTTTTATTGGCAACTGTAACAGTTAACTGTATTTCTCAAAACAAGTTCAAAAGTTTAAAATATTAATGAGTGCTTCTATCTGTGTTATTAATAAACACGAGCAATTGTTTTGTATAATGGTTGCGATGAGATGGAATATTTTTTGAGGTGAAAATGCACAAATTTACAATTTCGGGTGGGGGGTAACTGAAATTTTTGTTTTGTCGCTCAGCTTTTACTGCACAGATTCAAACTTACAAACACCGATATAAATATTTTGTAATGAAGGCCATTAAATTAAACGGAAACAAATGTTAGAGAAAGAAGTTTGTAATTTTGATTTGTGTAGATGTAGTTAAATTTTATTGCCTTTTAATATGTATTTTAAGAATGCAGGAAATTTTAAGGAATTTCAAAAAATTTTTAGGAACAAAGTGAAAAGGGAACAATACCTTGTCATTTATGTAGAGGACAAAATAGTGAAACCAAATAAATAAAAAATCTGCTGTGAAACAACCACACGACTTCCATTATTCACTATTATATGTTTTATATGCATTTTTTGGAGATAATATGAACAAAAAAGATCAATTTGACCTAAAGAAGTAGAAACCTAAAATTTTTCCGATAAGAAATACTTGATACACGCGTAAAAACATATGAAATACAGTTTACATAGCGAGTTAAAAATATGGGGGGAAAAATGGTGAAGTTATTTTTTGAAACACCAATTTCCGAGATCTAAAACTGACCTACCTAAGCAGGATTACTGTTAAATTTTCCTGTAATTATCACGAATACATGAGAAAGGATATTTAAAGTGGGTTTATGTAACAATTTTCAAGAAAATCGTTAGAGCCGTTTTTGAGATACCGACTTTTATCAAAAGTTGATAAACTCAATTATTGACCAGAAAATAATAATTACATACAAAAGACGAAATGATTAAAATAGGTCTGGTGTGCAGATAATTTTGCCAACTTTTGGTGAAAATTGAGAAAACGGATATGGGACATTTAAAACAGTAAGTACGACTCTCAAAAACTTTTCAAACGATTTCCTTCAAATTTGCTATATAAAATCCATTTTAGATGTCCTGTCGTATGTATTAGTTGGTTAGTTCAGAAAAATTGATAGGCATCCTGTATAGGATAGGTCAATTTTAGGTCTTAAAGGATCGCAAGTGCGTTCCTTTAAGAACAGCAAGACGGATTTTCTTCAGATTCGCCCTATAAACTATCTTTTCATGTATAATTGTTGGTTTCCAAAGAACAAATGAGTTTGGCAAGTTTTAGTGAAAATAAGAAGTGTGACCGAAAGTATAATCTCAAAAACGGCTTTAACGATTTTATTCAAATTTGATATATAAATCTCTTTTTAGATATACTTTCACATGTATTACTTATTTATTGATTACTGCAGGAAAACTGGCAGGCGTCCTTATTAGATAGGTTAGTTTTAGACTCGGAAATAGGCGTTTCGAAAAATGGCTCTAATAATTTTTCTTATTTATTTTTATTTATATGTTTATTTTTATTTATTTGTTTATTTTATTTATTTATTTATTTGTTTAATTCAATAAGTAAATTTCGTTTTGTATGTCTTTATGAAATGTGTTTGCTCTTACAGGAAAATTGTTAGGTGTTTGACTTGTTACGTCAATTTTATGTTTTCTGACCATACTATTTCCAGAAAAAGTATATATGTGTAGTCGTAGGTAATAGATTTAGTGTGTCGTTTACACACCACCAGATATTATTTTAACAACGTTGCATTTAATTGTGTTTTGTTTACTAGTTTTTGATCTTTTATTCGACCTTCATTTCCCCCTCTTCGAACAAATGCAGATAAATGCATACTCTGATAAAAATATGAGTTCTAAAACCACTTCATAGATATGACAAACCCTCGCAAATCTGCAAGTAATATGGGAGCTCAGATAAACAATTTCATAGGAAAATTTTTTAAGAGTGTTTCTCGACAATAAGAATGCTTGAAATATGGGAATGCACATATGCAGTTCTAACGGGATAGAATTTTTTATTTGTTTACTTATTTATTTTGAATGTTTGTGTGTTAGTTCCAGAGTAAAGAAAAACAGTGCCAAATGTAAAAATTTTTTTCATTATAAATATTGATGTGAACATTTAACAGCTTATTAATAGATTAAATTTTAAATGTAAAATATCATAAGATTTTTTGGAAGAAACAAATGATGAATTGCTATGCATAATTAAAGCCTGCTAATATTTAAGAATATCAGAAGGTTGCGTGTTCAAATCACGTCCGGGTCACCAATGAAGGAAAATGCGTGTTGCGGTAGGTTGTATTCGAACCGAGGATATCTAGGTAGTAATCCAGAGACGTACCTATGGACAAAAGGTTAACCCATTGTCCATCGGTAAGTTAGGATTATCTACATTAGAATGACGTTAATGGCGTCGCTACAAGTATTACAAAACATCTTAAATAATATTTTGAAAATTTTAAGACAATAACAGTTGTCATCTTCATTGTGTTCTACAATTTCTTAGACGAACTGTTTGCAAACTTAAAAAAAAAAAAAATTCTTTCCAACAAGGTTGAAAAAAATTAATGACTTCGGTTTGTCTGTCTGTCTTTCTATCCGTCTATCCGCGCTATAACTCCGGTAAATATTCATGGAATCTCTTGAAACATATGTTATTCAAGTTCACTATCGGATGGTCACTATAGTTTCGTTAACATTATGTGTTTTTAGCGGTTTTTAAGTGTGAATATGGAGTAAATACCACAACTGGTTTGTGTACAGGATCACCCGAAAGTATTCTAAAACATTTCGTTCTTTGAGACGTATTTCTACAAACCCTATTTTAATACCTTTATTTTTCGCAAATCTTAATCAAATTGAAATTTTTACAGGGACGTACAAAAATATTCGGATACATTATGATCCGTTGTACAAACACCCATTTGTACTTGGTCTAAAATACTCTATTATGAATTTTTGATTTATTGAAATGCTCAGTGATTCAAATTTATTTAAGCGCTTGGTAACTACTAATTGTTTGTAAAGTCGAGTGGAATCACTACAGTTTCTTTCATACTGTCAGTTGGCAATTTTAATTATCACATATGCAAAGGAAAAAAAGAGTCTTTCCATTTTAACTAAAATAAAAAATATTTAAATTTATTAACTTTTTATGAAGTATAATATTATTTAAGTAAATAAAATAAGGATAAAAAATTTATAGATATTTGTATCCTTATCGCTATAGTTATTTTCTTTTTTTAAACCGGATTATCATTATACTTATCGGTCTAACCTTGAATAAGAACAACAAAATAATCAATAAAATAAACAATGCTTGATGTAACAACTTACTATAAGAAATAGTAAGAAAGCACCACAGAACTGGCGTTTTAAAGTAATAAGTACAAAACTTTGAATAAACACCATAAAATGCAATAAACTCGCAGCAATTGTTTCGGGTCGAAAAAACACACGACCCTTCGTCAGGAGAACTAAGTAGGCACGAGTGCTCCAATCAAAGCGGCAAAGCATATTCAAAGTTTTGTATTTATAACAAATACCTTTTTTAGTAATTTTTGAAGTTCCTTAAAATAACTACATTTAAAACCATATACGCTATTAAGTATACAAATGATTCAGTAAAACGTGATAACAGCTTTAAATTGTATATTTGTTACATTCTATATTACTAGCAAACACGTAAAAAATTTTTGCAATTTCTTTCTTTTTTTATTTACCATTAAAATTTGAGACTCATAAATCTTATAATAATTTCACCACCCAGTTTAAATTTTTTTTCAACAGATGCCAAATTAATATTTTATGCCAAATTAATAGTGTGCGATACTGAAACCAAAATCATTCAAAGAAAGGTTTCAAAGTAAAATTCATATTTGACGACCCACTTTTTTTACTTCCACATTTCAGTGCAGTTTTATTATAGGATCCCATGGAGACTTTTAAATTTTTTTCACCATGCTGGCGATGCCTTTATATTTGTTTATTTTGGCATAACTTTATGTTAAAAAAAAAAAAAAAAACTATTACCTCTTTTGATTATATTTTTTTAGTACGTTTTTTAAGTCGAGTTATGACAATAGTTTATATTCTGAGTATATCTTTAAAGTATTGCTAGGTTTAAGATGGCGCTTGTAAAGATTGTAAAGATACAACATTTAAAAATACGTTTTCCTATAAAATCATTGCATCAGACAAATTTCGTCATTTTTCTCTTTAGTTCATTGAACTGAGCCCGCGTGCTTAAATATTGTCTATGTTTAAATATATTTTTATCGTACTTTTATTTCTCTAATCGAAATTTGCTAGTAACTAATTTGCTAGTATCGCCCAGTGGTCGAAACTCGACCATTTTTTGGAAAGCAAGGCACTCAAAACGTGTAAATTCATCGAAATCCGGAAATCAAAAGTATTTCCAAATCTTATATTCCCTTCTAATATATACTGAAGATACAGTAATAAATCCATTTAAAAAACTAGTATGTTGTGGCCACCACAAGACTTTCTTCTATATTTTCCTATACAAATTCACGCAGTAACAATATTAAAAAAAAAAAAAAAAAAAAAAAAAAAAAAAACGATTTTATACGAAATTTTTTCCTATACTGCCATGTTAAAAATTTAGAAAAAATACGATCACAGCGCCACCTGTTGAGCGATTGATCCCCAAATCTAATCAGCCTCAGTTTATGTCAGGGGCCAACTAAATACCAAGTCTGGTTAAATTTCGTTTAAAAAAAAAAAAAAAAAAAACGATTTTTTTTCTAAGTTTTTTTTTCGTTAAAAGTAAAAAAAATCGATAACTTTGTTTTAAATTATCACAGATTTATAGTTCAACCATTCGTTTTAAAGGTATTGACGAGACCTTTCGAAAGATACCCATCTTGAAAATTTACTCCCCTCGAGGGGGGACTTCCCCCCCACGGGGGGTGGCGAGGCTCCTACGCATACAAAATTTTTTTCCCAGTTGACTATCTCTATTTTAAATAATTCTTGTAAATTTCATAATGATTACTAAAAAATAATTCTCTTTATGCACATTTATACAAAATTTTGTCCTATATCACCATGTTAAAAATTTAGAAAAAGCGGGATGGCAACGCAACCTGTAAGACAATTTTTAACAAAAGTTGATAGGCACTAATTTATGTCAAGGTACAACTACATACCAATTTGTATGAAATTCTGTGCAGTAGTTCTTGAGATACAGTTGCCACAAAATTTTGTCACACACACACACACACACAGACAGACAGACAGACAGACATTTTCTAAAAATGGTCAAATCGTGTTCTACAGCTCTCAAAACGTGTAAATTCATCAAAAACCCGAGGTCGAAAATTTTTACGAATCCAATACTTTCTCTATATTACATATAGAAGAAAGTAATAACGATAGTAAGTAGTAAATTTCAGTTAATTGGAATGCATTATATTTTAGTTTAAAAATATGTCTTTAAATTAAAACTGACATAAATCAAAAGAAAAAAAAAAAGAAGAAGAAGTAGAAGTAGAAGAAAGAAAAAAGAAAGAAAGAAATTAGATCTTAAATAAATTAGAAAAAAAAAAAACTATTAAACTTTCATAAATCAAATCCTTTTTTAATTTACGTATATTTTCAAAAGTATAATTTTCGATCTAACTCTCATTCATTCAAATTTCTACCACTCTACTGGCTGTTTTCTCTTAGAATAAAAAATTTGTAGTCGAGAGTATAGTGATGCTACATCTATACAAATTACCGTGTCTATGGTTTTACTTGAGTTTTAAGGCCAAATTTCTACTTTAGGTATTTTTTAATCCTTACACAGGCAATAAATTTATTTCCTTTTAAATCAAGAAAAAAATTATTATTATTATTATTATTATTATTTTTTGGCAACATTGTTTTTTCTTTTTAAAAACTTTAAAGTTAAAATGGGTTTTTATTTAACTAATTATCCTATTGTTCTAAAAATGACGGCGTTAGATAGATTTTTCTCTGATTGATAAGTATGCTAACTTTTGTAGCGATGGGTGGAACTGTTTACTTTGTATAACGAATTACCTGATGTAACACGACATCCATTTTAGCAAAATAAAATCGCGTTTCAGAAATTTTTTTGAAGTGGTCGTACCCGTTGTATCCGATATCGTTCGAGAGGCCTCTTGCTTATTATTATATTTAATAGATATTATATTTTTGTTAAGTATCGAGTTCCCCCCCCCCCCCCGGTTTTTGACAGATTTACACGTTTTGAGATATCCTGAATGCGATCTGACCTTTTTTTTTTTTTTTAAGGAAATGTTTGTCTGCGTCTTTCTAGATTATCGAAACGTTGTGGACGCTGTATGTGATGAACCAATTAACGGAATTCTTCAAAACTTTCTATTGAGTTGGAACTCACATAAATTGGCATTGATTAGATTTTGGAATGTATCACTCCACATGTGGCGTTGATATACTGCAAATTCCCTCCCTCCCATTAATATAAGGCTATATTTTAGCTTCTACAGCGTATAAATGCGCACATCTTAACATATATGAGAGCCATGGCGAAAAGTCCTATTAAAACTATTTGGGTACATATGAGAAAAAAAGTGATGCTGTTATGCTGTAATTTAACCCTGTTTATAGAGAGGCAACATCTTAGTTTCTGGGATAAACATATAACATTTTGTAATTTCTGTTATACAATAAATAAATAAGTAAAAACATTCCTTTAAAATTTCAGTCTACAAAAATTTAGACGACAAGTACTCAGACATTCCATCAAAAGAAAAAAAAATCTGTATGTCCAAATTAGGCTCATAAAAATATTGCATAATTAATAATGATTGGACAGAGAACAAAATATTTCTGGCCGTACTTTAGGGTTCCACAATGTAAATATACCAAAGAATTCTTAAGAGTACTGTGAGAAATACCCTTTTTTGAAAAAATTTGAAAAATACAATTTGATATGAACACTACATTTTTTTTTTACCCCTTTATTAAATTAAAAATATTCATTTAACAACTAAAACATAAAATAATAATTTCTAATTTTAAAACGGAAGATCATATAGTGAATAAAAAGAGAGATGTACGTTGCCCCAATATTAAATGTTTGATATTCTGCGGGCCCCACCAGTAGCCGAGAGGGTCTGCTCTCAAAACTGGTAGACGCGAGGCGCCGGATATAATATCAGATTACACTCGTCGGCCTAGTCATTCAAAGTTTTCCGATATTTTCTCTGAAACTTGCGTAAAATACGGACTAGGATCCCTTAGAAAGACCCCCACTGAGGGCACTCTCCCTTAGTTCTAGGACCATAGCGCAGTCAGTCTGTCTTACTTCCAAACACACAACAGACTCCACATTCTGCGGTTAATAGTTTCTTGAGTTATTGGAGCTAGTATCTCTAAAACTGAAGGTTATGAAATGACAAAAAATATTCAGTTATCGTAGATACTTCTAAGAAAGAAGTATAACATGTTTTATTTACCACTTTAGTTGTCTGTAGATTAAATCTATTTGAGTAACATACTTTAAATAATACGAAGACTGTACAAACACTTTTATTGGTTAGACATATTATCAAGATAGTTACGTAAAAGTAAATATTTTAGTTACGCACATTTGCATTTGTAAAATTCCAGTTCTTATATTATATTATTATTATATCACAATATTACATTCTCGAGAAAAAGCGCAAAACCTTTTTCATAGGTCGAAATAACTTCATATTTTACTTCATATCGTAGCCCTTTATATTTTTTGTAACAGTTTTTACTGACTAGATAAATTTTTTAATTTTTTTTTACATTTTTCCGGCAATCAAAAAGCGTAAAAATTGACAACTATTGATTTTTCGTTTTTTTGTTGTTGTTTTTTCAACGAAGCACTGTCCGAGAAAATTATAAATTTTCTGGTACACAAATAATATTTAAATGCAATGATGGACATATAAACAGCCGTTAATTCTAATAGTTTGAAAACGAATGCAAATTTAATGGTTGTGAACTTTTTGAATAGGAAAACGAAATTTTAAAATAAATGTTAGGTGATGAATAACTCTATAAAAAATTTCTCAATGGAATAACACGAGCTTTGGCTGTTGGCAAGGGTTAGGTATTGTACGGGAGTTTTTTGTATTGCGCTCTACTATATTTCACTGCATCATGTTGGGTACGCTTACGACTCCTAACTAGTTACAGCAATAAAATAGTTTATACAGTCAGTGGCGTTTATAGATTTTGCTAATCGTTAGAATATACCAGTTCCTATACACGAATCAAATTGTTTTACCAACAAACAGATGTCAATCGCGATACACTGTCTTCATTCAGTAACTCATCTTTTAATTTAAAGGTTGTTGCTCCTGTATTGCAAGAAGAGAAAGGAAAAAAAAAAAAAAGTCACCATGTGCCTATGCTGAGAATGTAGAAAAAGAAATAAGAGAATTGAATGAATAAGAGTCTGTACTACCTTACGCGTGGCATCTACGAGTAAATAACTTCTATTCGTTCCACTTACGTTATGCATCTAAATTTAACTTACTGGCGAGAGTTCATTTCTTTTAATTTGAAAATGTTGGAGTAAGTCTTCTCGTTCATTATCATTATTTTTTATTTTTATCTATGACTAATTCAAGACAAACTTTTTGTTGTTATGAGTTTAATTCATTTCAAACCAGCCATGTGATATATAGTATTGTTCAACAGTTTAAGATAATTTCCTAGCACGAAATATTTAATTTTATCTTTCAGAATCTGCTAATAAATTAATACCCCCCCCCCCTCCCAAATCTTATGAAAGATATGGGAAACTTAGATATTCGAGAAAATTTTCGACCTCAGTTTTTTCACGTTTCAAGGCAGGAGGCAACTGAAAATCATTATATCAATGTGTTTCATTATCTGTACAGTTTAATCATAGTTTGATAGTTTTATTAGTTTATTAATTAGCTTGTTAAACTACGTGGACAGTATATCAGAATCGAATAATCTTAAAGAAGTCGGGTTTGTTTTAAATTATCATATGTGATATTGTACAGGAAATTTTAACCATTGTACTTTGTAAAATACAAGGAAACTTTTCATATATTTCAAAAAGGTTCTTTTTTCTTCTTCTTCTTTTCTTTTTTTCAAAAATATAATCTTATGCTGCATTTAATTTCCCATGCTATTTTACCTCAAAGTTCCGTTTATCTTGAAATTTTGCTTATTTGCATATACTGATAATTAACGTGCATCATTAGTCAAAGATACTTTTATAAGTTGAATGCGAAATGCAGTACTGCATAATTTGGAATTTTTCCAAATGTTGCTTGTTCCTTTGCTTAGGAAAATTCTCACCTGTCACATCTCATTAAACTAGTCTTGAAAAGCAACCAAGTAATTTAAATACATTTAGTGAGATAAATTTTATTCTGATTTTGATAATGTTACTAGATAAAAGATGATTATGTGTACTAAGGACTGTTGAAGAAGCTCGTAAAAGAGCTTTCAATGTTTTTAGAGATAAGAAGAAGACAGAAAGAAAGAAAAAAATATTTCATTTTAAAATTAGATAAACGCCAGTTTCATTATGAATTGTACAAAATATAGTGCTTCCTTTTTGCAACACAGTTATTGGTTATCATCACAAGCATGCTCCCGAAATTTTTACTTTCCGAACACTATAGTGAGGAAAGTATTGCAATCATGTCAATAATCTGAATTTGAGATTTTGATGTTTCTATACGTTACGAGGTCCTCTGAGTCCGTTTTCACTGTTATTGCGATGATGTATGTATGTGTGTGTGTACCTATGTGTGTATGTCTGTGTGTGAACACACTTGCGTCTAAACGTTTTGTTCGAAAAAGCTGAAAGTTGGTACGTATATTGTAAGTCACCATAGTACGAACCCTATTGATTTTGGTGAATCTAGCACTTATAGTTTTTTTACAGGGACACAAAGAAAAATTCTTTATCACTATGGCCTATGGGACCAAAATCTTAAAAGTGCGATAGAATCTAAACGCCTTATTCAATTGAGCAAAAAATTTATACACATATTATAGGTCACAGATACTCAATCTGTATAGATTTTGGAGAATCTAGTACTTATAGTTCATTTACAGGGACACAAAGAAAAATTCTTTATCATTATGGCTTATGGGGCCAAATTTTTAAAAGTGTGATAGCGTCTAAACGCCTTATTAATCTGAGCAAAAAATTTGTACGCATATTATAGGTCACAGTTGCACTGACTGTATAGATTTTGGTGAATCTAGCACTTACAGTTTTTTTACAGGGACACAACGAAAAATTCTTTATCATTATGATCTATGGGCTCAAAGTTCAGTAGCGTTAAATAAAACACCGTGTAGTATATGGAGAAAAATACTCAAACACTCTATTATGGTTTTCTCTATTTTGTTTGTTTAACAACTCCTCTTTCTTTATTTTATCTACAAAACTGTTAATTACTCAATGTTCGGAAAGTCGAGTGGAGTCACTCCAGATTTTTTTAAAAAAGTGTCGTGCTTTTATAGAATGCGGAATCAAAATTTTTGCCTGTGAAGAAGATAACTACGCTGTAAAAAAATTCCGGAACGTTTTTGGGAAATTTGAAGCAAATAGTGGTCCATTATTTACCAGTCATGTTTCTGGAAATTAACAGTGACCATCAAATGTATCATTAGAATATTACTATATTCCTGAAATCGGGAATGTTTCACGTAGAAAAACCTATTATTCTCAAAAACCTGTTCCATACTTATAAAAACAATGAGTTTTTGTGATATAGCGTTACCAACTTTCATTAACACTTTCCATTAAAGTTGAAAAGTGTTTATGACTTCGGTTCGTCTGTCTATCCGCCCTCTGACTCCCGTAAATATTGATGGAATTTCTTGAAACTTATATATGTTATTCAAGTTCACTATGGAATGTTCCCTACTGAAAATAGGATAAATACCACCACTGGTTTTGTTCTATATTCCAAAATCTAGAATTCCAAAGCATTTCGTTCTATGATATATATATATATATAAATTACACATATATAATTTTATTACCTTATTGATGTATCATGTATAGTTAAAAATTGCAAAAAATTAACTAAGTGCATCTTTTGCTTTTTATTAACACTTTTCAACAAGGTTGAAAAGTGTTAATAACTTATACCGCTCTAATTACTGTAAATATTTATGGAATTTCCTGAAACTTATATATGTTTTTCACGTTCACTATTGGGTATTCCCTATTGAAAATGGAGTCAATACCACTACTCATTTGTGTACAGGGACACCCGAAAGTATTATAATTATTGTGATCTATAAGAGGTATTTCTATAAACCATTTTTAATGCCTTTACACAAATCTTAATGAAATTGAAATATGTTAT
Source organism: Salticus scenicus (assembly GCA_963930645.1). Taxonomy (NCBI): domain Eukaryota; kingdom Metazoa; phylum Arthropoda; class Arachnida; order Araneae; family Salticidae; genus Salticus; species Salticus scenicus. The sequence continues at coordinate 336,830,068 of OZ005652.1, read as the reverse complement.
TCGAGTGCACAGTCGGATGTTTTTTTTTTAGAAAATGGAGTAAATACCACCACTGATTTATGTATAAGGACACCTGAAGGTATTCCAAAGCATTGTGTTCTATGAGAGGATGAAATTGAAACATATTTTCATACACACACACACACAAAAAAAAAAAAAAAAAAAAAAAAAAAAAAACTGCTTTCTATAGAATATGTCATGATTAACTTTAAGATTTACATGGCCTCACAAAAATATTCAGTTACATTAACGACTGTTATTAGAAATTTGTTGGAAGTGCATTTCCGTTTACATAGGCTGTTCTCAAATAAGACGCTGAATTTCGGCTTCGGGAATATTTTCCGATATTAGATAAAAAAAAGTTTTTACTTTCACAAACGTAAAAGATTTAGATCTACTAGTCCAGTTTCGAGAAAATCACACGACTTTTTCATTTTTCCTTTAAAACAAATACTTTTGTCCAAAAAAAAAAAAAAATTGACCTTTCCATACTTGTAGTGTGAAGTTTTGACATATTCCTGGACAGAAAAACAGAGTTAGGATTTTAAAAAATACATTCTATATATACGTATGTATTATTTTGATCGAATGACTTTTTGAAAATTTTGATTTAAACTTTTAAATTTTTTTTTAAATATTTTATCATGTGTGAAATTCACTAAATTTCAGTCTGTTTTTCAAAAATAAACGAGGGAAATGGCAGACTGGAATTTAGTGAATTTCACACATGATAAAATATTAAAAATATTTAAAAGTTTAAATAAATTTTTTTAAAAAAGTCATTGATCAAAATAATACAAACGTACATGTAGAATGTATTTTTTTTTTTTAAATTCTAACTCTATTTTTCTGTCCAGGAATATGTCAGAACTTCACACTACAAATATTGAAAAAGTCAATTTTCGAATTTTTTTTTTTTTTTTTAACAAAAATATTTGTTTTAAAGGAAAATTGAAAAAGTCATGTGATTTTCTAGAAACTGAACTAGTAGGTCTGATTTTTTTTACGTATGTGAAAGTAAAAACTTTTTTTTTTATCTAATGTCAGAAAGTCTGCCCTAAATTCAGCTTCTCTTATCAGAACAGCCTCAATTTGTGTATCAGTCTCTCGACTGTTCATCTGTCTATCTGTCTGTTTGTCCTCCTCCAGCGTACATAAATATTTTCAGAATTTTTAAAAACTGATATATGTTATTCAAGTTCACTGTGGAGTGTTCCTTATTTGAAATGACATTGATAGGTCCTGTAAAACTGGTGGGTTTACAGGAATACTCTCAAAAAATGCCAATGCGTTTCGTTTTAGGACAGACATTTTTATAAATCACATTTAAATAACTTTCTTCTGCAAAAATCACAAAGAAAGTGAAAATTATTTTTAATATGCTAAAATAATGTTTTATATAGAATATGTAGTTAATTTTCAGATTCACAGGGCTACACTGAAATATTCATTTACATTAAGGGCTGCAATCAGAATTTAAGGGCTGCATTTTCTATTGCGTGAAGCATTTTTAACACTTTCTAACAATGTTTAAGAATGATTATGAAATAAATTCGTCTGTCTGTATGCCTTTCAGTCCTTCTGTCTGTCCATTGTATGATAATGTAGGCAAAGAACATTGAAAGATATACAATACAACAAGCACGTACAGTTGGAAAGTGTTAGTAATCAATGCGTACCGCATTTTTCGTTTTTGTTTTAGTTTCAGAATGAAATATTAAAAATTTTTAAAAATCAGTTTTTGGTAAACGAGACTAAATTTAACAATTGCGAATTTTCTAGTGTTAAAACAGAATTGAACAAAATATACATTAAGTAATGAGTAATTCTACAAATAAATTTGCCCGTAAAATAATACGGACTTTGGCTATCGTCGAAGATAGTTATTGTATGTTCTTATATTCAGGTTTAATTGCTTTCTAAACTACTGATGTTTCGTGTGCATATACTTTTTTGGTATGCTGTTTTGTTCTTTTAAAATGCATGTTATTAAAAATTTTAAGAGTAAAATGGTGGTGTTTTTGTTTTTTCTTATTTGAATAAAGTAACCATAAAACAATAGGCCACATTTGCTTCCTATAAGCTTATTTATTTAAACTTGAAAACTTCTTTACACACCATAAAATTAATGAAAGCACTCCCGGTTTCGAAAGGACCTAGTCTATCTTCTTCAGGTGCAAAATACGTGCTTCTGCCTTGGAGGAAAAAAGCAAGCAAGATTGAAAACAGGGCAAAATTCAAAGGGGGAGGAGCAACACAACTAACCAGTAGGAAGCAACCTGTAAAACCAATCAGAGAGGAATACAACCAAAAAACAGAAAACAAGAGAAACAGGCGCAAAAAATGGAGGGAATGGATTTTTAAATAATTTATTAATAAACTTTTACTTTTTTTTTTTTTTTTTTTTTCTGTTGTTCGAAGAGAAACACTGTTATTCAAAGATGCAAAGTTACTACAAACTAAAAATAAGTTCACAATTTAAGATTTGTAAAATTCGTCATATATAATTATTAATAATTATTACAAATGAACAATGTAAAAAAGAATCATGCAAGACTACGGGGAAAGCCCGGCAGGAGAGATTCCAGACAAAGCCCGTAAAAAAAAAAAAAAAAAGTTTAGACCATAAATTAAGTATATAATGACCTTAAATTATGTTAAATGCCGGTAAAAAAACATTATGGCCGTAAACCAATGTTTTTTTTTTTTTACGGGCTTTGTCTGGAATCTCTGCTGCCAGGCTTTCACCGTAATCTCCTGTACCATGGTTACGAACAATTTATAATAACTCTGCACCTCTGCTCTTCTTCTTCTTCTTCAAAAAAAAAAAAAAAAAAAAAAAAAAAGAGTAGCATAGTTTTAGTATTTCTTGAAGTAAAATTAATAAAAAGAAAATAAACATCACAATTTATATTTGATTGGGAAAAAAGTAACATATCCATATTCAATAAAAGTGTGTTTATTTCTAATTATGTATATCTAAAATAAATCGCGACTCTTGTTTAAAAGAAAAAATTAAATTCATTCTTGTTTAAAAAAACAAAAAATTCCCCAAAAAACTATAAAAGAAATTCAAAATACTTCTGTAAGAAATGTAACAACATTGTAAAATTTGGTTAATAGTTTACAATATAAAAAAATATGATATTCAATGCCTAATGCAAAACATGTTTCTCAGCCTAAGATTTTGTGAAGGTAGTTGTAGGAAAATTATTTGCAAGTTACGTGTATAAATGCAACTAGCAGGCTTTGCCTGCTTCGCTGGTCACTAAATTTAAAGGAAACTCTTTTCTATATCTGTATATATATATAAATTACGTGTCACGATGTTTGTCCGGGGTAAACTCCTAAACTAAGGAACTGATTTTAATGAAATTTTGCACACTGTGTGCAGTTTGGTCCAACTTGAGAGATAGGATAGTTTTTATCTCAATTTATTGTCACAATATTGTTTTATTGCAATTATTTGTTAATTATAGACCTTTATTAAAGTTGCTCCATAGAATAATAATAGAGGAAGAAGGAGCACGCCAATAGTCTTAATGCTTACAAACCCCTTCTAGTGAAATGCCAGCGAAAGCTACTTTTGCTCCTCTCAATATTGAAGTTTGTTAATTAAGGCTTGTTAATAATCGCTGTTTTTTGTGGCAACACAACAGCTTATGTAGAAACCTTATGCTCCTTTTTCCTTTATTATTATTCTATGAGTTGCTCCAAAATATCTGTGAGTTCCATTAATTTAATTGTTGCCAAAAAAAAAAAAAAAAAAAAATACGAGTTCATTTTCTTTCGACATAAAAATAAATACATTTAATCAAACGTGAACGTTAAAAAATTATAAAAAGTTAAATTATGCATCTCACGAAAATTGACGTCATAATCAATTTAAAGATTTTATACACATTGATAAAGTGCTAATGTAGTTCTATCATAGATATAGTAATATATATAGATCTCTCATCCCCATGTTATCGTACAAAGATTTTTGATGCCGAAAAAAATAAATAAATAAAAGCTTTAGAAACAGCCATTAAGTGGTATTGGAAAAAAAAAAAAAGAAAGAAAAGAAAAGAAAGAAAGAAATATGAATTTGAAACTGTATCTGGAGTCTTCCATTCCCCTTTAGCAAATAAATTATTCATAAATTTTATTTGCTAAAATATTAGTATGTATTCCCGTGTGTATTCACTCGGGGAAAGACGGCCATATTTTGGTAAAAACGTCGTCTTTTCCCAAATGAAAAGGAATAACTTTTTTCTCCCCAATGATCACTCTATTCTATATATGCTATACTATATCTATGAGTTCTATACGCAAGCGAAGTGTGACTCACTGACCGTCTGTGCAGCCAAGAAAAAGATTTCCTATGTTAATTGTCCACTGGATTTTTTGTAAGAAATTATTAAAAATTGAGGAAATTTATTTCCCGATTTTAATCCTTATATTTGGGTATAGATATGTATTAGTTATCGCGGGTGTTAGATTGAATTATTTTGCTGTCGAATTGACAAAATTTTAATTTTAAATTTCAAAACTCTGTCGCCCTTGGCTTTTATTATTATTATTATTATTATTTGGCGATCAAAAGCGTAACACGAAAATATACATGCCAGATGTATGCATTGTACGAAATGTAATATGTATTATTCATTGTACGTATGTATGACATGTAATATGTATTGTACGAAATATTGTTTCATACTATTCATTACTCTTTTAATATAAGTTGTTAAAATAACCATGATTTTTGAAAGGAATTAAATATTTTCGCCAGATAATTTGGCGATATTCTTTTTTTTTTTTTCGCCAAGGATGACAGAAATGAAATCTATTCCGCTGCAAAATATTAGTATCTTACATAAGATATTTTATTTAGACATTTGAAAACAAATTTGACTTCAAACTATGATAGAATATTTATCATTTTCCTTTTAATTAGTATATTATTAGTATATTAAAATTTAAAAGCATGGTATATAAAAAGTTTTTTTTTTTTTTTTTAATCTTATAATTATTCTTATCTTAATCCTCAATGTTTCCCATCTTTATTAACTTGAATTTACTATTAAAATTTTAACATACTCAAAAACTTCTCATCACTTCGTTAAAATACACTAAACTTTTCCAAAATCTTTTTCTATTTAAAATGATACATGTATTTACTTTAAATGTCCAATATTTCATAAGATTTCCAATTTTAAAGTTTTAAAATATTTATCAAATTTACTTATTTTTCTGGTTTAGCCTTATTGTTTTCCTTTTTATAACTACAGCTGTTGCCCTCTTTAAAATATTTAAAATGATGAGGTCATTTTATAGTAAAATTATCCATTATAGCATATATTATATTTCACTCCTCCATAAAAATTAATTTTAAAATCGTCTGTTTCTTTTATACTTTTATTTTAATAGAATTTTAATAGAATTTAATTTATATATTAGTCATTTTAGCAATTTTATCCAAAGCAGCATTAGAAATAATATATATCACTTCTCCATTAAAATTTATAGGACCCTACAATAAAATTAATTTGTGCTTAATATCAACACTACGAAAATTTTTATCAATCGCTTCCAAATTTTGACCTAAGTTTCAAATCTCAACCCTGTGGGTTTTTACATCGGCTACAACGTTTTCGTCTTTGTTCGTAAATAATAATTTGACTGTACTAAATAGTTTACAGCCGTATAATTCAACGTATAACTTAGTCACAGCAACGCGTGGCCGGGTCTGCTAGTAGCTTCATAAAAATAAAATAAAATAAATTACTAAAATTGTTCAAAAGCTCGCTTCAGGTTCCTGCTGCCTTCGGCAGCGATTTGGTCATCCACTGCAACTCGGGCGCTTGTCCCTATTACCTGCGACAATGGTTTACCAATGAGCTTCCATTTAGGTACTTATTATATAACAGTTTTGAAATAAATAGTATCGAAAAAATTGGAGTTTCTCTTTTACATTTGAATCCCAGTTACATGTGAACAACACTATACGTGGTGCACATAATATTTGCTTTTACGTTATTTCCTATGTTTATTTTGTTTATCCAATCAACTATAAAATGACAGCAATTTCACGCCAAATATTGCAATATGCTGTGACCGGCTACATCTGTCGCATGAGACAATTATTCTTTTGTCTTTATATATAATTCATGGTTTGTAAACCTGATAGTACAGCCTTAATATTGTTCTCTTTGGCGACTTTTGAATTTTTGTCACCATTTTAGACTTAATCCATTGTAACAATAAGAGTTAATCCCTTGTAACAATATGCTATGAGCGCTATTTCTGCCGTGTTTTAGACAACTAATCTTTTTATTTTTATATTTATTTCCCATTAAACATATTTTTATTTTTATTTATTTATTTAAATATTAATTTGAATTATTCAAATATTTCTGTTCGACAGCGTGCAAGTGAAGTAACACACAGAGGCTCATTTGTTTGTATGATAAATTAGCATAGTGATTATTATATAAAAAAAATAAATAAATAGGTAAACATTATCGTGCTACACAACTTTATTATGTCGCTCCATTGGCGGATTTTGAATTTTTGTCGCCATATTAGCGATGGATTTATTTATTTATTTATTTTTGTATGAAAAGGGGAAGACTATTTTGCTAATAATTTTATCAGACTCTTTTTTGTTTATACATAAGAATCCTTCATATTCTGCTGATATTTTTAATGGTTTTTAGGTTTAAAATAGTGCTTGTTGAAATAAATTTCCTATCTTTAAAACTGCATTTTGTCTGTAAATTTTGTGTAAAAATAAATCATTTATGTTTTTATATATTTGATGCGCTACTTAGATTAAAATGGCTGTTGCTATATTAAACTTCTTGTCGAAAAACGTTCGGTGTACTTCAACACCAAAATTTAAAAAATCGCCCAGCAGGATCTATTAATGAAATTGATAAAATAAAAATATGGTTCATAGAGTTTAAATAATCTATTTAAAAAAACTTTTAAAACCCAAATTATTAATGTATCGTATCACATACATAGATATAGTAATAATATATAGATTGATCATTGGGGAGAAAAAAGTGATTCCTTTTCACTCGGGAAAAGACGGCGATTTTACCAAAATACAGAGGCTGTTCGCACATTTTTTAGACGATTTTATTTCGCAGTAAGAAAAAACCGTTTGCATGGAGAATTTTATTTTCACAACAGTTGTATTTTTGGAAGTTTTATTTATCTTCTGATATATATAATTTTTGTTTAGATGCAAAAATGCGCTTTTAAAATGGCAGTGGATGGAAGGATAGGTTTCCACTCTTTCCAAAGATAGTTTTTAGTGAAATCTTTATGAAAAGCATTTATCAGGAGAAAAATGGAAAAATGTTGCAACAACATATGAATCTTGGGTCTATTTAAGTGGTTGAAATAAAAAAAGGTCAATTTATTATCACAAAAGTGGAGAAAAAAGAAATTTGCTACATGGCTCAAAGCATCAAAAGAGAGTTTTTCTAAAGGATTTATGATTGCCACTGGTTTTTTCACACAAGCGCAAGATAAAAGCAAAAAAATGTGACAAAAATGTTAAAATCAACTCTAAATACTCTCAAGAACATATTTTTATTCCAATTTTTAAAAATGAAAATCCAGATCTTTATCCACAATGCTGTCAATCCGTTGAACTGTATCAAGACAAAACAAGCAGCCACACATCGCAATCCGCAATTGCTTTTCTAGAAAAAAATGGAACAAAAAACGGGAATTAAAACCATACCCTTCACTGACATTCCTGCTAAATCTTCTGATGTATCGCTGTTGGTTTTTTTTGCTTTTCGACTCTTAAAATCAACATTATCCAAACACCGACCTACAACGCTTTGTGGACTCTGGAAAGCCGTTCAAGAGGAGTAGAAAAATATACCTCTTCCGATATTATAAAAAGTATTATTATCATAGAAATTATGATGTAGAATGTTAGTTAAGAACAAGGGCTATCAAACTGAACAAATAAAACACGAAATATGAGTGAAATTGCTTCAGTACACTCCATCAAAATCGTCTAAAAAATGTGCGAACAACCTCTGTATAACAGTCTTTCCCCGAGTGAATATACACGGGAATACACACGAATGTTTTAGCAAATAAAATTCATTAATAATTTATTTACTAAAGGTGAATGAAAAACTCCAGATATAGTTTCAAATTCCTTTTTCTTTTTTTTCCTTTTTTTTTTTTTTTTTTTTTTTCAATACTACTTAATGGCTGATTCCAAAGCTTTTTTTCGGCATCAAAAATCTTTGCACGATAATATGCGGATGATAGATCTATATATATTATTATATCTATGATCACATAAATCTTTTCGAAGTTAGAATAAAACTTAATTTGAAAAATAAAAAATGATGTAACTTTTTTGTTTACTAACCAAAAAAATTGATGAAATTTGAAATGCAAGGTGGTCTTGTGGGGTACAGACTGCATATTATATTTTTGTGTTCGTGAGAGAAAATTTAAAAGAATTTGAAAACTGCAATTTTTTATCCCACTTCAAAAACATGTGACTTAATGTGAAGCAGATTTTTTATTTTTTTTTCTCCTATCGGTTTCCATACAATCTTCAGCTGTTGCCACCTAAAATTCATACTTTAGTGAATTTTAAAAAATCTAACTGTCCGATTGATAAGCTGTTTAATGCATCTGATTCGCAAAAATTTTCCCTTTCATTTGGTATCTTATTTGTAACGATACGACTGATATTTCTAATTTATTTTCTAATCTTTCTGATTTATTTTCCACATTTTAAATAAATGTATGTTTTTTTTTTTTTTTTTTTTTTTTTTTTAATTATTATTAATCTGTCGAAAAAAAATTGCCAACAATTAAATTATGGATAAAATTTATATGTCTTATTTATCAGAAATTAGAAGGTTATTATTTTCACATTTTAATTAATTAAGAAAAAACTAATCAAAAATTCGAAAATCTGACTTCGATGTGCACAATGACCCTTCGGGGGGCACCTTTGTGTTAAATCTCGTGGCTGTCCGAGCTACCGTTTTCGAGAACAGTGAAATATATATACAAATATTGCTCACTTAATAGTATAAGATAAATTTAAATATAATACCTGAAATTATAATACTTAGCAATTTACACTGATGAAAAAAAAAATCCCAACACCAAGAAAAAATTATTGTACAGTAATGAAATTTCAGCAATACATTTGTCTAGGTAACATATTTAATTGATTAAAGTTTCAAGATCACAGGTAGAGCCATTGGCGAGAAGAGCCATTTCAAATGTGAAATATTGGTACATTAGTAACCGGTGTAACCGCCAGAATTTTGAATGCAAGCATGCAAACGTGTATGCATTGTGTCGTACAGGTGTCGGATATCAGTTTGTGGGATGGAGTTCCATGCCTGTTGCACTTGGGCGGTCAATGCAGGGACGGTTAATGCTGGTTGTGGATGAAGCTGGAGTTGTCGTCCAATGATGTCCCATACGTGCTCGATTGGAGAAAGATCTGGTGATCTAGCAGGCCAAGGCAACATGTCGACAGTCTGTAGAGCATGTTGGGTTACAACAGCGGTATGAGGGCGAGCGTTATCCTGTTGAAAAACACCCCCTTGAATGCTGTTCATGAATGGCAGCACAACAGGTTGTATCACTACACTGACGTACAAATTTGCAGTCAGGGTGCGTGGGATAACCACGAGAGTGCTCCTGCTGTCATACGAAATTGCTCCCCAAACCATAACTCCAGGAGTTATGGAGTAGTAACTCCATAACTCCTGTGTGTCTAGGCCGCAGACAGGTCGCTAGCAGGCGTTCGCCTAGCCTCCTTCTAACCAACACATGGCTATCACTGCGACCAAGGCAGAACCGGCTTTCATCAGAAAACGCAACAGATCCCCACTCCGTCCTCCAATGAGCTCTAGCTTGACACCACTCACGTCGCAAACGGCAGTGGTTTGGAGTCAGTGGAATGCACGCTACAGGGCGTCTGGCCGCTCGGAGCTGTCCTTGAAGTAACCGATTTGTAACTGTTCGTTGTGTCACTGTGGTGCCAACTGCAGCTCGAATTTCAGCTGCAGACGCAGTACGATTAGCCACAGCCATACGCCGAACACGGCGGTCTTCCCTCTCAGTAGTGCCACGTGGCCGCCCGGAACCCCGTCTTCTTGAGGCAGTACCTTCCCTTGACCACTGCTGCCAACACTCATGCACAGTGGATACATTCCTGCCAAGTCTTTCTGCAATATCGCCGAAAGAAAACTCACCTTCTCGTAGCCCTACTACACGACCTCGTTCAAACTCAGTGAGCTGTTGATAATGGCTTCTTCGTCTTCTTAGAGGCATCCTTGACTAACATTAACCCACTACGTCAAATTTTAACTGTAAATAACGATCACGAACCTTACAGCGCTTATTTAAAACAAACCTCATTTGCATGTTCATAGTGTCGCTACTAGCGCCCCACTTATGCGCGTAGCTCGAAAATTGAATTGACGTCATCTTTCAGATGTATAAACACGCCTACCAAATTTCGTTTATCTAGCACAGCTCCTTCCTGGTGTTGGGATTTTTTTTCCATCAGTGTATATAAGTTTGATAAAATATTGATAATGGAAGTTTTGTGTTGGCCAAATGTAATTATTTATTACTATTTTACTTTTTTTTTCATTTTACATGCTATCTACAGTTTGGATTAATCTTATGTTTCCAATATACAAGGCGGCCATAATTAAACTGGCTGTGCTTGCAGTGTTCTGTAGCGCGATATAATTGCAAGTATAGTGCCAAACTTTGTACGAAAACTAATCAAAGACGGGGAACGAAGGTTTCCGAAAAAAAAAAAAAAATAATCTGGTGTGTCACTCACATGACTTTCTCTTACCCTGAAATTTAATACTATAAATACAGGTTGCAGATTAAAAGGTAAGATAACGAGTACTGTTATGTAAACCTGTGTTAAACAATTCATATTAGGCTTCTGAAGAGTTTTATATGATAATTGGTTCTGTGTGAAGGGGGGCTACCGCCCCCCTCAACCCCCCGTTTCATTAATGCACCTACATTTATATAGAATTTAATTCCGTTATTAAAAACTAATTCTGTTTTTAAAAAATAATTTATTAAAATTATTATTTAAAAAAAAAATCTTTTATGATAATGCAGACGATTTCCATATTAGAGAAGTAGTATAACACCAAATATCCAAAAACAGTCCATTTTATTCTCAATATTAAAAAAAGAAAAAAAAAAATACGATTTTTTTTCTGTTTTTTTTTTTTTTTTTTTTCGTTAAAAGTAAAAAAAAATCGATAACTTTGTTTTAAATTCTCGCAGATCGATGGTTCAACCATTCGTTTAAAAGGTATTGGCGAGCTCTTTTGAAAGATACCCATCATGAAAATTTACTCCCCTCGAGGGGGGGGGGACTTCCCCCCAGGTGGGGGGAGGTGAGGCTCCTACACACACAAAAAAAAATTCACAGTTAACTATCTCTATTACAAACTAGTATATTGTGGCCACCACAAGGCTTTCTTCTATATTTTCCTATACAAATTCACTCAATAATAATATTTATTAAAAAAAAAAAAAAAATATTTTTAAGTTTTTTTTTTTTTTTTTTTCATAAAAATAAAAAAAGTCGATAACTTTGTTTTAAATGATCAAATATTTATAGTTCAACCATTCGTTTTAAAGGTATTGACGAGACCTTTCGAAAGATACACATCTTGAAAATTTACTCCCCTCGAGGGGGACTTCTTCCCCAGGGGGGGTGGCGAGGCTCCTACACATACAAAAAAATTTTCCCAGTTGACTATTTCTATTATAAATAATTCTTGTAAATTTCATAATGATTACTAAAACATAATTCTCTTTATGCCCATTTATACAAAATTTTGTCCTATATCACCATGTTAAAAATTTAGAAAAAGCGGGATGGCAACACAGCCTGTAAGACAATTTTTACCAAAAGTTGATAGGCACTAATTTATGTCCAGGTGCAATTACATACCAATTTGTATGAAATTTTGTGCAGTAGTTCCTGAGATACAGTTGCCACAGAATTTTGTCACACACACACACACAGACAGACAGACAGAACGGACAGACAGACATTTTCTAAAAATGGTCAAATCGTGTCCTACATCTCTCAAAACGTGTAAATCCATCAAAAACCCGAGGTCGAAATTTTTTACGAATCCAATGTTTTCTTCTATTGAATATAGAAGAAACTAAATATATATATTCGTTTCATTTGGTTTAGTGCAGTCTATAGACGTTAAACTCTACTTACCTGAAATTTCCCCCATAGACGTAATGTATTAGAATTCTCTTGATTGTCCCTGTACACGAACCATTTGCTTGATCTTAACGAAAAGCTTACTGTAGCATCCCTGTATGATACACATATAGAATACCAAGTTTGAACTCTCTGCCATAATTACTTTCTTCTATATGTAATATAGAGAAAGTATTGGATTCGTAAAAATTTTCGACCTCGGGTTTTTGATGGATTTACACGTTTTGAGAGCTGTAGAACACGATTTGACCCTTTTTAGAAAATGTCTGTCTGTCTGTCTGTCTGTCTGTCTGTCAGTCTGTCTGTGTGTGTGTGTGTGTGTGACAAAATTTTGTGGCAACTGTATCTAAGGAACTACTGCACGGAATTTCATACAAATTAGTATGTAGTTGCGCCTTGACATAAATTAGTGCCTATCAACTTTTGGTAAAAATTGTCTTACAGGTTGCGTTGCCATCCCGCATTTTCTAAATTTTTAACATGGTGATATAGGACAAAATTTTGTATAAATGTGCATAAAGAGAATTATTTTTTAGTAATCATTATGAAATTTACAAGAATTATTTATAATAGAGGTAGTCAACTGGGGAAAAAATTCTGTATGCTTAGGAGCCTCGTGAACCCCCCTGGGGGGGAAGTCCCCCCTCGAGGGGAGTAAATTTTCAAGATGGGTATCTTTCGAAAGGTCTCGTCAATACCTTTAAAACGAATGGTTTAACTATAAATCTGTGATAATTCAAAACAAAGTTATCGATTTTTTTTACTTTTAACAAAAAGTAACTTAGAAAAAAAAATCGTATTTTTTTGTTTTTGTTTTTTTTAACGAAATTTAACCAGACTTGGTATTTAGTTGGCCCCTGACATAAACTGGGGCTGATTAGATTTGGGGATCAATCACTCAACAGGTGGTGCTGTGATCGTATTTTTTCTAAATTTTTAACATGGCAGTATAGGATAAGATTTCGTATAAATGTACATATTGGGAGTTATTCTTAACCTGTGATTGTGAAATTAATATGAATTATTCATAATAGTAGTAGTTAATTAGGAAAAAAATCTCGGTCATCGCTTCTCCCCCCCAGGGGAAAGTACCCCCCCGGGGGGGGGGGGGTAAATTTTCAAGATGGGTATCTTTCGAAAGGTCTCGTCAATATCTTTAAAATGAATGGTTGAACTATAAATATGTGATAATTTAAAACAAAGTTATCGATTTTTTTTTTCTTTTTTAACGAAAAAAAACTGAAAAAAATCGTTTTTTTTTTTTTTTTTTTTTAAATATTGTTACTGCGTGAATTTGTATGGGAAAATATAGAAGAAAGTCTTGTGGTGGCCACAGCATACTAGTTTGTTTTTGAGATATGCTGATAACAGGCAGACACACACACAGACACACAGACATACACACAGACCATTTGCTAAAAACATGATTTTCGTATTCAGGGGGCCTCAAAACGTGTAAATATAACAAAATCTCGCTTTCGAAAATTTGACCCCAAAACAACACTTTCGCTACTTTATGGGTAAGAGAAAGTAACTTTTCTAAGTAAAGCTTTTGTCGCAATTTATAGTTTAAAAGTAATGATTGAGCACTTTTTTAAGCACTGATTTTGTCCACATTTATTATTTTGAAATTGGAGGCATTGCGTTAATTCGTCCCCACTTTTCAATTTAAAAAACTTTTTTTTCCATTATACTACGCCCATGTATTCTCCTAATGATGGCATCTGAAACTTTATTACTTTCTCTTAGGGGTCGAGAAAGTATTGTTTTAGGGTCAAATTTTCGAACGTGAGTTTTTGTTATATTTACATGTTATGAGGTGCCCTGAATACGAAAATAATGTTTTTTGCAAATGGTCTGTGTGTCTGTCTGTTATCAGAATATCTCAAGAACAAATAGTAGTAGAAATTCCAAACTCGGTATTCTAAATATGTATCCTATAGGGATGCTACAGTAAGTGTTTCGTTGAGATGAAGCAAAAGGTTCGTGTACAGGGACACTCAAAAATATTCAAATACATTACGTCTATGGGGGGAAATTGCAGGTAAGTAGAGTTTATCATCTATAGACTGCACTAAACCAAATGAAACGAATATGTATTTTTTGTACTAGAGATAGTCAACTGGGAAAAAAAAATTGTGTATGTAGGAGCCTCTCCTCCCCCTCCCCCCCTCGAGGGGAGTAAATTTTCATGATGGGTATCTTTCAAAAGAGTTCGCCAATACTTTTAAAACGAATGGTTGAACCATCGATCTGCGATAATTTAAAATAAAGTTATCTATTTTTTTCATTTTTAACATTTTTTTTTTATGTAATAGTGAGAATAAATTCAACTTTTTTTTCGATATTTAGTGTTATGCTACTTCTGTAAAATGGAAATCGTCTGCATTATTATAAAAGATAATTTGTTTAAATAACAATTTTAATAAATTATTTTTTAAAAACAGAATTATTTTTTAATAACCGAATGAAATTCTATATAAATGTAGGTGCATTAATGAAACGGCCCCTCACACAGAACTAAGCCGGTAGCCCCCCTCACACAGAACTCATTATCATATAAAACTCTTCTGAAACCTAATTTGAATTGTTTAACATAGGTTTACATAACAGTACTCGTTATCTTACCTCTTAATCTCCAACCTGTATTTATAGTTTTAAATTTCAGGGTAGGAGAAAGTCGTGTGAGTGACACACCAGATTATTTTTTATTTATTTTTTATTTTGTGGAATCCTTCGTCTCTCCTGTTTTGTTTAATCTTCCCACAAACTCTGGAACCACTCTTTTCAATTATATCGTACTACAGAACACTCTAAACATTGTCGGTTTAATTATAGTCACACTGTAATGTAGTAAAATCTTTATTGATAATTTTTATATGCATCCAATTTTAGATTAAAATAGTATTTTTGTTTCTTACCATTATAGAAAATTGAGGCAAAATTGCTGTAATTACATGCTCAGAAATGGTATAATGTAATGCAACTCTTTTTTTCAAAGCCGTCATGGAGACAGTCGAACAGTACAGGAGTTCAAACAGACGAAGATTATCAGTGAGTTCATTCTCCTTTTATTATATAAAAAATTTATTATATTATAAGAAAGCACATTTAATTCGAAGTAATCAAGATTCGAAGATATATATATATATATATATATTGAAAAACTTTTCAAACATTTCATCATATGAAACCAAGTAGCACATGAAGAACTATAAAAAATGAATAAAGTTGACAAAAAGAAAAAAATAGGCAACTTGATATTGAAACTTACAAATTCATTACTTTTTCAAGGGCATTGAATGAATGTTGTATGTAAATTAGGTGATCTTTCTGTCATGCTGTATGCGAACTGCTAAATATTTACAGCATGCAATGACCGAGGTCACCTAAAACACTTGAAAATAATTTCAAATAATATGTGGAAAAAACCAAGACAGAAATAAACTTATGAAGTGGAAAAAACCAAGAAAGAAATAAGCATATTAAACTCCAAACGCCAATTTTTACTTTCCAAACATACGTATGTAAGGAAAGTATTGTAATCATGTCAAAAATCTGAATTCGAGGTTTTGGTGTTTTTATACGTTTTGAGGTCCCCTGAGTCTGTATTCACTATTTTTACGGTGATGTATGTATGTATGTGTGTGTGTGTATGTGTGTGTGTATGTGTGTGTGTGTAAACACGCTAGCGTCTAAACGTTTTGCTCGAATGAGCTGAAAGTTGGTACGCATGTTGTAAGTCACCGTAGCACGAACCCTATTGATTTTGGTGAATCTAGCACTTATAGTTTTTTTACAGGGACACAAAGAAAATTTCTTTATCATTATGGCCTATGGGGCCAAATTTTTAAAAGTGCGATAGCGTCTAAACGCCTTATTAAACTGAGCAATATATATATATATATATATATATATATATATATATATATATATATATATATATACACACACATATTATAGGTCACAGTTCCACGAACTGTATAGATTTTGGTGAATTTAGCACTTATAGTTTTTTTACAGGGACACAAAGAAAAATTCTTTATCATTATGGCCTATGGGACCAAATTTTAAAAAGTGCGATAGAATCTAAACGCCTTATTAAACTGATCAAACAATTTATATACACATCATAGGTAATAGTTGCATGAACTGCATAGATTTTGGTGAATCGATCACTTCTAGTTGTTTTACAGGGGCACAACAAATAATTCTGTATCATTATGGCCTATGGGGGTGAAATTATTTAAAGTGCGATAGCATCTAAATGCCTTATCCGTTTCAGTGGAAAATTTATATACGAGTTACAAGTCACCATCACACAAATTGTATAGATTTTGGTGACTCTAGCACTTAACGAGTTTTACAGGGACACAAATAAAAATTGTTCATCGTTAGACCTATAGGCTCAAATTATTTAAAGTGCGACAGTGACTAAACGCTTTATTCAAATGAACTGAAAATTTATATGCATGATATACGTCACCCTCACACGAACTTTAGAGAATCTAGCACTTATGGTTCTTTTTACAGTGACAAGAGGCAAATTTCTTTATCATTGGGGCATATATGCTCAAACTTTAAAGTGCGACAGCGTCTAAATGCCTTATTCTATGGAGCTGAAATTTATATAAATATTATAAGTCACTGTTGCACTAACTATAAGCATTTTGGTGAATATAGAATTTGTAGGTTTTTACAGGGACACAACGAAATATTCTTTATCATTATGATCTACGTGTTCTGTAAAATAGCGTTAAATTAAACATGGTGTACTATATAAAGAAAAATACTCAAACACCCTATTATAATTTTATCTTTTGTTTATTTAACAACTCCTCTTACTTTACTTTACCTACAAAACCGTTAATTACTCAATGTTCGGAAATTCGAGTGGAGTCACTCCAGATTTTTTCATAATAAATTTATGAAGTGGAAAAAACCATGAAAGAAATAAACATATTAAACTTCAAACACCAATTTTTTCATAATAAATCAACCCTACGAAAATTGTATAAAACTAAATTTTAACATTCTTTACTTTTAAAAAGCACGCCGAAAAAGGTAAAACACTCCACAACAGCCATGAGGCCGAAAACAGTTAAATTCACGTAAGGGGAATTCATAAGGGAAACGAATTCATCTACTGAACGATTAAGTAAAAATAAATTTTAGTTTAATTAGTTTCTTCTAATTTTTAACGAATAAACCTTAAACCTTAAAGTTAAAATTTAAAATTAATTAATTTAGTTAAATTTTAATTTAATACAGAGATTATTTTGAGTTACGTAAATTCACAATTCATGAGTTTCATGTAGAGATAGAAGTGTTTCATGAATTCAAAAGAGCAAGTTATAGAGGAATGAGCGCCATCTGTTAGAGTGAAAAAAAGTAATGACCCATTATATATATGTATATATACATATAGGGGAGACCCGTGTACCTAGGGCCATCATGTACCTAGGGCCACCCCACTTTATTTGAATAATATTTAATTTTAAGTTTTAATACTCAAAGGGGCGAGTAACAACACCAATCGCTACTTTTACAACAATTTTGGAACATTTGAGGAGAGAGTTTTTACAAAGTTACATGTAGAAAACGAATTTACATGGTTTGAAGTAAAATTTTCCAGCTCATCTCTTTTGCTGTTTTACAAAGGCAAATCAAATATTTTTCTTTCATTTCTAGTGTATAATTTTGCTTGTTATATTAAGTAATAAATAAGATATTTAATTAGTCCTCTCTGCATATGGATTTTTTAGTGGAAGGCATTTTGAATGAAGTTACCAAACCTTGTACCTAGGGCCACATCGCTGCCTTGTACCTAGGGCCAGTGTGTTTGGATCTTTTAATACTTTCGCGACCGCATGTTTTTGTCTTTTTGACAGTAAGGGCTGCCTGTGGGCGTTTTTCTCATAAGTTACAATTTTTCAAAACAAAATTTTCCGTATTCACATTTATATTAGAAATGGATATGCATTATAATCATACTCGCTTTAATCAAAGTATTTGCATCCATAGTATACTGATTGTATAAATATGAATATTGTGTACATTTTTTAGAAACAAATAACATACAAATTGCAAAAGAAACGCCCACTGGTGGAGCTTCATATTTTCAAATGACATGAATCTACGTCAGCGGTCGAGAAAGTGTTAAGAAACACAGTACAGCCTATAGTAATTGGATGCTGGCAAACCCTGGCAAATCAATCACTATATATGACGTTACTGAAAGTGGTGGCAAGTCCTATCCGTCGGCCTTTACTCCTGTAAACATTCTATCAGGCTTTCTGTACCCAGCATATAGCCAATGAATCAAAACACATTCACTGAGGATGAATATTTAAGTTCAAATGTGACTGAAAGACATGATCCCTCCATAAATTTAAAAAAAAAAAAAAAAAAAAAAAAAACAGGAAGAAAGTGAACCAACAATGATGGAACTGAGTGTCTCTGTTTCGTGTCCTGTTGAAATTTCGAAACCTTCAACATCTAACATCTTTTCGGATGTCATGCTTTAACAGGCACGAACCTAAGCAAAATCTTTACCTGAAGCAAAACCTCCCACATCAAAGAAAAGATATGACCGAAAACCAGAGAGATCTAGAAATCCAAGAGACACTCCAGAGAAAAAAGAAATTGAAGGAAAAAAAAAAAAAACATTCTGTTAGAATATCCTAAAGGTGAAAAAAAAAAAAAAAAAAAAGTGAAAAATTTCGTGTTTTAAATTAAGGCAACAACATGATAATTAATAGATGATAAATAAATATATTACTTGATATTGTTTCTTTTATAAAATACATGTTTATATGCTTATTTTCTATTCATTACAAAATGAAATCTAAATTTGAGAGAATGGCCCTAGGTACAATGAGGTATGTCCCCAGGTACAATGAGGGTGTTGTACCTAGGGCCTCGAGTGAAGTTTTATTAAAAACCTTCTATTTGTCGGAATTCATTTCTTTAGGTATTTATATTAAACCCAATTGGAAGTAATTAGTCCTAAAGATATGTACAGTAAAACCTCTCTAAGTTGGACACCTACGATTCCAGGAAAAGGTGTCCAACTTAGAGAGGTGTCCAACTTATAGGGGGTGCTTATATTTTTCGATTTAATTAAATTGTATCTATGCATGTCTATTAACTTTTAATCGTGTCTAAATATAACATAATTAAGTATTCATAACTTATATACAAAAAATAATTAATTTGCCAATTTAAAATCTAAATTTAAACTGGTACATTGTAACCATAATAACACTTTCTATATATATGTATATATATTAACAGTGCCATCCACCAGTTAATATGCAAAAAAATGTAATCAATATAACTTCTCACAATAAAGAATTTGTATATGCATTTTGGTACAATTTTATTCAATAGACGCTGTGATAGTCATATGGAAAATCAGGGAATGTGATAAAAAGTAGCACCACTTTGTCTACCGATTTACACCCAAATTAAGATAACATTCATTTTCATAATAGCCATATCACTTATGAAGTTTAGTGAATTTATTCTCTCTAGAAATTGAGATATAGTTTTCCCGTGAACGGGAAAAACTGCAGCATAGCAGCGACACCTGTTGATTGATATGCACCCAAATTGAATCAGTATATTTTTCACTATAGATAGATCTCTCACATATTATGTTTAGTGCAATTATACACTCAAGTAAAACTTCGTAGGAAAAATAAAAGGGACAAACGATGAGGAACCCTAACAACCGAAATGCATTGTCTAATGCTCATTTTAAAACAGTCTAAGTCAAAACATGTCTGTAGGTTCTCTACTGGATATTTCTTGGAGAAAGGAACAAAAACAATTCCCGCAAATCAATGAAAAGAAAGACACTTTCATTATGCGCCAAAATTGAGCAATTTGTGAAATTTTCAATTGAAGAATTTTTTTTTTTTTTTTTTTTTTTTTACAAGATGAGACAGGTGAATTTTTGTGACAAGAAACATTGTTTTTTAGATATTTACAACTATTTCTACAAGGAATAAGTAAGATTTCTAAAAAAAAGTGATAAAATGGAATTTTTATATCTTTTTTCCTGTCTCATTGGATAAAAGTGTCCAACTTAGGACAGTTTTTGAATGTCCAACTTTCAAATTAGAGGGGTGTCCAACTTATAGAGGTTGGACATAATGTTAATCCTATGGATACATTCCGTTCCGAGAAAAAGTGTTCAACTTAGAGGGGTGTCCAACTTGACAGGTTTCACTGTACATATCAGTTTGATAATCTTAAACAGGTCAAGGGCTCTGTTTTTGGGCATTGAAAAAAAGCGGCCCTAGGTACACGGGTCTCCCCTATATATTTCATTTTCAAAATTATAGATATAACTTATTTAATATAAGGGGTTGGCGAAGTCACTTTTTTTTTTTTTTTTAATACAATATTTTTCTAAAACAATCCCCTCCCTGTATTATTCAATCGAAGATAACTTCAAACTACTGCAAATGATTACTAAATTTTTCTATTCTAAAAATGTGACCGCTTCGACCCCTATAATAAATATATAAAATCTAGAGTAACTCCTCTTGACTTTCCGAACAGTAAATAATTAATGGTTGTATAAATAAATTAAATTAAACGAAATCGTTAAATAAACAAAAGAGAAAATTATAGTAAGGTTTTTCAGTATTTTCACCCAAAGATCAGAATGTGGTTTAATTTAATGCTCTTGCAGTTTAAACAATATGAGCCCGTAGGTTATAATGATAAAAAAATTTTCGTTGTGTACTTTAAAAAAAAAAAAAAAATAATAATAAGTGCTAGATTTACCAAAATCTATACAGTTTGTGGAACGATGACCTATAACATGTATATAACTTTTCAGCTGAATCGAATAAAGCATTTAAATGCTATCGCACTTTAAATAATTTGAGCCCATAGGTCATAATGATAAACAATTTTTCTTTGTGTCCCTCTAAGGGAAAAAAACTGTGAATGCTAGCTTTACCACTAGCTATACAGTTTGTGCTACGAGGATCTATAACATACGTACCAACTTTCAGCTCAATCGAACAAAGAGTTAAACCCTATCGTGTTCACTCACACGCATACATATGTCACCGTAAAATTATCGAAAATGAACTCAGGGAGCCTTAAAACGTATAGATACACTAAAGTTTTAAAGTCTAATTTTTGTCATGATTACAATACTTTCTTTACACATGTATGGTCGGAAAGTAAAAATCAGAAATAGTTGTTTCAAATAATGCTTAGATTACAATTATTATTTAAAGTTAGAGATTATTATTGTTTTATTTTTTTCAAGCTATGTCATTCACATTTTTTATACCTAGTTCCGAGAAAGCATCTAATGTATGAGGGTAATCCAGAAATTGTGCTCCCTTAAGAAATTAAACAAAAGGAAACCATTATTTTAATAAATATAGTTTAAACTAGTATGTTGTGGCCACCACAAGACTTTCTTCTATATTTTCCTATACATATTCAATCAGTAACAATATTAAAAAAAAAAAAAAAGATTTTTTTTTTCTAATTTTTTTTTTTTTTTTTTTTTTGTAAAAATTAATACATATTTAATCACTAACAATATTAAAAAAAAAAAAAAAAAAAAAAAAAAAAAAAAAAAAATCGAATTTTTTTTTCTAAGTTTTTTTTTTTTTTTTTTTTTTTCGTTAAAAGTAAAAAAAATCGATAACTTTGTTTTAAATTATCACAGATTTATGGTTCAACCATTCGTTTTAAAGGTATTGACGAGATCTTTCGAATGATACCTATCTTCAAAATTTAACCCCCCCGGGGGGGTACTTCCCCCCCAGAGGGGGAACCGATGCCCCCCCATGCACAAATTTTTTTTCATAGTTAACTACTACTATTATCAATAATTCATATTAATTTTACAATCACAAGTTTAAAAGAACTCTCATTATGCCCATTTATACGGAATTTTGTCCTATGCTGCCATGTTAAAAATTTGCATAAAATGCGATCACAGCGCCACCTGTTGAGCTATTGATCCCCAAATCTAATGGGCACCAGTTCATGTCAGGGTGCAACTAAATACTAAGTTTGGTTAAATTTCATTCATTTGTTCGTGAGATACAGCGTCCACAAAAAAATGATACAGACAGACAGACAGACAGACAGACACACAGACAGACACACAGACAGACATTTTTTAAAAACTATCAATTCGTGTTCAGGACATCCCAAAACGTGTAGATCCGTCAAAAAACGGAGGTCGAAAATTTTCGCGAATCCAATACTTTCTCTATATTACATATAGAAGAAAGTAAAAAACTAAAAAACACGCTTTTAAAGCACATCAAACTAAAAAGTGAAAAATAATTCTTAATATAAGCTGAAAACAATAATGAACGAAAAATACTAGTATAATTGTGAAAAAAGCGTGGGGTGCTTTGTGCCATATTTTTCGTATATCGAGCAACCCACGCTTTTTTCACAATTATACTAGTATTTTTCGTTCATTATTGTTTTCAGCTTATATTAAGAATTATTTTTCACTTTTTAGTTTGATGTGCTTTAAAAGCGTGTTTTTTAGTTTTTTTAAACTATATTTATTTTTCACTTTTTAGTTCGATGTGCTATGAAAGCATGCTTTTTAAACTATATTTTAAACTATATTTATTATTTTATTATTTATCACATAAATAGCTACAGTATGTAAGTTTTTGGTTAAAATATTTACACACAATCGAAAATATCCCCATTCGACTTTCAGGCCTCTTAAATCTATCTGTACAAATTTTGAACGGCCTAACTGTATTTCTATTTGTTTTTGCTCCATAGCTACCCCCTCACCCCCTACCCGCCCCTCCTAATAATTTTACAAATTCAAAAATATCCGCAATCGATTTGTAAGTATCGAAAACCTCTATGTGCCAATTTTGAACGATCTGACACTAATTTTATTTTTTTGCCCCCTCCCTTCCCCCCCCCTTCTTGCCCCTCCTAATGACTTTACACAATCAAAAATATCCCCATTCGACTTGCAGACCTTGAAAACCTATCTGTACCAATTTTCAACGGCCTAACTGTATTTCTATTTGTTTTTGCTCCATAGCCCCCCTTACCGCCCCACACCCCTACCCGCCCCTCCTAATAATTTTAAAAATTCAAAAATATCCGCAATCGATTTGTAAGTATCGAAAACCTTTATGCACCAATTTTGAACGATCTGACACTATTTTTATTTTTTTGCCCCCCCTCCTTTCCCCCACTTCTTGTCCCTCCTAATAACTTTACAGAATCGAAAATATCCCCATTCGACTTGCAGGCCTCTTAAATATATCTGTATCAATTTTGAACGGCCTAACTGTATTTCTATATGTTTTTGCCCCATATTCCCCCCCTTACACCCTCATCCCCCTACCCGCCCTTCCTAATAATTTTACAAATTCAAAAATATCCACAATCGATTTGTAAGTATCGAAAACCTCTATGTACCAATTTTGAACGATCTGACACTATTTTTTATTTTTTTGCCCCCCTCTCTCCCCCCCTTCTTGCCCCTCCTAATAACTTTACACAATCGAAAATATCCCCATTCGACTTGCAGACCTTTAAGACCTATCTGTACCAATTTTCAACGGCCTAACTGTATTTCTATTTGTTTTTGCTCCATAGCCCCCCCTTACCGCCCCACCCCCTACCCGCCCCTCCTAATAATTTTACAAATTCAAAAATATCCACAATCGATTTGTAAGTATCGAAAACCTCTATGTACCAATTTTGAACGATCTGACACTATTTTTATTTTTTTGCCCCCCCCTCCCCTCCCCCACTTCTTGCCCCTCCTAATAACTTTACACAATCGAAAATATCCCCATTCGACTTGCAGGTCTCTTAAATCTATCTGTACCAATTTTGAACGACCTAACTGTATTTCTATTTGTTTTTGCCCCATAGCCCCCCCTTACCCCTCACCCCCTACCCGCCCCTCCTAATAATTTTACAAATTCAAAAATATCCGCAATCGATTTGTAAGTATCGAAAACCTCTATGTACCAATTTTGAACGATCTGACACTATTTTTATTTTTTTGCCCCCCCCCCCCTCTCCCCCCCCCTTCTTGCCCCTCCTAATAACTTTACACAATCGAAAATATACCCATTCGACTTGCAGAACTTTAAAACCTATCTGTACCAATTTTCAACGGCCTAACTGTATTTCTATTTGTTTTTGCTCCATAGCCCCCCCCCCCTTGCTGCCCCACCTGGGGGCTGAATTTCTAAAATTCCAGAAATTGGTTTTTTGATAGTTGCCTTAGAATAAAATTGCCTTAGAGCAAAAATTTCACGTATATCTATTTTTTTTTTTTTTTTTTTTTTTTTTTTTTTTGGGATATATAGGATTATGCGAAATCACGTTTTATGCATGTGAAATCACGTTTTGCCCCCCTCTCCCCCGCCCCCCTTGGGGACCGAATTTCAAAAATTCCAGAAACCGATTTTTAGACATTTGTATTAGCTATATTTTAAAGCAAAAATTTTACGGATATCTGTTTTTTTGTTTGAGATATGAAGGATTTTGTGCAATCACGTTTTGCTCCCAGAGAAGTTACAAACAAACAAACATACATACATACAGGTGAAGCTAATATAAGCGTGTTAAAAACACTTCTATTACATACTGAAGTGTAATGCTTAGATTATTTTGAACAGAGTTGCTTTTGTATGCTTTGGTCGCAGGAAGATACTGCCTGTGATGCCAACCATATAGCGAAAATGTCATGAAGATGTGAATAGGAAAGAAAAAAATGTATCGCAATGGTAAATTTTCCGTTCTCTTTAATATTTTCTTCAACTTTTGTGAGTAAATAATCATAAATCCGAGACGACCGTCCACTTCGTTCTTCATCGCGTACATTTTAATGTCCTTTGATGGAATTTAATACCCACCTTCTTACCTTCGAACCACTCACCGCATTTTGTCCGTAGACTTCATAAATTTCTTTTTTAAATTTTAATTGGTTTAATGTTCTTATCATTCAGAAAGCGAATGCTACAGACCATAACTCGCCCGCAAAAGGATGTCCAAACTTCTTAAATATTTTAAACGCTCAACATGCAGCAGATTCAATGCAGCGGATTCAATGCAGCGATCTACAAATAACTTAAATTGTTTGGAAAATCGACTCGCAGGCGTCAAATAAGAAAAACAGCACTTCCGTAGAAAAAAAATTAAAATGGAGATTAGATTCTGGATTACCCTCGTATTAATACTGTACATAGCAACTTGTGTTCTTCTTTTATTTTACAGCTTTGAAAAAACCACGAAATAATTTTCTGAGCTTTTGTATTCTTCAATTTGTTACAAAGGGCGCAAAATCGAATATCAGTTACAATTTTTCCTTTTAGTCCCGCTGTTATCCTTTAAAGTTAGTTTATCTATTTTTCCATTATCACAATGTAACTACCAAACACCCTAGATTTTATTTCATCTTGCAACAAGTAAACAGACACTCTTGATTTTAAGACGTCTTGCTAAATATTTGGAAAATCTTTAAACTCCAGTGGTATAACGAACATGTAATTCTACATATATTTCAGACAAATTTTTTGTGTCGAACGCAAACAGAAGACCAATAAAAACTTGAAAAAATATAATTTTTGGGATCATCCCTCTATAAAAAATGATTATAATCATTCTTCAGAATAGCATGTATACATGGCGGTATAAAGTTTTTTTTTTAAACAAAATCGAAAATTTTCCGTACGTTTATTGTTTTTAATATACAGGATTTTAAACCAATACAGTGAAATTTTTAGAAAACTCAAGAAGCTACAATGAAGCTAATATATCGCAATCTGGAATATAAAAGTATTAAATATCTAATTGAATGAGAGTATTTTTAGAAAACAATGTTTAAGTGCACATGCACAAGTGTTAATAAAATCTATTTTGGGTAATTTAT
Source organism: Salticus scenicus (assembly GCA_963930645.1). Classification (NCBI taxonomy): domain Eukaryota; kingdom Metazoa; phylum Arthropoda; class Arachnida; order Araneae; family Salticidae; genus Salticus; species Salticus scenicus. Next base: position 336,803,861 of record OZ005652.1, on the reverse strand, counting down.
TAGCCAAATGCAGAGCGGTAATCTTATATATCTATGTATGTGTATGTATATATATATATATATACATACTATATATATATACATACTATATACATTTATATACTATATATATATATATATATATATATATATATATATATAGTATATAAATAAAGAGAATATCATTAAAATTTAGAAAAATATCGCCAACAGAATGAGTTCAATTTCAATTGCTCTCAAATAGAAGGAAATCGATAAACGAGTTTACTCGAATTTCATTTTGAATCAATGTACACTATATCGCCATTAATTGATTAAGTAGTTTCAGTTTTAATTTTTATTAAGTGTTTTCAATTTTAATAATTATTAAGTATTTTCAGTGGGTGTCATTTGGTGATCTATAATGCCTTTAAAACTCTCCCTATTGTTTGCAATGTTCGATGATTTGCTTTTAACATCTCACAAAAACAAAAAGCAAAGATTTTAGCAAGAGTAAATTTTGGGACAGATTCCAATAATTTCTGTCTTTTGGAATAAAACTTTGCCAATCGTTCGTGTTCTGCTCCCTGAAAAACATTAATTTGAAAAGAAACCAAAAATAATAAGTTCAGACGTCGCCATTATTTCTCAGCTGCTCCATTTTTAATGAGAATCTCTGTTTCCATGTTTCTTTTTCTGAGATGAGCTAATTTTAAGTAAGACCACTTGCTACGGGCGCGGCATAGAAATAACTAAAAATATTAGATTTGTGTTTACTTTTATGATGACATTTTTTTCTCTCTCTCCATTCCCTTCAAAATGCCATTATTTGACAACAGCTGCAATTCTTCAGTGCATTTCAGTGTGAAATGTGCTGAGGAATTGAGTTGGTAGTCTTGCGATTTTAGTGGAGCTTGAACTGCTCTTTACGCTGTTAGTTGAGATGACGTGATTTTTGAGTGTACATGGAACCAATAGTATGGTATTTAAAAATATTTTTTAAAATTATTTATAGATTAATATAAACATATGAGTGCTTTCACCTGTTATCGTTTTGTACTGATTTTATATTTTCCTAAAGTTTGTCTTATCGGTCGAATAAGATTATTCAAAACATTCAAACTAATTTTATTTATTTGATGTTTGATTACAGATGCGCAATTTGACAGAAATGCGTTTTTTAAATTACTATTCTTACGTTTTTAATTAATTATATTTCTATGATATATTTGCGCACATAACATAAATGTGTAATTATAAGTATTTAAATAGTTTTTAAAATATAATCCTTTGTTTTATATTTATTTTTAATGCATTTGATCATGCGTCTGTGAAGAAACATATATGTGACAGAAACGATACCAATGACAAGATCTTTACATTTTATTAAAGTTTAGATTTTTTTAAAGGTTAATATATATTTCCTTAATTTTTTATAAAAGGTAGCAGTTCTTTAACAGTGTTTTCTTTTTTAAACTTTTGTGTATAAGATTGGTTTTCGATAAAATATTATTCTTTAAAATATAAATGTTTTAAATATAACTTATAGAAATGGCTTTAATAACCACTGGTAAATAAGTTGTGTCCTTCGAATGAAGGGGGGGAAAATAGCCCTTTGAGGTACTCACACTACTTTCTCTTGTCCTGCATTGCTATAGACATATCGCATACCGGCTAGAATGTGACACAAGTCAAAAAATGACGATTTTGAGTTTATGTATTTTGAGAAATGTGTATGAAGTGCCTCAACATGTACGAAAAGCGTGCGTCACATCTTTATCTCGCAATTTATTCATTTGAGAAGAGTTGTGTCGTACCTATATGCCAACTAGTTTTATCTTCAAAGAGGCATCTCACAGGAAAAATTCCCATCACAAGCCTCCATTTCCAGCTCATCTGCTAATGTTTTTGCAGCAACTTTTGACTTTGAAAGTTTTTTTGAATCTTTGAAAGTTTTTAAAAAGTATAGCTGTATTTTGTATTTATTATAACTCGCATTTCAAATTTACATCAAAAGTTTGCATTTGTTTACTAACAAAATTTAATTGGCTTAGAGTATTATACCATATTCAAAAAGTAGTAAGAAATTTATAACATCTAATTGCCATTTCAAAAGCTTTTGCTACAGTTTAAAAAATTTTAGGTCATTAGTAGTTTTTAAAACTACAACGATAGCGTCATAATTATTACTGATTTAAAATCTAATAGTTGTGATGCTTTCTAGTTTGCCTTCCCATTTAGTATCACATAAAATTTTAACAATCAGTATTTCTTCAAGATTTTCCATCTAAATAGTTGAAGCCTAAAATAAAACATAGATCTTTTGACAAAAGCGTAAAAATATAATTACTCCTGTTTATAATTTGGTCATATCGCTAAGAGTTAAATTCAAGTCATGATATCCACACGGAACAATAGGAACTGTATGATATTTCTGTAGTATTTTTGGACATTGAAATATGCATTATATTTGTACATTACACTGTTTTTTTTTTCTGTGTATATTAGAATCATAGTCATAATAAGTATAGCCTCGACCCTTTCAGCACTCTAGTTCCTGTACGCATATTATTAGTGCTATTTTACTATATTCAATTGGACAAAATCTTTAATGAATTTGAATTTCATATATCAGTTTTAAGTTATTCTAAAAATAATTTCTGAAATGAAAGCGCGAATAGTTAGAAAGAATGACAGACAGATAGACAAATAAAAGTCATATACATTTTACTTATATACATATTTTTATTGAGAGTTGAAAATGCATAACACAACTGAAATGCACTGCCAGCAATTTCTATTTTTATTTCCTACTATATCTGTATCATTTTGTGCGCATCTGTAAAACAGTCAATAGTGCCGACCCTGACATATTCTATAGAACACTTTCTTTCGTGCACTTGAATATCGATTATCATATGCAGTATAAAAATACGCTTTAAAAATTACCTATTAGACCATATTGTATCAGAATTCTTTTGCAAATCTCTATATAAAAACTAGTAGAGCTAGTTATACCATTTTCAGTCAAATCTGTTTTCAATAGGAAACATACCAACATATATCAGTTTCAAGCAGAGTATGACCTGGCGAAAAAATTTCTTTAGCATTTTAGCTAAAATGACCAATTAGTATTTTAGCTTTTTCAAAAGTACTTTAGCTTTTCCTTTTCGGGAAAGAAGAGGGGGGGGGGAGGGTTTATAAAAATACTTAAATACTTTAAGGGGAAAAAAGAACTTGAATCTAAAATTATAATTTGCAACTTTTATTTTGACATACATAAATTTTACATGCACTATTTTCCTCTGATGAGGGATATGATTGTTCTGCATAGAGGAAAAAAAATGTTATTATTGAATTTTTTCAAAATAATTTTAACTAAAATACATGACTTCACCTCTAAATAAATATTGTGGTTTAAATCCAGTTAGCTGCATTACAAATGTTAAAACTAAATAGGCTTATGGTACAATTCTCCTTGGCTTTGAAGAACACCAATTTTTGAAAGCTTTTTGAAAATTGAATTCTTTGCTTGGAAGTCTTTCTACATTTATCATAAGTAATCGACTTACAATTTCTGTTGTTAAACGATTTCTTATAACTGTTTTTATTAAATTCATTTGAAGAAAAGCTCTTTCACAGTCTGCTATGTGTACAGGTAAGCTCGAAGCATATTCCACTACAGAGCATAACAAAGGATGTTCATCATGCATTTCATTTTCATTTAGAAATTGTAAATTGCAAAAAGTGTTGTCTATACATCTGATTCTAATTACTTTTTTGAATACGTTCCATTCAGACAACATTTGGTTTTCAATAAATGTATTTTTGTACACAGGACTATTTTTGAAATTTTCTTTATTTCATCTATTCCAGTCTATATCTATATTGCTATTATTTTCACAAATATTTTTGAGAGTAGCATATTAAATAGAATAGTTTATTTGATAGCTCCAAACCATTCCCTTAATTCCTTCAATAAGGCATTTGAGAAATTCATTCAATAGTTTTTCCTAATCTGCTGCTTATTTAAATGTTTTCTTCATTAATTCCAAATATGTAATTATTTCACGATTATTTGCCAAAATATGGGTTTATTTTACTGCTGTAAAAAAAAAAAAAAAAAAAAAAAAAAAGAAAGAAAGAAAGAAAGAAAAATGCAGATTAATAGCATCTAATTACTGAATTATTTATATTTTCTGCCGCCAATTCCCCAAATTCATTATTTATTCCAAATTCGTTCTATTTTCAAAGGTATAAATGTAAATCAACATTTCTTTTTTGATATAAAATTTCCGAAATACGCATCATTTTCGTGATCTGCTGCCGAAATCTGGAACATTTCATTGTTTTTTGGGGAAGAAAAAAAAATTAATCATGGCTAATTATTCAAAATTCCTGCTTTTTCTTCTGTAAATGCCAAAATACGCAATATTTGTTGAAATGAAGGACATTTCTTTTTTGATATAAAATTTCCGAAATACGCATCATTTTCGTGATCTGTTGCCGAAATCTGGAACATTTCATTGTTTTTTGGGAAGAAAAAAAATTAATCATGGCTAATTACTCAAAATTCCTGCTTTTTTCTTCTCTAAATGCCGAAATACGCAATATTTTCTGAAATGAAGGATTTTTATCAATGTCAATTCCAGAAAATCGTGATTAATTTGCCGATAATCGACATTTTAAGATTGATTTCTAAAATATGCGATTACCTTTGTCGCAAATCGAAAACAAAAAATAGCTTCTACTTATGTTTGATTGCCGAAATACTCAATAGTTTTTAAATAAAGAATTTTATCAACAACGATCCGCGAAAAATATAAATATTTTGCCGCTAATCACGAAATTCGCACTGCCTTCAAAGCTGACTTCCAAAAAGAAACCGGGGCCACGCGAGATGCTCGTTTGTTTAAGCAGACGATAGCTGTTTGTTCTCACGCGGCCCCATTAAAACTTAGCCCATTGAAAATCGAAATTAAATCAAAATATACTAAATAAATGAAACAATTTCCGATATTTTTTAGTAGTTTCGTAATTTTTTGCCAGGGATTATTTTAATTAAATTAGAGAATTTTATGTTGAGAAATTTTGTGAAATCATCTTGTTTTCGCTTTTTAGCGAAATTCTCTCTGGCATCTTTTCGCAAAATACGATATCCTTTCGCAAAATGCGAAAAAAGCGAACGGCAGTTTAAAATTTAATAAATATTTCTAGAATGCCTTGAAACTTTCAAGGCATTCTAGAAATATTTATATGGAAATGCGAGGGCAGACAGACAGACGGGTGAACATGGATAGACTGGAAGAACAGAAAATATAAATAGTTTTCAACTTGATTGGGAAGAATTAAAAAATTTTGTACTGATTAAATTATACAAATAGTATACAGATAGTTCTTTGTATATAGTTCATTTTCCTGGTTATGTCTATCATCAAATTACCATTTTTAGTCATGGGTACAACAAGGGAACCCTCTCCCTTTCCCTCACACACAAAACACAAACATACACTTGCTCCTCTATTATACATTTAAATCTGTTCGTTTATTAATTCTATAAGAAACACTCCCATAGTACTTCTTAGCGTGAATTTCTACTACAAAAAGTTTCAAGAGAAAGCAAATAAATAAAAGATATTGAAACACGAACAAGCACGGCTAGATGAAGAAGGACACTAGTTTTGGAAACTCCTGTAGGTGAGGTTATAACGAATTTGAGTACATGACGTATATTTATATTACTTTCTTAAATTGATTATATATATATAAAGAATGGCTTACAGTAGATACTATTAAATAAATAATTGTAATAAATGCGCATGATTTAACAGTTACTTATAATCTATATCATATTTCATCCTTTTCTTTCTTCATTTTTCTTTATTTATTTTTTGTAACCTTGGGCGATTACTCATTTCCCCACCTTTCTCCCCACCCCCCTCAATTATGAAAGACCCTGCAATTATATTAAATCCCAAACCATTTCATTTAAACTCTTAAAAAAAAAAAAAAAAAAAAAAGACCGTCTGCAACAGCGAATGAACCGAAGTTGAGGAACGTAGCGTCTTAAATTCACTTTTATGAATTAACGCTTTTTGAAAAAGATAAATAACATTTCATAAAAAAAATATTTATTTATTTTCTTATTGCCTTTTTTGCACTTTCTTTAAATTTACTTTTATTTTCTCAACAGATGTTCTTATTTTGTATAAGGATATTTTAAATTGCATTTAAAATTATATGATAAAAATATCATCGAATCTTTTGCATATAATACTCACAAAGTACGCTTTTTATGCATATTTTTTTTTTTTTTTTTTTTTTACTGGTTATATTTCTAATAAAATAATGTAACACAGTCTTAAGCACCATCATTTTATACTATATTGCTTACAGTTCAAATTCACTTTTTTCCACATTAAGCTATAATAACATCGTACAGCGACACAACACAAAAATTCAGTATTTGAGAAAAATCAACTTAACGATAAAGTAATGGGTAGCTTTCAATAAAACAATCAATTTTTAGCTCAAAAATTTCTTTATAATCAACATAATCATAGAAGTAAAAAATTCGATTTTTGAATTTACATTTTAAAATTGATGTCTTATCTACTGTAACTCTCTATCAAATTTTGTGGTATAAGAAGTCTGTTAACAATCCCTGCAACAGTTGCCACCAGCAGTATATTCATTTTCTATGATAAAAATAATAAAAAATTATTTTGAGATCAATAATGACCAGTTCACGATTATCATCCTTTACACTCATTTCTATATTGAGAATGATCTTTTGCCTTTGGACTTTTCTCTTTTAAAAAACAATTTTTTAGCTCGAAATGTAAGAAGAACTGCTTTATAATCAACAGATTCATATAAGTAAAGAATTCGATTTTTGAATTTAAATTTTCGAAATAATGTCTTGTATTTCATTATTTTATTTTATTCATATAAGTTAATAAAATTTAAATTTTCGAATGTGGAACTTTGTAATTTCATTTTATTCATACAAGGTCTTTAAATTTCTATTTTCAAGTGTGGAAATGTGTACCTTATATGTATAATTTTCTCTTTCGAATTAGCACCATATAAAGCACATAGTGCAGAGTTAGCAGCGGATGCATATCATTATTATTATTAGTTGAGGGAGGGGTAGGAGGTATTTGTTCATTCAGGACCGGTAAAATCCTAAGTACGTCCCTGCTCATAAATAATATTTGGTTGAGATAATTGAAAGAGATAATCAAAATTTATGATTAGTTAACAGTATGTTCCGTTAACTATTTAGGCTTTAATAAACCATTGAAAGAGATAATCAAAATTTATGATTAGTTAACTGTATGTTCCGTTAACTATTTAGGCTTTAATAAACCATTGAAAGAGATAATCAAAATTTATGATTAGTTAACTGTATGTTCCGTTAACTATTTACGCTTTAATAAACCTTGAAATCAGCTTATTTTAAAATAAATAATTATTGTAAAATTAATCATAAAAAAGGTCTTGTAAACAATTTAAGGGGGCTTGGCACTTTTGACTTGTCATGACTGAAGGTTCCATATAAAAGCTTATATTTCCATTTAATATTTATAAATTGAACTAAATTAGGTTTGTTCATTAAAACATATATTTAAGTAATAATTTTTATTTTATGTATTTATATATTTATTTATTTTTTAATATATCTACAGTCGGTAACAAAAGTGTCCAAACACTAGCAGAAATTCCTATGTAAACAACGTACACTTCATACGGTTTTGTTAAATAAATCCTTGTCGAATCCCGTTCTTAGTCAGTCTAAGAACATGATTCGATAAGGATTTATTTAAAAAAACCATATGAAGTGTACTTTTTTTACATAGGAATTTCCGCTAGTGTTCGGACACTTTTGTTACCGAGTGTATATATATATATATATTTCTTTTTTTTCTTTTTTTTTTTTTTTTTCTTTTTTGACAGATACGAAACCTTTAAATTACTTTTTCTCACTTTTTATTTTCTCGTGAATTCATGATCTTCAAAATGCTAAAACTTTTGCAGATATTTAAAAAAAAAAAAAAAAAAAAAAAAAACTTAATTTTTTTTGGATGTTTAATAAAACCTACTTAACAAAATTATGGATGAATTTTGCAATATTTTTGAAAAATATAGTAAAAATAAAAATATAACAAAAATCATGCTTTTTGTAAATTTATACATAGGCATGCACTTTTTAATTTTTTCCCAAAAACTAAATAATAAAATTCAAAAACTTTTTAAGTAAGTTCTATTAAATATATATATATATATATATATATATATATATATGTATATATATATATATATATATATATATACATATTAAGTCTTTTCTTAAGTATCTGTTGAAGTTTTAGCATTTTAAAGATCATGAATTCATGAAAAAATGAAAACTGAGAAAAGGTAATTTAAAAATTTCAAATCTGTAAAATATGTATCAAAAACCATAAGAATTGTTTCCTGAATATATATTTTACTGCACAAACCTCATATAGTTCAATATATAAATACTAAATGGAAATATGAGTTTTTATATGAAAGCTTCAGTGGTGCCATTCAATAGTGTCAAGTTCCCTTACGCAATAATAGTTGTTTAAGAAAGTTTTAAAAACAACTGTTGACAGATGGTTTAATTGTTTATCAATTAGTATAGATATCATTTTTCTAATATTGCTTGTCACAGAATTCGTACAAGGATATTTTTTTCTTCCAGAGTTGTATCCCTGAAAGACTACATTTTTTATTAAAAGAGTGAAAGCAAACAAAATCTCGATAGCAAATTCTTGTAGATGTTCTTTGAAATTTCTGAATTATTTCTATTAAAAAAACAAATTGTCTGTTTGTCTGTATTGATGTGACGACAATTTTCCCTCCACTGATTCTGTAGCTTTGTCAATGTGCTATAACGTTACAGTATGATACATTAGAAAAATTAATCAGCTTGACAGATATTTTCTAAGAGACTACTACTTTTAGTGGAATGTCAGGAAGATACATTTGTTTTCTGGCTCCGATTTGAATTTCGGGATTTTAGGAAGACCTGTTCTTATTTCTGCTCTTGAACTATAAGATTATTCTTAGTCGCAACTTTTGCCAAACATATTCTATTTCTGTTCCAAGAAATTTCTTCAAGAAGATGAACTCCAACAAGGATAAATCTCGTAACTCTTTCACTTTCATCAGGTAGTCTTTCGTCAACATTTTATCGGATGGAGTAGGAATAAATTTTCGTCTTATACTGTTGTGTCAAACAATTGTTTTCAATTTGCAGCAAGAACATTGTCTTGTGTTAGAGAGCAGGCTTCCCCAACGTTTCAAAAGTTGAGAGACAAGAGCAAATTAGCATAGGATACACAGTATTTCGTGTTCTTTTGGTATATTTTGGTGCAACTTTTATGCTTTAGCATAAGTCATTCTTTCCATGCTATTTCATAAATATAATTTTATTTTCTTGCAACTAAATTCGTTAAATTTATTTTCTGATTTGCCGATTTAGTTCAGTTTACTAACGTTCAAATCATGTTTTTGAAGCTTGAATGAATCATTTTAAAATTGAAGAGTTTAATTTGCTTAGTATATTCATTAGCTGTGTTTTTAAATAATATTTAAACGTTTTTTATTATTTCATTGTTATATGATTTTTTTTATTGTTTCTCACTAATTTTCTTAAATTTTAAACTAAAAAAACATTAGTTAATATTGAGTTGGTATAACAAATTTACAAATGTATTTCCTAAATTAAAGCCTCCAAGATTCATAAATTTGATATAGTTATAGAAATAAAAGTTGGCAGGTGAGATATTTGTTAAAGATTACGTTTAATTATAAGATAATTTTTAAATTTTTTGAGGCTAATTTTGATTTTTTTTTTTTCATATTGTTTTTGTTGTTTGCTTTTTATCAATTCTTTTAAAGTGTAGATTAATGGATGAATGCCATTTAATATTAATTCTATATATTATATAATTATTATTATTATTCTGTATTAATAACTTAATGTTACAATATATCAAAATATTTGTTGTTATAATTATTGAAATCTAAGTTCAGAATAAATTAATATTATATTTGTCTTCGGTAGGCTGTGAGAATTTTAACGCTGATTTTGATGCGTTTCTAGAATCTACTTACTTCAGTGTTCTGAATTTTATTCAGTTTTGTATTAAGAAAATTCTTTTATCATTGATATTAATATATGAAACTTCGAAATGTGCCTTTCTGTCTTAAGAACTCAGAAGTTTTCATTGCTTAGTATTCTGCGTTGACATTACTGGAAAAGAGAAACTGATTCATTATAAATAAGAGACATTACGTTTAATATTTCCTTAAATTTTCAATAATTTGCTTGCTTCAAATTCCATAATTTATTTCATCATGAGTAAAATTGAAAGTTGTGGTGGAGTTACCTTAAAAACGGAAATTGTTGACGATGACAGATCAACGTTAAGCCGAGAGGTTTGTTTTTCTTACTATTTCATGCTTTCATATTAGCTTATTTTTATTATTATTCTATGTAATATTTATTATTATTGTTATTATTTTATTTTTTACAAAGGCAGTTATTTTTATAAAATATTTAATTATTATTATTCAACAAATTAAACAAATATTAATTTTTTATGTTAAAAGACATTTTGTTCTTATTTCGCATTCTGGAGAATTTTGAGTTATTAAGATTATAATATATATAATATATATATTATATATATATATATATATATATATATATATATATATGTATATTATAATCTATATATATTAATTCAAACACTTATAATTCCAACACGGAATAACTTTCTCAATAAATTCCCTATTGTAAAAAAAAAGTTCGAATAAATTATATTTAAATCGATTGCTATGATTTCTATATTTCGAATATATTGCATTTCAATATGTGATCCAATTATTGTCAAATAAATATATTGTTACTATTTTTTTACTTTCTTCTATATTCAGTAGAAGAAAGTATTGGATTCATAAAAATTTTCGACCTCGGGTTTTTGATGGATTTACACGTTTTGAGGTTTGACCATTTTTAGAAAATGTCCGTCTGTCCGTCTGTCTGAGTGTGTGTGTGTGACAAAATTTTGTGGCAACTGTATCTCAGGAACTACTGCTCAGCATATAAATTTACTTGTAGATGTACCCTTGAATTTTCAAGATGGGTATCTTTCGAAAGGTCTCGTCAATACCTTTAAAGCGAATGGTTGAACTATAAATATGTGATAATTTAAAACAAAGTTATAGATTTTTTTTACTTTTAACGAAAAAAAACTTGGAAAAAAAATCGTATATATATATATTTTTTTAATATTGTTACTGAGTGTATTTGTATAGGAAAATATAGAAGAAAGTCTTGTGGTGGCCACAACATACTAGTTTTTTTTTTTTTTTTTTTTTTTTTTTTTTTTTTTTGCTGGAAAGATACAGGAAAAAAAACTCTGTTACGCTAAGCTTTAATTATAAAGGAATCGTTGGATTCAAAATTTTGTTCCGGCCCAGGAAATAGTGTCGAACCCTTGATCAAAGCATCATAGTTTTATATGGATGCATAATTGAAACTAAAACTTTCCTTTTATTTTTTACTTTCCAAAACTAAATTTTTTAGAACCCAAACAATCTTTTTCAATACTGATTAGATGATTGAAATTATTTTAGCTTTATTTCAATTTCTTAAATAGTAAAATTTATACTAATAATATGTCTAAACAAGAGTGAAAACACATACTAGATGTACTTACAATCGGTAACAAAAGTGTCCGAACACTAACACAAATTCCTATGTAAAAAAAGTACACTTCATACGGTTTTGTTAAATAAATCTTTATCGAATCATGTTCTTACACTGACTAAGAACAAGGATTTATTTAACAAAACCGTATAAAGTGTACATCTTTTACATAGGAATTTTTGCTAGTATTCGGACACTTTTGTTACCGACTACATGCTTCTCGTTAAAATTTTATTTTATTTTACTTCAATGATGACACCCTAAGTATACTTTGTTTTTAATTATTGAGCAAAAAATATCAACAAAATTGTCTTCGCAGCTTTAATTTTAAAGAGAAAGCATAAAATAGATTATTTTTGTCTAACCTTGTATGTTGTCTAAAGTTGATATTTGCACATTTATAGTGTACTAAAAATTTCGTAAATAAAAAACTTTTTAAATAAAGAACATAAATTAAAAAAAATTTGCAACAACTGTTTCAGGTCGAAATAATAGTATGATTCTATTTACATTTATAAAACGCATGAACTTTCATTACTTTACCATTTTCATTTGTATTCGCGTCTTCTTTGACCTGAAACAGTTAGTGCGAGCTTTTTCAATTTAAGGTGTTTACTTGCAAAGTTTTTTAATTTGTTGCTTTTTAATATCCGTTTTTCTGTGCATTTTACTGCTACTAAAAACTTAGTGTACAAGTAGTAAAAGAAAAAAAGAAAAATCTAAATATAACTGAAAATGCCTTTCGAGCATTTTACACTTATATTCCATGATATATTTGGATATTATTGTATAGCCCTGTACACCACCCATTACAACTAATCATACCATATTTTATAGGAATTATGTTTCTATGTTAGTTTCGTTACTTTTTATGCAGTATATTGATCTATATGCTTCGACGAAATACTTTTTATAGAGCATAACGTATCACAATTCTTTTATCAGTCCTTGTAAACAAACCAGTTGTGATATTTATAACATTTTCAATTGAAAACAGTCTGCAGTCAGTAACATATATCATGTTCCAAGCATTCTAAAAATATTTACCGAAATTAGAGTGCGGACAGCGAAATAGATTAATCAAATTTATAAACAGTTTTTTATTTTGAATCTGAAGTCGTTTAAATAAATGAAGACCAAGAAAATTGAAAAGTGTTTACGTGCGTATTTAATTTTATATTTTACAGGGTTACATCTAGCTGCAGTCATTTAAATTATATACTTATTATATTTATTATAATTGTTATTACAATTTTTTCTTTGTCATTGTTATTATAGGTTTATGAAATGTTACATGTCTGACGTTGTTATAATTTGTTTTATAATTTTAAATTACATGGAATTTTAACTGCATCTGCCTCTTTTCCAATAATAATAGGCATAAACGCACACTGAAATACACACTGTATCTGTTTAAATATGAATAGCTATATATATATATATATATATATATGATTAAACAATTTAGACAAACATGTGTATGATATCTTGTGGGTGTCATGATGGTTGGTAGAATATCTTCGAAAGTTATTCTTGAAAAATGAAGTGTTATAATGATAATATTTTTATTTTATTATTACTTTTTTAAGTCTCTACTAAGAAAAACATTCTATCTCTTGGTATTTTTTAATAATTTCTGCAAAAATAAAAATATTGATGTTAAATACAGTTTTAAATGTATGGCTAAAATTGACTGAGATATTTAGTTGCAAATTTTGTGATCTTTTCGCATATTCGCGAGCTTTATTAGGTCTTTTTAACCGACTTGTCAGTGAAGGCTGGAAAAATGCGAAAAAAATCCCAAGTTTTGAAACTAAAGATCTCATTCAATTTTGGACGCACAGAAGTGAAACTGTTTGTGCTACATTTGTTAGGGTGAATGTTAACTTTTACTAGGTATGACTATAAGGACCTGTGGGCGGTATAAAAAGTTAGTTTTCGAAATTTCAAAAAAGTTATTATTATTATTTTTTTTAACATACCATATCATAAATGGTTACATTTAAAAAAAAAATTATGATTGGAATTATATGTCTGTAATCAATGGTTCCGGAGATATTTTTTTTTTTTTTTTTTAAATAAAATGTGTTTATAGTTCTATAAAAAGGTAGTATGTAAGATTTTTTTCTTCTTTTTTAATAAAATAAAACAAAATCTAAGCAATGTGCCATTCATCTTCCAATTACAAATTTACGAATATATATATTTATTTCTTTTGCTATAAAAACGTAAATAAGTTATATTTTGAACGTTAGTTCTAAAACTTCTCTTGTTGCTGTGCCTTGAATTTGGAAGAGGGCATTTCAAGATCAACAAGATTCTAAATCGAACAAGTTTGATCAACTGCCAATGCTTACAAAGTTGCTTAGATTCTCTCCTCGATTTACATCCGTATTATTTTAAGTTATCTTAGATTGCGTAGCATATTAATGAATCGATTTTAAAAATTAGCAGTTTTATATAACAAAACAGAAAGAAATGCTATATAAGAATTGGTAGTCTTTATATATATATATATATATATATATATATATATATATATATATATTAACAAAAAGAAGTAGAATGAAAAAACTAAACAGTTGATTAAAGTACCACGGTAATCCAGAAGAGCCTAAATAGATTATTAAATAACTGCAATAAAAATAACTTTCAATATTTTTTAAAAATCTGGTGTGAAACAACCACCCGACTTCCATTATCCAGTCCACTATTACACGTATTATATGCATTTTTTGGATATAATGTGATTAGAAGACATAAAATTGACCTAACGAAGTAGAAACCTAAAATTTTTCCAGTAAGAGAAACTTGATACACGTGTAAAGACATATAAATTAAATTTTGCGTAGCGAGTTAAAAAACAAGACGGGGGAAAAATGGTAGAGTTATTCCTTGTAACATCAATTTCTGAGATCTAAAAGTCACCTACCGAAGCATGCTGACTGTTAATTTTCCTGTAATAAACACGTAATGCATACATGAGAAAGCATATCTAAAATAAATTTTCAAGAGAATCATTACAATTTTCAAGAAAATCGTTACAGCCGTTTATGAGATAACAACTTTTGCCGAAATTTCGCATACTCAGTTATTGACCAGAAATAACTGAGTACAATAATTACATACAAAGGGATATTTAAAAGGGAGGTATATAATATGCCGAGTTTGGAAAAAATCCATTCAGCCCTATTTAAAAGAACGCACTTGCGAGACCTGAAATTGAGCTATTTATACAGGACATCTATCAGTTTTCCTGAACTAACCATTTATATCACTCGAAAGGACATCTAATAGAGAGTTTATATAGCAACTTTGAAGAAAATCGTTTGAGCCGTTTTTGAGATACGGACTTACGGTCCCACTTCCGGTTTCCGATGACCCACTTCCAGTTTTTCAATTTTCACCAAAATTTGGAAAATTCATCTGTACGCCAGACCTGTATCAATTCTGAAGTTTCGTAATCCTATCTATTAGTTTCAGAGATATGATAGCCAGAAGATTCCGCACACATACGCACACAAACACAGACAGACCAATTGCTAAAAACTGCTTTTTTTGGACTCAGGAGGCCTTAAAACGTGTAAATCATGTGAAAACTCGATATCGAATTTTTTGGACCGAAATTACAATACTTCCATTACCTACGGTAGTAGGGACATGGAAGTAAAAATGTTTTTAGTTATTATAAAATTTCTTGATAAAAATCGATGCTATTATCGTGCTTTAGAAGCTTAAATTAAAAATGGTTGTCAGATAAAGCATCACAAACTGGCAGAAATGTATGACAAAATTTAATCTATATATTATATATATATTAGAGGTATCATATAATAAAACACTGAAAAAAAAAAATCAATGACTGATAAGTAATGGTAATAATGTAATGCAGATAAGTCAATTAACATTCATGATGAATTCGATTAATTTTTAATAGATATTCAGACGCTTAGTTTCAAGTGATACATTTATTGACTTACATTAAAATTGATTTAACTATATTTTATGTATTAACTATATTTAACATGGATGTTTGTGGTGCGTTTTATGCGTGAAATATATAAGAAAAATGTGAATCGTTATTATAAATTTATGTAATACGGATTAGTCGACACACACAATATACAAATACCCAAACCATCATCTGCTAGCTTCTGATAGAATAGTAACTTCATTTTGAATGCCCATAATGTTCAAAAATACATTTTTATTCAAAATATGGGATTGAATGGTGTGCATTTCTTGTCTTGAAATCTTTTAACTGAATTTTTTATCATTAGTGATTTATAAAGTTTTATTTTCTTTTTAAATTACTGTAATAGTTTCGTATTTCGTAGAAGACTGATAAATAAATAGCCTTAACCGAAAAGTATCACATGACAAAATAGTTCAACATGTAAAAAATGAGTTGTTTGTAAAGTAAAAAATCGCTAATGATGAGAAATTAAGTTATAAGATTTCAAGACAAAAAAAAAAAAAAAATCTGGTGTGAAACAACTACACGACTTCCATTACCCACTATTACACGTATTATATGCACTTTTTGGAGGTAATGTTATCAGAAGACATAGAATTGACCTAATGAAATAGACACCTAAAAATTTTCCTGCGATAACCAAGTAAAACATGAGAAAGGATATCTAAAATGGGTTTATGTAACAATTTTCAAGAAAATCGTTAGAGCCGTTTTTGAGATACCGACATTTACCAAAGCTTAGCATAATTAATTTTTGACCAGAAAACAACAATTACATGCTAAAGGATATTTGGGTTAATATGCCAAGTTTGAAAAAAATTCATACAGGAAAGGATAGCTAATAGAGTGTTTCTACGGCTATTTTGAAGAAAATCGTTAGAGCCCTTTTTGAGATATGGATTTACGGCCCCACTCGCGATTTCGGATGTCCCACTTCCGGTTATCCAATTTTCACTAAAATTTGGAAAATTCATCTGTACACCAGACCTGTTTCAATTATAAAGTTTCGTAGTTTAATCTTTATTAGTTTCCGAGATATAATAGCCAGAAGATTCCCCATATACATGCACACACACATACACACTGACTAACTGCCAAACACCACTTTTTTGGACTCGGAAGACCTTAAAACATGTAAGTCAGGTGAAATCTCGATATCAAATTTTTGGACCTTCCATTACTTATGGTAATGGAAGGGTAATGGAAGTAAAAAAAATGATGATAGTAAATAAATGTCACATATATCCAAGAAAAATGTCTTTTTCTACGCTATTGACATTCAAAATAAAGTTTATATTCTATAACAAGCTAACAGACGATAATAAAATACATTTATCAGCTTTCAGTGCAGAATCGCTCGGCCGCTGGTGGGCCTACCCCCACATATTGGAGAGATTCTACAAAGATTCTGGTGCGGGAAAGAAGACTAAAAATGCTTCGAAATGAATTATAAAATTTTGCAACTCATCCCGTCTTTTTGCTTCAGAAAGGCAATATACAGTGTACAATCCGTCTCGACTGGGATAACCTGTGGCAGTTAGTTGGAGGAAAGTTGTACTATTTACAAAAATAAAGGCAACGATTTTAGACAATGTCAGATTAGGTTAGCATACAAGAAACTCTTCAAACTGAAAAGGAAATGGGTGTTGTGACAGATGTGTACAAGACAGATGCGTACAAGCTGAAAACAGTGGCACTTGCGTACATGTCCAGGTGGTTTAAATATTACAGGTGTGTTTTCAAAAAATCTCGTGGCACTTGCGTACAGCATTTCTTTCGCTTTATTTGAGGATCATTGCATGAAGGGGTTGTATCCATATGATGCAAACATTAAAACCTTTTTCTTTCTTTCTATTCTTTTTTTTTTTTTTTTTTTTTTGTGTGTGTGTGTGTGTGTTTTTCGAGGATCAATGTAAAATTTAAATCACAAAACGAACCATATCTTGAAATTAAGAAGTAGTTTTCCGAATAGAGAAGTAGATAATAATAATGGCAATATATTAGCATTGAGATCCGATTTCATGTATGAGTATAAGGACGAAAAGTTTGTAAAAATTGTTCGACCAGATTATTAATACTTACTAAAATGCATGAAGAATGCTCATAAATCCAAATCGGTAGTACGCCATATTACATTTCAACTATTTTTATTACCATTTTGTATTAAAAATTTAAGTTGTACGACTTTATAAAATATTTCTCTTATGATGTAGTGCTTGAATTTTCAATAAATATTCACTTTATATTTAACTATTATGTATTTTTAAAGAACATCTTATTCATAATAAAATCGATATTTTGTTTTAAATTTTATGGTTGAAATTCATAAAATTTTCTACGTATAATTTCCTCCTCAGACATGTCCATTTCTTATTCTTACCCCCCACTCCCAACCCCAGAATACAATATTAAAAAATAAAACGTTAAATATTTTATTAATGCTATTCTATTTCTTTTTTAGTAATCATGAATATAATATGTTATAAAATCAAAGTAATAATGATGTGCATAACCATTATCATCTTATATTTACTGTTACTAATTTCTAGTGAGAGCAAAATGTATTCATATTAAAAGGAATGAGTATGATAGAACACTCAACACAGTCGCAGACTGAAATGCCGCACCTCTTAGGCTACTCTCTATCCGATTCGATACATTTAACTTATCGTAATTAAATGACTAATTTTATTAGGATTATTTTTGTACATTAATTTCCGACACAATGATCCCCATATTGCAAGTTTGTGGGAAGTATTGGCCTAATTTGTAATATGAAGGAAAAACTTAAATTTTTAATTTCTAAAGTTTTCATATTAAAATGTTCATATTTAATGAAGTGTATTAAAAAAGATATTTTAATATATTGTTCTGACATCTTTACGACAAAATATTTGTCATAATGAACGTTTAAACGAAATTTTGCTTTATTCTGCCATATTAAAAAGAAATCGTAAATTTGGAATAACTTACGAAGTTTACAACTTATATTGTTCCAAAGCAATATTGTCTTTATTAATAACATAAGTGATATTTAAAAACTGATGCTCCCATTTTACAATCATTTTTCGTGAGACATGTGTCTATAGACTAAATAACTAAAAAAAAAAAAAAACTGATTAACCTTCATGTGATTTTTGGATTTCAAAACACCTCAAAATGTGAACAGAAAAAAAAAAAAAAAACGTTGTCAAATATTTTTAAAATTACCTGAGTGTATCATATCTACAGTACACATAGACAAGTCACATAGACCAACCACTAAAAACATAATTTTTGAATTCAAGAAACCTCCATAACGTATAAATTTAGCAAAAATTCAATTTCGAAAACTTGATCCGAAAACAATACTTTCTCGACCTTTTATGGATAAGAGAAAGTAAATTAGAAAAAGAGAATAATTTTAAATTAATTAAATTTTAATTTCATTCATTATATTTATTTTTATTTATTAAAAAAAAAAAAAAAAAAAAAAAAAAAAAATGCTTTCATTTAATTTGGGGTGACCCTGTATATTTACTATATATTATACAAACGCAATATAGTGTACTAATTTAGCACAGTTTTTAAAACACATAGCACGACATGAATTACCCTTTCAACAATTTCATTGTATGAATATATCTCAATTCTTTTGTGGTGATCTGTGTAAACTTCTAATGAAAGGTTTACATTCCACATTGTATACGAAACATGCTTTCATGCACATAAAATATAAGTTCAATTTATTTTGTTTTGTTCCATCTAAAAATATTAAATTGTATTTACCAGAAAATTCGCACATAGACTTAATGAATTTGAATTCTTTTCTTAGTCACTGTACACGAATCACTTAATATTTCATCCAAGTCCGGACTTCTAGCTAATATCTATTCTTGAAACATATACACAAATAACAAATCTGATAACAAATACACAGACATGTCCAGGCAACCGCTAAAAACCTAATTTTTAGTTTCAGGATACTTAAACATGCAAATGTAGCAAAAACTCAATTTCGAAAATCTGAATCAAAAATAAAACTTTTCTTACAATATATGGGTAAAAGAAACTAAATAATGATAATAATAATAATAATAATAATAATCTGGTGTGTCATTCACACGACTTTCTTTCTTACCTGGCATTTCAATACTATAATGATAGATTGCACATTAAATCTTAAGACCAATCCGCGATTGTAATAAAATGCTCGCCCTCTGGTGGGCTAAGGTGAAATTACAATTAACATGCTTTAATTCGGCTTCCATCAAGCCGCCATTGCATGCCGATGTTTAGTTTCACATATATTTATTGAATAATAATGAATAAATCCGGTAAAAAAGATAACACATGCTACTGTGGGTCACAGAGTAAATCCAAAGGACCAAGAAATCCAGAATTAAGCTTCCATTTATTTCCAAATGACAGATTTAAAATTTCAGTTGCTTCGGCTAATGGAAGTAAAGAATTAATCAGATGATTTGAAACTAATATTTGTTCAACTTCAGTTAAAAATCTACTTCCGATCGAACTTTGAATAAACTGAAATATTTTTTTCCGAAAGCAATCAATTTTCCATGATGTAATGGTGGAGAAATTATAGTACGAATATTAAGTAGAATAACAAAAAGAACAAATATACACGTGTAAATAATAAATACACGTGGCTATAATATTTACTAACAACAAAAGCTGAAAAAGTGCCATCTATCGATCATTACAAACGCGGATAGCGTAAGATAATAAAGTTTAATGTACTTTTAAAATAATCTAAAATAGGTTTAGGAACAGTTTTATTTGACGAAGAGAAAGTAAAATAATAATAATAATAATAATAAAATAAATGTATTTCAAGAATAATTTTAAAAGCTTTAAAACTATAATATTACAATTTTACTTCTTCATTAATCTTTATAAAATAAATTTAAAGGGTTTTCTAATAAATTTAGGCATTAAATATATTATCTAAAAATAACGATACTAAGACTCCATTGACACATTTTTAACAGTTCTGATTCAGGGAAACTCAAAACGTACAAATATCAAACGTACAGACAAGCTGCCATAGGTGGGCAACACTTCATTTTTACTTTCTTCTATATTCAATAGAAGAAAGTATTGGATTCGTAAAAATTTTCGACCTCTGATTTTTGATGGATCTACACGTTTTGAAAGCTGTAGAACACGACTTGACCATTTTTAGAAAATGTCTGTCTGTCTGTGTGTGTGTGTGTGTGACAAAATTTTGTGGCAACTTTATCTCAGGAACTACTGCACAGAATTTCATACAAATTGGTATGTAGTTGCACCTTGACATAAATTAGTGCCTATCAACTTTTGGTAAAAATTGTCTTACAGGTTGCGTTGCCATCCCGCTTTTTCTAAATTTTTAACATGGTGATATAGGACAAAATTTTGCATAAATGTCCATAAATAGAATTATTTTTTAGTAATCATCATGAAATTTGCAAGAATTATTTATAATAGTGATAGTCAACTGGGAATTTTTTTTTATATGTGTAGGAGCCTCGCCACCCCCCTGGGGGGGAAGTCCCCCCTCGAGGGAGTACATTTTCAAGATGGGTATCTTTCGAAAGGTCTCGTCAATACCTTTAAAACGAATGGTTGAACTATAAATCTGTGATAATTTAAAACAAAATTATCGATTTTTTTTACTTTTAACAAAAAAAAAACTTTGAAAAAAAATCGTCTTTTTTTTTTTTCAAACGAAATTTAACGAAACTTGGTATTTAGTTGACCCCTGACATAAACTGGTGCTGATTAGATTTGGGGATCAATCTCTCAACAGGTGGCGCTGTGATCGTATTTTTTCTAAATTTTTAACATGGCAGTATAGGACAAAATTTCGTATAAATGTACATAATGAGAGTTATTCTTAACCTGTGATTGTAAAATTAGTATGAATTATTGATAATTGTAGTAGTTAATTAGGGAAAAAATTGTGCATGTGGGGGCACCGCTTCCCCTTCTGGGGGAAATACACCTTGGGGGGGGGGGTAATTTTTCAAAATGGGTATCTTTCGAAAGGTCTCGTCAATACCTTTATAACGAATGGTTGAACTATAAATATGTCATAATTTAAAACAAAGTTATCGATTTTTTTTTAATTTTAACAAAAAAAAACTTGGGGAAAAAAATCAATTTTTTTTTTTTTTTTTTTTTTTTTTTTTTTAAATATTGTTACTAAATGAATTTGTATAGGAAAATATAGAAGAAAGTCTTGTGGTGGCCACAACATACTTGTTTCAAATGGAAACTTTTCTGTACGATACATTTCTATACAATAATCCATACCTTTTCTTAATACGATACTGGGAAGGAAAAGCCTATTTTTGATTTGAAAAAATGGAATCTGTATAATGTGGGGTCCTAGTGCTCCTGCCGGCCCACATACTTTAATTTACCTAATACATCTTTCGAATAAATGACACTAATCTAACCATTGTATCCAACAAAATTTCTTTTTTATTAAGGTATTTTCGGATTTTCCAGTTTTTTCTTACAAAGTAAGATTCAGGGCCCTAAGGCCCCCTTCCTTATGCTTCAATAAAAAAAAAAAAAAAAAAAAAAAAAGAGCAATACATCATTTAAAATAGTTTTTTTTCCCACTTAACAATATTCTATGAAGAAAACGTACAATTTCTGTTTGAGAAAATTGAACTTGTGTACTTGTGATACCTCATGTGGTAGATTATATCCAAAGGCTATATCCTAGGCTATCCAAAACATAGTATCATAGTGTCCAACTAAGTAAAAAATTGTTCAAAGAGGTAGTGTTACGTAAAGAAAACATTTACAAAAATTTTACTTGCAGTTTTGGATAGCGTAACGCAAAAGATAAATCAATTTATTGAAATAAATAATTTTACTTTATAATGCTAACTCAGTGAAAGTGTAATTATTTGACAGTATATTTGAAAATTAAAAGCACTGTTTAAATGTGTAAATATACTTTATTAGACAAAACAAAAGTAATTTTAATGGAATCTAAAAACAAATCTTTTAAAATAACACCGAGGCGCCACTGGAATTTTTATATCATTCCTTTTAAAACTATTATTTTGAATTTGAAATGCGAATGAAAAAGCATCAGTGAGTGTATTTTACATATCTGTTTGATCTTGAAGTTAAAAATATTACGTTAGCATTATAAATATAAATAAAAGATAATAGTGAATGATCAAAAAAGAAAATCTATGTATATTTTAACTAATTGCAAAGCGTCACTTAAAATCTGATATCATTATTTTTAAGACTCATATTTCAAATTCTTATAGCCATAAAGTAGCGGCGTCACAAACTTTTAAGCCGTTAAGGGTTTTTTGTACTGATATCATTACTTTTTAGTGGTTATTGATCAAAAAATTAAAACAAGTCCTTCTGGCTCCTAGGATGGGTAAACTAATTTATCTTCTCTTATGAAGTTGCCACCATTTTTTTTTTTTTTTTTTCAAAATGGCAGCTACAATTTATTAATGGACTTAGTGGATTTATAAATGAAGGCTATGTGTATATGGAGTTTTAAGCAAATCTGTTCATAAAACCTTTCTAATGTAAATTTGAAATTTTCAATGTGCTGGCACAGGGAAACAAGAGGGTGGATTAAGTTGGCAAATGAAATACATTTCTGAGATAAATCTACACTATAAATTTAGTGTGAATTAATTCAGTATTTCAAACGTTATGATATTGACAAATTTCCAAGTAGCCTGCCACTTGGAAACAAAATGGAGAAGCTTCGCACTAGAAAAATTTATTGACTGGGATTCTCAAACTCTAAAAAAAAAAAAAAGAAAAGAAAGAAAAATAAGTGAAATATTTCAAATTTAACTTAGAATTACGTAATTTACATTTTGCAAGTTTCTTTTTAGAGAATTACAAATTAAACAATTAAAAAAAAAAAAAAAAAATCAAGTAAATGTTAAAAATGGAATTTTATGTATTTTCTTTCCCCTTTTGAGGCTAAGTATACTGCTCCAATATTCACAAATTAAATTTTCATCAAAAGTGCAAGTAAAAATTACTTCGTATATACAGTGGAACCTGTCTAAAGTGACCACCCTAGAGACCGGCTAAAATGGTCACTATACGCAGGTGGTCACTTTATAAAGGGTCTTGGAAAAGGGTCGCTTTAGTCAAGAAAATGGTCACTTTAGTCAGGTGGTCACTTTACCAAGGTGGTCACTTTTACAGGTTCCACTGTATTTTCATCTAAAACGTTTGGGGGAAAAATAGACAAAATATAAATTAAGCTTTACATTTCTATAATTTTAAAAATAAGATAAAATCGCCTGGAGAAAATTTTTATGGAAAATACAAGTTAAGCTTTAAAAAAAAAATGAAATTTCTGCGTAAAACTTCTATTTCATATATTTACAACTACAATAAACAAAAAACACATGTTGTTTTCGAAGCAATTAAAAGTTTTTTCTTTCTTTCTTTCTTTCTTTTTTTTTTTTTTTTAAGAAAAATAAATTAAATGTAGTGGCGCCATCTAGTAGTTTACATTAAAATCATATACTTACACATTTAACTTTTTTTTTCGTTAAAAAAAAAAAGGTTGGTTGGTTGGTTGTAGGATTCAAGGCCGATTGACTCCTGATGTGTCCTAGGCCTAGAGGGGGAATGCCCTCCGTGGGGGGTCTTTCTAAGGGGTCCTAGCCCGTATTTACGCGAGTTTCGGAGGAAACCACGGAAAACTCCGAACGGCTAGGTCGATGAGCGCGACTTGGGATCGAACCCGGCACCTCCCATCTACCAGCTTCGAGCGCAGAACCGCTCGGCCGCTGGTGGGCTTAAAAAAAAAAAAAAAAAAAAAAAAACTTGTTTAGAAACAGGTGGAAATAGTTATTTAAAATTAAAGGAATTTTTTTTTCTTTATTGTAATTGTAAATATATTTATGAAATAGAATTTTCATGCACAAATTAATTAATTAAAAAAAGAAAAGGAAGAATAATTTTTTTAAAATAAATTATTCAAAGTAAAGGGTTTCAAAGTAAAGATGTTATTTATTTATTTTGACGTGTTTTTTAATAATTGCTATTTGACACATTTTTCATGAATTTTACTGAAATTCATGAGAAATGAATTTTATTAAAACACTGTTTATTAAAACACTGTTTTTTCTAATAAACAGTGTAAGCACTGTTTCATCCGCTAGTCATTATTGCTTTGAATAATAATAAAAATTGCTTTATTATGTTAATATTTAAAATATGTATCATTTTAAAGTCTGAAAAATAAATAAATGAATAAACTCTAACTGTATTTTCAAAAGAGATTTTTAATTTTTAAAAAGAAAAAATATATATATATACATATATATATATATATATATGTATTTACGAAAGAGTATATTTTAAATAAAAACGATAGATGGCGCCAAAACTCTATTTGCTGTTTTTTTTTCCATTCCCGGCGCGTAAGAATACATGAATAGGAATCGCAAATCATTGAGTTATTATAAAATCGATATTCAGGAATGATTAAAAATTTTTTCACTTTAAAAAATTGTGAATTCATCATTATTGTGATAAAATGGAATATCTAAAATTACAAAATACTTCCTTATTTAAAATATTATCTAAATATTTTTTTGACTAAATATAAAATTTTGAAATCAAAAATATTTTTTTCATAACAGAAGAGAAAATATATTTAAGTGAATTTGAGAATTTGACTTAGTATATATACAATAAATATTTTAAACATGTAATAAAGTACTTCTGCGTTAAAAAAAAATTCTGAATAATTCATTGGCTACATTCAAGTCGGTCAACAAACCAACCCACATACCTCACAAGTAAGAACCGCATAACAGCGTTTTCACCCGAAGAAACACATGTAATTGGCGGAGTAATATAGTTCCATATTTAAAGCGATTTATATAAAAAACAAGAGTTTTCCTGAAAAAAAGGAAAACGTTACTAGATTCAGAAAGATCCTATTAACAACATATATTAATTATATGAAAATCCTTCGAGCCGTTTTAGAGATATTTTTCAGAATTTCAGTTCATTACACCAATCTTTTTCCCTTTTTGGCTTTAAATTAAGATTCAGATCTCAAAACATACTGCATGTAGAAATGTAAAATTTTCAGGATAGCTTAAGACCGAAGATAAAAGACTATTTTGAAAAGATCAGAACAAAATATGGCATATTTGCTGAGATATTAAGCGTCGGCTTTTACAAATCTCTTTGATGTCAAACGCGTCCCGTTTGTCCCTCCGCTTGCGTCACTCAAAAAACTGCCATTTTTCATGATATATATATATATAATATCATTATTGCATGTAAAGTATTTTATTGTTCAATAATTATTTTGTATCAGCAATAAATTTATACTTGTTAAACTGTATGAAAAGCATTAAAAAAAAAGAGCAATTAAAGTAAATAATCTGGTGTGTCACTCACACGACTTTCTCTTACCCTGAAATTGAATACTATAAATACAGGTTGCAGATTAATAGATAAGATAACGAGTACTGTTATGTAAACTTGTGTTAAACAATTCAAATTAGGCTTCGGAAGAGTTTTATATGATAACTAGTTCTATGTGAGGGGGGCTGCCGGCCCCCTCAACCCCCGTTTCAATAGTGCACCTACATTTATATAGAATTTAATTCGGCTATTAAAAAATAATTCTGTTTTTAAAAAATAATTTATAAAAATTATTATTTAAAAGAATTATCTTTTATGATAATGCAGACGATTTCCATATTAGAGAAGTAGTATAACACTAAATATCCCAAAAAAGTCCATTTTATTCTCAACATTTAAAAAAATAAATAAAAATAAAAAATAAAAGTAAGATTTTTTTTCTAAGCTTTTTTTCGTTAAAAGTAAAAAAAAAAAAAAAAAAAAAAAAAAAATCGATAACTTTGTTTTAAATTATCGCAGATCGATGGTTCAACCATTCGTTTAAAAGGTATTGGCGAATTCTTTTGAAAGATACCCATCATGACAATTTACTCCCCTCAAGGGGTAAGGCGAGGCTCCTACATACACAATTTTTTTTCCCTGTTGACTATCTCTATTACAAAAATTATATATTCGTTTCATTTGGTTTAGTGCAGTCTATAGATAATTAACTGTACTTACCTGCAATTTCCCCCATAGACGTAATGTATTTGAATACTTTTGAGTGTCCCTGTACACGAACCATTTGCTTGATCTTAACGGAAAGTTTAGTGTAGCATCCTTATATGATACACATTTAGAATACCAAGTTTGGACTTTCTGCCATAATTTGTTTTTGAGATATGCTGATAACAGACAGACACACACACAGACACACAGACATACACACAGACCATTTGCTAAAAACATGATTTTCGTATTCAGGGGACCTCAGAACATGTAAATATAACAAAAACTCGCGTTCGAAAATTTGACCCGAAAACATTACTTTCTCTACTTATGGGTAAGAGAAAGTAAAAAGAAGCTATTGTAATTTTTAAAGTAACGAAGAAAACTATTTCTTTATATATTCATTTTCATTAAAATATTATATTTTAGGAAATAATATAATTATTAATTTTTTAAACGTAGAAATCATTTTTACGCTTATTTTCCCGTTCCATTATTATGTTAGTGCATTAAATTTCTTTTATGGTTCCCCCATGCAATGTCAGTATCCAAAATATCGAATAGTCGATGTACAGGAAAATCTTTCTGTTTGTAAATATTTTACACATGGTTACATATATAAAGTATTGGATTTATAAATTTAATGCTGTCACAAAATAATTATTAAACACATAATAAAATACTTTACTAACATTATAAATAGTCATAATTAGCATGAGAACCTGTTACATAATCTGGTGTGTCACTCACACGACTTTCTCTTACCCTGAAATTTAATACTATAAATACAGGTTGGAGATTAAGAGGTAAGATAACGATGTTATGTAAACCTATGTTAAACAATTCAAATTAGGCTTCGGGAGAGTTTTATATGATAATTAGTTCTGTGTGAAGACGGGCTACCGCCCCCCTCAACCCCCCGTTTCATTAATGCACCTACATTTATATAGAATTTAATTCGGTTATTAAAAAATAATTCTGTTTTTAAAAAATAATTTATTAAAATTATTATTTTAAAAAAATATCTTTTATGATAAATCAGATGATTTCCATATTAGAGAAGTAGTTTAACACCAAATATCCAAAAAAATGCCCATTTTATTCTCAATATTTAAAAAAAAAAAAAAAAAAAAAAAAAAAAAAAAAATCGATCAGGGAGGGAGGCAAGGCTTCTACATACACAATTTTTGTTTCCCCTGTTGACTATCTCTATTACAAAAAATATATATTCGTTTCATTTTTTTAGTGCAGTCTATAGACGTTAAACTCTACTTACCTGCAATTTCCCCCATAGACGTAATGTATTTGAATACTTTTGAGTGTCCCTGTACACGAACCATTTGCTTCATCTTAACGAAAAGTTTAGTGTAGCATCCTTATATGATACACATTTAGAATACCAAGTTTGAACTTTCTGCCATAATTTGTTTTTGAGATATGCTGATAACAGGCAGACACACAGACATACACACCGACATACACACCGACATACACACAGACCATTTGCTAAAAACATGATTTTCGTATTCAGGGGACCTCAGAACATGTAAATATAAGAAAAACTCGCGTTCGAAAATTTGACCCAAAAGGAATACTTTCTCTACCTTATGGGTAAGAGAAAGTAAAAATTGATTCTAATGATGGAAATTCTTCAAAGTACATTACTGAAGAGCCTGCTGTCTACAAACTTTAATTGAGAATAACTCACGCTAAGTGGCGCATTTGCCGATAAGATGAATATTTTTATTATCAGCTCAGTTAGAGCTTTAAGATGATATATAACATGTATAAATACCTTTTGAACAGTTGGTACTCCCTTGTTAGTTTTATTATAGGAGTTGTTTAATTTACCGAATAACAACAAAATAGTAATTGGAATGCATAGAAAATGAATGAATTGAAAATTATTCAGCAAAACAGTTGTGCAAAAACTTAATATTGGGTTTTTTATAGCACATCTGTTGAATTGTGCACAAACTCTCTTAGCTTTACCTTATGAAGATTAAGGCAATACACTATCATCATTCATATATTTTAGGAGATTTTGGGTCTTTTACTACAACTTGAAGGCGTGATGTCCTTACAAAAATTAAAATCACTTCCCACCACTTTCTTACAGTAATGGCGATTTAATAATTATAATAATTGCTGTCTGTCTTATGATTACAGTAACGAACAAGAACATAGTCGTCAGGTTTCTACGCTGCTTGAACATTCATAGCAGATGTAGCAATTAAGGATATAATTTAAAAAATGATCATTATTGCTCTGTTTGTTCGTTCGTGGTATCTTAGCCTCGGGATGTATTACATGATTCAAATAAGAAAATTCAGGGGAAATAATTTATGAAAACTGAAACTTTCTGATAATATTTATGAGCGGTCTAATAATGCAAAACAGCTACGTTGGAAGTTTCCTCCCTGTCCTTCCCGAATAGTGTAATTCTTTTAAATTAACACTTTCGCGACCGCTGACGTAGCGATTCACGTAATTTCGAAATCTGTAACTCCACCAGTGGGCGTTTCCTTCGCAATTCGTATGTTTTTTATTTCTTAAGAATATACCCAATGTTCATATTTCTACAATCAATATACTATGGATACAAATCCTTTGATTAGAAAGAGTATAATTATAATGTATATCTATTTGTATTATAAATGTGAATACAAAAATGTTGTTCTGAAATATTGTAATTTAAGAGAATAACGCCCATAGGCAGATCTTACTGTCAAAAAGACAAAAACATGCGGTCGCGAAACGACCGTATGTTTTTGTCTTTTCAAACAAAATTTTCTGCATTCACATTTAAATTACAAATAGATATATAATAAAAATATTTGTATCCCAAGTGCATTGATTGCACAAGTATGAAATATTGTGTGTATTTTTAAGAAACAAATAACACACAAATTGCAAATGAAACGCCCACTGGTAGATTTACAGATTTTCAAATGACGTGAATGTACGTCAACGGTCGCGAAAGTGTTAAGAAAAATTTATTGAAATTTTTTTTATAATAATTTATAGAATTATATAATTTATATAATTTTGAAGTTTCAGTCTGATATTGCTGAAACGTCTGAAAATAGAAAGCAAAAGAGTTTACTACCCTGCAAGCAAGAAGATCCCCCTCCCCAATAAAAAAATTAAAAATCGTATAATTTGTGTGTGGGGGGGGGGGCAGGAATAATAATAATTACGTCATTGAGTTTTAAAATTTTGGCATAACTTTCTTTAAAGGTTTAATAATAATAAAAAAAAATGTCTCCCCCCTTCTCCCCCTCCCCTCCCCTTCAAAGAAAAAAAAAAAAAAGAAAAAAACAATCATTTGGAAATGGTTTTTAAAATTAAGCAAATTAGGGAAATAGTTTATAGAGTTTAAAATTTTTGAGATAATACACTAGAAAAATCTAATTGAGATAAAGCAGAAAGTTCCCCGCCCTCGGAGAGGGCTTTTCTCTCCCTCTTTCGAAAAAAAAAAAAAAATCGTACGTTGAAATTAAGAAAAATAGGGAAATAACTCGTAGAATTTTAAAATTTGAAATTTAAACTATAAAAATAGAAAACAAAAGGTTGATCTTTCCCTGGGGAAGGATTTCCCGATTTGAAACTTTACGGTATATTTTGTATGAAGTATTCGTATTGTAATAGGAATAGGAAAGAAAGAAGTTCCTTTTTGGGGATGGGCTTCCACCCCTTCCCCCCGCCTCCTTATTCCTTAAAACCACTTAGGAAATTTTCCGTGAATTTTTCATTTTCTTTTGTAATTTATGCAAAATTATTTGCTTTTCAAAGACATTTACTTTTACAAAAAATATATTCCTTCAAAAAAATTCTGCTCAAAATGTTCTCTGCATTATATATATATTATATACGACAATTATTTTGCGTCTTATTTTAAGTTTTAAAAACTGAAATGACATGAAAATTTAAAATTAAATTAATAAAATTTTAAGTAATAACAGGGTAAAATAAATAAATAAAATATAGTTAATACAATTTTAATATAAGTCAATAAATTTATTACTTGAAAATAGCCGTCTGAACATCGAATAAAAACTAATCAGATTCATCATAAATGTTAACTTTCATGTAGGGGGTCGTATTCTCCGCCTTTTTTTTTTTTTTTTTTTTTTTTCAGAAAAGAAATTGCAAAATTTTTTCTGCCACCACTCTTTTCATGCAGTAGTTTTTAGGGTATTTTTATAGTAATAAGTCATGATTATATAGAATACAAGATTAGAAATTTTCTTTTTAGCAAGGGTGCATTTTTAGTGAGTTGATTTGAACATCTAACACATGTTATAGTTTTTAGCTGAGTGATGGTATAGTTGGTAGTAAAAACACTGAAGGGTTCTGGTAAGTTTTCGATAATTTTCTACCTGAATTCTATAATATAATAATTTATTTAAGTAGTTTTATAAGTAATTCTCATGAACCTATAAAGAGACAGAAAGGCAGACAAATTGAATTTGTAATCACTTTTAAACATTACTGGAAATTGTTAAAAGAGCTTAGCACAAACTAAGATGCAATTCCTGTTGTAGCCCTTAATATATCTGAATATTTTAGTGTAGCCCAGTAAATCTGAACATTAAGCATACCATATTCTACATTAAAACACAAGCATTAATCAAAACATTATTTTAGCATATTAACAATGAACAGTCTAATTTAATTATGACTTCTGCAGCAGAAAGTTATATTAAGTGTGATTTATGAAATGCAATACATTGGTGTTTTTCTGGGTGAGCCTATACACAAACCAGTTTACAGGGCCCATTAATGCCATTTTAAATAAGAAACATTCTATAGTAAACTCAGGGGTTAATACAGGTCGATTTTACTACCGTTTATGGGTACTTTCACAAAAATCAACCTGGCAAAGAAGGTACCTTCACAAAAATAAACCAGGGTTGGCAAGTTTTTGACAACTGACAGTTTTATCCGGATTTAACCATGGTTTTAACCGTCATGTCAAAAACCTAAAATTCTGTACAAAAAGCATTCTGAAACTATTTTTTGCAACTAATTTATATGTACATTTTATTACATTTTCCTAATTTTTGGTTTTAGACCCTTGAATAAATTTTATAATAGTTTTACACACCAAAAACCACATGTCCTATCAAAAATTAAAAGTGTGATTTTTTTCAGTAAGCTTCTTTTTGAAAATAGAAAATAATTTTAGGCTACTATAAAATATGGAATGAAAAATTATTAATAGAAATGCACATTAGTAAAATAATCAATGAACCAGTTCCTTTTAACTTTTAAAAGTAAAAATATATATTTCAATCTTATACTGTTACTTTTAGCATTTCACACCATTCTAGTTCTTTTTTCGCTTTAGAGAAAGTATGTAATAACAAAATACTAATTGTGAAGCCTTTTGTATTATGTCTCTTTCTTAGAATAGATTTATACAAAATTAAAAGAGATCCTCTACAATCAACGCTGAACCGTTGAACTTTTGAAGTTTCAGTCTAATATTGCTGAAACGTCTGAAAATAGAAAGCAAAAGAGTTTACTACCCTGCAAGCAAGAAGATCCCCCTCCCCAATAAAAAAATTAAAAATCGTATAATTTGTGTGTGGGGGGGGGGCAGGAATAATAATAATTACTTCATTGAGTTTTAAAATTTTGGCATAACTTTCTTTAAAGGTTTAATAATAATAAAAAAAAATGTCTCCCCCCTTCTCCCCCTCCCCTCCCCTTCAAAGAAAAAAAAAAAAAAAGAAAAAAACAATCATTTGGAAATGGTTTTTAAAATTAAGCAAATTAGGGAAATAGTTTATAGAGTTTAAAATTTTTGAGATAATACACTAGAAAAATCTAATTGAGATAAAGCAGAAAGTTCCCCGCCCTCGGAGAGGGCTTTTCTCTCCCTCTTTCGAAAAAAAAAAAAAAAATCGTACGTTGAAATTAAGAAAAATAGGGAAATCACTCGTAGAATTTTAAAATTTGAAATTTAAACTATAAAAATAGAAAACAAAAGTTTGATCTTTCCCTGGGGAAGGATTTCCCGATTTGAAACTTTACGGTATATTTTGTATGAAGTATTCGTATTGTAATAGGAATAGGAAAGAAAGAAGTTCCTTTTTGGGGATGGGCTTCCACCTCTTTCCCCCGCCTCCTTATTCCTTAAAACCACTTAGGAAATTTTCCGTGAATTTTTCATTTTCTTTTGTAATTTATGCAAAATTATTTGCTTTTCAAAGACATTTACTTTTACAAAAAATATATTCCTTCAAAAAAATTCTGCTCAAAATGTTCTCTGCATTATATATATATTATATACGACAATTATTTTGCGTCTTATTTTAAGTTTTAAAAACTGAAATGACATGAAAATTTAAAATTAAATTAATAAAATTTTAAGTAATAACAGGGTAAAATAAATAAATAAAATATAGTTAATACAATTTTGATATAAGTCAATAAATTTATTACTTGAAAATAGCCGTCTGAACATCGAATAAAAACTAATCAGATTCATCATAAATGTTAACTTTCATGTAGGGGGTCGTATTCTCCGCCTTTTTTTTTTTTTTTTTTTTTCAGAAAAGAAATTGCAAAATTTTTTCTGCCACCACTCTTTTCATGCAGTAGTTTTTAGGGTATTTTTATAGTAATAAGTCATGATTATATAGAATACAAGATTAGAAATTTTCTTTTTAGCAAGGGTGCATTTTTAGTGAGTTGATTTGAACATCTAACACATGTTATAGTTTTTAGCTGAGTGATGGTATAGTTGGTAGTAAAAACACTGAAGGGTTCTGGTAAGTTTTCGATAATTTTCTACCTGAATTCTATAATATAATAATTTATTTAAGTAGTTTTATAAGTAATTCTCATGAACCTATAAAGAGACAGAAAGGCAGACAAATTGAATTTGTAATCACTTTTAAACATTACTGGAAATTGTTAAAAGAGCTTAGCACAAACTAAGATGCAATTCCTGTTGTAGCCCTTAATATATCTGAATATTTTAGTGTAGCCCAGTAAATCTGAACATTAAGCATACCATATTCTACATTAAAACACAAGCATTAATCAAAACATTATTTTAGCATATTAACAATGAACAGTCTAATTTAATTATGACTTCTGCAGCAGAAAGTTATATTAAGTGTGATTTATGAAATGCAATACATTGGTGTTTTTCTGGGTGAGCCTATACACAAACCAGTTTACAGGGCCCATTAATGCCATTTTAAATAAGAAACATTCTATAGTAAACTCAGGGGTTAATACAGGTCGATTTTACTACCGTTTATGGGTACTTTCACAAAAATCAACCTGGCAAAGAAGGTACCTTCACAAAAATAAACCAGGGTTGGCAAGTTTTTGACAACTGACAGTTTTATCCGGATTTAACCATGGTTTTAACCGTCATGTCAAAAACCTAAAATTCTGTACAAAAAGCATTCTGAAACTATTTTTTGCAACTAATTTATATGTACATTTTATTACATTTTCCTAATTTTTGGTTTTAGACCCTTGAATAAATTTTATAATAGTTTTACACACCAAAAACCACATGTCCTATCAAAAATTAAAAGTGTGATTTTTTTCAGTAAGCTTCTTTTTGAAAATAGAAAATAATTTTAGGCTACTATAAAATATGGAATGAAAAATTATTAATAGAAATGCACATTAGTAAAATAATCAATGAACCAGTTCCTTTTAACTTTTAAAAGTAAAAATATATATTTCAATCTTATACTGTTACTTTTAGCATTTCACACCATTCTAGTTCTTTTTTCGCTTTAGAGAAAGTATGTAATAACAAAATACTAATTGTGAAGCCTTTTGTATTATGTCTCTTTCTTAGAATAGATTTATACAAAATTAAAAGAGATCCTCTACAATCAACGCTGAACTGAGTGGTGTAAAATGCATATGCATTATGAACTGAATAAATTCTATTGGAATATTAATGCTTATTCTACAGTGAACTTTTAATTTTGTAATTAGTATTACAGGGTTCCTAGCATGAAATACACTAAAAAATAGTTGCTTTAATCGCCTTTAATGTATAAAATAGTGGCCCTTAGGATACGAATTAAAATCTTTCATTAAAAAGTAACAATAGTAACTTACAAAAGATAAATAATTAAAATTTTAATTATTTCAAGGGAATTAGCCTTTCAGCTATTTCAAAGCATGGAAATAAATTTTCTTGCCTTACACTTCCAATGTTTCTAATTATGTAACTTCATGGTTATGAGCACAGAGAGCATATAATAGATATACTTACTGTACGACCGACATAAAAACGACCCTGGACTGACTTATTCACTGTCCAGATGCCAGGGTAACCGATCAGTCGACTTTTTCGCGCCAACACTGGTATTTCTCGCCATATTCCTCTCGTTCGGTCGTTCCGTTTTTATTATATTCTGTATAAGCTCTTTTTCTTTTCTTAATATGTAATATAGTTTATTTTTTTAATGGAATTGTGTTGAAGTCAGTCAGTATAACTATATTAAGGGAAAATAACTATATTATTTTCGAAATTTTTATTCATGAATTCATCAACCGTGAATATTTATTTAAATCAAATTGGAGTGTACAGGTTGATATTTTTATTTATTACCAACTATGTGAAAAATACCAGAGCCGGGAATCGAACCCGGGCCCTCCGCTTAAATATATATTATTTAAATATATATTATTTTCGTAACTATATTAAGGGGATTTTGCACCTTTGACAGCACCGCTAAAATATGTTTCATATAAAAGCTTATATTTCCATTTAATATTTATAAATTGAAATATATTAGGTGTGTTCTGTAAAATATATATATTCATACAACATTTCTTATAGTTTTTCATATATGGTTTTCGAGATTTGAAATCTTTAATTTGCGTTTTCTCAATTTGCATTTTTTCATGAATTCATGATCTTCAAAATGATTAATTTTCTACAACTATTTAAGAAAAGAGTTATTAATTATTTTTAATTATTTTTTTTTATTAATTAATTAATTAATTTTTTTTTGGGGGGGGGGCGGGAGGGGGTATTTAATAGAATCTACTTAAAAGAATTAGGGATGAATTTTGCAATATCTTAATATATATATTTAAAAAAAAAAATTGCACTTTACTTTTTTTCTCAAAAACTGATCAATAAATTTCAAAACCCATCTCTATCTATTTAAGTAGGTTCTATTAAACATCCAATAAATAAATAAATAAATAAAATAAAGTTCATTATTAATCATTTGTAGAAGTTTAATCATTTTGAATTTCATGAATTCATAAATAAAAATGCAAATTGAGAAAACACATTTTTAAGATTTCAAATCTGTAAAATATACATCAAAAACCACAAGAACTGTTGTCTGAATATATATTTTATTGAATAAAACTAACATAGTTCAATTTATAAATATTAAATGGAAATATAAGTTTTTATATGAAACCTAAAAAAAGTTGTTTAATAATCTATTTACACTTTTACATATTATCGTCACAATTTAATCATACCTCTATTTTTTGCTTTGTGCTTCTTTTTGTTACTAATATAAATATCTTACTTACATATAAGCATAATAAAATTAAGTTCGTAAAATCTAAATATGCTATGTATATTAAGTGAAATGGCAATATCAAAGAAAACATTTAGGACATTTTTAAATAACATCTTGATTAATATTTCAAAAATAAGAGAAGTTTTAAGTTAACTGATATTGTTCATTTTAGTAAAAATAAATAATACTTTCTATTATCTTCGGATTTTCAAGAGAATACTAACTGAATAAATATTTCTAATTCATTTTTTTTTTCTTTCTTTCTTTTTAATAACTAATATTTCTGTGTGAAAATGCTGTTATTAGTGTGTCTTGTATATATGTGCTAAAAAGGTTCCTGAATTCATATGTACTAGATTTTTTTTTTAAAAAGGGGGTAAAGGGAGAAAAGAACTTTGATAACTGCGCCAAATATGACAACCTTTCTCCCACACGTAAAACTTGTTCTCCCTCTGATAAGTTGCCCCTTCCTTTCTTAGAACGATAGCCAGAGTTGTTTTTATGATAGCCAGACAGTATATATTGTGTTGTAGTCAGTTATAAAATCAGTTAGATTACAAACGCACACAATCACAGCGATTTCAATAGTATCGATTTTTCAAGATCAATATATAATTACATTACGTTTTCTGAAAAAGAATATTGATTAAATGAGAATAATAATAAAACCATACATTAATACAAAAGTAATCTATTGAAAAAAAAAAAAAAGAGGAAGAAGAAGAAGAAGAAAAGCTCAAAGATGCAATAATAGAAAGAAAATAAATTAATTATTTAATTGAAACCTTCTTAAACCTTCTTAATAACATTTTATTTTAAATGTATAATAGGGCATTCAATGAAACAATTCATTTCCATTTGATTTTTTTTTTTTTTAAGAAAAATATATATATAATTGTAAAATATTTTATTTATTTATTTATTTATTATTTCTTACTAGCAGGCTTTGCCCGCTTCGCTGGACATTAAACTTAAATGAAGTCTCAAAATACCATATCTTTATTAATAACCTAAGTTCTCGCTGTGATTGGTAGAGGTTTTCTCGCTCGCAAATTAAGGACTCTGGGTCTCCACTGTCTTCGGCACAACTTACTCACTTTTTACTTCCCCTTCCTCAGCGGTGAGTTCGAAGTTTTGCAAAATCACACTAATGTACATAATGCGTACACTTAATCAATATCCAGTCTGGGTCCCCACTGCCTTCGGAACACACTTCTTACTTCCCCTTCCTCAGCGGATGAGTTCAAAGTTTTGCAAAATCCCACTAATGTACATAATGCGTACACTTAATCAATATCCGCGCACAAAAGTTCGCCATTCTAAGATAATTCAAAGCGAATTCAAACGGAAAAACATGTTTTTACACATGTTTATTGGGAACAACTTCAGTATAACCCCACAACGATATTTGGCGATTTTTTTTGTTGGCGCTTATGGCTAAATCATAAATCATATATGATAAATGATAAAATCATAATCTAAATCATAAAATCATAATCTAAATCATAAGATCAAAAATCCAAAATAAACAACATATTAGGCTGCATATTATATCGCAAACAGTCCAGAACGACATCGTTATCCTTCAAAACGGCGCCAAAGAAAAATCGGCAAATTCAGCTGTGGGGTTATACTAAAGTTATACCGTTTATTGCCCTCCGACTCCGAGAAGGTGTGTGTGTGTGTGGGGGGGGGGGGATTTCGAATTTCGTGAAATCCAGTTACAATAAGTGCCGGATGCAAACAAACAATTTACGCACCAAATTTCGTGACCACAGAAGTCTTTAATAGAAAATATTATAAATAAATAAATACAAAACGCACAGCTTTAGTATGGGAACCCTTTGGTGACTTTAAATATTTTAAGCCATTTCTGCGATGAACTGAATTGGCTATCTCAATTGTGCAATTAAAGATCTTGGTGAGAAACGTCCGAGCTACTTCGGTCTCGAATTTCAAATTTTGCCAAAGGGATCCAATACTAAAGCTGTTCCATATCGAATCTGGTTTGAAAACGGAAAAAGGGTAAAATAAATTAGAAATATCAGACCTATATTTATAAATTTGATACCGAATGAAAGGGGCGATTTTTCTGAATCCAGGGGTTCAAACAGTTTTTCGATGCGACAATTAGATTTTTAAAAAATAACTAAAGTATGAAATTTAAGTGGCAACGGAAAAACAGAAAAAGGGGAAAATAAATTAGAAGTATCAGACCTATCGTTACAAATTCAGTACCAAATGAAAGAGGTGATTTTTCTGAATCCTGGGGTGTAAACAGTTTTTCGATACGACAATTAGATTTTTTTAAATTAACTAAAGTATGAAAATTAGATGGCAACACTTCATTTCAATCTTTTCATAATTTGTAGTGCGAATGACGCGAATACTAAAGTCTTTAACTTAAAAATTTATTTTTATATTTTATTTTTCCATTCAAAGCATTTTAGTGAAAAAATATTTATGGCGCATGCGCAGGCGTTTTTTACCCACAATTTAAACACTAATCATAATTTTGAGAATTTCTATAGATATAATTTCAAGTTGGGTGAATACCTAAGTTTCTGCCAAGCGCCGTTGAATTCCGTCCAGCCGTTCTCGGGTGATGCCCGGACAAACGTGTTTTAGTCTTTTACCCCCTAGGGGGGGAACGGGGGGGGAATTTCTGAAAAGTTGATATATATAATTTTAAGTTGGGTAAAGACCTAAATTCCTGCCAAGCGCCGTTGAATTCTGTCCAGCCGTTCTCGAGTGATGCCCGGACAAAAAAAGCGACATACGGACACGATGACACACACACACACACGCGCGCGCACACACACAGGCAAAATTTTCTGAAGTCATTTTCGGCTTTCATGGGGTGTGAAACGTGAAGATATCGCAAAATTTTTTGATTCCGACAAATTTACAGACAAAACTCTGATTTTATTAATATAGATTATTATTATTTTTTTTTTTTTCCCTATCAATGATACTTTTATTGGATAATTAAAAATGTACCATGTAAATGTACTATGTGTTCCATGCTTTACGCTCTAAAACAAAAAATTTCGTTTTTAAATTAAATGTTATGAATACTTATATTATGGCTTTATTTCATTAGATAGATAGGAACAAAAAGTGTTATAACTGACCGATAAGGTGCCACAGCACTGGTAGAATAATTACTCCATAAATGTTTTCATTATCCACAGTAAAACATGTGATCATAACGAAATAAGACTGTTTTCAAACTTTAAACTGATCAGACATCTATTTAGGTTAATAAAGAGAATTTTAATGTAAAAACTATGGAAGAAAGCATTTATAAAATTCACAGTTATTGCTACTGCAATCATGAAAATCCGGTCTCACTACACACTTTCTATATTTTTTTCTATTTTCCTTAAGATTTAACATTTTATTTTGGAGGCTTTTTAATGCTTTTTATGCAAGCATGCTGTGTTTTATTTATGAGTATACATACATAAGCATTTAAGTTATGTTATTAAATACTAGCAAACCCGTGCGAAAATTTTGCACTTTATTTATTTTATTAGTAACCTTTAAAATTTAAAATTGATAAATATTATACCAATTCCACCTTTTAATTAAAATTTTAATTTAGCAGAAGCCAAATTATTATTAGAATCAAATTGATATTGTCCGATAGTGAAACCAAAATCCTTTAAAGAAAGGTATCAAAATAAAATTCATGGGTGACGACCCAGTTTTCATACTTCCGCAAGAAGTACAGTTTTATAATAGGACCCCATGGGGCCTCTTAAATTTTTGTAGCGATGTTGGTGATGACTTTTTATTTAGTTATTTTGGTATAATTCTTTTTTTTTTTTTAAAGATAATTCTTATTTTGATTGTACTTTTATAATTGCAATTTTTAGTCAATCTATGATAATAGTCAACGAGATAAATAAATTTGAGTGCTGATTCAATGGATGAAGTATTAGTTTTCCGTGGTTCAAGATGAATCACGTGACATGAACCAGTAGGTTGCTATGTTTAGCCCTTCATCGCTATTTTGGCATTTAAAATTTCAATTCGGTAAATTACCATTATTATTAGGTAACGCGACAGTCCTATGACCGAAATAAATTGTTTTTAAAATAATTTTTCACATTTTAATAAATAATAAAATACCTTTTTTTTTTTTTTCATCGTTTCCCAACAAAGTTAAAAAATGTTTATAAAAGAAAAGCTAAACTTTTAAAGAGCTAAATTTAACAACAAATAATATTTTTTCAACTATTTTTAAGCATTTTGTCGGTTAAATTTCGACTACACGAAATAAAAAAGAAGTAAAATCGAAAGCACAATGATTTAGAACAAAAGAATATTAAACTACATAAGTAAACAAAAACATTGGCGGTTATGACTTTTGCCAAGAACAATCTCCAAACCGTTGCCATAGAAATTTATTGAAAATAAGCTGTTATCATGGGAATAAACGCATAGAGAGTTCATGTCACACAACGAGATAAATAAAGTAGAGTGATAAATGGTAACCCTGACATGGTCGAACATGAGTCATGTGACATGAACCTTCTATGTGTTGGTTCCCTTGGTAACATCTTATTTTCAATAAATTTCTATGGCAACGGTTTGGAGATTGTTCTTAACAAAAGTCATAACCGCCAATGTTTTTGTTTACTTTTGTAGTTTAATATTCTTTTGTTGTAAATCATTTTTATTTTTATTTTACTTCTTTTTTATTTCGTGTAGTCGAAATTTAACCGACAAAATGCTTAAAAATAGTTGAAAAATTATTATTTGTTAAATTTAGCTCTTTAAAAGTTTAACTTTTCTTTTGTAAACACTTTTAAATTTTGTTGGGAAACGATGAAAAAAGGGTATTTTATTATTTATTAAAATGTGAAGTAAGTGAAAAATATTAAAAAAAAAAAAAAAAAAATATATATATATATATATATATTACGGTCATAGGATTGTCATGTTACCTAATGATAATGATAATTTGGCGAACTGAAATTTTATATGCCAAAATAACGATAAAGGGCCAAACATAGCAACCTACTGGTTCATGTCACGTGATTCATCTTGAACCACGGAAAGCTATTCCTTCATCAGCACTCTATTTTATTTATCTCGTTGATGTCACATGACTCATGTTGGACCATGTCAAGGTTACCATTTATCACTCTACTTTATTCATCTCGTTGATAATAGTTTATATTCTATATATATCTTTAAAGTATTGCTAGATTTAACATGACGCTTGCAAAAATTCTGAAAATGCATGAAAATGCAACTCTCAATATATATATATTCTGTAAAATAATTTAATCAAACAAATGACGTCATTTTTTTTTTATTTTTTTATTTATTTTTTATTATTATTATTAGATTATTGAACTTAGTCCGCGTGTTTAAATATCATCCATTTACAAATATGTGTTACTTTTTATCCGCGCGTATTTTATGTATTTCATTACTATTGTATCGTTTCGACAAAATATAATCGTTATTGGTCCACGTTAGAGAAGTATTATATAGATGTTTTTTGGTATTTTGAATCAATGGACACAATTGATTACCCTTATTTTATAACATGCTTGCTCTTTAGAGATCGCACTGCTTTTGGTTTTCTTTTGCAGATACATTGTACCAATCATAAAAGTTTTTTTTTATGTCCAAAATTAATATAGAAGTTCTTCATTAGGACGATGTTTCTCTTACAACGGACGTTTTAATCCTTTCATGTTCACTCCATATTTTCTTTTGAAAATTGCTAAACTAATTTCAGAAATGGCTATCATAAATGTGTAAAAAGAAAAAATTAGCATCTTCAGTTTTCGAGAAATTTTTGGTTTGGAACACAAATATATTAAATTCCAATAATAATTATTTTAATTAATTAATAACATTTTAAGTTAACATTATAAATTGTAAAAATTTGTACGAGTTGTTTTAGGTCAAAATAATAATATAACATTAGGTGAAAAAAAATTAGGCACGAGTGCATCACAAAAACAGCAAGAAGCACTCGTGCCCATTAGGAAATTTAAAGTGACTTCTGCATATTGCTTTCCCTGAAACATCATTTATTAAATTTAGGAGTAATGCTGTTAACTAACAAACACAGAAGGAAAAAAAATAAAAAATTGACTAAAACAAGGGGGAAAATATTGAAAATTTCTTACGTAAAAAATACGTTAAATGGTATTAAATGTTTAATTTCAATGCAAAACCCATGAACGTTAAATGGTTAAACTAGCTATGAAAAACAACGAGACTGAAAATTTTTTGCATATGAAAATTTGTAGACACAAAATACGAAAATTTTAGGACTTCAAAGGTGCAATTATTAAAATAAAAATTCTAGAACTTTACATGCATTTTTTTTTTTTTTTTTACCTTTGTGAGTCTGAACCCTTCGCTCTACATTTTCCGGCGATTTTGTAGAACGATACAGTGAAACAAACGCTAGAGTTTTGCCCTTTTACTTGGCGTCCGAAAATAGCGGTGCAAATGCATATCAATTTCTAACGTCCAGGAAAACTTTATGATTGATGAAGAATAATCATATACTGTAAAATAATTATTTAATGTACAAGAATCATGAAGTACTGTTAAAACTAGCTGTTGCTTTATTGATTTTTACTGCATAATTATACGGTAAATTACTGTATTTCTATAAATACTGCGCTTGCCCAATAAATATCAGTCATTGGCAACAATAATCTGTTATTGATCGCAACTGTTCATTGTTTCAGTATTATCCTTGCT
Organism: Salticus scenicus; assembly: GCA_963930645.1. NCBI lineage: Eukaryota > Metazoa > Arthropoda > Arachnida > Araneae > Salticidae > Salticus > Salticus scenicus. The sequence goes on along the minus strand of OZ005652.1, from coordinate 336,760,801 downwards.
CCAGAAGTCATATACAATTAAGAAGAGAATGCAACGCAGGCTTTAACTGTCTTTAACAGTAGATTACAAACTATTATAGCAAATCACTGTTATTTGTGACCACAAACCGTGATCGAATAGGGGATCACAGTATCTGGTTGAATTATTAGCGGTCTAATATCGTCATTTACGACCTAATACAGTCTAGCTAGGTAACGGCACATACTGTAATATTATAGGAAAATGCAGGAGTCTGTGATACCATGTTTTTCACACAATACAACAGTGATTTTTTTTTTCAAAGTATCGCCAAAAAGTAAATCAATATCAGTGAAATCACTAAACATTAAAGTTGCAACATCAGGTAATCATTTGTGTCCATCCTGTTTATATCTTGTAAATCTATTTAAAAATCCTTTTTCTTTTTTTAGGATGCAATGAAGGGATTAACAGAATCTCAGATCACAGGTAAGTACGTTCAAACTATATAATTATGCAGAATAATAAATTTGTAACGGAAATTTTAATCGGAAAAATTATTGAAAATAATTAATGATTACTCTTAACTAACTTCACTCAAAAGAGCATTCGTTAATATAAAGTTGAAATTCCGAGATTAAAATATTGATTAAGTATCGAATTGTCTGTTATGAAAAGTGCCTGCACGAAAACTTTAGAATAATATTTATAACTCGCAAGAGTTTTGGTAAAATGATAGCATCATTGGAATATCATAAAAGCCTTTCTAATCGGCAAAAATTGATCCTGAACAACAAGTCTTGCAACTAGTAGATTCAGTTAAGAATCAGTCTTTGATGAGTTAAGTTATTGAATTTCATTGAAATGACGTCACATGAGCGGCACACGCAACAGAACTTTTTACTGTGCATTAATATTGAAATTGATTCTGAAAATGTTCTAATTTAGCTAGTTTCATTTAAATTATGTATTCCAGTGATGTATTGCTAATTGTTGTAACAGGTAGTTTATATACGAATAATTCCTCAGAGTTTACTTGATTAAATGATATATATTACTTTAATACTTATATATATACTACACCACTTACACTTGGTTAGATTCCTCTCTAATTTTAAGTTCTTAAGGAGCACGGAATAAGATTTTAGAAGCCATCTAAGATTATTCATTACAATGCTTCCAATAGACTTTCAAAAGATTTATAACATTTAAGGATATTTTTTATTGCTATATATATTAAAAAAAAAAAAAAAAAAAAAAAAAAAAAAGAAAGAAAGAAAAAAGAAAAAACGAATAAAACAACGAAAAAAAAAAAAATATTTGGCCCAAAAAATACTTAACACCTGAAAAAAAAAGTGATGATAGTTTAGGACTCCCGAAGTTTCGAAGCTCTCTGATGCATGGGAGCCAAGCACTTTTCATGAGATTCTGGATTGAAATATCGCCAAACCTCATCGCCAAAAGGTATAAATAGGAGTTAGTTGACTCCTACGGAGAGTGTGTAGTCACTGCGATTCGCAGTTGTTCAGAGACCTATTCTGAGCGATTACACTTTGGAGATTGTGCTCTAAGCGACTGAACTTTGTTCGCGAGCTAACGAAAATTTCTGCTGTTGAGTATTTGATTGTTATTTGCTTTACTCCTCTGGAACAAGTGGCTATTTTCTTGGACTGTTCCAGAACATTCGTCGAATAGTGACTCTTGTGGTACAAGTGACCACTTCATTGGATTTTTTTTTCGGAATATTTGGAGAATTAACAGTACTATTGAACTGTTTTTGAGAATATTCGTTTTAATTACAGTTTTGTCGTATAGATTCCAGTTGCGCAGAATAAAGTGCATTCATCTACTAGAACGTGCCTGTTTCTTTACGAACTACTTTCTCACACAAGTTTTTTTGTAACAGTATTTATGATGTCGGTTTGTCTGTCTGTCTGCCCTTTCGTCCATTTGTCCACGCACTACCTTCCGTAATTTTTTATAGAATTTCTTCAAACTGATACATGTTATTTAAGTTCACCATGAAATGTTCCCATTAAAAATAACGTTAATGGATTCAATGGTTTGTGTACAGAGACACCCAAAATAATTCAAAAACACTGAGTTCCATGAGAGGCATTTTTATAAATCATGTTTAAATACAAAATATTTATAAAAAAATATTACTTCATTTATTTATTATTTATGCAGTTGTAGTGTACAGGAACACACAAAAGTAGACCAATTCATTGCGTTCTAATGGGAAGCATTTTTATAAATCATATTTAAATCCTTTCTGCTGTAAAAATCATAATAAACTTAATATTTATTATGTATTCAATTGAAAATACATAAACATACAGACAGACACAAAAAGTTTTCTATAGAATATGATATGATTAAAATTAAGGTTTTTAGAGTCGCACAAAACTATTCATATACATGAAATTGATTGAAATATAATTGAAAATTTTCATTGTGTTAAGCATTTTTTTACATTTTCCAACAGCGTTTCAGAGTATTAATAAGCAATATCTTGAACGCCAAAGGAAATAATAATTATAATAATAATATTTTTTGTTAAAGACGTTGTTTATTTAATCCTGTGTTCATTTATCTGGTACTAAGTCTCCTGTCAGTGTAGTGTTTAAGAATGATTATGACTTCAAATAGTCTATCTGTTTGTCTTTCGGTCCATATATCTGTCCATGCTCTAATTTCCGTTCATATTTACAAAAGGCCTTAAAATTAATTTTTGTTATTTAAAATTATAATTGTATGTCCTCTGTTGAAAATAACATAAATATCACAACTGATTTGTGTACAGAAACTCACAAAAGCTTTTCGATGCATAGCGGTCTGTTAGATGTATATTTTCAAAACATTTATTAATATCTTTATATTACATACGATATAAAGAAATTAATTTCTATTTTTAAGATACAGAAAACCAATTTTCTTCCAAAATAAAGTAGTATTTGGGTAAATGATCAGTTTACAGAGCCTCACAAATTTGTTCTGATTCATTATGAGAAATAAGGGAAAATTTTTCAATGTGAATTTTTAGTGTTGTGAAATATTTTTAATACATCATACAGAGCGGGTTCAAAGTTTAAACGATATACAGAGCTACTTAAAATCAATCGTTTTAATACTTTCTTTCTAGAAATAAAGCGATAAAAATGTTTGTGTGAGCCGTTTTACTGCATAGCTAAGCACAATATGTGCTTTTGTAAGTTTGCTGTTTTAATACAATATATTACAAACGGGATAACTACGTTAAGGCCACACAAAGCAACTGTATGGTTTTTCTTTAAAATGAAGAAAAAATGTATAAAAATAATTTTTACGAGTTTTCTTCCTTCCTAATTAAAAACAAAATTCTTAAGGCGTTGTCACGAAGGTAAAATACATTGAATGTTAAACGATGCAGCGGGCACGTACAGTTGGAAAATGTTTAAATTCTTTGCGAAATTTCGTTTTGTTAGTACTTTTCTATACCCTTTTTAATGCAACTTAGCAGCTAATATTTATGGAAAATACAATATTTAAATCTCATGCCAGTATTTTTATTTTTTTATTTTTATTTTTTTTCTTTTCTAACAAAATTGGCAATTAGCTCTTGAAAGAGATTCGTAACTACTTTTTGTATGAAATAAGTGATCATGTCGGTTGAATTGTACAATATGTTAGTAATTTCACACTTTATTTAGTTATTTCATAAATAATTGATTATTCTATAAATTAACTAAAAATTAAAAATAAACAGTTTGACACTGAAACAAGTCCATTGTTTTAGGAATTAACTAATGATAAATAATTGAAATCTCCTCTCTTTAAAAAAAAAAAAAAAAATGCAAATAAATAAATATATATATACAAAAAAAAAAAAAAAAAAAAAAAAAAGACTATATGGTACAAAATTTTTAATAGATAACTAAGCATAATAAAAAAAAATAAAATACCAGATATTATTATTAAATTTTTGCAGTTTAAAATTATATAAATTATTATTCTACATAATTCTGGTAGAAAAAAAAATAACCATATCCTGATTGAAAAATATTATAAAACTTTTGCCCAAAACTCAGAACATAAATAGTCATTAATATTTTAATGATGGGCAATCATTCTTCTATAAGATAACTACCAAAATCACAGAATCTAATAATTTTGTTAGATCCCTTTAACCAATTCAGTTAGATAATACATGAATACCTAGTTACTGTATGAAATAACGTATTCAACCCTTTTTCACAGTAGCATGTGACATAGTATATGTGTATATATATACACTTTTAATCATATATGAACGTATCTATGTGTAAAATATGTAAATATATATTACGTATGCAAATATTTTGTGTGTGTGCGTGTGGATGTATATGCATGCATGATTGTTTCATCAACTAAACCAACCAGTAGCGACCGTTGCCCGCATCACTAATGATCATTGTGACGCGTTTGTAGTCATCGGTGGGCAGAGATAGAAAAGATATTGACCGATAGCAAGCGTTTCACTCGCTATTGGTAAAACGCGGATTTCAGAGAATATATCTCAGCGCAAAATCATACTTATTTTAAATATATGCCTTTCGCAGCGTTTTACTTTATGTGCTATTTTGTAAAAGTCTTAATAAAATTTATGCTCATATTTTGAATTAGCCCCACCAGTAACCGAATGGTTCTGCTCTCAAAGCTGCTAGACAGGAAGTGCCGGGATCGATCCCAGGTCGTGCTCATCGTCCTAAGCCGTTCGGAGTTTTCTATGGTTTTCTCCAACACTCGCGTAAATGTGGCCTGGGACCTCTTAGGACCCCTCTCCATCTTTCTGGAGGCATTCCACCTATAGGCTTATCTAGGGCACTAGTGCAGCCAATCGGCCTTAAGCCACACAACACAACAACATTTTGAATTAAGCCTTTTCAAAAAATTTAATTATTAATAAATATTACATTAATTAAAATTTACGAATAAAATTTTGTACTACTTTTATTATCGTTGCAATCAACAAAATCAGTAAACTCCACACTTTTTTTTTGTCTTTTTGACATTTGCTTAACAAATTATAAGTAAATATTTAAAAAATAGTAATTCAAAACACCACTAGCTTGGCAACTAATCAAAATGTGTATATATTATTTTCAGATACGTTCTTCTTCTTCTTTTTTTCTTTTGAAGAAGATTCATTTAGAAGTAAACTAATTAAGAAAACTCTCTCCATTGTTTTAAATGAATTTTTTTTACTGATATGAAGCGTTGAGAATGAGCTACTTCATTTGAGCAACGCATCATGCTGTGAAATATTTTGGCTGTTAAAACTTCTCATCTCACCCATGATGTAAATGGGTTCGCCTTATTTTAGATTAAAACTAGCCTTCCTTCTCATCTCTCAGTTTTCTTTAAAAAAAGATTCCAGCTTCAGCAAGACGAATCGCCGTCAAAATTTACCGGTCTTTCTCAGTTTGCATTTGCTAGAGTGTAAATGAAATGAATCTGGTAGCAATTTCCCCCTAACGCTCTAAAATCCCAAGAAAATTAGGAAGATTCGTAGAAAGATGTAAGAAAAGAATTTTAAATTTGATTCTCGGTGGAAAGATAGGTAGCTCAGAAAATTACACTTAAACAGAAAGAAAACTGAATAAGTAGATTGTATTTCAAATAATCATGTATAAAAGAAGTTTCGGAAATTTTCGAGGGAAGCAAGCTGAAAAGAAAAACCAGCTGCAAGCAGGTTAGTTTTCTTTTCTACAGTTTTATACAGTTTTTCCAAAGAACAAAATAAATGTGTGTAAATGTCAGTGTTATCTGATTAAAATATACAAAATTACAAACTTGCATAATAATAAAAATGTGAATTTTTTTTTTTTATTATTATTTCGATTTACTGTATAAATTGTGCTATTAATTTGAATGTTATTTTTCTCTTTGTAATTCTCTGTGAATTATTTTCATTCTGAAATTTTTTCTTTAATAAGGAAATTTTTTTTTATAACGGTAACTTCTAAATGGGTTATATTCTCGTACAATCCTAGTTTGTGCTGAAATTTGGCAAAATACATATTTTATTATACATACATACATACATATATATATATATATATATATATATATATATATATATATATATATATATGCATACACAAAGTTATATTTTATTTAACTCTGTCTCCGTTTTTTTAAATATACATAAAAGTTATTCTAGTGAAATTAAAAATAACAAAAGTGATTTATGTTAGAAAAATAAAAATATTACTTTTTTTATACATACTTCTGAATAATATATATATGTAGTGTAGATTCAAAAAAAAAAAAAAAAAGTTTTATCGTATTATTGGGTTTTTCCGGCAGCATAACACTGATAGTTAAAATGTTTACGTTAGTGATATCCTTTTTGGTAATATATAAATCTTAATATGAATATACTACGTTAACATTTGTTAATAAACACCAATTATATACCAATCAATTAATTATATAACACATTTATATATCAATTGTATATCACAATCAGTAAGAATGTACTGTGTGTGAATGTGCGGACAGTTAATATTTTGTTTCTGTTAATTTTATTGTGTATACGTACATGCACAGGGGCGAACTTGTACGATGGTTTACCACCAATATTTCTTTGCACAAAATTTCATCATGTTTAGTTACAGAAAACTACTAAAACTCTTTTAAAAATTTCCATTAAAGATTTCCGGTAGAAAAAAAAAAAAAAAAAAAAAAAAAAAAATCTGGTGTGTAACAGCCACACGACTTCCATTACCCAGTACTACACACATTATAAACATTTTATATACATTTTTGATTTAAATAAGTAACAAAATTGCTCTATCCGTCAAATAAGTTATTTAAAATAATAATTAGAAAAATAATAATATATATATTAATCAATTTCCAGATATGTTATGAAATTCTGAGGAGATATTGGACGGAATTAATTAAAGAAGTAATTAATAAATTTAATTAGTAAATTTCTTAGCTTGACTGATTTGTAAAATATTTGAAATTCTTTATTCGAGAATACGAAATATGTTATCAGATGTGGTGAACGATATTTTAGATTATATAATTTATTTTGCAATTTCTGTACAGTTTTCTTTGAATAATATCGTTTTTTTAACTTGCATTCACACTGAATTAAACTTTTCGAAGTAATCAAATGCCTGAAATTGAGCTATTTATACAGGACACCTATTAATTTTCCTGAACTAATCAACTATATCATTCGAAAGGACATCTAATAGAGTGTTTATATATGAAGTTTGAAGAAAATCGTTAGAGTCGTTTTTGAGATACGGCCTTATGGTCCCACTTCCGGTTTCCGATGTCCCACTTCTGGTTAAACTCAATTACTGACAGGAAAACAATAATTACATACAAAAGCATATTTAAACGTGAGTTAAAATGGCGAGTTTGAAACAAATCCGTACAGCTGTTTTTAAAGGAACGCCATTGGGAGACCTGAAATTGAGCTATTTATACAGGACGCCTATTAGTTTTCCTGAACTAACCAACTGTATCATTCGAAAGGACATCTAATAAAGTGTTCATATAGCAAATTTGAAGAAAATCGTTAGAGCCGTTTTTGAGATACGGACTTACGGTCCCACTTCCGGTTTCCGATGTCCCACTTCCGGTTAAACTCAATTATTGACAGGAAAACAATAATTACATACAAAAGCATATTTAAATGTGAGTTAAAATGGAGAGTTTGAAAAAAATCCGTACAACCGTTTTTAAAGGAACGCCTTTGCGAGGCCTGAAATTGAGCTATTTATACAGGACGGCTATCAATTTTCCTGAACTAACCAACTATATCATTCGAAAGGACATCTAATAGAGTGTTTATAAAGCAAGTTTGAAGAAAATCGTTAGAGCCGTTTTTGAGATACGGACTTACGGTCCCACTTCCAGTTTCCGATGTCCCACTTCCGGTTTTTCAATTTTCACCAAAATTTGGAAATTTCATCTGTACACCAGACGTATTTCAATTCTAAAGTTTCGTAGCTCTATCTTTATTAGTTTCTGAGCTATAATAGCCAGAAGATTCTCCACATACATACACACTGACCAATTGCCAAAAACCACTTTTTTGGACTCAGGGGACCTTAAAACGTGTAAATCAGGCGAAAACCCGATATCGAATTTTCAGACCGAATACAATACTTCCATTACCTACGGTAGTAGGGTAATGGAAGTAAAAAATCTGGAGTGACTCTATACTCGACATTCCGAACATCGAGTAATTAACAGTTTTGTAGATAAAGTAAAGGAAGAGGAGTTATTAAATAAACAAAAGAGAGAAAATCATAATAGAGTGTTTGAGTATTTTTCTCCATATAGTACACGATGTTTTATTTAACGCTACTGAACTTTGAGCCCATAGATCATAATGATAAAGAATTTTCCGTTGCGTCCCTGTAAAAACCTAAAAATGCTAGATTCATCAAACTGCAACAGTAACTTATAATATTCACATAAATTTTTAGCTCAATTGAATTAGGCATTTAGACGCTATCGCACTTTTAAAAATTTTGTCCCATAGGCCACAATGATAAAGAATTTTTCTTTGTGTCCCTGTAAAAAAACTATAAGTGCTAAATTCACCAAAATCTATACAGTTCGTGCAACTGTGACCTATAACAGGTGTACAAATTTTTTGCACAGTTTAATAAGGCGTTTAGACGCTATCGCACTTTAAAAAAAATGGCCCCATAGGCCATAATGATAAAGAATTTTTCTTGGTGTCCCTGTAAAAAAACTATAAGTGCTAGATTCTCCAAAATCTATACAGATTGAGTATCTGTGACCTATAATATGAGTATAAATTTTTTGCTCAATTGAATAAGGCGTTTAGATGCAATTGCACTTTTAAGATTTTGGTGCTAGATTCACCAAAATCAACAGAGTTCGTGCTACGGGGACTTACAACATACGTACCAACTTTCAGTTCATTCGAGCAAAGCGTTTAAACGCTAGCGTGTTCACTCACACACATACACTCACATACATACATCATCGTAAAAAAAGGAAAAACGGACTCAGGGGACCTCAAAACGTATAGAAACATCAAAATCTCAAATTCGGATTTTTTGACATGATTACAATACTTTCCTTACATATATATGTTCGGAAAGTAAAAATATCGTAGTTGATAACTATGCACATGTATTTCACTTTTGTCTTATTACTTAAGCGATTTGTTAAAAATAAGCAATAACTCTCAATAATTTTGATTGCTATCTTTACGTGCAAGCGTTATTCATGTCCTAGAATCTTTGAAGTAATCGCAAAATTACATGTTTCTGAATGCTTATCAATGTCTATTGCACGCTTTTATCTACTGCATAATATTTTTAAGTTCTATTTATGAATATTATTTTTCTCGTGTTGGTTGCAGCTGACTTTTCTCTAAAATAAGAAATCGGATGGCTAGGGATGAACATATTTGATTAATTTCATTTGAAACAAACATGACATCAGTCGGTTTAAATATATATTCAAACAACATTTTTATGGTTTTTTTATATATATTTTACGATATGCATATATATATATATATATACTAGATGTTTAAAAGAACCTACTTAAAAGAATTGGGGATGGAATTTGTCATATTTTTAAAAGAAAAGTATTAAAAATAAAAATATAAGAAAAAACATTTTTTATTTGTTTTATTTATTTATTTATTTATTATCCCAAAATTTTAACCACTTTTAATTTTTTTCTCGAAAACCACTTAATAAATTTCAAACCCATCCCTAATTCTTCTGTGTTCCATTTAACATTTTTAAAAAATTAAGTCTTTTCTTAAGTATCTGTAGACGTTTTAGCATTTTGAAGATAAGATAAGAATTGTTGCCTGAAAATATATTTTATTGAAAAAAATATAATATAGTTGATTCATAAATATTAAATGGAAATATAAGCTTTTATATAAAACCTTTCTTTGCTCCCTTAAGACGGGAGGAGAGCAAAAAGCACATTTCGAAGCATAATCGTTTGTTCAAAATCTTAAATTTGTGAATGTTTTTCACCGATTGCTTCAATATTTTGATACAACGTTGCATTTGAAAATACGCGCAGTGGCGGATCCCCCCCCCCCCCCAAAAAAAAAAAAAAAAAAAAAAAAAAAAAAAAAGCCATCACATTCACAAAACTTGTAATTAAAGGAAAACAACAGTAATTCCTATTGGAATGATTGAATAACATTTTCAGTAAAATCATTTAAAATAATTATCTGTCACACTTAAATAAACATCAGCAGTCAAAAACCTCTCTAAAAGTCCACCTCTATTTAAAGACCACCTCCTATGAGGGCCAATTTTTCTCGCTCCCAAAATTTTCTTTTTGGATTTGATACTGATTTATCTGCATTCAATGCCCATGCATAAATGCATATCTTGCACATCTCTGTTAAGAGTCACGTTTTGCGGGAATAGGTAATATTGTTTAACTTCTGATGTGAAGTAACCACTTTTCGTATGTAACTCCTTTCAAAAAACCCTCTTATCTAAGGCCGTAGCCAAAAATTTTTTCGAGGGGGCTTTAAAATTTAGTACATAATTTGGAGTGTTAAAAGTGAAATTTATTTCAAAAATTTTCAACAACCCTGCAAAATTTTTGGGATTGTTAAACCCCTAACCCTGCTCCCCTTGTCCTTGCTACGGCCTTGATCATATTGCTCTCCAATTTTCAAACAATATCAGTTATTTCCTATGAATTTGTCTCTAGACAAAGAAGTGCTTAAGAGAGTTTATAATTTTTAATGTACTTGTTATAGCGGAATTTCAGGCTTGGAACAGTGAATTTTGTGTCCTATCTATATTCAAGTAATTATTTAAAAAGCTTTTAAGAGAGTAGTGCAGTGCTGCAAGGCTTTGCGAGTTTTTTATTCAATAGTCAACAATAATCTTGAGAAGTGATATTTGATATACATAATAGACGATTTTTCGATTCTGGTTGGTTGGTTGGTTGGGTTTTACGTCGCACTAGTGCTGCGCAGATGGGCAATTGGCGACGGTCTGGGGCACACCCCTAGAGGTGGTCCGGAGACATGCCATCCCAATTTTGATCCTCAGCGGAAGGGATGGCTCTCCCGCTTCGGTGACCCCAGAGGTATAATTTTTGATGGGAACATGGAGGACATTGCGGCCACGACAGCTTTTTACGTGCACCAGCCGCCATTGGTGTACACGACGGTCTTTGGCGGGTTCGAGTACCGAACCCGCAATCTTCTAATTACGAGGCCGGCGCTCTACCGACTGGGCTACCGCGGCCCTTTTCGATTCTGTTCTGATTTTATGTATATCAAATATCACTTTTCAAAGTTATTGGTGACTACTGAATAAAAAATTCGCAAAGTCTGACAACATTGAAATGGTGTTGAATTTAAATAGCACAATTAAAATATTATACATTAGTTTAGATTGAAAATTGCAAGCTAAACCTATTTCGTTTTTAGTGGAAGAGTTTTTAGTGGACTTAATAAAGACCGCTTATTCATTCAGAAATGATGTTAACCCTTAAATGCCGAGTGTTGCCTTTCGGCAACACACCCAATTATGTCTTCTACAGTATTACTAGAATAATATTGAAGCTCTAATGCCTCATGTTTGGCGATTGGCAACAAATTGCTTTTTAGCAGTAAACCATAGTTAAAATGAAGTATGATTTTTTAATGTATTATTCCCGTGATTGGTTTAATAGAGGTAAGAATAAAACATTTTTAAATTGATTAAAATATAATCAGACATTTAAGGGTTAAGTCGATTAATTTGATCTAGAACAGGCGTGTCTAATCCAAAATACTTGGTGGGCCGCATTGGAAATCTATTTTATTTAGGCAGGCCACACCTTAAGTATATTATATGTGTATGTATACAGTATGTTTGTGAGTGTATGAATCATGTATGTATATGCTTTTTTTGGGGGGGGGGGGGGGGGAGCAGGGTGAAGATTCGGAACAGAATACATTAATTTAAGATGTTTTCATTCATAAATTAACAATAGTATCATAAAATTATGACATATACATAAATAACTGTAATGAAAAGAATGATTAATGGGTCTAATAATATTTCATTACAACAGTGGAATTCTTTAGCGACCATAATCGTTGAAAGGTATTTATTTCACTTCGGAAAGTAATAAAGTATTTATTTATTTTAATATGTTAAATGAGATTGTCAAACTTTAAATATCGTTAGTCTCCTCGTGGGCCGCAAAGAACGACACGACGGGCCGCATACGTCCCGGGAGCCGCGGGTTGGCTACCCCTGATCTAGAATATAAAAGAATTACTAGAAACAAAATTACTGCAAAAGAGCATTTAAAATTAAAACTAATATTAATGAAGTATTACAAAGCAGGATAGACAAATAAAGTAAATTTGAATAATTGAATTCATTTCATTCATAATTTTTGCCTGAATTACGATTTTCTGAATGACTTCTTCTAGAAAAAGGCGACTTCTTTAAAGGGCCTTCTTTTTACATCATTGTGAATGGCTTTCTTACGAAGGGTTTCACTCTATTTCTTTTCTTAACACTTTCTAACATAGTTTAAAAGTGTTTATGACGTCGGTTTGTCTGTCTATCTGTTCGCGTTCTAACTTCTTGAAATTGATATATGTTGTTCAAGTTCACTATGGGGTGTTTTCTATTGAAAATGGGGTAAATATTGCCACAGGTTTGTCTACAGGGACACCAGAAAAATTTCAAAGTATTGCGTCCTATGAGAGGGATTTCCAAAATTCATATTTAACACTTTTATTTTACGCAAATTCTTATGAAATTGATATTAACAAAAGATATCCATGAAAAAAAAACTTTCTATAGAATGTAGTACGATTAGCATTAAGATTTACATGGCCACAAACACAAAAAATATTCATTTACATTAATGGCTATAATTGGAAATCGCTGGAATTTCATTTTCGTTTGCATTAATCCTTTTTAACACTTTCTGATGATGTTTAAGAGTGGTTATTATATGAATTAGTCTATATGTCTGCCTTTCTGTCCTTCTGCCTCTGAGCTCTCTAACTTCTATGGAATGTTCTCAAATCACATTTTAATACTTTTACTAGCGAGCTTCACCCGCTAGCGGGTCAGTATTTTCAAATGAATCACTATAATTAATGAATCACTAACAGTAACATTTAGTCTTAAGAAAAGAAATTTAAAAAAAAATCATTTCTGATCGGGTCAAATGTCGTCCCGAGTCCCCACTGCCTTCGGCAGCGCAGTCGCGCTGCGCGTGCACAAGTTAAGAGATACACGCGCTGCGCGCGCGTATTCCTTCCCTGACCCTTCGTGCCCCCCCCCCAAAAAAAAAATCATTTTTCATCGGGTAAAAACTCACACCGGGTCCCCACTGCCTTCGGCAGCGCAGACCCATGCGCGGTGCGCAAATATTCCTTCTCAAATCAAATTTTTATTCTTAAGAAAAGAAAAGAAAAAAAAATTTTTTCTCATGGGGTACAAAGTCGGCCCGGGTCCCCACTGCCTTCGGCAGCGCAGTCCCGTGCGCGCTGCGCGCGCACTAGTTAAATAATACACGCGCTGCACGCCCGCATTTCTTCCCTGACACTTCGTGCCCCCTAAAAAAATCATTTCTGATCGGGTAAAAAATCACACCCATGCGCGCTGCGCGCGCACGTGTGAAGGTATACGCACGCTGCGCGCACGTATTCTTTCTCAAATCAAATTTTTATTCTTAAGAAAAGAAAATTAAAAAAATTATTTCTCATCGGTTAAAAAGTCGGACCGGGTCCCCACTGCCTTCGGCAGCGCAGTCCCGTGCGCGATGCGCGCGCTCTAGTTAGGGAATACGCGCGCGGTGCACGCCTATTTCTTCCCCACCCTTTCAGCCCCTTCTAATTAACCTTCGTATACCAATTTTGAACGGTCTTACTCAATTAGCTGAGATGCAAAAGAACACCTAATCAGGACGCCTCAAAACGTGTAAATCTGCTGAAAACTTTCGATAATATAAAACAACTTTAAAATATCTTTCGAATGACGTATTAAAAATAATTTAATCATGATTAGAAATTGAAATATTGACATTTGAAAATATTACAGCGCCATCTGGCGGTAGAAATTTCTGTATTCCACTGTTCGATCCCAAATCAACAAGGCTTTCTAATGATGTATTACTTATGAAATTATTTTAATTAGTAGTTGAGATACAAAAGAAAACTGATTCAGGAGACCTCAAAACGTGTAAATCTGGTGAAATCTTGAATTCATTTTCGATAATGTAAAAGTACTTTAAAATGTGTATCGAATGACGCATTAAAAAAAAATTAATCATGATTAGAAATAGAAATATTGTAATTTAAAAATATTACAGCGCCATCTGGCGGTAGAAATTTCTGTAATCTACTGTTCGATTCCAACTCAACAAAGCTTTCAAATGATGCATTACTTATGAAATTTTTTTAATTAGTAACTGAGACAAAAGAGAAACCCATTCAGGACACCTCAAAACGTTTAAATCAGGAGAAATGTCGAAATATCGAATTTCTGTAATCTACTATTGAATTCTAAATTAACAAAGCTTTCAAATGATGTATTACTTATGAAATTATTTTAATTAGCAGCTGAGATACAAAAGAAAACCCATTCAGGACACCTCAAAACGTGTAAATCAGGTGAAATCTCTAATTCCACTTTCGACACTTTAATTAGTAGCTGAGATACAAAAGAAAACCCATTCAGGAGACCTCAAAACGTGTAAATAAGCTGAAATCTCGAATTCCACTGTTGCGATGCAAAAGAAAACCTAATCAGGAGACCTCAAAACGTGTAAATCGGGTGAAATCTCGAATTCCCCTTTCGATATTGTAACCGTACTTTAAAAGGTGTATCGAATGACATATTTAAAAAAAAAAAAAAAAAAAAAAAAAAAATTAAACATAATTAGAATTTTAAATATTGAAATTTTAAATTATTACAGCGCCATGACACCTCAAAACGTGTAAGTCAGGTGAAATTTCGAATTCCATTATCTACGGTTGTCGGTTAATGGAATTAAATAGAAAAAGAAATATTTTTACCTTAAGTGTATTTGTGTCGTTTTGAAACTAGCATCCTCTTTCGACAGATAAAATGTCAGGCGTGTAAAGATAAAATTTAATTTGCAATTAAAATGTAAATCTTTTGTTTACTGACCAAAATCGATGAATTTTAACTGCAAGTTTGTTTTGTGGTGTTAAGATTGTATACTAATTGAAATGTGCGAATTTTGAATGCGAGCTGCGCGCGCACAAGTTAAAGGATACACGCACTGCGGGCGCGTTTTCCTTCCCTGACACTTCGTGCCCCCTAAAAAAAAAATCATTTCTGATCGGGTAAAAACTCACACTGGATCCCCACTGCCTTCGGCAGCGCAGTCCCGTGCGCGCTGCGCGCGCACAAGTTAGGTGATACGCGCTCGGTGCACGCCTATTTCTTCTCCACCCTTTCAGGCCCTCTTAATTAACCTACGTATACCAATTTTGAACGATCTAACTCATTTGGCTGAGATGCAAAAGAAAACGTAATCAGGACACCTCAAAACGTGTAAATCTGGTGAAAACTTTCGATAATTTAAAAGAACTTTAAAATATCTTTCAAATGATGTATTAAAAATAATTTAATCATAATTAGAAATTGAAATATTGAAATTTGAAAATATTACAGCGCCATCTGGTGGTAGAAATTTCTGTATTCCACTATTCGATTCCAATTCAAAAAAGCTTTCTAATGATGTATTACTTATGAAATTGTTTTAATTATTAGCTGAGATACAAAAAAAAACTAATTCAGGACACCTCAAAACGTGTAAATCTGGTGAAAACTTTTGATAATATAAAAGAACTTTAAAATATCTTTCGAATGATGTATTAAAAATAATTTAATCATAGTTAGAATTTGAAATACGCGTATTAGAATAAAATTTAATTTGCAATTAAATTGTACATTTTTTATTTATTCTCGAAACACGATGATATTTGAACTGCAACTTCGTCTTGTGATGTTAAAAGTGTGTAGCAAGTTTGAAATAATTTTGAAGAAATTTGAAGCATTTTGAAATTTGCAATTTTTATTTCCAGTACAAAATCAGTAAAGCAGGAAGTAAAATATTTTTATTCTTTAGCCCGGCGCGATTGTAACCGAAATACGTCTAGATGTCTAGAAGCTCGCTTGCGAAATTAATAAAACTCTTGTGATTTGTTGCCACCTTTTTTTCATTCTTTAGTTAATTTTAAAAAATCTAATTGTCCTATCGATAAGCTATTTAAACCGTCGGATTCAGAAAAATCGGACCTTTCATTTGATACCTTATTTGTAACGATACGACTGATATTTCTAATTTATTTTCCACCTTTTTCCGTAAAAATGTCGCTTTTTAAGCAAATATCCGTGAATTTTCAGTGATTTTTCGATCGACATAGCTCAACGTTTTAATTAATACCTCCGCTAATTAAGGTCGCATCGCTTAGCGAATTATCGCGATGTCGAGATGAAGAAATTCTGCGTCTGTCGACACCGGTTTCGAGGCGCTGCGACCATTAGCGCCGGAGCTTTAGCTGTCACAAGCTATTTCTCACCGACAGACAGACAGACAGATGCGCACAGATTTTAATAATAAAAGGAGATTTTGTACAAATCATGACGTCAAATCATACCTGTGAAAATTTTGTGAATAATCATTGTTGCACGTACCTATTACATGGTATTTTCTTAACCCCCCCCCCCCCCCAACTCCATAGACACCACCCTATGCCTTAATTACGTTTTATGTTTTTAGTTGCAGTTCCCATTAATGTATTACATACATTATTAATTTTTTTTTTAATAAATCTTTTTCAATTTTATTATGTAATAATTATAAATAAATTATTGCATCAATTTCTTAATGCAGTCTAATGTATCTGCAGAAAGCACCCTAATATTACATTGTGATGTTTTCATTGATCTGGAATAACATCTCGAAAAATCTTAGCCCCTCCCAAAAGTTAAGTTCTGGATCTGCTACTGATCGCGCGTGTTTTTATATACGAGGTGTTGTGAAATCCCCCCCACCCCGTTCTCTAAAAAATTTCTCTAACTATAAAGTCATTGGTTTAATAAAAAGAAGATTTTGTTTCATTAATAGTAGTATGAGTTCTGCGCCAATGTTTCCTCCAGACAAGAGTCACAGGAACACGTGGAAGGGTAGAACTAGCTGTATAATATATTTATATCATTATAATAAATAAAATATCATTTTTATTTTCGATTTTATAGTTATGGTGTTGTAGATGCCGCTGAGCTTCTTGAAGTTAATTTTTTAAAAAAGTCATAGTTTTTTTTTACTTTCCGAACACTATAGTGAGGAAAGTAATGTAATCATGTCAAAAATCCAAATTTGAGATTTTCATGTTTCTATACGTTTCGAGGTCCAATGAGTCCGTTTTCACTATTTTTGCGATGATGTATCTATGTGTGTGTGTATGTATGTGTGTGTGTGTATGTATGTGTGTATGTGTGTGAGTGAACACGCTAGCGTCTAAACGCTTTGTTCGAATAAGCTGAAAGTTGGTACGCATATTGTAAGTCACCATAGTACGAACCCTATTGATTTTGGTGAATCTAGCTCTTGTAGTTTTTTTACAGGGACACAAAGAAAAATTCTTTATCATTATGACCTATGGGACCAAAATCTTAAAAGTGCGATAGCATCTAAACGCCTTATTCAATTGAGCAAAAAAATTATACACATATTATAGGTCACAGATACTCAATCTGTATAGATTTTGGAGAATCTAGCACTTATAGTTTTTTTACAGGGACACAAAGAAAATGTTTTTATCATTATGGCCTATGGGGCCAAATTTTTAAAAGTGTAATAGCGTCTAAAAGCCTTATTAATCTAAACAAAAAAATTTGTACACATGTTATAGGTCACAGTTCCAACAACTGTATCGATTTTGGTGAATCTAGCACTAACAGTTTTTTTACAGGGACACAAAGAAAATTTCTTTATCATTATGGCCTATGGGACCAAATTTTTAAAAGTGTGATAGCATCTAAACGCCTTATTCAATTGAGCTGAAAATTTATATGAATATTATAAATCACTGTTGCACTAACTATAAGCATTTTGGTGAATCTAGCATTTATAGGTTTTTACAGGGACACAACGAAAAATTCTTTATCATTATGATCTATGGGCTGGAAGTTCAGTAGCGTTAAATAAAACATCGTGTAATATATGGAGAAAAATACTCAAACACTCTATTATGGTTTTCTCTATTTTGTTTGTTTAACAACTCCTGTTTCTTTACTTTATCTACAAAACTGTTAATTACTCAATGTTCGGAAAGTCGAGTGGAGTCACTCCAGATTTTTATTTATCAAAAATAAGTAATTTCAAATTACTTGTGATGGTTAAGGAGGTGCACAGTTTACACAGTTACCTAAATCTAGCATCTGTTTATAAATATATTTTATACTATATATTTAAATAATTCTAGAAATTTAGATAATAAAACTTTTAGTTTTAAATGCATACGATGTGAATCTGAATAATCAGAAATCTTTCGTCTTCATGCAATTAGTGTAAAATAATTAATATGAATGAAATTTATTAATTTAATTTGCATGTTTCCTTAAACTTAACGTCAATTTCATCCGCCGGAAATTCATTTTATTCCTAGATTAAGGTTGCATATTTAAATATCAGGAAAATCCGTATATATTTGCAAAGAATCTTTTATTACCTCTTTCATTCATTTTATTTAAAACAGAAGTCATCGTAATTGAAACGTACTGATGATTTTTCATAGACCGTTTTATTATATATAAAATCACATTAAAGATTATGAGCATATTTTTTTTTTTTTTTACAAACTAATTACTAGCATTATTTTTCGAGAGAACAATCACTAACTGAAAAGTTTTGTTTTACATAAGCATGTGTTTAAATATTTGTTATAAGTTTTGTATAAACACACTTATAAAAGGAAACAAAAGAACAGCATTTAAACGAATCGCTTAATCTTAGGGAGATAATCATGTGTTGTCGTCTCACTTGCATAAATTTGCATTGTTGCTCAAGCCCAGAGCTGGCGTGAAGCCCGCACCGGCAGAACAAGGATGACTCTTCAAACCGAAAATAAAAAGAAATTTTCTAACGGGCTGGACTAGGCTGATAAAACGTACGCGAACTATGCAACGAGCCAGGTCGTGCCAGTAAAATAAGACAACCATTTTTATTTCGAAATTTACAAATGTGGCATTTTTGTGAAAGTTTAGAATTTGTAAGTAATATAAATTTGAAGAAGTTTGCAGGAAGAAATCTTGCAACTATTGTACAAAAAAAAAAAAAAAAAAAAAAAAAAAATGAAAAAATCACCTACTAAGTATATCCATTCAACAGCATGAATTTTTTCTACTTACTCAAATTGGGAAGGCAAATAAATCATGTCGTTTCAATTGTTTGTTTTAAAATATAGTTACCATATGAAAATAACACAAAAAATTGCTTTCTAGATAGTGCAATAGATGCTTTTAATCATTTTCCAATGAAGTCGAAACCGGGTTTTGTGTGGCAACGAAAAAAAAAATAGTTCTGTTGGCGACCAATAGATGGCGCTGTCGGATTTATGATGTAGGATTACGCAAAGCAACAAACGATATAAAAAGGAACAACTGCGGCAGGTAATGGTTGTCGAAGCTTACACGCATCGGAATATCGCATTCTCAGTCGCTACTTTAATCACGCATGGCCTCCAAGATCTCCCGATCTGATACCCTGTGACTTTTGGCTGTGGGGATTCTTGAAGTCAAAAGTGTACCGCGACCAACCGGAAACACTAGCAGCACTGAAAGATGACATCCGCCAAAATGTGTCTGCCATAACGCAAGAAATGCTACTAAATCCTGTGAACGGTGTGGTGAATCGTCTCACAGCTGTATTTCTGAATGATGGACAGCACATTGAGCAGTTATTGTAGTAGTACTAATTAACTGTAATTAAGCTGACTTGTAAGTTATCAACACATTTTTCATTTGTAAATCATCTTTTGGGGAAATAAAACACTATAGCGCCATCTGTTGGTCGCCAACAGAACTAATTTTTTTTTTTCGTTGCCACACAAAACCCGGTTTCTTTTTCATCCGTTTGGTGAAAACCGTATCTTTGTATCTTGATTCGTTTTCGAATTATTAATTTTTAAAGTTTGTCCTGACTTTTGGATCACCCGGTATATTATTGAAGTTTCTCTGTGGCATGTTCCTTATTGAAAAGGGCATAAATAGTAGGAGTGGTTTGTGTACAGGAACACTGAAAGGAATCCCAATACATTACGTTCTACTTGAGGTTGTAGCATCAAAGAAAGAAAGGGTAAAGTACTTCTTGCCTGAATGATTCTGTCAGGGCAGCTATTTTCTCTTTAAAGTCATTTCTTGCCGATTATAAAACTTTGAATTATTTCATGAATCTTAAAGATGAACAAACACGAATATTTAATGAAATATATACATGATTACACATTTAAGTTTAGATAATAATTAATATAACAATCATATGCCATTTTAGCGTTTTCTTAGTCTCGATACCAAATCAACTTTGACTCACCTAAAAAAGAAAATAAACACGTGGCTGTTACCAATAAATAGAAGAGAAATAAAGAGTAATAAAAATCATAGAGTTCGGAAAAATTTGTCAGTTCAGAAAGTTTGGTTTCGTAACAGAGGTATTTCTATAAAGCATTTTTTACTACCATTGTATTTAGCAAAGCATAGAAAAAAATAACACATATTATTCATATGTACAAGATCATACTTCCTATGTAAAATGTTATGATTAGTATTACTGATAGGTTTACGGGACTGCACAAAAATATTTAGATACATTACGGAACATAACTGATGACTGCTTAAAGTGCTATTCCAGTTGTGTTATGTTCTTTTAACACTTTCCAACAAAGTTTAAAAGTGATTATGATTTTGATTTGTCTATCCATCTATCTGTTTGCCCACCCATCCGTTATCTAATTCCCATTAATATTTTTAGAATGCCTTGAAATTTGCATTATGTTCTTCTAGTTCACTATCGCATGTACTTTAATTAGTATAAATCACGCAGCTGATTTGTGTACAGGAACTCACAAAATATTTCCAATAAATTACAATCTATGACAGGTATTTATTTAAAGGATATTTTATTCTACACACAACATAACGAAATTAACATACATTTTTAAGATATACGAAACCATTTTTTAAGCATAATAACGTATATTTTGAGTAATTTATTGCTTTACAGGTCCCCACAAAGTTGTCCAGATACATTATGAGATTTAAATTCCTCGATGTAAATTTTCAGTTTTATGAGTATGTTTAATAAACTGTGTGATGCGTATACAAATTTCAGACGATTTATAGGGTTACACAAAAGTAATCTTTTTCATATTTTCCTTTTTAGAAGAAAAAAATGTATATAAAGGTGCTTTACGTAGCCAATCTCCAACAGACATTGTTATTAACAAGTTTAATATTTAAAACGCTATCAAATTCTTCTAAAATTTACTGGATACTTTTCAATTTAAATATAGAAAATCGTCACAGAAAAATATTTTTATTAAGCATATAATATGTTATATTAATTGTATGACATTACTTATGTGCTTAAAATGTAATCTTGTTTAACTTATTATTATTTGTGAACTTATTTGTTTAAAGGGCATGCTCTAAAATCAATGCTCTGTCAGCTTTAAGCGAACAATATTATTTTTAGCTCACAACTGATGTGTCACAAAGTGCGCCATATCCAAACAAAACAAAACAGAAAGTTCAAATCCGTGTTGTTAAATTTAGCACAGATGAAGAAAAGTATTGCTTAAAAGCAATTTCTTTTTTCAAAAAATAAAACGAATGCTGAAAATAATGTGAAGAAAATGAGGATATTTCTTCGTGTAAAAATGGGTACTTTTTTTAAAGCTTATTTCTTTTAATTTGTTTTTCAAGTGTTTATTTAAAGTGTATTTCAATATACTATACATTATTGCAAAAAAAAAAAAAAAAATATCATATTGCGATTAACATATAAATGACAATTAAAATATATAGTTATATTTTGATATTTTTTATACTCCGATAATCAAAATACACTCGAGAGAACAGAAGATAGATTCATTTCTTCACTAGGCGTCTGTGAACTATGGGGTGCAGAACTTGATTCCCAGTGACAGTAACGCTTCTTCTGTTTATGTACATGTAATAAATACGTATTTACATGTGTGTTCCATGTATAAACATAGAATTTAGCTTTTTTATGTATTAATTTCTTAAACAACACTAATTTTAACTTATCTAGTTGCAGAGGTTACTTGTTTTGTAAATAGAAGTGAAATTTGGGTTCATTAAAATAATATATTAGTATCAAATCCTGAGATTTTCAGCAACAATAATAACAATAATAATAATAATAATTAAAATAAAAAACTACAATAACACAGAGATGAAATGATGAATACAGATAATTTTAGAAATTTTATTTCAAAATTCATAAAACTGGTTGTTACGTCTGTTACATATGTGAATAACACGTATAGAGAGAGCATATATGGCCAATTATATTGCCAGATCTGGCGGAGATTTTTTATTGAATATCTACCGTTATTTTTCAGTGGTAATATTCAATTATATAAACAGAGATTAAATAAAGCAAATACTACAATTCAAAAACAGCAGTAGTTACTTTTTTTTGGGAAAAAAAAAACTATAAGTTAGCGTTATATAAATCGCAAACAGTTTCTTGTTTTATCACAAACAATTAAATGCATATATTAATTATTTTTAACCTCAAAAAGAAGGGCGTTATATAAATTAAAGTTTTTCTCTATCTGTGTACTGGTGCCCATATCTTCTCTATAGTATTGAAGCTCTCAAATGGATGGACCGATTATTCCAATTTGCGTTGACATTTTATAATTTGTAAATTGGTGACCTTTCAACTGCTTTCACACGATAAGTCACGTAATTTCTGGACTGGAATGTAAATTTTTTTTTTAACCCTTTAACCGTTGCAAATGGCTTTTTCCGTCACTTAATAGTTGAAAAAAGAGGCTAATGTGGCAAATTTTGGAAAAATGTGATATTTTTTCCTAGGACATACAATTACTGAATATCCATTGATTTCAAAAACTAATATGCTTTATTCCTACTTCACTTAGTACTGATTTTATGAGTTATTAAACAGATATGCTAAAAAACTCGACACGGCTAAAGGGTTAAATAGATTTTAACCCTCAAGAAAAGAAAAGAAAAGAAAGGCTGTAAACGGTGGAAGTCACAGCACAAAAATCTCTTAATTCGGTTGAAAATTACAGATTTTTGAATTAAATTAATTAAAATTTAATTTTTCAGCCCCAGTTTAAATTGACATTTTATAATTTGTGAGCTGGCGACCTTCCAACCGATCTCAAGACAATAAGTCGCGTAATTGTGGATTAGAGTATAAAATAGTTTAAAGTGGCGAATTTTGACAAAATATTAAAAATTGACTTTAAATAGTAATTAGGTGTTGGTGTTGGGACTAAGGCCAATTGATTATACGAGGATCCCAGGCCATAAGGGTGTCCTTTGTGGAAGAGACTTAAACCGATTTTATACGAATTTTGGAGGATACTACGGAAAATTCCAAACGGTTAGCTAGATCGACGAGCGAAACCTGGACACTTCCCAAATAGTGATTAGAGATCACAATACAAAACCTCCTAATTCTACTAAAAATTACGTATTTTAGAGAAATAATATTTAAATAAATTCAAAGTTGGTTAGGCTGGTCTAATCCAAAGTGTTCTTAGTTGAATTTGATGTTCATAATTCACTTCATAGGTATTGGTTTTCAGGGTTTTATTTAATTGGTATATTTTTGTGTGTCAGATTCAAACTTAAAAATTGAATTTTCACCCATTTCCTAACCAAAATTTCAGCTCATCCGACTGAGCTAAAATTTTGTATAACTTGGATGTTATACAAAACATAACAAACAGTCGGTAACAAAAGTCTCTGAACACTAGCAAAAATTCCTATGTAAAAAAAGTACACTTAATATAGTTTTGTTAAATAAATCCTTGTCGAATCCTATTTTTAGACTGACTAAGAACGGGATTCGACAAGGATTTATTTAACAAAACTATATTAAGTGTACTTTTTTTACATAGGAATTTTTGCTAGTGTTCGGGGACTTTTGTTACCGACTGTACATGTTTAACTTCGACGACAATACATGCTCGAACAGTAAAGGACTTGAAGGGGAGGGGAAGTCTGAGGGGCTGGAACCTTTTTCTGGGCACCAATTTCAGTTCAAAATTTATTTATTTTTTATTTTAACCCACTTCTTATCATCCGATTAAGAAGCAAAATCGGTTTTCGAATTTAAGCAAAACAGGTTTTTGAACTTAAGCAATCAGATTTTTGAAGCGATTAGGTTTTTGAACTCAAGAAAAACTGGTTTTTGAACTTAAGCAAAACTGGTTTCCGAAATTTAACTCACTTTCTATCATCCGAATGATCCAAAGTTTTGCATACATGTATATATCCGCTGAATCCATATCCGCTGAATTAGAGTTTTTAGAATATTTTGAAATAAAATCTTGTTTTTAATTTCTTTTAATTTGTGTCGTATACTATAAAATTAGCTTTAACTTGTTAACTATGTGACCGGCTACAAAGACATCATGATTTGAATTTTGAAAAATTGCGTTTTCCAAACTTTATTGGATATAACTTAAATATATTTATTTTGTTTAAGATAGTGTATATCGACGATTTTTTTCTCTTTTTAATGAAGCAAAAACGCGTTATAATATGTAACTACCCGTTCTTATACAGTTGATTCATGATGATTTGACATTCATGGTGACTTTAATATTTATTATAATTCAATGCTTCACATTATAAAACCTACCATTTCATACACATTTTATATATTTATTTTTTAGCGTTTTATAATAAATAGTAACGTCCTAAATTATATTTAATTTACTTATATATTTTTATTTATTTTTATTTAATTTAGTCATATATTATTTACATATATATATTCTTATTATTTTTCATATATATATATATATATATATATATATATATATATATATACACACACACACACACATACATACATACATACATACATATATATATATATATACTAGCAGACCCGGCCACGCGTTGCTGTGACTAAGTTATACGTTGAATTATACGGCTGTAAACTATTTAGTACAGTCAAATTATTATTTACAAACAAAGACGAAAACGTTGTAGCCGATGTAAAAACCCACAGGGTTGAGATTTGAAACTTAGGTCAATTTGGAAGCGATTGATAAAAATTTTCGTAGTGTTGATATTAAGCACAAATTAATTTTATTGTAGGGTCCTATAAATTTTAATGGAGAAGTGATATATATTATTCCTAATGCTACTTTGGATAAAATTGCTAAAATGACTAATATATAAATTAAATTCTATTAAAATTCTATTAAAATAAAAGTATAAAAGAAACAGACGATTCTAAAATCAATTTTTATGGAGGAGTGAAATATAATATATGCTATAATGGATAGTTTTACTATAAAATGACCTCATCATTTTAAATATTTTAAAGAGGGCAACAGCTGTAGTTATAAAAAGGAAAACAATAAGGCTAAACCAGAAAAATAAGTAAATTTGATAAATATTTTAAAACCTTAAAATTGGAAATCTTATGAAATATTGGACATTTAAAGTAAATACATGCATCATTTTAAATAGAAAAAGATTTTGGAAAAGTTTAGTGTATTTTAACGAAGTGATGAGAAGTTTTTGAGTATGTTAAAATTTTAATAGTAAATTCAAGTTAATAAAGATGGGAAACATTGAGGATTAAGATAAGAATAATTATAAGATTTAAAAAAAAAAAAAAAAAAAAAAAAAAAAAACTTTTTATATACCATGCTTTTAAATTTTAATATACTAATAATATACTAATTAAAAGGAAAATGATAAATATTCTATCATAGTTTGAAGTCAAATTTGTTTTCAAATGTCTAAATAAAATATCTGATGTAAGATACTAATATTTTGCAGCGGAATAGATTTCATTTCTGTCATCCTTGGCGAAAAAAAAAGAATATCGCCAAATTATCTGGCGAAAATATTTAATTCCTTTCAAAAATCATGGTTATTTTAACAACTTATATTAAAAGAGTAATGAATAATATGAAACAATATTTCGTACAATACATATTACATGTCATACATACGTACAATGAATAATACATATTACATTTCGTACAATGCATACATCTGGCATGTATATTTTCGTGTTACGCTTTTGATCGCCAAATAATAATAATAATAATAATAAAAGCCAAGGGCGACAGAGTTTTGAAATTTAAAATTAAAATTTTGTCAATTTGACAGCAAAATAATTCAATCTAACAACCGCGTTAACTAATACATATCTATACCCAAATATAAGGATTAAAATCGGGAAATAAATTTCCTCGATTTTTAATAATTTCTTACAAAAAATCCGGTGGACAATTAACATAGGAAATCTTTTTCTTGGCTGCACAGACGGTCAGTGAGTCACACTTCGCTTGCGTGTAGAACTCATAGATATAGTATAGCATATATAGAATAGAGTGATCATTGGGGAGAAAAAAGTTATTCCTTTTCATTTGGGAAAAGACGACGTTTTTACCAAAATATGGCCGTCTTTCCCCGAGTGAATACACACGAGAATACATACTAATATTTTAGCAAATAAAATTTATGAATAATTTATTTGTTAAAGGGGAATGGAAGACTCCAGATACAATTTCAAATTCATATTTCTTTCTTTCTTTTCTTTCTTTCTTTCTTTTTTTTTTTTTTTTTTTTTTCAATACCACTTAATGGCTGTTTCCAAAGCTTTTATTATTATTTTTTTTTTTTTCGGCATCAAAAATCTTTGTACGATAACATGGGGGTGAGAGATCTATATATATTACTATATCTATGATAGAACTACATTAGCACTTTATCAATGTGTATAAAATCTTTAAATTGATTATGACGTCAATTTTCGTGAGATGCATAATTTAAATTTGTAATTTTTTAACGTTCACGTTTGATTAAATGTATTTATTTTTATGTCGAAAGAAAATGAACTCGTATTTTTTTTTTTTTGGCAACAATTAAATTAATGGAACTCACAGATATTTTGGAGCAACTTTAATAAAGGTCTATAATTAACAAATAATTGCAATAAAACAATATTGTGACAATAAATTGAGATAAAAACTATCCTATCTCTCAAGTTGGACCAAATTGCACACAGTGTGCAAAATTTCATTAAAATCGGTTCCTTAGTTTAGGAGTTTACCCCGGACAAACATCGTGACACGTAATTTATATATATATATACAGATATGTATATATTCTTGAACATTAAAAGATGTTCGAAATCACTCTTGTAATATATTTTGGTAGTCTTTAACGAAATTAAATACAAAAGCATGAATTTCAACAATTAATATATACGTATGTGTGTGTAAAAATATTTTTAAAAAGATTGTCCCTTTAAAAAAAATGAAAAACATGGCGTACTTATTAGACACAAACAACTGTCTCTCTCTCTGATATAAATAAGCTCAGTATTTTACATGAGTTTTACTTTATTATGATGTTAGTATAGATGCGTCACAGTAATTATAAGACATTCTATCTGTAGAAAAAACAATAAAACAAATTTATAAATTAAGATGGCTGAATTAACTTTATCTATTTCTAAAATGATTGTCCTTAATATAGAACCATTATTGTGTAAAACATCTGTATCCGATATCATCCTTAAAGAGAAAATTTGTTTTGGATTAAGAATATTCTTTAGTTTCTAATTTAAAGCTTCAATTGAAAAAAAAAATAATAAAATAATATGGTTACTTCAAGATGACACAAATTTTAATTGTAAACACAAAAATATATCAGTACCCCGGAGGTAAAGGAAACCATGTCCGTTTTGTGAAAAGAATTAGCACCATGTCTTTTATGCGCATTTTTTTTTTTTTTTTTTTTTTTTTTTTTGATATATATAAAAAGAGTCATTAAACACTAATGTTCATTTACTAAAAAGGAGATAAGACAGTTGAAAAAACAACCATATTCATGACAAATTCTTTATCTATATTCATGACAAAATCTTTATTCATGACAAATGTATTTCATTGGCGCACATCAAAAACATGGTGGTAAGTCTTTTCATAATATGGACATAGTGTCCTTTACCTCTAGGGTATACAGATATGTGTTCTATACATATGCATTATATCTTATATGTCTTATACGTTATATATATGAACTGAAGATTTTATTTCCATTAATGATGCATCGAGTTTTTTAAATAAAGTTTATTTTTCATCGTAATTATGTGAAATTCAAATTATTAGGACTTTTGTTACATTCAAGCCTCATGGTTCAATTGTGCCTGCATTTTAAATTGTGTGAACACAATCACAAAATTTTCAATAAATTTAAATTTAAGAGAGTTATTCAAATTGCTATCACCAGGACTTATCACCTTCATAAAGATTTATTTTATATGGATTTAACATTTAAATGACTGTTATAATAATAATCTACAGAGATGCTCTTTTCAACGTGAAGCTATTAAAACACAAAAAGAAAAAAATTTGGAAGTTAAGAAACCAAATCAGTCTGAAAAATAGCATTTTATTTATACGAAAATTACTAAAATCATATATAACTAGTTTGAATTTGTCATCTTTATATAGGTCCAGCACCAAGCGTGATGGTATGGAGTGCTACTACGTAAACACTAACACTTCATATAATAATGCCTCCGAACGGAATTTTAACGTCACGAAAGATTGGCCGATTACATCTAATCAACACTTCCTATTCTTAGAATAATACTTCGGAACTGAGCTTTTACGACACTGACAACTGATCGATCACATCCAATCAACACTTCCTATAACATCTGTAGGAAGTGTTAATTGGGTGTAATCGGCCGATCTTCCGTGACATAAAAGCTCAGTTCCGAAGCATTATTATAGGAAGTGTTGACACAATACGATCACCATTTCTTCTCATAGCCAGTTAAAATATAGCCGTCAATACGTTTCTAACGTGTTAAGGTTGTTGGTGGATGTGACTATCTTTGAGACCTCTGTGGCATTATTATATTTTAACAAAATTACACAAATCCACATGTGCTGTCTTAACTTACTCACATACAAAAGCTATTTGACTGTTAACTTGGCCAGCGTGTTATTCATATCCTTCGCCTGCTGCAAACAATTGATTATGGGTTGTCGTAAGACTGCCATACTATCGTACTCCAACCTTATGATAAACTGCGCAAAAGAAATTAAATTTTGTTACAGTCGTCCCCACTTAAACGTGTAACGGATAATCGAATACCCCACTTAAAAGAATATAAAGTTATAGAACCAATTTTTTCCCCGTAGAAGTAATGTTAAATTTCCTCGTTTAAAGAAATATTTTTTACAACGCTACCCCGCTTAATCGCATAAACACTCAAAGTTCCTTAAATAAAATTCCTCTATTTCTGGGCAAATTTTTTCTCTCATTCTCAAAAAAAAAATTCCGTTCTTCTTTTAAAAACCTTGCATAACTAAGGCATGCTCTTTAAGCATGAGACGGTATTCGTGCCGAGGTGATAAAAATTGTTTTGCAAAAGCCAAATTTATAAAATCAGCAACTGATGAGAAAATTAGAAATCAAAATACAAATTATCTCCGGGAATTAGAAATAACAAATTTTGAAAGTTTTCAAAAGAACTTTATGAACTCATAGATGTGGATAAAGATGGAGAAACAGAAAGAGATGAAGAGTTTAATCTTCCAATAAAGCCTTTAAATGAAAGTGATAAAGAAGAGTAAGCGAACGGTAAATGAAGTTGCAAAATCCTTTAACATTATTCATCGTCATTTTGAGTCTCATAGAAGCGATTATAATCTATTTATGTGCTTTAGAAAAAGAAATCGAAAAATGTTTAGTTAAGTCTATGTTAAAAAAATCAATCATAACAGGTTTTTTTTTTTTTTTTTTTTGTTAAAAGTAAAATTGTAAGTACATTTTATTTTATATCTATTCCAGCATTAATTGCATTTATAAATTACTATAATATTTTAACTTAATAAAAGTTTTGTTAAATATTTAAGAAAGAGGTATCGATCATTTATCTTTTCATGTGGCCGACTGTATTTGCTTTTCTTCTTGTAAATTTTTGTGGCTTGCAATGAATATTAAGACATGCTTCTCTTATTCTTTCATAATATCGGAGAGAATTAGTTTGAGCCTGGATATCTTGAATTAAAAAAGAAATCATAAGATTAGTTGAAAACATTGAAGTTAATGAGAATTTACAATGCGATATTTTAATTTAAGGTTCTTCACTTCCTTTTACAAATTTCACGTCTCCGGTCATCAACTCGCATGTTACTCTATGGGATCTATGAGAAAATTATAGAACTACTCATTAACTAATTTATTTATTATTTATTTATTTATTTTAATTCCGTTTTTACATTCAGAAAATTTCCAATGTTTAAATTAGGGTTCGTTTTCCAAAATTTTATTTTATTTTATTTTTTTAATTATTTTAACAGCCAAAAAATGAGAAAAATGATTTAGTTGATTTTTTGCATTTTTAAACACAAAAATATAATATTAAATAAATAAATAAATAATAATAATAATAATAATAATAATAATAAATTTCTAGAAATCGAGTACTAATTAAACAGTTGTACATTTTTAGAATGTGAAAACAGAATGATGAAAAAAAAAAAAAATACACTAGGTAATGTCTAATTCTACAAATAAATTTCCCCACAGAAAAACACGGACATTAGCTTCCAGCGGTGATAAAAAAGGAATACCCTTATGTATTTTACCTTGTAGAAAAATATATGTTAAAATAAATTAATTTATTGAATTATTTTAATTTTACAAATTCATGTTCGTTGCAAACTTCATGACAGTGCGGTACTCACAAAAGTTAGAAACTGTAAAGGGCAGTGTTACGGATTCAGCTGATTAATTTGAGATCGTATAAAAATAATAATATCTTGCTAAATAAATTAGATAATCGAATGTGGTAATAATTTTAACAGACTTCCTTGCGTTGTAAATTTACCTTTCATACTTTAAGTATAGTTTGAAGAATATATTGGGTTGTTCGGAAAGTCATTTCGTTTTTCTCAGCAGAGGACTTAATTGTATTTTTTTCACACCTTCTTCACATTTAAGTTGCATTGCCATTACATATTGTGACAGCTGATATAGCAAGACTTGCTTGTGAAAAAGGTCGTTTTATTCTGCTCAATAGTTTTTGATTGGTGCCCTATCAAATAAAGAAAATCAGAAGCGACATTTTCGGCATATTTTGTTTTTGCTATCAAAAATGCGAAAATACTATTCAAACAACGAAAAAAAGTATACGATGTGTGCACAGAAAATTTATTTAAAGAACGCTATTGTCAAAACTGGTTTACCAAATTTTGTTCTGGCAATTTTGAGTTGAAGATGCATAACGTTCTAGAAAACCAGTTTGTGCTAATGAAGACAAAATAAAGTATTGATTTATGAAAAACTGCCAAATAACAACTCGTGAGATCGCTAAGAAACCGATCAAAGTGGAGAATATATAATTCATTAAAATATTTATACAATATAAGAAAATCGTCTTTCATTTTCGAAGGAGAAAACGAAATTACTTTCCGAACAACCCAATATTTAACATTTCCCATTCAAATTTAAAAACGTTTATAACTTCAATTCGTCTGTCTGTCTGAATTTTCATTTCAATAAATATGTTTAGAACTCCATAAAGTTGATACATGCCATTCATATTTTTACATTTACTGTAGAATGCTCCCTATTAAAAATATTACATGGATCAACACTGGTTTGTATGCAGTGACTCACAAAAATAATTCAGATACATTACGGTCTAAGAGACGTATTTCTTATAAGCACATTCAAACATCGTCCTATTGGGATAAACATACGAAACCAAAGTACATTTTTTCGATGCAAAAAAGGATGTTTCCTATAGAAAATGATGTGATAATAATTAAGGATTCATTTACAAGATCACAAAAGATTATTCGGATTCATTCCGGGAAATTGTTGGATGTGTATTTTCAGCTGTGTTGTGCGTTTTCTGCACTTTCCTTTGATGTTGAAAAATATTTCTGCTTAGTATCTATGATATGAAGGGTAAATAGAGTTTGAAAATTCTTACTTGGAATTCTGAAAACATTTATGAAAACGAAAAGGCGGACAAACAGACAGACGAACCGAAGCCATAAATACTTTTAAACTTTGGTGGAAACTGAAAAAAAAAAAAAAAAAAAAAAAAAAAAAGAAATTCTCTAGCTAATCTTAAAGAATGGGAGAGATAAATTATATCAACAAGTGAAATTATTTTTTTAAAAACTATTTGCATGCATTAAAGTAAAAATAAATAAATAAATAATTTAAAGTTCATAATTATCCTAAATAATTTTCACATGTCTCTAATTTTAAAAAGTTCATAGGATATACTAATTAACAAAAAGCTAAAATTCAGCTTAGCTCACTCAGGTAGGAAAGTTAAAGGAAATACAGAACAAATATTTTTTACACGTTTAAGGCATAGTTAAAAAAAAAAAAAAAAAAAAAAATTCTAAAGGGAAGTTCCAGAGTAAAGTAGCACTTTGAGGAAATGTATTAAATCATACTTTAAAGAAAATTCTCTCTGTCACCAGTTGCATACCACTTTCACACTCTTCATCAAGTTATTTTTGTCTCGGACTCCTTACCGTTAAGCTGTGCTATTTCTAAAATTAGAATGTTAGTCACCTGTCATATTTTATTTCCATTGAATATCTTTGTTGCAATCATAAGACATTTCATACTTATTTTTCTTTCAAAGTGACATCAGATTAATGCATGTTAAGAGATAGAAATCGTAAAAAATGAGCCTTTCCAAATGCAAGAACTTATAGTCTAAGTAATATAATTATGCTAAGCTGTTTAAATTCCAGTTGTTTTTTTTTTTTTTTTTTTTTCTGCTTTTAATGAATAGTTTTCACTAATAAATCAGAAAAGATAAATCTGAACATTAATGATAACATTACTTTTGAAAACTTTCAGAAAAGGCTTCTTTTTTTTTTTTTTTTTTGCTTTAGTACACCGATATGGTTTATTCATAGCTCATTTAAAAGCTGGTCTAATGAGCAAGTTATAGGTAAATTTGAAAATTTAGATAGATGGATGTTTGGTAAATTACCGCGAAATTTGACGACATTTTGATTCTGAATTTCGGCAATATTTCAGCACCCAGTAACTCACTCTTAATTTTAGATAACCTGATGTAAATAGTGACACCTTAAAGGATTGTTTTGCTCTTTTCAAATATTTGCGCTTACTTTAACGTAAACCTATAAGAAATTTACAAAATTTCGGTATCATGGAGGGGGAGCTTAAAAAAAGTCTCAAGTTCTGTCTCTTTCTCTTTCTTTTTCCCTGTCATAACTGGAACATACTATGTTACTATTGGTTTTATACTCCACATGGTCTTTTCTATCATCACCTTTCCTTTGGCAGAGTAGTAGTTCAGCCTGTATGTAAGCATAACTAGACATTGTACTAGACATGAATGTATATTTCAACTTAATTCTTAAATAACGCACGATAGTTAAATGAACATTAGTAATAATATTATCCAGATAAAATATGTTACATTGATACAAAATTGAAAACACCTACTTTAATGTCATTACTGGTAGTTTAATTCTTTTAAAATATTTCGATAATTTACCATGAAGCCTTGTAGTAGTACTTAAAATGCAAATACTGTATATACCTCTTTGAATATCCAATAAAGTAGGTACACTGATGGAAAAAAAAAATCCCAACACCAAGAAAAAATTATTGTACAGTAATGAAATTTCAGCAATACATTTGTCTAGGTAACATATTTAATTGATTAAAGTTTCAAGATCACAGGTAGAGCCATTGGCGAGAAGAGCCATTTCAAATGTGAAATGTTGGTACATTAGTAACCGGTGTAACCGCCAGAATTTTGAATGCAAGCATGCAAACGTGCATGCATTGTGTCGTACAGGTGTCGGATATCAGTTTGTGGGATGGAGTTCCATGCCTGTTGCACTTGGGCGGTCAATGAAGGGACGGTTAATGCTGGTTGTGGATGACGCTGGAGTTGTCGTCCAATGATGTCCCATACGTGCTCGATTGGAGAAAGATCTGGTGATCTAGCAGGCCAAGGCAACATGTCGACACTCTGTAGAGCATGTTGGGTTACAACAGCGGTATGAGGGCGAGCGTTATCCTGTTGGAAAACACCCCCTTGAATGCTGTTCATGAATGGCAGCACAACAGGTTGTATCACTAGACTGACGTACAAATTTGCAGTCAGGGTGCGTGGGATAACCACGAGAGTGCTCCTGCTGTCATACGAAATTGCTCCCCAAACCATAACTCCAGGAGTAGGCCCTGTGTGTCTAGGCCGCAAACAGGTCGCTAGCAGGCGTTCACCTGGCCTCCTTCTAACCAACACACGGCTATCACTGCGACCAAGGCAGAACCGGCTTTCATCAGAAAACACAACAGATCTCCACTCCGTCCTCCAATGAGCTCTAGCTTGACACCACTCACGTCGCAAACGTCAGTGGTTTGGAGTCAGTGGAATGCACGCTACAGGGCGTCTGGCTCGGAGCTGTCCTGGAAATAACCGATTTGTAACAGTTTGTTGTGTCACTGTGGTGCCAACTGCAGCTCGAATTTCAGCTGCAGACGCAGTACGATTAGCCACAGCCATACGCCGAACACGGCGGTCTTCCCTCTCAGTAGTGCCACGTGGCCGCCCGGAACCCGGTCTTCTTGAGGTAGTAATTTCCCTTGACCACTGCTGCCAACACTCATGCACAGTGGATACATTCCTGCCAAATCTTTCTGCAATATCGCGGAAAGAAAACCCACCTTCTCGTAGCCCTACTACACGGCCTCGTTCAAACTCAGTGAGCTGTTGATAATGGCTTCTTCGTCTTCTTAGAGGCATCCTTGACTAACATTAACCCACTACGTCAAATCTGAACTGTAAATAACGATCACGAACCTTACAGCGCTTATTTAAAGCAAACCTCATTTGCATGTTCATAGTGTCGCTACTAGCGCCACACTTATGCGCGTAGCTCGAAATTTGAATCGACGTTATCTTTCAGATGTATAAACACGCCTACCAAATTTCGTTTATCTAGCACAGCACCTCCCTGGTGTTGGGATTTTTTTTTCCATCAGTGTATATGGGAAATTTTAAAATATATGGCATGCATAATTAAAGATTATATGATATGGCATTAGACTCAGACTGCGTATCATGACTTACAGAATTAAGAAAAAAAAAGTTTAAGGCTACAAATGTATTTTGTCAGTTATCAAAATATGAAAATTTCCTTACACAGTTCCAAGAAGGGAAAAGGTTACTCAATGCATTAATTTTGCCGTAAATCATTAGAGAAGAACGTATGCTAATAACAATCTATATATATAAAAGAAGACTTCCTGAGTGAGGGGGTGATCTATCAACGCCCAGACCAAACCCCTGGACCTAGAAGCATGAAATTTTGTGACAATGTTCTTTCCATGACGTAGGCATCCACTAAGAAGCGATTTTACAAAATTCGCCCCCCAAGGGGGGGAGGGGGGGAAAAACGTGATTTCACAAAATCCTTCATATCTCAAACAAAAAAAAACAGATATCCGTAAAATTTTTGCTTTAAAATATAGCTAACACAAATGTCTAAAAACCAATTTCTGGAATTTTCAAAATTCGGTCCCCAAGGGGGGCGGGGGGGCAAAACGTGATTTCACATGCGTAAAAACGTGATTTCGCATAATCCTATATATCTCAAACAAAAAAATAGATATGCGTGAAATTTTTGCTCTAAAATATAGCTAACACAAATGTCTAAAAACCAATTTCTGGAATTTTCAAAATTCGGTCCCCAAGGGGGACAGGGGGGCAAAACGTGATTTCACATGCGTAAAACGTGATTTTGCATAATCCTACATAATCTCAAGCAAAAAAACAGATACGCGTAAAATTTTTGCTTTAAAATATAGCTAACACAAATGTCTAAAAACCAATTTCTGGAATTTTCAAAATTCGGTCCCCAAGGGGGCGGGGGGGCAAAACGTGATTTCACATGCGTAAGACGTGATTTTGCATAATCCTACATAATCTCAAGCAAAAAAACAGATATCCGTAAAATTTTTGCTTTAAAATATAGCTAACACAAATGTCTAAAAATCAATTTCTGGAATTTTCAAAATTCGGTCCCCAAGGGGGACGGAGGGGGGGGGGCAAAACGTGATTTCACATGCGTAAAACGTGATTTTGCATAATCCTATATATCTCAAACAAAAAAATAGATACACGTGAAATTTTTGCTCGAAAATATAGCTAATAAAAATATCTAAAAACCAATTTCTGGAATTTTAGAAATTCAGCCCCCAGGTGGGGCAACAAGGGGGGGGGGGGCTATGGGGCAAAAACAAATGGAAATACAGTTAGGCCGTTCAAAATTGGTACAGACAGGTTTTAAAGGCCTGCAAGTCGAATGGGGATATTTTAAAAAGTGTTAAGTTATTAGGAGGGGCGTGAAGGGGGGAGGGGAGAGGGGGGGCAAAAAAATAAAAATAGTGTTATCGTTCAAAATTGGTATATAGAGGTTATCGATACTTACAAATCGATTGCGGATATTTTCGAATTTTTAAAATTATTAGGAGGGGCGGGAAGGATGGTGGGGCGGTAAGGGGGGGGGCTATGGGCAAAAACAAATAGAAATACAGTTAGGCCGTTCAAAATTGGTACAGATAGGTTTTAAAGGCCTGCAAGTCGAATGGGGATATTTTCGAAAGTGTTAAGTTATTAGGAGGGGCGTGAAGGGGGGAGGGAGAGGGGGGGGGCAAAAAAACAAAAATAGAGTTAGGTCGTTCAAAATTGGTATATAGAGGTTTTCGATACTTACAAATCGATTGCGGATATTTTTGAATATGTAAAATTATTAGGAGGGGCGGGAAGGTGGGGAGGGGCTACGGGGCAAAAACTAATATAAATACAATTAGGCCGTTCAAAATTGGTACAGATAGGTTTTAGAGGCCTGCAAGTCGAATGGGGATATTTTCGAAAGTGTAAAGTTTTTAGGAGGGCCGGGAAGGGAGGG
Organism: Salticus scenicus; assembly: GCA_963930645.1. Taxonomy (NCBI): domain Eukaryota; kingdom Metazoa; phylum Arthropoda; class Arachnida; order Araneae; family Salticidae; genus Salticus; species Salticus scenicus. The sequence continues at coordinate 336,723,567 of OZ005652.1, read as the reverse complement.
GGCGGAGGGGCAAAAAAAATAAAATAGAGTTAGATCATTCAAAATCAGTACATAGAGGTTTTCGATACCTACAAATCGATTGCGGATATTTTCGGAATTTTAAAATTATTGGGAGGGGCGGGAAGGGGGGGAGCGGTGGGGCAAAAAAATAAAAATAGAGATAGATCGTTCAAAACTGGTTCTTAGAGGTTTTTGATACTTACAAATCGATTGCGGATATTTTCGAATTTTTAAAATTATTGGGATAGACGGGAGGGGGGGGGGCGAAGGGTAAAAATAATAGAAATAAGAGTTAGAGCATTTTGGGAATTTTTTCCGAAGGCAGTGAGAACCCGGTGCGACATTTTTCCTAATCAGATTTTGTTTCTCTTTTTTTTCACGTGAGAAAAATTAATGCAATTTTGAGAATTCATTGTAGTGATTCATTTAAAAATAGGGACCAGCGAAGCGGGCGTTGCCTGCTAGTCATTTATAAATTATGGATAGTTTTCGGTTAATAATTTTTTCTTTGATATTTTCTGACTGTTTTACTTTTAAATTTTTAATAACGCAATTGAAGTTTTAATAATTTTCAACAATTAAAACTATTTTTATCCAAATTACAATGGAAGAAAGGTTTTGAAATGAAAAACTTTGAAACTTTTATTTATCTCAAATTCCAGTTATTACATTATTTCCCCCAAATTCTTATGTACTTGCTCTCATCTGGAGCGGTAAGCTTGTGAATTTCATCGTTTGAAATTTCGTTTAAAAGCGATAGCAGCCGCAAGACCGTTAAAAGGGCCAGATAAAGAAGTAACAGTCTGATTTTTTTTTTTTTTTTTTTTTTTTTTCAGAATCAGTACCATTAAATAGGAGCATTTTTTCTGAATCCAGGAATACAATTTACTAATCAATGTGATAATTAGAATTTTTTTAACTAACTAATATTTCTAATGGCAACAATTTATTTCTCAATGTATCATCACGGACAAACGTCTAGGAAAATAAATTATATAAAATCATTTGGTGTTAAAATTTTCACGTGACGTAAATAAATAAATCTAAGTTACAAATTAACTTTTAATCCATTAATATATTATTGTCACCAACAAAGTTTGCTGGGCGAGATTTTGTAATGTTAAAAAACTATTGATGCGAAATTAGAAGATGAGTTTATATACGAGTTATAATGAGTTATACGAGTCATTTATAAATAAGTTTGAATTTGACTCTTTTTTTTTTTTTTTTTTTTTTTTTATGCCAAAATATATTTAAAGTATTTTAAAATATTTTTTTTCAATTAAAAAAATATATATATATGCAATTTACCTTAATACCTTAATACATTAATACCTTCACCTTAATGTAATAAAATTTGCAAAATCATAACTTCTTTATGTGAAACGATACATTAAGAATTTGAGTTTTAAAAGTTTTTTTAAATAGCTTATTTCTTTCATGAACAGAGCTGAAAACAGCCTTCTCTATGCTTGACAAAAACAAAGATGGCCGAGTGAACATGAGCGAAATGAAAACAATGCTCTCCAATCTTGGAATCTGTATTGAAGATTGTGTTGTGGAAGCTCTCATCAAACAAGCAAGTGAAAGAGGTATACATATATTATAAAATAATTTGTTCATAATATTTTTCTTTTAAAAAATATTCCTATATATACATATACATATACAGTGCCGGCAAAAAAAAAAAAAAAAAAAATCTTTACACTTGAACGAAAAAAAAAAAAAAAATACATGTCAATTGCCGTTCCCGTCATAAAAATGTGTCGAACCCCAGTGATGACACGTGGTGTTAGTCGATCAAAGACGACCTTTCCCTATCCTATCAACACTCCGTGGACTCGCCTTGTTGACTTTTAGAGTAGGCTGTATGCTCTTTGCTCCCACCAGCCAGTATTTCGTTCATTTGTTAAAAGTTTGCGAACCTACATCGGTATTCCCACTCCACACAATGGGTCGGATTAAGCTTAAAATGGAAGATAAATCTCATGCCTTGGCTCTGTTAGAGAAGGAAGTCTCTATGATTAGTGATTGATGTATCCAGAGATCTGGCAGACCATTCTAGATGTAACCAGTTGTAGCCATCTGGCAAATGTAGCCAGAGAATCGTGCCTAAACAGCTGCAGTTGGTAATAAAATGTAAAGATGAGATGACAAAATACTGACTGCAATGTGATATTTACAATAAACGACTAGAATGTTAAGATTTTGCCTTAAATGTTTACATTTTAATGACCTTGTAAAGATTTTCTACATCTGGCTACATCTAGAATGGTCTACCAGATCTCTAACTACATCAATCACAGAGATTCCTTTCTTTAGCAGAGTCAAGGTATGAGATTTCTCTTCCATTTTAAGCTTTCTTTGACCCATTGTGTGAAGTGGGAATACCGATGTAGGTTCTCAAACTTTTGACAAATTAATGAAATAGTGGCCGGCAGAAGCACAGAGCATATAACCTTACTCTAAAAGTCCACGAGGCGAACTGAGTGCTCATTGGATAGGGAAAGATCGTCTGTGACTGACTAACACTATGTGTCATCACTGGGGTTCGACACATTTTTATGGCGGAAACGGCAATTGACAATTAAAGTTTTTTTTTTTTTTTTTTTTTTTTTTTTTTTTTTGCCGGCACTGTATATCAAGAAACAACGAATGTATGACATTTCAACAATCAGTCAGATGAATGAGCTTTCCTTTTCATAACGGATTGTTTCCAGCGACACGTATAGGGATAGCCTAAAACATCATTCAAAAGACGCCACTGATATGTGTACAGAATGCTATGCAAAATGTTTAGGAGGCTTTTATCTTTGCAACCATTTGTCACTAACATATACTTTTAATTACAAAAATATTTACTTTTCTCCGAAACTCGCGTAAATACACGCTAGGACTGCTTAAACGGACCCTCATGGAGGGCATCCTTCCTTAACCTCAGGTGCCCAATATAAAAAAAAAAATGGCCTTAACCTGAACATCAAACCAACTTCAAAAAATGTTTAAAAATATTGTATATTTATGTTATGGCATTTTTTGATTAAAAAAAAAAAAAAAAAAAAAATGTTATCCTCTAGGTCCCTATAGTAATATTTAGTAAAAGTTGACGTTTATCCTAACAAAAATAGCACAAAAAGTTTCGTTTCTGTACGACAAAAATTTACTAAAATATTTAGTTTCGAAGTTTGGGATTTTTTCGCATTTTTCTCGGGCTTAATTAAAGGTTTTTTAACAAACCCCTTAAACTTAGTCCTCCTTTTATGCACCTGGTGGACTTTATTCTAACTAAAAGATTTTTTATTCCTTGAAAGCATCTCGTGAATCCCCCACGCATAAAATTTCGTGGCAATCTACCCGTTTTAGCTACAGGATGCTGTTAATTGGCGAGTTTAATAATAACCATCTTGTATATTTGTGATCACCAAAGTCTATTAAACTTATTGCAATGGATTTCTGGTTGTAAGAATGGCTGAAATCCAAAGTGTATGCATTTAATCTTCAAATTGTATTTCATTGAAAAAGGCCATGCACTTTGAGACTCAATAGATTCCATAGATTCTTCTTGCCATGTCACGTTCTTCATTGTTTATCCATTATCTGCCTTATATAATGTCATCGTACGTGAAGGCATGCGCGTGAAAAAGTAGTAAATCACAATAAACGTTTTCATTTTTTTCTCTTATTTTTCTCTTACTGCCTATGCTCCTCGTTTTATTATATTGTAAAAACTCAAAGGCTTGTTTTTAGAAATTCAGTTCCCGAAGAATAACTTTTTCTTGGCCTTTTGCCTGGTTTTTAACTTATTTCATTGTTTCTGTATTCTTCTTACTTCCTGAAAATAAGGTGGTGACAGATAAGGGCAATGGCATTAAGATTCTCCAATGACTAAACACTGTCAAAAATTTAGATGCTATGTTGAACCAAAATTTGGCACTACAGTAGTTCAATATGCTAGGTTGAATCAAAACTGGGTAGCTGTAACTACGAACTGTTGCTTTTTTGTTGAAGTAAAAACGCCAAACTATGGTAAAGGATCTTATTGTTACAGGCACTGCAGTAAGCAGTTTTGGTTCAGCCAAGAACCAAATCGCGGTAAAAGATTTCTCCGTATTATGGTTGCAACTACTGTAAAGTAGTACCATAATGAAAATGGACGCCGAAAGACTGACGGTGAAGTATAATAAGTCTGATTTTCTGTGATGTTTAACTAAAACTTAGTACTAGAGTAATAAGTTTGAAAAGCACCATAAAATGTAAAAAAAACTCACTATTTTCACTCGAAACAGTTGTTTCGAGTTTTTTGCATGTTATGTTGTTTTTCAAAGTTTTCAACTTATTACTGTAGTACTATGTTTCAGTTCAACATCACAGGAAATTTTTAACAGGTTTCCCATGATTCACTTTTTATTTTTTGTTTATTTTGTTTTTATTTATCTATTTATTTTTAAGTTTTTAGATAAATTAAGAAATAGTTTGGAGCACTGAAATAAAATGAGAAATGATATGAAATATTAGAAGGAGTAATTACTCGTCTATTACAGTTTCATAAAGATGCCTTTGTCATAACTTGATATAATACAGACAGGGTCAACGCTACGCTCACAGATTAATTTCTACCGACACCTATTCTTAAGCCCATGAAATCATTCGAAGTTTATGTTATAAGTATACCTCTTACAGCTGTTGAATAGCAATTTAATAATTTTAATATAATCGTAAAATATATATTAAGCAGGAAGCATGAAATATCGATTTTTATTTGTTTTCGAGGATTTTGGTACAAATTTCTATTCTGAAAAATTAAAAATAAAATAAAATTTTATTTCTTTGTTTAGTATCTAATATAATACTACATCAACTTTTTCCCTATTACACGTTTCTGAAAAAAAATACAAATTTCGACAAGCTGATTAAATATTACGCTGTGATTCTAATTTTTAACACTTCAAATAGAAGTGTCTTAAATTCAGACAGAAATGTGTCTGAAATGCCAATTTAGACACATAAATGGCTGAAACACGTAAAGAAACAAATTTTCAGACACCACACACGTCTGAATTTAAAACACATAAATGTCTTTACAGACTAAGTTAAGTGTCAAGTAAAGTTAAAAACAGACTAAGTTAAGTGTCTGAATAATATTAATATGTCTGAAATTAAGACACATTACAGTTTTGACACTTGGAAATTAAGACATTTTACTATTCAAACACCTAGAAATTCAGACATTTAACAGTTCAGACACTTGTATTAACTTAGCAAATTTCTCACTGAGTATATTTTAAGTAATATACATACGGGGTTTAAGTTTCTTTTCACATCTGCTTCCTTTAATAATATTTTATATAATAAGTGTTTTAAGCTGTTTAGACCATTTAGCTTTGTGAAATTGAATTTTCAAAGAAAAAGAAATTGACTGCGTGAACGAGCAATCTTGAACAATTTGTGCACGCCTGCTACTTAATTTTTTAATTTAATTAAAAACAAACTACGCATGAGTTCCTTCAGTATAAAACAACCAATTTTCTGGTCTTTACGTAAATTATTTGTTTTCTGTTAAATATAAGTTTTAAAAAAGAGAGGGGGGGGGGGACTGTTTTCGAAACATCATAGGCTGCACTTTTTGCACATTTATCACTCTTATTTCAAAAAGAAAAAGCACTTAAAATATACACATAAAATTTAAAACGTAAATGTATATTAAACTTTAGGTGTTTTGTCGAAGCCCAGTCGGTTGGTCGCTGGCTTGTGAGTCCATATGTTCTCAGTTCGAATGCAACCGGTCGGAGAGTTTCGCTATGAGTATAAATTTTCGCATAAATAATTTCTGCATGCTTTAAGAAATTCTATATCCAGTTTTTAACCGGTAACTAAACCACATGCAATCTTATTTATTTATTTATTTATTTTTTATTTATGAAAAATGAGGTTAAAAATGGCTGCTTTAATTCACTTCAAGTGTGTTGAATCCCATCACATTCATGTCTTAACTGAAGACATCTTACGTATCTTAAAATTTAAGACATGATTTCGTGTCTGAAAATAAGAACACCCATTTAAGACACTTATGTGTCTGAATTTAAGACACCTGAATTTGCCGTGAAAAATGCGTTTCTGAAACGCTTATGTTCTATACATTTCATTTATTTATTTAAAAAATATTTTAATTATTCTTTTAGTTTCTTGTAAATTATAGCATATTTACTTTTTTCTTCATTTAATATACAGGGTAGGCCAAAAATCTCTGACACAATTTGAACTTTAATATGAAATCAAATAAGCAGCGTACGAGAGCGCGGTTTGTACAGTACAATGTTTCTTGTGGTGAAAAGTTTGATTTAAGCAAATAAACTACCCTAACAACACACTTATAACCAGTACATCCTATGGATGTCCCTCAAATGCTCTGATATCCTGAAGATGTCTTAGGTAGAAGATGTGCTGCTAGGGTAGTGGCTAACATTAAAGAATAGAAGACACAAATGACGCATGTAATCCAGTCTCTTCCATAGTCAATGCGTAGATTGAATTGTGGATTATTGTTTGAGTGGGGTTAGATCTGTAAAGGGCGTATATATTTTTAATAATAAGCCCAATTTTCTCAGAACTAACCCTCTAAGCTAACGTCATTTCTACAAAAATGTATTGAAATAAAAAAAAATAATAATAAAATTTTATCCTTGGTCTGGAGGAATAAATAAAACAAGGAAAGGAGAATGATTTAGCAGAAAAATATGACGTCATAATTGCAACAATGTATTGAGAAAAAATAAATCTTATCCGTGATTTTAAATAAATAAAATAAGTCTAAGAGATATTTTAAAACAATAAATATAGTGCTATGTAAGAACTACCACATGACGATTTCAAGATGTTCTTTCTCGACCCTCCACAAGAAACCTCCAGTTTACTGCCGTTCATTACTCGAATTCTATTACACTGAGAAAAAAAAAATTATACCGCCTTTATCTAGAACGAATAAGTAGTCATTTTCTGTATCCCTAAACTAGAAAAATCGATTTCCGAGTTAAGGTAAACAAATAACCTGGATAGACGAAGTGATCGAAAATTTCTAGTCTACACTTTAATAGATGGTGAAACAATATTATTAATATTATTAATATTATGAATATTATGAATCCTTTGTACTGCAAAATATTCTCGTTTAATTTCCTAGAACTGGACCATAAACCAAAATTATAGTTACTACTATGCAACTCGCGTCTTGTGTTCAAATTTATTTCCAGATATTTTAAAATAAGTTTTACTATAGGATAGTATAGGAAAACGTATTAGAATTCTAATAGAGGTTTTTTAGAACTCAAGAGCAATGGGAACTAGAATGTATAAGGATGTTAAGAAACTATTTTTACTATAGACACAATTTGGTTTCTAGATATCACTTACAGAAATTTTTTCAGTGTATTTTGATAAAAAACACAGTTAAATTTTAAATAATCGTTTATCATTATAATTAATATCATTATTATTATTATTACTGGATATTTATGACGACATCTGAACACTGTTTTTGAACTGGCGAATATGGCTTTCCGGAATAATATGTAAGCACCGAATTTATCGAATTCAAATATTGGTTCATTTGGAAATATCGACCTCTACCTGAAGATAAGGACTACTAGTAATGAAAAATTATAGAGAATTTCACAAAATAAATGTTTTTTATTTGCTTGCTTTGCGTTTTTGATGACTTTTTTTTTTTTTTTTTTTTTTTTTTTTAAATAAACATACAGCGCCATCCATGAAGAACATTTGGAGGTAATTTTTTACTTTCTCTGACCCATAAGGTAGAGAAAGTATTGTTTTAGGGTCAAATTTTCGAACGTGAATTTTTGTTATATTTACACGTTTTGAGGTTCCCTGAATACGAACATCATGTTTTTAGCGAATGGTCTGTGTGTCTATCTGTCTGTCTGTGTGTGTGCTATCAGCATGTGTCAAGAACAAATAGTAACAGAAAGTCCAAACTTGGTATTCTAAATGTGTATGATATAAGAATACTACACTAAGCTTTTCGTTGAGATGAAGGAAATGGTTCGTGTACAGGGACGCCCAAGAGAATTCAATTACATTACGTCTATGGGGGAAAGTGCTGATAAGTAGAGTTTAACATCTATACACTGCACTAAACCAAATGAAACGAATATATATGTTTTATATGCGTAAAAACATGTCTCATGTAGAATATGGTAAGGAAATCATTCACTGTTCGTTTACAGAGCTACACAAAAGAACTAGATAAAAGTGCGACAATAGTTGCAAATTGACGGAAGTGTATTTCAGGCTGGGCCATGTATTATTACTATAGGATTATATTTAGGTGCACAATGTGGTCTGTATATAGTCTTCGAAAGATATACAGGGCTGCAAATATTTAAGCGATAACATTCTTTTTTGTTGTTAGTGGATGTGCTTTACTAATAATATTTTACCATTTCCAGGAAAGATGTTTGTAATTGAAATGAATTCCTCATAGAGATATGGTAAATAATGTATGTTTTTTAACTAAATATTCATTACTTGTTTTTTGTATATTTACACATTTTGAGGCTTCCTGACTACCGTAGTCAAATTTTTTAACGTTTGATCTTTGTCTGTGTCTCTTAGAGTGACTTAAAAACGAATAATTTTAGGAGATCCCAATGTTCTATTTTGAAGTTTGTTGCTCTAAAAGTTTGATCAGGATTGATAAGTTTCAAGGAATGTTGCGTGTGAAAGTTGTCTGAATAATTTTAAGTGAACTATTCTATATAAATATAGGTGCAGTAATGAAACAGGTGGTTGAGGGGGGCGGTAGCCCTCCCTCACATACCATATAAGATTACCATATAAGACCATAGTAGTAAGACCATAGTATATAAGTCTTATAAGATCATTACCATATAAGACTCTTCCGAAGCCTAATTTGAATAGTTTTAATATAGGTTTACATAACAGTACACGTTATGTTACCTCTTAATCCCCAACATGTATTTATAGTATTAATATTTCAGGGTAAGAGAAAAACGCGTGAGTGACACACCAGATTATTTATTTTATGAAACAAAACTTTTCATCGTAAGAAGCATTGTAGAATTAAAAGCATTCTCGCACGTCAATAAATTGGTTTTTATATTAAAGTTTAAAATGTATTAGGGATATTTGACTCATCTTGTATTTTTTTTATGTACGGTATGATTATTTCTTTTTTGATATGTTGATTTTGTCCAGAGAAAAAAAAAAAACATTGTTTTTCTGTTTATTTTATAACATTTATAACATGTTGTGTATTTTTCGTAAATATATTTACATGCTAACCATATAATGTATTTGTTAATACACATATGTACAACATTAACATATGAATATGCAAACTTGAAATGGGTATCCCAAAAATCTAATAAAAATAAATGTGTCCATAACAGAGAAAATACTGTTTGTTTCTGGCATATGGTTTTCTTTCGGCTATTTTATGTCTACGAGTTTTATTTAGTCTATTGTTGATAATCCAAATTGAAAAGATATACCTTTTTTTTTATTCTTATTCTTATTATTCAAATATAATTTATTGATAGGATTTATTTTGTAGCTTCACATTTCACATCCTTGCTACGCTTTTGATAAACTTCTGTTACAGAAATAATATTTTTCATAATATTGGGTTTATTTAGCTTTATGGCATTAAATTAGGTTTCATTTTTATTCAGGTCATTTTAAACTTATCAAATAAGATATCACAAAATTTTTAAATTAAAATTTCTCATAAAAAAAAAGATGTTATCGTACTATAATTTCTAACACTACATTTAATGCATTTAAAACTACTAATAAGCATTCGGAGAGTTTCGAAATGGAATTTTTATTCGATACTTAAAGAATTACTTGATGGATTCTTTTCAAACTTCGGGAATTTAAAGAACATGTTATGCCGCATATATTCCAGCGCAGCATATGATTATAACACTTCTTTTAATTAAGTATGCTCATCCGTGTCAGATGGACACATGTATCCATGAAAATATAAGGTTTTTTTTTTTTACAAAATCGAAAATTTTTCGTCCATTTTTTGTTTATAACATGCAGGGTTTTCAAAACCGATGAAATCTCACTTTTTGAAAACTTGACATACTACTATAGAAACAACATACTGCAATCAGAATATGAAAATTTTAAATATTTGTGGAAATAACGTGTAACTGCACCTGTGTAAACGTTTACAAAATTTCTCTTATATAATTTATTAGCCAAATGTATAGGATTGCTATTTGAAAAAAAATATATATATCAGGAAATTCAGAGAGATATCATTGATAGAATATGTTGAATTTCATGTAATCTCAAAAAGAAGCAAAAATCGATAAAGTGCTTTATCCAAATTTTATTTTGAATCAGCTTATTATGAATTTATTAAAAATAAAAATTTGGATAAAAATCCCTTATTGCTTTACTTCGTTCTGAAAGTAACTGAAATTCAACTGATTATATCGGTGATCATTTTTTGAATTTTCACGTATTTATTTTAGGTTTTTAAAACAGTAATTCCTATACATTTGACTTAAAAATTATGCAAAGAAATTTTATTAACGATTACAAGTGCACAATTAAAATTGTTTAGTGAAAATGCTCATGTTTCTTCCTCTATTTAGTACTTTTATACTATGACTGCAGCATGTTCTGTCTAATGTAATGTGCCAAGCTTTCTAAAAATGTCATTGCGTTTGTTTGAAACCCCAGCCCGTTATAATCAAAGAAAACGTATAAAATATCTTCAATATTGTTAAGGAAACCTTTATATCGCTATAAGTGTACCTGTTATTATCAGCATCAAACTCATATGTTTCAACATATGAATATGATGCTGAGAATAACATGTACACTTATAGCGATATTAAGGTTTCTGTTGCTAAAATTCTTAACGACTTTATAAAATTCATCATTCAAGCACATGTCGCTACCTTGGCGACTCATTTCATATATATCCTTTCATATATAATTATTAATAAACATTTCAGAATATTATATTTAAATAAGGTAAATATCTTACCTTATCGGTCCAGATTCGTGGGGACTGCCGGCCTCTGTAGGTTCCTGTCTATTCATTGGAGTCGAATACAAGACATAAATCCAAAAAAATAGGAGAGCAAATTACGGCTACACACATTTATTACATACAACATAAACGAACACGAAGAACACACACTGAAGAGAAAAGAAGAAACAGAACATTAATATCGGCGCGCAGCGCCATCTACAGGTTTAGATTAGACCAATAAACTACACATTGGCCCCCGGATGAACATTAACTTTATGTTCATTTTCCCATTGTAATTATATCTGACATTTCTATATCTAATATAGTTCAAATTGTAAGTCCACACAAATGTCATAGTTTATAAGAAAAAGTTGTTTAAGTTTATTTAGTCCCTTTCAAAAATTTCAACTGGATAAATCAACTGGAAAGGACGTCTCATTGTACCTGTTGAAGTTTTTAACTCACAAGAACGAACCTTTCCATCTCTACCGGGAAACACTTGTGTAATTACTCCCAATTTCCACAAGTGCCGTGGCAATTTGGAATCGTGGATTAACACAACATCATTAGGAGTATATTCACGAATACTGGAGTGTCGACTTGTCATGGCGTTTTTGAGCTGTAGAAGGTATTCCTTCTTCCATCTTGACCAGAACTGGTCCAATATTCTTTCCTTTTGATTAAAACGTTTGATATATGTTGCCGAAGTTCCAGGAAGCTCATGTGGTTTCATATGCACGATAGGTAAGGTAGTAAGTCGCTGACCTACCAAGAAGTGTGCTGGCGTAATTGGGGAAGGTTCTCCTGAGTCTGCATATGTATATGTAATGGGTCGGGAATTAATTGACCCTTCAATTTCACATATAACTGTATGTAGTTGTGTGTGTGTTAAAGTGGTTTTGCCAACCACCTTTCTTAAGGCAGTTTTTACAGATCGCACAAGTCGTTCATAGAAGCCTCCCCACCATGGGGACATTTCCATGATAAACTTCCATTTTATTTTATTACTACTATAGTAATCTTTAACGTCGGGATGGGTGATTATTTTCCAGATGTGCCTTAACTCAATATCAGCTCGATGAAAGGTTCGTGCGTTGTCGGAGTAAACCGTATGGCAAAGACCCCGCCTTGCTACTATTCTTCTGAAGGCCAATAAAAATGTTTCTGTAGAAAGGTTCTCTACCAATTCTAGGTGCACTGCTCTTGTGATAGCGCATGTGCACAACAAAATATATATTTTGCTATCCGTATTTCGGATGTATAAAGGGCCTGCAAAATCAAGGCCTATCACTGCAAATGGCTTTTGTTCATTGATACGATCTGCAGGTAACGGAGCTGATATCTGGGCTCCAGCTCTAGAATTAAATTTTATGCAAATTCTGCATCTTCTTAATACGCTTTTTACTGCCTGTCTGCCCTTGATTACCCAAAATTCCTCCCGTAATTGTACTAATGTATCATTAATGCCAAAATGGAAAACTTTTTCATGCGCATTTTTTATTAACAAATCAATTAATTTACCCTTTGAAGGCAACAGGATCGGGTGTTTTTCGTTAAAGGAATAATTTGATTTCTGAAGCCTTCCTCCGATGCGCATTATTCCTACGGAATCCAAAAATGGTGAGAACTCAATTAAATTTGAATTTTTAGAAATAGGTTCCCCATTTACCAAACAGTTTAATTCATTCGGAAAACTAATTTTCTGTGTATATTTAACCCATATTGTCTGCGCATTACCAATTTCTTCTGCCGATAATGGACCGCTAACTTTCTCGTTTTTAGGATTCGCGTTGTTAAGAAATCTCTTTATCCATGCCGTAATTCTGAGGACTCTTAAAATGTTACTATATTTTTCTAGATCCAATATTGGTTCAACTGTTTCTATACAGATTTTAAACTGAATTATTTTTTCAGGTGTTTTCCTTTTTTCTTCGGTAATATATTGCGTGTTTACCTTTTCCCCAATATCATTACCTTTACCATTTATCTCAGATAACCATTTTGGACCTTTAAACCAAAAATCATTATTAACTAACGCATTTGCGCTAATACCACGAGTAACTAAATCTGCGGGATTATCCTTTGTATTACAATATGACCAATTTTCGGGTACTGACAATTCCTGAATTTCAACTACTCTATTTTTAACAAAGGGTTTCCATTGTTTCGCCGATCCCTTCACCCAGTGTAAAACAATAGTAGAATCGGTCCAATAAAATTTCTCGATGTTAATTTCCTTAAATATATCACAAATATATTTCGCTACTCTAGCTGCTATCACCGCTCCCATTAACTCCAATCTTGGTAACGTTAGTTTCTTTAGCGGCGCAACTCTAGCCTTTGACATAATCATACTTACATAACATTTTTTATCATTACTGATACCCCTAAAATATGCAACACAACCATATGCAAGTGGTGAAGCATCTGAAAAAATGTGTAATTCTACACGCGAATTTTTCAAATCAACATACGTGAAATAGCATCTATCTATTCGAATTTCTAATAAATCCTTAATTTCGTTACACCACTTTATCCAAATTCCCTTAAGATCATCCGGCAATTCGTGATCCCAATCCATACCTCTTTCCCACATTCTTTGAAGAAAACACTTTATCCTAATTAAAAAGGGAGATATAATCCCAATAGGATCAAAAAATTTTGCAGCTGTATGTAATACATATCTTTTCGTACATACCGATATATCCAAATTTTCAACTATAGATTTCAAAGCTAATCCTAATTTATCACTATCTTTATCCCACACCAATCCAAGAATATTTATTACACTATCATTATTTACCTCCGAAAAAGAATCATTTTTATCCCACATGTTCTTTAATTTCTGTGAATTCGTACTAAACTTTCTTAATTTCATTCCAGCCTTTGCTAAAATATTTACCGCAGTAGAAGTTAATTCATAGGCACCGTTTACGGTGTCTGAACCATAAAGCAAATCGTCCACAAACAAAGCTGAATTTAACATTTCATAACTATCCGGATAAATTTCCTCATATTCCTTAATGTGTTTCTTAATTGTTGCCGTTAAAAAGAAAGGAGAAGTTGTACAACCAAATGTAGCTCTGGTCATTCGCATTATTTTATAATTCTCGGTATCCTCGTCAAACCATAAAAACTTTAGAAAATTTCTATCGGGTTCTGCGATTTCTATCATTAAAAACGCCTTTTCAATATCTGCGCAAAACGCAATCTTAAACATTCGAAATCTATTAATTACATCCAAAATTGGAGGTGTAAGACATGGCCCTTTTACGAGACAATCATTTAGAGATTTACACCCCGATACTCTACTGGAACAATTAAAAACAATTCGTACCTTTGATGTTTGTTTTTCCCGTCTTACAATTTCTCTATGTGGAGCGAAATACTCCTTTTTTGTGCGACCACAGTCTTCAACGATACCCAATTGTTTTTGTTCTGTGATTATCTGCCTATATTGCTCGAAAATCCATTTATCCGCTTTTAATCTTTTTCTCAAATAATTGAATTGGCGTTTAGCGTTTTCAAAATTATTCTCAAATTTGTCAATACTATGATCATTCCATAATAAATGAGTAACATAATGACCCTGTTTATATTCTAACTGTTTATCAAATTTATTTATTATTTCCTGATCGGAAGCAGAAATCAATTTATCATCATTTATTCACAAAAGATCTAACGACCACAAGTTTTGCAAATCATTACCCGTACATTCCGATGACTCATTTATTTTCATGCTTGGATGGTTTTCATGTAAACAAAAAGAGTTACCACATTCAATCTTTAACACGCTGGCGCCAGTAATTAAGTTGTCTGAATCGTTTCCTGAATTATTGTTCCCTGAGAGTGTCCATCCGAATAATGTATTTACAGCAAACAACGAACGATTAATTTTATTTTTATTTTTTTGCAGTTTCCAAAATAACCCGCCGCCAATTAGAATGTCTGGAGCCTTCGAATGCAATTGCGGAATTTTATTTCTTTCCCCCTCTCTCGAAACCCAAAGTTTTCGAAATGATGCGTCATCCAGAATCTGTAACTTCGTAAAAGAGATTTGATTTACGACCAATGCCTCTACATAACATTTCTGTTTGTGGTTTTTTAAATGAGACAATTCGAAATTTACGACTGAATATTCATTTGATTGAGGATGATCACATGAAAACGGATATATTATTAAAGTTTCTTTTCTAATCACCGGCAATTTTAATTCACGGGCGATTGATATGTTTATGAAATTTCTTTGGGATGCATTATCGAATAATACGGCACACTTTAGAGAGTTTAAATTAGAACTATTTGTTATTCTTGCGAAGCAAGTTTGTAAATATATTTCATTATTCTCAAGCGGATTTTGTACAGGACACTTATAGGACAATACAGAATTATCATTTTCGCAAACACTGTTCTCAGAATTATTTGTTTGGGTATGTTCGATGTGATTTTTATCTTTCATATGAGCCGTTGGAGTTTCCGATTTTTGCTTATAGCAAATTAATGTATTGTGTTTTCCTGAACACGTGTCACATTTGAGACCCGATAAACAGAATTTTGCGGTATGTTTACCTCTTTTGAAACATAAATAACAGATTCCCTGTTTGCGTAAAGACAATTTTTTATCCTCTAAATTTAATTTACACATTTTACTGTCATGATCGTTATTTGCATCAACACAAAATATACATTTACTAACAGTTAATTTAAAGGCTGATGCCTTTTGCATTGTGTTAGAATTTTTATATCCCGAACCAGATTTCCGGTAGTAAGCATTATTATTATTATTATTTTCCGATGATTTTGAATCAAATCTGGAATTTGAGTTTTTATATCCGCTATTGTGAGTTTCTACTTCGCGTTTTAAAAATAAAAAGGTTTTTTCCCTAGTCTGAACTTCTAATTTTAAATGTTTTAACAAATCTTGTACATCCCATTCCTCGGATTCTGTTTTCATTTTATTATAGTCTATCATAATACTGGTAGGTATTAATTTTGTAACAATTGGAAATAACAAATTTCCGTAAGATTTTAAATCCACACCTAAATTTTCGAGAGATTTAATATTAATATCAAGGGCGTCGTGCAGTAAGCGTAATTCTTTAATTTGATTTGGAGATTTAACAGGGTTCAAATTTAATAACGCGTCAATTTTATATCTTATTATATTATAATATCTTTTTTTCCGAATCTAGATTTTAATAAATCAATTGCAGTATTGTAATTTTGATCTGAAAGTGCTAAACCCTGAATAGCTGTTAAAGCTTGGGCTTTTAAAAAGCTGCGTAAATACACAAATTTCTGCACATTAGAAATGTTGTTGTTATTATGTATTGTAATTTCATACTGGCTCCAAAATTCAGTCCAGTTTTCTGGAGAACCGTCATAAACAGGAATTGATAACTTGGGTAGTCTCACAGAACTATTATTAATTCTTTCTAAATGCAGATTGGTTGTTTGCTCATTTCTTGGCTGCGATAAGATCGGAGTAACGTTTAAATTTTTAATTTTCTCTATCTTATTGATAATTTGAGCTTTTACATCAATAATTGAATCTCTATATTCTTGTCTCGTTTCTATTTCGGTTTGTAGCTCGTTGAGATCCGTGATTTTGGCCTCAATTTGATCTTCAACTTCTATAATTTCGTTATTCTTTACTTGCAGTTTTTCTAACTGTGATTCTAATTCAAAAACATTTAACCCTTCGTCGGGTTCATTTAATTTTATATTTATCGTGTTTATCAATTTTGTACACAATCCTTTTAGGGTAGATCTTTTTCTCTTCAATTTTTCAAGTTCGGTAGCCATATTGATTTAATTTACAAATTTGGACTATAGTATAAGTAACAGCTTTAAATAATATTTAAGGGCCTGGCAGTCCCTGTTCGGGCGCCAATAATTATGTTGCTAAAATTCTTAACGACTTTATAAAATTCATCATTCAAGCACATGTCGCTACCTTGGCGACTCATTTCATATATATCCTTTCATATATAATTATTAATAAACATTTCAGAATATTATATTTAAATAAGGTAAATATCTTACCTTATCGGTCCAGATTCGTGGGGACTGCCGGCCTCTGTAGGTTCCTGTCTATTCATTGGAGTCGAATACAAGACATAAATCCAAAAAAATAGGAGAGCAAATTACGGCTACACACATTTATTACATACAACATAAACGAACACGAAGAACACACACTGAAGAGAAAAGAAGAAACAGAACATTAATATCGGCGCGCAGCGCCATCTACAGGTTTAGATTAGACCAATAAACTACAGTTTCCTTAACAATATTGAAGATATTTTATATGTTTTATTAAAAATAAAAAGGATAAACCGTAACGTTCTGCTACAACCAGAACTCGATCAAGTCAAAGTCGGCTCAGGGCACAATGCAAATTCGGGTACCCTACCTATAATTTTTTCAATTGTTTTTACCCCTATTTGAAAAAGAGCATTGAATTTTTCCATTATTTTACAGGGGAAAAATGCTATTTAAGTAATACAGAGGCTGTTCGCACATTTTTTAGACGATTTTGATGGAGTGTACTGAAGCAATTTCACACATATTTCGTGTTTTAATTGTTCAGTTTGATAGCCCTTGTTCTTAACTATCATTCTACATCGTAATTTCTATGATAATAATGCTTTTTATAATATCGGAAGAGGTATATTTTTCTACTCCGCTTCAACGGCTTTCCAAAGTCCACAAAACGTTGTAGTCGATGTTTGGATAATGTTGATTTTAAGAGTCAAAAAACACAAAAATCCAACAGTGATACATCAGGAGATTTAGCAGGAATATCAGTGAAGGGTACGGTTTTAATTCCCGTTTTTTGTTCCATTTTTTTTTTCTAGAAAAGCAATTGCGGATTGCGATGTGTGGCTGCTTGTTTTGTCTTGATACAGTTCAACGGATTGATAGCATTATGAATAAAGATCTGGATTTTCATTTTTAAAAATTGGAATTAAAATATGTTCTTGATAGTATTTAGAGCTGATTTTGACATTTTTGTCACATTTTTTTGCTTTTATCTTGCGCTTGTATGAAAAACCAGTGGCAATCATAAATCCTTTAGAAAAACTTTCTTTTGATGCTTTGAACCATGTAGCAAAAAAATTTTTTCTCCACTTTTATGATAATAAATTGATCTTTTTTATTGCAACCACTTAAATAGACCCAAGATTCATCTATTGTTGCGACATTTTTCCACTTTTCTCCTGATAAATGCTTTTCATAAAGATTTCACTAAAAACTCTCTTTGGAAAGAGCGGAAACCTATCTTTTCATCCACTGCCTTTTTAAAAGCACATTTTTGCATCTAAACAAAAATTCTAAATGTCAGAAGATAAATAAAACTTCCGAAAATGTAACTGTTGTAAAAATAAAATTCTCCATGCAAACGATTTTTTCTTACTGCGAAATAAAATCGTCTAAAAAATGTGCGAACAGCCTCTGTATACCTATAGTAAAACTTTTCATTTAGGTTTCCAGTGAGAAATTTTCACGAAATGTTATTTTCAAAAATATTTTTATAAAGTTTTAATTTACATTTTTTTTTTAAACTGTAAACGAAATTTATTTATAGCCCTCACATCAAGGGCCCCTTGGTTCTAAAACTGTCGGCCTGTTCGTTAATCAGGCCCTAATTTGCATGAAGTTTTTTTTTTTTTTTTTTTTTTTTTTAAGGTTGATTTCTAGAATTCAACACTTTATAAAATTTGTCATCACAACAATTTCTGAAATACTGAATCAATTGGAACCAAAATTGGACAGTGACCTTATTTTACAAATATCTCAAACGATTTTGTTGGGCCACTTGTTCCAATATTTTGTTTTTAAGTACCTATCACTTCTGAATTTAAAGTTTGCATAGCAAAAAATATTTTTATGACCGCCTTTACTTAAATTTCGATGTATGCATAGCTCATATCATTGTCTTCACCAAGTTTATTAATCAACTTGATTCGCCATCTTGTTTCAAAATGGTTGATACTTAAAATCGGGCGGTCATTTGAAATCGGGCTGCCACATTTGTCATCACGATAACTTTCGAAATATGAATTAATACCAACCAAAATTTTACGATGGATTTATTTTTAAAATAAATCGTATAAATTAATTACTCGTATAATTACTCGTTAGTCAACTTGATCCATCAGCTTGTTTTCAAATGGTGGCCTCTTGAGAACTTCAAACTCTCATCGTCAAAAAATTATTTTAAACGAATTTGCTTAAAATTCGATGCATATATACTCCATATCAGGGTCTGAATGAAGTTTATTAATCAACTTAATTCGCCACGTTCTTTCAAAACGGCAGACATTTGAAATAAGGCTGCCACAGGAAATTTGTCATTACGATAATTTAATTAAACACTCAATTAATCCGAACCAAAGTTGGATTATGGATATATTTCAGGCACATCTTGGAGGAATTTGCTGGGCAACTTTATCCGCAATTTTGTTTCGAAGTAGTGGCCACTTGAAAACTTCAAGCTCGTATCTATATCGTATTTATGAAGGGATTTCCTTAAAATTCGATGCATACATACCCTATATCAGGTCACCAATAAAGTTTATTAATCAACTTATTCGTTATTTTCTTTTAAAATGTCAGCTATCTGATATCAGACCACCACTTGAAAATTTGCGATCATGATAACTTTCAAAATATTGAATTAATTCAAGCCAAATTTGGTCAATTGAGTAATCTTGGAAATATCTTATAAACATTAAGTGGCTAACTTGATCCACCATCTTGCTTCCAAGTGGTAGCCACTTGAAATTTTAAATTCACATAAAAAAGTATTTGTGACCTCTACTACTTGATAAGAAAAATGAAATCAACCTACTCACCTACTCTTTTAACTGAATCGGATTTTTTTTTTTTTTTTTTTTTTTTTTTTAGAGGGTAAAAAAAAATAACAGTTTTTCTTTAATTTGAAACTGGTCCTCTTTTCTATCTTTTGGACAAAACCTTAGCTCGTTTAGATGGGGTATAACATGTTATTACTGCCTTGATTATCCAAGAAGACCCATCAAGTATTCAATAAAAGATCTAAATCAAAAAAGTCTCAATATTTATGGTAGTCAGGGTATAATATTACGTATTGTATATGTATATATATATATATATATATATATATATATATATATATATAGAGAGAGAGAGAGAGAGAGAGAGAGAGGTATATAATGTGCTTTTTTCTTAAATAGCTGATTTATAAAAGAAAGGGATACATATTCTGTTTTTAAGAAAATGTGATCGATTTTTCATATGAAAATATGCATAAACTGCAAGAATGTATGATTTGAAAAAATAAAGAAAATGTTTTAGTAATAACTAATTTGAGCATTTTATTACAGACGATGGTCTCGTAAGTGAAGAAGAATTCCTTAGTTGGATGGCTAGTTATGGAGAAATTGGTGGACAAGACGATGATATTATGCAAGATCTTCTAGCAGCTTTCAGAGTGTTCGACAAAGATGGAAATGGCTATATTACAAGGGTAAGTAGTAAAAATTCTGGGGTGAAACAACCACACGACTTCCATTTACCCACTATTACACGTGTTATATGCATTTTTGGAGATAATGTGATCAGAAGACATAGAATTGACCTAATGAAGTAGAAACCTAAAATTTTTCCGGTAAGAGAAACTTGATACACATGTGCAGACGTATAAAACAAACTTTACATAGTGAATTTGTTGGTTTAAATGGGACCACAAAGTAAGCAGAGTCCTTTTAACATTCACAATAACATTTAATAATATAGAAAAGAAGAATAACATATTGCTGGCATTTCTATGCCGCACGCTTAGCACAGCTTTCCCGTACAGACCAATACAAACTGACGAGCGAAGAATGCGCACGTCTCTCTTCTGTTAATTACGTAACACAGATAGATATGTCACATCTGACGTCATGATAGGTGTTGGTTAGCAAATGAAATGAGGAAACATGTATTGAAAATTCCTACATTTCCCCCATTTTTCAAAAAATGTTTCGAAAATAAAACATATTTATACATTATAATAGCATATTAAAAATAACAGAAAATTATTTTTATGCAAAAATCACTTAAAATGAGAGAATTGTTAGTAAAGAAATAAAATTATAAACAAATAATTATGGTTAATATAATAAAATTAAATATGTAAAATATAAGTAGTTAATTTCTTAATGAAAACCCAGTTTAAATAAATATATATGTATATATATATATTTATTTTTTAATAATATCATAGGACGAGCTGAAGATTGCAATGGATGTAATAGGTGAAACAGTTACAGATGCCCAAATAGACGAAATGCTGAAAGCTACAGATATCGACCATGATGGTAAAATAAATTACGAAGGTTTGTTAATTTTACTAACTGTATATAATATAATTAAATTATGTCTTAAATATTCGTACTGTTTTATTTATTTAATTTATTTGTTTAATAATCTTATTTTTTCCCCTCTTTATTTTTTTTATATGATTATCAGTCACATAATATAAACTCTGGGCAATCACAGTTTCACTTGCATTCAATAAAATAAGGTTTAAAAAATTTAATAATTATTTCGAATGACGGTAATGTTAAATAATAATTCAATTAGAATTTATTATGTCCCAAAAGTATATTTAAAGATGATCTTTTGAAATAATAGTTATAAACATGGAACAACAATCCCGAAAAAAATGTTAAGCATATGGAATTATAACCCAGATAGCAAGCACATTTGCATCAAGTTTGATTTTTCTTGATATTATCTTGCCATGATAAACTTGACGCGACAAATTTGCTGTGAAACTGTCACAAAGTAGAGGGAACGTAAGTCTATTTTTCGTTTTAATTAATATATATTTATATATATATACATTTTTTTTCCTTTCACACCGTTTATGCTGTAAACTAAGATTGCTATGTAAGTAATTTGAAATTCAACAATAGCGTTTGAAGAATAATATTGAAGCACTTCCGCAACGTTATCTTCCTCGTGTTGTTTATTAGAGGAAGGGGCGTGGCGTTGCCCACGTGGCTTCCAAAATATTCGAAGTCTTGTAATGACAAGGTATCTGTGAGATATGTGCTATGTTTATATATTTTTACGCCTATTTACAAATAGTTTGACGTGTGACGTAGCAAGAATTTGAGTTTGCAATGCGTCAGCAGTAGGTGAGATATGACAAGTTTGCTTGTTGCAATGAATTTGCAGTAATTTTTATACGACAATACTAACTTTTCTAGTAGTTTGCAACGAATTTACAGCAAATTTGATACAGTAAGAGTGCAGCTTGCACGAAAAGTTTGCTGCAAAATTTACGTATGGTGACTTCGGAGTTTGCGTTATCCTGCTTCAGTCTTGTTATGAACTTACAAGCTTGTCACACTGAACTTGCTGTAAGTTTGTTGGCTTACAAAGCAAGACTGTTACAATTTTGCTGCTAACGAAAATTGCTATGTGGGAACATACATTTATTACAATACAGAAATATCATGCTTATATCACAGATTTTTGTAAAAAAATAAAATCAAAATAAGCTGTCTCAAAAATATTTATGTGGGCAATGAAAATATTCGTTTTTACAACCAATGCTTAAAAAATTTCGTATTTTGCGTTCTCTACACTTGACGTAACTAATTCGAAATATAATATAAAATCATTGCTCGTTCTCCAACCCAGATAGGAAGCACATTTGCAGCAAGTTTGATTTTTTTTTATATTATCTTGCCATGACAAACTTGACGCGACAAATTTGAAGTGAAACTGTCACAAAGTAAACGAAACGTAAGTCTATTTTTCGTTTTAATTAATATATATTTATATATATACATATTTTTTTCCCTTTCACACCGTTTATGCTGCAAACTAAAATTGCTATGTAAGTAGTTTGAAATTCAACAATAGTGTTTGAAGAATAATATTGAAGCGGTTCCGCAACGTTATCTTCCTCGTGTTGTTTATGGGAGGAAGGAGCGGGGCGTTGTCCACGTAGCTTCCAAAATATTCGAAGTCTTGTATTGACAAGGCTTCTGTGAGATATGTGCTATGTTTATATATTTTTATACCTATTTGCAAATAGTGTGACGTAGCAAGAATTTCAGTTTGCAATGCGTCAGCAGTTGGTGAGCCATGACAAGTATGCTTGTTTCAATGAATTTGCAGTAATCTTGATATGACAATACTAACTTTTCTACAAGTTTGCAACGAATTTGCATCAAATTTGATACAGCAAGAGTGCAACTTGCACGACAAGTTTGCTGCAAATCTTGCGTATGGTGATTTTGGAGTTTGCGTTATCTTGCTTCAGTCTTGTTATGAACTTACAAGCTTATCACACTGAACTTGCTGCAAGTTTGTTGGCTTACAAAGCAAGAGTGTTGCAGTTTTGCTGCAAACTAAAATTGCTATGTGGGAATTTTCAAGGCCGCGGTAGTCCAGTTGGTAGAGCGACGGGCTCGTAATTGAAAGATTGTGGGTTCGGTACTCGAGCCGGCCAAAGACCGTTGTGTACACTAATTGTGTCTGGTGCACGTAAAATCTGTCGTGGAAGCAATGTCCTTCATATTCTCATCAAAATTGCACTTCTGGGGGTTACCGAAGAGGAGAAGCCATCCTCTCCCGTGTAGGATCAAAACTGTGATGGTATGTCTACGGACCACCTCTAGGGATGAGTCTCAGACCATCGCCAATTGCCCATTGCGCAGCACTAATGCGACGTAAAACCCAATCGACCAACCAATTTTTGAATAGTTGCAAAATGACTCGCAATTTTCAGTTTCTACTGACATAATTTAAATTCAGCATTTAAAGCCTCAAAATGCTAGTTTCTGAAATTGTTAAACAAATGAAGCGTAACCGATGTGGAATTTATGAAAATTTTCCGAAAGGTGACAATGCAATTGGAAAAAGGTGTTCAGGTCGACCAAGAAGGACATCTCAGCGATAAAACGGAGAGATTTTACAGGCAGTTTCAACCCGAAAGAACTCTGTTCGTGAAATTGCGAAGACTATGAAATTGCGTGAAATTGCGTTTCCTATTTACTGATTTATTATTTAGCGTCGCATACAAGAAAGCAAATTTCATAAATTAAAACCAAGTAAAAACTGCAACGTCTAGAACGCCAAAGAGAAAAAATTAAGAAGTAGACAGCTATTTCTGTAGCATTTAGCGTACCGTCTTCAGTGCATGAAGACGATATACTAATCTTGCAATTAATCATTCTTGCACTGAAGACGGTACGCTAAATGCTACCGAAACAGCTGTCTGCTTCCCAATTTCTTAGTAATGTTAGAAAGTGTGTGCATGTATGTATCAATTTATTGATAGATTCATTTATAGAAAAATTTAACTTATTCATTGATTTAAAAATTAAAAATATTTCAACTCAACCACTATAGCAGGAAGTTAAAAACTGATAATCAGTCTTAATTTAATATTATTAGAAACAGTTAACCTTATTGATTAATGTATTAATTAATTTATTTATTCATTTTTACTTGTAGAATTTGTGAAAATTCTCCTGTGAAGTTAGTTTGGGATTCGTCTATTTGTGGCAAGGGTTTTGAGCAAATATTTCTAATTTATTAAGAAGAAATATGTTACAGCAAGAAACTCTTTTCAGCAAGTTGATGGTTTCGTATTTGTGATAATTTCAGGTTACAGTGTTCCAACTAAATGAATAACTGTTTAAACATTTTTTATATAAGAGCTTTTTCCTGTTTTTTTCTGCGTGATAAAGCATTTGTGAAAACAAAGTACTAAACAGACTGTGGAAGTTTTTCACACATTCATGTTTTTTTTTTTTTTTTTTTTTTTTTTTTTTTTGGTTTGGGATAAATTTTTCATCTGTGAGTGTAAGTTTTTCAATGAAGCTGGACTAGCTGATTTAATGCATCACCGTGCGGTATTTTATGTTACAATTGCTATATGTATATTGCTTTTGATGAATGAATTTGCATGTAAAATATCTTTTATTAAAAAAATTTCTATTTTTTGTTAATTAATTTAGACATCAATGCAGACAGAAATTAAACCTTATTCTAAATTTACTGTTGATATAAAATTACCGTCCCTTGTCAATAGTTATCAAGATTTCTTTGCATTTAAAATTTTCAATAAAATGGTTGTTCAGTTTATCAACATTTGGTGACCCTAGAAGGGTAACAGAAGTTTCAGATTGAAGGATTTTTACATCGTATTTTTATAATTTGATAACAAAAGTCGCATATCGTTAAAATTGTTCAAATTATGAGATCAATCATTTAAATTTCTTACGTTTTGTTACAATCAGAAGAGTCTCATAAATCCGTGTAACAAACAGAAAAATAAATGTTTTGTTGCAACAACAGAAATTTTGTTGAAACATCCGAATGATTTTGTTGATACAACCTCAACAATTTTGTTAAACATCCGAATGTTTTTTATTGATACAACCTCAACAATTTTGTTAACAGAACCGAAATTATTTTATTATGTTAGCCAGTCGGTTTCGTTGATTCAACCTGTATTAGTTTAAATCACCAAAATTGCTTTAATGATTTAAACAAACAATTTTGTTGATCCAGCACATCGCTCGCTTATTGGCTGTTTGCAAAGAGGTCTATGACGTAACTTGTGAATTATCCAATGACAATTACTCTTCTATCAATCATATTCTCTTGGTTAAGCAGAGCAAGTTGATTTTGTTTAACTGAACAAAATTATTGTTAAAATGAAAAATTAAATTTAAAAATCAGTCAATGAAATAAATCTCACATTTGTTTTCCCAACAAAATCTTTTTTAGTGTGTGTAAAATATTGAGAAAACATGCCTTACTTTCTCTGCATTAAAATTATTAATACTGCATTTAAATAATATTAAAAAATAAACAAATCACTTAGAATTTTGAAAAGTCCGTTGCAAATGTCGGGATTCAAACGACTTTCAGATACTTGCGCCTTTAAAATTCTTTTTATAGAATTAACAGTGCTAATATTGAGTCAAGAGACTTTTTCAGAACAATCGATATTGAAAAATCGATGTACAAAGATTTATTAATGTCTTTGTTAAACGTGATATATCTATTAAGGAAAGCAACTTCTGCAAGTTTTCCGTAAAAACTACAAAAAGCGCTGCAGTGTTAGAGTATTTTAAACAACTAAATTCTCCAGTGATTTATTTATTTATTTATTTTTGTATTATTTTTTTTCTTTCAAAATAAACTTGTGTAAAAGTGATGTGAAACAGTTAAACGTAAGATTTACTTGCTTTCTAATGCATTGAATCATAATGTTGATCATTTTGGCAAATGCGATTTCAGTGGAGATTATTTTTATCATAAATAAATTATAATTCATTCGTTGAATTTTTTATTTTTTATTTATTTTTTTTTTAATAATATAGACAAAACTATGCTTACAAGATAGTCCACATTTTATTTTAAAATACATACAGAAATTATTGCACTTATTTATTGATTAACATTAATTTCAGAAACTGATGGTTTTTGCTTTACCTTCATATGTATGCACTGCATATATTTCGCAAATTCATTGCGAATTAAATGATTAAAATGAAATATTTTTAACAAATATATACATATATATATATTGTAAAAAATTGTAAAAGTCTTTACATTTATATTTCCTTGGTTTACATGAATTTGTTTCTCTCTCTTGCATACACGTGTGTGTTAAATAAAATTAATGTACTTATATTTTTTCTGTTTAAATTAAATAAATGCATATTTGTTTAATGTTTGAAAATTGTACATTATTAAAAATAATTATTAGAAAATTAATTTTGTGGATGAAATGATAGCAAATGAGATTTCAACAGTTTTTTTTTTTTTTTTTTTTTTTTTTTATGAATGAAAATTTGGTAGATTTCTTAATTTCTTGTAATGATGTTTAACTGATTATTAAAATATTTTTGTGGTGATTAATCCAAGATCATACTAATCTTTATATTACACTTCTTTCATTCATGTTACAATAGTTTGAATACATTTATGTTCCTATTTGTGCAGTAGTTTAACATGAATGAAAAAAGAAATGTAAGGAATGTCAATTACAAATATTTTAATACTTTATTGTAACTTACAATTTTTAATGTACTTGTATTATATACAAAACTATTTATTCATTCGATTGTAATTTATAATTATGACATTAAAAATCATTTTTTTTTTTTTTCTGAAATTTTTGCTTATTTTCTTTCTTTTTAGTGATCCATTCTGACGTAATATTACATATACAAATTATACAGATCGCCATGTTGCATATTATAATTCTCTCGGTTGTAAAATTTTTATTTCTTTCATCTTTTAAATTCTCATATTATACAAGGTGTCTCGTAAGCCTGTAGACTTTTTAAAAATTCATAACTATTGAATGAATTGATAGAATTGAACGAGGTCTGCGAAAAAATCATTCTCGTGAAGATATATATATATATATTGGTAAAGAAAAAAATAATAATTAAGCTATTTGTCGATAGAGGGCGCTGTGCGTGACCGGATGACACATTTTTATGAATAACTGTACTTATTCGCATGCAAATGTTTACAGTCATATAAAATCCTATTCTGTGTGTCCGTCGTCCCCACAAATTACAGTTTGCATACGAGTTGTAACACTCCTAACTGCAGCTTCAGTCGGCGGTTCTTACCTAAGGGAAAACATCTGCACGAATAACGCTTTATCCACCAAGTCAGCATCACAATTACAACTTCATGCATGCACAAATAGGAAGAAAAACAAGAAATAAATTGTTCTAATAAAAATTGTGAAATTTATAGGACTTTCATTTGCGTATTTTTCTTTCACATCCGTGCGAAAAATTTAACTATTTGTCTAACTATCGTCGACAAAAATGTAAGTAGTGTATTTTTTTCTTTACCTCAAAAAAATCGCCCTTCCCGAGAATGATTTTTTTTTTTTTTTTTTTTTCAAGCCGCGTTCAATTCTATCAATTCATTGAATAGTTATGAATTATGTCTACAGACTTATGAAACATCTTGCAGATATTTAATTAAATTTATTTTTTAAACGGCAAATGCATTTTTATAGGAATAAAACGCTTATAAAAATTTCTTTTTCCTGCTTTTATTTATGTTTAGAGAGTTTCAGCATCAGGTTCCTAAATTTCTAAGAATATGCAATATTGTCTACGGAATCAGAAAACAGCAAATTACATCACACGCAAATTACATACTGTTCATTAATCCATTTATATGAATAAAACTTAATGAGAAACATAAATTAAACTTCATACTAAGTAAATTGTCTTCCACATGTTTTGATTCACACTTCACACTGTCGGTGTATGCATTGCCAAGTATTTTCGAATATTCCGAGCATATCTCGGACATCTAAAACAGTTTATGCGATGCCTGGAGTATAGTAATCGAAGCTGTCATTGGGGAATTATACCAAAGATTTCATATAGTCCCATTAGAAGAAATTAATTCATGAAAAATCATCGATCGATACGTTCACGGCATCGGACTAGCAAGAATACACCTATTTAGTTAATTATAAATCATTATTATTTCAAACTAACTTGACATCATTTGGAAGATTACAGTACGTCATCGGAATTCTTTTGTGGGGTCCCGTAAATAAATTATTTAGTCTATATGTATCCTTTTTCTAGAAATTAAAATGTATTAAAAAACACTTTAAACACGAATTAAAATTTATTAAAACCGTTCTGCTGCTCCCTTATTTGTTCTCAACCAATCATTACGTGCTCAAGTAACAAATGGATTCATCATAGTTTATTCAAGTTATCCTTATACTGTAACCGTATCAAAATTCCTGGTATATATAAGATGCTGTCTCATCTGTCTTTGTGTAAATTACCTGATGATGCCATAACGTTGTGGCAAAAAGCTTTGTAAACGACTTTAATAAATTTTAATACGTGTTTAAAGTGTTTTTTAACATATTTTAATTACTATATTAACGTGCTTAGTACAAATTCTAAACTTTTAGAAGATTTAGATTTTAATTACTTTTTTCTCTAGAGTAAACATGCTTTTAAGCATCTTTATAATGTATGTTAATTCCATTATGCTGAATGCTGAACGCATTAAAGTGCGCTGAAATAAAAAATTTTTCGTAGGCTCTAATGTCACGAAATTCTTTTGTGTGTCGCCGTAAACGAACCATAAACATTGCACACACCAGTAAAAACTATTTAGCTTGTTCTACGTTTTTCATGAATAATTGTTCGAAATTTGACTGATTACGTTTCATTTTCAGAACACTTTTGTACGGTCCTGTACATTAATTAGGAAGCCTAAGAGCACACATTTTCCGCAGAAAAAATAAGTTTAAGCATCTCAGTAATGTACGCTAATTTCATTTTGTTGATTGCAAAGTAATGATTTCAAAATGCGTTTAAACGAAATTCACCCCATATGCCGTAATGATAAGAATTTTGGCGTGTCCCTGTACACAATCCATAAAAAAATAAAGGCATAAAAAATTATACAGCTATTTCTATACAGAGCCTGAATGTTTGCGCCAATTTGCAAGCCAATCGGAGGATTTTTGCGGTCGCTGTTGCAGTTTATACAAATTCTGCCCATAGGCCGTAATGATAAGAAAAATTTTGGTGAGTCCCTGTACACGAACTACAAATAAAATACACACCCGAAACTATACAACTAAAATTCCGTGTGGCTCATAAATATATGTACCAAATTGCCAGTCAATAGCGTGATTTTTGCGGTTGCTATCGCGGTACATACAAATTCTTCCCATAAGCCGTAATGATAAGAAAACTTTGGCGTGTCCCTGTACACTAACTACGAATAGAATACTCACCTAAAACTATACAAATAATTCCAATAGGCTCATGAATATGTGTACCAAATTTCAAGCCAATAGCGTGATTTTTGTGGCCGCTATCGCGGTACATACAAATTTTTCTCATAGGCCGTAATGATAAGAAAAACTTTGGCCTGTCCCTGTACACGAACTACAAATGGAATACACACCCAAAACTATACAGCTAATTCCGTGGGGCTCATGAACATGTGTACCAAATTTCAAGTCAATAGCGTGATTTTTGCGACCGTTATCGCTCACCCAAAATCTTTTTGAGTCTCAACAGGGATAGGCCTCCACTGATGTTTCAGCAAAAACATTGCATTATTTTTTCCTTTATGGGTCCCATTTTCAAGTTCGCGATGATTATTATAATTTAAATATAAATTTCATGTAATATAGTTTTGTATGCAAACATTTACAATTTTTAGAAAAAGTCACAATAAAATTTACAGTTTAATACCTTTTGATGATAAGTTTAATACCTTTATCTCGAAAAAGAAGAAAAAAAAAAAAAGAGAGATTTAAATGCAGTTAATTTGAATGCTGAAAACTAGTTGTAGCCATCACAATTATTTTTTCTATATTATCAATATATCAACTCCACTTATAGTTTAACATGCACAAAAGTTTAATCATAGCATCTCACAATAAAGCTTTTACATGTGAAGTTTGATGCAACTTCAATCGACGGATGCTGAGTTGTGGAAATTTGGACAATTACGGAAGGTGAGTACTAACAGTGCCATATCTACAATCCAATATACACCCAAATTAAGTTAGCATCCGTTTTCATAATGGTTATTTCACATATGAAGTTTGGTGCATGAATGTAATAGAAGTTGAGATTTAGCCTTTCTATTCACTATGTAAATTCTAGCACAGTAGCACCTCTTGTCGGCCGATATGCAGCCAATTTTACCAACAAAGAGTTTTATAATGGCCCTCTTATATACCTAATTTTGTGCAATTGTATGCAATAAAACCTATTTTATATAGCCTTCTCGTTCACGCGAAAAATTGCAGCACAGCAGCGCTACCTATCACCCTATGTGCACCCAAATTAAATCATGTAATGTTTTCTAGCGGCCATCTCACACACTAAATTTTGTTCGATTATACATAATAGAATCTGAAATACTTCTTTCCCTTAAATGGAAGAAATCGCAGTATAACAGCGTCACCTGTTGCACCAAAAGTTGATAGACACAAATTTATGTCAAAGTGAAACTACATATAATTTTATATGAACTTCTGTGCACTTATTCCTGAGATACAGTTGGAACAACATTTTTCATACACATACTCACACTCGCTCACACAGACATTTTCTAAAAATGATCAAATCGAGTTCGGGACTCACAAAATTTGTAAATTCATCAAAAACCGGAAGTCAAAAATTTTTACGAATCCAATGCTTTCTCGTATTGAATATAGAAAAAAGTACTGCTGAGAATAACATAAATTTATATGAGTTGCACCATGACATAAATTTATAGTGTTTATTAACTTTTGGTGCAAATCACTCAGCAGGTGGCATTGCTATACTGCAATTTCTTTCATTTAAAGGAAAGCTATATCTCATGTTCCATTTTCTAATGTGTATAGAAGAACAAAACTTGATTTGTGAGAATGCCATTATGAAAAAATTATGATTATTCAATTTGGTATGATGATTCGATAGGTGGCGCTGCTACGATAAATTTTTTCCGATGAACAGGAATGCTATATCTCAGATTCTATTGTATATAATTACACAAAACTTGGTATATGAGAGGGCCTTTATGAAACATCATGCTTATTCAATTTGGGTATAGATAGACAGATAAATTGCGCTGTTTTGCTGCTATTTACCCCGAGAATAGGATGACTAAATTTCAACTTCTGTAGCTTATAAATGCACGAAACTTGATATGTAAGATAACCATTATAAAAACAATTACTGATTTAGTTTGGGTGTATAACTGCCGATAAGTGGCGATGCTATTACTGTTGATTAAAATTGCAACAAATTTCATATACAAAAATCTTTGTTCTGAGAAACTACTTATATTAAACTTTTGTTCACGTTAAACTGTATGTGACGCTTTTATATAGAGTGATATAGAAGAAAGTTTTGTGATGGCCACAACTTGCTAATTTTTCCTGCGCATTGTAAGACTCACGTTTATAGATAAATTTCATTCAGTAAATCCAAGCATTTGGTTAAAACTTACACTAAAGGTTCAGAAAATTTTATCCATATTATCTCAAGAACATTTCATGCAATATTAAATCATAGCTATTTTCTAATAAAGGTTTCATTTTAAGTTTTAGCTTAATTTAGATGAAAATTGGGGGGGGGGGGGGGGGAAATCTAGCTATTGTGGCTACCACAAGACTTTCTTCTATATTTTCCTGAACACATTCACTCAGTACAAATAATTTATTAAAACTATTAAATAATTTATTAAATTTGCGATGAATGCAAATGATTTTCATCTTAGTGAAAACTAACACTAAGTATTCAAATAAAGACAGTTTTATTCTCCATAAAAAGCATCTTAAAAAATGCATTTTCCTAATGGTTATCTCACATGTCAAGTTTCGTATAGTTATATGCCCTAAAAGTTGAGGTATGACCTTCCCGTTCTCAGAGAAAATTTTAGTATAGCAGCATCACCTACTGGCCAATATGCATATAAATTGAATCAGCATAATGCCTCATTATGACCTTCTCACTTATCAAGTTTTGTTCGATTATATGCAATAGAACCTGAGATATAGACTTCCCTTAAATTACGGAAATCGTTGTATAGCAGCGTCACTGCTGAACAGTTGGCCCAAAAGTCCATAGGCACTAATTTATGTCAATGTGCATCTACATATAAATTTATATGAAATTCTGTGCAGTAGTTCCTGAGATACAGTTCACAAATATCCAGATGGACAGACAGACTGGAATCAGTCAAATCATGTTTTGGACCTCTCAAAATGTGTAAATCCATCGAAAACCGGAAGTGGGAAATTTTTACGAATCCAATACTTTCTTCTATTGAATATAGGATAAAGTAAAAAGATACGGGTTCAAAAGATTTGTTTAGAAAATCCATCACTGTATGGCGTTAACCAGGGGCGTAGCGTGAAAATTTGATTGGGGGGGGAGACCCGACGATTGGCGCCCTTTCGTATTCCTCATCTGAAAATGCCACCCACATACTTTCAAGAGTGTTGCCAACCGACGAGAGGGCCTGTGCCCCTCTCGTCGAATAATACGTACCCCCCCCCCCTCTCCTTCGGGGCATTATTCCTAAAATCTGCCAAGGAAAAAAAAAATGGCCGTGGCCCATGTTACTCTATGGCAAAGTTTGATTTCTTGATTACTCATTACATAATGTATATTTAAATTCTGTTTTCACATTTAGAAGATTTACAATCGTTTATTTATTTTTAGTGTAATTCTAAGTTCAAAAATCTGAATTTTCAATATGTGCATTTTTCTCTTTCTTTCTTTCTTTTTTTTTTTTTTTAACCGCAAAATGAAATATTAAAAATTTATCAATTTTTGGAAAATGAGTACGGAAAACATAAGCCTTACACATTTGTTCTGATCTGTCTAGTCTTTCGAAAGAAATTAATTACTTAAAATCTCTTGCTCTTTCTCGAGGCTATAATCACTCTATTATTAATAAAGCTTTATATAAATTCAAGAATCTAAACGTTTTGATACCAAATTGAACGATCACAGTCTCATTCCAGTTGTTTTACCTTTTTATTTATCACTTTCTTTTAAAACTTCTAAAATTCTCTCTCCGTTTGGTTTTAAAGTCATTTAGAAACCCGTCAACAAAATTAAATTATCTTCTCTTAAAGATCCCATTCCTACTGAAAACCGTTCTGGCATTTATTTAGTCTTATGTTCGTTGTGCAATTTAGTTTATATTGATCAAACAAGAAGGTGTTTGAAATATAGAATAAATGATCATCATCGAAATGTTCGTAATGAAGAGATCTCTAAATCTATTGCTTCCCACTGCTGGGCTCATTGTCATCGTCTTGATTTTTCTAAAACTAACATAATTTCATCTCCTGTCTTCTCTTCCCATTTGAATATCCATGAAGATTTTTACATATTTAAAAATTCGAAAAATCTTCTTAATGATATTTGTTCCACTTCATTCTTGTCTGATGCTATGAAATTACTCACATTAGTTCAATTTTCCTTTAATTTTGAAATTTTTAGATTTTGTTCCCTTTTTTAATCTAATTTACTTAGGTATTTATTTGTTTTCTTCTTTTATTTCATAATTATGTAGGGCTGACACTAGGCTAATTTGACATGGTGCCCTTTTAAACAGTTTTTAGCATCCTGTGGCCCTTTTTCAACATATTTTAGCCCCTGGCGGCCCTTTTAAAAGAAATTTTGGTATAAAGTAACCTTTTCTAACATTTTAAATGTTTAGAGGCCTTTACATTCCCTCCCCCCCCCCGGCTTTTAAACTTTCTTAGCAGTAGTTCTTCAGCATTCCTGGAATAACAAATGCATACAGCCTATATATATATATATATACAAGGAAAATTAGTAATTTACTTTTGTTACGTACAAAAATCATAACATAGAACACCGCAAATTATGCAAATAATGCCCCTTTTCATTGAATTCCCCCAGGCGGCCCTTTTATTTTAGAGTCAGCACTATTCTTCTCACACCTCCTCAGTATTCTCCTCAGTATTTATGTTTACATTCATCTGTATATATTTTTGCTGCTCACTTAAAGCGATTTTGTGTGTTTCTGCTTTGACTGCAGCACTTGTGCCTACTTTTTTCGCCTGACGAAGGATCGTGTGTTCTTTCGAACCGAAACAATTATTGCAAGTTTATTGAATTTTATGGTGTTTAGTCAAAGTTTTGTAATTATTGCTTTTAAACGCCAGGTCTGTGGTGTTTTCTTATTATGAAATTAGGTATTGTTCACTCTTAAGGAAAAAGAAAATCAGTAATTTATTTATTATTATTATTTTACATATTTAAACCAATTAAAAAACGTTTTTCTTTTTTCCCATATTGTGTGAAAAATATTTTAAGAAATGTAGTAGCCATTGCTAAGGAACGCGACAGAATTACCGCATGCCTTTATGTGGAAGAACAAACAAAAAAAAGAGTCCCATTGTCCAAAATTAAATCTTTTTTATACAGAAATTTATATCTTACTTAGGTGTTGGTGTCGGTGTTTGGGAAAAATTCCGAGTGACTGTTCTAGGGTCCTAGGCCTGAGGGGGAATGCCTTCTGTGGAGGTCTTTCTGTGGGATCCTAGAACGTATTTACGCAAGTTTCGGAGAAAACCACGGAAAATTCCGAACGACTAGGCCGACAAGCGCGATCTGGGATCGTACCCGGCACCTCACGTCTACCTGCTTGACAGAAAGATTGTGGATTCAATAATCGAGCCAATTGAAGATTATCATGAAAGTCAGTCTCTGCTGCACATAAACTCTGTCGTAGCTGCAATATCCTTCATGCTCCATACAAATAATACCTCTGGAAGATACTGAAGCGTGGGAGCCCTCTTCCGCAGAAGATAAAAATTGTGATGGCTTGTCTTCGGATCGCCACTGGGGCGTTAATCCCAAACCGTCGCCAATTGCCCAATATGTGCCTATTAATGCGACGTTAAATCAGCTTCCTTGTGCTATTTCATGTCACGAAACACAAGTTGAATTCTATAGACTTATAAATATTTCAAAACCCGTAAGCGATGAAACTAAAATAAAAAATTAGCTTAAAGGATCACTTAGAATCAAAAATTGTTAGTGAGAAATCGTTATAACCAAATCAAACCTTATCTAATTTCGTCTTTATACAATAGCCATAACGTACAATAAACTGCTTTTTTTTTTTTTTCGAGCTAAGGTCTTGAAAAAACGTAATTTTAAATCTTTGGAGGTGAGAAAGCAATTGTGCACACTTACAAGTCAGTTGTAAGTATCTGAAATGGGAGAAGGGCGCCGCAGTCGCCTCAGAGCGGGAATTTGCTAAGGTCAGAATTTTCAAGGGTCGTTGCATGGTAAGCGAACATGCTGTTGTAGGTGCCTAAACAGGGAAGGGCGCTGCTCAGCTGGAGTTTGCTGCAAACTTATTCTTAAAGTGTCCTGAATACGATCAAAGTTTACAACAGTCATTTGCATGGTAAGCGAACAGACTATTGTAAGTGTTTGAAATGGGAAATCATGCCATAGGCGCCCCCAAACAGGAATTTGTTATAATCAGATTTTTTTAAGGGTCGTGATAACGAAGAGAATTTTCAAGGATAGTTTGCACAGTAGGAAAATTGGTTGTTATACACGTTTAAAAAGGCTGTTTTAGGCGTCTAATTAGTTAAGAGGGCGCCACCTAACGGGAGTTTGCTACAGTCAGACATTTTAATGCGAACTTTTTTTGCTGGTCGGTGAACCAGTTGGTTGCCGAAGGAAGCTTCTGATGCATAAAAATCTTCAGTGTTTTTGGTAACTAACGATAATCAACAAAATTATGATCCACTTACAAATGAACTTCAAGGCGCAAAACAGCGCCCCAGAAACCTCATTATGCCTTTGAAGGTGCCTGAACAGGGAAGGGCGCCGTTCAGCTGGAGTTTGCTACTTTTAAAGGGTCCCGAATACGATTAGAATTTTCAACTGTCTTTTGTACGGTAAGCGAACAGGCTATTGTAAGTGAACAAAACGGGAACTCATGCCATAGGCGCCCCCAAACAGGAATTCCTTATGATCAGATTTTTTTAAGTGTCATGAATACAATGAGGATTTTCAAGGGTCGTTTGCACGATAGGAAAACAGGCTGTTTTAGGCGTCTAACTAGTTTAGAGGGCGCCGCAGGCGCCACCAAACGGGAGTTTGCTACAGTCAGACACAACTTTTTTGCTGGTCGGTGAACCAGTTGGTCAGCTTGTGATACATAAAACTCTTAAGTGTTTTTGTTAAATAACGATAATTAACAAAATTATGATCCACTTTCAAATGAACTTTAAGTCGCAAAACAGCGCCCCCAGAAACTTCAATATGCCGCCCTATTTTTTAAAACATTGGGGGGGAGACTCCCCCCCCCTCCCCCCCCTCACGCTACGCCCCTGGCGTTAACTACAGTGATTATGATTAAATGACTGATTAAAGTTTTCGCTAAAAGCTCCCCCCCCCCTTTCTCATTGTATCTTGAAAACACCTTGGAATTTCTGAAATTTGTATTAAAATAATAATAATAATAATAATAATTAATTAATCAATATCATTGGACGTTTATTTGATTTTAAAAACTTGGGTTGGGATAATAAAGTTTATCTAACACCCATCTTGTTAGAAGAGGACTTTTTCTTTGTCAAGAACTCCATTTTCAGGGAAATTGATAAAGTTTTCAATAATTTCTGTAATTAAAATTTTCATTCAGTAATTAAATTTTTACATCGAACGTTGACAGCAGTAGGGAGAGTGTATCTAACAACAAAAGAGTTTAATTAATTAAGCATGTTTTTTTTTTTTTCCTTTTTACTTCCATTACCCTACTACCGTAGGTAATGGAAGTATTGTATTCGGTCTGAAAATTCGATATCGGGTTTTCATCTGATTTACACGTTTTAAAATCCCCTGAGTCCAAAAAAGTGGTTTTTGGCAATTGGTCAGTGTCTGTGTGTGTGTGTGTGCGTTCGTTTACCCTACCATGCGAGGACCACTGTCCGTTTACACACCAACACTGCGAGGACCAATTTCGTTGCGAGGACCGTTTTGCCGGACCTCGGAACGAAATCGACCCATATTCGTAATCTACTATGCCATACAAAGATCCTCATATATTTTTTTGGTGGTCCTCGGTTTGTTTATAATGTACGGATGTGTGTGTGAAGTGTGTGACATAGATGGTGCTGCTGTTTCTAAAACGCAATTATCTATTATCCTATTTTCTTCACACGGATTTATGGTATGTAGGGATATAGATGTAGGGATTTCGTTTGGTAAGAATGCTTCAGGCGCTAATAAGAGTCTATAGAGAAGTGAGAAATTCCCCTGTGTATTCGTATTGTAGAAGCTGAAAACATGTGTCGTATGTAATTTGTAAACTGTCAAATGACACACCCCTTTGTATGTAGAAGAGGGTTAGGAATTTTTGTAGATATCTTCAAAGCTGCTAAGTCTCTTGCTGTGATTTTTTTTGAAAATGTGTGTCTTTCATAAAATTGCTATAGATTATGTTTCCGATTTGAGTAATTCTTGTAATTCTTACAAATTACTTCTAATATTACAAATATTTTTGTAAATCACTAACTTCATAAATTATCGTTATATTTTTTTCAACAGAGAAACTTATTTAATAAACAGAATATATCTTAATTGAAGAGTTCCTCTCTCTCTCTTTTAAAAATATTCCAGAATTTAAATTAAAACTTTTATTCAAATCGAAAGAATTATTTCTGCTGGATAAAAGTGCAGTGAAAAAAGTTTTAAATTGAAATAATAATAATAATAATTTTTTAATCCAACAAATCCTATTCGCTTTCTTTTTTTTTTTTTTTTTTTTTTTTTTTTGTATGTATTTATATATATATATATATATATATATTGTTATATTTTTAAGTAAGACCTTTTGTTGGTTATAGTATAATGCGTAAACACACTGAAATCATTGCATGGCAAAATTTTCATTTGATTAATGGATTGGAGTTTAAAACATCGAGTTAAACTAAACATAACTGTTTTATCTTTTATGTAAATTGTAATTTTTAATGCAGGTACTCTGGACTGAAATATAATATTTTCTATTAAATGATACGAACTTTATACAACAACAATATAAATTAGAAACCTACTCTTATTAATAATAAAAATACTTTTCAGTCAAAATAATTAGGCGCCGTTTTTCACCCAATAATAATAATAATAATAATAATAATAATAATAATAAAATAAAGTATAATTACAGTGTGATAGCAGACCTTCTTTTTTATCACTTGCTGAAGAATCATATGGTCTTTCAAAGCAAAATATTTGTTACAATTTAAAATTATTATTATTATTCGTGACATTCGCTTTTGATTTTATTCTTCGTTATACAATTACTATTTGATAAATATACAATTATTACGTTTTTATTAACATCGATTCTTATTTGTTAGTCCAGTACAAATCTTGCAATCGAGTTTTAATTAACTTCCCGATTAGCTAGACATTTGAAACTTTCAGAATAGCTGAGAACATCGTGGCAATGCATTTTTTTTTTTTTTTTTTTAATAGTTTTAGACGATTGTTTTGGGTCCCCGCTACCTTCAGTAGTGTTTATATGATTCAACAATCACATAACTTCCCGACTAGCTAGAAATTTGAAACTTTTAAAAAAGCTCAGTAAAAGAAGACAATGCATATTTTTAAATACTTTTAGCCAATGTTTTTGGGTCCCCGTTGCCTTCCACCGTGGGGATCTTTCTTAGGGGTCCTAGCCCGTAGGATCTAAGGGGTCCTACGGGCTAGGACCTCTTAGAAAGACCTTCCACGGAAGGCATTCCCCCCATAGGCCTAGGCCACATAAGGAGTCAATCGGCCTTATAGAATCCTACAACGACAACCCCGCTGCCTTCGGTAGCGTTTATATGATTCAAAAATCATATAACTTCACGACTAGCTAGACATTTGAAACTTTTAGAATAAATTAGAACACGATGACAATGCACGTTTTAAATATTTTTAGCCAGTTGTTTCGGGTCCCTGTTGCCTTCGGTAGCGTTTATATGATTTAACAATCATATAACTTTCCGACTAACTAGACATTTGGAACTTTCAGAATAGCTCAGGACACGGTGACAAGGCATATTTCATAATACTTTTAGTCAATTGTTTCGGGTCCGCACTGCCTTCGGTAGCGTTTTTATGATTCAACAATCATATAACTTCCCGATTAGCAAGACATTTGAAATTTTCAGAATACCTCAGAACACGGTGACAATGCATTTTTTTAATACTTTTAGTCAATTATTTCGGATCCCCGCTGACTTCGTTAACGTTTATATGATTCAAAAGAAAATTTAAAAACATGGTTTATAAAAAGTTCTTTTTATCTTGTAATTATTATTTTTTTTTTTTTTTTTAGTTCAATATTTACGCCTGCTGATTATTATATTTCAAAATATTTTCACCGTGAAAGAAATCATATTAATATAGTATATATAGGTGAGATTTCCAAAGGAATTAATATTATATTTAATAAACTAAATAAGGAAGACCAAAATCTGGAAATTGGACATTTTGCAAAACAGGGGGGGGGGGGGGTGATTTAAATGAATCTAGAAGGATGGACATCTGCGATTCAATTTATGATAAGTTAAACCACTGGAAGAACTGTGAATCTATATCTAACGTTCAACATTTTAAAGTTAGAAATAAGTAAAGAATTTCTAAAAGATCATTAATTTAATCGATAAAGATAAATATAGCGATAAAATTTTAATTAAGAACATAATTTTCTATGTAAGAAAAACACAATTGATAGATTTATATCATGGGTTGAATTCTAGTGAAAATATCGGAACTATAGCAGTTGACATGAGTTTAAATTTATTAAAATATAGAATGAGAAAACAATTTTTAATGAACTATTAAAAAAAAAAGAGAGAAATAAAATCAAACAATATAATTTACTTAGTGTTGGATTATGTTGGTCAACATTATGAAAAAGTTAACTTTAACACTATAATAAATAAATACAACAATATTTTGCCTCTTAAATATATATATATATATATATATATATATATATATATATAGTTAAGGCTTTTAAATATGATAAATACATAAGTAAAACGACATATAATTACAATAATTTCGCAAAGAATTTCAGAGGGGGCACAGAAAAAAGCGTATGCTATTGTCAAGAAACTAAATATCTCAGATACGTTTATGAAGATTATGGATATCTTCTTAATAGAAATTTGGATATAGTTCCGAATACTTTTCTGCAGAAATAAATGAAATACGGTACAAAGTACAGATTAAAAGGAATCTTGTCTAGAAAGTTAGTTCATGAAAGAATTTACAAAAAATATCGATTTTTTCATATCGAAAATGGCTTTTAGATACAGATTACCTATTGAGTATTCAACTAGTGGAGGTATCATATACAGAGAGATTTGAAAGATATTTATATAAAAAATTATGATGGGATTTCAAAAATAATATTTATGCAGATTTAAAAACTTCAATTAAAAAATGACAAGTTGACAAGCTAAATTTATAATTTTATATATCGACAAATCTAACAGAAATTTTGCAATCATATGTAAAAAACATTATGCTCAAAGACTTTATGATAGCTATGTTAAGGAGAATTTTATTCTCCTTAAACAAAAAAAAAACAAAAAAAAATCAGTAATAAATTAAAGGCATTTTATAAGAAATTAAAATTAAAACAAAACAGTCAAGATTTTCTGTATTTAGTTCTTGTCCCCAAATTTCATAAAACCCGCATTTCATTTAGAACAGTTACTTGTGGTTTTGGCTCATACACTAAACGCCAATAAGTCGTTATTGAATAAGCTAAATAATATGTTGTAGAAGAAAATATTGCTTCCTGAAAGTTTTCAATGAATTCCGAGTTTCGATGAATTTATACTTTTTGAGATATTCTAAATATAATACACCCATTTTTGGAAAATGACTACTTCTCTGATCGTGGGTATGGTGTGTTAGCAAAATTTCGTTTATGAGGTGTTGGCGTTGGGGATTAAGGCCAGTTGAATATTATATGCATAGGTGTCTGGGCCTAAGGATGTAAATGCCCTCCAGCAGGTTTTTTTAAATGATCCTCACCCGCATTTGCGCCAGGTTTGGAGAAGAGCACAGAAAATGCCGAGTGGTTAGACCAACGAGTGCAATCTAAGATCGAACCCGGCACCTCACGTCTATCAGCTTTTGAGAGTAGATTCACTCGACCTTAGTTTACGAGAAGACGAGAGTTTACGAGAAGTATACTGCTTACCTCGTCATCTGAGGATTTGTAAGAAATGCTTCAGGAATTAAACAAAGAAAGCAAACTCGGTGGATTGAAAATGACCCACAGTGCCTCAGTAAGACAAAAATTATGGCAAATTCCTTTGTTTCTTCGCTGAAGGTATGGATTAATATAAATCACTATTGATATGGATAAGTTAAAAACGGTATGCTGTTCTACATATCTGAGACAAGTCCTTCCGATGAATAGAGGGCACCATGAAAGAAATTAACAGCCGAGTTAAACTTGCGTGGAGAGCATTCTGAAGAAATAGCGCTATATTCAAAAGCGATCTCCCAATTTCTTTGAAAAGAAAAGTTTTTGATCAGTGCATTTCGCCTGTTTTAACTTATGCTTTCAGAAACTTGGACATTAACATATAAAACAATACAAAAACATCAAACAACTCAGAGATGCATGTAGTGAAACAAGTTAGGATTCACCTGAAGAGACAGAAAGCCAAACACTTGGATAATTAAGCAAACCAAAGTTAAGGATGTTATTTCTGGAGTTAAGAATTTAAAATGGAGTCACCTTGCGAGAAGAAATAATGATAGGCAGACACCAAAGTCGTATTTTGTATTCTGAAAGATAAGAAAAGACCGAGGAAGGTACCACTGTGTCGTTGGAGCGATCAAATTGTGAAGTTTGGAAAAACAGAATGGAGAAGAATTGTAGAAACAGGTCAGATTCACCTAGGCGAGGCATTCATTCTGCTGTGTATTGGTAAGAGCGCTTTCACACTTGCCGACACGACGCCGATAAAACGTATTCGATTGTCGTTATCCGTTATCCGTGCAGGCAAAATACAGTGCTATATACTACGTGCTTTCACACCCACCGATTTGAGGACGTATTTGTCGTCCCGATAAGCCGACATCGTTTGGCTGTCGTCGAACAACCAAGCTCCCCATAAAATCGTTCCGACAATTTCCCTCATTCTCCGCCATGTTGTTTTTATAATCAACGTGAGAATTTTTATATTTTCAGTATTTATTGAAGGAATGATATTTCAGTGCTGTTGGGTGTACATAAAATGAACATGTTGATGGAACTGATTAAAGAAAAAGAAGAATAACTAAAAAATATCTCATTGGAGTTGAATTATGGAAGCAGATTGTCAAGTTTTCAGATGATGAACTCGGAAAGTAAAATTTCCTCGGAAGTGAAAAAGAACAGGTAATAATATTTTTGGGAATTTCTTTGTTAGAGTATAAATTAAAAGTGTATAATATAACATGGTATTAATTAAAACTGTAAATTTTATGTGCATTATATACAGTGTTTAATAGATTGTGTGTTACTGACATAAAAAATAACTGTGTTCATTTATTTCCGAATAAAAACACGTGCTGTTTTATAAGTTTGTTTAAAGAAATGGAATTTTGTTTAAATGGTTTAATAAACGCTCGTGTACTCTAATTTTCTAGATAACCATTATATACTATTATTTTAGATACTCTATTTATAAATGTTGAACTAAATTAATAGATCAAGTTTAAAACTAAATTAATGCTCTCATTTTTTGTGTATTTGTACCCAATATTAATAATGGAGATGGTTAAATTTTGGATTAAGTTAAATTTCTGAAAGATTTTCTTCAATTATTACTTTTTTTCACGTATATTTTGAAATCCTCGTCCCCTTTTATTTCCCTCAAATAAGTAACGTAATTATTTTGTTTTGTGTTGTTATTTTTTGCATAGATATAATTATACACCTAGTAATCTATATATATTATATATGTAATGTTTTCAAATATATAAGTATACAAATAATAAATAATTCAAAAATTTGACCATTCAAGTAATTTTTATTGACATCATGCATATCTAAATTATATCATTAATTTAGGAATATGCTTCGTTTTATTTTGTAACTGACTTGATTTTAACACTGCATATAATGCACACAGAATTTTTTGTTTTAGTTAATACTCTATTATATTATATGCTTTTTTTATTTATACTCTAATAAAGAAATTTTCAAAAATATTATTACCTAATCTTTTTCATTACTATATAAATTTTATTTTTTAGTTTATCATCTCAAAACTTGAAAATCTCTTCTCTTGATTCATCTCCAATCATTATTAAAAAAAAAAAAAAAAAAAAAAAAAAAAAAAAAATACATTCAGAAACAGATAGCTTGCATAACATTTTTAGAAACTTTTTCTATCTAAAAAAACATAACTACACTTTTCAAAATTTTACACATACTGATAATAAGAACTTACAGTTTATAAAATAAAATAGGGTTACCACATGTAAATTATATTTTTATCTTTTGGTTTGTC
The DNA here is from genome assembly GCA_963930645.1 of Salticus scenicus. Lineage (NCBI taxonomy): Eukaryota > Metazoa > Arthropoda > Arachnida > Araneae > Salticidae > Salticus > Salticus scenicus. The sequence goes on along the minus strand of OZ005652.1, from coordinate 336,679,417 downwards.
ATAAAAATAATAAAGTCACTTTTTGTACTATTTTTGACAATTTATTTGTTATCCATTGAAGCTCTTCTAAAAAATATATAAACAAACAGAAAAAGATGAAGTAACTAAAAATGTTAATTTCTTATTATTGATCAATAATTATGAGCAATGATTTACAAGTAAACTCCTTCCAAATATTTTTAATGGGGGGGGGGGGGGGTGATTTTTCACCAGTTGTAATTTTACAGCTTTTTCTTCTTATTATTCATAAAAGTAATAAAATGATTGAATACTAATTAAAGTGTTATCCATTAAAATGTTTTGAAAACACAGCTGATAAATTTTACTCATACCTCCTCAAAGGAATCTCTAATTATGGGATACTACTAATAAAAGGCAATTTTTTCAAATAAAATTTCCACATCCAAGGAAAATTTTTCTATTATCTGAAGAAGATAGTTTTAGAAACTTTTCGAGTTTAAAAAAGCTAGTCATTTTTTAAAGAATTCATATTTGAGATAAAGAATGAAGCAGATTTATATTAATCTCTTTGATGGGTGTCACTTAAACAATAGGGGGGAAGGGGGGGAGATAAAGTTATTGAAAGTGCTAAAAGTATGAGATCATTTGTGAAAAGAATTGAGAATTGTATTTATAATAGATATTGGATATAAATCTTCTGAAATTCAAAGTTTCAGTGAAATACAAGAGGGGGGGGGAGGGGCTTACAAGCAAATGCAAGTTTTATCTGAAAATGCGAATTTGCAATTTTCAGAAGAGGTGAAATTTTAATTGATTAATCTTTTTTTTTTTTTAGTTTTGTTAGCTGGTTTTAGTATTTTACCCATTTTCTCAATGCTACATTAAAAGTTTATTTGAAAATCATTACTATGGGGGAAGAAAATAAAAAAGATTGAAAGAGAGAGAGATAGAGAGAAAAGATTTTTATTTACTGCTTGTTTCAAATAAAATAACTTTTTTTTTTCTAAAGATGTTATTCTATAACATGTCTGTATTTTTGGTAAGCATACTTAAAAGTATTTAAATTATTATATAAATTGCCAATACAGCAGAGTTTGTTGTCAATTTTATATTGATAAATTATAATATAATATCAAATACACTTTTTAAGGCACTAAATATTATGTAAAAATGATTGGTTAATAACAATTAAGCTTATTAAGAAATGCAACCTCTGAATGAGGGACACCTCTATATAAAGGAAAAGTACCTGGTCCCAAAGCTGTCCCTTATTTAGAGGTAAGTGTGTATATAAAGCTTTATCAGAATTATAAGAAACAACTATAAAAAAAAAAGTAAATCAATTGTATTTATATATATATATAAATCTAGGTTTAACAATCATAAAAATGTAGGTTAATTATTAATGAAATGTTTTAAAATTTAATGTTTTACTTTGAAACATACAGTCCCCCCCGCCTTTTATTTTTAAATGTTACTCAAAAAAAAAAAAAAAAAAAAAAAAAAAAAAGAGCAATGCTTCTTTAAAAAATAATAATAATAATAGGAATTTAATAAATAAATTTTATGTGTTTGTTAACAATATGAAAATGTGCAAATATTTTTCTAATTAATTTATTTAACAAATAAATTTTGTATTTAAAAAAGAACAGTTGTATTCCTATAATTCAAATGCACCAAGTGTCAAATTGTTTTAAAATTTTGAATTGATTAAGTTGATAAAATTGCGTGAATTTATCTCATTTTTGGGGTCTGATGTCTCATTTATAAAACATTACCATGAAATTAAATTTAAAAAAATAAAATGAAAGAAAGAAAAGAAAAAGAAAGAAAAAAATAATAATAAAGTAAAATATTAATTTCCTGTTGTCTTTAATATATTCGTTTTGTTATATAAATTTGATAATTATTTTTGATTAAAAACTTAAATTATCAATAAAAGTTCCTTCACTAATATAAAAAATAATTAAAATATTTCGCAGGATCTTTTGTAGTTTTCCAAAAGGCATGTAAAAATAATCTTCCACGTATCTTGATTTTATATCATGCGTACAGCCAGTGAATTTCGTCCACCACCCCTTTTATTTATTATTTTTCTACGGCGATGCGATGTGATAAATATGACAACCGCAATTTGATATACGGAGGAGCTATATTTGAATGCGTGCTAGCACAGCGCAATCTCAGAATGGAATGAAAAGGAAAATCCCCGTTTTGAAGGAACGATATCGGTGTAGTGTGAAAGCAGTGTACTACCCGACACGATATTGTTCCAATCGTTGCATTATTTATCAGCCGATTTAGTCGCTGTCGTGTCGGTCAGTGTGAAAGCGCTCTAAAGCCTGAAACTTACGATCATGTCGGGGCCGGTGAAAGTGTGGGTGAATTAACACGGCGCTGTGCTTACTCAAAAAAGGTGGTCGAGATTCGATTACTGGGCGATACTAATTTTATTTAATTTAGGGGGGAAAAAATAAAAATAAAAATTTTAACAAAGTACAGAAATAAGTCAATTTAAAAAGTAAATTAAGAAATGAACTATAAACTCTTACACTATTCGTTCTTCAATTTGAGACAAAAAGAAAAAAAAAAAAGAAAGAAAGAAAGAAAAAGAAGTTGAGTCTATTTTCAAGAGGGGTGATCGCTACGTCTGAGAGGAGTATTTCGCAAAATTTTATCTCTGGTGCATTTTTGTTTATTGATTTCACTTTTATTTTCGGTCTTTAATTTTCACCTTAAATTTGAATTGAATATCAGTATATAAAATTTGATTCAAAATATCAGTACACATTTTTCATGTGACTTGTTCAAGAGGAAATAAAGTTTGTAGGTATTGTACTAAGATGAGTTTGAATAAAGTTTCTTAAAATTCTGAGAGAAATTAGCGGAAAACGGCGAGATAATGATTCAGATAACGCTTCTTAGAAAACAGGCTACGAAAATTTCCGGGGTTTCTACTAAAACTTCTGAAAGGTTTTATCAAGGTCATTCAAACACCATGAAAGTCAGTTTCATATTTTATATTCATGCTACTATTTCCAATGCAACACTCCTCAAAATGCATATTTATATGGAAATTTTTCAATTTTGCTATGTTGATAAAATCTTAAATTATGAATAACATACGAAACTTTCCTATTATAATATTTGTAGTCAATCATGTTCAAACAAGTATCTTAAATGTTATTCTGAAGTTGTCTGATATATTTATGATCCTCAAAATGGACGTTTATGCTCAATTCTGCCCTATTCTGCCATTTATGCAAATCGTAAATTCCAAATAACTTACGATTTTTTTAAGTTGGGAAAATCGTAATCTATGATATTTATACCAGCATCCTAAATAATATTTAAAAAGGGGTCTGATATCTTTGCGATGAAAATATCACTCAAGATTGACGTTTATGTGAAATTTTGCCCTATTCTGCCATGTTAAGAAATTCGTAAATTTCCAATAACTTACGAAATGTTTATATTGGAAAATTCATAGTCATTATTATTTATGCCAGTGTCCTAAATAATATTTAAAAAGTAGTCTGAGATCTTTACGATAAAAATATCACTCAAGATTGACGTTTACGTGAAATTTTACCGTGTTCTGCCATGTTAAGAAATTCGAAAATTTCCAATAACTTACGAAATTTTTATATTGGGAAATTCATAGTCAATGATATTCATGCGAGTATCTTAAATAATATTTCAAAAGTAGTGTGACATCATTACGACGAAAATATTATAAATAATATTTTAAAACTGATGTGACTTCTATGCGTCAATTTTTTTTTTATTATTTTTTTTTTTTTTGAGATACTGTGTAGTGTACACAGACTAACATACTAACACACTAACGGACTAACAAACTAACAGACACCCTACAGACGGACACCATACAAGTTTTGTCATTTTCGGAATCCTCACCTGAAAACGTGTAAAAAAGTCAAAAAACGGAGGTCGAAAATTTTCACGACTACCGTACTAACTTACCGGAAAGTACAGTGATCATCCTCATTGATAAAACACCTCCTATAATACTACAACCATACAAAATCCCTGATGCGATCAGCCAAAGAAATAAAAACTAAATTATTTCGCAACAAAATACAATGATAATTTTTCAGATGTGTTAAAAGTTGAATTATTAGAATTTATTAAATTAAATCCCCCTCCAATTAAAATTTACAAATTTGACTAATTGCTACAAAAACATGCACTTGATATACTCCGCCTCCTATCTAAGGCTGTTGGTAGTTAATTTTTTGGGAGGAGGTTCAAATTATAGTACACAATGTTAATTCTTTAGAATATAGTATAGATTGAAAATTTTAAACAAATTTGCACATTTCAGGGGAGGGGGGAGGTAATGGGTCAACTACTAGCAAAATCGCATTTTGAAACGGCCCACCGGTGGCCGAGTGATTCTGCGCTCAAAGCTGGTAGACCTGAAGTGCCGGGTTCGATCCCAGGTCGCGCTCGTCGACATAGCTGTTCGGTGTTTCCGTGGTTTTCTCCAAAACTTTTAAATATGGGCTAGTCTAGGACCCCTTAGAAAGACCGTCACGGAGGGCACTCCCCCTCAAGCCTAGGACCTACAGCAGTCAATCAGCCTTATTCCCAAAATCCAATCTAATCCCACTTTAAAACTATTATTCTATATAACATAATTGTAGAGAAAATAACAAAGAATTTATTTCCAGTTGTTAAATATTCAAAAATTTTATCAATGATTATATTAGACAATGATAAAACTTTAAGAAATTTCCATTAATTGCTCAATTACTGGTCTGTTCACAATAATACAACAATTGAAACAGAGCAGCTATAAGCGATCATCATACATATCATGTTTTGTGAATTTATAATTTAAAGGATTTGAGACTTGAGCCTTCGTACATAATAATTCCAACTAATCTTTGCAAAACATTTTACAAATTATATATTACAACAAAAAAGTGTACACGCGCAGGAAAGGAAGTGTTGAAAGGGAATGAATACTTTATAGTAATTTGGGTTAATATTAAAACTTTTCCATAAGAAAGCACTATCTGACTATCACTACCAGAAAACCGGTTAAAAAACATCCACTTAAAAAAATTATAATCATTCCGTACTTTATTAAAAAAAAAAAAAAAAAAAAAAACACCGTTGGATTTTCTTGTTGGGGAATAAGAACAAATGAAGAGTTTCATACACTTACAAGCGAAAATGAATGTGGGTATGCAACTTTATAGGAGTATTTAATTTTTTAAACAATTATTTTTATAAAATCTCTTTTAATTTGTCGATTGTTGGTTGGGTTTTACGTCGCACTAGGGTTGCGCAATGGGCAATTGGTGATGGTCTGGGACTCGCCTCGAGAGGTGGTCCGGAGACATGCCATCATAATTTTGATCCTCCACGGAAGGGATGGCTCTCCCGCTTCGATGACTCACAGAGGTATAATTTTGATGGGAACATGGAGGACATTGACATGACAGATTTTACATGCACTAGTCACCATTAGTGTTCACAACAGTCTTTGGTCTACTCGAGAATCAAGCCCGCAATCATCCAATCAGGAGCCCGGCGCTCTACTGACTGGGCTACCGCCCCCCCCCCACCTTAAAAAAAAAAAAAAAGAAAACAATCAAAACGTCTAGTGAATAAAAATTAAATATCCGCAATTTATAGAAAAGCAAAAAATACTATTCGATTTTCTTGATCGGAGACAGTACTTGAAAATTTTAATTTACTTAAGATTGAAAATGAATGCAAGAATGTCTTAGAAATTAGACAATATCAATTGATCTTAGGTTTAAAATTTTAATAATAAGCCTTAAATTTTCTTTGGCTTTGCCTCATTCTTCAAAAGTAATTTCAACAAATTTTCAAGAAATAAAGTCGCTGAAATAAAGAATATATAAACATTGTCACAGATATTAACTTTATAATACTCGTAAGTAATTTTTTAAATATCTATTCGTATAAAATATCTTTTCATTTATTGAATTTTAAATGTAATTACATTGTCATTTTGGGAAAATAAGACAACTTTTCTATAATAAAGCACTTCCAGAAAACCAGTTAAAAACATTCATAGAAAAAAAAATCGAACTTTATAGAAAGGCGAAAACTACTCTTCAATTTTCTTGTTCGGGAATAACAATTCATGAAAAACTTCACATGCAAGTGAAAATTAATGAAAAAATATGCAAGAAAATTAGTCAGTTTTTAACTGATCTCAGCTTAAAAAAATAAAATCATAATATAATAAAAGCCTTAATTTTCTTTATTTTGGTTATAGTTCCTCTGTCTGTGATCTAAAAAGAAAAAAAAAAAAATCCCTTTTCGGCAAGCTTAAAGGCAAAGGTAGATTCCTTTACGTTAATGTTTCAAAAGTAAAGAAATATTTCATATGCATTAATACATACTTAGCCAACGGCTTTGTTCCCACACATTGCATTATTTACGTCGGTATTCTGTTTTTAAGAAATGTAATTATCAACTAGTACTATTCATTCTACTAAAAATTTCAGTCTAGATTTATTGATCAGTAAATGATTCAGTTTTTTAAAAATCCAAGTTCATAATCATTCAACAAATAGAAGACATAAAGATATACAATTTGGTGACAAAACTTGCGACTTAGGATTGAAATTTGTGAAAATTTGATAGTTGTTGACGAAATTTTTGACTTGGTGACGAAATTCGTTATTTGATGACAAAATTTCGCGAGCTCAGCGATGAAAAATGGTAGTTTTGACGTCATTATATTTTCTTCCCACGCAAAAACCTCATATCTGTTCACAGACCAATATCTTGTTTCCACAAGATAAAAAATCAAAGGAAGCTGTAACGTATTACTCTCAATTTCAATCGTAAATTTTAAATTCTTGCGTAAACCGGCGTTCTAAACTATTCCCCACAAACGATATTTTTACCAAGACTAACGTATTATTTCAATTTTATATTTTTAAATAATTAATTAAAGCTGTTACCATGGTTTTTATATTTGCAGTGATCTTTTTTATTATCGTTTGCACGTGACGTAAGCATCAGGTTATAAATTTAAGAAATTAAAGCTATAGAAAAAGTCGGCTTCATCACAATTGTCGAAAAATCACTTTTTAACTTGTAACTTTTAAGCAATTGAAGTTATTGAAAAAGTTTAAATACAAAAGTTGTTTTTTACGATAAGGCGTTAATTCGCCTGATTTGAAGTATTTTCCTATTTTCAATATTAAAGAAATTATGGGCAAATGAAAATTCCCATCCCCCCACCATTTCCACCCCCTTTGAGCTGGATGCCTCATCTACGAACTCGACCGACATTTTTATTGTCCTGACAACATATCCGGAGCTGGTTAAATTTAAGTAAAAATTACTCCAGTATTGAAAAATGTATATGAAGTACCCCTACGTGCACGTAAAGCATCACCTCTCTACTCTTTTTCGCAATTTATCGACCTGAGAAGCTGTTATATCCGTTTTGTTGTAGATTAGTCAATGTTTTTATTGTTACCTTTAAGATGATTTCTTTTCTTTTTTTTTTTTTTTTTTTTTTTTTTATACTACATTTTTGAGTTGTGGCACTTATCTTGCTGGGGTTACTTAATGTGTATACTGTAATAACGTTTTATTTAAATTCACTAAAATATTTATCCATGTCCTCTGTAAATTTACAATAATTCTTAGTTAAAAGTAAGTAATTGAAATTATCAATTTTTATTATGTATTTTTATTTATTTTGTTTATTTAACTTCTCCAAAAAAAAAAAAAAAAAAAAAAAGCATTCTTAGTTACAAACATAGTCTCCTCAATAATTAATTATAGTCATTAAAATTTATATAAAATAGATTTTTTAATATCTCCATTTACTTTCTCTGTAATTTTCGATAAATAACTAAAGACAAATGATTATCAGTAGTTTTTCTTTTGAAATTTTTATTAGTGTAGATATCGATAATTGATTAAAAGTGTAATTATTGATATAATTTTTCAAGTATTTCTGTATATTTGATGCAAAATACTGCAATAGAAATTATTTTCAGTAAACTTTGCAGCTATGTCATTGTAATAACCGTGTGTGTTGCATTAACTACAATATAAACCAAAAAAAAAAAAAAAAAAAAAAAAGAAAAGAAAGAAAAGAAAAAAATTCTTAAAAAGTAAATTTTCCGAAAATTCTCCATCTTTGATTGCAAAAGAATTGTGTTATTCTACTCGACTTTATAATACTGACACTCGAAACAAAAATCAAAATAGTAATTTTACTTACTTAATTGCAGAATTTTATGAATAAGATGGCCCAGAAGACGAAAATTTATTTTTTCCATTTATTGTTCAATTTTCTATTATTATTATTTTCACGTGCAGCGTAATATTTCATACATTTCACTCAATATGACAAAATTATTTATTTTAAAATTTAATAGAAATATAGCCATGCTTAAAAATTAATATATCTTAAATAAATAAATGAATAAATAAATATTTTTAAGTTAATAATATGCTGTTTTATGTTATGCTTAATTTTCTTAATAAGAATTATATTTCCTTAAATTTCTTTCAAAACAATCTTAGATAAAAATGAAAAATTTTAGGAATTAAACATATTAGAACTTATAAAAAAGAATTCGAAGAAAAATGAGTTTAAAGTTTTAAGCAAAACTTGCACAAAATATTAAAATCACGTCTTTTGATTTAATTCTGGCATAGGTGTCTGCTTAACTGGGTCAGCGGGGGCGGTCACCATAGCGTTTTCTTTATTTTTTTATTTATTTTATTTTATTTTTATTTTTTCACGGGGGCGAAAATATATGTTTGCCTGGATGCTTCAAACTTCCAACAGGTCGAAATTTCAAACGCGAAAATTAGTTTGATCATATATTTGAATTTTACAGTACATCGTTTTTTATTTATTTTATTTATTTATTTTTTCTTCTCTCTCTTTCTTTACTGATGGGTTACCAGCAGGATCTACTGTACTTCATACAATTCCCATTTGGCAAGAGAAAAGCTAAACGACCTGTCCTTTATAGACTAAAGATAGGTTGAGGCAGAAAAGCTATTGTTCACGGTCAAGGCGGTTTGGAGTATGGGTGCAACTTTCGGGAATTCTATTCTCAAGAAAAGTGATACCGACAGAAAAGCTTTTGTTCATTCAGTTCAGCCCATAGCACAAAAATTTCATGCTGAAAGTTTCTTTTAAATGGGTTAGTAAGGCGAAAGATACTAATATTTAAAAAAAAAGCAAACTTTTAATGCTATTAAAAATACAGACATTTAATTAAATATTTCTCTTTAATTTAAATTTTTCTGTATATGTTTGTCCATTATTTATTTATTTATTTATTACCCACTGTTTGAGTCCGATTAATATCAGTATTCAATTTTACACACGAAAAGAGAAGAAGAATTTGTTTGTTCGTTGAAGGAGTTAAGGTCAATTGACTACACTTGGTTCTAGGCCTATAGGTGGAACGCGCTCCATGAGAATCTTCCTAAGGAGTCCTAACCCGTATTTACACTAGTTTCGGAGAAAGCCACAGAAAACTCCGAACGGCCAGGTCGACGAGTGCGACCTGGGAAACGCGGTGCTTCTCGTCTACTAGCTTTGTTCTCAGAACTGCTTGACCACTGATGAGGCCGAGAAGGGGAAGGAGTTGTCAAAAATGATAATTAATAGGTTAAAAACTGCTGTTTTAGAAGCCCAGATCTCATTATTAATATTACTTCAGCAAACAAGTAAATACGGTCATTTCTACAAGATGATTTAGATTGTCAATTTATGAAATTAATAAATATATTGGAAAAAGTAATAAAAATCTTTAATATCTAAGTTTACTGAAATACTCTTAATACGTATATTAAACTGTTTACATGTAATTATCTATGTAAACAATTTCAGTTATCGATTCTCTGTTCTTATATATTTTCGATGTAAATAACAGTATCGGCATTTTTAAAGAAATTTTAATAAGAAATCTCTTTATAAATGAAATAAAAGGACACGGCACAAAGAGTCCTGTTTTGGAAAGTTCTAAAGAATGTTCTGAAAAAAATCCTTTGAAAATTATCTTGGGGAAAAAAAAAAAAAAAGAAAAGAAATAAAGAAAATTTTCAGCTTTAACAGCATAAAATGTACTTTAAGAGTAAAACTTTTATGTTTTGAAAATAAAGACGTAATAAAATGTATGATTAATTTGTGCCCCCCCCCCCCCCACTTTTTTTTTGTGTATGTGTGTCTATCTATATATAAGAAGAACGTATTCAATTTGTGGAAAATTTCGACCGTTGATATAGTTTTATACACGTCTTAAGACGTTTTGAACACGATATGATTATCGATATGACTATTTTTAGAAAATATCTGTGTGTTTCTCTCTCTGTGTGTATAAAAAATTCTGTATTTGGTCGGTTGTATCCAGAACCAATGGACGAATTTAACTGAATTTTGATTTAAACTAAAGCTGATTACGTTTGATAATCAGTCGCTTAACAGTTGACGCTGTCATCGTCTATTTTATGTTAGTTTTTTTTTTTTCATAACTTTTAAAATCACAGTATAGGAAAAAAATTAATTTATATACCAAAATTGATTTTCTCTGTTCAAAGTAAAAATATATATTTGATAGTAATAGTTAGAATACCAAGAAATTTTTTCTTTATGTATATCTTTATTCTATCCCCTACCCTTTCTCTCCGGTATGTAGATTTTAAAATCGAAAAAAAAAGTCACCGGAAATGAATTTTGGTGGTCTTTATAAATGAAATACAGCTTTTTAATAACTTTTAGTGGCATTATGTTTCTTCTATTTTTAAAATTATTTTTTTTTCTTTTAAATGATTCTTTTTCTGTTTCATTTATGTATATATGAATTATTTTTAACATATCGCAGGAAAAAATGAAAAATTCAATATTCTACTATGTGTAAGGAGTATAAATATTTGCATAGAACACAATGCTATGGAATACTTTTGGGTGCCCCTATGTACAAATAAGTAGAAGTATACACTCCATTTTCAATAAGGAACATGCTATAGTGAACTTGAATAACATATATCAGTTTCAAGAATTTCCATGAATATTTATGGGAGTTGGTGCACGGACAGACAGACGGATCAACAGACGAACAGACAGACCCAAACCGAAGTCAATAACAGTTTTCAGGGCTGAAAGTATTCCTATATTTCCTATTTTTCTTATATATTTCAAAAAATCATGAAAAATGCCCTATATTTTCCTATAGTTTATAATTCTTTCCATTTTCCCTATATTTCACAAAAATTTTCCTACATTTCCAAAATTCTGCTACTTCAGTTTAAGTTCTTCTTACTTATTTTCTGCTTTCCCTGCTAGGCATTAAAAGAATTCATAATTCCATTACCATTTCAATATTAATTTTCACTTATTATTATTATTATTTTTGTGGAAGTATGGGAAAGTTGGAGGGGGCACAATTCATTAAATAGGCACTACATGTAGTTAACTAACATGTAGTTAAATTGAAGGTTCATGATTTTTCTTTCTTTTTGATTTTTTGAGCATTATGATGTAAAAGAGGTGTCATTATTTTGAATATAATATGTGGATTCATGTTAAATGATATAAACTGGTATGAAAGTTAGACAAGCAAGAGATGGTAAATTTGGAAATATGTTCTTTTCTAAATAATATAAAAAGTAAACAGTAATATATCAGTACATTCATTTTATCTGTTAAATTAGATGAGATTAAATTAGGGTGTTTTGTTTACGAAGTCATTTAATCATTCCGAGATTACAAAATAATGTTAGAGAAAGTTCGTTTTTACTCAACCTCTCAATCTTCTCTTGAAATTATGTTCCTACTTTTGTGTGAAAAATATTCCTATATTTTCCTGTTTGATTGCTTTGACCCCTGAGTTTTTAACCTTCTTTGTAAACTGTTAATGACATTCATCAAGTAATTCCAGTGCGTTAAATTCATTATCGCAGTTAGAGAGTTTGAACATCGCATTTAGGATATAGTACCTAAAATTCGAAAAAAAAAAAAAGAAATCCTACATGCGACGCGGGTATATTTTTTCATAAATTAAAGACAATTTTTTAATTTCTTGAAAAGAAATGACCCAAACACAAGTTCAGAGTTAAGCTTATAATGTTCAACTCTTTTTTCTTTCTTTTCATATTTATTTATTTACTAAAATATCATAAATTTCCTAAATGCGATAAACTTACCAAAAATCAGGTCGCATTTGGGATTTGAGCACAATGATCTTAAAAAAAATATAAAATAAAAATCTACATTTTTGTCATATATTTACTCCGTTATTTTGTTTTATTTATTTATTTATTTAATTTTTCAATGATTTATTGATAAATTTCACTAATTTTTTGCTTTCTTAATTTTTTCTGTAATTATCTTTATTTGACCTTTGATCTCTCGGAGGATTTTGGGAAAGTCGAACGCCTGCCATTATCGACCAACTAAAACCTATTAAATCACGATGGCATCTGCTCCTTCTTCTAAATATTATTATCTTATTATTTTCTGTTATAGTATGTTCAGATTTCTTATGTATGATGCCATATATCAATGTCTCAGAAATAACTCATTTTTTATTATCTTGCTACTATAATTCCTGTTGATATAGTCGTTCTATGGAAAATTTTAAACTTAACTTTTTGAATATATTTTGCTCTCTATAGAACTTCCCTTCAGTATGTAATAATTTATTGATTATTCATGGTGCTTAGCGTAAGATTATAAAAATAAGGCATATAACAGTATCCGAATTCGAAACTCTGCAAAATATAAAAGAATAAAGGCGTTTAAGTTTTTCCGTAGTTTTCTTCGAAACTTGTGTAATTCCAAACTAAATAACGTTAAAATCCTTTGTACGAAATATTAACCAAGTATCGGAACTTGTAACTCTGCAAAATTTAAAAGTATAAAGGCGTTTTGGGTTTTCCGTAGTTACAGAATTTGAACGGCTTATATCAGTTTAAAAGTCCGCAATAAAAAGTACTTTAAAATATTTTTGGAATGATATATTATAAGCAATTTAATCATAATTAGTATTGGAGATTGTGAAATTTTATTATATTAAAGCGCTATCTGGTGACAAATTTGCGAGATCTGCTCTTCAATTTCTATTCAAATAAGTTTTAAAGTAATATATTATTTTTGAAACTATGTTAAATAGAAGCTACAAAAATAATATAAGCATTCCTATAATAAGATTTATCTGATTTTCCTGTGGTTTTTGGGGAAACTTGCAAAAATCCAATCTGAATAGCGTTAAAAATTCTTAATGGAAAATATGAACTGAGTATCGGAATTCGAAAGTCTGTAAAATTCAAAAGAATAAAGACGTTCCGTAGTTTGTTCGTAGTTTTCCCCGGACCCGAAACACCCGTACGAAATTTGAACACCGTTCAATTTGTCGGATCTTAAAACTTAATAATACCAATTTTAAACGCTCTAACACTATTTCTACAGCAGCCCCTTCGCATTCCTTTCCCGTCTCGCCTAATAATTTTACACTTTTGAAAATATCTGCAATCGGTTTCTCGGGTCTTAAAATCTAATAATGCCAATTGTCAACTCTCTAACTCCATTTCTACATTTTTGTCCCTTCACCCCTCCCCTTTCTGTCCCTCCTAATAATTTTACACTTTCAAAAATATTCGCAATCAATTTATCGGGCCTTAAAACCTAATTATATCAATTTTAAACGCTGTAACTGTTGTTCTACATTTTTGCCCTTTCGCCTGCTCCTCCCCCCCCCCTTCCTTCAAGACACTCCTAATAATTTTTAACTTTCAAAAATATTCATAATCGAATTATCGGGCATTAAAACCAGGTAATAGTAATTTCAACGGTACATCTCAATTTAAAACTAGTTGGCATAGATGGACTCCGCTGAGTTACCCACCATATATATGTTCTCATAAATTTCTAGTGTGAGACATATTATAGCATATTAAGAGAAATGAATTTGATCAAACGCTTCACAAAGTGACAGAATAAAATCCCCGCCTAATAGGCTGTCCACCGTTCACTTCAATTTGTTTATCTTATTCTAATCTATTAATTTATTTTATTAGGGTCAGTTTCGTAGTTTAGTTTTCATGCTACTATTTCCAATGCAAGAATCCACAAAATTCCTATTTATATGAAAAATTTTTAATTTTGCTATGTTGATAAAATCTTAAATTACGAATAATTTACGAAATTTTTCTGTTAGAATATTTGTAGTCAATCATGTTCAAACAAGTATCATAAATGTTTTTTGAATTTGTCTGATATATTTATGATCCTCAAAATGGACTTTTATGCTCAATTTTGCCCTATTCTGCCGTGTTAAGTAAATCGTAAAGTCCAAATAACTAACGATTTTTTTAATTGGAAAATTCATCGCCTTTAAATGTTTAAATCGCGTTTTTATCTCTTAGTTATATATATATATATATATATATATATATATATATATATATATATTCTAAAAGATAAAACAAAAAAATTGGTGACAAAATATAGAAAACTGTAGAAAAAATAAATAAATAAAATTCTTAAATAAATAAAATTAATTAATTAATTAATTAAAAATGATGTTGAAAAGGTGTTAGGTCCCCTTAAACGTACGGGGCTAAGGTACAATTATATTGACATGGATTTCTTAAAATAGTGATTTTCCTTCTGTAAAAGAATAAAATTTAATTAAAGACTATATAGTTAACGGAAAAAACGGTAACGGAAAGAATGGTACCCTTGAACATCGGAAACTTCCTGTAAATATAGTAATAAATATCATTTTTGTATATATGCTTTTTCGTATATATATATCAGTAGAGAAAAATCCTTAGACCAATTTTCGGTCTTTCATTTACATTCCCTTTCCACCCTTCAAATGAAATAATAATAATACTGTTTACTTTCTTACGAGAAGTGTTGTGCATTTTCCCGTTACAGTTTCTTTTGCATTGATTACTCTCTTTGTATTAAATTTATGAACATTTACCACAAAAAAAAAAATAATAATAATAATAATAATAATAAATAAACAAATAAACAAACAAACAAATCTAATAATAATTGTTTTCTATTTTCATATAAGGAAGTATTGGATTCGTAAAAATTTTCTACTTCCGGTTTCGAACGGATTTACACATTTTGAGATGACGTCAACATAATTTACCATTTAAACTAGTATGAGGTAGGAAGCCTTTATTATCATATTATGAATATATAGGCTCCCTACTCTCCCCCCCCCCTCGCTTTCAACCGGTTATAAGCAATAAATCTCACCCCCGTACTGACAACCTAAAATCGGCTGCTAAGAATTGTGGTATTGGAACGCGCAATTTGAATCATTTTATGATAAAACTCTAAAAATGAATGAAACTCTATAATTAATAATAATAATAATTAAAAAAAAAAAAAAAAAAAAAAATGCAATTTTGTATTTTGTATTGCTTAGCTGGCTGGCTCTTCTTTCAAAAGTTGACCCGTCCAGCTGAACTTCTAAATCCATAGCAGCTGTTGGGAGATAGCGTTTTTAACTACTTCACAAAAGAAGCGTCGTTTGGACAAACCGCTCCTGCATTTCAAAGCAATCTTTCATTCGTAAGAAAATTCCGCGTCGCGTGTGGTAATGTTGAGATATTTACAAGCCACATTATAGGAGTTCTTAAAAACGAAACGAAATGTTATTCAAGTAGATCTCGATGTTTTCAAAGCTTTAACTTGATATTTTTTGTTGGGTAATTCTTCAGGAACACATCAATTGCGCTTACGTTAATCCCCCCTATTGTTAAAAATGCATCAATTGCGCTCGCGAGAAAAATTACTAAAAACGTTCATTGTCACCCTCCCCTCCCCCTTGTATACCGGAAGGTAAAAAATGATAATTTCTAGAAAGGAAAGAATTCTTTGCTTACTTTATTGCCACTATCATATCGTTTCTGCAAAATATAATCCTAACTGGTCCACGTTAGAGACATATTATACAGATATTAAACTATTAATCTCACGTGGAAGTACAGAATATGTTTACTTATCAAAATGTTTCATTTAGTATTCTGTATTATTAACACAAATATTAATTTTTTATTTTCATTTAACCCATTAGGCGTCAAAGCTCCCGCTGTGGGAACAATTTTTTAAGATTTTTTTCCCCTGCAAGTAATTAAGATAAATATACTTTTTCTTTTTTACAATAAATATTAAAATTCCCATCTTCGTTTTTTTTTTTTTTTTTTTTTTTTTTCAATTATTCAAACAAAGATGTTTGTTTTTCTGCAAAACATCAGCGACGAAAAAAAAATCAAGAAAAATAACTAATTCGAGTACAGGGGTTTAAAACATTGGATATGAAATAAAACAATTCTTTTCTTAAATTATAACAAACAGGGATCAAGAAAACTAATTAAAGAGGATTTTGCCTTTTTTTCAACATTTGTTCTACCCCAATTAGGTGTCAAATCACCCATTTGGAAACATGTCATATCTTCTAACAAAATATATATATATATATATTTTTTTAAGTATATATGATTAGAAATGCACATTGAAACCCATTTATAAATTTTCAGTGGAATTCATATAGCGGCGTTTAATGGGTTAACAAATATAATAAGCAAAATAATTCATACGAGTAAAATGATGTAATCCAAAAGTCACATTAAAAAAAAAAAAAAAAAAAAAAAAAAAAGAACATTATTCAAAAAGTATTGACTCTAACTCTATGCGGTTTTCACTGAAAAGTATAGAACAGCATGGAATTTTTTTTTTACATATACAAGAAAAACTTAGTTATACTTTGCACCAATATATCGCGCAGTATTCACAGTATCCTCTTACATTTTAAACAGATCCGCCTGATCAAATGGCGCCATATTGCGAATACTGAAGTTTTATTAAGGAGAATTTCTAATGTTGAACGACTGACAATCATACTAATGATTGACGACCGTTACATTGAACATTTACAGTCTAGTTACTTTGTTGAATGTATTGCGTCACAATAAGAAAGAACTTTTAAAATTAAAGCGTCACCTAATAAAGGAAATTTAAGCTGATTCGCTAATAAATCTTTTGTTACCTAAAATATGCGTATGCATTATGCATAAATTAAATAAAAAGACTTTTTAGTTGTGACATCAGCTGGCACTCGACAATATGTTTGCGTCTTAAAAAGTTCGCTTTAGTACCGAATTTTACATTATGCCGTTATCGTAGCTGAAGATTGTTCTATCGTTCTCTGTACTTAGGGTTTAGGAGGGACTAAAACCTACGAACGCAATTGATATTTTTATGCTTTTGGGGAGGAAATATGCTTTGGACGCAATTGATGCGTTTGATTTTTTTTCCTTTCTTTTTTTTTTTTTTTTTTTTTTTTTTGGGGGGGGGGGGGATTTGATCTAGGCGCAACTGATACCTATGAGGATGAAAACCCTGAGCGCAATTGAGTAGTACCTCCTATTCTTAAGCGCAACTGATTAACACCCAATTCTTCGTTTGCAATTACATTTATTTATTTTTATTTTATTTATTTTTTATTTATTTCGCACGAATGACAGAAAAATGACAGTAACTCAGGGAGAAATTCATTATGTCTGCGTCAATTTAAAACCATTTGAGTAGCAATACTTTCTATATTTATTTACGCAATGTTAATATTCTATAAGTACTAGCCGGCACGGAATGGGACGTTTCGGCGCGGCCGTTTTGGCGCCGCCGTTTTGGCGCGGCCGTTCCGGCGCGAAACCCATTTCGGCGCGGCTGTTTTGGCGCGGCCGTTTTGGCGCGAGATCCATTTCGGAGAGGCCGTTTTCGCGCAGCCTGTCCTTCACGAAATGGCCGCGGCTTTCGTCTCAGCCTTTTCAGTTAAAATTTATTTAATGATAGATATGATTTCTTATTTATTTATTTATTATGCGTGAAGAAAAAACTATTTTAAATTATTTATTAAATATATTAATGATGAATAGAATTTTGCTTAATTTAAAGGAGCCAATGATAAGATTAGAAACTTGTTTTTTATTAAACTTAGTCATCAGATGGCAACACATACGCAGCAATTCTAAAGATTCTAACCAATTTGGTGATGGAGGTTTTTTGGGGAATAAAATAAACAATGTAATTTCTGATTTTTTTTTTTTTTTTTTTTTTTTTTTTATGCTTGAACCAAAAAATATTTTTAATTTTTTATTAATGACATTAATGATGAATAGGATTTTTCGTAATTTAAAGAAGTCAGTGGTAATCTGAGAAAAGAACTCGATTTTTGTAGTTAAAACTTATTAAACCTATTGCCGTGCGGTTCTTTGGGTAATAAAATAAACAATGTAATTTCTGACTTTATCTCTCTCTCTCTCTCTCTCTATATATATATATATATTATGCGTAAACAAAAAATTATTTAAAATTATTTGCTAAAGATATTAATGATGAATAGAATTTTGCTTGATTTAAAAGAGCCAATGATAAGGTGAGAAACTAGATTTTTACAATTTAAAATTATTAAAATTAGTCATTTGTGTATGTAGGAACCTCGCCTCCCCCCTCGATGGGAGTAAATTTTCATGATGGGTATCTTTCAAAAGAGCTCGCCAATACCTTTAAAACGAATGGTTGAACCATCGATCTGCGATAATTTAAAACGAAGTTATCGATTTTTTTTTTACTTTTAACGAAAAAAAAAAAAAAAAAATCTTAGAAAAAAAAATCTTTTTTTTTTTTTTTTTTTTTTTTTCTTTTTAAATATATATATATATATATATATATAGAGAGAGAGAGAGAGAGAATAAAGTGGACTTTTTTTGGATATTTGGTGTTATACTACTTGTGTATTATGGAAATCTTCTTCATTTTCATAAAAGATAATTTTTTTAAATAATAATTTTAATAAATTATTTTTAAAAAATAGAATTATTTTTTAATAACCGAATTAAATTCTATATAAATGTAGGTGCATTAATGAAACGGGGGGTTGAGGGGGCGGTAGCCCCCTCCCCCTCACACAGAACTAATTATCATATAAAAATCTCCCTTTAAATTGTTTAACAATTGTTTACATAACATCGTTTTCTTACCGCTTAATATCCAACCTTTATTTATAGTATTAAATTTTAGGGTAAGAGAAAGTCGAGTGAGTGACACACCAGATTATTATTATTTTTTTTTTAATGCTTAAATCAAGAAATATTTTTAATATCTTATTAATGATATTAATGATGAATAGAACTTTTCGTAATTTAAAGAAGCCAGTGATAACCTTAGAAAAAAATCTCGATTAAAAATTTATATTAGTAACAAGAAGTATTAATTAGTTAATTTATTTAATAACATATCAGTCAGTTATAGAAGTTGTATGCTTGTTGAAAAAAAAAAAAAAATCTCAATTTAACAGTTAATTTATTTCTTGACGAGAAAAATATTTATCTAATTTTATCAACGAAAGAAAAGTTGACCTTGTTTTTAGTGATGTTGCTTAAATATGATTCCTGAAGAAGTAAGCACCTATATTTTCTTTTGAAAAAGCTGTCGAGGTTATCTTAATTTATGTTATTACCAAACTAAATATTTTTTATTGAAGCCATATTTTGGGGTTTCATTTCTTAGTATGAAACAATATCTATTGCAAGTATTTTAAAAACATTAGTTCATTAATCCTTTAGCTCTGTAGTATTTTATCTGTTTAATAACTGATAAAAACAATAGTAGGTGAAGGTAGGAATTAAAAAATAATTAAATTTAATAAAATAATAATAATAAAATAATATAAACTAAGTAATATAATAATAAATTAAATATATATATATATATATATGTATATATTTTAACTCTATGGTTATTCAGTAATCTTATTTTCCATTTTTTTTTTTTTTTTTAATGATTGTCACATTAGCCTTTTATTTCAACTATTGAGTGACAGAAAAAAATGTTTGTAACTGATAAAGGGTTAAACTGATCATGTAATTTAAAACAAATTTCATGTCGTCAACATTGCTTTATTTATTTATTTATTTTTATATTCAAAATATTGTTGTTAGAAATGGATGAAAGAATGGAAATTTCATAGTAAATAATATTGGTAAAAAGAGAACTAAAAATTTTAAAATACGTCCCGAAGGTTTTTGGGGTAAATTAAAAAACAAAAATAAATAAATAAATAAATAAATAGGAATTTTATTTTTTCTGAAGGTGGTAAAAACCATGGGAAAAACATGTTTTGGCCAATATAGTAAAAACCGGCAAAAACCATTACAGGGTAAATACACACCTGCTTTATTATTATTATTTTTTTTAATAACTTACTTAAAGCTCGCATTGCTCTAAATTTCTGAAACTTATTACACATAGTAGAATAGTTCCATACAACTTATTAATTTTTAATTAACATTCCCCCCCCCCCCTAAGCTTACTATTTACTTTATTTATTGTAACTTAGTAACTCCCCACAGTTAAAATGTAGACTTAGGTTCATTAATCACTAAATCAGTAAAAATCAACTGTACAAAAAGAAAAATGAGTAATTTACGTTTAGAAGTGCCAGATGAAAATATCCTGTACTTTTCAATCTCCACCAGTTATTTAAAAAAAAAAAAAAAAAAAAAAAAAATGATAAAAATAAAAAATAACTTTCTATAAAGTTATCATTATCTTAAAGTTATCACTGCTATTCTTGTTCTTGTTCTTTTTTTTTTTTTTTTTGTTGTTGTTGTTACACAAAATTTAATTATTAAAGACTTCTGTTTATTTTTATTTACAGTTTGCGTATTAAAATTTCCTATATAATAAAGCTTGCTGAGATAAAATAAAAGTTAACTTTAGCAAGAAACAGGATAAAGAAAAGGTATGCATTCTTAACCAATTCTTAAACTGCCTTCACTTAAACAAAGTCAATAATGATTAACTCGCGGGTTTATTTTAATCCATATAATAATTTAACAGTTATAAAATTCTTGAATATTCCCGACTATTTATTATGTTTTCGGGAAAAAAAAAAAATCTTACACTCAAAAAGTTCGGAATATAAACATCTGGCGCCAAAACGGCCGGCGCCAAAACGGCCAGCGCCAAAACGGCCGGCGCCGAAACGGCCGCGCCAAAACGGCCGCGCCGAAAAGTAACAAACCGTAGCCGGCATTCGCTCATCATCATGTTATAGAGGTCGATATTTTCAAATGAACTTATTTTTATAATTGTAATACTCTCCAAATCAAAAACAGAGGCCACATGTCATGATAAATAGGGAATAATGAAAAATAAATAAATAAATAAAGTGATTTTTTAATTAAAATAATGGAATTCGAGTCATGAAATGTTATTTAAATTTAATTATTTGTGAAAAATAATTTCAGCGCAAATTCCTTTAAAGCGTCGCTAGTTCATTCGACAAACGCAACCCCAAATTTAAAACTTTTTTTTTTTTTTTTTTTTTTTGTAATCTCCATGAATTTGATTCCGAAAACAGAAAAGTATCATTTTTTTTTTTTTTTTTTTTTTTCGGTTTGAATATATTATTATTTATATAATTCTTAATATTTTTTCTATTTATTATAACTACTTTAACTTTTTTTTTTTTTTTTTTTTTTTTAACGCTTACATATATTGTTGTGTTGGTATTGTTTTGTATCTATTAATTGTTGAATTTTAAGGTTATATTTTATTACGATATCTATCATTTATATATATATATATATATATAACTTAGTTACATGTTTTGACGATAATTTGACGGTTTATAGCAGTGACCGCGAAGGAAAATCCATAGTTTCTTTCTTTTTTTTATATTTTTTCTATGCTTTACTGGAATTGCAACTCCTGAAGTTATTTTCATGTGTTTATTGGCGCGCTTCGGCTGGTCAATATATTTAAATGCATTTTCAAAAGAAATCAATCACTGTTTATTTTTTATATTCCCTTATAAATAAAAAAATAAAAATAAAAATAACTACACTGAAATTGTTCTAACCTTAGCCGCTGCCTACGACAGCCCTTTTTCTACCCGCATTTCATTTGGTCCAGGTTCCCGCTGAATGCAGAAAGGTCTTTTCGGGCACTTCAATTTGGGTATTTATCAATGACAAGTGGATCTGCTATTATTTAAGAACTACGATTTTAAAGTCGACTGTATTTCAGCATCTAATAAACATTTTAGCTTTTAAATCATGTACTTTATAGTACCCTCTCTTTACACCATATTACGATTTGATTCCGCCCAATACAAGAAATAAAATAAAAAGTGTATTTTCTTTTAAAAGGAATTAAATAAATAGAAAACAAATAAATTTTAATTAAGCTTTAATCAGTCTCATCCCTTCTACTATATACTACCATATTTTTTATTTATTTATTTATTTATTTTTATTTTTTAGTAAATGCTATAAATAATAATAATAAAAATAATTTTTTAACAGGAATTAATTAAAAAAAAAGAAAAATGAAAAGTAAAAAGTTGCATTCTATAAAAATTATACATAAACATAACTGCTATAAATATGTTTTTAAATTTAAATTTAATATACTTATTTATTTTTTTTTCTATTGCATTACCATTTGATTTTCAATAAATATAAAAAGAACTTTGTAACAAACTTTGAAAAAACACCATAAAATCTAATAATCTTGCAACAATTGTTTCGGGTCGAAAGAGCACACGACATTTCGTCAGGCGAAAAAATTAGGCACGAATGCTGCAGTCAAAGTGGTAGCGCACAAATCCGCTTAAAGTGAAGTGTAATATTTTTTTGCTCTTCGCTATTAATATATACGATATATACTGATTAATCTTACCTATCGAGATCTACGCATTTTCCTTTCTTTCTAAGGATCAGAAATGTGGTCCTCTCAACTGTGACGTGCAACCGGGTTTTGGTCTGCAATACATATACATATACGTATTAAATTCTATTTATGAAAGAATTCTTAGTTTTACTGTTTTTTTTTATTCGTTTTTCAGAAATTTACCGATAATCTTTTTTTTTTTTTGTTACGATTGAATATTGAATGAATATTTACATATTTTAAATTTCATATTCCGTTTGCATTAGCTGCTATATGTATATATATATATATATTATATATATATATATATATATACATATATATATATATATATATATACATATATATATATATATATATATATATATATATATATATATATATATATATATCCAAAGCTCTACATGTAGAAAATAAAAAATAAATCAAAGAAAGAAAATAATTGTTAATATATATATATATTAATCATGCATTCTTTTTAACATAGCGATTTAATAATTCTTTACACTTTAGTTAATTGTTATTTTTTGTAAAAGTAAAAAATAAATTTTGGGCGGAAAAGAAATTTATAAAATGAAGTTGTTAAAAACCCTGTATATTTCCTATCTTAAAATAAACAAAATAAAATGCATCGGATTTAACTATCATTATTATAGACAATATATAACACTGCTTTATGGTATTGCATAAATCCAATGGAAATTTAATTTCTTATAATATTTATAAAGTTTCGAAAGCAGAAGTAAATTTTTGATGATAGCAACAGATATTTCGCGGAATGTCTGTTGCACATTCTCCACTCTGCAGTGAAATCTGACCAGACAAATAATCCGTTCTTCCGTTAATCTAAAGGTGTGGTGAAATGACAGTCACATGAATAGACAAATAAGGTCGCTCTCTGTCTCCATAAAGAGGTAAAGTCTTGGCGGTTTACCTAGGATTCTTAAGTATAAAAAAATAAAATAAAATGAATATACTTGCAGCACAAAGTAAAGGCCTCCTTTCGTTTCTGTAACACCCTCCTTCAAAAGAGGTTTAAAAATTGTGAATTGTGAATTTCAATTGAAAATGACAATTCTTTAGTTGCTTTTCTGATAGAAAAAATGGTATTTTGAGCAGGTTATTTTTATTTATTTTTTCTCAGAACAGCAAAATCTGGTCTCTTGGGATGTCGCATGTTTCAGAAGATATGCTTTTTAAAATAAAATACGCTTTTTAAAATGATAAACATCTCTTTATAGTTTTCACAAGGTATAGTTTTCACAATTCTTTAAATACTGAAAACCAAAGTGTGAGGTCTTTGTAGGTTTGAATTTTTAAAAGATGCCGATTTCACACAGTCACACAGATACATACTCAAAAACCAAAGTGTGAGGTCTTTATAGGTTTGAATTTTTAAAAGATGCCGATTTCACACAATCACACAAATACAAACGCACACAAGAAGAGTTTTCCGTTGGGGTGACATTTTTAATTTAACATTTTTGGAAGCATTCCCAGTATTTTTGACAGTTTACATAAATTCAAAAATACAAATGATGCTTAGAGAGGTACAAAATGATCCCTGATTTCATCTTATTTATTATATTACTGTATGTTTTACAGAAAAGGGGGAGTATCGTGCCCCATTAACCAGTTATGCTAGCCGGAACAGGACAATTCCGCCGATATTTTAATCCCCCATTCCCCACATAGGACAATTCCGCCGAGAACTTTAACCCCCGTTTTCCCACATAGGACAATTCCGCCGCGCCATTTTCCTGAGACGAGAAGAGGGGGTCTGCAGCAGTATTTCCATTTTTGGCGACGCATTGCACTTTGGCGACACATCGAACATTATATAAGAGCCCTTCCCCCTCGCTTTGGAATGATGAGTAAAAGTAACATAGATTTTTAACCAAATTATGAGTAAAAAATTTTACTCATAAACATGCATTTAATTTTATTTTTCATTATTATTATATGTTCTTTTATTTGACAATTATTTAATCGTATTAATAAATTCTGCTAAGAAAGTCATTTATGCCACGCAAACAACATCTTTTAAAAAAACTTTTTTTTTTCTTTTTTTTTTTTCATTTATTATGTTACTTTTATTTATTTATTTATTTAAACTGAATAAAAATTACCAAGTAATCTTATTGGTTTTAAATTGCTAACATTTAATTATGTTTTTCTTAATGTTTAATGAGGGAGAAAAAAAAATCTTTACCTAAATATTTTGTATGGCTATATTAAAATAACGTAGTTTCATGTGATTATTATCCAGGGTGATTGTCAATTTATGAAAAAATGCTTCAAATTTTAGGAAGAAAAAAAATTGTATGGCAAGACAACGTGTACTTTGTTGCAGGGAGATCTAGTGCTGTCATTAAAAAAATTATTAATTTTAATTTGGTTTAGCAGTCAGTCATATGAAATTAATCTTTTAGTCTTATTTTATGAATTTAACTATCAGAAAAACTAGCATTCTGGGATTGAAAATGAAATAAATGCCTGAAATCAAGTAAAATATTTGAACACAATTATCCATGATCTTGTCTTGTAAAAAATAAATATTAACATTATAAGTATGCAATTTATTGTATATCGATATATTTTTTTAAACTGATTATAAATTATTTAGTTAAACACCGTGCTGAAATGAAGAGAAATAAAAACTTTTTACTGAATTTTAAGAAATTGACAAATTGAACAACTTTCTTCCATAAAAATTTTTAATACAAAAGATTACGCGTATAAAATGAAAAAGTGCATAGAAATAAAGATATTTTTGAATGCCTCTTTGAAATTCTAATAAGAGATTTTCTTTTCCCTTAAGTTCTCATTAATCATAACTTTCTAACAATGCTACTTTCAGTCCTCTACCCCCATAATTAATATGTTAAAAATGTACAACAAATTTCATGTTTGCAAATTAATATATAGATTATTACCATTCTTTTGTGTATTTATTTTTAACAAAAGTTGAATGCCTGAAGTTTTAGCATGGAAAGTGTCGCCAACTTTACTTCGCCAAAGGTAATGCCTTCCCCCCTCATTCGGCGGAATTGTCCTATCGAGGGAAAACGGCAGAAAGAAATGCGGCGGATTTGTCCTACTGGGGGAAACAGCTGATAAATTTTCGGCGGAGTTGTCCTATGCTTCGGCGGAATTGCGTCGTGCCCATGCTAGCTGCTCTACTCGAAGAACGTTATAATTTGTTAGACAGTACTTTGGAAGAATCTTCAAGCTTACAACCGTATATATTAATAATTAATATATAACATATGTTTATATATATATATATATATCTGAGAAAATAATTGTGCAATCCTCCTATTCATTTTAAACTAATATAATGTTAAAAGGAAAAAAAAAAAAAATCAGAAGCTATATTTTTTAAAAGTGTTATAAAAATATTATTTTTTTAATACCTGAAGTTTAAAAAAAAAAAAAAAAAAGGGATTCTTTATAACCATGATGTTTTGTCTGTCTATGTGCCTATATTTGACATTTTTGATAAATGAAATAAGTAGCCGAATTTCATTAACGTCTATTTCATTAGAAGGCTGATATATTTCGGATGACTCTTAACTATATTTCATATATTTTGGTTTCATTTTAATTTATTTAATTTATATTTTTATTTCTTTTTTCCCACAGAATACCTTGCATTGATATATTTTTATAAATTTTCAAGTTGACAACCTTCCAATTTTCAAATTAAAAAGTTAATAATAACAACTAAAAGAAATAGGACTGACTTCAATTAAAGATCTTTCGAAGAAATTATGTTTAGATGTAAAATAATAAAAGTAGTATTAATAATAATAAAGAAAAAAAAAAGTCTGTTATATGTAATTAAAGAACATCCCCAAAAAATGGAGCCATTTAGAAATAAAATAAAATAATAATAAAATAATAATAATAATAAATCTTTCACTTACAAATAATTTATAAGAATTGTTCCTTTAAATTTCCAGGATTTTTCTCAAAAAGTGGTAGATTAAAAAAAAAAAAAAAGAAAAAAAAATTAAAAATCATTTATGGGATCTCCAATATTATGTAAACTTAAATACAGAAATCCAGCCAGCATTCCTTTCCGAGGGCCAAATGCGGTCCTCCCAATGTTAATGTGTAAACGAGTTTTGGGCTGCACTTGGTAGGGTAAACAAACGAAAATAAACACACACATAAATAATTGTTGAAAATTTGGTTCAAAAGCTTTCTTAATTTACATTTTATTTTATTGTATTTCATTTTATTTATTTTCTGAAAAATTTGAAGTGATATTTTAAAATTTTCGAGCTGGCAATTCTCCATCTTACAAATCATATTAATAAATTAAGGAAAAAATAATACGGCTGCCTTTATATATAAATAAAGAACTTCGTCGATAAACGGTATAGTTTCGAAATAAAATTATATTTATAAATCTTTCATTTGTATCAACATATGATAATTGTTTGTTTAAAACTGCAGGGTTTTTCTCAGAGTGGTTGATTTAAGAAAATTATAAATCATATATGAAATTTCCAATATTTATAAAGCCTTGCGCCCTGGCATAGTCAATCAGCCTGAAATCCTACAGCCAACCAACCAACCAATACTTATAACAATATACTCATTTATATTTACTATTTTATATATTTTTCTTATGTAATGGAATCTGCATTTCCTTTTCTTTCCGAGAATCAAAAATGGGAGTCCTCGAAATACCGATGTGAAAACGGGTTTCGGTCTGCATTTCGTAGGGTACACAAACGCAAATACACACACATAGTATATATATTAACTGAAAATTAGGTTAATTTTTTTTTTTTAATTATATGTAATTTTATATTTATTTATTTTTCCAGAACACACTGAAATGATAGTTAAAAATTATGGAGCTTCAAATTTTCCTTTTTTCGAATCCCATTAATACATGACGTAAAAAGAGAAAAAAACTGCCTACAGAAATCCACACATCATTCCATTCCGAGGACCAACTGTGGTCCTCGCAATGTTAATGTGTGAACGAGTTTCGGTCTGCACTTGGTAGGGTAAACAAACAAAAATAAACCTACACATAAATAATTGTTGAAAATTTGGTTCAAAAGCTTTTTTAATTCTAATTTTATTTTATTTATTTTATTTTATTTTTTCTTCTGGACAATTTGGAGTGATATTTTAAAAATTTTGAGCAGGTAATTCTCCATCTTACAAATTATATTAATAAATTAGGGAAAAAATAATTTGGCTGCCTTTATATATAAGTAAAGAATTTCGTCGATAAATGGTATTATTTAGAAATAAAATTACATCTATAAATCTTTCATTTGTATCAACATATGAGAATTGTTTATTTAAAACTGCAGGATTTTTCTCAAACAGTGGTTGATTTCAGAAAATTATAAATCATATATGGAATCACCAATATTTATAAAGCCTTGGACTTTGGACCCTAGCATAGTCAATCAGCCTTAAATCTTACAACAAACCAACTAATCAATACTTATAAAAATATACTCATCTATATTTATTATTTTATATATTTTTCCTATGTAATGGAATCTCTGCATCTCCTTTTCTTTCCGAGGATCAAAAATGGGGGTCCTCGCAATACCGATAAGAAAACGGGTTTCGGTCTGCATTTCGTAGGGTAAACAAACGCAAATACACACACATAGCATATATATTAACTGAAAGTTTGGTTCAATATTTTTTTTAATTGTATGTAATTTTATATTTATTTATTTTTCCAGAACACACTGAAATGTTAGTTGAAAATTATGAAGCTTCAAATTTTCCTTTTTTCGAATCGTATTAATACATGACGTAAAAAGAGAAAAAAAAACTGCCTACGGAAATTCACACATCATTCCATTCCGAGGACCAACTGTGGTCCTCGCAATGTTAATGTGTGAACGAGTTTAGGTCTGCACTAGGTAGGGTAAACAAACAAAAATAAACCTACACATAAATAATTGTTGAAATTTGGTTCAAAAGCTTTTTTAATTCTAATTTTATTTTTTATTTTTTTTCTTCTGGACAATTTGGCGTGATATTTTAAAAAATTTCAGCAGGTAATTCTCCATCTTAAAAATCATATTAATAAATTAAGGAAAAAATAATACGGCTGCCTTTATATATAAATAAAGAACTTCGTCGATAAACGGTATAGTTTAGAAATAAAATTATATTTATAAATCTTTCATTTGTATCAACATATGATAATTGTTTGTTTAAAACTGCAGGATTTTTCTCAGAGTGGTTGATTTAAGAAAATTATAAATCATATATGAAATTTCCAATATTTAAAAAGCCTTGGGCCCTAGCATAGTCAATCAGCCTTAAATCCTACAACCAACCACTACTTATAACAATATACTCAATTATATTTTATATATTTTTCCTATGTAATGGAATCTCTGTATCTCCTTTTCTTTCCGAGGATCAAAAATGGGGGTCCTCGCAATACCGATGTGAAAACGGGTTTCGGTCTGCACTTCGTATGGTAAACAAACGCAAATACACACACATAGTATATATATTAACTGAAAATTTGGCTATTTTTTTTTCTATTGTATGTAATTTTATATTTATTTATTTTTCCAGAACACTGTGAAATAATAGTTAAAAATTATGGAGGTTCAAAGTTTCCTTTTTTCGAATCGTATTAATACATGACGTAAAAAGAGAAAAAAACTGCCTACAGAAATCCACACATCATTCCATTCCGAGGACCAACTGTGGTCCTCACAATGTTAATGTGTGAACGAGTTTCGGTCTTCACTTGGTGGGGTAAACAAACAAAAATAAACCTACACATAAATAATTGTTGAAATTTGTTTCAAAAGCTTTTTTAATTCTAATTTTATTTATTTATTTATTTATTTTCTTCTGGAAAATTTGGAGTGATATTTTAAAAATTTTGAGCAGGTAATTCTCCATCTTACAAATCATATTTATAAATTAATGAAAAAAATAATACGGCTGCCTTTATATATAAATAAAGAACTTCGTCGATAAACGGTATAGTTTAGAAATAAAATTATATTTATAAATCTTTCATTTGTATCAACATATGATAATTGTTTGTTTAAAACTGCAGGATTTTTCTCATAATGGTTGATTTAAGAAAATTATAAATCATATATGAAATTTCCAATATTTATAAAGCCTTGCGCCCTGGCATAGTCAATCAGCCTTAAATCTTACAGCCAACCAACCAACCAATACTTATAACAATATACTCATTCATATTTACTATTTTATATATTTTTCTTATGTAATGGAATCTCTGCATTCTTTTCTTTCCGAGAATCAAAAATGGGAGTCCTCGCAGTATCGATGTGAAAACGGGTTTCGGTCTGCATTTCGTAGGGTACACAAACGCAAATACACACACATAGTATATATATTAACTGAAAATTAGGTTAATTTTTTTTTTTTTAATTATATGTAATTTTATATTTATTTATTTTTCCAGAACACACTGAAATGATATTTAAAAATCATGCAGCTTCAAATTTTCCTTTTTTCGAATCCCATTAATACATGATGTAAAAAGAGAAAAAAAACTGCCCACAGAAATCCACACATCATTCCATTCCGAGGACGAACTGTGGTCCTCGCAATGTTAATGTGTGAACGAGTTTCGGTCTGCACTTGGTAGGGTAAACAAACAAAAATAAACCTACACATAAATAATTGTTGAAAATTTGGTTCAAAAGCTTTTTTAATTCTAATTTTATTTATTAATTAATTTATTATTATTATTATAATTTTTTTCCTGTTCAATTTGGAGTGATATTTAAGAAATTATGAGCAGGTAATTCTCCATCTTACAAATCATATTAATAAATTAGGGAAAAAATAATATGGCTGCCTTTATATATAAGTAAAGAACTTCGTCGATAAATGGTATAGTTTAGAAATAAAATTACATCTATAAATCTTTCATTTGTATCAACATATGAGAATTGTTTATTTAAAACTGCAGGATTTTTCTCAAACAGTGGTTGATTTCAGAAAATTATAAATCAGATATGGAATCACCAATATTTATAAAGCCTTGGACTATGGACCCTAGCATAGTCAATCAGCCTTAAATCTTACAACCAACCAACCAATCAATACTTATAAAAATATACTCATCTATATTTATTATTTTATATATTTTTCCTATGTAATGGAATCTCTGCATCTCCTTTTCTTTCCGAGGATCAAAAATGGGGGTCCTCGCAATACCGATGAGAAAACGGGTTTCGGTCAGCATTTCGTAGGGTAAACAAACGCAAATACACACACATAGTATATATATTAACTGAAAATTTGGTTATATATTTTTTTTTTCATTGTATGTAATTTTATATTTATTTAATTTTCCAGAACACACTGAAATGATAGTTAAAAATTATGGAGGTTCAAATTTTCCTTTTTTCGAATCGTATTAATACATGACGTAAAAAGAGAAAAAACTGCCTACAAAAATCCACACATCATTCCATTCCGAGGACCAACTGTGGTGCTCACAATGTGAATGTGTGAACGAGTTTCGGTCTTCACTTGGTAGGGTAAACAAACAAAAATAAACCTACACATAAATAATTGTTGAAATTTGGTTCAAAAGCTTTTTTAATTCTAATTTTATTTATTTATTTTTTTTTTCTTCTGGACAATTTGGAGTGATATTTTAAAAATTTTGAGCAGGTAATTCTCTATCTTACAAATAATATTAATAAATTAAGGAAAAAATAATACGGCTGCCTTTATATATAAATAAAGAACTTCGTCGATAAACGGTATAGTTTAGAAATAAAATTATATTTATAAATCTTTCATTTGTATCAACATATGATAATTGTTTGTTTAAAACTGCAGGATTTTTCTCAGAGTGGTTGATTTAAGAAAATTATAAATCATATATGAAATTTCCAATATTTATAAAGCCTTGGGCTCTAGCATAGTCAATCAGCCTTAAATCCTACAACCAACCAATACTTATAACAATATACTCAATTATAATTAATATTTTATTAATTTTTCCTATGTAATGGAATCTCTGCATCTCCTTTTCTTTCCGAGGATCAAAATGGGGGTCCTCGCAATACCGATGTGAAAACGGGTTTCGCTCTGCATTTCGTAGGGTAAACAAACGCAAATACACACACATAGTATATATATTAACTGAAAATTTGGTTATTATTTTTTTTTTCTATTGTATGTAATTTTATATTTATTTATTTTTCCAGAACACACTGAAATGATAGTTAATAATTATGGAGGTTCAAATTTTCCTTTTTTCGAATCGTATTAATACATGACGTAAAAGGAGAAAAAAAAACTGCCTACAGAAATCCACACATCATTCCATTCCGAGGACCTCGCAATGTCAATGTGTGAAGGAGTTTCGGTCTGCAATTGGTAGGGTAAACAAATAAAAATAAACCTACACATAAATAATTGTTGAAAATTTGGTTCAAAAGCTTTTTTAATTCTAATTTTATTTATTAATTTATTTATTATTATTATTATTTTTTTCCTGGACAATTTGGAGTGATATTTAAGAAATTTTGAGCAGGTAATTCTCCATCTTACAAATCATATTAATAAATTAGGGAAAAAATAATATGGCTGCCTTTATATATAAGTAAAGAACTTCGTCGATAAATGGTATAGTTTAGAAATAAAATTACATCTATAAATTTTTCATCTGTATTAACATATGAGAATTGTTTATTTAAAACTGCAGGATTTTTCTCAAACAGTGGTTGATTTCAGAAAATTATAAATCAGATATGGAATCACCAATATTTATAAAGCCTTGGACCTTGGACCCTAGCATTGTCAATCAGCCTTAAATCTTACAACCAACCAACCAATCAATACTTATAAAAATATACTCATCTATATTTATTATTTTATATTTTTTTCCTATGTAATGGAATCTCTGCATCTCATTTTCTTTCCGAGGATCAAAAATGGGGGTCCTCGCAATACCGATGTGAAAACGGGTTTCGGTCTGCATTTCGTAGGGTAAACAAACGCAAATACACACACATAGTATATATATTAACTGGAAATTTGGTTCAATTTTTTTTTAATTGTATGTAATTTTATATTTATTTATTTTTACAGAACACACTGAAATGATAGTTAAAAATTATGAAGCTTCAAATTTTCCTTTTTTCGAATCGTATTAATACATGACGTAAAAAGAGAAAAAAAAAACTGCCTACGGAAATTCACACATCATTCCATTCCGAGGACCAACTGTGGTCATCGCAATGTTAATGTGTGAACGAGTTTCGGTCTGCACTTGGTAGGGTAAACAAACAAAAATAAACCTACACATAAATAATTGTTGAAAATTTGGTTCAAAAGCTTTTTCAATTCTAATTTGTTTCTTTCTTTATATTTTTTTTTTTTTATCTAATGAATTTTTTTTTTTCTATGATATATTAAAATTTTTGGGCTGGCCTCTTTCCCTCTTCGAAACCATATTAATAAATTAAAAAAAAAAAAGAAAGGCTGTTATATGTAATTAAAGTACTTCTTCAAAAAAAAAAATGGTTTCATTTTGAAATAAAATAAAATAAAAAATAATAATAATAAATCTTCCGCTTACAAATATTGTATGAGAATTGTCTCTTTAAATTTGCAGGATTTTTCTCAAAAAGTGGTTGATTAAAAAAAAAATAAATAAATAAATAAAAAAAAAAAAAGTATAAATCATTTATGGTTTTTCAAATATTTTGTAAAAAATATAATCATCTATCTATCTCTCTCTCTCTATATATATATATGTATATATATATTACGTCTCATATTTTATAATACATATACTTATCCTATCTATAGAGTTCAACGTATTCTCCTTTCTTTCCGAGGACCTGAAATTTTGTCCTCGCAATGTCGATGTCTAATCGAATTTCGGTCTGCAGTTGGTAGGATAAACAAACGCAAATATACACGCACGCATACATAATAAACAAATTTCAGACCTTGCGGATCTCTCACTCCCAATTAAACTGCCCATCTGGCAATCTGCCTTTTTTTACATTCTTCTATATGTAATATAGAGAAAGTATTGGATTCGCGAAAATTTTCGAGCTCCGTTTTTTGATGGATTTACACATTTTGGGATGTCTAAAACACGAATTGATAGATTTTTAAAAATGTCTGTCTGTCTGTATCATTTTTTTTGTGGACGCTGTATCTCACGAACCAATGAATGAAATTTAACCAAACTTGGTATTTAGTTGCACCCTGACATAAACTGGAGCTGATTATAGTTGAGGATGAATCGCTCAACAGGTGACGCAGTGAACGCATTTTTTGTAAACTTTTAACATGACAGTATAGGACAAAATTCCGTATAAATGTGCATAATTAGAGTTATATAAAACGTGTGACAATAAAATCAATATGAATTATTGATAATAGTAGTAGTTAACTAGGAAAAAAAATTGTGCATGTGGTTCCCCCATCGGTTCCCCCTGGGGGGAAGTACCCCCCCCCGGGTGGGGGTAAAGTTTCAACATGGGTATCTTTCGAAAGGTCTCGTCAATACCTTTAAAAGGAATGGTTGAACTATAAATCTGTGATAATTTAAAACAAAGTTATCGATTTTTTTTTCTTTTAATGAAAAAAACTTTGATTTTTTTTTTTTTTTTTTTTTTTTTTTTACGAAATTTAACTAAACTTGGTATTTAGGTGGTCCCCGACATAAACTGGTGCTAATTACATTTGGGGATCAATCACTCAACAGGTGGCGCTGCGATCGCATTTTTTCTAAATTTTTAACATGGCAGTATAGGACAAAATTTCGTATAAATGTATATTCAGTTATTTTTAACTTGTGATTGCAAAATTAATATGAATTATTGATAATAATAGTAGTTAACTAGGAAAAAAAAATTGTGTATGTGGGGGCATCGCTTCCACCCTGGGGTGGGGGGGGGGTACATTTTCAAGATGGGTATAGTTCGAAAGATCTCACCAATACCTTTAAAACGAATGGTTGAACTATAAATCTGTGATAATTTAAAACAAAGTTATCGATTTTTTTTACTTTTAATGAAAAAAACTTTGATTTTTTTTTTTTTTTTTAAACGAAATTTAACTAAACTTGGTATTTAGGTGGTCCCCTACATAAACTGGTGCTGATTGCATTTGGGGATCAATCACTCAACAGGTGGCGCTGTGATCGCATTTTTTCTAAATTTTTAACATTTCAGTATAGGACAAAATTTCGTATAAATGTGTATAATCAGTTATTTTTAACTTGTGATTGCAAAATTAATGTGAATTATTGATAATAGTAGTAGTTAACTAGGGAAAAAAAATTGTGTATGTGGGGGCATTGCTTCCACCCAGGGGGGGAAGTACCCCCCGGGGAGGTAAATTTTCAAGATTGGTATAGTTCGATTGATCTCGCCAATACCTTTAAAACGAATGCCTGAACTATAAATCTGTGATAATTTAAAACAAAGTTATCGATTTTTTTTTTTACATTTAACGATTTTTTTTTTTTTTTTTTTAATATTGTTACTGAGTGAATATGTATAGGAAAATATAGAAGAAAGTCTTGTGGTTGCCACAACATACTAGTTTTAGTTGCGATATTTTCGGCCACTAAATGCTCTTATTCATCATAAGATAAAATAATGTTTAAAAAATTAAAATATAGATGTTTGATACTTATCATGCTTATTATAATATTTCTTTTAAAATATCGTTTTTATTCTCTGACAAAAAAAAAAAAAAAAGATTCTTTATAATAGTGAAGCTTTGTCTCTTTAAGTATCCATCTGCTCTGTTTTAGCGTCTGAATAATAGCCCAATATATTTGCAGTATCTTTTATTAGAATGATGACATATTATGGAATATTTTTAACTATGCTTGAGGAAATGTCGCTTCAAAGATCTTTTAAAATTTAAAGCAATATTTTATGACGAAGGTGGGTCCGCACTCGGTAGAATAAACAAGCGCAAATACATACACACATACATATTAACTGAAAATTTGATATAATAATTTTTTTCTTAAAAAAAAAAAAAGTTTTATTTATTTATTTATTTATTTAATTTCCCAGAACACATTGAAATAATATTTTAAAAATTTCGAACTCTCAAGTTTCCCGCTTTCCAATCATA
Source organism: Salticus scenicus (assembly GCA_963930645.1). NCBI lineage: Eukaryota > Metazoa > Arthropoda > Arachnida > Araneae > Salticidae > Salticus > Salticus scenicus. Next base: position 336,643,572 of record OZ005652.1, on the reverse strand, counting down.
TTTATAAATAACGTAAAAAATAAAATAAATAAAAAATGAAAAAATGAAAAAAATAATAAAACTAAATCCACGCATCTTTCCTTTCCGAGGACCAATTGTGGTCCTCTCAATGTTCATGTGTAGCCGAGCTTTGGTGTGCACTTAGTAGGGTAAACAAACAAAAATAAACACACACACACACAAATACATATTAAATACATTTCATACTCTGCTAATTTATTTATTTTAATTGACTGCCTATCTGGCAGCTTGTACTTTTGTTTACTTGCAAATATTTCGGGCACTAAATGCTCCGATTCATGGTAAACTAATGGAATGTTTAAGAGAGAGAGAGAGAGAGAGAGAGAGAGATTGATTGAAACTTTGTCTGTGTTTCTATCTGCCCAATTATTTTGGGGATGTCTTTTAAAACTCTGATACATTCTGTGTGGTTTTTAACTATGTTTGATAAAACTTTGACTCAAAGACTTTTATTATTATTATTATTATTAATATTTAAAATGACGTTTCTTCCATAAGCATTTGCACAGAAATTAAAAAAAAATTCGAGCTGGCAATCTTTTCAGCTTTCAAATCATATTAATATATGAATAATAATAATAATAACAATAATAATAAAATAGAACCGCTTTTAAGTACATATGGAGAACTTCCTTAACAAATGATGTTTAGAAATAATAATAATAAAAATAATAAATAAATTTTCCATTTAAAAATAACACATGGCAAACAATTTCTTTGAAAATGCAAAGTTTTTTTTTTTTTTTTTTTTTTTTCAAATACTGTTTGATTTTGAGAGATAAAAACAACTAATATGAAATCTCTACCATTCATAAAAATGTATTCATATATGAGAAGAAATATACTGATTCACTCTACCAATCGTGATTCCCGCATTTTCCTGTTTTCCCGAGGACCAGAAATGTGTCCTCGCAATGCTAATGCATAACCGGGTTTTGGTCTGCATTTTGTAGGTTAAACAAACGAAAATACACACACACACACTTACATATTATTTGAAAATTTTGTTAAAAGATATTTTTTTAATTTAAGATTCTTAATATATATATATATATATTTACATTTAATAATCCTCGATGAATGGTAGCTTTTAGAAATTAAAGAAAGAAAAAAGAAAAAAATAAGAAATATTTCGTTTGAAAATAACATATGAAAACTGTTTGCTTTAAGCTGCAGGGTTTTTCCTAAAAACAGAAAATTTCGTATGATTATTAATTATATATAAGATATATTTATAAAAATATACAAGATATATTTATAAAAATATATCCTTATATAGGTTATATTTATAAAAATATACTCACGCGCATATATTATATTATACATTTTATAATATAGGTATCTTTGGTCTGCACTCGAAAGAAATGTAAATACCCATAAATAACAAAAATTTTTCATACCCTGCATGTCGATATTTACTCGCCTGTTTTTACTTGCACTTTTCAAACACTAAAAACCATGTCAATCAATAAGTAATTTAATGTTTGAAAATTAATATTTTAGAAAAAACGACGACCTATATCTTTATACATTTTTCTTTAAGTTTGTGAAAAAATGTTGTTTTTAATCTCCCATTAATAAAGGGGAGTTTTAAAAACTTGAAGCTATGTTTGTCTATCTGCGGCATTTTGACATCTAAATAAACAGCTTAATTTCATTCTGTTTTATTATTATTATTGTTGTATTAGATCTCTGATATACATATATTCAATAAGATTCTTAGCTATATTTCATAATTATCAGTTTAAAAGAATTTTAAATTTTAGAATATATATATATATATATTCTATAATTAAAAATATATATATATATATATATATATATATATATATTTTTTTTTTTTTTTTTCAGATCACGTTGCATTTCAATTTTTTCGAGCTGTCTGTCTCCTAAATTTCAAATCATCTTATGTGAAATCTGCAAACAGGCAATCTTGTATTTTTAAAATTATGATAAATTAAAAATCACTTCGTTTTTTATGTTGAATTATATAAACGTTAATAAATAAATAAATAACAGCAAATTTTAAACCTTATTCGAGAAAAGTTAAAAATTGGCCATAAATATTAATTTTAGGTGTTAGTTTGAACTTCGCTGAGTTCGTTTAAAAATAAAAGATTTTACACTTATTTTATGAAATATCTAAATTATATCTAATTTAAATATATTATTATCTCCTCAAACTTTAACTTATTTTAACTATTTAAATATATAAATAAAAGTATACAACCGGTATATCCCTTCGAGCTGCTATATCCTGGAAAACCAGGGAAAAAAAAAAAAAAAAAAAAAAATGCAGAAAAATCTGCAAATAATCTGAAGGTATTTGAAACAAATATTATAATAATTGCAGTTTGGAAGCAAAAATCCCCCCTCCCCCTTTCTTAAATTTTTTATTGTTCCAAAATATTTTGATAATCTGCAGTTTTTTTTTTTTCTTTTTAAAAGTTTTTCTACATTTTTTTTTTCTATTAAAGCTGTGAACTTTATTGCGATTTCAGAATTTAATCGGTTAAAAAATTAAATTTGGTGCAATTTTTTATGTGTTAACAAACCATAAAACAAAATATCACTTTATTTTGAAAATGTACTAATAATTTTCCATTGAATAATGCAAATATATATATATATATGTATATGTACGTATATTTTCTTTTTTACTTCTCTTATAATTAAAAGGACGGGAGGAAAAAAACAATTTCAAATAGTGCAATTTATTTTTCCGTGTGTATGTTTTCTGCGTAATATATGTAAAAACACGTGGACCGATATTTGTTTTATTCAAAAGAAAAGAATGTGGTTTTTGACTCCCCGCACTTGATAGCTGACATTCCGGTCTTAAACGAGACAATCCCTTTTTACTGGGGATTTTAAGAAGATATTCCCTAAAAAACCCACAAATTTTCCCTTCTTCCGGTCCTCGCCTTGAATGCAAAATGCGGAAATTTTATATTTAATTTATTAAAAAAATTTTGGATCATCTGGGTTCTCCCATGTCTATAATTAAGAAAACAATAATTTATATTTGGATATGTTAATTTATACCGGAGATATAAATCATTTTAGGTGGACCTCGCAATGAATGCAAAATTACGGGGACCTCACTTGGTAGGGTAAACCGGTATGTGTGTGTGTGTGTGTGTGTGTGTGTGTGTGTGTGTGGAGAATCTTCTGGCTATTATAGCTCAGAAACTAATAAAGATAGAGCTACGAAACTTTAGAATTGAAATACGTCTGGTGTACAGATGAAATTTCCAAATTTTGGTGAAAATTGAAAAACCGGAAGTGGTACATCGGAAACCGGAAGTGGGACCGTAAGTCCGTATCTCAAAAACGGCTCTAACGATTTTCTGCAAACTTGCTATATAAACACTCTATTAAATGTCCTTTCGAATGATATAGTTGGTTAGTTCATTAAAATTGATAGGCGTCCTGTATAAATAGCTCAATTTCAGGTCTCCCAAGGGCGTTCCTTTAAAAACAGCTGTACGGATTTTATTCAAACTCGTCCCATTAACTCACTTTTAAATATACTTTTGTATGTAATTACTGTTTTCCAGTCAATAATTGATTTTTTGTAAAAGCTGGTATCTCAAATACGGCTCTAACGGTTTTCTTGCAAATTGTTATATAAATCCATTTCTTTCTCATGTATTACGTGGTTATTAGAGGAAAATTAACAGCCATCGTGCTTAGATAGGTCATCATCAGATCTCAGAAATTTGGATTTAAAAAAATAACGCTAGTATTTTTCTCTTATTTTTTACCTCGCTATATGTAAAGCTTCGTTTTATATGTGTTATATCTGTAAAAACATTTTCTTATTGTGAAAATTTTATGTTTCTACTTCTTTAGGTCACTTTTAAGTTTTCTGGTCACATTATCCCCCAAAACTGCATATAATACGTTTAATAGTGGGTAATGGAAGTCGTGTGTCTGTTTCACACCAGATTTTTTTTTTTTTTTTTTTTTTTTTTTTTTATCAAGTTTCCAAAAATTCTAAAGCGTTTCTGAAGCATAGGGAAAGAGCGGAATTTTTAGTGAAAATTTTTATCATTCACAAACTCTTCAACAAAGCATTTTAGGACATTTTTTAATGATTGTTTTCAGCATAGCTTTCAAGAAGTTAACAACCACATTTTCCATTTGAAATTTAATGTTACTCCTAGACACCCTTATTATCCTAGCTTTGATCTCTTAAACCAAACAAAGCCTCAGTGATAAGGATTTAACTTTTTTGACAAATTTCAGAATAAATAATAGGACAAAAAAAAAGTTTGTTTTTAAAAGGCTTTTTCGTCAAGCTTACAAAAGATTCCCTTTCCATTTGAATTTCAAAGCCCCACCCCCCAACTAAAACCTCCATGCCTTATTTTTATTAATTAAACAAGATACCCTCAAATTGATCTAACACTTTTTTTTTTTTTTTAAACTTTCCGAACACTATAGGAGGAAAGTATTGTAATCATGTCAAAAATCCGAATTTGAGATTTTGATGTTTATATACGTTTCGAGGTCCCCTGAGTCCGTCTTCAATATTTTTGCGATGATATATGTATGTATGTGTGTGAGTGAACACGCTAGCGTCTAAACGCTTTGCTCGATTGAGCTGTAAGTTGGTACGCATGTTACAAGTCACCGTAGCACGAACCCTATTGATTTTGATGAATCTAGCACTTATAGTTTTTTACAGGGACACAAAGAAAAATTCTTTAGCATTATGGCCTATGGGACCAAAATCTTAAATGTGCGATAGCATCTAAACGCCTTATTCAATTGAGCAAAAAAATTATACACATATTATAGGTCACAGATATTCAGTCTGTATAGATTTTGGAGAATCTAGTAGCACTTATAGTTTTTTTACAGGGACACAAAGAAAAATTCTTTATCATTATGACCAATGGGGATAAATTTTTTAAAGTGTGATTGCGTCTAAACGCCTTATTAATCTGAGCAAAAAATTTGTACACATGTTATAGGTCACAGTTGCACCAAATGTATAGATTTTGGTGAATTTAGCACTTACAGTTTTTTTACAGGGACGCAAAGAAAAATTCTTTATCATTAGGGCCTATGGGACCAAATTTTTAAAAGTGCGATAGCATCTAAACGCCTTATTCAATTGAGCTAAAAATTTATATGACTATTATAAATCACTGTTGCACTAGCTATAAGCATTTTGGTGAATCTAGCATTTATAGATTTTTACAGGGACACAACGAAAAATTCTTTATCATTATGACCTATGGGTTCAAAGTTCAGTAGCGTTAAATAAAACACCGTGTAATATATGGAGAAAAATACTCAAACACGCTATTATGGTTTTCTCTCTTTTGTTTGTTTGACAACTCTTCTTTCTTAACTTTATCTACAAAACTGTTAATTACCCAATGTTTGGAAAGTCGAGTGGAGTCTCTCGATTTTTTTTTTTTTTTTTTTTTTTTACAGTTTAGAAAAATTTCGACGCGTTCCCAAGATATAGGGTGGAACTTTAGGCGGACCCTATATATATATATATATATGTATATAAAGGGTGAGACTCTTGTGAACCTTGTATATATAGATATACAAACTGTTCTTGAACATATCATAATTCAACGTTTTGCGTACTGCGCAGAAATTATTATTTTTTAACTTATTTATTAATTTATTGGCTTGTTGTTTCTCTTATTCTTTTAACATAAATCGAAGAAAATGAAAACAAATGGAGAACGTATTGTTTAAAAAAAGGTCACTAACACGAAATTTTCCAATAAATTAAAAGAAATATCTTTCTATCTTCAAACAATGATTACCTACATTTTTCTGTGATAAAGTTATTTTATCTTTAAACAAAGGCTTTTTGTTTATAAACATTTTGTCCTCTATTTTGAAGTAATTTGATATTTCGTTCTGCTTTAGAAAAATACTTATTTTTTAGCGTTCTTGCAGAATACTTTATATATTTTCTATAGCTTAATATACTGCTGAATCTTATTTTTGTTTTTTATGAAATGCAACAGAAGAATATAAAAAATAAATAAATAAAAATCGGATATCATTAAAATAAAAGGCTTTTTATCTATTCTGGTAAGTTAATTAAATTTTAACATTGTAATGCCTAAAATTGATTTTCGAAATATAATAAAATCTTTAGTAGGAACTTTAAATTAATATAAAGCGTATTTTGTTTTTTGAATATTATATAATTTTAGTTTATTATTTGTATGCAGTTATAATTTCTTCTATATTCAACAATTTCATACAATAGTATATTTATGATTGCTTTTAATTTTGTAGTATTATTTTTTAAGTATAATGAATTTTAATACATTTTTTTCATATTATACCTATTGTTTAAATATATCTTTTGATTATCAAAACATTGTACACATTGTACAACATTTTCCATGTAATAAAAATATTTATTTTAATTATTTAAAATCCATAAAGCCTTCATTTGAAAGATAGAGAAAAAATTATGCATTTTTGATTTGTGAAAAAGTTTACTATGTTTTGACACAGGGGTGGTCAAGCCGTATACGACCCGCCATGCGAAATTTTGCAGGTTGCAACGGAATTCACAAAATTTATAATCTCATATTTTCTGTTTGCACAGCAAAAATTAATAAAAATCATTTTAATTATAGCCTTATATAAAACCTAAGTAAGTATCATGAAAATCTAGAAAAATATTGTAAATAGGATAAATTGAGTTGATTGAAAATAAAATGCGGATTAAGGTCCTTATATCGATTAGGTTATTTATGAGATTACTTGAAATTACATTCTTTCTATTGATGTTATCTTTCTGAATTTTCACAATATTTCTTTCGGTTATTTTTAAGGATAATTCTATACATCTGGCTGTTAAATTATGCAAAAGAAATTTTGTTAACGCTTGCGTAGGCGCATTTTAACATTGTTTTATAAAAATGCTTATATTTTATATTTTTTATATTTTGATTTCAGTATGTTTTTTTTTTTTTTTTTTTTTTATAATGTAGTTAGTTAAGTTTTCTATAAATGACATTGCATTGGCTTGAAAACCCTGCATATCACACACGAAAGAATTCGAAAATACTCGTTGCGTACTTGGGGGTTCGTGAGTTGTCTGAGAATGAAAGGCCGAAAGTACAAAAATTCAGTAATTTATTCACAGAAAGTTCCAGAAAAATACAGGTCAATAAACCAATTATCAGCTTCAATTCAAGCAGTAACCACAGCTTAAACAACAGCTGTCAATATAGCAAATCCACAGTACAAACTGTATACCAATAACACTTGAAGCAAGTCTCTCTCAAAGAGGCTTAAGAGCAATGCAAGCACTAGCGAAGCTGGCTGAGATCTGAACTGAACTGACTGCCTTGGCGAGGAAGCGCTCCTTATATGCTGTTCCATGGAGCCCAGATTTTTCGAGAAAACTCTAGAAAGTGGTCAACCAATCAACTTACAGCTTCCATATTTGGTATATCCCATATAAGGATTTTCTCGCCAAGGTCGCCAAAAAAATCGCCAAGGTGGGAAAAAGTCGCCAAATTTGGCGCCAAATGCATTACCTGTATTACTGGGGCTTTTTAATGCGTTTTTAAGGGAAAATAAGGCTATTTCAACGCTAAAACGACTAGAAATGCACAAAATTAGCACTTTATCAACTTACTAAGCCTCTTTGAAAGAATTTATACAAAAATAAACACAGTTATTTACAATTTCGTAACACTGCCCCCCTCCCAAGGACTGCACGTCCCGGGCAGTGCAACCCTTGGTCGAGAGGCGAAACTAAACAAATTTACACAATCTAAAACACAAAAACTAAGTTGCATATAACGATAAAATAGAAATACAAATCAAGTGAGAAATATTTACAAAATTCACAAATATGTTCAAATATTTATATACAAATATTTACAAAATTCACAAATATGTACAAATATTTACATTACGCAAGCGCAAATTTTACCAGTATTTACATTTTAAATTTTAATATTACCATTAATTGTGGTACTTGGCTAGCCTATTATAGTGCACCACCTTCGGTTTTGATGAAGGTGTTTTAGTGATCCGCACCACTACATCATTCAGCCTTTTTAAGACTGTGTATGGTCCGTCCCAGTTGCACTGTAACTTGGGAGAGAGTCCTTTGCGTCGAACAGGATTCCACAACCAGACCTTCTCTCCTTCCTGGAACTCATATTGTGTAGCCTTTAGATCGTACCTTGTCTTCATTTTCTCCGTTGCCATGTTAATCCGCTCCCGAGCGAAGTTGTGTACGTCCTCAAATCGTGCCTGGAGATCTTGGATGTACTCCTCGGGCGATGAAGGCGCATCGGGTGGACAACCAAACAGGAGATCACAAGGGAGACGAAGTTCACGTCCGAACAGCATCTGGGCTGGAGTATAGCCGGTGGTTTCATGGACAGCACTTCGATAAGCCAGCAGGACAATGGCAACTTCAAGTCCCAATCTTGCTGGTTCCTTGATACTAGAAGTGAGAGGTTATTCAGGATGGTACGATTGAACCTCTCGACCATGCCGTCCGACAGGGGATGTAAGGGTGTAGTCCGGGTTTTGTCTATGCCGAGTAGTTGACACAGTCCTTTGAAAACATCAGAGGTAAAGTTCCTACCTTGGTCGGTATGAAGTTGTAGGGGCGTGCCGTACCTTGACACCCATTGCTGCACTAGGACTTCTGCGACTGTGCATGCCTTTTGATTGGGAATGGGATATGCCTCAGGCCACTTGGTGAAATAGTCCATCACGACGAGAATGTATTTATTTCCACTGGAGGTCCGTGGCAAAGGACCCAAGATGTCGATTGCAATCCGTTCAAATGGTGCTCCTACGTTATACCGTTGCAGTCTTCCTCGACTTCGTTTCTGCGGGCCTTTACGTGCCGCACAAGCATCACAGGATTTACACCATTTCTCCACATCCTCCTTTGCCTTGCACCAGTAGAAGCGTTCCCGAACTTTCTGCAGAGTCTTCATTACCCCAAAATGGCCTCCGGTAGAGCTACTATGCAGTTGTTCTAAAACAGCTGGAATTTTTGATCTTGGTAATAAAATCTGCCATCTGAAGCTTTTCCAATCATCAGATTCCCACTTTCTGTATAATACGCCGTTTCTGATATGAAGAGAGTCCCAAAGAGCCCAATAACTTTTCGTAATGGGACTAAATCTGGAAATGTCCTGCCAGATAGGTCTGTTGCTGGTCGTCTCTTTCAGCTGTAATATTGGCTTTATGTTAGGATCTTCCAACTGGGCTTTTCTAAGTTCTTCGTCACTCCATGGATCGGGATCTTGATCTGATGGTGTAGAGACTTGGCAGGCAGCCGGATTTATCGGCAGGTATTTCTGTTCGGCTCTAGAGCAGTACTTGCAGCTCTCAAAGCAGGGCTTACGTGACAAGGCATCTGCATTACCATGTAGAGTCCCTTTACGATGACGTATCTCGAAGTCATATTCCTGCAGGCGTTGTATCCACCTGGCAATCTGACCTTCCGGGTTCTTGAACTGGAGCAACCACGTTAAAGATGCATGGTCAGTCCGGAGCAGGAATCTTCTGCCATAGAGGTAATGATGGAAATGTTCTATGGCTTTTACGATGGCGAGTAGCTCTTTCCTGGTGGTACAGTAATTTCGCTCCGGTTTAGACAGGCATTTACTCCAATAGGCAATGACATGTTCTTGACCATCAATTTCCTGCGACAGAACAGCACCGACACTCTCATGGATGGCATCTGTATCAAGTATAAACTGTCTGTCGGGCTGTGGATACGTCAAGATAGGCGATGATGTTAAGACCTCTTTAAGTCGCTGGAAAGCTTTTTCACATTCATCTGTCCACAGGAACTTCTGTTTGGCTTCCGTCAGCTTGTGGAGTGGTCTGGCAATATTTGAGAAACCCTTGACAAACTTCCTGTAGTAAGTGCATAACCCCAGGAAACTTCGTAGTTGGTGTACATTTTCAGGGCGACTCCAGTTCTCGACTGCAGAGATCTTCTCAGGATCAGTTCTCACACCTTCGGCAGAGATGATATGGCCGAGGTAGCTCACTTCACGACGGAACAAGTTACACTTGCCTGGATTCAACTTGAGGTTAGCCATTCTGAGTTTCTCCAGCACCTTTCGGATATTTCGAAGATGGTCTTCAAAGGTGCGCCCCACAATGATAATATCATCCAAATACACCAGACAGGCTTCATAGGAAAGTCCTTTCAGCACTGTCTCCATCAGGCGTTCGAAGGTGGCAGGTGCATTACATAATCCGAATGGCATAACTTTAAATTGCCACAGTCCTTGTCCAGTGGTGAATGCAGTCTTCTCACGATCATCAGGATGTAACTCTACTTGCCAGTAACCGCTCTTCAGATCCAAAGTCGAGAACCATTTATTGCCAGCAAGTGTGTCTAATGTGTCGTCAATTCTGGGAAGAGGGTAACTGTCTTTCTTCGTGATGTCATTCAAACGACGATAATCCACACAAAACCTTGCTGAATCATCCTTTTTCCGCACCAGTACTATGGGAGAGGCCCAAGGACTCGTTGATGGCTCGATGACATCATTGTGCTGCATTTCACTTAGAAGTTCAGTGACCTCTTCCTGTTTAGCAAAGGGAAGTCTTCTTGGATGTTGTTTGATTGGAGGATGATTTCCTGTATCAATTCTGTGCTGGGTGATGTTCGTTCTCCCGACGTCTTCAGGTGTTCGAGAAAAAAGGTCTTTAAATTCTTGGAGTAGCTTCTCCGCAGCACATCGCTGTTCTTTTCCTAACTCTGCATTCTTGAGTAATTCCGTTATTAATTGTTCAGAAGACTTGGATTCAGTTGATTGCGTGGGGCGGTTGATGCATGTTACAGGAGTGCAGGCTGCTAACACCTCATCCTTCTTCACTGTTCGGACCTTATCGCTGATATTTGCGACTCTCACAGGAATAGTACTCTTTGAGAGATCAACTAGAGATGAAGCTACCAGAACTCCTCTTGGGCTGTTGTCTGTATTCGGGTATTCAATCAGTCCATAGCGGAAGTATTGCTTTGTAGGTGGTGTTCCTGAAACTATTGTCTCTGTGTGTGGAGGGATGGAAATTTCAGACTTGGCTGTTATCTGGCAAATTGTCTGAATGTCTTGATTTTCAGTGTTGAACACAGCGATGTCTTCCGAACTCGAATGCAGTTCATTATTCTTGAAGTCCAACTGAAAGTTAAATTTTCTCAGGAAATCAATTCCAATGATTAAAGGATCTCTTATATCTGCCACATATGCCATATGATGGTAACTGGCATTCCCAAAAGGGATAGTCAAGTTCATTTTCCCATATATTTTGATTTCGTCTCCGGTCACAGTCTGGAGTTTAACACAGGGCGGCGTCCAGATGATCTTCTCTTTTAGTTCTTGAGCCAAATCCGTTCTAATGATGGTCACGTTGGCTCCCGTGTCCAGAATCATCCGGCAGGTGGCGTTGTTGACTTGGCCATAGACGTGAAGTCCATTATCGCCGCCACTCATCGATGAAACATGAAATACTGTAAATTGGGGCTCTTTAATTTTAGGCAACCTCCGCCCCGCGAGATGGCCTCCTCTTAGTTTCCCTGCAGTGATGGTGAAGCTGGGTGATATCCTATAGTTGGTCGTATGGGGCAGTTCCTCTTCACATGACCATCCCCTCCACAGCCCCAGCACTTTATCTTCCGGTCCCTTATTTCCTTGTTATTCTCCAGGCTGCGCAATCTCTTTAAGATCTCTTCGATACTTCTCTTCATTTCATTTTCACCAGCAGGCGTATCGTTTAAAGAGACTGCTCTTATGGTATGCCGGTCTTTCCGGGAGGCTTGTTGGGCTGCCTCTATCCTAAGTGCATAGCCTAAAGCTGATTCTACGTCTCTGATGTTGGAGAGTCTCAGCGTTTTTTCAATTTCTGGATCCCGAACAGCATCGATAAAGTACTGAAGAGCTAAGTCGTTTCGAGTGTCAGCTTGACAGTCTGAGAATGCTAAGTGTGACAATCTCTGAATGTCCGCTGCCAGCTCTTGCAGACTTTCGCCCGTTTTCTGGTAACGGGACTTTAGCTGGAGGCGACTATAGTCCTTAGAACACTTCTCTCCGAACCGTAGCTCCAGTGCTCTAGTCAAGGCCTCGAAGTCATTCCTTTCTTCCTTAGTAACATTTCTCAGTATCTCGGCTGCATCTCCCCGTAATGCTGCTGCTAAGTGGACTGACTTGGCGGTAGAGTCCCAGCCGTTAGCTTCAGCTACGATGGAAAACTGCGTTTTATATACATGCCACGAGGAACTGCCGTCGTAGGTGGAAAGCTTAATAAATTCCTGATTCTGGATTCTTCTCTCTTTCTTTTCAGTTTCCTGGGGCAGAGATTCTAACTTTTCTTCCACTTTTCTCTCCAGATCTTCTTCTATTCTCTTCAGTTTACCTTCTATCTCTGAAAACCTTCTTTTCAGCTCTTGATCAAAGTTTTCTTTAACCTTCTCCTCGAAACTCCGTTCTATTTTCGTAATACTCTCTTTAACCTTCATAACATTTTCTTCTATCTTCATGGCTTTCTCTTCAACCTTCATAACATTTTCTTCTATCTTCGTAGCTTTCTCTTCAACCTTCATAACATTTTCTTCTATCTTCATAGCTTTCTCTTCAAAACTTCCTTCTATTTTCAAAACTTTCTCTTCTATTCCATCTATTCTGCTTCCCATATCCGATAATTTACTTTCGATTGATTCTTTCACCGTTGAAAGCTCTCTCTTCATCTCATCTTGATTAGATTTAATTTCTTCCTGAACTTCACCCATAGTGTCTTTCATTTCCTTCATTTCTTCAGTCAAGCCGTCTTTCAATTCTTTCTGTCCGGCTTTCATTTCATTCATCTCGTGACTCAGGCTATCTTTCATCTCTCTTTGCGATGCTTCCATACTTTCTATCAATCCAGATCTTAACTCATTCATCTGAGCAGTGAGACCTTCTAGAATTTTTTTCATCTCTTGCTCCATAGCTCTCGTTATCACCATTCACAGACAAATCCCCGCTTCTGACACCAGAAATGTTGCGTACTTGGGGGTTCGTGAGTTGTCTGAGAATGAAAGGCCAAACGTACAAAAATTCAGTAATTTATTCACAGAAAGTTCCAGAAAAATACAGGTCAATAAACCAATTATCAGCTTCAATTCAAGCAGTAACCACAGCTTAAACAACAGCTGTCAATAGCAAATCCACAGTACAAACTGTATACCAATAACACTTGAAGCAAGTCTCTCTCAAAGAGGCTTAAGAGCAATGCAAGCACTAGCGAAGCTGGCTGAGATCTGAACTGAACTGACTGCCTTGGCGAGGAAGCGCTCCTTATATGCTGTTCCATGGAGCCCAGATTTTTCGAGAAAACTCTAGAAAGTGGTCAACCAATCAACTTACAGCTTCCATATTTGGTACATCCCATATAAGGATTTTCTCGCCAAGGTCGCCAAAAAAATCGCCAAGGTGGGAAAAAGTCGCCAAATTTGGCGCCAAATCCATTACCTGTATTACTGGGGCTTTTTAATGCGTTTTTAAGGGAAAATAAGGCTATTTCAACGCTAAAACGACTAGAAATGCACAAAATTAGCACTTTATCAACTTACTAAGCCTCTTTGAAAGAATTTATACAAAAATAAACACAGTTATTTACAATTTCGTAACAATATTGTTTAAAGAAATCTTTGTATCCTCCTGAATATAAGTTCTGTTATCTTATAAATTAATACAGATAATTAAAAGAAGCATTATGCTTCAACCACAACTCATTTCAAGCATTATTCTTCACAGGGTTATCCGAAACATTATCCCCCCCCCCCCCCCATTGATTTGTCACTGATCCTCTTTTACTTTTCCTCTATATTCAATAGAAGAAAGTATTGGATTCATAAAAAAATTTCCGACTTTCGGTTTTCAATGGACTTACACGTTTTTTGAGGTTCAGAACACGATTTGACCATTTTTATAAAACATCTGTCTGTCTGTCTGCCTTTGTGTGTGTGACAAAAATTTCGTTGTAACTGTTTCTCAGGAACTACTACACAGAATTTCATATAAATTTATACGTAGTAACAACTTGACACAAATAAAAGTCATTCAAATTTTGGTGCAAATTCCTCAAGAGTTGGCGCTGCTATACTACTATTTTTCCCATTTAAGTGAAGGCTATATCTCAGGTTCAATAGCGTATAATCGAATAACACCTGATACATGAGAAAGCCATCAAAAACCTTTATGCTGATCTAATTTGGTTGTACACCCGTCAACAGGTGGCGCTGCTGTGTTGCAATTTATCTCGTTAATAGGAAAGCTAAAGCTTACATTCTGCGACACATAAAGTCATAAATGTAAAATAACTATTATGAAAACGGATGTTGACTAAATTTGTGTGTATAACGGCCGTCCTGTGGCGCTGCTATTACTCACCTCCAGTGATCTTTCCTATGGCTACGTCTCAGCATCTTTATTGTGAGTAGCTGTGAGCAAACTTTTTATGCATGTGAAACTGTAAGTGTCGCTGTTATACAGAATAACATAGAAAAAAGTTTTGTGATGGCCACAACATACTAGTTTATTTTCGGAACAACTTTTTTTTTTTTTTTTTTTTTTTTTTATATATATATATATATATATATATTTATTAAGTGTAAGAAATTCTTTACATCCTGAAGTTCCAAGAGAATCTTTTTAATACTTCTTTAGATATCTGGCAATATTTCTAAATTAGAAAGTGTAGAAAATATTTTTTTTCCGTAGAGTGTACATATGAACTGTATTTATATTTTATTGATTATAAAAATAAGGAAATACATAATTTTATTTACTATTATTAAAATAACATTCGCATAACACATCTGTATAGAACAATAATTATTTTTAACAATTAAGACATCCAAAGACCTACGTAGCAGTATCCATTTATTTATTTATTTATTTTGGTTTTCATGTACGCAAAATTTGCATACATTGTACATACATTCATATGCGTTATAGGGATTTATGGGCTACCGATGAAATTTCGATTTCATGTACAATAATGCATTTATTACATTCTCTTATTTCACTTGTTTGTCTTGCAGTCAATCTTCCACCCAATTCCACTGACAGGATTTTACTTAAAGTTTGAAACACAGGTCTAGATCTATAGTAGGTGATAAAACAATATCCATTCATTCTTTATAATTTTTCACACCAGGAACAGGTTCAGGAGATAAAAATATGTTTTCCTGTGACAAATATTGTAATTCATTATTAACACACTTCTACCGAACTAATTTTATACAAATTTTAGACAAGAATCAATTATATTAAAATATGCTAGTACTTTTAGGAGTCTATTTGACTAGGTGCAAGTTTCAGTGGAAAATCTGTTTGCCTGTGTTAAATATTGTAATTAATTTTAATGCATTTCTTCTGAATAGATTTTACTCAGATTTAAGACAAGAGCAGATGATATTACAATATGCAAGCATTTTCAGAGATTTATCTTATCAGTGGCAGGAAAAGATCTGTCTGCTTGTGTGAAATCTTGCAATACAATTTTATAAGCTTCTACTAAACTGAATTTTTCCAAAATTTAGACACGAGTCGATAACAATTCAATATACAAGCATTCTCGTGGATCTGTATAAACAAGGGCGGGTTCCACGAGCACAGATTTGTCTGCCAGTGTGAAATCTCGCAATTCATGTTTAATATACTTCTGCCTAACCGTTTTTGTTCAAATTGTAAGCATGAGTAGATCTCGATGACAAAGCAATGTGCAAGCATTTTCAGGGGGTAAATTTCAGGAACATAAGGCATTCGTAGGATTTGATCTGTCTGTATCGAATCCTATGAATCACCTTTGATGCACTTATACCGAATCGATTTCACTCAAATTTTAGATATAAGTCAATTTTCAATGACAATACAAAATAAAAAATATTTTCAGTCTTAACTTTTTATAAAGAGTAAATAATTTTATTTATTTATTTTGCACTTTTTCTTTTAAAGAATTCATGTTTTGGAAATGTTAAGTTTTGGTAGAATTACTCCACAATATTTGCAAAATTATTTTTTATTTAATTTGCTCAAAGATTGGAACTTTTCTTAAACCTTTTTTAAAATTAAGTTTTAGGAAAGATTTAAGATTTCTTTCCTTTTTTAAATTTTTCTTAAAATTGAATTTTTCATATCTTTGACAGTGGTTATAACTAATGAATAAAGTAATGGATTGTAACTTAGATCATATCAAAAATCTGAAACACTTTGAAAAACTCGCTCTCGAATCACTAGATGAGCAAGCGAAATACTACTTCTGCGCTGGAGCAACATCTGACTCTATTCCAAGAAACAACGAAGACGCATTTCGAAAGTAAGATGAACTTTATTAAATTCACAGATTTCTGACACATTTTCGCATTAAAGCTTTAACGTTCATTGGTTTCGCACTGAAATCACCTTTTTTTTTCCCCTTGTTTTAATCGATTTTTAAATTTTTGGCTCTTTTCTGCTCGGTAGATAGCAGCACTAATTCGAAATTTAACAAACGATGTTCAAGAAGAAGTCCAGTGAAGAAATCACTTCAAATTTTTTTAGTAGGCGCGAGTGCGTAGTTGCTGCTTTAATGATCAGGTCAGGGGTCAAAGCAATCAAATAAGAAAATATAAGAATTTTTTCATACAAATATAGGAAAATAATTTCAAGTGAAGATTGAGAGATTCCGTAAGAAAGAACTTTTTCCTGACATCATTTTGACATAATCTCTCAATGATTTCTGACATCATCTCTCAATGATTAAATAACTTTCATTTGTAAATAAAACGCCCTAATTTAACCTAATCCAATTTAACAGATAAAAATAAATGAACAGCTCTATTACCATTTCCACATTTCATACTTTTCTCCTCGATGAATTATCTTAAGACAAAACTAATATCTTTCCCTAGTGTAAAAATGATAAAAATTCAAATCTGGATTTCGTAAAGGGGAGAATGTGGTACAATGGACCGCTCCTTATAATTTATTTATTTTTATGGTTCGTATTTTGGTACATAGATAGCAGCACTGCAATGATGAAACTTAGCCAGCAATTTCATGCCTAACTAACAATTTAGCCATTTTATTCGTGAAGTTTAGTTTACGGTACGGTAGCCAAAAGTAAATATTTTTAGTTAAACATTTTTTCTTTTCGTCTTTCAAGAATTATGATCTGGAAGAGACTATTTAGCACATTAAAGAGATAAGGTCATCTATTATTATATTTAATCTCATTAAAATATTTTTTTAAAAGGATTTTTTTTTTTTTAACATTTGTTGTCAGAGGTCCAGATAGTGTACAATGGACCATGGTCCATTTGCCTCAGTTCTCTGTCATAATAAACTGATTTACGAAATCTGCATTTTTGAAGTGTTAGCTATAAATTATATATAAAAATTTCAGAGTTAACCTTATTAGATGAATTATGTCTTCAAAGATGAATAAGAAAGCAATTTACTTTGAGGTTTCTTCTTATTTATTAAAATTTGCAAGTTATCAGTCTTCCAACACATTTTAGATGATAAATCGCATGATTTTTCGGACAGGGGTATAAAAAAGCTTTTTTAAAAAATCTTGAACTTTTAATTGATTTCAACAAAATTAAAAATCAGAATACATTTTAAATGAAAACATTAGAATTATTTAGAAAAGTGATATGTGATAACTACAGCAAAACAAGTATAAGAACAATAAACATTTCATTAAATGTACCTATAAAAATTCTGTTTCTCAGAAATTTCTCGCTTGGATAAGCAACATGGCCGCTTAAAACCAAATTTCCAGTTTAAACGGCTAAAAAATCTTATATCTTGCTAAAAACCTTTTTACCAATATATCGTTAACATTTAATTGTTTTGCCATCTCACGTATTAAAATATTTTTTGAGTTTCCTTCAAAAATTAATACTTTTTGTGGCATCGTTAACTGCCTTATTCCTACGATTTTTGAAATAATTTCTAAAATTACAATTTTCCTGACAATTGCATTTTGTTTTTAACGCTGGACTCAATGCTTAAGTGTATGTGGAGAACGGTATAATAAAATCTGTTCGAAAATTTGCTTTTTAACCGATAAAATTGACGGTTGTATAATGTGAAAAAGAAAATATCCACCTTTTTTTTTTTTTTTTTTTTTTTTGGTCGCTTAGTGTAGGTTTTTTTTTTTTTTTTAATGTGACAAAAAAAAAAAAACAGTAATTCCATTCTTTTGAAAAATTCTTTAAATATAGTGACCACAGGGAAGCGGGCGTAGCCTGCTGGTAATAAATATAGATGTAACATGATTATTCAAAAACATAGCATATATATACTAACATCATCAAAGAATCACGTTATAAGAAAAGATTTTAACAACTTAATTCATAGATATTTTAACTACAGAATTAATTAGTATTACAATGTTCGAATATGTGGTATATCAAATTAGATCATATTGCATTTATATGACTACCTTCACTTTATAATTTACAGACTGTAAAAGTAATGGATAATGTCGCATATCAAAAATCATTTTTACTTTTTCAACACTTTCCAACAAAGTTCAAAAGTGTTTATGACTTCGGTTTGTCTGTCGGTCCGTCTGCCCACGCTCTGACTCCCGTAAATATTCATGGAATTGCTTGAAACTGATATATGTTGTTCAAGCTCACTATGGGATACTCTCTACTGAAAATGGGGTAAATACTATCGCTACAAGGACACCTGAAAACATTTTAAAGCATTCCGTCCTATGAGAGGTATTGCTATAAATCATATTTTAACACTTTTATTTCGGGCAAGTCACAATGAAATTGACATTAACAATACACATGCACGAGAAAATGCTTTCTATACAGAAGTTAGTATGATTAGCATTAAGGTTTACAGGGCCACATAAAAATATTCAGGTTTATTAATGAAAATAATTGAAAATTGCTAGAATTGCATTTTTGTTTGAATTAATCGTTTTTAATACTTTCTAACGGTGTTTAAGAGTGATTGTGATATAAAGTCGTCAAAAATAAGTCTGTATTTCTGTCTGTTCGCTCAGTAACTTCCGTAAATATTCACGGAATTTCTTGAAACTGACGTAAGTACATTCAAGTTCACTATGGGATGTCCCGATTTAAAATGGTGTGTAAATGCAACCTCTGGTCTACGTACAGGGACACCTAAAAAAATTCCAAAGCATTGCGTTGTATGAAAATTATTTCTATAAATCCCATTTTGTTACTTTTATTTTGTATAAATAAAAACGAAATTGACATTTATCCTTTATATTCAGAAGAAATGCTTTCTATGGAATATAGTAATGATTAGCATTAAGATTTGCAGGGCCCCACATAAACATTCTATTACATTAAGAGCTACAATTGGAAATTTCTGGAATTGCATTTTCGTTTGTGTTAAATATTTTTTACTCTTTCCAGCAATAGTTAAGAGTGATTATAAATTCAGTTAGTCTGTCTGTCTGTATTTCTCTTTTGCTGTCCTCTGTGTAATCATATAGGCGAAGTACATTGAATGTTAAACGATGCAACGAGTGCGTATAGTTGGAAAGTGTTAATAATCTATACGAACCGCATGATTTTTCGCTCTTGTTTGTATACATATATTCAAATGTGATTTATGAAAATTTCCAATTTTCATCTTTTAAAATATTTACAATTTTCAGATATTAATGTGAAATATCAAGAACTAATAAACTTCTTTTAATTATTCTTTTCCTGTCACGAAAAATTCTCTAAAACACAAATGTCAAATAATATTTCATAAAAATGTTTTAAAATTATTAAAAATAGTACGTTTTAAAAGTACATTTAAAAAGTATTTTAAAAGTACTAAATTATATATGATTTATTGTGTTTCTTATTAAAATTCCTTATATATATATATATATATATATATATATATACTAGCAGACCCGGCCACGCGTTGCTGTGACTAAGTTATACGTTGAATTATACGGCTGTAAACTATTTAGTACAGTTAAATTATTATTTACGAACAAAGACGAAAACGTTGTAGCCGATGTAAAAACCCACAGGGTTGAGATTTGAAACTTAGGTCAAAATTTGGAAGCGATTGATAAAAATTTTCGTAGTGTTGATATTAAGCACAAATTAATTTTATTGTAGGGTCCTATAAATTTTAATGGAGAAGTGATATATATTATTTCTAATGCTACTTTGGATAAAATTGCTAAAATGACTAATATATAAATTAAATTCTATTAAAATTCTATTAAAATAAAAGTATAAAAGAAACAGACGATTTTAAAATCAATTTTTATGGAGGAGTGAAATATAATATATGCTATAATGGATAATTTTACTATTAAATGACCTCATCATTTTAAATATTTTAAAGAGGGCAACAGCTGTAGTTATAAAAGAGAAAACAATAAGGCTAAACCAGAAAAATAAGTAAATTTGATAAATATTTTAAAACTTTAAAATTGGAAATCTTATGAAATATTGGACATTTAAAGTAAATACATGTATCATTTTAAATACAAAAAGATTTTGGAAAAGTTTAGTGTATTTTAACGAAGTGATGAGAAGTTTTTGAGTATGTTAAAATTTTAATAGTAAATTCAAGTCAATAAAGATGGGAAACATTGAGGATTAAGATAAGAATAATTATAAGATTTAAAAAAAAAAAAAAAAAAAAAAAAAAAAAAAAAAAACTTTTTATATACCATGCTTTTAAATTTTAATATACTAATAATATACAAATTAAAAGGAAAATGATAAATATTCTATCATAGTTTGAAGTCAAATTTGTTTTCAAATGTCTAAATAAAATATCTGATGTAAGATACTAATATTTTGCAGCGGAATAGATTTCATTTCTGTCATCCTTGGCGAAAAAAAAAAAGAATATCGCCAAATTATCTGGCGAAAATATTTAATTCCTTTCAAAAATCATGGTTATTTTAACAACTTATATTAAAAGAGTAATGAATAATATGAAACAATATTTCGTACAATACATATTACATGTCATACATACGTACAATGAATAATACATATTACATTTCGTACAATGCATACATCTGGCATGTATATTTTCGTGTTACGCTTTTGATCGCCAAATAATAATAATAATAATAATAAAAGCCAAGGGCGACAGAGTTTAAAAATTTAAAATTAAAATTTTGTCAATTTGACAGCAAAATAATTCAATCTAACACCCGCGATAACTAATACATATCTATACCCAAATATAAGGATTAAAATCGGGAAATAAATTTCCTCGATTTTTAATAATTTCTTACAAAAAATCCAGTGGGCAATTAACATAGGAAATCTTTTTCTTGGCTGCACAGACGGTCAGTGAGTCACACTTCGCTTGCGTATAGAACTCATAGATATAGTATAGCATATATAGAATAGAGTGATCATTGGGGAGAAAAAAGTTATTCCTTTTCATTTGGGAAAAGACGACGTTTTTACCAAAATATGGCCGTCTTTCCCCGAGTGAATACACACGGGAATACATACTAATATTTTAGCAAATAAAATTTATGAATAATTTATTTGCTAAAGGGGAATGGAAGACTCCAGATACAGTTTCAAATTCATATTTCTTTCTTTCTTTTCTTTTTTCTTTTTTTTTTTTTTTTTTTCAATACCACTTAATGGCTGTTTCCAAAGCTTTTATTTTTTATCTTTTTTCGGCATCAAAAATCTTTCTACGATAACATGGGGATGAGAGATCTATATATATTACTATATCTATGATAGAACTACATTAGCACTTTATCAATGTGTATAAAATCTTTAAATTGATTATGACGTCAATTTTCGTGAGATGCATAATTTAACTGTTTATAATTTTTTAACGTTCACGTTTGATTAAATGTATTTATTTTTATGTCGAAAGAAAATGAACTCGTATTTTTTTTTTTTTTTTTTTGGCAACAATTAAATTAATGGAACTCACAGATATTTTGGAGCAACTTTAATAAAGGTCTATAATTAACAAATAATTGCAATAAAACAATATTGTGACAATAAATTGAGATAAAAACTATCCTATCTCTCAAGTTGGATCAAACTGCACACAGTGTGCAAAATTACATCAAAATCAGTTCCTTAGTTTAGGAGTTTACCCCGGACAAACATCGTGACACGTAATTTATATATATATATAGATTAAATTATAAAGTTTTGATCAATGAAGCACAAATAAGTAAAAAACAGGATTAATTTCACTGTATTATCTTCATTATAATATGAATTCAATTTACACTTCAGTCTAAGTAACACGTGGCCGGCTATGCTAACACCAAAAATTTAAAAAGTGGAAATAATTGAATTATACGAAATTTATTAATAGGTTAAAAAGTTGAAGATTCTTTGTGTAGATGGCAGCACCAAATATATTTCAGATTTCATTTCAACCCAGTCGAAAGGTATCGACATCTGTTAGAATCATTTGGAGTTAACAGATAATTGTGACTGTCAAATAATAACAGACAAATTATTAGCAATAAATTAAAATTGCGACTATAATTTGAGATTTAAACTATCCTATCTCTCAAGTTGGATCGAACTGCACATGGTGTGCGAATTTTATTATAATCGGTTAAGTGGTTTAGGAGTCCATTGAGGACAAACATTGTGACACGAGATTTATATATATTAAGATAAGATATATACCTTTTTAATCAAGCGGTTTTTTTCTTTTCTTTTCTTTAAAATGTAAGCATATACCGAAGGTTTTCTTTTTCTATATAATTATAGGTACAGAATTCAACCAAGAGTTTTACGAGATGTATCCAAAGCAAGTTTGAAATGCGAACTATTAAATGACGTTGTATTTCCATGCCCAATTGGAATAGCACCGACGGGTTTTCACTTTTTTGCTCATGAAGATGCTGAAATTGCCACAGCACTTGGTAACGTAATGGTTTTAACTCATAATTATATATATTCAATATTTTCTTTTCAGATTGCAAATATCGGCAGTGTCGCTCCAAAATTACAATGAATTATACTGGCTTTTGACGAAACGGAACTTAACGATATTGCTTATACGATGCCAAAATAATAGCTAAAATTTACAATATTTTAAACAATAAAAACTATTTTTGCTACTAAGTAGTCAAAGTGCTGCGTAGGTGATCAGTCGATGGACATTGAATACGAATTTATAGCAAATATTTGTAGTCTAGGAATTAATTTAACCCTTTCACGAGCAATTTAATTGAGCTCATTTAATACAGGCAGCCGCAGGAATTAACGAGCAACATTAAAAGAAAAGATAAAGGATTTTTCTCCCAATGAGTTAAGGTAAATTATGTTGAAAAATTCCAGGATGAATTCTTGCAATTTGGAACTAAAATTAAATGAGGATGATATATTCCATCATTCTTGAAAAGATTAAAACTCACAGACCAAGCTTGTTCACTCCTTTCCAACATAATAATGACTGAAGTAAAAATCAATTAGTTAATTTAACATAAAGATGGGTATAGCCAAAGTACTATATACTATGAAAAGCAATCTTTTGTGCATATGAATAAAATATTTCAATTTCATTAAGATTTGTGCAAAGTAAAGTTATAAAATATGGTTTGTAGAAATACCTGTCATAAAACGCAATGCTTTGGAATGCTTTCGGATGTTCCTGAACAGAAACAATTAGTGGTATTTACTCCATTTTCAACAGGGAACATCCGAGAGTGAGCTAGAATAACATATATCAGTTTCAAGTAATTCCATGACTATTTACAGGAATTAGAGCGCGGACAGACAGACAGACAAACCGAAGTCATTAACACTTTTCAACCTCATTGGAAGGTGTTAAAAAGGGGTAGGGGCTGTCTACCTTAAAACAGTGTCAAAAACACATCGCTATGGAAAACACTGCCATCAAAACATCCATAAATAAAAAAATAATTTAATTTTTTTTTATATATGCCTCTACACATATAGAATTTCCGTTATACTTACCCGTTGCCAGTGGCGGATTTAAGGGGGGGGGGGCTAGGGGGCTGAAGACCCCCCCCCCCCAAAAAAAAAAAAAAAAAAAAAACACTGACATTCACAATTGAATATTGCAATTGTAAATTTCTTATTGGTCTAGAATAACACTTTGAAAAATCTTAGCCCCCCCCAAAAGTCAAGTTCTGGATCCGCCACTGCCCGTTGCAAAGATTAAATTGGAATAAACACGAATAACACTTGTTGAAGTTGTTATGCGTGGGGGGGGGGGGGGGGATAAAAGAAAGAAAGGAAAAGAAAAAGAAACTGGCACTTATAAAACTAAAAAGTAAACTAGAATAAGTTCAATGTACTGAAGTATATAACGTTGTGAAAATGAAATCAATTTTAATAGACGTTTGGAATTGGTTAACAGAATGTTTGACATATTGTGGTACTTAGAGATCATCTAATAAAAACTTTAAATTGTTCTAAATTTTTGAATATTTTACACTACTTAATATTCTTCTGTTTTTTTTTTTTTTTTTTTTTTTAATATTAGAAAATTTTCAAATACGTATAAAGAGAAAAATTACTCTAAACGTGAATTTTCTATTGAAACAGCGTACAAGTTATGCATTGATTTTTAAAATTGTTTCGAATTTAAAAAATCTGTAACATAATCTGTTTTGCTTTGTTTTTTTTTCTTTTTAATTACTGGTAGTACTTAGAGTACTAGAGAGTTATCTTATATTTTAAACAAGAAAAGTGCAATTTTATCAGTAAAACTAAAAAGTCTTATTACAATTGCATCTAAAAGGCAAAATTTTAAATAACTTTGGATAACTCTATTTTGAGATACGACAAATGATAGCTTATATAAAGGATTAAACAGAATTGGTTTGGTTTGATGAGTACTGAGATTTATTGCTTGCCTCAAGGGCCGCTTATATCTCGAAAATCCACACCACAAGGGTTTACAAGTTTTTATTATAACAAGAACAGATACATGAAATACATATCATAAGACATCACAAACATCCATGCCCGCGCCAGGATTCGAACCTGGGACCATAAGATTCGGTAGGCAGCGCCCTACCGACCGAACCGCCTGGCCGGCATTAAACACTATATTAATTTTTAAAATGTATCGCTTCGAATTCTGTCTCAAATGTGCATAGCGAAAATGGTACGTTTCTCTGAGCTTCATTGTAGCAAAAGTCTTATTAAAATTCCTCCAATAGTTCTTGCGTAAATGTTTTCGTAATAAGGGATGCAGTCACTGTTTCATAATAATTTTAGGTTCATTGTTTAAGTGAAATGTTATTTACGTTAAATCAATTCTTTTAAATAATTTCAAAAAAGTAAAATTTTGATATTTATTGAATTTAGGATGCTCAAGCGAAGAGTGTATTTACATCATGAGCAGCGTGTCATCGACAAGTATTGAAACCATTGCAAACTGTTTGAAAAATGCGTCGCCAAAAGCAACGTTATGGATGCAGATGTACATATTCAAAGACAGATCTGTCACTCTAGATTTATTAAACCGTGCTGAAACCAGTGGGTTTTCTGCAATAGTCGTGACTGTCGACAGTCCTATTAGCGGACAATGGAAAACGAACCTCCCAGAAGGTTTTGCAAGCAGAACTCAAAACAAGTAATCAAATCAATGCCAATTGTATATTTAAATATTTAACAACAAATAAAACTTTCTGTGCAAATATTTCAATTTGTTAAAATTTTCAATTTGTACGTTCAATAAAAATTGAAATAAATATTATAGAATAATACAAAGAAATTTCAATTGCATAAATTTCATTGCAAACATTTCAATTTGTACTTTCTATAAAAATTGAAAGAAATATTATAAAATAATACTAATAAATATTGGTACAAAAGAAGTGCAAAAAAAGCTTATATATGACTTTCTCTTCTGTTTTCAAAGCTAGTTGCAAAGTTGGTTTGTGGAAGTTGCTTCGTTGTACCCGCACACCTGAAAAGAGGGCAAAATCTGAATTACAGTTTTTGATATCTCAAAAATAAATAGACTATATATTAGCCATGTAGGTTTCATAAATGTGGCTTCTACAAAGCGCTTTTTACATTATTATTCTAAAGAACATTAAAACATGGAACAGTTGCAGATCATATAAGAGGAACTATTTTAACAGAATAATGAATTTTCTGACACATTTCTATGACAGATTTTTTTATTATTTCAATTTGAGAGTTATTTTTTAAGAAAATTTCCTAATAGAATAAATGTTTTTAATTCTTAACCAAAAATACATACGCTCTATTGGTCAATATATCTACTTTATAGGATACTTAGATAAATTTAACCTTTTCTTCCTTTTGAATGTATAATAATATAAATTAAAGAAGCTTGTTTTTTATTAAGAATAGGAATGTCAATCTTAAAATACTTTAGAGGGAGCGAAGTTTCCGCTCGCCAGCTTGCCATTGGCGAGTGGAATTTTTACTGTGGCGAGTAAAAATTTGGTCTAGTTATAGATACAATTCTTACACTATACGGTAACAGAAAACAATCTTTTTATAGATTTAAATATGGCAAAATCTTGCCATCTTCTAACCTCATATTTAACCTCCCTTTTTAAGATTCTCGGAGACCCGAGTCTGTGTGTGTGCTGCCTGAGACCGCCCCAGCCTGGAAAAGGAAAAATGCTTAGTGCATACATAAAAGTTTTATCTTCGGCAGTTTCGTTTCTTACTCTGTTATTTCTCCAAGTAGAGTGAGAATAGATGAGCAGAGAACATCTTTGCCTGTCGCCCATTATCCGAGATAAAAGATCATATGTGAAAGATTGCCTATGCGATATTGTCACATGAAAATGAGCCTGAGCCCTTTTAAAAATACTGCCTATGTTTATTTTGTTGAATAATGATTTTTAAAAAAAGTTCATATTTTCCAAATTTTACTGAAACGCCAATGATTTGCGCTTGTAATGATTTGTGAGCAACGATTTCATCGAAAAAGTTATTCCGAAATGGCTATTTCAAATGACAACAATGAACAAGTTATATACATCGACATTCTGTCTAATTACAAAAATAAAATGGACGAAAAAGACATTTCTAATATAAAAAGTTAAGTAAATAAATAGATAAATAAGAAAGCTTAATCTTTCATAATAAAAATATTTTTACAGTACATTGTTTGACAAAGAATTTTTTTTTTCCTTTTTTTTTTCTTTAATGACTCTTTGCATATATATTATTAGATATTTAATCTTTTTCAAATCTCAAATACAATACATTATAATGGTTTTTAATTATTATAGATGATTATGAAACATGATGATATACGACACACTTTTAATATGTATAATTTTAGACATATTTGTAACAGCATTTCAAATAGTTAGGAAAAATAAAAAACTTAAAATACGTAAAAAAGGAAAAAAAAATGACAAGCCTATTTCGTAGCGAGTAAAACTTTTTTTTGGCGAGTGCATATGAGTTGAAATTTCGAGCCCTGCTTTAGGATGTACCTAGAGGATGAACGAAACTCTAAAGTCCGGTTTCCACTGACGGCTCTTTCGAGGGGCGCTATTCAGAATCCTTTGATGTGGTCAACCGGGCTCAACACCCTCGAACGTGGTTGGAAGTCCCTGGTTCTAACCCCCAGCTGAGATAATTGAGGGGCCAGAGGCAGATATCTTTGTCAATTTTGAATGCTTTCCTTTGAAGTAACTGCGCAGTCTGATAAAAAAAAGGTTACAACTGATGACAAGACATTTGGCTCTTTGTGTCGGGAGCGTGATTAATGTTTTTTTGAACCCGGAAGCTCCAACTCCAATGGAAACCGGCCTTTAGGCTCCCAGGAGGCCTATGGTGGTTCATCTACGTAAGATTAAACAGCTATTTGAAAAATTTGGTGGTAAAACGGATTTGGACATTACTCTCTGGGTATGAATGTGTAGTAAAATTTCAATTTCAAAGTTTTGCCACAAGCAAAACTTCTTTATAACAATTTCCACATACAGTAAGGTAAACGTTTCTTGCGGTAAATTTGAAGTTCAAATAAAGTCTATTGATATACGAAAATATTTCTTTCAAGAAATTTACCAGCTAATGAAAAGCAACTATTCACAGCCACCAGATTAAAAATAATAATAATAAAATCACAAAAATCAACGAAGTGTCAGTTGAAAATATCACAAACAGGCATTATGTGGAGATCGAGAATTGATGCATACTGTTAAAATAGTATTTTAGGATAAAAACTTAAAATCGCTTAGTAAATCTGACAGGTAAACAAATTCTGCTATTATGGTAATTCTTCTTTATTTCCGTATTCAGTTTTCTTCGGATATAATATCTAATTTCTTAGAGCAAACATATTCCTATTTTGCTGTTTTGCTTACAGTCATGGTTTTATCTTATTTTTTAAAATCCCATTTAATAATAAAAGTTTTGAATATGTTTAAATTTAAATTTGGGAAAAATAAAACATGAAATGGAGATTGTTTTGAAATTTGTAGATACAGAAATCTACCAAACCCCTGTTATTCACTGCAAGACGACACTTTAACTTTTGACGACTTGAAGTGGTTAAAGCAGCAAACACAACTGCCAGTAATAGCTAAAGGAATCTTAAATGGTAAGTAAAACTTAAATTTTATTTAATCATGTTTTTTTTTCATAAAACAGAAAGGAAACAGATTTGAAATGATTATATTTATTAATATTTATTAAAGGAAAGATTTGTTAATAAATTTATTAAAATAAATTAATAAATGAATAACCCTAGTACACCGTGACTATTCGAAAACTCTTTCTATATGATTATACAGGGTGTAACAAAGCTAACGGTATAAGGGGTGATAGAACTTGCAAAAGCAAACAATTTTCACCATACAATGGAGGTTCAAAGAAAAAAAAAAGGCGAACCGCAAGTGGAAGCCTGCTTGGTGAAAAAGAAGAATACAATAAAGACCAATAATAAATGACAGACAATCTTTATTATTTAAAACTTTACTACAAATGCACAAACGAAATGAACGATCATCAGCTGCAATACAGGCTTCAAATCGGCGATAGAGTGGATCACGTAAATATTGGAAGATTCCTGGCATTTTCCTAACGCCTGCTGTTGTTACGTGAATTCGGGCGGTAAGATTCTCTGGTAATTTGATGGACGTAAACAACGCTTTTTAGCAACCCGCAAAGAAAAATAACTACGCCGAACAGATCAGGAGATCTGGAAGATCAAGAGACGAGCCCACCACGGTCAATCCATCTGTTCGGAAACTCAATGTTTAAGTAGTTCCGCACAATCCTAGAAAAATGTGGTGCTCAATCGTGCTGAAACCACATAATTGTTAGAAAATTTTGTAGCAAATTAGGAAGCACCTGCTGAAGGAAGGTGAGGTACTTTAGTCCGTCTAAGCAGTCTGGTAAAATATACGGGGTAATTAAGTGATCATGTACTCTATCCACGCATTCATGGAAAACCTTTGCTGGCATGGCAGCAACTCGAACATGTAGCATGCAGATTTACCTGTGACCTACACAAGATTGTTCTGCATATTAAATATGCTGTCACTTATGAACGTAGCCTCTTACGTAAACAGGACAGATGCTGCAAACTGTTGTTGCAGTATGCTCTATTGCAGGAACCAATGAGCAAATGTTACATGTTGTGGAAGTTTCATTTAAGGCCTAGTTCCGCTGGAGATGGTAAGGTGCAACCTTTCTTCATGCGAACGCAGCATACCATCATACAGCTGACATTTTGGTACCGAGCTATTGCTCGCCTGCTTGATTCTGGATTTTGTTCCACTGCCTCAAGAATGGTCTCTATCCAATTTATTGTTCTCACGTTCTGTGTTCTGCGTGTATCATACCTTTGACAGCGAAACGAGCTCGTCTCCGAGAGTTGCCTGCATCGTTTAAATGTTCTCTGATCGGGAAGCACCCTGTTTGGAAATCGCTCCTGGTAAAGTCTTGCCGCTTATGCTGTATTGTAGTTTGCAGCCCTGTACATAAAGTACACATCGTCCTTCTTCGTATTCGAATATTGCTGAATACATGGCGAGGCAATGCAGCTGAATAACAGGTTCTACGAAAGGCGACGTTTTATTCACTCCAGAGAAAGCACCCCCCTGCATCTTGCGGCTCACCCTTTTCTTCCCGACCCCACATTTTATGGTGAAAGGTGCTTGTTTTGGCAAGTTCTATCAATCCTTAAAGTTGCAATCATAATTTTGTTACACCCTGTATATAACAGTGCCACCTACTAGTCAACATGGATAAAAATTTTAATGTCATAACTTCTCAAAATAAAAATTTTGAGTTGAAATTTGCAGTTTCATGCAATTTTAATCAATAAATGTTGAGATATAGCCACCTAAAAAATAGAAGAAAATGAGTAACAGCGACGTCACCTGTGGTCTGGTGTAACCCCCAATTGAACAAGCATGATTTTTCATAATATGTATCTCATACACCAAGTGTGATGCATTTCTATACAAAGGTGAACTATAGCTTTAACGTAAACAGAAATATTGCAGCATAGCAGCGCCATCTACGGCCGATATGTACTCATATTGAATCGAAATTGTTTTTCATTGTGACCCTCATACATATCGAGATTTGTGCATTTATACACGATATAAGTTGCTATATACTCAGACCTTAAAAGCAAGAAATTGCAGCATAGCAACATTACCTGTTGGGCGATATATCCTAAAACTTACTCAGAACTAATTTAAATCAAGGTCCAACTAAGCATTAAGTTTGGTTATGTCCGACTGTATTCGGAATATTGTTTACACGCTTTTATGTAATTTGGTATACGTTGTCAATTTATGTGCGGCTCAAATCTAAGAATTGGATTTTCACCCACTTCCTATCATTCTACTGAGCTGAATTTTTCCGATGACAAAACATGTTGAAGTAGTAACGGACTTACGAGGTGGGACACCAGGCATTCAAGTCCAGGCTAAACTTTATTTTTATAATTTTAACCCATGGCCTATCGTCCTATTCAGTTGAAATTTTGCATACATGTATAACTCCACCGAAAATATACGTTCAAGCAGTAACTGTCTTAAGGGAGGCATGAGGCTTGGCCCCCAACTCCAATTCAAAACTGGTTTCTGAAATTTAACTCACTTTCTATCATCCGAATGATCCAAAGTTTTGCATACATGTATATATTATCGATATCCGCTGAATTGGAGTTTTTAGTACATTTTGAAATCAAAATGTGTAATTTATGAAATATATATACATCTTGTTTTTACTTTCCGAACACTATAATGGGGAAAGTATTGTAATCATGTGAAAAATCCGAATTTGAGATTTCGGTGTTTCTACATGTTTTGAAGCCCCTTGATATTTTACTATTTTTACGATGATGTATATGTGTATGTATGTGAGTGACCACCATAGTGCCTAAACGCTTTGTTCGAATGAGCTGAAAGTTGGTATATATGTTATAGGTCACCATAGCACAAACCCTATTGATTTTGGTAAATCTAGCACTTAAGAGGGTTTTTTTTTTTTTTTTTTTTTTTTTACAGGGACACAAAGAAAAATTCTTTATTATTATTGTCTATGAGCTAAAATTTTTAAAGTGCGATAGCGTCTAAATGCCTTAGTCGACTGAGCTGAAAATTTATACACAAGTTATGAGTCACTGTTGCACAAACTGTATAAATTTTGGTGAATCTAGCTTTTATAGGTTTTTTACAGGGACACAAAGAAAAATTCTTTATCGTTATGGTCTATATGGGCTCAAATTCTTTAAACTGCGATAGCATCTAAACACGTTATTCAATTGAGCTGAAAATTTATACATATGCTATAAGTCACTGTTGCACGAAGTGAATAAATTTTAATGAATCTTGTACGTATAGTTCTTTTACAGGGAGACAACGAAAAATTCTTTATCATTATGCCCTATGGACTCAAGTTCTTTAAAGTGTGATAACGTCTATATGCCATATCAGATTGAGCTGAAAATTTATATACATGTTATAGATTGCTGTCACACTAACTATATCTATTTTGGACTATGTAGTACTTATAGTTATTTTAGAGGAACACAAAGAAAAATTCTTTATCATTGTGCCTTATGGGCTCAAATTATATAAAATGCGACAGAGTCTAAACGCCTTATCCGATTGAGTTGAAAATTTACATACATATTACAGGTCACCGCCACACAAGCTGTATAAATTTCAATGAGTCTAGCATTTATAGATTTTTATAGGGACACAACGAAAATGTCTTTATCATTATGGTCTATGGGTCCAAATGTTTTAAAGTTCGATAGCGTCTAAACGTCTTATTCGATTGAGCTGAAAATTTATACACATGTTATAGGCTACCGTTGCACGAACTACACTGATTTTGGTGAATCTAGCACATATATATATTTTTTTTTTACAGGGACACAACGAAAAATTCTTTATCATTATGCCCTATGGGCTCAAATTCGTTAAAGTTCGATCGCGTCTAAACGCTATATCCGATTGAGCTGAAAATTTATATGCATGTTATAGATCACCTTCAAATGAGCTGTATCAGTTTTGTAGAATATAGAACTCACAGACTTTTTACAGTGACACAAATAAAAATTCTTTATTATTGTAGCTTATTGGATCAAATTATTTAAAGTGCGAAGGCGTCTGAACGCCTAATTCGATTAAGCTGAAAATTTATATAACTGTTATAGGTCACCGCCACACAAGCTGTATAAATTTCAATGAGTCTAGCATTTATAGATTTTTGCAGGGACATTACGAAAATTTCTTTATCATTATGATCTATGCTTCAAATATTTGAAGGGCAATAGCGTTAATTTATAGAACATACTACATAGAGAAAAATACTTATATACCTTAATATAATTTTCTCTTTTGTTTATTTAATAACCTCTCTTTATTTATACAACCGTTAATTACTTAATGTTCAGAAAGTCGAGTAGAGTCACTCCAGATTTTTTTTTTAAATACCTGGATGACCGAGCGCTCACGGTCTCATTATAAAAATCATTCATAATGTAAATACACTAATTTGTTTTAGGTAATATACTTCTTATTTGTTTGCCCGGGCGGAGTGCGGGTTACTAGTGAAAGCTCATTTACATGGAGATAAGGAAAAATCAAATCATCATCTCAAACCCCTAAATATGTAAACTTTCTTCAAAACCGTTTAAACAGAAAAAACCTAGAAAACCAGGTTTCTACTATATTTTGTTCCAGATAAAGCACAGGCTACCAGCAACTGCTAAATCTCTTGAAGAAGGAGATAAGTTTTTGATGTCAGAAAAACCTCCAGCCCTGTTATTTTTCAAAATCATCTGTATTTTTCCCCATGGAGGGCGAGTTACCAGTAAACGCTAATTATTAGCATAAATTTTCCTGAAGATGAGGATAAGTCCAATCGATTTTGCACTCCAAATAACCCTTAAATCCAAATTTTTATCAAAATAGTTTTATTCATTTCCGAGTAAACTCAATTTCTGCCATATTTTGCAACCGGCGGACGACAGCGAACGCAAATTTTTCTGAAGATGAGGTTATGTCCAATCGATTTTCCATCCAAAAAGCACTTAACCCAAAACATTCATCAAAATCATTTTATTCATTTCGGAATAAACACAATTTCTCGTATATTTTACAACCGGTGGATAAAGGATTAACAGCGAACACAATTTTTCCTGAAGAAGAGGATATGTACAAGCGATTTTCCACCCAAAAAACACTTAACAGCAAACTTACATCAAAATCATTATATTTATTTTCGAGTAAATCCAATTTCTGTCTTTTTTGCAACCAGCGAATAAAGGGTTAACAGCGAACAGGAATTTTCCTGGAAAAGAGAATATGTCCACTCGACTTTATACCCCAAATTTTCATCGAAATCGTTTTATCTATTTCCAAGAAAACTCAATTTCTGCTATATTTTGGAATCGACTTTTAAAAGGATAATAGCAAGCGCAAATTTTCCTGAATATAAAGATATGTCCAATCGATTTTTCACCTGAAAAAAAACTTTAACTCCAAACTTTCATCGAAATTGTTAGTTTGAGAAACCCAAGACACACACACACACACACACATATATATATATATATATATATTAATTTCTATTATTTCTGAATAATATTTTGGTTCACGTAAAAAATTTTTACTGAAGTAACTGTGCTGAATTTAGGTTTTATTATTTTTATACTTTTATCACGTTTAATTATAACGTTATCATCATATTTTTCTGTATAGTCAAAAATGCAAGGTAATGACCTCTATGTTGATTTATTTAACTTATTCTTTAAATATTTTGTGATTATGATTTGGTCATCATTAAGTATCGCTGTACAGATTGTATATATATATTTTTTTAATATATTTGATTGATTTAATTTTATAAAATTGATTTCTAAATATCAATAATTATTTTTAAAACATATTGTTTAATATATTATTATTTTTAAAATATATTGTTTAACATATTATTATTAAAACATATTGTTTATAAATATCATTAATTATAAAATAATAATTCATTTTTCACCTAATAATATAAAAATCTCCATTTAAATTTTTTTTTTCTCTGTAATAATATGGTTTTGCAGAGGATTAGGGGAAAGTTGGGAGTCCAATAAACAAGTTTAACCCGCTCTACCCTGGTGGTTTCTGCTCCTTCTTACTGTTATTTCTGTTTTGTTTGTTTGGCTTTTGTCCTTGTTTCATATAATTTTCAATTCTTAAATTACATATAATATATATACAAATCATGCGGTTAACTCTTTTAATATAAGCGAAGGATTTAGAAAATTTATTATTTATACATGTTTTTAATTTAAATGTGACATAAAATCACAAAAATCAAACATTTTTTTAGCAATTTTTTTCTATAAAATTTAAAGAAATAAAGACAATTTGTAACAAAAATTCACAAAATTTACCGCTTACGTCAGACATCCTATTCTAAATTCAAGTAAATAACATTTTTATTTATTGTGCGCAACATTATATTTGTGTTATAAAGTTTTAATAATATTGTAAAAAATCACCGAAATATAGAAGATTTTGTAGAAAAGCACAGAATTTTTTAAAAAACATTATCATATCATAATTTTATATGAAAATAAATACAAAATTATTAAATTCAGAGATAACGCTCAGCTTTCAGTTCAAAACATAAACAAATAAAGAAATTATTTTTAGAAATTTTCACTGATTTTTTTTTTTTTTTTTTTTTTTTAATTTATCCGCATACAGAAACATGGAAAAATTAGTTTCGCAGAAAACTCATTTAAAGAATTCATTCCTGCACAATAGTTACAGTTAGGTATTTGATTACAATAGCTATAACTTCACTTCTAATAATCGTATATGTAATACAAAAGCAGTTTTAGAATCCTTACAACATTGCATTTTCAAAGGAAGTAATAAAGAGATTTACAACACTATTCTGTTTTCTTTCAGGTGAAGATGCTAAAGAGGCAGCACAATGTGGTGTAGATGCCATATATGTGTCGAATCATGGAGAAAGGCAGATTTATGAAGTTGTGCCAACAGTACGTTCTAAAATGCGTAACTAATTAATTACTTCAAAATAAGAAATCTAATTAATAGATAGAAACTCAATACAAATCAATAAAATAAAAAGTTTAAGAAAAATCGCAATAGTTAATTTAAGAATTATGCTTTTTTTTCTTTTGCGAAAGACAGAGAAGTGGCTCCATCTTAAAAAAAAAGTTTGTTTAATCAAAATACTAAGCACATTATCTTAAATGTATGTCCATACGTAATTATAGAATACAGTGATTAATAAGATTTTGTATTATTAATTGATTAAAGCAGCATCTCCCCCCCCCCCAATATATATATATATATATATATATATATATATGTATGTATATATATTTTATTGAAACATGAATATATCATGCTCATGCATAAATTCTTATTCTTAAAAAAAAAAAAAAATCTCTAGCCCCGGTCTTCTAACTTTCATGGAAATATTCTGCCAAGATTGTGTTTCTAACATAAAAAGTAGTACATTCTTTTTCTATAATACATATCACACCAATTTTTTTTTTTTTAATTTAATTATTTATTTTAAAAGAGAGCAATTTACATTTTAAAATACAGTATGAATCCCGAAATTCTTAAAACAATACACATAACATTTAAAATTATACTTGCCTGTTACATTAAGTGTTGGTATAGGGGTCAAGGCCCACTGACTACTCGAAGGTCCTAAACCTAGGTGTAATGTGCTCATTTGGGGGGGGGGGGGCATTATATACTTGCAAAAAGGGTTGTAAGTTATTTGAAAGGTACAAAATTTAAAACTATTTTATAGTAGAGAATTTGGGTATCTAAATGAAAGTTCTGATGATAGTTGAGGGAATGCAGAAAATGGTAAATCATTTTCTGGTGGTGTAATTTTATTGGGTAACTCATTAATTTCATGGAAATCGCATAAACAAAAAAGTGTTAGTCTTTCTACCTGTAAAGCTGAACTATTTGCTATTTCTGAAATTTGTAAAGATATAATTTGGTTGGTAAATTTATTAACTGAATTAAATTGTAAAACATTTATAAATAACACTGTACTATTAAGTTCTGACAGTCAAGCAGCTATATAATCAAATGTGCAAGATCATCTAATAAATCCAGACACATGAATTTAAGATTCTACTTTATTAAAGACTTATTAAAAGACAATGTTATTGAACTGAATTATATTCAAAAGAACTTTAAATTTCTGATTTTTTGATAAAAGCTGTAAGTAAAGAAAAGTTACAGTACTCAATAGAAAAAATTTCATTAATTTCTTAATTTTGTTTAAATTGTATAATGTTACGTATGTTTTTATGTTTTACTTCGTGTATAGAGTAAAATGTGTCGCTTGCAGGGGTGGGGGTGGGGGGTATTGGAGGAAGCAAGTGATCCATTTTAAAACAAGTGCTCCTAGTTAACTATGCATGTGCGTGAGAGAGTCTATGAGAGCGCCTCCAGCATGCTCTTAAAGTGAACGCCAGAAGAGAAGAGAAAATAGCTGTGTGCGCTGAGGCCTATGTGGCTGTATCCTGTGTGGTTCCCAGACAAGATGTATATTATTTTAATTTACTTATGATTTTTCTTAATTTCGCGTATGTTTCGTCCAAAATAAACATCGTTAATATGCATTCAAGTATTTAATTGGACCTCTGAAAACCACAACAAATGGTAGCAGTGTAGTTATGGACGAAATTTTAAAAACAAAAGTTGCTCAAAAATAAGTTATAAAGAATTTCAATTCTTATTCGAAAAAATGGATAAGCTGAACATTTCAGAATTGAATGGAACTAATTGTTTCGTATGGGCGATGAAAATAAAAGCAGCTCCGCTGTTAAAAGACTGGACTTTGTCATAACAACCATCAAACCAGAAGATCTGAATGCAGCAGATTCTCAAGAATGGGATTAAAAGAATTTGGATGCAGTACCTTATATAAAATTGTCTTTGTCAGATGAACAAGCATTAGAGTTTGCTAATGAAGAAAATTCCAAAATTTTATGGGAAAAATAAAGAATACTTTTACCGGTCAAATAGAAAATTGAATGCGGGAAACGAATTGAAGAATTTACAGATGAAACATAATGAGCCAGTAAATGAATACATTGCTCGATCAAAAGGAATAGCAGTAAAATGTCAATCTCTGGGACTGGAGATTTCCACAAGAGAACTTATTATACAGTTTGAGGACTGGGAGAAAATTTTGTTAAAAATAGAGAAGTTCTCAAGACTCAAAGAGAAAAACCAATAGAAGAGATTTTAGAAATTTTACGAGAAGAGGAAGCAAACAACACGTATCCACGGAATGAAGAAAACAAAGTTGAAGCATTCTACATATAAAAGGACCAGAACAAAAAACTGTGTTACATATGCAGATGCCCTAATCATGTGGATTGTTTCTATAAAAATAACAGTCAAAAAACTAATAATAACTCATATGGACAAAGAAACAAGAAAAACAATACTCGTTTTGATAAAAAAGAACAAAAAAATAATTTAGATTGACTAAGAACATGATTCGACAAGGATTTATTTAACAAAATAGTATTTGTTAATAACTCTACTTTTTTTATATAGGAATTTTTGCTAGTGTTTGGATACTTTTGTTACAGACTGTACATACATACATACATACATCTCTGTAAAAATAACAAAAACAAACTCCAGAAACCACAAAACATGTAGTTACACTCAAAATCTCATAGTCGAATTTTTTCATGATTACAATACTTTCCTTACATAATGTATGTTCGGAAAGTAAGGCTGAAACCGCTTATCAAAAGGTTTCAAAATAATTGTTTATAGCACAGGCCTCGCAACGTTCCTAAAATTTAACTCACGTTTTATGACATTGTCACCACTATCGTCAAAAAGAAATTTTTCTTGAATATTTTAATGCTAAAATTTTATGAAAAAACTTATGTTTTAAATAGTGGTGGCAATATACTAAAATGATCGCAAATTTTTAGGAACGCTGCAAAGCCTGATAGATAGCACTTGTACTTAATCAGCTGCAAGTAGTGTAAATATTTTCTGCACCATTCTAAAATGCTTATTAGTTGATCTTATAGTTTGACTGTGTACGTTTCCAAGGGAAAGTAATTTGATAAATTACCTGACCTCTTACCAAAATTATTATCACCTTATTACCTCTCTTATATAGGTATTAATAATTACTGAATTTTGATAATCACTACTACTGAAGAAGTTAATTTTTAAACTCATCATTAATATAAATAGCAATAACGATTTTCTTCATTTTGTAATTGATTCTTACTTTTAGATAGATGTTTTGGAAGAAGTTGTTGAAGCTGTCAAAGAATTTCACATTGATGTATATTTTGATGGAGGAGTCAGACACGGGAAAGACATTTTTGTAGCCATGGCTTTGGGAGCAAAAGCTGTTTTTGTTGGCAGGCCAGCTATATGGGGTCTCAATGTAGCGGTAACAATAATGCATAATATTTTATACTTTTAATTTAAGGAAATAAACTGTAATTTAAAAATACTCCTTTACAGAAGTAAACTGGTAAACTGTGGCCATCACAAAACTTTCTTCTATATCATTCTATACAGCAACATCACCTATACTGTTTAACATGAATAAATATTTAATACTAGTTTCTCCCAATAAAGATTTTACATATGCAGTTTGGTAATTTTAATCAACAGATGCTGAGATAGTCATATAATCGCAGAAGGTGACTAACAGCAGTGTCATTTGTCAGCTAATGCACACCTTTTTCATAATGGCCATCTTGACAAATTTTGCGTATTTATACTCTACAGAAGCTGAAATATAGCTTTCCCGTACATTGAAAAAAAAAAAAAAAAATCAGCATAGCTGCATCATCTGCCAGTTGATATACACCCAAATTGAATCAGTAGTTTTTCTTAATGGTCTTCTCACATACCCCATTTTATATAATAATGCACAACAGAAGCTGAGAAATAACTCTCCCGTAAATGGAAGAAACTGCAGCATAGAAGCACCATCTGTAAAGAGATTTACACTAAAGGTTGACAGGCAATAATTTATATCAAGGTGCAA
This sequence comes from Salticus scenicus, assembly GCA_963930645.1. Taxonomy (NCBI): domain Eukaryota; kingdom Metazoa; phylum Arthropoda; class Arachnida; order Araneae; family Salticidae; genus Salticus; species Salticus scenicus. The sequence goes on along the minus strand of OZ005652.1, from coordinate 336,604,022 downwards.
CTAAATATAATTTTATATGAAAGTTTGTGCATTAGTTCTTGAACCATGCCACAAACTTTGCTATCTCACACACAGACAGACATTTTCTAAAAATAGTCAAATTGCATTCAGGACAGAAATTAAGATTTGTTCAGTCATATTAATAAAACTAATACACTTTGAAACATGTGTTTATTTTCTAAAGTCAGTTGAGCACTTAATGAATTTTCTGAATGATTAGCTAATTCATATTTTATCTTTATTAAAGTTGTGTCTTTAACCCTCAACTAAAAGGAAATAGGGGTGTTATTGAAGACTTTGTCTATCTGTATGGGTACGTGTGTGGGGCGGGGGTCTGTTTGTGGCATAATAACTCCCAAATGAATGGACTGATTTTAATATGGTTTCTTTACTATTATTATTACTACAAGGTAATAAAATAAGTTCTTATCGTTCTAGAGCAGTGATAAACGAAGAGCAATAAAGTGGATGGTACGTACTTTAAGCTTCGAAGTAATCCTAATCTTCATCAGCATCCAACACTTTTTGCCAACATTACTGCAGCTGCACAATAAACTGGAGATAAAAGAGTCTAGTAAAGAAGTTTGTGTACATTTCACAGGTTTCTCTCACTGGTGAAGGACCTTCCACAGAGGGTTGTTGAGAGAATGAAATGGGTGGTAATCTATTGGTGCAAAGTCTGGTGAATATGGTGTATAGCACAGTGTCTCCCAGCCATGTTGCTGAAGGATCTTTGGGTCCACTTGGCCACATATGGATTGGCATTGGTGTGCAAGAACAGCACACCCTTGTGATTCACCAATGCCAGCTCCTCCTTCCACAATACACAGTACACTCTTGAGTAGAGGTCAACAATGATGGTCTGATAAGGTGGAGGGAGCTTGTAATGTACCACTTTGCAACAAATCCACAATACAGAAAACCTAACCATTTGTGGATGCAGAGGGTGGGTCTCCCAACATGCAAAACAGAGTCATGTGGTGACAACCAATGTCTACTATGCTTGGGAGTGACATAAAAGACCTATTTATCGTCACCAATGAGCAATCAATCAAATATGGATGTGTTCATGTGCTGAGTGAGCAAAGATAAAAAGGTTGTCACTAAATGTTCTTGATGGCAGCCAACAATTGTGGGGTATTCACTTACTTAATTTGTATGATTTTTCTAACCCATGCAGTTACAGTGTTCCAGCAAAAGCTTGAAACTTTTCTGCAAATTCATAACATGATATACCACTGCCCTCCTCTGCTTTCAGAGTCTAGTCATCCAACATATGTGATCATCCACTGCAAGGTTCATAATAGAATTTCTCAAATCAATGCCTGGCACCTGACATATGTGGCAACTTGATTCAACAGTTAACAAGCCCACTTTAAAGTCATACAACAAACAAGTGTGAACAAGCTGCTTTAATACGTTCATTTATATATGACACTGCCCGAACTATGACTGTTGTGCGTGAGCCATGTGCCTGTATTACTGAAAATCAATTGTCAGACTTGATCGCTTGGCAGGCGTGTACTTCATTTTGTTTTCTTTTTGTGAGCTCATGATTAAAGAGACGTGAAAAATGGCAAAACTTTTTTGGTTACTGTATTGAATGCTAATTTAATTGAGATAGTTCTTAACTACATTAAATAGAAATTTGTTTAAGTTACTTATTTTATTTTTTTAAAGGATGCATTGCATGATGTTTTATTGACCCCCCCCCCCCCCCCCCCACTAAAATGAAGGGTGTTATACATTTGAAGTCTTTATTTGTGTGTGGATGAGCCTGTCTGTGGCATTGAAGCTCCCAAAGGGATAGACCAATTTCAATATGGATTTTTTGTTGCTATTAAAGGCTGATGTAATCAGAATGGTTCTTAGCTATGTTTAACAAAAAACCTGTTAGTAGATTTAAAAAAAAAAAAAAAAAAAAATCATTAAAACATTTTTTTTAAGCCACTTACTTCACACTGATATTTTAAAATTTGCAAGTTGTCAGTCTTCCAACACATTTAAGATGATAAATCGCATGATTTTTCGGACAGGTGTATAAAAAAGCTTTTTTAAAAAATCTCGAATTTTTAATTGATTTCAACAAAATTAAAAATCAGAATGCATTTTAAATGAAAACATTAGAATTATTTAGAAAAGTGATATGTGATGGCTACAGCAAAACAAGTATAAGAACAATAAACATTTCATTAAATGTACCTATAAAAATTTTGTTTTAGGGAGAAAATGGAGTAAGAAGAGTTCTGCAAATATTAAAAGAGGATCTTCTTTCAACAATGAAATTAGCAGGTAAAATTAATATTATTCCTGTAATCATTATTATATTCCAAGTTAAAACAACTCTTTGACATTTACAATTAGGTATCTCTACTTACTTATTTCCCACAATAAGTGGTCTCGTGGCTCATTTGAACGTACAATCAAACTTATGTAAATATTCCTACAAAGCAATAAACCCAAAACAACAGCCTTGAAGTGACATCACAAATGAAAATTATCACTAAAAATCATTATGAACACTGGAAATGAGTATTTCAAAAAATGGTTCTACCAATTTTTTTTTAACCCGTTAGTAGTCGCATATCGGTCTTTTTGCCGCCCATCGCATATAAATTCCTCCTGCAAATCACCCCTTAAAAATAAAGTGGGAAAACTCTGTGTACCTGACCTTGGGTGGATATCCTCTAACATAGTATGTTTTCAAGTCATTCCTGCTATTTTTTGAGCAGTTAAAAACATTTTACTTCGTAAATCGGTCTATTTGACCGTGACGCGACCACTAACGTTGATTCATTTCTTTCCCCATTTCTGGTTTTTCAGACAGGTTAGAGTTTTGAGGGAAAAACTTCGCGTGAAATAAAGAAGGCACTTCATCTTTATCTACTGGCTTTCTTTCGGCTTTCCCCCAACACTAAACAGCGGCGGCAAAAAGACCGACACGCAACTACTACCATTATGAAAAATGACGCAACTACTCTCGGGTTAACTCCCTATGTAAACTCTGTTTATATGTCTTTACACATGTATCAGTTTTCTCTCATAGGAAAATTGTTAGGTGTCTAATTTATTAAGTCAACTTTACATTTTCTGACCACATTGTATCCAAAAAGTGCATATAATGCATGTAATAGTGGGTAATGAAAGTCATGTGGTTGTTACACACCAGATTTAAAAAAAAAAATTATTAAATTCTTACTTTCTTCTATATTCAATAAAAAAAAAAAAAAAGAATTGGATTCCTAAAAAATTTTAATTTTCGGTTTTCAATGGATGTACAAGTTTTGAGTGGTTTAAAACATAATTTAACCATTTTTATAAAATGTCTGTTTGTATATGGTAAAAATTTTGCGGCAACTCTAGTTTAAGCATAGAATTTCATAAAAATTTATATTTAGTTGCACAAATTGGTACCTATTAACTTTTGGTGCAAATTGCCAACATGTGATGCTGTAAAGCTGAGATTTTTCCTATTTAGGGAAAGGCTATAACTCAGCTCACATTCTGTATAAATGCACAAAACCTGATATAAGTTCATTATAAAACATATGCTGCTATGTTGCAATCAGAGTACTGTATTGGGTCGATTAAATTTTTTCAAAAAAAAAAAAGTAATGCATGTAAACAAACTACTTACCTATTGTTTGAAATAATAATAAGCATACTTTTCTTTTTTCTTTTAATTATTATTATATATTTTAGTTTCAGTTATTTTCATTAACTGTGCTTTATTTGTTTAAAAGATTAATGAACTGCAAAAATTAGTATGTTATGTAATTCAGTTTGAAATGATCTATAATCCGTAAAAACACAAATCTGCAAAATTTTCAGTCCCAATGTGAGCAGATTTAGTGGTCTTCAACTGTATTATTTATAATGTTGGGTAAAGAAAGAAAATATTGAAAATATTCAACAGGGGATTATACAGAAAAAAAAATCTCTTTATTAAATGAGTTAGAGAATATAGAATAATTAACTGCTCAGTAAAAAGTACCTAATAGTGAAAGAAAATTATTCTTGAAGTATAAAAATTATTCAATATATTGTTGTTAATCTTATCAAAGATAAAATTTTCTTTTTTCCTCCATAACATGCAAACCATGTTTATCTTATTATGAATTCAGTGCATCAGAAATTAATTTTAATTTCTCTTTTTCAGGAGTCAAGAATATAAAATGTATCGATAAATCTATGATACGAACATTGTCTCAAAGGAGCTGACTATTTTATTTTGAAATGAAATGCCTTTAATTCAAAAATGTGTAAATAGGCAATCAAACAATGATAAAGAAAAAAAATATTTTTTAAACTATTAAAATATACAGATATCAATGCTGAATTTGTAAAGAAAAAGCAAAAATTAAATTCATTAATATAATTTTTAACATAATGTTTTGTTAAGGAATTTGGACTCGATTTTTATGTCAAAATGAACTTTTTCCTAACAAGGTGATACACATTAATGTAGCACAAATAAAGTATATATTAATTTTAATGTATTCTAGCAAATATTTTAATCAATTATTTTGAATAATATAATTATAGAAGGGGCATTCAAAAAGTTAAATTACACTCTAACAATGCAGATATTTTATTCAGAAGTACACTACAATATAATATGACATACATACAACACACTGTTTTTCTACACAATTTTCAAGTCACTGAATGCATTTCTCAAAATGTTGCACTAACCATTAGATGCCCTGATAATACAAACTCGCTCCTTGCTTCTGGAGCCAATTTAGAACTGGTGATGGATGAGAGATTGATGACGGATAATGGACTAGTGAGAGATGATGGAATGATCACCACCATTAGAAATTTCCAATTTCTGTGCAATATGTTCAACGCTCACTCTTTGATTGCTGAAAATGATGCCTTCCACTCGCCGCACTATATCTGAAGTGTTCACCGTTACTGGATTTCCTTGCTTTTCGAATCAGTTAAATCTGTGCGCCCATCTTTGAATTGCTGTCATCATTTCATAATAGATGAATGCGAAATTGCATGAGGCTTTTACACTCCCGATATTTCCCACTGAATCTCAGTACTCATACAATGTTTTCTTACAAAAACTTACGGTTCTGCATATTTCAACGCTGGTGCAAGTTTCCAGCTGATGCACCATACTTTTTGGTCCTACACTACAACAGTTACAACTATTTGAATGAAATTACTACCATCAGTATCCGTAGAAGTCAGTTATCGTCTGTACAAGCTTTGTTCCTGTTTTGCAATGCTGCCATCTGTATTTCTGAAAAATCCTAAAACATATTCCTGCAAGAGAACCATGGAAAACTATAAGTGTAACTTACTTTTTGAATGTCCTATTGTACATTTTAAAATTTCACTACACTTAGGAACAACTGCTTGCATTATTAATACAGTGAATGTGAAATTGTAGTTTTTCTTACAAGCATTTCTGAAGTTGTAAAAGCACTTTAAATCACGGTGACAAAATAACCTTCTTATATGTAAACAAAAGAAAAGCACAGCTCATTTAGGGTGTATTTGGTATTTTGGATTAAAGCCAAAGGGTAACTGCCTCCATGGGCGATGAGCCTCATTCAGGCATTTACCTGAGAATCTTGCTAGAAAACCATGGAAACCTATGAATGCTAATGGCATGGAACACATGACTTGAGTTTGTACCCTGCATCTCTTGTCAACCAAAACCCCTCGACTACTCACTGGACCAATTTATTCAAGAAAATACATAAAAAACTCAACTGTCAACAAGAAGGAATATCTATTAAAAATTTTTTTAATTTTATATAAAGCTAATAATGGATATAAAACATAAATTTTCATTTTTGAATTTTAGGTAGAAATATTTTTTAGAGATAGAGAAACAGTAAGCAGAAGAAGAAAGGGTGGGGAGGGGGTGAGAAATAAAAATGACAAATCCCAGAAAATATAAAATTGAACACAATCAATATATCAAAACACACCTTTATGCTAGCTTTATCCAGAGAATATAAAATGTCTAAAATTCATTTATTTAATTTTTATCTTAGCAGGTATATTTTTAACATTTGTCTTTAATTCAAACCAAGATATTTTTTTAAGTAAAGGGATTCCATTATATTTTATCTGCACCAATTTTACTGATATTTTGGTACACAGGATTATAACACATTCAATTAAAACACACACACAGAAAAAAAAAAAAAAAAAAAAAGCTGAGAAAACTATAAAAATTTGAAAAGCTAAATCTACAAAAATAATAATAATAAATAAATAAAATTAACTGAAAAACCTGAAAAATCTCATTATTGATATCTCTTCCAAAGTTATTTTACTAAATAGTCAAATCAGTAGTTTTACAGGTAGCAGTACAATGCAAAGAATCGTACTTTGGAAAGACATGTATATACGCCCGGGGCAGTAAAGTGGTTAAAAAGCATTTTAATTTTATGAAAGATGTTTTTAATTACTTTAACAGTAATACACTTTAGCAAATTTATATGGAAAACCAAATTAATAAATTTCATTTTGTCAACAAATAGAAATTTGAACATTCAAAGTTGTGTATAGTGACAGTACAGTCAGCAGCAAAATTATTGAAGCACACATTCACACTTCTCATATACAAATATATATATTTTTTTAATGATGATCTATTAAGCATAGTAGAAGCCAAGCAACAGATACAAGATCACTCAAACACCAATGACCATTAAGATTAAAAATTCTTTGAGGAGTTCAGAAAAATGAAAAAGAAAAAAAAAAAAAAATTATCAGGGGATGAAATACACAAATTTAAAGAAACCAGATTTATTAATTAACAGCTTGCAAAACAAATGAATCATTAAAGTAACACAACAAATCTTTACTTAAATCCATAAACATTATCAAAATTTAAGAAAAAATAATTTAGGATAGGAAGGAAGGAGGCAGGCGGCAAGACTTGTGACTTGCCTGTGGGGTTAAACTAGTTTCACACCGGCAACACTCCCCCAGCCTGCCACAACCAAAATAAGAGTCAATTGGATTTAAAAAAGCAAAATTTCAAAGCAGATGAATAACAAGGAAACCACGAAGCAACAATGAAATTCACTGATTGATTACAATGTATTTAATAGTATGATTAGAATTTTAAGAATAGTTGACAACAAGAAGAAACTGAAATTTTAATGGAAAAAGAAAGTTTGCATAGTATTACAAAGTAAATGCAACAAAGCCTTCTGCTTTTTTTTATATATATAAATTTAATTTCACAGTAGACCCAACCATCCAGCCATACAACACCACCCCACCTCCGTAATCAAACATCTGCCCTGATAGCTAATTTTTATCATCAACTTACTATTTTATAAACAGCGTAAGACTAAGATCATATCTCGAAAAATAGCTACATAACAAAATAGCATTAGGTGCCCATTTTCTAAATAGGAATGATTGCTAGTGCTTCAATAATTTTGCTGCTGACTGTATGTTTGAATCCTACTGCGCATACACAGAATATTGGGTAATTAAATTCCACATAAATAATATGCATGCACAAAACTTAAATATTATAGGGCATTTTTCATTTCATTTTAATTAAATTTATATATATATATATATATTGTGAAATCTCAATAAATTTAAAATACATAATATTTTTCAACAGGCTTTCACAATTTAGATTTTTCAATGAATCGCATTGAATTAATCAACTTGTTTACCACCGATCTTGATTCAATAGATTGTGGAGTTAAAAATGGAAGTCTTAAATTTTCAACTTTTTAAATTAAAAAAAAATCTCTGAAACAACAAAATTTTGAACACCTTCCCCACAGATAAAGTTTCTGTTTTTAGAAGATCTTTCTACCTGTATAACTTTTATTAAGATTTTCAAAAAAATATTTCATCTCAAATTTTATGATCAAAAAAGGCTATTTTTTCATTTCTCAGGGATGAGATTAGCAAAAAAGCAGAAACGATACGCAAAGGCAAAACGTTAAAACAGAATGCTAGAAATATTACATAATTGAAGTAATAAATATATTTTAATCATAAATCCGTTTTAAACTAGTATGTTGTGGCCACCACATGACTTTCTTCTATCTTTTCCTATACAAATTCACTCAGCAACAATAATTAAAAAAAAAAAAAAAGTGGGACTTTGACAAAATTTTGGGTAAAATATGAAAATTATTCTAAGTTTGTCAAAACACGGAAACCGTGGGAGTTTGATAGAATTAAGGGGAGAGGAAAAAAAAAAAAAGTGGGACTTTAACAAATTTTCACATTTTACCCAAAATTTTGTCAAAGTCCCACTTTTTTTTTTTTTTTTTCCCCTCTCCCCTTAATTCTATCAAACTCCCACGGTTTCCGTGTTCTGATAAACTTAAACAAATTTTTGCATTTTCCCCCCAATTTTGTCAAAGTCCCACGGTTTCCGTGTTTTGACAAATTTAGAATAATTTTCACATTTTACCCAAAATTTTGTCAAAGTTTGTCAAAACACGGAAACCGTGGAACTTTGACAAAATTAGGGGAAAAATGCAAAAATTAGTTTAAGTTTGTCAGAACACGGAAACTGTGGGAGTTTGATAAAATTAAGGGGAGAAAAAAAAAAAAAAAAAGATTTTTTTTCTAAGTTTTTTTTTCGTAAAAAGTAAAAAAAAAATCGATAACTTTGTTTTAAATTATCACAGATTTATAGTTCAACCATTCGTTTTAAAGGTACTGACGAGACCTTTCGAAAGATACCCATCTTGAAAATTTTTGCCTTTATCACCCTGTTGAAAATTTAGAAAAAGCGGAATGGCAACGTAACCTGTAAGACGATTTTTACCAAAAGTTGATAGGCACTAATTTATGTCAAGGTGCAACTACATACTAATTTGTATGAAATTCTGTGCAGTAGTTCCAGAGATACAGTTGCCACAAAATTTTGTCACACACACACACAGACAGACAGACAGACAGACATTTTCTAAAAATGGTAAAATCGTGTTCTTCATCTCTCTAAACGTGTAAATCCATCAAAAACCCGAAATCGAAAATTTTTACGAATCCAATACTTTCTTCTATTGAAGATAGAAGAAAGTAAAAAGGAACAATTGATTATGCTTTAATATTCAATAAGGTTTTATTTGATCAGTTGATGTTTCAAATTCACATCAGAAAGAGAGAAAAAATAATAATAATAATAATAAGCTAAATCTACTAAAAAGCTAAAATCAGCTGAAAAATCTCATTCCTGATTTCTACAGAATTTACTAGGAAAGATCAGTCTACTGAAATAGAATGCTTATGTCATTGGAATGGTTCATGCAAGAGTTAATATATTAATACATGCCGAATTTCATCAATGAAATTTAAAGCAACTTTCAGGTAAGTTATAAAATAAATAAATAAATAAATAAAAATTATATACTGCTAACAGAATACAAATATATTAATGAAATATAAGCTTTTGTATTAAATGATTTTTAAGGGGTTACTCACAAATTGCTGTTTTCACTAAAAGTCAATGGATATAATTACACTAATATACATAGAAGTTTTTTATAGATGAAGAAAAACACATACATATATTGTAATAAAATTATTTTATACATTATAACACATACCACAAAAATAAAATTGCAAGAATTCTTAAAAAATCATCAGTTTTATAATTCTGTATAACTATCCATCAAGATATAATGAAAACAGCAATTTTTTTTATTTCTCCTTTAAAAAAAAAATAAATAAAATATATTCAACAACTAACTATTATGCTGTGGCCATCACAAAACTTCCTTCAGTTATATATAGCAGCTCCAAATACCAGTTAATATGTATAAATATTTCACCATCATAGCTTCTCACAATAAAAATTTTAAATATATAGTTTGGTGCAGTTTTAACCAATAGATGCTGAGATATAGCCATCTGAAAAATCAAAGAAAGTGAATAACTGCCACCACTTGTAGTCCAATATGCATCTAAATTGAAAATCTTGCTTTTTTTATAAAATTTGTCTCACATACCAAATTTTGTACATTTAAATATCATAGAAGTTTTTTGATTGTGTGATATGCATTCAAGTCAAATCAGCATATTTTTTGTAATATCCATCTCACATGTAAAGTTTCATAAATTTTATATCATAGATGCCGAAATATACTCTCTTGTGAACGTGGTTAAATTGTAGCATAGTATGCCACTTGTTAGTACCTAAACTAAATCAATCCATTGCACTAAAAATAAATCAACATAATTTTTCATCAAGCCCCAATACCTATCAAGTCTGTGTACTTATAACATGCATTAGAAGGATTTCACCTTTTCTTAAATAGGGAAAATTGCAACACAACAGCACCACTTATTAAGTTATATATACCAAAAACTAATCAGCACAGGGATGAAACTATCTACCACACAAAAAACCCCGAGAACTGTTACTTATATGTCAAACAAATGACGACGGGAGACTTATAGAGGTGCCAAATTTCAATAACAACTATTAGTAATCAGAGTTATATACTTATGCAACGTGGAGAAGTGAACTGTGTCACAGAATAATTTTTATGTAAAAGTCCACATATAATAATGAATTGCACTGTTTTTGTAAGCAAATATATAATATATTAATTAGAAAAATTTCTAAAACAAAAGTAAATAAATATGTATTTCTTTATCTTCTTACAAAATGAAAGTTTTTTTTAACCTGCTTTGATGGGGGGAAAAACATTTGGATCTCTCCCTCTCTCTCTCTCTCTCATTTTTTTTTTTTTTTTTTATGTATCTTGCATAAAACCTAACATATCTTTTGTTTGATAGTATAGTATGTATTTTAAATTTATTAAGGGAAAACAAATAGATTCATCAACTTCAGTAATAAAGCCTAAAAATAATTAAATATGTGAGAAATATTGAGCACTTCTATCACTTTTTTGGTTCTAGAAATAATCCCTGATCACTAGCAGGGAAACGGCGAGGGGCAGTCAAAATATAAATAATTAGATAAATGAGAAATGAAACAATTCTACTTCTTTATAGGTTCTAGAATCTAATAAAGCAATTTTAAAATGAATATTGACATTTATGTTGCTGATGGAGAAAAACTGGGAAACTAAAGGCTTTTGCAGAGCTTTTAATCAACTATGGCTGGTGGCTGGTTGGAGATAAGAAAAGAGGGGGGGGGGAATAATTACACCAGCAAGAAATATTGTGTAATTCTATTTCTTTATAGTTTCTAGAATCTTATAAAGCAAGTTTAAAACGAATATTGACATTTATGTTGTGGATGGAGAAAGATTATGAATTGGAATGCTTCCGTTGTGCGTTTGATCGTCGATTGTTAGTGGAGTTTTTTTTTTTTTTTTTAATGAACGATATCCGCGACTTTTTAAAAAGCATATAATCCGTAATTTTTATATGTTGTCCGTAAAGCCGTAATTATTGCCGTAAATCCGTAATAATTACGGACAAATCGTAATAATTGGCACCTCTAGACTTATTAATAACATATCATATGGCTATTATTAAAAATATTGATTTATACCTATAATTTGGAAAGTTCTCAATACATTATAAGGCAAATTGAATATTCAAAATAAGAAATTTCTATAAAAAGAAAATAAATTCAGAGATAGTAAAATTTTCAAAAATTGGGAATTCAGGGGTAGCCCCTGAAAAGTTTCACATCTGTCAGCACCAATTTAAGTCAAAGTAAAACTAAATATCAAATTTGGTTAAATTCCATCCATTGGTTTGTGAGAAACAGTGCCCAACAAAATTCTGCTAATGTCAGATAGATGATTTCTATAAAAAGAGTAAAATTGTATTCAGGATACCTCAAAACATGTAAATCCATTGAAACAAGAAGTAAAAAATTTTCACTAATCCAATACTTTTTCCTACATATAGATAAAAGAAAATAACAAAACAGAACTTATCAGAATTTTAAGTATTCTATGACACATTGACAACATGGAAGCAACATGCAACTCTGCTTGAAAATTAATAAACATTATATAACTCAAAACATTTGTTTCATTACTCATTAAAACAAACATACTCAAAATCTCTTACAGTAAATATAATATCTATGTCAACTATCTTATTTACATCTAACCTATTTTACAGAAATTTTAAATGATGCAGACCAGAATATCAGTACCTTACCCAAGTTAAAATTCTTGCTGGTATTTGTTTGCTAGTCTAGCATTAAATGCTGTATCCCAGCATGTAAAATAGCATAAAATACCAAAAATATTTGCTGGTTCCACCAAAATTACCAGCAAGTCATGGTGTGTATTGGCACAGTTTATTGCTTGTCCAGCATACATAATCCAGCTCCTGTTGCTTGAATAGTATGTTGCTGGTCCAGCAGTAATTATGACTACTATTTGCTTGAAATTTCTGTTATACTAGCAGTAATTCACAACCAACAGATGCTTTTTGTTGCTATTTTCTCACTTCTCACTGGCATCTAGCATGCCATGCTATTTCTACTTCAGCTGCCGACATAACATATTACGCTGGCAAGCATAGAAAAGCACATAATAGCTTGTTAAGGTACATACCTCTCCAGGCTTTGGAAAAGCTTAAACAACAAATAAGCATAAAATGCTTGTATATAGCTTGTCGTGCTATTGCTGTGTAAGCTAGCTAATATAGCATTTTATGCTGGCTAGCATTATAAAGCATATAACAGCATGAAAATCTAGCAGACAAAGCAAAACATAGCAATAACTAGCCTATTTTCTTTGCTGGTACTAGCATGGATTTTAACTTGGGTAGAAAAGTTGTTCAAATTTACCACCAAAATAAATTCTTTTCTGCAAAATGATGAAACAGACACAAATAACAACAATCAAACTATAACTTTTTAGATATTTTATTTTATAAAAAGTATACTATACATTATTCACAAACGATTTTCTTTTCTTTATTTTACCTGAAAAAATAAATAAATAAATAAATAAGATAAATAAGATAAAAATAAATAAATAAATGTAGAAAATTTATTAAAAGTGTATAAACTTTAAAAAATAAAATAAATAGAGAATAATATAAACTGTTTAAGAATTTATATTTTAATCAATGTCACACACTCACTACTCATGTATGACTATCTAATTTCAAATCTTTAAATGCTACTGATGCACCTTCTATTCTGTGTTAGTCATTATGTAACATGTTTTATAAAATCCTTATGAACTAAATGCTTTTTTTTTAAGCAACTAATTGTGAAAATAATTTAATTTAAATAAATTTGAAACATTTTAATTTCAGTAAAACTAAATATGAAAAGATGATGAATTTTATCAATTACAGCCTTTTTACATTAAACCCTGTTTGCTGAAAAGCTGTTTGACAGCTGAAACATCTCAGAAATCATATTGTTTACATCACTGCTTCTCCTGTAGTACAATCAAATGTTCATAAAAAGTGAGAACTATTCTATTTTAGTTATGCTGTCACTTTTAGATTCATAACTTCAGGCCCGGACTGGCTCATTTGGGGTCCCTTGGCTAAAAATCTAAAAGGGGGCCCTTACCGAAGAATTTAGAGTGAATCTTAGGATATTAAAATACGTAATTTTTAAAATTAGGCTTAGATGACTAAAAATTACATTCAGCTTTTTTCCAACTTGAAAAATATTCTTCTGTGGAGGATCAAAATTGCGATGGCAAGTCTCTGGACCACCTCTTGGGGTGAGTCGCAGACCGTCGCCAGTTGCCCATTGTGCAGCACTAGTGTGATGTAAAACCCAACCAACCAACCCACTTGGAAAATAGTTGAGTAAAAATGTAAGCTTTTTCCGATGTGGTTTACTTACTTTCACAATAAATATTTATATATTTTTTTTTACACCACATATAAACTAGTTCCATGTTAGATAAAATATGTTTACTAATTAACTAAAAATTATTCATTATTTAAAATTAAGATTGTGAGTTATTTTTAGATTCAGGCAAACCAATCACACTGTTGAAGCCATAATAATCTAATTCCTACTATAATACTACCCACCAGCGCAGAGCGGTTCTGCGCTCAAAGCTGGTACATGGGAGGTGCCGGGTTCGAACCCAGGTCGAGCTCATCGACCTAGCCTTTCGGAGTTTTCTGTGGTTGCCTCCAAAACTCGCGTAAATGCGGGCTAGGGCCCATTAGAAAGACCCCCACGGAGGGCATTTCGCTATAGGCCTAGGACACTTACAGAGTTAATCGGCATTAAATCCAGTGACGTCGCGTGAATGACGTTTCGATCATCTCAATATGTGTGGTTAGAAACAGTTCGTTATCATTTAAAGTTCATTCATCTGATTGATTGTTGGAATGCTGTCATACCTACGTTGCTCTATAAAAAAGGCGAATCAACCAATAAGATAAATACATATTCCATTACAATGCACTGTTTCCAGCCAATCGCATAGAAATGACCAAAAATGTCACTCACGCAACGCCACTGATTAAATCCTCCAACCAACCAAGCAACCTACTTTAATACCGTCGCCAACTGCCCATTGTGAGCACTAGTGCGATGTAAAACCCAAACAACAACCGACTATAATACCTAAATAAATATTAAAAAGGGACACAATATTAATAAAATGCTAAGCATATCGAAAAAAAAGTCCCTTTTAATTGTGATTTAATTATATAAATTGTAAAAAATATTTTACAACAAAAACAAAAATATCCCTATTATACCTTGGTACAGTTATAGTGAACTAAATAACTCTCGCCAAGATCTGTACGTATGCAACTGCGAGAGCAATTTTAATTCACCACTAAAATGACATCTGAAGTTTAAAAGCCGCCAAGGGGGTTTTCATACTAAAACTGTACGGAAGAAATCTTCAGAAAGGAATATAATAACCATTGCTAAGGAATAAATCAGTTACTGCATGCTTTTATATGAGAAAATAGATTTTAAAAAATCTTGTTGTACTATTGTTACAGATTCGGTACCAAATGAAAAGGGTGATTTTTCTGAAGCCAGGAGTGCAAACAGTCTTTCGACATGACCATTAGACTTTTTAAAATTAACTAAAGTATGACATGTAGGTGGCACTTCATTTTAATTCATTTCAGTTATTTTAAAAAGAACGTGGCCAGTTTTATGGTCAAAAAATGAGATAAAAATTTTAGATTGAAATTAACAGTCCTCCGTACTAAACTAAATTCTGTCTTGATAGGTTTTTTTTTTTTTTTTTTTTTATAGATAACTGATACAGAATTTTAAAAAGTCATTTAAATGTAATGACAAACGAATAGTGAAGCGGGTAAAGCCAACTAAAATCACAAAATGCCTGACGAGGTTCAACTAGTTTTTATATGAAATATCTAATTTTCACCTGAAATTAAGAACCTCTTAATTTTAAAAATTAATTTTAGAAAATTAAAATAATACAATTGTTTTGCTACTGTTTTTTTTTTTTTTTCTAGTAGATAAATGAAAACTTAATGAATGCAATACCTTAACTTCCTACATTATATTCTAAAAGAATAGCAAAAACAAAATTCCACTATTTAATGCAGTTTTATTCGAAAAAAAAAATTTTTGATTAAAAGTGGACTCTAGGCATATGAAAAGCGAAGCGTTGATAACAGTCACTTGATTTGGACTTTCATTATAATTTTTGGGGCAAAACAAAACACAGAAAAAACTAAAATAAAGGCTTGGCTCAAAAATGTTCATATAAAATTAAGAACCTCTAGTTTTATAAAATTAAATAATAGAATTATTTTGCTTGAATTTATAAGCTAATAATGTAATTCGAGTTATCTGTTTGACCATCGCTGACGGATATATTTGGTTACTGGGCTGATTTTTTTTTTTTTTTTTCCCACATGGCACTTATAATTCAAAATAATACAATTATGAAATTTTAGCTCTGTTTTTTAGTTTGAGTATTTTACATAATAGTTATGAGGATCGTAATCGTGTGTACATTTTCATTTTTAATCTTATGTTGAAATAATCAGCTCATAAGAACAAGAATTGCAGCTCCGAAGAGACGGATTAAAATTCTTAAAAATTTAGTTCTTTAAAAGTTCATAGCTGGCTAATTTCGTAAGCCGCTATCAGACGAAGTTTCATATGAAAGACATATACTATCTCATAAACAGATTTCTCATGGAGGAAACCGGCGAAATACTACCATTTGATACTTTTGCCTCACGTATATTCTTCACTCATGCACTTTCGACTGAGAATCACGTACGGTAGTTTTTAGTATGAAATCTTCCAATCAGAGAATTGCGATTTCAGAGTTTCCTCTATCCTCATTCATTTCAAATCTCTAAGAGAGGAATTATCGCCAAATATTGTGCTTGTTGTTTACATTTGTAGATTGTGTTTATGCTTAAAAATTACCCTTGACTGAGCTCAAGAAAGTAGTTCGGTAGCTTTGAGATGAAATAAATTATACTTCATGATATATGTTCTTTCGTCTGATAATAGCTTAAGATAGGAGAGAGCAAAGATAGCGGATGAAGCATTACGGAAGTAGCGAATGAAACATTGTTGATTTGACCTGCGAGCATTTTAGATGAAATCAATCAAAAAAGGACAGATTCTCAAAGCCTCAATACTTGCTTGCATTTAAGCTCTTTGATCGAGAACTTATCTTAAACTGTGCGGGAATACTTGTCTTAAACTTGAACTGCACAACATGAGATGAGTCAAAATTGATTGTAAATGCAAGGATTATTGGAAAACAAATAGACAGATTACTCTAATGTAACCAATTATAAAACAGTATATATTTTTTAGGGGTTTTCTGGGGCCCCCTTGAAGCAGGGGCCCTCGGCGATCGCCGACCTGGCCTGTATAACTTATGTTCCTCTCATGCTTTAATAATAATGTAATGTAATATAATTTATGTAAAAAATTAAAAGACTGTACGTATATAAATTATTTTTCTTGGTACATTAACACAAAATATTTCTTTAAAATATGAGCATTTATATAATTGAAATATTTTTGGATTAATTGAATTTATATGCGTTTGTTGTGCAAAATTATTCAATAGAAACAAGTAAGAAAGAGGAGGTACTTGTATCCACTAGATGCATGAGCATATACAATACTCTTAACGCATTTGGAAATGAACAATATTAGCCCATTAAATGATGCTATATGAATTCCACTGAAAAGTTTTGAATTTTCGTATGTTTTTGGGTTTTAATATGCATCTCTAATCATATGTAGTTTAAATAATTAAAAAAAAATTATCTAGTTAGAAGATATCATATGCTTCCAAAATGGGAGATTTGGCATCTAATAGGGGTAGAATAGATGTAGATAAACTTCAAAACTCTTTTAACCCTTTAAGCGTTAAGCCCGTCTTTTTCTGTAAGGCATAGTCAAAATAAAAGGCTTGTATGGCTAAATTTTGAAATATATGCGCCTTTTTTTGAGAAAATAAGATTAATAAATAAGTATAGTGTACAGTATTAAATTCTCATATTTATACTCTGAAGAATATTAATTTCATGAACCATTAAACAGATATACCAAAAAATGGCTAATGCTGAAACGGTTAAATTAGTTTTCTTGATTCCTACTTATTGTAATTTAAGAAAAGAATTATTTTCTTTCATCTTCAATGTTTTAAACAACTACACTTAACCACTTCACCAGCCACTGTAGTGTGTGGAAGGCTACATTTCCCCCGAGTTATCTCGGGATGGCCAGTGAAGTGGTTAAGTGATTTTTTTTCTTATGCAGTAAAAAACAGGTAGTTTTGTTTGAATAATTAAAAAAGACAGAATTTATTTTTGAAAAAATTACCAACAAAGCTAGGCACTTCAATGTTCGGTGAAAAAAATTAAAAATATATTTATCTCAATTTATTGTAGCAAAAAAAATTCTTAATCAAATGTTCCTGCAATAGGAGCTTTGGCACTTAAAGGGTAAAGTTGAATATTCATGATATTTACAGTCAAATATTCATGCACATTCAAACAATGAGTATTTAAGATCTCAAAATAATCATCGATGGTAATAAAATTTACACAGATATCTATGACAAACAGCAAGATTTTAGTTTTAAAGTAAACTTATTTACACATTTTAATTCATGTCTGCATCTTTCGGTATTTAGAAACATCATCATTAACCATTTATTTCGAATTAATAATTTATGCTCTGCGGAGTTTAAAAACAAGAATATTAATAAACTGATTACAGCCACTGCTAAAAATGGGTTTTCCTAAAAACTTTGTATTTTCTATTTTATATCCTTAACCATGTCTCTATCAGTACCAAAAAAAAAAAAAAAGCTGTGTACACTTTTGTGTATATTAACAAAAAAATTATAAAGTAATAAAAGACAATAAAAAAGGTGGCGGTTGGGTGGGTTTGTGAAATTAAATTAAAAAAAAAAAAAGCAGAAGGCTTGTTGTATTTACTTTGTATTACTATGCAAACTTTCTTTTTCCAATAAAATTTCAGTTTCTTCCTTTTTGAGTTATCAACTATATTTAAAATTCTAATTATACTATTTAACACAATGTAATCAATCGGTGAATTTCATTGTTGCTTCGTGGTTTCATTGTTATTCATCTGCTTTGAAATTTTGCTATTTTAAATCCATATGGCTTTTGTTCTGGTCATGGCAGGCTGGGTGAGTGTTGCCGGCGTGAAACTAGTTTAACCCCACAGGCAAGTCACAAGTCTTGCCGTCTGCCTCCTTCCTTCCTATCTTGTGTTTCTTAGGTTATTTTTTCATTAATTTTGATAAGTTTATGGTTTTAAGTTAAGATTTGTTGTGTTACTTTATTGATTCGTTTGTTTTGCAGGCTGTTAAGTAATTAATCTGGTTTCTTTACATTAGTGTATTTCATCCACTGATAATTTTTTTTTTTTTTTTTTAATCTTATTGGTCATTGGTTTTTCAGTGATCTTGTACCTGTTGCTTGACTTCTACTATGTTTAATAGATCATCTTTATTATATATATATATATATAATCTTGTATCGGTTGTTTGGCTTCTACTATGTTTAATAGATCATCATTATTATTATTATTATAGATATGCATGTGTGTGTGTGTGTATATTCTAATATTTTTCACATATCTGTAACAAAATTTGTGAAATGTAGTTTCCATATATAGCATTTATTTTATACAATGTTATATTATAAGGTAACTGCACCAGTAGTGAACATTTTAAGGACATCTTTTGATTATATTGTGAGTGCTCGATACCTCAACTCTTTCTATACATGACTAAACTAGTACTATAAAAACAGGGGATATAAATGAATCATTTTTATATTAAAAAAAACTAATTTTTTAGAAAGTTTAAAATGTGCCAGCAGTGGACATTGCAAAATTCAGTAGTGGACACTTTTATTTGTTGTAATAGTAAACAACTTTAAATTTTTTTCAGAAATAAAATGTGAACTGATTGAAAATGTCCATTTAAACATATTCACTGTCGATCATGCGCTAGCACGTGATGTGAAGCATTGTTTGTAATGGCAGTCACGAGACATCGGCAGCAGATGTGTTAATTATCAAAAGATATTTTCTATTTCATTAACAAAAAAAACAAAAAAAAAAAATGAAGAAAAAAAAAAAATAATAATAATAATAATAAAAATTTGTATCATAAATGGAAAACTGTTTATGTCTAAAAAATTTAACATTTTCAAATTGCTTTATTTGAAATTAGTCTAAATTTGTAAATAACATTTTAATCACCCCCCCCCCTCCCTTGTGTGATAATCTTTTAAGTATCATAATGTCTTTCTTTCATATAACTTAAAATGCAAATCTCGAAAATTTGGGGGGGGGGGGACTCTTATGATTATATTGAAACATTTTGATTAAGCTTTGTTTGAAATGAATTAATATTATATATATATAAAAAAAAAAAAAAAAAAAAAAAAAAAAAAAAGAGGAAAACTCAACTAAAGAGATTATTAGACACGGCAACTTTTAAAACAATCAATTTTAAAGTCAATTTCAGCACTGATTTTTCCTTGATGAAAATGCCGTAGAGGTTGCAACAAACGAGTGAAAAGTTGGATGAAAGAAGGCTTACTTTTGACGCTTTTCCCTTTTCGTAATGCGAATAAAATACACAATGATTAACGTTAAGATTATTTTTGCTTGCATAGTATATCTCACTATTATTTCCACTTTAATCTTTGTTACAGCTCTTGTCATATCACAATACAAAAATAAAAATGATTAATGCAAAGTTCTTATCATTAGACGATAAAATAAATGTGCTTAGCGATATTTCTTGTTTAAGTGTGCACTTTAAATGATTTCCGTGATCTTGGAAAATGACGTATTGAAACAGCGCACTCTGGTTGGATTAACCACTTAATTCCCTTGGGCGTATATATTTGTCACACTATTTTGATGTATTAACTGCCCTGGGCATATATATGTGTCTTGCCAAAGTATGATCTTTTGTGTATGCTGCTACCAGTGAAACTTTGGAATGCAACTGAATGATCACAGGGAAGCTAATCTCATAATTCATCGACAGGTAAGGGGATAATCTGAGGAGAAACTGAGTATAGAGACAACTTTATCGAGATAGCACTGAAAAAATTGGGCAAGTTCAGTATGCACTATCACGCTGAGAGTAAAGGCCACTTTTTTTGAGAAAATCGGCGCTACCTAATGGCCTCTAAAATCGCCAGTAAAGTTGTTGTGTCTGACAAACCCTTTACATTGATACATTATTCAATATTTTCAGAGTGAAGCACTGTTAATATTGTATCTAAAAACTATCAAATCTGTAAAAACAATTCTAGTTAAATAAGTCTTAACATGGTCAGAAGTAGCTTACAAATAATGGCAAAATTAAATTAAGAAAATTAAAAATATAATGTAATTATAGTTTTCTCACTTTTGAAATATTTTCTTATAAAGAAAATACAAAAGATAAAGAAAATATTTTCAATGCGAGATAACTAAGTGAATATTTTATTTGTTGGTGTAGAAATTAAAGCCAATTTTTTGCATTAGTGACAGGTAAAGTGCCCTCCATGGAGGGGGGAGGGTCTTTCTCAGGGATTCCATACCAGATTCAAGTATATTTCAGAGAAAGCCAAGAAAAACACCAAACAACTGGGATGGTGAGTGTGTTTTCGGCTACTAGTGAGGCTATTTTACATCAGAATATATTATATTTATATTTTCTTTCTTAGACCAAGGGCAATATTTTTTTTAATTATAAGTGAAACTGAAAACTATCTTTCAATTAAACATAATTTTGCAGTTGGAAATATGTATCTATGATTTATAATTAAGAAACTTTAACATCTATTTTCAATCCCTCAATATGCATCCCCCCCCCCTTTTTTTTAATAATATAAATATCCCTAAAATTTTGAATAATTCTGGATATACTGGTATTGAATACCTATTTTATTCCTCACTCCAACCATATATACAAACAAAAGCAGTATTTAGAAATTTTTTAACAACCTTAAAAATTCACTTTTGATAGAATGGAGTAGAAGACTGATTTTTTACCAACTATGTGGCTCTGGTATTCTTCACATGATTGGTAAAAAATCAGCCCGCTACTCCATTCTATCAAAAAAGCAGTATTTAACTTTTCTATATGTTATAAAATAAATAAAATTTAAAAGAAACTTTTTCTACCTACTTTAGATTCTTTTTTTTTTTTTCCTTTTCCCACTAATTCCATTGTTATTAAATTATACAAATTGAAATCAAAACAAGTTTGTTATATTTCTTTATGCAGCTGAATAAAATGATTTGAATAAAGTTTACTATTCAAATGTATGCTTGCTTCATATACTAAGTTCTACTCTATATAAAATACAAATTATTTTTTAGCATCATTAATACAATTACTACCTTGTCCTTTCGTGCTGAGGACATTTGTATCATTTTTTTCTTCCTGTGTGTTTCCTCCCTTTTTGCTTTTATTTCTAGACTTTCTTCTCTGGTTACCAAAATTTTCTAAATTAAAATATATATATATATTAATAATACATTATTTGATAAATTAATAATCCCACAAATTTTAGACTAAAGAAACTTATACAAGTAAACAAATATTTATTTTACCCAAAACTTATTGCTCCATTCTTTCTTACACACACACACACACACATATATATATATATATATATATGACTATATTTTTACTCCGTGTCACATAATATCCATAACGGAGAAAGGCTTACACTGATTAACGAGTGCAGAGATTCTAGGCAGTCGTTTAACCTGTAAGATGTTCAAGAAGTGCCAATAATCTCCAGGATTTAGGTCTGAGCAGGTAGAACGGATTTCATCATAGCCGAGGACAAAGGCTGCCGCGGTTACATTGCGACGCCGTAAATTATCACCTCCTGGGACCGTACTTTGACATAAGTTACTTTAGCAGGACAGCATATGAAGAGTGCACTCATCCCCGCATGCTCTCTCTTTAATATTATCCAATTTTGGCGGGAATATTCACTACTCCTCTCCCTTGTTACTGGCTATTAACTTAATGATTGACAGTCCACCCCAGGCCCAGATTCCCCAGAATTAATTAATATGCATTACTTAACCACAAGAAAAGGAGAATTGCACTTACTCAGCACTTTTTTATTCTAAAATACGCCCAATTCTCTGACTCTTGCATTATGAACGTGCATTGTAATAAAACTTATTTTACAGGGGAAGGTTTAGAATTAATTTCCAATTAATAATTTTAAGTGGGATTTTTCTCCAAGTTATCAGTCAATATTAATTTAAAATAATAAAATAATTTAAAATCTTTTTTTTTATCTTTTCATATCCCCCCCCCCCACCCGCACCCTCCAAGAGCTATCCCCAGGCTTGCCTGCAAGGCTATGGGAACTCATTCAGAGGTAGTAGATATTCCAGGAAAAATTTGGTCTGTTGTATCATTCACAGGGAGGAGTGATGACAGTTTTCCTTATTTACTGATTTATTATAGTTTATTAATTTTTCTGTTCTTTTTTTTATATATTTAAATGTTCAACCTGCTTAGCCCAATACATACAATAGTGTTAGTAGCAATTATAATACAAAAACATAAGTACAAGTATAATATAATATGGCACTACTATATCAAGTTTTATCAAGAAACATAAAAACATTTTTTTTTTTTTTCTTTCAACTAGTTTATACAGAATCAAGTCTGGTAAATGTTTTTGCTGTTCATACAAAGTTCAACCACTATTAAGAAAATGTCCTTAAACAGTAATTTTATGTAACTTTGTTGTTGAAATGTCCTGAAATAAAAATAAAGTCTATATTTTTGCTGAACTCTCTTGTTTTCTTGTGCACTTAGTCTAAAAACTATTAACAACAAATATAACACCGCAGCGAATATTTTCAAAATGACATACGAAACCTGGAATTTTCTGGAAAGTCCATACAATTAAGAAAAACGACACTGAAAATCATTTTCAAAAGTTCTAGACAACTGTATATTTTCCTTGTTTACTAATACAAAGAGCTTTTAAAAAAATGCAAAATAAATTTTTAAACAATTATATAATAACATATTTATTAAGAATTATAGAAAAGTATTTATTAAAGATACAACCATTAATAATATTAATACATTAAAAACCCATTAAAATCACCTTCTCCAAGCACTTTCAACTGCAGCTCACGCAGCCTTCATCAGGTAGGTATGCTTTTGTGAACTTCGCCGTCCGGTGGTTTTGTCAATTTTCTTCCTCCTCTCCGCTCCAGCATATCGTGCCACCTTGCGTCGATTTCCATCTGGTCAGTGTTGCATGAGCTACCGTTCGCAAAAATTTCGACAGCCTCGCGTTTTGCGGCATAAAAATAATTATTATAATTAGCTAATTTACTATAATTTTTAAAGTCTATTTTAATATTTTCTTTTTGATTTGTTTTGGCTAAAGCTGTTTTTATATAACCATACTTTATGTCGTTTTCGTGCTCTTTCACCCACGTTTTTATTTTTCGCTTTGTCATTCCTACATAACATCCGGTTTTATGGTCTTCTTTAATAAAATCTATTTTGTAAATACCTGCAGTTTCGGAAAAATGTATTTTATCTTTATCGTTTCTGATTCTTTGGAAAATATTTTTGTTAAGTTTTATTGATACATTTATATTTAGTTTAGCGGCTTCGGTTTTAATTTTATTAGTTGTACCTTTATTATATGGAATTGGGGGGATATATTTTTGTTTTGGTTTTTGGCCGTTATTTATATTATCAAGTTTCTTTAATCTGTTTTTATATAGTTTGTTTACTAGATTATTTTTATAACCTGCGTTTTGAGATATTTCCCTAATTTTTTGGAGTTCTTGTTTCAGTAAATTTTAGTTGGAACATACGTTTATTGCACGGTTTATATAGCATTGTATTGCAGCTATTTTGTATCTATAGGGAGTTTTACATTTGACATTTATGATTTCGTTGCTATTATTTTGTTTCCGATATACTGTAGTTTCGAAATTTAAGTTTGGTGTTTTAATTATAGTAACGTCTAAAAAGTTTAAAAGGTTTTTGTTTTCTATTTCGAGTGTGAATTTAATGTTTGGGTCAATTTTATTTAATTTTTTAAGTGTACTTTCTGGGGGGGAAGAGTTATTGTTTATTATTGCGAAAATAACGTCGACATATCTGAACCAATATTTTATTTCTTTAAAATTCTTTAATATGTTTTTGTTTTCCATTAATCTTAATTTTATTTCTGCTATTATGCCTGAAATTGGTGATCCCATCGGGACCCCTCTATTTTGTTTATAGAATTTATCATTAAATCTGAAGTAGTTTTCATTTAGTATTAGGTTGTTGGCTGAGATTAAGGTTTGATTTATATCTTTATCTTTATATTTTTGTTTTATTTTTTCGTTTATAATTTCATTAATTTCTTTTATGTTAATGGATGGGTATAAATTTACTACATCAAAGCTGACCATAAGATCGTTAGGTTCTAATTTTATATCTTTTAAGTTTTTTATAAAGTCATCTGTTGAATTTAAGTTGGTGTTTGAAGGGGGGAGTATTTCGTTGTAAATGTTTTTCATGTAGGTTTCTAAATTATATGATGGGCTTTCCCTTTTATTTACTATAGGTCTAAATTTTGGTGGATTTTTATGATCTTTAAATTTTCCGAACATTCTGGCTGTATTGGGTGCATAGTTTGTTATTTTCGGTTTATTGTTATTGACAAAATCACCGGACAGCGAAGTTCACAAGAGTGTGATGAAGACTGCGTGGGCTGCAGTTGAAAGTGCTTATAGAAGGTGATTTTAATGGGTTTTTAATGTTTTAAATGTTTTCACCTTTTTTAAATTGAATTTTTAATATTAATACTACAAAAAAAAATTTTACAATATATTTACACACAAAAACAAATTAATTACTCTCTATTAGTAATTATTTCTTTTAAAATACTACACAATGATATAAAATTGAAGTTTGGGCAAGCCAAAAAAATTATATGGTGGGTACACTAACCCTTGAAACTCTGACAAGGTCAAGCCTTTCCAAAAAAGTGATTTGGGGACAAAGGTGGAAATTGGCTAGCTTCTGCAGGGGGCAAAACCAGATCAGTTTTTCCATGTTCTCCGAACACATCACAATGGCAAAGATCAGGAGACCATGAGAAAACAGATTGTTTACAGAAAGGGGGTTTAAGGAGACGAGGATCCTCCTTTCACAAAATTGTCTACATGATACTTGAAAGAAAAAAATAAATAAATAAACCTAAAAGGTATATCTGAAAAAAAAAATAATAATAATAATAAAAGTTATGGGCACGCTAGTGCCACTGAGTCAAAGAAAGGAAGCTATATCTCTCGACATCCCTCCGATTTCTCCAACTTAGTTCGGATCCTCATCCAACGCGTATGGGGAGATAGGAAAGCAAAAATTTAAAAAAATACATGGGGCAGGAAGTTCACACCTAACTAATTTATTCATGACTTAATTTGAAATTTTGAGGATTATTATAGTACCTTAACTGACAAGGAAACATTCAAAAGGTATCATCTTCAAAAACTATTGAAAAAAATATACGTGATTCTACTCTTCATAAAACACCAGAAAATGAAAAAATTATCGGCTGAAATGAATTACAGCGACCACAAAAAATTATCAAAATTAAGCATATTTGGCGATTGATTTTGAGTACTTAGCGGAGAAGCAAAACACAGTTCTGTTCGTACACGGCAATCTTGGTGCTAGCGAACTTATTGCCTAACAGCGCTAAATCGCCAAAAATGCTTAATT
The DNA here is from genome assembly GCA_963930645.1 of Salticus scenicus. Classification (NCBI taxonomy): domain Eukaryota; kingdom Metazoa; phylum Arthropoda; class Arachnida; order Araneae; family Salticidae; genus Salticus; species Salticus scenicus. Next base: position 336,577,848 of record OZ005652.1, on the reverse strand, counting down.
TTGATAATTTTTTGTGGTCGCTGTAATTCATTTCAGCCAATGATTTTTTCACTTTCTGGAGTTTTATGAAGAGTAGATTCACATATATTTTTTGAAGACGACACCTTTTGAATGTTTTCCTTGTTAGATGAATGAACAATTTCTGAATTTCTCTTAAAATGGGGACTGGGTTTATCAATCTCAAAATTAACTTCAGACACCTGTCTCAAAATTTTGTAAGGGCCTGTATAAGGTGAACTTAATTTACGTGTATTTGGATATTGAAATTCTTCATAAATCACTTCATCACCAACTTTAAATTTAACAGAGAGAAATCGGGCATAATATCGGACTTTGTTTTTATTATGATATTTTATTGTTTTTCTTTTGCTATTTTTCTGGCTTCATCAACTAAAGGGTAGTAATTATTATCTATATATATAAAAGAGCAGAGTCTGTCTGTGTGTGTGTGTGTGTGTATCTGTCCGCTATAGAATCCTAGGCCGTTTCACCGACCGGGACAAAATTCGGCACGGTTAATGTTTACGACCTGAGAAACACAACGCCACAAGCAATTTTACAAAATTCACCCCCCAAGGGGGAGGGGGGCAAAACATAATTTCACAAAATCCTTCATATCTCAAACAAAAAAACAGATATCCGTAAAATTTTTGCTTTAAAATATAGCTAATACAAATGTCTAAAAATCAGTTTCTGGAATTTTTGAAATTCGGTCCCCAAGGGGGGCGGGGGGGCAAAACGGGATTTCACATGCGTAAAACGTGATTTCGCATAATCCTATATATCTCAAACAAACAAAAAAAAAAAGATAAATGTGAAATTTTTGCTCTAAAATATAGCTAATGCAACTATCTAAAAACCAATTTCTGGACTTTAATTGAATTTTAAACGAAGCACAACATAATTATAAAATAAAATAACAGACCTTACTCAGGCTTCATCTTCTGCAACAAGCTTTTCTGGGGAGGATCCTCCCCCTTTATCAATTGCAAACAGTGTTTGTTGGCTCTGGCTATTATTTATAGCCTTACTTCTTCCTTGTAGCAGGTAGCGCCACTGCGGATCAATTTTGGCAGATTCGCGGTCATTAATGGCGCTGCTATCGCTGACGATCTCAACGCTCTCACAGTAAAACGCATAAGTATGATTATTATAGCTGGCCAATTTTTCAACATCATTAAATCCAATTTTTATTTCATTTTTGCAATATGTTCGGGCAAGTGCGGTAGTAGAGCGGGCAAATTTAATATCGTTTTCATGTTCCTTGAAGCGTGTTTTTATCTTTCTTTTAGTGACTCCTATGTAACTTCCAGTTTTTTTATCAGGGTATTCTATAGGGATTTTATAAACTCCGGTAGTTTAATGGGGGGGGGGAATAATGTCTTTGTCATTTCTTACAATTTGGAAAATATCCGGGTTGGGTTTAATCGGAATGTTTAGATTAAATTTATTGGCAGTATTTTTTATTTTATTTGGGGTTCCTTGATTATATGGTATTGAGTAAATTTTTGTTGCGTTTTTTGCTGGTTTGGAACTTGATTAAACTGTTTCATTCTTTTTTTATATAATTTTTCAACAATAAATTTGGAATATCCGGCTTCAACGGTTAATTTTTTTAATAAATTTGAGTTCTTTATTTAAGTCTTTTTTATTATTGCATTTAATATTGCGCGATTAACGTAGCAGCGGATTGTGTTAATTTTATATCTATAAGGGGTTTTACTTCTATTGTTAACTATTTCGTTGCTGGCCATTGGTTTCCTGTAAACAGTGGTTCTTATTTTGTTATTTTCACGTTTAATTTTAACATCTAAATAGTTAATCTCGCTATCTTGTCCAGGTTCATGGGTAAATTTAATATTTTCGTCAAACAAAATGAAATACTTGTTGAAATACTGAAATGAAATTTGTTTGACGAAAATATTAAATTTACCTATGAACCTGAACAAGATAGCGAGATTAACTATTTACATGTTAAAATTAAACGTGAAAATAACAAAATAAGAACCACTGTTTACAGAAAACCAATGGCCAGCAACGAAATAGTTAATAATAGAAGTAAAACCCCTTATAGATATAAAATTAACACAATTCGCAGCTACGTTAATCGTGCAATATTAATATGCAATAATAAAAAAGACTTAAATAAAGAACTCAAATTTATTTTAAAATTAACCGTTGAAGCCGGATATTCCAAATTTCTTGTTGAAAAATTATATAAAAAAAGAATGAAACAGTTAAATCAAGTTCCAAACCAGCAAAAAACACAACAAAAATTTACATTCTCAATACCATATAATCAAGGAACCTCAAATAAAATAAAAAATACTGCCAATAAATTCAATCGGACCGATTAAACCCACCCCGAATATTTTCCTAATTATAATATAAGAAACGACAAAGACATTATTCCCCCCCTTGAAACCGCCAGAGTTTATGAAATCCCTATAGAATACCCCGATAAAAAAACTGGAAGTTACATAGGAGTCACTAAAAGAAAGATAAAAACACGCCTCAAGGAACACGAAAACGATATTAAATTTCCCCGCTCTACTACCGCGCTTGCCCAAACATATTGCGAAAATGAAATAAAAATTGGATTTAATGACATTGAAAAATTGGCCAACTATAATAATCATACTTACGCGTTTTACCGTGAGAGCGCTGAGATCGTCAGCGATAGCAGCGCCATTAATGACTATGAATCTGCCAAAATTGATCCGCAGTGGCGCTACCTGCTACAAGGAAGAAGTAAGGCTATAAATAGCCAGAGCTAACAAACACTGTTTGCAATTGATAAAGGGGAAGGATCCTCCCCAGAAAAGCTTATTGCAGAAGATGAAGCCTGAGTAAGGTCTGTTATTTTATTTTATAACCAATTTCTGGAATTTTAGAAATTCAGCCCTTAGGTGGGGCAGCAAGGGGGGGGGGCTATGGAGCAAAAACAAATAGAAATACAGTTAGGCCGTTCAAAATTGGTACAGATAGGTTTTAAAGGCCTGCAAGTCGAATGGGGATTTTTCGAAAGTGTAAAGTTATTAGGAGGGGCAAGAAGGGGGGAGGGGGCTGGGGGGGGAGGCAAAAAATAAAAATAGTGTCAGATCGTTCAAAATTGGTACATAGAGGTTTTCGATACTTACAAATTGATTGCGGATATTTTTGAAATTGTAAAATTATTAGGAGGGGCGGGTAGGGGTGGGGCGGTAAGGGGGGGGGGCTATGGTGCAAAAACAAAGAGAAGTACAGTTAGGCCGTTCAAAATTGGCACAGACAGGTTTTAAAGGCCTGCAAGTTGAATGAGGATATTTTTGAAAGTGTAAAGTTATAAGAGGGGCGAGAAGGAGGAGGGGAGAGGGGGGGGGGGGGGCAAAAAAAATTAAAATAGAGTTAGATCGTTCAAAATTGGTACATAGAGGTTTTCGATACCTACAAATCAATTGCGGATATTTTTGAATTTTTAAAATATTGGGAGGGGCAAAAAAATAAAATAGAGATAGATCGTTTAAAACTGGTGCATACAGGTTTTTGATACTTACAAATCGATTTTCGAATTTGTAAAATTATTAGGATAGATGGGAGGGGGGGGGGGGCGAAGGGGGAAAATAATAGAAATAAGAGTTGTTTGTCCGACATTTATTGGCGAGACATTTTCTGTGGGAAGTCGATATTTCTGAACAAAATGCTGAAGAATACTTAAACTGCTGCCCGTATCGAAAATTAAGGGAATGTGGTTAGAGTACGATTCTAGTTTTGTAACACTTTGACCTGTTTGTTGATTCTTTCTTTGGGTACCCTTATTTTGTATTATGCGACCGGTCGCAGCAAACTGTCAATATGTGTTACTTGTACCTTCTGTCGTACTATTTCCTACTGTGGACTCTTCTGTTGCATAAGTCGAGTTTTCCTGCTTGAAAGGGCACTCTTTATGCCAGTGAAAAGCATTAGGGATGTTGAGCTTTGTACAATATTTACATGGAAAAGGGGGTAAAGTTCCTTGAAAATGTAGATGTGCATTTGGGTTTGACTGTTGGGATCTAGGCCCTCTTGGATTGGGTTGAAGATCATTAGTCCTGTTTAGTTGGTTCTGATTAGAGTATCCCATATGGAGTCTGCGTACATTAGGAAACCGATAACTCCAAGGTTGAGTTCGGGGAGCATATTGAACTGGGTCTCTACTGAATCTGTCTTGTTGATAGTTATATTTTGGATACTGACCTGGCGACCTAGATGGGAGAGGATCAGCTGATTTTTCAGATATTTGTAACTGATTTAAGCGATGAACCAGATCCCTCCATTAATTTAAAGTCTTTGGTGCATTTACCACTACAAACTGTTTTAATGCTAGTCGCAATCTGTCCGTTTACCCGTTCAACAAAGTTTTAGGTTCTAGACCTAAAGCTCGCCCCACTTGGAGTTTTTAATGATAATAATCTATAGTGTTATCACCCTGTTTATACAAAATACTTGAGAAATCATTTAGAGAGGTTTCTCCCAGTCTTGTAAACTCTTCATTAAAAATTTCAACTAATTCCTCCCAGTGAAGCATATTTAAGCTATTATTTATGTACACTCTCTACCTTTTAAAATTTATGTATGTTCCTAACCCGCTAAACCTCATTTTTTTTTATTTTCAGTGCACCAACTTTCAAATTATGCCAGCCAGGCCGTCCAAATCATGCTGTTTTTTCAGGGCAAAACTCAATGAAGACATTTTCTTCTTTTACATTAGAAAACTTATTTACATTTAAAGGCGCACTGGCATTATTTTCTTCTTGTACCGGATTATTTGAAGAGGAGGAAGAGTTATCTGCATCATTTAAATTATCCTGATCTGTCCTTAAAGTGGCATTTGAATTTTCACCATCTGTATTCTCAGGGGGATCTACTGGATCTTGGGCATCTTAACTTTTATTTTTTAAATTAAAAAAAGTTTTTTTTTTTTTTTTTTTTTTTTTTAATTACGGTCATTTTTAATATACTAACTTACTGCATTTTTTCAAAGAAATTCAACATTTATTAAATATATTGAAACTTTAAAATAAGAACTCAGAACATCACTAATCAACAGCATAGAATTTCTTAAAAACCCGCTTACAGTTGTCCCCACTTAATCGGGTAACAGATAATCAAATATCCCGCTTATAAGAATATAAAGTTATAGAACCAGTTTTTTCCATAGAAGTAATGTTAAATTTCCTCGTTTAAAGAAATATTTTTTACAACGCCACCCCGCTTAATTGCATAAATACTCAAAGTTTCTTAAGTAAAATTTCTCTATTTCTGAGAAGATTTTCCTCTTATTCTCAAAAAAAAATCCATTTTTTTAAAAACCTACATAACTAAGGCACGCCCTTTAATCATGAGACAATATTCCTGCCAAGTTGATAGAAATTGGTGATAAAACAAATTTATAAAATCAGAAATTGATGATGAAATTAGAAATTTAAATACAAATGATCTCCAGGAACTAGAAATCACAAATTTTGAAAGTTTTAAGATGATTGAAATAAAACTTCATGAATTCATAGATGTGGATAAAGATGGGGAAACAGAAAGAGATGAAAAATTTAACCTTTCAATAAAATCTTTAAATGAAACTGATAAAGAAGAACAAGCAGATCCACCTCCAATGATAGATGAAGTGGCAAAATCTTTTAATATTCATCATCATCATTTTGAATCTCTATAGAAGTGATTATAATCTATTTATGTGCTTTAGAAAAAGAAATTGAAATATATTTAGTTAACTCTATGTCAGAATAATCAATCATAACTGATTTTTTTTTAATATAAAATTATAAGTACACTAGTACACTTTATTTATTTTGAATTTATTCCAGCATTAATTGCATTTACAAATTACTATAATATTTTAACTTAGTAAAAGTTTATTTAATATTTAAATAAGAAAGAGGTATCACACACATACACACAATCATTTACCTTTTCACGTAAGCATAAAATCATTATAGTTATACATGTAATTGTGTTTCTAGTCTTTCCCTGCACAATCGAATACCCCATTTAATCGAATTAATATAGTAGGAACGGTAGATATTCATTTAAACAGGTCTGACTGCACTAACTTCACGAAAAAAAAAAAAATTACCTTTATGAAATATCAATTTTTAAAATAATTATGCTGAAAATTAAAAATCAAAAATAATTTATCTAACCCTTAAATATAATAAAATTTCATTATTTCTATAAATATCAAAATTATCATGTCTTTCCAAAAATTGTCTCTTTCAATATTTTATGTAGTAAATATTAAAATATAGCACAATAAATATTTCAATTTTGTGAAAATCATTAATGTAACTTTTAAAAATCAGTAAATAACCAATTAAATTTATCATAATAAAAATACATAATTATCATAGCCTTGACAATTCTTTCTACTTAAATCGTGTCACCTTTTTTTTTAAAATTCTATATTAAATAACAATTTCTATAGTTTTTTACACCAATTTTTACTATGCAAAAGTTGATATAACTTGTCAAAGCTGCGATACTAATACTAAATAGTATAATAATAAACAATTAATATAAAAATGTTCCTTCTTTTTATTTCTAATTATTATTATTACTTCAAAATTGCAGCAAAATTGATAAAATTATAAAACACACAAAAATAATCTACATAGCTTTGAAATTTATTTATTTATTATTTATTTTTTTAATTAAAATCAGAAGATCAAATTAAATTAGTTATTTTAATTTAATTTATTTTTACTTATTATTATTTTTTCTCTCTCTCTACGTAAATTTCAAGACTATCATTAATAATATGAAATAAACTTCTTCTTGAATTTAATGTTCATATGTCCATGCTATATGTCCATTTATTTATTGTTATATTAATTTTAACGAAAATAAGCATCTTACAAAGAAATAATAAAAATCTACTCACGTGTCAATGAAGAAAGTAGAAAAAGATTAAATTTTTACTTTAATTTATACTATTTATATATAATATAAATGATAAATATTATAATAAAATTTAACCTTAAAATTTAGCAATTAATAGACACAAAACAATACCAACACAACAAAAATAGAACTGATTGTAACATATAGGTAAGACTGACACAAAAATATTGCAATAGAGATTACGAACCAATAAGAGACAAAACAATTTAAATTACTTATACCGACATGAATAATAATAATAATAATAAAAGAACCATTAAACTTAATGACAGAGAAAGTAATTAAAGGACCACAGAAATAATAATTGGATAAAAATGCTTAAAATTAGAAGTATAAACACTTCAGGGGGCATGTACTTCATAAAGCTGTGAAAGCTGCATTGATTTTGTAAAACAATATAGCTAATCATAGCAATTTATATTGTTTCAGCCCTGATCGAGACAGCAAAATCATTTTGAATGAGAAATTAATTAAATTATTAAATTAAATAATCAAGGAATCCAGATAGAAAACTAGAAAAAAGCAGAGTAGCCACATGTAAAAGTTTTACACAAACTGGATATATATATATACGAGGGTTGCTATTTATATTTCTGGCCTTGGCAACAGTAAGTGTTGCTAGGCGACCGCAGACGATTTTAATCGAAAGTTTGATATTTTTAAACGTAAATTCAGCAGACGATTTACCATTATAGCTTTATTTGTGTTGTTGACAGTAAATTGAAAAGTTCTTCTCTTTCAAAAAATGGAATTGAATCGTGAAAATTTTCGTGCGATTATTTTTCATAATTTTCGACGTGGATTGTCAAGACAAGAGTGCTTCGATGAACTTAATTCTTTATACAGCGATAAAACGCCATCCTACAGCACTGTAAAAAATTGGTATAACGAATTTAATCGTGGTCGATGTTCGATCCAGGACGAATCCCGTGCAGGTCGTCCAAAATCCGTTGTTGTGCCAGAAAAGATCGATGCTGTGCGTGAACTGATAAAGCAAGATCGTCATGTGACATACCGTGAGATTGAGGCGACTTTGGACATTAGTATGACTAGCATCGATAAAATATTGCATGAACATTTGAGCGTAAAAAAAATTTGTTCGCGTTGGATCCAGCATAATCTGACAAACGCTCAAAAAAAGGCTCGTGTCGATTGGTGCAAGGAAATGTTGGAAAAATACGTTCAAGGTACATCAAAGGCTGTGTATAACATCTACACAGGTGACGAATCATGGATCTATGCATATGAGCCGGAAACAAAACAGCAATCAACTGTATGGGTCTTCCAAGGCGAGGCAAAACCAACAAAAGTTGTTCGAGGAAGAAGCACATCAAAACAAAAGATTGCCTGTTTCTTCCGCATTAACGGTCATGTGGCAACAGTGGCGTTAGAGCAACGCAGGAAGGTCAATTCTGAATGGTACACGACCATTTGTTTGCCAGAAGTCATCGGAGAAATTCGAAAAAAGCAGAAGAACAGGCGAATCATTCTTCATCATGACAATGCAAGCTCTTACACATCGACTCAAACAAATGCATTTCTGACTGAGCGAAAGATCGAACTGATGGGTCATCCGCCGTATAGCCTTGATTTGGCACCCAATGACTTCTTCTTATTCCCACACATCAAAAATAAATTACGTGGACAACGATTTTCGACCCCCGAAGAAGTGGCTGATGCATTCAAAACGCATGTTTTGGAGTTACCTCAATCGGACTGGAAAAAGTGCTTTGAAAATTGGTTCAAACGCATGCAAAAGTGTATTGATCATCATGGAGAATATTTTGAAAAACAATAAAACTAATTTCGATCCTACATATTTGTTTTTTCATTATTAGGCCAGAAATATAAATAGCAACCCTCGTATATATATATATATATATGAAGTTATTATTTTAATTTTAAGTATTTTTAAATAATAACAGTAATCATACTTGACAGAAAAAACATTTTTTGCTTACAAAAGCAAAACAAGTTTCTAAGAATTTTTTTACAGCTGAATAAAATAATTTCATTTAGATTTATTAATCTTCTGTGCTAAGACTTCAGATAATCAAGTTTTTATTAAATATAAATTGTAAATTAAATCTTCAGCACATTATCAATTGAAATATTACCTGGTTCTTTCATTCTACTTTCTTCAGTGGTTTCTTTCACTATGCTCACTTCAACATTATTCTTATTTGTGGACTTTCTTTTTCGTTTACTAGAGTTTTCTAAAAAATAAATCATAAATATATAATTTATTAAATTATACCTAAAAATTTTATTATATATACATAATCTTTTTTGCATATTATATCTACATATATTTCACCAACAATATTTCTTGTTTACATTAGATAATTTTTTATTATGTAAATCAAACACAAAGTTAACATGCTGCTATGGTGCTTTTTAGAATTTAAAAAGTCAATTTAATTTAACTTAATTAGCTTTACTTTATAAAAAACTAAACCATGAAGTAAACATCTAAATTTAAAACATTTTAAAATATACAACCTTTTTAATTCTTCATGTCACTTGCCAACTAGTTTCACATGGGGCGCCGCAGCTTGTTCTCTGGTGATACAGTATTCGAAGTTAGACGAAACTGACGTTTCACTCCCTCCTCTTCTCTTTTAAAGACTCAGTGCCATTGCTGATCGAGTAGTGCCCCATCGTTGCCATTGCAATTATTAAAATTCAACAATATTTCTACAGATTCTCTAACCGCGATATAATTGTGGTTCTTATTAATTTGCGTTAAAGCAGTAGTTATATTTCCGGTAGTGATATTGTGACTGTGTTCTTTAATGCACGTCTTAATTTTTCTTTTAGGAGCGACAAAGACACATTAACCCTTTAGAAATTGCCAGTATATATAAAATCCCTTATAATGACAGCCATGGCAAAGAAATGTGTTACGTTGGAAAAACTAAAAGAAAAATTAAAACGTGCATTAAAGAACACAGTCACAATATTGCTACCAGAAAAATAACTACTGCTTTAACACAAATTAATAGGGACAATAATATCAATATTAAATTTGAGCAGGTGAGAAAAATAGGTAATTATCAAAACCACAATTATGCCGTGGTTAGAGAATCTGTAGAAATATTGTCAAATTTTAATAATTGCAATGGCAACAATGGGGCACTACACGACCGACAGTGGCACCGAGTCTTTAAAAGAGAAGAGGAGGGAGTGAAATGTCAGTTTCGTCGAACTTCGAACACCGTATCGCCGGAGAACAAGCTGGGGCTCCCCATGCAAAACTAGTCGGCAAGTGACATGAAGAATTAAAAAGGTTGTATATTTTAAAATGTTTTAAATTTAATTAGCTTTTTTAGATTGGTTTTTAATAATAAATGTTATTAAAAACAATTATAGTGCACAATGATTTTTTTTTTTTAAATAAATGTTGCTAGATAACTGCAAATTATCTAGTATATTGGCTTATTTAACAAATATTCAGGTGCTTATTGATTTTAAATAAACTTTGTATGTTTATATTTTAAGTTTATTAAAAAATTTACTGTTGATGTAAACCAACCTTAATTTTTTGTTCTCTTCCCTGAAGCCACTAATTCACATACAATGAATTTCCTCATAACTACATAAATATGACAAGTAAACAAGCTACGAGATAACTTTATAGTTGGCATTTTAGGCAAGTAAACAAACAACGAATTATCACATAGTTGGCAATCACTGTGCTAAATTATACAAAAATTATATATTTTGGGGGTCAATGTTAGTAGTATAATTGTAAAATCTGGTTACGATATGTAGATGACGTTTTCGCCGTAATCCCTACTAACATTGACCCCCAAAACCTCCTAAACGATTTAAATAACCTTGATCAAAATATTAAATTTACCCTCGATATAGAAACCAATAATAGTATAAATTTTCTAGACGTTAAAATTATTAAAAACCGCAATAATACCTTTAACACTACTGTATATAGAAAACCAACAAACAATAATGAAATTATCCATAACAAATGTAGAACCCCTTTCCAATACAAAACAGCCGCTATACGCTCCTACATAGATCGCGCCATACTAATATGCTCAAATAAAAATCTCCTTAACACCAAAATTAAATTCATAAAAAACATTGCTCAACGTGCAGGATACAGTAATTCTTTAGTCCATAAACTCTTTAAAAAACGCTTAAAATCGTTCAATAAAATTAATGACGCCCAAAGAATTAAACCTAAATTCACCACCTTCATACCTTTCTGTAATGGCATAGCGAACAAAATCAAAAATGAAGGATCAAAGCATAACGTGCATATTCCCATCAAGCCCAATAGAAACATTATACAGCGAATTCGAAACGAAAAAGACATAATCAACCCAAAAGAAACCCCAGGAGTCTATAAAATTGAATTTGATTTTGAAAACAATAATAAAACAGCTTCATATATAGGAATGACTAAGAGAAAAATTAAAGACCGAGAAACTGAACATATTAACGACCTTAAATATAATAGACACTCCACCACTTTATCGCGCACTCATATAAATAACCCAATAATACCCAATACTTTAAAAACCACTAAAATAGCACCTTATAACTCGCATAACTACGCATTAAAAAGAGAAGCCCTAGAAATATTAGCCTCTAACACTGCCATTAACGAAAGAGAGCATAGCACTATACCAAAGGATTGGCAACACTTAATAGATAAATATCGACAACATAATGACGTAAGACCTGAGGAAGATTATGTGGAAATGGATGAAGAAGATAGTCAACAGAGCAGCAAAACAAACATCTGAAGATGACTGCAAATTGCGAGTTGAAATATATAAATCTACACTGCTCAAATAAAGGGATATTTAAAGGTATTTAAATTTTTAAAATGGAAATTTAATTCATTTTTTTAAAAACGTCTCTCAATTTCACATTTGTGAATTTTCTGAATGTGAAAACAGAAGTTAAAAATATGTATTAGTAAATGAATTATAAACAAAATTCTCCATAGAATACACTGGTTTGGGCTTTCAGCAAAGGTAAGTGAAGCAGGCCATTAACACAGTTTTCTGGGGGGAAAAAAAAGCTCTAAAATTCTGCACATTTTCAGGTTTACCAGCATTAAATATAAATTTCACTTCCGTTTCATTCTCAGATACAATTATGTATGAACGGATAAAAAGAATTGATATTTTATGATATCTTAAAGAAATCTTATTTAAAATTGGTAACTTGAAAATAATTCATAAATTGCCCCTATAAACTTTATTTCAGTGTAAGTCACTTCCTTACACAAGAGTCAATAAAAAAAGAATAAAATTTAATAGAGAAAATGATGATCCCTAACAGCATAGTACTTATACCCAGTACACCCTTAATATGTCCAGGGGATATCCTTTCATCCAAAGAATATCTTGAGGATGTCCTCAGGAGAAGTTGTGCTATTAGGGATGATAGTGTGATTTTTCTTTTCTGGTGTTAAACACTTGCATATTAATTAAACCATGAATACATGAAGATGAGATAATCTGTTAACTAAATTAAGTAAGTAAGTATCAACAAACCCTCTAGCAGTAAGTATAGAAACTAATAAATTAAAAGCCAGCTTCACAGTCTCAGAGCTAAAATGTCAGCATTATTTAGTTGCCTAATAAATCTACAACTCTTTGGGGTCCACTAATGTCTGAACATTGTGGTTGATCCGATGTGACTTAACAGGATTTAGTGTGACTCCCTACTCAGAATGCCTATTCATAGCTAAGACTATGTATAAACTTCTTTACTCTAAAAAAAAAAAAACTGAATACACCACATGTATACAGAGCTAAAGAAAAGGGTTATAACCCCTTTTTAATTTTTCTGTAGAGAAATATAGATATATATATATATTGACATTTGAGCAGGGTTTAACCTGGCAAAAAAAATTTACTTTAGCATTTTAGCGAAAATAGGCAAACACTATTTTAGCTTTTTCGAAAGTTAATTCTTTGGATACCATTGATTACTTTTACTTAGCTTTGTTATCCTCAGTTTTGTTTTCTATTCCTTTTGTTCACTGATGATTTTAACCAAGCATCCATATTTGTGACTTTAAAAATATGAATCAGGGAAACTATGTTTTGATTTTATCAATAGAAAAAGAGGTATTCATAATGTGTAAAATGAAAAAGCAATTTAAAAATCAAGTAAAGTGTGGTGGTAGTTAATCGTGAAATACTAGTTCTAAAAATGCTTCTATGAAGCAAATTCTGAATTCCAACATACTTTTAAATATTTTTGCATTTAAATTCAATCATTGAAAATTAAAAATAAATCCAAATTACTATATAAATAAGGATTCCCAAAAATTTCAGTCCTTTCGTAGTTTTTGCCTGGAAATATTTTAAAAAAAAAAAAAAAAAATCTGAATTATTATATAGAGATATTTTATACAGTTATCCAGTTTTAGCTTTTTAGCGAAATTCTGGCCGACTTGTTTTAGCAAAATATGATACCTTTTAGCAAAATGCTAAAAAAACTAATGGCAGTTTAAACCCTGCATTTGAGTGAAAATACATTTTGCTTACTTAAAAAAAAGAAAAAAGTATTTTATAAACATAATTAAATTATTAAAAGTTGAAAGCAAAAGAAATTTGTTAGCAATTTTTTTCAATTAATGTATAAAATAATTTCAATTAATTTTTTTTATTCTTGAGTATCTTTGCTTCAAACAAATAAGGTTCTACTATATATAAAATGTAAATTAAAACTTTATAGCATTCAATACAATTACTACCTTCTTTATTGATGTTGCAAACAGTTTCTCCAATTTGTTGTTCCATTATGCTTTCTTTCTTTTCAGTCTTATTTTTGGACTTTCTCTTGAGCTTCAAAGAGTTTTCTAAGAAAAGAAATTATATTATTCCTTTTATATGATTTAGAAAAAATAATTTCTCTAAAATTTTGGACTATCTCAAACCAGCATTAAATATTTTATCCTAAACTTCTGACTCTCTTGCACTTTTTCTCATACACCTATGTATAAATAACTTTAAAAAGTTACAACCTTTTTTTTTTTTTTTTTATGGAAAAAATAATCTGTATTTTGCATACTTAAAGAAAAAAATAAAGTACTGATTTCAAAACATAGTTAAATTATACAACAGAGAGCAAAAAAAGTTTGTCAGCAAATTTTGTATTATAGAACAAAATAATTTAAACTAAAATGTTTTATTTTTGTGTAACAATCATTAACTTCTTTCTTCATGTTGCAAACACTTTCATCATTTTTTTGTTCCAGTATGTTGTCTTCCTTTTCAATTTTGATTTTGGAATTTCTCTTGAGCTTCCCAGAGTTTTCCAAGAAATTATATTATTCCTTTTACGTAATTTAGAAAAATTAACTTCTCTAAAATTTTGGACTATTTCAGGGATGCCAGCATTAAAATATTTTATCCTAAACTTCCCACCCTCTTGCACTTTTTTCTCATATACTTAAGCATAAATAACTTAAATAAGTTACAACCATTTTTTAGCTTTTCTATGGGAAAAAATAAATGCATCCACATTTGGAAGAAAAGCATTTTGCATACTTAAAAGGAAAAAAAAAAAAAGAGTACTGATTTCAAAACATAGTTAAATTATACAGATAGAAAACAAAAGAAGTTTGTCAGCAAATTATGAACAATAGATCTAAATAATTTCAGTTAAATATTGTATATTCTTGTGCATTTATACTTTGGATAAATAAAGTTCTTATGCATATAAAATATAAATTAAAACTTTAGAATATTCAGTACAATTACTACCTTCGCTCTTTACGTCACAAATGCTTTCATCAATTTTTTTGTCCAATATGATTTCTTCCTTTTCAATTTTAATTTTGGGCTTTCTCTTGAACTTCCCAGAGTTTTCTAAAAACAGAAATCTTAAATATATTATTCCTTTATATAAATAAAGATAATAATAATAATCCTCTTTAATTTTTTACATTTTTAGAATTACAAGCATTAAATTTTACTTTAAACTTCACTCCCCTTCCCCTTATCTCCTACACAAATGCATTAAGAAATGTAAATTTATAACCACATTTTAATTTTTTTTTAATAGAAAAAATAAATACGTCCATATTTGGAAGAAAATATACTGTACTTAATAATAATAATAATAAATTGTACTAATTTTTAAAAAAATCATATAATTTGAAAGCAAGAAAAGTTTAATAATCTTTTTTTTTTTTTTTTTTACAACTAAATAAAATAATTTCAATTAAATGTATATTTTTACTTCGGATAAATAAGGCTCTACTACACATAAAATGTACATTAAAACGGTACCTTCTACCTCCACGTTGCAAACACTTTTGTCAATTTCTTGCTCAAGTATGCTTTTTTAAATTTTCATACTTTTGGACTTTTTTCTTAATTTACCAGAGATTTTTGAAAAGAAAAATTAGAAATATATATTTCCTTTTATATAAATTGACAAAATTATTATCATTACAATTTTGAGCAATGCTGGGCTAAGCAGCTGTAGATATGTATTTCCTCCAAAATGTCACACACCTTTACATAAACCCACACTTCCACATATTTTTGGTTACTTTAGAATTTTTTTTATATCAATCTCAAAAACATGCATAAATTATAAAAATTAAAGTAGAACATATTTGCTAGAAATGTTTACAACTAAATAAAATAAGTTGAAATAGATTTATTATTCTCATTAACCTAATCATAAAATTAGTGTGAACATAATCACTATTTTTTTTAATAAAAAATAACTTTGTTTACTTAATTGAATTAATTAAAATATCGTGATAGTTCTTTATCCTAAGTCTTTTTAGCTTGTTTTGCCTTGAGCATATAATGCCATCTTTGATCTAGATTCTGTTTAGGTTCTACATCATTGCTAGTTATGATAATTCGAGTTTTTTTTTTTTTTTTATATTTGCAAAATCATGTATATTTCAGAATTTTTATTAATTTTGGTTAGGGCAGAATGGTTTTTCATATTTTATGTACTTTTTATGCTCTTTAATTTTATTGTTATTTTTGGCATCAGCTCTATTCAGCCGCCGACTGAATAGTTCAACGTGCTTGGACCTAATGACTTGGAAATGAAACTGTAATCTGTCCAAGAGCCTTCAATAAAACAACAGTGTAAAACAACTGGAATTGTTACTGAGTGAAAAACCTTTCTTCATCATGGATAATATATGTCATCAAAATAATACTGTGACATATGCATATATATAAATAATTATTTTCTGCTTTTTAACACTTTCCAACAAGGTTGAAAAGTGTTAATGACTTTGGTTTGCCTGTCTGTCTGTGCTCTAACTTCCGTAAATATTTATGGAATTTCTTGAAACTGATATATGTTATTCAAGTTCACTATCGGATGTTCCCTATTGAAAATGGAGTTAACATCTCTACTCGTATGTGTATAGGGACACCCGAAAGTATTTCAAAGCATTGTGTTCTATAAAAGGTATTTCTATAAACCATATTTTAATACCTTTACTGTACACAAATCTTAATGAAATTGAATTACGTTATTCAAGTTCACTATCGGATGTTTCATATGTAAAATGGAGTAAATACCACTATTGGTTTGTGTACAGGGATACCTGAAAGTATTCCAAAGCATTGTGTTTTATGAGAGGTATTTCTATAAACCATATTTCAATACCTTTACTGTACACAAATCTAAATGAAACTGAAATATGTTATTCAAGTTCACTATCGAATATTTCATATATAAAATGGAGTAAATACCACCACTAGTATACATACAGGGACACTCGAAAGTATGCCCAAGCATTGCGTTCTATGAGAAGTATTTCTAAAAAACCTATTTTAATAAATTTTACTTTGCATAAAAGCTTAATGAAATCGAAATATATTATTCATCTGCACAAAAAAATACTTTTTATAGAATATAGTATGATCAGCATTAGATTTACAGGGCTACACAAAAATATTAAGTTTTATTAAGAGCTCCTAAAATTTTTTTCTGGAATTGCACTTTGGTTTACATTAAGCGTTTTTAACAATTTCTAACACATTGCAAGTGTGAATATAATTTCAATTTGCATATCTGTCTGTCTGTGCTCTAACTCGTAAATATTTATAGAATTTCTTGAAACTGTTATATGTTATTCAAGTTCACTATCGGATGTTTCCTACTGAAAATGGAGTAAATACCTCTACTGGTTTGTGTACAGGGACACCCGAAAGTATTCCAAAGCATTGTGTTCCATGAGAGGTATTTCTATAAACCATATTTTAATACCTTTTTTGAATACAAATTTTAATGAAATTGGAATATGTTATTCATATGCACAAAAGAATACTTTCTATAGAATAGAGTTTGATTAGAATTAAGATTTACAGGGCCACACAAAAATATTCAGTTACATTAAGGTATATAACTGGAAATTTGCAGGAATTGCAATTTCGTTTACCTAAAGCGTTTTTAACACATTCTAGCAATTTTTAATCGTGAATATGATTTGAATTTGTGCGTCTCTCTCCCCGACCGTCCAACTGTCTATCTGTCCATCTGCCCACCACCAGTGTCCGTATTTTCAGAATTTTTTTTAAATGATATGTGTTATTCAAATACACTGTAGAATGCTTCCTATTTAAAATGATGGCATTAATAGATCCTGTATAACTGGTTTCTGTACAGGGACACTCAAAAAAATGCAAATGCACTGCGTTTTAGGACAGACATTTAAATAAATCACATTTAAGTAACTTTGTACTGCAAAATTCACAAAAAATTGACATTTATTGTTAATATGCTAAATTAACATTTTGTTTAGAATAAGATACAGTTAACCTTCAAATTTACAGGGTTACAGTAAAATATTCGGATAGATTAAGGGCTGCAATTAGAATCTAAGGGCTACATTTTCATTTACATTAAGTATTTTTAATTCTTTGCTACATTTTTGTTTACGTTAAGTATTTTTAACATTTTTCAACAATGTTTAAGATTGATTCTGAATTCAATTAATCTATCTGTATGCCTTTCAGTCCTTCTGTTTGTCCCTTGTG
Organism: Salticus scenicus; assembly: GCA_963930645.1. Taxonomy (NCBI): domain Eukaryota; kingdom Metazoa; phylum Arthropoda; class Arachnida; order Araneae; family Salticidae; genus Salticus; species Salticus scenicus. Next base: position 336,559,903 of record OZ005652.1, on the reverse strand, counting down.
TGATAATGCAGGCAAAGAACATTGAAAGTTATACAATCAACAAGTACTTACAGTTGGAAAGTTAATAATCAATGTGCACTGCATGATTTTTTGTTCTTGTTTAATCTTGTGTATGAGAATGTGAGAATTTTTGCAATCCATTTTAAACATCTTGATGAGACAATGACAGAGACAGGGTTCTCCTTAGAGTTTTTGAGAAGGGTGTCAAATTCAATGAGCACCCTAGATGCCCTTAAAAAAACAAAAATGTATCTTTCTTTAACCTACAAAACATGCTTTTTTTGCTCTCAAAATGTATTCTCCTTGCCTAAAAATAGTGTTATAATTGTGTTACTTAGATACTCTGACAAATTTCTACAACTGTAACTAAAAATTATTCATAAATGCATAAACACAAAGGTGTCAATTACACTGACTGCAATAATTGCATAAAGTTTGCATTTATAAACATAATTTTTTTAAAATATTGATGCCCATTTTTTACAAAATGAATTTTTTTTTTTTTTTTTTTTTGTAAGAGTTGCTTTTTTACACCTCCATAAATGTGCCTTCTTTAAATAATGGCACCTTGTCTCACCATTCAAGATAGAAGCACTCTGCCCCTTTTCAAACTTAGGGAGAACTGTAACAGAGACATGTGACAAATTTCAGATCTTTCTCACTTTCTAAGCAAAATTTAGTTCAATTAGATGACAGCTGGGTGGATAGGAAGTGGGTTAAAATTAAAAATAAAATTTTTAACTGGAGTTGGAAGCCCAGGGCTCTAAGGCCACTTCACTAAGTCCATTTCTGCTTTAGCGTGTATTCATCGAAGTTATACATGTAGGCAAAATTTTAGTTCAATTGGATGATAGGAAGTGGTTAAAATTCTAAATCAAACTTTAAATTTGACTTGGGGGCCCAGGTCATTCAAGGCCTCCTCACCTAAATGTGTTTATGGTTGAGCACATATTACCATCTGTGTTATACATGTATCAAAAATTTTAGCTCAAATAGATGACAGGAAGAGGTTAAAACAACTGAATTTTTAAGTGGAGCTGGGACCCTAACGCTCTTGTATAAAGTTTCCCCAAGTTTGTTGCTGTATGAGCATATATTGTCATCAAACTTATACATATACACAAAATTTTAGTTCAATTAAATGATAGAAAATGGTTAAAATTTGAAAAAAAAACTTTTACATTCAGTAAAAAGCCCTTATCTAATTCCGTTTCTACTTGAGCATGTATTGTCATCCAGTTTTGAGCTATGTTTGATCAGAGTTATACATTTTTGCGAAACTTTAGCTCAATCGGATGACAGAAAGCAGGTTAAAATCTAAAATCATCTTTTAACTCCTTAAACTCTTTACTGCTTAAGCATGTATTGTCATCTATTTGTGAGCTAGGTTTAAAATTTCAAGCCTCTAGCTCACCAGAAGCTAATTTATAATTGATTTCAAAATTCTGCTCAAAGAGACAGACAAGAAAACGAGTTAATAAATAAATTAATTAATAAAAATGCTTTTTACAATTAGAAAATATCAAATTTAACACTGCATGAAAAACATTAAAAGTCTAGCATTTACATATTTGGTGAATAGAAAGGCATGAATGTCTTATGAATTTTTTTGTTTTAAAGGCTTAAGAAAATGGACTTATAAATAAAAAGACAAAATTATAAAATTTTATTGTGCATAAACCAATGTATTGCCCCCCCCCCCTCCCACAAGAGGTGAGTTTTTTTTTTTTCAAAACATCAGAATTTTCTTTCCTTGAATTTGTACAAGCAGATTAGCCTTTAGACTTAGAAATAATTAAAAACTCAAATAAACATGGAGGGAGAGATTTAAAAAAAGTTAAATATTCTCAAGGCGATAAACATAATCTCAGAAACATGAGCTCAAATAATGTTTAAAATAAAATCTATGTAGAATATGTGAAAGTTGATGATGAAATTACTGCATCCAAATTGTATACAACTGATTTGATGCTACTAGTCAAAAAAAAAAAAAACTTTTCAAGATGCTAGTACTCATGAAGATGACTATGAGGAATTAATTTCTTTATCTTTTAAAGAGGCATTAAATAGTGTTGAAAATCTCAGAAAATACTTAAGTGCCATTTGACAGGAGAGAAACCATTTTTTAAAAAGAAATATGATAAATAATGCTTTGCATTGTGGGTTTTTTTTTTTTTTTTTTAAGGCCCATCAAACATTTATAAAAGACTCTTAAAATTAAAATTACAACAAATAAAATGAATTAAGAAAAATAAAAACTTTTTGTAAATCTTATGTAATAAACTTGTTTTTAATATGATCACAATATTGTTGAATTTTACATTATTCAGTTTTCATTTCAAAATTATTTTCTTTCACTTTAACATATCTGCATAAACATTCACAGCAAACTTATATAATATTTCACAATATTACTATTATATAAATCTGTGATTGTAAAATTACCACCATTATTGTCAACAGCAGCTTCTTTTTTCATTTTCTTTTTGCCAACATTTTCACTAATACCAGTAGTTTCCGCTAAAAGGAAATTTTAAAACAAAATGAGCTCGATTAAATTAAATTATGGATAAGAATATTAAATTCATATTACTTACATTTATTATTATAAAATATAATAGCAATAAAATCTTAATTATTTAGTAACATAAAGGTTAAAATTGCTATCTACATTGAGCATTCTATTTTAATTTGAAATTAATTGCTTCTTGAATTAAATTTTAAATTAATAAAAGAAAAAGTACGTAAACACATTATTATTATTTGTTAGAACATTATATATCAAAAAGCTAAAAAATGAAAAACTTATTATTACACATTAAATTTAGTCAGATATTTGAAAATAAATATTACCATTTAAATCTGTGGTTGTAAAATTCCTGTTGCTATCACCAACACTTTTTTTCTTCTGTTGAAAATCCTCACTCATATCAGTTTCAACTAAAACGAAATTTTAATACAAAATGGACCAATTTAAAATTACTTATGGCAAAGAAAAATTAAATCGTAACATTTTGATAAAATCTGGAACTATTTATTAATCTATATGAAAGTTATTACACTTTTTTTACAAAAGGAGGGGACAAGAAAGATAATGATTTAGAATTTAGAAGGATTACCATACCAGTGAAATTTGTAAAATGAATTCTAGTATTTCTTTTTTTCTTTCTCTTTTTTTAAATACATATGTGCCCGCAATGACATACGGTGAAAGCAAATACATACCTAATTTATATTCAGGGACAGACGAAACTTCCAAAACCTTAAGAATTAGAGATAGCAAACTATTTCTGTGACAGCACTCATGACAAAACATAGTTTAAGGGCAGTATTTCATCCATAAAACAATAAATTTTTATATTAAGTCACAAATACATTCCAAAAGTAAAAAAATATAAATAATTTTTAAAAATAGGAATAACAGCTCAGTCCAAATTATAATATAGTTAACAAAGCAACTTAGAGATGTCTATTTGTATTTGATATAACCACTGATGCCATTTCAAATCATAAATTTTCAATAAATAAAAATATCAAAATTTTGAAAAAAAAAAAAAAAATACATGTTACAATTAATTAAAATAGAAATTATAAACATTAAAAAATAAAATAAAAAATATTTAAACTGTTAATTCACTTAAAATGCCTGAAAAAGAAACTGATTCCGATATTAATAAAGAAGCATCACAAAACTGGCGTTGTAAAAATTATTACATACAAACTTTGAATAAACACCATAAAATGCAATAAACTCGCAACAATTGTTTCGGGTCGAAAAAACACACGACCCTTCATCAGGCGAACAAAGTAAGCACGAGTGCTGCAGTCAAAGCGGCAACGCACGAAAAAGCTGTAAATTGCTGCAGTCAAAGCGGCAACGTTGCCGCTTTGACTGCAGCACTCGTGCTTATTTTGTTCGCCTGATGAAGGGTCGTGTGTTTTTTCGACCCGAAACAATTGTTGCGAGTTTATTGCATTTTATGGTGTTTATTAAAAGTTTGTATGTAATGATTCCGATATTATTATCAGAATAAAGTAGAGCATCCTTTCATCAGAGTTCGCTTGATTTTGGCAGACCTGAAAAAAACCCACTTGAAAAAACCCAAATGGATTTTTTCAAAATCCTTATTTAAAATTATACTTTTATCTAACTTAAAATAAACATATAAAACAAATATTATATGCATTATTAGAACATGAACAAAGAATTTTCTGAGATATTGGGTGCGCAAACTGCTCTATTTAAAATATAATAACAATAATAATAATTTTATCTTATTAAAATATAATAAAAAATTATATATATATATAAAAAAAAAAAAAAAAAACAAGGAAAAACAAAGTTGTTTGTCAATATAAAGAAAATTAAGGGACTTAAGGAATGCAAAATATAAATAAATAAAATCAAAAAATTAGTAATAATGAAATTTTCTGAAATACTTCATTACCATTTGAATTGAGATTAACATGAAAAATGTAGGAGTAAGAAGAAGAAATTTTATTTTTCCAGATTTTATAATAAATTTTTTCAGAATTTTATTTTAAATTTTCCTTTCCATGAGATTTAAAATCGAAGCCCTAATTCCCCACATGTTTTAGATGTTTCAGTTTTTTCTTGAGGAGGAATATGAGATCAACAAGGCTAATTAAACAGGGACTTTTTAAATTTGATTCTAAAACCACTACACACGCCTAATATAGAATTCAATCTTTGCAATTTAAACCTTCAAGCACCTGGATAGGCCTTAAATTAAAGAAATCAAACATTAATTTCTAAGACAGGGGAAAAAAAGCAAAACTTACATGTTTGTATTTCAGCCATTCTTTTCATGCGTACTGGATGAACACCTCCATCTTTGTATACTTTAACAAGACTATTTGGAAAAGTAGACAACTCATCAATTTCAAAGCTGTTATCATTAGTTTCTTCTTCAATATGAATTTTATTTGGATCTTCTAAATAAATAAAAAACGAACGAGTAATAAGTTTATTTAATGAATTTTAGAAATTAAAAAATTAGAAAAGATTTGATATTTTACATATGCTACACAAATAAAAACTTGATAATGATTAATATATGTTTTACATTGATTCTATAGACATTCTTTTAATTACGAATAATTCAAACAATATAAACAAATGTTAAAATTCTGATTTTTAAAAATGTAATGTTATTCCATATAAAAAGTTTAAAAGCAAACAAAGTAACTCTACTCACCATATGACATATATACAGGAAGAGATTTAGAAAGAGATGTTTTCAAATAAATTCCCATGACATTATCCCAAGAGCCAGGCAAATTATCACAAACAGTTTTCACCATTGTCAGGACATTTTCTGAAATTTCCTTATTATCCATGTCTAAATATGCAACTTCAGAATTACTGAAAAAAGTTTAGCAATATTATATTCTTCATTACAATTTAAGTTAAATATATGGCAATCATTAATTGCATGCTAAAATTAAAACAATTGTAATAATTATATATAGAGAGAAGTATTATTACCAGCTGTTCCCATGTCCAGTCAAATAAAACATTTTAGTAGAGATGGCCTTTTCTATTTGCTGCTTCAAATTTGGCGTATTTAATGTAATTTGAATAGGAAATCTGTTAGATAAATGTTGAAAAATCAACTTAATTTTTTTTTTTAATTTACTAGAATACACTCATTACTAATTGCACAAATGATAATTATATATGCATAATTTATTTATACTTACTTTCTTTTTTTGAAAAAATGTCTACCAAGAATTCTAGGCAAGCATTCTGCAATCTTCCTATCAGCTAAAAATATATCATATGCAGCAAGAAGTTTTTGTTTTGCTTCATATGGCTTATATTCAGTTCGTAACTGACGTAATGTTACTACCTAAAATACAAAATTAAGTAATTGAAGAAAGACAAAATGTAAGTAAACCATTTTTTTTTTTTTTTTTAGGTATAGCAAAATTTCTAAAATATTGATTAAAAATTTTTATGATAATTATTGGTTAAATCACTAAAAGTAATTATAAAGACTTAGAATATACAGGGTTGCCAACTTTTCAAAAACAGTTTGAGGAGTATTCAGAGAAATTTTGAGGAGCATTTTGGCTACTTGGAGGAGCAATTTTAAAAATACATTAAAAAAAAAAAGAAAGAAAAAAAAGAAAGAAAGAAAGAAAAGAAATAAACCACTAACAAACATAAATTAACAATAATAATATGAAATTAAGAAATATTTATTGATAATCAAATATATTTAGCAAAACAGTGAAGAGAGATAAGAATGGGAAATGCGATTAAGTCTGAATATAAGCTTAAAACCCAAAAATAATTTGTTTTTTGCATAATGGCATATTTTCCATACATAAATAAAGACAATATATGAAAGTAGATTATTCAGTTACATAAAAAAAAAAAAAAGCACAAAGGGGAAGAAAAAAATTAAATTTCCAACAATTTTCATGAATGTCAAAATAATTATTATACTATCACATAAAAATCTAAAAACGAAATCTCCGATATTCATATAAATGTGTAAATGATCTCATCTCTGAGTCAACTCCCTCTAATCTGCATAGCTTGGGACCATATGTTTTGTAAACTTTAGAATTTTGTAGATTATTGGTCATAATTTGTTTACTTATTTTTTTCCCCCAGATATAAATGAAGATATAATAATAAATCATTAATGCTTTAAGTGAATGATAAAATAAATGCATAATTATTTCAAATAAATCTTAAATAAAGCGTTGTCAATCGGCCTTAAAGTTCAGTAGCTTTGAATCCATTATTTTTATCAATAAATAATTAAAATAAACAATTTTTTTAATGACCTATTAAGCATTAAGATAACTGAAACATTGATATAGTTTAAATGAAAATCAAAACACCGCATAATCATAGCATTCGGTTTCTTTCTTCCCCTCTTTCAGCTTGTGGTTTTAATTAAACACACTCTTAGCTAATGTAAACAAATACTTGTTCCCGCTCTGAGTCAGCAATATTTCGATTACGCAATGCCTATCACTAGAATGTTTTCTTTCTTTCTTTTTTTTTCTTTACTATTTATTTATGAGTATTGTACGATGAAGCGTGTGGTTCTTCAAAAAAAAAGAAAGAAAAAGGAAAAATAGTTTTTTTTTTTTTTTTTTGCCCCGGTGTCTGCCACTATTCAGTTTTATGTATTTAATAAAAAATATTTAGTTAGGTGGTCAAGACTGAATTTGCGGAGCATAAACATTACTTTGCGGAATTGCGGAGTTTTTAAGTTTTTTCGGAGAAACTCCGCAGAAATCGGAGCAGTTGGCAACCCTGGAACATAAAGCATAGAACACTAATGAGGCCAAGATACTTTCTGATAAAAATCATTTGTAAGCAGCGGAAAAGTAAAAGTAATTTGGACATTAAATTGCAAAGATAGTGAACCTTGTTCTTATCATTCACTTATTCCAATTATATTTTCTTTCATTTAAAAATATATTTTCATGTATTAAATTTTACATGCTATCATTAATTATAATAGAAGTAAGAAAGTCAGAAAATGATAATTGGGAATTAGGATGGGCGGGGAGCCATACAGCAAGGGGTAGTGTCAGCCCTTTCTTACTTTGAAAAATAGGGGCAATGTCCCCCCTCTATGATTTTAGAAAAAAATCAACATTTGTCACAGGTTTTGCAAGTTTTATATTTTATATATCATATTTTTCTATGTTTCAAATGATTATAAAAGTATTTCTGCAACAAAAATATTTGTTGTTTTGTGCAATTATATTTTAATTCACTAGTACTAAATGTACATAGTGATGTAAAAGTTAACCTTACTCCCTATATTTTGGGATTGCATCGGAATTTCTGAAAACTGTTTAAAAAAAAAAAAAAAAAAAAAAAAAAAACTTATTCAATCAATCTGATGCTGAGCTCGTTTTGATTTTAAAAAAGTGGGCTGGGAAAAAGCTTTGAAATTTCTATTGCTAAGGGAAGTATTTTATAAACTCGATGGAAAGGTCTTTTAAAAACAAACATTTATTCAAAAATAGGACTACTGTGCTTTAGGAAGTTATGCTTGATAAAAGTTTTCACTAAAAGTACCATCTTATCCTTATCTCAGAAACAACTCTGTCTTTCTGAAAAAACTGTAAGAGCATGCTTAATTTAGGGGGGGGGGCTTGGTTTGGTTTTTAAAAAAATTGCTGGAGCCATTGGGCGCACCTCATGTGGGGATAGAGCGGAGGGGGGAGAGACTTTGAAATTTCAAATGCAGAAAAAGTATTATTAGGTCATTGTTTTAAGCTGAATGAAGTGAAATTTTTTCAGAGAATTTTTCTCCGCTACATTTTATTTCAAGTTTGGCCATTTTATTAAAGGTTTTCAAGTGGTAAATATCTCCATGTAATGCAGCTTCAGAATACTGTAGGGTGACTAAATTTTCAAATGCCGAAATGGAAACATGTCCCCACTTTTTACTTTGAAAATGGGGATACTATGTATGTATTTAATTCAAATTCTAGATGAAAATACAATAAATATGCATATAAAGAAGATACGTAATACATACAGTTGGCAGCAAAATTACTGAAGCACACATTCACACTTTTCATACATTTTGTTTAGTTTGATTGCTAATTTTTATAATCAACTTACTTTTTCGTAAACGACATAAGACTAAGATCATGACTCGATGAATATTTACTTAACAAAACAGTATTAGGTGTATAAATTTTAAGTAGGAATTACTGCTAGCGCTTCACGTATACATCTTTATCATGATTATAATACCTAATCATAATGGAATATACTTCAACATTTCCACGGTTCAAATAATAGTCAGAATATGAGGATATGATGTCAAATGTACATTTTTTACTTCCCATTTTGTGTGGGCACAGGAATATGCTGGATCAACAGCACATCTTTTAATATTTTGGGCAAGCAGTCAAGTTCTGTAAAAGTTTATGCATGTCATAATGATAAGTAAAAATTTCTTCAGACAGAGCAATTGTCAAACTTGCATTATTGTCTGTTAGAAACACTTTTATTGAAGACTGTGTTGATACAGCTATAGAAGCTTTTCTATGTTTTCCAGAGTTAATATCAGTAGAACCTTTTTTTTTCCCAATACAAGAATTATGAATAAAATGGAAGTAAAGGAAAAAGTAATAAAATTTATGAATATTTAAGAAATTTTTTTTAAATGGGGACATTTGGGGACAAACAACAGAAAATGTGGTCCCCAACGCTGTTTTTTGTTATTAGGGACAGATGGTCGAAATTGGGAATGTTTGGTCATCCTATAATACTCCACCTTCCTGGTATTATCTGGTTTTCACCAATAGAAAATAATCAGAATATGTTCGGTAGCATCCTTTGAAATTTATCGACTGCAGTAAAAATTTTCTTGCACACTTCCTTACATTCAAATTATGGAATCTGAACTTTCTGCAATTATATGTTTTTATACTAATAAGGTAAGCATACAGACATATAAACTAACCGCTCAGAGCTTGATTTTTGTATTCAAAGAACCTCAAAACATGTAACTATAGCATAACTCAATTTCAGAAATTCAGCTGCCGATAATAATTACTATACTAAACAATAGTAAGTGAAAGTAATTATCATTCCTAAAAATCTTTTAGAAATTATATAAATTAGTAAAGTTCTTGCCTTAACTCCATCCAAAAAAAAAATAGAAGTATTCAACTAATTTTGGATAGCCCATAATATTGTATAAGCACCATAAACAAGGTGGCTACTAAATATTGTTACAAATATTGAGTCATTTTATTTCACATATATAAAAAACAAAATGAAAATTCCACTAGTATGATAAAAAACATAAATGACAGTTTACCTAGAAATGATTTTATTCAAATTGGCCACCATCTTTATCGATTACTAAAGATAATCTCTTGTGCCATTGTCCGATTGCGGCACAAATCACTTTTAGAGGTAAATTTTCCCATTCTTGCAACATAGAAGCTTTAAGTGAGTCCAAACTTCTATGTTGTTTAGCATTCACTTTGGCCTCTAAAATACCCCAAATGCAATAATCTAATGGATTAAGATCCGGTGATGAAGGTGACCATATGACCAATCTTCTTGCTTGATAAATTTGGACAGTTGACATGAAACCAATCCTCTGTGATTTTGCTCTGTTTGAAGGTGCAGAGTCTTATTGAAATATCCAGTTCTTTTTAGGATATAATCTGTCAGCATATGGAAATAAATGTGTCGTCAATATGTCCTGTTTGTAAAACTCAGCTTTGATTTTGACCCTTTTACCAATGAATTTCAGATGCAATTTTCCACTGTTTGAGACTGCACCTCAAACATCACAGAACTCTTGTTCTGAAAGCGTTTGACTATTTGAAGGCTTTCAGTTATATCCTTGATAGTTGTTGAATATACGACATCATTTTTGGCATTATAACATTGTTGAGTGCAAAATAGTTTCTCATCAGAAAATATTATTCTTTCAACACTTTTTTTACCGTGCCATCTAAGCAGTTTCTTACATTTTTGTAACCTTTTTATTCTTTGTGATTTAGTCAAACCTTGAACTTTTCTTTTGCGATAAGGGTGAAATCTAAAGTCTTCATTTACGATTACTTACATACTTCTACGACTCACATTCTCGTTTGCAGCCATTTTATTTGAAGAACGTTCAGGATTTCTTCGTATCTTTTCACAAATTCTTTTTATGTGCTCTTTTGTGCGAGCCGAGCATGGACGACCAGGCCGAGGTCTATTTTTACAGCTATTAGTCTCCAATAATCGATTTATTGCCCTATATATAAATAAATACCCTATTAAATCCAAGACATCTTAATTGCTAAAAGATTTCACTCGCAAAAAAGTTCACGATCAAAGAGTTTAACCATTATCCTTTTAGCTTCCATCTTTAAAAAATTCCATAAACTTTTTCCTTTAAAAAAAATCATCATCTCTAAAAGAAGGTTATCAATCACAGAAAAAAATAGGATAAATTGTTTCAGCAAATGATTAAAATTAAATCCAAATTTTGGCATGTTACAGTATTTAATAGCCACCCTGTACATTTATCATAGTTAAGAAAAAAAATAATAATAATAACGCACTTTAAAATGCATTTTGAACAGTTTTCAATCATAGCTAAAATAAATTTTTTGTACGGCTCTGTAAATGAATGGTTACTGCTTTTCGTGTTATATTGTAAGGGAAACATGATTTTATGAAAATAGTAATTCTATATTAATTTCATTATGTTTAGTACAGTTTAAAGATGCTAAAATTTATCGATGAGAAAGTTTTGTATGTTCCTCTACAGGAAGTAATAACATCATGCAATATGTATTCAAAATACCGAATTTGGACTTCCTACCACTGAGGCAGAATTTAGGCGACACAGCGACATTGTCGCAGAAAAGAAATTGTCACTTGCAGAAAGATTTGCCCATAAAAATGAAAGCTATTTCTAAATTTCAGTAGAAAATAAAAACTCATGTCTTGTATTTAAGAATTCTTCAAGAGTCTACTAATAATATTGGTCTTTATAGTTACATGTGCATATTATGTGTAAATAAGAAAATATGTCAATATTGTCTTGCAGTAAAGGTTTGCACGAACAAGACTTGTCGCAGAAAGCATAAAAAATTTCTGTCATAGGGCTTCCTACATACACAGACCAATTGATAAATACCTGATTTTCATATAAGGAAAAGGCATGTGACGTCACTCGCAGTCAAGTTCTGGGTAGAATGGCAAAACACTGGTATTTCCACCAATACAGGTTGATCTTTTGCCACTCAAGGGTGGCAAAAATTGAACTGACGGAAGGTTTGTTTGTAAACATGCCCTTTTCTTATTCAGGCCTGAGTTAGATTAAATGTGGACCACATTATCATAGAAAAGCTTAAGCTGTTATTACACGGTATTCCTTGAAGCGGCAAAAATTGCGGCGATGTAGACACTCCCCACACGAAGGGTTGCTAAGAAAGCATTACTCATTTGTCACACTCTCAAACACATTCATATGCTCGCATTTATCGCTGTGTGTGTCAGCGTGATTTTTATATTTTTGCGACACTCAGATTTTCTTCTTTCGTGTACATTCTTTGATTAGACATAATTATGAATTGCATCAAATCTATGAACTCTAATTTAAAGATCTGATACAAAATATATGCTATGACAGTAATATTACTTTTGTTGGTTGCTAAACTGAAATAAAAATAACTTTTTAACATAGTAAAATATATTTGAATGTTATATTAAAATAAAAATATTTTATTAGATTTACATTAAATGGCTTAAAATAATAATAATAAATAAATTTTAAAAAGTGACCAAATCCTTCTGAATAAATTATCAATAAATAAATAAAATTATTCAATCAATGAATAAATAATATTTAAAAATTTTTAAATGATAATTAAAATTTGTCTTAATTAAAAAATTTAAGAAATAAAAACGCTAAAGGCCTTTACCGTCCTTTTATATCTTTTCAAATGCTGTAAAAACACGTATTAAATGAAAGAATAAAATCACCCTTAAATATGCTAGTATCATTGTCTGATTTTCAAAAAATTTTTTCCCCTAATAGCGCGGCACTTGCTACTAAGCATTGGCCAGGGGGAAAAAAAGGTGGGGGGGGGCGGTCGCCGAATTGATGACCATTTGTGAAGGGGCATCCAATAAGCGGTGATCCCTACCACTATCAGGGACAAACCATCCATGCCTTCTTCGGGATTCGAACCCGGACCCAACCATGTGGGAGTCAGGGACGATAACCATTACACCGTCTAGACGGTGATTTTTAAAACTCGAACTATTAAAAATGTTACTGTTTAAAATTTTTTAATAAAAGTATCGTAATTTCTTAATTATTTTCTTTTACTTATTTATTTATTTGTTCAAATGTTATAAAAAATGCATAAATTGTATTCCATCCACATAATATTTTTTATACTTTCGAACATATATCAAGTTTAAAATTTTTACTATTTAAAGAACTTTAAATAAAGGTATTGCATGCTCTTAACTTATTTTATTTTTTATTTTAATAGTGTAAAATATATATTAAATTATGTTCAGTCAGATCATATTTATTATTCCACGAAGATATTTAGAGAAATAAGAAAATTATATTGTAATCATGAAAAATATTCGACAGTGAGATTCTCGGATATCTATATTTTTTAAGAATTTTTTATTTTATTTATTTATTGATATTAGAGATATGATGGCAGTTTTAAACAAACAGCAGCAGCTTTTTTTTATAGAGATTAAACAAACATTTATCAATATAACAAATAGTTCATTATAATGCAATTCAAATTTTTAAAAAAAATGCAATAAATAAATAAATAAAATAATAATATTGCATAATTTTATTTACTAATTTGACTTGAAATTACGAATATATTTTTTTTCTAAAAGTCAATCATTGTTAGTTTTTTTTTTTTTTTTTTTCCCCCTTTACCCAACCAAAAAATTTAGCAATATCATGAATGCAATTAAATGGTTCAGCATATGCTTTATAGATAAGTAAAACGGTGTTAATCTTCGTGCTATCCTAGCACATATACATGTTTCGAAGAAAACGACCGGAAACTTCAAACTATCTGGGATTAAACCTGGCACTCCCCCCCCCCCATCCCTTTCCGTCTACTAGCTACGAGAGTAGAACCAGTGGTGTTTAATTAAGCTGTTTTATTTATTAATACTTTTTGAAGATTTCAAATTGCTAAAACGTTATAATAATAATTTAGAAAAAGTGCGTATAGAAATTTAATTTATAATTATGTTCATTCTAGTGAAAAAGGAAGAAAACTGAATATCACAAAGATATTTAAATTTTATGTCAACCGAGCGTATTTGCCTAAAAATCTAGGCTGTAAGGTGGTAATTATAAGTTCATTGTGGAACAATATTTATTATTTAAATATTCATATGTCATGTACACTGCATTTTTATGAAATTGCTCTGTCAACAAATCCCTCTAATCCACAACTGATATTTTAATGTCAAAAAATTTTTTTACAGCCGAGGCTTCAAAAAAGTAATTAAAAATAAAATTATACTTTTAAAAAATTAAAGAACACGCTTTTATTGAAATGTGAACTAAAAAGGACAAAATATCTATCTTTATAGTATTAAAATGCAGGGTAAGAAAAAATTGTGTGAGTGACACACCATATTACAGGGTGATTATAAAATAATTTAGAATTAAACAAAAACCATTTTTAAAAAATCTCCCCTGACTGGGCTCGAAAGTTAGACCTTTAGGTTCGTAGCCCGGAGCTTTACCTCACAGCCACAGCGTTCACGTAGGGTAAGTCTTTTTTTTAAATATAGATTTTTTGTTTGCTCCCAGAGCGGTTACAAACATACATACAGGTGAAACTAATAAAAGCGTGTTCAAAAAAAAAAAAAAAAAAAAGCCAACAATTAATACGTTTTTACCTTTTTTCTGCAATTGTTTTTTTTTTTTTTTTTTTTTTAGAAGAAAAAAATAAGTAATGAAACAAAGACCAAAAATTATAGTAATTAAAAAAAGTGTATTCTATTATAATTAACATATTATTATTATTATTATTATTAAAAAGTAAAAAAATATTTAATAACAAATCAGGGTAATGCATTGAAAGAAAAATAAATAAATAAATAAATAAGATGATTGGCAAGTAGGATTTATATATACACAAAATAAACCTTTTCTGTGTTATATAATTTACTTTCAATTTAATTCACTCACTTTTTTATATATTTTAATAAATATTTTTTTAATAAAGCTTAGTTGAAAAAATATTAACATAAACGATATGAAAATATTATCTAATATAACAAATTATTCCAGAAAATAAATAAATAAAGAGTACTAAGTTTAATTTTGTTATTGAATTCTGTTTTCACGTAAAAATGGTAAGAAAAAAAAAAGTACAATTATCAAAATGTGAAGGTGAAAGAAAGAACATAAGCTTATTATAAATTGCTGTATCTCAAAGTTCTAAAACAAAGCAAGTAATTCATAAAGTACTTTTATCCTAATTATTACAAAAGAAAAAATACAACATGGATAAAATAAATTATAAACGGATAATCCTACAATTGCTTCTTGTGAAATTTGCCAAAATAAAATCGCATTTAATTAAAAATATAAAATAATAACAATAATCGGAAAAGTACCTACATCGAATAAATACATACAATCACATTTTAATACAGATTTTGAATTAAACATATAAGTATTTATGTACGATGAGATAAATTAAAAAATTTCACATTTATTTGAGACTCCCGCCACGGCCCTACTAGATCATTATTCGTGCGCCAAGCATGCTTTCTTCCTGAAGGGAAGAAGGCATGAGGTGTGGGAGAAGGGACTGACGTCAGAAGACGTCACACTCCCAGAATTTCATTGGTTGATAGACGCGATGTCGCTCGAATACCAGCGATAAAATTGCTGCAACAAAAAAAAGTTGCTTGTTTCGGGCGACACATTGGGAAACCATTGTGTTGTACTGTGACGCCGGTAGATTCAAGCAACTTTTGTCGCTCGTGTAATAGCGCTTTTACACTTATGGCTCTAAGTTTTGTAATAAGATGCCTTTCTGTCTCTGATAGTTAACAGAAATTACCCCACCATCAAATAATTGCTTTAGAAGCTTAAAAATTTTTTTTCTTAAGAAGGCTTTATTAAAAAATAATGTAGAAATAGATTTTTTTTCTCTAACGCATGTTTTTAAAAAACTTTTTCTGACCCATATATGGTAAATGTACGAAATTTTGTAAAAGCATTCAGAAACATCAGTGAATTCAATTTGAAGAATTAAGAAATTTTAGCAGCTTCTATACAAAATTTATTCAAAAAAGTCAAATCAGGTATATCTAAAATAAATAATTAAAGCGAAAGTGAAATTTTTTCAAGCACCCTATATCATCCATTAATAAAACTGGTATGATATTAATATACATATAATTTCTCTCCCCCCCCCCTCTTGATTTTTTTTCGCTCTGCCACCTATGGGAATTATATATAATTAATTTTTAACATGAAAATTTGTGTAAACAAAAAACAATCATAATAAAACAAAATGGATAATCTATTTCCTTAACTTTAAGGATAAATTATTTATGTTCTACTTTGCTAACTTATCCAAGATGCTCTTAGAAATCCGCCCAGACTGGGCTTTTAACAAAAAACCCAGGTTTTTTACAACTCTGTTATATTCTGCCTGCACAAAACATGTTTTTATGCATATAAAACACACATGTTCATTTCATTTGTTTTAATACAACCTATAGATGTTAAACTGTACTAACCAAAAATTTTGCCCATAGGCCTAATGTATTTAAATTCTCTTAGATGGCCTTGTACATGAACCATTTGCTTGATCTTAATGAAAAATATAGTGCAGCATCTCAACATGACACAGATTTAGCTTAGGATTATTTCCACTGAGTTTGGACTTCTTACTACTATTTGTTCTTGAGATAGATATACTGATAACAGACATACATACACACACAGACCAACTACTAAAAATATGATTTTCAGATTCAGGAATCCTCAAAACATGTAAATATGCCAAACACTCAACTTTGAAAATTTGACCTAAAAACAACATTTCTCCATAGATATGGGTAGAAGAAAGTAAAAACTATTCATAATAGAAATGCTGTCATTCATGATATTTTTTATATTTATTATCAAGTTTTCGTTCTTTCCCCCCCCTTTATTTTTTTTTTTTGGGGGGGGGGGGGACAAAGTAAGCAATACAATCAGCAATAAATAATTTTAATTTTTTTTTTTTTTTTTTTTTTTTTTTTAACTTTCTGGTGGTCAAAAAAGATTAAAGCTATTTAATGAAATGGCTAAAAAAGTATTTTACAAAACATATTTTACAAATGATTAATTCTTTTTATACAGATATAATAAAGAATCATTTTTTTTTTTTTTTTATCTTAAATGCCTAAAAGTAATAGGTTTGGTAAATATACTGGGTTTGCTAGACAAATCTGTTAAAAAAAAATTCCTGTCTCTTTTAAAAGTAAAATAGATGACACCCAATCATGCAGCATTAGAATCTAACATGATTATAAGTCAATGGAACATATCAAGGGTACATTAATTTTATTAACTTACTACAGTTAGAAAAATTCGTTTTGGGGGGAAAATTGATGGGCTTTTTCCTTTATCATAAAACACTAAATTTAAAAAAAGTTTTTTTCTCCAGACTATAAAACTAAACAATTTAAATTAAAAATTTTATCATGAAATTTTTTTCCTGTTTTTCAAAAACATTTCTAAATTTCCTGAATTTTTTTTTCTGTTTTTGCAATAAATTTTGAAATTCTCATTTTTTCCAGGTTTTTTCTGAATTTCAGGTACCATAGCAACCCTGTATAATATCAAAAAATATTTTGTATTAATTCAAAACTTCGGTACATTGCAAGAAAAACTAAAGAGCAGTGAAGAAGATATCAAATGTATAACCACCACCAGTAGATCAAGCAAAAATGCTTATTGAAAACAATATTTTGCATTTTTGAATTTAAGATAGAACATATATTAATTTTCAGAAATAACAGTAATATATATATATATATATACTTTTTTGGGGTCAGGAATTTAAAAAAGAAAAAAAAAAAAAATCTGACTAAGAAGGGGATTAGATAATTTATAGTTTTATTTTGAACATCCAAATTATGTTTTCTGGTTTTCTCCAAACTATAAAAGATAAACAATGTTTTTATGTTGCACCTTCATTGTTATCAACAGTAAATTCCCCTAATATTTGATCATACAAATAAACAAATAATTCAAGATCAATTTTTATGTGTGACTGCGACCTTAGAATTACAAAGGGCATTCAGAAAGTAAATTTACACTTGTCCCCCAACAAATGGCAGCATTGTGAAACAAAAGTGAGGCTTGTGTAGATGATAATCGAGTTCCCTGGCTTCCAAATGATAGCAATTTTATTCAAATACTTGAAACTGTTGCTATGTAGTATGGAAAAAAAAAAAGGTAAACAACATAAAATTCAGTGATGAGAATGAGAAATGCATAAAAAGTCTGAAAATTGTACAATATCCAAAAAGAATTTGAATTTTCGCAATACACTAAACTGAATGATTTTAAAATAAAAAGAGAAGTAGAACAGAAACAAGATACTTGTACTTCCCATAAACAAACATGAAAAAAATAAATATAGTTTAAAAAAACTAAAAAACACGCTTTTAAAGCACATCAAACTAAAAAGTGAAAAATAATTCTTAATATAAGCTGAAAACAATAATGAACGAAAAATACTAGTATAATAGTGAAAAAAGCGTGGGGTGCTTTGTGCCATATTTTTCGTACATCGAGCAACCCACGCTTTTTTCACAATTATACTAGTATTTTTCGTTCATTATTGTTTTCAGCTTATATTAAGAATTATTTTTCACTTTTTAGTTTGATGTGCTTTAAAAGCGTGTTTTTTAGTTTTTTTAATCTATATTTATTTTTCACTTTTTAGTTCGATGTGCTATGAAAGCATGCTTTTTAAACTATATTTTAAACTATATTTATTATTTTATTATTTATCACATAAATAGCTACAGTATGTAAGTTTTTGGTTAAAATATTTACACACAATCAAAAATATCCCCATTCGACTTGCAGGCCTCTTAAATCTATCTGTACCAATTTTGAACGTCCTACCTGTATTTCTATTTGTTTTTGCCCCATAGCCCCCCCTTACCCCCTCACCACCCTATTTGCCCCTCCTAATAATTTTACAAATTCAAAAATATCCGCAATCGATTTGTAAGTATCGAAAACCTCTATGTACCAATTTTGAACGATCTGACACTATTTTTATTTTTTTGCCCCCCTCCCTTCCCCCCCCCCTTCTTGCCCCTCCTAATAACTTTACACAATCGAAAATATCCCCATTCGACTTGCAGACCTTTAAAACCTATCTGTACCAATTTTCAACAGCCTAACTCTATCTCTATTTGTTTTTGCTCCATATAAAAGTTCCTATATATTCAGGCTTAATTTAAGATGCATGAAGCTCACATATGAAATGAGAACATTAAAATAAATATTTTATCATTCCAAACATGATAGATTTCATTAATCATCTAATTCTAGAAGAGTAAAAAAGATAAATGGTTTTGGGACATAATTTGAAAAACAACAAATTTGATTCCGCATTTTTTTTTTAAATCAAACTCCAATAACGATCAGTGTTCAAAAGCTCCACGAAAGACTTTAGATTCTCAATCTTTCTCCATCCAAAATATAAATGTCAGTATTCATTTTAAACGTGCTTTATCAGATTCTATAACATATAAAAGAACAGAATTATTCAATATTTCTCACTCATGTATTTTTTTTTTTTACCTGCTCCCTGCCCCCCCCCCCATTTTTTTTTTTTTTTTTCATCTCTAACCATCGCTGATCAAGCATTCTGCGAGAAGCCTTTTATTTTTGATTATTTATACATCCACAACAAAAGTGTCAATATTAATTTTAGACTTATTTTATGATATTCTAGAATCCATAAAGAAGTAGAATTGTGTTTAATATTGCTCACTCAGGAACTACTTCCCCCCCCCCCTTTCCCATTTTCCACAACCAATCAATGATTGAATGTTGATTGTTAGCTTTTTTTTTTTTTTTTCTTTACACGTTTTATTGTGTAGATGTGCATTATTCTTTTAGTTTAATTTGACACTTTTAAAATATTTTGTATAGTTTTTCCCAGTGCGTATTATTTTTCATTGAAATAAATTTTACGAACATATTTGTATAGTTTTCCCCGCACGTATTATTTTTCATTTGAAGTTAATTTTATGAACACGCGTGTTTACTCTTTTTCTAATTTTCTGCACTCTCATGCCTGATATTATGAATCGTCTCTATACCGAGTTTGGTGATAATCTTACTCACCCGTTTTAAATGCAAAAAGCTGTTTGCAGAAAAAGTTTAATGACTATATATTTTAATATTTTTTTTAGTTTAGTTATTAATAAAGAACTCTTATGAATACATTTCTTTCAATAATACATAAAAATAATGAAATTCTTACAACTACTCGGTATTGGCCGAATACTTAGTCCAAATTTGGCCGAGTACCAAGTACTCGGCAAATTGGTCGAATACCGAGTATATGCTGAATACTCGGTACAGCTCTAATCCCAATACAGCAAACTCAAAGTACAACCAGTACAGAACACTATAGATAAACCTTGAAATGAACTATTAACGATGTTTATCAAACAGAGAAAATCAGAGCTATAATAATATAAACTTGTTATAAATATGTGGCTTTGAATTTCTAAAAAAAAATTCTTTGTTCAGATATTTTACAAAACATACAAGCATATTTTTTCCATTCAAAAAAAAAAAAAAAAAAAAAAAAAAAAGAAAAGAAAATGAAAATGAAAGAAAGAAATAGAAAAAAGAAAAAGTTTTTAAAAATATTTGAGGTATCAAATTTGTCATTAATGTATGTGATTTTTGGTGACATTTGTTGATGACTTGGCAACAATGGTCACTATGTTGCCATGCTGGTATGAATCATAGCAATAAAATCCTAGGTGGGTTGTTTTTCACTCTTGAAGAAATTAATTCAGCCTTTCTATCTAAAATATATATCAATACTGATCTATGTTTGACAGAAACATATTTAATGTGGTCAAAACACGTCAATCTTGATAATCATATTAAAGAAAAATAAATAAATAAAATTTAAAATTACTTCTGATATATTATCAATCCCATGTTTCTTTAACAGTTCTTTATAATGCAAAACATCTGGCTCAATTTCTGCTTTTTTATTTCTTTTGTCTAAATCACCAGTTATCAAACATATTTCAGAATCATCCTTAATCAAACAATGAGGTAAATTTCTGTAACATAAATTATAATTAGTAAATATTTACATACATTTTATCACATATCCATATGATACAATATATACTTTTATATGCAATTCATCATAATATGTTTTACATTATCAGGGGCCAATACAGGCAAAAATTTGGATTCTTCAGAAGCCTTTTGAAAAAATTCAAATTGATGAAAACAACCTTTTCATAAAACTTCATTTTATAAAAAATGATCCTTTTTATTAATTTTTTCCAAATTTTCAGCATCATTATGATTACCTACACTTGATTCAATGAAATACATACCTGCCAACATTGAGAAGTAGCTCTCAGTAGTATTAGTAGCACTAGCTCAGTAGTATATCGAGAGCATTATCTAAAGCAAAACTGGAGAAGACATTTTGAATTGCGTAATAAATAACCTATTCCACATGACACAAGTATTGTAATTACGCCATTTATCACCCACAATACAGGTTAAAATAAAGTTTTAAAACATTTTTACTATTACCATTCTTAGAAGGATTTGATATATTGGGAGTAAGATAAATTATCAAGAAAACTATGACATATCAAAATAACTATGAGTTTATTTTATCATAAAACTGCTACAAAAACAAAATACTTTGGCAGTTGTTGAGTATTTTAAATAAACATTAAAGCTGTATATTAGAAAAAATGAGTTCTCAAGTATAAGAGTGTAAAGAAAAACATGATTCTTTGTTTATTTGAAAAAAAAATTGCATTTGAAATAATTTTCAATTTTATAAAAGTACTGATCAAAATATACTTTTAATTAAAAATTGTTATTATCTTTTAATAAAGGAATGGAAAATAAAATTCTCATGAAATTTGCATATTTAAGCCATCAAAAAATGAATAGCACATATTTCAATTTAAATATTCAGAAAATTCAATTTATAAGTTTTCAAGGTAAATTATAAATATTTATAATCAATCATATTCTTGTTATATATATATATATATATTTCCAAACTGGTAGCAATACTTTAAGTACATTTCCTTAAGAATTTTAAAAACATTAAACATTCAGAAAAATCATTTATAAAGACTTTGTAAAATAAGGAGATATTTAACTTTTATTGTAGTACAATTTTTATTTCTAAAAATGAATTTAGCACAATTTTCTAAGTAGAATATATAAAAGCGTTTTTGCATCATTACAAAATAAAAAGGTATAAAAAAAATATTTAAGAAAAAATTAATGGGAACACTTTAAAATATTACATAAATAAATATATATCCCTATTATAAGTGTCCAAAATATGTAAAAATAGATGAAATTTTAATTCAAAATATATATCCAATACATACTTACCTTAAAAATATAGAAAATTTTCTTCAAATCCATACCAAAAAGAAAATTATTAATGTAATGTATTACATAATTTTTCCAAGACCACTATAAACAATCATTAGTTCTTGAATGGTATAAAATAAATTATGTGTGTGATGAATGATAACTTGAATCCTTGAATGAATACGATGAACATATATCACAAAAAAATTTATACACAAAACAAATAAAGAAAAGAAATTAAACATTTATCTCTGAGTTTAACTGTTTATAGCATGCATTTTTTGCAGCTTTTAATTCATCAGAAGTAAAAGTTTTATTATAGCAACAGTCCATTGATAATTTTTCTATTAAAAGGGCCTCCAGAGTTTTAATTCCTAAGCTCGACCTAAATTCAGTTTGATTTTTTTTTATCATTGAGAAAATCCTCTCAGTAGGTGCATTACTGTGCGGCACAACAAGGATCGCTAACATGATTTTTGGAAGTGTTGGGTATTTCAAAACTCCATTGACAGTGATTTTGCTTATTTTGTGCCATGCATAATCCAACCTTTCACAATCAGTTATCTCAGATGTAAAATTTTCACACTGATAAAGAGCAAATTCTTGTTCAAGTTTATCTTGGTCAAGTTTATCTTGTTTATTTAAGTTAAATAGATCAAGAAAATATAAGACAGAACTATATTTTGCCTTACATTTCAATTTAATGTCTGCAACAGCAGCATGCTTCAAAAACTCGTCTTCCAAAGGCATCTTTTCCAAAATATACTTACACGCTGCCACAAAGAAATCTCTCACAGAATCATAAAAGCCTGTCTTGTCTTCATCAGAGATCCCAGCATCCTTTAAATGCATTCTAGTCTTTGATCCTATTACTAATTCACTGTCATCTTTTTGGTGCTTCCTTTTTGAAAAATTGATTGAATAAGCAGAGTCAGCTTTAGCCACAGATTGAGGCTTGACAAATCTTACAATCAAATTGTGGTATAAACTGTCTAACTCTGTTTTCAAAATATGGATGCAAGGCTGCTCCTTCTGCAACATTAAGTTAGCCCTAGTAAATATACCAATGACATTTTGCAAAAACAGGCAGTTTAATTTTGTTAACGGAGATGAGAAAAAAGATTGGATTTGTAAACACTGAGAATTAATGTCCTCCTTTTCAACAACTTCTAAAAAATATTTTGCAAGGGGATCCCACTGCTCTAAAACTCTGTCAATAACAGTTTTTAGTGATAACCAACGTGTACTTACATGTTTAATTATCTTGTGTATTTCCTGTCCACACAGTACTTGGCATTCCTGCAACTTGTTTTTTCTTTTACTACTTTTTTGTAAGTAGTAGAAAACTTGAGTTAGAAATAACTCGACATCAACGTTTAGTTTTTTTGTTGCCTTCTGTGCTGATAAATGAATAAGATGGCATGGGCAACCAATAATTTTCAAATTCGGTTGTTCTTTCATCATAAATGCAACAACACCTTTCTGTTGCCCAATCATAACATTTGCATTATCACACGAAAACGCAATGCAATTTCCCCACTTAAGATTTAATTTCGTGAACTCCTCATTGACCAATTTAAAAATGCCTTCTCCTGTATTATCACTAGATTCCAGGAGTGATAATATTGTTGTCCTAATAACACCTTTAGTTTCATCATAAAATGACACCACCAACGGATATAATTTTTTTGACTCAATATCGTTACTGGCATCTGTAGCAATAGCAAACACATTATTCCGCAAAGAGTTTATTATGCTTATTTTGTCATTTTCAGCCATCGACTTAACAATAGATCCTGTTTTCGTTCTCCCACAAGAATATTTTTTCGCTATTTTCGAATCTGGGAACATTTTTGAAAATAACTTGCTTGTGTGATCAGAAACAGATAAAGAAACATTGTGTTCAATTAAAAATCTGGTGAATAAACATTCACTTTTTATCACATCATAGTCATCATTTAATGTGGGATAAAATGAGGATATTGTCTGATTATTCACGCTTGTTTTGGCATTAGTAATATGCCGATCACATTCAATATGACGACGACAATCGTCACGTCCACCATGCGAAATTGAAAAGTCTAAATTACATAAGTTACAATGCGCAAAGCCTTCTTTTCTCGATGCCTGCAAACAATTCCATTCTTTAGAGTACTTCTCCAGAAATTTTTGGCTACTTTTCTTTTTCTTTACTTGCGGAGATTCTATCTCCGCTGTTTCTTCGGTCTTTCGTTTTAAGATATATTTATCCATACTGTACAGTTTCAGCTTTCTTTTAAAACAGCATCGGAAGCTAATTTTAAACAGTCACATTAAATTATCACATAATTATAAAATAGCAACGTTTCTTGTTGAGCACGTGAAAAACAACAATCATCGCGTGAAAATGAAAAACAAATCGCGATCGCGTCTCGCATGCAGAGTTGAGTTGAGAATCACTTTTGCTTTACTTCATTTTATCTCATTCGAATCATTTCACTTCAAGCAATTTCAAAACGTACCAACAGCCGTCTGCGTATATTTTTCCTTTCTTCCTACTTCAACTTCACCTCTCATCAATTCTACATGTACGATGACGACTTACTATTTAACAATGATTGGTGCTCGGCATTGACGTCGCGAGTTGACGTCACGGAAAGGGCGTGGAGTATCAAAGGCGTGAACGGAGCGAAAAACGAGAGGGAAAAGAGGGAAAGGGAAAAAATAAGAGAGGGAAAAACGATCCGGAGAGTGAGTGTTCTGCGGGGAAGCGATGATTGAGGGTGTAAAAGGGAAAAAAGTCCGATTCCGTATTTTTTTAAAGCTCGCCGTAACTCCGTAAATGTTGACGATATTCCGTAGAGATTACGGACACTCCGTAGATGTTGGCAGGTATGGAAATACTAACTATTAACTTTATACAGGGTTAGTCAAAAAGAATAGGACAATAAGAAAACTATTTTTAGACGAATGTATGTTTATTGTAACCAAACTACAGCTACGTATGGACAGATAAACTATCAAAGTTTTTTCTCATGGAACTTCCAATTCCATGGCTGCACGATTTGTCGACTTCTGGGGACTTCATTGAAAGGATGCGTGAATGGATTCCACAGTTTCTTCGGAGACACGTGGTCGTCCTGTGCTTTTACCCTTGCATAAGCAGCCCGTCTCCTCAAATTGCTTTACCCACCTCGCAATGGAATGTCGATGAGGTGGCTCCTTGTCGTACTTGGCTCGAAATTGTCGCTGGACCGTAATTACTGACATTGTTTTAGCAAATATCACACAAAACGCCTTCTCCTTGCCTGATTGCGCCATTTTGAAAACAGCGTCTCCTAGCGGCATTAACGTACATGTGTGTTGCCAAATAAAACTTTGATAGTTTATCTGTCCATACGTAGCTGTAGTTTGGTTGCAATAAACATACATTCATCTAAAAATAGTTTTCTTATTGTCCTATTCATTTTGACTAACCCTGTATTAAACATAAACATGATAAAGGGTGTCAACGGTCGAAATTTTTTCCCTGATTCTTACATCAGTCTTTTTCTGTTGGAATTTTTACTAGTAAGTTTGTACAATTCATTAACCCTTGCTTTCCCAATATCAAGCCGTTAGCAGAAAAATTGCTTTCAGATGCCGCTTGGCACGTTTGGTGAAAATCAAAAGCACCACGCCTTTTTGTATTGTTTAAAAGTTGCAACATTCCATTGGTTACGTTTGCTATCTCTGGTGAATTAGTGCACTTTTTGAATGAAGCAGGCTTAACAAAATTTCAACTGCAAAATGGCTTCCTCATTTTGGGAAAGCGAGGGTTAAGTAAAAAATTATTATATAAATATATACTTACTGGTGGAAGAATTAGGGAAAACATTTTGACTGTTAATACCCTAAAACAAAGTGACTGCTAAAATGAATGATTTTACAAAATAATAATAATAATTTTCTCACAAAAATGAACCCCAAAAATAAAAACCTGGATCAACGACTGTACCATGCCATTTACTAACAACATGCAATTAAACAAAAAAAATTTTACACTATTTTATGTAAATTTTTGTGTACTTAACTTTTCTATCCATTTCAATATTCAGATATGTAAAAAAATTTAAGTAAATAATATTTTTTTATTATTTACTTTTTTTTTTTTTTTTCACTATTTAACATAAAAAACATAATCAAGTTTGTCGAATTCAGTAATTATCCATTTTTACTTTTTGTATAATAAATATTTTTATTTTGTTATATGATGATCCATAGAATCAAAATACATATTTTTGTTACCAAAATAACAAAAGGAAAGGATGCAAAATGGTATAAAAGGCATGTGGCCCGTGCTTGCATAAAAAATAAACAACTGCACTGCAGAAATACTGCAGATGAAATTCAATGCTTGAATTTGACTATAACAATAAAGGATATAACGAAAGAAATCACTTGAAATGCATTTAGAAACTAGTTTGCATAGATGGACTCTGCTCAGTTCCACTTACGTATGTATTTTCATAAATTTCTACTATAGGGCATAGAATATTCATGTTAGGAGAAATGAATGTGGTCGATCACTTGACATGATGGCAGACTGAAATGCTTTACCTAATAAGCAACCCAAAGTTTAATGATATCTTTTAATTTTAAGTAAATTGGAATATAAAGGTTGATATATATTTTCATTTACCAACTATGTGAAAAATACCAGAGCCGGGAATCGAACCCGGGCACCTCCGCTTAGCGCACGGATGCTCTACCACTGAGCTACCCTGGCTGACAACCAGCTAGGCATTTCTCACATAATCTTTTAATCTTAATGATCCTAACCCAATTTGTAGGGATGAAACGGATAGTGATTTTGCCGGATACCGGATATCGGAGCTCTTCTGCCTGCCGGATACGGATATCCGGACCGGATATCCGGCGGATATCCGGCATTAGTTTTGTTTTTTGTTGTGTTGTATATTTCTTTTCTTTTTCTTTATTTTAAAACAATAAAATATAAGCATATTTCATATACTATTCTTTTAAAAACATTTTAAATATAATTTATTTAAACATATTTATTTAGTATTTTATTTATTTGTGCAATATTGCCATGAATAATAAAATTTTAAGCCTAACATACTCATTCTTCCTACACTTGCAATTTTTGGTGAAAAGCACTATCACAAAAAGATAGGTTTTGTTCAGAATTATAAAACTAAAACTTATTATTTACATATTTTTTACAATACTATTATTAAAAAAATGAAATAAAATATTTTACTTATATAATCACAGTCGAAGGGTTATTTTCACTTGAAAACTAATATGTTGTAGCCATCACAAAACTTTCTTCTACATAATTCTATATAACAGCGCCACTTACGGTTTAAATCGTATAAAAGTTTAACCATAGCTTCTCACAATAAATATTTTACAAAAGGAGTTTATGCAATTTTAATCAACAGATGCTGAGTTATACGCTTGTGAAAAATCATAATAGAAGCTCCACCTAACGGCTGATATACACATAAATAAGGTGAACATTTGCTTTCATAATGGTTGTCTTATATCAAGTTTCATGCACATATGTCATAAAAGTTGGGATTAACTTAGCCTATTCATTGGGTAAATTGTAGTGCAGTATTGCCACCTGTTGGCCGATATACACCTAGAATAAATCGCAATAGTGTTTCATAATGGCTGGTTCTCTCACATACCAAGTTCTATGCAATTATACACAATAGAATAAGAGATATAGCCTTCCCCTTTTGAATTTCTGAATTGCAGAGCCACCTACTGGCCAACATGCACCCAAACTGAACCAGTATAATTTCTCATAATGCCTTTCCAACATGAAGTTTTGTGTAGTTACATGAAATAGAACCTAAAATATAGCCTTCCCTAAATTGCAGAAAGCACTGTATAACACCACCACCTGTAGAGCGATTGGCACCAAAATTTGATAGGCACTAATATATGCCAAGTTACATGTACATATTTATATGAAATTCTGTGCAGTAGTTTCTGAGATACAGCCTTCCTCTAAGTTGCAGAAATCGCAGTATGGCAGCACCACCTGTTGAGCCATTTGCACCAACAGTTGGTAGGCACTGATTTATGTCATGGTGCAACTACACAAATTTATATGTAATTGTAGTACGCAGTAGTTCCAGAAGTACATTTGAACATAATTTTTGTCACACACACACAGACATTTTTTTAAAATTGGTCAAACCAGGTTCTGGACTTCTTAAAATGTGTAAATCCATCAAAAACCAGAAGTTGAAAATTTTTATGAATCCAATACTTTCGAGACATTTATAAGAAAACATAAAAAAAAGAAGAAAAATAAATAAATAAACTAAAAGCTTCAAACTAGTATGTTATGGCCATCACAAAACTTTCTTCTCTATCTCTCTATATAACAACGCTACATGCTGTTTAACATGCAGAAGAAAGATAATCATAGCTGCTTACAATAAAGATTTTAGATATTGAGTTTAGTGCAATTTTAATCAAAAAATTTTGAGATGTAGCCATGTGGAGAATCACAGAAAGTGAGGAACAGCTGCGCCACCTGTTGGTCGATATACACCCAAATTAAGCCAACTTTTATTCTCATATTATTTTTATCTTGTTTATCTCTTAAATTTTATAGATGTTGAGATTTAGCCTTCCTATTCACAGAGTAAATTGCAACATAATATAGCCACCTATCGACCAATATGCACCAAAATTGAATCAACATGATGTTTTATAAAAATGACCCTTTCCCATACTAAATTTTTAGCAATTATACACGAATGAATCTGAGATATAACTTCCCCATTCACGGGAAAATTGCAGCACAGCAGCATCACCTATTGGCCGTTATGCACAGAAATTGAATGAACATGTTTAATAATAATAGCCCTCCCTGTGACACACTTAGTTTATTTATTTAATTATACACAGTATAAGCTGAGATATAGTCTTCCGAGTGATTTGCACCAAAAGTTGATGGGCACTTTTTTTTTTTTGGTAAGATGCAACTATGTATAAATTTATATGAAATTCTGTGCATTAACTCTTGAACTGCACAAAATTTTTGTCAGATAGACATTTTCCAAAAATGGTCAAATTGTGTTTTGGTTCCCTCAAAATGCGTAAATCCACCGAAAACTGGAAGTTGAAAATTTCCATGAATCCAATACTTCCTTCTATTTAATAAGTAATAATTCGAAATGAATTTATACTTTTTACTTATTTTATATTTTTATATTCTGTACAGATAAGAAAATTTTACATTAGTTATTAAAATTCTTTAAGTAAGTGAAGTTTTTCTGCAGTACAAAATCAAAAACTTTAAATAACTGAATTTTTTTTTTTTTCTTATGAACAATATGAAAGTGAAAGTACAGACTTTCAGAAAAATTAAATATGTACTTTTATTTGAAGTAATTTTAATTTTTTGGGATATATCTATGCAACGCAACAGGGAATTCTAAATCAGGTGCTTTAGTAAGATATTCCATTAAAAATGCAAATTTATATAAATTGGAGGGTTTTTAAAAAAATCCAAATCGAATAGATAGATGGCCCAAGTAATGCCAGGTTTCTGCTAGTATAAATATATGGTCACAAAAACAGCAGCTTTATTGTGTATGGAAAACTGGATTGTAAATAAACAGGTTCTAGTCAATAAATGCACATTATTTGACTCATTCTCGAAACAATATAACAACTTTAACATCCAAGACTAACAATATTACTAAACAATCTAACAACATATTAGCAAAAGACATGAAAACAGAGTTATATATACACTACAACTGCAGAGAATAAATATCATTTGTTCAGGAACAACAATGAACAGCTCTTTTTATTGTTATGGGGAAGATTAGGGGGAATGTTATAGATCACTCTGGAAAAGAAACCTAGCTAACTTCTGTACAAAATTAAAATAGGGCTTCTATATTTCTTAGACCTGAAGCTACTTTTGGCTAAATTTCTTTGCTAATGAGTCCAAAATCGATTTTCGTAGAATCCAACTTAAAAAAAAAAAAAAAAAAAAAAAAAAAATCCTTTACAAGCTACAACTGATCTAAAAAAAATTAAAAAATTGTCGAAAAATTTTCATCTGATGGGAGTTTAAGCTTGAATTTTCTCCTTCGGATATCCGGCTTGAAATTGCCGGATATCCGTATCCGGTGTGCTGATATTCGGTACCCCGCCGGATATTTAAAACTCAGCCGGATAGGCCGGATACCGGATAGTTACCGGATATCCGTTTCATCCCTACCAATTTGTTGATTAATTTTATTAAAGTCAGTTTTGTATTTTACTTTTCATGCAATTGCATATTATTTCCAACACAATGACCCCCAAAATGAAAGCTATGTGAAATTTTGCCCTGATCTGTCTGCCACATTAAGAAAATTGTAAATTTCAAATAACTTAGTTTTTTTTTTTTTTTTTTTTTAATTAAAAAATTCATAATCAAAGTTTTTCATGCTAATATCATAAATGATATTTTTAAAAGAGTTTGAGAAAATATTACTTATATTTATATTATTTCTCATATTTCTTATAATTATTGAAATTTTACCCCATTATTCCTTGTTAAGAAAATTGTAAAATTGTAAAATTTTTTGAAGTAGAATTTTCATAGTAAATGATGTTCATGCTAGTATTCTAAATGATATTTTAAAACTGCTCTGGTCTTTCTATAAAAAAAATTGGACTGACTCCAAAATGCAATTATTATTCAAACTACTAAAAATAAATTGAAAATTAACATACAGGGAAACTATAAATAGCAACCAAAAGTATAAAATAAATTCATTCACCAAGCAACATAAAAACCAGGGATGCAGAATATATATCCAAATGCCTGAACCATTCGGGGGGAAATTTTGAATATTTTCTTGAAAAAATAAAATAAATAAATATGTAAGTTTAAAACAACAATTTATCACTTTGCAATGCTTATAATATAAACTAACAGCTTTATTTTTATGTTATAGTGTATATTTATTACTAGAATAAATGGGTTTGTATAACAAAATACTTTTTGTATTATTGAGGGAAATTTAGACTGTTTTTAAGGGAAATTTCTGAAGTCTGGACATATTTTGCACCCCTGATAAACACTACAATTAATCATAACTTTTGAAACCTTGCCATGAGGACACTGTTACAAATTTTAAAGTGCAAAATTTCTTCACAGAATTTAAAAAAAAAAAAAAAAAAAAAAAAATTACTTTTTAACTTAGAAGGGGAGTCTTTTTTTCTTTTAATTTTGTTCATAAATCCTGATGATTTTCCTCATTAAATGAGTGTAATTATCTTGTATTTCAAAGGGTTAAGGAAATGTACTGTGGTAAACAACTGAGCAGGGACAAACTATTGCAAAGCAGAAAACTAAAACATAAAAATATAAAATGCCCACAAAAAATATATATATATATATTATATATGGATGAGAATTCTATCCAGATACAGCTAAAACAAAATTTACAATTTTGAAATATTTAATTCTACCTATAATTTATGTTTCAATGTATAAATTTTTTTTTCTTACACTTTGATCATCTTGATGGATTTGTATTTAGGTATCTTGTATAAAGTAAACTGCAAGTATACTTTTTCATCTTCTAATAATGGTTTCATTCGAGAGGAATCACTATAGTGCTTTTCATTCAATTCCTTTAATACTTTGATTGTTTGTTTCAACTACAAAAAGAACAAATATTAAAAAATATTAACAGAAAAATATTAGAATGCATGTACATCCTCAATAATAAAATTGAGTTTTTTTTTTTGTGTGTGTGTGTGTATATACAGGATGTTCATAAATTATCTTTACAACTTCGAAATTTAATAACTTTTGAAATGAAAAAGATATTCACATTCTGTGTTCTGCAGTTATTAGTGCAACTCATAAAGTTTTTTTTTTGCACCTTGTGGACTGTTGATCTGGGTATTTCTAATTGTGTAGCAGCCGAACGAACTGATTTTTTTGGACTGCACTGGAATGCTTCGCGAACCCGCTCTCAACAGTTCCATCACTTGTGCTGGGTCGTCCTGCTCCTTTCTTATGTAACACTGAGACTGTGGTCATGAAGCTGGTGTGCCATGCACGGATGGTGGGTCTGGATGGTGGCGCCTTGCCAAATTTGGTCCTGCAATTGCATTGAACTTGTGTGTCTGATTTGCTCTCAATGAACCATGCCACACATTGTGCTTTCTCCTGTGGGGTCCACATGCTCAGTTACAACTGGCTAACCAAAACAGAAAAAAAAACTTTATGAGATGCACTAATAACTGCAGAACACAGAATGTGAATATCTTTTTTATTTAAAAAGTTATTAAATTTCAAAGTTGTAAAGATAATTTATGGACACCCTGTATATTACACACACACACAAAAAAAAAAAAAAACACATGGGTATATAGGGAGGACGGGGCACAATGGACCACCCCTTTTTAAATCTATTAATACTCTTTTACTTCATATGGATATCAGTGGCGTAACAAGGGTGGGGCGGAGGGGGCGGTCCGCCCCGGGCGGCACGATTTTTGGGGCGGCATTTTGGTAATTTCCATTAAAAGTATACCTGAAAATTCAACTTCAACGCTATCTCAAACATATAACTTGAATTTGAAAAATATTTTTCTATGAAATTATAAAGATTCTATAAAAATTTTTGATATATTTTTATAGAAAATATTTTCTATAAAAAATATTTTTATTATCTTACTATTTCACAAAACTTTGATCTGATTTTTTTTTTTTTTTCTCAAAGTGTATTGCAGAGTTTGCTAGAAAAAACTTATTGAAAGAGGTATTAAGTGATCGATGTCCGGTAAAGTAAATCCGATACAACCGAAACTCCACGGAACCGACTTTCAGGAGAAGGGAGAGCAGGGGAGTAATTCAGACGTTTACCTGCTCCTTGACTTGTTAATTATCAGTTAAAAAAGGATAAACCTACCAGAAAACAAGAGAAATTTTTTTTAAACTTTATAATCACAAATATAAGGTCTGTAAGTGATAATAAATATTCTTCTCTCACGTAGCCTTATAAACTTTTTGATTGGAATAACAAAGCGATCAGATATACGCATGCGATGCATATTCATTGAACGTTTGCAATGTGTTTGTTTCTGGTTTTGGCCGTTTTCTGATTGCACAGATCTGTATTTTAATAATATATGGAACATTTTTTAAATTTAAATTTTGTTTTTAAAGAATTGGTAATTTTTGCTAATATATAATTTTACAATCCCGGTTTATTAGATGCCTTTTCTTGATTGAGAATATTAATTTTTCCTATGAGTAATAGACAATATGCTAGTTAGTAGTAAAAAAAAAAAAAAATAGAGGGCTGAAGAATGTCTCGCTCGGGGAGAGGCATTTTTCATGATTATCGAATGATTAAGGAATATTCTTTATGATTTTCGAATAGGCAAACTGAGTTACTTTTCATGGAGCACCTAAAGCTTAAAATATTTAACATTCGCAATATTTTCCCGTATATACCTTCTATATATGAGTTGACATTGCAGCTGAAAATATGCTATTAGAAGAGAAGATGATTCAAAATGTAACTTTGTCTTGAAAATTGAGGCCTAACCTGAAGTGTACCTGGCTCCGAAAACGCGGTTCTATCGGCTTTATATATCAATAATAATGTATCCACAAAAAACTTGAAGAAATAATGAAATATATTTGTTTGCTGGTGTACCTATAAGTGGATGGGAGGAGGGGAAGGTTCACGATCCATCTCACCCTGAAATTACATTATCAATTGAAAGTTAAATTTTGAAAAGTTATTTTTATTATTTGCAAGAGATTCTTCGCAAAATAAAAATTTAGAAAAACATTTTTTTTTTTTTTTTTTTTTTTTTAACAGGTTGTCGACAATCGAAAAGTTTTCGCCGTTTATTCCACCAGTATATTTATATAATAATTTTTACTTAGTTGATCGTGTAAACGTACTACTAAATTTGAGAATGAGGTTGAGCTAAGAAGGTAAAAGGATTCAGTGACAGATAGACTGGTTGAAGAAATCGACCCTAGATTCTAAAGACGGTATGATAACTCAAAAGAATACACTTTTCTAATTTCGTACAATTTGTCAGATAAATACTATAATTGTTAAAGTAGATGCTTCTGATGAAAATATTAAAAGTGAGCGATTCAAAATTATTTAATTGCTGATGATGCTGAAGATATAAAAGGGTCTTTTCAAGTTCTTCAGTTTATCCAGCACTTTAGTTTTACTGATTCATTGTCGAATATCGTAATGCTTTTAAAAGTCTCCATAGCTCATGCAATTAGTGTTGATTGGTTCAACAATCCTTTTCAGAATTAAAGCTCATCAAAATATACCTATTATGGTCTAGATCTGGAATTGGCCGATAAAGGTTGACTAATATATGTATATTACCTATAGAGCAATATTTTATACTTTATGGATAAAAATGATTTTGGTCTGTTGATTCAAGAGTTCGCGAAGAGAAAAGCACGTAAACTCCAGTCGCAAACAGGTAGTTTTAACACACATCTTCGTTATATAAATCTGGGCAAATGAATTGTTCATACATTTTATTTTCTCTTGCATTAATCCCTTTCGGCAACCAACTAGTTCGCAACGCCTGAAAATTCTGACTGTAGCAAATGTCTATTCAGTTTAGACTGCTTCACTTTCAATTCAATGATTTTCTTTAAACTATTCCAACTGTAGTAAACATCACCATTTTGTTAGCGATCTCTCAAAATTTTGATTGCGGCAAATTTCCACTTGCAGTCGCCTGTGGTGTCTTCAATGTGAGCAAACATTTAGAAATTATTCATTCACCCACCATACAAACAAACACTTATTGGCGCCCGTAACTCATTACATTAAACACCAGCTTTATATACTGCTAGAAAAAAAAAGTTATATCACTAAAATTATTTACTATAGATAAAAGCAAAAGTAAAAGCTTCACATGCTCTAAACAGTTCTGATCATGACAAAAATCATCAAGCTATTTGTGACCGCTAAAATTTCAGAATGCGGAAAACTCCCGTTTACAGAAACCTGCAGAAATTTTAACCGAGTCAGACATATACAATCTGTTTGCTGCAGCGCTCCAAGAGCGATGAGCGGGGACCGCTCCCTGTTCAATCTGTTTGCTGGCAGAGCGGACACCCGTTTTCTGGTGCGCCCAACTGATCGTGTTGCGTTAAACACCAGCCCTAATGTATTGATAATATACACTGAAACTTTTTGCCAATGCTTTGATGAAAATATTTTAAAATGTATTTCGTTAAAATGTCTGTAATACGTGACTGAGTGAGTTGCATTAAAAAATATTTTAAATACTAGCAAACCCGTGCGAAATTTTCGCGCTTTATTTCTTTTGTTATCTCCTTATATTATTAAAATCTGTACGCGTGTGTGTGTGTGTGTGTGTGTCTGTCTGTGAGAAACGGCTTGACGCAGCAAAAGCTCGGCCGATAACGGTCGCACGGACTTCGAACAGGTACCGATGGACAGAGAATTTATCGCAGATCTGGGTTATCTAATTTGCTAAACGATTCGACCCTAATTAGCGGAGATATTAATTAAAATGTCGACCATTGTCTAACGAAAAAACGATTCGAAATCGCGGGCGACGGCCATTTTGTTACGGAACAACCTACCTCGAAAGAAAAAGCAAAGAGAGAAAATTTCGGGGGTTTTTGTAAAGCGATCCTGTTTGAACGGTTAGACGTATCGAAAATACACCTGTACCAAAAGAAAGAGCATTTCTTACCAATTCTTACGGTACAATTTTTTTTTAAAAAATACGGATTTTTTATATTTTTAAAAAAAGTTTTAAAAAGGGTCGAAAAATTTTCTTTTTCGCGATTGTCTTTTTCGAAACGCCCTGTACGACCGAGTAAAAGTTCCATTTCTTAACAACTGGTATACAAAGTAAGGCCATTTAATCCTCTTTCGAACCATATAAACATTTTTACAAAATACGGATTAGAGATCCATATTTTTAGATTTTACGAAACATCGATTTTTTTGAAAAACATTTTATAACTCAAAAGCGTTTAGAGATAAATCATTTCTTTTTTTTTTTGTATATAGATCTAGCTTTCATAATTAATTTCCCAAAACATTGAGCGAAAATTTCAAAAACTGAATAAGTTATAAATTTTTTAATTTCACGCTTGAAACCCATTGAAATGGAATACCCGACCTTCCTTCGATGAGATTCTATTACGTGTTCATTGCCGCTTTTCGTTACCATGGGAACCAGTTCCACGAAGAGAGATTTCTGCTTTCTCGACGAAAGCAAAGAAAAAAAAAAGCAACGATAAATGAGGTCACGTGTTTTAAAAATTGCAATACGCGTATTTCAATTTCTCAGCTACTAATTAAAATAATTTCATAAGTAATACATCATTAGAAAGCTTTTTTGAATTGGAATCGAACTGTGGAATACAGAAATTTGTACCGCCAGATGGCTCTGTAATATTTTCAAATTTCAATATTTCAATTTCTAATTATGATTTACCTTTAAAATTTGAAATTTATAAATATTATACCAATTTCACCAAATAATTAAAATTTTAATTTACTGGAAGCCAAATTATTATTACAATATAACCAAATAAATATTGTGTAATAGTGAAACCAGAATCATTAACAGAAAAGTTTCAAAATAAAATTCACAGTTGACGACTCAGTTTTCATACTTCCGCAGGCGGTACAGTTTTAGTAAAGGACCCTCATGACGCCTTTTAAATTCTTATCGCCGAGTATGCAATGACATTTTATTTAATTTGGCGTAAATTTTTGTTAAGAAAACAAAATCCTATTTTGATTATATTTTTTTATGATTGCGTTTTTTAGTCAATTTATGATAATAATTCATATTCTGTTTATATCTTTAAAATATTGCTAGGTTTAAAATGACGCTTGCAAAGACTCTGAAGAAATAACTTTTAAAAATATATTTTCCATAAAATAATGTCATCATACAAATGTCTATCATGTTATCGAATTAGATAATTGAGCTGAATCCGCGTGCGTAAATATTGTTCATTGTTAAATATTATTTTTTATCCTCGCGTATTTTATTAATTTCCCCATTATCGTATCATTTCGACAAGAATGAATTAAAATTGGTCCACGTTAGAGAAATATTATATAGATAATAGAAGTTTCTGAAATTTGAAACATATGTCGTATAGAAGTCTAGCAAAAAAGCATCAAATGTGAAAATTCAATGTTTGCATTAAATATTTAACAAAGTTATAATTTTTAATTTTATGTTGAATTCCCCACTATTCTCCGATATCCCCGATTGCCAAATTTTATTGTTCTGCGATGTCTGGATGTTTACATACACTATAGTTGCACAGGCAGATGCACAAATGCAAAGACATATTCTTTTATTGGTATAAACACCTACATATATACCTGTATTATCCAATTTTTGGCATTTTAAAGTATTTTTTAGACTTTTTAAAGGGCGGCGAAATAAACATCCGCCCCGGGCGGCACTTTGGCTAGTTACGCCACTGATGGATATTCATGTCTGGCAGCATGGTACTAGTTGTATGCAGCCAAAAAAAAAAAAAAAACACATGGGAAATAGTAAGATAACTATTTTGAGCAGTTTTTATGTTTTGAGCTGCTCAGAGTAACTTTTCCACATTGAAGTTTTTAAAATTTTATAAAGATTGAACTAGTGACTATAAATACTATATAGCTGTCAAAGAAACACAAAATATTGCTGTTTTTAAATTCTTAAAAATGATTAGCATATTTATAGTCTATATATTATTTTATTATTTGTTTTACTCTGGCACGGGGCACAGTGGACCACCTTCCGATGTGCCTAAAAGTATAATATTGTAACTATTAGTTCTTGGGGGGATTTGAAAATTGTCATTTATTTTCCTTGCAATTAAGGAGAGGAATATACGTATTAATTTTTTTTTTTTTTTCAAATCTACAAACATTTTTTTTTTTTCCCCATGAAAAGACTAAGAATAGAAGAATAGGATTTATTAAACTAAAGTCTGAAAGTATCAGCAAAACTCAAAGATAATTTATTTAATTTTAGTAATAAAAGAAGAAACAGATACACAAAATCATACTTTCTATAAGCAAAAAATGGAGAATATATGAAAATAAGTCATTTAGAAACTGTCAAAAGAAAGAAAATTAAACAAAAATAAGAATATTTTGAACAAAAAACCTGAAAATTGTTTTAATTTATATAACTATACATCTCAAACTTTGCATTTCAATGTCTTTCCTATACTTCAAAATAGAATACATTCTGAATTAGAAAAAAGCAGTTCATTCAGTTATACATTAATACTGTTTTAATTAACAAAATATTTTGAGCATACATATATTTTAGAAAATTTAAATGTTAAGTAAAAAAAATCAACAATTATTATAACATTATTATTTATTTATTTATTTTATTTTATTTTTTTTTGGGGGGGGGGGGGGGGGGGGGGAGCAACAAAAGTTAGAATGCCTGTAGATTTTCATAGAAGACAATATTGTTTTTTAAAGATATAAATGACTATACTAGGTTTATAATCATGCTTATATATTTATGCTACTAAATAACAGTTAGCTGAAAATCGACCTGGACTCACAATAGAGAATTTTAATGACCCACACCTGACTCAAAATCTAAAATAAAAATTAATAATTCAGCTAAAAATCTTGAAATTTAAGTTATAAATTTTTATTGCTATATAACTGGTAAATAATTTAAAATGTAATTACTAAATGCACCAAGTTAAAAGCTTTAAAATCTGAAAAATTGATAAAGAATAATTTTTACCCATTTAGGTGTGTTGTGTACTTCAACTGTACAAAATGTGCTCCACGTTTAGTAATAAGTACAAAACTTTGAATAAACACCATACAATAAACTCGCAACAATTGCTTCGGGTTAAAAAAAAAAAAAAAACGATCATTCATCAGGCGAACAAGGTGGGTACGAGTGCTACAAGCAAAGCGACAATGCATCAAATCAGAGGTCGCCAACCGGTGGTCTGTGAGAAAATTTTAGTGGTTCTCAGAAACATCTTGACTTAATTTGTATTTAATTATTAAATTTAATTATACCTTATAATTTGTCCTTTTAATTTTCATATGCATTTCGGATGCATTCGCATCCTTCCTCAGATGAGTTGTGACTTCCATCGCTGCCAGTGTTTTTGTTGTTTTCATCTTGGCTTCCTCCCTTCATTTCACTTCGTTTGTTCCGGTTTTTAAAGATCAAATGGTTCCAATTCCTGGGGATAGTTGCGTGTTTGCGCTTTGTATTTTTTAATATAGTTTTAGGAATTATACTGGCGTTAATTTTAACTTGATTTTCTGAATCTATCTTCCTCAGTACAGAATTTTGTGAATGAGAGAGAGGGTGAATAGAATTATTTTTTATCAGAAAAATTTGAATCTCTATTAACAAGCATAGTTATCGGTTTGAATTTCTTATTGGTATTCGATACTTAACTATGAAATTACTCAAATTTGTCAAAGGTTTAAAATGTACATCAAAAATATAATTTCCCACTGGATTTTTTAAATTTAACAGTATAATATACATATTATTTGGTTAGTAAATACAGTTATAAACATTGAAATAACAATGTATCACTATTAATTTGAGATTTTATAATATGGAAGCTATAAAAAGATGTTCATGTTCTTCCCCTATAATTCTTTTATTTAAATCAAACAACCTTTACGCTTCTGTTGTTGGCACATTTTACTATTTTTTTCTACCAGAAAATTTTAATAGAAATTTTCATTTTATTTTATCACTAAAATCTGTTACAGAAATATATAAAAATTCCTATTTTCCCACACCAAAAAGCGTAAAAATTGGTAGCTATACGCATTGATCTTATGATTAAATAAGTGTGCATTTAAGATTTTATAATAATAAAATAAGGATTTGTAATGTTTTATATTAAAAAAAGTATACTTCACATTTATAAAAAGGGCATGTTTACGCATAGTATATGTCCATTAATGGTTAGAGTATATTTACATTTCTAAAAATTATACACCACTTTACCATTGCTTGAAAAGCATTCTGGCTCAAGTATATAAAAATGAGGCTTCATTAGAAATCTGTATTGATTTGTACAAGATTAGCACATATATTCGTGGTGATATAAAGGTTTCTTAAAACAATTCCTCCTTTTCATTATAACATCCCTAACAGCACATTTATTCACAGTACATCTCAGGATGTTTCTGGGATGTCTTTTTATCCTGAGAACATTTTGAAGATACCTTGGGGAGAAGATGCACTGTTAGGGGTGTAGGATATGAAACCCAACGCAAAGCCGTTTTCAGAAAACTTGACAGGTGCTACATTAGAGAAAACCAATACTACAATTAGAGTATAAAAATAATAAATATCTAATGAAATATGAACATTTTTACTATATAATTTTTAATTGCGCATAAGCAAGCATTAATGAAATTTCATTTGCCAATTCATTAGCCAAATGTATTGAGCTACTTTTTTGAAAACCTCAAGCAAATATCGTGAAAATTCAAAAAGTTATTGAATGAATTTCAGCTCCTCTCAAAGAGAAAAATAAAATGATAGGGGGGTTCTTTCAATATTTATTTGCAATCAGTAAAAATTATTTTACCTTTGACTGAGTTAAAATAAAAAGTTAAGTAGGACAGGACTCCTTACAGTTTTGCTTTTTTTGAGAGAAATCAGTTCATTCTATCGACAACTCTTTGAATTTTTTACTTTATTTACCTGGGACGGGACTCTGATATTAAGTAACTTAACACCTTTGGCTAATAAATTATGCAAATGAAAACTTATGAACACTTGCACATTCGCAACTAAATTCATTTAGCAAAAACGGTCATATTTCATCAGATTTAGATAATCATTTTTTTTATTTTCTGATTGTAGTATGTTGTGTCAAATGCAGTATATGTCAAGTTTTCTAAAAACGACTTTGGATTGGGTTTAATACCCTTCAAAATGTAACAAAAAAGGGCAATTTTTTTATTTTATTATTATTATTTTTTTTAATTAGCATGTCTCTATGAATATATGCGCTAGTCCCCCACAAACAAATAGAAATAATTAAAAGAAACTTCATAGTCACATGGTATGGCCAGAATGCACTTCAAGCATTTCAGTCGAGTGATCCCAAATATTCTGTTTTTCTATGATTTTTCGTTGGACCACATTTTACCTTTTGGAAAAAACATTCACTCAAATATAAAAAGTATAACATGTTCTTTACACTTTCCAAAGTTAATAGGTGAATTGTTAAATACTTTTTGAGATATTTAACAGAAAATCTGAAATCGGAAATATATGTTAATCTATAGAAAGATAGAGTGTTAGCGGTCCGTGGGAGTTTAAAGTGTTAATTTAGTGGTCCGTGAAGCCGAAAAGGTTGGTGACCACTGCACCAAAGGATGTGTTGCCAAATTGTGGTTTTGAAATTATGTTAAAGAAATTATTTTGAAAGATATTCTCAAGTCGACCTGACTCGTTGGAAAAAAAATTCAATCAACTCAACCAGAACTGCAAAAGAAAAAAATTGTTCAACCCGACCGGTGAAATTGGGTTACCTGAACCAATATGTGACTCAAACCGACCGCTGAATTTCATGACCTGTTCTTGACTTTCATGACCTATTGCCAAATTTCATGATTTTTTCATGACCCATTGTTGATTTTCATGACTTAGTAGACAGTAGACACCCTGGATAATTTTCGCAATTTGCTAATTTCTTGACGTTATTAAAGTCTATTTCAATATTATCGTTTTGAAAAATTTTGGTTAATGCGGTAGTAGTTCTATTGAATTTAATATCAGCTTCATGTTCTTTAGCGCAAGTTTTTATTTTAATTTTTGTCATACTATATAGTACCCTTTACTATTATCATTGGTTTTGTATGTTATTTGATAAATTCCTGCGGTTTCCATTCAGTTAATTTGAT
This sequence comes from Salticus scenicus, assembly GCA_963930645.1. Taxonomy (NCBI): domain Eukaryota; kingdom Metazoa; phylum Arthropoda; class Arachnida; order Araneae; family Salticidae; genus Salticus; species Salticus scenicus. Next base: position 336,517,770 of record OZ005652.1, on the reverse strand, counting down.
CTTTATCACTTCTGATTATTTGAAAGATATTTGGATTTGGTTTACAGGGGTGAAACTACTTAGCTTGCAAAAACCCTGAAAACTGTTCCTTGCATACAGATAGGGGGGATTTATTAAGAATATATCATATGGCTACCTATATTAAGTGATATTTGCAGACTTCATAATGCATTATAAGACAATTTAAACACAAAATGAGAAATTTCTGTAAAAACAAAGTATTTTAACATGAAATTCAAACACAGTAAATATTTCAAAAACCCTGAATTCAGGGGTAGCCCCTGAAAAGTTTCACCCCTGGGTTTAATAGGAATATTAATATTTATTTTAATTGCTTCATTTTTAATTTTATTGGCTGCTCCTTCATCATATGGGATCACGGTGGTAAACTTCTGTTTTATTTTTTGAGCACTCTCGATGCAGTTTAATTTTTTAATGCGTTTTTTGTATAAACGATAAATTAATTTTTGTTGATAACCCGCCTTTTTTGCTGTGGTCGCGATTTTTTTAAGTTCCTCGTTGATTAGTTTTTCATTTGAACATATTAAGATTGCGCAATTAATATATGTTTGGATTGTGTTTACTTTATACCTGTAAAATGCAACTGAATTTCAAGAAATATATATAAGAATGTAGGTAAATTTCATGTTATTACCTATCCACTAATAAAAATGAAACCATGAATTTATAAGAAAAGAGAAAGTTACAATTTGAGAAAAGCCTTAAAAAATAAGCATAATTAATTATCTATATTAATGCAGATGCATTTTTAAGAGGCAAGAATTTATGTTACCCATAACTCGATAAATTCATCAAAACTTTTGCAAGAGCAAAAGCACAAAAATTAATTTTTCCTAATAACTATTAAATTACAACATGTATTTAACTAAATTTGTAAAAAGATTTCTATTAAGTAGGTACTAGTAGTATTGATGTTATTTACAAATCCATTATCGTTTGTTATGGAAAGAGAATAAATATTTTTAAACATTTTCCAATATAATTAAAAAATGCACATAACTTACATTGGTTTATCTATCTGTCCGTGTCCAAGCTCTAGGATTCGTAAACTTACAAACAAAGAAAGTGATTCAGTTTATTGAAACGCTAGGGAAGCAATAATAAAAATTTGGATATATTGTAGTCATTTGGATATATGGAAGTAATTGTTTAATGTGCGTTTTAATGGTGATTAACCCGATACACATCATTGAAGTTCACTTTAGTATCTACCTTCAAGAAAACAATTGTATAATATTCATAGCTCTTGAATGGACTGCACAGAAAAACTAAATTACTCTCTATGGGAGGAGAGTGTGAGAATTGAATTTTAGGTGCATTATGCATTTCTAACTAAACTACATTTTAACACCACAGTGGTTATGAAATCGATATTTCTTAAGCAGCGCCACACAAAAGAATATGATTAAATTTCTTAAACAGGAAAAACAATCTGAATATAATGCTATGTCAATTTTCATAAGTTATTTCATATTATATTATCATACTGGATAATTCGTAAAATGCATTTTTAGCAATATTCATTATTTTGGTAGGTGGTCCAAAATATTTTTATACAATAGAACCTTATGGTGATTATTTCTTGAAATCCTTATCTGCGACATTAAAATTTTATCAGATCATATGAACAAATTTTTAATGCTAGTACAAAGTGCTAAAGATGACATAAGACGACTTAATACAACCACTGGCGTACCAAGCTTAGGGCGGAGGGGGCGGTCCGCCCCAGGCCTCTGCTCATGAAGGGGCCTTCGAAGGAACTTAACCTTTAAGTATATTCATCTGGTGAAGTTGTCATTATTTTAATCTGATGGTATCATTATTTATCGTGTTATTTGCCATGCCATTATTTTAATCTGAAACATTCCCAGCAATTCCCCTTTAAACCGTAGGTTATTGTCTAATGAGCCTTAATATAAAAAATGTGACCATAAAGTGACAACTCCAAAAACAAAACTCATTTATGCAGGGGTGATTGTGACTCAAAAGGTAAAAACCCTGAAAATTACAGCCACAAATTAGAAAAAACCCAAAATATCATTTAGGCTACATCTATTTAGACCAGAAGCTCTTAGTCTTTTTACATTTCATTCACACATCACCTGGATTACAAATGAACAACCAATGAAAACAAAAAATAACTTTATAGGAAATATAAAAATACAGATGGGTTAGAGTAAAAACCCTGAACACAAACACCCCTGATTATGCAAAGCTTGACCAATGCCCCTGGCATTCTTGTTGATTTGGCTTCTGAATAAATTTTAAAACTAACTAACTTCATTGCTTTTTTATTGTAATAAATTCGAAAAGAAGTGAAAAGGAGGGGGGGGGGGTAAGGGACTCCAGTTAAAGGGGCCCATGGTGTGATTTTCGCCCGGGGCCTCGAGAATTGTAGGTCCGCCACTGAATACATGTTTATTTTTTACTTTTTTTTCATCACTTAAAGAATGAATATTTCATGTATATTTTTTCGTCTTGGAAATGGTCTCATTATCTATGCATAAAGCTTGATTTTTTATGTATCATTTTTTTAAAATTTCTTCATAATATTTATTGTATAATGTTTGATAATGTCTGTAGATATGTAACTACATTTTAACATTATCCTCTATGTTATTTTAACACAGGGATATTGATTTTAATAATGGACGACGAAACTTTTCTTTGCCTAGGGACGCCAAATACTCTCGCGCCGGTTCTGATTTTTTACCATTGTGAATCTTGACGATACATGATTCTGAATATCTAGCAATATCAGTACGACAAATTTAAATCTGTGAATTAAATATATATCAAATAAAGCGAACACGAGATAAAAATTACGCAGCAACTTATAGTTAAGTAATTTATTTCTCTTTAACAAAGAAAATGAAAAAATGCAAGTATTGTAACAAAACAGTATAAAAAGAATATTTTCAGTGAATGACAAAATTTTGAAACTAACCAGTTTTACATCAATCTTTTCATCAATCATCTTAATTGATTCCTCTGAAGCAAGCAAAATTTCACACTTCTTTCTACATACACGATGGACTTGGACTCCGATGTTCTGAAATTCCGATAGTAAACAAACTTCCCACGTGCGATGAATACTCTCAAACTCAGATCAGGAGTGAGTCCAGCCTCTGGATCCCTTCGACCGATCAAGCTGATCTCTGAAACATTTGATCCACGACCACCTCGAAAACAGAGGCTGAACCATAGATAGTCTTTACTCGTGAAAAGACGATTTTACTCTCTTATGGATGTCTTTCAAATAAAATGTATGTACTAAAAGAGAATGAAAAACTCAATATACTCATTTTTCTTTCTTTCTTTCTTTCTTTTTTTTTTTTTTTTTTTTTTTAGTTTCTCGAGATCTCTAGCTTACGCAATCGCTCGTCTGATTTTTATTGTATCTATGTTCATATCATAATAGTGCAACGTTAAACCCAACATCCAACCAACTAACCATTGTATTGATGTTGGCAACTTTGTAATTGTTTACGAATTTGTCGATAGCAATTTATTTTAAGAAGCAAGTACTAAATATTAAGCAAATAAATTTCGAAAATATGCATAAACCAGAAATATTTTTTTCATTTTAAAGCATTTTGTATTATTTAAACCAAGCAGTGTTAAATATTTAAAATTTCATACCATACTCCTATTTCAGCATTACAGTTTGTTATGTTAATTTGTACATTTGAACACGAATGTGTTTGGCAAAATTTATTTTCAAACATAATAAAAATTACTTTTATTTCTTAGAAAATGGCTGTGAATGTTATGATTTTTTGAATTTAAAAGTAGTAGAAAAAGTGAAGGAAAGAAAACTGCACATACGTTTTCGTTTGACAACTTTATTATTGTTTACAAACTTGATTGCCAAAAGCAATTTATTTTCAGAAGCAAGTGCTAAATATTAAGAAAATAAACTTTGAAAATATACATAAAATAAAAACATTTTTTCATTTTAAAGCATTTTGTATTATTTAAACCAAGCAACGTTAAATATTTAATGATTTCATACTGCTATTTCAGAATTACAGTTTGTAATTTTAATTTGTACTTGAATATGAATATGCTTGAAAAACCATATTTTTAAACATTATAAAAATTAATTTTTATTTCTTAGAAGAATAGCTGTGAATGTTTTGAGGATAATTTTGTGAATTCAAAAACAATAGAAAGTGAAGAAAAAGAAAACTTCCCATACTAACCGCTACTAACTACTCTCGAAATAGAAAAACAATTTGCTAAGATGCTATTCATGTAGACTTAACACATGTAGTTCCCCTCTGTTGACACTAGTGGTGCTACTATATGTCCGGTTCGCGTTTTAGCTTCACTGTCCTATCTGTATGATAATCTGTGACTCATGTCTGCACAAAACTGACTTTTTTCTTTCGGCATTTATTATCACAGACTAAGGAAACACTAGACCCGGTCAGACGGCTTTCTTGAATGGGGAAAAGTGAAGTAACTGTAAGGCGCTTAGACTTAGAGCGACCGGCGGCCATATTGGTACAAGCAAGAAACCAGTAACATTGCAATCTGTATATGTAAAAATAATGCATGTGTGTCTGTTTATCCTTCATCCATTACAACACCATTCATCCGATCGCCATGAAACTTTGGGAAGTTGTCGAGTACACTCCCGCGAAGATTTCTGGCATAATTTTTTTTTATATCGCCCTCCCCCCCCCCCCCCCCGAGGGAGAAGGGGGGGGCAAGAACGGGATTAAAGCATATTTTTTCACATTTGCTTTATTTCTTAATGAAAAAAATAAATATCCAAAAGGTTCTAAACAGATATTACATAATATCTAAAAAATTTTTTGCCAACAAGGGGGGAGGGGGGCAAAAATATCTCTTTCTATATATATAAGAGTAAACTCACTGATTCACTGACTCAACACAGCCGTGGGGATTCTACGGGAGATACAGTCACAAATTTCAGTGAGCAGGTTGGTTTAAGAACCCTGACCCCCACTAAGACAGGATTTTACGATATACTCCCTCCCCCTCGCAGTGGCGGATCCAGAACTTAACTTTTTTTTTGGGGGGGGGGTTTAAGATATTTCAAGATGTAATTCCAGATCAATGAAAAGTTTGCAATTGTACTATTCAATTGGGATTGTCAGTACTTTTGGAAGGGGGATCTTCAGCCCCTAGCCCCCCCTTAAATCCGCCACTGCCCCCCCCCCCCCCCGCATGGGGAGCAGAAGGCAAACCACCTTTATTAGCATAATTCGGCTTCAAACTACTTCACGGTGAAGAAATTGCAGATCGGGAGACTTGAATTCAGTAGAAATCATTTTCCGGGATTTTAGATTTTTAAGGGGGGAGGGGGCGATTACCAGAGGCAGATTTAGCAAATACTCTACCAGTAACAGCACAAAGATATAAAAACCACCAAGCATTGGATACTTCCAAACACTGATTTTTTGTTTTTTTTGGGATTTTTGATTTTTTTTTCGGGGGGACGTACGGGGGCAAATTCGAGCCTCCTTTTAGTGGTAAATTTGGCAGGGGAAACCTATAGGATTTGAGGTCAGAAATTTTGGTGTGTAGCTTATTTACATGTATTCAATACCCATTGTAACGGATATTTGCGAAATTTTCCCCCTTTCCACTCTTAAGGATGAGAAGGGGGGGGGGGGGCAATAAACACGTTTCCAAGCATAACTTTGCTTGAAATTATCTCAGTAAGATTAATTTTTATGTGTGTGCTGTTTATGCGTTCCCTACACGCACTATAAAAGGATTTTACGAAATTTCCCCCCTGCCCCCTCTTTAAGAGTTGGGGGGGGCACGTTTTTTTAAGAGTAACTCTGATCCAAATTATCTCAGGAAAGAGGTTTTTTGATATGTCAATTGGTTATGTGTTCTCAACATACACTACAAAGGAATTTTTTTGAAATTCCGTCCTATACCCCCCTTGGGGGCAAAAAACCTATTTCCATGATTAACTCTGTTCCACTTATCTTATAATGGCAATTTTTGATATGTAGGCTGTTTATTCATACACAACACACACTACGAGGGGATTTTATGAAAGTCCATTCTATCGCCCTTTAGGGGTGGGGTTGGGGGGGGGGTCAAAAAACATGTATCCATGTGTAACTGTGGGTCCATTATACGTATCTAACTCAAAGTATAAATAGATTTTACGAAATTCCTTCCACCTTCCCTCTTTTAAGAGTGGGGGGAGGGGAGTAAGAAGCACGTTTTAAAACATAACTTGTCTTCAAATAATCTCAGGATCTCGATTTTTTGATATACCAGTTAGGTATGTGTAAGCAACATGCATTATAAAGGGATTTCGAGAAATTACCACCTCCCTTCTGGGGCAGGTGGCAGGTGGAGCAGAAAACACGTTTTCAAGCTTAAATCTGCTTCAAATTACCTTAGAATGGCTAATTTTGGTGTGTGGGTGTGGACTTACGTATATGCAATAAACACTTTAATGGGATTTAGCAAAACTTTCAACTTCACAGCGAGAGAGAGGGAGTAAAAAACAGGTAAAGCGCTTCCAAAGGCATCGAGGGCTTCAGACTCGATGCGTGGCGAGCAGGAAAAACACTGCAATTTAGATTTCGACCAATTTCAATGACTTACTTATTTTTAGGATTTTTTTTCGTATTGTTATTAATGATATAGTATTTTCAGAATTCATTTCAATATAATGACCAGCAAAACATAGTCTATTTATAAAATTGCTTATACATCTCATCAAAATTGGAGTCGGGGGGGGGGGGCTGTCTTGTTCCTTTCACACAGAAATATGTCAAATAAAACTGTTTAAATATATTCATCTTATCCCTTTATTAATTCTATACACATAAGATGAAAGTATTGTTCTGGAGTACAAAAATTTTCGACCTCCAGTTTTCGATTGATTTAATTGTGTTGCGATGCCCCGATCATGATTTGACCATTTTTAGAAAATAAATGTCTGTCTGTATGCCACGAATTTTGTGAATGCTGCATCTCACAAACCAGTGAACATATTTAGATATTTAGTTAGATTTTGACTTAAAACTGCTGTTGATTACATTTGGGGAACAATTTTCTCAACATGGTTGCATTGTCATCCCATTTTTCTCATAATTTTTAATATTTCAGACTAGAACAATTAAATATATTTTCACATTTAAATTATTTATAATATTATTATATATATCTAAATTATCAATTTATATAATAAAAATTACAAATATAATATTTAATTTTTACTTTCTCTAACTCATATAATGACAGAGGAAATATTTTGGGGTCAAATTTTTGATTTTTAGTTTTTGCTATATTTACACATTTTGAGCTTCCCCAGTGTTTGTGTTAGCATTATAAGGCCAACTGATTGTGCTATGGTTTAGGGTTTAGAGAGAGAGAGAGAGTGCCTTTTAAGAGGGGGGTCTATCTAAGGGAGGGGGTCTATCTAAAGTCAGAAATTTGAAAGATCATAACATGGTGAGTGAACAGGCTGTTTCAGATATTGAAAAGGGAAGAAGGCGCTACCGCACGGGAATTTACTGCGATTTCAATAAGCTATTTTCACGATATATCAATAAGCTGTTATTAGACCTGAAACGGGAAAAAGGCGCCGCAAGCGCCACCGAGCGGGAGTTTCGTAAAGTCGGATTTTTCAGGGATCGCAAACCAGCTGGTCGCCGAAGGCGGCTAGTACAAAATAAATCTCAAAATATTGGCAAATTTGTCCCCCCCCCTCTTAAATACAACCTTGATAAGACCTATGAAATATACAAAAACTGAAGGCTCATTATACCCCCATTGTTCCTTTTAACGCACAATTATTCAATACACCCTGTGGCAGAAATTGTGTGACATAGTAATATTGTCGCAGAAAAGAATGTGTCACTTGCAGAATGATTTGCCCATAAAAATAAGATATTCCTAAATTTCAATAGAAAATCGAAACTCATGTCTTATATTTAAGAATTCTTCAACAGTTTACTAATAATATTGATTTTTGTACAATTTATAGGCACATATTATGTGTAAACAGAAATACTTTTAACTCCTCCACAAGCATATTTTACGCATTGAAATCTAAAAATACTCCTTAAAATTTTAACAATGAGTATTTTTACTCTTTGTAATTTTAGGTTAAATTTAGTGCATTCTGTTAAATGTTTCTGAAAAAGCTTAGTATATTCTTTCTATAATTCAATGTACTGCATGCATATATAATTTTAATCATTTAATATCTTCTCTTTCAATGGATAAAAAGTTTTTATAACTAAAATTATTTTGAGAAACTGTTTACATTTGCATAGAATTTCTCAGATTCACATACGGCCTTATCTTTCAAGGTTCATTGCAATTTACAAACTGAGTCACATTATGTTCATATTCTTAATTCTGATATTATATTGTACAAATTATGCTGAATACAATTGGATAGTTCATATAATATAACTTGAACTCATAACTGAAACTTATAACGAGTTCACATACATATATTTTATTTTTGAACTTGATAAGAAATAAGTAAAATTAAGCATGAATTCACGAAAGATAACTGTTTCACTTTCACTTTTTTTTTTTTTTTTTTTTACCCTTAATAATGCCAAATTTACTCCTTCAAAAAAGATCAAGGAGTATTTTCACTCCTAGGAAAAAATCCTAGCAATATCTTTGTGTGTAAATAAGAAAATATGTCAATATATATTGTCTTGTTGGAAAGATTTGTCTGAACAAGGTTTGATGCAGAAAACTTAAAAATATTCTATCACAGGGTTTATACATATACTTATAAACTGCTTGCTGCTCAAATGAGAGAACAAATCTAAACAAATACATGTGCAGATTGACCGAAGTGCAAAATAAACATAACTTTTTTTTTTTTTTTTTACTCTCCCCATCTTCACTGTTTTTCATTGATACAAACAAAATTGTCATTATACATCAGTAAGACAAAGTTATCTCTTAATATTGATTTAATGTGTAATTATGTCTCGAAAGAAACAAGTCTTCAAAATAATACAAAAAATATCTTTATTATACATACATGAATTACATTTGTAAATGGAAATTTATATATTTAAAAAAAAATTGCGTCTGGAATGAAAGAAATAGTAAAATAAAGCACAATGCAAAGCAGAACTTCAGAGATGCATGTTTTAGAAGGGAATGCAAAAAGACATCTTATCCATTTTCCAATTACATTAAAACACAGAATATTTGAGATACTTAATTTCAACTATGTTATTATCTTTATCAAAAAAAAAAAAAAAAAAAAATTATTTGCACAAAATGCATTTCTCACAAGTTTTATATTATGGCATGCATTCAAAAATACAGCCACTTCAATTTCAGGATTGCATGGATGTGTAAAAGTTGTTTTCAGAGAATCTGGTTCTAAATTACATCCTAATTCTTTCATCATAGCCAAATTAGCAGCAAGACCATCAAATGTGATCGATACTACTCTTGCTCCAATATTATGGAGAATGGCTAAGCTTTGCTCAATCAGAACTTTTTTTTGAGCAGATTTAAGGCTATCAACTTAAAAGTATCCCATTGGCATTTTCCAATTGTCATTTATAGCCACAACTAAAATTACCAGTGCCTCCCTTGCTTCAGGTAAATTATCAGATGTTTCTGAAATGCCAAAATTTACGTATCCATGAAAATGTTTTCCATCAAATTCCACTTGCTTCCGAATGGCCATTTCGTCAAAACTAAGTGCAAATAGAATTGGGTAATCTGTGGATTTTATTTTAATTGCCTTTAAGGCTTCCTCTGTAAAGCCTGGTTGGCCATCGATATGCTGATACCACTTTGTGATTGTTCATGGATCAGGTAAAGCCAGATTAAAAGTCTCACGCACATAATCATAAACTTTTGGCGAATAACAGTGTAGTGTAAGTGCGAAAGCCCTTAATTCAGGTGAAAAAGAGTTAGGTTGTGGAGATTTATTTATGTTGTTTAACTGTCTTGTAATGAATTCCTCATTAAGGCTTCACGCAGCACTTAAAGTATCTAATGCATAGTGATACATCATATTTTTACTACTCAAATCTTTCAACAATTCTTGAAAGTTGCGTATTTTCATAGTACGCCTCCTTACTTTTTGTTGTAAGGTTTTTACTTTTTTTTTTTTTTTTTTTCGTTTTTTAATGCTTTTTCCAATTCGTTTATTTTTCTCTTTTGAAAATTTACTTCCTGCAAATCAGTTTTAGGAAAAATTGAACTTGTAGGTTCACAATAATCATGATCAACAAAAGATTGATTTAGAGTGGTATCTTCCAAATTAGGTTCACCAATTTCCTTCATAGAATGTTCATTTTCGTTTACACTGGTGCCTGTTTCAATATCATCTTTTGATACAATTTCAGCAAAAACACCAATTCTTTTAACTGGAGGTTTCCGTGGTTTATGATTCTAAAAGAGAAAGATGAAAATAAATCTTTTGATCTAAATATCATACTTAATAAATCAAAACTCAAGATAAAAATATGAAATATGTAATTAAAGAAAGCTAAATTAAATGAAAGCAAAACTTTGTACAGTCGAACCTTGTTAATGTGAATTACTTTTAACATGAATTGTTTCCAGAACCCCCATCAAAATCAAGATCAGTTTAGTTATGTGAACACTAGTTACTGATAGCATGAACTACAGATTACATGAATAAATTTTTTATCCCCCTTAAGATTCATGTTAACGAGGTTCTACTGTATCTAGAAACATTTTTACCTTAAAACATTACATTCTTCTGTTTTTGTAGAGACTATAACCGACATTTGTTGATTAAAAATTGTACTTCACACTTTTTGCTAATTAGCTTGATCGTTCATTTCCTGATTTTATTACATATGACTGTTCAGTGGTGCCGGAACCGATATGGCAAGTATGGCCGTCGCCATACCCAGAGCCCGATTAACCTTACAACTGAGTGGAAACACAAATCCATTTGGGGGCCCCCACTGACTGCTTGGTCTAAAGACTTATACAAACATCTCGAAAATTTTATAAATTTTTCGGTATATTTTGCAGTTACCTGGAATTGAGGAGAAGTAAATTCGCTTAAAATGTAGACAAGTAAATTCACTTAATTTTTGTACCAAAATATAAACTGGTGAGAGCCTATATTTACCACAATATATGAAATTATTCCATTATAAATGAATGTGTAAAAGCTTCATTAGCATATTTCCTACATAATCTAGAAATGGTAGTTGTGCAGTCATTTTGGGGCTGTTGCGCCCATTGAAAATTTCCAGGAGGCGTCGGCAAGTGACAGCCTCATACGAACTTTAAACAACCAAATTTGAATTTCCTGCAATTATTTGTTCTTAACTTATGCAGTTAACAGATATACATACAGATTAACCAAAAAAAAAAAGACTTTCATATTCCACCTAGAAACATGATATTATAGAAATAACCAGAGTTTAAAACCTAACTTCAGAAAATAGCCTGTTTACAGTATGAGTATGAGAAACTGGTGTTCTTTTCTGAGCAATGTTTGTCGATTTAGTAAAACTAGTATCGCCCAGTGGTCGAAACTCGACCATTTTTTTTGCAAAGCGAGGCAAAGCATAGTTATTGCCTTGTCCTAAACGGAATGCAATTGCAACACAGCTGCGGCAATTGTTTGCCGATATTCACTCTAACTGAATCAGCAGAGTTTTACGTAATGTAACTATTTCTCTCTGTAGATGTTAGCCTTTCCTGAAATGAGAGAAAATCGTAACGTGAAAACGCCCCTTGTTGTGTGATACAGCCCAGAAGATAATGGTACCGTGTCAAACCAAGGCCCAATCAAGTATCAAATTCTGTTAAATTAATTCGATTGGTTCATAAAGTACAGTGTTTGAACAAACAAACAAACAAAAAAAAAAAAAAAAAAAAAAAAAAAAAAGATGTTTTTCAAAAATGGTCGAATTGAGTTCGGGAAATTTCAAAACTTGTAACTTTATTGAAAACCGAAAATCTAAAACTTTTCTGTATCTTATATTTTCTACTTATATATGCAGAGGAAAGAATAGTAAATCCACTTTTTAAAAAATAAAAATAAATAGTCAATTTCACTTAATTAAAATGCTAGGAAATCTCAAAACGTGTAAATTCATCGAAAACCGGAAATAAAAAGTTTTATGTATCTTCTACTTGCTTCTTCTACCCACAAAAGCTAGCAATAAAGACACTTTTTTAAAAAATAAGTAGCCAATTTCAGTTAATTGAAACGTAAAGAAAGCTCAAAACATGTAAATTCAGCAAAAAACGGAAATCGGAATTTTTTCCGTATCGTCTACTTATACATGCAGCAATTAGTAACAAATCCATTTTCCTTTTTTTATTTAGTATATTAGTTGAGTATTTATTGTTTAAATATCATCCTTTGAAATGAAATGTTTATGTTTACATTCGAAACTGGAAGTTTGCCATTTTTTTTTCTGGAGTTTTGTGATTTTAAATTAAAATTTTATAAATTTTACAGAAAAAATAACTCAATCAAACACATGTAGACAGTAACTTATCTATAACTATCCGCGATTGTAATGATCGATAGATGGCGCTTTCTCAACACTGCAGTTGTTAGTAAACATTATAGCCACGTGTTCTTTTTGTTATTCTACTTAATATTCGTACTATAATTTCTCCGCCATTACATTATGGAAAATTGATTGCTTTTGGAAAAAACACTTCAGTTTATTCAAAGTTCGATCGGAAGTAGATTTTTAACTGAAGTTGAACAAATATTAGTTTCAAATCATCTGATTAATTCTTTACTTCCATTAGCCGAAGCAACTGAAATTTTAAATTTGTCATTTGGAAATAAATGGAAGCTCAATTCTGGATTTCTTGATCCTTTGGAGTTAGATTGTAGCACACAACAGTATGTGTTATCTTTTTTACCGTATTTATTCATTTTTATTCAATAAATATATGTGAAACTAAATATCGGCGAGCAATGGCGGCTGTATGGAATTCGAATTAAACCATGTTTATTGTAATTTCACCTTAGCCCACCAGAGGGCGAGCATTTCATTACAATCGCGGATACCCAACTATCGGAATTAATCGGCAGATAATTTCCGTTATATTTTAATAATTTTTTACAAAAAATCCAATGGACTATTACCATAGAAAATCTTTTTCATGGCTCCATGGACAGACAGTGATGTCATCACTTCGCTTGCGTATAGTGATGGTACATTATACAAATTACTGTGTCTATGGTTTTACTTGAGCTTTATGAAATTGCCAGATTTAACAACTTTCTACTTTTAGGTATTTTTTAATGTAAAGGAATACGTGTATAAAAGGGAAAAATAGGGGAAAATGCATAAAAAAATAAATGTATTTTTAAATACCTTCTTGACATCGTAAGAAAATAATATTTGTATTCGCACCTTCCGGCTAACCATACCTTTCGAATGATACCATTTTCAACCCTCTACTCCCATTATTAATATGTTAAAAAGGGACTACAAATTTTATGCTTGCATATTAATATATAGATGTTGCAAAGCACTTAAATCAGTTATATTCCATACAAAAGAACATTTAGCAGTTTGTTTCTAGTTTGTGTTCTCATTAAAATAGTTTAAAAACCCTCATTAAGGACGGTAATGGATTTGGCGTCAAATATGGCAACTTTTTCGCTCGTTCGCGATTTTTCGGCGACCTTAGAGAGAAAAACCTTATTGATATACCAAATATGTAAACTATAACTTGATTGGCAGATGAGTTTCTGGATTTTTTACCCATTTTTCTGTCTGCACAGCACTAGTGCGACGTAAAACCCAACCAACCAATTTTTCTACGATTATATTAAAAGTATTTAAGAAGTTGTTTTATGCCAGTAGTCAGTCTCAGATTAGTTTTCGCTAATGCTTTCATTGCTACTGAAAAAGCTCTGAGCTTCTTTGGATTGCAGTCGATTGCTGTATGTTAATGCTCTGATACAGTTTGTACTGTGAATTTGCTGTTGACAGCTGTTATTTAAGCTGTGTTTACTGGTGAAAGTGAAGTTGCTACTTGGTTTACAGACCTGAAACCTTCACGAATTTTCTGTAAAAAAAGTTTTCCAGCATCTGGAAGATTCACCTTTCATTCTCGGACAACTTACACACACCCAAGTACGCAACAATATCTTCGGACACACTGAATAAATCTGCTTGACATCTAAAACTTGACATAGTATTTTATTATGTGTGTGTGTGTGTGTGTGTAAGGTCTAAATTCTAGATAGAGAGGGCCCCGTCAGTGGCATAGAGGTTCTGGTTCTGATTTCCAATGTAACAGATAGGAGGTACTCGGTTCGAACTCAGATTGCACACGTCGATTTTAGCCGTTCGGCGTTTTCCATGGTTTTTGAAACTCCCGTAAATATCAGCTAGGTTTTCTTAGAAAGACGCTCAGACTAGGATCCATTCGGAGTCAATCGTATATAATCCCAAATATCATCGGGGCTGCGGTAGTCCAGTCGGTAGAGCGCCGGGCTCGTAATTGGAAGATTGCGGGTTCGGTACTCGAGCCGGCCAAAGACCGTCATGTACACTAATGTTGGCTGGTGCATGTAAAGTCTGCTGTGGCCGCAACGTCCTCCATATTCTCATCAAAATTGTACCTCTGGGGGGGGGAGGGGTCACCGAAGTGGGAGAGCCATGCCTTCCGTGGAGGGTAAAAATTGTGATGGCATGTCTCCGGACCACCACTAGAAGCGAATCCCAGACCGTCGCCCATTGTGCAGCACTAGTACGAAGTAAAACCCAACCAACCCAAATAACATCAAAGCGAGAGAGCCATCCCTTCCCTGGAGGATCAAAATTGTGATAGCATGTCTCCGGACCACTACTACAGGAGGGGGCTCAGACCATCACCAATTGCCCATCGCACCTTTTTTGTTTTCCTTGTCATACCAAGTTCAACTGACTGTTGAACCACCGTGACTGTTCCAGATGCAAAAATCTAAGTGGATGTCATGGTTGTCTAACCCGAATGATCGTACGGCCTGGGTCAGAAAGGGATATTGAATTGAATACTGGCAATGAATGCCTACTTGCATTGTTTTTTTAGGAATATATATTTATTCTTTTTTTTTTTTTTTTTTTTTAAGTAAAAATAATTGACAGTGTGGGTGGATATGATATATTTATATATACACATATTAAACCAAAAATAAGAGATTTAAAATAAATAAATAAATAAACACCAACACTTTACACCAACAAATTTGAACATTATGAACAAATAATTTAAATATCATAAATCTTTCAGAAAGCTTGATACTTAAAAAATAATAATAATAAATAAATAAATAAATCTGATTCTTTAATTTTTGTATTTTTTAAATTAAACATAGGAAATAAAATGAATTTACAATAAAAGTTTTCATTATATTGTTATTTTCTTATAATGTGTGCAATATTATTTACATATGATAAATTAGGCAACATATAATTTCCACATTGGCAGAGTGAATGTCGAGGAAAAAGAAAAAAAAAAGCAATTATTTTTAATTTGAATGGTATTTTGGAAAGATTGCAAAATTTTAAATCAGATGCCTAGCAGGGAAAGCAGAAAACAAATAAGAACTTAAACTGAAATAGCAGAATATAGGAAATATATAGGAATTTTTATAAAATATAGGGAAAGTGCAAAAAATTATAAAATATAGGAAGTTTTTCATTATTTTTTGAAATATATAGGAAATATAGGAACACTTTGAGCCCTGAATTATGGACCTACTGTGGTTAACTGAAAATCAGAGACAGCTGATAAAAAAGATTGAAGAATAATATTAAATTTACCTTTTTCAGATAATAAGGAAAACCATAAAAAATAACTGGAATGGCATGTTCTTTTAATCTAACAGAGGACAGTGAAGTTCGATCAATCATTTCTTCTGGAAAATGTTGAGAGCATAGGATGCTCCAATTTCTTGGTTCTCAATTATCTCTTCTGACAGCTTTAATCCATTCTGATTTTCGCTGTTCATCTTTAGGAAACCTTAAAAAAAAAAAAAAAAAAAAAAAAAAAGTAAATATATATTGTTATAATATTTCATTAAGTTGGCTTGACTTTTGCATAGTTTATAATTTTAAAAGCACTGTTATAAATTTTATTTGTGTAATATAAACACTAGAGGTCTGCATGAACTGAAATTTTGAGGCCAGGGTCCAGCCTGTATGAAAGCATTGCTTACCTGTAGGGCTGGTTTTTTGACATGAAAAAGAATCGAAAACCATATGTGAAAAATGAAAACTATAAAATAATGTTATGCGTATTTTTAAGTTACAATGTTCTATGTATATAAATTAACATTGGTTATGTACAAAACTTTTTTTTTTCAAAAGAAAAAAAGGAAACTTATTACTGCATTGTCGTAAGGTGAGAGTGAACATTTTAAATCTCTTTTGTAAATTGTCTTAGAGCTAGGAAAATTTGCATATACATCTGCCAAATTATATTATAAAATTAAGTATACTAAAAATTTTTTTAAACTAACTAAATTTAAAACAAATTCCTCACTGCAACATTATTATGGATTAAAAATATATACTAAACATATTAGGTTATTACTATATACAACTTCAACGATAGGTTAAAATTTAAAATTATTTTGAATGCTGCAGTTTTCAATAAAAATTTTTTAGCATTATTTTTTTTTCAACGACAACAAAAAAATCCATGCCTTTCTATGAAAAAGTTTTTTAGTATGTGCTTTGCAGAGGTTCTATATAGCCAAGCAATAGAATGTTCTTTAACACAGCCACTGATCTTTTACAAGACAATTATACATAAATGAAAATTCATTATTACAGAGGTACAGAAAGCATAAAGACAGAAAGTCAAATCGAAAATATAAGCATTCATAAAGCAATATAAGAAGGTATTAAAAATGGTTATTACTACTAAAAATACACATTCAACCATTTCCACTTATATACCATCATGTATCTTAATCCTTTCATGTGATCCAGTAAACAAAACTTCCTACAAAAATTCCTATTCTTATATTTCAAAATATATGTAGGATAAAAATGATAATCATTTAAAAAATATACATGCATTTTGCTTTACAAAACATGCCTAATTTGTATCAGAAAGCATCTTATTTACGTAAGGTAATAAATAAAATTTTGTTACTCTTGTGACTAATAAAAAATGCAGTTTTGTATAGTTCTGTTTAAGGAAAGATTCCTGTGAATTATACAACAATACTGAGAAAAAAAATTGCAAATTTTAACAGTATGTTGCGTTCTTGGGGGTTCGTGAGTTGTCTGAGAATGAAAGGCCAAACGTACAAAAATTCAGTAATTTATTCACAGAAAATGCCAGAAAAATGCAGGTCTATAAACCAAGTATCAGCTTCAATTCAAACAGTAAACACAGCTTAAACAACAGCTGTCAATAGCAAATCCACAGTACAAACTGTATACCAATAACACTTGAAGCAAGTCTCTCTCAAAGAGGCTCAAGAGCAATGCAAGCACTAGCGAAGCTGGCTGAGATCTGAACTGAACTGACTGCCTTGGCGAAAAACGCTTCTTATATACTGTTCCATGGAACCCAGATTTTTCGAGAAAACTCTAGAAAGTGGTCAACCAATCAACTTACAGCTTCCATATTTGGTATATCCCATATAAGGATTTTCTCGCCAAGGTCGCCAAAAAAATCGCCAAGGTGAGAAAAAGTCGCCAAATTTGGCGCCAAATCCATTACTTGCATTACTGGGGCTTTTTAATGCGTTTTCAAGGGAAAATAAGGCTATTTCAACGCTAAAACGACTAGAAATGCACAAAATTAGCACTTTATCAACTTACTAAGCCTCTTTGAAAGAATTTATACAAAAATAAACACAATTATTTACAATTTCGTAACACTGCCCCCTCCCAAGGACTGCACGTCCCGGGCAGTGCAACCCTTGGTCAAGAGGCGAAACTAAACAAATTTACACAATCTAAAACACAAAAACTAAGTTGCATATAACGATAAAATAGAAATACAAATCAAGTGTGAAATATTTACAAAATTCACAAGTATGTTCAAATATTTATATACAAATATTTACATTACGCATGCGCAAATTTTACCAGTATTTACATTTTTAATTTTTTTAATATTACCGTTACTTGTGGTACTTGGCTAGCCTATTATAGTGCACCACCTTCGGTTTTGATGAAGGTGTTTTAGTGATCCGCACCACTACATCATTCAGCCTTTTTAAGACTGTGTATGGCCCGTCCCAGTTGCACTGTAACTTGGGAGAGAGTCCTTTGCGTCGAACAGGATTCCACAACCAGACCTTCTCTCCTTCCTGAAACTCATGTTGCGTAGCCTTTAGATCGTACCTTGTCTTCATTTTCTCCGATGCAATGTGAATTCGCTCCCGAGCAAAGTTGTGAACGTCCTCAAATCGTGCCTGGAGATCTTGGATGTACTCCTCGGGCGATGAAGGCGCATCGGGTGGAAAACCAAACAGGAGATCACAAGGGAGACGAAGTTCACGTCCAAACAGCATCTGGGCTGGAGTATAACCGGTGGTTTCATGGACAGCACTTCGATAAGCCAGCAGGAACAATGGCAACTTCAAGTCCCAATCTTGCTGGTTCCTTGATACTAGAAGGGAGAGGTTATTCAGGATGGTACGATTGAACCTCTCGACCATGCCGTCCGACTGGGGATGTAAGGGTGTTGTCCGGGTTTTGTCTATGCCGAGTAGCTCACACAGTCCTTTGAAAACATCAGAGGTAAAGTTCCTACCTTGGTCGGTATGAAGTTGTAGGGGCGTGCCGTACCTTGACACCCATTGCTGCACTAGGACTTCTGCGACTGTGCATGCCTCTTGATTGGGAATGGGATATGCCTCAGGCCACTTGGTGAAATAGTCCATCACGACGAGAATGTATTTATTTCCACTGGAGGTCCGTGGCAAAGGACCCAAGATGTCGATTGCAATCCGCTCAAATGGTGCTCCCACGTTATACCGTTGCAGTTTTCCTCGACTTCGTTTCTGCGGGCCTTTACGTGCCGCACAAGCATCACAGGATTTACACCATTTCTCCACATCCTCCTTTGCCTTGCACCAGTAGAAGCGTTCCCGAACTTTCTGCAGAGTCTTCATAACCCCAAAATGGCCTCCGGTAGAGCTACTATGCAGTTGTTCTAAAACAGCTGGAATTTTTGATCTTGGTAATAAAATCTGCCATCTGAAGCTTTTCCCATCATCAGATTCCCACTTTCTGTATAATACGCCGTTTCTGATATGAAGAGAGTCCCAAAGTGCCCAATAACTTTTCGTAATGGGACTAAATCTGGAAATGTCCTGCCAGATAGGTCTGTTGCTGGTCGTCTCCTTCAGCTGTAATATTGGCTTTATGTCAGGATCTTCCAACTGGGCTTTTCTAAGTTCTTCGTCACTCCATGGATCGGGATCTTGATCTGATGATGTTGAGACAGTAACTTGGCAGGCAACCGGATTTATCGGCAGGTATTTCTGTTCGGCTCTAGAGCAGTACTTGCAGCTCTCCGAGCAGGGCTTACGTGACAAGGCATCTGCATTACCATGTAGAGTCCCTTTACGATGACGTATCTCGAAGTCATATTCCTGCAAGCGTTGTATCCACCTGGCAATCAGACCTTCCGGGTTCTTGAACTGGAGCAACCACGTTAAAGATGCATGGTCAGTCCGGAGCAGGAATCTTCTGCCATAGAGTTAATGATGGAAATGTTCTATGGCTTTTACGATGGCGAGTAGCTCTTTCCTGGTGGTACAGTAATTTCGCTCCGGTTTAGACAGGCATTTACTCCAATAGGCAATGACATGTTCTTGACCATCAATTTCCTGCGACAGAACAGCACCGACACTCTCATGGCTGGCATCTGTATCAAGTATAAACTGTCTGTCGGGCTGTGGATACGTCAAGATAGGCGATGATGTTAAGGCCTCTTTAAGTCGCTTGAACGCTTTTTCACATTCATCTGTCCACAGCAACTTCTGTTTGGCTTCCGTCAGCTTGTGGAGTGGTCTGGCAATATTTGAGAAACCCTTGACAAACTTCCTGTAGTAAGTGCATAACCCCAGGAAACTTCGTAGTTGGTGTACATTTTCAGGGCGACTCCAGTTCTCGACTGCAGAGATCTTCTCAGGATCAGTTCTCACACCTTCGGCAGAGATGATATGGCCGAGGTAGCTCACTTCACGACGGAACAAGTTACACTTGCCTGGATTCAATTTGAGGTTAGCCATTCTGAGTTTCTCCAGCACCTTTCGGATGTTTCGTAGATGGTCTTCAAAGGTGCGCCCCACAATGATAATATCATCCAAATACACCAGACAGGCTTCATAGGAAAATCCTTTTAGCACTGTCTCCATCAGGCGTTCGAAGGTGGCAGGTGCATTACATAATCCGAATGGCATAACTTTAAATTGCCACAGTCCTTGTCCCGTGGTGAATGCAGTCTTCTCACGATCATCAGGATGTAATTCTACTTGCCAGTAACCGCTCTTCAGATCCAACGTCGAGAACCATTTATTGCCAGCAAGTGTGTCTAATGTGTCGTCAATTCTGGGAAGAGGGTAACTGTCTTTCTTCGTGATGTCATTCAAACGACGATAATCCACACAAAATCTTGTTGAACCATCCTTTTTTCGCACCAGTACTATGGGAGAGGCCCAAGGACTCGTTGATGGCTCGATGACATCATTGTGCTGCATTTCACTTAGAAGTTCAGTGACCTCTTCCTGTTTAGCAAATGGAAGTCTTCTTGGATGTTGTTTGATTGGAGGATGATTTCCTGTATCAATTCTGTGCTGGGTGATGTTCGTTCTCCCGACGTCTTCAGGTGTTCGAGAAAAAAGGTCTTTAAATTCTTGGAGTAGCTTCTCCGCAGCACATCTCTGTTCCTTTCCTAACTCTGCATTCTTGAGTAGTTCCGTTGTTAATTGCTCAGAAGACTTGGATTCGGTTGATTGCATGGGGCGGTTTATGCATGTTACAGGAGTGCAGGCTGCTAACACTTCATCCTTCTTCACTGTTCGGACCTTATCGCTGATGTTTGCGACTCTCACAGGAATAGTATTCTTTGAGAGATCAACTAGAAATGAAGCTACCAGAACTCCTCTTGGGCTATTTTCGGTATTCGGGTATTCAACCAGTCCATAGCGGAAGTATTGCTTTGTAGGTGGCGTTCCTGAAACTATTGTCTCTGTGTGTGGGGGGATGGAGATCTCAGACTTGGCTGTTATCTGGCAAATTGTCTGAATGTCTTGATTTTCAGTGTTGAACACAGCGATGTCTTCCGAACTCGAATGCAGTTCATTATTCTTGAAGTCCAACCGAAAATTAAATTTTCTCAGGAAATCAATTCCAATGATTAAAGGATCTCTTATATCAGCCACATATGCCATATGATGGTAACTGGCATTCCCAAAAGTGATGGTCAAGTTCATTTTCCCATATATTTTGATTTCGTCTCCGGTCACAGTCTGGAGTTTAACACAGGGCGGCGTCCAGATGATCTTCTCTTGTAGTTCTTGAGCCAAATCCATCCTAATGATGGTCACGTTGGCTCCTGTGTCCAGAATCATCCGGCAGGTGGCGTTGTTGACTTGGCCATAGACGTGAAGTCCATTATCACCGCCACTCATCGATGAAACATGAAATACTGTAAATTGGGGCTCTTTAATTTTAGGCAACCTCCGCCCCGCGAGATGGCCTCCTCTTAGTTTCCCTGCAGTGATGGTGAAGCTGGGTGATTTCCTATAGTTGGTCGTATGGGGCAGTTCCTCTTCACATGACCATCCCCTCCACAGCCCCAGCACTTTATCTTCCGATCCTTTATTTCTATGTTATTTTCCAGGTTGCGCAATCTCTTTAAGATCTCTGCGAAACTTCTCTTCATTTCATTCTCATCAGCAGGCGTATCATTTAATGAGACTGCTCTTATGATATGGCGGTCTTTACGGGAGGCTTGTTGGGCTGCCTCTATCCTAAGGGCATAGCCTAAAGCTGATTCTACGTCTCTGATGTTGGAGAGTCTCAGCGCTTTTTGAATTTCTTGATCCCGAACAGCATCGATAAAGTACTGAAGAGCTAAGTCGTTTCGAGTGTCAGCTTGGCAGTCTGAGAATGCTAGGTGTGACAATCTCTGAATGTCCGCTGCCAGCTCTTGCAAACTTTCGCCCGTTTTCTGGTAACGGGACTTTAGCTGGAGGCGACTATAGTCCTTAGAACACTTCTCTCCGAACCTTAGCTCCAGTGCTCTAGTCAGGACCTCGAAGTCGTTCCTTTCTTCTTTAGAAACATTTCTCAGGATCTCGGCTGCATCTCCCCGTAATGCTGCTGCTAAGTGGACTGACTTGGCGGCAGAGTCCCAGCCGTTAGCTTCAGCTACGATGGAAAACTGCGTCTTATATACATGCCAGGAGGAACTGCCGTCGTAGGTAGATAGATTAATAAATTCGTGATTCTGGCTTCTTCTCTCTTTCTTTTCAGTTTCCTGGGGCTTGGATTCTAACTTTCCTTCTACTTTTCTCTCCAGATCTTCTTCTATTCTCTTCAGTTTACCTTCTATCTCTGAAAACCTTCCTTTCAGTTCCTGGTCAAAATTTTCTTTAACTTTCGCCTCGACACTCCGTTCTATCCTCGTAACACTCTCTTCAACCTTCATAACATTTTCTTCTATCTTCATAGCTTTCTCTTCAAAACTCTCTTCTATTTTCAAAACTTTCTCCCCAAAATTTTCTTCTATCTTTATAACTTTCTCTTCAAAATTTTCTTCTATCTTTATAACTTTCTCTTCTATTCCATCTATTCTGCTTCCCATATCCGATAATTTAGTTTCAATCACTTCCTTTACTGTCGAAAGTTCTCTCTTCATCTCGTCTTGATTAGATTTGATTTCTTCAGTCAACCCGTCTTTCAACTCTCTCTGTCCTTCTTTCATTTCTCTTTGTCCTTCTTTCATTTCTTCGATCAATCCAGATCTTAACTCATTCATCTGAGCAGTGAGTCCTTCTAGAAATTTCTTCATTTCTTGTTCCATAGCTCTCGTTATCACCATTCACAGACAAAACCCCGCTCCTGACACCAGAAATGTTGCGTTCTTGGGGGTTCGTGAGTTGTCTGAGAATGAAAGGCCAAACGTACAAAAATTCAGTAATTTATTCACAGAAAATGCCAGAAAAATGCAGGTCTATAAACCAAGTATCAGCTTCAATTCAAACAGTAAACATAGCTTAAACAACAGCTGTCAATAGCAAATCCACAGTACAAACTGTATACCAATAACACTTGAAGCAAGTCTCTCTCAAAGAGGCTCAAGAGCAATGCAAGCACTAGCGAAGCTGGCTGAGATCTGAACTGAACTGACTGCCTTGGCGAAAAACGCTTCTTATATACTGTTCCATGGAACCCAGATTTTTCGAGAAAACTCTAGAAAGTGGTCAACCAATCAACTTACAGCTTCCATATTTGGTATATCCCATATAAGGATTTTCTCGCCAAGGTCGCCAAAAAAATCGCCAAGGTGGGAAAAAGTCGCCAAATTTGGCGCCAAATCCATTACTTGTATTACTGGGGCTTTTTAATGCGTTTTCAAGGGAAAATAAGGCTATTTCAACGCTAAAACGACTAGAAATGCACAAAATTAGCACTTTATCAACTTACTAAGCCTCTTTGAAAGAATTTATACAAAAATAAACACAATTATTTACAATTTCGTAACAAGTATAACAGACTCTGCAGACCATAGGATACAAACAAGGTTGTTCGGTTTTTTCCATAGTGGAAAAAACCTGGTTAAAACCGTCCCGGACAAAATATCGTTTTGTTCACTATTAATTATTTGCGAGTACTAAACAAAAAATTATCTTTATTATTTCCCTAAATATAAAACAATTCTTTATCAATATGTGTATGTATGTGCAGTGCTCATGAAATACAGTCAGCTGGTCGCCATTGGAGACCAATATTTTTTAACTAGCAATGTTTTCAATTTTAAAGAAACTTTTTTTTTTTTCTTCTTTTTTTTTTTTTTAATATATATTTTGGTGAAAGAATTGGTCCTAGAATCGGGCTCCAATTCTTCTTTCGATATAGGCTAACTTTCCCTGTTTTGATTCCTGCTTCTCTCACCACTTTTTGAGGTACTGTGTTGAATTAGGGGATTTACACATCTCCGTGCATGTTTCACAAGTTGGTATTAAATTATTGCACTGTTTTAGGGAGTTGGTTTACACTGCTCCTTGTCTGTGCATGCTATCAACCTGGTGGTGAATTGTTGTACTTGTGTAATGATGTATCAATGCCGATGGTTATTGGTTTAATGAAAATAATAAAACCAGTTTCATTTTGTTAAATTTAAACAGGTATTTCCTGATGTGAAAAAAAAAAAAAGAAATCATTCAAGCCTAATAAATAATTGGTTTTTATATATAAAATCTTTATTCCTATATTCAAGTAAATTTTGAAACTGAAAAGGGGGGAAAAAAGGGAAAGAAAGAAAACGGTGGAGAATATTTTTTACCGGCTACCAGAATTTTTTGTTGGCGACCCTTTTTATTTTTCACAAATTCCTGCACTCTATGTATGTGAATATAATCAATTTAAGTATCTCAAAATAGACATGAATGATTGAAATAGACATGAAAAGTTAGCGATATTTAATAAATAAATATATCTATTTTTCTAAGGGTAGATTGGATGCAAAAGTGACAGTTTATATTTTCAATTTTAATTCCCTTTCTCCCCCACTGCTTTCAACTACATTCTCATCTTCTCTCTCATAGTCATAAATACCCTTTAAAAATTTGTTATTAAGCATGATGAAATGAATGATTCACATATATTGCATGGAATTTTTTACTTTCTGAAAATACTTAGGTAAGGAAAGTATTGTAATCATGACAAAAATTTGACTTTGTGATGTTTTGCGGTTCCATGAGTTCATTTTTGCTATTTTACGATGATATATATATATATCTGAGTAGAGTGAACACAATATTGTCTAAATGCTTTGTTCAAATGAGCTAAAAATTGGTACATATGTTATAGGTTATCATAGCACAAACTGTATACATCTTGGAGAATGTAGCACAGTTTCTTTTTTTACCAGGATACAAAGACAAATTCTTTATCATTATAGCCTATCGGCTCAAATAATTTAAAGTGTGATAGCATCTGAACTCCTTATTCAATTCAGCTGAAACTTTTTATACATGTTATCGGTCACTGTCGAATGAATTATGTAAATTTATTTTGGTGAATCTAGCATTTATAGTTTTTTCTTACAGGGAAATAATGAAAAATTCTGTAATATATAAGTGTCTGTAATAATAATCTATAGTCTGAAATTATTTAAAATGTGATGGTGTCTGAATGACTCATTTGATTGAGCTTTATACTTATAACTTGTATATAAATTTATGTCACACAAACTGTATACATTTTGGTGAATCTAACACTATTAGTTAGAGATACACAAAAGAATTTGGATACATTCCGTTCCATTAAACAATATACTATTTGGTAGCAAATAATCAAACACTTATTATAATTTTCTCGTTTGTTTATTTAATGACTTCTCTTACTTTATTTTATTTAAACAACAGTGAATTACTTAATGTTCAGAAATTCGACTGGAGTCACTCAACATTTTTTTTATGTCTCTTAAAAATTCTGTTTATTTATCAAATTGATTATATATATATATATATATAGTGATAGTCACATATATGTCACATTTATATTATTAAAGACATTATTTTGTGAAAAATAAATAAATTTTCTATGTGGAAGTAAAATTTAATTTTGTATTTTTTTCATCTGGAATTTCTATTACCAAGTAATATTTTTTTTTACAAAATTAAAATAAGAATATAAAATTATCAAGTGATTAAGTATGTAAATTTGATTTTTTAAATTCTTGGATAAAAAAAATGACATGTTAGCATTGCACATAAAATATTATATAAAAATGAAAGCTTTGCTTTGAAATGACTTGTGGACATAAATTGATAAAAACATTCTATCTACATAATTATGAGATTTTTTTTTTTTCAACCTAGTATAGAAATGTTAAATGAGATATTTCCATACTAAGTACAAAATAACAAAGAAACAACTTAAATTATTTTTAAGATTATAATCGTCTATGTATTAATCAATCACACCGTTTCTGAAAAGCTTTAATATTGTAAATAGTCTCTTTCGAGGGGGAGGATTAAGTTATTCTTCATTTTTAATTGTCAACATTATGTACTGGAGATAACTCAACATTATGCATGAAATCTTTTTCTGGCTAAACAGCCGTGTCTATTTCTTTTGTTTTTAAAGATTTAAATATAGCAATAAATAACTTTTTTTTTTAAATCTTAATATCCAGTATGATAATAATATAACAGCCCACCACAACTGATTTACTTTGTTACATCTACAAACTGTACATAACTAATGTAATTAGCATTTTCTTATTGCTAAAATTGTTGATTTAAAGTTAAAATTGCAATTTATTGCTTTAACAGAATAATTTTATGCATCGAACATGTACAGTTTAGTGGATTTTATTTTGTCCAGTTTCGTGTGGTTTTTTTCCAGTTTTGTCCAGGTTTTTTTCACTTTTGTCCAGAGTCCCGTAGTTTTTGACAAAAAAGTGGACAAAATAACAACCCTGGATACAAAGTTTCTTGGACAGTAACATATCTTAATTGCTTTTGCGGAAAATCAGATCACGACAGACAGATTGACAGACAACTAATTTTAAGTTATAAATATTTTTTAACAAAATAACATTTTATGTAACATACTAGCCTATAAAATTATGTAAAATAAATGACTGAAGAAATATTTTATCATCATTTTCTTTTGGAAAGTAGAAAAAATTCCAGGTCGACATGACCCAGATAAAATTTCATTCAGGCCCTGCCCCGGCCCAAAGCTGTAAAAAATTTTTAAGCCCAAGCCTGGCCCATACAAACCTCTAATACACATTGCAATAATTGAGAAAAGTTATTTGACTTGTACAGTTGAACTGCACTTCAAGGAAACATCTCAAGGGTCAATCTAGGTTTTAATATTTGGAGTTTATTTTTGAGAATTTCAGAATTATTTTTGAAAAAAAAAAAAAAAAAAAAATGTATTGTGCAAAACCTTCCATTTTAGCATTCACTCTTTAAAATGATAAATAGTTTTTCCTGAATCATATACATTCATTTGAAATAATACTGAAAACAATGACAGATTTTGTAAAATTATCAGTTTTATAAAAAGAAATTTTGTGATGTGTTTTGGAGTAAAACTCATTGATTAGACAAGTGTCCTAGACCTAAGGGGGGGGGGGTCTTCCTAAAAGGTCCTAGCCTGTACATTATGCAAGTTTGTAAGAAAACCATGGATAACTCTAAATTGCTAAGCAAATGAGCAGAGCCTGGCACTTCATATCTACCACCTTTAAGCATAGAACTTCTCGGCAGCCAAACTTTTATTAAAGGCCACTTTTTATGAATTTTAATTTTGTTATATACAGCTTTATATATATTTTTGCTTCCATAATCCTAATACCATAGCCAGGAAAACATTTCATAGATGGTTCAAACTTTAATACATACTGCTGAGTGTTTAAAATTAAACATAACTCAAAAATTTTGACAAATTTGCAAATTTCAAGCAATGTTTGAAACCCCCAACCCCCTCCTTTGCTAAGGCCTTGAATAAACCCCTGCATCTTCTAATATAAAGTCTACATTAAACAAGCTTTCAAAAATATTTATTTTTCTCACCAAAGACCAAAACCTCACAATTTGCTGTGAAAAATGTAAAAATTGATTTTATTGTCATGAAATAGGATATTCCCCGCTAGGTAAAAGCTATAATAGTATGATAAAATGTTTGTCATTATTGAAATTGAAAGCAAAGTAATCTCACAACTTAAATCTTGAATCGATAGCTTTATATTAGAACATATATTATTGTTTTATAATATATATTATTATTTTATAATATATATTATTGTTTTATAACATAAGAGCTAAGCTAATTGAATACTAACGGAATGATAATAATTATTAAATACGTAACATATTCTATTCAGCGACGTAATGGTTAATCTGCAACGCTTGTCTGGCAAATGACTACCACACCTCATAACGCTAAAATAAATATGGAAATTTTTTGTTGATCAAGTATATTTACTGAAACTTACCTGTGAAACGTAATTCCCGGAACCTTCTTAGATGGTCTATTGGTGCAACCATAGGCTGCATAAGCCATTTTCCAAGATTTATAGCCTCCTTTATAATTAATATAGAATAATACCAATACAATTGTATGAAAAACGCATTAATGTTTTGCTCGTACCAATATGGCGGCTCGGTTACAGTTGAGACTTCACTTTTAGAACCGCCTTGCCCGGTCTAAGTGTTACCTTAGTCTGTGTTTATTATTATACTTCTTTGAGATAAAAATCGTCTGCATTCGTCATGAAAAATAACTTTAATAAATTATTTGTATTGCCTACATTTGTATAGGATTATATATAGAAGAGAGAAGAAAGTCTTGCGGTGGCCACAACATACTAGTTATATTGTTACATATTAAAACTTCCGCGCACGGATTAAGGTATTCCATTAAAAATCAAAACAGTATTTGAACCATAATAATAACAATGCAACTGATTATAAAAATTATATTTTTCATAATTTAGTCAAATGAAAACTCACTTATGAAAACTATTTATATATATGTACTAGCAGACCCGGCCACGCGTTGCTGTGACTAAGTTATACGTTGAATTATACGGCTGTAAACTATTTAGTACAGTCAAATTATTATTTACGAACAAAGACGAAAACGTTGTAGCCGATGTAAAAACCCACAGGGTTGAGATTTGAAACTTAGGTCAAAATTTGGAAGCGATTGATAAAAATTTTCGTAGTGTTGATATTAAGCACAAATTAATTTCATTGTAGTGTCCTATAAATTTTAATGGAGAAGTGATATATATTATTTCTAATGCTACTTTGGATAAAATTGCTAAAATGACTAATATATAAATTAAATTCTATTAAAATTCTATTAAAATAAAAGTATAGAAGAAACAGACGATTTTAAAATGAATTTTTATGGAGGAGTGAAATATAATATATGCTATAATGGATAATTTTACTATAAAATGACCTCATCATTTTAAATATTTTAAAGAGGGCAACAGCTGTAGTTATAAAAAGGAAAACAATAAGGCTAAACCAGAAAAATAAGTAAATTTGATAAATATTTTAAAACTTTAAAATTGGAAATCTTATGAAATATTGGACATTTAAAGTAAATACATGTATCATTTTAAATAGAAAAAGATTTTGGAAAAGTTTAGTGTATTTTAACGAAGTGATGAGAAGTTTTTGAGTATGTTAAAATTTTAATAGTAAATTCAAGTTAATAAAGATGGGAAACATTGAGGATTAAGATAAGAATAATTATAAGATTAAAAAAGAAAACTTTTTATATACCATGCTTTTAAATTTTAATATACTAATAATATACTAATTAAAAGGAAAATGATAAATATTCTATCATAGTTTGAAGTCAAATTTGTTTTCAAATGTCTAAATAAAATATCTGATGTAAGATACTAATATTTTGCAGCGGAATAGATTTCATTTGTGTCATCCTTGGCGAAAAAAAAAGAATATCGCCAAATTACCTGGCGAAAATATTTAATTCCTTTCAAAAATCATGGTTATTTTAACAACTTATATTGAAAGAGTAATGAATAATATGAAACAATATTTCGTACAATACATATTACATGTCATACATACGTACAATGAATAATACATATTACATTTCGTACAAGGCATACATCTGGCATGTATATTTTCGTGTTACGCTTTTGATCGCCAAATAATAATAATAATAATAATAAAAAGCCAAGGGCGACAGAGTTTTGAAATTTAAAATTAAAATTTTGTCAATTTGACAGCAAAATAATTCAATCTAACACCCGCGATAACTAATACATATCTATACCCAAATATAAGGATTAAAATCGGGAAATAAATTTCCTCGATTTTTAATAATTTCTTACAAAAAATCCAGGGGGCAATTAACATAGGAAATCTTTTTCTTGGCTGCACAGACGGTCAGTGAGTCATACTTCGCTTGCGTATAGAACTCATAGATATAGTATAGCATATATAGAATAGAGTGATCATTGGGGAGAAAAAAGTTATTCCTTTTCATTTCGGAAAAGACGACGTTTTTACCAAAATATGGCCGTCTTTCCCCGAATGAATACACACGAGAATACATACTAATAGTTTAGCAAATAAAATTTATGAATAATTTATTTGCTAAAGGGGAATGGAAGACTCCAGATACAGTTTCAAATTCATATTTCTTTCTTTCTTTACTTTTTTTTTTTTTTTTTTTTTTTTCAATACCACTTAATGGCTGTTTCCAAAGCTTTTATTTTTTTTTTTTCGGCATCAAAAATCTTTGTACGATCCGCGTTTGTAATGATCGATAGACGGCGCTTTGTGAACACTGCAGTTGTTAGTAAACATTATAGCCACGTGTGTTCCATTAGTGTTCTTTTTGTTTCGTACTATAATTTCTCCGCCATTACATTATGGAAAATTGATTGCTTTTGGAAAAAATACTTCAGTTTATTCAAAGTTCGATCGGAAGTAGATTTTTAACTGAAGTTGAACAAATATTAATTTCAAATCATGTGATTAATTCTTTACTTCCATTAGCCGAAGCAACTGAAATTTTAAATTTGTCATTTGGAAATAAATGGAAGCTCAATTCTGGATTTCTTGATCCTTTGGAGTTACACTGTGGCACACAAAAGTATGCGTTATCTTTTTTACCGTATTTATTCATTTTTATTCAATAAATATATGTGAAACTAAATATCGGCAAGCAATGGCGGCTGTATGGAATTCGAATTAAACCATGTTTATTGTAATTTCACCTTAGCCCACCAGAGGGCGAGCATTTCATTACAATCGCGGATAACATGGGGATGAGAGATCTATATATATTACTATATCTATGATAGAACTACATTAGCACCACGGAGTAATATTAATCTTATTACTTATCGTCTTATTACTCCGTGGGAGTAACTTTAATAAAAGTCTATAATTAACAAATCTA
Source organism: Salticus scenicus (assembly GCA_963930645.1). Classification (NCBI taxonomy): domain Eukaryota; kingdom Metazoa; phylum Arthropoda; class Arachnida; order Araneae; family Salticidae; genus Salticus; species Salticus scenicus. Next base: position 336,486,622 of record OZ005652.1, on the reverse strand, counting down.
TATTAATAAAATCAGAGTTTTGTCTGTAAATTTGTCGGAATCGAAAAATTTTGCGATATCTTCACGTTTTACACCCCATGAAAGCCGAAAATGACTTCAGAAAATTTTGCCTGTGTGTGTGTGTGTCATCATGTCCGAATGTCGCTTTTTTTGTCCGGGCATCACTTGAGAACGGCTGGACGGAATTCAACGACGCTTGGCAGGAATTTAGGTCTTCATCCAACTTAAAATTATATCTATCAACTTTTCAGGAATTCCCCCCCCCCCTGGGGAGTAAAAGACTAAAACACGTTTGTCCGGGCATCACTCGAGAACGGCTGGACGGAATTCAACGGCGCTTGGCAGAAACTTAGGTCTTCACCCAACTTGAAATTATATCTATAGAAATTTTCAAAATTATGATTAGTGTTTAAATTGTGGGTAAAAAATGCCTACGCATGCGCCATAAATATTTTTTCACTAAAACGCTTTGGAAAAATAAAATATAAAAATAAATTTTTAAGTCAGACTTTTTTATTCACGTGATTCGCACTACAAATCACGGAGTAAAAAGACAGGAGAAGAAGGTAACGCTGAAATTTTGTGATGTTGTTTTCTAATGTTTACAGATGGCGCCAGCGTGCAATCCTTCCTTCTCTCCAGCTTCCGCAATGTTATTCAATGGGGAAATGTCTCGTTTTAATTATTTTTTTAAAAATAATATCAAGCTGAAAAAATTTCGATTGAAAGCAAATTTCATTAAATAGAGTATTCTAACCAACATGTTTTTTTTAAGAGCCATTTTATACTAATTTTACTTTGCAAGAAAGCCTTTAAAAAATGACGATCTTTATCGACCGAAGCTAGCTAAAACAGACAATTGGGAGGAAGGAGAATGGATGAAATTTTGTAAAGAAGAAAAATAAACTTACTTTAGGTGCAGAAAACACGAACTCGGACTTTATTTTTCTCCTAGGGCTTTTTTTTTGTTTTTCTTATCACTATCATAGCCTGTTTTACAACTAGGAACGAAGCATTTATTTGAAACATCTGAATTAGGCAGTTTTAAGAACTTACAAAGAAATTAAATTGCTTAAAATAAAAAAATTTAAATGTACTCCAGCAAAATTCTACTGAAAACAACACTATATCTGCGCCGAGGTAGGGAGGAATGACAAGTGGCGCCCTCAATATTTACCAAAAATTTAGATCACAGTTTCGTAGCTTTCTCCCATTGGACCTTCAACTCCTATTAATATTACTCCGTGCTACAAATTATGAAAAGATTGAAATGAAGTGTTGCCATCTAAGTTTCCTACTTTAGTTAATTTTAAAAATTCTAATTGTCGTATCGAAAAACTGTTTGCACCCTAAGATTCAGAAAAATCACCACTTTCATTTGGTACTGAATTTGTAACGATAGGTCTGATACTTCTAATTTATTTTTCCCTTTTTACGTTTTTCTGTTTCCACTTAAATTTCATACTTTAGTTATTTTTTTTAAATCAAATTGTCGCATCGAAAAACTGTTTGCAACCCTGGATTCAGAAAAATCGCCCCTTTCATTTGGTATCAAATTTATAAATATAGGTCTGATATTTCTAATTTATTTTACCCTTTTTCCGTTTTTAACCCAGATTCGGTAAAAGGTTTTATATTTATATATAGGCATTTATATATTTTTTTATTTTCCAGAAATAAAATGAAATATTTTTAATTTCACGTGAATAATAAAATTTAGAGAGAAAAATACCTACAAAAGTTGGTGATTTTTTTTTTTAATGAGGAATTTGCCCGTGGATAAATATTTTCATGGAGATATTTGGCATTAGTTTAATATTTTTATTTTATTAAGCAGTACTTTTCTTTCCTGCAGTAAAACAAAATTTTTTGTTGTTATTATGTACCTTATGAGGTTTTTTTTTATGTTCTCCTCTTAATTGTAAATGATTATAATTTGGATTTTATCAAGATTTTTTATTTTTATTTTGTAAATATCAGAAAAGAGTTTTTATTTTATTTTATTATTTTACTTTATTTTATTTATTTATTTTGTGTATGGAACAGCTTTAGTATTGGATCCCTTTGGCACAATTTGAAATTCGGAACCAAAGTAGCTTGGACGTTTCTCGCCAAGATCTTTAATTGCACAATATTGCAACATTGAGATAGCCAATATTGCAACAATTGAGATAGCCTGTGCGTTTTGTATTTATTTATTTATAATATTTTCTATTAAAGACTTCTGTGGTCATGAAATTTGGTGCGTAAATTGTTTGTTTGCATCCGGCACTTATTATAACTGGATTTCACGAAATTCGAAATCCCCCCCCCCTTCTCGGAGTCGGAGGGCAATAAACGGTATAACTTCAGTATAACCCCACAGCTGAATTTGGCGATTTTTCTTTGGCGCAGTTTTGAAGGATAACGATGTTGTTCTGGTCTGTTTGCGATATATGTAATATGGCAGCCTAATACGTTGTTTATTTTTGATTTAAGATTTTATGATTTCTGATTTAGATTATGATTTTATCATTTATCATATATGATTTATGATTTTTAGATTTATGATTTAGCCATAATCGCCAACAAAAAAATCGCCAAATATCGTTGTGGGGTTATACTGAAGTTGTTCCCAATAAACATGTGTAAAAACATGTCTTTCCGTTTGAATTCGCTTTGAATTATCTTAGAATGGCGAATTTTGGTGTGCGGATATTGATTAAGTGTACGCATTATGTACATTAGTGTGATTTTGCAAAACTTCGAACTCACCCGCTGAGGAAGGGGAAGTAAGAAGTGGGTAAGTTGTGCCGAAGACAGTGGAGACCCAGATTCCTCACTTTGCGAGCGAGAAAACCTGTATCAATCACAGCGAGAACTTAGGTTATTAATAAAGATAAGGGAGTTTGACAACTCATTTAAGTTTAATGTCCAGCGAAGCGGGCAAAGCCTGCTAGTAATTGCAATAAAACAATATTGTGACAATAAATGGAGATAAAAACTATCCTATCTCTCAAGTTGGACCAAACTGCACACAGTGTGCAAAATTTCATTAAAAGCGGTTCCTTAGTTTAGGAGTTTACCCCGGACAAACATCGTGACACGTAATTTATATATATATACAGATATATTATAGAACACTTAAAAGCCGCGCAGTATTTCGGCATTTTCAAAATTCATTAACATTCTTTTCTATTAGGTATTATTTTCGGGTTTTATACTCTTTAATGGCTAATGCTAAAAAACTTTTTCGGAATCAAAAATCTTTGCTCGTTAACATGGGGATGACAGATCTATATAAATTCAGGGCCCGACTTAGACTACCTCGAACCCCGGGGAAAGGTTATTCTGGGGGGCCCCCTTGCAGTGGCGTAAGAGGTCTTTAGGTTGCAAAATTTCAGCTTATGCCTGTTGGGGGTCCCATCCAGAAGGGGGGCTCAGGGAACTGCCCCGCATGCCCTGGCGTTAATCAGGGCCTGTATAAATTACTATATCTATGGGCTGAACAAACGAGCTGAACAACTCCGATCCCTTTATTGGATCAAAATCAGTGCTGTCATCTGTTCGCTTAGTTTGAAATTAGCTATAAAATATTACAAAATTTAATTAATTAAAGAAACATTTAATTCATTATTTAAAAATGTAATTTAACTATGAATTAAAAAAGGTAGATGTATATCTATTTTTTTTCTATTCTGCATAGTTGTGTACATATGCACTGAAATACAATAATATTAATTATATAATTCTTTTTTGAAAATTATTTAAATAAAAAAATAATAACAATAAAATTTTAATTTTAGAAAATTTTCCAGCAAAAATTTTTTAGTGCTAGAGGCCTATTTCAGTCGGTACAGTTGTCGAATTTTTATAATACACTCTTAATTAGTGCTAGAGGCCTATTTCAGTCGGTTTATTGAATGGGGATTTATTGAATGAAGTCCCCCCAAGGCACAACTTTGACATGAGTCCCCCCCAGGCCCAACTTTGACATGAGTCCCCCCCAAGGTACCCCTATTTCAGTCGGTACAGTGTTGTCGAATTTTTATACATCACTCTTAATAGTGCTAAGGGCCTATTTCAGTCGGTTTATTGAATGGGGATTTATTGAATGAAGTCCCCCCAAGGCACAACATTGACATGAGTCCCCCCCAGTCCCAACTTTGACATGAGTCCCCCCCCAAGGTACCCCTATTTCAGTCGGTACAGCGTAGTCGAATTTTTATAATACACTCTAATAATGCTAAGGTATAATGTGCTAAGGGCCTATTTCAGTCGGTTTATTGAATGGGGATTTATTGAATGAAGTCTCCCCCAGGCCCAACTTTGACATGAGTCCCCCCGCCAAGGTACCCCTATTTCAGTCGGTACAGCGTTGTCGAATTTTTATACGTCACTCTTAATAGTGCTAAGGGCCTATTTCAGTCGGTTTATTGAATGGGGATTTATTGAATGAAGTTCCCCCAAGGCACAACTTTGACATGAGTCCCCCCCAAGGTACCCCTAAGGCCCCCATTGAACTGCCTACAGCCCATAAACTTATGAAGTAAAGTTTTTTATCGTATTTTAAGTAATGTTAATTCAAGTTTCTAAAATTATTTTAAGAAAGCAAAGAGTTTTGACCAATTTGATGAAAAATAATTATTAGAATTTTTTTATACTCAGAAATCAATCTGGCTAGTTGTCACTTTATATCAGACTAGCAGGCTTTGCCCCCTTCGCTGGTCATTATATTGAAATGAATTCTCAAAATACCATATCGAAATAATAATAATAAAAAAATCATTGAAATCAGTCAAAATCTAAGTTAAAGTTCTTGCTACCTTCGGTAGCGGTTTTCCCACGTGCCACACTTCGAGTCTGGCGAAACAATGTGTTGTAATATGAGTTCCATTAAATCGAAATTCTTGAATATATAAAGCTGACATTTATTAAAGACGATAAACAAGACGATATACATTACACACATTCAAAATAAGTAGAATTAAACATATTTAAATGCAGATTATCTTTGTACTTTTAGTTGTTTAACCACACAGGTAATAATGGCCACCAAGGCCGGTGCACACAGCTACATTCCTTTTTTATCTCTGGCGTGCCTCGCCGGGAGCAGTTAGAGAGCTCTCTTTCACGCGCATGCGCAATTAAAGGCGCATCTGTTTTATTTATTAAAATGAATCGTTCGCTACTCCAACACAATGCATTCGGTATATTGCCTGCATTTTACTCCCCCTTCCTCGCGGGTAAAGTGAGAAGATTTGCAAAATCACATCAAAGTGCATATTAAGTACATTTAATCAAAACACACACACCAAAATTTACCATTCAAAGGTAATTTGGAGCAAATTTAAGCTTGAAAACGTGTTTTTTGCCCTGCCCACCCCTAAAGGAGGGGGGGGGTAGGAGTAATTTCACAAAATCCCTTTATAGTTCATGTTGTATACACGTACATAACCAACACATTAAAAAATCGAGATCATGAGATTATTTGAAGCAGAGTTATGTTTTAAAACATGTTTTTTAGTCCCACCCCCTGTGTTTTTTTAGCCTCGTTCTTAAAGGAAAGAAGGGAGTGTGCTATAGAGTTTGATGCACTATTTCTGTAGAAACGAATTGACGATATTAGCACTTTTTGACGATGCTTAAATTTCTTATATTATTATGAAGCAATACACTGGTAAAACAGTGATAAAGGATCAAAGTCGTTGAGGTGGTTGGCCGTGAACATAGCACTGTTAACACAATGACCCAAGATTCGATGCTGACGTTAAAATGTTTTATTTATCTTCAACTTCGTAACAATAATACTTATAATTAAATAATTCAACACCATAGAGATACATCAGAAATATCCTTTTGAAAAAATCAAGAAAATGTTCATTTTCTAATAAAATGGATGAATGCATGAAAAGGAACGGGATAGACACGGGGAGAGAAGCAATAAAAAAAAACGTCTTTACAGCATCATCAAAGTAGAGGCAGAAGTGATCAAATTGTTGGCATGATACATTACACAAAACCACAGAATTATGATTGCCAAGAACAACACCCAAGTTTTTTCAGTTACAGCTAATTTAGTACAACTTTTTAAAATATATTGGCGATTGATTACTTAGCCAAAAAACCGTTATCAATTCGTGAGAACACAAGCGAACTAACCTTAAATCTTAACCACAAGAATTTATCGTTAAATTCTTATTTACAGACTTTAGTCGAAAAAGAATACGTTATTTCTATTTTAAGCAGCATATGTGCACTCTGTTCAATGTTCAAAAATGACATCAGGAAACATTTTATTCTGTTTTATTTAATTGAGATGAAACGAATTGTCCGCCACAGAATTAAGCGATTGAAACCTCATTTCTTGCTTTTATTATTATTATTTTTTTTTTAATGAAAGGAATAGAATGGCTTACTCTTTTTGGAAAATTCGAGACCGCATATATTAACTCTCTTTTTATAAAGATAGAAAATGAATTGGAAAAGGAATTAAATTTTTAAATGTAATACATAATTTAGAATATGTGATTTTCGATATCACAGGGAAAGGGAATTTTGCAAAGTCTCTTTATATTATCAGTTAGGTACATGTAACTGACCCACACATCCAAAAGGTCCTTCCTGAGATAATTTAGTGCTGAGTTACGCAGGAATACAGGTTTTTGCCCCCTCGTTCCCTAAGGGGCGGTAGGGTGTAATTTCACCAAATCACTTTGTAGTATGTGTTGAAGCAGTCCACACATCAAAAATTGCCATTCTATGTTAATTTTGAACAAAGTTACGTGCGGAAACATGTTTTTTACCCACCAATCTCAAAAGGGAGGGGGGGGGGGAATAACACGAAAATTTCAAATAATCCCTATGTAGTTTGTGTGTGTTGAGTACGCATAACCAATCGACATATAAAAAAAATCGTTTTCCTGAGATAATTTGGAGCAGAGTTAATTTTTAAAATATGTTTTTGCCCCCCCCCCGCCTTTAAAAAGAGGAAAGATTAAATTTCACGAAATCCTTTTATAATACCTAAGCATAACCAGCCCACGCATAAAAAATTGCCTAAGATAGCTCAGAGTAGAGAGAGAGTTGCACATGGAAAAATGATTTCCCCCACCCCACCCCCAAGAGGAATATGGTGGAATTTTACAAAATCCCTTTGCAGTGTGTGTCTTGAATACGCATAACCAATCTACAGATCAAAAAATTGCTATCCTGAGATAATTTGGAGTACAGTAACTCATATAAGCGTGTTTTTACACCCTTAAAGGGGAGGGAGAGAAATTTTGTAAAATCCCTTTATAGTGCGTGTTGGGAACGCATAAACAACCCACACATAAATTTTAATCTTACCGAGATAACTTGAAGCAAAGTTATACTTGGAAACATGTTTATTACCCCTGCTGCCCTTAAAGGGGGGAGGGAGAAATTTCGTAAAATTCCTTTATAGTGCATGTTGGGAACGCATAAACAACTTACACATAAAATCCCAGTGGCAGAAACGCCGCGACACGGCGACATAATCACTGACACAGAAAAACGGCTTGCAGACAGTTTTTGTCTGCACTAATAAAAAATCTGGTGTGAAACAACCACACGACTTCCATTACCCACCATTACACGTATTATATGCATTTTTGAAAGATAATGTGATCAGAAAACATAAAAGTGACCTAAAAAGAAAATCGTTAGAGCCGTTTTTGAGATACCAACTTTTACAAAAAATCAATTATTGACCGAAAAACAATAATTACATACAAAAGGATATTTAAAAGTGAGTTAATATGGCGAGTTTGAAAAACACCCGTACAGCTGTTTTTAAAGGAACGCCCTTGGGAGACCTGAAATTCAGCTATTTATACAGGACGCCTATCAATTTTCCTGAACTAACCAACTATATCATTCGAAAGGACATCTAATAGAGTGTTTACATAGCAAATTTGAAGAAAATCATTAGAGCCGTTTTTGAGATACGGACATACGGTCCCACTTCCGGTTTCCGATGTCCTCCTTCCGGTTAAACTCAATTATTGACAGGAAAACAATAATTACATACAAAAGCACATTTAAAAGTGAGTTAAAATGGCGAGTTTGAAAAAAATCCGTACAACCGTTTTTAAAGGAACGCCTTTGCGAGGCCTGAAATTGAGCTATTTATACAGGGCGCCTACCAATTTTCCTGAACTAACCAACTATATCATTCGAAAGGACATCTAATAGAGTGTTTATATAGCAAGTTTGAAGAAAACGGTTAGAGCCGTTTTTGAGATACGGACTTACGGTCCCACTTCCGGTTTCCGATGTCCCACTTCCGGTTTTTCAATTTTCACTAAAATTTGGAAATTTCATCTGTACACCAGACGTATTTCAATTCTAAAGTTTCGTAGCTGTATCTTTATTAGTTTCTGAGCTATAATAGCCAGAAGATTCTCCACATACATACATACATACACACACACACACACACACACACATACATACACACTGATCAATTGCCAAAAACCACTTTTTTGGACTCAGGGGACCTTAAAACGGGTAAATCAGGTGAAAACTCGATATCGAATTTTCAGACCCAATACAATACTTCCATTACCTACGGTAGTAGGGTAATGGAAGTAAAAAATTAGTCCACAACTTTCGGACACTCTTTGTCTGTATTAATAAAAAAAATTGCCCGCAACTTTCAGACAGTTTTTGTCAGCAGTCATAAAAAATTGTCTGCAATTTATGGACATTTTTCGCCCACAACAATGCGCTACCGATGTATGATGTCTTAGACGCTCTCTGGTAGGAACTCTAGAGCACCCTATAGGTGCCTTGGTAGGAACACACAAAACAGTGATTAACAAGGGCGACCTAGGAGCCAAGATCTCCTTTGATAGGCAGCGTTATGCGTGTATTCTTTTCTCCTGTTACTTGTTACTGAGATTCTACGGGATAGAAAAGTGCTAATTTCATTTAAAACTGCTCCAAAACTTCTCCACATCAAAATTCACTTATAAAAATTTCTGTATCAAAACTAAAACTAATACTTTTATTATTTATAATTATTTTTATTGTAATGTGTCAAACATTGCTATAAAATATTTAATTGAATGTGTTAATCTTATTATTTTATAACTGTTTATACTATATTGTTCTGTAGTAAACTAGTTGGCATAGGTGGACTCTGCTCAGTTCCCCATCATATTTATGTTCTCAGAAATTTCTAGTGCGAGACATATTATAATCATTTTAAAAGAAATGAATTTGACCAAAGCTTGATACAGTGACATAATGAAATCCCCGCCTAATAGGCTATCCACCGTTCACTTGGATATAATTATCTTGTTAGATTTCAATGCATGTTTCCTCATATCATCTGTTAACTAGCGAACACCTGTCATGACGTCAGATGTGACGTACTTGTATGACGTAATCAACAGCGCATCTTCTCTTCTCTGAGAGAGAGATGTTTGTGAGTCTCTACGAGAAAGCTTTGCTAAGCGTGCGGCAAGAAATGCCAGCTTATGTTATTCTTCTTTTCTATATTATTAAATGTTGTGATTGTTTAAAAGACTCTGCTTTTCACTCTGTGGACCCATTTAAACCAACAATGGTTATGGGCCCAGAGACACGCATCTTACTGCGGACTTTTTAAAAAATTAAATTAACATTCGCTAAAACGAAAGTGCGACTTACTGTTAAGCCTAAGGGCTGAAATCGAAAGTATTTTTGATTCTATTTTTATAAAGAAGCTATTATAGCTGATTAAATATGTCGCAAGTATTAAATATAGAAAAGTTATCCAAAAATAATTTTGACACATGGAAACTGCAGATAGAAGCTGTTTTAATTAAGAATGATCACTGGAGTTATGCTAACGGAACGAAAATTAAGCCCGATGAAGGCGCCGAAGACGAAGAAAAATGGCTCGAAAATGACCGGAAAGCTAGAGCCGATTTAATCCTAGCAATTACCCCCAAGTGAGTTGTGTCATATTAAACATTGTACCACCTCAAATGGAGTATGGAATAAATTAAAAGAAGTTTACGCATCAAGAGGACCGGCAAAGAAAGCCACCCTATTGAAGCAGCTACTCTTTAAGAAAATGTCTGATAGTGAAAATATGTCCGATCACCTCAATATTTTCTTTGATATAGTGGACAAGCTAAAAGAAATGGACATTCAAGTAGCCGAAGATCTATTATCAATTTTGCTCTTATACAGTATTCCTGACAGCTATGAAAATTTCAGGTGCGCCATAGAAGCAAGAGATGAATTGCCGCAGCCTGAAGCTCTAAAAATTAAAATGATGGAAGAATATGAGTCAAGAAAAAATAAAAAGCATCAAGAATCATCAAATGCGTATTTTACAACTCACAAGAAAAATCTTCCTGAAAAGAACAAAAGAGAAATCTTAAAGCCTGTGCAGAACAAAAACACGTATGGCGAAAGAAATTATGCAATCTTCAAATGCAATAACTGTTCAAAAGTAGGGCATAAAGTCTCAGAATGCAGAAAGATCTCAGACAGAAAATTCACTTCATCGAATAAATACAAAGATAGATCTTTTATGGTTGAAGATAGTACAGAGTTCACGATGGCAGCCAGTAACTCTTTCAAAGAACATTCCGAATGGTGTCTCGACAGTGGATCGACATCACATATGGCTCATGACAGGAATTTGTTTACACAATTCGAACCAAGAAGTGGCTTATTTATAAAATTAGCTGTAGATGAAACAGCGGAGATCACAGATGTTGGAACAGTCAAATTAAAAGTTCCCGGTAATCACGATGTAACCAATTTAAAGTTAACAAATGTTTTGTGCGTTCCAAAATTGAAATGCAATTAAATGTCTATGTCAAAAGCTACTGCAAACAACTGCCGAGTTGTATTTACCGAAAAAGGTGCAAAAATTACGGAGCAGGACGGCTCTCTGATTATAAGTGCTACGAGAAAAGGTGATTTATATTTTTTTCAGCCGCAGGTGGATATCGCTGCATCAACTCAGGTAAGCAACTTTCAAAAATGGCATTTAGAATTAGGACATTTAAATGAAAAAGATTTAAAATTATTAAAATCTGAAAATATGTTAAGAGATTTAAATTTTAATGAAAAAGATTCTTTAAAAGATTGTAAAGTATGCATTCAGTCTAAACAAACTGTGAAACCATTTTGTAAAGAAAACAAATTTCATAGTGATGAATTATTAGAAGTAGTTTATTCTGATTTATGTGGCCCTATAAATGTTAAATCCCATGGCGGATCACGTTACTTTATTACTTTTTTGGATGATAAATCTCGTTACATTGAAGTAAATTTTCTAAAAACAAAAGATGAAGATATAAAGCCGGAGATATAAAGCAGCAGTCGAAAATCGATTAGGAAAAAAAATTAAAATACTGCATACTGATAATGGTTTGGAATATTGCGGCGAGGAATTCAATAAATATATTGAAGAATGCAGTATCAAACGCGAATATTCATCACCAATGACGCCTCAGCAAAATTCTAGAATTGAAAGACAAAATCGTACATTATGCGAAATGGCGAGGTGTTTATTAACGCAATCAAACCTTCCAAATACATTCTGTGCTGAAGCAGTAAATTGCGCTGCATATATTAGAAACAGGTGTCCCACTAAAGGAATTAAAGAAAAAAAAACACCTTTCGAATTGTTTTTCGGTTATAAACCAACTGTTAACTATTTTAAAATTTTCGGACAGAAATGTTTTGTTCTAAATAAAAAATCAAAAGGGAAGTTTGAAGCTAGGTCACACGAACATATATTCGTTGGCTATTCAAATGAATCACGCGCTTACAGATTATGGAATAAGGATACCAGAAAAATTGTCATAAGTCGTGATGTTCGTTTTATAGACGAATTTGAAATAAATGATTCAGCCACTACTGATCAATTAGAATTAATTTTTCCGTCTGAGAATAAATGCAATGATTGTAATATTAAAAATGAAACTCTAACTCTTTTCCCTACTGAAAGCGAAAACATCCACAAGGGGGGAAACAGCGGATCGATTTCCCATCCCCCTGAATTCAACGGAGAAAGTTTCTCTTTTTGGAAAGGGGGGGAAGCGAGCCACTCTGAAGGGGGGAACGTGGAAGATATGAGTGGAGGGGAAGAGAGTGCTGACGGTATATGGTATATGTAAACAAGAGGAAGGGATAAACAATCCTCCTTTTAAACGTGGTCCCGGCAGACCTAAAAAAATTAAAAGTTGGAACTTTCAAAAGTCTCATAAGGAGTGTATTACAGATACAAAATATAAAGATGAAACTTCTCAATTAGCTGATAACTCATTTATTGAAATTAATCCCAGCGTGATCGACGCGCTAAATGGAGATTAGGCTAAATATTGGGAGAACGCGATGAAATTAGAATATGATTCTTTAGTTAAGCAAAACGCTTGGGAAATTGTAGATAGACCAAAAGATAAAAAGGTAATTGGGTGTAAATGGGTTTTAAAAACAAAATTCAAACCAGATGGTCAAATTGAAAAATTTAAGGCCAGATTGGTTGCCAAAGGGTGTTCACAGAAACAAGGTATAGATTTTGAGGAAAATTTTTCACCAGTAGCCAGATTAAGTTCTATAAGAACTGCAATCGCGTATGCTATCCAGAATGGTTTCACAGCATACCAGTTAGATTTCATTATGGCATATGTTAACGGAATGTTACATGAAGAAATTTTTATGGAGCTTCCTGAATTTTTTGAAAATGATATACACGAAAATAAAGTGTGTTTATTAAAAAAATCTTTGTATGGTCTTAAGCAGTCAGGAAGACAGTGGTTTAAGAAATTAGATGAGAAATTGAGAAAAATGAAATTTAACCCTTTGAATTCCGACAAATGTGTCTATTACTCAAAATATCCTTTTGATGCTATTATAATCGTCTATGTCGACGATTTAATTTGTCTCACTAAAAGTGAAGAGCACTATTTTGATATTAGAAATAAATTAGCAGAATCTTTCAAAATGAAAGATATGGGCCTTCTGCATTATTGCTTAGGCATTGAATTTAATCAAGATAGGGACAGCATCACTATAACACAAAAGAAATACATTGAAGATTTACTAAATAAATTTAATATGGAAGATTCTAGAGTGGTAAATACACCTTTAGATAACAGTGTAAAATTAACTAAACAAATGTGTCCAAATACAGAAGAAGAGAAATCATATATGTCAAAAATTCCTTATAGACAATTAATTGGTTCTCTTATGTATCTGTCGGTTGCTACCAGACCAGATATCACCCATGCTGTAAATTATTTAAGTCAGTTTAATAACAATCCAGGAAAACCTCACTGGATAGCTGCTAAAAGAATACTAGGGTATCTCAATGGCACTAGAAATTTAGGAATTGTGTATTACAGAGACGATAAACCATTGACAGCATTTGTTGATGCCGATTGGGCATCGGATATAAATGATAGAAAATCATATACAGGATATGTCTTTAAATATGCCGGTGGACCTATTTCTTGGGAATCTAGAAAGCAGTGAACCGTTGCTCTATCCACAACAGAATCTGAATATATGTCTCTGTCCGAATCCGCAAAAGAGACAATTCATGTTAGAAATTTCTTAAAAGAACTGGACCCTGAAATTGTATCAAGTCCTACTGCAATCATGTGCGACAATCAATCCGCACTGAGATTAGTAAAAAATCCTGTTCATCACAATCGCTCTAAGCACATTGACATTCGTCATCATTTTGTGCGAGAAGTTTACAATAATAAACTAATAGACATTAAATATATTTCATCAGATGAACAACCTGCAGATATTTTAACAAAAAGTTTAAATGCATATAAACATGAAAAATGTTGTGATATGATAAGACTAATACTCAGGACTGATGAACTTAAAAAAAAAATATATTTAAACTGTGTTTTCATTAAGAAATTAACTGCTTATATTTTACGTATTTTATTTTATTATATTAACCATTATTATTTGCTTATAATTCTATTTCTTTACTAACACTTTTCTCATTTTTAAGTAACTCTTGCATAAAAATAATTTTCTGTAATTTTTAATCTGCTATTATAATGCATAAATATGTTTTATTTTCGAAACATTTATTGAATAAGGGGGAAATGTTAGATTTCAATGCATGTTTCCTCATATCATCTGTTAACTAGCGAACACCTGTCATGACGTCAGATGTGACGTAACTGTATTACGTAATCAACAGTGCATCTTCTCTTCTCTGAGAGAGAGATGTTTATATGAGTCTCTACGAGAAAGCTTTGCTAAGCGTGCGGCAAGAAATGCCAGCTTATATTATTCTTCTTTTCTATATTATTAAATGTTGTGATTGTTTAAAAGACTCTGCTTTTCACTCTGTGGACCCATTTAAACCAACATATCTTATTCTAATTTATTAATTCATTTTATCAGGGTCAGTTCTGTTGTTTAGTTTTCATGCTACTATTTCCAATGCAATAAACCTCAAAATTCATATTTATATGAAAAATTTACAATTTCGCTATGTTGATAAAATCGTAAATTACGAATAATTTACGAAATTTTCCTAGTAGAATATTTGTATTCCATCATGTTCAAACAAATATCATAAACTTAATTTTGAAGTTGTCTATTGTATTTAGGATCCTCAAAATGGAAGTTTATGCTCAATTTTGCCTTATTCTGACATGTTAAGTAAATCGTAAATTCCAAATAACTTACGAATTTGGAAAAATCATAGTCTATGATATTCATGCCAGTATCATAAATAATATTTCGAAAGTGCTTTGACATCTTTACGATGAAAATATCCCTCAAGATTGACGTTTATGTGAAATTTTGCTCTATTCTGACATGTTAAGAAATTCGTAAATTTCCAATTACTTACGAAATCTTTATATTGGAAAATTCATAGTCATTAATATTCATGCCAGTGTCCTAAATAATATTTAAAAAGTAGTCTGACATCTTTACGATGAAAATATCTCTCAAAATTGACGTTTATGTGCAATTTTGCCCTATACTGCCATGTTAAGAAATTCGTAAATTTCCAGTAACTTGCGAAATATTCAAAGTAGCATATTTATAGTTACTGATGTTCATTCCGGCATCAAATCTGATATTTTAAAACTGGTCTGACATTTTTACAGTAAAAAGTTTTCATTTAATGCACGTTTAAATGAATTTTTGTCCTATTCTCCCATGTTAAGAAAATCGTAAATTTCTAATAACTTACGAAGTTTTTTAATTCGAATGTTGCAAATGAACAGGGTTCTTGCCAGTGTCGAAAGTAATATTTTAAAACTGATCTGACCTCTCTGCGACGATTTGTTCTCGAGATATCGTGTACACAGACTAACAAACTAACGGACTAACCCACTAACAGACTAACACACTAACAGACACCCTATAGGCAGACACCATCGAAATTTTGTCATTTTCGGATTCCTCACACCTGAAAACGTGTAGAAAAGTCAAAAAATCGAGGTCGAAAATTTTCACGATTACCTAAGTTCCCCATACTATAGTATTATGGGGAACTAATTGTATTGTGTATTGTTGCGTGAGATTACCACTGTTGTTAAGTCCCCCCCCCCCACTCCCAGATTGCTGCTATCATATTTCAGGCTTTTTGAGTGTAAGCCATTTTCACCCCTGACTACATGCAAACTTCGCAGATAGATTATGAAATTTTAAAAACCTGTCGCAGACATCTACAAAATTTTCTATCACTGGGCATAAAATTTAATCTTACTCAGATAATTTGAAGCAAAGTTATGCTTGGAAACTTGTTTATTTCCCCGCCCTTAAAGGGGGGGAGAAATTTCGGAAAATGCCTTTATAGTGAATGTTGGGAACACATAAACAACCCACACATAAAATATTATCTTACTGAGATAATTTGAAGCAAAGTTATGCTTCGAAACGTGTTTATTCCTCCTGAAAAAATATTATATTTCTGCGCCATGAAAATTCGTACCATGAAAATTTGCAGAATCATGTAATCACAAACTCTTTATAATCTAGAAATCTATAGTTCTAGTGATCACGTGTTCAATTTCAGTCATAAAATTTGCACCAGTTGGGAGAGCTTATTAACTTTATTTAGCGATTAAACACACAATAAAAAACTATTTGCAGTATACTTTGAAGAATTCACAATTATAACTTAATTCAGTATATTTCAGGATAACATTGTTTCTCCATAAAAGGAGCCAAGCATCAAGATATGTAAATAATAACTTTTCATGTTCAAGAGAAAAAGATGCTTCCTGTTTAAGACAGGCCGCGAAAACTAAACTAAACATAAAAAAAGTAACATTCTCAAAGAGAAAAAAGCACCTCTCATTTGGCAAAGAGCCAACTACTAGTCGGGGGGGCTGCTAGTCGGGGGCTGGCGAAACGAAACCAAAAGCTGCGTTCAAACATGCTCCGCCCCCATGAACGAAGGTTCATAAAAATATTCTACAAGTACAATAACAACATTAGTGTTATTACAGGTTTTCATTTTCTTGGTCTTCAACTGCAAATAGATAAGAAAAAAAAGAGATTAATATACATATGAAACATTGTAACTAGATGATTAACATAAATGGATTAAAAACAGGAACACAAAAAAAAAATAAATAAAAATAAAATAAAATAAAATAAAAATAAAATAAAAATTTCAAAGTTCAAAATGGTAGAGGTGATAGTTTGGCGATCGGACGCTTCAACTCTCCATAAATAGTTTTCAGTAGAACAACTCGAATCTTGCCATCTGCTCCAGGAAATAATTTGATTATGCGTCCTAGTTTCCACTTCAAAGGGGGCTGATTATCATCTTTTATTAAAACCAAATCGTCTTTCTTGAAATTTGGTTTATTTATTAACCATTTTGATCGCCTTTGCAAGTCTGATAGGTAATCTGAAGACCATCTGTTCCAGAAACTTTGAAAAATTTTTTGTAGAAGTTTCCATCTTTCTAGCGGGGTTAGGTTAACTGAAGAATAGTCAGGTTCTGGTATTGAAGTCAAGGCAGTGCCTATGATAAAATGTCCTGGAGTTAGAGCATTTAAGTCACTTGGATCATTCGAGAGCGCAACAAGAGGTCTCGAGTTCAAACACGATTCAATTTGAGTAATTAAAGTAAGGAACTGTTCATAAGTTAATATTTGTTCGCCAATAGTTCTTTTTAAATGACCCTTCATCTGTTTTATTCCAGCCTCCCAAAGTCCTCCAAAATGGGGGGCCGATGGGGGATTGAAATTCCATTTGATTGTTTCTTCGGACAAATATCTGTGGATCTTTTCGTCAGAAGAGATCAAGGACATCATTTTTTTCATTTCGTTGTCGGCACCTACAAAGTTCGTTCCTCTGTCTGAAAACAATTCTTCAGGTTTTCCTCGTCGAGCAACAAACCTCTTCAAGGATGCGAGGAATGTTTCAGAGGTGAGATCACTGAGTATTTCCAAATGAATTGCTTTTGTGGAAAAACAGATATATAAACAAATATAACTTTTATAAGATCTAACACCTCGGCCCTTACGAGGTTTGATGAGAAAGGGGCCTGCAAGATCAACCCCGACTTTCGAAAACACTCGCGATGGCACTACACGAGCAGCTGGAAGATCACCCATCAGTTGAGAGGCTAAATTCGATGTGGTTCTAAAACACTTCATACAGTTCCGCAGATTCCTTTTCACGGCGTCTCTTGCATTAATTATCCAATATTGTTGTCGCAGGACTGAAATTGTTAACTGAGTTCCACTGTGAAGATGTTTTTCATGAAAGTACTTTATAATTAAATCTGTAATGTGATGCGTTTTAGGAAGTATCATTTGGTGTTTTTGACTCTCAGGTAGGTTTGCGTGTCTTAATCTTCCACCAACACGAAGAATTTCATTTTTGTCTAGAAAAGGATTTAAAGAAAGGAGTTTGTTACTAGCATTCAGGTTTTTTCCAGATTTTAAAGTCTTTATTTCCTCTCCAAATTCATGTCTTTGAACCAACTTCACAATAATTTTAGTTGCCTCATCAAGTTCTTGTATAGTTAAAAAGCCAGTATTTCGCGCAGATCGACATTTAGTATTTTTTATAAATCTAAGACACCAGGCTGTAACACGTCTTAATTTAGACCAAGATGAAAACTTATATAATAATTCAAATTCATTATTGCCATGAGTTAAAGAGCAAACAGTAGTTTTCCGTTGTTCTCTCAAAATCTCTTCTTCAGGTATTTTGACTTCATTTTCCGGTAGTGGTGTCGGTAAGTGCTCTTCTTTCAACCAGATTGGTCCCTTTAACCATTCTTCATTCTTCAACAATTCAGTTGCTGTGCAACCACGAGATAGCACATCAGCGGGATTTTTAACCCCTGGACAAAATCTCCACTGAGATGGGGCTACTAATCGTTGAATTTCACGCACTCTGTTCTCTACAAAGGGCTTCCAGTTACTAGCACTTCCTTTGACCCAATAAAGGGTAATTTGGGAATCACAGAAGCATAGTATGTTTTTGACGGGAACTGAAAACAGCTGCCCAAGATAATGAGCTAATCGAGCAGCTGTTAAGGCTCCCATCAATTCAAGTCGAGGCAAAGTAAGTTTTTTGAGAGGAGCTACTCTTGTCTTTGACATAATAAATGAAGTTTCACGGGAACAAGGATCACGAAAATAAGCTACTGTACCATATCCCTTCAAACTGGCATCGCAGAAAACACAAATTTGAATAGTTTCAGGAGTTAATTTTTCAAAATTCGTAAAATATTTTCTAGGCACTTCAAAATTTTCTAAATCCTGTATTTCACGATGCCATTTCTTAAATTTTTGTGTTAAAGCATCAGGTAAAGCAGAATCCCAATCAACACCCTGCTCCCATAGTTCTTGCATTAGAAATTTAACTCTTATTATAAAAGGGGAAATAAACCCTACAGGGTCATACACCTTTGCTACAGTTTGTAAAACAATTCTCTTAGTGATAATTTCATTATCAAACCCTTCTAACAGAGATTGAATGTCTATTCTTAACGTGTCATTATTAGTTGACCACATTATTCCCAATACTTTAGAGATATTTCCCTCATTTATTTCTTCATCAACGTTTATTCCATGTTTTTCCCACAATTTGCTTAATTCGTAAGAGTTACTTTTAAATTTCCTTAATGTCATATTGGCATCTTTAAGTATTTTCACAGCACCAGACGATAAAATAAATGCTTCATTTACAGAATTAGCGCCATGAAAGAGATCATCAACATATAAGGAAGTATCGAGCATATCAACTACTTTCTCAAACAAGCTTTTATAGCCCTTTATGTGATGTTTAATGGTAGCTGAGAGCAAAAAGGGTGATGTTGTAACACCAAAAGTTACACGAGTCATGCGGAAAACCTTTAATAGAGGATTTTTACTATTTATATCCTCAAACCATAGAAATCTCAAAAAGTTTCTATCATTTTCTGCAACCTGTATTTGCAGAAAAGCTTTTTCAATGTCACAAACAAAGGCAATTTTATGAAGGCGGAATTTTAAAATAATATCCAAAATATTAGGATTTAAATTGGGGCCTGCAAATAAACATTCATTTAAAGATTTTGCTTCCTTTTCTTTGGAAGAAGCATCAAACACTATTCTGACCTTTGTAGTGGACTTATCTGTTCTTATCACCGGTCTGTGGGGCATATAATATACACCAGTTTCATTTTTGTTTATTTTACACTCCTCTATTATACCCATTTTCTTTTGTTCCTCAAGAATTTTTTCATATTCATTTTTAAGCCATTCATTTTTAGACAGTTTTGTTCTCAAACCCCAAAGTCTATTTTTGGCTATTTCTATATTCGATTTTAATTCATTTTTATTTTCCTTCCACAAAAATTGAATTTCATATCTTCCCTTAACAAAATTTAAATTTTCATTAAAAGAATTAATAATTTCTATATCTCTCTGTGACATAGAATCATTCTTACTGTCACATATTCCAAGTGATTCTAAATCCCAAAAACGCTGCAAATCAAAACTGTCAAATTTATTTACAGATACAAAATGCGAATTAATTACTTCTGTACTATTATTATTCAATTTCCCCACTACAGTATATCCGAAAATAGTATTAGCAACATATAAATTATCACCGATTTCTTCAATGATACCTCTCTGTATTTTCCAAAAATAATCAGCTCCTAGCAAAATATTAATTTTGGAATCACTTAATGAATTGTCTGCCAATTTCCAGTTTTTATTTTTAATATAACTTTCAATTTCTGGTTCGCCCCTTGGGCTTTTCAAGGGAGTCGCGGTTATTAAGTCTGTAGCTAATACTTCAACATGGATGAGCCGACGAGGATTTATTTTGCTACGCAGTTCAATATTAAAAACCTCGAATTCCTCTTCTTTACCTTTATTTATACCAAAGGCAAAAACAGTTAGCTTTTCTGTTCTTACACGGGTTAATTTTAATTCGTGGGCCAATTCTTTAGTAATAAAACTTTTTTCACTTCCGGAATCCAATAAGAGTCTGACAGTTTTTGATCTAGAATTAGATTGGGCTATGACGCAACATGTTTGCAATAACGCTGCCTGATTACTGTTTTTTAAATGTGAATTCGATACTATAGTGTTCTCTACTACTTCTGGTTTCAAGTTTTTTGAAAAACAAAATAATTTGTTATGATCTGTTGCTTTACATTTTTCGCAAGGCTGCGATTTCACCCTGCACTGTGATGACAGATGAGATTTTAGAAAACATTTATAACACCTGCCATCCTTCTTTAATTTTAACCTTTTCTCAACATCAGTTAAATTAGTACATCCAAGAGAATGATGATCATAATTCTTGCAAAATATGCATATATTTTTTACACCTACATTCAATGAATTCATTTTATTTGGAAATTTTCTGTCATTAATTTCGGCTTTATTTTTATTTACAATTACCGAAGCATTTTTATAATTAATCATACTAAGTGATTTTTCACGCGATTCAAGTTCTACTTTAAGAAAATTAATTAAGTCTGTCACATCAGACTCATCCTTCCTTTTATCACTTTGCCTGTAATACTCAACTACTAGATCGTTTGGCAATAATTTTAATAAAATTGGATTCAGTAAATGACCATATTGGCCTTTTGTCACCCCTAAATTAGATAAACTGCGAATATTTACTTCACAAGCGTCATAAAACTTTCTCAAAGCAGTTATATTTGATGAACTTTTTACGCCTTCTAAGTTTATCAATTTATTCATGTGAGCATTAATGATAATATCCTTTTGCCCAAAACGTGTTTTCAATATTTCTATGCAATTATCATAATTTTGTTCCGTAAGTGAAAACCCTTCAATAACATTGTACGCTTTGTCAGTTAAAAGCGTTTTCAAGTAAGTGAATTTTTCAATCTTTGTAAGATTTTCATTTAAATGGATTGAATTTTCGAAACAATCGAAAAATTCGTTCCATTTTTCTATTTGTCCACCAAATTTTGGTAAGGAGATTTTCGGCAATCTCACTGCCGAACCAGTTTTTGTTTGGGTTTCACTGACAGAACAGTTTGAACTACTTTCATCTTTATTATTACATAATCTTTTTAATCTTAATTTTATTTTGCATTTGGCAGAAATTATTTGCTCGCCGTATTTATCGCTGGTCGCGATATCTTTTTCATACTCTTTAATATCTACTATTAAATTTTCAATTTCATTATTTAAATTTTTTAATGCAATTTCTCTTTCACCTATCATTTCCTGGATTTCGATGATTTCGTCTGATTTTGTATTTTCTAGATCGTCCAATAATAAATTCTCTAATTTATTTATTAATTTAGTGACATTTGAGCGTTCCGTAGAACGCTTAGCTTTTAACTTTTCAATATTCATAGCGAGCAAATAATCAAACAAAATAATTCAAATAATTAAAATTTCTAATTTCATTTAATCAATGTTATAAATAGTAGTTAAATTTTGCTTACCTGGTTCCATATCCAGGCAGCTATCAATAACGAATCCGGAATTCCAGTCATTATTATTTTTCAGTTTCGTTTTCACAATAAATTATCCAAGCTTTCAAATCCAAATCCAGATAAATTAATATCTAAGGGTAATTTCACTTTTAAGGGATTTCATTTATCCCGAGTTTCGTTCACCATGAAAAAATATTATATTTCTGCGCCATGAAAATTCGTACCATGAAAATTTGCAGAATCATGTAATCACAAACTCTTTATAATCTAGAAATCTATAGTTCTAGTGATCACGTGTTCAATTTCAGTCATAAAATTTGCACCAGTTGGGAGAGCTTATTAACTTTATTTAGCGATTAAACACACAATAAAAAACTATTTGCAGTATACTTTGAAGAATTCACAATTATAACTTAATTCAGTATATTTCAGGATAACATTGTTTCTCCATAAAAGGAGCCAAGCATCAAGATATGTAAATAATAACTTTTCATGTTCAAGAGAAAAAGATGCTTCCTGTTTAAGACAGGCCGCGAAAACTAAACTAAACATAAAAAAAGTAACATTCTCAAAGAGAAAAAAGCACCTCTCATTTGGCAAAGAGCCAACTACTAGTCGGGGGGGCTGCTAGTCGGGGGCTGGCGAAACGAAACCAAAAGCTGCGTTCAAACACCTCCCTTCCCCCAAGGGAGAAAGGGGGGGGGAGCTTTCGCAAAATCCCATTACAATGGGTGTTGGACACACGTAAATAAGCCACACACTAAAATTTGTGACCTTAGCTCCTATAGATTTCCATGGATGAATTTAGCGCTAAAAGAGGGGGGTCGAATTTGCCTCCCCGTAACTCCCCCCCTGTGAAGTCGTTCCTTCACATATATGAGTTTTAATTATAACTTTAAATAAAGGCAATAAGTAATTATTATATTTTGAATAAATTAAATGGCTAATAAAAATAGATAACGAAATTCTAAATTACTTTTATTTATTCGCTTTTGTCTATAATAAATATCTTAATTCTAATAATACTTTATCCCTTATGCTATTAATAAATCGTCTGAGAACAAAAACATATTCCTTTTAAATGACATCTCTCAGAATTATAAGCTCTTCTAAATCATTTAATAACTAAATATAAAAAAATATTATTTCCATGTTATAAACCGTTGGATACATAATTACATTTTCATTCTTTTAAATTGCGTATGTTTATTTATTTGAAGCTAAATTAAGCAATACATTTCCGTTATAATATCAATACAGAGTAATTTATATTTTTTAATGATAGGATATGCAATAAATCGCAGACTTGATGTCTCGCTTATTTAACGGTCTTCTGGCGATAAAACTTGGCATAGATGTTTGGCGTTGTTTCTTCAACGGACGTGCTAAATTCAAAATATTTATATTAAATTATTCTAGAAACAATGGAATATCTTTGGCTATAAAATTTGGAGTGGAGTGTAGGGGCGTTTCCTCTAGCTGCTGTGTGGTTTTGTTAATTTCGGTTCGTTTCTCTTCTGTGGTATTCTTAAACGGTTTGTGTTTCTATCTCTCTTATCTTTTAAAAGCAAGGTAAGCGCTGTTTTGTTTTATTGCTTTCTGGCTATTCAATTAAGCTATTTTGTATTGGTTTGTTTATGATGAGTTTGTCGTAACTCTGGTGATATGGCCCACTCTTGGTTTAACGTTGTGGAGTCCTCGGAAGTGTCAAATATTGTAACGAATAATGTTGAAATGTCTATTGCAGACGGCGAGAGCCATTCTATTGACAATATTAATCAGAATTTTTTGCGCTCGTCTGCCCCTATTAGTGATATGTTGTTAAAGGCTGGTAATAATGGTGGTACAAATTACAATATGTTTATAAACAGTACAGACTCTGGATGTATTCCTAAACGAGATCCGCGCTCAACTCAGGCGGAAATAAAATTGAAAATTAAGTCATATGGAAAAATTGTGAACATACGTCACACAAGAGCGGGAAGCCTAATTATTAGCACTTCTGATGTTGGTTGTGCCCAGGAGATTTGTAATTCGTCCAATTTCGCAGGGGTGACTGTTTCTTCTCGGGTAATATGGGAGAACATCACCAACCGGTTTTTAATTTTCAACATTCCTGTAAACATTTCTTTGAGCGAGCTTGCTCAAGAAATAGAAAATAGCAATCCGGTGCACATTTTGGAATTACGTAGGTTTGTGAAAAGAGGATGTACTCGTGAATCTTCTCCTGTTCTCATTACCACTCTCGGGACAGCCCTCCCATCAGAAATTAGACTGTGGTTCTCCATCCAACCCATACGCCAGTTCATAGATAGACCCCGGCAATGTGTAAAATGTCATAAATTCAACCATACTTCTGCCAAGTGTAAATTAGCCCAAATATGTGCGACTTGTGGTACTTCACATGAGGGGCCTTGTACGGGCTCTTTATCCTGCGTTAACTGCGCCGGCGAGCATCGTGCTGATTACAACCAGTGTCCAGCCCGACTCAAGGAAATTGAGCTTCTGAACTTTAAATGCAAAAACTTTTTATCCTTCATAGAAGCTCGCAGAACATTTGTAAAAAAAACTCCAAAAGAGTCATCATACGCTACTGTTACAGGTAGCGCAAAAAACGTCGACGTAACAACTATCCAAAACTATATAGAGAATCGCACGAATGCTATGGTGAAAGTGCTAAATGAAATTATTAGAAAAAACTCGGACTCTCTGTCTAATGCTATCTCTGCCTTAAGCGACTTAATCAAAAGCTTCCAAGAATCCATTGGGGATCTTTCGCCTGATAAGCGTAAACGCCGGAGTTCTCCGACGACTTCCAAGGGATAATGTCTTCGCTGTTCCTGTACCATGCTTTTATTCTTCTGTTGAGCTGCAGGGTGTAGCCTGTCAGACCTTTTGTTTGTCTTGTCTTTTCTTGTTTGTATTTCTTTTATGGGTTCCCTCAAGTTACTTCAATGGAATTGTAGAGGCATCTTAAACAAGCTAGACTTGCTGGTCCACACCCTCTCTCCATCCTTTGATATCTTGGTGCTTCAAGAGACTTTCCTTCGTCCTGAGAAGTCCCTCTTTATTCCTGGCAAGGTCGTGTATCGCCTTCCCGTTCTGGCGGGGGCCTCCTAATTGCGGTTAATCAATCTCTTTCCTCGTCCCTTGGTCCAACTCATTTGTCCTCCTTGGAGAATGAGATTATGTGCGTTCGAATCTTTACGGGTTCTGGTTCTTTGAACATTACTAATGTCTACTCGCGCTCTGGTTCAGTCACTGAGGATCTCCACTTCTTCTGTCTTGGTCTTATTGGTCCCTCCCTCATCTTGGGAGATTTCAACCTCCATCACCCCTTCTGGGGTGCTTCCCATGCTTCTCGTTACAGTGAGGCTTTTGTGGAGTGGCTTGCTGACAGTTCCTTTTGCCTGATCAATTCTTCACGCCCTACCCATATGTCTCCCAATGGTTCTCTTTCACTGTTAGATCTCTCTCTGTGTTCGGCTGAAATCCTTCCTCAGATCTCTTTTCAGGTTTTGGATGACCCTGTCGGCAGTGACCATTTTCCTGTGTCTCTTGTTGTTGAGTCGGCTCCTGTCCCTCAGCCCGTCTGTGTACGGTATTTTTGATCTCGTATCTGCCAGGAAGTTGACGCTTCTTTGCTGTCTGTCCCCTCTGTTTGCTATGAGACTTTTTCGGATTCCGTCCAGCGGGCGATGGCTAGAAACTCCCGGGTTGTACATTCTCGTCAGAAAGCTTTTCCCACCTGGTGGTCCCTTCGTTGTAAGGCCCTTCTCTCCCAGAAGAAGTTCTTCCTCAAGAAAGCTACTCAGCTGGCCTCTGTTGACTTTTGGATCAAATACAAAAAGTCCTCCGCTTTACTTCGTCAGGCCATCAAGGACGCCAAAAGGCGCTTCTGGGACTCTGCTTGCAGGCATGCTAGTGACCCCCGTTTACTGTTCAAAGTGTTCCATAAATTAAAAAATCGTCCTTCGTCCTCTCCTGATTCTAACTTTTGCCTTTCGCACAATGGTTCCCTTGTGTCTGACGCTGGCGATCAATCTGAGATCTTCGCGGAGTTTTATTGCGGTGGGTTTGACCTTCCTCCTCTTCCTCTTACTTATGGGACTGATCATGATGAGAGTCTCAACAAACCATTCTTCATGTCTGAACTGACTTCTGCTATTCAACGTACAAAATCTACCTCTCCTGGTGAGGACAGGATTCCTGCCTGTTTCTTCAAGAATCTTGGTTCCCACTCTCTTGAGCTATTACTAAAAATTTATAATGAATCTCTTCTTACGGGGATTATCCCACCTGATTGGACCTCTGCTCTGATTCTGCCCATTGCAAAGCCTGACAAGCCTAAGTGCTCGGCCTCTTCCTACCGTCCTATTGCTCTCACCCCTGTTATTTGCAAGATATGTGAGCGTATGATCGCCCAGCGGATAAATACCTTTCTTCTCAAAAATAAGTCTCTTGATTACAGACATTTGGGTTTTACTCCCTTTCGGGACAGCCAAACGGCTGTCATGATGCTTCACCAGGATATTGTGAGGGCAAAAAGAAACAAAAAGTTTATTCTTGGCATCTCCTTAGATCTGCAGTCTGCGTATGATTCCATTTATATTGATGGCCTTATCCAGAAGTGCACCCAAGTCGGTATCACGGGCAATGTGCTCCGTTGGATCCATAAATTTTTGTCAAACCGTTATATTAAAGTTGCTTGGAGGGGCGTGGTTTCGTCTCCTCATCCTTCTCGGCGCGGGGTTCCGCAAGGTGCGGTCCTCAGCCCTATTTTGTTCACAATCTTTCTATCTGACTTCTTTGAAGTCTTGAATTTTAATACCATGTGTTTAGTTTATGCCGATGATATTTTCATTTATTGCTTTGGTGACTCCTTGACCTATTGCCACGAGAAGCTACAGGCTGTCCTACAGAATATTTCCCGGTGGTGTTCTTACTGGAAACTTTCCATTCGGCCGGATAAATGCCATGCGATTTGTTGAATTAAAGTTTAAATATACTAAAACAGCAGAGATACTTTAATAAAAAAAAAATTTAAGAGGAAAAATTACATGGCAGTTATACGTTTGATGTGGAAGACTCAATGAAGAAAACTTTTATATATTAACAAACATAATTTATTTGAATATGAATATTTACAGATGAAAAAGAAAAAATATTAAATAAACCAGCATATCCTGCTGGTAACTGAAAAACAAAACTACATCTTATAACGTTGAAAAATAAGAGAAAGAAAACAGATGCAAACGTCTTTTATACAATACAAACAAAACCAATTTGCATCTTGCTGTTGCCACTTGGCAATCACTAAACTAGTCTTCATCACTGGCTTATTTATCTTACAACCATGGACATCGTTTTTGATGAGAGTGAACAGAAACAAGAGCAATAACTGTGATTCACCGCCATTACTCACATGTTTACAATTTCAGCTATTCACATCTGTGGAATAAACTAGAGCAAGAAGATAAACAAAAATGCGGCCACGAGAGCGATAAAAAAAACGTAAGTCATATCAAACTAAATTTAATTTAAATAATTTACTTTATAGAATATATAAATACCTTAACAAATTAACTTTAATTTCACTTTATAAAAATATAGATATAATTAAATATTTATGATATGACTTATAATAATCTCCCCCCTTTTTTAACGCTCTCGGGACAGCGTTTTATGAAAACACATTTTAAACACTAAAAATATTTCAAAAATTCACCTCAATCAATGCCTGATCACGAAGTTAGTGATCACCCATTGATCAAAAGTGACAACATGTAATATAAAAAAAAAAAAAAAAAATTGCCTACAGAAATTGGCATTAACTAAACAATGTCAATATCTGAAAAAAAATTCTCCTACAAAATTTAATTAATTGTTCTTTAACTTGTGGCTTAGTAAAGGCATCTGCCAAACTTAATTTACTAGTTACATGCATTAATTTAAATACTTTATCAAAAACCAAATTCCTTAAAAAATGATATTTAATATGTATGTGCTTAGTTCTATGATTTTCAAACGGAGAATTTGAAAAAGAAATTGCTGCCTCGTTATCACAATATAAAATACAATTTTCTAACTTTAAATCTAAACTATTATTTAATAAAACATTTTTAATCCAGGTCAATTCTTTAGCGGCTTCTGTTAAACTGATATATTCTGCCTCCATGGTTGAGAGACTAACACATTTCTGTTTAAAATGTTCTCCATGATACAGGAGCTTCACCTAAAAATAGTATATATCCTCCCATTGAAACCCTGTCATCTCTATTGGCAGCAAAATCTGAATCAGAATAACATTTTAATTCTAAGTTGTTAACCCTGGACAATTCTAATTTATAACTAATTGTATTTTTAAGATAACCCAATAATTTCAAAACACTGTTCCAATGTTTCATACCTGGATTAGATTGGAACTGCGACAACAAGTTTACAGCAAAAACAATATCTGGTCTAGTACGACTTGCTATGAAAGCTAAACAACCAATTAAATTTCTATATGGGTAAGATTCCATTTCTCTAATTTCAGCTTCAGTTTTAGGGGAATCTAATTTAGAAAAAATTTCTCCTTTAGGAATTGGCAAAGAAGTAATGGGATATTTATAATTTTCATACTGCTTACAAATCTTATTGATATAAGCCTTTTGATGAATAAACAATTTTCCTCCCTCTTCTTCAAACTCAATACCTAAAAGTTTTTTAGTCTTACCCAGAATCTTTAAATCAAATTTTTGCTGTAACAAGTTTATCGCAAATTCCAAATCTTCCTGATTTTTACCAAAGATGACAATGTCATCTACATACAATAATAAAATTATATTACAATTATATGTATAAACACAATTACACCAGTCCAGTTTATGAAATTGCAAGTTTTTCAAAACATCATCTAGTTCAAAAAACCATGCTCGACTACTTTGATGGAGTCCATACAATGCTTTTTTCAGTTTACAAATTTTACCTTTATCTTTAATAAAACCCTCAGGCTGTAACATAAAAACTGTTTCATCTAATTTTGCATATAAATATGCATTATTAACATCTATTTGTACATGAAACCAATTAAATAAACATACATATATAGAAAAAAATAGTCTTATAATAGAAAAATTCACCACTGGACTAAACACTTCTTCATAATTTTCCCCTTTGACCTGATTGAACCCTTTAGCTACTAAACGAGCTTTATACCTTATAATTTCACCTTTTTCATTTCTCTTAAGAGTATATACCCACCTATTTCCCAAAATTTTAGCTCCTTTAGGTGGTTCTACCAATTCCCAAACTTTGCGATCATACATGACCTGCATCTCTTGTTTCATGGCATTATCCCACTCAGATGCTTCAGGTGAGTTAACAGCTTCAAAAAAATTACTAGGAATTTTAATTTCAATCAGGTTAGCTTCATCATTAGAATCTGAAGAATTTACAAGTTTACCAGCAGTTAAATTTTTACCCGAAAAATCAAAAAGTTTATCATTACATTCTATTTTCTTTTCTAAACAATATTTTTTAACATCTTGTAGCGATCGTAGCCTTATATTTTCACCCTCTATTCCATAATAGATATCAGTTCTAGTTCCAGTTTTTCGAGGTACAGCTCTACGTATCCATGGAATGGAATCACATGGCGTTAAACTAGTTCCCTCTACTTCCTGAGACTGAACTATTCTCCCCCCCTCACGAGATTCTAAGCGTTCTGCTAGCTCATGAATAGTAGGGCCTAAATCAATATCATTATCATAATCTGGAACAGAAAAGTAAAAATTTTGACCTTTAATTACTTTATTACATTTAATTTCATCTACCCCTTTTTTGGTTTCATTAAACTTTACATTGATGGTTTCAATTAATTTCTGATCCTCAACTATCCAAATTCTGTAACCTTTGGTTTTTTGTGCATACCCCAACATAATTCCCAGTTTGGCTCTCATATCGAGCTTTTTCCTGAGTTGTTTAGGTACGTTTACAAAAGCCAGGCAACCAAATGGTTTTAGATGAGAAACAGAAGGCTTTCTGCCAGTAAACAACTCAAAAGGAGTTTTATCCTTCTTGTGGCAAACTCTATTCCAAACATAAGTGAAACACATCAAAGCCTCCCCCCAAAATTTTTGAGGTAAACCACTAGATTCAAGCAAAGTCTTAACACCATCTAAAGCAGTTAAATTGAACCTTTCCGCCACACCGTTCATTTCTGGAGAATAAACATTTGTTTTTTCATGTTTAATACCCTGCTTTTCCAAAAAAATTTCAAACTCCTTGTTACAAAATTCCAAACCCCCATCAGTTCTAATAGCAATTATTTTCATGTTTAAAAGTCTTTCTGCTCTTCTAGAAAATCTCAAAAAAGTTTCAAAAACGTCAGATTTATTTCTAATGGGATAAACTGCAACTCTACGTGAATAATCATCAATTACAGTTAAAAAATATCTATTACCTCCCTGAGTTAAAACTGGTAATGGTCCACAAACATCCATATGTAACAATTCAAGAACATTTTTAGATCTTACTTGACCAATAGCTTTAAAAGATACTCTTTTACTTTTAGCAAGTTTACATGGTATGCAATCTTCAGCCATCTTACTCAAAATAGGCAATCCTTTAACAGCTTGACATTTACTGGTATTAATTAAATAGTCATCATTAATATGACAAAATCTATTATGCCAAAAATCAACAAGTTTAGAATTTTCCTGAACAGTAAGACTAGCCGAAGTTGCACCACCATTTGTTACATATTTTGTTGGTTTAAAAAAATACAAATCACCTTTCCTCAATGCATAGAATAACTCATTCCCATCTTTGTCAAAAACTCGAATTTTTCCATTTTTGCCAGAAAAATTTAAGCCTAATTTTTCTAACTTAACACCTGATATTAAATTTCTTCTTAATTTTGGATTGTATAAAACATTTTTTAAAGTTATCTGATTATAGTTATTATTACATTTAACATTAAACTGAATAGTACCCCTTCCTAAAACATTACTCTCTTTTTCACCTACAGCAAGAGACATTTGAACATCAGCTACAGGCTCAAAATCTAGATATAAATCTCTATTGTTGCAAAAATGTGCCGTCGCTGCAGTATCAAATACCCAGGTTATTTTATCAGAATCTGCAACTGATGAATTTGCCTCAAAAAACTGAGGGAAAATTTCTGTTAAACTACATTCAGAAAAAGCAAAACTAAATTTCTCATTAACTTCTATATTACTAGTTTCATTAAAATTTCGGGAATGAGCACTTCTATTAACACATTGAGACTTTAAATGACCATACTGTTTACATTTAAAACAGGGTCCAATTTTACTTTTGTTAAAATTTTCATTAGCAGAAAAACCATTAAATTTTTTACATTTATTAGAATTAAAATTTTTACTTTTATAATTACTTTCTTTAACATTTTTAGAACTCATATTTTTAACATTACTAGTATCTAAAGTTTTACCTGTCTTACAAAGAGTTGAAAAAGCTAATTCAGAGTTCCTCAGCAAGTCTTTTTTAACAAAATTCAGTCTATTTTCCTCCAAAAGAAGTTCCGCCTCAATCTTGTGTGGAACAAAGTCTGCATCATTCCATCTATAAATAGCTTGGACTGTTGCTTGAAACTCTTCTGGTAAGGTACGGATCATCTGGTATCCAATGTACAATGGTTGTAGCTGGTGTCCAACGTCCTTTAACCTTTCAGCAGCTTTCTTTACTCGGCACAGAAAAAGGTTGACAGGTTCACCACTAGAGAACTTTGTTTCAAAAAATTCATCCAACAGCTGTACTACCCGAGCTCTTGTCTTCCGTTCAAAATTTTCATGCAGAACCTTCCAGGCCTTGTAACCATCTGTCAAATTACTAATTAATGGCTTTAATTCAGGGCTTAAAGATTGGTAAATAATTGTAAAAGCTCTATCTTTCCTTAAATTCAGCTCATACTTTTCTCTCCACGTTAAGCCTTCCTGGTCACTAGCCTGTTGTTCCATGTATTTCTCATTCTCCACAAAGACCCAGGCACCATAGTGCATCAAAGCCACTTTAATTTCAGTTTTCCAACTATCCCAGTTAGTAGACGTCAATAAAGTCCCTTTGAACTCCTTTTCCTCCATTTCAATTTGTCAATTCAAACTTTGACAAAAGAGAAAGAAAAAAAACGTTCATCTGGGCCTTTCTTCATGGATAACTAATAGTCAAGCATATTCAGCACTTCTATGAGTTCATTATTTGATAACTGGAACGGCTCATAAAAACTCGGCAAACTGAAGTCCGGATGTAAACATTACTCTTCACTTCCACATCATTAAACCATAAATTCCTCAAACTATATATCTTATGGTTAGAGGGGCATTAACTGGGCCCATAACCTTGTTGAATTAAAGTTTAAATATACTAAAACAGCAGAGATACTTTAATAAAAAAAAAATTTAAGAGGAAAAATTACATGGCAGTTATACGTTTGATGTGGAAGACTCAATGAAGAAAACTTTTATATATTAACAAACATAATTTATTTGAATATGAATATTTACAGATGAAAAAGAAAAAATATTAAATAAACCAGCATATCCTGCTGGTAACTGAAAAACAAAACTACATCTTATAACGTTGAAAAATAAGAGAAAGAAAACAGATGCAAACGTCTTTTATACAATACAAACAAAACCAATTTGCATCTTGCTGTTGCCACTTGGCAATCACTAAACTAGTCTTCATCACTGGCTTATTTATCTTACAACCATGGACATCGTTTTTGATGAGAGTGAACAGAAACAAGAGCAATAACTGTGATTCACCGCCATTACTCACATGTTTACAATTTCAGCTATTCACATCTGTGGAATAAACTAGAGCAAGAAGATAAACAAAAATGCGGCCACGAGAGCGATAAAAAAAACGTAAGTCATATCAAACTAAATTTAATTTAAATAATTTACTTTATAGAATATATAAATACCTTAACAAATTAACTTTAATTTCACTTTATTAAAATATAGATATAATTAAATATTTATGATATGACTTATAACACGATTAATTTTTCTCGCAGAAATGGCGCTTGTGATTTTAATTTTAGCATTAACGGCGGCCTCATCAATTGGTCGGATGATGTGAAATTTCTAGGATTTTTCTTTTCTCGTCGGTGTTGTTTTAAGAAGCACGTTGACTACCTGCGTGTAAAAGCTTTTAAAAGAATTAACTTTCTCAAGGCCCTCTCTCAAAAGAGTTATGGGGCTAGGTCACACCACTTAGTAACGCTCTTTACGTCATCTATCGGGAGCTTAGTTGATTATGGAGCTGCTACCCTGTCTTCGGCGTGTGCCTCTCTAATCAAGAGGCTTGAAGTCTTCCAGAACTGTGGTCTTCGAGCTGCTCTCGGTCTTCCCTCTTGGGTCCCCATAGCTCTCCTTCACAAACATGCTGATGTCCTATCTATAGGCTACAGGATTCGTTTGCAATCCTTCAGATTCTGGATCCGTCAGCTCTGTCTGGGTACCTGGTCCCCTCTTTGGAGCTTTCTGAATGAAGCTGATGATTATGACAAAGAACTACAGATCGACTTCTTACCGTATGGCATTGATGGGCTTGATGATATTAGTTCCTGCTTGGAGAGTTTAGTAACTTTCCAGTTTCCTCAACCCATGGTTCATGGGAAAGTTTTCTTTTATCTTTCCGACCTTCCTTTCCAGAACACAACTTTGAATGATATCATCATCCAGTCCTTTTTCTCGGCCTTTATCTCAGAGTTCTCGTCGAGTCACGATATCTTTGCTTCCGATGCGACCAAATCTCATACCTTAACTGCTATTGCCGGCTGCTCCTCTGAATCCCAATTCAAGTATAGGATTTCCCACATAAATTCCATCTTCACCGCTGAAGCCCTTGCCATCGGTACAGCGATTGATGAACTGGCTTCCTCAAGCTCTTCCTTCATAATCCTTACGGATAGTCTATCGGTTTTATCTGCTCTTCAGTCAGTCTCCATCAAATCTCCTCGTGTTATACTGTGGCTTCACAATAAAATTTGCCGTACCTCATCTTTTGCTTGTAGTATTCGGCTGGTATGGGTCCCTGGTCACAGAGGTATCCCTCTTAATGAAAAAGCGGACAGAATCGCAAAGAATACTGGTCCTTCGGATGTTCTCTTGGATTGGATTTCTCCTGAGGACCTTATCAATTACGCTACCTATTGTTTCAAAGAATCGATTTCGAATACTTTTCGTGAGAGTAAATATGCGCTCTCTCATGGTGACATTCCTTCTTTCAAAACTACAAGCTCTTGGTCCACCAATAGAAGGGACGATGTGCTAATCTCCCGGCTTCTCTGCAAGATGATCGTTACCCCAGCTCTGTTGCGTCGCTTTTACCTTATTGATAATGGCATTTGTGATAGCTGTCACGTAATGGACTCTATTGAACACATTCTTTTATCTTGTGGTCGCTATCGGCAGATTCGCATTCAGTATTTCGGCGCGTTTCTAAATAGTGATAATTTTAGCTCCTTTCCTGCAAAAATTCTGCTCATTAAGTAACTTTCGCCATTGCACCCTTGGGTTCTTGCATTCTATTAATCTCTTTTAAAAAAAAAATACTTGAGTAAGCTATAGATCGTAGTGGTTTATCCTCTCGTCATTCTTCCATAGTATATGGATCAATTGAGACAACAGCCCCAGCAGCTATAGGTCTCAAAGAAAACCCCCCAACAACAACAACAACTTGCTGTACTTTTTTAAAATTCTCTAAAGGAGAGTGAGTCATGCCAAACATTCTCATTTCTCAGTTTCAAGCAATTTTGAAAGATATTTACTTTTTTAATTATCTATTTTAATTATATATTTGTAGAAAAACATAGTAAATACAATAGTAAAAATATATACCTATATATATACAATATATTTACATTTTAAACCCATATTTTTATTGGATCATCTGAAAATTTCAATCCATAATATAATAATGCATATAATTGTATATTATTATTATTATAGTTATGCTATTTGTTGAAAAAGAACACAGATTTATTTTCCTGTTTGAATTTTTAACAAGAAAGAAAAATCATGCAGTGTGCATTGATTAGTAACACTTTCCAACTGTACGTAATTGTTGTATTGAATAACTTTTAATATTCTTTGCCTACGTTATCACACAACAGACAGAAGGACTGAAAAATATACAGATAGACTAACTGATTTTCAAATTACTCTTAGGCATTTTGGAAAGTGTTAAAAAGGCTTAATGCAAAAGAAAATGCAGCCATTAGATTATAATTACAGCTTTTGATCTCTGAATATTTTAGTGTAGCCCTGTAAATCAGAAAGTTAATCATATCATACTCTATACAAAACATTATTTTAGAAAACTAACAATATATTTCAATATTTTTATGATTTTTACAGTAGAAAGACTTTTAAATATAACTTTCAAAAAATTCTGTCCTAAAACGTAATGCATTGGCTTTTCTTTTTTGTCCCTGTAAACAAACTAGTTGAACAGGATGTCATTTCAAATGGGGAACATTCTATAGGGAAAATATTTATAAAAATAACATTCATAGAACACAATGCTTTCGAATACTTTGTGTGTCCCTTTACACAAACCAGAAGAGGTATTCATTCCATTTTCAAATAGGGAACATCCAATAGTGAACTTGAATTAAATATATCGGTTTAAAGAAATTCCATAAATATTTACGGGAATTAGAGCGCAGAAAAACAGACGGACAGAAGAACAGTCAGACAGATACACAAATTGAAGATACACACAGTTTCGAGAAATTCCATGAATATTTACAACAGTTAGAGCGCAGGCAGACAGACTGACAGACATAGGGACAGATACACAAACTGAAATCATATTCACACTTAAAAATGTTAGAAAGTGTTAAAAACGCTTAATGTAAACGAAAGTACAATTCTAGCAATTTTTAATTAATAGCTCTTAATATAAATGGATATTTTTGTGTCACCCTGTAAATCTAATGCTAATCATGCTATATTCTATGCAAAGCATTTCTTTGTGCATATAAATAACATATTTCAATTTCCTAAAACTTTGTGGAAAGTAAAGTTATTAAAATTTGATTTATAGAAATATCTCTCGTAGAACACAATGCTTTGGAATACTTTTGAGCATCCCTGTATATAAATCGGTGATGGTATTTCCTCCATTTTATACAGGAAACATTGAATGGGAAATTTGAATAACATATTTCAATTTCATTAAGATATGTCTACAGTAAAGGTATGAAAATATGGTTTATAGAAATATCTCTCATAGAACACAATGCTTTGAAATACTTTCGGGTGTCCCTGTACACAAACCAGTAGAGGTATAAACTCCATTTTCAATAGGGAACATCCGATAGTGAACTCTAATGACATATATCAGTTTCAAGAAATTCTATAAATATTTACGGGAGTTAAGAGTTTGGACAGGCAGACAGACAGACGGACAGGCAGATACACAAAACTGAAATCATATTCACACTTAAAAAATGCTTAACGTAAATGAAAGCACAATTCTAGCAATTTTTTATTAATACCTCTTCATATAACTGGATATTTTTGTGCCATTCTGTAAATCTAATGCTAATCCTGCTATATTCTATGCAAAGCATTCTTTTGTGCATATAAATAACATATTTCAATTTCCTAAAACTTTGTGGAATGTACAGTTATTAAAATTTGATTTATGAAATATCTCTCATAGAACACAATGCTTTGGAATAATTTTGAGTACCCCTGTACATAAACCAATGATGGTATTTCCTCCATTTTATACAGGAAACATCCAATAGTGAATTTGAATAACATATTTCAATTTTATTAAGATATGTCTACAGTAAAGGTATGAAAGTATGGTTTATAGAAATACCTCTAGAACACAATGCTTTGAAATACTTTCGGGTGTCACTGTACAGAAATCAGTAGAGGTATAAACTCCATTTTCAATAGCAAACGTCCGATAGTGAACTTGAATAACATATTTCAATTTCATTAAGATATGTCTACAGTAAAGGTATGAAAATATGGTTTATAGAAATACTTCTCATAGAATACAATGCTTTGAAATACTTTCAGATGTCCCTGTACGCAAACCAGTACAGGTATAAACTCCATTTTCAATAGGGAATGCCCAATAGTGAACTTGAATAACATATTTCACTTTCATTAAGATATGTCTACAGTAAATGTATGAAAATATGGTTTATAGAAATACCTCTCATAGAAAACAATGCTTTGATAAATTTTCGGGTGTTCCTGTACACAAACCAGTAGAGGTATAAGCTCCATTTTCAATAGGGAATGTCCGAGAGCGAACTTGAATAACATATATCTGATATACTTAAGAAGTTAATTACAAGTTAAATAAAGGTGTCGTTTAGAAAAGTTTAAAAAAATTAATTCAGAAATATTACCAAATTTCAAATCCCGGTCACGGCACCATATGATATACTTACGAAATTAATTACAAGTTAAATAAAGGTGTCGTTTAGAAAAGTTAAAAAAAATTAATTCAGAAATATTGCCAAATTTCAAATTCTTGTCATAAGAGCTAAAATGAAAAATGATTTTTTTTTCGTTTTTTTGAATTAAAGTTAAGGCATTAAGTGATCGTTATTTCTATTAATTAAAATAGTGGAGTACCAAAATAAGAAAATTGTTGTGAGCTGGAATGATTTTAGCTAAAATAAAATATTTCTTGAATGAAAATACATGCACAACATAAAAAAGGAGAAAATGACTTACCAAAACTTCTTTTTATTAATCAGAAATATACAGAGTAATCCAAAATGGTGAATGCAAGTGGTACCACTGTTGTAAAACACACAAACACATACACAAAATCTAAACACTGATAAAACTCTTGAATAGTTGATAATCA
Source organism: Salticus scenicus (assembly GCA_963930645.1). Lineage (NCBI taxonomy): Eukaryota > Metazoa > Arthropoda > Arachnida > Araneae > Salticidae > Salticus > Salticus scenicus. The sequence goes on along the minus strand of OZ005652.1, from coordinate 336,448,854 downwards.
TACATTAATTTTAGATATTTAAATAATAGATTTTTTTTAACGCCGCCACATTTTTTTTTTTTTTCTATAATCACGATCTTGAAAAAATGTTCAAAAGTCAATTAAAATAGTTCCAAAAAGTCATAAGATTTAATTTTTGTTCAGGATTTCGTAGTAATTGATGAGGAGATATCAATTATCCAAAATGATGAATATGACGCTGCTCAATCATTAGTTAGGCAAGATTTAATTTTTGTTCAGGATTTCATAGCAATTGATGAAGGGATATCAATTATTGAAAATGATGAATATGGCGCTGCACAATCGTTAGTTCGGCAAGATTTAATTTTTGTTCAGGATTTCGTAGCAATTGATGAAGAGATATCAATTATCCAAAATGATGAATATGGCGCTGCACAATCGTTAGTTCGGCATAAAACTTCTAGGTGAGCACAAATATGCCATAAGAGAAACCATACGAAATACTTTTCCTTGTCATTAGCTAACTCATTTTTCATACGATGATTTTTAAGCTGTACAACATTCATTTGACTTTGTGCCAAACGGACTTGAGAGGATAGGCGCCCCTTCACAGAGATGAAAATTGCTCAGGCAGCTCTTTGTCATTCTTTTAGCTGAGCAGCACTTGGAAAAAGAAATTCTTCTTCAATTCAGGTATAACACTGGAATCTAACTTTTTGGTAGTTGTAAGCAGACATGTTTTGAAAAAATTAATACACTGAGGTGTAGATCTTGACATAGTGAGGGAGTTGCTTTAGAAAAATGCAATGACATCCATGAAACTTTGCTGTTCCTGTCCCATTGCGTTAAAGACAATAAATTCTTAGAATATTATAGCAGAAAAAAGAACAACATTTTAACGTGGCATTTTGGCGACCAATGGAATCCTTTTCATGCTTCTGCAGCAAGCTTTGGCACGGGAAGGAATCCCCGGCCTCCGCTGGTACGACCAACCTCACTTTCCAAGATCTCCTGCTGTTCTGCCCGAAAGCGATTGGAAAATCGCACTCTCTTCGTATTAGCAAAAACTTAATTTTACTTTAATTTAATTTGATTTATTTTAGCAGAGATTTATATAACACAATGAAAGTCTATTTTAATTCAGTTTTAAAACTTAAATATGTGTTAAGAAAACTGTATAATTAAAGACTGACAACGTTTTTTAAAAACAAAAACAATGAATTTATTCAACAAAAACTTAACAATATTTGTAAAAAAGTATTAAACATTATAATATAAACATAACTAATATCTATATTGAAAGGCAACTATCTTATACTTTCAATTAATTAAAGCAAGGCAATCTAACTAATGTGTTTAAACTTGGAGTACTACCCGGAGAAACATAAACAAACATTAAGAAAAATTTTAACGGCTGTATTTTAAACAGCAATCACTGATAAAAATAAGTTATCAAAAAAAAACCTCTCTGACATCCAGGCCTGCAATAAATTTAATCCATCTCTTTAAAACTCCTTCCTTTCACAGCTTCATAAACAATAAACCAATTCATAAATAACTTAAAAATAACTAAAGATAAAAACATAAGTAGCCCAAAAGGCTAAGCAACAGATTATACAATCATGCTAAAAACATATAAAGAGAAGAGAGAGATGGGTGTTTCTTCTTTCTATTTATAATCACTCAGTGGATCAAATTACAGCCAATGACTGATGCACATCTGTCAAATCAGTCACCAGACATCATAAACAAATAATCGATAAATCATGACGTCATTATGCAGACAGCTGATACAGTTTCCACCTGGCCTATTGACCAACTTCCGGTTGACTGGAAAACATCGTACTCAAATGTAAACAAAGCATCATCACGGCAAATAAATATTAAACAGTAGAAATTTCCCCAATTAAAGATAAATAAAATAAAAGTTCTTTAATGACAGATGAAAGGCCAAGTATCCTAAGAAGTAATGTAAGTAAACATTATCTATAAAGAGTTAAAAAGTTAAAAAAAAATGTTTTTTTTACTATATTTTAGAAATGAACTTATCTAACACTTTCCCCATATGTGGGTAGCCTCCATAAATATAATAAAACTTATTAATTTCCCAAACACACAAATTGAAACTGCATGGTACAAAAGAAGCTATTAAAATATTTCCAACAGAATGCCCCCCACCATGCCGTTTCGATTTAACTAAGAAGTTGCCAAACAATTTACATAAAAAAAATTAAATAAATAAATAAATGATTAACAATAATCTTCAAAAACTTGAAGCTGAATTCAGGTAACAGACATGGACATCCAGATCATAACATCTACAAAGACACCAGCAGCTTTCCAGTTCCAAAACAGGCACTACCCAAAGTTCTAATTTTTTCTTGACAATTACAGATGCATAACAACTTCATATAAGGATACCACTAAAAAAATTGTAAGACAAAGATTAATATATAAAGACACAATTCAATAGAACATATTTTCCATTTCCATTACAAAAACAAACCATATTCAAAATAATACATACAATGATGAAAAACACCAAGTGAAAATCCCATAAAACAAATACAAACATGCATAGGCCTATGACTTCATTCACTCAAAAAAAACCTAAAGTTTCCATAAATAAAAATATACAACACATAGGTAATGAAAATGAAAAATACATATTAGCAGGAAACCAAGTTCCAAAAGACCATTTACTTTTAAACATTTACATTTATGAAAACTTTTCGATTAAACTTAAATAATTCACCTTTGGTAAGGGGCTTGGTGAACGGGTCCGAAAGGTTAAACTCACTACGAATATGTCTAAGATCAAAAAGGGATTCAAACAACCATTCACGAATAAAGAATAATTTCACATTAATGTGCTTAGAATGCGTGTTTTCAATTGGTGATTTTGTAAAGTCTATAGCAGCTTGATTATCAGCAAAAAGGATTGGACTCTTATGGTGACCTGGGATTAATTTAAATTCAACGCAATCCTCCAAAATATGGTCAATCCATTTGAGCTCTTTGACACATTCACACATCGATATGAATTCACTCTCCATAACTGAGAGACTAACACCCTTTTGCTTGAAGGTCCACCAAGAGATAGGGCTATTATTAAGAAACACTATTTGTCCTCCTAATGATATAAAATCATCCCGATTGTTTGCAAAATCAGAATCAGAATAAGCTATTAACTCAGGAACACTACAAGAAAGATTTAATTTAAAAACTTTAGTACATAAAACATATCCCAATAATTTAATTAGTCAATACCAATGATTTAAACCTGGATTATTCTGGAACTGACTATATATGTTAACAGCATAAGTAATATCTGGCCTGGTTCTACTAGCAATAAAAGATAGGCAACCTAATACATTCCGATAGGGTAATTTAGCTACCTCATCAATTTCATGCTGATTCACAGGACAATCTGTTTTGGAAAATTTAACACCTTTCACTATAGGGAGAGAAGAAAAAGGAATATTAAAGGAACAAAACCTTTCGTATACCTCATTAATATACAGTTCTTGAGATAGCTGAACTCCTTCTTCATCATATATAAACTCAACACCTAATAGCTTCTTGGTTTTTCCCAATACTTTTATGTCAAACTTTTGTTCCAAAATACCAATTATATTATCAATCGTTTTTGTGTTTTTCCAAAAATAACAAGGTCGTCTACATATACCAAAAGTACAATAAAATCTTCAAAATAATAAGTACAATTACACCAGTTGAATTTTTTAAAGCCTACATCTAATAAAACTTTGTTCAATTCGTAATACCAAAGTCTACCACTTTGGTGGAGTCCATATAAAGCACGATCTAATTTACAGACTAGTTGTTCCTTTCCAATAACAGAAAAACCCTGTGGCTGAACCATATAAATTTCTTCATGCAATGGAGCATACAAATAAGCACTTTTTACGTCACATTGCGTATTGTGCCATTTGTAACAGGAAACCAACAAAGAAAAGAAGAACCGTACGACGGAAAAATTGACAACAGGAGAAAAGGTTTCGTCATACGTTTCACCCTTTACTTGGTGAAACCCCTGAGCCACGAGTCTTGCTTTAAAACGTGCAATTTTCCCGTGCTCATCTTTCTTAAGAGCAAAAACCCATCTATTTCCCAATGCATTTTTTCCTTCAGGTAAAACAACTAAATGCCAAACTTTTCTATCTATCATGCTACTGATCTCCTCTTCCATGGCCCTTCTCCATTCTGAAGACTGTTTTGATTTTACAGCTTGGTTAAAAGTTTTAGGAACAACTATATCTAGTCATGCATGAACTTCCTTATCTTTATTCACAAAACTGGAGACTGGGGAATCGACCTTCTGATTAATTACACCTCGAGACAAATTTTTCCCTGAAAAATCAAACAAGGAAGCATCAAAGTTAATGTTATTGCTATCACAATATTTTTCAACATCATTAAGGGATCTTAAACGGGTATTTTTACCTTCAGGGTAATAGTATATATCCACTCTATCCCCTATTTTCCTCGGGACAGCTTTCCTATTCCAAACTATATCAGATTGAGGAGGACCTGCAGGGACTAATGGCTCATCATCATCAGAAACACTGGGATTATGCATCACAATTTCCATGGGATCGGAAGCTTTACAATCAACCGTTTCATCGGACAACAAATCTAGGCTTTCTAATGGAGTGCCCATCACAGCTCCACTGCGACTATACATTTGATCTGAAAAAGTCACATTTAATGACTCAATAACTTTATCTTCTTCCTCAATCCAGATACTATACCCTTTGGTTTTTAAAGCATATCCAATAATAATCCCTTTTTTAGCTTTAGACTCAAGTTTATGTAATCTCTTTTGTTTGGGTACACCAACATAACAGATTAAACCAAAAGGTTTAAGGTGCCTTATAGAAGGTTTGTGCCCCGTATAAAGTTCAAAAGGTGTTTTTTGTTGTCCACGATGTATAACCCTATTCCATGTATAACAAAAATGGAGACATGCCTCGGGCCAAAAACGAAAAGGTAAATTACTATCTTTCAACATGGCACAAACACAATTTAAAATGGTTTGATTTAATCTTTCACAAATACCATTCTGTTCAGGTGTGAAAGTATTTGTGAATTCGTGGGTAACACCATTTTTATCACAATATGTTTTAAAAAGTTCATTATTGAATTCTGAACCATTATCAGTTCTAATAAACTTTAGTTTTTTACCTAAGAAACGCTCAGCCCTAGTAATGTGCTTTTCAAAGACTTCATACACCTGTGACTTTTCTTTAATGGGGTATACAGCAGTTCGTTTTGAATACCCATCAATAATAGACAAAAAAAATCTTTCACCATTTTTACCCTCAACTTTTAAGGGTCCCCAGACATCCATAAATATTTTTTCAAGTGGTTCCTTTAGATTACTATCTTCTATTGATTTAAATGAAATTCTACGTTATTTACTGATTTTACATGGTTCACAGCTTAACTTTTTAAACTTTAATTTAGGAAGCCCTTTTACTCCATTATGACGACTAGTATTTACAATGATATCAGGACTTATATGATCAAAACAAGTATGCCAATATTCAATATCTTTAGCCTTAGTCATTGAAATAGTTGGCTTCAAAGACTGCCCCCCATTTTCTTTGAAAACTTTTGGGTAGACATAATAAATACCATTTTTAAGTTTAGCTGTGAACATAAATTTTCCAGTTCTACTGAACACCGTCACCTTGCCCCTACCACCAGAAAAAGTAGCACCATTTATATCCAATTTAGAACTGGATATAAGATTCTTTCTTAATTTAGATGAATACAAAACTTCATCAAAAACATATTCAGTATTATTAAAACTTAATCTAACAGAACCTTTCCCATCTATAGGAACACTGACTCCATCTACCGCGACAATTAAGTCTTCCCCCTCAATAGGACAATAATTTTCAAAGCAATTTAAATCTTTACTGAAATGATGTGACGCTGCTGTGTCGAATAGCCAACAGTCGTCACCGTCGTTACAATTACTGTAATTTAATTGAGCCAAATAGTGAAATGGAGGAGGGGTTACTTTGTTTTTACCGCGGCCGACTGAGCCATTAACATTTTTATCAGATTTAACAATTTTACTATTTTTAGATTTAGATAGATTAACTCTACAGTCCTTTTTCATATGACCAACTTTTCCACATCGGTAGCAAGACAATGAAGTTTTAGTAGGAAAGTTTTTACCTCTATACTGAGTATTTTGTACCTCTACAGCCAAGTCATGTTTTCTATCTTCCTCTCGTACTTGTAACCTTGTCTCTTCAGCAGTTAATTCTGCCACAATGGTGTTGAACTTGAAGTCGGGGTCCTTCCACCTCAAGATGTACTGTATAGTACTTTCAAACTTCTTGGGGAGGTGTCTCAGCAACTGGAAGCAGATATATTCTTCTGGTATTTCCTTTCCGATGTCTCTTAGTTGATCTGTAATTCTACAAAGTCTATTAACATACGAGTTTATTGTTTCATTGGAATTAATTACACACTGAAAAAAGCCAGAAAAAAGCTGCATGTGCCTGGCCCTGGAGTCAGAGATAAAATTCTTTTTTAGCTTTTCCCATGCCTCAACAGGACATGTACAATTATCAATAATATTTCTAAACTCTGGTGCCACATTTAAATACAATGTTGCTAAAGCCGTTCTAATTCTGGATTTAAAACCCTCAACATTTTTAATAGTAATACCAAGTTTTTCATCTATCTCCGGTAGTTTCTCCGTTTTATTAACAATATCCCAACAATTCTTTTCAATTAGAATAAATTTCACATCTTTGCACCAAACAGGATAGTTATTTGAGTTAAGTTTTTCTATAGCAGGGCTTAAACTAACAGCCATTTTAAAAACTATACTTAATACAGCTCTTAAACACTTAAATAAACTGATTATATACTGGTAGCTATTTACTGTGGATAATAATTAAAAAATTCATAAATTGGGCATCTGAATCTAAAAAATACTTATTATCAGGCATATTTCATGCAAAAGATTCACTAAAACTTGTTTATAACAAAAACAAGTAAATTTCATAATACCCAAAAACGAGTAGAATTTCCAAAAACCACGATCGGAATTTTCGATTTAAGTGTATTAATTACATAACTATCCACAAGTAAAACACAAAGCCCATAACCCTTATTAGCAAAAACTTAATTTTACTTTAATTTAATTTGATTTATTTTAGCAGAGATTTATATAACACAATGAAAGTCTATTTTAATTCAGTTTTAAAACGTAAATATGTGTTAAGAAAACTGTATAATTAAAGACTGACAACGTTTTTTAAAAACAAAAACAATGAATTTATTCAACAAAAACTTAACAATATTTGTAAAAAAGTATTAAACATTATAATATAAACATAACTAATATCTATATTGAAAGGCAACTATCTTATACTTTCAATTAATTAAAGCAAGGCAATCTAACTAATGTGTTTAAACTTGGAGTACTACCCGGAGAAACATAAACAAACATTAAGAAAAATTTTAACGGCTGTATTTTAAACAGCAATCACTGATAAAAATAAGTTATCAAAAAAAAACCACTCTGACATCCAGGCCTGCAATAAATTTAATCCATCTCTTTAAAACTCCTTCCTTTCACAGCTTCATAAACAATAAACCAATTCATAAATAACTTAAAAATAACTAAAGATAAAAACATAAGTAGACCAAAAGGCTAAGCAACAGATTATACAATCATGCTAAAAACATATAAAGAGAAGAGAGAGATGGGTGTTTCTTCTTTCTATTTATAATCACTCAGTGGATCAAATTACAGCCAATGACTGATGCACATCTGTCAAATCAGTCACCAGACATCATAAACGAATAATCGATAAATCATGACGTCATTATGCAGACAGCTGATACAGTTTCCACCTGGTCTATTGACCAACTTCCGGTTGACTGGAAAACATCGTACTCAAATGTAAACAAAGCATCATCACGGCAAATAAATATTAAACAGTAGAAATTTCCCCAATTAAAGATAAATAAAATAAAAGTTCTTTAATGACAGATGAAAGGCCAAGTATCCTAAGAAGTAATGTAAGTAAACATTATCTATAAAGAGTTAAAGTTTAAAAAAAATGTTTTTTTTACTATATTTTAGAAATGAACTTATCTAACACTTTCCCCATATGTGGGTAGCCTCCATAAATATAATAAAACTTATTAATTTCCCAAACACAGAAATTGATACTGCATGGTACAAAAGAAGCTATTAAAATATTTCCAACACTTCGAAGCCAGCCAATGAGCGCCCTCGAAAGGGACGCCATCGACATCGGAGGTGACGCTATCTACGTCATGGAGAAAGATCCGGAAGCTTCTAGAAGGAATTTCCCCCTCTGAAAGCGCAGAAAAGTTTGAAAGCTGTAAGAAAACATGGCTGACTTCCGATTTTAAGAACTTAGTGAATAAAAAAGGCTGTTTTTGAACTTAGGCTTTTTGGAAAGGGAAACTATTAATTTTTAGGCTATTTTTATGAGTGATCGCTCAAATTAAATGAAATTTAATAAGCAATCTCATGAAATTAGAGTTACATGGAAATAAAACTTAGAAAAATAATTTTAAATGCAAAATCGGAACACTGATTGCTGACAAGATAATTTTGGATTTTTCTGATTTTTTTTTTGTTTGTTTGTTTGCTCTTTTAGTGATTTCTCTATTATTTTTTGGTAATTTTTTTGCAAGCATAAACGATTAAAATATCGTTTTAATCCGGAATTGCTCAATTTGTTTATTTTATTTTATTTTTTTGAAAAATGCACATTTCCAAAATGAAAACGGAAATATTTTAAATGATTAAATCATGATCGATTTTGATTAAAATTTGCAGAGTATCAAAATGGATTTCGAATGAGAAATCTTTTAAATTAAAAAAACTGAAAACCTATAATTTTAAATAAACTATTGTTAAACTATTTGAAACATAAGAATAGAGTAGTGTTATATTTTTTTAAGACATAACAATATCAGTTTCAAGAAATTCCATAAATATTTACGGGAATTAGAGTGCGGACAGACAGACAGACAAACCAAAGTCATTAACATTTTTCAACCTTGTTGGAAAGTGTTAATAAAAAGAGCTCTGCTTTTTGCTTTTGGGGATCTTTTTTTGCTTTTCCTCACATGTAAATGAAAATTCAGGATGACTATAATTTGGACTTAACTTTTCCAAATTCTCTGACTTTCCACAACTTACAGTATTTTTTTTCCTCAAAAATTCTCAAAATCAGCACACATTTTAGCAATTTACAATAATGGGCTTTAAAATAAGGCCTATTTTCACAAAATTTGGCAGAATTCCCTGACTTTATATGAAATTCCCTGACTATTCTATGACTTTTTCAGACAGCAGCGCCGACTTTGAAAATTTTCTGGGGGGGCTCGAACCAAGGCCGTAGCCAGGATGTTTTTTTTTTTTGGGGGGGGGGATCATATTTCTAATACAAGGTCATCAAATTTGGTATAATAATGCACCCATGCTTATGCACACACACAAACAACGGCCTGATCAACACAGGGGCACGTGCCAGAGGCGTCCTGAGTAGCAAAGGGCCCCAAAACTGGTCCTGAAAATGCCATCATAATTTTTGCCATTTAGTTTATGTAAATCGAATTTATAAAACAAAATTAAGAGTAGCAGGGAGGTTGCTGGGATAATACGGCCATCAGTCACTTCAGTTTGAAAACAATATTGTGATTATGTTAAGTTAAAATTGGAGGGGAAAGACAGAATCGAAATAATTTCTGCTATATCTTCTCTTTAAGTTTTAAAAACAATATTTGTTCTTACTCTTCATTTTTACTTAAAATGTTAAAATTTCATAAACTATCATTAATTAAATTTTGATAGAATGGAGTAGAAGGCTGACATTTTACCAACTATGTGAAAAATACCAGAATCAGGAATCGAACCCGGGTCGTTCCGCTTAACGCGCGGATGCTCTAACCACTGAACTACCCTGGCTGATAAACAGTTCGGCACTTCTCACATAATTTATGTTGGCAAGGTCACCGAGTCTGCATTAGAGCAGCTATATCAAGTGACAAATTTGAACATGGCACAGCTCCAATAGGCCATAAAATTTAATTTTATGAGTGACACACCAGATTATCAAGGTTTATTTTCCTAAAATAAAAAGTTTCATAAAAAAAAGGGGGAGGGAGGAAAATATTATATACTTCTTATTGTTTATAAATTCATGACTTACATCCAAAATAGTTCATTTTTATTTAAAAATGCCAAGGGAAAAAAGAAGCAACCAAATAAATAAAATGCAAATATAAATAATTTAAAAAAAAAAAAAAAAAAAAAAAAGGCGAATTAAACATCTCAGAAACCTTTATAAAAATTATTTTCACTTAAACTTAGGGAAGAGAGTAGCATCAAGCGTATAATATATTAATAAAATAAAATTTAAAAAAAAAATGTAATAACAATATGGCAGTAACTTTTGTGAAAATAGTTATATTACTTTGCATCGATGTTTCTGAAAACTTTTGCTCCTCATGCACAAACCATAAGTGATTGGGATTCCCATAGCACAGCAAAGGGAATCATCTTCCTCTGATCTCCCCCCCCCCCCCCCCCGCGCCCCATACAGAGACTTTCAGCCTTTCTTGTTTTTTTTTTAGTCAATTTATGTCTATTTTGAATTGCAACAACCTTACTTTACAGCTATGATTTTGGTAAAAAACTAAATAGAAATAGAGGAAAGATTTTCTTGTTTAATAGTGAATCACTATTCAAAATTTCTGGGGGGGCTGAGCCCCTACAGAAAATTTAGCCCCTACAGCCCTCGAGCCCCCACATAGTCGGCGCCACTGTTTTCAGACACACTTAAACTCCCTGACTTTCGCTAACCAGTATCCACCCTGAAATTATCAAGCAAGAGGTATCATTCTCTGATAAAAAAATATATAATGCTAAAAATTCAATCAAGAAAAAATATCTCTGTATTGATAATTTCCAAAAAAAAATCCCTCTCTTTATTTTGCAGATGATCTTTACAATGATCCCGAATGAAAATCGGTCATTTAGGTTTTTTATGTATAAAACAATCAACATGATTAATTTATAATCATTTTAACATGAATTGTAAATAATTTTAAACATTAAAGAAAATCAATTTAAGCAAAATATTTGAAAGGCATAACTATTAAATGGTCAGAGACATAAATTAACTAGACTTTTTTTCATAAGAAAGTGAAAAGAGCCACCAATGCGATTAAAGTTTTGATTCAGCATTAAAATTTTGAATGTTGGAAAAAGTTCAAGAAGGATTTTTTAATTTGCTTTTCGACAGTAGCTGCATTACAACATTAAAAAAAAAAAAAAAAAAGAAAAAAAAAAGTAGTAGAAAATAGTATCAACATAATGAATAAATAGATATGGTAAAGATTTAAAGAGATTGATTAAGTTACATAGCAAGAGGCCAGATACCTTAGAAATTTGTAATTCAGGTGTTAGTGTTAATTTCAAATCATAAGCATGTAACTAAAATATAGAACTGAAAATTTTATTTATTACTTAGATAACATAACACTGCACATTACACAAACACTTTTTAAGAAAAGGAACATATGAAGAAAGCAAACTAATATATCTAGAAAATATTAAAACAAACATAAAAAAAAGTTTCATAAAAAACCAACTTTATTAAAAATATCATTACATTGTTCACCAAAATACAAAGCTATATATATATAGTATTCTTTGATCATATGTAAGAAATTTACATTTATTAAGAATTTATTTAATGCATTTAAAATATATATATATAGATGCACAAAATCACTTTGTAAAAAACAGAAGCACATATTTTACCCTGAATCGATTCAACAATTGAACATTTGTCCACATTGTATTGTAAATGAGATCTCGCAGCAAACAGCAGTAATATGCATGACAAGTTTCTTTTATTGAACTTGTAGAATAATGAGTTACATATTTTTATTGGAACTTTAGAACAAATTTTGTGAATTTAGCTACGAATCTTATAGTTATGAAACTTGGCTATGAAATAGCTGCAATTTTAAATAAATGATATGATAGAAATTTCAAACTAAAAATGATAAGAACTCATAAGTTATATAGAAAAATATATGTACAATTTTAATCTTTGTGCATATTGCCTGGCAAGGAAACATTCCAAAGGTGTTGTCTTAAAAAAATATATGCGATTCTACTCTTCATAAAAATTCAGAATGTGAAAAGATTATCGGCTGAAATGAATTACATGACCACAAAATATTGTCAAAATTAAGTACTTTTGGCGATTTAGTGCTGAAAGGCGATACATTCGCTAGCACCGCGATTGGCGTGTATGAACAGAACCATGTTTTGCTTCTCTGCCAAGTACTCAAAATCAATCGCCTAACAGTGTGAAATTGCCAAATATGCTTAATTTTGATAATTTTTTGTGGTTGCTGTAATTCATTTCAGCTAATAATTTTTTCACTTTCTGAAGTTTTATGAAGAGTAGAATCATATATATTTTTTTCAATATTTTTTGAAGACGACACCTTTGACACCTTGTGAGCATAAGGTGTTTTTGTATTTATCATTAAAATTAATTTAAAATGCAGAACATGGGTATGACTTATTGAAACAAAAACATCTAATCAATATTAATTTATGAATCTTAAAATTTTATCTTTTGAGAAGACTGAGAACTTTGGATTAAATATTAAAAATTAAACTGAAATTTTTACCTTATACTGTCTTTGATAGTTAATCTGATTTTTTCTTTTTTTTTTTTTTTTTTTGAAGTGTAATTTTTAATACACTTAAAATTAAATTTATTTTTGATTCTTTAATCATACATAACATGGAGAAAAAACATAACTGCTCTTTTGAGAAGAATCTTAAGATTAGAATTAAATATATATATATATATATATATATTCATAAAAATTCATGTATCTATATATACATATATATACAGTACACTCTCAAAAATCCGCACAGCTTAAAACGAAGTGTTCTGCGGATTTCTGAATTTTGCAGATTTTAGAGTAATTTCTTTTATTTACATCTTAGAACCTCATTTGAGTAGCAAATCTTTAAGATACAATTTATATATTATATATACAATGCTGAAATAAAGTGTGTCTAATAAAAGTACAAATATTTCATGAAATTTTAATTTAAAGAACAATTTTTATATATCACATTATAGTTACAAATTATCTAGATTTTTGAAAAGTCTGATCAATACTAGTTTAAGTAAGAATATTCATACATATTTATTTTCCTATAACCTGTAAAAAAGTCAGCAGTTCTTGGTCAATCACATAAGTTTGTGCTATGAGAAAATTTGAGTATTTATCTGCATGAGAGAAAATCTTTCATGAAAACTGTCTTTCTCCTTTTCCTCTAAATTATTATCATTTATTTTTTAATAATTATGTATAATTACACTTATCATTTCCTCCTCTGCAATATGTTGAGTGATTGGTGATTCATCAGCATCAGTTAAAAACTGATTTGTCTCTTAATACAGCTGAATTTTTGCAATCCACTAATCAACAAATCAATTGTGACAATGTTTGTTTATATTGCAAATGATATGCGGATTTTAGAGAATTGCGGATTTTAGGGTTGCGGATTTTTGAGAGTTGACTGTATATATTTTACTTCCTTATACAAAGTATAAGGAAATATAGTAATCCCGATTTGCAAAATGTATTTTGTATTTCACATTGCTCGAAAACGAATGATCGCTGAATGTTGCCAATTTATACGCGTGACTGTCATGATGTCTAGTTGTACACCTGTAAGTGTCGTCTTAACACGAGATCTTGTTTTAGAGATATAAGGGACTTTACAGGATTTTTCGTGATGTCTGTATGTGTGTCTGTCTGTGTGTGTGTGTGCATGTCGCATAACTCAAAAACGGTTAGACATAGAAAGTTGCAAATTGGTACATAGAATTTTTATAGCATCTAGTTGTGCACCTCCCTCTTTGGACTTTGTATGATTTTCCGTTTTGGAGATATTTAGGAAAACCAGGTTCATAATGACCAAAAATACATAGGTTTTGGCCATAATGTATCAAAAAATGGTAATAACTCAAAAACGGTTTGGACAAATTTTGCAATTTAACTGACTTCCCGACTAGTTAGACATTTGAAACTTTCAGAAAAGCTCAGTACACATTGACAATGCAATTTTTAGCCAACTGTTTCAGGTCCCTACTGCCTTCGGCAGCGTTCATATGATTCAACAGAAAATTTATTTAACTAACTTCCCGACTAGCAAGACATTTGAAACTTTCAGACTAGATCAGAACATGGTGAAAATGCATTTTTTAAATACTTTTAGCCAGCTGTTTAGGGCCCCTGCTGCCTACGGCAATGTTACCAGTACAAATCTTGCAATCAATTTTTAACTAACTTCCCGACTACCTAGACATTTAAAACTTCCGGAAAAGCTCAGAACACGGTGACAATGCATTTTAAAAATATTTTTTTTAGACAATTGTTTCGGGTCATTGCTGACTTCGGCAGAGTTCATATGGTTCAACAGAAAATTTATTTAACTAACTTCCTGACTAGCAAGACATTTGAAACTTTCAGACTAGATCAGAACATGGTGAAAATGCATTTTTTAAATATTTTTAGCCAGCTGTTTAGGGCCCCTGCTGCCTTTGTCAGTGCTATCAGTACAAATTCTGCAATCGGTTTTTAACTAATTTTCAGGAAAAGCTCAGAACATGGTGATAATTCATTTTTTAAAATATTTTTAGCCAACTGTTTCGGATCCAATGTCAATGTTTTTTAACATTATGTATATTTCTAAAAGTGTATAAGGAAGTCATGTAGTGCCCACATCAGATTTTTTTCATTTCTTTGTGTAAACTAGTATTTACTAATATAAATTTCAAATAAAAATGTTTTATATGTTTACTACATCAAATTATTAAGTAATAATGAAAAATTAAAGAGTTTTATTATATTGTTTGCAATCGTGAACTGTATAACTACATTGTATTATAATAAAACATTAAGAGATAGACAGGGCTCATTATTTAAAACTTACTAAAAGTAAATTGTTCATGTTTCACATACTATCAGAAATACGTTATTATTATTATTTATACAAATTAAATCAATGCTACAAATAACCTTGAGGGTGTACATCATTCAGATTACCATTGTTTCATATTTTATGTATATCTCATTAAAAATTGAGTTTTCAGAACTCTGTTTTTTGAAATCTCCCTTTTAAACGTGTCTTCTCTTTTATCTTAGCCAGAATTAATATATATACATGCATGTAAGGAATTACTAGAACATTCTTATATGTTGAAGCAGTCATGTTCATAGTAAAATAGACTAAAAAATTAATAAATGGAATATAGCCAACAATACTTTTAGGGATGTATGAACTTTTATATGAGGGAATGAGAAGAGAAACCGGGATTTTTCTCCCTACGTGATGACATGTCACATGATTAAAATAGGCATAGTTTAGTGCTATCTAATTATTCAATTGGCTCTTTCCACTCAGACTGCACAGTTATTAAGTCTAGAAAAGATATTTTTGGTATGGAGGGAAAAAGACAATTTGAAATAAATACGTTAAATATTAATAAAAAAAATTTAACTTCACTAACGGCTACATTTTAAGAAAGTGGAAATGGTAAAAGAACAGATTTGAATCATTATTAAAAAATATATTAATTAAATTATAACTTAATATAGAAAGACCTAAATAAGGGGGTTTAAACATACATGTATATATATATATTTGAATTTTTTTATTTCGTGATGTAAACACAGAGCTCTTAACTTTCCATCCTAAAATGAAATGTTTAAAAAATTGGAATTAACAGGGTAAAAAAAAAAAAAAAACAACTATTTATTAAATGAGGTGTGCATAAAATATGAAGTAATGACAATGCCATAGGATTACATGAGGAAGGAGAAAATGTGAATCTGACTAATGTATACCGATACCCTTGACTCTATCATGTCAGCTTGTGACAAGTTGTTATTAATTAAAATATAAAATTCAAAGTTAAGTATGTATCATGACATCATTTTTAAATAGCACCTTACAATTTTATGAAGAAAGCATAAATCACATACATTTTTCGAAAAACATATTTTAAGAAATCAGTTTTGATTTAATGGCACATGAAAACATTTTGCATTACTGAGATTAATTTATGCAAGTTTACCAATGAACATTAGACAGTATAACAAAATTACAAATATCTTAATTTTAATTATTTCCCCTACCTCAGTTAAATTTGATTAAAAATTTAAAATGTAGTGAGTGAAGCAGTCATGTTAATCAACAAAGAAACAGAATATTCAAAGTCTATACTTTTTTATTAACATGTATCTGAGGCATGTTAAGACATGAGTGTCCAGAGAATTTTAGAGGGGTACTGATTTTTACAGAAAGGCCTGGGATTTATTTACCTACTGGAAATCTTTATTAAAAAAAAAAAAAAAAAAAAAAAACTCTCTCACAGCACATCCTTTTTGTACATCAGTTTTTATTTATTGTCCCAGGGGGTTTGATCCAGGTTTTAATTTTTTGGGGCCCTTTTTGTAAAAAACAAATATTTTTATGAAATTTATCTATTTTGTAGGAAAAAAAAAAAAAAAGCCTTGTATTTTAACAGCCTTTCTATATAATTAATGTTCAATATCAAATTAATTGAGTTTTGTTGAACAAAACATAAGCATTAATTAAAAATAATACTGAAAACCTGAAAAAAAAAAAAAAAAAAAAAAAAAAAAATATATATATATATATATATATATATATTTATATATATATCATTTTTATAAAACAAAAACTTGTGAAGGGAGGTATTTTTATGAGTGTTTATTTCATAAAGGGGCCCATTTTATAATTTGAATTTTGTGAAGGAGCCCATTTTATTAATTTGAATTTGATGAAGGGGTCTATTTTGTGGAGCGCCCTTTTTATAGGTTTGAACAGACAGAACTTTTGATGTACTTTTTTTAAAGGAGTTTTTGTCAATTAAATATTAAATTTTTAAAAAATAAATATTGTTTCTTTTATATCCTTTCACATATTTTCTAAATGACATTTTATTAATAATTTTTCAGATAAATCCCTATTTTTTTTTTTTTTTTTTTTTTTTTTTTTTTTACTGTTTTTTAAATTGGATGTTCTCTAGCATTAAATATATATATTAACTTATTTTAGAAAAAATGAAATATTCATTGGTCAACTGAAATTTACAAAACTCTAATGCATATACAGGATGTCTCAGTGTGGTATTTCACCTTCTAGGAGGGGTAAGGATGCAACCTGATGACTTAAAATCATATAGCCATGCATGGTTGGAAATGTTTTCCTGACACAGTTGTGTACACAGAAACATCTGAAACAAAAAGACTCTACGTGAATTAAATTCATTTTAATAATAAATGTACACAAACAAAAGCAACGTTCAAAGTTTCATTTTCCAACTTTAATGCAGGCATTACATCTAGGTTACATAAAATTCTGGATGTTCTGAAATAGACCAGGCCTATGTTGAATTTCTCCTGCAATTATAGGATTTATGCAACCAGCTCTTTGCCAGTGTCAACAAGGCCTGCATTAAGTTGGTGGATGAAACTTTGAATAGTCTCTTTGACCCATGTTCCTATTGTTCATGTATATTTATTATTAAAACGAATATTCACTTACACATCTCCTTCATACTTCTGATGTTGTCGATAAAACTGCATCAGGAAAGCATTACCTGTGTTGTTATAATATTCCAAGTCAGTGGGATGTACTCTACTCCTCCTAGAAATTCTGAAATGTAGTACTTAAGACAGGCTGTATTTATATATATACATAAAATTTCATATTAATATAAAATATGTCATAAAAATTAATTGACAATCCCAATAGATTAATGCACTTGATATGACATAATTTTTAATGACTGTTTTTCAATAAATGTTTAAAATTAAAATGACAATAATAAAATATCAATCAATATAAAACATTGTAAAAATGTATACAAATGGAACTTTATTTATTTTTAAGCAATATAAATTCAAAAAATAGACAATCATACAAACTGTTTTGAAATTTGCTTTTTATTAAAAAATTTGTATGGTTCATCCATAAAAATTAAGTACTGTAGGAATAAAGTTCAATTTACAAATTTTATTTCCATGTGACGTGAAGAGAAGACAGCAGCGATATAGGAGCAAAGCGAATTTTCAAGATGGTCTAGAAAAATAAAAATATTTATAAATATTAAATTTGTATACACAAAATAAAATACAATATAGAACCATTTATACATTTGTCAAAGGATCACTCCTAAAAAATGGACAACTTACAATTTATTTTAACACATTAATACATAAGGGGTTACATAATAATAAAAATCTAATACATTTCTACTGTTTCTTTTAAATTTGTTCAATAATGATAATTTTGAAATGAAATTTATAATAATTTAACTAATAATCAATAATAACAAATAATTTAAATTATACACAATCATATTTAGTGTTGATATGGTAATGTTAAATTTTTTTGCTAACTGAATTCTGTTTAATACACTATTTTTTGTCAGTTTTCCTCAGGATTACAATTTTATCTTTTAAAGACAAACCTTTTCATTTTCTTAGTGAACTTTATATTTATGGACTTACATTTCGATTATATTTTTATCTTATATATTTTTGATGAAAATGTTTTTATAGTATTTTATTAAACTCTGAAGAAGACTCTACGAATATGAATCGAAAGCTCAGAAGTAATTTTTCAATTAATTGGATATTGTTATACATTGTTTTTAGTATCTATACTACAAATAAAAATCATTTTATACAATGTAATCAACCTAAAAATTATAATATTACTTGAGTACACAACATCTTCAAAATTTTTAAATATTATAAAAGCTGGTGAAATTATTTCATTGATTCTCACCTTTTATAAAATAATCTCCTCTTTTAAACTAGTTATTATAGTTAGAGTACAGTAATATTTAGTAACAGTTTGTTTAAAATAATATATCCAAGAGAATATCAGAAAATTGTAGTATAATTGAAAATATTTATTTGGGAATATTAGCTGAATAACATAAAATATTTGAAACTATTAAGTATTATTAATGCTAGGGAGATTATTTCACTCATTCATTTCCTGTTAAAAGAAGGTTTTCCTAACAAATAATCTAGTGTTTTCTTGGAATATGGTCAGAGATATGACTGTACCTCGTGCAATGAGATAAAAGTTTGAAACGTTATTTATTTAACAGGGACTTGTCAGTAATATATTATCGTGCTAATAGGTTCATACACAGTAATAGTATTATTTGGTGTTATTCATTCTATTATGTGAAACAGTATGCATCTCTAGTGCTACCACAAAATTTTTGTTACATAGATAGATAAACAGATATCATTAAAAATGGTTAAAACAAATGATTAAAATGGTTCTTATAAATATAAAAGAAACTGAAAGACAAAGATTGTCTCCATCCCCTCACATATACATTTTCTGCAAAAGAAAAAACTAGTTTCTTTTCAAAACTATTGAGTTGTTCGGAAAGTAATTTCGTTTTTTTTTTGTGGAAATGAAAGACAGTTTTTGTATAATAAACAAATACTTTATTAAAATATATATTGGCCGTTCTGGTCCAACACCTTTTGCCATCTTTCTGGTAGTAGCATAATTCCACGCTCATAAAATTTTTGGTCTTTGCTGACAAAAAACTGATCGAGGTGGTTTTTGACCTCCTCATTTGAGGTGAAGGTTTTACCGTCTAAAAAATTTTGGAGTGACCGGAACAAATAATAATCCGATGGTGCCAGGTCTGGAGAATATGGTGGGTGTGGCATTATATCCCATTCAAGCTGTAAAAGCTTTTGGCGAGTGATCAAACTTGTGTGAGGTCTCGCGTTGTCTTGGTGAAACACTACACCTTTCCTGTTGATTAGTTCTGGCCTTTTCTGTTGAAGTGCATCATTCAGTTTGTCCAGCTGATGACAGTAGACTTCCGAATTAATCGTTGTGTTATCCGGTAAAAGCTAAAAAAAAACGATTCCTTTAAAATCCCACCAAACAGACAGCATCACCTTTTTTTGGTGAATATCGGCTTTGGAAATGGTTTGAGCCGGTTCATCTTTTATGCTCCATGACCTCTTGCGTTTGACGTTGTTGTATACAACCCATTTTTCGTCCCCAGTGATGATGCGCTTCAAAAACGGATAATTTTCGTGACATTTGAGAAGTGAATCGCAGACGGCGACACAGATTTCTCTCTGTGAGAACATGGGGAACCCATACATCGAGCTTCGAGGATAATCCCAGGCCTTTCAAGTGGTCATAAACTGTTGAATTTGATAAATTTAACCTCAATCCGATCTCATGTGTTGTTATTCGCCGGTTCGCATCAACTAATGCCTTTATCACGTCTTTATCAGCTTCAACTGGCCTTCCCGAACGCGGTGCATCTTCGACATCAAAATTGCCGGATCGAAATTTAGCGAACCAGTTCTGGCACTGGCGTACTGTCAACACACCTTCTCCATACACATCAGTCAATTTCTTTCTGGCTTGACCAGCATTTTTACCCTTTCTGTAGTAAAACAGTAAGATATGTCGAAAATGCTGCTTATTGCTCTCCATATTTAAAAGGACTCCAACCAAAAACTACTGCGTAGAATTAATTGGAATTTTTCATACACAAGCCTTGCTATATGAGCTCTCAAAGCATATAAAAATTATATGGCTTAAACGTGAAGTTAAGTGCAAAAAATACAATTAAATCCTCTGTCGGGAAAAAATGAAAATACTTTTCGAACAACACAATAAAATATTAGATTAAAATATAATGACAGTAATAATAAATTCCAAAGGGATCTTTGAAAATTAACAAAAATAGAAGTTAAATGAAATTTTAATTGCAGTATTTTTCTATTTATAGTTAAAATAAAATAGAATTCATGAAAAGAAACTCACCCTAAAGTAAAAAAATATACATTCATTAGTCAAATTATGTTTGTCATCTTCATTCCTGAATAAAAAAAAGTCACCATTTTCCCTTGTCATATAATTTTCATTCACAACAAACTTCACAGATTCCTTTAAAAATATAAATTATAATGAGTAAGTAGCAAAATAAAGCACAAACAACTAATAATATCAGTTACAACTATGAGTCAAATATACAATTTGAATATGGGAAAACCTTTTCCCATATTCAAATGCAAGTAAGACATTGTTACTGATCAGTGACTTTTGTGGTACAAGCACATCTTCTCAACTTACAAATTGTATTATTGAAAGACAGTATTAGAAGAGTCACTAAATAAAATTATGTCAGCTAAATTAAACAAATTTCTAGAACACATAAGAGAAACATAGCAATTAACAATGTTAGATATAATAATACATTATACATACCAAGAAAAAAAAAAAAAAAAGAAAACTTTATCAAAAATTTAACATTAAAAGTTCAGAGATAAAAGCAACAGCTATACCTACGGTTACTATTTATAATGTTTATGCCAGAGAAAAAAGCATTTCCTGCAAACTTATAATTGTGAATACTAAATTGCAAAATTCAAAGTTTTTTTTTTTTTTTTTTTTTGTGTGTGTGTGTGTGTGCTTAATTTATTAAAGTAACTCAAAACTATCATTAAAAGCTAAAAAATCATAGTTATCTAGTATTTTTATAGGGCATTTAAGGGAAAATAAAAATATTTAAATCTGATTTATAAAGCTAAATAAAATGCAAAAAATTTTTAATGAGTATGAACAGAAAGAGGATCGTGAATGATAAAATATTGATTTGCACAACAATCGGTTTCAATTAATCTGTAAACCTGTAATTTTGTAAACATCTGTAATCTGTGATACATATTTGAATGTGTATAACAATATATTGTGATAACTTTTGAAAGAAATGTAGAAACATTATCTCTCTCTCCCTCTCTCACACACAAACACACACATTTCAATTTATTTATTTTTTACAGTGTGTGTTTTAGCATTAATCTAACAAAATCGGCATGGATTTCACAATGGATCTATGATTTTACTATTATTTCTGTGCTTCTTTATTCTCCCCCTCTATTCTATACAATCAATCAAACACGATAGCACCAAAATTTACAATTTTCGAACCTCAGGGAAGATAAAATTATAAACATCGAAAAGCAAATTAAAAATATTAAATCAATGGGAAAAAAAAAAAAAAAAACACTTTCTGGAAATCTGATTTGAAAAATAAATAATTACACATAGAACTAAATAACTTATTAATTTATTGTACTTTTGGAAAAATAAATAAACATTTTATTATCATTTAAAGAATATTGCTTATTCATTAAAGGTCATAATAATATATTTTAAATTCTTGTATACTTGAAAATATATGTCTTTTTCTTTATTTTTTTTCTTCCTTTTCTTTTCTTTTTTTAAAGAAAATTAATGATTTTTTTTCTCTCTCTCTCTCTTGCTTTATTTATCCATTTTATGGCAAAAATAGTTTTTTATATTTCACGTTATTACTTTTTCTTAACCGTATATTAGGAGAAAAAACATGTTATGTATTACTAAGAAATACTGAAATGCATAGATGGCAATTTTTACTTCAAAAATTCCATGAAAAATAATTTTTCTGTTCTTATTCTCATCATTTATCTCTGAGATAAAGATTAAACCTTTCACCACTGATGTCCATGATCAAGGACATGCGTTTTAGAATTATTTTTTGAGACGTTTTAAAAATAATTTCAAAATTTTGTCTGTATTTTTAGTTATTTTCTTACCAAAAGCACTGATATTTTAAAGTAACACTAATAGATGGCAGCACCAGACCATTTTATTTCATATTTAAATTTGTTTATTATTATAATTTTTATTTCATTTTTAAAATGTTGGTAGTGAAAAGGGTTAAAACAAAATACTATAACTAATTGAAAAATAAAGAAATAAATATTAAAATATTGTAAAGCTAAATTTAAAAAAATTCTTTTTCTGTATAGTAAAATAATATAAAAAAATTCATGCACAAATTTTTTGATATTCAAAATAAGATTTCAGTTATAAAATGCAAAATATATCTATGTTACTAAAAACCATTCCTTCTGTTAAAAGCTACTCGATTTAAGAAGATATTATCTGACATTAAATTAATATATATATATATTAAAAAATTAAAAAAAAAAAAAATAGTAACATAAAATAGTTAAGAAAATTCAAAAGTAAATAAATAAATAAAAAAAAGAAATGCTTACTATATAAAAAGAAAGTAACATAGAGTACAGCTGCATATAAATTTCATTTGTAATCTTATAAATTATAATTAAAATATCTTGTAAAATCTATTAATTTAAAATACTTAGATAAAATAAATTAAAATATATAAATAATAACATTTTAGGTGCATTAACTAAAATCCGGTTATACAGATGGTGTCACATTTAAACATATTTTTAAAATGTTTGCGTATTGCAGAGACAAAAAGACTTTAAAAAAAAAAAAATTAAATTAAAATTAAAAACAGAACAGGAAATGCATTATTTTATCTATTTATTATTATCATTTACATCACAGCCATTTCTTTACAAATTGCTGTACGTTAACTACGATACATATAAAATTTAAAAAAAAAAAAAAAAAAAAAAAAAACCTTTTATTAATACTTATGAGCAAGCAAATCTTTGAGCTGATGGCTTTAATGATCTTGATTTCCACTTGGTGTTTGTCAACTCGCCAAACTCTTGTATCCATTTTTTACACTCTTCTAAATTTTTTATATTACTGCGAATTGTAATTATATTATTAAAAATAGATTCGATTTCATGAATGAATGATGGAGGAAATTTTGACTCCAAAAATACAGACAGTTTACATATGAAGTTGAAATACAATAAAATATTATCATTAAAACTTTATGGGATAGAATTTTCCATCAAATTTTCACATAAAGCGTAACATCAGATATGACACACAAAACAAAAACCAATCAACAACGTCGAACTGCATCCCCGTTTGAACTTGAGTAAAGGTAATAAATATGCTTTTGGGATAGATGTCAATTACTGGAGCCTGCCAATCACTGAAGCATCTACCCTAATTAAGTCTTCAAAAAAATAAAAAATAATAAAGTGAGAAATATTATGCACTTTTATTGCTTTATTGGTTCCAGAACTTATAAAACAAGTTTACTATAAACATTGATCCCTTTTGTTATAGATCAAAATATTTTGAATATCAACGAGAATGTTTAATTGTTGATCATTAATGGGAAATCAGTAGTGGGGGGGGGGGGGTGGGGGGTGGTAATTCATGAGTGAGAAATATTAAACAATTCTGCTTTTTATAGGTTTTAGAATATTATAAGCAAGTTTAAAATAAATACTGACATTTATGTTGTGCATAGAGGAAGATTTGGAAACAAAAGGCTTATATAGAATTTGATCGCCGATGGTCAGAGGAAGGAAAAAAAAAAAAAAAAAAGGAAGGGGGAATCAAAAAATAA
This sequence comes from Salticus scenicus, assembly GCA_963930645.1. Taxonomy (NCBI): domain Eukaryota; kingdom Metazoa; phylum Arthropoda; class Arachnida; order Araneae; family Salticidae; genus Salticus; species Salticus scenicus. The sequence continues at coordinate 336,424,363 of OZ005652.1, read as the reverse complement.
TTACATGAATGAGAAATACTAAAGAATAATTCTATTCTTTTATAGTTTACAGAATCTCATAAAGCAATATTGACATTTATATTAAGGATAGAGAAAGATTGAGAATTGAAAGGCTTCCTTGACTTTTTAAAAAATGGAAGAAATTAATAAAAAGCCAGAAGCTGGAAGATTAACTTAAAAATTGGAAGTCTTCTGCCAAAATTGAAAAAATTGGCACTTATGCAAAAATAAATAAAAGTATGTGCAGTTATTTAGATGCACATTCAAATGGACAGATGAATAAAGCAATGGTTAATCATGAATAATTTTTGGACAATATGATGTGCTGAAAAAGACACTTCAATAAAAGATAGCTGATTTCCCCCCCCCAAAAAACAATGTTTGTTTTACTTGATTTTTATCCCGATTGATACAACCTATTAGTAGTTTAACATGAAATCAAAATAAAATTTGACGACCTGGAAATATTAGTAAGTTTTGTACATTTTTTTTTACAAAACTTTTAACAAAAAAAAAAAAAAAAAAAAAATTGGTCCCCTCACTTTTGTGTTAAACTTTTTTCACTGTATTTTAATTTAATGCCAAAAGCCTGTTATATTCATAAAAATTCTTTGAAATATTTCCAAAAATCAGACAAAAACTAATGCTATCAGATTTATAAATTTATTTCATATGGCTACAAAATTTTCATCCAACGGTAAAGTTTCTTTCTCTATGATTGTGTCAAATAATGCAACTTTCACACATTCAGTGCACATTTTTCACAAATTTTCTTTCATGCTAAAGGTAAATACTTTAAAAAAAAAACAACATAATATTCTTTTTTTTTTCCGCTGTTATTTATTTATTTACTGGTAAAGGAAAAAAAAAAAATCATTTAGTCTTTTTTGTCTAAAATAAATAAGTCTTCTTTTTCTAATAAGATGAAGTTTCATATTATCAATATAGGATGATTTACAAGAGCAAAATGAGATCAAATCACGACACTTAAGATTGAAATACAGAGCTTAATTTAAATTTAAAAAAGGAAACTAATTTTATTACATTTTATATATTTGTTTACATACATACATATCTACATAAATAAAGGTTCCTTATATATAAAATGGATAATTTATAAACTGAAAAAATGAAATAAAACTTACATTAAGAGTTTGAGGCTTACAGTCTAAGCCATTTAATTTCACTTGTTTAGGCACTTCTTTTAGTCCTGCTATCGTAATGAGTTCTAAATTCATGTCTGTTTGATAGCCAGCATTTATAACTGAACTATTAAGACTGCCCTGGAAAATACATGCATCAATTTATAAGAATTAAAACTATAACCTCACCCTTAAAAAAAAGAAAAATAATAATAATAATAATAATAAATGCTTTTTAAACATGTTCAGTCTTGTTCAGAATAATAAATTAAACTGATAAATGTAATGAAATTTTGATAGTCAAAACAATAAAATTTCAAGTAGATTATATAATAAATTATTAATTATATAACTATTATAAATTAGATCACTTTTTAATATTATATAAGGCATCCAAATTAAAGGTCCCTAATTTCAATACTTGGTTAAAAAAATTCATTAGTGATACATTGGCAGTATTAGGCAAAATTGGCTGTTGATTTCATAAATTGTGAAGACAATTTTTATTATCTGTGTGTGGCACAATTGCACCTTCATTCAGCACACACATCGAGCCAATAAATAAAAGCACAGCATTACTACAGCAGAAGGAACAAGTTGCTCTCTGACATCAAAAGCATAAATTAATAATAACAGTGCAAAGAATGTTTCAAACAATTTATAAAATAAAGGCATCCAATGCTAACAGCATTAAAAAGTGACAATAAATGTTTCTTGAAATTGAAAGCAAACAGAAAGTGCACAAAAAATTTACTGGAAGAGCACTGATTTTTGACTGAAAACTTTGTGAGCTCTATTATCTAATTTTGCAACTTCTTATACTTTAAACTTTCTGTTAAGTATAGTGGCTTCTCCAAACTAGGAACATTTGATTTGGACACCCATATCAGATAATTCTGATTAGAAAGAATTCAATCAAGACACAAAAATGATCTATTTTAATGCAAAAATGAGCTAGAAATTCAGAAAATTAATATTTTATAACCTGACCAATCCTCTTTGAATGAATTTACATAAAGATAACTACTAGTATTTACAAATTCATAACAATATTTATAGTAAAGCTATTACATTATGATAATATTAAAAAAAGGAAACTTTTTTTTTTTTTTTTTTCAAAAGTAGATATCTTTCTGAATGATGATTAATCATAATTTATTTAGTATCATTACAGGATTTCATAAAATTTTTATTAATTATTATTATTGTTATTATTTTTTCAATATTTGAATTTTTGCCATGCAAAAATATACAGTCAATAAAATTATAAAAGTTTACTTACATGGCCTGATTCAAACTTTATGAGGTTATAATATCCATTTTCATAAGTTTCTAAATTAAAAAATAAATAAATTAAAACAAAAATAACAGTTTAAAAACATACAATTAAAAAAAAAAAAAAAAAAAAAAAAACTTTAAGATGTTTAACTAATCTTTGTTTTGAACTGATAATAAATAGTTAATTCAGAGTTTTTACTCTTTTCCCAAATGATTATAATAATGAATAAATAAAGCTTGAACAATCTGTGAAAAAAACTATATTATCAGAAATTACTATTTTAAAACATAAAAAGTCCTTTTCAAATCTATATAAAATAAAACGTTTTTTAAAAAGTATCTATGCTAAAAGAAAAAAAAAAAAAAAAAAAAAAAGAGAGAGAGAGAGAGAAATAAAATGAATCTAGAATATCTAGTAAAACTAAATAGAAATTTTCATTGTGCTTCTACAAATAATTCAAAAGATATTTATTATTTAAATTTGAATTTATCTTAGAAGGCAATTAAAAAAATAAAATCCATTACAATAAAGCTTCTAGATTTCTTAATAAAATGCTTAAATAAATTTAGAATTTTTATTAAATAGGTTAAAATAAAGAAATTCAGAAACTTCTTTTTTTTTTTTTTTTTTTTTTTTTTTTTAATAAATAAAAAAATAACTCTTTTTCAATCTCAAATTTATTTCTAGTTTATTTTTAAATAAAACTTAGTATCTACAAAAAGACATTTAAAAAGTATAAAAAAAAAGCTAAGCTCAAAGAATGAGAATGCATTAAAGTTGTGTCTTAAAAGGATGCAATATCAATTTCCCAAGCTTACACTCTGATACTTTTAAAATTCCCTATTAACTAAGCTTTCATATGTGAATCAAGTGCCTTATGATATGTTGATACAAATCCTTCTCTCCTATACTAAATGCATCATAACACGTTTCTGAAAATGATTTTTTTTTTTTTTAATTTATGCATGATGGGCTTGGTGACCATCTTTTAATATTTTATATTATATAGGATGGGAATGCACCAAACTTAACACTATAAGAAATCAAGTTGATTCAACTTGCATGCATAGTGGGAACTTATAAGATGTTTTTGTGGCTTTTTAACACTTTCCAACAAGGTTGAAAAGTGTTTATGACTTGGGTTTGTCTGTCTGTCTGTCTGTCTGTCCACGCTCTAACTCCCGTAAATATTTATGGAATTTCTTGAAACTGATATATGTTATTCAAGTTCACTATCGGATGTTCCCTATTGAAAATGGAGTTTATACCTCTACTGGTTTGTGTACAGGGACTCCCGAAAATATTTCAAGGCATTATGTTCTATGAGAGGCATTTCTATAAACCATATTTTCATACCCTTACTGTACAAAAATCTTAATGAAATTGAAATATGTTATACAAGTTCATTATCGGCTATTTCGTGTTGAAAATGGAGTTTATACCTCTACTAGTTTGTGTACAGGGACCCCCTAAAATATTTCAAAGCATTGTGTTCTATGAGAGGCATTTCTATAAACCATTTTTCCATACCCTTACTCTTCACAAACCTTAATGAAATTGAAATATGTTATTCAAGTTCACTATCGGATGTTTCCTGTATAAAATGGAGCAAATACTACCACTGATTTGTGTACAGGGACACAGAAAAGTATTCCAAAGCATTGCATTTTATGAGAGATATTTCTATAAACTAAATTTTAATAACTTTACCTTGCACGAAGATTTATGAAATTGAAATGTGTTATTTATAAGCACAAAATAAAATGCTTTACATAAAATATGCCATGATCAGCATTAGATTTACAGGGTGACACAAAAATATTCAGTTATATAAAGAGCTATTAATAAATATTTGCTAAAAATGTACTTTCGTTTAAATTATGCATTTTTAACACATTCTAAGATTTTCAACACTTCCCAACAAGGTTGAAAAGTATTAATGACTTCGGTTTGTCTGTCTGTCTGTCTGTCTGCCTCTCCGCGCTCTAATTCCAGTAAATATTTGTGGAATTTCTTGAAACTAATATATGTTATTCAAGTTCACTATGGGATGTTCCCTTTTGAAAACGGAGTTTATACCTTTACTGGTTTGCATACAGGGACACCCGAAAGTAGTTCAAAGCATTGTGGTCTATGAGAGAGACTTCTATAAATCGTATTTTCATACATTTACTATACACATATCTTAATGAAATTGAAATATGTTATTTCAGCTCATTATCGGATGTTCCCTGTTGAAAATGGAGTTTATACCTCTACTGGTTTGTGTACAGGGGCACCCGAAAGTATTTCAAAGCATTGTGTTCTATGAGAGGCATTTCTATAAATCCTATTTTCATACCCTTACTGTACACATATCTTAATGAAATTGAAATATGTTATTCAAGTTCACTATTGGATTTTTCCTGTATAAAATGGATTAAATACCAACTCTGTTTTATATACAAGGATACTCAAAAGTATTCTAAAGCATTGCGTTCTATGAGAGATATTTCTATAAATCAAATTTTAATAACTTTACTTTCCACGAAGTTTTAGGAAATTAAAATATGTTATTTATATGCACAAAAGAATGATTTACAAAGAGTATAGCATGATTAGCATTAGATTTACAGGGTGACACAAAAATATATATTAAGAGCTATTATTAAAAATTTGCTAAAATTGTACTTTCGTTTACATTAAGCATTTTTAACACTTCCTAACATTTTTTTAAGCGTGACTATGATACCAGTTTGTGTATCTGTCCGTCTGTCTGTCTGCCCATGCTCTAACTCCCGTAAATATTTATGGAATTTTTTGAAACTAATATATGTTATTCAAGTTCACTATCACATGTTTCCTATTGAAAATGGAGTTTATACCTCTACTGGTTTGTGTACAGGGACACCCAAAAGTATTTCAAAGAATTGTGTTCTATGAGAGGTATTTCAATAAACCATATTTTCATACCTTTACTGTAGACATATCTTCATGAAATTGAAATATGTTATTCAAGTTCACTATTGGATGTTTCCTATATAAATTGATTACATTCTATCAGTAGTTTATGTACAGGGACACTCAAAAGTACTCCAAAGCATTGCGTTCTTTGTAAGATATTTCTATAAATTAAATTTTAATAACTTTGCTTTCCACGAAGTTTTAGGAAATTGAAATATGTTATTTATATGCACAAAAGAATGCTTTGCATAGAATATAGCATGGCTACCATTAGATTTACAGGGCGACACAAAAATATTCAGTTATATTAAGAGCTATATATAAAAAATTGCTAGAATTGTACTTTGTTTACATTAAGCATTTTGGACACTTTCTATCATTTTTTTAGTGTGAATATAATTTCAATTTGTGTATATGTCTGACTGTTCTTCTGTCTGTTTTTCTGCGCTGTAATTCCCGTAAATATTTATGGAATTTCTTTAAACCGATATATTTTATTGCAGTTCACTGTCGGATGTTCCCTATTGAAAATGGAATGGATACCTCTTCTGGTTTGTGTACAGGGAAATCCAAAAGTATTCGAAAGCATTGTGTTCTATGAGAGGAGTTTCTATAAATCATATTTTAATACCTTTAATATATAGAAACTTTAATGAAATTTTAATATGTTATGCAATTCCCTATCGGATGTTTCCTATGTAAAGTAGAGTACATTTCTAACTGGTTTGTACACAGGGGCACTTGAAAGTACTCCAAAGCATTGTGTTGTATTGAGAGTTAATTTTATAAACCAAATTTTAATAATTTTATCTTCCACAGAGCTTAATGCAATTGAAATATATTATTCGTATGCACAAAAGAGTGTGCCTTCTATGTAATATAGTATGGTTAGCATTAGATTTACAGGGCCGCAAAAAAATAATCAGTTACTTTAAGAGGTATTAATAAAAATTTGCTGGACTTGCACTTTTGTTTACATGGGCGTTTTAACACATTCTTATAATTTTAGTGGGAATATGATTTTAATTTCTGCATCTGTCTGTCCGATTGTCTACCTTTCTATCTGTTTGTCTCTGGCTCTTATCATCCGTTAATATTTTGAGAATTTTTTAAAAATTATACACTCATGTTCCCTATGGAATGTTCCCTATTTAAAATGTCATTAATAGGTCCTGTACAACTAGTTTGTTTACACGGACAACAACAGCAGCAATAAAAAAAAGCCAATGTATTATGTTTTAGGACAGAATTTTTAAAAAGTTATATTTAAAAAACTTTCTACCACAAAAATCTTAAAAACATTGACATGTATTATTAATATTCTAAAACATTGTTTTGTATAGAATATGATATGATTAACTTTCAGATTTACAGGGCTACAGTAAAATATTCAGAGAGATTAAAAGCTGTAATTATAATCTAACGGCTGCATTTTCTTTTGCGTTAAGCCTTTTTACCACTTTCCAAAATGCCTAAGAGTAATTTCAAAATCAATTAGTCTATCTGTATGTTTTTCAGTCCTTCTGTCTGTTGTGCGATAACATAGGCAAAGAATATTAATAGTTATTCGATACAACAATTGCATACAGTTGGAAAGTGTTACTAATCAATGCGTACTGCATGATTTTTCTTTTTTTTTTAAATCAGAATATTTCAATCTCTGTTGAATGGAATAGCCAAACTATTTTATAAGAAGCCACATTCAAATTGTGTAAATATAGATAATCAGGGACGGAGGCTGCTATACTGCTTTTTTTTTTTCCTACATTAATTTGAATTCTTATAGAATAGAAGTACACCAAACTTAGTACTAAATACTTATAATAAGAAATCAAGTAGATTGAACTTGTGTAGTGGATGATTTTACAATGTTTTTTTATCACAATATTTCATTCTCTGTTGAATGGAATAAAAGACAAATTAATTTTGTACAAGATATTTATTTTAAGAAGCTTCATTCAAATTGTGTGAATATAACTCATCAGGGGGAGCTGCTATGTTGTTTGTTCATATTTTGAAAGATGGCCGCCAAGCCCATTATGCATGTAACGCAAACGGGTCCTGTAACTTGGTTTCGATAATGTTAAGTGGGTTGGTATTCCAGTAATGGAAGCATCTTAGAAAGGTTGAGGAGTCCATCAGATTAACTAATAATCCTTTATTAAGTTCAAGATGCAGTCTTTGCCTGAAGTTAGACATCCTGAGCGTTATATGTCCCGAAACCATGCCGATGGTCGGCAATTATCCAGCCATGGGACCCCAAAGGGCTGAGAGTCTCTGTAATTAATTTTACATTATGAAGTATTAATTAACATGGATTTATTAAGCAAGTGAATATCGGAAAAAGCCACGATTTCTCATGTGTTCCAGCTTAAATACTGTGTACTTGAGCGCGAATATTTACTCCTCCTCTATTTAATCATTGGCTATTAACTTAATGATTGACAGTTTATCCTAGGCCCAGATCCCTGGATTAATTAGTATGCATCACTTAACCACAAGAAACTGAGAGTTGCGTTTATTCAGCACTTTTTATCGTAAAATTCGTCCAATTTTTCTGACTTTCATGTTATGAAAGTGCATTGTGATAAAACTTATTTTACAGGGGAAGCTTTAGAATTACTTTACAACTTATGAATTTTAATGAGATTTTCTCCAAGCTATCAGTCAATATTAATTTAAAGTAATAAAATAATAATTTAAAATCTTACCTTTCGTTTATCCTTTCATGTGTAAATTAAAAAAAAAGTAATTTTCAGAAACATGTTATGATGTATTTAGTACAGGAGAGGAAGATTTCAACCAATATATGATACGGCACTTGATTCATATATGAAAACTTAGTTAAAAGAGAATATTAAATAAGTATCAGAATGTAAGCATGGAAATTTGATATCCCATCCTTTTAAGACAACTTTAATCCATTCTCTTCCTTTGAGCTTGGCTTTTTTATACTTTTTAAATGTCTTTTTCGTAGATATCATTTATTTTTTTTAAACAGTCTTTATATTTTACATAATTTATTTATTTGAATTAGCCTGACATTTTTGAGATATTATATAATGCACCCTAAATACAAACCTATCGTAAATACATCATTTGTCCTGGATTTCATCTCAGCTTTCATGCGAAGCTGATGAAAGGCACATTTATTGTTTGCACTAAGATTTCCATAAATTCTAATTGCTAGGTATTATCCCTGAGTTTTCCATACAGACTAGTATGTTGTGGTCATAACAAAACTTTCTTTTATATTTTCTTATACAAATTCACGCAGCACAATTTATTTATTATTTTTTCCATTGGAAATGCAGATTATTATCATCTCAGATACTGCTACACAAAATGTCCAACGGAAGTAAATTTTTACTGTGCGGATAACATCCTTCCCATTCTTAAAAAATATTTGTAGTATAGCAACGTGACCTATCAACCGATAGCATTCAAATTGAATGAGCATAATGCCTCATAATTAGCCTTTTCACACATCAAGTTTTATTTGATTATATGCAATAGAACTTCATGTATAACCTCTCCTTATATTGCAGAAATCACTGTAGTGACACCTGTTGAGAGATCGATTGGTACCAAAATTTAAAAAATACTGTTATAAGTCAAGATGCAACTACATATAAATTTATATGTAATTCTGAGCAGTAGTTCCTGAGAAACATTTGGAACAAAATTTTTGTCACACACACAGACAGACATTTCCTAAAAATGGTCAAATTGTTTTCTGGATCTCTTAAAACATATAAATTCATCGAAAACCGGAAGTCAAAAATTTTTACAAACACTTTCTTCTATTGAACATAGAAGTTCAGTCATGCATAATCTCTTGCTTTATGCATATAATATTTTTTGTGAATGGATCATAACGGTGAAAGACATTTTTAGATTTTACGTTTGTTTCATCCTGTATTTTCACTTATTTCCTCACTTTTGAAAATAAATAAATTTTCAATCTATATTTTTTACAAAAGAAAGAAAAGTAGCATGTTGTAACCACCACAAGACTTTCTTCTATATAATCTTATTGTAATTGACGCAGTACAAATTATTTATTAAAATTAGTAGACGATTTTTTCTCAAAGAAGTATAAACACTAAATGCCGAAAGTCAATTTTGTGCCACCATCAGAAGAAAGGCAATTTTTTTTTCTAAGTTTTTACTTTCATTAAAATTGAAAAAAATCGATAACTTTTAAATTATCATAGATCTGTTGTCCACCATTCGTTTTTAAGGTTCTGGAGAGGTTTTTTTTTTTGAAAGATACCCATAATGAAAATTTACAACCCCCAGGGTTACTCTCCCCAGGGTGGGGAGCAATGCTTTTACATATACATGCTTTTTTCCTTAGTTTAAGTTTATTACTACTATTATCAATAATTCATATTAATGTTACAATCATGTGTTAAAAATTATAATTCTCATTATGCACATTTGAAATTTTGTCCTATACTGTCATATGAAAAATTTAGAAAATATGGGATGACAGAGCAACCTGTGAAGCAGTTCATCCCCAAATGTAATCAGCACCAGTTTAAGTCAAGGTCTACTAAATACCAAATTTAGTTGAATTTCGTTCATTGGTTCATGAGATACAGCATCCACAAAATTTGTGATATACACACACAGACAGATCTTTTCTAAAAAGAGTCAAATAGTGTTCAGGACATCTCAAAACATATAAATCTGCCAAAAACTGGAGTTCAAAAGTTTTTATGAATATACTTTCTTCTTATATATATATAGAAGAAAGTAAAAATCTTAATGCATAATAATTATCAAAGTGAGATTGAGAGATATTAAAATTAGATATATTGTCGACTGACTTTCATATTCTAAGGTAAAATTAAAGGAAAATTATGTTATTGTTTGAAAAATATTCAAAAAATTGCAAAAAATCAACAATTCAAGCTACAGATTTGAAATAAATGTTATTCGAAGATTTATTTTTTTTCTGTTTTCGATAATGTAAAATTTAAAATTGTACAATATATAAAAGCAAAGATTCTCTGGCTAAAAAAAAAGATTGTAAAAAAAAAAAAAAAATCAGTTGCATTTTAAATTACTACTTTCTTGTTGAATTGAGATGAAGCAATTACATATTTGGTGATTTATGTTTATTTGGCAATATTTAACAGTTTTTTGGTAATTGAAATACGAAATTTTGATTTTTTAAAACTAAATTTTATAAAAACGATTAGCTTAAATAATTATCTATTTGAAAAACTAATATTTAAAGAGTTCTATAAATTTATGAATTCTCCAGCTTGTTTTAAAGCTTTTTCTTAACAAAGAAAAATGAAGATTAAAAAGTTTTCAAAACATCTAATTTTATTCTTATTTGAAAATGCTCTTGTTTTCTTGATAATTAGCTTAAAAAGTTCGTTTTTATCTCAAATTAAAGCCCTTGCTGATACGAATATTTTTTGTTTTATTTTTATGCGATGTTTGGTTCTTCCAATTTTTAAAACTTTATGGAAATTTTTTTTATCAATTTAACATGGAGAACTTGGTTTCTGTATAATAAGAATCTAACGGTCTTGGGTTATTTTCTGGCGATATTATTATTGGTGGGTTTTGTTTTTGTTGTAGTGGTTGTTTGTTTTGTTTTTTGAGCTTGGCTTAGCAAAACGACTGTTTGTGCTCAATATTTATAATATTTAAAAGACATTAAGCAAAATTAAAGTGAAATATTTCCTAATTAAAAAAGGATGTATCCAGCAACAAATAAGTAAAATTTTAAAATTAGTTCAATTATTAATATAAAACTATCAGAGCCCTAAAAGAAATCTCTTATTAAATTAAGTGACAATACAGTATATTCTTGATTATCCATGCTCATTCTGGACTAAGAAAAAAAAAAAGTAAAGACTCTTATCACGCATGTAAAATCGATGTTAATGTGAATTAGAATCTTGTTCAGTTTAGCTAATAGTATCGTGAAATGCATAGAAGCCAAATAGAATGCTCTGGAACCTGTTCAATGGGGTAGGGCTAAAAAGGATGGGAGGTATTGGAATGTTGTTTCTACAACATTCCAATTTAAAATTTAATAATTTTTATAATTTTAATTTGATTAATTTTTAAAATTTATTAATTTTATTTTAATTTTAAAATTTATTAAATTTATTAAAATTAATTGTAATTAAAATTAATTTCAATACCATTAATACCCAAAAAATAGCACCCTATAATAACCACCACTATGCTCTCAAAAGAGAAGCAACTGAAATAGTTACTAACAATTTATCTATTAATGACCGGGAGCACAGCATAATACCATGGCAACAACTGATTAAGAAAAATACTAATTTTGAAGTGAAGAGATTTGAAGATCAGGAAGCAAAGGCTGACCAAAACAGAAGGAGTGTCACTACAACACACTGAAGATGGGCGCGAGAGCGTCCAAAATATATTTGGTTTTTTAAATAAGCCGTAAGTGCACGTATTATAAAGGATATTTTTTAGGTATATGTTTTAAGTAAATGTAATTCAATAATTAACAAGCTAACAAAAACAAGCTAAAGTAGTAATTCAATCCTTTTCTAAAACTAAGTTAATATAAATCACTTACCTCAGATGAAATGAAATATTGTTATCTCTAAGTAATAGTACATAGCTACTGATAATTTGCTGATATTTAGAGGCAAAACATTAGCACTCTTTTCTGCTGCTAAATGTAGCAAATGGCATGGACAACCAATAAGTACCATATTATTTTAGTGTTCTTTCAATGCAGCAATAACCCCAATTTTTTTTCCCTACCATTACAGGAGTATTATCAGCTGAAAATCCAATACAGTTCTCAATAGGAATATCAAATTCCTTTAAATTCTTTAAAAGCAAGTTGCCTATATTACGGCCTGTAGCATCACCTTCTAAAACAAGCACTGAAAGCAATGCAATTTTTATGCGCTTTGTAAATTCATCATAAAAATTAACAACTGGATATATTTTTTTATCCATATCATTATTAGTCAGTCGCTAAACAAAATGGCTGCACTCTTAATGCAGACACCAAAGATGTATGACTTTTTTTTGCAAATTCTCCTATAATTGCAGTAGTTTTTGTTCTAGTACATCCATAATTTTTTGCAACATCACTCATTGGGAACATTTTTCTAAAAAGAGGTTCGACATGAATGGCAATACTGACAGGTAAATTATACTCAATTATGAACATTGTAAAGAAGCATTCTGTTTTTATCACACTTGTTTCCTCATTTCAAAAGAAACTTTGAATATTACTGCTATTTTGACTTGCAGACACATTATCTATATGTTTCTTTTTACCGATGTGATGTATAATATTGCCTCTTCCGGCATGTCCAGCATTAACGTCAACAGCACAAAAACTGCAAAAAATGTAACACTCACCCTTCCACAATTTCAAAAAACCAAGAAATTCAGTACTATGTATATGATTCTTTATAATACTGCAAGTACTTTTTTTTCAATTTCGATTGCTCACACATTTTTTATGCTACTTTAAAAACATCCAAAAATACAGAATCACATCTGTATGTAAGAACGAATTAGTACTTAGGTCTCTTTTTAATATTTTTTGTGCAATTAAGGAAACTCGTCTTAACATTGCCAAGATCAAAAAAGATTTATTCGCTTTTGATACACTAAAAACAGTATGCTAAATGGTACCGAAACAGCTGCCTGCTACTCAGTTTTTCTCTTTGGCATTGAAGACACTGACAAATTTTCTTGGCATGAAGTCTCCATTTAATAAAGCTGAAGACATTGTAGCTAACTGTGTTGTTCTATATGTCATATGGCATGACAATGTTTTTTTTTTTGTATATTTTGAAAAAAAAAAAAAAAAAAAAACTTTTTTTGACATTACATTTTTTTTTTTTTTTTTAACTTTAGATTCGAAAAAATATGGTTGACAGGCAAATTGGATGGGGAAAGATGTCAGTGAAAATACCATCTGATGGTTTTGTAAGTTTTCATAAATAATTTGTTTATGTAATTTTTTATTCAAATTGTAGAAAATGTGATTTATTCTTGATAAACTATTGATCTTTTATAAATATTATTAGTGTTTTTTCATTATTTGTTATACTGCATCAATATGCTTAATAATTTAATGCATTTAAAATAACTATGGTAAATGTATAGAATAAAGTATCTGATTTCTCTTTTGTTTTCTTTTCTTACTCCAAAACCTATTTCATATATATATATATATATGAAAGGACAGAAAGAATTAAGATTTTAAATCAATATTGTATGATACTTTAAATAAAATCCCATAGAAAATGCATAACTGGAAAATAATTCTGAAATTCCCCCTGTAAAATGCCTTTTACTTTAAGAGAATTTTGTATTGCAAAATTAATTTTAATAATGTTATTTAAAATTGTTAGTCAGTAAATTACCTTTTTAATGATACAAAAAGCAAATTTGTATTTCACTCAGTGATTATAGAATAAATATGTTAATAAATTATTTTTAATGTTTATCCTGCAAAATAGATCTGTCATTAAAGATATTTTAAAATAAACAATATAATTTCTTGTAATAACAGGATTAAATAAATAATTATAAAAATTATTCAGTACAAAAAAAGCAAAACATTTAGATGAACAATATTTACATAAATAAATACCTAATGGCTTTTAATAGAAAATAACTGACAGAAATTAGTTTTTAAATAACTTTTCTCAGTCAATAAAGCTTGAATTATAACTTGGGAAAATCAACATAATGAAGTTAAGAGCAGGAGTCAGTTATGATGAGTAAACACTTTTATTACATAAAACATTTTAATGTTTGCATTTTTGTCTGGTATAACTTTCCTCATAAAATGCTGTGCATTTATGTTTTGTTTTAAACTCATAGAAATATTTATGTTTGGATTTGTTTGTTTTGTATTTGAAAAGAAAATTCAGGGAAAATAGTCACATTGAATTTCTGAATGAAATTAAAACCCAACAAACCAGTAAATGGTGAATTTTGATCCAAGTTAAATAAATATAATGGGTGTTTAAAATGTAATGTTCCTATTCTGATTGTAATTTCAACGCAACCCTGAAATTTTACTTGAGAGTTTATGGTGGATATTTGGACGGTTCTAGATAGATATTTGTATTTCACTTTCTGTTTTATGGATTCAAAATATTCCTTCGACAAAAGGGATATGGAACTGCCAGTATCCAATAAAAATGGACTATTTTGGTCCGCAATCTTCATAGGAACAAGAGGGATAAATGGGTAATAATATTAACATTGGCAATTAAATGTGATGGTTGACTCGAAAGATGAGAACGTCTTTGATCAGATGGGATGAATATCACCTATTGCCAAAAAAGAAAAACGTTGTCATGCTTTATGACACCATACATAGTGATAATAGTACTGATGCAGAAGTAATAAATAAGAGAAATGCAATTTCTCATTTTGCAGGTCTATAATCTGTGAAAACTGTGTTAGATTATATGGAAAAAGAAGATTTGATTATGGTGACGTTACTGTGGTCCATAAAATATGTACTGATACATGATAAGAGATGAACAAACAGAAGGAAAGACACATTACAGATTTTTTTAAGCAGTAAATGTTAAAAGGAAAATTCCTAGTTTGGCATTATACAGCATGCAAATGTAAGTAGTTTTTTTTATATTTTTGTAATGATTTTTTTTTTTTTTTTAATAAAATGAAGTTTTTAGATTATTAGTGTTTATCTATTGTCTGTGCGACCCCCTCTAGATAATCGGGAGTGCACTATATACAGTAAAATTATTTAAAAATGCAAGTAAGGCTCAAGAACAGTCAGATTCACCGTTTCTCCTTCTCCATGCTATTCTATGGGATATGTCATTGCTTTGTATTTCATGGATATCTCACTAAAAAATGACGTTTTCTGATTATGTTTTTTGTATTTAAGTCTTTCAACTTGTTGCCTTTTGTGTTAATGAACAATTTAAAAAAAGAAAAAATAGTTTTATTTATTTTACATCATGAGGTATACTTAAAATATGAAGCTATGGTAATCTCACAGGATTACTTGGAGTAGTAGAAATGGTAACTCTGACTGATAAGCAGCCTTAACATTACACTAATAAAAAAGGTAAACATGCTAGATAAACAATGAAGAAAATCATGTCTAAACCTAATGATTCTCCATCATCCCAATACAATTCTCCATGTGCACTTTGTTGTTCATCTAGGATAACAAGTAAATTGAATGGCCAATCTCGCCTGAAAAATGTATAAATAAGCAAATTTACATATAACAATTACTTTAAGTGGAATTATATATAAAAATATTCAGAAATTAAAATTTTAATTTAAGGCTACCTAAAAATCGATAAAATTCTCTATAAATTGAATGATATAAATTTTGCGATATTATCTGTACTGCATGTTGGGGGTGGGGGATGGGGAAGCAAAACGTAATGAAATATTTCTAAATAAAGATAAGTGTCTATGTACTTGTAGCCATCTGGCAACCATGCCGATAGTTAAAAAGACTTTACGCATCTGGCAACACTGCCGATAGTAGAAAAAGTCAGTATGCATCTGGCAACGAAAAAATACTTGGTGTTCCGAAGCAGGATACGAAACCAGAACTTTCATAGAACAATGTTTACTTTGTCGCTGAGCCAAAATATTTGTAATAATGCTTGCTATTCATTCTACTGCAACAATTAATTCATCCTGTGTATCATTTAGATTGTATATAGTGTGTAAATAATATTGGTTTTATAATTTGGAGTCTTATTTATGAAAACTACACGCACCTACAAAGTGGTGACCCGGATAAACAAAGGATTGGTACCTTTTTCTAAAGATGTCGCATTCAGTTCTTTTATAAATTTTCTGTTGCCAGTTTTTGATAATATTGGGTGAGTTTTTCAAACATTTTATGAAAGTATCTTAGTTTTAACAAAATACGATTGTTATAAAATGAAGGACTCTGAAACTGATTTAGAATTGGCAAACTCTAATGATAAACAAAATACCCATCTCGGAGCCATTTCTGTTAAGCCGCCTATATTTTGGCGCAATAAACCCAAACTCTGGTTTCTGCAATTAGAGGCGCAGTTTATAAATTCAGGTATCACACAGGATTCAACAAAGTATTATATTGTCGTCGCAGCTTTAGACGAAATAACGTTGGATGTGGTAGACGACATTCTGTCAGATCCTCCAAGTGACAATAAATATGACAAGCTAAAATCCACATTACTTTCTCGCTTATCAGATTCCGATGAAACGAGACTTAAAAAACTATTTTCCGATATAGAATTAGGCGATCGCAGACCATCTGATCTTTTGCGCCACATGAAAAGTTTAGCTGATAAGTCAGTTTCTGAGGAAGTAATTAAATCTTTATGGTCGCAACGACTGCCAAAACACATCAGAGCCATTTTATCTGTGAGTAAAGATTCACTTGATAATTTGGCAGAAATGGCGGATAAGATCGCCGAATCCTATGGCACAGCAGAGATACAAGCCATTCAGAAACCTTCCCCAAATCCGGATACTGACCGGTTAACATCTTTAGAAAGCAAAGTCGATGCCCTAACCAAACGTTTAGAAGATTTGACATTCTTGGGTCGATCTCAAAACTCATTCGATAGAAGTCGCTCCCGTTCCAGTATCAGGCGACAGCGATCACGCTCCCGCTCGACACAGCATAGCAAGTATTGTTGGTATCATGCTACTTTTGGCGAAAAGGCACGTAAGTGTACCACTCCATGTGAATACAAACATATTTTGCCGGAAAACTAATAGGCCAATCGATCGCGGCGACCGACAATATTGGCAGGCAAAACAGTCGCCTATACATTTGCGACAGAAATAGCGGAAGTTCCTTTTTGATTGATACTGGAGCGGATGTGTCCGTGATTCCTGTAAATAGAAGAAAAGTGCTGCCGCCGTCTGATTTTCTATTGTTTGCCGCCAATAGCACCAAAATAAAAACCTATGGTAATAAAATTTTAAAGTTAAATCTTGGACTCAGACGAACTTTTACGTGGTCATTTATAGTGGCCGATGTGTCGAAAGCAATTATTGGCACGGATTTTCTCCAGAAGTATGGTTTATTGGTAGACGTCAAAAGACAGCGCTTATTAGATCCTTATACTTCATTCTCGTCACCCGCCACAATCGCAATACAACCATCGACATCATTGACTACCATAGACTTTAATAATTTAGATTCAGAAATTTCTTCTCTTTTGGCTCAGTTTAAAGACATAACAAAAGAAAACTCTTTTAAAATATTTCCCAAACATGATGTAACCCATCAAATAATTACACATGGTACCCCGGTTTGCGCAAAAGTTCGAAGACTATCGCCCGAAAAATTAAAATTTGCTAAAGCCGAATTCGAATATATGATAGAACAAGGAATATGTAGACCATCTAAAAGTTGTTGGTCTAGCCCTCTTCATATGGTGAAGAAAAAGAATGGCGATTGGAGGCCCTGTGGTGATTACAGGTCACTTAATCGCATAACACAAGCTGACAATTATCCTATTCCCCATATACAAGATTTTACGCAGCACTTAGAAGGCTGCACCATATTTTCCACGCTAGACTTAGAGAGAGCTTACCATCAAATTCCTGTCCATCCGTCCGACATCGAAAAAACCGCAATCTGCACACCTTTCGGCCTCTTTGAATTTCCCCGCATGACATTTGGTTTAAGAAACGCTGCTCAGTCATTTCAGAGATTCATGCATGCCGTTTTAAGAGGTTTAGATTACTGTTTTATTTATATTGATGATATCTTGGTAGCTTCAAAATCCAAAGAAGAGCATTTGGAGCACCTCAAGGAAGTTTTCAAACGTCTGTCAGACTTTGGCTTAGTAATAAAGATTTCTAAATGCAATTTCGGCCAGCCTGAGCTGAATTTTCTTGGACATACTGTTTCCGCCAACGGGCTAAAGCCAGCGGCAGATCAGATAGACATCATCAACAATTTTGTAAGACCCAAAACAATAAAGCAGCTGAAACGTTTTTTAGGTATGCTCAATTTTTATAGACGTTTTTTGCCTCATGCCGCGGAATATCAATTACCTCTAACAACATACTTATCCGGCATTAAAAAGAACTCCAATAAACCTATTGATTGGACACCAGAAGCAGAAGAATCCTTTCAGAAATGTAAAATTCACTTGGCGAATGCTGTTCACCTAGCACATCCATCAATATCAGCACCCTTGGCATTATTTGTAGACGCTTCTAATTTCGGACTCGGGGCAGCAGCTCAACAAAAAATTGGCGATTTCTGGCAACCATTAGGTTTCTTTTCATCAAAACTTAATCCTACACAGCAACGGTACAGTACCTACGACAGAGAGCTGCTAGTTGCTTATTCTGCCGTTAAACACTTTCGTTACTTAGTGGAGGGCAGACCCTTCACAATTTATACCGATCATAAACCTCTAACATTTGCCCTGAATCAAAATCCTGAAAAAGCTTCACCTCGCCAGTTAAGACATCTAAACTTCATCGCCGAATTTACAACTGACATTCAACATGTTTCCGGTTCTGAGAACATAGTTGCTGATGCATTGTCAAGATTAAATAGTTTATCTGTTCTGCCAACCATCGATTATGAGGCAATAGCAGCAGCTCAAAGGTCAGATGATGAATTACAGCAACTGCTTCAAACCAAAAATTCTTCATCCTTGAAAATTTCTGAATTTCCAGTAGTTGGCTCAAATGCTACAATTTACTGCGATACATCTCAGAAAAACATTCGACCTTTTATTCCTAAGCAATTCCGACGAACGGTTTTTGAAGCAATTCACAAAATTTCTCACCCAGGAAATAGTTCCACAAGAAAATTAATAGCAAGAAAATATATTTGGCCTTCAATGCGAAAAGACATTCAAAATTGGTGCAGAAGTTGTCTCAATTGCCAACAGAGCAAGATCACCCGACATGTCAAGAGTCCCATCCAAAATTTTCCTTTGGTCAGTCAGCGTTTCACCGAAATACATATGGATATAATTGGCCCTTTACCATTATCAGAAAACTACAAATATTGTGTCACTATTATCGACAGGTACAGTCGTTGGCCAGAAGCCATTCCAACATCTGATATTGAAGCAGACACCATAGCCAAGGTTCTTTATTCTGGCTGGATTTCTCGTTTCGGCGTTCCATCGTACATCGTCACTGACCAGGGACCACAGTTTGAATCCCGCTTATTTCAAGAATTATCAAAAATTATGGGATTTCAAAGAAAACGTACAACTTCGTACCATCCTCAATCAAATGGTTTCATCGAGCGATGGCACAGGTCTTTAAAAGCTGCTTTGATGTGTCACAACAACATTGCATGGTCTCGTTCACTACCAACTGTTCTATTAGGTTTGAGAACTGCCATCAGCGATTCTTTTGAAACGACACCTGCAGAGATGCTCTACGGTGAACAACTCCGTCTACCTGGAGACTTTATACAACCCACTCCAGCTTCAATCAATCAATCCGAGTTTGCTACTCAGCTTAAAAATCATTTTGCCACCGTCAAACCAGCACCAGCATCTAATCATAGTAAGGAAGATATTTTCATTTTTAAGGATCTTTCGACGTGCTCACACGTATTCGTACGAAAGGACGCTGTACGCAAAAGTCTTCAGCCACCCTATGAAGGACCATATAAAGTAATACATCGCAGCGAGAAACATTTTACTGTACTTATCAGAGAGAAACAAATCAACATTTCCATCGATCGGCTTAAGCCTTGTTACTTATTAGCTGACGATCAAACTGTTAGTCAAAATGTCCAGGTTTTACCCGCCACTGCCAACCTTACGAAAAAAGAGATTGTCAAGGATAGGGAAACTAAAACTGTTTCGTTTTCACCTACCAAGCAAATTTTTACCAAAAGTGGTAGACGAGTAAATCGACCCATTAGATTTACCTAAAACTTTTTGAACTACGATTGAACTCTCATTTTACGTTCACCTGTTCACTGGCGGGGGAGTCATGTAGCCATCTGGCAACCATGCCAATAGTTAAAAAGACTTTACGCATCTGGCAACACTGCCGATAGTAGAAAAAGTCAGTATGCATCTGGCAACGAAAAAATACTTGGTGTTCCGAAGCAGGATACGAAACCAGAACTTTCATAGAACAATGTTTACTTTGTCGCTGAGCCAAAATATTTGTAATAATGCTTGCTATTCATTCTACTGCAACAATTAATTCATCCTGTGTATCATTTAGATTGTATATAGTGTGTAAATAATATTGGTTTTATAATTTGGAGTCTTATTTATGAAAACTACACGCACCTACATACTTGTGTGCTGTGCACTCCAGAACACAGGCCACCATTTTAAAGTAATAGAACTTGGGTGGGTAATTGAACCATGCAAGGTTTTTTTTTTTTTTGCTATATTTTCTTAATTTATTTTTTCATTTCAATTATCTGCATCTCTTAGCAACAATTATTAAACTGTTTATTTTTTATTTATTTTATTTTTTTTCATAGTCAGTCATGTGATTAAATACTGTTTATATAAAATTGCATTTTTGATATGGAAGTACTGCTTGAGTTTTTTTGATATGGTATATCTTGATTGAGAAAATGTTTTTCAATCTGCATATATAATTTGCTAAGCAAAGCAATCATTAAATTTAGATGACAGATTTAGATAAGATTTACATGGCAGCAAACACTGCCAGCAGAACTCCAGATTTCTGGCAACATTTCTAAAGGAAAAAAATCACCAACTTTTTAAAAACATTTTTTTCTTTAAACTTTTAAAGATGACTGACTAAAACAAACAGGGTCCTTCGCTCCTTTACTCCTTTTCTAGTGGCAATCTGTCTTCTCATATTCTCTCTGCCTTTCCTAATGGGAATGTGTGAAGAGAATATATGAAAACTGATTTGTTTTTTCTTCTGCTAAAGCTTGCACAATATCTGCTTTTTAAAAACTTTATTATTATTTTATTTTTTATAGCATGCCTTCACAGAATTTAAAGAGCTACTGCACCTGAACTATTTTATTTATTTATTTATTATTAATTTTCTCTATAATGCACAACTTCTCAGAGATAAATAAATAACAAATTTAGCAATTAAGAAGCACTTGCATTTACACATAGGAAAATAAAACTGTTACTCTCTAGAGGACAAAATGTGATGTATATATATATATATATATATATATATATATATATATATATATATATATATATTTTTTTTTTTTTTTTTTTTTTTCATCTCTTTAATTTGGAGCTTTCTAATGAAAAAAATTGCTATTATTGGAATATATAATTTAAAAATAATTAACATAAGGAATGATTTGACACAGGCACATTTGGACTATGTTTATAAAGTAAATTTAACAATGAAATTTATGATTTGTACAATTTCTATTTCTAAGAATGTAACCTACAAATACCCTACTCTGTTTTGATATGTTTCAGATATATTTGGCCATATCTGCAGATAAGTTCAATGATGCATGAAACATAATTTATGTAATGCAAAATCCTAAATAACACACAACTTCATGTTTTTAGATTTGTGTTATAAAGATCTTCTACTGTATTTCATATTCATAACAATAACTTTTGTTATTCTATATTTTGTATGTAATTACATTTTATGGATATAGAATGTGTCTATGATTTATTAGAGATTGTCTTAATATGTTTTAGAAAATTCTTTAGTTAAATTATAAACTTTTTTGAAACTTTTTGTTTACAACATATATGCACTTAAACATCATGGTCTTAAACAAGGTTATAAATTTCAAGATGTTTCGAACATTATTACAAGAAATTATAAAAAAAAAAAAAAAAAAAAAAAAAAAAAAAAAACAATGTAACAAATTGTATATGTATATTATATTGTTATGTTATTAAAATCTAATGAGAAATTATATTTTTGATGTGCACTTTAAATCTTTGAAGAATTTGAATACTGTAATAAATTTAGAACAATTCCTAGGTAGGTATTAAATAGAAATCAGAAATTCAAAACAATAACTATGCCTAACACACAGCTCAAATTTTTCTGATGAAAGATCCCCTATTTATCCACTCTCTCTTATCAAGGTAGGGCTCAAGTCTCCCCCCCCCCTTGTTCATTATTATAAAGTTTTCTTTAAATGTTCATAATTAGTGATACAGCCGAACCTCGTTAATGTGAATCTCAAGGGGGATAACAAATTTTATTCATGCTATCAGTAACTAATTTTCATATAACTAAACTAATCTTCATTTTGATGGGAATTGTTGAAACAGTTCATGTTAAAAGTAATTCCCGTTAACAGTGTTCATGTTAACGAGGTTTGATTGTATTTTATAATTAATGTTAATAATTAGTGAATATTAAATAACATCTAATTATTAATTTTGAGTGATTTTTAAAATGAAATTTTTTGAGCCCATCCAATGATTTTTGAATTGTTAAGCCCCTGTCTGAAGTCACATATGAGTGACACAGAAAATTCTAAAAATAACATTAGCATAATTTCTAAAAAATATTAAAAAATGCAAATAATGTCAAGATATTTCTGTGGGCCACCAAAATTTTGTTATGGATCACTAGTGATCCATGGAACACTGGACTATAGCATACATTAATTGCACTGATTTTAACTTTGAAAACTATACCAGAGAAATTTTATCAAATTCATAGTGTCACTAACTTTAAAATGTTGAAAAACACTAAATTATACCAATTCTTTTAAAAAGATGTAAAGGTTATTTAACTTTAAATTATAAGATGATTTAACTTACAATAAAGTAGTAGTAAATGGATCTCGAGTTTCTTGTAATGATATGGATGGAATTATAAATCCTCCTCTATAACTCCAACCTATTAGACCTATAGGAATATCGAATGTAAGTGTTTGACCAACGCTTTTTATATGTGTTCCATTTTCAAAATACCACAATCCTTTTGGAAAATATGCAGATACAGCTGTTGTATTCTGGAGAGAGAGAAACAAGAGCATTTTAAGTTTGTACATGACGACAAAACTCTGTAAAAATTCATTTTTATTCTGTTGCTTCAGATGTATATTTTAAAATTATTTTGCATAGAAGATAATACTTTTGAATTACCTGAATAGATTTTTAATTAAAATATTTGTAAATTTACAAATATTTTCTTTTACAGCATTTTCATAAATAACTTTATAACACTTTAATTGTAACTTGAAATGAACAGCAGCTTAATTTATTTATCAGAAATATTAATTAAATAAATTACAGACATTAAAGAAAACATGAAATAATCATCAATTATAACAAACAGCAATAACAATTTTATAAATAGCAGACAAGAAGAAAAAAACTTACATTTAAAATATTTAAAAAGAGCCTACTTTGTGATCCCATTCGGTTGAGTACCTGACCATCTTCAGGAGAGACTGATCACGTTTTGTTTTTTCATCTTCCATCTTCTTACACCATGCTGCGCCACCTGTCATCAGGCAATCATAGCAAATTGCTCGTTTGCCGTGATTTCGATTTTTTTCGTGGATCATGACATATTTATAATTGTTATAGTTAGCTAGTTTTCTAATGTTATTAACATCAATATTTATGTTCTGTTCGCGATTCCTTTTGGCTAAAGCTGTAGTTATTTTGTTTTATTTGATGTCATTTTTATGTTCTTTAATTCAATTAGTAATTTTTCTTCTAGTCATACTGATGTAATATCCAAGGTCGTTATTTTCTTTTTATATTTTATTTTATAGATACCTGAGGTCTGTGAGGGGTCGATGGGGGTCTTTATCATTGCATATACATTGAAATGTATTGTTATTTGGTTTAATGGGTATGTTTATATTAAAATTAGTGCTTTCATTTTTGATTTTAATTGATGAACCTCTATTGTGAGGGATTGTGGTTGTATACTTTTTATTTGTTTTTTGAGCATTGTTAATTTTATTTAAGCTTTTAATTCTTTTTTTATAGATTTTATTTATAAGTTTTTTACTATAACCTGCTTGGTCCATGATTTCATAAAAGTTCATTTTTGAGTAAAGCTTCATTTGAACAATCAAATTCAAACTTTAAGAAAAATTAGTGATTCATGTAAACACACTTCTTAAAGGTGTTCTTTCTTTAATTAATTTTTCCATTATAATCCTAGGTAAACAGATTTCAACAGTAGGATGCCAATAAATATTGAATTCAAACTTTAAGAATAACTATATTCAATATCAATATACTAAATTTTAAATAAATTAGTATTCAACTAATTGATTCTACAAATATTCATCTAATCAAAAATTTCTAAATAAAAACAGATAGAATTATTTATGTAATAATTCAATAAAAGGTAAGAAAAATGTACCTCATCTGTATTGTTCGAGGGGTGAAATATTCATTCTTAATGCAGTAAATAGTGGATGCTTTTACTAATTAAACAGTCATTTTCTTTAAATGATGTTTAATCTGGAGAAATACACAATCACAAATTATTAAAGACATTATACTGATAAAATTACATAAATACCAAACACATGCTAACAATACACAATATTTACATTTTGAACTTAGAACATTATTCTTCTTGCTATCGAATGCACAATTCCTTTCGTGCGCGCAGGCGCAGATGATCAGATTACACAAAGTAGAAGTGTACATAGCGATTTTCGCAACACAAACCATTATGGCTCTATTGACATATGACTGCAGGGCATTTATTTTATATATGTAAGGGGTTTAACTTTTAATGTTTATTATTTCGTTACTGTAATTAGGTCTTCTGTAGACGGTAATTTTGATCGTATGATCTCCTATTCGATTGTAGGAATCACCTATTTCTGGTATCATCACAGAATTAAAACTCTGACTATTTGAAAACATAATCCATAATCAATTTAAAGATAAAATAAAATTTTGTGTCCGTTATGTCGATGATGTGTTTGCCATAGTCAGTTCAATTATGAATTTGAAGAAAATTACCGTACTAACTAGCTAGATGTAACTATAATGGGGAAAAATGATACAATCAAAACTATCGTCTATAGAAAGCCTAATAACAGTAACGAAATAAATATTAAAAGCATAACCCATTACAAATATAAAATAGATGCCCTGCAGTCATATGTCAATAGAGCCATAATGTTTTGTTCAAATGAAGCTTTACTGAAAAACAAACTTAAAGAAATTTATGAAATCGCAGACCAAGCAGTAAAAAACTATTAATAAAATCTATAAAAAAAAAAGAATTAAAAGCTTAAATAAAATTAACAATGCACAAAAAACAAATTAATAATATACAACCACGATCCCTTACAATAGAAGTTCATCAATTAAAATAAAAAATGAAGGCACTAATTTTAATATAAACATACCCATTAAACCAAATAACAATATTTTTCAACATATACATAACAATGAAGACCCCCGACCCCTTACAAACTGCAGGTATGTATGAAATAAAATATAAAAATGAAAATATCGACCTCAGATATTACATTGGTATGACTAAAAGAAAAATTACTAATCAAATTAAAGAACATTAAATGACATCAAATATGACAAAATAACCACAGTTTTAGCCAAAACGAACTGCAAACAGAACGTAAATATTGATTTTAATAACATTAGAAAATTAGCTAACTATATCAAAAATATGCCGTAATTTGCGAAATAGTCGAAATCACGGCCAACGAGCAAGCTTGCTATGAACGTCAGACAAACGAGCAGATTGACGACAGGTGGCACAGCATGTTAAAAGAATCTGGAAGACAAAAAAGAAGAAAACGATCAGTCTCTCCCGAAGATGGTTGGGTACTCAACCAAATGGGGCTACGAGTGAAACAAAGTAGGCTCTTTTTAAATATTTTAAAAGCAATAACAATTTCAAATGATAAATGCAATATTACAACCTAAAAAAATTAAGGTAACATCTTGAAGTTATCATTCATTTAATTCCCCACAGTGCTTAGAACAGAACTGCATAGACCACTCACTTAGTACAGGAAGCATATGACACAAAAGTTTATGCAATTCTAGGAGAGGGGAGAATACCAACGGAAAGCTAGAACCCTTAGCTAATGTTTGATAAGGTAACTGTATCAATTCTGTCAACTAAAAAAAAAAAAAAAAAAAAAAAAATTATCACAAATTTCGTGAAGTGGTCATTTCTGGCAAAAAAAAAAAAAAAAAAAAAAAAAATGTACCCAGCTGTGGGCACACATGAAAAATACACTAAAAACGAGACTATAATAAGAAAAACCACCATAAATACAGAAAACAACAAAATTCATTTATTTTGCAAGAATTCAGCAGCCAAATAACAACAGAAAATGGCATTTTTCCAATTTTGTTCATCATCTTCTTTGTCCTCCAAATCAGAAGTTCAATGCTTGCAATTAACCCATTACCCACTGGTGTTGCGTTCAGAAATAAATGCATATTAATAGTTAACTAAAAAACAAACATTATATTAACTATTGTTTTTAAGTAACAGAATAGTAGGCAATTATTTTACATAAAAATAATCTGATCTAAAAATAATGTTTTATTTAAAAATAAATTTCAAATTTGAAGCACTTTTTATACCAAAACTTTTGCCCTGGTGTTGTCGAATAAGAAGTAAAGGAAGAGAAATGTAATATTTAGAGGTGATCTATTTTTAACCAAGGTCAAAGCCTATGAAGACGTTTTGCTTATCAGCAGTTTGTATTTGTGTGGGAAGCGGAGAGAAAACAGGTGCTATGCCTGTGTAACGTTAGTGGAAAGAGTGTAATTCCCTCCTTAGCTATTTTTGTTAGTCTCATTCATTACGTGTATAAGCTAGTTTCTTTCATTACTAGTCTTTTCATTATGCGTGTACAGAAATGCCTAAAATATGATATTTGATGTTAGAAGAAGCTCTTCAAAATTTTTTTGATGACAATTCAGATGATGAACAGAATGAAACTGACATTGTTGTTGTTCTACCAGAAACTGCAGAAGGCTAGTGATGAAGAAGGAAACGATAATATTTATTTAATGACAGTGATATTTTACCAAACGATACAGCTGGCAAAACTGAGGTTCATGTCAAGAAGAAGTTTGAACCTCCTAAAAATAGTGCTAATTGTGCAAAAAAAAAAAAAAAAAAAAAGGAGCATTTGAAATGGATGAAAAAAGACATATTGAATATGTCTCAGGCAAACAATGAAGAAAAAGATGGAATAGAAAATATAAAAAACAAAATACAAGATAAAACTAGTGCAGAGATATATGAGTTTCTTTTTGATTCAGATGTCTTTTCACTTCTCATTGAACAGACAAACTTATATGCTCAGTAAAAAAAAAAAATCATCCAGATTTTGTAGCTTCTAATGCCTACAAAAAATAAGGTGCTTTATTGGAATATCATTACTTATGGGGTATCATTCTTTATCTCAGGAAGAAATGTATTGGTCTCTTGATAAAAATATTTCTGTTCCTATTGTACAAGAATCAATGTCATGTCTGCAGTATAGGCACATGAAACAGAATTTCCATTTGGCTGACAACAGTCAAATTGATAACACTGATACTTGCTAAATAGAAAGTTTCAACAATTTGGTATATTTGCACATGATTTGAGTACTGATGAGCAAATGATTGCCTATAGAGGCAAACATTCTTCAAAAATGTTTCTAAAAGGAAAACCGATAAGGTTTCGCTATAGAGATTGGACTTTGGCATCACCCAATGGATACGTGTTTCCCTTTGATGTTTATTCAGGTAAACCTATAAATCCAGAATCCTCAGATTGTGATGATTTCAGTCTTGGTGGAAGTGCGATATTGAATTTGCTGCATGTTGTTGAAACTCCTGCTAATCATGTTATTTATATTGATAATTATTTTACATCGTTTTACCTTCTCTGTCGCTTAAAAAATAAAGGATTCAATGTTACAGGAACAATTCAAGAAAACCACATACAAATGTGCCCACTGGAACCTGTGAAATCATTTTGAAAGAAGGAGAGGTGTTGTTATAATTTTAGGTACAAAGAAAGAAAAAGACAACCATTGTAGTCCGATGGAATGATAACTCTGTTGTGACTCTTGGTTCAACATTTGGAAAAATTGAACCTATCAAAAATATTTCCTGTTATTCAAGAACACAAAGGAAAAAAGTTTTTCTATCTCAACCTAATCTTATTGCACAGTATAACAACATGGGAGGAGTTGATTTGAGCGACAATTAAGTCACTAATTGCTGGATAAGAGTTTGTGGGAAAAAATGGGTGACCAATTTTTACAAATTACATTGATGTTAAAATATGTTATAGAAATGTTCAATGTGAAATTGAAATATATAATATTTAACACCTTTTTTTTTTTGAAATAATTTATATCCATGAAGTTAAAATTAAAATTTTAATAAAATATACAACCTTTTATTACTTCATGTTTAATTGCTGGACCGGTTTCTTCTGGGGCGCCCCAGCTTGTTCACCAGCATCACATTGTGCAAAGTCGCTCGAAACTGATGTTTCTTGTTTCTTCCCTCCTATATGTACTCTTCGCCATTGGCGGTTGAGGACAGCCCCATCGTTGCCATTGCAGCAATTGGAATTTGTTAAAATTTCTACTGATTCTCTTACTGTAGCGTAACTGTGGTTGTGGTAGTTGGCCAACTTTTTTACCTGATCAAATTTTATGTCTATCTCTTCGTTTTTATTTACCTGGGTTAACGCGGTTGTTATTTTACCTGTCATTATATCATGGCTATGTTCTTTAATTCTTGTTTTTATTTTTATTTTTGTTTTACCTATATAACACATTTCGTTTTTTTGTTTATTGGTATATGGAATTTTATAAATTCCCGCAGTCTCTAAAGGATTTAATTTATCTTTATCGTTTCTGATTGGTTGGAAAATGTTGGGGTTAGGCTTGACAGGTATGTTTATATTATGTTTTGTTGCTACTTTTTTAATTTTATTGGAGATTGCGCGATCATAAGGAATTGAAGTTGTGTATTTTAGTTTAGGTTTTTGAAAGTTATTGATCTGATTTAAATTTTTTAATCTTTTTTTAAATAAGTTATCAATTAATTTATTTGAGTAACCTGCCTTTTGTGTAAATTGTTTAATATTTTTTATTTCGTTTTTTAAAATTTTAGGGTCTTTACAAACTATTATTGCGCGATTTATGTGGGCCTGTATTGCATTTATTTTATATCTAAAGGGGGTTTTACTATTTTTATGGATGATTTCATTACTACAATTAGGTTTTCTGTAAACTTGGGTGGTTATTTTATTAATATAGCGGTTGATGGTAACATCTAAAAAGTTTAATTGACTATTATTTTCTTCTTCAAGGGTAAATTTTATATCTGGATCTATTTGATTTAGGGAGTTTAAAACTTTTGTGGGGTCAGTTTTTTGGTCTATTATAGCAAAAACATCATCAACATACCGAAACCAATAAAAAATTTTTTCTTTAAGTTTTTTATCTAAATTATTTTCTATTATACGTAATTTATATTCAGCAAGGAAACCCGAAATGGGAGATCCCATTGGGACTCCCTTGACCTGTTTATAGTAATTTTTATTGAACATAAAATAGTTTTCATTTAACAAAAAATTAGTAGCTATATTTAAGGTTTGGGCTATTGCAGGGTTTGTATATTTTTCATTTATTTTTTCATTTATTAATTCAGCAATATTTTTAATGTTTATTGAAGGATAAAGATTAACGACATCAAAACTAACAAACTTAAAATTTTTTTGTATTTCTATTTCATAAATTTTTTGGATAAATTCTTCTGTGGAAATTAAGCTATGTGGTGAGGGGGGAAGTAAATTTTTATAGATTTCAGCCATATATTTTTCTAAAGAATAGGTTGGTCCTTCACTTTTGCTAACAACTGGTCTTATTTTGGGGGGGTTCTTGTGATCCTTGTATCTGCCAAAAATTCTTGGTGTATTCGAAGCAAAATTATGGTAAGTAGGGGGTTTTCCATCAGGCCAGGTACCTTCTTTAATTATTTTTTGTGTTTTTTCAGTTATTTTGTTTATGGGATCTTTTTTTATTCTTTCCGCGCCTATTTCTTTTATGGTTTCTTCCATTTTATTTGTGTAATCCTGTTTATTCAAAATTGCAATTTTTCTAGTTTTATCTGTTAACATGCAAGTAATATTTTCATTTTTCTTTAATTCATTAAGGGCCTTTAGTTCTTCTTGATTTATTTTATTATTTTTATTTTTAATGGTTTTATTAATTTCTTGTATAGCAGTGTTTCTTATATCAATTTGTGCTTCCTCTGGAACCTTTTTTATTGCAGATTCTAATTTAGCGATACTATCTTTAATTTTAATTGGTTGTTCCAAAATATATTTTTGACCCATTTTTAATAGGCTATCTTGATGACTATTAAGTTTAATATCTGAATTATTAATGTATGGATAATAATTTTGAACAGGGGGTCTGATATTATTTTTCTTTATCCAATTTTGCAGCTTTTGATTTTGTTTTTGATGATCGTGTTTCTTTCCATCGTATTATAAATATTGATTTTATTTGAAAGGATAGTCCATTCTTCTTTATTACAACAGTCTTTTAAATTTCTGTATAATTCATCATATATCTCTTTACATTTAAACATATGTGCTTTTCTATAACGAATAATTTTATTAAGCAATTTTCTTTCGAATTTTTTAACATCGTTCAAATAGTTATTTAATAGCATTTTATTTCTTATTTTCATGAAATTTGGTGTTATCTTAAAATATTTGCAATCATTCAAAAATTGGACATTTCGTTGGGCCAGTAAAAAATTAATAAATGCAGAACGAAATGTCCAATTTTTGAATGATTGCAAATATTTTAAGATAACACCAAATTTCATGAAAATAAGAAATAAAACGCTATTAAATAACTATTTGAACGATGTTAAAAAATTCGAAAGAAAATTGCTTAATAAAATTATTCGTTATAGAAAAGCACATATGTTTAAATGTAAAGAGATATATGATGAATTATACAGAAATTTAAAAGACTGTTGTAATAAAGAAGAATGGAGTATCCTTTCAAATAAAATCAATATTTATAATACGATGGAAAGAAACACGATCATCAAAAAACAAAATCAAAAGCTGCAAAATTGGATAAAGAAAAATAATATCAGACCCCCTGTTCAAAATTATTATCCATACATTAATAATTCAGATATTAAACTTAATAGTCATCAAGATAGCCTATTAAAAATGGGTCAAAAATATATTTTGGAACAACCAATTAAAATTAAAGATAGTATCGCTAAATTAGAATCTGCAAAAAAGACACTTAACATGTACAAAAAAGCCAAGCTCAAAGAAAGAGAATTGATTAAAGTTGTGTCTAAAAAGGGTGTGATATCAAATTCCCAAGCTTACATTCAGATACTTATTTAATATTCCCTTTTAACTAAATTTTCACATGTGAATCAAGTGCCTTATGATATGTTGATAGAAATCCTTCTTTCCTGTACTAAATACATCACAGCGTGTTTCTGAAAAATTTTATTATTTTTATTTATGTATGATGGGCTTGGCGGCCATCTTTCAAAGTTTTACGTTAGTTTGGATTCTATAAATCTCATCAATAGGGCAGTTCCTTGTTTGTAAACAAACATCTCAATTTTTATGAGTGGTTGGCAAAAAGGCTTGGGAAAAGCATAGCGATGGCGGATTACCAACGGAAAATCAATGGTAGGCGGGGCGCGGGAAAGTCGAGCGCGCTTTTTTGCCAACCACCAGACGTCACGAGGAAATGCTCTATTATAGGATGAGTTGGTTGGTTGGTTGGTTAATTGAGTTTTATATCGTACTAGTGCTGCGCAATGAGAAATAATTATGATGGGAGTGCGCCAGGAGAAATAATTAGGATGGGAGTGCGCCAAACTTAACACTGTTAAAACTTAAATTGATTCAACTTGTGTGCTTAACGGGGCTTTTGCGATGTTTTTAATGCATTTTTTTTTTCTTTTTTAATCTGAATATTTTAACCCCTGTTGAATGGAATAACCATATTATTTTTACGAGATATTTATTCCAAGAAGCTAAATTCAAATTGGGTAAATATAACGGGGGGTGGAAGCTTCTATGCTTTCCCTCCCCCCCCCCCTCTCCTTCATGTTTTTACGTTAATTTAAATTTTTATATTCTTTATTCCCGGTATTTATAGGATGGAAGTGCACTTAATACTAAATAATTATAAGAAATCATGTTATCGAAATATTTCCGTCTCTGCTGAATGGAATAGCAAAATTAATTTTATATGAGATATATTTTAAGAAACTTCTTTCAAATTGTGTGAATGTTTATTCATTACTTGAAAGATGGCCGCCAAGCCCATCATACATAAATAAAAATAATAATATTTTTCAGAAACACGCTATGATGTATTTAGTACAGGAAAGAAGGATTTCTATCAACATATCATAAGGCACTTGATTCACATGTGAAAATTTAGTTAAAAGGGAATATTAAATAAGTATTTGAATGTAAGCTTGGGAATTTGATATCACACCCTTTTTAGACACAACTTTAATCAATTCTCTTTCTTTGAGCTTGGCTTTTTTGTACATTTTAAGTGTCTTTTTTGTAGATATCATTTATTTTTACTTCCTTATACAAAGTATAAGGAAGTATAGTAATCCCGATTTGCGAAATGGATTTTGTATTTCACATTGCTCGAAAACGAATGATCGCTGAATGTTTCTAATTTATACGTGTGACTTTCATGATGTCTAGTTGCACACCTGCAAGTGTCATCTTAACACGAGCTCTCGTTTTAGAGATATAAGGAATTTTACACAATTTTTCGTGACGTCTGTATGTGTGTGTGTGTGTGTGTGTCTGTGTGTGGGTATGTCGCATAACTCAAAAACGGTTGGACGTAGAAAGTTGCGAATTGGTACATAGGTTTGTTATAACATCTAGTTGTGCACCTCCCTTTTTGGACTTTCTATGATTTTCCGTTTTGGAGATATTTAGGAAAATTAGGTTCATAATGACAAAAATACATAGGTTTTGGCCATAATGTATCAAAAAACGGTATAGACAAATCTTGCAATCGATTTTTAACTAACTTCTCGACTAGCTAGATATTTGAAATTTTCAGGACAGCTCACAACACGGTGACAATACATTTTTCTAATAATTTTAGTCAACTATTTCAAGTCCCGCTGCCTTCGGCAGCGCTTATATGATTCGACAAAAAATTTATTTAACTAACTTCCCGACTAGCTAGACATTTGAAACTTTCAGACTAGATCAGAACACGGTGAAAATAATTTTTTTTAATACTTTTAGCCAACTGTGTAGGGTCCCTGCTGCCTTCGGCAGCGTTAACAGTGCAAATCTTGGAATCGATTTTTAACTAACTTCCCGAATAGCTGGACATTTAAAACTTCCGGAAAAGCTCAGAACACTGTGACAATGCATTTTTTAAATATTTTTAGCCAATTGTTTCGGGTCACTGCTGCCTGCGGCACCGTTTATATGGTTTAACAGAAAATTTATTTAACTAACTTCCCGACTAGCTAGACACTTGAAACTTTCAGAATAGTTCAGAACACGGTGGATATGCATCGTTTTAATACTTTTAGCCAACTGTTTCAGGCCCCTGCTGCCTTCGGCAGCGTTTATATGGTTCAACAGAAAATTTATTTAACTAACTTCCCGACTAGCTAGACATTTGAAATTTCAGAGTTCAGAACACGGTGAAAATACCTTTTTTTAATACTTTTAGCCATTTGTTTCGGGTCCCTGCTGCCTTCGTCAGCGTTACCAGTACAAATCTTGCAATCGGTTTTTAACTAACTTTCAGAAAACCTCAGAACACGGTGATAATTCATTTTTTTTTTAAATATTTTTAGCCAACTGTTTCGGGTCCAGTGTCAATGTTTTTTAACATTACGTATATTTCTAAAAGTGTATAAGGAAGTCATGTGGTGCCCACATCAGATTTTTTTAAAATAGTTTTTATATTTACTGGAATTAACCTGATACTTTACATCAGATATGTCCTGGATTTCAACTCAGCTTTCGTGCGATGTTGTTCTTTGCGTTAAACTTTCCATAATTCTGGTTGCTAGACATTATCCATGGGTTTTCTATGCAGACTAGTATGTCGTGTCCATCACAAAACTTTCTTCTACATTTTTCTATACATATTAACGCAACACAAATTATTTATTATTTTTTTCATTATGAATGCTGAATATTATCAACTCAGAGAGGTATTGTTGCAAAAAATGTCAAACGGAAGTAAATTTTCACCATGCAGATGGCATCCTTTCAGTTCTAAAAAAAATTGTAGTATATGAGCTCCACTTATCGGCTGATAGGCATCGAGATTGAATCAGCATAATGTCTCATAATGGCCTTTTCACATATTAAGTTTTGTTTCATTATATGCAACAGAACCTTTCCTTAAATTGCGAAAATCGCTGTATAGCAGCGCCACATGTTGAGATATTGGTACAAAAGTTGATAAGCACTATAATTTGTAACAATGTAAATTTATTTGTAAATTTATGCAATTCCATGTATTAGTTACTCAGATATAGCCTTCTCTGAAATTGCGGCAATCACTGTATAGCAGCACCATGTTGAGCAATTGACACCAAATATTGATAAACGCTATTATACATCAAGGTTCAATTGCATATAAATTTATATGTAATTCTGAGCAGTAGCTCCTGATATCTAGTTGGAACAAAACTTTCGCCACACACATAGAACACACACACGCAAATAGAAATTTTCTAAAAATAGTCAAATTGTTTTCAGGAGCTTTTACAACGTGTAAATCCATTATAAACCGAAAGTCGAAATTCATTTCAATAAAATGACAAGCGAAGCAGGCAAAGCCTGCTAGTATACTATATAGAAGGAAGTAGAAATCTTTATGCATCATAATTATCATTGCCAGATTGAATTGAAGGATATTAAAATTGGATACTATATCGCCAATAGTCTTAATGTTTACAAACCCCTTCTAGTGAAATGCCAGCGAAAGCTACTTTTGCTCCTCTCAACATTGAAGTTTGTTAATAAAGGCTTGTTAATAATCGCTGTTTTTTGTGGCAACACAACAGCTTATGTAGAAACCTTATGTTCCTTCACGGCCCTACTAGATCACTCCTCGGCGCCAACACGCCAACGTCGTGGATGCGGCCATAACAATCGACGATTTCTCCGGAATCAAATGCATTGGATGTTAGGGTTGGCACACAGCGCCACCACGGCAAAATTAACTTAGTTTTGTATATGAAACTGCATAAATTTGTTCCGTTTTCAGAGCATTTAAATTGATTTAATTAAATTCAAAATGCAGTCTTCCGATACGCAAAAATATATGAATCATAAAAATAATTGTGGCAATAATTTTAAATCAATTCATTGAAAAATGATAAATGATGTTAGTCGTTTTCTCTTAAATAAAGATACTCTTCTTCCAATTTCTGTTTTGCATGAAAGAAAATAAATAAGAATTAGAAAGACTTTTATAAAAATAATTTTAAATTGTGTCTTTTTAAAAATTATATTATATACATATATTAATATTTTGTTGAGCCATGGATGAATATTTAATGTTTCTTGGCATTTTCCACGTTTGCTAAAGCCTGGGAAAGTAGATGGCGCTTGTTGGCGACCCTGAAAATCGATTCCTCGGCATACATTGATCTTTGCAGTTTTGTTACGGCCGCTTACGACGTTGGCGTGTTGGCGCCGAGGAGTGATCTAGTAAGGCCGTGGCTCCTTCTTCCTTTATTATTATTCTATGGTACTGACTTTCTTATTCTAAGGTATGAAAAATATTAAAAAATCAGCAATTCAAGCTATAGATTGAAACAAATGTTATTCAAAAATGTATTCATTTCTGTTTTCAGGGATATAAAATTTAAAATTGTACAAAATAATTTAAGCAAAGATTTTTTGGTTAAAAAAAAAAATTATAAAAAGAAAAAGCAGCTCAATTTGAAATTAATATTTTTCGGGTAAATTGAGATGAAGCAATTTCATATTTGGCGATTTATGTCTCTTTGGCGATATTTAACAGTTTTTCAGCAATTAAGATAGGAAATTTTGCTTTTTAAAAGCTAAATTTTATAAAAGTTCCTAGATTAAGTAATTGTCTATCTGAAAAACCAGTTTTCAAAGAATTCTGCACATTTATGAATTCTCTAGCTTGTTTTAAAAAAAATTTCTTGAAGAAGAAATTTTTTCAAAAAGTTGTCAAAACATCTAATTTTACGCTAAATTGAAAATGCTCCCATTTTTTTACTTATTAACTTAGAAAGTTCGTTTTTATCTCAAATTAAAGATCTCGTTGATACGAATATTTTACTTTTTGTTTCATTTTACTGCGATATTTGGTTCGTCCAATATTTAAAACTTTACGGAAAAAAAAATTGCCGATTTAACATGGGAAAGTTGGTTTCTGTATAATAAGCATTTAACGATCTTGGGTTATTTCTGTCGATTTTATTATTGGCGCGTTCTGCTTTGTGTTAGTGGTAGTTTGTTTGTTTTGCTTTTCTCTGAGCTTGGCTTGGCAAAACGACCGTTTCTGCTTGATCTGCAATAAAAAAGGTTCCAGAGGAAGCACAAATTGATATAAGAAACACTGCTATACAAGAAATTAATAAAACCATTAAAAATAAAAATAATAAAATAAATCAAGAAGATATAAAGGCCCTTAATGAATTAAAGAAAAATGAAAATATTACTTGCATGTTAACAGATAAAACTAGAAAAATTGCAATTTTGAATAAACAGGATTACACAAATAAAATGGAAGAAACCATAAAAGAAATAGGCGCGGAAAGAATAAAAAAAGATCCCATAAACAAAATAACTGAAAAAACACAAAAAATAATTAAAGAAGGTACCTGGCCTGATGGAAAACCCCCTACTTACCATAATTTTGCTTCGAATACACCAAGAATTTTTGGCAGATACAAGGATCACAAGAACCCCCCCAAAATAAGACCAGTTGTTAGCAAAAGTGAAGGACCAACCTATTCTTTAGAAAAATATATGGCTGAAATCTATAAAAATTTACTTCCCCCCTCACCACATAGCTTAATTTCCACAGAAGAATTTATCCAAAAAATTTATGAAATAGAAATACAAAAAAATTTTAAGTTTGTTAGTTTTGATGTCGTTAATCTTTATCCTTCAATAAACATTAAAAATATTGCTGAATTAATAAATGAAAAAATAAATGAAAAATATACAAACCCTGCAATAGCCCAAACCTTAAATATAGCTACTAATTTTTTGTTAAATGAAAACTATTTTATGTTCAATAAAAATTACTATAAACAGGTCAAGGGAGTCCCAATGGGATCTCCCATTTCGGGTTTCCTTGCTGAATATAAATTACGTATAATAGAAAATAATTTAGATAAAAAACTTAAAGAAAAAATTTTTTATTGGTTTCGGTATGTTGATGATGTTTTTGCTATAATAGACCAAAAAACTGACCCCACAAAAGTTTTAAACTCCCTAAATCAAATAGATCCAGATATAAAATTTACCCTTGAAGAAGAAAATAATAGTCAATTAAACTTTTTAGATGTTACCATCAACCGCTATATTAATAAAATAACCACCCAAGTTTACAGAAAACCTAATTGTAGTAATGAAATCATCCATAAAAATAGTAAAACCCCCTTTAGATATAAAATAAATGCAATACAGGCCCACATAAATCGCGCAATAATAGTTTGTAAAGACCCTAAAATTTTAAAAAACGAAATAAAAAATATTAAACAATTTACACAAAAGGCAGGTTACTCAAATAAATTAATTGATAACTTATTTAAAAAAAGATTAAAAAATTTAAATCAGATCAATAACTTTCAAAAACCTAAACTAAAATACACAACTTCAATTCCTTATGATCGCGCAATCTCCAATAAAATTAAAAAAGTAGCAACAAAACATAATATAAACATACCTGTCAAGCCTAACCCCAACATTTTCCAACTAATCAGAAACGATAAAGATAAATTAAATCCTTTAGAGACTGCGGGAATTTATAAAATTCCATATACCAATAAACAAAAAAACGAAATGTGTTATATAGGTAAAACAAAAATAAAAATAAAAACAAGAATTAAAGAACATAGCCATGATATAATGACAGGTAAAATAACAACCGCGTTAACCCAGGTAAATAAAAACGAAGAGATAGACATAAAATTTGATCAGGTAAAAAAGTTGGCCAACTACCACAACCACAGTTACGCTACAGTAAGAGAATCAGTAGAAATTTTAACAAATTCCAATTGCTGCAATGGCAACGATGGGGCTGTCCTCAACCGCCAATGGCGAAGAGTACATATAGGAGGGAAGAAACAAGAAACATCAGTTTCGAGCGACTTTGCACAATGTGATGCTGGTGAACAAGCTGGGGCGCCCCAGAAGAAACCGGTCCAGCAATTAAACATGAAGTAATAAAAGGTTGTATATTTTATTAAAATTTTACCTTTTTTTTTTTTTTTTTTCTTTTACATAAATGAAATATTAGGCCAAAAATCAGTAATATTTTTCAGAATAGAAAGAAATTTGTAGTATTTAGACCATTTTGTGCTACAAAAGCTTTAGTATATGAACCCCTTGGCTTTTTACAATTGAATTTTTTAGTTAATTTAGGACATTATTTAATACTCTCTCTATATTTTTAATGTAGAGCTAGATAATAATTTTACACATTCGAAAATATCTGAAAAGAAAAGTTTTTACTATTATTATTATTATTTTAATTTGGAAAAATCTCCTACATCTTCAATTTTTAATTCTCTCCTACCTACTTCTTAATATAATGAAGAATAAAATCTACTCGATTGTTTATAACAGTTTTAGGTGATGAATTTTTTTTCTTGCTAAAATTAGAAATATGAAATGTATCATAGAAAATAGAAATGTCTAATTCTGTAATGTTAATTTATCAATGCTAAATTAGAAGATGTCATTTATAAATAAGTTTAAATTTGAATTTAAATTTTTTTTTTTATGCCAACATATATCCGAAGTATTTAAAAATTTATTTTATATAAAAAGATAAATACACTTTTAAAGACAAAAAGAAACACAATCATTATGGCAGACATTACACATACAGACACGACATTATTTTTTTATTCACAGAAGAATACACACACATACAAAATTATAAACAACATAAGAAATTGCCAGTAAGAAAACCAATTTTCTAAAAGTAGGAAAAAAAAAAAAAAAAAAAAGATATTCGCAGACGATAAATTACAATCCCAAATTCCTTTTTTCATTGAAGATATCTAAGTTTTTTATTATTTACTCTCAGATGAAAAAATTCTCTGTAACCAATAAGAACATAGACATTTATTATTATTTTTTTACACCACTGACCATATTTTAATTTTCCTGGGGAAAATGATGTCATAAGATTGAAAGAACAATGATTTCAGAAACTTTTTGTAAAAGGGCAAATAGAGTACCTTTATAAATCTGACTTTTTAATTAATAACTTTGTTAACTAAGATGATAGAAATTTCTAACTGACTGAAATGTCTTCCTTAGAGTATTCGGCACACATGATACCTTTCATGACATAGACAACTCTGCCCTCCACAAGGAGATGCAGTTGCAGACAAAAAAAAATTTATGCCAGCAACAGTAACTTTTTTTTTATACATATATGTAAGGAACTAGTATATAACCCCATCAAATATGACGGAATGTGAACGATAAATCTTGAAAATAATGTTTAGATCATGAAGATTACCACGTGATCATTTAAATGTATTTTCAGTTTTTGTTTATAAATCAAATGTGTTTCGATATTTTATAATTTTCGTTCTGAAATTAAAAAAATTCTACCCGATCAATAAATATGAATGACAATAAAAAAACTGCTGGTTGACAAAAAATGTATGCCCGAAAACACAACAGCAACAACACATCCCAGTGTTCCGTTAAGTGCTCTATTTAAAGTCCTCATAATAAGAATAATCTAGTGTGTCACTCACACAACTTTCTCTTACCCTGAAATTTAATGCTATAAGTACAGGTTGGAGATTAAGAGGTAAGATAAAGAGTACTGTTATGTAAACCTATGTTAAACAATTCAAATTAGGCTTCGGAAGAGTTTTATATGATAATTAGTTCTGGCCCCCCTCAACCCCCGTTTCATTAATGCACCTACATTTATATAGAATTTAATTCGGTTATTAAAAAATAATTCAGTTTAAAAAAAATAATTTATTAAAATTATTATTTAAAAAAGTTATCTTGTATGATAATACAGACGATTTGCATATTAGAGAAATAGTATAACACTAAATATCCAAAAAAAAGTTGAATTTATTCTCAATATTAAAGTTAAAAAAAAAAAAAAAAAAAAAAAAAATGTTAAAAATGAAAGAACTCAATAACTTTATTTTAAATTATCGTAGATCGATGGTTCAACCATTCGTTTTAAAGGTATTGGCGAGCTCTTTTGAAAGATACCCATCATGAAAATTTACTCCACTCGAGGGAGGACATCTACCCCAGGGGGGAGGCGAGGCTCCTACATACACAATTTTTTTTTTCCCAGTTGACTATCTCTATTACAAAAAATATGTATTCGTTTCATTTGGTTTAGTGCAGTCTATAGATGTTAAATTCTACTTACCTGCAATTTCCCCCATAGACGTAATGTATTTGAATACTTTTGAATGTCCCTGTACATGAACCATTTGCTTCATCTTAACGAAAAGCTTACTGTAGCATCCCTATATGATACATATTTAGAATACCGAGTTTGGAATTTCTGCTACTATTTGTTCTTGAGATATGCTGATAACAGACACACAGACAGACAGACAGACACAGAGACCATTTGCTAAAAATGTAATACGGAAACATAATACGGAAACCCTGAATACGGATTTTCGTATTCAGGGGACCTCAGAACATGTAAGTATAACAAAAACTCACGTTCGAAAATTTGACCCTAAAACAATACTTTCTTGACCCTATGGGTAAGAGGAAGTAAATAACGAATCACTTCATTTTACGAAAATACTTTTTTTTTAAGACTATCAAAGATCCTGTTTCCAAATACGTAAGCGATTAGTTACTGTCACTTCATATTTAAAGAAAGTCAAGCTAGTTCATACAATGAATATTCCAAAATAGTTTATGCAGTCACTTTATTGAAGACACTTAGGCATTCTACAGGTTATTAACAGTCAATCAGTCTAAGCATGCTGACATGTACGTCTGTAGACGAGTTTGTCTAAAGCCGTCTTGTTAACACTTGCTTTCGGAAGCGAAACTGCAACCGATTTCCCCTGCTGGGGCGGGGCCATTAAATTGACTTATAGTAATGTGGATTAATTAAGCAAAAGATCGCATTAAAAAAGTGCTGATTTTCGTGTGCTCCTGCTTAAATATGGCTATTTTGGGGCAAGGCCAAACTCCTAATATGAATTCATATTGGATAATTAGTTGAGCTAAATCCTGCCTACATTTTATCATTGGTTGACATGGACATCTGGGATTTAGTATTTCTCAATGTTTTGTCGCTTAATTTGACTATTGCATAATTTTGATTCTAAAACTTATTCTTAAATCCGATTCCCGTGCTACGACGTGTTTTGTTGGAAAACTAACTTTACCTGGGCTCTAAAATAGAATTCTCATAAAGTTGTTCTTAAAATTAAGATTTATTTTGAGATAATACTATTAAAATATCACTTAATATTAATTTATAATAATTTTATGATCTGAATTCTTTTTATCCTTTCATATATAGAGAGAGAAACCCTTTAAAAAATTATAGATTGCTAATAAGTCATAAATTTATCCTATATATTTTATTTCACTGCAAGACACTTTATGATGCAAGGAATCAAAAAATAGTTTCTTTAAGAGCAAATTTCTGCATCATTAATTGTAAATTTGTGGTCCCTCCACCCTCTGTCTCATTGTTGGAAACATTATGTAAAATTCTCATTTTGTTAATTTTTACCTGTCATTTCCCTAGTCCAGTATTTCTTAATTTTCAATTGAACAATCCCCACAATTCTATTAGCTGACACAACCAACTGTAGAATCTGCTTCTCTGTAATATTTAGGAGAACATTAATGCCTCTTGCTACTCCATGCTGTGATATGTTAAGCACTACCAAAACTGCAGTATGCAAAATGTATTTTTATTTTGATGCTTTTAACATTGTGTATATTTAATTTAATCATTTGTACTTTCTTTTTGTTTATACATAATGTATATAAATTTAAATGCATATGTACATAGTGTATATGTATAGTGAACAAAAAATTTGAAAACTTTCACTAATTTCTTTGAGACATGAAGCACCAGAACTCCAGAACCATCATTTTGACTGCTTTCATTTCAGTTGGAATTTCTTTAAAATAATATTAATTGTTTCTTTTTTAAAAAGTCTATTAAACTATATATATATATATATATATATATATACATATATTATGCTTTTCTTTGAAGAAATCCTTAAAATATATAATTAAAAGTATTGTAAAACGCTATTAAACATTTGCATCTGAAGATATACATTAATTTATGGAGCAGTTAATTTGACCACACTTCCAGGTAGGGAA
Organism: Salticus scenicus; assembly: GCA_963930645.1. Classification (NCBI taxonomy): domain Eukaryota; kingdom Metazoa; phylum Arthropoda; class Arachnida; order Araneae; family Salticidae; genus Salticus; species Salticus scenicus. The sequence goes on along the minus strand of OZ005652.1, from coordinate 336,381,442 downwards.
AAATCTTAGCACTTCCAGTATTAAAATCTTTTATTACTTGAACATTTTATGATTGTAAATAAATATAGTTACAACAATAATAATAATAAAGTCTGTAAATTAGAACATATATTTTTAAATATCACATGTGCTAATTTTTTTTTATGAATTTTTAATATCAACAGTAATAGAAAAATTAATACGAAAGTTGAATTACTGGATAAAGGCAGGGTACAATCATAAATGCTGATCCCCATAAAAACTGTTCATCTTTATCATAAGTTGTTACATCTTCAGGAAATCTTAAATGAAATAGAATCTATTATTACATATGCATAAGTAATTTAAGATAAAAATATAATTTTAACATATTAACAAATATTTATTGAATTTAATAAAAGTCTTTAATGCAGATAAACAATATTATAACTAAGATTCACACCAGCAATAAAAAAATAGTGATCGAAAAGGATTACCAAAATTGAAATTTAGTAGTCCAAAAATATAAAATAGTAGACAAACATATGCAACATTTTAGATACATTTTTATTGCATATATTGTCATGCATCGAACGCTGGAACTCATGAAGACTAGCTTTTCCCTTCGAGAATTTTATTTATTTCTCAAATTACACACACGATACAATACAGTCACATTTAACACAAATCAACACGTAAACATTTAACATAATTTAAATTTGAACCGTAACTTTCCAGTCCACCAAATAAATAAAAATAAACGGCACTCAAGCCAGGCATCCGCTATTCTCGGAGTTACATCATACACTCTCTCAAAAAAAAAAAAACTCCGTCAAAGTCTCTCTTCAAATCGAAAGTCTTTTTCGTCTGCGCTGGACAGACAGCGCCCTCTAGTCGGTCTAAAAGTCATTACAGACCTCCTCCCTTCAGGGGAGAAACTTTTCACTATTGTAGAGGGGAAAGTTTGGTTAAATAATACTTGATCAGGATAAGTCTATATTCAAATAAAATAAAGTCACAATGTTCAACATATTGGTCCATTTTCTAGATATTGTAATCAATTTAAAAAAAATACGAGCAAGCACCAATTCTATGCAGAAACAGTACCTGGTTATATTTAAATGCACCAGACTTATCCCTATTTTAGATTAAATACACTATTTAACTTATTTTAAAATATACAAAAAACATATACCAAATAGAAAATTAAATATTATTACACAATATACCAGAGACACTAAATAGATATGCAAAGTTAAATATAGAAAGCAAAAACATATATTTGCGGATACTTTTATACCACATATATATATAGCAACGATTAAACAAATACGATATATATAGCACTAATTAAACAAATACGATTTGTATATCAATAATTAAACAAATACATAAACACTTCTTTTTCTTTTTAACTAAGTTATAACACTTAATTTATCAGCATTCTGAGATTGTAATTCTATACACAAAACAACCTCCTAATTAAATAATACTGCATAGAGTTCCCAAAGTAAAAGTCTGGGATTTGGTCTTTTTTTGTTCTTTCTTTTTCTCAGGAACATGAATAGCTTTGTACCATTACGACTAAATAAGTCCGGATTGCAAGATAAATTCTCCTTTATTTCTTCAAATGCCCTTTGGCAAGAGCTATTCCAGTCAGTGGATTTTAGAGACCAATCCTTTAGTAAGTCTGACAATAAAGTTGCATCTTCAGAAAATTTGCGATTCAGAATGCATTTTCGATAGTATTCAGCTAATTTCCAGTAGTCTGTCACATGAGTCATGGTAGTATGAGATGAAGAATCTTTTTTGACTTGAACCTTCTTTTCACTTGGAGTTCTTAATCTCTGGCCCACTAAATGTCCAGAAATTTTTACATAAGTTCGAGTAGGTGGACATTTAGAAGGTTTAATATGCAACTTAGTAGCACTGATTTTGAAGGAAATGTCTTTTACACAATTTTCCCTTGTTTTAGGAAAATTGGCGACTTTCTCACTATATGGCACTGGACACTTTTCATGGTCTTTCAATAAATTTGCCATTAGTTGACTAGAATCTTTAGGTAGATTTTTCAAGGGACCCAAAGTAGTTGCAGAAAGTTCTTCCTTCAAGTAACTTTGTTCCTTCAATTGCTCTTCATAAATTAAGCATTTTTCAGATAATTGCATAAGATCTACTTTATTTTTCTGCAATTCAGCTGTCAACTGATCCAATTTAGCATTAGAAATTTTTTCTTTCTCTTCAAGAATATTAAACAGGTAATCTAATTTGGAATTAACTGTACTAATTTCATTTCTTTCTTGAACAAGTTTTTCATTTTTAAGAGAAATTTCATTTTCTTTACCTTTCATTCTTAAGAGTTCTTCTTTCATTATGTTAATTTCATTAGACAGCTTAAGATTTTCAATTTTAGTACTTTCTAATTCTTGTTTATAATTATTCTTTTCAACATTCAAAATTTCTAATTGATTTAGAAAATTCTTCTTTTCACTTTGTGAATTAAGACAAAGAGTTTTTAACTGATTTTCAAACTTTTCTTTCTCTTGAATTTCTTCATTTATCTGCCTTTCATATTCTAAGCATTTTTACTTTCCGAACACTATAGTGAGGAAAGTATTGTAATCATGTCAAAAATCCGAATTGGAGATTTTGATGTTTCTATACGTTTCGAGGTCCCCTGAGTCCGTTTCCACTATTTTTGAGATGATGTATGTATGTGTGTGTGTATGTGTGTATGTATGTGTGTATGTCTGTGAGTGAACACGCTAGCATCTAAACGCTTTGTTCGAATAAGCTGAAAGTTGGTACGTATATTGTAAGTCACCATAGTACGAACCCTATAGATTTTGGTGAATCTAGCACTTATAGTTTTTTTACAGGGACACAAAGAAAAATTCTTTATCATTATGGCCTATGGGACCAAAATCTTAAAAGTGCGATAGCATCTAAACGCCTTATTCAATTGAGCAAAAACTTTATACACATATTATAGGTCACAGATACTCAATCTGTATAGATTTTGGAGAATCTAACACTTATAGATTTTTACAGGGACACAAAGAAAAATTCTTTATCATTATGGCCTATGGGGCCAAATTTTTAAAAGTATGATAGCGTCTAAACGCCATATTAATCTGAGCAAAAAATTTGTACACATGTTATAGGTCGCATTTGCACCAACTGTATAGATTTTGGTGAATCTAGCACTTACAATTTTTTTTACAGGGACACAAAAAAAAAAATTCTTTATCATTATGGCCTATGAGACCAAATTTTTAAAAGTGCGATAGCATCTAAACGCCTTATTCAATTGAGCTGAAAATTTGTATGAATATTATAAATCACTGTTGCACTAACTATAAGCATTTTGGTGAATCTAGCATTTATAGATTTTTACAGGGACACAACGAAAAATTCTTTATCATTATGATCTATGGGCTCAAAGTTCAGTAGCGTTAAATAAAACCTTGTGTGATATATGGAGAAAAATACTCAAACACTCTATTATGGTTTTCTCTCTTTTGTTTGTTTAGCAACTCCTCTTTCTTTATTTTATCTACAAAACTGTTAGTTACTCAATGTTCGGAAAGTCGAGTGGAGTTACTCCAGATTTTTTATTCAGATAAGCCTCTATTTCTGCTTTTAGTTTTTCCATCACAAAATTAGAGTCTTCATTTTTCTGTTTAAGGTCTTTTAAGGCATTATTTAGTTCCGAAATATTTTTCGTAGTATGTTCCAACTCTTCAGTAAGTTTTTTATTTTCAAGAAACAGTTCTTGTTCTTTAATTTTCTTTTCTTCCATCTCCCCTTTCAAACATATAATTTCATTTAACAATCTGAAATTTTCAGTTTTGAGATGGTCAAAATTTATTTTCTCTTTAAGAACAACTTCATTTTCTATTTTATTTTTATTTTCTTTTAAATCCTGCAGTTCTTCAACAAACACTTTTGGAGAGGTTTTATTGAGTTCTGGCCATGAAAATTCTGGCAGGATTTTTTCTACCTCTTCAGTTTTTTTGTCATCTTCAGATTTGCTCTCAATCAACCTTTGGTCAAAATGAGCAACATCTTTATTTTGAATAATTTTCTTCATCTTTAAAAATTTCTCAGGAGTTCTTGTTTGTACAGAATTTAACTTAGACACTTGTACATTTTCTTTTGATTTGCAATTTTTGAACATTGCAGCAGTTTTATTTCCTAACAAATACTTGTCACCATAAAAGGAATTTTGTAGGACAGCTGCTTTAGTTTTTAAGTGTCCCATTTTACAGTCCAATTCAATTTCTGCAAGTGGTAAACAGATTGGATCCACTTCTAATGGATTTCTAATATACACTTTCTCATTTGTGTACATATGTGGTCTCACGTACTTGCTGCTTATCAGATCACATGAAGCACCAGTATATCTTGAATTATCTTCATCTCAACACCATTCACTTTACCTAAACTAGTATAAGGTGTCATTGATTCATCAGAACCTGCCTCAGCTATAATATGTGAGATAAATTCTTGAGTTTTCTTTAATTTGTCACACTGAGGTCTAAGATGATTAATAGATCCACATTCATAGCAACGAGCAATTTTTCTTTTATCAAATTCTTTATTTCTCTGATGTTCTGAGATGTTTCTTGTTTTGCATGAAATTTCAGCTTAACATCTTTGTTATTATCGTTAGACTTATCATTACGTAAGTTTTCACTTTGGTTTCGAAAGCTGAAAAAGTTCTTTTTGGGCAAATCCCTCTTTTTGAAGCTTTCTCTAATACTCTCAAATTCATCTAGTTTTTCAGCTAAGTCCATAGGTGTCATGAATGTAAGCCAGTTTTCTAAAAAATGATCTCTTACATCAGCAGGCACTCGAAATTTCAACTGCTCAGTCACTATTAGGTCTTTCAGCTGTTGAAAATTCTCTATCTTTAATTCTGTGAGCCATTCCGTAAAATAACTAGAAAGCTCTTGGGCATAATTTCTCCAAGATTTTTCGGACGATTTGTGGTGCTTATAAAAACATTGTTTCAATTTTTCACTATTTAATTTATATCTTTTCATAATGATATTTTTAACAAAATCATAATTTGTCGCATCGGTTGGCGACTCTCTGGCCAACATATTGGAAAGTTCTGGCAGTAAAACTGCTAACAGGTAGGCCACCCAATCCTTTTTTGGAACTTGTGCCATCTCCGCTCTTCTTTCGAAATTTATTAAATATAAACCCATTTCATCATGTTTTTCATCAAATCTTGGGGTAATTTGGGTTAACTGTATTCTTGGAACCAATTCAATCACCCTTTCTGGTTCTAATATTCTTTCAGGATTTTCTCTTGAAATTTCCAATTTCTTTAATTCAAGTTCATATTGTTGAGTTTCTCGGGTCCTTCTTTCCTCTCTTTCTTCTTGTCTTAGTCTCTCTTCTTCTTGTAGTTTTTTATCTTTAAGAAGCCTTTCCAATATTAATTTTACTTCTTCCTCATTATAGGACTTGCTAGATAAAATTAATTTCTTGATGTCAATAACTCTACTGGAAGTATCTACTTCGACACCGATTTCCTCACAAATTTGAATCAATTCATGTTTTCGAGCTTTAGCTAAAAATGCCATGTTTCAAAACTCCAAACAAAACCAGAATGCTCTCAAAACGATAATAAGATAAATAAAATAATTAGAAAAATTATTATAATTTTTTTTTTTTTTTTCCTATTACCCCCCCTTTTTTTTTTCAAAAATCAATCAAACACACAAATACAATAAGATATTGAGGGTAATTAACCTTTGTAATTAATTAAAAAATAATAATATCCAACCCAATTAATGGTATCTGTAATTACGAAAAATAATTTATTTTTCTCTATTTAAGAGAACACTTTTATATATGTATATATATATATTTCTTTCATAAAAAAAAACCACGTGTACAGTACTTTTCTTCTTAAAAAACAGAAAATATTAAAATTTTCAGTCACACAAATTTCTTTTATTACATAAATCGTATATTCAAAAAGAATACCCAAACAAATTTTTTAACCAAGTATGTTCTCATACCAAGTACTACTTGTTTCCTACACAAGCATTATTTCAATTCAAAACAGAAATAAATTAATTTATTTGCAAAACTATTTGATTCTTTTGCACACATATTTCTCAGGAAACCGAATAATTAATATTTTTCTTCAAGCCAAAAAAAAAAAAAAAAAAAAAAACACAACAGTTTCGTTTTCAAATCCAAACTATTTTGCTTTATCAAAAAAAGTAAGTTACACAAAATTAGATTTAAGTAACATAAATTACCATAGTAATTAATATTAATAAATAAAATGAACATCTAATCGTTAAACATTTCATTAGAAACAGAAACTACCATTTTATTTCAAATCGAAACCAAAATATTTTGTTCAAAACAAAAACATATTCACTTTACATGAAAGCGAAACTAAATTCTTTTTTATTTTTATCCTTCATTCACTCTTTATTTACCCATTTATTTTTGTATTATTAAGCAAAGAAATACCAAATCAGTAAAAAGAGACAGAAAGAAAAATAAATCCAATAAAATATCAGAAATAAAAATGACCTGAAATGCACATTAATATGAATTGTTTACGCATCTGATCAAAACACATGACACAAATTAATGATATCGCTGATTCGATAATAAAACACTTTAATTTCACAATATAACATTTGTTCGGCTCAAAAAGCACGAACTCGCACGAACACATTTTTCTCCTCTACTCCATTTCGTATTCCACAGTAGTCTCGCAGAAATGGAATATCACACTTTTCCGGAGGGGTGTGCGAAGCACAAGCATGTGCGACACGTAATACTCATTGGCGAAATATCAATACAGAACATCCCGCCCCACCTTGCAATGTTTTTTAAACATTCAAGACACGAATAATAATTACTCAATTCTAAAATTACAATATCACAAATAAAATTAAATACTTATGAAATAAAATACACTATATACATATAACAATAATGACACATTTAAAAAACACAAATAATTTTACTTATTTATTCATGGGTAGGAGGCACAACTTTGTGATTGGACGTTTATAAGTATTTAACTTCACCTACTCTTACTTTTGAGTCTTTGCCTGGGTAAGTAGCAGAAATTCTGCCCAATGACCACAGACATGGGGGCAAATTATCTTCTTTGATAACGACCAAATTTCCTACCTCCACATTATTTTTCTCGAACTTCCACTTGCTCCTCTGCTGCAAGTTGCTCAAATAATCAGAGCTCCACCTCTTCCAGATCACTTGAATAAATTTTGTTAATTTTTGCCAATGATCCAGCCTATTTTCACCAATATTTGTTAAATCAGGCTCAACCATTGATGTAATAGGTCGACCAATCAAAAAATGGGAAGGGGTTAAGACATTAAGATCGTTTATATCCGTCGACAAAGGAACAAGTGGTCGAGAATTTAACATTCCCTCAACTTGGATTAAAACTGTTAGAAATTCTTCATAAGTTAGTTTTGAATTTCCAACAACTCTCTTTAAGTAATACTTAATGGATTTAACTCCAGCCTCCCAGATACCTCCAAAATTTGGGGCTCTAGGGGGGAGAAATTTCCAATCAATACCTTCTGATGACATGAAATCGGCAAGTTTTTCATCTGACTGGTTTACTAATCTGTGAAATTTTTTAAGCTCAGCATTAGCGCCTACAAAATTTTTAGCATTGTCAGTAAAAAATTTTGCACACTTGCCCCGCCGAAAAATGAACCTTTTAAGAGCTGCAATAAATGAGGCTGATGTCATGTCTGACACCACTTCCAAATGCATTGCCTTAGTAACAAAACAGATAAATATACATACATAAATTTTATGGTACACACCTTTCCTTTGACCCCTATACTTAATATAAAAAGGTCCGCAGAAGTCCGCTCCAGTAATGTTAAAGGGAAAGGTTTTTCTCACTCTCTCCTCAGGCAAATCACCCATTAATTGGTCGATTACCTGAGGTTTTGCTTTGAAACAGGTTACGCAATTATGCACAATTTTTCTACATGTGCTTCTCCCATTAATCATCCAAAATTGTTGCCTGATTTGGTGCAGTAAAGCTTGAGGTCCTGGGTGCAAATACTTTACATGAAAATAATTAACAATTAAATCAGTTAATCTATGTTTAGAAGGCAACAAAATGGGGAACTTTCTGTCGTAATTCAAATCACTATTACTCAACCTGCCTCCTACCCTTAAAATACCATCCTTATCAATAAAGGAGTTTAGATTTGCAAGGGGGCTGGTTTTGGATCCTTTTTTGGCACCCATTTCCTCCTGAAAATGTTGTCTTTGAACCATTTTTATAATAAAAAATTCAGCTCTTTTCAATTCGGCGGCTTCTAAAGGACCGCTCCTCTTTCTTTTCCCCCGGCAGTTCTCTGTGAACCTGAAAATAAAGCTTAAAATACGAATAATTTTAAAATATTTGTTACTTATATTGAGAAAATTGTCAATAAAGGAGTCAACATTAACACTGAAAGAAAATAAGTTAGAGTCACTAATTTTCAGTTCCTCATGAAAGTCACTTAAAGTAATTGCTACTGGAATGTCTCTTTTAGGATAGTCATCCCCAGTAAGGAACCTTGGTCCCCTCCACCATAGTTCATTCTCATTGAGCTTATCTGGGTCTACACCTCGTGAGATTAAGTCCGCGGGATTTTCCCCGGATGAGACATATCGCCACTGTTGTACATCTGTAAGTTCTTGAATTTTGGCCACTCTATTGGACACAAATGTCTTAAGTTTGAAGGGTTCCTTCTGTAGCCAAGAAAGAATTATCATAGAATCGCTCCATAAGAATATGTTGCTAAAGTCCATTTTTAGAGCTGCTAGCACGCGTTCAATCAGTTTTGCCAACAACAACGCTGCGTATAATTCTAAGTGCGGTATAGTTAATTTCTTTAGTGGTGCTACCCTGGATTTACTTGTCACCAATTGTATAGAAACTTCGCCAGATTGCGACTTGGATTTACAATATATGACAGCACCGTATGCCAGTTCCGATGCATCGCAGAAACTGTGAATCTCAATTTGTACTGCCGATGGCAGCACAATGCATCTTTCTACTTTCATCTCTCTTATGGACTGCAAATTTACGCCAATCCTTTGATTCTTTCTCTGGCAGGAGGTCATTCCAGTCAAGCCTTAATAACCAAAGTTGCTGCATAAAAATTTTAGCCTTTGTGATAACAGGTCCTAATAACCCCAAAGGGTCAAACAATTTCGCAATAAGTGACAGCACTGACCTTTTAGTAATTTCTGTTAAATCTGCACAGTTCACCTTAAATGAAAAAGCATCTACATTATGCAGCCAACAGACACCTAAAGTTAAAGATTCCTCTCGTTCAGCAAACTCATAGTTTGCATCATCATTTTTAATGAGCTCGGGGTGATTACTGTGCCACTTGTGCAAAGACATTCCTGCAGACTTAAGAATGCCTATTAGCTCATTTTGAATAATTTTAGCCTTTTCCAAGGAGCTAGCTCCAGTTAGGACATTGTCCATATAAAAATCCTCTCTTAGTACTGGAGCTGCGTTAGGGAAATTTGGCTCTTCATCTTCGGCTAACTGTTTTAATGTTCTCATAGCTAGAAATGGTGCACTGACCGTTCCGTAAGTAACAGTTAGTAACTCGTATGTTTTAGGGGGTTCATGAGCACTGTTGCTCCATAAAATTCTTTGTAAAGCATGTTGACACGGGTCTATTAAAATCTGTCTGTACATCATTTTCACATCTGCTGTGAACGCATAAATGTATCTTCTAAATCTTATCATAATAGAAAATAAATCTTCCTTGGTGACTCCTCCATTATATTGGAGTGAATTTAAAGATAAACCATTGGAAGATTCACTTGAACAGTTAAAAACAACTCGCAGTTTGGTTGTAGTTTTATCCGGTTTGTATATTCCATGATGTGTTGCATAATAACATATTTTGGGTTCTTTTTCCTCAATTACTTCTCTAAGATGACCCAATTCTTTATATTCTTCTAAAAAGCTTTTATAAAGGCTTAAATACTTTTCATCTTTCGCTAATCGGGTCCACAGCGATCTGAGTCATTTAAGAGCAACCTCACGAGAATCTCCTAAGCACGAAGGATCAGTTTTAAGAGGCATCGATACTACGTATCTCCCCTCTTCACTTCTCCAATGAGTTCGCGAGAAATGCTCTTCGCAAAAAGAATTTTCTTTAGATTTGGTTACCCCCATTTCAACATTCTCAGTTTCCCAGAATTTTTTTAAAGTTGTATTTAGATCCCCATCAAGAATCAGACCACAATGACCCATACTCGCACTTTGTTGCTCGAAACTACCTGAAGCAACATAGCCAAATTTTGTGTTCTGTAACAACAAAGAAGAATTTTCCGCATATATCTGTCCTGGCGTAAGTAACTCATAGAAAATCTCTGCACCTAACAATATATCTATTTCACCAGGGATATTAAAGCTATAATCCGCTAAATGGACTGTATCTGACACCTCAACATTTACATCAATTATCCTCTGAGGAACAAGGTCGGTGATTTTCTTAACTATGAACATATTTAGATTCCTCTGAAAATCTCCCGTCTTATTTGCTATGGTAGCTCTCACGCAGCCCTTTACTACAACTGACGAATCGTTTAGACACGAAATCAAAGTATTTATTTTTTCTGCTTTGAGCTGTAGATGATTTACACATTTTTCACTGACTAGGCAGACTTGACTTCCTACGTCTAATAAGCATCTACACTCCACCCACTGATTATATTTATTTTTTATCAGCGCTCGAATTGTGCTTAGCAAAACATTTCTAGTGCTTACAAAACTCGTAGCAACAATCGAGTCTGTATTCACAGATTTCACCTGAGTTACTTGACTGTTTGCCCCTACTCCATACACCTGACCGCCAATGCCAATCTCAGAATAACTTGTATTTTGATTTTGCGAATTTTGTCTCAAATCCCTATTTACATTCTCATTGGAAAAGTGAAGAAGTTGATGATGTGGTTTCTTACACATGAAACAATTGCGCATTTTACATTGTCTGAAATTACAGTTTTGCAATAAACACTTAAAGCAAGCCTTAGTATTTTTTACAACTTCTACCCTCTCGTGTGGCGTTAGCCTTTAAAACTGCGGGCAGTTCTGGAGTAAGTGAGATTCATTACCCTTACACAAACCGCATTTGTTATTTTTCATCTCTGACAAAAATACATTAGCACCTTTATTAAACTTACGAGATGAATTGTAATTCTCAGGCTGTTTACCTCGCGAAGTTGTGTATAAGTCAACCTCCTGCGCTAATTTTAAGGGATTAAACCACTCATTTCCTTGTCTAATACTTATATGCGACGCGACCTCTTTATCTAAAGTTTGGAAGATTTTATCCGCTACAATTAATTGGTTTAGTGTATCAAAATCCGAAACTTTTCTCAGTTTCAAATAGTATTCCCAATTTGTTTTTAACCTAGACGCAAATTGCACGCATGTTTCGCCATGTTGTCTAGTCGCCTTTCGAAATTGTTCCAAACAAGCCATAGCAGTGGGTTCAAATTCTCGCAAAATTAATGATTTCACTTTCTCATAATCTCCAATTTCCGCATCTTTTAAATATGTAATTATATTGAAAGCCTTTTCGCCTACTAAATTTAAAAGAATTTCTGCTTTATATTTGCTTGGAACATCCTTCGCTACAAAGGCTCTCTCTAAAGAAGCAAAAAATAAACACCAGCCCTCAGGTTTACTAGGCAATTTTATAGTTAATGTTCGAACACTTTTTATTAGTGCATCTAAATTACACGACTCAGAATCTTTATCACTATTGACTTCCGATTTATTTTCAGATTTTAATTTCTGAAGTTCTAACTCAGCTTTAACCCTATCAAGTTTAATTTTCTCCAATTCCAGAAGTCGCTGTTCACCATTTTTTCGTTCATCAATTATTGAATTGCCGATAGAAATTACCTGCCCTGGATCCGACTTATACAATGCACTGCTTGATATAATACTATTTAATTCAGCCACGGTCATTTTTTCATTAATTTTTTCCCCTATTTCTTCGGCTATAAGCCTCAGATCGCTTTTTATTGCGTTTTTGAACATATTTATATTTCTCAATTTACTTTATAATAAATAAAAAAAGAGGAATAATCTCACTTACTCAAATAACGAACACTTAAATCACGAGTACTAAATAATCACAAACAATAAAATCAAAAATAAATTCAATCAAAAAAAGGGAAAAGAATTTGCTCTTACCTCAGATCATTGCGATCCCTATTTTCTATCACTAAGCTGATGTAATTCATAGTTCCTCTCACAAATAACACATATTGTTCACAAAAAACACGTATTCTTCATAAATACCACTGAATTTTCACTAATAACACGCATTCTTAATTAATCAGCAAAATAAACAGCCATTCTGTTCAGTTACTTTCCACAAATGTTTGAAAACCGTTGTTCTTTTACGCAATTCGAAACTAAATTATTAACACCAATCACTAGTTAAATTACACTTATTACTCCGGCCTCTAGGACCAGATGTTTACGCATCTTATCAAAACACATGACACAAATTAATGATATTGCTGATTCAATAATAAAACACTTTAATTTCACAATATAACATTTGTTCGGCTCAAAAAGCACGAACTCGCACAAACACATTTTTCTCCTCTACTCCATTTCGTATTCCACAGTAGTCTCACAGAAACGGAATATCACACTTTTCTGGAGGGGTGTGCGAAGCACAAGCATGTGCGACACGTAATACTCATTGGCGAAATGTCAATACAGAACATGAATCATTCAACATTTTTATTCTTTTTAATTCAATAATAAATACATTCTTTTTTATTTTTTATTTCTCAAAGCTCTAAAAAAAGAATATCTATTCTTTATTTAACTTTAATTACAGAACAGATACTTTATTTAAACATGTTCTCATAATTTGTCATTCCGTTTAAAACCAAAATTCTTTTCAAAATGTACTTATTCTATAGTAAGTTTTTTATTATTATTATCACTATTATTATTAGGAATATACCATTAAACAAAAGAAAAAACATATATATTCATTTATTTCTCACTGATTCATCAACTTTATTTTTTTTTCGAAATACATCGACAAAAAAAAATTGAAAGATTTTCTTTCTTTCTTTTCTTTTTTTTTTTTATTTCTTTTAACCAATGGATAAATCAGTTTAATATATATATATTTTCTCTACAAATAATAATTTCAAATAATCTTTTTATCAAATAGATAGGGACAAGTGAGGTACCTCTGTGATATACTTAATTCTCTATTAAATACATAATGCGAATTTAAGTACTTTTAAAAAATATTTTCTCACGTCCTAATACAAGGACTGAGCTGATTTATTATATTATTTTTAAATCAAGGCACTGTTTCATACATAAAGGCACTTACCCCTTTAGTAGCGTGAATTCTTGATCCGCTAGCTGCCACCAACTTCTTAGTCTGTCATGCATCGAATGCTGGAACTCATGAAGACTAGCTTTTCCTTTTGAGAATTTTATTCATTTTTCGAATTACACACACGATACAATACAGTCACATTTAACACAAATCAACACATTTAACATATTTTAAATTTGAACCGTAACTTTCCAGTCCAAAAAATAAATAAAAATAAACGGCACTCAAGCCAGGCATCCGCTATTCTCAGAGTTACATCATACACTCTCTCAAAAAAAAAAAAAAAAAAAAACTTCGTCAAAGTCTCTTTCAAATTGAAAGTCCTTTTCGTCTGCGCTGGACAGACAGCGCTCTCTAGTCGGTCTAAAAGTCATTACAATATAAATGATTTTATGTGAAAACAGCACAAACACTAAATTTTAAGACATTTTAAACACAGACGACTACCTGTGTGTGTGTTTCTGTTTCATGAATACTAATTTCTGTAAAAGAGTAAAGAAAATTAATTTTAGTAATTAATTCAAACATATTAACTATGCAAGACATGTTTGACAATTTGCAGTGAAATGTACTACAAAACTGGAGTTGAAAATGAAGAAAGGAAGCAAACAATATTATAAAAAATAGACAACCATTGTTGTAGATCAAAATAATTAAAGGCAAACCTTCATCACACAAATAATAATCCTAATAATAAAAGTCCAAATTTCTGAAAATTAAGGCTTGGTAATTTGGCATTTTTCTTTCTCGGCCCCTGCTAAAAATTACCAAATTATAGTCAAAACATTTAGCTAAATTAGAGAAATTGTTTAAAAAAAAAGCTAAAATGACTATAATAAATAATAAAAAAATATATAAATAATAAATTCAAACTGAAAAAATTATGGTACTTTTCTGTTATCGCGATTGAACTCAGGTGAAGTTTAAAAAAAAATTATAAATTTGGGATCTTTAGGTATTATTTCTTAGACAAATAAACTAGCAACGATTTTGATGAATTTCCACTGAAGTTAATTTTCATAAATAATTAAATTCAAATTACATTTTATTACTCAAATTCCATTATTTTGATTTAAAAACCCTGTTAAATTTTATATAATCATTTTTTTCCTTATTGGTTATCTATCAAATCCTTTTGCCACAGTTTTTGATTTGGTGAATACGGCAAATTTAGAAATAGGTTCATTTGGGAATATTGACCACTATGTGGGTGAAGACAGACTAGTAATAATTATGATAAACATGAGTGCAACACAAAAAACAACATTGCAGTATACCAGTGTCAAGATGATAGTATTGGTATTTAAGAACATTAAAGATAAAAAGTTGATTACTGAGTTATTAATGATTTTACCAACCAAATAACAAAATTTGGATTTAGAAACTTGTTTTAAACACATCCATTCCAATTTCTAAAAGTTTTTTTTTTTTTTTTTTTCTAAATATTAAAATATATTTGTTTCCGTTGTTTTTAATATAAATAGAAAATAGGAAAAAGAAGGTTTATGAAAACATATTAGGTAAAAATTTAGTCATTCACATGTGTAATTTTGGCGAAATAAGTTGATGACTTAGCAATAATCGTTGCCTTGTCATCATAGTAGCATGGAGACTAACTATAACTTTCATAATAAGTGCAAAAATTAATATTCAAATCATTCTTACAAAAACATTTCTCTAGATATTCAAAGAAAATGTCTAAACTTGAAAATGTCACATTTTGTCACCTCATCTGTAAATATTTTACAAAAAAATATTAACATATTAGACACCATATCCATATTAGACACAAGTTGTTATAAAAATTCTAACTTTTTCCAATTATATTCAAATACAAGCACAAGCATTCTACCCCTCTCCCTCTCCCTCTCCCTCTCCCCATCCCCATTTTTTTTTTTTTTTTTTTTTTTTGAAGATTGGTGACTTCCCTTAACTAGATACACCAAATTTATCCTTTCAGCCCCCCCCCCCCCCCCCAAAAAAAAAAAAAAAAAAAAAAAAAATTCAAACATGTAATTCAAACATATTTTTTTCAGTTAGCTAAAATGAATTTCTAAAAGATATAAACAATAAAACTTATGTATATCACCTTATCGTAATAATTAATGAGAATTTAATGGGACAGTGCTTTAATATACCAATGATACATAGAGGTTGAAAAAAGTTCAAGACCTCGAAAAATGTATAAAAAAAAGTTTAATTTTTTATTATATTTATATTTTTTTCTAAAATTAATGGTAGATTCTTGAGTATTATATAAATTAAATAAAACACAGAAAAAGATCAAGAAAAACGGCAATCAGAAACGACAATGGCATTCAATGAAACCTTTTCAAACAAAACAAACAGTGAATAAAAACACTCATCGGGAATAAAAGAGTTAAAATAGATATATATATACAGCTGCAACAATATAATGTTATTAAAAATATGTAAAATATTACAATCATAGGTCAATATGAGATTAATTTCATAATTCTAATTTGAAGAATATGTTGTCAATACGCTAAAGCAAAATCATATATTAGTAAAATAACACTGAAAAACACATAACTGACTTTATTAATATTCTTTTATAATGAAATTATTGCATGCAAAAATTTCTGGATACTAATGAAAGCTTTGTAAGGGAAAAATAAGTATATAAAAATAAGACTATGACTATCTAATATTAGCTGAAAATTATTTTAAAATGTAACTACAGTTAATATATGAATGAAATTCCTACAAAATGAGAAAAAAGGCTGCGATTAATTTTATTATATATTACAAAATCAAAGGCAGAACATTAATAAAATTGATTCAAAGTAAAATTTTTATAATAAAAATAAACTTACATGAATAAAAGATAAATCATAAGTAAAAGAAATTTTACTCACTCAAAAAACAATGGTCTAATAACAGTATCTCCAAAAACATGGCTTCTGTAAAACAATGTATACAAATATGGTAATAATAAATAACGTTCCATCAAAGCAAATTTGGTTGCTGCAACAACAGTACCTCCTAAAGCAACAGGGTCTTGCTCCTAAAACATAAATCAATCAAAACATTAAACAAATATCAAATAACAGCATTTATGACTGCACAGTTAAAAAGCAGAAAATAAAATTTACTAACTGTAGAAAATGCAAAATATTATATTTCATTTATTGTATTTTTTATTATTGCGGAGGAGGGGAAAGGAGGCTGTTTTATTACTATAATGTCTAAATTGATGTCTGTACTAAAATTAGCATGTGTTTAATTTTAGGCATCTGTGTATTCATGAATGTTTATTAAAAACAGAAAAAGTAATTTATTAAACAGTAGTTAACAGTTAATGAAATCATCAAAGATCAGTTTTTTATTTCTAGTGTTCATTTGTTTTATCTGCTTCGTATCAGCTTACATTTTACTGATTTTTTTTTTTTTTTTTTTTTTTTTTTTTTTTTATTAATCAAACTCATCACACTCACACTCACTCACTCCCACCCCCCCCCCCCCCAAAAAAAAAAAAAAAATCAAAATCAAAATTTTAATTATGAGAAGCTATGTTGATTAAGTTTTTTGTGCATGTTAACTGGTAGACCACCACTGTTACATAAAATAATGTAGAAGAATGATTTGTAATGTTTACATCATAGCATTTTTTTTTAATTAAAAATATTTGAATAAAATTTTATACAGTAAAATATTTAAATTATTATATTTTATTATTTAATATTTATTACTATCAAATTATTATTTAATTTTAATTTAGTAATTACAAAAACAATTATTATTTAGTGAAGTACTGCTTTAAATGCATAGCATTATGATTACACACATTTAAACAAGGTTAACATGAAGAAGAAGAAAAAGAAGAAAAAAAATCTACATTTTTAAATTCTAAATTTTTTTTCTGGTGTTGACAATGTAGTCAATGAATGTAAGAAATAATCTATATTTTACATAAAAATTTATTAAAAAATAAAACAAAATATATATACACTCATGTTTGTGAAAATTGCAACACCATGAAAAAATTGTCAGAAATTAATGAAATTTATTCCACATATTACTGATAGTGGTACAAATAAACGATCAAATGTACTAGACAAAAAAAAAAAAAAGAACATCTGAAATCAGTACTTTGTGTGTCTGCCATGCTGAGCGATGAGAGCCTGTACACGTCGTGGCATTGAATCATACAGGTTCTGAATGTAATCCTGGGGAATGGTATTCCAGATGGCTTCGACTTGACACCAAAGTTCAATCTTACTGTGTGCCTCACCAGTTGTACGGGCAAGTTACTGACCAATGAAATCTCAGACATGCTCGATCGGCGACATATCCGGGGAATAAGCAGGCCATGGAAGAAGCGAAACCTGCTGTGCACTGAACAATGCTTGTGCAGTCTGAGAAATGTGCAAGGGCATTATCCTGCTAAAATACAGCAACCGAAATGCCTCGAAGAATGAGAAGGACCTCTGGCACCAAAATTTCCCTTATGTAGCAATCACTGTTGAGGTTACCTGCAATGTGCACTAGATGGGATCGACAATCATACCCAATAGTTCTCCACACCATGATGCTAGGTGTTTGTACAGTATGATGCTGGATAACACACTGTGGAAGCAGGCGTTTCCCCCTGTAACGTCTGACGGGTACTCTTCTATCATTGTACATCAGATTCATTGGAGAAAACAACTTTTTGGCATTGGGTGCTGAGCTCCCTGAAAACAGAGGCGTCTGTGATTCAGCGAGAAGGGAATCCTGCATAGAGGAACCCTTGCACACAGTTTATGCTGCAGTAAACATATACGAACTGTGGAGCTAGCCGTGCTCCAACGTTCCGCTAACACACGAGAGGATGCTGTACGATCCATCACAGCCATGCGGATGAGGTGTCTGTTGTCTCGTGCCATTTTTATATTGCATGCTCCACTGCCAGGTTTTCAGCTTGTTTGATTCTCCTCTGTCCATATATTCGAAACACGCATCACAGTTGTGGCATTACACTGCATGCGGGCTGCGATTTCTCGATAAGAAAATCCACCCTCTCACATACCAAAGATGTGGCCTCGTACAAACTCCATTAGTTGTTGGTATGGCACTCCACTTTTGACGAGGTATATTGACCACCTTTGAAACTTTTACCACAGACAGAGGATGATAAACAGATTTCAATGCGCTTTTACAGCCCTTTATATACCTGGAACAAGCGACACATAAGGAGTCTGTTCTTGTTCCACGCAAGCACAATCACTTTGTAATTCTAATCATTTGCATGCCTTACTTCACTTTACATTTCCTGTAAGTTTGGTTCAATTTGCATAATCCCTTCATAGTGTTGCAATTTTCACAAACATGAGTGTATATAACAAACAAAACCATTACGTTCATTTTTAATAGTAATAATAAAAAAAATCAATGATCATTCATCAGTTAGATAAGCTTACATATTTACAATGATTAGTATGCAAATAAATAATGGGAAGAAAAAGTAAATTTGTAAAGTGAGACTGACATGCAAAAACTAAGGCAAAAGACGGAAGAAATGACTAGAGAGTAAACAGACTTAATACAAAAATACACAAACAACAAAATCTCAGATACACCCAATAGCAGAAATTTCTCTATCAATCTGCAGCAAAAAAAAAAAAAAAAAAAAAAAAAAATCTGCGAGCTATAGGAATGAGAGATACAGTGTAGTGTATTACAAGTATATCAGCAATTTATAAAATGCATAAAATTTGCATCTACAAAGCAAATAACTTAAGAATATACAACAAGTACAATGATCTAGAGGCATATTGCAAATTATATTTGTATTTTTAAACCCACCATGTCTTTTTAAAGATGTAAAATTAATCTGCAGTATGTTCAGTAATCTGCAGCACTCGGTGCTGTACTGCACTGTTTCTGCTACTGAGCAGATACAATGAACAAATATTTTCGAAGCATTGATAATCAGCTTAATAGTGAATTATTAAAAACGCACAGTGAAAAATGTTTTTTTTTTATTATCTTTTTAATTCATAAAATTTTTTAAACCTAAAGTATGCTAATTTTTAACATTGATTAAATTTTAATAGATCAAAAAGTTATTGGTAATAAAAAGTGTCCCAAAAGTTAATATATAGTCAACCGGTGTTAAAAGCTGATGGAAGTACTCATCTCCAAATTTGCATATTCCAAGGTCATGTACTTGTGACGTAATAGTTTTCTGAGATATAAGCGAAGCTGTCTTTCTTTTTACTTTCCTATAGTGAGGAAAGTATTATAATCATGTCAAAAATCCGAATTTGAGATTTTGATATTTCTATAAGTTTCGAGGTCCCCTGAGTCCGTTTCGACTATTTTTACAATGATGTATGTATATGTGTGTGTATGTCTGTGAGTGAACACGCTAGCGTCTAAACGCTTTGTTCGAATAAGCTGAAAGTTGGTACATATATTGTAAGTCATCATAATATGAACCCTATAGATTTTGGTGAATCTAGCACTTATAGTTTTTTTTACAGGGACACCAGGAAACATTCTTTATCATTATGGCCTATGGGGCCAAATTTTTAAAAGTGCGATAGTGTCTAAATGCTTTATTAATCTGAGCAAAAAATTTGTACACAATATTATAGGTCACAGTTGCACGAACTGTATACATTTTGGTGAATTTAGCACACAGTTTTTTTACAGGAGCACAAAGAAAAATTCTTTATCATTATGGCCTATGGGGCCAAATTTTTAAAAGTGTGATAGCGTCTAAACGCCTTATTAATCTGAGAAAAAAATTTGTACACATGTTAAAGGTCACACTTGCACCAACTGTATAGATTTTGGTGAATTTAGCACTTACAGTTTTTTTACAGGGATGCAAAGAAAAATTCTTTATCATTATGGCCTATGGGACCAAATTTTTAAAAGTGCGATAGCATCTAAACGCCTTATTCAATTGAGCTGAAAATTTATATGAATATTATAAATCACTGTTGCACTAAATATAAGCATTTTCGTGAATCTAGCATTTATAGGTTTTTACAGGGACACAACGAAAAATTCTTTATCATTATGATCTAAGGGCTCAAAGTTCAGTAGCGTTAAATAAAAATAAACATCGTGCGATATATGGAGAAAAATATTTACACTCTATTATGTTTTTCTCCCTTTTGTTTGTTTAACAACTCCTCTTTCTTTACTTTATCTACAAAACTGTTAATTACTCAATGTTCGGAAAGTCGAGTAGAGTCACTCCAGATTTTTTTGATTGATTGTACAGATGCCTCGCAATGTGCAGTTTTCCAATAATGAAATTTTGAAAATTTATTGTTTCAAAGCTCATGGAATGAAAGTTGTGGACATTCAAGAAAACCAGCAGCAGGGCTGGTATTTACCAAATTTTGTCAAAAGGTGACAATTTTAAAACAAAATCACATTCTGGGCGACCAAAGAAAACAACTAATTGAAAAGACACAGACATTTTCAGATTAATTTCAACCCAGAACCTGTCTGTATGGTCAATTTCTAGAGAGGTGACTGTTCCAGTATCAAAATCAACGGAGCATCGATGGCTGCAGGTAAGTAAATTGCCTGCTTATCGCAAAATGCGTCATTCACCAAAGTTGACAAAATGGCATAAAGACACATGGTTGAGTGTTCTGTTTAGTGATGAAAAGAAGTTCAATTTAGATGGCCCCAATCGTTGGGAATATTACTGGTACAATATTCCCAAGGAACCACAAACTTTTTTCAGCAGACAACAAGGAGGGGGTTCACTCATGGTCCTTTAAAGGACTCATTTTCCTTTAAAGGAAGTACTGTCACTACCAATATTGTTTTTTTAAAAGGTCGTCAATGTTCCGAAGATTATCAGAAAATGTTAGAAGTACAGTTACTTCTATTTGGGCTCCACCATTTTGTTTTCAAGTGGAGACCACTTGAAAATTTCAAATTCAAATTGTAAAAAGCATATTCCAAATTTTTTTAAAATTTTGATATATACATAGTTTATACAAGTGTCTCAAAGAACTTTATTAATGAACTTTATCCGCCATTTTTAATAAAGTGGCACATATATTAAGTTAGGCGGGACCACTTGAAATCAGGCTACCACTTGAAAATTTAAAATCATGATAATATGAACTTACCTTATAAATATCTTGGATGAGTTTCTAAACCAAGTTGCTCCAACAGTTTATTTTCAAATGGAGACAACTTGAAAATTTCAAATTCAATTTATAAAAAGAATATTTCGAATTTATTTGAATTTTGATGCACACATAGACCATATAAGTGTCTCAATCAACTTTATTAATAAACTTTATCTGTTATTTTTAACAAAGTGCAGATGTTATAAACTTAGCGAGACAACTTGGAATTAGGCTACCACTTGAAAATTTATAAACATAACTTTTTTAATTCTAATTCAATTCGAACCAAAGATGAATAGTGATCTTATCATATAATTATCTTGGATAAGTTCACTGGACAATTTGTTCCAACTTCTTGTTTCCAAGTTGCAGCCACTTGAAATCACAATGCCACTTGAAGATATGCCATCACAATAACTTTTAAAGTACTAAACTGATTCAAATAAAAGTTGGATAGTGAACTTATGGTACAAATATTTTGGGTAAGTTCACTTGGTGATTTAATCCGCAATTTTATTACCAAGTGGCAGCCACTTGAAAATTTATCAATATGGTAACTTTAGTAATACTGAATGAATTCGCATCAAATTTGGGTTGTGGATTTATCATTCAAATATCTCAGGTAAGTTCGCTGGTCATGTCACTCCGACTTTTTTTTCCAAGTGATGCCACTTGAAAATTTCTTATGACGATAATTTTTGAAATACTGATTTAATTTGAACTAGAACTGGACAATGAACTTATCGTACAAATATATTGGTGATTTAACTGGGCAAGTTGTTTTGTCATTTTGTTTCGAAGCTGCAGCCACTTAGACTGTCACTTGAATATTTACATTTAAAATTTGTTATCACAGTAACTTTCGAAATACTTAATCAATTCAAACCAAAGTTTAAAAATATATTTATCACTCAAACAACTATGATTTTGGTGGGCAAGTTTATTTCCAAGCTGCATCCACTTGAATGCTGCCACTTGAGACTTTGCTATCGCAATAACTTTTAAAAAACTGAGTTTATTTGAACCAAAGTTGGACAATGGACTTATTTTACAAATATTGTTGCGTACTTGCGGGTTTGTAAATTTTCCGAGAATGAAAGGCGAAAATTGCAAAAGTTCAGTAGTTTATTTACAGAAAATTCCAGAAGAATACAGGTCTATAAAACAGGTATCAACTTCAGTTTCACCACTAAACACAGCTTAAATAACAGCTGTCAACAACAAATTCACAGTGCAAACAGTATCAAAGCATTAACATAAAGCAAGGCTCATTCAAAGAGGCTCAGAACTCCTTCAATAGCAATGCAAGTGTTTGGCGAAACTCAACTGCAACTGACTGACTTGGCATATTCGGCCACCTTTTATACCCCTTTACCAAAACCAGAAAAATCTAGAAATTTCATGTAAATGGTGAACCAATCACGTTACAGTGCCCATCTTTGGTATATCAATAATAAGGATTTTCTCGCAAAAAGTCGCCAAGGGAGAAAAGTTGCCAAATTTGGCACCAAATCCATTACCTGCCTTATTGGAGCTTCTTAATGTGTTTTTAAGGGAAATTTAGGCTATTTTAATGCAAAAACAAACTAGAAATGCAGAAAATTAAATTTTATTAACTTACTAAGCCTCTTTGAAAGAATTTCTACAAAAAAAAAAAAAAAGAATTATTTTCAAAATTGCTACATTATTTTAGATTAATTAGTTCACTGAGCAGCTTTCTCTGCCATTTTGATCCAAGTGGCAGCCACTTAATTTTTCAAAGCGATGACTTTTGAGATTCTGAATTAATTCCAACTATATTTGTACAGTAGTCTTATCTCACAAATGCATTTGATATATTTGTCAACTTGGCCCACCCTCTTCTTTCCAAGCACTGGCCACTTGAAAATTTTAAATTCACATAAAAAGGTATTTGTGAACCAATTTGCTTAAAACTCCATATGTAGATAGCCTACATCAATATTTCTACTAAGTCCATTAATAATTTGTAGCCGCCATTTTGAAACAAAATGACGGCGACTTGATAAGGAAAAAGAAATCAACCTACCCTTCCAAATAAGCCAGAAGGACTTGTTTTTATGTTAAGTTCAAAGAAAAAGCACTTACTCAATTTTTTATTTTTGGAGAAAACACGGTTTGAATGTCCGCTCTACATATAACATCCTTAAAAACTATTGTAAAAATTTTACTTTCTCATGTTCTACACGTAAAAACCTTAAAAATTACCTCTGATTTTGTAAACTAAGAACTTTAAAATATCTTTATATTTTATCTCAGGGCATGGTAGTTTCCCCACTTTCCACTTTAACCCTTTATCTACTGACGGTACTTTAAAGTACCATTACTTTAAAAAGAGTATAAAATCGAACTTATAGAAGAAATGTCAAAGATATTTATAAGATGGGAACAGATGTACCTCTCTTTAATCTCACTACAAACCATTAGACGATACATATAGCCATTTTTGTTCCATAAGGGATTTTATGGAGGGCACTTGCTGTTTTTGTTTGATATTTTTCACGATCTTCATGTGTGTTATAATTAATTCCTGTATTATTTCAAGAATATCCCACTAATCTTAGAAAAATTATGAGGAACATAAAAGAGTAAATATTTCTCTACACTTTTTTCATGTCGAAATAATTTTTTCGACCTCTATGTACCAGTGGTACACTAAAATACCAAGTTACAAAATTCTCATTAATTATTATGATGAGGTGATATGCATAATTTTTAACATATATATCTTTAAATAATGCACTTTAGTAACTAAATATACATGTTTCAAACACAATTTTTGTCTGTATCATAATGCAGTAGATAAAGGGTTAAAACGAATAAACTACCAAATGCATTCTGAATATGTAAAATATTAGGTAGCCTTTTTCATTATATATTCAAAAAATTTTCATTAATTAAAAACAATTTTTAATTTAACAGTAATAAAACAATAAGGCAAAACTTAAAAGCAATATTATTAAATCCAGATAATTATAATAAGCTAAAACATATTTATAATACCTTAAACAAACATTATTCATTTATTAAATATAAATTCTAATACTATATCCATTGACTTACTTTTTCTGTTAATGAAATGTAATTTGTCTAATTGTAATTATTATTATTATTATTTTTTTTTTCCAAACTTTCCTATAAACAATTTTAAGTACAGTTTTCTATATATCTCCTATTTATAAATTAAACTATAGCCTTCTGCCCTCTCTGTGTTCCGAGCCTATCTTGAGCACAGTTTAGCAGGACTGTAGACAGAACTAAGAACCTTTTTACCAACCTTTTTATAAGATTTTAAACCTAGTCCTGAAAAGCTTTTGGAAAGTCTTTTAAACTTTATACAGATAAGATTAACCATGAGAAAACTGTAAAAGCAAATTGTAAAATGTAAATCAGAATTTTTTTTTAATTAAATCAAGAATTGGCAGTAATCCAAATCCCTCTTAACAATTTTATTTTCTGACATCTTCGGAAAAGATTGACCAATTTATATATAAAAGTATTATTACAAATTTGATACGTAATATCCAAAGGCCGTGGTAGCCCAGTCGGTAAAGCACCGGACTCGTAATCGGAAGATTGCGGGTTCGGTACTCGAGCCGGCCAAAGACCATCGTGTACACTAATGGTGGCTGGTGCACATAAAATCTGTCGTGGCTGCAATGTCCTCCATGTTCCCATCAAAATTATACCTCTCGGGGTCACCGAAGCAGGAGAGACATCCCTTCCGTGGAGGATCAAAATTGTGATGGTATGTCTCTGGACCACTTCTAGGGGTGAGTCCCAGACCATTGTCAATTGCCCATTGTGCAGCACTATTGCGACGTAAAACCAATCCATCCATCCTAATATCCGGTAAATTAAACTTTGAACTGAGAAGGAATTCAAGTATATAACAAATTCTTTTTTGCAAGTTGGATTTTGACTTGAAGGTTCCTTTTTATTTATTTTCTAAAGAACTTACTGAATCTGAACAAAATAGTTGTTAATGTTAAATAACAATATAATAAATAACATTGCCTTAAGAAATTTTATTTTGTTCCATGTGGTGGATGTGATATAAATGAAACAAATTTCTTATTTTCCATTTGAGTTTGAAAAAGACAAAATTGTAATGTTTTTTTCACTGCACAATTTTTAATGTACTAAATAATACTTATTTCAATTTGAGATTAAAAATGTAAGTGTGCAGATGATTAAATTCTTTATAAATATTATTTAATACCTTCAAACTTGAAAAATGAGCTAAATATCCATAATTATATAATTTTGAATTATAAATGTATTGTAGAGAAAATAATATCTCAGATATAGGGTATGTGCTCCAGTATTTGACATTTTCCCCGAAATAATAAATAAGAAAAAATAAAATAAAATAAAATCACATGTTTTACATATAAGAATTTTACCATTGTATGACAAACACTAGAGCACAGGGTGCCAATAACTGGTAAAATGAAAAACTAGCAGTGTCAAACACTGGATTATAGGACGTTGATTATTGGTAAAATGAAAAACTGGCAGTGTGGAACATTGGCTGGAACACTAAGTGGGTGTAGAATAAATATTTATTTATAAAAAAAGTAATAATAATTACCAAATGTATATATTTTAACATATATGTGGTTCTGAAAGTCTTTCATGCCATATGTATTAACTTATGATTTCCAAAAATAATTTCTGATGACTAAAACATTAAAAACACCAGAAATTGCTCTAAAAATGTCAATCACTGGAGCACTTACCCTATCTATCTGCGGTAGTCAGATAGTTAAAAAAGTTTTAAAATGTTGTTTGGGATAGTAGCATGTAAATGACTAGCACTACAACAAATTAAATTTTTTGCAACTGATGCAAAATAGAGTTCACTAACAATGAATAGAAACAATTAAATATTCAAGATAAAACTTACAATAGTAACTCTTTCATTGTGATTTCTTGAAAATGGATAAAAAGCACCAAGACTTTGCCAACGAGCACAGAGTTCCACAGTTGTATTTCCATTGAAACCACAAATATCTGAACCAACCATAGGAATACCATACATATTGAAATTAATCATAGCTAAATAAAATGAGAGAAAAAAAAAATACTATTAAAATTAAATTAGTGGTAGTATTTTAAACCATAAAAAAAAAAAAAAAAAGCTTTAAAAGTAAAAGGAATAATAATACAAATTTAAGGAGGAAAAAACAAACACTAATAAAATTTTTAGAAAAGCAGATTGTCATGAGAAATCATGTGTTACAGCACTTTCAAATCTTTTTCTAAATTTTCATATACTATCTTACATTTTGGTTTGATTTTTGCTATTTCTTTTTATATTCTAAATTCTGTAAATTAATTCATTATTTTTCTTAAAAAAAAAAAAAAAAAAAAAAAAATCTTATCCCGTTCAGTGAAACCATTTCACGCCATTAAATTAATTTTATTAATATTTAAGATTCCATTTCCTGTTTATTCACTCTGATTTTCAATGCCAAAAGTTCACAGATGTAAAAATGCATGCACAGTCATTACTTTTCAGCTTTAGTTAAAATAGCCGATTTTTAATTTCCATATAAATTACAGTTGATAGTAAAGAGTAAACTTTTTTTTTTTTTTTTTTTTTTTTTTTAATGGCTATGGAATGAAAAGTTTTACACAATCATACATACATACCCCCATTGGTAAGGTTTTGATCTACCAGGGTGGCTTACATTTTCTCTGACTGCTGCTGTTATTTTCCATGAATATTTCATGACATTAGCAAACAATTCAGTGGTTTAGAATAACAAGTTTTCAACAACATCTTATTTCCACAAAATTTTGCTAAAACTTTCTGACTTTTGCATGATACCTTAACTTTCCCAACCTGCTAGCCACCCTTGTTCACCTATTTTGTATTTATTGATTCTCTGATTGTGAGGCCATTTTATAGCTTTGTTCAGCCATCAATTGATCAGGAGCAAAACAAATGTAAGCAAGCACTTGTTATTTGTTTGTGCTTGTTAAAAATTTTCATTAATTAAAAACAATTTTTAATTTAACAGTAATAAAACAATAAGGCAAAACTTAAAAGCAATATTATTAAATCCAGATAATTATAATAAGCTAAAACATATTTATAATACCTTAAACAAACATTACTCATTTATTAAATATAAATTCTAATACTATATCCATTGACTTACTTTTTCTGTTAATGAAATGTAATTTGTCTAATTGTAATTATTATTTATTTTTTTATATTTATATATATATATATTTTTTTTCCAAGCTTTCTTATAAACAATTTTAAGTACAGTTTTCTATATATCTCCTATTTATACATTAAACTATGGCCTTCTGCCCTCTCTGTGTTCCGAGCCTGTCTTGAGCACAGTTTAGCAGGACTGTAGACAGAACTAAGAACCTTTTTACCAACCTTTTTATAAGATTTTAAACAACAAAGAACAATTTTTAAGAACAATTACTTGTAAATTTGCGTGTAATCAGGGGGGGGGGGATGGCTTACACTCAAAAAACCTGAAAGCTGATTGTGGTGGTGGTGGTGGTGGTGGGGGGGGAGTTAACATCAGTGGTGATTTTGTGCAACAATACACCAATTTAATACAATTTTACTACAGAACAATACAGCATAAACATTTGTATTCATTCAATTCATCTCATTCAATTAAATATTTTATAGCAATGTTTGACACAACACAATATAAATAATTATGTATAAATAATTAAAGTATTGGTTTTAGTTTTGATATAGAAATTTTTATAAGTGAATTGTTATCTGAAAGTTGCGGGCAAATTTTTTTATCAATGCAGACCAAAACTGTCCGCAAGCCATTTTTCTATGTCCGCGACTATGTTGCCGTGTCGCGGTGTTTCTGCCACTGGGCTACCAATGAAAATTATAATAACTCAAATAACGTAAAATGTTTAGCTATAATGATATATTATATGATGGATGCATGTGACACACATTGAAAATACTTCTGAAATTTAAAGTTAAATTTGCATTTAATATAATATATAGTAAGAATAAAGGAGGAAATAAACTAATGTGAAAAAAAAAATTAAACACAACTGAGTCATTCCAAAATAATTTATTGTATGTATCTTTTGTTTATTGTTACTAAAAATATGGTAAGCAGTTTTCTAAATTATTTAGAATTTTGTGTGTTCTTTTATGCTATAAAATACTTTAATACAATATTTTTAATAATATGTTTAAAATATTGGAAATAGGACATACCATACTTTTCAATCAAGGCATATCTTAAAAATGTAAACATTAGAGTGCCAGAAATCTGCCAACCTAAAATCCAGTGTCTGAATTCTGCACAACTTGTCACATACAAACAATGAAATTCACCGTTAATAAGTTAGCGAATTATAAGTCGAAATTCGCTAACACTAGTGCAACTTGCAAGTGTTGCGGCATTGAGCTGCATATTAATTAATCCCAGAAATTCCATTTAAGAGCCCAGACGATCTAATGAACCAATCACCAGCTCAGAAAATGAGGTATAAAAGGCCAAACATTAAACAAACGAAGGCTTCTTGCCGCGAATTTGACTTGTTAAACATTTCCACGCTGCCCTTCCTCTGGAATTACGTAAGTTGTACGAGCCTCCCCAACGGATTCGGCGGCCCAGGGTGCCGATGGAGCCGCTCGCAGATCGGCAGAGCGTCGGAATTCAGACTCCATTCGCCTTGCCCTGTCCCGACTCTGAAATGATGAAGCAATAAAGATATTTCCTGAAAGAAAGCCTAGTCATCATTGAGTGCTGCGCCTGACATCTCTCTTTCATAAAGTAATTAAATACGTCATATATGTACTTGAATATTCAGTATTATTTTCATTTACTTCATAATTTAATACAGTGGTGAGATTATGTTCTTATGTTTATTGTACGAATAATATTTTGCTTTTTACTTTTAAAGTGATACTGGTTATTTTATAGCCCCAAAATCCTAAAATCTGTACAACTTCTGGTCCCGAGCTGTGTGTATATTTTTGTCTCTTCACCGTATATTGAAAATTTACCTTAGATAAAATATATATCTGCCAGTAAAAGTATATATAATATTGTACTCTTGTTTTTTAATAAGCAACACATGTAAATCTAGATCACAGTCATATATATATATATATATATATAAAAAAAAAGAAAAAGAAAAAAAAAACCCTGCAAAATTTAAAATAATCTGGTGCAGATGCTATATGATTTCTGCTATAGGGGATGAGTTAAAGTATTGAATTCCTGAATTATACTCAAAATTATGCAGGTTCTCTGGTGCATTGATTTGTAATGTTATCTACATGGGGGTGGAAAGTAACTCCCTACCTTTAATATTTTTCCCCTTCTAAAATATTGTAGGTATAAACTTAAACTCACTTTTTGTACACATGTAGTTTATTATGTATCATTATCTTTTCAAAAGTTAGAACTCAATGTCTGCTCCAGTATTTTCTACACTGTCTTAAATGAACAGGAACATTTGCTAAAACCACAAAGTTTTTGGTCACAAGAGTTTGTGAACTCTTGAGGAATTTGAGAATAAGATCCATAAAGTCATAGGTGTTCCTGCTGAGTTCTCGAGGAAGGTCCTCACAAAACTACCTGTTCATTTAAGAAAGTGTCTAGAAAATATTAGAGTACACATTGTGATGTAACTTTGGGTCAGATAATGGGTATGGTATATAATAAATTACTTGTGCACAAAAAATTTAATTTGTACTTATTTTTTAATATGTTAATTCTTATACTTGCCACCAGAGGAATTGTTAACACCTTCTTACTTTAATTGTGCATCAGTCTTGTAATTGACATTTTGTTCAGTTCTAGATTTTGAGGCTTTAATTAATATTCAAGATCTGACCACAAACACTTAAAAAAAGCTTTGGTGTCATCATTTTTGTTATTAAATTTCACCCCTTTTATTGATTCTCGCATTATGAAATGACTTACAGTGAAATAAAGATTACACATATTAATTTGAAAGCATAAATTTCCTTTAGTTAAGAAGAAAGCAAATTTAGTTTTATTTTCCTTGTATCAACCAAGGAATGTTAAAATCACATTTCTTAACCAGAAAAGCTTGAATTAAGTTCAACAGAAATTTAAAGTAATGTATTTATTTTTTTTATAAATTATTTAATTTTTATCATTGCCATCTTTACATGCATGTAGTCAGAACCTGAATAAGGATAATAGATTTTAACAAAATTTACCTTCATTATATTATGTTAAAATAACAATTTTAACTTTTTCCCATTCTAAATACTTTGTAATAATAGAAACACAGATTTTTAATATAAATTTAAGTAAAAAGAGAGAGAAAAAAATTCGTACAAGGAATAGTATATCGCATATCTTCCCATGTTGAAGCTATGTCACCACTCCAATGTCCACTGTAAACACCTTGGCCAGGAAAAGTAGCTCTTGAAATAATGAAAGGTCTTTTCTTTCTAACATTTTTCAGAGCTCTAAATATGAAATAAGTAACATATATCATTCAGCTAAAAATATATTTTTAAAAAAATGTAATTTTCTTTTTTTAGCACCTACAAGGATTCATTATCCACAGATTTACTAATCAAGTTTTATTTATCAATATTTATTTCTTTTCAATAATCTAGGTATATATTTGCAATATTCAGTATAACTTGGATAATTTGAACGTATTCAATTAAAAATCCTCATTAATTGAAAGATTTCTCTTAATCCCTTGATCTTTGTATTAAAATCAATGTAAAAAAAACGTGGATAAGTTCAACTTCCTTAATTCTAAATGTTTGTAGTAAATATTTGTCAAAAGTTTCAAAACACAGGGATATATTTGTTTTTTGGATTATGGAAAAAAAAAAAATTAAAAAATAAACACATTTATTGATTATTAAAATAAAAACAAAATTATAACTTACTCATAAGTAGCAACAGCCTCTTGATAACCATAAATATTATGCTGATTATAATGGCTTGTATAATAATGTTTGGCAGACATACAAACTGTTTTAGTTTTTAAAGGATTTCCTCCAGGAACATATTGAGGAGTTTCAAGAGGTGAATCCGGACATCCATCAACCTGGCCATTATAAAAATTGGATGGCTCATTCATGTCCTAAATAATCAAATCCAATATTAACAATGTTGTTAAGATAAAATTAAATAAGAAAATTATTTTTCAAACTAATTTTAGCATTGTAGAAATCTTCAGAAAGAGGGAACATATTGATAAAATTCCTTTGAATTATCATAACTACTTCTGAAAGGACGTCATAAACCCCCAAAAAGGATTTGCCCAGCTAGATGTTAAATACTTAGTCTTAAATACAAAATTCCACAGTTAACCATTTTTGAGTTATGTGAGATATTTATATACATATAAGAGATAGTTTGAAAGCAAGATTCACTGTGATTTTTTTTCCAAGGACCCATTATTATAAACAGAAACATACAATGGCAAAACAATATGCAAATTTTTGGCTATTTTTCTGCATAATTACCAACAACATTGATGCATTTGTTTTAATGTGATATCAATTTCAAGAAACTATTCTGCTACAAGTCTATGCTCATCGATTTAAGGCAATTTTTCACAATCTGTTATAATTCTTCATTGCTTAGAAAAGGACATTCTGATAATGCTTTCAATGCAGGAAAAAAAAGTAAAATTTTTATGGGTCAAGATCAGGGTTCTAGGAGAGGTGTCCAATCTCTCACATCCTGACAAATGAGTTTATTTGTGTTCCTTGCTGTATAGGGTCTTCCTTTATTATTGAACAATAAAACACCCTTCAACTCAAGAGATCTTGCCTCTTGTACCAAATTGTGAACTTAAGTTTTAAAAGTATGGCAATAGAATATTGCATCAATGGTGAAGTAAAAATTGAATCAAAATATCAATGCCAATAGGGTAGTAGCTATGTGAAAAATACCCTGAAGTTTGTATTTTGTTATATTTGTTTTGTATATGTTCTTGTCACAGAAAAAATAATAAAAATGTTATTTCAAAAATACTGACTTTAGGTCTACACGGTTTTCACTGAAACATACAGCAAAACATGTTTTTTTTTTTTTTTCATATATGTAAGAAAAAATATTAGTTACATTTTTTACTAACATATCACACTATATTTGCAGTATCCTCTCACATTTCAAACAGATTCATCAGATCAAACGACACCTGCTTTTTTAATGAAAATTTCCAATGTGCAACATCTCACGATCCTTCTAATGAATGACGGCTATTACACTGAGCATTTATAGTCCTAGTTACGTTATTGAATGTACTGTGCCACAGTAAAAAAAAGTAAATTTACAATTATGGTGCCACATTATGAAAGAAATTTAAACTAATTTCCTAATAAATATTTTGTTACCTAAAAAAATCCTATGCCTTTCTGTGCATTTTAATGAAAACCACATAATGCAATGGTCAATACTTTTTGAATAATAAAATGTTTAATTTTTCTGTGACTTTTGGATCACCCTGTACATCCCTTATTTACTTTGTACAAGGAAGTAAAATGAGATTAATGAAAAACGTGTAGTGGAACTTCCATGAATAAATGGAAAAGAAAGCAGAAATATGGAAACAGAAACATTTTGAAAAGACTTAAAGATAAAAATTAAGATGTTTTTGCAGCAATATTTGATAGCTCTGCTGTTATCGAGAAAAATATTAAAGCTCCAATGAAATAAATAATAAAAAGGACATTAAATAGAACGATGGCAGTCATATTTAAGAAAGAAATTTTTGTGGTGGTGTGGTGAGGGAGGGGGGGGGGGATTAGAAAATACAATGAAACCTCACTATAATGAGCCAGATTTACAACAAATTAAATTTTTGATCCTTTAGCATTATTCATATGTATATATAATATATATATATATGTAGGATCTTGGCTGGGCGTCTAGGGGTCGGGCAATGATGAGATGCGATTTAGATAATGAAACATTTATTACGTAACACACACAACACAGTTTACACTTGAAGATTAATATAATTATAGCAGACACTTAGATGAAACACTATGCCTATTTCACAGCTTAACAACCATCAAGTTGCTCAAACCATTAGTAGATTACTACAAAGATACACTGCAGCACCTTCTTGTGCTATAACAAAATGTAGAACTAAATCTGAGCCTCTCATGGCTCTACCTGACTATTCTGAGCCTTCTGTGCTCAAATTAGAAGAAAATGACCAAATCAATCTTCGCGCTGACGGTCTCAACAGCTCTTCATTGCAGGCAGATCCCAACTGACTCCCGTTCGTCATCTCGTTGAAAGATGAGCATCAGAGGCAGCGCCATCTGTTGACTGTACAAGGAATGCACCCCACAAAGCTTTCCACATAGCTTTCCACATAACTTCACTTCCCACAGAGCTCTGTCATCCTGATGTACGGTGTCCTCACCGTCGAATCAGCCTAGGATACTAAAGGATATCTGCAAAATGCAATTAAAAGAAAAAAAACGAAAAAGAGAAACATACATTACAATAATTATGTACATTAAAAGCATAAAGATCAGTCTTTCTTTTTTTTTCAAAGTTTTGGGATTTTTGACTAGTTAGTAACCCACAATTTCATGTTGTCTGCAGAAGTACTAGTGTGAATAGGACCTTCGTGATCACCTATCTTTTTGACTTCATATCTGTCTTTGGTCTTCACACGTACAACTTTATAGGGACCTAAGAATTTTGGTCTAAGTTTCATGCCAGTTCCAAACTGAGTTCGCTGGATGGCAACTAGATCATTAATTTTATACACATGGGCTTTCTTTCTCTTCTTGTTGTAACATCTGCGATTTTCTTCTTGAATCTTAAGAATGTTTTTTCTTGCTTCTTCACGAATGGTGTTAAGATTATCAAGCATGGAATTTATCCTTTCTTCTTCGAGGAGTTCTAGTATTCTTTTATCTTCTTTCCTTCTCATTGTTACACCAGTGAGTAATTCAAAAGGAGTTCTTTTGGTACTTCTGATATGGTGGAATTAATTGTTCTCTGGACAGCCTCAACAAACTTGTACCACTTGTTCGGGTCATCTATAGATAATTTGGATAATACAGGTATGATTGTTCGGTGGAGTCTCTCTATTTGACCATTTCCTCTTGGGATTCCCATTGTGATGGTGCCATGTTCAATTCCCTCTGATTCACAGTAATCTGTAAAGTCCTTCGATGTGAACACAGGTCCACGATCAGATATTATTCTTGCGGGGTTACCAAAAATAGCAGCTTGTTGTTTTAATTTTTGCAAGGCGTCTGCTGAAGAAGTTGATTTCACAGGATATAGCCACGAAAATTTACTAAATCTGTCTATGACTGTAAAAATGTGATTATAGTTTTTATTAGTGGTCGGTAATGGACCCACAAAATCGATGTGATAAGTAGATAATGGTATATCTTCTTTCGGAATAGGGTTTAAAAAACCTTCTAATTTTCCCTGTTTCTTGTTTATGAGTATACATTCTACACAACTTTTTACAACAGTATCTATACATTTCTTCATATTAGAAAAATAATAGTCTCTTTTTACTAACTCTTCAGTTTTATTAACCGAAAAATGTCCTAGGGCATGACATTTCTTTATGACCTCAATTTGCATGGTCTCTGGGACAATTAGTACATCCCTATCATTTAACACTTTATATAAAATATTATTTTTTAACACATATTCGTCATTTTGGTTCTGTTGTAAAAGAGATTTCATGGTTTTGATAAACTCGTCATTTTCTTGAGCAGTAGCAATACGATGAGTGAGAGTATCAGTAGTTACAGTCATTACAGGGTGTCGGCTAAGAGCGTCAACATGCTGCATTCGTTTACCAGGGCGATGTTCTACTTCATAATCAAATTCCTGTAGCAGGAAAGACCACCTGGCTACCTTAGGTGTCAATTCACGTTTCTCTAAAGTTTTGGTGAATGTTTGACAGTCAGTATTAATTTTAAATTTATTACCTAATAAATAGTTCCTAAATTTTTTAAGGGCTTCTACTATCGCTAACACTTCTAATTCATAACTGCAGTATTTTTCTTCTTGTACCAAGGTCTTTTTACTCATATAATGAACAGGATAGTACTGTCCATCGTCGTCCTGTTGTAATAAGATAGCACCGAATCCTAATTTAGATGCATCTGTATGAACTTCTAATTTATAGCCTTGTTTAAAAAGGTGCAACACCGGTGTATTAGATAAAATGTCTTTCAGCTTTTGAAAAGCCAATTTCTGCTCTTTCTCGAATTTAAATGGAGTGGAAGCACGTAATAAGTCACTGAGTGGTCTTGCTATGTTGGCATATGAACGAATAAATTTTCTAAAGTAACCTGTTAAACCCTAAGAAATTCTGCACTTCCCTAGCATTACGGGTTTCTGGGAAATTTTGGACTGCAAGAGTTTTTTCTACCGAGGGTTTAATCGTGCCATTCTCAATTATGTGACCTAAGAAATCGATCTTTCGTTTCAAAAACTGACATTTCTTTAAATTTAACTCTAGACCAAATTTTGATGCCGTTTCTAACACACGTTTAATTTATCTAACCCTTCTCATCTTTAGATGGAATAATTATATCATCTAAATAAATAATTACAGTACCATCTTTTAATAGGTCTTTAAACGCATAATTTACATATCTCTGAAATACTAAGGGACTATTACATAACCCATAGGGAACTTTTAGAAACTCATACTGGGCATTATCGGTCATAAAAGCTGTATATTTCCTGCTTTTTTCCTCTACATCAACTTGTAAAAACGCATTCTTTAAATCAAGTGTCGAAAAGACTTTACCCTCCCCTAATCTATCAAATAAATCCTCAATATTTGGCAATGGGTATTTATCTTTAATAATTTTCTTATTTAAAATACGATAATCACAGCATAACCTTATTCCTCCATCTTTCTTCCTACACACCACTATTGGCGAAGTGTAATTTGACGTACTTTTTCTAATTATACCATCTTTTAACCACTGGTCAATTTGTTTATTGACTTCTGATTTTTCTACAAATGACAGTCTGCGAGAACGTAAACATACTGGTGTATCATCAGATAAAATAATGGACATTTTTAAATCAGTACTTTTTGTTTTAACTGGCTTATAATTTTTTATTAACTCGCTTCTTTTAACGACTTATCTAAAATGTGACTGACATCGAATTTTGTTTCTTCTGAATAGTTGCACATATTTGAAAAAAAGAATGTATTTCATTTTCCCTTCGATCAAATAAAGAAAAAGAACACTCAGTTGCTTCATCGAGATCGCTTTCCCCCGAAATCGCAAAATTCCCCCCCCCCCTATGTCGGTGGAATTCGAAACATCTGTCTCCTCTTTATTTTGTGGTTTCAGAATATAAAAGATATTACCAGGCAGAATTACGTCACATGACAAATTGTTGCATAAAGCACTGATTACATTTACTGAATCATGATTAGGTAAAGATATTTTAAATTCAGTTAGAATTGCATCTTTCTTTTCATTAAAACAGCTAAGAAGTGTGGTTGAAGAAATAACATGTCTGTGGAATGCTGTTTTTATTTACAACTAAAATAGAAGAACCTGTATCTAATTTAAAAAAATTATTATTAGGACGTTAATATACTTATTCATACTTATTAATACCTTATAAACTTGTCCTATTTATTCACAATGCATTTCGGGTGCACTTCGCGCCCATCTTCAGGTGATCTGTGACTTCTCATCGCTTGTGTTTTCATCGGCTTCCCCTCGGCTTCCTTTCTTCACTTCATTTCGTCTGTTTCGGATTCTATCGATTACTTGGTTCCAGTCTTTTGGGATATTCGCGTGCTCGCGTTCATTAACTGCTGTGGGGTTAGTCAGAATCTCGATGGCTTCTCTTTTTAAGGCGTAGCTATGGTTATTATATGGAGCGATTTTATTAGTTTTTATGGTGTTAATATTAATAGGGTTAGAGTAGTGGGTAGAGGCAAGTGCTGTAGATTGGCGGTTGTGTTTTAAATCGGCTTTGTGTTCTTTTTCTCTTTCGTGAATTTTTCTTTTAGTTACTCCGATGTAACAGGCGCGAGAATTATCTGTATAATTAAAGTCAATTTTATAGATTCCGGCGGTTGATTGGTTATCTATTAAGTCTTTTTCATTTCTAATGTGTTGAAAAATGTTGCGGTTTGGTTTGATCGGAATATTGATGTTGTGTTTTTTGGCTTCGTTTTGAATTTTGATACTGGCGCCGTTACAGAAGGGGATGGAAGTTGTAAATTTTTCTTTTTCTTTCTGGGCGTTATCTATTTTACTTAGGGATTTGATGCGTTTTTTATATAGTTTGTTTACAAGATTTTTTGGATAGTTGGCCTTAATTGCTATGTTTTTGATGTATTTGAGTTCTTGATTTAAGAGTTTTTTAGTGGAACAGATTAGGATTGCCCGATTGATGTAGGAGCGTATGGTGGCGTATTTATATGGGAGTGGGGTATAGCAGTGTTTATTAATAATTTCGGTATTGGCAGTTGGCTTTCTATAAATGGTTGTGTCAATGGTATTGTTTGGGTTTTTAATAATTTTTATATCAAGATAGTTTATTACGTTATTTTCTTCTTTCTCCATTGTGAATTTTATATTTTTATCTAGGTCATTAAGATTATTTAGTATTTTATTGATGTCAGTATTATTTGGAAAGATGGCAAACACATCATCGACATACCGTGTCCAGATTTTACTCTCTTTAATTATTTTGGTGGCTGAATTTTCTATTAATCTCATTTTAAGTTCGGCTAGAGTTCCTGAGATAGGCGACCCCATAGGAACGCCTTGTTTTTGTCGATAAATACTATTGTTAAATTGAAAGTAGGATTCGTTGAGGAGTAAATTACTGGTTCGAATTAAAGTTTCGCTAATTTTGTTTTTCCCATAGGTTTCTGTTATTCTTTCGTTAATTAAGTTACTGATTTCTGTAATATTGATGGATGGGTATAATTCTTTTACATCAAAGCTTGTCATTATATCGTCAGAGTTGATTTTTATGTCTTTAAGTTTTTGCATGAAGAGTTCATTAGAGTTTATTGAGATGTTAGAGGGGGGGAGAAGGGTTTGGTAAATATTTTTCATGTATTTTTCGAGGAAATATGTCGGGCCTTCAGATTTATTAACTATTGGACGAAGTAAAGGAGGATTTTTGTGGTCTTTGTATTTGGCGAATAGTCGGGGGATTATAGGGGCAAAGTTATTATTATGTGGGGGTATGTTGTTGGGCCAGTATCCGGTTTTTAGATTTTAGATCTTTATGAAGAGTTAATCCGGAAGCCCTCTCAGGGAAAACAGCCGGTGTTTATAGTAAGTTTATGAAGAGTTAATCCGGAAGCCCTCTCAGGGAAAACAGCCGGTGTTTATAGTAATATATACTATAATAGTTTACTATAAACATCGGCTGTTTTCCCTGAGAGGGCTTCCGGATTAACTCTTCATAAACACACCCTAAATCAATACCTCGCGGCTACTTACTATAAACACCGGCTGTTTTCCCTGAGAGGGCTTCCGGATTAACTCTTCATAAACAATTCATCCCTTTAGGTAGATAATGACTCAACAAAAACTTTTCAGTCAACTTCGAAAAACGGCCAAAAAATTAACACGCGACACAAACCACCAATTTTTCTTAAAAGACTGCCTCCACTATAATATCACACCCAAATTCTTAAAAATAAAAAAATCAATACATTAACAAAAACTATCGGCACTTAGCCAAACAACTTGAAACAACCATCATTAAGAAAATAGTAAAACGCATGTCGATTGATATCTATAGAACTAAACAAAATTATCGAAAATTAGAAAACGATCTACAAGCCATTACTACAAAAGAAGACTTTAACCAGATGAAAGAAAAAATCAAACGATACACCGAAATTGATGAAGAAATAATAACCAAGCAACATAACAAAAAACTCCAACTTTGGTTAAAAAACAAAAAAAGTAAAATCCTAAACAAATCCACCCCCAATTCATACCCATACCTAAATCTCTCCAACTACCAACCCAATGTCCATGAAGACGCACTCTTAAGGCTAGGATCCAAGTATATTATAAATGAAGTTAACAACATAAAAGACACTATCGCACATATAGAAACCGCCATCGAAAAAACTCCCCCCGAATCACAACAAAATATTAGGAATGCTGCAATAAAATCCATATCCGAAACCAACAAACAATTTACTAATTCAGCCGATATCAAATGCCTTAAAAGTTTAAAAAATAAACGCGAACTCGCCATCTTAAAATCAGACAAAACAAACCTTATTACAATTCTAAACCGCGAAAACTATAATGAGCTTATGTACGATACAATTAATAAACTAAACGCCGAAAAACTTAAAAATTCACCATTAAATAAACTTAACGAAAAAATTAAAGACCTTCTAAAAACCGGAAACTGGCCCAACAACATACCCCCACATAATAATAACTTTGCCCCTATAATCCCCCGACTATTCGCCAAATACAAAGACCACAAAAATCCTCCTTCACTTCGTCCAATAGTTAATAAATCTGAAGGCCCGACATATTTCCTCGAAAAATACATGAAAAATATTTACCAAACCCTTCTCCCCCCCTCTAACATCTCAATAAACTCTAATGAACTCTTCATGCAAAAACTTAAAGACATAAAAATCAACTCTGACGATATAATGACAAGCTTTGATGTAAAAGAATTATACCCATCCATCGATATTACAGAAATCAGTAACTTAATTAACGAAAGAATAACAGAAACCTATGGGAAAAACAAAATTAGCGAAACTTTAATTCGAACCAGTAATTTACTCCTCAACGAATCCTACTTTCAATTTAACAATAGTATTTATCGACAAAAACAAGGCGTTCCTATGGGGTCGCCTATCTCAGGAACTCTAGCCGAACTTAAAATGAGATTAATAGAAAATTCAGCCACCAAAATAATTAAAGAGAGTAAAATCTGGACACGGTATGTCGATGATGTGTTTGCCATCTTTCCAAATAATACTGACATCAATAAAATACTAAATAATCTTAATGACCTAGATAAAAATATAAAATTCACAATGGAGAAAGAAGAAAATAACGTAATAAACTATCTTGATATAAAAATTATTAAAAACCCAAACAATACCATTGACACAACCATTTATAGAAAGCCAACTGCTAATACCGAAATTATTAATAAACACTGCTATACCCCACTCCCATATAAATACGCCGCCATACGCTCCTACATCAATCGGGCAATCCTAATCTGTTCCACTAAAAAACTCTTAAATCAAGAACTCAAATACACCAAAAACATAGCAATTAAGGCCAACTATCCAAAAAATCTTGTAAACAAACTATATAAAAAACGCATCAAATCCCTAAGTAAAATAGATAACACCCAGAAAGAAAAAGAAAAATTTACAACTTCCATCCCCTTCTGTAACGGCGCCAGTATCAAAATTCAAAACGAAGCCAAAAAACACAACATCAATATTCCGATCAAACCAAACCGCAACATTTTTCAACACATTAGAAATGAAAAAGACTAATAGATAACCAATCAACCGCCGGAATCTATAAAATTGACTTTAATTATACAGATAATTTTCGCGCCTGTTACATCGGAGTAACTAAAAGAAAAATTCAGGAAAGAGAAAAAGAACACAAAGCCGATTTAAAACACAACCGCCAATCTACAGCACTTGCCTCTACCCACTACTCTAACCCTATTAATATTAACACCATAAAAACTAATAAAATCGCTCCATATAATAACCATAGCTACGCCTTAAAAAGAGAAGCCATCGAGATTCTGACTAACCCCACAGCAGTTAATGAACGCGAGCACGCGAATATCCCAAAAGACTGGAACCAAGTAATCGATAGAATCCGAAACAGACGAAATGAAGTGAAGAAAGGAAGCCGAGGGGAAGCCGATGAAAACACAAGCGATGAGAAGTCACAGATCACCTGAAGATGGGCGCGAAGTGCACCCGAAATGCATTGTGAATAAATAGGACAAGTTTATAAGGTATTAATAAGTATGAATAAGAACCTGTATCTTTTAACCCTTTAAGTGGAATATCATCCACTAAAATATTAACATATTCAAGCGCATTAACAATTAGGTTAATCGGACTTGTTTCGGATTGAACTACTGAATTCGTTGGAAGATTTCCACGGAATTCTTTTCTTTCTGCAACACGTTTAGGACAGACTCTAGCGAAATGAAATGTTTTCCCTTTTGCACCACAAATGTAACACATTCTTTCATGCTTTT
The DNA here is from genome assembly GCA_963930645.1 of Salticus scenicus. Taxonomy (NCBI): domain Eukaryota; kingdom Metazoa; phylum Arthropoda; class Arachnida; order Araneae; family Salticidae; genus Salticus; species Salticus scenicus. Next base: position 336,339,667 of record OZ005652.1, on the reverse strand, counting down.
CGTCAGTTTGATTAGGCACCGAATTTCTTATTATGGGATCTTTATTATTATACTGTGCCTTTCTAAAAGAAGTTTTGTTTACAAACCGTTTATTCTCTGAACTTTCGTTTCGCGTATTATTAGTTTCAATTAACGATTTCCTTCTAGAAGAGTAGAATAAATCACACTCCCGACCTAATTCGTTGGGTTTAAACCAATTTTGACCTTCTTGAACACTGATATGTTCCTTAGTTCTAGAATCCAACGTTTCATATAACTTATCAGAAACTATGAGATCACACAATTGCTTAACATCGTTAACTCCTCTCAATCTACAATAGTAATCAAAAGAAGCGCTTAGACGGGAAGCAAACTGGACATGGGATTCTGACGGATTCCGCAGCGCATTTTTAAAATTACTTAAACATTAAAGCGGCGTTGGTTGAAATTGTCTTAAAATTAATTCCTTAACTTTTTCATAATCGTTAATTTCTTCTGTGGTTACGTACGCAAGAACCTGATTACATTTATCTCCCAATAAATTAATCAATATTTCCGATTTAAATTGGAAATTTATAGACTTAATAGACTAACACTAAATAAATTAATAACTAAATTTAATAGACAAAATAACTGTAAAAATAACAATGATACATAAATTAAGATTTTTATATAGTGAAATTTACTATACATAAAATACTTAACTAATTTTTGAACATTTATTAGAAAAGATAAGAGAAAATGCCTACCTCACAACAATACCCTCTTGCATTCTTTCTCTTTATTTATTTTAGTACCTGGACAACCGAGCTCACTCAGTCTCATTGTTAAAATCATTCATTATGCAGATACAGTGACATTTACTATTTATTTGCCCGGAGCAGAGCACGTATTACCACTGGAGATAAGGAAAATTCAAATTGAACTATCATATCAAATCTCTAACTATAATTTCATATTAAAATCGTTTAAGCAAGTTTCCTAAAAGACAAGATTTCTACTATACATTATTCTAGAACAGTGACGGCTAATTTTTCTGAAGAATAAGTGAGACTGTTTTTCAGTTAAAAGATAACCTCTAAACTTCTTTTTTATTATTTAAAATCGTTCAGCAATTTCCAAGAAAACAAAGTTTATTCTGCATTTCTTCCAGGTGGTGTGCTGGTTGCCAGTGAACTCTAATTAAAAATAAAGATGAATGTCATTTTAGTTCGAAATGCATAGCTACCAACCCACTGGGAACAAAAATAGGAACAGTTTGTGTGAGAGACGAATTCACGATTTTTTATTTTTTTTTCCCAATATACATATCATATCTTATACTATTAAGTGAGCAATATTTGTATATATATTTCACTGTTCTCGAAAACGGTAGCTCGGACAGTCACGAGATTTAACACAAAGGTGCCCCCCGAAGGATCATTGTGCACATCGAAGTCAGAATTTCGAATTTCTGTTTAGTTTTCTTTTAATTAATAAAAATATGAAAGTAATAAGCTAATAATAGCAAAAAATTAGCCATTTAAATTTAACCGTAATTTAATTGTTGCCAAAAAAAAAAAATAATAATACAAGTTTATTTTTTTTTCCAACAGGAAAATAAATGCATTTATCTAAACATGAACAATACTACACACTGATCGCAGAGCTTCCAAATTTGGCATATAGGTACCTGGGACCCTGCAGGTGTGCACCTCATCGAGATTCTTTCGAATTTCGAATCTGAATTTTTTAAATTAATGTTTTTTCGATTTTAAACATTGGCTTTTATGTTTCATTTTTCATGAATTTATTCTTCGATTGTAATCGTCTGCGTATCTTAGCAATGGCTATATTATGCAATTTATTTTTTATTTAATACATTTATTTGAGGGCGAATCTTTTTTCTCTTTTTAATTTATTATATTTATTGAAAATAAAATGGTAATGCAGTAGAAAAAATTAAATATATTAAATTTAAAATTTAAAAACGTATTTATAACAGTTATGTTTATGTATAATTTTTGTAGTATAACAACAATTATTTTTCATTTGTTAATTTAATTTCTTTAAAAGTTTTTTTTATTTTTCTAATTTATAGTATTTGTCAGGAAATAATGGTAGTATATAGTAAAAAGGATTAAACTGATTGGAATTTATTTGTTTTTTATGTATTTAATTTCTTCTAAAAGAAAATCTACTTTTTATTTTATTTCATTACATTGGTCGAAATCAAATTGTAACACAGTGTAAATAGCATGAGCAATAAAATACTTGGTTCAAAAACTAAAATATTTAATAGACGCTGAGATACAGTTATCTTTAAAATCATAGTTCTTAAATAATGGCAGACCCACCTATCGTCAATAAATACCCATATTGAAATACATAGGAAAGAGATTTCTGCAGGCAGTGGGAAACTGCTTCCGATACAGTGCTGGCAGAGAAAGAGCTGCTGTAGTCAGCGAGTACCCGATGCGAAGTCTAGAGCGATTCCAATGTAATTATTTTAGTTTTTATTTATAATGTGATGTGAAAAATAAATAATGATCCAATTCTTTTCGAGATTCATTTAAATATAGTGGCCAGCAAAGTGGGCGTAGCCTGCTAGTATATAATATACGCACAAGTTTGTCAACATTTAAAGTTATTCAATACATTGATTAATTGCAGTAAAATCATTTTTAATTATTATTCATTATATTTTTGTATAAAATAGCTTATTATATTAAAAATTTTTTAAACAATAGTTTTTAAACTTAAACATGTAAGGGGAGAAAAAACTACATGAATGAGAGATAATTTACAATTATACCTCTTTATTGATTCTAGAATCTAAGAAAAAAAAACAAATTTAAAATTATCATTGACATTTATATTACAATCACAGGGCTTCTTCTGGGTGTTTGATCACCAATCAATAGCAGGAGAACTGGGGGGGAGGAATTAAAAAAATTACATGAGTGAGAAATATTGATCAATTCTTTATAGATTCTAGAATCTAATAAAGCAAGTTTAAAATGAATATTGACGTTTATTAGTGTGGATGGAGAAAGATTGAAAATTGCAAGGCTTCTGTAATGCTTTTGATGACAGATAGTTTTATTTCCTTTTAAATGTTATGAAGCTGAAAAATCGGAATATGTTGGAGGAAAATCAGATTTTCGGAACACAATGAAAAAAGGAACAAATACGGGAAAATTGGAACACTTGGCAGCTATGGAAATGTCATCTCAAAAACACATCAAATCTATAGTTTTCAAAATCATTCGAATACTTAAAAAAAAAAAAAAAAAAAAAAGAGGTAAACGTTAAATGTTCAAAAGAGAATGTCAGATTTTTGTACTTACATTTCAATTGTAAACTCAAAAATTCTCTAAATCTAAATTTTTATCAAAATCCTTCAAACAGTTTCTAAGAAAACCATGTCTCTCTCATATTTTGCCTTATGTCAACTGAAGGTTAACAGTGAACAGTAATTTTCATGAAAATGAGATAAAATTAGATGGGTTTCTCAACTCAAAAAAACCTTAAAGCTAAGTTTTTATCAAAACAATAGAGCTATTTCTTAGAAAATTTCTGTTGTAATTTTGCAACTGGTTGGTTGGTTGGTTGCCGTTTAGTGGCGCAAGGTCCACAATGGGACATACTGCGCCAAACAAAGGTATAAAAATAAAGACTAGCTTCTGGATGGGTTTTACCCATCCAGATGGTCAGTAAACAACACAATAAAAGTTAAACAATAGGTAAAATAATAAAATATAAAAGACATTTAAAAAAGTAAAAGAGAACAACATACATAATGTATAAAATAAAATGATGTAAAAAGTTATGTAGAGTGTATATGATAAAAACAGAAGTAAAATTATATGAACAGTGTGTAGAATAAGATGAACAGTGTAAAATATAAAATCACAGTGTATATATTAAAAAGATGAACGGTGTAAAATATAAAATCATATGTAGTGATAAAATCCAGCATCTTTTAAAAAAAAAAAATTTGTCAAATGATGTAATTTTGCAACTGACGGAATGCAAGCCAACTGTAAACATTAACTTTCCCGAAGATGAGGAAAATTCAGTTTGAATTGTCACAACCCAGCCTCCTCCTTTCCCAAACCTTAAATACTTATCAAAATTGTTTGAGCCATTTTTCAATTTTTTACTCCAAAAATCACTTACCCCAAATGTTCATCAAAATCGTTATATTCATTTTCAAAAAAACCCAATTTTTGCCATATTTTGCAAATGACAGTCAAAAGGTTAACAGTAAATGTGAATACTTCTGAAGATGAGGATATGTCTAATCGATTTTGTGCATCGAAAAAAACTTAATCCAAAACTTTCATCAAGATCATTACATCCATTTTCGAGTAAACCCAATTTCTGTCGTAATTTGTAACTGGCTCATAAAGGTTAACAGCGAATGCAAATTTGAAAATGAGGAAATCTTCAATCGATTTAGCTCCTTAAAAAATACTCAAGCCCAAACTTTTATCAAAATTATAATATCCATTTCCTAGTAAACTTGTAAGGTTTAGAAAATGGTAGGTCACCACAGTTTTTCAAATTGAGCTGGATACAGTGACTCCCGGTGATGCAATAGATGGGAGAGTAGAATGTGTAAACCCCAGCAGTTGGCGAAATTTCAGATTAGGTTGGAATGGTTTTGCATCAGCATAGACTGGTAATGGAGGAAGTAAGTTGTGGTGTGTAAGTGAATGCGAAGCGGCTTTAAAGTTTTGCTAAAGTGAAGATATTGGAGTCGATTGAATGAAGGATAAATAGGAAGGTATTTTCGTAGAGTGTGTGGTGTAGATGGGATAGTTCTTATGCTAGCCTAAGCTATATTTTGTGGAGTAGATGAGTTTAGATTCTTATGTTACAGCAGTGAAGTTATTGGATAGTGGAGTTTGCTAATCTGATGAGTATTGTGGAGTTAGAGAATAGAAAAGTTGTGTTCAGCTGGCAGTTTGTGCTCACATAGTTTAGTGATCAAAGAGGGCAGTCTTCAACCTTCTTCTGTTATCTCCTCTGGGTGAGAGTTAATTTATATTTCTCTAAGTTATTTCTTGTAGTTAAGTTACTAAGTTTCCACTGATTGAGTTCGAGGGCCAGATTTACCTTCCGATTATTTCAGTTTAAATAAAAGCCTTATTTTATTTTAATCAAGTCTTGTGCTCTAATTTACCTTTAGTTAATTAATTAGTTAATTAAGATGGAGTTTGCATCCATGCAAACCCCACAAACTTAATTCCTGCTATATTGCTGCAACTGTTCAATAAAGGGTTATCAATGAACGCAGATTTTCCTGAATATGAGGATAAGCTCAATCGATAAAGTACTCCAAAAAAACCTTAAACTTTCATCACAATTGTTATATCTATTTTCAAGAAAACCCAATTTCTGTGGTACATTGCAATTGGTCAATAAAGGGTTAACAGTGAATGTGAATTTTCCTAAAGATGAGGATATGTCCAATCGATTGAGCTCTCTAAAAACATTTAACCCCAAACAAGCATCAAAATTGTTATATTCATTTCAGAGTAAACTCAATTTCTGCCATTGTTGCAACTGGCTGATAAAGGGTTAACAGCAAACACAAATTTTCCTGAAGATGAGGATAAGCCCAATTGTTTTTTCAACTAAAAAAAACCCCTAACCCCAATCAAAATCGTTACAGCCATTCTCGAGATGCCCAAGACAAATACATACATATACATATATATATATATATATAAAACAAGTCACATGATTTATTCATTTAAGATAAGAGAAGGACATATAATTATCAATATTATATTCATTATAAGATACCAAAATAATGCCAATAATGATTTAATTGGTAATATTGGTGGAAATTATAAGATGAGTCATATAAAGAGGGAGGAAAATATAAAAATACATCTGAAAATTTTATATGTGTATTTACTTCAATTTTACATGTGTATCTGCTGGAAAAATATTTTTTAATAGGGAAGTTCTTAAAAATATAGACTTTATAGACTATTTTTTAAAAATATAGACTTTATAGACCAGTTGTGTGCCCTGCAAATACCTTAAATGTTCAATAAGTCTCTGACTAATTCGATGAATTATTAAATTTCTAATTATTATTAGTAATATATCTTATTTTTTACTATGAGAAGCATTTTATTAGAACAGTAAATAGTTTTAAGATTGTTCTTGTAATTTTACCTATTTCAAAAACTTCGACACAAAATTAATCTCTCTGATGTCTAACAATTCTTTCTAATGGAGAAAAATGAAAACTTATGTGGAAGTTTTTTTTTCCTCGCTTATTTTTTTACTGTCTATTTTCATTTTGCAGTCTTTTTGGTGCTACTGTCATGCATCAGGTCTGCTGTATTTTATCAAAACAGGAGTGAAAAGAGAGAGAAAAAGAAGGGATATATTTAATTCATATCAGTCACATCCTTTTTTTTTTTTTTTTTTTTTTTTTTTGTGCTTTCTAGGAAATGCTAGCAGTCATTCCTTTTCAGAGTAGAATAGTTCCAAAATGGTGCAACTCACATTCATAAATGTACAATATGTGCTTTTGATAATATTAACTAATGAGACATGACAAAAAGACGTTTTGTATAAGAAATTTAATTTTTGGATGAAAGTATAAGAAAATAAACTTTTTTGAATGCTATAAGTGGTCACCATCTGGTACAGCATATTCACTTTACTACTACACATCACTTTTATGACTATAGCAATTAAATTTATCATATTTTAATTTATATAATTAAGCAATTATATATATTAAAACAATTATAATAAAACCTTAAAGTGCAGAAGAAAAAAAACATTTTGGGCTTTTTTTTTTCTTTTTTTTTTTCAAATAAAGGTAAATGCAAGTAAACACTGCAGCATACTCGCCAACCAATTTTAATAAAAAAAAGGGAAGACTTTTGTTGAAAAACCAGAAGATTTCATAAAAAAAAGGGAAGATTTTTTTTTTTTTCTCTCTTTGACGTATTAAACAATACAGTTTTACAGTAGATTGATTATACTAAATATATAAAAGTTTTAAATGAAGTTATTCCTCTTCAACATATAGATATCTACAAAACAGAATCTGTAAGAAATTTATTTAACAATAGACAAAAAAACTTAGTTAAGTTAAAGTATAGCTAATTTCTTAAATAAATATAGAATATGATTTTTGCGTATGTACATTAATCATACATATAAGAAAAAGTAGCAGTAGCTAATTATCAGTTTCAAACGTGCATAAAACCAACTAATTGATTTGGGAAAAATTTTCCTACCTGAAAAAATTATTCTTCATTTTTTTCCCATGTTTACACATTTGGTATAAATATGACATACAAATATTTAATTTAATTGAGGAAAAATAAACAGATTCATTAAATTCAGCAATAAAGATCTAACAATAATTACATATGTGAGAAATATTGAGAAATATTGAGCACTTTCATTGCTTTATTGTTTCTAGAATTGATCACAATCCGGGGAAAGGATTGGGGGGGGGGGGAGGAATACAAAAATAATTACAGAGTAAGAAATATTTAAACTCTTTCAACTCTACTTCTAGAATCTAATGTAAGAACTTTAAAATTAATATTATCATTTGTGTTGTAGATGGATAAAGATTAGGAAACAAAAGACTTCTGCAGAACATTTGATTGCTGATCACTAGTTGTAGATAAATAAAGGGGGGGGGGGGAAATTAATTACATCAGCAAGAAATATTTAACAATTCTATTTCTTTAAATGTTCTAGAATCTCATAAAGCAAGTCTGAAATGAATATTGACATTTATGTTATGGATGGAAAAAGATTGGGAATCAGGAGTTTTCGTAGAACATTTGGGTTTATTTTTAAAACGAACGATATCCGCGACTTTTTTAAAAACGGAAGATTTCATCATCTGTCCGGAAGACCGGAAGATACGTTAAAAAACCGGAAGTCTTCCGGGAAAACCGGAAAAGTTGGCAAGTATGCTGCAGCATAGAAAACACATTTTCTTCTTTTTAAGCTTTTCTGTATTCTGAAGATTTTTTACTTTACATATAAAAAAGTCATCAGAAGGAAAAAGACTACTTACAATCCAAACTCCATCAAATTCAACCTCATTATAAAATCTTCTAAACTGTCTTGTCCAAAATGGTACTGCAGATGGATGACTAAAATCCGGAAATACAGTTGTACCAGAAGTCCACACCTACAGTATAGGAATGCAATAATCTAAGTTACAAATTAAAAGAAAAAAGCTTTAAAAAAAAGCTTTAAATATCTATATCAGAGCGACCAACATTAGAAATTTTCAAAATTCCCTGACATTTCCATGATTATTTTTCACCATTTTCCCTGACTTACACAAATTTTCCCCCAAAAAATTCACAAAATTAGCAAATAATTTCGCAATTTACAATGACGAGCTTTCAAATATGGCCTATTTCCACAAAATTCCCTGACTAGTGGCACCCTGATATATAGACATTAATTTAATTAATGTCAATAATAATGATCAATTACAGAATTTTTAATCTCTTGTAATATCCCCCCCCCCCCACCTAACCTTATTTTATTTAATGAAAATTATATTAAATATAGGGCAAGTCAAAATGAATGCCAGGATTTCTAAGTTTTACAATATAAAATATAATTAAAATATTTATTGAGCAGATACATACATGTAGTAGCAGAAGTATTATAATCAAGTTTTGAATCTAGTCTTTAAAGGTGTTCACTATGCACTTTTTTGTTACATGGCATACATCAAGTTTATAATGCAACTCTTGGCAATCCTTCTGTAACACGTCTGCAGTGATATTAATAATAATAGCTGTGATATGCGCTTTCAAATGGTTCATGGTCACTGTATCTGTAGACACATATGCACGATCCTTTAAAAATCCCTAGAAAAACAGTCACATGAGATGAGATCTGGGGATCTTGGTGCCAAGGTAACAGTGCAGGAGACTAGCACAGATATATGAACAATTCACCGTAATAGTAAAGTGTTATTGAAATTATTTCACACTTCTATAAAAACACATGATGGCGCACAATCCTGTATTAAAATATAGTTAGGCAGGTCATCTTGTACTTGAGATAGCAGCCCAGGGGTGAAACTACCTAGCTTGCAAAAACCCTGAAAACTATTCCTTACATGCAGATAGGTAGATTTATTAATGGTATATCATATGGATACCTATATTAAATGATATTTGCAGGCTTCATAATACATTATAAGACAAAATAAACATTCAAAATGAGAGATTTCTGTAAAAACAAAGTACTTTAACATGAAATTGAAAGGCAGTAATAATTTCAAGAACCCTGAATTCAGGGGTAGCCCCTGAAAAGTTTCAACCCTGCATAGCTCTAACACATCAAGACACACAATGCCCACAATATGGTAGCATCTATAATAATACCAATTGTTATTCATAAGTTGTATGCATATAGTGTGTATCTTTTTAATAGATGCATTAATTACATTTTGCATAGCAAATCTTTGAAATCCTGGTATTCATTTTAACTTATCTGTATGTTTAAACATAATGAAGTGAAGATTTCTTTGAAATCATGAGTGATGTTACACTTCAGTATTTACTATATCAAATTTTATTATTTATGGAAGACATTAATCTTTTTAAATGATATTTTAAAATGATTATATTGTGCTCAAGTATGTAAGCAATAACATAAGAGTTGGCTGTACCATATTGTCCAGATTAAGTTGAATACTTCATGTAGAAAGTTTTGCCGTGAAATCGTTCTTTAAAAACATACATGGAAAAAAATTAATTGGCGTTTCCATAAGTGGAATTGCTTAACCATGTGTAAAATACTGAGCAGGTGGAGTGAATATTAAAAGAACATACATATCTTAAGAGACTTAAAGACTTAAAGTAAATCCTTCTGCTCAGCAATTCACAGTAAAAAGAAGATGTAGCGACGTAATCAACACCATTCAAAAGGTAGATAATCCTAACTTACCAATGGACAATGGGGTTAACTTTTTGTCCAGAGGTACGATGCTGGATTTCTACCAAATGACACTGGTTCGAATAGAACCTATCGCCACATGCACTTTCCTTCATTGGTGACGACGGACGCTCTTAAAGTAATGAGCTATTAACTTCGCTCTATGGCAATAGATGGCAGCACCATAAAACCCTCCAAGCAACAAACCTGTGAAACACTGTGCTTACAGCACAAAGCTTGTCATGCCCCATGCCTTCAACTCGCCGCATCGACAAACACAACTGACAGCACAATCTCGTAATCGCAACTGTCTACAGCAGTAAATATCACTTGCACGATGGTGTACTCTCTAGGAGGGGGAGTACTGTAGTGATGCCATCAACGCCATTCAAAGGGTAGATAATCCTAACTTACCAATGGACATTGGGGTTAACTTTTTGTCCAGAGGCAGAGATGCCAACCTTGTAGGACAATTTTCAGTAGTTTTGGGTACTTGCCAGTAGTCTGGTAAGTCGGTCTGATGTAAATTTAAGTTCAAATTAAAAAAAAAATATTTCAAATGTTATACACTCAAAAATGATTTATTTTTATACATTAGACTAATACGTTCTTTTTGTCATTTACTTTTTTAAATTATAAATAAAATTTGACCTTAAAAAAAAAAAATGAAGAAAATATAAATTCAAAATAATTTATTGATATACTCTAAGCAAATTTGGTCATCTTATACATGCAATATTTGTTTACTGTAAATAGACATTTCTTGATCACTAGCTGCAGATGGGAAGGAGGGGGGAGAGTCAAAAAATAAATAGATGTTTGAGAAATGAAACCATTCTACTCCTTTATAGGTTCTAGAACCTAATAAAATAATTTTAAAATGAATAGTGACATTCATATTGCTGATGGAGAAAGACTGGAAAACAAAAGGCTTCTGTAGAGCTTTTAATTGACTACCGCTAGTAGTTGGATATAAGAAAAGAGGGAGGGGGGGGTGAAAAAAATTACTTGAGCAAGAAATATTAAACAATTCTATTTCTTCATAGTTCCTAGAATCTTATAAAGCAAATTTAAAGTGAATATTGACATTTATGTTGTGGATGCAGAAAGATTGGGAATCAGAAGGCTTCCGTCGTACGTTTGATCACCGATCGTAAGTAGAGTTTCATTTTTTTTAACGAACGATATCCGCGATTTTTTTTAAATGTATAATCCGTAATTTTTATATGTTGTCCGTAAGGCCGTAATTACTGCCGTATTTCCGTAAAAACTACAGACAAACCGTAGTAGTTGGCATCTCTGCAGAGGTACAGCACTGGATTACTACCCAAATGACCCTGGTTCGAATACAACCTATCACCATAAGCACTCTTATTCAAAGACAAAGTGAATAGTATAGACAAGAAAATGAAATAACTACTTATATTGTTGACTGAAGAATCTTTTATTATAGATCATGACTATGCCAATTAATTTATATTAAAGAACAAAGGTTAATGATGTATCCAAATATTTCATAATAACTTTGGATGTATTTTTCTTTATTACTCACTAGTAATGTTCACATGAACAACTCATAGTAATAAGTGCAATGATTAACTATCAGATTCTGTCTGATTCTTTCTCCTCATCATTCATATCCATCTTAGCAACATGAAAACAGGCAAAATTTTCTGCCCATCAAACTGAATATGCATTTAAATGAGATGCATGCTTATCATAGGAAGGGAGCTGCCACGACAATCATTATGCAAGCTAAGATTACACAGGTAATCTCAGCTTGCATAGTGTATCAGGTGTGGTAATTTAATGGACTCCCTAAAATCAAAGTGTAGGTTGTAAATGTAATCAGCAAATGTAGGCCAATAAGCTAAAAACAGTATCCTTGAGCTATGACAAGAAGAAAGGGGAATTTTATTATGTTCGGATTTGAAAACCTGAATTGAAACTAAAAATGATGGAAAGGAAAGAATAATTAAATCTTATAAGTGTCCAATAAATTTGATTGACAGATACAAGAAAGATTTAGAAAACATTAAATACAAATAAATATTGAGAAAATTTAATATTTAGTTATTTATTTTATGCAAATAGAATAATACTCAAAATAAGAACAAAAAAAGAAAATATGTTATACCTTTGAAAATTTTGTTTTTGAAAAACGATCATTCAACTCATAATACAGTCGAACCAAATTAGCATAAACACGTTAAAACATGAATTTCTTTTAACATGAACTGTTTCCACAATCCCTGTCATAAGGAAGGTTAGGTTCTGAGTCACTGATAGAATAAACTATTGATAACATGAATAATTTTTTATCCTCTTGAGATACATGTTAATGAGGTTCGACTGTATAAAGAATTAAAATCTTTTTCTTTTACTTTTATTTTTAGAAAACTAAATTGTCTAATAGCAGATGATGTTCTGAAAATATAATAGCAGGTGAAATGTGTGATTTCAAATGAAGAATATAAAACAAAAAATAACTTTAAATATTTGATAAGGTTTTCAGATTTTAATTGAAATTGTATTTGAAGTTAAATATCACTATCATACAGTCTTAGTACTACTTAATTTCTATTTAGCAACATTCACAAAGGAAATTTAAAAAGACATAAAAATTATTTATCAAAGTTTATAAAATACCTTCCCCACAAATAATGATCCATTTGAATTCTTTATAAATAAGTCATCGTCCAAGCCTTCATCATATGGAGCATATACTTTTTCAGAATTACTTAAACCTGGATCCTGTTTAAAAGAAATTAATAAAGTAGAAAAATAAAAATAATCATTCACAGATATACATATAAATTATTGCATAAAAAGCACAATAAGCTTATTTGTTACTTATCATCTATGACCAAACAAAAAAGTAAGTCTCACATAAAAAAGCTAAGAAAGTATATATTAGCATAATGCTATCAACATTTCAGTTTTAAAAAACTAAAAAGATTTACTTCAAATCTAGGAACGGTAACACTTCAAGGTGTGTAGTAATAAAAGCAGCAGAGAATATAAATTTTAACTAATAATTATCAAATATCAGATACAAATATTTACAATATATTTTAACACATTTTTAATCATATAAATAGAGGATTAGATTACTGAGTATTAAAATAACTTTTCTCCTCTTCTTTAGAATACCTTTTTTCAATTTTTATATGATATTTTTACTTCAAATGAAATACTGAGTGAATAAAATTACTAATTAGTGCTATATATTGATTTTAGATATTTATCTGCATGTATTAATAGCTTATTAATTTACAGTTGTCTGTAGTTATCAATAAAACTCAAGTATAAACAAGTCCTTCCGACTCATTCGGAAAGGTAGGTTGATTTCTTTCTCCTTATCAAGTAGCCGCCATTTTGTTTCAAAATGGCGGCTACAAATTATTAATGGACTTAGTGATAGATAATGGACTTAGTGATATTTGAAGGATAAATCCATTTAATAAACTTTAAATACCTTTAATAATCCTTCAGTTTTAGCAGCTTTAATTATTATATATTTCGACTACACTCGTAGTCATCCTCAGCTGTTGTCTTTGCTGCACTATTGAAACATGTCTTCATCCTCTTCCACATCACTCTCCTTCTTGCTTACGTCATTTTTCCGTCGGTACGTCTTTATCATCTGTTGCCAGTCTTTAGTTATGATGCTATGCTCTCTCTCATTTACTGCCGTGTTAGAGGTTAATATCTCTAAAGCTTCGTGTTTCATGGCGTAGTTGTGTGAGTTGTAGGGTGCTATTTTAACTGTTTTTAGGGTGTTAGTTATTATTGGGTTAGTTTTATGTGTGCGTGATAAAGCGGTGGAGCTTCTATTGTATTTTAGATCGTTAATGTGTTCTATTTCTCTGTCCTTGATTTTTCTCTTCGTCATTCCGATGTAGGTTGCAGGTTTATTGTTATTTTCAAGATCGAAAGTAATTTTGTATATTCCCGATGTTTCTTTAGGGTCAATAAGGTCTTTTTCGTTTCGGATTCTTTGAATGATGTTCCTATTGGGTTTAATGGGTATGTGTATATTATGTTTGGAACCTTCGTTTTTAATTTTATTTGCTATGCCATTGCAGAATGGTATGGAGGTGGTGAACTTGGGTTTTGTTTTCTGAGCGTCGTTAATTTTATTGAAAGTTTTTAAGCGCTTTTTATAGAGTTTTTGAATCAGAGAGTTGCTGTATCCTGCGTTTTTAGCTATGTTTTTTATGAATTTTATTTCAGTGTTAAGTAGCTTTTTATTAGAGCAGATTAGGATGGCGCGATCTATGTATGAGCGTATGGCGGCGGTTTTGTATTGGAATGGGGTTTTACATTTGTTGTGAATAATTTCGTTATTGTTTATTGGTTTTCTATAGACTGTAGTATCCAGGCTATTATCGCGATTTTTAATGATTTTGACGTCAAGAAAATTAATGCTATTGTTGGTTTCAATATCGAGTGTAAATTTAATATTATTATCAAGGGTGTTTAATTTGTTTAGAAGAGTATGTGGGTCGATGTTGTTTGGGATGACGGCGAACACGTCATCCACGTAACGTAACCATGTTTTACAGTTTTTAATGATATCGTGAGCAGATATTTCGAAATGTCTGAGTTTAATTTCTGCAATGGCGCCTGATATGGGGGACCCCATAGGCACGCCTTTCGTTTGTTTGTAGATTACTTTATTGAAGGTGAAGTATGAGTTATTTAGTAAGAGGTTGTTGGCTGAGATTAAAGTTTCGCTTATTTTATTATTGCCGTAGTAGTTAATTATTTGGTTTTGTATTATATCATTAATTTCGTTTAGGTTTATTGAGGGGTACAGATCTTTTACATCAAAACTAACGAGTGTGTCATCGTAGTTTATATTTATATTTTGGATGGATTTTATAAAGGCTTCTGTTGAGTTTAGGCTGTGAGTAGAGGGGGGAAGGAGGGTTTCATAGATATTCTTCATATATACTTCAAGATTGTATGTGGGGCCTTCTGATTTATTTACTATAGGTCTAAGTGAGGGAGGGGTTTTATGATCTTTATATTTTCCAAAAATACGGGGGATAATGGGGGCGAAATTGTTAAGTTTTGGTGGTTTATCATCAGGCCAAGAGCCAGTTTTAATTAGAGATTTAGTTTTATTCATTAGTTTTTTGAGTGAATCTTTATCAATTAGGTTTACTTCAAGTTTATTAATAGTGTCTATTATCATTTTATTATAGTCGTTCCTGTTAAGTATAGTTATTTTGCCGGTTTTATCAGTCATTAGAATTGTGATGTCGCGGTATTTTTTTAATTCATTAAGGCATTTTATGTCTTCTTTATCGTTATGTGTATTAACATTAGATTTTTCAATTAGTTTAACGGTATTTCTGATGTGAGAGCGTTTAGGTGGGGGGACAAGATCTAAAGTTGTTTCGATGTGCGCTATGGTGTCAAGATGGTTGAAAGTGTCGTTAAGTATGAATTTTGGTCCCATTTTTAAGAGTGCATCTTGATGAGTGTTTAATTTATAATTCGAAAGGTTTAGGTATGGGTAAGTAATGGATAAATCCATTTTTCAACTTTGATTTGAATTGATTAAGTATTTCAAAAGTTACCGTAATAACAATTTTTCAAGTGGCCGCCACTTGGAAACAATATAACAGAGGAAGTTACACAGCAAACTCGTCCAAGATATTTAAAGCATAAGTTCACTGTCAAACTTTGGTCAGAATCAGTGCAGTGTTTCATAACTTACTGCTATGACATATTTTCAAGTGGTAGTCTACATGACTGCAACTTGGAAACAAAATGGCAAAGCAACATGTCCAGCAAAATCATACAAGATATTTGTATGATAAGTTCAATGTCCAACTTTAGTTCAAATTAAGTGAGTATTTCAAAAATTATTGTGATAAGAAATTTTCAAGTGGTGCCGTGATTTCAAATGCCCACTTGGAAAAAAAAAAAAAAAAAAAGCAGAGTGAGATGCCCAGTGAACTTATCTGTGATATACGAATGGTAAATCCACTACCCAAATTTGATGCAAATTGATTTAGTATTACAAAAGTTATGATAATGACAAATTTTCAAGTGGCTGCCACTCGGAAATAGAATTGCGGATCAAGTTACCAAGCGAACGTATCCAAGATATTTAAACCATAATTTCACTATCCAACTTCTGCTCGAATCAATTTATTATTTTAAAATTATCTTAATAGTACGTTTTCAAGTAGCAGCATGATTTCAAGTGACTGCAACTTGGAAACAAAAAGTTGGAACAAGTTGCCTAGTGAACTCATCAAAGATAAATATATGATAAGATCACTGTTCGAATTGAATCAGAATTAAAAAAATTATCATGTTTATAAATTTTCAAGTGGTAGCCTAATTTCAAGTTGTCTCACTTAGTTTAAAACATCCACACTTTGTAAAAAAATGGCGGATAAAATTTATTACTTATATAGTCTATGGATACATCAAAATTCAAATAAATTCAGAATATGTTTTTTACAGTTTGAATTTGAAATTTTCAAGTGGCCTCCACTTGAAAATAAAACGGTGGAACAACTTAGTTAAGAAACTCATCCAAGATATTCATGAGATAAATTAATACACTGTTTAAATTTGTTTTGATTTGGAGTATTATTTCGGAAGTTATCGTGATTTTAAATTTTCAAGTGGTAGCCTGATTTCAAAAGCCACTTTATTAAAAATGGCAGATAAAGTTCATTAATAAGCATCATTGAAACACTTATATAATCTATGTATACATCAAAATTCAAACAAATTCGGAATATGCTCTTTACAATTTGAATTTGAAACTTTTAAGTGGTCTCCATTTGAAAACAAAATGGCGGAGCAACTTGGTTAAAAAACTCATCTAAGATATTTATAAGATAAGTTAAGACACTGTCCAAATTTGGTTTGATTTTAAGTATTATTTCAGAAGTTATTGAAATTTCAAATTTTCAAGTGGCCCCACTTAAGATATCCGCCACTTTATTAAAAACAGCGGAGAAATTTCATTAATAAACTTCATAGAGACCCTTATGTGGTCTACATTTATATCAAAATTCAAACAAATCTTTCTTTAATTATGCTTTTTACAATGTAGGTTTGAAATATTCAAGTGTCTGCCACTTGAAAACAAAAAGTCGAAGCAACTTGGTTAACAAACTCGTCTAAGATATTTATAAGATCAGTTCGCTGTCCAAATTTGGTACAATGTGGAGTATTATTTTGGGAGTTATCGTGAAGACAAAATTTCCATTATTTATGTATGTATGAAAGGATAAAATAAGCAAGATTCTAAATTAATATTTAAATTAATATTAAATGATATCTTAATAGTATTAGCTCAGAATAAATCTTAATTTTAAGAACAACTTTGTGAGAGTTCAATTTTAGCGCCCCAGTAAAGTTAGTTTTTCAGCAAAACACATCATAGCGCGGGAATCGTAGTTAGAAGAAGTTTCATAATCAAAATTATGCAATAGTTGAAATTAGCGGCAATGCATTGCGAAATATGAAATCCTGGATATCCGGGTCAGCCAATGAAAGAATGTGGGCTAGATTTTAGCTGACCTAATTATCCAATAAGCATTCATAAGAATAGTTTCGGTTCCCGCCGAAATATCCATATAAAAACGGGAGCACCCGAAAATCGGGGTCTTTTTCCATGGAAGCTTTTGATTAAATAGATCACATCAATAACAAGTTTAAGTTAACGGTCCCAGGAGGGGGATTGATTCGCGGTTCCGCCGTTAACGGAACAATTTTGGCCCGACTCGGCTACGGATCTGTACAGCGTGCTCAAAATGATGTGACTGTTAATAAAGTGTAATATGGCTGTCTTCAAATAAATGACTGCATCAACTATTGTGGAGTATTTCTTTGAGTGAACTCTCTTAATATGGAGTGACTGGAATTCATCATCCTACAAAAAGGAGATGTATTACAATGAAGCCGGACAAGATAGTCTACCTGTAAAGGAAAGCCAACAAGTCAGCATGAAATAAGTTGTGGTCAGCACCTTATACTAGTTTTAATTATTTGAATGGAGCTGCAATATTTTGCAATATGACCTCCTGGGACCGGAACTTTCCAAAACCATCCGGAAATTTGCAAAAACAGACCGGACTTTTCTAAATCAAGCCGGACGATGTTAGAAAGAAATAGTGCCCTTAAAAAGCAAGCAACATTAGTAACATCATCTGCACTCAAATGCTATTAGAAAGAAAAAATACTGACTTACACCAGTTTTGTGTGAAAGATGCCAGACAGTGCCTTTAGGAAAAAAGAAGGAAAGACTTAACTTACATCACTTTGCTTCAAATGTTTCCGATTACGTTCTGAAATGCGTGTGACTTACGCCAGTTTTGATCCAAGCTGTTTCGATTGCTCTCTTAAGTGCCGTGTTTCAAGTGCTGTGATATAACAAACAGATGGCCTCTTCAGGATGTGTCGCAAGCCTGCCAGAAACACCTGCTTTTTTTTTTATGTGTTAGCCCAGATGTTTTGAATAAAATTCTCTTTCTCCACAGGAAATAAAAATAGGTTTTTATTTTTTTTAATTTATTATTGTGTTTTCATCTCAGTGTAAAAGCAACAAAAGGGGTGAGTGATTTCATTTCATTTATATTTAGGAAGCATGATTTTTTATTGACTTTATATTTATCTTAATTTGTTAATAAAAATGAATTATGATAATGTTTGACATAGTTTATTTTCGCGATATATTTTATGATTTGAATTGAAAATGTTTTAAGCTTAATTACTTGTTGTCAGATTTAAAATAATAATAATATACCAGATTTTTATTAAGTTTGCAAAAGTATTATATTTCATATGTTAAATTTAGAGATTTTCATAAATACTTATATAGAAAATTAAAATTTTTGAAATTTGATTAAAAAAAATAATAAATAAATAAATAAGTAAATAAAAAAATTAATTAATTAATTAATTAATAATAATAATAAAATAAAAGAAGATACAGAAATAAAATAAATTCTTAATTGGTTATTATATTTTATGTTAAGAGATTTAAAAATAAAATTTTCATAAATATTTATATAAAAAATTAAATTTTTTTTTTTGAAAAATTTGATTCCTTGTTTTCAGAAATAAGAATTTTGTTGTGTGCTATTTATTACTATAGACAAAGAATAGCCAGAAGTATTTATTTTGAACGTCAATAAAGTTGATTTATTTGTTTATTATTTATATTTATTTATTATTTGGATTTATTTAGGTGATATAACAACTGTGATATTAAAAAAAAAAATTATAGACTATTTATATTGATTGTGATATTTAATTTATTGAATACTTTGTTAAAGCTGTGATAATTAATAAATACCGAATTTAATTAGCAAAATTAAATAAATTACCTGTTTCAAAAAAAAAAAAGTTTTTTTTTTTTTTTTTCAAAATTTTGAATTGTGAATAGAATTAAACATGTCCGAAAGTGACACCCCAACATGTTTATTGACACCCCCTAAGGGAACAGAGGAAAATTTACTTGTGGATACCAATTTAGAAAATAACCTACTTAATGTGAGTACACTGCCCTCCCCAAACACACTAGTAAAGGCAATGAGTAGTGCAAATGATGTAAAGAAATCTTTAAATATAAATAAATCTCCCACTGTAAGAGAGGACGATGTCCTCATTGCTTTTTGCCCTGAAAACGGCATGATGTGGACGTCCTGGCTAATGTATTTTCAAGCCTGGTGTGAGGAGAATGGAAAAGATGAGGTTTGGCGAGTCCGTAATATACAAAGATTTTTGAAGGGTAAAGCCCTCACAGTATATATCAACAACAGCTTAAACATGCTTCATTGGGAGGAATTGGTTGAAATTTTTACAGAGGAATTCACGACACCAGGTGAAACATCTTTAACAGATTTCTCGAGCATTTGCTTTAAGGCAGGTGAAAATGTCATGGAGTATTATCAGAAAAAACTCCAAGTAGGGCGAGCACTAGGCTTAGAGCCCAAGTTTCTCATGGAAGGATTAACAGACGGATTGCCACTGACTTTAAGACAACTTTAATAAAGAAGCATCACAAAACTGGCGTTGTAAAAATTATTACTTACAAACTTTGAATAAACACCATAAAATGCAATAAACTCGCAACAATTGTTTCGGGTCGAAAAAACCACGACCCTTCATCAGGCGAACAAAGTAAGCACGAGTGCTGCAATCAAAGCGGCAACGTTGCCGCTTTGATTGCAGCACTCGTGCTTACTTTGTTCGCCTGATGAAGGGTCGTGGTTTTTTCGACCCGAAACAATTGTTGCGAGTTTATTGCATTTTATGGTGTTTATTCAAAGTTTGTAAGTAATAATTTAAGACAACTTGTTGTGGCTAATGCGCCAAAAACATTAAACGAATGGAGGGATCTTGTCCACAAATTAAATAAACTGCAGATATCTGAAAAATCTGCTGATCCCCTTCCAAACAAGTTGCCAGGTCAATTTCAAAGGTTCACCTATCCACAAGACAGGGAAAATAGAAACCCAGTTCAATATGCTCCCCGACCACAACCCTGGAGTTACCGGTTTCCTCATGTGCAGAGACCACATATGGGATACCCTAATCAAAACAGACCAAATTTCACAAACAATACTCGAACCAATCTAAGAGGGCCTAGACCCCAGTTTTCAAACCCAAATACACACATTCACTTTCAAGGCACTTTGCCTCCTCTCCCATGTAAATATTGTTCAAAACTCAACATCCCTAATGCCTTTCATTGGCATAGTGAATGCCCTTTCAAACAAGAAAATCCAACTCATGTCATAGAAGAGTCAACAGTGGTAGATAATACAACAGAAGGAACAAATAACACCTATTGACAGTTTGCAGCGACCGGTCGCATTATATACAAGGATATCCAAAGAAAAAACAAGCAAACTAATCAAGGTGTTAAAAATCCAGAATCGTACTCTACCATTCCTTTAATCTTCGATACGGGCAGCAGCTTAAGCATTATTCCTCAACATTTTGTCCATAAATTTAAACTTCAAACAAAAAAATTCTCACCATTACATGTCATTCAAACACAGGGGATGTTGACAATTCGAGAAAAATGTTACTTTAAATTACAAATTGGTAATATTACAAAAAATATAGAAATGTTTATATTAGATAATAACTTACCTTATGCTCTCCTTAGCTTATCACATTGTTGTCTGTTTCAATTGACTATTGATTGTGCTAAAAAGCTGGTAAAACAAAATAATACCATTCTCCCATTGTTAAAAAATATATCTAAATGTACACAAACTTTACATATAACTTCTGAAAGTGAAAATACCAATAGTCAAAAGAAAAATTTTAATATTCCAACAAACAATAGAGTAAGGGAGTTCAAGTACACTCAAGCCACTGAGAACCACGTAAATCCTCAGTCTGCTAGAGAAGGAAAACTTCCTACTTTATTATCAAAATATGTCCAAATTTTTGCAAAATCTAAATATGATGTTGGAAGAATCCATATGGAACCACAAAGGATTCGTTTAACTTCAGATTTACCTATTTCTCTCAGAGCATATAGAACTTCCCCTAAGGAAGAAGAAGAAATTAAAACCCAAGTTCAAAATTTTTTATAGGCCGGTATTATAAAAGAAAGTTGTTCGCCTTATTCCGCACCTGTAACTTTGGTGTATAAACGGGAAGAAGGCAAAAAAAAGCGATTATGTATTGAATTCCGTAAACTCAATTCGATCTCTAAAACAGATGCTGAACCACTTCCCAGAATAGATACTTTGTTAGATAAACTAGCTAAAGCAAAAATTTTTTCCACTCTTGACTTGGCAAGTGGATATTGGCACATTCCTATCCACCCAAAAGATACTGAAAAATTGGCTTTTGCTACAACTTTCGGATTATATGAGTGGAAATACCTTCCCTTTGGGCTTAAAAATGCCCCTGCTATCTTCAATCGAACCAGTAGAAGGATTCTAAATAAATACAAAATAGACTTTGCCTGTAATTATTTTGATGATATAATTGTATTTTCACAGTCAGAAGATGAACACTTCCAACACCTACAGCAACTTTTTGATATATGTGTTAAAGAAAACTTAAAATTAAAACTATCAAAATGCAATTTTGCCAAAACAAAAATTAACTTTTTAGGATACGAAATAACTAATGGCCTAATTACCCCTGATAATCCAAACATTGAAGTAATAAAAAATTTGAAACCGCCAAAAAATGTCAAGGAATTACAGAGAGTTTTGGGATCAGTTAACGTTTATGCTAGATTTATTCCAAAATATGCCGAAACAAGAGCTCCTTTAAATAATTTATTAAAGAAAAATGTCCCCTATGTTTGGGACCAGAAATGTGAAAAATCCTTCCAAAAATTAAAAAATGCTCTTATAAGTACACCTATTTTAAGACTTTATGATCCCAGAACTCCCTGTCAGTTATTTGTTGATGCCTCGAGTCATGGTGTGGGATGTGTTGTTAAACAGGCAGATGTGAATGGTACTTTACACCCAGTGGCATATCGTTCAAGAAATTTACGAGATTATGAAAAAAATTATGCAATTACGGAATTAGAATGTTTAGCAATTATTGATGCCTTAGATACCTTTTATCATTATTTGCACGGTCAAAAGTTTGTCATACATACGGATCATGCGTCTCTCACTTGGTTAAAAAATGTTAAAAATTTAAGAGGAAGATTATTCCGCTGGTCCCTTAAACTTAGTATGTTTGACTATGAAATTAAATATCAAAAAGGATCAACAAATATTGAAGCTGATATGCTATCTAGATTGCCTGTTTTGGAAAATGTGTCACACCATGTACACCTCCTAGACTTAAATGAAATTAAAGAAAACCAGAAAAAAGAAAACATAGGTATTAACATTAAGAAAATTCTTGAAATTGAAGATGTAATTGTAATTAAAAAGAAAGGTTTGTATAAGGTAATAGTCCCGATGTCATTAAGATTACGCCTCCTACAGAAAACCCACACTCAATTTGGACATCCAGGAATTTATAAAATGATAAATTTAATTACACCACAGTATTATTGGCCTAATATTAATAAACATATTGAAAATTTTGTAAAACATTGTCATACCTGTCAAATAAATAAAAAATGCAGACAAAAACGGTTTGGTTCATTACAGGAAGTACCGCCAACAGATAAACCTTT
Organism: Salticus scenicus; assembly: GCA_963930645.1. NCBI lineage: Eukaryota > Metazoa > Arthropoda > Arachnida > Araneae > Salticidae > Salticus > Salticus scenicus. The sequence goes on along the minus strand of OZ005652.1, from coordinate 336,316,584 downwards.
TGAATGTTTGTCTTTGGACACTGTTGGTGGGTTTAACTATTATAATTCTACAAAAAAATATTTGCATTTGGTCGTGGACCATGCAACCCGTTATGTGTGGGGATTTCCATCAAAAAGCGTTACCACTGAAACTTATACAAACTTTTTAAAACAACTTTTTCAAATTCAAGTACCTAAAAAATTGTTAACAGATAGGAATGCAGCATTCACGGCATCCCGTTTCAAAAAATTCCTTCGAAATTATGATACAAAACATTTGTTAACAAGTAGCCATCATCCCGAATGCAACGGGAAAGTCGAGCGCCTCAATCAGACTATTGTTACGCGTCTGAAATGTAAGGTTAACTCTTCTTCAAATAAAATTCCCTGGACTAAATTAATTGATGAAGTTTTACATCAATATAACTTAACACCTCACTCTGTAACTCAATTCCCACCTAGTTATTTATTATTAGGAGAATTACCATATGATCCATTATTAGTAAACAATAGTTACTATCCTTCAGTTGATGAAGCTAGAAAAATAGCAAAAGAAAAAACAATACAATATCATAAAAAAAACAAAATCCGATTTGATGCTCGATTTCTCCCTGTTAAATTTAAAGTTGGTGATGAAATTATTTATGAAGAATTCCAATATCCCAACACACGTAAGTTAAGTCCACCTTATTCAGGCCCTTACACAATCTTAAAACAAATATCTGAAGTTAATTTTGAAATAGACAAACCCAGTCCCCATTTTAAAAGAAATTCAGAAATTGTTCACTCATCTAAGTTAAGATACTATAATAACCCTCAAAAATTCAAATTAAGTCATGAATAATTTTAGTTAGGGATCAACTCCATGCCCAAGTATTTTTTTTTATTTATTTATCATTCTCGTGATCTTCTGATCTTCACCACTATAAAGTGATCAGAGAGTGTGGGAAAAATGATTTGTTTTTGCCCTCTGTAAAAATTCACCAATTACCACCTTTATCCCAACTTACCTTTTTGGAAAGACTTGACTTCTCACAAGTTCAGGGGTCAAGTTACCCACAAAAACAATTTTTTTGTTGGCTTGCCAATGGCTGACCAAGCTCTATGTTGATGCCAATGTGGTATTTTAAAACAATTAATTATTAAATAAAGTGATTAAGTTGGTTTTATGTAAATAGTTTGTAAAAAGAAAAGACCTAGTAGTACTGGTATTCTTAATATTAGTAGTAGTATTATTAGAGTGTATTAAACACTATTGTATTTATTAAATAGTTTTATGTGTCTGTTAAATGTTATATTTATGAAAAAATTATTTGTGTTAGTATGTAAATAAAGTTTCTAGAAATTGTTAAAAATGTACTATGATATAATTGTTTTTCATATACTTTATGTTTGATTAAAATATCTTTGCATTATTAAAAAGATACACAAAGAAAAACACAGATTTTGTGAAAAGAAAAGTTTGTTTACAATTTACAAAACATTTTTTACAATGTACTGTTAAAATTACAGTGTTATAATTATCAGGCCTAGTATTAGGGCTTCTCAAAATTTTAGGGAGGAATTTTAGGAATTTTTTTCAAAATTTTAGGAAAATTTTAGGGGAAAACCGATGATATTGTAAAACTTCTAAATCCGTAATGGGTAATAATTGACGTGTTAAAATTGGAAATGTTGTGTTTTGTATATTCAGGTTGAGCCAAACAAAATTAAGAGCCCTTACTCCATCAAAATTTAAATAATCTATACAGCCCTTTTATTTATGTAAATCATGCTTTCTGCATTTTCAGTACTTGGTTCGACGAAACCCTTTACTTGATATCTCTAGTGGTTTAAAATTTTTATGCTTTCTGTGCCATGTCTTGTATGTATAACTCTTTTGGGATGAGCATGTTATATATGATACAGCCTTTAAATTATTTCTCTGGACGAGCATATCATATTTAAGTAGAACGTTTGGTATGATACGCCTGCCCACAGAAAGAATTTAAAGGATATGTCATATGTTAAACACCCAAGTGGGAAGGAACATTTGCAGCCATTTCATATGATACACCCGTCCTGAAACGGTTAAACCTTCTCTGCAAGATGTTTCAATTTTTCTCTAATTTCCACACATCTATAATTAATTAGAAAGGTATAAGATTACTATACTGCAGAAGAATTCTGAATGATTGATGTAAGACATGAGTTTCTGTCTACCACTGACTCAATTCTATGAAAGAAGGAAAAAAAAAAATCGGCGACAATGTTGCATAAGTTCTGTTACTAAGCTAGTAGCAGATATGTAAAACTTTTCGGAACATAAAACACATTTAGTGGAATAAATGTCGCCATTTATAACTTCAAGCCATTATCTTTGCAAAACACCGTCAAATTCTTTTTCCAACCACGAGTCTTAAAATTCCATTTTACCTTTAACCATGATAAGGATGCAAATGAAATGAAACGATATGCTGAGATTTAGTATAAAATCATTCAATGCAATAACGCTAAGAATTAATACAGTAAAATAATCTACACATGCATGCGCAAGCGGTAGACAAAATACAACAGACTTCGATATGAACTGGACCGGAATGAATAATACTCTCGACCCTTGGATTAGCCTTGGATGCATTTTTTTTAGGATTCATGGAAGAAATGTAGGAGACTTTTAGGAATTTTAGGAATGATTAAAATATTTAGGAATTTTAGGAATATTAGGGGGAATGCAAGCCCTGAATTATTGTTATACATATTCCAGAGACGCCAACATTGTAAACCTTACATCAGGAGTGAGTAAGTTCAATTTCAGGAGTTTTACACCCTTCTTCAGGAGTCAAAAATTCGTATTTCAGGAGTTTTTTCAGGAGTCAATCTTACAACCATACTATTTAAAAATACAATGTCAGAGTTTCCCCCAGGTTTAAAAAAGGGCAGGATGCTGCTAATAATAAAAAAAAGGTTTTTTTCTAGATTCCCAAGGGCTGTTTTGAATTCTTAGGGGCACATTTAACATTTAAAATCCAGACACTTTTGCTATTTTTCTAGTCATAGGGCAGGCAAGGTGCAACATCCTCCTGAAACTGACCGAGTTTTTAGATAATAAACTTTTTCTCTTTTTCGCAGAATTCATAGCTCTTTTAGAAAACTTGACTTATTCTTTTACAGATTCAATTAGATAGATCTATATGAAAAATTATTTAAATTATAATGAGAAATGCCCTTATACCTACAATAAAGGGTATTTTTATTATATTCTTTTATTATTTGATGCTATATAATAAACAAGAATATGAGTATGATTTTAAATTAAATGTGTAGTAAGATATACAAGTTAAAAATAAATAAATAATTATTTCCAGTCCTTTTTTAATCAAAACTGACTAGTCCGGTCTTTTTTAATTAAAATCTGGTCAGTCTTTTTTTTTTTCCCAAGTCAACTTTTTTGTAGCCCCTCTTTACAATTCAGATAAAATTTTATTGAATAAATTGATAAAAATTAAAAGAACAGAAAAGAAATTAAGAAAGGAATAAGATGGAAAAGGTTATAAGATGGAAAAAATACTTAAAATATTATATTCTACAGCATAAAAAATACGAATTCAAAATCTTAATGATTATCGACCTAATTTGTCTAGTTCTTTATTGTCAGATTTAATGGTAGAGAAAGTAAGTTCTCTATCAAAAAGTAAAAAGCGCTATGATGCGAAATTTTCCAAAGAACTCCTTTCTGCAAAATGCCGAAAATTGTGCATTGCCGGCTTTCAAACACGGCCATTGTTTTTGCATAATCTTCAATAAACTTTTGATTTGCGACGCGTTTTTTGGATTGATCATGATGATCTGACATTTTCATAAAAAATATTAAAGGCAACTATCATTGAAGAGTTATAACATTCAATAACGCGGCAGACAAAAATAACAAATCACAACATGAACCACGGTGACGCTCACTCCTCAAAACAAACGCGGTAGATACTCGTTACGGTTAGAGTGAAATTATCGATTGACAAGGAATAAAATATAATTTTCTCCCTCTAATACAAGCTAGGGAGGAAGAAATCTACCATGCATACCGCTGGAGGGCGGAGCATTTAACTGACGTCATCGGAGTTACGCTATACTGCACGCTGATTCGCCGTTTTTCTCTCCGTAAGGGTAGATCTAGCACTTACCTCTCGCTGTTGTTTACGTTTGCTGCCGTGTATGGAAATCGGTGCTGCCGTGATTCGCGAAAGCGGATTGCCGGCAAAGAGACGAAATTAGAGGAGAAACTACCACTTTCCGTACTTTTTATGTCATTTCCGTATTACCGTATTTGATACCTTATTTCCGTAACAACTCCGGAATTTCCGGACATGTTGGCATCTCTGATATTCTATATGGACTCAATAACCAAGATCAGACTTTTTACAACAATTATTTATTGTCAAACATCAAGGTTATTATTCAAGACATTCAAAAACTTTATTGCCCAAAAGGAACTTTACATTTTAAAGTCTTTCCTCAACAAACTAGTTTGTACGTAAAGAAAGATATCTTGTCAAATATGTTATGCCGGTAAACATGCTATGTTATAATTTTTTTTTTCAGTATGTCATACGTTTTCATACATTATATTATTAAACTTTTCTTATGTTTGTAAACAAGTGCTGTAAATACCATTATATGTATCAGGCGAGCACGTTGACCAGTCCAACATACAAATAAATAAATTAAAAAAGAAAAATTAATTTTTTTTATAAATAAAGGGAAAGGCCATAACTCCTACTTAAAAAGGATTCCATAACAAAATATTTCAGACGAAATTTTCTATAAAAAAAAAATAAATAAATAAATAAATGAATAAAATAAAATAAAATTTTCCATTTTTAAATAAAATTTTCCATTTTAAATAAATTATTCAAAAAGTTAAGTTTTATAATTTGTCAAATTTTCCATTTTAAGTTTAACTTTCTCCTGGAGTATCTTCTACTTCTGAGGGACTTCCCACAAATTTGCAGGCAAATATGGGGGAGCGTCGGCTTGGAGGGGGGGATAAATAAGCAAGATTCTAAATTAATATTTAAATTAATATTAAATGATATCTTAATAGTATTAGCTCAGAATAAATCTTAATTTTAAGAACAACTTTGTGAGAGTTCTATTTTAGCGCCCCAGTAAAGTTAGTTTTTCAGCAAAACACATCATAGCGCGGGAATCGTAGTTAGAAGAAGTTTCGTAATCAAAATTATGCAATAGTTGAAATTAGCGGCAATGCATTGTGAAATACGAAATCCTGGATATCCGGGTCAGCCAATGAAAGAATGTGGGCTGGATTTTAGCTGACCTAATTATCCAATAAGCACTCATAAGAATTGTTTCGGTTCCCGCCGAAATATCCATATAAAAACGGGAGCACCCGAAAATCGGGGTCTTTTTCCATGGAAGCTTTTGATTAAATAGATCACATCAATAACAAGTTTAAGTTAACGGTCCCAGGAGGGGGATTGATTCGCGGTTCCGCCGTTAACGGAACGATTTCGGCCCGACTCGGCTACGGATCTGTACAGCTTGCTCAAAATGATGTGACTGTTAATAAAGTGTAATATGACTGTCTTCAAATAAACGACTGCATCAACTATTGTGGAGTATTTCTTTGAGTGAACTCTCTTAATATGGAGTGACTGGAATTCATCATCCTACAAAAAGGAGATGTATTACATGTATATATATAGATAGATAGATAGATAAACAAAGTGATTGCAATAGGTCGATTTCTAAAGAAATCAACCTAAAAGAAGAAAGAAATAAAACGAAATGCTAGAATAATGAAGATAATATAAAAATTAATAGCTTCCTACAAAACTAAAATAGTAGGAAATTAAAAATTGAATACAAAATTCAACCTCCCCCCCCCCCTTTTTTTTTTTTTGTGTGTGTGTGTGTGTATGTGTATGTGAAGAAATTTTTAATATTTACTTATATTGTACAGATACCCTGTATCTATATTTATATACCACCATATTCTTACTGATAATGCAATACATTGTACATTAAACTTTTTTAAATCATTTTTTTGTTTATTTATTTAAAAGTCACTCAATAAATAAATAAATAAATAAATAAATAATGCAACAAATTAAATATCTATGGTGATTTTTCAAGTGAGACTTCGTACACAAATTTTTATTTTAGATATTAAAACTTTAAATTTCAAAAATATATAAAAATTTGGAAAAATTATTAGAATACTACTTATGATATAATATTCAGAGGTGATTGTGGTATTTACTTAAAAACCTTAAAAATTAGAGTCTCAAGTAAAAAAAAAAAAAAAAAAAAAAAAAATGAAGAATGTCAAATGCTATTCAAATAATTTAGGCCAGAAACTTGTTTGTATCTTGTATTAGTCAACCAATAAAAATATACAATTTGTTTACATAACAGTCGAATGACAAATGAACAACCAATGAAAACAAAAAATAACTTTGTAGGATATATGGAAATACAGAAGAATTAGATTAAAAACCCTGAAATTAGGGGTAGCTCCTGAACATAAACATCCCTGAATATTAAGAACCTTAATAAATTTTGTTTGTTTATATATATTTTATTTTGATTAATCCTTTTGGAATATCAACTTAAATAAAAAAAGTGTTTTGTTCACAAAAAAATCCCTAAATTTGGATTTTTAAATTAATTTAAATTTAAATTATAAAATATATAAACATACCCAGCAGAAGTAATAAAAATTAATATAGTTGTTATATTATGTTTCTAATTAAATAATTCATTATTAAAATTTTCATTATTTTATTTATTTTATAACTTTTGTGTTTGCATATTTCTTTACTGAGAAAAACTAATATTTAACAGAATCAAGAGAAAAAAAAAAAAAAAAAAAAAAAACACATTCATATATACATATTAAATGAAGAATAAAATTTCTTTTTACAAATACAGTAGAACCTTGTTAGTGTGAATCTCAACGGGAATAAAAAATTTGTTCACGTTATCAGTAACTCAGAAACTAAACTTCATTTCGACGGGGATTGTGGAAAAAGTTCATGTTAAAAGTAATTCACGTTAAGCGTGTTCATGCTAACGAGGTTCGACTGTAGTTTGTAATGCATAAATTTACAAACAATTAAAACACTGTATAATAAAAAAATATATCAAAGTAAACATTACATACAGTCATGATAACATAATGTCTTCCTGAAGCATGAAGATCCTTTACAAATTCTGGTAAATTAGCAAAATTAACCTTGTCATAAGTAAAATCTTTATAATTATCCATGTAATCAATGTCATTCCACTGGACATCCTAAATAAAGAGAAAAAATAAAATTATGAAGTTAGAAAAATAATAATATGCTAAAACAGTGGTGTCAACTAGTTTTGCCTCAGGGGCTTTTCTAACTTTCTACTGTGCTTTGCAGGCACCTGGTATTTCATGTTTAAAAAATAACAATTTCATGAAAACATGTAATTTTACAGGATAATTTTGTATTTCCAAATACCCAGTAGCAAAAACAGTGCAGCACAGCAGCAAGCACTGCAAATTGTTTAAAACTCTACAGATTAATTTAACATCTCAAAAAGAAATGCCAGGCTAAAAAATACAAATATTAATTTACATTATGTTTCTAGATTACTGTACTTGTCATTTATTTTATTAATATTATTATTATTTGCAAATTTTACGATTTGTGAACTTCTAATATTTCTTGTAATACCATGGTTTGGTATTCCTGGAGCACAGACAAATTTTGTTTTGCTGCAGGCAGATATAAAATCATCTGCTACTGGATCCAAATGTAATAAGGAATTTGAATTCAAACCTACAAAAAAACTGAAGAAAATCTATTAATAAAAAGTAAATATAGGATCAAATTAATTTTTTAAAATAATAAAGAAAATCATCTGTCAATAAACTAATTTTAATGCAGTAAATTGTTACTGTTAAATTGTCAAATATTTCATAAAATCAGTAGGTACTATATTAAGTCATCAACTTGCTATTAATTAAAGTTGCACCAAATAATGATTTTTGCCAAATACCGAACACCAAATATTCGGTCAAAATTTAACTGGATATTCAGTACTTGGCCGAGTACTTACATTTCAATGTATATATTTTTACATATCTAAAATAGTTTAATTATTTTTATCATTATTACATAGTAAACTAGTTGACATAGGTGGACTCTGCTCAGTTCCCCATCATATATATATATTCATAAATTTCTAGAACAGGACATTCTCTTAACATAGTTATCATGTTAAGAGAAATGAATTTGAAAAAACGCTTGACACTGTGACAAAATGAAATCCCTGCCTAATAGGCTATCCACCGTTCACTTCGATATATTTATCTTATTCTAATCTATTAATTTATTTTATTAGGATAAATTTCGTAGTTTTCATGCTACTATTTCCAATGCAACAATCGTCAAAATGCCTATGTATTTTGAAAATTTTGAATATTGTTATGTTGATAAAATCTTAAATAACGAATAGTTTACGAAATTTTTCTATTAGAATATTTGTAATCAGTCATGTTCATACAAGTATCATAAATGTTATTTTGAAGTTGTCTGATATATTTATGATCCTGAAAATGGCCGTTTATGCTCAATTTTGTATTCTTCTGACATTTTAAGAGGATCATAAATTCCAAATAACTTACGAATTTCTTAAATTAGAAAATTCATATTCTATGGTACTCATGTCAGTATCCTAAATAATATTTCAAAAGTGGTCTGAAACCTTTACGATGAAAATAGCCCTCAAGATTGACATTTGTGTGAAATTTTGAACTATTCTGCCATGTTAAGAAATTTGTAAATTTCTAATAATTTACGAAATTTTTATATTGGAAAGTTCATAGTCAGTGATATTCATGCCAGTATCCTAAATAATATTTCAAAAGTAGTCTGACATCTTTACGATGAAAATATCTCTCAAAATTGACGTTTATGTGAAATTTTGCCCTATACTGCCATATTAAGAAATTCGTAAATTTCCAATAACTTGCGAAAATTTCAAAGTAGCATATTTATAGTTACTGATGTTCATTCCGGCATCAAAACTGATATTTTAAAACTGGTCTGACATTTTTACAGTAAAAAGTTTCCATTTAATGCACGTTTAAGTGAAATTTTATACTAATCTCCCATGTTAGGAAAATCGTAAATTTCTAATAACTTACGAAGTTTTTTAATTCGAATGTTGTAAATGAATAGGGTTCTTGCCAGTATCGAAAGTAATATTTTAAAACTGGTCTGACCTCTCTGCGATCATTTGTTCGTGAGATATTGTGTAACAGACTAACAAACTAGCACACTAACAGACACCCTACAGACAGACACCATACAAATTTAGTCATTTTCGGATTCCTCACACCTGAAAACGTGTAAAAAAGTTAAAAAAACCGAGGTCAAAAATTTTCACAATTACCTAAGTTCCCATACCATATGATGGGGAACTAAAAAATGCAATGTGTAATTAAAAGTATCAGCATAAAATCTAAGCATTAAAAGATATATTTTATTTTCAGAATAGAAAAATAATAAAATATCATGAATAAAAAATAAATAAAAATAAAAAGCTGCTTTCACCTCCTCTGTAAAATCTTGAGTTTCAGTAAACAGATTAAAACAGCAAAAATAATAAATCAAAAATTTTCTCTTTTTGAATTTTTAAAAAATAATCTTAATTTATGTAGGCAGATATAGATATATAAACTATTGAAAATGATGTTGTAAGCTCCAGAGTGAAAAAATAATAAAATTAAACAAAATTATCTAATAATAAACAAGCTCTCTCTCACACACACATACCATCGGCTAACATGTCAGACTATCAAATGTGCAAATGATTAGTTTTTATTCTGTTGTAATCATGAACTCAAAACCCGGCCAGGCAAAAATAACCCAATTTTGTATTTTTCCTGTATTGTTGAGTTGATGGTATTATATTTGTTTGAACATGATTGAATACAAATATTCTAATAGGAAAATTTTGTAAATTATTCATAAATTAAGATTTTTATCAACATACGAAATCGTAAATTTTTCATATAAATCTGAATTTTGAGGATTATTGCATTGGAAATAGTAGCATGAAAACTAAACAATGGAATTGACCCTGATAAAATAAATTAATAGATTAGAATAAGATAAATATATCGAAGTGAACGGTGGAGAGCCTATTAGGCGGGGATTTCTTTCTGTCACTGTATCAAGCTTTGGTCAAATTCATTTCTTTTAACATGATTATAATATGTCTCGCACTAGAAATTTGTGAGAACATAAATATGATGGGGAACTGAGCAGAGTCCACCTATGCCAACTAGTTTTTGTGAGTTGTAAGTACCATTGTAAAAGCAAGTGCAAAATATCAAATATGAAAAAAGCATTTTTGCACATTCCATAACTTTACATGGTAGTGATGATATGTTTGTAAGTTTACTGAGTATTTGAAAACTCAAAAATAAATTTTAAATACAATTCCTTTTTCTTCCAAAAAAATAAAATATTTCTAAGAGACAGAGGAGTCTTTTATTAGATAGATGTTTTAAATTTTGACTAATGATCAAATGAAGACTGAATAAAATATATTTATACTAATTTTAAAACACAGAAATAATTTTTAAATATAACTTCATAAATTGTTCATTAAATATAATATATTAATTTAAATATATTATTCATGAGGCTACTGATGAACTTTTAAAAAATGTGAATGAGTTTTAATTTTATATAATAAAAATATTTTCACTAATTTCAATAATTTAACTTAATTTTAATTCCACTATTCGGTGTCATTTGCCGAATAGCAACCAAATATTCAATGCAACTCTACCATTAACAAGATATTTAATGATTAATATTCTCTGATAACTTACTAAATATTTTAATTTGACATATATTCTGATGTAAAGAATGCTGTTTTTTACATGCTCTGGAGTCAACATACGCTTTTCATTATCTTAAGTTATGAAAAAAGTACAGAGGTATATTGACCTCCCTAAAAAGCTTTCACTGTTAGTGCATATCTAAATATGTTTTTGTACTATTTAATAGAGTCCAGTAGTTTAAAAACTTCACTATTTTTATTTTCTATGTTTTTGAGTGTTATAGCATTATGAAAAGTAATCTTTAGGCACTTAGACCATCAGCCCAGTGGCGGATCCAGAACTTGACTTTTGGGGGGGGGGGGGGGGGGGGGGCTAAGATTTTTCAAAGTGTTATTCTAGATCAATAAAAACTTTACAATTGCAATATTCAATTGGGAATGTCAGTGTTTTGGGGGGGGGCTTCAGCCCCCTAGCCCCCCCCCCCTTAAATCCGCCACTGCATCAGCCATTATATAATTGCAGGGTACCAGGTGTCACTGTGCTAAAATATTCACTCAGCATAAAAACAAATAAATATATCAAGATTAACAATATTGTCAGCAAACCATAAATTACACCACATATGCAACAACTATTTTGGGCTAAAATGATAGAGTGCACAGCAATTTTTTTTTTTTTTTTTTTTTTTTTTTTTTTTGAAAAGGGTCTGATGAAAGGTTTTATTGAATTATTTCAACAACCTAAAACAACTATAGTAGTTTTTATAATTTATTCTATTTATTGAATATTTTTTCACCTTTTGATACTAGATTTTCGGTGTATTTTACTACAAATAAATGACAGTCTCATTTAAGGGAACACCCAAAACAGTAAAATTAAAAATACCTTAATTTCAAAATTAGGGATACGAAAGCTGTCAGTTTGATTGAATACTTGATATCTGATCAGAAATTTAGACGAATATCAGTTTGTTTTTCTTCTTTTCTTTTTTCCTTTTTTTAAAAAAAATTATCAACTGATTCTTGAAACAAAATTGTTTACAAGATAACAGAGATGTATATTTTTCAAACATGCAACTAAATAAAAAAATTTTAATAGAACTACTATTTTAAATCTAAAACTTAATTTGAAAATAAGAGGTACAAAGTTTAGCCGACAGTTTGACTGAATACTAGATATCTGATCAGAATTTTAGACAAATATCAGTTCGTTTTTCTTCTTTACTTTTTTTTTTTTTTTTTTAAGATTGACCAGCTAATTTTTGAAACAAAATTGCTTAGAAAAACAGAAATGTATGTTTTTTAGACATGCAATTAAATAATTTTCTTTTTTAATAGAGCTACTATTTTAAATATAGAACATAATTTGAAAATTAGGGATGGGCTGACAGTTCGACTGAAAGATATTTGATCAGAATTTTAGACGAATATCAGTTTGTTTTACTTTTAAAAAAAAAGATTGACCAACTAATTCTAGAAACAATATTGTTTACAAGAAAACAGATATATGTTTTTCAGACATATAACTAAATGAAAATTTTTTAATAGAGCTATTATTTTAAATCTAAAACTTAACATTTCATCTACCGTATTATGAAACAGACAAAAATTGTATTCGAAAAAATATATTTTTAGTAACTTAAGAGTATTATTTAAAGATATATGCAATAAAAATTATGCATATCACCTCCTCATATTAATTAATGAGGATTTTGTGAGGTGGTACCTTTTGGTACATAGAGGTCGAAAAAATATTTCAATCATAAAAAAATGTTTAAAAAAATTACATTTTATGTTTTCCTTACATTTTTTCTAAGAATGGTGGGAGACTCTTGAAGTAATATAGGAATTATAACAGGAGACTTTGTGTTGGAATATTAAAACCCGAATAAACTACTATGTCAGAAACACCAAAGAAAAATATTTGAGGTGCATAGAGCTGTTTCGGTAGCCTTAAGCGTACCGTCTTCAGTGCAAAAAAACTGAAGCAGTGCAAAAAGACTTCTCTTTGCACTGAAGACGGTACGCTTAAGGCTACCGAAACAGCTGTATGCACCTCAAATATTTTTCTTTGGCGTTTCTGACGTAGTAGTTTATTCGTGTTTTAATATAGGAATTAATTATAATACACATTAAGATCTTGAAAAATGCCAAGAAAAAACAGCAAGAGCACTTTATAAAATCCTTTCTGGAAAAAAAATAAAAAAGGCTATGTGCAGTGCCTAGTGCCTTGTAGTGAAATTAATGTGAGGCATATATGTTCTATTTTTATAATATCTTTAGCATTTCTTCTATTATAAGCTTTTTAAACTAATGGTACTTTAAAGTATCATCTGAAGGGTTAAAATGCCTTTTTTCAACAAGAAATATATTGAAGGTTTAATAGCTTCAACTCATTCAATTGGAAATTCAATTCAATTTCATTGATGAAAGATGAATTCACATTTGTCTAAAACCTTCAAAGTATCCAATCCGCAAAAAAAAAAAAAAAAAAAATATCATATACAATAAAATTAAAGGTTTACTTAATAGTGGGAATGAAAAAAAAAAAAAAAAAATCAGATTGTTTCTAAGAAATTTGAGCCAGTATCACTGCAACTTAAGTTAATGCAGATTACAGAGTGGATGTTGGTGAATTAGCTTTTCTTTAAAAGTTAAATAAATATTCCAAAATCTGCTATTGAAAGGCGGGGGGGGGGGGGGGGGGGGGGGAGGAATTACATCTTAATTGGTAGAAAGTCAATGCAACTAATTTCTTTATTTTATCAAAATTAGTCAAAAAATATCTTTTTTCATTAGCCAGTGGTATAAATGGTCAGAGACTATTCTCTAAAGCAGGGTTAAAAATTTATGAAAAGAAATGCAACCAAATTCCGCCAAACAATATTGAACAACTACAACTGTTTTTGCACTATAATTTACTCATCTTGAAAAGTCAGAGAAATACTTAGTTTACATAGTTTTGCAATTTAATTTTCTTTACACTGATTTATATCCAAAAAATATTCTCTAAAAATATTAAAAAATTAACAAAATCTTTTGATTAAACTTTTTCTTCTTTTACACATAGTTTAATATTGCCTTTTTTGTTATATTTATCTTATTTCTCAGTATATAATTTCAGTCCAGATATACTGCCCAAATAATACTATTATTCAGCAGCTGCCAATTATTGACCAGGTAATTGGCAGTTGCTGGATATGCCAAATAATATTGACCAGATATGCTGGATATAGAATGCTGACGAAAATCTGTATTTGTATATAAGCAAACCTATAAACAGTATAGTCAAATAGATGTAAAAATTATTATAAGTAGTAGTAGTAAATGATTTGAGGCTATATTAGATATAGGGTTTAAAGAAAGAAATTTAATGGGCGATATTTAATCTTATCCTTTAACATTTCCATACAACATGTAATTAAATGATTTAATTTTAAATAAAATTTTTGATAAAAAACATATAATTTTAGAAGTAAAGATGAATAATTTAAAACTTTTAATGAGTCATCACATACCAAAGGTATACCAGCATTAATATTGCGCTGCATAACTTCTCTAGTTTTGTTCAGAGTCTTATAGCCGAAACGACAAAGTTGAAACCCTAAACTCCAAAAAGGTGGCATGAAACTTTTCCCTATAATATCACTATATTGTTTAGTAACATCTTTAGGTGAAGGCCCAAGCATAATGTAAAAGTCAAATATGCCCCCAATTGGCCTGAATGTAATGGCTGGAGCAGGTTGTAGAATAACATCTATCAGGAATAAAAAAAATATATATATTAATAAGATAAAACTATATACATAGAAATATAATATAATTTAAGGTATAACTGTAAATTGGAGAAAGAAACAGAAAGGTTAGCCAATTAGTTAAATAAACATAGGAAATATTAAAAAATTAAAAGGAGACTAGAATTGGCAGCAGATAAATAATATTCAAGTTAGTTAAATCGCTAATGAAAGGAGTCTCAGTTTCTCTCAGTTAGCCACACTTACTCTCTTTTACTTGCACTACCTGTATTACAGTCAGTCAAAATTTTTAATATGGAGTTTTGACCTGATTTAAGGTCTCCTGGGTCCAAAAAAGGGGGGTTGGGGCAATTAGTCGGTGTGTACATGTCTGGGGAATCTTCTGACTATCATATCTCCAAAACCAATTGCTATGCAAACATTCTATTAGATGTCCTTTTGTTAGATGATTAGTTCAGGAAAAAAAATAATAATAATAAGCAATCTGTACAAGTAGGTATTTTGAGGTATTGCAAGTGTGTTCCTTTAAAATTGGCTGTATGAATTTTTTCAAACTCGTATTAATTCCTTTATAGATATCCTTTTGTATGTAATTGTTGTTTTCCAATTAACAAATGAGTTTGCCAAGTTTTGGTGAAAACTGGATATGGGACTGAAAGCCCCAAATTTCACAGTTTGTCTTGTCAATATCATTAACAGTTTAATAACCAATTTCAAGTTTATTTTATCTTCAACTTTCTCAATCATTTCTAACTTTCAAACTGGCTATATTGTGGTATTGCTTTCACACTGCCCTTGTGCGACATTTAAGCATTTGATAAAGTATCTTGTTTAATTTTTTTTACCTGAAATAGCTGCGTGATTCTGCAATTTATGGTAATTTATTACTTTCTTTATCATGAATGTCCTTTTGATGCATTGCACTGAGTGTAAATTGTTAAAAACCTGCGTGGCTCATTTATAAGGTTAAGCTAATTAGTGAAATTACACTTTTCTACCTTTGCTTTAACTAGTATTCATAAATTGGAAGCATGTACACAGATTGTGTTTATAATATCTTAAAATTAAAGTGTTTATACTGTTTTGCATAAAAGTGTTCATATATATAAAAAGTGGGAATCTGTATATGCGTTTCTACCATTTTGTATTTTTCAACCACTAAATCCTAATTTTGGTGAGTTTTTTTAAACGACTAAATTTCCATAGCTAGTGACTGGGATCTTTTATATTTAATTATTTATTTATTATTATTATTGGTTGATTACTTAATAAATAATTTCTTTGTTTAAAATTTTTATGAAACTTTTTTAAATTTCACATATTTTTTTAAGATCCATTTTGAATTCACTGTTAATTGTGACAAGTCTCTTTAATTAGGTCAATTTGAGTGAAGAACTTATTTTTTTGACTCTTCAAACAAAAAATGAAGATTCTATAGGTTGATTGCTATAGAAAATTTAGTTTATATCATTATGTAGAACACAATACATAAAATATAATTGTTTTAAAATGCAGGATCTTTATGTAATGTTACTTAATATGCCTTAATGGGATGCTAATTATATTCTATCTTAAATATATATACATAATGAAATGAAAGAAAAACTAGATTTCACAATAAAATTAATAAATTCACAATAAACATTGAAAAAATAGAAATTTGAGGCTTGGAATTTCTTCCAAAAAAGTTCGCATTAAGAAATATCCATTAGCAAACATGAATAATTTCAAATTAAAAGATTACATTCTCAGAAGACTAAAACTTAAAAAAATAAAATAATCAATAGAAAATTAAATATGTTAGACAAATTAAATTGTATTAAAATGAAAAAGCAATGTAAAATGTGATTTTAAAAATCTGAACACATACCCATTATATTGCTGTTGAAAAGAAAGACACCACTAGCTTTACCATCTTTTTCTAATGCCATGTAGAAAGGATGACTTCCATAAAGACCATGATTTGGCTAAAAAATAAAGACATAATATTGAACTGTTTATCTAGAAAAACAGTTATCTAGAACCATATTTTCAATCAATTAACTTTCACAGCCTCCCCCCCCCAAAAAAAAAAAAAAAAAAAAAAAAAAAACACCTTTTACCAGAATATTTTTTATATATTTTACGAAAAAAAAAAGGGGGGGGGGTAATATTTTCACACTTTATACACAGTTTATCCAAGCAATATAACTGTATTTTTAAATATCTTAAATGTTAAGATTAAAATACTTAGTTTACTATATAGAGCTAATTTTACAACACGGCCAAAATTAATAATAAACAAAGTAGAAACGTTGATAATCTGAAGAAACAATACAGGAAAACATTAAACACTGTGTCTATTCACCTCTATGAAGTTATAAAAGAAAGAGGATTATTATTAGTAGGTATTATATCAATATCCAAAAAATAAGTTAAATTTATTGGCTAATCAGGATTTGGAGCATTTCAATTAGAGCGAATTTTGATTTTCTCATAGGATTATTAAGATTCAAACAAATTCTAACATATTTGAAACTCTAATCAACATTTTATCTTGATTATACAGGGTTGGTATTATTGCCAGGACAGTGGTAAAAACTGGCAAAAATCAAAATTTGTATAACTAAATGCGGTGATGCAGTTTATATGAAAAGGAATCTTAACAACAAATGAAATTAATTACAGTTGAAGATCTTTAATCCGCATACCTTGGTTCTAGAACTTGTGCGGATTATAGATTTTTGCAAATTATAGATCAATGATGACATTTCCTCGCTATATGAATTGGTATAAGGTACATAAAACAATAAACTTTATTTAATGAAGCTAGAATTAGAATTGTTTGTTTTTACATAATGTAATGAAGGTAATACTAATAAATATATAAAACAATAAAATTTATTTAATGTAGTAGAAGCAATGTATAATTTAAACCCTTAAATGAATAATTCATTAAAAAAAATAAAATAAATAAACTGTACTCCTACTTCTGGACTGTGATTAACAGTATGCAGCCAGATACTTGCAATGTGAATAATTTGATGCAGTTTTTAATGACTGCATTGTAGATCTTTTCTTCAAAACAAATGCTGGTATAAATTTTTCCTTAAATAGTTTTGTGTATTTTTGAAATACCACCCTAAAAAGAACATTTACAATTTACACTAATGGTCCTTAAATATCTGTGAAAATACACAATCCCACCAACAAATAGGATGTCATTTTTTTTTTTTTTTTTTTTTTTTTTTTCAACCCATGAGCAATGCTGTTACTGGCAGGAGTTAGAAAACTGTACTTGCATGTGTTTTATTGGATCACTAAGTGAGTATTATTCAGACAACGTTCATATTTGCTAAAAAAGTATAATTTTTTTTTTCCTTTTAAAATTAATTATGTATATCTAAATTAAATTTTACTCATTTTAGTATGTGAATTAACATCATATTTTCTCATACACATCCAAAACATTGGATTTTCATTAGAACAAAATCTTTTGTTTACATTTGCAAAGTGAGTGTGGATTATAGATAATTGCGAATTATGGGTATGCGGATTATAGATCCTCAACTGTACTTTCTTAATAAAAATAAATAAGCAAAAGTATAAAATAAAAATGTATTCTTATTTTTTTTTTCCTTGCACAACTCTCTTCTCTTCCCCAAAAGATTTTCATACACCTGTTCTTATTCATCACCCACAAATGATTATGACAATTGATGCCAATAAATGGTGGAGAAGTGTCTCAAAGTCATGTGAAATTTCCAAAGAATTTTATGAGTTAATAGCACACCTGCCAGCATGCCCATCCAGTAGTACTTTAATTGAGAGAATATTTTCCAACTTCTCTTTTGTCCATTCAAAAATTCGAAATACGTTGAATATAAGTACTGTTTCCAAACTTACTTTTTGCAATGGGATGCTTAAACAAAAGTTATTTCGTAATAATGATAAAAGTACTACTGAATGTCGAATGTGTAATTTTTTGCATTATAAAAAAATTAAAATTTAAATAAGAATTTCACTTAGATTATTTTCTTTTAAAATTCCACTTATTTCAACACCATATATTAATATATATACTTATTACTATTGCTTATACAGTCGAACCTTGTTAACGTGAATCTCAAGGGGATAAAAAATTTGTTTATGTTATCAGCAGTTCATGCTATCAGTAACTAATCTTCATAATAACTAAACTAATCTTCATTTTGACAGGGATCGTGGAAACAGTTCATGTTAAAAGTAATTCACGTTAACAAGGTTCTTCTGTATTTTGCATCTTTGAATTATTGCATTACATTGATTGATAGGTTGCTATATCTTATTTTAAAACTAGAAGTGTTTATGATTTCTATAGATTTTGCAATATTGTTAATTGCAGCATGAACTATAAAAGTCAGACTAACAATGACTTTTTTCTTTTTAATGAAATTTATAATTTTGTAGTAATTAAGATGAGAATACTATGCAATCATCCTAATGAATTGTAGTGCAATGTTGTCATTCTTTTAAAAATAGGTAACAGAAGGGAAATGTGCATTTATATGTAAAAAATCTGTTTTTGCCATTTTTGCTGACGAAAACCTATTTTTTGCCATGACAGTTTTTGCCTCATTTTTTTTCCACCTGTGGCAAAAATTTGCCAACCCTGTTGATAAACAATGATTTTAAACATTTATTTTTGTAATTTTCATATTAATTAAAAGTTTAAATGCTGTTAATGTAAAATTAGAAACAGAGATGGAATTTTATGTATTTTACAGGTCTGAAAATAAGCGGCCAGTTATCCAGAAAAACCTAATATTCAGAATTGTACGATCACAACCATTTTAAATAATTTTTCCCCAACTGTTACATACCGATACCTTGATGTTAACATTATACTATTAATAAATGTTTTAACTTTAAATTGTTACAAAAAGTATTTTAAAAATATTTTGACTAATTAAGATAATAATAAAGGATAGTAAAGGTTAAACTATATAACATGCAAAAACTCTGAAAACTGCTACTTGCATGCAGACAGGGGAGACTTATTAATGATATATCATATGGCTACCTAGAAAAAGTAATATTTTAAGAGTTCTTAATATATTATAAGGCAAGTTAAACATTCAAAATGAGAAATTTCTATAAAAACAGAATAATTTAACATGAAATTTAGAGACAGTAAAATTTTTAAAAAACTTTGAATTCAGGGGTAGCCCTGAAAAGTTTCACCACTGGGATAGCAAAAAACCAATCTGAACTTTTTTTTTTTTTTCACAAAATATAGTTTAGACTAAAATTATGCTTACTAAGTTAAGCAGGATTTCAAATTCAATGAGTATAAAACTGCTTTCATTACAATAATATAAAATTTAGCTTTTCTTCCATTCTTTTTTTTTAAATACTTTTAATATACATGTTAAACTGTTCAATACCTTTATTTTATTTTTTCAAAAAAAAAAAAAAAAACTCCATTGAAAAAGCTCTAAAACAGGACTTTAAAATATAAACTGTACAATAAAATAAAATAAAACTAAACATTTTAAGATAAATTGAAGGATACGGTTGCAGAGGTTAATCCAGAACAAATTTAGTGCCGCATTGAGGCACTTTCACAAAGTCAACTTTTAGCAATGAGGTACCTTCACAAATTCAACTTTCAGCAAAGAGGTACCTTCACAAAGTCAATTCTCAGCAATATAACTGCACACTAAAATATTTTATAAGCTTCACTGCATCGAACACAGAAAAATACCCTCAATTTGAATATTTACTGAAGATAATGATAAATATCTAGGTAAACACCTACTTATCTTACACTCGCCCATACATATATTTATTTTTACAACTGTTTCATTTTATTTTTTAAATGTATTTTAAAATTTAAAGAAAACTGCTTTACACATTTTAGTTAATTGTTCTGAAGTATCATTAACTTTCATAAACTTACTTGATGTTTTCACAAATTATTTTATAAATTCACAAATGGGGTACCATTTTTAAAAAGCTGGATTAATCCCTGGGTTGATATTTTATACCAACTATACGAAAAATGCCAGAGACAGGAATTGAACCCAGGCCCTCCACTTAACGTGTGAATGTTCTATCACTGAGCCGCCCTGGCTGATAACCAGCTCAGCATTTCTCACACAGCCGGATATCCGTATCTGGCAGGCAAAAGAGCTCCGGATATCCAGTATCTGGCAAAATCACTATCTGTTTCATCCCTAAAATTCATATACAATTCTGAGCAGTAGTTCCGGAGATACAGTTGCCACAAAATTTTTGTCACACACACAGACAGACAGACATTTTCTGAAATTGGTAAAATCGTGTTCTAGAGCTCTCAAAACATGTAAATCTATCGAAAACTGGAAGTTGAAAATTTTTACGAATCCAATACTTTCTTCGATTGTATATAGAAGAAAGTAAAAACATCTAATGAAAGGAATTTTGCCTATTTTCATTATCTATACTTTTTATGTAATTTGTATGTAGACTCTCCTAAATCCACCTCTGGATTAATGCATTTTGATGTAGGGGTATCTAGTGACGGTTTTTTCTTTTTGATTTTCATGTACGTGAAGCATACATACACGCATATTAGCAGGGGTAGTACTAGCATAAGTTGAAATTACAGGACATTTTCAGGACAAGATTACTAGTCTACCTACATAAGCGAGACGCCTTGAATCTACTGTGCATGGGTAAAAAGAGAAGTTTTATTTAGATAGTGAAAAACATCCAGTTTTTGAAAGGATTTATATCATATTGCTTTTTGATGATAACTCAGAATTTTACTTATGATTAAAATATAAAACAAAATGGCAAGCATAAATAAAAATTAATCAGTGTACATTTTAATTAATACAAGTAAATTTAAAATGGCATAAAAATGAAACATTTGGTTCACTATTTTAAAGTTTAAAAAAATCTAATTTTAATTAGAGCAACTGGAGCACCACTTTAACATGCATTCATTTATAGTAATCATTTCAAAAACTTTCTTAGACTCATGTTTTTTTTTTCAATCATTTCCAGTGGTGGCTCGAGAGATTCCTTTACAGGGGGGCTGCATTGCTGCATGTCTAAGTACAATTTGAGAAGCCAGCGAAAGTGATTTTCTGAATAATCTGTTTTAATCGGGGGCTTCAGATTTTATATGTGCATACATAATTGTAAATCAACTTTCGCACATTAAAATGATACACACAATGATTTATATAAAAATAATAATAAATAGTTTGATTACATATAATTATACATATCTGTACGGTTCTTACGATAATAACTGCAAATAATTCAAATCTACAGTCCATAGTGATAAAGAATTTCTTTTTGTGTGCCAGTCAAAGAATTATAAGTCATGTACCCATCAAAACTATACGAATTGTGCGACGATTACCTACCTACCAATTTTTAGCTCAATCAGATAAAACATTTAGATGCTATTGCACTTCAAAAATTTAAGTCCATTAGTCAAAATGATAAGGAATTTTTCTTTGTGTCCTTGTAAAAGATCTGTAAGTCCCACATTCATCAAATTTTATACAGTTCATGCAAGGGTGACCTTTAACATACCTACCACCTTTCAGCTCAATCAAACCAATCTTTTAGATGTTATAGTGTTCATTCGCATGCATATACATACTCATATCATACATATAACACTGTAAAAATTGCAAACATAAAACTCAGGAGACCTCAAAACATAGAGATATACCAAAATTTTACAGTCGATTTTTTTCATAATAACAAAGCTTTTCTTACATAATATATGTTCAGAAAGTAAAAAGAAAGGAAATGTATTTCCCACAATTTTACTATGCAAAGTATTTAAAACAAAGATTAACTAATAAATCATCAAAAAAACAAAGAAGATAATGCAAATAAATGTACACAAAGAAAAAATCTGTTAAATTCAAAATTATTTTAGAAAAATGACTATTTCAAAGGCAATCTTTTCAAAGTTCCCTTCTGTAAGTAAAGCATATGAACTACCACCAAAAAAGTAAAAAGAGGACATACATAAAATGAAATGATTTGAAAATTTTATTTGAATATTTGGAATGATAAATCAAAGTCCTCATAAAAGAAGTAAGAAAAAAAAATATACATACAACACAAATAATTTATTTATATATATCTTTACTTAAACCCTTACCTGCCGAGGAAAATTTACGAGATTCGCTTCAAAACCACTGTTTCCTTTCAACTCTCAAAAGAGTAAATCTTTCAAAAACACTCTAAAGGTCATTTTCAAGTTTGTTTTATTGCACTGGGAAACCGTGTCAGTAGTTTCACTGGTAGCAGTACAGTACAAAGGATTGTACTTCAGAAAAACGTATATATTCGCCCGGGGCAGTTAAGGGGTTAATATATTATTCATGTGAGAATTATGGAATGATGATTGTTTTCTTTTTTTTCATCATTTTATCCCTGAGGAACTTTTTTCGGCGTGTGAATTTTACAGTAATGTTTATTAAATGAAAATATTTGAAATATTAGATCGATATAAATCTCAAGATCTCCATCTTATTCCTTTTAGATAGGGATAATAGCATCATTGCTATTTGCTGTAGACCATCTTGAATTTTGCATAAGAAATAGTCTGTTACAGAATTTAAGAGTTAAGAAATATGTAACAAGGGAAAGCCTAAATAAAAAATTGCACCCCAGTATTAGATTAAATTATGTTTAACATAGGTATTTTAAAGTTATATATTTTTTTAATAAATAAATAAATAAAATAGACTGAAATATTGATAATTTAAAAATATTAAAATCTTTGGAAAAGTTAATATTTATAAATAATTTTGCCTAGCAACTATTGCCATAATCTAAAATATTTATTGTCACTCTTTTTAGCATAAAGAAACATTAGATGCCACATTTATGTTGAATTATAAATAATTATTTATTTTTAAAATTCCTAGCTTATATTTTACACTAATACAATGCCGCCCAGTAGCAGAAATTTTCTGTCAATCTGCGACAACTATTTAGGCTTTAGAAAATAATCTGCAGCATAATTTTACTATAAGTAACAGAAAAAGAAGATTGCAAGATGCAATAAGTGTGCTTTTGTCAGAAGTTTACATTTATTTGATACCAACAGGCTTCGTTGGTCGCTATATTTACATGAATAAAAATTCAAATCACTCTTAACCATGCTTTGGGTACACACGGCCTACCAGCATCATTTCTGAAACTTCAGTTTGGGTATTTATCGGATGATAAAAACTACTATTATTATAAGAACTATAATTATAAAGATGGCTGTACTCAGTATTTATTAAATATTTAAGCTTTAGCACCATGTATTTTATAGTTCTCCCTCTTCTAATATATTACCATTTGATTCCTCCAATACCATAAATAATAATAATAATAATAATAAAAAAAAAAAAAAATCTTTTAAATGAATTAAGTAAGTAAAAAAACAAAACTTTTTTAGATTTTTAATCAGTTTAATCCTTTCTATAACAATATATTACTTTTTTTTTTTTCTTTTCTTTTCTTCAATAAAAACATAAAATAATAATAATATAAAGAATTCTTTTTCAAACAAATTAATTAAAATCTAAAATAGGAACAGTTTTATTTTAAATATAACTCTGTGTGAGGGGAGCTACTGCTCCTCTCAGTCCTCTATTCAATTACAATGCTCTCATTTATATATATATAAAGACTCTTATTAAACTGCATTCAAAATTGCGAATATTAATCAATTTTTTAAGTGGCAAACTAATATGAATTTCAAAATGCCAAACTTGAATTGTCTGTTGTTATTTGTTCTTCAGTTATACTGATAACATATATACAAATACATATACAGATCAACTGCTAAATATTGGACTTTTTACCACTCAGGGCACCTCAAAACAGGATATTATACAAAAAAAAAAAAAAAAAAAAAAGGAGTTGAAAATAGAACTTAAGAAAATACTTTGTTTACAGTATGTGTATAAAAAATTAATTATCATTCCTGAACAGTGTTTGTCAATATAGTAAAATGTAGCAAAGCACTTCCATCAAATACATTCAATAGAAAAGAATGTTTAGCTTACTTTTGGGTAGCCCTGTATCTTGTCTATAAACCATATGAACATCATATTGTGCACTTAGTTTTATATGAAAATCATCTAACACAAAATGAAATACACTTCTAGCAATTTCCAAGTATAGCCCTATCCAAATACTTAGGTTAATCCTTTAAATGATCACCTGTTTTATCACCGATTGTTACCGTGGGGGGGAGGGGGGGTCACAAAAAAATATGAGTGAAGGATGTTGAAGGATTCAATTACTGTATAGATTCTAGAGTCTAATATAGTGAGTTAAAAAAGTTGTGGAAGGAGAAAAAATGAAAAACACAATACCTTTGCGAAGTGATTTATTGTCGATGATTAGAGGGTGGGAAGAGCAGTAAAAAAAATTACAAATGTGAGATATATTGAGCAATTTCATTTCTTTATAAGTTCTGGAATTTAATTAAATAAGTTTTAAAAGAACATTGACATTTATATTGTGGATGCAAAAAGATTTTAACTCACAATGATTCTATGAGATGTTTGACAGCCTATCATTAGCGAAGAGGGGGGGGAGAAGGGGGTAAAAAAGCTACGTATGTGAAATATATATAAAAATTCTACCTCTTTATAGGTTCTATAATCTAATAAATCGTATTTTTAAAATGAACATTGGCATTTACATTGTGTATGTAAAAAGACTAGAAATCACAATGATCCTGTGAGATGTTTGATAGCCGACCATTAGCAAAGAAAGGGTGGGGGGCAAAAAAGTTATGTATGTGAAATAAATATATGGAAAAATTCTAACTCTTTATAGATTCTAGAATCTAATAAAGCATGTTTAAAATGAACATTGGCATTTATGCTGTGTATGGAAAAAGATTGGAAATTACAATATTTCTGACCAAAATCGAGACATTTGAAATTTCTATATATTATTATTGTTCTGAAAATAATCTGCAGACTAAAAAAAAAAATCTGCGACGTACGTCTCGCGTCTCGCATTTTCTGCTATGGGGCAATGCCGGCACACATATCTTAAAATTGCAATTATAGTGATGCATTGCGTTTATTCATTTAGAACCATTCTTTGAAATATTAGTTGAAAGAATTAACAATGATGTAAAATCATGCAATCACATACATTGCAAAATACTTGTCAACATTACTAACATCTTAGGTTTTTTTTTTTTTTTAATGCGAACTTTACATGCTATACATATACATGCTAAAATTTTATTTAGGTATGAAACCTCTTATGTTAATTAAAAACAAATTTTCAAAATTTGTCGTATATAGTCAGTAACATAACCAATATCTTCTGTATTCCCAAACATTAAAAAAAAAAAATCTACAAATGTTAAAATTAAAACTATTTCTTTTAGATATATTTAAAAAGACAATAGCATATATCAATTAAATTTGGCTTGAAATATTATCACAAAACTAAAACCATACATAGCCAAGCCAATATTGCATTCTGTATGTCTTGTGTGTCCTTGTAAAAGAAGTATACAGGAAAAATACAATATTTTCTAAATGGATAATTTCGTTATGCATTAGAATAATTTATATAAATTTCATAGATTCTGAAGCAGAATAACACTGTTAAAATGTAATATAAATGCTTTTTGATTTCATCGTAGAAAAATGTTAGAAATTAAAAATTTAATAATCTTGTGTTTAAAAAAAAAAAAAAAAAATGAGTCATTACAATAAAAGTGTAAAAAAAAAAAAAAAAATTAATAACCTCATCAAGAAAGCGATCAAACACTCGATAAATTTTAGATACATATTTAATGGATATGGAAGGCAAAATTTGTATAAAATTGAGATTCTGTCTGTTCAAAGTTTCTGCCATTGGGAAAGCAAGAAACCGGAAAACCATGAGAAATTTTCGTGTAATATAAAATAAAAATCTGTTTGAAAACATAAATAAAAATGACTTCTTTTTTTCTCATATAATCGTGAATAACCTTCATGCTAAATTTTTTACCTCTCATACATTAATCTTCAAAGACAGCAATTACCACATTAAAAACTGTGAAGAAAAACAGTAAATTGCAAAGAAAAATCGTTCTTTTACAGCATTACCAAAATCCCTAATCAGATCAGAGTTGCATCAGATGCAGCTCCAACGTGCTCAGTTTCATACGGTCGAAACTGATAGGGAAAACAAGTAGGGGTGGTTTTAACTGTCCTTTCCCTAAAGAAATCCCTTTTTTGGGGAGCTGCATGAACGAGCAGCCCCTTTATGAACTTTGGAGATATTATTACATTTAAAACTGGTTAATTTTTTGCAACTTTTTAATAATTTTTCATGATAATGAAACAATCTGCTCTTCTGTATGCATAATACTATATAATTTAATAATATTTATTTTCAAAATATTGTGTAAGTTGATAAAATAATTACTCCAAGTATTTCTGGGGGGCTGCAGCTCTGCAGCCCTGCCACGAGCCGCCACTGATCATTTCTACATCAAACAGGACATCTTCCATGCAATTTCAACTTAGAGACCAATTTTAAAAATGTTCATCACATCAATTGTTTCACATTAAAAAAAAATAGCTTAAAACTTTTATTGAGCAAAAATATCTGGTGCATAACAACCACACAACTTTCACTGCCCACTACTACACATATTGTATGTACTATTTTTAGCTATAGTACAGTCCTAAGACATAAATTTGACTAAACAAATTAGATACTAAACAATATTCATCTAGGAACTAATACATATGTCTTAAAGGTATATATATAAAGCAGAGCTTAAAAAGATTGGTAGAGTAGTTTTTTTAAACATCAATTTCTAAAATCTAAAATTGACCTACCTAATGAAGACGTTTGTCAATCTTCCTGTAGCAACCAAGTAATACACATGAAAGGACATCTAAAAAAGGGTTTCTATTGTAAATTTGAAGAAAATCATTAGAGCCATTCTTGAGATACCAACTTGCGGTCCCACTGCCAATTTTGAGAGAGACTTGGCAAACTCATCTACTCGTCACCAGAAACTAACAAACAGTTACATACAAAAGGACATATAAAAGGGAGTTAGTAGGGTGAGTTTGGAGAAAATCCATAGAGACAATTTTTAAAGAAACGCACTCGCAATATTTATATAGGACATCTATCAATCTTCCCGAACTAAACAATTATTACATACAAAAGGACATCGAAAAAGCTGCTTATAAAGCAACTTTGAAGAAAATTGTTACAGCTGTTTTGAGATACGCACTTACAGTCTTACTACTGGTTTTCAATGTCTTACTTCCAATTTTGCAATTTTCACTAGTTGGAAAAATCATCTAGACACCAGACTAGTCTCAATTCTTAAGTTTTGTCATTCTATCTTTATTAGTTTAGGAGATACGATAATCAAAAGATTCCTCATACACATACATACATACTGAACAATTTCTAAGAACCACTTTTTTTTTTTTTGAATCAGGAGACCTTAAAAACATACAAATCAATAAAAATTTTGCCTAAAAAATACAATACTGCCATTACCTTTAGTATTTAGGTAATGGAAATAAAAAGTAAGCATGAAGGCAGTTGTGCAGAAAATAAGCTGCTGTACAAAGCTTTTAATCTATTATTTATCTGGAGATCACAGTAAAGCATGGCAATACAGAGTGAGTTTCAGTTTTGACCACTTAATTTGGGTGGTTTGAATGTAAATATATAGCATAATAGCAAAAAATTTCAGGAATTTTATGGCAACTTATCAAATTTAAGGACATTTCAGGACGTTTTTTAAATTTTCAGGACAATCAGGACAAGTACTACCCCTGTATTAGTTATCACTCTGAATAAAGATTCTGTGCATTTATATTGTGCAATTGTATTTTTTTTTTTTTTATGATCGGTTATAACTTCATAATTTGTTTTCTAAAATTTTTATTTAAAATTGTATTTCATAATGATTTTCCTTGTTTTCTATGTATTGTTTCTGATCAAACTGCTTTTTTTCGACATATTTTGTTGCTTGACTAGATCTCTGAAAAGCTTGCTTTCGTTTGCCGTCGATGGAGTTTTATAATTGCAGATGATGTGAAATGGCACAATCTTTACGATTTTTGGAAAAATCGCAGGTGGACCAACAAATTAAATTTTCCCCAGGCACTTTACTGTATGAACATATCAACAATAAAAAGAAAAAATGTGATAAAATGTCGTCCAACTTACAACAGGAGGTAAATCTGAATTTATCAGAGTAAATCTTGTCCAATTAATATTTCTAAGAAGCTTAGAATAATGTTCTCCAATTCCATAGATATATGGAGATGGAAGGCTGGTAGTTAACTGCAGGAATTGATCAGAAAATACCAAAAGAGACAAATTAGTGCTGAATCTAGAATTAAAATAAATAAATCATTGATACTGAGTTATAAACAAAATATTTAATATTGTTTAATTTCTTCCACATTCAAAAAAAATATATATATTAAATTCTTGAAAATTTTCAACTTTCAATTTTTAGTTGATAATGTTATGAGATGTTCTGAACACGATTTGACCATTTTTAGAAAATATCGTATGTGTTGCCAAAATTTTGTGTGCGCTATATCTCATGATTATGAAAATCTATATTCAGAGTTCTCAAAGCATTCAATATGAACTTGAATGCTAAACTTAATATACAACATATTATATACTAACAAATTTTCAAAAGAATTGAATCACTATTTATTTTTTGTATCACATTCCAAATAAAAACTTTAAAAAATTACATTGAAATCATTCTAAACTTCTCTTTGGGTACCCGCTGCCTACAGCAGCTCTTTTCCGCCCGCACTGCATCAAGTCCAGGTTCCCACTGCCTACAGAAAGGTCTTTCCCAGGCACTTCAATTTGGGTATTTATCGACAACAGGTGGATCTGCTATTATTTAAGAACCAGAGATATTGCTAGGATTTTTTCCTAGGAGTGAAAATACTCCTTGATCTTTTTTAAAGGAGTGAATTTGACATTATTAGGAGTAAAAAAAAAAAAAATGCCATCTCTCAACAGTGCCACCTGTTGAGAGATTGATCCCCAAATCTAATCAGCACCAGTTTATGTCAGGGTAAAACTAAATACCAAGTTTGGATAAATTTCATTCATTGGTTCGTGAGATACAGCGTCCACAAAATTTGTGATACACACACAGACTGACAGACAGACAGACATTTTCTAAAAACAGTCAAATCGTGTTCAGAACATCCCAAAATGTGTAAATCCATTGAAAACTAGAGTTCAAAAATTTTCACGAATCCAATACTTTCTCTATATATACAAATAGAAGAAAGTAAAAAGACGAAGGGGAAAAAGTTTATCTTTCGTGAATTCATGCTAAATTTTACTTATTTCTTAATTCAAAAATGGAATATAATATATAATGAAAATGAACTCACATTATAAATTTCATTTATGAGTTCAAGTTATATTATATGGACTGGCCAATTGTACCTAATAATATTCCTTTTGGCATAATTTGTACAATATATTACCAGAACTCAGAATATGAACATGATGTGACTCAGTTTACAGATTACACTGAACACTAAAAGATAAGGCCATACATGAATCTGAGAAATTCTATTATTGATGCAAATGATTACAGTTTTATTCAAAATAATTTTAATTATAAAAATTTTTTATCCATTGTAAAAGAAGATATGAATTGATTTAAAAAAAAGTATGCAGAGCATTGAACTGTAGAAAGAATATAAACTTTTTCAGACACATTTAACAAAATACACAAAATTTAACCTAAAAATACAAAGCGTGAAAGATACTCATGATTAAAATTTTAAGGATCATATTTTTAGATTTTAATGCGTAAAATAGGCTTGTGGAAGAGTTAAAAATATCAAGAACTCCAATTTTAAAGATGACTGTGTCTCAGCATCTATTAAATATCTTAGTTCTTGAAGCATGTATTTTATAGTCGTCGCTCTTTAAAAGAAAAAGTAGATTTTTTTTATTTTTTTAATGAAATAAAAAACAAATAAATTTTAATGAGTTTAATCCTTTCTACTATATTCTACCATTTTTTCCAATAAATACTATAAATTAAAAAAAAAAAAAAAAAAAAAGATTTTCCTTTTAAAGAAATTAATTAAAAAAGTGAAAAATAAAAAACTGTAATACTATTATAAAAATTATACACTATACATAAACATAATTGTTATAAATAAGTTTTTTAATTTAAAACATTTAATTTTTCTAGTTACCATCCTAATTTCAATAAATGAAATAAATTTAAAAAAAGTAGGGATGGACCAGATATTCGGAAAATATCCGGTGTCTGGCTGATTTTTCAATATCCGAAATATCATCAGATATCCGGATCAAAACTACCGGTTAATGTGCCGGATATCCGGTTTTTAATTTTTTTTTTCTTGTTTTCTTTCATTAAGATATGGTGAGAAATGCGAAAAACAACTTTTATCCCTCCGTTTGCGGGGAAACTTAAAAAAATATCTTCTTAAATCACGTCACTAAAGAAATAATCTCATAAAATTCCACATTTGTGTCTCCATTAGTTTGACTCGGCATTGCTGAGCAATCAAGCAAGTCAGTCAGGAGATCTGCCTTTATAGATGTAGATTACTGCAATTTATTTCTTTTAATTAAAAACAAGTATGTTGTGGCCATCACAATACTTTCTCCTATAATTTCCTATATAAATTCACTAAGGGGAAATAATTTATTAAAATTATCTAACATTATGAATGAAAATAATTTTCATCTTAAAAAAAACTAACACAAAATATCCCAAAAAAAGACAGTTTTATTATGTACTAACAGGATCTGCCCTCTACGCTGGTCATTATGTATTTAAGGAAACTCTTTTCTACATCGCTTTGTTAAAAAAAGAAAAAAAATACTGAAATCGCTCAAAAGCTCGTCTTGGGTTCCCGCTCCCGGGTTGACATAAATTAGTGCCTATCAACAATTGGTTTCTGTAGTGAGTATTTTATTTAGATACATCAGCAGAAGTGTAATGCAGAAGAAGAGTGACTGAGAAAAAAACATACTAGAAGAATTGTTTTGCTTAATAGCTACTTGAAAAAAGGAAAGTCTCATATGATACTAAATCTCTTTTATTTCTTTAATATAGAGACATTCAATCACTTTCAGCATTTCCACTAAAAGCAGTTAATTCATACAACTTTAAATCATTAATAAAACTTAATAAATATATTTAGAAACTTAACAATTAAAAAAATAAACTCAACAAATTATCAATTTGATCCGGACCAGCCGGTCAAACTTTACATTACTGTATCAGATAACAAGATCCATGCCAATTACCAGCACAATACACCTCAGAACTAAACAGATCTGATATTTATATATCTGAAATAAGGACGTTTAGATCGTCATCGATCAAACGGACGAATCACAAACGAACACCTGGCAGGTGTAAAAAGAAACAATTAAGATTTGCATAATGACGATCGATCTTTAGCTACGATGTCGCCATCTAGTGGGAAAAACATCGTTAGAAAAATTAAAACAGTCCAAAATTGATAATGAAAGGTGTTGCATGGAAAAGATCGTTTTTAATGTAAACAAAATGGTAATTGATAATTAACAGTATAAAAATAAAGTTTAAACAACTGAAAAATAAAGAACTGAAGTAAGTAAGTCTTAATTTATAATCTATTAAATAAATTAAATAAGTTATTTTATAAAAATGATAAAATGACTAAACATAGCATAAACTTTCAAAATAGATGATATAATATGATTAAATAGCTATGTCTATAGGCATGAGGGAAAGTTAGGAGGCGATGAGAATAAAATAAACTAAGGATTTTCTCATCAGTTTCAACCAATCAACAAGTGGCGCTGCTATGCAGCGATTTCCACAATTTAAAAAAAGGCTATATCTCAGGAACTACTGTGCAAAATTGCATAAAAAATTATATGTGGTTGCACCTTGACATAAGTTACAGCAAAGCAACTTTTGTACTAGTTGCTCAATAGGTGGCGCTTTTATACAGCGATTTCCTCAGCTTAAGGGAAGATTATATTTCAGGTTCTAATGCGTATAATCAAACAACACTTGATATGTGATAAAGCCTTTATGAGATATTACGCCGATTCAATCTGGATGTATATCTACCAATATTTTGCGTTGCTACAGTACAATTTTTCCTGAGAACGGGAATGCATGTTTCAACTTCTATGGCATTTAGCTGTAGGAAATTTCATACATGAGATAACCAGTATGAAAACGCATTTTTTAAGATGTTAGTTAAATTGTGTTTTTTTGGATATTTAGTATTAGTTTTCTCCAAGATGAATATCGCCTGCATTCATCATGGTAGATAATTTTAATAAATAATAGTCTTTGTAATTGAACTGAGTGAATTTATATAGGTAAAATATAGAAGAAAGTTTTGTGGTGGCCACAACATACTAGTTTTACTTTCTCTTACGCATGTAAATGGTAGAGAAGTACTATTTTTTGGTCAAATTTCTGAAGTCGAGTTTCTGTTATATTTATACGATTTAAGGTCCCCTGAATCCAAAAATCATATTTTTAACAGCTAATCTGTTTGTCTGTGCATGTGTCTATCATCCGCATATCTCAAGAACAAATAAAAGCAGAAAGTTCAAACTTAGTATTCTAAATTTGTATGATATAGGGATGCTACACTAAGTTTTTCGTGCAGATCAAACAAATGATTCGTGTACAGGGACACCCAAGAGAATTCAAATACATTGCGTCTATGGGAAAAATTGTAGGTAAGTAGAGTTTAACAACTATAAACTGCACTAAACCAAATAAAATGAATTTATATCTTTTATGTGCGTAAAAACATGTTTCATGTAGAATATGGTATGGAAGTCATTCACTGTTCGTTTAAAGAAGTACACAATAGAACTAGATTATAGTACGTCAATACTTGAAAACTGATGGAAGTGTATTTCAGGTTGTGCCGTCTTTTATTAATATCGGATTATATTTAAGTGCATCATGTGGTGTTTACATAATCTTCAAAAGATATACACTGGCCAATATTAAAGCCATAATATTCTTTTTTATTGTTAATGGAAGTGCTTTTCTATAATATTTTACCATGTCCAGGAAAGCTGCTTAGGAATTGAAATTAATTCTTCATGACCATATGGTTAATAACGCATTTTTTAAGCTAAATATTCACTGCATTTTTTTTCCTTTTTTTTTTTTTTTTATATTTACACGTTTTGAGGATTCCTGAATACCGAAGTCAAGTTTTAATACTTGATCTTTGCCTGAGACACTTAGAGTAAATTAAAAACAAGTAATTTTAGACGATCCAAATGTTGTGTTTTGAATTAATATGCTTGTTAGTAGAAAAATTTGTTAAAAATTGATAAATTTTAAGAAATGTTGCGTGTGAAAGCTGTCTGAATAATTTTAAATGAACTTTTGTATTTAATAATAGACTTGAATTATATATAAATGTATATATAATAATAAAACGGGATGTTGAAGGGAGTGGTAGTCCCCCCACACACATTATTTGTTAATTAAATCTGTTCAGAAGCCTATTTTAATTGTTTTAACATAGGTTAACATAACAGTACTCGTTTTTTCCCCTTAATTCCCAATTTGTATTTATAGTTTTAAATTCCAGGGTAAGAGAAAGTCATGTGAGTGGCACACCCGATTATTTAAATAAGTTTTGACAATTATATGCATAGCAAGGCGACAAAGCACGTAGTTCAGACAGCATTGCACAATATATTCTGTTAACTTAACTATTAAAAGCGACACATAAGCATAAGAATTGATATTAAAAAACTAGTATGTTGTGGCCACCACAAGACTTTCTTCTATATTTTCCTACACAAATTCACCAAGGGCAAAAAATTTATTAAAGCTATTATTTATTAAAATTATCTAACATGATGAATGCAAATGATTTTCATCTTAAAGAAAACTATCACTGAATATCCATAGAAAGACCGCTTTACTGTCTTTAAATAACATTTTAAAAAATGCGTTTTTATAATGGTTGTCTCACACATCAAGTTTTGCACAGTTATATGCCACACAAGTTGAGATATAACCTTTCCGTTATCGAGGAAATTTCCAGTATAGCAGCGCCATTAATTGCCCTATAAGCATCCAACTTGAATCAGCATAATGCCTCATAAAGGCCTTCACATATATCAAGTTTTATTTGATGATAGGCATAGAACTTGAGATATAGCCTTTCCTTGAACTGCAGAAATCGCTGTGTAGAGCACCACCTGTTGATAAGTTGACATTAAAAGTTTATAGGCACTAATTTAAGTCAAGGTGCATCTACATGTAAATTTATATGCAATTGTGTGCAGTAGGTCCTTAGCTACAGCCTTCCCTTAAATTGCGGAAATCGCTGTATAGCAGCACCACCTGATGGTCGATAAACATCCAAATTGAACTGGTATAAAGTCTCATAATGGCCTTCGTACATATTAAATTTTCTTTGATTGTACGTAATAGAACCTGAGATATAGCCTTCCCCTTAAATTGCGGAAATCACTGTATAGCAGCTCCAACAGTTGCGCAATTGACATTGCGTATAAACATTTGGTAAAAAGAAAAAGAAAGCAGCTGAAAACGATGTCAGGGGACAGTATTTTTGTGAAATTTGGTTGACCTTGGAGAAAAGACTTTTCTAATTGGATCACAGTCACACATCATAGAAGGGTCCGTGTGTAATATAATGGATTGGTAATATTATCGTCTGCAGTATCAAGATTTGTTGATCATCTACCCCAAAGAAACAGTATTGGCGGGTTTAGTTTTCTTGGAATATACTAGAAGAATAACCTGGTTTCTTTATCACTACTGTTTCCACTATGCGTACTGTGTATAAAGACAATGGGGGAAGAGGAATGAAAAAAGAAAAGTTTTGAGAACTATCCACGTTACCAAAAAAAAAAAAAAAAAAAAATCAAAAGAAAACAATTTCAATAAATACAATAAATTTAAATCGGATTAGGAGTATTGAGACTATTTTGATGTATCACTAACAATGAGCAGTAGATTCAGGGTCCCCCAAATTTTTTCTAGAGCCCAAGATTGTCCTAATAGCCGTCTTAAGTCTTGTGTTTTTGTAATTTTTTTCCATTTATCAGCATTAGATCATTATGAAATCCTTAAAATAGAAAGTAAAATAATTCAACATTATAGCTACTATAAATCAGTGGTATAAAAACTCATAAGCAGCAAAAGAGTACTGGGAGAAGCAAAAAACGCACTTACCTTTTGAGTGTGACTATTTTTGTGATTAATTAGAAAATCATTTTTTTAGAGGGAGGGGAAGAAAGAAGGGGTACCCAACCCCAGTTCAAAAGGGTCTATATTTATATGTCAATTAACGATTAACAAGAACATTTCTTTTTTGGGATGCTTCTTAAATTTCGCCACTTTTCTCTCTCTACTGCTTCCTTTTTTTTTTTTTCATGGTAATTTTTAGGGAAGTCTTTAATATTTTAAGTGCCCCCTCCGCACTGCGGGGGTGCAATCTACGCCACTGCGTAAGATTTAAGATCAGACTTAAGAACGAGGCACCACAATCCCAGCCTAAATTAATAAATAGATAAAGAAAGAAAACTGAATACACAAATTTTGTCATATAAATATCTGTCTTTATGTAAAGATAATATTTTAAAGTAAATCAATTAACAATAAACTGTTCTTACATGACAGATCCAGTAGATGATCTTTTAACTACAAGAAAGCCTGATTTAGGATCCAGTTGAACATCGTAGCAGAGAAGAGATGTAGTTTTAGTCTGGTACTGTAATGCTATTGGTACTTCATACCGACTGGCATTCTGATCAGATATCTCCAATAAGATAAATTAAAATTAGAAACAAATACATCATAAATTAAATAGACAGAATACTTGTTTTTTCTTTAAATAGACATAGACCGATATTATAAAATTAAATCAAAATAAAAACGTTACAAAGTAACTTTAATAAATTTTAATTTTTTTTTTTTTTAAGTTACTTTATTTATTAAGAAAAGTAAAAAAAAAAAACAAAAAAGAATAAATATGTACCTTAATTCTAAGCATGCAATTGTCGATTAATTTTAGAAGAACATTTAAACTAGATACATCTTTTGGAAACCCAGAAGGCTTAATTCGATGAAGTATAATTTTCATTTCTGTTTGAGTTACTCTTACATCAGTCACTTCATATCCTTTATAATTACTAGGATAATAACAATAAGGAACATTTAAGGGAGGCAAAGACGCATTTGAAAAAGTGTCTTTGGGCACTGAAAAACAACATCCACGATTGATACATTCAGTTTCAGTAACAGGAGCATCTGGATAGCAGTCTAACTTTTCTAAATCAGGTATATCACTGCATACCGGTGAAACATCAATGAACATAACATCTTGAATCAATATAAAAGACAGAATAACACTCTTCATACAGTATATGGCAAAGAAAGACAACACAGAAAATAAAAGCATTAATAGCACAAAATGTCGAAAGACACTTCTGTCTGAATTTTTAATTTTAGAATAAGGCAATAAATAATCGTTTTTAGCCATCTCATTCCCTTTTAACAATTTTTCTGAAAAAAACATTTTGAAAATTAAACTCGAAATAAAAATGAGTAAAGAACTAGTCACATTCTTCTGAAATGTTAACAAGAAACTTTTCCGAACGAAACTGACAACTTCGATAACAAAAACTTAAAATATAAAACTAACATCACATGATTCCCATTCAACAAAGATTTTTGAAGCATGAAACGTCACTCACGCAGGAAACCGGTGGTGACAAATAAATAATAAACAATACAAATTGCAAGAGCAAAAGCATGCCTTTATCATGGACTGTTGCTGGTTGGTTGGTTGACACTTTTCAAAAAAATCTTACAATTCATGAAGGTTGAAGGGTTGACTGAACAACAATGGATGAGATAGATTTGATTAGATCACGGAGGCAAGCATCGCCTGAACCAAGGCTAAACTGGATCCGACGCTCATCGCGCGCGAGGGAGCGTCGGATCCAGTTTAGCCTTGCCTAAACACACCCGCGATTTATGAAACACTCCTAGCTACGACCATTTGAGGTGTGGTTTGATGACGTCACTACCGAAGGAGGAGTTTATGTTGAATGAATCACGATTCACGAACTATGGGACCCACTCTAGATTATTTCATGTAATCAGTAATCGGCACTTCGATAGAAAAGGTATTTTCACTTATTTTTCCTGGTAAGCTTATTTTTAAACATTAAATTTCTTAATCTACTCGTTTTATATACATAGAACATCGAAAACAAGCGCGAACGTCCATTTTAATTTATTGGAGACTTGCAATCGACGAATCTATTGTGTAATGTAAATGCAAAACTAAGGTAAACAATAGAAATTACTTACTGCATTGAGATTTATATTTATGAATTAGTTATACAATTAGATATCAATGTCATTACCTGCTGAAAAACATTGCTAATATAAATAACATGTTCGAAATTTGTTTGCCACGTTTATAAAATTAACGTTGATGTAAATATACATTTGTTTTGTTACGATTACGAAATTCATGTTTTAAAAATAATTTAGCGTTATTTCAGATTTAAAGATTCTGAATAGATAAATTGGGATAAAAAATATCCATGTGTTTCTTTGCAATAAGAGATAAAATTTGCTTTTGTGTTATTAAAATTTTAATGTAATGTAATTAGTTGCTGCATATACAGTTTTTATTTGTGCTGCTGTTAGTGGCTGTTAATGTTTGAAAGTGTTACTTATACAGGCTGTCTGTTTAAATTTTTATAGTTAATTACTTTTATTTCCTTTCTATGTGTGTACAATTATTTATCATTACATATATCTATGCTTAGCTAAGAAAATAAACTTCATTTTTTATTTCACAGAATCCAAACATTTATTTCAACTGAATTAATATTGCCTTATGTATGTGATTATTAAAAATGTACATACAAAGGTATTATCGATTCGGTTATGAAAACAACAACTTGAAGACTTTATCTAATGAAAGTATCCACCTGCATCTTACGAGGGAAATTCCAGCCACTAAGGGAAAAAAATAGATGCTAACCATAACCTTCAATGGTGAGTTAGAGATTCATTAATTTAATTATTATTGAAGAAATAATCTGTTTCTTATCAACTTTATCTCTCAATTATATATGGCGTTAATATATAAATCTTGATTTTCATTATGTATTTTATTTGGATATTTGTAAAAAGTAAATAAAATATTTTGAGAACAATCATTTCACATAAATTGATTTGATTTATATTTTTA
Organism: Salticus scenicus; assembly: GCA_963930645.1. Lineage (NCBI taxonomy): Eukaryota > Metazoa > Arthropoda > Arachnida > Araneae > Salticidae > Salticus > Salticus scenicus. The sequence goes on along the minus strand of OZ005652.1, from coordinate 336,277,730 downwards.
CTGAAATGTGAATTTTGAGGTAAATAACAGAAATATAATGAAAATTTTAATTATTTAGATATTTGTTTGTGTTACTGTGGAATTTTGTAGTAGTAATTTGAACTGCGAACATGGAATATTTTAGAGGTAATTTCTTTAATAAATTTTAATTCCTATTTCATAATATTATTCTATTCAGTGAATTAAAATTAATGTTTAAATAAATATTGTGTAAATAACAGATATTTTGCATTTTAAAGATGTGTGTGTTTGGAACAAGAGTATTTTGAAAGGGGAAGATTATATACAAATGTAAATTAATATTGAAATTATCTGCTGCTTTAAATTATCATACATTATTGTACATGTATTTTGTATTTAAAAGGTGATTTTTTACATCTGTATAATCTGTCTTTTTTTGTAATGGGCGCTTTGATTTTCATGTGCACAAAGCACTAATACATATGTTACAGTACAGTAATTACTGCAGTATGTTATTTGATGCATTTTATGAACATTTCATGCAGAGTGAGGTAGCAGTAACCAATGTTATTTTTTCTTTTTAATGTACATGGAGCGTAGATACATGCATACGTAGATACATACATACTGCTGCATACTGGGATTTTGTGCATTTATATTATTCAATCATATATATTTAATGATTTAAAATTTATTTAATTGTAGTTGGTTATAATTTTGTTATTTTTACTTTCTTCTATATTCAATGGAAGAAAGTATTGGATTCGTAAAAATTTTCGACCTCGGGTTTTTGATGGATTTACACGTTTTTAGAGCTGTAGAACACGATTTGACCATTTTTGTCTGTCTGTGTGACAAAATTTAGTGGCAACTGTATCTCAGGAACTACTGCACAGAATTTCATACTAATTGGTATGTAGTTGCACCTTGACATAAATTAGTGCCTATCAACTTTTGGTAAAAATTGTCTTACAGGTTGCATTGCCATCCCGCTTTTTCTAAATTTTTAACATGGTGATATAGGACAAAATTTTGTATAAATGTGCATGAAGAGAATTCTTTTTTAGTAATCATTATGAAATTTACATAATAGAGATAGTCAACTGGGAAAAAATTTTTGTATGTGTAGGAGCCTCGCCTCCCCCCCCCCTGGGGGGAAGTCTCCCCTCAAGGGCAGTAAATTTTCAAGATGGGTATCTTTCGAAAGGACTCGTCAATACCTTTAAAAGGAATGGTTGAACTATATAAATAATCTGTGATACTTCAAAACAAAGTTATTGAATTTTTTTACTTTTAACTTAAAAAAAAAAAAAAAAAAAAAAAGGAGAAATTTTTTTTTATATTGTTACCGAGTGAATTTGTATAGGAAAATATAGAAGAAAGTCTTGTGGTGGCCACAACATACTAGTTAAATGAAAATTTCAGTTTTTATGTAATAACTGCCTGCCAGAGATTAACTGCTGGCATGTGGTTAATACAAAATATATATTACATATGTATTTCAATATTTATATATATATATTTACATATGATTATCATAGAAGTAATCCTATAAAATATATTGTACTTTCTTACATATTTGTATTTATGCATATGAATAGCCTGCCAATCACATGCAGTTAACACGTAATTACCAAATTTTCTTTAAAAACTGCTTTGTGGTGATTTCTAGGGGAAAAAAAAAAAAAAAAGAATTACAGCATTTTAAATTGGTATTGTTAGTTTTTAAGGCAAGATAAATCGATTGTGGATATTTTCAAGTGTAAAATTATTAGAAGGGACGGGAAGGGGCAAAAATGTAGAAAAGGAGCGGTTGTTTCGGAGAAAATGGCGGAAAACCCAGAACGCCTTTATTCTTTTATATTTTGCAGACATTCGAATTCTGATACTCCATTCACATTTCTCATACTATGGATTTTTAATAGTATTTAGCCCGGAATTATGCAAGTTTCGGAGAAAACCGTGAAAAAGTCAGACATTATGAAACATCGATATTTTCACAAAACATTTCATAACTCAAAATCTTTTAAGAGAGAAATCCTTTTTTTTTTTTGCATATAAATTTTAAATTTTAATTATGACTAAATTATTTTTAATACATCATAAAGATACTTACACTTTAAAGTACTTTTATATTATCGAAAGTGGAATTTGAGATTTCACCTGTTTTAAGGTCCTGATAAGGTTTTATTTTGTATCTCAGATACTAATTAAAATAACTGCACACTGGTCTACGCTGCCGATAGCAGTGGAGAACCAGAGTGACATTTTTCTTGATCAGATTTTTTTTTTTCACATGATAAAAATTAGTGCAATTTTGAGAATACATTAATTATTCAAAAATAGTGACCAGCGAAGCGGGCGTAGCCTGCTAGTATAAAATATAAAGAGTATATCAAATATTTATATAAAATAATGAACATAAATACTAGAATTTAGTTTTGTATTATTTCAAACTCTAAAATTCATTCATTTAACTCGTAATATAACTGAATTAAGCTACTTTGGCAACTACCCCAGCTACTATTTACATGGTGGTTCAGTTTTAAAAAATGTGCAATAGATGAAACTTTCACAAATCTTATTTGTTCCTTGATGGCAATGCCTGTTAGATCTGCTGGAATTGAGAGAATCTTCTCAAATTTCTCATATTTGTGCATCACAAATTGAAAAATCGTTTAGGTTTAGAAACCGCATCAAAACTTGTCTTTTGTTATAGAAGACTGAATAGTGTAAACAATGTAAACTTCGATTTTCAATGGCGATAACATTGTAAATAAATTATATTTTGGTTAACATTTAATTGATTTTCCTATGCATTGTCTATTGTAGGTCAGTAATTACTTTTATGTCATTTTCTGAGTTTCTGCCACATTTCGCCATGCCGGTTTCTACCAGTGGTTTTAACCACTGCGACATAATCTTGCCAACCCTGAATGAAAATGTTTCCACAAACAATGATTGTCACAGAAAGCATAAAAGTATTCTGTCACAGCAATATTAGATTTGTATAATAAAATATATATTCAGGCAACATTTTTTATGGTTTTTCCATTTTCCACTGGAAAATTAAAATGTGATCAATGATACAAAAAAAATGAAATGTCAACCTTTCTATTGGTATGGCAATTTCTTATGTTTTATTTTTTTCTATGTTTTTTTTAAATTGTATCTTTTTATTTAAAGACTAGCAGGCTACGCCTGCTTCGCTGGGCACTATTTTTAAATGAATCATTATAATTAATGAATTCTCAAAATTGCATTAATTTTTATCATGTGAAACAAAAAGAGAAAAAAAAAGAACTCTGATCGAGGAAAAATGTCGCACCAGGTTCCCACTGCCTTCGGCAGCGTAGACACGTGCGCGATGCGCACGCATGAATGCATATATATGAGCACTGTGCACGCGTATTCCTTCACCACCCTTATGATTTCTCAAAATTCCATGTTATTACTCATAAACTTTTATTCTTAAGAAAAGGAATTTAAAAAAAAATCATTTCTAATCGGGTAAAAAGTCACACCGGGTCCCCTCTGCTTTCGTCAGCGTAGACCCGTGTGTGCGCAGTGATCACGAATTCATATGTATGCTCGCTGCGCGCACGTATTCCTTCACCACCCTTTCTGTCCCTCCTTAATTTTACACTTTCAAAAATGTCCTCATTCGACTCGTAGGCACTCAAAACCTATATATACCAATTTCGAATGGTCTAACTCAATTTCTAATTTTTTGGCCCCCTTGAGGATATCTTAAAACATATAAATCAGGTGAAATCTCGAATAATTGCGATTAGTGCCCTCTCTTGGATAAATTTAATGTAGGTTATTCGATAATATAAAAGTACTTTAAAATAACTTTGGAATGCAGTATTAAAAAAAAATTAATAATATTTAGAATTCAAAATATTGAAATTTTAAAATATTGCAGTGCCATCTGGCGGTAGAAATTTCTGTAATCTACTGTTCAATTTTAAATCAACAAAGCTTTAAAATGATGTATTACTTATGAAATTATTTTAATTAGTAGCTGAGATACAAAAGAAAACCTAATCAGGTCACCTTAAAACATGTAAATCTGGTGAAATCTCGAATTTCACTTTCGATAATATAAAAGCTCTTTAAAATATCTTTCGAATGATGTATTAAAAATAATTTAATCATATTCAGAATTCGAAATATTGAAATTTTAATATATTACAGCGCCATCTGGCGGTAGAAAAGTCTGTAGGATCTACTGTTCAATTCCAAATCAACAAAGCTTTCAAATAATGTATTACTTATAAAATTATTTTAATTAGTAGCTGAGATACAAAAAAAAAAAACCTAATCAGGACACCTTAAAATGTGGAAATAACGTGAAATCTCTAACTCCATTACTTACAGTAGTCGGTTAACGGAAGGTGACAGAAATTTGTGGCATCTACTCTTGAAATTCAACTCAAATAAGTTTCAAAGTGACATATTACTTTTGAAATTATGCTAATTAGAAGCTGAGATACAAAAATGATATAAACACCATTATAAAACGACTTATGTCTGACTTTTTCATGGTTTTCTCTGAAACTTGTGTAATTCCGGGCTAAATACTGTTAAAAATCAATAGTATGAAATGTGAAAGGAGTATCAGAATTCGAAACTCTGCAAAATATAAAAGAATAAAGGCGTTCTCGGTTTTCCGTTGTTTTCTCCAAAACAACTGTTCTTTTTCTACGTTTTTGCCCCTTTTCGTCCCTCCTAATAATTTTACACTTGAAAATATCCGCAATCGATTTATCTTTCCTTAAAACCTAATAATACCAATTTCAAACGCTGTAACTTTTTTTCCCTTCGCCCCCCCCCTCCCCCTCAAGCCCCTCCTAATAATTCTACACTTTCAAAAATATTCAGAATCGAATTATCGGGCATTAAAACCAAATATTGCAAAATTTCAACGGCATATCTCAATTTAAAATATGTACTGCAAAATATAAAACAATTTAATCTAATTTTTTTTGTTTGTCCACATATTTTCATGGAAATTGAACACTAGGTTAATAATATGCTGTCTAGGCCGAATATTAATTCAAATGTAACGTGAATGAAAATTTGAAAAAGTTTGAAAATTGCAATTTTCCCCTCCACTATAAAACACGTGACATCTTGATCTGTTACAATCATTTCCTTTTTCATGGCAGACGGTCGTTTGGCATTTGAAATGATGTTGCCACAAAAAATTCATACTTTAGTTAATTTTTAAAAATTTAATTGTTGTACCGATAAGCCACTTGTACACTTAGATTCAGAAAAAATTCCCCTTTCATATGGTACCAAAATCGTAACGATCGAACAAATATTTCTAATTTAATATTATTTTTTTTTTCTGCTTTTAACTCCGTTAAAATATCTTTTTTTTATGCAATGACGGTGAATTCTCATTCATTGAGATCGCTTTGATATTAGACATGAGTCGACATTTTAATTAATACCTCCACAACTAATTAAAAATTTTAAATTCTGTTTTCAGGAGGACCTCGGAAAGGCTCCAGAGCATCAGTATGTCAATTCTTGTATTTCTGCGTTCAGTAGGGGCTGAACATATAAAAGAACTGACAGACAGACAAACCTTTCCATTTATTATTATACATATGTCGTTTATTGTATCTTGTTATTTAAAAACATATTTTAAATTACATCGGATATACTCCAGATAATATATTTTGGGATAAAAACATTTTAGTCAAATTCAAACTCATATGAAGCATCTTTTAATATCCTAATGATAATTTTTTAACTTTACAGAGTTAGATATTCTTTTTTTTTTTTTTTAACAAGGACTACAAATATGAAATCTGTTCCTTGAGTATCCTTCGTTATTTTGAGAAATAAGCAGGAAAGAATTGAAAATTGAAGCTGTGGGCATTTTTGCAACTTAAAATGAAAATAATGAAATTATTTCCTAACTGTATATTAGAAATATAGAGTGTTATATATTGCCCTAAATTAACTAAAAAATTAAATAGTGAAAGTTATAAGCATTAGAAAAAGTATGTACTAGATTTTTTTTTTAACAATTATCAAAAAAGTCATCGTCAAATAGTGAAAAAAATTTAAATGTCACCAAAAGGAATCATACTAAATCTGTAGCACAAAGTGGTCTAGATATAACAAATTTTCTTCTATTCTTAAAAAATAAGTTACTGATTTTTAACACATTTTATTTTGCCTTATTATTTTTTAAATGCTATTAAATGTTATGTTATGTTCTATCCAGCATTGGATATGGGGATTTCTATAATATTTTTCTGCTTTTGTCTTATGAAATGCACTATTTATATTCATATTTATTGCATGGAAAAGCAGCAAAGAGGTAGGAAGAACCCCGCAGGTGTTAATAAAGCAAAGTGAGTCCACACTTTTGATACTAGGTTTTTTTATGTAGGTAATCACCCCCCCCCCTCAAAAACAAAAGTGTGGACGAATCTAAAATCCTGGTTGAAAGTGCTTGAAAAGTACTTGATAACTCCTTGAATTTTTTTTACTCCTAAGTGTATGAACCACGGAATAGTTACTATTTATTTAAATCAAATTGGAGTGTAAAGGTTGATATTTTTATTTATTATGAACTATGCAAAAAATACCAGAGCCGGGAATCGAACCTGGGCACCTCCGCTTAACGCATGGATGCTCTACCACTGAGCTACCCTGGCTGACCTGATATATCTGCGTTTGCAGACTCGGTGACTTTCCCAACGAATATTATGCGAGAAGTGCCTAGCTGGTTGTCAGCCAGGGTAGCTCAGTTGTAGAGCATCCGTGCATTAAGTGAAGGTGCCCGGGTTCGATTCCCGGCTCTTGTATTTTTCGCGTAGTTGGTAATAAATAAAAATATCAACCTTTACACTCTAATTTGATTTAAATAAATATTCACGGTTGATGAATTCATGGATAAAAAATTCTAAATTGAAATTTCGTGGTCTATGGAGTTGTGCTACGATTGTTATTGTCTCACCTGATATATCTGCGTTTGCAGACTCGGTGACTTTCCCAACGAATATTATGCGAGAAGTGCCTAGCTGGTTGTCAGCCAGGGTAGCTCAGTGGTAGAGCATCCGTGCGTTAAGCGGAGGTACGCGGGTTCGATTTCCAGCTCTGGTATTTTTCGCATAGTTGGTAATAAATAAAAATATCAATCTTTACACTCCAATTTGATTTAAATAAATATTCACGGTTGATGAATTCACGAATAAAAATTTCTAAATAGTTACTATTTAGTTTGAAGGATATTTGGTATTCAGCTGAAGTTAGTATTTAGTTGGCCGAATATTCGGTATTTGGCCAAAACTGATATTTGGTGCATCCCTAATATGCACTTTGGTGGGATTTTATAATTACTAACTTATCCAACTGGGAAGCGGGGAGTAAAAAGTGCATAAGTCGTTGCCAAAGGCATAGTTGCCAACCTTTGAGAATCAAAATTAGAGAGATTTTGTATGAGACATTCTTTTTATTGCAAATACATATGAATAAAATAATAAATAAATAAAACATACTAAATTTAAAATACAGCTAGATTATACTAAATTCTAACCATACTGAAACAATATATATACATGCATACATTGATTTGGCGAAATGTTTCTTCCCTGAAAAATCTATTAATTTTTTCCACATGTTTACACATCCTATAGATATGACATGTAAATATTTAATTTAATTGTGGAAAAATAAATAGATTGATTAAGATCAGCAATAAAGTCTAAAAATAATTACATATGTGAGTAATATTCACTTTTATTGCTTTATAGATTTTAGAGTTGCTCACTTTCCAGAGATTGGAAAAGGAGGGGGGACAGAAAAATAATTACAGAGTAAGAAATATTAAACTCTTTCAATTCTACTTCTAGAATTTAATAAAACAACTTTTAAATTAATATTACAGTTACATAAAGATTGGGAAATAAAAGACTTCTGCTGAACATTTGATTGCTGATCGTTAGTTGGAGATAAATTTGAAGGTGGGGGGAGGAAATAATTAAATGAGCAAGAAATATTTAATAATACTATTTCTTTATAGGTTCTGGAATCTCATAAAGTATGTTTCAAACGAATATTGACATTTATGTTGTAGATGGTACAAGACTGGAAATTGGGAGCTTTCGTAGAACATTTGATCACTGATCGTTCTATGGAGCTTCTATTTTTAAAATGAACGATATCCGTGACTTTTTTAAAGATTGAAGAAATAAATTCACGGAATTCTGCAAATTAGACAAAAATAAATAAATAATAAAATAAAATAATAATGAAAAAAAATGAGCATAACTGTTTTTTTTTTCTAGCAAACACAGTGCAGCATTTCAAAATGGGTTTGGAATTATATTGCTTGATTTGGGTTGTTAAAATAACAATAAGTAGCACAACATCTACAAAATTTTAGGAATTTAAGACAACTTATAATTAGGGTCTTTTAGGACATTTTTTAATTTTTTCAGGAATTTCAAAAAAGCTACAAGTAACATGCAATACACTATGTTTCATAAAAATAAAATCATCATAATATTATGAAAAATAAATATTTACTAATGAAATTGAGATAGAACTTTCAATATGAAATTCAGTGTACATATTTTTTCACAAGATACCAGATAAGATTTTTTTTACCTTTTAGTTATACAAACACATAACAAGATAAAATATTTTAATGCACATTAAAAAAAAGAGGAGGCTAAGGCTGGCTTTTTTAACGTTGTCATAAAAAGTATTTCTATGACAATCTTCTTTAATCTGGATATTAATGAATCATTTTATTTATGTAAGTGACTAAATAAATGTAAATAAATAAGTAAGCCAACCAAAATACAGGATTAAAATATGGTATATTTATGTTTAATGGAAAATACCGTTTCAACTAATATATGTGATAATTACAGTGCAATAATTACTAAATATTTAAAAAATTTAATACAGTAAATCTGAACAACTTTGTGCTGTAGAAATAAGAATTTTTAAGTAAATACAATAAAACCGCCGTACTCAGATTAACGTTTTATTTTGTATTTGTAAAGCGATAGTCTACGAAGACGGAGCCATGTTGTCATTATGTTTGTGTTGATAGATTCATGAAAAGAACGATTCATTGAATTGTCAGCTTTGGCTCCTCCTACAGTAATTACGTTTGACCAATTGCTGCTCTGTATTTGCTTAATCTTCGTCGCTGAAATTGTTTCATAAATCGCAACACACCCAGTTGGATCGGGTCGAAGTGTTCCAGAAGCTGGACTCCCCTGTTGTTGAATTTTCAAAATGTCGAAGTTTTATTGTAGTCATTAAATTGTTTATGTATTTTTTATTATTCTTGTGAAGAAAAAATATTTAGTATCTATTATTTTTTTTCCTTTCTCTTTTTTCTTTCTTCTTTTTTTTCCTTTCTTTTCTCTCGAGTGCTTGATTTGTTTAGAAAAAAAATGGCTTATTTAAGAAAATTGAATAAAAGTACTTTGCTATCCGCGTTTGTAATGATCGATAGATGGCGCTTTTTCAGCTCTTGTTGTTAGTAAATATTACAGCCACGTGTATCTATTTTTGTTCTTTTTGTTATTCTACTTAATATTCGTACTATAATTTCTCAGACATTACATCATGAAAAATTGATTGCTTTTGGAAAAAAAAATTTCAGTTTATTCAAAGTTCGATCGGAAGTAGATTTTTAACTGAAGTTGAACAAATATTAGTTTCAAATCATCTGATTAATTCTTTACTTCCATTAGCCGAAGCAACTGAAATTTTAAATTTGTCATTTGGAAATAAATGGAAGCTTAATTCTGAATTTCTTGGTTCTTTGGAGTTACACTGGAGCACACAACAGTATGTGTTATCTTTTTTACCGGATTTATTCATTTTTATTCAATAAATATATGTGAAACTAAACATCGGCTAGCAATGGCGGCTTGATGGAATTCGAATTAAAGCATGTTTATTGTAATTTCCCCTTAGCCCACCAGAGGGCGAGCATTTCATTACAATCGCGGATTATTAAAGAAATGCATAAGTTATCATAAAAGTAAATTATATTTCACTAAATTAGGAAAAATATAATTTTTATAATCAGTTGCTTTGTTATTATTATGAAATAAAAACTGGTTTGATTTTTAATGGAATACGTTTTTTAAAGTTTGATATTTTTTAAGATTTTGTATTAGTAATAAATATAGAATTTTCAGAATTCTTTTACATATATTTAGCAGCGGCGTAGGAAAAGAACGTTAGTGTTAGTATATAAAAAGAGTTTAACTTTAAATATTAACTAAATTAATAAATATATAAAAGAAAGAAAGAAAAGGGAATTTGAAATTATATCTGCAGTTTTTAATTCACCTTTAGAACATAAATTATTCATAAATTTTATTTTCTAAATTATCTGTGTGTATTCACTCGGAAAAAGGGGCCGCGGTAGCTCAGTCGGTAGAGCGCCGCACACGTAATTGGAAGATTGCGGGTTAGGTACTCGAGCCGGCCAAAGACCGTCATGTACACTAATGGTGGCTGGTGCGCGTAAAATCTGTCATGGTTGCAATGTCCTCCATGTTCCCATAAAAAATGGTACCTCTGGGGGTCACCGAAGCGGGAGAGCCATCCTTTCCGTGGAGAATCAAAATTGTGACGGCATGTCTCCGGACCACCTCTAGGGGTGTGTCCGAGACCGTCGCCAATTGCTCATCTGCGCAGCACTAGTGCAACGTAAAAAAACCTAACCCAACCAACCACTCGGAAAAAGACGGCCATATTGCGGACTTTTCTCCGAGTAAAAAGGAATCATTTTTCCCCCCAATGATCAATCTATGTCTTATTACTATATCTATGATTAGAGTAGACCCGGACTACTAACCTTTTTTTTTTTCGAACATCACATCTCTATCATTTCACGAATTCATTCGTTAAACCGACATTCCACTTTCATCAAAGCAAGTTTCCTCCACCTTTGTTATCGCTGTTTTATATTTCGATTGGGTGTAAATTAAACATAAGCCACAACCTACACTATCTGAAATGGAAAGCAAGTTATTTGTTCCTTGTTATTGAATGAAAGCTGTTCTGTTTGACTTTTCTTTGGAGTTTTGGTGGTAAGAGGAATAAACCCTTTAAAACATGCAAAATCCCAAGAACCAGTTGCCAAGAAAGCGCTTATCGCCAAAAGAAGGCGCAAAAACCGCAGTGATGTTCCGGGAATTTTTCACCATATAGCAAATAATAATAATAATAAATGCCGAAAGAAAGAAAGTCAGTTTTGTGCAGACGTGAATAGGTTACGTGCTACTTCCGAACGTGCGTTTTCTGAACAGTGCGATTTATGAACACATCTTACACCTGGCAGCTTATTCTCTGGCCATTTCAAAATAAGGGGAGTATCGTGCCAGAGAGCACGGTCACTATTTCCTGATCGAGTACTCTTTAAATGTAATTTATAAAAACGTCTATCCTAAAAGGCAACGCAATAGCATTTTTTCGGTGTCCCTGTACACAAACCGGTTGCACAGGACCTATTAATGCCATTTAAAATAGTGAACATTCCAAAGTGAATTTGAATAACATATATAATATTGTAAAATATCTGAAAATATTCACTGACGCTCGCTGGGGGCGGGCAGACGGACAAATTGATAGATGGACAGTCGGACTCGGACAGATAGATACACAAACTGAAACCGCATTCACACTTAAAAAATGTTAAAATGTGTTAAATCGCTTAATGTAAATGAAAATGCAATTCCATCAAATTTCCAATAATACCCATTAATGTAACTGAATAATTTTATGTGGTAAATCTAATGCTAATCATACCGTATTCTATGGAAAGCATTTGTTTGTGCATAGGAATAGTATATTTTAATTTTATTAAGATTTATACGAAGTAAAGTTCTTCAAATTTGGTTTAAAGAAATATTTGACAGTATATTTGAAAATTATAAGCACTGTTTCAATATGTAAATATACTTTATTAGACAAAACAAAAGTAATTTTAATGGAATCTAAAAACAAATCTTATAAAATGACACCGAGGCGCCATTGGAATTTTTATTTCATTCCTTTTAAAACTGTTATTTTGAATTTGAAATGTGAAGGAAAAAGCATCAGTGAGTGTATTTTATATATCTTTCTGATCTTGAAGCTAAAATTTTTTTTTTTTTTTTTTTCGACTGAGTGAAAATAATGCCTGGACCGGGAGTCGAACTCCGGATCATTGACTTACAAGGTCAAGGCTCTACCAATTGAGCTATCCAGGCCGACAATCGGTCAGCATTACTCACTCAGACAAACTTTAGGCAGAAATAGGCATGATCCGGAGTTCGACTCCCGGTCCAGGCATTATTTTCACTCAGTCGGGAAAAAAAGAAAAAAAAATCATTAAATATGATTTTCTTCCAATCAGTTGATTGTGATTTTAATAAAAATATTACGTTTGCATTATAAATATAAATAAAAGTAAAAAGTAAATGATCAAATAAGAAAATCTATGTACATTTTAACTAATTTGCAAAGCGTCACTTCAAATTTGATACCATTATTTTAAAGACTCATATTTCAAATTCTTATAGCCATAAAGTAGCGACGTCACAAACTTTTAACCGGTTAAGGGTTTTTTGTACTGATATATCTATCTGTACTGATAAGTATAAAGGATTTAAGTCCATATTCTTGATTTTTCAGGAGACGAAAAATAAAGTTCAAAAAATTCTGCATAAAAACTTGTCTATTCAATACAGTTTTAACCAGGATATTGTCATAATATACAATTTTGTAAATAAACTATATACATATATTTTTGAAGTTTGTTTATTTTTAACTGATTTAAATAGTTTTGGTTTATAGAGTTTTAAAGAGTTACCAATTGATTTTCTCAAAGACTAAATGACATGGACTCAAATCCTTTATACCAATCGATAGAAAATTTTTTTCTGCGTCTGACAATGTACATAACTCAAAACCGACATTTTTGGACTTAAATTCTTTATACTTATCAATACAGATATATACATATAAGATTAAATTCACTGATTCACTGGCTCAACACAGCCGTGGGTATTTTATGGAGATATAGTCAAAAATTTTGGTGAGCAGGTTGGTTTTAGGACAAGACCCCCACTAAGACGGTATTTTGCGATATACCCCCCCCCCCTTCCGGGGGAGCAGAATGCAAAAAATATTTATTAGCATAACTCCGCTTCAAATTACTTCACGGTAAAAAAAAAAAATGCAGATCAGGAGACTAGAACTGAGTTGAAAGAAATCATTGCCTGTGATTTTGAAATTTTGTATTTTTAAGGGGGAGGGGGGTGTTAATTAAGTGTGCGAAATATGCACTTTAATGGGATTTTGCAAAACTTTCAACTTCACAGCGAGGGAGAGGGAGTAAAAATAGATAAGGCACTGCCAAAGGCATTGGGGCTTCAGACTCGACGTGTGACGAGCAGGATTGGATTGAATTTGGGAATAAGGCCGATTGACTACTGTAGGTCCTAAGCCTGAGCGCCCTCCGTGGGGGGTCTTTATAAGCTAGCCCGTACTTATGCAAGTTTATTAGAAACCCACGGAAAACCCGAACGGCTAGGCCGACGAGCGCGACCTGGGATCGAACCCGGCACCTCACGTCTACCAGCTTTGAGCGTAGAACCGCTAGGCCACTGGTGGTCATGAGACGAGCAGGAAAACCGTTACCTAAGGTAGCGAGAACTTTAACTTAGATTTTGACTGATTTCAATGATTTATTTATTTATTTTTAAGTTTTATTATTATTATTATTATTGATATAGTATTTTGAGAATTCATTTCAATATAACGACCAGCGAAGCGGGCTAAGCCTGCTAATCTACTTATAAAATTGCTTATACATCTGTTTCAAATTTGGGAAGGGGTGTCTTGTCCCTCTCACAGCGAAATATGTCGAATAAAATTATTTAACCCTTTGTATCCCACCAGGACTTTGAAGTCCCATCAAAAAAATTCCTCAGTATAGCCCGATCATGATTTGACCACTTTTAGAAGATAAATGCCTGCCTATATGCTACGAATTTTGTGAATGCTGCATCTCACAAACCAGTAAACATATTTAGATATTTAATTAGATTTTGACATACTGCTGTTGATTACATTTTGGGGACAGTTTTCTTAACATGGTGGCATTGTCATCCCATTTTTCTCATAATTTTCAATATTTCAGATCAGAACAATTAAATCTATTTTCAAATTTAAATTATTTATAATATTAATATATATATATATCTAAATTATCAATTTATATAATAAGAATTACAAATATAATAGTATTTAATTTAATTTTTACTTTCTCTTACTCATATAATGATAGAGAAAATATTTTGGGGTCAAATTTTTGATTTTCAGTTTTTGCTATATTAACACGTTTTGAGCTTCCCCGGTGTTTGTGTTAGCATTATAAGGCCAACTGACTGTGCTATGGTTTAGGGTTTAGAGAGAGTGCCCTTTGAGAGAGGGTCTGTCTAAGGGGTTCTAGCCTTTAGGAGAAAATCATGGAAAACCATTTTTTTCACAAAGTGCTGTAATTATAATAGTTAAAAAAATCTGGAGTGACTCCACTCGACTTTCCGAACATTGAGTAATTAACATTTTTGTAGATATAGTAAAGAAAGAGGAGTTGTTAAACAGACAAAAGAGAGAAAACCATAATAGAGTGTTTGAGTATTTTTCTCCATTTATTACACGATGTTTTATTTAACGCTACTGAACTTTGAGCCCATAGATCATAATGATTAAGAATTTTTCGTTGTGTCCCTATAAAAACCTATAAATGCTAGATTCACCAAAATGTTTATAGTTAGTGCAACAGTGATTTATAATATTCATATAAATTTTCAGCTCAATTGAATAAGGCGTTTAGATGCTATCGCACTTTAAAATTTGGTCCCATAGGCCATAATGATAAAGAATTTTTCTTTGTGTCCCTGTAAAAAAAACTGCAAGTGCTAGATTCACCATAATCTATACGGTTGGTGCAACTGTGACCTATAACATGTGTAAAAATTTTTTGCTCAGATTAATAAGGCGTTTAGACGCTATCACACTTTTAAAAATTTGGCCCCATAGGCCATAATGATAAAGAATTTTTCTTTGTGCCCTGTAAAAAAATTATATTTGCTAAATTCACCAAAATCTATACAGTTCGTGAAACTGTGACCTATAATATGTGTACAATTTTTTTGCTCAGATTAATTAAGCGTTTAGACGCTATCGCACTTTTAAAAATTTGGCCCCATAGGCCATAATGATAAAGAATTTTTCCTGTTGTCCCTGTAAAAAAACTATAAGTGTTAGATTCACCAAAATCAACAGGGTTCGTACTATGGTGACTTACAATATACGTACCAATTTTCAGCTTATTCGAACAAAGCGTTTAGACGCTAGCGTGTTCACTCACAGACATACACACACACATACGTACATCATCTTAAAAATTGCGAAAACGGATTCAGGGGACCTCGAAACGTATAGAAACATCAAAATCTCAAATTCGGATTTTTGACATGAATACAATACTTTCCTCAATATAGTGTTCGGAAAGTAAAAATAATAATGGTAATGACGTCAATTTTAACTCATTCACAATTACATGAATAAATAACAGTAAATACCAAACTATAGTAATTTGCTTTTGTTCAAATTCACATTTTTTTTTTTTTTTTTTTTTTTTTTTTTTATGGAACCTTAGAAGCTTCAGTATTAAAATATTCAGCTTCTTTAGTATTTTGTATAATTTTTTTTTTAAGTTGAACATTTTACAATTAAATTTTCATTAAATAAATTACCCGAAACGCAATAAAATCAGCAAGTTATTCATTTAATTTGATGTTCCAGAATAATTCAATAAATTTTTACTCTTCATGAAAATCCTTCATTCTTCATCATTTAGTATCAGCTTTTTTAAAAACCTTACTGATTATTGACTTAAATGTAACTAACAAAGCTTTAACTTTTATAAATATATAAAGCTGTCATGAAATTTGAAAGTGTCATTACAATGCACTGTTGAAAAGGGAAGGGAATATATAGCATTGAAAGGTTTTTTTTACAGTGCAGTGTTTGTAAAAGGACTTATTACCATTGCAGGTACTTGAAAAATTTGTTTTAAGTGCAATTTGATTATGTTATTCTGTAGCAAACACAAGAAAGCTTATAGAAAATAAATCTCATAATCACTGGTATGGTATTTAAACAAGTAGATTAATATTAATACTTAAATTTAGTAAATTATTTACTGTATAATTAAAAAAAAAATTGCAAATTTGCCTCCCCCCCTCTTAAATAAATCTTGATAAGGCCTAGGAAACACAGAAAACTATATTGTATAGCTTATTATAAACTATATTATCTTTTACAATTAATATAGAATAATACCAATACAATTGTATGAAAAATACAATGTTAATGTTTTACTTGTCCCAATATTGCGGCTCAGTTACAGTTGAGACTTCACTTTTAGAACCTCCTTGCAGGGTCTAAGTGATTCCTTAGTCTGTGGTTTATATGATGACTAAAGATGATTAGCAACATAAGTTTTGGTTTCAGTTTCTCACTTGACGTCTAAATAAGGGTGCACTGGCAGGTTATGTCATGGCTCGCCCCAAGGGAGATCAACAATCCACTCTCTGCATTTCATTCGCTGACAAAATCGATACCTGGCGACTTGTATGTAGAGATGCAAAAAACCCGGGAATTTAAAACCAAGGGAAAAAATCCGGGAGTTTTTGGGGGAAAAACTGGGAAATTTGAGAACTTTGCGGGAAAAAACAAATTAGAAATCTCTAAAGCAAATAATATGTTTACTTAATATAAAAGGCAATTTTAAAGACTTTGATATACTGATAAGCTCATAACATTGTTTTAATTTATCATTTTATTTTCAATTTATCAGAATTGCAGCCAAATCATTAGCTTTTCATATATAAACAAGTCATACTTTACACATCTGAAAAGATATTTCAATATAAAACTCTTTTTACTAGTTTAATATGGCGATATTTATATAACTAAATATAATTACAAAATATATAAGCTTAAAAGATAATGATATGATTAAGAAAAAATGATTCTTTGAATCATAACATGTTACTTTTCTTAGACTTGTTGACTAGCATAAATTAGACTTAGGATTGTCTCCTCATTTTTCTCCACAGACACCTCTTACATACAGTTTTTAATTCCACAAGATAACATTTCATAAGCCTAAAATTCAATTAATTTTACTACATTATTCTAGATAAAATAACATGTATTAGCTACTTTTGTACTCAGTAAAAACAATTGTTTTTTTCTTTAAGCACTGCAAACTTTAATATTATAATTGTTATTAATATAAAGTTTTACATAAATAAATAAAATTATAGACTTTTTACTTGTGATTGTTTGTGACTTTTTACTTGTGTCAGTTGGTAAAAATGCTAAGTAATAAAAAGTTGGTAAACATGCTAATATTAATGAATACAGTGACAGAAACTTACCGTTAGTGTTAGCGACGAAATAATTATAATTAATTATTTTCTTTGTTTACGGAATGATCATGAACATCGAAGATGCTAGAATTAGCGGGAAAGGAAAAGGGAAATGAAATCTACGCAGAAGTTAAAGTTGAAATTAATTTAAGGATCGGAGGCTATTTATACACAAAAAAAAAAAAAGAAATATTTAACAAATACAAAAACTATAAAAATATTCATAATTTCAAAATTCCCAGTTTTGGGGAATTTTCAAAATCTCCAATTTTGTCTTAAATTTCCCAGGCAAAAAACCGGGTGTTTTGAAAGCCTTGCATCTCTACTTGTATGTCACGAATATTACTCAGTGACATATTATCCATAATGAAGAGAGGCTTTTCACTTATTAATGAGTCTAGTGGTTCTATGCAGTCGTTTATTTGAAACTCTTGGACATCTTACAGGTTATTTTCAAGTCCTTAGTTCTTAGCAGGTGGAGCATATATGTCCTCGTAAGCTGAGTACCAAGGCTACCGCGTTTTGCCAATTACATCGCGGAGCCGCAAATTGTCCCTGGGGTCGATATTTAACGTAAGTTACTTAGACAAGACAATACACGAAGAGGCCTCGTTTTTCGCGTGCTCTTTCTTAAATACTGCCCATTTTTGGCGCGAACCTTACATTCCTCCTCTGCTTAATCATTGTCTATTAAGTTAATGATTGACAATTTAGCTTATCCCCGGCTAACCAGGATCAGGATTAATTAATATGCATTATTTAACCACAAGAAAATGAGAATAGCATACTACTCAGCATTTTTTATTCTAAAATCTGTCCAATTTTCTGACTTTTGCGTTATGAACGTGCATTGTCATAAAACTAATTTTAAAGGGGAACCTTTAAAATTAATTTCAAGTTAAGAATTTTTAATGGGATTTTCTTTAAGTTATCCCTCAATATTAATTTAAAATCTTAGTTATTTTTATCTTTTCATTATATATATATATATATATATATATGAAAGGATAAAATAAGCAAGATTCTAAATTAGTATTTAAATTAATATTAAGTGATATCTTAATAGTATTAGCTCAGAATAAATCTTAATTTTAAGAACAACTTTGTGAGAATTCTATTTTAGAGCCCCAGTACAGTTAGTTTTTCAGCAAAACACGTCGTAGCGCGGGAATCGGAGTTAGAATAAGTTTCATAATCAAAATTATGCAATAGTCAAAATAAGCGGCAAGGCATTGCGAAATACGAAATCCTGGATATCCGGGTCAACCAATAAGAGTGTTGCAACATCAGTGCTTTCCCCCCATTCTTTTCCCTCTGTTTTCGCCACCTGTCGCGACAGCGGGAATGCTTTTTTTTATTTTGATTCTCTTTTGGTTTCATTAGAAGAAGATGCACTTTCGATTCGAAAGTGGAGTGTTAAAAAAGATGTAGACTTGAAAGGAAAGGCACTTTTACGGTGTCTTAAAATTTATTATGATTCTGTTTTATTAAAGAAGAAGAAAACTGAATATTTTGAATATACAGAAAGTTATTCATTATGTGAAGTAGAAATAATTTGAAAAATGTTTTATTAATCGTCAAATTTTGTACATATATTTCATTGTACATAGACCTCCATCATCATCATTTAATTAAATATGTTAAAAGCAAAAGTTCCAGAAATATTATTTTGTGTCATCGATATTATCTTCTAACTCTCTACATTTTCAAGTCGGCCGTGAAAGGAAGAAAGGGTGAGTAACCTTTTCGATAATTAGTCGATAAATAATGAATATGATTGATTATAATTTTAAAGATATTTATCGCTAGTTATAATCTAATTTAAAAAGAACCCATGAATATAAAGATTATATTAAATTAGTGGCGCCCCAGAACAGGGACGGCCGACTTGGTTTACTTTCTCCAACATCGAAATAAATAAATATAAATGTTATTTGAATTGAATATTTGGAAAATTTGTTCTTTTGATGATGATATAAATAAAGAGAAAAAGTTTTGGTTTCATTTACATTTGAAATAAATAATAAATGATATTTATATTATTCGTTTTGTTCTTGAAATTTGTTCCTTTGATAAAAATGAAATGAAAGAATATTTTTAGTTTGGGTTTGTGGTTTGTGCAATACTTTGTGTTTTGAATTATTGCATTATATATTAATATGATGAATGCATAACTTAGAAATGTTTTCGTTTAATCAAACAACTTTGACAAGAAATTTTATTTGATAATTGATCAAATAATAATATTTTTTAAGATTTGTTATTTATAATTAGCATAATGAGTGTAATTCAAAAACAAAAAAGAAGTGTTCTTAGAGCGCAAACCACGAAGTTAATAAATAAAATCGAAGGCAGGTTATTGGAAATTGATGTTGGAGAAGAAGAGTTAGAACAATATTTAGAAGAGTTAAATTTAAAAGATAGGGAACTGAATTCATTAGATGACGAGATACAGAAAAATATCAAAGTAGAAGAGGTTGAAGAGGAAGTTCTAAAATGCGATGAATATAATTCAAATATTTTGATTTGGAAAACTAAAGTAAAAAGTAAAATGATTAAAATAAAAAATAGTAGTAATTCTAACATTTTATCGACTAGCCCCTTAATAGAAGGTAATAGATCACCAAAATTAGATCAAGGTTATATTAATCTTCCTCGATTAAACATTGATAGATTTAACGGTGATCCAACAGATTTCCAAAGATTTATGGATCAATTTGAAGCAGCAATCGATAAGAATTCAGTTTTATCAAATATTGATAAATTTAGCTATTTGAGATCATATTTAATTGGTACAGCTGCTGATGCAATAAAAGGTTTCACGCTAACAAACAATAATTATTACGCGGCTCTGGAAACATTAAAAGATCGATTTGGTAAAAAAACATTACTAATTAATTCACATTTAAATAAATTACTAAATCTATGTCCTGTAAAAAAATCCAACGATATATTTGCACTAAGAAAATTACTGGACACATGTCAGACAGAAATAAGAAATCTAGAATCCCTAGGAATAAAAGAAGAAAACTACAGCACGTTATTTTGCCCAATTTTCATAAAACTTTTACCACCAGACATAGTTTTAGAAATAACGAAAAAATACGGCGATGATGATCAGTGGAAAGTTTCAGAAATGATTGAAATTTTAAAAACAGAAGTTGTTAGTCGCGAAAAAGCTACTGCACTAATTTCAAATGCCCAACACTCAGAACATATTTCCACCACATCAAATAAGAAAGAAAGTTATGAATCACCAAAAATAAGCAAAATACGTCCATCAACTGCAGCTGGCCTTTACAATAATAATTCAGGCAATAAACGACATTTCTGTAATTTTTGTAATAGCGAAAAACATTTATTGCAGGATTGTAAAGAATTCAAATCTAAACAAATCAATGAAAAAAAAGATTTTTTAATGAAACGTGGTCATTGTTTTGTTTGTTTCTCTAAAGGTCATTTGGCAAAAAATTGCCGCTGCTTTGTAAAATGCCGTATTTGTTCTCGCCGTCATCTCGATATAATGTGTCCAGAAAATAATTCCGAAAAACAAGTTACAAATGAAAATACCACCTTGTCCAACAAAACTTGCAATCAAGAAGTGTTACTCCAAACTTTAACGCTAAGGTTAATCAATAAAGATAAAGAATACATTATCAGAGCATTAATTGATTCAGGATCTCAGAAATCTTACTTAAAGAAAGAAATAATAAAGAAAATTGGTTATACACCTACAGGGCAAGAAAAATTAAATCATAGTTTGTTTGGTGGGTTACAACAAACACATGATCATTTACGGTATAGAATACATTTAAGTGATCTACACAAAAACTATTTGTGTAATTTTGAAGTTCTTGATCAAGAAAAAATTTGCGCAGAAGTACCTAAATTACGAAATGGGCCATGGATTAACGAAGCAAGAAGGCGGGGAATTCAATTTTCAGATTATGACAACTCAACAAAATTTAGAAGAAATAAAAATAGAGAAATTGATTTGTTAATTGGTGCAGATGTATGTGGGAAACTTTTTACAGGGAAAAGTAAATTACTCTCGAAGGGTTTAGTGGCCTTTGAAACAAAATTAGGTTGGACATTGATGGGTAAAACTGAAGAATTTAGTTCCAACGATAGTACAAATGTTGTTTTATCTCTTCATGTGGCCAATGCACAGATTTCAGATCTTTGGTCCCTGGATACTTTAGGAATTTTGGATTCAGGAAATAAGAACACGAGAGAAGAATTAGACATAACTGCTGAAGAATATTTTAACCAAAATATTAAAACTGTTGAAGACGGCAGATATGAAGTAAGCCTTCCATGGATTAAAGGCCATCCTCCACTATCTAGCTGTAGACCAATTGCTGAGCGAAGATTGAAGAATTGCGTGGAATCACTAAAGAAATCTGGAAGATTAGAAGCTTACGAAGCAGTTTTTGACGAATGGCTTGCAGAAGAAATCATTGAAGAAGTTGAGCCATACAGTGATAATCTAAATGAACATTTTCTGCCCCACAGAGCAGTTATTAAAGAAAATTCCACAACTAAAATTCGTCCAGTTTTTGATGGGTCAGCGAGAGAAAAGGGCTCTCTTTCTATTAATGATTGCTTGGGAAAGGGTCCCAACTTAGTGGAACTAATTCCCTCTGTAATTAACCGATTTCGCTTTAAAAAAATTGGGGTAATTTCAGATATTCGTAAAGCGTTCCTACAAATTCAGCTCAGCGAAGTAGACCGACCGTATCTTAGATTCCTTTGGTGGGAGGAGGGTAATCCTTCAAATATTAAGATTTTTCAACATAGAAGAGTAGTATTCGGCCTTACTTGTAGTCCCTACTTGTTAGGAGCAACTCTAAAGTACCACTTGCAACAGGTTAACGATGAACTAAAGGAAACTGCTGATAAACTAGCAGAATCTTTTTATGTAGATAATAGTGTTACTAGTGTAGAAAGTGCCGAAGAACTTGAAAAATTTATTTCGGAGTCTAAATGTATCCTTAGTACTGCAAAATTCGATCTAAGAGGGTGGAAGCATAATATTATCAATCCAACAGAAGAAAATTCTACTCCCTCCAAGAAAAGAAATGTTCTGTGGCGTTTTGGAATTTCGGGCGAGGGTTCTGGTAGCGAAGAAGAAAATCCCGTCACAGCAGAGGTTGATAAGAAAATTAATTTAATTAAAATTTAAAAAAGATATTCTATGTACAACCGTTAGTTTCAATATTGATGTTGGAAAACAATACTTGCACCGTTCCAGGTACAGAACAGATATAGTCCAGTCCTATTATAATTTACAGTAAAAAGTCTTTTGCTAGCTGACCTGCACACTTTCGCCGGTGACAGAAAATGAGTTGACCTGTGTTCTCTGCTCCTAGAGGAACACAAAAAAAAATCACTAAGTCTCGTTACCTCTCCTGGTAAACGGGACAAGAGAAGACCCTCCGACCTTCACTGGCCGAAGACAAGATACGAATCCCCGACTCTCTGCTTCCAGCTCTGTTCCTGGGAAAACTCGTCCTCTCGATGGCAACCCGCGCTCCTCTCTCATTCGCGGAGCGGGCGGGCGCCTTTCCGTCGGGCCGAAGAAATTCCTCGGAAACTCCAATGTTCTCACGACCATCAGGGCGTACCATCAGGGCAGCTTCTTTGTACTTTAGTGTCACAGTTCGAGACAGTCTGGAGCCAAACTATTGTAAGTATCAGCACACCTGCTCTGTGTAGAGATTAAGGTCTGGCCAACTTTAATTAATTGGAAGGGGGGCTGTATGCCACAACTTCCCCCCCCTTAAGATGGTTTTCTGGGGTTGAAACTCCAGAAAATCTCTGCAATCAAATTAGGTTAGGGTGCATCAAAGCAATTCTAGAGAGGCTAATCTTCCTGACTAAACAATACTTAAATTTACACTAAAGTTACAAGTTTCAAATTACAAATTAATTAACATAAGAAAACAATACTAATAATAATTAACTATATACAAAATTTCTTACAGATAACTTTTAATCCACCCGACTCAAACAGTCCACATGAGGAATGTCTTTTCCTGGTCTGTGTCGGATTTCATAGTTAAAGGGCTGCAAGGTTAACGCCCACCGCATTAATCTGGGATTGTTTCCCGCATTTCTCTTTAACCATATTAATGGGTTGTGATCAGTTTCTATGGTAAATTTTTGACCATCCAGGTAATGTTTTAACTTTTTCACTGCGAAAATGATCCCAGCACATTCCTTTTCGGTTGTGCTATAGTTTTTCTCTGCCTTAGTAAATTTTCGACTTAAGTACAGAATTGGATGTTCTTCATCTCCTTGCCTTTGAGCCATGATAATACCTATCCCCTTATCTGAGGCGTCACTTTGAATAATAAACTCCTTAGTATAATCAGGAGCGTACAGTACTGGGTCACGGGTGAGTTTATCTTTTAACTCCCTAAAAGCCTTCTCCATTTCGGGACTCCAGTCTACTTTTTTCCTTTTTCGTTTTCCCTTTTAAAGCTCGGGTCAGCGGTTCTACTATAATTGCATAGTTTTTTATGTATCGGGAGTAATACCCGCACATCCCTAAAAACCTTCTAATTTCCGTTTTTGATTTTGGAGCTGGGAAATCAGTAATGGCCTTAATTTTAATCTCGGACGGTTTCCTACGTCCTTTCCCTACAACATGCCCTAAATATTTGACCGTCTCCTGGGCAAATTTACACTTGGCTAATTTAATGGTTAATTTTGCCTTGGTTACCCGCTTTAGAACTATATCTAAATGTTCTAAATGCTCTTCCCATGAATTAGAAAAGATAGCCATATCGTCAAGGTAAGGCAAACAAAAACTTTCTAGTCCCTTTAATAGAATACTCATGAATTTTGAAAACCTATACGGGGCGGAGACAAGTCCAAATGGCATTACCAAAGGTTGATATGAACCGAAACTAGTTACAAATGTCGCTAAACGTTGTGCGTTAGGGGTTAAAGGTATTTGCCAATAGCCTTTAGTTAAGTCAATCACGGTAATAAATTTTGATGCTGCCACTTGCTCTACCCTCTCTTCTATGTTAGGCAAAGGGAAAAATTCGGCACGAGTTATCTCATTTAACTGGCGATAATCAACTCACGGGCGGGGTTCTCTGCCAAGGGCCTCTACTAATATCATAGGCGAGGTATAATCTGACTCCCCTTCCTTAATTATGCCCAATTCTAACATACGCTGGATTTCGGATTTCAGGATGTCGGTTTGTCGAGGTGACGTCCTATATGGCTTCATTCTAACGGGTTTATCACTAGTCAATTCAATATCATGCTCAATTAAATTCGTTCGGCCTGGAATATTGGAAAACACTTTCTTGTGTTTAATTAGTAATGCTCCTAATTTCTCCTGTTGGGCTTTTGTGCAACGACTTCCTAAATTACTGTCCCTAATTACCATATTGAGGTCAAATTCTTCCGGGTCAGTTATAGGATAAGGTATTTCTAAGTCTGCCTCCGTCGTTTTATTATCCCGATTTTCCTCTATTAATACATTTACGATTTCTGCTCTCTGCACGTAAGGTTTTAGTAAATTGACATGATAAATTTGCGACTTTTCGCGCCTGTCCGGTACATTTACAATATAATTAGTCTCTGACATTTGACTCTCAATAGTGCCTGGCCCTATCCATGATACGGATAATTTATTGGGTTTACTTGTGGCTAAAACCAGCACTTTGTCCCCGGGATTAAATTTCCGATTTACCGCATTTCTGTCATACCAGATTTTGCGTTTGTCCCTTTTTTCCTCCATCTGCTCCCCTGCGAGCTCTTGACACCTTTGGAGTCTGTTTATCAATTCGAAAACATACTCCGTCACTGGGTTTTGCTCCTCTTCCTGCTCTGTCCATTTCTCAAATAGCAGGGTTTCCGGGGTTCGCAGATTTCTCCCATGAACCAACTCGGCTGGGCTGAATCCCGTTGATTCATGTGTTACCGTCCGCAAAGCTAACAAAGCATAGGGTAAACTCCTCTCCCAACTTTCTCCACTTTCTAAACAGATTAACTTCAGTAACCGTTTAACTGAACGATGCCAACGCTCAATGCAATTTGTCTGTGGGTGGTGCACACTACTGTGAGTTATCTTAATTCCAAATTTTTCTAAGAAAGTTGAGGTTAAGTTACTCATAAAACAAGCCCCTAAGTCTGTTTGGATTACTTTCGGAAATCCCATTCTACTAAATACTATCATTAACGCGTCGATCACTGTTTCCGACCTTGAATCGGGTATCGGGATAGCCTCTGGATACCTCGATGCTAAACACATAGCCGTGAGCATATATTTATTTTGATTTTCCGAAGGTGGGAGTGGTCCCACAATATCACAGTTTATATGCGTAAAAATTGCAGTAATAATGGGAACAAGTTTAAGAGGGGCTTTTTTTTGCTCTCCTGCCTTCCCAATTTTCTGACAAGGATCACACGATTTTACATAGGCTTCAGCCTCTTTAATGATATTTGGCCAGAAAAAATATCGCAGCAATTTATCCTTAGTTTTAGTCATGGCCACATGACCGGATATTAAACTGTGACAAAGATTCAAAATTTCATTCCTATATTTCCGCGGAATAATTAGCTGACGCCTTTTTTCTCCTCTGTGATCTGTAGCAATTCTGTACAGCAAACCTTGATCTATTGTTAAATTCGATTTCTCCTCTTTCGCGCGCGCCCACAACTCTGTCAAGCTTTCATCTTTTTCCTGCTCTTGGCGAAACTCGTTTTTCCCAACGTGCGCCAGAGCGGTGATCCTATCCTCCTCTAACTCGGGGAGGAAAATTGATTCTTCCGTACCCTGATTTTCCGTAGGCTCGCTCTCTGCCTCTCCCTGATCATTCCCAGCGCTTTCACTCGCCAGACTGGTTTTTGGCGCAGTTTCGTTTTTACGCCTTTTCGCCCGCGTTTCGACTGCATGGATTAATTCGGGTTTTTGTTTTTTTCTCTCGATTAATTTCTGCGTCTCATTTCCCAGTAAATAATAATCCATGAGAACTTCCTTATCCGCTACCGCGGCTTTCGTATTAATTAACCCTATTCCCTCAATTTCTAATTCAATATTGGCTATGGGTAGACATCTCACTTCGTTGGCTAAAGCTGCTTTAACCCACACAGTTTCCCCGTTTAATTGCTCATTAGAAATTATTTTATGAGGGGCAATATCGAGGCACGTCCCAGAATCACGTAAAATGGTAAACTTTTCCCCATTTATCTTGGCTTCACTTAAATAAGGTTCAAAAGCCGGGTTTAAATTCTCAGCGTCTCCTACGTGATTTACTTTTTCAGCCTTCTCTTGTCTGCTTTTCCAGACTGGGCAATTTGGCTTAATGTGATCGGGGGAAGAGCACACATAGCAAACAATAGGTTTTCGGGCCTCAAATAATTTAGATCTTTCCGTCAGATCAGACTTATCCCTCCAATTTTTTTGTTCTGGGGCCTTTTTCTCAACCCTATTTTTATCAAAGTTGCGAGGTTTATCTAATTTCTTTTCTAGTGGTGGTTTCGGGGTCCAACTTTTCTTATTATTTCTGCGAACTGACTCGTATGCGTCAAACTTCTTAGCTAACTCTCGCGGTTCATTGAGAGAGCTCCACGAATCTATGAAATGATCTTTCATTTCGAAATTAGCCCGTTTCTTTAACTGGTCGGCCACCATTAATTTCTTTAGATCCTCAAAATTTGTCACTTCTACTCCCTCTAACCACCCATTTAAATATGTATCTAAATCATAAGCTAGATCATGCCAAAGAGTTCCCGGTTGTTTTTGGTGTTGCATAAATTTAATTCTAAAATTTTCTGGACTTAATTTAAATCGATCTAATAGCATTTTTTTGACTTTCTCAAAATCGTCACTAATTTCTTGGGGTTCTTTTAAAATTAATTCCGCGATTTCTACGGGCAATAAAGCTAATAAATTAGTCACTAGATCCTCGTCATCTATTTCTAACTTCCTAGCTTGTCTTTGGAATAACGCAAGAAATAATGCCATGTCCGATTTCTCCGGTTCAAATTTTTGCATAACCGATTTTAGTGATTGTCGGCTGGGGCGTTCGCTACGAGTCGAAGCTAGACTTACTGTTTCTGAATGTTGGGCTATTTTAAGTTTTTCTAACTCTAATTCATGTTTCCTTTCCGCTTCTCTTTCAGCGATTTTTTTCTCTTCAGCCTCCCTTTCCGCAATCTTTTCCGCCTTCCTTTTCTCTTCCGCCTTTCTTTCTAAGAGATCCTCCCGTATTAACTTAATTTGAGCTAGGGCTAGGTCTTTATCATAATCTGGAGACTTTTGAATTTTCCCTATGATATCACTTATCCTATCCGAAGTTTCAACAATCACTCCGAATTCGACTGCGAGCTCTTGCAGTTCCGCTTTCCTATACTGCCCTAATTCTGACATGTTTACCTAATTCTAAATTCACAATTTAATCTTACACAATTCCCAAAAAAATTTCTACACGATACCTAACACTTTTACACAATTCCTAACAATTTTACACAATTCTTACAATTTTACCCAATTCCAAAAAATACATATACAAAATTACACTAATAAAACCTATAATTCAATTTTGCAAATTTTTGGGGTGTATAAAATTCCAATACAACACGATTCCAATAATTAAAACTTAATATTCAATTCTACACATTAAATTTGAAATATTTGAAATCACAACACTTTCCAGGAAAGAAACCTCTTTCCGTAACTTATATGATTCACTTTTAATTTTCATAAATTACACAAAACAATATGAAATTACTGTGTTATCTTTCTCAAGATATTTTAACACACTTTTTGTTTTCTCAAATAATATCTGTTTTCAAATATAATCTTTCTCATTTAAAACAAGATAATCAAATATGTGCAAATCAATTAATATTTTTCCAAACTAAACAAATATGAGTTATATTTAAATTAAATTTACCTATAATTTAAATTCCTCCCTGTTTTTACTTAGAGTTTCTAATATTTGTGATATGCCACATTTTTAATTTTTCCAAAAACAATGTTAATTTAAGGTTTACTCTCCCTTAATAAATTTCTAAATAACTTTTAACTTTATACATTTATCATCTAATACCTTAAATAACAAAAAATTTTACAGCCTCACTAGAAAAGTTTGACTCACCCCTGTTTTGTTGTCGTTTGCTCGAGTTCCGTCCTTCCTTCTGGCACTTATGATGGCTCTCGGATCGGCACTCCGTATGGAATTCGGGATGGGTTCCGGCTGAGGGCTCTCCTCTCTGTCTTAGAGATTCTCGTCGATGCGACGTAGATGTATCCTCCGTTGATTTGATGATTCGACGTACTCCGCTGCGTTTATCCTTCCCTTGAGTCTATCACTTTTCTATCGTCCGTAGTCCGTACTTCTTCAGGCAGTGTAGTATTCTCCAACAATCATCCCTCTAGCGCTGCCACCAAGTTAGTATAGCTGTGGTGTTTTGGAATTTCGGGCGAGGGTTCTGGTAGCGAAGAAGAAAATCCCGTCACAGCAGAGGTTGATAAGAAAATTAATTTAATTAAAATTTAAAAAAGATATTCTATGTACAACCGTTAGTTTCAATATTGATGTTGGAAAACAATACTTGCACCGTTCCAGGTACAGAACAGATATAGTCCAGTCCTATTATAATTTACAGTAAAAAGTCTTTTGCTAGCTGACCTGCACACTTTCGCCGGTGACAGAAAATGAGTTGACCTGTGTTCTCTGCTCCTAGAGGAACACAAAAAAAAATCACTAAGTCTCGTTACCTCTCCTGGTAAACGGGACAAGAGAAGACCCTCCGACCTTCACTGGCCGAAGACAAGATACGAATCCCCGACTCTCTGCTTCCAGCTCTGTTCCTGGGAAAACTCGTCCTCTCGATGGCAACCCGCGCTCCTCTCTCATTCGCGGAGCGGGCGGGCGCCTTTCCGTCGGGCCGAAGAAATTCCTCGGAAACTCCAATGTTCTCACGACCATCAGGGCGTACCATCAGGGCAGCTTCTTTGTACTTTAGTGTCACAGTTCGAGACAGTCTGGAGCCAAACTATTGTAAGTATCAGCACACCTGCTCTGTGTAGAGATTAAGGTCTGGCCAACTTTAATTAATTGGAAGGGGGGCTGTATGCCACAGTTCCAGTTTTGGGATTATTATGGGATTTAAACAATGATTCACTAAGTATAGATTTGCGAGAAAATCAAGAAGAAATCAAGACAGTTACCAAAAGACGAATATTGTCAGTAGCCCATAAAGTATTCGACCCCATCGGATATAGTTGTCCTGTAACCTTAGCACCAAAAATTTTACTTCAAGAATGTTGGCAACTAAAAGTGAGTTGGGATTCTGAATTACCTGAATGTGTTGGGAAAAAATTTGAGAAATGGAAAAGGGGACTACATAAGTTGAATGACGTTGCTATTCCAAGACTCCTTGTACCTGATCCGGAGTATACGGAAATGAGCCTTCATGTATTCTGCGATGCAAGCAAAGCAGCCTATGCAACTTGCATTTTTTTAAGAGCAGAAAATTTTAATGCCATTATCTGCCAACTTGTGCAAGCCAGATCTCGGGTAGCCCCATTGAAGTCAGTCACCATTCCCAGGCTAGAACTTCTTGCCTGTACCATAGGAGCAAGACTAGCGCAAAGTGTGAAAACAGATCTAAGACAGCCAAGTATTCCAACACATTTTTGGACAGATTCATCAAATGCTCTATTTTGGATCAAAAGAAATGAAAATTGGGCACATTTTGTTTACAATAGAGTGCAAGAAATTAGATCCCTCAGCCATCCAGAGAAGTGGAAATACGTACCAGGGAGGCTCAATCCTGCCGATTTGCCATCAAGGGGTTGTACTGCTGAATTTCTCTTAAAATCCCGGTGGTGGGAAGGACCTTCTTGGTTAAGAAGATCTTCAGAATTTTGGCCTAACGAAGTTTTATAACCTGATTTAAATGTAATAGAATCAGATAGAAGAAAAACAATAGTTTCTGCAGCCAGTGTATCATCGGAAAACATAGACTTTTACGAGAAATGTTCCTCGTATAAAAAGATGTTAAAGGTCACAGCATGGATACTCAGATTTAAAGAAAATGTTAAAAAGCCTAAAGAAGCAAGAGTAATGACCAATTTAACAGTTGAAGAAATTGAAAAGGCTGAACTTACGATTATGAAGTTTGTTCAGAAGATTTAAATTTTAAGAAAAACTTATCCTCTTTGCGTACATTTGTTGATGAAATGGGAGTCATGAGAGTTCAAACTAGAATATCAATGCGAAAAGATTCAGAAAATTTTAGATATCCAGTACTTTTGCCAGCGAACCATAACGTAACCTATCGAATTATTGAAAATGAACATACAGAAATGAATCATGCAGGAATACAAATTCTTATGTCAGCAATTCGAGAGAAATTCTGGATAATAAGATGCAGGAAAACCATTAGAAAGATTCTGCATAGATGTGTCCAGTGTCAGAGATTCTCTTCGAAAGCTGCTGAAGTGCTGAGTTCACATCTGCCTGAAGATAAAGTGAGAGAAGCTGGTGTTTTTGAAATTACAGGAACAGATCTTTTTGGTCCACTATTCTTAAAAGATGGCAGCAAATGCTGGGTAGTTCTGTATACATGTGCAGTTTTTCGAGCTATTCACCTAGAATTGACGACTTCCTTGACAACAGAGAATTTCATACAGACCTTGAGAAGATTCATTTCACGTAGAGGACGACCACGTATCATCTACAGTGATAATGGAACCAACTTAGTTGCGACAAGAAAAGAATTAAATTATGTGGATTGGGCACAGATTGAAGAATTTGCCACTATAAAAAGAATTAAATGGAAACTTAACCCTCCGGCCTCTCCGTGGTGGGGTGGATTTTGGGAGAGATTGATTCGCATTATCAAATTAATGTTGAAAAGAGTTTTAGGAAAAGCCCATTTGAACTATGAAGAATTATATAGTACCATTTGCGACACAGAAAGTATGGTGAATTCACGACCACTTACATATGTATCTGAGGATACTGAAGATTTAACACCTCTCACACCTGAAATGTTTTTGAAAGATCTCCGTGAAACAGGAGTACCTGACTTGGATTTTATAGAAAGAAATAACCTGAGAAAAAGATTTGAATACCGACAAAAACTAAAAGACGATCTTCGCAAGAGATTTAGAACTGAATATTTGGGATCTCTTCATGAATTTAACAATGTAAAGAAACCTCCTAACAACAATATTAAAATTGGAGATTTAGTTTTAGTGCAAAATGACAACTTAAAACGCATTCAGTGGCCATTGGCCAAAGTGGTGGAACTCTATCCTGGTAAAGATGGACAATTTCGTCTTGCCAAACTGAAAACCATGAATGGTGAAATTTTACGACCACTACAGAGGATTTGCTCTTTAGAACTTAGTGATACAATTGTAAACAAGAATCAAATTCAAACCTCTAGATTTGGTAGAATTATCAACCCAGTGAAAAAACTTTAATATCTAAACTGACTATAAAACTTTAAGTCCAAAATGACTTGAACATTTTTCTGAACTATTTTTATATTATATTGTTTATTATTATTTTTTTTATTATTTTACTAAGAATATTTTAGAATGTAAACAGTTTTCCTTTTTCTTTAATATTTTGTTGAGCATGTACAGAATCTTTCCATGCTCAAGGTGGGAGGATGTTGCAACATCAGTGCTTTCCCCCCATTCTTTTCCCTCTGTTTTCGCCACCTGTCGCGACAGCGGGAATGCTTTTTTTTTTTATTTTGATTCTCTTTTGGTTTCATTAGAAGAAGATGCACTTTCGATTCGAAAGTGGAGTATTAAAAAAGATGTAGACTTGAAAGGAAAGGCACTTTTACGGTGTCTTAAAATTTATTATGATTCTGTTTTATTAAAGAAGAAGAAAACTGAATATTTTGAATATACAGAAAGTTATTCATTATGTGAAGTAGAAATAATTTGAAAAATGTTTTATTAATCGTCAAATTTTGTACATATATTTCATTGTACATAGACCTCCATCATCATCATTTAATTAAATATGTTAAAAGCAAAAGTTCCAGAAATATTATTTTGTGTGATCGATATTATCTTCTAACTCTCTACATTTTCAAGTCGGCCGTGAAAGGAAGAAAGGGTGAGTAACCTTTCCGATAATTAGTCGATAAATAATGAATATGATTGATTATAATTTTAAAGATATTTATCGCTAGTTATAATCTAATTTAAAAAGAACCCATGAATATAAAGATTATATTAAAAAGAGAATGTGGGCTGGATTTTAGCTCACTTAATTATCCAATAAGAATTCATATTAGGAGTTTGACCTCGCCCCCGAATATCCATATTTAACCAGGAGCACCCGAAAATCGGCGCCTTTTTCATGGAAGCTTGTGCTTAACTAGTTCACGTCAATAAAAAGTTTATTTTAGCGGTCCCAGAAAGGGGATTGGTTCGCGGTTCCGCCGTTAACGGGACTATTTCGGCCCGACTCGGCTTCGGATCTGTACGTCAGCGTGCTCAGATTGATGAACAGTTAATAACATGTAAAATGACTCAGAGTCTTCAATAAACGACTGCATAAACTATTTTGGAGTATTAGTTATTTGAGTGAACTCTCTTAAGATGAAGTGACTGTCATAAATCATCTATTAAAGAACGATACGTTACATATATATATATATATATATATAATCCTTTTATAGTAAAAGAAAAGAACGAAGAATAGTCGGTCAAATAATTCACCAAAGAAACATACACAAGCCAAACTGAATAACGAGGTATCTTAACAGGGTCCGACTTAGACTACCTGGAGCCCCGGGGCAAGCCTATTCTGAGGGGCCCCTCTGCAGTGGCATTAGAGGTCTTTAGGCTGTAGAATTTCTGCATACGTCTGTAGGACCCCCTTCCAGAAGGGGGGCCCAGGGCAACTGTCCCGCATGCCTGGCGTTAGTCAGGGCCTGTATCTTAAATTGATTTAATTTTTAAGATTATCAATAGTACTTACTTTAATTTTTAAGACTACAATACCTGATGAAAATTAAATAGGACCGTGTAATATTATTCTGAAGAAAAGAAAATTGACACTAGGATATTGTGTTTAAATTTTAAAATACTCACACAAAAACATTTCTAGTGGACTGTATCACTAAACTCATAGATTTATTTTCACATTGTTTTCACAACTCGAAAACGACGCTCACTCACGGCGGCTCAAAATCTCACACTGCTCAACTCAGATGGCGCTGCTGCAACAGCGCTTTTCATTGGATACGGAACATTCCGCCCCACGTTGCAATGTTTACATTCAACCAGTAAATTATACAGTTATATCAAATGAAAATAGAAAATAAACACAATACAATAATAACATTACATGACTCATTAAAAAATAAAATATATATATAGACACTATTATATAAAATTACACATTTTTTGGCAAAATGCAAATTTGGGAAATGGGTCTTTTGTAAATACCCGATTGGGTTTTCACCCTTACCACCCTGACCCGTTTATCTTCACCAAAATACAGTTCTATTATTCTCCCTAATGCCCATTTTTGAGGTGGTAGGTTTTCATCTTTAAGAAGCACTAACTAATTGACTTTCACATTATTTTTTTCTACCATCCACTTGGAGCTCTGTTGTAAATTATTTAGATACTGTATATGCCATTTTTTCCAAAAAAATTGAATTATTTTTGTCAGCTTTTTCCAATTAGACAATCTATTGTCTTTAACCTCAATTAAATTAGGCTCTATAACAGCATTTAAGGGTCTGCCAATTAAGAAATGGGCAGGAGTTAACACATCATACACATCAGAATCGGATGACAGAGGTACAAGCGGTCTTGAATTTAGAATTCCTTTTATCTGTGTAACAACTGTTAGGAATTCTTCATAGGTCAATCTGGAGTTGCCTAAAACTCTTTTAAAATAATATTTAAAAGCTTTAACTCCGCTTTCCCAGAGGCCACCAAAATTAGGTGCTCTCGGGGGAAGAAAATTCCAATCGATTCCCTCAGCTGACATGTAACCAGCGAGGGCCTCATCTGGTTTTATAACTAACTTTTGCAACCTAGAGAGCTCTTTGTTTGCTCCAATAAAATTTGTGGCGTTATCAGAAAATAATTTTGAACATAAACCTCTACGAGCCACAAATCTTTTTAAACATGCTATGAAGGCCTCAGACGTCAAATCAGTGACAATTTCGAGGTGAACGGCTTTTGTGACCAAACATACAAAATTGCACACATATATTTTATGATAAATTCCCTTTCTTTGATTCTTATATTTAACAAGGAATGGGCCACAAAAGTCCGTACCTGAGCAATTAAATGGAAAGTCAGGAGTCACGCGCTCTTTCGGTAATTCACCCATTAATTGCTCCACTCCTACGGGTTTAACTCTAAAACACTTAATACAATCGTGTACGACTTTTCTACACG
Organism: Salticus scenicus; assembly: GCA_963930645.1. Lineage (NCBI taxonomy): Eukaryota > Metazoa > Arthropoda > Arachnida > Araneae > Salticidae > Salticus > Salticus scenicus. The sequence continues at coordinate 336,242,843 of OZ005652.1, read as the reverse complement.
TTGCTTTACCCTGAACGGGCCAAAATTTTTGACGAACATAGTATAGCAAGGCAGTAGGACCTAAATGAAAGTATCGCTTATGATAAGATTCTATAATAAGTTTGGTCAATTTATGACCCTTCGGCAGAATAATTGGAAATTTAGTGTTAAAACTTACATTAGCATTCTTAATTCTGCCATTTACTCTAAGCAATCCCTCTCTGTCTATAAAGGGATTTAAAGATTTTATCTTACTTTTCTCATGAACATTTTTTTCTTTAACTAAATTTTTTAGTTCCTCGTTAAACTCTGTTTTTTGAATTTGCTTTACAATAAAATTTTCAGCCTTGCGGATCTCCTCTGTTGATAATGGCCCCAATGTTCTTTCCCTTGGATTCTTCAGGTTGTAGATAAATCTGAACAGATAACTAACAACATGCAATATTTTAATATAATTATTACTAATATTAAATAAGTCTTGAATAAAGGAGTTATAAGTCACAGTAAATACAGATAAGTCATTTTTTTCTGAATTTTTCAGTTCAGACGTAAATTCGTCTTTTATGACGGATTTAGGAATTTCACGATTGGGATACTGTCGTTCTGACAGAAAAGCAGGTCCTTCAAACCACAATTTATTTTTGACCAGTTTTTCAGGATCCACCCCTCTTGAGATAAGATCTGCGGGATTGTTCTCAGAAGATACGTGACGCCACTGTTGAACTTCTGTCAGAGCTTGTATAGTTGCTATGCGGTTTGCCACAAAAGTTTTTAGAAGATACGGCTCTTTTTGTATCCAGGAAAGTACAATCATCGAGTCGGTCCATAAGTAGATGTCAGCTGTCTTAAACTGTAAGGCACTCTTCACTTTTGTGAGCAATTTTGCTAATAAGACGGCAGCGCAGAGCTCCAACCTCGGTATTGTCGTACGCTTAAGAGGTGATACACGTGATTTGCTACAAACCAAGTTCACTTCAAAGGCTCCATCCACTGACGTTGATTTGCAATAAATCACACAACCATAAGCTGACTCGGAAGCGTCCGCAAATCCATGAAGTTCAATATGTACTGGATTGTTTATTAATATGCATCTCTGAACACTAACACTGTTTATTGCTGGCAATAACTCGATGAAGTTTTTCCACTGTTGCGCCTCCGTTTCCGGAAGCGGATCGCTCCAGTCTAACTTCCAGCACCACAGTTTTTGTAAAAAGATTTTTGCCTTTGTTATGACGGGACCCAATAGACCAAGAGGATCAAAGATCCGAGCTATGGTTGAGAGTACTGATCTCTTTGTAGGCGGAACCACGTTTTCTATATGAATTTGGAAGGTAAATATATCAGTGGTAGGGTTCCACGTAACACCTAGCGCTTTTTTCTCATCTTGAAAATTATAACTACTGTCAGGTCCTGTTTTTAATTCTGGGCTATTGCTATACCATTTATGCAATATCATGCCTGCACTATTGAGAGCCTCTGTTAATTGAGATTTCAGTTCTTTTGCTTCACTTAGGATGTCTGCACCGCTCAAGACATCATCCATATAAAAATCCTTTTCTAAAATTGGGGACGCTAAAGGATAGTTCTGGCTCTCATCTCTGGATAACTGGAGTAGGACTCTAGTAGCGAGATAAGGTGCACTTACTGTACCATAAGTAACAGTTTTGAGCTCATAAGTCTTAATTGGTTCATTCACTCCCTCCCTCCAAAGAATTCTCAAAAGTTTAGTTTGACTCGGATCTATTAAAATCATCCTGTACATCGTTTAATGTCAGCCACGAACGCATAAATATGTTTACGAAATCTCGTCATTATATTAAATAGGTCTTCCTGAATAACCCCACCGTTATATTGTAAGGAGTTAAGAGAATTCCCTAAAGTTGTTTGTGAGGAGGCATTGAAAACCACTCTTAGCTTTGTAGTAGTTTTATCAGGGCGATAGACTCCTAAATGTGGTATATAGTATGTTCCCTCTTCTTCCTCACACTCTGAAATTTCTGTCATGTGACCCAAATTTTCGTATTCGCGTAGAAATTCCTTATATAATGCTAAATACTCAGGCTCCCTTAAAAAACGATTCCATAGCGAATTTAATTTTTTAAGGGCAATATCTTTAGATTTCCCTAAACACGTTGGATCATCCTTTAACGGCATTTTTACAATATACCTCCCTGTACTATCTCTTTTAACGTTTTTCTGAAAGTGCTCCTCGCAAATTATTGCTTCTTTATTTTTGGGTACCTCAATCTGCACATCCTCCAATTCCCAAAATTTCTCCATAGTTTCGTTTAAACTAGCATTATTCTCAATGAAGCCGCAATGTACCCTTCCCTGAGTTTCAACGGGAACGCTTCCACTAGCTACATATCCAAAAACAGTATTTTGGAAAATCATGTTATTATTAGCAGGACAAATCTGACCTGGCCGCAACAATTCATAAAAAATTTCGGCACCTAAAAGTAAATCTACACGACCCGGCAAATTAAAGTTTTCATCCGCGAGTTTTATACATTTTAATTCTGGCATATTAATCTTTAACCTTTTTGACGGCATGAAATCCGTAATTTTAGATACGATCAAAAAATCCAATTCTTTTTCATAATTTCCTTCAAAATTAGAAATCGACGCATTAACAACATATCTAATCGTTGTGCATGTATTTCCGATACCACAAACTGTCAAATTAGTTTTCTTTCTTTTTAAATTAAGGCTATTCGCACAATCCCAAGTCATATAATTATTCATTGCTCCTTGATCTAAAATCGCGCGAACTGTGTAATTATTTCCGCTCTCATCTTTTAATAAACAATTCACTGTACTCAGCAAAACGGTTTTTTTCTGATTTATTACCCGTGAAGAGAGAACCGAATTATTATTTTGATTACTTAATACGGTGCCAGCTGACTGAAATGTCGGCGCGTTTACAGAAAGTTCCGATGATTGTAGGGGGGAATGAAATTCCCGGCCACCTGCCTCAGTTTCACGTTCATTACGCAATGACTCATTATTTCTCGGAAAATGTAAGGAAAAATGATGACGCCTTTTTCTTCCCTCTTGTTTACACAAAGAACAAAAAAAATGTGATTTACAGTTATTTACTAAATGTTTGCCAAGACAATTGAAACAATAATTATTTTTCTTTATAACTTCTACCCTTTCAGAAACAGGCAATGCCATATAATTTCTACATTTATATAAGGGATGATTATTTTCAGAACACAATATACACTTTAAATTCTTGCTATCAGCTAGAAATATCTTAGACACATTTCTCGAAGAGGATTTTTGATTATAGTTCTCCGTTAACGATTTTCCTCGCGAAGCATAATAAAGATCAATTTCCTTTCCTAGTTTAATAGGGACAAACCAAGTATCTGCTTGTCTGACGCTGATGTGGGCCGCGGTTTCTTTATCAAGCGTTTGAAACAATTTATCTGATACAATTAATTCTTTTAATTTCTCAAAATCCGACACTTCTCTTAATTTTAAATAATAATCAAAACTAGTTTTTAACCGTGATGCAAATTGCAAATGAGTTTCATTTGCTTGCCTAGTAGCTTTTCTGAATTGTTCTAAACATGACTGGGGACTCGGTTCGAACTCTCTTAATACAATTTTCTTTACTTTATCGTAGTCACTCAACTCATCATCGCTTATGTACGAAATTATGTTCGAAGCTTTCTCACCTAACAAATTCAAAAGAATTTCCGCTTTAAATTTATCGGGTACGTTTTTTGTTATAAAAGATCTTTCCAAAGAAGCAAAAAAAAGACTCCACCCTTCTGGACGACTAGGAATTCTAATTGTTAAAGTTTTAATACTTTTTATCAGTGAATCCAAAGATTCGTATTGCTCAGTTTTATTTTCTAAAGCGTCTTCGCTAGTGTTTTTAACTGTCCGTTTGTGCGACAATTCTAATTCAGTTTTCGCTCTCTCTAATTTAATCTGTTCTAATTGTAATTCTAATTGTTTATTTTTCTCGATTGTCTCCAATTCTACTTTCCGTTCCTCAATTATCCCTTCTATGAGATTAGACACAAATTCGGGTTCAGTTTTGAATTTCTCAGTACTCTTTATAAGATTAATCAAATCTACAACCGACATTTTATCTGTTATTACCTCTCCTAACTCTGTTGCAGCAAGCTGCAAATCTGCTTTTCGCGCGCTTTTAAACATTTTGAGAACAAAACTTAATTACAAATCTGAGCACAATGAACTCTTAATTAAAAATAATTAACATAAATTAGCTTATTAATTAAAAAAAGATAACACAAATTATCTTATGGGAGTGAACAACCAAAAAAAACTCATGCACCTACTTCATTACTGGTTAGCATTTTTCTCTTGCGTGCGGTACGGTTTTTTAACAGCTTCGCATCACAACTCAAATCGAAATAAAAAAAACTCCTGATTTTGCATAAACGTAAAATCCATAGGTCTCTCAGTATCTTTACTCCGGTCGCACTGAACATGTGTTTAAATTTTAAAATACTCACACAAAAACATTTCTAGTGGACTGTATCACTAAACTCATAGATTTATTTTCACATTGTTTTCACAACTCGAAAACGACGCTCACTCACGTCGGCTCAAAATCTCACACTGCTCAACTCAGATGGCGCTGCTGCAACAGCGCTTTTCATTGGATACGGAACAGATATTATTTTAAGGGTAAAAAAGAGAACAATGTTATGAAATGAACATTAATTTTGAGATGAGGAAAAGAAGATCGGACCAAACCAGAACAGAACTGAATTTGTGCTTAAAAGCTCATAATGCTATAAGACGTTTTCAAGTGCTATCCTCAGCATAGAGAGAAGAATTGTAGGTTTTCTGTAATTGATATGCATTTTAGCAAAATATCAATTGATAGCACGAACCTACAAGAAAAATTAACCTGAAAGGAATCAGATGAAATAATGACAAAATATTTTTCAAAGAAATAAAAACAGAATATATACCTTCCAGAGAACTAAAAACACATCAATAACCATAAATTAATAATGAAATTATAAACTGAACCTTCAAGAAAAAATTACCTTGAATTGAAAGAGATGTGATTTAGGCTTTATTTAGTATATAGGCTTTATTTAGTATATATTATTCATTTTCTACCAATGCAACGTGTGGTGATCTATAACTGCAGGGTGCCCGCAGTCATCTTCGGATAGTTTGGGATGGATGCACTTGTGACGTAGACTGCACAGTCTCTATTTTGAATACTACTTTTCGTGTAAAGCAATCTTTATATTATCTTCGAAGATATGCACTACAAACGATTAATGAAAATTACTATAGAAAACAAAAAGTGGCATTCAATAAAGTGCTGATTGCTGATAACCCTGTAACTGCGACAAAATTTCACCAAGAAGGCGTTTTTCTTCACTTCAAACTAATCCAGCAAGATAAAAATTTACAGCACAAGCAGGGTGGTGTTTATTTTACAGTTTTGCTGATTTCCGAACTTGAGCAATCATTTGTGCATTTAACCACAATTTTGAGAAAAATAGACAGAAATATTTAAATCTGAGTACATTTACTGGTCCTAAGTAGTCATAGATTTTTTAGGGACAAAAAATAAAAATGTTTAAAATTCGGCTTCTCCAATTTCTTTTCTGGGTTATCTACAGAAAATAAGGACTTTTGGTCACCTTTGTATAAATTACTATATCTATGACATGATTGGTTACCTCACTAGTAAGGAGAAAAAACGAATGGGTACATAGCATTAAAAAAAAAAAAAAAAAAAATGACATAATAGTGATTTGAAACTACTCAAAAATATAGTTTTCGAAACATCAACATGATATATTTATAAGTATGTTGATGCATATGTATTTTTGATATGCAAATACAAAAAAGTCCATGAAGCATATTTCCATATTTTGATTGACGAAAAAATATTCCGTTGTTTATGAGATTGAAGCAGTTTAATTACAGTTTAGCATGTGCGTGATTCAGTAGGTCAAAACTCCACACTACACAGCGCTAGCGCTTGAGGACAGTCGTGAACACGGAAAAAAAAATAAATGATCTCCGCTGTTAAAAATAAGCAAAGTATGTATACACTCTCAAATAGGCAGTATAAATTAATCGCAAATACAAGAAGAGGTAAATTAATAATAATTTATGTATTAATTTATTTTAGTATTTTTTTTAAATAAAAATATTTGCCTTTAATTAATTATAATTTTTTTAATATTAGGTGGTATATCGCAGAAAGTTGATCCCCTTGAAAATAATACAAACAGCCGAGATCCCGTGAAGTGTGATATGAGGTAAGTTTTTAATCTTTGAAAAAAAAATTTTAATTGAAAAATATATAAATATTAAACGACATGGGATTTTATTGTCTATTTTTTCATTAGCACAGTCTCGGTCTCTTTAAATTTTCATTAGAAATTATTTGTTTACAATTTTCTATTTTTTATAGATTAAAATTGAGCAATGCAAAATATTTGACAATTGTCAATATTTTTTTCCGTACTCAAATTATTTTAGTTGTGCAATTCTTAAAAAATATATTTGTTTACATATGTATGGGTTTTTAGTTTCGGTTTCTCGTAAAGTTGTAGTTTCTTAAGCTTGAAAAATTTTATATTGTATCGTAACTTTCTAGTGTAGATAGATTTTGAAACATTTCCATTTTATTTTTGCTGTTTATATCAGTTATACTTTCCCGTTGTTAGCGTACAATTTTTTTTTTTTTTCCGTAATTGTAACTAATAATTTCAAATAAAGTATGTACTTATGTACTGAGATTGGTGGTGTTTGTTTATCAATCCTTTTAATCGCATGATTCTAATGAAAGAAGCGTACAAATCTTTAATTTCATGGATGATGCAACATTGTTACATAACCAAATATCACCTTTTTTCGTTTTATAGAATAGAACTTTTATTCATTGCATATTATGCATTTTGTTAAACGAATTTATTTTACAGAGTTATTTTAAAAGTAAATTCTAAAACATCATTATTGGAGGATATTTATTTGCATGCTATCATAAATTCAAATTATGTCTGCTAAGCTTTTTATTACATTTTCAATTCTCCTTATAGACTAAATATCAATTAATATAGACATTTTATTAGAAGGATAAATTATAGCTTTTATCATAAATTTTTTTTAGCTAATGCAACTTTTTCATATCTGGTAGCATTGATTTACTTTTTTCCTCAATATGGATAAAAGCTGCTTCACTGACAAGTATTGTAATGTTTAGCTTTTTCTTGATTTTTTTTCTCACAAGTTCTTTTCTTAATTTTTTTTTTTAAATATCAGAAGTATAACAAATCATTATATATGTATCTAAAATTTATAATGACTATCTAAATCTTCTATATCTTAAATAATGTTGGAATGAAATTTTCTCTTTAGCATTTCATAATTAAGCCTCAAAATAAGTTTTATCTAGATATTGTAACTTATTAAATTCATATTTTAAACCGTGGCATAAGAATGCTGAATATAATGGTATAATTAAGGTATCGAGTTTTTCATTTGTTAAAATATATTAAACACAACTATTATGTTGCTCTGTTATACTTAAATGCAGTTTCACATATGTATTGATAATCTGTAAACTTACAATTTTTTTTAGTCCGAGAATAACACTAGGAAGAGAATTTTATATTAAAATTTCCCTAATGTCTTTAAAAAATGAATGAGAATTTTTTATTCATACATGGCACCAATTTTACTGTGAAGAAAATATATATTCTAATAAATTTTAATTTTTAATAAAAGTTAATATCTTGCAGCATAAAATTTTAGAATTATGAAAGTGTGATGTACTATGAATAATTTAATCAGCTGATAATAATTGAAATACCTAATATTTTTCCATTTAAAAAAGTGTTAACTAAAAAACATTTTTGATTTCTCTTAGTTCATAAACTTATTAAAACTGTCAATTTAATATGAAGCTGAATACTCGAAAATTACTTTTGTATTATTAATGTTTTATTATTTCTACTAATACTTGTGCTTATTATATGTTAATTAACCTTACACTGCACAGTAATGCATAATGAATCCATTAACATTTCCTCCTCTATTAAAGTTGGGATTTTTTTTTTTTGCATTTATTTTTACACTTATTTACATAAAGAATTAGATCATTTTGCCGTATTATTCAAAATTTTTTCTGTATGTGGCATCAATAAACAATAATAGGGTAAATAATAATTTTAATTATTGCTTGTGTTCATGTTTTAGACAGATTAAGATTTAAGAGATAAATTTTGCTTGAAATTTTTAGCATTGGAGCTTTGGATTATTATTATTATTATTATTTTTTTTTTTTTTAACTAATATGTCATTATAATTTTAGCTCAAGTCTTTTACTAGATGCGAACAAAGCTGAGATATTCAGCATCAAAATTGAAATTACAATGTTTTGTACAGGGATTGATATATGTATTAAATACACACTTTCCTAAAAACATTAAAAAAATTATCAAATTGGATACTTTTTATAGCTTATTATGGTCCTATATATGTGCATAAAAATATTGGCTCAAAACAAAACTATGTACATTGTAGGGTCAATTTATCAAGAATTGTTTGTTGCGCATTTTTAATTTACAGCTTGATTATTTCCTTTCTAGTCTACAACGACCTGTATTTCATCAGATTAATGGTAGACGGTCACAACTTCAAAAAGTTCAACAAGAAAATTTCCCTCCTCAGTATGAAGATTTAATTAGATATATTCATGATAGTAAGTGAATTTGTTTACTATATTTCTGTGGAACTATTACATAACTATAATGTATGTTTCATGTGTTATGTATGGTATTAAAACAAAAGTATTCAAAGTTCAAAAACATGTTATTCTTGTTCTTGACATTTTAATAATAATAATAAAAAAAAATCCTTTTCCTTTTTTTTTTAGCAACTTTGATAAAATGAGTCAGTGTCAAAATGTTTAAATATGAAAAAATTTAAAAATTATGTCATTTCAAATATTAGAAAGAATTTTATGTACATTTTTAAAGTTATTTATAAATATTTCCATTTCATGCTTTATATATTTCATCATCAAATATCAATAGTTTATAAATACAAAAATCAGTTGTTATATTATCTGGATAAAAAGAAGGAAAAATGAGAGAAAAGAAATTAATCATTATCTCAAATAGGAAAAATCAAAAATCTTTTTAATCAAAACATATGCTGGTGCAGAATGACTTCACTTTGCTGAGTGTATGGTATAGCTGTTTAGCAAAATCTGCCTAACACCTAACTGCTTTCTATTTTGATGTGAAGAAAGTGATTTCTTTCTTTCTTTCAAATTCAGGTCACTAAGGGCATCTAGTGGTGAGAATCTCAACTTTTCTCCACAATATACATTTTAGTTGAAATGTATTTAAAAATTGGTTAGCTATGCTTGTTTTCCACATTCATATGATCTGTGAATTTTTCACTCACTCCTAAATGAAAAGTAGAATAAAATGATGATTATATTGGGTTGGGATAGACAAAAAATGGATTGTTTTCTTTACCATTCCAGAATTGTTATGCTACCTGATAAATCTGGATAAGTCAGGGTTTCAGGTTTGCAATTCTTTTAACTATTTTTATAGAATCAGTTTTAAAAATGAATCTTAACTCATTTTATTATTAGTTTTTCATTTAGCTATTGAAGAACTATACAATTAACAATCTATATGTATTTAATTTATAACCATAAATTAAATCCAACAGAAAAACTCAAGTTTTGTTTAGTTTATATATACACCTATATTTAAAAAATAATAATAATAATAAAAATTGAAAAAATGTCTATTTTGGAAACTGATTTACTTTTTATTAATTTTAGTTCTTTATTAGTTATTAATTGAATCATAGTAAGGGAACAAATCCAAAATCAGGATTTTCGGAAAAATGAGAAAAACGTTTTAACTTTCAGTGTATTTATTCGTAATGAGATAAAATTTGTACAGAAGAAGTATTGTTTTTACATTAAACAAATGGTTTTTGTTCCCTTTTTTTACCTGCCATATGTGTCAACGTAAAGCAAATTAAAAGAGAAAATAAATAAAACTCAATTTTCGATTTTTGCCACTTGTTTCTTTTTTTAACCCGGTGATTCAATTATCTGTTTACTAATAAAGTGTAGTACATACTTAAATGGATTAATTTGTCATTATCATATAGTGATAGCAATGTAAAAAAATTAAGTAATTTTTGCTGTCAATGACTTTAAAGTTAAAAATTTTAGTAATAATCTAAGTTAATGACTTCTGCCCAAACAAAAATCTTCAAGGCTAGGATATACGTTAATGGACACAATAACTTGCTTGTAATATTTTATATAATTTTATATGTATATAAAATATTACATTATCTCTTGCGCTAGCTTTTTTATGTACTAATAAAAATGTATAACTGTAAAAAATATCTTAATTGTTATAAATTACCTTTTTTCTACTGTTGATTTCTTTTAAGCTAAAATTCATTCAAAGGAATGATTGATTTGACAATTTTAATATATTGATAGGTGGCTTCAGAGGTTTCAGTGTTACTACATTTTTACATGAATTTATAATTTTATTACCACTATTTCAGAACAGTAATTTTTAAGCTGTTGTAGCATTAAAACCTTTAAAAAAATTTTATTTTCAAAATAGTGGTAACAATATAATAAAGCACACGTAAAAATATAGAAATGGCTGTAGCTTCTTTCCCTGTTTAATATAAGACATGAGTGAAAAATGCTTGCTTGTGAGTTTAAAATAGAAGAATACATGGGAAAGCTAAGATTGTTAAAAAAAAAAAAAAAAAAAAAAAGGTTACATTTGTTATGTGAAAAAGAAAGCAGAAAACAGGGATGCGTTCTGCGCAAATTTCTGTAGTTTTTTTTTTTTTTTTTTGAGGAGGGGGGGGGAGATAAAGGGGAAGAAAAGTGCTATATTTTTAACTAAAGGGCAGCGGAGTATAGTACCTTTTGAAACTGTCTGTTTGGGCAGGAAACTTTTGTTAACCTTTTGATTTAAAATTTTTATCCCGAATTTGGTATGCTAATTTGCCAGAACTAAAATATTTAAATAAGTATAGTTATTTTATTTGTGGTTATTAAAATGTTATTTATAGTATTTTCATTCTATCTTAAAATTGTTAACTAATTTTGAAGATTTAGAAAAGTTGGAGTGGAAGGATGATTTTTATACCAACTATGTGAAAAATACTCTGTGACTTTGCCAACGAACGTTATGTGAGAAATGCCTAGCTGGTAATCAGCCAGGGTAGCTCGATGGGTAGAGCATCCGCACGTCAAGCGGAAGGCCCGGGTTTGATTCCCGGCTCTGGTATTTTTCACATAGTTGGTATAAAAATCATCCTTCCACTCCAACTTTTCTAAATTAATTAAGGTTGATAAATAAAGATTTTCTAAACTAATTTTGAAGATTTTTGTATATGTAGGCTATTGTTTTTCTTATTAATTTTCAAAAATTTTTATAAACTTTTTTTGAACAAAAAAATTTTAAAGTAGTGTTTCTCTTTGCATTTTAGCATGGACTTGTATTACTAAAGAATATGAAATTTCAAAACACTCCACAGACAAAGGTAATTTTATTACTTATTATGTATATATATTTTAATTAAAACTATTTTGTCTTAAATAAAAAATAAATAATAAATAAAATAAATGTGAATGAAACATAAGGTGTGTTTTGCTTTTAATTTATATTTTTTGTTAGATATAATATTATTCTCAAAATAAGAGATTAAAAAGCATTTTATTTTGATATTTTGATACTCCTTAATTAGTTTTTTAATTTTTGTCTTGGTCATGAATATGTAATGACCTGTTTTATTTTCTTCAGTCTGGTATTTAATTTCATTAATGCCTGTGGTTTCCAGGACGTCTATGGTAGGGATGCACAACCATTTTGGCTAGAGGGCCACTCTCGCTGTTCAGTAGGATACAAAGGGCCACAGATGAGATAATATAAAAGAATTAAACTGTACAGATATATTTGCCATGTAATATATACATGCACACATATATACATATGCATGTATAAAAAGGCGCACTATCATTGCCAAATGCCTGTGTGCAAAACTTCAGTTTGTATTATATGTTTCTTAAAAAAAAAATATATATATATATAAAATTTTTTTAATTAGCTAGTTAAGTGAATCTTGACGCATAATAATCATAAAGTTATTGAATAGTAAGCAAAAGAATGAAACAAATGTATCATATAAAATACAAAATGATAAATAAAATAAACAAATAAAAAGTATGGTTTGCAGAGAGAGAAAAAAAAAGTTACATTGGGACTGGGAGTCACAAAAACAAAAAGCACAAATGTAAAGCCTGATAGAGTGTACCAAAATAACCACTTACCAATAGATTATTCCACGATTTTTCCAATAAAAAATTAAGAAACATACTGTGGGTTACATTATTGAGAAATAGAATGGAAAACTTAGCTCTCAAATAGAAATGTGTATAAAACCAACAATTTCATCCTTTCCCCCCTCCAAAAAAAAGTTTTTGTAAATGCCAGTTTTGCGAATGCAACAAATAAATACTTTTTCTTTCTCTCTCTTTTTTTTTTCTCCTGCTAATGATTTATGTAACCTAAAATGTAAGTCCTTTGGCGGGCTGCAAACTGATGCCTACTGGGCTGCATGTGGCCCCCGGGCCGCAGGTTGTGCACCTCTAGTCTATGGAATCTTTGTCATTGCAAATGCTCTGGAAAATATTTCTGTTTAAATTTTCGAGACATTCATGGCATTTTACTTTTCAAATTGGTCTAATGTACTGTGGCACAATCACTAATGTTGACAGCAGTGGCGGCTCGTGAACCGAAAATAGGTGAAGAGCTCAAAAATAATATTTAAGTATTTTTAATCATAATTTTTATTAAGCATGGTCTTAACTTAAATTAACTAAAAATACTTACTTAAATGTAAATTTATATTCTATAAATGAATACAGCTTAAAATACAGTGTGCCTCTTCACCAATTTTCGGTGCACGAGCCGCCACTGGTTGACAGTATTTTTTATTTTTCCGATTTTAAACATGTGTGTGAAGAGAGAATTAAGCTCGCGATTTACAGTCAGTAGGTATTTCTTTGACACACTTTCATTTATTTATTTACTTATTTTTCTAAGTATTTTTTGTAATAATGATAATAATAAATGTAAATATAAATATTTAATGACACATGAAACTTTAAGTTTTTAATTCATTAGAAGTTTCCGTTAACGATAAAGTCACTTCTTTAGGAGTACATAATGTAATAGAAAAATAGCTTAGGAATTTTCACTAAAAAAGGAAAAAAAAAAAAAAAATGCACTATAAATTTGTATTTATAGAATGTTTTAATAAAAGTCAAACAAATGAACCATTTATTGCATTTTTATAGTATGTATAAAAATATTATAGCTTCACTTCATTTTTGCTATTGTTTGTAAAAAATAAAGAATCATTAATAGTTATATAAAATGTTGACTTCAAATGCGTAAAAGAATATACATTTAATTAAATAAATACTTAAAATACCTTTGATTTCAGTCAAGTATATATTTTTTCTTTATCTCTTTTTCAGATGAAAGATTTTAGAAAAAAAAAAAAAATAAATAATAATAATAATAAACATTTTAAAATTATATTTTTAATAAATCTTTTTAAAGCTGTTTTAGAAAGAGACATGTTGAGATTGGTATTGTTATTATAAATATTAGAAAATAAAATAATTTAATCCTTCTTTTTCTTTTCTGCCAAAATTACTGGCGTAGAAAATATCAAAACACGAGCGAGCACTATCATCGTAGAAAATGATGCGATTACTGTCGGGTCAAAAAAGTTTATTACATTTAGTTTTGAGGCTTCATTCAAAATTTTATTAGATGATCTTTTGTTATATAGAATTGCAGCAGTATATTTGGCCTTTTGTTTCTGACCTCTTTTGATGCAGTTTAATTTTTTAATTCTATTTTTATATAATTTATAAACTGATTTTTTTATTATTATTATAGCCTACTTTATGTATGATTTTGGACATTTAATTCTTTATTTAATAAGAATTCATTAGTGCAGATATTTATTGCACAATTTATATATGACTGAATTGAGTATTTTTTTTTTTTTTTTTTTTGAGGGAGTTTTGCATTTAACATTTATTATTACATTACTATTGTTTGGTTTATGGAAAATGGAGCTTGGATTTCATTAGGTCTTTTTTTAATTATTGTTGCATCTAGAAAATTTATTTGTTTGCTAATTTTGATTTCATAAGGAAATTGAAAGTTAGGAAGCTATATTTGAATTTTTTAGAATTTCTTCAATTTTAGAATTTTTGATGATGAAAGCAAAAACATCATAGACATATGACCAGTATTTTATTTTATCTTTAAATTTATCAAAAATTACTTTAAAGTACATTAGTTTAAGTTTTAATCTAAGCTTCTGCTTGAAATTCAGTAAAGGTATTTCTGATTTCATTAGAATATAGTTTCTAAATTTTAAATATATGAGAAGTAATTGCTTATATTAAGTTGTTGTATGACACTCCAGTGTAAAAATGTTTCCAGCATTTTGTAAAACTGTCCTTTCAAGAATCTTATGAAATTTAAGTCTTTGATATGTTACTAATAAATGAAACTGGGAAAAAAAAAAAAAAAAAAAAAAAAACTTTCTTTTTTTCCCTTTATTAATAAAGGTACTCTTTTGAACAAAATCGCAATAAATGACTTTAATGAATTATGTCATCAATGAAATTTATTTTTAAATTTCTTTTGGCAGAAGTTCATAAAACTTTTTTCAAAAAACTGAGTAAAAAAAAAAAAAAAAAATGCAATAAACATGACATTTATTTTAAACAGATAGGCCTATCTGTAATGTATTGCTGAGCTTGATAATAGTTGTTTTGTTTTTATAAGACAGCTTTAGCTTTATACATTATTGGTACTAGACTTTGTATATGGCATCTTGCAAAACATATGTTCCAAAAAGCAATGATTATTGTGGATGTAAAAGTTGGGAGAGGGGGGAAAATTAAAAAAAAAATATATATATATATATATATTCAGAATTAAACAGTTTTGATTTTGCCACTTGGTTTCTTTTATTCAACTCACTGTGGGCTATAAAGAGAGTAAGGGAGTAGAGAGAGAGGGCACATTAGAACACTTTTTACATTACTCATAATTTTTTTTTTTGACATTAATAGTTTTTTTTTTTTTTTTTTTTTTTTGTTTAAAGCTCCTTTATTTCAAATGTTATGCTATTGATTACCTTTTAAATATTCAATTAGTATTCTATAATTTTTAAAATAAAATAAATAGATAAAAATTGTGAAAAAATGCTGAAACTATGCACATGTCTTTTAAAAATATTTTCAAATACAAAATGGTATTTATTCATTATTTCCTTTTAATTATCCATGAAAGCTTCAACATTTTCTGCATTAAAAGCTGTAGCTTTTAATGCTTTTAATGTAGCTTCGATTGTTTCAATGTGCTCCATGCATTAGTGTCTCAAAGTGCCCCATCAGTTCATTTTAGAAAAGAAATGCTTAGGGCTAATTTTTAAAAACACGTGGAACTGTTATTTATAGTGAAAAGAGGGGTTATTTAAAATAATCTGGTATGTTGAGAAATATTACTTTTTGTAATATAAAGTCAACTTGCTTAGCTCACCAGAAACAGGATTCATCAAATCAGTTGAAATCACATCAAACAGATACTATCTGTGCCATCCGGTATGAATTTCTATAACTTTTATTTTGTGATAGAATTATAGCCTTTTTTTTTTTTTCATTCATGATCATGTATGACTAGCATCAGCTCCAGGATATCCAGGGTTTGTATGGACCTGCATTTTTTAAGGCTTATTCCCTCACATTTCTCTAAAAATAATAATTAAAAAAAGAAAAAAATCTTAAATTTATAGACTTATTTTATGATAAAAATTGCTGTATGTTAGTGGTATAAAAAAAGTAAGGACCATATCCACCATTATATATGTTACAGCAGTCACTTTCATTTACTTGCACTTCTTTTGTAAATTTACCCATGAAAAGCCTCTTTCCCCCTTCTATCCAAAAAAAATAGTTGTGCACTGTTTGCATAAGTTTATAACTTTAATGTATGATACAGGTTTCAAAGTTTGTATGATACAGGTTTCAAAGTTTAAGGGCAAAAAATACTACTATTATTTAAGGGCAAAAATACTATTATAAGTAATACTAGTTTTATTTTTGCTCAAAGTGAAATAGTTGTAATTACTTTTAAGCAAAATAAAGACTATTGAAAGTTACCTTTTTCATTAATAAAATAAATTATTGGAAAAGTATTTCTCTTGAATATGGATATTCTCAAAAACTAACTATAGAGCAAATAATAATTACAAAACTTTGAGTAAGCACCATAAGATGCAATAAACTCGCTAAAACGCGAGTTTTACTGTTTATTTAAAGTTTAGTAAGTATTACTTTATAATATCAGTTCTGTAGTGTTTTCTTATTATAGAGCAAATAACTTGTCTTAAAAAAAAAAAAAGAATACTATATAGAAAAGAAAATGTATTCAGGAAAAAGCCAAAATGCTTAACTCTGTTGAAGATTAACAAAATATTTGGAATAGTTAGCATTACAAATTTAACCGCTTATTATTTATGTATTTTTTAAGAAATATTTTTTTGTCAATAGACAAATTTATGTGGAATATTTTTAGTTATTTTGATAAGAAAAAATAATCTGGTGTGTCACTCACACGACTTTCTCTTACCCTGAAATTTAATACTATAAATACAGGTTGCAGATTAATAGGCAAGATAACGAGTACTGTTATGTAAACCTATGTTAAATAATTCATATTAGGCTTCTGATAAGTTTTATATGATAATTAGTTCTGTGTGAGGGGGGGGGCTTCCGCCCCCCTCAGCCCCCCGTTTCATTAATGCACCTACATTTATATAGAATTTAATTTGGTTATTAAAAAATAATTCTCTTTTTAAAAAATAATTTATTAAAATTATTATTAAAAAAAAATATCTTTTTATAATAAGGCAGACGATTTCCATGTTAGAGAAGTAGTATAACACCAAATATCCAAAAAAAAGTCCATTTTATTCTCAATATTAAAAAAAAAAAGTTCGATTTTTTTTTTCTAAGTTTTTTTTCGTTCAAAGTAAAAAAAAATCGATAACTTTGTTTTAAATTATCGCAGATAGATGGTTCAACCATTCGTTTTAAAGGTATTGGCGAGCTCTTTCGAAAGATACCCATCATGAAAATTTACTCCCCTCGAGGGGGGACTTCTCCCCCAGGGGGGAGGCGAGGCTCCTACATACACAAAAAATTTTTTCCCAGTTAACTATCTCTATTACAAAAAATATATATTCATTTCATTTGATTTAGTGCAGTCTATAGACGTTAAACTCTACTTTCCTGCAATTTCCCCCATAGACGTAATGTATTAGAATTCTCTTGATTGTCCCTGTACACAAACCATTTGCTTGATCTTAACAAAAGCTTACTGTAACATCCCTATATGATACATATTTAGAATACCAAGTTTGAACTTTCTGCCATAATTCGTTTTTGAGATATGCTGATAACAGACACAGAGACACACACACAGACCATTTGCTAAAAACATGATTTTCATATCCAGGGTGCCTCAAAACGTGTAAATATAACAAAATCTCGCGTTCGAAAATTTGACCCAAAAACAATACTTTCTCTACCTTATGGGTAAGAGAAAGTAATTATAGAATTCTCTCTGTACAATATTGAAATTTCTGGGATTAAAAAAAAATATATTTGATTAATCTTTAAGTTTACTTGATGAGGTGTTAGTGTTATTGGTAGTCATTACAAATATTTTATTTTTTTCAATAATTTGAAAATCTAATGTATATTTTTTTCTAAGAGATTAATGTATTTATAAAGTTTTGTAATATTTTGCTTTGAATGAGTATGTTGTTTCAATTTATAAAAATAAACTACAAATATATAATGATTTAAGCTGAACAGGGTGATTGATCATTTTTAACTCAAAAAATATTATTTTGAAAAGCCTACGGCGGATTTACAGATAATAATCTCTGACAAAATTTAGGATCTGTTTATTAGTTAATTAGCAAAAGGAATTTTCTTTTTTTCTTTTGAAACATATGCGTGTATGCATTTGAGTGAACATGATAATGTCTAAACATTTTGTTCGAATAAGCTGAAAGTTGGTAAATATGTTATAGGTCACTGTTACATGAGTTGTATAGATTTTGATGAATGTACAAATTACAGCTGTTTTACTGTGACACAAAAATTCTTTATCATTGGTCCATGGACTTCATTATTTAAGTGAAATAGCATCTAAATGACTTATTCAGTTGAGCTAAATGTTGGTAAGTATATTATAAATCACCATCATGCAGTTTGTATACATTTTGATGAGTGTGGGACTTATAGATCTTTTATAGGGACACAAAAAAGTTTGTTCATCATTATGACCAATGAACTCAAATTATTTGAAGTGCAATAGTGCCCAAGTGGATAACCCAATTGAGCTAAAAATTGGTAGGTATAACATAGGCCAATGTTGCTTGATTTATATAAAATTTGGATGAGTGCAGGTCTTAAAGCTCTTTTTCAGGGACGCAAAGATAAATTCTTTATCATTACAGACTATAGAATCAAATTATTTGAAGTGTGTTAGTGTCTAAACTCTACATTACGTTAAGCTATAAAGTTGATAAATTACAATCTGTGGTCTCAAATTATTTAAAGATTGCATTAGCTAAGTTAAATATTTTGAAACATTTAAAAATAGCTGGGATGAAACATTTAAAACCCTGTTATACTTTTGTTTATTTAAGAAATTATTCACAGATTCAAAACTGTTAAACACCTGATAATTATTAATTGTTTTTGGAGGATTAAGTGGTGCCATTTCAGATTTTTTAAATGTTAATTTGTGCAAAAAATTATTCACAAGTTTATTTCAACTGATTCCTTCAATTTCATTTTCTTGTTAAATATTTGCATCTGATTTATGATTGGATTTTGTGTAAAATCTCAAACTTCTTTTTATCTATTTTTTGGCTTAATACATAGTGTGAGCACAAAGTCTTGCTTAGACTTTGAAACTTATTAAAATTTTTTAGTAATTTTTTTTTATTACTATTACATTTATTACTTACTCAATAATTGCTGAATGTGATAAATGGAATTTTTGCATCCTTTTAAATGGTTGACTTTTAATTTTTTTTTTCTTAAATAAATGGGCTTTTTTACATGGAAGGGGGGGGGGGGGATCAGCAGGAAAATTTATTTTGGTTTCCGTAATTTGTGAATTCCTAGACCAAAAATTTCTAGTCATTAGATTAAAAATGGACTCAATGCTTCGATGTATTTTTTTCTTTTGGGGCTTTATTAAGGACAGAGCCTTGCCCCACCGATTTCTAATGTTGAAAAATTGAAGGCTAGGATAAAAGAAGCAGTATGTACTATTGTAAAAATCCAAATAACATTTGGTAAGAACTAGAATATCTCTTAAACATTTTTCAAGTAACAAAGGCAGGCACACATTAAAATTTATTGAAGTACATGGTCTTATAACAGTACTTTCAATCTATATAATAAACATTATGTAATAAAGTTAGTTTTTACACAATAATCCTTTTCTGATCAGGGCAAGACTTTCTGCTCATCCTGTATTTTGCCTAATACAGTCGAACCTGGTTAATGTGAACACTGTTAACGTGAATTACTTTTAACATGAACTGTTTCCACAATCCCCGTCAAAATGAAGGTTAGTGTTTAGTTTTATGAAGATTAGTTACTGATAGCATGAACTACTGATAACATTTTTATCCCCCTTGAGATTCACGTTAATGAGGTTTGATTGTATTTTATAATTTCACAAGCGATGTCTGAGATAGGAAATTTCTGTTTTCATAATCTAATTACAATGGGAGATTTTTATTTTAAAATATTCATATTACGCTATTTTAAGATTAAGCATATTTTCTGTTTTTCATTTTCTTTGATACTTTCACCAAGGTGGCTGACCTGTTAGCTAATTTATTTTATTTTCTATATATATTCATTGTGTAGATCAGGAATGACTAACTCATGACCTTTAAACCACACATCTCCCATGACAGAATTTAGAAAAATTATAATTTTTTATCTTCTCTCAATGCAGTAAAAATTAATAAATCCTTTCTGTCTTCTGAGCAAAAACACCATGTACAGTTATAGTAGCTATAAAAAGAAAATACCAAATAAAATAAAAGGGGGGGGGGGGAAACACCGTGTACCACATGGATTATTGTAAGATAAAATATTAGATTGTTTTATTCATTAATGTAATTTTGTATGTGTAACCATTCTGGATAATTAGTTTTTCTTCATTTTGTGTGATGTAGTGTTTTTTTAAAAGTTTAAATGGCAGTATTTAATAAAAATCATTTTCAAACAAGAACAATTTTGTACTCACTAATGGTTTAAAAATTCTTCAAATTGATTCATTAATTAAGAAATTAAACTTTGAAAAAAAAAGAAAAAAATGTGATAAGAGACTGGACATTGACTTGCCGGTCGATTCACCATGTTTGTTCAGGTTGTTATATATGATGCTATTACGCTATGAAAATGTCTAAAATGACTCTCTGCATGGTTGTCTGAAGACAAACAAAACCATTTTCCTGGGATTTTAATTAAAAGAAAAATGTCAGACTATGGTAAAAGTCAACCAAAAATTTCTTTCTATGGTAAAAGTGTTTTATTTTATTTTCTATGGTGATCGAGTGGTTATTGAACAAACGTCCAAAATTTTTGTTCAATGTCCAGTCTCTCTCTCTATTGAGGGTTGCTAGATTCACACTTTTTGGTGCATTTTGGTGACTAATGCACACGACAAAACCTAACAATAATGCTCTCTGAAGACCAAACCATTTTAAAATTTTCTTCTTTTTACACAATTCATATATTGAAATTGAAAGTCTGTTTTAAACAGAATTTAATTTTGGATAAGAGATCTATTTTATTATTTTTAACTGGATGTTACTGAACATGCTACATGATTCAAGGGGATCTATTACCACAAAATAGTAACACATTTTTATCTAAATGAAACAATTTTTCACCAGAAGCATATTACCATTATGTTAAATATAAGAAAACCCTATTTTAAGCTTCTGTTTAGTTGCCATAGTCCTTTTGAGGGGCCCTCCCCCTTCATCATAAATTGTTGGCATGTGTGATTCTGTCTGTTCCTTGGACTGACTCGCTCCTGTCCGACAATTGACGAGATGACGCAATGATCGGCTCAATCCCATCGTTGGCTCGTTGTCATTTATTGAATTACAATTAGAAAAAATTTCAGTGATTTCTCTTTTAAATGCATATGTTGTATTATTGAAGTTGGCTATTTTCTTGGTGTCATTTTCTAACTGTAATTGAATAAATGGCAACAAGCCAACAATGGGATGAGCAGATCATGACCCAATTTCATCAATAGCCAGACAGGAGGGAGTCAGCCCAAGGAACAGTCAGAACCACACAAGCCAGCCATTGATTATGGTGGGGGGGGGGGGGGGGAGGCTCGAAAGAACTGCGGCAGCTAAACAGAAGCTTAAAGTAAGGCCTTCTTATATTTAACATAACATTTTTATCTTCTTTTTTAGAATAACCATTTTCTGTTGCTTTTCAGAATTTAAGCTATATCACGTGACAAATAATTATTATTATTTTTTATTTTTTGTTCTTTCTCTGTTCATTAGATAACAGCATCACACCAAAATTTAACAAATAATATTTCAGAGGAAGCCGTTTACAAAAGTCACTTTAATTTCAAAGTTATTTATGAAATTAAATATCATTTCAAATTGATCAGGTTGAATTAACATATTGATTGAATTAACATATGTTTCAAACCAAAAATTTCTTTAAAATTGAAAATGCTCCTTTTATCTTTTTACATATTTACGATCAGCTAATTGTTATTTTTTGAAGTTAGTTTAGCATTTTTTAGAGGAGAATATGGAGTGATTGTTAAAGAGCTGACATATTAAAAGTCTAAAAAATATATATAGGTTGATAATTTTTGAAGTGAAAACTTCTTTAGGTGCGTTGAGCACTTTTGGGTGAACAAAAATCATGGAACTCGCATCACCGTCATCGAATGCTTTGAAATTCTGCAGGCGTTCGTTACCATGATAACCCATTCACCCCGTCTGGTCGGAAGAAACATATTTTTTACCAATTGACATCACATGGTTTTTCTACTAGGAATAAAAATTGCAAATTTCAAAATGCTTCAATTTTCTTCTAAATTCTTTCAAACTTTCTGTGCGCCATTAACAGCACAGGACAGGGGATAGTTGCAGTTCATATTTCATCGAATTTGGAAAAAATTTACTATCTAATTGGAAGTTAAATTTTATTCTAATATGCGTATTTCAAATTCTAATTATGATTAAATTATTTTTAATACATCATTAAAAAAATATTTTAAAGTACTTTTATATTATCGAAAGTGGAATTCAAAATTTCAGCTGATTTACACATTTTGAGGTGTCCTGAATGGGTTTTCTTTTGTATCTCAGCTACTAATTAAAATAATTTCATAAGTAATACATCATTAGAAAGCTTTGTTGATTTGGAATTGAACAGAAGATTACAGAAATTTCTACCGTCAGATGGCGCTATAATATTTTAAAATTTCAATATTTCAAATTCTAATTATGATTAAATTATTTTTAATACATCATTCGAAAGATATTTTAAAGTTCTTTTATATTATCGAAAGTGGAATTCGAGATTTCACCTGATTTACACATTTTGAGGTGTCCTGAATCGGTTTTCTTTTGTATCTCATTTACTAATTAAAATAATTTCATAAGTAATCAATATTTTTACCTAATATAAGGCTTAGTTCATTTAATTTGGGTAGCTACAAATATTGTGCCGAATCATATAATACAGATCATAAACACTTCTTTACAAACCAAAAATATTTCGAAAATAATAATCTAATAGTTCGACGATGCAATTCACAAGTTACTTAGTTTTCACTTCTATCGGCAGTCCCCAAAGACTGGTTTTTCTTTTTTTTAAACAACAAAGGACGATTTTAATGTATGCTGCTTTATGAACCTAATTTGTTTAAATAAATAGTCATTTGGTATTGTTTTATTTTTCAGTTGTTTATTTATATGAAAATATACTGTAGTCTGTAAACATCGTAACTGGAGTGAAAAGTCCAGAAATTAGTGCTCTCATTTTTAATAATTGATGAAGAAAATGTAGGAAGTTAACGACAAAATTTTTGAGTTCTGTAAATACGATTCATTATTTAGCCTAATTACAACAAAATGTTGGTCTTAAATTTTGAATGCAAGTGAATGGTTGCATGAAAATAGATATTTGAATCATTTTGAAGCAAAAGGAGTTAAATTTTGTTTAGCAAAAATATTAACCAATGATGAAAATTAAGTGCCTGTGAGACTTTTCTTCTCCAAGAAAGTGAAAGACTATTTACAAGCACAGGGAAAACTGAGGGGAGAAGGGGAACAAACTTCACTGAACAAATTTTGGACAATACATTGGAAAAAGTGATTAGACATTAAAGGAGAATATTTTTTAAAAAATAAGTTTAGTGTTATTGTGGGTTGGGTTGTGGGTATTAAGGCCGATTGACTGCACTTGGGTCCTAGGCCTGAGGGGGGAGTGCAGGGGGTCTTTCTAAGGGGTCCTAGCCCATATTTATGCAAGTTTCGGAGAAAAACACGGAAAACTACGAACGGCTTGGCCGACGACCGCGATTTGGGATCGAACCGGGAACCTCACGTCTACCAGTTTTGAGCTCAAAACCGCTTGGTCGTTGGTGGGCCCTAATGTTCTTGAGGAAAGTTTTATTTCAGAGAATATATTTTCTACAATACCTTCGTTTATTTGTTTCACCTTATTTGATTAGCAATTTATGTTTTACTTCATTAATATTGCTTAAATAAATATATAATAAAATAATTTTAATGAAAATCAAGCACTTCTAATTACTGGGAGAGAAAGTAATCTTACTTACTCATTATGCAATAGAAAACAGAAAACATGAAAATTGTTAATTTAACGTTAATGCTATAATTGGCGAACTTGTGCTCTGTATGCATGAAAACCGGATTTGTTTAATATTTATATCATCATCATCATTATTTTATTAAACGATATTATTATTTATTAGACGATGACAGTACAATATGTATATAATATGGAAGCATTTTCAGGGATCTATCTCACTAGGGCAGGTTCCTAGGGTAAAAATCTGTCAGTGAGCAAAATTATTCGATTATTTTTTAATCCCCTTCTATTGAATCAGTGTTTTTAGAACATTTTGGATTTAAAAACGTGTATGTATATATATATATTCTTTTTTAAACTTATGTGGCATTATTTAAAATTATCTTCCAATTTCCTGCTTGTAAAAGCATTCTTCAAAAATCTATTTATATAATTTGCAAGAGAGGTGATGATTCCGGTTCGTACTCATCTATGTAGCAAGTTGCGACCGAATTTTCATACTTTAGTTAATTTTAAAAAATCTAATTGTCCGATCGATAAGCTGTTTAGTCCAACGGATTCAGAAAAATCGCCCCTTTCATTTGCTACTTTGTTTGTAGCGAAGTTTTGATTAGATTTTTTAAAATTAATTAAAAATATGAAAATAATTGGTAATAACTTCAAAATTGGACATTTAAGTTTATAATCGTTGCCAAAAAAATTTACCAGTTATTTTTATTTATTTATTTATTTTTTTTTTTTAAGCATAAAATGAAATATGCTTTCACGCGAAAAATAAAAAAATATAAAATATTAAATTTTCTCATGCATATGAAAAAATGAAAATGGAGTCAAAAACAACCATAACCTTTTTTAATATACTTTAAGATTTTTTTCTTTTTTGTTTTATTTAAATAGTATGTTTTTGGCACGGATGAATCGCGCTTGGCATGAAAGTTAATTCATTGATAATCCTGGGTAATATTTTAAAATTTTGATGCTGAAAGATCGGACATTTTTCGCCAAGGACTCTACTTTTGTGAAAGCTACTTTAAGCCAAGTCAAGTAGCGCATCAAAAATATAAATAAGTTATAAAATATTGTAAAACAGGAAAGAAAGGAAAGGGAAAAGAAAGAAACAGAAAAAATAATCGCATAAATTATGTATTTTTGTCTAAAATGGTGATAAAAATTCAAAAGTCGACAAGGGGAGCTATATTAAGGCTGTATTATGATTTGATTTGCATATTTATTTTTCTATATACCAACTACTATTAACTAACTCAATTACTATTATAACCACAAAAAATTGTCTCATGCGATAGCCTGTCTCACACCGATCGTAGCATATTGTAATATTATATTTGGCGTGAAAATGTTATTACTTTCTTCTATATGTAATATAGAGAAAGTATTGGATTCGTAAAAATTTTCGACCTCGGGTTTTTGATGAATTTACACGTTTTGAGAGCTGTAGAACACGATTTGACCATTTTTAGAAAATGTCTGTCTGTCTGTCTGTCTGTCTGTCTGTGTGTGTGTGTGTGACAAAATTTTGTGGCAACTGTATCTCAAGAACTACTGCACAGAATTTCATACAAATTGGTATGTAGTTGCAACTTGACATAAATTAGTGCCTATCAACTTTTGGTAAAAATTGTCTTACAGGTTGCATTGCCATCCCGCTTTTTATAAATTTTTAACATGGTGATATAGGACAAAATTTTGTATAAATGTGCATAAAGAGAATTATTTTTTAGTAATCATTATGAAATTTACAAGAATTATTTATAATAGAGATAGTCAACTGGGAAAAAAAATTTGTATGCGTGGGAACCTCGCCACCCCCCCTGGGGGGGATGTCCCCCCTCGAGGGGAGTAAATTTTCAAGATGGGTATCTTTCGAAAGGTCTCGTCAATACCTTTAAAACGAATGGTTGAACTATAAATCTGTGATAATTTAAAACAAAGTTATCGATTTTTTTTACTTTTAACAAAAAAAAAAAAAAAAAAAGAAAAAAATCGTAATTTTTTTTAATTTATTTATTTATTTATTTTTTTAACGAAATTTAACCAGATTTGGTATTTAGTTGGCCCCTGACATAAACTGAGGCTGATTAGATTTGGGGATCAATCGCTCAACAGGTGGCGCTGTGATCGTATTTTTTCTAAACTTTTACCATGGCAGTGCGGGGGGGGGGTGTAAATTTTCAAGATCGGTATCTTTCGAAAGGTCTCGTCAATACCTTTAAAACGAATGGTTGAACTATAAATATGTGGTAATTTAAAACAAAGTTATCGATTTTTTTTACTTTTAACAAAAAAAAACTTTGAAAAGAATCGTATTTTTTTTTTTTTTAATATTTTTACTGCATGAATTTGTATAGGAAAATATAGAAGAAAGTCTTGTGGTGGCCACAACATACTAGTTTTATAGTTGATCGAATAAATCAAATAAATATAGAAAATAACGTGAAAGAAAATATTATGTACACCACGTATAGTGTTGTTGATATGTGACTGGGATTCAAATATAAAATTGCTGTTTTAATTTTTTGGATACTGTCCGTTTCGACACTGTTATCTAATAAGCACCCAAATAAAAGGCCACTGGTAAGCTGTTGTCATAGGCAATAGGGACAGGCACCCAAGAGTCTGCGAATGAATGTGTCGCAAGAAGAGCAATTTCATGATTTTTTTTTTGTTTGTTTGTTTATAAAGCGATATAGAAAAGTTTCCTTTAAATATAGTGATCAGTGAAGCAGGCAAAGCCTTCGTTGATTCACTACCTTCATTGATTTCCTATTCCATCATTTTTGACGGGGTTATATACTAGTTAATAAATAGTTTCCCTCTATAATATTTTGTTAAAGGAAAAGAAAAGCGTTTTTCAAAATCCAACGTTGTGTATTATGTTAGCCTTTAAAATTAGTTCTAATGGTCAATTAATTCATTTCAAAGTATGGGACAACATTATTTTCTAAGTATTATGTAAGAAAGTATTGTAATCATGAAAAAATTCGACTGAGCTTTTCGTATATCTATATGTTCTGAGGTTTCCCGAGTTCATTTTTGCTAATTTTACGGGGATGTATATTTATATATTTGTGTGTGAGTGAATATAATAGCATCTAAACGCTTTGATCGATTCAGCTGAAAGTTTATAGGTGTGTTATAAGGCACTGTCGCACAAACTCTGGTGATTTTGATAAGCCTAGCATTAATATTTTTTTACTGGGACACAAAGAAATATTCATTTATCATTATGACCTGTAGACTTAAATTATTTAAAGTGCGATAACATCTAAATGCCTCATTACATTAAACTAAACGTTTGTAGGTATGTTAACTCACAGTCGCAGCATTTGTATATATTTTGATGAATGTATGACTTATAGTTATTTTACTGGGACACAAAGAAAAATTCTTATCGTCGATGAATTCAAATTATTTGAAGTACGATAGCATCTAAACACATTATCTGATTAAAATAAATATTGCTAGGTATGTTATAGATCACTATCGCACGATTTGTATAGATTTTTATGAATGTAGTACTTAAGTTCATTTACAGGATACAAAATATTTCTTTACAATGACGGACTAGACTCGGATTATTTGAAGTTCGTTGGCGACTAAACTGTACATTCGATTAAGATATAAATTGGTTGTCATGGTATAAGTCATCATTACAGGAACTGTACAGATTTTCATGAGTGGACTTACAGTTTTTTTTTTTCAGTGTAGAAATTTAATACATTACAGTGTATGGACTCAAACGATGTAGAGTTTAAGTAACATTAAATTGTTTAAAATATAAAAGAATAGATGAATATTTGATAATGCGAGCATTTATATTTTTTTACAGGGACGTATAAAAGAATTTAAATACATTACGATCCATTAAACAACCTACATCTTGGGGAGATATACTTGAAAAAGCTCTTATGGTTTTCTCTCCCCTCCCCCCTCTCTTTTTTTAAACTGCGCCTCTTATTTAAATTTATTTAAATAGTCGTTTAATACTAAATGTTTGGAAAGTCCAGTGGAGTCACTCCAAATTTTTATTATTTTCTTATAGAAATTTTAGTCCTTGGTCAAAAACGTAGGTCTAAAAGTAATAACTATTGATAAATGTTTACGGTTTGATTATTATTGTTGAACCTTTTCCTTGTCAAAAATATTTAAAATTTCTAGGAAAAAGTTTTCACTTGGGACTACAGATTTTTTGAAGTGTGAAATCAAACATTTATATTTTTAATAAATATTTTTATGGAATATTCCAATAGATTCACCCTTTTAATAAGTAACGTTATAAGTATTTTTAAATTCCGAATATCTTAATGCGCAGATTGAATTTCGCCCATTAAAGAATTAACCTTCTATATTATGGCATTTACTTTTAAAGCATAACCCTTCCCCCTTTCTCTTAAAAAGGAAAAAAAAAAAAAAAACTAAAAATAGCTAATATAATAATTTAAAACTCCTTTCCAATTGTTTTTCGATAATATCAAAAGTAAGAGTTAAAAGTAACCACATAATAACAAAAAATAAATGATAAAAAGGAAAATGAAGAGTAGTGACTTTTGGAAATAGGATATGACCGGTGTTTCCAGATCTGGCGGATTTTATATTCAATAGTCACCAACAATTTTACCATGTTTTTATTAACTTCGATTCTTGTGTGTTTGTGTGTTTGTCAGGGACAAATCTTGCAATAGATTTTTAACTAACTTCCCGACTAGCTAGATATTTGAAATTTTCAGGACAGCTCACAACACGGTGACAATACATTTTTCTAATAATTTTAGTCAACTGCTTCAAGTTCCGCTGCCTTCGGCAGCGCTTATATGATTCGGCAGAAAATTTATTTAACTAACTTCCCGACTAGCTAGACATTTGAAACTTTCAGAATAGTTCAGAATAAGGTTAAAATGCATATTTTTAATACCTTTAGCCAACTGTTTCGGGTTCACACTGCCTTCGGCAGCGTTATCAGTACAAAGATTGCAATCGATTTTCTCCTAACTTTCCGACTAGCTAGACATTTGAAACTTTCAGGATAGCTCAAAACACGGTGACAATACATTTTTTTAATACTTTTAGTCAACTGTTTCAGGTACCCACTGCCTTCGGCAGCGTTTATATGATTGAACAGAAAATTTATTTAACTAACTTCCCGACTAGCTAAACATTGGAAACTTTCAGAATAGTTCAGAACACGGTGAAAATGCATTTTTTAAATATTTTTAACCAACTACTCCGGGTTCCTGCTGCCTTCGGCAGCGTTACCAGTACAAAGCTTGTAATCGATTTTTCGCTAACTTCTCGACTAGCTAGACATTTGAAAACTTCAGGATAGCTCAGAATACAGTGACAATACATTTTTTTTATACTTTTAGTCAACTGATTCAGGTCCCTACTGCCTTCGGCAGCGTTTATATGATTAGAACGAAAGTTTATTTAACTAACTTCCCGACTAGCTAGACATTTGAAACTTTCAGACTAGATCAGAACACGGTGAAAATGCATTTTTTTTAATACCTTTAGCCAAATGTTTCGGGTTCCTGCTGCCTTTGGCAGCATTATCAGTACAAAGATTGCAATCGATTTTTCCCTAACTTCTCGACTAGCTAGACATTTGAAACTTTCAGGATAGCTCAGAATACAGTGACAATACATATTTTTTTTTATAGTTTTAGTCAACTGTTTCAGGTCCCTACTGCCTTCATCAGCGTTTATATGATTCAACAGAAAATTTATTTAACTAACTTCCTGACTAGCAAGACATTTGAAACTTTCAGAATAGTTCAGAATACGGTGAAAATGCATTTTTTAAATATTTGTAACCAAATGTTTCGGGTTCCTGCTGCCTTCGGCAGCGTTACTAGTACAAAGCTTGCAATCGATTTTTCACTAACTTCCCAACTAGCTTGACATTTTAAACTTTTATAATAGCTCAAAACACGAGAGCAATGAATTTTTTTAAAAATTTATCCAATTGCTCCGGGTTCCCGCTGCCTTCGGTAGCGTTTATATGATTGAACAGAAAATTTAAAAGCATGGTATATAAAAAGATCTTTTTATCTTGTAATTATTTAATTGTTACGTTTGCCTAATCACTTCGAAGGCTGCTATAGTCTATTATGATGTACAGGGTGGTTATAATTAAACTTCCCCTATAAACAGCGTCCTACAGCGCAGACGGGTGAACGGAATGCAACGAAATCTAATATATAGACTATACACAAGATGCGCTCACGGAATTTCGGAATATTCCAAAATGTCCACCAGAGGGCGCCTTTTCCGGAAAAACATTAAATTCAACAGAATAAAAGACCAAAATGAAATACAGAAACAATATCAACATTTATTGACTAGTTTCTGATCACCTTGTCATCCGTTTTTGGTCATTTATTGTGTTGAATTTAATGTTTTCCGGAAAAGGCGCCCTCTAGTGGACATTTTGGAACTTTTTGAAGTGAAAGCTTTTTTAGGCGCGTTGAGCACTTTTAGGTGAACAAAAATCATTGAACTCGCGTCATCGTCAGCTGACGCTTTCCATTTGAAGTGAAAACTTTTGGGTGAACAAAAATCATTGAACTCACGTCATCGTCAGCTGACGCTTTCCATCCTTGTATGATACAAATAATGCATCATACAAGGTATCATACAAACGTATGATTCATACAATGTATCATACAAACTTGCTAATGTGAAGTGTTAATAATTATATACTGTATATTGTTTTAAAATCTGGTGCGGCTCTACACGACTTTTCTCATCTCCGGGCACTGTCTCTATTGTAGTTGGACCTCACAAAACCGTGAGAAAGGCCAAAGCTGCCACTTTTCTCACGTTTTTACAATCTGGTGCGGCTCTACACGACTTCTCTCATCTCCGGACACTGTCTCTATTGCCGTTAGTTAGCGCATTAAATAAAATTGTAATATAATTTTTGT
This sequence comes from Salticus scenicus, assembly GCA_963930645.1. Lineage (NCBI taxonomy): Eukaryota > Metazoa > Arthropoda > Arachnida > Araneae > Salticidae > Salticus > Salticus scenicus. The sequence continues at coordinate 336,211,871 of OZ005652.1, read as the reverse complement.
AGTAGTAGTTTATATTAATGAATAAAAAAACACTTCATTTAAAAGTATTTCCTGCACAATAAAATATTTCCTGACGATTCAAGAAATACACACGCAATTGTTCATGTTTTCACTTCTGTCGGCACTCCCGGAGTGCAAATGTTTTTTTTTTTTTTTTTTTTTTTTTTCCCGAAATTCCTTGAGCGCATCTCGTGTATAAGTCTATATACCAAATTTCGTTACATTCCGATTACCCGTTTACGCTGTAGGATGCTGTTCATAGGGGAAGTTCAATTATAACCACCCTGTATATGAAATATCACATCTCAAAATTATTGGAGATTATTGAATAAAAAATTCGCCAGATCTGGCAGCATTGGATATGACTTTTGAAGGTCAGGCAAATATTTTCAGAAATAAAAATCTCTCTTCGTTTTACGGAATAAGAAATACTTTTCTATGCCCAGAAAATTAGTGTAATGGGCGTAAATTTTGAAATAGAACAGGGGGGAAAAAAGTACTTGCTCATGAAATTTAACAATAGTATGATTCCGTGATTTTTATAAAACTTTCATCTTTCTTTGTTATGATGGAAGAATATTTGTCTGGAATTACAATAGATTTTTATAAAAAAAAAATATTTTGTTTGGTAAATTTTGACATTTTTGATTACTCATTGAAATTTGTTTAACACAGTGCGTGAAAAACAGTATCCTATTAAACGAAACAAAAGTAATTGCAGATATTTATAGTTAGATCGTTAAACAAGCAATTAACTACCAATAAATCTAAAAATAATAAATGCGTTGGTTTGTTTCTAACTGTAGTATCGCAAGAAATGACTTTCTAATTTTCAAAAATTTAAGAATCCTAATATAGTATATCTATGAAAAATTTTATAACTTTATTATAAGAAATCTGAAAATTCTCGACATTTCTGTTTCTATCTATCTTAAAAGTTTTATTTCTGGCTTGGAGCCAAATACATGTTTAATGTCAAATTTCATCTTGAAAACCTGGTAGATCCTCGTCAAAATGGATGTTATAATGACTAATAATACATTTTACTTATTGTTTTAAATGCCCGTAAAACTAACTTTACAGGAACAATAGCGCCTCTGCGGAATATATCTATATTTCTGCAGTTATTAAACCCTTTTTAATTCCATTATCCGTCTACCATAGGTAATGGAAGTATTGTATTCTGTTCAAAAATTCGATGTCGAGTTTTTACATGTTTTAACGTCTCCTGAGTTCAAAAAAGTAGTTTTTCGGCAATTGGTCAGTATGTGTGTGTGGAATCTTCTGACTAGCGTTTCTCCTAAATTAATAAAGATAGAACTATGAAACTTCAAAATTAAGACAAGTCTGCTATAGAGATGATTTTACCCACTTTTGGTGAAAATTGGAAAACCATAAGTGGGACATCAGAAACCGGAAGCAGGATGATATTTCGAAAACGGCTGTTACGATTTCCTTCAAAGTTGCTACATAAACATTTTATTAGACATCCTTTCGTATGAATTAGTTGGTTAGTTCGTGAAAAGTGATAAGCGTCCTGTATAAATTGCTCAATTTTAAGGTATTGCAAGTGCATTCCTTTAAAAACGGCTATACTTTTTTTTTTTTTTTTTTCCAAACACCATATTAACTCCCCTTTTTTATATCCTTTTGCATGCAATTTTTGTTTTCCAGTCAACAATTTGAGCATGCCAAGTTTTGGTAAAAATCGGTATCTTAAAAACGGCTCTTGTTACATAAACCCATTTTAGATATCCTTCCTCATACATTACGTGGTTATTACAGGGAAATGAACAGTCATCCTTTTCAGTTTTATATCTTGGAAAATTGGTGTTTCAAAAAATAGTTCTACCGATTTCTTTTCTTATTTTTTAAAACTCACTATGTAAACTCTCTTTGATATGTCTTTATTCGTGTATCAGCTTTCGTTTACCAGAAAATTTTTAGATTTCTACTTTGTTAGATCATTTTTATGTCTTCTCATCACATTATCTCCTGAAAGTGAATATAATACGTGTAATAGTGGCTAATGGAAGTCTTGTGGTTGTTCCGCACCAGATATTTTTAATTTTGAAAACGTATAGCACCATTGCATGTCATTTTAAAGAATCAAAAATTTTCCCGCATGCAGCAAAAATATTTGGATTATCTATCTATATTAATAAAAGGAAAGGTTTATACGTTCAGCCCCTATTGAACGCAGATGTACAAGAATTGACATACAGAAGCTCAGGAGCCTTTCCGAGGGGCTCCTAAAAACAGAATTTAAAAATTTTAATTTGTTGTGGAGATATTAATTAAAATGCCTAATCAAAAAGCGATCTCAATGACTGAGAATTCACGGCTAATTGATTAAAAAGAGACATTCTTACGGAAAAGTAGAAAATAAATTAGAAATATCATTCGTATCGTTACAAATAAGGTATGAAATGAAAGGACCTATTTTTCTGAATCCGACGGTTTAAATAGCTTATCGATCCGACAATAGATTTTTTAAAATTAACTAAAGTATTAAAAAAAGGTGGCGGCAACAAATCACAAGAATTTTAACTTCTCAGACAACTGTCTGGGCAGTGTAGCGGAAAGAAAAACATCTGCTTATGAACGAGGTCACATGTTTTGGTCCTGGGATTAAAAATTGCAAATTTCAAAATTCTTCAAATTCTTCAAAACTTACTATACTGCCTGAACATCGCAACACAAAGTTGCAGTTCAAATTTCATCGATTTCGGAGAAGAAACAAAAAATTTACATTTTAACTGCAAATTAAATTTTATTCTAATACACGTAATTATGATTAAATTATTTTTACTACATCATTCGAAAGATATTTTAAAGTTCTTTTATATTATCGAAAGTGGATTTCGAGATTTCACTCGATTTACATGTTTTGAGGCGTCCTGATTAGATTTTCTTTTGTATCTCAGCTACTAATTAAAATAATTTCATAAGTAATACATCATTTGAAAGGTTTGTTGATTTGGAATTGAACAGTAGATTACAGAAATTTCTACCGCCAGATAGCACTATAATAGTTTAAAATTTCAATATTTCAAATTCTAATTATGATTAAATTATTTATAATACATCATTCGAAAGATATTTTAAAGTACTTTTATGTTATCGAAAGTGGAATTCGAGATTTCACCCGATTTACGCGTTTTGAGGTGGCTTGATTAGTTTTTCTTTTGCATCTTAGCTAATTGAGTTAGACCGTTCAAAATTGGTATATGTAGGTTAATTAGGAGGGGCTGGAAGGGTGAGGAAGGAATAGGCGCGCGCGCGCACGGGACTGTGCTGCCGAAGGCAGTGGGGACCCGGTCCGACTTTTTAACCGATGAGATATGATTTATTTAATTTTTCTTTTCTTAAGAATAAAAGTTTGATTTCTGAAGGAATATTTGCGCGCAGCGCGAATGGGTCTGCACTGCCAAAGGCAGTGGGAACCCGGTTCGAGTTTTTACCCCATGATAAATGATCTTTTAAAATTTTATTTTCTTAATAATAAAAATTTGAGTTGAGAAGGAATATGTGCGCACAGCGCACGTATATCCTCACACGTGCGCGCGCAGCGTGCATGTGTCTGCGCTGCCGAAGGCAGTGGGGACCTGGTTTGAGTTTTTACCCGATGCTAAATGATTTCTTTTTAAATTCCTTTTTTTTTAAAAACGAAATTTATGAGTAATAATATGGAATTTTGAGAAATTATAAGGATGATGAAGGAATACGTGCGCGCAGCGCACGGGTGTATGCTGCCGAATGCAGTTGGGACTCGGTGTGAGTTTTTACCCGATCAGAAAAGATTTTTCTTTAAATTCCTTTTCTTAAGAATAAAAGTTTGAGTAAGGGTGGTGAAGGAATACAGGCGCGCAGCGCTCATGTATATATGCATTCGTTATGTATATATGTGGGAAGTTCCTTGCAGAGCCAACAGATGGCGCTGTCTCTGATGCTTATCATTGAACGAGATGACAAACGGAGGAGTTGAGATCCGGCTGCAGTGGAGATCGGTTGAGACCTTCAGCGCGTAGGCTGACAGGCTCATTTTTCTGCTAATTAGAGCTTGTTGTGCTCTGTATAAGTGTGTAGAGCCATGGAGAGCTCTATACCATAATCTCACTTATTAGAAATAGTACGCGTAGGTACTAATGTGAATTGTAGAGCGAGTCAGTGCTCATATATGTTACTTTCTGTTAGTCCTAGTAATGAAGAGAGCTTGTTATGTGTATTAGGCCTCGAAACCAGCAAATGTTATTGATGGAAACCCTGCTATTATTATCATTTTATCTTTGTGTAAACTGTGTTGTGAACGTAATAAATGTTTTTAGTTATCTTAATCGCACCTCTTCATTGCCCCACCCCTAGACGCCCAGCTCATATACTACAAGTGGGGACTCTGCCGCGATATTACCACCAACAAGTTAAAAAAAGGTAACTGTTATTGTTATATATTTATCATTGTGTTTGATAGTGGATAATAATGATTAATGCATATATTGAGCAAAAAGAGTTTGAGTTACTATTTTGAATTAGAAATTAATGGTGAAATACTTTTGAGAACACTTTTGGTTTCAATGTGTGATGAAATAAAATAAATAATATAACTTGAGAAGAATGAATAAAAATAAGAATTATGATTGAAAAACATATTCTGAGTAATCTTTTATAATTTTGCTTATTACTGTTTGCAATAATATTTTAACAATATTATAACAATATTATTTTAAAACGAAAGTGATAACAATTATTAAATAGAGAACAATAACAATAATGGTGATATTATATGAAATATGTGTAATAATTAAGAAATATATAAGATGATCTAAGTATTCTGTTGTATATTACAAATTGTTCTGCAGGTGGTTATTTAAAAATCATGATAATTTTGATTTGAGAACAAAAAGCATAGAATCATTTTTAAGAAATATGTTCTCATATTATTTTGTTCCTATTTAAGTATGATATTAATTTGGTAGAAATATTGAAATATTTTTTGGTATAAGTAATTATTTAGAGTTATAATGGCCCAAAACGTGTTACAAGGCATTAGAAAAGCAGATTTAAGAACAATTGCTGAAGAATTAGGCCTAACTGTTCCGGCGGAAGCTAAGGTACTTGAAATCAAAACTTTAATTGAGAGTTCTGATATTTATAAAAATGATTTAGAATTTGTTAGAGGTGTTATTAAAATGTTAGTAGAAGAACAAAAGTTGAAATCTGTAGAAGAACAAACCAAAATTGAGATAGAAAGAATTAAATTATCCCAGTTAGAAAAAGAAATAGAGTTACAGAATTTAAAGTTACAGGCTGCAGCAAATAATTCTAGTAATAATGTTGAACAATCAAATTCAGAAACTACTTCACAATCGTTAGAAAATTTAATTAGAAGTATTCGAACTTTAACCATTTCAGTACCTGAGAAACCGGAAGCTTTGCACTTATTTTTTCAATCCCTTGAAAAAGCATTCGTTTCTAAAAATGTACCGTCTAAATTTAAATCGGAAATATTGATTAATTTATTGGGAGATAAATGTAATCAGGTTCTTGCGTACGTAACCACCGAAGAAATTAACGATTATGAAAAAGTTAAGGAATTAATTTTAAGACAGTTCCAACCAACGCCGCGTGAATGTTTAAGTAATTTTAAAAATGCGTTGCGTAATCCGTCAGAATCTCATGTCCAATTCGCTTCGCGTCTAAGCGCTTCTTTTGATTACTATTGTAGATTGAGAGGGGTTAACGATGTTAAGGAATTGTGTGATCTTATAGTTTCCGATAAAATATATGAAACGTTGGATTCTAGAACTAAGGAACATATTAGTGTTCGAGAAGGTCAAAATTGGTTTAAACCCAACGAGTTAGGTCGGGAGTGTGATTTATTCTACTCTTCTAGAGGTAAATCGTTAATTGAAACTAATAATAATACGCGAAACGAAAGTTCAGGGAATAAGCGGTTTGTAAACAAAACTCCTTTTAGAAAGACACATTATAATAATAAAGATCCCATAATACGTAATTCGGTATCTAATCAAACTCACGAAAAGCATGAAAGAATGTGTTATATTTGTGGTGCAAAAGGGAAAACATTTCATTTCGCTAGAATGTGTCCTAAACGTATTTCGGAGAAAAAAGAATTCCGTGAAAATCTTCCAACGAATTCAGTAGTTCAATCCGAAACAAGTCCGATTAACCTAATTGTTAATGAGCTCGAATATGTTGATATTTTAGTGGATGATATTCCACTTAAAGGGTTAAAAGATTCTGTTTCTTCGATTCTAATTGTAAATAAAAATAGCATTCCACAGACTAAAAATGTTATTTCTTCAACCACTCTAGTTAGCTGCTTTAATGAAAAGAAAGATGCAAATCTGACTGAATTTAAAATATCTTTACCTAATCATGATTCAATAAACATAATCGGTGCTTTATGCAACAATTTGACATGCGACGTAATTCTGCCTAATAATATCTTTCATATTTTGAAACAACAAAATAAAGAGGAAGCAGATGTTTCGAGTTCCAGCGTAGGGGGGAAAGATAGTCTTCTAAATTCGGGGGAAAGAAATTTCGATGAAGCAAATGAGTGTTCTTTTCCTGTATTCGATCGAAAGGAAAATGAGATAGGTTCTTTTTTTTTCAAGTATGTGCAATTTTTCAGAAGAAGAAAAATTCGATGTCAGTTATATTTTAGATAAGTCGTTAAAAGAGAAATTAAGCGAATTAATAAAAAGTTATAAGCCAGTTAAAACAAAAAGTACTGATTTAAAAATGTCCATTATTTTATCTGATGATATACCAGTGTGCTCACGCTCTCGCAGATTATCATTTGTAGAGAAATCAGAGGTGGACAGACAAATTGACCAGTGGTTAAAGGATGGTATAATTAGAGAAAGTACATCAAATTATGCTTCGCCAATAGTGGTGTGTAGGAAAAAAGATGGAGGAATAAGGTTATGCTGTGATTATCGTGCTTTAAATAAGAAAATAATTAAAGATAAATACCCGTTGCCAAATATTGAAGACTTATTTGATAGATTAGGGGAGGGTAAAGTTTTTTCGACACTAGATTTAAAGAATGCGTTTTTACAAGTTGATGTAGAGGAAAAAAGTAGGAAATATACAGCTTTTGTGACCGATAATGCCCAGTATGAGTTTCTAAAAATTCCCTATGGATTATGTAATAGCCCCTTAGTATTTCAAAGATATGTAAATTATGTGTTTAAAGACTTATTAAAAGAGGGTACTGTAATTATTTATTTAGATGATATAATTATTCCATCTAAAGATGAGAATGAAGGGTTAGATAAATTAAAACGTGTGTTAGAAACGGCATCAAAATTTGGTCTAGAGTTAAATTTAAAGAAATGTCAGTTTTTGAAACGAAAGATCGATTTCTTAGGTCACATAATTGAGAATGGCACGATTAAACCCTCAGTAGAAAAAACTCTCGCAGTACAAAATTTCCCAGAACCCCGTAATGCTAGGGAAGTGCAGAGTTTCTTAGGTTTAACGGGTTACTTTAGAAAATTTATTCGTTCATATGCCAACATAGTAAGACCACTCAGTGACTTATTACGTGCTTCCACTCCATTTAAATTCGAGCAAGAGCAGAAATTAGCTTTTCAAAAGCTGAAAGACATTTTATCTAATACGCCTGTCTTACACCTTTTTAAACAAGGCTATAAGTTAGAAGTTCATACAGATGCATCTAAATTAGGATTCGGTGCAATCCTATTACAACAAGATGACGATGGACAGTACTATCCAATCCATTATATGAGTAAAAAGACCTCTGTACAAGAAGAAAAATACTGTAGTTATGAGTTAGAAGTGTTAGCGATAGTAGAAGCCCTTAAAAAATTTAGGAACTATTTATTAGGTAGTAAATTTAAAATTTATACTGACTGTCAAGCGTTCACTAAAACTTTAGATAAACGTGAATTGACACCTAAGGTAGCCAGGTGGTCTTTCCTGCTACAGGAATTCGACTACGAAGTAGAACATCGTCCTGGTAAACAAATGCAGCATGTTGACGCTCTTAGCAGACACCCTGTAATGGCTGTAAATACTGATACCCTTACTCATCGTATTGCTACTGCTCAAGAAAATGATGAGTTTATCAATACTGTGAAATCTCTTTTACAACAAAACCAAAATGACGAATATGTGTTAAAAAATAATGTTTTATATAAAGTGTTAAATGATAGGGATGTACTAATTGTCCCAGAGATCATGCAACTTGAGGTCGTAAAGAAATGTCATGCCTTAGGACATTTTTCGGCTAATAAAACTGAAGAGTTAGTAAAAAGAGATTACTATTTTTCTAATATGAAAAAATGCGTAGATAACGTTGTAAAAAGTTGCGTAGAATGTATTCTCGTAAATAAGAAACAGGGAAAAGGAGAAGGTTTTTTGAACCCTATCCCTAAAGGGGATATACCATTATCCACGTATCACATCGATTTTGTGGGTCCATTACCAACAACTAACAAAAACTACAATCACATTTTCACCGTAATCGATGGATTTAGTAAATTTTCGTGGCTATATCCAGTCAAATCAACTTCTTCAGCAGACGCCTTGCAAAAATTAAAACAGCAAGCTGCTATTTTTGGTAACCCCGCAAGAATAATATCCGATCGTGGACCTGCGTTCATATCTAAGGAGTTTGCAGATTACTGTAAATCAGAGGGAATCGAACATGACACCATCACAACTGGAATCCCACGAGGGAATGGTCAAATTGAGAGACTTCATCGAACAATCATTCCTGTATTATCCAAGTTATGTATAAATGACCCTAACAAGTGGTACAAGTTTGTTGAGGCTGTTCAGAGAACTATTAATTCCACCACATCGAGAAGTACCAAAAGAACTCCTTTTGAACTACTCACTGGAGTAACAATGAGAAAGAAAGAAGATAAGAGAATACTAGAACTTCTCGAAGAGGAAAGGATAAATTCCATGCTTGATAATCTTAACACCATTCGTGAAGAAGCAAGAAAAAATATTCTTAAGATTCAAGAAGAAAATCGCCGATGTTACAACAAGAAGAGAAAGAAAGCCCATGTATATAAAATTAATGATCTAGTTGCCATCCAGCGAACTCAGTTTGGAACCGGCATGAAACTAAGACCAAAATTCTTAGGTCCTTATAAAGTTGTGCGAGTAAAGAACAAAGACAGATATGAAGTCGAGAAGATAGGCGATCACGAAGGACCTATACAAACTAGTACTTCTGCAGACCATATGAAATTATGGTCCACAAACTAAATAGACTGAACTAAATGGACTGATAAACATTACAGAAAAAGTTAACTGTGAATTTTTATGTACATAATTTTTTTAATGTCTGTTTCTCTTTTTTGTTTTTTTTTTCTTTTAATTGTATTTTGCAGATATCCTTTAGTATCCCAGGTTGGTTTACGGTGAGGTCACCGCAACATCAGAATGGCAGAGCGTTGTGGGAAGTTCCTTGCAGAGCCAACAGATGGCGCTGTCTCTGATGCTTATCATTGAACGAGATGACAAACGGAGGAGTTGAGATCCGGCTGCAGTGGAGATCGGTTGAGACCTTCAGCGCGTAGGCTGACAGGCTCATTTTTCTGCTAATTAGAGCTTGTTGTGCTCTGTATAAGTGTGTAGAGCCATGGAGAGCTCTATACCATAATCTCACTTATTAGAAATAGTACGCGTAGGTACTAATGTGAATTGTAGAGCGAGTCAGTGCTCATATATGTTACTTTCTGTTAGTCCTAGTAATGAAGAGAGCTTGTTATGTGTATTAGGCCTCGAAACCAGCAAATGTTATTGATGGAAACCCTGCTATTATTATCATTTTATCTTTGTGTAAACTGTGTTGTGAACGTAATAAATGTTTTTAGTTATCTTAATCGCACCTCTTCATTGCCCCACCCCTAGACGCCCAGCTCATATACTACATATATGCACTCGTTCGCATGGATCTACGCTGCCGAAGGCAGTGGGGACCCGGTTCGACATTTTTCCCGATCAGAATTTTTTTTTCTCCTTTTTTTTTTTTTTTTTTTTATCACATGATAAAAATTAATGCAATTTTGAGAATTGAATTATTATAGTGATTCATTTAAAAATAGTGACCAGCGAAGCGGGTTGCCTGCTAGGTTTGCAATAAATATTGATCATCTAGAGAAAATGTATTGCTCAAATAAGCAAGTGAAAGAAAAATAGAAATAAGATGGGGTAAGAGTGTGCTTTTTGCCATTTTAGTTAAAACAAATCATGTATTAATTTAATAGTTTCCCCCATGTTTAAAAAAGGACCAGATGCAGCTACTAAGAAAAAAGGCACTTTCTAGATTTTCGAGGAGGGCAGTTTTGGGTAATTAAGACAAACAATCCAGTCACTCATTTTAAAATTCTGTTGTATAAGCTTATAAGTACAGTCGGTAACAAAAGTGTCCGAACACTAGCAAAAATTCCTATGTAAAAAAAGTGCTAGTGTTCGGGCACTTTTGTTACCGCATGTATACATATAATAAATATTTAACTGGTTTTATTTTTGCGTATTACTAATGTGTAAACGAGTGTTGATGTTCACACACAATAGTTTTTTTTATATGTTTTTCATTTACATTCAGTTTGAAAGTTGTTTTTTCTTAAATGTCATGTGTAAATATGAATTAAAATCCCTTAAAAAGATTTCGCATAGAGAAATATATTCTTTGAGAGAAATATATAGTCATATTCATTGAACAACAAAAACAGTCGAACCTCGTTCACGTGAATCTCAAGGGGATAAAAAATTTGTTCATATTATCAGTAATTCATGCTATCAGTAATTTAGAAACTAATCCTCCTTTTGATGGGAATTGTGGAAACAGTTCATATTAAAAGTAATTCAAGTTAAGCGTGTTCACGTTAACGAGGTTCGTCTGTAATTGGTCATAACAAGCTATATTAACACCATTTTAGTAGCTGTGAGTACAGGCTAACATTCTTATGAAGAAGAGATTGTTTTGATAGCTAGTATTATCAATATGTAGGTTTCCCATTTTAATATTAGACATGGGCAAAAAATTTCTTGTGAAGAGAGTTTAAAATGGAAGAATACAATAGAAAGCTAAAAGATTACATTAAGAAATTATTACATTTCGTTTGTGAATAAGAAAGATACTAGAATTTACACTAGAAATTCTGTAATGTAAAAGGCAATAAAGGAGGAAAAAACTTCTTTTGGATGAGGGGCAAGAAGGGTAATCAAACCGGCAGACAGGAAAGAAAGAAAAATATATCAATCTCTCGCGTCGCATTTTATTAAAATGTGTACAAAGAAAAGAAAAAAAAAACATAGACAGGACAAAAAATACTGGAAATGATCGCTTATGTATCGCAGCTGTGGCTAATATGTCGATTATTTTTTTTTCCAGGGAGAAGGATTTGGTGGTGTTAATTTACTTTCTTGGGGAGGGGGGGGGGATGTTTAGTACGAAGAAATGCAAGAGTGTTTCCATTAGCATGAAATCAACAAAACAAATCTAGTTTTTCATGAAATAAAAGTTTTTAAAGTTATATAAAGGTTATTAAAACTACACAAGTTCTATATATGTTCTATGTTTAAAGCTATACCTATAATTATATTACAGAACTTTGTTTCATTCTAATGTAAAGTACCTTTAAACATTTCGGTGGTATTTCGTCATATGTTAATATTTATATTATATACTTGCAGACTTCTCATGATAAGAATGCGATAGATTAAGGTGAGACCCAAAGACCCAAAACAATGTTGGGTCTTGGGTCCCGACAAACCTTAATCCTGCTTTGTTTGCGCGAAAAGAATATATATAACCTTGGGATGTTATGTAATACCCTGTTTATTCTAGTCTCTGTGTGCATCACTAAAAAGCAGGTGATTTACACAATTCCATGTCTAATTTAAGATCGTTGTTTTATAAGAATGATTCAAGCTTATCGCAAATTTGCTTTAGAAGACCATCTAGTGAAACTCATATCAGGGGTTCCTCACAGATATTATGTTATTTAATAGTATTAACTAATATACCGTACGTATTGTATAGGAGGAGGCATGCTGGAGTTATTTAACATATTTTGAAAATATTTACGTATATGCTACAAATGTTAAAGCATCATGTAATTAAGGGATTCTGTAAATTTTTAGCTTATCTTTATGTTAATAGTGAAAGTACATGTAAATAGGAAAGAAATGGTAAACTTAAAAAGCTTTTGTGGTATTCATGAATTTCATACAAATGTAAAGATTATTAAACAATTAAAGATAATATTAGAAATTTCTGTCTGTGAAGTGTTAAATTGTCTGAATTAAATAAGCAAAGAAAACAAAACTATCTTAAAGAAGATTTTAGCTAAATGAATTATTATTATGAAAAAGAGTATTTTTAATTTTTATTTAAACTACATTTTAGGAAACAGCTGCGTTTTCTGGATATATTCTGTTTTCTCTTATTCGGTCCCACCAGTGGATCTCAAAGTTTTTAGACGGAAAGTGCCAGGTTCGAATCCAGGGCCTGATAGTCGATCTAGCTGTTGGACTTTTTTTTTTTTTTTTTGCCGAAACTCCACGTGCACGAATACTTGCTAAGACACCCCCTATAGAAAAACCTACCGTGAGGGGATTCCACGCAGTCGTAGGTTCGTCGGATAGACAAACTGATAGTACTGATACTATAGCCCATTCACCAAGACACCTATCCATTTATAATGAACCACAAAATTTTATTTTGTATTCGTAGCAGAACATTTTCTTTATTAAATGTTAAGTAAAGTCAGAGTATCATTGCGATTTCAGCTGTTTCCGTATTTGTTTTTACACCTTGTTCTTGCCAAAAGGATAAGTAAAATAAAATACCTCATTAAATTGTGTTTGTAATGAAGGTCGAGCACCGATCTTGACATATATTCTACGTTTTGGAGCACATCCAAGTCATTTGACAATTCAGTCATCTTTGCTGTCTTAAGTTAAATGTGCTTTCATTCACGCTTTAGATTAAATTTTATTTACTCTGAAAAAGGTGAATGGTAGTTTTAAAATAGAACTTACATACAAACTTATTTTTAAGAAAACTCCCAACTAAATAACCGTTCATATTAAATTTTAAACAATGAAAGTTAATGTCGGTATTATTATTATTATTATTATTATAAAAAAAAAAAAAAAAAAAAAAAAAATATGTACTTTCCCTTATTCTGTGTATAAGTAAACGAAGCTGCTTCCTGTTATTAATTTTTATTTTCTTATTTCAGTGCCTAAAATAACGTATTACCAAGACACTAATGCAAACACTCACCTTGCTGGTAAGTATTACTGATTTCTGTTGTTAATAAAAAAAAAAAAAAAATGCAAAATTTAAATAGACTTACTTTTGCTGAATCGGTTCTGTAGATCGAATTTGGTATTCATAATAAGCACACCAATTTTACATAATCTATTTTCAACAGTCCTTGTATTTTAAATATATTTTTAGCTTCTATAAAATCCCGAAGTTTCATTAATATATAATTCTAAGCCCTGGAATTTTCAGCGATTGCCAAGAGTTGGACTAAAATTAGCTTAAACTTCTTTCGGAAAGGACTCTTACCTTTAACTTTTGTTTCGTACCTCAGCGGCACAATCTTTCAAAGACAATTTTTTAAAGATTTTATTAATTACGTTTTTTTGATTCTCACATCGGGTGATTCCGTTCGTAATTCATTGAGAAATGTTCCAAAATAAATAAATAAATAAAGTAAAAAAAAAAAAAAAAAAAAAAAATATATATATATATATATATATATATATATATTGCATTTCAAAATTTAGGGTTGTTCTTTTATTTTAGAGAAAATTTAATACAGGGTATTCATCTTGTGTATCGGTTTTCTAAACAAAGTAAATCAACCGCATTATCTGTTTTAAATATGTAGCATTTTGCATTTTTACTTTCTTCTGTATATATAAGAAGAGAGTATTGATTCGTAAAATATCCGAATCTGATTTTCGACTAATTTACCCAATTCCAAATGTCCTGAATTCGATTTGATCATTTTTAGAAGAAATATTTCTTTCTGTGTGTATGTTGTATATAATAAAACTTTTGTGACAGCTCTAGATCAATTGCACAGAATTTCATAAAGCTTTGTTTAGTGTGTTTTTGTGTAAGTTCGCTTGAAACTTGGTATGTACATAGCACATCAAGATCTCAACCAAGTTTATTAACTTGATACGGCATCTTGATTCAAAATCACAGCTATTTGAAAATAACAAATAAATCAACCTGCCTTTTGGACTGAGCTGGAAAGATTTATCTTCAATTTATTATTTGTCCCCTGTTTGCGCTCGTGACTAAATCGTTTCTGGAAAATGTGGGTCCAAGAAAACGTTCTTTCCATTTTTAAAGTCTAAGGATAAATAGTCAATATTTCTTTAGAAAATAGAAAAAATGTCAAAATTAATATTATATTAAAATGATCACCTACTGTAAGATGAACCACGAGTGATTCAGACTTGATGCTAATTTTGCAGTTTCAAACTTTTTTTTTAAATAGCATCTTACTACATAAATTTCTTCTCAGTTTATTTTTTAGCACTAGATTGATGACTGCTTCTAAATTTCGTTAATATATATATATACAATTTCTTAGATTTTATTAAGGGCATTTATTTATAGTTGTATTCCCCCCCCCCCCTCTTTGTTTCTGATATCTATATTGTCCAAAAGCAGTCATTTTGATTGCTCAAGCAATCAAGTGCTCATTAAACATTACAAAATTCACCCTTCCTCGTTTTTTCCTATTAAAAAATATATTTGAATCCATAAATTTCTTTTTAAATATGTTTTATGTATGTTTCCCCCTTCCCCCATTTTTTTCTAATTAATTGTCATTTCTTTATTTCAGATTTCGAGCCATTTGATCTTGAGTCTTTCTGGGGAGAAAGATTTCTACAGAATATACAACAGTCGACATAATTTGAAAAGAAATTTAGTAGTTAAATTGAATGACAGCGTTAGTGAGATAGTTGGAATACATTATTAGGAGAAAACGGAGTGCTAAGGGAATACTGCATTCCATGAATCATGACCCAATGACCACTTTGCTGTGTGGGAACTGTAGTATCATTTTATTTCACGTTATTTTAGCGTTGTGAGGCTGGTATAGCTTTTTTTTATACCAGCATTCATTGACATTCTTCATACTGGCACAAAGCAAGACTGTCTCAGAAGCTTTTTGCTCATGAAATGATCAATCTACCATTCTGCACCCCAGCTTTTCTTTTGTGTATGAATTTATTTGCAGCTTCAATGTGCTGTTCCTTTAAAAAAAAAAGAATAACTCAATAATTAAGTGCAATGATTTAAAACCATCTATTGTTATGCCATTTCTTAGTTTAATATTACCAAACATGCCCTTCAAGTCATCAAATAAATTTGTTTTCTATTCAGTGTGTGTGTTTTTATTTTGTTTCGCATCTCCAACAACAGTTTTGATATTTCACATTTTAATCATAAATTAGCGAGCTTCCCCCGCCACCGGATCATTATTTTTGAATGAATCATTATTATTAATGAATCACTATAATTAATTTTTATAATTAAGAAAAAATAAAATCTTTTCTGATTGGGGGGGGGGGGGGGGAACTAGCTCTTTCGGCAGAACAGAGCCGCGAGCGCTGTGCGCGCCCTCTTAAGTTCGACCCGCTTAATGAATCACGATAATTTTCTAAGTAAGCAAAAAACATTTGGAAAAAAAAAAAAAAAAAAAAAAGAATGAATTAATGAATGAACGAATAAAATACTAGGGAGTAATTTAGTAAATTCAGGGATGAGATATTTCAGCTGATTTCAGTTTTTATAGATTTCTTTTCAGCTATTATTGTCTTTCTGGTGTGTATTTGTTACACCAGTTAATAAAATTAAACTTAATTAAATACTAAAACTTTTATTACTTTTATTTATTTATTTAATATAGATAGAAGATAAATAGTGTGTATTTATTATTTATAATATAAAAGAATTTTTCATCAAAATTTTAGTATTTTATTTTAATGCTTTCCCTGTACCTGCAGTGTCAGCTTTTTAGTTTCCCATCATACTATAGGTATGGGGAACTTAAGTAATCGTGAAAATTTTCGACATCGCGTTTTTGACATTTTTACACGTTTTCAGGTGTGAGGAATCCGAAAATGACAAAATTTATATGGTGTCCGTCTGTAGGGTGTTTGTTAGTATGTTAGTCCATTAGTTTGTTAGTCTGTTTACACGATATCTCACGAACAAATGATCGCAGAGAGGTCAGACCAGTTTTGAAATATTACTTTCGATACTGGCAAGAACCCTATTCATTTGGAACATTCGAATTAAAAAACTTCGTAAGCTATTAGAAATTTACGATTTTCTTAACATGGGAGTATAGGACAAAATTTCACTTAAACTTGCATTAAATGGAAACTTTTTACTGTAAAAATGTCAGACCAGTTTTAAAATATCAGTTTTGATGCCGGAATGAACATCAGTAACTATAAATATGCTACTTCGAAAATTTTGTAAGTTATTGGAAATTTACGAATTTCTTAACATGACAGTATAGGGCAAAATTTCACATAAACATCAATTTTGAGCGATATTTTCATCGTAAAGTTGTCAGACTACTTTTGAAATATTATTTAGGACACTGACATGAATATTAATGACTAGGAATTTTCCAATATAAAAATTTCGTAAGTTATTGGAAATTTACGGATTTCTTAACATGGCAGAATAGAGCAAAATTTCACAAAAACGTCAATCTTGAGGGATATTTTCATCGTAAAGATGTCAAACCACTTTTTAAATATTATTTTGGATACTGGCATGAATATCATAGACTATGGTTTTTCCAATTTAAAAAATTTGTAAGTTATTTGGAATTTACGATTTACTTAACATGTCAGAATAAGGCAAAATTGAGCATAAACTTCCATTTTGAGGATCATAAATACATTAGACAACTTCAAAATGACATTTATGATATTTGTTTGAACATGATTGAATACAAATATTCTAATAGGAAAATTTTGTAAATTAATCGTAATTTACGATTTTATCAACCCTAGCGAAATTGTAAATTTTTCATGTAAATATGAATTTTGAGGATTATTGCATTGGAAATAGTAGCATGAAAACTAAACAACGGAATCGACCCTGATAAAATAAATTAATAGATTAGAATAAGATAAATATATGGAAGTGAACGGTGAATAGCCTATTAGGCGGGGATTTCATTCTGTCACTGTATCAAGCTTTGGGGCTGTCCATAAATGATGTCACGCTTTTTTTCAGAATTTTGGACCCCCTCCCCCCCCCCTTTGTCACAAAGTGTCACGTTTCCATATAACTCCCCTCCCCCCCTTGTCACATGTCACGGAACATGACATACATCAATAATTACTTGAAATTCAGAAACAAAATATTAGACTAGAGATCATATTTCAAATTTTATTTTTAAATGTTGACTATGGATCTTTATGACATCTGTAAATATAACCATAATAATGATATGTGTAGTTATTTTGTATGAACTAAGAGTAAGGGTTACAAAAAAATCCAAATTAATATTGAACAGTTGTAAAGTATTCATAGAAAACAGCAATTGAAAACAGTAGTATTTTGGAAAACTGAATAAAATTTAATATACAGTCGTATCTCCATTTAACAAAGTCGCCAAATCCAGCAAAAAAGTTCATTTTATGGAAAATTTATTAAAGATTCACATTTTATAATGCTTTAAACTATTCAAAGACAAATCTGTAATTCATAAACACTAAATATTATATGAAAAATATATTGAATTAAAGTGAAGATATATTATTGGACATTTGAAGAGTGTGAGAAGGGAAGGTTTTCTTCTAAGTAAAGATTTTCTATTGCTATCATATACTAAAAACATACTCTGAATGCTTTTTTCTGAAAGAAAATAATGTATGAGGGAAGGGGGGAATCTCAGGATAAAGTCACTTTTACCCGAATTAAAAAAATATCTTTAATCTTTGATAATTTTAAAATAACTTCAAAATTTCATCTGCTGAATTTAAATGTTTGTATTTTAACTGAAATATGTGATGTCACACTTTTTGTTACCCCCCCCTCCCCTCCCTTGTCACAAACTGTCACAATTTCATGAACCCCCTCCCCCCCTCTCCAAGCGTGACATCATTTATGGACGGCCCCTTTGTCTCAAATTCATTTCTTTTAACATTATTATAATGTGTCTCGCACTAGAAATTTATGAGAACATAAATATGATGGGGAACTGAGCAGAGTCCACCTATGCCAACTAGTTTGTCTTAGCATCGCTGTAAATTGAAATCCGAGAAAAGCGATTACCGATGCATTAGACAGAGAAAAGTGAACCTTACCTACGTATCTGAGAGGTGGGTGGGAGAGTTGACGCAAAATGGATTATTCATATAAATATACCTTCTTTGAACTACTGAAATAACCGATAAAATAATTAAAAACACTATTTTTTAATGACTGTTTTTGCAAAATCCTTAGTTATATCTATTTTAAAAGTATTAATTTCATACATGAAAAAATTAATATTACAATCTATGACTGTGATGTCTTTAATACAATGCTATATTTCAGAATTACCGATTTCTGTGGTTTTAGGAAGTCGTAAATTAAAGTATAATCCTTATCTACCGTAATGCCGGCCTACGAAATTTGCAACTCTGCATAGTGACTACGAAGTGAAGTCTAGAGAATAAGAAATTAAAATCAAGTTTCTGTCTGGATTAGTTTTTAGTACTAATAAAAACTAGTTTCGTCCTGTGTTCGAAATTTGACTAATCTTTTTAAGTAAATACAATACATGAAAAAAATAATGTTACAATCTATGACTGTGATGTCTTTAATACAATGCTATATTTTAGAATTACTGATTTCTGTGGTTTTAGGAAGTTGTAAATTAAAGTATAATCCTTATCCACCGTAATGCCGGCCTACGAAATGTGTAACTCTGCTTAAGGAAAGTCTAGAGAATAAGAAATGAAAATTAGGTTTCTGTCTGGATTAGTTTTTAGTACTAATAAAAACTAGTTTCGTCCCGTGTTCGAAATTTGACCAATCTTTTAAAGTAACTATTTAAATAATAAATTTAGAAACAAAATTTCCGTGTAAGCAATGTTTTTAGCAATTATTCCATAATAGTAATAATCTATAATTAAAAAAAAAAAAAAAAAAAAAAAAAAAAAAACTATCGGTGTTTTTAAGACAGAGTTGAATCGAAAATATTGGTTATCAGAATACTAAAGGAAGGTATTAAAAATAATTAATACTGCTAATAATCTATTTTCATTTATTTCCACGTATATCCCGTAATGTATCCAAATCCTTTTATGCGATCTTGTGAACAAAACATTAATGCTAATTTAATCATTTTCAATGGAAACTACGTTTTCGCGCATCTGAAGAAAAGGTACTAACTTTCATTACATTTGATGCCCTGGCAAGTAGCGAGAAAGTGCTTTAAAATTATCCTTACTCGTCTACAGACTATAGGAACAAACCCTTATAGGCAGTAACATTTTTAATTTCTTTTGTTTATACGTGCACTCAAATTAGTAGCGACATGAATATACTATTTTGAGTATAAAACCTGCTATTGTCACTTAAAATAACAACATACATGAATATACCAGTTTCGAGACGTGCTTAAAAATATTTGCTGAAATCAGACCGCGTACAGACAGTCAATCAATTTGAAACTATAAACACATTTTAACAGAACAAACTTTCATGTGATGTACTATCTTATAAAATTATGTAAAATAAATGACTAAAATGTCTTTTCATTTACTTTCTTGTTTAAGTAACGAGGAAAGTAGAGAAAGAATACAGCCCGGAAAATTTTTAATCTAGGCTCGACCCGGCCAGAATATACGCAAAAAAAATTGAATCCGAGACCAAATAGAGAAATTTGGCCTGAACCCGTCCCGAAGCCCGGGCTCGAGCCTGTGCAGACTTTTAGGGTCTATTACTGTTGTTTTTACCACAAATAAATCTGTGAGAATAAAAATGTAAATGTTCGTTTGTTCAAAATCTTAAATCAGGCATGAGAATTTTCCGCGGATCCGCGATTTTTCGCGTTTTTGCGATTTTCGTTAATTCCGTGGTTTTTTATTTTGTTAAAATCAAACTCCAATAACGATCAGTGTTCAAGCGCTCCACGAAAAACTTTAGATTCTCATCTTTTTCCATCCAAAATATAAATGTCAATATTCATTTTAAACATGCTTTATCAGATTCTATAACATATAAAAGAACAGAATTAATCAATATTTCTCACTCATGTAATTTTTTTGTCCCTCCCCCCCCCCCCCTTTTTTTTTTTCATCTCTAACCATTGCCGATGAAACATTCTGCGGGAAGCCTTTTATTTTTTAACATTTATCCAACCACAATATTAATTTTAAACTTACTTTATGATATTCTAGAACCCATAAAGAAGTAGATTTGTGTTTAATATTTCTCTCATGAACTACTTTTTACCCCCCCCCCCTCCCCCCCCCCATTCTTTCCCATTTTCCACCACCAGCCAATGATTAAATGTTGATTGCTAGCTTACATTTTTTTTTTTTTTTTTTTTTTTTTTTTTAACACGTTTTATTGTGTTGATGTGCATTATTCTTTTAGTTTAATTTGTCACTTTTAAAATATTTTGTATAGTTTTTCTTGTGAGCATTATTTTTCATTTGAAAAAAATTTTTATGAACGTACGTTTGTATAGTTTTCCTCGCGCACGTTACTTTTCTTTTAAAATTAATTTTAGGAACACGCGTGTTTCCTCTTTTTTTTAATTTTCTGCACTCTCATGCTTGTTAAATATTCGTGAGTTCCTCACCGATTGCTTTGAAATTTTGACACAACATTGCATTTGAATACGAGCGGGTTTTTATATACTCAGTTTTGCGAATCCCCCCCGCCCTCTCTCTCTCTTTCGCTCCTATTGGGGTTGGCAAAAAATGCCGTTTCTAAGCTTAACTCAACTTCAAATTATCTTAGAAAATAGATTTTTGATGTGGGGCTTGGTTAAGTGTATTCTATACTCATATAGGGAATTTTTGAAATTCTCCGCTTCACCCCCTTAACGGTTCATAATTTAATTGTAAACGTAATCCCGTTGTTCAAATCCTTAAATCTATGAAAGTTCTCACCGATTACTTTGAAATTTTGACACAACATTGCATGTAACTACGTGCTTGTATTCATATATACGGTTTTCCAAAATCGTTCTACTCTCGCTTATTATGACCGTTTCTTCTTGAGATATCGTATGCACAAACTAACAGACATCCTACTGACGGATACCATTTTCGGATTTCTTAAACGTCAAAATGTGTGAAAAAGTAACAAACAAACAAACAAAAACAAAAAAAGAAAATTTTTACGAATAATCCTGAGTTACCCATTCCTATAGTATGATGGGGAACTAAAATTATACTAGATATTAAAATAATATAAAATTCCATCAATTATTTTATAACAAATATGGCATCCAACTTTTGTGCTTATATAGTTCATTTGTAATGCAAGAATAAGAAAAGAGAAAAAAAGTTTGTTGCTTATTTTTTTTAAACCAGTGTATTAAATTAATCTTTTTAATAAATTGATCAATTTGGATGTATTATATAAAATGTAGCTGCCCAGAAGATATTTAGAATATCCCAGAAGATATATAGAAGAAGATAGTGGTTAGCGTCCTTGACTCCTACACGGTTGAGCTATGGGTTTAATCCCGGATAAGGAATGGATGTGTTGTACCTGTTAGTGGTAGCGATGACACCCTCCGCCAATGATGTATATATATATATATATTATACACACTATATAATGTTCACCATTAAAGATTAACATTTTAAAAATAATCTTTCCCATTAGTAAATAAACACAACTTACTGATTTCTATTTGTTTGAATACAAGGATCGCTTATCTAACACAGTGTTTACATCCAATAAAATGTCTTAACCTGGATTGAGTGCAATTGGCACTCTTCCTTTCACTTTTTTGAAGTTCAAAGTGCCAAACGTGAAGGCTTTTCGAAGAACGTTTCGTTTGTTTTATTATAAAAAGGTCGTTTCTCATGATAAGATAGGGAGTATTTTCCCTTTTCTTCCTGCTTAAAAGAAAAGAAAATCATGAAGACTATTTCTTCTGATTTGCGAATAAATCATTGTTACCAAATATGAGTCAAACAGCTGGCAAGATCGTGTGTCGCTGATAAATTATGTAATGCTTTCCCATTTGACGGGGTATAATTCTAGTTGCGAGTCGTGGGAAGATAAAATGAAAAATTTTAATTAATTATGTATATTTGTACTTGCATTTATAATAAATAATATCTTGCATCACTCATAAATTATGAAACACTTTCCAATTTGTAGGGAAAGAAGTAGCCATTGTGGGCGAAATTACTGAAATTAGTAGGTAATAGATGATTTAGACATACATTCCGTCTGATTTAGACATACATGCGCACGCATGCAGTAAAATATGTATCACTGATAAATTATGAAACACTTTCCTATCTGAATGTAAAGAAGTAGCCATTATGGACGAACCTACAAAAATTGACTTTAAAAAATATGGACTTTTTAAAATTTAACATTTGAAACACAAAGAAATTAAAGACAGAAGAAATAATTATAGAAAAAAAAAAGTTAAAAGCGTTATAGAACAGAGAAATAAGGTACTGCGTTTATGTGACACTTAAAAGAGGAAAATTTTGTATTTCATTGTTTCACTTGCCCCATGGTTTGGGGCAAGTGTAATCTCTGCCTACTATACTCATATACAATATACACTAAAAGATATGTAAGATCGAATTTTCTACAAGGGAAAACCATCATGAATCTGGAACATTTTAATTTTTAAAACATCTCAATGTGCCAGATTTGTGAACTTTTCCTTACGCATCCGATAACCACTTACCACATTTAACAGCAGGTTATTTGGTTTCATTGAAAATTAAAAAAACAAAAATGAAAAAGGAATGTTAAAAAGTATAAGTGATGTACTTGGGGTACATGGGACAAGTGTAACAAGCCCTAATGAGGTTAATGTAACCACGGATAACAAATAAAAAACTTTAAGAAATAGAACGACTCTTCAGTTATATTAAAAATGGACGCACGAAACTTCGTTTCCTCGCCAAAAACTGCGGAATATACTTCACAAGCACAGCAGTGGCAGAACTTCAAATTTTGACATCGGCGCATTGTCCGAGAGGGATATTAGTCCAGTCAATAGGTACGTAAAAAAGGGCTTACCTAGCAAAAGGTGGGGTAGAAGATTTTTCTTTTTTAATTAGTACATATGATTGTCAATATGAAAAAAACGAGTTATCCAACATGATCGACCCCGGGAGAATTTTTGTCGGCTGAAAAACCTCGAAAATTTACTACTTTTTTGGCTTTTTTTGAAATATCTCAGAAATGGCTAAATTTAGCGATATTTTTCTATTACAAAGTTTAGAGAAGATTAAATTTCCTACAATTTCCTTCATTACAACTTTTTTGTAGTACTAATAGCAAGCGTGTTACAGCCTCTTGAAAGTCGGCATTTTTTCTCAAGCTAATAAAATACAACTCAAAGAAATGGGTCGGTGCATGATTGTTTTTTAGAAATCGGAAAGAGAGGAAGGGACATATTCAGCTGTCTGACTTTAGGAAATGACATCTGCTTCGTAGTAAAGAAAGTATATTTAAAAAATAACCCCCCCCCCTTCACACAAAAAGCTCTCCCTTTCCTCCCGCCTCTTCTCCTCCTGTAGTACGCTGCCTCGGCTGAACATCTATCTATGTTATTCAGTTCAATTCGAACGTGCGAACGTACTGTTTCAACCCGTGAGCTTTTTCTATTACAATAAGCGGAGTGTTTGTTTTATTTTCGAAATCAGTTTGAATAAAGGTGAAGTAAAGATTCTGAAGGAGAAAGGTATACAAAAAATCTGTAAAAGTGCAATGCAAAACATCAAAATGAAGAACATTAGTGTTTTTTGAAGAACTTAAAACAAGTAAGAATCAATTCCTGTCACAAACGATACATCAATGTGCGAATGATTGCAGCATATGTACGGCGTCATACAACTGGTGATGGAGCTGGTACTAACTGTGAGGCTCCATATCTTCCATCAAGAACTGAAGGTTTCAGTTTTAAAGATCAGTGTTTCTTGAGTGGAGAGGAGATACTTGAAGATTTCTTTAAAAGACAGGAACGACTTCCTGAGCATGAAAGAAATTTTATCCACCATGCTATGATACTGGTGTGAAAGAAACACTTGTAAATAGTGCCGAAATTCGTGGGGATGAGAGAAGAAAAAAAGTACTTGAATGCATCGGAAATGTAAAAGGTTTAGTTGCTATAAATGCTGGGTATCACAGGTTTTGTCATCAAAAACTGCATTGGAGGCCTAAAAGTGAGATGAAACAAAGATACTACCCTGCAAGTAACACTGATGAGGCAATGGAATCAATTACTCCTACCCTGAAAACGACTCGGAGGAGTGCCAGTCTCATAAGTATTTGATGAATAAAATAGAGGTTGATTTTCGTCCTGGCATCAGAACGATTACATCACGCCTTTGCAAAAAATATGGTGACGATGTTTTAATAGCGGAAACTGTCAACAATAAAACAGTTTGCTTCCAAAATGTTGGCTATAAAATACTCAGTGAAACTGGTATAGTAACAAGGACTCTGATCCTCAACAGGAAAATGTCGTACTACTTTCATCATTTGACGAGGCTGAAAAAGATAAGCTATTCTAAGAGCTTTTATAATTACTGCAAGACGGAGAGGAACAATTTGAGGACGACACACCTTCCTTCTATCTCTGATGACTATCGAAATTTAAGAACCCGGGCTTTCAAAATAACCATGAAAAAAATAAACATGTATATTAAACATTAATGTACGTTTCTTTATATGTTTCAAGGCTAAATGAATCTCCCTATAATTTACATATAAAGTTAAATTTCTACAATTTACTTTTATAATTATTTGTTATTGTTCTTCAAACAAGTTTGCCTATTTATGAAGTTCATTTAAAATTAAGATTGTATCTTGTTATTATCATCAATATTAATATAGCAGTAATTAATGTTTATTACAACATTATATATTATATCTAAATATCATTAACGTTTTATAATTTAATAAATAGTAGAATTAAAATATTTATGTATCAATGCATTGAGTTTTTGCTTATTAGCCCCCTAATATTTATTCATTTACATTTATATACAAATATTTTTTATTTTATTTATTTTTCTTTGTATGTGTTTGTATGTGTTACTGGGATAGAATACTATACATAGGCAGTTATTGGAGACTGATGATGACTACTGTTGTTAGGCCAGAATTGTGCGTAGCGGGGGGGGGGGGGGGAGAGTTAGTAAAAAGGGGAAGGGAAAAATTAAAAGGGAGCAGATTTGTTATCTGTCGTCCTTGGTGAAAAAAAAAAAAGAAATGACCGCCAATTTATCTGGCGAACATATTTAATTCCTTTCAAAAACCACGATTATTTTAACAAGGCATATGTTAAAAGAACGATTAAGAATATAAAACAGTATTTCTTACAATATATATTGTAAAAAAATACATCTCGCGTATGTATTTTCGTATTACATTTTTGATCACCAAATCCAAAAATTCCAAGGACGATAGATATCACAGCTATACCATTAAAAGTTGTTAAGCTTTCTGTAAATAAAGCTTCTAATTCTAATAATTACTGTACATTATTTATAAGGAGTAATGCGCTTTTTTTACGAAGTTCAGAAATCTGTTTATTTTCAAGAAGCTGTTACGCGCTTGCAATTAGTCTTACAAAAAAAGTGTAATGAAGGAAATTGTAGGAAATTTAATCTTCTTTAAACATTACAATAGAAAAATATCTCTATTCAGCCATTTCTGAGATATTTTGAAAAAAGCCAAAAAATTAGTAAATTTTCGAGATTTTTCAGCCGACAAAAATTCTCCCGGGGCCGACCATGTTGGATAACTCGTTTTTTGCATATTAGTACTAATATGTACAAATTAAAAAAACAAAATCTTCTACCCCACCTTTTGCAAGGTAGAATGTATTTATTGACTGGACTATATGTATGTTTCCGGACCATTATTAAGGATGCATCTCAGACCGTCGCCAGTTACTCATTGTGCAGTACTAGTGCGACGTTAAACCCAACCAACCGAGAGGAATATATAAGCAATTTTTCAAACTTCTAAAACTATCACTCATTCGTATTTAATTTGTTTTCCTAAAGCTGATTTAAAATATCTGAACGTGCCAGATTTGTGAACTTTTCCATACGCCTCCGATCCGCGATTGTAATGAAATGCTCGCCCTCTGGTGGGCTAAGGTGAAATTACAATAAACGTGGTTTAATTCGAATTCCATACGTCCGCCATTGCTTGCCGATATTTAGTTTCACATATATTTATTGAATAAAAATGAATAAATACGGTAAAAAAGATAACACATACTGTTGTGTGCTACAATCTAACTCCATAGGATCAAGAAATCCAGAATTGAGCTTCCATTTATTTCCAAATGACAAATTTAAAATTTCAGTTGCTTCGGCTAATGGAAGTAAAGAATTAATCAGATGATTTGAAACTAATATTTGTTCAACTTCAGTTAAAAATCTACTTCCGATCGAACTTTGAATAAACTGAAGTATTTTTTCCAAAAGCAATCAATTTTCCATGATGTAATGGCGGAGAAATTATAGTACGAATATTAAGTAGAATAACAAAGAACACTAATGGAACACACGTGTCTATAATGTTTACAAACAACTGCAGTGCTGAGAAAGCGCCATCTATCGATCATTACAATCGCGGATAACCACTTCACACCTTTAACATCACGTTATTTGGTTTCATTGAAAATTAAAAAACAGAAAGGAAAAAGGAATGTAAAAAAAATATAAGTGATGTACTTGGGGTACATGGGACAAGTGTAACAAGCCTTAGTGAGATAAATGTAACCACAATTGACAAATCGAAAAGCTTAAGAAATAGAACGACTCTTCGTTATATTCAAAATTGACTCAGGAAACTTAGTTCAGGAACACAACAAATAATTCTATTTCATTATGGTCTATGGGGTGAAATTATTTAAAGAGCTATAGCATCTAAATGCCTTATCCGTTTGAGTCGAAAATTTATATATATATATTAGGTCACCACCACACAAATTGTATAGATTTTTGTGATTTTTCACTTACAGAGTTTTACAGGGACACAAATAAAAATTGTTTATCATTATCAAATTATTTCAAGTGCGGCATCGACTAAACGCCTTATTCCAATGAATTGAAAATTTATATACATGCTATAGGTCACCATCACACGAACTTAAGGAACTTTAGAGAATGTAGCACATAAGGTTCTTTTTACAGGGACATAATGCAAATTTCTTTATATTTGTGGCATATGAGCTAAAACTTTAAAGTACAATAGCGTCTAAATGAATTATCCGATAGAGCTGAAAATTTATATAAATATTATAAGTCACTGTTGCACTAACTATGAGCATTTTGGTGAATCTAGCATTTATAGGTTTTTACAGGGACACAACGAAAAATTCTTTATCATTATGATTCATGGGCTTAAAGCACAATAGCGTTAAATTAAATATCGTGTACTATATGGAGAAAAATACTCAAACACCCTATTATAATTTTCTTTCTTTTGTTTATTTAACAACTCCTCTTACTTTACTTTATCTACAAAACCATTAATTACTCAATGTTCGGAAAGTCGAGTGGAGTTACTCCAGATTTTTTTTTTTTTTTTTTTAATTGAAAGAAATAGCCATTTTTGGCGAAATTTCGAAATTCGATTTCGCCAGACTTAGATTTTATTTTTATGTTTATAATTTTGAAAACATACTTTGGTATCTTTTATGAAACAATATCATGACTAGAGAGCGTGAATATACATTTAAAAAATGGCAAAATATGCATTTAAATATATGTACTAAAAATACCCAATATATGCCCTTAAAAACAGAAAATATCCATTTAGAATATTCGTAAAAATATTACTTATTAAATTTTCAGAAATCTTAAGTTACTTTTTACCTTCTCCTATAAATAAAACCAATATTTTGTTCTAAGAAAATATGAAAAATCTATATAATATTTCTCTAATGTGATCCAGTTACGATTAGGTTTTGTCGAAACTATATGATAGTGGTGTAATTAATAAAATACGCGAGGATAAAAAATAATATTTATAAATGGACAATATTTACGCACGCGGATGATCTAATAAGAAAAAATGACGACATTTGCTATTTGTCTTATAAGAGTATTTTATGAAAAATGTATTTTTAAAAGTTGAATCTTAAGAATCTTTGCAAGCGTCATTTTAAATCTAGCAATACTTTAAAGGTATATACAGAATATGAATTATAATCATAATTCGACTAAAAAACAGGTCATAAAAAGTATAATCAAAATAGAAATTAGTTTTTCTTTTTTTTTTTTTTTTTTTTTAATTATGCCATTGCCAATATAAATAAATAAAAAGTCATCGCCAACATGGCGACAAAAATTTAAAATTCGTTCATGGGGGTCCTATACTAAAACAGTATTGCGTTGCGGAAGTATAAAAACTTTGTCGTCAATTATGAATTTTATTTCGAACCCTTTCTTTGTATGACTTTAGTTACACTATTGCACAATATTAATTTGGCTCTGATAATAATTTGGCGACTGGTGAATTAAAATTTTAATTACGTGGTGAAATTCATATACGAGTAATATTCATGTGTTTCAAATTTTAAAGGTAAATAAAAAAGAAATAAAATGCGAAAATTTCGCATGGGTTTGCTAGTTATTTATAATTCACGCTACAGTTAGCAACAATGTTTTTTTTTTTTTTTTTTTTTAATATTCAATCGTGACATTTTGTCTCTTTTC
Organism: Salticus scenicus; assembly: GCA_963930645.1. Taxonomy (NCBI): domain Eukaryota; kingdom Metazoa; phylum Arthropoda; class Arachnida; order Araneae; family Salticidae; genus Salticus; species Salticus scenicus. The sequence goes on along the minus strand of OZ005652.1, from coordinate 336,182,900 downwards.
ATCTAGAATCATTTTAAATGCAGAAAATGTTCTTTCCACATCAACAGATATCACTGGACAATATCTATTACGTTTTGCTGCTGACGACGAGACGGTTCTACTTGTGCACTTCTTCATCGCTTATAAAATCATTAATTTGCTTTACTGCAACAAATCCACGATTTTTTTTTTCTTTAATGGTAATTTTCTTTTGTTTCGATTTCTGTTATGAAATATAGAATAGCATCAATATATTCCTTTTATTAATCTCACAAATTGCATCATCTAACGAAAGTCTCCGAGATTCCAATTTTAAAATAACTAAATTTAGGAAAGAAAAGTAGTTTTGTATAATTGATAAACTTTTTTAAATGAGATATCATGGAACGTTTCTTTCGCGGTGAAGATAGAGGACGTTTCTGCACTGTCTAAAGCAGTAACAACCTTTTTTTATGGAAATAAAATTCTGTGAACAAAATACAGCAGCATTTATCCATCTTGTCAGAATTAGCTGTAGTGGAAGACAAAGGTCCAGGTCTCTTTATAAAGTTTAATCCTCAAAGGGGCTATTAAGAAAATTCTAACACAAGACATTTTATTTGCAGGATCATAAATTTCTCTAACTTTTTCTGCTATTATGTGAAGGCTATGAACTAAAGTATTATGTAGCATGTTTGCATAAAATATTAACTATCGGAATAGTTATGTCATTAAAACTCGAATAAACGACTACGTCAGAAACGCCAAAGAAAAATATTGGAAATGCATACAGCTGTTTCAGCAGCTTACTGATGACGGCACGCTTAAAGCTGCCGAAACAGCTGTATGCATTTCCAATATTTTTCTTTGGCGTTTCTGACGTAGTCGTTGATTCGAGTTTTAATATTCCAACGCCAAGTCTCCTGTTATTATTAGTTATGTCATGTTTGACAAATGAGAATAACAGGATTACATATGATGGGATCGAAGAGGTGTACAAAAGTAAAACTCTGGAACTTCAAATGGGAGTTTGAAAGAGAAAATGAAAAATAAATAAATAAATAAATAAAATAAAATAAATAACAATAATGATAAAAAAAAGGGGGGGGGGGGACTAATGTGCAAGTTGTACCTGACGGGACTAAAGTGAAAGTTGTACCTCAAGGGACTAATGTGAAAGTTGTACCTCACGAGACTAATGTGCAAGTTGCACCGAACGAACAAACTATTTCTTTCAACGAAAATGCCTACTAACCCTGGACGATAGGTCTAATGTATCGTATCATATTATATATCGTATTTATCGTAATACAACTCAATACTTATTTCGTTTCCTTCTTCGACTCGTTTTAATACGCGTTTTTTATATGTATGAGCAGCCCCCGAAAAACAAAAACATTAAATCATTAAATTCATTTTTTTACTTATTTTTATTTCATATTATTTCACGCGCGCACTTTTTATTTCCTAATTCAAAATTATTTAAAAAAAACTTTTTCGATATCGCTTGTAACGATACTGATTATCATTAATTTTCTTTTCTTTTTCTTTCAATAATAATAATAATAATAATAAAAAGATTTTGATGAAATTCTGGCAAAAGCAGAATTTAGTTTAGGACGGAGGACTATTATTATTATTATTTTTTCTTTTTTCAAATTATAACATCGCTTTCAAATTATTCAGTTATATTTTCGATAAATTTTAGATTTCGACAAATGTCCAACTATCGAAATCGACAACGCAAAAATACCAGATTGAGACTAATAGGCCCTCAGTCCTAAAAAAAATCTTTTTTCAAGTGAAATACATAGAAATATGCATTTAAAATTAAAAATGTGGGTTTGTAAGCATTTATATGCAAAAATACAAAAAAAGTGCTCAAATAAGCAAAATTGCATACGTAGATATGCAATTATATATAATTTACTTTTCTTCTATTATTTTTAAAATGAAATTTGAATGATATTTCAGAATTTTTTTTTTAATTTCAACGCATAGTTTGCTTGTAAAAAGTGGCTATAAACCTTCCAAAAGAAAAAAAAAAAAAAAAAAAAGGTCAAATAATTTTTTTTTAATTTTATCTAAGGAATTTACCAGTAACAAAATTTTAATTATTTTTTTTCTTTTATTCAAAATTATATTAATTTCAATTATGTTTATAGATAATGTTTGCGTCTCAAATGTGTAAAGTTCAAATTATTTTAGCAGTAAACTTTATCTTGTGAAGATTTATTATGACGAAAGAAAATAAACTTCATGCAATAAGTATTTCCTGATGTAGTGGATAGCTTTTCGTTTCTTTCCGCTTATCGCATTTGTGTGCAAGTATTTTTTTTTTTTTTTCTCTATAATTCTTGAGAAAATGATAACACATTTTTGTAATACATGATGTAATTTATCGATTTATTGAAGGTTATCAAAATTTGTAGATAACATTAAATAACCATTGGGCTTTTTGCCTTCATATTTTAATTAACATTAGAATTATCGAGGAAAAACAAAGCTATCTCCACCAAAACCAATCAAAATGACTGATGTTTAAAAAATACGTAATAATAAAATATTTTTTTATATTTTTAATTTATTATTTAATACTATCCTAGAAAAGGGATTCAAAATTATGGAATTATAACTATTTAGTCTCGCACAAAATTACTCAAAACTGACGTGATCTCATTATGTAAATAATCAGTTTTAAGACCTTAAATATGTTTTATTGTATTCCACTGCATTTTTTCTCATATCTCTTTTAAAATTATTTGAATTTTCAAATCCATTTTTTTTTAAATGTATTGTGTATATTTTTTTTATGTATTTTATACACAGTTCCTATGCAAACACGAACGTTTCAAACAGGTCGAATGCACAACTGTCTTTGTGTTCTCGGAAAGTGTTTTAAAACATTATGCATGTTGCATGTTTGTTTCGTTCTGTTAAAATCATATGAATATATGAATTCTGCGAGTTTTTGAGAGAACGCGGTGTAAACGTAACAGTATATGCAATGCTTCTCTCCTTGCTGATCAACAAAACAAATCTTTCTTAAATCAAACATAACTGGAAATGAAATATAGCTTTGCGGTTAAACTTGACAAGCACCCGACTCGCAACCTATAATAAAGTATTGTTAAGGTTCTATAAGAAACTGAATTAAAATTTAAAACTAGCTGGAACCCGTCGAATTCGACGATCACTTTATTGACCTTAATGTTTCAAAAATCGCCGCATCATTATTTAAATGTATTTCAAGTTAAAACATCCAATATAATTTACGACATTTCACTTAAAAAAAAGAAATTCGGAAAAATGCTTATAAATAGAAATACTATATACGACACCACTTTCTAGAAAGTACTGTCAATAGTGACGTCAAACTGACTCCAAATAAAGAGTTGCTATCTTTTATTTTCTATTTCGTTTAATACTATGACTACATGTTAGCTGAAACGACTGGCGTTGTCCGGGCCTATGATAATAACCTTAAATGAACCTTAAATTTGTATGATTTTAAATCCTAAACTCGATTATGTTTGAATTTCTATTTTTAAATAAAAACATAGTATCGAAAAAAAAAAAAAAAAATCAGCTGTAACAAAAAAATTACCTCGAACCGAATGAAACTCTGCCTTGTGACCCCGGTGCCTGCGGCAGCGCATACACGGACCGCTAATAACATGAAAAAATTCCCAAAAATTAACCTGGAACCAAACGAACCCGACCGGCGTTACCCGGGCCCATGATAAAAACCTTAAATTAACTTTAAATTTATATGATTTAATATCTTTAACTCTATTTTGTTTGAATTTCTATTTTTAAATGAAAGCATCGCGAAACAAATAATCATATGTAACAAACAAATTACCTCAAACCGAACGACACTCGGGCTTGTGACCCCGGTGCCTGCGGCAGCGTATATGCGGGTCGCTAATACCATGAAAAAATTCTTAAAAATTAATCTTGAACCGAACGAACCTCTGAATCGTGTTTCCGCCGCCTGTGGCTGCGGCACCGTATACCAGGCATGCTACGCACGCGCTGCAAAATCCACTTTCCCCCACCAGGGGGCGCAGTATGTTGCATACGAACATCATCAATCACCTTGAATTTCCAAGACCTTTCAAATAAGGTGTCACATGGTGGTGTCAACTGCAAAATCCTTTAGTTACACTTTCCACCGCCAGGGGGCGCAGCGTATTCTATACATAAACACCAACGGTCAGGAAATATCAAGACCTTTAAAATAATTTGTAACATGATAGGGTCTACTGCAAAATCACCTAGTTCCATTTTTCACCACCAGGGGGCGCACTATATTGTATACAAACATCCCCAATCAACATGAAATTTCAAGACCTCTATCACCAATCGCCTTGGATATCAAGCACCCGACTCGCAACCTATAATAAAGTATTGTTAAGGTTCTATAAGAAACTGAATTAAAATTTAAAACTAGCTGGAACCCGTCGAATTCGACGATCACTTTATTGACCTTAATGTTTCAAAAATCGCCGCATCATTATTTAAATGTATTTCAAGTTAAAACATCCAATATAATTTACGACATTTCACTTAAAAAAAAGAAATTCGGAAAAATGCTTATAAATAGAAATACTATATACGACACCACTTTCTAGAAAGTACTGTCAATAGTGACGTCAAACTGACTCCAAATAAAGAGTTGCTATCTTTTATTTTCTATTTCGTTTAATACTATGACTACATGTTAGCTGAAACGACTGGCGTTGTCCGGGCCTATGATAATAACCTTAAATGAACCTTAAATTTGTATGATTTTAAATCCTAAACTCGATTATGTTTGAATTTCTATTTTTAAATAAAAACATAGTATCGAAAAAAAAAAAAAAAAAATCAGCTGTAACAAAAAAATTACCTCGAACCGAATGAAACTCTGCCTTGTGACCCCGGTGCCTGCGGCAGCGCATACACGGACCGCTAATAACATGAAAAAATTCCCAAAAATTAACCTGGAACCAAACGAACCCGACCGGCGTTACCCGGGCCCATGATAAAAACCTTAAATTAACTTTAAATTTATATGATTTAATATCTTTAACTCTATTTTGTTTGAATTTCTATTTTTAAATGAAAGCATCGCGAAACAAATAATCATATGTAACAAACAAATTACCTCAAACCGAACGACACTCGGGCTTGTGACCCCGGTGCCTGCGGCAGCGTATATGCGGGTCGCTAATACCATGAAAAAATTCTTAAAAATTAATCTTGAACCGAACGAACCTCTGAATCGTGTTTCCGCCGCCTGTGGCTGCGGCACCGTATACCAGGCATGCTACGCACGCGCTGCAAAATCCACTTTCCCCCACCAGGGGGCGCAGTATGTTGCATACGAACATCATCAATCACCTTGAATTTCCAAGACCTTTCAAATAAGGTGTCACATGGTGGTGTCAACTGCAAAATCCTTTAGTTACACTTTCCACCGCCAGGGGGCGCAGCGTATTCTATACATAAACACCAACGGTCAGGAAATATCAAGACCTTTAAAATAATTTGTAACATGATAGGGTCTACTGCAAAATCACCTAGTTCCATTTTTCACCACCAGGGGGCGCACTATATTGTATACAAACATCCCCAATCAACATGAAATTTCAAGACCTCTATCACCAATCGCCTTGGATTTCTAAGACCTTTTAAATAAGGTGTCACATGGTGGTGTCAACTGCAAAATCCTTAAGTTGCCCTTTCCACCACCAGGGGGCACAGTGTGTTCTGTACGAACATCAGCAACGGTCAGGAGATACCAAGACCTTTAAAATAAGATGTAACATGATAGGGTCTACAGCAAAATCACCTAGTTCCATTTTTCACCACCAGGGGTCGCACTGTATTGTATACGAACATCCCCAATCGACATGAAATTTCAAGACCTTTAAAATGAGGTGCTACATGCGTGGGTCTAGAACGGATTTCCCTCTCAAACTAATTTCCCCCCTTTCCCCTCCCCTCCAAATCTACTTTCCCCCTTTTTCCCCCTTTAAAATCGAAAATTCCAAATTTGCAGATATCGATTTTTTAGTATTCGACTCTAGTCCCCATATGTGCAATTTTTTCACCGTGAAGTAATTTGAAGCTTAGTTAAGCTCGTAAACGTGTTTTTAACCCAAACGGGTACATTAACCCAAACCTAAACGTGTTTTTAACCCAAACGTGTTTTTAACCCAAACGGTTTCCCCCCCGGGGGGGAAACCGTTCGACTTTTTTTTATTTTTCTCTTCTCATAGCACATCTACAGACCAAGACCTTTTTTTAGACACCTCAACCAAATTTTTACACCAAGTAGTTCTCTCAATATAGTGGAGACAGACAAAAACATGTTTCAAATTAATCTATAGATAATGGAACATCATCTATACGAATTATTACTATATTAAAATTAGAACAACTTTTAGAATAAGATAATTGTAGGAGCTTGACGGGTTGGTTCGTCGAGGTACGTGTAGGTGTGGGGGAAAATGTTTCCAAATCAACAGTCTCTAATTTCGCGAACAATTGCAGTATTTAATAAATATTTACACACTTATATGTACAAAGATCTATCTGATGATTTAAGCAACTTTCTCGCACTCTCATAGTGCATAAAACAATAATAATAGATTTGAGCTAGAGGACGGCAGGACACACTTCCTCCGTTTTCCAAAACCAACTCACAGTACATCCACTGATGCTTCTCTCAGCATCCCTCTTGACCCCTTTTAGGGTTGCAATGACATCTCTTCCCCTCCACAGGGGATACCATAACGGTGTGGGACTCGCTGGCATTACACCTCCCCCCCAAGATTGTGTCTCTCAGCGGCCGTCTGAGTGACACTATCTGAGAAAATAAAAGTATGCCGGAGACTCCCACTCCACAATATTATTTAAATCACACACTACTAAATAACAGTAAATAAATTAATATTGATAACAAAACCACAATTAAATAATGAAATTAGCAATTAAAATAATAGAATAAAATTATAAGAACCTTATAAAAAAATGTTATACAGACTGGATTGAATAAATTCCTTTCCGACGTTCATTCTCTGAAACAAATAAAATAATTGTAAAATCACAAACAGAAAGTTTTAATTCAAAATTGTCTCTATAGAGTTAGAGTAAAGTCCAATGAATTGTTCATTCAAAGTTTATTTAGAGTTTATTAAGAGTCTAACTTGTTCATAAATACACAGTTAACTCTAAATAGTTAACCAATGTCTAAATTCGCACTTTCAATAAAACACATTCAGACATATGAAAGCTTAAGTTCCATTTTTTTCCCCAGTGAAAACACAATGTTATTTCGAACGAAATTAATTTCTTGATAACGAAGGTATACTTGAACACCTTTAGTTCCTTCGAAGACACAAATAACGGTTTCGTGTGATTTCTTCTATCACTGGGATATTCAGTGACATCCTCGGGGTATGACAAGTCAGGTTCCAGATAATCTGTCACCATGACGTTTACATTTTTATTTCGAACACTTCATTTGAAGTTGAAAAACATACGTTTACGTTTAACATGAGCCCTATGTGCTTTAATTGGCACAAAGACTGAGTTGCTTTCTCCTGGAGGAATTTTCCAATTCTCCTTTACACGATACAAAGATGAAGTCACATTTCTTTCGTCGTGGGTGATTTCGAAGTCGGTGGCTTTTCCCTGTTTGTTCGCCTGTATCAAGCCAAGATTTTCATCAGATTGTGAGCATTGTCGTGCTGTTTCACCAGGACTGGTCCAGCGAGCGTATAGAATCGCCTGATCGTCCGCTTCAACATTCCTAGAAGACGAACGTCTAGTTTCGCCAACCCAAGGTAATGATTTCAAATCACCAAATACCCAATTAAATTCGCTATTAGCCATCCCACAATCATTAATGATTACATTCGGAATCTCAGCACGCATAAAAATATTGCATAGAGAACTATTAATTGCCTTAGTCATTAACGTTTTTAACTCGATAGCTGCCAGCCACCGCCCATGCTGTTCCCCTAAACATAATTCAGCGCACGCGACATCTCTCAAACGCACTTCAGAATGCCTCATCCCAGGCCAAAAGAAACTATCCCGAACTCTCCCTTTAGTTTCGTTTTTGCATTCGACCGCTTCTTGAGCTAAGTTTGATCTTTCCTCTTCCTCTCGCCTAGGCTGCAACGTCACCGTTTTATCCAGCGCTTTTCTACCCCTCTGAACCTTCACTCCCTCGATAACGCTAGTTTCTTCTCGTTCTTCCAAATCCGTACACTGCATCTGGAATTTCAGATGGTCAGCTTTGACCCTCTCTTCAATACAAAGCGTACTTTCCCCATCGGCTTCCATTTCCCCCTTCGCGAAATCCGAAACTTCTCTTTCTCTAGGTTCATGAGATCCCCCTTCTACAAACTGAACGCTATCTCTGCTCTCTCTCTCTTTTTCACCCCTTTCTTTAGACTGCTCCTCAACGAATTCCATATCCCAGGCGGAAGCAAGCACGGGACGCAAAGTTTTCTAGTAACCGCGGCGATAATTTCTTGAGGTCCGTCAACGGATGTTGCGCTCGTTCTGAGAGAAACGGGAAGTTTACATAATTTAGCTTCGGTCTGTTCGCCAAAAGCTGATGTGAGAATTATCTTTCCTTGCTCTTAAGTTCTATATCTGGTAGAGCCAAAGGGTTAAAAATCGCAAAATTTGTGCCAGAATCTTTTATTGCTTTCACGTTCCGTCCCTCAACTATTATTTCAATGTGCTCTAACGGTTCATTCGCGAGTTGGGAATTTAAAATTCAGTTTTTACCATCGCGGTAAATATTTCGCTATTATTTTGCTCCGATTTAATATTTTCACTATTAAAACTTTGTTTTCGTTTATCACAGTCTCGCTGTAAGTGGGAATTAGATCCGCAAGAATAACAAGATTTGGTTCTAGGTTTATAAGCATAACTCGACTGGTTTTTGGGTGTACGCAAATGAGGAGGTATGTATCTTTGCTCTTTTCCCATATCTAACGATTCTACCGTATCGCGTTGTTTTGCATTCTCTGAAAAATTTTGTTTGTGTATTGACTTGCCTCGAGACGTATCGAAGTTATCGCAATCCTTGCTCATTTCTATAGGCCTAAACCAACTGTCACCCTGCCGTATACCTATATGTGTTTGCGTTTCCTGATCTAAAGTAGAGAATAACTTATCTGCTACTATCAGATCACGCAAGGTGTCAAAATCATCACATTTTCTTAGTCGGAGGTAATAGTCGAATGTTGTCTTAAGACGAGATGCGAACTGCATGTGCGTCTCCCCCACCTGCCTTTTAGCTGTATTAAAATGCTCCAAACAATTTGGCGCTGTCGGTTAGAATTCTCGTAACACGAGTGTTTTTATTTTTTCATAATCTTTGATCTCCTTATCGTTAATGTAAACCAAAATATTGGCAGCTTTTTCGCCTAATAAATTCAACAAAATTTCGGCTTGAATACCTTCGTCTACATTTTTCGTCTTAAATGCGCGTTCCAGAGTTGTGAAGAACAAATAACACAACTCTGGTTTCGACGGACAAGGAATCGTTAGCGTACTTATCGATTTAATTATCCGATCTAAGTTATCAGTATCACTACGCTGGACAGGTTCTGGCCTAGGGCTTGAGCCTTGAGCTCTAGCAAGCTCCAATGCTCTAATATGCTCTTCTCTTTGCTTGCGATCTTCTACGGTAGTAATGATGAATTCTGCAACAAAATCAGGTGATGTTTTAAATTCATCGGATTTCAAGATCTTCTCTTTAAGATCTTTTATCTTTTGGTCTAAAGTGGTGCTAACACCTATTTCTTCTGCGACCGCGATTAAATCTTCTTTTTTAAGACCTTTCACATTAAAAATTTCGGCCATGTTGGCAAATTCTTTAAAATTTATCTTTCACAAACAGCAGATTTTTAAACAATTTTCTAGGTATGTTTCAACAACAGTCACTTTTCATTCTTATTTTCCCCCAAAATATAAACAAGATAAGAATCTTCTTACCTCGATCCTGACGGGTGCGACAGTGTAGGAGCTTGACGGGTTGGTTCGTCGAGGTACGTGTATGTGTGGGGGAAAATGTTTCCAAATCAACAGTCTCTAATTTCGCGAACAATTGCAGTATTTAATAAATATTTACACACTTATATGTACAAAGATCTATCTGATGATTTAAGCAACTTTCTCGCACTCTCATAGTGCATAAAACAATAATAATAGATTTGAGCTAGAGGACGGCAGGACACACTTCCTCCGTTTTCCAAAACCAACTCACAGTACATCCACTGATGCTTCTCTCAGCATCCCTCTTGACCCCTTTTAGGGTTGCAATGACATCTCTTCCCCTCCACAGGGGATATCATAACGGTGTGGGACTCGCCGGCATTACAATAATAAAATACATTACAAATTTTCATAAAACCCATTTTAATTAAAAACACAGAACACACGACAAACGTTTCGGCTAAGAATTTGCCTTCTTCAGTGTCGAAGTACATCCAGTGAACAACAATTAAAATCCAGTTACAAAACTTCATAACAAAATTAAATATTCAGAAGGAACTACTTTAACCTCATTCATAGGTGAATGTTGCAATTTGATAAAGAAGCCCTCTAGGATAATTTGTGAGTTCTTAAATTTTAAACTCGCTATCCCCACTCTTAAACTTATAGGTGTCATTTACTGCATTCCTTGTAAAAATTGTAATTCTACTTATGTTGTCGAAACTGGCAGGACCGGTGATATCGGAATTAAAGAACATAAACGCTCATATAAATTTTGTGATTTAAAATCTAAACTTGTATTCCATTCCCTGGTAAACGATCACATTCCAGATTTTGACAGTGTTAACATCTTGGCTTCCAACTTAAAAATATACGACTCACGAATTTTCATAGAGGGAATGTTTACTAAATTCCAAGACTCTCTACCAAATTGCCAAACTCCTATGAACGAAGCGAAAATAGCGCCTTTGTTATGATGTTTTAAAACTGAATTTTAACTATTGTGCACTGAATGTATAGTGTAACTACGTTTCTCGTGCCTAACATTGAGGACGATTCCAAAGGTTTGGATTAGAAGCTCCCATAGTCACAAGAAATGTCTTTGAAGAATACTTTTGCAATGACCTTGTAAAAATGAACTACATAATCATGGTGCATTAAAAGTGTATAGATAAGGTTAGCCATATTTAATATATATATATATATATATATATATATATATATATATATATTATTTTAATTTTTCTTTTTAAAGATTTTCTCTTTACATAATGAAACAATTATAATGATTTTGCAAATTTGACGACAAATTTGTTATCAAATTTGCAAATTTGACATTTATAATGAAAACTAGCATTTTAAAATACCCTAAAATTTTCTTACATCTAGAACTATTACTTTATATATGCGCGCGCAGACACACACACAAAAAGTTAAGCTAGTAGTAATAATGTTTGCACTTCTATGTCTGTTAAAGGTCTCTTCCTTTAAGGAATCAAGGTTAATAACCTACTACATGCTGATCAGAAACGTGTCAAGTGGAAAAAAAAAAGAGAAATGATAGTGTAATCAAACTTCTCTGAGAGTGTGTTTTCAATAGAATTTTTTTTTCCTCCTCTTATTGATAGATAATTTGAGATATAACAGATAAAATATTTTTGAGTAAAAGAGGGAATAAGTTATGTCTTGATTTTTATTTATCGATTTATTTAGTTAAAGAGCCCAGAAATAACAAAATATATATGAATTAAATATTGAGTTTATCCTTTTCCTAAACAATATTTGAAAGAGTCTCTTGAGAAATATGTTTTTATATTTTTAAAATTCATTTTATAAACGACATTCAATATTGTTATTAAATGATGCATTTTATTTTTCAAAATAAGATGATTTTTTTTTAGTGATTTTAGTATAGAATTTCTATTGGAATTCTAAGGATTAATTTCATTGAAAACTTTTTAAATTAGGTAAAAATGTGATTTGTTTTTAAAAATATCTCAGGATGTGGATTTATTTTTATTTGTATTATAAGTGAAAAGTATATTTTATTTATTTAAATTTTTTCGCTTAATTTTTTTTTTTTTTTTTTTTTTTTTTTTTATGAAGTTTATTCAGTACCGAATTTGAAGGTGTATACAAAATGTTATTTAATAATAACAATAACAACAACAATAATAAAATATGTAGTGTCTCCACTTGACATTTCGAAAAATAGTAGATATCTGCTTAAACAAATTTTAACCAATGAATAATTCAGTAAATAAACAAAAGTAAAAAGTTTAATAGGGTGTTTAAGTATTTTTCACCAGATGGGCGTTTCGAAAATTTGTACAATTTAACGTAATGTATCAGAATTCTTTTGTGTATCCCAGAAAAAAACAGTAAAGATTTTTCTGCAGCAAAACTCTGAAACATATATCAATTGCAGCCTCTTTTAAATAGTTCAGTGAACTTCAGATAATTAGTCACAACAGAAGGTGACATGTATGCAATGCAATATTGATAAGTTTTTCTTCTGTTTTAAATAATTTATAATTATTAAAACGAACTCCAAATAATTTGAATCTACATGCAAGCCTTTTATTTTGTGTTTTTTTGGGAGAAAAAAAAAAAAAATCAATAATAATAATCTTTAACCCATTTTTAGCCAAACAACTTTTAGCGTAATATATTCTTTATAAGACTCTTGTAAATCATATAGTAAAGTTTTTTTTTTTTTTTTTTTTTCAATGATACAGTCGGTAACAAAAGTGTCCGAACACTAGCAAAAATTCTTATGTAAAAAAAGTACACTTCATACGGTTTTGTTAAATAAATCATTATCGAATCCTGTTCTTAGTCAGTGTAAGAAAATGATTCGAAAAGGATTTATTTAACAAAACCGTATGAAGTTTACTTTTTTACATAAGAATTTTTGCTAGTGTTCGGACACTTTTGTTACCGATTCTTGCATTCAGATAGTTCTTGGATCGCTACCAGCTTGATTCTAATTCCAAATAACAACGCGAAAGCTTTTAAAACAGTCAATATATTTGATGCTTATTGCGTCCTGTGTACAGGACTGTGGCTAAAAATGGGTTAACAAACACACATACAAACATGCTGGGCATGATTAACCTTTCACTTTTGGGTAAACACAAACCCATTTGCGGGCCCTTACTGATAGCTTCATCTAAAAACACCTTTAAAAATTTTTAAAAATTTTTATTAAACACAAATTAAAATTAGCTGGATTTGGAGAAAATGTACACATTAAAATTTGCTTATTAGTAGCACCAAAATGCTAAGTGTTGAAAGTTTGTATTCTCTATGAAATTATCCCATTGAAAATGCATATATATACACGCTTCCTTAATCGATGCCCTATAATCTAGAAAAGTTGTATAATCAGGCCTACTGTAGTGTTAATAATCAGAAGTGTTCCCAGATAACAGACTCTACTATTTGAGGCCCTTTAATTTTTTTTTAAAATAAGCATATGCTTCTCGTGCCTTTTTAGTAGTCAGGGTCTGCACACATGCATGCATATATCTTAATAAAAATAACAAAAATTGAATTTAGGGGAGTTTAAAATATAGAGTACGGCTCTATTATTTACATAAGATCAAATAGGGTTGCATACAGACATATACGGAAATCTGACAGTAGGATTTTTCACGATTACAATATTTTCCTTACATAGTGTACTTTCAAAAACTAGTAATAATGATAATAATAATAATAATAGTAAAGTAATAAAAGTATGATAATTATAATAAAATTTTAAGTGAATATTATTACGTAACAGGTGCCACAAAAATCTTGAGACAAACGACCTAATCCGACATATACATCCTTAAATGTCCGCCGGAACTGAAACAATTAGTCGATACCTACCCCCAAAACGATAAAATAATGTTCTGGCCAGCCCTTGTTAGTAGCCATTATTTGAAAAAACGTTGCAATGGCTCACTGAAAAGAAAAGTACATTCCATGCCAAAAGATGGCACGGAAAAATTTTTGGTGTGAGTTTTTCGATTTTGCAGTGTACTTGCCCAGTTGGCGTACGACAATCGATGAGAAACTTAATTTAAGCGCTAATTGGTGAATAGAATTACTCGAAAGTTGAAAGCAGTTGACATATCCCAGGTCATGTTGCAGAGTATTCAGAAAACCCTTACGAAAAATTTAAGTTAATGGATCGTTAAAGGCTATGTAAATATGTTTTTTCTAAAGATAATAGAATAAACTAAAGGTTTTGCTAAGCAATATTCAGTTTTTTTTTTTTTTTTTTACTTATTTGTAAAACCCACGGCTCTTTAAATTTGTTTCAAGATATTTGTGACACCCGTTTCTATCCACCCGACCATGCTGCATAGTTTCCAACTTCTAGGTTTTTTTTTTTTTTGATACTGGAAATTTTTAATAGAAATTTTAAGTTTTTAGCAGTCTTCTGTTATGAAATATGATGAATTTTCTTACAAAGAAATTGTGGTGTTAAAAAACCGTACAAGTTGGTATCTATGATGCTGAAACCACACTTTATTACGAGTGACAATCGGGACATCTTGCAGTAAATTCTAGCAAAACCTATTTCAGAAACACACGATGTTCACCGGTCGTTCATTCGCATTAGTAAGATGTATGGGCCTACGAGGAAATTGTTCACAATACTCGATCAATCATTCGCATTTTTTGGAACGATTAAAGAGATGTAGCAAGTGGATTTGTTGTTGCTCTCACGTGGGCATTGTGCATATTGGAAACATCGTCATGTGTAAGGGTCGTCTAATCTGCACACATGACCTGGAAAATTTGATACAATGTATGTTACTGCATACAAGACCCATTGGTAGTATACTACAGGCAGAGAGTAATCCTCTCATTTCAAACATGACCTCTGAATATGGAAGGAATGTAATCATTCTTCGTTTAACATAGAGGTGAGTTCACTCATATGAAGACGGCGACCTTGTACTTATGGGAAATATTTTGTTCGCAGTTTTCAGTATGGTTCCTCCATGTGTGATGTTGTAGTGTTTTCGATCGATTCATTTCGTAAACGCTAGGATCCCTTAGAAAAGATCATATGATAAGAAAGAAAGTTAAGATGAAATTTTTTTATATTATTACATGAAAAAAAAAAAAATTATAATTACTGATATTTATAAACCAACTTTACATGAACTAAATCAATCATATATATTAGGATTTAAAATAATTATTGATATTTATAATTCAGTTTTATTTAAACTAAATGAAACATTTATATTATATATTTTAAAATATTATACACTCTGTACAGCTATACTTAAAGATTACAGATCACAGGTATAAAATATTACGAACATATTTTTGATATAATTATAGGATCAACCGTAATGAAGCAGCATGAACAAGGAAAAAGAAAAAAAAAAAAAAAAACTAATGATACACACAGCAAATGCAATTCTCCTTCTTCTTTTCTTTTCTTTTTAATATTATATTTTCAGCAACCCACCCAATCAACTAATATATAAAAATATATAATGCATGCACATCACACTGTACTTCATGAAAATGTCCTTAAGATGAAAATATGTGTTTATTGTATATTTTCTTTTGAAAATAACAAATCTGTAATTACTTTTTGTTTACCACTTACTGTTTCCCCCAAAATCCACATTTTAGAAGATCTAAACAATGAAGGTCTTGGTGGTGAGAAGGTGAAATACTTTCTTACAATATTTTATTAAAACTACAGTTTCTGGATTCACATCTGAACTTTTTTCTTCGAAATCTTGGCATTTAGCGATGAGCATAGGTAAAGGTTTCATCAGGACATCTCTATGTTTGAAAAGCGTTTCAGGGAGCGATGGAATGGAAATATACAGGGAGCGGAAAATTATTGACTGATTTTGAAAAAGGAAAAATCTTTGCATTTCCTCAAAACACAATGAGTGAAAGTTAAATCACTAGCAAAATTAATAAATCAAAATCTTTCTTTCATAATTTTCTCTCGAATTCACACATATATGGTGCAAAGAATAAAAGTACACGGCCAACAAAAACGTCAGGTGGAAAGAAAAGAAAGATTATATAACGTTGTCTGTTAAAGACCGTACACATTGTTCATCAATAAAATACGCACTGAATGTTCAGATTACTCATAAAACTGTTCTAAATGTCATAAGTTGAGTGGAACACATTAGATATGCAAAACTGAAAAGCAAACTTGAACTTGAAAAAGGACATATTGCCGCAACATCCAATTTTTAAAAAACTGACTTGTAGCAAAAAATAGTATAAATATTATTCACATATAAAAAAAAAAAAAAAAAAACCTAGATAGATTTGATGGTGCATAAACCTGAAAACCTGGCGCATAAAAAAAAAAAAAAAAAACCTAGATAGATTTGATGGTTTAAGAAAGTATTGGCAGGATTACGTGACTATGAGAAACGCGAGACAAGTAAGACTATGTGATTTTTTCAAAATGAGTGCAGGATGGGGAAGGGGGGGGGGGTGTCTCAGGATTTAATGTTCGAAGTCAGACTGATATTGTATGCACTGAAGGTAATATGAATTTTTTTGATTAACAAGACATTCTGGGAAACCCTTTTGTTCCATCAAGAGATCAACTGATAAATAAAAATTTACTTTTGCTACAAAATATTGTATCAGTACACAAACAAGATTCAACCATATCTTGGGTTACAGAAAATAATATGAGTTTCATAGAATTTTTGGCGAAAAGCCAGGTCATGAACACTATAGCGAATATGTGGGGGATCGTTGTATGTAAAATTTATGGAAATGAAAGACAATATCGTACTGTTTCGGAGCTTAGATTCGCTATTTGAATAGTGCGGAATGAAATGTCTTTTCTGACATACAGTACTTATGCAAAGTTCTTCCGGAAAGTTCTTTTAGAACTAATTCGTACGAAAAGAAAACACATGAATTACTAAATGAAACAATAAAACAATATAAGATGGCATGTAGCTTTGTGATCTCAAATTTATTTAACCGTTTTTATGTTGTAACGATAAAAAATAAATAAATATAAAAATAAAATCGAATATTGCTTTTAATTACAAATATTCATGTCTAAAATTTTATCAAGATTTACAATGATTTATTATGGCCTCATTATATACATTTTTTAAAGTAAAATGTAAGATATGACACTTTTACATGTAGTCGCAAAGTTTTTTTTTTTTTTTTCATAACTGCAAATAAATAAATAAATAAATAATACAACATCTTTTATAACAAGTTTCTGTTTGTTAAAAGATATTCGACTGAGCAATATTTCAATGATCTTTCTTAAATTTCTATATTTTATGAGTCATCAGAATAATACGCAATAATTTTTTATCCTAGAAATTTTTCTTCTTCTTTTTTTTTTTCTCCGACCTTTACTAAAAATTCATGGAATAAAATGCAATCGTAACATGCACGGAGTCATACATGCAGCTGTGTAACAGGTCATTTCCCTTCTGCAACAGGCGAATGTCAAATCATTGCAAGAAAAGCAATAGTCATCTTCCAAAATACACCATTTTTTGCTTGATGCCTAAATTCTAAGCCTTATGACGAAGCTGAAAACTACAATGCGTAAATTTTATTATTTATTTCTATTTAATGACATTTTCTAGTAGCTCTTTGAAATAAATTTTGTCTCTGTCATTATAAAAGAAAAGCATTTTCTATCTGCTCTTTTATAATGATGTATTTTTGGTAACGTTAAATTTTAGGATTCAAAACCAAAATATATGTTTAAAGGCAAATAATGAGTGCTTTACGTGATGATTAATATTTATACGAACATTTTGTTTCTCACTACTTTTTACAATTTTATACAAATCTACATACAGTTAAAAATTTTTTTTAAAACATTGTTTACTTTTGCCAAAGACCCTGCGTGGATTCCAATTATTTAATGCCAACTTATATTCTACTAAAAGAAAAAGAAAGAAAGAAACTCACCACTTTCTAAAGTAATGAGTTAATTTACTAAAGTATTAGATTCAAGAATATTTTTAACTTCTGGTTTTTGATGGATGTAGACGTTTAGAACGTTTCAGACGTTCCTGAACAGGATTTGATCATCTGTAGAAAATGTGTTGTCTGTCTGTGCGTCCAACTTTTATTGGGCACTGTATCTCCCGAACTAACGAACGGGATGTAACAAAACTTGATATTTAGTTTGACCTTCTCTTAAGTTGGTACTGATTGCATTTGGGGATCGACTGCGGAATACATGGTTCTGTTATCCCATTTTTCCTTACTTTTAATATGGCAATATAGACAAAATTTCGTATAAATATACATAATCAGAATAATCTTTAACTTTATAATGGGAAATATATATATGCCCACATATTTCTGGTTTCTTGCTTGCAATCGTGGAACACATAAGGAAAATAGTCAGGCTTGCTGGAACATTTCCTTATTTGAAATCCATTTCAGGGCTGGGTATCCGAGTCCAGTAAGGCAATGAAGATCGGTGGGGTCTTGAAGGCATCCCCGACTGCGCTAAACGGAATTTGCTGGCGCCCGACCACGCTAGCGAATTTGCCGGCGCCCCGACCTCGCACGTTAACTTTCAAATTCGGTGGCGCAGCTTTACTAGATTTTACTGACTAGTGCTAACTAATATCAAGGAAGATCCTTGATTTTGGCGAGTTTCGTCTTTTTATACTCGTAATTTTTGGTGTAATTTGGCGTATTTCTAATCTCCTCCCTATTTCTTTTATTGGTTACTTTATTTAACAACACACCTCTTCTTTGTGTCCTATTCGCTAATAATTTCGTTTTTCCCAGGCAGTCTGGAACCTTAACCTACCAAAGTCGCCAAGCCATTAACACAATATTTATTGTTTTACATCTGACATAACTAATCAAACCGTAATTTATAGTCATAAATCTTTTATTTCTTTTAACATCGCTATTTTTATTCTTATATTGAATCTTTCCGGCACCCGCAATTTATTAAAATTAATTTATTACTCATTTAACGTAACTTGACACGTTTATTCTCCAATGGGCTCTTCCCACCTGACGTCAGAGGTCACATGATAGAGGAAAAACAAATAGCAGACAAAGTCTTGTATATCTATAGCGATTGCTGAAATAACATATTTTCTATTCTTATTTTTGATCAATCGTATTTAATCTGTGTTATTTTTTTATACATCATCATTTTTAATCCATTTTATATCATTATTCATTACCTTTTGTTTGCAATCATCATTTAGTTTATATTTGTTATTGATGTTCATGAAGAACATGTTTAATACTCTGATTTTTGGTACTTAAATCAGTGACAGTGCAATATCGTACTGCGTAAATCCATTTAGACCAGTAACTAAGTTAATTAACTTATTGTAACACCTTTATGCAATTAAATTAAATGAAAACATTTTAAAATTTCAAATTACAATCCATAAACATTCCACAAGAACAAGCTATTATTTATTGCTAGATCAGTTAATGTTACAGTTACACTAGAAAATACAAAAATCGATTCTTACAGTTAAAAATAAATAAACACATAAAGTGTTTTTAAAAAATTATTAAATTTACAAATACAACTATTCTACTGTTTACAAATGCACAATATTACTTTTATTTTATTTTATATTAAATATTAAAAATTTTGTTCTTAAGAACAATATTTAATTGAATTCGATTCTCCGAATTCGATTATTCGTTTTCCTCTATCACGTGATTGAGCAGACGACGGTGGGAAGAGCCCATTTACTTTACCAGATTATTTTACACTCATCATTTTCAAATGAACGTGATTATGAATTTCTATTTCGTTGTTTCTATAATTTAAAAGCTACTTACGGCCTTATAAGATTTCCTTTATTTCGTTTTGCAATATTAATTTAAAATATAAAAATAATACTCTAAAATATGAAAATAATAATTTAAATTATAAAAATATTAATTTAATTCTTACCTCTTTTTATCCTAATATATATATATATATATATATATATATATATATATATATATATATATGTATGTGTGCTGGAGTGAAGGTTACAAACATTCCAAGAGGTCAGGGGTCGTGTGACCAGACAGAACGGAGCCATGAGAAGCTGTCTGAGCGACAGATGCTTTGTGTGAAAAAATTGTATATTTCTATGGAAGCGGTGACATCAATAGTTTCCGATTTCACGCATGGCCTTTTGTTGCTACCGGCATTTCTCAGAGTTTCGGGTAGACCAAGATTGGCCGAAAATGATGTCACGGGTAGACTGATATCACGTTCAACGAATCAGTGCTTCGTGTGGGGTATTCCCCTCCCCCTTCGAAGGTGTGCTCGGAAGGAAGAGACTCAAAAAAAAGGACAGAGAGACTTGGTGCTAAAAGTGTGTAGCATGTTTTTGAAGTATGCTCGGAGGCGAGCATTTTGTAATAATTTTTAATTTATTTGAATTTCAATTTTTTTGTTAAGTTTTGAATAAAAATAGCAAAAAACCATCCCTGGACTCATGCTTGCGTATTCCGTTCTTCGAGGTATACTCCCAAATCACCACAGCTTTAATTAAAAATATAAAATGGTGGCATATCGGTGGTATGTTGTTTTAAGAAAAAAAAAACATCGAACTCTGTTTTCTATGTGTTGGTGGTGAAAAAGTATAAAAGAACGTTGCTGTGAGCCCGGTGACAACTGGAATCCCTGAGATTTACTGGAGATTATTGATGCCTGTGACAATAGCGGGGAAAGGATTAAAAGGACTTCGCTTCTTCCCTGTGCTGCTGAATTCCCTGGAGATGCCAATCAAGGAGATTTTTCAGGTATGTTTTCTTTCATTTTCAGATATGCAAAGTGTCAGAGATTTGAGTTGTGGGATGATAGTTTTTGTTTATTTATTTATTTTTGTTTTGTAACAATGCATGTAGTTACGAAGCTTTAAGAGTAAGAATTTAGTTTTTATGTGTAAAATTTTAAGCACGGATATCTCGAAGTCAAGTTAATAGTTAAGGCGGTTGAAAAGAGTAATTTCATGACTTAACGGGGCGTTTACTTGAGAGATAAATTTATCGTTAAAGTTCTGTTTATTGTAACGGGGAGCTTGGTAACTTTAAATTGTTGTTTAAAAGTTTCGATAAGATTATAATTCTAAATTCTTTTTAAAAGCAACGTAAGGATTGTGGATACTGTAACTGTTTATATAGGAGTATACTGGAAATTAGTTGATTTGCCTACTGGTAAAAATTCTAGGATTTTTTTTTTCTCTAGTTGTTTATTTTAACTAAATATAGGTACTGTTTATTGTATCTGGGTAAATATTGTAGTTAATGTTTAGAGAAAAGGTGTTTAAAGATTTTCGTAGGTGATAATCAAAGTGTTACTTTTGTCTATATTTTCATGGTATTTGATTTGTTTATTGTTTTTATTATATGTGCATTTTTTTTCAGTAATTAGTGAAATTGTATTTTGTAATTATGGCATTTCTCATTAAGTATACTAAAAATATATTGTTAGAGTTAGCGGATGAATTTGGTGTTTCGGGGCTAACAGATAAAAGCAAAAAACTAGAAATCAAGGAAGCTATTGAAAAGGCGGCTAATTATGATGAAGGGGTTGCGAAGGCGCTAATAGAAGGGATTTTGGAACAGAAAGAAAGCGAATTGAAATTACAAAAAGAAAAAGAAGAGCGCGAATGGGCGTTGCAAAAAGAAGAGCGCGAATGGGAATTACGAAAAGAAAAAGAAAAAGAAGAGGCCGAACGAAATTTTGAACTGGAGAAACTCAGAATCCAGAGCGCTGCAGAAACTAGTAGCGTAGGGTCCGGGAGTTTAGTTCAAGAGACGGTTTTGAAGAAAATTAATTTAAAGGACATAGCTCCGAAATTTGACCCAAAACAAATGGATATTTCTCTTTTTTTTACGATATTTGAAAGATTAGCACGTAAAGAAAATATTAGCAAACAGGACTGGATGTCGCAACTTATCCCTTTATTGCCGTGCGACGTCGTACAAATAATTATGAAATTAGACGAGTCAGAGGCTGATAACTTTCAACATGTAAAAAAAGTGTTGATGAATAGATTCAGATTGAGTGCGCGTGCGCTAAGAACGAAATTTGAATCGCACAACAAAAAAAGTGAAGAATTATGGGTTGATTTAGTTCACGATTTGAGAGGGTACCTAGATAACTGGCTTGAGATTTTAGAAATTAAAGATTTAGAGTCATTAAAGGAATTGATGCTCACGGAGCAGTTAAAGAAAAGGGTACCATGCGAAATCAAACAACATTTTGTAGATGTGTGGGAAGAAATCAACAAAGCTTCGGATTTGGCGGAGAAGTGCGACAAGTATGACGCGGTTAGAAAAGAGAATGGGAAAAGAGAATATAAACCTTTTCAGCGTTTTACGAAGGGTAGAAATTCATTTGGGAAAGACTGTCAGAAATTCGGGTCAGGTAAGCATGATGGTGGGAGTAATCCGAAAGCTGAGTCAACTAAGGGCGACAAAAAAGACTCAGGGAAATTAAAAGGGGATAAAATCGAATCTAAAGATCGTGATTTTGATAGAAATAGTAAAATTGTGTGCTATTTGTGCTCGGAAAGGGGCCATATTCGACCTAACTGCCCACAAAACCCTAATCGCAGAACAAATCCGATCAATAACTTAAGTGCGGGCGAAATTTTAGGTGTTGGTTTTGAGCCTTATATAGGTAAATTAGAAATAAATGGACAAGAGCGCGAATTCTTGAGAGATAGTGGCTCAAACATTGACGTGTGCGAAAGGAATATGATTTCTGTTGAGGATTTACTGCCGGAACAGGTATGGATTAAGCAACCGTTTGACGAAACGTGTAGGTGTTTACCTTTGGCGAAAATCGTTTTAAAAGGGGAATTCGGAGAGGTCATTACAAAAGCGGCTGTAAAACCTGCTAATTTGAGTCAGGGAATATATCTTCTAGGCAATAAAACCGCAGAGTTAATTGAGTCCAATAAAAAAATTGTTTATCCAATTAATGCGATAACGCGAAGTCAGAAACGTGAGCAAGAAAGGATTAAGAGTGCGCAGTCCGAAATGAATAATGAAAAGCCAACTCAGAGAAAAATTCAGAATTTTGAGGAGGAACCGGGTTTGATAAGCGAGTCGTTAGAGGAGACTAGTGCAGAAAATAAAGTTGTTCTTCCTGTGTTAAAAGAAACAGACAGGTGTCCATTAATCGGGGTTTCAGCTGAAGAGTTTCAAAAAGAGCAAACTGCGTGTGACACGTTGAAAAATTGTTGGGAAAAAGCTAGGAATGAAGCGGGAAAGGAATTTAAGATAAAAAATGAGCGGTTAATTCGAATATCGGATTCTAAGCGTAACCAAAACAGGATGCAGTTGTGCGTGCCAAAGAAATTTAGGGCAGCGATTCTAAACCTGTGTCATGATTCTGTGTCAGGGCATTTAGGCTCGTGTAAAACTAAGCAGAGGGTGTTGACTAATTTCTTTTGGCCAAATTGCTATCAGGAAATCGAAGAGTATGTCAAAACTTGTGAAATTTGTCAAAAAGTAGGACAAAAAGGGGATAAGAAGAAAGCTCCGTTGAGATTAGTACCGATTATTTCCGAACCGTTCAGACGTCTGTCGATTGACGCTATAGGTCCGCTTGTAACGAGTAACAAAAATAATCGTTTTGCGATAACGGCTGTTTGCGTCGCTTCAAAATTCCCGGATGCTATTCCTGTGGAAAACCTAACTTCGAGGTCAGTGATCAATGCATTGATGCAAATTTTCGCGAAGACCGGATTTCCTAGAGAGTTAGTCTGCGATCAAGGTGCTTATTTCACGAGTGACTTATCGACAGCGTTTTTTGAGAAGTATGATATCAAAATCAATCATTCTTCTGTCTGTCATCCGCAATCTAATCAGGTGGAAAGAATGCATTCCACTCTTAAGAGGATTCTCAAAGCATTATGTCTCGAAACGAAAAGCGATTGGGAAGAAAATCTGCCTATGGCTCTTTTCGCGTTGAGGACGGTGCCGCATAAAAGCACGGGATTTTCTCCTTCCGAGCTTATTTTTGGGAAGAATTTGAGGATGCCTCATACCATTGTTTACGAAAATTGGATGCAGGAAGAGGAAATTAATCAAAATGTAGTAGAGTATATTTTGGATTTAAATGAGCTCTTAAAAAGATGTCAAGATTTGGCAGGGGAGCGCATGACAGAATGTCAACAAAAAAGAAAATTATGGTACGACCAAAATGCAGTGTCCCGAAAATTTAAGGTGGGAGACTCGGTGTTGGTTTTGGCTACTGCAAAACCACATAAAATGGCAGTACAGTGGCTAGGTCCAGGTGTAGTTACGGGGGTAATATCCGATACGAACTATACGGTAGATCTTCCGGGAAGGAGATGTAAGGACACGATTTTCCACGTGAATTTAATGAAACCTTATCATAAACGCCCAGAGCATGTCAACTTAATTTTGGAAGAGGGTGGCGAGGAAATTGAGGAGGATGCATCTATCCCGTATCCGATTTCGGACCCTAATCATTTCGACTTGACAGACTTAATTAAGGGGAGTAATTTGGGTAATAAGGTTTCGGAAGGGAATTTGGCAACTTTACAAGATGTCCTAGTAAAGCATAAAACGGTGTTTTCTAACGACCCTGGTACGACCCATAAGGTAGAGATGGATATCATTTTGACAGATGATAAGCCGATTCGTGCAAAACCCTATCGCATGTCTCCGCGGCAGTTAGAAATTATGCGGAAGGAGATTTCCAGGCTGTTAGAGTTAGGGGTGATTGAGGTGGGTCAGTCAGATTACGCATCGCCTATGATTCTTGTAGAGAGTCCGGGGAAAGACCCTAGGCCGTGTGTCGATTATAGGGCCCTCAATGCCAAAACCCAAGTGCAATTTTTCCCGTTACCGAATATTGAGGAGGTAGTTGAGGAAGTGAGCACTGCAAAATATATCTCAGTAATGGATCTGACGAAGGGGTATTTCCAAATCCCGTTAACGAAACGTGCGCAAAGGTATGCGGCGTTTGTAACCCCTTTCGGTGAGTTTATTCCAAAAAAAATGATGTTTGGCTTAGTGAATGCTCCATTTTATTTTTGTAAATTAATTAGTGAGGTGCTAGGGGATTTAGTGAGTTTTGTGAGACCATATGTGGATGATCTGGCTGTGTTTTCATCCAGTTGGGAGCTCCATATCCGGCATCTGGACATGGTGTTACAACGTTTGGAGGAGGCAAATCTAAAAGTGAAACCGGCAAAGTGTTTATTCGCCCAGGACCATGTAAAATTTTTAGGGCACGAAGTGGGGTCAGGGAAGAGGTCGCCGAGTGACGCGAAAATCCAAACTATCCAAGAATTTCCCATTCCAAAGACAAAGACGCATGTAAGGTCATTTTTAGGTCTGACCGGATTTTACCATAAATATATAAAGGATTATGCGACAAAAGCTGCGCCTTTGACGGATTTGTTAAAAGGGAAAAATAAGAGGGAAAAAATTGAGTGGAGTCAGGAATGTGATCAGGCATTTAAGGTACTAAAATTAGATCTAACTAAGGGACCGGTACTCTATGCTGCGGATTTTTCAAAAGACTTCATTGTTCAGACTGATGCAAGTCTTGTAGGGGCGGGTGTGGTCCTAGCTCAAAATTTCGGGAATAACGAGGAACACCCAATTGTTTATTTGAGCAAAAAATTCTCCAAGGCGGAGCGTAATTATAGTACCATTGAACGCGAATTAGCGGCAGTCATTTTTGGGGTGAAAAAACTAAATCATTATTTAGATGGACAAAAATTCGTTCTTCAAACCGATCATAACCCTTTAGTTTATCTTAAAAAAATGATGGGCACAAATTCACGTTTGACGAGATGGGCCTTATGTTTACAACAATACAACTTCACAGTCGAGCATAAGAGCGGAAAAAAGCATTTGAATGCAGATGCGTTAAGTCGCATGCACGAAGAATAAAAAAAAAATAAAAATAATAATGCCTTGGTTTTAGGTAGTGTTTTTGGACTGTTTGTAAATATTTATTTTTTTTTCTTTCTTTCATTTGTATTCCAAAAAAAAAAAAAAAAAAAAAAAAGTTTGAATGTATTGATTATGAATTATTTTTCTTTCTTTTTCATGAAATTTTATTGTGTAATTGTGAAATTTCAGTGTTTGCCTTTTAAAATTTTGTTAGGGGTAGAACCTTTGATTGTCATCACGAAATTGCATGTGAATGTTTAATTGTTTTTTTTATATAATGTGAAATGAGACCTTGGGATCTAGTAATTATGCAAGGTGTAAGACTAGAAAATTTATTTTTAAGATTATTTTTAGTTCTATAAAAGTTCAGGGGGTTGTTTCGAAAAAATTTTTTTGGGGGGCTAGCTCAACTCTCTGATGTTGCATGTTTGATAATGGGAGGAGGCACCTGAGTCTCCTGGAGCCCATTTTACATCCTGAAGTCCGTAAAATGGTCTTTTAGGAGGGAGGAAGCTGTGCTGGAGTGAAGGTTACAAACATTCCAAGAGGTCAGGGGTCGTGTGACCAGACAGAACGGAGCCATGAGAAGCTGTCTGAGCGACAGATGCTTTGTGTGAAAAAATTGTATATTTCTATGGAAGCGGTGACATCAATAGTTTCCGATTTCACGCATGGCCTTTTGTTGCTACCGGCATTTCTCAGAGTTTCGGGTAGACCAAGATTGGCCGAAAATGATGTCACGGGTAGACTGATATCACGTTCAACGAATCAGTGCTTCGTGTGGGGTATTCCCCTCCCCCTTCGAAGGTGTGCTCGGAAGGAAGAGACTCAAAAAAAAGGACAGAGAGACTTGGTGCTAAAAGTGTGTAGCATGTTTTTGAAGTATGCTCGGAGGCGAGCATTTTGTAATAATTTTTAATTTATTTGAATTTCAATTTTTTTGTTAAGTTTTGAATAAAAATAGCAAAAAACCATCCCTGGACTCATGCTTGCGTATTCCGTTCTTCGAGGTGTACTCCCAAATCACCACATATGTATGTATATATAATTTTAGAATAATAATAGAATCACGAAAAAAATTTAGTTGAAGTACCCCTGGGGGCATGTAAATTTTAAATATAGGTATCGTTCAAAAGAACTCGTCAATACTTTTAAAAGGAATGGCTGAACCATAAGATATGTGATAAATTAAACTAACTTATCGATTATATAAAAATATAAAATCTTAGAAAAAATATTCTCGGGAAAAAAAAAATCAGATGCCGTCTGTACCGCACAAAATTGATTTTCTTACGGCAAAAATGTTTGGATGTTTTTGACTTTAAACGTTTTGGTGAATGCCTAAAACCATATGTGATGAATTCTCTTGGAATTTCAAGAGTGTAAAGAATATGCTATACATCTTACATTTTATCGAAAGTTTTGTGCCTAAGAAAAATGGAACAAATTTAAAGAAAAACTAAAAAAAATTTGAGACAATTCTGAAAAAAGAAAAAAAAAAAAAAAAAAAAAAGCTCGGAATGCTATGTAACTCTAGATAATATGATTATGATGCTTTTTTAAATTATATATATTCCTTTTTTGCGAATATTCTACTCATATTCTTGGAGATATAAAGTTTTTTTTTTTTTTTTTTTTTTTAAATTAGAAAAACTTTTGTACATTTTTGTTTATAATATGCAGAGTTTTCAAACCAATGCAATGCCATTTTTAGGAAACTGGACATGCTATTTTTGCATAGTCTATCAGCGAAATGCATAGAATTACTTTTATAAAAATACAAAGTAAATATCAGGAATATGAATTTGCTAAAATATATGGTATATATAATGTATTTCTTACATATCTGAAGTTTCAGGAGAATCTATCGACAATTTCTTCAGATATTCGACAGAACACCTAAATACAAAAGCATCACACATCCTTTGTCCATACAGTTTTATAATAGATTATACAATGTAATATATGTATATTAAATATAATACATTGAAAAAAAAATCTATGTCTGACATCTAGAAACTAAATTGTGTCTCTAGTAAAAATAATTCCATGCTTTCCTTATGAATTCTAGTTCCCTTTGCCAGGGAGTTCTGAAAACCCCTATTAGAATTCTAGATCGTTTTCCTGCATTATCGTGGGGTCAAACTTATTTAAAAATCTTTGCAAATGAATGCGAACTCAAGTGGGGAGTTTCAGTAAATATAATCTTGGTTTATGAATAAATCTAATAACTCATTAACTTTTTGGAGAATCCCAATTCTAGGAAATCAAAGCAAGGATTTCTCGAAATGCAAAGGATTCATAATATTCATAGCAACATATATATCATCATATGTATATCATATTCATAATATTAATATTCATAGTATCTCCCTCACGTACTGCAAGCCGCTTCACCGTGGCGAGAGGGTGCTCCTATGGGCGGAATGGGTGAAGTACGTCGGGAGCTTTGGTAGAATCATACCCTAGGTGAAGACCATTCCAGTATGCCCAGTGCACGCACCAGTCTTTGACCACAGAAGCTGCCTATATTCCCCATCCATGAATAAGTCACCCAATGATTTTCATGCTGCATCGATCGTCGCGCAGTCCCAAGAGGACCGCGTTCCTGACTTAGGCAGAGGGCCTAGTTCGAAAAATAAGTTACACTTAGATCTTTGATTTATTTTGGGGGGTTCCAAGTGTTTTGAAGTCTGCGCCAAGTGTTCTACTGAGCACACCTCCCCTGTTCATATTTTTGCTGACCTGAGGCGTTCTAGGGAGGATCATTTTGACAATCCTTTATTGGTTCTCTATTTCTTTAGGACGCACCAAATCATGGATCTAATATAGCCCTGCTAGTCTTTGGGAATGAGCAACAACAACGTAATATTGCATATTGCTTCATAATCTAGAAAAGTATAGACTAGAAATTCTCGATCATTTCGTCTATCCAAGTTCTTTGGTTACCTTATACGCATAGCTCGTAAATCTATATTTCTAGTTTAGGGATTCAGAAAATGATTACTTATTCGTTATAGATGGAGGCGGTATATATTTTTTCAGTGTAATTTATTATATACAATACAAATAGTTTGTACATTATACCATCGTGTCGACTAAAATTACACAGGTCTACATCTAAAATTTTGACTTGATAATTTTGGCTGATCGTTATGTTTTTTGATTTGCTGAAACCGAATTTTTCGCTATCACCTATAGACTTTTATCAATACCGGGTATCTACCGACACAGTTTTTTCGACGAATCTTCCACCAATATAATTATATGTTAATTTTTATAATATTAATCATGGAAGCATATTAGAAACTACCGAAAATGAAAAAAATGTTTTGGTAGACGTCTTGTACTGACAAAAATCTATACCTGATAGAAAAAAACTGGCTTCATTTATGGTTTCAGCTCACCGAAAAACATATGTATCAGCTAAAATTACCAAACCAAATTTTGCCAACACTATTTTTGTAGACCTGTGTAATTCAATAGTTATTACTTTCCGAACACTATAGTGAGGAAAGTATTGTAATCATGTCAAAAATCCGAATTTGAGATTTTGATGTTTCTATACGTTTCGAGGTCCCCTGAGTCCGTTTTCACTATTTTTACGATGATGCATGTATGTGTGTGTGTGCATGTAAGTGTGTATGTAGGTGTGTGTGTATGTCTGTGAGTGAACACGCTAGCGTAAACGCTTTGTTCGAATAAGCTGAAAGTTGGTACGTACATTGTAAGTCACCGTAGTACGAACCCTATTGATTTTGGTGAATCTAGCACTTATAGTTTCTTTACAGGGACACAAAGAAAAATTCTTTATCATTATGGCCTATGGGACCAAAACCTTAAAAGTGCGATAGCATCTAAACGCCTTATTCAATTGAGCAAAAAATGTATACACATATTATAGGTAACAGATACTCAATCTGTATAGATTTTGGAGAATGTAGCACTTATAGTTTTTTTTTTTACAGGGACACAAAGAAAAATTCTTTATCATTATGGCCTATGGGGTCAAATTTTTAAAAGTGTGATAGCGTCTAAACGCCTCATTAATTTGAGTAAAAAATTTGTACACATGTTATAGGTCACATTTGCACCAACTGTATAGATTTTGGTGAATCTAGCATTTACAGTTTTTTACAGGGACACAAAGAAAAATTCTTTATCATTATAGCCTATGGGACTAAATTTTTAAAAGTGCGATAGCATCTAAACGCCTTATTCAATTGAGCTGAAAATTTATATGAATATTATAAATCACTGTTGCACTAACTATACGCATTTTGGTGAATCTAGCGTTTATAGGTTTTTACAGGGACACAACGAAAAATTCTTTATCATTATGATCTATGGGCTCAAAGTTCAGTAGCGTTAAATAAAACATCTCGTAATATATGGAGAAAAACATTCAAACACTCTATTATGGTTTTCTCTCTTTTGTTTGTTTAACAAGTCCTTTTTCTTTACTTTATCTACAAAACTGATGTTCGGAAAGTCTAGTGGAGTCACTCCAGTTTTTTTTAATAGTAATTTCTTCAAAATTATGAATTCTGTATTTGAAAAAAGAAAATTATACAAAATCTATATAATATTTCTCTAACTTGGACCAATTACGATTATATTTTGTCAAAATGATACGATAGTGATGTAATTAATTAAATACGCGAGGATAAAAAATAATATTAATAAATGAACAATATTTAAGCACGCGGACTCAGCTCAATGATCTAATAGGAAAAAATGACGACATTTGTCTGATGAGATTATTTCATGGAAAAATGTATTTTCAAAATTTGCACCTTCAGAACCTTTGCAAGCGCCATTTAAAACATAAAAATACTTTAAAGATATATACAGAATACGAATTATTATCATAAATTGACTAAAAAACAAAATCATTAAAAGTATAATTAAAAGAGGAATTAGATTTTTTTTTTTTTTAACAAAAAATTGTGCCAAAATAAATAAATAAAAAGTGATCACCAACAGGGCAACAAAAATTTAAAAGGCATCACGGGGGTCTTATACTAAATCTGTACTGCTGCAGAAGAATGAAATCTGGGTCGTCGACCATAAATTTTATTTTAAAACCTTTTTTTTTTTTTTGAATGATTTTGGTTTCATTGTTGCACAATGTTAATTTGGCTCTAATAATAATTTGGCTTTTTGTAAAATAAAATTTTAATTAGGTATAATTGGTATAATATTTATGTTTCAAATTTTAGAAGTAAGTAAGAAAAGAAATAAAGTGCGGAATCTTCGCATAGGTTTGCTAATTTTTTCATATTTCATTCACGAATGTTTTTTGTGCACGTGTACAACATTTAATCTTTTCCCGTCAGTAAATTTTTAGATATCCTTAAATGTAATTTTAACAAGGAATAGTATGAGGAAATTTTATTCACATTTGTAAATAAGAGATTTCAGTTTTTTACAGAATCTTAAAAATGACTCTTTATTTAATAAATAAATTAATAAATAAAATTGATTACAAAACTTTGAAAGAATTTGTATATCTATGTGTTATGTATCATATCTTCCTTCCTTTCTTTTTTTTCTCTCTCTCTCTTTCTTTCTTTTCTTTTTTTTTAGTAAAATTTTGTGGTTTATGACGAAACAAAATGTTATATGTCCATTTCAAGAAATAAATAATCTCTAAGAGCAATTTGAAAAGAGCAACTAAAAATAGACACAATTTCAAATTGATTGGTTTTGGCAAGCTTTATTCTCTTTATTATCTGCAGTCGATTTATTCCCCTTGCCCGTGTAACTTCAGAAAGTTTTCGGCAAAAGTTTTATTTTTTGTAAAGTATTAAGTTTAGTAAATGATTTTTGTAAAGTAATGAGTCAGAAAAGGTTTTTTCTATTTATGTAATTTGTTCACTAAAAGTTTTTTCAACACGGGGACTGTTTTGCTTTATTTATTTATTTTTTATTTTTATTATTATTATTTTTTTTTTCTTTTGCGGGAAC
The DNA here is from genome assembly GCA_963930645.1 of Salticus scenicus. Lineage (NCBI taxonomy): Eukaryota > Metazoa > Arthropoda > Arachnida > Araneae > Salticidae > Salticus > Salticus scenicus. The sequence goes on along the minus strand of OZ005652.1, from coordinate 336,151,040 downwards.
TAAAATTAATAAACAATTATGTTTTCAATAATAATAATAATAGTAAATGTTGAATTCAGTCGTAGGCTTATGTTTTTATTCTTGTATTTAGGTTTTTATGTTATTATATAGTGCAGTCTTGTGTAGGACTGTCTGAAATATTACGCACACACACACACACACACATATATATATATATATTCCCCCCTCCCCCCCCCTCCCCAAGATATATCTTACAAATCCGCCAACCCTTCGGATTTATTCACACTACTGTTTTTTTATTTCTTTCTTTGTTTATTTATTTTATAAAATTATCTTTGGTTTATTTAATAATAGAATTCTCATTAAAATATAAATAAATGTTTCGATAAAAAAATTACTGGTATTAAAAAATCCGGAGGGTCGGCAACTCTTGTCTTCCTTAATTTTTTCAGGGTGGACTAGCGGAAAGCTGTATAGTTCCCGCCTTTTTTTAGGACATTTTCAGGAATGATAAATTTTTGCCTGTTTTCCAACCACTATTTTAATTCAGAAAAGTTTACCGTATTTTTATAGAAATGTGTCCTAATTAAATAAGACAAATACTGTATAAAAATAGTGGTATCAAAAAAGGTAATAAATTTTCTTTTCTGAAAGCGTCCTAAAAAAAGGAAGGGACTCCGATCCCTGGGTGTATTATCCAGCATCTAGCATTCTTATTATTAAATAGTTGATATATAACAGGTGTAAAAGCGTACTGAAAAAATATTTCAGATTCATTCTCCATAAAAAAAAAAAAAAAAAAAAAAGAAGTCTGTACATAAATATTTTTGCGGAAAATTTGCTCCATAAGAAAAATAAGTTCAATTGCAGAAAAAAAAGTGCTTTGGTATAAAGCGCACATGCAAAGAGGGTTGTAGAAATTGTTTTTAAATATGATATTTATAAAAAATATTTTTTTTTTAAATCTGATATTTTGAAATTCTTTTTCAAAATATGTTGAACTAACTTGTCGTTTTTTGCTATTAATTGGGTAGTAATTTTGTTTGTTAATATTAGTAAAGAAACAATTATTGCCGGACTTCTATTAATTTTGGCTCTGGAATCGAATTATAATAATCATAGTAAATAATATTAACGATGGAAATATGTATTAAAGAATAATTTTATATTAGGCTGATCTCGCAATGTATTTAAAATAAAATAATAAAAAAACTAGTATGTTGTGGTCATCATAAATTTTTCTTCTATATCATACTGGTAACAGCGCCACCTACTGATTAACATGCACAAGAACTTAATCATAGCTACTCACGAGGAGCTACTAAAATCACTTAATCATAGCTACTAAATAAGGATTTTACCCATGCAATTGGGTGCAAATTTAATCATAGATGCTGAGCCATCTCGAAAAAAAAAAAAAAAGTTGACAAACATCATCACCACCTGTTAGATGATTTACAAATTAAGTTGGCATTCATTTTATTAATGTTCTTCTCACCAATCAAGTTTGGTGCATTTATATACTACAGAAGTTGAGACATATAGCCTTCTGTTACACGAGAAAATTGCAGCATTGCAGCACAATCCGCCTGCCGTTATACACGAAATTGAATTAGCATAGTTTTTCACAATGGCCTTTTCTAATATTGTGCAATTATAAACTATAGAAGCTGATATACAGCCTTCATGTAAATAAGAGAAATCTCAGCATAGCAGCGCCACATATTGGGCGATATGCACCTAAAGTTTACAGACATTAATTCATGTGAATGCCCAACTATATATATATATATATATATATATTATGAAGTTCTATGCTTTTAGTTCTTGATCTAAAGTTGCTACAAAACTTTTGTCAGACACAAACATAAAGACAGGTATCATTTGAAAAATGTTCAAAATGCATCCAGGATCTCTTATAATGTATGAAACCGCCAGTAACTGCAATTTAAAAAATTTCACGAATCTAACACTCACATCTGTTGATAATGTAGCAGAAAGAAATAACAACTGATTGTACAATCAAAAGAATAAATACACTTCATGTCAATCAACATCGATTACAAACTACATAAAATCTTTTTGTAAAAAAATAGAACCGACTCCAAAAAGGAACTGCTATTCAAACAACTAAAAATGAAAGAAAATTGGCAGAAAATGGAACTGTAGATTGCGCCTAAAAGTATAAAATAATTTCCTTTACCAAACAACCTATAACACTACAATTAATCATAACTTTTGAAGTCGGCGCAAAATTAAATAAAATTTAATTAGTTTTTAAAGGTTTGTCTTTAGATCGGTAGCAACAAATGCTGTTGTCTCGAATGATCCATTTTCATGTTTCCTTTATTATTTTATCACTGTATACAATCGGTCCATTAGTAGCATCTACATAGAACAGTGAACATTCTTCACAATGCGGTATTTATGTTTCTACGAAGTTAGATCATCCTTGATGGCTTTTGAATTTGGCGATAAAACGTAAGGCAAAAATATACACGCAAGATGTATATTTTCATAATATCTATTGTACGATGTGTTGTTTCATATTCTTGATTACTCTCTTGATATACCTTATTAAAATAATCATGATATCCCAAATAAATTAAGTATGTTTGCCAGATAATTTTGCGATTTTTCGTTCACCAAGGACGTCAGATACCAGCATCTTCGCCAACTTTTGTTGCTTACGAAGTCTTATTTGTTTTCTTGAATCAAAGTAGTTTTCGGCTGCGTTTTGCAGGTAACAATGTGAGACGTGTATTTTGAATAGGATTTGATTTTTGTATTGAATGAAGGTATCAATTTTTATTTAATTTTGCGCCGACTTCAAAAGTTATGATTAATTGTAGTGTTATAGGTTGTTTGGTAAAGGAAATTATTTTATACTTTTAGGCGCAATCTACAGTTCCATTTTCTGCCAATTTTCTTTCATTTTTAGTTGTTTGAATAGCAGTTCCTTTTTGGAGTCGGTTCTATTTTTTTACAAAAAGATTTTATTTTTCTCTTTTCAGTGAAAACTTATTTATATAGCAGAGCATCAGAAGACGTTCGACGGAAGTTTCACAAATCACAACTTCCAAGGAAAGTGACATTACTCAAAAAATGGTTTATGTCACTGAAAAATACATGAAATGCACCCAATGTGAACAAAAAAGTTACATCTCCATCTAGAAAGTTATGCACTCGAGAGACAGTTGTGCCAGTTTTATTCTAGTCAAGTTATTTTTAAGTTGATTTTTCTCAAATGCTGCATTTTTAAATTGTGTCACTTTTCTTGCCTTTATCGGATATGACTAAAAAACTATCTATTGAACGAACATACGTTAAATTAAAAAGTCTTTAGAAATGTAAAGCAAGGATACGCTGTATTCGTAACCGAAAATTCTGTTAGGCATATATATTAAACTTTACAGTAAATACGTGTCACCCGCTACGCTGGAAATTGTTCAGCGTAAAGTTCAAACAAAGAGCAAAATATGCATTGCAGCTGATGGACAGAAGTTTCAACATCGATACTTACACATTGCTTTTACCAGTGTAGCTGCTTGTGTTCAGCAGTTAGAGTGAGAACAGACTTTTGTGAGTATCCTGTAATTTGTTTATATCTTAATGAAATCTTAATGAAACTTATTTCAAGCCAAGATCATTACGACAACAAAAAAAGTATTAAAATTAAATCATCTCTTACGAAGTTATAAGCTAACAAATTTCAACAACAACAACGAGAAACATGGTTTGTATTGAGAACCTCTTCCTTTATGAAGTCGGCTTAAAACGCCTATGCGTTAATCGATGTGACCGCTTACAATAACCATACTTTGAATTTTACATAGCATAAATGTCACCCGCTACGCTACAATATATGCAATGTTTTTCAAGTGTGCACAAAATAGGAAATTGTGACTAAACAAATGCACGTTTTAAGCGTTCTGTTTTTAGCATTAATGTCTAAACTATCTTTGCGTACTATATCGATGATGCTCTGCAATTTTATAATTCACTTTTTACCCTGTCTTGAAACTTTTCCGAGATAGGATCGCTAATTCCACTCTTTTCTACAAGGTGGCGCTTTAGGCGGTTGAATCGCGTAGCACATGTTCACTTTACTGTACCTACATACCACTTTTATGACTATAGCTGCAGCTGTTCAGCAGTTAAAAGAGTCGGGACTGACTTTTTTGGGCACCCTGTATTTTCTTTTGATCGTAAAGATCTTACAATGGGACCTATTTCAGACCAAGACCTTTACAATAAAACAAAAAGTATGAAAATCGGATCATCCATTCAGAAGTTATGAGCTAACAAACAAAAACAAAAACAAAAAAACATACGCTTTGAAATGACAACCTCCTCCTTTTTGAAGTCGGTTAATTAGAGCATTTCTTACGAAGTTATAAGCTTACAAACACCAACAACAACACATAGCAAAAATTAAGAATACCCTCCTTTCTGAAGTTGGTTGAAAAGGACTTTGCGCTAATCGATGTGACCGCTTACAGTAACAGTACTTTGAACCACAGAATATACGTGTCATCCGCTACGCTGTAAAGCGTGCAACGTAGTTCAAGTTTGCACAGTGTAGGAAATTGCGAACAAACAATTGCACGTTTTAAGCGTTCTAGTTTTAGCAATAATATCTAAAAACTGTCTTTTCGTAGTAAATCGATGATACTCTACAACTTCGTAATTAACTTTTCTCCCATCTTGAACCGTTTTTGAGATAGGAGCGCTAATGCCGCTGTTTTTCACCAGATGGCGCTTTATTTTCTGTAGATTGTAAAGATGTTATAATGGGACCTACTTCAGACCAAGATCTCTACAACAAAGCAAAAAGTATCAAGTAACCGTATTTTGAACTATATAGCGTATGTCTCACCAGCTACGCTACTACGTGAGCAATGTAGCTCAAGTGTGTATAGTGTAAGAAATTGCGAACAAAAAGAGGCACGTTTTTAGCCTTGTACTTTTAGCATCAATGTCAAAACTATCTTTTCGTACTAAATCGATGACGCTCTGCAATTTTATAATTCACTTTTTTCCCCTGTCTTGAACCGTTTCCGAGATAGAAACGCTAGCATGAATGTCTAAACTATCTTTTTGTACTAAATCGATGATAATCTTCAACTTTCTAATTCACTTTTTTTCTCTAGAACCGTTTTCGAGATAGGAACACTAATTCAACTATTTTCCACCAGGTGGCGCAGCAAGCGGTTTAACCTTGTACTGCAGGGCCACTTTACTATACTTACATACCATTTTCATCTCTATAGCTGTAGCCGTTTAGCAGTTAAGAGAGTTGGGACTGATTTTTTTGGGCACCCTGTATTTTCTTTAGATCGTAAAGATATTACAATGGGACCTATTGCAGACCAAGACCTTTTCAGCAAATCAAAAAGTATCAAAATCGGAGCATCCGTTCAGAAGTTATGAGCTAACAAACATAAAAAAAACATACGGTTTGAATTGAGAACCTTCCTTCTTTTTTTGAAGTCGGTTAAAAAACGTAAGTCAATCAACATCATTGCATTTCTTATTTTATTTTATTTTATTTTATTTTGTTCTGATTCACTATTTGGATGGAAGCCAAAACTAACCTTGGCGTAGTTTTATTTGATCTTTTCATATGAAAGCAAAATCTGAATCCTTTTTTAAGCGATCGAATTAACTACAATATTTTCTATGAATAGATATTAATTTAGAAATATCAGTATGTGTTTTATTATTATTTAATAGAACATTTTGCCTTAAGATGTAATCTTTATTCACATGTAGGGTAGGTGCTCCAGTGACTGACATGCTCCAGTAACTGACATCTATCCCGAAATAATTAATAAATAAGAAAAATAGTAAAAGCATATATTTTACATATAATAATTTTAACATTTTAGGTCAAGCACTGGAGTATAGGGTGCTAATAACTGGTAAAATGAATAACTAGCAGTGTCAAACACTAGAACATAGGGTGCCAATTACTAATAAAATGAAAAATTGGCAGTGTCAATTACTGGAACATTGAGTGGGTGTCAAATAAAAATTCCAAAAAAAAAAAAAAAAAAAAAAAAAGAAATTGTTATCAAATGTATATATTTTAACATATATGTGGTTCTGAATGTCTTTCATGCCATATGTATTAACATAAGATTTCTAAAAATATTTTCTGATGACTAGAACATTAAAAACATCAGAGATTGCTCTAAAAGTGTCAATCACTGGTGCACTTACCCTATATAAAATCTTTTATACCGAGTGACTGATTCAACACTGCTCAACCCAAATCCCAGCAACTAGAAACATGAAACTTAGAGAAAACATACTACCTGTCATGTTGTAGATCAGGGGTAGTCAACCTTTTTATACCTACCGCCCAATTCTGCATGTTTATTTGTAGTAAAGTTTTCTATCTGCCCTCTGGTTCTACAAAAACGGTGATTTATAAAGTAGGGAAATAACTCCATTTTATAAAATTTATAAAACTGAGTTATAGGAAGTTAAAGCTGATAATAATAAAGAAATTTTTCATTATCAATGCTTTTAAAAAGTGAATTAAAAAAAGAAAAAAAAAATGTGCTTCAGTATCGGAAGAAACCTTTATTGCCCACCATGGAAGCTAAAACGTCCACTAGTGGGCGGTAGAGACCGAGTCGACACCTCTGATGTAAATGCCCACTAAAAAGCGATTTCACAAAATTTCCCACAAGAGACGGAGGCAGTAGAGCGTGATTTTCACACATACTCCTTCCTATCCCGAAAAGAAACAAACAAACAAAACAGCAGTTATCTGTAAGATTCTTGCTTTTTAAAATACAACAAACAATAATAATAATAATAAATCTGTTTTTTAGAGCGAGGTGGAATCAGAAATTTTATTGAAAAAAAAAAAAAAAATATATATATATATATATTTGATTTAAATTCAACGCCAGTCATTCGTAGGCATTTTTTAATTTGCTAACTAACGTTCTTCTGACAGAAAATTTGGCCTCAGGAAACCAAATACAATTTTACAGCGATAGTTTCAGAGATTTGAAAAATTCCTTACATTCCCTTCTTTTACAAAGTGCCCGTACTCTCAAAATCCTAAGTTTTACCATTGCTGAATTTGTGAAGTAAGTTTTGCGTGTAGATTTTGAATACAGCTTCAAATTTGTTCTGTTTTTTAAGCTTTTTGGTTTTGTCACGCGTGGTTATACGTAACCCAGAAACTTTGGTTATTGGGCAAGTGAAACAAGGCAAATCAAACACCTCAACTGCATCACTTATATTTTTTTGCTTTACTTTCTTGTTTTTTATTTTAATTTTAAAGGAAAACTAATTCCCGGACCTTTTTTTTAAGGTTTTGACGGAGGGAGAAAAAGTTCAAGATGTGAAGTGTTGTTTGAAGGCGTGCGAAAAAATTCGCGACTCTGCAAGGAGTTGAGATATTTTAAAAAGTCACAAGTCTCAGATTTACGAAGAAATTCACTATCTTTAAACTCGATTTACATATCTCTTAACATATCTTTCTTCTTCTTCTTCTTTTTTTTTAATCTCTTACTCGATTTACATATCTTCTTTATCTTTATCGATTTACACATCTTAATGTGTTGTATATGAGTATAGTTGGCCAAGGTTACATATGCCCCAAATACTGGGCACTGTCATCCCATTTTTTCATAATTTTAATATGGTTATGTAGGAAAAAATTTCGCATTAATGTTCACGATAAGGATTATTTTCAACCAGTCATTGTGAAAATATATATAGATTGAGATATACACTTAGGGGGGAAAAAAAGACTGCATTTGGATATTTTTCTTTTCTCTTTCTCTAACCGCTAATTTTATCGTTCAAAAAGCAAATTTACGAACAGATTTGATTACGTCGTCGTCCACGTACACTTTAGGATTGAGCTCAGTGTTAAAAACAAAATGCAATTGTCAGGAAAATTGTAATTTTAGAAGTATTTAAAAAAATGGCAAGGATAAGGCAATTAACGATGCCACTAAAAAGTATTAATTTTGTAAGGAAAGTAAAAAAATATTTTAATACGCGAGATGGTAAAATAATTAAATGCTGACGAAATGTTGGTGAGATGGTTTTTAGGAAGATATAAAATTGTTTTAGCTTTTTAAACTAGAAATGTGGCTTTAGGCAGCCACGTTGTTCATCCAAGCGAGATGACCGCAAGTTAGAAAGCAAATGTTTAAAAAATCGATTTGTATCATGTTCAGAACTTAGAAAATATTAAAAAAAGTGTGTAGCAAAATAATTTCTTCAAAAACAGTGCTGTAACAATGCTACAGTTTAACAAAACAGGTTACAAACAGAAAATCTAAAAAAAAAAAAAAAAAAAAAAAAATCACTTAATTATTGAGCTGAATTGTCTTTCTTTAATGAGACAAGTTTAATTTCTTTCGAGCTGATGAAAAATTCTTGAAGGACGGCGAATGTGACCGATTTAATGAAAGTTGCTCTTTTAAAACAGTGACACATTCTCCGTACATTATGATACGGAGGTGCATAATTTTTCTAGGAGTCGGGCAAATTTTCATTCTCAAGGAATGAATTAACTTGGAATAAAACACGGCCATTATAAAAGTGGTGCCTGAACGATTATTTTGAAAGTATTTCAGACTTATCCGTAAACAGCATTTTAAGATGATAATGCACCTTGCAACAGGGCGTCTGTGGTACGTTTATTTGATTCAAATTCTCAAAATTACCTATCCTTTCCCATGAGCACCTATAATTCTGTAAGTAATCATATCTTTAAGTTAAATCCCACAAAAAATATCACAGAATTTCTTCTTCACCAGAGCTGGAAATAGTCCTAATCTCAATCCGCTCGAAAATGTTTAGTCTATAAAAAAGCGGGGGGAGAGGGGGAAGGATTCAAAATTTGCTGCCTACAACTCTGAAATAACTAGAAAAAATTATTTATGAAATTTGGCTCAGTGAAATTTCTGAGATTTATATTTAAACATTGTGTAATACTACACTCCTTCTCATATTTATAAGGACACTTTATGTTTTGAAATAACTAATGTAAAAATAATTGTAAACAAGATTATACTAAGTGCACTTAATATATCTAGTATTCTAAAAACCAAAATTGTTAGAATTTTTTCAATATAAAACAAAATTAATAAAAAATAATGCAAAATGTGTTTTTCTCCACGTTTTTAGATGTTCATAATTATAGGGACAATCCAGATTTTTTCGTTTTATTTAACTTACTAGCGGATAAATTACAGTTGACATGCGAATTTGCTAACTACTGGGCTAGATTAATTCATGTATAAGCCTTCAATTTTTCTTGGACGGACATTACTGATAATTCCTCGAAAAAAAGAACGTTCAAGTAGTGAAGTATGATAAATGTGTTTTTTAAGTGGAAGGATAATTTCAATCCGCCGAATTTCTAATGAAATTCGAAGGACTAAAATTGCTGAAGGAAATGTGATCAAACGCTGAACTGCTGGTTCGATAGGAGAGAGATCTGATGCAAAATCAGGGTTGTATTACAGAGATCGAAGACTCATAATTCCTCTTACTGTTTTACTCATAATGACTGCTGCTGAATTTACTCGTAATTTTTAACGAAAGGTTGGGAACCACATTTACGCATGTTTAAAATAATTAATAATATGTTAAAATGAATAAAAAACCTGTAATAATCAATCAGCAATTAATGGGGGAAAGAACGTCTGTGCTAAAGTTGAATAAAGGCAATATTAAATGGTAAAATGTTCCATTTTCGGATGAAAAACATTTTATTCTTGATTAACCAAATGGTTTTAACAGTTACTGGCACGATCTGAAGATAGCGAAAGACAGAGCAGATTTTTTAAAGGCAGATATGAATCGGGCATTTTAAAGGTGGATCTATGGTGCTCTGGGGAGCTGCTTCTACTGAAGGCAGAATGAAAATTTTTCTATTATTATGAACATCAAGAGAATATCCGCAAATTTTAAACGTGGAATTATCAGATTTTTGTTAGATTTTGGGGGGTAATAATATTTTTTTCAACAAGACTTACATTTTGCTCTACTTCTAGAGCAATAGGAAATAGTTTGAAGAAAGAAACTTCTGTATTATTGCCTTTCCCATGGTCTAAAAGTTGAAAAAACTTTAACTTATGATATTAGAAAAGTGCATGCAAGTGGAAAGCAATTTCATATAGTTTAAATGTATTAAGAATATCATATATGCTATATGAAATGGTATTGAAACTGAATATTAGAAAAAAATGTATATATATATACCAGAGAGAATGTCTGGCTGCTTAACCCTAAAAAGAGACCCCATAAAATATTAATTTAAAGAATAACTGAAAAAAATTACTAAAATTCGAGCTGTCCTTATAATTGTGAACACCTGAAAAATAAACTTTTTACCATATTTAAAGTTTTTTAAGATAAAAAAACGATAAAACTTTTCAAATATAGTCTATTAATGAATTTAAATTAATAAAAAATACATTTGTTTAAATAATAGTGTTCAGTGTTTAGTTAATATAGAAAAACGGGTGTCTTTATAATTATGAGAATCAGTGTATGCCATTGTGCATTAAAGCAGTAATTCCATATAAAGGTGAAATTATCCGAATGCAGAATACACATTTTTATAAAAAAAATTGTTTAAATCAAACAGGGTTGGTTTTTTGGACGTCAAAAACTGGTTTTTGACATGACGGGTGTCAAAAACTGGTTTAAACTGTCAAAAAGTGGTTTAAACCGTCAAAAACTGTCGAAAACCACATGAGAAAAATGGAAACTATAATCTAAAGTAATTTTATGCATATTTTTAAATTGCAATGTACTATGCATTAACATTGATTATATATATATATATATATTCCCCCCCCCCCCAAAAAAAAAAAAAAAAAAAAAAAAAAAGAAAAATTGTGTTAGGAAACATGTCAATGCATAGTCTTAAGAAGAGTGTGACCATTATAAGTCTTTTTATGTGAATTATTTTAGAGCAATGAAAATTTGTGTACATACATTAAAATTGTAGCAATACAATTGTAGCAATACTAAAAATTCTTTAAAGCTAACTAAAAAAAAAAAAATTTTTTTGAAATTTTTTCTGCAGTTTATTATTATTTTATTATTCCTTTCACTTTAACATTATTATGGTTTAAAAATATATACTAAAATATTAGGTTTGTTGTGTATTTGTGCATTCAGTGATAGATTATTTTTTTAAATTCAATAGAATGCTGAAGTTTTAAAGAAAATTTTTAGTATTCAAACTTTTTTTTTATTTTTTTAATTAACCTATCAAAAAATTAATAAATGATATTCAGATATTTTAGAATATATTATTAAACTATGATAACGTAAAATCGAGGTATAAAATTAAAAAAATTAGTTAGCACAGAGCATTTTTAAAAAGTGAAGAAATTTTTAATTTTTTTTTTTTTTTTTTTTTTTTTAGAAATACAGTTTGAGAAATTTTAATATATTTAATATTATTGCATTTCACGGCATACAAATGTAAATTTTCATACCTATAAGACTGTAATTTACAAATATATATATATATATATATATATATATATTCTGTCCATCATTTCCATAAAAAATATTTAGTTTAAAATTGCATTGTGTAATTCATATTAAAAATTTAGTTCAACTAGTCATGCAATATCTTAAAAAATTTTAATCATGCAACATTAAAACATACTATTGATTATAACCTAAAATAGAAAGATTTATTATTCACTAGCACAGTAATTTCATTCATTGGGTTAAATTACTTACAGCATCTTTTAATTATCAATCAGTATGCATTTACTAGAACTTTCTTTTTGAAAATAAGACTTTGTAAAATTTCTGACAACTTAAAATGCAATAAGTAAGTAGTTTGCCTTAGAATATACAAATTTTTATATTTAAATTTTTGTATTTTGTAAAGGTAATGCATATAAATTTTTTGTACTTAAATAGAAGTCATTGGTATTCATAAGAAACACATAATAGTATTCTAAAAATTTTTAACCTTGGGAGATATGTAAACTAAGCACTTTTTTAAGACTACAGTTTTTTACTTTTCTGTAATAAATATGACTTTTTAATTGTTTAAAGTATGCAAGAGGCGTGAAATCGGAGGTTTTTGACACAGGGTTTTTGACGTGACAGTTTAAACTCTGGTTTAAACCGTCAAAAACTGTCATGCGTCAAAAACTTGCCAACCCTGAAATCAAACAAATAAGTAGTTTTATTTCGTATATTAAAATACAACTTGATTATTTCATATAACAAATAACAATAGACTACAAAGTATATGTTTATTATATTACGTTTAAAAAGAAAGTTTTGTGTAGATTTTTATTAAGTACTTCGTAGAGTGTAATAAAGCGAATTACTAAGTCGAAAATGTACGTAGGTGTCATTTCATCCCTTTGGTATTATACAAACATGAAAGTTTTATTTGTTTCAACTATTAGTTTTGAAATTATTACAAACAAAAAAGGTATAAGTCAATTTTTCTTCAGTGTGGCTTTTTTTTTGGTCCCTTATTGTATATATATACAGGTTGTTCCAAAAGTCCCACCCCCCCTCCTAACTCGAAAATGTGTCGAAATTTTGAAAAATGATGATACACTTATTTAATGAATTCGAGGGTCTTCTTTTGGTGAAAAAAGTTTGGGTCCGGGGAGCCGCTAGGGAGAACAACTTTAAAATTTCAAATAGGAAGGTATGCCTTGTGATTCATCCCTGTAAACGTCTCTTCAAGACAATGAATTTGATATAAATAGATTCGCCCTCATTGATTATTAACCCTTTCAGTCGCAGTGTTCCCGCTGATGGAACACCTAATTTTAATTCTCAAGTGCAAAAACTCATCCCGGAAATTTTTTAGCAAAAATTTACATTTATAACATAGAAGAAAAGGCCCTTTTTTTTAACGTGAAAATTTAAAATTTCTTCTATTTTACTTACGTTTGTAAATTCCGGTGGCAGTGTAATTTCAATGATCCGAATTACCTTGCAACGCAAAGGGTTAAAATACTCCGGAATAAATTGAAATGTTGGGATCTATGCAACTTTTACGAGTTTTTGTTGTCGATAATGTTTACTTATAAAGTGATTTATTTATTAAATTAAATATTATTTGAATGCAATAAGGTTTACTTACAGATGTTTCAAACTGAAAATTTCTCGAAAAGGAACAATGCTAATTTTTTAATTTTTTAAATATTTATGATCAGCTATGTGTCTAAAAGCCATTTTTAAAATTAGTTTAGTAATTTTTAAAATAAATTAAGTAGTGAACGTTAAAGGGTTAAAGGAGATACATGAGTTTTTAGACTTTTGAAATGTGGATTTTATACTTATGTATCCCCTTTAATAATCACTGCAGGACAAAACTATTTATACTAAATTGATTGTCTTGAAGAGACGTTTCTAGGGATGTATCACAAGACATACTTTGCCCAAAGATGTTTGGGCCCGGGCAAAGGGTGGTTGGAGTGCTGCTAGGGAGTGCAACTTTAAAATTTCCAATCAGTAGTTATGTCTTGTGATACATCACTGGAAACGTCTCTTCAAGACAATGCATTTGGTATAAATAGTTCTGTTCTGCAATGATTATTAAAGGGGATACATAAGTATGAAATCCACATTTCAAAAGTCTAAAAACTCATGTATCCTCTTCAATAATCATCGTAGGGCGAAACTATTTATATCAAATTCATTGTCTTGAAGAGACGTTTCCAGGGATGTATCACAAGATATACCTTCCTATTTGAAATTTTAAAGTTGCCCTTCCTTGCGGCCCCTCCCCCTAGTCCCCCTGGGTCCAAACGTTTTTCACCAAAAGAGGTTCCTCTCGAATTCATTAAATATATGTTTCGCCATTTTTCAAAATTCCGACTCATTTTCAAGTTAGGAGGGGGGTGTGGGACTTTTGGAACACCCTGTATATATATAATAGTAGTATTTAACCAGAAAAAAGAAATGTATGTATATAGGACCTTCGCTTTCCTCTCAGGGTGTGTGTGTCTGTATAAATTTTCAAGTATTTTTCAGAAGAACTCATTAGAAACTTTAAAATGAATCATTTAACCATAAAAAAAAAAAAAAAAAAAAAAAAAAAAAAAAAGAAAGAAAAGAAAAGAAAGAGTAAAAGTACATTTCCTTAGATGTCGTCTATAGGGCACAAAATTGACGTTTTTTACCACACTTAGTGTTATACTTATCTCAGATGAAAATCGACTGCATTCATGATGGAAAATAATTTTAATAAATAATTTACTTTAGTTTGAATTTGTATAAGAAAATGTAGAATAAAATATTTTGATGGCCACAACGTATTGTTTTAGTTGTTTCCCAGTTGAAATAGGTCGTATTTATGTGTTAGATTAAAATAAAATGAAACTAATATTTTGCGTCATTTTTATTTACGAATTTTTTTGAAAGTTACTATTTTTCAGTAAATTAGATGAGACTAATAAATAAATAATTTTCTGATTCCGTGTTTTGGAACATTTGAGATATATATATATATATTTTTATTATAACATTTTGAAGTTTATTGTCTCAAAAAATATCGCTTTATATTATCATCAATGTACTAAATTCGGAATAAAACGCAGCAAGTTTAATCACATGGAAAAATACATTACTACCAGTCCACAAAAAAACTTATTATTATTATTATTATTACAAATGTATGATGACCACGATCGGATATCGGATGATAACGTATGAATATCCGATATTTAAACATATGCAATGTAATATTATAGAAAATGTAGCTATCGGAAAGAAACTAGAAAAAATAAAATGCAAATTCATCTCGTAATGCATAAGTTTCAAGACCATAAAACAGTGTAAAAAATTCATTAAAACATTTATGATTTTGAAAAGTCCTATTGGTATAAGATATGAAAAAAAAAAAAAAAAAAACCGTGGAATCATGAATTTTACAAAGCATGTATAAAATGATAAACTTTTGATAATGGAAAAACAATTCTAGAAAATATGCAAAATCTCTTCTATCTTTAAAAGATCGTTATCACATTAGCATTTTTTTTTACAGATTACGTGATATCGAAAATCATTTTTCATTTTTTTTATTTATCAATGACATCAACTTACACTTCGTGATTAAATCTATGATAGATTTTCTATTCTTTCTTTATTTTTTTTTTTTAAAACAACGTGAGTTGCTTGATATTATATTAGTCATCGAGAATTTTATGTAAATCAGGACGTAACCTTTCATTGTATAAAACACCCCTTTTTCCCGAATCAAAATCAGTCGATTGAAAACGCATTATGTATTCACAATTTTGTATAAAGTATAAGAAGAACTTTCATCGAATAAAAGTTACTTATTTTCTCGTATGCTGAATAAAAATGATTTATTTGTTGAAATTATATAAGGCAAAACTTAAGTCTTTTTTTCTGTTTTTTTTTTTTTTTTTTTTTTTTTTTTTGTGTGTGCGTGTGTGTGAAAAAAATTACTGATGCTCACTGCTAGTTTTAAGTATTTTTACCTGAGATTTGACTAAAGAAGTATAATACTAATAAAATAGATATTTTCACGTTAGCTTCTTTTACTATAAGTTTTTTTGGCATATGGTTTGTTTTTAGTATAAAAAGTAGGTATTTTAAATGTAATGAAACAAAATGTCATTATTACAGTACGCCATAGTTGCTACACCATTTAGTACTTTTACAGAGTCTACTTGTTAATAACCCCAAAGATGAATGCAGTAGAAACATTCGCTGAATATTAGATTATGGTACTAGAAAGCAATTTATCTTATTGTACTTGTACTGATGTTTATAATATTGCCTTCTTAAATTATGCTTCACTAACTATATCTCTATTTAAAGGTTAAATGTACATCAAATTCTAATATACATCCTTGACAATTGTAGAAATGTTTCTATACGAAACAAAACGGTGCATATTTGTACAAGTCATCACTGAAAACTTTTAAATTATGTCAATCTTACAATTAATCTAAAAAGTAAATGTGGAATAGAAAATTATAATTAAAACTATAACTTTTACTGTAACTAACAAACATTTACTTAGAAAAATATCCTGTACACTTTACAACATTATAATGAAAGACATGATGCATAAAGACAGAACTCGTGTTTGTTATCGCTTAGAATCTCTGAGATATATTGATTTGATCCTTTTCGTTTATAGTATAAATTTAACAACGACTAAAACAAAACGAAATGTGAATATGTTCCATCGATTGATGATTTTCCTGATTTGGATCTTGATAATCATATCAGATTTTTATTGTTTGGCAAAAAACCTTCTCACAAAAAATATATTTTTTCTTTTATTTGATTTCATGTCTTTTACAATGTGGTGCATGTTATGCAAAAGAGAGAGGAAATGCGCAAACGCTATATCAATATTGAAAATAATTAAAAAATCGTCGATGTATTTAAGACTTTCATCTATCATTTGCATCTGCTGTATATTAGTAACTGTGTTGACCCCAGTTATGATAACTTTTCACAATTCTATGCTACCATTAGAAAGAGAAAGATGCCGAGATATGTGGATTTTCATTCCTAACGAAAAATTACAGATTGCTTTATTAATTATCCACAAAACGCTCAGACAGCTTTTCACTCATGGTTTGTTTTATTTTACGACTGCTTTTTATGTTTTTATCTGTATCGAACTTAATTCATCTGTCAGCTACATGGTCAATGACACAGTCAACAGTGACTGGTCGGAAGATAAAAAAAATATATTCTATACCAGTGTTATGAAAGCACTTAATAAAATTGAAGAAGCAATGTGTGGTTCAGCCTTTATTATGTTAGCTGTAGCTTTTGCTTTATTTTTTCGAATTGTAATGGAGTTTATTTTTAATCCAGCATTACAATCGATGTCCCGCATAACTTTTAGTACATCTACTTACATGTTAGGATCATTTGCTTCATTTATATCTATTGTTTTGTTTGCAGATAGACTTCAGAGTAATATTAGAAAGTTACGAAGAATCAAGATGAATAATGCTTATGTTTTAAAAAACGATAAATGTTTTCTTGGTGATGCGACAGAAGAAATTTTGACATTGATGGAAGACAGAGGAAATATTACTTTAACCGCCTGGAAGACATTTCATATTCAGAGAGGATTATTAATTACTGCTGCAGCATCAATGATATCATACTCTGTTATACTCACTCAGTTTAGTCAGCTTTAAGTATCAAATACCTTCTCATCAGTTTTTCCCCTGTTTCGCTTTTTCCTCACCACTCTGTTATTAGAATAATGTTCAGAAGGATTGACTAATCTTATACATTTTTACTTTTAGTATAATTATTTGTAACAATTATATGCAACAATTGTATACTTATTTGTTAAGTTGAAAAAGGCATTATTTTAGTATATTGCAAAAACTGTACAGTGAAAACTGGATTAAGATTTTGTTTTTATTTAAAGGCGGTCAGTGGATTAGGTAAATTTACTTAGGTAGACGAGAAGTTCCGATCTAAATGCGATAAAAAATTTGAGGGGCCTTTTAGCACGAAAATTTTACAAAAATGGAACACAATATCAATGTAAACAAGATCATGTGTTAGTTAATCAAACAAGCTTGGAGTAACATTTTCGTAGACACTTTAAAAGAACTTGTAGCTTCAATGACGTCTCAACTTATTCAAGTAACTGAACTTTTTTTTTTTTTTGATTATTATTATTAAAGGAAATATCAAGACAAATTTAGAATATGTCTTCACACATTTTTCATATTTTCTTTGTTGATAATCTACATAATGTCAAGTTTTGTTAGGTTCTAATTTGTTATTTTATGTGTTGAAAATGTTATTTTAAAATTTGATGCCTCTATATGTAATAAAAGAAGATGTTTGTGTGTATGTGTTGATCGTTTTGTAGGCAAACGGCTCACTACAGAGCTACAAAATTTTGCATGGAAGTCCGTTTTGGTCTCTCTTGAGTCGCCTTTTCGAAGTTATTATTATTATCAAATTTTTTAAATTAATTAAAATATGAAAACAAAAACTTTTTATTCACATTAAAATTAGCTTTAAAGCATATTAAGCTAGTGACAAAAAATTTACGCGTTCAGTTTTTTTCGACATAAAAAGAAATTTATTTATACATGAATAATAATAATAATCTGGTGTGTCACTCACACGACTTTCTCTTACGCTGAAATTTAATACTATAAATACAGGTTGGAGATTAAGAGGTAAGATAACGATGTCATGTAAACCTATGTTAAACAATTCAAATTAGGCTTCGGAAGAGTTTTATATATGATAATTAATGTTGAGGGTTGTTGTTCATATGATAACGGGGCCGCCCCCCTCAATCCCCCGTTTCATTAATGCACCTAGATTTATATAAAATTTAATTCGGTTATTAAAAAATAATTCTGCTTTTAAAAAATAATTTATTAAAATTATTATTTAAAAAATTATCTTTTATGATAATGCAGACGATTTCCATATTAGAGAAGTAGTATAACACTAAATATCTAAAAAAAAGTCCATTTTATTCTCAATATTAAAAAAAAAAAAAAAAAAAAAAAAAAAAGTGAAAAAAATCGATAACTTTGTTTTAAATTATCGCAGATCGAGGGTTCAACCATTCGTTTTAAAGGTATTGGCGAGCTCTTTTGAAAGATACCCATCATGAAAATTTACTCCCCTCGAGGGGGGACTTCCCCTCCAGGGGGGGGGGGGAGGCGAGGACACAATTTTTTTTTTACCAGTTAACTATCTCTATTACAAAAAATATATATTCGTTTCATTTGGTTTAGTGCTGTCTATAGACGTTAAAGTCTACTTACATGCAATTTCCCCCATAGACGTAATGTATTAGAATTCTCTTGATCGTCCCTGTATACGAACCATTTGCTTGATCTTAACGAAAAGCTTACTGTAGCATCTATATATGATACACATTTAGAATACCAAGTTTGAAATGTCTGCTACCATTTGTTCTTGAGATATGCTGATAACAGACAGACACACACACAGACACACACAGAGACATACACACAGACACACACACAGACATACACACAGACATACACACAGACATACACACATACACACACACAGACCATTTGCTAAAAACATGATTTTCGTATTCAGGGGACCTCAAAACGTGTAAATATAACAAAATTTCGCGTTCGAAAATTTGACCCAAAAACAATACTTTCTCTACCTTATGGGTAAGAGAAAGCAGAAAAGGTATTTTTACATGCTTTCTTGACATCATGTGAGGATAATTTTATTTTTCTGCAACATACAGTCGGTAACAAAAGTGTCCGAACACTAGCAAAAATTCCTATGTAAAAAAAGTACACTTCATACGGTTTTGTTAAATAAATCCTTATCGAATCCTATTCTTAGTCAGTATAAGAACAAGATTCGACAAGGATTTATTTAACAAAGCCGTATGAAGTGTACTTTTCTTACATAAGAATTTTTTCTAGTGTTCGGACACTTTTGCTACCGACTGTACATTAACAATACTTACTGAACGATACTACTTTCAAGTCTCTCTCTCTCTCTTTTTTTTATTTATTTAAAATAGGCTAAAAAATTTCATTAAAACGACAAATTTCATGTTTTCGTAAATATTTATATAGGTACTTGAGTTTTTTGTTTTCTACTAATAAATTCATTTTTTAAGTTTTTGTGTCTGTTGTTCGAATGGGTGTGTGAATTTGCACAGTTCTAATATGAGACGATAACCTACTCGACTTCTAAATATTAACATCTTCTCTATGGAAAATCAAGATTGTGTTGGCATGCCTCCGGGCTAGTCCTAGGGGTGAATCCCAACCATTGCCAATTGGCCACTGCGTAGTTTTAGTGCGATGTTAAAATTACTCAAAATCAACCTCTAAACATTAACATTGTTCATAAAACAAATCAAATATATTTAAATGAACACTTTACCTTTGGGGTCACCGAAGCGTGGGAGCCATTCCCTCCGAAAATTATCACGGCATGTCTCTGGACCATTTGACCATCTTTAGGGGGTGAGTCTCAGACTATAGCTAATTGCCCATTGTGTAGCACTAGTGTGGCGTAAAACCTACTCACACATTCACTTTTTAAATGAATTTTTTGTAATTTATCAGAAAAAAGTTAGTGTGTTTTACTATATGGAAAGTTTTGTTTATTTAATTCTGTTTGTTTCAAGAATAACTTATATTCAAGATTCATGGTGATGAACTGTGTTTCATCCTAAGAAAATGTAAATTATACCTCTGAGGGTCACCGAAGCGGGGAAGCTATCCCCTCCGTGGAGGATCAAAATTGTGATGGCATGTCACCGGACCATCCTTAGGTTATGTCCAAGACCGTCGCCAATTACCCATTGTGCAGTATCAGCGCGACGTTAAATCCAACCACCCTACTAAAATGTAAGCATTCTTTTGTAACCGTAACCATTTCATTTCATTACGAGAAACAGAGAAACAGGTGTTTTACTTTTTATGTAAATCTGCTGTTTCTTTATTCGCCAGATTCACTGTGCTCGGTTATTTATTGCCAGCTGTAGTCGGGGCGAGTAATGTTTGTTTAATTTCTGCATACTAGGTTTAGTAACGATTAGAGTAAATCGTTGTTATTAGAGGTTAGTGTGTAGGGCTTGCATGGCTGACCAGAAGAGTTCTGAAGATGAGAAACCAGCTGTCGATGTGTTCACACATTCTTCAACAGGTTTTCCTGGTAAGTTTGATATATATTTCGTACTGTATTCTCTTTTTAAAGCTTACCAAGTATTTTATCGCGGAATTTTAACAAAACTCTTATGTTTTCAATAAACTGTTTCACTGTTATCTTTTTATTTTTAGCAGTTTCGTTGGCACGACTAATTTAAACAAAAGTAAATGTTCCAATTGATTTTAGCTAATAAACAGAAAAGTAGCGAGAGATTGCTTGTTCGATATGGTTTCATAACTACTCTTAGCGTGATTGGGAAGAAAATTGTTTCATTATACATCAATGCATATAAAAATACCCCCCCCCCCCCCTCCTCTTCCGGGGGAAAAAGGCTTTATTTTCTATAGCAGATTCAAACACGTATTAAACTCAAATAATCGTACTCCGAAAGTTTAATTATTTCTCTTAAAACTAGCAGAAAAATAATTTTAACTCTGAGAAAGTCAATTTCTGAGTCTCTTGAAGTTTTGACAGGGGGGGAAAAAAAGTTAGAAGGGTTTTCTAAAACCCTTCTAATTTTTTTTTTTTTTTTTTTTTTTTTTTTATGCCAGGTGTAAACTCTTGGTTAACTGATACTGTATGAGCCATGATGGTTAGATTATTACATGTGTAATCTCTTGAAAGTTATATGTATTCATGTGTGCACGACCGACTTAAAATTCAAGTGTTCAAACCTAAGAGGGTTTCTTAAATTCACTATTTATCTTCTATAAATTGATAAACTAAAGCATTACTTTGAATATATTTAATTTTTAATCGTGCGAAATAGGTACTCTCCCCGCCCGAAGCTATGTTAACCTTTTCTGAATGTCCTTTCAATACTTAAGTCTGTAAGCGAAAGTTTTTTAGTGTGGTTTTTAGGCCGTCTTAAGATGCCACCGGTGAGAATTTAAAGCTTATTCGTAGCTTAATTTACAAGTTTTGTAATTTAAATTGAATCCGTGACCCAATACATGAAAACTAGTTCTTTATTGAATAGAAAAAGGAAAATTTAGTCAAAAGTAAATCACTATTTTTATCGGGAGGGGGATAAAGGATTGAACTACATTGTTAAACATTTCAACGGAAAACTGTGTAACCTATCATCTGAAGTCTTGCGTAAAATTAGAGAAAAATAAACGGAGTTAACTTATTTTATACATTCGTTTTAATAACTTATATTTAATTATTGGTGAGAATATATTTCGGACTTGGAATGTTTTTCCTAAAGTAGTCATTTTTAATTAAAAAATTTAAAATTAAATAAAAATGCAGAATAAAGATTGAGAATCTCGATTATTCACTTTTAAATAAGAATTACTGTAAATTTAGAGCCTCTGGATAAATATTTACATTAAATTTACAGAAATTTTTAACAGTGTAGTGTATGTCTTAAATGCATACTACCGAAACTAGTTTTACAATTTCGTATACTCTCTTCCTTGCTTTTTTATTAAAGGTCTCTTAACTGCAGATTAATATAGTTAGTCTTAACTTCTGGTTTAGCAGTTCTTCTGGGAGAAATTTTTTAAGCTTTTCTCTCAAAAAAAAAAGTGGAATAACTGTGTTGATACCAAATCTCGGTGTTTCCTATTCCTGTTTTCTTTCGAAGCCGATTTTACTACGCCCTCCCCTCCCCTCCACTCTGCTTCCGCACAGACATCAGTACGATTCCCTTTTTTCTTCCCATGTTATCAATGGGATTTTCGTTGCTTTTTATAAATATTTCATTCAAAAATAAAGTGTTTCAAAGCCAATCTTTTGAACATATGTCTCATTTTAGTTTAGTGAGAAATTTTTTGAAAAAATAATTTCGAGATCCGAACTTAAACCTAAATTTCCTTAGTAAAAAACAAAATAATTAAAATTTATTTTTTCAAAACATTACTCAATAAGCTAAAAGGTGACATATTCAAAGAGTAATATTAAAGACTTCGAAACACTTCATTTTTGAATGAGATTATTTTAAAACGAAGCAACAAAACCCCCATAATATAACACGGGAAGGGAGAAAGGGACCTTAAGAGTGAGTATTCTGAATCTATTCCCTGGTTTTATGAACTATTTAGTTGAGTTGCTTATAATCTTCACGTAGTTAGTTTCCTTTAATCACCGTAGAGTTAAAGTATGAGTTTCGAAAAAGTAGCTTGTGTAGTAATGTAGACAAGACACTGTACAGCAGCTTGAAAATTTTTAAGATTTTTTTCTTTTATTCCGTTCAGCTTCGTTCTTGTGTTAGAACTAATAAAGATGCGTTCCGAAGTACTCTAAAGATTTGTTCGGATGCAAATAAGCAAATTAAGAACAGGAAAATTTTTAATGAAAGATAAAACCAGAGCCCGATTAACATCTGGACTGTGGCCAAGGGGGTTCTTAATTTGCCAGGCTGAATTTTCGCTGCTATTAAACAATATATAAAAATTCACTTAAGTTTTCTGAAAGATTTACAAAGATATTTAGAATTATAAACAAAAATGCATCATATAAGCAAATATCCATTACTAGAGGAGAGAATTTAAAACTTTCCTCAGTGGTAAAACCATGAGAAACGGGGGTGAGGGAATGTATACTTGGCCATAGGCCTACTTTTGGCTTGATCTGCATAAAACAGAATAAACGGTTTCATATCTTACAGCAATATTTCTGAAATTAGTTAAGTGAACCTAGAAAAAAAAAATGTATGGATTTTGTGGTATTAAGGTATTCTACAATAATTTGAAACGACTTTTCCTAAAAGAATTTAACGTTATTTGCATTCATACAAAATTTCAAGTATTAACCTGATGACATTAAGCATGGAACTGCAGAATTTATGGAAGTGCAGTTTTATTTAGTCAATGATGCATATACTTTAATATTTAAATACTAAAGAAAAGCATACTTGCACGATCATCAGTAATATAAAAACCGAATTTTTTGAACGAATAAATTACTCCCATAACCCACGGTACTCTAGTAATGGAAGTAAAAATAGTGTTGCTTTGTCATATGTGAACAAAATGGGTATTACTTTAAATGCAGTTTCAAGCAAAGCATATACTGTAAAAAGGAATTTTGGTAATTCTCCAGATATCTCAGTTTATATTTGGTTATGAACATTTTAAATTGCGGTATGAAAAATCTGCAAAATGCACTAGGAAGTAGCTAATTTTTAACACTTGTTCATACAGGGATATCGGTTAAACTTTCCACCCTTAACACTGTACAGATTTAACCTTACTACTTTCACTGTAATTCTATGAGTTTCGTTGCTTCGTATTCTCAATCAAAATTAGTATTTAGAATTGCTTTTTAATTCTACTTTGAAGGTGTCTCCTTTAATCTTGCGGAGAAATTTTTTGAATTTTTACTTCAAGTTAGTTTCTCCTTTTCAATCTGTAAAAAAAATAGAATTTTTTTAATTACAAAGATTAAAGGTGACATTTTTCAGAGTAACACTGTGTAGTCAACTATACATTTTGCAGTCTAACAATTTCTAGTCAATTAGCCAGTAATAAATTGCTAAAGTAACGAAAATTTACTTTTCCTGCATAGCTGGTCTTAAGTTTATGTGTAAAAAGCAAAGTGTAGTTGGCAAATTCTTTTCACAATCGCGACCAGAACTCTAAGCTTCGAGAATATTTTACCATTATGCTTAATTTGCATTTGGAGAGAAAAAATACAACTCGATCTTTGGCTATGATAATTTGACCTTTAATTTCCTGCATAAACATTTGCTCTGTAGGTACCTGCAGAATGTCAGTTAAGTTTTTAGCGATGTGTTTAAACTTAACCCAATTAGGTTAATCTCTAAACGTTTAATTTTTTAGCTTAACATTTAACTTAAATCAAAATGACTGCTTTTAGTCATTACATTTACACTGAAAATGCCACGCTTAGTCTTTCTAGTGTTAATAAAATATCGATTTATTTTGAAGACACGTAAAATTTCAAATCGCAAGGCTGCAAAAAATTAAATTTGAGGATCACTGAATTTCACAGTAAAGCCCAAAAGCTATGAATCGCCAATGGCATTTTTTAAATGAAATAATTTAGACCGTCATTTCATGAGATTTCTAAAATTTAAGTATTCTTCTTTGTAAGTTTTTATTAATCTAGATGCTGTATTTGTAGGTGCGTGGACAGAAGATGAAATAGATATTCTTTTAGATGCTTGGGAAGAAGCTGTGAAAGTCCCTAGGATTCCCGGCAAAGTGTTTGATATTGCTGAGGAAGTTCTTGTTATCCTGAAAGGAAAAAACTTTCGCCCAGTGGATAGAGATGAAGTATGGAAACAAATGAGCACACTAAGAACAGAATATAGGTAGGCTAAAGACACAATTTATATTCTCGCTATACACAATTGCGATGAAATGCGAACATTTTTTTTTTTTTTTTACAGATTAAAAAATGTTATCCGTAGCGATATCCACGCTACAGATTTGCAAATTCTAATGCACAATCTGTATACGCTTAAATATTGCAGCTCTAGTATAACACTGACTAGAAAATGTCATTAACCAGCTTCTGGTGTGTGTGTGTGTGGGGGGGGGGGTCTATCAAACTCTTGGAGGAAATATCTTTTTAAACAAATTAAACGCTGCTATATGAATCCCACTGAAAATTGGGTTTTTCGTATTTTTTGGGTTTGAACGTGCATTTCTCGTGTCTAGTTATTTTATTTTTTTTTTAAATATAGGGTTTCGAAATGAGATTTGCTTCCTAATGTTGTAGAATGATGTTGATATATTGCAAAACCCTTTTTAAATTAGTTTTCTGGATCTGTTATTTATAATTTTATAAAATAACTGTTTTGCAAGAGTTTTTTGGCGATTTTCTTTAAATTGTTTTGAATAATTAAAAAATTCAGTTTGAAAAAATGACCAACGAAGCTAAGCACTTAAATTTGATTTTTTAATTGAATATTTCTGTACTGATAAGTATAAAGGATTAAAGTCCAAAAATGTCGATTTTGAATTAAGTACATGGTCAAACTCAAAAAAAAAACTCTCTATAGATTAGTATAAAGGATTTAAGTCTGTCATTTAGTCTTTGAGAAAATCCATTGGTAAAAAAAAATTAAAGTCAAATTTACCATTCATGTATGGTATGAAATATTTAAATTTTTTCCCGTTATTAAATGAAGGTTGACAATCGCTGAATGATATAAAGGGTGTAAGTCAACGAAATCCCTTTTTTCCTAATAGATTCTTTTAATTTGTATTTAGTTAGTTTAACTTTTATTTTTAGTCTCTTGAAAAATCAAGAATATGGACACATAAATCCTTTATACTTATCGGTACAGATTTTATCTTGTAGAAGAGAACATTCTTGATAATGCTCCCACAGCAGGAACTTAAGCGTCTATTGGATTAAAGAAAAGCCAAGTTTAAGGGGACAACCTACTTTTAAAAAATTAAAAAATCGAATTTTCGAGCATATTTCAAAATTTTTGGAGTGCATTTACAAACTTTGTTAACTAGTATGACATATATTGATTAAAAGTATTTTGTTCACTTTAAAAAAGATAATTATTTTATTGCAGATTTTCAAAGTTAAAGGGTGCTATCTCACTGTGTGCATGATATTTAAAAAAGTAGTAGACATGAATTTAACTTTTCTCAACCATGCATTTTGACATAATGAATAAAAAGTAAATTTTCTCTTAAATAGAAAAGGTAATGGGGGGGGGGACAGGGGAAAAAACGAATTCATAGTTAAAATTTAATTATTAAACTTCATATTAAAACCTTTAGTTCGGATTCTTAATTTGAATGTTTTGTTTAATTTAATATAAGGATAAAGGAAATTGCAATTGACATCCTGTGCGCAGTGAATTTTTTTGAATTTTTTTTTAAATCTGCAATAAAATTTTCTATTTCAAAGTAAGTCTCAATATTTTTAATGTCATACTAACACAATCTTGTTTGTACATGCATTCATTCTTATAAAAATTCTGTAAGCTGATCGAAATTTTTTCCCATTTTTAAAAGTAAACGTCACTTTAAAGAATTCATGGTCGATATATTAATGAAATGTCGTTAATGATTGAGCTAAGTTTTTACGGAACTAGCAATCTGGTTTCCTAATGTTTGAAACTCAACAGTTGTTGAATGAGTAGTCGTGTGACAACACTGATAAACTTAGTTTGAGACTAGATTTACAGTTTTTAGATTCATTTTCTATTTAGATTGCATAATTTTAATGTGAAACAAAATTCCATCATTTACAAGTTATCTGGAAATTGTATGCAAAGATTAAACTTAAAGTAGTTGTGCAATTTTGAATAACTTGCATGCTCTTTGCACTTGCATAAAATTAGTAATTTATTAATTTGAGTTAAACTTGAGATAAGAATATTTGTATATATGGAAAGTTACATTATTTTTAAATTTACTAAATGGGCATGAACGCTTTTACTATTCACTTAAGCTATAAATTAACTTTCAAACTTAAATACCGGCGAGTCGTAAATCTGTGTAAACTTAAAAAATTCATAAAAGTAACGCTCAAAGTCAAAGAATTTCAGTTGTCAAAAAGATTTTTTAAAGATCCCAAAAGTAACCGAAAGAGGGTGCTTACACGTCAGTGAGACGTCTTTTAGAAATGACAATGAATCAACATAACAAACATGAACCGTCAAATTAATCTTAAGTTTCGTAGTGCGAAACTTCTGCATTGGATAGTTATGGTATCGCCATTCTTGTAGAAACCCTTAATTCCGTAAAGGGAGTTGGTGCATATTAACACTTAATTCCAAATTGCTAAAATTCACCCCGGAAGTTAAAAATTTTTATACCTTGGTGGGGGGATGGGATTCAAACCTTTTAAAATTCTGCTGGCGTTCATGGTAAATGAGCGTTATTACATCAATCCCTCAAAAGGTTAATCAGGAATGCTTGATCCGGTAAAAATAGCATGGTATCGGATGCCTTATAAAATTATCAGCTAGCGCTAGTCAGATTTGCATAATGTCTCTGTATGATGCGTTACCGCTCTTTTCCGGTTTCCTTTAAAATTTTTATAAAGAAAATCTTATGTACTTATTTTTTAACTAAAATTTTCTCAGTATTACTCTAGTGAAATTTTTTAAAATTTGCACTAATCTATTATACACCCAATGTTAACTTGTCTTAAACAAAACTTTGAAATTGTTCTGTAGAGTTCTCTTTTCATTCCAGGACTTACCTTGGTCTACTGAAAATCGGCATCAAAACAATAAAAGGTAGCTGTGTGCCCCAAATGGAACGCATTTTGAGGAAATCTACTGCTAGAAGACGACGTAGACGTCGAACCTCTACTGCGTCTAATCCACTTGGTTCGGTATCTGAAGATGGTATTATTCTTAATGGATCAGTGTCTCAACCTGAAAGTGCCGACGATGAGGTAAACTAGAATTCTAATACTGAAATTTTTACGAATTTTCATATCAAACTTGTGGAATTTACAGTTCTATTCAGATGTTGCATTTTAACCGTTAGTCTTGCTACGTAAGATAATTCTTAAAATGAGACTTGTGTTTTCCAGAAGTTAAACACAATTGCTTGTAAATAGGATTATGAAGTTCTTATACTTCATGAAAGGTTAAGGCATTTTCACAGAACTTAACTGAAAATTCTTCAGCACACCAACAATTAAGATATAAACCACTCATTTTAGACAGCTGAATCGTGAATCACCCGGCAGTGATACTGCGCAAGTGTCAGAAGTGTCAAGAATATGGCTTGCGGGGTTAACCACTGCGTAAAGCTGAAGCTTGGAAAGTTGCACGCACTTCTTTAAAATGTACCAAATGATAGGGAAAACAGTAGCTTGGAAAGTTTTTATTTTCAGATGGAAATATTATCAAAAGTTTCATTACGTATGACTTAAACCTACCCTCAAAACATACTTTTAACCCTTTGCATTCGGGCCTTTTTCGCGCGATGCACCATCAACTCGAGACGTTTCGCAGCCTTTTTGACGCTTTTCTTACTAGTAATTTAAAATCATTACACACACAAATTAAAGTATAAAAGTTTTGTATTTTAACATTTTAATATATCTTTATAAACATTATTTCTTAAATATTAGTCTCGGTAATTTTTCTGTGTATTTCATGTAACAGTTCCCAAGATGCATGCCCGGCTTGTCGGGGCAAGTATACAACATGTATTTTGATGCCTTTTTCCGGGTTTATTTCTCTGAGAACAGACTTTGCAGCCCTTTCTAACTTCTGTTAGAATATTGTGTAGCTTTCCATTCAAGCTGATATTTTCGGAATCTGAGGTTGAAGTCGAGGCTCGATCGCGTGTCTAGCGGATTAATTTCAGGTAGTATTATCTTCATTTGAAGGGGTGTCATTTTTTACACTTCATAAGATTATACAGAAAGAGCGTAGGAACCCGCGTCGAAGAAACTAAGTTACTGTCGCGCATAGTTACCGCAGCAAACCAAGTGATGAGTCACCTCGAGTTGCGGCATCAAACCACATGGCTCGAGTCACTTCTCGAGTGCAAAGGGTTAATTACTGAAAGGTTACTGGTATTGTAAAGTATTTAGGTATAAATCGAGAATTTATCCAGCTTCTTACACAGCGATTATTTTCCGAAACTTAAATATCCTTTCAAAAATGTTAAGATAATAGAAATAAGTGTATAATCAAAACATGCTGATGTTTAAACGAAATAAATTTAACCACATTCTCAAATGGAGATTCTGTTCGTGAAATGACATGTAAACAAAGGCAGTTTTATATTTAATCTCTTTAAGCTACTTTCATCCACATTTTTACACTGAATAAAAAGCAATTTCGTGAAGCTTGCGTTCATGTGTACCACATTTGACCTGAGAAAAACTAGTTAAAATGAAGCTGCCATATTTTTCAGAGCAAGACTTAATTTTCGGTCTTGCTTTTTAAACCTTCATTTTAAAATCTAAATTGAGATTCATAAGATTTAAACATGTCTTATCGGTAAGTTATACTAGACCATAAATTAAGCAGATCATAGGCATCTACAGAAATAAAACATTCTTATAAAATCTCTATTAAACTTGCGATCTTGCTACGTATATTTAGTGGCAAATCGAACATTTAAACTCCTTTGTTTAGTACTGAAAATTACTTATAAAGTATTTTGGGCTTTTCAGATACTGTTAATGATAAAATGAAGAACTAATTTTTATAATTTTTAGTCTTTAATGCAGAATTTCTAGAATGAATATGAAATAACTTAAATGCTGACACAAAGTAAGGTATTACTGACCTCCTTATGTATTGGAGGTAAGACTTTTTCAAATTCTAATATTTAATTCGAAACCTGTAAAATTTACAATCCCGGAGTAAAGGATTTACTGTAGTTAAAATTAACGATTTTTTTTTTTTTAATAGTTAATGGCTCTCGAGATACTTTATTTCTTCCCTCGAACTTGCCTTCACCAGTCTTCAAATAACGCAGAGCCAACTAGGATTTCGAAGTCTGGACCAAATGAAGTTTAGCAGAAAGCTTCTTCAGCATAATTTGTCTCCCACATTTTTGGGAATTCCTTAAAATTGACTATAGAACATTTAGATTGTGGAGTCTGCGGTTAAAAAAATATAAGTTTAGCATAGGCATGTAAAGGTCTTCATGCTATTTTAATTTCTTTGAACTAATATTTAGACTGGCTACTAAGTATTTGAGTCAAAGTTATGGATTATTACAGATCGAATATTTTCATCTTTTCCTAACGCGAAGCTAAAGCAAAATCAAACATTTTAAATGAATGCACGGATTCAATCAGATACTGTGCTCTGCATAACTTGCTAACTAACCTAAATACAAGGAAACAATCAAAAGGAGTCTTCAAAAAATATTGAAAAAAAAGTGATTCTACTCTTCGTAAAACACCAGAAGGTGAAAAAATTATCGGCCGAAATGAATTACAGCGACCACAAAACACTATCAAAATTAAGCATTTTTGACGATTTAGCGTTGTTAGGTGATAAGTTCACTAGCACCGATATTGCCGTGTACAAACAGCAAGTGTTTTGCTTCTCCACGAAGTACTCAAAATCAATCGCCTAACAGTTCGAAATCGCAAAATATGCTTAATTTTGATAATTTGCGGTCGCTGTAATTTCAGTCTATAATATTTTCACTTTCTGCTAGTTTTTATGATGGGTAGAATCACTTTTATCCCCCAATATTTTTTGAAGACTCCTTTTTGAATGTTTCCTTGTTAGACATATCTTAACTCTATTTTTTTGATTATGTATATATAGTACTAATCCAATCTAATTAGTAACTTAAGGCGACAGTCGACGCTAATTTTTGAAAGATTAATATGCAATATTTCATAGTAATGGTGCAATAAACTAAATTAAAAATAAATTCAAAAGTAAAAGATAAAATTTATTAATCGTATTTTTTAATTTCAGGCACTAGCATTTTTGACTTAAATTTACACGATATAACAAGTTAATTTTTATTTGCATTCAGAAAGGAAATTTCTTTTCAAAGATTTAAAGAAATTTTTATGAAATATTTTCAGTACTCTAATAATTAAATTTCACGCTAACACGTATAAAAGAACAAGGTAATCGAATTTTGGGAAAATTCAAAATTGAAATGCTGAGAACTTTCAATGAAAAGTAACGTTATCTAATCTTAACTTTGTATTTTTAATCTCTAAAGTCGGATATTACGAGATTGTATAGCAACGAAACAAATCTTTCAAAACTTAACGTTCACCGTCTCATTTAGTTTAAAAACTTGTATTTGTGTAGACTATTACTAAACAAATATCAAAATTTTGTTATATTCCAGAACACTAGCAGAGCTAGAAGAGTCAGGTTCCAGAGACAGAATTTACAGCGTTCAGTTAGGACAATGATTGCTCAACAGAGAACGATCATGGAAAATGTGTCTACTTTCATGAAAACATTATCGGAGTCAAACGATAAGATAATTTACCTGCTCGGAGAACTAGTAGCTCTTCAAAAGATTTCCCATAAAGCTGACGTTGAGTCATGCTAGTCTACTTTGACAAGCTGTGGAATGACTGAACAAAAATCTTAGTTTGATTCTGAAGCGAACTGCTTTAATGGTGACTGCAGTTGTACGTTACCTGTAACTTAATAAATGGTTTTGTTTTTCCAGTTATCCAAATGTTTTATTCTGAATTAAATTTTGGGGGGCAAACTTAATAGCTTTAAATTTATTAATTGGACATGGTAGTGACATGAATCATGACAAGAATATTCTTAAATATTGTGAAATTAAACAAAGCATACACAAAGAAAATACAACTCTACTCTCTTTACTGAACAGGTTAGAATTCTCTACTACCTCAGATTTTGATTATAGGCTAACTTCAAAATCAAGTACTTGAAATTAAGCTACTTCTTAACCCGTAACCGGTGAAGTCGTACTTCAGTATATTATAAACGAGAATGTGGAGTCGGGACTCCTAGCAGATGTTATCCGAGGTTTATTTTACGAGTTTGTAAATATCCTGAGTATTTAGGAAGATACTACAGAAAATTGGCACCTGAATGAGGGCTGCTGATTGCCTATTCTCTGAAAATATAAATGGAAATGTTTTCAGCATTACTGTGAAAGCGGTTCTTAATTTGTTGGAGGGAATAGCTGACTTATGTTTTAATAAGTGTGTAACTGTAATGCATACTAAGAGTTTTTTAACATTAAGGTGTTCGTCTTGGAGCTCTCGAATAATTATCTATCGATACATGCCTCCTAAAGTTAAAGAAAAGTTTTACATTTGCGCATAACTTACGAATAAATGGAAATTTAGAATGGCATGTTAGTTATTTAATGATCTTAACTTCGTTAATTTTTAAACAGATTAAACTTTTCTAAAGTGCGCTTTACAAAAAAATAGACATTTCAGAAAAGAGAATTGTATAGTTTTCAGGATGCATTTAGATATGTAAAGATGCACATACATTCAAAAATATTGACAAGCTTTAAACTTTATTTTATAATTGTGTGCTCATTGTAAGTAGTATCAAAGATTTTTGTTGACTTCAAGCTTATGGATTTCGAAACTATATAATTAAATCTTTCTTTTAGATTGACTTAGCAGGAATGGAACAATACAGATTTGAATATTCAGTTTATGTAATTTGAAGCAGAAAAATTTTAAATTCTGCAGAAGTAATTTCTACGTTAACTTTGCTTGATTACCATATTTTCAACACATTAAATACAGGTTAAAGTTCTGTTGATATAGTATACGTTCTGACAGTAGATTGTATCAATATGGCGATTTATGTATGAAAGTTCAACGTTCCTACTGTTTTTATGGCTTAATATTGTAACATTCTTAGTTCAGAAATAAAAATTATTTCTAAACTAATATTAGCAGCTTCAAAATATTAAAAATATATTTAAGAGTTTTACTTAAACTGTGCATGGTGCAATAAATTTAATAAATATTACTATTGATTCAAATACCCGAAGTAATGATTTTACTCTAGACTTTCATTAAAGTTTTTGCCGAGACGTATTAATTGAATCTGACCAGATTTATTAAATTGCTTTAAACTGATAAATACAGTCCTTTTCGTTACTGTTAAACATATTTTTAGATTCCTTCACGGAATCGGACTGCAGACTATTCAAAGGTTACAGCCCAGTTAAATCAACTTCCTAATGAACTTTCATACGATATTTGATTCATTTTTAATCATTCAAAATGAAAGTTTAAATTTTACCCTTTGAACGTGTTGCGTTTATTAATAAGACTTTTGAATTTTAGACTTAAATAAATATTTCTTTTCAACCTCTATAAACATATAGCTCCTTGAATAAGGTTACAAATTCAAAAAATAAACTCGAAAAATTTATTTTGTTCATATGAAGATACGTAAACAGTACAGATACACTATTCTCCCTCTAAGGTAATCACAAGATTTGTTTAGTATTTGAACTCATTGGCACTATTGAGATTCACTTTTTCTTAAATGATTGACGGTACAACACTTACAACTTTCTTAACTGTTAACATGTTAAAGATTTGTTTACAAACTTAACCTATTGGTCTATTCAGTATCTTTAACTGTATAAAGACATAGTGCTAATTTACAGTATAGTGGGAACAACCTGTTTTTCCTAAATCTACGAAGACAGAAAACTGGATAAAATAGTACATAGTTGCCAATTCCCCCTTTTTGTTCACAAAGACACTATACTGTAAATACATTCTTCCCTAAATGACCGGACACTTGGAGATATAAATCTAAAGTAACAGATACTTTTTTTTAAAATTTTATGTGTGAAAAGAACGTTATCTTGTGTATTTCCGAGAGTTTTGCCCCGAAAGCAAAAAAGAACCAGTAAAAAAATCAATGAAAATGTTTGCGATCACCCTGTAAAAAAATAGTACTTAAAAAAGGAGACTTGGCTGTAGTGATTATGATACTCCTCATTACCTGTGTAACTTTGAGGCTATCCCATATATTCCTTGCAATAAAACGGTTTCTCTAAAAATTGCGAAAAAGTCACTTTAGCTATAACACACGACATTAAAACCAGTGCAAAGCCAATTTCAAGAAACTTGACATACAGATTGCACAGCCATACTGCAGAATGCAAAAAAAAAAAAAAAAAAAAAAAAAAATTAAATATCTAATGAAATGGGAGTATTTTTACTAAATTTGACTGAACAAGCTTTAGCGGAATTTTATTTGCTTATTTTAGTAGCCAAATATATTGAGCTACTTGTATGGGGAAAACCCCAAACAAATATCGGGTAAATTAAAGCTGCACGGGATAGTGAACTGCATTTCAGTTCTTGCATAAAAAAAAAGCTAGAGGTTATACTCATTTTTATTAAATTAATAGCAATACAATGTAAGAATATAATAGTGTATAGAATGAGCTGAATTTCTGTTCTTTAAAATGAGGGTGTTTCCTACAATCAACGAACATTGTTTTGCTGTTAATAGGATAAAAATGAGTTAAAAGATTTAAAAACATTATCCGAAGCTTTTCGCTTTGAAATACCAAAGAATCATCAGGGATTTTTATTACTATTTCAAAGCGGAAAAACTTCGGATAATGTTTTAAAAATCTTTTTTAAATTTTCATTTTACGTGTTTCAAGGTGTTCTTAGAGAAAAAAAAAAGTAACCTCATTATTTGTTTAATGTAAGAACTGAAATGCAGTTCACTCTATCGCGTACAAGTTTTTTAATTTACATGATACTTGTTTTACATATAAGTAGCTCAATGCGTTTGGCAATTAAATTATACAAACGAAACCTTTCTAAAGCTTGCGAATGTGGGGTTAAAAATTTAGTCAATGATGTTTCATGAGGTATTTATTTTGTAATCTGAAGTATGTGCAATATTGTATGTAAAGTTCCCGAAAATGTCTTTGCACTGGGTTTTAATACCTTGCTTGTCATAGCTTAAAAAAAAAAAGAAATATTTTCTGCAATATCTCCATGATTATATGTGGTAACATCACAAATTAATACATATAACGAGCCTCATAATCGCATGCTACAGCCAGATCCTATTTCAAGCAATGTTTAGATAATGATCCCAAATATTTTATTTTTTCTATAATTTTTACAGGGCCTTTTACTTTCGTGCAAAACTTTTCCAGAAATATAAGAACACTTAACTCCTGAAGTATTTTTTGGGATTTGAAGAAAAATGTTCGAAAGCTTCTGGTCCTCTTTATGGAAAGGTGGTGTATTACGAGAGAGATTTTTGTAATTGTATGTATGAAAATGGTTAGTGCCATTAATTTTATACGAAGTTTGCACCAAATTGTAATCTGTTCTCGATGGAAAAATAATTCAGATGCCATAATTATTTGATCCCGCGTTCCTCTCCAAAGAGAAGGGGAAAAATAAACTAAAAATCATGCGGTACGCATTAACACTTTCCAAATGCACGTAATTATTGTACTGTATATCTTTTAGATGCTCTTTCCCTACGTAATCACGCAACTGACAGACAGTAGTTCTGAAAGGCATACAGATTGAGTTCTTAATCATTGTTGGAAAGTGTTAAAAATGCTTAATTCAAAAGGAAACTTAGCCCTTAATGTATCTGAATATATTAGCGTAGCCTTGTAAATCTGAAAGTTGTCATTCCATACAAAATATTATCTTAGCATATTAGTTATCATTAGTTATCAATTTCTTTTTTCCAATAGAAAATTCTTTAAATAAAATTTATAAAAATGTCTGTACGAAAATGCAATGCATTGGTATTTTTTGGGGTGTCTCTGTACACAAACCAGTTGCACAGGACCTCTTAATGCGATTTAAACTAGAAAACATTCCACGGTGAATTTGAAAAGAGAAAACAATATTAAGAAGCAGACGGCTGTTTCGGTAACTTTTAGCGTGTCGTCTTCAGTGCATAAAGAAATCGGAGACAAGTGAGATCGATCAGCGTAAAATTAGGAAGTTCAACAGCTAAAGTTTTAGATGGGGGAAGGAACAATTCTTTTTCAATTTTGGCAATGTTGGTACGAGTTTCCTGAACTGCCCGGAGAACATTAAAATGAGACCGGAGTACTGGTTTGTTCACAAAACAAGAACCAGAAATATTGCATCTAAGTTGAATGAATTTACCGATGGCAAGTTCTCTTACACTGTAAAAGGAACTTCAGACGATTGAGGGCACGAAACTTTTTAGTACGTAATCGGTAGAAACGATTAACTAATTTGCACATCATGAAATAATTGATAAAGTAAATAGCTCAGATTATTACTGACCCAATCTCTCCCTTAGTTGAGGCTTCTCGGATTAGGTTGCTCAGAAACAATACGAGTAGAAGTCCAATAACACAAAGTCCGTTTAAGCTTGGCAAATATTAAAGGGAGACTTGGCGCTGGATTACAAATAAAGTAAAAACGACAACATTAGGAACGCCAAAGAAAAAACAATATTGGGAAGCAGAGAGCTGTTTCGGTAGCCTTTAGCGTAGTCTTCAGTGCATAGAAAAATCAGAAGTGGGGACTTCTCTCTTCTTGACTTCTCTGATTTCTCTATGCACTGAAGACGGTACGCTAAAGGCTACCGAAACAGCTGTCTGCTTTCCAATATTTTCTCTTAACGTTCCTAACGTTGAAGTTTTTTATTCTACAAATATTTGGTTTATAAAAATACCTCTCGTAGAACTCAATGCTTAGGAATACTTTCAAGTGTCCCTGTATACAAACCAGTGATGGTATTTACTCAATTTTCAATGGAGAACATCCGATAGTGGACATGAATAACATATTTAAATTTTTATAAAGATTTGTGTAATGGTATTAAAATATGGTTTATAGAAATACCTCTCGTAGGACACAATGCTTTAGAATACTTTCGGGTGTCCTTGTATACAAACCAGTAAAGGTGTTAACTCCATTTACAATGGGGAGGATCCGATAGTGAATTTGAGTAACATGTGTTTCAAGAAATTCCATGAATATTTACAGAATTAGAGTACAGATAGACAAACAAACCGAAGTTATTAACACTTTTAAACC
The DNA here is from genome assembly GCA_963930645.1 of Salticus scenicus. Taxonomy (NCBI): domain Eukaryota; kingdom Metazoa; phylum Arthropoda; class Arachnida; order Araneae; family Salticidae; genus Salticus; species Salticus scenicus. The sequence goes on along the minus strand of OZ005652.1, from coordinate 336,113,954 downwards.
TTGTTGGAAAGTGTTAAAAAGGCTTTACTTCTAAACATTACTTCAGAAATTATTAGACCCTTCAATTTATTTTTATGCAATGATACTGAATTTCAAATTAGCTTAACAATGAATTTCTTGAAAAACTGGAGTTAATAAGAATATAATAAATTTTAAGATCATAAAGAATGACTTGAATATTTTTATATGCTCAAACACTTATTTATGTTGACTTTATGCAAAATTTGCAACAAGTCATTTTTATTTTTGAATGTAAGTATCATATTGCAGAAATAGTGATATGACGCGACTACTGCAGTATGATCATTAAAGTAAAATCGTTAAAGTATTTTGGGGAAGTTTACCTCCTTTTTATATTCAGATATATTTTTTTTCTCTCTGAAACTTTCCGACGAAAATGACTAGTTTGTTTTTAGTATAAAATTTTAATCTGAATTGCGGATGTTATTGACAATTTAAGTAACTTCTAACAAATTAAACGCTACTTAAGGGTACATGGAACACCTCGACAGGTTAAGTGAAGCAATTTTTGCAAAAGATTCAACGATTTGTATTTTACTTAAAAATACAGATGGAACTAAGATTTTTTTTCCACAGTTAACATACACATCATAGCCCATATTTAAAGTAAAAGAAATTGATTAGATGAATAAATTAATTTTCTAGAGATAAATTAACTTTTTATGTCTATGAAAACTTTTTAACGATATCTCCATTTATTACATTTCTCTAAAAATCTATTGACTTTCATCGCCTTAAAATTTGGTATGGTAGCAGAAAATGTAGTATTTGAGAATCAGCAGCAATTTTAAGTTTGGTTGAAAAGAAGTAATAACATTTTTTTTTTTTTTTTTTTTTTTTTTTTTTTTACTAAACTTTGAAAATCCCTAAATTTTGAGAACACATTTCTCATTATTTCCAAAAATTTTCCATCCAGATTTACATTGTTGGGTATTTTTTTTTTATAGAAATTACACAATTTTGGAAAATTTCAACTCTATCTTCAATAGAATTTTAGAGAAGTGTGCCAGGGCATTTAAAAAAAAAAATATGAAAAAAAGGCCAAAAAACTGTACGAACACCTACAATGCTTAAAATGTTATTTAAAAACCTTCTAGCACCATAATCATCTTGTGTTAACATTTCAGCATAAATTGTTTTTGGAAACTTAATAATGCTTCTCGAACTCGGGCCTCATCATTTTTTCTCAAAGAATATTTCATATTATGGTCGGGTTCAATTCCCAAATTTTTTAGAACTGTTGTGCTATTGTAAGCACCATCATTAAAGCAAATCGCAGCATCTAATACACCCAATTTCAAAGTGCATATTGAAACAAAATAATTTTGGGTAGGCGTTCCCATAAACAATGGTTGAAACTCTCGTTTGGATTCGGAGTTCTACCATGCATACATTTGCTCAAGTTTTCTGACTGAAAGAGAACGGAAAACATTTTTAACAGCAGAAAGTACAGCTTCTGGCAACAAATGTTTGTGATTATAGTTTTCACCATTGTTTAAGGCTTTATTGTAACCACACAAAGTTTCCGAATCTATAGGCCATAAACTATGTTGGGGATTTTCATCGGTTGAAAGCTTGTGGAAATAAATTGCCCATATAGATTTTACCATGTCATCTATGGATATTCTTAAATTGCGACGGATAGTCAAGCCATAATACTCTTATTTCGCATGATTTCAGTCTCTGTTAAGCGACCACGTTCAGATATCTTTTTGCCATCAGAAAGTTTTGAGGTCTTCAATTCATTACGAATGTTTTTTTAATAGTTCCCATTCTTTTTTGTATATGAGCAATGTATTCTAGTTTTTCGATTTAGACGTCAGGGCCATAAACTTTTGCTTCAGTAACCGAAGACCCGCCGTACACTGACGTGACATGAGACAAAGTTTAACGCGACACGCGCATGCTCTAAATAACTAACAAGTTCATCTCCTGAAAACTGTTTAGAGCATGCTTGTGTCGCATGTCGCATCAAACTTTGTCTCATGTCTCTTCAGTGTGCGGTGGGCCTTACTGAAACCTCGCGAGTCACCGTATCCAAGATAATTCCCATATTGCACTCCTCGATGACCCAGACTTTCAAGACACCATCAACTTCCATGCCTCCATTATACCCTTCAAAATTCTTGGTGCAGTTGTGGGGTCCTATGGATTTATTCCTACACTAGCAGACCCGGCCACGCGTTGCTGTGACTAAGTTATACATTGAATTACATGGAATTATAATGCTGTAAACTATTTAGTACAATCAAATTATTATTTACGAACAAAGACGAAAACGTTGTAGCCGATGTAAAAACCCACAGGGTTGAGATTTGAAACTTAGGTCAAAATTTGGAAGCGATTGATAAAAATTTTCGTAGTGTTGATATTAAGCACAAATTAATTTTATTGTAGGGTCCTATAAATTTTAATGGAGAAGTGATATATATTATATCTAATACTTTGGATAAAATTGCTAAAATGACTAATATATAAATTAAATTCTATTAAAATTCTATTAAAATAAAAGTATAAAAGAAACAGACGATTTTAAAATCAATTTTTATGGAGGAGTGAAATATAATATATGCTATAATGGATAATTTTACTATAAAATGACCTCATCATTTTAAATATTTTAAAGAGGGCAACAGCTGTAGTTATAAAAAGGAAAACAATAAGGCTAAACCAGAAAAATAAGTAAATTTGATAAATATTTTAAAACTTTAAAATTGGAAATCTTATGAAATATTGGACATTTAAAGTAAATACATGTATCATATTAAATAGAAAAAGATTTTGGAAAAGTTTAGTGTATTTTAACGAAGTGATGAGAAGTTTTCGAGTATGTTAAAATTTTAATAGTAAATTCAAGTTAATAAAGATGGGAAACATTGAGGATTAAGATAAGAATAATTATAAGATTAAAAAAAAAAAAAAAAAAAGTTTTTATATACCATGCTTTTAAATTTTAATATACTAATAATATACTAATTAAAAGGAAAATGATAAATATTCTATCATAGTTTGAAGTCAAATTTGTTTTCAAATGTCTAAATAAAATATCTGATGTAAGATACTAATATTTTGCAGCGGAATAGATTTCATTTCTGTCATCCTTGGCGAAAAAAAAAGAATATCGCCAAATTATCTGGCGAAAATATTTAATTCCTTTAAAAAATCATGGTTATTTTAGCAACTTATATTAAAAGAGTAATGAATAATATGAAACAATATTTCGTACAATACATATTACATGTCATACATACGTACAATGAATAATACATATTACATTTCGTACAATGAATATATCTGGCATGTATATTTTCGTGTTACACTTTTGATCGCCAAATAATAATAATAATAAAAGCCAAGGGCGACATAGTTTTGAAATTTAAAATTAAAATTTTTTCAATTTGACAGCAAAATAATTCAATCTAACACCTGCGATAACTAATACATATCTATACCCAAATATAAGGATTAAAATCGGGAAATAAATTTCCTCGATTTTTAATAATTTCTTACAAAAAATCCAGTGGGCAATTAACATAGGAAATCTTTTTCTTGGCTGCACAGACGTTCAGTGAGTCACACTTCGCTTGCGTATAGAACTCATAGATATAGTATAGCATATATAGAATAGAGTGATCATTGGGGAGAAAAAAGCTATTCCTTTTCATTTGGGAAAAGACGACGTTTTTACCAAAATATGGCCGTCTTTCCCCGAGTGAATACACGGGAGTACATACTAATATTTTAGCAAATAAAATTTATGAATAATTTATTTGCTAAAGGGGAATGGAAGACTCCAGATACAGTTTCAAATTCATATTTCTTTCTTTACTTTTTTTTTTTTTTTTCAATACCACTTAATGGCTGTTTCCAAAGCTTTTATTTATTTTTTTTTTCGTCATCAAAAATCTTTGTACGATAACATGGGGATGAGAGATCTATATATATTACTATATCTATGATAGAACTACATTAGCACTTTATCAATGTGTATAAAATCTTTAAATTGATTATGACGTCAATTTTCGTGAGATGCATAATTTAACTTTTTATAATTTTTTAACGTTCACGTTTGATTAAATGTATTTATTTTTATGTCGAAAGAAAATGAACTCGTATTTTTTTTTTGGCAACAATTAAATTAATGGAACTCACAGATATTTTGGAGCAACTTTAATAAAGGTCTATAATTAACAAATAATTGCAATAAAACAATATTGTGACAATAAATTGAGATAAAAACTATCCTATCTCTCAAGTTGGACCAAACTGCACACAGTGTGCAAAATTTCATTAAAATCGGTTCCTTAGTTTAGGAGTTTACCCCGGACAAACATCGTGACACGTAATTTATATATATATACAGATATGGTAAAATATTTTGTGACATTCAAAATTGATAACTTTACTATTTCGAAGTAGTACATACGACTTCATTCAGTGGTGAAGGGCCATGCTTCTGTGTTGCGTACCATCTAAAGCAGCAGATATGAGTGTTGCCATCATTATCTGCAATAGTTTCAACAATAGCTCTTTTCATTGATTCATTAGCTACTTCAGATAATGATGGGATCAATATTTTGTTATATTTTTGAAATTTAGATGGAGGAGGAGGCAAATTCATCAGTGCAAAGAAAGTGTCTGCAGCGTTTCCCCCTTTCCTATACATCTCATTGCATGTGAGACAAATGTTTATATCATAACATTTTCTGGATATTTTTAGATGTCGTACATGCTGAATATCCACAAGGAGTACATATGTACATTAAACTAACAGCAAGTCCTTTTCGTCTATTTTCTTCTTCAATGATATCAAAAATTTCAGTTTGGCCATAGTTTTTACTTTGCAATGCTATTCAGTAAAGATAGTAATAAATCAAAGTCAATAATATTTTTACCTTCCTTAAACTCTAACTTATGATCGTTGGCAGCAGATAAATCAATTTTTTTTTCAGAAGCACTAATATTCATCGATGATTTGTCATCAATACTAATTGTACTGTAACGAGTATGCTGGTTGCCTGTAAACTTAAGTTTACCGAAACACTTTTTTCTAGGCATATTCTCCAAATATTTAGTAGATAAAGGGTATCTTTAATTAATAAAATTAATCAGAACTTTGTTCAAAAACAAAATTTGATGAAGAAACTAGAAACAAATGGACAGTAGCAACAGATATTGGTGAAATAGAATAGAAAACAGAAAAGCAAGCAACACGTTGTAAATAAACACTGATAAAATCTGTTCTCACAGCTTCTGAAAACACTGAAAGGGAAAAATGTAGTTTGGCAACTGGAGAAAGATGTAGAAATAAATTATCGGGTTCAAAACCATAGGCACTGTTTACCTATTTAAATGCCATATTTTGGGTGTTTATATATTCCAAACATATACAAATTATATGTTGCTGGAATTGTCAGAGTTTGCTCTATTTTCAGAGACTATAATTGAAAATTCGAAAATTTAACCCATTTTATGTTCCATGTGCTCTTAAAGGAAAATATGTTCTCTTGAAGCAGAAATTTTATATCGAACCGACATAATTAAAGTTTTTGTATTTCATGTAAATTACAGGTATTAATGAAAAAAATAATTTTTAAGATTGGGCTTAACTAAATATAAAGTTAAAAAAAAAAAAAAAAAAAAAACCCAAATATGCTACAGCTCAAAGAAGTTTGGTAATTCCCCTCCCCCCCTTCTGTGCATTATTACAAAAATGTGAATAAATTATGAAATGTATATCAAATTATTAATCTAATTGTTTAATACTTTGACTTCGAAAATTTGTGGACAGACATTAAATTTTCCCGAGTCAATATTGGAAGGAAGGAAGGCGGGCGATTAAGCGAAAAATTTTACTATATATGCGTTAAGATGCATGCCTCTAAATGTCAAATTAGAACTGCCAGATTTTTCTTTCTTCAGCTCAGTGATCCTTAAATAGTTTGCCAGGGCACGCTGGTGTGCTTTTAGATTATCAGGTGTGCCCTGTGGAATAAATAAACGGCCAGATTATTTTATTTTATTTTAAAAGCTATTTCATTATGTATGCTGCTCATTTTGTCAGCACATTATGTGAATTATCAGCAGTTTTCTTGCAAAAAAAATAGCCATTTATTTTGTGTACACTACTGGCCATCCGAAACGCAACATCAAGGAGAAATGAAAATATCAATGATATTTATAGAGCCCATACCATTTAATACCGCATGTTTTTTTTTTTTTTTTTTTTTTAGAGACATTTGAAAAAAAATCTGGTGTCACTCACACGATTTTCTCTTACCCTGAAATTTAATACTATAAATACATGTTGCAAATTAATAGGTAATATAACAAGTACTATTATGTAAACCTATGTTAAAATAAATCAAATTAGACTTCGGAAGAGTTTTATATGATAATTAGTTCTGTGTGAGGGGGCTACCCGCCCCCCTCACCCCCCCCCCCCCGTTTCATTACTGCACCTACATTTATATAGAATTTAAATCTCAAATTAAAATTTCACTTAAAATTATTCAGACAACTTTCACATGCAACATTCCTTGAAACTTATCAGTCTTGACCAAACTTTGCCAGAACCAAATTTATATTGATTGGAAAATACAATTTTTGGATCTCCTGAAATTATTCGTTTTTAAGTTACTCTAAGAGACACAGACAATAATCGAACTTTAAAAAACTTGACTTTGGTAATCAGGAAACCTCAAAACGTGTAAATACACAAAAAATAAGCGATGAATGTTTAGCTTAAAAACATACATTATTTATCATAGTCTATGAAGAATTCATTTCCATTCCTGAGCAGCTTTCCTGAACATGGTAAAATATTATTATAGTAAAGCCCATCCATTAACAATAAATAAGAATGTTATCGCTTAAATATTTGCAACCCTGTATATCTTTAAAAGAATATGTACAAATCACATAGTGCACCTAAATACAGTTCTATAGTAATAATATACGGCACAACCTGAAATACACTTCCATCAATTTTCAGCTACTGTCGCACTATAGTTACTTTGTGTAGCCCTGTAAATGAACAGTGAATGATTTCCCTGCCATATTCTACATGAGACATGTTTTTATGTATATAAAAAGTATATATTCATTTAATTTGCTTTAGTGCAGTCTATAACTGTTAAATTCTTCTTATTAGCAATTTCCCCCATAGACATAATGTATTTGAACTCTCTTGGGTGTCCCTGTACACGAACCATTTGCTTCATCTCAATGAAACCCTAGTGTTGCATCCCTATATCATACGCATTTAGAATACGAAGTTTGGACTTTCTGTTACCATTTGTTCTTGAGATATGCTGATGACAAAGATACAGACGCACAGACCAACCGCTAAAAACATTATTTTCAGATTCAGGGGATCTCAAAACGTGTAAATATAACAAAAACTCGCTTTCGAAAATTTGACCCAAAAACAGTACTTTCTCTACCTTATGGGTAAGAGAAAGTTAAAAAAAAAAAAAAAAAAAATTACGCAGTGGAGTAATTTCGATGAAACATTTGGGATCAGTATTATCAATTTCACACAGTTCACACTTTCTCTATATTATTATTATTTAAAATATTTTTTTTTTTTTTGTCAACCGGTGTTATTGAAGCATGTCTATTTTTCTGTTTTGTCGCGAGAGAAAAATGAACACGGCTGCAGTCCACAAAATATGTCTTGAGAAAACGCTACTCAGCAGTTTTCGTGACTTAAGGAGGCCTATAATAGGAACTCCGAGTTCTTTGCCCCGTTCTCCCTCCTTCTATTTAAAAAGTTTTCTTACGGATAGAAAGAGTGAATCTTTTTTTTTTTTTTTTTGTTAGCGATTTATTTGTTTCTCTGCCCTTAACCCCCCCCCCCCCCAAAAAAAAAAAAAAAAAAAAAACCTTTAGTGCATTTTTAATTGCCAGCATTAAAATAATTTACCGTCCATCATATCATTTAAAAATTATTTACATTGAATACTCAGTAAAGACTAAAATATTATTCATGCAAGTTCTTAGTGGAAAGGGGAAACAATTTTGAGATCCAATTTTCCCTCTACTGTAAAATAATGTTTACAAGTGTCACATGTGGCTAAATATGACATGAATTTTTGGTTTACACCAAATTATGAAACATTTTAACACTTTGAACAACGTGAATTTGCATTCCATAACCCTACCCTCTGCTATTACTTTTTCATATTGGCTGTTAGAGATTATAATAAAAAATGTGTACATTTTTATAAATAGATATTATAGATACAAATGAAACAATCTTTTTTTTATAATTATTTTGTGCATTAATTTTAAAATGAAACCAGCATAAAGTAATTTTTACTTTTTAATTCATTATATCAGTTTAACAATCGGTCATCAGCCTACGTTAACGTAAAAAAAAATGAATAAAATAAATAAATAAATAAATAAAACATGCATTATATATATATATATATATATATATATATATATAATGTATGTGTGTGTGTGTGTGTGTGTGTGTATATATATATATATATGTGTGTGTGTGTGTGTGTGTGTATATATATATATGTGTGTGTGTGTGCGTGTATGTATACATGGTAATGGGATTAAAGCCTGTTCTTTGCGCTAGAGACCTAAACTAGGCTGGTTGTTTCCAATATGTCCTAGCAAGTTTCGGGAAAACCACGAAAAACTTCGAACGACTAGATCGATGAACGCGAACTGCGTTCGAATTCGGTATCTACAGTCTACAAACTTAGAAGAGCAAAACCTTTTGTTCTCGATGGAAAATGTGGATACGGAAGTGCTAATTAGATTATTGCACAAACTACTTTATTACATTGATTAAAGAGGTGGAAACAAAGTATTCTAATCAGTGGCGTATCCAGACACAAATCATGGGAGGGGTAATCCAACCATATCTTAATCACATGGTTTCTGAACTGAGTTAAAAAAAGCTTACAAATTTGCAAACTTTAACAAAATTTTGAAATCGGCTCTAAATATTGTGATCATGAGTTCTGTTACAAAAATATTTTAATATGGTTAAAAAGAAAATATTTTAGAAAAATAATCTTTAATTAAACATATTTTTCTGAACGATTACTTTGACATGTGCAAATCTGTCTTATAAGAAAGTGTCGTAGAGAAAAGTCAGGTCAAGAAGGTACGTTGAAGTCACGTAGTTATAAGAGTAGAGTAATTTTTTTTTTTTTGATTGATTTCATCAAAAATTGCAAATCGACTATAAATAGTGATAAGGAATTCACAAAAAATCTGTGCTTTTTAATCAAAAAGTCAGTAACTCTTATTTTAAACTGTCATGTAATAAAGATTACTGGCATATAGTTAGAGAAGCTGTAATTTACAGAAATATTTTAATGTGTCCATGTTTTTCATTGTTCCTCTCACTGTTCTTAACTGCTTTAAAGCTTAAGAAATATTTTTATTGTTCAATCATGCTTTCCGTGTCCAGTATTGAAGACGATTCTAAAGCTTAGAGGAATGCCAAACTAACCGACCAGGTTCAGATTTGGTAAACACCTTGTCATTTGACAGTCCCTTATCGTTTATTTTCTCTTAACTACTAGGGTTATCACTTCTATTTTAACACTGAACTCGTTGAGTCAGTACATGCGCAGACTCCCATGGTCACAAAAAAACATGGTTGAATAATATGCGATTCCCCACCCTTAAAGATCTTGTAATATGGTTTTTCGAGTCTCTAACTTATAATTTTACTGTTGCTTTAACAATCTATTTCGCTATCATTCTTATTTCGCTTTCTATGTAACAGATTCTTTGTTTAAACTTCTTCTGAATCCCCAGTAAAACTCAACATTATGAAATCACTCTAAATTTACTACTGCTATGTTTCCCTTTTTGTTAATTTGTAATTTGCTTCTATTACTCATCGTAGAAAAGCTCTATTCGTTTCCCATAAATTAAATAAATATTCCTCCGTGTTATGCTTAAAATTGTTTAAAGGAACACATCAAGGGATAGACCTAAAAATTGAATTTTCAACTTATTTTACCAGTAGTTAGTTAGATCTTTTCAATTCACTCGCCACTTTTTTGCAATTGTTTAGGTTACCGAAATATATAACTTACACGTTTCGATTTTTAAAAAAAAGCTTTTAGCAATTTACTAATGGTCAAGGAAAAGTGGAGAGCTGTTTGGTTTTTTAAATCACCACTTTATTTTATTTAGTTTTCTCCAGATTGGATGGGGGGGGGGGTAATTACCCCCATTACCTCCCCTTTGGATACGCCAGTGATTCTAATATCACTTATTATATACTCTTCTGTAATATCTCATACACTGACTATTTCAATCAAACATTTTGTCAAATCTTTCTGTTCATGTCAAATATAGCCTAAAATCAAGTTAAAAATAAATGTACTAACAAAAAGTAAAAGGCATCGCCTTGAAATAAGTGGTTGGTGGGAGGGGGGGAAGTTAATCAGTCTTCGGCAGATTATAATAGTGTCAGAAGCCGGCAATTTTTTATATTAGGTTGAGCGCTTGACCTTTAGGAGAAACGTCCCCAAACATTTCACCGAAATAATAGAGTTCTTTAATATTACGCTCACCTCTCCACACCAATTGAAATGTAAGTTAAAAGTAAAAACTACTTTATCCAGAAATTGCAACTTCTCAGACGTCTTACACAAGTCTTAATTCTAGATTTTAAAGCTAAATAGTCAAGCTTTTTGTAATGTATTATTTCTCCCGGCGAAAAACATGTTACCAATGTAAACTAATTTTTCCAAAAATTAAAATATACGAGACTGATTTCTAATCTTCGAAACCTTCCATGCTTTATTTTCATCAAGATAATTAGCGCTGTTTATTTCTGTGTTTCATGAGGTACCATTATGCTAAAAATCAGCCTAATAGGAGAAGATTAAGGTGACCTGCAAACTGTTTTTTGGTTGTCGATATTATATGTATATATTTTTGTTCCATGTTAGTTAATAGCGTGTTAATTGTCAATGGATAAACTATTTTCGTAATCGATAGATTAGAAAAAAATCATTAAGAAACTTTGTTTAATACTTTTTAATTACTTCTTAAATAATTTGGTGTGTCACTCACATGACTTTCTCTTGCCCTGCATTTCAATACTATAGAGGTAGATTGCAGATTAAGTCGTAAGATTAGTAAGGTTAAATAATAAAGTTCAGTCTACTTTAAAAATAAACTAAAATAGGTTTAGTATTTGACATATAAGGCTGTATTGGGGGGGGGGGTGTTACCGCCCCTCAACCCCTTCGTTCAATTACTATAGTGGCTACATTTATTAATTTACTTTTTTTTTTTTTTTTTTTTTTTTTTTTTAGGCTATTAATAATCTGCCTTCGAACTTGCCAGTATTGATAAAATTTTTCAAGTGGTAGTCTAAAACGAACTTCAAAATACCAAATTTGTATACTTCTGCATATATTTGTTTTTAAATTATGCTGATACTGATATATAAACAGATCAACTGCTAAAAATTGGATTTTCGTATTCAGAACACATCAAAATACGATATTATACAAAAAAGCTATTGTTAAAAATTGAGCGTCAAAGAATTTTTTATAATTTGGATATGAGAAAATTTATTTGAATCTTTGAGCAATGTTCGTCTACATAAGTAAAATGTAGCAAAGCACTTCCATAAATTGCATTCAATAGAAAAGAAGATTAACTTAATTTTCAGTAGCCGTTTATATTGTCTATAAACTACATTCACATCAAATTTACTTACATTTAGTTTTATATGAAAAACACTTAACAGAAAAAGAAATAAAACTTCCAGCAATTTACAAGTATAGCCCTATTATATCCAAATACTTTGGGTAGCCCTGTAAACGACTGATGAATGATATCCATGCCACAATCTACACAAAACATGCTTTTATGCATGAAATGTTAATTCCATTTTTTATGTGTCAGCCTATAGATATCACACTGTACTTACTAGCAATTTCCCCATAGTCATAATGTACTCGAAAGTCCCTGTACATGAACTATTTGCTTGATCTCAACGAAAAGTTTAGTGTAGCATCACTGACACAGGTTTAGAATACAGAATTTGCATTTCATGCTAATCAGGGGACCTCAAAACGTGTAAATACTACTAACTCAATTTCGAAAAATTGACTCAAAAACAATACTTTCTGTACCATTTTTATGAGTAAGCGAAAGTTAAAAGAATATATATATATATATATATATATATGTATATATATAAACTTTTTCCAATATTGCTTCAGTGTTGAGCAGAATTGTAATGAAATGGATTGTGATCTTCCATTATAGTTAAGGCCAATTGATTACATGGTAGACCTAGGCCTGTGTGGTGTGCTCTTCTTGGGGCTGAAAATGTCAATGAACTGATTTTTTTAAACTCGAAAACGTAGTTATTTATAATGAAAATCTAAATTTGTAACTTTAAGCATATATTATTTTCTTTATAAGCAAATTATGTACTATGCAGTATAATGCCCCCTTCATTCACATTATCGAATATTTTTATAATATATACTTAAAATTTGTAATTTATTTTTTAAGTTATTTCTTGAAAAAAAAAATTAAATAAATCAATAAATAAAAAAAAAAAAAATAAAAAAAAATAAATAAATATAAATAAAATAAAATTAATTAATTAATAAATAAAATAAAAACAATTGTTTTCAGTTTAAAAGAAAAATAAATGACATTGAAGCACTAAAATTATTTAAAAGAATAGTGAGTTTGGGTTGAACAGGATATCAACTAGAAACGGGAAGAAGATAAATAAGTAAAATAAAAATCTTAGCAGAGTTCCAATAAACCTTGCAGCTTTATGCGTGTATTTTTCTTTAAGTTTTGATAAAAATAAATAAATAAATAAATAAAATAAAATAAAATACAAAATAAAGGGGGGGGGGTAGGAAAAACCTTTCATGTGATATTTGAACCCAGACGGTACAGGTGTACAAAATTTATGCCCAAGACTGTGCTTCCGATAATAATCTTCAAGTTAATCTTGACTTTGTACTAACGGCAATTTTTACAATTTTATATTTTCGTTGTTAATTTCTCAAAGCTGGTAAATGGAAAGTGCCAGATTCGATCTCAAGTCGCGCTCTTCTATCTTTGCCGTTGGGAGTTTCCCTTAGGTTTCTGCGAAACTTGAGTAGATACGGGCTAGGCCCCCCTAGAAAGATCCCCGTGGAGAGCATACTAGAGGCCTTTTACCCTAATGTAGTCAATCAGCCTTAAGCCTTACGTGCAAACAACCGTTGTTAATTTATATTTTTTCAATTTAAGAATTTCCTTTCAGTCAGCGGTCAGTGCTTAAAATTTAAAATTCAAATAACTCAATGAATATCACTTTTTGACTAACGCGGTTTTTTGTAAATGACTTTCAAATATAAAACTTTTCATTTTTCTAACTTGAATCTTTTATATACGGGGTCATGGTAAAAAGTTTATTTTTTTTTAAATTATGTAGTCTCTTATAAATTATATGATTACAAAGTAACTATATGTCACTAGAAACGTTTTTCTAATTGAAAGTATAATCTTAATTACAGCAGTTTATAAGATCCTCTCATCAAACAATTTAAAACGCCCAGTTTGTATAAATAAAGAGGTGTTTGTGTATGGATTTCAGGCCATTGATCGCAGAATTACAAAACTTGGCAGAGGGGTTGTTTGGTTCATGGCTACACCTCGGGATTTTTTGGAACTGGGATGTTTTTAATGAATTTTTTAGACTTTTTAGGTTGATTTTTCAGTTTGAGATTGATTGTTTTTTCAATGTTGAGGTATTGTATTTTAATTAATCAGATACAATTATATTTCATTCTTTCGTAGTAACTCACTTGATTAAATATATTTTATACATAATTGTGATTTCATTACAGGAAGAGATTGATATCAATTTTAAAATATAAAGGGGGGAGGGTTAGAAAAGAATATTATGATTTGAGGATGAGGAATTAACTGCGCATACTTTCGAAGCTGTAAATTTAATAGGGGTTTATGGGGTAACAGTTATTTAAAATTTGTTAAATGAAGATAAGGGGTAGGAAACCATGTTATGTTTTGAAGATCAGTAATGGATTACGCATACTTCCGTAGCTGTAATACTAATAAGGGTAGGTATTTTACATTTTTAAAGTAGAGCTAGGAGATTAAGAAAGGGGAAAAAAAATCTGGTGTGAGACAACCACACGACTGCCATTACCCATTATTATACGTATTATATGCATTTTTTTGGAGATATTATATGCATTTTTTTTTTAATTTTTCTGTAAGAGAAACTTGATACACGTATAAATACATATAATATAGTTTATATAGCAAGTTAAAAAATAAGGATTTTTTTTTTTTTTTTTTTTTTATTAAACACCAATTTCCGAGATCTAAAACGGAACTACCTAATCAGAATGACCGTTAATATTAATAACCACGTAATGCATGAGAAAGGATATCTAAAATGGATTAATGAGACAATTTCAAGAAAATTATTAGAGCCATTTTTGAGATACCAATTTTTACCAAAACTTTGGTATACTCAATTACTGACTGGAAAACAATAATTACATGCAAAAGGATATTTAAAAGGGAGTTAATAGGACGAATTTAAAAAAGTCCGTACAGCCGTTTTTAAAGGAACGCACTTGCGAGACCTGAAATTGAGCTATTTATACAGGACACCTATTAATTTTCCTGAACTAACCATCTATATCATTCGAAAGGGCATCTAATAGAGTGATTATGTAGCAACCTTGAAGAAAATCTTTAGAGCCGTTTTTGTGATACGGACTTACTGTCCCAGTTCCGGTTTCCGACGACTCACTTCTGGTTTTCCAATTTTGACCAAAATTTGGAAAATTCATCTGTACACCAGACCTGTATCAAATGTGAAGTTTCAAAGTTCTATCCGTATTAGTTTCGGAGATATAATTGCCAAAAGATTACACACACAGATTCATACACACTGACCAATTGCTGAAAACTACTTTTTTGGACCCAGGAGGCCTTAGAACGCGTAAATCAGGTGAAAACTCGACATTGAATTTTTGGACTGCATACAATATTTCCATGGAAGTAAAAATTCTTCGTCTGCAGAGACTAGGAATGGACTTTCGATGTTGTCAAATCAAAAGGAGATTAAGACATGTGGTCCCGAGTAAAGTGCATCCCCAGGCAGTGTCGATCTATATTCGACCTACTGCACGAGAAGGAAAGACTGCCGAAGATTGTGAGAACTTGTAGCATGTTTTTGAGATTTCGTTATTTATTTTTATTTATCTAAGTGTTATATTTATAAAGTGATAAAAATAGTGATTCACTGTTTTTAAAAATTTATTAAATACTGTGGCTAACGAAGTGGGCAAAGGCTGCTAGAGTACATGCCTAAAAAGAAGAAAATTTACTGTTTAGACAGTTTATTCAAAAATAGTTTTCGCTATGAAAAGTTTATAATTCATATTAAACATTCATATGACGATTGACCTGATGACTCCGACGACGATAAATGGCTTGCGAAGCCCGTCTCGTGTAAAATCCATTGATCTAACAAGATAACAACAGCTGATCAAAAAATGTCATTTTTCGCAAATAAAAAAATATTTTCATAGACAACTACGGAACATCACGGAAGCTGCGTACTTTGATATTTTGTGGCGCCAGTAATTTAAAATAAATGTATCCAATAGATCAGCTTTAGTAATTTTCGCCATACAAACTTTGAACTTTAAGTATACCACCTTTTCAAATGCAATTGTGATAATTTGTCCCCACCCCCCACCCCCCCCCAAAAAAAAGAAAAAAAAAAGGAGAAAGATATAAATATCTTCTAAGCGGATTATAAAAGAGCGCCGACTTCATTTTTGGCTCCCCCCCTCAAAATTTTAAGGTGTGTGTCTGGGGGGGGGGGTTGGTGTTTAGAGGGCTTTCTAAAGGGTCCCAGCCCTTATTTACGCTAGCTTCGGAGAAAATCAACGAAAACTTCGAATTGCTGAGTTTGAACTGTCACCTAAATTGCATCTGAAATGCGGGATTTAAAACAACCATTTTGTTTTTGTTTTCCAAAAATTGGTAATAATGGAATTTCTTTCACAAGGAATATTATTGTTTAATTTTGGACCATCCAATGAGTTATTAAAAAAAAAAAAAAAAAAGTCTAGCAAACTTATAGAAATATTATTCACTTTAATTCGTGATTTTTTTCGCAAAAACCTCATATTTATATCTGATATCTGGTTTCTTCATTTTAAGGGTGATATGCATATCTCGGAAGTTCTAGATAAAAACGATATGTTATCAAAAGTCCGATAACAAGATGCAGAGTCCTTCTGATACAGAATACAGAAATTTGATTTTTCTTTGGAAGATTACAGCATCTTCCTTTATCGAAATGGAATTAAGTTATCTTGTTGATAGAGTTGTTTATTAAGTAAATAATATTACATAAACACTTAGATATACTATTTGTTTGTTGTTGGTTGAGGATTAGCTTTCCCACGGCCAAAATATTGCGTTTTTAAAATAAAGCTATGGATCGAATTAATAGTGCTGCCATCTAGTATGTTACTAGAAAACTATAAATTAATATATTTAATTGTTTTTAAAATAGACATTTCTTTGTAATCCAAAATAGCATTTCCATTGTAATTGTTAAAAATATGTAAACTTCAGACTAAAAAAAAAAAAAAAAAGTTTTATTTTTCTATAAATTAGTGCAATTACAGATCAGGAGCCTGAGTCGTATTTGTATAATTCATTACAAAGCTGTTCATTTTTATATAAAGACTCCTCATGGAAGACATTCCACCCAGGTTTTAACCCCAACAAGATTCGTATTCTTACTGACTCACACTTACACGCGTCATTTGAGCATGACCTTTGAACCACTCTGTTTATTCATATTAAACAATTTAATAAATTTATAAAAAATACACAAAATAAAAAAACACAAAATCGTTTAAAGAAAACATAAATACTTTAATTTCTTATGAATGAAATACTATAATTAAAAATTTTAAGTACTGTAAATGAAATTATTTTCAATTGCTATGTAACTTATCCCTCTTTCGTCTAACAGAATTCGATTGTTATTGAAATTTGATTTTCCTGTGAAACCAAAGATTGTACTCAATTAAAAAAAAAAAAAACATTTGTGTTTATTTCTATAAAATATTGAAAGTTTTAATTTAGAAGGAATGCAAGTAATTTTCATAACCAATTATTGAAAATAAATCTTTTTCTAAAATATAAAAACCAATAGAAATTAGGAAATTTTAAAGTGATCTTGCACAAGGCCTCCCTCAAAACATAATTTTTTTAATTTCAGTGTAGTGCTGCTATCTAGCGAACAGAGAACACCTCACTGACGGTTTAGCAATGAACTATTCACATTCTCGTCGCATTATTAATTATGAAAAAGAATTTCAAAAATGCATCAGAATATTGGATTTTAAAGATGTTTTCATCATATACACTCCTTCTCATACTCATAAGGGCACTCGATGCTTTGAAATAACTAATATAAAAATAATTGTGAACGAGATTATGCTAAGCGTATTTAATTTATCTAGTATTTTAAAAATCAAAACTGTTATAATTTTTGTAAAAAAAAAAAAAAAAAAAAAATGCAAAATCTATTTCTATGTTTTTAGATGCGCATAATTATAGGGAGAATCAAGATTTTTCCGTTTTATTTAATTCACAAGCGAATAAATTACAGCTGTTGTGCGAATTTGCCAACTACTGGACTAGATTGATTCGTCCATAAGAACCCCACCAGACTGGTGGGGTTCTTATGGACGAATCAATGCACCAGTGATCGAGAGGTTCTGTGCTTAAAGCTGGTAGATAGTAAGTGCTCATCGACCAGATCATGCTTATCGATCTTCCCGTTCGGAATTTTCCGTTTTTTTTTTTTTTTTTTTTCTCCCGAAACTTGCGTAAATACGGGCTAGGACCCGTTAGAAAGATCCCCATGGAGAGCATACTAGAGGCCTTTTACCCTAATGTAGTCAATCAGCCTTAAGCCTTACGTGCAAACAACCGTTGTTAATTTATATTTTTTCAATTTAAGAATTTCCTTTCAGTCAGCGGTCAGTGCTTAAAATTTAAAATTCAAATAACTCAATGAATATCACTTTTTGACTGGCGTGGTTTTTTGTAAATGACTTTCAAATATAAAACTTTTCATTTTTCTAACTTGAATTTTTTATATACGGGGTCATGATAAAAAGTTTGTTTTTTTTTTTTTTTTATTATGTAGTCCCTTATAAATTATATGAATTAAAAGTAACTATATGTCACTAGAAACCCTATGCTAGACAGAATGTTTGACTGTTTCAGTTTAAAAAGAGGTTACACAAAATATTAATTCAAAGAATAACTGGGGGAAAAAAATGAACAATCAAGCGGTCATTTTAACTGTGAACGTGTGAAAAAAAAAAAAAAAACTTTTGACCTTCTTCTTTTTTTTTTTTTTTTTTTTTTTTTCTAGGTAGAAAGGCGACAAAACTTTATAATTTATTAACATGAATCAAATTAATAAAAAATATCTTTATTTCAATAATAGTTTTCAGTGTTCAGTTAAAGTAGAAAAACTGGTGTCGTTATAATTATGAGAACCAGTGTAGATAAATTAATTTCTCAATAGTTTACTTTCTTCTATATTTATAAGAAGAAAATATTGGGATTGTAAAAAAAAATCGAATTCCGTTTTTCTTCGGATTTATATGTTTTGAGATGGCCTGAATACGATTTATCTATTTTTAGAAAATGTCTGTCTGCGTGCAACGAAAATTTTGCGACAGCTGTTGCAGAACATTTTATGAAACTTTATGTTTAATTGCATCTTCACATAAATTGTAGTTTATCAGTTTTTGATGTTTATCAGCCGATTGATGGTACTCCTATTCTGAAATATTCTGCATTAATAGGAAGTCTACATCTCAGCTTCTATTGTATACAAATACACCAAACTTGATATGAATATGGTTATTTCGTAAAACTATGCTGATTCAATTTGAGTGCCGATTGGCCAACAAGTGTCACTGCTATGCTACAATCTCCCCCCCCCCCCCCCTGCGGTTAGGCAACGGCTATATCTGAACTTTTGTAAAGTATAAGTGCGCAAAACTTATTATATTAGATTGTTATTAACTCAGTTTCGGTGCATAATGGAGGAAAAAATAAGCATTGCTATGGTGTGTTATATTTTTATTTGCGAGAAAGCGGTATTTCAGCTTTTTTTTTTTTTTTTTTTTTTTTTTTTTTGTGTGTGCATAAAATGCAACAAATTTGATATGCAAGATGAGTCTTAAAAAAAAAAAAAAATCTATGCTGACTACTTAATTTGAGTGCGTATCGGCCATGCATTTGTGTAGCCTTTTTCAAATCTTACTTATTTTTCCGACCAATTAACCCCATCAGGTTATCGCTTTTTTCGGCACCTTGTCAGTTTATCATGGGTCTTCTATTCATAACTTTTGAACAAATTGAGATATTTGAAAAATTCAGATTGCATAATAAAATTTAAAAATCGTATTTTTACAGAAAAAATCATGGACACGATGGATAGGTATTTCTTCTATATATGGATTCTTAGGTTTGAGACAAAAGAAAAATGGCCCAGGTCTCCAACGACCCACGATAACTTGATCGGGTTAATATTTTAGAAGTATACAGAAGAAAGTTTTGATAGCGAGAACATACTAGTTTTTATTAGAAAATATCTGAAGACAGAACTTCCAGTGAAGCCACAATCATTTATTTTTTTATTTAATGTTTTTACTTCAAAATTTCTAGTATCAGGTGGATATGATTAGTTTTATTTCGTTACTTAATTGTAGATAATTGAGACATGCATGCAATATTCTCCATTAAATCAATTATCAGTTCACACATTTTATCACATTGATTATTATCTGCTCTTTCTAAATAAATAATATAACATTTATAATTTATACAAAAATTTTTATATGTGAATCTTGTCATTTCTACAAACTTTATTTTTCCAGTTTTTCTTTCTTTCTTCTTCTCCCCCCCCCCCCCTCCCTAAAAAAAAAAAAAAAAAAAAAAAAAAAAAAATCTGTAACTAAAAAAGATTATAGTTATAATAAATTTGATGTCTTCGCCTATTTCTCTGTCGTGTGTTTGTGACCCTGTAGCTCCTGAACAAATGGGTAGAATGGCTTGTTATTAGATCACTGATTTAATCGGGATCGTTCTTTGCTAAGTTTGGCAAAATCTATTTGACAGATTTTTTAGAATTAATTAAAATGTGATTTTTGTTTTTTCAGGCCTCTTTCACAGCTTGCAAAGTTTAATATATGAATGAATTCTTCCAACTGACATTAGGTGACATGTCACTGGGTTCTTCGGTTTAAATACTGTCCAAAATTCTCCAAATTCGGTTGAAAATGATAATGAAGAATTTTAAATGTTTTTAAATTTATTAAAATGTAATTGTTTTAGAGTACTTGACAGCTAGTAAATTTAAAAACATCAATGCAATCTTCACTGCCAGCATATGCTAGATCAGGTGTGTCCAACCCAAAAGACTTGGTGGGCCGCATTGGAAATGTATTTTATTCATTCGGGCCGCACCGTATGTACAGTAATACCCCCCTCTTCCTCTCCGACTAATTTCGCCGTAAATTAGTGTAGAGACTTGCGGCTGGTGCCAATGGATTAGTAATAAGGCCTAGTTTAGAATGGTTTAGATAGATTGTGCTTAAGGGGTGTTTTATTAAAACTGACATCAACTTCATTTTTTTTTTTTCAAAGGCAACCTCCAATTTCGACAAGCTTTTTGGATTATTTGGTTCAAATCAGCCCAGAAAGTGGTATAATTTATGTTTCTCTCAATTTTTCTTCCGAGTTATAATTTGTTAAAATATGGAGATGCTAATGTTAAATGAAGTAATAAACATTAATTCACGTCTTCCAAAAAAATTAATATATTAAAATTTCTTCTTTTTTTCTTTTTACGTTAGTATGAATTAACCCAAATATATTCCATCCATATTTTTGATTAAAAATCATTTTTTGAATTATGAAAATAATTAATAAATTCATATTTCAAAAGATTATGAGTTATGACCAGCATTAATTTTTGCACAAATAGAATGGGCATCATCAAAAATGTGAGTTTCTAAATTTATAGTTCATTTGTATCATTATTTTTCGAATTATAGTGATATATCAATTTTAATTGCTCTTAGGGGGCTGTGACTTTGTTATCATTTGTGTCATATATTATTTTGTTTGCGCATAATTTAGTTATTGAAGTAAGTTTAGACGTACACATCATTACTTAATTAGCATTACTTTACATTATTTTATATTTAAAATTATTATATTTATTTTCCGATTATTACCAGAATGGATATAATACTTTTCTGTGTGATATCTGAATTTAATTTTTTTAAATACAGAGATTTACCCTGATCAATATTTGCTTGTAACTCTATGAAGATTTGATGTAAAGAATATAAAATATACTCTTTTTCGAACAGCCTTGACCTCATAAATTCGAATATGTAGTCAAAAATGGGTGTTACCATTCGGGAAAAAAAAAAAAAAAAAAAAAAAAAAAAAAAAAAAGAAGTAGTTTGTAGAAGTTTTAATATGTACACTAGCGACCTTCGCCCGCTAGCGGGTCAGTATTTTTAAATGAATCACTTTAATGACTGAATTCTCAAAATCTCTCAATCACTAAAATTAATGAATCACTAACAGTAATTTTTAGCCTTAAGAAAAGAAATTGAAAAAAAAAATCATTTCTGATTGGGTAAAAAGTCGACCCGTGTCCCCACTGCCTTCGGCAGCGCGCACAACTTAAGGGATACAGGCGCTGTGCGCGTATTCCGTTCCTGGCGTATTCCGTTCCCTTAAAAAAAAAAAAAAAAAAAAAAAAATCTGATCGGGCAAAAACTCCCACCGGGTCCCCACTGCCTCCGGCAGCGCAGACACATGCGCGCTGCGCGCGCACGTATGAAGGTATGTTGTAAAATTTGTACCCTTTCCGTGTTGATTCTCAAATTTAAATTTAAATTCATTCACTACTTAAATATAATTTAAATGATTTACTTTATAATCTTTAAAGTTTAAATTATTAATTAAATGAATTATAGCGTTTAGTGCTATTTTCTTTTTGATACTGCCATTGAGTTTAAGATATATTAAAATTAAAAATAAAAAGCTTAATGATAATTACTTTTAGTTAAAAGTTATATTCCTTATTAGTATAATTATGTTTAAGTCATTTGAAATAACTTTAATTACTTACCTCATATTTAAAAGCATATTTTGTTAAAATTAACTTAAAGAAAATATGTTTAAATCCTTTTACGGATTGTTCATTTCGCTACCTAGCAAGGAGATGTATTTTTCAACTGCTGAGTCTTTTTGCTTAGCCCATAGATGGCGGTAGACTCGTAGCGTCATGTTGCTATAGCTATGGGAGGCGTTGCCGATTGTACAGCATCAAGTAGCTGTCACTTTGAATCCGTTCGCGGCTATAAAAGGAGGTAAGGAATATGAAATCGTGCTCTTAATCTCTTAGTTTTCTTAAGCTCTTAAGCTTTTATGTTTTTTCAGTTTAGCTCAAAGTCATGAGCTGGTATTTTAATATAATTATAAAGTGTTTAGTTTTATAATGATTGTAAATTACGTTTTTGTGACTTGATACTTTCGACGATACGTTTAGTGTATCTAGTTATGTCACAATGTAAAAGTTGTTTTCTATTTGAACTCTACATGGCAGTGTATCTTAAAGGTGTTTAACCTTTCGTCAGCAAAGTATTTATTCAACTATTGTTTTCTGCTTATTTAATGTTACTCATCATTTTGTTTCAAGTTTAATCAACTGTTTTAATTAAACTTTTGTCTTCAATGAATGCCACACATATTTATCATTTTTATAGTTTATTAGAGCTGAACAACTATCGTATATTTCACTGCTAACTCTGCTATGTTAACATATGTGAAAATTGATTTTTTCACATTAAGTGGTTATGGGCGATTTGGCTCGTTGTCAGCTCATAGCATTTAAAATTTTGATAATAGTTTTTATGGCATTCTAATTGTTTGAAGATAAGAAATTGAAATGTCAGTGAGTTTAAACCCCACGATTGAAAAATTACGGATGAATAATTATATTACGTGGGTCAAGGACATTAAATTTATTTTAATTGAAAGAAACTGCTGGAATATAATATGTAAAAAAGAAAAACTGCCTGCTGAAGATGCTGAGGCCGGAATAACTTCAAAACAAGTGGAAGATTTTAAATCACGTAGTCAAATTGCATTATCAACAATTTATCTGAATACATCGCCTGAAGTCAGAAGCATTATTGAAAATTGTGATTGTGCTATTGATGCCTGGGAGACTTTGAAGAAGACCTTTATATCAGACTCAAGAGCTCATCATATGGGACTGTTTGCAGAGTTCATTAATTGTAGAATGTCTGAGAATGAAACAGTGAATTCTTTTGTAACCCGGTTATCAAGAATACTGGATCAGCTGCGTGAAATTGGCCATGCTATGGAGGGTGTATATTGCTGTTTCCAGCTCTTGCAACACTTACCATCCAAGTTTGAATCTGCAGTGCAATATTTGTTGCGTTGGAAGAATGACCAGTTCAAGTTCCAGAGTATTGTGTCCGAGTTAACAGCGGAGGAATCACGTCTACAGCTTCGAGAAGGTGATATCAAGAAAGATGCCAATAACAGTGTTCAGATACAGAACGTTCAGCACAAAGGTAAAAAACCTTTAACTTGTTTTAAGTGTGGCCGTGTTGGCCATTTAAAGAAAAACTGCTTTTTGAATAGTAATGTTAAATTTAAACCTAGAAATTTAAAGTATAACTCCAACGGTCGTGACAAATGCAAATCTCCCCCTCCTATTACATAGCTCAAGCTAATTTTAGTAATTTAAGTGATGATGACAGCTTTATTTTTGATACCGCTGCTTCAAATCATTTTCTAAGAAATTTAGATCTTTTTGAGCATTATACTTCTGTTGAGGAAGAGGAGCTTTTTGTTGCGATCGATGGTATTAGTTTTCCTATTACTGCTAAAGGAACTGTTAAGTTAAATTTTGGTAAAAATGTATTGTATTTAAAAGATGTGTTATATTCCCCAAAGTTACGGAAAAATTTAATATCAGGTCCTAAATTAGATGTGAACGGTGCCACAAACACTGGCGGTAAGGGTCGAGTGTCGGTATTCGGTAAAGATAAAAGACATATTTTTACTGCTAAAATTAAAGACGGTGTTTACTATTTATATCCTAATGTTTCTAAAGTTAAAAAGGGGAGTAAAGTGAGTGGGGGGCACCCACAAAATCCTTCAGCTTCTCTTGCAAAAGTTAATGATATTGGGTATTGGGCATGCTCGTTTTGGGCATGTAAGTCCTGATACTATTGTAAATACTAGCAAGAAGAACGGGGTGAGGGGCCTTCCTAAACTTAAGTTTAAGAAATTTTTTTGTGAACCTTGTAGGATTAGTAAACAAAACCGTGTGTCTTTTAAATCATCCGATGTTCATGGCGTTAAATCACCGTTAGAGAAAGTATTTATGGACGTCTGGGGCCCAATTAAGGTAACTGGTAAAAATGGGGAAAGGTTCTTTTTGTCCATAATTGATGGATTTTCTAAAAGGGTTGCTGTTTATCCTTTAAAGGATAAGTCTCAGGTTTTTGGTGTATTCGAGAGACACATTGCACGGGCAGAACGTAGTTTGAATAAAAAATTAAAAGCTATTCGTACGGATAATGGTTCCGAATTTGTAAATGACAACTTCAAGTCATTTTGTAGTAAAAATGGAGTTGTTCATGAGTTAACTAACACGTTCACATCTGAGCAAAATGGGTTAAGTGAGCGGTTTAATCAAACTTCTTTAAATTGTGTTAGAGCTATTATCACGGATAGTGGTTTACCTTTTTCTTTTTGGCCCGATGCAATGTTGTATTTCGCGTACACTTGGAACCGTTTAATCCACAGGGGACAAACTAAGACTCCTTTTGAGTTATATACTGGGTTTAAACCATCCGTAAGACAACTTAAGCCGTTTGGGTTAATTTCGTATGTAGGGATCCCAAAACAGCATAGAAGCCATAAGCTTGAACCTAAGGCTAAAAAGGGAGTACTGATAGTTTATTCACTAAAGACTAAGGGGTATAAAATTTGGTTGGAGGATGAGGATAAAATAGTTGAAACTATAAACGTAACGTTCTATGATCAGTTATTTAGTAAATGCAGTGGAGCGGTGATGGGCACCTCACTGGAGGAATTGGACTTACTTCCGGAAAGTCCAGTTGATTGTCAAGCTTCCGATCCTGTTGACATTGTTTTCGGAAGTGGGCCCGATGATTCTAGTGACGAGTCCGTCGATGAAACTCCTGTAGATAAATCTTCTTTTAAACCTCTTTCTTCAATTACTTGGAATAGGAAACCCGTACCCAGAAAAATGAGTGACAGAGTTGACATCTTCTATTACCCGGATAACACTAAAACTAGGTTGAGATCGATGAACGATGTCAAACAATATTGTGATAAACATAATTTAATTTTTGACTCTAATTTTTTTGATTTCTCTAGTAGTAATAAGTTCGAGGGGGTAGTTGATCAGCAAAACTCGAATAACCCAACTTCAAGTTTAACTCATCAAAAATCATGACTAGTTATCCCTGTACCTAAAGCATATAATCAGGCCGTTAAATCTTCAGAATGTGTTGAATGGAAAAATGCCATGGATGATGAGATAAATAATATGAAAACCCGTAAAGTTTGGCATCTGGTTAATTTACCGGAGGGGAAAAAAGTTTTGGGAAATAGATGGGTATACGCCGTTAAAAGAGATGAGCTAGGAAACATTGCCCGCTTTAAAGCGAGGCTCGTGGCCCAGGGCTTTCATCAGATAAAGGGGACACTTATGACGAGACGTTTTCACCCGTCGTTAATTTCTCAGTAATACGTTTCTTTTTTTCATTATTGGTCTCATGTTATAAATGGCATAACGTTCAATGCGATATAAAATGTGCTTATCTTTATGCACCTTTAAAAGAAGAAATTTATATGTATCAGCCAAAAGGATATGTTGTAAAGGGAGGGGGAAGTCTCGTTTGTAAACTAGACAAAGCGTTATACGGCCTTCATCAGAGTGGTCGACTCTGGTATTATGAGTTAAATAAAGTACTATTAGATTTAGGGTTTAATAAATTTAACTGGTGTAATTGTTCATATTATTTTGAAAATTATATTGTTTTATTAGTTTATGTAGATGATTTAGTTTTGTTTGGTAAAAATCAATTTCAAATAAACAAAATTCTTAATTTATTAAAATGTAAATTTGATATAAAAATTCCAAGAAATTACTTGGTGTAGAATTTAATTATGAAAATGATTCAGTACAAATTTTTCAGGAATTATATATTAATGAAGTTTATGACAGGTTTAAATCTTTTAATATTCCTTATTGTTCGTTACCTATTGTAAAAGGCATTAAGTATTCTAAAAAAGATTGTCCTACTAATCAAAATGAAATTGATGAAATGTCTAGATTTCCATATCGGAATATCTTAGGATGTTTATCTTTCATTGCAAACAGGACACGACCTGATATTGCCTACGCAGTTAATATATTCAGTCAATTTCAAAATTCACCGGGGTTTAATCATTGGAATGGGTTAATTAAATTACTTGGGTATGTTTCGTGCACTCGAGATTTAAAATTAAATTTGAATTGTTTTAATCCATGTTTAACTGCTTTCTCTGACGCTGATTTCGCGATGAATAGAGATGACTTTGTATCAATGGGGGGACAAATTTTATTTTTGGATAATAGCCCTATTTCTTGGAAAACTTTTAAGCAAAAAAGTGTTTGCCTTTCAACCATGGAAAGCGAATTTGTTTCCATGTGTGATGGAGTTAAAGAATTAATGTGGTTTGACAATATATTACGAGATTGTATTGATTTTAAATTAATTTCTATTTTATATGAACCACCAATACTTTTTGCTGATAACCAAGCGGCTATTAATTTTACGAGATCTCCTATAGAGAATAACAAATCCAAACATATTAATGTAAAGTTATTTTTCATCCGTGAATGGTTATTTGAGGAACGGTTTGATTTAAAATATGTAAATACTAAAGATAACTTTGCCGACCCCTTCACAAAGCCCCTTACTAAAGGTGATATGGCTAAATTTGTAAATAAAGTATTTATTAAGTAAATGTATATAAAGTAAATTAAAAATTTTTTGAACGTATAATATATATTTAAATTTTTTTGAAATTGAAAAATGTTTTTTTTAGAGGGATATGTATACATTTTCTTGGTGGGTTTTTTCTGCGTTTTCCATTGTGTAGTGATGTATAGTTCAGTTTAACTTTTGTATGAGAGAAATTCGTAGCGCTACGTGTAATTGGTTATGTGTATGTCATATAAATGTTTCATATATTTGTGAATATCATCGTTTTTTATTTGACAATGGGAAATGGGGGAAAAAAGTTTCCTTGAAATGCTGTGCATATTTGCTCTGTATTAACATCTTGTTCTTTCTTTTAGTAGATGTGTATAGTATATTGATAATACTACTGATTTTTTGAAATTGTGAGTTGGACTCTTGGACTTATCTTATGATTTACAAGATTGACAAACCTTCTAGCTTTGTGTGGAGTATATTCTGTAGAAGACATATGTGAACCTGTTGTCAAGTCACTAAATATTCAAGGAATTTTTTTATTTCTTTTCTAATAAAGTTTATATTGTAATTGCTGACGTTTGTGTTTGTCTAATCAACACGGTGGGGGGCCTTGTTGTAAAATTTGTACCCTTTCCGTGTTGATTCTCAAATTTAAATTTAAATTCATTCACTACTTAAATATAATTTAAATGATTTACTTTATAATCTTTAAAGTTTAAATTATTAATTAAATGAATTATAGCGTTTAGTGCTATTTTCTTTTTGATACTGCCATTGAGTTTAAGATATATTAAAATAAAAAATAAAAAGCTTAATGATAATTACTTTTAGTTAAAAGTTATATTCCTTATTAGTATAATTATGTTTAAGTCATTTGAAATAACTTTAATTACTTACCTCATATTTAAAAGCATATTTTGTTAAAATTAACTTGAAGAAAATATGTTTAAATCCTTTTACGGATTGTCCATTTCGCTTCCTAGCAAGGAGATGTTGTATTTTTCAACTGCTGAGTCTTTTTGCTTAGCCCATAGATGGCGGTAGACTCGTAGCGTCATGTTGCTATAGTTATGGGAGGCGTTGCCGATTGTACAGCATCAAGTAGCTGTCACTTTGAATCCGTTCGCGGCTATAAAAGGAGGTAAGGAATATGAAATCGTGCTCTTAATCTCTTAGTTTTCTTAAGCTCTTAAGCTTTTATGTTTTTTCAGTTTAGCTCAAAGTCATGAGCTGGTATTTTAATATAATTATAAAGTGTTTAGTTTTATAATGATTGTAAATTACGTTTTTGTGACTTGATATTTTCGACGATACGTTTAGTGTATCTAGTTATGTCACAATGTAAAAGTTGTTTACTATTTAAACTCTACATGACAGTGTATCTTAAAAGTGTTTAACCTTTCGTCAGCAAAGTATTTATTCAACTATTGTTTTCTGCTTATTTAATGTTACTCATCATTTTGTTTCAAGTTTAATAAACTGTTTTAATTAAACTTTTGTCTTCAATGAATGCCACACATATTTATCATTTTTATAGTTTATTAGAGCTGAGCAACTATCGTATATTTCACTGCTAACTCTGCTATGTTAACATATGTGAAAATTGATTTTTTCACATTAAGGAATACGTGCGCTGCGCGCACAAATCGGGTACAATTACGGACCGGGTCCGCTGCGCGCGCACAAATTAAAGGATACACGCACCGCGCGCGCGTATTCCTTCCCTGACACTTCGTGCCCCCTAAAAAAAATCATTTCTGATCGGGTAAAAACACACACTATATCCCCACTGCCTTCGGCAGCGCAGACCCATGCGCGCTGCGCGCGCACGTGTGAAGGTATACGCGCCCTGCGCGCACATATTCCTTCTCAAATAAAATTTTTATTCTTAAGAAAAGAAAATAAAGAAAATCATTTGTCATCTGTTAAAAAGTTGGACCGGGTCCCCACTGCCTTCGGCAGCGCAGTTCAAGTTAGGGGATACACGCGCGGTGCATGCCTATTTCTTCTCCACCCTTTCAGGCCCTCTTAATTAACCTACATATACCAATCTTGAACGATCTAACTCATTTGGCTGAGATGCAAAAGAAAACGTAATCAGGAGACCTCAAAACGTGTAAATCTTATGAAAACTTTCGATAATTTAAAAGAACTTTAAAATATCTTTCAAATGATGTATTAAAAATAATTTAATCATAATTAGAAATTGAAATATTGAAATTTGAAAATATTACAGCGCCGTCTGGCGGTAGAAATTTCTGTATTATACTGTTCTATTCCAATTCAAAAAAGCTTTCTAATGATGTATTACTTTTGAAATTATTTTAATTAGTAGCTGAGATACAAAAGAAAACTAATTCAGGAGACCTCAAAACATGTAAATCTGGTGAAAACTTTCGATAATATAAAAGAACTTTAAAATATCTTTCGAATGATGTATTAAAAAATTAATCATAATTAGAAATTGAAATATTGAAATTTGAAAATATTACAGCGCCATAAAAGAAAACTGATTCAGGACACCTCAAAACGTGTATATCTGATGGAAACTTTCGATAATATAAAAGAACTTTAAAATATCTTTCGAATGACGTATTAAAAATAATTTAATCATAATTGGAAATTGAAATATTGAAATTTGAAAATATTACAGCGCCATAAATGAAAACTGATTCAGGACACCTCAAAACGTGTAAATCTGGTGAAAACTATCGATAATTTAAAAGAACTTTAAAATATCTTTCGAATGATGTATTAAAAATAATTTAATCATAATTAGAAATTGAAATATTGAAATTTGAAAATATTACAGCGCCATCTGGCGGTACACATTTCTGTATTCCACTGTTCGATTCCAAATCAAAAAAGCGTTCTAATGATGTATTAGTATTACTTATGAAATTATTTTAATTAGTAGCTGAGATACAAAAGAAAACCTAATCAGGACACCTCAAAACGTGTAAATCGGGTGAAATCTCGCGCGCATCGCACGCGGTGCACACCTATTTCTTCCCCACCCTTTCAGCCCCTCCTAATTAACCTACGTATACCAATTTTGAACGGTCTAACTCAATTAGCTGAGATGCAAAAGAAAACCTAATCGGGACACCTCAAAACGTGCAAATCAGGTGAAAACTTTCTATAATATAAAAGAACTTTAAAATATCTTTCGAATGATGTATTAAAAATAATTTAATCATAATGAGAAATTGAAATACGCGTATTAGAATAAAAGTTAATTTGCAATTAAAATGTAAACCTTTTGTTTATTGACGAAAATCGATGAAATTTGAACTGCAAGTTTTTTTTTGTGGTAAGATTGTATACCAAGTGTCGTGTGCGAATTCGAAAAATTGAAGAAAATAGAAATTTGCAATTTTTTATCCCACTTAAAATACATCTGATTATCAACTGAATCAGTCGCAGGTGTTTTTTTTTCCTCTTCCGCGAAGTGGTTGCCGTGGAAACGACAAAGAACACATTATACAATCTCATGCAGCAATGAAGGTCGCGTATTCAATTCAATAGTTTTATGGCTAAAATTAAAAAAATTATAACTCATTCAGTTTTTGAAATTTTCTCTCAATCTTTTGGGAATTGAATTATGGAAGCGTGATCTATATACAAAAAAAAAAAAAAAAAATGATTTATCTCTAAACGCTTTTGAGTTATAAATTGTTTTGTGAAAAAATCGTTGTTTCGTAAAATCTAAAAATATGGATCGCTAATCCGTATTTTGTAAAAATGTTTATACGGTTCGAAAGAGGATTAAATGACCTTTCCTTATATACCAGTTGTTAAGAAATGGAACAGTTACTCGGTCGTACAGGGCGTTTAAAAAAAGACGATCGCGAAAAAGAGAAATTTTCGACCCTTTTTAAAACTTTTTTTTAAAATTAAAAAAAAAAAAAATTGTACCGTAAGAATCGGTAATAAATGCTCTTTCTCGTGGTACAGGTGTATTTTCGATATTTCCAACAGATCGGCAGCGATCGCTTTACAAAAACCCACGAAATTTCCTCTTTCTCCTTCTTCTTTTGAGGTAAGCGGTCCCGGTCGAAAATTAGGATCGCTTGCCATTTTGAATCGTTTTTTCGTTAGACATGGGTCGACATTTTAATTAATATCTCCGCTAATTATTGTCGCATCCTTTAGCAAATTAGATAACGTACATCTGCGATAAATTCTCTGTCCGACGGTACCTGTTCGAAGTCCGTGCGACCATTAGCAGCGGAGCCTTAGCTGTTTCAAGCCGTTTCTCACAGACATACACACAGACATACACACACACACACACACAGACACACGCGTACAGATTTTAATAATATAAGAGATGATACCCTAAACAAAATTTAGCAATTGAATTAAAAACTAGATGTTATTGCCAATCTTTAGGCATCAGCTGCTGGTTTCTAGGATAATTTAAGGCGAAATTAGTCGGGGAAGGAAATTATTATTCTTTTATGACTGTACATATGCATATGTGCATCTATGTTTGTGAGTATATGATGCATATATGTATATACTTTTTCGGGGAAGGGTAGGGTGAAAATTCGGAGCAGAATACATTAATTTAAATTATTTTCATTCATAAATTAAAAATAGAATCGTAGAAAATTCATGACTATATATTAAAACTTTAATAAAAAGAATGAATAGTGGATCTAGTAATATTTCGTTACAACAGTTCTTTAGTTACCAGAATCGTTGAAAGGTATTTTCACTTTGAAAAGTCAGTACGTATTTATTAATTTTTGTTAACCAAAACTTTTTGTTCCGTTAACCAAAGTTGTCAAACTTTAAATCGTTAATCTCCTCGCAGGTCGCAAGAAACTATGCGGTGGGCCGTGGGTTGGTCACCCCTGTTCTAGATGATAAATCACGTAGATTTTGATTGAAATATAAAAGAGCTTTTATTGAAAATATCGTATTTTCGACGGATTTTGTTAAAAATTGGTTACAAAAAGTGATTATGAGTTTTGTCAAAAAAAAAAAAAAAAAAAAAAATGTATAAGATATTTACCGTGCTTGTTTTAAATTTGATGAATATTATCTAATAAGTAGAGCTGTTATGCTGATCATTTTACGACCACGAGAAAAAATGCTGATGCATTTCTGGTACGCAAGACTTGTAACGTTGTTCAACAGCTGTTTGCTTATGATTTAATTCCAGTGTGCTCATATGACTCTACTGTACCGCATTTTCACGATGGGCTTAAAAGTTGCATATCCTACTATTTCTTGATGGATGCTTATTATTCTTCTGATGTCGAGGACATCACTTGTTTAGTTTTTTTTTATTTTTTTTTTTAACGGACTCCAAAAAAGAAGGAAGGTTCTCAATTCAAACCGTATGTTTTTTTATGTTTGTTAGCTCATAACTTCTGAACGGATGCTCCGATTTTGATACTTTTTGTTTTGTTAAAAAGGTCTTGGTCTGAAATAGGTCCCATTGTAATCTAAAGAAAATACAGGGTGCCCAAAAAAATCAGTCCCAACTCTTTTATCTGCTAAACGGCTGCAGCTATAGTGATAAAAATGGTATGTATGTATAGCAAAGTGGCCATGCAGTACAAGGTTAAACCGCTTGCAGCGCCACCTGGTGGAAAATAGCGGAGTTAGTGTTCCTATCTCGAAAACGTTTCTAAAGAAAAAGTGAATTATAAAGCTGAAGAGTATCACCGATTTAGTACAAAAAGATAGTTTTGACATTGATGCTAAAAATACAAGGCTAAAAACGCGCATTTTTTTGTTCGCAATTTCTTACACTATACACACTTGAGCTACATTGCTCACGTTGTAGCGTAGCTGGTGAGACATACGCTATATAGTTCAAAATACGGTTACTTGATACATTTTGTTTTGTTGTAGAGATCTTGGTCTGAAGTAGGTCCCATTATAACATCTTTACAATCTAAAGAAAATAAAGCGCCATCTGGTGAAAAACAGCGGAATTAGCGCTCCTATCTCAAAAACGGTTCAAGATGGGAGAAAAGTTAATTACGAAATTGTAGAGCATCATCGATTTGCTACGAAAAGATAGTTATTAGACATTATTGCTAAAAATAGAACGCTTAAAACGTACAGTTGTTTGTTCGCAGTTTTCTACACTGTGCACACTTGAACTACGTTGCACACTTTGCAGCGTAGCGGATGACACGTATACTCTGTGGTTCAAAGTACTGTTACTGTAAGCGGTCACATCGATTAGCGCAAAGTCGTTTTCAACCAACTTCAGAAAGGAGGGTGTTCTTAATTCGAACTATGTGTTGTTGTTGGTGTTTGTAAGCTTAAAACTTCGTAAGAAATGCTCTAATTAACCGACTTCAAAAAAGAGGAGGTTCTCAATTCAAAGCGTATGTTTTTTTTTTTTTTGTTTTTGTTTGTTAGCTCATAACTTCTGAACGGATGATCCGATTTTTATACTTTTTGTTTTATTGTAAAGGTCTTGGTCTGAAATAGGTACCATTGTAAGATATCTTTGAGATCAAAAGAAAATACAGGGTGCGCACAAAAGTCAGTCCCGACTCTTTTAACTGCTGAACAGCTGCTGCTATAGTCATAAAAGTGGTATGTAGGTGTAGAAAAGTGGACATGTGCTACGTGATTCAACCGCCTAAAGCGCCACCTGGTGGAAAAGAGTGGAGTTATCGATCCTATCTCGGAAACGTTTCAAGACTGGGGAAAAAAGTGAATTATAAAATTGCAGAGCATCATCGATGTAGTACGCAAAGATAGTTTAGACATTAATGCTAAAAAAAGAACGCTTAAAACGTGCATTTGTTTGTTCACAATTTCCTATCTTGTGCACACTTGAACGACATTGCATATGTTGTAGGGTAGCGGGTGACATTTATGCTATGTAAAATTCAAAGTATGGTTATTGTAAGCGGTCACATCGATTAACGCATAGGCGTTTTAAACCGACTTCATAAAGAAAGAGGTTCTCAATACAAACCATGTTTCTCGTTGTTGTTGTTGAAAATTGTTAGCTTATAACTTCGTAAGAGATGATTTAATTTTAATACTTTTTTTTGTTGTCATAATGATCTTGGCCTGAAAATGATTTCATTAAGATATAAACGAATTACAGGATACTCACAAAAGTCTGTTCTCACTCTAACTGCTGAACGCATACAGCTACACTGGTAAAAGCAGTATGTAAGTATCGATGTTGAATTTTTTGGTTCTGTCCGTCAGCTGCAATGCATATTTTGCTCTTTGTTTGACCTTTATGCTGCGCAATTTTCAGCGCATCGGGTGACACGTATCCACTGTAAAGTTCAATGTATATGCCTAACAGAATTTTCGGTTACGAATACAGCGTATCCGTTCTTTACATTTCCAAAGACTTTTTAATTTACGTATGTTCGTTCAATAGATAGTTTTTTGCTCATATCCGATAAAGGCAAGAAAAGTGACACAAATTAAAAAATCTGGTGTGAAACAACCACACGACTTCCATTACCCCCTATTACACGTATTATATGCATTTTTGAGAGATAATGTGATCAGAAAACGTAAAAGTGACCTAAAGAATAAATCGTTAGAGCCGTTTTTGAGATACCAACTTTTACAAAAAATCAAATATTGACCGGAAAACAATAATTACATACAAAAGGATATTTAAAAGGAAGTTAATATGAGGAGTTTGAAAAAAATCCGTACAACCGTTTTTAAAGGAAAGCCTTTGCGAGGCCTGAAATTGAGCTATTTATACAGGACGCCTATCAATTTTCCTGAACTAACCAACTTTATCATTCAAAAGGACATCTAATAGAGTGTTTATATAGCAAGTTTGAAGAAAATCGTTAGAGCCGTTTTTGAAATACGGACTTACGGTCCCACTTCCGGTTTCCGATGTCCCACTTCCGGTTTTTCAATTTTCACCAAATTTTGGAAATTTCATCTGTACACCAGACGTATTTCAGTTCTAAAGTTTCGTAGCTCTATCTTTATTAGTTTCTGAGCTATAATAGCCAGAAGATTCTCCACATACATACACACACAAACACACACACACATACACACACACTGACCAATTGCCAAAAACCACTTTTTTTGACTCAGGAGACCTTAAAACGTGTAAATCAGGTGAAAACCCGATATCGAATTTTCAGACCGAATACAATACTTCCATTACCTACGGTAGTAGGGTAATGGAAGTAAAATGCAGCATTTGAGAAAAATCAACTTAAAAATAACTTGAATAGAATAAAACTGGCACAACTGTCTCTCGAATGGATAACTTTCTAAATGGAGATAATCATGATAATCAAAATAATCATGATATCCCAAAGAAATTAAATATGTTTGCCAGATAAATTTGCGATTTTTCATTCACCAAGGACGTCAGATAAATTGCGCCTAAAAGTATAAAATAATTTCCTTCGCCAAACAACCTATAACACTACAATTAATCATAACTTTTGAAGTCGGCTCAAAATTAAATAAAAATGTATACCTTTATTCAGTACAAAAATCAAATCCTATTCAAAATACACATCTCACATTGTTACCTGCAAAACGCAGTCGAAAACTACTTTGATTCAAGAAAACAAATAAGATTTCATAAGCAGCAAAAGTTGGCGAATATGCTGGTATCTGACGTCCTTGGTGAATGAAAAATCGCAAATTTATCTGGCAAACATATTTAATTTCTTTGGGATATCATGATTATTTTGATAAGGTATATCAAGAGAGTAATCAAGAATATGAAACAATACATCGTACAATATATATAATGAAAATATACATCTTGCGTGTATATTTTCATTGCGTGTATATTTCTCACGTTTTGATCGTCAAATCCAAAAGCCACCAAGGATGATAGTTATCAAAGTTATACCAAATTTGCAAAGGAAACTCTAACTTCGTAGAAACATAAATACCGCATTGTGAAGAATGTTCACTGTTCTATGTAGATGCTACTCATGGACCAATTGTATACAGTGATAAAATAATAAAGGAAACATGAAAATGGATCATTCGAGACAACAGCATTTGTTGAATAAAGAAGCACCACAAAACTGGCGTTGTAAAAATTATTACTTACAGACTTTGAATAAACACCATAAAATGCAATAAACTCGCAACAATTGTTTCGGGTCGAAAAAACACACGACCCTTCATCAGGCGAATAAAGTAAGCACGAGTGCTGCAGTCAAAGCGGCAACGCACAAAACCGTTTAAAGTGAAAAGAAGAACTTTATAAACTAGAAAGTAAATAAAGCTACTGGTGTAAGTAGAATTATAGAAGAAAACAAGAAAATAAATAAATGAGTGAGATTAAACATATAACAATCTAAGGATATCAAAATTAAACGAAAATCTAAGTTACGTGAGTAATTTCCAAGCATCAGACAAGAAAGGAGTGGAAGAAATATCATTAACAAGATTTTTCGAATTTTTAAATATGTAAAATGCTTCATGAATATCCAAATGGGAGGAACAGACAGGAGATGAAAGTATGTTAGTTTTGGAAAAATCAAAACGATGACATTGAGACCAGCAGTGGGAAGCAATAGAAGATTTGGTAATCTCAGCATTACGAACATTCCGACGGTGCTCATTTATTCTGTATTTCAAACGCCTCCTAGTTTGACCAATATAACCTAAGTTGCAGGACGAACACGGAATTAAATAAATTCCAGAACGGTTTTCGGTGGGAATAGGGTCCTTAAGAGAAGATAATTTAATTTTATTGACGGGTTTGTAAATAACTTTGAAACCAAACGGTGAAAGAATTTTAGAGATTTTAAAAGAGAGTGAAGAATGAAAAGGTAAAACAACTGGGATAAGACTGTGATCGTTTAATTTGGAAGCAGAACGTTTAGGATTCTTAAATTTATATAGAGCTTTATCGATGATAGATGGGTTATAGCCACGAGAGAGAGCAAGAGATTTTAAGTAATTAATTTCTTTCGAAAGATTAGACGGATCAGAACAAATGTGTAAGGCACGATAAACATAAGTGTAAAAAGCAGACATTTTTTGTTGAGGGGCGTGGTTAGAGAGAGCATGCGGTGGCAAAGAGACTGAGAATGGTTTTCTAAAAACAGTAGTTGAGAAACAATCCTTTTCTTTATTCACAAGAACGTCAAGGAAAGGCAAAGAGCAATCCTTTTCAACCTCAAAAGTGAATTGAATGCATGGGTCAATCGAATTGACCAAAGAAAGTAAATTGGACAAATCGACATCATGGGAGACAAGAACGAAAGTGTCATCCACATACCTAAACCAGTGAGGAAATTTATATACACCGAAGAGTTTTTTTGTATTTTTAACTCCTCCCCCCATTCCTTTTGTTTAAAATCCGACTTCTTTAAATTTTGTCTCTTGTTTCATGTATATGTTTTAGCATGAGTTCTTCTGAGATTAATCGTTTCAAACATCTTCGTTTGAAACGTTCTCGCTTTCTCAATCATTTAAATTTTCTTCTTAGATGTAAGCGAGCTCGGATAATTCCTAAGTTCATAGACATTAAGTACAATCTTCCTGCTTCTCTTCGCATTAAAAATGCTTTAAATAGGAGTAGGTTTGCCATTCTTAGGGCTATTATTCAGGATATACGACAGTCTCTCTCGTCTATTGAGTCTGAATTATATACTTTACATCTGTCTCTTAGCAATTCTGTTCATGATTTCTCTTCTTTTGAAAAAAGAAATTTCGCATACGTTGCGTTTCAGTCTTCTAGGCATCAAACTAACTTAAATAAGAAATTTAATTATCTTCTTAAAAGTAATTCCTTCACTTCTCCTATTTCTCCTCTTGCTCAGAATACTGTTGTTAATCTCTCTTCGCACGTTCTGACTAATACTCAACGCGACGTGCTCAGTTTGGGTCTGAATTTTGCGCGTACTTCGAGACCCTCCGTTCCGGATTTGATAGCTCCCATTGAAAATTCCTTTAAAAATAGTAAAATTTCTCCAGGCCAGTTAGAATCTCTTCGTTTCATTTTATCTAACATTATTTCCACCAATAATCATCCACAAAAGTCTAACCTTACTCCTTCTCAAAAATCCGCCCTCTCTGAATTAAACTCCGCCCCCGATTTAATTGTCACAAGAGCTGATAAAGGTGGACAAACTGTTCTACTCAACAAATCGGATTACATTTCCCATGTTGAGGCCTTACTTACTTCAGGTCCCTATTCGAAACTTAAAAATGATCCTTCTAATGATCATCTTGGTCAAGTCAAATACCACGTTAAAAATTCCGTTATTCTTAATGATTATACCAAACGCATGGTAATCCCTTCTGCTGCCAATTGTGCTCGTTTTTATGCACTTCCGAAAGTTCATAAACCCACTCTCTGCTTTCGACCTATTGTTTCTAATATTGGTACGGCTTCTTATAATCTTGCTCGATTTCTTTCAAACTCTCTTTCTCATCTAACTACTACTAATCTTCATACTGTAAAAAACTCGTATGATTTTGTGGACAAAATTAAATGCATCTCTCCGTCTAACTATACTATGATTTCTTCAGACGTCAAATCACTTTTCACAAATGTTCCGGTTCAAGGCGCTCTGGTTTGTTTAGAGAGAAGACTACGTGAATTCCATTATTCTTCTATTGAAGTTGAGGAGCTTGTAAATTTAGTTCATTTGTGTATCAGGCAAACTGCCTTCATTTTTAATGGTGCTTATTATTCCCAAAATGATGGTATGGCCATGGGTAGTCCTCTCTCTCCTTTACTTTGCGACATTTATATGCACTATTTTGAAGAAAAACTCTTCGGTGTATATAAATTTCCTCACTGGTTTAGGTATGTGGATGACACTTTCGTTCTTGTCTCCCCTGATGTCGATTTGTCCAATTTACTTTCTTTGGTCAATTCGATTGACCCATGCATTCAATTCACTTTTGAGGTTGAAAAGGATTGCTCTTTGCCTTTCCTTGACGTTCTTGTGAATAAAGAAAAGGATTGTTTCTCAACTACTGTTTTTAGAAAACCATTCTCAGTCTCTTTGCCACCGCATGCTCTCTCTAACCACGCCCCTCAACAAAAAATGTCTGCTTTTTACACTTATGTTTATCGTGCCTTACACATTTGTTCTGATCCGTCTAATCTTTCGAAAGAAATTAATTACTTAAAATCTCTTGCTCTCTCTCGTGGCTATAACCCATCTATCATCGATAAAGCTCTATATAAATTTAAGAATCCTAAACGTTCTGCTTCCAAATTAAACGATCACAGTCTTATCCCAGTTGTTTTACCTTTTCATTCTTCACTCTCTTTTAAAATCTCTAAAATTCTTTCACCGTTTGGTTTCAAAGTTATTTACAAACCCGTCAATAAAATTAAATTATCTTCTCTTAAGGACCCTATTCCCACCGAAAACCGTTCTGGAATTTATTTAATTCCGTGTTCGTCCTGCAACTTAGGTTATATTGGTCAAACTAGGAGGCGTTTGAAATACAGAATAAATGAGCACCGTCGGAATGTTCGTAATGCTGAGATTACCAAATCTTCTATTGCTTCCCACTGCTGGTCTCAATGTCATCGTTTTGATTTTTCCAAAACTAACATACTTTCATCTCCTGTCTGTTCCTCCCATTTGGATATTCATGAAGCATTTTACATATTTAAAAATTCGAAAAATCTTGTTAATGATATTTCTTCCACTCCTTTCTTGTCTGATGCTTGGAAATTACTCACGTAACTTAGATTTTCGTTTAATTTTGATATCCTTAGATTGTTATATGTTTAATCTCACTCATTTATTTATTTTCTTGTTTTCTTCTATAATTCTACTTACACCAGTAGCTTTATTTACTTTCTAGTTTATAAAGTTCTTCTTTTCACTTTAAACGGTTTTGTGCGTTGCCGCTTTGACTGCAGCACTCGTGCTTACTTTATTCGCCTGATGAAGGGTCGTGTGTTTTTTCGACCCGAAACAATTGTTGCGAGTTTATTGCATTTTATGGTGTTTATTCAAAGTCTGTAAGTAATAATTTTTACAACGCCAGTTTTGTGGTGCTTCTTTATTCAACAAATGCTGTTGTCTCGAATGATCCATTTTCATGTTTCCTTTATTATTTTATAACTGTATACAATTGGTCCATGAGTAGCATCTACATAGAACAGTGAACATTCTTCACAATGCGGTATTTATGTTTCTACGAAGTTAGAGTTTCCTTTGCAAATTTGGTATAACTTTGATAACTATCATCCTTGGTGGCTTTTGGATTTGACGATCAAAACGTGAGAAATATACACGCAATGAAAATATACACGCAAGATGTATATTTTCATTATATATATTGTACGATGTATTGTTTCATATTCTTGATTACTCTCTTGATATACCTTATCAAAATAATCATGATATCCCAAAGAAATTAAATATGTTTGCCAGATAAATTTGCGATTTTTCATTCACCAAGGACGTCAGATACCAGCATATTCGCCAACTTTTGCTGCTTATGAAATCTTATTTGTTTTCTTGAAACAAAGTAGTTTTCGACTGCGTTTTGCAGGTAACAATGTGAGATGTGTATTTTGAATAGGATTTGATTTTTGTACTGAATAAAGGTATACATTTTTATTTAATTTTGAGCCGACTTCAAAAGTTATGATTAATTGTAGTGTTATAGGTTGTTTGGCGAAGGAAATTATTTTATACTTTTAGGCGCAATTTACAGTTCCATTTTCTGCCAATTTTCTTTCATTTTTAGTTGTTTGAATAGTAGTTCCTTTTTGGAGTCGTTTCTATTTTTTTACAAAAAGATTTTATTTTTCTCTTTACAGTGAAAACTTATTTATATAGCAGAGCATCAGAAGACGTTTGACGGAAGTTTCACAAATCACAACTTCCAAGAAAAGTGACATTACTCAAAAAATGGTTTATGTCACTGAAAAATACATGAAATGCACCCAATGTGAACAAAAAAGTTACATCTCCATTTAGAAAGTTATCCATTCGAGAGACAGTTGTGCCAGTTTTATTCTATTCAAGTTATTTTTAAGTTGATTTTTCTCAAATGCTGCATTTTACTTCCATTACCCTACTACCGTAGGTAATGGAAGTATTGTATTCGGTCTGAAAATTCGATATCGGGTTTTCACCTGATTTACACGTTTTAAGGTCTCCTGAGTCAAAAAAAGTGGTTTTTGGCAATTGGTCAGTGTGTGTGTATGTGTGTGTGTGTTTGTGTGTGTATGTATGTGGAGAATCTTCTGGCTATTATAGCTCAGAAACTAATAAAGATAGAGCTACGAAACTTTAGAACTGAAATACGTCTGGTGTACAGATGAAATTTCCAAAATTTGGTGAAAATTGAAAAACCGGAAGTGGGACATCGGAAACCGGAAGTGGGACCGTAAGTCCGTATTTCAAAAACGGCTCTAACGATTTTCTTCAAACTTGCTATATAAACACTCTATTAGATGTCTTTTCGAATGATATAGTTGGTTAGTTCAGGAAAATTGATAGGCGTCCTGTATAAATAGCTCAATTTCAGGCCTCGCAAAGGCTTTCCTTTAAAAACGGTTGTACGGATTTTTTTCAAACTCCTCATATTAACTTCCTTTTAAATATCCTTTTGTATGTAATTATTGTTTTCCGGTCAATATTTGATTTTTTGTAAAAGTTGGTATCTCAAAAACGGCTCTAACGATTTATTCTTTAGGTCACTTTTACGTTTTCTGATCACATTATCTCTCAAAAATGCATATAATACGTGTAATAGGGGGTAATGGAAGTCGTGTGGTTGTTTCACACCAGATTTTTTAATTTGTGTCACTTTTCTTGCCTTTATCGGATATGAGCAAAAAACTATCTATTGAACGAACATACGTAAATTAAAAAGTCTTTGGAAATGTAAAGAACGGATACGCTGTATTCGTAACCGAAAATTCTGTTAGGCATATACATTGAACTTTACAGTGGATACGTGTCACCCGATGCGCTGAAAATTGCGCAGCATAAAGGTCAAACAAAGAGCAAAATATGCATTGCAGCTGACGGACAGAACCAAAAAATTCAACATCGATACTTACATACTGCTTTTACCTGTGTAGCTGTATGCGTTCAGCAGTTAGAGTGAGAACAGACTTTTGTGAGTATCCTGTAATTCGTTTATATCTTAATGAAATCATTTTCAGGCCAAGATCATTATGACAACAAAAAAAAGTATTAAAATTAAATCATCTCTTACGAAGTTATAAGCTAACAATTTTCAACAACAACAACGAGAAACATGGTTTGTATTGAGAACCTCTTTCTTTATGAAGTCGGTTTAAAACGCCTATGCGTTAATCGATGTGACCGCTTACAATAACCATACTTTGAATTTTACATAGCATAAATGTCACCCGCTACCCTACAACATATGCAATGTCGTTCAAGTGTGCACAAGATAGGAAATTGTGAACAAACAAATGCACGTTTTAAGCGTTCTTTTTTTAGCATTAATGTCTAAACTATCTTTGCGTACTACATCGATGATGCTCTGCAATTTTATAATTCACTTTTTTCCCCAGTCTTGAAACGTTTCCGAGATAGGATCGATAACTCCACTCTTTTCCACCAGGTGGCGCTTTAGGCGGTTGAA
Organism: Salticus scenicus; assembly: GCA_963930645.1. Lineage (NCBI taxonomy): Eukaryota > Metazoa > Arthropoda > Arachnida > Araneae > Salticidae > Salticus > Salticus scenicus. The sequence goes on along the minus strand of OZ005652.1, from coordinate 336,071,184 downwards.
TCGCGTAGCACATGTCCACTTTTCTACACCTACATACCACTTTTATGACTATAGCAGCAGCTGTTCAGCAGTTAAAAGAGTCGGGACTGACTTTTGTGCGCACCCTGTATTTTCTTTTGATCTCAAAGATATCTTACAATGGTACCTATTTCAGACCAAGACCTTTACAATAAAACAAAAAGTATAAAAATCGGATCATCCGTTCAGAAGTTATGAGCTAACAAACAAAAACAAAAACAAAAAAAAAACATACGCTTTGAATTGAGAACCTCCTCTTTTTTGAAGTCGGTTAATTAGAGCATTTCTTACGAAGTTTTAAGCTTACAAACACCAACAACAACACATAGTTCGAATTAAGAACACCCTCCTTTCTGAAGTTGGTTGAAAACGACTTTGCGCTAATCGATGTGACCGCTTACAGTAACAGTACTTTGAACCACAGAGTATACGTGTCATCCGCTACGCTGCAAAGTGTGCAACGTAGTTCAAGTGTGCACAGTGTAGAAAACTGCGAACAAACAACTGCACGTTTTAAGCGTTCTATTTTTAGCAATAATGTCTAATAACTATCTTTTCGTAGCAAATCGATGATGCTCTACAATTTCGTAATTAACTTTTCTCCCATCTTGAACCGTTTTTGAGATAGGAGCGCTAATTCCGCTGTTTTTCACCAGATGGCGCTTTATTTTCTTTAGATTGTAAAGATGTTATAATGGGACCTACTTCAGACCAAGATCTCTACAACAAAACAAAATGTATCAAGTAACCGTATTTTGAACTATATAGCGTATGTCTCACCAGCTACGCTACAACGTGAGCAATGTAGCTCAAGTGTGTATAGTGTAAGAAATTGCGAACAAAAAAATGCGCGTTTTTAGCCTTGTATTTTTAGCATCAATGTCAAAACTATCTTTTTGTACTAAATCGGTGATACTCTTCAGCTTTATAATTCACTTTTTCTTTAGAAACGTTTTCGAGATAGGAACACTAACTCCGCTATTTTCCACCAGGTGGCGCTGCAAGCGGTTTAACCTTGTACTGCATGGCCACTTTGCTATACATACATACCATTTTTATCACTATAGCTGCAGCCGTTTAGCAGATAAAAGAGTTGGGACTGATTTTTTTGGGCACCCTGTATTTTCTTTAGATTACAATGGGACCTATTTCAGACCAAGACCTTTTTAACAAAACAAAAAGTATCAAAATCGGAGCATCCGTTCAGAAGTTATGAGCTAACAAACATAAAAAAACATACGGTTTGAATTGAGAACCTTCCTTCTTTTTTGGAGTCCGTTAAAAAAAAATAAAAAAAAACTAAACAAGTGATGTCCTCGACATCAGAAGAATAATAAGCATCCATCAAGAAATAGTAGGATATGCAACTTTTAAGCCCATCGTGAAAATGCGGTACAGTAGAGTCATATGAGCACACTGGAATTAAATCATAAGCAAACAGCTGTTGAACAACGTTACAAGTCTTGCGTACCAGAAATGCATCAGCATTTTTTCTCGTGGTCGTAAAATGATCAGCATAACAGCTCTACTTATTAGATAATATTCATCAAATTTAAAACAAGCACGGTAAATATCTTATACATTTTTTTTTTTTTTTTTTTTGACAAAACTCATAATCACTTTTTGTAACCAATTTTTAACAAAATCCGTCGAAAATACGATATTTTCAATAAAAGCTCTTTTATATTTCAATCAAAATCTACGTGATTTATCATCTAGAACAGGGGTGGCCAACCCACGGCCCACCGCATAGTTTCTTGCGACCTGCGAGGAGATTAACGATTTAAAGTTTGACAACTTTGGTTAACGGAACAAAAAGTTTTGGTTAACAAAAATTAATAAATACGTACTGACTTTTCAAAGTGAAAATACCTTTCAACGATTCTGGTAACTAAAGAACTTTTTACATCGAAAGAAACCATAGTGAGATTAGTGTGAGGGTGTAGTGTAAAAATATTCAAAACTGCCCTCACACTAATCTCACTATGGTTTCTTTCGATGTAAAATCTCTTTTCACTAATGTTCCAATAAGTGGCGCCCTCTGCTGTCTCGAAAATAGATTAAAAGAGTTTCATTTCACCTCTTTCGAAATACAAGAATTAATTTCTCTTACCCGCATTTGTTTATCACAAACCACTTTTTCTTTCCAAAATAAATTCTATCGTCAGTCTGAAGGTTTAGCCATGGGTTCCCCTCTCTCCCCAATTCTCGCAGATATTTACATGCACTATTTCGAAAGCAAGCTTTTTAAGAAAATATCTTTTCCTTTTTGGACCCGTTACGTTGACGACACCTTCACACTCATCGACATATCTCATCACAATATTGACCATGTCTTAGATACCTTAAATTCAATTGACAGTAATATCCAGTTTACATATGAAATAGAAAACAATGGCTCCCTTCCATTTCTTGATACCCTCGTCTCTCGCACTGTAAATGGATTTTCAACCACTGTCTATCGTAAAAATTTTGCAGTCTCCCTTCCTCCCCATGCGCGTTCATGTCACCCACCTAACCAAAAAATGGCTGCTTTCTATACTTTTGTAAACCGTGCCCTTAATATTTGTTCAAATCCTATTTTATTGAAATCTGAAATTAAATACCTGAAAGCCATCGCAATTGACAGAGGTTATGACCCTTCCATTATAGACAAAGCTATCCAAAAATTACAACTCCCTCGTTTTTCGTCTACTAAATCAGTCACATCTAATATCAGTATTGTTTTACCCTATTTTTCTAAAACCAGTCAAACCATAGCTAAAATTCTCAAACAATATGATTTTAAAATAATATTTTCGCCTTCCAATAAACTCACCTTTTCTCAGTTAAAAGATCCTATTGATATGCATAATTCTTGGGGCATTTATAGTATTTCCTGTCAGTGTGGTTTATCATATATTGGCCAAACTAAACGCAGTCTTAAATTTCGTCTAAAAGAACATATGAATTACGTCCGCAAACAAGAAACCAATAAATCGGCTATTTCTAAACATTGCTGGGAGGAAAATCATAATTTCAAATTTAATTCAGCTAAAATAATTTGCAGACCTAAATCCATTCATGAACTCGATTTCTTTGAAGCTTTTCATATTTATAAAAATTTTAAAAACCTTGTAAATTGTGATTTCGCTGTTCCCTATTTGTCTGATTGTTGGAAATTTTACATTCAGTCCACATTTCCTTAATTTTTCTACAGTTTACACAGCTACACATTCCTTAATTCCTATTGGCCACACTCCCCACCTCTTCCGTAATCCTATTGGTTGAACTAAATCCGGTCCCTCTCCTATATATATGAGCACTTCTCCAGATTCTGAATTCTTTTTGCACTGATGACGGTACGATTTAGGCTACCGAAACAGCTGTATGCACCTCAATAATTTTTCTTTGGCGTTTCTGACGTAGTAGTTTATTCCTGGTTTAAAAGTCTCAATTACATATGGTGAAAGTTATCAGTAAAAACATGAAAAATGTCTCATTCATCCCCACTCTCCCCTACACTATCTTTCAATAAAAGTCTGGAGCTTTTCGATATTAAACCTTTTTCTCAAATGTCTCACAATACTAGATGAATTATCTTGAAACATCAAGAGTGTGAAAAGCATATTATGGCTCAGATATTTCAGCGAAAATTTTTCCCTGAAAACTAAGAGCAATAAAAAAAATTAAAGAGAACAGAATGTTTAGGTTCACCTTATTCAAAATCATGCTTGAAATGCGTTCTGGTTGTAGCATGTGATTGTGAGGCTTCATTTAATTACCATTATTTATTTATATGAGACTAGTACATACACTCATTGTTATAAGAATTCGTGCATCATGAGAGAATTGTCAGAATGAAACGAAATTTTACATACGTGAGCAATACGTTGAGGTAAGTTAGTGATTAGAAGATCAAAGAAAAATTACGATTTATTTCCGGGAAAAATTACAAATGAATGGAAGTTTTAGTGTTGGGCCACCCCCAGCGTCAATACTGAAGTTAAAAGCCAATATTCAGAAAAACACACCCAAATTATAGTGTCAAATACTTTCTTTGCTTCCCGAATAAAATGATATAAATATTTTGAATTTGAAAGTTCGTTATTAAAATTTATAGCCAATGGACTCTTCCCAATTTCGTCTGCTCAATAATGTGATAGAGGAAAACGAATAATCGAATTCAATTAAATATTGTTCTTAAGAACAAAAATGTTAATATTTTCTATAAAATAAAATAAAAGTAATATTGTGCATTTGTAAACAGTAGAATAATTGTATTTGTAAATTTAATAATTTTTAAAAAACACTTTATGTGTTTATTTATTTTCAACTGTAAGAATCGATTTTTGTATGTTGTAGTGTAAATGATACATTAACTGATCTAGCAATAAATATTAGGTTGTTCTTGTGGAATGTTTATGGATTATAATTTGAAATTTTGAAATATTTTCATTTAATTTAATTGCATAAAGGTGTTACAACAAGTTAATTAACTTAGTTACTGGTCTAAATGGATTTACGCAGTACGATATTGCACTGTCAATGATTTAAATACCAAAAATCAGCGTATTTAACACGTTTTCCATGAACATTAATAACAAATATAAACTAAATGATGATTGTGATTGTAAATGTATATAGCAAACAAAAGATGATGAATAATGATATAAAATGGATTAAAAATGATGATATATAAAAAAATAACACAGATTAAATACGATTGATCAAAAATAAGAATAGAAAATATGTTATTTCAGCAATCGCTATAGATAAACAAGACTTCGTCTGCAATTTGTTTTCCAGTGATGCCAGATGGTCGAAAATTATTTCCCCAAACAGGTCTTCAAATTTCCCCAAACAGGTCTTCAAATTTCCCCAAATCAGGTTTTTTTCCCCAAAAAATCCCTAACTTGATTTCTACTAAAAAGGGAATAAAATTTTTTTCAAAAAAAAAAAAAAAAAAAAAAAAAATATATATATATATATCAAGCAGATTTTTCTATGATTTAAGCTCAGATTTTTCCCCAAATGAAGGCAATTTTTGAAATAAATCCCCAAATAACATAAAAGCTATTGAAAGTCTCTAGTCGTAGTTGTCATTACGTTGTCAACATTGACAGAAAGTTGAAGAACTCCCCAGATTTGTCCCCAAAAATTTTAGAATTCCCCCAAAAAGTCCCCACAAATATTTGGTTCCCAAAATTGTCCCCAGAAGCCTCAAAAATCCCAAAAATGGGGACAAAATCCCCAATCTGGCATCACTGTCCTCTATCATGTGACCTCTGACGTCAGGTGGGAAGAGCCCATTATTTCGCCAATGAAATAAGTCACACGAATCAAAATCCCTTACATCTAACGATTGCAGTATAATTGTAATTTAGAAACTAAATCATTTTTTAACGATATTATCTGACAGGGACTTCTAAATTTAGCTATAATGATATAAACTTGTGCAATATATTTGATGCTGAGTTTTCTAAAAGAGTAATTTATTTAATAAATAATACTCTGAACTATTAGTTAGTTGATTCTTATGGGTAATCAACAAGTTATTTATTAACCAAAAAGATTTTAAATTACATCAGTTAATGATATTTATTCAACAAACAAAGTAATAAATCTTGCTTAATTATTTGAGCTTAACGGAAGATACAAATTGTTCTCTTTCAATAATAAGTCTTTCTTATGATATTAAAAGAAAATTTGTATTATTCGTTTAAAAGAATTGAAAGAACTGATATTAATAAAAGTGAGCTTCTCAGATAATTTCGAATACTTTAAGTAACATAATTGCGAATTTGATTTAAATTAAATTAATTTACTTATTAATTTAACTGATAATTTGATACTTGATAAATTTAGAATAAAATTAGATGTATTTAAGTAATATGTGAGTAACTTCCTCACACCAATAAATCTCAAAACGTGTAAATTCATGAAAAACCTTAAATAGAAAATTTTCACGTATCCTTTATTTTTCTTCTTATGTATATAGAAGAAAATAACAAATCCATTTTTCAAGAAATAGTTATTTACAGTTAACTAAAATGCATTATACTTTACATTAAAAAATGACTGTAAATTAAAGCTCACATAAATCACATAAAAGAAAAAAGAAAAATTTAGAATACAAAAAAATTAGAAATAAACAAATAAGAGCTTTCATAAACAAATTACTTTTTAAAATTATATTTAACTTCAATAATATAAGATTTTTATTCGCCATTCATTCACTCAACAAGCATTTCTTTTTTACCACCACTGTGATGGTTGTAGCCAGATTCTTCTGCTGGAATCGAATATTTCTGGTCGAACAAGGGCTTGATATATCCATATAAATCATTGCACTATCTGTGTTCTAGCGTTTCAGTAAAAAAATCATTCTTATATGTCATCAAGTCGGGTTACAGAAGGAAAAGGCACGCGGTTCGGCCTAATTCGGACTTTTTAGTTCCCCATCATACTATAGGTATGGGGAACTTAGGTAATCGTGAAAATTTTCGACCTCGGTTTTTTGACGTTTTTACACGTTTTCAAGTGTGAGGAATCCGAAAATGACAAAATTTGTATGGTGTCTGTCTGTAGGGTGTCTGTTAGTGTGTTAGTCTGTTAGTGTGTTAGTCTGTTAGTTCGTTAGTTTGATAGTCTGTGTACACGATATCTCAAGAACAAATTGTCGCAGAGAGGTCAGATCAGTTTTAAAATATTACTTTCGACATTGGCAAGAACCCTATTCATTTGCAACATTCGAATTTAAAAACTTCGTAAGTTATTAGAAATTTACGATTTTCTTAACATGGGAGAATAGGACAAAAATTCACTTAAACGTACATTAAATGGAAACTTTTTACTGTAAAAGTGTCAGACCAGTTTTAAAATATTCGTTTTGATGCCGGAATGAACATCAGTAACTATAAATATGCTAGTTTGAAAATTTCGCTAGTTATTGGAAATTTACGAATTTCTTAACATATGGCAGTATAGGGCAAAATTTCACATAAACGTAAATTTTGAGAGATATTTTCATCGTAAAGATGTCAGACTACTTTTGAAATATTATTTAGGACACTGGCATGAATATTAATGACTATGAATTTTCCAATATAAAGATTTCGTAAGTTATTGGAAATTTACGAATTTCTTAACATGGCAGTATAGGGCAAAATTTCACATAAACGTCAATCTTGAGGGATATTTTCATCGTAAAGATGTCAAACCACTTTCGAAATATTATTTAGGATACTGGCATGAATATCATAGACTAGGATATTTCCAATTTAAAAAATTCGTAAGTTATTTGGAATTTACGATTTACTTAACATGTCAGAATAAGGCAAAATTGAGCATAAATTTCCATTTTGAGGATCCTATAAATACATTAGACAACTTCAAAATTACGTTTATGATATTTGTTTGAACATGATTGAATACAAATATCAGGGCCCGAAATTTCAACTGAGATTACACTCGCTGAAAAAAAAAAGTTACTCGCCACAAAATATGATTAACCTACTCTATTTTTTATGTATAAGGTAATCAGAATTTTTTATAGAAAAAAGAGGAGAAATCACGCAATGTCTTTTATTTTATTTTGTTCATTGAAGAAAACAGTTGCTTTGTGGTTTGTTTTTGCCAGGAGGACATAAAATGAATTCAACTAACTACTGCATATTTTTGTGAGGTGGTGGTAGTGTTATCATTAAGGCCAATTGTTTGCACTAGGGCTCTAGGCTTGAGTAGGAGAGTCCTCTGTGGGGTCATTCTAAGAGGTCCTAGCCCATATTTACGCTAGTTTCGGAGGAAATCACGGAAACATTCTAACGGATAAGCAAACGAGCGCGACCGGGTATCGAACCCAGCGCCTCACGTATACCAGCTTCGAGGATAGAACCTCTCGGTCACTGATAGGTATCTTTTTACGAAGAATATTATTCATGCAAAAGTGACAACACACGTCAACTCACCGCGTATCAACCGGAGCACCACCTTCTTAATGATTTCATGACAATTTCAATAGTGATTTCGTGTTCTGGATCGAAGAACCGTACAAATATAGGGAATATTTTTATTTCTTTGTGATTTGAAGAATCTGAATAGACATAAACCATAATATGCTTTGGCAAGTTTATTAGAAAGTTGCACTTTTGAGAACGCAGGTGTTCACTGTTCGATACAGCCAATAGCCGATTGAGCTTCCCAGTTTTACGAAATTTTTCAAATTAAGGACTAAATCTTTTCATTTGGAAAAGAAGGCAGAGGACGAAAAACGTAAAAAAGAGGACTTTTTAATCATGTAATACTTTTGTAGTTCAAGAGGGCAGAGCGTTGAAAAAGAAGACTGTCCTCTTAAAAAGAGATTGTCTGGTCACCTTACCTAAGATTAGCATGATTTTACGTTTTTAAACCGACATTTTTTTTTTTTTTTTTTTTTTTTTTTTTTTTTTTGGAGGGGGGGGGGGGCACCTTATATTGTAAGAATTCTATCTACAATTAAACCGAAATTTTACTCGCCACAGTAAAATTTCCACTCGCCAATGGCGAGCTGGCGAGCGGAAATTTCGCGCCCTGCAAATATTCTAATAAGAAAATTTCGTAAATTATTCGTAATTTACGATTTTACCAACATAGCGAAATTGTAAATTTTTCATATAAATATGAATTTTGAGGATTATTGCATTGGAAATAGTAGCATGAAAACTAAACAACGAAATTGACCCTGATGAAATAAATTAATAGATTATAATAAGTAAAATATATCGAAGTGAACGGTGGATAGCCTATTAGGCGGGGACTTCATTCTGTCACTGTATCAAGCTTTGGTCAAATTCTTTTTTTTAACATGATTATAATATATCTCGCACTAGAAATTTATGAGAACATAAATATGATGGGGAACTGAGCAGAGTCCACCTATGCCAACTATTTTTTTTGTGCTCTTTTCATCGGAATGTTTTCTCGGATCTATTATTCTGGGCTAATTTATTGGGGTTGTCTTGCCGGGGAATTTTGTCTTGACACTGTTTTGACAATGGATATTTTGTCATGGGTGTATTTTGTCGCTGCTAATTTATTGGGGCTATTTGAATGAAGCTATTTTGTCTTAGGGCTAATCTATCTAGGTTATTTTTAGGGCTAGCTTATCTGGGGGTAACTTGCAGGAAGGGGGGGATTTTGTCTTGGCTAAATTGCCCGGGCTACTTTGCAATTTTATCTTTTTTTTTTTTTTTTTTTTTTTTTTAATGGGGATGTTTTTTCAAGGCTAATTTAACGTGTTAATTCTATCCTAGACATATTTTGTAGAGGCAAATTTTTGGAATCATTTAACGGGCCTATTTTTTCCTGGGATTGCTCTGTCGGGGCTGTTTATTTTTGTCCTGAAGCAGTTTTATCATGGCATTTTGTCTTGGGCTAATTTATCCGGGCTATTTTGTGTTTCGGCTTTTTTGATTGGGGCTACTTTATCAGGGCTATTTTGCCTGGGGTTATTTCATTAAGGTGGGGCTCATATTTTCGGAGCTATTTTATTGGGGCTACTTTGTCGGGGCTGTTTTGTTGTCAAAGCTGTTTTGTCGGAGCTCTTTTGTCTTAGGCGATTTTGACGGGGTACCAGACCAATGAATACATCAAAAGAGATCTAAGGGTTTGGCAAAAACATTAGCCTCAAAATACACTTTCGCAAAATTACGCTTAGAATTATCGTCTAAGCGACACTAGTTTTTTAAGTCGGTTAGGTACATTTTTATATATTTTCAAATGTTATGGCTCAGATTTTCTTCGCCAATAAGTACGTTACACTTTCTATGAGAACCATAAGATTCGTTGCATTATGGTGATAAATATCATCGTTTCGTTACTTCATTTAATTCTGACATTAAGGAAGATCAAGTCTAATTACACGTTATAAATCATGTCTCCGCAAGATGTAATTACAATAACTTTTTTGGTTCGCGATCATCTGTTTTTATGAAAATAATGACTTCTTTCTCGCGTTTCAAAAAACTATTTCTCTATATGTATATTAACTGTTGATGGAACTATTGGACTTATTTGGTCATTAATTAATCACGAGCAGCCACAAATTCAATGGTACTTATTAATTTTAGAAAAAGCCCCCGATACAATTTGAACATATTACTACTATTCTTCCATTAACATCTGCATTTCATTCCGTTCTCACATTTTTATTTTTTGTTGAAATGACGAGTTGATTGTATACTAATCTTTTGTTCTGTGGTATCTGGGTTCTGTAAACGGAAAAAGAACTTTAGCATATCTCGAATAAAGATTTCATTAATTAAGTCACTTTGTTTAAAAGGAAGTAACTGCAGAACATAAATCTAATCCTTTTCGTTTAAAGAGGTCTTTTAAACAGGGAAAATGAATAATTTTAAGAAGTTAAATGCAATTAAATTTTAAGAATGTGATTTTCGCTATCACAGGTTTCATCGCGTCTTTAGTGAACTTTATTTGCCATTTTTAGCAAAGTGGCAGATATCTTAAACTAACAAGGGAAGTATGAATCAGTAAAATTGCTATTGAAACCAAACCAAGCTTAAATTAAAGAGCATGGTTGAAAACATTCGGTAGAGTACAAATTTGCTGCAACAACCCACGTGGGGGCGAGATATGACCCCCTAATAGTTTTAGTTTTGTCTATAAAAGCCAACAAAATACATACAGTAGTGAGACCGGATGACGTAGTGGTAGCGTGCCGTAGTGGTTCTGATACGGAGGTCCTAGGATCGAATCCCCGCAAGGGTGTTTTGTATTTTAATTTTTTATTTCAACTGAAATATTTATTTTTTACATATTTAATTAAATTAAATCATTATTTTAAGAGAAAATATTAATTATATTAAAACAAGATTTTTTTCTCTTTTTTTCTTTTTCTTTTCTTTTTTTTTTTTCAACGCGGACAATTTAATATATATATTTTTAATTTTTAACCAATATATATATTTATTTATTAAATTTAAAGTAATAATTTAACGGAAAATACTTTTATATTATATTTAGATAAGATTTTGTTAATGATTACAGAAATTTTTTTTTTTTTTTTGTTAATGATTATGTTTTATGTAAATTTTTAAATACTATTTTTTAACAACGACATTAATAGCAAGAGTTAATCGTCTGCTCTCAATTGTGTTATTTATTCATGTAATTTTTTGCGTGAAAAATCCTGAATGAACAACAGCTGTTGCTTAACTCTTCGACGTCACATTTAACTTTTATTTCAAATATTTCATTAAACAACTGTCAAATTTGGTGGTGTCTGAAGAAGAGATAATAATATTGAACACAATGACAAATTTTCTCTAAATGATTTTACTAATTATAATTAGTTTACATCTCAATAAATTCAAAATCTTGGGTAAATATGAATCTTACAAATCTAGTAATCTCGACGAAAAGCCAAATATTTAACAAAATGTTCGTGATGAACAATAACTGACGCTGAACAAAATTGTAATTCAAATAACTGTGGTCAAACTTTTTATATTTCTTGTTCTAAATGTGAAAAATACTTATGTTTTCATGATTTTTCTACTTTTAATCATAATTGCTATAAATTAGAAACTATATTCGTAGCTTTAAACATGATTTTCTTTTTTATAAAGAAAAAAAAGAAAAAAAATAAATTTCTTAAATTCATGGTCAATACTTTATTAATCGGAATACTCAAAAAAAAAAAAAAAAAAAATCTCCTTAATGTAATAAATATTTTCTCTTAAGTTAATAATTTAATTTAATTAAAAATGTAAAGAAAAAAAATTACAAAAATAAACAAATTTTACAAGACGTCCTTGCGGTGACTAGATCTCAGGACCACCGTATCAGAAGTCCAGCACGCTACCACTGCACCATCCTTTCTTACTACGATGCGTGTTTTGTTGGATTTTATAGAAATAACTAAAACAGTTAGGGGGTCATATCTCGCCCCCCATTGGAGTTGTTGCAGCAAATTTGTACAGTACCCTATGTTTTCGACCCATGCTTTATAATTTTAGCTTGGTTTGGTTTCAATAGCAATTTTACTGATTCTTACTTCCCTTGTAAGCGGAGTCACTAGAAATCAGGCTATCACTTGAAAATTTATAATCATAACTTCCGAAATAATACTCCAAATCTAATCAAATTTAGAAAGCGAATTGAAGAGCTTGTTTCCAAATGGCGTTAAGTCACTTTTTTCAGTTCTTGAGAAAACGCGGTTTTGTTTAGTAAGATTTATTATTGAATTTAAGGCAAAGATAATTTTTCCCAGTAATCTATGGATGATAATAACACTAAATTACATGTTTAAAAAAATCCTGACAGTATAGTTATTTAGAAATAAAAAAAGAAAGAAATGGCTTAACTCCTTTTGGAACAAAACTATGACTTACGCCATTTTGGCACAAACAAATAACGAAATGAAATGACTTACTTCCATTTGAAAGTAATCCAAGTATTTTTTTTTTTTCATGTAAATACAGCATAAATTTTAGTTATACAATTTTGGAAGGTAGTTAATTACAACAAATCTTTATTTACAAATTCTATTTTGCCATCTTTATCATTATTTTCCCTTGTGTTAGCGTTAGCAGTATCATTGCAAGATTATTCATAAAAAAAAAAAAAAAAAAAAAAAATCGTGCAATTTGTTAATTCCCAAAGCGTTAAGTAATTTTTAAACCTCTTTTTTTCTTTACTTGTTTCATATTGTTTTTTGTTTTTATTTCAGAAGGGGCGCACAGGAGAATTTTTGTCCCTCGTTTCAGGATGTTTTTGGCGGCAAACCAACCACAGTACGTTGTCTTGATACCCACATCTCGCTTTGTAATTTCCAGTACGTTTGCTTTTCAGACAACTATGCGCAAAATTTTTTTCCAATCTAAAATATTCCATTGCTTCTTATACTCGAAAAGATTTCCAACCTTAGAGAAATGTTCAAAATATTCATTAGAAAGTAAAATTTTATCCACTTTTTTAAAACTAGTTTCCACTCGTCCGAATCTTTTATGTGCTGGTAAGTAGGAGTGATCACGCACTGGTAAATAGTATGTGAAGGTGAAGTCTTTTTGAGCAGCCACTGCTGAAAACATTCCTAACATGGTATAATTTTTATTTGTGTGGTAATTCCTGATTTTGTATCAGGTCAAAACATATTGTAATTTTATCTTCTCCTATAGCTTTTCCCCTAAAAGTGAATAATTCTTTTTGCTCCGATGTTTATGAATAAATTTTTATTAAAATCACACAATCAACTGATTGGAAGAAAATCATACTTATAGAAATTTTATTTTTCTAAAGTTCCGGGGTTCGACTCCCGGTCCAGGCATTATTTTCACTCAGTCGGAAAAATAAAATTTCAATAAATATGTTTATGAATCAAAAGTTTGGTTAACAGGGTCTTTTCTCTTTTCTGTATATTTTTTTGAATTCATTTGTATATTTTTCCTAATACAGAAGGAACAAATGTCTTTTTTTCGGGGTTCGAAAACCAAAATTAAAATATTTACAAACACATTATAATAAAGGTTATAGATACATTCATCTTTATATTTTTCTATGGAAAAAAAAAACTGTCCCAGTGTGACAATCTGCAACAACATTTTTTGTTATTGCTTTTGACTTTTCACCCAAGGCCAGACAAACCACGTGATCTCAAGGCAAGCTACAATTGGTTAAACTTTACTTAATCCTTTTTGGCACAAAACTTACTTGTGACTTAATTCTTTTTGGAAAAAAACACGGATTTCACTTTCTGCTTTCATTATGACTAAACTTCGTTTGGAATTTCTACTTATTGAAAATATGTTGTTAGACGTGTGATGCGACCTTTTGCATCGAAAAGTCAATTTTTGAAATTTTTGACTTAACGCCTTTTGGAAACAAGCTCTTCAATTTATCTTATAAATATCTTGAATGAGTTTGTTAACAAAGTTGCTCAGCCATTTTAAGTGGAGGCCACTTGAAATTTTCAAAATCCCATTGCAAAAAGCGTATTTAAGACAGGATTTGCTTGAATTTTGATGTATACATAGACCATATAAGGGTCTCAAATAAGTTTATTAATGAATTTTATCCGCCATTTTTAACAAAGTGCGGATGTTATAAACTTAGCGGGACAACTTAAAATTAGGCTACCACTTGAAAATTTTTAATCACGGCAACTTTTTAAATTTTGATTCAATTCGAACCAAAGTTAGACAGTGAACTTATCATATAAATATTGTGGATGAGTTCACTGGGCAACTTTGTGAGGCCTGCGCCCCGGTATTATTTATGGCAGCAGACACCCATCTTAGTTAAATACTTAGATAATTAAACAATTTCAGACGAGACTCTTTTAAAATAGATAAAGATTTATTTCACTTAAACTGTAAGGGGTAACTTGTATCAGAGAAACTCAACAATGATTAAATAAATAAGTAACAATGAAAATATAAAAGTGATTCGCTTCACTACCCCGATTCTAATAATTGATCGCATTCATACATACCTCGCAAACTACTTCTTCTTTAGTAACCTCCTTGCCGGCATAAAATCGTTCCAGCTTTAATCTACTGCGCCGCCACTTTTGCTGACATAAAACCATCCTCCTAACTCCAAACTATTACGTCACTGGGTGCTGGTACCAGACTTTAAATTCTCAAACTTCGAAGCTACGCTACGATCTACCTTCCCCCCGCTTACCTGCAGTGACCTACAATTGACTCAACCTCACATCTTCACAGCTTGTCCCGACATTTTGTTTCCAAGTTGCGGTAACTTGAAATCAGGCTGCCACTTGAAAATGTGCCATCCCGATAACTTTTAAAATACTAAACTGAATCAAGTAAAAGTTGGATAGGGAACTTACAATTCAAATATCTTGGATAAGTTCGTATGGTAACAAGCTCCGCCATTTTATTTCCAAGAAGCGGCCACTTGAAAATTTGTGATTATAATAACTTCTGTAATACTAATCAATTTGCATCAAATTTGGGTAGTGGGTTTATCATTCAAATATCTCAGATAAGTTCGCTGGGCATATCACTCCGCTTTTTCGTTTTCCAGGTGGTGGCCACTTGAAATCATGGTACCACTTGAAAATTTCTTATCACGATAATTTTTAGAAACACTAAGCCAAAGGGACAAAAAAAAAAAAAAAAAAAATTTCTCTTTCTGTAATCGCCAATTTTATCGTTTAAAAAGCAAATTTTTGAACAGATTTTATTACGTCGTCCTCCACGTGCACTTTAGGATTGAGCCAAGTGTTAAAAACAAAATCTAGCTGTCAGGAAAATTGTAATTTGAGAACGTATTTCAAAAATGAAAAGGATAAGGCAGTTAACAATGCCACAAAAAGTATTAATTTTAGAATGAAAATCAAAAAATATTTTGATAGGTGAGATGGCAAAATACTTAAATGTTAACGAAATATTAGTAAGATGGTTTTTAGCAAGATATAAATTTTTTTGGCTGTTTAAAATGGAATTTGGCGCCGCGTTGTTCATCCAAGCGCGATGACCGCAAGTTAAAAAACAAATGTTTAAAAAATTTATTTGTATCGTGTTCAAAACTTAGAAAAGATTTAAAAAAAAAAGTATTTAGTAAAATAATTTCTTCGAAAACAGTGCAGCAACAGTTAAACAAAGTTGGTTAAAAACCAGACGATCTTGCAGAAAAAGCCAATATTAAGGAGAAGAATTAAAAGAAACAAGTCTTCAAATGACCAAAAAATTAAAAAATATATATGAGTTAATTATTGGGCTGAACTGGTTTTCTCTGATGAGTCAAGTTTAATTTATTTCGAGCTAATGAAAAAAACTAGGACGGCGAAAATGCGATCGACTTAATGAAAATTGCTCTCTTAAAACAGTGACACATTCTCCACACATTATGGTACGGAGGTGCATAACTTTTCAAGGATTTGGGCAAATTTTGATGCTTAAGGGATATATTAACTCGAAATAAAACTCGGCCATTGTAAAAGTGGTGCCTCACCGACTATTTTGAAGTTTATCTCAGACATTTTTGAAAACAGCATTTTAAGACGATAATGAACCTTGCTACAGGGCGTCTGTGGTATGCTTATTCGATTGAAATTGTTGAAATTACCTATCCATTCCCATGATCACCTATAATTCTGTAAGTAATCATACTTTTTTCACTTTAAGTTAAATCTCACAAAGAATTTCGTAGAATTTCTTCTTTACCAGACCTGGAAATAGTCCAATCTCACTCCACTCGAAAATGTTTAGTCAATAAAAAGGCGGTGGGAGAGGGGGGGGGGGGGGGTGATTCGAAATTTGCAACCTGCAACTCTGTGAGAACTAGAAAAATTATTTACAATATTTGGCTTAGTGAAATTTCTGAGATTTGTATTACAACACTGAATAATACTATGTCATTGCACTTTAAAGCAGTAATTCCATATAAAGATGGAATTAACCCAATAGAGAATACATATTTTTATTAAGTAATTGTTTAGATCTAACAAATAAGTAGTTTTATTTCATATATTAAAATATAACTTGCTTATTTCATATAATAAATACTAACAGAATACAAAGTTTATGTTTATTATATTACGTTTAAAAAGAAAGCTTTATGTAGATTTTTGTTAAGTACTTCATAGAGTGTAATAAAGCGAATTACTAAGTCGAAAATGTACATAGGTATCTTTTAATTCCTTTGGTATTATGCAAACATGATAGTTTTATTTGTTTCAACCATTAGTTTTTAAGTTATTACAAATAAAAAAGGTATAAGTCAATTTTTCTGCAGCACCGCTTTTTCTTTTTTTTCCCCTTAGTGTACTGAATTAGTTTGAACCAAAATTGGACAGTGAACTTACCTTAGTGTACTGAATTAGTTTGAACCAAAATTGGACAGTGAGCTTACCATACAAATATATTAGATTATTTCACTGGACAAGTTGCTCTGCCATTTTTTTCCAAGTCACAGCCACTTAGACTGCCACTTTAAAATTTATCATAACAATAACTTTTGAAATATTGCACTGGTTCGAACCAAAGTTGGACAGTGAGTTTATGCTTCAAATATTTTGGATGAGTTTGCTGGGCAACTTGCTCCGTCATATTGTTTCCAAGTGGCAGTGTTGGGCATAATTGATTAAAAAGTAATTGAATTACAATTAAATTACAATTAAATTATAATTATTTTACTGTTAATCGATTAACAAATAATTGGTTACAAATAAATTGAATTATTTATTCAATAAATTCAATTACTTATTCAATTTATTTGTAATCAATTACTTGTTAATCGATTGACAGTAAAATAATTATAATTTAATTGTAATTCAATTGTAATTCAATTACTTTTTAATCAATTATGCCCAACACTGCCAAGTGGCGGCCACTTGAAAACTTTTTATCACGATAACTATAGAAATATTTAATTCGAATCAAAGTTGAAAAATGGATTTATCATTCAAATATCTATGATTTCGGTAGGCAAGTTTCTCCGCAATTTAGTTTTCAAGTTCCGGCCACTTGAACGCTGCCCCTTGAGAATTTGTTATCGCGATGACTTTTGAAATATTGAATTTATTCGAACCAAAGTTGGACAGTGGACTTATCTTACAAATAACTTGGATTAGTTCACTGAGTAACTTGCTACGCCATTTTGAACCAAGTGGCGGCCTCTTAATTTGTCAACATAACTTTTGAAATTCTGAATTAATTCGAACTAAATTTGTACAGTAGACTTATCTCACAAATGCATTTGATATATTTGTTTGCCAACTTGGCCTACCATCTTGTTTCCAAGTGCCGGCCACTTGAAAATTTCAAATTCACATAAGGTATTTATGATCATTTAAGATAATTATGAGGTAAGTAAGGTATTTATGATCATTTTATTTTATTTAAGGTATTCACATCAATATTTCTTCCAAGTCCATTAATAATTTGTAGCCGCCATTTTGTTTCAAAATAGCGTCTACTTGATAAGACAAAAAAAAAGTCAACTTACCCTTCCGAATGAGCCAGGAGGACTTGTTTTTTTTTTTTTTGTATTTATAAGAATAAAATACAGGATTCATAAATATTTTCGAATTCCAGATTTTTACGGATCAACACGATCTGACTTGTGGTGAACACGATTTAACCATTTTTAGAAAACCTGTACCTGTGTGTCTGTATGTGTAACAAAAATTTGGGGTAAATCCAGATTAAGAATTACCATGAGATTTTGATGAAACTTTGTATTTAGTTACATCTTTATAGAAATTGATGTATATAAACTTTTGATGCATATTGACTGACAGGTGGCGCTGTTATATCGAAAATTCCCTTATGTTACTAAAGTTGGTATGAAAGAGGGCTATTAGGAAAAACAATACAAACTCATTTTATATGTATATCGGCCGATAGATTTTCTGCTATGTGCGCTGCCTTTTTCTCCATTTACGAGACAGCTATATTTTACCTTCTATAGTATTTAAGTGTACCGAATATCATATGTGGAGATGATTTTTATGAAAAATTACTGCCTTAATTTGGATGAATATCGGCCGTTAGATGAATCTATTCGGCATCCCTTTTTAGGAATTTTTTTTTCGACTAATTAACATAACAGAATGAAGTAGAAGAAAAATTTGTGTTGACATTACCATTCTTGTTGTGCGTTATTATTACTTTCGTCTATATTCAATAGAAGAAAGCTAAATGAAAGTTAAGAATGGTTAATTCGTAAAAATTTTCGAACTCGGGTTTTTGATGGATTTACACGTTTTGAGAGCTGTAGAACACGATTTGACCATTTTTACTTTCTTCTATCCTCAATAGAAGAAAGTATTGGATTAGTAAAAATTTTCGATTTCGGGTTTTTGATGGATTTACACGTTTTGAGAGCTGTAGAACACGATTTTACCATTTTTAGAAAATGTCTGTCTATGTGTGTGTGTGACAAAATTTTGTGGCAACTGTATCTCTGGAACTACTGCACAGAATTTCATACAAATTGGTATGTAGTTGCACCTTGACATAAATTAGTGCCTATCAACTTTTGGTAAAAATCGTCTTACAGGTTGCGTTGCCATCCTGCTTTTTCTAAATTTTTAACATGGTGGTACAGGATAAAATTTTGCATAAATTTGCGTAAAGAGAATTATTTTTTAATAATCATTATGGAATTATTTATAATACAGATAGTCAACTGGGAAATTTTTTTTTTGTGTATGTAGGAGCCTCGCCTTCCCCCCTGGGGGGAAATACCCCTCGAGGGGAGTAAATTTTCATGTTGGTATCTTTCAAAAGAGCTCGCCAATGCCTTTAAAACGAATGGTTAAACCATCGATCTGCGATAATTGAAAATAAAGTTGTCGATTTTTTTTTTAATGCAATATTGAGAATAAAATTGACTTTTTTTTTTGGATATTTAGTGTTATACTACTTCTCTAATATGGAAATCATCTGCATTTTCATGGAAGATAATTTTTCTAAATATAATTTTAATAAATAATTTTTACTGAGTGAGTTTGTACAGGAAAATATAGAAGAAAGTTATGTGGTGGCCACAACGTACTAGTTTTTTTTGTGGATTGGTATGTTATGAGTAGTGTTGGACGATATCAGAAATTAAATATCGCGATATATCACCAAGTTAATATCGATATTAGTGATATATTGCGATATTTCTTTCAAGGCAGGAAAATATAGACATTTGTTATTTTTTAAAGACATATGCACACGAATTTTAAAGTATACAAGGATAGAGTGTTTTCCATGTATTTTCTGGTATATTACTACCATAACTTTATCATTAAAAAAAAAAATCATAAAAAGTGAATTAATGTTTTGTGTTTCTTATACCTTATACTATTGCTTTTTAGTATACCTCTGTATAGTTTATCCTCTATTCTTCCCATTTTAAGCTTTAATTATTTTAAAATCATATTTTAACACAGCTAATATGTGATCTGTGTTTTATTTGTACCAATTATATCAAAATTCATAATTCTACTAAAAATAAAGCTTCAGAAAAATTGTCTTATGATGTAGGTATTAAATAAAAATGAAAATCATTTTAAATAGTTCAGAATTGCCATTATAAATAGTTCAGAATTGCCATTGAATACACCTTTTTTGGTCGTAGAGAGTAATATTTTTTACTTAAAACTCTTATATGCATCCTAAATGTCAGTTACTTGTCATTTTATTTTTGTATCCTCTTACCAAATCATTACAATATCTTTTAAATATATATGTTCAATTCACATTCGTAATAGTTTCACAATAATTGAAATTTGAATTACATATTATATATATATATATATATATATATGTGTGTGTGTGTGTGTGTGTGTGTGTGTGTATACATTGTCAGTATAAAAATTATATTATTTAAACAAAATTATGTTGAAGTTTTATTTTGTTACTTAAAGTAACTCATTTTGCATTTAAACCAATTTTATTTAACATGTACGGCTTTAAAAATAAAATAAATAAATGGAAAGAGAAAAAATAAATGCTACATAAAAAAAGTAATAAACTATTCAATATTATATAATTCTATAAAGAAACTGTCACTGTAAAATTACTGACGATAAAACTTTATTTTACATCAGTTAGATAGCACCCTTTCTCCCTTCCCATGTTATCCAATGGGATTTTTGTCGCTTCGTTTTATAAAAATATTTTATTCAAAAATGAACTTTTTCGAATTCTGTGTTTTGAATATTACTCTTTGAACAGGTCGTCGTTTAGCTTAGTGAGCAATTTTTCGAAAAAATAAATTTAAATATTTTACTTAGAGATCCACAATTAGAGTCCGTAATTTACTTATTGAAATAAAATATCTGACTGATGTACAGTCTTAATAAAAAAAATATTTTATCGAAATATTTAATAAAAAAAAATTACATTCCATAATTCCTTATATTTTCAGAAGTTTTTTATTAAACGCTGAGAAAATTTGCAAAAAAACTCTTCAAGTAGATATCAGTTCAGTGATGCCAGATGGTCGAAAATTATTTCCCCAAACAGGTCTTCAAATTTCCCCAAATCACGTTTTTTTTTTTTTTTTTTCGAAAAAATCCCCAACTTGATTTCTACTAAAAAGGGAAAATAAAAAAAAAAAAAAAAATATCAAGCAGATTTTTCTATGATTTAAGCTCAGATTTTTCCCCAAATGAAGGCAATTTTTGAAAAAAATCCCCAAATAACAATAAAGCCCTTGAAAGTCTCTAGTCATAGGGATAAATCGTTACGTTACCAACATTGACAGAAAGTTTAAAAACGCCACAGATTTGTCCCCAAAAATTTTAGAATTCCCCAAAAAAGTCCCCACAAACATTTGGTCTCCAAAATTGTCCCCAGAAGCCTCAAAACTTCCTAAAATGGGGACAAAAATCCCCAATCTGGCATCACTGTATCAGTTCGGCTTTGATGATCTTTATTAAACACATGTTGAAGCATGTTATTGGCCATTTTATATCGACACTTTGAAACAGACCGATATCAATGAACCAATAGCAGGAAAGGAGCTAAAACAGAAGATATTGTTTTCATTCGTCATATTGCCATTTCTGTGGTTTCCATCACCTACGATATGCATGAATGTAGAGTGGTAATTCAATATAGTGTAATATATCAGAACCCATAATAGATATCTCGGATAGGGATATATCGTTTCGTTCTAGTAAACACACCTGCTGATTATAGGTATGAATACGCATTAATAGTGAATGGATTGTGATATTGGAGTATGTCTGATGAATTTTTTCTGAAAGGGTAGAACCGTGACCTTGAACGAAGTCAGCTTATTCATGGGATAATCAAAGCAGATGGTTTTCAATAAATACTGGTTTATTTTTTTATTATGCGGTGGCCTTTTTAAAGCAGTGATGTTTATTTAGATTTGAGGTTCTGAAGGATGAGGAAGTATATGGTTTGCAATAGAGATCGTTTGGCGTGGGGTTATTTTTTCTAGTTTATCAGTGAGTAATTAGAGGAAAGTAGAAAATGAGTATTAGAATAAGATATTCGGCGCTTTTTTTCTTCGGGTCTCGTTAGCTGTTGTATGTTGGCTGATCGTTAGGCAATATCGTTAAAGGGATATATTATCGGAGCTAGATCTTAAATATTGTTATCGGGATTTTTTAAAAATATCGATACTTGGGGATATATTGATAAATAATCCAGCCCTAGTTATGAGTCCTATTAAACTATAAGAGACCTACGCTGTAAAAGATAAGAGAAATAATAAATAAATATCGGCAAAAAAAAAAAAAAAAATTAGGCAACAAATAAGTTTTATGCTTTGGAAATAAGTGGTTTTTTGAAACGAATGTCTTCAATACTTCTACATGGATTACTTGAATTTAACATACGAATAGGAGCTGATATGTAGGATTACTTTGCTTTCAGGAGACAGCAATGTTTGAAAATTTGCAACCGAAATTTTATTAAAATTTTAATTAAATATAACCAACAGCAGAAATTGTTTTTCTGTTTGGTGTAGCAGAACTGTTATATCGGGTACTTTATAAGGAAAGGCTAGATTTAGCACTTTCAAATTAAGGAAAAATAAAAATAAATAAATAAATAAAATAAATAAAGGAAAAGTAAGGTTTCGTTTGAATGTTATCTATTATAATAAGTATTAGAGTAACTTTTTAAAACACTAGCTATAAGAAATGATGGCATAATTTTATGAAAAGTTATGATTTAAATATCTTAAAATAACAAATTCAAGGAATTCTTGTAAGTTTTGATGTCAGAGCACTAAAATTTTTACTATAAATACACTGATGGAAAAAAAAAATCCCAACACCAGGAAGGAGCTGTGCTAGATAAACGAAATTTGGTAGGCGTGTTTATACATCTGAAAGATGACGTCGATTCAAATTTCGAGCTACGCGCATAAGTGTGGCGCTAGTAGCAACACTATGAACATGCAAATGAGGTTTGCTTTAAATAAACACTGTAAGGTTCGTGATCGTTATTTACAGTTGAGATTTGACGTAGTGGGTTAATGTTAGTCAAGGACGCCTCTAAGAAGACGAAGAAGCCATTATCAACAGCTCACTGAGTTTGAACGAGGTCGTGTGGTAGGGCTACGAGAAGGTGGGTTTTCTTTCCGCGATATTGCAGAAAGACTTGGCAGGAATGTATCCACTGTGCATGAGTGTTGGCAGCAGTAGTCAAGGGAAGGTACTGCCTCAAGAAGACCGGGTTCCGGGCGGCCACGTGGCACTACTGAGAGGTAAGACCGCCGTGTTCGGCGTATGGCTGTGGCTAATCGTACTGCGTCTGCAGCTGAAATTCGAGCTGCAGTTGGCACCACAGTGACACAATGAACTGTAACAAATCGGTTACTTCAAGGACAGCTCCGAGCCAGACGCCCTGTAGCGTGCATTCCACTGACTCCAAACCACTGCCGTTTGCGACGTGAGTGGTGTCAAGCTAGAGCTCACTGGAGGACGGAGTGGAGATCTGTTGTGTTTTCTGATGAAAGACGGTTCTGCATTGGTCGCAGTGATAGCCGTGTGTTGGTTAGAAGAAGGCCAGGTGAACGCCTACTAGCGACCTGTCTGCGGCCTAGTCACACAGGGCCTACTCCTGGAGTTATGGTTTGGGGAGCAATTTCGTATGACAGCAGGAGCACTCTCGTGGTTATCCCACGCATCCTGACTGCAAATTTGTACGTCAGTCTAGTGATGCAACCTGTTGTGCTGCCATTCATGAACAGCATTCAAGGGGGTGATTTCCAACAGGATAACGCTCGCCCTCATACCGCTGTTGTAACCCAACATGCTCTACAGAGTGTCGACATGTTGCCTTGGCCTGCTAGATCACCAGATCTTTCTCCAATCGAGCACGTATGGGACATCATTGGACGACATCTACAGCGTCATCCACAACCAGCATTAACCGTCCCTGCATTGACCGCCCAAGTGCAACAGGCATGGAACTCCATCCCACAAACTGATAGCCGACACCTGTACGACACAATGCATGCACGTTTGCATGCTTGCATTCAAAATTCTGGCGGTTACACCGGTTACTAATGTACCAACATTTCACATTTGAAATGGCTCTTCTCGCCATTGGCTCTATACCTGTGATCTTGAAACTTTAATCAATTAAATATGCTACCTAGACAAATGTATTGCTGAAATTTCTTTACTGTACAATAATTTTTTCTTGGTGTTGGGATTTTCTTTTCCATCAGTGTAGTAGCAGCATAATCTCTCCCTCCCCCTTTTTTAAACTAATAATAATAATAAAGATTATTTCATGTCACATTTTCAAACACTTTGTGAGGTTGAGACGTCAGAACGTCACCACAGTTGTTTTAATTAAGCTGGATCCAGCAAAGTAGGAAGTGGGGACGGTTAAAATCACTCCGTCGCCAGTGACTCGGTGAAGGTTGAGGTCGAGCTAGTTTTGTGTCGGCAGGGTGCTGCATTAAAAAACTTAGATTTTGAATATTAGTTAAATTAGAAGTGATTTTTAAAAGAACGGATTGAAATGTAGTGAAAAGCGGGTGTAGGAAGAAGTATAAAAAATAGAGATGGTTTTAGTAGATAGTGTGGATGTTGGAGGATATTATAGTGGTTGTGATGAATCTTAGTTTGACAGATATTGAAAAGTAGAGTAGTGGAGATTTAGTGGCGTAAAGAAATAAAAGAGACTGTCGTGTTCGGGAATCCGCTCCACGCTCTAAAGGAGAAAAGTGATAAGTAGCCGTGAGCAGTCGTCAAAAGGATCATCGTGGGTGAGATAAAGCAACTTCCTATTTTATGTCTTGTTAAAGTTATTTCCTGAGGTCATTATTTAAATTACGTTAGCTCAACGCCCTCCTTAATTTTGAATGCTAAATAAACTTTGTTTATTTGTTAACTTTGTATCGAGCTTTCATCATTACGTAATTAAGTTAATCTAAGTTCATATTTAAGATCTAGTAAAATCTACATTAGAAAATCATGGCCCACTCGGATTCTCTACAGTGGCGCCCCTCGTGGGGCGCCACGGTGGCGTTTGCGTTTCTGCAAACTCCATCTTAACTTAAATACTTAGATTACTAAGAAAACCAGAGACTTTAATTGAACAACAAATAAAAGTTTATTTGAAACAGATTAATGAGAGGGCGGCCTGGAAAATAGATCTTAGCTCAGCCAGCGTATTACTAAATCAAAAATATATAAATCAACAATTTAATTATCTTAAATATCTCACCACAGCAGATAGTCGACGGTGTAGAGACGGTCGCACTCGTACTCTAATACTACGGCTTCACTATGGGACAGAGGATTCCCTTCTGACCCAGCTTGAACTTTCCGAAAACTAGTAGACACTCACCAACACTCAACACTACTTAACTTCACGCCACTAAATCTCCACTACTCTACTTTTCAATATCTGTCAAACTAAGATTCATCACAACCACTATAATATCCTCCAACATCCACACTATCTACTAAAACCATCTCTATTTTTATACTTCTTCCTACACCCTCCTTTCACTACATTTCAATCCGTTCTTTTAAAAATCACTTCTAATTTAACTAATATTCAAAATCTAAGTCTTTTAATGCAGCACCCTGCCGACACAAAACTAGCTCGACCTCAACCTTCACCGAGTCACTGGCGACGGAGTGATTTTAACCGTCCCCACTTCCTACTTTGCTGGATCCAGCTTAATTAAAACAACTGTGGTGACGTTCTGACGTCTCAACCTCACAACTTAGCAAATCAGACCATGGTTATCCAGTATGATTAATAAATTCAAACTTTATATGTGCTAGTAAAAATCTTTAAATATCTACTAGCAACATACGTTTTATTCTTTTGATCCTTTCTTCGCGTGAATACGGGCTGATTCCTTACAAAGATCTTTACCGAAGTTATCTTACCAACAGAAAGGCTCTTGTGTAGACATCGGTCTTAACTCGTACACAAATATCTTTGATTTTTGCTGTAACCCACAAAAATAAAATTCAGTTGCATAATATACATATATAAAAAAAATGTTAATGAGAGATTTAGTTAAAATACTGGTGCAGTTAAGTTTGAGCACTTCTTAATTTTCAAATCGATATAACTTATATTCCTAATTTAGCTGTTTAATATTTCTGCATTCAGTCTATCTGGCAATTAATTCACACATCCATACGCTAACTTATCCATCTTACATATGTACATAAAGTATAATCAATATGTGCATGTTACATATGCTACAGACCATAGCACTTTAAACACAATTTGAAAGAAGAAAAAGAAAAAGAAGTACACACACACACACACACACATATATATATATATATGTAGAATCTTGGCTGGGCGTCTAGGGGTGGGGCAATGAAGAGGTGCGATTAAGATAACTAAAAACATTTATTACGTACACAACACAGTTTACACAAAGATAAAATGATAATATTAGCAGAGTTTCCATCAATAACATTTGCTGGTTTCGAGGCCTAATACACATAACAAGCTCTCTTCATTACTAGGACTAAGAGAAAGTAACATATATGAGCACTGACTCGCTCTACAATTCACATTAGTACCTACGCGTACTATTTCTAATAAGTGAGATTATGGTATAGAGCTCTCCATGGCTCTACCCAGCTATTACGAGCACTACAAGCTCTAATTGATGAAAAGGACAACATCAGCCTTCGCGCTGACGGTCTCAACATCTTTTCATGGCGGACAGCTCTCTACTGACTCCCGTCCGTCATCTCGTTCAAAGATAGGCATCAGAGACAGCGCCATCTGTTGGTTGTGCAAGGAACTTCCCACAACGCTCGGCCATTCTGATGTGCGGTGACCTCACCGTAAACCAGCCTGGGATACTAAAGGATATCTATCTTCTCGACTTCATATCTGTCTTTGGACTTTACTCGCACAACTTTATAAGGACCTAAGAATTTTGGTCTTAGTTTCATGCCGGTTCCAAACTGAGTTCGCTGGATGGCAACTAGATCATTAATTTTATATACATGGGCTTTCTTTCTCTTCTTGTTGTAACATCGGCGATTTTCTTCTTGAATCTTAAGAATGTTTTTTCTTGCTTCTTCACGAATGGTGTTAAGATTATCAAGCATGGAATTTATCCTTTCCTCTTCGAGGAGTTCAAGTATTCTCTTATCTTCTTTCTTTCTCATTGTTACTCCAGTGAGTAATTCGAACGGAGTTCTTTTGGTACTTCTTGATACGGTGGAATTAATAGTTCTCTGGACAGCCTCAACAAACTTGTACCACTTGTTAGGGTCATTTATACATAACTTGGATAATACAGGAATGATTGTTCGATGAAGTCTCTCAATTTGACCATTCCCTCTTGGGATTCCGGTTGTGATGGTGTCATGTTCGATTCCCTCTGATTTACAGTAATCTGCAAACTCCTTAGATATGAACGCAGGTCCACGATCAGATATTATTCTTGCGGGGTTACCAAAAATAGCAGCTTGCTGTTTTAAGTTTTGCAAGGCGTCTGCTGAAGAAGTTGATTTGACTGGATATAGCCACGAAAATTTACTAAATCCATCGATGACGGTGAAAATGTGATTGTAGTTTTTTTTAGTGGTTGGTAATGGACCCACAAAATCGATTTGATACGTGGATAATGGTATATCTCCTTTAGGGATAGGGTTCAAAAAACCTTCTCCTTTTCCCTGTTTCTTATTTACGAGAATACATTCTACACAACTTTTTACAACGTTATCTACGCATTTTTTCATATTAGAAAAATAGTAGTCTCTTTTTACTAACTCTTCAGTTTTATTAGCCGAAAAATGTCCTAAGGCATGACATTTCTTTACGACCTCGATTTGCATGGTCTCTGGGACAATTAGTACATCCCTATCATTTAACACTTTATAAAACATTATTTTTTAACACATATTCGTCATTTTGGTTTTGTTGTAAAAGAGATTTCATAGTATTGATAAACTCATCATTTTCTTGAGCAGTAGCAATACGATGAGTAAGGGTATCAGTATTTACAGCCATTACAGGGTGTCTGCTAAGAGCGTCAACATGCTGCATTTGTTTACCAGGACGGTGTTCTACTTCGTAGTCGAATTCCTGTAGCAGGAAAGACCACCTGGCTACCTTAGGTGTCAATTCACGTTTATCTAAAGTTTTAGTGAACGCTTGACAGTCAGTATAAATTTTAAATTTACTACCTAATAAATAGTTCCTAAATTTCTTAAGGGCTTCTACTATCGCTAACACTTCTAACTCATAACTACAGTATTTTTCTTCTTGTACAGAGGTCTTTTTACTCATATAATGGATTGGATAGTACTGTCCATCGTCATCTTGTTGTAATAGGATTGCACCGAATCCTAATTTAGATGCATCTGTATGAACTTCTAACTTATAGCCTTGCTTAAAAAGGTGTAAGACAGGCGTATTAGATAAAATGTTTTTCAGCTTTTGAAAAGCTAATTTCTGCTCTTGCTCGAATTTAAATGGAGTGGAAGCACGTAATAAGTCACTGAGTGGTCTTGCTATGTTGGCATATGAACGAATAAATTTTCTAAAGTAACCCGTTAAACCTAAGAAACTCTGCACTTCCCTAGCATTACGGGGTTCTGGGAAATTTTGTACTGCAAGAGTTTTTTCTACTGAGGGTTTAATCGTGCCATTCTCAATTATGTGACCTAAGAAATCGATCTTTCGTTTCAAAAACTGACATTTCTTTAAATTTAACTCTAGACCAAATTTTGATGCCGTTTCTAACACACGTTTTAATTTATCTAACCCTTCATTCTCATCTTCAGATGGAATAATTATATCATCTAAATAAATAATTACAGTACCCTCTTTTAATAAGTCTTTAAACACATAATTTACATATCTTTGAAATACTAAGGGACTATTACATAATCCATAGGGAACTTTTAGAAATTCATACTGGGCATTATCGGTCACAAAAGCTGTATATTTCCTACTTTTTTCCTCTACATCAACTTGTAAAAACGCATTCTTTAAATCTAGTGTCGAAAAAACTTTACCCTCCCCTAATCTATCAAATAAATCTTCAATATTTGGCAACGGGTATTTATCTTTAATTATTTTCTTATTTAAAGCACGATAATCACAGCATAACCTTATTCCTCCATCTTTTTTCCTACACACCACTATTGGCGAAGCATAATTTGATGTACTTTCTCTAATTATACCATCTTTTAACCACTGGTCAATTTGTCTCTCCACCTCTGATTTCTCTACAAATGATAATCTGCGAGAGCGTAAGCACACTGGTGTATCATCAGATAAAATAATGGACATTTTTAAATCAGTACTTTTTGTTTTAACTGGCTTATAACTTTTTATTAATTCGCTTAATCTCTCTTTTAACGACTTATCTAAAATATAACTGACATCGAATTTTTCTTCTTCTGAAAAATTGCACATATTTGAAAAAAAAAGAATCTATTTCATTTTCCTTTCGATCGAATACAGGAAAAGAACACTCATTTGCTTCATCGAAATTGCTTTCCCCCGAACTCAGAAAACTATCTTTCCCCCCTACGCTGGCACTCGAAACATCTGCTTCCTCTTTATTTTGTTGTTTCAAAATATGAAAGATATCACGAGGGAGAATTACGTCACATGACAAATTGTTGCAAAAAGCACCGATTACATTTATTGAATCATGATTAGGTAAAGATATTTTAAATTCAGTCAGATTTGCATCTTTCTTTTCATTAAAACAGCTAACTAGAGTGGTTGAAGAAATAACATTTTTAGTCTGGGGAATGCTATTTTTATTTACAATTAGAATCGAAGAACCTGAATCTTTCAACGCTTTAAGTGGGATATCATCCACTAAAATATCAACATATTCGAGCTCATTAACAATTAGGTTAATCGGACTTGTTTCGGATTGAACTACTGAATTCGTAGGAAGATTTTCACGGAATTCTTTTTTCTCTGAAATACGTTTAGGACACACTCTAGCGAAATGAAATGTTTTCCCTTTTGCACCACAAATGTAACACATTCTTTCATGCTTTTCGTGAGTTTGATTAGATACCGAATTACGAATTATGGGATCTTTATTATTATAATGTGTCTTTCTAAAAGGAGTTTTGTTTACAAACCGCTTATTCTCTGAACTTTCGTTTCGCGTATTATTATTAGTTTCAATTATAGATTTCCCTCTAGAAGAGTAGAATAAATCACACTCCCGACCTAATTCGTTGGGTTTAAACCAATTTTGACCTTCTCGAACACTAATATGTTCCTTAGTTCTAGAATCCAACGTTTCATATAATTTATCAGAAACTATAAGATCACACAATTGCTTAACGTCGTTAACCCCTCTCAATCTACAATACCCTAACAGCACAAAATATTCCAGAAACGTAACAATCATATAACATTGAAACATTATGAAACCTTCCGAAACGTTTAAAACCGTTCAGATTACTTTCCGATTAGTTTCAAAAACGTAGAAATGTCCGCGATCGTAACAAAAAATCAGATACGTAACAGAAACGTTACAATCACTTAACAGATAGAAAATCAAAAAGGGCGAATGTTTCAGAAAGGTATCAGAGATCATACTAAAACGTGTTACGTTTTTGAAAGATTGTAAGCTTTTTGCAACATAACTGAAACATTCTGAGCTGTATGGGTAGTAATCGAAAGAAGCGCTTAGACGAGAAGCGAATTGGACATGAGATTCTGAGGGATTACGCAACGCATTTTTCAAATTACTTAAACATTCACGCGGCGTTGGTTGAAATTGTCTTAAAATTAATTCCTTAACTTTTTCATAATCGTTAATTTCTTCGGTGGTTACGTACGCAAGAACCTGATTACATTTATCTCCCAATAAATTAATCAATATTTCCGATTTAAATTTAGACGGTACATTTTTAGAAACGAATGCTTTTTCAAGGGATTGAAAAAATAAGTGCAAAGCTTCCGGTTTCTCAGGTACTGAAATGGTTAAAGTTCGAATACTTCTAATTAAATTTTCTAATGATTGTGAAGTAGTTTCTGAATTTGATTGCTCAACATTATTACTAGAATTATTTGCTGCAGCCTGTAACTTTAAATTCTGTAACTCTATTTCTTTTTCTAACTGGGATAATTTAATTCTTTCTATCTCAATTTTGGTTTGTTCTTCTACAGATTTCAACTTTTGTTCTTCTACTAACATTTTAATAACACCTCTAACAAATTCTAAATCATTTTTATAAATATCAGAACTCTCAATTAAAGTTTTGATTTCAAGTACCTTAGCTTCCGCCGGAACAGTTAGGCCTAATTCTTCAGCAATTGTTCTTAAATCGGCTTTTCTAATGCCTTGTAACACGTTTTGGGCCATTATAACTCTAAATAATTATTTATACCAAAAAATATTTCAATACTTCTACCAAATTAATATCATACTTAAATAGAAACAAAATAATATGAGAACAATTTTCTCAAAAAATGATTCTATGGTTTTTGTTCTCAAATCATAATTATCATGATTTTTAAATAACCACATGCAGAACAATTTGTATTATACAACAGAATATTTAGATCATCTTATATATTTCTTAATTATTACACATATTTCATATAATATCACCATTATCATTATTGTTCTCTATTTAATAATTGTTATCACTTTCGTTTTAAAATAATATTGTTATAATATTGTTAAAATATTATTGCAAACAGTAATAAGCAAAATTATAAAAGATTACTCAGAATATTTTTTCAATCATAATTCTTATTTCTATTCATTCTTCTCAAGTAATGTATTTATTTAATTTCATCACACAGTGAAACCAAAAGTGTTTTTTAAAAAATATTTCACCATTAATTTCTAATTCAAAATAGTAACTCAAACTCTTTTCTCAATTTATTAATCATTATTATGTATTATCAAACACAATGATAAATATATAACAATAACAGTTACCTTTTATAAATTGTTGGTGGTAATATCGCGGCAGAGTCCCCACTTGTAGAATCTTGGCTGGGCGTCTAGGGGTGGGGCAATGAAGAGGTGCGATTAAGATAACTAAAAACATTTATTACGTACACAACACAGTTTACACAAAGATAAAATGATAATATTAGCAGAGTTTCCATCAATAACATTTGCTGGTTTCGAGGCCTAATACACATAACAAGCTCTCTTCATTACTAGGACTAACAGAAAGTAACATATATGAGCACTGACTCGCTCTACAATTCACATTAGTACCTACGCGTACTATTTCTAATAAGTGAGATTATGGTATAGAGCTCTCCATGGCTCTACCCAGCTATTACGAGCACTACAAGCTCTAATTGATGAAAAGGACAACATCAGCCTTCGCGCTGACGGTCTCAACATCTTTTCATGGCGGACAGCTCTCTACTGACTCCCGTCCGTCATCTCGTTCAAAGATAGGCATCAGAGACAGCGCCATCTGTTGGTTGCGCAAGGAACTTCCCACATATATATAAAATTTTTATTAGAAAATCACTTAAGAAAACAATCATAACTACCAATCAATCGGTCACTACTACAACTACTACTAAAAAAAAAAAAAAAAAAAAAAAAAAAAAAAATTAAATAGCCTGGAATTTTCATATTGCTTTTTCTCTAAATAAATGAGA
Organism: Salticus scenicus; assembly: GCA_963930645.1. Classification (NCBI taxonomy): domain Eukaryota; kingdom Metazoa; phylum Arthropoda; class Arachnida; order Araneae; family Salticidae; genus Salticus; species Salticus scenicus. The sequence continues at coordinate 336,038,617 of OZ005652.1, read as the reverse complement.
ATATCAAAGATTAAAATCAAAGCTATATTTATTTTATGGAATCTTGCAGTGTTTACATAAAATTAAAATACTGGTGGAAATTGCTATTAAGAAATACTAGCAGGCTTCGCCCGCTTCGCTGGGCACTATATTCAAAGGATTTCTTTTTAATTGAATAATTGAAACGTTTAAATAAATATATTTCGATTGGCGATTATTTTCTTCACAGTATTAGTAGGGGATCTCCTTGACAATAGCAAACATTTTTTGAACTTCTCGAATCTGTGCAACAAAACTATTATTAAAACGAATGTTCTCGAAAACAGTCAAATAGAAATATTAATTCTTCGAATATTCTGGAAACAGTTGAAGCTGTTACTCGTACAGTAAAAGTCATTATTCGATGAATAGTCGAATCAGAGGACGCACGTAAGTCGTTTTCGCAGCAATCACTATAACGCACGTATGTTATGTACGCTTCCCACATTAAAAAAAAAAAAAATCACTGGACAGCCCTACACCGCTGTGCATGAATCTCAGAACACACGAAACTCGGTTCTGCGGCAGGCAATCACTATCACGCATGTAAAAAAAAAAAAAAAAAAAAAAAAAAAAAAAAAACACCACTGGACACCCCTACCCCACTGTGTATGAATCTGGAAACGCACGAAACTCGGTTCAGCGGCAATCACTATCACACATGTTAAAGCCAAAAAACATAATGGACACCCGTACACCGCTGTGCTTGAATTTGAAAACGCACGTAACTCGGTGACGCGGCAATCCCTATCACGCATGTTTAAAAATCACTGGACACCCCTACCATGCTGTGCATGAATCTGAAAACGCACGAAACTCCTTTTCGCAGCAATCACTGTCAAGCATATTTAAAAAAAAAAAAAAAAAAAATCACTGGACACCCCTATCTCAAATCAATGAAAATCAAATAAACCAATCAAATCTCTCGTAATTCCTCATAACGCAGCTCTAGTTCAACGTAAAATACATTCAAATCAATGAAAATCAAATAAACCAATCAAATCTCTCGTAATTCCTCATAACGTAGCTCTAGTTCAACGTAAAATCCACTCAAATCAATGAAAATCAAATAAACCTATCAAATCTCTCGTAATTCCTCATAGCGTAACTCTAGTTCAACGTAAAATACACTCAAATCCATGAAAATCAAATAAACCAATCAAATCTCTTGTAATTCCTCATAACGTAGCTGTAGTTCAATGTAAAATACACTCAAATCAATGGAAATCAAATAAACCAATCAAATCTCTCCTAAGATTCTCCGACTGCGTCATTATAGAAATGGGAAGTTTTATTTTCATATTTTTATTAATTAAAAGAAAACTAATCAAGAATTTGAAAATCTGACTTCGATGTGCACAATGACCCTTCGGAGGGCACCTTTGTGTTAAATCACGTGACTGTCCGTGCTACCGTTTTCGAGAACAGTGAAATATACATATATATATATACAATCAACTCCCTCTAATCCGCAAAAGTTTTGTCCAGAGATTGTATGGATTATAGGAATTTGCAGATTAGAGGATACAACTGTCTTTGTTTACATTTTCTGTTGCAAATATAAAGTGAATTTCTTATAAATTGTAGAATAAAATATTTCTTCAATATTAATAAAACAAATCAATCATATTCATATATGATGGTAAATAATTTAAGTATATTCAAACACACACCAATAAAATGTAAACATACATTTTACTTAAAAAATACAAAAGAAAATAATTTTTAAAGTACAGAAAAAATATTTATAACTGATTATTTTAAATTTGTTACACATTAATCTAAAAGTAGTTTGTTTTAAATTTTTATATACTTTCCTGACATTCTTTGGCTTGACTTAGTGCTAGTCTGAATAAATTGCAGGATAATAAATACAAGAATCTTTCAGTTTTTTCCCCAACTGTGTTTGAAAGCAAGGATTAAGCTAAAAATTTGATAAATAAATAAATAAATAAATAAGTAAAAATGTGAGAAATGCTGTGACTTTTTTTTTTTTTTTTTTTTTAATATCAGCTGCAAATTTCTTAATTTACATTAAAAAAATCAGTTGTGGATTAGAGGGATTTGTGGATTATAGGTCTGCAGATTTAGAGGGAGTTGACTTTAAATACAAATATTGCTCACTTAATAGTATAAGAAAACTAATCAAAAAATTGAAAATCTGACTTCGATGTGCACAATGACCCTTCGGAGGGCACCTTTGTGTTAAATCACGTGACTGTCCGAGCTACCGTTTTCGAGAACAGTGAAATATACATATATATATAGAAATATTGCTCACTTAATTGTATAAGATTAGTTTTATATGAAAAGTTTTTCTTTCATAAAAATTTTATTAATAGACAATAGATGGCAGCACTAAAATATTTCGAAAATAATAATTGTAAAAGCAAAAAAATTTTTTTTGTATTGAAAAGAAAAAAACAATAATAAAAGGGTTGGGTTGTGGGGATAAAGGCCCATTGATTACACTGGAGTCCTAGGCCTATAAGCTGATTGTCCTCTCCTAAGTCATATTTACGTGAGTTTCAGAAAGAAAACACGAAAAGCTCCGAACGGCTAGGTCTGCCAGCGCGACCTGGGATCGAACTCGGCAGATCGCGTTTACTAGCTTTGAGCACAGATCCACTTGGCCGCTGGTGGGGCCAAATAATAAGAGGTGAAGATAGATAGATATAAATATAAACATTTAAATTTGGAGTTAAAAAAGAAAAATCAAAGGGAAAGAGAAGAAAATTTTAATTAGTCATTCCTTTCGCTTTGATTATAAAGAAAACTTTCGTTTTGATTATAAACTTATCTGAATTATCACTAGATGCTTTTTTTTAGTCAGTCTTAATAAAATTTTCGAAAAAAAAAAAAAAAAAAAAAAATCTGATAACTGTCTTTTTAACACTTACCAACAAAGTTGAAAAAGTGTTTATGGCTTCAAGATGTTTGTCTGTCTGTCCTCACTCTAACTTCCGTAAATATTCATGAAATTCTTTGAAACTGATATATGTTTTTCATGTTCCTTTACGGAATATTTCTTATAGAAAATGAAGTTATCTGTCCGGATTATTAGATTTTATAAAAAAAATTGGTACACTTATCAGCACAAAATCTATCTAACACCTTTCAGTTCAATTGGATTATTCGTTCAAAAAATATTAAATAAAAACCTCATTTTAACTGTAAAATTATTGGAAAGAAAAAGGAAAAAAAAAAAAAAAAATGATGCCAAGGTAAATATGTAAGTAAATATATTTATTTTTATGTCGAAGGGAAAAAAAAGCCTGCAAACATTTTTTTTTTCTTTAAACGTAATTAAAATAAAATTGAGAAATATCGTGCTAAAAAAATAGAACAGCTTCAGTTGTCATGTGATTTAAACAGCTCAACTCTAACTTGATTCATACAACTCAACTCTACTTGGCAGCCATTATGTATAGTTTGTTTTTGCCTGTCTGCTGGCTTGCCTGTACGCTATGAACTGTGATGTCGACGTATAATTTTGAACTGCTTATTTTAATTTATGATTTATGAAATAAATATATTTCATCTGTAATGTGTTTTAATTAATAGTAATAACATGACATGGTGTCAGGACTGTAAAATAATGAAAGTTTGAAATGAATAATTCACGTATTAAGTGAATGTAGGGATGACCACGTGCTGTACTGCTGTCGCTTGTGCAACATGGTTATTTTCAAGTCTCCAGGTGAAATGCGGTTTACCGTAGGAAATGTGGCAGAAAATTGGAAAAGATGGGTCCAGAAGTTCCATAATTTTATGCTAGCATCTGAGAAAAATACGAAATCCGAAAATGTCAAGATTGCAATTTTACTTAATCTCTTAGGAGACGAAGGTGTTGCTATTTATAACACCTTTAAAAAGACTGAAGGAGAAAACTTGACGATGTGCTAGCAAGTTTTGAAGAACATTGTAATCCCCATCAAAACGTTGTATTTGAAAGATACAAATTCTTTTCATGTAAACAGCGTGAAGGTCAATCATTTGACAATTACTTAACGGAACTGAAAACACTGGTACGTGTGAATTCGGCGTACAGGAAGAAAGTCTAATCCGTGATAGAATTGTATTAGGTATCCATGATTCTAGTCTACAGGAAAGAATGCTCCGGGAGCCATCTTTGACGTTACAGAAAGCAGCAGAATTTGTGCGAGCAGCGGAAACAAGCAGAGAACAGTTCCAGTCAATGAGGGCCAGCAGTAGTGGTATAAACGCAGTTAAAACTTCTAAATCTAAAATGACTTATAAAAAGAACAATTTCAGTGAATTAACTTATGACTGCAAAAAGTGTGGACGTAATCATAAAAAAGCTAACTGTCCTGCATATGGTAAAACATGTTCGAAATGTAAAATGAAAAATCACTTCGCTGTTGGGTGTAAAAGAAAAAATGTTCATGAACTTGAATCTAGAAACCATAGCAAACTGTATAAGAGGAGTACTCATGAACTTGAATCTAGATGTGATGATGAATTGTATATAGAATCCCTTTCAGTGGGACAAGTAAGTACAAATATTCATAATAATATAGACTTGACTTGGTATAAAACTGTACAATTAAAAATTGGTAATGAATCAACTGAAATTGAATTTAAACTTGATACAGGAGCAGAGGCTAATGTTATTCCTTATAATATGATAGAATGTTTTAATGTTGATTTAATTAATACTGAAACTATGTTAATTGCATATGGTAATTTTAAGATTAAGCCTATGGGTAAATTAATATTTGAATGTTATGTAAATTCTAATAATGCTATTCCTATTGAATTTTTTGTTATTGAAAAGTATTCAACACCAATATTAGGACTAAATGCTTGCATGAAATTAAATTTAATACAAAGAGTAGATAATATGTGCATTGAAAGTAAATTAGATATTTTGAAGTTATATGAAACTGTTTTTGTAGGCCTTGGTAGATTTCCAGGGGAGGAATATCATATAGAATTAAAACCTAATGCAAAACCAGTAATACACCCACCTAGGAGAGTCCCACAAGCATTGCAGAATCGTTTAAAAGAAACATTGAGTAGGTTAGAGGCTAATGGAATCATATCAAAAGTAAACAAACCGACAGATTGGGTCCAGAGTTTGGTGATTGTAGAGAAACCAAATGGTCTTTTGCGTTTATGTTTAGATCCCAGGGACCAGAATAGGGTTATTAAAAGGGAACACCATCTGGTACCATCGGCAGAGGACATAATTAGTAGACTTGAGGGAAAAAAATTATTCACTGTTTTGGATCTTAAAGATGGATTTTGGCAGGTTCCTTTAGATAATGAAAGCTCATATTTGTGTACTTTTAACACACCATATGGGCGTTATAAATTCAATGTTATGCCTTTTGGGATTGCTTCAGCCCCAGAAGTGTTTCAAAAGAGAAATGAAAGATTGTTTGGGGACATAAATGGGGTGGAAATATACTTTGATGATATAATTGTAACAGGAAATGATAAAGTCTCACATGATGCAGCTTTAATTGAGGTTCTTAAAAGAGCTGAAGCTCTTAACATTAAATTTAATGCTGATAAGTTGCAGTTTAGAATGTCAGAGGTAAAGTATATGGGTCAGATAATTTCAGATAAAGGAGTAAAAGCTGATCCAGGACACATTAAAGGTATAATAGATATGCCTACCCCCAATTCAAAAAGTGAGGTGAGACGATTACTAGGCATGGTGAACTTTTTATCTAAGTTTATACCAAATTTATCTCAAATAACAGCATCATTAAGGGAGTTGATAAAACAAAATGTCGAGTTTAGATGGGAAAATGAACATACTGTGTCATTTAATCTGATTAGGAATCTACTTAGTTGTGCCCCAGTATTAAAGGTATTTAATGGGTCTGAAAAAATCATTATACAGTGTGACAGCTCAAAAGATGGTTTGGGTACCTGCCTGATGCAAAATGGACAGCCAGTTTCTTTTCTGTCTAGGAATTTGACAGAATGTGAAAAAAATTATGCTCAGATAGAGAAGGAACTTTTGGCAATAGTTTTCTCATTTGAAAAGTATCATAATCTTGTGTATGGTCGACATGTAATTATAGAAAGTGATCACAAACCTCTTACATGGATTGTCAATAAACCCATGTCTAAAATATCATCTAGGTTACAACGAATGTTATTGAAACTTTTAAAGTATGATTATGAAATTCAGTATACACCTGGAAACAAAATGTATTTAGCAGACACACTGTCACGAGCATTTAAGATTGATACCCAGATTAAAGATGACCCCGAAATGAGTAATATTGTGCATAGTATAACCAAGTATTTGTCAATGAGTAAAAGTAGATTGAACCAATTTAAATATCAAACAGATCAGGACAATGAATTAAAATCTGTAATTAAATTTGTTAAGGAGGGTTGGCCGAAAACAATTAAAAATATGTCACAGGAATTAAAACAATATTTGAAGTTGCGGAGTGACCTGCATAGAAATGAAGGATTGTTGTTTATGAATGATAAGATTGTTGTCCCTTGCAAATTAAGAAATCAAATGTTAACATTAATTCATGAGGGTCACTTTGGTATGGAAAAAAGCAAACAACGAGCTAGGGAACTAATGTATTGGCCAGGCATAAACAGAGACATTGAAACAATAGTCGCACAGTGTGATATATGTGAAAAGTTTAGGCGTTCTAACACTAAAGAGCCTTTGCAACCTCACTTAATTCCTGATAGACCATTTGAAAAGTTAGGAGTGGATATTATGGAATGTGGAAATTTAAATTATTTGGTAATTATGGACTATTACTCTAAATGGATTGAAGTTTCAGAGCTAGTTAATAAAACTGCTACTGAAGTCATTAGAGTTCTTAAAGAGACTTTTTCAAGATATGGGGTTCCAAACCTTGTTGTTTCTGATAATGTACCATTCAATAGCCATTTGTACGTAGATTTTGCTAAAGCTTGGGACTTTGAATATAATTTTTCTAGCCCACATCATCATGAAAGTAATGGCCAGGCTGAAAGGGGGGTGGGTATAGTAAAAATGATAATGAAAAAGGCAAAAGCAGATAATGTGGATTATTTTGTTGGTCTAATGGAATATAGAAACACACCCATTTCAGGATTGGGTCTCTCTCCTGCTCAGTTAATGTTTAATCGAAGACTGCGAACAAAATTGCCTGTTACAAATAAATTGCTTAACTCCGAATTATTTCATAATGTTAAAGGCCTGTTGACTAAACGTCAACAAATTCAAAAACGGTTTCATGATCGTACAGCCAAATCTTTGAGTAAATTAAGCCCGGGAGATAATGTGCGTATGCAGAACATGGAAAATAAAACTTGGGAATCTGCTCAGATAATATCTGTTGATCCAAATTTGAGATCATACACTGTTAAAAGTGAATCTGGCAAAATATTTAAGAGAAATAGAAAATATCTAATTAAGACACATAGTAGATTTAATGAAAAATTTTATTATAATGAAAATTCTTTGTCTGATAGTTCAGTTAGCAATAATATACTAGATCGAGGTAAATGTACTACTGTAGGTAATTCAGATGTAATTGTGACTAGAAGTGGAAGAATTTCTTGAAGACCGAAATATTTAAGTGATTATGTATAAACTTGTATGTATAACTTCAGTGACTGTTTGTGTAAAGTTTCTTGTGTAAATATGATGTGAATTTTTAAGATGTGTGGTAACTTTATAAATTTGTATTTGATTGAATAGTAATTTTGTATAATTGTAATTGGCTGTGTACCTTTTTGAATGTTATCATATTCTATGTGATTTTGTAAAATGTGTAAAAGTTTTACATCTCAAAGGGGGGTGTCATGTGATTTAAACAGCTCAACTCTAACTTGATTCATACAACTCAACTCTACTTGGCAGCCATTATTTATAGTTTGTTTTTGCCTGTCTGCTGGCTTGCCTGTACGCTATGAACTGTGATGTCGACGTATAATTTTGAACTGCTTATTTTAATTTATGATTTATGAAATAAATATATTTCATCTGTAATGTGTTTTAATTAATAGTAATAACATGACATCAGTAACCCTTTGGCGAAATTTGAAATTTGGCACCGCAATAGATTGGACGCTTCTCGCGACGATTTTTACTAACGCAACTGCGATAGCCATTTTTAATTCAATGACATTATTTTATTTAATTACATTAAACTGACAATAAAAATTTAAATTCTGTCAACGTATTCCTATGCTAAAGGTATATCAAAGAAATTTTAAGAAATGAATATAGCAACCGATTCTAGGTAATGAAACACAGTTATGGTATAATAAAAGAAGCACAATAGAAGTGGCGTTTAAAAGTGATAAGTACAAAACTTTCAATAAACACAATTAAATGCAAAAAATCGCAACGATTGCTTCGAGTCGAAAGAAGACATGACCCTTCGTCAGGCGAACAAAGTAGGCACGAGTGCGCTGCCGCTTTGTTTGCAGCCCTCGTGCTTACTTTGTTCGTCTAACGAAGGGCCGTGTCTTCTTACGATCCGAAACAGTTTTTGCGAGTTCTTCATTTTATGATTTTTATTTAAAGTTTTGTATTTATCACAGTTAATGCATGCTTTTATATGGAAGAATTGATTAAAATATGTCCTGTCGTTCTAAATTAAATTCTATTTTGTGCAGAATTTTATATCTATTACTTAGAAAATAAAAACAGGCTTAGGGTTTATTTTATTTATTTATTTACTTTAACATGAAAGTTTTTTTTTTTTTTTTTTTTTTTTTAAATTCCCGTGTTAAAAAAAAAAAAAAAAAAGGAGGGGGAGAAGAAAAGTTAAACCAACCTGTATCATGAAAAATTTTTGATAAAGCCGACGTCATAACATCTTTTTAATTTTGATTTATTTATTATTTAAATATTAATTTCAGTTAATCAGATGCAACCTTATGTTTTCTATCTTTCTTGATGTTCTCGTCATCAAACTAATGTGAATGCATATTTAGTGTATTTGAAATTAACTGTGTCTCTAATCAAACACAAATAATTAAATATTATTTACATTTCATTCCTGGCTGTGTATAGGGCAGTTCCTTGTTTGTAAACAAACATCTCAACTTTTATGAGTGGTTGGCAAAAAGGCTTGGGATCTCTTGATTACTTGATTACTACCAACGGAAAATCAATGGTGGGCGGGGCGCGGGAAAGTCGAGCGCGCTTTTTTGCCAACCACCAGACGTCACGAGGAAATGCTCTATAGTAGGATTTGATCATGATTTTGAATTGCTGAAAATAGTTGCCAATTGAAATATATTTATTTAAATGTTTGAATTTTTCACATTTTCTTAAAAATTCATTTAAATATTGTAAACAGTGAAGTCAGCAGGAGACAGAGACCCCTAGTTAAAAATAAATAGATAAATAAATGCCGTTAGTTTTATCAGAAGATTATTGGTAAGTTTATTTTCTGATAAAGCTTTATTTCAGTTTTATTAATTATCAATGTATAAATAAATGCATTGGATTTTATGTCAAAGAAAAATGTCCGAGCATGATTTTTGTTGCATAAATGAACTTATACGTCACGGTACTGAAATATCTCCTTCAATTTCAATGTGTCGCTAAACGTAAACTATTTTTTGCAAAGGATTAGATTAGACAAGTTCACTCTGAAGGGAAAAAAATATATGTAGTACACTTAAAGAAATTTACGCTTCAAAAAGCCTATCTATATATTAATAGGAAAGCATGAAATTTGTGGTACACTTTCAACATATTAATTATGGGAGGTTGAAAACGGTAACATTCGAAAGGTATGATTAGCCAGATGTGCAGAATATAAAAATTATTTTCCTACGATGTCAAGAAGGTACTTAAAAATACTTTTTTTTAATGCATTTTTCCATTTTATACACGTATTCTTTAATATTGAAAAAAATATCTAAAGTAGAAAGTTGTTAAAACTGGCAATTTCTGAAAACTCAAATAAAACCATAGACACAGTAATTTGTTTAATGTAACATCACTATACTTTCGACTACAGATTTTTTTAATCTAACAAAGAGAAAACAGCCATTAGATGGTAGTAATTTGAGTTAATGAGTGGTAGATCGAAAGTTTATACTGTCAAAAATATACGCAAGTTGAAGAAGGATTCGATTTATGAAAGTTCTAATTTTTTAAAGATCTTATTTCTTATTTATTTTCTTTCTTTTTTGAGATTTACGTCAGCTCTAATTTGAAGACATATTTTTAAGCGAAAACATAATGCATTCCAATGAACTAAAATTGACTACTTATTGTTAGAAAATAGATTTATTACTATACGTAAGCGAAGTGATGACGTAACTGAACATCCGTGGGGGCCAAGCAAAAGATTTCCTATGTTAATCGTCCATTGGATATTTTATTTATTTATTTATTTTTTTTTTGTAACATTAAGGAAAATTATCTTCCGATTTCAATCCCCTTATTTGGGTATAGTTACATGTAAGTTACTGTCTGTATGTGTTAGATTGAGCTATTTTTTCTATAAAATTCATAAAATTTAAATTTTAATTTTCAAAACTCTGGAAAAATAAAATGACAGACTTCCATTTTCAAACATAAACATTTAATTTCAATGGAATGAGATTCATTTCAAAGAAACAAATTGGATATCTGCTGTCTTTGGCGGGAAAAAATAAAATAAAATAAAATAAATAAACGATCGCCAAATTATCTCTCGAACATATTTAATTCCTTTAAAAAATCATGATTATTGTAATAACGAGCAATCAATAATATGAAACAATATTTCGTAGAAAAAATATACATCTGACATGCATGTTTTCGTGTTACGTTTTTGATTGCCAAATACACAAAAGACCAAGGACGAACAGACATCAAATCTGTGCCCTTTTTGTTTCTAGAGCTTTGAAATTTAAAATTTTGTCAATTTGACAGCTGAACAACTTAATCTAACACATGTGCACGATGTCTAATTTTTAATTATACCGATATATGGGGATTAAAATAGGGAAGTAATTTTCCTGTATTAGGTAGATTCCTTATAGGAAATCTACCTATTGCAATGGTCCTCATGATACGACTTCTGGAAAATTTCTTCATATCTTCACCGATCATGACCCCTAGAACCCAATACCACCCTGCGTTCAAAAGTTTATATATATATATATATATATATATATATATATATATATATATACATATAACGCTTTTTCCCATGTTAAGTTATGAACACGATAACCAGAGTAATTTTTATTTAAATTTAAGCAGCTCGGGATATGTTGTCAGGACAGTAAAAATCTCGGTCGAGCTCGTAGATGGGGTGGAAATGGTGGGAGCTGGAAATTTTCATTTGCTCATAATTTCTTTAGTATTGAAAATAGGAAATAACTTTAAATCAGGCGAGTTATCGCGTTACCCTAAAGAACAATTTTTGTATTTAAACTTTTTCGATAGCTTATATTGCTTAAAAGTTGCAAGTTAAAAAGTGATTTTTCGTCAATTGTGATGAAGCCGACATTTTCTATAGCTTTAATTAACAATATTCCTGTGACGTCACAGTAGGTAAAATCGCCGAACACGTGGCCGATATTTTGTAAACAAATTAGATTCAAGATGCCATTTTATTGTTACGCATAACATTTTCCTGAATATTTCTCCAGTGAAACTTAATAATCAGATATCTGTTTAAACAAGAACAAAAGAGAAATGTAAACAACTGAATCGAATGGTAAAGTTAAGACTATTCCATATCGTAAAATTACAAAACATTTTATGTATACACACACACACATATATATAATGAATAAAAGATTAATAAGAACATTTTATACACACACACACACACATATATATATATATATATATATAGACATCGAAACTTAAATAATTAGAATTTCAATCACTTTAATGAAGAAATTTATTAGATGAAACATCCATTTAAATTTGTTAACTTTTAATTTTACATATGTTGATTAATATTAAAGTATATTACTAAAACTGGATTAAAAACAAAACAAAGGTATCACTATATCACTCTTACTTCAATTTCATATAATCTGTAACTCTTATAAATAATATTGCAAACCATTGCAAAATAAAAATTTGCAGGCCACAATGCTTTGCTATGGTAGAGTTGAGGAATATTTTCCGAAAACAGCTGATTTCCTGTAGTCTCGAACCCAAAGGAGGAATATTGTCCATTGTTTAAATTTATAATCTTATGCTTACGTCACGTGCAAACGATAATAAAAACGATCACTGAAAGTATCCGCGTTCGTAATGATCGATAGATGGCGCTTTTTCAGCCTTTGTTGTTAGTAAATATAATAGCCACGTGTATTTATCATTGTTCTTTTTGTTATTCTACTTAATATTCGTACTATAATTTCTCCGCCATTACATCATGGAAAATGGATTGCTTTTGGTAAAAAACATTTCAGTTTATTCAAAGTTCGATCGGAAGTAGATTTTTAACTGAAGTTGAACAAATATTAGTTTCAAATCATCTGATTTATTCTTTACTTCCATTAGCCGAAGCAACTGAAATTTTAAATTTTAAATTTGTCATTTGGAAATAAATGGAAGCTTAATTCTGGATTTTTTGATCCTTTGGAGTTGCACTGTAGCACACAACTGTATGTGTTATCTTTTTTACCGGATTTATTCATTTTTATTCAATAAATATATGTGAAACTAAACATCGGCAAGCAATGGCGGCATTGATGAAAGTCGAATTAAAGCATGGTTATTGTAATTTCACCTTAGCCCACCAGAGGGCGAGGATTTCATTACAATCGCGGATAAAAACCATGTTAACTGCTTTAATAAATCTTTTTAAAATATAAAATTAAAATAATACGTTAGTCATAATACAAATATCGTTTGTGGTGAATAGTTTAGAATGCCGATTTAGGCAAGAATTTGAAATTTACAATTGAAATTGAGAGAAATACGTTCCAGCTTCCTTTGACTTTTTATCTTGTGGAAACAAGATATTGGTCTGTGAAGAGATATGAGGTTTTTGCATGGGAAGAAAATATCATGACGCCCAAGCTGCCATTCTCCATCGCCAAGCTCGCCAAATTTTGTCGTCAAATAACGAATTTCGTCGCCAAGTCAAAAAATTCGCCGTCAACTATCAAATTTTGCCGCGAAATCACAAATTTCATTGCTAAGTCGCAAGTTTTGACACCAAAATCTCGCCAAATCATACAGTTTACTAAATTCGTAACAATATTGAAATTTAGTGGTGCCGAAATGGTCCATTGTTAACTAATGTTAATATTAATGTTCCAGCTTATGTGAACTAAAACAGTTTCATTTTACAATTTTTACTCATCTGACAATAAGAAGCACAAAAACACAATACAAAACTTTCAATAATTCAATAAAAATTACAATAAAATAACTATCCAAAAACCGCTACAACTTAACTGTACTTGACTTGACCATAGCAACGCCAGGCTCACCAGTGCTTGACTATAGTAAGGTCACTAGTGCATTTTCACGTTTCTATTATTTTTTCTTTAAAAGACGGATATTGAATCAACAGTTACATGGATTTCAAATAAAATTTATAATTTTGATTCAGCTTGAGTGGGGAGGGGGCTGCAGCCCAATAGCCTCCTCCCGGATTCATCATTGCTGGGATTGTATATTTTTATGATTTCTATTTGTTGAATGATTATGAGCTTGAATTTAAAAAAATTGAAACATTTACTGACCAATAAATCTAGCCTTAAAATTTTAAGTAGAATGAATAAAACCCTTTTGTAGTTGAAAATTAAATTTCTTGAAAACAAAATAGTGACGTAAATAATGCAATGTGTGGTAACAAAGCAATTGGCTAAGTATGTATTAATGCATTTGTTATATTTCTGTATTTTTTTGTAACATTAACGTAAAGGAATCTACCTTTGCCTTTAAGCTTGCCGAAAAGAGATTTTTTTTTAATAATTTTTTTTTTTTACAAAAAATCCAATGGAGGATTAACATAGGAAATCTTTTACTTGGCCCCAACGACGGTCAGTGACGTCACACTTCGCTTGCGTATATCTTCTGCATATATAAGAAGAAAGTATAAGATTTGGAAAAACTTTTAATTTCCGGTTTTCGATGAATTTACACATTTTGAGATTTCCTTGCATTTCAATTAACTGAAATCGGCTACTATTTTTTAAAAAGTAGATTTATTACTAGCTTCTTTATGTATAAGAAGAAAGTAGAAGATACGGAAAAAATTTCGGGGTTTGACGAATTTACACGTTTTGAGATTTCCTTGCATTTGAATTAACTGAAATTGACTACTTAATTTTAAAAAGTGGATTTATTATTCTATCCTCTGCAAATATAAGAAGAAAGTAAAAAAAAAAAAAAAATGATTTTTGGTTTTCGATGAAGTTACACGTTTTGAGATTTCCTGAACTCAATTCGACCATTTTTAGGAAATATCTGTATTTTTGAGTTCGAACACTGTACTTTATGAACCAATGGACCTAATTTAACCAAATTTGATATTTAGTTGGATTTTGATTTAACATAGTGCCGATCACTCAACAGGGAACGCTTCCACGTTGCGATTTCTTGTCATTTCAGGAAAGGTTCAACATCTACAGTGTACCAAACTTAGAGAAATGTATTAAGTAAACCTCTGCTGATTCAGTTTGAGTGCATATCGATAAAGAATTGCCGCATCCGTGTTGTAATTTAATCCCGTTTAGGGGAAGGCAATAACTTTGCTTTGCCTTGCTTTGCAAAAAAGTGGTCGAGTTTCGACCACTGGGCGATACTAGTAAATTTAAATGCTTGAAAAATAACAAAACACCTAGAAAGTGAGTAAAAAAGATGAAATGCAATAAATTAAAAGACCAATATCATTAAAATCAAAGCTATTTTGTAACTTTTATGGAATTGTATAACTAAAATTTAAAATAAAGCACACTTTATTTGATCTCTCCAATCTACGAATCGGTATTTCTTGTCATTTATCAAAATATATAAAATAAAATAAAATAAAAATAATAATAATAATGTGTTTTTGAAAATGTTTTAATTTTTTGCCGCTTTAATTAAAAATATATATATACCGGGTGATCCAAAAGTCAGGACCAACTTTAAAATTGAATAATTCGAAAACGAATCAAGATACAAAGATACGGTTTGCACCAAACGGATGGAAAAGAAGCCGGGTTTTGTGTGGCAAATAAATAAAAAATAGTTCTGTTGGTGACCAACAGATGGCGCTGTCGTATTTCTGATGTAGGATTATGCAAAGCAACAAACGATATAAAAAGGAACAACTACAGCAGGTAATGGTAGTCGAAGCTTATATGCATCGAAATATCGCATTCTCAGTCGCTACTTTAATCACGCATGGCATCCAAGATCTCCCGATCTGACACCCTGTGACTTTTGGCTGTGGGGATTCTTGGAAGTCAAAAGTGTACCGCGACCAACCGGCATCAGTAGCAGCACTGAAAGATGCCATCCGCCAAAATTTTTCTGCCATAACGCAAGAAATGCTACTAAATGCTGTGAACGATGTGGTGAATCATCTCACAGCTGTACTTCTGAATGTTGGACATTGAACAGTTACTGTAGTAGTACTAATTAACTATAATTAAGCTGACTTGTAAGTTGTCAACCTTTTTTTTCAGTTGTAAATCATCTTTTGGTGAAATAAAACACTATAGCGCCATCTGTTGGTCGCCAACAGAACTAATTTCTTTCCTTTGCCACACAAAACCCGGTTTCGTTTTCATCCGTTTGGTGCAAACCGTATCTTTGTATCTTGATTCGTTTTCGAATTATTCAATTTTAAAGTTGGTCCTGACTTTTGGATCACCCTGTATATATATTTAATAATAAACGAGTTAGTTGTAGGGCGAGTAAGGCGCCCGTTGAAAAATGATCATTTCATTTTATTTATTTCTCACTTCAAATAATTCATTTGCTAGCAAGCATGTGCGAAATTTTGGCACTTTATTTATCTCTTTGTTACCTTTAAAATTTAAAATTATTATTGTTATTTTATAGACGTCATTTTTTCATATGCATAAGCAAATTTAATATATATATATTTTTTTTCACTTGAAAGCATATTTCATTTTATGCTGGGGGGGGGGGAAGGCAACAATCAAAATTTAAATATCAATTTAAAAGCTGTTATTTTCATATTTTAATTAATTTTAAAAAATCTAATCAAAAATTTGTTACAAATAAGGTACCAAATGAAAGGTGGAATTCTTCTGAATTCCTTCGGATTAAACAGCTTATCGATCGGACAATTAGAGTTTTTAAAATTAACTAAAGTTTGAAAATTAGGAGACAGAGTCTAAGGAAATCTTTTATGCCTATCTCTTAAGCCTAAAGCGTGACAGAGTCAAGCACTCATGAGCGTAACTATATATGCTGATTATATCTATGTATATATAAATCATAGGTTCCCAACCTTTTTTGACCTGGTGCCCCCTTTTCTAGTGAATGTTTCAGTACCGCCCCCCACCCACTCCAGAAAAATAAGAGCGTACATAATGCATGGTGAAAACAAGAATTAAATAAAAAAATCTGGAGTGACTCCACTCGACTTTCCGAACATTGAGTAATTAACAGTTTTGTAGATAAAGTAAAGAAAGAGGAGTTGTTAAACAAACAAAAGAGAGAAAACCATAATAGAGTGTTTGAGTATTTTTCTCCATCTATTACACGATGTTTTATTTAACGCTACTGAACTTTGAGCCCATAGATCATAATGATAAAGAATTTTCCGTTGTGTCCCTGTAAAAACCTATAAATGCTAGATTCACCAAAATGCTTATAGTTAGTGCAACAGTGATTTATAATACTCATATAAATTTTCAGCTCAATTGAATAAGGCGTTTAGATGCTATCGAACTTTTAAAAATTTAGTCCCATAGGCCATAATGATAAAGAATTTTTCTTTGTGTCCCTGTAAAAAAACTGTAAGTGCTAGATTCACCAAAATCTATACATTTGGTGCAACTGTGACCTATAATATGTGTACAAATTTTTTGCTCAGATTAATAAGGCGTTTAGACGCCATCACACTTTTAAAAATTTGGCCCCATAGGCATAATGATAAAGAATTTTTCTTTGTCTCCCTGTAAAAAAACTATAAGTGCTAGATTCTCCAAAATCTATACAGATTGAGTATTTGTGACCTATAATATGTGTATAAATGTTTTGCTCAATTGAATAAGGCGTTTAGATGTTATCGCACTTTTAAAATTTTGCTCCCATAGGCCATAATGATAAAGAATTTTTCTTTGTGTCCCTGTAAAAAAACTATAAGTGCTAGATTCACCAAAATCTATAGGGTTCGTACTATGGTGACTTACAATATACATACTAACTTTCAGCTTATTCGAACGAAGCGTTTAGACGCTAGCGTGTTCACTCACAGACATACACACATACACACACACATACACACATACACACACACATACATACATCATCGTAAAAATAGTGAAAACGGACTCAGGGGACCTCGAAACGTATAGAAACATCAAAATCTCGAATTCGGATTTTTGACATGATTACAATACTTTCCTCACTATAGTGTTCGGAAAGTAAAAAATTACTAATAGATAGTATATTGTTGAAATTGAAACACTATTGAATTTCTTCTTTATTTAAAAAAGAGGAATAAAAGTTTTAGCTTACCTATTATAAGGACAGGCAGGTGTTTTGATGATACGAAGTCATCCATAATAAACTATTGCTTTCTAAATAAATTGACAGTTTCAGAGAACAATCAAAACGCATACTTAATTATATTAAAAAATATTTTTATTAAAATTTAAAGACATTGAATTTCTAACTTTACTAATGAGAAGGCTGAATTTGATGCATCTTAAGGAGATGGTTAATATCAGGCTCGATTTTACTTAAAAACAATCGTAAGTTGCCGCGTTCAGTAACATGGAGCCGATTTCTCTTTTTCGTTACCAATGTTATGTTGCTACAGCACTAAATCCACGTTCTGCTAAATATGAAGTTGGGAATGCTATCAGAATTCATTGAACAATCGACCATAATCCTGAATACAGTTGAGAAATCGACTTCTGCAGCCAAAATTCTTGGTAGCTATTCTTGAATTTATTTTTAATTCCTCATTTGTCGTCAGTTATATTAGTTCTTAGACTATATTTGGTTAATCTCCCAACGCCCCCCAATTTTCTCTCGGTCTTTTACCGCCCCCCTGAAAGCCTCAAACGCCCACAAGGGGGCGTTATCGCCCACGTTGGGAACCTATGATATAAATGAATGTTTGTCTGTATGTCCTTTATAAAATCGTAAACGGCTTGACCGATTTCGATCATTCTTTTTTTGTTTTTTTTCCTTATAGGTGAGGGATGGTTTAGGAAAAAAAATCGAAAAAATTCGCCCTCCCCAAGGGGGGGGAGGGAGGCAAAACGTGAATTCAAAAAATCCTTCATATCTCAAACAAAAAAACAGATATCCGTAAAATTTTTGCTATAAAATATAGCTAATATAAATGTCTAAAAAATAGTTTCTGGAATTTTCGAAATTCGGTCCCCAAGGGGGGGGGGGGGCAAAACGGGATTTCACATGCGTAAAACGTGATTTCGCATAATCCTATATATCTCCAACAAAAAAAACAGATATACGTGAAATTTTTGCTATAAAATATAGCTAATACAAATGTCTAAAAATCGGTTTCTGGAATTTTTAAAATTCGGTCCCCAAGGGGGGCCGGGGGGGGGGAAACGTGATTTCACATGCGTAAAACGTGATTTCGCATAATCCTATATATCTCAAACAAAAAAAACATATATACGTGAAATTTTTGCTATAAAATATAGCTAATACAAATATCTAAAAACCAATTTCTGGAATTTTAAAAATTCAGCCCCCAGGCGGGGCAGCAGGGGCAAAAACAGTTAGAAATACAGTTAGGTCTTTCAAAATTGGTACAGATAGGTTTCAATAGCCTGCAAGTCCAATGGGGATATTTTCGAAAATGTAAAGCTATTAGGAGGGGAGAGAAGGGGGGAGGGGAGAGGAGGGGGGGGGGGCAAAAAATAAAAAAAATAAAAATAGAGTTAGATCGTTCAAATTTGGTATATAGAGGTTTTCGATACTTACAAATCGATTGAGGATATTTTCGAATTTGTAAAATTATTAGGAGGTGCGGGAAGGGGGTGGAGCGGTAAGGGGGGGGGGTATTGGCAAAAATAAATAGAAATAAAGTTAGGGCATTCAAAATTGGTACAGATAGGTTTTAAAGGCCTTCAAGTCGAATGGGGATATTTTCGAAAGTGTAAAGTTATTAGGAGGGGCGAGAAGGGGGGCAAAAAAATAAAAATCGAGTTAGATCGTTCAAAATTGGTACACAAATGGTTTTCGATACTTAAAATCGAATGCGGATATTTTTGAATTTGTAAAATTATTAGGAGGGGCGGTAAGGGGAGTGGGGCGGTAAGGGGGGGGCTATGGGCAAAAATAAATAGAAATGAAGTTAGGCCGTTCAAAATTGGTACAGATTGGTTTTAGAGGCCTGCAAGTCGAATGGGGATATTTTCGAAAGTGTAACGTTATTAGGAGGGACGGGAGGGGGAGGGGCGGAGAGGCAAAAAAAAAAATAAAATAGAGTTAGATCATTCAAAATTGGTACATAGAGGTTTTCAATACTTACAAATCGACATTTTTCCTAATCAGATTTTGTTTCGCTTTTTTTTTTACGTGATAAAAATTAATGCAATTTTGAGAATTCAGTAATTATAGTGATTCATTTAAAAATAGGGTCCAGCGAAGTGCTTAATTATTAATTTATATATTATGTTTATTGCTTATATTTAGTTTTTCGAGGAAAAAAAAATATATGTTATTCTTTCTTATAAATTTATCATATATACTACACCCTCCCCCTCCCTCCCCCCCCCAAAAAAAAAAAAAAAAAAAAAAAAGAATAGCGTATTTGTTTATTTGCGAAAATTAGATGCATTTTTTACATCATTACTACTATTATTATTATTTTATTTCATATAGTTTTTTGAATGCAACAGATAAGCAATTTATGGTCTTTTCGTTGAAAAAAAAAAAAAAATTTTCGTATTTTGTTCTTTATCAAAATTAGACTTTAAATTAATTTCTGTTAAGTTTTTGCATTATTTTCTTCTAGCACCATCTTGCGGCTTATAATACTGGAAATGATACTAGATATACTAAATATTTTGAAATGATTATTATATGCATAATTTAATTTGCCCTTTTTTAATAATACATGTAGTCTTTTTTTTTTTTTTTTTAATAGTCTTTATGAAGAAAGTTTTTTGTAATAATTTAATTTTTTTTTTTTTTTTTCAAGAACATGGCATTTTTAATTAACTTTAGTTTTGAAACGCAATTTGATAAAAATACGTTTAATATTTTTAATTATTAAATTACTATTGCATTAGTTTTATTATTCTTAACTGCATACAAAAAATTGCCATATTTTTTGGTAATATTGAGCTTGCATTTTTTTTCTTATAATATATATTTTGTATCCCGTACAGGCATCGTACCGATAAGTTAATGAATCAAAAACAATACATCGAAAAATTTTACGAATTTAATACCTACCTTCTTATTATGAATACAGAAAAACGCAAAATATTATCAATAGAATTTATTTTTTAAAGGTCGTGTTATTTTTCATTTTGTTTACTTTCTCTAACTCCCACATATGGTAGGAGAAAGTATTATTTTTGGGTCCAATTTTCAAAAATGAGTTTTTGTTATATTTACACGTTCTGAGGTCCAGTGAATCTGAAAATAATATTTTTAGCGGTTGATCTGTGTGTCTCTCTGTTATCAACATATCTCAAGAATAAATAGTAGCATGAGGTTCAAACTTGTTATTCTAAATGTTCATATAATCATGCTACACTAAACTTTTCGTTGAGATGAAGCAAATGGTTCGTGCACAGGGACATTCAAGCGAATTCAAATACATTATGTCTATGGGGAAATTGCTGGTAAGTACTGTGTAATATCTATAAGTTGCCTAAACAAAATGGAATGAACATATTTTTTTTACATACATAAAAGCATGTTTTCTGTAGTTTGTGGTATGGAAATCATTCATTTACAGGGCTACCCACGGTAATTGGATATATTGAGGCTATATTTGGAAATTGCTGAAAGTGTATTTCATTTGGTGTTACTTTTTTTTTTTTTTTAAATATCAGACTAAGTGTAAGTAATGTTTTATTCATATAGTTTATAAATAATAGACAGGGCTACCCAGAATTAATCTAACCTTTCTTTTCTATTGAATATAATTAATGGAAGTGCTTTGCTATATTTTATTATGTTGACAAACACTGCTCAGAAAGTACAATTCCTTTTTTTTTTTTTTTTTTTTTTTTTTTTTAATTCATACTGTAAACAAAGTATTTATTAAAGTTTTATTTTCAACGCTGGTTCTTTGTATAATATTACGTTTTGAGGTACCCTGAATACAAAAATTCAATTTTTAGAGGTTGATCCGGTATCAGCCTAACTTAAAATCAAATAACTGCAGAAAATTCAAATTTGGTATTTTGAAGTTCATATTAGGTTGCCACTTAAGATTGGCATGTTTGAAGGTAAATTAGTAATAGCCTTGTATTTAAATAAATAATAAAACACTGTATTAGAACGGGGATTTGAGGAGAGCGGTAGCCCCTCTCACACAGAATTATATGTCAAATAAAGTTGTTTCTACACCTACTTTACATTATTTTTAAAGTAGATTGAACTTTCTTATTTTTCTTTATTTATCTTACCCCTTAATCTGCAGTCTAATTTTATAGTATTGAAGGCAAGAAAGTCATGTGAGTGACACACCAGATTATTTATACAGTTAAAATATCCAATTTTAAAGGGTTTAAAACTTCTATAAATTGAACTAAAAGGAATATTCTTAAAAAAAAAAATCAGTACGATAAATTAAAGTACAGATATCAAAATCTAATCATAAATATTTTTTTCTATTAGGTTTGGGGTTTCAAGTGTAAAAATTTAATAGAAAGAAACTGAATTTGGTTTTTCGAACCTACTATTATTATAAGTCATTTATTAAAAAAAAAAAAAAAAAAAAAAGGAAAAAAAAAATTAAAAATCCTTCAGTGAAAAATTTGTAATAATTTTAATTTAATAATTTAATTAATTAATTTATTTATTTCTGAAAAAAAAAAAAAATATATATATATCCATGAAAAATTATTAATTTTTTTTTGTACGGTATTATTAATTTTCCTGTTACTTATATTTAATAAATTTTAATTTTTCACGAAAATTACTCATTAGTTATTTATACTGCATTTATAAAACAAACAAACAAATAGTCATGAAGTAGTAAAAGAATAATTGTCTCGCGCTCTAATTCGTACATTTCATCATCCGAGTAATTACTCTTTTGTAAGAAAAAAAAAAAAAAAAAAGGCATGGCAAATGTGAAAATAAAAATCATTATATTTAGCTAGTTTGAGAAAATTAGATGTATTTTTTTTATTGTTCATTCAATATTTTTTCCCTTCGTAAATGCAAGAAGTGGGAAAAAATGTTATATTTAACTCGCCTCTCTTAATTTCGAAAATGATTCCCCCCCTCTCCCCCATTATATTATTAAAGGAAATTGAACTTCTTTAATTTTTTTCCTCTTAGCATTGTCCTGTGGTAACCAAATTTTAATTTTTGAAGGGTGTTATATACATAATTTAATATGCCCTCTTTTTAACTTTTATATATATATATATATATATATATATATATATATTTAATAAAGACTTTATGAAGAAAACTTTATGAAATAATTTAATAATACTTTTGAGTGACCTAACACTTAATTAATTTTGACTTAAAAATGCTATTTGGTAAAAATGCATTTTTTTTTAAATTATTAAAATGCTATTTCTTTAACTTTATTAAATTTTTTACTGCATACAGAAAACTGGCATTTAGTTTTTAAATATTAAGAATATTACTAAGCTTACATATTATTTTCTCAAATATTTTTTAATATCTTATACAGACATCAACACACCAAAGAATCAAAAACAATAAATTGAAAATTTTTTGCAACTTTAATACTTTATTATGAATATAATAAAACACACTTTCATAAAAGCACCAATAAAATTATTTTTTATACACTATCTCCCAATAAGTACTATTCGAACACTTTCGGATTTAGACATTTTGACAAATATCTAGAAAAGTTCTTCAGGAAACATCTTGATACTTTGGTAGAGTAAAGAACATGTTATACCTCATACTTTTCAGCAAAAGTTGTGTCCTGAAAAGGAAAAGGGGGCCAGTAAAAAATTAAACCACAATCAAAATGTTTTGGATCACCCTGTAAAAAGTAATGCTTTAATGAGTTTTGCCTGTAGCATGCGATTATGAAGATTTTTCTCGTTATCTCTATAAAATTTTATGATGCTACCAAAAATATTCATGGAGATGTAACGGTTTCTTTAAAAATTTTCAAAAATAATTTACTTTTTTTATTTCTTTTTTTATAACGCGTAGGGTATAAGATGCAGTGCAAGCCATTTTTAAGAAATATGTCATACCAAATTAGTCACAGCGTACAGCAAATCAGAGTGCAAAAATATTTAATATCTTACGAAATACGAGCTTTCTTACTAAATAATTTTTAACTACGCATGCGCAAGCTTTACAAAAATTTCATTTGCATAATGTAATATCCAAAGGTATTGAACAACTTACATGAAAACCCCAAATAAATATGCAAATTCAAAACGTTACGAGAGACTGAATGAACAGATTTTAAGTTCTTCTCGAAAAAAAGAAAGATGTTTTTAGGGGTTTTTATCAAATTTATTTACAATTAGCGAAAACACTGTATTACCATTGGGAATTGATTGAATAAAAAATGTGAGTAAAACCCCTTATTGTTCAGTTTTTATTTCGAGAGAACTGAAATTCTGTTTATTCTATCGCTCGTAACATTCTGAATTTACATATTTCTTTAGGGTCTTCATATAAGTTGCCTTTGGCTATTAAAGTATGCAAAGGAAATTTTTATAAAGCTCGCGCATGCGTAGTTAAAAACTATTTAGTAAAAGTGCTCGTATTTCGTAAGATATTTCACATTTTTGACTGATTGCTGTATGCTGTGTCTAATTTAGTATGCCATATTCCCTAAAATTGGCTTTGCTCTGGATCTAATATCCTACGTGTTATAAAAAAAGTGGAAATTCTTTTTGCCATTTTTTTAAAGAAACCAATATATCTCCATGAATATATGTAGTAGGCACATAAAATTTTATACAAGTAATGAAGATAATCCTCTTAATCACATGTTACAGCCAAAACGCATTTAAAGCATTACTTTTTACAAGGTGATCCAGAACATTTTAATTTTAGTTTAATTTTTGACTGGTCCCCTTTTCCGTTTCAGGACACAACTTTTGCTGAAAAATATGAGATATAACATGTTCTGTACACTACCAACGTTTCAAGAAGGTTCCTGAAGAACTTTTCTAGATATTAAACCTATAAAAAAAAACCTATAAAATCATAAAATTTTCTGAAAATGGAAAAAAAAAAAAGTTAAACAGTAAATTAAAGTACAAATATTAAACTCTCCAAAAATATTTTTTATAATATTATAATTGGAGCTGCAAAAATTTTTGAAAAAGTATTTAATTTGGTGCCTAGAAACTACAAATTACATGCCATTTATGCATCCCCCCCTCCTTGGAAAAACAACAACAACGAAAAATCATATGGTACACATTGATTATTAGTACTTTCCAACTATTACGTACTCGTTGTATAACTTTCAATGTTCTTTGCCTATGTTACCACACAACGGGCAGACAAAAAGACTGAAAGGCATACAAATAGACTTTTGAGATTCTAATTGTAGCCCTTAATGTATCTGAATATTTTAGCGTAGCCCTGTAAGTTTGAAGATTAACCATATCATATTCTATAGAAAATATTATTTTAGCATATTAAAAATAAGTCAATTTCTTTATTATTTTTACATTAGAAAGTTATTTAAATGTGATTTATAAAAATGTCTGTGTAAAACGCAATGCATTGGAATTTTTTTAGGTATCCCTGTACACAAACCAGTTGTACAGGATTTATTAAAGCTGTTTTAAGTAGGAAAAGTCCACAGTGAACTTGAATAACATATATCTATTTTTAAAAATTCTGAAAATATTTAAGGACGATGGAGACGGGCCGACGAACAGATAGAAAGACGGAGAGCCAGACAGACAGATACACAAATTGAAATCATATTCACAGTTATAAAATATTTACAAAGTGATAAAAACGTTTAATATAAACGAAAATCCAATTCCAGCAAACTTCCAATAATAGCTCTTAATGTAACTGAATATTTTTGTGTGGCCCTATAAATCTAATGCTGATCATACTTTATTCCATGGAAAGCATTATTTTGTGCATATGAATAAAATATTTTAATCTCATTAAGATTTGTGTAAAGCAAAGTTATTAAAATTTTGTTTATAGAAATACCTGTCATAGAACACAATGCTTTGGAATACATTCGGGTGCCCCTGTATACAAACCAGGGATGGCATTTACTCCATTTTCAATGGGGAGCATCCGGTAATGAACTTGAATGACACATTTCAATTTCATTAAGATTTGTGTAAAGTAAAGGTATTAAAATATGGTTTATAGAACTACTTATAGAGCACAATGCTTTGAAATACTTTTGGGTGTCCCTGCGCACAAACCAGTAGAGGTATTTCCGCCATTTTCATTAGAGAACTTCCGATGATGACTTGAATAATATATATCAGTTTCAAGAAATTTCATACATATTTACAGGAGTTAGAGTGCAAACATACAGACGGGCAGACAAAAGACAAACCGAAGTCATTAACTCTTTTACACCTTGTTGGAAAGTGTTAAAAAGAGAAAACTTTGAAATCATCTAAAAAAAAGTTAATTCATTTTAGTTCAAATATTTTATTTATTTTATTTATTTTGAAAAATAAAAATCTAAAAAATTATTAAATTTTAAAGCAAATCTATTACTTTACAAGTTTCTTAGTTTTACCAAGTTTTTTTTTTTTTTTTTTTTTTTTTTTTTTTTTTACGAAAAATATATATGAGTTATTTAATATGCTGAATTTATTTAAAAAAAAAAAAATCAAGAAAATTTTATGAAAAAATTGAAAAAACAAATTGCCGCACGCTCTAGTTTGTACATTTCATCATCCGATTAATTACTTCTTACTGAACAAAAAGGTTTTTGACATGGCGTGTGTAGAAATGCCGCTAAAAGGAAAAAAACATTATAGTCGTCTTATTTGCGAAAATTAGATGTTTTATTAGAATTTTTTTAACCTCATTATTTTTTCTTCTTGAATGCAAGAAATAAGCAAATTATTGTCTTTTTTTCCTTTCTTGATGTCAAAAATAAATTATTCTTCGTATTTTGTTATTACGGAAAATTGAAATTTAATTTTTGTTCAGTTTTCAATATTTCTCCTTAGCACCGTTTTATGGTTTACTATATTAGAATTTAATTTTTCATGTGGTTATTATATACATAATTTAATATACCCCTTTTAAAAATATATTTATGTTTAGCAATAAAAACTTTATGAAGAAAGTTTGTTAAATAGTTTAGGAATATTTTTTCAATGGCTAACATTTTAATCAATTTTAAGTTTTGAAATGCTATTTGGCAAAAATACTTTTTTTAAATTAATAAAAGGCCATTGCTTTAACATTATTAAATTTTTACTGGATATTGAAAATTGCCATTTATTTTCGAAATATTAAAATTTTATTTAGTTTTTTTTTTTTTTTTTCAAAAAATTTAAATTATCCCTTACAGACATCGTAGAAATAAGTAAATTATTATGTTGTGGCTATAACAAGACTTTCTTCTACAATTTTTCTATTCAAATTGACACAGTACAAAAATTTATTAAAATTATTTTCCATGATGAATGCAGACGATTTTTTTTTTCATTGATAAGCAACGTTATAAGACATTAATAAATGTAAAAAAAAAAAAAAAAAAAAAAGTTAACTTTGTTTTAAATTATCGCAGGAGCCTGGTTTAACCACTCGTTTTAAAAGTATTCACAACCACGAGTTCTTTTCAATGGTATCTCTGTTGAAAATTTGCCCCCTTCGGGAGGAAACTCCCCTTTCTCAGGGAAGCGTTGCTCCTGCTTGTTAAAAAAATTTTCCTAGTTGATTATCACATTCGTTAAAAAAAATTCTTATTGGGTACATGTACAAGAAATTTTATCTAGTACCTCAATGTTACAAATTTAGAAAGGCAGGATGGCGACGCTACTTATTGGTCGATTTTCACCTTAAGTTCATATACACGAATTTATGTAAAGGTGCAACTACAAATCCATTTGTATAAAATTCTGAGCAAAATTACATACTAAGATACAGTTGCCACAAAATTTTTTGTCACGCACACATATAAACAGACAGACAGATCACAAACAGATATGATAATCGCGTTCTGGACATCTCAAAATGTGTAAATCCCTCGAAAACTCGAAGTCGATTTTTTTTTTTTTTTTTTAAGAAACCAATACTTTCTTCTGTTGAATATAGAGGAAAGTAATAAAAATTCTCGAAAACAATATATCGAGAATTTTTACACTTTCTTATTATGAATATAGGAAACCGCAATTTTTAAAAGTATCATTAAAGTTATTTTTAAAAGGTTGTGTTATTTTTCATTTTTCATTTATATACATATATACAGCTAAACGGTCTATAATTTTAAAGGCTTTAAAAAACCTTAACTTTGGAAATTAAACTTAAAAAAAAAAAAAAAAAAAAATGTATTGGCACACACGCACACACACACATATATATAATGATTGGAGTTTTACATGCAAAAATTAATAGAAATAGTGTTTAGTTTGGTCTCTTTAACCTGCAAATCTTTTATACAAAAAAATGATAATAATAATAATAATAATAATAATAATAATAATAATAATAATAATAAATCTCTATTAAGAAAAAAAAATACCAATCTTAGTTTAAATATTTTATTAATTTAAAAAAAAAAAAAAAAAAAAAATATTCATATATACGAAAAAGTATTAAATTTTTAAGCTTAATTATTATTTTTTATGGGACTTATATTTATCAATTTTAACTTTTCACGAAAAATATTTATTTATTATTCATGCTACATTTATATAAAAACAAACAAACAAACAAATTATGAAGTAGTGAAAAGTAAATTGCTTCACGCTCTAACTTGTACATTTCATCATCCGAATAATTACTTCTTATTTAATAAAATTTTTGGTTTGGTATCTTGCATGTAAAAATGTAGACAAAAGGAAAAATCATTATGCTTATTTTATTTGCGAAAATTAGATGCACTTTTGCTTCATTATTTATATCTTTCTCGAATGAAAGAAATAAGCTTTATGCTCTCCACCCTCCTCTCTTGATGTCTAAGATAACTTTTTCTTCGTAGCTTGTTAATAAGCGAAATTGAACTTTAATTTTTGTTAGTTTTTCATTATTTCGCCCTAGCATCATTTTGTGGTTTAATACACTAGAATTTAATTTTCGAAGAGTGTTATAATATACATAATGTATTATGTCCCTTTTTAAATGATATATATATATATATATATATATTATATATACTTATTTTTAAATATAGACTTTTATCAAGAAAGCTGTATGAAAATTTCTTAAAAAAAAAAAAAAAAAAAAAAAAGAATATTTCTTTAATGACCTTGCGTTTTAATAGATTTTAGCTCTAAAATAACACTTGACAAAAATACCTTTTTTAATTAAAAAAATACTATTGTTTTAATATTATTTATTTTTCACTGCATACTGGAAATTGCCATTTGTTTTGGAAATATTAAGAATTTTGCGTAATTTATGTATTTTTTAATTATCCTATTCAGACATAGCTCCATTAAGTAAATGAATCAAATGTAATAAATCCCAAAAATTTTCTCGAATTTAATACTTTCGTGTCATAAATATAAATACCTGCTATTTTTAATTAAATTATTTTTGAAAAGTCTCATTATTTTTCCTTTTTTTCTGACAGTTTAAGAATTAACTTACAGGACAATTAACATTTTCTATTAAAAAAAAATGCGGACATTAAAAATAAGGTTTATAATTTTAAACGCCTTAAAAATTTCTGAAAACTAAACTCAACAAAAAAAAAAAAAAAAAAAAAAAAAAAAGAGAGAGAGGTTAATGCGATAAACATGGCTAAAATGCGTAAGGTGTCTGAAGTGGTCATGAAACGTACAAACTATCAAAACTAGCACAAATTTGTAAAATTTTATGAAAAGTCAAGAACTTAAATTATACTTCAAATTTTGTCTATTCGAATTTTACTCACTTATTAATTTTGATATAATTACGTCTTTATGAATTGCTATATGTTTTTCATGACTAACTACATGAAATGTGTTCATTCTTGCTGTTTTCATTTCACTTTTTCTATCTTGTATTGGATAAGACTACTATATAAGAGGCTGAATCATTCGCCGCCATTTGTCCGTCAAGTCCGGCATTGCTAAAACTAAGACTATTTTTTATGACTATTATATGAGATTATATAAGACTACTATATAATAGTCTTAGGTTTGGCAGTGACGAACTACCATATAAGATTATTATATTAGACTATATAAGGCTATTATATAGTAATCTTAAGTTTAGCAATGACGGACTTGACGTACAAATGGCGGCGAATGATTCAGCCTGTTATATAGTAGTCTTAGTATTGGATAGCCATCTCTCTTCGGTTTGAAGGAGAGATGGCCATCTGCCATTTTAATTTCAAACTATGTTTCCCACTTTTTGCTCTCAAAATTTAACTATATTTTGACCAAAATATGTCGAGACTATATATTAGAATTTTAAATATGCATAAATATATTTGTATTTGCATTCTGAGAATTTTTATTTAAAACTTCGAAATCTATGGCAATATCTTCTAGAGTTACCCTATGTATACGTATATACATTCATTTAATTATAAAGAACTTTTTTTTTAAACCCGTTAGCGCCAAGTGCCCTCATTTGAGGACAGCTAATAAAATGGCACGCATGTTTTTTGTGGTTTCTTGGAATGATTTCTGATTTTTAGTGACAGTTTATAGCGTCACTCTAAATGATCCCTGAAAGTTTTATGTGCCTACTATTAATTATTATTTCACAATTTGGATAGTCATTTTATGATTTTTCATTCGTTGCACATATATTTGTTTTTTGCGCAGGTATACTAACTTAAATCAAGTTGAATAATAATATATATTACAATACTTTACTTTCAAGATCTTTGTCAACATATAATAGGAAATTAATATGTTATCTCAAAGTTTTCTCGTTAGAGCACTAAACGTCAATAAATGAGGATCGGCTTTAAATTTAAAACTATCAGAAGAATTGTTTAATATTTTACTGTCAGTTGTCTATATTAATTTAGAAGTGAAATAATCAGCTAATAATATTTTGTAAAATTAATTCGGGCTTTAACAGGTTAATAAAACAAAATTTTCTTTGTTTATGGAAATTTTCAAATTTTTCTGCTTAGCTATTAATTTTTATGTCACTTTTATTAATCAATTTTAGTTTATTGCAAAATATATTAATTAGTTATACATGCTACATTTATAATATAAATTAACAAAAGAGTTTTCAAGTAATTACTAAAAAATTTTTTTTGCTCTTATTTCTACATTTTATCATCCGAATTCCTTTTTATTTTTCAAAATTTTTGTTTTGGGATTGTGCGTGTAGAAATGCAGATTAAAAATAAATAAATAAATAAATAAAAATAAAAAGGAAAAGTCATTATGCTTATCATATTTGCAAAAAATAGATGTATTTTTTTAACTTAATTATTATATTTTTATATTGAATACAAGAAATAAGCAAATTATGCATTTTTTTTCTACTTCTCTTTAATTTGATAATTTTTTTTTAATTATTATTATTGTGTAATTAAAGAAATTAAACTTTGATTTTTGTTTCATTATTTTTCTTTTCTTTAGCATCGTCTCATGATTTAATATATTAGAATTTAATTTCCAAAGAGTGCTATTATATATCTAATTTAGCATGTTTATTTAATGATAAATTTATTATTCTTTTTAGTATATATATATATATATATATATTTAATTTAAGAAGTTTTATGAAGTAATTTAAGAATAATATTGAATGACCTAACATTTTAATTAATTTTGCTATAAAATAACAATTAGCAAAGACATATTTTTAAAAATTATTAAAATACTATTGATTTAATATTATTAAATTTTTACTTGATACTGACAATTGTCTTTTATTTTGGAGATATTAAAAATTTTATTTAGACTATATATTTTTTTCTAAAATATTTTTTAATTATATTACACAGATATATTACACAGATATAGTACGAATAAATAAAAAATCGAAAACAAGAAACTGAAACATTTCGCGAATTAATATTTTCGTATTATGAATACATAAAAACGCTTGAAAATATTAATAAAATTATTTTTTAAAGGTTGTGTTATTTTTCTCTTTTTATTTATTTATTTATTTTTTATTACACAAAAATATATTTACAAGGCAATTTAATTATTATTATATTTATTATTATTATTATTAATTAAGAGAATAAAGGTTATTAAAAAAAAAGTTTCCAGACAATTTTAAAACATTTAAAATAACAGCTTAATAAATGAAATATTTTTTTAAAATAAAAGTTATAGGATAAATAAAAGTACTAACATCAGAATCAAATTATAAATTAATTTTTATGTTAGGATTAGAGTTTTATACATAGAATAATAGAAAAATATTTAATATAAACTCTCCATCCTACTAACACGTATTACGCATCAATTACACACACAAAAAAAAAAAAGAAGAAAAAATTAAAAAACCTTCATAAAAAAATATTAGTTATTAAATTTTGTGAGTAACAATGTTGTATATTTTTCATATATTAATAAATTTTAAAATTCATGAAAATTACTTATTCATTATTTACGCTACATTTATGATATATATTGAAATACTCATAACCATACGAACTAATGTTCGAAGATTTACAATTTGCAACCACAAACGAAACGATTATTATTGTTATTCTAACTATCTCTTAAAAAAAAAAAAAAAACGCAAAATGAAACAAAATTTATGAAAAAGTAATTCAAAGAAGGAGGCTAGCGGCAAGGATCGTGACTTGCTGTGGAGGCCGGTAACACTCCTCTAGACCTGCAAAAAACAACCAAGACCAGAAAAAACTACAATACTCTGAATCTCAACCGTAAACACAAGTCACCATTTTGAAACGCTAACTCCATTGACTTCAAAATCGACATCACTTCACTTCGATATTTTTTATTCTTTTATAAAATATTTGAGCAAAAAAATAATAAACTGAACCGGATAATTCTTCACTTCGATATTTTTTATTCTTTTATAAAATATTTGAGCAAAAAAATAATAAACTGAACCGGATAATTCTTCACTTCGATATTTTTTATTCTTTTATAAAATATTTGAGCAAAAAAATAATAAACTGAACCGGATAATTCTTCACTTCGATATTTTTTATTCTTTTATAAAATATTTGAGCAAAAAAATAATAAACTGAACCGGATAATTCTTCACTTCGATATTTTTTATTCTTTTATAAAATATTTCAGCAAAAAAATAATAAACTGAACCGGATAATTCTTCACTTCGATATTTTTTATTCTTTTATAAAATATTTGAGCAAAAAAATAATAAACTGAAACGGATAATTCTGTTCAACAGCTTGCTTGTAAATATGTAACATATCATTTACTTTATCGGAAGTTTAAGAATTTAGTTTATGAACTCGCCTATCTGAAAATTGGAATATGTAGATTAGATAAAAAATGTAAACGCTTTATTGTATCAAAATTAAAGTTATCTCTTTTATCATAAATTCTATAAATTAGTTTATTATTATATTGTATATATATTATGAAGTTTACAATAATAAAATACTCCACGCTCTAGTTTCTACATTTCACCATCTGAATAATTAATTACTTCTTATTAAAAAAAAAAAAATGTATAGACTGTGTAAAAATGCAAGCAAAAAGAGAAATTATTATACTTATTTTATTTTCAAGAATTAGATGTATTTTTTTGCTTTATTGAATTTTCTTTACGAATGCAAGAAATGGACAATTATGCCTCCCCGAACTACCTTCGCTTGAAGTCGAAAATATTTTTTTTTTCTTATTATGTAATTACACATAATTGAACTTTAATTTAATTTTTGTTAAGTTTTCATAATTTCTCCATAGTATTGTTTTGTGGTTTACTATGACTTGGAATTTAATTTTCGAAGAATGTTATTAACAGTCTAATTTAATATGCCTCCTTTTAATATATATTTACCACTTACTTTCTTAAATAAAAATTTTTATCAAAAATTTTTAATGAAATAATTTAATAATATTCATAAATGATTTACAATTTAATTAATTTTAACTTTTAAGTGCTATGTGTGGTAGGGATTTTTTTACTTCCATTACCCTACTACCGTAGGTAATGGAAGTATCGTATTCGGTCTGAAAATTCGATATCGGGTTTTCACCTGATTTACGCGTTTTAAGGTCCCCTGAGTCCAAAAAAGTGGTTTTTGGCAATTGGTCAGTGTGTATGTATGTGTGTGTGTGTGTGTGTGTGTATGTATGTGGAGAATCTTCCGGCTATTATAGCTCAGAAACTAATAAAGATAGAGCTACGAAACTTTAGAATTGAAATACGTCTGGTGTACAGATGAAATTTCCAAATTTTGGTGAAAATTGAAAAACCGGAAGTGGGACATCGGAAACCGGAAGTGGGACCGTAAGTCCGTATCTCAAAAACGGCTCTAACGATTTTCTTCAAACTTGCTATATAAACACTTTATTAGATGTCCTTTCCAATGATATAGTTGGTTAGTTCAGGAAAATTGATAGGCGTCCTGTATAAATAGATCAATTTCAGGCCTCGCAAAGGCGTTCCTTTAAAAACGGTTGTACGGATTTTTTTCAAACTCGCCATTTTAACTCACTTTTAAATATGCTTTTGTATGTAATTATTGTTTTCCTGTCAATAATTGAGTTTAACCGGAAGTAGGACATCGGAAACCGGAAGTGGGGCCGTAAGTCCGTATCTCAAAAACGGCTCTAACGATTTTCTTCAAATTTTCTATATAAACACTCTATTAGATGTCCTTTCGAATGATATAGTTGGTTAGTTCAGAAAAATTGATAGGCGTCCTGTATAAATAGCTCAATTTCAGGTCTTGCAAGCGCGTTCCTTTGAAAACGGCTGTGCGGATTTTTTTTCAAACTCGCCCTATTAACTCACTTTTAAATATCCTTTTGTATGTAATTATTGTTTTCCAGTCAATAATTGATTTTTTGCAAAAGTTGGTATCCCAAAAACGGCTCTAACGATTTTCTCTTTAGGTCACTTTTATGCTTTCTGATCACATTATCTTTCAAAAATGCATATAATACGTGTAATAGTGGGTAATGGAAGTCGTGTGGTTGTTTCACACCAGATTTTGTTTTTTTTTTAAATTATTAAAATGATGTTTATAGCTATTGCTATTATTTAGTTCATACGCGTATGTTTTTCTCAAAATATTATTTATTTATCCCACATAGACATCGCACAAATAAGTATATGAATTGAAAAGATTAAATCGAAAAACTTTCATGAATTTAATACTTTCTTATTATGAACATAGAAAACGCAAAAATTTTAATATCATTAATAAAATTATTTTTGAAAAGTCGTATTATTATTATTATTATTATTTACTAGCAGGCTACACCCGCTTCGCTGGTCACTATTTTTAAATGAATAACAATAATTAATGAATTCTCAAAATTGCATTAATTTTTATCATGTGATAAAAAAAGAAAAAACAAATTCTGATCGGGAAAAATGTCGCACCGGGTCCCCACTGCCTTCGGCAGCGTAGACCCGTGCGCTGCGCGCGCGTATTCCTTCACCATCCTTATGATTTCTCAAAATTCCATGTTATTACTCATAAACTTTCATTCTTAGAAAAGGAATTAAAGAAAAATATCATTTAGCATCGGATAAAAACTCGCACCGGGACCCCACTGCCTTCGGCAGCGCAGACCCATGCGCGCTGTGCGCGCACGTGTGAGGATATACGTGCCCTGTGCACGCATATTATTTCCCAACTCAAACTTTTATTATTAAGAAAAAAAAAATCTTTTATCATCGGGTAAAAACTCGCACCGGGTCCCATGCGCGCTGCGCGCGCACACATTACTTCTGAAATCAGACTTTTATTCTTAAAAATCATTTCTCATCAGGTAAAAAGTCGGACCGGGTCCCCACTGCCTTCGGCAGCGCAGTCTCGTGCGCGCTGCGCGCACCTATTCCTTCCCCACCCTTCGAGCCCCTCCTAATTAACCTACATATACCAATTTTGAACGGTGTAACTCATTTAGCTGAGATGCAAAAGAAAACCTAATCAGGACACCTTAAAATTGTAAATCAGGTGAAATCTTGAATTCCACTTTCGATAATATAAAAGAACTTTAGAATATATTTCGAATGATGTATTCGAAATAAATTAATCATAATTAGAATTTGAAATATTGAAATTAAAAAATATTACAGCGCCATCTGGCGGTAGAAATTTCTGTAATCTATTGTTCCATTCCAGATCAACAAAGCTTTCAAATGATGTATTACTTACGAAATTATTTTAATTAGTAGCGGAGATACAAAAGAAAACCTAATCAGGACACCTCAAAACGTGCAAATCGGGTGAAATCTCGAATTCCACTTTCGATAATATAAAAGTACTTTACAATATCTTTCGAAAGAAGTATGAAATATAATTTAATCATAATTAGAATTTGAAATATTGAAATTTTAAAATATTACAGCGCCATGTGGTGGTAGAAATTTCTGTAATCTACCGTTCAATTCCAAATCAACAAAGCTTTCAAATGATGTATTACTTATGAAATTATTTTAATTAGTAGCTGAGATACAAAAGAAAACCGATTCAGGAGACCTCAAAACGTGTAAATCATGTGAAAACTCGAATTACATTACTTACGGTAGTCGGTTAATGGAAGGTGACAAAAATTTGTTTCGTCTACTCTTGAAATTCAATTCAAATTTGTTTAAAAATGAGATATTACTTTTGAAATTATGCTAATTAGAAGCTGAGATACAAAAATGATATAAACACTATTATAAAACGACTTATGTCTGACTTTTTCGTGGTTTTCTCCGAAACTTGCGTAATTCCGGGCTAAATACTGTTAAAAATCAATAGTATGAAATGTGAAAGGAGTATCAGAATTCGAAACTCTGCAAAATATAAAAGAATAAAGGCGTTCTGGGTTTTCCGTTGTTTTCTCCGAAACAACCGTTCCTTTTCTACGTTTTTGCCCCCCCCCCCCCCTTTCCGTCCCTTCTAATAATTTTACACTTGAAAATATTCGCAATCGATGTATCTTTCCTTAGAACCTAATAATACCAATTTCAAACGCTGTAACTCTTTTTTTTTTTCCTTCGCCCCCCCCCCTCCCCCTCAAGCTTATCCTAATAATTCTACACTTTCAAAAATATTCAGAATCGAATTATCGGGCGTTAAATATTTTCATAAAAATTGAACAGTAGCTTTATAATATGCTGTCTAAGCCGAATATTAATTCAAATGTAACGTGAATGAATATTTGAAAAAGTTTTAAAATTGCAATTTTTTCCCCCAGTATAAAACACGTGACATCTTGATCGGTTACTATCATTTGTTTTTCATGCAGACTTTCGTCTGGCATTTGAAATCATGTTGCCACAAAAAATTCATACTTTAGTTAATTTTAAAAAATCTAATTGTTGTACCGATAAGTCGCTTGCACACTTAAATTCAGAAAAAAATCCCCTTTCATTTGGTACCGAAATCGTAACGATCGGACAAATATTTCTAATTTATTTTCCACTTTTTCTAATTTTAATTCTGTTAAAATATCTTTTTTTATGCAATGGCGGTGAATTCTCAGTCATTGAGATCGCTTTTAGATTAGACATGAGTGGACATTTTAATTAATATCTCCACAACTAATAAAATTTTTTAAATTCTGTTTCGAGGAGGAACTCGGAAATGCTCCAGTGCATCAGTATGTCAATTCTTGTACTTATGCGTTCAGTAGGGGCTGAACGTATAAAAGAACAGACAGACAGCCGGACAGACAGACAGACAGACAAACCTTTCCTTTTATTATTATAAGATAGATACAGTCAGGGTCTATAATTATAAAAGCCTTAAACTTTTCTGTAAATTAAATTAAAAAGAATATTGAAAAAAAAAAAAAAAAAATTCAAGTATAAGTTTTTTTTCTTTTTTACTGTTAGGATTAGGAATATATAGAAAAATTACAGGAAAATCTATTTAATTTGTTACCTTTAATCCACAAACTTTAATTACATGTCATTTATGCAAAAAAGTAAAAAAAAAAAGAACTTCCTTCATTGAAAAAATTTATTCATTTTAGTTTAAATATTTTATTTATTTATTCTTGCAAATATATATACACACGTATATATATATATATATACAAAAAATTATCATTTTTTTTATGGTTAATTATTATTCTTATTTATTAATTTTAATATTTTAGGAAAAATATTTATTAGATATTCATGTTACATTTATAAAATAGACAAACACACAAAATTGTTACCAAGTAGTGAAAAATTAAATTGTCTCCGTCCTCTAATTTCTACATTTCACTATTCGAGTAATTACCTTTTACTAAGCTAAAAATGTTTTTTGGCATAGTGTGTGCAGAAATGCAGATAAAAAAAGAAAAAGAATTATCTTATTTACGATGTACTTTTTAACTTCATTATTTTCCTTATTAAATACTAGAAGTAAGCAGTTTTATTCCCCCCCCCCCCCTCTCTCTTTTTTTGATGTCGAAAATAATTTTTTCTTGTCATTTTATTATTCAGGAAAATTGGACCTTAGTTTATTTTTTATTAAGTTTTCATTTTTACTTTCTAGCATCATTTTGTGGTTTAATATATTATAATTTAATTTTCGAAATGGCATTATTTGATATGCATATTTTAAACAGTATTTTTAATTTTTGTCTTTTTTTTTTTATAAAGACTTTCATAAAAAAAAAGAGACAAATATAACTATATATCTTGAATGATAAAATTTTTATTAGGGTAAGATAATGATATTATACTTTTCTCTGTCTCTCACTATATCTTAATTTGAAAATTAATTTTTCCTCTTATGCTGAAATTATGGAAATTTGAACTAGAATTCAAATTATTTTTTCTAAATTTTATTATTTGTACAGCATTATTTTTCGTTTTAATATATTGGAATAAAATTCCTTGGGAGTTCATTATAAACAGAATTCAATAATCTCTGGGATTTTTTAAAGAACGCTTTAAATAAAATTTCAGAATTAGTATATGCATGATTTAACATTTTAATAAATTTTGGCTTTTAAACGATATTTGATACGAATAGTGATTTTTCAGTTTAATGAATAGAGTTAATAAAAAACGCTGCATTAAAGGTTATTAAATTTATGTATCAGGGTTAAAACATATCGCTTTGAACTGCAAACGGTGATAGTGGAATTAAAAATAAATTATTAATGAGGAAGGTTTGGGTTATTTTTATTCCTTTATAGCATAATTTTTCTCGTGTTATTATGTTAGGACATTTTACTTTTAATTCTAATTTAAAAAATAATAATTTCGCAGGAAAGGTTTTAAATTATTAGACAAAGGAAGATGAAGTGTGTAAATTTTTTTAAATTATTTAAAACTTTTATTAATTAAAGAAATGAAAGAAGAGAGAGAGAGAGAGAGAAAAAATGCTTTTATAGAGGTGTCTTAAAAAGTGGAAAATAAGGAAAATTTAGAAAATTGTGTTCAGCTTGAAGGAAAAATAAATGAAATTTGAAAAGCCTTCAATGATGAAACATTTTTTTTTTTTTTTTTTGTCAACTTATAGTGCTTTTCAAATTTTACTTTTTTCCCCTTCAAACTGACTTCAATTTTCCTTATTTTTCACTTTTTAAGGTATCTCAATATAAGCATTCTATTAAAAAAAAAAAAAAAAAATATATATATATATATAATACTCTTCTCTTATTTTTAGTTTTTTATTTAAGTATGTAAAGTGTTTTGTAATGCTATATAACTAAAAAAGATTTCTAAACTTCTGGAAACGTTTAGAAAATTCTGCAAGTTTTCTGGAAGCCAAATTTTTTTAGAATGTTCCATAAAGGTTCTAGACACTTCCACGTAGTTTCCAGAATATTCCATGATGTTTCCAGAATATTCAATGATGTTTCTAGAATGTTCCATGATGTTTCTAGAAGGTTCCATGAAGTTTCTAGACATTTTCATGATGTTTCTAGACCTTTTCACGACGTTTCTAGACGTTTTCATGAAGTTTTTAGAAGGTACCATGAAGATTCCAGAAGATACCATGAAATTTCCAGAAGGTTCCACAAAGTTTCTAGGCGTTTTCCTGAATGTTCCAGACGTATCCATGAATTTTCTAGATATTTGTGAGATGGGCTCTGCCTAAAAAGAATTTGAATATAAAGAACATTCTTTTTTGAATTGTGGACGATGGTAACAAGAAGAGAAAAAAGAAAAAGACGAGGAATGTGACAAGAGAATCGTGGGAGTCACGTAAAATCCTTTTAATAAATTATTAATTATTATTATTTTTTAAATATTTAAATTGTAATTTTGTAAATTTATGTTTATTATTGTTTTATTAAATATGTGTCTCTTCGAGAAATGTTTCATCGATTTGTTTATAGATCTTGTGAGTTTTCTTTTATCCCAAAGCTGTCACAAATTTTAAATTGCCAGGCCCTAATTGAAATAAAACTCACAAGTTCTGTAAAGAAATAGATGGAATAATATAACTTTAGTTATAAATATAACTCGTCTCCAAATTACTTCACAGTGAAGAAATTGCAGATGGGGAGACTAGACTTGAATACGAAAAAATCCTTTTCAGCGATTTTGGAATTTTGGATTTTTAAGGGGGGAAGGGGGTGAAAATGATTTTCGGGGGTGTAGAAGGCAAAAACACCTTTATAAGCATAACTCGGCTCCAAATTACTTCACGGTGAAGAAATTGCAGATGGGGAGACTAGACTTGAATTAAAAAAAAAAAATCATTTTCTGCGATTTTGGAATTTTGTATTTTTAAGGTGGGAAAGGGGGGAAATGATTTTCGGAGGCGCAGGAGGCAAAAACACCTTTATAAGCATAACTCGGCTCCAAATTACTTCACGATGAAAAAATTGCAGATGGGGAGACTAGACTTAAGTAAAAAAAAAAAATATTTTCTGCGATTTTGGAATTTTGGATATTTAAGGGGGGAGAGAGGGTAAAAAGGATTTTCGCGGGGAAATTTAGCAATATATGGATTTTCGAGTACAATTCTAGCAATAATAGTCAAAGATATATATATTAAAAAAAAAGCCAAACGTCTTCTTGAAGGTATTTGCAATAACTCATGATTTTTTGCGATTTGCGATTTTTTTTTGTGGGGGGGGGGGTTACGGAGGGGCAAATTCGACCCCTCTCCTTTAGAGTTAAATTCGTCCGTGGAAATCTATAGGAGCTGAGGTCACAAATTTTAGTGCGTGGCTTATTTACGTGTGTCCAAAACCCATTGTAACAGGATATTGTTTTTTACCCCTTTGGGGACGTGGTGGGGAATAAAAGAGTAAAATCACCTGATTCACAGACTCAACACAGCCGTGGCGATTCTATGGGAGACAGACTCGCAAATTTTTGTGAGTACGTTGGATTTTAGGACCCTGACGCCCATTAAGGCGGGATTTTGCGAAATACACCCAGCTCCCCCTGGGGGGGGGTGAAGGCAAAAACCCCCTTATAAGCATATTTCGGCTCCACATTGCTTCACGGTGAAGAAATTGCAGAGAGAGAGAGAGAGACTAGACTTAAGTGCAAAAAAAGCATTTTCTGCGATTTGAGTTTTGGATTTTTAAGGGGGGGGGAGGGGGGTAAAAACGATTTTCAGAGGCAAATTTAGCAAAATACGGATTTTCGAGTAAAACTCTACCAATAATAGCCCAAATGTATAGAAAATCGCCAAGAGTCTTCTTGAGGATATTTCCAAAAACTTATTTTTGATTTTTTCTGATTTTCGATATTGGAGGGGGGAGTTACGAGGGAGCAAATTCGACCCCCTCTTTTAGCGCTAAATTCGTTCGTGGAAATCTATAAGAGCTGAGGTCACAAATTTTAGTGTGTGGCTTATTTACGTGTATCCAACATACATTGTTACGGGATTTTGCGAAAGCCCCCTTTCCTCCCTTGGGGGTAGGGGGGAGGGGAATAAACACGTTTCGAAGCATAACTCTGCTTCAAATTATCTCAGTAAGATTAAATTTTATGTGTGGGTTGTTTATGCGTTTCCAACACGCACTATAAAGGGATTTTACAAAATTTCTCCCCCCCCCCCTTTTAGGGCAGGGGGGGGGATAAACATGTTTCCAAGCTTAACTTTGCTTCAAATTATCTCAGTAAGATTAATTTTTACATGTGAGTTGTTTATGCATTCACAACACGCATTATAAAGGGACCTTACGAAAATTCCCCCTTCCCTACTTCAAAGGCGGGGAGGGGGGCAAAATACGCTTTTAAGAGTAACTCTGCTCCAAATTATCTCAGAATAGCGATTTTTTGATGTGTCGATTGGTTATGCGTACTCAAGACACACACTACTAAGGGATTTTGTAAAATTCCGCCTTATCCCTCTTGGGGGTGGAGCAAAATCATGTTTTCATGCGTAACTCTGCTCCAAACTATCTTAGATGATTTTTTATCTGCGGGCTGGTTATGCGTTTCCAACACGCACTATAAGGGGATTTTGTGAAATTTTCCTTTTTCCCCCCTTTAAGGAAGGGGTGTGGGGAGGGCAAAAACACGTTTTAAAGAGTAACTCTGCTCCAAATTATCTCAGGAAAGCGATTTTTTGATAGGTTGAATGGTAATTTTTGATGCGTGGACTGCTTATGCGTATTCAACACACACTACAATGTGATTTTGTGAAACTCCATCCTACCTCCCCTTAGGGGGCGGGGGGGGAACATGTATTCAGGTGTAACTCTGCAGTAAATTATCTTATGAAGGAGATTTTCGATGTGTGGGTCTGTTATATGTATCTAACTCATAATATAAAGATATTTTGCAAAATCTCCCCTCCTTTCCTTTTAGAGCGGGTCAGGGGGCAGGGCTAAAAAACGCGTTTTAAAACATAACTTTGCTTCAAATAACCTTAGAATCCCGATTTTTTAATATGTGGGTTAGGTATGTGAATGCAGCACGCACTATAAAGGGATTTTGTGAAGTGTGGCGAGTGGGAAAACCGCTATCAAACGTATCGAGAACTTTAAATTAGATTTTGACTGATTTCAATGATTATTATTATTATTATTATTGTTATTAATATGGTATTTTGATACTTCATTTCAATATAATGACCAGCAAAGCGGGCAAAGCCTGCTAGTATATAATAAAAAAGCGCCAGAGAACTTGCGTTTACAAATAAGTACAAAACTTTGAATAAACACCAAATGCAAGAACCCGCAACAATTGTTTTGTGTCGAAAAGAAACATGAACCTTCGCCACGCAAACAAAGTATTCACGAGTGCTGCAAACAAAGCAGCGCACAGGACCGAATTAAGTGAAGAGCAAAAACAAAGTCGAATGTAGATATAAATACTGGAGTAACCAGAATTGTAAAAGTGAAAGAAGAAGAAAAAAAAAAAAAAATCGAAACTAAACGAAAAACGAAGTTACGTGAGTAATTTCCAGGCATCAGACAAGAACGGAGTGGAAGTAATGTCATTAACAAGATTTTTCGAATTTTTAAATGTGTAAAAAGCTTCATGGATAGCCAATCCGCGTTTGTAATGATCGATAGATGGCGCTCTCTGAACACTGCAGTTGTTAGTAAATATAACAGCCACGTGTAATTATTATTCTTTCTCCGCCATTTCATCATGGAAAGTCGATTGCATAATATGAGGATATGCAGTGGTGTGATAATTTCACCTTAGCCCACCAGAGGGCGAGCATTTCATTACAATCGCGGATTGGAAAGAGAAGATAGGAGAAGGAATAATATTAGTTTTAGAAAAA
Source organism: Salticus scenicus (assembly GCA_963930645.1). Taxonomy (NCBI): domain Eukaryota; kingdom Metazoa; phylum Arthropoda; class Arachnida; order Araneae; family Salticidae; genus Salticus; species Salticus scenicus. The sequence goes on along the minus strand of OZ005652.1, from coordinate 335,995,400 downwards.
TCAAAACACTGACCATGAGGATGAGCCCAGCAGTGGGAAGCAGCGGGAAGAAGTAAAAGATTTGGAAATTTCTTCATTACGAGCATTCCGACGGTGCTCATTTATTCTACATTTCAAACGCCTCCTAATTTGACCAATATAATCTAAATTACACGAAGAACAAAGGACTAAATATACGCCAGATCGGTTTTCAGTAGGAATGGAATCTTTAAGAGATGATAATTCAATTTTGTTGTAAATGACTTTAAAACCAAACGATGAAAGAATTTTAGAAATTTTAAAAGAAAGTGATTGGTCAAGCTAGGAGGCGTTGGAAATATATTATAAGTAAGCACCATCTGGATGTTCGTAATGAAGATATTTACAAACCTTTTATTTCTTCCCACTGCTGGGCTCATGGTCATTATTATATATTTAACTAGTTGGCATAGGTGGACTCTGCTCAGTTCCCTATCATATGTACATTCTCGTAAATTTCTAGTGCAAGACATATTATATTCATGTTAAGAGAAATGACCAAACGCTTGACACAGTGACAGAAGAAAATCCCCGCTTAATAGGCTACCTACCATTTAGTTCGATATATTTATCTTATTTTAATCTATTAATTTATTTTATTGGGAGAAATTTCGTAGTTTAGTTTTCCTACTACTATTTCCAATGCAACAATTCACAAAATGCATATTTATATGGAGTATCGTCCAATTTTGCTATATTGATAAAATCTTAAATTTCGAATAACTTACGAAATTTTTCTATTAGAATATTTGTAATCAATGATGTTCAAACAAGTATCATAAATGTCAGTTTAAAAGTGGTCTGATATATTTATGATGCAAATATCCCTCAAAATGGACGTTTATACGAAATTTCGCCCTATTCTGCCTTATGAAGTAAATCGTAAATTCCAGATAACTTACGAAATTTTTAAATAAAAAAATTCCTAGTCAGCACTGTAAAAAATATGTCCTATTTGCTGCCAGAAATTTTCTGTAATTACAAAAAATACGTTCTGATAACGTAATTTTTTTGAAAATTACGTGTATTTTCTCAAATTACAGAGAATTTCTGGCGGCAAATAGGATAATTTTTTTACAGAGAAGGATGTTCATGCCAGTATCCTAAATGATATTTTAAAAGTGTTCTGACATCTTTACGACAAAAATATCTCTTAAAATGGAAGTTTATGCGAAATTTTGACCTATTCTGCCATATAAAGTAAATTTATATATGGCGTAAATTTTCAACGGCTTACGAAATTTTTAAATTGGAAAATTCATAGTCAAGGTTGTTTATGATAGTATCTTATATAATATTTTAAAAGTAGTCTGACATCTTTTCAATGAAAATATCCCTCAAAACCGACGTTTATGCGAAATTTTGCCGTATTCTGCTACGTTAAGAAATTCGTAAATTTCGAATAATTTGCGAAATTTTCAAAGTAGCATATTTATAGTTAATGATGTTCATTCCGGCATCAAAACTTATATTTAAAAGCTGTTCTTACATCTTTACGATAAAAATATTTCTTTTCATGCACGTTTAAGTAAAGTTTTGCCCTATTTTCCCATGTTAACAAAATCGTAAATTTCAAATAAATTATGAAGTTTTTAATCAGAATGTTGCAAATGAATAAGGTTCTTGTCAGTGTTATAAGTAATATTTTAAAACTGGTCCGATCTCTCTGCGATTATTTGTCCGTGAGATATCGTGTACACAGACTAACATACTAACACACCAACGGACTAAGAAACAAACAGACACCCTGCAGACGGACACCATACCCATTTTGATATTTTCGGATTCCTCATACCTGAAAACGTGTTAAAATGTCAGAAAACCGAGGTCGAAAATTTTCGCGATTACCTATGTTCCCCATAATGGGGAACTAAAAATTCGAAAAATTTTATTAATGATATTTCTTCCACTCCGTTCTTGTCTGGTGCTTGGAAATTACTCACGTATTTTCATTTTTCTTTTTCTTTTCTTTTTTCTTTTATTATTATTATTATTATTTTTGTAGGATTTTTTCTGCTTCTTTTACTTTTATAATTGTGATCAAATCAGTATTTACATTTTTTACATTCGTCTTTATTTGTTTTCGTTCTTCACTTAATTTGGTTCTGTGCCTTGCCGCTTTGTTTGCAGCACTCGTGCTTATTTTATAGGCCTGACGAAGGGTCGTGTTTTCTTTCGACGCAAAACAATTGTTTCGAGTTCTTGCATTTTATGGTATTCAAAGTTTTGTACCTATTATATTTTATATATAATCAAGATTTTAATATGGAAGTACCCGTTCCTATGTTTTTGATACGTTTCAACTGAGATTTTTTTTTTTTTAATCTGCCGACATAATTTGCTAAGTGATTCGACCATTTGGTTTTAAAATAAAATAAAAAGTGATGCTTTTATTCAACATTTGACATTTCAAAACAATGTTGGCCGTAGAGAAAAAGAAATTACTTTGAAAAAGAAATAATATTTTTTTTTTATTTAATTTATTCTGTCTATCGAATCAAATGGTAATATAATAGAAAACGTTTTAAATTTATTAAATTTTAAATTATATCTTATACTATTAAGTGAGCAATATGTGTATATTTCACTGATCTCGAAAACGGTAGCTCGGACAGTCACGAGATTTAACACAAAGGTGCCCCTCGAAGGATCATTGTGCACATCGAAGTCAGATTTTCGAATTTTTGATTAGTTTTTTCTTAATTAATTAAAATGTGAAAATAGTAACCTTCTAATGTCTGATAAATAAGACATTTAAATTTTAGCATTTTATCCATGATTTAATTGTTGCCAATTTTTTTTTTCGACAAAATAATAATAATAATAATAATAATAATAATAATAATAATAAAACGTACATTTATTTAAAATGAGGAAAATATCAGAAATATTAGAAAATAAATTAGAAATATCAGTCGCATCGTTACAAATAAGATACCAAATGAAAGGGAAAATTTTTGTAAATCCGATGCATTAAACAGCTTATCAATCGGATGATTAGTTTTTTCTTAATTAATTAAAATGTGAAAATAGTAACCTTCTAATTTCTGATAAATAAGACATTTAAATTTTAGCATTTTATCCATGATTTAATTGTTGCCAAATTTTTTTTTTCGACAAAATAATAATAATAATAATAATAATAATAATAATAAACGTACATTTATTTAAAATGAGGAAAATATCAGAAATATTAGAAAATAAATTAGAAATATCAGTCGCATCGTTACAAATAAGATACCAAATGAAAGGGAAAATTTTTGTAAATCCGATGCATTAAAAAGCTTATCAATCGGATGATTAGTTTTTTCTTAATTAATTAAAATGTGAAAATAGTAACCTTCTAATTTCTGATAAATAAGACATTTAAATTTTAGCATTTTATCCATGATTTAATTGTTGCCAATTTTTTTTTTCGACAAAATAATAATAATAATAATAATAATAATAATAAAAAAACGTACATTTATTTAAAATGAGGAAAATATCAGAAATATTAGAAAATAAATTAGAAATATCAGTCGCATCGTTACAAATAAGATACCAAATGAAAGGGAAAATTTTTGTAAATCCGATGCATTAAACAGCTTATCAATCGGATGATTAGTTTTTTCTTAATTAATTAAAATGTGAAAATAGTAACCTTCTAATTTCTGATAAATAAGACATTTAAATTTTAGCATTTTATCCATGATTTAATTGTTTCCAATTTTTTTTCCCGGCAAAATAATAATAATAATAATAATAATAATAATAATAACGTACATCTTATACTATTAAGTGAGCAATATTTGTATATTTCACTGTTCTCGAAAACGGTAGCTCGGACAGTCACGAGATTTAACACAAAGGTGCCCCCCGAAGGGACATTGTGCACATCGAAGTCAGATTTTTGAATTTTTGATTAGTTTTTTCTTAATTAATTAAAATGTAAAAATAATAACCTTCTAATTTCTGATAAATAAGCCATTTAAATTTTAACATTTTATCCATAATTTAATTGTTGCCAATTTTTTTTTCGACAAAATAATAATAATAATAATAATAATTAAAAAAACCGTATACATTTATTTAAAATGAGTAAAATAAATCAGAAAGATTAGAAAATAAATTAGAAATATCAGTCGCATCGTTACAAATAAGATAGCAAATGAAAGGGAACATTTTTGTAAATCCGATGCATTAAACAGCTTATCAATCGGATGATTAGTTTTTTCTTAATTAATTAAAATGTGAAAATAATAACCTTCTAATTTCTGATAAATAAGCCATTTAAATTTTAAAATTTTATCCATAATTTAATTGTTGCCAATTTTTTTTCGACAAAATAATAATAATTAAAAAAAAAAAAAAAAAAAAAAAAACGTACATTTATTTAAAATGAGGAAAATAAATCAGAAAGATTAGAAAAAAAATAGAAATATCAGTCGCATCATTACAAATAAGATAGCAAATGAAAGGGAAAATTTTTGTAAATCCGATGCATTAAACAGCTTATCAATCGGACAATTAGATTTTTTAAAATTAACTAAAATATGAATTTTTGGTGATTGTATGGAAAACGTTAGGAGAAAAAAAATGAAAAATCTGCTTCACATTAAGTCACATGATTTTTAAGTGGGATTAAAAATTGCAGTTTTCAAATTTTTTTAAATTTTCTCTCACGAACACAAAAGTATAATATACAGCCTGCACCCCACAAGACCAACTTGCATTTCAAATTTCATCAATTATTTTGGTTAATAAACAAAAGTTATTATTATTTTTTTTTTCAAATTAAGTTTTATTCTATCTTCGAAACAATTTATGTGATCATAGATATAATAATATATATAGATCTATCATCCCCATATTATCGGGCAAAGATTTTTGATGCCGAAAAAAAAAAAGCTTTGGAATCAGCCATTAAGTGGTATTGAAGAAAAAAAGGAAAAAAAGAAAAATGAATTTTGAAACTATATCTGGAGCTTTTCATTCACCTTTAGTAAATAAATTATTCATGAATTTTATTTGCTAAAACATTCGTGTATATTCCCGTGTGTATTAACTCGGGGAAAGACTGCCATATTTTGGTAAAATCGCCGTCTTTTCCCGAGTGAAAAGGAATCACTTTTTTCTCCCCAATGATCAATCTATATATTATTACTATATCTATGCATGTGATACGATACATTAATAATTTGGGTTTTAAAAGTTTTTTAAAATAGATTATTTAAACTCTATGAACCATATTTTTATTTTATCAGTTTCATTAACAGATCCTGCTGGGCGATTTTTTAAATTTTGGTGTTGAAGTACACCGAACGTTTTTCGACAAGAAGTTTAATATAGCAACAGCCATTTTAATCTAAGTAGCGCATCAAATATATAAAAACATAAATGATTTATTTTTACACAAAATTTACAGAACAAATGCAGTTTTAAAGATAGGAAATTTATTTCAACAAGCACTATTTTAAACCTAAAAACCATTAACCCTTTCACGCCTAAGGGAAATATTTTTCCCTTCTACAAAAATCGTTATCGATTGTTCAATTATTATTGAATCGATATTTTTTTTACTGAATGTCAAAATAAAACGTATGTCCAAGGCAGCAAATGTGTTTCTGAACGAATAAAAAAAAAAAAGTATAGAAAATAGGACACATAATAAATGTGTTATGTGCAATGCCCACTTTTGCTTCACAAGTAAACGAAATTGTTTCATAGAATACCATAACTAGCTATTTATTTTACTTTTCTGATAATTGTTATATTACAAAGCAATAAATTTGTATTTCAAAGCAATAAATAAAATACCGATATAATAAACCTAACTCTTCGTTTATTTACTTTTATGGTCCATAGGGAAAATATTTCCCTTGAAATTATAGGAAACCTATTCACCCTGCTATGTTTTTCTGGTGATATTTTCTTACTTTACACCCACAATAGCTAAAATATTGTGCTGTATTGGCATATTTAGTCTTGGAAATCTTATGGTCCTGAAAGGATTAAAAATATAAGCAGAATATAAAGGATTCTTATGTATAAACAAAAAAGAGTCTGATAAAATTATTAGCAAAATAGTCTTCCCCTTTTCATCAAAAAAAAAAAAAAAAAAAAAATCCATCGCTAATATGGCGACAAAAATTCAAAAGCCGCCAATGGAGCGACATAATAAAGTTGTGTAACACGATAATGCTTACCTATTTATTTATTTATTTATATAATAATCACTATGCTAATTTATCATACAAACAAATGAGCCTCTGTGTGTTGCTGCACTTGCACGCTGTCGAACAGAAATATTTGAAAAATTCAAATTAATATTTAAATAAATAAATAAAAATATGTTTAATGGGAAATATATATAACCATAAAAAGATTAGTTGTCTAAAATACGGCAGGAATAGTGCTCATAGCATATTGTTACAAGGGATTAAGTCTTATTGTTACAATGGATTAAGTCTAAAATGGTGACAAAAATTCAAAAGCCGCCAAAGAGGCGGCTATCAGGCTGTACTATCAGGTTTACAACCCATGAATTATATATAAACACAAAAAATTAATTGTCTCATGCAACAGACGTAGCCGGTCACAGCATATTGTAATATTTGGCGTGAAATTGCTGTCATTTAATGGTTGATTGGATAAACAAAATAAACATATGAAATAACGTAAAAGCAAATATTATGTTGTCTAAACCCAGTTACATTTGAGTCCAGTCCGAGTTACATGTGAACAACACGTATAGTGTTGTTCACATGCAACTGGGATTCAAATATAAAAGGGAAACTCCAATTTTTTCGATACTATCTATTTCGAAACTGTTATATAATAAGCACCTAAATGGAAGCTCATTGGTAAACTATTGTCGCAGGTAATAGGGACAAGCGCCCGAGTTGCAGTGGATGACCAAATCGCAGCCGAATGCAGCAAGGACCTGGAGCGAGCTTTTGAACAATTTCAGTAATTTATTTTATTTTATTTTTATAAAGCTATATAGAAAAGAGTTTCCCTTAAATTTAATGGCCAGCGAAGCGGGCAAAGCCTGCTAGTTAAATTTTACAACAATTAAGTTTATCTATAATTTTTGTAATATAACGGATAATTAATAATAATATCATTGTAAATTAATTTTACTTATATATTTATTACTAGCCGGCTACGCCCGCTTCGCTGGTCCCTATTTTTAAATGAATCACTATAATTAATGAATTCTCAAAATTGCATTAATTTTTATCATGTGAAAAAAAAGAGAAAAACAAATATGATCAGGAAAAATGTCGCATCGGGTTCCCACTGCCTTCGGCAGTGCAGGCCATTTGTGCATTGCGAGCGCGCATTTATATTCGACACTCTTAATGCATCGCTATATTATCGAAAGGGAAAAATATAAAATATAAAAAAAAAATCTTCTCTCATCGGTGGGATAATCGGTCCCACCCCATTAATAATCGGAACCCCATTGCCCGCGGCAGTTTATACCTGCGAGCACGGCGTGATTTTTCCTGCGCACACCGTTCCCACCCCTCTTAATAATTCTATGCTTTCGAAAATATCCTCAATCTATTTATCGGGCCTTAAAACTTAATAATACTAATTTTCAACGCTTTAACTATTTTTTCTAATATTTTGCCCCTTCGCCCCCCCCTCCCGTCTATCTTAATAATTTTACAAATTCGAAAATATCCCTATTCGACTTGCAGGCCTCTAAAACCTATCTGTACCAATTTTGAACGGCCTAACTGTACTTCTATTTGTTTTTGCCCCATAGCCCCCCTTCTCGCCCCTCCTAATAATTTTACAAATTCAAAAATATCCGCAATCGATTTGTAGGTATCGAAAATCTCTATGTATCAATTTTGAACGACCTAACTGTATTTTAATTTTTTTGCTTCCCCCCTTCCCCGTCCTTTTAATAATTTTACACTTTCGAAAATATCCCCATTCGACTTGCAGGCCTCTAAAACCTATCTATACCAATTTTGAACGGCCTAACTACATTTCTATTTGTTTTTGCTCCATAGGCCCCCCTTACCACCCCACCCTCCTTCCCGCCTCTTCTAATAATTTTACAAATTCGAAAATATCCGCAATCGATTTGTAGGTATCGAAAACATCTATGTGCCAAATTTGAACGATCTAACTCTATTTTTATTTTTTTGCCCCTCGACCCCCACCTTCCTGAACCTCCTAATAACGTTACACGTTCGAAAATATCCCCATTCGACTTGCAGGCCTATAAAACCTATCTGTACCAATTTTGAGTACCAATTTTATCTGTACCAATTTTGAACGGTCTAACTGTATTTCGATTTGTTTTTGCCCCATAGCCCCCTTACCACCCCACCCTCCTTTCCACCCCTCCTAATAATTTTACACTTTCGAAAATATCCCTATTCGACTTGCAGACCTCTAAAACCTATCTGTACCAATTTTGAACGGCCTAACTGTATTTCTATTTGTTTTTGCCCATAGCCCCCCTTCTCGCCCCCTCCTAATAATTTTACAAATTCAAAAATATCCGCAATCGATTTGTAGGTATCGAAAATCTCTATGCATCAATTTTGAACGATCTAACTCTATTTTTATTTTTTTGCCCCTCCTTCCTTCCCGCCCCTCCTAATAACTTTACACGTTCGAAAATATCCTCATTCGACTTGCAGGCCTCTAAATCCTATCTGTACCAATTTTGAACGCCCTAACTGTATTTCTATTTGTTTTTGCCCCATAGCCCCCTCTTACTGCCCCACCTGGGGGCTGAATTGCTAAAATTCCAGAAATTGGTTTTTAGATATTTCTATTAACTATATTTTAAAGCAAAAATTTTACTGATATGTTTTTTTCTTTGAGATATGGAGGATTTTGGGAATTCACGTTTTGCCCCCGTCCCCCCCTTGGGGACGAATTTTGTAAAGTCGCTTCTTAGTGGATGCCTACGTGATAGAAAGAACATTGTCACAAAATTTCATGCTTCTAGGTCTAGGGGTTTGGTTGTGGGCGATGATGAATTACCCACTCACTCACTTAGTCAGTCAGTCAGTCAGAAAGAACGATGTTATATATATAGATAACAGAGGTGAGAGCTGAAAAAGCTGTTTTACTTTGTTTGTGGGAGTGGGGAATAGATTTTAATCACTTTATTAAAATCCTGGAATTTTAAAAATGCAGTTAGGGATTAGAAAAATCGTGTACTTAGCTATTTTGCTTCATTTCCCACCTGTGTCCGCAGTTTTCTATAACGATCATTTCGTAGTTCAAATTTGATATACACTCTAGTAAGAAGACTTATGGCCTTATTCACCATTAACTTCAGGGTACAGCTTTCCATCAAAATTTCGCATGCTGTTTCTGCCATCTAGCGTCGATGATATCTTATAATCTTTGATTGGTTCCTTTCACCTAAAAAGTCTGAAAATAACTATACCGCTAGATGGCAGCAACAGCACGGCAAAATTTGTACCCCGCCTTTATACGCTTTTCAAATTTTCATGTTCAACCGGGAGTTGAAGTTATTGGTGAATAACAGCCTAAGAGTGCACCGTAAAAAAATAACTATTACCAGCTGCAAGAAACTCTCTGTGATTGGAGAAAATAATTATTTTCTCCAATCACAAAGAGTTTCTTGCAGCTGGTAATAGTTATTTTTTACAGTGTGTTATAAACGGTAATAAACGGTAAAAACCGAAGCATAGGAGCATTCCTCTCAGCCGATATAGTATATCGATGCATTTTATATATTGGCAACAATAAGTTATAAAAAAGAAAAGATTGAATTTATTAAATTTTAAATTGAAATAAAATAAAATAGATAAAATTTTTGAAATAGAGTTAGGGCTACAAAAATCGTTCATCTATGTTTTTTTGGGGGGCAAGTAATCGATTTTGCATAATTTCGAAGCTGTAAAAGTAATAGAAGTGGAGATGAAGGGATGGGCAGATATTAAAAAAATTAAATTGCTTTGTAAAACCGTATGTGCTGGTGAGGAATCTACTGCTCATACTTTGGAATTTGTAAAATTATTATATGGGGGCAGGTGTTTAGTTGGGGGAGGTAGATAGTTAAAATTTTTAAATGAAGCTACAGCGTTGAAAAACCTAGTTACTAAATTTTTTGGGGGATGAGGAATCGATTGAGCGTACTGTAAAAGCTGTAAAATAAATAGGAACAAATGAGGGAGATATTGTTGTTGTTATTATTATTATTACTTTAAATGGAGCTAGGGGATTGAAAATCCGTATTATTTAGTTTTTAGGAGTTAGGAATTGATTGCTCGAAAATATAATCTAATTAGGGAGAAGAAGGGTAGGTAATTTAAAAATTTAATAGAGCTATAGGACAGAAAAATCGTACTTTCAAGTTCTTGGGGCTTGGAAATGGATTTACTTTTGAGGATGTAAAATTAAAATAGGTAGATATCCACGCGCAGCGCGTGTGGATATTTACCTCACCACCATTGCTGCCACAAGTAGTAGAGACGACTCAGCTTGGTTAAAGGCCGGGGAAGGAACCAAAATTGAGGTTTTAACCGATTTCAGTGTTTTTTTCCTCGAAATTTTTAATTTTTTGAGATTTTTCTTTAATTAATAAGTGATATGGAATTTTGAAAAATTATTTAAACATATTAGCTAACGAAGCGGGTGAAGTTCACTTATAAAAAAGAAGGAGTTGTTTAAAGAATGATACTAGCTGTTGAATTTTATCTGTTTTAATTGCATTTCTAATTTTAGGAGATAGATACATCGAAGGAAAACAAATAATGTTAAGCCTTTTGAAATGTAATCACGTAGTTTAATTTGCATTTCTACATGTTTAAATGCAAAGTCTTTATATAAAGCCTAATTAGCTTCTAGGAATCTGCAAATGGAATCCTAACGAACAAGCATTAAATACCGATTACATGTGAGGTGTTTTAATTGACAACTATCATCACGTTTGTATAGGAGAATTAGAAGTTAGCTTTACTCTGATACAAATCATTTCAGGGCAATCTAATAAGTCTCAGAACACAGCGAAACATTAACAATTTCTGCCTCAATAAGAATTAAGCTTAATTATGTTTTAATGATCAAAATATTGATTATTTGCATAGAACTATTTAATCAGTCACTTTTTCCAAAATTATCTATTGCTGTTAAGGTTTCCAAAAGATGTTTTTGAATATATAAAGGATGTATTTTGAGATAAGAAAAGATATAGTAATCTGTTAATTTACTGGTTCAACCCCCTCCAATTTTTTAAATGTTTACGTAAAAAAAGGTATTCATAAAAACACCGCAAAGATATTTTAATATATAACAAGAATATAGAGTAATTTTTTTTCACATAAGTTATAGGTTTGTTTTTGTTTTTGTTTTTGTTTATATTTATATTTTGAATAAGTGCTGTGTGTAAAGACGTTACACCACTTCAAGCAGAATCAAATTATTATGTATTATTTATATGCATTATAATACATTCATTCTGTAGTATTATAATATGTGTTACAATCAGGGCCCGACTATGCTTTTTGAAGACCCGGGGCACTGATGCTATTCGGAGGCCCCCTTACCCTGCTCTAAAGAGCTTGCCAAAAGGATCTATTCTCAAATATAAAAATAAATAAATAAAAATATTGCATTTTTTTAATTTTTCCTTCAATTATACCTTCTTTTTCCTCTTTTTTCTAGCAACCTATAAAAAAATCATTAGTTTTTTTGTTTAAAACAAAAAATAGAAGCATATTGATCAGCCAATGTTTAGGAAATTAGTCACAAAATTTAATAATTGTTTAAGCTCTCTAACAAAATACAGAAAGAAAAATTTAATCAGTTTTTCTTTTTATTAGACATACTAGCAGGCTTTGCCCGCTTCGCTGGACGTTAAACTTAAATGATTTGTCAAAATGCCATATCTTTATTAATAACCTAAGTTCTTGCTGTGATTGGTAGAGGTTTTCTCGCTCCCAATGTTAGGAGTCTGGGTCCCCACTGTCTTCGGCACAACTTACCCACTTCTTACTTCCCCACCCTCAGCGGGTGAGTTCGAAGTTTTGCAAAATCCCACTAATGTACATAATGCGTACACTTAATCAATATCCACACACGAAAATTCGCCATTCTAAGATAATTCAAAGCGAATTCAAACGGAAAAACATGTTTTTACACATGTTTATTGCCCTCCGACTCCGAGAAAGGGGGGGGGGATTTCGAATTTCGTGAAATGCAGTTACAATAAGTGCCGGATGCATACAAACAATCTACACACCAAATTTCGTGACCACAGAAGTCTTTAATAGACTGTATTATAAATAAATAAATACAAAAAGCACAGCTTAAGTATCGGAACCCTTTGGTGACTTTAAATATTTTAAGCCATTTTTGCGATGAGCTGAATTGGCTATCTCAATTGTGCAATTAAAGATCTTGGCGAGAAACGTCCGAGCTACTTCGGTGTTGAATTTCAAATTTTGCCAAAGGGATCCAATACTAAAGCTGTTCCATATCGAATCTGGGTTGAAAACGGAAAAAGGGTAAAATAAATTAGAAATATCAGACCTATATTTATAAATTTGATACCAAATGAAAGGGGCGAGTTTTCTGAATCCAGGGGTGCTAACAGTTTTTCGATGCGACAATTAGATTTTAAAAAAGTAACTAAAGTATGAAATTTAAGTGGCAACGGAAAAACGTAAAAAGGGAAAAATAAATTAGAAGTATCAGACCTATCGTTACAAATTCAGTACCAAATGAAAGTGGTGATTTTTCTGAATCTTAGGGTGTAAACAGATTTTCGATACGACAATTAGATTTTTTAAAATTAACTAAAGTATGAAACTTAGATGGCAACACTTCATTTCAATCTTTTCATAATTTGTAGTGCGAATCACGCGAATACAAAAGTCTTTGACTTAAAAATTTATTTTTATATTTTATTTTTCCATTCAAAGCGTTATAGTGAAACAATATTTATGGCGCATGCGCAGGCGTTTTTTACACACAATTTAAACACTAATCATAATTTTGAAAATTTCTATAGATATAATTTCAAGTTGGGTGACGACCTAAGTTTCTGCCAAGCGCCGTTGAATTCCGTCCAGCTGTTCTCGAGTGATGCCCGGACAAACGTGTTTTAGTCTTTTACCCCCTAGGGGGGAACGGGGGGGGGGAATTTCTGAAAAGTTGATAGATATAATTTTAAGTTCGGTGAAGACCTAAATTCCTGCCAAGCGTCGTTGAATTCCGTCCAGCCGTTCTCAAGTGATGCCCGGACAAAAAAAGCGACATTCGGACACGATGACACACACACACACACACACAGGCAAAATTTTCTGAAGTCATTTTCGGCTTTCATGGGGTGTGAAACGTGAAGATATCGCAAAATTTTTCGATTCCGACAAATTTACAGACAAAACTCTGATTTTATTAATATAGACTAGCAGGCTTTGCCCGCTTCGCTGGACATTAAACATAATGAGTTGTCAAAATCCCATATATTTATTAACTAGCAGGCTTTGCCCGCTTCGCTGGACGTTAAACTTAAATGATTTGTCAAAATGCCATATCTTTATTAATAACCTAAGTTCTCGCTGTGATTGGTAGAGGTTTTCTCGCTCCCAATGTTAGGAGTCTGGGTTCCCACTGTCTTCGGCACAACTTACCCACTTCTTCCTTCCCCACCCTCAGCGGGTGAGTTCGAAGTTTTGCAAAATCCCACTAATGTACATAATGCGTACACTTAATCAATATCCACACACAAAAATTCGCCATTCTAAGATAATTCAAAGCGAATTCAAACGGAAAAACATGTTTTTACACATGTTTATTGCCATCCGACTCCGAGAAGGGGGGGGGGGGGATTTCGAATTTCGTGAAATGCAGTTACAATAAGTGCCGGATGCATACAAACAATTTACGCACCAAATTTCGTGACCACAGAAGTCTTTAATAGACAGTATTATAAATAAAAAAAAATAAATAAAAAATAAAAATTATACAGCCACGACATTATTTCATTATTTAAAACATGAAAATCTGACATTGACAGATTTTAATTTAGTGACAGAGGCCTACTGCTAAACTTGTTAATATCGACAAATTCTTCTTTAGTTAATTCGTGACGATCTAAATTCCATGATAAAGTTTTCATTAAATCAAACCAATGTGTTTCAGCTGCAGATATTGTAACAAATAACGTTGGAAGTCCAAACTGTCTTATAGCCGCAAAACAACGTTTTTTCTCTTTTTCAAAATGAGGGGGAGGTGTGCCTTGGGGGGGACTCATGTCAAAGGTGTGCCTTGTGGGGGACTCATGTCAAAGTTGTGCCTTGGGGGGACTTCATTCAATAAATCCCCATTCAATAAACCGACTGAAATGGGCCCTTAGCACTATTAAGAGTGTATTATAAAAATTCGACAACGCTGTACCGACTGAAATAGGGGTACCTTGGGGGGGACTCATGTCGAAGTTGTGCCTTGGGGGGACTTCATTCAATAAATCCCCATTCAATAAACCGACTGAAATAGGCCCTTAGCACTATTAAGAGTGTATTATAAAAATTCGACAACGCTGTACCGACTGAAATAGTGGTACCTTGGGGGGGACTCGTGTCAAAGTTGTGCCTTGGGGGGGGACTTCATTCAATAAATCCACATTCAATAAACCGACTGAAATAGGCCCTTAGCACTATTAAGAGTGTATTATAAAAATTCGACAACGCAGTACCGACTGAAATAGGGGTACCTTGTTGGGGGGGGAGTCATGTCAAAGTTGGGCCTGGGGGGGGACTCATGTCAAAGTTGTGTCTTGGGGGGACTTCATTCAATAAATCCCCATTCAATAAACCGACTGAAATAGGCCTCTAGCACTAATTAAGAGTGACCTATAAAAATTCGAAAACTGTACCGACTGAAATAGGCCTCTAGCACTAATAAATACAAAAAGCACAGCTTAGGTATCGGAAACTTTTGGGGACTTAAGTCATTTTTGCGATGAACTGAATTGGCTATCTCAATTGTGCAATTAAAGATCTTGGCGAGAAACGTCCGAGCTACTTCGGTGCCGAATTTCAAATTTTGCCAAAGGGATCCAATACTAAAGCTGTTCCATATCGAATCTGGGTTGAAAACGGAAAAAGGGTAAAATAAATTAGAAATATCAGACCTATATTTATAAGTTTGATACCGAATGAAAGGGGCGATTTTGCTGAATCCAGGGGTTCAAACAGGTTTTCGATGCGACAATTAGATTTTTAAAAAATAACTAAAGTATGAAATTTAAGTGGCAACGGAAAAACGGATAAAGGGAAAAATAAATTAGAAATATAGGACCTATCATTACAAATTCAGTACCAAATGAAAGAGGTGATTTTTCTGAATCCTGGGGTTTAAACAGTTTTTCGATACGACAATTAGATTTTTTAAAATTAACTAAAGTATGAAACTTAGATGGCAACACTTCATTTCAATCTTTTCATAATTTGTAGTGCGAATCACGCGAATACAAAAGTCTTTGACTTAAAAATTTAATTTTATATTTTATTTTTCCATTCAAAGCGTTATAGTGAAAAAATATTTATGGCGCATGCGCAGGCGTTTTTTACACACAATTTAAACACTAATCATAATTTTGAAAATTTCTATAGATATAATTTCAAGTTGGGTGACGACCTAAGTTTCTGCCAAGCGCCGTTGAATTCCGTCCAGCTGTTCTCGAGTGATGCCCGGACAAACGTGTTTTAGTCTTTTACCCCCTAGGGGGGAACGGGGGGGGGAATTTCTGAAAAGTTGATAGATATAATTTTAAGTTCGGTGAAGACCTAAATTCCTGCCAAGCGTCGTTGAATTCCGTCCAGCCGTTCTCAAGTGATGCCCGGACAAAAAAAGCGACATTCGGACACGATGACACACACACACACACACACACACACACACACACACACAGGCAAAATTTTCTGAAGTCATTTTCGGCTTTCATGGGGTGTGAAACGTGAAGATATCGCAAAATTTTTCGATTCCGACAAATTTACAGACAAAACTCTGATTTTATTAATATAGACTAGCAGGCTTTGCCCGCTTCGCTGGACATTAAACATAATGAGTTGTCAAAATCCCATATATTTATTAACTAGCAGGCTTTGCCCGCTTCGCTGGACGTTAAACTTAAATGATTTGTCAAAATGCCATATCTTTATTAATAACCTAAGTTCTCGCTGTGATTGGTAGAGGTTTTCTCGCTCCCAATGTTAGGAGTCTGGGTTCCCACTGTCTTCGGCACAACTTACCCACTTCTTCCTTCCCCACCCTCAGCGGGTGAGTTCGAAGTTTTGCAAAATCCCACTAATGTACATAATGCGTACACTTAATCAATATCCACACACCAAAATTCGCCATTCTAAGATAATTCAAAGCGAATTCAAACGGAAAAACATGTTTTTACACATGTTTATTGCCATCCGACTCCGAGAAGGGGGGGGGGATTTCGAATTTCGTGAAATGCAGTTACAATAAGTGCCGGATGCATACAAACAATTTACGCACCAAATTTCGTGACCACAGAAGTCTTTAATAGACAGTATTATAAATAAAAAAAAATAAATAAAAAATAAAAATTATACAGCCACGACATTATTTCATTATTTAAAACATGAAAATCTGACATTGACAGATTTTAATTTAGTGACAGAGGCCTACTGCTAAACTTGTTAATATCGACAAATTCTTCTTTAGTTAATTCGTGACGATCTAAATTCAATGATAAAGTTTTCATTAAATCAAACCAATGTGTTTCAGCTGCAGATATTGTAACAAATAACGTTGGAAGTCCAAACTGTCTTATAGCCGCAAAACAACGTTTTTTCTCTTTTTCCCAATGAGGGGGAGGTGTGCCTTGGGGGGGACTCATGTCAAAGGTGTGCCTTGTGCGGGACTCATGTCAAAGTTGTGCCTTGGGGGGACTTCATTCAATAAATCCCCATTCAATAAACCGACTGAAATAGGCCCTTAGCACTATTAAGAGTGTATTATAAAAATTCGACAACGCTGTACCGACTGAAATAGGGGTACCTTGGGGGGGACTCATGTCGAAGTTGTGCCTTGGGGGGACTTCATTCAATAAATCCCCATTCAATAAACCGACTGAAATAGGCCCTTAGCACTATTAAGAGTGTATTATAAAAATTCGACAACGCTGTACCGACTGAAATAGTGGTACCTTGGGGGGGGACTCGTGTCAAAGTTGTGCCTTGGGGGGGGACTTCATTCAATAAATCCACATTCAATAAACCGACTGAAATAGGCCCTTAGCACTATTAAGAGTGTATTATAAAAATTCGACAACGCTGTACCGACTGAAATAGGGGTACCTTGGGGGGGGGGAGTCATGTCAAAGTTGGGCCTGGGGGGGGACTCATGTCAAAGTTGTGTCTTGGGGGGGACTTCATTCAATAAATCCCCATTCAATAAACCGACTGAAATAGGCCTCTAGCACTAATTAAGAGTGACCTATAAAAATTCGAAAACTGTACCGACTGAAATAGGCCTCTAGCACTAATAAATACAAAAAGCACAGCTTAGGTATCGGAAACTTTTGGGGACTTAAGTCATTTTTGCGATGAACTGAATTGGCTATCTCAATTGTGCAATTAAAGATCTTGGCGAGAAACGTCCGAGCTACTTCGGTGCCGAATTTCAAATTTTGCCAAAGGGATCCAATACTAAAGCTGTTCCATATCGAATCTGGGTTGAAAACGGAAAAAGGGTAAAATAAATTAGAAATATCAGACCTATATTTATAAGTTTGATACCGAATGAAAGGGGCGATTTTGCTGAATCCAGGGGTTCAAACAGGTTTTCGATGCGACAATTAGATTTTTAAAAAATAACTAAAGTATGAAATTTAAGTGGCAACGGAAAAACGGATAAAGGGAAAAATAAATTAGAAATATAGGACCTATCATTACAAATTCAGTACCAAATGAAAGAGGTGATTTTTCTGAATCCTGGGGTTTAAACAGTTTTTCGATACGACAATTAGATTTTTTAAAATTAACTAAAGTATGAAACTTAGATGGCAACACTTCATTTCAATCTTTTCATAATTTGTAGTGCGAATCACGCGAATACAAAAGTCTTTGACTTAAAAATTTATTTTTATATTTTATTTTTCCATTCAAAGCGTTATAGTGAAAAAATATTTATGGCGCATGCGCAGGCGTTTTTTACACACAATTTAAACACTAATCATAATTTTGAAAATTTCTATAGATATAATTTCAAGTTGGGTGACGACCTAAGTTTCTGCCAAGCGCCGTTGAATTCCGTCCAGCTGTTCTCGAGTGATGCCCGGACAAACGTGTTTTAGTCTTTTACCCCCTAGGGGGGAACGGGGGGGGGGAATTTCTGAAAAGTTGATAGATATAATTTTAAGTTCGGTGAAGACCTAAATTCCTGCCAAGCGTCGTTGAATTCCGTCCAGCCGTTCTCAAGTGATGCCCGGACAAAAAAAGCGACATTCGGACACGATGACACACACACACACACACACACACACACACACACACACACACACACAGGCAAAATTTTCTGAAGTCATTTTCGGCTTTCATGGGGTGTGAAACGTGAAGATATCGCAAAATTTTTCGATTCCGACAAATTTACAGACAAAACTCTGATTTTATTAATATAGACTAGCAGGCTTTGCCCGCTTCGCTGGACATTAAACATAATGAGTTGTCAAAATCCCATATATTTATTAACTAGCAGGCTTTGCCCGCTTCGCTGGACGTTAAACTTAAATGATTTGTCAAAATGCCATATCTTTATTAATAACCTAAGTTCTCGCTGTGATTGGTAGAGGTTTTCTCGCTCCCAATGTTAGGAGTCTGGGTTCCCACTGTCTTCGGCACAACTTACCCACTTCTTCCTTCCCCACCCTCAGCGGGTGAGTTCGAAGTTTTGCAAAATCCCACTAATGTACATAATGCGTACACTTAATCAATATCCACACACCAAAATTCGCCATTCTAAGATAATTCAAAGCGAATTCAAACGGAAAAACATGTTTTTACACATGTTTATTGCCATCCGACTCCGAGAAGGGGGGGGGGGATTTCGAATTTCGTGAAATGCAGTTACAATAAGTGCCGGATGCATACAAACAATTTACGCACCAAATTTCGTGACCACAGAAGTCTTTAATAGACAGTATTATAAATAAAAAAAAATAAATAAAAAATAAAAATTATACAGCCACGACATTATTTCATTATTTAAAACATGAAAATCTGACATTGACAGATTTTAATTTAGTGACAGAGGCCTACTGCTAAACTTGTTAATATCGACAAATTCTTCTTTAGTTAATTCGTGACGATCTAAATTCCATGATAAAGTTTTCATTAAATCAAACCAATGTGTTTCAGCTGCAGATATTGTAACAAATAACGTTGGAAGTCCAAACTGTCTTATAGCCGCAAAACAACGTTTTTTCTCTTTTTCCCAATGAGGGGGAGGTGTGCCTTGGGGGGGACTCATGTCAAAGGTGTGCCTTGTGCGGGACTCATGTCAAAGTTGTGCCTTGGGGGGACTTCATTCAATAAATCCCCATTCAATAAACCGACTGAAATAGGCCCTTAGCACTATTAAGAGTGTATTATAAAAATTCGACAACGCTGTACCGACTGAAATAGGGGTACCTTGGGGGGGACTCATGTCGAAGTTGTGCCTTGGGGGGACTTCATTCAATAAATCCCCATTCAATAAACCGACTGAAATAGGCCCTTAGCACTATTAAGAGTGTATTATAAAAATTCGACAACGCTGTACCGACTGAAATAGTGGTACCTTGGGGGGGACTCGTGTCAAAGTTGTGCCTTGGGGGGGGGACTTCATTCAATAAATCCACATTCAATAAACCGACTGAAATAGGCCCTTAGCACTATTAAGAGTGTATTATAAAAATTCGACAACGCTGTACCGACTGAAATAGGGGTACCTTGGGGGGGGGAGTCATGTCAAAGTTGGGCCTGGGGGGGGACTCATGTCAAAGTTGTGTCTTGGGGGGACTTCATTCAATAAATCCCCATTCAATAAACCGACTGAAATAGGCCTCTAGCACTAATTAAGAGTGACCTATAAAAATTCGAAAACTGTACCGACTGAAATAGGCCTCTAGCACTAATAAATACAAAAAGCACAGCTTAGGTATCGGAAACTTTTGGGGACTTAAGTCATTTTTGCGATGAACTGAATTGGCTATCTCAATTGTGCAATTAAAGATCTTGGCGAGAAACGTCCGAGCTACTTCGGTGCCGAATTTCAAATTTTGCCAAAGGGATCCAATACTAAAGCTGTTCCATATCGAATCTGGGTTGAAAACGGAAAAAGGGTAAAATAAATTAGAAATATCAGACCTATATTTATAAGTTTGATACCGAATGAAAGGGGCGATTTTGCTGAATCCAGGGGTTCAAACAGGTTTTCGATGCGACAATTAGATTTTTAAAAAATAACTAAAGTATGAAATTTAAGTGGCAACGGAAAAACGGATAAAGGGAAAAATAAATTAGAAATATAGGACCTATCATTACAAATTCAGTACCAAATGAAAGAGGTGATTTTTCTGAATCCTGGGGTTTAAACAGTTTTTCGATACGACAATTAGATTTTTTAAAATTAACTAAAGTATGAAACTTAGATGGCAACACTTCATTTCAATCTTTTCATAATTTGTAGTGAAAATCACGCGAATACAAAAGTCTTTAACTTAAAAATTTATTTTTATATTTCATTTTTTCATTCAAAGCATTTTAGTGAAAAGATATTTATGGCGCATGCGCAGGCGTTTTTTACCCACAATTTAAACACTAATTATAATTTTGAAAATTTCTATATATATAATTTCAAGTTGGGTGAAGACCTAAGTTTCTGCCAAGCGCCGTTGAATTCCGTCCAGCCATTCTCGAGTGATGCCCGGACAAACGTGTTTCAGTCTTTTACCCCCTAGGGGGGAACGGGGGGGAATTTCCGAAAAGTTGATAGATATAATTTTAAGTTGGGTGAAGACCTAAATTACTGCCAAGCGTCGTTGAATTCCGTCCAGCCGTTCCCGAGTGATGCCCGGACAAAAAAAGCGACATTCGGACACGATGACATACACACAGACACACACACACACACACACACACAGGCAAAATTTTCTGAAGTCATTTTCGGCTTTCATGGGGTGTGAAACGTGAAGATATCGCAAAATTTTTCGATTCCGACAAATTTACAGACAAAACTCTGATTTTATTAATATAGATAACCTAAGTTCTCGCTGTGATTGGTAGAGGTTTTCTCGCTCTCAATGTGAGGAGTCTGGGTCCCCACTGTCTTCGGCACAACTTACCCACTTCTTACTTCCCGACCCTCAGCGGGTGAGTTCGAAGTTTTGCAAAATCCCACTAATGTACATAATGCGTACACTTAATCAATATCCACACACCAAAATTCGCCATTCTAAGATAATTCAAAGCGAATTCAAACGGAAAAACATGTTTTTACACATGTTTATTGCCCTCTGACTCCGAGAAGGGAGGGGGGGATTTCGAATTTCGTGAAATCCAGTTACAATAAGTGCCGGATGCATACAAACAATTTACACACCGAATTTCGTGACCACAGGAGTCTTTAATAGACAGTATATTATAAATAAATAAATACAAAAGCACAGCTTATGTATCGGAACCCTTTGGAGACTTTAAATATTTTAAGCCATTTTTGCGATGAACTGAATTGGCTATCTCAATTGTGCAATTAAAGATCTTGGCGAGAAACGTCCGAGCTACTTCGGTGCCGAATTTCAAATTTTGCCAAAGGGATTCAATACTAAAGCTGTTCCATATCGAATCTCGGTTGAAAACGGAAAAAGGGTAAAATAGATTAGAAATATCAGACCTATATTTATAAATTTGATACCGAATGAAAGGGGCGATTTTGCTGAATCCAGGGGTTCAAACAGTTTTTCGATGCGACAATTAGATTTTTAAAAAATAACTAAAGTATGAAATTTAAGTGGCAACGGAAAAACGGATAAAGGGAAAAATAAATTAGAAATATCAGACCTATCATTACAAATTCAGTACCAAATGAAAGAGGTGATTTTTCTGAATCCTGGGGTGTAAACAGTTTTTCGATACGACAATTAGATTTTTTAAAATTAACTAAAGTATGAAACTTAGATGGCAACACTTCATTTCAATCTTTTCATAATTTGTAGTGAAAATCACGCGAATACAAAAGTCTTTAACTTAAAAATTTATTTTTATATTTTATTTTTTCATTCAAAGCATTTTAGTGAAAAAGTATTTATGGCGCATGCGCAGGCGTTTTTTACACACAATTTAAACACTAATCATAATTTTGAAAATTTCTATAGATATAATTTCAAGTTGGGTGAAGACCTAAGTTTCTGCCAAGCTGCCGTTAAATTCCTTTCAGCAGTTCTCGAGTGATGCCCGGACAAACGTGTTTTAGTCTTTTACCCCCTAGGGGGGAACGGGGGGGGAATTTCTGGAAAGTTGATAGATATAATTTTAAGTTGGGTGAAGACCTAAATTCCTGCCAAGCGTCGTTGAATTCCGTCCAGCCGTTCTCAAGTGATGCCCGGACAAAAAAAGCGACATTCGGACACGATGACACACACACACACACACACAGGCAAAATTTTCTGAAGTCATTTTCGGCTTTCATGGGGTGTAAAACGTGAAGATATCGCAAAATTTTTCGATTCCGACAAATTTACAGACAAAACTCTGATTTTATTAATATAGACTAGCAGGCTTTGCCCGCTTCGCTGGACATTAAACTTAAATGAGTTGTCAAAATGCCATATCTTTATTAATAACCTAAGTTCTCGCTGTGATTGGTAGAGGTTTTCTCGCTCCCAATGTGAGGAGTCTGGGTCCCCACTGTCTTCGGCACAACTTACCCACTTCTTACTTCCCCACCCTCAGCGGGTGAGTTCGAAGTTTTGCAAAATCCCACTAATGTACATAATGCGTACACTTAATCAATATCCACACACCAAAATTCGCCATTCTAAGATAATTCAAAGCGAATTTAAACGGAAAAACATGTTTTTGCACATGTTTATTGCCCTCCGACTCCGAGAAGGGGGGGGGGGGGAATTTCAAATTTCGTGAAATGCAGTTACAATAAGTGCCGGATGCATACAAACAATTTATACACCAAATTTCGTGACCACAGAAGTCTTTAATAGACAGTATTATCTATATTAATAAAATCAGAGTTTTGTCTGTAAATTTGTCGGAATCGAAAACTTTTGCGATATCTTCACGTTTTACACCCCATGAAAACCGAAAATGACTTCAGAAAATTTTGCCTGTGTGTGTGTGTGTGTGTGTCTGTGTGTGTGTCATCGTGTCCGAATGTCGCTTTTTTTGTCCGGACATCACTTGAGAACGGCTGGACGGAATTCAACGACGCTTGGCAGGAATTTAGGTCTTCACCCAACTTAAGATTATATCTATCAACTTTTCGGAAATTCCCCCCCCCCCCCGTTACCCCCTAGGGGGTAAAAGACTAAAACACGTTTGTCCGGGCATCACTCGAGAACGGCTGGACGGAATTCAACGGCGCTTGGCCGAAACTTAGGTCTTCACCCAACTGGAAATTATATCTATAGAAATTTTCAAAATTATGATTAGTGTTTAAATTGTGTGTAAAAAACGCCTGCGCATGCGCCATAAATATTTTTTCACTAAAATGCTTTGAATGAAAAAATAAAATATAAAAATAAATTTTTAAGTTAAAGACTTTTGTATTCGCGTGATTTTTCACTACAAATCATGAAAAGATTGAAATGAAGTGTTGCCATCTAAGTTTCATACTTTAGTTAATTTTAAAAAATCTAATTGTCGTATCGAAAAACTCTTTACACCCCAGGATTAAAAAAATCACCTCTTTCATTTGGTACTGAATTTGTAATGATAGGTCTGATATTTCTAATTTATTTTTCCCTTTTTCCGTTTTTCCGTTGCCACTTAAATTTCATAGTTTAGTTATTTTTTAAAAATCTAATTGTCGCATCAAAAAAATGTTTGAACCCCTGGATTCAGCAAAATCACCACTTTCATTTGGTATCAAATTTATAAATATAGGTCAGATATTTCTAACTTATTTTACCCTTTTTCCGTTTTCAACCCAGATTCGATATGGAACAGCTTTAGTATTGGATCCCTTTGGCAAAATTTGAAATTCGGCACCGAAGTAGCTCGGACGTTTCTCGCCAAGATCTTTAATTGCACAATTGAGATAGCCAATTCAGTTCATCGCAAAAATGGCTTAAGATATTTAAAGTCACCAAAGGGTTCCGATACTTAAGCTGTGCTTTTTGTATTTATTTATTTATAATACTGTCTATTAAAGATTTCTGTGGTCACGAAATTTGGTGTGTAAATTGTTTGTATGCATCCGGCACTTATTGTAACTGCATTTCACGAAATTCGAAATCCCTCCCCCCCCCCCCCTTCTCGGAGTCGGAGGGCAATAAACATGTGTAAAAGCATGTTTTTCCGTTTGAATTCGCTTTGAATTATCTTAGAATGGCGAATTTTGGTGTGTGTATATTGATTAAGTGAACGCATTATGTACATTAGTGGGATTTTACAAAACTTCGAACTCACCCGCTGAGGGTGGGGAAGTAAGAAGTGGGTAAGTTGTGCCGAAGACAGTGGGGACCCAGACTCCTAACATTGGGAGCGAGAAAACCTCTACCAATCACAGCGAGAACTTAGGTTATTAATAAAGATATGGCATTTTGACAAATCATTTAAGTTTAACGTCCAGCGAAGCGGGCAAAGCCTGCTAGTAAATAAATAAATACAAAAAGCACAGCTTAAGTATCGGAACCCTTTGGTGACTTTAAATATTTTAAGACATTTTTGCGATGAACTGAATTGGCTATCTCAATTGTGCAATTAAAGATCTTGGCGAGAAACGTCCGAGCTACTTCGGTGCCGAATTTCAAATTTTGCCAAAGGGATCCAATACTAAAGCTGTTCCATATCGAATCTGGGTTGAAAACGGAAAAAGGGTAAAATAAATTAGAAATATCAGACCTATATTTATAAATTTGATACCGAATGAAAGGGGCAATTTTGCTGAATCCAGGGGTTCAAACAGTTTTTCGATACGACAATTAGATTTTTAAAAAATAACTAAAGTATGAAATTTAAGTGGCAACGGAAAAACGGATAAAGGGAAAAATAAATTAGAAATATCAGACCTATCATTACAAATTGAGTACCAAATGAAAGAGATGATTTTTCTGAATTCTGGGGTGTAAACAGTTTTTCGATACGACAATTAGATTTTTTAAAATTAACTAAAGTATGAAACTTAGATGGCAACACTTCATTTCAATCTTTTCATAATTTGTAGTGCGAATCACGCGAATACAAAAGTCTTTAACTTAAAAAATTATTTTTATATTTCATTTTTCCATTCAAAGCATTTTAGTGAAAAGATATTTATGGCGCATGCGCAGACGTTTTTTACCCACAATTTAAACACTAATCATAATTTTGAAAATTTCTATAGATATAATTTCAAGTTGGGTGAAGACCTAAGTTTCTGCCAAGCGCCGTTGAATTCCGTCCAGCCGTTCTCGAGTGATGTCCGGACAAACGTGTTTTAGTCTTTTACCCCCTAGGGGGGAACGGGGGGGGGAATTTCTGAAAAGTTGATAGATATAATTTTAAGTTGGGTGAAGACCTAAATTCCTGCCAAGCGCCGTTGAATTCCGTCCAGCCGTTCTCAAGTGATGCCCGGACAAAAAAAGCGACATTCGGACACGATGACACACACACACACACACACACACAGGCAAAATTTTCTGAAGTCATTTTCGGCTTTCATGGGGTGTAAAACGTGAAGATATCGCAAAATTTTTTGATTCCGACAAATTTACAGACAAAAGTCTGATTTTATTAATATAGATAATGAAAGAAATTGTGCTATCACTTTTCAATTTTTGGAAATGAGGCCCCCTAAATTTAGAGGCCCTGGGCCAGTGCCCCATGTGCCCGTGCCATAATCTGGCCGTGGTTACAATAGTACTGAAACATTTATGCTGCAACTTACCACAAAGCGTTTTTCTACATCATTGTAATACATTGAGAATGAATACATATATATATTGGACTTGAAAAAAACTGAAATCTTTTATAAAATATTTTTACTTTCATTTGAGAAGCTAGAGTAATCAAGGTTTTTCGGTACATAGAAGCTCAAACTTTGTAAAAGTTTGAGCAAATAAAGCTACGGCAAATTACGGTATACTTTACTTTAACTTTTTATTTGAGAAGCTAGAGTAATCAAGGTTTTTCGGTACATAGATGCTCAAACTTTGTAAAAGTTTGAGCAAATAAAGCTACGTCATATTACGGCAAATAAAGCTACAAAATTTTCTCACCAAAAGAAAATTACAAATAAAATTAAATAGCGAATTAAATAATGCTATGGCAAACCAGTTCTTGTAATTTTAAAGACCTCGATAATTAACTGTAATTGTTTCTAGCTAATTATTTGCCGGTTTACAGGTTCAACTTTAACGATTCTCAAACTTGTTGTAATAATTTTATATAACATCATTTCTGGTAATAGCGTAGGTATTTATTTATACAGAAAAGGGCTAATTATTCCGAAATCATATTTTACATTACTGGCCATTAAAATTACTACACCTTGAATTAACTCAAGTGACAGAATGATATTTTTTGGACACATAACATTACAGTGAGAAAAAAATGATAATTTTTCAAGATATTTGAAGGTATATACATCCTGAAAAATCAGTACATAAATCAGCGACCTCTGGCTGCAATAATAACACTTATACGCCTATGCATTGAATCGAACAGAGGTTGAATGACCTGTAAGCGTATAGCCAACACCCACTTAAAAAAGCCTCAAAACGAAATTTCGTGGACACTTTGACGTCACGAAATCTAATCCTATTCCCTCACGTTTCAGATTTCCACACTCTTTTCTCTCCAAATTCTATTTCAGTCTTTCATTGAGTGAAATGTATGCGTATGCATCGTCTAGATTCTGCACGTGTTCATATAATTACGAGTAGTTTCAAATGTGAATAATCTGCTTTAATGCAAAAGGATGCTTCATTATTTTGATTCAAAGGAAACGGTACTATGTATATTAAAGCAAGTGTTTTATTTTGACAATTCTAATTCTAAAATTTCTTTGTATTCTCCGAAATTTGCATTAATTACTTCAAAAAGTTTAGTTGATTTTCATAATAAATAATGAAGTTACAATTTAACTCTAGTCGAGCAGGTGGTAGTACAACACTCCATTCAGCTTCAATACGAGGCCACTACTCATAGACCGTAGTTATTGGAGAGTGGTGACGTGACAATCACTTGGCAATGATTGACCTGACTTTTACAGTTGGTGCGAGATCAAAAGAACGTGCTGACCACAGCAGCAGTCAAATGCATTCTGTAAGGAGGGTTTGGACAACATGCGATCGTGTATTGTCCTGTTTAAATTTTGTGTTATGGAGGCCTCAAATATAGGGCAGAACCACTGGGGTTAAATCATCGGAAATGTAGTGATTGCTATTCAAAACGCTGGCAATACGAGCAAGAGGTGATTGAGGCGTGTATCCAATGGCAGCACGTACCATCAATTCAGTTAGTCAGCCAATATACGGCGACAGTGACTTTGGCTACCCTAAAAGCTGCATCACAGACAGGAGCGCCTTCATTGTGTGATCAATGACGAACCTGGACGCAAGAACACGTGACGTCGTCTTTTCAGACGAATAACAATTCTGTTTAGAACATCAAAATGGCCGCATTCGTATTTGGTGGCATAGCAGTGCAGAATACACATTGCGTACTGACATTCGATATCGTCATACTGACCCATAAACTGGATTGAAGGCATGGGGTGACATTAGATACATGTCTCGATCACCTCTTGTTTGTTTTTCCGGTAGCTTGAATAAAAGCCATTACATTTCTGATGAGATCTATGGATGTGCCTTATATTCGAAGCCTCCGTAACGCAACATTTAAGCAGGATAATGCACGATCGGATGTTGTCTGTGTTGTTCGGACCTTCCGTGATATAGAATGTGTTCTAAAGTTGTTCTCGCTAACGTGTTCTTCTGATTTTGTTATTAAAAACGTCTTTGCCAAGAGACTGATATGACATCACTGTCCAGCAACTACGGTTGATAAATTGTGGTATCGGGCTAAGCTGCATGGAGCGCTGTACATGTCATCCAGTCGCTGTTTGATTGAATGCATAAGCGGATAAGTACTGTTATTATAGCCAGTGGTCACTGTATTGATGTCTCAGGATATATATCTCCAAATGTTCTAAAAATTTAATTAATTGTTCTTCCTAACGTATGTGTTCAATAATTAATATTTAATTATATACATTGCTTCCTGGTGTAGAAGTTTTAATGGCCAGTAGTGCATTATGTCGAAATATGTGGAGTTTTAGAATTATTTCATACTGTTTGAAAAATGCTTTATTGATTATGCCTGGCGCATCTGCGTTTTAAACTTTGAATGAAAAATAGACACTTTTTATGAAGATGCGTAAATGCTGATGTGATATTTATTCTGCCTATTTGTTTCTATTTTCGGGCAAATCCATTACAGAATAAATACTTTTATTGCAGTTTTAAAATTAATATTAAGAATCGCATATGCATTTTATATTCAACTCAATTTTATTTTTACAGGATTTCAGCTATATCATATTTTATATTTAGTGTCTAAAATATAAAACTGTTATTTTAATATGAGTGATATATTAAGAGTTTTCAGTATGTCTGAAATATTGAAATCAGACATTCGATTTTCAGAATTTTACACTAGAAACATCCTCATAGCTACATTTCATTAACATTTCAATAAGACTTCTGTACTTTTTTTTTTTTTTCTGATGTCTTCAAAATGCTAAAACTTCAAATGTGCTTGAAATTGCGCGAAATTTTTTAAAAATAAACATTATATCACATGTAAAGGTTTAGGATACGACTTGTATTATTTTAAAAATACACTGGTGTTCAAAATTTAAGCAACAACCTGTTTTCTCGTTTTCTTCTTTGGCGCATAATTTTTAAACAAATAAACATATGAACATAAAACCTGGATGGCATGTTAGTTATCATATAATTAACTGAATTTTATATAACTTTAACATAAGTAACAAGTTTTAAGCTAATAAATATTCATTTTTTTTCTCAAAAATAAGCTTTGGAAAAAATGAAAATTTTCAATAATTTTAGAACAGAAAACTTATTAATTATATATATATATATTTTAAAACTCTAATATAAAAATAAAAGAAAAGTGAATACAGAAAGAAAAATTGAGATTTAGAGTAACATTTCAAGGTATGTGATGCGTCATCAATCGGTAATGCATCTTTAACACCACTTTTCATTAAGTTTTCTTTTCTAAAATTGTTGAAATTTTACATTTTTTCCAAAGCATAATTTTGAAAAAAAAAAAAAAAAAAAAAAAAGAGAAATATTAATTAGTTTAAAAATTATTACGCATGCTAAAATTATATAAAGCTCGATTAATGGCATGATAACGAACATGCAATCTAAATTTTATGTTCACATGTTTATTTGTTTAAAAATTATGCGCAAAAGAAGAAAACGAGAAAACAGGTTGTTGCTTAAAGTTGAACATCAGTGTATATATTTTTAAAATCATATGCACGATTTCTTCTACTTTTTGTGGTCTTTAAGATTATGATTTTAATTTTTTTTTTCTTTCAGAAACTTAACTTTAACATTACATAAATTATAATATCAAACAAAAATCTGATTCTTAAAATTGTCCAATGCGCTACTATTAATAATATATATATATATATATATATATAAATAATAATAAATAAAAAAAAAATTAAATTAATTAACAGAATTAAATAATAATAATAATAATAATAAAATAAAATAAGAACAGAATTTTAAAATAAGTTGTAAAAATTCAGCTCTTTCGTATCTCCTGTATTTATAGAGAAAACTAAAAAATTTCTTCTCCCAGTTTTCAATGAATTTACACGTTTTGAGACGCGATGAACATGATTTGAGCATTTTTAGGAAATGTCCGTTGTATGTGAGGAAAAATTTATGTTAACACTAGCTCAAGAGTTAATGTTCAGAATTTCTTACAAATTTATATTTATTTGCACCTTGACATAAATTAGCGATTATCAATATTCAGTGTAACTTGTCCAACAAGTGCTGCTGCCGTGTTGAGATTTCTCCATTAATGGGAAGGCTATATCTCAGCTTCGATTCTGTATAATTGCACAAAACTTAATATGCATGAGGACTTTTATGAAAAAAATCTGCTTTTTCAATTTAGGGGCATATTGACCGTCAAATAGCGTTGACATTCTGCAGTTTTTCACGCATACAGAAAAAGCTATATCTCAGCTTCTGTCGGGTATAAATAATCAAACTCGATGTATGATAATGGAATTATAAAAAAGAATACTGACAAAATTGGACGTACACCGGCTGACAAGTGATGCTTTTATGCTACAATTTTTTTCGTGTATGGCAAGAATTTTTTTCAATTTCTACAGTGTATAAACAAATTCCTTAAACATAGCATATGTGTTGGCCATTATTAAAGAGAAAGCTCACTAAATTTTGGTGCATATCACCCAACAGGTGGCGCTGTTATTATTTACCTTCTGCGATTTTCCATATGGCCACATCTCAGCGTCTGTTGGTCAAAATTGTAGTAAACTGCAAATGCGAAATCTTCGTTGAGAGAAACCAGGAATAAAAATTTGTTCATGTTAAACAGCAGGTGGTGTAGTTGTAAAATAATATAAAAGAAAGTTTTGGGATGTCTACAACATACTAGTTTAAAAAAATAAAAATAAAATGAAAAGTTTTTTTTATTAAGCATTTAAGCATTTGCATTTGGCATTCGTTAATTAATAACAAAATAAATAAATCAATAAAAATAAATAAAAAATACAAAATAAAATATTTTTAAGTATGACTTATAAATTTTTTTTTTGTCTGAGGGGTGAGTCCCTTTACTTCAATAATTCCTAATATTCTAAATGAAAAATTAAAGGGAAAAGAAATCAATGAAATGATCATCCATTGAAAATCTATCAATCGCTTGCTTTAAAATTTAAAATTGATTACACTGTTAAAAATTTTTCTGTAAATTTACAGAGAATCTATTGGTAATTAATTATATTAAGTCTTACGTAAATTTACAGAGAATTAAAAAAAGAGATTCTGTCAAAATGCAGAGAAACTATTCTGTAAATCAATCATAGTCTCTGTAAATTTACATAGATCAAAATATTCAAGTCTCTGTAAATTTAAATCTGTGAAACATCATAGTCTCTGTAAATCTACATATGTAAAAATATGCAAGTCTCCGTAAATTCGAGCATGTAAAAGCATATAAGTCTCTGTAAATTTACCATTGTAAAAATAACCACGTCCCTGTAAGGTTACATATGTAAAATCATCCAAATCTTTGTAAAATTAGATATGGACGAACATCCAAGTCTCTGTAAAATTACATACGTAAGAACATCCAAGTCTCCGTAAATTTCGC
Organism: Salticus scenicus; assembly: GCA_963930645.1. Taxonomy (NCBI): domain Eukaryota; kingdom Metazoa; phylum Arthropoda; class Arachnida; order Araneae; family Salticidae; genus Salticus; species Salticus scenicus. Next base: position 335,963,763 of record OZ005652.1, on the reverse strand, counting down.
ATATAATATTATGAAAATCTCAGTAAATTTATCCATGTAAAAATACCTAATATTTGAAAGCCCCACCACTGGCTGATGAGAAGCTCTGTTCTCAACGTTTGAAGGCGGAAGGTGCTTAGTTCGATCCCAGGTTACGATTTTCGACCTACCCATTCGGAATTTTCCACGGATTTCTCCAAAACTTGTATAAATATGAAATAATACATTTTAGAAAGACCTACACTTACGGCTATCCTCACAGGTCTAGAAACCTAGCACATCCAATCGGCTTTAACTAACGCCGATTAAATATTAGTATGTTTACAAGCGTATCGAAGACACTCTAAATTGGCATATACTTAAAATAAATTCCATTATTATCAATTTACAAGTAAAAAAATATCCAACAGTAAGTTTATCTTCATGAATATAGGTAATAATCTAGTAAATACGTTACATAAGTACAGATTCTTATTCAACTTAAGAAAAAGAAACTTAAAGTTGGATGTTTTTGCACTTGTAAATAGCCTTGGGATTTATTTTAAATGCGCGTCAGTTTAGAGTGTTTTGAATAGGCTTCTAAATATATTAATATTATAATATTATTGTGGTGGTAAAATCACATTGGTTACTCCAGAGGTCTAGGCCTGTATAGAATGCCTTATGTGTAGGTCATTCTAAAGTGTTCTATCCCTTATTTACAAAAGTTTTTTAAGAAAACCTTGGAAAATTTCGAATGGGTAGGCTGAAAATCTCAACCTGAGATCGAACTTCGCACCTCCCACCTTCAAACTTTGAGATAAGAACGCCTCGGAAATTGATGGGACAAGAAGACCAGACTTTAGTATATATATAGACATGCTATATATTTCTTATCAAAACTACATTCAAATTCAGAGGTATAAAGTTGTTTTGAATAGGCTTCTAAATATATTAATATTATAATATTATTGTGGTGGTAAAATCACATTGGTTACTCCAGAGGTCTAGGCCTGTATAGAATGCCTTATGTGTAGGTCATTCTAAAGTGTTCTATCCCTTATTTACAAAAGTTTTTTAAGAAAACCTTGAAAAATTTCGAATGGGTAGGCTGAAAATCTCAACCTGAGATCGAACTTCGCACCTCCCACCTTCAAACTTTGAGATAAGAACTCCTCGGAAATTGATGGGACAAGAAGACCAGACTTTAGTATATATATAGACATGCTATATATTTTTTTATCAAAACTACATTCAAATTCAGAGGTATAAAGTTGGTTAATCTTTATTACCTTTGGTAAGTTTTGTAATGATGCGCTTTAACAGGTTTTTAACTACCATTTTTATTAATGTTGGGGTACATTTTGCATACATTAAACTTTTAATAAAAAATTTAAAAAAGAAGCTGATTTATATTATGGTACTTCTAATAAAATTATCAGAAATAATTGCAAAATATGTCATATGTTTGCTTAATATTGCTCTGTTATATTTAGTCCATACCAAAATAAAAACTTAATTCCCTCATTTATGTAGAATATGACTCAATATGTAGATTATGACTCAATAGTGAAAGATCTCACAGGTCTAAATCTAAAATATTGATTTGATAATTATGACTGATATTGATGGTTTTTGTTTGGCTGAAACCGAAACTAGATTTTACTCTATCACATATTTTTATCAATACAGGGTGCGCTGTTTTTTTTTTTTTTTTTTTTTTTTTTTTCCCCATGACTCTTCCACCAATATAATTATACGGTTACTTTTATAGTATGATTCCATGACTGATTACAATTAATCATGGAATCATACTAGAAACTACCGAAAGAGAAGGAATTGTGGCGGTAGACACCCTGTATTGGCAAAGGCTATGTGTAACAGAGGAAAATTGGCTTCTTTTTCGGCTTTAGCACATTAAAAATATAGGTATCAACTAAATAAATTAAATTTTGTCAACATTATATTTGTAGATCTGTGTTAACAACCTAAGTTTCTTTCATTCAAAACATACATCCACTTTGTAAATACACTTTAAAAAATATATTTTAACAAGTATATGTATATATATATTACATTTTGATTAGATATTAACTTAAAACAATTAAGAATGTAATTAAAACACTAACCGTTTAAAATGCATTATGCTCTTAAAAAGGTGTAAACTTTCTAAATTGGGGGAGGGGGGGGGAAAGGAAGAAGTACTAAAAATTTGTTAGGTACACTACCTTTCCGTAATGACCGTACACTTTCGATTTCAGACATTTTTAAAAGTATTTCAAAAAATGTTAAACAAATCATTTTGAAACTTCAGAGGTGTGAAAGGAGGACCGGTAAAAAAAATTAAAGTAAAATGAAAGTATTTGGCTTCACCCTGTAATAATTAATGCTTGAAATACGATCTGGTAGTAGCATGTGATTATAGGACTCTTTCTCATTAACTCTAAGTTTATATGTTGCTACCGCATATAATCAGGGAGATAAAGGTTTCTTTAAAAAATTGCAAAAAAGATTTTCCATTTTTTTTTTAGCTATAACACGCAAAGTATAAAAAGACAGTGCAAAGTTATTTTCAGGAAACTCGACATACAATAATAAACACTGCATACTGCAATCACAATGAAAAAAATATTAAATATCTAATGAAATATGAGTATTTTTACTAAATTTCTAACTGCGCATGCGTAAATGTTCAGTGACATTTCCTTTTCAAAATTTAACAGTCAAATTTATTGAGCTACTTATGTAAAAACCCCAAACAAAAATCGTGTAAACTCAAAAAGTTCTACGTCATAGAATAAACTGAATTTCAGTTGTTCCCCAACAAAGAAATTGTTAAGAGGGCTTTCCCAATATTTATTTACAATCACAGGAAATTGCATCACCGTTCATCAAATTAAAATAAAAATGTGAGTAAAACTCCTTATAGTTTAGCGTGTCTTCGAGAGAAACTGAAGACCAGTTCATTCTTTGGCGTAGAACTTTTTGAGTTTACACAATACTTGTTTGGAGTTTTTATAGTTTAATGCATTTGGCTACTAAATTATACAATTGAAATTTAACTAAAACTTTGTCATACGCAGTTAAAAATTATTTAGTAAAAATGCTCACATTTCATTATATATTTAATATTTTTTTCAATCTGATTACAGTATGTTGTGTCTAATGTTGTATATTGGGTTTCCCGAATATAGCTTTGTACTGGATTTAATACCTTACATGTTATAGCAAAAAAAAAAAAAAAAAAAAAAAAAAAAGTTCAGTAATTTTTTAAAGAAATCTTTATATCTCCCTGATTACATGCGGTAGAGACTTAAAAATTTATACAGAAAATGAGGATGAGCCCCATAATCATGTGCTACAGCCAGATTGTATTTCGAGCATTACTTTATACTGGGTGATGCCAAATACTCTTATTTTTCTTTAATTTTTTACTGGTCTTCTTTTCACTTTTGGCACAAATAAATAACTGAAGTACATGAGGTACAACATGTTTTTTACTATCCTGAAGTTTCAAGATGATTTGTATAGTACTTTTTGAGTTATTTCAAAACGCATCTGAAATCGAAAGTGTCCGGTCATTTATGGAAAGGTAGTGTAGTAAATGAATTTGAATTTTTAAACACTCACATTGATTTTTATATTAGCTGAAGAAAAAAAAATTACTAATTCATTTCCATATAAAGGTCTCTCTAAAAACTATGCATACAATTTTGGTAGTTTATTAAAAAAGTAAATTTGTGCAACATATTAATGCAATGTATAACTTGTCACTTAAATCAAGACTAACAAATTTGATGCAAATTTTATTTCAAACTGTAACAAATTTTGAACAATTTTCAATATTCTGTTTTCAATAAAATTGATTTCTAAAAGTTATTTTATTAGAAAATAAAAATTCTCATTTCAGATCAGATTTCTAATACGTAATCGTAGAAGTATAGGAACATATTAAAGGTTCGATACCTGAATAATTTTATTTTTTATAATTAATTCATTGCAATGTGTAGAATAATTTCCTTAATTACTTCAGTTTCTGGGATATAAATATTTTTAAATAGACGGCAAGTGGAGAGAAAATGTTCGTACGTATTAAATAGTATATAAAGAAATATAGAGCTTTTAATATTTTTAAATATTAATTTAGAGTTCAATGCAGAGGAAAATCGGGTACTCTTTTGGTTTTCGTCATAGTTCCATAAATTCAAATTTTTAAAATATATAACTTTTTGTTAAAGAAACCATTAGATTATTTTGAATTAAATATATTTTGACTTTTTTTTTTTTTTTTTTTTTTTTTTTTTGTTTCTTTACAAAAACAAATTTTAAAACATTTTTCTTCTACAAAAAAGGATCTAAAGAAGAAACAAATTCTACGCTTTTACACATGAAAGCAGCATCCTGGTAATTTACTAGAATCATTGCAAAAAGCTCACTAAGAAGAAAAACATCTTTGCTGCAAAGAAAACATACAATTAAAAATAATTAAAAAATAAAACATACTGAATTAGATTTAAATTAAACTTTATTTTACTAACATAACACTGAATGTATCTTGTTTTTCTAAATGAGATTAATAAAAGATAAATGGTGAAAAATTCTTTAACAGGATATATATATGGTATTTGTAAATGTCTTTGATGAGGGTATTTTACGGCATTTTCTATTTTCATATTTCTTAGACAACTTGTTTCGTTTCTTATATCAGGATCAATTTCCATTATAACTAGAAAAAAGAAAAATGATGAAAAATTACTATTGTAGGAAAACACTTTAACTATAAATGTTTAAAACAAAATCTGCATCCTATGACATTTTAAGCAAATAATGAAAAGAAAGGATTGTAATTCCATGGCACTAAAAAAAAAATTAAGTATTCATAAGCGAATTTTAAAGTGTATCTTATATACTCCATCTGAATAGAATCTAATAAAAAATCATCTAAAGAAAATAAAAGTAGATATACATGGTATTTTAAATCATTAATACAGGAAAAAATCACTTATATAATGAAATCATACGATATTTAAGCAACATTTTATGAACGCCAGTGTAACAGGAATATTTTTGAAGTATTTTATATTAAAATCAAGTATGAATTGGATTGGATTTGGGAATAGGTCTTAGGCCTACTTTGAAAAGACTTTATCCCCGAGCTTTTAAAAGACTCCCCCCCCCCTTCCAATATCAAATTTTAAAGTTTGCCCCTATGTTCCCCCCCCCTTTTTTTTTTCTTCTTTTTTTTTAACAAATGTTAGAAACTGGGGGACTCGGCCTTAGTTCCAAGCACTCTCTTAACTTTATAATACTCCGAATAACAAACTGTCCAGTTATTAAAATCTTCCCCTTACAAAGAAGGAAAAGAAAAAACATGTTTAAGAAAAAATATTTCTGTCAATGCATAAACTTGTCTGAAAGTTTTTTGACAATGTATTATTAAGCAGAATCTATTAGCAGCGCTGCCAGATGTGGGGACTTTTTTATTCAACATTCACCTCTAAATTTTTATTGTAACAGTTGCTTAATCACTTCGAAGAATAATCGACTATTATGTATGTCCAATTCCACTTCTCAAAATTATTGGTGATAGTTGAATAAAAAAGTCCCCAAGTCTGGCAACACTGTCTATTAGCTATATTTCAGTGAAACTGTATTTTTAAATTGCAGTTGCTCCACAATCGTCTGCGTCCGCCTCCCTACATAAACATGTAACCGCAGTCTTGGCATGCTTATGATTATGGTATATTCATCCAGGATAATTCAAAAATACAGTTGGAATTTGTACTTAAAAGTAACGTTTTATGTGGATCGGTTATTTTGAGATATAAATTAGTCCGCAACATATAACAGCATACACTCTGTACTTTGATTTCTTAAATATCAAACTGTATTCTGAAAAATATTAACTTGTCAGAAAATTTAATTTGTCCCCCAACCCACCCCTCTATTACCATTGCTCAGCAACTGCAACAATAGTTTTCTTTTTCTTACATTGTGTTTTTTTAACTTGTGCACACGCAAGCAGATTTTCAAAATTTTCAGAAAGCAAAATTAATAACATTGGACGGTTTAGAATACAAACCGTCCTCCCCTCCCTTAAAAAATAATTAAAAAAAATTTTCGGATAAAACTCCAATCAATAAAATCTTTATTTTTTTATTTCGATTTTTAAATTTACTTATTTTTTATTATTTAAACTATTAATTATATAATGTGGAAATGACTTACTTTTTCCTCAATTCCTACTATTTTGATTTAAGGTAATCTATATTATTTTTTAGTCTTTCAGCAAATGCCAGCAAACACTTTTAATGACAGGAAGAGGCTGTAAAAAGAATATATAAGAAAACATATAGAAGTTTCAGACGATATTAAACTAAAAACTAGTAGGATGTGGCCACCACATGACTTTCTTCTATAAAATATTACACAAAACTTATACAATAAAAATTACTTATTAAATTATCAAATTCTTTTCAATTATAAATGCAGAAGATTTTTATCTGATAGAATTATCACTAAATGCCGAAAGATGTCAGTTTTTTTCCAAATCAAAAGAAATGACTTCTTTCCAAGTTTTTTTTGTTAAAAGAAAAAAAAAAAAAAGAAAAAATGGATAACTTTGTTTTAAATTATCACAGATCTATAGTTCAACCATTAGTTTTAAAGGTATTGACGATATCTTTCGAAAGATACCCATATTGAAAATTTACTCCCCCCGGGGGTACTTAACCCCCAGGGTGGGAGCGATGCCCCCCATGCAAATTTTTTCCCCTTGTTAGCTACTACTATTATCAATAATTCATATTAATTTTACAATCACACGATTAAAATAAGTCTCATTATGTACATTTATACGAAATTTTGTCCTATATTGTCATGTTGAAAATTTAGAAAAATGCGATCACAGCAATACCTGTTGAGCCATTGTTCCATAAATCTAATCAGCACTAGTTAATGTCAGGGTCAACACTAAGTTTGGTTAAATTTCGTTCATTGGTTCGTGAGATACAGCGTCCACAAAATTTGTGATACACACACACAGAGACAGACATTTTCTAAAAACAGTCCAAACTGTCTAATCCTCAGAACAAAATTTTCTGGTTCTTTAAAATCCCCCCACACACACACACCTCACAAAGAAAAAAAAATATGCTTATTTTTTTTTTTCTTTTTTTTTTTTTTTTTTTTTTTTTGTGTGTGTATGTAAAAAATTGATTGTATATTTTCTTGCCCAGTTTTGATGGGGCAATATCAATTAGATCTATTTTAGCGAAAAAGTGATTTTAAATTACAGCCAATTGTCATTTCAGCTATCTCTGCCTTACAAAATAAATTTGTGGACGAAATATTGTCATGACTGTAGTTACGGCTTAAAAGTACATAAAACATATGTGCATTAGTTATACTTTTGAAAGTTGTAGTTTTGAATTGGTTCGAAAAATGTAACCTTGATAAAATTTCGCATTCATTTAAACGTTTCTTCGTACAACTTAATGTTATGTTTTCAATCTTTGAATATCAATTTGTACACAGAAAATTAACAAGTTTGAAAGTGTAATTTAACTACTTCCCCATTCATTTCCGCTGCGGGTAAAGAAACAATTTTATTAGATTTTCTGTGTTGGTTGTTTCTGATTTGTTACATCAAATATATGAATATTGTACACACAAACAGATTTTCAAACATCTCAGAAAGCAAAACTGAAAATATTGTGTTGGAATCCATACAAATCATTCCCATACGCACACTAAAACATGTTTAGCATCAAAGATCTATATAATTCGCAATAATATTTTTGGTCTTTATGGTTCTGATTCAAATTTAACCTTATTCCTTTCGGAGAAAAACATTGCTCATTTAATAAACTTTTCTGGCCATTAGACATATCCTCTTCTCAAAAAATAAAGAAAAGAAACGCTTAAGAAACAATGTTTTAATTCATACCAAAATCTTGTCGGAAAGTTTTCGGACTTTGTGTTGATAGGACAGTGTAAGTTTGACTTATTTCAACAAAAAAGTATTTTTTTAATTGCAGTTAACCTGTAATCAACGTCTCCGCCCCGCTGTAAAAGCGTGTAGGTGTAGTTTCGGCAACGTATGGTTAGGAAACATTTATCTAGTGTAATTCGACAATCCAGTTGTTTTTGTACTTCGAAATAATTCCGAATTAAATTGAACTTTTTTAAACTTCGATTTGAATTTATTCACAGAATGTAGCCAGTGTAAAATTTAGTATTAAACATTTCTCTACTCAGCTTGATTCATAAACTATACATTTAATCTTTAAACATCAATTTGTGAGTAGATTGTGCTACTAGTTTGAAAATTTAATCTAATCTTCCTCCCCTCCCCCCTTCCAGTATTACGCTGTGGAAAAAAAATAATAATTTTATCGTTTTTCTTACATTGTTTCTTAATTTATATATTAAATGTTAACACTCACAAAAAAAAAAAAAAACATTCCCCTCCCCCGAAAAAATAGTGTTTAACATCAAATACTCATATATAATTTGTAATAATGTTTCTCTGTTTTTATGGATGTGCTAAATTGTTTTTATGGATGTGCTAAACTGTGTTTAACCCCCCCCCCCCCCACACACACACACACACACTTTTTTCACCCTTTACAATAACTGCTTTCTAACAAATTAATATATCTATGTTTATTTTGTATATCTTCTGCTAAAGCATTTTTATTCTAAACTCTAGAAGAAAAAGCGGCTCAGATTATAAGAAATAATTTCTATAATTTTGCCCTCCGCAGTGAATACTTAAAGTATTATGTAACAGAAATACGAAGCTAGATACTACATATTAGATTCTAAGTATCTTTAAATTGAATAACTCTGTTTATAAGTTCCAGGATTTAAATATAACAAAAATAACCGCTAATATAACTAACCATGAACAGTCATTGTTTTTGTTGATTATTAAAATAGGATAAAAGATTATATAAAATTTAACTTACCTAATTATGAATTCCAAATGAAAACATGAATTGCTTTAAGTTCTTCAATACAGACAACAACAACAAACTTTTAATGTGTAGATACGAAGATAAACATTCCGCAGAAACAATCTAATTTTCCCTAACGTTCCCTTTTTCTCCCCTTTTTACGTAATAGTACACTGCAATGAAACAAACTATTCAGTATATTTTTGCCTTCAATCTTCTAGTTATATATATATATATATATATATAGGTATTTACTTTAATATAAAAATAATTTAAGGTTATGCATTTACATAGTTTTTTATTTAATGTATCAGTCAAAATCCCTACAGGGAAAACCTTGTTTTGAAAAGGGAAATATCTGTAAATTAAGAACTGAGTTTCTTGGTTCAATGCTTTTAACAGAGAACTCATATAAATTTACGGAGAGTTTCAATACTTTTTCTGTACTTTTACAGAAATTTTTGACAGTGAACCGAGTTTCTTGATTCACTGCTTTTAACAGTGAACTCATGTACATTTACGGAGATTCTCAATACTTTTTCTGTATTTTTACAGAAATTTTTAACAGTGTAGTCTCTTCTCTAAACATGCATTTTTTTTCCTGATGAAACTTTTCTCTGAGTTATTAAATATTTTTTATGACATCCATAAAACAGCTTCTTCGAACTGTTTTCTTCATCAGTGTGTCTATTTTTAGAAAACTTTGAATAAAAAGCATCCCTTGCCGTTGTTACAACATCCATTAACATATTTTTTTTTTCGCTCCCGAACTCATGTTTGGGATTTTTTCATCAAGATAAGAGCATTAAGAGATAGGATTATCTGTTTGAAAGTGATAATTTCTTCCCTATTACACCCATTAATAATAGTGATGTAAGGAAAAAATGTTGCATTAATTGATTTAGTCATTAATTACCTGAAAAGTTTTACAACTTTTACATTTGTTTTAATTTATTTATAACATTAGCTTTCAAAGTGATTAATTCAATTTAACGTTTCAACTAAATTAAAAAAGTCATGTTGTAATGAGAAAAGAAAAATCATACATTATGCATTCTTTCTATCTATTTTCATAGTTGATTTATTCTACTGCATTTTGGACGAATTCTTATGTTGTAAAAACGTTTTAGAGCAGTAGTAATATATTATAAACCAGCAGGCTACGCCCGCTTCGCTGGTTACTATATTTAAATGATTTTTCAAAAGAATTGAATCACTGTTTATTTTTTATATCACATTATATATATATATATATCAATACAAAAAACCCTTAACGGGTTAAAAGTTTGTGACGCAGCATTGTACTTTATGGCTATAAGAATTAGAAATACGGGCCTTAAAAATAATGATATCAAATTTTCAGTGACGCTTTGATATTAATTAAATTATACATAGATTTTCTTATTTGAATTTGCTTTTTCCTTTTATTTATATTTACAATGTAAACGTTATTTTCAACATAAAATAATATATAGCATTTACTCATTGATACCTTTCCATTCACATCTCTTATACTATGAAAGCATGTGTTTTAAAAGAAATTATATGAAATTCCAGTAACGCAGTGGTGTTACATTAAGTGATTTGTTTTTAAATTTCTCTGCAATTATTTTGTTTTGCATATTAAAGTATATGTGCACATTGAAATATTGCTTTTAATTTTCAAATACGCTGTCAAATATATCACTTTCATTAAGCTTATATTATGTACTGAAATATATTTATTTCAATGAATTATTCTATCTTTTGCGTCACGCCATCCAAAACTGAAAAAAATTTCACAGTTTTTTTCTTTGCATCACGATATTTATTTGCATGCATTTTCAATTTATTTGGATGAAATGACACAAAGTAAACATTTCCATATATTTTACTTACAGTTTTGGATGGCGTGACGCAAAAGATAGAATAATTCATTGAAATAAATATATTTCAGTACATAATATAAGCTTAATGAAAGTGATATATTTGACAGCGTATTTGAAAATTAAAAGCAATATTTCAATGTGCACATATACTTTAATATGCAAAACAAAATAATTGCAGAGAAATTTAAAAACAAATCACTTAATGTAACACCACTGCGTTACTGGAATTTCATATAATTTCTTTTAAAACACATGCTTTCATAGTATAAGAGATGTGAATGGAAAGGTATCAATGAGTAAATGCTATATATTATTTTATGTTGAAAATAACGTTTACATTGTAAATATAAATAAAAGGAAAAAGCAAATTCAAATAAGAAAATCTATGTATAATTTAATTAATATCAAAGCGTCACTGAAAATTTGATATCATTATTTTTAAGGCCCGTATTTCTAATTCTTATAGCCATAAAGTACAATGCTGCGTCACAAACTTTTAACCCGTTAAGGGTTTTTTGTATTGATATCATTACTTTTTAGGGGTTAATGATCAAAACGCAAAAGTAAAGGAGCATGGTAATAACACTGTATTAAAAGTGTTGTTTTATAGGTCACACTCGAACAAAATAACAAACTAAATAAAATTTCAAAATTTTATAAAAAGTGATAAAAAAGATGGACACATGCAACATTACAAAGGCATAATATAGTACATTTTAAAAATGACAAAAATTTCTTATTTATATTTATTTCTTATTATAATGTTTTAGGTATAGATTTGATTTAAAAGAGAAAAATAAATAATAATAGAAAAATCTTTAAAAAGTGAAAATTTTATACTGGTAAATATTTAAGTAGTATAGTTTGTTATGAATTTAATTTAAAAAAAATCTTAATCTATTCAAAATTTTATTATAGCTTAACATTTTGTAATTTATATATTATATATATACTAGAAACTTAATGAGCAAATTAATTATTTTCAAATTCTGTTTTAAGAATTTTTTCAATCCGTAGTTTAAGTGATTTATCACCTAATTTTGAAAAAATTACAAATATTTGCATATGATTATCATATTATTTGTCATTTTTATGAAAATAAAGGAAACATTTTTTGTTGTTGCAATCACCTTTTAAAATAGAACCAATTTTGAAAGTTAACAACGTATCAGCATGAAAACAATGTAAATACAAAGAATATTTTTGATAAACAAATGTCATATAAAATACAAGTACCTAAATAAATAACTCATTTAATATATATATATTAAAAAAAGAAAAATATTTTTTATTTTATTTTTTGTGTTTATTTTTGACGCTCCCCGATAGATGGAGCCAAAACGATTATTTGATATTCCGTATTTCAGATGGAAGGGAAGACTGTATTCGTCCGCGAAACTGCCGCATCACGGTATTTTCGGAGTAAAAAATAGTTCGATTTTTAAACTGAGTTATAAAAAAAAACAAGAGTTTTCCTAGGGAAAAGGGAGATGTCAGGCACATCAGATAAAAGCGATTAATATCATATATCAATTAAACTAAATTCGCTCGAGCCATATTCGAGAAAAATTTGTCCCTTACATACGCCGTCCATTTACAACTTAAATGAGCCAATTCATATCTCGAAATATATTGCACGCAGAAATGTAGGGATTTCAGGGTAGGATCGGACAGAAGGTGAAAGTCTATTTTGAAAATATCAGAACATAACCTCCCATATTTCCTGAGATATTAAGTGTCGGCTTTCAGCGGTTACTTTGATCTTTAAATTCGTGTATATATAAGTGTCGCAGTTTCGTTCGTTTTTCCGTTTCCGCTGAGTGTCGTGGCGTTCGTTTGTTTTTGCGCTTGCGTCACTAGAAAAACTGCCGTTTTTCATGATATAAACCTGACATTGAAATCGCCCTAAACATTGCTTCGGGTACCTGCTGCCTACGGCAGGTCTTTTTCCTCCCGCATTGCATAGGGTTCAGGTACCATTGCTTGTAGAAAGCTCTATTCTGGGTACTTCAATTTGGGTATTTTTCAGCGAAAGATAGATTTGTTATTATTTAAGAACTGCGAGTTCAAAAATGACTATATATCAGCATCTATTAAATATTTCAGTTTTATTATTCAGTAGCAAAATTTCATTATTCGCATAAAAATATATTTCCTTTTTTGTCGAGAACAGTAAACCGGAAAACTTTTTTGGCAACAATTAAATTTAAAATTAATATTTAAATGGCTAATTTTAAAGCTGTTATAATGAAATTATTTTCACATTTTAATTAATTAAAAAAAATCAAAAATCTAACAAATATAAAAAAGAATCTCGAATGTTGTTCTGGAATGCTTTTTAAAATATTTTGATTACTTAAAATATTTCATCTCTTGCAAAAGTGAAACATCTATGTTTTTCTTTAAAATTTTACTTATTAATGATACGACGATTTTTTCATAACCATATCTCTTCAAGAACAAATATTTATTTTATGATTTTTAGGGCTCTAGTTTTTTTTTTTTTTTTTTTTTTTTTGTCCGTTTTAGTAACTAAAAGAAAACTTTAAAAAAATCTAATCAGAATTTCTTAGGATACTGTGTAGACAATGAAATGTTTTCTTTTATAATTGACACCTTATCTATTAATTATCTGCAAAAAAAAAGTAACACATCCGTCACCGGGCATCGAACCCACGACCATCGCATTAACAACTTGACGCTTTAACCGACTGAGCGATTGACCAACATAATGAGTACCACACATTTACTTTCAAATGGAAACGTCTTGTTTTTTAGCGTGACACGGAACGACTATGGCAAAATCGAATTAAAAAAAAAAAAAAAAAAAAAAACTTTCTAATTAAAAGAAAACTAATCAAAAATTCGAAAATCGGGCTTCGTGGTGCATCAGGAGAGGCCATTACGAACCTCCATGCAAATTTGTGCAGCTCTGCGATTAGCCGTTTTCTTAAAATGTTCCGGACATACATACACAATGACACACACTCACACACATCTTATTTTATTATATGTATAGATGATACTTTTATTTAGAATATAATACCGATGTCTATTAATCTCAGTGTGATAAGGATGGTTATCACTTTTCATGTTTAACATTTAAAAATGATAACCATACACTGTGTAAAAAACAAAATTCTTTCCCATTATAATTTGAAAGCAAAGTAAATATCATTGTAATGAAGAATAAAATAATGAAATAAACCATGCCTGATCTGATAGATTGAAGAAGTATAAAGAAGTATAATCTCTATAAAAACCTCGGACTTTGAATTCAATTAAATATTATTACTTTCTTCTATATGTAATATAGAGAAAGTATTGGATTCGTAAAAATTTTCGACCTCGGGTTTTTGATGAATTTACACGTTTTGAGAGCTGTAGAACACGATTTGACCATTTTTAGAAAATGTCTGTCTGTCTGTCTGTCTGTCTGTGTGTGTGTGTGTGACAAAATTTTGTGGCAACTGTATCTCAAGAACTACTGCACAGAATTTCATACAAATTGGTATGTAGTTGTACCTTGACACAAATTAGTGCCTATCAACTTTTGGTAAAAATTGTCTTACAGGTTGCGTTGCCATCCCGCTTTTTCTAAATTTTTAACATGGTGATATAGGACAAAATTTTGTATAAATGTGCATGAAGAGAATTATTTTTCAGTAATCATTATGAAATTTACAAGAATTATTTAAAATAGAGATAGTCAACTGGGAAAAAAATTTTGTATGCGTAGGAGCCTCGCCACCCCCCGTGGGGGGGAAGTCCCCCCTCGACGGGAGTAAATTTTCATGATGGGTATCTTTCGAAAGGTCTCGTCAATACCTTTAAAACGAATGGTTGAACTATAAATCTGTGATAATTTAAAACAAAGTTATCGATTTTTTTTTACTTTTAACGAAAAAAAACTTAGAAAAAAATCTTTTTTTTTTTTTTTTTTTTTTTTTTTTGTTTAACGAAATTTAACCAAACTTGGTATTTAGTTGGCCACTGACATAAACTGAGGCTGATTAGATTTGGGGATCAATCGCTCAACAGGTGGCGCTGTGATCGTATTTTTTCTAAATTTTTAACATGGCAATATAGGAAAAAATTTCGTATAAATGTACATAATGAGAGTTAGTCTTAACCTGTGATTGTAAAATTAATATGAATTATTGATAATAGTAGTAGTTAATTAGGGAAAAAATTTGGGGCATCGCTTCCCCCCCCCTAGGGGGAAGTACCCCCCCCCCGGGGGGGGGTGTGTGTGTAAATTTTCAAGATCGGTATCTTTCGAAAGGTCTCGTCAATACCTTTAAAACGAATGGTTGAACTATAAATATGTGGTAATTTAAAACAAAGTTATCGATTTTTTTTACTTTTAACGAAAAAAAAAATTAAAAAAATCGCTTTTTTTTTTTTTTTTAATATTGTTACTGCGTGAATTTGTATAGGAAAATATAGAAGAAAGTCTTGTGGTGGCCACAACATACTAGTTTTTCCATAGAATCTGTAATTTTCATCTGGAAGCAAGCTAGCAAATTATGAAATCTCAATGTAAGGCTTATACTGGCCTTATACTTAATTAAATATTATTATTTTTTTATATCGCTAATTTCCAAACGAATTTAACAATTTTTACTTTCTTCTATATTCAATAGAAGAAAGTATTGGATTCGTAAAAATTTTCAACCTCGGGTTTTTGATGGATTTACACGTTTTGAGAGCTGTAGAACACGATTCGACCATTTTTAGAAAATGCCTGTCTGTGTGTGACAAAATTTTGCGGCAACTGTATCTCAGGAACTACTCACAGAATTTCAAACAAATTGGTATGTAGTTGCACCTTGAGATAAATTAGTGCCTTTCAACTTTTGGTAAAAATTTTCTTACAAGTTGAATTGCAATCCCGCTTTTTCTAAATTTTTAACATGGTGACATAGGACAAAATTTTGTATAAATGTGCATAAAGAGAATTATTTTTTAGTAATCATTATGAAATTTACAAGAATTATTTATAATAGAGATAGTCAAATGGGAAAATTTTTTTGTATGTGTAGGAGCCTCGCCACCCCTCCTGGGGGGGGGGGAAGTCCCTCCTCGAGGGGAGTAAATTTTCAAGATGGGTATCTTTTGAAAGGTTTCGTCAATACCTTTAAAACGAATGGTTGAACTATAAATCTGTGATAATTTAAAACAAAATTATCGATTTTTTTTTTTTAAACTAAAAAAAAAAAAGAAAAAAAATTAGAAAAAAAAATTATTATTATTATTATTTTTTTTTAACGAAATTTAACCATACTTGATATTTAGTTGGCCCCTGACATAAACTGGTGCTGATTAGATTTGGGGATCAATTGCTCAACAGGTGGCGCTGTGATCGTATTTTTTTCTAAATTTTTAACATGGCAGTATAGTACAAAATCTCGTATAAATGTACATAATGAGAGTTATTCTTAACCTGTGATTGTAAAATTAATGCGAGTTATTGAAAATAGTAGTAGTTAATTAGGAAAAAAAATTTGTGCATGTGGGGGCATCGCTTCCCCCCCCCCCCTTCCTCCTGGAGGGTAAATTTTCAAGATGGGTATCTTTCGAAAGGTCTCGTCAATACCTTTAAAACGAAGGGTTGAACTATAAATATGTGATAATTTAAAACAAAGTTATCGAATTTTTTTTTTTACTTTTAACGAAAAAAACTTAGAAAAAAAAATCTTTTTTATTTATTTATTTATTTATTTTTGATATTATTACTGAGTGAATTTGTATAGGAAAATATAGAAGAAAGTCTTGTAGTGGCCACAACATACTAGTTGAATTTGAATTCAAAGTCCCGATTTTTAGCCAATTTTCAATGTTTGTTAAAATCGGTAAAAAATTTCTTAGTTTATTTATTTATTTGTTTTTTAAGTTTCTATTTTGTAGTAATAATCTACATATTAATTCGAAACGTGTTTTGTCTGTCTCCACTAAATTGAGAGAACGCTGGGTGTAAAAATTTGGTTGAGGTGTCTAATAAAAGGTCTTGGTCTGTAGTTGTGTCATCAAAAGAGAAAAATAAAAAAAGTCGAACGGTTACTCCCCCAGCGATGGGGGGGGGGGCAGGAGTTAAACACACATTGGCGAGCATAACTTAGCTCCAAATTACTTGACGGTGGAGAAAATGTACATGGTAGTACTAGATTAGAATACTAAAAAATCGCTTTCTGCGAATTTCGAATTTTCGATTTTAAAGGGGGGAAAAGGGGGGAAAATAGATTTAAGGGGGGGGGGAGGGGAGAAATTAGTTTGGGGGGAGGAAATCCATTCTAGATCCACACATGTAGCACCTCATTTCAAAGCTCTTGAAATTTCATGTCGATTGGGATGTTCGCATACAATATAGTGCGCCATCTGGTGGGGAAAAAGGGAACTAGGTGATTTTGCAGTAGGCCCTATCATGTTACAATTTATTTTAAAGGTCTTGGTATTTCCTGACCGTACAGAACACACTGCGCCCCCTGGCGGTAGAAAGTGCAAATACAGGATTTTGCAGTTGACACCACCATGTGACACCTTATTTGAAATGTCTTGGAACGTATAATAAAGATAATAAATGTACCTTTACATACCATTATTACCCGTGTTACATGGGCTATGACCCTATCATGTTAAACTTTATTTTAAAGGTCTTGGTATTTCCTGACCGTTAGTGATGTTCGTACAGAACACACTGAGCCCCCTGGCGATGGAAAGTGCAAATAAAGGATTTTGCAGTTGACGCCACCATGTGACACTTTATGTGAAAGGTCTTGGAACGTATAATAAAGATAATAAACTTTTTTTACAAACCATTATTACCCGCGTTACATGGGCTATGACCCTATCACGTTACACCTTTTTTTAAAGGTCTTGATACTTCCTAACCATTGGTGATGTTCGTACAAGAACACACTGCGCACCCTGGCGGTGGAAAGTGCACCTAAAGGATTTTGCAGTTAACACCACCATGTGACACCTTATTTGAAAGGTCCTGGAACGTATAATAAAGATAATAAACTTACCTTTACATACCATTGTTACCCAGGTTCCATGGGTTATGACCCTATCATTTTACACCTTATTTTAAAGGACTTGGTATTTCCTGACCGTTATTGATGATCGTACAGAATACACTGCCACTGCGCACCCTGGCGGTGGAAAAGGCAACTAAAGGATTTTTATTACTGTATAATAAAGATAGTTGAAATTTTTTTTAAAGATTTCAATCATTTCACCACCATCTAGCGTAGAGTTGCTAAAGTAAGCTGAATTAACACGAATTTTTTTGTTTACTTTCTGTCACAAGCCATCTCACGTCCGCGTCGCCCTTCGATTGTTCCTGTCCGTTTTCTCCAAGATCTTGGTGACATTTAAATATGCAGATTTAAAAAACGGACAGGAACAATCGAAGAGCGATGATTTTTGAAACATTACAGTCAATAAAGTCACCGTCGAATTTGACGGGTTCCAGCTAGTCTATATAGTAATTTGAAACATGTTTTGTCTGTCTCCACTAAATTGAGAGAACGGCTAGGTGTAAAAATTTGGTTGAGGTGTCTAATAAAAGGTCTTGGTCTGTAGATGTGTCATCAAAAGAGAAAAATAAAAAAAGTTGAATGGTTCCCACCCTGGGGGAGGAGGGGTTAAACACATGTTGGCGAGCATTACTCAGCTCCAAATTACTTCACGGCGAATAAATTGTACATGGGGGGACTACACTCAAATACTAAAAAATCACTTTCTGCGAATTTGGAATTTTTGATTTTAAAGGGGGAAAAAGGGGGGGAAATAGATTTGGGGGAGAGGAAAGGGGGGAAATTAGTTTGAGAGAGAAATCCGTTCTAGACCCACACATGTAGCACCTCATTTTAAAGGTCTTAAAAATTCATGTTGATAGGGGATGTTTGTATACAATATAGTGCGCCCCCTGGTGGTTAAAAATGGAACTAGGTGTTTTTGCAGTAGACCCTATCATGTTAAACCTTATTTTAAAGGTCTTGGTATTTTCTGACCGTTGGTGATTTTCGTACAGAACAGACTGTGCCCCCTGGTGGTGGAAGGTGCAACTTAAGGATTTTGCAGTTGACACCACCATGTGACACCTTATTTGAAAGGTCTTGGAAATTCAAGACGATTGGTGATAAAGGTCTTGAAATTTTATGTTGATTGGGGATGTTTGTATACAATATAGTGCACCCCCTGGTGATTAAAAACGGAACTAGGTGATTTTGCAGTAGACCCTATCATGTTACACCTTATTTTAAAGGTCTTGGTATTTCCTGACCGTTGGTGTTGTTCGTATAGAACACGCTGTGCCCACTGGCGGTGGAAAGTGCAACTAAAGGATTTTGCAGTTGACACCACCATGTGACACCTTATTTGCAAGGTCTTGGAAATTCAAAGCGATTGGTGATGTTCGTATACAACATACTGCGCCCCCTGGTGTAGGAAAGTGAATTTTGCAGTGCGTGCGTAGTATGCCTGCTATACGGTGCCACGGCCACAAGCAGCGGTAACACGAGTCAGAGGTTCGTTCGGTTCAAGGTTAATTTTTGAGAATTTTTCTATGTTATTAGCGGCCTGCATATACGCTGCCGCAGGCATCGGGTCACGAGCCCGAGTTCCGTTCTGTTTGAGGTAATTTCTTTTTGTTACAGCAGATGATTACTATTATTATTATTATTATTATTATTTTTTTTTTTCTTTTGTGATGCTTTCATTTAAAAATAGAAATTCAAACAAAATCAAGTTAAAGATATAAAATCATACAAATTTATGGTTTCATTTAAGGTTATTATCATGGGCCCGGGCATTGCTGGGTGGGTTCGTTCGGTTCCAGGTTATTTTTGGGAATTTTTTTTATGTTATTAGCGGCCCGCGCATGCTCTGCCGCAGGCACAGGGGTCAAAAGGCAGAGTTTCGTTCGGTTCGAGGTAATTTTTTTTGTTACAGTTGATTATTTTTTTTCGCAATGCTTTTATTTAAAAATAGAAATTCAAACGAAATCGAGTTAAAGGTATAAAATCATACAAGGTTCATTTATGGTTATTATCATGGGCCCGGACATTGCCGGGTGGGTTCGTTCGGTTCCAGGTTAATTTTTGGGAATTTTTTTATATTATTAGCGGCCCGTGTATGCGCTGCCGCAGGCACCGGGGTCACAAGGCAGAGTTTCGTTCGGTTCGAGATAATTGTTTTGTTACAGCTGATTATTTTTTCGCAGTGCTTTTATTTAAAAATAGAAATTCAAACAAAATCGAGTTAAAGATGTAAAATCATACAAATTTAAGGTTCAATTAAGTTTATTACCATGGGCCCGGGCAACGCCGGACTGGTCAGCTAACATGTGGTCTTAGTATTAAACGAAATAGAGAAATAAAAGATAGCAACTGTTTATTTGGAAATCTCTAAAACGGTAGTTCATATAATAACAAAAAATTTTGATTTTTCGTGGATAGCTCTAATGCGAAAGGTCACATAGTAACTAAGAAAGGGAGATGCACAACTATATGCTATAACAACATTAAATATAAATTATCAGCGTTCAACGCTCAACCGTTTCTGAGTTATGCGAGATTGATACACAATGACACATATGTACTTACAGAAAAGTCACAAACAACTCGTAAAATCGCGGATATCTTTAAAATGGGTGGGCAAATCATAAACCAAATTCGAGGTATAATACTAAATTTTATGAGAACAACTTGACATTACGAATGAAGAACTAGGTGAAAAAATTGGACTGAAAACTAGTTATAACAACTATGAAAGCAGCTATATATACAAGTAGATGTTACGAGAGCATGAAAAAATTCGATAAAATTTTCAGAGATTGTCATTTGGATGCATTAAAAATTTTGGCAAATTTTAATGCTTCACCTTCGTATAAATTATTATTTATTATTATATATAAAGGTTTACAGTGTCTTAGCGCATTAAAAAAAGTCCATTTTCTTATTTTTCTATATAAGTAAATAAATCTAGAATTAACTAAAATATTACCTGGTTTCGTTTATTTGTTATATTTCAATAGACCCCCATTATATACATGCGAAATTGCATAAAAAAAGATTAAAAGCTTTCAGGAAATTTTCCAGAAAAACACTTTTATTATTATTATTATTTGTTTATCTCTTATCTCTCTCTTTCTTTTTCTTTAAATTTCCCAAAAAATTACCTTTTCAAAATGCAATTTTATATTTGTTTCGTATTTTAACCAAAAAAAAAAAAAAAAAAAAAAAATACACCTACTTTCTACGGCTTTAAAAGTGGTTCCTTAATTCTACAAAAAATGGCGACTATGATAATTTAATAAATGAAAAACTTGTTTAGATGAAAAGAAAAAAAATTGCAAGTAAATTATTTTAAACAGCAAATACTTAAGTCTATTAAATTAAGATGCAAATATTGTTAGACCTTTCACTGCAAGTTATTTAGGAAGTTAAAAGGACTTTAGTAATTCCCTTGAGAGGATAATTTTTCAACGATTTCCTGAGTTTCCGCTCGAAAGAATTCGAAATCTCCTTTACAGATCTTCCTGAAACAGACAAATGTTGCATTTTCTTTATTTTCTCTCCCGGGAATGTCTCACATTGTATGTTGTTTTTCAGTTTGAACAACTTTTGATGCTTGATTACATTACAAGACGTGTTTAAGAATATAAAAATGATACCGCATTCGAAATAATGCATAAAAGTTTTTGGTAGATTTTAAGAGGAAAATTTAATATATCAAGATACAAGGAATACTTTAAGGCTAGTTACGAGAGAGGATATGAGTGCTGCAAATTTAGTTTGTACCTTAGAAACGAATGTAATAACGTGTCTCATTGATAATTAAATTATAACAAATATCTAAGCTTGTCTATAACTTATTTAAGACACAGCGAATGACGGAAATTTAATGATGGTAAAATGAAATATTTTACGTTGTTTTAAAAGAGTTTTATTGCATTGACTAAGATTTTTTGTTTAACGTTAATTAATATTTCTTATGGGAAAATGAATGTTTAACAAAAAATAAGGTTAAAAGAATGATATTCATTTTTCTCTTTAATTATAGAATATATTCTCGTAAACTTCCAGATTTTATATTTTTAGTGCGTTTGTGTACTTATATAAATATCTAATTATTCATTAAATTAAATTAATAAAATGAATTTGTAAAGTTATGCTTCTGAGTTAAATTCAGATTTTTTGCATATGTATAAAGGTAGAACATTTGAAAATTTGAGTAAACACTCATGAATGAGCTTTCAAATTTATATTATCAGTCGAAATATTATTATATTCCTCAATTTATGTGTTAATAATACGAAAATTAAA
The DNA here is from genome assembly GCA_963930645.1 of Salticus scenicus. Lineage (NCBI taxonomy): Eukaryota > Metazoa > Arthropoda > Arachnida > Araneae > Salticidae > Salticus > Salticus scenicus. Next base: position 335,941,644 of record OZ005652.1, on the reverse strand, counting down.
TTACTGAATAAATTATGTAATGTAATTTTTTAAATAAGGGCTGGAATTAAACATTCTATTATGTGAAATATTTTATTCGAGGAAAAATATTTAAACTTGTTCATTGTCGAATTTCAGAGAGAAAACCAAATTTTGGAAGAAACCCAAAATATAATAAGATTGGTTTAATTTGTTTTGTCGCTTTAAGATCATGTTTTACACCCTAGAGATAATTAGACTGGTTCATGTAAGATTTCGAACCATTGCAAAAATCCATAACAAAATAGTAACATAAAGCAATAACTTAACAAACAGTTTTAAATAAGTTGCGTTTTATTTTACATCAACACGCCAAATAATATATTTTTTTTTACTGCAATTTCAGCTATTTACGTAAACAGAATGCACATTTAGAATTTTATAATACAATACATTCATTGAGAAACTTTTGAAAAAAGACAATATGTTTATAGACTCGGATGACATTTACAATAATTCTAAAGGGCAACGACTTCTATCCAGTATAGGAAATCACATCTCAATCACATCTAAGAAAATTCTTTTGTTATTCAAGTTTTCAAGGTGACTCCAGGTTACCCTAAAAAAGCACCAATTAACTTCAAGATTGTAGCTCCAGGCTGACTTCTTGTTTTCCTCCATCATCTATCCCTCCCAGGCCTGTCCAACCCGAAACACTTGGCGGGACGCATTGGAAATTTGTTTTATTCAGGCGGGCCGCACTAGAAATTTATTTTATTCAGCGGGCCGCACTGTATATACGTATGTATGTGTTTATATGTGTTTATGAGTGTATGAATCATGTATGTATATTTTTCGGGAGAAGAAAGGGTGAAGATTTAGAGCGAAATAAATTGCTATTAAATTTTCATTTATAAATTAACAATAGAACGGTCAAAAAATATATAATTGTATATTAATCTATATTAATAAAATCAGAGTTTTGTCTGTAAATTTGTCGGAATCGAAAATTTTTGCGATATCTTCACGTTTCACACACCATGAAAGCCGAAAATTACTTCAGAAAATTTTGCCTGTGTGTGTGTGTGTGTGTGTCATCGTGTCTGTATGTCGCTTTTTTTGTCCGGGCATCACTTGAGAACGGCTGGGCGGAATTCAACGGCGCTTGGCAGGAATTTAGGTCTTCACCCAACTTAAAATTATATCTATAGAAATTTTCAAAATTATGATTAATGTTTAAATTGTGGGTAAAAAACGCCTGCGCATGCGCCATAAATATTTTTTCACTAAAATGCTTTGAATGGAAAAATAAAATATAAAAATAAATTTTTAAGTTAAAGACTTTTTTATTCGCTTGATTCGCACTACAAATTATGAAAAGATTGAAATGAAGTGTTGCCATCTAAGTTTCATACTTTAGTTAATTTTAAAAAATCTAACTGTCGTATCGAAAAACTGTTTACACCCCAGGAATCAGAAAAATCACCCCTTTCATTTGGTACTGAATTTGTAACGATAGGTCGGATATTTCTAATTCATTTTCCCTTTTTCCATTTTTCCGTTGCCACTTAAATTTCATACTTTAGTTATTTTTTAAAAATCTAATTGTCGCATCGAAAACCTGTTTGCACCCCTGGATTCAGAAAAATCGCCCCTTTTATTTGGTATCAAATTTATAAATATAGGTCTGATATTTCTAATTTATTTTACCCATTTTCCATTTTCAACCCAGATTCGGTATGGAACAGCTTTAGTATTGGATCCCTTTGGCAAAATTTGAAATTCGGCACCGAAGTACCTCGGATGTTTCTCGCCAAGATCTTTAATTGCACAATTGAGATAGCAAATTCAGTTCATCGCAAAAATGGCTTAAAATATTTAAAGTATCCAAAGGGTGCCCATACTTAATCTGTGCTTTTTGTATTTATTTATTTATTTGTTTATTAAAGACTTCAGTGGTCACGAAATTTGGTGCGTAAATTGTTTGTATGCATCCGGCACTTATTGTAACTGGATTTCACGAAATTCGAAATCCCCCCCCCCTTCTCGGAGTCGGAGGGCAATAAACATGTGTAAAAAAAAACATGTTTTTCCGTTTGAATTCGCTTTGAATTATCTTAGAATGGCGAATTTTGGTGTGTGGATATTGATTAAGTGTACGCATTATGTACATTAGTGGGATTTTGCAAAACTTCGAACTCACCCGCTGAGGAAGGGAAAGTAAGAAGTGGGTAAGTTGTGCCGAAGACAGTGGGGACCCAGACTCCTCACGTTGCGAGCAAGAAAACCTCTACCAAATCACAGCGAGAACTTAGGATATTAATTAAGATATGGCATTTTGACAACTCATTTAAGTTTAATGTCCTGCGAAGCGGGCAAATCCTGCTAGTAACTATAATAAAAAGAATGAATAATAGATTTAATAATATTTTTTATAAAAGTGGGCAGTTTCTTTATTCAGCAACCGTTTAAAGGTATTTTTACTTCAAAAATTCAGAAAGGATTTATTAATTTAAGCGAAGTTTTCAAACTATAAATATCGTTAATCTACTCGCGGACCGCAAAATACGATACGCAGGCCGCATGCGGCCCGGGGGCCGCGGGTTGGCCACCTCTGATCTATCCTGTTACTGCCAGTACGCCTCTCCAGACTCTACCCAACGAAATTTCCATACAAATTCCTTAACTTTTCCAGATTTCAAGTTGCTCCATCTTGACCCAGTAAATCTCCAACTAAATATCTACAATTTGTGACTTCGGACTGACTTATCAAGCTTGATCGTAACTGTCAGGTGTTTTTTCTTGTGATATGGAATGAACGTGTTGTTGTCAAACTATGTCTTGAATTTGTTCCTGATGCTGCCCTGACAAGCAGGGCGAAAAGCTTTGAATAAATGATTTATGTAATATTTAAAAATGATTTTAATTAAATCTGTCATTTTTAAAGAAATTTTTTTACGTGTTTTAAAGTGTTATTTTTTAACAAATTAGTTGTTTTTACTTCTATCCAGTGACTGCATGAAAAAATAGTCTTAAAAATAAAATAATTTAAAACTTACCAGACTTTCTTCTATGTAATCTATACAAATTCCCGCAGTACAAATTATTTATTAAATTATTATTTATTAAAATTATTTCCCATGATGAATGCAGATAATATTTATCACTAAATGCCGAAAGAAATTAAATTTTGTGTTAACATCAGAAGAAATGCGATTTTTCCCTCGTTAAAAATGAAAAAAAAAAAAAAAATCGATAATTTTGTCTTGAATTATTACAGACCTATGGTTCCACCATTCATTTTAATGGTACTGACGAGTTCTTTCGATAGATACCCATATTGAAATTTAAGGCATATACTTTTTTTCCTAGTTTACTAATTCTACTATCAATAATTTATATTAATTTTACAATCATGCGTTTAAAATAAGTGACACACGTCCACAAAATTTGTGATACACACAGACAGACATTTTCTAAAAACAGTCAAATCGTGTTGAGGACAGCTCAAAACATGTATATTCATCGAAAACTGGAGTTCGAAAATTTTCACGAATCCAATACTTTCTTCAATATGTATATATACATAGAAGAAAGTAAAAAAAAATGACATGCAATAGTTTCAAGAAAAAGATGTAAACCTGACAAAAATAAATATTAGTATATTCGTTTTGGTTGAAAGAAAAAAAAAAATAAATAGAGAGTAATAATTTAATTGAAATTTTTTATTATATAGTAATTTGTTTTCCGCATCAATACGCCAAATAACATGTGCTGCATCACTGAAGTCTTATTCACTTTAAAAACTTACAGTTAGAATGTTAATGCAATATACGAGTATTCTTCAGTTAATAAGATTTTCGATTTAATGGGAAGTTTTGAGTAAGACGATGTGTTTACAGACATTGATGACATTAACAATAATTAGAAAGATCTACGACTTTAATCTGGCAAACAACATAATACTAATCTGTAAGTCATTATCATAAAATGCCTCAAAGCGAAATTGCAATTTAGACCATTAAAGAGTGTTAAATTCGTTAAAATATGTTTCTAAAACATTCAGTAATCCTGAATTATATTGGAATGATTTATTTAAATGAAATAATTCTTTTTCCAGTAACAAAAGTCTTTTTATTTTTTTCAACGCTTTCTGGTAAAGTTGTCAAGTGTTTATGAAATCGATCCATCTGTTTTTCTATTTGTTTGCGATCTAATGCCTGTAAATATTTTAAAAATTGCTTTGGGATTTTTATTACGTAAACAAAATTTGTGCTTATTTTTCTATAATTTATCTTATTTTTGCTTCATTGAATAAAAATTATTATTATTATTATTATTATTATTATTTTTTACATCCATTACTCAACTATCGTAGATAAAGGAAGAATTTTATTAGGTCAAAAATTTCGGTATTGAATTTCCCCCTAATTCACACGTTTAAAGGTCTCCAGAGTCCCATAAATATTTTTTTCAAATTGGTCATTTTCTGATTATCCTATATCTAAAAGGAAAAGAGGTAAAACAATGAAACTACACAACTAAGACAGATACGGTGTACAAATAAGGTTGCGAAATTTAGGTGAAATTTGAAAATAGGAAGTGGGACATGGAAAGCCGGAAGTGGTATCGTAAATCCACGTCTCAAAAATGGCTCTAACAATTTTCTTTAATGGGGAACTTAGGTAATCGTGAAAATTTTCGACCTTTTTACACGTTTTCAGGCGTGAGGAATCCGAAAATGGCAAAATTTGTATGGTGTCCGTCTGTAGGGAGTCTGTTAGTTTGTTAGTTCGATGTCTGTTAGTTTGTTAGTTTGTTGGTTTGCACATAATCTTTAAAAGATATACAAGGCTGCAAATATTTAAGCGATAACACTCTTTTAGTTCCCCATCATACTATAGGTATGGGGAACTTAGGTAATCGTGAAAATTTTCGACCTCGGCTTTTTGACCTTTTTGCACGTTTTCAGGTGTGAGGAATCCGAAAATGGGGACATGGAAAGCCGGAAGTGGTATCGTAAATCCATGTCTCAAAAATGGCTCCAACAATTTTCTTTAAAGTTACTATTTAGACTCCCTTTCAGATGTCAATTCGTATGTACTAGTTATTCTTGAATAAGTAGGTTAATTTTAGGTCTCGCAGATGGGTTTCATAAAGAACGGCTCTAGAAATTTTCTTTAAACTCGCTATATTAACTCCCTTTTAAATACTCTTTGTATTTGTTCTCGCATGTATTGTTAGTTCTTTGATGACCAAACTTTATACCTAACTTGGTATATGAGATGGATATTATGAAAAATTATGCTGTTTCAATTTGGGAGCATATTGACTGACAAGTGGCGCTGCTCTGTTGGAACTTGATTCCGTTCAAGAAGGCAATATATCATTTTCTATGATATAAAAATTCACCAAACTTGTTATATGAGATAATTAATACATAAAACCATAAAGATTTAATCTGATACTGTTCCAACGAAAGATCCGACGATCCGCTGCAATTTAATTTCATTTACGAAAGGATTATAGCTCAGCTTCTATGTTATACATATGCAAGAAACTTGCTATGCAAGATATATATTATAAAAGACTATGATGATTCAGTTTGGTGTATATCGCCCGACAGATGGTGCTGCTGTTACTTTCTGTGATTTTCCAAATAGCTATATCTGAGCATATATTGATAAAAATTGTCCGCAAAAAGAAAAGTAATAGCTATGTCATCTTTTAATCGATATATACGCAATTCAATAAGCATTATTTTAATAAACTATACATCCCATGACAAGTTCGGTGTAACATAAAATCTGAGTTATAGTTTTTACGTAAATGGGATTGAGTTTAAGCATAGAAACGCCACTTGCTGGCTGATACGCACCCAAAAGCAAATCAGTAGCATTTTGCATTACATACATCTTACATAACAAGTTTTCATGCATTTTTAAGCTATAGATGTTGGGATATAGCTTTCCTTTAAATGGAGTAAATCGCAGCAAAGAAGCACCACCTGTTAGGAAATATACTTCAAAAGCGAATAATCACTAGTGCTGGCTTTAATAATTGCAGATAATATGATACAGTAGCTTTTACTTACAAAAAAAAAAAAAAAAAAAAAAAAAAAATGAAAATGTATATATATATATATAAAAAAAAAGATATTCTTAGTAAACTAGATAATAAATGATAAATTTTTAGAGTTTCTGTTTTTGTAGAGAAATTTTATCACTTGTTTCGTAATTTTCCAGTGAGTTGTAATATTAAAATATTAGTATATTTTTAATCAACTGTTCTCCTGTTCTACTATTATTTTGCTGTTTATATTGTATTACGATTTTGGAAGATTACACATAGGAATAAACTATCATGGTTCTACTTTTGTATGGAAAAAACATTATCACATGTTTCGTAATTTTCCATTGAGTTGTGATATTAAAATATTAGTACATTTTTAATCAACTGTTCTCCTGTTCTACTATTATTCTGTTTACATTGCCTTATGATTTTGGAAGATTACACATAGGAATAAATTATTATGTTTTTACTTTTGTATAAAAATTATTATCACTTGTTTCGTAATTTTCCAGTAAGTTGTGATATCAAAATATTACTGTAATTTTAATCAACAGGTTTTCTATTCTACTATTATTCCGATTTTTCTATTACATTATGATTTTGACAGATCACAAGTAGGAATTAATTATTAGATTAAAATAATACAGAACTAAAGTTAAATCTTAAATTCAAACTCTTATTTTATAGAATCATAAAATGTATAATCAATTTTTTTTCACAACAATTGTATTCTTTGCTTGTACATAGTTATCTAATTTAATTTTACATTTAATTCATTACAACTCGTTACTTACATACAATGCAGCTTCCTGTTTGATTAGAAACGCGAGTAACAGATGTTCTCCAATCCCTTTAAAACTCTTTTAATTAGCAACCTCAGAGCAAATGCCAACACTTGAGCTTTTCAATGGAAAATGCAAATCCCAGAACAGCTCGTTAACTAAGCCGAGATTAGTTAAGCTGTATGTTCTTTGTATTACCGAGAGAGAATCCCTAAATATTTGCTCTGTAAAGAACATTTGTTTGGTCTGATTATGTCGAACACGTTAAATTAAATTCCAAGATAATGAGGGTCGGGAACAAGCTAATTAGTTTACCACATTAATTCGAGATGTAGGCTATGGTGTAAAAGTGTTAACAATGCTTTTGATATTTTGAACTGAATTTATATAATTTTAAATATAACAAGTTGATAATTAAGGTTCGAGCCAGCATGCCGACATTTGTCGGTAAGTCACCAACAAATGTTGCAGATATGGATGACACATTTGTCGCCTATAATTTTTATAAACTACTTTTCCTTAATTTATATATATTTACATATATATCATTATATAGTATATAATACTATATATATTATATATAATTAAATAATTGGTATATGTAACAGATATATGTTATATATATATATATATATATATATACTAGCAGGCTTTGCCCGCTTCGCTGGTCACTAAATTTAAAGGAAACTTTTCTATATAGCTTTATAAACATAAAATTGAATACTGAAATTGCTCAAAAGCTCGCTTCAGGTCCCTGCTGCCTTCGGCAGCGATTTGGTCATCCGCTAAAACTCGGGCGCCTGTCCCTATTACCTGCGACAGTGGTTTATCAATAGGCTTGCATTTAGGTGCTTATTAGATAAGTTTTAAAATAGATAGTATCGAAAAAATTGAAGTATCACTTTTATATTTGAATCCCAGTCACATATGAACAACACTATACGTGGCGCAAATAATATTTGCTTTTACGTTATTTCCTGTTTATTTTGTTTACCCGATCAACCATAAAAATGATAACAATTTCACGCTAAATATTATAATATGACCGGCTACGTTTGTCGCATGAGGCAATTAATTATTTATGGTTATATATAATTCATGGTTTGTAAACATGATCATAGTACGCCTTAATATAATTCTCTTTGGCGACTTTTGAATTTTTGTCACCATTTCAGATTTAATCCCTTATAACAATAACACTTAATCTCTTGTAACAATATGCTATGAGTGCTATTTCTGCCATAATTTAGACAACTAATCTTTTTATGGTTATATATATTTCCCATTAAACATATTTTCATTTATTTATTTAAATATTAATTTGAATTAATCAAATATTTCTGTTCGACAGCGTTTATGTGCAGACACACACAGAAGCTCATTTATTTGTATGATACATTAGCAGAGTGATTAGTATATAAAAAATAAATAGGTAAACATTATCGTGCTACATAACATTATTATGCCGCTCTATTGGCGGCTTTTCAATTTCTGTCGCCATATTAGCAATGGATTTTATTTTTATTTTTATTTTATTATTATTATTATCATTATTATTTGTATGAAAAGGGGAATACTATTTTGCTAATAATTTTATCAGACACATTTTTGTTTACATATAAGAATCCTTCATATTCTGTTTATATTTTTAATTGTTTCTAGGTTTCAAATAGTACTTGCTGAAATAAATTTGCATCATGTGACTTTTAATGAGTAGCAGATTTAATTCTTTTTTTTTTTCAAATGGTTTTCATACAATCTCCTGCTGTTGCCACCTATAATTCATACATTAGTTAATTTTAAAAAATCTAATTGTCCGATCGATAAGCTGTTTAATCCGTTAGATTCACAAAAATTGCTTCTTTCATTTGGTATCTTATTAGTAACGATACGACTGATATTTCTAATTTTTTTTAATTTACTTTCCTCATTTTAAATAAATGTAATTTTTATTGTTCACGTGTTTTTTTTTTTTTTTTTTTTTTTTCTGTCGAAAAAATAATGATAATTGTTTTGGCAACAATTAAATATTTTAAATAAACGTAATTTTTATTGTTCACGTTTTTTTTTTTTCTGTCGAAAAAATAATGATAATTTTTTTTGGCAACAATTAAATTAAGGATTAAAATTAAATGGCCAATTTATCAGTAATTAGAAGGTTTTTATTTTAACATTTTAATTAATTAAAAGAAAACTAAAACAAAATTCGAAAATCCGGCTTCGAGGTGGGGGCCGTGCCCTTAGCGACAGTGCCCTTAGCGGAAATCCATAAACCCGTGTCCTTAGCGGAAATGTTATCCCCCCTCGGTGGCATGCTTTGAGCATACGTGCCTTTAGCGGAAATGTATAATAAATTTAAAAATAAATTAATAAATAAAAAAATGAACTCTTCAATTTTCCTCCACACTTTATCCACATTTAGCCCTGGCTATATTTTGCTTCAGAAGTAACCTGTCGCAAAAATAGGTATGCTTTTCTGTAGAATATCCGTTATTTGAGGGAACGGTGATCTGTAAGAATATAAAGTTTAATGAATCACAGTACTCCATACGAAAACGTGCAGTATTGTCATTTTATGATTTTATTTAAGTTTTTGAAAATTTTTTTTAGCTTTACACCTTTTAAAACTAAAACAAAAACGAAAAATCATGAGGTAGATTTTGATTATCAACACTTTCCAACTGTACGTACTCGTTGTATCGTATAACATTCTATGTTCTATGTCTAACTATATTATTACACAATGGACAGACAGAAAGACAGACATATAGACTAACTGAATTCATAATCACTCTGAAACATTGTTGGAAAGTGCTAAAAATGCTTAACAGAAACAGAAATGCTGCTCTTAATTTTCTATTTGCTTTCCCTTAAATTGCAGAAATCGCTGTATAGCAGCGCCACCTGTCGGTCCATAAACATTCAAATTGAATCAGCATAATGTCTCACAATGGCCTTCGCTTATATCAAGTTTTGATTGATTGTATACAATAGAACCTGAGATATAGCTTCCCCTTAAATTGTTGAAATCGCTGTATAGTCGTGTGACCTGTTGAGCGCTTGGCACCAAAAGTTGATAGGCACTAATTTAGCTCAAGGTACATCTACATGTAAATTTATATGCAATTCTGAGCAGTAGTTCCGGAGATACAGTTACCACAAAATGTTTGTCACTCACACACACACGCGGAAGACAGACATTTTCAAAGAATAGACAAATCATGTTCTGGATCTCTCAAAACGTGTAAATCCGTCGAAAACCGGAAGTCAATATTTTTACGAATTCAATACTTTCTTCTATTGAATATAGAAGAAAGTAAAAATTAAAAAAATCTTAAAATATTTACGGATGCCGGAGGCGGACAAACGGACAGTAGAGTAGACAATTACACTAATTCAAATCATATAATAAAAATAAAAAAAAAAGGTAGAATTATTCTACCATTTCTTTAAATGTGAATATGATTCACGTTTATGAATACGCTTACGAATACGCTTAATGTAAACGAAAATGCAATTCAGCAAATTTCCAATAATAACCCTCAGTGTAACTGAATATTTTTGTGTGACTCTGTAAATCTAAGGCTAATCATACTACATTCTACAGAAAGCGTTGTTTTGTACATCTGAATAACATATTTTAATCTGCTACTCGCACACTTTCTTATTTCCGCTAAGGGCACGGCTTCTTCTATTCCTCCTTCTTTCCTTTCATCCCATTCCGCTAAGGGCACGTTCCGCTAAGGGCACGGTCACTAAGGGCACGTCACCTCGAGGTGCATCAGGGGAGGTCATTACGAACCACCATGCAAATTTTTGTAGCTCAGCCATCAGCCGTTTTCTTAAAACTCTCTGGAAACACATACAATGACACACACACATCTTATTTTATTATATGTATAGATAACATATTTTGATATTTATAAAATGTCAGCGAAAAAAAAAAAACTTTTTAGGAATGGAAACTTATTTATTTAAAAGAAATTTCTAAGTTTCGTTGTTTGTTTGGTATTTTAATAATCCATTTTAAAGTGTTTCTATAATCCAAGTATCAGTACTTTCAGTTTACTACAGTGAGTTCTTTCTTTCACACTGCACTCGTGCCTACTGTTTTTTGCTTTTGCCGAATGAAGGGTTGTGCTTAATTATTTCGACCCTGAAACCATTTTTGAAGAATTTTACAATTTATGGTGTTTGCTTATTATCTGTAACTATCAATACTAGTTTTTATATTCATTTAACGGCAAATCGCTAAAAATTTGTTTTTTTTTTTTTTTTTTTTTTTTTTTTTTTTTTGTAATATGGATGATTAAAAAAATTACTGACATTAAATTTTTCTATATTTTTCAGAATTAGTATTAAGAAAAACAGGAACTCATACGTAGTTCGTATAAAAGCGAACATGATATACTCAGTAAAAGTATGGTTAAAAAACTGTGAACATATGTTTTTCAACCATTTTTAATTTTTAGTCCAATAAATTTCCTTTTGCTGGTGTGAACGCTACTGAAAATTCTATACCTTAATCGACCGATGTAATTTGTTTCCCAAGGTGGATAATACTAATTAACACTTTATAATTTTTGCCAATATTATTTTCGTTAATTATATTTACATCCACATTTAATGAAAAAATCACTATCTAACACATCTTAACTTATTAACATGTATAATCACCTATTTACATATGTCTCTCACTTATGCATAATAAGTACATAGTACTTAAATAAAACTTAGAATATTTACAAGTCACATAGTTGTAGGAACATGACGACAGATCGAAAATATAACGCTTTTTTTAGTTTATCTTTTCCATATATGGTAGGGAAAGCATTCTTTTTTCATTCAATTTTCGAAACGGAAATGTTGATATAATTACTTTTTTAGGTCCCCTGAATTAAAAAAAAAAAAAAAAAAAAAAACAGACTTTTGGCGGTTGATCTGTGTTCGTATGTATGCGTCTGTGTGTTATCTTTATAACTCAAAAACAGATATTAGCAGAAAATTTAAACTGAGTATTTTAAATCTGTATCATGTGGGGGATATTATTGGAATTTCTTTGTTTCTTTTCTCGAAAAATGTTCGAGACATTCAAAAGAATCAAATACATCAAATATGCATTTGAGCTAAATTTATCGTTAGCACATTTTAATTTATTTAGACTGATCCAAAGACAATGAAAAAGCACGTATTTTTTATATGCTCAAAGCGTGTTTCAAGTGGAATATCTTATCAAAAGATTTTTCTTTCGTTTCCAGGGAACAAACACAAAAGAAATTCATATGTACTAGGGTTCTAGTGGGAAAGTGCTTAAAGTTCATTTCAAATTGTGTTCAGCGTTTTTCTTATTACGTTAAATTTAGGTGCGCTATGTGGTACGTTTAAAGTTTATAGTCAATATACAGGATTGCAAAAAAATTGATCAAGAAGTTTCAAAGAATGGTCTGGCCTGAAGTCTTTTGAATGATTTGAAGTAAAATTTTTACTCTAATATTAATCTAACGATATTGAATGTTTTATGAATGCTGTTACAATACTAAAACGAGATTTGTAAAAAATACTATAAAATGAGAGTATTAAAAAATGATTTGCATTTGCCCTTTCATGTTACTGCGCATGCGAGAAGTCTGCTGAAATTTTATTAAATAAGGAGTGTGAGGGGAGATACACTGTAAAACGTTTCACCGTTAGACTGTTAAAAATATACGTTCAACGTTTCACCAAATGCATTGTGCTAAATAGACATTTTTACCTGCAACACCACTATTCTGGTGCTAAGTTCCACCATTTCAGTGGTGCTTACTACTGAAATGACACCACTGAAATGGTGAAAAATTGCACCAAAGTATTGGCTGCAGCCAATCGGAACCCTTTTTCTGGTGAATTGTAAGATTTTATTTTTAATAGTGTAGATTACGGTTTGTGACTGACAAAAAGTGTTCAATCACTGACTATAAAAATAAAGTGGTGCCCATTAAAGTATGGAATTCTATATGGAAGAAGGAAAGTGACCCTTTAAAAGACGGTTAACACTCTGAGTTTTAAAATAATTTGTTACAAAAACGGATACTGGACATTTTTCCGAAGAAGATAACGCCGAATAATTTAATGATCGACTCTCGACATTATACTAAAATTCATTAGAGTATATAAGTAATGGAAAGGATGTTTATTGCTTATAAGTGATTCTTTAAGCATTTCCGCTACTTTTTTTCAGAGAAAAATCACATAGATTGGTATGACCTGTATTTTATAAACGAACAGTATAATATGTTCAAATAGGAATTTTGTTTAGATTAACAAAATAGTTGCAGATATTTTTTTTTCTAAAATAATATTTTATTAATAAAAAAAATAAATAAAATTATAGCATATCAAATAAAACATTTCTTATAATTCAAATAAGTACAAAAAATAGTATGTTGTAGCTATCATAAAACTTTCTTCTTATCATTCTGTAAAAATAACGCTACTTACCGGTGGACTTGTTCAAAACTTTAATCAGCATAACCTCTCATATGCGCCTTTTGGTGCAATTTTAACCAATATATGCTGATACAGCCATATGGGAAATCACAAAAGGTGAGTATTTGAAGCGCATTTATATTGTATCACAATAGCGCACTAAAGATGTTATCAGTACTGCGATACATTACCAAAAACACAGCCGTATTCTCTCTAAAACGATCATGAACAAAATTAAATAAAGTCAGTTTGCATAATGTTTCACTTAACTGTCACTTTTCAAGCTAATCAATGGCAGAAACGCCGAGCTTATGGAATTGCTGTATAGCAGAGTGGTTGTGTGGGTTAAGGCTAATTGAGTACGCTAGTGTTACGACTTACTTAGCGTAAGTCATGGTGGAAAGTTCTCTTTGCGGTGTCTTTCTAAGGGGTCCTAGCCTGTATTAATGCGAGTTTCGTAAGAAAACCACGGTAAACCCCGAACGGCGCCCCTATGAGCGCAACCTGGGATGAAACATGGCAACCCCCGCCTTCCAGCTCCGAGAATAAAAGCTCTCAGCCACTGGCAGAGTGGGATCAAACAGAAGTGGGGCCGCAAGTCATTGTCTCAAAACCACCTGTAAAGTTTTTTTTTATCAAAATTGCTAGAGCCTTTTTGAGGTACCGACTTTTGGTCACAATTCCGATTTTCCCTGAAACTTGGCAAACTTATTTGTTCACCGTAAACAAATAATAACCAATTCCATTTTAAATGTCTTTTCGAATATAACAATTGGTTACTTCAGTAAAATTGATAGACATCCTGTGAAAGTAGGCCAGTTTCATGTCTCGCAAGTGTGTTTCTAAAAAACTGGCTTTACGGATTTTCTTCATATTCGATATATTAACTACCTTCTCGATGTTCATTCATATGTAGCTATTTGTTTACGGTGAAAAAATGAGTTTGCAAGCTTCGGGGAAATTCAGAATTGTGACCAAAAGTCGGTACCTCAAAAAGGCTCTAACAAATTTTTTCAAACTTGTTACACAAACCCATCTTTTAGCTGTCGTTTTGTGTGCGTCAGTTGATTATTACAAAAAAATTAATACGCGTCCTAATTTGTTAGGTCAGTTTTAGATCTCGAAAATTGCTATCCCAAAAGACGGCTCTAACAATTTTCTTTACACTCACTGTATAAACTCTGTTTTAAATGTGTTTACGACGTAACTATTAATTTATTACTAAATGAAAATTCACCGGCATCTGTTGGTTAGGTGAGGTGAGAATTATGTATTCTGACGACGTTATCTTAAAAAACAATTCATAATATATGTAGTAGTGGATTTAAGTTGTTACATAATAGATTTGTTTTCTTGATAAGGCATTGTTTTCATAAAGTGATTCTTAAGTTCATTTTTCCCTCTTAAATATGTCTTATCCTTTAAACCTTTCAGGGGCGGTGGCTAGAGGGTCTATCCACCTACTTTAGAAATTTTTCTCTAGGTGTGCAGTGGCTACTTTTTCTATCCACTTTTATGAAAAGTTAATGTGTACTTTTAAAATTGAAATAGAGATGGCATCACTACAGTAACTTTAAGCAGGATGTTCCTGTAACTTTTTTAAATGGACAAGTTGCGGGAAATTTTTTTAAAGTTTCTTTTATATATTTTTATGAAAAATAATTTTTTATTCAAAAGTATTTGGTAGTATAAATATACTGTAATCCACCTTTTAAATACAACAGATTTACATATTATCTTAGATAATTAATTTTAGTTTGATTTTTAGGAGCATCTTTTAGGTGGATAGATGCTCTAGCCACTGCGCACATATGTCAGGGGAGATACCATAAGACAGGTTCTGCTGGGGAAAAGAATCTCAATTTCTTTTCCTTTGAGATAAACAAAGAGGGTCTTTTGGGGTTAGTGAACTGTGATAAATATAAACAGTAAGGGATAGCAGAATGTAAATACAGATGTAAACAAGCGTGGGAGAGTTCTTACAAAAAAGCTATTCAGTATTTCTGTTTACAGTATAGAGAGAGGCTGCTTTTTTCTATTACTCTTATATCGTGATTTTTAAAAATAAATTTTTATTTCCATAGCTTTTAACTTTAGTTAATTTCTCTAAATAATCTTAAATTAAAATTTTATATATTAATTTTTATCACAATAATGCCTAGAAAAGGCTTATCTTTGGATGAAGCTATTGCTGTGTTTGAATAGCTACCCTCAGATGATGATTCTGCAGTATCTGGATCAGGAACAAGTGATAATGAGGAATATGTTCCAGATTTACCTGAAGAAGAAATTGTTTCAAGTTCGGAAGATGAACAAACCAGTGAAATAGAAGGTCCTTCTAGCTAAAGAGGGCGAGTAAATTGGAGCAAAAATTTTCAAGTTCGTCAGTCTGTTCCAGAATTTAAGGAAGAAAGTGGTCCTGCACCTGAGGTCCTTGATATTGATAATCCAACACCACTTGGAATATTTTTTACGTTTATGGCAATGAAATTTTGGGAAGATTTAGTTTTTCAAACAAACTTGTATGCTACCCAGTTAGGAAATTCTTTTACTCCAATAGATATAGAAGAAGTTTTAAGATTTATTGCTATAAATCTTCTTATGGGAATAAAACGCTTGCCCAGCTATAGATATAATTGAATAACTATAATTTTTACTCCTTAAATAGTGAATAATTTTTTCTTATTACTAATGCATAAAGGTTTCTAAACAAATTTTAAACAGACCATATATGTGTGTATATATATATAATAAATCATTAAAAAAGGATAAAGAAGCATTATAATTGAAGTAATAATTAATTATTGTTACATTGTATTATTATAATTATATTTTCAAGGCATAGTTTCAATTTTTATTCCTTAAATATATAAATATTTATTTCCATACGAAAATTAAGGTACATGACGTATGTGCGCAGTGGCTAGAACGTCTAGCCACCACCCACAAATAATCCCCACATGCTGAATTTTTTTCTTCATCAAATATGACTTGTAGGGGATGTTTACTTTATGATATATATACTATATTGTTCGAATTAATTGGGACAAACATTTTTTTCTTGTCTGAGTTGGTAAGTGATTACCAGTGATGTCTCAAACCAGTTATATCTGCGCAGATGTAGTGTGACGGATCTATCTTGACTATAATTTACTCATTTGACTGATTTTAGTGTATCAGTAGTTTAGTTTTGAGCCTTTCAGTGTGGCAGCTGCTAGTTATAATTTTGCGTTCCATGTAACACATGCTACTTTTGTTTGTTCAAAGATGAATATTACTCCGATGAAGCGTTCTAAAGCAATCGCTCTTAATGAACACACTTCTATGACTGTAAGTGATATACCTATGGCAGTTGGTGTAGGGAAATCAAGTGTTTCAAGTATTTTAAGAACATTTCAAGATTATGGATCATCGTCTTCAAAAAGAAAAGGAAAATGTGGGCGTAAACGGAAAACTACTCCAAGAACTGATAAAATTCAAATAAGAAATAGCAAAATAAATCCAAGAAAGACAAGCACAGACCTTCGAAGGGATTTATTGGATTATGGTGTTGAAGTGAGTACCTCAACTGTACAGAAAAGGCTTTAGAAGATGGCCGTAAGGCAAGAAACAAAAGAAAAATAATTTCTAACTCAGAAAATGAGGAAAAAACGTTTAGCATGGGCCAAAAAATACCGATCATGGACTGTTAACAACAAAGTAAGTGATTTTTAGTGACAAAACACATTTATTTGTGCAGGAATACCAATCAAGTGTAGTTAGACGAAGTGAAGGTGAAACTCTGCGACCAGACCATATCCAAAAGACTGTAAAACACCCTTCTAAATAGATGTTTTGAAGTGTTTTTCACAACAAATGGCTCTGGAAGCTTAGTTCTTCTTAAAAGCATGAAGAATTCTGTCAATACATAAAAATATTACGAATTAGGATTGTTCCATTCATGGAAACATTTGACGCAACATTTCAACATGACATGGTCCTTTGTCACAATTTGAATATTCGAATTCCGTCCAGGTTTTTTTGCGGAAAAATAAAATAAAAGTGCTTTATTTGCCCTGTAATTTACCAGGCCTATATCTCATTGAGAAATTTGGACATATTCTCAAGAATTGTTCAGCTAAGTTGAATTGCACGACAACAGAACAAATGATAAAAAGTGCTATACATGTGTATTTCCACGATGATGAAGTCAAGAGCATGTGCGCTACACTAACGGAGTCAATGCCAAGATGTGTTTAAGAGGTCATTTCTGCTAAAGGACGACATACTCCATACTAATATAGAGATTTATCAGTCTCCTTAAGGTATGTAATAAATAAAAGCTAAGGTTTTAGAAAAAATCTTTTTTTCCTCTCTGTCCCAATTAATTCGAACAGTATAGTATATATATTTAAAAGGAAATTCAATCATTTTTACTTAGTGCCCCTGAAAGGGTTAAGCATGTTGCCGTTTTTCCTAGATTTGATATACATAATTAACATTAAACATGACAACAATTTTGAAAATTTATTGTTTTACATTAATTCATAACATGAACGTTTTTAAAATATATATTGCCTCTTAAGAATCATGTCATATTCCAGAGATTTTGGAAAAATAAAATAACCCGAAAACAAAATCGAAAAACGCAAATTAATTTCGTACACAATCAGATTTTTTTAATTTTATTTTTTTAATTTTGTGTGAAAATATTTGTGGATTTAGGTCATCCCTTTTTTTATGCGAAGACGTGATGACCTACACCCAGACAAATTTACTTTTAGTAGAGATAAGCAAACAACATTTAATGTATCGTAAATAACGATAACACAAATAAACAATTTCAATTCTGACGTCAAGACATGGTGTATAGATTGTGAGGTGGAAGAATCGACTCTAAACGAACGATTGCTTAATATTATGTATGGTCCTCTATGTTCCCATCCATATCATAACTTTGGGGATCACCGAAGCAGGAGAGCCATTCCTTTCGTGGTGGATCAAAAGTGTGATAGCATGTCTCCAGACCACTTTTAAGGGTGAGTCCCAGATTGTCGCCAATTGCTCATAGCATTAGTGCGACGTAAGACACACTGAACTCAAGTTTAAATAATATTTAAACCATAGATATATTTAGTAATTTGTATCGATGTAGCATCTCTGTGCTTTGGATTTTAGGTTGATTTCTTTAGAAATCGACCTATTGCAATCACTTCGTTTATCTATCTATCTATCTATCTATCTATAATGAAAATTTTGTCATCACGATAACTCCCGAAATAATACTGCAAATCGAACCAAATTTGGACAGTGAACTAATCTTATAAATATCTTGGATGAGTTCGTTAACCAAGTTGCTCCGACGTTTTGTTTTCAAGTGGCAGCCACTTGAAAATTTCAAACCGACATTGTAAAAGCATATTTAAAGCAAGATTTGTTTGAATTTTGATGAAATTACAGGCCACATAAGGGTCTCAATGAATTTTATTAATGAAGTTTATCCGCCATTTTTAATAAAGTGGCAGATATTTTAAGTTAAGCGGGACCACGTGAAATCAGGCTACCACTTGAAAATTTAAAATCACTATAACTTCCGAAATAGTACTCCAAATCGAACCAAATTTAGACACTGCCTTAACTTATCTTATAAATATCTTAGATGAGTTTATTAACCAAGTTGCTCCGCCATTTTGTTTTCAAGTTAATACCACTTGAAAATTTCAAATTCAAATTGTAAAAAGCGTATTCCGAATTTGTTTGTAATTTGATGTAAATATAGACCGCATAAGGGTCTCAATGATGTTTATTAATGAAATTTATCCGTCATTTTTAATAAAGTGGTAGATATCTTAAGTTAAGCGGGGCCACTTGAAATCACGCTAATACTTGAAAATTTAAAATCACGCTACCACTTGAAAATTTAAAATCACGCTACCACTTGAAAATTTAAAATCACAATAACTTCTGAAATAATACTCCAAATCGAACCAAATTTGGACAGTGTCTTAACTTATCTTATAAATAACTTAGATGAATTTGTTAACCAAGTTGCTCCGACATTTTGTTTTCAAGTGGAGACCACTTAAAAATTTCAAATTCAAATTGTAAAAAACATATCCCGAATTTTTTTTAATTTTGATGTATACATAGGTTATACAAGTGACTCAAATAACATTATTAATGAACTTTATCCGCCATTTTAAATAAAGTGGCGGATATCTTAAGTTAAGCGGGACCACTTGAAATCAGGCCACCACCTGAAAATTTAAAACCATGAAAACTTCCGAAATAATACTCGAAATAGAACCAAATTTGAACAGTATCTTAACTTATCTTATCAATATCTTAGAGAAGATTGTTTACCAAGTTGCTCCGCCATTTTGTTTTCAAGTGGAGACCACTTGAAAATTTCAAATTTAAATTGTAAAAAGCCTATTCTGAAATTGTTTGAATTTTGATGTAAATACAGACCACGTAAGGATCTCAATGAAGTTTATTAATAAACTATATCCGCCATTTTTATAGAGTGGCAGATATCTTAAGTTAAGCGGGGCCACTTGAAATCAGGCTCCTACTTGAAAATTTAAAATCACGATAATTTCTGAAATAGTACACCAAATCGAACCAAATTTGGAAAGTGATATTATCTTATAATTATCTTGAATGTTTTCACTGGGCAACTTGTCCCGACATCTTGTTTCTAAGTTCCAGCCACTTAAAATCACACTGCCACTTGAAAATATGCCATCACGATAACTTTTAAATACTAAACTGATTCAAATAAAAGTTGGATAGTGAACTTATGGTTCAAATATCTAGGATAAGTTCACTTGGTGATTTCATCCGCAATTTTATTTCCAAGTGGCGGCCACTTGAAAATTTGTCATTATGGTTACTTTAGTAATACAGAATCAATTCGCATCAAATTTGGGTTGTGGATTTATCATTCAAATATCTCAGATAAGTTCGCTGGGCATCTCACTCCACTTTTTTTTACAAGTGGTGCCACCTGAAAATTTCTTATGACGATAATTTTTGAAATACTGATTTAATTTAAACTAGAACTGGACAATGAACTTATCATACAAATATACTGGATGATTTCGATGCGCAAGTTGTTTTGCCATTTTGTTTCCAAGTTGCAGCCACTTAGACTGCCATATGAAAATTTGCCATAATGATAACTTTTGAAACACGGCACTGATTTAAACCACAGTTGGACAGTGAACCTATGCTTCAAATATCTTGGATGTGTTTGCTGGGCAACTTGTTCCACTGTAGTGTTTCCAAATGGCGGCCACTTGAAAATTTGTTACTACGGTAACTTTAGAAATACTTAATCAATTCAAATCAAAGTTGAAAATTGGATTGGATTTATCATTCAAACAACAAAAATCAAGAAAATTCACGTAACTCGTGAACCAATCACGTTATTGCGTCCATCTTTGGTATATCGATAATAAGAAGTTTCTCACCAAAAGTCGCCAAAAAAGTCGCCATAGGGGAAAAATCGCCAAATTTGGTGCCAAATCCATTACCTGCGTTACTGGATCTTTTTAATGTGTTTTTAAGGAAAAGTTAGGCTATTTTAATGCTAAAACAAACTAGAAATGCAGAAAACTAACATTTTATCAACTTACTAAGCCTCTTTGAAAGAATTTCTACAAAAAAAAAAAAAATATATATATATATTTTCAAATTTCAACGATACCTTAGATGAGCAACTTTCTCTGCCATTTTGATCGAAGTGTTTGAAACTTAATTTTTCAACACGAAGACTTTTGAGATTTTGAATTAATTCGAACTTTATGCGTACAGTAGACTTATCTCATAAATACATTTCATATATTTGTCAACCTAACCCGCCATTTTGTTTCCAAGCGCCGGCCACTTGAAAATTTTAAATTCACATAAAAATGTATTTATGAACCGATTTGCTTAAAACTCCATATGTGCATAGCCTACATCAATATTTCTACCAAGTGCATTAATAATTTGTAGCCGCCATTTTGAAACATAATGACGGCTACTTGATAAGGAAAAAGAAATCAACCTACCTTTCCGAATAAGCCGGAAGGACTTGTTTGATTCCTTAATTAGTTTGCTGCAATAGTCATTTGAATGGCAGAAACGCTTATTAAGAGAAAGGGTGGTGCATCAACTATCGTTGACATTGTATCGTTGATGTTGTTGTTTTCGTGTAAATATTGTTAGTCTATGCAGTGTAAACTTTATCGGTAAGCTGATAAAGTCAAACTAACCGTAAAGTTTTGCCATTTAATTTTTTAAACTGTCTTAAAATATTTAGAAATTTTATTGATAAACTCATGAACCGTGCAAATTCATTTTAAGTAGTTTGGGGTCTAAGATTGAATTTTTTAATGACAACTATGTGAAAAATGCCAGAGCAGGGAATTCAACCCAGGCCCTCCACTTGATGCGTGGATGCTCTTCCATTGAGCCACCCTGGCTCATAACCAGCTCGACTTTTCTCACAATAATAACCGTTACATCTGCGTTCGTAGGTATGATAACCTTTCCAACGGTTTATTATGTGAGAAATGTCGAGCTTGTTATTAGCCAGGGTAGTTAATAAAAGAAAGTTTTTTTTTTTAATTACAAGATTGGGTACTTTTCCGTTTGCAAATGAAAAATCGCCAATTATTAACAAAATGCAAGCCAAATTGAATGCGAGCCATGTCGCCAAGTGAAGCGAATGTAAAAGCAGTTTACGGAATAAAAGTCGAAAACGTTGAACAATAAACAAATATGGTACAACTATAGTATTTCCCCTCAACTAGATTTGGCGATTTTTCGTTGGCGCCGGTTTGAGCGATAACGATGTCGTTCTGGATTGTTTGCAATAAAATATGGCAACCTGCATGCTGTTTACTTTTTAAGCCATAGCAACCAGCGTTTGGTAATTTTTTTATTACCATGCAAATTAATAATAAATTATAAACAAAATTAATCAATAGTAAAAAATAAAATACGACCGTTTTATATAATGATTTGGCTAAGATTTACTATAGGGCACCCATTGCTTATTGCCATCTCCGATGTTTTGATCGCGTGATATGACGGTGATTCGAGACCCGAATCAGAGTATCGATACTTTTTTCTGTTGTATCGAAACGTAACATTTACTGATTCATGCATCGCTAATTAGGGGTATCCAGTGATGTTTTTTTTTTTTTGGTTTTAATGCTCGCGAAGCGAACAAACAGCAGAAAACATAATGACCGCGGCGCCATGAATTTTCACGCTTTTACTGATTCATGCTCCACGAGTTAGGGGCGTCCAGTGATGTCTTTTTGGTTTTAATGCTCGCGAAGCGAGCAAACAGCAGAAAACATAGTGACCGCGGCTCCATGAATTTTCATGCTTTTACTGATTCATGCTCCACGAGTTAGGGGCGTCCAGTGATGTTTTTTTTTGGTTTTAATGCTCGCGAAGCGAGCAAACAGCAGAAAACATAGTGACCGCGGCTCCATGAATTTTCATGCTTTTACTGATTCATGCTCCACGAGTTAGGGGCGTCCAGTGATGTTTTTTTTGGTTTTAATGCTCGTGAAGCGAGCAAACAGCAGAAAACATAGTGACCGCGGCTCCATGAATTTTCATGCTTTTACTGATTCATGCTCCACGAATTAGGGGCGTCCAGTGATGTTTTTTTTGGTTTTAATGCTAGCGAAGCGAGCAAACAGCAGAAAACATAGTGAAACATAAAAAAAAATGTTTCATAATAATGAAAAGTATTGTTTCATGAGATATTGATTCGATTCACGACGTTGTGAACAGTTTCGCAGTACCGACTCACAAACTGAATCAAAACACCATCATACCACGTGATCAAAACATCGGCAACGGCAATAAGCAATGGGTGCCGTATAGTAAAGCTGTTCCTTTTTTTTTTTTTTATATATAAATAAATGTACATATATGTACATTAAAAATAATTTTTTCCTTTTGTTAAAAATGTTAAACGAAATTCTAATTTATATAATCATATTTTACCGGTAAATATAAAATAGCATTTAAACTGAATAACTGTATGGAATGTAAAAGCATAACGAAATTCATAAACATCAAGAAGGTAAGTCAATTTTAAATACATATTTGTTTTGTTATTATTAGAAATAAGTTCAACACGGAGTAATATTAATAGGAGTTGAAGGTCCAATGGGAGAAAGCTACGAAACTGTGATCTAAATTTTTGGTAAATATTGAGGGCGCCACTTGTCATTCCTCCCTACCTCGGCGCGGATATACTGTTGTTTTCAACAGAATTTTGCTGGAGTACATTTAAAATTTTCTATTTTAAGCAATTTAATTTCTTTGTAAGTTCTTAAAACTGCATAATTCACATGTTTCAAATAAGTGTTTCGTTCCTAGTTGTAAAACAGGCTATGATAGACGTGATAGAGATAAGAAAAACAAAAAAAAAGCCCTAGGAGAAAAATAAAGTCCGAGTTCGTGTTTTCTGCACCTAAAGTAAGTTTATTTTTTTTCTTTACAAAATTTCATCCATTCTCCTTCCTCCCAATTATCTGTTTTAGCTAGCTTCGGTTCATAAGAATCGTCATTTTTTAAAAGCTTTCTTTCAAAGTAAAATTAGTATAAAATGGCTCTTAAAAAAAAAACATGTTGGTTAGAATACTCTATTTAATGAAATTTGCTTTCAATCGAAATTTTTTCAGCTTGATATTATTTTTTAAAAAATAATTAAAACGAGACATTTCCCCATTGAATAACATTGCGGAAGCTGGAGAGAAGGAAGGATTGCACGCTGGCGCCATCTGTAAACATTAGAAAACAACATAACAAAATTTCAGCGTTACCTTCTTCTCCTGTCTTTTTACTCCGTGAAGTTCAATGAATTATTTTAATGATGCCATTCTGAAAAACATATTTCGGTTTTGTTTACGTTAGAAATCCATGGCAACCACTTCAAAAGTAGAATTTACTCATAATCGCCAACGAAAAATCGCCAAATCTAGCTGAGGGGAAATACTATAGTTGTTCCACAAATATTTAATGAATTGTAAACAAAACAGTAAACTCCTCGTTTCCATATAAATTCAGCGAGGTTCGTATCTAAATGATGTCGAGTGGTTCCCCGATGTTTTTTGATTCTCCATTTGACACTGCCCCAAAGTCGTTCATTTTTTTGAGTATTAACACCAGCGTCGGAATCAACGAAATTTTACCTGTGATTGACTTTAAAATGCTGAAGACCCGCTTCGTCCATTCTCGTTGTGGAGTAGCCTTTCCAGGAATCGGAGTAGACGATTGACCCTTCTTCTATGTGATTTGTTATCGAGTCTAACAGTACAGGTAAAAAGCGGTTTGGAACGTTATTTGAAAGAAATTGTCCTGAAGTACTACTACTACTACTAATTGGGTACTTAGCTCGCATTTTGTTAATAATTGGCGATTTTTCGTTTGCCAACGGAAAAGTACCCAAGATTGCAACATACAAATTAGTCCTGTCGTTCTAAATTAAATTCTGTCAAATACAGGATTTATCTTTTTTTTTCTTTTTATTTATTTTGTCATTTTGGCGATGAATTAAAATGAGTATTGCAATTGCGTAAGTAAACATCTTGGCGAGAAACGATAGAGCTATTTCGGTGGAAAATTTCAAATTTCGATTATTTGTTGGTTATATCCAGAATATACAGCGATCAAATATTCAGAATCAATCATCAATACATATCCAGAAGAAATAATCAACAAATATTCAGGAGCCATCATTAATACATATACAAAAGATATCGCCAACAAAAAATTAAGAAGTCATCACCAATATATATCCAGAAGATATCGCCAACAGTTATTCAGAAGCCATATATTCAGAAACCATATAAATACTTATTCAGAAGATATTGCCATTCAGAAGCCATCCAATTTATGAATGGTGATGGTATCGAATACAGGAACTTGAAATAATACAAATATAAACATAAAAAATATCACCAAATTTAATGCTTACCTATAATGGATAATAAAGATCATTATTCTCCAGAAAAGAACGTATAAAAAATTGATAAACAACATAAGAAATTGCTAGTAAGAAAATTAGGTTAGACGATATTTGAGGGTGCCCCTTGATTCTCGCCAAGTTGTGATCGCGGTAAATAAATTTTTACCACTAAGGTTAGCCTATTTATATGTATAGGTTATATGCATATAGTTATATGTATAGAGTGTATATATATAAGTTATACTAATGTATATAGTGTTATAGGCTATTAACAAAAATGCGCCAAACAATTTCGCCAAGGGGGCATCCTCAAATATATTTTTACCGAAAATTAATTTCCTTAATAGCCATTTCTTTCCATTTATTTTATTATTTTTTACACCATGAATCACATTTTAATTTTTTCGTAAAAAATGATATCATGACAGAAAAACAACGTCATAAGAGAATTTTTTCCAAAGTGGCAAATAGACAACCTTTATAAACCCAAGGTTTTTAATTAATAATTTCTTTAATTACGATGATAGAAATTTCTAATTGACTGAAATGTCTTCCTTGGAATATTCGGAACACATTGATACTGCTCATAACGCGGAGAGATGCGGTCACAGGCAAAAAAAAATTGACGCCAGCGACAGTAACTTCTTTTTAATATATATATATATAATAACATTTAAAGAAAAATAAATAATTTGTATAAAATTAATGTTTTCCTCTAAATGTTAATATCTCTGCTGTAACAAATAAATTGTATAAATACCTACTCGAGTATTTATTTATTTATTTATTTAATATAAAGTAGGTGGCGGTTTTCTAGGTCTGAAAAATGGTGGCTGGTGCACGTAAAATCTGTCGTGGACGCAATGTCCTCCATGTTTCCATCAAAAATTATACCTCTGGGGGTCACCGAAGCGGGAGAGCCATCCCTTCCGTGGAGGATCAAAATTGTGATGGCATGTCTCCGGATCACCTCTAGGAGTGTGTCCAAGACCGTCGCCAATTGCCCATCTGCGCAGCACTAGTGCGACGTAAAACCCATCCATTCATCCATCCATCTAGGGCTGAAATATACCAAAATAATTTTTTAATAAAAAAAAAAATCCCTTTTCGGCAAGCTTAAAGGCAAAGGTAGATTCCTTTACGTTAATTACAAAAGTAAGGAAACATTACATATGCATTAACACATACTTAGCCAATGTGTCTTTGTTCCCACACATTGCATTATTTACGTGTCGCTATTCTATTTTTAAGAAATTTAATTATCAACTACTACTATTCAAATTCTACTTAAAATTTTAGGCTAGATTAATTGGACAGTAAATGTTTTAATTTTTTAAAATCCAAGCTCATAATCATTCAACAAATAGAAGCCATAAAGATATACAATTTGGTGACAAAACTGGAAATTTGTGATTTGGCGGCAAAATTTGATAGTTGACTACGAAATTTTTGACTTGGTGCACGGCCCTACTAGATCACTCTACGCCAAAGGCGCCAACGTTAAAGCGGCCATAACAAAACTGCAAATATCAATACATGCCGCGGAATCCATCTGGGAAAGTAGATGGCGCTCACAGCCAACCCTGAAAATCAGTTTGTAACGTGACATCGTGCTAAGTTTATGCCAAGAAGCAAGAAGTATTCATCCATGGTTCAACAATTAATTATTAAAGAAAGGAAAAAATAATGAAAATTAATTGTTATTTTCCAGTGAATTGGTTTAAAATTATTGCCTGAATTATTTTTATGATTCAGATATTTTTGCGTATCTGAAGACTGCATTTTAAAATTTAAATTTATTTAAATGCTCTGCAAGTTTGCTGTGGCGGCGCTGCACGCCGACCCTAACATTCAATGCATTTGATTCCGGAGAAATCGTCGATTGTTATGGCCGCTTTCACGACGTTGGCGTGTTGGCGCCGAGGAGTGATCTAGTAAGGCCGTGCTTGGTGACGAAATTAGTTATTTGATGACAAAATTTGGCGAGCTTGGCGATGAAAATTGGCAGCTTATTGTTATATATATTCTTCCCACGCAAAAACCCCATATCTCTTCACAGACCAATACGCAAGCGAAGTGTGACGTCACTGACCGACCGTGGATGCAAGAAAATGATTTTCTATGTTAATCGCCCATTGGATATTTTGTAAAAAATTATTAAAAGTCGAGGAAAATTATTTCCTGATTTTAATCCGTGTATTTGGGTATAGATATGTATTAGTTATTGTATGTATGTGTTAGATTGAGTAATTTTGCTGTCAAATTGACAAAATTTTAATTTCAAATTTCAAAACTGTCACCCTTGGTGTTTTTTGTATTTGGCGATCGAAAACGTAATACGAAAATATACATGCCAGATGTATATTTTCGTAATATGTATTGTACGAAATATTGTTTGATATTATTCATTACTCTCTGAATATAAGTTGTGAAAATGACCATGAATTTTGAAAGGAATTAAATTATGTTCGCCAAATAACTTGGCGACTCTTTTTTTCACGCCAAGGATGACCGATGTCAAATATCTTCCGCTGCAACATATTAGTATCTTATATCAGACACTTTATTTAGACATTTGAAAACAAATTTGACTTTAAATTATGATAGAATATTTATCACTTTCCTTTTAATTATTATATTAATTGGATATTTATTGTGTAAATATCATCCTTTGAAATGAAATGCTTATATTTTCAATCGAATATGGAATTTTTCCTTTTTTTTTTTCTAGAGTTTTGAAATTTAAAATTCAAATTTTATCAATTTTACAACAAAAACAACTTAATCTAACGCATGCACATGATAACTAATACATACCTATACCTAAATATGGGGATTGAAATCGGGAAATAATTTTCCTCGATTTTTAATAATTTTTTACAAAAAATCCAATGGGCGTTTAATATAAGAAATATTTTTCTTGCATCCACGAACGGCCAGTGACGTCATCATTTCGCTTACGTATATCTTGTTTCCACATGATAAAAAGTCAAAGGAAGCTGTAACGTATTACTCTCAATTTCAATCGTAAATTTAAATTCTTGCGTAAACCAGTGTTCTAAACTATTCACCACAAACGATATTTTTACCAAGACTAGCGTATTATTTAAATTTTATATTTTTAAATGATTAATTAAAACTTTTACCATGGTTTTTATATTTTCAGCTATCTTTTTCATTATCCGCGTTTGTAATGATCGATAGATGGCGCTCTCTGAACACTGCAGTTGTTAGTAAATATAACAGCCACGTGTAATTATTATTCTTTCTCCGCCATTTCATCATGGAAAGTCGATTGCATAATATGAGGATATGCAGTGGTGTGATAATTTCACCTTAGCCCACCAGAGGGCGAGCATTTCATTACAATCGCGAATTGTTTGCACGTGACGTAAGCATCAGATTATAAATTTAAGCAATTAAAACTAAAAAAATGTCGGCTTCATTACAATTGACGAAAAATCACTTTTTAACTTGTAACTTTTAAGCAATTGAAGTTATCGAAAAAGTTTAAATACAAAAATTGTTCTTTAGGGTAAGGCAGTAATTCGCCTGATTTAAAGTATTTTCCTATCGTCAATATTAAAGAAATTATGGGCAAATGAAAATTTCCTCCCCCCACCATTTCCACCCCCTTTGAGCTGGATACCCCATCTACGAACTCGACCGAGATTTTCCTGACAACATATCCCCGCTGGTTAAATTTAAATAAAAATTACTACAGTTATCGTGTTCACAACTTAACATGGTAAAAAGCGTTATACATATATATATATATACCTATATATATATATATATATATATATATATATATAAACTTTTGAACGGGTTTTGGGTTCTAGGGGTCATGATCGGTGAAGATATGAAGACATTTTCCAGAAGTCGTGCCATGAGAACCATTGCAATAGGTAGATCTCCTATAAGGAATCTACCTAATAAATTTCTTTTAATCAAATAAAACAAGATTAAATTAAAATAAAACAATGAACATCATTTCATTATTGCCTCTCAGATGACGTTTGCGATCGAGTTAAGCAGAGTTAAGTTTTGAGCGAGATGCTCAATACGCAAACGAAGTGATGACGTCACTGGCCGTCCGTGGATGCTAGAGCCCCTAAATAAAATAATAGGCCGGCGCATCACCGCCATTTTTTTGCCTCCGAAGTGGACAGCATTCCCGCTTGGCGTCCTTATCGCTTCCCTAATGATTTTAAGAAATCTTGATCTGAAGCTAATCCGGTCAAGATAAGAGCAATAAGCAACAATAATATTCCTAAAACCACATTTTTTTCGCAGTACATTATCAGGATGTCATTTTATTCTGAGGATATTCTATGGATGTACTGGGGTAAGATGTGTTGTTAGGGCGGTTTCTGTTTCTTTTACAAAATGTCGCCAAAACTCAAATACACAGAAATAGAAGGTCTGTGAACACTTTATTCACTTCTTGAATGATTATTGCAGTTTACCGCTAAACAAACTTCCATATCATAGTTTACTTAGTTAAAATTATGAAATATAATAAAACAAGTTACTCTAAAGTAACGTAAGACGGAAAAAAAAAAAGTTTGTCGTTTATTTATCAGAGAAACGAGCTGGGTACATGTGGCAACCCTAAGGCAACAAAATGCCTGATGCGCCAGCTCGTATATATAGGAGCCTTAGTGGATGCAAGAAAAAAATTTCCTATGTTAATCGCCCATTGGATTTTTTGTAAAAAATTATTAAAAATCAAGGAAAATTATTTCCCGATTTTAATCTTCATATTTGAGTATAGATATGTATTAGTTATGGTGTGCATGCGTTAGATTAAGTTGTTTTTGCTATAAAATTCACAAAATTTGAATTTTAAATTTCAAAATTCTAGAGGAGAAAAATGGCAAGCTTCCCTATTCGATTAAAAACATAAACATTTCATTTCAAATAATGATATTTACACAATAAATATCCAACTAATATACTAATTAAAAGAAAAATGATAAATATTTTATCATAATTTGAAGTCAAATTTATTTTGAAATGTATAAATAAAGTATCTCATATAAGATACTAATATGTTGCAGCGGAATACATTTGATATCTGTCATCCTTGGCAGAAAAAAAAAAATATCGCCAAATTATCTGACGAACATATTTATTTCCTTTCAAAAATCATGGTTATTTTAACAACTTATATTAAGAGAGTAATAAATAATATGAAACAATATTTTGTACAATACATATTACGAAAATATACATCTGGCATGTATATTTTCGTATTACGTTTTTGATCGCCAAATACAAAAAACGCCAAGGACAACAGAGTTTTGAAATTTAAAATTAAAATTTTGTCAATTGGACAGAAAAATTATTCAATCTAACACATGCACACGATAACTAATACATATTTATACCCAAATATGGGGATTGAAATCGGGAAAAAATTTTCCTTGATTTTTGATAATTTTTTACAAAAAATCCAATGGGCGATTAACATAGGAAATCTTTTTCTTGCATCCACGGAAAGGCAGTGACATCACACTTCACTTGTGTATTTACCGAATTGTTATATCTACAGTCGGCAGCAAAATTATTCGAACGCTATCAATAATTCCTATGTAAAAAATGTACACTTAATGCTGCTTTGTTAAATAAATCCTTGTCTAGTCATGTTCTTAGTCTATGAACACGGTTCGACAAGGATTTATTCAACAAAACAGTATTAAGTGTACTTTTTTTACATAGGAATTATTGCTAGCGCTCAAATAATTTTGCTAAACAGATTGTTTAAATCTAGATCAAAGCACGTACGCGGTCTAGATTCTGTAGATCGACATCGCATTCAAAACATTAAAAACACAAGTACAGTTTATCGTCTTTTGAATTTAAATACATGTTTTTACTACTACTACTACTACTATTATTATTATTATTTTATTTTTTTAATAAGCTAAAAAATTCTTTGAAAAATATACTCCACATTTAAAAGGCAAATGCTTCAACTATAAAAGTGAACCTATTTTCGTTTTTTTGTTTGAAAAACCTTTATAATTTTATAATTTGCACGGTTGCATGAACGTGAATAGTATATTCAAACTTATATTAAGAACAATATTAATTTATCAAAATATTTAACTTTTCCCTTCAAGTTTCTTTTATCTTAAGGTGTTTTGTTTTCTACAAAATTAAGACTAACTTTTTTCTTTTTCACTGAATTTTATTGCTTGGAAAATGAACGAAGCATCTGAATGTATTAATGTGACAGAAAGGCAAAATTAAATCAAACATGGAAAAAATAAGTGACATAATTGATCAAGTAAGTGTAGAAAACCATGTATTTGAAAATTTAGCTGTTTTTTCGGAATCAGTTACAGAAAGAATCAATAAAACAGTAAATTTAGAAACTGAAACTGTACCCGCAGAAAAGAAAAATGAAGAAATGAGTCAAGCAGTTGACTTTGTTAGTATTATAAAAGATTCGGAAGGAATTTCTGAACCAAACGAAATTGGATTTTGGGAAGCAATGGATTTAGAAATTTCTTCACCTATACGAATTATAAAAGAAGTAAGTGAAATAATGAACCACATAACTGAAGTTATTAATATGACTGAAAAGATGGAAAAGTTAAACGTTGTGTTCGATACAAAAACAAGCAGTATTGAAACTGAGACTGAAAATGAAACAGTTCAGACATTGGGTAACTGAACAGTTGGTTGACCAAAAGCAGGAAGCTGGTTTTAATTTATGTACTGATAATCGAATGCTTGAAAAAAACAGTCGTGACTGTCAGTGATAGAAAAAGTGATAAATTGAAGAAAGAAAATAAGTAAAACGAGTGTCTACACCTAAAAAAAAAAATAAATAAATAAATAAATAAATAAAATAATTAAAACTTTATTTTCCAAATCTGTTTTCTTTTTCAAAAGATTTTTTATTCACAATTGTTAAAAGTTTTCTTGTTGAATATTATACTTAAAATGACAATTCTTTCTTTAATTTAAACTTAATTCCATAGTAAATATTATGTTAGATACTCTGAGGAGGTCTGGTCAAGAATGAGAGATTAACGCGCCATATGTGGTGGTCTTTTTCTCGCCAAATCCCACACGAGGAAAACAACAGGACGTGTTTTTGGCATCACTGAAATTTAAAATTGCACTACGGTCGTCACTCATTTTTAAGTAGATCCCATACAGGAATAAGATTTTTGCTTAGTACAAGTGGGACGTTGGTCTACATTTTTTTGGCGAGTTTTTTTCTTTTTTTGGCGCTGTTTTGAACGATAACGATGTTGTCCTGGATTCTTTGGCGGCATGATATGGCACCCTGCTTGCTGATAACCAGGAAAAACTGCATCTTGCATTTTTTTTTTTTTTAAATGGTGATCTAATTGCTAAAAATTATCTTATTTTACGCTCGCTGTTCAACTACTCGGAACAACTTCAGTATAACTCCACAACGATATTTGGCGATTTTTTGTAGGCGATTATGACTAAATCATAAATCTAAAAATCATAAATGATAAATGATAAAATCATAATCTATATCACAAATCATAAAATCATAAATCCAAAATAAACAACATATAGGCTGCCATATTATATCGCAAACAGTCCAGAACGACATCGTTATCGTTCAAAACGGCGCCAAAAAAAAAATCGCCAAATTCAGCTGTGGGGTTATACTGAAGTTATACAAGCTACTATTCAATCAAGCGGGTTTTATTTGTACATTTTAATATTATTTTACCTTATTTTCTAAATTGTTTATTATTGGTTTTGTTTAAGTATGGCTTCCAGTAGTAGTGATTCAGTGAAAATGATTGTTGAAAAATATAAACGTTTTGCAGAAAGAGAAAGTTAGAATTGTTGTAGCGATTTATAGGCCTACCAGCAAACCCGTGTGAAACTTTCGAACTTTATTTCTTTTCTTATTTACATTTTAAAATTTTAAATTCATAAACCTTAGGCCAATTTTCCTACCCAATTTCGATTTTAATTCATCAGATGTCAAATTATTTTTAGAAACAAATTAACATTGTGGGATGATAATCAAACAAATATCATTCACGGCTTAAAAATATAAAGCTTAAAAAGGCTTATTTTTAAGCTTATAAAGGCTTAAAAATTAAATTCATGTTTGACAACCTAATTTTCATACTTCACGAGACAGGACAGATTTAGTGTAGAACCCCCATGGCGATTTTTAAATTTTTGTCACCATGTTGGCGATACATTTTTATTAATTTATTTATTTTGGCATAATTTTGTGTTAAAAAAACTTAGTACCTATTTTGATTAAACTTTTTATTATTGCGTTTTTTAGTCAATTTATGACAAAAGTTCATGTGTGGCTTATATCTTTGAAATATTGCTAGGTTTAAAATTACGCTTGCAAAGATTGTAAAAATGCAACTTTTGCAAATACATTTTTCTATAATTTTTTTTTTTTTAGATCACTGAACTAAGTCCGCGTGCTTAAATATTGCTTATGTATTATTTTTTATCGTCGCGTATTTTATTAAGT
This sequence comes from Salticus scenicus, assembly GCA_963930645.1. Taxonomy (NCBI): domain Eukaryota; kingdom Metazoa; phylum Arthropoda; class Arachnida; order Araneae; family Salticidae; genus Salticus; species Salticus scenicus. Next base: position 335,907,896 of record OZ005652.1, on the reverse strand, counting down.
CACTATCGTATCGTTTCTAAAAATAATAATCGTAACTGGACCATGTTAGAAAAATATTATATAGATTTTTTAGAAAGAAGGTGAATGTAGTAGAATTTTTTTGAGCGAATTGCTTAGAGAAAGAGAGGGATGATTTTAAATTATTGACAGCATGTGGCTTATTGAAAGGTAGTATGATTTTTCATATATGTGTGTGTCATATGGTTTTGGAAAAAAAAAAAAAAAAAAAAAAAAAAAGATGTGCGGTTGGGGGACCTCCGTCAGGAACGAAGCTCCTTATGCCTTTTCTCCAATTCCGAATTTTATTTGATATAGAAATCTAGATACACATCTTTATACATTCTCTTAACACTTTTTACTTTCTCTTACCCATAAGGTAGAGAAAGTATTGTTTTTGGGTCAAATTTTCGAAAGTGAGTTTTTGTTATAATTACACGTTTTGATGTCCCCCGAATTAAAAAATAATGTTTTTAGTGGTTGGTCTGTGTGTCTCTGTATGTGTCTATTTGTGTGTCTGTTATTAGCATATCTCAAGAACAAGTAATAGTAGAAAGTCCAAACTCGGTATTTTAAATGTGTATCATATAGGGATACTAACAGTAAGCTTTTCGTTGAGATGAAGCAAATGGTTCGTGTACAGGGACACCCGAAAGAATTCATATACATTACGTCTTTGGGGGAAATTGCAATTAAGTAGAGTTTAACGTCTATACACTGCACTAAACCAAATGAAAATAATATAAATTTTTTATATGCGTAAAAGCATGCCTCATGCAGAATATGGTAGGGATATCATTCACTGTTCGTGTACATGGCTGCACAAAAGAACTAGATATAGTGCGACAATAGTTGAAAATTGGTGGAGGTGTATCTCAGGTTGTGCCGTGTATTATTTCTATAGGTTATGTTTAGGGGCACCATGTGGTTTGCACATAACCTTCAAAAGATATACAAGGCTGCAAATATTTAAGCGATAACATTCTTTTAGTTCCCCATTATACTATAGGTATAGGGAACTTAGGTAATCGTGAAAATTTTCGATCACGGTTTTTTAACTTTTTTACACGTTTTCAGGTGTGAGGAATCTGAAAATGACAAAATTTGTATGGTGTCCGTCTGTAGGGTTTCTGTTAGTTTGTTAGTCCGTTAGTTTGTTAGTCTGTGTACACGGTATCTTAAGAAGAAGTAGTCGCAGAGAAGTCAGATCAGTTTTAAAATATGTATTACTTTCGACACTGGCAAGAACCCTATTCGTTTGCAACATTCGAATTAAAAAAACTCGTAAGTTATTATAAATTTACGATTTTCTTAACATGGGAGAATAGGACAAAATTTCACTTAAACGTCCATTAAGTAGAAAATTTTTACTGTAAAGATGTCAGGACTGTTTTAAAATATCAGTTTTGGATTCAGAATGAACATCATTAACATAAACATGTTACTTTGAAAGTTTCGCAAGTTATTTGGAATTTACGAGTGGTGTAAAAAGGGGGGTTCACCGACAGGGTGGAGGCGCGGAGCCACGGAGTTACTCCGCGCCTCCACACGCGCCGCAGGCTCCCCCGCGCCACCACCCCGTCGGTGAACGCCCCCTTTTTTGCACTACTTTGCCACCATCTTAGACGATGGTTCTGTTGCCTTTCGGAGATTGCAAAGTATTTAAATTTTTTGTGTTTGAAAATGAATTTCGGGACTTAGCATTTTTTGCAATGGACAGGGAAGTTGATTGACTGAAACAAAGGTAGATGAGTATTATTTAGTTAAAAACATTTAATGAATGGTATAGACTTTAATATTTAGGTATTCCCATCGGAAGAATAGAAACTTTTGGAGAGTTGTCATTTGAGGATTATAAATTGATTACAGAATTAAATAGAAATTTTCCTATGTATTTCAGGGAATTTGACAAAATGAAACAAAGGTTGATGAGTACTATATAATTAAAAACAGGGTATAGACTTTAAAATTTAGGTGTTGCCATTGGGAGACTAGAAACTTTTAGATCGCTGACATTGAAGATTATAAGTAATTTCCGGTGGGACTTAACATTTTTGACTGAATGAAACAATGAATGACTGAAGTTAATTAACATCAGTAACAATTTATGAGTATTTTAGAAACTTAGCATTCTTAGAGATTAAAAATATATTGTGTTAAGATAATAAATAAGGAATTCAAATAGGAGTTCATACTTTTAGTGATGTCATTGTAAATTTATGTTAGGAAATTTTTACAGAATTAAATAGAAATTTTCGTATTTTATGGATTAACACATAGATTTAAAAGCAAAACAAATAATAAATAATTTAACATTCATTAAAAATGTAAGACACTTAAAAATTCTAACTTTATTTTAACACTAAATAAGTTTCACTTTTTAAATTTATTTAGACTGTCTTAGAAATAATTACATTCGTTAAAAATTGAACACACATGCACTTTAAAAAATTACTATCATATAAATTAAACTAAATATAATAAAAATTATGTAAATTAAACTTTATATTCTCACTAAATAAGTTCAACATTTCTTTAAACTCTATCTTACATTCGTTAAAAATTTAACAGAAGTTTTTAATCAGTTAATAAATTTTGTATACAGTTATGTTATATAAACTAAATATAATAAAAATTATATAAAACACATACTGTTATTTAAGCTCTAACTTTGAAATACTATTTTTACATTCTTTAAAAATTGAACACACATACACTTTAAAAAAATTACTATCATATAAAGGAAACTAAATATAATAAAAATTATATAAAACACATACTGTTATTTATGCTATAACTAAACAAATACGATAAACAAAAGTTTCAAAATCAGTAAATGATGATATATATGTTATAAATTAAACTAAATACAATAAATTTTATATACAATAAAGTTATATACTAAACTAAATATAATAAAAATTATATAAATTAAACTTTATATTCTCACTAAATAAGTTTCGCATTTATTTAAACTCTAACTTACATTCGTTAAAAATTGAGCACTTTAAAAAATTACTATCATATAATTAAAAAAAAAAAAAAAAAATTACTATCATATAATAATATTTATCTAAAAAATTGCTTACAAAGACATGCAGTAAAATTATAAATAAAGAAAAAAGAAAAAAAATTGCTATCATATAATAATATTAATCTAAAAAGAAAAATGCTTACATAGTTTTAAATCAACAATTAAATTTTATATACAGTAAAATTATAAATTAAAAAAAAATTACTATTATATAATAATATAAATTAAAAAAATGCCTACAAAGATATACAGTAAAGTTAGAAATTAAAAAAAATGACTATCATATAATAATATTAATTTAAAAAATGCATAAAAATATATACAGTAACGTTATTAAAAAAATAAAAAATAAAATAAATAAAAAATGAATAAAAAATAAAAAAGGACTATCATATAATAATATTAATTTAAAAAAATACATACAATGTTTAAAATCAACAATTAAATTTTATATATATTATAATTAACTAAACTTTATGTTGTTACTATTAAATAAATTTATCCTAACACGAAAATTTTACATAAATTTTAGAAGCAAAAAGTTATAAGTACATGAGTATGTTATTTAAATTAAACATTATATTGATACTACACAAATATTATTTGACATTTATTCGAGTTTAACGCAGTAATATAATTTATACTATCTTAGTTGATTTAAATTAAACAGGTAAATACTTTTAGATTTTAAATAATATAAAAAATTAAGTTGATTATAAAATTATTTTAAAGTTTTATAATTACATAAAAAACAAACAAATTATTTTTTATAAAAAAATTGATATAAAAATTAGTTAAAAAAGAATTAGTTATATTTAAAAAACTATCAGTTACTAAAAGTTATTTTGTATTAAACATTTCTAAATAAATTGCATAAAAATTCAATGCATCATTTTAAATGAAAATAAACAGTTTCATTAAAAACAGATAATACGGAATATTCCATGAGTCATAGTTATCACTTGCAACGGAAAACCCATACACTTGATGAATCATGTGTAATATACGCTGTGGAATCGTGCCTAATAGTAATCCACACTATCTCATATAAAGATTAAAATAAAATACAGCGAATAATTAGGAAAATGCAATATTTTTTTCACAAAGCATATCATACAACGAGTTTAAACGATTATTACCTACATATCACTTAAATGGTATTGAAATAAATAAATATAAAAGTAAGTTATAGTTAAAAAATAAAAATTCGTTTGTGAAAGGAGTTTTATATATTGCAAAAATTAGTTTTACTCAAATAATTTCTAAACATACACAAGTTAAATGGAAACTTTTCTAGGTTTCATTTAAGCAATAATTTTCCATGTGTGAAAGTAGTTTTATTTATGCAAAATTTAGTTTTATATAATCAAAAAAGTTTATAGTGTAACAATAAAAAAAGTTTATAGTATAACAATAAAAAAATCCTTATAAGTAAATACCAATAAAAAATATTTTTTAAATTGATTTCTCTCTCTTCAATAAAACAATAAAAATTTCTTATATAACTTTCGTAAAGTTTTAATAAAATTTCTATTATAAACAAATATATTTACTAGAGTATACATATTAAGATATTACGTATAGAGTAGAGATACATATTAAGTTAAATAAATTATCAAATAGTAATAATAAACTATAAAACTTACTTAAAATTGAAGAAATTTCCCTTAGCGAAATGCAACCTTCAGTCTTGCACACAAATGCGAGAAACTGTTTATCGCTACACGTTGACTCACGTACAGATAAGAAGAATGATGATTCATGCTTTTCTCAGTAGAAAGTTGTTAGAGTTCTGTGTTTTTACAATAACATAAAATAGTTTACAGAGAGCATTTATTTAATATCAGTTGTAAACTACATTTAAATAATGCAATAAGAGTTGAACTCTTCAATTAACCTGTTAAAATGCGGTTTTTAAAATTATGTTAAGAAAATAATGAGATCGAAACAGAATTATTTTACGATAAGGCAACCTTTTTCATTCAATAAAATGTAACTGTAATTTTTAATGAAAGGTTTTAAAATCACATAGTAGGATAAAATTAAAAACAGAAATCTTATTGTTTTAGTAATTATTTTATCAAGTTATAAAACTAAGTAATAAACTATCTATAAATAATCGGATAGCAAGAGAGATTTTTGTATAATAACTATATATTATTTTAATATATGCAATACATCGCAAGGTAACATTTTAAACTTTTTTATACGGATTGGACTATATGTAATAAAAATTACTCATTTGCATATCCACTAAATTTTATAAGTTGGATATGTGATTTAAAAATAAAATACTAAACAATAATCCTTATGAGAGAATTGGGGTGACACTTTCACAGAAAGAAATTATCCTTTACAATAAGATTTGCTTAGAATGTCTAAGTGAAAATAACTCACCATGAATCATACTAGAATCAAACAGTTGTATTCGAATTTATTGTTTTTAGTTAATGAAACTTCTAATGAGACAATTATTTTTACTAGCACATAAATGTAAATTTTTATATTATTCCTATAAAGATAAAATTTTAAATAATTCATTAAGTGTTAAACTTCGCATTTAATCGATTAAATAAAGTTTTACTAAAATATAAGTGTAATTTTTTAATGAACGGTTTTGAAATCACTTCAACTTTATAAGAAAAAACTAAAAAGAGGTTTTAAAATTACTTAATAGGATAAAATTAAAAATCTTATTGTTTTTAGCAATTATTTTATCTACTTATAAACTATATATTATTTTAATATACGCCTTATAGTTAACTCAGTTTTAGAGAAAAAATCCCAACGGGTAGGTTGATGAGTTGGAATATTCTATTATACTTAAAGAATCCAGGTACGGAAAAACTGAAATACAATACGCGGAAAAACAGGCAGGATTTTCGGCTAAAACTTCAAAGCAGTGGACGGTAAACATAACACACAGTAAAACAACCTACTCACACGACGCCCAAACTAAGAATGAAGGGAAACGTTGAGTTGTAACATCTTATCTACTAGAGATAAGGGGGAATTCCCGGAAAAGCTGAGTCACCCCTGTGGATCTTACGAGAAAGTTCGTGAAGGATGACTTATCGGTGACGAGTTTGAATAATTTGCGTAACCGCTAAATTGTATAAGTGAGAATCTTTTAATGTGAGTATTATAGTAATGATAAATTCATTTCATAATCTATTACTCATCAGATTCACACCTTATATAAAACAATACTATATTTAAAAGTTTTACTATACAATAAACATTCACATATGGATATTCATAAGGTTTAAGACCGATTAAATAAACGAGGATCCTATAAGCGAAATGCATGAGAGTCTTTCTAAGGAATCCTATTGCATATTTATGCAGGTTTTAGAGAAAACCATGAAATACTCCAGTCGACTAGGTTGATGAAATGGATTCGAACCCAACACTTCCCCTTTTACCATAGAATCGTTCACTAATCACAAGGTTAATGAGTCATGCAGTTGTATTGAAACTTATTGATTACAAGTCTAAACTTATACCATTAAATATTTAACTGTTGGTTCTATAAGTGGATTGCTCTGTGTGTGAGTCTTTGTAAGTTATAGTTAAGCGAGTTTTAGTGAAAGCCAAGAAAAACTACAAACGGGTAGATTGTTAAGTTGAATTCGAACCTAGCATTAAACATCGAATCGTTTGATCTTCTAAAATCCTTGTAACAACATGTTTATGAACTTTATAAGAAAATGCTTAATAGGGTTTGCATGCGTTAGCTATATTAAACACTTAATTTTTAACATACATTAAGGTTAGTGGATGAGTGACAGGTAATTCATTTAAAACAAAAATATAATAAGGGTCGATTGAAACAAAGGGTTTGCAGTTTTAGTGAAAACCAAGAAAAAATCCCAACGGGTAGGTTGATGAGTTGGAATATTCTATTATACTTAAAGAATCCAGGTACGGAAAAACTAAAATACAATACGCGCAAAAACAGGTGGGATTTTCGGCTAAAACTCCAAAGCAGTGGACGGTAAACATAACACACGGTAAAACAACCTACTCACACGACGGCCAAACTAAGAATGAAGGGAAACGTTGAGTTGTAACACCTTATCTACTAGAGATAAGGGGGAATTCCCGGAAAAGCTGACTCACCCCTCGTTCTTTCATGTACAACATCATACGAGAAAGTTCGTGAAGGATGACTCATCGGTGACGAGTTTGAATAATTTGCATAACCGCTAAATTGTATAAGTGAGAATCTTTTAATGTGAGTATTATAGTAATGATAAATTTATTTCATAATCGATAATTCATTTATTCATAATCAGATTCACACCTTATATAAAACAATACTATATTTAAAAGTTTTACTATACAATAGATATTCACATATGGATATTCATAAGGTTTAAGACCGATTAAATAAACGAGGATCCTATAAGCGAAATGCATGAGAGTCTTTCTAAGGAATCCTATTGCATATTTAAGCAGGTTTTAGAGAAAACCATGAAATACTCCAGTCGACTAGGTTGATGAAATGGATTCGAACCCAACACTCTCCCTTTTACCATAGAATCGTTCACTAATCACAAGGTTAATGAGTCATGCAGTTGTTTTGAAACTTATTGATTACAAGTCTAATCTTATACCATTAAATATTTAACTGTTGGTTCTATAAGTGGATTGCTCTGTGTGCGAGTCTTTGTAACTTATAGTTAAGCGAGTTTTAGTGAAAACCAAGAAAAACTACAAACGGGTAGATTGTTAAGTTGAATTCGAACCTAGCATTACACATAGAATCGTTTGATCTTCTAAAATCCTTGTAACGACATGTTTATGAACTTTATAAGAAAATGCTTAATAGGGTTTGCATGCGTTAGCTATATTAAACACTTAATTTTTAACATACATTAAGGTTAGTGGATGAGTGTCAGGTAATTCATTAAAAACAAAAATATAATAAGGGTCGATTGAAACAAAGGGTTTGTAGGTTATAATTATAGGATAAAACGTTATGTGTTTCGAAAACCCTTCATCAAGATTGGAACAACCGTTTCGAATGATACTCTTCCTTCATCAGATAGACTTAAATTTTTATTTTCTCAGAAAGAAACAAAACGATAGAGGATTCACTCTTATTGAAACCCCAACTTATAAATAATTCGACTTTCATTAAAAATGCAATTCGTATATACACTTTGAAACAATCAATAAATTTTATATTATCACAATGCATTAAATAAGTTTCCCGTTTAACATTCAAGCTGAATTTATTTTTACATTAATTAAAAATTGAACACGTATTAATTTTTAAAATGACTACTTTTTAAAAAGTTTTGAAACAGCTAATAAATTTTATAAGCCTTTACAATTAAATAAATTTAGCATATTAGGAAAGTTTTACATCACTCGATAAAATTTTATATAGGCAATAAATGATATACACATTATAAATATAAACTCATAAAATAAATTTCACACTTAGCATTTAAACTCTAACCAATCAATCTTAAAGTAATTTTTTATCTTTTGTACATAATCATAAACCTTTTGTTTCTATTGTAAAGTGAAGTATGACTCATGCTTTAATTAAAATCTTTAATCAAAATTATAAGAAAGTAAAGTTTAGGAAACTCCTATGTATTATAGGTAAATTAATAAAGTATAAATATTTATGTTTTTCAGTTAAGTAAAAAAGTTATATAATTAATTTTACAGAGTACTTAAAAAATAATGTATAATTAAGTTTAATTTTTTTTTTTTCTATAGTATGTATATATAAATTTTTAGTTAGAAAGTTTTTATTAAAATACAATAATCAAAGTTTTGTATGATATTTATTTACATTGCATCTAAAACTTTAAATATATAGAAACAATTGTACATTTGGTTTTGTCTGAAGCATATATAAATAATAAAATCTTATTCAGTTTAGTTTTTAAAACACCATAAAGATTTTAGACACACATATTTTTATATTGTTTAAATAAAATTTTTAAAATGAAACAATATTAATGTTATAAAATAATACACTCAGCATGACTCACCGAGTGTGCTATTCCATCAAATTATTCCGCACACATGTAATAACATTTCTGACTTAACTATATACTGAATTACCATTATTTCAGAAAAAGTTGAGACTTACCTTAAAACACATCCTACACCCTTGGCAGACTTGAAGAAAATGAATGATACGAGACATTCTTATCAGCGATGCCAGGTCACGAGGTCAGTGACGTCACGAATGATGTGATTGGCTAAGCTCAGTCACGTGATCATGTCGTCATCCTCTCATCAATGACGTCACCGATTGCTTATCAGCTACCACAACGCGCGGAAATGTCCTTCAGTACGCAGTGAAAAATATTCAAAGTCTACGAGAGATTACTCGAAACGATTCCATTGTCTTATACGGTAAATTGAATTATAACACGCGGAAAAAAGATCGACATATACCGGAGAAACTATGCATACTGCCCGATGAAAATAAGCCGCACAGCTAAGGAGATGCTACCAGGATGAGAGTCAAAATCCAACTGAATTCAAACAATATGACTAGGTCTATAAATCTCCCGTGTTGATTAGACGGTTTTGATGAATGGGTTTTCCCCCACACCTAAGCAGAATGGAGAAGTCATAGGTTTTCCCTCACCTATCACGAAGATATCTCTTAATTAAGTTTCTTAATTAAAATTATGCAAATTGTATGTAAGTCTTTCAAATATCTCTTAATTATGTTTTCTAATTAAAATTATGTAAATTTTATGTAAATCTTTCATGTTTATCATATGCTCTCCTAGTTAAAGATTTAATAAATCTATCTCTTATACAACATAAATAAATTTAATAAGTATAATCTGTTTGATGACCCATCAAACGATGACTTATCGTAAACATGTGCGAACATGTCTAAACATGTCTGAACATGAATCTACTTGAACACTAATATTTTACTGAATAAGCGGTAATTACTATATGAATCACAAAGTATAAGATTTTGTATTATTGCTTTTTATATTATTCAAACCAAAAGTTATTTTTATTATTATTGTTTATTTATGAGAAACTTAATTTGCATTCATTATGAATAAAAATTTAATTATTAACTAGAAAATCAGTTTACTTATAAGAAACTTTATTTTTCATCAAGTAGTGTTGTTTACTTAATTTCCAACATCGTATACTTTGTGATTCATATAGTAATTATCACTTATTCAGTAAAATATTAGTGTTCAAGTAGATTCATGTTCAGACATGTTTAGACATGTTCGCACATGTTTACGGTGAGTCATCGTTTGATGGGTCATCAAACAGATTATACTTATTAAATTTATTTATGTTGTATAAAAGATAGGTTTATGAAATCTTTAACTAGGAGAGCATATGATAAACATGAAAGATTTACATAAAATTTACATAATTTTAATTAGAAAACATAATTAAGAGATATTTGAAAGACTTACATATAATTTGCATAATTTTAACTAAGAAACTTAATTAAGAGATATCTTCGTGATAGGTGAGGGAAAACCTATGACTTCTCCATTCTGCTTAGGTGTGGGGGAAAACCCATTCATCAAAACCGTCTAATCAACACTGGAGATTTATAGACCTTGTCATATTGTTTGAATTCAGTTGGATTTTGACTCTCATCCTGGTAGCATCTCCTTAGCTGTGCGGCTTATTTTCATCGGGCAGTATGCATAGTTTCTCCGGTATATGTCGATCTTTTTTCCGCGTGTTATATTTCAATTTACCATATAAGACAATGGAATCGTTTCGAGTAATCTCTCGTAGACTTTGAATATTTTTCACTGCGTACTGAAGGACATTTCCGCGCGTTGTGGTAGCTGATAAGCAATCGGTGACGTCATTGATGAGAGGATGACGACATGATCACGTGACTGAGCTTAGCCAATCACATCATTCGTGACGTCACTGACCTCGTGACCTGGCATCGCTGATAAGAATGTCTCGTATCATTCATTTTCTTCAAGTCTGCCAAGGGTGTAGGATGTGTTTTAAGGTAAGTCTCAACTTTTTCTGAAATAATGGTAATTCAGTATATAGTTAAGTCAGACATGTTATTACATGTGTGCGGAATAATTTGATGGAATAGCACACTCGGTGAGTCACGCTGAGTGTATTATTTTATAACATTAATATTGTTTCATTTTAAAAATTTTATTTAAACAATATAAAAATATGTGTGTCTAAAATCTTTATGGTGTTTTAAAAACTAAACTGAATAAGATTTTATTATTTATATATGCTTCAGACAAAACAAATGTACAATTGTTTCTATATATTTAAAGTTTTAGATGCAATGTAAATAAATATCATACAAAACTTTGATTATTGTATTTTAATAAAAACTTTCTAACTAAAAATTTATATATACAAACTATAGAAAAAAAAAAATCTTAAACTTAATTATACATTATTTTTTAAGTACTCTGTAAAATTAATTATATAACTTTTTTACTTAACTGAAAAACATGAATATTTATATAGTATCAGGTGGGTTGCGAGCGGTTTAAAACTTTAAGAACAACACTAATTCGAATATTTACTTAACTTTTAATAAAGAATTAAAATATTTACAGTTACTATTTACATAGAAGTTAATGAGCATTTAATATCAATTATCAAAGCATATTCAAAAGTTCGTCACTTAAACATAATTCGTAGCACGCATAGTACTTAATTAACTACGTCAAATACAAAACGAAAGTCATTAAGGCGATACAGCCGTCAACACTGTATGCTTCGTCCAAACTCTTCCAGATCTGATCATCGACTCCGTTCTCTAAGAAAGGTGCTTCGTCGCGGGGATGTGCGCACACGTCAGAGGTGACGTCCTCCTGACCTCACGACTACGTCATTCTACGCTTGCGCTGCAGTTCTAGTTTCGTAATCGGATGTCAGAGGAAAGGAAGATGCTTATACTTCACTCGGCCATCCTTCCTCGACTGGACCTCCAGGCGATCACACTGAAAAATACAAACAAAAAAAAAACAAACAAAACAATACAAAATAATAACATGCTATTTACAACTTATTTACAAATTTTTGAGAATTTTCATATTTGACACAATTTTTTTTTAAGTTATTCCCCATTTGAGGAATTCAGTGTGGGTAGACGTGCGATAAGAGCCTTCATGGCATCCATTTCTATTTTTTCTATCACTATTTTCATTTTTAAATTTCACTGTTTCAAAGTCATAAAAGAAAGTCAGTTGTGGGTTTACGGCAACTTGGTTGCTTACGTTATCAGTTTTTCGTGGATGTCTACTCAACTTGCATTTAGCTTTATTTTTCTTTTTACCTCGAGAAGATTGTTTTTTATCATGTGTACTCAAATCTTTACTTTGGGGTTCAAAATTATTTTGGGACTCGAACTCGAGACCCTCCAATCGATCATTTTCAGTCTTAATGCCTTTTAAGGCGTCTGTTGCATCAAGTTCAGTTGAAAAGTCTATAATGGCAGTCTTATATGTAGGGAAAACTTCTAATTTTATTTGTACAGCTTTGGGAAATAATATGGCTATTTCACCAATCGTGGTCGTCAATGGAAGTGATGGAATCAACACTTTTCTCGGATCTATACCGGCAGTCTCTTCTTCTGGGAAATTCTGTCTTTTACACTCAATGGAATCTATTGTCGATGGCTTTTTTCTTGATTTCTTTCTTTTAAGGAGTTCGGAATTCTCGTCAACTTTTCCTTTTAATTTTTTCAACTCTTCGGCTAACTGTGAAATTTTTCTAAGTAGGACTTGTTTTTCATCTTTCTTTGAATAAGTGTTTTCAAGGTTTAGCGACCTCATTCTGGAAACATTCGTCTGACTTCGTCCCTTTCGGCGCGGCTCCTCCTCTTCATCACCATCATCATCTGTCTGGAAAATGCTTGTCTGACTCTGCTTCTTTCGTCGAGGCTTCTCTTCTTCATCACTGTCATCATTTACACTAATATCGTCCTCTGAAAGCATCTTATCGTCATCACTTTCGTCGTTTTCGTCTTTATCGTCATTTTCACTTACGGCTTTCTCGGGAGATTCTAATGATTTTTTGACAGCATAACAAGGTTGGGGAGTTTTAATTTCACACTTTTTAACACTATTCACTGTTTCATTCATTTCTAGGGATTTTTCAAAATTTTTGTTCTTACAGTTAATAGGGGTATCAATAACAACATTCGATTTAATTTCGTTTTGATATGTATTTACAGGGAGTACTGTTACTAAATTTACCTCTAGAGAACTACACTTATTTTTCACAAAAATACCCTTTTCATTAATTGTTGTTTCACTTAACATTAATACATTCATGCCTATAATTATATCATACGGTATCATATTATCATGTACAACACAGATATCAGTTTTACTTTTAAAATTATCAACTTTAAGATCGGCGTCGAATGAGCCTAACGGCTTTATTGAACTTTTCCCGATCCCCTTTAAAATAGCACTCATAGTATTTAATTTTTTTTACATTTAATTTGTCAAAAGAACTTTTACGCAACAATGTTGCTTCACTTCCTGTATCAATGATTCCAATAAAATTTATATCATTTACTTGTATAATTTTACTCATATTTTGATTTACGCCAATACACAGTGCATCAACTTCTTGTTTCGAACCTGGACACTCCGAACTTTTATGCCCGTACTGCTTGCACGTAAAACACTTTAGGCCTTTGGCCTTATGGGGGAATCTCTAGATAAGTGGTTTTTTTCACCACAATTATAACACAATTTATTATTTACTTCATTTCCAGAACTAAATTTCTCATATACTTTATGGGTTATATGCTTCGGTTTTGTATTAAGCTCAACTCTATCAAATTTATGTTTAATTTTTTCAGTGTCTCTTTTGTACACTTCATATAATTTCAATTTTTCTTTAAATTCACGAATATTTTTTGCACCATAAAGTATGATCTTATTTTCATTTTTGTCATTTATTCCTTGGATCACGTAATGCATTAACGCGGCATCTTCAATGTGCCCGCTTTTACTCAGCTCACGCATTTTGAAAAAATATTCTGTAACTGACTCATCGCCTCTTATTTTCCTTTTATTTAATATATCATGCAAAGAGGCGGAATTTATTTCTGATTTAAACTCCTCAATGAGGGCATTTTTTAATTTTTGATAATTTAATAGTCCTTTTTCAGACTTAAGAAAGAGAAGAGCGTTTCCGCTCAATGATCTCTTACAAAAAACAATTTTTTGTAATTCGTTTAGATTAAACATTTCAGCTATTTCCTCAAATTCGTTAAAAAACTCAATAATATTTTCATGCGGTTCGCCGCTAAATTTAGAAATATTGTTTTCAAAGTCTCTAAAAGAGACAGTTGCACCAAGTAATCCAGAATTCACATTATTACTATAATTTATACTTTTTTTACCCTTTTTATAATCATCAATAACATTATCATTATCATTATCACTATCATTATCATAATCATAACACTTATTTTTGCTGATATGGCACTTATTTTTGCCCATATGGCATTGCACAGAGGAGTCAAGTTTTTCGACGTCATTATCACTACTTTCGTTTTCCGAATCTTCCTCATCCGAATTATTTTCGGAATTTTCCTGTTTTAACAATTCTATATCGCACAGATTCAACAACAATCTGTCTCTTAACTCATCTTTATTCCCATCAAAAGGGACATTTAATACATTACAAATAAGGATTAGTTCGTTCAATGAGAAATTTTCGTCGATGAATTTTTGTTTCTTTATATAATTTTCGTCATCTACGACAAAGTTAAAGCCGGAAATTTTTTTTATTCTGCATCGGTTTTTACGATCTCCTTCGTCATTAAAGAGAAACCGATGTAGAATTTTAATTTTACTGTACTTTTCTTTTCCTAGTGCAATACCAATTTTGGGAATATCTCCCAGAGATACCATTTTATAAGAAGATAAAATGTACGTACCTTAGAGCAGAAACAGCTGTGGTTTTAAATTTTGGCTCGAATTTCCTTCTAGTTGATTTTTCGCTTTTTAATCCTTGAGAACCTTGAAGAACATCTTTCGCACTTTGTAGAACAGAAATTTCTTGTTCAGACCTTTATCCAAACGATCCGTAGCTATTCCGTAGCATCCACAGATCACACTTTACGCATTTTATAATACACTATGACTATAAATTGCAGAACAGAGAAAGCACTCCGCACAAAAGCTTCAATGTTGTTTAACATCATATTTCACTCGATGACACAAAGTTCGCAACAGTTTTTAAAAATAGTCTATATTTCAAGAATAGTTTTTAAAAAGTTCAGTTCACAAAAGTTTATACAGTTTATCCACTTAAAAAAAAAGTTCACTTTTTAAAAAGTAAATGTTCTGTTCTTTATCACGTTCAATCCAAAGTTAAACCAAAACTTACGGTTTATTCTCGATCCTAATCAATCACGAGCGATGCTAACTAAAAATTAACGTTCTATCAAAATTTACTTTAAATTAAAATTCGCGTTCTACCCCACTTCTGATATAGTATCAGGTGGGTTGCGAGCGGTTTAAAACTTTAAGAACAATACTAATTCGAATATTTACTTAATTTTTAATAAAGAATTAAAATATTTACAGTTACTATTTACATAGAAGTTAATGAGCATTTAATATCAATTATCAAAGTATATTCAAAAGTTCGTCACATAAACATAATTCGTAGCACGCATAGTACTTAATTAACTACGTCAAATACAAAACGAAAGTCATTAAGGCGATACAACCGTCAACACTGTATGCTTCGTCCAAACTCTTCCAGATCTGATCGTCGACTCCGTTCTCTCAGAAAGGTGCTTCGTCGCGGGGATGTGCGCACACGTCAGAGGTGACGTCCTCCTGACCTCACGGCTACGTCATTCTATGCTTGAGCTGCAGTTCTAGTTTCATAATCGGATGTCAGAGGAAAGGAAGATGCTTATACTTCATTTATACTTTATTAATTTACCTATAATACATAGGTGTTTCCTAAACTTTACTTTCTTATAATTTTGATTAGAGATTTTAATTAAAGCATGAGTCATACTTCACTTTACAATAGAAACAAAAGGTTTATGATTATGTACAAAAGATAAAAAATTACTTTAAGATTGATTGGTTAGAGTTTAAATGCTAAGTGTGAAATTTATTTTATGAGTTTATATTTATAATGTGTATATCATTTATTGCCTATATAAAATTTTACCGAGTGATGAAAAACTTTCCTAATATGCTAAATTTATTTAATTGTAAAGGCTTATAAAATTTATTAGCTGTTTCAAAACTTTTTAAAAAGTAGTCATTTTAAAAATTAATACGTGGTCAATTTTTAAATAATGTAAAAATAAATTCAGCTTGAATGTTAAACGGGAAACTTATTTAATGCATTGTGATAATATAAAATTTATTGATTGTTTCAAAGTGTGTATACGACTTGCATTTTTAATGAAAGTCGAATTATTTATAAGTTGGGGTTTCAATATGTGTAAATCCTCTATCGTTTTGTTTCATTCTGAGAAAATAAAAATTTAAGTCTATCTGATGAAGGGAGAGTATCATTCGAAACGGTTGTTCCAATCTTGATGAAGGGTTTTCGAAACACATAACGTTTTATCCTATAATTATAACCTACAAACCCTTTGTTTCAATCGACCCTTATTATATTTTTGTTTTAAATGAATTACCTGACACTCATCCACTAACCTTAATGTATGTTAAAAATTAAGTGTTTAATATAGCTAACGCATGCAAACCCTATTAAGCATTTTCTTATAAAGTTCATAAACATGTCGTTACAAGGATTTTAGAAGATCAAACGATTCTATGTTTAATCCTAGGTTCGAATTCAACTTAACAATCTACCCGTTTGTAGTTTTTCTTGGTTTTCACTAAAACTCGCTTAACTATAAGTTACAAAGACTCGCACACAAGCAATCCACTTATAGAACCAACAATTAAATATTTAATGGTATAAGTTTAGACTTGTAATCAATAAGTTTCAATACAACTGCATGACTCATTAACCTTGTGATTAGTGAACGATTCTATGGTAAAAGGGGAAGTGTTGGGTTCGAATCCATTTCATCAACCTAGTCGACTGGAGTATTTCATGGTTTTCTCTAAAACCTGCTTAAATATGCAATAGGATTCCTTAGAAAGACTCTCATGCATTTCGCTTATAGGATCCTCGTTTATTTAATCGGTCTTAAACCTTATGAATATCCATATGTGAATATCTATTGTATAGTAAAACTTTTAAATATAGTATTGTTTTATATAAGGTGTGAATCTGATTATGAATAAATGAGTTATCGATTCTGAAATAAATTTATCATTACTATAATACTCACATTAAAAGATTCTCACTTATACAATTTAGCGGTTATGCAAATTATTCAAACTCGTCACCGATGAGTCATCCTTCACGAACTTTCTCGTAAGATGTTGTACATGAACGAACGAGGGGTGAGTCAGCTTTTCCGGGAATTCCCCTTATCTCTAGTAGATAAGGTGTTACAACTCCACGTTTCCCTTCATTCTTAGTTTGGCCGTCGTGTGAGTAGGTTGTTTTACCGTGTGTTATGTTTACCGTCCACTGCTTTGGAGTTTTAGACGAAAATCCCACCTGTTTTTGCGCGTTTTGTTTTTCAGTTTTTCCGTACCTGGATTCTTTAAGTATAATAGAATATTCCAACTCATCAACCTACCCGTTGGGATTTTTTCTTGGTTTTCTCCAAAACTGCAAACCCTTTGTTTCAATCGACCCTTATTATATTTTTGTTTTAAATGAATTACCTGTCACTCATCCACTAACCTTAATGTATGTTAAAAATTAAGTGTTTAATATAGCTAACGCATGCAAACCCTATTAAGCATTTTCTTATAAAGTTCATAAACATGTCGTTACAAGGATTTTAGAAGATCAAACGATTCTATGTTTAATGCTAGGTTCGAATTCAACTTAACAATCTACCCGTTTGTAGTTTTTCTTGGTTTTCACTAAAACTCGCTTAACTATAAGTTACAAAGACTCGCACACAGAGCAATCCACTTATAGAACCAACAATTAAATATTTAATGGTATAAGTTTAGACTTGTAATCAATAAGTTTCAATACAACTGCATGACTCATTAACCTTGTGATTAGTGAACGATTCTATGGTAAAAGGGGAAGTGTTGGGTTCGAATCCATTTCATCAACCTAGTCGACTGGAGTATTTCATGGTTTTCTCTAAAACCTGCTTAAATATGCAATAGGATTCCTTAGAAAGACTCTCATGCATTTCGCTTATAGGATCCTCGTTTATTTAATCGGTCTTAAACCTTATGAATATCCATATGTGAATGTTTATTGCATAGTAAACCTTTTAAATATAGTATTGTTTTATATAAGGTGTGAACCTGATGAGTTATCGATTATGAAATGAATTTATCATTACTATATTACTCACATTAAAAGATTCTCACTTATACAATTTAGCGGTTACGCAAATTATTCAAACTCGTCACCGATAAGTCATTCTTCACGAACTTTCTCGTAAGATCCACAGGGGTGACTCAGCTTTTCCGGGAATTCCCCCTTATCTCTAGTAGATAAGATGTTACAACTCAACGTTTCCCTTCATTCTTAGTTTGGGCGTCGTGTGAGTAGGTTGTTTTACTGTGTGTTATGTTTACCGTCCACTGCTTTGAAGTTTTAGCCGAAAATCCTGCCTGTTTTTCCGCGTATTGTATTTCGGTTTTTCCGTACCTGGATTCTTTAAGTATAATAGAATATTCCAACTCATCAACCTACCCGTTGGGATTTTTTCTCTAAAACTGACTTAACTATAAGGCGTATATTAAAATAATATATAGTTTATAAGTAGATAAAATAATTGCTAAAAACAATAAGATTTTTAATTTTATCCTATTAAGTAATTTTAAAACCTCTTTTTAGTTTTTTCTTATAAAGTTGAAGTGATTTCAAAACCGTTCATTAAAAAATTACACTTATATTTTAGTAAAACTTTATTTAATCGATTAAATGCGAAGTTTAACACTTAATGAATTATTTAAAATTTTATCTATATAGGAATAATATAAAAATTTACATTTATGTGCTAGTAAAAATAATTGTCTCATTAGAAGTTTCATTAACTAAAAACAATAAATTCGAATACAACTGTTTGATTCTAGTATGATTCACGGTGAGTTATTTTCACTTAGACATTCTAAGCAAATCTTATTGTAAAGGATAATTTCTTTCTGTGAAAGTGTCACCCCAATTCTCTCATCAGGATTATTGTTTAGTATTTTATTTTTAAATCACATATCCAACTTATAAAATTTAGTGGATATGCAAATGAGTAATTTTTATTACATATAGTCCAATCCGTATAAATAAGTTGAAAATGTTACCTTGCGATGTATTGCATATATTAAAATAATATATAGTTATTATACAAAAATCTCTCTTGCTATCTGATTATTTATAGATAGTTTATTACTTAGTTTTATAACTTGATAAAATAATTACTAAAACAATAAGATTTCTGTTTTTAATTTTATCCTACTATGTGATTTTAAAACCTTTCATTAAAAATTACAGTTACAATTTATTGAATGAAAAAGGTTGCCTTATCGTAAAATAATTCTGTTTCGATCTCATTATTTTCTTAACATAATTTTAAAAACCGCATTTTAACAGGTTAATTGCAGAGTTCAACTCTTATTGCATTATTTAAATGTAGTTTACAACTGATATTAAATAAATGCTCTCTATAAACTATTTTATGTTATTGTAAAAACACAGAACTCTAACAACATTCTACTGAGATAAGCATGATTCATCACTCTTCTTACCTGTACGTGAGTCAACGTGTAGCGATAAACAGTTTCTCGCATTTGTGTGCAAGACTGAAGGTTGCATTTCGCTAAGGGAAATTTCTTCAATTTTAAGTAAGTTTTATAATTTATTATTACTATTTGATAATTTATTTAACTAAATATGTATCTCTATTCTATACGTAATATCTTAATATGTATACTCTAGTAAATATATTTGTTTATAATAGAAATTTTATTAAAACTTTACGAAAGTTCTATAAGAAATTTTTATTGTTATATTGAAGAGAGAGAAATCAATTTAAAAAATATTTTTTATTGGTATTTACTTATAAGGATTTTTTTATTGTTATACTATAAACTTTTTTTATTGTTACACTATAAACTTTTTTGTTTATATAAAACTAAATTTTGCATAAATAAAACTACTTTCACACATGGAAAATTATTGCTTAAATGAAACCTAGAAAAGTTTCCATTTAACTTGTGTATGTTTAGAAATTATTTGAGTAAAACTAATTTTTCCAATATATAAAACTCCTTTCACAAACGAATTTTTATTTTTTAACTATAACTTACTTTTATATTTATTTATTTCAATACCATTTAAGTGATACGTAGGTAATAATCGTTTAAACTCATTGTATGATATGCTTTGTGAAAAAATTATTGCATTTTCCTAATTATTCGCTGTATTTTATTTTAATCTTTATATGAGATGGTGTGGATTACTATTAGGCACGATTCCACAGCGTATATTACACATGATTCATCAAGTGTATGGGTTTTCCGTTGCAAGTGATAACTATGACTCATGGAATATTCCGTATTATCTGTTTTTAAGGAAACTGTTTATTTTCATTTAAAATGATGCATTGAATTTTTATGCAATTTATTTAGAAATGTTTAATACAAAATAACTTTTAGTAATTGATAGTTTTTTAAATATAACTAATTCTTTTTTAACTAATGTTTATATCAATTTTTTTATAAAAAATAATTTGTTTGTTTTTTATGTAATTATAAAACTTTAAAATAATTTTATAATCAACTTAATTTTTTATATTATTTAAAATCTAAAAGTATTTACCTGTTTAATTTAAATCAACTAAGATAGTATAAATTATATTACTGCGTTAAACTCGAATAAATGTCAAATAATATTTGTGTAGTATCAATATAATGTTTAATTTAAATAACATACTCATGTACTTATAACTTTTTGCTTCTAAAATTTATGTAAAATTTTCGTGTTAGGATAAATTTATTTAATAGTAACAACATAAAGCTTAGTTAATTATAATATATATAAAATTTAATTGTTGATTTTTAACATTGTATGTATTTTTTAAATTAATATTATTATATGATAGTCCTTTTTTATTTTTTATTCATTTTTTATTTATTTTATTTTTTATTTTTTTAATAACTTTACTGTATATCTTTTTATGCATTTTTTAAATTAATATTATTATATGATAGTCATTTTTTTTTTTTTAATTTATAACTTTACTGTATATCTTTGTAGGCATTTTTTTAATTAATATTATTATATAATAGTAATTTTTTTTTTTTTTATAATTTTACTGTATATAAAATTTAATTGTTGATTTAAAACTATGTAAGCATTTTTCTTTTTAGATTAATATTATTATATGATAGCAATTTTTTTCTTTTTTCTTTATTTATAATTTTACTGCATGTCTTTGTAAGCAATTTTTTAGATTAATAATAGATGATAGTAACTTTTTTTTTTTTTAATTATATGATAGTAATTTTTTAAAGTGCTCAATTTTTAACGAATGTAAGTTAGAGTTTAAATAAATGCGAAACTTATTTAGTGAGAATATAAAGTTTAATTTATATAATTTTTATTATATTTAGTTTAGTATATAACTTTATTGTATATAAAATTTATTGTATTTAGTTTAATTTATAACATATATATCATCATTTACTGATTTTGAAACTTTTGTTTATCGTATTTGTTTAGTTATAGCATAAATAACAGTATGTGTTTTATATAATTTTTATTATATTTAGTTTCATTTATATGATAGTAATTTTTTTTAAAGTGTATGTGTGTTCAATTTTTAAAGAATGTAAAAATAGTATTTCAAAGTTAGAGCTTAAATAACAGTATGTGTTTTATATAATTTTTATTATATTTAGTTTATATAACATAACTGTATACAAAATTTATTAACTGATTAAAAACTTCTGTTAAATTTTTAACGAATGTAAGATAGAGTTTAAAGAAATGTTAAACTTATTTAGTGAGAATATAAAGTTTAATTTACATAATTTTTATTATATTTAGTTTAATTTATATGATAGTAATTTTTTAAAGTGCATGTGTGTTCAATTTTTAACGAATGTAATTATTTCTAAGACAGTCTAAATAAATTTAAAAAGTGAAACTTATTTAGTGTTAAAATAAAGTTAGAATTTTTAAGTGTCTTACATTTTTAATGAATGTTAAATTATTTATTATTTGTTTTGCTTTTAAATCTATGTGTTAATCCATAAAATACGAAAATTTCTATTTAATTCTGTAAAAATTTCCTAACATAAATTTACAATGACATCACTAAAAGTATGAACTCCTATTTAAATTCCTTATTTATTATCTTAACACAATATATTTTTAATCTCTAAGAATGCTAAGTTTCTAAAATACTCATAAATTGTTACTGATGTTAATTAACTTCAGTCATTCATTGTTTCATTCAGTCAAAAATGTTAAGTCCCACCGGAAATTACTTATAATCTTCAATGTCAGCGATCTAAAAGTTTCTAGTCTCCCAATAGCAACACCTAAATTTTAAAGTCTATACCCTGTTTTTAATTATATAGTACTCATCAACCTTTGTTTCATTTTGTCAAATTCCCTGAAATACATAGGCAATTTCTATTTAATTCTGTAATCAATTTATAATCCTCAAATGACAACTCTCCAAAAGTTTCTATTCTTCCGGTGGCAATACCTAAATATTAAAGTCTATACCATTCATTAAATGTTTTTAACTAAATAATACTCATCTACCTTTGTTTCAGTCAATCAACTTCCCTGTCCATTGCAAAAAATGCTAAGTCCCGAAATTCATTTTCAAACACAAAAAATTTAAATACTTTGCAATCTCCGAAAGGCAACAGAACCATCGTCTAAGATGGTGGCAAAGTAGTGCAAAAAAGGGGGTGTTCACCGACGGGGTGGTGGCGCGGGGGAGCCTGCGGCGCGTGTGGAGGCGCGGAGTAACTACGTGGCTCCGTGGCTCCGCGCGCTTTCGCGCCTTCACCCTGTCGGTGAACCCCCCCTTTTACACTACTTTTACGAATTTCTTAACATGGCAGAATAGGGCAAAATTTCACATAAACGTCAATTTTGAGAGATATTTTAATCGCAAAGATGTCAGACTACATTTTAAATATTACTTGGGTTACTGGTATGAATATTATTGACTATGAATTTTCCAGTGCAAAAATTTCGTAAGTTATTGGAAATTTACAGATTTCTTAGCATGCCAGAATAGGGCAAAATTTCACATAAACGTCAATCTTGAGGGATATTTTCATTGTAAAGATGTCAGAATACTTTTAAAATATCCTTTAAGATACTGGCATGAACATCCCTGATAACGAACGTTTTAATTTAAAAATTTTGGAAGTTATTTGGAATTTACTATTTGCTTAACATGGCAGAATAGGTCAAAATCGAGCATAAACGTCCATTTTGAGGATCGTATATACATATATATATATATCAGACGACTTCAAAAAAACATTTATGTAGAAAAAATGAAAGGAGAGAGAGGAAAAGAAAAAAAAAATAATTACTCAGGTACAATCGAAACAGATTGTACGAAACACCCAGGAGACAGACTGCCGCGCTGCGAGGATGAATCAGAACTCTTTTTTTTATTGTTCTTTTACTTTGCTAGATGAAAAAGAAATATCTCTGTGATCATCAGTTACGATTTGGCTATGTAATCATTAACATAACCTGCCTGTGTGGCTTTATTATTTTACGTTATAATTAACCCGAAATGAATCCTAAGTGGATATGTAATATTTTTTTTTGGACCTATGTGGTCAATCTTGTAAATAATATGTAAATAATATTCTTTTTATTAAACTTCCGGGGCTCGGCCGGGATAATGAGCGAAAAAAAAGTAGTAATTAATTCAGTAATTTATTAATTATTTTATTAGTAGTGTTAGTGTTCTAAGTGAATATCTTCGATAAATGACTGTGTGTCAAAACGAAATTAAATGACTGTGTGTCAAAACGAAATTAAATGACTATGTGTCAAAACGAAATTAAATGACTATGTGTCAAGTGAACTGACTGTATGAAAATAACTTTGTGTTTGAATAAAGATCAAATAACTATTTGTGGTTAGAAATGGTGAAGAATCAGCGCTGAGTACAGCGTGTGGAAAAAGTATCATCTTGCGGATGTATTATTCTGGATCCTTAAGCCGATTATTGTTCGTCGAGGAACGAAACTATCCTTGGTGGATAGACTGCAACTTCGAGGTCGAAGCTGTCGCAGGAAGGCCGATTCTATAGAAAAAATGAAAGGAGAGAGAGGAAAAGAAAAAAAAATAATTACTCAGGTACAATCGAAACAGATTGCATCACCCAGGAGATAAACTGCCGCGCTGCGAGGATGAATCAGAACTCTTTTTTTTATTGTTCTTTTACTTTGCTAGATGAAAAAGAAATATCTCTGGGATAATCAGTTACGATTTGGCTATGTAATCATTAACATAACCTGCCTGTGTGGCTTTATTATTTTACGTTATAATTAACTCGAAATGAATCCTAAGTGGATATGTAATAGTTTTTTTGGACCTATGTGGCCAATCTTCTAAATAATATGTAAATAATATTCTTTTTATTAAACTTTAATTAATGTAATAATAACTTCTCAGTGCTCTTTCTAGCCTCTCACTACATTTATGATACTTGTTTGAACATGATTGACTACAAATATTCTAATAGGAAAATTTCGTAAGTTATTCGAAATTTAAGATTTTATCAACATAGCGAAATTTAAAAATTTCCATATAAATAGGAATTTTGAGGATTATTGAATTGGAAATAGTAGCATGAAAATTAAACAACGGAATTGACCCCGATAAAATAAATTAATAGATTAGAATAAGATAAATATATCGAAGTGAACGGTGGATAGCCTATTAGGTGGGGATTTCATTGTGTCAACTTGTCAAGCTTTGGTCAAATTAATTTCTCTTAACATGATTATAATATGTCTGGGCCGCCTGTTGAGAGAAATTGATTGGATGATCCTGAAAGAATGCCCGTACACGCTCCCTGTTGTCATCAGAAACAACTGTGGATTTTCGTCCCGGCGCCTTACTTTTTGCATCTCAAACACTCCCAGTAGTTTCAAACCTGTTCATCAACCTGTCAACAATAAAAATCAGTGTGAAATTAGGACCAGAACATCAGCCATATGATGGCTTCAAAATTACTGCGACTTTCGAGTACTATAACTTACCGCGCGATTACCACTTCACTAGGTGTCCTTTTCTTTCCGAACTCTGAACGGCATGCCCGTCGAATGGTGACATTACTTCTGTCATTCTCATATTTTTTTTTTTTTTTTTACGTTAAATGATTGTTCTTCCAAGGTCAGTGATTCCATACTGCTTACTCTTTACTTCCGGTAATCAGGCATTCACCTGAAATGACAATATATGTTGGCTTTGAAGCCAACAAAGAATTTACGACTAAGTTTCATTTTTATGAATTTCGATTTAGGTTTTATTAAATTTAGAATCTCGGATTAAGAATTTATTTCGATTCAAATTCTGCAACCTTTACTCAATCACAAATCAGAATAACATGCATATTAATTAAATGAGAATAAGTTTAAATCTACTTACCCTCTCTGCCAGCATTCCGAAGATTAAAGACACAACCACTAAATCATTAGAATATAATTCGACATTTGAAGAATAGCTTTATTTGACTTGAATGCTTAATTACGAATTTTTATTAATATTTAAGAATGATGACTGGAAATATAATGAATACGATTAGAAGATTTTAATAGTTCTGATTTTATAGTTCCGAGATACCTTGTACCTCGTCCGGATTCGAAAAGCGACTGACTCAAACTGCTCAGCGCCGTTACAATCAGTTCAGATGTGCGCATCACCTTCTCCACTCCCCTCCTCCCCGACATCCTCCGGGGGGGGGGGGGCTGAGCATGGTAGACTGGCGATTCTATTAACTGGTC
This sequence comes from Salticus scenicus, assembly GCA_963930645.1. Taxonomy (NCBI): domain Eukaryota; kingdom Metazoa; phylum Arthropoda; class Arachnida; order Araneae; family Salticidae; genus Salticus; species Salticus scenicus. The sequence goes on along the minus strand of OZ005652.1, from coordinate 335,881,793 downwards.
TTTTGACGATTCCAACTGGCGTCTTCAGCGTGACCACTCGAGTAATTCCATCCTCACCCGGATGGACTTCCAGAAGGCGTGCTAGACTCCACTGAGCTGGCTGAATAGAGGGTTCCAACACCAGGACTAGCTGACCAGGTTGCAGATGGGTAACACCGCTCTTCCATTTTTCTCTTGACTGGAGTGAAGTCAAATAAGACTTTGCCCAGGTGCTCCAAAATTGCCTCTTGATCTGCTGGAGGAGTTTCCATCTGGAAGAAAAACTGGTACAAAATGGATTAGTTTGGTTAAGAGATTGTTCAGGAAGCTGAAGAAGCGGAGCCCCAATTAGGAAGTGTCCTGGTGTAAGTACCAGGAAATTATTGGGTTCGGTGGAAAGTGGTACTAAGGGGCGTGAATTTAAGCAGGCTTCAATGTTAGTGAGAATAGTCTCGCATTCCTCGAAGGAAAGGCAACTGCCTTTACAAGTCTTAATTAAGTGACGTTTAGCCAATTTAACTGATGATTCCCATAGGCAGCCAAAATTAGGCCCGTAAGGTGGCATAAAATGCCAATGAATTTGTCTAGTTGTGGCATAGTCTTGAATAGTATTGGTTTTTGAAAGTGTCACGAGTTTCTTTAAATGGGCATGGGCACCAACAAAATTTCGGACGTTGTCGGAGTATATGTCCGTGGGATAGCCGCGACGCGCTATGAATCTTTGTAGGGCATATAAAAAATGCTCGGTAGATAAACTAGTGACTAATTCGAGATGAATTGCCTTGGTGCACATGCAGATAAATAGGCAAAGATAGGATTTAAATTTGGTACTTTTCCGCTTGTGGTCACATTTCGTTAGAATGGGACCTGCATAATCCAGGCCAACATGTTGGAAGGGTCTACAAGGGTTGACTCTTGCACTGGGTAAGTCCCCCATCAATTGTTGAATGGGGGTCGGTTGGACTTTGGCACACGTGACACATTTTCGAAGCTCCTTTTTCACAGTGGACCTACCATCAGGAATCCAGTAAGACTGGCGAATTAAGTTTAATACTAGGTCGACACCTGCATGCAGACTGTTCACATGAAAATGTCTGATTATAAGAAAGGTAAAAGGGTGATTTTTAGGCAACAATAACTGATGCCTAGTGTCATAGGGAAGGGTCTTGGCTTTGTCAATTCTACCTCCCACTCTTAATAGATTTTCGGAATCAATAAAAACATTGAGAGGTTTCAATTTACTGTTGTTTGCAACGGGTTTGCCACGCTGCAAAAGGGCGATTTCTGAAGCAAAGGACCTTTGTTGTACAAATTTAATCACCAGTTTTTTAGCCTCTGAAATTTCTTGTACTGAGACTGGTCCTTTCAATTTTGTAGCATTTCTACTATTATTAATAAACCTCTTCATAAATGCAATTACACGAAAAAGTTTTGTACTTGAAGAAAATTTTGAAACCAATTCGTCTATCATGGAGTCATTCATTGGGTTTGACTCTATTAGACTTGGAGTTTTCACAACTGTACATTTGACTGAGGTCGACATTTCTGAATCGTGCTCTGAGACCTGGATCTTTGGCCAATCAGGTCCAGACCACCACAAGGCAAATGGTTTTAATTTGTTTGGTAACAACCCACGAGTTGCACAGTCAGCTGGGTTGTGTTTGCTTGGTAAGTGATGCCATGTGGTTGGGTCTGTCAGAGCCGCTATTTTGTTGACTCGGTGTAGGACGTATGCGTTGCCCTTTAAGGGTGGATTTAAGATCCAACTACGGGCGATTGTGGAGTCTGTCCATAGACGAATTTCCTCCACCGGAGAATCTAGTGAGCTCTGGACGACTGACAACAGTTCCGATAACAAAACAGCCGCGCATAGCTCCAACCTAGGCAAGGTAATGGGTTTTAAAGGAGCTACACGGGTTTTAGCTGCAATCAATTTTAAAGGTCCGTTCTGTCTGGGACGTATATAAATTACAGCAGCATATGCCTTTGTTGACGCATCACAAAATCCCTGTATCTGGTAAATAGTTTCGGATTTCAACTCTAAAAATCTGGGTACTGACATGGCCTTAAAGGAAGCAATTTTTTCATAAAATTCGTTCCACCTGTTTTGAATGTCTGGTGGTAAAGGATCATCCCAACCAAGTTTTTGCTTCCAAACATCTTGTAGTAGCAATTTTAAAAGAATAGTGGCAGGGGATAACAGACCCAAAGGGTCGAAGATGCGTGTAATTACGGACAATAATTGTCGTTTTGTTTTTACGCTTTCTTCGGTGTTAACTCCAACCTGTAGGGTATCCGATGTTAAATTCCAGTTTAGTCCTAAAATACGTTGGGAATGATCGGGGTTTAAGGATAATTCCTGATTTGTTGATTTTAAAGTTTCTGGGACCTGAACTAGAGCTTCCACACAATTTGAAGCCCATTTTCGCAGCTTGAAGCCCCCAGCATTAAATAATGCCTGAAGGTCTGTGACCAAAGATTGAGCGGCTTCGATTGTTTCAGCCCCTCCAAGGAAATCGTCCATATACAGGTTGTTGCGGGCAGCCTGCACAGCTACGGGAAAATTGTGTTCTTCATCGTTTAATAGCTGTAGTATGGTACGCAGGGCTAAAAATGGTGCACAGGCTGTGCCATAAGTAACAGTGTTCAATTGATAAACCCGAAGTGGGTCTGACACATTGGCTCTCCAAAATATTCTTTGGAAAGTCCTATCATGCTCTGCGACTAGAATTTGCCTGAACATTTTTTTCGATATCACTCGAGAGGGCAACTTTGTTTAATCGGAATCTGATTAAGTTGCTGAAAATACTGGACTGAAGTTTTGGCCCTTTATGCAAGTTAGAGTTCAGGGTTTTGCCATTTGTAGTTAAGGCCGATGCATTGAACACTACTCGTAGTTTGGTAGTGCTACTATTTTCATTAATAACTCCATGATGGGGCATATAATAATTGGGTGTACCGTTAAGTTCCTCAGCTCTTAGTAGCGTCATATGACCTAAGTCAGAATATTCGTTTATAAACTTACAGTATTCCCTTTTGAGATTAGGGTTCTGAACAAATCGATTTTCAAGTTTTTTAAACATTTTTAGTGCACAGTTGGCACTTTCACCTAAATCTATCTCATCATGGAGGGGTAATTTCACCACATAGCGACCTTCAGGGTTGCGCTTGGTGGAAGATTTATATAGTTCCTCAGCCGGATCGGCTTCGGTTTCACTCTTAGAAGATATTATTGGCTGATTGTCAAAAAAATCGTTTAAGTTAACACAGTGTAACGAGGAGCTATATGTTGATTCTGGTTCCATTCCATCCCTTGAGAGGGGGCCACTGAGTAAGTACCCAAGTGAACTGGGAATGGCAGATGGTTCTCCTGGCCTTCCCGGTACTGGCGTGCCACAAATTAGTGACGCAAAAATATCTGCGCCTAATAATACGTCGATTGGTTGTGGCTTGAAGAAATTCATATCGGCTAACTGAAGATTTCTTGTATGTGGCCATGACGTCGTTCTCACCCGGAAATTTGGCAGAGGGGTAGTAACCCTATTTACTACTAGCGCTTTCAAGTTCCTATACTCGTTATCGAAATATGGCGAGAATGAGAATTCCGTAAAATTTAAAACAGTTTCTGCGGAAAGACCGTTTATGCCTATAAGTCGATGAGAAGTGCCAAACAAAGGCAAATTTAGCTTCTCAACGCACTCCTTTTTTATGAGACTATTTTGTGAGGCACTATCAACTAACGCCCGACATTGAATAATTTTACCGTTAGGTGACCTAACCTTTATAAGGGCAGTAGCCAATAACACCTTTTGGTTATTAAAATTTGCATTAGATTGTGAACTATGGGCCACCGACGTAGCAACAAGGCCACCTCCCTGATCTGCAGAATTCTGTGTATAAATGTGCAGAAGAGTGTGATGTGAACCTGCACATACTTTACATTTAATATTAATTCTACATTGACGCACTTGATGGTTAGTTCGCAAACAATTTTCACACAGTGATTTTGATTTAACTAAGTCCCATCGCTCTTGAACAGTAATTCTATTGAATTTGGGACATTTAAACAATTGATGTACTTGAGAACAGGCGACGCATTTATTTTCTTTGACTATTATTGAATTATTGACACAAGATTTTTTTACACTACTACCTTCTACTGGCTTCTTAAACATTCCTGGTTTATTTTCAAGTTTTGTTTGACTCGACGCCTCCCTTTCAATGAATGTACGAAACGAGTTTAAATCGGGAATAGTTTGCGTATTCTCTAGACTGAGCTCCCACCTATGCCTAACGGATGAATCCAATTTTGAAATCATGAAATTTATAAGAATAAGATCGCTAAGAGGATTAGATTCCAATCCGAAGGTCGATAAATTTCGCACCGCTTCGTTACAAGTATCTATTAAATTGAAAAACGATTTAGGATCATACGCTTTGTTTACCTTTACCGAAAAGATTTTATTTATTTGAGTTATAGCTAATTGGCGTTTATTTTCGTAGCGCTGAGTAAGGATTTCCCAACAGTATTTAAGATTTTCCGATTGTAACGAAAATCCACGAATAAGTTTTGATGCACTACCTCTTACACACGATTGGAGGTATTGTAGCTTTTCAACCTCACTAAGGCTGTCATTATCCAGAATAGATGATTTAAATAAATTTTTAAATGACAACCAAGATTCATTATCCCCGTAAAAATAAGGAATTTCAAGTTTGGGAAGACTAATATGCGAATTAACAGAAGTCCCTGGTTTGGTACGTGCATCATTATTTACATTTGGGGTATTTGATTGCGATTTACTCTCCAACACTACAGACAACTCCAACAGAATGTCCCGATTTTTCATCACTTCTTCAAAGTTTTCATCGTTTTCTTCTTCGGAAAAATTTGTAACTATTTCCTCGAATTTAACCTCCAGTACATTTACCTTATCTTTTAGGATCTTTAATCTGGCTTGATCGCTTTTATCGCAATCATTGACCTTCGATTTTATAAATTCTATTTCTCTAATAACATTTTCAAATTTTATCACTTCATTAGATTTTGGGAACAACGCACTCTTTTCGGCGTCATTCGCCCTTGTTTTCCCCTTTTTACCCATCTTTTGAGCAAACTAATTACAAACAATTAAATTTAAATGTGAATTAATCGATCGAATTAAATTATTATTCTGCAGATCAGGAAGTAAAACAAAACAAAAAATATAAGAACAAATGAAAAGAAACACACATATAGAATAGATTTTTTTTTTTTTTTTTTAACTGAAATAAATAAACTAATAAAATATTAAATGCACCTTTTTCATTCTCATACACTCATTTATTCAACAATTATTTAACATGAATAGCTATTTCTTAAATTCCCTAACCGAAATTGTTCCGGTTTGAAAACCAAACTATTTTGAATTACGTTTTCTCTTAAACCAAAACTGTTACGTATGCATGAAATCGAAACTACTTTGAATTACGTTTTATATCAAAACAATTTGACTTCATATTAATGATTTATTTCGCAAATTAATTTTGATTTACTTTAAAGTTCTTATACAGATAATTTAATCCTACGTAAACAAAAGAATTTTTTCAATTTACAATTTTTTTTTTTTAATTTAACGAATTACGATTAATTACCTAATTAATAGGTAATTAAGCCTCCGTGAATCGACGGACCACTTTGGCTTTGAAGCCAACAAAGAATTTACGACTAAGTTTCATTTTTATGAATTTCGATTTAGGGTTTATTAAATTTAGAATCTCGGATTAAGAATTTCTAACGAATTTATTTAGATTCAAATTCTGCAACCTTTACTCAATCACAAATCAGAATAACATGCATGTTAATTAAATGAGAATAAGTTTAAATCTACTTACCCTCTCTGCCAGCATTCCGAAGATTAACGACACAACCACTAAATCATTAGAATATAATTCGACATTTGAAGAGTAGCTTTATTTGACTTGAATGCTTAATTACGAATTTTTATTAATATTTAAGAATGATGACTGGAAATATAATGAATACGATTAGAAGATTTTAATAGTTCTGATTTTATAGTTCCGAGATACCTAGTACCTCGTCCGGATTCGAAAAGCGACTGACTCAAACTGCTCAGCGCCGTTACAATCAGTTCAGATGTGCGCATCACCTTCTCCCCTCCCCTCCTCCCCGACATATGTGCTATTACAATATGGAAGAATTATACTTAAATCAACACATTTTAGATCAGGAACTTAAAATATTTTCTATCATGTTTTTTGGACCACCTTGTATCTATTTAAAGTGATGAATATGTCATTGTCTATGACATGTGAATTGAAATTTGAAATACATTGATTATAATGTGCTATGATAATTTCTTTTAAGCATAGATTTCTTTAAATTAGAAATGTATGGAAACGTGATACATATATTAAAGACTAAAAATAAAATACCATATGTTCTTTAATTACAAACGTCTTTTTAATTTGAGAAGATTTCTTTTTCTAAAAGTTGTTCTTTTAAAAGTAGTTTAAGTTTTATGCAGCTCTTGGATATCAGAATATGTGAGAAAAGTTTTTAATAATGAGTAATTGATTTTATTTGTTTAAAAATTGTTGACAGAATTACAAACTTATTAAATAAATATAGATGAGAAGAAAAATATTCAACCACAAAACTTTTAAAAGGCAATATGTCTTCTGTGGATAATTATATATAAAAAAAAAATCATGGAAAATTGATTAATTAAATATTTTTGTTTGGAAAAATCCGAAAAGAAAATTTGAAGAATAGTTTAAAGTTTTGATTAGTCTAGTTAGTTTTACTTTTAATTTTTTGTAATAAGTAACTTTCTCATATTTCGAAGCAGTACAGTTTGATTGCATACAAATAATGGTCTTCAAGCTTTTTATTTTGTATGACGCTGCAAAGATATATAATATAAAAATCTCTCATTAAAATATTATAGAAATGTTTTTCCAACATAATTTTCTTAGATTGCATAAAAGAATAAAGCTAATTAAACTTTATATTCAGATAAATATCATTATAAAAATGAATTAGAATATCATGAAAAAATGTGTAACGAGCTCGAATTTTAAGAATAAAAAAAAAAATGTTTGAGTTAAATTTTAATGACATTCGCGAACAGAATTCCTTTTTTAAGTTAATGCTCATTTAATAAAACATCTAGAAATCTAATTATTGAAAGAAATAAAATAATTAATGAAATAAAAATATATATTTCCAAAACAAAGGAAAATTTTGGTTTCTTTTTATCATATACTAGCTGACCCGTCCTACTTCGCACGGATGAACAAATTTTAGTTAACGATGAATTGATATGCAAAAATTCAAAAAAATATCAGTTTATATGTTATAGTCAGGCAATATTATCAACTGAAAAGTCAAAATATAATTTTACAATTATTTTTTTCAATCAGTTGTTAAATGTTGGTAATTTTTACTTTATGTTATTTATTTATTTATTTCATAAAAAGAAGCATATCTTTACTCATGAATAAAAAATATTGAAAAATAAACCTATAACATGAATATGTGTTTGATAAAGTTGACGTCATAATTGCTTTAATTATTATTTATTTGTTTTGATAATATTAATTTCTATTAAACAGAGAGCTTATGTGTTTTCAATTTTCTTAAATTTAACGTCCGCAAAGTAATCTGGTTATTGTTTTAGTAATGGTTCTCCATTAGTGATCGTTAATATTTTTTGTGATTTTGGCGGTGAATTAAAAAGGTTATCGCAAATACGTAAAGTCCTTCGAGTGAAACGTCCTAGCTATTGCGGTGCCAAATTTTAAATATCGCCAAAGAAGCCCTATACAAAAGTAGATTTCTAACGCGAATGCACATTTAATTTATTTTAAATGAACCGTGTTTCCAATCAACATAATGAAACTTGCATAATCAAATGTCATTTGCAATTCCCTAGCGGCTGTATATTGCGCTACTTGCTTTCGGAAAAGATTTTATATCAATCATCCTTGGCGGAAAAAAAAAAAAAAAAAAAAAAAAAAAGATTGCCAAGTTATCTCGCAAATATATTTAATTTTTTCCATAACTGATGGTTTTTAATAATGTATATTAAGGGAAAAATCAATAATATGAAACAATATTCGTATAATATATACTATTACAAAATCTGGTGTGAAACAACCACACGACTTCCATTACCCACTATTAAACGTATTATATACATTTCTTGGAGATATTAAGTACATGCATTTTTTTTTAGATTTTCCAGTAAGAGAAACTTGATACACGTATAAAGACACCTACAACAAAGTTTACATAGTGAGTTAAAAAAAAAGGGGAAAAAATAGATAGTTATTTTTTTAAACACGAATTACCGAGATCTAAAACTGAACTTCCTAATCAGGATGACCGTTAGTATTCCTGTAATATGCACGTAATACTTGAGAAAGGTTATTTAAATTGAATTAATGAAACAATTTTCAAGAAAATCGTTAGAGCCGTTTTTGAGATACCAACTTTTACCAAAACTTGGCATACTCAATTATTGACCGCAAAACAATAATTACATACAAAAGGATATTTAGTAGGAAGTTAACATGGCGAGTTTGAAAAAAATTCGTACAGCCGTTTTTAAAGGAAGGCACTTATGAGATCTGAAATTGAGCTGTTTATAGAGGACGCCTATCAATTTTCCTATGAACTAACCAATTATATCATTCGAAAGGACATCTAATAGATTGTTTATATAGCAACTTTGAAGAAAATCGTTAGGGCTCTTTATGAGGTACGGGCTTACGGTCCCATTTCCGGTTTTCGATGACCCAGTTCCGGTTTTTCAATTTTCACCAAAATTTGGAAAATTCATCTGTACATCAGACCTGAATGAATTGTGAAGATTTGTAGTTCTATCTTTATTAATTTTGGAGATATGACACCCGGAAAATTTCACACATTCGTACACACACACAGACACACTGACCAATTGCCAAAAACTACTTTTTTGGACTAAGGAGACCTTAAAACATATAAATCAGGTGAAACTCTATATAAAATTTTTGGACCGAATACAATACTCCCACTACCTACGGTAGTACGGTAATTGAAGTAAAAACATAGATCTCGTATTTAATACGAAAATATACAGATTTTCGTATTACGTTTTCGATCTCGAAATACAAAAATCGCCAAGGACGACCGATATCAAATCTATGCTTTGTTTTCAATTAAAATATTGAAAATTTGAATTAAAAATGTATTTTACCAAAATTTATTATAGCCTCTAGCACTTAGAGACAGTGTAACTTTTGATTAGTATAAAAAAAGAAAGAAATAGAAATCGGCTTTTTAGTTCTAGCGATCGTTCTCTACATATACATATAAACCTTTCCTCTTTATATATTAGTATCGAGCATAGATAGATTAAATAGGTTTCTAATCAACATAATGTAACTCAAATAATTAAATGCTATTTGCATTGCAGTAATGGTTGTATGCGCTATGTATATTGAGCTACTTGTCAAAACTGTTAGTTGCTAAAAATAGTCGTCAAATAAATTTAAACTTCTCAATTATTCTTTTAACAAATGCATAATGAAATGCAGACGATATTTTTTTAATTCACTTTTTATATTATTATTCGCGTATATTTTATTATATGTCGAAAAATGAATTAACCCGTAAATTTTTTGGGCAACAATTATAAAATAAATAATTTAATAAAAGTTTAGAAGTAACGCTTAGATCATTACATTATATCATATCATATCAAATTATATTATTAGAAAAATAAATACTTTAAATTTATAATGACGTCAGATTTAACGTGTAAGTTTAACATTTTGCAAAGCTTTATATGAATTTCAATTTAATCCACGTGCAAATATATTTTTTTTCTTTTCATGTCAAGATATTTTGAAAACAAAATCAACATGTAAAAGTTTCTTTTATGTTGGCAACGGCTAAATTTTTTAATATTTTATTATTTCCATTTCTATTATGGCTTTTATGGGGATTTTAATTAAAATGCTCAGATTTTAAACTAAAATTTATTTTATCAAAATTAAATATAGCCTATAACAATCAGGCATACTGTAGCTTTTGGTCAGTGAAAGAAGTTTTAAAATCGGTTCAGTAGTTTCAGAGATTACCCTCCACAAACATACAATTTTTTGCGCTTTATATAATGACTAGCTGACCCGTCCGGCTTCGCACGGATGAACAAATTTTAGTTAAAGATGGATTGACATGTAAAAAATCAAGAAATATATCAGTTTATATGTTATAGTCAGGTAATATTATTAACTGAAAAGTCAAAATATAATTTTACAATTATTTTTTTAATTAGTTGTTAAATGTTGGCAATTTTTACTTGATGTTATTTATTTATTTATTTATTTATTTCATAAAAAGAAACATTTCTTTACTCATAAATAAAAAATATTGAAAAATAAACCTATGACATGAAAATGTTTTTGATAAAATTGACGTCATAATAGCTTTAATTATTATTTATTTGTTCATTTCGAAAATATGTTTAATTTTTTCCATAATTGATGGTTATTTTAATAATGTATATCAAGGGAGAAATCAATAATATGAAACAATATTCGTACAATATATACTATTACAGAATCTGGTGTGAAACAACCACACGACTTCCATTACCCACTATTACACATATTATATACAATTTTTTGGAGATATTATATGCATTTTTTGAGATTTTCCAGTAAGAGAAAATTGATACACGTATAAAGACACATACAACAGAGATTACATAGCGATTTAAAAAATAAGGGGAAAAAATAGATAGTTATTTTTTAAACACGAATTTCCGAGATCTAAAACTGAACTACCTAATCAGGATCACCGTTAATATTCCTGTAATAAGCACGTAATACTTGAGAAAGGTTATCTAAATTGGATTAATGAAACAATTTTCAAGAATACGTTAGAGCCGTTTTTGAGATACCAACTTTTACCAAAACTTAGCATACTCAATTATTGACCTAAAAACAATAATTACATACAAAAGGATATTTAATAGGAAGTTAACATGGCGAGTTTGAAAAAAATCCGTACAGGCGTTTTTAAAGAAACGCACTTGCGAGATCTGAAATTGAGCTGTTTATAGAGGTCGCCTATCAATTTTCCTGAACTAACCAACTATATCATTCGAAAGGGCATCTAATAAATTATTTATCTAGCAACTTTGAAGAAAATCATTAGAGCTGTTTTTGAATACGGGCTTACGGTCCTATTTCCGGTTTTCGATGACCCAATTCCGTTTTTTCAGTGTTCACGAAAATTTGGAAAATTTATCTGTACACCAGACCTGAATCTCTTGTGAAGTTTAGTACTTCTATTTTTATTAGTTTTGGAGATATGACAGCGAGAAGATTCCACACATACGTGCACACATACACACACACTGACCAATTGCCAAAACCTATAAAATACTTCCACTACCTACGGTAGTAGGGTAATTGAAGTAAAAACATACATCTCGTATTTACTACGAAAATATACAGATTTTCGTATTACGTTTTCGATCGCCAAATACAAAAATCGCCAATGACGATAGATATCAAATCTATGCTTTGTTTTCAAATTAAAATATTGAAAATTTTAACTACAAATTTATTTTACCAAAATTTATTATAGCTTCTAGCACTTAGAGAGAGACAGTGTAACTTTTGATTAGTGAAAGAAAAGAAAAAAAAAAAAAGAAATCGGCTTTTTAGTTCTAGCGATCGTTCTCGACATATACATATAAACCTTTCCTCTTTATACATTAGTATAGCTATAGAGCATAGATATATTAAATAGGTTTCCAATCAACATAATGTAACTCAAATAATCAAATGCTATTTGCATTTCAGTAATGGCTGTATGCACTACGTATATTGAGCTACTTGCCATAACTGTTAGTTGCTAAAAATAGTCGCCAAATAAATTTAAATTTCTCAATACGCAAGCGAAGTGTGACGTCACTGACCGCCCGTGGATGCAAGAAAAAGATTTCCCATGTTAATCGCTCATTAGATTTTTTTTTTTTTTTTTTTTTTTTTTAATTATAAAAATTCTAGAAAAATTGATTCCCGATTTTAATCCCATATTTGGGTATAGATATGTATTAGTTGTTGTATGCATGCGTTAGATTGAGTTATTTTCCTGTCAAATTGACAAATTTCAAAACTGTCACCCTTGGCGTTTTTTGTATTTGGCGATCAAAAACGTAATACGAAAATATACATGTCAGATGTATATTTTCTTAATATGTATTGTACGAAATATTGTATCATATTATTCGTTACTTTCTTAATATAAGTTGTTAAAATAACCATGATTTTTGAAAGGAATTAAATTATATTCGCCAGATAATTTGGCGATATATATATATATATATATTTTTTTTTTTCTGCCAAGGAAGACGGATATCAAATCTATTCCGCTGCAACATATTAGTATATTATATCAGACACTTTATTTAGACATTTGAAAACAAATTTGACTTCAAATTATAATAAAATATTTATCCTTTACCTTTTAATTAGTTTATTAGCTGGATATTTATTGTGTAAATATCATCTTTTGAAATGAAATGTTTATGTTTTTAATCGAATATGGAAGTTCGCCATTTTTTTTTTCTAGAGTTTTGAAATTTAAAATTGAAATTTTATCAATTTTACAACAAAAACAACTTAATCTAACGCTTGCACATGATAACTAATACATATCTATATCCAAATATGGGGATTAAAATCGGGAAATAATTTTCCTTGATGTTTAATAATTTTTTACAAAAAATCCAGTGGGCGATTAACAAAGGAAATCTTTTACTTGCATCCACTGAAGGCCAATGACGTCATCACATCACTTGCGCATTATTCTTTTAAAAAATGCATAATGAAATTCAGATGGTATTTTTTGATTCACTTTTTATATTATTATTCGCGTGAAAATATACTTTATTATATGTCTAAAAATAAATTAACTCGTAAATCTTTTTGGCAACAATTATAAATTAAAATTAAATCTTTTATCTCTATAATGACGTCAGATTTAACGTGCAAGTTTAACATTTCACAAAGCTTTATATCACGGAGTATTATTAATAGGAGTTGAAGGTCCAATGGGAGAAAACTACGAAACTGTGATCTAAATTTTTGGTAAATATTGAGGGCGCCACTTGTCATTCCTCCCTACCTCGTCGCGGATATACTTTGGTTTTCAATAGAATTTTGCTGGAGTACATTTAAAATTTTTTATTTTAAGCAATTTAATTTCTTTGTAAGTTCTTAAAACTGCATAATTCAGATGTTTCAAATAAATGCTTCGTTCCTAGTTGTAAAACAGGCTATGATAGTGATAAGAAAAAGAAAAAAAAGCCCTAGGAGAAAAATAAAGTCCGAGTTCGTGTTTTCTGCACCTAAGTAAGTTTATTTTTTTTTTCTTTACAAAATTTCATCCATTCTCCTTCCTCCCAATGGGTTCTTCCCACCATCGTCTGCTCAATCACGTGATAGAGGAAAACGAATAATCGAATTCTGACAATCGAATTCAATTAAATATTGTTCTTAAGAACAAAAATTTTAATATTCAATAAAAAATAAAATAAAAGTAATATTGTGCATTTGTAAACAGTAGAATAATTGTATTTGTAAATTTAATAATTTTTAAAAAACATTTTATGTGTTTATTTGTTTTTACCTATAAGAATCGATTTTTGTATATTGTAGTGTAACTGTAACATTAACTGATCTAGCAATAAATAATAGCTTCTTGTGGAATGTTTATGGATTATAATTTGAAATTTTAAAATGTTTTCATTTAATTTAATTGCATAAAGGTGTTACAACAAGTTAATTAACTTAGTTACTGGTCTAAATGGATTTACACAGTACGATATTGCACTGTCACTGATTTAAGTACCAAAAATCAGAGTATTAAACATTTTCTTCATGAAGATCAATAAGATATATAAACTAAAGGATGATTGTAAATATATACAGCAAACAAAAGATGATGAATAATGATATAAAATGGATGAAAAATGATGGTGTATAAAAAAAATAACACAGATTAAATACGATTGATCAAAAATAAGAATAGAAAATACGTTATTTCAGCAATCGCTATAGATAAACAAGACTTCGCCTGCTATTTGTTTTTTCTCTATCATGTGACCTCTGACGTCAGGTGGGAAGAGCCCATTGTCTGTTTTAGCTAGCTTTGGTTCATAAGAATCATCATTTTTTAAAAGCTTTCTTTCAAAGTAAAATTAGTATAAAATGGCTCTTAAAAAAACCATGTTGGTTAGAATACTCTATTTAATGAAATTTGCTTTCAATCGAAATTTTTTCAGCTTGATATTATTTAAAAAAAAAAATTAAAACGAGACATTTCCCCATTGAATAACACTGCGGAAGCTGGAGAGAAGGAAGGATTGCACGCTGGCGCCATCTGTAAACATTAGAAAACAACATCACAAAATTTCAGCGTTACCTTCTTCTCCTGTCTTTTTACTCCGTGCTTTATATGAATTTCAATTTAATCCACGTGCAAATATATTTCTTTTCTTTTCATGTCAAGATATTTTGAAAACAAAATGAACATGTACTAAATGTTTCTTTTATGTTGGAAGCAGCTAATTTTTTTAATATTTCATTATTTCCATTTCTATTATGGCTTTTATGGGGATTTTAATTAAAATGCTCAGATTTTAAACTAAAATTTATTTTATCAAAATTAAATATAGCCTACAACAATCAGGCATACTGTAGCTTTTGGTCAGTGAAAGAAATTTTAAAATCGGTTCAGTAGTTTCAGAGATTACCCTCCAGCAACATACAATTTTTTGAGCTTTATAATGATATAGATATAGATTGCATTATTTATGTTTAGCAGTATTGCCATATGAAAGAAATTGTTATTTTTAACACTTTCCAACAAAGTGGAAAAAATGTTTATGACTTTTGTTTGTCTGTCTGCACTCCAGCTCTCGTAAATATTAATGGAATTTCTTAAAACTGATATTTGTTATTCAAGTTCACTATCGGATGTTCTCTATTAAAATTGGAGTAAATACCACTGCCGATTTTTGTACAGGGATCAGGGCCGATTAACCTTTCAACTAAGGGAAGCACAAACCCGTTTGGGGGCCCCCTACTGATAACTTTATCCAAAGACACATACAAACACCTCGAAAAATTTACAAATTTGTCATTAAACACCAGCCATAATTAATAAGAATCGGTAAAAATGTTTATAAATAAAATTTTTTTATTAGTAGCACTAAAATGCAAACTATTGAAAATCTGTAATTTGTACAATATATGAAATTATCTTATTGTAAATGCATATGAGTACGTTTCATTAACCGATGACCTATTTCCTATAATCTATAAATAATAGTTGTGTAATCGGTACTGCGATGTCCCCCCCCCCCACTAATAATCGGACAATGTTGTCAGATAACAGTTTTTTTGATTTGGGGTCCTTGTTTTGCTTAATTTGGGGCCCTTTAAAACATTTCGAATGGAAGCACGTGCTTCTCACGCCTATTTGGTAATCAGAGTCTGACAGGGACACCATAAAGTATTCCAAAACATTTCGTTGTGTAAGAGGTATTTCGGTAAACCATATTTTAATAACTTTACTTTGCACAAATCTTAATGAAGTTGAAATATGTTATTCAAATTCACATTCGGATGTTCCCTACTGAAAATAGAGTAAATACCACCAGAGATTTGTGTGCAGGGGTACCCAAAAGTATTCTAAAGCATTGTGTTCTCTGAGAGATATTTCTATAAATCATATTTTAATAACTTTCTTATGCACAGATCTTAATGAAATTGAAATACGTTATTCATGTGCACAAAAGAATGCTTTTTTAGAATGCAATATAATTATCATTACCATTTACAGGTCACAAAAAATATTCAGTCACATTAATGGTTATGATTAGAATTTGTTGGAACTGCATTTTTGTTTGCAGGAATCTTTTTTAACAATTTCTAACGATTTTGAAGAATGAATATGATTTGAATTAGTGTATCTGTCTATCTGACTGTCCGTATGCCCCCCCCCCCCTTTAGCATCTGTAAATATTTTCAGAAATTCTGAAAAGATGTATGTATGTTGTTCAAGTTCACTGTGGAGTGTTCTCTATTTTTAAACGAAATTAAGAAGCTCTGTACGACTGGTCAGTATACAGGATCACACAAGCACACACAATAAATAAATAAATAAATAAATGATTTAAAAAAAATAATGCTTTCTGTTTTAGGTGAGACATTTTTATAAATCGCATTTAAATAAATTTTTACTGCAATAATTATAATGGGTATTGGCATTTATTATTAACGTATTAAAATAATGTTTTGTGTAGAATAAGATATACTTAACGTTCAGATTTACAGGGCTAGAGTAAGATATTCAGTGTATTAAGGACCACAATTACAAATTACTGTAATTACATTATTATTTATTTCAAGCATTTTTAACACTTCCCAACAATGTCTAAGAGTGATTGTGAATTTAGTTTGTCTGTCCGCTTTTCTGTCCTTCTGTCTGTCAGTTGAGTGATAACTAGGAAAAGAACATTGAAGTTTAAATGATGCAATCAAGAAATATAGTTGGAAAATGTTAATAATCAATGCGCACCACATAATTGTTCGTTCTTGTTATAATTTGAATAAGATGAACTCTTCGATAATATTTGTTAGTAAAAATAAAGTTGAGTGCCTTACCACATTATTTAATTTCATTATAAAGCCACACATATAGTTAAATATTTTATATATTTTTTGTTAAAAGTTAAAATTTAAAATAAGATTAAGTCAATCTTCATTTTTATTACATTTTATTATTTCTATAAGCAATCCATGATGATTTGTTGATTAATAATTAAACTAAGGAATCAAGTAAATTTTTGTGTGATTAAACGCATAAAACAAAATTTATTACAATAATCACTACGTATTGTTTATCATTTCTTAATACGCAAGCACACTTAAAGTATTAGGTGGATTTATATAATTCATTGTGTAATACCTAGTACCACATTTCGCTCAGATGTTAAGTTGTTTTCCCACGAGCAAAAGCCAACGACGAAACGCTTACATAGAAGCATTAGTCATCTAAAACCACGTGACCCTCTCATCCAATGAGACTTACAAGGAAACATTCAAAAGGTGTCGTCTTAAAAAAAATATTGAAAAAAAAAATATATGTGATTCTACTCTTCCTAAAACACCAGAAAGTGAAAAAATTATCGGCTGAAAGGAATTATAGCGACCATAAAAAATTGACAAAATTAAGCATATTAATATACAGCCTGTACAACAGAAGACCAACTTGCAGTTCAAATTTCATCAATTTTAGTTAATAAACAAAAAAAAAAAATTACTTTTTTTTTTTTTTTCTTTCAAATTAAATTTTATTCTAACTTCGAAAAAATTTATGTGATATACATTAAGAATTTGGGTTTTAAAAGTTTTCTTTCAAATAGATTATTTATTTCGATCCGCTCAGTTTTCTGATGGCTCCTTAATTATTTTCATAACCTAATCACTAACATGTAGAAATTAAACAAATGATGCGACTTTTCGCATTTTATTATGCTTACTTACAAACCTTTTTATTCATTAATTTAAGTATTATTTGAATTTAATCAGGTTACATTTAAATGTTTCAAACTAAAAATTTCACGAAAATAAAATAAAAAAAGTCTGTTTTTTCTTTTACATATTTAGGATTGGTTATGTGTCTAATAATAATTTTTGAAATTAGCGCTGTTATATAGAACGATAAAGAAGAAAATTTTGTGATGCCCTCAACATACCAATTTTGCATTTTCTTTTGACGTCAATGCAAAGAAGAAATGAGAAATTAGTTTTTGTTTTAAAATTCTGATTGAATATGAAAAATATTACTTATTTTTCCAAAATACATATCTATGCGTTTATAAAAATAGTAACAAAAAAGTGTGAAGGCCATAATATATTTATATAGAGTTCAGCATAATCATTCAAAGATGAAGAATGAACATATGAAATACGGAGATGAATGTGATTTAAAATAGCCTTTTCTCTTTTACTGGTCCCGAAAGATAACAGGAACAACAACAACAACAAAAAAAGAAACATTTTGACTCTTTTAGCATAATGCATTTTCTGGGAAGCTTACTCTCAGATATCTAATTTACTATGGATCGAAATGCATACAATGTGCGTTGCAGAAAATATGTTATAGAAAGTCAAATCCTAGTATAAAATTAATACTGCTAAACAACTATATGCAAAAAAATTAGCTGATATTTACATAAAAGAAAAATATTGTTATTGTTAAAATTTTGTGTTATCGACATAACTTTCATTATTATTCGTTTTTATCTTTCCTTTTTACTTTCCGAACATATACAAGGTTGTTATAATTAAAGTTCTCCCTTTCAAAAGGCTCTAGAGCCGGTTCTATGGCTCCAAACTAAACAAAATATCACTAGTATGAAATACAAGTGATGCGCTCTGAGAAAACCGAAGAAAAAAAATGGTTGAAAATTTCGTCAATAGGTGATGCTGTTTCGATAACTAAGGCGATTTTGGAAGATTTATTCTAACAGTTTTGGTCAATCAAGACAAGACACATCACAGAACTGGCGTTTTAAATAAATACAAAACATTGAATAAACACCATAAATTGCAATAAACTCACAACAATAATGCGAGTTTATTGCATTTTATGATGTCTATTCAAAGTTTTGTACTTATTTTTTAAAAAATATTTGTTTCTTACAAAAAAATCTGTAAAACTCACCTTAGATATTGGCACAGCGCCACCTATTGACGAAAATTATGACTTAATATTTTTTTTTCTTATTTTTGCAGAGCACAGCACCCTGTAATTATTTTCTTCAATAGGTGGCGCTGCGCCAATATCTAAGGAAGTTTTTGCAGATTTTTTCTAAAAGGCAAAATAAATTTTGTGTGGATCGTCTGGATTGAACGAAACTGAAAGAATAAATATTCAAAAATCGCCTTATATTTTGGACCAGCGTCACCTATTGACGAAAACTTCGACTAGTTTTTTTTTTTTTTTTTTTTCGATTTTTGAAGAGCGCATCACTTGTACTAAATACTACTGAAATTTTGTTTCGTTTGGAGCCATAGAACGGGCGCTAAAGCCTTCTGAATAGGGGAACTTTAATTATAACAACCCTGTACTATCTATGGATGTATTGTATGCATTGTAGTCATGAAAAAAATTCGACTATCATATTTTGCGTATCTGTGCGTTTTTTGGTTTCCTGAATTCCTTTATGTTATTTTTACAGTGATGTGTGTAATATATAATCATAGTTGTTAGATAGTTCCATCTCCTTCCTCTCTGCCTTGCTCTGCAACACAAACATGTATAACGCGCATCATCACTTCGAAGTTCCTCGAAACTCATCTAGCACAGAGCTTCTTGATCATTCAAGGCATCTGTTGGTCAAGTCGTGAAGGAAACAATGCAGGACTTACACAGAAAAACAACCCCAATCATTCTACAGCAAGAACATTGCACTACTTATGAAATAACGAAATATCGAAATTAATTTAAAAGCACTAAATGACTATTTTTTTTTCCAAGCATTATTTTCACTCAGTCGGAAAAATAAAATTTCAATAAATTTGATTTTCTTCCACAGTTGATTGTGTGATTTTAATTAAAATTGTATTTCTTTCTCCCATTATCTAATGGTGTTTTCCATTTCCTGCGGCTTTTTTCTGTCGAGCTATCTACATGATAGACCAGAGATGTTTCTGCCTAAAGATTGTCTGAGTGAGTAATGCTGACCGGGGTGTCGGCTTGGATAGCTCAATTGGTAGAGCCTTGACCTTGTAAGTCAAAGATCCGGGGTTCGACTCCCGGTCCAGGCATTATTTTCACTCAGTCGGAAAAATAAAATTTCAATAAATATAAATGACCATTTCTTTTAATTTAATGCATGTACATAGTTGTCAAAATTTTAATTTATTCCGGAGCATTTTTAGCACCGCCTTTATTCACACCACTCTATTTTTAGAATAATTTCCTCCGGCATATAACTATAATAAAATAAGAAAAAAAATCTAAAAAAAAAAAGTCATATGAAATAAAGGCGGAACTAAAAATGCTCCGGAATAAATTAAAATGTTGGGTAATTAAAATGATAAAATAAAGCTGTCTTTTGTGTCCCTGTAAGAGAACTGTAAGTTCTACTGACTAAAATATGTCAAATTCAAGAGATGGGGACCTATTTCATACTTACGAAATTTGAGCTGAATCGAATGAAACGTATAGAGGTTATCCTGTTCACGCACACGCACACATACGCATATATACATACACAAACATCTTTATTATTATAAATTAAAACTCTGCATGCGTATATATATATATATATATATATATATATATTTTTTTTTTAATTTGTCCACTATTCTATCGGAAAATTATTACAATTACAGTGTACAATTGTGTTCTTTGTATCTATAATCAGTGTAGGATGCAAGGCGTTCTGTGCAGGCCAATTTCTATAATTAAAGGGAGAATTTCATTATGAGAATAGATCTGATAACTGTATTCATATTTAAATATCATCAATAACTTCACAAATGTTTCGTTTATCCGTAGACTTATTTAAATACGCGACGTTTTAACATTTTTCTGCAAAAAATCATAAAAGTAAAAATGCGCAATGCGCAATGCATATGTTTATCTTTACTAAAAAATTAGGTGCGGCTTTACATAACTTTCCGAACATTTAATATTTATCAAGTCTTTATGGAAATTGTAATCCCTGAATAATGTAATAAATAATAAACAGTGAAAATTACAATAAGGTGTTTGAAGATTTCTTCCCAGTACGAATGTCTGTATAATGTATTAAAATGAATCAGAATTCTTTGGGCGTCCTTGTAAAAAAATATGAATTTTAAGTAAGCAATTTCCAGTAACAACCATTCCGCAGCAAAATTCTAAATATAACACAGTTTAGTTGTCATGCCACCGCCACTTTAGAATGTAGAAAAAGAGGGGGAAAAAAGCTAAAAACCCCATAGGAATAGCATTGGAAGAAAAGCAAAAAAACTCACAATGTCAAGTGTGTTAAAATCTTACTAATTCTTACCACCGCCACTTTAGAATGTAGAAAAAGAGGGGAAAAAAAGCTAAAAACCCCATAGGAATAGCATGGGAACAAAAGCAAAAAAACTCACAATGTCAAGTGTGTTTAAAAAAAAAAAAAAAAAAAAAAAAAAAAAAAATTCACACCGGAAGTAATAAGGGGACAAAGTTGACTAGAAAAATACATTGAACAGCGGGAACCGGGCGGGCTGGGGCATGGGTCCTATCGTCCAGGATTAATACGACTCGCCTAGTATAACTAGTTTATTCTTACTAATTTAATAAATTTCATATAATTAGCCCCAATATGACAGTAAAGCACGAAACATATATCATTTGTATGTATGTGTGTGTGTAGTTTAAAGAATATAACATTGTTAGAAGAAAATTAAATTGTAAACATAGACCGCAATATATAAGAATTATATTTCATATTCCTGCCAAAACTATAAGTCCTTTTATATAATTTTTACAATGATAAACTGTAACATGACTATCTATTTTTATCTTAATCGAATGCAGAGTTTATACTTCATCATGCATCATAAAATTTGAGTCCGTAGGCCATAATAATAAAAAAATTATTCTTTCTACACCATTAAAAGAACTATAAGCCCCAATATATATAAGAATCTATACAAGTTGTCTAATGATAACCAATAAAATATCTACCAACTTCAATCAAATAAGGCATTTAAACGCTATCACACCTCAAATAATTTAAATCTATTGACACACATTAAAATCTATACTGGTCGTATGATAGTGACCTATAACCTTCAAAAAGGGGCTTTTATAAAATACCATTGTGGAGCGGGAACGTTGCTATAATAGCCTTTATGTCTACCATAAAAACATGCCTACCCCGTTTTTTTTTTTAATAAATCAAATAAGAAGTCTAAACGTTATAATTCTTTAAACAATTTCAGTCTATAGACCGCAGTGATAAAATAAAGGTGTTCTTTGTGTCCCTGTAAGAGAACTGTAAGTTCTACTGACTAAAATATGTCAAATTCAAGAGATGGGGACCTATTTCATACTTACGAAATTTGAGCTGAATCGAATGAAACGTATAGAGGTTATCCTGTTCACGCACACGCACACATGCGCATATATACATACACAAACATCTTTATTATCACGAGAACTTAGGGAGTACTTACGGTGGTCAAGACTAGTGCTGGACGATATCAGAAATTAAATATCGCGATATATCACCAAGTTAATATCCATATTAGTAATATATTGCGATATTTCTTTCAAGATAGGAAAAAATAGACATTTGTTATTTTTTAAAGACATATGCACACGAATTTTAAAGTATCGAAGTATAGAGTGTTTTCCATGTATTTTCTGGTATATTACTACCATAACTTTATCATAAAAAAAAAAAAAATGCATAAAAAGTGAATCAATATTTTGTGTTTCTTATAACTTATACTATTGCTTTTTAGTATACCTCTGTATAGTTTATCCTCTATTCTTCCCATTTTAAGCTTTAATTATTTTAAAACCATATTTTAACACAGCTAATATGTGATCTGTGTTTTATTTGTACCAAGCATATCAAAATTCATAATTCTACTAAAAATAAAGCTTAAGAAAAATTGTCTTAAGATGTAGGTATTAAATAAAAAGGAAAATCATTTTAAATAGTTAAGAAATGCCATTGGATACACCTTTTTTGGTCGTAGAGAGTAATATTTTTTACTTAAAACTCTTATATGCATCCTAAATGTCAGTTACTTGTCATTTTTATTTTTGTATCTGCTTACCAAATCATTACAATATTTTTTAAATGTATATGTGTTCAATTCACATTCGTAATAGTTTCACAATAATTGAAAATTGAATTATATATATATTATATATATATATATGTATACATTGTCAGTATAAAAATTATATTATTTCAACAAAATTATGTTAAAGTTTCATTTTGTTACTTAAAGTAACTCATTTTGCATTTAAACCAATTTTATTTAACATGTACGGCTTAAAAAAAAAAAAAAAAAAAAAAAAAAAAAAGAAAAAGAAAGAAAGAAATGCTACATAATAAATGCTACATAAAAAAAGTAATAAACTATCCAATATTATATAATTCTATAAAGAAACTGTCACTGTAAAATTACTGAAGATAAAACTTTATATTACATCAGTCAGATAGCACCCTTTCTCCCTTCCCATGTTATCCAATGGGATTTTTGTCGCGTCGTTTTATAAAAATATTTTATTAAAAAATTAACTTTTTCGAATTCTGTTTTTTGAATATTACTCTTTGAACAGGTCGTCTTTTAGCTTAGTGAGCAATTTTTCGAAAAAATAAATTTAAATATTTTACTTAGAGATCCACACTTAGAGTCCATAATTTACTTATTGAAATAAAATATTTAAATTAATTTTTTCGAAAAATTGTTCACCAAGCTAAAAGGCGACTTGTTCAAAGAGTAATATTCAAAAAACAGAATTCGAAAAACTTCATTTTTGAATAAGATATTTGTATAAAACGAAGCAACGAAAATCCCATTGGATAACATGGGAAAGGAGAAA
This sequence comes from Salticus scenicus, assembly GCA_963930645.1. NCBI lineage: Eukaryota > Metazoa > Arthropoda > Arachnida > Araneae > Salticidae > Salticus > Salticus scenicus. The sequence goes on along the minus strand of OZ005652.1, from coordinate 335,858,131 downwards.
GGGAGCTATCTGACTGATGTACAGCCCAAAGCGAGTTAAACACATGTCGAAGGTCGCATCTTATTGGCCAGAAGTTATCGATACTTTGAAATAAACCAATATCAATGAACCAAAAGCAGGAAATGAGCTAAAACAAAAGATATTGTTTTCATTCGTCATAATAAGCGTTTGTTTTTATATCGCCTTGTCTGTGGTTACTGTGGTATTACACCTACGATCCACGAGCGGTGATGTGCAATATTATCAAATACTAACGGTAGTATAAATTCTTTCATATTATCGTTTAGGGTCAGTAAATGCATGGATGTATCAATTGTGGGAAGTCAGTATACTGTGGGAAGTCAATATACTGTGATAACTTAATTTTCTTGATGAATATCATTCAGACTTTTTGGACCGATTGGGTAGATAGCACGAATAAAGATAAAGAGAGTAGATAAACTGCGGTAACTTAGTTTTTTTCTTAATGAAAGAGAGATATCGTTTGGGGTTGGGAAAAAAGAAAAAGGGGAGGGAAAAAGAAAAAGGGTTGCACTATTCAGCTCTCTTTTTGTTCGGTGCGTGGTGATGCATGCTTAGTGGGGAAAGCAGAATTAGAAGAAGGTATTTAAGATTGGCATTCATTATTATTTTTCGGCACATGGATGGAGCGTGCAGTGCACAAGGGGTTGCATTAGTATAAGCTATACGGCGTTCGCTTTGTTCGGTGCGTGGTGATGGTGCTAGTAGGGAAAGCAGGATTTGAAGAAGGTATTTTAAGATTGGCATTAAACATTATTTATCGGCGCATCGATCGATCGCTCAGTGTGCGCTAAGAAATATCGTTAGAGGGATATATCGGCAGAGCAAGATCTTTAATATCGTTATTGCGATATTAAAAAAATATTGATACTTGGGGATATATTGATAAATACTCCAGCCCTAGTCAAGACCACCGTCTACCTCCACCTAAAAATAAATTAAAGGAATACCGTCAACGATATTTATGTGTCACGGTATATCGAAATATTAATTTATTGGACCACATTGTAAATTAAAAATATCGCAGTTTTGATAAGTTGTTTCAAGATGCAAAAAAAATTTCAAATTTAAAACCAGAGTCTGTTAAAAAAAGTTTAATTTTTTTTAAAGCTACTTACCTCAGCGGAGTTTAGCATTTTACAAAGGTTATTAATAGGGCGAAACAGTGATAATATATATATATATATCAATATACTGCTGCCGCAAGAAATCAAGCCAGTTTGAATTTTGGTCAAATATGATATTTTTCCGATATCGGCCTTGTATGTACTGAAAGCGCATTCAACTTGCCTCAATGATGTTAGCACTTTTTAAAAGTACTAATATATGCCTTTCAAACGACACCTCTTTTGACCCCCCAACTGTAAGGCCCAAGATTTTGTTGTGCCTTAAAAATGGTACAAGTATTGAAAACGTATCTGTTTGTGGCCTTCATAAAGCTAATTTCCTCTACATACCATATATAAGAGGAATTTGGTGTCAAGTTGTTTGCGCATAATAATATGGGCCATATAAAAGCTTCCATGTCTTGAAAAATCGTTAAATTTTTCTTTCGAATATTGACATTCGGGTCCCCATAAAAAATTAATGATTCAACTTTGGTACAAAACAGTCTATATTTTGTCTTTTAACAAGGTAAGTAACAAATGGTAATTTTTTTGAAAAAATAGGAGATGGTGTGAATCATACCATAATGTCATCATAGATGCCAACATTTTAATTTATTCCAGAGCATTTTTAGCTCCGCCTTTATTTCTCACCACTTTATTTATAGACTATTTTACTCCAATATATAACTATGATAAAATAAGAAAAGAATACTCTTAAAAAAAATGGTATGAAATAAAGGTGGGGCTAAAAATGCTCCGGAATAAATTAAAACGTTGGCATCTCTGATGTTAGGTGTGTCACCTTCTCAGTTTTTCCTCTTGAAAGTTAACTCGCTTTCATTGTTGATGAAAGATCAGCAATGTAAAAGAAAATTGTTGATCTTTCATCAGCAATGATGTAAATGAAAACTTACAAAGTATTATTAATAAAACTAGCAAACCCGTGCGAAATTTTCACAATTTCTTTCTTTCTTTTTTTTCTTATTTTATCTTTAAAATTTGAAACTTATGAGTCTTACACCAATTGCACCACCAAATTTAAATTTTAATTCATCAGAAGCAAATTATTATTAGTTTTGGTGGATGAAACGCTAATGGTAGTTAAACCAACTCATTCAAAGAAAAGTTTCGAAATAAAATTCATGTTTGACAACCCAGTTTTCCTACTTTCCTGGACAGTACAATTTCAATATACTTTTAAATTTTTGCGGCGACTTTTAAAATTTTGCAGCCATGTAGGCGATGTCTTTTAATTTATTTTTTTACCTATTCATTTTGGCATAATGTTTTGTTAAAAAAAACTTAGTACCTACCTATTTTGATTATACTTTTTATTATTACGTTTTTCAGTCAATTTATGACAAAAGTTCATATTTTGTTTATATCCTTAAAGTATTACTGGGTTTAAAATGACGCCTGCAAATTGTAAAGATGCAACTTTTAAATATATATTTTTATAAAATGATCTCATCAGACAAATGTCGTCATTTTTTAAAAATTATATCACTGAATTCAGTCCACACGCTTAAATATTTTTTAGTATTTATTATTTTTTTTATCCTCGTGTATTTTATTAAGTCACTATCGCATCGTTTCTACAAAAAATAATTGTAACTGGTCCACGTTAGAGAAATATTAGATAGATTATTGAAATATTCCCAGAAGTTTATATCACCGGTTAAATATACATAATTTATAACTTAGTTCTAAGCAAAAATTATAAATAAACAAAACATTTTAAATTTATGCTTACTAGAAATAAAATACATCTTATGAAATAAAACTTCTGGTTATTCTTCGACCACATTTCATGAAACCATGGAAGCATCTGCGCAAGTGCTATCTCAACGAGTCCAATGCTAAAATAGGGGTGACAGTCATCTGACTCAGAGAAAATGAGCAATAACACACAGCGCGGAATTACTGGATGTTTTCCAAATTTTAAACTGTCGGTCAAGATGGCATCCCTCCAACATTTTGGAAGCGTCATCACTGCTAGTTTTAGGATATAAGGCTGCACTGTACATTTAATATTTGAGAAGAATAGAAACCTATAATTAACATACTAATAAATTTATTATTTATTTTATTTCAAGTTGTGAATTCTTCATGTTACTATAAAATACTGGAATAGACGCATTTCATTACAGTACATATTCCAGACACCAATGTAGTGTTCGTGTAAACTAATTCGTGTAAACTAATTTTAAACAAATCAGTTTACACCAATATCTTTACAAAATCAATTTTTAGACATGAATCGGAGTTAAAAACGGATTAAAAATGAAGTAAGAATGTTTTTGAATTGTAGGGGAGAGAGTAGGCTAGTGGGACAAGAATAATATCCCATAAACTAAATGTGTTAAATGACCAGAATTTTATTAATAAATGGCTGAACCAGCAGCACATAAACACATGCATCTAAGCCTTTCTTTCTTTCTTTCTTTTCTTTTTTATTGTTGAAAGCAAAATGCAAAACGATCATTTGGATAAGGGGAAGTCGTCTTTTTTTTTTTTGCTACTTAATTAACATTTGTTTAAATTAAACTTTAAATCTATTTTTGACAGTGTTACATGTGATTATAAAGCTCTTATTCATTGTTGTTCATTCGTTGTCATTATTTTGAGACAGTTGTAAATAGTTAATTTACATTAAGCCTAAATGCAATTCAGTATAATATGGGAACTAAGTAGACATGTTCCCAATTGAAACATTAAAATTTTGACAAATTTATTAAAATTTGTCTCATTAGACCCAAAGTGATATTCAACATAAATGTTTTCATATTATTTTATCTAATGTAAATATCAAATTGTGCATTTTGCGTACAGATAACCCAATATTATTTAATTTTTTCCCCTGCATTAAAAATTGAGTACTATTTTCCTTAACTCTCATAAAAAACTTGACAAAGTGAGAAAAATCTCAATATTCATATGCCGTTTTTTAAAAATTGAAAATTGAAATTTAGCATTAAAAGAAGCTTTCAAACTTCAGAATATAGTTTATATAGGGATTTCTGCTACTGAAATTTATTCACTAAATCGCATTACATTTCATGATGGGTATTTTGGTATCTTTTATAACAGATTATGAGAATTTTGAATTTGGAGTAAATGTATCTTTTACATTGTCGCTAACACCGCCCTTAAGGGCCCCCTCTTCACTCACCGCCGCCGGAAGCCGAAACTAATGTTATTCTATGGGAAATTTTTCTTTACAAATAACTTATTAACTAATACATATTTTTAAATTCTGTTTTCACATTCTGAAAGTTCCCAGCTGTTAAATTGACGCCCCTTTTCTAAAATATTATTTTTTTATATTTTATTTTGAAGCTGCAAAATACGAATTTTCAATATGTGAATTTTTTTCATTTTGCAATTTCGAAATAAAATATTAAAAATTAAAAAATTACATTTTTAAAAAAGGTCCGTCAGTTTAACAGTTGGGAATTTTCTGAATGTGAAAACAGAATTTAAAATATGTATTAGTTAATAACTTATTTGTAAAGAAAATTTCCCAATTGAATAACATTGGCTCGGGCTTCCGGCGACGGTGAGTGAAGAGGGCCGTTAAGCAACCTGAATCAGAAGTGACCAAAGCTTCTACGTTATTTTAAAATCAATTACAGGTGAAACAGTTTGACTATAAGCAAGAAAAATATTCATATATGATAAAAAGAAAAGAAAATGCAGGATTTTTAGAAATACGCCCAAGAAAAAAGAAATTAAAACAGTTTTTTAAAAATAGCAAAGAGAATGAGTCCAGAAATCACATCAAAAAGAATAAGTTTGTAAAGCGGAAGACAGTGACAATGGTATGTCTTACATGACTCATCAGTGGAAGAAAAACCCTATTGGAAAATAAGATAATACTGCATATTACACAAAAATATGTCGTATTTTGTATAATGGCAACAATAATTGTTAGTGAATTCAATAAAAAGTGATCAATTAATCTAATATACACCATGGCTAGACCCAATAGACCCCAGACTAGGAGATTAATGGACAGAATTTTATATTATAAATTATAATTTTTTTTTCTTTTAAAAATTAAGTTGTCACTAACGTATTTTGTACCATTAACAGAAAACTATTTAAAACTGTTGTATATATATATATATATATATATATAAATTCTAAGAATTATAAAATTTGCATTTTCTACAGTAGGGAAAAAAAAATGCCCAATTGGTCCCCAGTTTCACCTATGTAGAAGTGAGATTTACAATCCGTAGTGAGATGTGTGAAATAAGAAAAATATTCTTACGGGATTAATAATTTTATGAAATGCATGAGTTATTATCATTCTTATGTGAAATATTTAGCGAAAATATTAGATGCAGAAATTTATGAAATACTTCATGGGAATATTTTTTAAGTAAATAAACAAAATCATTTTTTAAATAAATTTTGCCATGTTGAGTCGATTTCAAATAATCTAAACACATATACTTTCAAAAAGGTTTTTTTTCTTTCTTCTGTTGATGTTTCGGATTTTCTGCTGTAAAATTCGAATTTTAGATTTTATGATGCTAACATTTTACAAAGGATTTTATTTGCATAAATATATAACTTTTTACGCTGTGATAAAATATTTTCAGACGAAATTTTTTGAAAGTTTTATGCTTTCTTTTCTCCCTGATATTTTTATTTATTCATGAGCCAGATAAACTTAAAACTCCTTATTTTAACATGCTGAAAAATGCAATGTGTTTGAGGTGATGGAAACTATAAACCTTGGCAGCTTAAGGCCAATAAATAAATAAATAAATAAATAAATAACCTTTTTTAGTTTGGATGTTAAAAGTAATTTTTAATTCTAATTTATTATATATTATAACAAATAAAAAACTGAGTTTTGATAAATTATGTTTAAGTTTTACCACAAAATGTTTAGACCATAGTTTAATATTATCAAAGATGCATTTTAAAAATTGTCAACTTTTTAAAGGATAACAATCTGGTATTTAAGAAGTACATGACCTCCATTACAAATTAGTACATATTTTAGAAATTCTTTTTAGAGATAGTGTTGTTAGAAGACATAAAATTGTCATCTAAAAGAGAGTTAATATAGCATATTTACAAAAAATCATTAATTAATTTATTTATTTTTTAAATCCGCTTTTAAGACCTAAAAATTTCAAGCTAAAAACACTAGTCATAAAACCTAGCAATGTTCCTAGAGTAAACGTGTTTCTTTACGAGAACACGAAATTTTGGCTTACATTATGTATAACAATTTTGAGGAGTATATGCACTTAGCAAATGCCAAATTACGCATGCAAATACGCACTTACAAATAGAAAATATGCATTTAAAATATTTCAAAATATACTAATGACTAGCAGGCTGCGCCCGCTTCGCTGGTCCCTATTTTTAAATGAATCACTATAATTAATGTAATCTCAAAATTGCTTTAATTTTTATCATGTGGAAAAAAAAAAAAAAAAAAAAAATCTGATCAGGGAGAAATGTCGTACCCGGTTCCCATTGAATTCGGCAGTGCAGGCCAATGTACGCTGCGCGCATTTATGTTCGACACTCTTAATAAATCACTATATTATCGAAAGGGAAAAAATATAAAATATAAAAAAAAAAATCTTTTCTCATCGGTGGGATAATCGGCCCGGACCCCCACTGCCTGCGGCAGCGTATACCTGCGCGCACGGCCCGATTGTTCCTGCGCCCGCTGTCCACCCCCAATAACTCTATACTTTAGAAAATATCCTCAATCGATATATTGGACCTTAAAACTTAATAATACTAATTTTCAACGCTCTAACTCTTATTTCTATTATTTTCCCCCTTTGCCACCCCCTCCTCCCGTCATCTATTCTAATAATTTTACAAATTCGAAAATATTCGCAATCGATTTGTAGGTATCAAAAACCTCTATGCACCAATTTTGAACGATCTAACTCTATTTTTATTTTTTTGCCCCTCCCCCTTCCCGCCCCCTCCTAATAACTTTACATTTTCGAAAATATCTCCATTCGACTTGCAGGCCTCTAAAACCTATCTGTACCAATTTTAAACGACCTAACTGTATTTCTATTTGTTTTTGCCCCACAGCCCTTCCCCCCCCCTTCCTGCCCCACCTGGAAGCTGAATTTCTAAAATTCCGAAATTAGTTTTTAGATATTTGTATTAGTTATATTTTAGAGCAAAAATTTCACGTATATCTGTGTTTTTGTTTCAGGTATATAGGATTATGTGAAATCACGTTTTGTGCACGTGAAATCACGTTTTGCCCCCTTCCCTCCCTTGGGAACCGAATTTCTAAAATTCCAGAAATAAGTTTTTAGATATTTGTGTTAGCTATATTTCAAAGCAAAAAATTTACGGATATCTGTTTTTTTGTTTGAGATATGAAGGATTTTGTGAAATCACGTTTTGCCCCCTCTCCCTCCCCTGGGGGGGGGCGAATTTTGTGAAATCGCTTCTTAGTGGATATCTACGTCATAGAGGGAACATTGTCACAAAATTTCATGTTTCTAGGTCCAGGGGTTTGGGCTGGGCGATGATGAATCACCCCCTCAGGACAAACGATTGTATATATATACATTTGGTTTTCATATATCTACTTTTTTGATTACTTATTTTTTGCAATCTATGAATAAAACTAATAATTCTTATTTCGTTCTAAAAAAAAAAAAAAAAAAAAAAAAGTATATATTTATTTATGCTTTAGATTCCGATGTATAAGTCGATCCTGTATGCTAGTCGACCTTAATTTTTCAAGCTTAAAATGCGTAATTTTTTTTTATGAATTCGGTGTATAAATAAATTCCTTGTTGTGCTTTGTGAAAAATGTGAATGCGAAGTAAAAACAATTCGTCTAGTGCATAGCAGCATTGCCAGATCAATTTCAGAAAAAGTAGGTTTCCACTAATATTCACAATATGTAAAATATCAAAACATATCTATTAAATTATACACCAGAAAAAAAATGTGTATATAGAGAGGGAAAAATAAAACTGTAGCACAAAAAGTAACGAGTAGCGCAATCTAATTGCTTCAACATAACATAGCTGCCAACCACCTCATTATGAAGCGTAAAATTTTTAGTGCCCTTTATTTTTTCACACCAGTCATTTTTTAGAGTAATTTTATTTTTATTTAATCATAACAACATTTGGGGAGAATTACTCTAAAAATAAAGTAGTGTAGAAAAGGGAGCGTTTTTTCAAGGGGCGTCAACAATTTTACGCTTATAAATGAGATGGTTGGCAGGTATGACATAAGATTGTAGATTTGTTTCCGCTACTGAGAACAAATAGGAGTGGGAAGCAAGAGGGGTGCAAAGAGATTAATGTTAATAACATTAGAACTTGATGAAATCAAAGTGGTTTTATTACATATTTTTTAATTTACTGCATCTTTCTGGATAACGTAATTTTCACTATAAATAATTTGTTACTTTTAAAAAATTGTAATTCCATGTATCTGCAATATTCAATGTAGTCGCTTGGAAGTCCGTTCGGATTTGCGGTGGATCGTAAATCTGATCGGAATTTTGTTCAATCTAACGTATCTTTGATTTATATAATAGAATAGCGCTGTTAAAAAGCCGCATTTTTTTATATATTGTGCATTAGTCGACTTTTTAAAAGCCCAAAATAACTCAAAATTCGGAGGTCGACATATACACCGGATTAAAAAAAAAAAAAAAAAAAAAAAAAAAAATGACGGTTGCTTAACAGCGATATTTCTATTATAGAAATCAAAAGTACGTTATAGATTATTGGAAAAAAATAAGGTTACGCGTTTCATGCGTGATAATGAGAATTGATTACGATTGAGTAAGATTGCATACAAAGGCCACAATAAGTGAATGATGCGTTCAAGATTAAAAAATATATATACACTGATGGAAAAAAAATCCCAACACCAGGAAGGAGCTGTGCTAGATAAACGAAATTTGGTAGGCGTGTTTATACATCTGAAAGATGACGTCGATTCAAATTTCGAGCTACGCGCATAAGTGTGGCGCTAGTAGCGACACTATGAACATGCAAATGAGGTTTGCTTTAAATAAGCGCTGTAAGTTTCGTGATCGTTATTTACAGTTGAGATTTGACGTAGTGGGTTAATGTTAGTCAAGGATGTCTCTAAGAAGACGAAGAAGCCATTATCAACAGCTCACTGAGTTTGAACGAGGTCGTGTAGTATGGTTACGAGAAGGAGGGCTTTCTTTCCGCGATATTGCAGAAAGACTTGGCAGGAATGTATCCACTGTGCATGAGTGTTGGCAGCAGTGGTCAAGGGAAGGTACTGCCTCAAGAAGACCGGGTTCCGGGCGGCCACGTGGCAATACTGAGAGGGAAGACCGGCGTGTTCAGCGTATGGCTGTGGCTAATCGTACTGCATCTGCAGCTGAAATTCGAGCTGCAGTTGGCACCACAGTGACACAACGAACTGTTACAAATCGGTTACTTCAAGGACAGCTCCGAGCCAGACGCCCTGTAGCGTGCATTCCACTGACTCCAAACCACTGCCGTTTGCGACGTGAGTGGTGTCAAGCTAGAGCTCATTGGAGGACGGAGTGGAGATCTGTTGTGTTTTCTGATGAAAGCCGGTTCTGCCTTGGTCGCAATGATGGCCGTGTGTTGGTTAGAAGGAGGCCAGGTGAACGCCTGCTAGCGACCTGTCTGCGGCCTAGACACACAGGGCCTACTCCTGGAGTTATGGTTTGGGGAGCAATTTCGTATGACAGCAGGAGCACTCTCGTGGTTATCCCACGCACTCTGACTGCAAATTTGTACGTCAGTGTAGTGATACATCCTGTTGTGCTGCCATTCATGATCAGCATTCAAGGGGGTGTTTTCCAACAGGATAACGCTCGCCCTCATACCGCTGTTGTAACCCAACATGCTCTACAGAGTGTGGACATGTTGCCTTGGCCTGCTAGATCACCAGATCTTTCTCCAATCGAGCACGTATGGGACATCATTGGACGACAACTCCAGCGTCATCCACAACCAGCATTAACCGTCCCTGCATTGACCGCCCAAGTGCAACAGGCATGTAACTCCATCCCACAAAATGATATCCGACACCTGTACGACACAATGCATGCACGTTTGCATGCTTGCATTCAAAATTCTGGCGGTTACACCGGTTACTAATGTACCAACATTTCACATTTGAAATGGCTCTTCTCGCCAATGGCTCTACCTGTGATCTTGAAACTTTAATCAATTAAATATGTTACCTAGACAAAAGTATTGCTGAAATTTCATTACTGTACAATAATTTTTTCTTGGTGTTGGGATTTTTTTTTCCATCTGTGTATATTGAAATCCAAAGAATTGAATTTCAAAGAAAAAACGAAATTTTTTGCAGTTTAATTCGTCAAAACATGTATTTAAAATAAAAATATGAGCCTTTACGCATTTATATGCAATAATCCAAAAAAGAGCTGAAATATAAATATGCATATTCAGGTATGCAGTTGCATATAATCTTCACTCTACATATAACACATCTTTTATTACTGTATTACAGGGTCAACTGCTATCTTAAGTTTAACTTACAACTTTCTGCGTAAAGATTTGTTAAATATTAGCAACATGAGAATAGAAAATAATATAAATATTATGAAATAAACAACTAATTGCGTTTTTTCTTGTGAAGATTGCAACTTATTTCAGTAATTATAAGAATTAGTTTATTATAAGAATGGTAAATAAAAAACTGTAATTAGTTTCAACAGAAATATTTAAAAATAACACTAACAATCCAAATGAAGAAGTTAAAATGAAGATAGATTTGAGAAAATATGGGGTGATTTTATGCAACAAGGAATATCTAACATTAAATTAAAATTAACTATTCTAATTCTTTCTCAATCCATACATTTAAAATACTAAGTATTTACGAGTAATTAAATCTGAAAAATATATTAATATATTGAAATATTGGGTTGTTCGATAAATAATGTCGTTTTTTAAAACTTTTGCTTCTAAAAACCAAGGCTTCTTCGAACGTGGAATTTTTCAACTTACCGAAAAACGGGAAAAGGTCATCCAACAAAATGGCCAATATATCATTGATTAATGTTTGTTGCTAATATAAATAAATTCACTTTGGAAAACATGGGAAAAAAAAAAAAAAAAAAAGGCATTATTTATCGAACAACCCAATAGTTTTTAACATATAATAATAATCTTATAAATATTATTTAAAGCTCATATGTATATAAGCTATGTATATAAGCTTATATGTATATAAGCTTGTACTATCCAATATGCTTTTATCAATCTATTCGATTGCAAACGAATTACTAGCTGAACTACAGTGTTTATATAAGACAACAAATAGTCAAATACGTATTCGGAAGTACTCGATAAATCCTCCCAAATCTTCGAAATTTGTTCATAAATACTAATATAACAATATTATAAAGTATTAAAGAGCTTTTCGAGGCTCAAATTTTCAATTGGAGTATTTGGAAATACATTATCTTGAGCGCCTGTTGTAGTTTACAATAAACGAAATATATGTTAAATTTCCACCTCAGACTACTAAATGAATGCTATTCTATATTTATTTCGAGAGTTAAACACACTCAGGCTTATCTAAAATTGAATCCTAAAATGTGTGATAACAACGATTCCCAAATTAGGAATTTAAATTAATATTATTCAACAAACACAATTATTTGAAGGCGTATATTGATGGCTTTTTATTGTATTACTAGCAGGCTTTGCCCGCTTCGCTGGACATTAAACTTAAATGAGTTGTCAAAATCCCATATCTTTATTAATAACCCAAGTTCTCGCTGTGATTGATAGAGGTTTTCTCGCTCGCAAAGTGAGGAGTCTAGGTCTCCACTGTCTTCGGCACAACTTACCCACTTCTTACTTCCCCTTCCTCAGCGGGTGAGTTCGAAGTTTTACAAAACCACACTAATGTACATAATGCGTACACTTAATCAATATACAGTCTGGGTCCCCACTGCCTTAGGCACAACTTACCCACTTGTTACTTCCCCTTCCTCAGTGGGTGAGTTCGAAGTTTTACAAAATCCCACTAACGTACACAATGCGTACACTTAATCAATATCCGCACACCAAAATTCGCCATTCTAAGATAATTCAAAGCGAATTCAAACGGAAAAACATGTTTTTACACATGTTTATTGGGAACGACTTCAGTATAAACCCACAACGATATTTGGCGATTTTTTCTGTTGGCGATTATGGCTAAATCATAAATCTAAAAATCATAAATCATATATGATAAATGATAAAATCATAATCTAAATCATAAATCCAAAATAAGCAAAATATTAGGCTGCCATATTATATCGCAAACAGTCCAGAACGACATCGTTATCCTTCAAAACAACGCCAAAGAAAAATCGCCAAATTCAGCTGTGGGGTTATACAGAAGTTATACCGTTTATTGCCCTCCGACTCCGAGAAGGGGGGGGGAGATTTCGAATTTCGTGAAATCCAGTTACAATAAGTGCCGGATGCAAACAAACAATTTACGCACCAAATTTCGTGACCACAGAAGTCTTTAATAGAAAATATAAATAAATAAGTACAAAACGCACAGCTTTAGTATGGGAACCCTTTGGTGACTTTAAATATTTTAAGCCATTTTTGCGATGAACTGAATTGGCTATCTCAATTGTGCAATCAAAGATCTTGGCGAGAAACGTCCGAGCTACTTCGGTTCCGAATTTCAAATTTTGCCAAAGGGATCCAATACTAAAGCTGTTCCATATCGAATCTAGGTTGAAAACGAAAAAAGGGTAAAATAAATTAGAAATATCAGACCTATATTTATAAATTTGGTACCAAATGAAAGAGGCGATTTTTCTGAATCCAGGGGTGCAAACAGTTTTTCGATGCGACAATTAGATATTAAAAAAATAACTAAAGTATGAAATTTAAGTGACAACGGAAAAACGGAAAAAGGGGAAAATAAATTAGAAGTATCAGACCTATCGTTACAAATTCAGTACCAAATTAAAGAGATGATTTTTCTGAATCCTGGGGTGTAAACAGTTTTTCGATACGACAATTAGATGTTTTAAAATTAACTAAAGTATGAAACTCAGATGGCAAAACTTCATTTAAATCTTTTCATAATTTGTAGTGCGATTCACGCGAATGAAAAAAGGTCTTTATCTTAAAAATTTATTTTTGCATTTTATTTTTCCATTCAAAGCGTTTTAGTGAAAAAATATTTATGGCGCATGCGCAGGCGTTTTTTACCCACAATTTAAACACTAATCAGAATTTTGAAAATTTCTATAGATATAATTTTAAGTTGGGTGAAGACCTAAGTTTCTGCCAAGCGCCGTTGAATTCCGTCCAGCCGTTCTCGAGTGATGCCCGGACAAACGTGTTTTAGTCTTTTACCCCCCAGGGGGGAACAGGGGAGAATTTCTGAAAAGTTGATGGATATAATTTTAAGTTGGGTGAATACCTAAATCCCTGCCAAGCGCCGTTGAATTCCGTTCAGCCGTTCTCGAGTGATGCCCGGACAAACGTGTTTTAGTCTTTTACCCCCTAGGGGGAGAACGGGGGGAATTTCTGAAAAGTTGATAGATATAATTTTAAGTTGGGTGAAGACCTAAATTCCTGCCAAGCGCCGTTGAATTCCGTCCAGCCGTTCTCAAGTGATTCCCGGACAAAAAAAGCGACATTCGGACACGATGACACACACACACACACACACAGGCAAAATTTTCTGAAGTCATTTTCGGCTTTCATGGGGTGTAAAACGTGAAGATATCGCAAAGTTTTTCGGTTCCGACAAATTTACAGACAAAACTCTGATTTTATTAATATAGATGAGTATTTACTGGTCTACATCCTCGATTTTAATGTATACTTGTTTTAGAAATTGTGACATATTATAAAGAGACGTTATAAGAAAAGTTAAGTTTTTAAAAACAGATTTTCGAACTTGGGAAAATTATAGCTTATACAAACATACTAATTATTAAATAGTTTTTTATAAAATAAAACGATATTACTAAACATTATAGAATACTCTGACTATGAAACGCATTCTTCTATTAAACAGAGAGCTTCCTGTTTTTAAGACAATGTAACTGTAGTTATATGCATTGTATGTATGTATTGTAAACTACGTACATGGTATGCAAGTATTGTAAACCAGAAGTCGTGGTACATGAACCATTAGAGGTCTGAGAATAAATTTGGCCTGTATAATAATCTGGACATTATGATTTATTAGAAATTACAATGGTTGTCTTAGTCATTCTTAACTTTAGAGATTTCTCGCTATTCTCTTTTCAAGAAATTTAATTTACAACTACAAAAGGGTTTTATATATATATATATATAAGGACAGGGTAGAGGTAAGTATTATAATACTAGTATAATTTCAAAACATTTTTTAAGCGATTATTTAATGAAGCAAATGGATATGAATAAATTGAATGAAGACGTCTTTGCTGCAGTTAGGTATGAAAAATATGTTTTTAACTCTAAATTTCGAGATAACTTATCAAAATTATCTTGCAACCTGAGATTATAGTTCATAAAACAAACTGTATCCATAAAAGATTTTTTACTCATAAGAAAAGGTTTAATTTCTTTAAAAATGGAATGCGCATTTTAAAGTAAAACATATAATCTGAATCATTATTAAATTAATAAATTTTGATATTTTTGGTGATAGATTAAACATTTTATAGGGGAAAGTTGGATAAAACGGGATAGTCTGACAAAACGGGATACGTCGCCTAGGGATCTGTCTAGTACTGCTATCGAGCCGACGACGACAGAAACTTGTTCTCGGCCGTCATTACACCATTCTCAGTTCGTCCCGCTTCGAGACTACTATAAACTAGTATCCATCAACTACTATAGTTGATGGAAAGCTGTAGCTCTTAGAACTTTTTTACTCTGATTTCTTGGCACTTTCTACATTTACATGCGTTGTTTTCTAGATTATATTGCCTAAATATATGGGAATACAATTCCGGTGAGTATTACATTTGATTAAGCATTTCTTAACGAACATTCTCATGTGTAGTCTATCAAATTTTCCTTTCAAGTTTAGGCATCAGCCATGTTTGTTTTGAAAAGTGTCGAAGTTGGACAAAACGGGACACTTATGAGTTGAATAAAATGGGATACAGTTTTTTATGCCGTATATTCGTCCCTCCTATGTTTGTATTTCCTCGAGTGAAGGAAAACCCACGACTCATGGATGATGCTTTCCCAGTATCATTTGCAGTGTATCACAAGACTGGCTGGATCACGAAGGAGACCTTCATTGTTTGGTTTAAAAAATTCGTAGAATTTTCCAACCCTACCCATGAGAAGCCAGTGCTGTTGCTACTTGATGGACACAACAGTCACACCAAATGTTTGGAACTTGTAAATTTGGCGAGAGAAATTAATGCAACCATCCTAACCTTCTCCCCACATACAACTCATCGCCTTCAGCCCCTGTATATCAGTTTCATGGCTCCACTGAGCACGTATTATGAACAAGAAGTTCAAAAGTGGCTGTTCAGCCATCTAGGTAGGTGCGTCACAATTAACGAAGTTGCAAAATTGTTCAACGCAGCCTATTCATGAGCAGCTGTTGCAGAAACTGCCGTTAAAGGGTTTAGAAAAACTAGCATAAGTCATTACAATCCTGACGTCTTCCCAGATCATTTGTTAGCACCCTCTGTCACCACAGACCACTCTACGTCAGACCTGCAGCAAGAACCTCCAGGCATTGGGCACCAGACTGTTATGAGCAAAGACCATGAGCAACCTTCAACTTCTTCAAGGGACATCGTAAGCGTAGACCAACCAACAAACTTGTCAGGAGACAGCCTATGTCCAGACCAACCTGCAACATCCTTAGGGGATAAAGGATTAGAACTCTCTTGTTATCGACCTAAGCTACCATTTTCCATCTCTCCAAAGTTTGTTTTGCCTGTACCTCAAATAAAAGGGCCTCACCCAGAAAAAAGGGCTGATAAGAGAAAGAAGAAAACTGTAGTAAGAACATCATCTCCATACAGGAGTGAGTTAGAAATGGAAGAAAAAGAAAGGACGATTAAACTACAAAAAAGAACCAAGAAAATTGAAGAAAAGGCTGCTAAGAAATCCCTCTTAAAAATTCCGAAAAAGAAGTTTGTAAGAAAAGGAAATGGAAAAGAGGATGAAAAAGAGCTACCAGGTCCAGCCAAACCTAAAAGTAGGCCTAGAATCCAAAGGAAAGCCTAATCCTGATGTTAAAAGTCAAAACATAGAAAAGTTTAATAAACCTTCAGCAAGCAGCCAAGAATGCATGTCGTCATCGTCTGAAAATGAAACAGAGGAAGGAGAAACCTGCATATTTTGTAATGCACTGTACGTCGAATCTAAGGCTGGTGAAGGTTGGATGCCAAGTTGGTTCTGGATGCCAAGAATGGGCTCACGAAGCGTGTTCTAATGCCGACGAAGAGGACGACACCTTTATATGCGACTTTTGTTCTGCTATAGGCCTAAATAAAAGGTTTTCTTTCCCATTTTGTAAATAATAACATAAAAAACTCTTATTTTAAGTCTCTGATTAGTGAAGACATTGTTCTTTCAAGCAGAAATTTTGCTTTACAGGTTTTTACCAGTTAATCATGCTTTTCAGTTAGTTTTACACAAAAAATTACACATTGTAATCCCTATCCCGTTTTGTCCAAACAGGTATGCTAAAACGGGATGTGTAAGAGTTTGGTAAATATTTTTTTTTACTATTTCACAGTCATTAAAATTAGTTAAAACTATGTTTTTTGTGTCCTTCAATAAATGTTGTAGTTACAAAAAAAATAATGTGTGGTTTTCTTCAACACATTTTTCGTAAAAAAAAAAAAAAAAAAAAAAAAACAAGAATGGTATCCCGTTTTGTCCAACTTTCCCCTACATGAATTAAAAAGTGTTATATATTCAAAACAATGCAAGATTTTGTATTTTTAAAATAACTTCCCCTCAATTGTTTATATTTCAGATTTGCAGCATATAACATATATTATGACAGAAAATCGATGTTTATCGAAGTTAAATTTTGAAATCGTCTTTAACATTTTCCAACAAAGTTTAAATGTGTCTACGACTTCGATATTCATTCGTCCGCGCGTCTGTCTGTCCGTCTATCCGAGCTTTAATTTGCGTAAATATTCCTAGAATGCCTTGATTTGGATACGTGCTATTTAGATTCACATAGTATGATCCCGATGAATATTGTATAAATAACATAAATAGTCTGTGTACAGGTGCACTCAAATAAATTCTAATGCATAACGTTCCACATTGTTAAAAATTTCAACAGAAAACTCTGTGTAATGTATTATCTTAAATCTTACGTAAAATTACAGAGAAAAATAAACGGAGATGTTAAAAAACTTATTTTATGCATTAACTTTAATAACTAATATTTATTTAATTAATTATTGGTGAGAATATATTTCGGACTTAGAATGCTTTTTCTAAAGTAGAAACAGTCATTTTTAATTTCAATTAAATAATTAAATAATAAAATTAGGTAAAAATACAGAATAAAAATCGAGAATCTCGATTATTCACTTTTAACTAAGAATTACTGTAAATTTACGGACGCTCTGGATAAATATTTACATTAAATTTACAGAAATATTTAACAGTGCATGAATTTTTAACAGTGCAGTATATTTTAATAAAGGATATTTTAATATAATTTTATTGCACGATACACAATGAAATTAATATATGGGCTATTATAACAATGTAGTATAAATAAACGCTAACTATGAGCAATATTGGAATTTTTCAAACTTAACCCTACAAGGCTCAATTTTTTTTAGTGCGCGACAAAAATATATAGGTTGTAATTAGTGATCAGAAGATAGGGAAAACTTATAAAAATAAAAATAAAACCATATTTTACGGAAAAATCAACTTTTTAGCTCAACGTACCGTATGTGGAACATACATAAAAATATTATTTACTAATACGTTTACTATTGTAATAAAAAAAAAAAAAAAAAAACCTTACCTCTGCAAAATATACACTTCATTATAACACACAGTATTTTTTTTTTTCGAGTCAAAACTGGTCAATAACTATTCTTTTTTTATTTTTGAATTCAGACAAACGACTAACATATCACTTTCATTCAAACTTCACACTGAGTGCACTATAACAAAAACACGAACGACATCTTTAGGTAAAGATTCGTATTACTACATTGCTAAATGTCAGTAGTTTCTATCAAGATGTCAAGAGATGTCGCTACTAATAGTTTTATAGCTATAGAAACGATTAAAGTCGGTGTTCCACATATGGAACTGGGTGCCTAGTAGGGTTAAAACCCTTTTTTTTTTTAAAAAAAAAAAAAACGGTATACTATTTAAGTCTAGAAATTAATAAAAAACCATTAAAAGAAAGCAGCTAATCTGGAAAATAAATAACTAAAGTATTTTTAGTTCAACTGCAGGTTATAGATTTCGGACATTTTTGATCTGTAAGTTTACAGATTTCGGACAACAAGAAAAAATTATATATATATATATAATTGTATTTAATACTTTTGTTTAAACAAAGCATCTAATTGTTTAAAAGAAAATATTACGGTAAATATCTTTATACATTTTACAACCTCAAATGGTCTTTTAACATATATCTATTAAAAAATTATTGGCGTTTCGATCGTTACGCGATTAAGATATTGCAGATCAGTCAGTTCACAGATTTCGGAGAACAAGTTTCTAAATAAAATTATATGTATTTTATACGCTTTATTTATATAAAAAAATATAATTATTTAACAGAAAACAATAGAATAAACGTCTTTTTTATACATTTTAGGACATTAGATAATATTTTAGCATTTATTTACGAAAGCAATTAGGTGCGTTGGAATAACAAAATATAAAATGCATCTGAAAAGAAATGTTTTGTATTTTATGGAATATTTATATAAAACGCTTACACATTTAAAAGAAAAATACTATAATAAATGTCTTTTTTTATGCGTGTTACGACATCAGATCATTTTTTCAAATATATTTATTGAAAAAGAATTATGGGCGTCTCTACCGTCACCCGGTTCGGACATCGCAGTTTCTTACTATAAGAAAATGTATTTAATAAAAGGAAATTTTATAAAAACACATATAATTACTTAAAAACTTAAAAAAAAAAAAATGATGTTTTAGCTAGATAAAAGAAATTAAATTTTTTTTTTATGTATTTTGCGTTCAATTAATAATAGTTTTTATTGTTACTTTTGGATATTACAAAATGTTTCTTTTTAGAAAAGTCCTTCTACTACAAAAAGGCTTAAACCAGTACTACTTTCGGATGAAGAAATTATTGGTCAATTATCTCTTTTATATAAGAATTCGTTATTTATTTATTTATATATTTATTTTTTGTTAAAAACGTCTGGCAACAAATTATAACTCTTTTAAGTCAGTCAAGGTTTTTAATGTTCAAAATTAACCCATTTAGCCCAATTATATAATTATATAATTTATTTTTATATCTAAATAACATCTTGTCTTGGAACAGAATTAGAAATTCAGTGAAACAATTTCAGGTCAATTAGAATTAAGTTTATTTTTTGTTAAGGCTTATAGTTATGAAGAGTATTCGGTGCTCACCTTTTGAGAACTAATTTTGAGAATTATTCATATGCACAAAAGCATGTATTCAATAAAATATGGTATAATTAGCATTCCTGATTGGTTTACAGGGCCACACAGAAATATTTAGATACATCAGGGGATACAATTGGATTTTGCTTGTAGTGCATTTTCTTTTGCGTTCTGCATTTTTAGCTCATTTCAATAAAGTTTAAAAGTAATTATAACTTTGAATTGTTTATTTGTCCATCTCACTGCTTCTAATTTCCATAAATACTTTAAGAATGCTTTGAAATTAATATATGCCATTCAAGTGTACTGTAGCATTTGTATATTGAAAATTATATAAAGAGTGTGAATGACATGTATATAGGTACCCACAAAAATTACTTTTGCATTATGATAACTATATTTTCAAATGTATATATATTTTTATACTGGATATATCAAAAAGAAATTGCCTTACGTTATTAAGATACATGAAACATTTTTTTTCCTGTAAAACCAAGTATAATAAAAGCAGTTTACTTGTTTAAAGGGGCCCACGACGTAATTAATATAAAATATGAGATATAAAATAAAGTTAATCAGTGCAACTTCTTTATATTATGAGGATTTTGTTTAGTACACTAGACGGCGCATAAGTAAGTTTAAAAGGATCTACAGAGCTGCTTAAAATACACCTTTTTAATGTTTTCTCTTAGAAATATTACTTTGAAAGTTAAAGAATATAACGTGTAAGTAATGATGGAAAGTATTCATAATCTATGCAAATGATGCCCCACTTTAGCATATTTCTGATTTTTTTTTTTCCCCTCTCAAAATATATTGGCTTTAGAAATTTGTTTATATATATATATATATATATATTACATTTAGTAAACAATTAATAAATACCCAATTAAAAGAATATTTTTGAGTATCAAATATTATACTTGTTACATACATTTATGTTAGATATAAAGACTATTTTCATATCATTGCCTAGAAAGCAATTAACTAAATTTTATATGGTGTTCGGGAAGAGAGATTATCTGAATACCAAATATACATAATTGCAGAGCTATGGCAACAAAATAATTTAATTACTAGCTAATATTCTTATCTTTTCGCAACAAACAGAATAATGCAGCTTAAATGACTCAGCTAAGCGGAATAAACAGTCCCCTAATAAGTATTCATTCAAAATATTTTCAGTTTCATAAAGTTCATCCAAAGACTCAGGAATAACACTGATAACAAAGTTAACAAGTTTCATGTAATTCAGTTATTTAAACTTATATATTAATTAAATATATTGATTAGCTTTAGACAGGCTTTATAAGAATTGGAACTAAATAAAATTAAGTTTCTCATTGTTGCAAGAAGAAGAATTAGGAAGAAATAAATTGGTAATGAATATGAACACAATATTGTGAAATTAACAAATGGTTTAAAAAAAAATTGTTAAAAGTTGAAAATATTAAAAGAATGTTAAGCACGTGTACCTTTCAAACCTTTATTTAATTGGTAAATTTTTCTTTATTTATACGAGCAAGGGTTAATAATAATAATAATAATAATAATAATAATAAAAGTAGTTAAATAAAGTAGCTTTATAAAGTATATATTGAGCAATAAAAAACCTTTTTTGTAATATTAATATACTTGCTTAAAAATATTAAAAAATTATATATTAAAATAATGTATCAAGTCAATATATTTACAGAATATTGTATGGTAAAACTGAACAGAAACGTAGCAGTTACATACACACCATACACACACCCATATATATAGGCATATACAACCATTTATCACCTGTTAGTTAATGTAAAACTTAATAATAATAATAATAATAAAATAAATAAAACCTTGCTTTGAAAAATACTAATCGTATCTGGAGTGTTTAAATGCTTCAATTTAGTGAGTCTCTTGATAAAATTTGCACATGAAAGAACAAAACTAAATTATCACTTTCTGAATATAAAGCAGGGTTTACGCTGAATTGCTTCATAAGGATAAGGAAAATCGTGTATTCTTTAAATTTAACTCAATTTTTATCTTCTCAATATCTGAGGGGTGGGAGGAGAAATCCACAAAATTAAGACTATAAAATTTTTCTTTAATCTACATTAACTTTTGAAACAATAAATAGCTTTAAAGTGGGGGTAAATGTAACAATGTTTTGCCTTAGTTTTGCTCAGTTGCGATTATGTTTAAATTTCTGAAACGGTTTAGGTATAAATTAAAACTGTTTATCTTAAAAAAAAGAAAAAAAAAAAAAAAAAAAAAAGAACTTTATAATTAGAAAATGTACCATCTAAAGATAAGAAAATGAGGGAAATTTTGTGTTTCGGGGTTCTACGTGTCCCAGGGTTTGGGGCAAACGGAACCTCGGCCTGCCGTACTCATATACAGTGGATTAAGAGGTATGTAAGTTGAGTTTCCAGACAGTAAAGATTTTTATGAATCTGGGACTTTCAGAATTTGTGAATTCCTTATAGAATTGCAAAATTCTCCGCACGCCTGCAATTAGAACTTCACATCTTAACCCTTTGTGTCACCCTGTTTATTGACTGTTGCTGTCTTACAACTCAAAATGTTTATACAAAGGGCTTTCCATTCAAACTAACAGTTATTTTTTTACGTAGTGGCAATACCGTGAAACTAAAAATTAAACGTGCAATCGATTTTTTTCAAAATGCTAACTGAACGTTTATAAATATTCTAAATGAAGTAGATGATTTTATTTTCCTAGTTCCGTGATTCTTTAAAGAACTGTTTTTAATTTTCCTACAGAAATGGAGGTAATTGGTTCAGGATTAAAAAACCAAATGCGTTGTGACATAAAATTTGCATCGTTTTGGCAAAACAGCTCCAGAAACAGTTAATGAAAGAAGCCGACAAAGATAAATGTTTTCGTGAGTCTATGATTTTTAGATGACATGGTGATTTCAAAAAAGGACTTTTGTGTGCAGAACTGGCTTCTAAGCCTGGCCGACCAAAAAGTATTGTGAATGATCGAAATGTTAACACTGTGTAGGACATGTGATAAGTTAGCCACATGAACTAATATTTCGAAAACGTTGATATTTCGCATTCTACGCAATAATTTACAGCTTCGCCATGTTTGTTTCAGATGGGTCTCTTATCACCTTACTAAAGAACAAATGCAAAAAAGAATTTATTAATGTTATGTGTGGAAACAGATGCTTCAAAATGAACTGAATTTCCTATTCTGGACTGTAATAACAGTCCTATCTTTCACCATGCGATTTCTGTTTGTTTCCAACATAGAAGGAGAAGCTCTGTGGCAGAAAATTTAATACATATTCTGAAGTTATTTCAGATGTACAGGGTTCTTTTAAGCACCTTCCAGAAAAAGGCTTCTCTACTTATTTTGAAAAGTAAGTTGAACGATCAGACCGTTGCATATCATTTGAGGGAAAGTAATTTCAAAAACAATGACTTACCTTTTGCTGTAAATATATTTAGGCATTCTTTATGATTTTGCTCTCAGTTTTTATGGAACGCCCTTTGTAGAATTCCCAACATATGGCGATATTATGCAATGTTTTCACACCAAAGTTTAATTTATGGAAAAAAAAAAAGAATCAGTTGTAAGCTCTCTAAGTGTAAACAGTTTACAAAGACGCAATATTTGAGAAATAAAACAATTTATGAGGCAGCTTCCGTTATAAGAAAATTAAGAAATATTTAAAATTTCCATCTAAATGGAAAACTTGAATATTTTGGAAAAAAAAAATAAGTATGTCATTTTGCACAATGTTTTAGACATCCAACAAACACTTTTATGTCAATAAATGTCAAACTTTTTGTATAATATTTTTAAAAATATTTTTATATGATTCAGATAACATATTCAAACATATGGGCAAATATTTTTGAAATCTAAGATCTTGAGACATAAAGGTTTAAACATTTTCACACTCAGAAAAAATAAAAAACTAAAGAAAGATCAGAATATTACGTTTCATTGAAAATTAAAAGATAAAACTGAAAGGACAAAGTAAAAAAACTGCAAGCGATGCAACTGAGGTGTTTGAGATAAGTGTAAATAATCTGGTTATTTTTGCCCGACGTACACAATTCCTGAGATAAATGTAACCACGGATGCCTAACCAAAAAGATTAAGGAATAGTACAAATATTGAGCTGTATTCAAAATCTACATACAAAACTTAGTTTCTCAACGAAAAACTGCAGAGTTTACTTTACAAGTAGTGAACTGATAAAATTTCGAACTTTGACAGGGAAAACTCTGTCGTAGAGAGGAATGAAAACAGATTTTTAAACTTTTAAAACTATCGCTGTTTTATATTTGAATTGGTTTCCTAAGGCTAAAGATAACAATATATATATATATGTTACGGGCAATGTAATTATTTAGGTCAGTATTCATAATGCTTGGTTATTATGAATAATGACCATTAAAATTGGGCAATTTGATAAATTTGAATTACTTTACGATAATTTCTCACATTGCCCGGTCATTATAAATACCGCTATTATTTCTTTGGGCACTTTGATTAATTGACAGCAATGGGACAACTACGTGCGTGTGGTGTGATTCTGGCTGGCCAATCAGCATTCATTTTCAGTCGCTTGTGTGGTGTGATTCTGGCTGGACAATCAGCATTCATTTTCAGTCGCTTGTCGCCTGTGCCGGTACCTGTGGCTTGCGTCGCGTTATTTACGTTTTCCGGTTGTCTTTGGATGTTATTTAGCTTATGTGCGACAAATGCTTATTGATGTATGTCTTAAATTGACTTTGGGTTCTGTTTATTTAGTGTTAGTGATTTTTCTATAAAATAAAATGCAGGAACAGTTACTAACTGATGTCAGTGACATGAAGCATCGTTTTAATGAACGTCTGGATGAATTATGTTCATCAAAAGCTCAGAATACACAAATTCTCACAAAGCCACAATACTTGGAGTTAATAGAAAAGGTTAAAACATCTAGAAGCAAAGTGGTAAATAAAAAACCCGAGGATTATCAGCGTTTACGTAGGTTTGACGTAATGACTATTGGAGAGAAGGAAAAGTTGATAGTTCCTGTAGAGGAAGGTAAAGAGCAGATAAGATTTTACGTACATCGGGAAGAGATATTTCAACTCTTACATGATGCACATATAGCAATTGGGCACGGTGGTCGAAACCGTATGGAAAAAGAGCTAAATTCAAAGTATAAAAACATTACAAGGGAAATGATTGTTACATATCTAAATTTATGTATGACCTGCGAAAAAAAACACAGTGTGCCAAAAAAAAGGTTTAGTTGTTAGACCGATACTAAGTAAGAATATGAATTCAAGATGTCAAGTCGATTTAATTGACATGCAGTCACAAGCTGATGATCAATATAAATTCATACTTGTATACCAAGACCATCTTACTAAATTTATTCAACTTCGACCTCTTAAAAGCAAAAGAGCAGAAGAAGTAGCTTATGTGCTTTTGGATATTTTTGCAATTTTTGGTGCGCCCAGTATTTTGCAAAGTGATAATGGGAGTGGGAGAGAATTTACTAACAGTACTATTAGCGAACTATGTAGCATGTGGCCCGAGTTGAAGATGGTGCATGGGAAGCCCAGACACTCTCAAAGTCAGGGTTCCTAAGAACGTGCGAATCAGGACGTGGAAAATATGCTTTGTTCGTGTCTAGAAGACAATAGCACCAGGAAATGGTCAGAAGGCTTACGTTTTGTACAGCTAATGAAGAACAGAGCTCATCATAGTGGCATCAACTGTACTCCGTATGGGGCCATGTTTGGGACAAAGTTAAAAGTTGGTCTAAAAAGTTTTTTACCCACAGACGTTCTGCATAATATAAATTGTGAAGAGGACTTAGAAGTTCTAGTAAAAGATCAGGACAATTTACAGTCTGTAGAAGAAGGTCCACTGCAAAATAAACCTGAGTCACATGTGTTAGCGGAGCTACCAGGTCCAAGTCAACATGATGAGGAGAAACTACTTTCTCTTGATAGTTATGTTCAAACTTCAACTTTGCTAGCTAAACCAAGCCCTGATTTACATAATAAAGAATTTCAAGAATCTTTCGGGCATGAAGATTCCCCGGAAGAACCCTATGTGAAAAAAAGGAAAGCCGACATATTAAAAATTAGGCAGATTTCAGCAAGCAATCTAAAAACCAAGCTGAAAAAATGGTTCAAACTTCTAACTCAAAATACCCTGATGCTAAAAAAGGTGAGACAGTTAGAGTTCGAGTCCCAGATGTCGACAGAGGTCGCACCGATGGAAGAAATATTTTGGCATTTGTTCTTGAAGTAACAGATGCTAATCTGTATAAATTAGGCACGAAACACGGAATTCTAAATCAACTTTATGCCAGGAACCAATTTACAATATGTAATGAGAAGTTTATATATGGCGAAGATATTCCACAGACAGAGATTTCACTAAGATAATGTGCAAGATTGTCATCCAAGACAGGGGGCCAAGGCTATAGTCGATGTGGCTGTAAAGGTGGCTGTAAATCCGACAAGTGCAAGTGTCGTAAAGAAAAAAAACTATGTAACTCGAAATGTCACCAAAGTGGAAGCTGCTTTAATAAATAGACCCTCTATGTATTGCTACATATTGACACTTTCTGTAAATATAAATTTGTAAGTACGTACATATCTAATACATTATATTTATTTGGACTTAAGTTTTGTTTGTACTTATTTCATCGCCACCGGTTTGTTTGTCAGCATGTGGAATTTTATTTGTTATTTTTTGTTTGTTACTTTGTCAGTTAGGTATGTGAAAATTTGTTATTTTTTATAAGAAATATGAATAAAAATGATTTTTAAATTGCCCACTTGACTTTTAGCATTATACATAATGACCGGGCAATGTAATATTTGCAACATAATTTATCATTTTGTCATATCCTTTTGGGCACTTTTTAAATTGCCCGGGCATTATAAACAATGCCCAATTATTTACATTGCCCGTATATATATATACATGTTGACTAATAGGTCGAAGTTTAACTTATCAGTTGAGTTATAATTCGGAGTTACACTTACTCCGTAGTTACACTTACCCAAATCACTTCATGTAAAATAATTTGCACATTTGGTTTATTTTTACCATCGGAAATAGAATGTACTTTCCAGATTAGAGTTAACAAGGCCTTTCTTTTTTCACGCTTATTCTGCACAGGGTTCTCATTACAGGCAAATTGAATTTAAATTCTCAATAAAACAATGCCGTATATTAAAACTTATTTCATCTTGTTTAAAAATGCTTCAATCCAATAAAATTTCAAAAATTGTTAATTATTTTTTTCACTGTCACTAAGGACTTAATCAAAAAAAAAATTCTTCAGCACAAGAAATGGATGAAGGTTCTGTAGAAGGTACGGAATGTACGGTAACTTTATACAGAGTATTAAAATTGTATCAAACTTGTAAGATTTGTATTATCATTAAATTGTACGCAAATGTCATGAACAAATTTTAAACAATAAAGTTTCCCGGATAGTAACACCTTTTTGGCATGCAACAAAAAGAAAAAAAAATTAAAAATATATTTTAGGGTAACAGTAACAGTAGTGGATACTCTAATTTTTTTTTTTTTTTTTTTTTTTTTTTCGTGTATCATTCCTAATTTTAGAAGCTGTAACTATACCCAATGTTTGATACCTCAATTAAACTTTTGTATACATGTCTGTATTGTGAAAAGTGAAAATTAAATCAATTTTACTCTCGAGAAGTTAGTGTTTAAGAGAATTAAAATGAGCCAGTGCACCTTTCAAAATCCAGTAGTAAAAACCGTTTCGTTTCCAGTACTGAAAACTTTTTGAATATTTGCAGAAAAGAGGAAATAAAATGCAAACATATTAAAAATATACTATCAAGAATATACATACTTTTTTTTTCCCAAATAAGTAAATAATTTGATACATCTACTTTATTTATACGAAAATGAATAGATAAATAACTATCTATCCGAAAGTTAAAGGAAGATATATTAGATAAAGGATACATTAATCGAAAAGAAATACAGTCCAGAAAATATTGATAGCTTTCCCATTATTATCAGACTTGATATATTATGTGTAAGAAACAAAATCTATCAGTTGGTGATGTCAAGATTTTTTGCGAGAATGAACGTATGTGACACGACTTTCTCACGTAAAAATAGCGCACCTTCAAATTTCTAAGCTGAAAGTTATAAGAAAAATCGGAGGAAAAATTCAAATTTTTTCCAGCACAGTTTCTCTCACGTTCTATCTGAATCAATCTGTGACATGTGTTTGATTTATTCTTGAAGAGAAATAAATTGAAACGATAGCTAAATGGATACATACAGAAGTGTGAAAATGTCTAGAATGATTGTGAATTTTTTATTTTTGGTTTTATTATTTTTTATGTATTCTCCAATTCAAGAATAAAATAAAATAAATAAAATAAAATTAGAAATTCTAATTTCTAAATTTTCATTAAAGTGTTTATTTTAATTTATAATTGTTGCCAAAAAAATTAAACTTTAAATTTTACATCTACTTTTTAAGATAGCACGCGATCATGTTTTATATAAAATTAAATCATTAAATTCATTTTTACTTTCTCTTACCCATAAGGTAGAGAAAGTATTGTTTTTGGGTCAAATTTTCGAAAGCGAGATTTTGTTATATTTACATGTTCTGAGGTCCCCTGAATACGAAAATCATGTTTTTAGCTAATGGTCTTTGTGTATGTGTGTGTGTATGTGTGTGTGTGTGTCTGCCTGTTATCAGCATATCTCAAAAACAAATTATGGCAGAAAGTTCAAACTTGGTGCTCTAAATGTGTATCATATAGGGATGCTACAGTAAGCTTTTCGTTAAGATCAAGCAAATGGTTCGTGTACAGGGACAATCAAGAGAATTCTAATACATTACGTCTATGGGGGAAATTGCAGGTAAGTAGACATTAACGCCTATAGACTGCACTAAACCAAATGAAACGAATATATATTTTTTGTAATAGAGATAGTTAACTGAGAAAAGAATTTTGTGTATGTAGGAGCCTCGCCTCCCCCGTGGGGGGGAAGTCCCCCTCGAGGGGGGTAAATTTTCATGATGGGTATCATTCAAAAGAGCTCACCAATACGTTTAAAACGAATGGTTGAACTATAAATCTGTGATAATTTAAAACAAAGTTATAGATTTTTTTTACTTTTAACAACAACAACAAAAAAAAAAAAAAAAAAAAAAAAAAAAAACTTAGAAAAGAAAATCGTAATTTTTTTTTTTTTTTTTTTTTTTTTTTTTTTTAAATATTGAGAGTAAAATGGACTTTTTTTGGATATTTGTGTTACACTACTTCTCTAATATGGAAATCGTCTGCATTATCATAAAAGATAATTTTTTTAAATAATAATTTTAATAAATTATTTTTTTAAAACAGAATTATTTTTTAATAACCGAATTAAATTCTGTATAAATGTAGGTGCATTAATGAAACGGGGGGTTGAGGGGGGCGGTAGCCCCCCTCACACAGAACTAATTATCGTATAAAACTCTTCTGAAGCCTAATTTGAATTGTTTAGCATAGGTTTACATGACAGTTCTCGTTATCTTACCTCTTAATCTGCAACCTGTATTTATAGTATTAAATTTCAGGGTAAGAGAAAGTCGTGTGAGTGACACACCAGATTATTTTACTTATTTTTATTTCATACTGCTCGCTTACTTTTTATTTCCTAATTCAAAATTATTAAAAAAAACTTTTTCGATATCGTTTGTAACGATACTGATTATTATTAATTTTCTTTTCTTTTTCTTAAAAAAAAAAAAAAAAAAAAAAAAATGATTTTGATGAAATTCTGGCAAAAGAAGAATTTAGTTTAGGACGGAGGACTATTAGTTTTTTTTTTTTTTTAATTATTATATCGCTTTCAAATTATTCAATTATATTTTCGATAAATTTTATATTTCGATAAATGTCCAACTATCGAAAAATGATTTCGACAAATGTCCAACTATCGAAAAATGATTTCGACAAATGTCCAACTATCGAAAAATGACACCGCAAAAATCCCAGATTTGGACTAATAGTCCTCAGTCCTTAAAAAAAAAAAAATAGTTTTTTTTTTCTTTTTTTAATTTTTGTTGATAAAATTTATCCTTCGTGGTTTAAGAATATTTTTAAGAGTAATTTAATTATTTTCAGCAAATGTAAAAAAAAAAAAAAAAAAAAAAAATGTAAAGTGTTAATCAAGCGTTTTTAAAAAAATGTAAAGTGTTAATCACTTCAATTCATCTTTCAGTCTTTGCCTGTTCCATATCCATAAATACTTTTATTATTTTATAAAACTTTCTAAATACTTTTACACATCACATCATACATATTTTTCAATATCATTGAACACAAAAAAGATATTATTATCAAGTTATTATAATAAAAACTATCATTAAATATGCGTAACACGACTGAAAAGGCACCTCCATAACTATATCATAATGAATTCAAATACTTTTATGCAGACATGTAAATTAATCATTAACGTAAATTGCATTATTTTTAACCCCCCCCCCCCCTGAAAAAAAAGTGTTATAAGATTGAAGTATTTGTCTGATGTGTGATTGAAGTGTTTCGGTCGGTGGCATTGTAGCTCTCAACCAAATAAACCGATTTCAGCATTTTATTTTTATTTGTTTATTTTTTGTTTTTTTATTATAACTCTGATTTAATCGTTATGGTTCTTGATATGTTTTATAAAAACTGTTTATTAGATTAAAAAAAAAAAAAAAATCAAAAGAGGATTTTTTAGACACTTTTGCTTTGACATTTTATAATGTTATATTTAGCCGTATCATAACTGAACATACATAATTATAGCTAGTGAACTTCCAACTCATTTTGCAGATTCCAAATGATTCGTTTATGTGTTTATTTATTATTAGAGTATAGGTGTAGTACGATTTGCCTTTTCGTGGATGCATGAGAAAAAACAGCTAGCTGAGCATGAGTACAGATTCAGCCTAATGTGGGAGTTTTGGAGCCATTCATTAGAGATTAATGCAAAAAACGTACTTTTCCAAATATAATTTTTTATTTATTTATTTATTTTTTTTTTAAGGCTCTTTTTTTTTTTTTTTTTTTTTTTTTAAATCTCGGAGTTTATTTATTTATTTATTTTTTCGGATTTATAAAAAGATGATACATTATTAAAATCACATAAATTTATTTGACTGAACAATTTAATTTAAAATAAATTTCATCAATGTTTTCTGTTATCTAATCATAATTTCATTTCTATTTGTGAATAGACTATGCTAGTTCTGTATCATGTGTCTTTCATAACATTTTAGAGTTTTCTACATTATTACAGGAGTTTCACAGCATTTGACAAAAATAAATTATTTTTTCTTTATATTAAATATCTTTATTATGTAAGCATTTTCTTTTCGAATATGTATTGTATTGGAATGAAATATACTTATTTCAATAAATTGCTTTATCTTTTGTGTCAATCTCTCCAAAACTGTAAGCAAAATGTATGCAAATATTTATTTTGTGTGTTATCCAAATTAAGTGAAAGTGTATTCAAATAGATGCAAAGATATGCAAAGAAAAAAAATTGCGCAAATTTTATTTGCAGTTTTGGATAGTTTTATGCAAAAGATAAAATATTTAATTAAAATAAATACACTTCAGTACATAATATATAAGCTTTATGAAAGTTATATATCTGACAGCATATTTGAAAATTAAAAGCAACATTTCAATGTTAATATATACTTTAATACACAAAACAAAATAATTTCAATGGGATTTAAAGACAAATCATTTAATATAACACCAATACGTCATTGTTATTTCGACATCGATACTTCTAAAACACATGCTTCGATAATATAGGTGATGTGAATGCAAATGTATCAGTGAATAAATGTTGTATAATTTTTTATGTTGATAATAATGTTTATATTGTGAATAATAATAATAAAAAAGAGCAAATGATAAAAAAAAATCTAATACATGTTAATTAATAGCTTAGCATCACACAAAATTTTATATAATTATTTTTAAGACACCTATTTTAGATTCTTACAGCTGTAAACTACAGTGCTGCGTCACAAACTTTTAACTTGTTAAAGCAGAGTTTTTGTATTGCTATAAATTTTCTTTGTGCTCTATATAATTTGTGTTTTTGATACATATATGATACATTTGGGATATATATATATATATATATATTAATATGTATTAATATATATGTATGTATAAGGATATTTAGAGTTTGTTCTTTAGAGGTTTCTTATATTGAACCATCAAGAGTTCGATCGATAAGTCTATATCATCATTATCAAGAATCCAAGAAGTTATATTAGTTTCCTGATAGGTAATCATAAGATATATATGTTTTGACCGCATATTAATTCGCTATAAACTAAGCATACGCAACAAATTGGAAATAAAGAAACAATGGATGCGTATCCATGAATTACTGTCTTGCATACTTAATCAATCTAAGTACAGTTTATTCATTCAAATCGAATTTCCCCATAATCACGTTAGAGTTGTGATAACGGGTAAAAAATATTATGACCGATCCCGAGGATGAAAAGCGACGTATTTTTCTCAGACAACAATAGCACGCAAAAGGATTCCGATTTTTGCGTGCTCGTGCAGCCAATTTAAAATAAAAATTTTTAATTTCGGCTAAAACCACCAGAGGACTTAATTTTTTCCCGCGCTTTTCTATTGGTTATTAAATTTATGAATGACAGTTCGGTCAGATCCTGGATATCCAGGATTAATTAATATGCAAAAGCGTCACCGCAAGAAAGAGGAATTGGGTTAAGTCAGCAAATATCCCCCATTCAAATTCGTTCATTTGATCCCTTTTTGCGTTATGAAAGTCTCTTGCAGTGAAACAGACTTTCCAGATGAAATGATATTATTTTGAAGTTATGAATTTTGAATACGATTTATTTTTAGACTCTCATACAATATAAATTTAAAATAATAAACTAATAATTTAAATTCTCAATTCCCTTATTTATTTATTTTTTATATTCTTATATAAATAAATATTAAGATGCTGATCTCATATATTTTATTAAAATGCAAAATTTTTAAATCTAGATTTATGTGAAATGATTCTTAAAACGAAATGTTTCAGAATGTAATTCCTCTTTTTCTTTTCTTTTTGAATATGCCTGTCAGAGTTATCAATCAAGCACCCTATTTAATACTCCTACGGCATTACTAACCGCTGAATGAAAGAGATAAATTCCACAAAACTTTCGACTTTTATCTCCACAACCAACCTCTTCGATGTTTAAATTACATGTGACATTAATCATCGTCTTCTCATTTCCACTTCGATAAACGATGGGATGGATTTGATGGGGATGAAAAAGGAGTCAAAAGTTTTGAAGTTTATTTCACTGGATAAATTACATTTTTGCAGTCTGCATAATATTCCAGTTCCATATCTTCTCCATTTTATACATTTTCCTGTTTTGGGGCTATAAGTGTCATTACAAGAGTTTCCACTTATTTACTGGTAATAATATTTAAATGTAAAAGCAATTTGTAAAATGGTTATATAATATTTTTACAGTTGTAAATACCTGCTAATGATAAAAGTACTAATGTTAGTAATTAAAACAAATAAACAACCAAACTAATAAGTTTGTTACAACTGCAAATAATAATAATCCTGTTGATAATAAAAGCCTTGGTTTACCGAGTATAATGCTCGAAACTAAGGTCATAGTTAAAACAATGTATTGAAATAACGAAAGTAATATTTTATCCATGGTGTTCTTATGAATGCATTTCAAGCGAATGCAAGGAAAAAAAATACATCATAACCATTACATTGTATTGAGATAAAATGAATAAAATTTTATTCCTCGTTTTCATAGTTCTAGGAGATTAGTTGATTGATTCAAATATAAATAATAATAAAATAAAAATAAAAATAAACACATAAAATTGATTCATTTATTTACAGAAAAAAAATCTCATTTTATAACTTATTTGAGTATTGTATTATGATGTAGTTCTCTCATTTGCAGTAAACAAAATTAAAATAACAAGATGATTTTTCAGAGTTTATTCAACCGCAAAATAAACTATTTTTTAGAATAAACACCTTTCGTTGTAATGTGAAATTTTTATTTTTACTGAGAAATAGTAATGATAAAATAAATGTGTAGAATTCAGCTACGCCACGAGAAACCAAAGATATAAATAACAAAATAGACACATTATTATAAATTTTGAATTAAATGATTATGATGTCACTCTTAACTTCTTGGAGATGTTTCGACTTTTAAATATATAAATATTATGATGTAAAATATGGTGTCTTTTATTTTAAATATGAAGTTAATCAGAGTTTAGCAATTTAAACTTTAAAGGAAAAGTAATTTAAAAAGCATGTGTAGAAATAGAGTGCTAGATGGGCGCAATGCCACTAGTAATAATAACAACAACAACAATAACAATAATAATAGTAGAAGCAGTAAATAGCAGTAGTATAGAGTAAGTAAATAGCTGTTATTATAAAATAAACTATCAATAACACTGCTCAGCATGAAAATTGCTTTTGACACCATTTCAATATATTCTTATGTAAAATAACCTCTTGAATCCGAATATGACGACCATTTTGCCCTATCACCCGCCGTTTTTTAGAAACGACCCACTATTTTTATAATATTTCGGTGATTTTATGGCTATAAATTTGATTGGAAGAAATGAAAAAAATTAAACAGTTTTAGAGAAGAAAACTAAGTGAGAAATGGTTTATATTTTTTATTTCTTCCAATGCTTACTTTTCAGAAAAATTGAAGTAGTATCATGTTAAGAATTATTACTTACTAGCAAAGCTCCGGTTCGGGAACGAACCGAATTCCGAATGCGGGAAAAATTTCAAAATCAAACTCGAAATGTACAAAACTCGACCTGATGCTGCCTGCGTGCCAATAGATCAAAGTTTGTTAACGAAACCATTTTTTAATTCATGAAATGAATGAAGGTAGTGAATCAACGAAGGCTTTTTTCGCTTCACTGGTCACTATATTTAAAGGAAACTCTTTTCTATATCGCTTTACAAACAAAAATAAAATTTAAGGAAATCATGAAATTGCTTTTAAAGCCTGCTTTGTTTTCCCGTTGGTTTATGTTATTGTTATTGTTATTATTATTATTTTTTTTTTGTTTCTTTCTTTTCTTTTCGTTTTCCTTTCCTTTCCATATTTACTGAATTCGATTCTTTGTTTTTCAATATCACGTGATTGAGCAGATGACTATTTTATTTATTTAACGTTCATTTATATTTCCATTAATTTTTGGAACTCTCGCGGAACTTTATCTAAATTGTTTTTTTACTCCATTTTCAATTTTCATTTTTTCATGTGCATTAGTAAAATATTTTATAATTTTTTATTTTTCGCGTGAAAGCATGTTTCATTTTAAGTTTGCAAAAAAAAAAAAAAAAAAAAAAAAAAAAAAAAATGTATTATTTTTTTTTTAGCAACAATTAAAATTTTAAATATCCACATTTAAAGCTTTTATCAGGTTATTATTTTCACATTTTAATTAATTTTAAAAAATCTAATCAAAATTTCGTTAAAAATAAGGTACCAAATAAAAGAGGTTTTTTTTCTAAATCCATCGATTTAATTAACTTATCGATCGGATAATTAGATTTTTTTTTAAATTAACTAAAGTATGAAAAGCTGGTGACAATTTTTTAAATTAACTAAAATATCAAAAGCTGGTGGCAACAACACACAGACAAACAGAAGAAAATCTCTCTTAGCCAATCAACTTGCGTCCAGCCACGAACTTACAGGAAAAAAACTCTCTTAGCCAGAGAGATGATAAAGTTATACAAAATTCTATTAATGATTTGATAGCCAAAATGCCATCCGAATTTTATATTCATATGTTCATTTGTTTAAAATTATGCGCAAGAGAAGAAACGAAGACGATAGATTGCTGTTTTAGTTTTGCACACCAGTATAGTTATATTTTATAAATTAATATCTATTTCTAATATCTTTTATGATCATTGTATTGGATTCGTAAAAAATTTCGATTTCCAGTTTTTGGTGGTTTTATACGTTTTGAGATATCCAAAAACAAAATTTTAATATTTATAGAACATATGCGTCTGTGTATCCATGCGTAGTTTACAAAAACTTTCGAACAGCTCTAGTTCGAGAGCTAATGTACAGAATGTAATAAATATTTATATTTAGTTTCACTGTTACATAAATTGATGACTATAAACTTTTGATGCAAATAAACTAAAAGGTGACGTTCCGATCTCTTTCGTTAACGTGAGGGCTATATTTCAGCTTCTATTGTGTATAACTGAACAAAAAAACTTTTATGAGAGGGAACTTGTGAGGTAGTAGTATATTAGTGTAATGCTACAATTAAAGTTCACACTTTGCGAGTAAAACATGAATACGAAGAATTTAGGATTCAGTTGATCAATAGAGTTAGTTCCTATAATGAACGAAATTGTAATATCTTAATTTTATAAAGTATTTTGGAAAGAAGCTGTATAAAAGGAGAAGGAAGATTGCTTTTGAGTGTTAGTTGGAAGGAGAGTAAGGGAGTTAGTTAGTTGGAGAGAGAGAGGATGGTAGTTAGTTAGTTAGAGGGAGGTAGCCGATTAGAAGGTAGGCTGTTGAGTTAGCTGCTTAGAGTAGTGTGTTAGATGATGGTTGTCGAGTAGTACCGTGAATAGGGAATCCTCCCGAGTACGAAAGATTAGTAGCAGCAGTAAAGGTTAATGAATTTAAATAAAGTAGTTGAGATTAATTGTGAGTATCTATTGATAGTTAAAGTATTAGTGGAGGCTGCCCATTTAAACTTATAAAGATATTAAATATAATTAAAGTCCAATGCCCACCTTTTTATATTAAGCTCAAAATAAAAGCTCATTTATTTTATAAATCTGACTCTGTCATTTCTTCATAGACTTCATTATATATTTCAGTTTCAGCTTCAATCCTAAGTTAAAGGATGGCGACGACAACGAGGTCGTCACACTGGCGCCCAAATTCGCTCGAATCCCCCCCCCCACGAGCAAGTATTTTTTGACGGCACTAATAGTGTGCTTCAATTTTTTGAGGAGCTTGAATATTTTTTTTAACTTTTATAACATTGATCGATCCAAAAAATATGCTTGGTTAGCATATTCCTTAAAAGGAGAACCACGACAGTGGCATAAATTAACCGCCTGCCATTCTCTTGGCCCAAATCCAACCTATGAGGACTTAAAAAGTCGGGTCATCGACCTCTTTGCCACTCGGTATGACAGACTAAGATTGGAACATGACCGTTCCCCCCCCCCCTCACGAGCGTCAGTGGGAAGCAGTAATAAACCCAGTGGAAAAACCACAAGAAGTTATTAAGTCACAGGTCCTATAATTTAAACCAACCTAACACTGGCGATGAAAACTGTATTTCTAGTGAGAAAAGTCAAATAAAAGTTAATGAAAACGAGCAAACTACGCCTTTAACCAGCACTACAGACCAATTTACGTCTGTTTTTCAGCCTTTGGTACGGATAAAAAATCCGATAAAATATTTAGTATAGCGACGGCGGCTGAAAAGGAAAATACGATTGAACGTAATTGTGTAAATCAATCCCTTGCTTTAAATGAAACGAATGTTCAGCTAATTTCTACTGTTCAAGCTTCATATATCCCTCATTCGCATTTAAATGCTGAACCGGTTCAAGCCGAAATATCAAATGTAACTGAAGCTCGGGTAACAGAAATTGAAAGTAGTACAATTAAAATAACTGCGGCCGCTGAAGCCGTTAAACGGACCGACCGTGACAAATTAATAAATGTTGCGGCTAACTTTTCTTGTGATTTAAATTCATCTCCTGATAATTTAAGTTCCAAAACAGTCAAGTCGACGGACTCTTTTATTTTCACAGAAACTGTGGTAAAAGAAAGTGAAAGTGTAAAATCAGTAAATGATTAGGCTAATCTTTGTTACCCGCCTTTAGATAACAGTTTTAAATGTATACAGCCGACACAGTCAAATATTTCTAATGCGAACGTGAACTTAAAGTTTCAAAATGACCCGCCGATTAAACCAACAGAAAATGCAAGTATTTTAAAGACGGCAATTTCAAACGTGTATTTCCTCCTGTGAAGTTTCCAGAAAGCCTAGCAGCCCTGCATTCGAAAGCACGGAGCGAACGCAGTCCTCTGTGGTAACTAGGGACAGTGACAAGGTACCGGGCTCGAGTCCATCCCAGAAAAGTGCCTCTCGCCGGACTCCGCTCTACAAGCTACCAGAGCTGAAAGTCCAACAGCAATTCCACAAGACAGTCTGACACGCACCTCTGATTTTGCTGATATCAAGGAATCAATCTGTCAGGTGCTATGGTTAATTATTTTTTCCATTGTAAAGTGCATTTCTATCACAGCAGTTATAAAATCTAGGACATGTATTAAAGCCATTTGAACTTTCAATCATCATCTGAAAGAGATGAACTTTCTAAAAAATCAAAAGTCAAGATTTAAACTTATAGCATGAACTTTCAACTCTCGAAATTTCATGTATTGTTTACATGTCATAATTTTTTTTCTGTATATAATATATGCATGTATGTACGTTAATGTTTTTTTTTATTCCTAGCCAACACCGGCAGTTTTTGGTTAAAAAAAAACCCTTTTGAACATTTGTATATAAATTTCCCCCTCTTTAGTTTTATGAATGATCTATATATATGTACGTTAATGTTTTCTGTTTTTTTCTTAGCCATCACCAGCTGTGATTAGTACGATAAAATTATTCCTTACCTTTGTATATAAATTTTCTCTCTAGTTTTTTTTTTTTTTACATGATCAATATGTATATACTCTAATCTTTTTCTATTTCCTAGCCAACAACGGCAGTTTTGAAAAAACTTTTTTAACAATTTGTATATATTCATTATCTATATTTCTCTAAATGTCTTATAAATTGTATAAAATGAAATTTTATAAGTGTATAAACATTTTTCTCTATAGTTTTGTAAATGATCTAAATGTATATACTCTAATGCTTTTCTATTTCCTAGCCAACAACAGCATTTTTGACAAACCTTTTTGAAATATTTTGTATCCTTATCTATATTTCTCTAAATGTCGTAAATTGTATAAAATGAATATTTCTTATTTTTAAACTCTTGAATTTTCGCTAAGAGTTCTATGTATGCATATATTAGTATGGGGTAAAAAGAGAATTTTTTTTAAAGCTATTTTGCATGTAAATTCGCGTTTAACAATTAACCTTAATAACACTAACAATTTAGTTTCTTCCGTATGCAAATAGCTAGCTGAAAATATTGCTTATCTATAAAATTAATGTCATTTACCTATATAAAAGTGTAGTGTACCTTCTATTTTAAATTTATAATGTAAAAAGAGTTTTTGTATTGTAAAAGTTCTCTGATGATTCAAACCCGAAGTACAGTCGTTGATCTGAAAATCCAGGCTGATTTCTTCAAATTGTTACTTTTCACATGAAAAAGAAGTATTTTTGGAAGCGTGCCAGCCACTTTCCTTCTCTGAAGTCGAAAAAAGTTTTTGGAAGCGTGCCAACAGCGTATCTCTTTCAAGATTCATCTGAGAGTGGACAACAGGAATACTTTTTTTTTTTGATAAACACCTGAAATAAAGACTCTTTTTGCTATCATTTTGCACAATTTAAATTTGAATAATGACTGATCGCACTTTCTGTTTAAGCGATCCTGTTTCTACTAAATCTTTTTTTAAATTAATGAAATTTTTCTCCTTTCCATGTAAGGAAAGATGACTGTAATTCCCCGCTGTAAAAACGTTGGACTTCTAGTTAACTAAATTGAGTACAAACGGTTTTCCGGTGTAAAGCGACTTAGATTGAGCATAAGAAACATTTTTTAAAAAAGCTAAGTGTCCGGTTTTTTGGCCCTGTACTCTTAAAATTTTTTCCTTATTACATTTTAAAAGCAAATAGTTATTCTTAGGCAGTCTAATTTAAGTTTCCCCCCTCTTTTTTTCTCTAAAGTCTTATACAGTTTAATTTTAGCAGTAAGTAACTGCGGCTATTTTTCAATTAACATAGCATTGTTTTACTTTAAAATTTTCACGGGTAAAAACCCGTTGGGGATTTTTACGTAAAAATTTTTCTTTGGGGGAGGAACTGTGAGGTAGTAGTATATTAGCGTAATGCTAGAATTAAAATTCACACTTTGCGAGTAAAACATGAATACGAAGAATTTAGGATTCAGTTGATCAATAGAGTTAGTTCCTATAATGAACGAAATTGTAATATGTTAATTTTATAAAGTATTTTGGAAAGAAGCTGTATAAAAGGAGAAGGAAGATTGCTTTTGAGTGTTAGTTGGAAGGAGAGTAAGGGAGTTAGTTAGTTGGAGAGAGAGAGGATGGTAGTTAGTTAGTTAGAGGGAAGTAGCCGATTAGAAGGTAGGCTGTTGAGTTAGCTGCTTAGAGTAGTGTGTTAGATGATAGTTGTCGAGTAGTACCGTGGTATAGGGAATCCTCCCGAGTACGAAAGATTAGTAGCAGCAGTAAAGGTTAATGGATTTAAATAAAGTAGTTGAGATTAATTGTGAGTATCTATTGATAGTTAAAGTATTAGTGGAGGCTGCCCATTTAAACTTATAAAGATATTAAATATAATTAAAGTCCAATGCCCACCTTTTTATATTAAGCTCAAAATAAAAGCTCATTTATTTTATAAATCTGACTCTGTCATTTCTTCATAGACTTCATTATGTATTTCAGTTTCAGCTTCAATCCTAAGTTAAAGGACGGCGACGACAACGAGGTCGTCACAGTGGCGCCCAAATTCGCTCGAATTGAGCAGATGACTATTTTATTTATTTAACGTTCATTTATATTTCCATTAATTTTTGGAACTCTCGCGGAACTTTATCTAAATTGTTTTTTTACTCCATTTTCAATTTTCATTTTTTCATGTGCATTAGTAAAATATTTTATAATTTTTTATTTTTCGCGTGAAAGCATGTTTCATTTTAAGTTTGAAAAAAAAAAATGTATTTTTTTTTTTTTTTTTTTTTTTTTTTTTTTTTTTAAGCAACAATTAAAATTTTAAATATCCACATTTAAAGCTTTTATCAGGTTATTATTTTCACATTTTAATTAATTTTAAAAAATCTAATCAAAATTTCGTTAAAAAAAAGGCACCAAATAAAAGAGGTATTTTTTCTAAATCCATCGGTTTAATTAACTTATCGATCGGATAATTAGATTTTTTTTAAAATTAACTAAAGCATGAAAAGCTGGTGACAATTTTTTAAATTAACTAAAATATCAAAAGCTGGTTGCAACAACACACAGACAAACAGAAGAAAATCTCTCTTAGCCAATCAACTTGCGTCCAGCCACGAACTTACAGGAAAAAAACTCTCTTAGCCAGAGAGATGATAAAGTTATACAAAATTCTATTAATGATTTGATAGCCAAAATGCCATCCGAATTTTATATTCATATGTTCATTTGTTTAAAATTATGCGCAAGAGAAGAAACGAAGACGATAGATTGCTGTTTTAGTTTTGCACACCAGTATAGTTATATTTTATAAATTAATATCTATTTCTAATATCTTTTATGATCATTGTATTGGATTCGTAAAAAATTTCGATTTCCAGTTTTTGGTGGTTTTATACGTTTTGAGATATCCAAAAACAAAATTTTAATATTTATAGAACATATGCGTCTGTGTATCCATGCGTAGTTTACAAAAACTTTCGAACAG
Source organism: Salticus scenicus (assembly GCA_963930645.1). Lineage (NCBI taxonomy): Eukaryota > Metazoa > Arthropoda > Arachnida > Araneae > Salticidae > Salticus > Salticus scenicus. Next base: position 335,816,637 of record OZ005652.1, on the reverse strand, counting down.
CTCTAGTTCGAGAGCTAATGTACAGAATGTAATAAATATTTATATTTAGTTTCACTGTTACATAAATTGATGACTATAAACTTTTGATGCAAATAAACTAAAAGGTGACGTTCCGATCTCTTTCGTTAACGTGAGGGCTATATTTCAGCTTCTATTGTGTATAACTGAACAAAAAAACTTTTATGAGAGGGAACTTGTGAGGTAGTAGTATATTAGTGTAATGCTACAATTAAAGTTCACACTTTGCGAGTAAAACATGAATACGAAGAATTTAGGATTCAGTTGATCAATAGAGTTAGTTCCTATAATGAACGAAATTGTAATATCTTAATTTTATAAAGTATTTTGGAAAGAAGCTGTATAAAAGGAGAAGGAAGATTGCTTTTGAGTGTTAGTTGGAAGGAGAGTAAGGGAGTTAGTTAGTTGGAGAGAGAGAGGATGGTAGTTAGTTAGTTAGAGGGAGGTAGCCGATTAGAAGGTAGGCTGTTGAGTTAGCTGCTTAGAGTAGTGTGTTAGATGATGGTTGTCGAGTAGTACCGTGTATAGGGAATCCTCCCGAGTACGAAAGATTAGTAGCAGCAGTAAAGGTTAATGAATTTAAATAAAGTAGTTGAGATTAATTGTGAGTATCTATTGATAGTTAAAGTATTAGTGGAGGCTGCCCATTTAAACTTATAAAGATATTAAATATAATTAAAGTCCAACGCCCACCTTTTTATATTAAGCTCAAAATAAAAGCTCATTTATTTTATAAATCTGACTCTGTCATTTCTTCATAGACTTCATTAAGTATTTCAGTTTCAGCTTCAAGTTAAGTTAAAGTTAAATGAGCATGATGGCGACGGGAAATGAACGTTTGTCACAAACTGAGAAATGAACACTGTGTTCATTCAATTTCTTGGTATATTGATCAAATAGTAGCGCTGCTATACTATAATTTCCCAAGCGTTCATGTAGACTATATTTCAGTTTCTATACCGATAGCGTACAAATATGGATCACCAAACGGAACAACTGGTTCAGTGGTCCAAGACTCCTTTCCAGCAATTTTCTTTGGGCGACCACTACGAAATACCGTTTTCGGAAATGATTGTCATGGATTCCAAACATAAACAAGGTGAAAATGCTCTTTTCAAAATGGCATCTGTTTTGAAATACGCAGAAATAAATTAAGGCTATTTTTGATATTAATAAAACAAATATTTAAAATTAACTGATCTCATTTTGTATGAGAGAAAAACTATATGAAAATTTGTACTACACTGATCAGTAATATGCATCTATATATATGCTTTGCGTACTTTTACTGCATTTAAACTGATGAATAAAACACAAAATTTCCATTATGAAATCCCATTTGGTAGATCATCATACACGACCGTTCGCCGATCAAAATTTCATAGGTTAAAGAATGTGTCTCGTGAAGTCTTAATTTTTTTGACAAGAACCACGCTCCAAACCTAATCAATTTTTCGGCAAAACACTTTTTACGCGTCCCATCTACAACGACAAAACCATTACACCTCCATGCTAAATCATCAGTCAGATTCCCTTTCTTTTTCAAAACTTTATCATTCCCACATTTATCACAAATCATACTAAATTGAATAACACACATTAAAAAAAAAAAAAAAATCTCTCTTCCTCTCTCTAAATAACTAATTCAAAAAAAATCCCACTACATTCACATTCTTTTCCGAAAATTGGCCAACCTTTCATTACAACGATTGTAACTTTTTCTTTCAGCAAACACATATAATTTTCAACAATCTTTTTCCCCGAGTCCCTACTACTAGATGCCATACTTAAACAAAATCAATGATAAACTATTGGAAATCAAGATATAATAAAATCTAAAAAAAAAAAAAAAAAAAAAAAAAAAAAAAAAAAACGCCCATTTTATAAAATCGTGGTTCAACGGCGAGCGTAGAATACTGAATATTTAAATGGCGATCAGGTTGTCATTAAAAATAAGTGGCATGCTTGTTGCCATGGTTATCAAAAATAAGCGGCAAACAGGTTGCAATGTCATGTTGCCAAAGAATCCAGAACGACATCGTTATCATTCAAAACGACGCAAAAATAAATAAATAAATAATAATAATAAAAATAATAATGGACCAATGTCGCAGTTGTACTCACCAGACTTCTTATAGCACAAAACTTGATATGTGGGACGACCATTATTAAAAAGTTTCTGACCTAACTTAGATGTATATAAGCCGACAGGTGATGCTGTTACTATTCATCCTCTGCGAATTTCCATATGTCTATACATCAGCTTCTGTTAGTTAAAATTGCCCCAAATTGCATATGTAAATCTTTATTGGGAGAAGTTAGGATTAAGTATTTGTTTGTGCTGACCGGTAGCCCATGCTTTTTATAGAAGATATAAAACAGTGTTTTGTGATGGTCGCAACATATCAGTTTGTTAAACTTTCAACATTTTTATATTTAATTCGAATAATAAAAAAGCTACATATAATTATATACACATTTCTTGCAGATAATTGGAAGAAGGGTTTGTTAGAGAGAAAAAGTTTTATTACTACTCACTTTAAATAAAAATAGCATGCAGCAATTTCTACAACTCAAAATATTTAAATACAACCCTTTATCAAACGAAAAAAACTAGGCTCGAGTGCAGCATGAAGAGAGAAATGCTCTACTCTTGTCTAGTTCATTTCATCTGATGTTCGCGCTTAATTATTTAGAACGAAAAAAAAAAAAAATGCTCTTTTGCAATTTCTAGGATTTGATTATCACTTTTTCATCATCATTCATCTTCAGTACGTCGGAGAATATTTCTTGCTATTATTCTTAGTGGCTATAAATACTTCTTAGTGTTTATCCATATCTAAGTATTTTGTAACTCTATTTAGTCATATACTAACCTCAGCGAAAAAAATATGTGTGAAAAAAATTTTTCTGGACAGATTTTAACTTAGGATCTGAGTCTAATTTTTGATTGAGTCTTTTCGACTTTACGTGTATATGTATTCTATTATAGATTATATCTTATATGTAAAATTCGAATTATCGAACGCAAATGGTGACACCAACGACATTTTTCCTGAGTAAAAGAAACTGGACTTTCATTCTAAGATTATTATAAACGAAATGTGAATATTAGAGAGTGTAAGAGTTGCATAACATTTGTTTATGTTGACAAAGAAAATGCACTGATTATATTGTGCAACCCAAGTATTTGCAAACTATTAAAACGAAAAATAAATAAATAAATAAATTGTGGCTTATTTGTATATATATATCAGTACAAAAAACCCTTAACGGCTTAAAAGTTTGTGACGCCGCTACTTTATGACTATACGAATTTGAAATATGAGTCTTAAAAATAATGATATTAAATTTTAAGTGACGCTTTGCAATTAGTTAAAATATACATAGATTTTCTTATTTGATCATTCACTTTTATATTTTATTTATATTTATAATGCAAACGTAATATTTTTAACTTGAAGATCAGACAGATATATAAAATATACTCATTGATGCTTTTTCATTCGCACTTCAAATTCAAAATAACAGTTTTAAAAGGAATGATATAAAAATTCCAGTGGCGCCTCGGTGTTATTTTAAAAGATTTGTTTTTAGATTCCAATAAAATTACTTAGTTTTGTCTAATAAAGTATATTTACACATTTAAACAGTGCTTTTAATTTTCAAATATACTGTCAAATAATTATACTTTCACTGAGTTAGCATTATAAATTAAAATTATTTATTTCAATAAATAGATTTATCTTTTGCATCACGCTATCCAAAACATAGTATTACAGTGTCCAACTAAGTGAAAATTTGCTCAAAGAGGTAGTGTGACATAAAGAAAACATTTACACAAATTTTACTTGCAGTTTTGGATAGCGTGACGCAAAAGATAAATCAATTTATTGAAATAAATAATTTTAATTTATAATGCTAACTCAGTGAAAGTATAATTATTTGACAGTATATTTGAAAATTAAAAGCACTGTTTAAATGTGTAAATATACTTTATTAGACAAAACTAAGTAATTTTATTGGAATCTAAAAACAAATCTTTTAAAATAACACCGAGGCGCCACTGGAATTTTTATATCATTCCTTTTAAAACTGTTATTTTGAATTTGAAGTGCGAATGAAAAAGCATCAATGAGTATATTTTATATATCTGTCTGATCTTCAAGTTAAAAATATTACGTTTGCATTATAAATATAAATAAAATATAAAAGTGAATGATCAAATAAGAAAATCTATGTATATTTTAACTAATTGCAAAGCGTCACTTAAAATTTAATATCATTATTTTTAAGACTCATATTTCAAATTCGTATAGTCATAAAGTAGCGGCGTCACAAACTTTTAAGCCGTTAAGGGTTTTTTGTACTGATATCATTACTTTTTAGTGGTTATTGATAAAAAAATTAAAACAAGTCCTTCTCGCTCCTAGGAAGGGTAAACTAATTTATCTTTTCTTATGAAGTTGCCACTATTTTTTTCAAAATGGCAGCTACAATTTATTAATGGACTTAGTGGATTTATAAATGAAGGCTATGTGTACATGGAGTTTTAAGCAAATCGGTTCATAAAACCTTTCTAATGTAAATTTGAAATTTTCAGTGTGCTGGCACAGGGAAACAAGAGGGTGGATTAAGTTGGCAAATGAACATATCAAATACATTTCTGAGATAAATCTACACTACAAATTTAGTGTGAATTAATTCAGTATTTCAAACGTTATCATATTGACAAATTTTCAAGTAGCCTGCCACTTGGAAACAAAATGGAGAAGCTTCGCACTAGGAAAAAATATTGACTGGGATTCTCAAACTCTTAAAAAAAAAAAAGAAAAAGAAGTGAAAATTTTCAAATTTAAGTTAGAATTACGTAATTTACATTTTGCAAGTTTCTTTTTAGAGAATTACAAATTAAACAGTTAAAGAAAAAATCAAGTAAATGTTAAAAATGGAATTTTATATATTTTCTTTCCCCTTTTGAGGCTAAGTATACTGCTCCAATATTCACAATTTAAATTTTCATCAAAAGTGCAGGTAAAAATTACTTCGTATATATTTTCATATAAAACGTTTGGGGGAAAAATAGACAAAATATAAATTAAGCTTTATATTTCTATAATTTTAAAAATAAGATAAAATCACCTGGAGAAAATTTTTATGGAAAATATAAGTAAAGCTTAAAAAAAGATGAAATTTTTGCATAAAAATACTATTTTATAAATATATGTACAACTACAATAAACAAAAAACCCTCCTTTAATTTTAAATAATTATTTCTACATGTTTCGAAGCAATTAAAAGTTTTTTATTTATTTATTTTTTTATTTTTTTTTTAAAGAAAAATAAATTAAATGTAGTGGCGCCATCTAGTAGTTTATATTAAAAATCATATACATACAGATTTAACTTTTTTTTTTTTTTTTACCGAAAATGTTTAGAAACAGGTAGAAATAGTTATTTAAAATTAAAGGAGGATTTTTTGTTTATTGCAATTGTAAATATATTTATGAAATAGAATTTTTCATGCACAAATTAATTAATTAATTAAAGAAAAGAAAAGAAAGAATATTTTTTTTTAAATAAATTATTATGGGTTTCAAAGTAAAGATGTTATTTACTTATTTTTACGTGTTTTTTAATAATTGCTATTTGACACATTTTTCATGAATTTTAATAAAATTCGTGAAAAAATGAATTTTACTAAAACACTGTTTAAACACTGTTTATTAAAAACACTGCTTTTTCTAATAAACAGTGTAAGCACTGTTTCATCCCGTAGTCATTATTGCTTTGAATAATAATAAAAAAATTTTGATTATGTTAATATTTAAAATATGTATTATTTTAAAGTCTGAAACATAAATAAATGAATAAACTCTAACTGTATTTTCAAAAGAGTTTTTTAATTTTTAAAAAGAAAAAAATATATATACATGTATTTACGAAATAGTATGTTTGAAATAAAAACGATAGATGGCGCCAAAACTCTATTTGCTGTTTTTTTGCATTCCCGGCGCGTAAGGATACATGAATAGGAATTGCAAATCATTGAGTTATTATAAAATCGATGTTCAGGAATGATTAAAAATTTTTTAGCTTTAAAAAATTGTAAATTCATCATTATTATGATAAAATGGAATATCTAAAATTACAAAATACTTCCTTATTTAAAATATCATCTAAATATTTTTTTGACTAAATATGAAATTCTGAAATCAAAAATATTTTTTTCATAACAGAAGAGAAAATATATTTAAGTGAATTTGACTTAGTATACATACAATAAATATTTTAAACATGTAATAAAGTACTTTTGCGTTAAAAAAAAATTCTAAATAATTCGTTGGCTGCATTCAAGTCGGTCAACAAACCAACCCGCATACCTCACAAGTAAGAACCGGATAACAGCGTTTTCACCCGAAGAAACATATGTAATTGGCGGAGTAATATAGTTCCATATTTAAAGCGATTTATATAAAAAACAAGAGTTTTCCTGAAAAAAACGAAAACGTTACTAGATTCAGAAAAATCCTATTAACAACATATATTAATTATATGAAAATCCTTCGAGCCGTTTTAGAGATATTTTTCAGAATTTCAGTCCATTACACCAACCTTTTTCCCTTTTTGGCTTTAAATTGAGATTCAGATCTCAAAACATACTGCGTGTAGAAATGTAAAAATTTCAGGATAGATTAAGACCGAAGATAAAAGACTATTCTGAAAAGATCAGAACAAAATATGGCATATTTGCTGAGATATTAAGTGTCGGCTTTTACAAATCTCTTTGATGTCAAACTAGCCGTATATTATGAGTTCGCAGCGTCCCGTTTGTCCCTCCGCTTGCGTCACTCAAAAAACTGCCGTTTTTCATGATATATTTTTTTTTTTACTTTTTTTCCAGAAGAATACACGAAAAAAAATTATAATATTTATTATCTAATTCACTTTAAATATAAAATATAGTAAAAACTTTTTCTAGGACGAGAAATATCAAACAACACAATGCATTAAGCAGCTGTTATATTTTAAAGTAATTTTCCAAAAGTTCTTTGAAACAAAATATATTATAAAACTTAAAGATTTTTATCAAATTTTAAAATCCTCTTAGTATTTCCTTCACTGAACATCGTTTAATGCATTAAAGATTTTAACCAAAGTGCAGAAGAGGCAATCATATACACATTAGCTAAAGAATTCTTATTAATTTTACCTGAAAGAAAACATTAAGCTTATTCTTTTGAGATTTCACAGAAAATTTATTTTTAAAAATTACACTTATTAAGGCTTTTTTTCTTGTAAATAAAACAAACGTATATAGTTTCTTTGAACAAAGGAATGGTCTCTAATGTTTATTTCGTATGATTATTTCTAAATGAATGAAAGTTTTAATACTTTTTTAACTCAAATAATGCTACTCAAGAATGTAATACACATTATGATGTAACGCGCGTAATATAACAATGGAAATATTAAGTATCTTTTAATCATGCATTCTGAAGGTTCAGTTTTGCTTTCAAAATAAAACGAAGTTATTTTAAACAGATTGTTTTACAAATATTTGCTGTTTCAAGAATTCTTAAACAAAATATTCTTGCATTTTTAACACTTCCCAACAAAGTTGGAAAGTGTCTATATGACTTCGATTTGTCTCTCTTCTGATGGTCGGTCTGCCTGTCAGCGCTCTAACTTTCATAAATATTTATGGAGCTCTTTCAAACTGATATATGTTATTAAAATTTTCTATAGCATGTTTTCTATTGAAAATAGTATAAATACTTCCAGTAAGCTTGTGTGTGTGTGGACGCATGAAAGAATTCCAAAGCATTGCGTTTTATGAGAAGTACTTCTAAAAACAGTATTTTGTACTTATATATTCCACAATGCATAATGAAATTAGAATCTATTATTCATATCTATTATTCATACACACAAAAACGTGTTTTCTATCAAATATTGTATGATTAGCATAAAGTGTTATAGGGTTACACAAAATATTCAGATATATATTAGTAACCATTGCTATTATTGCATTTTCAGTTTTGTTGAGCGTTTTTAACAATTTAAAAAAAAAAAAAAAAAAAAAAAAAAAAAAAAAAATTTGAAGATTAATTATGACTTGGGTTAGTCATTCTGTACGTCTATCTATCGTATAACTCTCTGTCCGTGTCCACGCTCTAACTTCTGTAAATATTCATAGAGTTCTTTCAAAGTGATATATGTTATTCAAGTTTCCTATGACATATTCTCTGTGAAAAATTGTTTAAATACCAGCAATATTTTGTGTCCGTTTGCAACCGGAAGAATTCCAAAAATTTGCATTCTGTGAGAATTATATGTATAAACCACGTTGTAATAACTTTGAATTACATAATACATAATGAAGAAATTTATTGTTCATAAATAATAATAATAATAATAATAATAATAACATATTACATGATTTTAACAAAATATAATAATATTAGTATTACGGTTTACATTGCTAAACCAAGACATTTAAATGCACCAAAGCGTATAATTGGAAATTTCTAGAATTGCATATGCATTTGCATTAAGTATTTCTAACATTTTTCAAAATCTTAAGAGATTTTGAAATTATAAATTCGGATTATAAATTCGGTTAGTTTGTCTGTCTCGCTATCAATTGACTGTCTGGCCGCGCTGTAACTTTTCTAAGTATTCATAGAATCTAAAAATTTCTTCTAAGTGATATATGTTTATACTGACCAAACGTCCCAATTTTCTGGGAACAAATGGGGACGCCCTTTTTTTGAAGGCATTTTTCTAAGTTTTAAAAAATTGTAGAAACTAAATTATTAATCAGTAACACTTCATGTTTAGTCCTTATTTATTAGGAATGAAAAAATGCATCCATAATTCGATAATTGTAGCAATTTTTTATGCTTCTCTATTATAAATGTACTTTGATCTGGTCAGCTTATATATGCTATTCTCATGTATGATACTATGATATATACTCTAGTGAAAATAATGTGCATAGCTTCAGTCGTTTGCGTATAAGGTGAATTATGCTTTGGAATGCTTTGGAATTCCAAAAGAATTCCAAAGCATTACGTTCTATGACATTTTTTTTGTAAACTAAATTTTAATATTTTTGTATCGCACAATGCATAATGAAATTGTCATTTATTATTCATACGCATAAAAGCATGTTTTCTACAGAATTGGTATGATTAGTAGTGAGATTTTCAGAAGCACATAAAAATAATAATATATATTAGAAGCTAAAACTAGAAATTTGTTAGAATTGCGTTTTTAGTTATGCTAAGTATTTTTAACACTTTATAAAAAAGTTTAGGAGTGATTATTACTTCAGTTAGTTTATCTGTCTTTCTGTCCATCTGTTCGCACTTAATTTCTGTTATTGTTTATAAAATGCTTTGGAACTGTTACTTAACTTCACGAATACCTTTTTCTATTAAACATTGTATAAAAATAATGCAACTGGTTTGTGTAAAGAACTAAAAAAAGATTTCGAAAACTTTATGGTATATGAGAAGTATTTTTTAATGCATTTTTTTTTTTTTTTTTTTTTTTGTTTCTGTATGCTGCTCACAGTAAAACGAAATTAATGTACGTTTTCGGATGCATAAAACCCTTTTTCCTGTAAAATACAGAAGATTTTGCGTAATTGGTTGGTTAACATGACCTTAGAAATTTGTTTACATTCATTATACGGTTCAAATGGAAACTATTCAGTATAATTTTGTAAGAGATATAAGGATTCTTTCAGTGCACAGTATTGTGGATAAACAAGCTTCATACTATATTTACGATTGCACAAGCGCAATGCTTTTAATGATTGCTTTTCTTAGACTCTTTCTATCATACATAAAAAAATATTTTTGTAGCCTTTTCTGTTTTTCGATAAAAGGCAAGACTACACAAATGGTTTTCTTTAAACTATCATCATCATCATCATCATCATCATCATCATCATCACGGCGCTTGTAGAGAGTACCTACGACGGACAAGACCGTCGCTTACCTCCAACAGAGAAGAGAAGAAACACAGAAATGGGGCTTGCATGATCGAGATGATCGGACCCATAAACTGAGAGAGTTCACACAGAAATCCGACGTGATGATTTGATTCCAAGCTTGTTGTTGGAGCTACGAACGGGTCCTTAGTTTTCTTTAAACTAAAGACATAAAGTTTCTTATGCGCTTTCTTCTTCCATAAATATATAAAGTCGTCATCATGGATTTTTTATCATTTAAGTATACAAAGATTATAGTTTTTTTTTTTTTTTTTTTTTTTTTTAAGGTGCCTGCCTACCTTTAAAATGCAATTTTTAGACAAAACTCCGATTTTTTGTTTAGCATTAAAACCGGACATGTTAGCTTTCTAAATCAGTTTGAATTTTGTTTCTACCTTGCTTAGAACTTGAGTTACAGACATTTTAATATTAGTCACTCGCAAGCTTTTGAGACTGGAAGTAAACGTAAATGTTTGTTTACATAAATGTTTTACTCAATATAAGCATCAAAATTTGTTATTGCATATAAAATAATTACTTTTTAAAAAGAAAATAAAAACCTTTGAAATAAATTAGGAACTCATTAAAATTATTTTTTATTTAATAGGTAAAATCTGTTTTTTAATTATGTTTTCTGTTGTTTCTCAAAATGAGATTTTTAACATTTTGCTTTATTGCAAAACATCATAACTCAAAAATTATAAGTGAAGCGTTACAAAACTTTGACAAAATACTCTAAAGGAGTTGTTTTAGGGATTGAATTACTATAATGAATCTAGTTCCATTATTTTTGTTTTCTTGTCGATAGAAATTATGAACTGTCATGTATATTCATGATTTTTTCAGCATGTAAAATGTTATCCTCTCTAAAATATTAAATAACATGGTTATAGTTTTGAGAATAGTTCACTCCCTTAAAGAACTTTCAGTAATCGAAATAAATTTTACAGAATATCTTTATTTAAATTTGACTTATAATGTTTTGAAAAAGCGCTTTTTTTTTTTTCTTTGCAAATTTTATGTATATTTTGAGCTTCTCAAAATATTTTAAAATTTGTTTATTTTTCCCTGTTATTCACTGTTTTTAACTATATATTTTATTATGTAATGCACATAAATAGGCAATTTTTCAATTACACAATAAATAAATAAATAAATAAATAAAAATAAATAAAAATATAACCTCCGACAGAAGGCAGGCACCTTAAATTTAAATATACAAAAAGCGTAAAAAAAGTACTTAATTTTAAATATAAAGTTGTGTTATTATATCAGTTTTGATGGTTAAGATGTTAATATTGCTTTTTAATATTTATTTATTTATTACATGCAAATTGTAACTATTTACTACATTACATTGAATTAGATCCTCTTTTTTAAGAACTCATTTTTCACAAAATCAATCTCTATTATAAATTTTTAAGACAAGGATTGGAATTATAAACTAAAAAAAAAGTCGAACTATATAAAAGAAGAATTTAAATTACACAGTGAATTAAATAAAATAACGGAGTTCACAGAGATAATAATTTTATAAAATACATTATTATTTTGCTTTTCTAAAATACCTTTCACAATAGTTTAAGAACAAACTTCAATAAAATATTTCCCGGCAGTATTTAAAAATATTTTTGAAATAAATTTAAATATGTCGAATCGATTTCGAATCATTTAAATACACAAAACTTTTCAAAATCATTTTATTTTTGTGTTGATGTTTCAGATTTTCTACTGTAGAATTCAAATTTTAGATTTTATGACTCCAACATTTTTTAGAGGATTTTATTTGCATAAATTTATTGCATTTTATGCCTGCGATAAAATATTTTCAGACGAAACGGTTTGAAAGTTTCATATTTTCTTTTCTTTCCAAGATTTCATTTATTCATGAGACAGATAAACTTAGCACTGCTTATTTTGGTACGTTAAAAAAATAGAATAAGTTTCTGTAGATAGATACTATAATCTCGGTCGTTATTGCTATTTGAAAATGCATCTTTCAATATCTGTGAAGAGTTAATTTTGATTTTGATTTATTGTTTATTGAAAGAAATGATTAAAATATGGTTTGGAAAGCTGTTTTTAAATTATTAGGTGAACACAATTTCTGTAATTTTACGTGCATTTTATTGTATTTATATATATATAATAAATAAAATATAATAAATAAAAATGAAAATAAAGGAAAACTGTGACCCCCTGGGTGTAATATATATATATATATATATATATGTAGTCTTACTAATTGGTTTTCAAATATCAGTAGAAAAGTTTTTAAAAATATTATGTTTGCACAGCTTAAAAGAATTCGTACTATTTGCAATAATGAAAATGATTTAAAATATGCTCTTTAAGACCTAAAAAATACCTTGCAAATTAACTGTTACCCGTCCCAAATTTAAACTGTGTGTTTCCAGAGTTTTCCTATTTCGGTTTGTTCTACATTCTCATTCAAGGGCGATATTTAAGTACCGACGAGTAGCCCCGTCGGCCGAAGTGGGTTTGTTTATCAGGTGAAGGGTTTTTTTTTTTTTTTTTTAATTTCATTTTATACTTTCTTGTTTACTTTCAGTAATTCTTTATATTATTGCATATTTTTTAAATGAATTCATGTAATTTTGTAACTTTTGCAATTTTGCAATTTTATAACTTTTTTAGTATTTTTATACATAAATTTTTATATATAAATATATGTTTGATTTCTCTTCAGTTATTAGTGGTTTTCTGTTTGGTGAGAGGTTGGGGGCTAAGGATAGTTATTAGCTAATTGCTATTGTCCTTTCAGAAACTTCTCTTTCACCCCTACACTGAGGTGGCTCCCTGATATCGATCTCAGTGTTTTTTGGTGTTTAATTTCATTCATTTGTTTATATATTCCTACATTTATATACTTCTGCATTTAAGTTTTGCATTTCCTTTTGCTGCAATTTTGCGCATTGGTTTGTAATTCTCCTTTTGGTTTTTCTAGTCCTTAAACCTATATTTATATATAAATTCATTTCAATAGTTTTCTATATATATATATATATATATATATATATATTTATGTTTTATTTATTTATTTATTATTCTTATTAACAAAACATCACGTCTTTTTTTTATTTAAACAAAATTACTCTTTTTTACTTTTACTTTAAAAATTAATCCAAATTATAATTTTCTTCGTTCGTTGAAACTCTGTGTCAACGTTATAGAAGCTTATCCAAATCTTCTGGAGGTGAACTCCTCGTCTTTGGAGACGAGATAATTTTCCATTGCCATTTGAATATCTTCAAGATTTGCGTACTCGTTTTCATCAAACAAATTTTGCAGTGATCTAACTAAATGAATGATAGTCCAATGGTGAAATATTGGGACAGTATGGGAGATGGAGTAAAATTCCCAAACTAAACTCTGCAATTCCTTGAACGGTTTTGCTAAAAAATGCGATTTAGCGTTATCACAAAAAACATCCCTATCTGCTGGCTAAAAATCGATATTTGCATTCAACTTCTCTCTTCAAAATATCAAGTTGCAGACAATAATGACCAGAATTAGCCATTTCATTTTCTTTCAGCCCTTTCAATTTCACCAACAACACAGCATAACTTTCTGCTTTAGATTAGTCGGCCGAGCTTCTTCACTGTAAATATATGATGTTTTTTTAACAATTTTTTTTTTTTTTTTTTTTTTTTTGTAAATGTACTGTATTTTTATCCTTTTTTTATGACTTAATCCTTGTAACACACAATTTTTTTTTTGATGCAATATCAGGTGTTTTAATAGGATCCAGAACAGTAGTCTGATAAATTCCAATCTTGAACGCTTCATCTATGGAAGTTTAAGTCATATTTCAGAGCACTTCTTCATTGATATCTGATAACCTTCCTAATTTGGGTATATACTTCTAAGAAAAGTTATACGAACAAAATTTTTAAAACATATTTCGTATGTTAGAGCTAATACTGAAGACTTACCAAACACTTTACACAAGATATTCGTTACTGCTAGCACATTATTTCATTTTTTGAATCTAATAGTACACGTTATCATTATATACTTTCTCTGTACTTATATGAACAGTCAGGCCCTGACTAACGGCAGGGCATACGGGGCAAATGCCCTGGGCCCCCCTTCTGGAAGGGGCCCCCCTACAGACGTATGCAGAAATTCTGCAACCTAAAAAGCTCTTTTGCCACTGCAAGGGGGCCCCCAGAATAGGCTTGCCCCGGGGCTCCAGGTAGTCTAAGTCGGACCCTGTGAACAGTTCTTAAATTTTAAGGAATAATATTCGAAAATATGTCCGTAAATCATCGACACTATGCTAATAATCTGTTCAAACTGGTTTTATTCTTGTCGTAATTCTTACTAAGTTCCGACTAAACAGTCGGAACTATATATTTTTGCCAACGTTAAATACATATGTCGAAAATCAATAAGATTTTATTTTGAATACAGTCGGAAACAAAAGTATCCGAACACTAGCAAAAATTCCTGTATAAAAAAAGTAGAGATAATACTGTTTTGTTAAATAAATCCTTGTCGAAACCTGTTCTTAGACTGACTAAGAACACGATTCAACAAGGATTTATTTAACAAAATAATATTAATAATAACAGGAGACTTGGCGTTGGAAAATTAAAACGCGAATAAACTATTGCGTCAGAAACGCCAAAGAAAAATCTTTGAGATGCATACAGCTGTTTCGGTAGCCTTGAGCGTACCGTCTTCAGTTCAAAAAGAATTCTTAATTTGGAGAAGTGCTCGCATATATAGGAGAGGGACCGAATTTAGTTCAACCAATAGGATTACGGGAAAGGTGGAGAGTGTGGCCAATAGGAATTTAGGAATGTTAGCTGTGTAAACAGTAGAAAAATTAAGAAAATGTGGACTGAATGTAAAATTTCCAACAGTCAGACAAATACGGAACAGCGACATCACAATTTACAAGGTTTTTAAAATTTTTATAAATATGAAAAGCTTCCAAGAAATCGAGTTCATGAATGGATTTAGGTCTGCAAATTATTTTAGCTGAATTAAATTTAAAATCATGATTTTCCTCCCAGCAATGTTTAGAAATAGCCGATTTATTGGTTTCTTGTTTGCTGTTTCTTGTTCTGTTCCCTATTTGTCTGATTGTTGGAAATTTTACATTCAGTTCACATTTTCTTAATTTTTCTACTGTTTACACAGTTAACATTCCTAAATTCCTATTGACCACACTCCCCACCTTTCCCGTAATCCTATTGGTTGAACTAAATTCGGTCCCTCTCCTATATATACGAGCACTTCTCCAAATTAAGAATTCTTTTTGCACTGAAGACGGTACGCTCAAGGCTACCGAAACAGCTGTATGCATCTCAAATATTTTTCTTTGGCGTTTCTGACGTATTAGTTTATTCGTGTTTTAAAACAGTATTAACTTTACTTTTTTATATAGGAGTTTTTGGTAGTGTTCGGATACTTTTGTTGCCGACTGTACTATTGAAATGTTTTGGCCAGTATTGTATTATTTCATTACATTGGCGGACGTAATAGAATTTAGGGATAACTCATGAAAAGAAAAATTAATTTCTATACTGCTCACAGAAACTTTTAATCACGGATTTTTTTAAAGTCAAGTACTTGTGTATTAAAATTTGTGTAAGCATGTGCGTGTGTGTTAAATATGTACAATGTTTGTGTATAACTATATATAAACTAGTTGGCATTTGCCGCTTCTGTAACATGCTACAAAACATGATTTCTGATATTATGTTATGATTAGGAGTTAAGATTACTCTTTCATACTACTTATTCTATCGCTAGTAAATGGCCCCAGACTATCGTAGTAAAGCTTAGAAGTTTTCTCTATGAAAATACAAGTTTTCTATCGAACGACTTTTAAGAAATGATGTCAGTTCTAAGGACGAAATTACTTCATCTGGAAATTCTTTTTTAAACGTGATGTAATTATAACCTGTTTATAAAAATAATTTTGATTTTAATTGTATTAAGACACTATGCCGTGTTGATGTATCCACAGAAAAATGTTTAAATTGCGAACTAGAAATTTTGTAGAAAGCGTAATTTCAGAACCTTTTAAAAATTATTTTAACGCTTTTTCATTTCGAGATTTAAAAACCTCTACATATGGAGAATGAATACGTCAGAAATAGCCTACATATCATATTTAAAGTTTCTAGCTGTATTATTACTACGGAAATCATACTAGAATATGATTTTCGAGAGAAGTTTTCCTTACCCTTTCCATTCGCGTATACGGCAGAAATTTCAAACACACACAGTACTATGGTAATAAGTAGTTTGGTTTAAATCAGTTCAGTGGTTTGAGAAAAGATGTAAGATACACGCCCATACTAGGGTGTCTCTTAAATGAGTGGGAAATTTTGTTTTTGTATTATTATTATTATTATTTGAAATCCGATACGCATACCCTCTAATTTTTTTCTGTTTGAACCTAAACACCTTTTCGCAAAATATCAGCTCTCTTGGGTAATGTTAACACCTGCCGAACTTACAGATATTAGGATTTTCCTGTCAAATCAGCATGTGTTAACAATATCTCAAACAGCAGATATTTTACTAAAAAGAGTTTAGGGTCAAATAGAAAAAAATAAACAAAAGACATGCGTATCAGATAAAAAAAAAAAAAAAAAAAAAAAAAAAAATAGAAATACAAAATTTCCCACACTTTTAAGGGATACCCTACCCACACATGTACAAGGAATTTTATATATAATTCGAATAACCCATTAATACCTAGCATCTTAATTTGAAGACAACTGATAAAATATCGTGTAGAATTTTTATGATGTCTTGCTATTTTCTTTTTCGAAATACAGTTGATGGCATCAACATTGAACAATCCCTCAAATTTTTATGCATTTGCTATTAATTACAACTTCGAAATTTGGATACACATTTCATGATTTGTCATTCATCGCACGTGTATTTGTTTTCTACGCAAGTATATCAATTATAGTCAAATTGAGAAATAATATACTTTATGGTACTTTACTTTAGAAATCTTAAGATGTAATAAGAAATTTATTTTTATTTTTACCATGTTTTTATTAACTTCGATTCTTGTTTGTGGGTTTGTGGGTTTGTGTGTTTGTCAGGGACAAATCTTGCAATCGATTTTTAACTAACTTCCCGACTAGCTAGATATTTGAAATTTTCAGGACAGCTCACAACACGGTGACAATACATTTTACTAATAATTTTAGTCAGCTATTTCAAGTCCCGCTGCCTTCGGGAGCGCTTATATGATTCGACAGAAAATTTATTTAACTAACTTCCCGACTAGCTAGACATTTGAAACTTTCAGAATAGTTCAGAACAGGGTAAAAATGCATTTTCTTAAAACCTTTAGCCAACTGTTTCGGGTTCCCGCTGCCTTCGGCAGCGTTATCAGTACAAACCTTGCAATCGATTTATCACTAACTTTCCGACTAGCTAGACATATGAAATTTTCAGGACAGCTCACAACACGGTGACAATACATTTTTCTAATAATTTTAGTCAACTATTTCAAGTCCCGCTGCCTTCGGCAGCGCTTATATGATTCGACAGAAAATTTATTTAACCAACTTCCCGACTAGCTAGACATTTGAAACTTTCAGAATAGTTCAGAACACGGTGAAAATGCATTTTCTTAAAACCTTTAGCCAACTGTTTCGGGTTCCTGCTGCCTTCGGCAGCGTTATCAGTACAAAGCTTGCAATCGATTTTTCACTAACTTTCCGACTAGCTAGACATTTGAAACTTTTAGGACAGCTCACAACACGGTGACAATACATTTTTCTAATAATTTTAGTCAACTATTTCAGGTCCCGCTGCCTTCGGCAGCGCTTATATAATTCGACAGAACATTTATTTAACTAACTTCCCGACTAGCTAGACATTTAAAATTTTCAGAATAGTTCAGAACACGGTGAAAATGCATTTTTTTAATACCTTTAGCCAACTGTTTCGGGTTCCTGCTGCCTTCGGCAGCGTTATCAGTACAAAGCTTGCAATCCATTTTTCACTAACTTTCCGACTAGCTAGACATTTGAAACTTTTAGGACAGCTCACAACAAGGTGACAATACATTTTTCTAATAATTTTAGTCAACTATTTCAGGTCCCGCTGCCTTCGGCAGCACTTAAATAATTCGACAGAACATTTATTTAACTAACTTCCCGACTAGCTAGACATTTAAATTTTTCAGAATAGTTCAGAACACGGTGAAAATGCATTTTTTAAATACCTTTAGCCAACTGTTTCGGATTCTGCGGCCTTCGGCAGCGTTACCAGTACAAAGCTTGCAATCGATTTTTCACTAACTTCCCGACAGCTAGATATTTGAAACTTTTTGGATAGCTCAGAACACGGTGGCAATATATTTTTTTAATACTTTTAGTCAACTGTTTCAGGTCCCTACTGCCTTCGGCAGCGTTCATATGATTCAACAGAAAATTTATTAAACTAACTTCCCGAGTAGCTAGACATTTGAAACTTTCGGAACAGTTTAGAATACGGTGAAAATGCTTTTTAAAAATATTTTTATCCGATTGCTTCGGGACCCTGCTGCCTTCGGCAGCGTTTCCAGTACAAAGCTTGCAATCAACTTTTAACTAACTTCCCGGCTAGATAGCCATTTGAAACTTTTATAATAGCTCAAAAGACGATAGCAAGGAATTTTTTTAATACTTTTATCCAATTGCTGGGGTTCCGGCTGCCTTCAGTAGCGTTTATATGATTCAACAGAAAATTAAAAAACATGGTTTATAAAAAATTTTTTATCTTATAATTATTTAATATTTACAATCTTATTTTTTAAGTTTTTTCTCTGTATCTCCGAGTGTCGACGATCGGAGTTACACAGAAATTCACGATCACGAAATGAGGACAGGTTTTAAATTTAAAATTAACAAAAGATTTGTTTGAATTTAATACATTTTACTTTAATTAGTCCTTTTAAATTTCGAACTTTTCATTTTTTGAATAACTTTTGAATTGCTGTATTTAGTTTTGAATTGTTATAATTCCAGGTGGCGCTTCTGTACTGTAATTTACCTTGTGAATAAAAAAGCTAAAGCTCAATTTGTATAAAGTATAAGTGTACCAAACTTGAAATGTGAGATAACAATCAGGGAAACGATTACTGACATAAATTTGGGTATATATTGGTCGATAGATGGTGCCGTTATTATTCACCTTCTGTGATTTTCCAGTGGTTATATCTCAGCATCAGTTTATCAAAACTGCACAAAACACATACGTGAAATCTTTATTTTGAAAAGCTATGATTAAACCTTTGTGCATGTTAACCAGTAAACCTCACTGTTCTACAAAATGGTATAGAAGAAAGTTTTGCAATGTCCTCAACATACTAGTTTTTTAAGGAAATATAAAACAAACATTAATCTTAGTTACACTCTTTTTTACAAAGTTGTACAGACAAAAAAGTAAATGTGGAATCTTAACGAAACAGCATGAAGATACGTTCTATAATGTCGAGTTTTGCCTGCGCCGCAAAAAATTTTCGCGAATCATAAATGTTTTCTCGGGCCCTCATTTCACAAACGGGCCCTCAGTTGGCGAATTGTGGCCTAAAGAGACAACCAAAATAATTAAAATACATTATGTATATGGGCAAAATTTCTGATACGTACAGTTTAACATCTTTAGACTGCGCTGGAAAAAATGAAATGATTATATTTTTTATTTGCATAAAATTTATATTCATATAGGAATATGAAAAAATCCTTTATTATTCGCTTACAGATACACACAAAAAAATTCCAACATATTAGGACTACAGTTAGAAATTGTTGCATAGACTATATGTTTTACATATTGTGCTAAATTTAAGTAAATGTGTATTGACAATATGCAGGGGCAAAATTTCATTATTGATATCTTTGAAAGGAACTCATCAATATCGCTAAAATAAATGGTTGAAGCTTTGATCTGATTTAACCCGTTAGCGCCCAGTGTCCTCATTTGAGGACAGCTAATAAAATGGGGCGTATATTTTTTGTAGTTTCTTGGAATGATTTCTGTTTTTTAGTGACAGTTTATAGCGTCATTCTAAATGATCCCTGAAAGTTTTATGTACTTACTATTAATTATTATTTCATTATTTGCATAGTCATTTTATGATTTTTCATTCGTCGCACATGTATTTGCTTTCTGAGCTGATATACAAACTTAAATCAAGTTGAATAATAATATATATTATTTACTTTACTTTCAAGATCTTTGTTAACATATAATAGGAAATTAATCTGTTATCTCAAAGTTTTCTCGCTAAAACACTAAACGTCAATAAATAAGGATAGGCTTTAAATTTAAAACTATCAGAAGAATTGTTTAAGTTAATATATTTTTACAATTTTTATTAAAATCACACAATCAACTGTGGAAGAAAATCATATTTATTGAAATTTTATTTTTCCGACTGAGTGAAAATAATGCCTGGACCGGGACTCGAACCCTGGATCTTTGACTTACAAGGTCAAGGCTCCTCTACGAATTGAGCTATCCAGGCCGACACCCCGGTCAGCATTACTCACTCAGACAACCTTTAGGCAGAAACATCTCTGGTCTATCATGTCGATAGCTCGACAGAAATAGGCCGCAGGAAATGGAAAACACCATTAGATAATGGGAGAAAGAAATACAATTTTTATTAAAATCACACAATCAACTGTGGAAGAAAATCATGATTTTCTTCCACAGTTGAAAACCGGTTCCTTCCGGTTTCTTCCACCGGTTCGAGTGCCGGTCCAGGCATTATTTTCACTCAGTCGGAAAAATAAAATTTCAATAAATATGATTTTCTCCCACAGTTGATTGTGTGATTTTAATAAAAAATGTATTTATTTCTCCCATTATCTAATGGTGTTTTCCATTTCCTGCGGCTTATTTCTGTCGAGCTATCTACAATATAGACCAGAGATGTTTCTGCCTAAAGGTTGTCTGAGTGAGTAATGCTGACCAGGGTGTCGGCCTGGATAGCTCATTTGGTAGAGCCTTGACCTAGTAAGTCAAAGATCCAGGGTTCGAGTCCCGGTCGAGGCATTATTTTCACTCAGTCGGAAAAATAAAATTTCAATAAATATTAATATATGTTGCTGTCAGTTGTCTATATTAATTTAGAAGTGAAATAATCAGCTTATAATATTTTACAAAATTAATTTGGGCGTTAATGGGTTAATTTAAAGTTATAGATTTTTACATTTTTAATAACAACAACAATAATAATAATAATAATAATAATAACTTAGAAAGAAGCACATTTTTAAGATATCGTGAGTACAGGTTAAATTCGTTTACCTTTGTACATTTACTATTATGTTTTTATGAGGAAAAAAAAACTGTCTGCATTTTATCATGGAAATAAGTTTTAATAAATAAAACTGTTGATAAATTATTTGTATTGAATGAATTGTATAAGAAAATACAGAAGAAAGTTTTGTGATGGCAACAATACACTAGTTTTTAACATATCACGAAATTACTAGTAGTTAACTCTAATGAAATATATAACTTTTTTAAGGTAACTATTATTCAACACATGGATACTTTTATAAATATTACTTAAAGCCGATTCACATAATATATCCGTATAAATCTATTCAACTACTACCAAATTATTAGTTGAACTATAATGTTTGCATCAGACAACACACTGTCAAGTACACATTTGGCAGTATACTCAATAAATCCTCCCAAATCTTCCAAACTCGTTCACAAATAATTATCTAACAGTAATATAAAATATTAGAGAGCTTTTCGAGACTCTGTTTCAATTAGAATATTTGGAAATGCATTATCTAGAGAAGTTATAGTTTACAATAAATGGAATAAATGTTGAATTTCCACCTCAGACTGCGTAAATTAATGTTATATCACATATATTTCGAGAGTCAAATACTTTCAGGATTCTCTGATATTGAATCCTAAACTGCGCGATAACAGTGCTTCCCAAATCAGAAACTTTACTTGTCATTATATACCAAACAGGATTGTTTGAAAGAACATAATGTTAATTGTAATTTACTTATTTAATGTATGTACCTGAGACATTTAAAATGGTAGTTATTTTAATATTTGTTGTATATTATATATATATATATATATATATATAAATTAAATGAAAAATAAGTAAAAAAAAAGGGTAATAAAAATGATTTTATGTAATATATAACAAGTGTAATAAAAAAAATATTTTTATGTGATGTAGAATAAGGGCAATAAATAACCTATACTATGTAGTGTACTTTACTATGTAACCTATACTGTGTAATACTTATGTAATGTAATGTAAAATAAGTATAATTATAGTAAACTAGCATGTTGTGGCCACTAAGAAATTTTCTTCAGTATGATTCCATACATACCATGCATTACACATTATTTATTAAAATTATTTTTTATCAAAATTATTTTTCATGAATAATGCAGATGATTTGCACCTCAGAAAAGTATAATGATAGATGCCCAAAGAAAATCAATATTATGCTATACAAAAAATATGTTTAAAAATGAGGTTTTTCTTATATATATATATATATATATATATATATATATATATATATATATATATATTAAATAAAGATTAAAAAAAAACATATATATAACTTTGTTTCAGATTAACACAGATCTATGGTTCCACCCTTCTTTTTAAAAATATTGGTAAGTTCTTTTGAAATATACCAATATTGAAAATTTAGGGGTAATTGTGGGGGTACTTCCCCTCCAGGGGGGAAGTGATATCCCTACACACACACACACAAAAAAAAAAAGTATGTTTCACTAACAATATTATGTATAAACATATATGTGTATTTTTTTTTCGATTTCATATTGAAAAGTTTAAAATTATCCTCATTATGTACATTTATATGAAATTTTGTTCTATGCTACCACATTAAAAATTATGAAATTAGGATGACAGCGCCCAAATTGTTCGTGTGATTGGTCCCCAAATGTAATCAGCGCCGGCGTAGACCAAAGTTCAATTAAAAAACAAGTTTGATTAAATTTCGTTCATTGATTCGTAGGCGTCCACATAATTTTTTATACACACACAGAGACACATAGAGGAACAGACAGAAAAAAAAACTAAATATAGGGAAATCGTGTTTAGGCCATCTCAAAATGTTTAAATTCGTCGATAACTGTAATTCGAAAATTTTTAAGAATCCATTGCTTTCCTCTTATGCATCTAGAAAAAAAGTAATATATATATATATATATATATATATATATACATATATATATATTACAATTCGTTTGAAGTTCGTTATATAAATTCGTTATAAATTCGTATTGAAATTCGTTTGCTGTATGGTCGTGCTTCCATCTGTGAAAAGTTGGGGGCTAGAAACGTGTTTTTTGGTTAATACCAGCGTTTCGTCAGAAACTTTTCATATTCCTTTCCTACATGGGGGAGCTCCCCTGATGAAGGCCCTTATGTGTTTTGGGATTAAATTTTCATCTGGTTTTGATTATTTTGTTTATATATAAATATTTAATTCTGTTATTAAATTTATATGAAAATGCAAGTGCAACAAAGTGCCTAAATTTTTATTACAAATAGAACGCTTTTCTTTTAGACAGCACCAAAGCAATATAATATGTATGGTGTGCTTGTAGAATACTTCATATTCTGTGATGGCTAGGTTTAAATGTTTTTCCTATTGCTTTCATTACTTGTTTCCTACTTTTTAAAATGAAATAAATTTCCTATTTTTAAAAATTTAATTCTTTCTATAAAATGATCTAGTAAAAAAAAAAAAAAAAAAAAATAGATAATTTATGTATTTTTTCTGCTTCATTAATTTTTTGCAATATTTTATTTAGATTTCTGATGCGCTATTTAGCTTAAAACGGTTGTTACCATTCCTTGACTATAGGTGTCCGGTCTACTTCAGCGCGAAAATTAAAATAACCGCCAAGGAGGATCTATAAGTAAAGCCGTTTCAGTACAGCTTTCATATAGGACCCTCTTAGAGACTTTGAAATTTTTGTTGTCATTTTGGTGATGAATTAAAATGTCTATCGCAATCGAGTAAGTAAAGATCTTGGCGAGAAGCGTCTGATCTATTTAACTTAATTTTAAACTTTCACAAAGGGGTCCTGTAGGCTGTTCCATTTCTTTAACAAGATTTTCTCAATTTTATTTTATATATTATTTAATTTGATGCTTCAGGGGGAAAAAAAGGAAGAGCATTTTTAAATTGATTTAAATGCACGAAAAACGAAAAAAAAAAAAAAAAAAAAAAAAAAACCTTCAGCTTAAATAAAAGAAAATTGTAACACGGTCATTATTTTTCGACATAAAAATAAATATATTTCCGAAAAATTCTTCAAGTTTTGAGCATCTTCTATTTACACTTCTTATAAAATTTGTTATTTTTCACTTGTTAATAAATTTCCTTATTAAGATTCCTATTATATATTAAATCACACAGAAAAATGAAAAGTCGAAACTTGTCAAGAGACGTGCCATCTTTGTGACACTAAACGTTTGTCAAGTACATTGACAAATTTGCACAAAATTACGCAAAATTTTAAACAATCAAAACACTACCTGACAATCCCATTTAGTCATGAGACACAAAAGTCGTTTTATTTTACCATGTATCTTTAATGTGTTTCGTCTGATGATCCGTTTTGGCTCTAAAAATTGTCAGATGACTAATTTCCCAGGTACAGTTTTCATTTTCCTCAAATTTGACCGGTTAGTCAGATGAGAGAATAAAAATAAATTGTTCCTGTTTTGTCAATTGACTAAGAAAATTTTGTTTGGCTAGTCCAAAAGCTCAGCATTCTTTTTTCTTTTTTTTCTTTAATTTTTTTTTCTTTGTTTATTTGTTTTTTGTCTCCTACTGACAACTTGTGTTAGTCAACCGAAACCGAAAAATAAACATATCGCATTTCGCGGGATAGTGCAATTGCCGTTGGAATGATTTTCATCTTAGAAAGAGACCGAGAGATTTAAGTAATCAGCGAATCGAGTTTACAGCCAAAAGTAAGTGCTAAATACTTTATTTTATTGTATAATTTATTTTATTGTAAGCATTGTTAGAATAGTAAATAGTAAATTTGTTGAATTCAAAGCTTCAGCAAACTTCTAACAATACGAATCGTATTTAGAATTTGTTCTAATTCATAAAGTTGTTTAAAATGTATAAAATTTAAAATACGTTATTATAAATCTTAGTTTTACGTATCGTTGTATTATAAAAAATAAGTACTATATTTAATTTGTCTGAACTATAGTTGTTTACATACACTTTTAACATTAAGCTCATATTAATATTTTTATACACAGAATAGTAATGCTTTATTTTTCCCTAAAGATGGTTCTGAAGGTATTTGAATTTCCAAAGGTCGACAATTTAAGAAAGATATAGACAAATGCTATCCATGGGGATTTTGAAGGAACTCCGAATTTTAAGGTATGTTTTTTAAATTATCGTTCGCAGCATTATATCTATCTTAAAACAATAAAAAATAATTTTAATATTATAGATATTAATATTTTTTTTTTAATTTAAACTTTTTAATGAGATAAATTAAAAAATTTTTAAAGTTTCTCGTTTATCTGTTATGTTTTTTTTTTTTTTTTTTTTTTTTTTTTTTAAATTCCTGTTCTAAATAAATAATCTTTTTAATTTAAATAATTTTGGCAAATGGTTGATAATAGTATGTAATAAAAAAAAAAGACTTATTTATTATTAAATGTTTGATACAATTTTTTTCAAAACAACTTTTAGCAAAAATAATATGAATTTAATGTTACATACTATATTCTGTTCTCAATTTAAAGTCAAATTCTTGTATACAATATTAATTATTAGCGATAAATAATAAATATCCTGGTAAATACACCATATATATACACACATATTCAACTTCATGTTACTTGTTGCATTCAAATGATTGATGATTGTAATAAAAGGTTGATATTTTTAGTTATTAAAATTTTGATTTGATATATATATATATATATATATATATTTTTTTTTTTCAAAACAAATTTAATCAAAAATAATATGAGTTTAAATTATTAAGATACTGTATTCTCGATTCAAAATCTAATTGTTCATGCGCAGCATATTAAGTATTCGTGATAAACAAAAGATATCTTGTTAAAAATATGTACTTAATTTCATGTTATTTGTTTCATTCTTAACACATTTAAATTAAAAAACTATTTGGTATTTCAATTTAAACAATTTTTTTTTCTTTTAACTATGCTCTATAAATTAAGTAATCGATTGCTAAAATTTAGTTGTATACTCTATTTCTACAATAGCTTAAAACTCATTTTTATTTTCTTCTATATATATAAGAATGAAGTATTGGATTTTTGAATTTTTGAATTTTCTGGCTTTTGGTGCTTTTATAAATTTGAGATTTCCTTAAACTCTCTTAAACCATTTTTAGGAGATGTCTGTCTGTGTATAATCAAAATTTTATGTTTTGGGTGCTGTATCTCACAAAATAATGAACAGAATTGTACAAAAGTTTATAATTGGATGCACTTTGACATAAATTCGTGCTGAATAGCTCTTGGTACATATTATCTGAGAAATGGCGCTACTATGCTGAAATTTCCCACAATTAAGGAAAGACTATATCTTAGCTTCTATTGTGTAGAACTTCACATAACGTAATGTTCAAATAGTCGATAGTAAAAGACTATGTTTATTCAACTTAGGTGCATATCGATCATCAGGTAATGCCAGTATGTTGCAATTTTCCACATTTAAGAAAATGCTGTAACTGAGCTTCTGTGATATATAAATGCACTGAACTAGATATGTTCAATAGCCATTATGAACTATTATGCTGATTTAATTTGGACGCATATCGGTCGACAGGTGATGTTGGCATGGTGCAATTTTCTCTATTTATAGGAGAGCTATATCTCAGCTTCTATGATATGTATAGTATATGCACCGAAAATTTGATATGTAAAGTGTATGTTATACATCCAAAAACTATGCCGAATCAATTTGGGTGTACATCAGATGATGTGCCGCGCTACTATTACTCTTTATAAATTTCCAGATAGTTCTAGTATCTCAGCATCTATTTGTTAAATTAGTTTGTAAAATCATTATTGTGAGAAGCTGTGTTGATTAATTTGTGCATTGTAACAGATATATGGTGCTAATTTATTAAATAATAATAGAAGAAAATTTGGTAATGACTACACAGCATATACTAATTTTAAATATAGTGGGTTAAATATATGTCAGTAATTTGCAAATGGTAATTATGAATGATTTACTTATAAATTGTCAAATATAGTTCCCCCAGAAATTTTTTTTAATTCATTTTACTCTACTTTTGGGTTAATTGTGTGGTTAATACGTAATGTTTTTTCCCCACAATAGTATCAAGACACGGTAAAGGTGTATATATTTTATCATTAATGGTATAAATAACTTAAACATTTCCAATTTAACAATAAAACTTTTTTTTATAATTTACAACAAGTAATGTAAAATAATTTATTTAAGTGGGCATGAATATTATAATACTTACAAAACTTTGAATAAACACCATAAAAATCAAAAATCTCGCAACAATTGTTTCGGGTCGAAAGAGCACACGACCCTTCGTCAGGCGACCAAAGTAGGCACGAGTACGGCAGTCAAAGTGGTAATGCACGTCTTTGACTGCTGTACCCGTGCCTACTTTGGTCGCCTGACAAAGGGTCGTGTGCTCTTTCGACCCGAAACAATTGTTGCGAAAATTTTGAATTTTATGGTGTTTATTCAAAGTTTTGTAAGTATTATTTTGCAACGCCAGATTTGTGGCGTGAATAATTGATAAACCTTTTTTTCATTTATTTCTGAAACAACAGACAGACGACCAGCCTTTTTTTTTTTTTTTCTCTGGGTTTTTTCTCTCTGTGTTTGTTTATCTTCGATAGCGAACATTCGATCTACGACTGCAATTCACAGCTGTCGTACTGCTCACCTTTCAAAATATTTTTTACAATTATAAACCTAAATTTATAGGCATATTTGTAACTCTATAACTAATTTAAACATTATATACATGCTAGACATGTATCGGAGCTCCCTATTCGTATCCGCGGATATCCGCCAGAAAAATAGATCCGTATTTGTATCTGGATCTGTTTTCTTTTCTTCAACGAAACTAATATGTATCTTTCATAGAAACTGTATGAAAATTAAAAAAGTATTATAAATTTTTCTTGACTGTTATTAATATATAAATTAAAGAAATACAGTATAACCTCGTATTTACATCCTGGAAATTGAAAAGATTTCGCAGTTTATAATTTATTTATTTATTTTACTTTATCCTATATTCAATAGAAGAAAATGTTAGATTCGTATAAATTTTCGACTTCCGGGTTTCGATGAATTTGCACGTATTGAAAGTTCCAGAACACGATTTGACTATTTTTAGAAAATATTAGATATGCCTCTGTGTGTGTGTGAGACAAAAATTTTGTGGGGACTGTAACTCTGGAACTACTGCACATAACTGCATATAAATTTATATGTAAATGCACTTTGACATAAATTAGTGCTTATCAACTTTTGGTGCCCATCGATCAAGAGATGGCGCCACTATACAGCGATTTCTAGAGACCATATATTAGGAACCTATAATATACAGGTTCTCTAGCGATTTCCACAATTTAAGGGAATGCCATATCTTAGGAACTACTGCAGAGAATTGCATATAAATTGATATGTAGATGCACCTTGACATAACCTAGTCCTTATCAACTTTTTGTCTCAATTTCTCAAAAGATGGCGCTGCTATACTGTGATTTTCACAATTGAAGGGAAGGCTATATCTCAGGAACTACTACACAAAATTGCACATAAATTTATATGTGAATGCATCTCGAGATAAATTATTGTCCATCCACTTTTGGTATCAATAATTCAATTGGTGACGGTGCTATACAGCGATTTCCATAATTTAAGGAAAAGAGGTATCTCAGATTCTATTGCGTATAATAATAAAAAAAATTAAAAAAAAAATTTAAAAAAAAAATGATACGTGAAAAAACCACTATCAGACATTATGCTGATTCAATTTGGTTGCATATCGGCTAATAGGTGGCGCTGCCGTACTGCAATTTTCCCCGAGAGCGGAAAAGCTATATTTCAACTTCTATGGTGTATAACTGTACAAAATATGATATGTGAGATAACCATTATGAAAACGCATTTTTTAATATATTATTTATAGAGAATAAAGCTGTTTTTCTTTGTAATTTTTAAGCAATTTTTCTCTAAGATGAAAATCGTCTGCATTCAGTATGGTAGGTAATTTAAATAAATAGGAGCTTTAATAAATTATTTATACTGAGCGAATATGTATTAGAAAATATAAAAAGAAAGTTTTGTGGTGGCCACAACATACTTTTTTTTGTTGTTGTCGTTTTAAATACTTTTATATTTAATAAAATTCAATCCTCGCTTTTATGTGAACAAAATTTTGAATTTTCCTCGATTTATACTTGTATACACAGCAAATATAGAGGAAATACTTGTGATTTCATTTAAAGCTATTATGTTGTGACCACCGCAAAACTTTCTTCTATATTTTCCTATAGGAATTCGCCCAGTAAAAATATTTTCTTAAAACTATTATTCATTAAAATTATCTACCATAATGAATGCAAATAATTTCATTTTAGCAAAAGCTAACACTAAATATAAGAAAAGAAAGACAGTTTAATTCTCTATAAATAAAGTCTTAAAAAATGCTTCTTCATAATGGTTACCTCATATATCAGGTTTTGTACAGTTATATGTCATAGAAGTTGAGATATAGCCATATCCTGTTCTCAGAAAAAATTGCAGTATAGCAGCGCCACTTATCGTCTGATATGCATCCAAATTGAATCTGCGTAATGTCATATAATGGCTACGTTGATACGTGTCACGTTTTGTTTGATTATACACAACAGAACCTGAGATACAGCCTTTCCTGAAAATGCGAATGTCGACGTATAGCAGCAGCACCTGTTGAGCAACTGACAAAAAGTGTTGGTGGGCACACACTTATGTCAAAGTTTATCTGCATATAAATTTATATGCAAATTCGTTTAGTAGTTCTGAGATATAGCCTTTCCTGAAATTGTGAAAATCGCGGTCTAGCAGCGCCACTTGTTGAACAAATGAGACCAAAAGTTGATAGGCACTAACTTAGGCCAAGGTACATCTATGCATATAAATTTATATGCACTTATCTGTAGTAGTTCCTGAGATACGTCGCCACAAAATTTTTATCACACACACAGACACATATTTTCTAAGAATGGTCAAATCGTGTTCTGAAGCCCTCAAAACGTGTAAATCCATTGAAAAGCGGAAGTTGAAAATTTTTACGATTGCGATACTTTCTTCTATTGAATACAAAAGAAAGTAAAAAGTCATGTAAAATAAACACATTTAGGAAACGGATTCCATCAAGGCAGATAATAATAATATTCTTTATCGTCTTCTGTAGAAAAAATAAAAACAGATGTTTAATTGCGAATCATATATCCGTGCTAAACAAATTATTATAGTAAATAAACATTCCCGTCGAATAAATACAATAAATAAAGATAGCTTTTTTTTTTTTTTTTTTTTTTTTTTTTCAGAATATAAGCATTAATTAATGAACTACTAACACTGACCTTGAACTTTGAAGCACATTTTTGCAATCTCGAAGTTCGCAACTCACATAAGTGTTTAATCATTATTATTAATCTTTTTTTTTTTTTTTTTTTTTTCAGATTTTTTTAATTTTTAACGCAATACAATTAGTAATTACATCTTATTTATTTTATTATTATTATTTTTTTTTCTTCTATGTTCAATAGAAGAAAGAAAGTATTGGATTCGTAAAAATTTTCGACTTCCGGTTTTCGACGGATTTACAAGTTTTGAGAGGTTAGACCTCGATTTGACAATTTTTAGAAAATGACTGCGTGTCCGTCTGTGTGTGTATGTGTGTGTGACAAACATTGTGTGGAAACTGTATCTACGGAACTACTGTTCAGAATTACATATAAATTTATATGTAGATGCACCTTGACCTAAATTAGTGCTTATCAACTTTTGGTGTCAATCGCTCGACAGGTGGCGCTGCTATACAGCGATAGCATTTATAATATGGTTGTCAACTTTCAAATATGCTTAACAATGGTGTTCTAACAGGGATATATTCACAAAAAAAAAGTAATAATTCAATAAAAAAAAATCAATAAAACCAAATCGATTTTTAAAAAAATCTTGTGCGTGCTTTTCTAAAGTAATCATACAAATTTTCAGGTATGGTGTTATATGAATATATATATCATCATTATCAATTTCAGCCTCTATTAATCCACTGCAGAATGAAGGCCTCTGCTAGGGGATTCCAAACAGCCCTGTTTCACACACACGCACATATATATATATATATATATATATATATATAATAATTTATGCATAGATTAAGAAAGGTTTTGATAGAACATTTCGTCTCTTCATTGATTTATTTGGTTTCCAATGAAGCCATCTATGATATATGCAACTTCCTAATTGAATGCAACCTATGCAATGAGGTGAAATTTACACCTCATATAACGTATTTCTTTGTGATGTCCTGATGTCTTTTTTTTTTTTTTTTTTTTTTTTTTTTTTTTAAGGTTTGTGAGCTCCATTTTAAACCGGATAGAATTATACAAACAATAACATATTTTGATGAAAAAGAAGGAAAGTTATATCAAGTCCCAAGAAATAAACCAATTGTTAAAGATGGTGCTATTCCTACAATTTTCAGTGGCTTGCCATCATGGAGAGCTATTAAGAATGAATAAATTACGTTTTATTACCTAATTATATTTGTGCTTTTATATTATTATTGTGATTAATTTTTATGTAAATTATGGAGCAATCTTCTTCATGTATATGAAACATTTATAATTTTCAATAAAATTATTTTTATCTTGATTTTTGTCTTTTATGTATTATTTTAATTACTTAGTTTTAATGAAGGAGAAATCTTATTTAAATAAGCCATTTAATGGGTTGAAAATGGGCTAAAGAATGTTGAAAGTAATGTTATCAGGTAAGTGAGAGTTATTTTTTATGATCAAATACTTATAGATTATTGTTATATATATTAAAATTTCTCTGGGCATAAAGTTTACAGAGATGATTAAAAAATAAATAAATAAATCTTGTTACATATGTTGAAGTGTTTTTAATGCAAATTTTATGTCCACCCTCACCTTGAAAAAAAAATTATATCATTAATATTTATGATTTTAAAACTTTAAATAACCTGAAATTTGGAGTTCGATGTTATTTATAGTTAAGTACATTGTATCGTCTATACCGTATATATTGTTTATATTGTCTATATCAATTGTTAAAGCACATTGTATCACGTACTTATCTGTAATTTTACTCAGGTGGAAAAAATCCATTATTTAAAAAAATATATACATATATTCAGGTGGCTTAAATATTAAAAAAAGGAACTTAAAAAAAAAAAAAAAAAAAGTTTACATTTATTTTTGTAACTACAGCGTATAAAACGAAAGCACCGAGGAGAAAAAAAATACATATATATTTCTAAATCTATATATGAGGATGTGTATAAAAAGTGGACTAAACCATGTGGCGCCACACTCCTCTTGGAATGCCTTGATAAAAGGGTGTTGTATAAATGCGTGCGTTAATGATAAATAGATGTAGGGAAGAATGATTAAACTAGCAAATTCTTTGTTTCAGTAGTTTGTTAAATTTTCAGTATTCATAGCTGCTAACTTCTTTAATTGATTCCGGAATGTTGTTAGTATCGCCCTATCTTCAAATCATATTCTATGAAGAGTAATTTTCTTCATATTTAATTGTAATTACATGCTAAAGAAAATTATTCTAGAGAGAATATGGTATGAAGAAAAGGGCGAATGTTAACAACATTCCGGAATAAATTGAAAAAGTTGGAAGCTATAAGTATTTTATTCCAATTGATGGACAAGTAATATTTTTCAGAAAAATTCTTTAAATGTTTTTTCAAGGTTGAACACCTTAAAAGGGATGGGGAGGGGGGGGGGAGGTGGATTAAACAATTACAAAAGTAAAGAGGTTAAGGCTAATAACAATGCTTTTGCAAAAACCTCTGCAAACAAGTATGAACCTCTTTTTCCTCATAAAATATGAAGGATTTTAACCAATTAAATTTTTTATTAATCTGCATACTTGCCAACTCTAGTGTTTTTACCAGTAGACTACTGTTTTTAGGAACTTACAAGAAAAATGTAAAATTGAGCAATTTTCCTGTAAAATATATAGAGGAAAATAAGCAGAGAATAAATATAATAATGAAATGAGGCTTGTTAAATGTATGTGTAAAAATTACAATACTGGTTTTAATTATCTCAAAATAAACTTAAATTTTTGGGTTTTTTACTTCCATCACCTTACTACCGATGGAAGTATTGTATTCGGTCCTAAAATTAGGTATCGAGATTTCACCTGATTTACACGTTTTAAGGTCCCCTGAGTCCAAAAAAGTGGTTTTTCGCAATTGGTCAGTGTGTGTGTGTGGAATCTTCTGGCTATCACATATCCAAAACTAATAAAGATAGAACTACAAAACTTCAGAATCGAGATAGGTCTGGTGTACAGATGAATTTTCCAAATGTTGGTAAAAATTGAAAAACCGGAAGTGGGCCGTAAGTCCGTATTTCAAAAACGGCGCTAACGATTTTCTTCAAATTTGCTATATAAACATTCTATTATATGTCCTTTCGAATGATATAGTTGGCTAGTTCAGGAAAATTGATAGGTGTCCTGTATAAATAGCTCAATTTCAGGTCTCGCAAGCGCGTTCCTTTAAAAACGTCTGTACGGAATTTTTTCAAACTCGCCATATTAACTCACTTTTAAATATCCTCTTGTATGTAATTATTGTTTTCCGGTCAACAATTGCGTTTTGATAAAAGTTGTTATCTCAAAAACGGCTCTAACGATTTTCTTGAAAATTGTTACATATAAATCAATGTTAGATATCCTTTCTCATGCATTACGTGGTTATTGCAGGAAAATTAACAGTCATCCTGCTTAGGTAGGCCAGTTTTAGATCTCGAAAATTGGTGTTTCAAAAAATAACTACCATTTTTTTTTTTCTTATTTTTTACCTCGCTATACGTAAGCTTCGTTTTGTATGTCTTTACATGTGCATAAAATTTCTCTTACTGGAAAAATTTTAGGTTTCTACTTCTTTAAGTCACTTTTATATCTTGTGATCACTTTATCTCAAAAAAATCCGGTGTGAAACAACCACACGACTTCTATTACCCACTATTACACGTATTCTATGCATTTTTTAGAAATAATGTGGTCAGCGAAGACATAAATTTGACCTAGCGAAGTAGACACAAAAGAAATTTTCTGTAGGAGAAAGCTAATATATATGTATGTGTGTGTGTGCGTAAAACAGAATTTACATAGCGATTTAAAATATGGGGGGGGGGGGATGATAGAGTTATTTTTTCAAACACCAACTTCCGAGATCTAAAACTGACCTACCTAATCAGGATGACTGTTATTTTTCCTGTAATAACCACGTAATACATGAGAAAGAATTTCTAAAATGGATTTATGTAACAATTATCAAGAAAATCGTTAGAGCCGTTTTTGAGATACCAACTTTTACCAAAACTTGGCATAATTAATTATTGACCGGAAAACAATAATTACATACAAAAGCATATATAAAAGAGAGTTAATATGGCGAGTTTGAAAATATTCCGTAGAGCCGTTTTTAAAGGAACGCACTTGCGAGACCTGAAATTAAGCTATTTATATAGGGCGCCTATCAATTTTCCTGAACTAACCAACTATATCATTCGAAAGGACATCTAATGGAATGTTTATATGGCAACTTTGAAGAAAATCGTTGGAGCCGTTTTTGAAATACGGACTTACGGCCCCACTTCTGGTTTCCGATGTCCCACTTCCGGTTTTTCAATTTTTACCAACATTTCGAAAATTCATCTGTACAGCAGACCTGTCTCGATTCTGAAGTTTTGTAGTTCTATCTTTATTAGTTTAGGAGATATGATAACCAGAAAATTTCGCACATACATACATACATACACACACACACACACTGACCAATTGCCAAAAACTACTGTTTTGGACTCAGGGGACCTTAAAACGTGTAAATCAAGCGAAAACTCGAATTTGAATTTTTAGACCGAATACAATACTTCCATTACCTACGGTAGTCGGGTAATGGAAGTATACCTGTCATCTGTTGACTAACTTTCTTAATCAAGTGTAGATTCTGACTAACTTGCCTTGTCTGGTAACTGCGGTTGTTAACTAACCTTCCTGGTCAGATAATTAGGATTGTCGACTAGCCTTCTTTGTCTGATAATATTAACCTTCCTAGTCTGGAGTAGTGTTTTGGTGACTAGTTCAGCAAGTACACTTTTTAGTTTTGGAGACTAGTTCAGCCAGTACACTTTTCAGTTTTGGTGACTAGTTCAGCAAGTACACTTTTTAGTTTCGGTGACTAGTTCAGCAAGTACACTTTTCAGTTTCGGTGACTAGTTCAGCAAGTACACTTTTCAGCTTCGGTGACTAGTTCAGCAAGTACACTTTTCAGTTTTGGAGACTAGTTCAGCAAGTACACTTTTTGGCTAGTCAGTTATTTTGGTTAGTCAATTCTGTATTGTCAGCTGAGCATTTTGGCAGGTCACTGTGACCAATTTATTTTTCTGTGTGAAGGTATTCGATTGATAAACTTCTTTTTACTTCCATTACCCTACTGCCGTAGGTAATGGAAGTATTGTATTCGGTCTGAAAATTCGATATCGGGTTTTCACCTGATTTACACGTTTTAAGGTCCCCTGAGTCCAAAAAAGTGGTTTTTGGGAATTGGTCAGTGTGTATGTATGTGTGTGTGTGTGTGTGTGTGTATGTATGTGGAGAATCTTCTGGCTATTATAGCTCAGAAACTAATAAAGATAGAGCTACGAAACTTTAGAATTGAAATACGTCTGGTGTACAGATGAATTTTCCAAATTTTGGTGAAAATTGAAAAACCGGAAGTGGGACATCGGAAACTGGAAATGGGACCGTAAATCCGTATCTCAAAAACGGCTCTAACGATTTCCTTCAAACTTGCTATATAAACACTCTATTAGATGTCCTTTCGAATGATATAGTTGATTAGTTCAGGAAAATTGATAGGCGTCCTGTATAAATAGCTCAATTTCAGGCCTCGCAAAGGCTTTCCTTTAAAAACGGTTGTACGGATTTTTTTCAAACTCGTCATTTTAACTCACTTTAAAATATGCTTTTGTATGTAATTATTGTTTTCCTGTCAATAATTGAGTTTAACCGGAAGGGGGACATCGGAAACCGGAAGTGGGACCGTAAGTCCGTATCTCAAAAACGGCTCTAACGATTTTCTTCAAATTTGCTATATACACACTCTATTAGATGTCCTTTCGAATGATATAGTTGGTTAGTTCAGGAAAATTGATAGGCGTCCTGTATAAATAGCTCAATTTCAGGTCTCCCAAGGGCGTTCCTTGAAAAACAGCTGTACGGATTTTTTTCAAACTCGCCATATTAACTCACTTTTAAATACCCTTTTGTATGTAATTATTGTTTTCCGGTCAATAATTGATTTTTTGTAAAAGTTGGTATCTCAAAGACAGCTCTAACGATTTTCTCTTTATTTCACTTTTACGTTTTCTGATCGCATTATCTCTCAAAAATGCATATAATATGTGTAATAGTGGGTAATGGAAGTCGTGTGGTTGTTTCACACCAGATTTTTTTGATTTCGTTCGTTTTAATAATTCATCATTGTCGTGAGCGGGTTTAATATTTCATTATAGCGTGAGTATTTTAATCCATCTTTAATTTACTAATCATGGCTTTATTTGTGTAATATTTTGCATAAAATTGGCAATAATAATGTGTCTCTTGTATGCTAAATTTTATTATGTTTTGCATTTGCAATTATATACGTTATATATGTATATATATATTGGAATCAACTTGTTTTCATTTTTTAATAATTTTAAAGTTAAAACATTGCCATATATATATATATATATGGGATGACAACAACACTTATTTAGCGATTGATTGCCAAATGTAATCATCAATTGAAATCAAGAACCAAATATAAATATCCAGTTTGGTTAAATTTCGTACCTAAGTTTGTGAGATACAGCGTCTACAAGATTTTTTATGAACACACATTCAGAGACAGACAGAATTTTCTGAAACTAGTCAAACCTTATTCAGGATAACTCAAAACGTATAAATCCATCGAAAACCATAAATCGAAATTGTCACGAATCTATTACTTTCTTCCCTTTTACGTCAAAGAAAGTAGAAAGGAAGCTAAATAATAATAAAAAAGATTAAATACAATTAGTTAATTCTGTTGTACTCAGAATTTAATTTTGATAAAACATATTTTTAGTTCAAATAGGACATTAATTATTATATAAAGTACGAGATGACTAAATTTAAATTCATATATATTTAATTAGAACAAAATCTCAAGTTATATTACAGGTACTGTGAGGTTGAGACGTCAGAACGTCACCAAAGTTGTTTTAATTAAGCTGGATCCAGCAAAGTAGAAAGTGGGGACGGTTAAAATCGTTTCGTCGCCAGTGACTCGGTGAAGGTGGAGGTCGAGTTAGTGTTGTGTCGGCAGGGGGCTGCAATAAAAGACTTAGATTTTGAATATTGGATAAATTAGAAGTGATTTTTAAAAGAACGGATTGAAATGTAGTGAAAGGAGGGTGTAGGAAGAAGTATAAAAATAGAGATGGTTTTAGTAGATGGTGTGGATGTTGGAGGATAGTATAGTGGATGTGATGAATCTTATTTTGGTGAATATCGGGAAGTAGAGTCGTGGAGGTTTAGTTGTGTGAAGTTAAGTAGTGATGAGTGTTGGTGTGCGCAACTACTAGCATTCGGAAAGGTCAAGTTGGGTCCGAAGGGAATCCTCTGATCCATAGTGAAGTCGTGGTAGCGGAGTACGAGTGCGACCGTCTCTACACCTTCGACTATCTGCTGGGGTGAGATATTTAAGATAATTAAATTGTTGATTTATATATTTTGATTTAGTAATACTCTGACTGAGCTAAGTTTTATTACCAGGTCGCCCTCCCATTAATCTGGTTCAAATAAACTCTTATTGTTTGTTCAATTCAAGTCTCTGGTTTTCTTAGTAATCTAAATAAGTATTTAATTTAAGATGGAGTTTGCAGGAACGCAAACTCCACAGTGGCGCCCAACTCAGTTCGACATCCCCCCGCTCGGGTTTATTTTACTGGCTCAAACAATGTACTTAAATTTTTTGAGGATCTTGAACAGTATTTTGATATATGTAAAATTGACGAAGCTGATAAATTTAATTTATTAAAATACTCCTTAAAAGGAGATGCTAAAATCTGGTATGACACCATTGCCTCTAGAACTCTAGGCCAAAATCCTACGTATGAGGATTTGAAGCTTAAAATTAAAAATTCATTCTCTTCTATTGTTGATAAAACCAGACTACGTCAAGAACTTTATACGACAAAGATGTCGTTTTATGATAAACCTACCACATTTTTGTTACGTAAATTCGACATTATAAAGCAGCTGGATTTAGTGTTATCTTTTGCCGCTGCAATGGAAATTATAACCCCGCTTTTGACTATTCCTATTCAAGATTACCTTGATCTGAAACCTGTCACCTCTTACGACAGTCTGTTTCAAACCTTAGCTAAGTACCAAGAACGTCACCCTCCAAGGGCGGACAACACCTTTAATCGCCAACGGGGTAATGGAAATATGCAAAATTTTAGGCGTGAAAATCCCCCCCCCCCCAAAATTTCAACCGATATCAACATGACCGTCAATCGCCGCAACCAAGGCGGAATAACTTTCAAAATGCTCGGAACGATCGTTCTAATCAAAATCAGTCTCAAAACTTTTCTCGAGCTGATAGAAATAACGGAAATTTTCGTAACTCTCGTAATAACCAGAGTCGTCAGTTAAACGAGTAAGTGGCTCTTGTGAGGAGGGTCAACAGCCACTGAATAACTCAACCACCTCCATATGTTTAGACACTTCCTAATTTAAATGCAATAATTCATAATATTTTTATACATACTTATTGGGACTCTGGTGCTGAACGTTCCTTTCTAGCACATGAAACTTATAAAAAGAATTTTGCCTTTAAAGCTTTAAAGCGGACAAATTTAAATGTTACAACGGCTCAAGGCCAGTCCTGCGTGAACAGAGGCGAAGTCCGCCTGAATGTTCAGATTCATAATTTAAGTGTTAATTGGCCTTTTTACGTCATCGACAATCTTCAGCATCCCTGCATTATAGGGTTAGATTTTATGAAAGCAAATAATGTTGAAATAAATTTTGCCAATAAATCTTTACATATTGATGATTCTAAGCAAATTCTAAACCTGTCGAGCCGACAGAGTTAATTGTTAATCTAGAGGAAAGTGCCCTTACTCATATTGAAAAAATTGATTTTGTTAATTTTCTTAATCAGTGTAAACAGTTATTTTCTGATACACCTGGCTTAACCCATGTTGTTTGCCATGAAATTGACACTGGAACTAATAAACCAGTCTTTAGTAAGCCTTATCGTTATGATCAAGCCAAACAAGATATTATAAATTGGCATATTGACAAAATGTTGAAAAATGATATTATTATGCCTGTAACTTCTCCTTATGCATCTGCTGTTGTTTTATGTCGTAAGAAAAATGGTAAATCTATTACCGATCCTGAGGCATGGAGATTTGCAATAGATTATCGTAGGCTAAATTCTATTACACAATATCCTCAGTATCCCTTGCCTATAATTGATGATTTGTTAGCACATATCACAACGACAAATTTTATGTCTACTCTCGATCTGACATCGGGTTACTTTCAAATTGCAATGAAACCCGCTGATATATCAAAAACAGCGTTTATAACTAAAAACGGCACGTTTGGTTTTAAACGAATGCCTTTCGGATGTTCAGGGGCTGTGGCGACATTCCAAAAAGCTATGGAAACTATACTTAAACCTGTTTTGAATAAATTTGTGCATGTGTATCTCGATGATATAATAATCACGTCCTCATCTTACAATAAGCATTTAAGTCATTTAAAAACTGTTTTTACTCTACTGCAAAATGCAGAATTAACTTTAAATTCTTCTAAGTGCCATTTTGCACGACAGGAAATTAAGTACCTAGGCGTCAAAATAACGCCTGCTGGTATTTCTGTATATGATGAAAAAGTTCAGCCAGTTTTAAACATGCCCCCTCCTACTACTTCCAAACAAGTTTCGAGATTTCTAGGCATGTGTGCCTGGTATGGGAAATTTATACCTAATTTTGCTCACATATACAAGCCCCTCTTTAAACTCAAAAGGAAAAGAGTTAAATTTCACTGGTCAAATGAAGCACAAGAAGCATTTGATAAGTTAAAAACTATACTTAGCGCTCCTCCTGTACTAGCTCATCCTAATTATAATATTAAATTTCAAGTAGCTACGGATGCTTCTTCCTACGGAATTGCGGCCGTTTTAAGCCAAGAAGGCCGCCCAATCGCATATGCGTCCCGAACGCTTAACGCTGCAGAAAGAAATTATCCAGTAACTGAACGTGAATGTTTAGCAGTGCTTTGGGGACTGCAAAAATTTCGTTTATATTTTACGCAACTTCCAGTAACAGTTGTTACGGATCATGCGGCATTAACTCGGTTAACAACTAGAAAGAACCTCTCCCCTCGTGTTGAATCCCGAACTAATAACTTTCATTGGAATTCGAATAACTCAGAAGAAAATAGATACTTTATATCTGACTAAAAGGTTTAACTCTTATATTATTTAACTCTCAACATAAATTGACGCATTACTAAAATAACTCAAAAGAAGAATACGCCAAAACATAATGACACTAGTAACACAGCAACTTTATTCCAAAACCAAAACACAAAGACAAAATATCTAGCTGTTGCCAGATTACTAAATCATATCTAAAAGTTTATATCAGTCCTTTCCTAACATTCTCCCACCTTGAGTTGTGGGGGAGGCACGACTCAAAACAAATTAAAACACTACAAGTCCAATCTCACAGGAACATTAATTGTCCGTCCACATCTTGTTCTTTTAATTTCTCGTTCAGACACTACAGGGGTTGTTACACGTTGTTCAGACATCTTTGGTCTTGGCGCATAATTTTTTACTACTTGTTTCTGTATAATTTTGGCTTTAGACGCTGTTATTTCTAGCGGTTATAGACGCTGAATAGGCCTAATTAACTCTCTGTCTGCCGTCTGGAGCTTCACCAATCTCACGACTCCTTCGGCTCCAGGAAGGAGTTCTGTGACCCGTCCAAGAGGCCATTCAATACGTCTTCTGTTGTCACATCCAATAATAACCACATCACCTACGGCTATAGTTGACCACATTTTAGACTTGGGTTTTTGAACAAGTGCACCTAAATATTCTGATCTGAATCTCTTCCTCAGTTCTTTTTGTAGAGCCAGTCTGTACTTCACCCTTTTGTTAAGGCTATTGTGATCCGCAGCATCACAATCTGGAACACCAAATTCCTTTATGTCCTGCAGAAATAATGATGGAGTCAGAGGAACAAGTTCAGAATCCTTTTCTGAGACATATGTGAGAGGTCGGGAATTTATGATGGACTCACAATCACATAATACTGTGATCAGCTCTTCATATTTTAAACATACTCGACCTAAGATTCTTTTCAATAGATCTTTCATTATTCTTATCAATCTTTCCCACCAGCCACCCCCCCACGAGGCAGTTGGAGGGTTGAATTTCCATTGAATACGATTAACTGCACTATATTTGCTTATGCGATTCCAGTCTAAGGACTGCAGCACGTTTGCAGCTCCAACGAAGTTGGTTCCATTGTCGCAATAAATTACTGAGCATCTTCCTGTTTTTGCTATGAATCTACGCAATGCCAACAAAAAAGCATCAGTTGTCATTTCTGAAACCAACTCTAGGTGGACGGCCCTATAAATTGCACAAGTAAAAAGACAAACCCAAACCTTCTCATGTCCTTTTAAAATTAAAGGTCTAGCACAGTCAACACCGGTGATTTCAAATACTGCAGCATCTCGAACACGATTTTCTGGAAGAGGAGCTGTAATGGCATCTAGATTCCTACCACAATACCTTTTGCACCTAACGCATTTAGAAATAACGGATCTCACCGTTCTTCTGCCGTTTAGTATCCAAAAATGTTCTCTCAAAATATTTAACAAAATCTGAGTACCTGCATGGCCATTTTTTACATGATGATGAAATATCAAAAGCCTCACTACTTCGTGTTGTGAAGGAAGAATTGCAGGTTTCCTAAAATCCTCACAGTCTTCTCTATAAACAATCTTAGTTCTAAGTCTGAGAATGCCCTCTGGATCTTTAAATACTTCTAAGGACTTTAGTTTTTCATCTTTTTCGTTTATAAATGTCTCCCTTTGTATCATCATCAATATTCTTTTTTCAGCTTCCACAAACTCTTCAGAATCAAGGCTGCCACGTTTTCTTACTTCCTCTGAAAGACGACAGTTTCTTACGAATCTCAATATCCATCCAATCAAATATACAATCTTCTCGTATTGGGAAAAATAGCGATAATACCAATCAGTTTCAAGATTTTCATTATTGGCGATCAGGACAATATCCGAGGAGGAACGAATACTCTTTTTCCGTTCTTTAAGAACTTCATTTTCATCAGCAACATACTCAGTAGAGGGCCACATATCAGGTTCTAAATACAGCCATTTGGGTCCCTCCCACCATTTCGACTTCAGTAGTTGATGAC
Source organism: Salticus scenicus (assembly GCA_963930645.1). Classification (NCBI taxonomy): domain Eukaryota; kingdom Metazoa; phylum Arthropoda; class Arachnida; order Araneae; family Salticidae; genus Salticus; species Salticus scenicus. The sequence goes on along the minus strand of OZ005652.1, from coordinate 335,773,741 downwards.
CAGAACAACCTCTACTAGGCAGGTCAGCAGGATTAAAAGGTCCAGGCACATGCCTCCATTTTTCCTTGGAAGTCAAAACTCTAATTTCTTGGACTCTGTTGTTTACGAAAGTGTTCCAGGGTTCTTCTCTTTTTATCCAGGTGAGCACAGTGGTAGAATCTGTCCAAAAGTAAATTTCTTCATGCGGAATCTCACTCAATATTGTAGGTGCAAGTCGAGATGAAATAGTGGCCGCAAGCAATTCTAATCTAGCAATTGTTGTTGCCCTCTTGCCACTCGGAGAAACTCTAGTTCGTGTTTGTAATAATTGTACTCTGACAGATTCACTAGTTTCTACTCTGATAAAAACTGCAGCAGCATAAGCATATTTGCTTGCGTCGGAGAAAAAATGCAAAGAACATTTCTCATTGATGTCACCACTTCTTAAATATCGAGGAATGCGAACATTTTCTAAGGGTGAAATATTCTTTAGCCACTTCAAAAATTCATTCTTGATTAATGAGTCTACTTCTTCTTCCCAGTTTACTTTCATGCTCCAAAGTTTCTGCAAAAGCAGTTTAGGGAATAATGATACTGGACAAGCCACTCCAATTGGATCAAAAATCCTATGGGCTGCAGACAATATAACTTTCTTTGTAACTTTCTCGAAACATAGCTCTTTTAAGCTAGCTAAATTAATACCCAATGTATCTGCCTCTTTATTCCATAATATCCCTAGCACATTTGTTTCAGGTTTAGCTTCATCGGTGAGGTTCGTGTATTCCCATCCTCTCAATTCAAACTTCCTTTGGGCCATAACATTTGTGGCCATTTTTATGAATAACTCTAATTCGTTTTTGTTTCGCACACTTGTAACACAGTTGTCAACATAGAAACTGTTCATAAGTAATTTAATCATATTCTCAGGATATCCATCATTATTACTTTTCAAAACATTTTGAAGATGATATTGAATCACAATACCCAAAAGAAAAGGGCTGCATGATACCCCAAAAACCACACGACAGTGACGATAGTGCTTCAGCTCGCCGTTTTCTCCAAACCACAAAAAACGTAAATAATTCTTGTCAGAGGGCGAGATACTGATTTGTAGAAAAGCCTTTCTTATGTCCGCTGTTACACCTATTCTTTCTAGCCGAAAACGATATAACACAGTCGGTATCAGTTCAATGAGGTTTATACCACTCTCTAAGCAATCGTTGAGGCTAGGTGAGCCCTTCTGCTTTGCTGAAGCATCGAAGACGGGTCGGACTCTGGTAGTGCTGTTTTCCTTTATCACAAGGCGGTGAGGTAGATAGTGTGCAGGTAGTTCCAATTCATCTTGAGGCACTAACTCGATTATTCCTTCATCTAACCAATCTTTAAATACGTTTCCATAGAGCTCATAAAGTCCTTCCTTTCTCAAATTATTCTTGACTCTGTCAAGCCTTTTCAGACACAACTCAAAATTGTCGGGAAGTGGAAGGTGGGATTCTATCCAAGGCATATGTACTACAAAACGATCATTCTCCACTTTAACTGTATTTAAAAAATGTTGCTTTGCTGCCTCTTGTAATTCAATAGCTGTTTTCTTTTCCGATGGGTCAGTTATGCCCAGTGAATCAAGAGCCCACAATTGAGAAATGCAAGCATTAGTAGTAAATTGTTTCATTGTTTCGGAAATTGTTTCACAAATTACTGTTTGACTCAAAGCATGAAAGTGACAGTTATAAGTTTCTGACGAATTGGATAAATACACTGTAAAAACATCATATTGGCAAACTGCTGTATTAGAACCTCCAAACAGTGAATGTTGTAGGTACTCTTTTCCATTAGACTGGTACTTCATTTCTTCAGCAGTAGACCGTAAAACATATGACCTTTGTGAGCCAGTATCTATGATGGCCCTAACCTTACGTTTCATTCCTTGTCCTCTCATGACTACCGCAAATGTCTGTAAAATAACGTTCGGAGTTTTAGACAAACTTGCCAAAGCTTCATCTTCTTGTATCATCTTTGTTTCCGCTTCGTTCTTTTGAGACGTTGGAGTAGATTCCCCAGAAATACTTTTACATAATAGCAAGTTGTGCTTTTTCCCACATAGTTGGCAGTTGAACTTTGACTTACAATTCTTAACAGCATGTCCTTCTTTCAAGCAAAGGAAACAACAACGTGCATTTTCTACAGCTGTCTGTTTTTCTTACAAGGTCATTTTTTGAGCTTTTCTGCAATTCCATGATTTGTGATCAGCAGAACAAAATATGCAAAATTTCTTGTTATTCTGTGAAGAATATAAAAGCTCAGTTGCTGTGGAAATACGGGATTGGCCCTTTCTTTGGCGAGTCTCTTGGCGATCCTCAAAGTTGGTTCTTTTACCGAACGATTAAAGCTTTGTGCTGCTATCAAAATTCTCTCTTCACTCTCTACTTCATCTTGTAAAAAGGTAAGAAGACGGTCTAAATTACTTATGGCCTTTGTTGAACCATCGGATTGCCCTTCCTGTGACAACTCTTCTTTAGATCGACGGTTAGCAGATCTAAATCTCTCCCATGCCCGCAATGTTTCATTAGGGATAGCGGATTCAACAAGCGGATAAAGCATAGCAGCATACTTATCTTTTGTTACTCCCAAAGTCTCTAAAGCTCTTAATTTTGATTCTAATTGATCATACAACTTGCGTAGAACAATTTTCTCTGACTTTTGTCTTGACATGATTATTGACAGCAGATCTCGCACGTAGACTTCTATCAGCAGTTCATCCCTGCCATAGCGAACCTGTAACTGCTTCAAAGCTTTCTCGTAACTTTCTCCACCAGGCGGGAAACTTTTTATTAACTCTTCAGCCGACGAGATTTTCTCCATGGCTTGTGCTAAATATGCAAATTTATCATGATTATCCAAATTTGGATCCTTATCTATTTTTTGAAATTGTCCCCAAAAGCCTAGCCAGTTCTTTATATCACCATCAAATGAGGATAGTTTAATTTTCGGATAATGCAGTAAAGTATTTGGCGAATTATTAAAACTTTTGGCAACTAAAACTTCCTGTTTCTCATTCAAAAGGTCATTTAATTTATTTTCTAAAATTCTCCATTTATCAATATAACATTCTGATTCATCAATTTCTTTATCGATTTGATCACCTTTTTCCTTAGAATCTAATAAAGCCTCTCTATATTCATATTCACATGCTAGCATCAGTTTAGCTTTTGATTCTATTAATTTTAACTTTGAAATTTTCTCATCATTAGGTATTGTATTTTCACCTTCACAAAAGTCATTGCACGCAATGGTAAATAATCGTCTATTCTGCTTACGAGATGCTTTTAATTTATCCATATTACACAATGAAGTTAAACCAGCTTACTTGCAGATGTCTTTATCCTGTCGCGGACGCCAGATGTTGAATCCCGAACTAATAACTTTCATTGGAATTCGAATAACTCAGAAGAAAATAGATACTTTATATCTGACTAAAAGGTTTAACTCTCATATTATTTAACTCTCAACATAAATTGACGCATTACTAAAATAACTCAAAAGAAGAATACGCCAAAACATAATGACACTAGTAACACAGCAACTTTATTCCAAAACCAAAACACAAAGACAAAATATCTAGCTGTTGCCAGATTACTAAATCATATCTAAAAGTTTATACCAGTCCTTTCCTAACACCTCGCATGATTCGATGGACTCTTAAGTTATCTAACTTTAATATAAACATCGAACACCGACCTGTGGGTCTATTCTGGCCTATACGTTAAAAAGAAAAAACGATCGTTATTTTTTCGATCGAAATCTCTTTCATAACGATATTCCGTGGTAGAGCAATTATGCCCTACGAACGTTATAATCAAACGAGGTGGGGGAAAACTGCGTTCGAGGTTAACTCTTTCATCCAATCAGGACGAAGCACGTGGTTTGTTTTATTGTGATTACAAGTGAGTAAGTCCCACTACACACTGAAGAGACACGAGACAAAGTTTGAAACGACATGCGACACACGCATGCTCTAAACAGTTTTCAGGTGATGAAGTTGTATTTAGAGCATGCGCATGTCGCACGTCGCTTCAAACTTTGTCTCATGTCTCGTCAGTGTATAGCGGGCCTAAGAGAGAGCAGACGATGATCGCCATGTTTGGTTAAATATAGGTGGTTTGTTAATTTGTTTGTTGTGAAAATGAAAAAAATGAAAAGCAAAGACACAGTGTGGATTCTTGTATGTGTTGTACCAGAGCAGTTTTCCAGTTCAATTCAATTGTATCATCTCGATGAGAAGGAAATTTAAAATAGCCAAGTAAATTTTTATATTAGACTGGCTGTTAAAATGAAATCGGCCACACGATATAATTATTTACTCGGCAAAATAAAGAGGAAGTATTACTTTCTAAAGATTCAAAATAATAGATTTATTTTATTTACATGGTATGTACTCATGTTTTAATTATTTTTTCCAAAAATTAATTTTTAAATATAGTACGTACAATGCACCTTGTTTGAACAATATTTTTTGTTTAAGTGCAATTGAAATATTTGATATTTAGATATATTTGAGTAAAATTAATTAAACTGTAACGCTAATTTAGTGAGTAAAACATAAAAATATTTTTCTTTATTTATAAATTTATTTTTACTTAAATAATTGAAGTTAAAATTTATATAGCCATTGCCTATTGAAATGATATAAATATTTAAATATTGATTTAAACTAATGTGATAAAATTTGTTCGATTTTATTAAATTAAACGGGAATTTATTTTAATGATATTAGATCTTTTCTTTTTAAAAAAAGAAAAAGTATATTATTATAAAGTATATAAATGTTTGATTTACACTGTATATACTAATTTCTAGAAAATTATTTGGTTGATTCCTAGATTAGAGGGGCACTTTCTGCTTGGCGAACTTTCGTAGCGATAAACTGCACTTCCTTGTACACATAACTTAAGAATTCTATTATGACGCAGTATGGAGAGATTTGATTGGTTCATTTGTTTTTTATTGATTTGAGTATATTTTACATTGCAGTAGAGCTACATTACGGGAAATTAGGCGATATTTGATTGGTTCACTTGTTTTGAGCGTATTTTACGTTGCACTAGAGCTACATTACGGGAAATTAGGCGATATTTGATTGGATCACTTGTTTTGAGCGTATTTTACGTTGCACTAGAGCTACATTACGGGAAATTAGGCGATATTTGATTGGATCACTTGTTTTGAGCGTATTTTACGTTGCACTAGAGCTACATTACGGGAAATTAGGCGATATTTGATTGGATCATTTGTTTTGAGCGTATTTTACGTTGCACTAGAGCTACATTACTGGAAATTAGGCGATATTTGATTGGATCACTTGTTTTGAGCGTATTTTACGTTGCACTAGAGCTACATTACGGGAAATTAGGCGATATTTGATTGGATCATTTGTTTTGAGCGTATTTTACGTTGCACTAGAGCTACATTACGGGAAATTAGGCGATATTTGATTGGATCATTTGTTTTGAACGTATTTTACCTTGCACTACAGCTACATTGCGGGAAATTAGGCGATATTTGATTGGATCATTTGTTTTGAACGTATTTTACGTTGCACTGGAGCTACATTGCGGGAAATTAGGCGATATTTGATTGGATCATTTGTTTTGAGCGTATTTTACGTTGCACTGGAGCTACATTGTGGGAAATTAGGCGATATTTGATTGGATCATTTGTTTTGAACGTATTTTACGTTGCACTGGAGCTACATTGCGGGAAATTAGGCGATATTTGATAGGATCATTTGTTTTGAGCGTATTTTACGTTGCACTAGAGCTACATTACGGGAAATTAGGCGATATTTGATTGGATCATTTGTTTTGAGCGTATTTCACGTTGCACTAGAGCTAGATTATGGGAAATTTTGGTCTTAACATGCGTGATAGTGATTGCCGCGGAGCCGAGTTACGTGCGTTTTCAGGTTCATGCACAGCGAGGTAGGGGTGTCCAGTGATGTTTTTTTTGGTTTTAACATGCGCGACAGTGACTGCCGCGGAGCCGAGTTACGTGCGTTTTCAGGTTCATGCACAGCGAGGTAGGGGTGTCCAGTGATGTTTTTTTGGTCTTAACATGCGTGATAGTGATTGCCGCGGAGCCGAGTTACGTGCGTTTTCAGGTTCATGCACAGCGAGGTAGGGGTGTCCAGTGATGTTTTTTTGGTCTTAACATGCGTGATAGTGATTGCCGCGGAGCCGAGTTACGTGCATTTTCAGGTTCATGCACAGCGAGGTAGGGGTGTCCAGTGATGTTTTTTTGGTTTTAACGTGCGCGACAGTGACTGCCGCGGAGCCGAGTTACGTGCGTTTTCAGATTCATAGTTTTATACAGCCATGTTTCTTTGTTGGTTCATATATCTTAGGGGTATGTCCCAATTCATCCTCCGTCGTTACAGTGGCCGGATCCGTGAACTTTTAAAACAGAGATGCTTTAAATTGCTACAATTAACTAATTATGCATGTATATATTTTTTTTTTTCAAATTTAATTAATAAACACTAAAAATAAAATTTAAATATAAAATAGTTAATTTCTATAATTAAAAAAAATATTATAATATTGCGAATAAAGTAAACGTTGTCTGTAGAAAATGGGGATATTTGGTTGCCGTAGTCATTGCCCACAACGTAGCACTAGTTCGACGTAAAACTCACTCACAGAATCACTTGTTGGTCAATTTTATGAAAACTAGCTAATTTTCCCCTCCGCTGAAATGTAAGTGTTACTGAAAAATTCGAAACGATATGTGTCTGGAGAAATGAAAGCGTATCATTTGACAACTTGAAAATATGTTTTTTATTTTATTTGTATATTCTCATACTTTTTATACCGATGTGTTTCGATTCATTTGAACGCGGTTTTAGAATCCTCGAATGTTACGAATTAACTGAGCGCGAAGTGAAATATTTGATATGTGATTTACGTATTATGGAGTCAACAGAAATTTCAAAATGGAAAAAAATAAATAAATTAATAAATAAATAAATAAAATTCATGTTGCATTTATTCTAAGTTTTCATGCTTTTTTAATTACTTTTAAAGTTATATTTTTATTCTGAATTTTCATTTACTTAATTACATTTATTGTGTTGTTGAAATCAATTTGCTCTTAAAACTTCGATGAGAAAACGTGTATTTTGTTAAGTATTTGCTTATTTATTAAAATATTGTAGTTAAAAAGTTAATTAACCATCGCCATTTTATGAAATTGCTTCGATAATTTTATTTAATTACGTTAAATGGTCGTCTGCATTATTATTTATTTCATTTCGAACGTAAACAAACGTTTTGTAAGTTAAAAAGTTAATTAACCATCGCCATTTTATTAAAATTCTTCGATAATTTCATTTATTTTCGTTAAATAGTCGTCTGCATTAGTATTTATTTCATTTCGAACGTAAACAAACGTTTTTTCAGGTTGCCATTAGATAAATTCATTACCTTGGTTCGTTGGCGCACGGATAATATCGCCAAAATGTAAACAAACGCCAATGCCCCTCTATTCTGAACATCTGCCAATTATTTGTATATTTATATGAAAATATTTATATGAAAAGTACGTTTCTTAATTTTTTATATAAATATATGAATAATATATTGCTTTCTAAAATATATTAAGCTTTAAAGTTGTTTAGATTTAGTAAACCCAAAATATTAAATAGAAGTATGCAATTGTTTAGAAATATTCAAAATAATTATTAAAAAAAAAAAAAAAAAAGATTTACAACTACAGCTGAAATTTTTGTAATATTAAAAGAAGAAAGTTTTTATATTATTCATATTTTCTAATTTAGTAAATAAAACATAAAAATATTTTTCTCTATTTATAAACACATTTTTATTTAAATATTTGAAGTTAAAACTTATAAAGTCATTGTCTATTCAGATGATAAAAAATATTTAATGAGTGTTTTATATTAATATCATAAAATTTGTTTCATTTTATTAAATTAAATGTGAATTGTTTTTAAATAATGTTTTAACTTTTTAATCCCCCCCCCCCCCAAAAAAAAAAAAAAAAAAAAAAAGTATATAGAAGTTTGATTTAATCTGTATATTAATTTCCAGAAAATTATTTGTAAATTTATATGGAAAGTACATTTCTCAATTTTTTACATAAATGTATATGATGAATAATGCATTGCTTTTTAAAAAATATTAAGCTTTACAATTGTTTAAAAGATTTAATATACCCAAAATATTACATTAAATCATGAATTTAAATAATAAACATTAAATCAAAAAATTAAATTATGTATGCAATCGTTTAGAGTCATTCAAAACAATTACTTAAATATATATAATAATAATACTAATAAATAAATAAATAACTAGGTTCTCAAATACAGTTGAAATTTTCATAATTTTAAAATAATAAAGTTTGTATTTTATTCCGTTTTCACCTTATTTAAATTTGGATATGTGTGGGAAAAAGCGATTAATTTTTGTTTACATTCTATGTATTTTAAGCTTTGCTAACATTTCTGAAGGATTTCAATGCATGTTTCTCATATCAGCTGTTAACCAGCGAACACCTGTCATGACGTCAGATGTGACGTAACTGTATTACGTAATCAACGGCGCATCTTCGCTCCCTGAGAGAGAGATGTTTATAAGAGTCTGTACGAGAAAGCTTTACTAAGCGTGCGGCAAGAAATGCCCGCATTATGTTACTCTACTTTTCTATATATTATTAAATGTTGTGATTGTTCAAAAGACTCTGCTTTTCACTCTGTGGTCCCATTTATACCAACAATGGTTATGGGCCCAGAGACACGCATCTTACTGCGGACTTTTTAAAAATTTAAATTAACGTTCGTTAAAACGAAAGTGCGACTTACTGTTAAGCCTAAGGGCTGAAATCGAAAGTATTTTTGATTCTATTTTTATAACGAAGCTATTATAGCTTATTAAATATGTCGCAAATATTAAATATAGAAAAGTTATCGAAAAACAATTTTGACACCTGGAAGCTGCAGATAGAAGCTGTTTTAATCAAAAATGATCACTGGAGTTATGCTAACGGAACGAAAATCAAGCCCGATGAAGGCGCCGAAGGTGAAGAAAAATGGCTCGAAATTGACCGGAAAGCTAGAGCCGATTTAATCCTAGCAATTACCCCAAGTGAGTTGTGTCATATTAAACATTGTACCACCTCAAATGAAGTATGGAATAAATTAAAAGAAGTTTACGAATCGAGAGGACCGGCAAAGAAAGCCACCCTGTTGAAGCAGCTACTCTTTAAGAAAATGTCTGATAGTGAAAATATGTCCGATCACCTAAATATTTTCTTTGATATAGTGGACAAGCTAAAAGAAATGGACATTCAAGTAGCCGAAGACCTATTATCAATTTTGCTCTTATACAGTATTCCTGACAGCTATGAAAATTTCAGGTGCGCCATAGAAGCAAGAGATGAATTGCCGCAGCCTGAAGCTCTGAAAATTAAAATGATGGAAGAATACGAGTCAAGAAAAAATAAAAAGAATCAAGAATCATCAAATGCGTATTTTACGACTCACAAGAAAAATCTTCCTGAAAAGAACAAAAGAGAAATCTTAAAGCCTGTGCAGAACAAGAACACGTATGGCGAAAGAAATTATGCAATCTTCAAATGCAATTACTGTTCAAAAGTAGGGCATAAAGCCTCTGAATGCAGAAAGAAGATCTCAGACAGAAAATTCACTTCATCGAATAAATATAAAGATAGATCTTTCATGGTTGAAGATAGTACAGAGTTCACGATGGCAGCCAGTAACTCTTTCCAAGAACATTCCGAGTGGTGTCTCGATAGCGGTACGACATCCCATATGGCTCATGACAAGAATTTGTTTATAGATTTCGAACCTAGAATTGGATCATTTATAAAATTAGCTGTAGATGAAACAGCGGAGATCACAGGTGTTGGAACAGTCAAATTAAAAGTTCCCGGTAATCACGGTGTAACCAATTTAAAGTTAACAAATGTTTTGTGCGTTCCAAAACTGAAATGCAATTTAATGTCTATATCAAAAGCCACATCAAACAACTGCCGAGTTGTATTTACCGAAAAATGTGCAAAAATCACGGAGCAGGACGGCTCTCTGATTATAAGTGCTACGAGAAAAGGTGATTTATATTTTTTTCAGCCGCATGTGGATATCGCTGCAACAACTCAGGTAAGCAACTTTCATAAATGGCATTTAAAATTAGGACATTTAAATGAAAAAGATTTAAAATTATTAAAATCTGAAAATATGTTAAGAGATTTAAATTTTAATGAAAAAGATTCCTTAAAAGATTGTAAAGTATGTATTAGGTCTAAACAAACTGTGAAACCATTTTGTAAAGAAAACAAATTTCATAGTGATGAATTATTAGAAGTAGTTTATTCTGATTTATGTGGCCCTATAAATGTTAAATCCCATGGCGGATCACGTTATTTTATTACTTTTTTGGATGATAAATCTCGTTACATTGAAGTAAATTTTCTAAAAACAAAAGACGAAGCTAAGTACGCGTTCCGGAGATATAAAGCAGCAGTCGAAAATCGATTAGGAAAAAAAATTAAAATACTGCATACTGATAATGGATTGGAATATTGTGGCGAAGAATTCAATAAATATATTGAAGAATGCGGTATTAAACGCGAATTTTCATCGCCAATGACCCCTCAGCAAAATTCTAGAATTGAAAGACAAAATCGTACATTATGCGAAATGGCGAGGTGTTTATTAATGCAATCAAACCTTCCAAATACATTCTGGGCCGAAGCAGTAAATTGCGCTGCATATATTAGAAACAGGTGTCCCACTAAAGGAATTAAAGAAAACAAAACACCTTTCGAATTGTTTTTCGGTTATAAACCAACTGTTAACTATTTTAAAATTTTCGGACAGAAATGTTTTGTTCTAAATAAAAAATCAAAAGGGAAGTTTAAAGCTAGGTCACACGAACATATATTCGTTGGCTATTCAAATGAATCACGCGCTTACAGATTATGGAATAAGGATACCAGAAAAATTGTCATAAGTCGTGATGTTCGATTTATAGACGAGTTTCAAACAAATGATTCAGCTACTACTGATCAATTAGAATTAATTTTTCCGTCTGAGAATAAATGCTATGATTATAATATTAAAAATGAAACTCCTATTCCTACTCAAACCGCAAACAGGGGGGAAAACAGCGGATCGATTTCCTATCCCCCTGAATGCAACGGAGAGAGTTTCTCTTTTTGGAAAGGGGGGGAAGGCTCGCTTTCTGAAGGGGGGAACGTAGAAGATGTGAGTGGAGGGGAGGAGAGTGCTCACGATAAATGTAAACAAGAGAAAGGGATTGATAAAAACAATCCTATTCTTAAACGCGGTCCAGGCCGACCTAAAAAAATTAAAAGTTGGAACTTTCAAAAGTCTTGTAAGGAATATATTACAGATACAAAATATAAAGATGAAACTTCTCAATTAGCTGATAACTCATTTAATGAAATTAATCCCAGCGTAATCGACGCGCTAAATGGAGATTATGCTAAAAATTGGGAGAACGCGATGAAATTAGAATATGATTCTTTAGTTAAGCAAAACGCTTGGGAAATTGTAGATAGACCAAAAGATAAAAAGGTAATTGGGTGTAAATGGGTTTTAAAAACAAAATTCAAACCAGATGGTCAGATTGAAAAATTTAAGGCCAGATTAGTTGCCAAAGGGTGTTCACAGAAACAAGGTATAGATTTTGAGGAAAATTTTTCACCAGTAGCCAGATTAAGTTCTATAAGAACTGCAATCGCGTATGCTATACAGAAAGGTTTCACAGCATACCAGTTAGATTTCATTATGGCATATGTTAACGGAACGTTACATGAAGAAATTTATATGGAACTTCCTGAATTTTTTGAAAATGATATACATGAAAATAAAGTGTGTTTATTAAAGAAGTCTTTGTATGGGCTTAAGCAGTCAGGAAGACAGTGGTTTAAGAAATTAGATGAGAAACTGAGAAAAATGAAATTTAACCCTTTGAATTCCGACAAATGTGTCTATTACTCAAAATATCCTTTTGATGCTATTATAATCGTCTATGTCGACGATTTAATTTGTCTCACTAAAAGTGAAGAGCACTATTTTGATATAAGAAATAAATTAGCAGAATCTTTCAAAATGAAAGATATGGGCCTTCTGCATTATTGCTTAGGCATTGAATTTAATCAAGATAGGGACAGCATCACTATAACACAAAAGAAATACATTGAAGATTTATTAAATAAATTTAATATGGAAGATTCTAGAGTGGTGAATACACCTTTAGATAACAGTGTAAAATTAACTAAACAAATGTGTCCAAATACAGAAGAAGAGAAATCATATATGTCAAAAATTCCTTATAGACAATTAATTGGTTCTCTTATGTATCTGTCGGTTGCTACTAGACCAGATATCACCCATGCTGTAAATTATTTAAGTCAGTTTAATAACAATCCAGGAAAACCTCACTGGATAGCTGCTAAAAGAATACTAAGGTATCTCAATGGCACTAGAAATTTAGGAATTGTGTATTACAGAGACGATAAACCATTGACAGCATTTGTTGATGCCGATTGGGCATCGGATATAAATGATAGAAAATCATATACAGGATACGTCTTTAAATATGCCGGTGGACCTATTTCTTGGGAATCTAGAAAGCAGCGAACCGTTGCTCTATCCACAACAGAATCTGAATATATGTCTCTGTCTGAATCCGCAAAAGAGACAATTCATGTTAGAAATTTCTTAAAAGAATTGGATCCTGAAATTGTATCAAGTCCAACTGCAATCATGTGCGACAATCAATCTGCACTGAGATTAGTAAAAAATCCTGTTCATCACAATCGATCTAAGCACATTGACATTCGTCATCATTTTGTGCGAGAAGTTTACAATAATAAACTAATAGACATTAAATATATTTCATCAGATGAACAACCTGCAGATATTTTAACAAAAAGTTTAAATGCATATAAACATGAAAAATGTTGTGATATTATAGGACTTAATACTCAGGACTGATGAACTTAAAAATATATATATATTTAAACTGTGTTTTCATTAAGAAATTAACTGCTTATATTTTACGTATTTTATTTTATAATATTAACCATAATTATTTGCTTATAATTCTATTTCTTTACTAACACTTTTCTTATTTTAAGTAACTCTTGCATAAAAATAATTTTCTGTAATTTTTAATATGCTATTATAATGCATAAATATGTTTTATTTTCGAAACATTTATTGAAAAAGGGGGAAATGAAGGATTTCAATGCATGTTTCTCATATCAGCTGTTAACCAGCGAACACCTGTCATGACGTCAGATGTGACGTAACTGTATTACGTAATCAACGGCGCATCTTCGCTCCCTGAGAGAGAGATGTTTATAAGAGTCTGTACGAGAAAGCTTTACTAAGCGTGCGGCAAGAAATGCCCGCATTATGTTACTCTACTTTTCTATATATTATTAAATGTTGTGATTGTTCAAAAGACTCTGCTTTTCACTCTGTGGTCCCATTTATACCAACAATTTCTTTAACCAAGTTTCCTTATTTCATAAATCATAACTATTTCTTAAAAAAAAAAAAAAAAAAAAGAATGATTAAACACCTTTATAATACCAAAAGGGCGCGCCATATTGTAACGAATACAAGAGCCACTCAACGACAGCCTTAGCAGCCTTAGAGCTCTCGAAAAATAACGAAGATAAATATCGCTAAAATTTCGATCGCAACAGCCCAGAATACCAAATTATCGTTATATTCCGAAGATCGTTGAATTCCGAAGGAATATAACGAAGCGAACAGGCCAGAATAGACCCACTGGTTCTGACAATATCGTAGCTGACGTTCTTTCACGTACTACTCAAACTCAAGAAAATACGATTGAATCTAATTGGGGAAATCAATCCCTTGCTTTAAATGAAAAGAATGATCAGTTAAATTCTACTGTTAAAGCCTCATATATTCATCATTCGCATTTAAAGGCTGAACCGGTTCAATACGAAATATTAGCAGACGTGACTGAAACTCGTGTAAAGGAAATTGAAAGTGAACAAGTAAACCAATGTGCTTCTACAAATCTAGTAACTACCTTAAACGATAAATTCGTATCTGATAAGGAAAAAGTAGCTTTAGCGTTTATGCCAGCATCTGTGTTAAATTGGAGAGATCAATTAATCCAAGAACAAAAAAATGATCCCGAATTTGGATTAATCTATAAGTATTTAGAAGATCCTGAGTCAGTTTCATTAATTGAATCAGCCATTGCCTTAAACTGGTCCCAATCTTTTTATTTAATCGATGGCTTGCTTTTTTATTCAAAATTATTATCATCTCATGGCGAATTACGAGTTGTAATTCCCCAATCTCTTCGTCAAGCCATCCTATTTGAGTTTCATGACTCTCCAATTTCGGGGCACTTTGACATTAGGAAAACTTATAAAAAGCTCAAAGATGCCTGTTACTTTCCTAAAATGAGGAAGTTTGTTAATGAATATGTTTCGAGTTGTCGCTTGTGCCAGCAATATAATTATAAAAATGTAAAGCCGACCGGTAAATTAATTCCTATTAAAGTTGATTTTCCAAATCAAATTCTTGGACTCGACTTAATCGGTCCTTATCCCCTCTCTAAACCAAACAGATTTCGTTATGTGTTAGTTATGGTGGATTATTTTAGTAAATGGGTTGAATTTGTGCCTTTACGTACAACTTCGGCACAAGCAGTGGCCACTGCCTTCTTTAATAATTATATTTCTCGTTACGGCGCCCCCCTTCAAATTGTAACGGACCATGGTCCTCAATTTATAAGTAATGTTTTTAAGGCACTTTGCGATACACTCGAAATTAAACACGTCTTCACGGTTCCATATCGGCCGCAAGATAATCAGGCCGAACGTGTTAATAGAACTTTTATTAATATGATTGCAACGTTCATTAGTCAAAATCATGAAAATTGGGATCAGTTTCTCTATCATTTTGGCTATGCGATTCGTACAGCGGTAAGTGATGCAACAGGAAAAACTCCCGCTGAATTGTTTTTGGGCAGAAAGATTCTGACCCCCCCTTTCAAAAACTGGTATTAGTACAGCAAAACGCATCTCAATTTATTACGCGAAATATTGAAGAATTGCTACCAGGAGTTCAGAGAAATTTGAGAAAAGCTCAAGAGCAGCAAGCTGTATATTATAACCTTAAACGTAGAATTTTAGAAGTAAAAGTGGGAGATAAAATACTCCTAGAATCACATTTTCTTAGCTCAAAAAAAAAAACTAAAGTAGCTAAAATTGGGCCAAAATTCATTGGGCCTTTCTCTGTTTTAAAGGTACAAAATAATAATCTGACAATTGATTTTAACGGCATCCCCACTACCATAAACGTTGATCAGATACGAATATTTAAAGAGCGCACTCAATCATATGCTGAAACTCTTGATAGTGATGGCGTGCCGGGTTCAAACCCACCTGACGAACAGTCCGTCTTTACGCCTAACCTCCCTTCCCAGCCTAGTGCTCCTGATTCTTGTACAGCTGATAAACTACCTACTCCTACCTACTCCTGAACAATCTGTTCAGGGCACTTCCGCTGACCAATCTAGTGTTAGCAGACCCGTCGCACAAAAGCGAGCTCGTACTGGGTCATCAAACCATTCTAATGTAAAATTTCCTAGGCAAACTGGTCGCAAACGCGACTATTCTTTTACTAATAGCTCTTTTATACCGCAGCTTAAAAAGAAAAAAGCTTGGAACAAATATTTAAAACGCCCACAAGCCCCCTCCTCAAAGTCCTCTGGAACACATCCACCACAGAAGGTACTAGCAGTTCCAGATTCAGTGCACACCGACTCTTTCCGACCTAAGAGAAAGGCAAGGGTTCGAAAAAGACCTCCACCCTCTTCATCAGCTAGCGGACGGCACATGGAGAAATTCCTAGCAGCCCCTGACTCGGTCGGCACAGACGAGTCCTTTTTACACCACCGATTCAATACCCGGCGTCACGCCAGACTCCGACAACATGCTCAGCCATACGAATCACCTGCCGAACAAGCCTTTGTACAAGCCTTTTGGGATAGCCCTAGACCCCGGCCTGAAAGCCTGCAACCCTGTGGCCTAGCTGACGAGTACAACGAGCACATTCACCAAGACCTCTAACCTTGCTGAAGTTACAGCTGCAAATTCACATCAGGTGATACCGTTCTATATTTTATTCTATTACAAGTGCATTTCTGTCAGAGCTGTACAAAATGTTCGACATACTTTGAAGCCTTTTTGGGGCTTTATATTTTAAGAACTCTTACGAATGTTATGGACTTTCCCAAACTAAAAATACAAAATTTAATTTGGCCATGAACTTTCAAATCAAAATTCATGTTCTGCTTCAATGTCAACATTTTTGTTCTCTCTTAAATATCTATTTTATGTATGTATTATGTTCTTTTACTTTGTAGCCATCACCTGCAGAAAGCTGGTAATATAAACTGTTTTTTTGACCCTTTGTAAATTTCCCCCCTTTTTTCTTTTGTATTTCTATAAATGATGTATTTATAAACTGCATATTTGTAATTGTAAAAATTTTGAATATTTGTCTAAAAGTTTATCTGTCTGTACTTTTAGAGGGGGAAAAATGTTTTTTTTAGCTATAAGCATAAAAAGCGTGTTTAACCATATAACATTAAAAAGACTAACTGCTAATTTTTTTCCGTTTATGCTTAAGCTCAGGAGGGATAAATTTTTCTGTTTCTAATTTGTGTACTATGTTAATGGGGACGACCATGTCTCTGTGTTTTCTAGAAGAGGATTTTAACTTTTCCCTTTGATGTTATTACTGTACAAAGCTTTTCTTTTACAGAATCTATCTGACGAAATTTTCTGATGCTCCAAATTGTCATCTGCACTCTCAAACTCTTCCTATTATTGATGAGCTGTTTCCAAACCCTTTGATTTTTTTTCGTTATCTGGTGCTCACAGCCTGTGGATTCTGATGTCTGCCCTAGTATGAAGCAAGTTCATCCTATTCTTGGTTTAGTCATCTCCCTTGCAGACGTAAAGTTCCATCTATCAGCCCAGCCAGTAAACTCATATTAATAAAGACTGTCATGTTTTTTTTTTTACAAAAAAAAAAAAAAAAAAAAAAAAAAAGAAGACAATTATTCTTGTGTTATGACTAACTTTAAATGTCGCATTTGTCACAAGCGACTTACTATGTAAAGCCAAGAAAGATCAAGTTTGAATTTATTTTTTTGCCTCCCTGGCATAACAGGGAGACGTGTTTTAATCCTACTGTAATCCTGGTTTTAGCTCAGTCAGGGTCCCGGAGTTTCCCGAGGTAAAAGTACGCCTTTTATTTAAAATTTAAAATTAATTTTTTTTTTTTTGCGTCCCCGAGTTTTTCGCTCAGGGATTTAACAAAATTTTTTTTTTAAGTTATTCTCAACTGGTTAAAATTTAAGTGACGGCTGCACTCACACTTCAGAGATTTGAGATAGTTAGATATGGAATGAAGCTATTTAAATTTACTCGACAAAACCCGTTGGGGATTTTACCGACTAAATTTTTTTCTTGAGGGGGACTGTGAGGTTGAGACGTCAGAACGTCACCCAGTTGTTTTAATTAAGCTGGATCCAGCAAAGTAGAAAGTGGGGACGGTTAAAATCGCTTCGTCGCCAGTGTTTCGGTGAATGTTGAGGTCGAGTTAGTGTTGTGTCGGCAGGGGGCTGCAATAAAAGACTTAGATTTTGAATATTAGATAAATTAGAATTGATTTTTAAAAGAACGGATTGAAATGTAGTAAAAGGAGGGTGTAGGAAGAAGTATAAAAATAGAGATGGTTTTAGTAGATGGTGTGGATGTTGGAGGATAGTATAGTGGATGTGATGAATCTCATTTTAGTGAATATCGGGAAGTAGAGTCGTGGAGATTTAGTTGTGTGAAGTTAAGTAGTGATGAGTGTTGGTGTGCGCAACTACTAGCATTCGGAAAGGTCAAGTTGGGTCCGAAGGGAATCCTCTGATCCATAGTGAAGTCGTGGTAGCGGAGTACGAGTGCGACCGTCTCTACACCTTCGACTATCTGCTGGGGTGAGATATCTAAGATAATTAAATTGTTGATTTATATATTTTGATTTAGTAATACGCTGACTAAGCTAAGTTTTATTACCAGGCCGCCCTCTTATTAATCTGGTTCAAATAAACTCTTATTGTTTGTTCAATTCAAGTCTCTGGGTTTCTTAGTAATCTAAATAAGTATTTAGGTTAAGATGGAGTTTGCAGGAACGCAAACTCCACAGTACAAGTAAATTTCAAGACCACATAACAAAGACTTGTCCTGTGGCAGAGTGCACAAAGTATGGGTTGGGTTTAAAATAGGTATCTGTTTAGTAACGTCAAAAGACATTTGGCCAACAGACGAACACACATGGAATAAACTTAAGTAGAACACACTACAACATTTGTCTTAATATTTGTTTTTTTTTTAAAAATTAGTTATAAATTGTTTATTATAACTTAATTCGAAAAAAAAAAAATCGCTGTCCCTTGGTCAATTTTCATATTTGTCCCTTAAAAAAAAGAACCATTTTACTGAAAGTGGATTACTTTTATTTCAAAAACGATATAAAAGTGAAAAATAAAACATTTCAAGCAGTATGAAATTCATTAAAAAATTTGAAAAAAAAAAAAAAAAAAAAATTACTATTTTTTACACAGGATTTATAAAATATTATATAATTTAAGGCAGTATATGATTTTTAAACTTTTTAAATTTTTATACCATAGTTATTTAAAAATATGTTTTAAAGCAACTTATTTATTAAGATAGGAACTGTTTACCAACTATAGAAATTGAAATTACTTTTAATTTGACAAAAAGAAAAGAAAAACTAGTTGGCATAGGTGGATTCTCCTCAGTTCACCATCATATTTATGTTCTCATAAATTTCTAGTGCTAGACATATTATAATCATGTTAAAAGAAATGAATTTGACCAAAGCTTGATACAGTGACAGAATGAAATCCCCGCCTAATAGGCTATCCACCGTTCACGTGAATATAATTATCTTATTCTAATTTATTAATTTATTTTATCAGGGTCAATTCTGTTGTTTAGTTTTCATGCTACTATTTCCAATGCAATAAACCTCAAAATTCAGATTTATATGAAAAATTTACAATTTCGCTATGTTGATGAAATCGTAAATTACGAATAATTTACGAAAATTTCCTATTAGAATATTTGTATTCAATCATGTTCAAACAAATATCATAAATGTAATTTTGAAGTTGTCTAATGTATTTATTATCCTCAAAATGGAGGTTTATGCTCAATTTTGCCTTATTCTGACATGTTAAGTAAATCGTAAATTCCAAATAACTTGCGAATTTTTTAAATTGGGAAAATATTATGGTCTATGATATTCACGCCAGTATCCTAAATAATATTTCGAAAGTGGTTTGACATCTTTACGATGAAAATATCCCTCAAGATTGACGTGTATGTGAAATTTTGCTGTATTCTGCCATGTTAAGAAATTCGTAAATTTCCTATAACTTACGAAATTTTTATATTTTAAAATTCATAGTCATTAATATTCATGCCAGTGTCCTAAATAATATTTCAAAAGTAGTGTGACATCTTTACGATGAAAATTTCTCTCAAAATTGACGTTTATGTGAAATTTTGCCCTATATTGTCATGTTAAGATATTCGTAAATTTCCAATAACTTGCGAAACTTTCAAAGTAGCATATTATATAGTTACTGATGTTCATTCCGGCATCAAAACGGATATTTTAAAACTGGTCTGACATTTTTACAGTAAAAAGTTTCCATTTAATGCACTTTTAAGTGAATTTTTGTCCCATTCTCCCATGTTAAGAAAATCGTAAATTTCTCATAACTTACGAAGTTTTTAATTCGAATGTTGCAAATAAATAGGGTTCTTGCCAGTGTCGAAAGTAATATTTTAAAACTGATGTGACCTCTCTGCGACAATTTGTTCTTGAGTTATCGTGTACACAGACTAATAAACTAACGGACTAACACACTAACAGACACCCTACAGACAGACACCATACAAATTTTGTCATTTTCCGATTCTTCACACCTGAAAACGTGTAAAAAAGTCAAAAAACCGAGGTAGAAAATTTTCACGATTACTTAAGTTCCCCATACCTATAGTATAATGGGGAACTAATAAGAATAAATTCTTGAAAAACATTATAATAAAGTGTGATTAAACACTTCTTTATATTAAATAATCAAATATCATTAAATATACATATAAATATATATATATTGTTCTTATTATTTTTAATCGAATACATTTAAATTTAATTATAGTTTGTAAAGACTTATTAACACAATAAGTAAATTTTTTAACATCTGAAATAACATGAAAAATTTATTCATATGATTCTTCGATAAAGAACGAAATACATTTTATGTAATGTTCGAGAAGGATGACTGCATAAAAAATATACATAATTGCAGCACTGCGGCAACAAAGTATTTTAATTTCCAGCTTATATTCTTATCTTTTCCCAACAAACAGAGTAATGCAGTTTAAATGATTCGGCTAAGCGGAATAAACAGTCCCTTAATAAGTATTCATGCGAAATATGTTCAGTTTGAAAAATCTCATTCAGAGACATAAGAACAGCACTGATAACACATTTTATCAGTTTCATGTACGCAGTTCAGTTATATAAAATAGGTATATATAAATTAAGTAATATTGCCTTGCATTAATTAAGTACATTGACTATTTTTAAACAGGTTTTTCAAGAATTTGAAGTAAATAAAATTAAAACTCTGATTGTTACATTGCTACTACAATATTAATGTTTGAATGGAAATTAAATGCGCAAACAATATTGCAAAATAAGTATATAAATAAACAAATAAAATGAATGTAGAGTTTAAAGGAATGCAAAATATTTCAGTAGATTTTATTTTTAAGGCTTCCTTATTTTTTTGTAAATATTTGCTTATGTGTTTGAGTTGTGGATAGAAAAGAAACCAACTTAAGAAAATTGGCCTTGTGAATTATATAAAAATACATTAAAAAAGTATTTAACTTTAAACATTTTGTTTAACTATATTAAAAAAAAAATCTGAAGTGACTCCACTCGACTTTCCGAACATTGAGTAATTAACAGTTTTGTAGATAAAGTAAAGAAAGAGGAGTTGTTAAACAAACAAAAGAGAGAAAACCATAATAGAGTGTTTGAGTATTTTTCTCCATCTATTACACGATGTTTTATTTAACGCTACTGAACTTTGAGCCCATAGATCATAATGATAAAGAATTTTTCGTTGTGTCCCTGTAAAAACCTATAAATGCTAAATTCACCAAAATGCTTATAGTTAGTGCAACAGTGATTTATAATACTCATATAAATTTTCAGCTCAATTCAATAAGGCGTTTAGATGCTATCGTACTTTTAAAAATTTAGTCCCATAGGCCATAATGATAAAGAATTTTTGTTTGTGTCCCTATAAAAAAACTGTAAGTGCTAGATTCAACAAAGTCTATACAGTTAGTTCAACTGTGATCTATAACATGTGTACAAATTTTTTGCTCAGATTAATAAGGCGTTTAGACGCTATCACACTATTAAAAATTTGGCCCCATAGGCATAATGATAAAGAATTTTTCTTTGTGTCCCTGTAAAAAAACTATAAGTGCTAGATTCTCCAAAATCTATACAGATTGAATATTTGTGACCTATAATATGTGTATAAATTTTTTGCTCAATTGAATAAGGCGTTTAGATGCTATCGCACTTTTAAAATTTTGCTCCCATAGGCCATAATGATAAAGAATTTTTCTTTGTGTCCCTGTAGATTCACCAAAATCTATAGGGTTCGTACTATGGTGACTTACAATATACATACTAACTTTCAGCTTATTCGAACGAAGCGTTTAGACGCTAGCGTGTTCACTCATAGACATACACACATACACACACACATACACACATACACACACACATACATACATCATCGTAAAAATAGTGAAAACGGACTCAGGGGACCTCAAAACGTATAGAAACATTAAAATCTCGAATTCGGATTTTTGACATGATTACAATACTTTCCTCACTATAGTGTTCGGAAAGTAAAAATTATCAGAAACCTTTAACTTACATTTAAATTTCAAGCCTATACAAAAATTTAGTACGTAAGGGTTAACGAAAAACCTACAAAAAAAAAAAAAAAAAAAGATATATATTAAGAGTTTTTTTTTTTTTTTTTTTTTTTTTTTTTTTTTTTGTGAAGGATGTATATGAATGAATAAAACGCAGTTAACAGTTAGGCTATAGATGACTCGTACATGTTAACATTCTCTTTTCCGGGACACAGATCCTTTAAAGGCATTAAAAATTAATAAAAATTCTTGGATTTCAAACTGCTATATTTTTGAAAATAATTTGTTTATGAAATATTTTCATACATTATATAACAGCATTTTATTTGGGGATTGCCATTAAAAAAAGAGTTAATTATAAATTAGTTTTCATAATGAAATTTTTCAACAATGTATTTATGCGCGCAGCTTACTGCTTTAAAAATGTGTTCATACACACAGTTTCGTTTTTCCATGTTTTCATTAACTCGCTTTCTTGTTTGTTTGTCCAGTACAATTCTTGCAATCGATTTTTAACTAACTTCTCGACTAGCTAGACGTTTGAAACTTTTAGAGTAGCTCAGTGTTGTAATTAAAATTACACATTTAGATATATATATAGATACATAAATGATTTTTCATTTAAGCATATAGCTATTTATGTATAAATATTTTTTGTGGTAGAATAATGGAAAGTAATTATTAATCTGTATGTAAATATTTTGATAAAAAAAGTTGTTTGCTTTTAAATAAGAATAAGATAAATTTATAAGTGCTGCTTGTAAAATTGAAGGAGAAGGGGAAAAAATGAGATAGGGATCTCTTAGACTAACTGGCTGCCCAGTGACATTATAGAACAAAGATGGAAAGAGGATAGTTTATAGGACTCATAAAACTTGAATGGAGCATCGCGAAAACAACTCCAGGCTAGGGAACTATAGGCCACCCGCACGCCGCACACACACTCTCTCCAGCCCCCGACTTAAGAAGAGCATTTTTTTAGAAGTGCAAGTACGGCTTCTGGGTCAACTTTTCGGCGAGACAGTGATGGAATCTCCCGGTGGTGCAATCTCCTGGTGGTTCTCCAGATATTCTGCTTCCTCCCGCATCAACTGCCCTTGAATTTTAATCTCAAAATATGAAAAATATGAGCAACCCGAAGAGACCAAAACACCTATGATTCATCTCTGGAAAGAATCTATCGAATGGAGCAGCATCCAAGTGTATTCCTATTCCAGGATCTCGAAGCGCCCTAGAATTGTTAAATAGAAGTCCTCTATGATTTGCTTGAGAGTTAATATAAAGAGGAAAGATGTAGAAATATCCCACTGCCGTTTACGATGGAGTAACCTCTATAATGCTCATCTGGGTGAGTCAAAATTTTATAGTCTAAAAAAAAGAGAAAATATTTAATTGTGTATCTATCCCCATTTTTTCTATTATTCAATCATGTCTGAGTACTACCTAAAGTAGTGTTGAATAAAATTAAACTTGAATTGAATAAAATATTAGTTTTGTATAAGAGACCAAAATATTTAATAAAATGCATTATTAATGAAATTTTTTGTCTATCTATTAATTAAGGAATTATTTATTTTGGAAAATTTATTTTAATTTGAATTTATCTCCTTAATAAATAGATAAGTTTTATGACCCATTAAAAATATTTAAAGAACTTGGGTGTAATTTTGATGTAGTAAACGCAATGTACGATACAGTTTGGAGAATGTCTTAAATTAACAATTTCTCTCCAACACTCAGAACATGATGACAACGCAATACCTCGAAGCCCGATTTTCGAATTTTTGATTAGTTTTCTTTTATTTAATTAAAATATGAAAATAACAACCTTCTAATAGCTTTAAAATTAGCCATTTAAATATTGGCAATAATTTAATTGTTGCCAAAAAAAAAAAAAAAAAAAAAAAATCCGACTTCATTTTCTTTCGGCATAAAAATAAATACATTTAATTAAACGTGAACTTAAAAAAAATATAAAAAGTCAAATTAGGCAACTCACAAAAATTGGCCTCATTATGACTTTAAAATTTTTTCACACATTGATAAAGTGCTTATGTAGTTCATGATGCTAATATATGTTGTTCTAAAAGGATTAATATTTCATTTTTAAAACCAACGTTTTTTTTATATCGCTTTCAACTCGCTTTCTTGTTAATGATGGGTTGTCATTGGATGGGTCCATATCCCTGAAAATGGACATTTATGCGAAATTTTGCTCTATTCTGCCAAGTTAAGAGATTTGTAAATTTCTAAATCATTTATCGTGTTTTCAAAGTTGAATTTCATAGATAATTCTACTTATGCAAGTAACATAATCGATATTTTAAGGCTGATCTGACATCTTTACATTACAATTATTCCTTTTAATGAATGTTTAAGCGAAAGTTTGCCTTATTTTCCCATGTTAAGATAATCATATATGTAGAATAACTTAATAAGTTTTTAAATTAGAATGTTGCATATTTAAAAGGCTCTTGCTAGTATCATACGTGATATTTTAAAACTGGTCTAATCTCTTTACGATCATTTGTCCTTGAGATATCGTGCACACTAACAAACTAACAGACTCACATTGATACCACACAGACTAACACCATGCCGAATTTGTGTTTTTGGAATACTCACATCTAAAAACATGTAAAAAAAAAGAGATAAAAAATTTTCACGATTACCTAAGTGATATTAGGTAAGCAAGAAAAATTTCGGCTTCGGTTTTTTGAATTTTTTACATGTTTTGAGGTCTGATGAATTCGAAAATCACAAAATCTGTATGGTTACGTCTGTAGGGTGTCACTGTTTTATTGAATTAGAGTGTTAATTAGTTAGTCCGTGTATTACGAAATTCCAAGAACAAATGATCACAGAGAGGTCAGACCAGTTTTAAAATATCACTTACGACATTGGCAAAAACCCTACTGATTTGCAACATACTAATTTAGAAATTTCGTAAGTTATTCAAAACTGACGATTTTTTGAACAAGGGAGAATAAGGCAATATTTCACTTAAACATCCATTAAAAGAAATATTTTTCTCTGTAAAGTTGTCACCAGCTTTAAAATATCAGTCATGATGCTTGCTTTAACATAATTAACTATGGAAGTTCAACTATGAAAACTTCGTAAGTTGTTTTAAATTTACGAATCTGTTAACATGGAAGAATAGGAAAAAAATTCGCATAAACATCCATTTCGAAGAATACTTTTATCATAAAGATTTCAGACCTCTTTTAAAATATCATTTATGATAATAGTTTGAACGTATAATTGACTACGAATATTCAAAATTGGAATTTTCGTATGTTATTCGAAATTTAATACTTTTTTAACATAGCAGAATTGAGCAATATTTCATATAAATTTGCATTATGGGGATAATTGCATAGGAAAGAGTATGAAATTACATGAAAACAAAAATATGAAAATATCCAATAAAACAACTAACAAATTAGGTAAAGCTAAATACAATGTGGGCAAAAAGTCCGTAGATACTTTAAAAATTCATAAAATCCGAAAAAGTAACCAAAAAAAAAAAAAAAAAGTTCAAAAAGCAGCCTACAGATGGCGCAGGTACAGTCGATAACAAAAGTGTCCGAACACTAGCAAAAATTCCTATGTAAAAGAAATACACTTCATACGGTTTTGTTAAATAAATCCTTGTCGAATCCTGTTCTTAGTTAGTGTAATAACATGATTCGATAAGAATTTATTTAACAAAACCGTATGAAGTGTATTTTTTTTTCCATAGGAATTTTTGCTAGTGTTCGGACACTTTTGTTACCGACTGTATATATGTATATTATTTTGAGTGTACCTGTATTTTGTGTTTGCTAATAATAATAATAAAAAAAAATCTCTTCAAAAATTTTTACTATACAGTCAGTAACAAAAGTGTCCGAACACTAGCAAAAATTCCTATGGAAAAAAGTATACTTCATACGGTTTTGTTAAATAAATCCTTATCGAATCATGTTCTCACGCTGAATAAGAACAGGATTCGACAAGCATTTATTTAACAAAACCGTATGAAGTGTATTTTTACATAGGAATTTTTGCTAGTGTTCGGACACTTTTGTTATTGACTGTACCAGCGCCATCTGTCGGCTGCTTTTTGAACTATAATTTTTCTTATCTTAAAGAAATTCGGTGACTTATCGATGCTAAATCTGAAAACCGTTTTTTATTACGGTTATTTTTTCGGATTTTATGAATTTTTAAAGTATCTCGGATTTTTTGCCCACCCTGTATATCGAACTAAATGGTGGGTAGCATCTTAGGTGGGCATTTCTGTTTCTCACCATGTCAAGCAATCGGTCAGATTTATTTCTTTTAAATGAATATAGTATATATATATATATATATATATGCTCTATAGTAGAAATTTGGGAGAACAAATACATGATGGGGAACTGAGTAAAACCAACCTATTATAACTAGGTTAAATAAGTGTTATAGTGGACCTAATTTTTCTTATATAATAAAAATATTCATATATTTCAAAGGAAAATGAGCTGAAAGTCGAAGGAAGATGTATCGGATAAAGGACACATTAATCGAAAAGAAGCACAGTCCAGAAAATATCGATAGCTTTTCCATTATTATGAGACTTGATACATTACGTGCAAGAAACAATATACTATCAGTTGGTGATGTCAAGATTTTTTGCGAAAAGGAATTTGAGACATAATTTCCTCACGTGCAAATAATACAACCGTCAATCATTTCTAAGCTAAAAAAAGTGTGAAAATTCATAGAAGCAGTTCAAATGTTTTCGAGCAGAAATTTTCTCAAGATTTATGTGAATCATTCTGCGACATGCGTTTTAAATGCTCCTTACACCTGAATGAATTTTTATATAAAGAATATAGTTTAAGGAGTAGAAAAATTAATTCTTGGAATAGATCTCACACATTTTTTACTTTCTATTAATCATATACATAGTAAAGAAAGTATTTTTTGGGGGGGTCGAATTTTCGAAATTGAATTTCTGTTATATTTAGACGTTCTAGGGTTCCCTGGACCCGAAAAACATATTTTTAAGGGTTTGTCTGTGTGTATGTTATCAGCATATCTCAAGAACAAATAGTAGTAGAAATTCGAAACTCGGCATTCTAAGTCTGTTTCATATAGTGATGCTATACTAAATTTTTTGTTAAGACCAAACAAATTGTTCGTGTATGCTTACATGCGACATGTATCTATCGGCCAGAATTATCTACATATCCAATGTAATATGGCCGTGTCACGTAAGACTACTACAAAAAAAAAAAAATTCTGGACTACGATTTTATTTTGATAAAATGGATGTCATGTTATATCAGGTTTTATTTCATTACACAAAAAACACCGTTCCACCGATCGCTACAAAAGTTGGTATGCTTATTAATCAAAACAAAATCTATCCAACGCTGTAATTTTTAGTTCAATAGGATAATTAGTTCTAAAGATCTTAAATAAAACCCCTTTCAAATTTAAAATTTTTAAAAAGAAAAAGCAATTTTGCCAAAAAAAAGTTATTATTATTATTATTATTTTTTGGATTTAAAAGGAAATAAATTTATTTTTATATAAACCTATATTATAAAAAATTTCTGATAATATTAACCTCATAATAGCTTTTTTTTTTTTTTTTTTTTTTTTTTTTTCTTCTTTCTTTCTTTTTTTTTTTTATTTATAATTTTTATTTATTTATCTTTAAAATATTAATTTCAATTAATCGAATGCGCATTTTTTTTTCTTCTGATTTTGGGGTCCACAAAAGTAATGTGGACACTATAAATATAGTACCGAGGCATAGATTAATTATCGTGGGGAAATATAATTTCATTTTCATTCGAGGAAAGGCGATCATTTTACTCTCTGATGGCTGTCTTTCCCCGAGTGAATATTCATGGATAATTTACCAAATAAAATTTATGAATAATTTATGTACTAAAGGTAATAAAAAGTTCTAGATACAGTTTTAAATTCATATCCTTTCTTTCTTTCTTTCCTTTTTAGTACGGAGGACTATTAGTTTTAATCTACGGATGAAACGTTGTCGCCAATTTTACGATGGTTGGATATTTATCGAAATCGAAAATTTATCGAAAATATTATTGAATAATATGAAAGCGATTTTATAATTTGAAAGAAAAAAAAAAAAAAAAAAAAAAAAAAAACTTATAGTCCTGTGTACTAAACTAAATTCTGCTTTTGCCAGAATTTCATCAAAATCGCTTTTTTTTTTCCTTTGAAAGAAAAAGAAAAGAAAAGAAAATTAATAATAATCAGTATAGAAACGACCCTTCGTCAGGCGAATAAAGTAGGCAGGAGGGATGCAATCAATGTGGTAACGTACGGGTGCAACAATCAAAATGTGTTGCCGCTTTGATTGCAGTACTCGTACCTACTTTATTCGCCTGACGAAGGGTCATGTATTTTTTCTACCAGAAACAATTGTTGGAAGTGCTAGCATTTTATGGTGTTTGTTCAAAGTTTTGTACTTATCACTCACTCTTTCACTCACTGATTAAACACAGCCATAGCGATTCTATGAGAGATAAAGTCACAAATTTTGGTGTGCTGATCGGTTTTAGGATCCTGACCCCCCCTCCCCCACTAAGATTTGATTATCTGAAATTCCTTCCCGATCCCCCTGGGGGCAGCAGGCAAATCACGTGTATACGCATAACTCGGCTCCAAATTACTTTATGGTGAAGAAATTGCACATAGAAAAATTAGACTTGAGTAAAACAACAACAACAACAAAAACAACAACAACAACAAAAATAATTCTGCGATTTTGGATTTTTTCATTTTTAAGGGAAATGGGGGTAAATGAGTTTCAAGGGTAAATTTAGGAAAATCTGGATTTTCGGGTAAACTCCAGCAATAATGGTACAAATATATTGAGAATGGCCGTGCGTCTTCTTGAGGATATTATGGGAAATCCATTTTTGGTTTTCTGTGATTTTCGATTTTCGGGAGTGGGTGGAATTATGAGGGGGCAAATTCGAGACTATCCTTTTATCGCTAAATCTGTCTGGGGGAATCTATAGGATATGATGTCACGAATTTTGATGTGTGGATTGTTTATGTATGCCCGACACCCTCTAACGTTTACGTATATCCGACACAAAAACATGTCTCCAAATGTAACTCAGTCCGAATTACCTCAGGAAAGCGATTTTTTGATGTGTCGACTGGTTATGCGTACTCAACAGACACTACAAAAATATTTTACGAAATTCCTCCTTAAACCTTCCTTGCTAAGTGAGAAGGGGGAGGGGGGGTGGCAAAAAAAATGTTTCATTGCGTAACTGGGCTCCAAATTATTTTAAAAAGGCGATTTTTGATATGTGGATTGGTTATACGTTTTCAATACCTACTATAAAGTGATATGGTGAAACTTACCCCTCCCTTCCTCTTTTAAGGACGTGGGGGCAGAAAACACGTTTTCAAGCGTAACATTGCTCAAAATTATTTAAGAAAGGTGATTTTTTTATGTGTCGCGTTCCCAATTCGCAATATAAAGCAATTTTGAGAAATTATCCACTTCCCCTTGTAGTGGGCGAGGTAAAGAACACGTTTTCAAGCTTAACTCTGTTCCAACTTACCTGAGGATGACGTGTTTGGTGTGTGTATGCAATGTGTATTTTTAAGGGATTTCACGAAACTTCCAACTTTACCAACGGTGAAGAAGGGAGAGAAAAGCGATTAAGACGCTGCCGGAGCAGTGGGGATCCGGATTTGTAATATTGCGGACGGAAAAACCACTACCAAAGACAGGGTAAATGAAGTTTGGACTGTATTTTTTTTTTTCAGATTTATTATAAATACTGATATAGGATTTTGAGAATTCATTTAAATATAGTGACTAGCAAAGCGAGCAAAGCCTACTAATTTTTCAAGAAACCAAGAATCAATGTTCAATAACTAGAATGTAAACCTATTAAAACAAGAATGAAAAACCGCATAGACTGTTAACACTTTGTAGCTGTATGAACCCATTGCGTAGTTTAACCTTTATTGAACTTTACCTATGTGATCACATAAAAGACACACAGAAACAGAAAGACAGATAGACAGATTAATTGAAGTGATAATCACCCTTAAAAACATTGTTTTAAAATGTTAAAATCCCTTAACACAAACGGAAATGCAATTTCAACAATTTTCAAATGTAGCCTTTAAAATATCTGAATATTTTAGTTCAGCTTTATAAATTTTAACGCTGAACGTACCATATTATATAGAATACATTTTTATAAAATGAATAATAAATACCAATTTCATTATAATTTGTGCAGTACAAAGTTATTAAAATGGGATTTATAAAAAATCTCTCTCTCTCTCTCAAAAAAAAAAAAAAAAAAAAAAAAAAAAAAACAGCAACAATGCACTAGTATTTATTTCAGTGTCCCTTCATACAATCCAGTTGAGTTTATTGTGCCATTTTAAATAGGGATTATTTATAGTGAAATTGAATAATATATACCAGTTTGAATATATTCTGAAAATATTTACGGGTGTTAGAGGCTGACAGTCGGACAGATAGATAGACAAATTCAAATCATAATCACTCTTAAACATTGTTAGAAAATGTTAACGTTTAATAAAAACGAAAATGCAATTGTAGCAATTTTCCAATATAGCCCTTAATGTATCTGAATATTTTTGTGTGAATCTGTAAACCTTAATGCTAATCATACTGTATTCTAAACAAAAAAGTTTTTTCTGCATATGAAAAATTATTGCCAATTTCAGCATGATTTGTGCGAAATAAACGTATTAAAATATAGTTTATAAAAATACCTCTCATAGAACGCAGTGCTTTGGAATAATGGAACGTCTCTGTACATGAACCGCAGTGGTATTATTTTTTTCCGTTTTCTGTAAGAAATATTTCGTAGTAAGTTTGAATAACATACCACTTTTAAGGCATTCTATGAATATTATGGGAGTTAGAGCGTGAATAGATGGATAGACAGACAGACAAACCGAAGTCATACACACGTTTCAATTTTGTTAAAAAATGCTAAAACTGGACTTGAAGTCTCAATTATTTTATTAAAATGTAAATCTTTTAAGTACAGCTTTATAATATAGAAAAACAAAACAAAACAAAACAAAATGAATCGAAATGTTGTTTGCCCTCTTCTCTTCGAATATTTTTGTCAGAGTTATCAATCTACTACCCTATTTAATACTTCTATGGCGTTATTAACCCTGAATAAAAGAGATAAATTCGAGAAAATTTTCGACATTTATCTCCATGACCGACCCCTTCGATGTTCAAAGTACATGTCGCATTAATCATCGTCTTCACGCTTCTACTTCGATAAAGGAAGAGACGTATATGATGGAAAAACGGGAGTAAAAAGTTTTGAAGTTTGCTTGAAAGGATAAATTCTATTTGTATTCCATGTGGTATTCACTTTTTTGTTCTTATGGTACGTGTACTTACGTACTCTTGCATAAAAGTTTATCAAGATTTATTAGTAAATTCATCTTCAATTTACAAATTAAATATCTGATAGCATATTTTTAAAGTTTGGAGAAAAAAAATCCGATTTGTTCTCAGTTTTTCAATAAAGATTTAGGTCTGACTAAAATTAAAAAGCTAACATTGAATCGAGTAAAACAACATTTTCTATCACGCTATATCATAGTAAAACTGTCTTTAACAATAGCAAATGAAAATATAGGTATTGTATTTTCTTATTCGTTTTTGGAAAAACTGTGAGTAAAAAAACTAAATAAATTATAAATTTAAAAACTTTACCACGTTTTTTTTTTCTTTTTAATATGCAGAATTTTCAACAAAATTTAACGCCATTTTTGGATAAGTTGACGAAACACCGTAGAAATAATACATTCTTATTATAGAACCATAGCCTCCTATACTAGATGCCTTCCGCGTGGCTCGGAAACTTAAACCAAAGAAAGCGCAACCTGGTGCGGATTGCGCGAAACAGCCACCAAAAAATTTTAAAAGTGGGATTTAATATACAAAAAAATCGAATAGAATTGCAGAAACTTCGATTATATATATCATATATCACTTCTTAAAATTATTGGTGATAATTGAATAAAAAGTCGCACAGTCTCAACCAGGTGGCATTGTCTACCGCTTGAACTGTTGCCAGGTTTCCAAGCCACGCGGAAGACATGTAGTTTAGGAGGCTATGTTAGAATTCAAATATATTTAAAATGTCATGAAA
The DNA here is from genome assembly GCA_963930645.1 of Salticus scenicus. Classification (NCBI taxonomy): domain Eukaryota; kingdom Metazoa; phylum Arthropoda; class Arachnida; order Araneae; family Salticidae; genus Salticus; species Salticus scenicus. The sequence continues at coordinate 335,741,375 of OZ005652.1, read as the reverse complement.
TAGCATTTGTATAAAAATTATATTCATTTCGGGTGAGAACGATTTAAAAAATATATTGCATGATGTGATAGATATATATCGGGTGGTTTAAAATAGAGTTTACCGCTATTATCACTTAAACCAAAAGTTACAAAGTATAACTTCTAAATGGAAACTTGTTCAAATTAAAAGTAATTTTCATATATAGTATTTTTGTACAATGAGCTAATGTATATATTGAAATAAAAGTTTATTTTGTAAAATGTCGCACTTTTCTATGATTTATATTTAGAAAAATATTGTCCTCGTTCTATAAAGAAAAAAAAAATCTGATGTGGACATGGCATGACCTCCTTATACTGTCATTGAAATATACATCATACTTTGACATTCTGTGTGTGTTAAGTGGTTTAGAAATAAACGATCCATGAATATTTCCGAAAACAAGCTAAGAAAACTATTACTAAAACCACAAAGATTAGGTGTTTGGAGTTTGGTGTTTGGTGTTGGAGGATAAGGCCGATTAACTACACTAGGGTCCTAAGCCTGAGGGGGAGTGTCTTCAATGGAGGTCTTTCTAAGAGGTCCCGTATTTATGAAAGTTTCGGAGAAAACCTCGAAAACCTCCGAAAAGCTAGGCCGAAGAGCGCGACCTGGGATTGAACCCGGCACTTCATGTCTACCAGCTATGAGCGCAGAACCACTCGGCCGCTGTTGGGCTCCACAAAGCTTAGGAATAACAGGATTACACTGTAGAGCACGAATATCGCTTGTTCAGGAATAGTATTCCATAGCTTATTACGAAACTCTCATTGGCAAGCGCAAATTTAAGAGTTCAATGGAATTCACTCGAGTGAAGATGGCCTACTTTTTGTCTTTGGAGAAAATTAGTCGCGAAAAACAAAATATTGTAAAAAAAAAAAAAAAAAAAAAAAGAAGTTGAAATTGAGTAAGATTTTACTGATTCTGGCCACTTTGAACAACATATTTCCATTAACTTTGGTTGTTAATCTCCCCAAATGACCAAATTCGTCACCAATGCAGATTTTTACTTGGTGACAAATTTTGCGAATCTGTGTTGAATTTGGTGACTTGGCGAACAAATTTGACAAAAGATGTGGTTTAGGGTTTACAAAATTTGGAAGCTCGATTTTCAATAGGAAACGAGTTCTGGAAAAGTACATTGGTTTCTTGCGCAAAACAAATGGTGAACGTCAGTAAAGGCCATATTATTCTATGGGTAAAATTGTTTATAGAATTACTCCGTACCTAATTCTTATTTTTAAATTCCGTGTTTACATTCTGAAAATACACAACCGTTAAATTAGTACTCGTTTTTCAAAGGTTTATTAATATATATATATATATATATGTATATGAATTTTGAGTTTGATAATGCAAATTTTCACTAAATGCATTTTTCTCATTTTTTAGCTGCAAAATGAAAAAAAAAAAAAAAAAAAAAAAAAAAAAATCAATTTTTGTAAAACAGGTACTAATTTAACGATTGTAAATTATGAAACGGAATTTAAAAATATAATTAGGTAAGAAGTAATTTTATAAACAAATTTCGCCGTAGAGTTACTTGAAATTTGGTGACTAGAGACGGGGAAATCGTAAAAGGGAGTAAGCAGTCTTAAAGTGGAAACATACATCTTATTATTTTGAATTTTACAATTTTTCGAACGTAGGTGTTAGCGGCAAACATTGCAATTTAGCGTGAAATCACACAATTTTCACCCAAACTTGGAGAAAAAGGGTAGAATACGGTTGCTAAATTTTGGAAACTCTAACTTTAATAGGAGCCGAATTCAGAAATTTTTCGTTTTATTTTCCATTGTTTTTTAACACAGAACATACACAAAATTCCATAAATCTCTAACAAGAACTCTCGATGAGCTCAGTTTCTGTTTAGACTTCGAGCTAAGTAGTCGTCTCTGAGAAACTGTGGTATGAGCTAAGTGATTGATCAAGAAAATTCTTGCTATGTGGTATATTTAATGCTATTTATTTGACTCTTGTGGTACGAATGACTTTTTTAAAGGATTGTTTCGAGTATATTCGTTGATTATAGTCTTTTGTGGTACGAATAACAGTTTAATTCGAATGTTTTCAGAATATTCCTTAAAAGAGTACATTCGTTGAAAAGAACCGGCCTTTCTCTTCATGGAATTACATTCTACGCGCAAGAAATTCGACAACTTTCATAACAATATCATTATAGGCTCTATTATCCGCTGCTGTTGAAATTTTTATAAGTAATATAAATGGAAAAAAAAATGTGTTTTTCGCCATCATGGGTAATTTTTTTTTCTGCATATCTTCAAAACGGAAAGTCACAAGAAAACCAAACTGGGAGGCCCACAACTAAGTGTTATATATAAAAAAAAAAAAAAACTTCCATATAAATTTACAAGTTCTAAATACAACTATTTTTTAGCTATGCGACGTACATACACACACACGTATATGGAAACGTCACGGAAAATCGTATAAAATTGTTGATATTTCTAAACTGTGAGCTCATGTTAACACTAAAACTGATGTTCTACTGCTTAATGTCATTAAAGTCATACGTATACATTTTCAACAGTTTTATTTTTGAGCTCTATAAGATATGAAATTCATTTCGCAAATCATTTTCACTATACTACATCCTCGTACTTTATATAAGGAAGTAAAAAATCAACTGTCTAATTAAACGCTTAACTGAGTTATGTCACTTTGGAAATTTAAGCATTAAGCACGAAGATTTAAGTGGATGATGTCTATAAGAGGTCAATTGTATTTTGTTCATACTTCAAACGATTTATATTTTTCATTAATTGAGATCTACTTTTGACTACGTTAAAATTGCCTTTATTGTGCACGTTTCACAGTTTTTAATAACGCCGAAGACTTCGTTTCATTTTGAATAATACTGAGATTCAGGTGTTATTTGATAATTTTTTTTGGAATGACAAAGTTGAAAATTGTTAATTATTTCGGTTTGCCGGTCTGTTTGTCTTCACTCTAATTTTCGTAAAAATTTTTGAATGCTTTAAAACTGATTAATGTTCACTATGGAATTTTCTTTATTTAAAAATGTAGAAATAGAAACATTCATTTGAAAATAGAATCTCACAAAAGATTTCGGATGCATTATGTTAATGAGTGGTGTTTCTTTTTATCTTATATTAATATCTTTATTCGACATATGATATAACGGAATATTTATTCAGAGGCACAAAAATGTATGTATCATAAATTTTGTGGACCCTGCAGCTCACGAATCAATGAACGAAATTTGGTATTTAGTTGGACTTTGACTTAAACTGGTGCTGATTGCGTTTTTTAGTCAATTTATGACAAAATTCAAATTTTATTTATATCGTTAAAGTATTGCTAGATTTAAAATGACACTTACAAGGGTTCTGAAGATGCAACTTTTAACAATATATTTTTCTATTAAATAATCTCATCAAACAAATGTCATTTTTTCTTATTAGATCATTGAGCTGAGTCCGCGTGTTTGAATATTGTCCATTTATAAATATTAATTTTTATCCTCATGTATTTTATTAATTACATCACTATCGTATTGGTTCAACACAGTTTAATCATAACTGGTCCACGTTAGATTATTTTAATCAGACTGACATGTTGATTCGTCTCACTATAAGCTTCTTCATGGCTAGTATAACAGCATAAACATTAAAAAATAATATAAATAAATAAATACAGTAAATGATTGTGAAAATATTCTTTATCAATTTACATGATATAATATTCCTTACGAATATTGAAAATAAAGAATTTAGTGACGAAAATATTTACAAAATTTTCAAGCAACCCCTATGCGCAACAACTTACACGATTTGTTTTTACCCATGTTACATACCTATACGTTTATCATGCTTCGAAAGTACGATAAAATCGTGTCAAAGTGATTTATATTTCACATTATTCTAACAACAGGAACGTCTTATGAAATGATCATCTCGCGTTGGCTCAATGATTTCTACGCATGCTCAGAGAACAGCTTTTTGGTCTTAAAAATGTACCCATGCCTTTTGATATATAAGATATTTTATGGGGTTTTTCTATTTGATTTATAATGTTTTATTTTTATTTCTCTATCTTTTAACTTTTCTTTCCTTTATTTTTTAACTTTTATTCAATCTAATGTTCCACACAGGAATATTTGAAATGCTTTCACTTCTTTCTTTATCTTGCCTATTTCATGCGCCGTTCTTTTACACTGTATTCGCGCTTATACTATTTGTCTGATAAATGGTTATCGTTTACATATTTCGACGAGAAACAACTATTTTAAATTTGTGCATTTTATATTTATGTATTTATATTCAAACATGAAAACTGTTGTACGTTTATATTATTAAAGTAAGGGATTAAAAGTGATATCATTCAAAACGTACAGTTAATGTGAGTTTGAGAAAAAAAAGTTCTCTTATGATTGCAAAAATACCTTCATTTTTATGCCCTTTTTCATTTTATATACGTAATCTTTTTTATTAAAAATTTCTTCTGACTGTTTATATTTTCAAGATGTAAAGTATTTTTTTTTTTTTTTTTAAATCGAAACTATTTCATTTTAAACTTATTTATTTTATTATCAAAAAGCATTCTATATTGCAAAAGTTTTGGAAGTATAGTTACGAAGCTAAGTTTTGTATGAACAGATAAAATTTAGGTTTACATTTATCTTGAAATTTTTATAAAGCAATGTGAATGTAAATTTTTCAATATATTTTTTTATTTGTAGTTAAAAATGTAGTTGTTATGTGACTTTTCTATACTGCAAATATATTGATACATGTAATAGTTTTCTAATTTAATGCAAGTTTGATGTTGAAATTATATAATATTGATACATATCAGTAGTGAGAAAACTAAAATATTCGAATTATTACCAGCGAAAAAAGAAGAAAAAGAAAATATAGACCCTTAATATATATATAATATTAATAATAAAATGTCTTATCTCAAACTACTTACATTTTTTCCATTAATGTTGTTTTATTCAAAAGTTTAAAACTTTGAACATTAAAAATAATATTTAGGTAAGTAAAATACAAAAATATAAGATATAAATATTTACATATTTTTTCAATAAAGAAAAGTATTCTTATTAAATGTCCAACTTTTTGCATTATGCTAATTTTACTGAAAAAAATGCAAAAAATAAAGAAATTTGAAATTGAGCGAATTTAAAAATTGTTTATACTTTGGATTTTCTATAATGACACGGAAATACGCATACTAAGTATAAATTTATTTATGTAATTAAGAAAAATTAACAAAGGTTTACAACATCTTAAATCGTACTATACAAGTATTAAATTATGATTTTTTGTATACAGTTTAAGGTTGAGTTTGCAAAAACCTGTTTGAAAATAATTTATAATATGCATTTTTTTATTCAGTATGAGCAAAAATTATTGTAATTCAAGAGAGTAAAACATTTTCTTTCTAGAAAAAAGAGTATAACACACCGTGTTACATTCAGAGGCTAATGCTTTTTATGCATTTTTCTAAAAACTTTTTGAAACAAAAATCGTAATGATATTTAGGTTTTTATCAAACTGTAAAATCTTGACAATTTTCCTTTCCTTAAGATAATTTAATGCATTATCGATTTTAACGAAAGTATAGAAGAGGGAATCATAAACGCATTAACTAAAGAATTCTTATTAATTATACCTGAAGAATTATGTTAAATTTAATCTTTAAAAAAAAAAAAAAAAAAAAAATTTCTTTGAACGATGGAACATTTTCTAATTTATTACTTTCTTAAAATTCTTTCGAAAACTATGAACTTTTTAATGCTTTTACTTGTTAAACAAAACTCTTCAATTATTTAACACAAATTATGTTTGAAAAAATGCATGATTTTACTTTGAAATTTTAAGTATTATTAAACCATCCATTCTGAACGTTCAGTTACCTTTAAGATGAATTTTTTCTACAGAATTGGTAATTAAGATATTTATTTTTAAAAAATTTGAACCAATAAACTATTCTTATATTTTAAAATATTTCATAAATATTTAAAAAAAAAAAAAAAGTGTTTTTAATTTTTTTATTAGTGTTAGATACATAATCAATTAGATGATATAAAATGAGTAAAAAAAAAAAAAAAAAAAAAAAAAAAAAAAACTTTGAACTGGAGTTGGAGTCTTAGAACTTCAGGACCATCCCTCTTCTCCCCTCCCCCCCACTCTGCATGTAATGCCGTTGGAAATATACATGTACGCATAAATTTCAGCTCAATTGGCCGATATGCAATAGCTTAAAATTCAGAAACAAATTTTGAACAGCAGTTGTGGGTCAAGGTCATACAACCCCCCATACGTAAATTACTACTTAAGTATATATTTGTCATCGGAGTTATTCATTTATTCCAACTTTCAGCTGAAACAGATGGCAGGAAGTGAAAGAAAATTTAATTTTTATATTTGACCTACTCACATAAATTACGTAACAAGTTAAATAAAAGTCAGTAAAAGGTTATTTATAGAGCATGAATATAAGTTATTGTTTTAGTTAAAAATTCAGATGTATTTTCCTTTTCTTTTCTTTTTAATTAAAACAAGTATTTTGAGAAAAATGTAACATTTTTATTGATGGAGCATTTAGCTTCAACTTTAAAACAGAGATCTATTTCATCTCTGCTACGTGAAACATTTACACTCAGAAATATATATATATATATATTAAATTCAATATAAATGACAAGAATTAATTTGTATAAAAAAGGCACTCAAAGCAGCACAAAATTGTATACAAAAACAATAATATATTTAAATAATGATAAATGATGACATGAAAGTGAAATGTAACAAACAACAAGAAAACTTATTAAACAATGTTAATAAACAAGAAAATTAGTTAAAGTTAAACACTATCTAAGCCAGAAAATTAAATTATGCTGTGCTAGTCTCCTCAGCAGGTGGGAACACAGCTATTAAAAACTATGTAGTACTAGCAGGTTTAAAAAGATATGTAGGCAAGCATACTCCAAATGTATTTCAAACTGAATAGTAATGAAAAAGTTAAAATTGTAAAACAGTATTTCTATTTCTTAAAAATTAAATATTGAGATTTGAAAACCAAAAATTGTAAAAAAGTATTTCTTTTTATTAAAATTAAATATTGAAATTTGAAAATCATGGGTTACAGGCAACAAAAAACAAAAAAGCTGTAAATAATAAAGCTTATTTATAGATATTTATATATGAAAATGTTAGCCAAACATACCAACACCCGAACCTGCCAGAAAAAGAAGAAAAACTCACCACCTGCAAGAAACAACAACTGCAAAATCCATCCTAGCTTAAAAACTTTTTTAAACATTGAAATTTTCACTCCATATCAATAGATGTCCACAAAACTTTCCAGGTCTGGCGAAACAAAATAACTCCAAACATCAGCAAATGATCTTCCAAAAAGGCTTTAAACCATATGCATCAAACTGGACACCTATATGGATCACCAATCATAAAAGCAGAAGCTGCGGCGCTGACACTAAAAATTCAAATTACTTGTATAATGAAAAATGAAACTTAAAGGATATAACTTTTTATAATATAATAAAGCTTGAAAATTATATACTTGTTTATCAAAAATGAATTTTAAATTACATAATCTTTTGATTCTTAAAATTTGATTGATAACAATATTTATGTAAATTCTATGGCTCAGATTAGAATACCAATGCGGCATACAGTTAGTAACAAAGTTGAAGTTTTTTCTTTTGTCAAATAAATCAGTACATAAATTATTATTTTTTAAAACAAATGAAATATCCAAAAATTCAGCTTCAAAATTATTATTGTTGTCTTTATTTAATTTTAAACTATCTGGATAAATTAACTTTAAAAAATTATCAAAATCAATATTAATTAGCTTAAAATCTTAATTTAGCTTACAATTAGCTTAATATCAATATTCATATAGCTTAAAAACTTTTCAATGTTTAAAAAGTTTTTAAGCTAGGATGGATTTTGCAGTTGTTGTTTCTTGCAGGTGATGAGTTTTTCTTCTTTTTCTGGCAGGTTCGGGTGGAGGTATGCTTGGCTAGCATTTTCATATATAAATATCTATAAATAAGCTTTATTCTTTACAGCTTTTTTGTTTTTTGTTAGCTGTAACCCATGATTTTCAAATTTCAATATTTAATTTTAATAAATAGAAATACTTTTTTGCAATTTTTGGTTTTCAAATCTCAATATTTAATTTTCAAGAAATAGAAATACTGTTTTACAATTTTAAGTTTTTCATTACTTTTCAGTTTGAAATACAGTTGGAGTATGCTAGCCTACATATCTTTTTAAACCTGCTAGTACTACATAGTTTTTAATAGCTGTGTTCCCACCTGCTGAGCAGATTGGCACAGCATAATTTAATTTTCTGGCTTAGATAGTGTTCCACTTTAACTAATTTTCTTGTCTATTAACATTGTTTAATAAGTTTTCTTGTTGTTTGTTACATTTCACTTTCGTGTCATCATTTATCATTATTTAAATATATATATATATATATATATATATATATATATATATATATAGCTGTAATGATGTCAGACTGTTAATAACTTTACAAAATGACAAGAGAGGGTGAAACTGCTCCCCAAGGAAAAGAACATTCGTCTTCAAGAGAGAACGTTTGTTTTGGAGAGAGAGTGAGAGTTATGCCACAGCGCGGATGGTGAATGGCGAGGCTTGAGTTGCTCGCATGGAAAGCAATTTCGTTTATGGATCGAAAAATGAAATTCATTTATGATTATGTTTAATTAATTTCTTTTACATTTTTGCTTTATGTTTTTATGTGTGTGTTGTGTCGATGTAATGTACGTCTTTGCATACGAGAATAAAATAATTTTTCGAAAGAAGACCTCTTCATTATGGTTTGTATCTACACGACTGTACACTGTCTTCCTCTAGAACAAATAAATAGTCAATTTCTGAATCCTTAAGCTAGAAATATAGATTTCCGAGTTATGTGTAAAAAAGAAACAATTAATCTGAATAGACAAAATGAAAAATGTCTAGTCTCTATTTTTCTAGATGATGAAAAAATATTAGGGATATTGTGAATATTACGAATCCTTTGTATTCCGAGAAATTCTTCCTTGATTTTATAGAAATGGACCATAAACCAAAAATATAGTTACAAAAACTTGCCTCTCTTGTTCGTACTTATTTTCAGAGATTTTTAAATGAATTTGACCACGATAATATAGGAAAATGCTCTAGAATTCTAATAGGGGATTTTAGAAGTTGCTAGCAAAGGGAGCTAGAATTTATAAGGATGAATTTATAAGGATTACTTCTACTGGAGCTAGAGTTGCCAACAATTTAATTTCTTCCGGAGTATTTTTAGCCTCTCCTTTATTTCATACTCCTTTTAACTAAGAGTAATTTTGCTTATTTTATCGTAGTTATGTAACGGAGAAAATTATTCTATAAATAAAATAGTGGGGAAGAATGGCGGGGCTTAAAATGCTTTGAAATAAATTGAAATGTTGGGAACTATGTTAGTGCCACTATTTATTTTCTAGATGTATATTACAGAATTGTTTTTTCAATGTACATTAACTGTAATCACTCTAAAGTGTAACTAGAATTAAAAAAATATTTTGCATATTTTTTAAAAGTAAAGTTTAATTAACATTTTTAGCTTTCGTTTATATTTTAGTTATGAGATGTATACAGACATACAGGCTGATTATAATTAAAGTTACGATTTCAAAGCGCTCTAATTTTAAAATTACTCATCAGAGCGATTTGATATTTTACCAGAGTAATCGTGAGACAAAGAAATTTTGTTTGAGGGAGGAAAAATGTAGTTCCAACATGTTCATATGGATGGCGCTGTCAGGGTAATGTCAGGAGAAACGCCTAAATGAACTCATTAAACACAGGAATGTTGTTAGCAACACAATAGAATAGCAGGTAACAATAGATTTCAAGAGTTTACTACAATTTGTTTTAGCAAAAAGACAAGAATACGTGTTTACAGCGGAAACAGTCATAGTGAAAAGAGAAAAAGAGGAGCTTCATGAAACAAATACTTTACGGTTAATTAACGGCACATTTTGGAACTATTTTTCCTTCTTTTGCCAAACAAAAATTTCATTGCCTCACGACTGCTCTGGTAAAATATCAAATCGCTCTGATGGTTAGTTTTAAAATTATAGCGTTTTGAAATCGTAACTTTAATTATAATCACACTGTATATTATTATTATTATCATTATAATAGGTATTTTATACTTTTAGTCGGCGTATTCATTTCTCGATATTTTAGGAACCAATTAATATAGATAATTTGATTTTTCGAAAATATTTTACAATTTTAAAATAATTTTTATTCACAATTAACTAAAATAAATTTGCAAGATTGCATATATTTTTAAAATACGTATTTCAATCGATCTATTTTTACTTATACGACAAAAAGTATTTTTATCTATGAAAGAAAAACTAGCTAAAAGTCGAAGGAAGATACATTCGATAAATGATACATTAATGGGAAAGAAGAATATTCCAGAAAATATCTATAGTTATCTTATTATTATGAGACTTGATATATCACTTTTATGAAACCAATATCTATCAGTTGGAGGAGATAAGATTTTTTTTTTACTAGAATGAATATAAGACATGAAAATATCTACAGGGAAAGTAATACAACTGCCAATCAACTCTAATCTGGAAGTTGTGAGAAAATTGGCAGAAACGAGTGGAATATTCTTAAGCAAAAGTTCTATCGTATTTTAACCATTCAGAAGTAATAATTTGAATTATAATTAATAAAATGTACATTGAACCAATATACGAAAGGATATTTACATATAAAGAAAACAAAATTTAAATAGCTGAAAAAGTAATTCTTGAAATAGATATAATAGGGTGATTTGTTAGTAACTAACTACATGCCAGTAATTGACCACTAACGGTATGTGTACATTTTTAGAGGATTGTTTCCTTTTTTTCTTTCATTTTCCTTTTTAAAAATACTTACAGTTTTTAGAGTTTCTTTCTTATAAATTTCTTCACTTGTATTATAATATATAAAAAAATTCGCTTAAAAAAAAAAAAAAAAAAGTAAAAACACCCCTGATTTGGCTAAAAAATGATAGTTACGCAAAACGTAAAATAATAAAAAATAATTAATATTTAAAAAAAAAAAAAAAAAAATGAAAAAGCATTTTACTCAGAAAAGTATGTTTTAGGATTGGAAAAACTATTATCAGTTTGTATATGATAGTTTAGGTGTTATATCCAACTAATTGTATTGAAAATTATTTGAAAATTTCTAAATTTTTAGTCCCAGAAAATGGACAAATTTTAAGATATCTTTATAAATGTAGTTCAAAACTTGGATAATAACACTGTAAACATGTATGTCTAATTTTATAACTTTTGAAGTAAGTGTGTAGGAGGTAGCATACGTTGCGGTAAGTCGTACACAAAGGAAATGCGAAATAGAGAAAAAGCAAAAAACGTATTTTGAAATCCATATAAGTCAAAATTTTGCTTACTAGAATTTAAAATCTACCCGATTTATATCCTATCTATGCTTTATAAAGATTTGAAGGTTATTCCTATAAAATAACCGAAAAATATCACTGCAAATGCGTGAAACACTTTTGCAACGCTATTAGAACGTAATAGTAAACACTTCTAACTAAAAGTGTTGTGATTGTATTAGGAATGTGTTGCGATTGTGTTGCGCGAGGGAAAAAAAAGTGTTGCGGAAGTGTTGTTGACAATTACAAGGACAAGAAATGTGTTCAGATAGTGTTTCGATCAAAATTTAAGATCCCACACATATTCTAAACGCTTTTTAGAACATTTCTAAAACACATTCATCTTTAACGTTGAAACACTTTAGAAACGCTTATTAAACAGAATTAGCCTATCCCGTGAAATAATATGCAGACGTTTTCTTAATAATTTGCTCAGCAGTGTGTATTATGGGGATTAGATTAAGAAGGCTGCTAAAGGTGAGAAAACGAAACTAGTATGTTGTTGTAACAGAAACTAGTATCACAAAATTTTCTTCTATATTTTACTATTAAAATTCATGCAGAGCAAATTTTTTATTCGAATAATTATATTTTTTTAATTATCACTTATTAAAATTATTTTTATATGATGAGTGCAAGCGATTTTTATTTCAAATAAGCATAACACTAAATTATGCTTCTTATGCAATTGCTTCTTATGCTTCTTATGCTTCTTATGTCTGTTGCAATTATGTTTCTTATGAAGTGTTCTAGCTTAGAAGAGTGTTCTAGCTTAGTGTTGTTAATTTGAGGATAAAATGTGTTCTTAAATGTGTTATTTTTGTGCACGTGCGTTTGCTGTGATGTTTTTGATGAAAATCTGATATTAAAGATGTACTTATACCTTAACGACCCTCTTCACTTACCGTCGCCGTAAGTCCGAGCCCATGTTACTCTATGGGAAATTTTCTTTACTTATAACTAATTAACAAATACATATTTTTAAATTCTGTTTTCACATTCAGACAATTCCCAATTGTTAATCTGACGCACCTTTTTTAAAAACGTACTTTTTAAAATTTTTACTTTTCGAAAAAAAAAAAAAAAAAAAAAAAAAATACAATTTTTAAAAAAGGTGCGTCAATTTAACACATGAGACTTCTCTGAATGCGAAAACAGAATTAAAAAATACGTATCACTTAATTAGTTATAAGTAAAGAAAATTACATTACTAAGAATAACATTAGTTTCGGCTTCTGGTAACGGTGAGTAAAGTGGGCCCTTACGCACAAAAATCTAAAAAAGAAAAAAAAAAAAAAAAGAAAAAAAGAAAAACAAAAAAGAAAAACAAGAATTAATGAGAGAAATTCTTAATTTGATTGTTAGAATACGTAACTATCTAATGTTCGTACTCATCTATATAGCTAACTGCTTTTCATGCTTTAGTTAATTTTAAAAAATCTAATTGTGCGATCGATAAGGTGTTTAAATCGATGGATTCAGAAAATCGCCTCTTTCATTTGGTATGTTATTTGTAACGAGGTTTTGATTATATCTTTTAAAATTAATTAAAATATTAAGATAATAACCTCGTACTTCAAAATTGGACATTTAAATTTAAAATTGTTGCCAAAAATAATACCAGTTAATTTTTTTTTTTTTTTTTTTTTTAGTATAAAATGAAATATGCTTTCACGCAAAAAGTAAAAATTAAAAAAATATTAAATTTGCTCATGCATAGGAAAAAATCAAAATATTAAAATGGAGAAAAAAACAATCATAACCTTTTTTAATATACTTTAATTTTAGATCTTTTTCTTTTTTGATTTGTTTAAATAGTATGTTTTTGTCACGGATGAATCGCACTTGGCATGAAAACTAATTCATTGTTAATTCTAGGTAATATTTTAAAATTTTGATGCTGAAATAGATCGGACATTTTTCGCCAAGGACTCAAGTCTTGTGAAAACTACTTTAAGTCAAGTAGTGCATCAAAAATATATTGTAAATAAATTATAAAATACTAAAAAACAGAAAGGAAAGGAAAGGAAAAGAAAAAGAAAAGAAAAGAAAGAAACAGAAAAAATAATCGCATAAATTATGTATTTTTTGTCTAAAATGGCGATAAAAATTCAAAAGACGACAAGGGAGCTATATTAAGGCTGTACTATGATCTGATGTACATATTTACATATTTATTTTTCTATATACCAACTACCATCAACTAAAAACCAAAAATAAATTCAAAAACTGGTGTACATTCAATAGAAAGATATTAAAACTTCTTCACACACCATAAATTTTAAGTCCGCACAACCGGTTTCGAAAGGACGTAGCCTTTCTTCATCAGGTGCAAAAAAAAAAAAAAAAAAAACACGTGCTATTGCCTTGGAGGCAAAGCTTTTGCCTCCAAAGCAGTAGCACGTTTTTTTTTGCACCTGATGAAGAAAGGCCACGTCCTTTCGAAACCGGTTGTGCGGACTTAAAATTTATGGTGTGTGAAGAAGTTTTTATATCTTTCTACTATCAATTAATTCAACTACTATTATAACCACAAAAAATTGTGTCACGCGATAGATGCAGCCGATCATAGCATATTGTAATATTATATTTGGCGTGAAATTGTTGTCATTTTATAGTCTATCGAATAAATCAAATAAATCTAGAAAATAATTTGAAATAAAACATTATGTACACCGTGTGTAGTGTTGTTCATATGTAACTGGGATTTAAATATAAAATTGCTATTTCAATTTTGTCGATACTGTCATCTGATAAGCACCCAAATGGAAGCTCACTGGTAAGTATTGTCACAAGCAGTAGGGACGACAGCCTGGGAATATATCCGACAGCTTGGGAATGAGTGGGTCGCTGCCGAAGGCAGCAGGGACAGGAAGCGGGCTTTTGAGCAATTTCATGATATTTTTTGAAATTTTATTTTTGTTTATACAGCGATATAGGAAAGAGTTTCAATTTAATATAGTGACCAGCGAAGCAGGCAAAGCCTTCATTGATTCACTACCTTAATTGATTTCACCTTTCGTCATTTTTGACGGGGTTATATACTGGTCATCTAATAAAATGCTTTGTTACAATTTCCAATATAAACTAATTCTTTGATTGTATGTAATGGAAAAATTACAATGTTTTACACAAAGTTTAAAGTAGCTTTTAGTATTAGTCAGGAGCTATGAGATGTTTAATTTAATCTTAAAGCATCAAGCTCAATTTGGTTCCAAAAGTTTATTTATTATGGTAAATAGTTCACTTACATTTATTTTAAATATGTAAATATATTTTAAAAAGTTGTTTCTATTGGAGTTAAGGGGTTTTCAACTACTACAGTATATATATAAGTGGTAATAAATGACTCAATTGATCAATTATTGAATTTCTGCCTTTCCCCCCCCCCCCCAGTAATTGATCAACGTAGCTAGTTACTAAATGTGTGAACATCTAACTTCAATTTTTGCAGCGAATTTCTGAGCTTGCGAAGGTTTCTAGCTTTGATAGTATGTTTAAATGCTATAGTTTGAGTGATTTAGGAAAGAGGTATAGTCAATTTTGAACCAAATTCATTGAGATGGAGTTAGTTTGCTACAAGGATGGTTTTTGTAAGTTGATTGGTGTTGATTAATAGTACATTAATATATTTTATATATATCTATACTGAAATATAATTCAAATATTTTTTTACTAATAGTTTTAAATGTAAGAAACTTTTAAACTAGAATTTGAAATTGCCATTTATTAATTTTACTGTGTTCATTTGCTGAATGGAAGTGGCCAATTATTACTAAAATCGATTTCGAAACTATTATTATGACTAATATAAATTGTAGAAAAAAGAGCAAAGAATTGTTTTCACAATTATAAATGTTCATACACTGATTAATACAGAGAAAAACATTCCAAAAATTTTGTGGATTTTTTTATTAGAAAGTGAAGGCAAACCTTTATGTTGGTCGGTTCGCACTAAAGTTCAGAGAGTCATATTTGAATTAAATTTACAAAAACCTTCTTTAAATATATTTCAGATTAGAATTAATTTATTTTAAGCTATAATTAAAACGATTCAACTCAGAACGATTTTAGTTTATATGGTAATAAGAATACAGAATACGCGGTTTAGATTGGATCAGGAATTCCTAAAATTGTTAGGACTATAATTAATATGTCATCTTGTATTGTCTAATACCGATGATATGATAATACACAATTATGCCAGATATCGATGACCAAAATATATGTTCATACATACATTACTATCGTTTACTGTAGTTATATATATGTGTTTATCTATATGTGTGTGTGTGTGTGTGCTACTTCTTTTTTATATAAATTTATTAAATCACGAGGAATTATAGAGATATGTCTGTTTTTGTTTATTTTTACACAGGAGTTTATCTATATATCTATATATATATTAAAGAAATGTTAATATCGTAATAAGTAAGCATAAGTTAGATAACATGCTAACTTGACTGCATTTACTTCTAGTAAATTAAACAGTAATGTGCAACAAACAGTAGGTAATAAAAAAATATTAATCTTTTTAAATCATAATTTTTTTTTAATGCAAAATTTTAAAATCTAGATTTATGATCTAAAACGAAATGATTATAAATGTCATTCCTCTTTTTCCCTTTTTCGAATATGTCTGTCTGAGTTATTCATCAAGCACACAATTTAATATTTCTACGTCATTACTAACCACTGAATGAAAGCGATAAATTCATCAAAACTTTCGACTTTTATCTCGACAACGGACTCTTTCGATGTTCAATGTGCATATCGCATTAATCATCGTCTTCTCATTTCCACTTCGATAAACGAAGGGACGTATTTGAAGGAAAAAGCAGGAGTGAAAAGTTTTGAAGTTATTTTTATAGCATAAATTCTATTTGTGTTCCATATTGTATTTATTTTCCTATTTTTATAGTACATGCAGCAATGCACTTTTACTAAAAAAATTATCTGGACTTTTATAGATATTTTTTTCTTTTCTTTCTTTCTTTCTTTCTTTCTTTTTTTTTTTTTTTTTTTTAATAAGTTGTACCTTTAATAAAATGTTCTTTAACTTTTGAGATGTAAAAAGGAGGATTGTCCTCTGTTTTTTAATGAAGATTTAGTTACGCCAGAAATTAGGTATCCCAGAATAAATTGAGTAAAATAAAGTAATATCTAACTTTAACAAATGTATACATAGAAACTGAAATTTTGTCAATGCATTTTTTACCGACGTTTCAGTGATAGAATTCGTGCAATAATCTTTTCCCTTTTTTATTAATTAGAATTTGTTATATGCATATTTACATATAAATTCCATAGTAATGAGCAAATATGTGAATGTCGATTGCAACTTAAAAGTTTCTTTTACGTTTAAGACAATCGAAGAACTTATTGGGAGTAAAACGAATGAAGAAAATGACAAGCAAAGCGAAGAGGTACAAAATTATCACAAACTTACTGCATGAAATCTTATTATGATATTCTTTCAGGTTTCAGAGACATTTTTTTCTCTTAATCAAAATGATGAGGATCTTTATAAAAAATCATTGGAAATGATTGCCTTTTGAAAAACGTATGTGCTTAAATAAAATGAAACAATTAAGAATAAGTGATTTTTTTAATATAAAATAAATCGTTCTGTATTTTTTAATTGTAAAATATATTTTTCATAGTTTATTATTTTTTTTTTCACAGTTAATTTTAATACTAAGGTAAGGAAATTTTTGAGTTTTTAAGTTCTGAATTAAATTTTAAATTTTTGGGCTCTGAATAGCAGCTACCGCTGAAAAACGGTCACCTTTTCATATTTCCACTGGTGACCGCTATTCAGAGGCAAAAATACACTGCTCAAACAAACTAAGAGAGCAAGCAAATAAGTGAAAAAAACTGTGTTAAACAACCATGCAATGGCGAGCTTTTTTTTTTTTTTTTTTTTTTTAAACGATGGAAAAAAACCACAAAAAGATGCTTTAGGGCAGCAATTTGGTTGCATGTAAAAAAAAAAAAAAAAAAAAAAAAAAACATTATTTAGAAATTATACAAGACGTTTAATACGGCGTATAGTACCTCGAACATCTAAGAATGTTGCACACCTTTTTCCTATAGATGCTTTAATGAAGAGCTGGGATGGAGATATCTAAAGTATGAAGCGGCCATGACGTACAGCGAACCGCGAACCAGGTTCACTCAGCTCCGTAAAATGTAGCATGAAGTCATTTTCCATTTAGAAAAATTACATTTCTTTATTACTCTTATAAGATATATATAATGCATTTTTGAACACAAACGAATGAGTAGATTCGCAAACATTCATGATGAAGAATTTCAGTTTATTAATCAGAGAGACATCGAATGGAGAATGGAAGCCATTTTTATATACTTTTCTAAAACAGAAAGCATTTCGACATTTTTGACTCAAAGATAAAAAATAACATCTTTACAGAAAGACAGACAGCAAGCTAATTAATTTATTTCGCCAAATCTCCTTGGCATCAAAAATCAAGTTGGCTGAACACATTTTTAAATTTTATGTCTGGTAAACCTAAATGATAGTTAAAAGATTGGCTAAAAATTAAATTACGTCATATGATGTGATTAAATTTTGCCAGGTGTCCAGAAATAGGGAAAAAGTGCGAAATCAATTGATAAAAAAATATTAGAAATTATTTTCAGCTATAATGATTCAACGGAATCTATAAACGTTTGATTGGAGACAGGAAGCTACAATAAAAAAAATCGTCTGCGGTTTTAAAGCATAAAATGAATGGGTTTCTCTTTCTTTGATATTTTATTTAATTATTACTTGATGAGATTTAGAGCAGGAAAAAGAACAATAAATTATATGAAATTACAGATTAATGAAATAGAAATAAAAATAAAATAGCATAAGCGAAATAAACAAAATTGTATTAAATTCTTTTAGGATAAGAAATATAATGTTTGCTTGTATTATAAATAAATAAATAAAATGTAATTTATATTATTATCATTATTTTATTTTAAAAAGGGATATGTGATGTTTTTCAACATCACATATTTCTCCCCGTCGACCGAAAAAAAAATGGGTTCAGCCATTACATCGTCTATATGACAGCTCAGCAAAAATTAATATTAAATCAAATTATTTCCAATCTTGTAAAATAGATTGATTACAAAACAAAAACAAAAAACGAATGGCTTCCAATACAAATAAAATACGTACATTGTCATATTATCAATAGAAAATCTAGTATGCATACTTAAAAAAAAATAATATTCTTATACAATATTAAAATACAAATACAAATACAGAAAATAAGGATATTATATGGTGATGAGATATAATGTGGTATGGCCATAAATCTGTGTACACGTCGTTAGAATATATATCCACAAACAAAATGAGCTCTAGTCCTTTGATTTAAAATCATAATATTTCAGTCATCATATATTTTATCAGTTCGTGGTAAGATGCTGAAATCAGTAAATTTTTATGTTACCATGCATGGCGAGAAACTTTGACGAGTCCATTTCAGTTCATGTAGGACAAGGATTTGTTGTAATAAATACATAGTTCAAATGTATAAGCAACCTGAATATGAAAGTTTGTACAAAATAAAAATCAAGTATATTTATATGTTATCAAATATATAGTGCGTCTTTTATATTCAATAAAAGGTTTAAATAAATAATACATGTTGAAAGAAAGTAATAATAACACATGTTTTTATTTATTCATTTTTTTTATAGGTAATTGTAATTGGAATATATGAGACATATGCATATGTATGATAAAAATATTACCTGCACCAAAAGTCTACGTAAACATTTTTTTTTTTTTTTTTTTTTTTTTTTTTTTTTAATTCCATTAGCGCTTTTTTTTTTTTTTTTTAAATAAACAATATTATTCTAGTATGTTAACTATTATTAAAATGCAATTAGAAATAACACGTAAGTTAAAGAGATAGTGATAAAAGTGATATACACTGCTGTTGTAAGACAATGCAGCTTAGAATATAATTTCCTGAACCAGCCATTGATTATCCAAGCTGCGAAATTTCACAACAAATAAAGATCACAACAGGTTGATCAGGTCTGTTGTGATGAAAGTATACATCAAATTTTTTATTTAATTTATCTTTAATCTTTATAAATATTTAAAAATTTACACTGCGTAACTTTTAACCTAAGGAAAAAAAAAAATGATGAAAAATTACTTTCTGTTTCGTAAATTATATTGATGTGTATCATTGGGAATAATGAGATTCTTATTAAAATTAGAATTATTATAAATGTCAAATAAGTGATTATTACGTGGAGGTGCCAATAAAATTCTATCTATATGCACACGAAATGCTTTATCATCACTAGCATGTAACCGTTTAATTGAAAATGAAACTGGGGAATGTTTAACTGTGACAATGAAAGGACTTGTATATTTAGATTTAAATTTATCCATAGACTTCAGATACACAATATCTTTTGTGCAGATGCTTCTTAGTTTAGCTTTTCTTTGAAAATATTTATTTCTTTTTGATTGGGAATCTTGAATGTTATTGTACGCTTTTTTATAAATTTCCTGAAGGTCTTGCATTAATTTATAAATGTTTACATTAGAGTCCAGGTAAGTATAATTATAATTTGAATTATAAGTGTCAAAAATTAGTGCCAGTTCTCTACCAAAATGTAGAAGATTTGGCGAGAATTGAGTGGAAGAATGCGTAGATCCATTGTAGAGAGATTTGTGTATATATAGTGCATTTTGAAATGAATGACCTTCTTCTAATAGGATAGTAATTGAATACTTAATTGATGTGTTTACACGTTCGCTAATAGAGTTCGACTGTGGATGAAAAGCAGACGAATGTATTATTTTTATGCCTAGAGTGTCATTAAATGTATTGTAAACTTGAGATGTATATTGTGGACCTAAATCTGATAGAATACATGCAGGGCGACCAAAGGTTGTAATGTATGAAAACAAACATTGAACTATTTTTGGAGAAGTAATATTAGATAACGGGTAAAGTTCTAAGTGTCTACTAAAATGATCAATTATTGTCAAGACGTATTGACCATTACTAAAAGGACCCACCAAGTCTGTGGAGATTGTATGATTTGGATGAGTGGGTGTATATGTTTTTTGTAATGGAGCAGGGGGTGTTTTGTGATGTTTCGCTTGTAAGCATTTAGTGCATGAAGAGACGAAATTAAGGGTATCAGTATAAATGCCCCTCCAAAAGTATCTTCTAGAAAGAAATTCATAGGTTTTAGCCAAACCGAAGTGAGATAAATGCGCAATGGACAATGCTTTCGCTTTTAAAGAATTTGGGACAATAATTAAATAACTGAATGAATTGTTATGAATATTCTCTTTCTTGAGCATTAATACTTTAGAATCAGGATTTATAAAGTAATTGGGAAATTTTTCTGACTTTCCGTTTTTTAAGATTTCTTCGTAAATTGTTTTTAATTCAGAATCCTTAATTTGTTCGAACACAAATGTTTGGTCTGAAATTTCTAGCAAGGGGTCTTTAGAGTTCGAATTTCCTGAAATCATATAATTAACATATTCTGAGCATTTGTTTTGATTTTCATTATTAATTTTAGCCTTACTGTTAATTTCAAGTCTGTTTTCATTTTCATCAACATCAACAATTGGTAGTGGTTGTATGTCATGAATTAAGTTTGGATTAGCTTTGAGATCCTCTTGATTGTTTTCAAAATTACAACGTGATAAATAATCCGCTAAGATGTTCAAATTTCCAGGAATATGTTTAAAAACGTATGTATATTCAGATAAGTTCATTAACCAGCGGGTGGTTACGTCAGCGGGATTGGTAGTTTTCTTATATTTTTCAAGGGGAGCACTATCTGACAAAATTACGAACTCACGATTATATAAATAGTATTTGAAGGCGGTGACAGTTTTATGAATTGCCATAAGTTCCAATTTTAACGCAGGATATTTCTTTTCAGAAGGTTTTAAAGATTTGGAAAAGTATGCTATAGGAAGTAATTTACCATTAAATTTTTGCATAAGTGCTCCTGAAATGGCTGTTTTTGATGCATCCGTGTTGACATAGAATGTTTTCTCCCAATCTGGAAGTCGAACCATTGGGGGAAGAAAGAATAATTTTTGAATTTTTTGAAAAATACTCTGATGTTTTTCTGTCCATTTGAATGTTGTTTTGGGTTTTGTGAGTTCCACAAGAGGTTGCGCAAGTTCTGAGAAAGATGGTAAAATCCATTTGTAAAAATTAGCAAGTCCAAGAATTTTTTTTAATTGTCGTTTTGTCGTCGGTGGTGGAAAAGAATTGATCTTTACGATGTTAGCGGTGATGGGTGAAATAGTATGGTTTTCAATATGGAAACCTAAATAATTAACTGCTGATTTATGGAATTCACACTTAGATGGGGATAATGTTAAATTATATTTGATAAGAATTTCTAACACTTTATTTACTTTTTCACAAGTCTCTTCAAATGAATTTGATCCAATAATCAGATCATCTTGATAAGCATATATGCCATTAATGTTTATCTCGTCGAGTATTGTGTCCATTAGAGACTGAAATATAGAACTGGCGTTCTTTAAACCAAAACAAACACGTTTGTATCGATAACTGCCAAAAATAGATGTAAATGTTAACATATCTTGATATTTTTTTGGAAGGTCAATTTGGTGGTACGCTTGCATGAAATCCAACGAAGTAAAGTATTTGAATGACGAAAGATTGGAAATAATATTTTGAATCTTAGGGAGTGGATATGAGGAACCTTGTATGACTGTATTGACCATTCTAAGGTCTAAAGCAAGTCTGTAACGTTGTTTCTTTGAACCATCAGATTTTTTCTTTACCAGCAATATGGGACAAGCCCACTCGGAGCAATTACGCTCAATTATGCCAGCGTTTACTAACTCATTGATCTGTTCTTGGGCTTCTTTTTGTAAGGCTTGTGGAATCGGAAATGGAAGTGTTTTAATAGGGAAATCATTAATTAATTTTAGATTAGGAATTATTTTATCAGTATGTCCTAGAGTACTGAGAGATTTGGAAAAAGCAGCAAATTTGCTTAAAAATAAATTTTCTAGTGTGTTACGTTGATCAAGGGTTAAATGATTCAAACAAAAATCTTTACTTGATAAATCATTTTTACGTTTTAGTAATATATCCTCTGAAGCTTGAATTAAGTGGATATGGTCCTCAATATTTTGTATATTATTATTACTAGAGCAAGAGTCTTCAATTTTATCTAAATGTGGTTCTTTAATTTCATCAATTAAAAATAATTTACCAATATGCATATTTTTATTGAGGTGAATTGAATTTTTACCCTTATTTGAGATAAGTAACGTAAAAAGAGAATTATTATTTTCAGAATTAATTTCATTTTTGTAATTCGGTGATACAATAGAATCTAAAATTTCTACATCAGGATCCTTTAAATCAGTACAAAATATGTAATTCGTTTCTTGTAACTTATTATTTGTTTTTGCAGTAATGTAGATATTTTCACCAGTTTGTATTATAACTTTCTTTAGAAGATAAACATTCATATTATTATCGTCAGAGTTAACATTATATACATCTAATTTTTCATTTCCCGAATCAAATAAAGAACAAGTAAAGTCTAATTTTCCAATTCTCATGGAATTTTTCGAAAAGTCAATAGTGACATGATTTTCTTTAATGAAATCCATACCAAGTATTCCATGAAAATTAGAGTTATGTGGTATGTCAATAATATAGAAATTGTGTTGGAAAAACTTTTTTTCAATTTTGAAAGCTGCACGAATACATGAAGAAAATTCAACATAAGAATTGACCGTTTTAAGAGTAATAGACGAGCCTAGTCTTTTATATTTTAAATTTGCTTTTAAATTATCAAATGTTGATTGGGCTAAAAGTGAACAACTACTTCCGGTATCAATAAGAAACTTTATATCATTATTGGCTAATTTAGCTTTTATTATAGGAAGTGTATGTGAATTTTTGTTTACATTAAATAAAATATGATCTTCAATATTATTTGTACAACTCTCATTGTTGACACTCGGAATATACTTTGTATTAGAAATATGACTAAATTTTTGAAATGTTTGGGTAGCTTTATTGTCTGCTACAGTAACATTAGCAACAGTTTGAGATCCAACTGAATTTACAAGTCTAGTATGTGAAATTTTCGTAAGAGAATTTGAAGATGACACATTTGTGACTTTATGTTCATTCGCTGATGAGACCCTTAGTTTTCGAGATATGGCAGCATCAGCATCTCCATACCTCTTTTCTAGTTTAAATTACGATTTTCATAATTAAGTGTTTTATAAGTTAAATTATCTCTATTTCTCCATTTGTAACAGTTTAAAGCAACGTGGCCATGCTTGGAACAAAGTTGACAAATCAGATTATTCCTAGAAAAGTTTCTTCCAGGGAAAGAACGAAAATTGGTCTGTCTAGTTTTGTAATTATTTCTATAATTTCTTTGATCAAATTTGGGTCTGCTTGACTGAACTACGTGCAAGGATTCATTATGGGAGGGTGGATTGTTGTTTGTAAGTGAAATGCTATTAATTTTCTCAGATAAATCTTTCAATGTGTTTAATATTACAGTCATTTTTATTATCACAAGAAAGAACAGTCTTAGTATTAGTAGTGTTGTTGAATGAATCATATATTTCGGATAATGTCTGAGCACGTTCAACTGCCTTATTATAGTCTCTTATGTTTTCCTCCATTAATTTAATTTTAATATTTGATGGTACACACTCTAAAAATTTCGGAAGTTTAATGTTATCAAGGGATTGTTTGTCTTTAAGGTCAGGGAAAGCCTTAGGTACAGCAACATTTACACGATGGGCGAAATTTTTAATAGACTCTCCCGGCAAAATTTTTAAATTATGAAATTCTGATATTCCAGTATTATATGAGGATTCCCTGAAAAACTTACAGAAATTTTCCTCGATGACTGCAAGATCTGTCGAGTTATATAATGTTTCATTTTCAATAAAGTATGCCAACGCGGCATCACGAAGTTTTTCTTTCATTACATGTAATGTCGCGTCATTTGTTAGTTTATTTAACATGGCAAAGGATCTTAATTGATCAAAGAAAAATTTGACAAATCTCGCGTCCCCATCGAAATTAGGAACGGAGCAAAACGCGTTTCGATTCTGTGCCATGTTTTTCAAATATAAAAATGTTAACCAAGTTAAATAAAAGTAATATGCATAAGAATTCAATTGAATATCATATAAACAAATAAGTTACCAAGACACTTAAAAATGAATAAAATTGTTAAATACTTTCTTTTTTTAATTAAGCCTGCAAAAGTTGGATGATAAAGTTTCAATATTAATAAAAATATGTAGAAATTATTTGTAACCTATTTTCCTGTATAACATTATAGCTTGCAACCATGAAATTGGCTTATATACGTCTTGTTGTATATATATATTATAGATATATTTAAAAATATATAATGAATAATACTAAAAATGGATATATATGCAAATGAAAAAAATTGTCAAGATATATTAAATTGTAAACACAAAAATCAAAATATGAAAAAATTAAAAAAAAATTATGCAGTATGATGAAAAGAAAAAAAAAAAATATCACTATGATCTGGTATTTAATTTCACAAATGAAATAAATCTTTACTTGAATATCAAAAAACTAGATATTTCAAAAATAATATAAGCAAATTTTGATCATTTATATAACTTTTTAACTGTTCTTAAAAATTGAAATGAAAAGTTAAAATAGAATATAATACTCATATGAAGAATAAAAGATTTTACCTATAAGTAAAAATTTATATATAAAGTTTAAATAAATGTCAATATTTAAGAAAAATGTACGAAAAGTTCTTATTGTCAATATTTAAGAAAAATATGTGAGAAATGTTTCTTTTTATTGGCACAATAAAATGATTCCAAAGGAAACTTACCCCTTTTCCGAATCTTCTTTTAGCTAAAACAAAAATATATATAGATATAAATTTATTTATTTACGGTATTTTATTTATTCTTTTATTTAAAACTGTAAGGCTCTTCTCCTGTACGAGTGCGCGAGAAAAAAATGAACACAGTAATTTAACTGCACAGATTCTAGAAAGACGACCCATATTTGGCAATTCTCCTTGCACCGATGAATCAACGATCATTTAATACCGAACGGTAAATGCATAAGACGGTCACAAATTGCGAACATTGCAGACTGTAGAGAGGATGTTATTCAATGAAACCGTAGAAAGTCCACCGGCATGGCATCACACAATATCGGCGATAAGAATCGGTACCGTAGACACCAAGTAATCTCTTTTTTTTAAAAAAAATCACAGATGACATCCTGCAGCACACTAGCCTTTAGTAAAGATGAACAAATCGGTAAATTCGGTGCTGTTCACCGTAACTTAGTTAATTTCTTTTTGGATCATCATTGGGGCAGCTGTTTTTAAAACATACAACAACGTAACATTTCAACAACGTAAAACTTCGCATTCATGAATTAATCAGGATGTGTAGAATGATTAACGTAGTCGATATCACGTCGATATTAGGTGATTAAGCAGAGATCCGTTAAACAGAAATTCGAGTATTGCAGTACACTTGTTTATATTCGTTAAAGAGTAGTTCAATGTCGATGCCCAAATTTTTCAAGACGAAAAAAAATTTTGGATATCCGGATATATTATCCGGCCTGAGTCTGGCACCACATATATTTAATGAAGAGCTGGGATGGAGATATCTAAAGTATGAAGCGGCCATGACGTACAGCGAACCGCGAACCAGGTTCACTCAGCTCCGTAAAATGTAGCATGAAGTCATTTTCCATTTAGAAAAATTACATTTCTTTATTACTCTTATAAGATATATATAATGCATTTTTGAACACAAACGAATGAGTAGATTCGCAAACATTCATGATGAAGAATTTCAGTTTATTAATCAGAGAGACATCGAATGGAGAATGGAAGCCATTTTTATATACTTTTCTAAAACAGAAAGCATTTCGACATTTTTGACTCAAAGATAAAAAATAACATCTTTACAGAAAGACAGACAGCAAGCTAATTAATTTATTTCGCCAAATCTCCTTGGCATCAAAAATCAAGTTGGCTGAACACATTTTTAAATTTTATGTCTGGTAAACCTAAATGATAGTTAAAAGATTGGCTAAAAATTAAATTACGTCATATGATGTGATTAAATTTTGCCAGGTGTCCAGAAATAGGGAAAAAGTGCGAAATCAATTGATAAAAAAATATTAGAAATTATTTTCAGCTATAATGATTCAACGGAATCTATAAACGTTTGATTGGAGACAGGAAGCTACAATAAAAAAAATCGTCTGCGGTTTTAAAGCATAAAATGAATGGGTTTCTCTTTCTTTGATATTTTATTTAATTATTACTTGATGAGATTTAGAGCAGGAAAAAGAACAATAAATTATATGAAATTACAGATTAATGAAATAGAAATAAAAATAAAATAGCATAAGCGAAATAAACAAAATTGTATTAAATTCTTTTAGGATAAGAAATATAATGTTTGCTTGTATTATAAATAAATAAATAAAATGTAATTTATATTATTATCATTATTTTATTTTAAAAAGGGATATGTGATGTTTTTCAACATCACAGATGCGAAGAGGTTATCGATAAAACTTTGTGGAATATTGTTTCACTCCTTAAGAATTCCAACCTTTAAGTCTCGGACAGAAAAAATAGACCTCGTTCTCGCTACAATACACCGTCCATGTGTGTCCCAATATACTCGATCAGATTTAGGTCAGCAGAGCATGGTGGTCATTCCATACGTTGTAATGGTTCAGTTTTAAACGTGTTCACCGCAAACGAGCTGTTTGAGGTTTGGCATTGTCCTGCATCAAAAGAAAATAATCACCAATGGCTGCCGAATAAGATACGATGTGAGGTCACAATATCTTGTCTCCATACATTTGGGCCGCCAATCGACCATTCTGAATTGCAGGTCTGTACATCGACATATGTTGACTGCAGCCCGTACCAATATTTTCTCGTCAGTAATGTAATCTTTCATTAACGAATGCAGGGTTATTTCGAATACCCCTTTCCCTTCGTACGAAAAATCTTCGGGTGTCTCGAAATAACCCAGCATTCGTTCGAGAAAGATGAAATCGCAAAAGAAAGGGGAATAGGATATGGACTAGAATTAAAATAGGGGATTTATTGATCAGTACATCATTCGAAATGGCAATTTGACGAACCAAAGATATGAAAACGAGATACTGAGATCTCATGCTCCAGCCATTGCTAATTATTTTCTTTTAATGCATGATAATACCAGGCTTCATACAGTTCGTCTTGTGCAAAACATGCTGGAAGCTTAAACAATAGAGTGTGTGGAATGGCTAGCACGCTCATTTGACCTAAATCCAATCAAACATGTTTTGGACATGTTCAGGCAAGGCATTGTAGCGAGAACAAGGCCTCCCTTTACTTGCCCGGGACATGGAGATTACAATTTTTAAGGAGTGGAACAGTATCCCCTAAAGTCTTATGGATAACCTCAACTCTGATTTTTTCTTTTATGTGTTTTGATACATGTATACTCTCCTTTTTATGCCAGTACATGGTGCTTCACTCGTTTTTTTTTTTTTTTTTTTTTTCAAATTTTTGCTTGATTTTCTAATTTTTTTTCGCAGTGCTCACCTTGGAAAAAAGTTCGCTTGAGTATAAATAGAATGATACAAAAAAAAAAAAAAAAAAAAAAAAAAAAAGTTGTATGCACTACTAAATTGATCTCAATAAAATAAATTAGTAGATTAGTATAAGATAAATATATCGAACTGAATGGTGGGTAGCCAATTGGGTGAGGATTTCATTCTATCACTGTGACAAGCGTTCGATCAAATTCATTTCTCTTAACATTAATATAACTAGAAATTAATGCACTAGAAATTAATGAGAATATACATATGATGGGGAACTGAGCAGTGTCCACCTATGCCAACTAGTTTTTTTAATTTTAAGATAATATTTATTTGTATTTTTCTTTTTTATTCTATAACTTTTAGATATGAAAAGTATAACATTTCTTGCATTATTCATACGCTTAAACTCTTTTTATCGTTTAATAAGTCACAGACATACAGTTTGCGCAAAAATTAAGCAATTGAAAACATTGTCTTATCAGAGATATTTTGGGATAAAAAAGACAACTTTTCTTTTGTTTCTAGCCTCGTGGGATTAAAAAAGAAGTTTAGATTGTAAAAAAAACAGCGATTTAAAAAAATAAAAATAAAAATAAAAAAATAATAAAAAAATAAAAAGTTAAATGACGTCAAATTTTAGTCACTAGATCAGATGACCACCAGCTCTTTTTATTTTCATATTTACTTTCCGAACATACATGTAAGGAAAGTATTGTAATCATGTCAAAAATCAGAATTTGAGATTTTGATGTTTCTACACGTCTTGAGGTGCCCTGAGTCCGTTTTCACTATTTTTACGTTGATGTATGCATGTGTGTATGTGTGTGAGTGAATGTGTGTATGTGTGTGAGCGTCCAAACGCTTTGCTCGAATGAGCTGAAAGTTGGTATGTACGTTGTAAGTCACCGTAGCACGAACCCTATTGATTTTGGTGAATTTAGCACTTAGAGTTTTTTTACAGGGACACCAAGAAAAATTCTTTATCATTATGGCCTATGGGGCCAAATTTTTACAAGTGCGATAGCGTCTAAAAGCCTTATTAAACTGAGCAAAAAATTTATTGGTACGTTATAGGTCAAAGCTACACGAAGTGTATAGATTTTGGTGAATCTAGCAATAATTTTTTACAGGGACACAAAGAAAAATTCTTTATCATTATCTATGGGACCAAATTTTTTAAAGTTCGATAGCGTCTAAACACTTTATTAAACTGAGCAAAAAAATGTATTCATATGTTATAGATCACTTTTCACGATCTGTATAGGTTTTGGTGAATCTAGCACTTATAGCTTTTTTTACAGGAACACAACAAATAATTCTGTATCACTATGGCCTAATGGGATGAAATTATTTAAAGTGCGATAGCATCTAAATGCCTTATTCTTTTGAGTTGAAAATTTATATGCATGTTTTAAGTCACCATGACACAAATGGTATAGATTTTGGTGACTCTAGCACTTACAAAGTTTTACAGGAACACAAATAAATTTTTTTTATCATTATGGACTATAGGCTCAAATTATTTAGAGTGCGACAGCGAATAAACGCCTTATTCAAGTGAACTCAAAAATTATATACAGGTTATAGGTTACCGTGACACGAACTTTATGAACTTCAGAGAAGTTAGCACCCTTGATTCTTTTTACAGAGACATAATGCAAATTTCTTTATGATTGTGGCATATGAGCTCAAACTTTAAAGTGCAATAGGTTCTAAATGCCTTATTTGATGGATCTGAAAATTCATATAAATATTATGAGTCATTGTTGCACTAACTATAAGCATTTTGGTGACTCTAGAATTTATAGGTTTTTACAGGGACACAACGAAAAATTCTTTATCATTATGATCTATAAGCTCAAAGTACAATAGCGTTAAATTAAACATCATGTATTATATGGAGAAAAATACTCAAAAACCTATTATAATTTTCTCTTTTGTTTATTTAACAATTCCTCTTACTTTACTTTATCTACAAAACCGTTAATTACTCAATGTTCGGAAAGTCGAGTGGAGTCACTCCAGATTTTTTAGCTTTCAGAAGCAATCTCTAATTAAGAAGAAAGAAAGAAAGATTCTTTCTTTTATTTGTGGATAAATATATATGTATGACTACATCTATTAAATACAGAGAAAAAGTAATTCTGAATGAATACCTGAGAAAGCTTAATTAATTTTATTTATTTCGTTTGTGATTTGTTTTTATGACATTTATTTGTTTTTATTTGCTTACTGACAGACAATATTGCATTTTTACACAACATATATTATTTTTATTAAAAATAAATTAAATCTGGAAAATAAAAAAATAAAAATAATATTAATTTTCTCGCGTTGTCCAAAGTGTTTCGCAAATAAGCAGTCAGGTGTTAGTCGACAAATGTAATTCCTTCAATGAATAATATTTAACCTACATAAAAACCGGCGTATGAGCCATAGTCCTTACGAGAGATAGGCGTTATTTCCCATAATAAAATAAATAATACTGTTACCTAATAAGAACCTACACTGTACAATTCCTCTTACTTTACTTTATCTACAAAACCGTTAATTACGCAATGTTCGGAAAGTCGAGTGGAGTCACTCCAGATTTTTTAGCTTTCAGAAGCAATCTCTAATTAAGAAGAAAGAAAGAAAGATTCTTTCTTTTATTTGTGGATAAATATATATGTATGACTACATCTATTAAATACAGAGAAAAAGTAATTCTGAATGAATACCTGAGAAAGCTTAATTAATTTTATTTATTTCGTTTGTGATTTGTTTTTATGACATTTATTTGTTTTTATTTGCTTACTGACAGACAATATTGCATTTTTACACAACATATATTATTTTTATTAAACATAAATTAAATCTGGAAAATAAAAAAATAAAAATAATATTAATTTTCTCGCGTTGTCCAAAGTGTTTCGCAAATAAGCAGTCAGGTGTTAGTCGACAAATGTAATTCCTTCAATGAATAATATTTAACCTACATAAAAACCGGCGTATGAGCCATAGTCCTTACGAGAGATAGGCGTTATTTCCCATAATAAAATAAATAATACTGTTACCTAATAAGAACCTACACTGTACAATTCCTCTTACTTTACTTTATCTACAAAACCGTTAATTACGCAATGTTCGGAAAGTCGAGTGGAGTCACTCCAGATTTTTTAGCTTTCAGAAGCAATCTCTAATTAAGAAGAAAGAAAGAAAGATTCTTTCTTTTATTTGTGGATAAATATATATGTATGACTACATCTATTAAATACAGAGAAAAAGTAATTCTGAATGAATACCTGAGAAAGCTTAATTAATTTTATTTATTTCGTTTGTGATTTGTTTTTATGACATTTATTTGTTTTTATTTGCTTACTGACAGACAATATTGCATTTTTACACAACATATATTATTTTTATTAAAAATAAATTAAATCTGGAAAATAAAAAAATAAAAATAATATTAATTTTCTCGCGTTGTCCAAAGTGTTTCGCAAATAAGCAGTCAGGTGTTAGTCGACAAATGTAATTCCTTCAATGAATAATATTTAACCTACATAAAAACCGACGTATGAGCCATAGTCTTTACGAGAGATAGGTGTTATTTCCCATAATAAAATAAATAATACTGTTACCTAATAAGAACCTACACTGTAAAAAAATAACTATTTCCAGCTGCAAGAAACTCTCTGTGATTGGAGAAAATAATTAATTTCTCCAATCACAGAGAGTTTCTTGCAGCTGGTAATAGTTATTTTTTTACAGTGTAGGAGCACTGTAATATTACTGAAAAGATCCTATTAAATAAATCGCACTTGCATCTTATCTCTCTGCACGCCCACACCACGGACACACACAAATAAATAAATAAATAAATAATATATATATATATATATATAATGAAAAAAATAAGAATAAATAATGATAATAATAATAATAATAATAATAATAATAACACGGATTTTTTTAAGTAAATGAACGTACTTCTGTAACCATATTTTTAGGGAAAAAATCCTCGAGAATTCACTTCTTTTCCTGTGCTCTTTAAGAAAATTGCAAACACCATTTAAATCATAGAAGAATTTATATGATTCAGCATTATACAAGTAACGAGTTTAAATACTCTCTTTCCCATAATGAATTTACAAAAATAAACTATAAGCACAACGACTAGTGAAATCCAAATCATTTGAAAACAACTAGACTGAGTAAAAGTAACATCCTTTCGCTTCCCACACAAACGTTCGATGCTCTGCGGCATGGGGTTGATACCCGGTAATCACAGAAGTCTGTGCCGGTAATACAGTAACGGAAGTAACAAGTAACAAGTCGAATTCAGAAATACCGATTCGTTACTTCGATTGGCAAAATACCCGTATCATCTC
This sequence comes from Salticus scenicus, assembly GCA_963930645.1. Taxonomy (NCBI): domain Eukaryota; kingdom Metazoa; phylum Arthropoda; class Arachnida; order Araneae; family Salticidae; genus Salticus; species Salticus scenicus. The sequence continues at coordinate 335,708,818 of OZ005652.1, read as the reverse complement.
AGTAACAAATTTATACGGTTATTTCATAGAATACAAATATTCTTTTGAAATAAGTAAAAGCTTTGATTACATTTACATCTTTCTAATATTTTATTCAAAGCATTAATTTTAAACTGAATGTTATTGGACCTAGTTGTCAAACATAGTAATTTTATATATGTTCGCATGACATGTAAAGTGTAAGATACATTGATACCACGGTAAAATAGGTTGTCAGGATGTTAATTTAAGCAGCTGAAGGGGTGATAGATAAGGGGTGATTATCAGATGTTGATTATTATTATTTCGTCATGGAGGTGGGGAATGGTATTACACATGCTTTGTATTCACTTACGTATTGGAAACAGTTGTTTCGTGAGAGGATGGAAGGTTTTAGAAAAAATGCGTGATAAGGGAAAGGAAGGAGTGTTTGTTTATATTTGAAAGTGCTTATAGCAGATGGAAATGAAAATGCGTAGTCGCATCCGGCATAGGGATAGTGTTCGGGAGCATTTATTTATTGTGGTTTTATCAATGATATTGTTTGAGTTTAATTAAGAATAATTTGAGAATAATTTTTTTTTTTTTTTTTTTTTTCATTTAGCTTTTCCTTTTTTTCCTTTTTTCTTTTTTGTAATCTGATTTTTTCTCGAGACTATTTTTAATGATTTAAAATGAGTAAGGGTGTTAAGAATAGTTAATTATGCTCTTATGTTAAAATTAAGTGTCTCAGAAAATACATCATTTTATGCAATTTTTGTAAGAAAAATTTATATTTTTAAACAAGTGTTTCTAATTTTAGAAAACATATTCAAAGTGACTGTTTGCTGAGTATGATTGAAAAACATTAATTTTCTTGTCAATCTGGAATGTTCAAGTTCTTCAGAAAATCAGAAGAGACAATTACGCGGTAGTTTAAAATCTGGGAGGCCTTAAAGATATTTCTTAAAATTTTTTTATTATTATTTAATTGTTTCTTAATTACATATATGGTTTATAATATGAGAATTCTTTTTTTCTGAAAACAGCACTCATGTACGTGTTTCTTGATATTATTTTCTCCAATCACAGAGAGTTTCTTGCAGCTGGTAATAGTAATTTTTTTACAGTGTACGAAAAGAAAAGCTATTTTTCTTGGCTGCGGTCCCTACAAAAAGAGCGGCTGATACACGATATTTTATTTACTTCCGTTATCACAATCTTCAAAAACTAGTTGGCATAGGTGGACTCTGCTCAGTTCCCCATCATATTTATGTTCTCAGAAATTTCTAGTGCGAGACATATTACTAGTGGATCTGCAGATCAGGAGCCTCAACGCCCTATTTGCATCAGACATTATTCAATAGGTCATTTTTATTTATTCCTTATTATATAATAGTATATATTGATTCGATCGACTTATTACCATAATCAAATACATTCCTGAGGGGGGCGGCAGCCCCCCTCAAACCCCGTTGTATCTCTCTTTGTATACCTATTTGTATATGATATAAAGTGTTACGAAATTGTAAATAATTGCATTTATTTTTGTATAAATTCTTTCAAAGAGGTTTAGTAAGTTGATAAAATGCTAATTTTGTGCCTTTATAGTCGTTTTAGCGTTAAAATAGCCAAATTTTCCTTTAAAAACGCATTAAAAAGCTCCTATAAGGGAAGAAATAAAATTTGGCGACTATTTCCCTCATTGGCGATTTTTTTGGCGATCTTGGCGAGAAAATCCTTATTAGGGATATACCAAATATGGAAGCTCTAATCTCATTGGCTGATGTGATACGAGAATTTTCCAGAACAGTCTGTTTTCGATAAAAAAATTATAAAAGGAGCATTATTTTCGCCAAGGCGGTCAGTCTCAGATCTATATCAGTTTCGTCAAATGCTTGCTCAATGGGCTCATGAATATGTGTACCAAATTGCAAGTCAATAGCGTTATTTTGGGGGCCGCTATCGCGGTACATACAAATTCTTCCCATAGGCCGTAATGGTAAGAAAAACTTTGGCGTGTCCCTGTACACGAACTTACAAATGGAATGCACACCGAAAACTATACAGCTAATTTCGTGGGCATCATGAACATGTGTACAAAATTTCAAGTCAATAGCGTGTTTTTTGCGGCCGCTATCGCATGACAGACAGACAGACAGACGGAATCCAAAATCCTTTTGAGTCTCAACAGAGGGCCTCCATTCACATTTCGGCAAAAATTGGAAGTCAATAGCTTGATTTTTGCGGTGGCTATCGCGGTACATACAGATTCTTCCCATAGGCCGTAATCATAAAAAATCTTTGGCGTGTCCCTGTACACGAACTACAAATGGAATACACACCTAAAACTATACAGCTGATTCAGTTGGGCTCATGAACACGTGTACCAAATTGCAAGTCAATAGCGTGATTTTTGTGGCCGCTATCGCGGTACATGCAAATTCCTCCCATAGGCCGTAATGATAAGAAAAACTTTGGCGTGTCCCTGTACACAAATTACAAATGGAATACACACCCAAAACTATACAGCAGATTTCGCGGGGCACATGAACACGTGTACCAAATTGCAAGTCAATAGCGTGATTTTTGTGGCCGCTATCGTGATACATATAAATTTCTCCCATAGGCCGTAATGATAAGAAAAACTTTGGCGTGTCCCTGTATACGAACTACAAATGGAATACATATCAAAAACTATACAGCTGATTTCGTGGGGCTCATGAACATGTGTACCAAATTTCAAGTAAATAGCGCTTTTTTGGCGGCCGCTATCGCGCGACAGACAGACAGACAGACAGACAGACAGACAGACACAGCCCAAAACCGTTTTGAGTCTCAACAGAGGGCCTCCACTGACATTTCGGCAATAATGTTAAAATAAATCAATTTGACCAAAGCTTCATACAGTGACAGAATGAAATCCCCGCCTAATAGGCTATCCACCGTTCACTTCGATATATTTATCTTATTCTAATCTATTAATTTATTTTATCGGAGTCAATTCCGTTGTTTAGTTTTCATGCTACTATTTCCAATGCAATAATCCTCAAATTCATATTTATATGAAAAATTTACAATTTCGCTATGTTGATAAAATCGTAAATTACGAATAATTTACGAAATTTTCCTATTAGAATATTTGTATTCAATCATGTTCAAACAAATATCATAAACGTAATTTTGAAGTTGTCTAACGTATTTAGGATCCTCAAAATGGAAGTTTATGCTCAATTTTGCTTTATTCTGACATGTTAAATAAATCGTAAATTCCAAATAACTTAACAATTTTTTAAATTGGAAAAATCATAGTCTATGATATTCATGCCAGTATCCTAAATATTATTTCGAAATTGGTTCTTTACGAATTGGATCTTTACGATGAAAATATCCCTCAAGATTGACGTTTATGTGAAATTTTGCTCTATTCAGCCATGTTAAGAAATTCGTAAATTTCCAATAACTTACGAAATCTTTATATTGGAAAATTCATAGTCATTAATATTCATGCTAGTGTCCTAAATAATGTTTCAAAAGTAGTCTGACATCTTTACGATGAAAATATCACTCAAAATTGACATTTATGTGAAATTTTCCCCTATACTGCCATGTTAAGAAATTCGTAAATTTCCAGTAACTTGCGAAATTTTCAAAGTAGCATATTTATAGTTACTGATGTTCATTCCGGCATCAAAACTGATATTTTAAAACTGGTCTGGCATTTTTACAGTAAAAAGTTTTCATTTAATGCACGTTTAAGTGATTTTTTGTCCTATTCTCCCATGTTAAGAAAATCGTAAATTTCGAATAACTTACGAAGTTTTTAAAATCGAATGTTGCAAATGAATAGGGTTCTTGCCAGTGTCGAAAGTAATATTTTAAAACTGATCTGACCTCTCTGCGACAATTTGTTCTTGAGATATCGTGTACACAGACTAACAAACTAACGGACTGACCCACTAACAGACTAACAGACTAACAGACACCCTACAGACAGACACCATAGAAATTTTGTCATTTTCGGATTCCTCACACCTGAAAACGTGTAGAAAAGTCAAAAAACCGAGGTCGAAATTTTTCACGATTACCTAAGTTCCCCAAACCTATAGTATGATGGGGAACTAATGAACTTTTCTTTCAGTTTGTCCATGGGGAAGAGAGGCAGATAAATGGTAAAAAAAAAAAAGAAAGAAAAAAAAAGTAAATAACTGTCTCCTTCTCAAAGAGTGTCTATGCAATGCGATGAAGTGCACCACAAAGCAGAATAAAAACGTTCCTCCATCATCGTAATATATACATAATGAATAATTTTTTCTTTCTTTCTTCTGTATTTTTAATCAAAAACTGCTTTTCACAGTTTACTATCATTGTTTTCGCTTTTCTAAGACTAATATTATTTCTCCTCATGTTTTGTATAATTTTTTAGATTTAAAGGAAGATTTTTCTATGTTCAATTATCTGACATTATTGAAAATGTATTAATTATACACATGCATACATTAAGATGTAATTTGTTTAAATTTCAGACGATAGAATAAAAGTAGAACTGTCGTTAAAATATTGATAGTAATCGATTATTAATAATAATAATATTATCTGGTAATATCGTTGTTTAAATACTTATAAATCTGTTATTCAAATATTATAATAAAAATGTGTTTAAAACAAATTTATAGTGCGAACACTATTCATTATGGTGACTATCATTCAGAGATTCTGAATTGTCGCAGAATTCACATCACAATAAATGAAATAAAAATTTCTTCTTCTTAAACCAGCATTTTTACAGGTAGAAAAATATTTTAAACGAATATTGGTATGAGGTCTGCGTCAATTTTTCGTCCCTGCACCACTGTCCAGAAACTTGCAAGAAAAAAGAAATATATATACAAGGCAATTTTTTTTTCATCTAAACAATTTTTATTTTATTTTTATTTTTATTTCTTCGTGAAAATTTTTTTTACGTTACAAGTTTCTGAAGACAAACTCAAATCTACCCTACTTAATATATATATATATGCATATATATGTATAATTTGGTCAATTATTTTTTTTTCTTTGTAAAATTCTCTGTAATACTATGATAACATATTTTTTTTGTATATTTGGTGATAGAAATTTAGTTATTATTAAAGCGAACTTCGTATACTTTTCACACACTGTTACACATAATCTTTTTTTAAATTAATTCAAGTTTGAAGATGAAATTTCATATTTTCGATGCTTAACATTTGGAAACAAATTGAATAAACGGAACTTTTCATTGTCTCAATATTTCAACGTAAAAACGTTTTAATACGTCCAAAGAATAGTGAATATTGTTTTAGGAATAATATCTAATCTCAAACCCCCATGTATTATTTATGTTAAAATATTAATAATAATTTTTTTTTCAGAGTTTAATATTTTTAATTTAAAAGATAATGATTTGATACATAAATAAAGTATTAAAATATAATATGAACATAACATAAAATTATTCATATATGTACATATATTTTCTTTTAAGAGTTACATTAGTGTTAAAATTTTTGAATTATTCAAATTTTGGTGAAAATTTGAAAATATATATATATATATATATATATTAATGTAATCTAAAACTGAGACAGTTTAAAAGCTGTTTATACTTTACATTTTCTATAATGGCCTAGAAAATCTACGCGCATCTTTTTTTTTTTTTCGTGAGACAACAAGATCTTGCAATCTTTTAAAAGTTATAATACATAAATAATAAATTTATATATTTTTTGTGGTTTGGTTTGTGAAAAACTATTTGAAAGAAATTTGTAATTTGCATTATTTAATTCAGTGTGGTAGAAAATTATTCTAATTCAAGTGGAGTAAAACTTTATTTCTAAAACAAAAAATAAACAACGTGATACATTAAGTAGCTAATGCATTTTTATGTAATTTTCTAAAATTTCTTTCAAATGAAAAGTGTAACAATATTTAAGTTTTTGTTAAATTTTTAAATGCTGTTAGTTTATCTCCGTTTAAGGTCCCTTAATGCATTAAATATTTTAACAAAAGTATAGAAGAGGAAATCATATACGCATTAGCTGGAGAATTCTTATGAATTGTGCACAAAAGGAAATATTGAGTTTATTCCTTTAAAATTTAAAATAAAAACTCTTTTTAAGAATTACACTTATTATGACCTTTTTTTTTTTCTTGTAAATAATACAAACTTTTAAAGTTTCAGTGAACAAAAGAACGTTACTTTATATAACTTCGTTATTCTTTCCAAATGAATGAACTTTGTAATACTATTATTCACTAAGAAATAGTTCTCAAGTATTTAACACAAATTATGTTTGAAAAATGCATGATTAAACATTGTAAATTTTAAGTATGTTTAAACCATACATTCTGAAAGTTCAGTTACCATTAAAAGGAAATTCTCCTACAAAATTAGTGATTCAAATATTTGATTTTTAAAAGTTTGCAAACAATTAATTATTCTTACATTTTTAAATTTTAAAGAAATTTTCGACAAAACAAATGTTTTCCATTCCTTTAATAGTGCTATCTACTACATAACATACTTATATTAGATTAATATTTCGTTTTATAGATATGTTTTTATTTTATTCTTGAGTATTTTCTTTTAATAATTTTAATTATAATCCGTTAAAAAAAATTAAATTTATATATAAATATTTTGAAATGTAAATATTTTCTTTATATACGAGGAAAAAAGTTTTTTTTTTAGAAATCTATATAATTATAATTTTTACTACAAATACAAGTGTATTATAATTGTTTGTTTCCTTTTCAAATGCAACAAAAGTTTAAAATAAGTAAATAAACTAACTAACTAACTAACTAACTAAATAATAATAATGAATGAATAAAATAAAATAAAATAAAATAAAATAAAATAAATAAATAAATAAGCTACATATTTAATCACTATTGAATTTTTAATTTAAAATAATGTTTTGTTTTTATTTCTGCTATGTGTTTAAATAACATATCACGGAAAATTTTTCTTTTTTTCTGTTGTTGCTCTACTGTGTAAATAAGTTTTTTTTTTTTTTTTACATATTTTAAAACTTTACATATTTTTATTAATAAAATTTTCTCATTGCGATACCGAAACAGAAATAGAAAATACAGCTTTCTGAAGTCTGCAGAGTTTGTCAGGCATAGATCAGGTATTTGACAACTTCTTGCGTCAAGAAAATGTTTACATTTATCAGCACGAATCTCTTGAGTTACTAGTTACATTAATAGGTGTGGTGACTTTACTTGAGCGGGGCACTTTTCACGTTCTTATATTTTTACACATTCACATTCACATTCACTTTTTTTTTTTTTTTTTTTTTTACCTGCCCAAATGGGAGAGGGAAAGGGTTAATCCTTGGAAATATTTATTTGTATGCAGACTTTCTTAATATATTTGTTTCGATGTTATTGGTTTATTTCGTGTTCAGTTATGGTACATATTCACGCTGGCTTTATTTCGATGGTACACGCTGTGTATTCAAGAAAATATAAGACACAAAACTGAATCTTTTTCACAAGTTTTTGACTTATAATATGCTCATTTTTCAAATTAATGTAACATAAGTTTTAGAAAACTCGACATTCTACAATACAGCTGCCAACATTGCTGATTTTTTAATCAAATTTATCACCAGTTTTTTTTTTTTTTTTAAATTTGTAGCATACATTTTCGACGAATAAATAAAATTAAATAAACTGAAAACATTTAAAAAAATTTCCGGTATGAAGTCGCAGTTAAAAATTAACTGAGACTTGGTACTGTGCTACAGTAGAAACATATGGTAATACAAACATCCCAAATATTTGATGGAATACAAGAATTTTTATCAAATAATATTTAATTGAACTGTTTTTAGCGTTAATAAATCAATACCAATATAAAGTATGTTAATTAAAAATAATATATGAATAAAACCCTTCATTTTCAAAGCAACTGAAATTCTGCTCCTTCTATCGATGAAATCTTTCTGCATTTTTACGGTATTTCAGTAGATATTTTCATAGGAGTAGCTTTAGCCAATAAAGTATGCAAAAGAAATATTGTTAACCCTTACGAATGCGTCAATAAACATTATTTAACAAAAATGCTCGTATTTCATGAAGTATTTAATAATTGTAAATTTTAATTGCAGTATATTATCTCTACTACAATAGGCCAATTTTCTAAAATGACATTACTTTGGTTTTAAAACTATCATAAACAATAAAATCTAGAAAAAAATTACAAAGGATATTTAATAAAACGACCAAAATCGAATGTATCCTTTTATTTATGCCAAAGTAGTGTGATAAATGGATTTAACAAAAAAGTTTCATTGGTTTTTATTAATGAACAGTTGTTTGTCTATAACAGGCCTGTCCAACCCAAAGCTCTTGGCAGGCTGCATTGTATAAATGCATGAACCATATACATATAGTAATTATTTTTCCAGTCGGCTCATGAGGATTTAAAACAGAAAATATGTGTATTAAATATATTTTATTAATAAAAAACCATAGAACAGTCAAAAACTTATGATTATACATTTATAAGTACAATAGTAAGAAACATTTATTGATCTGATATTATTTTATTAACATCAATGAGCGTGATATTTGTTTCTTTGGCTACTTTAATCGGTATTTTCATTAAAAACTCAAAAATAAATTATTAATTTTATATGTTTTAACCGAAGATGTCAAATTCGAAATATCTTGAATTCTGTTGCGGGCCTTGGAACCTTACACATGCGGCCATGCGGCCTGCGGGTTGACCAGCCCTGGTCTATAAGAATAGAGTGCTCCTGTTTAATAAAGTCCTCTTCACTTTGAAAGAAATGTGATTTTTTAAAAACTAACAATCTCTTTTTTAGTATCATATATGAATAACAAGTATTATATGAGAATATATCCCAAAACTGTAAATTTGAAATAGAGGAAATAAAAGATATTTAAATTTCAATCCGAGTTTTGAAAGATTGCATGATTTTTTTATTTTTTTTAATACATGATTCAGATCAGATTACATTTCTATGAAGTATTAATTGGGATATTATTATTATTATTAATATTATTTTTAAATATATCACTTATTAATTTGTAAGAATACTTAAAATTTACAAGAATGATAATGTTCACCTTACTTTCTTTTCTCATAGCATCTCAATTTGGCTGAAGCATCTATTTTTCATAAATGATAGCATGCCTTTTAATAAGAGGTGATACTGAAATATTTTCACATCGATCTAAAAGCAACATAAAGTCTAATTCCAGTTAAAAGCATTGACTTTAACAACATTGTAATTTTAATAGTAGAAGGTGCCAATGCACAAATGAAGAAGGAGTATAAATTTTTATTGCTTAAAGGAAATTTAAAATTTCGCATAAGAATATTAAATAACATGGTAGTTAATTGTTAAACAAACTTGTACAAAAGATGACATTTGTTATTTGCCTTTTGCATTACTTTGTCTTTAACAGAGTTGAGAACACACAATACATCTGTATTTGAAGAAATTCTGCTACTGTTCATGGAAATAATTCAACATGTCAGTGAAGAACAAAAGATTTTGAAAGCGTATCTGAATAAAGAAAAATAGAAGATTAGAATGTCTTGTTTAGTAAACATGTAACGAAGGCAAATTAATATAATGATTTGATTAACATACATTTAGTTTTAATAAGGATCTTAATAAAGATTCAAATAAATTTGATCGTTTAAAATAAATAAGGATTTACATTATTATTTTCGTGATAAAAGTTGAATTTTAGAAATAAAAATGAATCATAAAAGTTATTGGGGATGTTCATATTTGCCGTACAACACTCTTTATAACAAAAATAGATTTATGATATCTTTAATCCATTAAACGCTGCTACATGAATCCTATCGAAAGTTTTTGAATTTTCTTATGTTTTGTGTTTCAATACACATCTCTAATCGTATGTAGTTTCAATAATTATATATATATATATGTATATATGTATATATATATATATGTATATATATATATATATATATATATATTTCTTTTTGATAGAAGATATGATATGGTTCCAAAATGGAAGAATTGGCACCTAATGGGGGTAGCATAGATGTAGATAAACTGCAAAAGCATTTAAAGTAGTTTTCATGATCCCTGTTTGTTATAATTTAAAAAAAAACTGTTTTCTTTCATATTCAATGTTTCTAAACCCCTTCACTCGAATGTCTTCATTTTGGTGTTTGTTTTTTCTTATGCAGTAAAAACAGGCAATTTTGTTTTAATAATTAAAAACAAAAGGAATTTACATTAAAAACTTTTTGAAAAAAAAAATAAAAAATAAAAAACAACGAAGGACACATCAATATTCACAAAATAAATAAATAAATAAATAAAAAATAAATATTTATCTCAGATACTTGTCGAGAGAAAAAAAAAATCTTAATCAAATGTTCCCAAAATGGTTGAATTAGGGCTTAATAGGTTAAGTTTGTTTATGTGAAAAAGAGTGATATTTCAGGATTTTATAACAATAAAAAATCCCGTTAAAATTAAGAAAAAATTTCTGTTTAATAGGACGTTATAAAATGTAAATGTTTGTAATACTGTGAAAATCTATTTATGGCAATTCTATGGAAGCATATACTAAATAATATTTTTAGTTTAACAAAAATTAATTGTTGCCATTCCAATATTTTATTTCAACTTTTTACAACGTCTCTTTTTAATGGCATTGACTGATGCTCTCTTAGCATAAAAGCATAAAATTAAGATGATACATCATGGTACTATAATACTACTTAATTGTACATTTTAATATTTTTAATACTTTCCAAGATTACTGTTAATTTTGTTTGTCTATTTATTGTCTATCCTTTTTACACTCTGACATTTTAAGCTGTTCTTTGATTACATTATAATCTAAATATATAATACCGTTTCTCTTTATGAAGCTAATTCACGAATACTTATATTTAATTCCTTAAACAAAAAAAAAAAAAAAAAAAAAAAAAAAAGAAAAGAAAGAAAGAAAGAATTTCTAAGCTTTATGTACTTAATGTATGTTTATATATATTTATATATACATACATATATAATAGTTTTAAACAGAGCAAAAGTGTTTGAGAAATTATTTTAAGTAAACTTTTTTGCGTAGAATTTTACAGTTTTGCTTCCAGAAATGTACAAATGCATTTGAATACAATATGATACCTATAATACCTTAATCACTACGAATTAACGCTAACTTAACTCTACGTTCGAAAAATTTTGTATTCATCAACAGTGTATTATTTGACCTGAGAATTACCCGGAGAAATTTATAAGAGATTCACTGATTTATCAATGAAGGAAAAATAAGACAAAAATGTAAACAAGTATTTTTTTGCTGTAACTGTACTTTTTCATCATTATTTGGTCTCTATTACCATCATATATTTTTTTAATTCTCAAATCAATATTTTCATTTTCTAAGTAGGAAAATTTCGTAAAAATGCACAAAACTAAACTATATATATATATATATATATACAGATACTTCAATCAGTTTCATCAGCAATTTTACATTTTATTGCTGTTGAATGTTTAACAGCAAATGCAGTACATAAAGAAACTTCTTACGAGTTGAGCCGTAAATCCAGGGTTTACCCACCAATTTTCGTGGATTTAAAAACGAGAAATAACCCGAGTGTTAAACCACTTATTTAGAGTGGTGAATACTGATTTTGTTGAGAGATAAATTAGCATTTAACAGTAATTAGTGGATTAACCCGAGTGTTGCAAATTTGATGAAGACCAATACATTAATTATAAAAAGTACGTTTTCATCTTTTTAATTATTTAAAACTGTATGAAATAGATTCCATAAAAAAAAAAAAAAAAAAAAAAAAAAAAAAACACTACTGTAAAAAACCATACCGTTCGGCAAAAACCCAATTTTATTCTTTTGGACTGTGGGAAAAATGAATGATATCAATATTTCCCACCATTATTATTTCCTTGTGATTTGACGTCTTTATTAACACGTTCACGCCGGCGTGGGCCACCTCCGAGCACTAGCAATAATACCTGTTCAAAAAAAGTGCACTTAAAACTGTTTTGTTCAATAAATCCTTGTCGAATCATGTTCTTAGACTGACTAAGAACATGGCTCGACAAGGATTTATTTAACAAAGCAGTATTAATTGTACTTTTTTTGGACAGGGATTATGCTAGTGCTCGGCGGTGGCCCACGCCGGCTTGAACGTGTTAATGAAGACATAGATTAACTTTTTAATAAATGCTCAGAACTTCACATCTTGCTTGTTAGCTGCATTCGATTTTAGCATCAGTAAAAGTCGGTATATAAAATAAAATTAATTATTGATTAATTATTAATTTAATTCAAAACAATTTGTAGGAAACAATATACAACAATTTACAACGATAAACAGAAAATTATTAATTACGTAATAACATTAGGGTAAGTGTACCACTAATGAACACCAGGCCACTAATGGATATTTTTACATTTACACTCAAAAATCAAGTTTTCATGGCCCATAGTCTCCTCGCATTCAGGGTTGCTATTACAACTCTGTACTTTTAATGCAATGAATTACGAAGATATCAAGGCACCAGTTCTAAAATAATAACCATTCAATTGAAATAATGCATACTTTTGTCATCTTGTGTTTGTCGTCTTTTTTGTGATATTGAACAAAGTAAGACAAATTTTGTGTCTTTTGTATGTGCTCATATCAAGAAGTTTTTTTTTCGTATTTTTTGCTTTCTAATGACTGAAAAAAGTATGCTCAGTTAATTTATTGCAATAATTTTCTTATTTTGTAAGAAGGATAACTTTTAATGGGCAGCATCGACTACTGGCACCACGATATGCCTTTATGACCCAGTACTGGACATCACCGTCTGTTATTGGCTCATTTGGTTTTTTGGAGGAGAACCAGTAGCAGACACTGGACTGTATTCTACTCAACCCGGAATTCAAAATGAAATACATTATTTTAAGCTTTTTTTTTTTTTTTTTTTTTTTTTTTGGTTCAACTTTTTTCCTGCAAAAATATAAAGATGTTCACTACAGGGATAAAAAGATATACGCAACTGGTGTTTTTAAAGCTCTGTGCTTAATATTTTCTTAGAATACAAAAATGCTTCATCTAGCCTAGCACCTTTCGCACTACAGTTATACAAAGTAAAAATTATGTGAAGTATTGCACACCGGTAGATGTCAAAATTTCAAAAATTAACACTAGATAAAGAATAATCAAAAACTGTTCATATAAAGTCCATTACTGTTAGAATTAAGTATTTGAATTTAAGTACCTTAATTGGACAATATATATATAACTTATAAAACAAAAATACAAGAATGACCTCAAAGTTCTATTAATTTGCAAATTAAAATTTATATCGGAAAATTCTCTCCAGTGTCACTTAAAGTTTTAATGAAAATTATGTTAATATTACTGGACATTTACTTCCGATATAAATTTTAATTTCCAAATTAATAGAACTTTCAAGCACACTTTATATTTATTAGCCAATCATCTTAGTCACTTTGTTTCGAACAATCAACTTGTTAATGAGGGAAGTCTATGTGACATAAATTTATGCTACCATTATTATATGCGACATGTCTTTATACTTTAAAATTAAACCTGTAATAAAGCTAATATATATTATCACTTCTTTTGCATGAAAAATATATTTATAACGTAAATGTAAGTAATGTTCATATTATTATTATCATTTTCAATATTATATAGCGATTACAGTTGAAAGTAAAGCTATAAAATTATGTACAATTTGGATGAAATGTAATTTTTTAATGTATCGATTTCATAATTTTTGCTGATTAAAGCACAACAATATATAAGGAATTTGTTTCGTTACGCTTTATAAAAAGCATTTTTAATGATAGTACGCTTTTGTAACAACTTATCATTTTGTATTTAATTTATTAAGTTTTAAATAAATAATAAAAAGAAAATAAATAAATAAATAAATAAATAAATAAATAAATAAAGCATTTTCCTAATTAATAAAATTTCATTTTTTAAGCTTTTCTTTCCAGTTGAAGGTATAAAAATTTCCTAATTCTTTCTTTTCAATCTTCAACAACTCAGAACTATTGGTAGAATTTTTTTTCTTCTAGTTCTAAAATGATATTATGTATCACAGTCACAAGAAGGAACTGATCGAATTTTATCGAAATAAATTATAGTAACAAAATCTAAAAGAACCAAAAAATATCTGTGCTAGAAGTTATATTAATTTATTATTATAATTATTTATATTAATATAATAATTAATATTATTATAAATATTTACATTAATAGATAATGTAGTAATGTTTTTTAAATCGGCTAAAACAAAAAAAGTAGGATGCCAATTTTATTTTCTTTATTTGCTTGTCTGTTTGTTTTAGGTGTGTTTCCCTTCCTTTTAAATTTTATGGACAATTCATTCTTTTTAAGCTGAAGGACAATTCATCATAATTCCATAAATGTAATAAAAGTAAAAATTGTAATTCTAAAAAATGTACAAATTAAGAAAAAAATTATAATATATAATATATAATTCATATTTTATTTAAAGGCATCATAAAGCTTACAGTTATTTGTATAGAACTGAAATTACTAAAGAATGCTGAATTTATTAAACGATAATTTCAATTCATTCTTTACCCTTCTCTAATCAAAACGTAAGCAATTTAATTTTACCATAGTTCATTTTTAACTGAATACTGATACTACTACTACTACTACTACTACTACTGCTGCTGCTGCTGCAACTACTACTACTACTAAAATAATAATAATAATAATAATAATGATAATAATAACTATTCGACTGTATACAAATATGTGTCGAACTGCGTGTGTAGGAATTTCAATGATTTTTTTAACTTTTGAATGATTGTTTAATTTTTCTCTCTCTCACTCATATATGATAGAGAGGCAAATTTCTAAAGTTAAAATTTTGTTGTGATTACACATTTTGCGATCTCTGAATACGAAAATCAAGTTTTTAACGGCTGGTATGTGGCGTGTGTAAGTCTGTTATCAGCATAATTCAAAACCAAATATCAAAAGGAAGGGAACACACAAAATTCTAGATCAATTTTATATACGGTTTCCATTTGAAAATTTATACAGGTATTCGGATAAATGGTTGGTGTACAGGTATATGCAAAACTATTCAAATGTATTACGTCTATGTGCTAAATTTTCGGTAGGTACATTTTAAGATCTATAGACTGCAATAAACGAAATGAAATTGATATTTTTCTACATGACCAAAAGCATGAATCACACATAATATTTGGTACGACAAAAATTTATATTGTTCATACAGAGGTCTCCAAAAAGAAATTTTGGTACATAAATAGTATAGTAAGAAAGTACCACAGAACTGGCATTTAAAAAAAATAAGTGCAAAAGTTTGAATAAATACCATAAAATGAAATAAATTCGCAACAATTGTTTCGAGTCGAAAGAACACACGACCCTTCGTCAGGCAAACAAAGTACGCACAAGTTCTGCAATCAAAGCGTCAACGCACCCTTGCGTTGGCAGGGCCATACGATAATATTCATATACATTATGTGCTATAATTGGACATTTTTTGCATTGTATTTTTGAGCATTTTCTTACATTGCTTAAAAATGGTTATGACTTCGACTAATCTAACTGTCTGTATGTTTGTCTGTTTGCGCTGTAAATTCCGTACATATTCGTGGAATTCTTTGAAATTGATATGTGTTATTCAAGTGCATAATGGGATATTTCTTATTCAGAAGTGTGTAAATACTATATCTGGTTTGTTTTTTAGGAACATAGAAAAGAAATGTAATGTATTGCATTCTACGAGAGCTGATTATTTAAAGTAGACTTCAGTGGACTTTTAATGCAGAAAATATGATGAAATTAACATTTGTTTTTTATATTTACGAAAATATATTTTGTATCGAATATGGTATGGTTTGAATTAAAGTTTACAAAGCTTTACAGAAATTTTCAGATACTTAGGATTTGTAATTTACAATTGTGTGTTTAATCAGGGCCCAAAATTTCAACTCAGATTACACTCGCCGAAAAAAAGTTTTACTCGCCACAAAATAGGATTGCCTTTTTTTTTTTTTTTTTCGTTTTTTACGCATTTTTGGTTTTTTATTTTTCCTAACTATTTGAAAGAGTTTTACAAATATGCCTAAAATTATATATAGTAAAAGTGTGTCGTATATCATCATGTCTCATAATCATCTATAATTATAAATCATTATAATGTATTTGAGATTTGAAAAAGACTAAAATATCTAATAACATTTATGCAAAGAGTCATCAAAGGAAAAAAGGAAAAAAAAAAAATCTGTGTCAAACAATATCCTGTGAAAATCTTTTTATTAGGAAGGATTAAGCTTCCTTATTTATCTGTTTATTGACTTAATTTTTTATATCAGAAATGTCTTTTTCGTCCATTTTATTTTTGTTATCAGACAGAATGCCAATGTGTATAACTTGTTCATTATTGTAATTTGAAATAGCTATTTTGGAATCCCTTTTTCGATAAAATCACTGCTTACAAATCATTACAAGCACAAACTTTTGGTGTTTCAATAAAAAACTAGAAAACGTGAACTGTTTTTTGATCATTATTCAACAAAATAAACATAGATAGTATCTTTAAAAGGGCTCGGACTGATTTTCATGCGTCAATATCGCATAGGCAAACTTTCGCATTTCTCTTCTCTCTGATAGTGGGCGACGGGCAAAGAGGCTCACTCTGCTCAGAGAAATCATAGTGGGAGAAAATAAAACTGCCGAAGAGATTAAAACTTTTTTGCATGAACTAAGCGTTTTTCCTTTCCCAGGCTGGGCTATCTCGGGCAGCGCACACACTGACTCGGCACTCCGAGAATCTAAAAACAGGAAGTTAAATATGAGGTTATAAGATGGCAAGATTTTGCCATATTTAAATCTATGAAAAGAATGTTTTCTGTCACCGTATCATGTAAGAATTCTATCTGTAACTAGACCAAATTTTTACTCGCCAGAGTACAAATTCCACTCGCCAATGGCGAGCTGCCGAGCGGAAATTTCGCGCCCTGGCTTAATTATGTTAACCGTTTTTACCACTTCCCAACATTTTCCAATAATAATTTATGACTTTGATTAGTCTGTCTGTGCTGTTGTCTATCTGTGTGTTTACTCTCTCTGCAAATATGCAGAGTGTCCTAACATACTCGTTCAAACCCAACGCAGCCAGACTGCTTGCTTGGAGTACATAAAAAATGCCCAACGAACTATGTTTCTACGACAAATAATTCAAAATTCTAAAAAAAAAAAAAAAAAAAAAAAAAAAAAGCATCTAGTGCATGTGAAAAAACTTTATGGAAACATTAACAGCAGAATTTATATATTTTTACGTAGGGAGATGATCAAAATGACCAATGCGCATATCGAGCACGAATCGTGAAATGGCTGATTTTACACATTGCATGTGTTTTAAGATTAAGCACATTTTGCATGTGTTGTAAGAATAAGCACATTTTGCATGTGTTGTAAGATTAAACACATTTTGCGTGTGTTGTAAGATTAAGCCCATTATTAAGCGACTGGATCACCCTTAGGGGTGAGTCCCTGACCGTCGTAAATTGCCCATAGCATAGCGCTAATGTGACATAAAACTCACTAACTCAATAGCTAAAATTGTTGGTAACTACTAAATGCAGCCTTTTAAATACAATTTAATGCACGACTTAACGTCAAGAAACGACGCACGCTTGCAAGCCTCGATTGTACATTGGATATTTTTAACATCTTCGTCCAAAAGTCTAATGCAAATACCGATGTTTATTTTGAACTGACGTTTATATGACGTCATATTTTTTCTTTCGTATTTTTCTCAAAAGCTGTTTGTTGAAAAGATATAGTTTTTTGGACATTTTTATGTACTTTAAGCAAGCAATGTGGCTATGTGAAACTTGGGCAGTCTTGCTGGGAAACCCTGTATGTATATCGAAAAAATTGAAATTATTTAATATTAATTAAGTTTTCTTTCGTATGTTGTCATTTAAAAGTGGTTTAAAAAGCGCAATTCGTTTGTGGACACATTCATAAAATATATCTGATGCATTATGTTGTGAGAATTATTTGTTTAAAGCATATTTTATTATCTTTACACTGCACGAATTATAACGACATTAATATTCGCTATTCGAGATACATACAATCTTTTTATCCTGTATAATAAAAAAATATTAGCATAATTTATTAGATCGCAGAATTGTCTTAAAGTTGCTCTTATACGCAATTCGACGTGGATAGAAGTTTCCCAATGGAACATTTTAGAGTCCTTATAACATTTTTAGTACATTATATGGTAGCTGAGTAAGGTTTAGACAATATACAGGGCTATACGAATAAAACTTTTTTCATGAAATTTCATTAGAAATAAAGTTACAGTCAGCAGCAAAATTAGTGAAGCGCTAGCAATAATTTCCATTTAAAAGATGTGCACTTAATACTGTTTTGTTAAGTAAATATTTGTCGAGTCATGATCTTAGTCTTATGCTGTTTATAAAAAAGAAAGTTGGTGCTAAAAATTAGCGACCAAACCGAAAAGAAAAAAAAAAAAAAAATTAAAAGTGCGGATATGTGCTTCAATAATTTTCCCTGGTGACTGTATAAAGATGCTCTAGTGAGATTTTTTTTCCTTCATCGTAAAAAATCACAAAATATATTTTTGTAACTTAGCTATTTTTGGATAACATACAGGATCACACAAAAGCAATCTGATGTAAAAATTTTCTTTAAAAATAAAATTGTTATTAGAAACCAAAGAACACTTTTTCGAACTTTTATTATGATAGGCTTTTATATATTTTCTCATTTTATTGACTTTTAAATATTATGCAACAGAAAGGCGAGGTCATAGTCTTTTGGTAGCCCTGATGATGTGGCAATTTATTTTTAAAAAGAGAACTTTATTTTTTTTAGTAGAAGTAGTACTTTAAAATTTGTTTTTCTCAATTAAATGTACTTTTTGTGTTTTCGTAAAATAAAAGATTTAAAAAATCAAATATATTGAAGATATAAATAATAGACAACATTAGTTCTATTGCAGATGCTAACTATATTAAAAAATACAAATTAAGTCAAGATGTTTCTGCGGACCACTAAAATTTTCTCACGGATCACCGGTTGGCGACCACTGGTTTGGTGCATTGTCGCTTTGCTTGTAGCACTCTACTCGTGCCCACTTTGTTCGCCTGATGATTGATCGTTTTTTTTTTTCAACCCGAAACAATTGTTGCGAGTTTATTCCATGGTGTTTATTCAAAGTTTTGTACTTATTACTAAACTTGAAGCACATTTTGTACAGTTGAAGTACACAACACAGCTAAATGGTTAAAAATTATTCTTTATCCATTTTTCAGATTTTAAAACTTTTAAATTGGTGCATTAGTAATTACATTTTAAATTACTTACCAGTTGCATAGCAATAAAAATTTATAACTTAAATTTCAAGATTTTTAGCTGAATTATTAATTTTCATTTTAGGTTTTGAGTTACGTGTGGGTCATTAAAATTCTCAATTGTGAGTTCAGGTCGATTTTCAGCTTATTATTATTTAGTAGCGTAAATATATAAGCATGATTATAAACCTAGTATAGTCATTTATATCTTTAAAAAACAATATTGTCTTCTATGAAAATCTACAGGCATTCTAACTTTTGTTGCCCCTTCCCCCCCCCCCAAAAAAAATAAATAAATAAATAAATAAATAAATAAATAAAAAATAAATAAATAAAAATAAATAAATAAATAAATAAATAATAATAAAATAAAGTAAATAATAATGTAATAATAATTTTTGAATTTTTTTACTTAACATTTAAATTTTCTAAAATATATGTATGCTCAAAATATTTTCTTAATCAAAACAGTATTAATGTATAACTGAATGAACTATTTTTTCTAATTCAGAATGTATTCTATTTTGAAGTATAGGAAAGACATTGAAATGCAAAGTTTGAGATGTATAGTTATATACTTTACAGAGATGAGAAATTTCAGACTTTCTTTAATTTTTTTAAAACAATTTTCAGGGTTTTTGTTCTAAATATTCCAATTTTTGTTCAATTTTCTTTCTTTTCACTGTTTCTAAACAACTTATTTTCATATATTCTCCATTTTTTGCTTATAGAAAGTATGATTTTGTGTATCTGTTTCTTCTTTTATTACTAAAATTAAATTATCTTTGAGTTTTGCTGATACTTTCAGACTTTTTGTCTATTTCCCACTCTCATTTCTGACTTTAGTTTAATAATTCTATTCTTCTAGTCTTAGTCTTTTCGTGGGGAAAAAAAAGAAAATGTTCGTAGATTTGAAAAAAAAAATTAATACATACATTCCTCTCCTTAATGCAAGGAAAATAAATGACAATTTTCAAATACTCCAAAAAACTAATAGTTACAATATTATAACAGTGCACAAATAGTGTACATATGTATGCAGTTATATGTGTCTGTTTTAGATTGATTTCCATTACTATTTATTTAGATAAAAAATAAAACAAGGTGGTATATCAGTAAAACAAAGAAAATAAATATGTTAATTTAAAAAGAAAGGTTGGATATGTCCATGAAAAAGATTATGAAAATTTTTTGGAGGTCATGAATTTTTTTTTCTGTCAAGTCAGTAGACACCTCGTTAATGTATTTAGTTTTATTTTACAAAACCTTCGTAATTTAGAGATTGAAAATTTTTTGGAAAATTTCCGGTAAATTTTCCAGAAAATTTTCCATTTCAAAATTTTCTGGAAAACCCACATCCTTATTTATAATCAATGCAAACAGCATGGTTTTCTTTTTTCTTTTAATATTTTATTGGAATTAACCTTTAACAAAAATAATTAAAATGAGAGAGTATTTATTGATAGCTGATTTTAATGTTAAATGGTTTTCTTCAGATTGTTCCAAACGTAATAAATACAATTTGATTCAAAAGTAGTGTGACCAATTTCAGAGCATCAGGGGAATTTTTATTGAATTAAGTTATTTACAGGAAATCTTCAATATAGTTTCCTTCAGCATAGTACATTTTATGTAAATCTTTAGGCCAGCCAAAAGAGCTTTTTCGACCATTTTTATGGGTATTTTCCCAACTTCCTCTTTGATTGCTTTTTGAAGCCCTTGAAGTGTTCTTACTTTACGTCTACTTAATTGTTTTTTAAGTATCCCCATAAAAAATTATCGCAAGGAGCACAGTCAGGGAATGATGGTAGCCCTTTCTCAGGAGGAAGAAAATTTATTTTTTTTATCTTTTAGCCATTTTATAGTTGATTTTGCAGTATGACTTGGTGTAGAATCTTGGGGAAAAACAAAGTTTCCTTGTGGGTAAAGACGTTTACTTTCTTTGATCATGTGCTTCAAAACTTTATTCAGATAGTATTTAGCATCAATTTTAGCCCTTTGTTCTACAAAAAAAAAAAAAAAAAAAAAAAAAAAAAAATTTGTTAAGCCTTGGGAGGACATTCCCATCCGTACCATAACACCTGACGGCCAACTTGCCTTTTGTAAAACAGTTGCGTCTTTGCGACGCTTTTCAGGTTAAATATATTGTATCTTTGTTTTGTCATTTGTGGATGACAGATAAAACAGTGCTTCATCCGATGTTATCCATATTTTGTATCTACCTTTGCGTAACATTTTTCTACGGTATTTGCAGATATTTGATGATAGACTGGTTTATTCACTTTTTTTGTAGCCAATTTTCTTTATCTGACGACAAATTGTAGATTGCGATACCTGTAGTTTCTTTGCTAAACTTCTTTGAGGCAGAGGATTTTCTACAACGATAAGTCTTTTCAGCTTCTTTTTTTTTCTTTTTTCACCAAGAAATTCCTTTCGTCCACTTTTTTTCCTGGAGCTTTTAATTTCAGCAAAATTTTATTTCTTTTCGAAGTTTAGATAGTAATCCATTAGAAAAAATGTCTTTTCTGATTTTTAAATGCTTTATTTATAACAGAATTTGAGCAATCATCCTTCAAAAGCTTTAAAATTTCGTTTCGGGTTTGAGGATCTAATTTTGGAACCATAATTTACTCCCACTAATAAAAATAGCTAGATTGGTATTTTAAACGTCTCACTTTTAAAATCAAACTGGTGGTAAAGCGATTAAAATATACCATAAATAGTTACATTCTTTTAAAATTGGTAACACTAATTTTGAATCAACCTGTAACAGTTTTGAAAGGTATAGTTAAGCCACTAACACGTAGCAATTATGAGAAAGACATAAATTTAAATGAAAGTACCTTTTTCTAATAATTATTATTGACCTTTATTCTCATTAATCCCTTATTGATAATTTTCGCGAAATAATGGTAATTCAGAGATAAGAAGTTCGATCGACGAGGCTTCGAAACGTATGCAGAAAGATAAATTACCAATGTTGTTCTGGAGGAAACTTTGTTTCCGAGTCATGAGAGACAAATTTTTATGAACAGTCTGGAAGAGGATTATAGGAAGAGGGAGGAAATATTGATTGTTCCTTTGAGATAATCTAACGTTATTGTTTTTTGGGAGGTACTTTTTAAAATAAAAGACAAGACCTGAAAGGTATTGTTTTAAATAAAACTATAAATAACAATATTTTTTTAACAATGATAATAGTGTTATGCACAAAATAACACATATTTTCTTAATAATATTTACGAATAATTTATAAAATTTTGTTCTAATGTTATATGAACAATAAACATTTTTAATTGTTACTACGTCTTTATGTTTTAAACGTTTTACTTTCGTTTTGAAATTTAAATTTGCATGACCACTTACAAAGTTTGAAACAATTTAATACAAAAACTATCGTTGGTTGTTCTGTATTTTTTTTTTTTTTTTTTTTAAAGGGTAATTTTTACTAAATAAATTTGTGAATAAATGTGCATATTACTTTTTTTAAGTGTTACTTAGTAATATGCAAAAGTTAGCATAACTTTTCATGATAAGATTAAATGTGTAAAATAACACAATTTTCGACACCATAATTTATGAATTATATATATAATATTTTGTTCTTGTTTTGCTGTAAAAAATAAATATTGTTAACTGATATCACATTGTTAAAGGTACAGTCTACTTTTACAAATGGGAAAATGAAGAAATTTTCGATTAACTTTCAGAATAAAATATATATATATATATATATTATTCATGTATATAAAAGTATTAACTGCTGTGACATCACTCTATTGATTAAAAATATTATTATTATTTTATCAACTTTAAAATGGAAAATTTTTAATAAAATATTTCATGTGGATTATTTTTAAGAGTGCTATCTCACTGCGTGCAGGATATCTCAATTACAATTTCCTTTATCCTTATATTTTTTACATTAAATGAAGTAAAAAATTTAAATTATCTGAAGAAAAAAGTTTTATTTATTTTACTAATATGGAGTTTAATTAATAATTAAGTTTGAAATATGAAATTTTTATTAAAATTTTTATATTTCCAGAATCATATTTTCTTTTCTATTGAACAGAACTTCTTATTTTTAGTTCATATTATTCACTATGTCAAAATGTATGGTTGAGAAAATTTTTAAGTTCATATCTCAAATACTTTTTGAAATATCATGCGCGTAGTAAAAAAACACCCTTGAATAATTAAAAAAAAGAAATCTATTTTAAACCAAAGTAAGCTAATTTTCTATTTTAAACCTAAGTAAACAAAAATAATATTTTTATGAGTAGAGTAATGTTATCTAGTTAACACACATACACACACACGCACAAAAAAAAAGTTTGTTTGCACATGCATTCATTTTTTTTTTTTTTTTTTTTTTTTTTTTTTTTTTAACATTCTGAAAGTTGATCGAAAATACCTTCATTTTTCCATTTTTAAAAGTAGGCTGTCCCCTTACGTTTTTAAAGTTTTCCTTTTGTTTGAAATTTAAATTTGTTTGAGTTCTTGCAATATTTGATAAAATTAATACAAAACCTTTCATTTTAAATACTAAAGTGATTTTTTTTTTCCAAAATGACTAAACGTATGGAAATTTTATTCACTTCCTATCTTTAAGGAATTATGAAAACCGCATGATTATTAGATAAAAAGTAACTTTTTGGAACAGCTCAAGTAACTTTCTCTAGCCATTATTTTCATTAATAACTTCATCGCAATTTTTCTGAAATAATGGTCATTCAGAGATAACACCTCTGATCGATGAGACTTCGAAAATGTATGCAGAAAGATTAATTACCGATGTTGTTTCTGAAGGGAACTTTGTTCCCGACTCATCATCGGGGACATATTTTTATCAAGTCTAAAAGGGGATTAAAATGAATTTTGGGAAATATCGATTGTTAGTGTGAGATTTTTAAACACCTACCTGGCGTGTATTTTTAAAGATAATTTTTGCTAAATAAAATTATCAAAATATTTGCATGCTAGAAATTTAAACGAAGTAAGTAGTTGAAGTGTTTTTCAAAAAATTTAAATAAAAGCATATTCATTAAATTAATGAAATAAAAAGGCGATTTGTATGTCAATTTTATGTTATTTAAACTTAAAGTATTTTTTCTTGATTTTATACTTTTGCTTCAGTAATTGAATTCTTTAATAGGATGCCTGATATATATAAAAACACTATAATTAATTAATATACGCAGTAAACTACAGATTAAATATTTGTTAAAGATATAACATTTTTTACGATTGTTTTAGTTTAGGAAACCATTTTGAGGTAATCTTTTTAGGAAATTGCATGTTAAACATATCTTTTACGTTCCTATGTCTAGACCATGCCTGTTTTTTCTTCTATTATAAAAATATACTAAATTCAGTACGTAAATCTTTATAACCATTACGAGTCTGTTTAGTCTATAGTGGATGATATTGCTTTTGTCAACAAATATCATTAATTCCCCTTCATGAAATCACGATATATTTTCTGCCCAAATTTAGATTAACTGCCATGTTGCTCTTTATTAGCATTAACTAATGTTATAAGTTAATTTTCTACTTCAAACGTATTGATTGACACATTTAGAATGGAAAATTGAATAGCATTATAATGAGCAAAATTTTTTTAATATTTCATTATATTTTTGCCAAGTTTTAAAATGTATAACCGTTTTATTAAAAGTTTCTGAATTAGTACAGTTTAAGTGAAAAATGAACTTAATATCATTTGGAAAACTTAACTTGGGAGATTTAACTTAATATCATTTTCCATAAAGTTTCACATCAGTCAAAAAATTAAAAAGATTAAATTAAATTAAATTAAAGTTAAAAAATAAAATACAATAAAATAAAATAAAATAAAATAAAGAACTGTTTTGTTATTGCTTCCGTATAATATCCTAGATTTTTAAATTACATTCTGAAAAATCAGTAAAATAATTATGCTATTCATTTATTATTATTATTATTGTGACAAATGAAGCATTTTATGAACTGGTGTGTAGAGTCATTGTGATTGGTGTTTTCTTTGGTTTGTATTTGTTTTCGTTTAAGTCTAAAAATATGAAAAATGCGATGAATAATGTCAACCTTGAGCGAATTTATCTGCTGGGAATTGTCAGTTTAGCTCAGTGGTACCGCAGAGCATTGTCGTCTCGCAGCCATAAATCTCAAGATCAATTCATGGCTTAGACATTTTTCACTCAATAGAAAATTACTCAGCCTTAAGAAAGTTAATTAAGAATTTTTTTCTCTTGCTAATGGTTTACTAGACGTTGTATACTACAATAAATCAGACAGATTATGTAAAAAAAAAAAAAAAAAAAAAAACGCGTTACCCTTTGCTGCCTCTCAAAATAACAATTTTCACGATACATATTTTTTACCATACACTGATAAAAAAAATATATACCGCCTTTCTCTAGAATGAATAAGTGGCCATTTTCTAAATCCCTTAACTAGAAATATAGTATTTCCGCGCTATGCGCATAAGGCACGCCAATAACCCGAATAGGCGAAATTATCGAGAATTTGTAGTGTACTCATTTCTAGATGGTGAAACAATATTCTGAATACTCTAAATATTCTGAATCTTTTATATTGCGAGAAATTCTCGCTTGATTTTCTAGAATTTAATAATAAACCAAGATTATAGTTGCAGAAACCCGCCTCTTGTAGTCTAGATTTTTAAATAACTTTGCCCTCGAGAAAAAAGCAAACGCTTTAGAATTCTAATAGGGGCTTCTAGAACTCGCTTTCCAAGGGGACTAGAATTTAAAAGGATGACATGGAACCATTTTTTCTAGAGCTACAATTTAGATTCTAGATATCAGTTACAGAATTTTTTCTCGGTGTAACTGAGATATATATGTTTTATAATACAAATCATAATTTGTGATTTCCAAATTATACTATTATAAAATGTTAATTAAAGAAACAAATATGTATAATTATCGTACTTTTAGTCATGGATTATTTGTTACGTCCTGTTATTTATGAACTGATTAGAACGGAACTTGCAAGGAAAGGATACTAGCACGAAAATTCATTTGGGAACGATCTTGCGGGAATGTACTATAGCTTCAAGGTAACAAATAATTAAAACAGCATTAAAAGTGAAATATCAAGTTATGAGATTATGTTTTTACTTGAGAAAATGTCTAAAGTCTCTGCTGTAAATTAAATACAAATTAGCTCAATATCTTGTTGATCCTTGAGCGACACATTTGTTAGTCTGTTGTTGCAGTCGCTGTGTTTTGATCCTGTTCATGGGCATTTGTTTCACTTTTTATTTATCAACTAGCAGGCTTTGCCCGCTTCGCTGGACATTAAACTTAAATGAGTTGTCAAAATCCCATATCTTTATTAATAGCCTATGTTCTCGCTGTGATTGGTAGAGGTTTTCTCGTTCGCAACGTGAGGAGTCTGGGTCCCCACTGCCTTCGGCAGCAACTTATCCACTTCTTGCTTCCCCTTCTTCAGCGAGTGAGTTCGAAGTTTTGCAAAATCCCACTAATGTGCATAATGCGTACACTTAATCAATAACCACACACCAAAATTCGCCATTCTAAGATAATTCAAAGCGAATTCAAACGGAAATACATGTTTTTACACATGTTTATTGCCCTCCGACTCCGAGAAGTGGGGGGGGGGGATTTCGAATCTCGTGAAATCCAGTTACAATAAGTGCCGGATGTATACACACAATTTACGCATCAAATTTCGTGACCACAGAAGTCTTTAATAGAAAATATTATAAATAAATAAATGCAAAAAGCACAGCTTTAGTATGGGACCCCTTTGGTGACTTTAAATATTTTAAGCCATTTTTGCGATGAACTGAATTGTCTATCTCAATTGTGCAATTAAAGATCTTGGCGAGAAATGACCGAGCTACTTCGGTGACGAATTTCAAATTTTGCCAAAGGGATCGGATACTAAAGCTGTTCCATACACGAAATAAATAAATAAAATAAAATAAAATAAGAAAATAAAATAAACACAATAAAATAAACAAAAATAAAAACTCTTTTCTGATATTTACAAAATAAAAATCAAAAATCTTAATAAAACCCAAATTATAATCTTTTACAATTAAGGAGAGAACATAAAAGAACCTCATAAGGTACATAATAACAACAAAAAATTTTGTTTTTACTGCAGGAAAGAAAAGTTCTGCTTAATTAAATAAAAATATTAAACTAATGCCAAATATCACTATGAAAATATTTATCCACATACAAATTCCTGATTAAAAAAGAAAAAAAAAGTCACCAACTTTCGTTATAGATATAGTAATAAGACATAGATTAATCAGCGAGAGGGGAAAAAGTGAGACCTTTTTTTCCGGAAAAATCATTCTAATGGCTGCCTTTCCCCGAGTAAATCACACACAGGAATACACACGGATAATTTAGAAAATAAAATTTATGAATAATTTATTTACTAAAGGTGAATGAAAAACTCCAGATACAGTTTCAAATTCATTTTTCCTTTTATTCTTTTTTTCAATACTCTCTAATGGCTGATTTTTGAACTTTTTTTCGGTCTCTAAATTTTTTGCTCGATAACATGGGGATGATAGATCTATATATATTACTATATCTATGACTTTTGTAGGTATTTTTCTCTCTAACTTTTATTATTATTCACGTGAAATTAAAAATATTTTATTTTATTTGTGGAAAATAAAAAATATATATAAATGCGTATATATAAACATAAAACCTTCCACCGACTCTGGGATGAAAACGGAAAAAGGGTAAAATAAATTAGAAATCTCAGACCTATATTTATAAATTTGGTATCAAATGAAAGGGGTGATGTTGTAGAGAATCAGCGGATGCCATATTCTCAATTTTAGATCTTAACTCCTAGATCTTAAATATGAACTTAGATTAACTTAATTAATTTATGAGCATGAAACTTGAATCTTGCTTATTTAACTTTAGATTGAAGCTGTAAAGTTATTTTACTTAAGTAATTAATGAAGAAAGGTCAGAGTCAGATATATATAAAATAAATGATGCTTTTATTTGAGCTTAAATAAAAAGGCGGGCGTTGGACTTTGATTATAGTTAATATCTTTATAACTTAAGATGGGCAGCCATACTAACTATTCTAACTTTAAATAATTAACCACAAATAATTTCAACTACTACATTTAACTTCATTCATCCTCGCGGCTCAGTAACTTTTCGATAACGGGAGTATTCCCTGACATCGCTATCTACTCGAATTACTATTTCCGGCTATAGCCGCTAACAACCAACTTCCCACTCACTTACTTCCAACTAACTTTCTAACTACCATCCTCTCTTACTCTCTTACTCTCCTCCCAACTAACTCACAAAAGCAATCTTCCTTCTACTTTTCTACTATTCCCTTTCCAAAATACTTTATAAAATTAACATATTACAATTTACAATTTTAGTTTAGGATAGGAACTAACTCCATTACTCAATCGAATCCTAAAACCTTCGTATTCATGTTTTACTCGCAAAGTGCGAATTTTAATCGTAGCACTTTTCTAGACTTCACAATGTTTCTGAATCCAGGGCTGCAAACAGTTTTTTGATGCGACAATTAGATTTTTAAAAAATAACTAAAGTATGAAATTTAAGTGGCAACGGAAAAACGGAAGAAAATAAAAATAAATTAGAAATATCAGACCTATCGTTACAAATTCAGTACCAAATGAAAGGGGTGACTTTTCTTAATCTTGGGGTGTAAACAGTTTTTCGATACGACAATTAGATTTTTTAAAATTAACTAAAGTATGGAATTTAGATAGCAACACATCATTTCAATCTTTTCATAATTTGAAGTGCGAATCGCACGAATAAAAAAGTCTTTAACTTAAAAATTTATTTTTATATTTCATTTTTCCATTTAAAGCGTTTTAGTGAAAAAATATTTATCGCGCATGCGCAGGCGTTTTTTACCCACAATTTAAACACTAATCATAATTTTGAAAATTTCTATAGATATAATTTTAAGTTGGGTGAAGACCTAAGTTTCTGCGAAGCGCCGTTGAATTCCGTCCAGCCGTTCTCGAGTGATGCCCGGACAAACGTGTTTTAGTCTTTTAACCCCCAGGGGGGAACGGGGGGAATTTTTGAATAGTTGATAGATATAATTTTGAGTTGGGTGAAGACCTAAATCACTGCCAAGCGCCGTTGAATTTCGTCCGGCCGTTCTCAAGTGATGCCCGGACAAAAAAGCGACATACAGACACGATCACACACACACACACACACGCAACATTTTCTGAAGTCATTTTCGGTTTTCATGGGGTGTGAAACGTGAAGATATCGCAAAAATTTTTGATTCCGACAATTTTACAGACAAAAGTCTGATTTTATTAATATAGATTGAAATATTTCTTTTATTCATTAATTAATATGGAATTCTTAAGGAATAATCGTAAATACTAAGTAGCATTAAAAAAAAAAAAAAAAAAAAAAAAAATACGTGTGGCACTCGAGGACTGCCGCGGTAAAGCTATTGCATAGCATTTTTTATCAACTTATGCAATTATAATTATTTATTCATTTTATATATGCAGTATTTTTTTTTCTTTGATATTAATTCAAGTTTTTTCTTTGATATTAATTCAAATTACACTTTTTGAGCGTGGTGACAGATAAGAAAACAATTTTTTTCTTTTATTGAATAAATGAGAATATATCCGCAATGAGAATAGATCAAAAATATCCGCAATCGATTTGTAGGTATCGAAAACCTCGATGTACCAAATTTCAATGATCTAATTCTATTTTTTTGAGAAAAGGTATTTTAATAGGTTTTTAAAGGCCTGCAAGTTGAATGGGGATATTCAAGTTTTTTCTTTAATATAATTTCAAGTTACACTTTTTGAGCGTGGTGACCGATAAGTAAACAAATTTTAATAGAGAAAAGGTATTCAATAGGTTTTAAAGGCCTGCAAGTCGAATGGGGATATTCAAGTTTTTTCTTTGATATTAATTCAAGTTACACTTTTTGAGCGTGGTGACCGATAAGAAAACAAATTTTAATAGAGAAAAGGTATTTAATAGATTTTAAAGGCCTGCAAGTCGAATGGGGATAGTCAAGTTTTTTCTTTGATATTAATGAATAAGATAACAATAATGATAAGAAAACAAATTTTAATAGAGAAAAGGTATTTTAATAAATTTTAAAGGCCTGCAAGTCGAATGGGGATATTCAACTTGTTTATTTGAAATTAATTCAAGTTACACTTTTTGAGCGGGGTGACCGATAAGAAAACAAATTTATATAGAGAAAAGGTATTTAATAGGTTTTAAAGGCCTGCAAGTCGAATGGGGATATTCAAGTTTTTTCTTTGATATTAATGAATAAGATAACAATAATGATAAGATAACAATAAGGATATGAAAACAAATTTTAATAGAGAAAAGGTATTTTAATAGGTGTTAAAGGCCAGCAAGTCGAATGGGGATACTCAAGTTTTTTTTTAATATTAATTCAAGTTACACTTTTTGAGCGTGGTGACCGATAAGAAAACGAATTTTAATAGAGAAAAGGTATTTAATAGGTTTTAAAGGCCTGCAAGTCGAATGGGGATATTCAAGTTTTTTCTTTGATATTAATTCAAGTTACACTTTTTGAGCGTGGTGACCGATAAGAAAACAAATTTTAATAGAGAAAATGTATTTAATCGGTTTTAAAGGCCTGCAAGTCGAATGGGGATATTCAAGTTTTTTCTTTGATATTAATGAATAAGATAACAATAATGATAAAAAAACAAATTTTAATAGAGAAAAGGTAATTAATAGGTTTTAAAGGCCTGCAAGTCGAATGGGGATATTCAAGTTTTTTCTTTGATATTAATTCAAGTTACACTTTTTGAGCGTGGTGACCGATAAGAAAACGAATTTTAATAGAGAAAAGGTATTTAATAGGTTTTAAAGGCGTGCAAGTCGAATGGGGATATTCCAGTTTTTTCTTTGATATTAATTCAAGTTAAACCTTTTGAGCGTGGTGACCGATAAGAAAACAAATTTTAATAGAGAAAAGGTATTTAATAGGTTTTAAAGGCCTGCAAGTCGAATGGGGATATTCAAGTTTTTTCTTTGATATTAATGAATAAGATAACAATAATGATAAGTTAAGAATAATGATAAGAAAACAAATTTTAATAGAGAAAAGGTATTTTAATAGGTTTTAAAGTCCTGCAAGTCGAATGGGGATATTCAAGTTTTTTCTTTGATATTAATTTAAGTTACACTTTTTGAGCGTGGTGACCGATAAGAAAACAAATTTTAATAGAGAAAAGGTATTTAATAGGTTTTAAAGGCCTGCAAGTCGAATGGGGATATTCAAGTTTTTTCTTTGATATTAATTCAAGTTACACTTTTTGAGCGTGGTGACCGATATAAAACAAATTTTAATAGAGAAAAGGTATTTAATAGGTTTTAAAGGCCTACAAGTCGAATGGAGATATTCAAGGTTTTTCTTTGATATTAATGAATAAGATAACAATAATGATAAGATAACAATAATGATAAGAAAACAAATTTTAATAGAGAAAAGGTATTTAATAGGTTTTAAAGGCCTGCAAGTCGAACGGGGATATTCAAGTTTTTTCTTTGATATTAATGAATAAGATAACAATAATGATAAGATAGCAATAATGATAAGAAAACAAATTTTAATAGAGAAAAGGTAATTAATAGGTTTTAAAGGCCTGCAAGTCGAATGGGGATATTCAAGTTTTTTCTTTGATATTAAATCAAGTTACACTTTTTGAGCGTGGTGACCGATAAGAAAACGAATTGTAATAGAGAAAAGGTATTTAATAGGTTTTAAAGGCCTGCAAGTCGAATGGGGATATTCCAGTTTTTTCTTTGATATTAATTCAAGTTACCTTTTTTGAGCGTGGTGACCTATAAGAAAACAAATTTTAATAGAGAAAAGGTATTTTAATAGGTTTTAAAGGCCTGCAAGTCGAATGGGGATATTCAAGTTTTTTCTTTGATATTAATTCAAGTTACACTTTTTGAGCGTGGTGACCGATAAGCAAACAAATTTTAATAGAGAACAGGTATTTAATAGGTTTTAAAGTCCTGCAAGTCGAATGGGGATATTCAAGTTTTATCTGATGTATTTTATACACAAATTTTACGCGTACAGCTATTCACTGTTGTACATAGATGATACATACCTATACACCTATATACTTTCTCACAAACAGCTGCTTACGTATTCGTCCGATTTCGGAGCAGCTCGTGTCGATCCGTGCGAGCTTCGTACAGCCGAAGTCTACCGAAGTTTGCCGAACTGTGTTAGGTTTTTTTTTCGTTACGGAATTTTTCGATTCGGTCGCCGCGCTCAAAGCCCGCGATAAAAGCTATACAATAGCTTAAAAAAAAAAAAAAAAAAAAAAAGTCTGTCACAATCAAAAAGCTTTAAAAATGACCCAAATATTCAAAACCCTTAAAAAGTATAATATTTTGTTAATTCATGTGTCTTAGAAAATTTCTGTTTTACAATAATTAAATGGGCGTATACAGTTGACATTTTTCAAAAGAAATTTTCTCTGCTTTTTTCATCAAAGTGTATTATGTCATCGTTCAAGTCATTGCTTCTAATTACCAAAATTGTCAAAATTTATGTGTCATTAAAAAAAAGTTAGATATTTTAAAATTTATCTACAAGTCTTATTTATAAATTTTTCACATTTCTTACATAAGGCTATAGTTTTTTTTACTGTTTTATTCAGTTAATTTTTTTCCGAAAATAGTGACAAGTAGCGAGGAAAAAAATGTTGATCACTAAATTTTCTTATTTTACTTTTTTTCCCCAGTCTCAGTTTTATTCATTTTTAAAAGTAAATTCTGAAATACAAAGAAGATACGATAAAAGCTTTTTGTCACAAGAGAATTGCTATCAGCTAGAACATTGCTTTATTTTCATTTCTCTCAGTCATTTTAAAAAGTGTATTAATTAAATAATAATAATAATAAAACTTTAGAATCTGATACGATTCTTTAGAAAATATATAAAAAACTAAAGAAACACAGTATCCCAGTATAATAAAACGAAATACTAATGTTGAATGATGATATACTGCATGGTGTTTTGCTTACAAAAATTTTATTTACAAAACACACAAATAATTTTTATTAAGCATATGGATGTAAAGCAATTTTATTTTATGGATACTTTAACTATTACGTTCGAAAAAGTCTTTTCTGATCTAGGTGTAAAATCTCGAGACTATACTTATAAGCATAGGTAAAATAAATTTTAAGACTGCACCCTTTGCCCTTAAATTTTAATTTCTAGTGTAGAAATCCGTGTTGAATATATTTTACTAAATAGCATTATAAATTTTGTGTCTATACATATTAAATTTCAGCAGTAAAATATGAAGTGTACAATGCGTTGGAAATATTAAAATGTTTTAACGATGTTTTACTGATACTATGCAAATATATAATTATTAAAGCTATTGGAGCCTATAATCGATTAGGATCACTTTTAGGTATTAAGTTCATTAAACTAAATGTCTAAGCATACACACACAAAGCGTAATATTAGGCAATAGTAAAACAATGAAAAGTAAAGTAATCTAATTAATAATTTTAACTTCACTTGAAAATAATGTTTTTTATCGTTTCTTCCAATTTATAGTACTTTTGATGAATGTTTTGCTTTATATTTTAGCATATTCACTGATTACCTATGCTGGATTAATTATTATTATTTCATAAAAATTTCTTTAATTCTTTCAATTAGATGTAGAACACTGTAAAAATAAAATCCTGCATTTTACCAGAAAAATGGTTCCAGTAAGCTGCAACCAATATTTTGGTGCAATGTTTCACTATTTTAGTGGTTCCTTTTCTGTAGTAAGCATCACTGAAAGGATGAAACTTCGCACCAGAATATTGGTTGCAGCTAAAAATACTTATATAGCACCATTACTTTAGTGAAACACGTTGAAGTATTATTTCTAACAGTATTCAAGCATTAAATATTTTGGTGCACATTTGAGTGCTTTGGCTGCCTTTGAGTAATCTTTTCTCTAGATATTTTTATTCATCTTATACCACAGATTTCTTTGACTCCACTGCCTTCTAGGCATTTTTTAATACTTTTATTCAAGCTCTTTAGTTGCATAGCACGAATCTTGTTCAAAATAGAACACTCTTCAATAACTTTCTACCATTCGAAATGTTGCGGTATAAAACACATTTTGGATTGCAAAATAATATAAAAAGAATTAAAAAAAAAAAAAAAAAAAAAAAAAAAAAAAAAAAAATAGCTTGTTTTTATTGATAAAAGCATTTAAGCCAATTTTTAATTTTTGTCAAAATTAGTCAAAAATTCGTGGTTTTTTTTTTTTTTTTTTTTTTTTTTTTTTTTTGAAAAAAAGCTTTTTTATACTATAATAATAAAAATAAAATAAAATAATTAATAAAATTGAAATAAACTTAACTTATATGAGTTGAAATTTGAAACACTGACAGCTGCAAATTATAAAATATCAATGCAAAAAGACCTGAAAAAAAAATCTTATTTTAATTAATTTTAATAAATCTGTACAAGATCTCTGATTTTCAACTGAATTAGAAGAAATTTAGGCTGTGAAATCATAATCACTATTTCAAGCTAATTTTTAACTTTTATGAAAACCGTTTTAAAGTTTGTGATTAAGAAAAAAAATGATTTTATACTCTAATTCAGAAAACCATCTGATTTATTTAACATCATTTGGAAATAGAACGATTTTCAGTTTGTAAGTATTTTCTAACATGATTTGGAAGTTAAAAAATAGCTAGCTCGCAAATTTTAAGATACCAATGCAAGATAGCTTGAAAAATAAATAAATAATAAAATAAAGATATGTATCAAACATACACTGCTAAAAATGGTTTCTTAAAAATGAGATTAATTGTCTCAAAATAGCTCCGAAACAATGTATGCTTAAATTTGAAAACCCATGTACTCATTTTTGAGTATATTGACATGTCAAACATGGGGATATTGGGATTCTCATTGGTTAATCCTATTTTTGAGCATGTCAATATACTCAAAAATGAGTACATGGATTTTCAAATTTAAGTATATATTGTTTCGGAGCTATTTTGAGACAATTTAGCTCATTTTTAAGAAACTATTTTTTACAGTGTATTCTTATGGAACATACCTAAGAACCATTCCAATTTAATCAGCATTCTAACAAAATAAAATCGCATTGTAATAGGTCAATTCTTTTGGAAGTTAAAATCACTGACAGACAATCAGACAGGCAAGAGTTTCCAGCTTGTAACGTACTTTATATACAAATTTACCAATATTTAACATTTTTGTTAAAATTTTTAATTTATGTGAACGTCTATTTTCATATTGGTTTTTCCTTAAAAATATGGACAGATAAGCATTAATACTTTTTGCAAAAGCATTTAGGTATAGTCGGTAGCAAAAGTGTCCGAACACTAGGAAAAATTCCTATGTAAAAAAAGTACACTTCATACGGTTCTGTTAAATAAATCCTTATCGAATCATGTTCTTAGACTGACTAAGAAGAGGATTCGACAAGGATTTATTTAACAAAACCGTATGAAGTG
The DNA here is from genome assembly GCA_963930645.1 of Salticus scenicus. Taxonomy (NCBI): domain Eukaryota; kingdom Metazoa; phylum Arthropoda; class Arachnida; order Araneae; family Salticidae; genus Salticus; species Salticus scenicus. Next base: position 335,672,813 of record OZ005652.1, on the reverse strand, counting down.
TACGTTTTTTACATAGGAATTTTTGCTAGTGTTCGAACATTTTTGTTACCGACTGTATCTAAAATGCTTTTAAAAGTATGAGAAGATTTTTAATTCAAAGATCTGTTATGAGCATCCGTAAGACAAAAATTCAAAACAGAAGAGAAGAAGTTTCTCATTAAAAATGTTGATGCAAATTCTAAGAAACATACTAAATATTTTTTCTATTTTGACACAAGAAAAAAAATATTTTTTCTTTCAACCCTTTATCTAACTGACGGTACTTTAAAACGCCATCCAATTTTTTAAGGTAAATCGAATTTATGGAATAAATGTCAAAGATATTTATGAAAATAGAATGTGTATACCTCACTTTAATCTCACTACAAGGCACTAGACACTAAATGTAGCCGTTTATGCTCCAGAAAGGATTTTATAGAGTGTTCTCGCAATTTTTGCTTGGCTATTTTCACCATCTTCACGTGTGTTATAAATAATTCCTGTATTACACCAAGAATCTCCCATGGATCATAAATATATATATATATATATAAGCAATATAAAAAAAAAATACATTTTCATACTTTTTTAAGGTATAAATATCTTTTTCGACTTCTGCTTACCAGTGGTACACTGAAGTACCACTCTACAAAATCCTCATTAGTTACTATGATGAAGTCATGCGCAAAATTTGTATTGAATATAGCTTTTAAAAATACTCTTAAGTGACTAAAAAAAGTATATTTTAAATAGATTTTTTTAATTTGTTACATAATGAGGTAGATAAAGAGTTATGAACAGGTTCTTTATCTAATTTAAACGAATTTTATGTAACTTCAACATATATAATTATTCCTAGATAGCAATTCCTAATTGATATTAATTCAATTATTTTAAAATAATAATTATTTCAATTATTTTAAAATATATGCTTTTAAAATACCTAATGAATTTTAGTGAAGAAAATTAAATAAAAAGTAATATTAAAGATTATTACGTAATCACAGTTACGTAAAGACAAAAGTGCCTGAAAAATATTAAATTAAAATAAGCTTCTGTTTACACCATTTCTTTTTGTTTTCTTTCATGACAAAAATATAATTATTAATTTGTTCATTAATAACACCAAGAGAACAATAAAAGTGACATTAAAAAATTATAATAACGAATGCATCTACATTTGATATTCGTACGGATATTAATATATATATATATATATATATATTCAAGTGAAAAAAGAAAGACAATGGAATAGAAATAAAACAGAAGAGAAAGATTTTTAAAATAATAATAAAAAAAAAAAAAAAAGAAAGAAAGAAAGAAAGAAAATAAGTTTAGACAGTGGTAATGCATTCTTAACACAATTTCTCATTTAGTTTTCATTTCTAAATTTCTTTACACCTTTTATTTCTTCCAAATCATCCTTTGAGAAAACTTAATTAAAAATTATTACACATGTTAAAGTCATATAAAATTCTATTAACTATTAGATATACTCGATACACAATAAATAAATAATGAAAAGTTTAGACTGTCAGTTTGGTAATACGTGTATTATCAATTCCACGACATTTTATATTTAGTTGGACAATTTCATAAAATGATGCATAACCAGGTGACACGGCTGTGGTGCAGTTATCTTACACATAACGTAAGAGCTATATATCAGCTTCTATAGTGCTAAGTCCGCATGTTCAATATGTGAGATAGTTATTATAAAAGATTAGCTGATTAAATTTGGAGATATATAAACCGATGAAGTGGTGCTGATATGTTGTAATTAATTACGGAAAGAATATATCTGGATTTCTCTCAATAAAGACACCACTCGTGATATGAGAGGTGGCAATTGTATAAAATTATGCCGTTTCAAATTTAAGACATATGAACTTACAGGTGGTGCAACTTTTCAAAATTTTTTCCATTTTCATCATTTACATGAAGATTATTTCTTTATTTCTATAGTTTATATATGCACCACACTTGATATGTGTGATGGTTATTATGAAAAAATGTATTAGTTTAATTGTGGTATATATCGGGAGATTCCTGGTGATATTATGCAGTATTTTAGAACCACCAAGTTTCTCTATGTTTGAGTAAAAACTATATAATTTTTCCTAACATATCTAATTACTTTCTTGTTCTGAAAATAAATATTAAATTAAAAATAATTGTTTTTTCTGTGTTTACTTTCTGTAATGTTTTATTCAAAACCTTAATTGACGTTCAATTTTCTAAAGCTTTGGATATCCAAAAAAATTTTTCTTTTAAAATTTATAAACTAAAATATTTTTTAATTTCACGAACCTTTATTATTATTTTTGTTTTCTGCAAGCAAACCAACAGTACCCTTATTAATTAATTTTTTTAGGATGTTAAAGTATAATGTATGCATAAAAAAGATCTCAATACTTCATATATGTGAAAGTATTTCTTTATTTTTAGAAGTGTAATTTCAGGAAACTTTTATTTATAATTAAATTCTACGCAGAAAAACTGTCAAAATCTTTGAAAATCTGAATATCTTATGATTGTATTATATTTAGTCAATTATCTTTACTAAGAAAACCATCTGTTATTTCTTCTTTATTCACATAAAATAATTCCTTTTCATTCAGAAAAATTCTCAAAAAATGTTCACGATTTTATCTGATAAATTAAAAACACAAAAAGAAATTAGTCATGTCATAAATTTTCCTTTTCAATATTTAGCTAATTAGTTCGACTAGGATAAACATTTTTTTTACAATTTCTCTATTCTTAAATAATCTTAATAATAAAAACGATTATAATTATATTATTTTTGAAATTTTAAAACCAGCTTTTGAACTTGTCAATTTATGATACATTAAAACATGGTCTTATTCAATTTTTCGTTTCGTTAAAAAATATTTTCTACCATTAATATACTACAGAGAAAATTGTCCTTTAATTTAATTTTTGTAAAGTTTTATTTATTTTTCAAATAATTTAATGTACTAGAATTAAATTTCTGAAGTGTCTGTTAAAAAGATAATGTAATAATGCAGTTTATTTTATAAAAATTCCAAATGAAATTTGGATTCCAGAAGAAAAGGTATTTCAACTCTAGACTGACCAAGTCATTTTTACTGCTTTTTAATCTCAAAAATCGTATCATTATAAATACAGTAAAACGTTAGAAAAATGTTCGTAAATTATGGATTGTTCGAGAAAATAGATATTGCGTAAAACATTAGAAACAATACTCAATTCTATAAGTTTCTTTTAACTTTATTCGAATAAAATCTTGTACGCATTTTTATATAAATTGTTCTGATAAATGAGAATTCTGGAGTAAATAATAATAATAATAATAATAATAAGAAGAAGAAGAATGTAAAGAATAATGTAATCGTAAACACAAGCAAACGACAACAAACAAACAATGATTGTTGTTTGTGCATTTTACAAGGATGGTTTAAAATGTTCTCATTCATTATTTTTTTTACAGCGCTTTTAATTTTTGCTATACATATAACAAGAAATAATTAAATTCGTGAAATTTTTCAATGTCGATTTTCGTTCGATTTACTAATTTTAAGACATCACGAACATGATTTTGCCATTTTTAGAAAATGTCAGTCTATCTGTGTGTATATTACGAAATTTGTGGGCGCTGCATGGATAGAACTCTACAAAAAATTATAGTTTTTTGGTCTTGACATAATTTGGTGCATAATTTGGTGCATTCTGGTATATGTCCTTCAACAAGAGATACAGTCTACCTCATTTACGAGAAGGCACTGTCTGAGCTTTTGTGGTGGGAAAAATCTGGAGTGACTCCACTCGACTTTCCAAACAATAAGTAATTAATGGTTCTTTAAATAAATTACAGTAAGATAAGTTATTAAGTAAACAAAAGAGAAAGTTATTATAGGGTGTCTGAACATATTTCCTTAAATAGAATGTTGTAGGAGCGGAACTCAATAATGACGCTGATTTAGTGTAACACTATTTATTTTACATTTAGAAGTTACACACTTAACACACATAAAAAAAAATATTTACATGGTAAAAGTTAAATGGGTTCGATTAAATGGTAAATGAAAAAGAGTTCCACATCCTACATGATGTGTCTTTGTGGCCGTTAGCCATAGCGGCAAACGTCGACCACGTATTACATTCACGTTCAATCCTCTTCTCTTGAATAATTTTTTGGGTTTTTTGGCAACCGGGTCACTAGGGAACGCTTGGCTTGTAGCATAGGCGCGCTACAATGTTGTTTAATTTAATGCACTTCAAATAATTTCAACCCTTAGATCATAATGATAAGAAATTTTTCTTTGTGTCCCTATAAAAAAATCTGTAAGTGCTAGATTTATTAAAATATGTGTAATTCGTGTGACAGGGATTTATAACATATGTATAAATTTTCAGTTCATTTAAATACGACGTTTAGATACTATCTCACTTTAAATAATTTGAGCCCATAGACCATAATGGCAGAGAATTTTTTCAAGTTTTTGGACACACCAAGACAAGAACCAAGTTTTTGGACACACTTCGCAGCATTGTTGGTGTTATTGACTAGATTTCTTCAGCGATGATCTGTTTTCATTCATGTATGTTTGCAGGACTTCTGTGGAAAACCCTATGAAATGATAATGTAAAAATGATAATGATAATGGAAATGTAATGTAGGAATGATAATGTAAAAAATTTGAATTAAATTTTGCTTTTCATTAATAAAATTATCACACGATTAAATAACATTGTGCGTCTTCATTTCTGTTTTACCCCACAAATAAAGTTGAAATAGTCCAACAGTGCTGGAAATTGTCTCCCACAGTTAAAAAAGGTTCAAACAATTACACTGCTGTGTTAGAATAGTTGCCACATCTGTCATATTTAAAGGAAATAAGAAAAACCAATGGGTACTATTTTATATTGATCACCATGTATATATAGGCTCCTGATCTGTAGATTGACTAGTGTGTATAAGAATTTAATTTCTCTAAAAAACTTTCCGAAAAATAATCCTTCTGAAGCTAATTGTACTTGAATAAGGAAATTTCAAACAAACTTGTTTGGTTTTATATTAGTGATATCTGTAGTAAATATAAGGATCCTTAAGAAAATTTATTAATTGAAAGTCTACTGCGTCAAATTTCGTAAGAGACTACATTACTTACAATGAGTGTTTGTTATAATAGCAAAGAAAATTTAACAAAATAATTTCTTTTGAAATTAAATCATTAACAGAAAAGTATCTTAAAGATTTAAGAATGATAAATTACAGTGGAGTTTTCATTAAAATTCCCCCTAATGAAATGTTTTCCAAACAAATAATCAATACCAAAGTCATTAAAAAGTAATTAAGGTTTATTCTTATCTTTGCGGAAATTTGCATTTATGCTCTGTATATTCTGAACTTTATTATTAAAATTGCTTTCCACTAATTTCTATCAAAGTAAAAGCTAAATTCGAATTCTTATGAAAACACGGAGGTAATTGTCAATTAAGATATTTTACTATGTAATACGTGCTTAATGTTAGGTAGTTATAGTACTGATTATAGACTCCAATAAACTCATTAAATATGTTGAATAACTGTATGTTGATTTCGAAAATAAAAATAGAAATATGCAATTACATTGTAGTTTAGTTAACATTACCAAAATTTACGTAGGTATAATCATATTAAAATTACAATAAAGTAAGAAAGATCAAATATCCTGAGGTTTTGAAAAGAACTTTAGTAATTCGTAAGAGCTAATGTTTAATACAAAATGGAATTACCTGAACAATTTTGAAACTCAGTTTGTAGTTAAAAAACTATTAAAGCGTGACAAAAAAAGAAAAAAAAAAAAAGTTTAATAAAATGCATAGACAATCTTTTCAGGCACTTTGAAATTTAAACTAGAAAAATAAGCATTGTAAGTCCTGCAGAGTTTTGTCTTGTATTTAAGATTGACATTACAACCCTCTTATATTAATAATTTGAACTAAGAAGAATCAAAGCCATTAGTTATAAAAAGAAATTACTTCAACTAAAACAGGGCGAACATTTTTTTTTTTTTAATCTTATCATTATTTCTTTCAGTATTGAATAATAAGGTACACCAAATTATTTTTTGCTTTGTATCTGCTTATTTTGAACTGATTTTTACTACCATCTGCTTTCAGATGTCTGAAATAAGTATAGTTTTATGAAATTTTGTGCATTATAATAAGACTATTTTTGCGAAATACTGTGAATTATTTCTTGATTCAGAACCGCCACAAAATTTTAGTGACGCAGAGACCGTCAGAGAGTCATAAATATAGAAAAGAAAATTTTTTATGAATCCAATAATTTCTTCTGAGAATGTAATTCGAATAAAAGCACCATAATTTTGGAGATTAGTTTAAAAAATATATATATTTGTTGTGTATTTTTTTGTTATTCCAAGAAAAGTTTTATTAAAATTCTTTTCATATCAAAGTAATTTATTATAAAAATTAATTTTAACAGATTTTATTAATTAATTAATTTTTTTAATGACTTTAACATTAATCGTATATATATTTCTTTTAAAGGATTTTCTACAAAAACATATAAAAAATAACTTTGATTTATATTTTTAGTAATTACTTTTTGAAAGTGTTGCAACATTTAATTTTCACTTAATTTCCAACTGAAAATTGTTAATCTATAGTAAAACACATGTACAAATTTTAGTGCATTAAATGATATAAAATAGAAAATAATATCAAATATAAAACAATTAGTTAAAATCTAAATATGTAAATAAAATAATGAAACTTTGTTGTGTTCGATTTAATTATTTCCATAATACTTTTTTGAATTAGATTACAAATCTTCTTTTTAGCTTTCGATCTTTTCATATCACTTTTTGAACTAATGCGCTTGACATCAGATATCTTATTCAGTATGGATTGTGATTGACATTATACCCAAAGCGCCTGAATTCATTAGCATATTCAGGAGAAATTTGATGGTACTTATTTGAACTTCTAGGATATTAAGCAATGTCCTGATAACAGAAGGTGAAACATGTATTTTCTGGGTATTAATATATAGGTTTATTTTGTTCATGTTTACAAGAGAAATTTCCAAAGAAAAAAATAATATGACTCTTTTTACTCCTATTATTTTTTTTTTCGGTTACTCACAAGCAGAAGAGATTTTTTTTTTTTTTTTTTTTTTTTAATGGGTAAAATTTAAAAACAGTTATAAGTTTTGAGCTTTCTTCAATCCATTAAAACCGCCTTTTTTAACAATTAGTCACTCTGTGTTGAAAGAATGAAAATCAATTACCATTTCTTTTATATAGTTGCAGAAAAGAATTCGAGTATATTAAGGATAAATTTGGAAACTTTTTAAAGCGCATTTCAATCTGTGTTATGCCCCTTTCTTACTATACTAAATTTTTACACAATGAAATGGTACATTTATGTACAATTTGTAGTCATTATACAGGGCTACACAAAATTTATCGAGTAGATTTCAATGAGTAGATTACGCGAAAAGTTTTTGAATAAGTTAAAAGGAATTTTTAACTTTAATAATAGTCTTACGCCTTTATCAGGTTCTCCCGAGCTTAACTAGAGCAAGCGAAATGGAGAACGTCGTCTTTAACGGTCATTTTTATTTACATTTAAATATTTTTTTTTTTTTACATATTTTTCTTAAAGGGAAAAGTCATAGGCGAATTGAGCTATTATGTTTAAAAAATATGTCTATGAAAATAAGCCTTAAAAGAGCTGATATTTTTTTTACTTCAAACTCAGAATAAATTGAGCCGGTAAGGGGTTAAATGCGTTAGGAATAAATTAACTATATTTAAAAAAATTGGTTGAGGGGATGTGGTAGACCAATTTCACACATAAATGTATGTAAAATAAAAGTGTTTTTAAAATTAATTAAATTTTTTAACATTTGCCGAAATTCCTAAATTTATTTCCCCTTAACTCCCACTGTGAATTTATAACAAGGTGCCTTTATATTAAATACTGAGTAAGTGAAAGCATTGCGAATATTAGATTACTTTTCTTATAAATGAGATTGCTGAAAAAATTCGTTAAAAATATATCAGCAATAAATGAATTTTTCTGTTTACTCTTAATAAGATAAAACATTTTTAAATAAATTTATGATGATAATAGCACAGTAAGAAATAAAAATAACAAAAGAACAAGTAAATTTAATTAAAAAAAAATAAACTTAAGAAAAAAAAATCCAACGAAGTTGATTATTGTTTAAATTCACTCAGTCTATCTGTTAAATCTTATTTTGTAGATACACTCGTTTAATGAGAAATAATCCTAAAATGTATACTTTAAAACTTTTATAATGTGCAAACACAACGTAATTAACCGTGCTTATGATAAATTTTAATGACTAATTTATAGAGCCACATGATAATGTTCAGGTGCATTGTAGGTAATAGCTTGAACTAGGGATTTCAACCCTTTACAATAAGGTTAAACAGTATTTATGTCTTCAGTTTGTTTATTGATAGAAGGGAAACAAATCATTTTGAGGCTTTTTAAAACCCTTTAATCTTTCACTGGCACTCTGAATATGTCTCACATAATTTTCAATTACATGCAAATGGAATTACATACATTAGGGAAGATTAAACTACTTTATCTTTAAAGAAAAGCTCGTATATATATATATATATATATATATATATATATATATATATATATATATACAGTGATGGGGAAAAAAATCCCAACACCAAGAAAAAATTATTGTACAGTAATGAAATTTCAGCAATACATTTGTCTAGGTAACATATTTAATTGATTAAAGTTTCAAGATCACAGGTAGAGCTATTGGCGAGAAGAGCCATTTCAAATGTGAAATGTTGGTAAATTAGTAACCGGTGTAACCGCCAGAATTTTGAATGCAAGCATGCAAACGTGCATGCATTGTGTCATAGAGGTTTCGGATATCAGTTTGTGGGATGGAGTTCCATGCCTGTTGCACTTGGGCGGTCAATGCAGGGACGGTTAATGCTGGTTGGGGATGGCGCTGGAGTTGTCGTCAATGATGTCCCATACGTGCTCGATTGGAGAAAGATCTGGTGATCTAGCAGGCCAAGGCAACATGTCGACACTCTGTAGAGCATGTTGGGTTACAATAGCGGTATGAGGGCGAGCGTTATCCTGTTGGAAAACATCCCCTTGAATGCTGTTCATGAATGGCAGCACGAAAGGTTGTATCACTAGACTGACGTATAAATTTGCAGTCAGGGTGCGTGGGATAATCACGAGAGTGCTCCTGCTGTCATACGAAATTGCTCCCCAAACCATAACTCCAGGAGTAGGCCCTGTGTGTCTAGGCCGCAGACAGGTCGCTAGCAGGCGTTCACCTGGCCTCCTTCTAACCACACACGGCTATCACTGCGACCAAGGCAGAAGCGGCTTTCATCAGAAAACACAACAGATCTCCACTCCGTCCTCCAATGAGCTCTAGCTTGACACCACTCACGTCGCAAACGGCAGTGGTTTGGAGTCAGTGGAATGCACGCTACAGGGCGTCTGGCTCGGAGCTGTCCTTGAAGTAACCGATTTGTAACAGTTCGTTGTGTCACTGTGGTGCCAACTGCAGCTCGAATTTCTGCTGCAGACGCAGTACGATTAGCCACAGCCATACGCCGAACACGGCGGTCTTCCCTCTCAGTAGTGCCACGTGGCCGCCCGGAACCCGGTCTTCTTGAGGCAGTACCTTCCCTTGACCACTGCTTCCAAAACTCATGCACAGTGCATACATTCCTGCCAAGTCTTTCTGCAATATCGCGGAAAGAAAACCCACCTTCTCGTAGCCCTACTACACGACCTCGTTCAAACTCAGTGAGCTGTTTATAATGGCTTCTTCGTCTTTTTAGATGCATCCTTGACTAACATTAACCCACTACGTCAAATTTCAACTGTAAATAACGATCACGAACCTTACAGCGCTTATTTAAAGCAAACCTCATTTGCATGTTCATACTGTCGCTACTAGCGCCACACTTATGCGCGTAGCTCGAAATTTGAATCGACGTCATCTTTCAGATGTATAAACACGCCTACCAAATTTCGTTTATCTAGCACAGCTCCTTCCTGGTGTTGGGATTTTTTTTTTCCATCAGTGTATATATATATATATATATTGTAAGATTTATTTCTCCACAATTAATATATATATACATAATTGATCTGCATATCGAGAAATGCTCTAATTAATTCAAGCGCTGCTTATTAAAGACATGTTACAATTAAAAATAGGAATAAAAGAAATGGTTGATGACGATTTCCTTATGAGCTTTATCGATTTCTATTTCTCAAAACAATTCTCAGATAAATAAAATTCAAGAATTTCGGTAAACGAAAGAACAGATAAATGATACAATTAACTTATCAATGTCAGAAAAAACTTCACTCTTAAGAAAAATTTGATTTAAAACTTATAGTTAAGAAGAAAGACTATTAAAATAAAAAGCAAATTTTTGCAAGATATGTATCTGCTTTTATAAGTAAAAATTGAATTTCTAAATCGTTTCCATAAAGTGTGAATGACTTCCTATATTTTAAGGTGTTTTCATAGAGGCAAAATGCATTGATAGCTAAATTAGGCGACTAGTATGTATAATCGGAAAAATCTTATAATCAATCCAAACCATACGAATTTTCATTTAAATTTTTAACGTTATTTTATTGGTAGAAACAAGTAAAGAAATAAAAGAAAATTGTAATATTTTTAAAAATAAAATTTAAATAATATTTTCTACAATCTCTTACATGAATTTTTATTTTCTTATATATACAATAGAAGAAAGTATTGGATTCGTAAAAATTTTCGACCTCGGGTCTTTGATGGATTTATACGTTTTAAGAGCTGTAGAACACGATTTGATCATTTTTAGAAAACGTCTGTCTGTGTGTGTGTGTGACAAAATTTTGTGGCAACTGTATCACAGGAACTACTGCACAGAATTTCATACAAATTGGTATGTAGTTACACCTTGACATAAATTAGTGCCTACCAACTTTTGGTACAAATTGTCTAAAAGTTTGCGTTGCCATCCCGCTTTTTTTAAATTCTTAACATGGTGGTATAGGGCAAAATTTTGTATAAATGTGCATAAGAAGAATTATTTTTTAATAATCATTATGAAATTTACAAGAATCATTTATAATAGAGATAGTCAAGTGGGAAATAATTTTTGTATATCCCTGGGAGGAAGTTCCCCCTCAAGAGGAACACAGGAAAGATAAGATATAGGTCTCCTTCGCGCGCAGGCGCAAAGGCTTGTGGAAAGTGCCAAGTGTGGAAAAAGAGCCAATAGGACGGCTCTTCTTGCCAGACGCGCACTTCTGAGCCAATTGTTGTAACCAGTGCTTCCCCACCCACCGCCTCAACTGGGACAATTTTATACTATTGCCTCAATTGGGTACGCCTGAATCGGTACCAAATCATATTTAATACCTTTTTTTTTTTTCTTTTGCTTTTTAAATAAAAAATTATGCTTTTTTTTATTTTTTTGAATAGAAAGAAATTTATAATATTTAGACCATTTTGTGTTTCAACTTTATGATATATGACCCCCTTGACAACATTTAAATTTTTGTCAGTATTTGGCGATGATTTTTTTGGTGTAATTGCTTGTTTAAAAAAAAAGGAAGAAAAAAAGAAAAGAAAAAAAATCTAGTACTTATCTAAAGCCTATACTTTTTCCCAAATAATTATACTTTTTTCTGTTGCCTACACTTTTTAGGTAATGAATTTTTGTTTTGTCATAATTAGAAATGTGAAATGTGTCCCAGAAATGTCTAATTCGGTAATGTTAAAAAATTATCAGTGCGAAATTACAAGAATTATAAATGAGTTTGATTCTAACTCTATTTGGAACAATTTGCATTTTGGTCCACAACACTATTTGGCGATTTTCTTTTGGTAATCACGGCGAAATGCGATAAATTAAGCTTATTTTTAACATTAATAAAATAAATATAATTAACTTTCCTTTCTTTGCATGAAAAAATAACAAGGATCATCAGTATGCGGTATAACTTTAGTATATCCCTACAGCTGAATTTTGCGATTTTTCTTTGGCATAATTTTGAACAATAACGATGTCGTTCTGGACTGTTTGCGATATAATATAGCAGCCTGTATGTTGTTTATTTTCGATTTATGTTTTATGATATGATTTAGATTATAATTTTATCATTTATGATTTTTAAATTTATGATTTAACCATAATTGACAACAAAAAATCGCCAAATATCGTTGTGGGGATATACAAAAGTTGTTCCCTGTTTGCATATATATATATATATATATATGCTTCCCGGGACCTAATATAGTGTTGGTCCACAAGTGCATTTGGCGATTTTTCTTTTGGTGTTTATAGCGAAATGCCATTTGCAAATGATTGCCATGGATTCCAAGCGTAAACAAAAGCAAAACGCGTTTTTCAAAATGGCGTCATTATTAATGTACAAAATTAAGTTTATTTTTAGTTATTTATGCCGTTATCGTCCAAAACGGCGCCAAAGAAAAATCCAGTTGTGGACCAACATTATACTTGTACCCCACATTTTTTGAAAAATTCCAAAAAAATTTCTCTCTCTCTAAACAACTAACTAAAAAAAAAAAAAAAAAAAAAAAAAAAAACTAATAAATTCAGTAACTTTTTAAAATCTTGTTATAATTCAGATTTAGATATCAATTTAGATCACCAAATTAAATGCTGACCTATAATGGATAATGGAAAATCACGATCATTATTCGAACATATAAGAAATTGATAAACAGCATAAGAAATTTTTAATAATAGAAATATTTTTCTTAACAACAGCATTGACATTGATTTTATTATTTCTTACACCATGGATCACATTTTAATTTTCTCATGGAAAATGATGTCATGACAGAAAAACAACGTCATAAGAGAAACTTTCTGTGCAGTGGCAAATAGAGTATCTTTACAAACCCGAAGTTTTTAGTTAATAACTTCGTTAAATAAAATGATAGAAGTTTCTAAGCAGGTGAAATGCCTTCCTTGAAGTTGTCGGACCACATTGATACCTCTCATGATGCAGAGCACTTTGCCCTCCGTGAGAAGATGCTGTCGCAGGCAAAAAAAAAAAAAAAAAATTGACGCCAGCGACAGAAACTTTTTTTTAATATATAGAGATACCGAGAATAAAGTTAATTTTTTTTTGTATATTTAGTGTTATACTACTTCACTAATATGGAAATCGTACTGTATTATCAAGGAAGATAATTTTAGTAAATAATGATTTTAATTCCTTTTTTTTACTGAGTGAATTTGCATGGGAAGATATAGAAGAAAGTCACGTGGGTGCCACAACCAATTTTAAATAGCAAGTCCGAATTAATTTAATTAAAATATGTTGTTTATAATTGCTTTAGTTATAATTTATCTTGTTACTTTCTTCTATATTCAATAGAAGTTTGAACCGTCAATGGTTGGACTGTCGATGTACGATAATTTAAAATAAAGTTATGGATTTTTTTTTTTTTTTTTTTTTTTTTCATTTTAACCAAAAAAAAAAAAAAAAAAAAAAAAAATAGAAAAAAGTCTTAGGAAAAAATTGCATTTTTTAAAGATGTCATATACAGAATAAAATTGACTTTCTTTGGGCATTTAGTGTTATACTACTTCTCTAGAATGGAAATCATCTGCATTCATCATGGAAGATAATTTTAATAAATAATAATTTTAATAAATTATCTTTACTGAGTGAAATTTTAACAGATAATATAGAAGAAAGTCATGAGGTGGCCACAACATACTAGTTTTATGCTATCTGCCTGTCTACCGATTAATGAAATAATAAAAATATAAACAACGAATTCAAATAAGTCATACAAACTTCTTTATATCGTTTGAAACAAAGAAAATGATGACATAAGAGAGAAAATACCTTTTCTTTTAAAAATAGTTGTTTTTCTTTAGGACTAGAACTGATGCTAACTGATATTTTCTTTTAGGCTGTTTTTTGTTTAAAAATAACCCTTCCTGGTTTTCCAAAAGATAATCTGAACTTTATACACTTTTTAAGAAGAGAGCTTAAAAGATCTGTTCGTATTTATTACAATAGAATCGCTATTACTGTTTCTTTCTTTTCCTTTATTCTTTTTAGTAAAACTTTTTAGAAACTTTTTAGTAAGAATCCGTTCTTTTGGAAAATAATAACTAACATTTCTCCAAAGTTTATACAGTATTACACATTATTTAAATTTATGTTTGTTAGTTTGACACATGCTTAGAACATAAATTTAATTTTTATAGTATTACATGCTTACGATGTACAGTTTTCAGTGTAACAAAAACTCCCAATTTTTACTTTGTATTTTGATTTTGATTTTGATTTTAACTTTCTGTACACCGTTTCGTTTTAAAAAAATTAATTTAATTAAAGAAGGTGTAATTGTTAATTTTAATAGATTTTGATTGAATCTCTATTATCATGATAATAATATTGTGCATTTTGTTTTCAAATTGTTTAAAAGATGATAAATAATAAAACAAATAAGCAACATCAAAAAAATATCTATGTAAATTTCTAGGTACTTTTCTCTAAATGTAATGCAACATACATTTAAAACTATATGTACAGTCGGGGAAAAAAAAACGCAACACCCACTGTAATTTCGTTATTAATTGACGCAGGAACATCTAACAGACATAATTCAACAGGAAATTAAATGCACTTTCTGAAAATGTCATCGAATTTTTAATTAGGGGTCATATACATATTAAAATGAGCGCCAACTTTGATTTTTTTCAATAGCAACACCCAATTATGCCTTCATATTCGAATTTCTGAGAGTCTGGCAGTGTGGAAAAGTATACGGTTTGTATACTTTATCTTTAGTATTTATAGAGTTATAATCAAAAATGTGTTAGGGGGTTATCAGTAAATGTAGAAAAATAAAATTAAGATCCTATAAGAAACAGATAAAATTTTAATGTTTCGCACCGGAAATCTTTCAGGTAAGAATGAATTATAAAATTAATGACTTAACTAACAAAGTTAACTTAACTGACTTAACAAAGTTAATAAATTAACTTTGTTATTTTTTTTAATATTTGATTCGTTATCTCATGCAAAACTTTATAAGAGACGGCCCCCTAAACCACTCCAAAAGAAAGATTTATTTATATCTCGAAAACTAATAACTGGAATGAGCTGCAAATTTGCATACCCATATTTTTCATCATTAGGATTCATTTTATGTAAAAATTAATATAGGTCATAATTCATAATTTTTATGAATATGAATTTATTAATATTTTTCAGAATTAAAAATATTTTTCAGAATCAAAAGTATTATGTTTGAGTTTCTTCACTGTATCTTGTAAAAAAAAAAATATATCGTTCGTGTTATTTTTTTGTGCAGATATTAATAAAAGTTTGAAATATGAATTTTACATTAGCACCTTCAAACTTTGAACGCTTATAACTCTGTGAAAAAATGAGTAAAATATACAACCAATATACTTTTTCGCGTTGTCGCGATCCCAGGAATTCAAATATAAAATAAAAATTGGGCATTACTATTGAAAAAATCAGAGTTGGTCCCCGTTTTAATATATAGACGACCCCCAATTCAAAATTCCAGTTCATTTTCTGACACTACTCACAATTTCCCGTCTAATGATACCTATTACATTTTTCTACATCGATTAGCAACGAAGTTAAGTTGAGTGTTGCGTTTTTTTTTTTCTTCGACTGTACATTTAAATGTGTATTTTAACTAAAATTTTGCCTCGTAAGTAATTTTTTTTTTGTTTTGTTTTTAGTATGTATAATTGAGATGGTTTGATTTTTGTGTACATTATATGCACATTTGTTTATAAATTCATAATACAATAAGGGTTTGCGAAGTCTATATTCTTCAACAGAATGACAATGATTTGACGATCCCTACGCGTAAGGGGTGTAGAATTCGAGGAAAATAATGGAAATTTAACTATTCATCAACATTCATATATTAGTGAAATATGTAACAGATTTAAAAATTTCAATTTTCCTATATCATCTCTCCCCATTAGTAAAGGGATAATTTACTCAAAATCTCAGTGTCCTGAAACTAACGCTGAAACAATAGAAATGTCAAAATATCCTTATAGAAGCATTTTAGGTTGCTTATCGTTTCTCTCTAATAGAACTAGACCTGACATATCGTACGCGGTTAATATTTTTGCCCAATTCCAAAGTAATCCTGGCATAATGCATTGGAATGGCCTGTTAAAACTTTTAGGTTATGTTTGTTATACCAGAAATTTAAAGTTAAAACTTGAGTGCAGGAAACCACATATTACTGTTTATTCAGACGCTGACTTTGCGGCCAATAGGACTTCAATGGGGGGACAGCTAATTTTACTCGATAATTCACCTGTAGCTTGGAGAACGTTTAAGGAAAAATGTATCAGTTTAAGCACTATGGAATCTGAATTCGTAGCCATGACCGAAGCTACAAAGGAACTATTATGGTTCGATAGAATTTTAGAAGAATGCTTTAATAAAAAACTAATACAGGGTACTAAAGAAAAATCTTTACTTTTAGTCGATAACATGGCTGCTATAGATTTCGTGAAGTCTCCCATTGAAAACTATCGTACCAAACACATTGACGTAAAATTATTTTTTATAAGGGATTTGATTTATAAAATCATATTTAATATTAAACATGTTAAAAGTACAAATAATTGGTCAGACATTTTCACTAAACCGTTAACAAAATATGGGTTATCTCTTTTCATAAGTAGCCTATTTTCATCTACTGAGTAACATGTATATTTTAAGGAGTAAATTTTGAAGAGAAAAGAATTAAGGAAATAAGTTTCAATTTTTTTTTTTTTTTTTTTTTTTTTAAGTTATTTATTTCTAAAGAGAACAGAATGTTTTTCTCTTTAATATGAAACTGCAAATGTATTTCTGAAAGTGTTTATTATGTTGCGAAATGTATATACTTGTTTTATATCATATATTGGTTAATTTATGTACATGCCAATGCTTAATTATTTATATTATATCTTCATAGCAAGAAGAATTTTCTGTATAAGTTTGAAATGAAGCATTGCAAAAATTAGACTATACTGCTAAAATCTTGAAATATCCTGTTAGAAGACGATTAGCAGCAAGTCGTTCTTGAATCTGTCAACTTACGTTATTATTATTTTTTTTTTCAAGTTTTTTTGCTGCTCAAATAATATGATGTGAACTTGTAAATTCAGGGCATATATATATATATATATTTTTTTTTCATGGTCTCGGTTGAGTGTCAAGAGGGGGGGGGGGGCTTATTGTAAGGTTTAGAAATTTAAAATATTAGTATGTTCTTGAAACTCAATATTTTATTCAGTTTCACTCCCTCTTTAGTTTAACTATCTTTCCTTTTTTTTATTAAAACCGATGGTCATTAAAATCTAAGTAATTTATTCTCTATTTACTTTTATAATTTTAAGTTAATAAATATTTAAAAACTCATAGTTTATTTAAAATTTATTTTAGCATAAAATATTAATACGTTAGCCGAAGCTATCCGTATGCAGATGACATAAGTCTACGCCATCTGCTTGAATTGAATAAGTAGCGTAGCGGAAAAGCAATCGTGTGGCTTTTTCAGTGATAGTGCCGAGGTGAATCCCGGTAATAAAGAAGCTGGCGTTAAACGCAGTTTGCATATTTCAGTTTAAATTTTTCCTTGATAACCTCGACAATATTAAAGCTTGTGTAGAAAGCTGTTGTTTTTCAGATGAGGTTTAAGTAAATATTTTTAGATTAATTCGAGTATGATAGTCATTTTAAAACTGCAAACTTTTAAGCTTCTTTCAGTAATAGTATAGGATTCAGTAACTACTCTGTACTAATATATCTGCCCCGAAGAATATTAAACGAATCGTCTAAATGTGTTATAATTTTTATTTTCGTCTGCCATATTTTTATTTCACTAGATAAATCAATCGAATTTTTAAATAAATGATTTTATTTAAAAGAAAAACTTGTCATATTTCTTTTTACTTGCTCAATACAGTTTCCACTGGACTCTATTATTTCAACTCTGGTTAACTTTGAAGCTTTAAGATAATCATGTCAGGTTTATAAACCTGACAATACTGAGATAATATGAAGCAAAGTTATATGCTTGGAAACGTGTTTATTATTCCCCCCTCGTTCCCAAGTGGATAAAGTGGAGAATTTTGCAAAACCCCATTACAGGGGGTGTTTGATACACGTAAATAAGCCACAGACTAAAATTTGTAACCTCAGCTCCTATAGATTTCTTCGGACGAATTTACGCTAAAAGGAAGGCTCTAATTTGTCCCCCGTAACTCCCCCCCAAAGTCGAAAATCACAAAAAACTAAAAATGAGTTTTTGGAAATATTCACAAGAAGACGCTTGGTAGTTTTTTATATCTTTGTGCTATTACTGGTAGAATTCTACTCGAAAATCCGTATTTTACTAAATTTGTCTCAGAAAATCGTTTTTACCCTCTCCCCACCTTAAAAATCCAAAATTCCGAAATTGCAGAAAGTGATTTTTTTGTACTCAAGTCTAGTCTCTCCCTCTACAGTTTCTTCACCGTGAAGCAATGTGGAGCCGAGTTATGCTTATAAAAGTGTTTTTGCCTTATGCTCCCCCAAAGGGGGACCCTGGGGTATTTCGCAAAATGCCGTCTTAGTGGGCGACAGGGTCTTAAAACCAACGTGCTCATCAAAATTTGTGACTCTATCTCCCATAGAATCGCCTCGGCTATGTTGAGTCAGTGAATCAGTGAATCAGTGAGTTTGCTCTTTTATATATACAGTACTAGTATCACCCAGTGGTCTAATCTTGATCACTTTTTTGGACTGCGCCAATTGTTTGTCGATATGCATTCAGAGTGAATCAGCAGAGTTTTACTTAATATATTTCTGTAAGTTTGGTACACTGTAGATGTTGAGCCTTTCCAGAAATGAGAGGAAATCGCGACGGGGAAATTACCCCTGTTCAGTGATATAACCCAAAAGCTAACCGGCACCAATTCGAGCCAAGGTCCAACCAAATATCAAGTTCGGTTAAATTATCAAGTTCGGTCAAGTCCATTGGTTAAAATACAGTGTTCGAACTCAATTATACAGATATTTTCTAAAAATGGTCGAATTGAGTTCAGGTAATCTCAAAATGTGTAACTTCATCGAAAACCGAAAGCCTAAAATTTTTCTGAATCTTATACTTTTTTCTTATACAGTGTGTCCCTGAATTCAAGGGCCAGACTTTAAAGTTAGGTAAAATACATAAAAATACATAATAGTAAAATACATAAAATGGGGTTGGAAATTAAAATCTTCTGCGGGCCGGGAAGTTAACCTTTTTTGCTCCAGGTTCCTTTTATTGTCTATTTTTCGTTTATTTTTTGACTGGTGTTAGTAGGTTTTTTTTTTTTTTTTCAGTCTTGAAATTGTGTGATTTTTTTCTCTTTTCATGCGATTTTGTATGAATTTTTAACCATTCCCCCGTTTTTTCACATTTTAAAATGTGGTGCATTCCTATTTTTTCCGTCTGCACTTTTCATTTCCGACCCCATATTGCTATATAAAAAATCTTTTTTTAAATCTGTTTTACCTGCCCTAAATGTTTGGCCCATGAATTTAGGGCATAGAGGATAGAATAATAAATCCACTTTTTTAAAAATAAGCAGTCAATTTCAGTTAATTCAAATGTAAGGATACCTCAATACTTGTAAATTCATCGAAAATTGGAAATCGAAATTTTTTCGTATCTTCTACTTTCTTCTCATACATGCAGAAGGTAGTAATAAATCCCTTTCTTTTTTTAAATAAGCTGCCAATTTCAGTTAATTGGAATGTATGTTAATCTCAAAACGTGTTGTGAGGTTGAGACGTCAGAACGTCAACACAGTTGTTTGAATTAAGCTGGATCCAGCAAAGTAGAAAGTGCGGACGGTTAAAATCGCTTCGTCGCCAGTGACTCGGCGAAAGTTGAGGTCGAGTTAGTTTTGTGTCGGCAGGGTGCTGCAAAGAAAGAATTGGATTCTGAGTGTTAGATAAATTAGAAGTGATTTTAAAAGGATGGATTGAAATGAAGAGAAAGGAGGGTGTAGGAAGAAGCATAAAATGGAGATGATTTTAGTAGATAGTGTGGATGTCGGAGCATATCATAGTGTGGATATTGGAGTATTATAGTGAATTGTGGAAAGTCTTATTTTGGCGAGTATTGAGTAGTGGAGATTTAGAGGAGTGAGGAATAAGTCGTGATGAGTGTTAGTACGAGTATTTGCTAGCACTCGTGAAAGTGAATTTCGATCTGTAGGGAATCCTCTGATCGAAAGTGAAGTCGCAGCAGTGGAGTTACGAGTGCAATCGTCTCTAAACCTTCAATTGTTTGCTGGGGTGAGATATTTAAGATTATCTAATTTAATTGTTGATACATATATTTTGATTGAGTAATACGCTGACTGAGCTAGGCCACCCTCCCGTTAATCTGCTCAAATAAACTTATTTATTGTTTAAGTCTTGTACTATCTTACTTACCATTTAGTGACCTAATTAAGTTATAAAGATGGAGTTTGCATCAACGCAAACTTCACAGTGTAAATTCATCGAAAACCGGAAATCAAAATTTTTTCGAAGATGCCGATTCGTTAAACAGATAAATCGACCTACACAGCGATATAGTCCTCGCTTGGAGTTTAAAATAGTGGTTTAGGAAAGGTACAGACATTCGTTACAGTGTATAAGGACATTCAAGTGGCAGCCTTTCACAGGAGGATCGCACAATCGGGAGAGTAGTTGCATGTTAATACTAATAAGAACTTTATTAGTAATTTGATGCCATTTGCCACCTTTTAGGGATGCGCTATTATAAAAAATTCGTCATATTCCATTCAATATTCAGTGTCATCTGGAATTGTGGCTCACAAAAAAACCGAGAAGCGTCTGAATGGAAAATCGTCATTATCTTTAGTGATGAATATCACTTTTTCTTTAATGCTAACGAACAAATAATATTCTTTACGGATTATCACATATTCTTTACAACTGGTGGAATAGTTTCAGTAGCAACTCTTTAAAACTTGTAAGGATACAATATTAAATTTTATATACTATCCAATTAAGAGATGAGGTTCATTTTATTTACTCGCAATTTTTTTCTGGGGGACCGCATAAAAAATTTAATTTGGGTTTATTGATACTGAATTCCATAAAATTTTATGTTTATTTTATAAAACTCTGTACTTATTTTCGTGCATCAACGCATATTGCACTATATGCCGATGATTTATAATTAAGGAATTAATACCTAGGTCATTGATGATTTCATGATATTAAAAAAGAAATTATTTAGACATTTAATTTAAAGTTTAAAAAAAAGTATTAAAAATTCTTGTTAAATTATTACCACTGCAAAGAAAAACTAGTATGTTGTGGCCATATCGCTTTCCGACCGGAATATTTTTATCTTAAAACATTACATTCTTCTGTTTTTGCCTGCTGAAAGAAAAATATGGAGTACAACCACCATTTGTTGATTGAAAATGGTACTTTACGCTTTCTGGGAATTAGCACGATCGTTCATTTCCTGTTTTTATTACGTAGACTGTTGCAGATGCAAAAATGTAAGGGGATATTTGGATGTCTAACCCACACAATTGTGCAGCTTAGGTCGGAAAGGGATACCAAACTTTCTTCTATATCCTTTTGTTTTACAGCACCACCTACTGATTAACATACACACAAGTTTAATTATAGCTTTTCACAATAAAAATTTTATCACGCACTTTTGTGAAATGTTAACCAATAGATGTTGAGATATGGCCATATGGAAAATTGTCGAAGATGAATAATACCAGCGCAACCTGTTGGTCGATATACACTGAAATTAAGTCATCATTTTCTTTAATAATTGTCATCTTATATATCAATTTTAGTGAATTTTTACGGTATATATCTCAGATATAGCTCTTTCGTACGCGGGAAAAGTAAAAGTTGTAGCATAGGACAGCCACTTTCCAACCGATATTCACCTGAATTAAATCAGCATAGTTTTAATTAATGGCATTCTCAAATATCAAGTTTTTAAAAATTATACACAGTAAAAGCTGAGGCATAGCCTTCTCGTAAATGAGGGACATTGCTGCATACCAATTCCAACTTTTGGGTGATGTGCACTTAAAGTTGACAGACACCTATTTGTGTCAAGGTGCAGCAAATTATAAAGTTATATGGATTTCTATTCATCAGTTCTTGATCTAGAGATTTCATAAATTTTCTATCACATACACCAGGACACACAGACAGACGTTTTCTAAAATTAATAAACTCGTTTTCATTTCACCTCAAAACGAGCAATTCTATCAAAAACAGTAAATCGAAAACTTTTACGAATCCCATTACTTTCTCTATGAGTATAGCAGATAGTAAAAATAAAATCTAAAAGTTTTAAAAAAGTAATATGTTTAGTGTACCGATCACAAAATTGCTCTCTACTGCATCATAGAATACGACTGTATGTAATACATAAGAAATATTTATTTTATTTATGTACATATATGTACATATACATTCTGAAATATTATGACGCAAACTTAAATAAAAATGAATTTGAAAAGCTTCCAAATAAACGACTTAAAAATCGCACATTAAGCAATTCATAAATGGAATTCAAGAAGCATGACATTAAATGGGTTGTAAACTTTCATGCACAAAAATATTTTGAAATATTTGGTTTTCTAAAGTTTAGTACGCAGAATAAAAGCTACTTAATCACATTTCGCAAACATCGAATTATTATATAAGTTTTGGATTAGATATTCTGGTTTATTTGGGAATTCTTACAAAAATAAATAAATAAATAAATAATAATAATAAAATAAATAAATAAATAGATAAATACAATGTTAAAAACAAAATATATTATAAATATATATATAAACTATATTTCATCAAAAAAATAGTTCCAATTAGCTGCAACCAATATTCTGGTGCAAAGTTTCTCCATTTCTGTGGTACTTAATACTGAAATGGAACAATTAAAATGCTGAGACATTGCACCAAAGAATTGGTTGCAGCTAATTGCAACAATTTTTTCGCTGAAGTAGAGCATTTTATTTTTAACAGTGTAAAAAAAAAAAAAAAAAAAAAAAAAAAAAAAAAAAAAGAAATGAAAAATAACAAAAAGTTATATAAACTCTGCTTTAAAAATACATATTTAAAATTTATCTTAAATGCGAATCCTAAATGTTTCATCACACATGCATAAACATTATTCGAGTGCATTATTTGTTTTTACTCTAAATTCCCGATTGTGCGCGTTGCATATTATCCTCTGGCGAGGTACAAGATCAAGATTAAGAAAAAGGGTTTCCAAAACAAGAAAGAATAATAAATGACTGCTTTTTTTTAAGGGGAAAAAATGTAAATGTAAAGAAGTGTGTTGCTCTTGTTTTATGTATTTGTACAGTACTGTATAGAACTAGGCGTGCCAACATTTTAATTTATTCCGGAGGAATTTTAGTACCCGCCTTTTCCTTTCACACGACTTTTCTTGAACGGTATTAGGTTGATTTCTTTAGAAGTCGACTTATTGCAATCATTTCGTTTATCTATCGATCTGTATACATAATGGAAATTTTTTCATCACGATAACTCCCGAAATAATACTCCAAATCGAACCAAATTTGGACAGAGAACTCATCTTATAAATATCATGGATGAATTCATTAACGAAGCTGCACTGCCTTTTTGTTTTCAAGTGGCGGCCACGTGAAAATTTCAAAGCCATATTGTAAAAATCATATTCAAGGACGGATTTGCTTGAATTTTGATGTAAATATAGACCACATAAGGGTCTCAATCAAGATTATTAATGAACTTTATCCGCCCTTTTTAACAAAAGGGCGGATATCTTAGGATAAGCGGGGTCACTCGAAATCAGGCAACCACTTAATCTAACATCACCATGAATATACTCCGAAATAATACTCCAAATCGAACTAAATTTGGACAGTGAACTTTTCTTATAAATATCTTGGATGAGTTTTTTAATGAAATTGCCTCGCCATTTCGTTTTCAAGTGGAGACCACTTGAAACTTTCAAATTCATATTGTGAAAAACACATTAATTTTGATGTATACATAGATCATACAAGGGTCTTAACCAAGTTTATTAACGAACTTTATCCGCCATTTTTAACAAAGTGCCAGACAGTGCAAGACAACTGAGCGGATCTACACTTGAAAATTTCAGGCTAACACTTGGAAACTTATAATCGCGATAACTTTTTAAATTCTGATTCAATTCGAACCAAAGTTGGACAATAGAATTATCATGTAAATAGCTCATAATGATGATGCTCCAAATGGAACCAAATATGGACAGCGAATTTATCTTATAAATACCTTGAATGAGTTTGTTAACTAAGTTGCTCCGCAATTTTGTTTTCAAGTGGAGACCACTTAAAAATTTCAAATTCACATTGTAAAAAGCGTATTTAAGAACGGATTTGTTTGAAGTTTTTTAGTATACATAGATAAGAGTCTCAACAAAGTTTATGAACCCTCTAAGCGTTTGAACCTGATTTTTGTAACTCATATAGACACCTTTGAAACGGTTTGAGACAATCAAACTTGATTGTCAAATCACTTGATTTGTGTAAATCAAGAAATCTCTCTCCAAATCGCCACACTTAGCGAAAATAATACAGGAACCAAAACTCTTAGTTTTATAATTGTTAGGGAAGTATATCTGAAAACTTGAAATAAGGTGGCAGGGGCACGTAGTGATAGGAGATTATTCAAATTTTTATTTTGTAATTGGCCACCTTTGCAACTTGTTTTGAAGTTGGCCGGTTTTGCAACAAACTAGAATTCAATTTTAGCTAAATTAATATGATTATTGGATTTTTAGGGTTGCAAACATGTAAAATCTTCTGTTCAATTAAATTTTATTTATAAATAACTGATTTCTGTTATCTGATAAAAAAAAAAAAAAATAGCTGATATCCATAACAAAAAATAACTCTAGAAAATCCTGAAAAAGCAACACAAACGTCTCAAATTCATTAATCATGAGCTACAGTCGGCAGCAAAAGTATCCGAGCACTAGCAAAAATTCCTATATATATAAAAAAAAAGTACGCTTAATACTGTTTTTTTTTTTTTTTAATAAATCCTTGTCGAATCATGTTCTTAGACTGGCTAAGAACAGGATTCGACAAGGATTTATTTAACAAATCTGTATTAAGTGTAATTTTTTTACATAGGAATTTTTTCTAGTGCTCGAATAATCTTGCTTCCGACTGTATACTGTTAAAAATTTCTATAAATTTAGCATGAATTTTTAACCAGAGTCTCTGTAAATTTACAGTAATTCTTAGTTAAAAGTGAATAATCGAGATTCTCAATCTTTATTCCGTATTTTTATCTAAGTTTATTATTTAATTTTTTTATTAAAATTAAAAATGACTGTTTATACTTTAGAAAAAGCATTCTAAGTCCAAAATATATTCTCAACAATAATTAATTAAGTTAATATTAGTTATTAAAATAAATGTATAAAATAAGTTTTTTAACATCTCCGTTTATTTTTGTCTGTAATTTTACGTAAGACTTAAGATGGTAGATTACACAGAGTTTTCTGTTGAAATTTTTAACAGTGTACACTGGACTAGATGTTGGTTGCTATGCTTCAGACCTATCGATTCACTTGTTGCAGTTACTTTGACAACTGTGACATGTTTAAATACTTACAATATGATGGCTACATTAGTATGTTATTATATTAAATTATCTATTATAATTATTTTCCGTGATGAATACAGACATTTTTTAATTCAGGGAAGTATAGCACTAAATGTCGAAAGAAAGTCAATTTTGTAACCTAGAAACGACACCCAGATTTGTTGTTGTTGTTGTTTAATATATATATATATATATATAAATGAAAGTTAACTTCGTTTAAATTTATCAGAGATCTATAATTACACCATTTGTTTTAGAGATATCGAGAAGTTGTTTTCGAAAGTACAGTCGGTAACAAAAGTGTCCGTACACTAGCAAAAATTCTTATGTAAAAAAAGTGCACTTAATACAGTTTTGTTAAATAAATACTTGTCGAATCCTGTTCTTAGATTAATTAAGAAGAGGATTCGACAAGGATTTATGTAACAAAACAGTATTAAGTGTACTTTTTATATAGAGGAGTTTTTACTAGCGTTCGGAGACTTTTGTTACCGACTGTACTTATATTGAATGTTTACACCCCAGAGCAGGGAGGAGTGTACGTCCCCCCAGGAGAAGATTTAATGTTCCTACTGAAAAAAAAAAAAAAAAAAAAAAAAAAAAAAAAAACTAATCTTCTCTACTTTTCTTTCTTCTCTTATATTGTTCTTTACTGCCATATTAAAAATTATGGAAAAACGGGATGGCAATGTCACTTGGACAATTTTTACCAAAAGCTAATAATGCAAAGTCCAAATACATCTGAATTTCTAATAAATCTTTTGTAATAGTACTTGAGATAGAGCTGTCAAAAATGTTTGTCACACACACAAGCAGACATTTTTCTAAAACTCTCAAAACGTGAAAATTCTTCTAAAGCAGGAAGTCAAAAGTTTTTACGAATCCAGTACTTTCTTTTACCGAATACAGAAAATAATATTAACTAATATAATAAAATTAAGATTTGTTCATTTGACACCATATAACTTTTATTGTCTAACGGATGTTATATCAATGATGCTTCCTCAATTTTTTATATAATGTCTTAAATATAAATTTATATAATCAGATAAAAATAACAGACAAAAAAGTATGATAAAATATTAGCTTAAGTTTTTTTTTATTTTCGAAGGTAAGATACGTGTGTATGAAGTGACATAGACGAATGAGGCTTAAAGGATCCTTTTCCTCTTCTCTCTTTACTGATCCCAAAGGAAAAACAAGAAAATAGCCTTTCCCTATTTATCTTGATGTATTTTCCAAAAGGCTTACTTATTCCCCAAGATCTACTTTACTTTTGACCGAAATGGAACTAATCCATAAAATACGTCTGCGAAAAGATGTTGCAG
The DNA here is from genome assembly GCA_963930645.1 of Salticus scenicus. Lineage (NCBI taxonomy): Eukaryota > Metazoa > Arthropoda > Arachnida > Araneae > Salticidae > Salticus > Salticus scenicus. Next base: position 335,645,760 of record OZ005652.1, on the reverse strand, counting down.
AAATCCAAATCCTGGCATAAAAGTAAATCTCGTGTAAGTAAATAAATGTCGAAATTTTGTCAGATATTTACATGAAAAATAAACTATATATCAAATATTTAGTTTAGCGCTGTGGAAATATTTTTTTGTGCTATGATAATCTTTTATGCTTTGTTATATTAAAAGCACTTGGCCTTCACTCGCCTAGTAGTTGATATTTACAAGTATTATTAATCTTTTATTATTTACTAGCAGGCTTTGCCCGCTTTGTCGGTCATTATATTGAAATGATAGGCAATGACTTCGATCTTCTATGTTATATTGTCTATAATTTGATTCGTATCTTTATAGTACTCTGTAACTTTTGCCTAGCCATTGGAAAAAAAAAAAAATATTGAAATGAATTCTCAAAATTCCACATCATTAATAATAATAATAATAAAAAAAAAAAAAAAAAAAAAAAAAAAAAAACTCAAAAAAAGAAAAAAAATATCAGTCAAAATATAAATTAATGTTTCCGTTAATTTTGGTAGCGGTTTTCCCGCTTGCCACACGCCTCTGAAGCCCCAAAGCTTCGCCAGTGCCTTACCTACTTCTTACTTCCCCTCCTTCGCGGATTATGTTGAAAGTTTTTCACAATTCCCTCCCATCAAAATGCATATAGCGTACACTTAATCAACACCAACACATCAAAATTCGCCATTTTAAGGTAATCTGGAGTATATTTAAGCTTGAAAACGTGTTTTTTACCCCCTTATCGCCGCAAAGGGGAGGGGAGTGGGTAATTTCGCAAAATTCCTATATAGTGCATATTGAATACACATACCTAACCAGACATAAAAAAAATCGAGATCCTGAGGTTATTTGAAGCAGAGTTATGTTTTAAAACATGTTTTTTTTTTTTTTTTTTTTTTTTTTTTTTTTTTTTTTACCCCGCCTGCTCTTAAAGGAGGTCGGGGAAAGGAATTTTGCGAAATCAATTTATACTATGAGTTAGATACATATAACCGACTCACACATAAAAAATCTCCTTCCTAAGATAATTTAATGCGGAGTTACACATGGATAAATGTTTTTTGATCCCCCCTCCCGCTCCAAGAACGGTAAGGTGGAATTCCATATAATCACTTTGTAATGTGTGTTGAGTACGCATAAGTAGCCCATACATCAAACATTGCCATTCTAAGATAATTTAGAACAGTTACGCATAGAAACATGCTTTTTGCACCCCCTAAACCCCCAAGGAGGATGAAGTAAGAGAGAGAATTTCAAAAAATCCCTTTGTAGTATGTATGTTGAGTACACATAACTAATCGACATATTAAATAAAAGTCGCTTTCCTGAGATAATTTGGAGCAGAGTTACTCTTAAAAATGTGCTTTGCCCCTCTGCCCTTAAAGAGGGGGAGGGAGGGGGAATTTTCGTAAAATCCCTTTAGACTGCGTGCTGAGAACGCATAACCAACCCACACATAAAAATTAATCTTACTGCGTTAATTTCAAAGTTATGCTTGGAAACGTGTTTATTGCTCTCCCTTCCTTAAAGGGGAAACGGGGGAATTTCGCAAAATCCCGTTACAACGGGTGTTCGTTACACGTAAGTAAGCCGCACTCTAAAATTTGTGGCCTCAGCTCCCATGGATTTCCCTGGACGAATTTTACCCGCTTGGCTGGTCACTATATTTAAAAGAAACTCTTTTCTATATCGCTTCATAGACAAAAAATAAAAATAAAATCCATTAAAACTGCTCAAAAGCTCGCTTCGGGTGTGCGTCGCTGCTGCATGCGACAATGCCTTACCAGTGGGCTTTCACTTTTGTGCATATCAGATAACAATTTCGAAACGGACAGTATCGGAAAAATCGAAGTAGCCCTTTTGTAATTGAATTTTAATTAGATATGAACAACACTATACGTACTGAACATAATATTTACTTTCACGTTATTTGTTATATTTATTCGATTTTTCCGATCGACTATAAAATGACACCAATTTCACGTCAAATAGAATATTACAATATGATATGAGACATCTAACTTGTTATGGCTATATGTATTTCATAGTTCGATAATAGTGGTTGGTATATAGAAAAATAAATAAATAAATATTTAACTTTACCATGGTACACGCTTATTACAGCTCCCCTTTGGGACTTTTGAATTTTTGTCACCATTTTAAACAAAAATACACAATTCATGAGATTATTGTTTCAGTTTCTTTCTTTCTTTCTTTTCTTTTTTAATTTTTTTTTTCAATATTTTATATCGTTAGTTGTAGGGTGATTAAGGAGCCCGTTGAAGAATGATCATTTCATTTTATTTATTTCTCACTTCAAATAATTCATTTGCTATCAAGCCCGCGCGAAATGTTCACAATTCATTTATCTCTTCGTCACCCTTAAAATTATTATTATTATTTTATAGATGTCATTTTTTTCATATGCAGGAACAAATTTATATATATATATATATATGCTGAAAAAAAATGGCTACAATTAAAAATTAAAAATTTTATTTGTTTTAAAGCTGTTATTTTCATATTTTAATTAATTTAAAAAATTTAATCAAATTTTCGTTATGAATAAGGTACCAATTAAAAGTGTATTTTGAAGTTCAATCTTAAGAATCTTTCAAGCGTCACTTTAAACCTAACATTACTTAAAGATATATACAGAATGTGAATTATTATTATAAATTGACTGAAAAAACAGATCATAAAAAGTATAATCAAAATAGGAATCAATTTTTTTTTTTTTTTTTTTTTTTTTTTTTTTTTTTTAATCATGCCGAAATAAATAAATCAAAAATCATCACCAACATGGCTACAAAAATGTAAAAATCGTTCATGGGGGTCCTATACTAAAACAGTACTGCCTTGCGGAAGTATACAAACTGGGTTATTAACTATGAATTTTATTTCGAAACCTTTCTTTGTATGATTTTAGTTTCCCTATTGCACAATATTAATTTGGTTCTAATAATAATTTGGTGACTGGTGAATTAAAATTTTAATTAAGTGGGGAAATTCATATAATATTTATGAGTGTCAAATTTTAAAGGTAAATAAGAAAAGAAATAAAAGGCGAAAATTTCACTTGGGTTTGCTAGTCTTTAGTATTTTTTTATTATTCGCGTGAAAATATATTTTATTATATGTCAAAAAATAAATTAACTCGTAAAATTTTTTGGCAACAATTAAAAATTAAAATAACTTATTTTAAAGCTTTATTATAGAAGAAATATCTATATTATATAGAAGATATAATATAGATAACGTTTTGCTTCCTCCCCCTCCCCTTCGGTAATGTATTTCTAAAATTCCAAAAAAATGTTTTTAGGTATTTGTGTTAGCTATATTTTAAATTAAAAATTTTACGGATATACATCTGTTTTTTTCTTTGAGATATAAAGGTTTTTGTGAAATCACGTTTTGCCTCCTGTCCCCCCCCCCCTTAGGGGCCGAATTTTAAAAATTCCAGAAATTGGTTTTTTGTATTTATTTTAGCTATATTTTGAAACAAAAATCTCACTTATATCTGTTCTTTCCTTTGAGATATGAAGTTTTTTTTTTTTTTTTTTTTTTTTTTTTTTTTTTTTAAATAACTTTTTACGCATGTGAAATCACATTTTGCCACGCACCCCCTCTTATGGACCGAATTTCCAAAATTCCAGAAATTGATTTTTAGGCATTTGTGTTAGCTATATTGTAAAGCAAAAAATTTACACATATCTGCTTTTTTCTTTGAGACATGACGGTTATTGTTTTGCCTCGGGGGGGGGGGGGTGTAAATTTCGCAGAATCGCTTCTTAGGGGCTTCTCTGCTTACACTATATATGTTCTATAATCTGACCCAGTTTCGAGTTAGTGGCTCAAGTAGGTTTTGCTGTGCGTTGATGAGTCAGTCAGTGAGTGAGTGAGTGAGGGGAAGTACTCTTTTATATATATAGATTATAATCATTTAAAAAAATTTAACGTTTTTCTAAAATTCAGCAAAATGTTTTGAACATAATTTGGTGATTTTTATCGGGATCCGAAAAAGAGAATATCACCAAAACGCGGTCCTTACGGAGAATTTCATTTATTCTTTTAAATTATCTTTTAGACCTATTTTAATTGTTTCAAATCACGGATAATCTTTTTTTCTCAAAACATTCTTGCAACTGTGATGTATCCCCCTCCCTCCCCTAAATCATCCTTTTTCATTTATTTTATTCCTTCCACTAAACCAAGGATAAAAATTTATTTTGTTTATATCAATACATTTTTGTAGCTGTGATATTCGTTTTGAGCGTTAGTTCCGCGAAACTTGGGCCTTTGTCATTAAAAATATTTTATTTATATCTCCAAACAGAGAAAAAAATACATTTTATTATTTCAATACATTTTGTATCTATGACGTTAGTTTTCAGCGTTATTCCCAGGAAACTTAGCTTTGTAGAATTCAAATGCTGGTAAGATAAATTCCTATGGGTGGGGATACACCAGATATTTTTTTGCGCATAACCTTTAATCAAATGAATAGACAATCATATAATTTAAATGGTCATTACCTAATGAACTTTTTATTTGAATTTTGTATTAATTTAACAGCGAGAAAAGTTTGTAAACTGATACTTGTGCCCGTGGGGTATAGTAGTAATAAATATAACACTATAACAATACAACAATTAAATATAAAAATATATATATAAACTGCTAATTGGAAACATGTTGATTAAATTCCTGAAGATGCTTTGTGTGTCAAAGCGAAAAATTTAGAACATATACATTTTTAAAATGTTTTTAAATAAAATATAATTTTAATTAACGTGACTTTAAAGGGATTTTATTTTAAAATTTAAAAAAATGTTCAACGTACATTTAGAGAATTTATTTTATTTTATTTTATATATATATATTTTTAAGAATATTAAGTAAGATATTTTGAAAGGTGATAGGCAATAATTCATATCTATTGGAAAATTAAATTAAAGCCTCCTTTTCTTCCGTTGATTTTTGTTCTAAATGAATAACTTTTTAACTTGCTTGCAGAATTTGTTAGAAAATTATTAAATGAAAATCTTATTATTCTGGTGATATTCATAGTTTACAAATTTAAATTATATTTTTTCCAAAAAGTCCGTTTTAAAAGAAAAAGAAAAAATCTATATAAAGAAGAAACAGCCGCTTGTATTTAAACATTTAGAGACATACCTATATTTTTCTAACTATAATATGTGACCAGTACATTCTTTCATTCAGTTTTATTTTTAAGATTTTTTTTTTCTTTCGTTTTGTTTAAAAATAGACTTTCAAAAATTAAAAATGAAGAATTAATGTCAATTTGAAATTTATTTCTGATGTTATGGTAATGCAATATTTAATCTACCGTTTGACAATAAACATCATTCAAATTCCATGTTCATATGTTCATTTGTATACTGTAAAAGATTTCTGTAAATTTACTAAGATGTTTATCCAGAGTCTCTGTAAATTTACAACAATTCTTAGTTAAAAGTAAGCAATTGAGATTCTCAATTTTTATTCTGTATTTTTATCTATTTTTATCTATTTAAATTATTTAATATTTCAATATATAAAAATTTAAAATGAATGTTTCTACTTTAGAATAGGCATTTTGAGTCACAAATACATTCTCGCCGATAATCATACAAATTAACATTAGTCATTAAAATGCCTATGCAAAATGGATTTTTTTAACATCTCCGTTTATTACTTCCATTACCCTACTACCGTAGGTAATGGAAGTATTGTATTCGGTCTGAAAATTCGATATCGGGTTTTCACCTGATTTACACGTTTTAAGGTCCCCTGAGTCCAAAAAAGTGGTTTTTGGCAATTGGTCAGTGTGTATGTATGTGTGTGTGTATGTATGTATGTATGTATGTGGAGAATCTTCTGGCTATTATAGCTCAGAAACTAATAAAGATAGAGCTACGAAACTTTATAATTGAAATACGTCTTGTGTACAGATGAAATTTCCAAATTTTGGTTGAAATTGAAAAACCGGAAGTGGGACATTGGAAACCGGAAGTGGGACCGTAAGTCCGTATCTCAAAAACGGCTCTAACGATTTTCTTCAAACGTGTTATATAAACACTCTATTAGATGTCCTTTCGAATGATATAGTTGGTTGGTTCAGGAAAATTGATAGGCGTCCCTTATAAATAGCTCAATTTCAGGCCTCGCAAAGGCGTTCCTTTAAAAACGGTTGTACGGATTTTTTTCAAATTCGCCATTTTAACTCACTTTTAAATATGCTTTTGTATGTAATTATTGTTTTCCGGTCAATAATTGAGTTTAACCGGAAGTGGGACATCGGAAACCGGAAGTGGGACCGTAAGTCCGTATCTCAAAAACGGCTCTAACGATTTTCTTCAAATTTGCTATATAAACACTCTATTAGATGTCCTTTCGAATGATATAGTTGGTTAGTTCAGGAAAAGTTATAGGCGTCCTGTATAAATAGCTCAATTTCAGGTCTCCCAAGGGCGTTCCTTTAAAAACAGCTGTACGGATTTTTTTCAAACTCGCCATATTAACTCACTTTTAAATATCCTTTTGTATGTAGTTATTGTTTTCCTGTCAATAATTGATTTTTTTTTTAAAAGTTGGTATCTCAAAAACGGCTCTAACGATTTTCTCTTTAGTTTACTTTTATGTTTTCTGATCGCATTATCTCTCAAAAATGCATATAATATGTGTAATAGTGGGTAATGGAAGTCGTGTGGTTGTTTCACACCAGATTTTTTTTCTCTGTAATTTTACATAAGACTTAAGATTAAATGATTATCAGCAGTTTAAATTTTTAACAGTGAATAAAAGTTATGAGTAAAAGAAGAAAACGAGGAAACAGTTTGTTGTTTAAGTAATAAAGATGCACTGGAGGACTGTCGTTGGAAAGTAATAAAAATAATCTTTGAATAAACACAATGAAATAAATTAAAAAAATTAAAAAAAAAAAATATTTTCCGAAAAATTATTCATTTATTTAAATTATGAAGATAATAATCTCATTAGACTAATGTCGTCCATTTTTCTTATTATATCATTGAACTGAGTCCACGAGCTTAAATATTGTCCATTTATAAATCTTATTTTATTTTTTATTTCATTTTGCACACACTTTTTTTATTTCATAATTCAAAATTATATAAAAAAAATTTTTTTTTTTTCGATACTGTCCTTTTTGAAACTAATTATTATTAATTTTCTTTTCTTTTTCTAAAAAAAAAAAAAAAAAAAAAGAAAAGAAAAAGAAAAAAAAAATGATTTTGATGAATTTCTGCCATATGCATAATTTAGTACTAAGGACTATTAGTTTTTTTTTTTTTTTTTTTTTTTTTTTTTTTAAAATTATAACATCACTTTTAAATTATTCAATTATATTTTCGATAAATTTTTGATTTCGATAAATGTCCAATTATCGTAAAACAGGCATCGTAAAAATCCGTAGATTGAGACTAATAGTCTTCAGTCCTAAAAAGAAAAAAAAAAAAAAAAAAAGAAAAACTCACAACAATTGTTTCGGGTCAAAATGAAACACGATCTGGTGAACAAAGTAGGCACGAATCCTGCAATTATTAGTTTGTAGGTTACTAAACACTTTCATAATGGTGCAATTTTGTCATATTCGTCGAGCAGTAAAAATTGAATATTGATACACTATCAAATTTTAATCAAAAAGATTAAATCAGGACATATGAAAATAAAAACTTAATTTCTGTATGTGATACACATAAGTTCCTTTTTGTATAAAATTTGTTGCATTTAAAACTCTAAATTTAGAAAAAGAACACTATTTTTCGTTTGTTTAATATAAATAATAGTAGTATATTTTAAGAATGAGGTAGAAATATTCTAGGAAATAAAATATTTATGATTTTACAGATTCGCATATTCAATATATTATTATATTTTTATCAAAAGTTTAGCTCAGACAAGAAATTTATAAGACCTGAAATATGTTACTACTAAATATTGAAAATAAATTTAGATATGTTGAATCGATTTTAAACTGATTTGAATGTATCGAATTTTCAAAGCAATATTCAAATTCTGTTTATATTCAGGATTTGCATTTCATTCAGCTTTAGATTTTAGATTTCACGCCTCTGCATCTCATATATATACAATATATATATATATACATTGTCTAGAATTTGAATTTTATAGGTACAATAAACTATTTTTAAAGAAAACATTTCCAAATTTGTATAGATTTTAGTTTTAAGTTACTTTTTATCCTTAAATTTCCCTTTTAATTCCTTAACAATTTTTTCCGAACAGTGCTCGGGCAATACTTCTGGCTCAGTTTCTACTTATAAGCACCAGTATTTTTACTTCCATTACCCTACTACCGTAGGTAATGGAAGTTTTGTATTCGGTCTGAAAATTCGATATCGGGTTTTCACCTGATTTACACGTATTAAGGTCCCCTGAGTCCAAAAAAGTGGTTTTTGGCAATTGGTCAGTGTGTATGTATGTGTGTGTGTATGCAGTGGCGTATCCAAGGGGGGGGCTGATGGGGCTGCAGCCCCCCCCGAAATTTGAGGCAAATATCATGTCTAATTGCTAAAGTTTTATAAGAAAAAAAGTAAATGTTGACAAAAAAAAAAAAAAAAATAATAATAATAATAATTTTAGTTGTTTAAGCAAATTCTTGCAATTTTTTTATTAGTTTATGAGGATTTAGTACCATTATGTTAAAGTTTAGCGCAGGCAGGGCAAAAAATCTATTTCTACACGACAGCAGTTTCTTACCTCGGCTAGCGAGCATTCGGAAAATTCTAATATTGGTATTAAATTATATTAATAAATATACTTATCTGTATTACAAGCCATTTGTGTGGCATAATAAGCACAAAGGAATATCCAGCCCTATTTGTTTTATTCATATATATAGCATGAACTGAAAATTCTTAAGCTTTATTTTGCTTGTATGTTTCCTATTTAAAATAGCATAAATATCACAACTGGTTAATGTACAAAGGCACCCAAAAGAATGACAAGGCATTGCATTTCATGAGAGGCATTTTTATGTAATATCATATTTAAAACATTGGTAGTGTTTTAAATCATAATAAAATTACATCTATAGTTGATATGCTAAAAAAAAGAAAAAAAAAATGTTTTCTACAGAATATGATATGCATAGCGTTAAGATTTAAAGGGCTACATTAAAATATTCCTACACATTAAGTGTTACAATTGAAATTTGCCAGAATGGCATTTCTGCCTGTGATAAGGAAGCGTTTTTAATGCTTTTGAACAGTGTTTAAGAGTGATTGTAAATTCAGTTAGTCTCCTGGAATTGCATTTACGTCTATGTCAAGCATTTTTAACAGTTTCCAACAATGTTTAAGAGTGATCATAAATTCAGTTAGTCTATCTGTCTATTTTTCTGTCATTCTCTCTGCCCGTTATATGATCACGTAGGCAAGTTCCTAAAAGTTTAACAATGCACAAATTTTAATATGATCTTTGCGAACGAACTGCATGATTTTTTGTTCTTCTTTAATCTTTGTAAGTCCTTCCAGAAAATTACAACACCATGATTTTGGAGACTTTATGAAAATTTGTGTTGATTAAAAAAAAAAAAAAAAAAAAAAAAAAAATCTAAGATTATATATTAGTTTATGACTAAATATAATCTTTATTTGTGTAAAAATGGGATTTCAGAATTTAAACTCTTCAAATCTGGGGAGAAAAAAAAAAAGAATATTTGTCTCATATGCTAATCTAACTTACAAATAAATTACCCGTTTATGAATTAAATCATTCAAATCTGTAGCCAAAACAGAACTGTTTATCTTGATTTCAATCAACTACTATATTGAATTAAATTCTTTTGGACAAATGTGATTACGTTTTTAGTTAAACGGTAGTTTTTCGCTTTTAAAAATAAAGATTTTATAATTATTTCAGAATAAGAAATCTCAAATATTCTTTGGTGCCTCTTCTTTTTGATCATTTTCTATCGCATTATCAGTCCAGTGACCTTGAATGTCATCTCATTTAAAGGGAACATCTTTTTCTTTTTGTTTGCCCTTTTTCCTAAATGAGATTGGACACCCCCCCTCCCCCCCCCCCCCCCATATCCAATCCGAATTGTATTTCAGAAAACCGCAAAATGTAAACATAGACCTACGGATTCCGTCGTTTTCAACACCTTGCTTCCCGCCATTAATTTGTTTTTAAATTGTTCTCATCTCAAATCAAATACTGTTAAAGCCATGTAACGTTCTAAAGCAGTATACGAATTTTTTAAAGTCTTCATTAAATCCAGGTATGTCTTTAAAATATATTTAACACATTTGTATTTTTATAGCAATAGATAATTAAGGATAGATAATAGATAATTTTTATAGCAATAGATAATTAAGGATAGATAATAGATAATTTTTATAGCAATAGATAATTACTCAAACAAAAACCCACTATTTTCTGACAAGCATTAGAAGCTATATTAGGTCATAAAAAAGAGAAATGTATCTACTTTTTTTAAAACTAGAAACTCGAATGGTGTTTAAATTTTTTAAATAAAGACAGTGGATTTTTAAGAAAAATCGTTCGGTCTAAACTACCAACTTTTTGATATAGTTTTGGACACATTTTCATGTGTAAAAATTCGTAGATTTTCTTATAATATATATATTTTTTTAACATAAGAAAATTGAATAGCGGTTTTATATTTTTTATATCAATATAAAAACAGATTATTTATTTATTTTTTTTATATTAAAAGTACATTAAAGTTATCCATTTCTCCGATTTTTATTGTTTTTTGCAATGTGAAAGTTTATAAAATTTATTGAGGTTTATGATATTTTATAACACAAAAAATATTTTATTTATATAAAATAAAGAAAGAAAATGTATTTTCCTTCTATAGAATTGTCATTAAAAAATGATGCATTTCTATCCAACATTGACTTTCTGAACGCGTTCAAAAGATTTGCAGTATTTTTAAAGATGGTTTAAGTTTTTGAGAACAAACTTAAATTAAAATTATTATGTTAGTATGTTCATCATTATTAGCTATTTTTTTAATTTGTTTTTTCTATGACCAGATTAGTGCATATTATACTAAATATTTCAGTGATTTAAAAATATGTAGCACTTTTATTTTTTTGAACATGTATGTTCCTGTTCCTTACATATTTGTTACATGTGTATTATGTAAAAAACTAGTATGTTGTGGCCACCACAAGATTTTCTTCTGTATTTTCTATGCAAATTCACTAAGTGCAAATAATTTATTAAAATTATAATTTATTAAAATTATCCAACATAATGAATGCAAATGATTTTCATCTTAGAGAAACTAACACTGAATATCCAAAGAAAGACAGTTTTATTGTCCATAAATAACATCTTTAAAAATGCATTTTTATAATGGTTACATCAAGTTTCATATTGTTATATGCAATAGACACTGAGACATAGCCTTACCGTTTTCAAGGAAATTTTCAGTATAGTAGCGCCACCTATTCGCCGATAAGCATCCAAATTAAATCAGCATGTCTCATAATGGCCTTCTTACATATCAAGTTTTGTTTGATTGTACGCAATAGAACCTGAGAAATAGCATCCCCTTAAACTGCTGAAATCGCTATATAGCAGCGTCACCTGTTGAGCAGTTGACACCAAAAGTTGATAGGCACTAATATAGGTCAAGGTGCATCTACATATAAATTTATATATATTTCTGAGCAGTTCGGAGATACAGTTGCCACAAAATTTTTGTCACACACGCACACAGACAGACATTTTCTAAAAATGGTGAAAATCGTGTTGTAGGCCTCTCAAAACATGTAAATCCGTCAAAAACCGGAAGTTGAAAATTTTTACGAATCCAATACTTTCTTCTGTTGAATATAGAAGAAAGTAAAAAATAGTAATCATAAAAAGAAATCTATGAAATTTTGGTGCACTACCATTTGAGGTGTTCTGAATTCATTTTTGCCATTTTTATGCTGGTATGTGTATGTGAATATTACGATAGTTCTTCATTGGTGCTGTTGATTTAGTTCAAAATATATTTGTTATAGGTTATGTCATACGAATTGTATAGGTTTTAGCGAGTGTATCTTTTTTTTTTTTTTTTTTTTTTTTTTTTGGGGGGGGGGGGGGTGCGCAAGCAAACAAATTCTTCATAAGTATATCTCAGCCCCCCCCGAAATGACAAGTCTGTATACGCCACTGTGTGTATGTATGTATGTATGTATGTATGTGGAGAATCTTCTGGCTATTATAGCTCAGAAACTAATAAAGATAGAGCTACGAAACTTTAGAATTGAAATACGTCTGATGTACAGATGAAATTTCTAAATTTTGGTGAAATTTGAAAAACCGGAAGTGGGACATCGGAAACCGGAAGTGGGACCGTAAGTCCGTATCTCAAAAACGGCTCTAACGATTTTCTTCAAACTTGCTATATAAACACTCTATTAGATGTCCTTTCGAATGATGTAGTTGTTTAGTTCAGGAAAATTGATAGGCGGCCTATATAAATAGCTCAATTTCAGGCCTCGCAAAGGCGTTTCTTTAAAAACGGTTGCACGGATTTTTTTCAAACTCGCCATTTTAACTCACTTTTAAATATGCTTTTGTATGTAATTATTGTTTTCCTGTCAATAATTGAGTTTAACCGGAAGTGGGACATCGTAAACCAGAAGTGGGGCCGTAAGTCCGTATCTCAAAAACGGCTTTAACGATTTTTTTCAAACTTGCTATATAAACACTCTATTAGATGTCCTTTCGAATGATATAGTTGGTTAGTTCAGGAAAATTGATAGGCGGCCTGTATAAAAAGCTCAATTTCAGGCAATCGATTACTTGGAAAAGTTTAATTGAGTGTGAATGCATGTTAAGAATGCGATATTATTCAAAGAAAACAGTACAGAAATTGCAAAATAAATTATATAATGTAAAATATCGTTCACCACATCTGATAACATATTTCGTATTCTCGAACAAAGAATTTCAAATATTTTACAAACCGCGTTTGTAATGATCGATAGATGGCGCTTTTTCAGCTTTGTTGTTAGTAAATATAATGGCCACGTGAATCAATTTATGTTCTATTTGTATTACTACTTAATATTCGTGCTATTATTTCTCCGCCATTACATCATGGAAAATGGATTGCTTTTGGAAAAAATATTTCAGTTTATTCAACGTTCGATCGGAAGTAGATTTTTAACTGAAGCTGAACAAATATTAGTTTCAAATCATCTGATTATTTTTTTACTTCCATTAGCCGAAGCAACTGAAATTTTAAATTTGTCATTTAAAAATAAATGGAAGCTTAATTCTGGATTTTTTTATTCTTGGGGTTACACTGTGGCACACAACAGTAAGTGTTATCTTTTTTACCGGATTCATTCATATTTATTCAATAAATATATGTGAAACTAAATATCGGCCAGCAATGGCGTCTAGATGAATTCGAAAACTATGCATGTTAATTGTAATTTCACCTTAGCCCACCAGAGGGCGAGCATTTCATTACAATCGCGGAATCAGTCAAGCTAAGAAATTTACTAATTAAATTTATTAATTACTTCTTTAATTAATTCCGTCTAAGTAATTAATTAAAGAAGATTGGCCATAAATTATAATTTGATGAATGTATTACGGAACATCACGAATGAATTTAGAACATTTTGCTTCAAAAGGCTTATAATACTATTTAATAATGACTGTGATTTTTAGTCAGTAAGTACAGTCGGTAACAAAAGTGTCCGAACACTAGCAAAAATTCCTATGTAAAAAAAGTACACTTCATACGGTTTTGTTAAATAAATCCTTATCGAATCATTTTCTTACACTGACTAAGAACAAGATTTGACAAGGATTTATTTAGCAAAACCGTATGAAGCATACTTTTTTTACATAGGAATTTTTGCTAGTGTTTGGACACTTTTGTTACCGACTGTATACATAAATCTATTTTATTTATTATGTAAGGGGAGAATATTGTAATATGTCTAATTAAATGTGCAACATCTAAAAATAAATAAAGTTTTATTTTCAGAGTTGCTAATGGTAATCAAATTATTTATCGTCTGCTAACAAATGATAAAAGATTCAGAGACATTAAAACAAAAGTCTGCTGATTTTATCGTCTGCGATTTTAATAGTAATTCTACTTTAATTTCTGATTAGCAATTTTGATGCTATTTGTTGACATTTTGATGTATTCTTTTTCGATAATATTGAATTAACTGTGAATATTGCATTCATTCCAATACATTTACAAATATACAAAGACAATCTACGCTTTTATTTAGATGAAAAGAAAAAAGATTTTTACACGTGAGTTTTAGATGTTTTTATTTTGCTTTTAGAGAAATTTGTTAGGATTCATATTTTGTTCAATCTTCTCTTTGTAATAGCCTTATTTTATAATAATTAATAATGGCAGGTAGAAAAAGAAAATCCAGTACTTTTAATTTTATAAACAAAGATAAAAATTTACCAAATAAAATAATTCTAGGTTTAATTAATCAAAATGATGCTAAATTTGGTCATCTTAAAAATACCCAGTGTACAAGCAATGCAGTAGCGGCTATTTACGTGTCGAAAATTAAAAATATTAATTCTTGGAATGCATCTACTATCGATGAAATTTTAAACCTAGGAAATGATGTAACATAGAAAATCAATTAAAAATTTCAAGGGAAAAGTACCTGACCCACCTTATCTTTGTGCAGATGAAGTTTATTTGAATGATTTTATAATAAAAGAAAATGATGCGATATTATGCTGTAACGCAATCACGAATAATTTTGAACTGCAGGGGTATATAAACAATCATTTAGATGACGTATTAAGATTATTTTTTGAAAATTATTCTTATGGTGTATCAGGGCCGGCCCTAACGTTTTTGCCGCCGTAGGCAAACCTCAAAAGTGCCGCCCCCTCAAGCTTCAAACACTTTAAAAGAAAATAGATTTGTATCTAAAAAAAAAAAAAAAAATGATAATCATAAAAAATACGGTCTAATTGAATTTAACTAACAAGGAGAGGTCACGACATGGAAAATTCAGATCGGGACGAAATTGTGCAGGATTGTAGTACACTATGAAGGTAACAACATACTAAAGCAGTAGGGCCCACTATCCACAAAATTTCGAGAAAAAAGCATTTAAAGTTTCAGTAATCTTTAAATACAAGTTATTTCGTATGAAAGGCAGTGCCCTAGTGGCGTGAACGTAAAGCGCTGGTTTACCACCCAGACAACATGGGTTCGAGACTACCTACGGAACTTTTTTTTTTCCTTCTTTAATTTTTATGTAATCTAAATTTTTTATTTATTTTTACTTTATTTTATAATTCATTTGAAAATTTTAATAAAAGATTGTTTAATTTTGTTGAATATAAAATAAATAAATTTTTCTATTTTTGATATTTATAGCTTAAAAATACAATAAATTTCTATAACTTAAAAAATAAATTTTTATTTTGTTTTAACTATAAAATAAGGTAAAACTAAAGAAAATGTTTTTAATTATTTTTCTAAGTATTTTATTTTATTTTAGGTATATCCAAAACAATATTAAATTTTGTTTTTAAATTACAAAAAATAAAAAAATTACAAAGAAATGATGATTTTAATTGGATATGTAATTATTATCCAAATTAAATAATTACTTCTCCAATCAGTACAACTTCTTGAAAAATTAAAGTATAGTATTACGATACTATTAAATTATTACAGGCAAAGAAATGTTATCCTGAAATGTAGATTTTAAATGTTAATCCACATACTTTCTTCTTCGACAACGACTTTTTTTTTTTTTTTTTTTTTTTTTTTATCCTTCTGTGGACGAAATAAAATATTTCACTTCACCTGCTCTCTTATTAGCAAGCTAAAAGGGTTTACGTAATTTATAGACATTAAAAGGAAAACAGGAAGCTCAAACCAAAATTTAAGTACACCTGCTAACTATTTTTTACACTTTGTTTTACAACTTGCTTATTTTTTAGTTATTTAAATTTTTTTATCTGTTTTTCTTTATATTTGTTATTTAGTGTTTTGTAAAATTAAAATTTATTTTTTAAGTTATAAAAAATTACTGTATTTTTAAGTTATAAATATTAATATATATATATATAATTTTATATTCAAGAAAATTAAATAATCTTTTATAATTTTTTTTCAAATTTTGAATTCATTTATGAAATAAAGTAAAAATAAATAAAAAATTTAGATTACATAAAAAATTAAAGAAGAAGAAAAAGAAAAAGAATAAAGTTCCGTAGGTAGCCTCGAACCCATGTTGTCTGGGTGGAAAACCAGCGTTTTACGTTCACACCATTGGGGCGCTGCCTTGCTTGCGAAATAACTTGTATTTAAAGATTACTGAAACTTTAAATGCTTTTTTCTCGACATTTTGTGGATAGTGGGTCCTACTGCTTTAGTATGTTGTTACCTTAACAGTGTACTACAATCATGCACAATTTCGTCCCGATCTGAATTTTCCATGTCGTGACCTCTTCTTGTAAGACAAAAACACTCATGCAATATTTAAAAGTTAAAAACACAAAATCTTTGAAACTAAAACTAGTACAGACAATATTTCCAAACCAGCAAAGAATAAAAAATACTAGTACGATGTACAAAATTTAAAGTAGTCCATTAATTACTCTCTTAAGTACTCTCTTAAGGTCAACATTGCTAACGCATTAAGGTGATTTTTAGTAGACATGGTTCTTAAGTAATTTTGATATCATTTTTATTTTCTTCTATATGTATATATAGAGAAAGTATTGGATTCGTGAAATTTTTCGAACTCCAGTTTTCGATGGATTTACACGATTTAGAAAATGTCTGTCTGTCAGTCTCTGTGTGTGTGTATCACAAGCGCTGTAACTCATGAACCCATGAACGAAATTTAACCAAACTTTGTATTTAGTTGTACCTTGACATAAACTGGCGCTGATTAGATTTGTAGACCAACTGCTCAACAGGTAACGCTGTGATCGCATTTTTTCTAGTATGTCCGTATAGGACAAAATTTTGTATAAATGTACATAATGAGAGTTATTTTAAACGTGTGATTGTAAAATTAATATGAATTATTTATAATAGTAGTAGTTAACTAGAAAAAAAATTGTGTTGGGGGGAGCATCGTTTCCTCCTGGGGGGAAATAACCCCCGGGGGGAGTAAATTTTCAATATGGGTGTCTTTCGAAAGATCTCGTCAACACCTTTAAAATGAATGGTTAAACTATAGATCTGTGATAATTTAAAACAAAGTTATGGATTTTTTTTTTTTTATCTTTTAACAACAACAACAAAAAAAAAACTTGGATTTTTTTTTTTTTTTTTTTTTTGGCAAAAAATTGACATTCTTTTGAATGGTTAAACTATAGATCTGTGATAATTTAAAACAAAGTTATGGATTTTTTTTTTTTATCTTTTAACAACAACAACAAAAAAAAAAAAACTTGGATTTTTTTTTTTTTTTATTGGCAAAAAATTGACATTCTTTTGACATTTAGTGATATAATTCTGTCAGATAAAAATCGTCAGCATTGATAATGCAAAATAATTTAATAAATAATTATTAATTTGTATTCAGTGAATTTTGTGTAAAATTATATAGAAGAAAGTTATGTGGTGGCCACATCATACTAGTTAGTTTAGAAAAAGATCTTTCTCCGATAGCAACAGTTATGCAAAAGGTTGGCAAAAAATTTTTAAAGCAATGCTTAAATTTGGCCCAATGTAGGGCCAATGTGAGGTATTGAATTTAAGAACGTCATCTGGACATTCTTTCTTTTTCATAGGTGAAGAAATATGGTCTACTTCATCAGCTAACTCTAAAGCGTTAAGATCAAAGGAATCACCATCTGTTAAGACGTTTTCCAGATCTTTACAGTGTGCCAGTAACTCATTTTTACACGTCTTTAAGTTTGTAGACATTGCATAAAAATTCAAAAGAATAGTTATGATTATTCAATAAATTTAATCTCAGCTCCAGTGCACTGATCACCTGATCGTTGTAAAGAAAAAAACTTCCATTTTATATTTCTCTTTTTAATCTTGTATGGGTTCGTCTACACTCTCATTAGGAAATTTTTGTGTTTTAGATCGAACACGATGACGTGGTGTAGTCAGTTCAAAGTCTTTTTCTACGTCTACTTCTTTAGCTAATTTTTCAGCTTCTAACGTAACATTATCAAAGAACGTAACATTATCAATTCTTTAAAAAACAGTTAATGAGCTACTTAATAAATCAGTGGCTTGGGATAAATCAAAAACTTTTGATTGAAGTAGCTTACTTATCGAATTAATGTGGTTCAAAATTTTGTACCAAATGACGATCAAACATAAAAATAAATTGTTTTATTGTAATCAATAAACAACTGCCTCATCTTGAGTCATATTATCATTTCTACATTTTCATACATACTTAATAAAGCATCCCGAATATTTTCTATTTCAAGAAGTAAAGGTTTTAGGTAATCTATCTATACGACTTTCCCAGCTTACCAGCCATTCATTAACTACTACAATCATTTGCAAAAATTTCAGATCAGTAGCCGATTTTCAGTATTTTAACACATTGCATCATTTGCGCAGATTATTGCGTCATCTCATGTACTGATTGCATCAGACGCATTCTAATGCTATAAATAAAGGTAGCCGGCACGTTTGTTGCCAGTTGCTTATTAGATTCTGTCGTAGACAGTGCTGTTGTGTAATTATTGTAATGGGTAAAAAATCTTCACTTACTGTTACGAAAAGGTCAGAAATATTGACCCTGCATAAAATTGGATTTTCTGAACGTCAAATAAGTTCGAGGGTAAATGTGAGCAAGACAGTTGTGTATCAAGCTATTAGTAAATTTAAAATTTCGGGAAAATTTGTGGACCTTAACCCTTAAATGCATGAATATTTTCCCCAAAAAATTGTATTTAGCTGTAAGAAACCTTTATTATGCTGGAAACGGAACGAAAGAAAAAAAGGAACAGATTTATTTTCTATGTTACGTGCTAATTTATATGTTTATACATAGATTAAATAATGGAAACTTTCCCAAAGACTACCAAAAATCATTTATTTACATGTTGCAGAAATGTTACACTATGAATTTAAGGGTTAAGGAAAGCGGTCGTCCTAGAAAAACGAGTACACGTGGTGATCATGGGATAAGAAGGATGGTCGCATTTTATCCAAGAACCTCCTGCAATACGATTAGACATTCTCTGACTGCAAAAGACACCAACGTCAGTTTGAGTACTATTTCAAGTTCTGTTTCCACCTAACTTTAGAATGTAAAAAATGAGGGAGGGAAAGCTAAAAATCCATAGAAAAAGCATGGGAGGAAAAAAAAAACCTCACAACGTTAAGTGTATATAAAAAAAAAAAGGCTAACTCCGGAAGGAATTAAAGGACAAAATTGACTAGAAAAAGACATCGAGGAGCGGGAGGGACGGTCGTGGCATTAAACTTATCGTCGAGGATTAAATACGTCTCGCTTAGTATAAGACTCGGCGGTGACGGGAATGGGACAAAGATTTTGGTTTATCATCCCATAAACCTGCAAGGAAACCTTGACTTACTCCAAATATGAAAAAGAAACGACTGACTTTCGCCAGACAATATCAGAATTGGACAGTACAGCGGTGAAGTAGGGTCTTACTTTCGGATGAGTCAAGTATGCAGCAGTTTTCTGCACGTGCTACAAGTGTTCGCCGCAGAAGAGGAAAAAGATATGATGAGATATATATATACGATTCAAACTGTGAAACATCCTCCAAGCTAAATGATATTGGGTGCAATGTCTGTGTCCGATAATGCTAGTCTGTATTTTGCGCCACCTAAAACCACTATGAACGGAAAGCGGTACCTTAATTTGTTACGTGAGAAGTTGAAACTTCACATGCATGTTCATAAATATAGAATTTTCATGCATAATGGGCCCGTATCACAGGGCGAAGATTGTCAAGAAATATCTGAGGGCGCAGAAAATCAAAGTGTTTGACTGGCCAGGTAACAGCCCAGATTTGAATACAATAGAGAATCTGTGGTGTATTGTGAAAAATAAAATCGTCGAAAAGCAACCATCTATTGCTACGGCACTTGTTGAAGCAATAAAGCATGTCTGGTGCACAGACATTTCTAAAGCTTACTGCAAGTCTCTTATTTATAGCATGCTTAAGAGGATTGTATAAGTTATTAAAAACAAAGGAGTTCTTACAAAATACTGACTTTAATTACAATAAAAAAACATGTACAGTCTATTTTGTTCTTTTATATGTAAAATATGTATTTTATTTTTGCGGAATTCCATTAAATCTGATTTTTCTATGGGTGGTCTTAAACTTTTGCAAATGAGTGTAAGTTTGATAAATTGCAATATAAAATGCTCTGGGATTTAAAGTTTTAATTCTCGATTGTACTCCGAATCTCTCATATTTGAGCAATTATCGTAATCTTGACCTCTCATATTTTCTAATTTTAATCTAATTTTATCCAACTCTTTTGATAAAACTCGAGATAATTCCTTACCAGTAGATTTTTCAACAGAAAGAAAACCGAGAAAATGTTGATTATTTTTTTATTGAAATTCCGCTTCTGACTGGTCAATGGAAATATATCTTACTACATAAACTTTATCGCTATTCCCATGCAATTAATCCGACATATGTTATTGCTTAAATAAAGTATTATTTTAAATCTGACATCACAGTTGCTAACTCAAATTCAAATTTTGCCATGATTTTACGGACAGCTCAAAATATCCCTACTTTATGACTGAAGACGTTCGTAGGATATACTGAGAATAGAGCCCCTAAATAAAATAATAGGCCGGCGCATCATCGCCATTTTTTTGCCTCCGAAGAGGACAGCATTCCCGCTTGGCGTCCTTATGGCTTTCCTAATGATTTTAAGAAATCTTGATCTGAAGCTAATCCGGTCAAGATAAGAGCAATGAACAACAATAATATTCCTAAAAACATATTTTTTTCACAGTACATTCTCAGGATGTCATTTTATTCTGAGGATATCCTATGGATGAACTGGGGTAAGATGTGTTGTTAGGGCGGTTTCTTTTTCTTTCACAAAATGTCAAACACACAGTCTGCGAACACTTTATATTCACTTCTTGAATGATTATAGCAGTTTATCGCTAAACAAACTTCCGTATCATCGTTTACTTAGCTAAAATTATGAAATATAATAAAACAAATTACTTTAAAGTAACGTAAGACGATAAAAAAAATGTTTGTCGTTTGTTTATCAGAGAAACCCGCTGGGTACACGTAGCAACCCTAAGGCAACAAAATGCCTGATGCGCCAGCTCGTATATATAACTGAGAAGGCCCTGGAAAGAATGGGTACCTCCAAATAGTCCCTACTTTGTCCCTACATGCTGAAGAACACTGCTAAAAGTGCCTGCGCGTAGGGACAAATCCCTACATTTGGCAAACTCTGACTCTCTCTTATTAGTGGGTAATAAAAAGCTTGTTAAATCAGTGGTGGATGCACATTTCTCCTTTCATTTCGCGGCCGCGCATATAATACCTACTACACAGAACTTAGAAGTTTCTCTATTCTTGTCTGTTCTGCATTTCAAAATATAGGAATGGACATAGAAGCCTGTAAATTCTTGTTGTATTTATTTATTTATTTTAAATTATTATTATTTTTTTTACATTTTTGTAGTTAAGTTGGCTTTGCCGCCCCTAAATTTTGCCGCCGTAGGCAAGTGCCTACCTTGCCTACCGCCTAGAGCCGGCCCTGGGTGTATTTACATGTCAAATGAAATCCTTAGCTCTGATTAAAGGAAATGAAGAATTCTGGGTATTTGATCCGCACAGTTGCAATACTGAAGGTGTACGGAGTGAACATGGAGTAGCTGTTGCATATGCCTACAATAATATGTTAAAGTTTAAAGATAAAGTTATGCAAAACTTAACAAAATGTAATACTAATGAACCTTTTATAATCACCCCCTTTGTGTTTAGTGATAAAAACATAAATGTTGCGATCTCAAATTATGACAATAAACAAATTCTGAATAAAATAAATTTAACATCAATGAGTAAAAGTGATTTCGAGACAAATAATGCGGAATTTTACAAAACTCAAATTTTAATAAAAAATGAAGGCACAATGAACAATAGAAAAGGCTTTGAAAAACAGGAAGAAAAGGAAAGGAACAAAGTGATTTCACAAAATATAAAAGTGTGTAAAGAGATAAAAAGAAAAAATACCGTGATAAAAAGTAACATGGACATTAGAAAAAATATAAGAAAAGTCAACGTGAATAAAACAAGTGATTTTGAAGATCAAAGAAATGTAAAACTTAGAAAAGTTGTAATGCAAAATTACAGAAAAAATAAAGTAACTACAGGGATAAAAACAAAAAGTGCCAAAATGATATTGCGAGATATTCGAAAGAAAAAGAAATATGCAGCAAAGCAAAAAGAAAGAAACCGAGAATGGATGAAAAAATTCAGAAAAATTAATGTATATAGAAATGTTGAGACTGATAAAAACAGAGAAAGAATAAAAAATATGAGAAAAAGTAATGTATATAGAAATGTTGAGACTGATAAAAACAGAGAAAGAATAAAAAATATGAGAAAAAGTAATGTATATAGAAATGTTGAGACTGATAAAAACAGAGAAAGAATAAAAAATATCAGAGAAAAATCTGTATATACCGAAAAAGAATATGAAAAAAACAGGGAAAGAATTAAGGAATTTAGAAAAGATGATACATATAGAAAAAATGAATGCCAAAAAAACAAGGAGAGGATGGAATTGATTAGAAACGATGGTCCATATTCAAAGAATGAATGTGAAAAAAATAAGAAAAGGATGGAAGTGATTAGAAAAGATGATGCATATTCAAAGGAAGAGTACGAAAAAAAACAAAGGAAGAATTAAGGAGGTTAGGAAAGATGATATATATAGACAAAATGAATGTGAAAGAAACAAGGAAAGGATAGAAAAAATTAGAAAATATGATTCATATTCACAGAATGAAAGGGTTAAAAATAGAAAAAGAATGAGAGAAATTAGAAAAGATGAAGATTATAAGCATAAAGAAGTGCAAACAAACAAAGTACTTAAGGAAATTCAAAGAAAAAATGAAATAATTCACTATAGACTTAATTTTTATAACCGACTCCAACAAGAAATTACTTACTGCTCAGCATTAAAGGTTGAGTTTATTCGTTCAAGAAAAAATGTACCAGAATTTGCATGCTGATGTTGTGAAGGATTATTTTTTGAGCATTCTGTGTCGAAACTCAATATAATTGATGTTAAAGAAAAAATAGGTGACAAAGAATTTGAGATGTTCTATAAGAAAATTTATAATTATCCTTCATGCTATGTTTGTTTAACGTGTAATAGAACTATAAAAAAACTGAAAATTCCTAAAATGGCTACAAGCAATGGAATTAAGTTCGTTAATATCCCAGAATGTTTGCAAAGGTTGTCGCCCTTAGAAGAAAGGCTGTGTAGTCCATATATCCCATTTATGCAAATTCGTCCCATGAAATCATACGCTATTAATTCTCAGTTGGGTGTAAAAGGCTCAGTTATAAATATTCCAATAGAAATTAACGATTGTTTACATGTTCTTCCGAGAATATTCAATGAAATGGCAACCATACAACTGCAATTAAAAAGAAATTTATTACACAAGTCATATTATATGTTTGAAACAATAAGACCTGCTTATGTATGTGATGCATTAAGATATTTAGTAAATACGCCACTGTACAAAAGCAATAATATTAATATTGATGAAAAATATTTTGAAAGATTTGAGAATCAGTATAATAAAAAAATTGACTTTGTAGTAGATGAAAACGACAACGACATTTCGAAAGTTCTATATGTAATGAGAATAATAGTACAAGTAATGATGACATTGAATCACATAACGAAAACCATAGCGACGATGATGACGGTGAAGAAGTTCTCATTTTTAATAGAAATGATTTATTAGATAAAATCCACATAATTGCTCCAGGTCAAAATGAAAAACCAATTGCCTGGCATCACATAAAAAATTTTGATGAACTATGTTTTCCTCGTCTATTTGGAGGACACGGCTTTGAAGTACCAGATTTTCTATCGTACAGTGATAGAGCCAAAAAGGAATGCAGACGCGTTGATAGAAGATCATGTATTCCTAGCAGATTATTATTTATGGCAAAGCAGAAGATAGAAAGGCAGTGCGTAGCAAACATTAATGTCTGCTTAAGACAAAAGTAAAAGATAATAAAAGCATTAATGCGGGTAACCTTTTAAATCCAGATTTTATCAACAATTTAATAAAAGTTGACAGTGGATATAATTTCATAAGAGAAATACGGTCTAGTCCAGCATATTGGGAAAAAAATAAAAAAAAACCTATTAGCAATGATTAGGCAACTAGGGAAGCCAACTATTTTTTTAACTCTTTCTTCAGCAGAAAGTAATTGGCCTGAATTTATAGCACTCTTATCTAAACTAAATTTAAAGCAAAATTTAACTATTCAGCAAGCACTAGAACTCAGCACAAATGAAAAGACTAATTTGATTAGAATGGATCCAGTCACATGTGCCAGATATTTTGACTACAAAATTTCAAAATTTATGAAACTAATAAAAACAGAAAATAGTATCTTTGGCAACAATAGAGTAGAAGATTCATATGAACGCGTAGAATTTCAAATGCGAGGCTCTCCACATGAACACATGTTTCTGTGGTTAAAAGGTGTCCCTACGTATGAAACAGAAAACCCCAATTCTATTGACAGTGTGATTGATTTTATTGACAAACATATAACATGTGAATACAGTGAAAATGACCCTTATGTAGCACTTTAAAAACATAAACATACACACACTTGTTACAAAGGAAAAAAGAATAAAAGTAATTGCCGTTTTCATTTTCCCTTACCAGTAATGCCTCGAACTTGCATTTTAACTCCTTTAGCTCAAGAAGAAAAAACAGAGGACATAAAAGAAAGTCTACAAAAGATTAATAACCTAACTAAATATTTCTATAATAAACATGAATACATCTCATTTAGTCAAATTCTGGAAAAACTGAATATGACAGAGAATGAATATATAATAGCAATAAGATCATCGCTAAAACAGACAAGGGTTTTTCTTAAAAGGAGCAGCACAGAAGTAGGAATAAATTGCTACAATAAAGATATTTTACATTCGTTTGAATCCAACATGGATATCCAATTTGTTTTAGAGGAATATGGATTGGCATCGTATATTATAAATTACATTAGTAAAGTAGATTCAGGTTTATCTAAATTACTAAGAAATGCTGCAACTGAAATAAGTACAGGTAATTGTAGTCTGAAAGAGAAGTTTAGAAGAATTTCAAATGTTTTTCTAAATAGTAACGTAATGTCTTCTCAAGAAGCAGCTTATTGTGTTTTGTCTTTACCTGTGTCAAAAAGCAGTAGAAAAGTAATTTTTTATAATACGAGTCCGATAAGTGAAAGAGTAGACATGTTAAAAAGCAATAAAAGTTTGCAAGAACTTCCAAAGGATTCAAATGATGTTTACATGGAAGATGCAATTAAAAAATATTGTAAACGTCCAAATATTTTGGAAAACATATGTTTAGCTGAGTTTGTAGTCAATTATTCTGATAGGCTTCCACAAAAGAAGACCGATTTAAATGATGATGAGGAAGAAAAAGTAATGACGTGCAGAACGAAAGCAGCAATCATAAGATATAGACGGTATAAATTGTCACAAGATCCAGATAATTATTACAGAGAACAAGTTTTACTGCTATTACCATTTAGGAATGAATTTCGTGATATAGAAAGCAAGGATTGCTATAAACTATTTTCTGAAAATACTGACATAATGGAAACAAACAGGAATAAATTTTCCATTCGAAGTGATGATCTTTTAGATGAAGCATTAGAACACGTAATTAATGAATCACAGGATGTTGGTGAAGAAGAATCTGAATTACACGAAATAAACGAAATAGAAAATGTAGATATTTTGGCACAAGGGGGAATAAAAAAAGATAGTAAACAAGATGTGTGCAGATATAGTATTCCCAAAAGAATAAGTTCAGAAAATCTGTTGCAATTAATGAGTGATCTGAACGTAGAACAAAAAGAATTCGTAATGCATGTTTTACATTGTTTTAAAATGAAAAATACACCTTTTTTAATTTTTCTAAGTGGATCTGTTGGAGTTGGCAAAAGTACTGTGATTAATGCTCTTTATCAAGTAATTACAAACTATTTTGACAGCATCCCCGGCCCTGATAAGGATAAAATTGTTGTGCTACTATGTGCTCCATCGGGAAAGGCTGTTTTTTTAATTAATGGAGTTACACTTCATACTGCTTTTGCATTGCCAGTAACTCAATTTTCTGGAAACATGCCTCCTCTATCCAGTGATGTAGCAAATAGTATACGGGAAAAACTTTTTAATTTAAAACTCTTAATAATTGACGAAATTTCTATGGTTGGTAGCAACCTACTTTGTCGTGTTGATTCAAGATTAAGACAGATTATGGGCATAAATAAACCATTTGGAGGAATTTCTGTAATCACAGTAGGAGACCTAAATCAATTACCTCCTGTTATGGATTCCACAATCTACAAATTTTGTTCCAATGAATTTACTTCAATAATAGATAGAAATCCGTTGTGGGATGAATTTGAATTTTATGAATTAACAAGACAAATGCGACAGAAAAAAGATGAAATAGATTTTATTAAAGTTTTACATAATGTAGCTCAAGGAACAATGAACAATAATGATATAGAGTTATTAAGAAGTAGAATTGTTAAAAGTAGTCAAGTTCCAGAGAGTGCTATCCGTCTCTATACAAAGAATATAGATGTTGAAGAATATAATATTAAAAAAATACATAACTATTGTGGAGAAGAATATACATCAACAGCAAAAGACAATATTGTAGAAAAACTAACTGAAAATGTAAAATTCAGAATTCTAAATTCATTAAAACTAAAAAAGATCACCGAAGTAAATGGAATGCCATATGAATTAAAATTAAAATTAGGTATTAAATATATGGTAACAACTGATATAAACGTTGAAGACGGACTTGTAAATGGAGCCTGCGGTGTACTAAAAAAAATAATATTTAAACCGAAATCTAATGAACCTCATAAATTATTTATAGATTTTGCAGTTGAAAATGTGGGATGTCGAGCTAGAACCGCACAACAATTATATATGCAAAGTGAAAATATTGATAAACATTTAACACCTATAGACAAAAGCAAGCATATATTAAATATATCAAATAAGTTAGAGAAACAAGTTGTGAGAGAGCAGTTCCCTCTAACATGTGCTGAAGCACTCACAATTCATAAGAGTCAAGGACAAACCTATAAAGAGATATGTATAGATTTTAATAAAAGCAAAATAATTACTAATTCGATGTTATATGTAGCATTGAGTCGTGTGACATCCTTGCGAGGTTTGTATATAATTGGAGAAGTAAAAAAACCACAAAAACCAAAAAAAGAGTATCCAACCTCTCTAGAAATGGAGCGCTTAAGAACAGTAAAAAGATTGCAATTATCATACAACAATTTAAAAAATGTAGTAGGTACTGTGTGCCCGCGGATCACTGATACCTGGTTGGCAAAGTGCCAGGACGATTCCACTCACTCGCTGGGAGACACAGCAAAGGAAGAAGAAAGAGAGAGGGGAATTTTTTCTATTATTCTTGTTTCTTCTGTTATGAGTAGAATCATTTATTCTCTTGCTTTGTTTTCTTTTATTTTTTTCTGTATAACATTTTGTTTATATTGGAACAAATGGATTATACGTCTGGTACGAGTTCTCGGATTAAACCTCTCCGTAGTGCGTTAAGTTTTGCGATAAATAAGCTTTAGAAGGAGAAGTTATTGTTTGAAGAATTTTAATTATTTTTTCAAGAATTTTGATAATAAATATTAAAATGGGAACAACTTCAATATACACCCACAACGATATTTGGCGATTTTTTGTTGGCGATTATGGCTAAATCTTAAATCTAAAAATCATAAAATCACAATAAATGATAAAATCATAATCTGAATCATAAAACATAAAATCACAAATCTAAAATAAACAACATATAGGCTGCCATATTGTATCGCAAACAGTCCAGAACGACATCGTTCAAAACGGCGCCAAAGAAAAATCGCCAAATATCGTTGTGGGTGTATATCGAAGTTGTACCTTAAAATGAAAGTTAGTGTCAAATATTTAAGGCAACATCCAATTTTAAATAGGTTGTTCGTTCGGTGCAACTTGCACATTAGTCCAGTGAGGTGCAACTTTCACATTAGTCTCGTCAGGGTCAGGTACAACTTGCACATAAGTCCCCTTTAAATATAGTGACCAGCGAAGCTGGCAAGCATTCATTGATTGACTACCTTTATTGATATCACATTCTGTCATTTTTGACGGGCTTATATACTAGTTTGTAAATAATAATTGACATAATTTTTAAATTAGTGTTTCAACTTCAAAAGTTTCAAAATACTGACAAAGCTTTTATTTTTATTTGTAATTGAGTAGTATTTATATTGAAATCTAAAATTATCCCTTTATAATATTATCAGTTTTTCTTTCTTTTAATTAATCGTAAAATATTTATATAACCAGATATTCAAGAATCCGTTCAAAGAAAGAAAAGAAATGCAATCATTGAGTTTATAATTTTTTCATACCCATAAACAAACACATCCCTAGGTACTACGGACATTCCTATTTTATAAATGGACCAGTCCTTTACACCCATGCGCAGATGACGCCAGGGATCTTCCTTTCGCGGTTTATCAGTACTAAAATCATTTATCAAAATGTTTGCTCACTGCCCCAAAAAATAAAATGCATACGAAATGATATGTGGTACAATCGTGGGGATGTTTTAATATTTAGTGAGAGTTTAACCTATGAAAATGATTCAGTGATTATCGATGGATTTATCGAAGCTTTTAGAATTAATTACACAAAAGATAAAACAAGAGGACTTGTGATATATGTAAAAGACAATACAGAATTTACAGTTTTGAAATATATAAATGATTGTGACAGTACAGGGCATTTAGATTTGGTATTATTTAAAATAAAAAACTGTCATGTTGTATGCGGCTATAAGTCTCCCGGTACAAAGAAGAATACTATTCAAACTTCTCTAAAAATTATTTTGGATGAAATAAAACTGCCTCACAATATAATACTTATGGGCGATTTTAACTTTGATCTGCGAAATGAAGACAATGATAATTTTAAACATTTGTTAAATAATTATAATTTGACAAGTAAACTCAATAGTGCAATCCCTACTACTGACAATAACACGCAATTAGATGTTATCTTCTCAAATATGGATATCATTACAGGTGTATATGAAACATATTTTTCGTATCACAAACCAATTTTCGCCATCTTTAATAATTTGCATTCTACAATGTGTAGAACAATGTCACGAGAAATTATTTGAAAAAAGATGTTCATGAAAAAATCGTGAAAGGATTAAATTTGTTCTTGCATCAGAAGTATGGTTGCAGGAAAAAAAAATTACAGTTTCAACGGAAACAAGGACAATCTATAAAATTCTTGAGAGGCCGCTTAAGCAATAAAATAGGCCAAATAATCACAGTTTAGAGTTGTCAAAATCTGAAAATTCTAATTTAAATAGCATGCATATTTCTGAAACATTCCGGATTCGTCTATTAGTTTCTGGAGCAAAACTAACTCTTAATTTCATCAATTCACCTCGTATAGTGATATACAGAGTGATATTCCTGCTCTGTTGCGTATTAAATGTTGTTTACTTGCCTTTTATCGTACGAGTGAAAGTTTTATTAGACTGTTTCAAGATTATTCAGGGAATCAGCGCATCCATCGACTAGACATATTTCCTTAATATTTTATATTCGCAAGAAAATTAACGCTTTCACTTCAATGCTGAGATTACTTTTGCAGCGAACATTGCATAACATTAGAAGAGCAAGAAGAGGCTTCAAGTGCTTGTTATAATTGTTATGATACTGATGGGTAAAGCAATCTGATTACGACATTTCT
This sequence comes from Salticus scenicus, assembly GCA_963930645.1. Classification (NCBI taxonomy): domain Eukaryota; kingdom Metazoa; phylum Arthropoda; class Arachnida; order Araneae; family Salticidae; genus Salticus; species Salticus scenicus. Next base: position 335,615,705 of record OZ005652.1, on the reverse strand, counting down.
TCTTAAGTGTAGTGAAAACAAACGATTCATTTTTTTTTTTCTTTCTATTTACTATTAAATATTTTAATGAATTAAATATTCAATGGCAAAGAAAATTTAACTGTACAATTTTTAAAATTATTACTATATTTGAAACTTGCTTCAGAAATGAGTTTTGTAGTTCTTTCAATACTAATTATGTACTGAAATTATCAATATTTTATTCCCTACAGGCAATTCAATGTTAATTTATAATATTTTTGTAAATTGTGAGTTTTAGCATTTAGCTCTTTTAGAAATCAATTTTGTTGTAACGTTTGAAGATTTTAATTAAATACTTACTTCTGTATAAACGTTTTATTTATTTATTTATTTATTTATTTATTGAGTATATTTTACTAGTTAGTTGTAGGGCGACTAATGGCCGTATTCACCATTAACTTTAACTCCCGGTTCAACGCAAAAACTTGAAAAACGTCCAAAGGCAAGGTGCAGCTTTCCAGAAAAATTTGGCACGCTGTTTCTGCCATCTAGCATCGAGCATTTTACATAATCTTTGTTTGGTTATTTTCACCTGAAAAATCTAAAAATAACTATACCGCTAGATGGCAGAAACAACGCGTCAAAATTTGCTGAAAATTTGCACCCCACCTTTATACGCTTTTCAAATTTTCGTGTTCGACCGGGAGTTGAAGTTACTGGTGAATAACAGCCAATGACGCCCGTTGAAAAATGATCATTTCATTTTATTTATTTCTCACTTTAAATAATGCATTTGCTAGCAAGCCCGTGCTAAATTTTCGCACTTTATTTATCTCTTCGTTACTTTTAAAATTCAAAATTATTATTATTATTATTATTATTTTATAGACATCATTTTTTCATATGCATGAGCAACTGAGAAAATTTAATATTTAATGTTTTTCTTTTTCTTCTCGTGAAAGCATATTTCATTTTATGCTGAAAAAAAAAAAAAAGCAAAAATTAATTGAATGTCTATTTTAAAGCTGTTATTTTCATATTTTAATTAAGTTTAAAAAATCTGATAAAAAATTCGTTACAAATAAGATACCAAATGAAAGGGGCAATTTTTCTAAATCCGTCGGATTAAACAGCTTATCGATCGGACAATTAGATTTTTTAAAATTAACTAAAGTATGAAAATTAGGAGACAGAGTCCAAGGAAATCTCTTAAGCCTAAAGCGTGACAGACTCAAAGTTAGAAATAATAACAATAAAGTATATTTTTTAAACACACTTCTTCTTCTACTTCCTCTTTTTTACTTTCCGAACACTATAGTGAGGAAAGTATTGTAATCATGTCAAAAATCCGAATTCGAGATTTTGATGTTTCTATACGTTTTGAGGTCCCCTGAGTCCGTTTTCACTATTTTTACGATGATGTATGTATGTGTGTGTGTATGTGTGTATGTGTGTATGTGTGTATGTCTGTGGGTGAACACGCTAGCGTCTAAACGCTTCGTTCGATTAACCTGAAAGTTGGTACGCATATTGTAAGTCACCATAGTACGAATCCTATAGATTTTAGTGAATCTAGCACTTATAGTTTTTTTACAGGGACACAAAGAAAAATTCTTTATCATTATGGCCTATGGGAGCAAAATCTTAAAAGTGCGATAGCATCTAAACGTCTTATTCAATTGAGCAAAAATTTTATACACATATTATAGATCACAAATACTCAATCTGTATAGATTTTGGAGAATCTAGCACTTATAGTTTTTTTACAGGGACACAAAGAAAAATTCTTTATCATTATGCCTATGGGGCCAAATTTTTAAAAATGTGATAGTGTCTAAACGCCTTATTAATCCGAGCAAAAAAATTGTACGCATGTCATAGATCACAGTTGAACTAACTGTATAGATTTTGGTGAATCTAGCACTTACAGTTTTTTTACAGGGACACAAAGAAAAATTCTTTATCATTATGGCCTATGGGACTAAATTTTTAAAAGTACGATAGCATCTAAACGCCTTATTGAATTCAGCTGAAAATTTATATGAGTATTATAAATCACTGTTGCACTAACTATAAGCATTTTGGTGAATCTAACATTTATAGGTTTTTACAGGGACACAACGAAAATTTCTTTGTCATTATGATCTATGGGCTCAAAGTTCAGTAGCGTTAAATAAAACAACGTGTAATAGATGGAGAAAAATACTCAAACACTCTATTATGGTTTTCTCTCTTTTGTTTGTTTAACAACTACTCTTTCTTTACTTTATCTACAAAACTGTTAATTACTCAATGTTCGGAAAGTCGAGTGGAGTCACTCCAGATTTTTTTTTACCCGCAGTGAGACAGGACAGGACTATTTCTTTCAATCTGCAATTTTGAGTTGTCACCATTTGTAGTGTTCCACCTTGAGTTTTATATTTATTTCTTTTGATGTCGGGGAAAAAATATATATAAAGAAAAAAAAATTAAATTGAATTTAAATTAAATTTAGAAAATTCGTGTTAAAGAAATGGAACAGCTTCAGTATAGGACGATTGTATATTTTGTATTATTAGTATTATTATTTATACATGTTACAAAAAAAATTACAAGAAAAGTTAACTTGCATGTATTTGTAGTCATTTTAAAAGGATATGACGTCATTAATTATCAAAGAAATTTATCTGAAAATATTTATAATTAACATTTTAAAAATTACTGAAAATAAAATTAAAGTTTCCAAAAACTTTTACTCAAATAATAAAATTAATGCAAACTATTTTCTAACAATATCTCCTCAGAATTTCGTAACATATCTGGAAAATGATTAATATATATATTATTATTTTTCTAATTATTATTTTAAATAACATATTTGACGGATAGAGCAATTTTGTTACTTATTTAAATCAAAAATGTATATAAAATTTTTATAATGTGTGTAGTACTGGGTAATGGAAGTCGTGTGGCTGTTACACACCAGATTTTTTAAAAACAGTTCTTTCACATACTTTTAGATTAAATAACATGACGATTGGATGATTAAATAACCTGAATATAACGGTGATGTAAAAATGGTGTGAAATGAAATATAAACAATAATAGATAAATAAATAAATAAATAAATAAAAGGGGCTGAAATTATTCTTATATAATTTTCAAAGTACTATATACGCATTTGTTCTTATTTGTTTTACAAATGTTATACTTCTTATACAGTTCAAACACACTTAAAAGGGGAAAAAAAAAAAAAAAAAAGATTATTTTTGCTTTCAACAGCATTTGTGTCAACTATAATATTGCGCAAACACAAAATGCTATTAAATGTATTTTTAACATATATTAAAATTGAATAAAGAATGTGTTTTTTATAAAAGAAAACAATGAGCGTTGTAATTTTAAAATTTGATAGGTTTTATAAGATACATTTTATATATTTATATCTTTGTGATAGGAGGTAGTTGTGTGACTATCTATATGTATTTATCAGTATTTTAATATTAATTATAAATAATACACTTAAATGAAATTAAATAGAATATAATTCAAAATGATTCGCAAGAAATATATAGAATTCTTTCCTTTTTTTTTTTTTTTCTTTCTTTCTTTTTTTTTTTCTTTTTTTTAACTTGTCTTTTTCAAAATGTTACTAAGGTCATATATGACCCCATTGGCATTCATTGGGTTAAAATAATGCTAAAAGTTTTCTATATATTTTTGTTACTCAATAATATCATAAAGAATATGACGAAATGAACCATATACATTTTTTTTTATGTTATATATATATTTATATATATTAATTTTATGTTAAGTATTTTCAGTACAGTAATACGCAAAATGAGCTTTGGTGTCAAAATATGGAAGTAGGAAGGTTAAATTAATGTTTATTCAAGAAATTATGTAAAACCGAAAAGTCGCTGCGTGAACACTAAATAAAGTATACTGTTACTAGTTTATCTTGAATAAATGAATTATCTTGAATAGTCAGTTTTATAATATACTGCAAACTGGACTGTAATGTTTATACGTGACATTATATGTTCAAGAACTTAATTATAAATACACCAATAAATCCTCCCAAAGCACGCAAATAAATTCGTAATTGCTTTTCTATTATTGTGTAACGCTTAAATTAGCTTTTGAAAACAAGCTGTTCGTGCAGAACATTATGAATTGCATTATCTAGAATACCTATTATTTGCTGTAAATGAGATAAAGATTAAACTGCATATTAGACTCTCTTCAATAACATTGTTATACACACATTTCAATCATTAAACACGCTCGAATTTACCTGAAATGAAATCATGAAATGTGTAATACACTATCTGCATCTCGAATTACAAATGTGAACTATTTTAACATAATATCTAGATGTGTTAGAGCAGTCACTGATGACATTTCAATGCAGTATATAACACATTTATATTATGAGAAAGGGAGATATTACTATATTGTAATCACTAAAATTTTTATGGACCTAAGTGTTTTATAGTGTAGGTGTTTTCTGTAATGATTTTTTTCATTCGATATGTAGTTGAAATACTATGTTTTCTTCTTACTAAAAACAGTGTTTTTCTTCTATGTCGTACATATTTTGTAATTACTTAATTAAAATGATAATAATAATGATGATGATGATAATACTCATGCTTCGTACAGTCCTTGAATTTTCTTGATTTTTGCACCACTCGCAGTATATAGCAGTTTTTGATATAAAAAAAAGCTTTCAAACTTAAAAGGCAGTATATTGTATAAAAATACTGGTGGGGAAGAGTCATTTCAAAAAGACGTAGCTGTACGAACCATGATACTACTAATAATAATAAACTTTTTTGTCACAGGATAATTTTTTTTTTTTTTTTTTTTTTTTGTAGATCCAAAGTGAAATGTAAATATTGAATTTAATTTAATTTGTGTATAGCAAACATATATATTATATATATATATATAATGTATCAATTTTTATCTAATTTTACACGGACTTCAAAGTTTATAATTAATAGTAGTGATTATGTTGTCTGGTGAAGGAATTCATTTTATACTTTTAGGCACATGTCGATTTTCAATTTATTCTTACTAGTTAAAATAATAATCGATTTTTAGAGTCGATTCTGTTTTTTCCAATTTTTTTAATTTTAATTTTAATTTTATTTTCCGTGAAAATATATCTGTATTGCAGAATATGGCGTTGAAAGGAGGCTTCACATATCGCATCCCAGCAAGTAAAATGACGTAATTAAAAAAAAGACAATTTTGAGTTTATGTCTCTGAAAAATGACTGCGAATTAACCCAATGTGCACAAAACTTGTTACAATCCAAAATCTTACAGAAAAAAAGAAAGCAACAAAATCTAAGCATTCATTAAGAAGTTATAAATCAATAAACATCACCTTTCCCCAAAAAGCAAAACAAAAAATAAAAAAGTAAATAAATAACCAAACAGTCAGATACCTTTTTAGGCTAAGACCTTTCCAAAACAAAAAAGTATCAAAGTCGGGGCTTCTATTAAGGAATTATAGGAGGAATAACCAAAGACAACCAAAAAAGCATGGAAACAGACAGTCAGAGAAACATCTTTTGCTCAAATTCTAATCTCTCATCTGAATAGATAATCTCGCCTTTTGGTGTTTCTCTTAAACATGAAATTACTTAACAAAAAGATTTTACGTATTTGTGATTAAATCAATTGAATTTTATCCTCAACAATCGATGTTGTAAATGACACTGGCCTATATCTGCATCAGCGGCACTTAAACAGGGATACATAAAATCATTTTTTAACGTATTACGTAAATTTGTTGAGCATCACACGAATTGCCAGGCCACGCGCGCTGCTTAGAAGCGCTGGTATTGCGGTTTAACAATGCGCCTTTATGTTCACCGTGTTTCAATAAAATCCATTAAAATGCCTTAATGATATAATCCTGTAATAAATAAAAATTCAGTAAATTAAAAAAAAAAAAATTCAATAATTACTTATATGAACGTATTTTTTTTAGTTTTATATCATATTTTACACTGTCAGACACAGGTGGTTGACGCGGCCTAAAAGGAAAATTCAGTGTCTGCCACCGATGGCTGATGGCATTTAACGTGCTAAAGGAATGCTAAATGTCGGGCCTCGTTTTTCTTAATAAACGTGCCTTTATGTGATCCGCTAACAATGTATTAACAGACGTAAAATTTAATTAACTGCAAAAATAAAAATAAATGTTGAATGGTTGTAAAGGCAGTTGTGAATCCTAATGTGATCTTACTAATTGTGATCTTACTAAATAAAAAGTACTATATTTATTAGAAGAAGAACATTCCTACTAATATAGTAAAAACTGTTGGAACAAAACTATCTCTAAAAATTAGAAATGGTCGTATTCAACTGTTCACATCTAAATATTATTATAGAAAATCCCCGGTCGGTTGTCTTACATATGGTGGATGGCCATCGCCGGACCATGATTCCTCCCCGATAAGGCGATTAGCTTCGGGCATGGTTCAGAGTCTCTGTATCTCTGTATTAACAGACGAATACAATTCATTGCAGTGACCGTGTGAGCTTTTATTAAATCTCTGCTAATTACTTATCACTCAGCAATGATTTCACTTCACTTTTCTCGTACGAAAAATATTTTAATACCTATTTAACCATGAAAAAACGAAAGTAGTTAATATTTTTTGTTAAAGTATGATAAAAATATATATATATATATATATATGATTTATGCTTTTGTACGAAATAAATAATGCTTCCATTATGGAACATTTTTGAATTGGACATTAGTTGCGTCATTATATCATTGTTGAACTATTACTGATTACATCATTTACAGTATTGAAAAGCAAACAAACAAACAAGCAACAACAACAAATAATAATAATAATTTTAGAATCATGCATTTTGCATAGATTATAAAATGCCTTCCAATTTATTTATCTCTTATATGGTTTTATATCCAACATATCTTATATCCGTAAAACCATTAAAACATATTTTGTTCTAAATTATGAAGGAAAACATTTCCCAAAATCTATCATTTTAGCTTAATTTATAAAATCACATCATACAAAGTATTGTTTTTGTGTTGCTTCGTTTATTATCTAAAAGTCACTGGGCTACACAAAATTATATTTTGATAGAAATCTCTCAAAAGTAAAAAATTTAGCTTCAGTTCTGAAGATAAATCAAAAAATATTTTACTTTTGTGTAGTCCTGTATACTGTCTAACAATTGCATGTGCATAATATATTATGTAAGTAATAAAGGAAAAATATAACACTAAAAACTTCAATTTAGCAATTTTCTACTTACATCTCATAACATATCTGAATAATTCTGTGGATTCATGTAAAACAGCCATTAACAATAATCATACCGTATTCTACAGCGAAATCCTGCTTTCATGTATGTAAAAAAAGTATATTAATTCCACAATGCGTTGTGCAGTATAAATGTGTTAAAATAGCGGAGGTATCTAAACTATGTAATTCAACAAAAAAGTGCACTGTTACGTATGTACTCCACAACCCATATATATATATATATATATATATCAAAATAGACTTAATATAAAAAGCACTGAATCAATTACTTAAAAAAAATATCTTCTGTCACTTGGCCCCTAGTTTTCTTTGATTTCATTTAGTACATTGAAAATATTGATACCAGTTCTATCCAATTTATTGACAAGAAATCCTATACTTGTCGGTTCGATCCTGAACCGTTTCATATTGAGGCTATACATCAGATACTAAAAAAAAAAAAAAAAAAAAAAAAAAAAAAAAAAACTACTGCACCATTCAACACACTCAAACAGATCTCTATTTCTACTATTTGTCCTTTGTATGATATGATTGCAAAGTTTTTTAAACTATAAATCAGATAAATAAAGCTAGAGATCATTTTCATGCAAAATTTAGTCAGTACTCACTATTATTCCAGCAAAAATATCTGTTTCCCCCAAAATGAACGACTAAAATTTGATCCAGAAATTAGCAATTTAGCCAGTATAAAGCTTGCGGGATAACGCTCTCAACAAGGAGCTATCCCAGAGGCTATAGAAGCGACGACTGCTTATATTTAAACATATTTTTATTAAATAAGGTTTGTCATGGCTTATTTAACTATATAATAACCATGTCAATCCTAAAAAATTATAGAACTGAATGCCTAATTTTAATCGACGGGTTTCAAAATCTTACTAGGTTTTATTTTAAACCCCAACGTAGCTAAAGCTGCAATGGAAAAGCACGACAAAAACAAAGAATATAGAAAATGTAACTGGAAAAACCTTATAACCTAGTTTGATTAATCTATTCGTTTCAGGTTTTATGAGTAAAAATAACATTACAGCCAGTAGTAAAAGCAAAATGTTCTTAAGTTCCATCTTATCTGCTAATGGACGTACAGCTTTAGCAGCATCGTCCTTAGCGCACGCTTCCTTAATCCATTTACATATCTTTATAAGCCAAGCTTCAAGCATAAGGTAAGCCAGCAGGCTGGTAGCTGCTGTTATGTTAACCGTGTGAGTGACAATAATTCCTACAAAATCCGCTATAGATAACCCTCAATTTCCCAGCCGCTATAAGTAATCTATCTGAAATATATAAAGAACTAATCAGTAACGCCGTATGTGTTATCTACCTTAGATGAACACGTTTCTTCAACAATGGATGCAGGTTAGCTATAAACTTTACCTATCTCTTTAATGTTACCTCCATTTGATATAGACACTGTCCGAACCCATGCCTATGAAGATCAATGTGAAGCGTGTGGAAGAACACTGAGTACAGAGGAATTAATTGATTCCATTTCTACTATTAGTAGAGCAAAACCTATATCCACGTCCACCAAACATGTTAATTCAAATCTGGAACCAAATCTGGAAGCATTCAAATCTGGAAAGCATAGCCATTAATAGCAGATAAAATAAGCTTAGGTCAATTTTCTGCTAATACATCTTAACTATTTTCTGCCTACTTCCTTGCATTCAGTTCACTTAACTTGAGGAATTCAGGAATCTCTATTCCTAGATATAAGATTTCTTCTTCTTCTGCAGTAATAATGTCTCCCTCTATGGCATAGCCTTGTTCTGACTTTGGAGTGCGGACCTTTGCAACCTAAACAATGGGAGTTTAAATATTGAATGAAGATCCATCCAACTATAACTAAAAGGCATACCATCAAAATTCAGCCTACTATAACTAGACATACGATTAAAATTCCACCCACTACAATCAAGCACAATATTTTTTTTTTTATCTTTATGCAGCAAAGACAAATCAGTTTCCATGAGTAGTTTCTTTGTTGCAATATATAGATCACTTTTTCAATTGCATATATGGCAGTTCTTTCCATAGAAGTTCTCAGTTTATTTACATCAGCACCATATTTTATTAGATCTCTTGCTCTGTCTATTTTATTATCTTTAACTGCCTCTATTAGTGCCCACAGAAAAAAAAATTATGCTATTTTACACAACAATTTTTAGGTAGCTTACTTGCCACAGTCATGTAGAGAAATGTTACCAGCTGTAAGTGCGCAACATGCTACGATTACATAGTTACAGCTAGTTACATTTCTCAACATGGCTGTGGCAAGTAAGCTGCCTCAATAATGTTGTATAAAGTGGAAAAAATTTTTTCACAGTGCAAAGCCTTTAGTTGTAGTAAAATTACTGTTTAGGCAGATTCAATGATGCTGTAAACGAAAGATAGCCAGCCACTTAAATCTGATGCTACGTGTATGTGTTACAGGATTTTTAAACTCGATATTCAGAAGTGCAAAAAAATGTGCACTGAAAAAAATTTTGCTATGCTACACAACAATATTGAGGTAGCTTACTTGCCACAACTATCCAGAGAATTGTTACCAGCTGTAACTGTGTAACCTTACACGTTATGCTACGGTTACACAGGCACAACTGATAACATTTCTCTTCATGGTAGTGGTATTTCTCTACATGGTAAGCTGCATCAAAGATGTTGTGCAATATTACACAAAATTTTTTACAGTGTGAAAACTGTTAAGAAATCAATATATTTTGATTAAATTTATGCGCTTACTTAAATATTATCAGAAATATAATTTGATATTGTAATATAAATACAGTATATGGAAACAGCAGATGTTGGAGATATGTATATATATATATATATATATATATATATGAATTATATATATATATATATATATGTATATATATGTGTATGTGTGTGTATGTGGGAAAACAAAATAAAAAAGTGCTTAAGAATTTTTTTGTAAAAGAGTAAGAAATTTAATTTGTTTGATACAACTTATTAAATTTCTGTGATAATTAGTCTAGCAGTATATTGGATAATGTATATTTATATTAATTTTGAAAATTGAAATTTGTGTCTTTCGTTGTTGTTTTTTGCGACTGAGTTATTTAATAATTCAATTAGCTCATGGAATATAAGTACTCATACAAATTCAAATGAACTATGAATATTTTCACTGTTTGTATTAGGTTTTGTATGCAACACAATCGCGATTTTGAGCTAGAATGATTTTTAGTTCATTTACGCTTCAATTTCAGCTTTTTTTTGTCGTTTATCCTAGGAACCCGTGCAACTCAATTTAGGATAATCGGGAGTTTTTTGTGCTGTCTTTCAATGATTCTCACAACTCCATTTATCGTGGTAGACATAACACAAACAGTTTCTAATTATCTTGTAAGTTTCCATGGATAACCTAAATAATGAAAAATCTAACTTGAATTAAAATATAACGAACGCGTTATGCTTCTATTATTATTGTTTTAGCTTCTATTACTTTTAAAGAATACAATTGTTTCCTCTTTTATAATATTTTCAAAAGAGAAAAATTACTAGCATATTTTAAGTTATAACTAACCAAAATTATGATAGCTGAAATGCTACATATCTGTGGTCAAAAAATTATACGTATTTAAAAAATATAATTTTTAAAGTCAAAGGTTTTTTTAAAATACATTTTATGTACTTCTTTAAAGTAAGCATGACACAATCGTCTTTTAAAACAATATGGTTTATATTAAGATTTAGAACATTAACTGAAGCACGTGCCTTACGTGAAAATTATGTGTCTAAAATTATTTTAACATATTTTGAAATTCCTTGTTTTATTATCGAATTGAAATTTGGCAATTGTATTATTTTATTCACACAATTAAGAGTATTTTCAATTTAATCGTCTTTAAAAAAATCTAAAGAATTTGATTAATAGATAAATTGCTTAGCTCTGTTTTTTATTACTATTTTTCTACAGCTTTTGATTCTTCTTGTCTGATAGAATTAAAAGAGCTACCCGGAAGAAAAAAAAAAACCTAAAGAGCTTAAAGAAACTAAACTTTAAGGAAGGAAGTGACATCAATTTGCTGTCAGCAATTTTTTTCCAGATTAGTAGATGATTTTTCTTGTGGATTTTAAAAGAAAAGTTTCTTAAAGAAAAGGGTAAAAAGAAACCGTATCGCTGTTTTTTATCAATGGAGATTAAAAACAATGTTGAAAGAATACCTCCAAGAAATGGTTCAATCTTTTTCTTATCATTACCATAAAAGTATTTTTTAAATAATTCTTTTGAACGGAAAATTTTATGGGCGTATTTTTGCAAAAAGAAACTGAAATTTACTAAATGGCAGTACTACATTATTACACAAATGTAGAAGTTTAAAGAATTTGAATTATGCTTAATTAAATAGGTTTAAAATTAAATTTCGATATTGTAAAACATTATATATAAACATATGTTACGGTCAATGTGATTAATTGGTAATTATTATTAATAACTGATGATTATTAATAATAATCGGTGATTATTAATAATAACCAAATAAGCCGGTCTACGTGAATAATGCATGAGAATTTACCACAATGATTGATTATTATTAATAATTACCAATGAAGTTTGGTTGAAGTGAATAATTTTGAGAATTTATCACATTGGCCGGTTATTATTAATAATTACCGAAGATGTTTGTTTAGTGGAATAATTTTGAACGCATTGAGGTAGAAATACATTTTACTAAGGTATGACTAAAACACACACATTGATCATATTGAACAAACCTCTTTGGTAATTATTAATAATAACTGGTTAATGTTATTAATGTCCATTATTTAATCACATTCACCAAATTCATTTGGTAATTATCAATAAACACTGGTTAAAATAATTAATGCCTTAATTAACCCCATTTACCAAAAGAGACAGTTATTATCAATAATCGTCGGATATTATTGATAATAACAGGATTTATTACTTGAACCATAACATAGTATATAGTCAAAGAATATACTTTTTAAGAAACAAAAAAAAAAAAAAAAAAAAACGAGAGGATTTAGCTTCTCTCTATTTAAGTTAGAAATAGTTTTATTTTAACAAATTCGAGAATAGTTTTAAAAGTTTAATATTTAGTTCGAAAATAGTCACATCATGTAGATCAATTTATTTTTTATTTTAATAATTGTATGAATTGTATGGTATAATGACTTTGTATTTTTTTCACTTCTATGAAAAACATATAATTGTATAAATTTCTGAAATGATTGAACAAATTCCGGGTAATTTGGTTTTGAAAAAAATAAATAAATAAATAAATATAAAATAATAATAATAATAATAATAGGAATATATATGTAGTCTCCGGTCGATTGTGGGCGTTTAAGAACAACTAAATACTAATTCTATTATTTACTAATTACTTAAAATTTAATAAAGAAAGTTAAAATATGTTACAATATATACAGAAAAACGTTGGTAAATCAGGATGTTACTTTGGTAATGTCCGTCGACTGTTCGTGACCTAAATTATTTACGTCTTCGCTTTCTAAATACGTCAAAACATGAAAAACAAAGTTATTAAAAACAGGCATTGCATCCGTCCAGTATGCAAGCTTTGTCAACTCTCCGTCGGATCTGAATTTCTATCCTCCAACGCTCTTAGCAACTGCGTGTTCAGGAAGTAGCGTCACTCACGTCACAAGCACGCATTTCCTCTAATATTCTGATACTCCGTCGGTGATCACCTGGCTAAGATTCTGGGCACAGGAAACAGAAACTAAACTATGTAGCCTTGGATTCAGCAGCCGCGGGAAAGCAAGGTTAGGGGGAAAGAAGAGCTTGTCCCTACAAGCTCAGCCGTCCTGCATCCGGCTGGTCCTCCAGGCGGTCACACTGAAAAATACAAAAAAAAAAAAAAAAAAAAAAAAACCACAAAAGTAACACGAAATAATAACATACTTATTTACAGTTTATGAGAATTTTCATATTTTGTTTTTAAGCTAAGTGATCCTATGTCTGTGGATCTTAGCTTGAGTAGATGTGCAATGGGAGCCTTCATGGCATCCATTTCTAACTTTTTCATCAATATTATCATTTTTATTTTTCACTGTCTTACAATCACAGAAAAAAGTTAGTTTTTTGACTTTACGGCAACTTGGTTGCCTATGGTAACAGATTTTGGTGGTTGTCTACTCAACTTGCATTTGCTTTATTTTTCTTTTTAACTCTAGAAAATTGTTTATTGATATGTGTACTCAAATCTTTATTTTGGGACTCGGAGTTATTTTGGGACTCGAACTCGAGACCCTCTAATCGATCATTTTCAGTTTTAATGCCTTTTAAGGCTTCTGTTGCATCGTGTTCAGTCGAAAAGTCTATAGTTGCACTCTTATATGTAGGGAAAACTTCTAAATTTATTTGTACAGCTTTGGGAAATAATATGGCTATCTCGCTAATTGTGGTCGTCAATGGAAGTGATGGAATGAACAACTTTCTCAAATCTATACTGGCAGTCTCTTCTTTAGGAATATTCAGTCTTTTACACTCAATGGAATCTATTGTCGATGGCTTTTTTCTCGATTTCTTTCTTTTAAGGAGTTTGGAATTTTCGTCAACTTTTTCTTTTAACTCTTTCAACTCTTCGGCTAACTGTGAAATTTTTTCAAGTAGGACTTGTTTTTCATCTTTCTTCAAATAAGTGTTTTCTTGCCTTGGCGACTTCATTCGGTACACATTCGTCTGACTTCGTCCCTTTCGGCGCGGCTCCTCCTCTTCATCACTATCATCATCTATCTGGAAAATACTCGTCTGACCTTGTTTCTGTCGTCGAGGCTCCTCTTCTTCCTCACTGTCATCATTTACACTAATATCGTCCTCTAAAAGCATCTTATCGTCATCACTTTCATCATTTTCGTCTTCGTCGTCATTTTCACTTACCTCTTTTTCGGAAGATTCTAATGATTTTTTTGACAGCATAATAGGTTGAGGGGTTACATTTTTACACTTTTTAACACTATTCACTGTTTTATTTATTTCTGGGGATTTTTCAAAAATTTTGTTCTCAAAGTTAATGGGGGTATTAATAACAACAATCGTTTTACTTTCTTTTTCATATGCATTTACTGGAAGTGCTGTTACTAAATTTACTTCGAGAGAGTTAGATTTATTTTTCACAAAGATACCTTTTTCGTTTATCGTCGTTTCACCCAGCATTAATACATTCATGCCGATAATTACATCATAGGGTATCGTATCATTATTTACAACATAGACATCAGTTTCACATTGCAATTCATCAATTTTAAGATTCACTTTAAATGAGCCTAACGGCTTTATTGAACTTTTCCCGATCCCCTTCAAAGTAGTACTCATAAAATTTAATTTATTCACATTTAATTTATCGAAAGCATTTTTTCGCAACAATGTTGCTTCACTTCCTGTATCTATTATACCGCTGAAATTTACATTATTAATCAAAATATTTTTGTTCAAATTACGATTTACACCAATATACAATGCATCAACTTCGGGTTTTAAACCTGGGCACTCCGAACTTTTATGCCCAAATTGTTTGCATGAGTAACACTTCAAACCTTTAGCTTTGTGGGGGCAGTCCCTAGACACATGGTTTTTATCACCACAATTATAGCATATTTTATTTACTTCATTTCTAGGATTAAATTTTTCATGTGCATTATAGGCTATGTGCTTCGGTTTTACATTATGTTCTACTTTATCAATTCTATCAAATTTAAATTTATTTTTCTCATTGTCTCTTTTATAAATTTCATATAATTTTATTTTCTCTTTGAATTCGCGAAGATTTTTGGCACCATATAAAATAACTTTATTTTCAGGTTTGTCATTAATTCCTTGGATCACGCAGTGCATTATTGCGGCATCATCAATGTGCCCGTTTTTTGACAATTCGCGCATTTTAAAGAAATATTCAGTGACTGATTCACCGGCTTTCATTTTCTTTTTACTCAGTATTTCGTGTAATGAGGCAGAGTTAATTTCGATTTTAAACTCATTAATGAGTGCATTTTTTAATTTTTTATAAGTCAATAATCCTTTTTCGGATTTAATGAAGAGAAGAGCGTTTCCGCTCAACGATCTGTTACAGAAAACAATTTTTTGTAATTCGCTTAAATTAAACATTATTGACAATTCTTCAAATTCGGAAAAAAATTCAATAATATTTTCATGCGGCTCGCCGCTAAATTTGGAAATGTTGTTTTCAAAGTCATTGAAAGAAACAGTTGCACTATGTAATCCAAAATTCACATCATTACTATCATAATCATTATTTTCATAGCACTTATTATCATTCATATGGCATTGCACAGAGGAGTCAATTTTTTCGACGTCATTATATCACTGTCAAATTCGTTTTCAGAATCATCATCTTCCGATTCATTGTCGGAGTTTTCCTCTTTTAGTACATCGATATCATTTAATTTTAATAATAACCTGTCACGTATTTCTTTTTTCGTGCCGGTAAATGAAACACTAAATAAATTACTTATAATAATTAATTCATTCAACGAAAAATTTTCGTCGATGAATTTTTGTTTTTGAATATAATTGTTATCGTCAACGGCAAAATTAAAGCCTGTAAATTTTCTTATTCTGCATCGGTTTTTTCTGTCACCGTCGTCATTAAATAAAAAGCGATGCAGAATTCTAATTTTACTGTATTTCTCAGTCCTCAGTGCAGCGCCAATTTTGGGAATATCCCCTAAAGAAACCATTGTTCAACAAAATAAAATGTACGTACCTTTGTAGAGCAGAAACAGCTGTTGTTCTGAGTTTTATTTAAATCTCCATTCGGTCGATTTGTCGTTTTGTAATCCTTGCACTTTGTAGAAACAAAACAGCAGGTGTTCTGAATTTTTATTCAAATCTTTATCCAGTCGTTTTGCTGTTTTTTAATCCTTGAGAACTTTGAAGAGCATATTTCACACATCGTTGCTTAATATGACGATAAGTTTTATAATTCACCACTTATCACAGTTCAGCTGTTCAGCAACAGTTTTTTTTAAATAAATAAATAATTCCGTTCATAAAAAGTTTACTTTAATTAAAGTTTGTAGTTTATCACAATTTTACTTTATATTAAAATTTGCGTTCAATCCGAAGTTTAAGTTAAATTAAAATAATCGATTTATCCTTTATCAAGTAAATTTCACGATTCGTTCTTGATCCCGCTTCTGATGTAGTCTCCGGTCGATTGTGAGCGTTTAAGAACAATTAAATACTAATTCTATTATTTACTAATTACTTAAAATTTAATAAAGAAAGTTAAAATATGTTACAATATATACAGAAAAACGTTGGTAAATCAGGATGTTACTTTGGTAATGTCCGTCGACTGTTCGTGACATAAATTATTTACGTCTTCGCTTTCTAAATACGTCAAAATATGAAAAACAAAGTTATTAAAAACAGGCATTGCATCCGTCCAGTATGCAAGCTTCGTCAACTCTCCGTCCGATCTGAATTTCTATCCTCCAACGCTCTTAGCAGCTGCGTGTTCAGGAAGTAGCGTCACTCACGTCACAAGCACGCATTTCCTCTAATATTCTGATACTCCGTCGGTGATCAGCTGGCTAAGATTCTGGGTACGGGAAACAGAAACTAAACTATGTAGCCTTGGATTCACCAGCCGCGAGAAAGCAAGGTTAGGGGGAAAGAAGAGCTTGTCCCTACATATATATATATATATATATATATATATATATATATCTGCTTGAGGGAATTGATCGAAATTCAAGGGAAGAATCGTAACCCACCTCTGATTTAACACTGCAAACGTACGCGCACAAAAATAACACATTTAAGAACACATTTTGTCCTCAAATTAACAACACTTTTTGGTGTTCTAAGCTAGAACACTTCATAAGAAATATAATTGCAACAGACATAATTGCATAAGAAACATAATTTAGTGTTATGCTTATTTGAAATAAAAATCGCTTGCACCCATCATAGAAAGATAATTTTAATAAGCGATAATTAAAAAAATATAATTATTCGAATAAAAAATTTGCTCTGCATGAATTTTAATAGTAAAATATAGAATAAAATTTTGTGATGGCAACAACATTCTAGTTTCGTTTTTTCACTTTTAGCAGCCTTCTGAATCTAATTCCCATAATACACACTGCTAAGCAAATTATTAAAAAAAAGGTCTGAATATTATTTCACGGGATAGGCTATTCTGTTTAATAAGCGTTTCTAAAGTGTTTCAACGTTAAAGATGAATGTGTTTTAGAAATGTTCTAAAAAGCGTTTAGAATTTGTGTGGGATCTTAAATTTTGATCGAAACACTATCTGAACACATTTCTTGTCTTTGTAATTGTCAACAACACTTCCGCAACACTTTTTTCTTCCCTCGCGCAACACAATCGCAACACATTCCTAATACAATCACAACACTTTTAGTTAGAAGTGTTTACTATTACGTTCTAATAGCGTTGCAAAAGTGTTTCACGCATTTGCAGTGAAAGTGTCACAGCTAGATCAAAATTCTACATATTTTGTGTATGTGTGATGAATTTTCCATTATAACTTTGACGTCATCATTTGTTCAGTTAATTTATAAAAATAAAGATAAAATATCTTGCGATGTAACTTGAATGGGTGTTACTCTAATACCCCTTGACGTAATCATCTATTCTGTGATTTATTGTGAAATAACTATCTTTGTTTCAAAGGAAATATTGTGACATGTAAGTGGAATTGGTATTATATTATCGGTTTGCAAGATTATCTATTGTACGATTCACTTATTGGCAAACGACACATTATAACTGGAATATTTAACTGATTTGCAAGAGATGCGACTTTGGTCTTCAAATTACGGATAGTAGAATATATATGATCCCGCTAAATGTTAGAGTGAAGTTTGTCTACCTGAATAGTTAAAAAGGTTTCATTTGTTTTATTTAGTAGAAAACTGTTCTGTTGTTTTTGATCAGAACCTTTCTTATTTGGTCAGAAATTAAAAAAAAAAAAAAAAAATTCTTTCGAACACCATGCTAATTTTATACAATGAAAATTGCAGCAAGAAGAAAGAATTTCGCAGTTTCGTATAGATATATTTGTTTCACTATGCGAACCATTTAAGATATTTCTTGGACAAAGAGTAAATTATAAGCCATAGAATATTATCAAGATTTAAAGCTAATTGGAATACTTTATTATTTAGAATGCTAAACTCTTGATATACTAAGACATAACATGGTAGTAGTGACTATCAGAAGGAATGGAAATAGCAACATTCTCAGATTAAAATGAATCAACAATTATTGTCCTGTTAAAAAATCGTTGTATGAATTATCCGCCGTGTTAAAAATCAGTTAACTATGAAAAGTATGCATTTTCAAAAAACACATATTTGTTTTTAACTGATATATCCATTAAATAATCTTTTTACAGTATTTCATTGAAATATCATGTTTGTTATTCATTCGCGTTCAGTGACGTATGCACATCGTTATAATATAGCATATTTCTTAAATTTTACATATAGTATGGTTCTTAAACCATTTGCAAATGCAGAAATAGTGAACAATTTTTCAGATGTAATCATATAAATATATCCAGTTTTAATTTAAAATCTGTAAAACAACATCGAATTTTTTATTACAGTTAAGGTAAATTAAGTAATTTTTACTCAGTATTGGTAAAATTTTATGCTGTCTATTTTTTACAATGTTAATTCCCAGTAACGTATCTTTTAAAATTCCTTACTTCATGTAATGTAAGCACACTCGACTTTTTGTTACTAAGAAGGTTAAATATTTAGCAATTTAAGTAACATTATCTCCTCAATGAAATGTAAATTGTAATGTTACATGATGTTTTAGTTATTACCTCACACTAAGTGTGAGGTGTTAATTTCGTAATATAACAATATAATCCTACAACATAGTTCTGTTTAAAGGAAATATTACATTTATCTTTTTAATATTCCTTTAAACTGCACAAAACAAAAGAATTATTATTTATTTATTTACAACTCTAAATTATGTATCATATAATAATTTTTATTATATTAGCTTCAGAAGGAACATCACTTAAGTATCCATCTCTAAATTCAGTGTAATATTATATTCTGTCAGATCTGTATTTTGATAGAGGTTACATACAATCACATACGAATAGATATCTAAAAGGATGTTAATACAGCAAGTTTAAAGAAAATCCGTCGAGCCATTTATGAAGGAATGCTCTTGCGAGATCTAAAATTGGCTTACTTATACAGGATGCCTTTCAGTTTTCCTGAAGTAAGCATTTAATACATAAAAAACGTATGTTATTTATCACAGAGTATTTATATATCAACTTTGAAGAAAACAGTTAGATGTGTTTTTGTGATACGTCCTTACTTCCGATTTTACAATTTTCACCAAAAGTTGAAAAAAATAATTTCTACATTAGTCTGTCTGAATTTTGAAGTTTTGTTTTCCACCTTTATTCGTTCTGGAGATATTGTAGTCATAATATTCCTGAAACGTATGAACATATACCTACACACATACGCACTGACAAATTACAAAAAACCACATTTACACTTCCGATATCTTGAACCGTGTAAATTAAGTAAAAACTCGATAAACAAATTTGGACCGAATACAATACTTCTATTAGAGGAGACTATGACTAGTTAGCATAGATTTTGATTTTTTTTTTTTTTTTTTTTTTTTTTTTGTTTATTTGTGCAATACTTAGATAAATGTTGATGAGTAGATCGGAATAAGCTTAATTCTTTGGCTATAAAATCATGTAAGATCCATCAATTATATCCTTTTTTAAGAACCAAAACCCCCAAACACTTTTTCTAACAGCCGGGCAACTGTGCCAGCTACTCTCGCACATGGAGTTAATTATCATACCGTGATATGTATAAGTATACTTAAGCAGAAAACAGCAAATTTAAAGGAAAATATTAAATTTTACCAAACATTTAATTTTAATAATATTTGACAAATATTTCTGCTTGAATCTATGAACAAATAATGAATTCTTAAAATAAAATAAAATCTACTCATATATCTAGCTACCTATATTTATCCAACTAGAATTAAATAAATGTTTGAAATCAACTACAAATGTAGGAGCTAACAGGTGAATTCAGTTTTTGCACAGTTTTACTTTGGTCGTACACAATTCAGTCATGCGAATCTCAGTGCCATCGGTTTCGTCAACTGTATTAAGGTACAAATGAGATTTGTATTTCACCAAAAACAGTCATTTATGTTCTATTCAAGGTGGTCAGAAGGACCTTAGTTTCATAGAAGACTCGTTGTTGATTTTGTTTTATGTTGCCTCTTTCGCTATCTTCTTCAGATTCCTCGGGGACCATAGGAACAATCGATAGAAAACACTCACCATCGTCTTAACAGGAGACTGAGAGAGAAAACCCTTCATCTTGAAGAAGTCTTAAGCCTTTGAATTGTCATTTAGTAATGTCAAATTATAAGTCAACTGACCTATACCTAACTATGCCGACTAGCCACAAAGGAATACCAAACAGAAAATAGATACCACAGAATCCCAAACGTTAGAGACAAAATATTTTGATACATACATGAAGCCACAGTTAATCTCTCTTTCGAAATTCGCCATTAGTAGCGCTAGAATTTGAACTACACATTCACCAGACAAGAAAAATGTTATTAACCTAGTGTGTCACTCGCACTACTTTCTCTTACCCTCCATTTCAATACTTTAAAGATAGGTTACAGATTAAGACGTAAGATCAATAAAGTAAGATAATAAAATACAATCTATTTTAAAAATAATCTAAAATATGTTTAAAAATAGTTTTATTTGACATAAACTTCTGTGTGAGTAGAACTCCCGCCCCCCCGTTTAAACTTGCCGATCTTGATCAAATTTTTTAAGTGGCAACCTTATATGAACTTCAAAATAGCATATTTGAATTCCTACAGTTATTCCTTTTTAAGTTCTGCTGATCACAAATATATAAAAGATCAGCCGCTAAAAATTTAACTTTCGCATACAGGGAACCTCAAAAAGTGATAGTATACAAAAACGAGAGTGGAAAATTAAACTTCAAAAAATATTTTGTTTACAGTATGAGAATGGGAATATGATTTTATGGTGTTTATTCAAAATTTTGTACTTATTAAAGCCAAAGTATTTTCAGACACTTTGAGTAGCCCTGTAAACGTACCATGAATGATTTCCATATACAATCTACACAAAACATGATTTTTGTGCAAAAAAAAAAAAAAAAAAAAAAATGTTAATTCCATTTTGTTTAGAGCAGCTTAAAGGTGTTAAACTGTACTGAAATTTGCTCCTGTTTGTTCTTGAGGTATGTGATGACAGACACATACACACAGAGACCAACCGCTAAAATCAAGATTTTCGGATTCACCTCAAAATGTGTAACTATAACAAAAACTCCATTTAGAAAATTTGATCCTAAAACAATACTTTCTCTACCATATATATGGGTAACAGAAAGTAAAAAGCAAAAAGTACGGTGAAAAAATGTATTCATTACCCAGAAAAGTGACGAAAGATAATTTTTTTCTTTCATGATGCTTCCAAGCAGATTGAATTTATGATGGATGGTGCAATTATATATACACCGCCCACTAGTAAAATGACATAGCTCTTCTTCCATTGGGGCAGGAAATAGAAATTGAGTGTGAACTAGCCCTTTATGCCAACTACCCTCTACTACTGGAAGTGGAGTAATGGAAGTAAAATATTTCCAAACACTGTACTTTCAAATATTGTTAATCCGGTCTTGAAAACAACCAGAGAAGCTCCGTTCTGGTTTAAAAATGCAAAAATATCTTAATACCATGATTGTTAGTAGCATTTTTGAAATGCAATTCTTTTTTTTTTTTTTTTTTTTTTTTTTTCAATTTGTACAAAAATTTAATCTTTGTGTGCATTTTTTTCTTTTTCAGTTGGTGATGCCCAATTATCTTAGTGAAAAATCAAGAAAAAATATTATTTTAAGTAATTTTCTTTTGATATGATTTTTTTTTTTTTAAATGTTCCACCACAGAGAGAGAGAGGGGGAAGGAGGGAGATAGGACTAGAAATATAGCGAGAAGTGAGAGAGAGTGAGAGAAAGAGTATCTTTAATAAAATATTCTTTCAAAGAAAGAAAAAAAAATTCCATTTAAAAACAAAAAAATCCATTTGACGGCCAAATAGTTAGTGTTCTGGCCTTCAGTTGCTAAGTGCTGGATTAGAGTTTCGTTTCAGGTATGGGTGTTCGTAATGGTTTAGAATCCATTTTAAGCCGCATGCCTCGTTTTCATAAGTATTAGTGTTCATAAATTCATGGTAGAGCAATACCCCAAACCTTTGTCATTAAAAAAAAAAAAAAAAAAAAAAAAAAAAAAAAAAAACTGGTTTTAAAATTGGTTTAGAGATTCTTTTAGAAAATTCTAAGAAGAAAAAAACCCCTTTTAAATTGCTCTCTCTATCTGCTTTTGGGCAGAGACAAAAATAAAGCTATGTTATTTAATTCATAGAAGAATATTTTACACCCAATGTCTTAAAACTGTAACCTAAAGATTAAAACTTCCAATAGTGTCATACGTCAAATGTTTTACACTAAGAATGTAAATCAAATTATGCTTCTAAAAGTTTGTCGCTTGATTATTCTTTCATAATATACTTTCAAAGAATATTTTTGAAAGCTTAATGGACTCTATAAATAGTTATAATAAACGTTTAGTTAATCAAATACTGCAAATTCAAATACTTTTAAAATGTATTCCTCATCTGCTTAAATTGAACAAATGCAAAAATTTCGAATAAACGTATTCGATTATACTTTCTACGTTAACATTTTAAAAGCTTCAAAATTAAGTTGTGTGATATTATATGATATTCCACTTTTATATATGCGTCATACATTCTACTTTTTAATCACGGATAGTGTGGCAATGTGGAAAACGACCAATAAGGTGAAGACAAAGTACTTTAGGGATGTCAAGAAAGCTGAGGGGATTTTTGTTTGTTTGTTTGTTTCGTTCTTTATAAGTGCCACTGATTTATTTCTACAATTTTTTAGTGTGTCTGATATATTTCTACAATCACAGCCTCATTTTACTTCGTTTGTTTCGTAGTAATTTTATGTACATTTCTTTCTTTTTAATTATTTGTATTATGATCTATTTATTTCAATATTATTCTTATTTAATGAAATTGTTTAATATAATTTCATTTTATTTTTGTCTTCTACACAATAACATATGAGCACAGTTTTATTTTACTTTTATTATCCGCAATCTAATGTTAGATGTAGAAATTATTAAAATGAAATTTTATTTTTATATTTACTATTTTCATTTTAAAATTCTTAAATATATATATATCATTTATGTTAACTAATAGCTCTCAAAGTATCAGATTTATCAGCAAATCTATGTATGGTAAGGCAGCAAAAGTTTATCAATTATCTTTCTTTTCTTTCCATTTATACTTTTCTTTATTTAATATTTTGAATATAAATATATTAATAAAATATTCGATATATATATATATATATATATATATATATATTAATAAAATATTCGATATATATATATATATATATATATATATATATTAATAAAATATTCGATATATATATATATGTATATATAACAAATATTTTATTTTAGTCACAGTCATAATGTTATTGCTTATTTTTTGCTTGTTGTAATTAAAATATTAAGTTCATTAACTAAGACTTTCATTTGTATTTTAATAAAATAAACAGTTATCTTCTAAGTAATAAAAGCCCAAGTCTCCTTAAATTAACAGTAAATATACTGTCTATCTAAAACAATGTATGAAGATGAAGAACGTAAATATTTACAGTAATTTCCATGGGTGCATTTTAACTGAATAAAGTAATGAAGAAGGATAACTTAACGGAAAACTTACTTGAAAACTGCAACAGTGTACTGAGACAATGAAACAAGCCTTTCTTTGCATAGGTTGGAGGATTCGTTCATTTATTCTCGATAAATAAAACACCTGTTAAGTGATATTCATCAAAAGCTTTTTAGTGCCAAATTATGTAAAGTTCCAACAAAATTTAAACTTATGTGAAATTCTATCCCTTTTTTCGTAAGATAAGGCGTTCGTAAAATTTTACTAACACATACAAACACAAGAATAGACAGACATTCTCTAAGAATAAACAAATCGTATTCGGAACACCTCAGAATATGTAAATATGTCTAAAACCGTAGGTCAAAAATTTTCATGAATCCAGTACTTTTTTCTTATTGTGTAGAAAGCAGTTGAAATATTTACAAAATAAAGAAATAGGAAGTTTACATATTTTTATTAAGAATACATTATTTCAAAATTTCAGAACACGAACATATGAAAATTAAAAGTAAATGAAAACAATTAGATATATGTGTTTTTCCCATAACTCTAATTATGCTGATCTAAAACATAATTAATGATTTAATTTAATAGTACAACGTAATAACATTCATTGATGTTCCTTTCAAAAAAACCAATGATAATAGCATTACCTAATATGGTGCAAAATGTTTTAAATTTAGAATGTTAATCAAAGAGACCTGCAATCATTAGGCGCATTTTATTGATTATCGATACAGAAACAGGAAATCCTACTTTATTGCACATGTTAAAAGCATCACTTACCACTTAACTAATTAGTCGTTATTGATCATAGTGTATGAGTACACGTGTGGATCAACTTTTTACAATTCAATTTAAAATACAAATGTAATAGCTATTACTATTTTTGTCATTCCCAATAAATATAACAAAATAAATAAATAAATAAATAAATAATTTAAAATTCGGTTCCTAATACTTTATCAAAAATAATCTATTTCGTATCATCATAATCAATTTCAGCCTTTATCAATCCACTGCAGGATGAAGGCCTCTCCTAGGTGATTCCGAACTGTCCTGTTTTCTGCAATTCTTCTCCATTCTGCTCTTCCAAACTTCACAATTTCATCTCTCCAGTGACACAGTGGTCTATTCCTCGGACTTTTCTCATTTCTTCGCATCCAAAATAGAACTTTGGTTGGTTCATCTATCATCATTTATTCTCGTAAGGTGCCCAGCCCAGCTCCATTTTTATTTCTTGACTCTAGAAATAACATCATTAACTTTGGTTTGTTTCGTAATCCAAGTGTTACGCTTTCTATCTCTTCGGGTAAATCCTAACATGCATATCTCTATGCTTCTCTGAGTTTTTGTATAGCTTTAAATATGAAAGTCCAAGATTCTGAAGCATAAGTTAACACAGGCAAAATGCACTGATCAAAAACTTTTCTTTTTCAAACAAATTTGGGAGGGCGCATTTGAATATAGCCCCATTTCTTCCGAGTGCTCTCCATGCAAGTTTAACTCTGTTCTTAATTTCTTCCATGATGTTCCTATTCATCGTAAGGACTTGTCCCAGATAAGTATAACTGCATACCGCTTCTAATTCATCCATATCAACAGTGATCTTCAGTGGAGAAACAAAGGAATTTGACATAACTTTTATTATTTCGTATACTTGTACTTATATATATACATAACTACTATTCTAAAAAGTATTTTGAAATCTTAACATGCTGGCGTTCCACTTTCCTCTGACCATCTTTCAAAGGGGCCAAACTGTAAAGTTGTTTTCACTGCACAGTCTTTCAAATGTACTAAAATAATGCTTTTTAAATTTGAGAATAAAAATGTGGCTTTGTGTATGATTAGAATCCTAACGAATATTAGCTAAGACCTTCAAACTTGAAAAAGAGCTAAAAATTTATAATTATACAATTTTGAATAATAAATGTATTGTGAAAAAAAGAACAGCTCAGTGACCGGATATATCCGTCAGCGGCTGTCAGATGGTTATAGTAAAGTTGTCTAAATCGTAGCCCTTCCAAATCATATCATGCTTTTATTTCTAGGAAATCACTAACAAGGGAAGTATGAATCAGTAAAACTGCTATTGAAACCAAACCAAACCTAAATTAAAGAGCATGGTCGAAAACATAGGGTACAATAGAAATTTGCTGCAACAACCTCCATGAGGGCGACAATTGACCGTCTAATAGTTTTAGTTATTTCTATAAAAGTCAACCAAACACACATCGTAATAAGAACGAATGGTGCTGTGGTAGCGTGCTTAACTTCTGATACGGAGGTCCTCGGATCGAGTCCTCGCAAAGGCGTTTTGCATTTTGATTTCAAATAAAATATTTATTTTTTACATTTTTAATTAAATTCAATCATTATTTTAAGAGAAAATATTAATTATTTTAAGAAGATTTTTTTTTTCTCCCCAACTAATAAAGTATTGACCACGAATTTATGAAATATGTATTTTTATATTTTTATTTATAAAAAAGAAAGTAATATTTAAAGCTACGAATATAGTTTCTAATTTATAACAGTTATGATTAAAAGTAGAAAAATCATGAAACCATTAGTATTTTTCACAATTAAAACAAGAAATACAAAAAGATTGATCACAATTATTTGAATTACAATTTTGTTCACCGTCAATTATTGTTCCTCACGAACATTTTGTTAAATATTTGGCTTTTCGTCGAGATTACTAGATTTGTAAAATCCATATTTAACCATATTTTGAATTTTTTGAGATGTAAACTAATTATAAACTAGTAAAATCATTTTCAGAAAATTTGTCATCGTGTTCAATATTATTATCAGTTCTTCCGACACCACTAAATTTCACAGTTGTTTAATGAAACATTTGAAATAAAAGTTAAATGTGACATCGAATAGTTAAGCAACAGCTGTTTTTCATTCAGGATTTTTCATGCAAAAAATTGCATGAATAAATAATACAATTGAGAACAGACGATTAACTCTTGATACTAATGTCGTCTTTAAAAAATAGTAATTAGAAATTTACATAAAACATAATCATTAACAAAATTTTATCGGAATGTAATCATTAACAAAATCTTATCTAAATGAAATATAAAAGTATTTCCCGTTAAATTATTAATTTCTTTAAATTTAATAAATAAATAAATTGTTTAAAAATTAAAAAAATTATTAAATTGCCCGCGCTGAAAAATGAAAAGAAAAACTTGTTTTAATGTAATTAATATTTTCTCTTAAAATAATGATTTACTTTAATAAAAAATGTAAAAAACAAATATTTTAATTGAAATAAAAAATTAAATACAAAACGCCCTTGCGGGGATTCGATCCTTCGTATCAGAAGTCAAGCATGCTACCACAGCCCCATTCGTTCTTGTTACGACCTTTGTTTTGTTGTCTTTTATAGAAATAACTAAAACTATTAGGGGGTTATATCTCGCCCCCATGGGGTTGTTGCAGCAAATTTGTTGTGTACCTAATGTTTTCGATCATGCTCTTTAATTTAAGCTTGGTTTGATTTCAATAGCAATTTTGCTGATTCATACTTCCCTTGTAAGCTGTGAAAATGTCCTAGAGAATTCATAAGAAAGTTTCTTTCACGTGAAAATTTTTGTAGAAGAGTCAAGTAGCTGGGCACGTTAAGTTATTATTTACGTTAATCGGTATTGCAAGTTAACCAAGCAGTTTCTGAACATTTTGTGTAAAGATATACCATGACTAAAGATATGTAAGCTGTGAAAGGGATCGTATAACTGTTAATCAGCTTATTGTCTTGTATTCTACCTGTTTCATCGCTAGTTAACCATTGTTCATCGCTGAAACAACGTTTTGTTGAAAACGCTACTTTAGAAGCGTTGCATAAATCGTTACTCGATATTTAAAAAAAAAAAAAAAAAAAAAAAAAAAAAAAAAAAAACTAAATACTTATTAGTTTAGGAGTAGCATAAATCGTGGCTCGTGTGGGCTGCTAAATCGTACCGGTCCAATTAAGCATTAACTAATTGTAACTAAATACTTATTAGTTTAGGGGTAGCGTAAATCGTGGCTCGCGGTGGCTGCTAATCGGACCCGTCCGATTCCATGTTCTATGTATGTTCTAGTACTCTAATAATTAAAATGATTTTTAGATGAAATAATGAAATTAAAGGTGTATTCATATTTCTTTGGAACACATTTCTTATTTTTGTTTCAGAAAGGCAAATAGAGATGAGAGCAATCTCAGCATACAGGAATAGAGGTATAAGGTATGATGAATGTTGCCGGAAATGCGTATAACCAAAAACCGACCCTTCAGCGTTATCTAAACGATAAAATTCTGGGGTAAAACAACCACACGACTTTCATTACCCACTACACTATTATACGTAATACATGCACTTTTTGGAGACGGTATGATCAGAAGACATAAAACG
Organism: Salticus scenicus; assembly: GCA_963930645.1. Taxonomy (NCBI): domain Eukaryota; kingdom Metazoa; phylum Arthropoda; class Arachnida; order Araneae; family Salticidae; genus Salticus; species Salticus scenicus. Next base: position 335,587,176 of record OZ005652.1, on the reverse strand, counting down.
AACCTGACAATATAAAAACTTAAACATTTTTCGGTAAGAGAAAGCTGATACATATGTGTAAAGACATATAAAACAGAATTTGCATGCCGAGTTAAAAAATGAGAAAGAAAAATTGCTACGGATATTTTTTGAAACAGCGATTTTCAAGTTCTAAAACTGACGTACCTAATCAGGATGGCTCTTAATATTTGTGTAATAACCACGTATTACATGAGAGAGGATATAAAAAATGGGTTTATATCGAAATTTTCAAGAAAATCATTACAGTCGTTTTTGAGATACCGACTTTTACGAAAACTTGGCATACTCAGCTGTTGACCGAAAAACAACAATTACATTCAAAATGATCTTTGAAAGGGTTTTAATACGGCGAGTTTGAAAAAAAATCCGTACAGCCGTTTTTAAGGGAACGTACTTGCGAGACCTCAAATTCAGCTGTTTATACAGGACGCTTATCAATTTTCCTGAACTAACCAACTCATTCATACGAAAGGACGCTGTAAATATTTTCTGTAGTAGATTACAGCACAGTGTGCTGGTAAAAGTATTGCCTACTCACTGTGCTGTATTTTTCAATATGCAGTAAAATAAATTTACTGCGATTTTTACTCACATGTGCTGTAATTTTCACAGTATGCTTTAAAAATATTTCCTGCAATTATTACACATGTGTGCAGGGAGTAATCTACAACACTAAGTAATTTATTTATTTTTTTACACTTATAATTTACTTTATTTTTTCATGCGGAGCAAACGGTCTTGGATAGCCCGCGATTCGAACTCACAGTCTTCTGTTCTGGAAGCCAGCACCTTTTCAATCGCGCCGTTGGGCTCACAATGACTTTTCTTTACAAAAATAGATAAGGTCAACATAAGCACTGATTTGTTGATAAATCATGTCGCACGAAAAGGCTTCTGGAAAAATTTTGATACCGATTTACAGCACAATGTGAAGTAACCAGTCTTCAATTATTTTTACAAAACTAGCTGTAAAAACATACAGCAACCTATGCTGTATTTATGTTGAAAAAGTGCTTTATTTTTACAGAAATGTTTAACAGGGTGCATCCAATAAATTGTTTATATAGCAACTTTGAAGAAAAACGTTAGAGCCGTTTTTCAGATATAGATTTAAGGTCCCACTTCCGGTTTCCGATGTCTTAAATCCCGTTTTCAGATTTTCACTAAAAGTTGGGAAAATCATCTGTGCACCAGAACTGTCACATTTCTGAAGTTTCTTAGTTCTGTGTTTCATAGCTTCGGAGATATGATAGTTAGAAGATTCCACACACACATACACACATACTCACCAATTGCTAAAAATAGTTAAAAACTAATTTTTTGGACTCAGGAGACCTTAAAACATGTTAATCAGTTGAAAACTCGATATCGAATTTTTGTCCGAAAACAATACTTCCATTACGTATGGTAGTTGGGTAATGGAAGTAAAACAGTAAAGACACACGATGAAACAAAATCAATGGGACGTTCCAAGTCGCTCTAGGCTTAAGTAGAATCACAGTTTGCTAACCATATATAATTATGAAAAATCTGATATTTTTGGGCTTGCTAGCGTTGATATATGTAGACAAACAATTTAGATTACTAAGAGAAATACTATTCGCAATATATTCAATATTGAAACAAAAATGTCTGGGAAGAAACGATATGGCTGTTTGGCTCATCACATAAACCATTTCTTTGTCAAAGTTTTCGGAAAGAATAAAAGAATTTAAGAAGAAAAATGTTGGGTCTTTTTAAATTCTAAAAATGGCTGTGGTTGAAAAAAAAAAGAAGAATATAAAAAAGAGCTGTATAGTTGAGGTTTAAATTTGGGAAATCAGATATTACATCGGCAATTTCAACTCAAAAGAATAGAAAACCTCAAACTAAAATAATAATGATAATAAACAGTTCATAATTTAAGATATCAAAACCTGTTAGGTCTATATCAAATCAAGCGCCCTCTTCGACTCAGGAAGACGTCATCTTTGAAAATGAATCTGATCAGTGTTTTTGTTTTATGCGTGAGACTTATGCGATTGAAGGATAGTTTAAATATATGAACGCGGTGACTTTTGTTTTCTAATTCTAATTAACATAGATGTAATAATTTTTTTTTCAAATCGACATTTTAACCCTTATAAATATTACATTCTCTATTAAGCTTTTAATTTCTAAATTTGTAATCGTGAGATGTTTAAGATAAAAGTTTTTAATTTTTCAATTTACGAATATGTATGTTGTATAACCAAACAGTTCGAATTATAACAAAGTATACCACAGGAAGTTACAGTTCAGAATATATTTATTTAAAAAAAAGCAATATTAACATGCGTATCTTAAAAATATACAAATATTATTAATATTATTTTTTTACACAGTGTGTACTATATATCAATAATTATTTAGAAACTTTAGAATTTAGACATTTCGTCAAATGTCTAGAAAATTTCTGCAGGAATTATTTTGAAACTTTGGGCGTATAAATAAAATGTTATACCTTATATATATATCAGTAAGCGTTTTGCCCAGAACTAGAAAAGGGGACCAGTAAAAAATTAAACAAAGGTCAAAATGTTTTGTATCAATCTGTAAAAAGTAACGCTTAAAATACACTTTTGCTGTATCACGTGATTTTGAGGATTGTTCTAATTTATCTCTATATTTATATGAGGCTACCATATATATTCATGGAAATATAATGATTTCTTTAAAACTTTTTTTTTTTTATTTCATTTTTTTTTTTTTTTAAAGGCCAGTTTTTTATTATTATTATTATTATAGTATGTAGAGTATTTATACTGTTGCGTACTTGGGGGTTCGTGAGTTGTCCGAGAATGAAAGGCCAAACGTACAAAAATTCAGTAATTTATTCACAGAAAGTTCCAGAAAAATACAGGCCTATAAACCAAGTATCAGCTTCAATTCGACCAGTAAACACAGCTTCAACAACAGCTGTCAATAGCAAATCCACAGTACAAACTGTATAGCAATAACACTTAAAGCAAGTCTCTTTCGAAGAGCCTCAATGCAAGCTGACCGACTCTGATCACAGACTGAACTGAACTAACTGCCTTGGCGAGGAAGCGCTCCTTATATGCTGTTCCATGGAACCCAGATTTTTCGAGAAAACTCTAGAAAGTGGTCAACCAATCAACTTACAGCTTCCATATTTGGTATATCCCATATAAGGATTTTCTCGCCAAGGTCGTCAAAAAAATCACCAAGGTGGGAAAAAGGTCGCCAAATTTGGCGCCAAATCCATTACCTGCATTACTGGGGCTTTTTAATGCGTTTTTAAGGGAAAATAAGGCTATTTCAACGCTAAAACGACTAGAAATGCACAAAATTAGCACTTTATCAACTTACTAAGCCTCTTTGAAAGAATTTATACCAAAAATAAACACAATTATTTACAATTTCGTAACACTGCCCCCCTCCCAAGGACTGCACGTCCCGGGCAGTGCAACCCTTGGTTAAGAGGCGAAACTAACCAAATTTACACAATCTCAAATACAAAACTAAGTTGCATATAACGACAAAATAGAAACAAAAATCAAGTGAGAAATATTTACAAAATTCACAAATATGTACAAGTATCTATATACAAATATTTACATTACGCATGCGCAAATTTTACGAGTATTTACATTTTAAATTTTAATATTACCATTAATTGTGGTACTTTGCTAGCCTGTTATAGTGCACCACCTTCGGTTTTGATGAAGGTGTTTTAGTGATCCGCACCACTACATCATTCAGCCTTTTTAAGACTGTGTATGGTCCGTCCCAGTTACACTGTAACTTGGGAGAGAGTCCTTTGCGGCGAACAGGATTCCACAACCAGACTTTGTCTCCTTCCTGGAACTCATGTTGTGTAGCCTTTAGATCGTACCTTGTCTTTATTTTCTCTGTTGCCATGTTAATCCGCTCCCGAGCAAAGTTGTGTACGGCCTCAAATCGTGCCTGGAGATCCTGGATGTACTCCTCGGGCGATGAAGGCACATCGGGTGGACAACCAAACAGGAGATCACAAGGGAGACGAAGTTCACGTCCAAACAGCATCTGGGCTGGAGTATAGCCGGTGGTTTCATGGACAGCACTTCGATAAGCCAGCAGGAACAATGGCAACTTCAAGTCCCAATCTTGCTGGTTCCTTGATACTAGAAGGGAGAGGTTATTCAGGATGGTACGATTGAACCTCTCGACCATGCCGTCCGACTGGGGATGTAAGGGTGTTGTCCGGGTTTTGTCTATGCCGAGTAGTTCACACAGTCCTTTGAAAACATCAGATGTAAAGTTCCTACCTTGGTCGGTATGAAGTTGTAGGGGCGTGCCGTACCTTGACACCCATTGCTGCACTAGGACGTCTGCGACTGTGCATGCCTCTTGATTGGAAATGGGATATGCCTCAGGCCACTTGGTGAAATAGTCCATCACGACGAAAATGTATTTATTACCACTGGAGGTCCGTGGCAAAGGACCCAAGATGTCGATTGCAATCCGTTCAAATGGTGCTCCCACGTTATACTGTTGCAGTCTTCCTCGACATCGTTTCTGCGGGCCTTTACGTGCCGCACAAGCATCACAGGATTTACACCATTTCTCCACATCCTCCTTTGCCTTGCACCAGTAGAAGCATTCCCGAACTTTCTGCAGAGTCTTCATTACCCCAAAATGGCCTCCGGTAGAGCTACTATGCAGTTGTTTTAAAACAGCTGGAATTTTTTATCTTGGTACTAAAATCTGACATCTGAAGCTTTTCCCATCATCAGATTCCCTTTTTCTGTATAATACGCCGTTTCTGATATGAAGAGAGTCCCAAAGTGCCCAATAACTTTTCGTAATGGGACTGAATCTGGAAATGTCCTGCCAGGTAGGTCTGTTGCTGGTCGTCTCCTTCAGTTGTAATATAGGCTTTACGTCAGGATCTTCCATCTGGGCTTTTCTAAATTCTTCGTCACTCCATGGGTCGGGATCTTGTTCTGATGGTGTTGCGACAGTAACTTGGCGAACAACTGGCTTTATTCCTTGGTGTTTATCCTCGGCTTTAGAGATGTATTTATGATCTTCAGATGGGGGCTTCCGCAAGAATGCATCTGAATTTTTCCGAAGAGCTCCTTCTGGGTGGCATACTTCAGAGACATTCTTGGTAGCTTCTCTAGGTGTTCTTACTGGGCAGCTTCGTTTGATATGCCCGTCTTTTCCACAGCCCCAGCATTTAGTTGTTGGAGTCTTCCCTTCTTTCTTCCTCTCAAGAATGCGTAGTCTTCTATTAATTTCTGCAATCATTTCCTGAATCTCTTTAAGATCATCTTGAGAGCCGTTCACTTTGTCTGCTGTACTGTTCTGGCGATGTTTATAGGAGGCTTGTTGGGCTGTCTCGATCTTTAAGGCATACACCAAGGCTGACGCCACATCCTTCACGCCGGAGAGTCTGAGGGCTTGTTGAATATCTGGATCTCCGACATCATCAATGAAATATTCTAGAGCCAGATCATTACGTGTTTCAGGATGACAGTCTGAGAAAGCCAAATGTGAAAGCCTCTGGATGTTTGATGCCAGTTCTTGTAAGCTTTCCCCTGGTCTCTGACGACGGGACCTTAGCTGGAGTCGACTATATTCTTTGGACCATTTCGCTCCAAAACGTAGCTCTAGTGCTCTGGTTACAGCTTCGAAGTCATATCGCTGTTCCTTCGAAAGGGTCTCCAGAATATCTGCGGCGTCGCCCCGCAACGACCCTACCAGTCCCAGCCGTTAGCTTCAGCTACGATGGAAAACTGCGTCTTATATACATGCCAGGAGGAACTGCCATCGTAGGTAGATAGCTTTATAAATTCCTGATTCTGGATTCTTCTCTCTTTCTTTTCAATTTCCTGGGGCATGGATTCTAACTTTTCTCCCACTTTTCTCTCCAGATCTTCTTCTATTCTCTTCAGTTTACCTTCTAGCTCTGAAAACCTTCCTTTCAGTTCCTGATCAAAATTTTCTTTAACTTTCTCCTCGAAACTCCGTTCTATCCTCGTAACACTCTCTTCAACCTTCATAACATTTTCTTCTATCTTCATAGCTTTCTCTTCAACCTTCATAACATTTCCTTCTATCTTCATAGCTTTCTCTTCAAAACTTTCTTCTATTTTCAAAACTTTCTCTTCAAAATTTTCTTCTATCTTTATAATTTTCTCTTCTATTCCATCCATTCTATTTTCCATCACCGTTAATTTACCCTCCATTGATTCTTTCACCGTTGACAGCTCTCTCTTCATCTCATCTTGATTAGATTTAATTTCTTCCTGAACTTCACCCATAGTGTCTTTCATTTCCTTCATTTCTTCAGTCAAACTGGCTTCCAATTCTTTTTGTTCTTCCTTCATTTCTTTACTGAGGCTATCTTTCACCTCTTTTTGCGATGCTTCCATCTTTTCCTGTCCTGTTTCCGTTTTCTCTATCAATCCAGATCTTAACTCATTCATCTGAGCAGTGAGACCTTCTAGAAATTTCTTCATCTCTTGCTCCATAGCTCTCGTTATAACCATTCACAGACAAAATCCCACTTCTGACACCAGAAATATTGCGTACTTGGGGGTTCGTGAGTTGTCCGAGAATGAAAGGCCAAACATACAAAAATTCAGTAATTTATTCACAGAAAGTTCCAGAAAAATACAGGCCTATAAACCAAGTATCAGCTTCAATTCGACCAGTAAACACAGCTTCAACAACAGCTGTCAATAGCAAATCCACAGTACAAACTGTATAGCAATAACACTTAAAGCAAGTCTCTTTCGAAGAGGCTCAATGCAAGCTGACCGACTCTGATCACATACTGAACTGAACTAACTGCCTTGGCGAGGAAGCGCTCCTTATATGCTGTTCTATGGAACCCAGATTTTTCGAGAAAACTCTAGAAAGTGGTCAACCAATCAACTTACAGCTTCCATATTTGGTATATCCCATATAAGGATTTTCTCGCCAAGGTCGTCAAAAAAATCGCGAAGGTGGGAAAACGTCGCCAAATTTGGCGCCAAATCCATTACCTGCATTACTGGGGCTTTTTAATGCGTTTTTAAGGGAAAATAAGGCTATTTCAACGCTAAAACGACTAGAAATGCACAAAATTAGCACTTTAGCAACTTACTAAGCCTCTTTGAAAGAATTTATACCAAAAATAAACACAATTATTTACAATTTCGTAACAATACCTTAGTCAAAGTCATTTTTAGGAAACTTGGCATACTATATTAAACACAGCTTACTGCAATCAGAATGAAAAAAAATTAAATATCTTGCGAAGTATGAGCTTTTTTACTAAATAATTCTGAACTACGCATGCGCAAGCTTTCAAAAAATTTTATTTAAATGATTTAATAGCCAAAAGTATTGAGTTACTTATATAAAAACCCTAAACAAATATCGTGTAAATTCAAAAAGTTATGAGTTATAAAATGAACAGAATTTCAGTTCGCTCTCTCTTTCGGAATAAAAAAAGGAAAATGATAAGGGATCAATACTTAGAAAACACGGTATTACTATTGGGGATTGACTGAATCAAAATAAAAATGTGAGTAAAACTCCTTACAGTTTAGCTTTTATTTTGAGAAAAACTGAAATTCTATTCATTATATTTCTTATAACTTTTTGAATTTACACGGTGTTTGTTTGGGATTTTCATATAAGTAGTTCAATACATTTAGCTATTAAATCATGCAAACGAAATTTTGTTAAAGCTTACGCATGCGTAGTTCAAAATTATTTAATAAAAATGGTCTCTTTTCAAAAGATATTTAACAATTTTGCTTTATGGAAAACAAATGTATACGTATAATCTTTGGAAAAAGTATATAAAGTCGCTAGAACTTACCTCTTTTTATTGAGATCATATCATTCTTAAAGTTACTAAAACACAATAAAAAGAGAATTTCTGAATTCGATCGTTTATTTCTGGCCCATATCACATTTCACGATTACTAAAGTGGAAAAAGTTAAGGTTAGATTGAAATAAATTGCACTAAGAATGGATCGAAAGTTTAGCAGAACAAAACAAAGAATACTCTTACAAGCTTTAGTCAACAGTTAAAAAGTCACGTGATCAATAACATTCTTTTAGAACTATTAGAAATGAAATAAAGAGCCCTCTTTTAGTTATTTTATTTGCTTCTCTTTTACGTTTCATTTTATATCTTTCTTTCTTTTCACAATATATCTTAGTAAAAATCTTTTATTCTTAAGTTCAATGATAATTTGTCATATTTTCTAAAATATATTTGGCTAGATGACGTTCTTGAATTAAAGATTAATCTTATTTTAGAATAAAAAAGAAAGATTTTAACTTGGAGCCATCATAATGTTTTCCTTTTATTGAAGATTTTTCGACAACAAAAACTTATGTACATAAATTTATCTTAATCAGATATTCATGTATTTTCTTTAACTGAAGTTAAAGGTTATAAAATTATGCTTGTACTACTCTTTCCTTCAATATCTAGTCATCTGTAAAATATAATTTAATATAATCACATCATTAAAGATTAACAATGGTATTATAAAAACGTTTTCTCTATAATCTTGTTTTAGACTGAAAAGAAAATACTTTTGATTGTTCTTACTGTTCTACGAAATATTTCAAAAGAATTTTGTAACTTTTTCATATTCTTTTGTTGCGGAAAATAAAGTAATAAAAAATAACTAAATATTAATTTTATTCTTATGCTTAAAAAAAAAAAAAAAAAAAAAAAAAAAAAATACATTTGATTTTTAATTTATAACAAAACAATGTATAATTTAAAATATTGAAGCACATTAATAAAGCAGAGTACTATTTAAAGATATTGGGTTCGTACAGAAATGATTGACACAACGGCGGTCACAACAAAACTATACCCGATGCGACAGGCAATGCCACTGAAACAGAAATAAGGGGACGTAAGCTACGTGGAATGCATAGATGGTGTTGGAAGCACGCATGCGATATGAGAGAGCCTCTATCTACTTCGCCCCCGTCACTGAGAGCATGGCACCAATGATATAAGGCGGTGTCGTCCAACTGCGATCCGACATACCAGGTGTTTCGATTTCTTCTTCCCCCACCTATACCAACTGCGTACAGCCTTTTTTAATCCCTTATGCCAACTGCGTCCGCTGAAAATTTCGCCAAGTGCGACGAATCGCCAAATAAGAATAATAAAATTGTATGAGTAATATTTCAGCATAAATGACTTGATAAATCTCATACTTTAATAACTTTTCTATCAAATTTATAGAGATTTGAAATCTTTAATGCATGTCTATGTAAAAATTTGCAAAAAATATTATTTTTGTTACATTTTTATTCTTTTTTAACTTAAACACTAAAAATAGCTAATGTCACCAAAAACTGCAAGTTAAAAAATTAATATACCTAATAATTTCTTCTACTGTACACCGGTGTACAAAATTAAAGCAATAATTTGTTTTCTTCTTTTGCGCGTAATTTTTAAACAAACGAACACAATGAAGATTCATATACATGCAGGTGTTGGAATTAAACCAGATTTTTCTTCCTGATTTTCCTTCTTTTTTTCGCATGTGAATAATTTTTTCAAAAATATACATACAAACGTGAAAACTGGTTCGTTCATCTTTTTGTTCTCTGCACACATCGAATCCCATAAATAATTTTAGAATACCTAATTTCTTCTTTCTTTCTTTTTTTTTTTTTTTTTACTTCAAAATGTGTTTATACACAATTTGCTACTACTTAAGCACAATTTTAAATTTCAACAAAAAAGTTTAAGTACTTCATTTTATAGTTGCAAAATTGCGCTTTTTCTGTTGTATTAAAAATAAATGTTAAAGTTAAAATAAATAAAATGAAAAAAAAAATATCCAATCAAAAATAATGTTAATTTTATGAACATTCTCAGGCTACTTTAATTATGTATTTGGTAATTACTTTAGTTTGATTTTGGTACCTTTGGGGATTGATCACGGTAATTGTTTAAACTAATAATAATCTTAAAATTAAACAATTGAAAAGTTTTAATATTTATCTTTATTATTATTATATATATCAGTTTTAAAAATAAAATTTATAGATATGTTTCTTTTTGTTTATTTAATTTCTTATTGATTTAAATAAATTGTGCATTTAATGTGACTGAGTTGCGTCTAGGGATTCACAAAATATTTCGGATACGTTATGGATAATAACAATCAATAAAAATAGTTAATTGAAAAAAAAAAAAAAAAAAAAAAAAAAAAAAAAAAAAGATAACGGTGACAGATATAATAATGATATAATAATGGAACTTATGTTAATGCATAAAACATACTTAATACCTGAAGTAATTTGTGTACTAACATAATTGGTATAGAGAAAATATTAATTCACGTCAGTATCTTCAGTTAAATTTTTCTTTGTCTTTTGGTTTTCTTTGTCTTCAGTTAAATTTTTCTTTGATCATTGTCTATGGATTTTCATGCAATACTTTCAATATGTAAAATGTGAATCATATGTGAATCAATATTTAAAAAAAAAAAAAAAAAAAAAAAAAAATAGTAGTAAAATATTTGAGAGCGTTAAACTTTATACATATTTTCCGTGATAGTTTATTATTATTATTATTATTTATTTATCCTTTTTAAATATCAGAGAAAAAAAACTATTAATATTTTTTATTTATTTGATGTTTAAAGATTATTTGTAATCGTCGCTATTTAAATAATAGCGACGAGTACAGTCGGTAACAAAAGTGTTCGAACACTAGCAACAATTCCTATGTGAAAAAAATACACTTCATACGGTTTTGTTAAATAAATCCTTATCGAATCATGTTCTTAGACAGACTAAGAACAGGATTCGACAAGGATTTATTTAACAAAATTGTATTAAGTGTACTTTTTTACATAGGAATTTTTGCTAGTGTTCGGACACTTTTGTTACCGACTGTATATATATATATATAGAGAGAGAGAGAGAGAGAGTTTTAACTATATTCGTGCTGCATTTTTTAATTATATTTCTTCATATTTATGTAACTGCATTAACCCTTAAATGCATGATTTTTATTTCTTCCAAAAGATTGTATTCAAATGTAAGATAATTTTATTGCACAGAAAATTCAACGAAAAAAAAAAAAAAAAAAAAAAAAAAAAACAGGTTTCTTTTTTTTGTGTAATATGCTAATTTGTATATTATATATTGATTAGTTAATGGAAACTTCACCAAGAATTACAAAAACCCATTTATATATGTATATATATGATGCAAATATGCATCACTATGCATTTAAGGGTTAAAAGTTTTTTTTTTTTTTTAATTTTTCCCCCTATGTTTATATAGTAATTTAATGTGCCTCCCCATCCTTTCCCCCCAAAAAATAAATTAATGAAAATTAAATGTAAATGTAAATTTCTAAAACCATTACTGAGAAAAGCAACTTACGCTATAAGTTAAAATTTATTACGTAATAAATTAAAAATTACTAATGTGCAAAATTCTTTGGCGATTTTGGCGAAAAACGTTCTTTGGCGGGAAACTTTCCTGGGTCGCACTTGGTATAGGTGGGGAGATTTCCTGTGTCGCAGTTGACCTATGGGGGAGATAAAAATGTCATTTTGGGACGCAGTTAACCTAGCCCCATATAAGGTGACTATCACGATCAGCGTTGGACAGCGTGCTTCCCACGAAAGGAAAGGATCCAGCGTAGTAAGATCTATCGCTGCATGGTGTCAGTGTGCCGGAACGAAGCACCCTCAAGGCGTAATAATGTCTACCGCTAGTTAAACAATGTTAAAAATTGGAATGAAGACCATCGCCAAAGGTGTCAGTGCGGGACGACCAGCAACATACCGAAAATGTGGCAGTCGTGTCGGGTTTGACCATGGCGAACAAGTGTGTACACTGTTAAAAATAAAATTATATTTTCCAAAAGAAATAAGTTCAAATTTAGCTACAACCTATAATTGGGGCTTATTTTCACTATTTTAATAACGCAAGTTTAGTTGTAATCACTATTTAAATGCTGAAATTTAGCACCGAATCACTGGTTGCAGCTAAACTGGAAACACTATTCTGGTGAAACGTACCGTATTTTTAACAGTGTAACAATCAACAAGATGCGGGAAGAGACAAGAATCATTTCAGGCGATTATGAATGACGATTTGGAACACCTGTAACTCTCTCACGGATTTAGGCTTCACTCCGTTGCTAACATACAGTCGGCAGTAAAAGTATCCGAGCACTAGCCAATAATTCCGATATCAAAAAGTGCACTTAATACTGTTTTGTTAAACAAATTTTTGTCGAATCATGTTCTTAGACTGACTAAGAACATGACTTGAGAAGGATTTATTTAACAAAGCAGTATTAAGTGCACATTTTTTAGACAGGGCTTTTTTTTAGACTTTTGCTGCCGGCTGTACGTATTCGTCCGATCTGGTATCTCGTACTGCATGTCGTTTGATAACATGAAGGACGCATTCAAGGGCCATCACGTTCAATCTTCTGTGGAATTGTATGAAATATCCAGAAGATATTGCACCAACCCCCACAGTGTGGTTTACCATATGGCAGATGTACATTGACTTGACCGAGAATTATATCTAACTTATGTACTGCTCATTTTTTGTTAATAAATATTATTCTGTCCTGTGACAGTATTTGTGTCATTCATTTTTGTATGGCCTAAAAAACATTAATCAACATTAAAATCCTCTAAAACAACATGACACTTGAGGGGCACATGAGTGAGAACACTAGAAATGTTAATAATTTAAATATTCAACAAAATTAACAAGATAAATATTATTACTGCCATTTAGTAGGAAGTACGTTAAATATACACTCAAGAACATTGAAAATAGTGCATGAAGAAGGGAGTATCGGATTGAAATGAAGTTTCATACACATAATGTTACAGATGAGAGATTCATTTGATCCCCAAATTAAGACAATTAAATAAATACAATGTGTACAATTAGACAAGTACAGTGTAATATTGCGCGTCACTGCGGCTCCAGCTGCAATACATGCCGCAACACGGTTCAAAATTGAGTTGATTAGACGTCTGATGCCCTCAGGTAGATGGGCCCACAGATCTTGAACAGCCACCTCCAAAGCATGTGCATAGTGACACGGCGGCATCTGGCGATTCAATTGGTCCCACACAAGCTCTTTAGTAGAAATGTCCATTAATCGAGCCGGCTAAGGAAGAACTTGAATATGGCGTAAGAAGTCTTGAGCAACTTTAACTGATGCGAATGAGCATTATCTTGCTGGAAAATTGCTCCTGGAAGAATATTTAGGAAAGCTCTAACGTAAGGTCGAAAAATGTCATCAACATAACCCAGGACGTTAAAGTTCCACTTACAACAATTAGGTGGGACCGGCTATCATAGCCTGTAGCCTCCAGACCATTATGCCAGCTTGGTAGCAGTGTGTAGCGCAACAGTGTGGGCGGAATTGCACCATTCACTAAAGCGTTCATCACCCCTACTCTGTTATCATCTGTCCCCATAACAAATCGTGATTCATCATTAAACACTACGTTTTACTAATCTGTGGCATTCCCTCTCGTTCTGGCTTGTCACAATTGTAGACGGAATCGACAATGTTTCGGTGTTAAAAGCAATACACGAAAGGTCGCTTGGATTGCAAAATCGCTTCCACAAGCACCTGGAAATGGTTTGTGGTACAAATGGCATCTCTACAAATTATTGTATCGTGAAAAGATTAACTATAGGATCCACGAGCTCTTGTCGCACGGACTTTCGATCTTCTCGCCTCGTCGTCTTCCTGTTCACTCCAGACCTGGAATGCTGCACTTGAGTATCATCTCGTGTCTACTTCTCCCAACGTTCTCTGACGGCACAATCCAAACGATCGATCAGATGAACAAAACACCAGGTTGCCAAGCTTGCTGTATTTATGGCGATGATGAGAATTCATCCAGACTCGCTTAGCTGTGAAAATTGTCTTCTTACATACCTATCTGGTATCCTTTGCTTACTAAAGAAGTCCTCCTTGACTTGGAATGTAATCGTCACGTTTGTGAATCTGCCTTTATGGGGCAGTTCACACAGGTCCCACTTCCTGATGGTTGCGAGTCATCGGCATCAAATTTAAATCATTTGCATATCGGATTTTACTGAACGTATTTACAAAGTTTCGCGATTATATCATTCTTCCTTCTTGATATTCTGTTTTATACGTTCCTGAGTGTGATACTGTTGAACATGACCTTTCCTAAAAAAAAAAAAAAATCTAGTTAGCACTAAAAAAATGCAGTTACGTGTTTGGGTAAATTCTTTTAAACTAAATTTCTTCGAAAAATCTTTTATTTGAATAGGTTTGCCAATAATTTTTAATGATTTTCGTGTTATAAAAGTACTTATTTAGCAATTTTTAACATTATTTAGTGTTAATATTCAACAGAAATTGAATGTCTGGACCTTCTACAGTCTAATCGAATGTCGTATCAATTTCTGAGAAAGAAACATTGTTTTTTTCGATTTTAGAATAACAACTTAAAGGTCATATTATATTTGGAAATTAAAATTCTAATAAATAATTGAATTTAAAATTCCAATAAAATTTCATTATATTTAATGGGGTGTAACCATGTAAAAATACGCTTTTAAAAATACTGACTATAGACCGTAATAGCACGAAATTCTTTTATGTATCCCGGAAAAGGAGCCACAGTAATTATATACACTAAAAAAGAATACACCTAATTAATTACCTAATTACTTATTAATATTGCAAGCTAATTTCATATAATTTGGATGATTATAGAATGTCATCGGAATTCTTTTGTGTGGTCCCGTAAATAACTCATTTATTCTATAAATATCCCTTTTTTTAGAGTAAGCATGATTTTATGCATCCTTATGTTAACTACATTATGTTGAATACAGCATAAACGCGTTAAAATGCTTTTAAATAAAAAATTGTCGATAGGATCTCATGTCATTCAATTCTTTTGTGTGTCTCTGAAAACGATCCTTAAACATTGTATACATCAGTAAAAACTATTCAACTTATTCTGCATTTTTCATGAATAATTCTTCGAAATTTGACATAATTTGGACGATTACGTGATATTGCAGGAACACGATTGTAAGGTCCTGCATATTAATAAGGAAGCCTAAGAGCAGATATTTTCTGCAAAAATCATCAGTTTAGGTATCTCAACAATGTACGCTAATTTCATTTTGCTAAATGCAGAGTAATGATGGTAACATTTGTTTAATCGAAATTCACCCCATAGGCCGTAATGATAAGAAGAACGTTGGCGTGTCCCTGTACACAATCCATAAACAATATAGACATAAAACATGTACAGCTATTTCTATACAGAGCCTGTACGAGTGTACCAATTTACAAGTCAGTCGGAGGATTATTGAGGCCGCTATCGCGATACATAAAAATGCTGTCCATAGGCCATAATGATAATAAAATCTTTGGTGTGCCCCTATGCACGAACTACAAGTAGAATACGCATCCAAAACGATACAGCTGATTCTGTTTGGCTCTTGAACACGTGTACCAAATTTCAAGTCAATAGCGTAATTTTTGCGGCCGCTATCGTGAGACATATAAACAGACAGACACAAAGACGGACTCAAAATCTTCTGGAGTTTCCACAGGGAGACCGTCACTGACGTTTCCGCAATTACGTTGAACTACATAACACGTTTATGGTTAATGAAAAAAAAAATTTCTATTCCATTAGATAAATAATATCTTTCAGAATTTTTGAGATATTGAGGTGTAGTTAAAAAAAGGGTTTCCTCATATCTGGTTATAAAACTTTTAAATAAAGAACTTTATTTCAAACCGATAAAAGTTTAATAATGAAACATCATTAATTAAATTCCAAGATAGTTTCTATTTTCATCTTTGAAAAATGCACTTGATAATGTATTGAAGTATTTGCTATATTTATTTTCATGTTTTTCCCCCTATGTATATCGAAATTTTTGGTAAGATTTACGAAATGTTTTTAAAAAGAGAACCTGTAAATCTTTTTAAATTTTCCTGGAAATTTTTATATCTTGATAAATATTTTTGTCATTATATATATTAAAAAAAAAAAAAAAAAAAAAAAAAAAAACACGGAAGAAATTACACACAGCTAATAAAATTGCATTTTTTTTTCCCTCAGTTTACTGTTGTTGAAAACCTTTTACACTAAATTTATGATGGAAACCAAGGTTTTAAGCAAGTCTGGTTTGAAATGTCGAAGATTGCTAGCAATACAACTAATAAGATTTTCAACATCTGAAGAAATATCTAAAATCCAAGCTGAGAGTTAACATTTCCTTTTATTATATTTATTAATATTATACAACGTTGACATTATATATCAATGTAGCTATTATTTTCAGGCATTCAAAAATTTAATTCCTTTTTATTTCACATAAGACACGTGGCATGGTTTTATTTCTTGTACATTTTGAAAATTGTTTAAATATAATAAATTTATAACAATAAAGTTCAAAGCAATTTAAAAAAGGAACGTAATTTTATTTTTTAACACATCTGTTCTGGAAAGTAGTGTCTTTAATGCTTGACGTCTTTTGATTAAATTGCTTCTTTTGAGTTTTTCAGGTATTATTATTTTCTTAAACCTCTCTTAACAATTTTTCAGAAATAATGTTCACAGTGAGATAACACCAATGATCGATGAGGCATCCAAAACTTATGTGAAAAGATTAATTACCGATGTTGTTTTGGAGGAATTTTGTCCTGAACTCATCAGAGACATATACTCATTAAAGGTATGAAAAAAATAGTTATAAAAAATTTATAAGAAATATTTAAAAATGTTTTTATTTAGTAAATAAAAAAATGTATTTTACGAAGACTGAAAAGAAGAAAAGGACGTTTTAAGTATACGTCAAGATAAAAAGATCCTGGATATATTATCCTTTTTAATACCACTTTCTTTACAAAATAAAACTAGAATGAAGTGGCCTTCACAAAATATTCTTCTATATCATTCTCTATAATAGCGCCACTTACAGGTTAAAATGTACAGAAGTTTAATCAATACAAATTCCTACAATAACGATTTTGCATACGGAGCTTGATGCAAATTTAACTAATGGATGAAGTATAGCCATATACATTATAGCATAAAGTGAATAATTGTAGCGTCATATGTCGTTCTATATACGGCTAAATGAATCAGCAGAAATTTTCTTAATATCAACCACACATACCCAGTTTGATGCCTTAACTTCTTATAGAAGCTAAGCTATAGCTTTCTCTAAATGGGGAAAAAAAGTGGCATAGCAGCACTACTTGTCGACAGATATTTTATCAAACTGAATCAGCATAGTTTTTATAAAAGCCATTCCCCCTACTATTTATACGCTAAAGAAACTGCAATGTAGCCTTCGCGTTTACATATAAAATGTAAAATCTTAGCGCCACATGACCCCTACTTGAGTGATAAATGTCAAAATCTTGCAACTAGTCGTTTTTGCCAATGTCTAATCAAAGATAAAATTTTGTACAATTTCGTTCATTTGCTCGTGAGATACGGCTCTCACAATATTGTGGCCTAACGCACAAACACTTACACACAAATACATATAGACACACATTTTCTAAAAATGATCAAATCGTATCCAAACCGTCTATTTCATCAAAAAACAGTTATAGAAAATATTCACGAATTCGAAAATTTTCTTTGAGTGCTTTATTTACATAGAACAATGTAAAAACGTATGCGTACAGTCGGCAGTAAAACTACTCAAGCGAACATCCAGACTTTTCATATTTTTTTTTTTTTTTTTTTTTTTTTTTTAGTTTGATTGCTAATTTTTATCATCAAGTTACTTTTTTATAAACAGTATGAGACTAAGATCATGACTCGACAAATATTTACTTAATAAACCAGTATTAGGTGTCCACCTTTTAAGTAGGAATTATGGTTAGTGCTTCAATAATTTTGCTGCTGACTGTATATGAAGAGACTTTTTATGTATCTTCAAAAACATATAAAGCATGAAATTTTCATGGGATTATCTATAATTAAATAAAAAAAAAAAAAAGAAGAAGAAGAAAGAAAGAAATTAAATTTGAAAAAAAAAAAATATATATATATATATATATATATTTATATATATAACGTTATAATTACCGAAAACAATATTCTTATTGGTTTATAGTCGTTTATTTTCTATATTTAATGCCATATATTATATAGTATGAGTTAGGAAAAGAACTTTATCTCAAACACATTGTGTGTTAGGACATATTCTGTTCAAACTTTGTTTTTTAGCAGAGAATGCCATATTAAAATTTCTTAAAACACTATTGAGGATTCTGAATGTCTTATCAACTACACTCATGCCTCTGTAGTATCTTTATAATGGTTAATGAGTGCTCATTTGTAGAATGATAAATTTTTTCAAAATCTAAATGATAACTTTAATTCATTTATGGAAAAAACAGTTTTTTGTTTGCTGCTTTAGAGAGAAAGAAATACTATTGCGAATTCTGACATACGCGATCAACATAAATGTATACACATATTTTTTTCCAGGAATGTAGTTTTATTATGTCAGTTATATTTCATTTTTACTGTTTTAAATCTTGTAACTGAAGTAACTTTCATGTCAGTTTAAGAGTTAATTTCCTTATCAGACATTCATTGAAATTCTTCGTGAGTGTAGATTTTATTCTGCAAGTTTTTTTTTTTTTTCATATTTTCTTATGTATTTCATTTTTGATGTCTTATTTGGTGTAATTGCGCTTTATGTATTATAAACTTTTGAGAAATGCATACAGTGGAATACAAACTACACTGTAAACGAATTTGTGTAAGAATACACAACATTATTGTGGGAACTTATTTTCCTCAACCATTTGAGAAATGTTATCAGCTATAGCTGTATAACAGAGGCATACAGTGGAATGTTACGCAATTACAACTGGTAACATTTCTCTACATGGCTGTGGGAAGCAAGCTGTCTCAATTTCTCAACATGATTAAGGAAAATAAGTTCCCTTAATATTGTTGTGTATTTTTACACAAAATGTTTTACAATGTAGACATAATTGCATACAACATTCAGTTAAATCCCCTGCTAAGACTTATTGCTGTTGTATGCCTTAGTTTCTTCTTTCTTAACATCCATACAAGTGTTGCGGCATGAGTGCAATAGTTTTGAATGAAATAATGAAATAATACATTAATTTGTACCACATTTATAATAATAATAATAATAAAACTCTTGAAATTTAATTTTTACTTGACGATATTAAAAGTGTCTAGCCCCCAAGACAAATGAGATTATACGCTAATATTGATAAATTCAAATGTCTTATAATTTTATAAAATTACAATTAGAAAAATATACATACAGTTTTCCTTTTTTTCCTTTTGATAATATAATCATTAACTTTCAAGAAAAGTTTATCTCCGATTAATGGTTATTTTTTAATTAGCAAACATCCGAAAGCTTATTACATTAGAATATTATTGATTATAATTAAATTTATGAATCTCGCTTGAAATAGGGAACTGAAAAAAATGGGATTATAAAATTCCGATTTTGTGCTAAATTAATTAAACTTTCTTGTTCCGTCATTTTAGATTTTAGCAAAATTACTTTATTTTTTTCCAGTGCTTTTAACATTCAATTGCAGCTCATAAATATAATTGGATAAAATGATGTCATTCATTTTATTTTTAAAAAATTACGCTTCATACATAAAAAATGAATAATGTATTTCACGATAGTGATTAATAATAAGTTAAAAAATTGTGCTAAAATAATATTTAATGCAGTTAAATTTAGCTGGAACATCAATCATTATAGTTTTACGTTTATTGTAACATTTAATTTAAAATTAATTTTTCTGAAAAAATTTCACATAAAATGTGCGATATAAAAATATACATATTTTAGTGATAATTGCATGTTTGTCTCACATAATGAAATATAATATAATAGAACGCATGTCAAAATCACAGTCTATTTACCGCGGTATTCATAATTTGTGTTTTCGAAGTGTTTTTTTTTTTTTTTTTCTTTTTTTTTTTTTTTTAGTATTGCCTTTGTTCCTAACACACTCTTCACACAGAAATATTTGAAATTTGTTTTCGACTTTTAATTCGCTTTTTACCATCCGATTCAACTGTTTTCGATACATGTCCATAGATGTTAGTACATTTGTTGAATTAGTTTTTGTACATTTTGAATTTATTTTATGTTTTTAGTGCATTTAAGTTTCTGTACATTTGAAACGCCATAAAAATAATGCATCATTTGCGCCCTTATGTTTGAGAAACAGGAAATTTTATCCCATTAATTTGAAAATTTTATTAAATTATTTCCACTGGAAAAAAAAAAAAAAAAAAATACAAAATTTACATTTACATTAACAAAATTGGGATTTTCCTTAATAAAAATTTAAAATTATAATTTCAAATATTGAGAAATAATAATAGAATTAATTTTAATATAATAGAATTATATAGAAAAGAGGTGACTATTTCCAAATATTATGGATGAATATAAGGATTCATTTTATTAAATAGAATCGAGAAGTATTTTTTAGCCTTATTCACTACATTTCATTGAACTACTTTAGGGAAATTTTATGATTTAACGGTATTTAAATTAATTGCTCAATCGTAAAATAATAAAGCAACACTGAACATACTTTAACTAAATCGAACATACTTTAAAATTATCTACTCGGGTGAACAACTAAGTACGTTTGAAAGATAAAATTTATTATACAGTATAATGTCAGGGAAATTATGCTCCAGTAATGAGTTAAATATCTACGCATGAACATTTTAAAGTTACATATTGTATTAAAAACCTATCCCTAGACATTAAAACAAAAGTTGAGCTTTTCGAAATATACTCATTATTACAACATAATCGATTTCCGTAGAACTTTAAGATCTATTTAAAACAGTTCGACGACTATAATATTAACTTAAAAAATTAATAAGCCATGAAATGTGAGCATGGAATTATATTTAAAGGATAAAATACTTTGTCATGTAGAAATATGTGTTTTATTTTTTAATATTGGAAAAAGAAATAGTGCAATGATCAAAATAAAAAGAGAGAAAGATTATTTTTGAAATATGTTACTAAAATAAATTTTAATTAAGTAGTTTTTAGATAATTCACAAAAATCCTGAAATTATTATCACTATTTTGTAACTTATAAATGATCAATAATACGAAAAATATGCTGTGTCACAACCACATGGATAAAATTACCTACTACTACACATATTATAAACTAATTTAGGAGATAGGGTGGTCAGAAAACATAAAACTAGTTAACAAGTCAGATAGTTAACAATTTTCCCGTATGATCAAATCACTGCATACACAGAAAATACATGTAAAACAAACTTTATATAGCAAGATTTAAAAAAAAAAATGTATAGCCGTTTTCTGAAAAAGCAATTTCCGAGATCTAAAACTGACCAGCCTAATTAGAACGCGTACCAATTCTCCTGTTGTAATGAATTAATGCATAAGAAAAAAACACATCTAGAAAGGAGTTTACGTAGAAAATTTGAAGAAAATCGTTAGAGTCATTTTTGAGATACTGACTTTCGAAACCACTTCCGATTTAAATAAAATTTGGCTAACTCATCCGCTCACCAAATATTAACAATTGTATACGGAAGAAAATTTAAAAGGAATATGGAGAATGAAAAGAAAAATTGTTAAAACGGTTTTTAAGAAACCCTCTAGTGAGACCTAAAGTAATTACCTAGTCGGAAAGCCTATCAATTTTTCTGAACTAACCAACTAATACACATAAGAGGATATCTAAAATAGTGTTTATACAGGAACTTTGAAGAAAATAGTTAGGTCTGTTTTTAAGATACGGACTTACGTTCCCACATTCAATTTTCAAGTTTCACCAAAAGTTAGAAAATCCTCTGGTAACTACACCTGTCTTATTTGTGAAATTTAGTCGTTCTATTTTTATTCGTTTTAAAGGTATGATAGACAAAATATCTCCCCCCCCCCCTCATACATACACATACCCATACACACAGCCCAATTTCTGAAAACATAGTCGTCATGAGATCATTAAACGTGTAAATCAAGAGGAAATTCGATATCAAACTTTTTGACCAAATACAATACTTCCTTTACCTAATGGAAGTAAAAATACAGAATTAAATGTGAAAATAGTAACCTTCTTTTTTTTTTACACATATTTTTAAAGTAGTTCATTCGAAGTAATTTACTTACATACGTTTTGTCACCCCCATTTCCTTTTTAAAAATCCAATTGTGAAAAATTCTTGAAAATCTGCTATATTTTACGAAATTTATTTAATTAGAGTGTAAAAATGCTTATCTAGTCGCTTTCCGTCTGAGAATTTTTTTAAATAAGGATTTTTAAAAATAAGTCCCTAGCAAAATTTCATGTTTAAAATAAATAAATTGCAAAAAACAAATCTAGATAATTTAATTTGTTTCAAGAATGGAATTGCTTTGAATTCACTGTAAGATGTTTGTAAAAAAAAGGCATTTTTTTAGTCAAAGTGCAACACAGACTGCTGTAAATTATACAACTAGTTCTGTAATCATTAACATCATCTGGTTGCTTCAAATTATGCATTTAATTGATGGTAAAATTTTTCCAAAGGCTTTTTGGTGTGCATTATGTATTACCTAGTTAGGGTTTCTTTTGACTTTACGTCATTTTGTAATGCAAGAATGCACAAACCTGTCAGCACTCTGGTCCATTTGGCAAGGTACTGACTTCTAATAATATTATAGTTTTAAAAAATTAAAGAACACGCTTTTATAGAAATGAGAACTAAAAAGCACAAAATATCTATCTTAGTATTAAAATGCAGGGTAAGAGAAAATCGTGTGAGTGACACACCATAATATTTACATACATTTAAATCTTTAATTAAAATGATTTAGAATTAAACAAAAAACATTTTTAAAAAATCTCCCCTGACTGGGCACGAACGCTAGACCAGTAGGTTCGTAGCGCGGTGCTTTACCTCACGGCTACAGCGTTCACGTAGGGAAATGCTGTTTTTTACAATATAGATTTTTATTTGTTCCCAGAGCGGTTACAAACATATAAACAAACATACAAACAAACATACATATAAACATACATACAGGTGAAGCTGATAAAAGCGTGTTAAAAAGAAAATTGTAAGTTTGAATCCTTTGTAAGGCATGAATGTTTTGTCGAATACTCATCTGTAAAAAAAAAAAAAAAAAAAACATACATTGCTATGGAGTAAATACTTTGAAAAAGTGTAATAACTACAGGTAAAAATTTTTCAGCAAAGTGCAAAAATCATTTTACAAAATAATAAGTCGACATGACATTACATTTGCCAGCACACTGTGCTGTAATCTCAAGCAGAAAATTTTTACAGTGTATAATACATGCTTGGTAATTTAACGTCTAAATTTTAATTCCATATACATTAACATACAAGTAATAAAATCATGAACTATTTCTTTACAGTTAGATGATAAAATTGCTTTTATACCATGTATTAAAAAAATGACAATTGACCTACAAATCAAAAAATCTATTAAAATATTAAAATCAAACTGTAGAAATTAATTATCATTAGATAAAGTTATCTTTAAGTTTTTACATTTTTACTTAAAACTACACTCTACAAGGTTTTATTTTAGAGCCTGACATAAAACCGCAACAATATACCTTTAATTATTTCGTTTTATAGCTTCACTTATCTGTTTTAGCTTTCCCGAAACTATCATCTTCTGTCTCAAAAATTCATATTTAAAGCTTCTCCTATCAACGGAAATAAAATAACTAGAAATGCTATATACTCTTTGAACGATAAAACATGGTTTAGCTATCTAATAGTGTTAAACTTGTAATAAAGTCTTTCAAGCAGTTTTGATAATGGCATTAAAATCTAAGCGAAGAGATGAGATAAGATTTTTATCTTTATAACACTTGTAAGTTACATTTGTTCAGTAATGCGATATCTGTGTTCTTGAATAAACGCAAATTGTGTTTCCGTTTATTTTTATGAAGAATATGTTTAATGTATTTGTTAAAGATAATAAATAAAAGCAACAGATCTTTCATTTTTATTTTACTGTTAAGAATTTCAAAAGAAAAAGTACTGGAAATTATTTCTCTTAAGTCTTATGAAAAATACAGAGAAAAATAAACGGAGTTATTAATAAATACATTTTATCTATGGATCTTAATGTCTAGTGTTATCCTAGTACAATACTGGCTGTAGTAGATTGGGTTTTGTAGCATATTTTTCATGAAGTACCCACATTCATTTTTACTTTCCGAACATACATATATAAGGAAAGTATAGTAATAATGTCAAAAATCCGAATTAGAGATTTTGATGTTTCTATACTTTTTGAGGTCCCCCGAGTCTGTTTTCAATATTTTTATGATGATGTATTATGTACACGTGTGTGAATGTATGTGTGTATGTATGTGTGTGTGTATGTGTGTGAGTGAACACGCTGGCGTCTAAACGCGTTTCTCGAATGAGTTGAAAGTTGGTACGTATGTTGTAAGTCACCGTAGCACGAACCCTGTTGATTTTGCTGAATCTTGCACTTATAGTTTATTTTACAGGGACACCAAGAAAAATTCTTTATCATTATCATCTTTAGCGTCTAAACGCCTTATTAAACTGTGCAAAAAATTTATACACATGTTATAGGTCATAGTTGCAGGATCTGTATAGATTTTGGTGAATCTAGCACTTACAGTTTTTTTACATGGACACAAAGAAAAATTCTTTATCATTACGGCCCATATTTTTAAAAGTGCGATATAGCGTCTAAACGCCTTATTCAATCGAGCAATATATATATATATATATATATATATATAGGTCACAGTTCCACGATTTGTATAGGTTTTAGTGAATCTAGCGCTTATAGTTTTTTTTTTACAGGACACAACAAATAATTCTGTATCATTATGGCCTATAGTGTGGAATTATTTAAAGTGCAATAGCATGTAAATGCCTTATCAAAATGAGCTGAAAATTTATATACATGTTTTAGGTCACCATCACACAAACTGTATAGATTTTTGTGACTGTAGCACTAACATAATTGTACAGAGACACAAATAAAAACTGCTCATCATTATGGCCTATAGGCTGAAATTATTTAAAGTGCGACAGTGACTAAACGCCTTATTCAAATGAACTGAAAATTTATATACTTGTTATAGATTACCATCACACGAACTTAAGGAACTTTAGAGAATCTAGCACGTATGGTTCTTTTTACAGGGACACAATGCATATTTCTTTATCATTGTGGCATATGGGCTAAAACCTTAAAGTACGATAGCGTCTAAATGACTTATCCGATGGAGCTGAAACATTTTATAAATATTATAAGTCCCTGTTGCACTAACTATAAGCATTTTGGTGAATCTAGAATTTACAGGCTTTTACAGGAACATAACGAAGTATTCTTTATCATTACGATCTGTGGGCTCAAAGTACAATAGCGTTAAATTAATCACCGTGTACTATATAGAGAAAAATACTCAAACACTCTATTATAATTTTCTAGCTTTTGTTTATTTAACAACTCCCCTTACTTTACTTTATCAACAAAACCGTTGATTGATCAATGTTCGGAAAGTCGAATGGAGTCACTCCAGATTTGTTTTCATTGAAAACATTTCAAAAAACTAAATGAATAAAATGCAAAATATTGATGGAGAATCTCGATTATTATTATTTTTTAACAGAGAACTATTGTAACTTTACAGAGACTCTAGATAAATATTACCGTGCATTTACAGATTTTGTTTTTGTGTATACGTGTAATTATTATTATTATTATTATTATTATTATTATTGTATATATATATATATATATGTATATATATATTATTTATTGATTTATTTTATTATTATTATTTTTTTTTGTGTGTGTGGGGGGGGGGGTGGGGGGGTGGGGGGGAGTACGGTATATAGAAATTTAAGAATAGTTATGGTAATATTAATATTTCTTTACCTTATTTTTCAGATTATTCGCTCATTAGATTTAGAAATTAATTTACAAATCTAAAAAATTGAATAAAATGCAGAACAGTAAATAAGTGTCAAACAGTGTCAGCCTCAACACTTGAACAGAGTCCATATGCATGTAACAAGTACTTAATGCAGGGTGGTCATAATTAAATTGGCAGTGCACAGTGTATTTTGTAGTGCGATCTATTTCAAGAATGGCCCAAACTTTGTAGGAAGATTAAACATGACGGCGGACGAAAGATTCCGAAAAAAAAAAAAGTTTCTGAAAGTCACCGCTTGGGTAATATGTGGCGCTGTCTTTCTAAGTAAAGCTTTTGTTCCAATTTATAATTAAAAATTGATGATTGTGCACTTTTTTAAAGGATTGATTTTGTTCCGATTTATTATTTTGAAATTGGAGTCTGTGCTAATTTGTGGATTTTTTTTTTAACGTATGAAAAGGAATAAAAATTAATTTTCTTTAACGTACTTAAGTTTCGATGTTCCAACAATGTTTTACATTCGGCTTGTAACACAAGCAATCTCTCGCCTTTATTCCTGAAATGTTTAAAAAATACTTCTAAATAATTTTTAAACTTGTGCTTTTTTAATATATATATATATATATATAAATTATCATTTATTTTCTTGTAATCTCCTATTAAAAATAATCATAAAAATTATTAAGTTTAAGTGTACGTTTTTTCCTTCTTTCATTTAAGTAATATGTTTTTTAATTTTAAAATTTGAGTAAGTTAAGTAAGTAGTGATCTTTCTTCACAGATTAAGGCGTAATTTTACAATCCCTATCTCCAAAATAATAAATAAATTTAAATCATTTTGCTACACTTTCGAAATTCTATAAATATTAAATAATGATTGGGAGTTTCGAATCACACGTGCTAAGTGAAAAAGTTGGTTGATATTGATATGTCATGTATTATAGTTCTCAGTAATAACTGAGAGAGAAATATTACACATATTTTATGGCAGTACTTATTCAAAATTCAGTAATAGGGGAGAGTAGGGAGGGATGGGACAGTTTTGACCAAAATATTTTTTACAAATTTACTTTTACTGGTACAACACTGTAAGTTTCAGAGAAACAATTTAAAACATTTTAATATATTTTAAAAATATAAATCTAATGGTAATTATTAAAATGTTAATTTTATAAGCCAATTAACATAGTCATAAAAATGTCCCATCCCTCCCTTATATGAGGGAGGGATGGAACATGTTTATAAAGTTAAAATAAATACATAATATGCAGACATACTATGAAAATTGACAAAAACAGTTTGACACGATGCATATAAGGTTAATTAATTACTAATAACATCTATTTTATCCAACATCAGAGTATAATGTACTACTTAAATAAAAATTTTCAAATGCTCAATCTGTTCAATTTATTTTTTATTTATTTTTTTACTTGTAGCAGAGAAAGCACTGTTTTTTATTTCAAATATTAAAGATTAAGTTTTTTTTATATTTGCATATTTTGTGGTTCTCTAACTATTAATTAGGTTGTTAGTGGCTAGTCTGTGTGCGTTATCAGCATATCTCAAGAACAAATATTACCTAGAAATCCTAACTGTAATTGGTGAATTTAATTTCTTTTGTAAGTTTTATCATGTCCAGGAAAACTGCTCAGGAATGAAAATTAATTCCTCATACATCTATGGTAAATAAAGTAGTTTTAAAAGTTAAAAGGGTAAACAAAAGTCGTGTGAGTGCCACACCATTTATTTTCCATGATTTTGAATTTGTTTCGTGTATTTTTTCTTCCATCTAGTCATTCATTTGCCTCTGGATATTTTCTGTTAAGGAGTATCAGAATTTTCATTCTTCTTCCTTTTCTTACATGTCCCATCCCTCCCTTTTTATTACTTTTCAATATATATACATATATATATATATATATATTATTAGATATACTACTTTTAGGCTTAATTTAGCTACTAATTCATAAAAGTTATATTATTAGGCATATAAATTGAAAAGTAATTATGCTAACATGAGTGACGTTGAAAACTTGCTTTGAAAATTAAGCAATTGTTTACTTTTGGTGTTATAAAATAGTTTTTTTGTTACATAAACTTACAGAGTTCTCCAAATAAAATGATACATAGCAACAAATATGGGATTGCAGTTACTTCACCTGGTGGAAGTGTCAAAAATTAAAAACAATGTTTCTTTAAGAATAATTTTAGGTGTCCCATCCCTCCCGACTCTCCCCTATATATAGTTAAAACATACAAATAATAATAATAATAATCGAAAATGTAGTTTTAATCCCATTCCATTCAATATTTTTTAAATAATACATGCTTTACCAGAAAACAAAAAATCAATTGATGTACAAGCTGAGAAAGTGCTATAGTAGTAGAGCTTTTTCTAAAATTAAACATTTTTACTATTTCAAAAAAAGTGTTTCTGTGAGTAACATTTACTGTATTGTCGTTTAAATACAGTATTGTATAAATTTTTAAGAGATATTCCTAAGCCTCAAGAAAAATTCTGTGTGGATTTCATAACACCGAGGATTTTGAAAAATGTCAATATTTACGTTTAAAATTTATTTAATTCAGTTCTTTTTTTAATTATGTGTTGTCCGTCTTAAGAAAATTCATTTTTTTTTTCAACGACATATTTAACCATGTTTAATAGTTTGTATTCAAGTTTTATAAATATCGAGAATATTTAATAATATTTTTGAACCTTTAAAATTTAAAATTATAGTTCTGGTAGTTCAAATATTGACAATCGATAAAAAGATATTAAGTAATTTCAGTAATTTTGATGTTGAAAATGCTGTTAAGATAGGTTTTTTTTTTTGAGTTGAAAAATGTTTTTTTTGTGAAGTTTTAAAAGTGTTATTACAATTTAAGAGTGAAATTTGTTTTGTTTAAAAAATCCTTAACTTTACGAAGAGATTCTTTTTAATGCAATAAGTTAAAGGTGTAATAATAAATATAGAATTAGAAAAGCTACAGCATTCTATTAAACTTAAAAATATATATTTAAAAAATACTCATTTAAAAATATACTTTGTAACAAAAATACGTAATACTTTAAATTTAAAAAAGAATAATGGAAATAAAAAGAAATATTTGTATTATTTATTTCAAAATTTCGAGTACAAATTAAATGATAAAAAAAAAAAAGTGCTTTTTAAACATGATTGTGATATGCACTCTATTTAGATTAGCAATAAAAAAATAAAAAATAAATAAATAAAATCGTCGATTATAGGCAGTCAAATTTTCCCCATGGGGCTTTTATTGTTTCGTATTATAAGAATATCTCATTCAAAAATAAAGTTTTCCATATTCTGTTTTTTTTTTTTAATTTCACTTTTTAAGCATGTCAAATTAATCAGCTTTTCGAATTCCATTCTTTAAGCATGTTAGATTTAGCTGTTTTTTTTTTAATTCCATTCTTAAAAATGTCGTATTAAGATGTTTTTCGAATTTTTTATTAATTCCACTCCTTAAATATGCCGTATTGTGTAGTTTTTCGAATTCGTTTTTTGAATTTCACTCTTTTAACGTGTCACTTTTTATTTTAGCCATAATCTTAATTACCCACTAAAATAATAAACGACAATACTTAAAAACTGTAATTTAAAAAAACAAAATTTTGCAAACGTCATTTTAGAATGAGATATCTTTATAATACGAAGCATAAAAATCTATAGGATTATATGTTAAGCGAGAAAGAGTGAATCTGACCAATATGAAGCCCTAATGTATAATATATATTTTCTATAAATAAATAAGTAAATTTAATAGAAATTCTGTAACATTATTCAGTCATTACTTTCATTTTTTTTTTATAAATCAACATAAAATGATAATACAAATAACATAAATGTTTATCAGTTGGTAAGAAAAAGATCGTTAGGATCTAACAAGATGTCTAACATGCTTAAATGGAAGTGTGATTTAAAGAGAAAAGTCGGTTTAAAGGAAAGAAATACATTTTTATTTTGTGTTATGTTTCATAGCAATCTTGTCTGAAGTCTTCTTACAGTAGACCAACAATTTAATGAGCAGCTTTTTAAGTTCTGTATTATTCTTCGCTTTGCTAAAAAATCTCAACGAAATATGTAATTCATCAAAGAACAATATATAGGACGTGGCATGCGTTTAGGGAATTCCTTTCTTGAAGCTTGCACTTGCTTATTGCCTTTTAGAAAATTCGTCAATTGTCTGCAATTCTTCTGCCGGCAGTAAGGAAAGCATTCAGAATCGCTTGACTTATTTATCTCCTTCTTACAATGCTTATTTTTTACTTTATCCTTGCATTTCTGGAAAAATAGTTTAAAATTAAAAATTTTACATAATGCACAAAAATAACCAATGAAGATATTTACAATCAGAACTATCGGATAATGATGTACAGGTTGAATTGCATTTAACATTCCACACGAAAAAAATTTATAGACTAAACCATACGGAGCACAAAACACCCCCCAACAATCCTCTTCTATCTTCAACTGTTTCCAAGTTAAAACATATAAAAAAAAAATGCATTTCCTTTCTTTTTACGTCGAAAAACTATACTTTTAAAGTTTCTAATACATTTACAAGCGAAATAAGCAAACATTTAGTAAGAAGAAAAATAATCCTGTTTGCATCAAGCTACCTTAATATTAACAGTACGTTACATGCATTGAAACATTGGTAAAATTCAAAATCGAGTTTTAGCCAAACGTTTCAACTGGCAACATTTTAAACTTTCTGATTAAATTTACCAAAAACTTGTCCATTCTCCGAACTTTCGAATGAGCCTACAATTATTTATATTGTATCAGTGTATTACCTGAGAAGAACTTTGGAAATTTATTACAACTCAGTACCGAAACCGGCTTTTGACAACGTATGGATGTTGCAAGATCTTGTTCGAAGCAAATTACAAATTTTAGTCCTCATTCAATCTGGTATTTGGTCAAGTGTAAAAACGATAGTTTTAATAAAGAAAACAGTAGTCCATTATTAAGGTTGTGTAAAATTAATCGAATGTTTACACTAATGAATGACTATTTCAGTAGCTTGATGTAAATAAATTTAGTTTATTACTATCCCAATATAATTTCGTTCTTGTATCATTCTATAATTTGTGGAACAGACAAGAGTTTGGTAAATTTGACTGATTATAGATTGAGAAATATTTGAGGAATCGCCGTTCTACAATATTTCGTGCCATACCGATTCGAACTTCATTAATGTTTCAACGCATGTACTGTCTGCAGCAAAATTATTCGAGCGCTAGAAATAATTCCTATATAAAAAAGGAGCTCATAATTCTGCTTTGTTAAATAAATCCTTCTAGAATCGTTATCTTAGACTGACTAAGAACATGATTTGACAAGGATTTATTTAACAAAACAGTATTAAGTGTACTTTTAGTATATAGTAATTTTTTCTAGCGCTCGAATAATTTTGCTGCCGACTGAAAGTTTCTATTGGTTTCAGATAATCGCATGTAAACGGTATTGCATTAAAGGGATATTTATGCCGTTTCTAAATATGTGCTTACTTTGCATAGATATGTATCAGAAAGTGCATGAATTTGAGAATTTATGAAGGAAAAAGAAAATGCTTTTGTTATTGTTTTTCAATTTACAAAGACTTGGAAAAGTTGAAGATTGCCACGATGTTTTACACTCCACATGAGCTCACCTGTTAGCATTTTTCATATCTGGTGTTGTCTGGTAGATCTGGTGTAGTTCTCTCTGTATTTGTTGTAGAAATTTACAATTAAATGTTATAGATCTTATTAAAATTCTATTGGGAGAATAGGCCAGTAATTGGCCGTTTTGTAGAAATGTCTTAAAGTTTCATCTTATTTTCTAACATATAATCATTGACAACATTTTTGGAAAATTTGCTAATTACCAATCAATATAGTATAAGGATTAATAACTGAGAAACAGTTTTTTGTCTTTTTTCTACAGTTTAAGTTATTTACATGAAAAGTTTCAAAATTAGATTTTACTAGTAACTGACCACATACATCCAGCAAATGACCATAATCATGTTAATAATTCGCCATTTCAGTTTACAGTTTAAAAACTGCTTAAATTAAAAGCTGTTGGTGAAAATATATACTTAAATCATATTTCGATGTAAATAAAAATATATTCAATGCACTAAAAATAAATAAATAAAATAAAATTGTATACTAATGAGTAACACCATTCGACTTAATAATCAACATTTTCTTTGAAACCCACTTAGCGTGAATCTCCGACCGTCGCCAATTGCCCAATGCGCAGCTGTAGTGCAACGTTAAACGCACACATCCATTCATCCTTACCAAACGATTGTGTCCAAATTATCCGACCTCCTTCATAAAATACTTAAAATATCGGATCCAAACTCAGTGGGAAAGTCGAATGCTAGAAACATTTGCGAATTGGGAAATCTTCTCTGAAAATTTAAGTCACATTTTCAAACATTTAGAATTTAATTACATTGGTGAATTACTGAAAAGACAGAAGTTTAGTAATTGATCAACTTTATCAATTTATTAGCATTGATAAAATTTTATGCGCATAGTAGTTAACCACCAACTTTAGAACTTTTATACGTATCATAATAAAATATTATTTCAATTAAGTATAAATAAATATATGTTTTTTTTTTTTTTTTTTTTTTTTTTTTGTTAATAAAAATTGACGTATGGTTTAATTTTAATTAATATTTAAATGATATACATACAGAATATAGAAAAAACTGATATACAATAGTATGTATAGTACGTAGCATAATCAAGATTAAATATGGTTCTAATTATGTAAGTGCTACTTACATAATTTTCGGTATTGTCTGTTTTGAAATTTTGGTCCGATAAACACTCAAACTGAAGTGCACGGGTAAAGCTTTGTCGAAGACAATCGGAACACGAATTTGATATAAAGGGTGTCCAGGAATTACTGTCTGAAAATTAAAACTTACACATATGAAAAGTAAGGAAAGAAAAATTAATGTGATTATTTGCATATGAAAATACATTTATTTAATTACAAATTAATATATTCATTTGACACCACTGGTGCCGTAATCGTCCACTAATCGCAAGTTTCGCTTAAAGTGTCGAAACAGGTTTTTCCCATGCTTTTCTGCTACTAACTTAGAGATTTTTAACCATTCCTTTCTGAAAGCTGCTAAATTCGAGAGGTTTTTCCTTCTTCTTTTGTATTCTAACTTGCAAGTGCCCAGAATTTTTCTATAGGGCGACATTGCGAAACATTCTGCGGATTGTCTTCCTTGGGCACATATTCAATATTTTTCTCTTTCAGATATGACTGCACAATTTTGCAGTAATGACTTGATGCTAAATCTGGCCAGAACAACAGCTTTCCTTTGTCTCTCTGAGAGTTAAAAAATTTCAAAAACGCTCCTTGCAGGATGTCCTTTAGGTATCTTTCTCCATTCAAATTCTGCTTGGAAATGAATGGTTCGCAGATGCATCCGTCTTGTGATATTGCTTGCCAGACGAGAAATTTTCCCGGAAACTTTTCCTTTCTTTTAACTTTGGAATCAACTCGGATTTCCACACCAGGAATGTCATTCCAAAATTCTTTGCATGGAATCTGTTTATAATCATAGGGCACTTAAGTTTCATCATCCATTATTATAAATTTTCTACCACCTGATTTCACCAGTTGCTTGTAGAGTTTCTTGCAGCCCCTTTTTACCCTTTCAGCCTGATTATTTTTATATAGAGGGGCAGATCATTTAGTCCCAGTTCCAATATCCCTCTTTTTCTTCAGTTGATGAACGGACGATTTTGATATTCCAAGTTTCACCGAAGCTTCTCCCTTTGAAACTGATGGATCTTTAATGAGAAGATGCTACAACTTTGCAGCATTGCGAGATATGCAGACTTTTGGGATTCGACCTGATGATTGTGAATAGTGAACACTGCATGTCCTAGTATACTGTTCTAATGCTCGATCGATGAATCGTTCTCCAAATCCCTGAGTTTTGAAGTGATTTCTTGTGACTTTCCTGTTAAATTTGTGAGCCAGGAAAAAGTCAATAATTTGATTTCTTTTAATTTGGTTACTTTTTGTTTTCATCTCAATATAAAACGAAAAAAATATTTTATCAGCTTAATTTTGAATGTTTCGCTTAACATTTAAGAAAATAGAAATAAAATCTTAGCAATGACAACATATATGTATATGCTTTTTAATTTTCAGACAGTAATTCCTGGACACCCTTTATTTCTTGCGAGGAAGACGCTGCCAAACAACGCGAGGACCTGAAACGTGGTTTTCAGTGATTTTAATGGGATTATTTTTCAGATTATTATTTTAAAGTGATGTAAGAAAATAGTATTTCCTTTTTTCTTTATTTTTTTTTTTTTTAATATAGTGACTAGCGAAGCGGTAAAGTCTGCTAGTATGTTTATAATTGATTTCGAATATGAAAATAATAATATTCCATAAATGCACTTGTATGAAAAAGAGCTATTTAAGTGTTACCGTTATCACTTGTGTTTTTGTTATTATTATTACTATTTTGTGTATATATATATACATACATATACATACATACATTATATATATATATATATATACAGTCGCTAACAAAAATCTCCGAACACTATCAAAAATTCCTATGTAAAAAACGTACACTTAACACAGTTTTGTTAAATAAATCCTGGTCGAATCCTGTTCTAAGTCAGTCTAAGAACAGGATTCGACAAGGATGTATTTAACAAAACTGTGTTAAGTGTACGTTTTTTACATGGGAATTTTTGCTAGTGTTCGGAGACTTTTGTTACCGACTGTATATATATATGTAAGCGCAAAGTTAGAATAATGTTTTCAGACTCTTTATTTAGCACGACACAATAAGAATTGTGTAAGTCTTTAGATTCATGATAGGGTATATGTATTTTCCCTATACATCAAAAGTCTAAGGAATTTTGATATTTCTTAATTTTTTTTTTTTTTTCAAAAGGAAGTTTGGTATTAATGGGCTCCTCCCATCTGACGTCAGAGATCACACGATAGAGGAAAAACAAATAGTAGACGGACTCTTGTTTATCTATAGCGATTGCTGAAATAACATATTTTCTATTCTTATTTTTTATCAATCGTATTTAATCTGTGTTATTTTTTTTATACATCATCATTTTTAATCCATTTTATATCATTATTCATCATCTTTTGTTTGCTGTATACATTTACAATCATCATTTAGTTTATATTTGTTGTTGATGTTCACGAAGAACAAGTTAAATGCTCTGATTTTTGGTACTTAAATCAGTGACAGTGCAATATCGTACTGCGTAAATCCCTTTAGACCAGTAACTAAGTTAATTAACTTTTTGTAACACATTTATGCAATTAAATTGAATGAAAATTTTTTAAAATTTCAAATTATAATCCATAAACATCCCACAAGAACAAGCTATTATTTATTGCTAGATCAGTTAATGTTACAGTTACACTAGAACATACAAAAATCGATTCTTACAGTTGAAAATAAATAAACACATTAAGTGTTTTAAAAAAACTATTAAATTTACAAATACAACTATTATACTGTTTACAAATGCACAATATTACTTTTATTTTATTTTATATTAAATATTAACATTTTTGTTCTTAAGAACAATATTTAATTGAATTCGATTCGCAAAATCCGATTATTCGTTTTCCTCTATCACATGATTGAGCAGACGAAACTGGGAAGAGTCCACTGATTAATGTAATAATATCAATCACGTTGATTTAAAAAAATAACGTTGACACTCAAACTAGTTTCATCAAAAATCAAAGCAGTAGAACTAATGTGTATAAAACATTTTAATATATTGAGTGACAGACATTCAGAAGCATCATTTATTTATTTATTTATTTATTTTTATTTATCAGTAACTTAAAAGATATTATTTAATAATCATACAGAGTTATTCAAAAGTAATAAATAAAAATAAAAAATAAAACTTCGTACGTATTGAAATAGAAATTATTGGAAATTTGAATGTCGTTGATTAATGTTATTGAACAGTATTGAGGCTCTCACTATATTTTATAGTCACTTTCCACGACTAACCATTTGTAATCTTCAAAATTTACAGTTAGGTTACATCTTAAGCTACATTCGTTTTGTCATTACTAATATATGGAAGATTTAAATGATATATTAAAATTCACATTACTCACCCAATATTTTTTTACATTTGTCATATCAACGATAGGTTGCTGAAAGATAAGAAAATTAAATTACATTTTGAACATTTGTTCTATTTTTATAAATGATTTTTTTTTTTTTTTTTTTTTTTTTTTTTTTTAATGTAAATATGCAAAGCTAGTAATAATTTTGTAAACTATAAAATCCAAAATCAATAAATATAAAATATATATTTGCTTCAATTGTGCCACTGTTAATCATAAATCCTTCCTTTATATTAGAGTTAAACATGTGACTTGTTATGTATGCATATATATTTGTCTTATCTTGTGTTTATATATTTGTCTCTTTAGTATTATTAACTAAAAATTATTTGAATAACTAGAAATATTTTTGGAAATATTATTCTATTATAGAGTAAAGTAACAGAAATTTGATTTACAATAATCGCAAAAATTACTATAGTGTATTTAACCTGAAATGAAAATTAGTAGATAAAATTACAAAAAAAAAAAAAAAAAAAAAAAACTGAGGATAGTTTAAAATCGGAGATGAAAACTAAACAAAATTTCCTTTAGAATGACTCTTAAGTATTATGAAAAAGAAATCAAAATTTTAAACCAATTTTAAGTGAATGAAGAACTTTTTTCTTTATCATGGACATTTGTTCTATGTTTTATTTAAAATTTACTTTTAACAATTATGCTTTTTTACTGAACAAATTAAATAATAAAATTTCATTTTCTTTCAATTTAATATTTTTGAAAATTTAAGAAATAAAATAATATAATTACTTCTGTTATATTTCTTCCCATTCTGAAATCAAAACATTGATTAACCTGTAATAAAAGTACATGAAAATCAACACAAATAACACAAATATTCAATATTTGATAGACAGATGACAAAATGTAAAAATCGATGCAACAGTTGGTAAAAAACGTCATATAGTAACTTAATGTTGTGAAACATTTAAATAATGGCATTTGCCCATTTAATATATGTATAATATGCATACAACAACGGCAATTAAAAAAATGCTAAATTAAACGTACATAAATAGAAAATAATACTGAGTAAAACTAAATTATGAAAAAGAAAAGAAAACATGATAGAGTAAACGGATAAAATAGAATATGCGTATGAAAACATTGAAAACACACGAAATAGATGTCGATGAAACATTGCAACTTTTCATGTGATAAATTTCAAGTATACAGTAAATAATTTTGTGTTTAAAAAAAAAAAAAAAAAAAACATGCAATTCTATAGCATAAATTGCTGTAAATTTCCTGAAAAACATTCGATATGTATCACATTTATTCATTTTTTACTTCATATTTATATATACAATATTAAAGCATATGCACTGAGATTTCTAATGAACATTATTAAACTAAAAATTAGAATGTTTTTTAAATTATTAAAATCAGAAAAATTACTTGAGAACATATTCTCTAACACAAACAGTTACTTTTTAAATAGTATAAAAAAGACCAAGAGTTATTTGAGTGTAGTTATTAAAAATAAAATAAAATAAAATAAAATAAAATAAAATAAATAAATAAATCTTTTTATCCGTAACTCCAGAGATTCTTAAAAAGCTGTTAGTTCAAAACGTAGTATTTTGTTTGATTTAACCCGTTAATTCCCATGATTTGTTAAAATAAATAAATAAATAATAATAATAAAAAAAAAAACTTAATTTTGTGTTGTTGTTTTTTTCGTAATATTTCCGCTGAAGAAACACATTTTTTTTTTTTTTTTTTTTTTTTTTTTAATTTACATTGGTATTGCCTACAAGTGACGTTGGCTAATATCACTACTACTCGCACATTTTTGTTCTAAGCATATAGTATGAAAAGAAACACTTCGTTTTCTATGACTAGGGTTAATTTATTATGTGACAAAAACATTTATTTTTTATGAAACGCATACTTGCCAACCATCTCATTAATAACCGTAAAATTGTTAACGCCTCCTGAAAAAACGCCCCTTTTCTCACACCACTATATTTATAGAGTGATTCTCTCCAAATTTTGTTACGATTAAATAAGATTAAAATTACTCTAAAAAATTATTGGTGTGAAAAAAATGGCTGGTACTAAAAATTGTACGGTTCATAATGAGATGGTTGACAAGTATGGAAACATATAAATTAAACGTTTTAAATAAACGTTTTAAATCTAAACCTATACTACGCTTAGAGAAATTTTTCGGGTTAGATCATGGTAATATCCGCATCTTCGTTGAGAATAGTCTATTTGTGTCTGATAATGAGAACTTCCTGCAAACTTGACCTCTGTAAGAACCCTAATCTGAAGCGGAGCTCCACATGAGGACGATAATATGCAAAAATATAATTGTTTATGGTTCGAAAAAAATGTAAAACGTCTGTCCTCGCTATGTGACTCCAGGAATAGATTAGTTAAACAGGTGAGCAACATACCGCTTTTTGAGCCAGTAATTTTAACTAAATAACAGAACTAACAGAGTATAAATCTAGCTGTCGATTTTAGATATGAGAAAATTGTTATTGTTAATTTTTTGAAATTTTACCACAGGTATTAATGAATATTATAAAAATACAAATTCCTATAAACATTAAGCTGTTAAGTGTTAATTATTTGTAATATTCTTTTCTTTTATATTTTATACACTTTCGAATAAAAAAGCTTTCTAATATGATTTTTGATATTTTTTACTAGTAATAACGCTTCAATTTTGTCCGGCGTGTCAAAATTTTTATAATATTTATCAAATTATGTTTTAATTTGAGTATTTTCCCTTTGTATATTACGAAACCTTTAATAAATTCTGTTTAACAAGTACATGCGTAAGATCGGCCAAAAAATCATTCCTCATATTTCATTCCAAGTATGGTCAATAGAAGACAAAAGTATTTCTCACTCTATAGAAGATTGATCTTGCAAATGCCAGAAGGGAGAAATGTCATAATTTCGAGAGCGATAACAGGGTTTTCTCGCCTTAATTAGTGTAAAAATAGTCGTCACTGTTTTAAGGAGTGTGATTCTCAATCCAGAAATTTTCCAAAACTATTGTGTTTTGAAATAAAGTAATAAATTACAACTGTTTAAAAATTCAATAAATTTAGAAAATATGTGCCATGCAAAAAATTTCTTTCATCAAATATAATTAATACATGTCCTCTGTCAGAAAATAAAATTACATTGAAACCGGAGCCGGATACTTGAATGATGTTCCTTGGAAGTAACACTATAGCGCGAGGATCTGCGGTCTATTGCTATTGTACTTGCTTCTTATGCAGATGGCTTTGGTTCTATTCTTCAAGGTCAAACCTGACTATTTTATTCAGTATGCATTCTTTTTTTTAAACAAATTTACAGCTCTATATGCTGTAAAATTGCAAAAAATTGTAAAAATTTAATTACACAATTATTTATAATATGCTTGAAAATTACCTTACAAAGAGTTGGAAAAAATTTTCACCTTCAACTTTTTGTACATTCTAGCATTTTTCTTTTTTTTTTTAATGTAACTAACTTTATGCAGCTGTATAGAAAATCTCGCAGCAACAAAAACTGTATAGAGGTAATTCAATATTAAAAATGTATGTTAATTGTTCAAGGGATAAATTTTTCATTTGCGTTATCATTTGACATTTATATTACTCTTGTATATTTATGTATTTGGATCACTTTATCTAACAGAAAAAAATAGCAAACGATAAAGCTCAGAATTTTTCTTTTAAGAAATACTCATAATGGCTCAAGAACTATTTAAAATGTATCATTAATTCGTTTTAAATTTATATACATATAAGATTGTAACTCTAAAGAAATGATTTTAAACTTAGTTAATAGCCAGATATCATAAAGAATGGATGGATCATTCCATGTCAAATCAACACACACACACACACACACAAAAAAAAACCCTACATTTTTAACCTGACGCCCTCACAATTTTATGAAATAATGCTCATATATTTCTTCTATTGAGAAATGAATGTATACCTAATTAATAAGTCCCTACCTCTTTTAGTTTTTGATATACAAGGTTTCAAAATCATTATCATATGTATACATAAAAAAAAAAAAAAAAAATTATACAGACACGACATTATTTCATTATTTAAAACATGAAAATCTGACATTGACAGATTTTAATTTAGTGCCAGAGGCCTACTGCTAAACTTGTTAATATCGACAAATTCTTCTTTAGTTAATTCGTGACGATCTAAATTCCATGATAAAGTTTTCATTAAATCAAACCAATGTGTTTCAGCTGCAGATACTGTAACAAATAACGTTGGAAGTCCAAACTGTCTTATAGCCGCAAAACAACGTTTTTTCTCTCTTTCCCAATGAGGGGGAGGTGTGCCTTGGGGGGGACTCATGTCAAAGGTGTGCCTTGGGGGGGACTCATGTCAAAGTTGTACCTCGGGGGGGACTCATGCCAAAGTTGGGCCTTGGGGGGACTCATGTCAAAGTTGGACCAGGGGGGGACTCATGTCAAAGTTGGGCCTTGGGGGGACTCATGTCAAAGTTGTACCTTGGGGGGGGGCTCATGTCAAAGTTGTGCCTCGGGGGGACTCATGTCAAAGTTGTGCCTTGGGGGGACTTCATTCAATAAATCCCCATTCAATAAACCGACTGAAATAGGCCCTTAGCACTATTAAGAGTGACGTATAAAAATTCGACAACGCTGAACCGACTGAAATAGGGGTACCTTGGGGGGGGACTCATGTCAAAGTTGGGCCTGGGGGGGGACTCATGTCAAAGTTGGGCCTTGGGGGGACTCATGTCAAAGTTATACCTTGGGGGGGGACTTATGTCAAAGTTGGGCCTGGGGGGGGGGACTAATGTCAAAGTTGTGTCTTGGGGGGACTTCATTCAATAAATCCCCATTCAATAAACCGACTGAAATAGGCCCTTAGCACTATTAAGAGTGACGTATAAAAATTCGACAACGCTGTACCGACAGAAATAGGGGTACCTTGGGGGGACTCATGTCAAAGTTGGGCCTGGAGGGGACTCATGTCAAAGTTGTGCCTTGGGGGGACTTCATTCAATAAATCCCCATTTAATAAACCGACTGAAATAGGCCCTTAGCACTATTAAGAGTGACGTATAAAAATTCGACAACGCTGTACCGACTGAAATAGGGGTACCTTGGGGGGGACTCATGTCAAAGTTGGGCCTTGGGGGGACTTCATTCAATAAATCCCCATTCAATAAACCGACTTAAATAGGCCCTTAGCAGTATTAAGAGTGACGTATAAAAATTCGACAACGCCGTACCGACTAAAATAGGCCTCTAGCACTAAAAAAAAAAAAAAAAAAAATGATTTTAAGGTCAAACATTTTGACTTTTGACCTTGAATATCTCAAACAATATACATTTAATTTTCTTTAAAAAGTTATGTGTTATTTTTACCTTTACTATCTATAATTATTTTAAATTTCAACATGAGACGGCCATGGGATGCAGAGTTATAAATTAAACAACCCTCCATCAGTATTTTCATACTAACATAACGTTAAGTTTCACCCATTTTTTATTCCCTAAATAACTTAGAGCTATAAGATTGGCATAATTAGAAATTTTATATTAAGCTTTCTATTGATACCAAATTTATATCTCTAAATTGGTTAGAAAACAAAATATAAGTACATTTATAGTAGACGAATTTTGAAAATTTGCATTTTTTATCCATTTTTGCAGCCCTGTATACAAAAAACTAAAAGAGGTAGGAACTTATTAATTGGTATACATTCCTTTCTCTATAGAACAAATAAATGAACCCAGTTTCATGTCAGGTACTTAGCTGTGCATATGTAACATGGATTGACTCGGATGTTCAGCTAAAGAGACAGGACACATTTGACAATGCTTTTTGATTTGATGGCATACAGCAAACAATTGTTTGGGCACGCATGATATAGAAATTCATATTAAATGTTGTTGGGCAAAATATTGGTCTTAGGTGCATAAAGGACCAACATTAAAATTTCAAATAGGAAGACAATTCTTTTGTTGGATCTTTGGAAAGGTAAGACAAACATTTCCCGAGATTAGAAGTTTTTCGTAGTTTTTGATAAAAAGGTTTTCAAGTCAGAGTGCGCCGGGTACAGTTTTATTTAAAAATGGCTTCTGTTAAACAAATACCGTAACTGCGGCAATGCTATTTGAAGCTGTGTACATAACTTTCTCTGCATTTCAATATCGCTGTAATTATACCTAAAGAATGTTCTTTTATTGCGTCATTGACAACACTCTTAAGTAATAAAAAAGTCCCTGAAAATTCTGGTATAATTTCTGACAGTTTACAAAGAGAAATTTAGGATAAATGATTTACTTTTCTAACTAACTTATTAATCGCAAGAGGATTCACTCATAATGACCAGAGCTTACTGCGGAAATAACACCCATCATATAGAGGTATGGAAATTATTAGATTCAATGTAAAAATTAGAGATTTTCTTACTTTCTAACTGTTCTTTTCACTATGCAAGTTTCCAAACTTGTGGGGCATAAAGAACAAACTATACATACTGCGAAAGTTTTGTCCCGAAGTCAAAAATGGAATAAATGAGAAATTAAGCAAAAATAGCGTTTAGGATCACCCTTTAAACTTAATGCTTAAAACGCTTTGCAGCAGTGGAATATGAATATAAGGTTCTTTTAAATATAAATATTTATTCATTTGTATTCGAATAACACATATATTCAAAAAAATATATATTTCGGTACATATTAAACAACGTTAATAATTATTCGTTCGTTTTTTGTTTATAAAATGAAACATTTTAAAACAGGAACTCTTCATCATTTTTAGAAAATTTGACATACTAGAATAGACAAAACTTACTGCAATCAAAATATAAAAATGTTAAATGTATGAAGGCATATGTGTATAACATTTTTCGCTTAATTTATTAGCCAAGTGTTTAGAGTTAAAAAAAAAAAAAAATAATAATAAAATTATACAGACACAACATTATTTCATTATTTAAAACATGAAAATCTGACATTGACAGATTTTAATTTAGTGCCAGAGGCCTACTGCTAAACTTGTTAATATCGACAAATTCTTCTTTAGTTAATTCGTGATTATCTAAATTCCATGATAAAGTTTTCATTAAATCAAACCAATGTGTTTCAGCTGCAGATACTGTAACAAATAACGTTGGAAGTCCAAACTGTCTTATAGCCGCAAAACAACGTTTTTTCTCTTTTTCCCAATGAGGGGGAGGTGTGCCTTGGGGGGGGACTCATGTCAAAAGTGTGCCTTGGGGGGGGACTCATGTCAAAGTTGTACCTTGGGGGGAACTCATGTCAAAGTTGGGCCTGGGGGGGGACTCATGTCAAAGTTGGGCCTTGGGGTGACTCATGTCAAAGTTGGGAATGGGGTGACTCATGTCAAAGTTGGGCCTTGGGGGGACTTCATTCAATAAATCCCCATTCAATAAACCGACTGAAATAGGCCCTTAGCACTATTAAGAGTGTATTATAAAAATTAGACAACGCTGTACCGACTGAAATAGGGGTACCTTGGGGGGGACTCATGTCAAAGTTGTGCCTTGTGGGGACTTCATTCAATAAATCCCCATTCAATAAACCGACTGAAATAGGCCTCTAGCACTAATTAAGAGTGACCTATAAAAATTCGACAACTGTACCGACTGAAATAGGCCTCTAGCACTAAAAAAAAAAAAAAAAAAAAAAAAAAAAAAAAATCATCATTAGAAGAGTGGAATTTCAGTTGCTCCCAAAAAGAAGCAAATCTATAAAGGGTTTCCTCTTTAGTTCATACAAAATAATAATGTGGATAAAACCTGCTTACTTTTCCAGCTCTCGTTGGATTGTCGCATAATTGATCAAAATTAATTTTTCCTAGCATTAGATTGTTGCAGAATTCAACCCCTTGCCATGAAATGCAACATCTTCTGTATATTCTCCTCGGCTGTTTAGATGCAAAAATAAGAAAATATTAGGCGTTAAGGTAGAATATTTATATAAGGTAAAGCTAGGAGAGATTGCGCGGTAGGAGAGATTGAGCACATAGG
This sequence comes from Salticus scenicus, assembly GCA_963930645.1. Classification (NCBI taxonomy): domain Eukaryota; kingdom Metazoa; phylum Arthropoda; class Arachnida; order Araneae; family Salticidae; genus Salticus; species Salticus scenicus. The sequence goes on along the minus strand of OZ005652.1, from coordinate 335,542,947 downwards.
GGATAGACAGGAAGAAGTACAATGAGCGCTCTGAAACTCCAGGCAGTTCTACAATATCGATAGCGGAGTACCCAGTTAAATGTGCATGTTCATTGCTTGAACAGTCTAAGATTAAACGTGGTTATTTTATCTCGTTTTCAAAAATATTTGCTTAAATTTTCAAAACTCTTTCTAGGAATTTTTATAGAATGTTTGTATTACAAAATATTTTTTAATTAAACGATTTCCCATGGACTGGTTTATACATTTTACTTGTGGCAGGTGGTTGCAAGAAAGTTGCATCATTTATAACAACGAGTGTAACGATTATAGACAACGACAGAATAGGTCAACAAACAAGAAACCATTCAAACTGAAAAGGAACTTTATTAGTTTTAAGTTAAACATATTATCTAGTAACTAAATGTTACTTTTTATTATCTAGTCTTGTTTTTTTTTTTTTTTTTTATCTGTTTCTTTAATTTATTTTCTTTAAATAAAAATTTTTAATCCGTTTTATTTATTTTTTATTTTTCTGTTTTTTTATTTGTTAATTTTAATTTTATTATTTTAATTTTATTATTATTATTAGATTGAAATACCTACATGTAATATAAAAATATTTGTTTCCAAAACCTTATACCAATGTCATATAAGTGCAATTATCATTGTTAACAATTTAATTGTAGTTAAAATTGAGCATAATCTCTCCTACCCATTTGCGCAGTCTCTCCTACCCTATAAGGAGAGGTTGCGCAAAATAACTCTCTTGGTTTCATAACAGCTGTTGCTTGAAATCATAGTATAACAACAAAATAAAAATGGAAATGCATAAAAGAAAGATCACTTCAAAGCTATGCATCAACCGTTTAGCAAAAAATTAAAATTTAGATTTTTTATAACGTTCTGTTGAATTGGGCTCAAATTCTCCTAGCTTTACCTTACATTTAAAAAGTTTCATCAAGATTTCAAATAGAATATTTCTTACAGCAACAGTTGTTTTTGTGATAAATTGGTCATATATTACATTTTCAGGCGATTTTTGTTAAAAGTTATATATATGAAGTAATGAACCATACTTCCTCACAACAATGTAGAGCTCTTACCTGATTACGATAGCTTACGTGCAACATTTATTTGCCATTTATTGATCGCACATATACATAAGATTTTTATGCTTGACTAGTCCGCTTGTAAATCTTCATCTTCAGACAGATAGCTCATGACAGAATCACCATGCAGCGAATTCGAAAAACAATCACTGCCAGTGCTTTTCCTACGCTCGAAGGCATTAAAGATGTGGTGACATAACCACTCGGCCATAAAGGCCCAATGTAACATACAATATTTTGATGTTTTAATGTCCATGAAGGCAATTTTAACTTTGACTGTTTCTTATTAAATGTCAATTCACCGAAAATTCTGAAATACTTTCTTTTTTATACACTTTCACATAAGTATGTATATATATATATATATATAAATTCACTTATAAAACGCTTTTGTTTCGGAATTCAAATAAATATTTTTACGAGTATGTTCGACAGATATATAATTTATAAATGTCTATTTACCGGTAATTCTAGATGTTTAAGACACGCTTTGTAGTCTTCTTTAGGTCTATCTCTTTTACCTAAAAAAATAAAGAAAAGGAAAATTTTTTTTTTTTTTTTTTTTTTTTTTTTTTTTTTTACAAATAGTAAAATAATATGTATTTTAAACTGTTTTACCTAAAGAATTTTTTTTTACATATATATTTTTTAATTCAAATAAATACCGAAAAAGATATATTTGTGTATAGATGGTTATATATATTGAAATTAGTTCGGTTTTAAAAATATTAAAATAAATGAAAAAATATCTATGTTTAAATACTTTAATGGTAGTTCAACCATACTTTAAAGAACAATATTTCATTTTCTCTTTACCCTAATAAGGAACCGCCGTAGCCGTGTTGGTAAAGAGTCGAGCTCGTAATCGAAGGATTTTGTGTGACGAGACAAATCCAAGAATGAGCTCGATGCTCGAGCCAGACTAAGATCGTTGTGTGCATTAATAGTGGCTGGTGCATGAAAAGCCCGTCGTATCCGTGTAATGTTATAAAACATATTGCAACTTTCAATTCCCAAATATTAAGATAAACAACTAAGCATATTAAAATTTCTGATACAAATCCATTATTAAATTATTCAACATTAACGTTTAAGTAAATTTTTATGTTTATTAACAATTGGTTATACTCATGAATTACTCACTAATATGAATTAATAAATGTTTAGAAAAATCGTTAATACGGATTCACTGCTTATCTTTTATTGTGTATGTTTGTAATTAAAATCACTTACATTTTTATTTTCCTTAGTTGAAGATATTTTAAATATTAAAACAAAATCACGAAGTTTTTCATTGAGATTCCCTAGTTAAGAAAATTGCATTACACTTGGAACTTAAAAATCTACTGGCGACCCCTATATACCTACCAAACATAAGCCAACGTGACCACGGGGGCGCACTGCAAATAAAGGGGTCTTAATGTAAGAGATAAAAACAACTGAAAAGTCACTTAAGTGACATAAATATAGATATCTTATATTAATATATACACTGCTCGACAATGAAAATGCAACACCAAGAAGGAGTGGTCAGAAATTTATGCAAATTTTAGGGTAGATGCACGTCACTGAGTTATGCGAATGATGTGAAATACGCAGCCCTCCAACGCACTTGAAGTAAGATATAAGGGAAGGAACTTGCAGAATGGGCAATACTCGTGTCGTTATTTCTGCCAGACGAATCATCGAAGAAATTTTGTTTTTGTCTCGGAGGATACGGGTAATGGGAGAGAATGCCAGGCCACCGTCAACGAAGGCACTTCCAGCAGATAGACGATTTTACGAGGGTATGGTGATCGGACTGAGAAGGATGGGGGGGGGGGGTTGGTCCTAACGTCAATTCGCAGCTGATACCAATATGGATGCGAGCACGGTGCATCGGCTGTGGCGAACAGGGTTGGAACAAGGAAATGTGGCAAGTTTGAGGGGTGCACGTGCAGCCAGAGTGACGTCAGCACGCGTGGATCGACGCATCCGACGACAAGCTGTGGCGGACCCACAAGTCACCTGTACCTCGATTCTGCAGCATGTGCAAGATACCCTAGATGTTCCCGTGTCGACCAGAACCATTTCCCGTCGATTGGTTGCACGTGGCCTGCACTCATGGCGTCCGCTAAGAAGACTGCCATTGACCCCACAGTATAGACGCCAACGTTTGGATTGGTGCCGGACTAGAGCGACGTGAATGACAGAATGGCGAAACGTCGTGTTCTGAGATGAGTTAAAGCGCTATTACACGAGCGTCAAAAGTTGCTTGAATCTACCGGCGACACAGTACAACGCAATGGTTTCCCAATGTGTCGCTCGAAACAAGAAACTTTTTTCTGTTGCAGCAATTTTATCGCCGGTATTCGAGCGACATCGCGTCTATCAACCAATTAAATTCTGGGAGTGTGACGTCTTCTGACGTCAGTCCCTTCTCCCACACCCTATGCCTTCTTCCTTTCAGGAAGAAAGCATGTTTGGCGCGCGAATAATGATCTAGTAGGGCCGTGGCGGGAGTCTCAAATGAATGTGATATTTTTAATTTATCTCATCGTACATAAATACTTATATGTTTAATTCAAAATCTGTATTAAAATGTGATTGTATGTATTTATTCGATGTAGGTATTTTTCCGATTATTGTTATTATTTTATATTTTTAATTAAATGCGATTTTATTTTGGCGAATTTCACAAAAAGCAATTGTAGGATTATCCGTTTATATTTTATTTTATCCACGTTGTATTTTTTCTTTTGTAATAATTAGGATAAAAGTACTTTATGAATTACTTGCTTTGTTTTAGAACTTTGAGATACAGCAATTTATAATAAGCTTATGTTCTTTCTTTCACCTTCACATTTTGATAATTGTACTTTTTTATATTTATATTTATTTTTTTCTTACCATTTTTACGTGAAAACAGAATTCAGTAACAAAGTTAAACTTAGTACTCTTTATTTATTTATTTTCTGGAATGTCTTGTTTTCTGGAATAATTTGTTATATTAGATAATATTTTCATATCATTTATGTTAATATTTTTCCAACTAAGCTTTATTAAAAAAATATTTATTAAAATATATAAAAAAGTGAGTGAATTAAATTGAAAGTAAATTATATAACACAGAAAAGGTTTATTTTATGTATATATAAATCCTACTTGGCCATCACCTTATTTATTTATTTATTTTTCTTTCAATGCGTTACCCTGATTTGCTATTAAATATTTTTTACTTTTTAATAATAATAATAATAATAATAATAATATGTTAATTATAATAGGATACACTTTTTTTAATTACTATAATTTGGTCTTTGTTTCATTACTTATTTTTTTCTTAAAAAAAAAAAAAAAAAAAAAAAAAAAAAACAATTGCAGAAAAAAGGTAAAAACGTAAGAATTGTTGGCCTTTTTTTTTTTTTTTTTTTTTTTAAACACGCTTTAATAAGCTTCACCTGTATGTATGTTTGTAACCGCTCTGGGAGCAAACAAAAAATCTATATTGTAAAAAAAGACTTACTCTACGTGAACGCTGTGGCTGTGAGGTAAAGCTCCGGGCTACGAACTTAAAGGTCTAACTTTCGAGCCCAGTCAGGGGAGATTTTTTAAAAATGGTTTTTGTTGAATTCTAAATTATTTTATAATCACCCTGTAATATGGTGTGTCACTCACACAATTTTTTCTTACCCTGCATTTTAATACTATAAAGATAGATATTTTGTGCGTTTTAGTTCACATTTCAATAAAAGCGTGTTCTTTAATTTTTTAAAAGTATAATTTTATTTTTAATTACTTTTTTGAAGCCTCGGCTGTAAAAAAAATTTTTGACATTAAAATATCAGATGTGGATTAGAGGGTTTTGTGACAGAGCAATTTCATAAAAATGCAGTGTACATGACATATGAATATTCAAATAATAAATATTGTTTCACGATGAACTTATAATTACATCCTTACAGCCTAGATTTTTAGGCAAATACGCTTGGTTGACATAAAATTTAAATAGCTTTGTGATATTCATTTTTCTTCCTTTTTCACTAGAATGAACATAATTATAAATTAAATTTCTATAGGCACTTTTTCTAAAGTATTATTATAACGTTTTAGCACTTTGAAATCTTCAAAATGTATGCTTAATAAAACAGCTTAATTAAACACCACTGGTTCTACTCTCGTAGCTAGTAGACGGACAGGGATGGGGGGGGGGGGGTGTGCCAGGTTTAAAAGGAGGGTAAAGGCCTTTAGTGTTTTTATTTCTTAAATTTTTTAACTAAGAAAAATTTTATATCATTTTAAAATTTTAAAATATTATTTATTCATTGATTGATTAATTTTATTTATTTATTGATAATTTATTCAGAAGGATTTGGTCACTTTTTTAAATTTATTTATTTATTATTATTATTATTTTAAGCCATTTAGTGTAAATCGAATAAAATATTTTTATTTTAATATAACATTAAAATATATTTTACTATGTTAAAAGTTATTTTTATTTCAGGTTAGCAACCAACCAAAGTAATATTACTGTCATAGCATATGTTTTGTATCGGATCTTTAAATTAGAGTTCATAGATTTGATGCAATTCATAATTATGTCTAATCAAAGAATGTACACGAAAGAAGAAAATCTTAGTGTTGCAAAAATATAAAAATCACACTGACACACACAGCGGTAAATGCGAGCGTACGAATGTGTTTGAGAGAGTGACAAGTGAGTAATGCTTTCTTAGCAACCCTTCGTGTGGGGAGTGACTGCATCGCCGCAATTTTTGTCGCTTCAAGGAATACCGTGTAATAACAGCTTTACACTTCTGTTTATCCAGTGACAGTCGCCGCATACGTGTGTGGCGCAACGTGGAGACAGATCTAATCCGGCAGTAACTGTGAAACACTCCACCGCGCGACAACGTGGCATAATGGTTTGGGACGCTATTGCGTATAATTCCATGTCACCTCTAGTTCGTATTCAGGACACTATGACGGCCTAAGAATACTTTGATAATGTACTGCGGCCGGTGGAAATCCCATACCTTTAGGGTCTGCCTAATGCAAATTTTCAGCAGGATAACGCCCGACCACACAGTGCTCGCAGCTGCCAACATGCTGTGCAAGGTATACACATGCTTCCCTGGCCACCGTACTCTCCTGACCTGTGGCCAATCGAACATGTGTGGGATGTGATTGGACGCCGTTTGCAGACTCTGCCCCTGCCTCGTTCAGAAGACGAACTGTGGAAAATGGTTGAAAGGGAATGGAGAGCTATCCCTCAGGACACCATCCGCACTCTTATTGACTCTATGCCTAGACGTGTTTCTTCGTGCATCGCTGTCCGCGGTGGACCTACATCCTACTGAGCCGACGCCGTTCTCGCTCTGTATTCTGACTATCATTTTGAAATAAAGATCACTTATTGTTCCTTGCTGTCTCTGTCTTTTTTCCAAATTTCATCACTTTCTGACCACTCCTTCTTGGTGTTGCATTTTCAATGTCGAGCAGTGTATACCTTAATTTAAGACAGAAATGTGTCTGAAATACAGTCGGTAACAAATGTGTCGAACACCAGCAAAAATTTCTATGTAAAAAAACTACACTTCATACGGTTTTGTTAAATAAATCCTTCTCGAATCTTGTTCTTAGACTGACTAGGAGCATGATTCGACAAAGATTTATTTAACAAAACTGTTTTTAGTGTGTTTTTTTACATAGGAATTTTCGCTAGTGTTCGGACACTTTTGTTAGCGACTGTACCAATTCAGACATAAAAAATACCTGAAACTCATAGCTATGAGAAATTTCAGACAGCAAACGCGTCTAAATTTTCAGACATTTTGAAAATTCAAACATTTGTATTACTTAGCAAATTCTTCATATGGAATCTACTTTAAGCAACATACTTATCCTATTCTTTCCACATTCAACAAATATAACATCATTTTACATAATAAGTTGTTAAGCGTAAGATAGGATAAGAAATTAATGAAATTAAATTTTCAAGGAATGAAATTAAAATTATGAAATCTTTATGAAATGAATAATTTATGCATAGCTGTGTTAAATTTATTATTATTAATTTCGATTTAAAATGTGTTTCTTCCACATATTTACTTGCATTTAAACGTAAGACAACAACTTTTCTGGTATTCATGTTCATAATTTGTTTTATTTTAAATATTCTTTTATAGGAAAAAATCGTTATCCAGAAATATCAAGGAATGGATAAGGATAGTTTTCACATATTTGCCATGCACTTTTTAAAACTTCTAAACTTCTAGATATGAAATTTAATATAATAATGTTCATTAACTGTTAGATGCTGTATTATCAATAGTTTTATAGCAAAAAAAAAAAAAAAAGGATTATAACATAAAACTACCGCTGTCATGCTAATACTGACATACATGTAATTATAAATATTACCCCCGTTCTGTTACTTGGTGATGTGATTGGAAATGTACCTGATGTTAGCTGCGTTCTCCAATCTATGGTTTCGTATTCCACGGCTAATATGGGTTCGAATCCCGAGCCGGGTGAAATACATTTTTCTTTCAAAAAATATATATTTTTTCTTTTTTTGGTCTTATGCTCTAGAAAATTCTAAATCTATTTTTAACCGAAAAACAGAATCGCAGGCCACCTTTATTTATTTATTTATTTATTTATTACTCGTAAAAAGCCTTAAAAATAGTAGTGTTTTTAAGCCTAACATGGCGGCATTTTCAAGCCTAAAAAACATGGCGGTGCTTTAAGGCATTTGCAGTGTCTTAATTTCTGTTGCAAAAAGGTGTCTTAAAAAGTAAGACTTTTTTTTTTCGCTTAAAAAATGACCATCGCTTAAGACACTTTTTTAACTGAATTTTAGACGTTTGCGTTTACAGTGCGAATAATCCCCAGATCACCGCATAGTGTTCCACTACATGACAAATCACCTGAGCTGCATAACTTAATTATGAAATGAATTTTGTGTGCCAAGAATGATCGCAGCAAAAAAATAAAAATTATGCAAGGGAATAGAAGGACGAAATAGGAAGAAAGGGGGACCATCACAATTTAGAACCACCATGGGGGGATTGTTTTCCCTTGTTGGTGAACTGCTGATGACCACATCGAGCACTTGGTGGTGGAGAACCGTAAATTACATTACACTTCACATCTGGAAAAATGTATTCGTTATGCAGTCAACAGGAAAATTATTGAAGTACACATCCACGTTTTTCTTTTTCTTCTTCTTCTTCTTTTTTTTTTTTTAAGTTTGATTGCTAATTTTTGTCATAAACTTATATTAGGAAAATATTAAAAAGCACATTAGAAGAATTGAATTAATTATATTATTTTAAAATTAAGTTTGAAGTTCAGCAGGTTTTTTTGTCGTACTAGTGCTACGCTATAACCATAGATGACGGTCTGGGACTCATCTTTAAGGTGGATCTGGATATATGTCACCGCAACTTTGATCTACCATGGAAGGGATAGCTTCCCAGCTTCGGTGTTCCCCAGAACTATTATTTGGGACAAGCACATGGATGTCATTGCAGCCACAGCGGATTTTACGTGCACTGACGGATATTAATATACACAATGGCTTCCGGCTTGCTCCTATATCAAACCCTACATCTTCCGATTACAAGCTCGGCGCTCTATTAATTAAGCTACCATGGCCTATAAAACATTAATAACTTCATTAAAAAACTGCAATTACGAAAATTAAATATTCAAATACTACCTTACTGCAGGACATACACAATATGTATTTTAAAAATTGGTTATTTGCATTTTATTAAATAAGAATTTAAGCTTCGATATAAAGAATATTATTAAACAAAAAGTATGTAGATTAAAAAACACCACATTTCTACAATAGGTAAGATGAAGAGATGAAGAAACATAATATCTACTTACTGCAAGATATGCATTTCATGAAAACAGGTTCGTCATTGTCCTGACATTGTGACACGGACATGATATATAGCGCTACAAAATAAAAATAAAATTTGTTTTCAATTTGCTAATGATTTTAGGCATTACAGTGTAATTAATTACAGGGTGGTCTAAAAAACATGATAAAAAGTATTTTAAGCTCCTGATTTAAAATGTATTGATATAAGTATCATTCTTCCATATTGTACTAGCATTAAGAAAGTTGGAAAGTGTTTAACTTCGGTTTGTCTTTCCGTCCGCGCTCTAACTTTCATAAATATTTTAGGAATTTCTTTAAACTAATATATGTTATTCAAGGGAATTATAATATATTCGCTACTGAAAATAGCATAAATACTAGGATTGGTTTTTGCATATGGAAACCCCAAAGAATTCTAATATATTTCGCTCTATGAGAGACATTTTTATGAATCAGATTTGAATGACTTTATACTGAACAAATCATAATGATTTTTTTTTTTTTTTTTTTTTTTTTTGTCAAACGGAAGAAAATTTATATATTATGATATAATTAGCAGTAAGGTTTACAGATCCACATAGAGATACTCAGTTACATATGGTCTATAATTAGACATTTTTCAAATGCATTTTCTTTTATGTGTTAAGAGTTTTAACACTTTGTAACAAACGTTAAAAGTGATTATGACTTCAATTATACTCTTTCTTTTTTTCTGTCCTAACTCTAATTTCCGTTATTATTATTTATAACAGAATGGATCTCGTTTTATAGTATAGACGAATGAATAAAGAAAATAAAATCACCTGTTAGGACGTCGAAGTGTTGATCTTTATATTTCCTAAAATTTCTGCAAGATAGAAGTTTTGAGAATTTTCGTTGCCGATAATTTTATAATAGAAAAAAGAAAACTAATTCTTTCAGACGTTCGTCAGAAACAAAAATTCCTAACGTGGACCAATTACGATTATATTTTGTAGAAACGATACGACAGTGACAATAAAATACGAGGATTAAAAAAAAAAAAAGAAAGAAAGAAAAAAGCAATATATTTAAGCACGTGGACTCGCTTCAGTGATCTAATTAAAAAAAAAAAAAAAAAAAAAAAAAAGACATTTGTCTGATGAGACAATTTTATCGAAAAATGCATTTTTAAAATTTGCATCTTTACAATCTTTGCAAGCGTCGTTTTAAATCTAGCAATACTTCAAAGATATAAACACAAAATATGAACTTTTGTGTCATAAATTGACTTAAACGCAAAAATAAGAAGCATAATCAAAATAGGTACTAAGTTTTTTTTATCAAAAAATTATGCCAAAATGAATAAATTAAAAAATAAATTAAAAGGCATCGCCAACATGGCCACAAAAATTAAAAAGTCGCCATAGGGGTCCTATACTAAAGCTGTCCTGCCTGGGAATGTATGAAAACTGGACCGTCAAACATGAATTTCATTTTGAAATTTTCTTTGAATGATTTTGGGTTAACTATCATTAGTGTTTCATAATCCCCCCCCCCCCCCACTTCCCATAAATAAATAAATAAAAATAAAAAAAGACTAATAATAATTTGATTTTTGATGAAGTAAAATTTATATTTTGTGGTGAAACTGGTATAAGACTTATAAGTTTTAAATTTTAAAGATAAATAAAAAAAAAAAAAAGAAAGAAAGAAACTGCAAAAAATTCTCAAGGGTTTGTTAGTAACTAATAAAAATTTATTGAAAGGGGCATCATCCAACATGGTGCATTGTAAAACACTTAATTTGTTACCACGAAGAGTATTTTGCAAACTTTTTGTTTACGGATGTTATTTGCACCACCGCGGATGTTTCTACTATACAAAGGGATAACCACTAAGGATATGCTGACGCTGAAAGATTGCAGCTGATGTGTAATAAATAGCCATTTCTGTAAGAATTTCTCCTTTCACTGCTATTTTGATAGATATCACAACAGGCTTGTTGCATGTTTAAGGTGAAAGGAAGAGCTGTATATATATATATATATATATATATATATATATATATATATATATATATATACAGCTCTATACAGCTCTACAGATATATATATATATTTATATATTAGGATATGGGCGTTATATCGATGCAATGCAAAATCAATTTATAGCTAAAATCGGCGATCCGATTTAAAGATAACATCTACTGCGAAATTTCGGAATGATGTTAGACGATGTAATGCTGCATCGATTTAGAAATAAAAATCCGATGTTAGCTAGGCATCAAGTTTCCTCGTCACGCTTGCGAGTTAATGCATCAAGGGAAGTTTTATTGATTTAGCGAAAACGATTTAACAATAAGTGCAAAAGCCGTCTTACGATTTATCGTAATATGTATTGTGCTACGTGCCGGCTTTTCATTTCAAAGGAGATACCAAAGAGCTTAAATCACCTGTCGTCTGCTCCGTTTATTCCTAATATAGACGAAGTACTGCGCTTTCGCTATGATAAATCGGGGAGAAAAGAAAATACGATTTTAGATGAATCATAACTGTTCCAAACTTTTAACTTCTTGCGGTTTTACAGAGACTCCAATTTGTTTGCAAAATAATGATTTCTTTCTTTTTGTAATAAGTAATTATTTTCGGCAATTACAGTATGCATTGTTTGTTGTAATAAATTTTAATATAAATACATAGATTTTTTTTCATTAAATTAAATAGAAAATAAATTTATTTTTACAATATTTAAGAATACAGTAAATCACGATAAAAATAGTTTCATAATGTAATACGATATATGTGTTTGTAATTATTATTTTTTATTCAATAATTTGGCTTAGTCTGACACTTCTGTTATTAGTATTTTGTAAGAGGAGGAGGGGTGGATTTTTAAAGAATGTACACAAGAACCTCTAAAGGTGCTCCTTATTACATACGTCCTTCTTACGTACTTTTTATTACGAACTTTATAATACCATTAATAAGCTTCAAATATTACTTTACTGAAGTTAATAAAATCTACAATGTTAATACTTTAAAATACTATTAAATGGAAATAGAGTTTAAAAAAATTTTTATCACTTAAAATTAAATTTCTTTTTCAAACTCTTCTACCTATTTCATCAAAGGAACAAATTGGTCTTGAATTTTTTTTCTTTCAGAATGATGTGTGGTTATTTATAGGCAGATATTGACCGCCAGAATATAACATATTTCGGCAATATGTCACGAAAAATCAGAAATTTTGATAAATTTTAGTAAAATGATAAAAATTTTGGGAATCAGCTTTCAAATTTTTTTTATTAAATCATTACTTAACTGGGCAGTTGGTTCAAAAATATCGCGTAGAATTTATCAATCGACTTGAATTTTTTTTTTTTTTTTTTTTAAGAAAGCGGAAATTTAATTTACTGACTGTGGTAAAAGACAAATTTTATAAATCAAAATACAAAGTTCAATATTCCATCATATATCAGGAACACACAAAAAAGGGATAAACAATTTAAGAAAAAAAAAACTCTTGTGCCAAAGGCCATCAAAAACTCTCTTTAATATCAACATTTATAACAACGTCCCCTAATATTAATCGTCCAGAAACGTTTAATCAACATAACTTTTTTTTTCTATAAAAACTTTACAGTTTGAACTGTTTGAACTGCATAATTTAAAATTTCAATTTAAAATTATGCAGTTTGGCGTAATTTTAAGCCGTAGATGCTGAGCTATAGCAATATGGTAAATTGCAGAAAATAAATGAGTGATAGCAGCGTTGTTTTTCGGTCATTATACTTTTGATTAAAAAACTTATATATGTATGAGGGGTAGGGAGGAGGTATTTTCTAAATCAGTGTTAAATCGATCTATCTCTATATCGCGATATTAGATGGAAGATAAATCGATTTATAGAACAGATACATCGCCCATTTCTAATATATATGTAATATAAAGCGATAGAATATGTGATTTACTAAATATCTGTAACTTAGATAAATTTTATTCCGAACGAAAAATATTTATAAAAGCTGAAACAGGAGCAGTCTAAGAAACAAGCATGCGTTTTCCAAAAAACGCTTTAATAAAAGTTAAATTTCATTCATTATTAGTGATGACACTTGTTATTCTTATAACGGAGAATTTTGAGTTTAGTCATGTTTAATTACCACGAATTTACTATCTAGGATACGTATTAACCTTGTAAACTTTTATTGCAGTGAACCAGAGATATGTTCTCAAAAGTTTAAACACATGCTTAAAATTTTGAGAAGTACGTGCATGTTGAACATCATTGCTAAATACCTCTCATTATATTGATAAACGATAAAGTGAAGGTAAATGGAATGAAGATAAAAAATAAACTGTCCGTATACTAAGAACAATGGCGTGATTTAGATGCGAGAAGGCATTCATACACAGCACATAAAAAAAAAAAAAAAATCTTGTGTGAAACAACCACATGACTTCCATTACCCACTATTACACGTATTATATGCACTTTTTGGAGATAATGTTATCAGAAGACATAGAATTGACCTAATGAATTAGACTTCTAAAAATTTTCCTGTAATAGAAAGTTAACACACGTGTAAAGACATATAAAACAGAGTTTATACACCATTTTTATTTATTTTTTTTTTTTTTTTAGAAATATAAATGAAAAGAAAACTGGTAGAGCTTTATTTATTTATTTATATATTTTTGAAATACCAATTTCCGAGATCTAAAATTGATCTGTCTGACCAGGATGACTGTTAATTTTCCTGTGGTAACCAAGTAAACCATGAGAAAGGATGTCTAAAATGGATTTATGTAACCATTTTCAAGAAAATCGTTAGAGCTGTTTTTGTGATACCGACTTTTACCAAAGCTTGGCATAATTAATTGTTGACCAGAAAATAACAATTACATGCAGAAGGATATTTAAAAGAGTGTTAATATGGCAAGTTTGAAAAAAAAAAATCATACAGTCGTTTTGAAAAGAACGCACTTGCAGGACCTATTACTCCTATTAAATAAATAAATAAATAAATAAATAAATAAATATACATATATTAAATACTTTTAACAGAATACTATGGATTGTTTTTAAAAAGAAAAAAACACAATAATAATAAATTTTAAGATATCGATATCTACGTACTAATAAGAAAAAAAAAAAATTGTCGTCCTATGCAATCACATAATATTTATTGATTTTAATCAGCGATAATTAAAGTATGCATTTAAAGAAAAAAATAAATACATAATTTATATTTATAGCTACTTACATAGGGTACTTATTAGAAAAAATTTCATTTTCTTTTAACAGCGACAGTAAGCAAAAAATACACAGGTTATTTGCTAAATTGGATTGTGGATTTTTAACGTCATATAAAATCTTATGGCATTGTAAAAAACATGATAATGATAACAGAATAGAGAGAAATTTGTTATTTTACAAGTACAAATTGTTTTTAGAGCATTTGATTATAAGTTATTTTTAGAGCAAAATTTCATTTTTAAGTAAGGTTTTTTTTTTTTTTGTTCTTTCTACGAAGCGTTGTTTCTGACTAACGAGATGTATTTCTATACATTTGCTCATTGCAGGTTTTTTATGATGTATAGAATAATTTTATTATATAATTTTCTTGGAAGCACCAATTAAATTTTGATTTTTCCAGTTATGCTTGTTGACAATGAAAATCTTTTTGTTATATAATTTTTCCAACGCAATTATATGAATTTACTAGAAAATTTAAAAAAAATAAATATGTAAAAAAAAAAAAAAAAGTGTTTTCTACTTTAATGCACAAATAAACGCTTAATTTCATAATGAAATGTATTCTGTTCGGACTGTTTTTTTTTTTTTTAACTTTTTTTTATGTATCGTATTCTGAAATTTTCTTTTAGTTATAGACTCGAAGTTTAAAATTGAAATTATATTTAGGTTCAAATTGGGCTCATTCCATATAAATTCAAGGAAGTGTGTTGTTCGATTATTTTTGTTATACCCGTGTTCCTTTTATATACACGTGAAAGATGTTCAAACAACTTTCATTTTTTCTCTGCTATTAACCTGGGATTTTAAACAGGGCAGTAAAAGTCATCTTCCTGGTTAAAAATGGGATTATTAGACCATTATATTTTGGCACAAATCTCTTTGAATTAAATTTAAGAATGCTTATTTTAAATATTAGTATCAATGTACATAAAGCAAAGGTGTCACATGATTAGTTATACTGCTGTAACTTAATGACAAAAATAATTAGAATAGGTCAAAGTTCAAGGTCAAAAATCAAATTTTTGTCAATTTCGATAGTAAATTCAAAAGTAAAAACTCAATCTCTGGAATCACACTAATGAGAAAATTTAATTATAGTTTATAGGTCCCCTAAATTAGGTTTTTTTTTTTTTTTTTTTTTTTTTTCAATTACAACTAATTTTACAAAGTTATATGGGGTTGAAATGTACCAAAAATTGTACTTTGTTTGGTTTGGTAAAAAAATTGCCAAAAATTCAGATTTCAATTTTATTTAAATTCTTTGTTCAAGTACTATCTGTACTTATCTACTAACAGATTATTATTATTTTTTTTTTTCAGATAAGGCTATCATGAGTTATGATGTCCACCGGCTTTCTGTAGGGTCTCCGGAAACTTGATCAAACCCGTTGAATTAAAAAAAAAAAAAAAAAATGAATGAATGAAAATATTATAAAATATTTTTTAAATGTTGCTCTTTCATATGCTCAAATTTTGAATAAAGAATGTTTTATTTATTTTATATATATATATATATATATATATATATATATAGAGAGAGAGAGAGAGAGCAAATATGCTTTTTGTTCGGCCTTCAGAGCCCATGTAACCCATAAAACAAATTTAGATTAAATTAAAAAAAAAATAATAATAATAATTAAAAAAAAAAAAAAATCAGACGCGATGTTCCGTGAAATTTTTTAACTCCTAAATGACCATATAATTTTAACTCTCAACTGCAAAATCTCATCCCATAGACTTTTTTTTTCAGAAAGTTTTACTTTACTTATATAGAGGAAAAAAAAAAGTCATTTATTTCGTTGTTTTACACTTCTCTATAAATTCTAGTTATAGTTTATTTTAAATAAGCAAATTCGCCTTGGCCCTGAAAAAGGTAATTGACTTTTAGAACTTTTGAAATTATGTTAATTAGAAGGTGAGATACAAAAGTAACACAAACACTATTATAAAAAAAAAATTTGTCTGACTTTTTCGTAGATATCTCATCTCCAAAATTTGCGTAATTCCGGGCTAAATACTGTTAAAAATCCTTAGCCTTAAATGTGAACGGAATATCGGAATTCGAAACTTTGCAAAATATGAAAGAATAAAGGCCTTTTGGGTTTTCCGTTGTTTTCTCCGAAACTCCCGTACGGAATTTGAATGTCTTATATCAGTTTAAATGTCCGCAATAAAAGTATTTAAAAAAACTTTGTAATGATGTGTTATAAGTAATTTAATCATAATTAAAATTGGACATATTGAAATCTTAAAATATTGAAGCGCTATCTGGCGAGAGATTTGTGACATCTACTCTAAATTTTAAAGTGATATATTATTTTTAAAATTATGTTAAATAGAAGCCTTCTAAATTTTTTTTCTGTCCTTTCACCCTCCTTTCCCACTCTCCTAATAATTTTACACTTTCGAAAATATCCGCAATCGGTTTCTTGGGCTTTAAAACCAAATGATACGAATTTCAATTATCTAACTCATTTTCTACATGTTTGCCCCTTCTCGCCTCTTCCTTTCCTCCCCTCCTAATAATTTTAAACTTTCGAAAATATCCGCAGTTCATTTATCTTACCTTAAAACCTAATAACACCAATTTTAAACGCTGTAACTCTTTTTTTTCCCCTTCGCACCCCCCCCCTCACCTTCAATTCCCTCCTAATAATTCTACACTTTCAAAAATATCCGCAATCGAATTATCGGGCGTTAAATTCAAATATTAAGAAATTTCAACGGCATATCGCAATTTTAAATACTGCAAAATATAAAAGAAAACTTAATCTTACATTGCCTTTAGGTCACGTGAGTCATGATAAATATAATTCCCAACAAAAATGTAACTTTTTTGTTTATTTACTTATTTTGATGAAGATTGAACTGTAGCTTTATAAGATGCTGTCTAGGCCGAATATTAATTTCTGTGTACGTATATGAAAATTTGAAAAAGTTTGAAAATTGCAATTTTTCCCCCTCTTTAAAACACGTGACGTTTTAATTAGTTATAATAATTTCCTTTTTCATCACAGACACTCACCTTGGAGCTTGAAATGAAGTGTTGTCATCTAAATTTCATACTTTAGTTAATTAAATATATATATATATATATATATATATATACATTATTGTATCAATAAGCCGTTTGCACCACTACATTCACAAAACTCACCCCTTTCATTTTATACCGAATTCTTAACGATCGGACTAATATTTCTAATTTATTTTCTACTTTTTCTATTTTTTCTGTTTTTAACTCAGTTAAAATGTCTACTATTATACAATTGCGCTGAATTCTCAGTCATTGACATCGCTTTTTGATTAGACAAAAATCGACGTTTTAATTAATATCCCGCAATTAATTAAAAATTTTAAATTTTTCCTTTTATTATTAAAGGAAATTTCCTTTTATTATTCCTTTTCCATTTATTATTATCGATAATCGCTTTTGGAGAAATTCACTCTAAAAATTAAGTGGAGTGTAAAAAGGGGCGTGTTTTAAAAAGTTGTAACAATAGCATGATTATTAATGAGATGGTTGTCAAGTATCTGATAGAATATTTTAGCTAAGAACTTAAAAAAAAAAAAAAAAAAGAAAAATTGAAATTTCACGTATTTTTAATATTTTGAGTTCGCGTAGTATAAATGCACTTTAAATAAAATTTATTACTTTTAACTATTGTTGTCTCTTTGATTGCGTTCAGCTTTAATATAGAGAATAATATTATACAGTTAAATATTTATTTCGTATTTTAATTATAATTTTGCTTCACATTAGTTTTCTTTGTGACATTACACATAGATAAACTTATTGTTTGGTGATTTAATTATTTTAACTTTTGAAGTTAGCAAATCATGTCTATCTAGCGAATTCACACACACACACACACATATATACTAAAATATTTATTTGTTAGTATAACGCGTGTTGTTTAAAAAAGTACATTTTGAAATTTTTCAGTTTATAAATTTTGCATTAAACAGCATAATCAGGTAAGGATAAAACACTCTTTACTATTGTTGTGGGAATTTATCAGAGAATAAATAAAAGAAATGGATAAAGATCATTATTTTGAAAATTTTGTACAGTTTCACTCTTCTAAAGAATGAAATGTAAAAAATACAATAATATAGCACCAAAGAAATCACTTTATAAGATAATATTCATTAATTATGAACCGTTTTGCATTTAGCAAATGTAGATAAATTTTAAAATATTCTTTTTATATAGGTATGCTTTTCACAACTTTTTTAGAGACATGTTTTTCTTTTTATTATATATATATATATATCTAAGTTTTCATATTTACTTACTTCTTTTATATTTTTTTTATCTCAGTATGATTAGAGACTGTGTATTGGTAAACCGAATCCTAATTTTTTTTATCCTTGACTATATATATTTGCCTGTGTTATTTATTTATTTATTTGCATCCAAATTTCAAGACTGAAAACTGTGTTATCAAGGTTTTATATTTTACAAAAGAATTATAACTCTATCACACTGAACTGCAATTTGATAAAAAAGTCTGAAGTTGCCGAAGTACTCCTTTTCATGAAAGTAAATTTAGAATTTAGAATTTATGTTATGTATTTCTTATATTTTCTTACGCATATGATTTTTACGTATATTTAATGTAGGTTAGTAAATGCTTTGAAGAGGAGATGAAGAGGAACAGAACAGAGGTATTGCATTCATATATTTAGCAGTATTTAGTTTTCAAATTTAATTATATTACATAAAATTCTAATGCATAATAAGCAAATATATATTTACTCTGTTAGAAGTTTTAGAGTGTCAACTAATAACTTTACTTTAACTCAACTAATAACTTAAATAAACTGATAACTTTATTTTAAATTATCGCAGATCGGTGGTTCAACCATTCGTTTTAAAGGTATTGGCGAGCTCTTTTGAAAGATACCCATCATGAAAATTTACTCCCCTCGAGGGGGGAATTCCCCCCAGAGGGGGGGAGGCGAGGCTCCTACATACACAAAAGTTTTTTTCCTGTTGACTATCTCTATTACAAAAAATATATATTCGTTTCATTTCGTTTAGTGCAGTCTATAGATGTTAAACTCTACTTACCTGCAATTTCTCCCATAGACGTAATGTATTTGAATACTTTTGAGTGTCTCTGTACACGAACCATTTGCTTCATCTCAACAAAAAGCTTACTGTAGCATCAATATATGATACACATTTAGAATACCGAGTTTGGAATTTCTGCTACTATTTGTTCTTGAAATATGCTGATAACAGACACACACAGACCATTCGCTAAAAACATGATTTCGGTATTCAGGGAAACTCAGAACATGTAAATATATCAAAAACTCACTTTCGAAAATTTGACCCTAAAACAATACTTTCTCTACCGTAAGTGTAAGAAAAAGTAAAAATCTTTTAAAATCAGGATTTTTGTATATTACTATACTTGTAATATTTATCAGTAATTTGGTTATGATATTAAATATTCAGCTTCTAGTTTACAATAATTATGTAATTTATTTTGAAATATTTTAGAAACATAATTTACTTTTTTTTTCAATATTACGGTTTTTTACAGTAGCTATTTTCAAACTTTTTCACATATTTTTAGAAGTTAGTAAATTTTGATAAACCGAATATTAAATTGTAATAAATATTTAAAAAATAAAATTTCGTAAGTTTTTCAGCGTTTTAAAATAATATATACAGTAGTATTGTAGAATGCAATCTAACTTTTAAAACAATTCTATTGAGCATGGAAATAGCTTTCATAAATAAAATAAACAGCTTGAATTCATAAAAATACTGTTTACAAACTAAAACATTACTTCAAAATTTTCTCTGGATAAGTAAAGCCGTTCAAATGTTATGTACTATTTACCAGAGTAAAAATTAATGTATTTGATTAGTATTATAATTAAACAATTTATTAGCCAACACGTTGTGGCATACAGCCCCCCTTCCAATTAATTAAAGTTGGCCAGACCTTAATCTCTACACAGAGCAGGTGTGCTGATACTTACAATAGTTTGGCTCCAGACTGTCTCGAACTGTGACACTAAAGTACAAAGAAGCTGCCCTGATGGTACGCCCTGATGGTCGTGAGAACATTGGAGTTTCCGAGGAATTT
Source organism: Salticus scenicus (assembly GCA_963930645.1). Lineage (NCBI taxonomy): Eukaryota > Metazoa > Arthropoda > Arachnida > Araneae > Salticidae > Salticus > Salticus scenicus. Next base: position 335,522,644 of record OZ005652.1, on the reverse strand, counting down.
CTTCGGCCCGACGGAAAGGCGCCCGCCCGCTCCGCGAATGAGAGAGGAGCGCGGGTTGCCCTCGAGAGGACGAGTTTTCCCAGGAACAGAGCTGGAAGCAGAGAGTCGGGGATTCGTATCTTGTCTTCGGCCAGTGAAGGTCGGAGGGTTTTTTCTTGTCCCGTTTACCAGGAGAGGTAACGAGACATTTAATGATTTTTTGTGTTCCTCTAGGAGCAGAGAACACAGGTCAGCGTATTTTCTGTCACCGGCGAAGGTGCAGGTCAGCTCATAAGAGACTTTGTACTTAAAATTATCCTAGGACTGAGCTATATCTTTTCTGTACCTGGAACGGTGCAAGGATTGTTTTAGTAAACCGAATTTAGGATCACGGAGATCCACTGAAACTGCTTGTTAAAAGCATCAAATCAACTATCGATCCATACTGTAGCTCCTGGACATTGTATATAATCCTCCAACATCAATATTATAACTAAAGGTTGTACATAGAATCTTGTTTAAATTTTAATTAAATTAATTTTCTTATCAACTTCTGCTGTGACGGGATTTTCTTCTTCGCTACCAGAACCCTCGCCCGAAATTCCAAAACGCCACAGCTATACTAACTTGGTGGCAGCGCTAGAGGGATGATTGTTGGAGAATACTACACTGCCTGAAGAAGTACGGACTACGGACGATAGAAACGTGATAGACTCAATGGAAGGATAAACGCAGCGGAGTACGTCGAATCATCAAATCAACGGAGGATACATCTACGTCGCATCGACTAGAATCTCTAAGACAGAGAGGAGAGCCCTCAGCCGGAACCCATCCCGAATTCCATACGGAGTGCCGATCCGAGAGCCATCATAAGTGCCAGAAGGAAGGACGGAACTCGAGCAAACGACAACAAAACAGGGGTGAGTCAAACTTTTCTAGTGAGGCTGTAAAATTTTTGTTATTTAAGGTATTAGATGATAAATGTATAAAGTTAAAAGTTATTTAGAAATTTATTAAGGGAGAGTAAACCTTAAATTAACATTGTTTTTGGAAAAATTAAAAATGTGGCATATCACAAATATTAGAAACTCTAAGTGAAAACAGAGAGGAATTTAAATTATAGGTAAATTTAATTTAAATATAACTCATATTTGTTTAGTTTGGAAAAATATTAATTGATTTGCACACATTTGATTATCTTGTTTTAAATGAGAAAGATTATATTTGAAAACAGATATTATTTGAGAAAACAAAAAGTGTGTTAAAATATCTTGAGAAAGATAACACAGTAATTTCATATTGTTTTGTGTAATTTATGAAAATTAAAAGTGAATCAAATAAGTTACGGAAAGAGGTTTCTTTCCTGGAAAGTGTTGTGATTTCAAATATTTCAAATTTAATGTGTAGAATTGAATATTAAGTTTTAATTATTGGAATCGTGTTGTATTGGAATTTTATACACCCCAAAAATTTGCAAAATTGAATTATAGGTTTTATTAGTGTAATTTTGTATATGTATTTTTTGGAATTGGGTAAAATTGTAAGAATTGTGTAAAATTGTTAGGAATTGTGTAAAAGTGTTAGGTATTATGTAGAAATTTTTTTTTTGGGAATTGTGTAAGATTAAATTGTGAATTTAGAATTAGGTAAACATGTCAGATTTAGGGCAGTATAGGAAAGCGGAACTGCAAGAGCTCGCAGTCGAATTCGGAGTGATTATTGAAACTTCGGATAGGATAAGTGATATCATAGGGAAAATTCAAAAGTCTCCAGATTATGATAAAGACCTAGCCCTAGCTCAAATTAAGTTAATACGGGAGGATCTCTTAGAAAGAAAGGCGGAAGAGAAAAGGAAGGCGGAAAAGATTGCGGAAAGGGAGGCTGAAGAGAAAAAAATCGCTGAAAGAGAAGCGGAAAGGAAACATGAATTAGAGTTAGAAAAACTTAAAATAGCCCAACATTCAGAAACAGTAAGTCTAGCTTCGACTCGTAGCGAACGCCCCAGCCGACAATCACTAAAATCGGTTATGCAAAAATTTGAACCGGAGAAATCGGACATGGCATTATTTCTTGCGTTATTCCAAAGACAAGCTAGGAAGTTAGAAATAGATGACGAGGATCTAGTGACTAATTTATTAGCTTTATTGCCCGTAGAAATCGCGGAATTAATTTTAAAAGAACCCCAAGAAATTAGTGACGATTTTGAGAAAGTCAAACAAATGCTATTAGATCGATTTAAATTAAGTCCGGAAAATTTTAGAATTAAATTTATGCAGCACCAAAAACAACCGGGAACTCTTTGGCATGATCTAGCTTATGATTTAGATACATATTTAAATGGGTGGTTAGAGGGAGTAGAAGTGACAAATTTTGAGGATCTAAAGAAATTAATGGTGGCCGACCAGTTAAAGAAACGGGCTAATTTCGAAATGAAAGATCATTTCATAGATTCGTGGAGCTCTCTCAATGAACCGCGAGAGTTAGCTAAGAAGTTTGACGCATACGAGTCAGTTCGCAGAAATAATAAGAAAAGTTGGACCCCGAAACCACCACTAGAAAAGAAATTAGATAAACCTCGCAACTTTGATAAAAATAGGGTTGAGAAAAATGCCCCAGAACAAAAAAATTGGAGGGATAAGTCTGATCTGACGGAAAGATCTAAATTATTTGAGGCCCGAAAACCTATTGTTTGCTATGTGTGCTCTTCCCCCGATCACATTAAGCCAAATTGTCCAGTCTGGAAAAGCAGACAAGAGAAGGCTGAAAAAGTAAATCACGTAGGAGACGCTGAGAATTTAAACCCGGCTTTTGAACCTTATTTAAGTGAAGCCAAGATAAATGGGGAAAAGTTTACCATTTTACGTGATTCTGGGACGTGCCTCGATATTGCCCCTCATAAAATAATTTCTAATGAGCAATTAAACGGGGAAACTGTGTGGGTTAAAGCAGCTTTAGCCAACGAAGTGAGATGTCTACCCATAGCCAATATTGAATTAGAAATTGAGGGAATAGGGTTAATTAATACGAAAGCCGCGGTAGCGGATAAGGAAGTTCTCATGGATTATTATTTACTGGGAAATGAGACGCAGAAATTAATTGAGAGAAAAAAACAAAAACCCGAATTAATCCATGCAGTCGAAACGCGGGCGAAAAGGCGTAAAAACGAAACTGCGCCAAAAACCAGTCTGGCGAGTGAAAGCGCTGGGAATGATCAGGGAGAGGCAGAAAGGTCGCCAGAGAGCGAGCCTACGGAAAATCAGGGTACGGAAGAATCAATTTTCCTCCCCGAGTTAGAGGAGGATAGGATCACCGCTCTGGCGCACGTTGGGAAAAACGAGTTTCGCCAAGAGCAGGAAAAAGATGAAAGCTTGACAGAGTTGTGGGCGCGCGCGAAAGAGGAGAAATCGAATTTAACAATAGATCAAGGTTTGCTGTACAGAATTGCTACAGATCACAGAGGAGAAGAAAGACGTCAGCTAATTATTCCGCGGAAATATAGGAATGAAATTTTGAATCTTTGTCACAGTTTAATATCCGGTCATGTGGCCATGACTAAAACTAAGGATAAATTGTTGCGATATTTTTTCTGGCCAAATATCATTAAAGAGGCTGAAGCCTATGTAAAATCGTGTGATCCTTGTCAGAAAATTGGGAAGGCAGGAGAGCAAAAAAAAGCCCCTCTTAAACTTGTTCCCATTATTACTGCAATTTTTACGCATATAAACTGTGATATTGTGGGACCACTCCCACCTTCAGAAAATCAAAATAAATATATGCTCACGGCTATGTGTTTAGCATCGAGGTATCCAGAGGCTATCCCGATACCCGATTCAAGGTCGGAAACAGTGATCTACGCGTTAATGATAGTATTTAGTAGAATGGGATTTCCGGAAGTAATCCAAACAGACTTAGGGGCTTGTTTTATGAGTAACTTAACCTCAACTTTCTTAGAAAAATTTGGAATTAAATTAACTCACAGTAGTGTGCACCACCCACAGACAAATTGCATTGAGCGTTGGCATCGTTCAGTTAAACGGTTATTGAAGGTAATCTGTTTAGAAAGTGGAGAAAGTTGGGAGAGGAGTTTACCCTATGCTTTGTTAGCTTTGCGGACGGTAACACATGAATCAACGGGATTCAGCCCAGCCGAGTTGGTTCATGGGAGAAATCTGCGAACCCCGGAAACCCTGCTATTTGAGAAATGGACAGAGCAGGAAGAGGAGCAAAACCCAGTGACGGAGTATGTTTTCGAATTGATAAACAGACTCCAAAGGTGTCAAGAGCTCGCAGGGGAGCAGATGGAGGAAAAAAGGGACAAACGCAAAATCTGGTATGACAGAAATGCGGTAAATCGGAAATTTAATCCCGGGGACAAAGTGCTGGTTTTAGCCACAAGTAAACCCAATAAATTATCCGTATCATGGATAGGGCCAGGCACTATTGAGAGTCAAATGTCAGAGACTAATTATATTGTAAATGTACCGGACAGGCGCGAAAAGTCGCAAATTTATCATGTCAATTTACTAAAACCTTACGTGCAGAGAGCAGAAATCGTAAATGTATTAATAGAGGAAAATCGGGATAATAAAACGACGGAGGCAGACTTAGAAATACCTTATCCTATAACTGACCCGGAAGAATTTGACCTCAATATGGTAATTAGGGACAGTAATTTAGGAAGTCGTTGCACAAAAGCCCAACAGGAGCAATTAGGAGCATTACTAATTAAACACAAGAAAGTGTTTTCCAATATTCCAGGCCGAACGAATTTAATTGAGCATGATATTGAATTGACTAGTGATAAACCCGTTAGAATTAAGCCCTATAGGACGTCACCTCGACAAACCGACATCCTGAAATCCGAAATCCAGCGTATGTTAGAATTGGGCATAATTAAGGAAGGGGAGTCAGATTATACCTCGCCTATGATATTAGTAGAGGCCCTTGGCAGAGAACCCCGCCCGTGCGTTGATTATCGCCAGTTAAATGAGATAACTCGTGCCGAATTTTTCCCTTTGCCTAACATAGAAGAGAGGGTAGAGCAAGTGGCAGCATCAAAATTTATTACCGTGATTGACTTAACTAAAGGCTATTGGCAAATACCTTTAACCCCTAACGCACAACGTTTAGCGACATTTGTAACTAGTTTCGGTTCATATCAACCTTTGGTAATGCCATTTGGACTTGTCTCCGCCCCGTATAGGTTTTCAAAATTCATGAGTATTCTATTAAAGGGACTAGAAAGTTTTTGTTTGCCTTACCTTGACGATATGGCTATCTTTTCTAATTCATGGGAAGAGCATTTAGAACATTTAGATATAGTTCTAAAGCGGGTAACCAAGGCAAAATTAACCATTAAATTAGCCAAGTGTAAATTTGCCCAGGAGACGGTCAAATATTTAGGGCATGTTGTAGGGAAAGGACGTAGGAAACCGTCCGAGATTAAAATTAAGGCCATTACTGATTTCCCAGCTCCAAAATCAAAAACGGAAATTAGAAGGTTTTTAGGGATGTGCGGGTATTACTCCCGATACATAAAAAACTATGCAATTATAGTAGAACCGCTGACCCGAGCTTTAAAAGGGAAAACGAAAAAGGAAAAAGTAGACTGGAGTCCCGAAATGGAGAAGGCTTTTAGGGAGTTAAAAGATAAACTCACCCGTGACCCAGTACTGTACGCTCCTGATTATACTAAGGAGTTTATTATTCAAAGTGACGCCTCAGATAAGGGGATAGGTATTATCATGGCTCAAAGGCAAGGAGATGAAGAACATCCAATTCTGTACTTAAGTCGAAAATTTACTAAGGCAGAGAAAAACTATAGCACAACCGAAAAGGAATGTGCTGGGATCATTTTCGCAGTGAAAAAGTTAAAACATTACCTGGATGGTCAAAAATTTACCATAGAAACTGATCACAACCCATTAATATGGTTAAAGAGAAATGCGGGAAACAATCCCAGATTAATGCGGTGGGCGTTAACCTTGCAGCCCTTTAACTATGAAATCCGACACAGACCAGGAAAAGACATTCCGCATGTGGACTGTTTGAGTCGGGTGGATTAAAAGTTATCTGTAAGAAATTTTGTATATAGTTAATTATTATTAGTATTGTTTTATTATGTTAATTAATTTGTAATTTGAAACTTGTAACTTTAGTGTAAATTTAAGTATTGTTTAGTCAGGAAGATTAGCCTCTCTAGAATTGCTTTGATGCACCCTAACCTAATTTGATTGCAGAGATTTTCTGGAGTTTCAACCCCAGAAAACCATCTTAAGGGGGGGGGGAAGTTGTGGCATACAGCCCCCCTTCCAATTAATTAAAGTTGGCCAGACCTTAATCTCTACACAGAGCAGGTGTGCTGATACTTACAATAGTTTGGCTCCAGACTGTCTCGAACTGTGACACTAAAGTACAAAGAAGCTGCCCTGATGGTACGCCCTGATGGTCGTGAGAACATTGGAGTTTCCGAGGAATTTCTTCGGCCCGACGGAAAGGCGCCCGCCCGCTCCGCGAATGAGAGAGGAGCGCGGGTTGCCATCGAGAGGACGAGTTTTCCCAGGAACAGAGCTGGAAGCAGAGAGTCGGGGATTCGTATCTTGTCTTCGGCCAGTGAAGGTCGGAGGGTTTTTTCTTGTCCCGTTTACCAGGAGAGGTAACGAGACATTTAATGATTTTTTGTGTTCCTCTAGGAGCAGAGAACACAGGTCAGCGTATTTTCTGTCACCGGCGAAGGTGCAGGTCAGCTCATAAGAGACTTTGTACTTAAAATTATCCTAGGACTGAGCTATATCTTTTCTGTACCTGGAACGGTGCAAGGATTGTTTTAGTAAACCGAATTTAGGATCACGGAGATCCACTGAAACTGCTTGTTAAAAGCATCAAATCAACTATCGATCCATACTGTAGCTCCTGGACATTGTATATAATCCTCCAACATCAATATTATAACTAAAGGTTGTACATAGAATCTTGTTTAAATTTTAATTAAATTAATTTTCTTATCAACTTCTGCTGTGACGGGATTTTCTTCTTCGCTACCAGAACCCTCGCCCGAAATTCCAAAACGCCACAACGTCTTATTTTTTCGTTTTAAGATTTATTAAATTAAAGCGCTTTTTTTTTTTTTTTTTTTTTTTTTTTTTTTTTATGTCTGTAATTTTTTTATAAGCTTTTTATATGAAATTGTCTTTGCCATTGTGTCTTCGTGTCACACTAATAAGGCGCCAACATTTTAAAGTAAATATAAACTATAAAAGGTAACAAAACCACTTTAAAACCCGTATATACAATATTTTTATTAAAAACTACACAAAGCTTTTCGCTATCATAATAATAGCATCATCAGGTGTAATTACGTTACATAGAAACTAGCAATATATAAATAAAGAAGTTCAAATGGTTTAAAGTTACGGTTACAATAAAAATTTTAATTTACAGTTACAATAACAATTATTATTTTCAGTATTTTTTCTCTATGAGCACAACGCGTGCCAAATTTTATGAAGTGATGCAGCGTCCTTGGAGTTAATAACTTTATTGTATTTGATAATATTTACGGCTTCTGTTATTAGCAGGTCTTGAAAGTCTCGAGGGGCTGAAATAATTTCGGATTGGGTCCACATAGGAATAGCATCAGGGTGTTCGTAAAGAAAGTCTACTAGAATTGAACTTTTTTTCTCTTTAACATTACGAATGTGTTAAATGCGAATGTGCGCACACTTAAAGCAAGAATTACTGAACACATTCGTAATGTTAAAGAGAAAAAAAGTTCAATTCTAGTAGACTTTCTTTACGAACACCCTGATGCTATTCCTATGTGGACCCAATCCGAAATTATTTCAGCCCCTCGAGACTTTCGAGACCTGCTAATAACAGAAGCCGTAAATATTATCAAATACAATAAAGTTATTAACTCCAAGGACGCTGCATCACTTCATAAAATTTGGCACGCGTTGTGCTCATAGAGAAAAAATACTGAAAATAATAATTTTTATGGTAACTGTAAATTAAAATTTTTATTGTAACCGTAACTTTAAACCATTTGAACTTCTTTATTTATATATTGCTAGTTTCTATGTAACGTAATTACACCTGATGATGCTATTATTATGATAGCGAAAAGCTTTGTGTAGTTTTTAATAAAAATATTGTATATACGTGTTTTAAAGTGGTTTTGTTACCTTTTATATTATTTATACACGTGAAATGTTTTATAATTTTAAACTTTTAATAGTTTTTAATCTTAAATATAAACTGTTCAGTTTGTCACTCCATGGCTTTGTTGGTTAGAGCGCTACGTTAATAATGCGGTGGTCGAGAGTTCGAAGATCCGGAGTGTTATTTTTTTACAGATAATTACTAGAAAAAGTGTCAATTGATAAAAGAAAATTTTTCGTTGACTAACAGTATCCTAAGACTTTTTTTAAGAAGTTTTTTTTTTTTTTTTTCTTAGATATTAAAAAATACAAAATATTTTAGATATTAAAAATGCACAAAATAAAAAGTTTTAGGTAAAAAATACATAAATAAATATTTTTAGAAGCTTTATATTTGTATATATATATATATATATATATATATATATATATATATATATATATATACTATTATTATAAGAAAATTCTGAAAACACACTGAAAAACAAAACGCCTCCACTTTAACGTAAATGTTAGCACCTTTTTTCGTCACTTGTTAGCTTAATTGGACACTGCGTCATATTGATAACGTGATGGTTGTAAGTTCTAAGACCGATGTGTTATTTTATTGTATATAGAAAATAGGAAAGATGTCAAATGTTAAAATAAAGATATTTCGTTGTCTACACGCTATCCTAAAAATCTTTGATTAATTTTTTTTCAGAAGCTTCTTTTAGTTACTGAAACTCACAAAAATAAAAATGCAATAAAAAAAAGAAGTTTTTATTCTGTAGCCCTAAAAAGCATTAAAATATATTCTTGTAAGGACATGATATATATAAAAAATAAATAATTAAATAATTAAATAAAAGTTTCAACAATAAGAAAATTGTTGAAACACAAAAATATAAATATTTAAAGAAAAATATAAATATTTCACTTTGCAAGAGATAATTTTTTTAAATATTCAAAGTATTTTAAAAAGCATTCGGGAACAATATTCTTTTTGTATAAGTATTTGTTGGAATCTTTTACCATGTTCTATAACTTTTCTTTACTGTTCTTTGATTTTTGGTTAGAGCGTGTCGTGGGTTCTATTCTCCAAGGGACGATGTGTTAATTTTTGCAGATAATTAATAGAAAAGGTGTCAATTTATAAAATAAAATCTTTTAAAGTCTACACAGTATCCTAAGAATTTTCAATTTGTCCTTTTAGAAGTTTTTTTTTACATCTAAAAAGCAGAAAACAATATTTTAAGTAAAAAATGTTTTTATTTTTATTTTATTTTTATTTTTTATTTAAAATATTATTATAACTGCAATAATCTAGAGTTCCCTTATTCTAATTACTGGATTTATTTTCTGGCACATCCGAATGTTGGACCACGCAAACCATTCGAATACCATTTGATGTCTAACTTTTATTAAAAATAATATAAAAGTTTCTTGGAAAAATTATACTTTCTAGATGACTTCTAAAATGATTTATGTATTTATTTAAATCGCCATGTAAGAAAGAGAGGATCATTTCTCTTTTCGGAGTACAGGAGGGACAAAAGTCTATGAATCATCTTAAAAATTAATGTAAAATATCGAAGAACTAAGATATAAGAATTCGATAGGCATTAAAACTTTGTTATGGCAAAATGTATTTTCGAATAGCTAAAACAATTTCAAAATTTCACACATAGAGAGCGTTGCATTATTATTTATAAATGAGATCCCGACAATTACTCACTCTGGGGAAAAAACATATACACCTCTTTCATGTAGAACGAAAAAACAGTCGTTTTCTGAGTCCCTAAGCAAGAAATATAGATTTCCGAGAGTTATGCGTATAAGACAAACAAATAACCTGGGTAGACGAAATGATCGGGAATTTCATTTCTATTCTATACTAGAATTTCCCATCTTATACTAGGCGAGTCGTATTAAACCTCAACGACAGGTTTAATCCCCCAACCCTCCCTTCTGTTTCTGGATGTGTTTTTCAGTCAAATTTGTCCTTTTATTGATTCCGGTATTAACGTTTTTTTTTTTTTGTTTTTTCACTCTTGACATTGTGAGTTTTTTTTTTTCTTCCCCCCCCCCATGCTTTTTTCTATGGAGTTTTGACTCTTTTTTCCCATGTTTCTGTAGATTTTTGGCTTTTTTCCTTGTTTTCTAGATTCTAAAGTGCGGTCACTGTACTTTAGAATGTAAAATACATGCTTAAAAAACCTAAAAACCCATAGAAACACGGGAAAAAAGAGTGAAAATTTCATAGAAAAAAGCATGGGATGAAAACAAAAAAACTCACAATGTCAAGTGTGAAAAAAAAACAAAAAAAAAAACGGCTAACACCGGAAGGAATGAAAGGACAAATTCGACAAGAAAAAGACATCGAAGAGCGGTAGGGAAGGTTGGGGCATTAAACCTATCGCCGAGGAGGAAACAATATTATGAATAATATGAACATTATGAATTCTTTATAATGCGAGAAATTCGTGCTTGACTATTTTAGAATTGGGTTATAAATCAAAATTATAGTTACTAAAACTCGCCTTTTGTGTTCACATTTATTTGAAAGAGATTTTTAAAATACGTTTGACCATGATGAAATAGGAAAACGTTCTAGAATTCTAATAGGATTTTTAGAACTCGCTGGCAAAGGGAACTAGAATTTATAAGGATGATGTGCAACTATTTTTAATAACGCCACAATTTATTTTATAAATGTCAATCACATACACACACACACACATATATATATATATTTCAATGCAGCATAGTCATTTTTTAAAATTACAACACTTCTGTGTGAACCCCATTTGTGTCTTGAACCAAATTCAGACAACAATCCATTTTAATGCATTCATTTTTCAGTATGGGTTGTGAAAGCATCTTTATTGCCTGTGTAGTTTTGTTCTTTCAGTGCTTCTATACTAGTCATAAATATGTGTTTACATATCCCAAGAATAAGAAATATAGGGCTAAGTATATGTAAATATAATGCATAGAAAAGATCAAAATGTAAACTTTTATTTTCTGTCACAAAATTAAAATTTCTTTGAATTACTGAAATGTATGATCGTTCGAAAAAAAAAAAAAAAATGGAGGTTCAGATACACTTTGCCGAAAAAACCTTGTTATAAAACAACCTAAATCAATTTTACAACATAATTAAAAAAAAACAAAAATCCTCGCTTACATTATTTTTTCTTTTAAATAAATAAAAAGCATTACAAATTTTGTTGAAAGTTTTTTTTTTCTCCAGAATATTTATACTTTTTAGAAACCAACGTAACGCAATAAATTCTTTAAAAATGAAATAATGGGTAGCACTTAAATTTAATGGAAAAAATAACAAAATTTCTGGGTAAAAGTTGTTTTTTGTTCTACATTTTGCTATATTTTTAACCAAATTTCATACTGTGGTAGTTTTAGTATAACATGATTAATTTTGTTTTTTCATTCGACGCATTATTTGAACCATTTTCAAGCAAGGTAAATTGTTTTAAGAAACAAATGGTTGCAGTTACTGAGAATAAAATGTTATTTCGAAATGTATAAAATACATGCGAGTATAATAACAGTTTACATTCTTATATGAGTGCTAAAATGTATGCCTTACGATGCAATGCTTGATGAAGATATAAACTTTCATACAGTGTACTACAGGGCTGCTACAAGCGACTTTTTCATTTATTATGTTCGTACCACTATTTCTATAACGAAAAATTTATTATAAATTTATGCAGCCAAAGTGCAGATTTACCTGAGAAAATATATCATATTGTTTTTTGAAAATAGTAGTACGAAGAGAATATAAATAAAATCGCATGTGGAAGCCCTGGTGTACTAGGTAAAATGCAATAAAAAAAGTAACAAAATTTTTAACAGTGGGATATTTTCAATACTGATTACCAAGAATAAAAATAAGGACGACAGTTGGCCATAGATATTTATTTTAATTAAAAATATATATATTTAAGTCAATTATTATTATTATTTTTTAAAACTCTGTTACCTTTTATTAAAGACTTAGTAAATAATGCGGAAACAATGTAAAAGATTTTAGGTAAAGGTCTCGGTAAAGAAGTTCAAGATAATAATAATGAAAGAAATTGGTAGTTTTCCTCAGAAGACCTTAAACTTTAATATCTTGTAAACTTAAGGGGAAAACATAAATCTTACAAGGGAAGTATGAATCAGTAAAATTGCTATTGAAACCAAACCAAGCTTAAATTAAAAAGCCTGGTCGAAAATTAAATCATTATTCAAAGAGAAAATATTAATATATATATATAATCAGTGCTGATAATGTAATATTTTCTTTATTATCAATTTATTTATTTATTTATTAAAGTAAAATAAATTAATAATTTAACGCGAAATACTTTTATATTACATTTAGATAAAATTTTGTTAATGATTTGTGCTAGTGTTTTATGTAAATTTTTATTTGCTAATTTTTATCGATTTCATTAATAGCAAGAGAGTTAATCGTCTGCTCTCAATTGTATTATTATTCATGCAATTTTTTGCATGAAAAATCCTGAATGAACAACAGCTGTTGCTGAACAATTCGGCGTCGCATTTAACTTTTATTTCAATTATTTCATTAAACAACTGTCATATTTGGTGGTCTCGGAAGAACTGACAATAAAATTGAACATAATGACAAATTTTTTAAAACTGATTTCACTAATTTATAATTAATTTACATCTCAAAAAATTCAAAATTTGGGTAAATAAGAATTTTACAAATCTAGTAATCTTGACGAAAAGCCAATTTTTTAACAAAATGTTCGTGTTGAACAATAATCGACGGTAAACAAAATTTCAATTAAAATAATTGAGATAAATCTTCTTATATTTCTCGTAGTGTCGTGGCGTTTGCGGTCAGTCTAGATCATAGACCTTATATATATAGACTACGCCACCAATAGGACTTCCCATTATAGTGAATGTCTTCAACATGAGGGTGCAATCTGATACCTTTGAGGTCAGCTCCGCATGTCACGTGACATAAACTTGAGGGAGATTCTTCTATAAGAAAGCACTTATTTTTCTAAGAATCAAACAAAAAATTCTCCCCTTCAAAATGGTTTTTTACAAAAGAAACTTTTTTATAATTAATCTATGACATTTTAGCTTTCCAACGATGCGTAAATCTAAAGGCTTAAATGAAAAGTATGTGTCCAATACAGAAATTAAAAAACTCAAAACTACTTTCTTTCCGAAGGAAAAATCGCATAATATTCATTTTCGTCTCTCTCTTCAGGTCCGCATCACGCGATAATTTAACTGGGGAAGCTAGCTTATCTCGCGGACAGATAATGAGGCGGATGCGTGGTCTATCTTATAAGGTCTATGGTCTAGATAACGTGGGATTAGCTGTCATTCTCTCCAACTTGACCCCTCAGACAATAGAGGGATTAACTCGTAGGGAAAAAAGGGGGAAGATGGAAGTTAAGAAAAGAGTGAACGTATTACCAGTAGCCAATCAGATTCGGCAGCCAGTCACCTGTTGCTTACCTTGGAAATTTGCTATCACTGAATCTTTGCTCATCTGCTCCCCACGTGGTCGCCCGTTCGACGCAAGTGTATAGTGCCGTTTTCCGTCATTCTTATTCTGCTTTTGGCTCTAGTACATTTAGTTCAGAAGTTATTTTCACCATCGAATCCTCATGTGTTGAAATATTAAATACCAAAATAGGAAATCCTTGCATAGAAATTGGTAATTATCAACTTCGTTGATACCGAGAAAAAGAGGAAATTATAACTTGGGTATGCTTAAAAGAAAAGAAGGAAAAATTCAAGGGAAGAGTGAAAAAATGAAGCAGTTTGAAGTTGTTAGTAAAATTTCTCATACTTATGTCCCTAATGCAGCAGAAATTGAAGTTAAAATGAAAATGGAGAAGTGCAAAAAGAGAGTTAGGGAAGACGTATCTGTCCCGGTGCATAAAATATTTCAAGAAGAGATGACAGAAATTCACACGCGAGGGTACGATATTGTATCTGAAACTCCTTCGTATGAAAATGCGAAGACCAGCTTGTGTCGACAAAGGAGAGCTACGGAAGACAACATGGACATATTATTTAAAAGTGAAATACTTCTGCTATCAAATTCAGAAAGTTTTCTATGTTTAGATTTCCTAAACGACATGGGAAAAAGAATTCTTGTGTCCGCTGCTGCACACACCGAAGAATTCTTGTCAAGCGGTGAGATATTCTTCCTCGATGGAACTTTTAAAAGCTGCCCAAAACAATTTTCCCAATTATATACCATTCATGTGGATTACGGTAGCACGGAATCAGAAACCCATGTCTATCCAGCAATTTTTGCCTTGCTATCAGATAAAAGAGAACACACATATTGCGTATTATTTCAAAACTTAGAAGAGTGATGCTCAACATGGCGTCATCTACAATAAAGATAGGCTTTGAAACATCAGCTATCAATGCCTGTCGGGTGGAGTTCCCAGAAGCTGTCATATCAGGTTGTAATTTTCATTTTAATCAATGCTTATGGCGAAAAATGCAAGAATTAGATTAGTCGTTGAGTACAAGGAATGCGACACGATACGTACATTTTGTAGGATGTGCGCGTCATTGTCTCATCTTCCCATAGAAAATGTTGAGGATGCGTGGTTGCTGATCATGGAAAATGCACCTTCTAATGAAAAGTTACCTGCTTTTAATGACTATTTCGTTACTCAATGAATGGACAACTCAAAACTGCCTTTCGAGGTGTGGAATGCACACGGACAACGACATCGTACAAACTATGCCGTGGAAGGAGGGTATTTGAAACTAAATAGAGATACTGGGAAGACACAGCCAAGTGTGTATCTCTTAGTTCAGACTCTGAAAAGAATGCCCGAAAGCGTTTCATTTAAACTGAAAGCTAGAACTTGGACAAACTGGAGTTAAGAGAAGAAATGTCTGCAAAAATTTAGGTAATCGTATCAAAAATATAATGAGAGAATTCAACAAAACCAACAATTCGAGAAAATGTTTGAATTCTCTATGTTATGTAATAAAATTTCAACGAGCTTAAGCAAACATACTGTCAACAATCTCTAATCTGCAAATTTGCTAAAAAATGACAAAAACCAGTTCGGTCTGCCACTTTTAAATCGCCAAAGTTATTCACAACATTGTCCAGTTCCAAGCCTGGAAAATGATATTCATTTTGGTTTATACTATATATTTGCTTAAAAAAAGAAAAAAAAAAGAAGAGTTGGGAATTTCTCTTAGTTTCTAGATTGATTATATCCCTAACGCAGCATCAAAAAGGGGGAACGCTTCTGCGCGTCAATCGTCAAGGGAGTGATCAAGGTGATGAATAGGAGCCTGACCACTAATCCCCCATTATCTCAATCGGACGCAAACGCCACGTAATCATTTCTTGTTGTCATTGTGAAAAATGCTCATGGTTTCATGATTTTTCTACTTTTAATCATAATTGTTAGGAATTAGAAACTATATATTCGTAGCTAACATGATTTTCTTTTTTATAAATAAATAAATAAAAATATATATTTATTAAATTGATGGTCAATACTTTATTAACTGGAATACACACACACACACACACACACACACACACAAAAAAAAAGAGCGATAGTATAATACATATTTTCTCTGAATAATTTAATTTAAATAAAAACATAAAAGAAAATTAATTGAAATAAAAAATAATAAAAAACAAAACGCCTTTTCGAGGACTCGATCTCAGGACCTCCGTATCACAAGTCAAACATAATACCACTACACCACCCGTTCTTACAAGGATTCGTGTTTTGTTGGTTTTTTATGGAAATAATTAAAACTATTACGGGGTCATATCTTGACCCCATTGGTGTTGTTGCAGCAAATTTACACTCTACCATATGTTTTCGACCATGCTCTTTAATTTAAGCTTGCTTTGGTTTCAATAGCAATTTTACTGATTCATACTTTCCTTGTTAGTAGAATTAAGATAATATTCCCTAGGACTTAAGATAAAAATAGTAAAAAATAAATGAATCAAAATTACATGATTTTGGCAAATTCTCACGAAAAGGGGGAAGATTTGGAAATTCCGTCGTTCTTTTCTAATCACCTTCACCGTTCAACATAATACCAAATTTATACCGTTCAACATAATACCAAATTTATACCGTTCAACATAATACCAAATTTCTTACTAAAATATGTAAGATCAAGAAAATATACCCGTTCAAAAATACCTTGATTTGGGAACATCCGAAAAAAATGAGGAATACCTAAACTTATTTAATATTTTAATAAACCTTTAATTACCTTTAATAAACCTTTAATTGTCAAGAATCGATTTCACAAATCTGCCTTGCATTCCAGTGATTATCAATAGGAAATTCGTGATTTTTCAATTTACAATGTTTACGTACAACCGTCGTTGCCAACCGTACAATCATACTTGACTACATATCTAAATTTAAAAAAAAGTATCACACCAGTATTTTTTGAAAGAAATATTTCATACTTATTTTCTGCAATTAAATAAAATGAAATTTATTATAGAAAACTTCTGGTATGAAGTCTCCCATCGAAATCGGAGCTTGGCTATTATGTGTACGATGATCACACTGCTCAGCATGAAAATTGCTCCCAACGCCATTTTGGTAAATTCTTATGTAAAATGACTTCCTGAATTAGAATATGACGTCCATTTTGCTCTATCACCCACCGTTTTTTAGGGACGACCCCCTATTTTTATGATTTTCAGGTAATTTTAAGGCTATAAATTTGAGTTTATGGGAGGAAAGGATTATTTTAACTGTTAAATATCTTCTGAAGGGTTACAGAGTTGACAAATTCTAAAACATTAACATTTGCGGTGAGGGGAAAGTTTAGGAGGGGATTTGCCACTGAAATTATGCATTAAATTTCTTAGTTCTTTAATCCATTATTAATGTTATTTATTAAACATTATATATTTTTTATTTTTAAGCGTTATATTAATTCTTTTTCATTCAACATATCAAATTCATGGCCATAAAATTACCCAACAGTGATAAAAATTGGGGAGGGGGTCGTGTCCCGAGAAAAGGGTGCGTGACTGGGCAAATTGGGAGTCATATTCGGATTCAGGAGGTCATTTTACACATGAATCAACAAAAAAAATGGTATCGGGGCCGATCATTATTATTATTATTTTTGAAGCGCAGTGTTATACGGTTGGCAACACTGCGTATAACTATTTTTTCTTTTCTAAGCAGTAAGCACCTATTCGGTTCATTTTAGTATTTTAATGATTCAAATTTTATCATCATCAAACTATGCAATAAATGCCACTTGTAAATTATGGTTAACTCCTTAATTTACGAACATGCAACTCACTTTTTACTTTCCGAACACTATAGTGAGGAAAATATTGTAATCATGTCAAAAATCCGAATTTGAGATTTTGATGTTTCTATACGTTTCGAGTCCGTATTCACTATTTTTGCGATGATACATGTATGTGTGTGCGTATGTATGTGTGCATGTATGTGGGTATGTCTGTGAGTGAACACGCTAGCGTCTAAACGCTTTGTTCGAATAAGCTGAAGTTTGTACGTATATTGTAAGTCACCATAGTACGAACCCTATAGATTTTGGTGAATCTAGCACTTATAGTTTTTTTACAGGGACACAAAGAAAAATTCTTTATCCTTATGGCCTATGGGACCAAAATCTTAAAAGTGCAATAGCATCTAAACCCCTTATTCAATTGAGCAAACAATTTATACACATATTATCGGTCACAAATACGCAATCTGTACAGATTTTGGAGAATCTGGCACTTATAGTTTTTTTACAGGGACACAAAGAAAAATTCTTTATCATTATGGCCTATGGGACCCAATTTTTAAAAGTTCGATAGCATCTTAACGCCTTATTCAATTGAGCTGAGAATTTATATGAATATTATAAATCACTGTTGCACTAACTATAAGCATTTTGGTGAATCTATCATTTATAGGTTTTTACAGGGACACAATGAAAAATCCTTTATCATTATGATCTATGGGCTCAAAGTTCAGTAGCGTTAAATAGGACATCGTGTAATATATGGATAAAAATACTCAAACACTCTATTATGGTTTTCTCTCTTTTGTTTCTTTAACAACTCCTCTTTCTTTATCTACAAAACTGTTAATTACTCAATGTTCGGAAAGTCGATTGGAGTCACTCCAGATTTTTACTTCCATTACCCTACTACCGTAGGTAATGGAAGTATTGTATTCGGTCTGAAAATTCGATATCGGGTGTTCACCTGATTTACGCGTTTTAAGGTCCCCTGAGTCCAAAAAAGTGGTTTTTGGCAATTGGTCAGTGTGTATGTATGTGTGTGTGTGTGTGTGTGTGTGTGTGTGTGTGTGTGTGTGTGTGTGTGTATGTGGATAATCTTCTGGCTATTATAGCTCAGAAACTAATAAAGATAGAGCTACGAAACTTTAGAATTGAAATACGTCTGGTGTACAGATGAAATTTCCAAATTTTGGTGAAAATTGAAAAACCGGAAGTGGGACATCGGAAACCGGAAGTGGGACCGTAAGTCTGTATCTCAAAAACGGCTCTAACGATTTTCTTCAAACTTGCTATATAAACACTTTATTAGATGTCCTTTCGAATGATATAGTTGGTTAGTTCAGGAAAATTGATAGGCGTCCTGTATAAATAGCTCAATTTCAGGCCTCGCAAAGACGCTCCTTTAAAAACGGTTGTACGGATTTTTTTCAAACTCGCCATTTTAACTCACTTTTAAATATGCTTTTGTATGTAATTATTGTTTTCCGGTCAATAATTGAGTTTAACCGGAAGTAGGACATCGGAAACCGGAAGTGGGACCGTAAGTCCGTATCTCAAAAACGGCTCTAACGATTTTCTTCAAATTTTCTATATAAACAATCTATTAGATGTCCTTTCGAATGATATAGTTGGTTAGTTCAGAAAAATTGATAGGCGTCCTGTATAAATAGCTCAATTTCAGGTCTTCAGGAAAACGGCTGTACGGATTTTTTTTCAAACTCGCCCTATTAACTCACTTTTAAATATCCTTTTGTATGTAATTATTGTTTTCCGGTCAATAATTGATTTTTTGTAAAAGTTGGTATCCCAAAAACGGCTCTAACGATTTTCTCTTTGGGTCACTTTTATGCTTTCTGATCACATTATCTTTCAAAAATGCATATAATACGTGTAATAGTGGTAATGGAAGTCGTGTGGTTGTTTCACACCAGATTTTTTTTATTGTGTTGTTTCAGAAGAATGACCAAAGGCATGACCTTATATCTTTGTTCAACAAGGTTTTTATCAACACATTTCCTTCATGATTCTTCCACCACCATAATTATACAATAAAATTATGTAATATGTTTCTACGATTAAATAAGGAATGTTATTATATGACTATAGGGTGAAAGAGTCATAAGGAAATTGTTAGTAGACAACTTATTAAACAGGAATTCATATTTGCTATCGTTTTTTTTTTTTTTTTTTTTTTTTTTAATCATTTTTATTCAATTTTTTTTTCTTTTTTTGCTTTTTACGCTGTTGTTTTATGTTGTTTTACCAGTAGTTACAGGAGTTAAATATGTTTTATTTAATTTTCTGTGCTACTTTTAATATTTTCTTCGTTATCTTATGCAAAAGTTTGTACGACAAGGCCTCCTAAGGTGGTCTGAAAGAAAAATCTATTCCTCGAAAAGTAATGACTGGAAAGAGTTGCAAATTTATACACTTCATTTTTAAGAATTTGGATTAATTTTATTTAAAAATAATGTAGATCATAATACATATTTTGTTAATATAAATTTAGAATTATTTATCATAATTTGGAATATTTCTTTTAATCAAAAGTTATCATGGATTATGTTTGTGTTTCTTTCTCGTAAAAAAATAAAAATTCTATCAATATTTTTTGCAAAGAAATAAATAAAAGTTTACAACATGATTTTAACATTAGCGTCTTCAAACTTTTCACTCTTATAATTCTATGAAAATATAAATAAGATGTAAAACTAATTTACTTTGTCGCTTTTCTGCAATCCCAGAAATTCAAATACCGAATTGACAACCTTTTAATTTATTCTAAAGCATTTTTAGCCCCGATTTTATTTTTAGCACTTTTTATTTTTATTTTTTTTAAGTTACATATTGAAGTAGTTATTTTAGTAATCATATATTGGAGTAGTTATTTTAGCAATCATATATTGGAGAAAGTTATTCAATAAATAAAGTAGTGCGAAAGAACCGCAGGGCTCAAATGCTCCGGAATAAATTAAAATGTTGGCAACTATGCAAATATATAAATCAAAATAGGACGTTTTTACCGAAAAATTCAAATTTGGTGCGCATTTTATTATATAGACGACCCCCACTCAAAAATTTCACTTCATTTTCTAACAGTACACACAGTTCCTCTTCGAATAATACCTATTACATTTTTCTGCATCAGTAGTAAAAAATAAAGTATTGCGTTTTCACCCCTGAACTGTTCAGTATATTAAATGTATATATTCTATACCACCTATATAATCTACACTATCTACCAATAGTGTTTGGACACTTTCGAATTTAGACGTTTTATCAAATATCTAGAAAAGTCCTTTAGAAATCATTTTAAAGCTTTGGTAGTGTAAAGAACATGTTATACCTCATATATATTTCAGCAAAAGTTGTGTCTTGAAGCGGAAAAGGGGACCAGTGAAAAATTAAACAAAAATCAAAATGTTTTAGATTACCATGCAAAAAGTAATGCTTTAAATGTGTTTTGGCTGTAGCATATGATTATAAGTATTGTCTCATTATCTGAATAAAATTTTATGAGGTTGACACATATATTAATGGAGATATAAGTTTTTTTTTTTTTTTTTTTAATTGAAAAAAAAAAAAAAATACCACTTTTAAATTATAAAACGCATGGTATTAGACTCAGTGCAAAGCCATTTTCAAGAAATTCCACATACTACAAGAGACACAGCATACTGCAATCGAAATGCAAAAATCTTACATATATTAAGAAATATGAGCATTTTTACTAAATAATTTTTAACTACGCATGCGATAGCTTTTGAAAAATTTCATTTGCATAATTTAATTGCCAAAAGTAATAAGCAACTTATATTAAAACCCCAAACAAATATCGTGTAAATTCTAAAAGTTATGAGAAATAGAATGAATAAAATTTCAGTTCTTAAAAAAAAAAAAAAAAAAAAAAAAGAAGATGATACTGGGTTTTATTAATATTACCTTACAGTCAGCGAACATTGTATTACCACTGTACATTTATTGAATAAAAATAAAAATGTAAGTAAAATCCCTTATAGTGTAGCTTCTATTTTGAGAGCACTGAAATTCTGTTCATTCTATCTTTCATAACTTTTTGAATTTACCCGATATTTGTTTGGATTTTTCGTATAAGTTGCACAATAGTTTTGGTTATTAAACTATGCAAGCGAATTTTTTGAAACGCTAGTGCATGCACAGCTAAAAATTATTTTGTAAAAATGCTCATATTTTGTAACGTATGGTATCAGCTCTAGGTCATGAACTAATGCATAGAATATCGTATACATTAATATGTAGTTGAAACATGACATAAATTAATGCCTTTCTACTTTTGGAGAAAATCGCCCAACAAGTGGCATTGAGATCGTTATTTCTTCATGACTTTCAGTATGGTTGTAAATGATAAAATTTCGTATAAATGTACACAATGCGAAATATTTTTAACCAGTCATTCATGAAATTCAAAATTTATATTTATAATTATCGGCAAAAAAGTTTAGCACATGCAGAGGTATCGCTCCTCCATCCTCCTGGAAGGAAGTACACTTCGGGAAAGGAAATTTCTAATATGATTATTTGTTAAAATACCTTGTCAATACCTTAAAAAAAATGGTTCAACCGTCATGTATGTATGATAATTTGACAGAAAATTATCGATTTTTTTCATAAAAAAAAAAAAAAAAAAAAAATAATAAAATGAATTTTTTTAAATGTAGTCTGTAGGAAAGAAAACTGATTTTTTTTTTTCTTTCGAAATTTTTTTTTTAATCCTCTGCAATGAAAATCCTCTGCATTCATAATGTAAAATAATTTTAATAAACAAACTGCTCTGAGTGAAATTACATAGGAAATATAGCAGAATGTGTTGTGCTGGCCACAATATACTAGTTAATTTATTTATACCCATGTATGTTCAAAATTAAAATGATTTTGGGTCACATTTTTGAAATTCTTCTTGTTTTTACACGTTTAGAGGTCCGCGGAATCCAAAAAACTAGTTTTTAACGATTGGTGCGTGGTTCTTGTGTGTGCGCGAGACCGTTATTGGCATAGCTCTATAACAAATAATAACAGGAATACGAAACTCAGTATTCTGAATGTGTATTATATAAGGATGCTACACTAAACTTTTAATTTAGATTAAGCTAAGGATTCGTATACTGGAACACCGAAGATAATTGAAATACATTACGTCCATGCTTGATATTTCTTGCAGATACAGTTTAGCGCATTTGGACTGCACTAATCAAAAAGGAATGATTACAAATTTCTTATATGAACAAATGCATGCTCTATACAGATTATGGTGCATTTCAATACGTGTTTTGTGTCTTTCATACGCAAATAAATTTAGTAGACTTAAGCAAAGCTACTCAAAATTAAGCGAAAATATTATTTTCTATTCAATGTAGTAGATAGAAGTGCTTCACGTTATTTTATTAAACCAGAAAAACTGCTTAGGTACATATTTTTAGGTTCACTTAGTTTAGTGAATTGAAGCGAATAAAAAAGACCAGAAAAGAAGTTAAACAAAACTTTATTGAATTTACCAATTAAATGCTAAAACTACTGAACGCAAATTTTTATTTTTCATTACAAATATGTATAAAAAATACATAATGACAAATGCCAGTATTTCCGTGAATCAGACTTTGGACAAAATTCCATAAATTTTCTCCATTACATAAGAATGTTATCACCAGGTTCTTCTATATTTGAAATTGCAAAAGAAATAAATAGGTTACTCTTTTTTGCATGTATGTCTTCTTCGATCAATTTAGAGCATTAGCCATCCGGCCAGTGCGGAGGGTAGGTAGTACGATATCGGGGTGGAGGGTTAGCATAGGGAGGTTTAAGACCTCCTAAATAACATTGTTTTGATGATAAAAATCCTTTTTTTCTACAACGTACATTACGACGTGGAGGAAATTGTTGAAATTGTAATAAACGACGAAAAGTAGATGGTTCTTTCCAGCCTTGACCACTCACTGAACTGATCTGTTTTGTTGATTTATCATTATTCAACAAGCTAAATACAGTCGGCAAACTTATGTATTTTCTCCAAGTTAGATTGTTTTCTTTCTGAAAATTTAACAGAAATATACAAATTATGTATAGGCAACGCAGTAGAGATAACATATCCTTTACTTTTAAAAAGCATTTTAAAGTAATAAATCAGTTTAAAATTAACGAATGTAATAATATTTAGAATTTCTATAACAATGAATAGTATATATATTAACGATGAATATAAGTATATATAAATATATATAGGGCATTTAGAAAATATCTGGCCAAAATTTAGAGAACTGGTTAGAGGGGACGTATATAAAAGGATTCGCAGTGCAATGCGTGTTTGTAAACGCCGCATGAAAGTGGTACAGGGCGCTGTCTAGGACAAGCAAATAAAATCCGGCAATGTCAGAAGTTGTCCATGCAATGCTTTACGAATGCTGGACTAGCAGATATCCATCTAACATAATAAAAAAAAAAAAAAAAAGAAAAATCCTGTTTGACTATCCTACACAGTGCTCTGTACCATCTTCAAGTGACATTTCCGGACATACATTGTACATCCATTTATATTCGTCCCCTCTAATGCTCTTTAAATTGTGGCCAGACCTCTTCCTATCACACTGTTTATTAAAAGTGCATAATATATAGAACATTAATTATAAAATGTTCATCCTGTAATACCACAGGTAACAACTATTACTTCATTCTACAATCAATTCTTTTTACTAGATTTTTCTTCTAAACTTCTGTAACAGTTTTCGCTAATTAAGTATAATAAAAATCTCTCCTTGTTTAATATGATATTAAAAAGCATAAAAGTTGACAAATGTGTAACAAAGAATCTTTATTTGTTCAAAAATAATTTTAGAATTTTGCTCTCTACCGTCTTTATTGTTATTCGAATTTCCGAATATATGCAGATATGCTTAAATTATAAAAGCGTTACAGTTTTCCTCTTTCGTTTTAAAATGCACAGCTTAGTTTAGAATAGACACAAGCTTTTTTTTTACCTATTCTTTTCCCGATTACATATTTTCCAACAACTTAATATATATATATATATATATATATATACATATATATCTGTATACATATATATATATATATATATATATATATATATATATATTCAGTTTTTGAAACATTTAAATAAATAATAATAATAATAATAAAGAGATTTAAATAAGCCAAAAACCCTCACTTGGGAATATTAATGCTAATGAAATAAGAACATATTGCCACTCTTTTAGATAAATTGAAAAATTTGTTCTCTGTGCAATTAATTTATTGCATTATTGTCGATCATATAAAATACAAGCGCATAAACTAATTTTAACATTATTTATTAAAAAATAATTAACAGAATTTTTAACTACAAATTAGCAAGCGGCAAAGTAAATCGGCTATTTTTTTCATTATGTGTTGACTGAATTATCAATCATGGAATTTATAATTGAGGCGAACTGCTAAATTACTTCAGTGAACATTTAACTGTTTTTAAATTGTGTCAGTAGATGGCGCGGTGAGTACTTTCTGTAACCATCTCTGAAAGACTAGTTCAGAAGAGTGTTGTTTAGTTTGTTCACTCGCTATGTGAAAATGTGTCAACAATTCTGTGCACAGCTATGGCACATGTTTGATTTAATCGAGCTTTTATATTTGTGTAAAATTTTAGTTATTAATAATGATTAAAAGTGTTATCAGTTATGACAGGGTGTTTTCTACAACTTTATTGAAATGGTGAACACGTTTAACCAAGCCAGCCGCAGTGGTGACCAGTGACGATACAGTTCAATATGGCGATAAACCTCCGGCCTTTGAAGATAAGTGGTTTAATTTTAAATGAATATATTTTAAATTAATTAATTTTTTTTTCCTCTGTTTGAAATAAAAAATGCATTAAATAAATGACTCGAATATATATATATTAAAGCTATTTTAAATAGATTGATATTTTTAAATGCTGTTTTAATAGTATATATTGTATAGTGTAATACGAAATGGTCGCGATAGATTAAAGATTTGTTATTTTAAGTTAGCGTTTAAAATTTTCTTTCCTATGTGTTTGAATTCATTTTGACTTTGAATTTTGAACTTATGAATTTTGAAATAGTAGTTAAAGTATAAAATTTTGATCAGATTGCCATGGACTCTGGTGAGAAGGGGATAGATGTTGAAAAAGTTTCTTGTAGAATTCCACCTATGTGGAAGAACAATATTCAAATATGGTTTGTTCAAGTTGAAGCGAATTTCGCAACATCGCAGATTACAAATGATCTGACAAAATATAACACAATTATAAGTTCAATTGATGCAGATTCGCTTATTTCAGTTTCTGATTTCATATTAACCCCCCCCCCCTCCGAGAATCGTTATGAAACTTTAAAACAAAGGTTAATTTTGGAGTTTTCAGATTCTCAATCTCAGAAGCTGCGTAAATTATTGTCCGAATTAACACTAGGAGATAAAAAACCTTCAACTTTACTTCGTCAAATGAAAGAATTAGGAGGGAAATCCGTAACTAAGGATTTTTTAAAAACAATTTGGATGGAACGATTACCTGTAAATTTTCAGGCAATATTGTCTGCCTCTTCAGCGGATTTATCTGAATTGGCAAAATTAGCTGATAAGATTGCTGAAATTAAGGAAATCCCTAGTGTTTGCGCGGTTGTTGAGGGAAAAACATTAGAAAGTGAGGTTAAAGAAATTCGAAAAGAAATTGCAGAGTTAACAACTCAGATTTCAACTTTATTTTCGAAAGTAAATAGGCAATAAAGATCGAGAAGTCGTGATTTAAACCGTGCATATTACCGAAGTAAAAGTCGTAATGTTGGAGATGGAAATTTTGATAGTAATGATTCGAATTTACGTTTTTATCATTCAAAGTTTGGGGAAAATGCTAGAAGGTGTCGGAAACCATGTTAGTATAATTCAAAAGAGAAAAAAAAATCTAGTTTTGGCTGCTGCATTTGGTTTAAAGTTTGGTTCAGGTGTAGCAGCCCAAGAAAAAAAAATGTAGACTTTTTGTTTATGGTAAAGCTACAAACTGTAATTTTTTAATTGATTCTGGAAGTGATATTTCTTGTATACCGGCACCCATAAATTGTAAATATAATACTCCTGAAGATTTTTTGTATGCCGCAAATGATTCTAGGATACCTACGTATGATGGTAAAACATTGGATATTAATTTGGGATTGCGTCGAAAGTTCCGGTGGTCCTTTGTGATAGCTCGAGTAAATACACCTATTATTGGTGCAGATTTTTTAAACAATTACGGAATTCTTACAGATTTGAAAAATCAAACTTTAATTGATTCAAATACTATCTTACAAATAAGAGGAAAATTGAGTGGTAATGAATCCCCCTCTATAAAATTAATTTCGGGAAATTCCCCTTATGATAAACTTTTAGAGTCATTTCCAAATTTGGCGAGCCCGGTACCAAATTTTAAAGGTCCTGTATTGCATATTACTAAACATTATATTGAAACAAAGGGAGCTCCGGGGTTTTCTAGACCTAGACGATTACATCCAAAATTATTAGAAATTGTAAAAAAGGAATTCCAAGTTTTGGTAGAACAGAGAATTTGTCGACCTTCTAAGTCTCCTTGGTCCTCACCTATACATGTCGTTCCAAAATCAAATGGTACGTATAGGATATGTGGAGATTACCGACGTTTGAACTCGTTAACTATTCCAGATAGATATTCTATCCCACATATTCATGATATAACAAATGTCCTTCATAATAAGACAATATTTTCAAAGATTGATATTGTTAGGGCATATTATCATATACCAGTGAATGAAGAGGATATTCTAAAAACTTCTGTAACGACACCAATTGGAAATTTCGAATTTTTATATCTCCCATTTGGTTTGAAATGCGCTCCAATGACATATCAGCGATTTATGAATGGGGTCTTGCGGGATTTGGAATTTCTTGTTTCTTACATAGATGATGTATTGATATTTTCAGAAAACGAAACGGAGCATATCAACCATGTGGATTTTTTGTAAAAAATTATTAAAAATCGAGGAAAATTATTTCCCGATTTTAATCCCCATATTTGGACATAGATATGTATTAGTTATCATGTGCATGCGTTAGATTGAGTTATTTTGCTGTCAAATTGATAAAATTTTAATTTTAAATTTCAAAACTCTGTTGTCCTTGGCGTTTTTGTATTTGGCGATTAAAAACGTAATACGAAAATATGTATGTCAGATGTATATTTTCGTAATATGTAATTGTACGAAATATTGTTTCATATTATTCATTACTCTCTTAATATAAGTTGTTAAAATAACCATGATTTTTGAAAGGAATAAAATTATGTTCGCCAGATAATTTATTTTGTTTTCTGCCAAGGATGACAGATATCAAATCTATTCCGCTGCAACATATTAGTATCTGATATCAGATACTTTATTTAGATATTTGGAAAGAAATTTGACTTCAAATTATGATAGAATAGTTATCATTTTTCTTTTAATTAGTATATTAGTTGGATATTTATTGCGTAAATATCATCCTTTGAAATGAAATGTTTAGGTTTTCAATCGAATATGGAAGTTTGCAATTTTTTTTTTCTAGAGTTTTGAAATTAAAAATTCAAATTTTATCAATTTTACAGAAAAAACAACTTAATCTAACGCATGTACATGTTAACTAATAAATATCTATACCCAAATATGGGGATTGAAGTCGGGAAATAATATTCCTGGATTTTTAATAATTTTTACAAAAAATCCAATGGACGTTTAACATAGGAAATCTTTTTCTTCCATCCACGAACGGCCAGTGAGGTCATCACTTCGCATGCGTATTACGACGTCAGATTTAACGTGTAAGTTTAACATTTCACAAAGCTTTATATGAATTTCAATTTAATTCACGTGCAAATATATTTCTATTCTTTTCATGTCAAGATATTTTAAAAACAAAATGAACATGTACTAAATGATTCTTTTATGTTGGCAGCAGCTAATTTTTTTTAAATATTTCATTATTTCCATTTCTATTATGGCTTTTATGGGGATTTTAATTAAAATGCTCAGATTTTAAATTAAAATTTATTTTATCGAAATTAAATATAGCCTATAACAATCAGTGATAGTGTAGCATTTGGTCAGGGAAAGAAGTTTTTAAATCGGTTCAGTAGTTTCAGAGATTACCCTCCACAAACATACAATTTTTTGCTCTTTATATAATAGTATAGATAATGACTTAGTTAATTTTATTACTAATAATTTGTAAAAATAGTAACTAATATCTTTAGAAAAAAAAAATGTTTTCATTTATTTTATTTACATTTGCTTATTTCATTGATTTTCTTTCTTTTTTTTAATATTATGTAAATAAAAATAATTACTTATTTATAAAAATTTATCATGGCAATTATTATTTAAAAGAAATTTATCTTTCATATGTTAGCAAATAATATACACCTTCTTTTCTTTATTTTTATTAATTTATTTTAAGAAATCTGATACATTTTGCGTACTAGCAAAAAAAAAAAAAAAAAAAAAAAACATTTTTATATAGTTATTTTAAATATGTATTTTAAAATATATCAGAAAAATACATTGAAATCTAACATATTAAATATATCGTAAAACAGAACTTAAAAACTAACAGCTAGCAAATAAATAATGTAATTATCTCATATGTTAGGAAATAAATACATAAAACAGCATGCAATAATGTCCCTACAGTTTGCTAGGGACCCTCGATAGAGAGAGACTGGACATTGGCGCGCCGGCTTTTTGACGAAATTCTCCATTTTAGTGCCAGTTGCTCCATTGCTTATCATTACACTGAGAAGAAATTTTGATTATTTTACGTTATAATCGAAAAAGAACTTATTTATTGCATTTTTACTTTGTTGGGAGATAAATTGCTTTAATATTGGAATACTTTTAAAAGATAAAAATGCATAATTATTTATTTTATGTCATGCTTTAAATACTTTGAATTCTCTTATTGCATGCTGTTTTACGTATTTATTTCCTAGCATATGAGATAATTACATTATTTATTTGCCAGCTATTAGTTTTTAAGTTCTGTTGTGCAATATATTTAATATGTTAGATCTCAATGTATTTTTCTGATATATTTTAAAATACATATTTAAAATAACTACATAAAAATACATTTTTTGATTTTTTGCTAGTACGCAAAATGTATCAGATTTCTTAAAACAAATTAATAAAAATAAAGAAAATAAGGTGTGTATTATTTGCTAGCATATGAAATATAAATTTCTTTTAAATAATAATTGCCATAATAAATTTTATAAATAATATTTAAATAAGTAATTGTTTTTATTTACATAATATTTAAAAAAAAAACTAAAAAAAAAAAAAAAAAAAAAAAAAAAAAAAAATCAATGAAATAAGCAAATGTAAGTAAAATAAATAAAAACATTTTTTAATTTCTAAAGAAATTAGTTAATATTTTTACAAAATATTATTAATGAAATTTTTATTTTTAATATTTAACTAAGTCATTATTATTAATAATGCGTAATTGAAATAAATAAAATATGTATTTTTAGCTTGTAAAAATATCACGTAAATATTTTTATAAAATAATAAAAAATAATTTCTGTTCTTCTGCCGTAGTTTTACATTTATTCATGAATTATTTGACAAAACTTGTAAAAAGAAAAATGTTATTAATAATAATTTTTAAAAATATTAACTAATATCTTTAGAAATTAAAAAATGATTTTATTTATTTATTTACATTTGCTTATTTCATTGATTTCTTTTTTTTTTTAGTTTTTTTTTAAATATTATGTAAATAAAAATAATTACTTATTTAAATATTATTTATAAAATTTATTATGGCAATTATTATTTAAAAGAAATTTATACTTCATATGTTAGCAAATAATATACACCTTATTTTCTTTATTTTTATTAATTTATTTTAAGAAATCTGATACACTTTGCGTACTAGCAAAAAATCAAAAAAATATTTTTATATAGTTACTAGCCGACCCGACAAACGTTGTTTTGCCATATAAATTAGTTCTAGAGAATATTTTGCTAGAAAAAAATAACTAACTTATTGTAAGTGTGTAAGGATGTGGTATATAAGTGAAACAGGTATGGAGCGCTGTGAACGGTGACTGTGAATTCCGATTATAACGTAAAAGACATAATTACCGAAATTTTCGCTACTTGCTTCTTGCTACTTGCTACTTTCTACTTGCTACCTGTTATTTAAAATCTCCGCTGAATGTCGAACAGCACAAAATTTTATTTCATACGGCAAATATTTCAATTTATGAGAGAATCTCTGATAGCAACGAATTTCACATGAAAATTCCGTCTTTTTTGAATAAGCTGTAACAATCTGGACCGATTTGATGAAAATTTTTATCAAAAAGTTATTACAATATCTAACATCATTACATGTACATTTATCACAATTCAATCAATCGATGCATGTGAGTATGTGTATAGTATGAGGTATAGTATGAGCGAAGTGAAATGTAGAGTTCGTATTAATTAAAAACTTAAACTCGTTTTAATTAAAGGTGAAAAAGTTGAAACTCAAATTATTTTGTAACAGGTATATTTTTTTAATCTACAAAAACTTAATTTATCGTAATGACATTGGATGTACAATATTTTTGGTTAATCCTTGAGGAGTATACACAAACAAATTCGAATGTTTTCCAACCCTGGAACGCGCAACATATAATTGGTCGTGAGAAAAGCACGGATTTTCTAAATCTAAGCCTCAAATTGGGACCCCTTTGGTGACTTTAAATATTTTAAGCCATTTTTGCAATGAATTGAAATGGCTATCTCAATTGTGGAACTAAAGATCTTGGCGAGAAGCGTCCGAGCTACTTCGGTGCCAAATTTCAAATTTTGCCAAAGGGATCCGATACTAAAAGTGTTTCATACAAAAAATAAACAAATAAAATATAATAAATTAGCTACACAAATAAATTTCTAGGTTAGGGTGGTTGTTAATCAACGCGCGTGTAAATTTGATAGAAAATTATATAAAATTCTCACTCCAATTCCGCACTAAATTTGCAAAATGTATAGTTTTTTATGCACACTTCAAAACTCTTCAAACACTAATTACATCTTGACGTAATATTTCAATTAGGACGCAATTTTTTGTATAACAATAATAACACGAAGTTACAAAATATTTTCCTGAATTTGATCGCAGCACCAACTGTCGGGACAAACTGGAATTACAATAGAATATACGCAAGCGAAGTGTGACGTCACTGACCGTCAGTGGATGCAAGAAAAAGATTTCCTATGTTAATCTCCCATTGGATTTTTTATAAAAAATTATTAAAAATCGAGGTAAATTATTTCTCGATTTTAATCCCCGTATTTGGGTATAGATATGTATTAGTTATCGTATGCATGTGTTAGATTGAGTTATTTTGCTCTCAAATTGACAAAATTTTAATTTTAAATTTCAGAACTCTGTCTTTCTTGGCGTTTTTTGTATTTGGCGATCAAAAACGTAATACGAAAATATACATGCCAGATGTCTATTTTCGTAATATGTATTGTACGAAATTGTTTCATATTATTCATTACTCTCTTAATATAAGTTGTTGAAATAACCATTATTTTTAAAAGAAATTAAATATGTTCGCCAGTTGATATGGCGATATTTTTTTTTTCCGCCAAGGATGACATAGTTTTGAGATTAAAAATTCAAATTTTAACAATTTTACAGCAAAAACAACTCAATCTAACGCATGCACGTGATAAATAATACATATCTATACCCAAATATGGGGATTAAAATCGGGAAATAATTTTCTTCGATATTTAGTAATTTTATACAAAAAATCCAATGGGCGATTAACATAGGAAATATTTTTCTTGCATCCACGGACGGCCAGTGACGTCATCACTTCGCTTGCGTATTATTGAATCGATACTACGATCGTAGCGCTGTCTGCCGGATCTAATGTGAAACATTCCAAAATCAACAGCAATTTATAAGTGATAAATTAATTAAATAAACAATTTAAATTGGACTAAATTGTAAATCTAAACCATTCTCGAATCCACCTGAAGACACACAAAAAATTTCATTAAACTCGGTCCAGCCGTTTAGGAGGAGTTCAGCGACATACACACGCACAAACGAAATATATTTGATAAATACAAAGGCACAGCTTTAGTATAGACCTCCCCCCCCCCCCTTGTCTTAAATATTTTTGGCCATTTTTGCGATGAATTAACATGGCTATCTCAATTGCGTAACTGACGATCTTGGTGAGAAACGTCGGTACTACTTCGGTGCCAAATTTCAAATTTTTCCAAACTAAAGCTGTTCCATACAAAAAAGAAAAAAAAAAAAAAAAAAAAGAAAAAAAAGAAAAACTGCTTTATGATATATACAAAATAAAAATAAAATATTCTAATAAATTCGAAATTATTACTATTTACAATTAAGGTGAAAACATAAAAGAACTTTTATAAGTTACATATAAAGTATCAATTAAAACGAAAAATTTTGTTTTACTGTAGAAAAGAAAAGTACTACTAAATTAAATAAAAATTTTAAGCTAATACCAAGTATCTCTATGAAAATATTTATTTACATGCGAATATTTTCATAGTATATTAATTTTTTTTTCTATTTTTTATTGTTTATCAAGCGAAATTAAAAATATTTTATTTTCGGAAAAAAAATAAATAAAAGTGAATTTTGTTTATTTTGGCATCAAACTTATTTTTCTTTTTAATCATTTTAAAGTTAAAATGGAGTTTTTATTTAATATCTTTTGATCCAATTATCCGATTGAACTGAATTGTAAATCTAAACCATTCTCGAATCCACCTGAAGACACACAAAAAATTTCATTAAACTCGGTCCAGCCGTTTAGGAGGAGTTCAGTGACATACACACGCACAAAAGAAATATATATATAAAGATTTCAAATGTATATTTTAAAATATATCAGAAAAGTACATTGAGATCTAACATATTAAATATATTGCACAACAGAAATTAAAAACTAACAGCTAGCAAATAAATAATGTAATTATCTCATATGTTAAGAAATAAATACGTAAAACAGCATGCAATTTGAGAATTCAAAGTATTTAAAGCATGATATAAAATAAATAATTATGCATTTTTATCTTTTAAAAATATTCCAAAATTAAAGCAATTTATCTCCCAACAAAGTAAAAATGTAATAAATAAGTTCTTTTTCGATTATGACGTAAAATAATCAAAATTTCTTCTCAGCCTAATGATAAGCAATGGAGCAACTGGCACTAAAATGGAGAATTTCGTCAAAAAGCCGGCGCGCCAATGTCCAATCCCTCTCTATCGAGGGTCCCTACAGTTTGCTGAGGTGTAGCACCATCTGGTGGTTACAATATTTACTCTTAACTGTACTCTTTTGCTTGTGTATACTCTACTATATGCTACTGTGTATACTCTACTATAAGCTACTATATGCTACTGTGAGTGCATACTCTACTACAATATTTCTTTTACACAATTTCTGTTTAAGTAATTTAATTATTCAATACATTATGCATTACCTTCACATCATTCTTTATCATCTGGTTGTCAAAGCATTCCAAAACCTGTAAATGGATATTAAAATGAATAAAATTACTGATATGAGACACATATATTAAATAAAAATAATAATAAATAAAAATACAAAGGGAAAAAAAAAATCCAAAAATCATATGTTAATCTTTAGTAAAAAGAAACGTGAAAATTGCCTTTATAGAAAGACGATAATCACTCAATGAACATATACGCACAAGTTCACATAATATGTAATTTGGAAACGATTACAAGAAGAAGCATCTACAGCATTTTTATTTCCAATTAAAGGCATCATATAGTAGTTATACCCAGTGTTATCAGATTGGGAACTTTTTTTTATTCAATATTCATCAATAAAATTGAGAAGTGATATTTTTTATACGTAATAGGTGATTAATCTTTGAAGTGATTAGCAAACCATCCCAATGAATATTTAGTAGTGGATATTGAATAAAAAAGTCCCCAATCTGGCAACACTGATTATACTAGAGAAACTATAACAATGAGCACACTAAAATATCGAAACATTAGAGTAATTTTTATAATGACTAGGACTAGATTTGTGGAAGTTTAGCTGTAGGGAATGGCCAATGTTTTATTAGATAGGTGTGAACACAAGATACATAGAAGCTAATTTTAAATATTTTAAAATATATAGAAAACTGTGAGGTATAGCAAAAACTATATATTAAAAAAAAAAAAAAAAAAAAAAAAAAAAACTTTGCTAATTTTGACTTGAAATATTGTATAAATATGAGGCTGCTGCCGGTCCATTGGTAATAACGTGTAGTTATTAACATTATAATTAAATATTACTAAAAGGTTTGTCTACTTATCAATATTTTCATCAACTACATTTCCGTGAATGGTAACGTTTATTTTTGACTCCATATTTATATTTTTTGGATTAATTCAGTGTGGAAATATAATTATATATATTTAATTGTTACAAACGAAAACTCAAAAGGGGTTCATCCATATATTAAAAAAAAAATAATAATAATAATTTACTACCGTTTAAAAATGTATTTTATTTATTCAGATAATAGTAACTGCGAAAAAAAAAAAAAAAAAAAAAAAAGACAATTTTAAATGTAAAATAAACTAAAATAATACTAGTTAAGAAAGTGTGTGTGTGTATTCCAATTTACTTGAATAGCTATTTAAATTTATATGTATGCAAGTTTATAGATGAAACAAATGATAACACATGACAACCTCCTAACGTCAAAAAGAAATGAAATATCAATGTGACTCGAAAACCAATGACAAAAATGATCTGTAAATTTGAAAATTATATTTCTGTGATGTCTTTTCGTGCAAAAACTGATATCGGTCATAATTACATTTTTCCCCCAATATTTTTCATCATTAAAAATATGTTTCTTAAAAGAAATGTATGGAATACTTTTGGGTCACTTAATATTAGCAAAATTATTAAAAAAAAAAAAAGAAAAAAAGAAAAGAAAAATTAATAATATTTTGGGAAAATGTAAATAAATGTCTGTTACATTCATTTAAAATTTGTATCTACAAAATTTCACAGCTTATAGCTCTATGCCAATTTGAGAGAAATATATAAATTCTACCATTTTAAGGGTTGATTTATCCAAAACATCCAAAAAACTTGTAAAAAATGGATGTTACTATTTGAAAAAATAAAATTGGTGCAACGTTTAATAAGTAGACATTCCCCTACATAAAACTAAGTATAATTAGACGTTATTACTAATCGCTCGGTACCAGTCGCATAACGATGGAAGAAAAAGATATGTAAATAAGAGATGACTTTTTAGAATCTTTTTTTTTTTTTTTTTTTTTTTTTACTAACTGTACACAGTTTTCGATTTAATATGAAGTAATATTTTATATATATATATATATACTGTATTTGAAATTTTGAAATGTAAAATTTTTTATATGCTCGTTCGTAATAATGTATTTTAGTTTCTTAAAATCTATTTGAAATTTCGATATATATATATATATATATATATATATGAAAGGAAAAAATAAGCAAGATTCTAAATTCATATTTAAATTAATATTAAATGATATCTTAATAGTATTAGTTCAGAATAAATCTTAATTTTAAGAAAAACTTTGTGAGAGTTCTATTTTAGCGCCCCAGTAAAGTTAGTTTTTCAGCAAAGCACGTCGTAGCGCGGGAATCGCGATTAGAAGAAGTTTCAGAATCAAAATTATGCAATAGTTGAAATTAGCGGCAATGCATTGCGAAATACGAAATCCTGGATATCCGGGTCAGCCAATAAAAGAATGTGGGCTGGATTTTAGCTGACCTAATTATCCAATAAGCATTCATAAAAATAGTTTGGGTTCCCGCCGAAATATCCATATAAAAACGGGAACACCCGAAAATCGGAGTCTTTTTCCATGGCAGCTTTTGATTAAATAGTTCACGACAATAACAAGTTCAGTTTAACGGTCCCAGGAGGGGATTTGATTAGCGGTTCCGCCGTTAATGGAACGATCTCGGCTACGGATCTGTACAGCGTGCTCAAAATGATGTGACTGTTAATAACGTGTAATATGACTGTCTTCAAATAAACGACTGCATCATCAATTGTGGAGTATTTCTTTGAGTGAACTCTCTTAATATGGAGTAACTGGAATTCATCATCCTACAAAAAGGAGATGCATTACAATGGATCCGGTAGGATGATGAATTCCAGTCACTCCATATTAAGAGAGTTCACTCAAAGAAATACTCCACAATTGATGATGCAGTCGTTTATTTGAAGACAGTCATATTACACGTTATTAACAGTCACATCATTTTGAGCACGCTGTACAGATCCGTAGCCGAGATCGTTCCATTAACGGCGGAACCGCTAATCAAATCCCCTCCTGGGACCGTTAAACTGAACTTGTTATTGTCGTGAACTACTTAATCAAAAGCTGCCATGGAAAAAGACCCCGATTTTCGGGTGTTCCCGTTTTTATATGGATATTTCGGCGGGAACCCAAACTATTTTTATGAATGCTTATTGGCTAATTTATTGTGTTTTCATCTCAGTGTAAATCAACAAAAGGGGTGAGTGATTTCATTTCATTTATATTTAGGAAGGATGATTTTTATTGACTTTATATTTATCTTAATTTGTTAATAAAAATGAATTATGATAATGTTTGACATCGTTTATTTTCGCGATATATTTTATGATTTGAATTGAAAATATTTTAAGCTTAATAATAGATTTAAAATAATAATAAACCAGATTTTTATTAAGTTTGCAAAAGTATTATATTTCATATGCTAAATTTAGAGATTTTCATAAATACTTATATAGAAAACTAAAATTTTTGAAATTTGATTAAAAAAAAAAAATTAATTAATTAATTAATAATAATAATAAAATAAAGAAGATAAAGAAATAAAATAAATTCTTAATTGGTTATTATATTTTATGTTAAGAGATTTAAAAATAAAATTTTCATAAATATTTATATAAAAAATTAAATTTTTTTTTGTTGAAAAATTTGATTCATTGTTTTCAGAAATAAGAATTTTGTTGTGTGCTATGTATTACTATAGACAAAGAGTAGCCAGAAGTATTTATGTTGAACGTCAATAAATTTGATTTATTTATTTGTTATATGTTGTTTATATTTATTTATTAGTAGGATTTATTAGATGAATTTAGACAAAGCACTTTCAGAAATATTTATTTTGAACGTCAATAAATTTGATTTATTTGTTTATTTTATGTTTATTTATTATTTGGATTTATTTAGGTGATATAATAACTGTGATAAAAAAAAAAAAAAAAAAAAAAAAAAATAGACTATTTATATTGATTGTGATATTTAATTTATTGAATACTTTGATAAAGCTGTGATAATTAATAAATACCGAACTTAATTAGCAAAATTAAATAAATTACCTGTTTCAAAAAAAAAAAAAAAAAGTTTTCTTTTTTTTTCTTCACAATTTTGAATTGTGGATAAAATTAAATATGTCCGAAAGTGACACCTCAACATGTTTATTGACACCCCCTAAGGGAACAGAGGAAAGTTTACTTGTGGATACCAATTTAGAAAATAACCTACTTAATGTGAGTAAACAGCCCTCTCCAAACACACTAGTAAAGGCAATGAGTAGTGCAAATGAAGTAAAGAAATCTTTAAATATAAATAAATCTCCCACTGTAACAGAGGACAATGTCCTCATTGCTTTTTGCCCTGAAAACGGCATGATGTGGACGTCCTGGCTAATGTATTTTCAAGCCTGGTGTGAGGAGAATGGAAAAGATGAGGTTTGGCGAGTCCGTAATATACAAAGATTTTTGAAGGGTAAAGCTCTCACAGTGTATATAAACAACAGTTTAAACATGCTTCATTGGGAGGAATTGGTTGAAATTTTTACAGAGGAATTCACGACACCAGGTGAAACATCTTTAACAGATTTCTCGAGCATTTGCTTTAAGGCAGGTGAAAATGTCATGGAGTATTATCAGAAAAAACTCCAAGTAGGGCAAGCACTAGGCTTAGAGCCCAAGTTTCTCATGGAAGGATTAACAGACGGATTACCACTGACTTTAAGACAACTTGTTGTGGCTAATGCGCCAAAAACATTAAATGAATGGAGGGATCTTGTCCACAAATTAAATAAACTGCAGATATCTGAAAAATCTGCTGATCCCCTTCCAAACAAGTTGCCAGGTCAATTTCAAAGGTTCACCTATCCACAAGACAGGGAAAATAGAAACCCAGTTCAATATGCTCCCCGACCACAACCCTGGAGTTACCGGTTTCCTCATGTGCAGAGACCACATATGGGATACCCTAATCAAAACAGACCAAATTTCACAAACAATACTCGAACCAATCTAAAAGGGCCTAGACCCCAGTTTTCAATCCCAAATACACACATTCACTTTCAAGGCACTTTGCCTCCTCTCCCATGTAAATATTGTTCAAAACTCAACATCCCTAATGCCTTTCATTGGCATAGTGAATGCCCTTTCAAACAAGAAAATCCAACTCATGTCACAGAAGAGTCAACAGTGGTAGATAATACAACAGAAGGAACAAATAACACCTATTGACAGTTTGCAGCGACCGGTCGCATTATATACAAGGATATCCAAAGAAAAAACAAGCAAACTAATCAAGGGGTTAAACATCCAGAATTGTACTCTACCATTCCTTTAATCTTCGATACGGGCAGCAGCTTAAGCATTATTCCTCAACATTTTGTTCATAAATTTAAACTTCAAACAAAAAAGGTCTCACCATTACACGTCATTCAAACACAGGGGATGTTGACAATTCGAGAAAAATGTTACTTTAAATTACAAATTGGTAATATTACAAAAAATATAGAAATGTTTATATTAGATAATAACTTACCTTATGCTTTCCTTAGCTTATCACATTGTTGTCTGTTTTAGTTGAATACTGATTGTGCTAAAAAGCTGGTAAAACAAAATAATACCATTCTTCCATTGTTAAAAAATATATCTAAATGTACACAAACTTTACATATAACTTCTGAAAGTGAAAATACCAATAGTCAAAAGAAAAACTTTAATATTCCAACAAACAATAGAGTAAGGGAGTTCAAGTACACTCAAGCCACTGAGAACCACGTAAATCCTCAGTCTGCTAGAAAAGGAAAACTTCCTACTTTATTATCAAAATATGTCCAAATTTTTGCAAAATCTAAATATGATGTTGGAAGAATTCATATGGAACCACAGAGGATTCGTTTAACTTCAGATTTACCTAATTCTCTCAGAGCATATAGAACTTCCCCTAAGGAAGAAGAAGAAATTAAAACCCAAGTTCAAAATTTATTACAGGCCGGTATTATAAAAGAAAGTTGTTCGCCTTATTCCGCACCTGTAACTTTGGTGTATAAACGGGAAGAAGGCAAAAAGACGCGATTATGTATTGACTTCCGTAAACTCAATTCGATCACTAAAACAGATGCTGAACCACTTCCCAGAATAGATACTTTGTTAGATACACTAGCTAAAGCAAAAATTTTTTCCACTCTTGACTTGGCAAGTGGATATTGGCACATTCCTATCCACCCAAAAGATACTGAAAAATTGGCTTTTGCTACAACTTTCG
The DNA here is from genome assembly GCA_963930645.1 of Salticus scenicus. Taxonomy (NCBI): domain Eukaryota; kingdom Metazoa; phylum Arthropoda; class Arachnida; order Araneae; family Salticidae; genus Salticus; species Salticus scenicus. Next base: position 335,482,544 of record OZ005652.1, on the reverse strand, counting down.
GATTATATGAGTGGAAATACCTTCCCTTTGGGCTTAAAAATGCCCCTGCTATCTTCAATCGAACCATTAGAAGGATTCTAAATAAATACAAAATAGACTTTGCCTGTAATTATTTTGATGATATAATTGTATTTTCACAGTCAGAAGATGAACACTTCCAACACCTACAACAACTTTTTGATATATGTGTTAAAGAAAACTTAAAATTAAAACTATCAAAATGCAATTTTGCCAAAACAAAAATTAACTTTTTAGGATACGAAATAACTAATGGCCTAATTACCCCTGATAATCCAAACATTGAAGTAATAAAAAATTTGAAACCACCAAAAAATGTCAAGGAATTGCAGAGAGTTTTGGGATCAGTTAACGTTTATGCTAGATTTATTCCAAAATATGCCGAAACAAGAACTCCTTTAAATAATTTATTAAAGAAAAATGTCCCCTATGTTTGGGACCAGAAATGTGAAAAATCCTTCCAAAAATTAAAAAATGCTCTTATAAGTAAACCTATTTTAAGACTTTATGATCCCAGAACTCCCTGTCAGTTATTTGTTGACGCCTCGAGTCATGGTGTGGGATGTGTTGTTAAACAGGCAGATGTGAATGGTACTTTACACCCAGTGGCATATCGTTCAAGAAATTTACGATATTATGAAAAAAAAATATGCAATTACGGAATTAGAATGTTTAGCAATTATTGATGCCTTAGATACCTTTTATCATTATTTACACGGTCAAAAGTTTGTCATACATACGGATCATGCGTCTCTCACTTGGTTAAAAAATGTTAAAAATTTAAGAGGAAGATTATTCCGCTGGTCCCTTAAACTTAGTATGTTTGACTATGAAATTAAATATCAAAAAGGATCAACAAATATTGAAGCTGATATGCTATCTAGATTGCCTGTTTTGGAAAATGTGTCACACCATGTACATCTCCTAGATTTAAATGAAATTAAAGAAAACCAGAAAAAAGAAAACATAGGTATTAACATTAAGAAAATTCTTGAAATTGAAGATGTAATTGTCATTAAAAAGAAAGATTTGTATAAGATAATAGTCCCAATGTCATTAAGATTACGCCTCCTACAGAAAACACACACTCAATTTGGACACCCAGGAATTTATAAAATGATAAATTTAATTACACTACAGTATTATTGGCCTAATATTAATAAAGATATTGAAAATTTTGTAAAACATTGTCATACCTGTCAAATAAATAAAAAATGTAGACAAAAACGGTTTGGGTCATTACAGGAAGTACCGCCAACAGATAAACCTTTTGAATGTTTGTCTTTGGACACTGTTGGTGGGTTTAACTACTATAATTCTACAAAAAAATATTTGCATTTGGTCGTGGACCATGCAACCCGTTATGTGTGGGGATTTCCATCAAAAAGCGTTACCACTGAAACTTATACAAACTTTTTAAAACAACTTTTTCAAATTCAAGTACCTAAAAAATTGTTAACAGATAGGAATGCAGCATTCACGGCATCCCGTTTCAAAAAATTCCTTCGAAATTATGATACAAAACATTTGTTAACAAGTAGCCATCATCCCGAATGCAACGGGAAAGTCGAGCGCCTCAATCAGACTATTGTTACGCGTCTAAAATGTAAGGTAAACTCTTCTTCAAATAAAATTCCCTGGACTAAATTAATTGATGAAGTTTTAAATCAATATAACTTAACACCTCACTCTGTAACTCAATTCCCACCTAGTTATTTATTATTAGGAGAATTACCATATGAACCATTATTAGTAAACAATAGTTACTATCCTTCAGTTGATGAAGCTAGAAAAATAGCAAAAGAAAAAACAATACAATATCATAAAAAAAAACAAAATCCGATTTGATGCTCGATTTCTCCCCGTTAAATTTAAAGTTGGTGATGAAATTATTTATGAAGAATTCCAATATCCCAACACACGTAAGTTAAGTCCACCTTATTCAGGCCCTTACACAATCTTAAAACAAATATCTGAGGTTAATTTTGAAATAGACAAACCCAGTCCCCATTTTAAAAGAAATTCAGAAATTGTTCATTCATCTAAGTTAAGATACTATAATAACCCTCAAAAATTCAAATTAAATCATGAATAATTTTAGTTATGGATCAACTCCATGCCCCAAGTATTTTTTTTTTTTTTTATTTATCATTCTCGTGATCTTCTGATCTTCACCATTATAAAGTGATCAGAGAGTGCGGGAAAAAGGATTTTTTTTTTGCCCTCTGTAAAAATTCACCAATTAACAATCAACTCACCTTTTTGGAAAGACTTGACTTCTCACAAGTTCAGGGGTCAAGTTACCCACAAAAACAATTTTTTTTGTTGGCTTGCCAATGGCTGACCAAGCTCTATGTTGGTGCCAATGTGGTATTTTAAAACAATTAATTACTAAATAAAGTGATTAAGTTGGTTTTATATTTATGTAAATAGTTTGTAAAAAGAAAAGACCTAGTAGTACTGGTATTCTTAATATTAGTAGTAGTATTATTAGAGTGTATTAAACACTATTGTATTTATTAAATAGTTTTATGTGTCTGTTAAATGTTATATTTATGAAAAAATTATTTGTGTTAGTATGTAAATAAAGTTTTTAGAAATTGTTAAAAATGCACTATGATATAATTGTTTTTCATATACTTTATGTTTGATTAAAATATCTTTGCATTGTTAAAAAGATACACAAAGGAAAACACAGATTTTGTGAAAAGAAAAGTTTGTTTACAATTTACAAAACATTTTTTACAATGTACTGTTAAAATTACAGTGTTATAATTATTGTTATACATATTCTATATGGACTCAATAACCAAGATCAGACTTTTTACAACAATTATTTATTGTCAACAATCAACGTTATTATTCAAGACATTTAAAAACTTTATTGGCGAAAAGGAACTTTACATTTTAAAGACTTTCCTCAACAAACTAGTTTGTACATAAGAAAGATATCTTGTCAAAAATGTTATGCCGGTAAACATGTTATGTTATAAAAAAATTTTTCATACAGTATGTCATACGTTTTCATATATTATATTAAACTTTTCTTATGTTTGTAAACAAGTGCTGTAAATACCATTATATGTATCAGGCGAGCACGTTGACCAGTCCAACATACAAGTAAATAATTTAAAAAAGAAAAATTAATTTTTTTTTAATAAATAAAGGGAAAGGCCATAACTCCTACTTAAAAATGATTCCATAACAAAATATTTCAGACGAAATTTTCTAAAAAATAAAATTTTCCATTTTTAAAATAAAATTTTCCATTTTAAATAAATTTTTCAAAAACTTAAGTTTTATAATTTGTCAAATTTTCCATTTTAAGTTTAACTTTCTCCAGGTGTATCTTCTACTTCTGAGGGACTTCCCACATACTTGCAGGCAAGTATGGGGGAGCGTCGGCTTGGAGGGGGGGATATGAAAGGATAAAATAAGCAAGATTCTAAATTAATATTTAAATTAATATTAAATGATATCTTAATAGTATTAGTTCAGAATAAATCTTAATTTTAAGAACAACTTTGTGAGAGTTCTATTTTAGCGCCCCAGTAAAGTTAGTTTTTCAGTAAAGCACGTCGTAGCGCGGGAATCGCGATTCGAAGAAGTTTCATAATCAAAATTATGCAATAGTTGAAATTAGCGGCAATGCATTGCGAAATACGAAATCCTGGATATCCGGGTCAGCCAATAAAAGAATGTGGGCTGGATTTTAGCTGACCTAATTATCCAATAAGCATTCATAAAAATAGTTTGGGTTTCCGCCGAAATATCCATATAAAAACGGGAACACCCGAAAATCGGGGTCTTTTTCCATGGCAGCTTTTGATTAAATAGTTCACGACAATAACAAGTTCAGTTTAACGGTCCCAGGAGGGGATTTGATTAGCGGTTCCGCCGTTAATGGAACGATCTCGGCTACGGATCTGTACAGCGTGCTCAAAATGATGTGACTGTTAATAACGTGTAATATGACTGTCTTCAAATAAAGACTGCATCATCAATTGTGGAGTATTTCTTTGAGTGAACTCTCTTAATATGGAGTGACTGGAATTCATCATCCTACAAAAAGGAGATGCATTACATATATTAATGGCTAGGCAAAAGTTACAGAGAACTATAAAGTTACAAAACAAATAACATAGAACAAAAGACCGAAGTCATTGCCTAAGGAGCGATCTTCCCTCCCAATATCTCGACTCAGTGGGCAAGTAGAATCGTTTAAGATACCTATGCACTTCAAATGAGCGGCAAGACAGTTATGTCCTGTAGACAGGCGGATAGTCGCAACTGCCTTACGTCTTGGTTTATCAGGAATAAGAGAAGGACTTAAATTATTCCAGTTCTTTAGAGCCGTACGATTATCAAGATCTTGTAAGGCATTAGATGTAGATAAATTATTTTAAAAAAGTTTAATCCTCCATTAAGAAATGGCTGTATTGGGATGTTGTAGTAAGGTCGCACCTCTTTTTGCAAGGAAGTGCGCTTGTTCATTGCCCCAAAGACCACAATGGCCTGGCATATTTCAAGTGTTAATGGATGATTAACAGCGCTAATTGACTGGATGGCTGCCTGAGAATCAGAAAGATTGACTGCCCTTTCAAACTTGCAATGGACAGCTAATAGTTGCTTTAAGGCTATACGTATCGCCACAACTTCACCATCAAAGGAGGTACCAATATAGCCCGCAGGGGCATAGAATGGAAAAAGATCTGAGAACACACCAGCCCCTACATCAAGATGACAATCAAACTGGGAACCATCAGTAAAAATGTGCAGTCACTGAGATTTCGGATATCTGGCCGCAATGGTCTCTAAGACAAGACATTTCAACACATTTGGTGCAACATCTCTTTTTCTATGGATAGTTTCAACTCAACTAGATCCAGCCGCATATCGACATTTGTCACTTCCAAGACATTTCTGGGAGTCAAAAGTGGTTGTATATCACCTGGAATTACAAGATCTTTCTTAATATCCAGGATTTTTTGAATAAAACCATTTTGGGCTTTTAAATTCCTTAGCTTGGTCACATAGTTCCTTTCAGTAGGGATTCTCTATCCGCAGTAGCTTTTCATAGAGACATAAGGCCTTGATTTTCATAATATCTTTGAAGTGTATATTCCCTGTCAACAACATTGCATCGATAGGAGTGGACTTCACAGCTCCCGTGATCAAGCGTAAAGCCTGGTTTAGCAACACTTCCTGTTTATTGACCACAATTTGTTTGGCTGTGATCAGAGCTTCACTGCTATACAACATTAAAGGCTATATAAAAGTTTTAAAAAGTACTGTTAATAGTGGACCGAGCACATCCCCAAGTGCATCCTGCTAAACGCTTAAGAATACTCATTCTATTTGAAATACGGAGCTTCCAACTTAATTTATTATCAAAAGTCTCTCCCAGGTAGGTAACTTCGCCAGACCCTTTATGTGTTTCATCTGGCATATTATCCTTCACTGAAAGGAGGGTTGTAGAGGATCCAGGTTCAGGACATAGGTAAGTCGTGGCCTCTATTAATATTAAAGTCCCGGCAGGCCGATTTAAATTAAGCCTAAAGAAGTCCTGGAATTTAAAAAAAAGCAAATTGGGATTATTTTGAGAAAATGTCTGACAGAGAACTTAAGGAAGATAATTTTGACCTTTCCCTTCTCACGGAAAAATTGGTTTGTAATCTAACGAAGGGAATCCTGTTCTGTGCATTAATATTTTGAAATATAAAACTGTTTATATGCTTTTGCAATCAGAGTTAACTTGAGTACTTGCATGTGGTCGGAACCAGTGCTTTACTATGACGAGAATCATGACAAAATAATTATTTAACCTTCTGACCGCCTTTGGGAGGGGCAATGTTTTAATGTAGTTTTCACTGCACAGTTTTTTCAACGTACTAAAATAATATTTATTTCAACTTGAGATTGAAAATTTAATTATATGCACATGATTATCTCGCATCACTATCTTTAAAAACTTATATTAACAACTTACATTGCTTTTACAAACTTATGTTTCTTTTCACTAGCTATAAATCTATAATTACATAATTTTAAATTATAAGTGTATTGTATAGAACAGAACAGATTAGTGACCCGATATATTCTTCAGCGGCGGTCAGATGGTTCAAAAAAAGAAAAGTTTAATATACCACATTTCAAAAACTGACTAAAAAAAGCATAAAATAATTTTTTCTAGCGTCATACAAATTTCTAAACCAATACAGATCCTTCTGAAAATATGCGATTGTGAATTTTTATAACTATTAAATTTCTGTAAGATTTAAATCAAAACAAGTGGGGCACATATAATAGATAATAGGAAAGACTGTAGGGAGTAACTGTCATTGAGAAAATTTACTCAAGAGTTCATATAATTTGCAGGGTAATAAAAGTTTTAGAGAATTAGTTTATTTATTCATGCATCTATAATATCTTTCATGCGACTAGTGTTTTTTCGTTTTAAATCTTAGAAATATTTTTATCGCTATTAAACATTCACAATCACATATTTTCAGAAAAATCTTTATGAGGTTACAAATTTGTATAATGCTAGGACAAATTATTTTATACTTTTGAAATTTAAAAACGTGGTATATTGAAACATTTTATTATTATTATTATTAAAGTATAGTTATTTTCTAATCTTTAGTCTTGTGTGTAAGAAATTTCGCAGTCGCTAAACATCTTGATGTGATTATGACACAGAAGTATGACAGAAATTCAGTTTATTTCAGTTTCTATGCTAAATTCAGATCGACTGAATGATGAGAGGTTGCTAAAATTCGAAATCAAATTTTTAACTAGATTTGGGGGCACAGAGCCTCCAAGACTCCTTCAATGTCTTTTTTGTTTTGGCTTGAGTTGCTTACTCATCAGAATCAAACATATATGCAACATTTTAGCTCAATTGAATGATGAAAAGGTATTAACATTCTAAATCAAACTTTCAATTCGATTTGGGGACTCAGAACTCCCAATGACAACTCCTCTAAACCAGTTTCTATTTGAACATATGCTGTTAACGGAGTCATGGATGGATTCAAAATTTTAGCTGAGTTGTATGATAGAAAGGGGTTAAAATTCGAAATAAAATTTTAACTTAAGCTGGAGGCCAAGGGGTCCGCAAGGCCCCCTACACTAAATTTATTTTTAACTGAGCATGTATTTTCATCTCAGTTATACGTGTATGTAAAAATGTAGATTAATTGGATGAGAGTAGATGTGAGTTAAAATTCGAAATCAAATTTTTAACTGGAGTTGAAGCCCGGGGCCTTCAAAATCCTTCCACTAAGACTTCACCGAACTCCCCTACTATGATAATACATTCTGATTGTGAAACTATTATCATCAGAGTTATATATATGCATGTACAAATTTAGCTCAATTGGATGATGAAAAGGTGTTAACATTCTAAATCAAATTTTTAATTCAATTTGGGGACTCAGAACTCCCAGTGACAACTACTCTAAACCAGTTTCTATTTGAACATATGCTGTTAACGGAGTCATGGATGGATTCAAAATTTTAGCTGAGTTGTATGATAGAAAGGGGTTAAAATTCGAAAAAAATTTTAACTTAAGCTGGAGGCCAAGGGGTCCGTAAGGCCCCCTACACTAAATTTATTTTTAACTGAGCATGTATTTTCATCTCAGTTATACGTGTATGTAAAAATGTAGATTAATTGGATGAGAGTAGATGTGAGTTAAAATTCGAAATAAAATTTTTAACTGGAGTTTGAGGCCCGGGGTCTTCAAAATCCTTCCAATAAGACTTCACCGAACTCCCCTACTATGATAATACATTCTGATTGTGAAACTATTATCATCAGAGTTATATATATACATGTACAAATTTAGCCCAATTGGATGATAGAAATTCTTTAAAATTCAAGATCAAATTTTTAACTAGAATTGGGGGCCCCGGACCCCAATGACACCCCCTTCCTTAAGACCGTTTCATCTTTAGTTTGAGAATGTCCTGTCATCGGAATAATTCGTATTTTAATGCTTTAAATTTGAGTTATAACAGACACCCATTTTATCGTCTTCCAACGTTTAAATTTGCGGACGCCATATTACGGACGTATTAAATGCATGTGGAGAGATTTTGTGCTGATATATTAAAATAAAAAATAATGTTGAAAATCAGAAATGAAAAAAAAAAAAAAAAATTACAACAATTCGGCTGTTTTTAAGCTTCTTAAGCTCGTTCCTTGTATAAATGACGAAAGAATTTAAATATGATAAAAAAGAATAAAGAAACGAAAAGTCAAAACTTCAAAGCATGCCAGAGAAACTTGGTCCAAGACATAGGCCAGAAAAGCAAATTGTGAAAATTGTCACGGATATAAGTTTAAAATTTGAAGTGCCGCAGTTTAAGTGAGGACTAAAAGAAAGCATAGCACAGAAACAATTTCAGTAACAGGGGTGGAAGGGGGAAAAAAGGGTTGTATTTGTAAATAAATTTTAAGCAAATTTTAGCGAAGTTCAATGTGCCTGATGTTTTATTTACAAGTGAGTTAACGTTTTTGTAAATGAGGAAAGCTTCTCAAAAATCTAGATCGCGCATTGAAATATATTTATGAATGATGGTGACTTAAGAAAATCAGAAATTAAGGATATTGAACCAACTGGTGTTTGACTATGGCAGAACGTTCTTTATTGCCATTTTTAACATGGATTTCGAGCTCACCCAAACGGAATTTAAAAGCACGTTTATTTTGGCTAATATACATCAGACCATTTCACAAGTTATATTATAAATACCCCATTTCGATATTTTAACTTTTGGAAACTTGAGATTTCTAAATGTTATTTTGCTGAAAAGAGTATATACTACTTTAAAGTAGAATTTCTTGAGGATATTGAAAATTTGATGACTTAGTTTGGGGTAATAAGGCAGTGCAATTCAATTCCCATTGATATTAGAATTATTATTACAAGAGTTTATTTTTACTAGGTTAGGATGTACAGTCAGTTATATTAGCAGAATAGCCACGACCAACAACTACGGATTTGATATAGTTTAATTCAGATTTTAACTAAATTTCCATGGATCATTTATTAAGACCACGAGTAATATCCACGGTATTTGTAAGCGGAGCCTACGTTCTCTAGCAGACAATTCTGGTCCTTTTAGCTTCCGGTTGAGAACGAAAGGGAATAATTCCAACCAATCATCACGGTTGTTTACAGCTAGTAGCAGACGAACCGGAAGTTCTCGCAACCAGTATGACGTAATCAATTGCTTTGTTTGTTTTTTCAGAAAACAAGGTGAATATGCAATAACTTTTGATTAGAGGGTGGAAAAAATACCGATGAGGGGTATACAAATTGCAAAGGTTTTTAAATAAACGGTGGTTTAGAGGGAATTATTACCACGATAAACGAGAATATCAAGGAAGGAAAGTTAGTTGTCATTTTCTTTTTCATAAGTAAATCAGACATGTTTGTCTAGTGAATTTAAAGGAGAAAGTATGTAAGATAAAGGATGTCGGGCTTGCTAACTTTCGGTAGTGTAAAATCTATCACAGTGCGCCACTGAAGAAATAACGAAGAATTTTGAATTATTTGAAATAAGCGGGAAAGACTTGATAATTGATTTTATTATTTTTAGTTCATTTAGTGCAGGATCATTTTTCAACTTTTTATGTGGACCGTGATCTATTACTTGTTGTGTTTTTTAAATAAAATCTGGTTTGTTTAAAACAACAATTTGGCCACCTTTTTCAGCCTTTTTGATGAGGATGTCAGGATGGGATTTGAGATTTGATATACAGTTAATAGTTAATTTATTTGTTTTTAATGTGGTTATTTTTTTAGTTAAAATCAACAGTATTTGCGATTAGGTGTTTTTTACACTCCTTTTGAAAGTGGATTAAAGCGCTGAATTTAAAAGTCTTTTCAATGGGAGCAATGGTATGTAGGGACAAATCTGGCATTAGGCAAACTGCAAAATTGTTGTTCAGTTTCAGATAATAAATTTTCGTTTTGACTTAGTTGAACAATTTAAAGATTAATGACAGCATTTTGATTTACTTCTAGAAAGATGTATTGGCATTTGTTGTTCTGTTTTTCAGAAAGTTTGTTAAACTTAGTATTTAAAGATAATTTATGTTTATTTGAAACCTTTTCGGCATAATCTCAAGAGCGCTTGTCAAAGAGATCAAAATTATGTTAATTGTTAGATAATTGAAGTTGTAAACTAGCAAGAATTTTATAGTTTAAATGTTTATCTGCTTTCAACGCATGCATTACTCGTGCTCTTAATATAGGATCTACGGAAATTTCATTAAAATACATATTAAACTATATCAAGTCTGCATCTGTTAATCTTGGCTATTCTGTTAATACAATTGACTCTCATCGTAAACTAGTTAAACGAAACTCTTTCAATACTAAGTTTAGAAGATAATAATCTAAGAAGAATCTAACAATGTAATTGACTCTATGCATCGTAAACTAGTTAAACTAAACTCTTTCAATACAAAGTTTAATACACTATCCAAATTAGGTCATCAAATTTCAAATATATTCAAGAAATTCCAATTTTATGTAGTATATACTCCTTTAAGCAAAACAAGATTTACTATTCTAAAGGATCCAATAGGTAAATTATCCAAATGTGGCATTTATAAAATAACTTGTAAAGTGGTCTAATGCGTATCGGCCAGACAAAACACGTTTTAAACTCCGTTTCGGTAAGCGCGAAAACCATGTTAAAAATGGTGATAAAGAAATTTCTGCTGTAGCCAAACACAAGTGGTTCAATAACCATAATTTTAATTCTTTCGTAGCCTCCATTATTCAAAAATATGCTTCAATACGCGATCTGGATTTTTGGCAAGCTTTAAATACTTTCAAAAACACTAACTTATTTGTAAATGACTTCTCAAGCAGACTGAACTTCTCTAAAGTTTTGTTACGATTTATCTAGAAACACAGCCCTCATTTTTCCCCTTCCACCACTTCTTTTGAAATGGTTTCTGTATTACTCTTGCTATACATTCCCACTTCAACTGCGTCACTTTATGTCTTGTACCCATGATTCTTTTCACAACTTGCCTTTTCGGCCCAGGTCTTAGACTATGCCTAACTGGCAAGTTTTGGTGTGTTAATATTTCACTTCTGAATTCTTTTTATCAGACATAAATTCTTTTATTAGTAATACTGAGAAAATAACTTAAAAGGTTTCGAAACAGCCGTATAGTTTTTTTTTTTTTTTTCTCTCTCATTTGTACTTTTTAGCATTGTTTTTACTTTTCCTTTTAATATTGATGTATTTATTTGATATTCCTTGCAATTTACGAACGAGTACAATCTACTAACATAATAGTTTTTGTACACACGATTATTCTAACTATTAAAATTATTCTTAACTATTTTTATCCAAATTAACAATTAAAAATGATATTTTCTGAAATAAAAATGTAAAAGTTCCGTAATTTACTTTTGCAGCTTTCGTTGGATCTTTACAATATACACCAATGTCCAAATCTCCCTGGGTAGCATTATTGCAGACGTCTTCGCCAAACCAAGAAATGCAACATTTTTTGTATATTTCTTGCAACTGAATACATACAAAAAGAAATACATGGCTGGTGTTAGAATGAAATATTTTATTATAAGAGCGAACATTGTTTCAATATTAAAAACTATTAAAAGTTTAAAATTATAAAATATAACAATATATTAATAACAATATATTAAACAATAATTATAACAATATATATATATATATTGTTTCAATAATCATTAAAAAATATCTATTCATGCTTAGAAAAAAATATTACTTAACTTGTCAAAATTCTGTAAAAAAAAAAAATAACGTGTAAAAAAGATATAAAATATAGCGGTTGATTCTAAAATAATTTGTGAAACTTTTAGACTAATACATTTCCTCAAAGCAAACCTATTTGTATAGGAATACGGAATTTTTAACCCATCACTTCCGCCCAAATAGGCGAAATGATTTGCAAAAGAACTACAACAGACACTTAAATATATATATATATATATATATATATATATATATATATATATATATATATGTTCACGGAAGTATCGAGCTTGTATTTTATTTTGAAATTTTGAGCATTTCTTGTAAAACTTGTTTTAAAAGAGCACGTTATGCTGAAATTTAAGTAAACGAAGGTTTTACTTTTCATATCCTATCTTACAAGTCATTTACGCCCATGCTTTGATCATTAGTTTTAGTGAATTGTATTACTCTTCAAGTTTATTATATGATTTTAGAATTACTCTGTGTAGTATAATAAAAAACAGTTTTCAGAAACATTATTTATTTAAATATATATGATAAACTTTTCTTTAGACATAAATAAATAATAAAAGTAAGTATGTATAGTTTTTCTTAGAAAAATTAAAACATATTAAAAAACTCTCTTACGTATATTTCCTTCGTAGTATCAAACTTGTGACTATACATACATAGACTCATGAGGTTTTGCTTTTGTTACATTGATAAATAAATATTTACATTTCTTTTTTATTATAGAATATTATTGATTTTTTTTAAACAATCATAATCAATGTTTAATAATATTTTCAAGAGCTAAAGATTGAAATTTTAGAAACTAATAAATATTCTTTAACTTTTGATAAATGTTGCACACAGTTGCGTATTTTTAGATGTTGCTTTGACCCTTTCTTTACTTATCCACTGATTTCCACGATAAAAACAACTAGCTGGAACCCGTCGAATTCGACGAACATTTTATTGACCGTAATGTTTCAAAAAACGTCGCATCATTATTTAAATGTTTTTCGAGTTAAAACAACTAATATAATTTACGACATTTCACTTAAAAAGAAGAAAGTCAGAAAAATGCTTATAAATAGAAATACTATATATTACATCACTTTCTACAAAGTACAGTCAATGTGACGTCAAACTGACTGCAAATAAACAGTTCCTATCTTTCATTTTCTATTTCGTTTAATACTAAGAATACATGTTAGCTGACCCGTCCGGCGTTTCCCGGGCCCATGATAATAACCTTAAATGAACCTTAAATTTGTATGATGTTATACCCTTTAACTCGATTTTGTTTGAATTTCTGTTTTTAAATGAAAGAATCACGAAAAAAATAATAAGCTGTAACAAAAAAAAAAATTACCTCGAACCGAACGAAACTCTACCTTGTGACCCCGGTGCCTGCGGCAGCGCATACGCCGGCCGCTAATAACATAAAAATATTCCCAAAAATTAACCTGAAACCGAACGAACCCGCCAGGTGTTGCCCGGGCCCATGATACCTTAAATGAACTTTAAATTTGTATGATGTTATACCTTTAACTCGATTTAGTTTGAATTTCTGTTTTTAAATGAAAGCATCACGAAAAAAATAATCAGCTGTAACAAAACAATTACCTAGAACCGAAAGAAACTCTGCCTTGTGACCCCGGTGCCTGCGGCAGCGCATGCGCGGGCCGCTAATAACATAAAAAATTTCCATAAAATTAACCTGGAACCAAACGAACCCGCCCGGCAATGCCCGGACCCATGATAATAACCTTAAATGAACTTTAAATTTGTATGGTTTTATATCTTTAACTCGATTTTGCTTGAATTTCTATTTTTTAATGAAAGCATCACAAAAAAAACCTCAAAGAGAACGGAACTCGGGCTCGTGACCCGGTGCCTGCGGCAGCGTATGTACAGGCCGCTAATAACATGAAAAAATTCTCAAAAATGAACCATGAACCGAGCGAACCTCTCACTCGTGTTACCTCTGCCTGTAGCCGCTGCACTGTATAGCAGGCATGCATGCTACGCACGCGTTGCAAAATCCACATTCCTCCACCAGGGGGTGCAGTATGTTGTATACGAACATCACCAATCGCCTTGAATTTCCAAGACTTTTTAAATAAGGTGTCACTGGTGGTGTCAACTGCAAAATCGTTTAGTTGCACTTTCCACCGCCAGGGGGCGCAATGTGTTCTGTATGAACATCACCAACGGTCAGGAAATACCAAGATCTTTAAAATAAGATATAACATGATAGGGTCTACTACAAAATCACCTAGTTCCATTTTTCACCACCTGGGGGCGCACTATATTGTACACAAGCATCCCCAATCAACATGAAATTTCAAGACCTCTATCACCAATCGCCTTGGATTTCCAAGACCTTTCAAAATTGGTGTCACATGCTGGTGTCAACTGCAAAATCCTTTAGTTGCACTTTCCACCGTCAGGGGGCGCAGTGTGTTCTGTACGAACATCACCAACGGTCAGGAAATACCAAGACCTTTAAAATAACATGTAACATGATAGGGTCTGCAGCAAAATCACCTAGTTCCATTTTTCACCACCAGGGGTTGCACTATATTGTATACAAATATCCCCATTCGACATGAAATTTCCAGACCTTTAAAATGAGGTGCTACATGCGTGGGTATAGAACGGATTTCCCTGTCAAACTAATTCCCCCCTTCACCCCCCTCCAAATCTACTTTCCCCCTTTTTTCCCCCCCTTTAAAATCGAAAATTCCAAATTCGCAGAAAGTGATTTTTTAGTATTCGACTCTAGTCCCCATATATACAATTTCTTCACCGTGAAGTAATTTGGAGCTTAGTTAGTTAAGCTCGTAAACGTGTTTTTAACCCGACCACCCGTTTCCCCCCAGGGGGGAAACCATTCGACTTTTTTTTTATTTTTCTCTTCTCATAGCACATCTACAGACCAAGACCTTTCTTTAGACACCTCAACCAAATTTTTACACCAAGTAGTTCTCTCAATATAGTGGAGACAGACAAAAACATGTTTCAAATTAATATACAGATTGAAAAAGAATTATATGATTGAATATAAAAATACATTAAAAAGTAATTAATTTAATCAAACACTATAAATTTCAAAAAACGTGCATGGATTAAACTGCTCTGCATGAAAATCGGCCTCAACACCATTTTTGCAAATTCCTATGTAAAATGACCTCTTGAATCCGAATATTACACCCATTTTGATCTATCACTCACCATTTTTTGGGGACGTCCCCCTATATTTATCATTTTTCGGTAATTTTATGGCTGTAAATTTGATTTATAGGGGGAAAGGATTTTTTTTACTGTTAAATATCTTCTGAGGCATGAATATTTCCAGTAAGTGCAAAATTTAGGGAAGAATTTGCCACTGAAATTATGAATTACATTTATTTTATTTAATTAATTAATTAATTATTATTTTTTATTACAGATTATATACATTTTTTGCTTTTAAGTGTTAAAATATTTATTTTTCTGTTCTGGAAGTCAAACTCATGTCCATAAAATTACCGAACAGTGATAAAAATTGTGGGAAGGGGGTGGCGTCCCGAAAAAAAGGTAGACGATAAAGCAAAATGGGTGTCATATTCGGATTCAGGAGGTCATTTTACATAAGAATCAGCAGGAATGGTGTCAAGGCTCGAAACTTTTTTTTTTTTTTGCAGCACAATGTACATTTCTACATTGTGTACATTTTGTACATTTTTGTGTGCATATTGTGTACATATTGTGTACATTTTTTCGTGTGATAAAAGTTCGAGCTTAATTTTTACGACAAGAAATAATAGAAATTAATATATATATAAATAATATATATATATATATATATATATATATATATATATATATGTATGTATATATATATATATACTTTTGATAAATTTTACACACAGTTGCGCAGTTTTTAGACGTTGATTTAATCATTTGTTTACTTATTCAGCGATTTCAACGGAAAAAAAATAAAAGCAGAATTATACGATTGCATCGGAAAATGCATTAAAAAACTAACTAATTTAATCAAACACTAAAAATTTTAAAAACCACACATGTATTGTTATTTTGTAATTTTTTTTGTGTGATAAAAGAGCGAGCTTAATATTTTGACACGAAAAATGTGTTTCAGTTGCTTCAAAAATTTTTACAAGTCCTGGTATTTTACTATGAATTTGCCAACAAAGTTATACTCTAATTGTAATGTAAAACAATTTTAACATAATTAACAATTTTAACATAATAAACACATTTACAGTTTAGTTTTCGATTTATGTTTTAAAAACTTTGTTTAAATACGCCTCTAAGATTTTTCAAAAGGAAAAAATAAAATTTTGTATACATTAGTGCAAGGGACAAATTTTATTCACGGGAATATATATATAAATTGTATGGAATCCCCCCCCCCCCAAAAAAAAAAAAAAATTCATGTATATTTTGTAATTTTTGAAATCCTTCGTCATAGTAAATTTTATAATTATTTGAAAATTTGGTCAATTTTATAAATTTTTCATGCATTTTTGTAGTTTATTGCATATGTCTTAGGTTAAAATACATTAGAAATTCAAGATGAGGTCAGTGTTTTTTTAACGCATTGCATATTTCACATGTGCATTTGTTTTCCTAATTTTAAAAAGATTTTTCACATATACTTTGCAAATAATGAGTTATAAATTTCAACTTACCGAGGAATTCAAATGCAGAAAACAAGCATTGAGACTTCCTCTCAAATCATTGTTTTCATCTAAAAATAAATAAAAAATCAGTTTAAATATCTCAGTAATATACGCTAATTTCATTTTGTTGATTGCAGAGTACTGATGTTAAAGTTCGTTTAAACGAAATTCAACCCATAGGCCGTAATGTTAGGGAAAACTTGAAATAATAATAAAAAAATCTGTCAGAGACAGAATTTAGTTTTGTGCGCAGGATTGCTAATTTCAATCTGTAAAACTTTTATTTTTATTTTTTATTTTTTAATTTTTAATCTTTATATTTTATTTATTTTTCATCTCGTTTTTTAATCGTAAAACTGGGCCATGTACTTTTAAAACGAAGTGTTTCCACCTAAATTTCATAGTTTGTTAATTTTAAAAACCTAAATATCGTGTCGAAAAACTGTTTGCACCCCTGGATTCAGAAAAATCGCCCTTTCATTTGGTACCGAATTTGTAACGGTAGGACTGATATTTCTAATTTATTTTGGTGTGAAATAAAACTGACCTACAAAAACTGACGACGATTTTTTAACCAGATTGAAACTAATTGTCCTCCTATTCCTTAAAATGAAAAAAAAAAAAAAAAAAAAAAAAAAAACCTTTAGAGCTTTAATGACGTCAATTTTACAATGCAAGTATAATTTTTTACAAAATTTTATATCAATTTTAATATTTACGCTTGAATTTCTTTTTATTTCACAAAAATTTAAAATCAACTTGTATACTTTTTTGGCAACAACTAAAAATTAAAATTTTAACCACAAAAAATAACTATTATGATGTGGCCACCACATGACTTTCTTCTATATAATTTTACACAAAAGTTATTCAATACGAATTATTTATTAAATTATCAAGTTATTTTCCTTTATAAATGGAAACGATTTTCATCTGACAGAATTATAACTAAATGCCGAAAGATGTCAATTTTTTACAAATCAGAAGACATTTTTTTTATCAGTCTTTTTTTTTTTTTTTTTCAATTAAAGGATAGAAAAAAAAAAAAAAATCGATAACTTTGTTTTATATTATCACAACTATTCGTTTTAAAGGTACTGACGAGATATTTCGAAAGATACCCATATTGAAAATTTACTCCCCGAGAGTGAAAAGCGATGCTCCCACATGCACAATTTTTTTTTCCTAGTTAACTACTACTATTATCAATAATTCATATGAATTTTACAATCACACGGTTAAAATAACCTTCATGTACATTTATACGAAATTTTATCCTATACTGCCATGTTAAAAATTTAGAAAAAATGTGATAGCAGCGCCAACTTTTGAGCAATTGTTCCACAGATCTAATCATCACCTTTTTATGTCAGGGTCCAACTAAGTACCAAGTTTGGTAAAATTTCGTTCATTGGTTCATGAAATACAGTGTCCACAAAATGTGTGATACACACAGACAGACACACAGACAGACATTTTCTAAAAACTGTCAAATCATGTTCAGGATATCCCAAAACGTGTAAATCCATCGAAAACTGGAGTTCGAAAACTTTCACGAATCCAATACTTTCTCTATATAAACATATAGAAAAAAGTAAAAATTATTGTATTTTACTTTCTCTTACTTATGTGTGCAAGAGAAAGTATTGTTTTTAGATCAAATTTTGGAAACTGATTTTATGCTATATCTACACGTTTTGAGGTTGCCTGAATTCCAAAATCAAGTTTCTTCGAAGTTAGTAAGTGCATGTATGTCTGTATGATCGATATAAGCATTACCAAGAAAAAATATTAGCTGTAAGCCTAGATTCTGTTGATCAAAGCTGTATCATATAGGGATACTATTTTAAACTTTTTATTGAAATCGGACGAATGATTCGTATACAGGGATATCTAAAAGAATTCAAATTTAATACGCCTATGGGTGAAATTTTTTATAGGTATTATTTAACATTCAACAAAATAAAATTAACATAATTTTATATTTATATAAGCAAGATTCTTATATTGTATAAAAACCATTCATCATTCGTTTACAAGGCCACCCAAAAAAAAAAAAAAAAAAGTCCGGTGTATAAGGGTTATACATAGAAATTGGTGGAAGTGCATTTCAAGGTTGTGTTATTTGTTTTTAACATAAAGTACACTATGCGATTGTATATAATTTATAAACAATATAAAAGGCTACCCAAAAATTAAGCAAATATATTATTCTGTTTGTAATTGATGGAAGTGCTTTATTAAATTGTATAAAGTCCTGGAAAACTGTTTAAGAGAGAGAGTAATAATTATTTTCTCATACCTATATCGTAGACAAAGCATTAATATGAATTCCATTTTTCAACAGTGATCCCCCCCCCCCTTATTTACGCGTTGGAACAATATTGTTACGAAAATGTCGACTTTATTGGCGAAAAAAGTAGTACATAAAGAAACGGGCAGGTGCTAGTCAATAAATACACTTTATTCAGCATCTATTCTGAAAACTGTCCAACAAATCAGCCAATTCAATGAATATTATAGAACCAATCCAATAAAACTCTCATTTCAATGAATATTCTCAAAACAGTCCAATGTAGCTGTCACTCGTGTAACAAAAGCCACTATTCAATGAATATTCTGGACCTAGTCCGATAAAACAATCAGTTATAATCTTCCACAAGAAGAAAAGCAAATAGCGTTAAATATATAACTGCTCAGGAATTTTGCTTATTTACAAACAAGGATTATCGCTTAAACACAGTCTTTCAGAGGCCATCGCTCAGAACAGCTCTCCGAACTCAGCCGAACTTCGGGATTCAACCTTCTTCTATTCATACCTTTTGGTGATGGAGTGTTTCTCTCTCTCTCTCTCTTTTTTTTTTTACTTTTTTGAGTTTTTAAAGAAACGTTATTCCGGAGGAGGGGCCTAGCATAGCTAGAATTGCTCGACACTGCTCCAGAGTGGCGAGCGGCTCCTCTTCCCTGTTTAATATGTTTAATTATTCTCTGCTAGAATCCAATGTAAGTATCCAGAACTCAGCTTTTATTTAACACAGAGATTCAAAACTTCGGGAAGACTGAACTAACAATTTTCGCCAAATTTGTCAGCAAAGCCGACGTTAATGGAAGTGAATAAATTGCGCCTTAAATTCTATTTCGACTGTAAATCTACTTTTTCAGCAAAAGTATATTTGTTACAGCAACATTTTTGCGCTTCTATCATTAAAAGTTTAAAGTTGTCATAACTCAGAATAGTGTTATTTTTCTATTTAAGTCAAATTTGTCTAAATTTTTGTAAAATTGAAGCAGAATGTATCGACCGACATTACATTACATCGACGCTTTATAGAAAAAAAAAATTAATATTATATGAAACAATTAATGCATGTACAAGTTGCGCATGCTTACAACTAATAAAACAGAAATGAAATATATTATAAACTAATATTTAGTAAGCGTTACTACATATTCTTTTTTTGAAATTTGCACTTATTTATTGAATAAATGCAATTTATTAAACATTTCAAAATCAAATAATCGACTGTGGTAAACTGTTGCTTTCATTTTAAAATTTGATTACACATATATGTTATAGAAGATTTATTATTTTTGGAAAGTTATCTGAAGTACATTTTTAGTACACTTCCACATTTGGAGGGTTCCCTCAATCTAGAAATCAAATATTTAGCGGTTGATTCGTGTGTGTATCGTAATATGTGTCAGACTGTTATCAATATAACTCAAAAATAATGGTTTCTTGGAAGTCCAAACTCGATATTCGAAATCTGTATCATATGAGGACATTTCTTGAAACTTTTTACTGAGATAGGGTAAACGATTCATGTATAGACACATACACAATTATACGAATGCACCCCGTCTGTGAGCAAAATTTCCCGTTGGCACATAATACATGGTAAACAGCGCCGTACAATATATTTTAGTAAATTAGAGTAAATGTTTGAAGTGGGTCGAAGTGCCTTTCAGATAGTGTTTTGATTTTTTTTTTTTTTTTTTTTTTTTTTTTTTGTGTGTGTGTGCGTGTGTTTAATTTAAGTATACTATTTGGTGCGCGCACAAATTACGAAAAATATACAGTTCAACTCAAAATTAGATCAAGTAATTTCAAATAATAGTACTAAAGAAAATTATTTGAATAATCTGAAATGTATGTTTATGCCCTGTGAATGTTTTATGAAATTAGTTATAATGTTCAAAAGAGGGGAAAGAGTATTAACATTTTACATAGTAATTTTTCTCAAATAAAACTAACATTATTTTTAACACGCTTATAGTTCACTTTAAATACTTAAATATAGTATATCGAATCTTAAACTTTATGCTGTAATAATTTACATATAGTATTGTACAATTTCAGAAAGTAAAGGGAATACCGCAGCATATTACTTATTTTAACGTTAATGAATTTCTTAAAAATCGCTCTTTAGCAAACAAGTTTTTATAGGAATGTTTAAAAATATAAACTCAATAATCTAGACCAGAATAGTTATTTGAACAGTGCAGCTGAATTGCAATAGCGAGGAGATATTTCCGGGTTTGGCTCGTTACCATAGCAGCACTGAAATATGCCTGACAACGATTTCAGAAGATGTTGATTGATGTAACACCTATTTGAATATTTTCGAATAATAGCATTTTATCAATGATAAAGAATAATTTAAAAAATAGATATAAATATAAATCTTGAGAACGGAAGTTTCATAAAAGAGATCGATATTAAGTTTTCTTTTATATAAAATATTTTTTTTTTTAATAATTTGTGCATGTGTGCGAGTGTGATAGAAAAGGGTAAATATTCTAACTATCTTTCTATTTAAAAAAAAAAAAAAAAAAAAAAAGAACAATTAAATTTTATAAAAAAGACAGATATTTATTGTCGAGATATTTATTAATCAAGATAAAATTTCTGTTGTAAAAATTAAACAAATATTGTTGAAAGTTATACAGTGAACCTGTTATTATCAGGCTCCTTGAGAGGATAACACCTATTTACTTACTGGATCCCATGTAAAGATGGAGATTCCGAATGAGTAAGTCTGTAAGACTGCGTATCTATGTCCTTCATTTTCCAGACTATATATATATATATATTTTTTTTTTTTTGTTTAATGTACATTTTTCAGACTACGTAAGTGGTATAAAAATTATTATATTTTTGATTAAACTGATTTGAAACTATTATGTTATTGGATTTTTAACCACTGACTAAAAAGAATAAAAAAAAGGACTGTGTGGTTATTCCATATTAAAAGATTTATTGTGGTATTCTGTAAATCTTCATGTAAGGTATTTTTTTTTTTCTTTTTAAGGAAAACAGAGATTAATTCTTTAGACGAATGAATGTTTAATTATGTTAACAGATTCTATCACCTTATAAAAAAGCACTTTTAATTTATATTTACTTTTAAACACTTTCCAACAAGGTTGAAAAGTTTTAATGACTTCGATTTGTCTGTCTGTCCGTCTGTTGGTCTGCCACGCTCTAACTTCCGTAAATATTCATGGAATCTCTTAAAACTGATACTTGTTTTCAAATTCACTATCGGATGTTTCCTATCGAAAATGGAGTGTATACCTCTATTGGTTTGTGTACAGGGACACCCGAAAGTATTCCAAAGCATTGTGTTCTATGAGAGGTATATTTATAAACCTTATTTTAATACCTTTACATTACACTAATCATAGTGAAATTGAAATATGTTATTCAATTTCACTATGGGTTGTTTTCTATAGAAAATGGAGTAACTACCGCCACTAGTTTGTGTACAGGGATACCCGAAAATATTCCAAAGCATTGCGTTCTGCGGGAGATGATTCTGTAAAACAAATTTTAATAGCTTTACGTTGCACAAATCTTAATGAAAGTGAAATATGTTATTCATATTCACAAAAGAATGCTTTCTCTATAAAATAGTATGATTAACAATATATATACAGGGTTACACAAAAGCTATCAGTTACATTAAAAACTATTTTTGAAAATTTGCTGGAACTGCATTTTCGTTTTGCATTTTACCTTTTCTAACAATTGAATATGATGTGAATATGATTTCAATGGGTTGTTTTCTATAGAAAATGGAGTAACTACCGCCACTAGTTTGTGTACAGGGATACCCGAAAATATTCCAAAGCATTGCGTTCTGCGGGAGATGATTCTGTAAAACAAATTTTAATAGCTTTACGTTGCACAAATCTTAATGAAAGTGAAATATGTTATTCATATTCACAAAAGAATGCTTTCTCTATAAAATAGTATGATTAACAGTATATATACAGGGTTACACAAAAGCTATCAGTTACATTAAAAACTATTTTTGAAAATTTGCTGGAACTGCATTTTCGTTTTGCATTTTACCTTTTCTAACAATTGAATATGATGTGAATATGATTTCAATTTTTGTATCTATTTGTCCGGTTCTCCATTTGCCTGTCTGTCCGTCTGCCTGCCACCAGATAAATAATGATATATACTTTTCATGTTCACCATGGAATTTTCCTATTTAAAATAACATTAATAGATACTAGACAACTGGTTTGGGTACAAAGGTACAACCCCCCTCCCCCCGCAAAAAAAAAAAAAAATAAAAATAAAAATAAAGTAATAATTTTTTTTAAACCTTACAAAAAAAAAAATAATAATAAAAATAAATAAATAAATAAATAAAAAGGAAATTAAAGGGGACTAATGTGCAAGTTGTACCTGACGGGACTAAATTGAAAGTTGTACCTCAAGGGACTAATGTGAAAGTTGTACCTCACGGGACTAATGTGCAAGTTGCACCGAACGAACAAACTATTTCTTTCAACGAAAATGCCTAGAAACCCTGGACGATAGGTCTAATATATCGTATCATATTATGTATCGTATTTATCGTAATATAACTCAATATTTCTCTTCCTTCTTCGACTCGTTTTAATACGCATTTTTTATATGCATGAGCAGACCCCGAAAAACAAAAACATTAAATCATTAAATTCATTTTTTTACTTATTTTTATGTCATATTATTTCACGCGCAGTTTTTGTTTCCTAATTCAAAATTATTAAAACAAACTTTTTCGATATCACTTGTAACGATACTGATTATTATTAATTTTCTTTTCTTTTTCTTTCAATACCATTATCTTTTTTAAGTCGTTGAGTAATCAAAATATTTACTTATATAAACAGCATTAAAATAAGTCATTTTACACCATTCAATCTATGGTAATTTTAGTTTTTCATTTATATGATTTGCCTGATATTTGAAACCTTCTTTAATAAAATGATAAAAAATGATTTGTAAAAGACTGTAAAAGAAGTCATTTAGTCATAATCAAAAGTCTAACACATTTAATTATCTTTACTGTGGGACTTTACAGTAAATATATTAGAAAGTGTCTAAAAAACTGGAATGATATAATGAATTTTACGAACATATTGATGATTTAAAAATTTTATTTTATGTAATAATATTTTAAGGTCTGTGATGAGTGTTAAGACCCCCACCAGATGGATATCGAAAAGCGCATCTCTATGACATCTATCAGAATCTGAAAATACATTATGCCAGTCTTGTGAAACACTGGAATAATATTAGTTATTTATGGGAACAAATAAACTTTACCACTACATTGTTTAAAAAAAAAAAAAAACACTGTAAAAATACACACTTTTCTTAATATAAATGCAGCATATATTAGTTAACATTTTACAGCTAGTTTCATAAGGAAAGTTAATTCAGGTTAAGTTGTGTCGGAATTAAGAGGGAAAAATTTTCTAGAAACTTAGCTATGTACACTACCTTTTTCCATAAATGACTGGACACTTTCGATTTCAGACGTTTCTTAAAATATCTCAAAACGTACTAAACAAATCATCTTGAAACTTCAGGACTGTAAAGAACATGTTATACCTCATATATTACAGTTAAAGTGTTGCGCCGAATGTGAAAGGGGGACCGGTAAAAAATTAAAGAAAAATGAAAGTGTTTGGCATAACCCTGTAAAACATAATGCATCTGGCTGTAGCATGTGGTTATGAGGCTCTTCCTTATTATCTGCATAAATTTTTATGTCTCTACCGCATGTAATCAAGGAGATATAAAGGTTTATTTAAAAAATTGCAAAGAAAAAAAAATCACTTTCTTAGCTATGACACGGAAGGTGTTAAACGCAGCGCAAAGTTATTTTCAGGAAACTCAACATACAATATTAGACACAGCATACTGCAATCAGAAAGAAAAAAAAGATTAAATATCTAATGAAATATGAGCATTTTTATTAAATAATTTTTAACTGCGCATGCGTAATATTTAGCGAGATTTCATTTGCATAATTTAATAGCCAAATGTGATGAGCTACTTATATATAAAAAAAAAACCAAGCAAGTATCGTGAAAACTGAAAACGTTCTACGCCATAAAATGGACTGCTATTCAGTCTCTCTCTCTCTCTCTCAAAAAAAAAAAAAAAAAAGGCTAAACTATAAGGGTTTTACCCGCATCTTTATTTTGATTCAAAGAAGGATAATACAGTTTTCGATGATTGTAAATAAATATTGAGAAAACTCCCTTACCAATTTTTTTTGGAACAGATGAAATTCAATTCATTTTATGCCGTAGAAGTTTTTCAATTTGCACGATACTTGTTCGGGGTTTTTAAACAAGTAACTCAATGCAGTTGGCTATTAAATTATGCGAATGAAATTTCGCTAAATGTTACACATGCACAGTTAAAAATTATTTAGAAAAAATGCTCATATTTCATTAGATATTTAATATTTTTTCATTCTGATATTGCAGTATGGTGTGTCAAATATTGTATGTCGTGTTTCCTGAAAATAACTTTGCTCTGGGTTTAATGCCTTGCACGTTATAGCTAAAAAACTGACTTTTTTTTTTTTTTTTTTTTTTTTTTCCAAATTGTTGAAGAAACCTTTATACATGTCTAAATACATGCGGTAGAGACATAAAAATTTATACAGATAATAAGGAGGAACACCATGATCACATGCTACAGCTAGATTGCGTTTCAAGCATTACTACTGTGTGATGCCAAACACCTTCATTTTTCTTTAATTTTTTACTAATCCCCCTTTCACTTTGGTGCAAAAATTTAACTAAAATACATGAGCTATAACATGCTCTTTACACTCCTGTAGTTTCAAGACGATTTGTTTAGTACTTTTTGAGACATTTTAAAAAAAGTCTGAAATCAAAAATGCCCAGTCATTTGTGGAAAGATAGTGTATCATTTTGTTTATTTACCAATAAGTGCCGATCTTAACCTTATTTGTTGATGCAACGCAAAGATTGGACCAATTTTTTCAACCTGCTGGTCCATTAGGAAGGTACTCACTTCTATTACAAGAGGTTCTGCGTTAGAACCTTAGTTAAGAAACAAATATTTCCTCAAGCCCTTACAAATGAAGAAAATATTTAATATATAAATCAATAAACTAAGTTTACAATTAAATTTTTTTAAATAAAAATTTAAGTATTTTTTATATTAAAAACATAAAAAATGACAGTAATACATTGTCAAAATGCATAGTAAAACGTGACTTGAAAAATAACCAGTGGTAATAAAATAGACTGACAGGTATTTACTTACTACAAGAAATGCATTTGGTGAAACTAAATAAGTTTTGGCCGTTCAGTTGAGCGGAGGAAGATATCCCTATTTAAAAGGAAATCACTGTCAATTGACGTTTTAAGAATTAAAAAAAAAATTACATACGGAAATTTTTTAAATGATTTCTGATACCACTTACAAATTAACAATTCTTAAAATTTTTCATTTAATTTTTAAGTTTATTAATAGAACAACCAATCAAAAAATTCAGAGAGAATAAATTTTAAGTTAAGATTTCAAGTAATGTCACAAGAAAATGTAAGTTACAATATTAAATTTAAATTACAAACTGATTTTCTTTGAGCTATTTCTATATCATCACGATTCTGTCAATAGATTTTACCCATACTTTACATGAAATTTTACAGACACACAATATATATATATATATATATATATATATATATATATATAATATACCGGGTGATCCAAAAGTCCCTAGACTTTTTAAAACCTTATAATTATTTAACTATTTACAATAAAAAAATGCGGTTCGCACAGAATTGCTCAGAAACACGAGAGACTTTTGTTTATATTGAAAAAAATATATTGCATATTAGTTATAATTTTCGTTAAAAGGTGGCTCTAGTGTTTCATGTAGAATACAGTCTTATGCGTTGAATAAGCAGATGAGTTAATTGCGCATTATCTCATAACATTTCAAACAGTTCCTGTCACAGGTGAACGATATGAAGCGTTATTAAAAAATAAAGACATCCCTTACTTGCAAGAGAGGCAAGCACTCCATTCAATAACATTTATTCAGGATAGCGCACCTCTACATATAGCTACTCCTATTGCGACACTTCTGAGGTTGACATTTGGAGACAACCATGTCTTTAGTCGATGTTTTCCACACGAATGGCCCCCAAGGTCTCCAGATCTTACACCTTGTGACTTCTGGTTATGGAGCTATTTAAAGTCATCTGTGTATAGAGATCGGTCTACGTCTTTGGCGCAGTTAAAAAAAGCTATACGCAACCATATGTCAGGTGTGCCCTCTGACATGCTTTTTAACGCTGTGCAGGGGGTCTTCAATCGTCTGAAGGTTGTAATTATCAGTGATGGGAATCAAATTGAATCAATCTTATCAATGAACTGTATTATAATTTTATAAGTCTGTTAATTGAACTCCAGCGCCACCTTTTGGTCAAAAATGTAACTAATATAAATCTACTGTTTTTCATTAAAAACAAAAATCCCAGTATTTTTGAGCATTTTTGTGCAAACCGGATAATTTTATTGCAAATAATTTAATAATTATAAGATTTTAAAAAGTCTAGTGACTTTTAGATCACCCGGTATACATTTATATTTATATAATGTTCTTGCTGATTGTTCTGAGACTTCTATTCTTGCACTATTGATCACTTTTCTTTCGGTACGGATAAGCACACATAAATAAGGTAAGCATGTTTATGCCAGTCGGGAACGCTTAAACATACCCAAGCTCCATGATATGGGCATGGTTTAGATAACAATGCTCGTGCATGGATTATCGAGTGTTGCTTTCATTTTCGACACTCACACAGCTACAGTAGGATGACAGAATATACAAATTCGGAGCTACTGGTTATTCATCTGATTTACGGAATGGCGATTTTCAGTGTTCGAGCTCCACAGCTTTTATACAACGAAGATATTTAACAATACTTACTTTAAAATATAAAATCAATGTGAGTTTTCAAAGGAGGTTTTGGCTCAGGTGCTTTATGTAAGGAACTGCTGCGTCTCAGGAACGGTAGTTACAAATTGCCGACATTAAGGATTCTGGTAAAAATCTAATTTTGAGCACACGAGGAGTAACACAGTTTATCGAAGCAAATTGACCCAAGGTTTCGAAAATTCTCAATACAACTGGCATGCACCCTAAAGATATTCAGCGAGTTTAAATACTTGACAAAGACGATTATACCCTGAAAATGACATCTAAAATATAACTTACAAATCCCCCATTTCTTAGCCTTTATGCTATTCATAAGAAAGACTTTATTACAATGTTAGAGGAATTAACTATCAATAACATCTGTGTGTTTCTACGTCACTCAGTCGTAGAGCCTATAGGCTCTTAATATTTGTACAGAATTTGGGGGCGGCAGCCTTATAAGACAATAAACATTGCTTTATTGTTTCAAAAGTAGAAATGCAGCTACAATTTGTTTCATTCCGATGTGAACTACGATGTGGTACCAGTCGATGGAGCAATTTCAGTGGTGACATTAACTAATATTTTATACGCATCTTTCAGTCAACAATGCATGAGGCACGTTGGTACGTATCCCTAACTGAGTAAGCCAACAGATATTTTCTGAAATGATATTTAGTTCTACTGGTGCTATATGCATTCCTTGATAAATGACATCACTATTGGCAGTAACTAGAACTTTATTCTATCACATTATGTGCTGTGGACGTCCTAGACACTCTGTGGAATTAAAAAATGTGAGGTCAGTATCAGAACCCGTGACAGGCGCTTAATATTTACTTTATTTTAGTATGAGGTTAATCTTCTGTTCCTTATGTAAATTTATTGGTTTAAATTTATTAATAAACCACATGTTTGCTGACGTGTTGATTTTTAACTTTCCTGTTCTTTTTTTTTTTTTTTTTTTGTGTGTGTGTGTGTGCGTGTGTGTGCGTATATGTGTGCATACCATTGTCATTTCTATTAACTTACCTATGAAATTATGACTGTTCTAAATGTACTCTATTCTCTTCCTCTTGATAACTTTAAAATCTAGTTCTGTGATTCCTTTAGTATATGTATAAATAATTTTAAATATTTTATGGCACTTTCAGAGATTTTACTGAACGAAATTTTTTCCTCATGAAAATGTATTAAATATGTAAAATTTAAAATTTTAGAATTTAGTTATTTTATAGATACGTTTTATAGGAAACATTTTTCGGTACATTTTATAGAAAATAAATGAATTTTTAACACTTTTTGTTAGTGCATTTTGTCAGCGTATTATTTTTACCTAAATATAACCCATCTATTGTAAAAATATATGGATTTGTAATCTTTAGATCATTTTAAAATGTTTGTAAAGTATACATTCGTGACAAACAATTTAAAAACTCTGATTTTGTTACTGATAACACTATGTACTACTAGTATATAGCAATAAATGAAAATATTTTGTTTAACGTATTTTATGTACACAGAGAAAAAATTATACATTTTTCATCTAGAACGAATAAGTGGACATTGTCTGAAACTAGAAATATAGATTTCTGAGTTATGCGTGTAGGTTAAACAAATAACCTGGATTATCGAAGTAATCAAAAATTTCTAGTCTACTTTTCTAGACGGTGAAACAATATTATGAATCCTTTGTACTGCGAGAAATTATCGTTTGATTTCCTAGAATTGAGTCATGAAGCAAAATTATAGCGCCCAAAACTCACCTTTTCTGTTCACATTTATTGTCAGAGATTTTTATGTGAGATTGACCATGATAATATATGAAAACGCTCTGTAATTCTAATAGGAGTTTTTAGAACTAACTAACAAAGTGAACTAGAATTCATAAGGGTGACATGGAACTATGTTTACTAGAATCATTATTTAGTTCCCAGATGTCAGTCACAGATTTTTTTTTTCGTGTGTAATACTGTTTAATTACTTTATATGATTATGTATAAGAAACGCAAATGCTTGTTATACTGTTTGAAGAAATAATTTCCTTATTTTTGGAAGTGTACGTTTTTTTTTTTTTTAATTATTAAATTACATTTAATAAAATTTAACTCTATACAGTAAATTATTTCAATAATTTTGATTGCCATAAAAAATCATTTCTAAACGAAATTTTCGCATGAAAAAGTATAGAATGAAAAACGCCAATTTAAAGTTCATTTTAATATAAAAATGTTTGAAAAAACATTAAATATTGATAGTTAAACAATCAAAAGACAATTAGAAATAACACATTCAAAAATGCTTTTCAAAAAATATCTTTAACGTATGAAATGGTGTTTAAAAATATACAGGTTCTCAATGTCAATACAATACTAATTTTGAGAGGATATTATACTTGACAGAAAGTTAAAAAGTATAACAAAAGTGTAAATTTAGATAACAAGACTCACTAAGTTAAAAAAAAGTCAGTTCACATTTTTGTACAATTCCAGTACACTTTCTGCTTAAATCTAGTTTCAAGAAAAGTTTTATTTGTTCATTTTTAATAGATTCAGAAATCGGGTGGATTTCTTTTATAAAATGAAATATTTACGTTCGAAATATCGCTTGCACTGTTATGAAGGATTTGCGTTCTGCACACCAGAGAAAAACTTACCCCTTCTTTTGCAGTAACGCCATGTTTTTGTTTGTCGGATCAGTGAATGGGCTCCATCTGCTTGCACGTGCAGCCATACGTAAATAATAATAATTGTTGTCAAAATATAAGAATTCAGCAGTGATTTATGCCTAATACAGTCAAAATATCGCCAATAGATTTCTTTTAATCGATTGCCGGAATTAGGGACATTTGATTCGGACACCCTGTGTATACAATAAACCACATTCAAACTAATGTCCTAAAGCATGCCAAATGTGTCAAAGGATACGAGTATGCAAATAAAATATTTAAATACTTTAAATAAAGATCCACAGATTACCAATAAAAATTTTAAAGAGTTTATCGTTTATATTCATGTGTAACACTAAACGTTTTTTTCTCTAAATAATAAAAATAATACTTATATATTATAAACAGCGATTAAAAGACATGAGGGTTATTCAAAAATCTAGACTGACTCCACTCGACTTTTCGAACATTAAGTAATTAGTGGTTGTTTATATAAATTAAAGTAAAAGAAGCCTGAAACTAATCAGCTTAATCGAATAAGACGCTTACTGCTAATACACTTCGAAAACTTTGAGACCATAGGTCCTAATGATAAAGAATTTTTCATTGAGTCCCTGTAAACATATATAAGTAATAGATTCAACAAAATACGTACAGATATTGCAATGGTGACTTATAACATGTATATAAATTTTCAGCTCAATTTGATAAGGCATTTAAACGCTATCGCACTTTAAATAATATTTCAACACATATGCTATAATGAAAAAGAAATTGTTGCTGTATTGTTACAAAAATATATAAAAACTAGATTCACCAAAATGTTCCCAGTTTGAGCGACGGTGACCTATAACATGAATATAAATTTTCAGTTCATTTGAATAAGGCATATAGATGCTATTGCACTAAATAATAAGAGACAGTAGGCCATAATGAAAAAGATTTTTTGTTCTGTCCCTGTAAAAACCTATAAGAGATAGATTCAACAAAATATATACAATTTGTGCTATGATGACCTATAATGTAAGTACAAACATTTAGCTCATACGAAGAAAGCGTTAAGACGCTATCGTCTTTAATTTTTAATATAAAACACACATAAATACATCACAGTAAATCGCTTAAAATCGTATATATTAATAAAAGAGAAGCTCGTGTCTTTACTAGAGTTGGAGATGTATGACTAGTCGTCATGACAATTACAAATATAAATTCATAACATTCTACGACTGTTTTTTTTTTTTTTTTTTTTTTTTGAGCTATGCGAGATAAAAATCGATTTTGTAAATCATGATTACAATACTTTCCTTACATAGAATGTTCGAAAAGTAAAATTACAGAAAAATGCTATTTGTCTATAAAAAATATTAATAACTATATACTTACATATAAATGCTATTAACAGAAATTTCATTCTGGTCTGAAGCCTTCAAAAGAACTGACATAAAAAATATAATTATTAGCAATCTTTTATTATACACCCGAATAAACTGCATTTCATTTTAGTATGAAATATTGTTTTCAATATAACTTGCTTTCTGATATTAGAGACATATTCCCAAAATGAAATTACATATATAAAATTTCACACTAGATTCATTTTATTACTTCCATGTAATTCGTATTGCTGTGAAAAATAAAATATTTTCATATTATTGTTAATAATGGAAAAAAAAAAAAAAAAAAAAAAAAAAAAAAAAACGTTTTCTCTTGTTATCAGATTATCAGAAACGTGGTGAAATATTGCATAACTTGAAAAAATGTATGAAATTTTTTAATTTTTTTTAAAATCTTTTGTATATATATAAAAAAAAAAAAATCTGTAGAGACTTCTTTCGACTATCGGAGCATTAAGTAATTAACGGTTGTAGGAATAAATTAAAGTAAAATATGTCATTAAATAAAAAAAAGTCAAAATTATACTAGGGTGTTTGAGTATTTTTTCTACATTGTGTAATTTCGCGCTATTGCATTTCAAAAAAGTTGAGCCCATAGGCCATAACTGTGAAGTCGATTATCACATATTCTAAAAAATATATTATCATATTAAAAAAAATTTAAAGTAACGAACACATTTTTATGATCTCTAAATTGTAACTTAAATTTTTACATCCTTCCTCTTCCCACATATGTATCTTTTACTAATTGCAACTCTATTGAAACCTACGATCATGTATTATTCTTTCGTTAACGTAATGCAGACCTACAATAGCGTGTTATGATTTTTTATAATTTGGTTTCTTTTCATCTTGCAAATAAATGCAGTTTGATGCCATGTGTGCATTCTTTGTCTCACAATATGGTACATTAATTTTGCTTAAAACTTCCGTCTTCCCATGGCGAGGGTTGGCTGTTATTAAGGACCGTTTGAATTATAATTATTCTCTAACCTTTTCAAAAATTGTATGTGCCTATACGTAACATAATTACAACCATTTTTTCTCTCTCTCTATTATTTTAAAATTGGCTTCTATTAAAGCTTTGGTGAAAGTAATGAAGAAATCGGAGCATATTACGTCATCACCATGATAAGTCGAAGTTTTGGGCTCCCACTTCAATGTTATTAAAATCACTTCAATTCTAATCATCCAATAATAATAACTTTATGAAATGGTCACCTATACAGGAGTAATATATCAAATGAAATGTTTAATAAAATTTTTCGTGATTATCTACAAAAATGCCTGTATCATTGTGTTATTCACGGTACACTTGGCAAGAATTCTAAAACTGTTTTTTAAAATTAAACTTCAATAACCGACGGCCATCTAAATCTTTAATACACGTTAATTCGACTTCTTTGCACTTCTTATTCTTTTGCTGTTTTGAATATACTAGCTGGCTTCACCAGCTAGCTGGCCAGAGACCCAAGAAAATTTTTACCAAAAAACGAACTCTCGGGCGCCTGCGTAATTTAGCCAATCGTAATTTGTTCTCTGTAAAAGTCGCATAATAATATTGAAAATTCAAATATTTTAAAATAAAATATTAGGCGCCTGCGGCTCCAATCATAACTTGCTCTCTGTAAAAGTGGCTTAATACTAAAATATTAAAAATATAACGATTTTAAATTAACTCTTGGGTGCCTGCGGCGCCAATCGTAACTTCTTCCCCTATTCTTAGAACATTTGTATCGCTCTTTTATTTTTTAAGAAATAAAACACGTAGAAGAAAATATATAAGAACAAAAACACTTAGAGATGATAATAAATTTGTTGTTGGGTGAGTACACAGTGGGATATAAAAGTTTAAGGCTGAATAATTACGTTATTTTTACAAATTTATAACTATACATATATTTTATAAATCATAGACATTTTTATAAATCATCACATTTAAATAAATTTCTACTGCAATAGTATAAATTAAAGAATTTTAACTATTAATATTAAAATATATTGCAGCAAACAAACAAAAAATGTGCTATCATTTTATAAACGCATAAGAAATATTTTTTAACACATTAAACGCATAAGAGAATACTTAGATGAATTGCATTATTCCAAATCGAAGCTGAAATTTAAATCTTCTGCATTTTCATTAAAACTGTAATCCATTTCTGTAGTTCTTGAATGGTTTAAGATATCTTTCCAGATGATATTACGAGTATGGTGTTGATTTTCTACCGGCAAAAGTACTTTTAATGATGTTTTTCTTTTAACTCTTGAAAAAGCTACATAAAGCATTCCATGCATAAAAACTGGTACTCTCAGATCAACACCTACAAAGTCAAAAAATTGGCCCTGTGATTTATGCACTGTCATAGCAAATGCTGCTTTTACAGGGAACTGATGTCTAGATATTGCGCAACCAAGTTGACCTTTTGATGATTGAAGTGTGATTCTTGGTATATGTACATCTCGGCCACAGTGTTCACCAGTTATTATTTTTGCTTTAATAATATGATTGCACAGCTCAGTAACAATTAATCTTGTACCATTGCAAAGGCCTTCTGATACATCTATATTACGCATCAACATAATCATAGCATTTTTTTTCAGTTTAAGTTCATGAGGTGGTAAATCGGAATTTTCAACAGAATTTAAAAAGTCAACAGTAAATTGAAGTCCTCCTTCGGGTTGGTTATTTACAGTATCGTAACTGTGATAAGTTTTGTACTCTCCGGGTAATTTCGAAATAATTTCAGTATTTAACCTGTCAACATCTTTGTTAAGAGGAGCAAGTATAGCTCTATTTTTCATCTCTTCATAATTTTCATTGATAAAGCAAAAAGCAAAAACCTTATCAATGAGATTTCCATTTGAAATTATGTCTTCGGGTAGCTCTATCTCATCTAAAGACCTAATCGGTAATTCTCCATTCCAACTTTTAAAATATGGTTTGCAAAGTTTCTTTGTTCTGGATCAACCCGCATATTCTCATCTAGTGAATAATTCCTAAATTTACACTAAAGCACACTCTTTTTAATTGATAAGTCAATAAGTTCTTGTTTATTCGATCGCGGTTGAACTGGAAGACACTGTCTGAAATCTCCTCCTAAAACCATAATTTTTCCACCGAATGGCAAAGTTGCATTTCCAATTTTTCGCAGAATTTCGTCCATTGCATGCAATGCATATTTAGGAAGCATAGGTGCTTCATCCATAAGAAATACTTGAACTTTAGAGAGTTTTTGAGCTTTACAGGAGCCCGGTTTGATTGTGGAACTTGACTCTGGTGAAAGGGGCACCTTCAATCCAAATGTTTTGTGTGATGTGCGCCCTCCAGGAAGTAGAATCGAAGCAATGCCTGTAAAAGCCATACACTGCACATTAAAGTTCCCTCCTCGCAGAAGGTAATACAAAGTCTTGTATATGAAAGTTTTTCCAGTACCACCAGGTCCATCAATAAAAAAGCAATTTGATTGAATATTTCCACCATTGACTGAACGAAAGATAGCATCCACAATTTCAATTTGTTTTCCTCTATGAAGTTGATACATTTGTTGACCAATAGCTGCTGATTCATTGACATTTGACATTTCTTGATTCGATTCAGTTCCTTGCAATCATCAATATCATCAAATGAAAACTTTTCAATCCAATATTGAAAATTTCTACCTTCTGTCGCTTCTGAGTCGAGTTTATGGGTATTACTGTGCGCCCGCCGAAGATTGATACCTGGTTGGCAAAGTGCCAGGACGATTCCACTCACGGTCTGGGAGACACAGCAATGAAGAGAGAGGGGAAATTTTTCTATTATTCTTGTTTCCCCTGTTATGAGTAGAATAATTAATACTCCTGCTTTGTTTTCTTTTACTTCTTACTGTATAACAGTCTGTTTATATTGAAAATGAATCGAAACATGTGGCACGAGTTCTCGGATTAAACCTCTTCATAGTGAAACGAAGCGTATTGTACATAATGTCATTAAGTTTTGCGATAACGAAGCTTTAGAAGGAGAAGCTATTGTTCCACTTTCCCAATCAATGAAACGTACGAGTAAAATAACTAATATATCAGAAGCCACGACAGAGAATACGTAGAGAATCAAAAGGAGAAGACATGACAATCCAATGTTTGTATCACCAAAAAAGCGGCAAAAGAACAGTACCATCGAAAACATTTCTCTGGATAATTTTGATTGCGATGTTATTCGAACAACAGTACATGAGTTTTACGCAGTAAATAAGATCGTACCTACAATTGCCAAATTAATTCCTGTACTTAAAGAAAAGATAAATTTTAAGTATCAAAGAGAAACTTTGAGAAGAATTCTTCAAGAAATAAGATTTAACTTCCCCGTCAGGTACGACTTGCACATTAGTCCCCTTTAAATATAGCGACCAGCGAAGCTGGCAAAGAATTCGTTGATTCACTACCTTAATTGATTTCACATTTCGTCATTTTTTAAGGGGTTATATACTAGTTTGTAAATAATAATTGACATAATTTTTAAATTAGTGTTACACACTTCAAAGAACAACTTTAATATATCCCACAACGACATTTGGCAATTTTTTGTTGGCGATTATGGCTAAATCATAAATCTAAAAATCATAAATGATAAAATCATAATCTAAATCATAAAATCATAAATCCAAAATAAACAACATATAGGCTGCCATATTATATCGCTGCCATATTATATCGCCAAAGAAAAATCGCCAAATTCAGCTATGGGGATATGTTAAAGTTATACCTTAAAACTATCCCCTTTATAATATTATGAGTTTTTCTTTCTTTTAATTAATCGTAAAATATTTATATAACCAGATATTCAAGAATCAGTTTAAAGAAGGAAAAGAAATGTAATCAGTGAGTTTATAATTTTTTCATACCAATAAACAAACACATCCCTAGGTACTACGGACATTCCTATTTTATAAATGGACCAACCCTAGTCACTCATGCGCAGAAGACGCCAGGGATCATCCTTCTGCGGTTTAACAGTACACGGTATGCTCGCTTGATAGAATCTTCAATTGAAATTCCAGTTCTTTGACCTTCATAAATGAAATCTTTTGCGAGATCTTCCTTAAACATTTCTCACAGCCGTTTTGGGTTTTCTGGTGAGCCTAGAATCAAAATCTGTGTAAAAAGTGTTCTCATTGCCCTAGGCAGTTTTGAGCTTGCAGATTCCGACAATCCTTCAACCCATTGTTGGTCATCATAGCATAATCCTCGTGCTAGACAAGCTTGCTTGTATGTTGCATGTTCAACATTATTCACTGTCAGTAAATCCTTAATGCTGGTTGCATCTTTTACATGATACAATAACAGTCGTAAGTGATATAATTCCGGCTGTACAACAAAATTGACATTATGTATTCTTCCAATAACTTTTATATGTCGTACTCTTTGAATCCATTCACTGTTTCTTGCATCCCATCTAAAGTGTTCAGGCATTTGCCAGTAGTAATAATAGATTGGCTCTTCCTCTGTGTCTCCATTTGATTGTCTAATTTCATGTTCTTCCTTAGCCTTTTTATTGTGCTTGAAATATGCTTCCAGAGTCGAACCTTTTTGTCCTGTATCAGCTAAATCTTCCTGAGCCTGATCTAAATTTACAATTCTGTACTGGCCAGGAAGGTGAATTGATAATCGTTGCACACTATGACTCTTCTTCTGAATTTCATTTCCAAATAAACGCCAACATGCCTCTGGTGGAGTGATGCATCGACCCTCAACATAAGTATTTGCTTCATTGTACATTATTTGTCTTCCTCCTTCAACAACTTTAAGTGAAGCACAATCAAACCCTTTATATATGTACTTGTATAGAAACTTCACAGCCATAATGCTTCCAACATATTCAACGTTTATATGACAATTGTACTTTTTCAGTAAATCTTATACTATTAAGTGAGAAATATTTGTATCTATATTTCACTGATCTCGAAAACGGTAGCTCGGACAGTCACGAGATTTAACACAAAGGGGCATCCCGAAGGGTCATTGTGCACATCGAAGTCAGATTTTCGAATTTTTGATTAGTTTTTTCTTAATTAATTAAAATGTGAAAATCATAACCTTCTAATTTCTGATAAAAAAAGCCATTTAAATTTTAACATTTTATCCATAATTTAATTGTTGCCAATTTTTTTTTCGACAAAATAATAATAATAATTAAAAAAAAAAAAACGTACATCTTATACTATCAAGTGAGCAATATTTGTATATTTCACTGTTCTCGAAAGCGGTAGCTCGGACAGTCACGAGATTTAACACAAAGGTGCCCCCCGAAGGGTCATTGTGCACATCGAAATCAGATTTTCGAATTTTTGATTAGTTTTTTCTTAATTAATTAAAATGTGAAAATAATAACCTTCCAATTTCTGATAAATAAGCCATTTAAATTTTAACATTTTATCTATAATTTAATTGTTGCCAATTTTTTTTTCGACAAAATAATAATAATAATAAAAAAAAAAAAAAAAAAAAAACGTACATTTATTTAAAATGAGGAAAATAAATCAGAAAGATTAGAAAATAAATTAAAAATATCAGTCGCATCGTTACAAATAAGATACCAAATGAAAGGGAAAATTTTTGTAAATCCGATGCATTAAACAGCTTATCAATCGGATGATTAGTTTTTTCTTAATTAATTAAAATGTGAAAATAATAGAGCATTTCCTCGTGACGTCTGGTGGTTGGCAAAAAAGCGCGCTCGACTTTCCCGCGCCCCGCCCACCATTGATTTTCCGTTGGTCGCTACACATTCGCTATGCTTTTCCCAAGCCTTTTTGCCAACCACTCATAAAAGTTGAGATGTTTGTTTACAAACAAGGAACTGCCCTATAACCTTCTAATTTCTGATGAATAAGCCATTTAAATTAAAAAAATTTATCCATAATTTAATTGTTGCCAATTTTTTTTCGACAAAATAATAATAATTAAAAAAAAAAAAAAAAAAAAAAAAAAAAACGTACATTTATTTAAAATGAGGAAAATAAATCAGAAAGATTAGAAAATAAATTAGAAATATCAGTCGCATCGTTACAAATAAGATAGCAAATGAAAGGGAAAATGTTTGTAAATGCGATGCATTAAACAGCTTATCAATCGGACAATTAGATTTTTTAAAATTAACTAAAGTATGAATTTTAGGTGGCAACAAAAGAAGATTGTATGGAAACCGTTAGGAGAAAAAAAAAAAAATGAAAAATCTGCTTCACATTAAGTCACATGATTTTTAAGTGGGATTAAAAATTGCAGTTTTCAAATTCTTTTAAATTTTCTCTCACGAACACAAAAATATAATATACAGCCTGTACCCCACAAGACCAACTTGCATTTCAAATTTCATCAATTATTTTGGTTGATAAACAAAAGTTATTATTATTATTTTTTTTTTCAAATTATGTTTTATTCTATCTTCGAAAAGATTTATGTGATCACAGATATAATAATATATATAGATCTATCATCCCCATATTATCGTGCAAAGATTTTTGATGCCGAAAAAAAAAGGTTCGGAATCAGCCATTAAGTGGTATTGAAGGAAAAAAGGAAAAAAAGAAGAATGAATTTGAAACTATATCTGGAGCTTTTCATTCACCTTTAGTAAATAAATTATTCATGAATTTTATTTGCTAAAACATTCGTGTGTATTCCCGTGTGTATTCACTCGGGGAAAGACTGCCATATTTTGGTAAAATCGCCGTCTTTTCCCGAGTGAAAAGGAATCACTTTTTTCTCCCCAATGATCAATCTATATATTATTACTATATCTATGTATGAGTATGTGATACGATACATTAATAATTTGGGTTTTACAAGTTTTTTTAAATAGATTATTTAAACTCTATGAACCATATTTTTATTTTATCAGTTTCGCCCTGCTGGGCGATTTTTTAAATTTTGGTATTGAAGTACACCGAACGTTTTTCGACAAGAAGTTTAATATAGCAACAGCCATTTTAATCTAAGTAGCGCATCAAATATATAAAAGCATAAATGATTTTTTTTTACACAAAATTTACAGAACAAATGCAGTTTTAAAGATAGGAAATTTATTTCAACAAGCACTATTTTAAACCTAAAAACCATTCAAAATATAAGCAGAATATAAAGGATTCTTATGTATAAACAAAAAAGAGTCTGATAAAATTATTAGCAAAATAGTCTTCCCCTTTTCATACAAAAAAAAAAAAAAAAAAAAAAAAAAAATCCATCGCTAATATGGCGACAAAAATTCAAAAGCCGCCAATGGAGCGTCATAATAAAGTTGTGTTAACACGATAATGTTTACCTATTTATTTATTTTTTTATATAATAATCACTATGCTAATTTATCATACAAACAAATGAGCCTCTGTGTGTTATTGCACTTGCACGCTGTCGAACAGAAATATTTGAAAAATTCAAATTAATATTTAAATAAATAAATAAAAATTTGTTTAATGGGAAATATATATAACCATAAAAATATTAGTTGTATAAAATACGGCAGGAATAGCGCTCATAGCATATTGTTACAAGGGATTATGTCTTATTGTTACAATGGATTAAGTCTAAAATGGTGACAAAAATTCAAAAGCCGCCAAAGAGAACTATATTAAAGCTGTACTATCAGGTTTACAACCCATGAATTATATATAAACACAAAAAATTAATTGTCTCATGCGACAGACGTAGCCGGTCACAGCATATTGTAATATTTGGCGTGAAATTGCTGTCATTTAATGGTTGATTGGATAAACAAAATAAACATATGAAATAACTTAAAAGCAAATATTATGTTGTCTAAACCCAGTTACATTTGGGTCCAGTCCGAGTTACATGTGAGCAACACGTATAGTGTTGTTCACATGTAACTGGGATTCAAATATAAAAGGGAAACTCCAATTTTTTCGATACTATCTATTTCGAAATTGTTATATAATAAGCACCTAAATGGAAGCTCATTGGTAAACTATTGTCGCAGGTAATAGGGACAAGCGCCCGAGTTGCAGTGGATGACCAAATCGCTGCCGAATGCAGCAGGGACCTGGAGCGAGCTTTTGAACAATTTCAGTAATTTATTTTATTTTATTTTTATAAAGATATATAGAAAAGAGTTTCCTTTATATTTAGTGGCCAGCGAAGCGGGCAAAGCCTGCTAGTAAGCATTATAAGGAACAACATGACGATTATCTCTTGTTATGCGGCTGCCATCAACACTCTTACGATACACTGCACTTTCATGGGAAAAATCTCGACTGTGAGGGTCCAATTTGGGATCATAACGCCTTCGATAATTTGGTTTTGCATTGTCTGCCAATGAAGATACATCCTCAAATGATTTTGGAAATTGAAAGCGGCACTTCATTTACCACTTTTATTTACCATGCATGCTGCGTTTGGGTTCTGTTCGTCACAGGGGTTATGAATCATCCACTTTATTACAAGTTCTCTCAGATCTGTATCTTCAAAGTCGGGAATCTCTGCAGAAATGAGATCATCCAGTTCTTCAGGATTATGAATCTTGTCTTGAGAACTCATAATTAAAAGAAGGTGAATGTGAGGAAGACCTCGCTTTTGAAATTCAATTGAATATACATAAGCAGCAACTTTTCCAAATATCTGCTTCTTATCAAAATCTTCAATTATTTCATCAAATTTCAATTTTGCAACTCGAGTTACAACATCTGGTCGGTCTTGAGGAAGTTGTTGTATAAAAGATCCATCTTGTAACTGAATGTGCAAAGCGTTTTTTATTTCAGGCCAGTTTGCATTACATGTCATTGTTATGAAGAAATCTGGAGAACCAAGACGGCGAACAATTGCCATAGCATCTTCAAAGTGTTCAGTATAATAGCGTGTTGACCCTGGGAAAGATGATGGGAGAATGATTTTCTCTCCAACTGTAGCTTTGTTTTTTTCTACTAAGTCGTTTATCAAACGTGTGACTTCTGTATAATTATCAGCAAGAATCTTCTTTTGATTTGCTTTAATCCACTGAATACGATCTCTTTCGACCCTAATAAAAGTGTCGACAACATACTGTTGAAAAAGTCTGCCACCAAAATGCAATGCATTAAATTGTATTTGTCGCAAGTCATGACCTGTAGAATTCATTCTTGTGGACAAATAATTTGTTACTTCAGGTCGAAAAGCAAGTCTGTTCTGAGCCAACTCAAGGCGCGTTGCATGATGCCGCGAAGAATAAGGTGAAGTCAATGGTAGATCAAGCGAAAAACCATCCGTACCCTGTGGGTAAAACAGCGGATAAGTGAATGGCTCAATACGTTTATCAATATTTTTTAGAATAATAATTTCTTTGTTTCGCCGATGTACAAACATTTCATTTTCTGGGAATTTCTGATCGGCATTAAGTGTGAAGACAGCGCAAACTTCATTAATGGATGGTGCATTAAATCTTCTGTAATCACTTTCCTGAGGAATTCTGAACAAAAGTTGAACTTCAGGTGGAGATAATCCTTCTGCAGTAGCTTGCTGATTAACTTCATACTGAACTTCTCGCATCATCATATAACCCTGTGCATAACCATTCTGTGCCCTTATTACGTGCTCTAATAATTCCATGAGTTCACGACTTATTCCATAATTCAGAGAATGATGTAATCGTTCGTCAACAGCATCATCAGGATCCAAAAAATACATCTGACCGTATTCAGGTTTTTCAAATTCTCCTTGTATGTCTTGAGTCGGTTGAGCAGCCAAGTTCATTTTGTGGTATACTTGTCCACATGCAATAAAACTGTATATGCCATGACTGTTGATGGTTCTGTCTTCTGACACATTGAAAGAAGAAAAAGCAAAACAGGAATTCAAGTTTCTGATTCTTTTATGAAATTCTTCAGCAAGTGGATGGCAGTGCAAAAACAGTCTTGCTAACTCGTTCGCAAAATATGGTGCTGGCAGTAATAATCGTCCATGAAGACAACAATCACCAAAAGAGTCTCTATGAAGACGATTGGAAACACGTTCCTCTGGAAAATGTGATGCTTTACAATGAACGCATTTCACATTGAATTCTCCTAATGTACTATAGTCCACATCTCTACAAACTGCTATTTTGTATGTTGGGCACTGATTTCGCAATGCCACTTCATATCTTGCTTGTCGACGTCTTTGCTCTTCTAGGCGTTGTCGTCTCTCTAGTGTACTCTCCGATGACAGGCGCATAAAAGCACATTCTCTTAAATTTTCTAATCGTTGGCGTCTATCATCTGTGCTCTGTGATGCCCTACGCTGAGAAGCTCGCTGTCTTAGATCATCAAGTCGCTGGATTCTCTCTTCCGTGCTCTCCCTTGCTCGATGCTGAAAAGCTTGCCTAGACACACTCTCAGAACGTTCCTTTCTGTACATCTGCCCTATTTCCCTTATATTTTGGCGACATTTTAATTTTGATGCACGGATACGCCTAGTTTGATATAAGGAAGTACGATTAATCAGTTGGTCTGCATTTGAAGTACTTTGTTCTTCTGGATTAACTGGTATCACAGCATTTGATCGTTTCATCTTAAGAATATTTAGTTAAACTTTTTGATCTCTAAAAACTCGATTTTAAATTTTAAATGAAAGTTGTTTTTGATTTTGTTGCATATAACTTGATGCCACATATCAGTGTTTCAGAGTTTTTAAAATGAACGTGT
Organism: Salticus scenicus; assembly: GCA_963930645.1. Taxonomy (NCBI): domain Eukaryota; kingdom Metazoa; phylum Arthropoda; class Arachnida; order Araneae; family Salticidae; genus Salticus; species Salticus scenicus. The sequence goes on along the minus strand of OZ005652.1, from coordinate 335,439,098 downwards.
TTAAATATCATCCTTTGAAATGAAATGTTTATGCTGTAGTTTGATTTTAAAGACTTACTAATAACTCCATGTTTAAAAGAATCAGAAGGTTTTTTTAATTTATACTAACACAATCACAAAACAAAAAGATTTTTTTATCAAAAAGAACACTTTCGCTTTCACATTTTTAAACCTCAGACTCCTCTCAGTTCAGTTCGTATTTATTCTCAGTAAAGTTGAAAATGTTTTTTCAGTTCAGTTCGTATTTATTCTCAGTAAAGTTGAAAATGTTTTTTTTTAGTTCAGTTCAAAACTGTAACTATTGAGAATAAAATACGTCATCAGTTACAATGTAAGTAAGTACAATTACGATTATTACATTATTAATTACGATATTACAATTACGATAATTACATTATTAATGAAATGTGTCATCATTTTGCTTGCGTATACGCAAGCGAAGTGATGACGTCACTGGTCGTTCGTGGATGCAAGAAAAATATTTCCTATGTTAAACGCCCATTGGATTTTTTGTAAAAAATTATTAAAAATCGAGGAAAATTATTTCTTGATTTTAATCCCCATATTTGGGTACAGATATGTATTAGTTTTCATGTGCATGCGTTAGATTAAGTTGTTTGTGTTGTAAAATTGATAAAATTTGAATTTTAAATTTCAAAACTCTAGAAAAATAAAATGGCAAACTTCCACATTCGATTGAAAACATAAACATTTCATTTCAAAGGATGATATTTACACAATAAATATCCAACTAATCTATATAAATAAAGAGAAGTGTCTGTGTGTGTATCTGCGCTCTGGTGCTCACACTACTGATCGCAGAGCTTCCAAATTTGGCATATAGGTACCTGGGACCCTGCAGGTATGCACCTCATCGAGATTTTTTCGAATTTCGAATTTCAATCTTTTTAAATTAATGATTTTTCGATTTTAAATATTGGCTTCAATGTTTCATTTTTCATTAATTTATTTTTCGATTGTTATCGTCTGCGTATCTTAGAAACGGCTATTATGCAATTCATTTTTTATTTAATACATTCATTTGAAGGCAATTTTATTTTCTGATTTTATTTTTTATTTTCTTATTATTATATTTATTGAAAATCAAATGGTAATGCAATAGAAATAAATTGTTACGTTTATGTATAAATTTTATACTATAGCAACTTTTTATTTTTCATTTTTTTTTTAATTAATTCCTTTAAAAGAAAAATCTTATTATTATTATTGCCGAAACGTCAGTGGAGGCCCTCTGTTGTTGCCGAAACGTCAGTGGAGGCCCTCTGTTGAGACTCAAAACGGTTTTGGGCTGTGTCTGTCTGTTTGTCTGTCTGTCTGTCTGTTTGTCTGTCGCGCGATAGCGGCCGCAAAAATAGCGCTATTGACTTGAAATTTGGTACACGTGTTCATGAGCCCCATGAAATCAGCTGTATAGTTTTTGGTATGTACTCCATTTGTAGTTCGTATACAGGGACACGCCAAAGTTTTTCTTATCATTACGGCCTATGGGAGGAATTTGTATGTATCGCGATAGCGGCCACAAAAATCACGCTATTGACTTGCAATTTGGTAGCATTCATGTGCCCCACGAAATCAGCTGTATAGTTTTGTGTGTGTATTCCATTTGTAATTCGTGTACAGGGACACGCCAAAGTTTTTCTTATCATTACGGCCTATGGGAGGAATTTGTATGTACCGCGATAGCAGCCACAAAAATCACGCTTTCGACTTGCAATTTGGTACACATGTTCATAAGCCCAACGGAATCAGCTGTATAGTTTTAGGTGTGTATTCCATTTGTAGTTCGTGTACAGGGACACGCCAAAGATTTTCTATCATTACGGCCTATGGGAAGAATCTGTATGTACTGCGATAGCCGCCGCAAAAATCAAGCTATTGACTTCAATTTTTGCCGAAACGTCAGTGGAGGCCCTCTGTTGAGACTCAAAAGGATTTTGCGTTCCGTCGGTCCGTCCGTCTGTCTGTCTGTCTGTCGTGCGATAGCGGCCGTAAAAACCACGCTATTGACTTGAAACTTTGTACACATGTCCATGATCCCCACGAAATTAGCTGTATAGTTTTGGGTGTGCATTCCATTTGTAGTTCGTGTACAGGGACACGCCAAAGTTTTTTTTATCATTACGGCCTATGGGAAGAATTTGTATGTACCGCGATAGCGGCCCCAAAAATAACGCTATAGACTTGCAATTTGGTACACATATTCACGAACCCAACGGAATTAGCTGTATAGTGTTAAGTGTGTATTCCCTTTGTTGTTCGTGTACAGGGACACGCCAAAATTTTTCTTATCCTTACGGTCTATGGGAAGAATTTGTATGTACCGCAATAGCGGCCGCAGAATCCTTCGATTGACTTGCAAATTGGCGCACACATTCCAGCTTTCCATATAAGTAGCTGTATAATTTTCATTGCTATATTTTTTATAAACTGTGTACAGGGACACGCCAAAATTCTTAACATTACGGCGTATGGGGTGAATTTCGTTTAAACGCATTTTAATATCATTACTTTGCAATGAAGAAAATGAAACTAGAGTATGTGAGTAAGATGCTTAAACTTATGTTGCTTGAAGAAAATATGTGTTCTTAAGCTTTCTAATTAATGCACAGGACCTTACAAAAGTTTTCTGACAATGTCACTTAGTCATCCAAACGATGTTAAATTTAGAACAATTATTAATTTTAAACGCAAAATAAGCTGAAAAGTTTTTACTGGTGTATACAATGTTTATGGTTCGTTTACAAAGACACACGAAAGAATTTCGTAACATTAGAGCCTATGCACGAATTTTTAATTTAAGCGCGCACTTTAATGCGTTTATGCTGAATTGAACTTAATAAAGTTAACATACATTATAAAGATGCTTAAAATCATGTTTACTCTGAAAAACGGTTATGTATAGACTAAATAATTTATGGGACCACACAAAATAATTCCGAGTATGTACTGTAATCATCCAAATGATGTCAAATTAGTTTGAAAGATTAATGAGTTATAATTAATTAGATTTATTCTTATTATTGGCGTTTATAATGACTGTGGCTACTTTTCCGGGATACATAAAGGAATTTTGTACTTTTATGGTGTATAGTCGGTATTTCTTAAAAGTGTATTTTAACATGGTTACACCCCATCAAATATAATGAAATTTTATTAGAATTTTAAAAGCCTGTTTTCATGTTGAAAATTGTGGGCATAGAATTGATAATTAGTTTAAAGGTTACGCAAAATATTTCCGATATGCTATGTAAGTTTTTTTGTATGAAATTCGGTATTTATGAATTTCCGGGAAATAATACAAGACCGTCGTTTAATAAGAATGCATATTGTTGCGTACTTGGCGGTTTGTAAGTTGTCCGAGAATGAAAGGCGAAACTTGCAAAAATTCAGTGATTTATTCACAGAAAGTTCCAGAAGAATACAGGTCTATAAACCAAGTATCAGCTTCAATTCAACCAGTAAACATAGCTTAAACAACAGCCGTTAACAGCAAAACAACAGTACAAACTGTTTAGCAATAACACATAAAGCAAGTCTCATTCAAAGAGGCTCAAAGCAAAGCAAGCATTTGACGAAACCGACACAGATCTGAGATTGGATGTTTTGGCTAAAAAAATGCTCCTTTTATACTATTCTATCGAACACAGACTGTTCTGGAAAATTATCGTATCTCATCAGCCAATGAGATTAGAGCTTCCATATTTGGTATATCCCTAATAAGAATTTTCTCGCCAAGGTCGCCAAAAAATCGCCAAGGAGGGAAACAGTCGCCAAATTTGGCGCCAAATCCATTTCTTCCCTTATTGGAGCTTTTCAATTCGTTTTTAAAGGAAAATTAGGCTATTTCAACGCTAAAACGACTAGAAATGCACAAAATTAGCATTTTATCGACTTACTAAGTCTCCCCTTACTAAAATTTTAAGGTTTTATTTAAGTTATTTTTAGGTTTCTTTAAACAGGTATTTTACAGGTTTTAGAGGTATTTAAAATAAGGTCTTATCAAGGCTTTAATGGTGCAAAATAAAGCCATAATAAAAGCTCTATTAATACCTCCACAGGTTTCTCCCGAATACCTTATGGTGTTTTTCAGAAAGTTATTGCAGGTTTTTTATAAATACCAAAAGGTTTTTATAAAATAGCATGACTCATGTAGGTATTTTTAATATATCTACAAAGCTTTTTTTAAATACCTTCCCAATGTTTTTTGAAGGTTTTCCTTAGGTTTCTTTTAACAGGTATTTTACAGATTTTAGAGGTATTTAAAATAAGGTATTATCAAGGCTTTAATGGTGCAAAATAAAGCCATAATAAAAGCTCTATTGATACCTCCATAGGTTTTCCACGAAAACCTTAATGTATTTTTTAGAAAGTTATTGCAGGTTTTTTATAAATACCAAAAGGTTTTTATAAAATACCATGACTCATGTAGGTATTTTTAATATACCTACAAAGCTTTTTTTAAATACCTTCCCAATGTTTTTTGAAGGTTTTCCTTAGGTTTCTTTTAACAGGTATTTTACAGGTTTTAGAGGTATTTAAAATAAGGTATTATCAAGGCTTTAATGGTGCAAAATAAAGCCATAATAAAAGCTCTGTTGATACCTCCATAGGTTTTCCACGAAAACCTTAATGTATTTTTTAGAAAGTTATTGCAGGTTTTTTATAAATACCAAAAGGTTTTTATAAAATACCGTGACTCATGCAGGTATTTTTAATATACCTACAAAGCTTTTTTTTAAATACCTTCCCAATGTTTTTTGAAGGTTTTCCTTAGGTTTCTTTTTACAGGTATTTTACAGGTTTTAGAGGTATTTAAAATAAGGTATTATCAAGGCTTTAATGGTGCAAAATAAAGCCATAATAAAAGCTCTATTAATACCTCCATAGGTTTTCCACAAAAACCTTAATGTATTTTTTAGAAAGTTATTGCAGGTATTTTATAAATACCAAAAGGTTTTTATAAAATACCGTGACTCATGTAGGTATTTTTAATATACCTACAAAGCTTTTTTTTAAATACCTCTTCGATGTTTTTTGAAGGTTTTATAAAGGTTTCTTTACACAAGTATTTTATAGGTTTTAGAGGTATTAGAATAAGTTATTCTCAAATACTTAATGGTACATAATAAAGCTTCCATTAATACCTATATAGGTTTATCACAAATACCTTTAAAGATTTGTAGGGGAGTGCTTTTATATCGCCAGCGTTTGTCTGGGTGACATTGATGGATTGTCTCTCCCACCCCACTTGTAGCTTATGGTACTTACTCAGAAAAGTAAAATATATTTTGTAAAAATCGAAACTAGGTCCTATCAATCTGTGAATACATTATTTCATTATTATTATTATTTTCTTTTTTTTTTTTTTTTTTTTTTTAACTGTCTGTTTCCTAGGCAATATTATCCTCACACTGCATTTTAATTTTTATTTTTGAGATTTAAAGAAGTATTATAATTATTATTTTAAAAAAGGCAAAAAATCTATAAATATTATAGTTTTTTTCTTTCTTTTTTAATTTTATTTTAATCCTTGACACAAATGTAACAAATAAAAAATAAATAAAGCAGTATTTAATATATATATTCATTTGAGCAGACAGAAGTGTCTGCAATTGAAAAAATAGTAATAAAAAATTTAAACAAACTATTATGCTAGAAAATTTGTTTGAAAAAATAGATACGTAAATAATAGAATAAGTGAATTAACAATATGCTAAAATTGAAATTTTTGTATTCCCTCAAATACACATTTTTGTGTTTATGACAATCATTCTTGCAGTACCTGTTTGTCCATTCTTGTTTTCTTTTTTATATCAACCATTTATTTTCGTCATTCTAAAAAATTTATTTATTTATCAAAGGCTAAAAAAACATTCGATTTCAAATTTTAAAAGACAATGATTCTGCAAATTTCATGCACTAAGAAATTCCCTGAAAGAAATTTTAAGAAATTCCCATTGTTAAAAAGGGGATAATGTTTTAAAAGTTATTTTTAAGTAAAATAAAAATAAATAAATTGACAATGCAACTCTTCGACAAATCAAAGAAAACTGAAGTAAAATGCACCAAAAAGTATTTTTCTAAAAGATAATTAGTGAAAAATTTTGCAAATAGAATGCTGTTTAATGTGAAATTTTACCTTTTTTTTTTTTTTAAGTAGGCACCAGAGTAGCATGAAAGCCGCAACGTACCAATTTCATATATTTATTTAGGTAAAGATCAATATTTAAACACAAAACAAACTGTATTAAATATTAAAGTAAAGCATCTACATTTATCGCTGCACTTTAATTCTATGCAAATCAAATGCAAGAAAAATTAGAATATTTTGAGTTATTCATTTATTAAAAAGCGCCTGTTTCTATCGATAATGACTCGTTGAAATTTTTTTATTTATGTTAACTTATTTTTATAATGTTAACGTGAATTCTTATAATGTTAATTGTTTCGAAAACAACTGTTGAACGAATCTATTACTTTTTCCAGTAAAATATTTCTATTATTTTCTAAACATTTATTATTGTGTGTGTTTGATTTTGTTAAAGGTAAAAATTAAAATTTACATAAAAAAATAAACTGATATTTTCAAAATTAAATAAAAATTTTACCTGAGACTTATTTATTTTTTAATATTTTATAATAACTTTTTAGATTTCTATTAATTTACAAGAGGGCTTCTCATATAAAAGTTATAAACTAATAATAATTTATAGAAGAAAAAAAAATGCTCTAGGGGGGAAAAAAGAAGGAAAAGGTGCAATATTTCATATTAATTGTAGGGTTGGGGAAGAGTAGATCTTTGATTCTTAATCATTTGTTTTACATTTTTATATTTAAAATTTTATAGAGTATAGGATCCGTTATCCAGAAAGCTTGGGACCTGAAGTATTCTGGATAAGGGGTTTTTCTGTATTTCTGAACACTTTACTGTCAGTATGAAAAATGCATGAAAATTTTTTAAAAAAATAGCAATTATGAATGATATAGTATACAAATATATTAGTTATAAATTTAATTTAATGGATTAGTACTTACACAAAATAAAGCATTTTTAATTACAATTTAAATTGCAATTTAATAAATGAAAAATAAATAAATCGTGCATAAAATTTAAATTCAGGGAGCAGAATCCTTAGATTTCAATTTTGAGAATATTTCTGTAATAGTTTTTTGTTTATAACGAGTTTCTTGTACAAGTTGTTCTTGTATTTTGTACACTGATATAATTTGCTGTTCATGGAAGTAACTTCTCTGTTGCATCCCAGAAATGAGCTGCTCAGTGTAAAATATGAGTTTCTCATTCGAAATTTTCTCAACTATTTCAACTTTATCATCATCACTTTCAGACATATCATTTGTCACTATTCAGGCCAGGGTGGCTAGCATTTAAACCTTTTCAATTTCCTTGACTATTTTTCGAGATTTTCCTCCATTTTTCCCTGACTCTCACTGTTAATTTTCGATGAAAATTTCATGACATTAGCAAAAAATTTAGCGATTTAAAATATCATTAATAATTTAATGATTAATATAGCTATTTTCACAAAATTTGTTAAAATTCCCTGACTTTAAAGGAAATTCCTTGACTTTTCCAGATTTTCTAAATTCCCTGACTTTTCCCCCAAATCTTGGATTTTCCCTGACTTCTAGCCACCCTGCTATTTCACAAATCTCACTGTCAGTCATCTGATGATTGACAGGAGTGTCAAATAGATAAATGAATAGAATACAGTAATATTTTAGATTTAAAATATAAAATGAAGGAACATCTCAGAATGAGTACACACTACAGTTATAACAATATATCTAGAATTAATAGAATCAATTTCACTCTTATCTCCAACATTGATTTTATTCAAGATAATTGCTCTATAAACTCTGAATACAGTTTAACCTTGTTAATGTCAACACTGTTGATGTGAATTACTTTTAACATAAACTGCTTCAACAATACCCGTCAAAATAAAGATTAGTTTCTGAGTTACTGATAGCATGAACTACTGACAACCTGAACACATTTTTTATTCCCCTTGAGATTCACATTAACGAGTTTCAACTGTAATAGAAAGTGAAGGCAGAAAATAAGGAAATGTTAATGCAGTTTTCTAGTTTTAAGAGCATTTTTGCAAGAAAAAATTCATAGTCAGGGGTCTGTCCAGACTTTTCACACAAGGTCCTGTTTTTGTGAAACTGTGAAAAATTCTACACATAATTTTGTGAATCTAAATTTAGTGTGAAAATAAAGTTCTTCCGAACTTTTTGGCTAAGGTCCTCTTTTTGTGAAATTGTGAAAAATGTAATTTTGCAAAATAAAATTACAATTAAGGTTTCATTTTAGAGAATAACAGTTCAGTTTTACAGAACTAAACTCACATATATGCATAGAAGCCCTTTATAAATTAGAAATTGAGTATCAGCTTTTTGGGAGAAACACAACAAAACACGTACGATTATTTAGGTAGTCTGTTCGTTCCATTGATGATTAGTTTTGAAAATGAAATATTTATCATAGGTTTGTTTTTAAGGAGAAAAATTTTGTGAAGGGTCCTTTTTTATGTTAAAAAAAAATTGTGAAGGGTCCTGTTTTAGGATAAAAATTTTGTGAAGGGTCCTGTTTTAGGATAAATAATTTTGTGAAGGGTCCTGTTTTAGGATAAATAATTTTGTGAAGGGTCCTGTTTTTGGATAAATAATTTTGTGAAGGGTCCTTTAACGGACCCATGTTTGCCTCTGGACAGATCCCTGATAGTAGATACAAGATTTTTTTTTTTACTTATCATGTACAGAAATCGCAACCCAAAGGACAACAAATTAAGCAAATAATATCTTTTTGAAAACACACGGTAGCCTGTTTTATTAAATCACCCATGGTAGCTTGTTTTTTTTTCATTTTTTAGAATCAGCACTAGAAATTATATCCATACATCAACTTGCCTGCACATATTGATTAAATGAATGCACATTGAAAGAGTTATTTAGACTTTAACAAATCTTACATTTTCTGAACAAAATAGAATAGCAAAAGGAAATGGGTGTAGAATGGGTATTTTTTTTTTTTTTTTTAAGGTCTATTTATTTTATATTACAATGAAAGAAAACAAAGAAAAAAAAAAATTGCATATCAGCCTCATTCTTCACAAGGGCCACAACCAAGAAAAAACAAAATGGCAGTTTCTTCCGTAAAAGCCTTGGCTCATACATTGTTTTTCTGGTTCTAGTACTCTAAAATAAAAAGAATAAGTGAAGAATTTTTGAACATAAAATGTAAACAAGAATATTACTGGGGGGGGGGGGGGGGGAAATGTGGGAATCTAACAATTGGGTAAAGGAAGGCGAGATTTCATTAGAAAGAGGCACCAGTGTAGGCCGCCTGCTGAAATTCTCTAATGATCCTTGATTGTTCTTTCAACAAAGAAAAAAGGAAAATGTAAATTTTAATATACATTTATTAAATATAGTTTTATTAAAAATACAAAACAGATATTAAAACAAAGAAATATACAGAATTTTTATAAATGACAACTTCTTCATAATTAACTTCTTCATAAATAACTTCTGTGCTTTTTATTATATCTGGATTCTTTCAGGAATTATATCAAAGCATCCTGTTAAAAATAAATAAAATATTTATATATTGCATAAATATTAAGTACTGTAAAATCTTGAAAGTAACCCCATTTTCCAAAAGCGCAGATGTGCTGATCTAGAAGATTTGAAGATTGAAAGTACGTTTGGATGAAATGGTGAAAGATTTACTGGCGCCATGTATATGCACCTGGTGGTAAGGGGGATAAGTATATTTAAGAAAATGGAATAATTTCCCTTTCAGCAAGAAAGGGGGGCTTACATTCAAGGTAGGGGTTATTTTCAGGATTTTACGGTAAATTTCAACAGTATAGAAACATAAAAATTAAGTACTGTATTTTCATGCAGATTATCTGTTAAAAAACTTAAAAAATTTTTAATGTGGATTATTTCCCATAGCAGATATTTTTTTTGTTATTGTTGTTTTTTTTAAGCAGCTGTCTCATTGCAGACATCAGAAATTTACATCAGCGAGAGGTAAAAATACTTTCAGATTGTGTATCTACTCGGGCAAAAATGGAGATGCTAATGATTAGTTTAGATTTGACATATCCAGGGTAAGAAAAGTGGTTAAATAACTACCTTCAGATCATGTATGAACTCATCTATTCTGACAATCACATATTCGTTAGTGTTTGGTCCACGTATGACATACCTGATTTGAGAAGAATGGTTTCTGATTTCATTTTATATTTTTCTAGCCTTATAGCAACAGGCATCTGGTTCTGTTTTTTTTTTTATTAAAATTCTATTGTTTTTGTGTTTATTTATTTACTTCTTAACTGAAAAATAGCAGTTATTATTATAAGCTGTTTTGTATTTAATTTATAATACTTTTATATTTACATTTTTCTTTATTTATTACATTTATTAAATTTATCTTATTATATTTACAATTATCTTTTAAATAGAATGCTATGCTAAATAAAGAGCAAGGCAGCTTATTAATAAGTTGCCTAATCATAACATTTAAACAGCAGTTATTTTTAACCTATTAAATCCTATTTTATGCGATGCACATCTCTCTCCTAATAGATAATTACCAGGAAAATCCCTAAAAAGAAACAAATATATTAAATTTTAATTCATTAAAACCTCAAAAACAGAAGTTATTATTATTACAGTCGTTCCCACTTAATTGGGTAACGGATAATAGAATATCCCGCTTATTTTTATATTAATAGGCAAGCATAAAATTTGTGGTCCCTTTTTAACATATTGATTATGGGAGTAGAGGGTTAAAAATGGTATCATTCAAAAGGTACGGTTAGCCAAATGTGGAGAATACAAAAATGATTTCCTTTTGATGTCAAGAATGTATTTAAAAATACTTTTATTTTTTATGCATTCCCCCCCCCTTTTTTTCCCTTTTATTTACGTATTCATTTACGTTAAAAAATACCCAAAATTAGAAAGTTGTTGAATCTGGCATATTCTTAAAACTCAAATAAAATTATAGACACAGTAATTTGTATAATGTAGCATCATTATACTCTTGACTACAGATTTTTTATTCTAAAATAGTGATGACCTAGAACAAAACGGCCGCTGGGGGGGAAGGGGGGGCTCGATAAAAGGGCACTTTAATATTCTCAAAAGGGGCACTATAATATTCTCAATAATTCAAAAAGGGCACTATAACATGTTCACATACTTGCCAACCAATTTTAATAAAAAAAGGGAAGATTTTTGTTGAAAAACCAGAAGATTTCATAAAAAAAGGGAAGATTTTTTTTACTTTTTTTTTTTTTCTCTTTGACGTAATAAACAATACAGTTTTACAATTTTAATATTTAGAAGCTATCTATAAAAACGTTTTACTATAAATTGATTATACTAAATATATAAAAGTTTTAAATGAAGTTATTCCTCTTCAACATATAAATATCTACAAAACAGAATCTGTAAGAAATTTATTTAACAATAGACAAAAAACTTAGTTAAGATAAATTATAACTAATTTTTTAAATAAATAGAATATGATTTTTGTGTATGTACATTAATCATACATGTAAAAAAAAGTAGCAGTACCTAATTATCAGTTTCAAACGTGCATAAAACCTTTTCTCAAATTGATTTAGAAAAAATTTTCCTACCTGAAAAAATTATTCTTCATTTTTTACCCATGTTTACACATTTGGCATAAATATGACATAGAAATATTTTATTTAATTGAGGAAAAATAAACAGATTCATTAAATTCAGTAATAAAGATCTAACAATAATTACATACGTGAGAAATATTGAGCACTTCCATTGCTTTATTGTTTCTAGAATTGATCATTGATCACAATCCGGGGAAGGGGGATACAAAAATAATTACAGAGTAAGAAATATTAAACTTTCAACTCTACTTCTAGAATCTAATGAAAGAAGTTTAAAATTAATATTATCATTTATGTTGCTGATGGATAAAGATTAGGAAACAAAAGACTTCTGCAGAACATTTGATTGCTGATCACTAGTTGGAGATAAATGAAAGGGGGGGGGGAGGGCAAAAAATAATTACATCAGCAAGAAATATTTAACAATTGTATTTCTTTACATGTTCTAGAATCTCATAAGGCAAGTTTGAAATGAATGTTGACATTTATGTTATGGATGGAGAAAGATTGGGAATCAGGAGTTTTCGTAGAACATTTGGGTTTTCTTTTTAAAACGAACGATATCCGCGACTTTTTTAAAAACGGAAGATTTCATCATCTGTCCGGAAGACCGGAAGATACGTTAAAAAACCGGAAGTCTTCCGGGAAAACCGGAAAAGTTGGCAAGTATGTGTTCATAATATATCACTTACAAAATGTAGCCACCCCCCCACAAAAAAAAAAAAAAAAAAAAAAAAAAAAAAAACTTACTAATTTTTTAATAGCAGCAATGTATCCAAGGTATAAATAAATAAACAAAATAATGAAATTCTAAAAGAAAAGAAAAATCAGATATTAAAAAAAAAAAAGCTTGTACAGATAGTATTATATCATAGAATGTACCAAGACAAAATCATATTTTTATGAGAAACAATTTTGAAATTTTTTTACATTTTTGAATGTAATGTATCACTTACAAAATGTAAGGGGGGGGGGTAGAATTACGTTTTACTGTTAATTAAATAAATATGCTGCTTTTCTCGTATTTGACAGAATTCGCGATATTTTTACAACCGATTGCCGAAATTCGTAATTATTTCACTGCAAAATTACAAAATCTATGTTTAATAACAAATAATTGCTAATAATATACTATAATTTTGAAACTAATTGATAAAATTCACTCTTCTTTCAAAGCTGATTCCTAAAATTCGCGATATTTTTGCAGTTAATTATATCGAAAATGGGGTTAATTATTAATGAAATATACAATTATCTGGCTGCTAATCGATGAAATTTAAGCCCTTTTTAAAGTTACATCCCCCAAATACCAAACTTTGCTGTTACTTGATGAAATACACACTTTTTCAAAACCTAATCCAGAAATATGTGACAATTTACAGATGAATTAAAAAATACCAGATTATTTCACAGCTAATTGTCAAAAAATACATTTACTCGGAACTAAATTATTTTTTTCTCCTAATAGGTAAAAAATTGCACATTTTTTCAAAGTGGATTTCTGAACTACGTGATTATTATGCGGCCAATTGCCAAAACATGCTATTATTTAGCTACTAATCTATGAAAAATGCATTCTTCTGAAAACTGAATCTTAAATACTCAACTATTTTGCCACTAATCAATGAAATTTGCATTTTTTTTTTTTTTTTTTTTTTGCCCCAAAAGCGGAATCTTAGAAATTGGGAATAATTTTGAAGTAGATTTGACAAATACAGGATCGCTTACTCGCTAATAATAAAAAATTTACCTTTTATATTTATATGCTATCATTTGGCTGCTAGCCAATAAAGTTTTTTTTTCCAGTTGATTTCAGTAAATCGCGATACATTTGTAGCCGATAACGGAAACATGCAATCATTTTGCCGCTAATTAACAAAATTTATATTTGCAATTAATCGCAGAAAAAGGCTTTTGATGCTAATCGATGAATTTCTTGCTTTTTTCAAACATGATTTGCATTATACGTATAATTTTGTGGATTTTTATAGAAATACAGAATTATTTTACAGTTAATTTTTAAAATTACATAATCGTAAACCAATTGCTAAAATAGATGTTATTTTTCTAAAAATGTGTAACTATTTAGCCATAAATCAGCCTTTTTTTTTTTTTTTTTTTTTTTAATTTGATTACCAAAATGTCATTTTTTGCGGCTGATTTATAAAATACGCAATTTTCTTGTGCTATTTTTGTGACGAATCCATTTTAAATCCGACGATTTTTGTGAAAGTCCCATTTTCAGATATGAAAATTTCCACGCACTATAAAAACTAAGTTATCGTGTATTCAGTTATCCCAACAAAAAGCACAGAAAATATTCTTTTCCAAAATTTTTCTTTCTCCGAAGGTAGATACTTGGTACGATAAAGTTTGAAATTTTCCATGATTTTCTCAGAAACTTGTATATTAAAACACTTAAGAAAGTTTCCTATTACAGAGGACAATTCCTCCGTTAAAGTCTGACTTTATACTGTTTTCTCCAAAACTCACGTGACTACAGCCTAAGACACTTTAGAAAGTCTCCCACGGAAGATACCTCTTCCTGGTCTTAGATTCCTTGCGTTGTCAATCATACTTAAAGTTCAGTAGCTTTGAATCCATTATTTTTATCGATAAATAATTAAAATAAACAATTATTTCGTTAGAAAGTATTTTTTAGCGACGTATTAAGCATTAAGATAACTGAAACATTGATATAGTTTAAATGAAAATCAAAATACTGCATAATCATAGCATTCGGTTTCTTTCTTCCCCCCTTTCAGCTTGTGGTTTTAATTAAACACACTCATAGCTAACGTAAACAAATATTTGTTCCCGTTCTGTATCAGCAATATTTCGATTACGCAATGCCTAGATCTAGATATTTTTTTTTTTTCTTTACTATTTATTTATGAATATTGTACGATGAAGCGTGTGGTTCTTCAGCTAGATTGTAAAAGTTAGTTTTGTTATTTTCAAGAGGCGTTGAAGCGCTTTCATAGATAAAAAATAAAATTCAAAGAATAATGTTTTATGCGGCAAGTGTTGAAAATGCAAAATCAAAAGTTGATAAGGATTGGATCGCGATTTCTGTCTAGATGTGTGCAAGGGGAAAAAAAAAAAAAAAAGAAAGAAAGAATAAAGAATAGTATATATCTATATATTTATTTCAGTGTCTGCCACTACTCAGTTTTATGTATTTAATAAAATATATTTAGCTAGGTGGTCAAGACTGAATTTGCGGAGCATAAAAATTAACTTGCAGAGTTTTTAAATTTTTTCGGAGAAACTCCGCAGAAATCGGAGCAGTTGGCAACCCTGTGAAAAATACAAATAAGGGCCGCCGGGCACTAAAAATGAGTTAGTAACGGCCGCCGGGCGCTAGAAATAACTTAGTAAGGGCTGCAGGGTGCAAAAATGTGTTAGTAAAGGGCCGCTGGGCGCTGTGCCCTGCTAAATCGGCCTAGAGTCAACACTATAAAATAAAACAGCCATTAAAATGAAGAAATCTGAGTACATGAGTGGTAGATCAAAAAACAGTTAACAGTATAAACAACAGTTTTGAACAGTATAAACTGAAAAGTTTATATTGTTCAAAATAAATGCAAGTAAAAAAAGGATTTGATTTATGAGAGTTCTATTTTTTCTACTTTAATTATGATCTAATTAATTTGAAGACATTTTTAAGTAAAAACATAATGCATTTCAATTAACTGAAATTGACTACATTTTAATGAGTTTATTACTATACGCAAGCGATGTGATGACGTCACTGACTGTCCGTGGAGCCAAGCAAAAATTTCCTATGTTAATCGTTAATTGAATTGATTTTTAACATTAAATGGTTTAGTTTTAAACATTAAGGAAAATTATCTCCCAATTTAAATACCCTTATTTGTGTATAATTTTATATAAGTTACTGTCTGCTTGTGTTAGGTTATGTTATATTTTTTCAGTCAAATTAATAAAAATTTAATTTTAAATTTCAATGCTCTAGAAAAATAAAATGGCAGACTTTCACTTCCAGTTATAAACATAAACATTTCAGTTCAAAAGAATGAGATTCATTTCAAAGGAACAGATTTAATATATGTCGTCCTTGGGGAAAAAATAAATAAATAAAAGATAAGAAGTATAAGATTTGGAAAAACTTTTGATTTCTGGTTTTCAATTAATTTACACATTTTGAGATTTCCTTGCATTTCAATTAACTGAAATTGGCTACTATTTTTTAAAAAATGGATTTACTTCTAGATTCTGCATGTATAAGAAGAAAGTAGAAAATACAGAAAAAATTTTGATTTCTGGTTTTCGCTGAATTTACATGTTTTAAGCTTCTCTATTCCTCTCTTCCCTTTCCTTCTCTTATTCCTGATAAACCAAAACGTAAGGCAGTTGCGACTTTCCGCCTATCTACAGGATATGACAGCCTTGCCGCTCATTTGAAGTGCATAGGTATCTTAAATGACCCTACTTGCCCACTCTGTGATTCTGGAGAAGTAATGGACAGGGACCATCTGTCCCGTTCTAGGGCTCTCCGAGGTTCTACAAAAGAGTCGAGATATTGGGAGGCAAGATCGCTTCTTAGGCAATGAATTCGGTCTTTTGTTCTATGTTATATTGTTTATAATTTGTTTTGTAACTTTATAGTTCTCTGTATCTTTTGCCTAGCCATTGGAAATAAAAAATAAACATGTTTTAAGCTTTCCTTACATTTCAATTAACTGAAATTGGCTACTTATTTACAAAAAAAAGTGGATTTATTGCTAGCTTCTGCATGTATAAGAAGCAAGTAGAAGATATGGAAAAACTTTTGACTTCCGGTTTTGGATGAACTTACACGTTTTGGTGAACTTACACGTTCCTTGCATTTGACTTAACTGAAATTGATTACTTATTTTTAAAACAGTGAATTTATTATTCTATCCTCTACATATATAAGAAGAAAGTACATTTTATAAACCATTTAGTCAATGGTGAAGAAAGTGACCTTTCGTCTATCAATATGTGCCTTTTTACTCACAAAAAAGAGCCCTTTTTGATAAATTAGTCCTGCCCCCCCCCCGTCTTTTTTTAAACACTAGGCTTTTGGAAATGGTTGGATTGATTCTGGTGTAAGACAAGTACAGGGGTCTGTCTAGGGGGGAAACTGGGTCCGTTTACGGACCTTTCACAAAATTCCAGGCTAAAAAAACGGACCCTTCACAAAATTCCATATTCATAAAATGGACCCTTCACAAAATTTCATACTCATAAAACGGACCTTTCACAAAATTCAATTCGGAGATAAACTTTTCCCGAAATTTTTTGGAAAAATTTATAAAATAATACCGAGCAAAAACATCTGCTCAGCAATATATAAACATCGCATCCCATCAATTTTCTCTTATGTTCTCGTACTAGTCACTATCGTTACTACATGACAATAAAACCACGCCTCCATTTCTCGCGCAGTCCACGCTGAATAGTAAGGGAATGACGTCAAACACGATAATGGGTGTGGCGTACCTTTCCTTGATGTGACGAAATTTTTCTGTGGAAAATTACATAAATATTTTGGCAAGATCTTTTGCCGCGTTGTGTTTGTTTTTGTTTAGTTTGTAATTCTTTAGTATGTGGTTTGTAGAGTAGCATAGCTATAGAAGTGTGATTTTGTATTTTGATCGCTTCTATTTAGTAAAGATGAAGCGAGGCCGGACAGTTACGGGAGTAAATTCCTGTTATTCAGACTATTACGTTAAAAAAATACGTTCAAATTATGTTGCTCTTCTTTTATTGATTGACTGATAACAAGGTACAGATAATAATTACCATTTAGGTGTGTTGTGTACTTCAAGTACGTACAAAATGTACTTCAAGTTTAGTAATAAGTACAAAACTTTGAATAAACACCATAAAATGCAATAAACTCACAAACATTGCTTTGGGTTGAAAAAGCCCGACAATTCATCAGGTGAACAAAGTGGGCACGAGTGCTACAAGCAAAGCGACAATGCACCAAAGTATGTGATGCTGAACAAGCTGTAGAAACTAATAAGAGTATTTTTGTAAAATAAATTGATAATTTTTTTTAACGACTTCATATGCTTAAACAGTAAAATTTAAAGTTAAGAATTTTAATCACAATTAAATTAATTAATGATTAGTAAAGAAAAAAAATTAGAAAAGCTATCAATTTTCTAACTTAAGATACCCATTAATATTTATCGCTAAGATCTTTTACTACATATAAAATGCTAAAAATCAATCAAGTATTTAAGATTAATTTCTTAATTTTCTATTTTTTGAAGCAAGCTTTGAAGCTTCATTTTTTATTTTACGTATAACTACAGACGTTACAAATTTCCCCAGTCTTATTTCTGTACTATATATTTGTGAAATGTATTGCATAGTTTGAACCAAACATTAAAAGTAATGCAGCTTTTAAAAATTTACGTGTATTTACAGTCGGTAACAAAAGTGTCCGAACACTAGCAAAAATTCCTCTGTAAAAAGTACACTTCATATGGTTTTGTTAAATAAATCCTTGTCGCTTCCTGTTCTTAGTCAGCGTAAGACACATGATTCTATAAGGATTTATTTAACAAAACCGTATGAAGTGTACTTTTTTTACATAGGAATTTTTGCCAGTGTTCGGACACTTTTGTTACCGACTGTACTACCACGCACGTATGCACACTTCGCATACATTAAAGAAAAAAAATCACTAGATACAACTAATTTGTCGTGCGTAAATCAGAAAATGTATGAAAATCGGTAAAGCAGCAATCACGCACTTATTTAAAAAAAAAAAAAAAAAAAAAAAAACATGTTTCTCACTTAATTTTAGATAATTTAAATTAATTTTCAGTAAATAAAGAAATAAAACGGGCTACCATCTTAAAAAAAAAAAAAAAACTAGTATGTTGTGACCACCACAAGACTTTCTTCTATATTTTCCTATACAAATTCACTCAGTAACAATATTTAAAAAAAAAAAAAAAATCAAAGTTTTTTTTTCATTAAAAGTAAAAAAAAAAAAAAGAAAAAAATCGATAACTTTGTTTTAAATTATCACATATTTATAGTTCAACCAGTCGTTTTAAAGGTATTGACGGAGACCTTTCGAAAGATACTCATCTTGAAAATTTACCCAACCCCGGAGGGTATTTCTCCCAGGGGGTGGGGGAGAGCGATGCCCCTACATCAGGGATGAGATTAGCAAAAAGACAAAACATCTGAAACTTTAGTTAAAGGCAAAACATTAAAATGGAAAGCTAGAATTTTAAGGATAAAATGTATTATATTAGAGTAATAAATGAAAATGCACACCAAAAACAAAAAAGCTGAGAAAACTGAAAAAAAAAAAAAAAGTTGAACAGCTAAAATACAAAAAAGCTGAAATCAGCTGAAAATCTGAAAAATCTCATCCCTGCTACATGCACAATTTTTTTCCTAATTAACTACTAGTATTATCAATTCATATTAATTTTACAATCACAGGTTAAGAATAACTCATTATGTACATTTATACGAAATTTTGTCATGTTAAAAATTTTGAAAAAATACGATCACAGCGCCTCCTGTTGTGCGATTGATCCCCAAATCTAATCAGCACCAGTTTATGTCAGGGGCCAACTAAATACCAAGTTTGGTTAAATTTCGTTCAATTTTTTTTTTTTTTTTTTTTTTTTTTAATTACAACTTTTTTTCTAAGTTTTTTTTTTTTCGTAAAAAGTAAAAAAAATCGATAACTTTGTTTTAAATTATCACAGATTTATAGTTCAACCATTCGTTTTAAAGGTATTTACGAGACCTTTCGAAAGGTACCCATCTTGAAAATTTACTCCCTTTGAGGGAGGACTTTACCCTCAGGGGGGATGACGAGGTTCCTACACATAGAAAAAAAATTTCCCAGTTGACTATCTCTATAAGTAATTCTTGTAAATTTCATAATGATTACTAAAAAATAATTCTCTTTATGCACATTTATACAAAATTTTGTCCTATATCACCATGTTAAAAATTTAGAAAAAGCGGGATGGAAACGCAACCTGTAAGACAATTTTTACCAAAAGTTGATAGGCACTAATTTATGTCAAGGTGGAACTACATACCAATTTGTATGAAATTCTGTGCAGTAGTTCCTGAGATACAGTTGCCACAAAATTTTGTCACACACACACACACACACACACAGACAGACAGACAGACAGACATTTTCTAAAATTGGTCAAATCGTGTTCTACAGCTCTCAAAACGTGTAAATCCATCAAAAACCCGATGTCGAAAATTTTTACGAATCAAATACTTTCTTCTATTGAATATAGAAGAAAGTAAAAAGAAAGAAAATAAAATAAAGAAAAAAGAAACATTGCGGATGTTTTTATTAAATCGCATTAAAAAGAAAAATCCTTTAATAATAATAATAAATCACAATTTTATGCAGCTATTTAATCCATTTACCCATGTAAATCCATTAATTATTTATCTAAAAATTTTACAATTTATTTACATAAAAGTTTTAATACACTATTCCTGAGGGGGAAAAAAATTGCATATTATTTTTATTTTTATTCCCCCCCCCCTCATTTAAATTCAAAACACTTTAGTTAAAGAGGTCTTAAATTCTTATACAAGCTTTTATCTCAAGGCTAGTCTAGAAAATATTTTTGACTATTACCAGATTTCTTTTTTTAAACACTAAAATTTTAAACTGTCATATATAACTCTAAAAAATTCACCGAAAGATCAATGAGGAAAAAAAAAAAAGGAAAACGTAATGCAGAAGTCGCCAAATATTACCCGTGGTTAACAGGCAGTTTTTTTCCCCTATAGTTTTTTTTTTTTTTTCCAAAGGGCAGGAATCTGCTGGCCCATCGGCGAGAAAATTACAGCATGCTTAAACAGATAAAGCAATTAGTCCCCAAATATGTTAACCTGATCGTCTAGTAGAATAAACTGTACAAATAAACATGCCAATTTCGGGCCGAATGAAATCGGCCCAGCCCGCTGTATTAGATAAGGAAAAGGAAAGTTGCGGTATCTCTCTCAGTGATTAGTGATAGCTGGAAAAATATATGTTTTTGAACAGTTATAAAAAACAAAATTATTATTATTATTATTACTATTTTAATCGAGAAAAAATTTAGGTGAGGCCGTGCCCGTTGGCCCTCAATGTAGAACCGCCACTGTTTGTTTCATTCTTTTGCTTACTATTCAATAGCTTTATGATTATTATGCTTCAAGATTCACTTAACTTGCTAATTAAAAAAATTCTATATATATATATATATATAGGCAACATACAATACAAACTGAAGTTTTGCACACAGGCATTTGTCAATGATAGTGCACTTTTTTATACATGCATGTGAGTGATTCCATACCAACTCACCTAATGAGGGTTGCATGACCGACTCGGATTTTCTTTAAATTTGGTACAGAGATTGATGATATAGAGGCATGAAAAGTCCAAATTTTTAACTACTTGCTCCACTTATTTATAGATATACAGGTCCTCAAAGTTTGTCCGTTCTCTCAAAATACCAAAAAATTGATGTTATTTAATATTTTTTTCTTAAAAATTATACTCATGCAATATGAAAGTGTTAGGTATCTATGGAAACTAGTTATTCCAGGCATTCAGAAAAAAAATACTACATTGTTTATAATGAAAATCATTAAGGTACAGTACTCTTAGAAGTTGCAACCACAAAAATTTGATTTTCCCGATTTTGCTAAAATTGAGACATCAATTCCAAAAAAAGGAAAATAAAACCAAAGGTTTACTCACTTTCTGGTAGAGTACGTACAGGTGTTCACCATAAATTACTACACAATAAAATACTTGGGTTTCTCACTCCTTCTTGGAAATATTTAAGCTTAAAGACAAACCATAGGGCAAAAACATGCAATTTCGGCCATCTTGGCAGCCATTTTTCTCCTAAAGGGGGAACACTAGAAACTTTTTTTTTTTTTTTTTTTAATAAGCTACTGATATGTTAGCTATTCATGGGAAAAGAGTATACTTTTGGTTATTTTTTGCATAATGAGATATCCTGCTGATAGTATAGGCATGTTTTTCTTTAATGCCATATGCTTGTGTGCCCCCTCTCATAGACTTAACATTAATAAAAAGGAAAAATAATAATGCATGTATTAATAGCTGCACTATCTACACAAGAATTCAAGAAATTTAATATATTAAATTATTTAATAATAATTTAAAAAAATAATTTCTACATTTTATAGCAAAATTAGATATTTGATGAAAACAAGAAATAGAATTTTTCCAAAACTGAACGTTGTCCATTTGTAATTATAAAGTACTAAATAATTTCTTAAAAAATCAATTAAAATAAAAGAGCTATAAACATTTATTCCATAAGCAAATATATTTGAAATACAGCAATATATTAAAAATTGATGTGTACAGAATTTTATTCAACTGCAAGCATAAATTCCTATACTTTTTTCACAGCATCATTTGATATTAAAAACATGCATCATGTGGCTGCTGCTGATGATGGCATTAGTATTATATTTAACAGATGCTTGTATGAAATCCAGCATGTATCTGATTTCTCTGGCCAGTAGAAATTTTGGCAGGGACCATGAGGATGCATAAATTATATTTGAACATCACCTTTTTCAAAACAGTTTTCTAAAATAACTCCTAACCACCATTTCTTATCATACATGCAAGCAACATAAAAACCTTTAGAAATGTTATTAAGACTAAATTTTTGACATGTTGCTTACCTACTGCAGATACTTCAATCTGATTCGATATGTTTGTAGATACAATGGTAACTAAAAGCACAGATTTACTAATAGGAATAAATTTATGATAATCCCTGATACCCTCAATTCTTACAACAAAAGTTAGTCTTTCAGAAACATATTCTCCAGATGCAAAGAAAAACTTAATATTTTAAAAATTACCTGTGCAATAATGAAACAAATCATGTGGAGAAATTATCTGATCCTTGTAAGGACGTTGCAAGCGGGTTCTGTAAGCAGACCTTTTAACTGTGCCTCCAGTGGTATCACAGGGGCTTTTGCCATGGGAGGTGGAAAAAAATGTCACTCAGCATTTAGTTTGAAATCATCTTTATGTTGGCATAAATTTAAAAAGTTTTCTTGTTTTTGTACTGCACTGAGCTGCCACCACTGAAATAAATTATTTTCTATATGTCTGGATATTGTGATGTTAAAAATGGAATTACAGGCCTTTGAAAAGAAACTACTGCCACCGTATCATGTGTCAAACAGTCACTGATAATACGCATAGAAAAAACTTTTAGGTTATCATTTGGCCGAACATATGCTAAAAAAGGATGGAGTGTAGCTTGCATGTTTTCCCAGTGATATCCCTGTATTTCATCCTGTACAATAAAAGTAAAATTTTCAGAAAAATCAAGTAATAAAATGCACTCATCTGGTTTTAGTTCTGCTTTTCTTGTTTTTAAATACTCTGATTGAGATTTTGCAATGTAATGGTGTTTTGCCAAGGACTTCATTTTCAATAAAAGTTCCGATTTAAAATCAGGTGCAGACAAAGTAATTTAATGAGTGTTGAATGGACTGTAGTTATCCACCGTACCGTTGAAATGTCACTTCAGATTCTTCATCATAATCATCCATTAACATATCTAAAAATTCTTCAAACATAGTTTGGAGTGGACACTGTGAACAAAATCCTAACATACATGCTTCATTGCTAATGTCACACA
The DNA here is from genome assembly GCA_963930645.1 of Salticus scenicus. Lineage (NCBI taxonomy): Eukaryota > Metazoa > Arthropoda > Arachnida > Araneae > Salticidae > Salticus > Salticus scenicus. The sequence continues at coordinate 335,415,688 of OZ005652.1, read as the reverse complement.
CATAATGAGACAAAAAAAATCACTGATAGATGGTTTAATAGATTGTTTTAGAGATGCCACCATTAGCCTGTCATTTTGGTGAATCATACAGACAGAGACTGAATGAGTTCCTCTACTACCAGCTAACACACACCACTTCGGTCGCAAATCAGCAAATATAGATAATCCAATCTTGTGATTGGATTATTCCTGTTTGAAAAGTGTGTATAATTCTTTGAGATTACATAAAATGAGGTGTTTGTTTTGTAAATATTTTATTTCTTCACTAAATACTAACTTGAACTTTTAAAAATTAAAAGGTTTCCTACATCTTTCCTTAAGATATCAAAAGAATAGAGTACACATTAATTTTGTTTTAATACCAGAATATAATAAAATCAGAATGTTGCTCCATTATTCAATGCTTCATTCACCTAATAACACTATTTATAAAAGTAACTAAGAAACGTTCAGAGAGTAAATAAAGTCTGATACATGTATTAAACAATATTTATATAATATTCAATAAGTTTTCTTTTTTTTTACATCTTTTTTTATTAATGTTAAGTCTGTGAGAGGGGAAGCACAAGCATATGGTATTAGAGAAAAACATGCATATACTATCAGCAAGATATCTCTTTATGCAAATAATAACCAAAAGTAAACTGTTTTCCTGTGAATAGCTAACACATCAGTAGCTTATTTTTAAAAAATAAAAAAGTTTCTAGTGTTCCTCCTTTAGGAGAAAAATGGCTGCCAAGATGGCCGAAATTGCATGTTTTTGCCCTATGGTTTGTTTTTAAGCTTAAATATTTCCAAGAAGGAGTGAGAAACCCAAGTATTTTATTGTGTAGTAATTTATGGTGAACACCTGTACTCTACCAGAAAGTGAGTAAACCTTTGGTTTTATTTTCCTTTTTTTGGAATTGATGTCTCAATTTTAGCAAAATCGGGAAAATCAAATTTTTGTGGTTGCAACTTCTAAGAGTACTGTACCTTAATGATTTTCATTATAAACAATGTAGTATTTTTTTTCTGAATGCCTGGAATAACTAGTTTCCATAGATATCAAACACTTTCATATTGCATGAGTACAATTTTTAAGAAAAAAAAAAATTAAATAACATCAATTTTTTGGTATTTTGAGGGAACGGACAAACTTTAAGGACCTGTATATCTATAAATAAGTGGAGCAAGTAGTTAAAAATTTGGACTCTTTCATGCCTCTATATCATCAATCTGTGTACCTAATTTAAAGAAAATCTGAGTCGGTCATGCAACCAACTTTTATTTTTTTAGGTGAGTTGGTATGGAATCACTCATGTGTATATGTGTGTGTATGTATATATTACACGGCAAATATATCTATACAGTTTAATTCTTTTATATTATCTTGTCTGTGGCCCTTTGTATCCTACTGAACAACGAGAGTGGCCCTCTAGCCAAAAAGGTTGTGCATCCCTAAACTAAGGTATAAAAGGACATAAATCAAGTAGGTTTTTGACCAGGTAATTTTTATAAATTGTGAAATATATTTTTTGATAGAAAGTTGCTTAGGTTTTTTTTTTTTCTGTTACATGCATTTATACATATATGTGTGTGTGTATTATATCCACACACTGTAAAATAATAGACAAGTCTAAGGATATTAAAAAAAAAAAAAAAAAAAAAGATGAAAGTATAAAGGAACTTGAAAAGAATAAGTAATTAAAAATGAATGAGATGGGAGGTAGGTCATTGTAATAGTATGTAAAATATTTCAGGATTACCATTTGATTACATGGTTAAAACTTTATTTTTGAAATATGAACATTATCAGAGTCAGTGTTTTCATGTAAGATACTGAACATGAGAAAATATTTCACGAAAAAAGCATCGGAATGTAAATACTATAAATTTTTAAACACATTATTTTGTTTTAGAAATTTCAAAATTTTCAATTTTTCCGGGCAGAAATAAACCCCTTCGGAAAAAAACCGAGAGCAATTTTTTTTTTTCTTTTTTTTTCAGAAAACTTATGCTTTAGATTTTGTGTTTGTGGAAAGTTTTTCATTGTATCTGAGTCTGCTGTTTCAGAGTTTTTTATTTCTTGTTAAGACAGTTTTGCTTTCTAAAAGTAAACAACAAAAAAAAATTTCTTTTGGCATTCTGCTCTTATGATCCAGTCACCAGAACATTTAGCGGCACCAATAATGTGGCAGCTGTGAACTATGGTGCTGACAGGCAGGCTCAGATAATATAGACGCACACGCCATGCTCAGAAAATTTTCAGTTTTTGCAGACAGTTTCGACATTTTATGATATTTAAAAAAAAAAAAAAAATTTTTTTTTTTTTTTTTTAAACACATTGGCACAAAGCGAAAATGTTTGCTTCGCAAAAATTGAAAAAGCTAAGTTGATCCGAGCGGAATCAGTTGGAATCAGTATGTGAGTCCTTAACATCAAAATATGAGTATCATAGCAATAAGAGACGACCCATAACTGAAGAAACTGCCCATCATGAAATGATCATATCTGTCAATGGACCACTGCCAACAAAATGTGACTCTGTAATTAAGAATGCGTTACATCAATTCTTCATTAAGCAGAGTGAATGGCATTTTTTAAGGAGGAGTCACAATATCAAGGAATGGGTTACCTCAAAAACAGTCGACAAACTGATGAGCAGGAACTCATGTCTCCCATTCATGGACTAATACCTTTTTTTTTTTTTTTTTTCATTTAGTCATTCCTCATTCATTTCATGATCAACTAGTTGTCACTAGCCACTGCGGTGCTCACATATATGGATTGTTTGTATATAAAACTTTACATTTTTCCCGTTGACTACGATATAGGGCCTGTGAGACACGCAGTTTTTTTTGCAGAAAATTTTTAAGAAATGATTTGTGTGCGCAGACAGTTTTACATTTTATATAGGTCTGCTGACAGGATGGCAGAAAAGCTACACCGTGTGCCGGCCCAGGCCAGTTTCTGAAACGAAATCTGCATAAAAGCCCATACACAGACTGAGGATGATGCAGGAGAAGAGGAAATATTCTCCATACTTTCGAAGATCGGGGAAGGGTGGAAATTGAGCTTCAATATTAAAGTGAAACAAACGGCCAGCTTGTGTATAGAAGGGGGTGAAGGAGAAGTCAGTACTGCAGATGCAAATTTTTGTTCACTTATCGCCACTTCTAGGCCCAATTGGACTTATTTTTCAAAGCACTTTTCGTAAATAATATTTAGACGACACATTGGACAATTTTCAATTAAATATGCATGTGTACATATTAATAATATGTATTATTTCAGTTATTTTTTGTTTTCTGATAGATTCAATAGAAATAAAAGGAACTGGTACAGAATTATTCAGGAACTGCTTCAGAAACAAACTACTACTACTACTACTAAAAAAAAAAAAAAAAAAAAAAAAAAAAAGCTTATGTATGAAACTTAATACAAATTATTCTTGCATCCTATAGTGTTAAAAGGGATATTAAATAATGCATCTAAAATATTAGTAACGGTCAGTATTTGATGCTAGATCACTACGCAAGCATTATAAATATAAAAATAAATAATCATTGAATGCACCTAATTAAATCACAGTGCATGAAAAAATCTATACTGCGGCAATAACTATCATGCCCTATCTTTTTTCTTTGTAAATTTATTAAAAAATACATAAAAATACACTGAAAAAATTTTGTTTTAAGCTTTAAAAAAATCATTTAAAAACAGTAAAATCTAGAATTAATCGTACTTACAGATACCGTGGCGGCTTTTCAAAAAGTAGAAGAGATGATAAAAACCCTCTTTAACAATTGAAGATCCTCACGTAAAAGGAATTGTAGTCACCATAGTTGCTCTACCTTCAAAATAGTCTCTTTAGTTGCCTTTTTAGTCGCCAGTGACAGCCCTAAAAAATACACAGTAAGTTGAAAGTATTAACTATCGTATGTGTATAAAATTAAGATATAATGGGTATTGAATATTATACGAGTCTAATATATTATGTATATTTATAGTGCATTCAGTGCTAAAGCTGAATAAGCACAGTATCTGAAAGCTATTACTTGACGGAAACTTTGTTCCATCACTACTTGTAACCACAAGAAACCAGACAAAATAAAATAGTGCATGTCCAATGCAAAAATTAATCTATTAAAGCAATAAAAATATTTGATTAAATATAAATAAAAATTTTAACTTACCTTGATAACTCAAACATTTAATCAATAAAACAAATCTTTATAAAACACGTTTTCATCATGGCTGCTTGGATTGGAGCGTCGTCCATCTTGAGTGTTGTGTTGCCATCGTTGTTTTTCAAATGCTACAAACTATGCTGCGGAAATTCTTTGAATTAAATTAGAAAAACAATCAATATTTGTATGAGAACATTTAACCAATTTTTTTTATAATTATATTTTTCATCTTGAAAATGAAGGGGGTCTCTTATGATATGATATCAATGAAAGTCATGCATCAAACTATTCTTCTTTTTTTTTTTTTTTTTTTTTTTTTTTTTTTTCACAAAAACAAAAAACTATTGTTTTTTCTTTTTAACGTAAGGGGCCCATGTAAAAGAAATTCAATTTTGATATCGAATTTTATAGGTTATTTGAATGCATGAAATTTCTGAAATCAATGAAATCAGTGAAATTGTTTTCCTTTTAAGATAATTCGGGATTTCCAGACTTATTTATAGTTAAACAAACTAATCAGGCCCTGGACCATAGTTTGGAAAATGAAAAAAAAAAAAAAGTTTTTAAACAGATTTTTTACGCCTAAGAGAATTCGGTGAAAAAAAAGTATGGTTCCTATTTAAAAAAAAAATCAGTTTATGTTACATAGGCCCCTAGGGGCCCCGGAAGTCCATCTGTAATTCCGAATCTAGTAGATTATTTGAATCACGGAATGCTTGAAAACAATGTCATCAGAGAAATTGCTTTCCGTTTAACATAATTCCGAGCTTTCAGATCTTTAGTTGAACATAGGAATCGGGCCCCTGGCCATCTTAGTTTAAGAAATAAAAAAGGCATTATATGTTTTAGAACAAATTTTTCTGCTTAAAACTATTCTATGAAGAAAATGTATGGTTTCCATTTGAAAAAAATCAAGTTTATGTTACACGGGGATCCTTGTAGCCCCACCTGTGATAAAAAATCAGATAGATTATTTGGATGCTCGAAACTTTTGAAATCAATGACATCACTGAAATTGCTTTCCTTTTAACATAATTCTGGGTTTCCAGATCTTTAGTTGCACATAAGAATCGGGCCCTGGGCCCCCTTAGTTTAAGAAATAAAAAAGAGCATTATATGTTTTAAAACAGATTTTTCCGCTTAAAACGATTCTGTGAAGAAAAAATATAGTTTCCATTTGAAAAATTCAAGTTTATGTAACATGGGGTCCCTAGTGGCCTCGGAGGCCCACCTCTGATACCAAATCGGATAGATTATTTGAATGCTTGAAACTTTTTAAAGTACAGTCGGTAACAAAAGTGTCCGAACACTAGCAAAAATTCCTATGTAAAAAAAGTACGCTTAATACAGTTTTGCTTAATAAATCCTTGTCAAATCCTGTTCTTTAGACTGACTAAGAACAGGATTCGACAAGGATTTATTTAACAAAACTGTATTAAGTCACTTTTTTTATATAGGAATTTTTTGCTAGTGTTCGGACACTTTTGTTACTGACTGTAATGACATCAGTGAAATTGCTTTCCTTTTAAGATAAAGGTTGGTTGGATGTGTTTTACGTCGCCCTAGTGCTACGCAACGGTCTAAAACTCTCTCCTAGTTGTCCGGAGACATGACATCACACTTTTGATCCTACACAGAAGGGATGGCTCTTCCACTTCAGTGACCCACAGAGGTATAATTTTTTATAGGAACATGGAGAATATTAGCGACACGACGGATTTTACGTGCACCAGCCACCATTACTGTACACCAAGGTATTTGGCAGTCTCAAGTACTGAACGCGCAATCTTCAAATTACGAGCCAGACATTCTACGGACTGAAATACCGCAGGCCTTTCCCAGAAATTTGGTCACCGTCTTTTACGGCCAAAACTCATCGAGTTATGCAATTAAAAAAAATTGTAGAATATCTAAAGCTTTTGACACTAAAAGACTAAAAGAACTTTTTAGTGTTAGAAATCTCCAAAATTCTGCAATACCTCCAATCTTTGACATTGCAATTCTGCAATACCTCCAATCTTTGACATTGCCTAAACCTGCTTAGTCGAAGACGAATAAAATTTTTACTGTTGTGATAGTAAGACATAGAACTCTTGAAAAAGTATGATGATACCATTTTCATCGTTTTTTTTTTTTTTTTTTTCCATTTAGGAGGGACATTCTGAAGTACAAAGAAGTGAGAAGGAATCCTGACTTCGTACGTTTTTGCATTCTGCAAGAAAAAATTCTAATATCTGTCCTGTTAACTATGCTGACCAAATGTCCCCATTTTCTGGGGACAGCTTTCATTTTGAAGGCTTTTTTCTAAGTTATTAAAAGAATGTAAGAAGTTAATTACTTATCATCGATATTTTATTTTTAGTCCTCATTTATTAAGAAGGAAAAAATGCATCCATAATTGGGTGTAATTGTAGCAATTTTTAACGCTTCTCTATTATAAAGGTACTCTGATCTGGTCATTATAAGTTACACTGTTATAGTCCCATTTTGAAAACCGCAGTTTTTATTCGAAGATTCATTAGGTGGGTTGACATTAGTTGAGTGAATTTTACGTCGCACTAGGCTACTCTAGGCGAGAAAGTAATCCAAATGTTAATCCAGAGACATGTCATATTCTCATCCAAAATACTGTCGGCAGCAAAAGTATTCAAGCACTAGCAATAATCCCTGTCTAAAAAAAAGTACGCTTAATACTGCTTTGTTAAATAAATCCTTGTCGAGTAAGTCTAAGCACATGATTCGACGAGGATCTATTTAACAAAACAGTATTAAGTGCACTTTATCTCATCGGAATTATTGCTAGTGCTCAGATACTTTTGCTGGCGACTGTACCTCTGGGCTTCAAAGTAGGAGCTATCCCCTCCGTGAAAGACCAAATTTGTGAGGGCTTATCGCTTACGATGAGTTTTCGACCGTCGCCATTTGACTATAGTGTTAGTGACCAGATCAGAGTACCTTTATAATGGAGAAACGTTAAAAATTGCTACAATTATCAATTATGCATATATTTTTTCATTCTTAATAAATGAGGACTAAAAATAAAATATCAGTGATAAATAATTAACTTCCTACATTCTTTTAAAAACTTAGAAAAATGACTTTAAAATAAAGGCTGTCTCAAGAAAATGAAGCATCAACTGACCATAGCTTAGCACTAGTGCGACGTAAAAACTACTCAGTCCTCAGTAGGAGACATGCCATCACAATATTGATACAGTTGGCAGCAAAATTATTGAAGCACACATCCACATTTTTCATGTTTTTTTTTTTTTTTCTAATTTTTATCATCAACTTACTTTTTTATAAACAGCATAAAACTAAGATCATGACTCGGCATCTATTTACTTGACAGAACAGTATTATATGTACCCATCTTTTAAACAGGAATTATTCCTAGCACTTCAATAATTCTGCTGCCGGCTGTACTTCACGGAGGGGATGCTCACACAGCACATACGTAGCTATTTGGACCATTAAATCCGATTTACATCTAGAATACATTCATATACATTAAATCAATGCTCATTTAAAAGCATTAACTAGATGATCCAAAATATGACATCTATCAGACGTTTATATACGAACATAGTATGGATAAACATAGTATGGACGTATAAATAATATTTATTCTGAAACAAAAAATGAATTGTCAAATAAACTACCTCTGGATGACGTTTATATACTAACAGTTTATTAACTAACATAACATGGAGGTAAGTTGGAATTTTTTTTTCAAATGTTGTTCATGTTTACTTCTTTTTGGCAACATCGATCTCGATCGAGATTTACCTTACCAGAATTGTTTACATATGCAACGTAAATAAACTTCTGTTTTTCTTACGAAAAACATATTAATACTGGATTGTTTTTTATGTTTATCAAAGTAAGGATTTAATTATGTTTCGTAAAACTAATCAAATTATTTCTAAACGCCAGCAATCGCGAAATTTAAATAAAACGATTCAAAACAGACTGGATGCCATTTTTTATGCTAGTGGTTTAGGATCAAGTGTTAATTCCACCGATAAACAATTCTTTCAAAATAGCATTGTAATGGCCCCAATCTTTTCCCTCATGAAATTCAATTTCAGGTTGCAAATTTTCCCAAATTTATGCTCACATTGAAGCCTCCTAATAAGGTATGCTGCTTATCAGATGGAAGCATTGTGATGTTTCAAATTTTATTAAATTAATGCAAGAAAATTAAAGTGGATAAATTCTTGTTGGGAAAATGTTTGAGTTTTACTTGTAGTTACTTTTTATCTGTTTTTAACGAAACAATTTAGTAATTGCTCTTTTTATGTGGTTTTTGGCCAAAGGACAGCTAAAAAACATGAATCTTGTTGCTTTCTCTATGGTATTTGACCAAAGGACAATTAAAAACGGGCTTTTCGTATCCAATATGGCACCACCTTGTCGTGGTGGATAGGCTTTTTAAACTAAGTGTGCCATTATTATTATTATTATTATTATTATTTTCCTTTTCAGAGAGTTTTCCATTGTTGCATATTCATGTAGTATGATTATGAGTTATTCTGATCAGTGTTTTTTTTTTTTTTTGTATAAAAAAGTAATTATAAACAATCTTCCCGTATGTAGTTTTATTAATTTCATTAAAAATTATGCTAAAAACATAAAAATTCCAATAAAAGATTTTTTTCTTTAAATTATTATTTAATTGTTATGGGATAAATTACTTGGGAAGAATTTGAAGGAAATTGAGTATGAATCATGGATCATTTATTTTCTTTTCATATTTTTATTCTCCCCCCCCCTCCCCCCCCCCCCCAAAAAAAAAATAATAATAAATATATACATATATAAAATTTTATGGGTAGGGAACCCTCTTTTTTATTACATGAATGGTTAGACCACTATAAATAAAAAATGCTGAAATATCACACAAGAGTGTAAATGTGTAACACCTCCCCCCCACAGTCATTGTCCGCATAATGTTAAATATAAGTTTTGCCTCTAGACATTATTGAAAGTACATAATTTTAGAACAGGATTTTCTGTATTTATGTTTACATTACAAATGAATATGTTATAATTGTATCATTTCAAATCAAATATTTGTATTCATGTATATTTCTTGTACAAAGATGAATATTGGTATATTTTAAAGAAATATTTTAGCATACAGATTGCAAAAGAAATGACGGGGTTCCAAATGTTGCAGGCCAGTTTATATCTTAAACTATATTAACACTTTTTTATAAGTATTGGGAGTACAAATTAATTCGGTCCGTTTTTTTTCGTTAAAAAAACATTTTATTTATTATCAAAATGAAAAAACATGTTATTCAAAGTATTGTCCATCGGTAGCCACAACTTTTGTCCACCTTTCTGACAATTTTCGGATTCCATCTCTGAAAAATGAGTCCTCTCTGGACGCAAACCATGAATCGAGCCATTCTTGAATTTCTTCGAAAGAAGTGAAGCGGTGTCCAGCCAAATCGTGATGCATCCGTCGGAACAACCAATAATGAGAAGGAGCAAGGTCTGGCGAATACGGCGGGTGGGGTAGGACCTCCCATTTCAACGTTTCCAAGTAATTTTTAACGACTGATGAAAAATCGCTTTTCAACGTCGCGCGGTTTCAACTCGTATGGGACCCAATTTCCTTGCTTTTGAACCATTCCCATTTTTTTTAAGCGCACGGAAATTGCTTGCTGAGTGACTCCCAACGATCCTGCAAGCTCTTGTTGCGTTTGGCACGGATCTTGATCGAGCAATTCCTCCAATTCGGCGTCTTCGAACTTTTTCGGCTGGCCCGGGCGCTCATTGACTTCGACACTAAAATCACCATTTTTGAAGCGTCGAAACCACTCTCTACATGATTTATCAGATGGCGCAGATTCACCATAAACTTCCACAAGCGATCGATGCGCTTCAGCGGCACTTTTCTTCCAATTAAAAAAGAAAATCAAAACTTCCCGCAAATGTTATTTCTTTAGCACAAAACTCGACATATTGAATGCTCAAAAAACCAATGTTGTTGTATGAAACTCGAAGCTTCGTTGACTGAATATGGTTGACAAAGGTCAAACCTTTCTAACAATGCCAAAAACATCTATCATTATTCAGTAAACAAATCAGCCAGAGCCATCTATTGAAAACGGACCGAATTAATTTGTACTCCCAATACTTAAGTTTCTTTCTTTTTTATTTTATTTTTTTTAAACCTTACTTACTTTTAAAGAATATTAATGTGTAACAAAAGTCAAATTTGATTAGATAGATTCCATTTCATCAGTAACATCTCTTTCAAACCAGTGAGAAGTAGTGGTATATACAATGTTTTCTCTGTAATCAATGTTATATTTTTCTTTCAGTTTAAATTTTTTTTATATGAACACAATGACGCAACACTTTTATGTATAATTTACGTCATAGTGTATTTCATAACATATTTCAATAAGAGTTGTCTTTTGGCGCTCATGTAAAAAAAAAGTGTTTAAATCTAAAAATCTGGTGTGAAACAACTACACGACTTCCATTACCCACTATTACATGTATTATATGCACTTTTTGGAGATAATGTTATCAGAAGGCATAAAATTGACCTAATGAAATAGAAACCTTAAAACTGTCCGGCTAGAGAAAGTTAATATACTTGTAAAAACATAAAACAGAGTTTACATAGGTTTTTATTTATTTATTATTTTTTTTTTTAAGGAAAAGAAATTAAAATAAAATTGGTAGAGTGTATTAACATTAAAAACCTTTAAAATTACCGTTCCACAAGCGCTTTCAACTGCTCATGCCGCAGCCTTCTTCAGGTGTGCTTTGGCGAACATGATCGTCGGGCGTATCCTCTATCCTCTTTCCACCTCTCCTCTCCAGCATAGGGTGCCACCCGGCGTCAATTTCCATTGGATCGTTGTCGCATGGGTCGTGGTTCGAAATTTCGACGTTTTATCTTTTTGTTGCGTAGTAATAATTATTATAATGAGCTATTTTGCTGAAGTTTTTAAAATCTATTTTAATATTTTCTTTTTGGTTTACTTTTGTTAGAGCTTTTTTTATTTTACCGTATTTTATATCATTTCCGTGTTCTTTTATTCGCGTTTTTATTTTTCGTTTCGTCCTGCCTATGTAGCATCCTGTTGTTTTATTTTCGTTGGTGTACTAGTTAATTTTATAAATTCCTGCAGTTTCTGAAAAGGTATATTTAAGGCTGCGGAATGAGCAGTTGAAAGCGCTTGTGGAACGGTAATTTTAAAGGTTTTTTAATGTATTTTAAACTTTACCTTTTACTTAATTAAAAAAAAAATTGGTAGAGTGTATTTATTTATTTTTAATTAAATGCAAAAATTTCACACTTGTGATCAATCTGGTATTTTTCTTAATTTCAGGAATGAAAAATCCCCTATTGATCCTCATTCTTTAAAGATTAATTTTCTGAATAAGGAAACATAATAAAAAATATATATACAGTGAAACCCCAATCTATCGTTCCTGTATCCATCGTTTTCCCACATTGATCATTTTATTTCTATGATCCCTGCACAAACTGTATGAATCCGCATGTATCGTTCTTCAAAAAGTCGTTTTCCCGCATTCATCGTTGTAAAATTTTTCTTCTGACCAAAATGAAATTGAAAATGAAGCGAATCCATATGGCATTTATACTGGAATTACTTTCATTTTAAAACAACTCTTTTCCTCGTCCATGGAAGATCAAAATTCTAATAGCATATCTCCGAACTATCCTCAAAGGCAAGTTCCAGACCGTCGCCATTTGCCTATATTGTAGCACTAGTGTGATGCAAAACCCAACCAACCTCAACTACTTAAACTTATGCTGCTTTAGGTGAAGAACAGGGATTGTGCAGATATTGTAACATGTGTCTATGGATTACAGAATGCAAAGGGCCCTCCGTAGCCGAGTGGTTATGTCACAACACTGTTAATCGCCTTCGAGCATAGAAGAGCAGGTTCTGTTCCCGCGCTGGCCCTAGGTGTCTTTCCATTTTTTCATATTGTAATTCTATCATATGCTATCTGTCTTTATCTGACGAAAATTTACAAGCGGACTACAAGTCAAGCATACAAATCTTATGTATATGTGTTATCAATCAATTATGAATACAGATCGTGTGTTGTTTCTCGGATAATAAGTTATTCTACTTTGTGTAAAGAAGACCTACGCCAGTGCTAAGTATGTCTGCTGTAATTACAGTATTTAAAAATGCACAAACTTTTTTTTATATGCACATGAAATTTCAGAAAAGGACAAGAAAATGTTGCAAATCTGGAAAATCCTCGTTAATTTATAAAATGAACAAAAAATTCAACATAAAATTACTGATTTTTAAAAATTAACATCACTTAATGTTCTAGAGGTGAGTTTGGGCTCTATTTTAGCAATCCGAGCCCGCCCGGGCCCGAAACATTTTTGAACTGAGCTCGCCCGAGCCCAAAAAATTTTTTGTGATCAGAGCCCGAGCCCGATATTGAAAGTGGTACACTATGCAACGCATACACAATAGTAAAATTAAATACCGTTTTCATTTTCAAATTAATTTTCTTATTACCAATCCTCAATTTAAATAACTATAAATGTTATTATAACAATTTATAATGTCTGTGCCTCTGTATGCATGTATATATTAGGTGTATATCTTTTAAACATGAATGACTGCTGGCGCTTCAAAAATTTTACTGTGGACTGTATGTGTAATGTGATTTCAAGTGCCCAAAGAGTTTCAAGTTTAGCGTTTGTAGTTTATTCTTTAATGCTTATCACACAAAATATATATATATATATATATAGAAATAATACAACTCTGCAGACGTCCACTAAACATCCGTTCTCATCTAAATCTGCGTACATTACATTTCAATAACTTCTCAAAAACATCTGCAAGAGAAAAAATATTATTAATTATTAGTTTACATTCACAGTCTTTTTCAAAAGGATGTGAGTAATCAAAATAGATTAATCACACATCTGATTATCCTCCAAGAGGGAGACTGTTTTTCACAGCTTCTATTCTGAAAGATAATAATGATATATTTGATGTATTTTGTTAATTGTTTCAGTGCGATACGGATGTTTATTTTACTATAATCATTTGGGTAAGCCTGTATTCACTATGGTATATATCGCAAACACATTTCCACTTATTAAGGTAAAAGTTTTTTGAAAGATGTTTCTTGATGCAGGACTCTACCCAAAATAACAAACAATGAAGACGTGAAACAACTAGGGAAAGATACCCCACGGTGTGTCCATTTTACTAACATTGAACACCGCGGGAGACGGGACAAGGCGAAAATCGGAGATGCGGTGGCCAGTTTTTTTTTTTATACATTTTCCAGTTAGTGAATAATAAAATAAACGGAACTTTTAGCTTGAATCCGAGCCCGCCCGGAGCCCGAAGACTTGCGTAAGATTTGAGCCCGTCTCATCTCTATGTTCTACAACTTTGATTTATTTTTTCTGACAGTTTGGAGAGTAACAAATTAGTTTTAAAAAGTAGTATACTATATATATTGCGTGTATTATTTAATAAACATTGTTTTATTTGTGTTTTGACTTTAACTCGCATTCATCGTTTTTCTTCACGCACCCCATGAAAAAACGATGGATCGGGGTTCTACTGTATTAGATTATGAATAATTTTTACTTTGTATTCATTGGCATGTGCAGGGATAATATTTTTTCATACATTTTATCACCACTATTTCAGAAGAGTAATTTTTATACTATAGCATTAAATCCTCCAAGAAAAATTTTTTTTTAATATTGTCAATGACAAAATAACAAAACGTACATAAAAATATAGGAACGCTGTGACTGCTGCATGCATAGTTACCAACTTAACACTTTTTGCCTATTGTAAAATTTTAATAGAAATTTTGTTTCAATGTAATTTTTGTTGTAGAAATTTATAGAAAATTTTTATTAGAATTTTCTGGTAGCCAAAAAGGGCTAAGGCCTGAATGTGCGTATAATAGACATACATACAGATGCTGTCAAAGGTGACTTTTTTTTTTTTTAATATTCTTTTCGTACCTCTGTTTCCAAAAAATAAAATGCATGATATATTTATGCAGGTGAATTTGCACTTTGCCTGCATAAATTTATTATACATTTTATGTTTTGGAAATAGGGGTATGAAAATAATAAAAAAATGTCCTCTGTGTCAGACCTGTATATATTACGTAGGTATGATGCATATATAAATACATAATATGTACATAGATTTGATGTTTATCTACATATACAATACATAGATTTGATGTTTATTTACATATACAATACATAGATTTGATGTTTATTTACATATACAATACATTGATGTTATGTACATCTATATTACATACATCTACGTTAATAATATATAGATATTATGTACACTACATGATATAGATGAACATACATGTCTAGTAAAGTCAATTTTTGGTCATTCTAGATGTAATATAGATGTATATCTGATGTACTTGGAGAGACATCTGATGGTTATATCTACGTTGATTCTATGTAATAGTTACTATACTGGATGAATTCTAGATATTGTTTATGGATGTAATTTACGTCATATAGATGTAATATATACTTAATTGTGTTGTCTGGGGGGCTTCCTGTTTCGATGACCATCAGAGGTATGATTTGGGATAAGAACACGGAGGACATTGCGGCCTCGGTGGATTTTACGTGCGTCAGCCTGCATCAATGTACACGACGAGACGGTCTCCGGTCTCCGGTCAGCGACAAAACAATGACTATAATGTACAATGGGTTTGGTGCAGGAGCAGATTTGGCGACGGCTGCTACGGGGGAATAACGCAGACTATTCAATGAGCTTTCTTTCTTTTTCTTTTTTTCTGTTTAAACAGCTAAAGCATAGGAATTAGTCTCCAGCAGAAGTATCCGAGCACTTGCCAATAATTCCGATATCAAAAAAGTACTCTTAAAATTGTTTTGTTAAATAAATCCTTGATCATGTTCTTAGACTGACTAAGAACATGACTGAACAGGGATTTATTTTACAAAGCAGTATTAAGTGTATTTTTTTAGACAGGGATTATTGCTAGTGCTCGGATACTTTTGCTGCCGACTGTACTCCTACATTTAAGTATAAAATTCGTCGATGTAAGTTTGCATTGATGATTTTCTTGCATTTGTATTTTTACAAATGTTGTTTAAATACGTAACATATAATATTTTCAATCCAATAAAATTCAAATTTTGTGATAAGGATCCAATTCATAAACAATCAAATATTATAAATCAAAGATTTTTTAAACAACCTGCTTTGAAGCAATCAATGATAACACTACAAAATAATCTTCAGTATAATAAAAATATGTGCATGAACAAATTGTTCAAATTTTATATTTATTGAAATAAAAATATTTATTTATTCGTGTGTGTTATGTTTTGAATGCTTCTTAAAATATTTTAGTTCACTTTTAGTGATAAATTATTATTGTCACAGTTATTGTGATAATAAATATACTTTTTAATTATTATTTTATTCATTTTTACTATTTTTAGGTTCATATAATTATAGTCGGCTGCAAAAGTATCTGAACACTAGCAATAATCCCTGTATTAAAAAAGTGCACTTGATACTGCTTTGTTAAATAAATCCTTGTTGAGTCATGTTCTTAGTATAAGAACATGATTCGACAAGGATTTATTTAAAAAAAAAAAACAGTAATAAGTGCACTTTTTTTATACGGAATTATATGCTAGTTATCGATACCTTTACTGCCGACTGTAAATGAGTTTTCCTTTTTTTTTTTTTTTTTTTTTCCCTTTTAACCAATAAAAAATATTTTTAAATAACATTTTATAATATTTTTGTAAAACATTGATAACTTATAATAGTCAAGAAAATATAATTTACAAACTATGTATATATATATATATATATATATATGTATTGATATATTTTTAAAGCAATATTGAATCTATGCCTTTAATAAAAGCTTCTAAAATTAATATTATAGTATTATTGTTTTTAAATGTAACTACAGATAAAGTTTTTATTTGAGTACACCTTTATAAACCTGTAACTTTAACGTTTTTAACACTTACTTCATGAAAATGTTTTTTTAAAAGGTATCTTTTTAAACCTTAAGAAACACCTCACTATGCGAAGGTTTTAAAATATATAAAAATAAAACTAGAAAAAACTTTCCTGGATATATATATAAAACAGGTATAATCTAAATGCTTTAGAAAAATCCTATAAGCACGGACTTAATTTACCACAAACCTCATGAAACATTTAAGAAACCTGAAAAAGTGCAATTTTCTGATATTTTAAAAATAAAACCTAAATAAAATCCTTGATTGAGGTATAACGGAGGTATTTTCTGAATACCATGAAAAAACTTATTATCATCGATGTATTTATCCGAAAACCTTGGGAAACCTTTATAAGTCTTAAAAAAGTGCAGGTTTTCAAAGGTTTAAAAAATAAAACTAAAAAAATATGTTTTTGGTTGCAGGTATAGTGGAGGTATTATTTAAATACTATAAGAAAACTTATTATCATCGATGTATTTATTTGAAACTTTGGAAAACCACTATAAGACCTAAAACAGTGCAGGTTTTAAAAAGTTTTAAAAATAAAACCTTTTAAGAAACGTTTTTGATTGTAGGTATAGTGAAGGTTTTATCTAAATACCATATAAAAGTTTATTATCCTCGATGTATTTATCTGAGACCTTGAGAAACTCTATAAGATCTAAAACAGCGCAGGTTTTAAAAGGCTTTAAAAATAAAACTAAAAAAATACGTTTTTGATTGTAAGTATAATGGAGGTATTATCTAAATACCATAGGAAAACTTGATATCATCGATGTATTTATCTGAAACCTTGGGAGACCTGTATAAGACCTGAATTAGTGCAGGTTTTAAAAGGTTTTAAAAGTAAAACCTTTAAAAAATGTTTTTGATTGAAGGTATAGTAGAAGTATTATCTAAATATCATAAGAAAACTTATTATTCTGGATGTATTTATCTGAAACCTTGGGAAACATCTATAAGACCTAAAACAGCGCAGGTTTTAAAAGGCTTTAAAAGTAAAACCTTTAAAAAACGTTTTTAATTGTAGGTATAGTGGAGGTATTATCTAAATACCATAGGAAAACTTATTATCATCGATGTATTTATCTGAAACCTTGCAAAACCTCTATAGGACCTAAAACGGTGCAGGTTTTAAAAGGTTTTAAAAATAAAACCTTGATAAAACGTTTTTGGTTGTTGGTATAGCGGAGGTATTATCTAAATACCATAAAGAAACTTATTATCATCGATGTATTTATCTGAAACCTTGCAAAACCTCTATAGGACCTAAAACGGTGCAGGTTTTAAAAGTTTTTAAAAATAAAACCTTGATAAAACGTTTTTGGTTGTTGGTATAGCGGAGGTATTATCTAAATACCATAAAGAAACTTATTATCATCGATGTGTTTATCCGAAACCTTGGGAAACCTCTAGAAAACATAAAACCACGCAGGTTTTCAGGAGGTTTTAAGAATAAAACCTAAAGAAAACTTAGATGAGGTTTCTTTTTAGGAAGTATTTTTTAGCGAAACTTCAAAGAAACCTTTTAAATACCTAAAAACCTGGATAAAACCATAAAAAAAGTTTTAAAAAACCTTAAATTTTAGTAAGGGACTCACTCAGAAGATGCTGTAGAATATGCAATTTCAGTAGCTACAGATCAGCAACAGAAATATGTACATAAACATAATTTACGTTTTGGAGATAAAATTTTTTTGTTGAGGATGAAGTTGTTGTTTTGATTCCAGGTTTAACGAATAAACTTTGTTCGAAATGAAAAGAACCAAGTGATATAAGAGAAAAGAAGTCACAACATTCATTTAAAGCTAAGTTAATCAATGGAAATATTCGATATCTACACTAGAATAAGTTACGGAAATATGCACAGTCGACTAGAGCTAAAGCGCGTCCGCGATAAGAATGAGACAACTTGATTCTCATTTATTTTCAACAAAATATTACTTACATGAATGCTATTTGCATGAAATTGATAAACAAACATTTTTAATTACTTTTGATACTTTAAATTGAAGAATATACACATTTAAGTCCCATTTTGCGAAGATTGCTTCTAGCCGTCGTCATGGCGTTTTGTACAGTTTCTTTGGTTACTGATTTAAGGAGACGATGATAAACCCTCTTGAATTGGGCCAAGTTTTTGGGCTCCTTTTTCTCGTGGGAATATTTACATTTCATAATTCTCCAGAATTTTTCTATCCCTCTTGCTTGTGGGACGTTAGGCGCATTTTCCGATTTGGGTATGAAATCGATCTTCTGGTCCCTCAGATAGTCGATCACATCTTTTGTGTAATGACTGGTTGCCATATCGGTCCAGAACAAAATATCTTCCTTCCGATGATGCTGGAGGATGAAGGGTATCAGTACTTTCTTTATACATTGTTGCAAGTAAATTCTACCATTCACAGTTCCCTCAAAGAACACCGGTTTGGACACATTCATATCCTCATCCATGGCGTGCCACACCATCACTTTTCTGGCAAATTTCTCCTAAGGTTTGATTCTATATTCTACGGGAACAGAATCTGGTGAGGCAGAATGTTAGTACTTACTATTACCAGTAGCATTGGGATCATACATGTAATAAGACTCGTCATCAATGACGAGTTTCAGTCCTGATCCAGATGGAATCAATTTCCGATAAATTTTTAAATAGTTCTTCTTTGCTCGTTGTTTTTGATCTTTTATGTATTTTGGAACCGCTTTTTTCTTAAAAGATTTTAAATTCAAATCCTTTTTTACGATTTCGTGCACATAAGATTTAGATATCTTCAATTTTCAGGCGATTTGGCGCACTGAAATATCAGGTTTCTTTTCCACGATTTTCTTAACCTTCGTTACAAGAGTTGGGTTCTTCTTCCGGATTCCTTTTCCGAAATTTCGAGAAACTTCAATGTTTCCTTGTTCGTCGTACTGTTTTAAAAGACGATATATCGTTGCTTTTGAAATTTTCCGCTTTTTAAAATGTTTAAAGACTACATTCTTGCAACTTCCGGCATCGAAATTATAGAATTGTACAATTTCTTTTCGAACAGCGTTTAATAAATGAGCTGGCATGGTTTACCTTGCAGCAGCAACAATCAAAGTCTTATCTTATTTTAAAGTGTGCGTGACCTACTTTCTGCTGATAGCGTGAAAATCTGCATGTTACGAATTTCTCGCGTTAGCTTAGCCAATCGAATTGTCTCATTCTTATCGCGGATGCGCTTTAGTAGGGTACTAACCTTTCAGTTCGTTACATTTACCTTATCCTAACTGGTAAATTAATTTTATTGGGGTCAGTTTTATATTTTAGTTTCATGTTATTCCATACTATTTTTGATGCAATCATCCCCGTAATGCAAATTTGCGTGAAATATTGTCCCTATTCTGCTATGTTAAGAAAATCTTTTTTTTCAGATAACTTACGAAATTTTCAAATTAGAATAGTGTAAATGATGCTCAAACCAGTATTATAAATGATATTTTAATAGTTGTCTTACGTCTATAAGATGAAAACATTTCTCAAAATGGATATTTAAGCGAAATTTTGTCCTATTCTGCCATGTTAAAAAATTCGTAAATTTCGAATAATTTGAGAAATTTTCAAAGTATAATTTTCATACGAACATCATAACCGACATTGAGAAGCTGGTCTGACATCTTTATGATAAAAATATTACTTTTAATGCACGTTTGTCTGAATTTTTGCCCTATTTAGAAATGTGGTAGCGTTCCGCCCCGCCAAGCTAAAACAAATATTAAGAAAAATAAATGAAATTTACAATGTAGAAAAGTAAATTGAGAAACGCTACAAGTGTATATTATGTCGTCATAGCATTTTGGACTTTAGTGACGGAAATATTTTTATTAGAATAGAATAATTTGATAAAATATTTTTCTGTTGAAAGAAATTTTTGGATATTTATTATTTATAATGTTAAAATAATAATAATAATAATAATAATAATAATAATAATATAATAATAATAATTCTTTCAGCTTTTATTGTTATTTCGATTTTACCATATTTACACTATTGCAATAAAATCGTTTATATACATATACATATATATATATATATATAGATATAGATATATATAGATATATATATAGGTATTATGTTAGTAGGGTTTTTATTCATTATCTGTTTGAAATGCATTATACTTAAGGAATATTTTTTAATCAAATATCACACACACACACACAAAAAAAATAATAATTGTAATAAAAAAATAAAACTTTTACAATGCTAATTGCAATTTTACAAATGAATCTAACTGTAACTCAAAGGGAATAAAAAAAAGGAATTGTCAAAGATTATATCTGGAAAAATATATTAATGTAATTAGTTTTTCGGGTTTCATCGTTTCTTTATAAAGTCAAATTACATTTTATGCTTGTATTATTCTGATGCTTGACATGCCATTTTAAGTAATTTAATTATAAACGTAAAAAATCTTCCCAGTCCTTTTTGTTGAAAAAAATAATTTTTCCGCCAAATTATTAAAGTAATAAGTAATTAATAATCGGACGAATCTTCCATTTATAATAATTTTCTCCTTCTACGAAAAAATTATTTTTTGAAATTGGATAATCTAAAAGAATAAAAATATATGTTAGAATATTAAAAACAACTAAGGTTTTGTGTATTCGTATATGATTTTGTAAATCGAATTTTAGAACGCTCGCAATTTTCTTTTATACTCTTAGAAGCAGCAGTTTCCAAAAATAAATCTGTACTCCTTTCTCTTATAAGTATAAATGTTTAATGTAAAAAATAATGCGAAATCTCTCTCACTGTTATGAATTTCATAGCATTATTAGATTCATGACAGCATGGCGACAAAGTAAAAGTTGTCGCCAAGTCATTAAAAATATTGTCAAAATATCTTAAATTTAAAATATCTAAAGCGAAAATTTGTAAGCGATGTTTGACAAATTTGTCGCTTAAAATACTCTTATAAATCCGTATTTTCTATTTTTCCTTTTGTTAATAGATATTTTGATAATCACAAAATGTTGGAAATATAGCCCTTTTCAAAATTTAAATCTATGGATAGTTAAATAACAAACTTCAACTATAATTTTATTGTTTTATTGATAAACGCCATTAAATGTTTTGGTACATAACATCGTTTTGGCGCTTAGCCAATAGCTCAGTACAATATGGACTACAGTTCAACCATTTCTAAACATATAATTCTTGAGATTCTTTTGGATATAATACTACGCTGCAGATAATCGTACATACCATTGCTTGTTGATTATTACCACCAGTCCAGATTCCAGTGAGAAAGCATATTTAATGAATGGACTATGGAAAATGTCATTACGTCAAACCAGATGAAGTTGTTTCACCTCGATGATCAATTAAAAGTAATACGTCTTGCGAGAACAAATTTTTTTTCAACAAGTATAGAACCATTAGGCATTTTATCATTGTGGAACATCAACTCATCGTGCATAAAATAGAGGTGTCCTTAACTACGCTCTAAAAAATACCTTCTAAGGCATTGCTAAAAAATGTGTCTGAAGAGCTTTAAATTTATTGTTTCATTCACTTTAACAGTGTTTTAATCCCAATTTTAGCAGTTTATATAATACATCTAACAATAATAATTTGTTTCCAGTTTGCCTCTGAATTATTTATTTGATAGAAAACAATAAAAGAATAATTAAAACCATTATGAAATTTTTGAAATAGAAATACTGCAAAATGACACATTTCTGAAAGCTCCGGAGTTTTTAAATACACACTCATGTTCATTAAAATTGCAACAGCAATAAGAATTATCTTGATTAGCCACATACATTACAGTAGGAATAACAATTGACTAAATTTTCAAAAAGTTTTGAGCAATATGTCCTGAGAAAACAGTACATAAAGCACCCCTTGGAGTAATAACAACACTTATCTGCCTAGGAATTGAATCTA
Organism: Salticus scenicus; assembly: GCA_963930645.1. Classification (NCBI taxonomy): domain Eukaryota; kingdom Metazoa; phylum Arthropoda; class Arachnida; order Araneae; family Salticidae; genus Salticus; species Salticus scenicus. The sequence continues at coordinate 335,393,547 of OZ005652.1, read as the reverse complement.
ACAGCGATTGGATGACATATTCGGGTACAGCACTTCATGAAGCTTCAACAGCATGCTTCATAGACCGTAGTAACTGGTGAGTGGTGGTGGGCCACTCGTTTTTCAACGATTAAACAGTCATTTTTATTGATGCAAGATCAGAAAAACGCGCTGGCCAGAGCAACCGTTGAACACATTCTGTATCAAAGAAGGTCCGGACAATACAGACAACTTGCGGTCGTGCGTTAACTTACTTAAAGTTTGCGCTACGGAGGTCTTGAATATAGGGCAGAGGAGTGGACCTTAGACCACCCGTAAGTTAATGGCCGCTATTCAGTGTGCCGACAATGCGAACAAGAAATAATCGAGGCGTGTATCCAATGGGACCCCATACCATCACGGCAAGTGATGCACAGTGTGATGATGTCAAATCCCAGCTGGCAATGTGCATTATTCACAATTCCGTTAAATACGGATAAGGCAATCTGGATGCTGTAAACAGGATTGTGATTTGCCTGAAAAGCGATTTCACGCCATTCCTGCGTCCAGGTTCATTGTTGATCGAAATTTTGGCAGCCGCATACTGGATCACAACCTGCAGTGATGGTATGCGGTATTATTGGCTACACGTCTCGATCACCTTTTGTTTTCATTCCCGTCAATCTGAATACCCACCAATATATTTCTTACGAGTTTAGGTCTGTCGCTCTGTCCTATATTCAAGGCCTCCGAAACGCAATATTTAAGCAGAATAATGCACGACCGCAAGTTGTCCGTATAGTCTGGACCTCCCATTATGCAGAATATGTTCAACTGTTGCTCTTTCCAGCACGTTCTCTTAATCTCGCACCAATAAAAATGACTGTTTAATCGTTGAAAAGTAACCCCCACACCACTCACCAGTAACTACGATCTATGAATTGGGGCATCGTGTTGAAACTTCATAAAGTGCTTTACCCGTACATGCTATTCAATAGCTGTTTGATTAAATGCCTAGGCAGATAAGTGCTATTATTGCTCACAGAGGTCGCTGCTTTATCTACTGCTTTCTCAATACATATTACTCCAAATTTCCTGAAATTTTAATCAATCGTTCTTCCTACGATAATGTATATAACCAATAAATATCATTCTGATATTCGAATTCCTTCATGGTGTTGCAATTTTTCCAAACATGAGTGTATATATATATATATATATATATATATATATATATATAATTTTCATTCTAACAAAATTTTGCCTATTTTATCGAACTAAAATAGTGCAATACGAACACTAATATATAAAGTAAATTTCAATAAAATTAAAAAATTCCCACAAATTTGGATTTTTAGCATTAAATTTATTTTATTTTGAAATAAAACAAGTCCTTCCGGCTCATTCGGAAGGGTAGGTTGGTTTCTTTTTCCTCATCAAGTAGCCGTCATTTTGTTTGAAAGTGGTGGCTAAAAATTATTAATGGACTTGGTAGAAACATTGATGTAGGCTATGCACATATGGAGTTTTAAGCAAATCAGTTCATAAATACCTTTTTATGTGAATTTAAAATATTCAAGAGACCGGCACATGGAAACAAGATGGTGGGTCAAGTTGGCAAACAAATATATCAAATGCATTTGTGAGTTAAGTCTACTGTTCAAATTTAGTTAATTCAGAATCTCAAAAGTCATCGTTTTGAAAAATTAAGTGGTCATCATTCGGTTCAAAATGGCGGTGAAAGTTGCTCAGTGAACTAATCCAAATTTGAATTGATTAAGTATTTCAAAATTACTGTAATAACAAATTTTCAAATGGCCGCCCACTTGGAAACAATATAATGGAGCAAGTTGCCCAGCAAACTCATCGAAGATATTTGAAGCATAGATTCACTATCCAACTTTGGTTCGAATCAGTACAGTGTTTCAAAAGTTGTTGTTATGGCAAATTTTCAAGTGGCAGTCTAAGTGGCTGCAACTTCGAAACAAAAGGGCGAAACCACTTGCCCAGCGAAATCATCCAATATATTTGTATGATAAAGTCATTGTCCAGCTTAGTTCAAATTAAATCAGTATTTCAAAAATTATCGTGATAAGAAATTTTGAAGTCGCACCATGTTTTCAAGTGGACACCACTTGGAAAAAAAAAGTGGAGTGAGATGCCCAGCGAGGTATTTCAATGATAAATCCACTACCCAAATTTGATGCGAATTGATTCAGTATTACAGAAGTTATCATAATGACAAATCATCAAGCGGACGGCACTTGGAATTAAAATTGCAAATCAAGTCACCCTGACCAAGTGAACTAATCCAAGATATTTGAACCATAAGTTCACTATTCAACTTTTGTTTAGTATTTTAAAAGTTATCGTGATGGCATAGTTTCAAGCAGCAGCGTGATTTCAAGTGGTCGCAACTTGGAAACAAGATGTCGGAACAAGTAACCCAGTAAACGTATCCAAGATAATTATATGATAATATCACTATCCAACTTTGGTTCGGATTAAATCAGAATTCAAAAAGTTATAAAGTTTATGAATTTTCAAGTAGTAGCCTAATTTCAAGTTCTCTCGCTTAGTTTATAACATCCGCACTTTGATAAGAATGGCAGATAAAGTTCATTAATAAACTTAGGTGTCAGCCTTATATAGTCTATGTATGCATCAAAATTCAAGCAAATTCAGTCTTAAATACTCTTTTTACAGTGTGAATTTGACATTTTCAAGTGGCCTATACTTGAAAACCAAATGGGGGAGTAACTTGATTAGCGAACTCATTCAAGATATTAATAAAAGAAGTTCACTGTCTAAATTTGGTTCGATTTGGAGTATTATTTCGGAAGTTATTGTGATTTTATATTTTCAAGTGGTAGCCTGATTTCATGTGGTACACCGCTTAACTTAAGATAGCCGCCCATTTCTTAAAAATGGCGAATAAAGTTCATTATCAAACTTGATTGAGAAACTTATATGTCTATGTGTACTTCAAAATTCAAAGAAATTTGGAATATGCTTTTTATAATGTGAATTTGAAATTTTCAAGTGGTCTCCACTTGAAAACAAAATAGCAGAGCAACTTGGTTAACAAAGATATTTATAAGATAAGTTCACTGTCAAAATTTGATTTGGTTTGGAGTATTATTTCGGAAGTTATTGTAATTTTAAATTTTCAAGTGGTAGTCTGATTTCATTTGGCCCCGCCTAACTTAAGATATCCGCCACTTTTTAAAAAAATGGCGGATAAAGTTCATTAATAAAGTTCATTGAGACCCTTATGTGGTCTTTATTTACATCAAAATTCAGTAATTCCGGCCTTAAATACGCTTTTTACAATGTGGATTTGAAATTTTCAAGTAGCCGCCACTTGATAACAAAACGTCGGAGCAACTTGGTTAACGAACTCATCCAAGATATTTATGAGATAAGTTCGCTGTCCAAATTTAGTTCGATTTGGAGTATTATTTCGGGAGTTATCGTTATGACAAAATTTTCAATATATATATATACAGATAGATAGATAAATGGAGGAATTGCAATAGATCGATTTCTAAAGAAATCAACCTAAAAGTAAAATCAAATTTAAATTAGACATTTCCCTTAATTTATTTGAATGATCGTTTTATTTATTTCTTTATTTATATACTTTTATACTGGTATATCAAATTTACATTTAAGAATTATTTTTAAAACAAGAGAAAAACTATATGAGGAAACGTATATTTAACAAACCATAAAATAAAAAGTAAAAGTTTAAAATAAATTCTCATATTTTAAAAATAAATTGGGATGATAGAAAATCATTTGATATTGCATTCTAAAATTTTATCGTTAAACATTATGTTTACGAAATTTCCCATTGTCACGTTTGAAAACGATGAAGTATTGTATTTCTTCCTTATATATTCATTAAACTATTTATTCCAGCTCTCTTAGTATACGAGTTCGTGATATTACAGAAAATAATTAAACGGGAATTACCATTAATCATTCCAATTCGAATTACATTTCTCTTTAAATTCTCCTTTTAACTGGCATTTTATCAAGATTCAAGGTTTGGTCAAGCCTGTTTTTCATTTATCATTCGAAACGTTTAATCTAGATTCCGTATTATCAATCATGATTTTAAATTTATTTGAGTATTTCACAAAAGATATTTACTTATGATTATCGAAAGACGGAGTTTAGTAACATTTCTAGGTTAAGTAAAATTGTGAGGTTGAGACGTCAGAACGTCACCACAGTTGTTTTAATTAAGCTGGATCCAGCAAGGTAGGAAGTGGGGACGGTTAAAATCACTCCGTCGCCAGTGACTCGGTGACGGTTGAGGTCGGAGTAGTTTTGTGTCTGCAGGGTGCTGCATTAAAAGACTTAGATTTTGAATATTAGTTAAATTAGAAGTGATTTTTAAAAGTACGGATTGAAATGTAGTGAAAGGAGGGTGTAGGAAGAAGTATAAAAATAGAGATGGTTTTAGTAGATAGAGTGGATGTTGGAGGATCGTATAGTGGATGTCGGAGGATATTATAGTGGTTGTGATGAATCTTAGTTTGACAGATATTGAAAAGTAGAGTAGTGGAGATTTAGTGGCGTGAAGTTAAGTAGTGTTGAGTGTTGGTGAGTGTCTACTAGTTTTCGGAAAGTTCAAGCTGGGACAGAAGGGAATCCTCTGTCCCATAGTGAAGCCGTAGTATTGGAGTACGAGTGCGACCGTCTCTACACCGTCGACTATCTGCTGTGGTGAGATATTTAAGATAACTAAATTGTTGATTTGTATATTTTTGATTTAGTAATACGCTGACTGAGCTAAGAGCTATTTTCCAGGCCGCCCTCCCATTAATCTGGTTCAATAAATTTTTATTTGTTGTTCAATTAAAGTCTCTGGTTTTCTTAGTAATATAAGTATTTAAGTTAAGATGGCGTTTGCAGAAACGCAAACGCCACAGTGGCGCCCAACTCAGTTCGACATCCCCCCCACTCGTGTTTATTTTACTGGCTCAAACGATGTACTTAAATTTTTTGAAGATCTTGAACAGTATTTTGATATATGTAAAATTGACGAGGATGATAAATTTAATTTATTAAAATACTCATAAAAAGGAGATGCTAAAATCTGGTATGACGCCATTGCCTCTATAGCTCTAGGCCAAAATCCTACATATGAGGTATTTGAAGCTCAAAATTAAAAATTCGTTCTCTTCTATTGTGGATAAAACCAAACTCCGTCAAGAACTTTATACGGCAAAGATGTCGTTTTATGACAAACCTACCACCTTTTTATTACGTAAATTCGACATTATAAAGCAGCTGGATTTAGTTTTATCTTTTGCCGCTGCAATGGAAATCATAACCCCGCTTTTGACTATTCCTATTCAAGATTACTTTGATCTGAAACCTGTCACCTCTTACGACAGTCTGTTTCAAACCTTAGCTAAATATCAAGAACGACACCCTCCAAGGGCGGAAAACACCTTTAATCGCCAACGGGGTAATGGAAATATGCAAAATTCTAGGCGTGAAAATTTCACCCCCCCTCAAAATTTCAATCGCTATCAGCAAGAACGTCAATCGCCGCAGACAAGGCGTAATAACTTTCAAAATTCTCGGAACGATCGTTCTAATCAAAATCAGTCTCAAAACGTTTCTCGAGCTGATAGAAATAACAGAAATTTTCGTAACTCTCGTAATAACCAGAGTCGTCAGTTAAACGAGTAAGTGGCTCTTGTGAGGAGGGTCAACAGCCACTGAATAACTCAACCACCTCCATATGTTTAGACACAATTTGTATCAGTCCGGTGGACCTTGCTAATTTGAATGCAATAATTCGTGATATTTTCATACCTACTTATTGGGACAATGGTGCTGAACGCTCCTTTCTAGCATATGAAACTTATAAAAGTATTTTGACTTTAAACCTTTAAAGCGGACAAATTTAATTATTACAACGGCTCAAGGCAAGTCCTGTGTTAATAGAGGCGAAGTCAGCCTGAATGTTAAAATTCATAATTTAAGTGTTAATTGGCCTTTTTACGTCATCGACAATCTTCAGTATCCCTGCATTATAGGGTTAGACTTTATGAAAGCAAATAATGTTGAAATAAATTTTGCAAATAAATCTTTACATATTGATGATTCTAAGTCAAATTCTAAACCTGTCGAGCCGACAGAGTTAATTGTTAATTTAGAGGAAAGTGCCCTCACTCATATTGAAAAAATTGATTTTGTTAATTTTCTTAATCAGTCTAAACAGTTATTCTCTGAGACACCTGGCTTAACCCATGTTGTTTGCCATGAAATTGACACTGGAACTAATAAACCAGTCTTTAGTAAGCCTTATCGTTATGATCAAGCCAAACAAGATATTATAAATTGGCATATTGATAAAATGTTGCAAAATGATATTATTATGCCTGTAACTTCTCCTTACGCATCTCCTGTTGTTTTATGTCGTAAGAAAAATGGTAAAACTGTTACTGACCCTGAGGCATGGAGATTTGCAATCGATTATCGTAGGCTAAATTCTATTACACAATATCCTCAGTATCCCTTGGCTATAATTGATGATTTGTTAGCACATATAACAACGACAAATTTTATGTCTACTCTCGATCTGACATCGGGTTATTTTCAAATTGCAATGAAACCCGTGATATATCAAAAACAGCGTTTATAACTAAAAATGGCACGTTTGGTTTTAAACGACTGCCTTTCGGATGTTCAGGGGCTGTGGCAACATTCCAAAAAGCTATGGAAACTATTCTAAACCTGTTTTGAATAAATTTGTACATGTTTATCTCGATGATATAATAAGCACGTCCTCATCTTACGATGAGCATTTATATCATTTAAAAACTGTTTTTACTCTACTGCAAAATGCAGGATTAACTTTAAATTCCTCTAAGTGCCATTTTGCACGACAGGAAATTAAGTACCTAGGCGTCAAAATAACGCCTGCGGGTATTTCTGTAGATAATGAAAAAGTTCAGCCAGTTTTAAACATGCCCCCTCCTACAACTTCCAAACAAGTTTCAAGATTTCTAGGCATGTGTGCTTGGTATGGGAAATTTATACCTAATTTTGCTCACATATGCGATTCCCTCTTTAAACTCAAAAGGAAAAGAGTTAAATTCCACTGGTCAAATGAAGCACAAGAAGCATTTGATAAGTTAAAAACTATACTTAGCGCTCCTCCTGTACTAACTCATCCTAATTATAATATTAAATTTCAAGTAGCTACTGATGCTTCTTCGTACGGCATTGATGCCGTTTTAAGCCAAGAAGGCAGCCCAATAGCATATGCGTCCTGTACGCTTAACGCTGCAGAAAGAAATTATCCAGTAACTGAACGTGAATGTTTAGCAGTGTTTTGGGGACTGCAAAAATTTCGTTTATATTTTACGCAACTTCCAGTAACAGTTGTTACGGATCATGCGGCATTAACTCGGTTAACAACTGGAAAGAACCTCTCCCCTCGCATGATTCGATGGACTCTTAAGTTATCTAACTTTAATATAAACATCGAACACCGACCTGGTTCGTATATCGTATATCGACCAATATCGTAGCTGACGTTCTTTCACGTACTATTCAAACTCAAGAAAATAAGATTGAAACTAATGGGTTAGATTAGTCCCTTGCTTTAAATGAAAAGAATGATCAGTTAAATTTTACTATTAAAGCCTCATATATTCATCATTCGCATTTAAAGGCTGAACCGGTTCAATCCGAAATATTAGCAGACGTGACTGAAACTCGTGTAAAGGAAATTGAAATTGAACATGTAAACCAATGTGCTTCTACAAATCTAGTACCTACGTTAAACAATAAATTCGTATCTGATCAGGAAAAAGTAGCTTTAGCGCTTATGCCAGCATCTGTGTTAAATTCGAGAGATCAATTAATCCAAGAACAAAAAAATGATCCCGAATTTGGATTAATCTATAAGTATTTAGAAGATCCTGAGTCAGTTTCATTAATTGAATCAGCCATTGCCTTAAACTGGTCCCAATCTTTTTCTTTAATCGATGGCTTGCTTTTTTATTCAAAATTATTATCATCTTATGGCGAATTACGAGTTGTAATTCCCCAATCTCTTCGTCAAGCCATCCTATTTGAGTTTCATGACTCTCCAATTTCGGGGCACTTTGGCATTAGGAAAACTTATAAAAAGCTCAAAGATGCCTGTTACTTTCCTAAAATGAGGAAGTTTGTTAATGAATATGTTTCGAGTTGTCGCTTGTGCCAGCAATATAATTATAAAAATGTAAAGCCGGCCGGTAAATTAATTCCTATTAAAGTTGATTTTCCAAATCAAATTCTTGGACTCGACCTAATCGGTCCTTACCCCCTCTCTAAACCAAATAGATTTCGTTATGTGTTAATTATGGTGGATTATTTTAGTAAATGGGTTGAATTTGTGCCTTTACGTAAAGCTTCGGCACAAGCAGTGGCCACTGCCTTCTTTAATAATTATATTTCTCGTTACGGCGCCCCCCTTCAAATTGTAACGGACCATGGTCCTCAATTTATAAGTAATGTTTTTAAGGCACTTTGCGATACACTCGAAATTAAGCATGTCTTCACGGTTCCATATCGGCCGCAAGCTAATCAGGCCGAACGTGTCAATAGAACTTTAATTAATATGATTGCGACGTTCATTTGTCCAAATCATGAAAATTTGGATCAGTTTCTCTATCATTTTGGCTATGCAATTCGTACAGTGGTAAGTGATGCAAGAGGAAAAACTCCCGCTGAATTGTTTTTGGGCAGAAAGATTCTGACCCCCTTTCAAAAACTGGTATCAGTACAACAAAACGCATCTCAATTTATTACGCGAAATATTGAAGAATTGCTACCAGGAGTTCAGAGAAATTTGAGAAAAGCTCAAGAGCAACAAGCTGTATATTATAACCTTAAACGTAGAATTTTAGAAGTAAAAGTGGGAGATAAAATACTCCTAGAATCACATTTTCTTAGCTCTAAAAAAGATTCTAAAGTAGCTAAATTTGGGCCAAAATTCATTGGGCCTTTCTCTGTTTTAAAGATAGAAAATAATAATTTGACAATTAATTTTAACGGCACCCCAACGACCATTAATGTTGATCAGATACGCATTTTTAAAGAGCGCACTCAATCATATGCTGAAACTCTTGATAGTGATAGCGTGCAGGGTTCAAACCCACCTGACGAACAGTCCGTCCTTACGCCTAACCTCACTTCCCAGCCTAGTGCTCCTGATTCTTGTACAGCTGATAAACTACCTACTCCTACAACACCCGAACAATCTGTTCAGGGCACTTCCACTGATCAATCTAGTGTTAGCAGACCCGTCGCACAAAAGCGAGCTCGTAGTGGGTCATCAAACCATTCTAATGTGAAATGTCCTAGGCAAACTGGTCGCAAACGCGACTATTCTTTTACTAATAGCTCTTTTATACCGCAGATTAAAAAGAAAAAAGCTTGGAATAAATATTTAAAAAGGCCACAAGCCCCCTCCTCAAAGTCCTCTGGAACTCATCGCCCACAGAAGGTACTAGCAGTTCCAGATTCAGTGCACACCGACTCGTTCCGACCTAAGAGAAAGGCAAGGGTTCGGAAAACACCTCCACCCTCTTCATCAGCTAGCGGACGGCACATGGAGAAATTCCTAGCAGCTCCTGACTCGATCGGCAAAGACGAGTTCTCTTTACACCACCGATTCAATACCCGGCGTCAAGCCAGACTCCGACAACAGGCTCAGCCATATGAATCACCTGCCGAGCAAGCCTTTGTACAAGCCTTTTGGGATAGCCCTAGACCCCGGTCTGAAAAACTGCAACCCTGTGGCCTAGCTGACGAGTACATCGAGAACATTCACCAAGACCTCTAACCTTGCTGAAGTTACAGCTGCAAATTCACATCAGGTGATACCGTTCTCTATTTTTTTTCTATGACAAGTGCATTTCTGTCAGTGCTGTACAAAATGTTCGACGTACCTTGAAGCCTTTTTGGGACTTTATATTTTAAGAACTCTTACGAAAGTTATTGACTTTCCCAAACTAAACATACAAAATTTAACTTAGCCATGAACTTTCAAATCAAAATTAATGTTCTGCTTCAATGTCAACATTTTAGTTCTCTCTTAAATATCTATTTTATGTATGTATTAAGTCTTTTACCTTGTAGCCATCTCCTGCAGAAAGCTGGTAATATAAACTGTTTTTTGGCCCCTTTGTAAATTCCCCCCCCTTTTCTTTTGTCTTTCTATAAATGATGTATTTATAAACTGCATATTTGTATTTGTAAAACTTTTGAATATTTGTCTAAAAATTTATCTGTATGTACTTTTAGAGGGGAAAAAAACTGTTTTTTTTTAGCTATAAGCATAAAAGTCGTGTTTAACTATATAACATTAAAAAGACTAACTGCTCAGTTTTTTCCGCTTATGCTTTAACTAAGGAGGGAGAAATATTTCTGTATGTAACCTATGTATTGTGTTAATAGAGACGAACATGTCTCAGTTTCTTCTAGAGATGAATTGTCACTTTTTTACTATGCATACTGTAAAAGTTTTTCCCATTTCAGACACACTCTGATGGACTATTTTCTTAATCTGATGTTAAAACTATTTTTATCTAAAGTGAAAGATCTCTTAATTGGATGTCAAAAAGTTCTTTTTCCTGGATGTGGACAGCCTGCACATTCCGACGTCTGCTCTAGTATGAAGAAAGTTCATCCTATCCTTCGTTTAGTCATCTACCTTGCAGACGTAAAGCTCCAGATACCAGTCCAGCCAGTACACTCCTACTAATAAAGATTTTCTCATGTTTTTCTTTAAAAAGAACAATTATTCTTGTGATTATAACAAACTTTAAATGTCGCATTTGTCCCAAGCGACTTACTATGTAAAGACACGCATGATCAAGTTTGAATTTAATATTTTGCCTCCCTGGCCTAACAGGGAGACGTGTGTAAATCCTACTGTAAGCCTGGTTTTAGCTCAGTCAGAGTCCCGGAGTTCTCGGGGTAAATGTACGCCTTTTATTTAAAATTTTAAATTAATTTTTTTTGCGTCCCCGAGTTTTCGCTCAGGGACTTAGCAAAAAATTTTTTTAAGTTTTTCTCACCCGGTTAAAATTTAAGTGACGGCTGCACTCACACTTCAGAGATTTGAGATAGTTAGAGATGGAATGAAGCTCTTTAAATTTACTCGTTCAAATCCGTTGGGGATTTTCCCGACTAAATTTTTTTTCTTGGAGGGGGACTGTGAGGTTGAGACGTCAGAACGTCACCACAGTTGTTTTAATTAAGCTGGATCCAGCAAGGTAGGAAGTGGGGACGGTTAAAATCACTCCGTCGCCAGTGACTCGGTGACGGTTGAGGTCGGAGTAGTTTTGTGTCTGCAGGGTGCTGCATTAAAGGACTTAGATTTTGAATATTAGTTAAATTAGAAGTGATTTTTAAAAGTACGGATTGAAATGTAGTGAAAGGAGGGTGTAGGAAGAAGTATAAAAATAGAGATGGTTTTAGTAGATAGAGTGGATGTTGGAGGATCGTATAGTGGATGTCGGAGGATATTATAGTGGTTGTGATGAATCTTAGTTTGACAGATATTGAAAAGTAGAGTAGTGGAGATTTAGTGGCGTGAAGTTAAGTAGTGTTGAGTGTTAGTGAGTGTCTACTAGTTTTCGGAAAGTTCAAGCTGGGACAGAAGGGAGTCCTCTGTCCCATAGTGAAGCCGTAGTATTGGAGTACGAGTGCGACCGTCTCTACACCGTCGACTATCTGCTGTGGTGAGATATTTAAGATAACTAAATTGTTGATTTGTATATTTTTGATTTAGTAATTCGCTGACTGAGCTAAGAGCTATTTTCAAGGCCGCCCTCCCATTAATCTGGTTCAATAAACTTTTATTTGTTGTTCAATTAAAGTCTCTGGTTTTCTTAGTAATCTATGTATTTAAGTTAAGATGGCGTTTGCAGAAACGCAAACCCCACAAAATGTGCTAGGTAATATATATATATATATATATATATATATATATATATATATGTATATATATGTATATATATATATATATGTATATATATAAATAACAAATTAGCTAATATTATTGTAAATATATATATATTTTTAAATGAATTGGTGTAATTTTATAACTTTTGCAATTTTGTAATTTTTTAACTTTTTTAGTATTTTATATATCATATACATGTTTGATTTCTCTTCAGTTAATGGTGTTTTTCTGTTTGGTGAGAAGTTGGGGGCTAAGGATAGTTATTAGCTAATTGCTACTGTCTTTTCAGAAACTTCTCTTTCACCCCTACACAGAGGGGCCTCCCTGGTGAAGACCTCAGTGTTTCTTGGGGTTTAATTTCACTTATTTCATTCATTTGTTTATATATTACTATATATATATATATGTATATATATATATATATAGAGAGAGAGAGATTTGTCTTGAGCTACTCAAAAACAGCTCTAACGATTTTGATTAAAATTTGAGGTTAAGTATTATTTGGGCTGAAAAACAGATTTGATTTATCTTCATCTTCAGAAGAATTTGCTTTCGCTGTTAATCCTTACTCCGCCAGTTTCAAAATATGGCAAAAATGTGATTTAAAGGGAAAGGCCTGAATCGATTTATATAAAAGGGTTTTTTTTTTTTTTTTTTTTTTGAGAAGTCAAACTTAACCGACCTATTCTTATTTTTAAGAAAATTAGTGTTCACTGTTAATCCTCACTCCGTCTGCTGCAAAATATGACCAGAAACCTAGTTGTTTTAGAAATAAATGTAGAAATTTTGGTGAAAATATAAAATTAAATATTTCTTGATATGATAAACGCATCTAACTTTATCCTCATCTTTAGGAAAAATTGCTTTCGTCGTTAACCATTATTCTGTTCTTTGTAAAATATGGTAGAAATTTGTTTTTCTTGAAAATGTCTGAAAACTTAGGATTTAAGGTATTTTACGATGATAAAGTTACCTGACTTTTCTTCAGGTAAAATTGCATTCATAGATAACCCTCATTCCGTCAGATAGAAATTAGGACAGAAACTTGATTTTCTCATAAATGGCTATAACGACTTTGATAAAAATTTTAGTTTGAGGATGTTTTGAGGTGACAAACCTATTTTATTTATTTTCATCTTCAGGAAACATAAAGTTCACTGTTAACCTTTTTTCTGCCGTTACAAAATATCGCGGAATTTCGTTTTTATACGGAAATGGATTTAATGACTTTGATAAAAGCTTGGGTTTAAAGGTTTATTCATTTATTTTATTTTGTTTTATTTTTTAATTTATTGAAATGAGGAACCCATCTGATTTAAAAATATGACAAAAAATTCGTTTTCTTTGAAAGTACTTGAATGATTTTGAAAGCTATTTGGATTTAGCGTTTTTTGAGATGACAGTTCGATCTGAAATATCCTCATCTTCAGGGTGATTAGAATTCACTGGTAACCCTCACTCTACCAAAACTATTGCAAAAACTAAGTTTTTTGGAAATCACTGAAAATTTTGAAATAAAATATAAGTTTAGAACTTGTTTGAGAGGAAAAACAATCTGATTTCTATTCTTCAGGGAAAATAGTAGTCATTGGCAACTCACTCCAAACTAGCTTTCACTGGAAAAACTAGGAAAACAGTCGTTTACTGGTAACCCACACTTCGCCCGTAGGATAACATATTGTGCTACCATATTGTTTATGAAACAAAATTTATAATTTAACGCAATAAAACTTTTGTGACTTTTTTAGTCATACAAAAAAAGGTATTAAAAAAAAGTTAAACAGTAATTTTTTGTAATAAAAATTTCCATTAGATTTTTTAGATTAAGCTATATGAAAAATTAGAAATTATAAATATATTTTTAAAACTTCCTCATATTTCAATGTCTTATTTACATGCTGTGCTCTATATACAGTTTTATAAAGAAAGTAAAAAAACAATTTCGATTCTGACTATGTGAGTGGTTAGCAATTCTGAGAATGTAAAATGAAAATATAAGTTAGTTGAGTATATTATAAAAAGTTAAATAATATAAACTATTAGGAAAAGTATTTCTGTGTAAACCAAATGGGATGTTTGGTATTATTGGACTTAATACATATTTTAGCATTAGTATTACGAATTTATTTACTATATTATTTCGTAACTTTCCCCTGGTTTTGTAAAGAGGAATATATTTTACCCTTACAAAATCTTTAAAATCGTTACTATAAATAAATAAATAGATATAGCAATAAATAAATAAATAAATATATTAATTTTTCTTAGCGTCTGTCTTCTAAAATAATATAAATCACATAAATATAGAACAACAATCAGAAACTCAAAAGAGCAATATATTCGAATTTATTTGTGTTTTAGTGTAAAACACACAGGTTTTTATGCAGATGAAAAATACAGTAAAAATATATTCAGAAATTTGCGATAAAATTTGAAACTCTGTTTGTCCGAAAAAAGACATCTAAAAATTTTAAAAATAATTTATGTTTTAACATTGAACTTTATATTGTGGAAGTAGGTTTATAAATGTAACAATTTAAATGGTTTTTTAAACTTCCTATATTAAAGTTTATTTAGTCCAAGATTATAAAAAAATAATAACAAAAAATAAAAAATACAAATTTCAAAATTATGTCTTTTCATGAAATTTATTAAACTAGCGAACCCGTGTGAAATATTTGCACTTTATTTCTTTTCTTATTTACGTTGAAAATTTGAAACTCGTAAATGTTATACCGATTTCACCACCTAATTAAAATTTTAATTTACCAGAAGCCAAATTATTATTAAAACCAAATTAATATTCTACAATAGGAAAACCAAAATCACCAAAGAAAGGTTTCCAAATAAAATTCAGGGTTCACGACCCAACTTTCCTACTTCCACAGGCAGTACAGTTTTAACACAGGACTCCCACGACGCCTTTTAAATTTTTGTCGTCATTTTGGCGGACTTATATATATATATATATTTTTAATAAATAAATTAAAAAAAAAAAAAAAAACTAATTCCTATTTTGATTATATTTTTTATGATTGTGTTTTTAGTCAATTTATGACACAAAAGTTTATATTCTGTATATATCTTTAAAATATTGCTAGGTTTAAAATGACGCTTGCAAAGATTCTGAAGAAACAACTGTTAAAAATAGATTTTTCGTAAAGTAATTCCATCAGACAATTTTCTTGTAAGTCCATTGATTTAAGTCCGCGTGCTTAAATATTGTCCATGTATAAATATTATTTTTTTAATCCTCGCTTATCGTAGCGGTTCGACAAAAAATAATTCAAACTGCTCCACATTAGAGAAATATTATATAGATAGTCTAGACTTATTGCTAGTGTATATCTTATGAATTCAAATTACGGAATTACAATGTCATTATTTCATCAACAAACAGATTAAAAAATATATATACATATTAGTTAAAAATTAATGCAAATATTTTACATCTGCTAATAATGTAGTTTTAGTTGGCGTTCTCCTGCCTTGTGGTCGACATTTTTTTTTTTTTTTTTTTTTTTTTTTTTATGTTTAGTTTTCGTAGAATTTTATGTCATTTAAAATTAATTACATGGTATCACAACAATAATAATATCATGTTTCATATCATAATATCTACATCATTCAATATCAAAAGACTCTAAAAAAATAAAAAATCATAATAATATATTAATTCATGCATAAAACCTTTCTTTTTGTTGAGTGTATTTTGAGGCTGCTGTTGCTGTTTATTTAACAAATTATAACCACTAAAGGTAAAAAATATGAAGGAATAGGAGGAAACATTAAAATACTAACAGAAGTGTGAACTAGTATCTAGTTCCGTTCCTTGGGTGACTCTAGGATAAATGGCCATAGAGGGGATATGGACAGTCTAAATATTTCCGAAATGTTATCATAATTGGCACCAGAAATTTAGTTCAGATAGAGACCTTACATTCAGACACCTCTAATCAGCGTTTCTATGTTCATAGGAAATAGTTCACTGAGTTCATTCAAGGCGACATACAGCTATAGCTTTAGATTATAAAAAGTAAGTGAAATTTTAAAGTTTATTTAATATTATTGTGGAATATTTTTGTTGAATTAGGTATCTGACTGTTTTGTAATACGTGCACTGCATTTTTTCTTACTATACGGACTTTTAAGGCATGTATATAATCCAATCTTCGCTTCTAAGCCTTAAAGAAAGACTTACAATGGTGAAGTGGCGCTAAATGCAGTAATTACAGGGACGGAAAACTTGCTCAGAATTCATACCAGTATTTGTTTAAGGAATTTCTCCACGTATAATATCGTTGAATTAAGAAGTAGAGAGTTTTGTTTCATTCATAGTGGTATGAGTTCTGCGCCAGTGTACCATCCCTGTGATTATGTGTCCTTCAATTTCAGGATAGATGGCCGCATCACATCAAGGAGAGATGATTACCTTTAAAACACCAAAAAGCTCATGATGTACCATTACCAACAAAAGTACCAGTTACTGAGGTAACCATGACGAAAACAGTTAGAATTCCTATGAATTCCATGAAACGTGTATAGACGTATACACCCAACAGGTATCTATGGGCTCGAAACCACCAGAAAATATTGAAAAAAAAAGTCGGAACATTCATTTCAGAAACAGATAAGTAAGTTTAAAACCGGGAAAAAGTCTAAAATAAGTGAAAAAAAGAATCACTTCCAACAGCGAAAATGTTGAAATGCATTTGAAATTATTATATTCTATAGATTCCGAGGGAATGGAATTTGATGAGGATCATTGTGTTGGCTGTGGAGAACAATACAATATCATAAACAAAAAGGTTGACTGGATAAAATGCATAAGGTGCCTGAAATGATTTCATGAAGTGTATACAGAATATCAAGTTATTTTCCTAAAATGTGGTAAAATTTTTATGAAAAGTGAAGGATTGAAATTAAACTTCAAATTTTGCGTATTTGAATATTATTCACTCATTTTCCATTATGTAATTGAATTTTTACAAAATGCTATATGTTTTACATGATTAAAACTGTATGAAATTTGATTTTTTTTTTGCTATTTTAACTTCAATTTTTATTTTTTTTTTTTTTTTTTTTTTTTTTTGTATTGGATAGTCATCTGCCATTTTAATTCCAAACTATGTTTTATACTTTTGCTCTGAATGTTGAATTACACTCATGGACAAAAAAATTAGCGCACCAAGAAATAATTGCGGGATCGTAACGAAACTTGGCATGAAGGTACATGTCGAGGAGATATGCAAATGATTAGAAATGCATGTGATAGCACATTACGTATAGCCGGTAGAGGGCGTTTAATGTCGTTCTCTGTAGAGTATAAAAAAGGTAACCAAAGCTTATTTGAGTGTGCTGAATCGTTTACAAAGGAAGAGCTGAGGTAGACATGCCATTACGTCGTTTTCGAAGACAATATGAGCAGCTGTCGCAGTTTGAGAGTGGGAGAATCACGGCATGATGGAAGCTGGGTGGTCAGCTAGGCGAGTAGCTCGTCAATTAGGCCGCTCTAATTGTGTTGTGAGGAGGTGTTGGGACCAGTGGACCCGAGAGATGTCATGTACAGGAAGACCAGGCTCAGGACGCCCTCGACAGACCAGTCGTCGAGAAGACCACCACATCGTAAGAAATGCACGCGTACAGCCAACTGCTTCATCGGCCTCCGAACACACGGCCAGGCTGTCACAAGACTGTCTCCGCACTGTTACTACCCTCCTTTGGCCTGCCCGATCCCCAGATTTGTCTCCAATCGAGCATATCTGGGATCATTTGGGACGGCCAGTTGGGCATCCCACGAATTTGAACGAACTAGAGGCAAGGTTACTGCAAATATGGAACGAAATGTCTCAAGACATCATACAGAACTTGTATGCCTCAATGGCCGATCGTATCGCATCGTGCATTCGCGCTAGAGGGGGTCCAACAGGGTATTAAATCCTCCGTTCTTTTGCCTTTTTCTCTGAAATAAATTATCCTTTTTCTTTGATTTTCTAATCATTTACTTATATCAAAGTAGTCATTACGTATGTAAAGTTTCGTTTCATTTTGACGACTTCTTCTGGGTGCGCTAATTTTTTTGTCCATGAGTGTATTTTTTGCCTAAAATAGGATCCCCTCCGCGGAAGATCAAAATTGTGATGGCATGTCTCCGGACCATCCTTAGGGGTGAGTCCTAGATCGTCCCCAATTGCCCAACAGCGCAGCACTGGTCGACATTAAACCTAGCCTACCTACCTTGCCCAAAATATGAAGAAAATATATATAAAAATTATAAATATGCATAAATATTTCTTGTATTTGTATTCTAATATTTTTTACTTCATTCTCTAAAAACTATGAATCTCTAAAAACCCTAGAGTTACCCCAAATATTTTTTTCCTTGTTTCAAACGACAATTGCTAAGCCCCAAATAACTGTAAAGATATATTTACACTATGATAGAAACTAATTTTTCTTTTGAATTATCTTTTCTCTCTCTCTCTCTCTGTGTATGTGTTCTTTTTTCTTCTTTTTAAATCATGGGTGAAATTATACTTTCTTAATATTTGTTTCATTGATATCTTCAATCTTTCTGTTAAATTATCTTTTTATAAATTATTTTATTCGTTTCAAACTATGAATGAGATCGTATTTTTATTTACTTTTTGAGATGGAATAACTAATAAATATAATTTATTTTTCCATACATATTTTTAAATTCTTAATTACATTCTATTTTAATATCATTTTATTCAAAACAGCAGCAAAATAATTACATGTTCTGAAGTATAACACGTTAAATTTATTACTTAATTTTTCATAAATTTTGCGTATTTCCAAGTTTTCTAGCCAAATGGTTGAGAAACTCCGAAAAATAAGTTAGAAGAAATGATGAAATGGTTTCAACAGATATTGTAAAGCTTCTCTTTTAAATGATGTACATTATAATTTTAAATAACAGAAAGGGATGTGATCTTCTCAGGAGTAAAGTGCGTTATATTTCTCAGACTTCTAGCTGTTAATTAATATTTGCTGCCTTATTGTCTGAGCGTATAATGGCACAACAAAAAATAAAACTCGGAATTTCACCTGTCCAATCAGATTTCCTATACCCCTTAGCAAGCCAATATTCAATAGAATTAGATCAATTTTCATGGTTTAGCACAGCTCCTGTGAGAAACTCTAATTCATCACTTTCTATGCTTCACTTAATGTATGCAATAATTCTCGATATGTCTGCTGTCGTGTTAAAATTATTCCATTATGTGATTTTTCATATTAATTGGTTGTTCTAAAAACAAAACGGATTAAAATATTAAATAAATAAAACATTACTTTTAAGAAGTGTCCTAAAAGATAAATATAATATTTGTGTAATACGGAGCAAAAAAAAAAAAAAAAAAAAATTAAAATGCACATCTTTATATAACAAGCGCTGTCGCTATCAGTTTTTGATTTATCGTGTCTTTTTCGATTTCTGGATTTATACAGAAAAAGTTCTTTCATACAAAAACAGGAAACTTGATAAAGCTTTGTAAAGAAATGTATGATAAACATGTTGACGTAAACCATTTATATGTCAAAGCATTATTTTTTTTGGCGATATTTACTGTTGAATAGAGCAAAATAACAGTTACAAAAGCTTTTTTTTTTTTGTTTAACCAAAACATAATAATGCCACCTTTATTATATTTTTCTAAAATATACATCGGCTGATTGTAATGTGCACAGTGTAACTATTTTTTGATTTTTTTTTAAGTATGCGTAGTTTCTATCTAGCTATTTGCTTTTAAATTCACAGATCTCAAATAGTATATTGAAATAATTTTCAAACTTTCGTACAGCACAAACAAACTTATTTTGCCCCATTTAAGACTTATTGTATCAAAATATTTCTGCTCGGTGATTTTACATTTATGTATACTTTTCTTTTTTATTTAACTGAATAAGTTAAGTAAAAAAGAAATCCTGTTTCTTCTTATTGATTTATATTTTTTACGAAGAATACGATAGCGTTTCTAGTCTTATCAAACAGAAAAATTGTAGGTGTATAAAAAAGTTAAAAAGAATAAAAATAAAAATTGGTGATTGCCTTCCGAAATTTAACATATGACATTCTTAAATGAATTCAGGAGCTAGCTCTCAATTTTCTACTTTTTTTTTTTTTTTACACAACTAAATCTGTTTCTGTACGATTATGCTTATATATATATATATATATATATATATATGTATTCATGTTATTGAATAGCTATAATATAATAAGTTTTAACAACAACTTTTCGAATTAAAATCCCAATACAGACCAAACAACCGTGAACTTACCCACTTACCTTTGCTGTTCTTGGTATTATTCATACCGATGTTACAGCTGTTAAATACTGAAGAAGAAAGGCATTTAATAATACTTTGCTATATATACACTCTGTTGCAAAAAAACAATATATGCACCCAGTAAAAATTGAGCCTCAGTAAAAAATTGGCATGAGGTTCATGTTCGAGTAGATAAACAAATGATCAAAAATTAAGGCGAAAAAGGTTTTTATTTAAGAGTAGCGATACAAACAATGTAAAAATCAGTAGGTTAAAAATCACCCTTGACATCTATACAAGCCGATACTTGGTGGGGCATAAAATCAGTTAAATAACCGATGCCCGTTTGCGACAGATTTTGCCAATAATGTGGCAACTGCTTGACCAGTGCAGGTTGTATTCAGAGACGACTGGAGCGGCCTGTCTAGCATGTCCGAAACATGTTCAATTGGCGATAAGTCTGGAGACCGAGCAGGCCATTCGAGGACATTGACACTTTGGAGACATAGTTCTAACAGTCATTCAGTGTGTGGCCGAGCACTGTATTGCTGGTAAACAGGGCGGAGTCCCCAGGTTTTTAATAAATAAATAAAGAATGCGAAGAATTTATTTAGACACAAAAACATTTATTGTTGCTTGGGGTGAATTTATAAAAGAGGAAAGGTTAAGATGAATAGTTTTCATTAGAACTAGAATCAGATGAGTCTTCAGTACTTTTCGTGATTTAAATCGGAAAATCTACGCGGAACATTCTTTCTCGTGGCTCGGCGCAAACACAACTGGCGGGATGTCTCATCTTTCGCCTAGTTGTCAGATTTTTAAGAGAATCTCTGTCTATGTCTGCATTGCCATTCTCTTCAAAGTAATCGCTGTTTGTCATTTGGGTGATCGGTAAAGGGGTCTGTATTCCATGACAAAAATAGTGCTCTGAACAACTACCATTTTATATATCTATATATTAATTTGAAACATGTTTTTGTCTGTCTCCACTATATTGAGAGAACTACTTGGTGTAAAAATTTGGTTGAGGTATCTAAAAAAAGGTCTTGGTCTGTAGATGTGCTATGAGAAGAGAAAAATAAAAAAAAGTCGAACTGTTCCCCCCCCCCCCCGGGAGGGAAACCGTTTTCCAATCGGGGAAACGGGTGGGAAACCGTTTCCCATCCGTTTGGGAAACGGGTTAAAAACACGTTTACGAGCTAAGCTTTTTACGTTTTAAGCTTTTTTACGTTTACTAAGCTTCAAATTACTTCACGGTGAAGAAATTGTACATATGGGGACTAGAGTCGAATACTAAAAAATCACTTTCTGTTGCATACAATATAGTGCGAACCCTGGTGGTGAAAAATGGAACTAGGTGATTTTGCTGCAGACCCTATCATGTTACATCTTATTTTAAAAATCTTGGTATTTCCTGACCGTTGGTGATGTTCGTACAGAACACACTGCGCCCCCCTGGCGGTGGAAAGTGCAACTAAAGGATTTTGCAGCTGACACCACCATGTGACACCTTATTTAAAAGGTCTTGGAAATTCAAGGCGGTTGTTGATAAAGGTCTTGAAATTTCATGTTGATTGGGGATGTTTGTATATAATATAGGGCGCTCCCTGGTGGTGAAAAGTGGAACTAAGTGATTTTGTAGTGGGCCCTATCATGTTGCACCTTATTTTAAAGGCCTTGGTATTTCTTGACCGTTGGTGATGTTCCTATAGAACACACTATGCCCCCTGGTGGTGGAAAGTGCAACTAAAAGATTTTGCTGTTGACACCGCCATCTGACACCTTATTTGAAAGGTGTTGGAAATACAAGGCGATTGGTGATGTTCGTATACAACATACTGCGCTCCCTGGTGGAGGAAAGTAGATTTTGCAGCGCCTGCGTAGCATACCTGCTATACGGTGCCGCAGCCACATGCAGAGGTAACACGAGTCAAAGGTTCGTTTGGTTCAAGGTTAATTTTTGAGAATTTTTTCATGGTATTAGCGGCTTGCATATACGTTCCGCAGGCACTGGGTCACGAACCCGAGTTCCGTTTTGTTTAAGGTTTTTTTTTTTTTTTTTTTTTTTTTTAGAGATGATTATTTTTTTCGTGATGTTTTCATTTTAAAACAGAAATTCAAACAAAATCGAGTTAAAGGTATAAAATAATACAAATTTAAGGTTCATTTAAGGTATCATGGGCCCGGGCAACGCCGGACGGGTCAGCTAACATATAGTCTTAGTATTAAACGAAATAGAAAATAAAAGATATCATCTGTTTATTTGAAGTCTGTTTGACGTCACATTGACAGTACTTTGTAGAAAGTGATGTCATATACAGTATTTCTATTTATAAGCATTTTTCCGACTTTCTTTTTTTAAGTGAAATGTCGTAAATTATATTAGATGTTTTATCATGAAACACATTTAAATAATGATGCGACGGTTTTTGAAACATTACGGGCAATAAAGTGATCGTCGAATTCGACGGGTTCCAGCTAGCATATATATTAAATTGTTTTATATTTATTTAATATTTATTAGTTTCTAAATTTAAAAAATTGTCTTAACTTTAATAAATAATGATATATTTTATTACATACTACGTTGCATTTTATTATTTAATAAGAGAAAATAAATCTAGAGAAATTTTTATATCCGCTAGTTTTGCAGAATCGAAATTTCTAAAACTCTAAAAATGTGATAAGAAAATCAGAAATTCCAAAACTTCCTTTATAGATAATCCAACTTTCTAATGTCATATTAGATAAAGTGATGTAAAACAGTTCTCTAGAATGAAGTAAGATACATTACTCAGATTTTCGTCGCGATTATTAATTTTCGCAGCCTTATCGTTCGAGAATGCCCTATTTCATAAAAGGATAAAACGAGAACTTTCACTACTCGAATTAGATTTTTTATATACTTTAATATTTCAATAATCAATAGCATCAGACCAATTTTCCTGATTTGGGAACCTCAAGAAAGGTTTTATTTTCTCACGTTTGTGCTTTATGTTATGTATATAATAATTCTGCTACCGCATTTATGTATACTATTGTGTGATTTGTGATATTAACTGACTATCCTAAAAACGCATTGAAAAAGAAATTATCTTTAAGTAGTTTTCTAAACAAATAATATAAAAAATTTATATAAAGAAATTAATTTTGTTTTTCAATACTGTAATAAATCCAAGATCTGTAAAGTCTATTGCTATATTAGATTTTGTTTTTTGTTTTCTTTTACTTTTTTTCCGTACTGTACGTCATCCAAGATATGTAAAGTCTATTGCTATATTAGATTAGTTATGCGCCCATGCGTATTTATCGCAGTTTTTTATCACTTTGTATTGCAAAACTAGCGGATAAGAAACTTTCGCTATTTTGTGAAAAAGTAAAATAACAAAAGATACCGATATCTCTAATTGAAAGCATAATTCTCTTACTAAATTTTCTATAAAATGATGAATTTTAAATTTTTGTTGAAATAGTTTTAATTTAAATGAAATTTTTATATAAAAAAAAATACATTTAAAATTTAATGAACATTTAATGACAATTATAAAGTGTTGTAATATGCATTTAAAAAAATTAAATTATTCGTTTTAGTTACTGAAATTTAGTGCGCAATATTAGTTTAAAAAAAAATGTAAGGTAATAAGTGTAAAGAGATGTATAATTAAAATTTAGAAAGAAATTGTTACACAGCATTTAATTATTTTATCACTGATATTTAAAAAATATTTTTTATATTTGTTGTGTTATAACATTCAATTTAAATTTAACTAATACAAAAAAATATAAATGATATTTAATGATATTTTAAAAATCCTTAATAGTAATATTTTTGCTAACTAATATTACTATTTATTTTAATTATAATATTACATAATAATTCTAAAAAAATAATAAGAACAGTAATCCTTTATTTTTAAAAATATTAATAGAAAATTTTGCTTTTATTGTTACTTCTTCACTTGTAAATTTATAAACATATCTCTAGGACACATTCTGTTAGAGATATCGTTATCGTTTACAATTAATTTAATAAATAGCGAAATTTTCATTTTCGTTAATTTTGCTGCGCAAAGTGATAAAAAACTGTGAATTTTGTCTTAAAAATATACGCTAAATATATATTTTTTATTATTAACTTCGAATCTTCCTTTTTATATAATCCACTTTCTACTTTTAAATTCTAGAAAGTGACGCAGGAAATTGTCTAGAGTCAAATACACGTTTCTCATATTTCCGCCACGATTATTAATTTTCGAAACCCTATCATTTGAACAAGTAATCTATTTTAATAAAAGAAAGTTCCTGTTTGTGAAAGAATATGCCTGTTTGTGAAATACGACAAAGAAAAAAAAAAAAAAAAAAAAAAAAGATGACACATACAGTTTGGAAAAAAATTTCTAGATAACGGACTGCGTTTAGTTTTGCAACCTGCCTTTGGATTTTGGATATTGCGATTAGATTTTTTTTTTTTTTTTTTTTTTTTTTTTTTTTTTAAATACTTTTCTGCGAGTTATAATTTTAAACTGATTCTAATAAAAATACAATTCTTAATTTTTTTTTTTTTTTTTACTTAATTTAAAGTTTTTAACATAAAAAGAAACATTTATTTACAAATTAACAATAATAATAATAATAAAGATTTGAAATGTTAAATCAGTATCATCCGAAATTTCTTATAAAACTGACATCATAATAGCTTTAAAATTATTATATATACTTGTGGGTGATAGTAAAAATGAAAAATATGTACTTCCCATTTTAAATATTTTATTTTGATTTATTGATTTTTAAAATATTAATTTTAATTAATCAAATTGTCGAGTTTTTTTTTTTTTTTTTCTCTGGTTATTGCCCTTGACTTTATCATCTGCAAACTAATGTGAATGTATATTAATGTATTCTTCAGGACATTCCGGTCAGGTGCCTGCTGGGCTTTCTTTCTACCACAGGTCTTTTTAAAGATTAAGTTTTGTGGGTAGTATAATAGACCTCTTTTTGCGGTGCTTGGATCCTTGCGAACCACCTACCTATAATTCATTCATTCATATTAATGTATTTCTAATCACATTATTTCTAATTAATTTGTTTACAATAAACATAATGAAACTTAAATGTCAATTACATTTTACCAATGGCTGTATATCATGATATTTGGTCACGGTTTTGATTTGTTGAAAAAAATCATCAAAAGAAATAGATTAATATAAAATGTATAATTATTTAAGTTTTTATTTACAAAGTAATGTAACAAATTAATGATTCAATATATATATATATATATATATATATATATATATATATATATATATATATATATATATACATATATATATATATATATATATATATATACAGTCGGTAACAAAAGTATCAGAACACTTGCAAAAATTCCTATGTAAAAAAGGTAGAGTTAATACTGTTTTGTTAAATAAATCCTTGTCGAATCATGTTCTTAGTCTAAGAAAATGATTCGACAAGGATTTATTTAACAAAACAGTATTAATTCTACTTTTTTATACAAGAATTTTTGCTAGTGTTCGGATACTTTTGTTACCGACTGTACATATTTAACTTTTATTTATTTATTATTTATTCTATCGTACTGTTTCTGATATTATCTCATTGTCCTAAAATAGTCAGAGCGTATTCAAAGACATTAACTTTAATAATGACCATAATTAAATAATATAAAAAATAATTTTTAGATTGTATTAATAAAAAAATTAAAACGTATTTTACATTATTTTTTGAAAGTCACGTAATTTCTGCTGCATTAGGATTATATTACGACTTCAATACTGTTTAATACTACATACTAATAACTTTAATAAATAATAATTTATTTTGAATTAAAAAATATGTATTAAAATAATTTATTTTCATTCTTAAATCTTCTTTAACTTCCATATGTAATATAGAAAACAGTATTTTTTTTTTCTCAACTTTTATATAGAAATGAAATGTTCAGGTACAGATAATGTTATATTTTTATATTTAAATATTTAAATAATTTTAACGTTATGTTTTATAATTAATTTTATTAAAAAAAAAAAAAAAAAAAGGGAAGAAAGAAAATCTAGTAAAAGTTTTTATATCTACGAGTTTTTAGAAGACACGATAAATTATTTTATTATGAGCTTCCTCTCTCTTCATGAAATCCGCTTTCTACTTTTAAATACTAGAAAGTGATGCAGACAGTTGTCGAGAGTTAAGTGCGATACATTTCTCAGACATCCACAGTGGTAATTAATTTTTCCGCCCTTATTATTTGAGCAAGTAATGTTACATAAAAGGATAAAACAGGAACTTTCGCTAGTCCAAATAAATTTCCTGTAAGCTTTTACATTAATAATCAATGGCATCAGACCAATTTACATGATTTGGTAAATCTGCACAGGGAATTCAATTTGCCGTATTTTATGCTAATCCAAAGTGCATAGTAAATCTCATTGTGTCTTTTATCTTGTTATATTTTTTGTTATTGTGTTAGTTCTGATATTATCTTATATATGTATATATATAAATCAGAATGTGTTAAAAGGTTACAATTTTAATAACAACTGTAAAAAATAAACGAAAAAAATGTATCTTTAATTTAACTAATATAGAATAATTAAAACGTTTTAAATGATATTTTTGATAGCCCTGTTAATACAATTTGCATTATATTATAATACAATTTTAGTACTAAATTAATGTTATATAACATTTTTTTTTTTTTTTTATAATTGATAAGAATAATTTTTACGTTTACTTAATATATATGTATAATTATATTTTATTTTTATTTTTAAAACTTTTTTAACTTCTAAATGTATTAAAAAGCATTTTAGTCGAATCTTAAATAAAGAAATGGCAAATACAAATACGCACAGGTTATATTTTATTTTTAAATTGATAAATAAAATGAAAGAAAATCTTGTTATATTTTTATGTTCATCAATTTTACAGTGCAAAATCATGAAAAAGTACGAAAAATACTTTAGAAAACACAATAACTGGTTATATTGCGGATTCATAAACTTCATCTTTAGATAATTTACTTTCTACTTTGAAATGCTAGAGATTGATGTGAACAATTCTCTTGAGTCAAGTACGATACATCTCTAGGATTTCTACCATAATCGTTAATTTTCGTGTCGGAATCTTTTAATAACGAGCTCGACACTGTACCAAACAGGTTACAGACCCCTATATATATCTAAGAGTTTTTTTTTTTTTTTTTTTTTTTTTTTTACTTATTTGTTGTGCTGCTAAAAAAAAAAAAAAAAAAGAGTAATTTTTGTGTCGTAGTATTTCTTCTTTTTAAATAAGGTCCAATATATATATTTTTTTAAATTGTGCTTTTTGACGAACTTAAATATGGTTTAAAATTTTACTTAATTTTTATTTGCTAAAAGTATAAATGAAATTTTAATTTAAAATATATTGGAAAATTATGCTAGTTATACTTTGAAGTAACCATGATTTAAATTTTTAGATCACATCTCAAAAAGTCATTGAATTCGATGCACAATCATACTTTTTTTTTTTTTTTTTTTTTTTTTTTTTACAAAGTTGTTGCTCTTAAAAAAAAATAGTAAAAATAAAATAAAATGAGATTGCAATCTGAAATCTTGGTAATATAAAAAAATAATCAAGTGAATAGCATATTTAAATCATTACATTTATTTATTACATTACTTATTACATTTATTTGGTATTTATTTTTATTTATTTATTTATTTTATTTTTATTTATTTATTTTATTTTTGTATCTTTGCTATAAACTTGAATATCTTTTAATTTCTTTTAAAATTAATACTTTAAAATTCGTTATTTTTTTGTACAGACGTATAAGAACCGAAACTAACTTATTAATTAACGAAACTAACTTAATCAAGGCTTAATTTCTAACAAAATATATGTGGGAGCGTTGATGTTCCCTATAACGTATGTTCATATGCGTTGTGTCTCTCATTTTATGAGTCTACGAATTTTAAAAAGATATTTTTGTAGTTTTAAATCAAATCTTACAAAATTTAGAAAAATTTCATTTAGCAGTCTCATTTTTATTTATTCCTGTTAAACTCCTGTTGATTTTTTAAATTCATTGTTAACCTGATAATTTTCTTTATTACAAACAAACTACTGTTTACTTTTTAAATAGTTATTACGATAAGGGGTCATTCACAAATGAAAATTTGTATCAGAAAAATACTATATTACACAATGAAACATAATGCAATATTTGTGATACATTTTTTTTTCATAGATATGTACTACATACCTAAAAAAAAAAAAAAAAAGAAAAAAAAAGAAAAATGAATTGCTTGAAAAGAAAAATTGAATGTTTTTTTCTGATACAAATTTTCATTTGCGAATGACCCCTTATCGTAAAGACCTTTTTAGAAAACAGCTGAAAAACAGTTAATTTAATCATCGATATCTCTATGAATTTTTATGATATTCAACTGGATTTTTTTATAAGGTGCTCTATAGAGTTGAGCATTAAGGTATGTCAAAGACTTTTTACTACAGTCCGCACTTGCGCAGTAACAAATTGTTTACTACAGCTGGCCATGTAGTAAACAATTACATTTATTGTCCTTGTATTTTATATATTTAATATTCAAAGATGTTTCTTTGAATATTAAATATATTTGTTTTAAACTATAGTATAATGATTTAGGCATATGTTGTCATGTTTTCTGAACGTTTCATGAAGTTTGGAGAAACAATGTTAGAGCTATAAAGTAAATACTTCGAAAATTTTTGCATTTTTTAATAAAATATTAATAACTCTTTAAATGGTCAAGTTTTCCTCACAAAACTCAACACACGTAAAAAATACGATATTTATAAGCATATGTAAAATTTGTAGAGGAATGATGCTTTTCCAGATACAGGGTAATGACAAATACTTTTTATTTTTTGGATTTGTTGTTCATTCCCTAAAGGCATTCGGGACAATATCTTTGCTGAAAATATGAGAAAAGAAATATTTTTTGTATTCCTAAAATTAAAGGACAACACATTAAGCATTTTTCAAGATAATCAAAAGAACGTAAAAATGCGAAAGTGTCTCCATTATTTTGTCCAACTCCTGTATGTCAAATGAAACTGTGTCTAAAACTGTTTTTAACTATTTTCAAACTGCATTCAGGAATAATAGTTTTTAATTTGTTCTTTGATCTATATTCTGCCTTCAAAATTCAAGTTTAGAAGGGATGAGTATTGTGGAAGTACCACACCAGATTACTTCTTATATCAAGTGAAAGATTTAAGTCTACTCATTTCAATTGCTTTTCTTTTTGAAGCAATAGATTTAGAAACAAATTCGCCAGAAAAACATGAAACATTTTTGTTATGGAATTTTTTCTTACAAAAAGAAAAGCACGTAATAGTATTACAAGAGAAAGTCACGTGTTTTCGAGTTTTATGAAGTAGAAGCTTCTTTTGCGGTGCTTTTTCAAACTTTAAGTATTAAGGTGGAATTTCATGAATTTCTAACAAGGAACTATGGATAAAACAATTTTTTCAGGTGTATAAGTTCATAGGTGGAAAACTGACGACTGGAAAACTAATTAATTTCAACACCATCTTCTCTCTTTATTGCTGAAATTGTAAACAATCAACAAATACTAAGAAATAGTATTCGATGAAGATTTTAACAAAACCTTAGAAAAGATTTAGGCATTTTTATAGATCTAAAAATTAAAATGTTCTCATGTGATTATAAATAACATTATTTTATGTAACAATTTGTCTGTTAACAAATAATTTGTGGATTCATGTGTGATTTCTGAAATAGCAAGTCTTCGGTCATATTTGACACTACACAATTTCAGTTTAAAATGATTTAAATTATAAAACATATTTAAAATACTTTTTCTTTTTAATTTATGCAATAACCATAATATTTAAATTAATATAAATTTATTTATTCCTAATTTTATATTTAACTTTACAAGCTGTACTATTTTAACTAAAATGTTAATATATAAATGGTAATTTTCCTTTAAATTTAAAAAATATTAATAAATAAAGAGAAAAATAAATATAAGATACAGAATTTAAGATTGGACACATTTTTATCATAAAATGTGTTAAAAGGAGAAATGTCATTTTTCCAGAATATTACTGATAATTTTTTTTAAACTAAATTTTATATTAAAAAATCTAATAACATTTTAAATTAGTAAATTGTGGCTATTACATAACTTTCTTCTATATTTTCCTATACAAATTCGCGCAGTGCAAATTATTTAGAAAAACTATTACATTAAAAATATTTTTTATTTTAAAGACAGAAGATTGGAATCTTAGATAAATACGTATTACACTTAAGTATATATATATATAAGTTAATTTTGTGGCAACATCTTAAAAATTGCTTT
Source organism: Salticus scenicus (assembly GCA_963930645.1). Lineage (NCBI taxonomy): Eukaryota > Metazoa > Arthropoda > Arachnida > Araneae > Salticidae > Salticus > Salticus scenicus. The sequence goes on along the minus strand of OZ005652.1, from coordinate 335,362,923 downwards.
TTTTTCTCTTTTTTTTTTTTTTTTTTTTTCGAATGAAAAAAATCGATACCTTCGTTTATCGATTTTTAAATTCTTTTGAAAGATGCCCATATTGAAAATGTTCATCGCTTTACTTCCCCAGGAGGAAGGGGGGGGGGACAAACGATTCTCTTACATTTTTTTTTTTTTTTTTTTTCTGGTTCACTTGCTGTCATAAACATATACCTTTTAATTTCACTTTGAAAAAGTAATTCTCATTAGGTACATTTATATGAAATTTTGACCTATACTGCCATATTAAAATTAAGGGGGGGGGGAATGGAATGACAGCGCCACCTGTTGAGTGATTAATAATAAAATGTAAAAAATTAATTTAAAAAAATGTTTAAATTAAACTCCAACTAAATATCAAGTTTGGTTAAATTTCACTTAATAGCTCTTGAGATAATGCGTCAACAAAATTTGTGACACACACAAACAGACATATACATAATCATTTTCTAAAAATGACAAAATGGAGTTCAGGACATCTCAGAACGTGTAAATCCTCTGAAAACGGAAGTACAAAATTTTCACGAATCCAATACTTTCTTCTTATATGTACAGAAGAATGTAACAAATTAATTTACTGCTGATTTAAAATATTTTATTTTATGATTTATTTAACCCATATAAAATAAAATAAAAAGTCTTAAATATATATGAAATAACTTCCATATCTTTTTTTAAATCTATTTTCTTGCAAAATTTGTATAAATTTTAAAAGTATGTTAGAGTTACATGAGGAAAATAGGACAAAGAATATATTTTGCTTTCCGAAAATGACTATTTGAAACATAAACAAACAACAGTTTAAAAAAAATAAATGTATTCAAATAAAATAGGATCTTATTATAGTTATCAGCTTTCTCGTAAAATATTTCCGTAACTTAGTAAATCTATATTATACTAAATATTCTTATCTATTAAATAAAATCTTTAATTCATTTGTTATCATTCAATTTGTGAATTATCAATGATTTCATGGTCTGTCAGGATAATTTCAGCAAAAAGACATTATTCACGAAGATTAGTGATCGTTACCTAAGCTTCATTGGTTTTCAATGCATGCTGAAGATATATTACTTAATGGCGGATGTTCTAATCATTAACCGGTCGCTTAATATATTCACATTATTGATCCTATTATTACTAAATATCGGACGTAGTATTGTACATTTAAATTCTCACTTATAGTTTATGAATACTAGTAAAATTAAATCAGGTACGTATAAAGATCTTCTTTAGTGAGAAATTAAAATAGACCACTTAGGAGTAAAATAAAACTTTCGTTTTTTCATTATAAAACGTCAGAATATCTATGTTTTATAATGAAATATTATGTTTATAATGTTTGAAATGAGTTTTATGATGGAATGCATATGTTCTATAATTTCATTATAAAACATTATTAACACAGAGTAATAACTACTTATATATATATAGAAATATACAAATATTGAAAACCTTTTCAAACATTGCAGTAGATGAAACCAAGTATTACATGAAGATGGTTAGTTGGTTGGTTGGGTTTTACGTCGCACTACTGCTGCGCAGATGGACAATTAGCGACGGTCTGGGACACACCCCTAGAGGTGGTCCGCAGACATGCCATCACAATTTTGATACTCCACGGAAGGGATGGCTCTCCCGCTTCGGTAACCCCCAGAGGTATAATTTTTGATGGGAACAATTATATGAAGAACTAGAAAAAGCACGAATAAAGATTATTAAAAAAATTGAGCCTCCTGATATGGAAACATACAACATCGTTACTCTTTCGAATGCATAGAATGAAAGTTACATGCAAATTAGGTGATATTTCTGTCGTGCTGTATGCAATTTGCTAAACATTTACAGTATGCTATGCCCAATATCACCCATAAGACACGAAAATAATTTAAAACTCAAAGAGGAAAAAACCAAGTGAGAAACATACATTTATATCTGCAATCATCAATATTACTGTATAAACAAATTTAATCATAAGATTAAATAATAAAACCAAAATTATTACTCACTCTACAGCTGCAAAACTCGAAGAAAACAGCTCAAACGCACCACAACAGCCATGAGACTGAACATAGTCAAATTTACAGTTGATTAGAGAGTCATATTTAACTACTGAACTATTAAGTAAAAATAAAATTTAGTTTAAATTGTTTCTGCTAATATTAATAACTATTAAACCTTAAAACTAAAACTAAAAATTAAAATAAATTTATTTGATTTTGTTTAAATTTATAACTTACATTAATTTGAGATACGTAAATTAGCAATTCATAAGTAACATGCGAAGGTAAGTGTGTTTCCTATGGATGCAAAAGAAAAAGATAGGGAGGAAAGATAGCGCCCTCTGTTAGAGTGAAAAAAAGGTAATGACCACATATATTTTTTTAACATTGCTTAATAAAACCTAAACAAATGGTAGCTTTTTAAATTATCCTATTAAAGAATCGGATATTTGATGAAAAACACCATGCAGTATGAAATTAAAAGCTATTAATTAAAACACATAAGCTGAAAAAATTTCTTGAGAAAACCAGACTAATTGAATTCGCCATACTAAAAATAATCTGATTTATTTATTTAAAGTCTTTGATAATTATTACTAATTTTAAAATTAACTAATTTGGTAGTTAATAATGAAGAATTAAAAACTATTAGAAGTTAGAATTTGTTTAGTTTTAACTGTTAAAATTTAAATTTAGAATCTATAAAGCAATAACTTTCTTTTGTGTGTGTGTGTGTGTGTGTATGAGTGTATGTAATATGCAAGCACCATAACAAGGATTAGAAGTAATTAGAAATAAGATTTAATTATTGAATTTACTGAAAATTTAGAATAACCATAAAGTCTAGCATGAAAATTAAAGACTTAACGTTTTTACTTTTACATTTATCAGGACATAGATGTTTTATTCTATATAGGAAGTTAATGAGAATATTTTTTGTAAATAGTTTTATGTAAACATGATTTGTATTGAGTAAATAAATTAACTTTAAAAGAAAATTCTTTTCTCTTATCAAAAATATCAAATCATTATATATTGTTAAGTCTAAAAAAAATATTTCTTTATTTATCATATCATTTTTAGTTAATGAAAGGCTATTAAGATAATTATCTATGAAGATGTTAATATTGCTATCATTAAAGTAAAAAACGATAATATCATCAACATATCTGTAGAACATTAAGTCATTACATAAAGAGAAGTTCCTTTCATAATAATAAAGATTTAAGTCAGATAATAAACTACTAGCAAAACCACCTTGTGGAGTTCCTTTAATACTTTGATAAATATTGTGATTGTATAGAATAAAATTATGATGCAATATGAAATTTAGTAAAGTTTTAAAGTAATGAAACGATATTTTTTCTTTAATACTATGTTTATGTTCATTAAAAATAATTAACATAGTGAAGAATTAACATTAAGTCATGAATGTCTATATTATTGAATAAATCATTAAAATCAAATATACTAATGTTTGAAATTTGTAATTCGATGAAGAAGTTGAAAACTATTTTTAACACAATGCTTATTGTCATCGTTTATAGTAAAGTTATAAATTTCTTTAACAATTTTAATAGAAGATTACAAGCAACATTATTATAAGCATTACAACAAATAGCTAAAGTTCGAAATTTTACAGGAGTTTTATGTAATTTAGGAATGATAACTAAATATGGATAGTTGAAATTTTTACATTTGAGTTTTAATAATATATGAAAACTTAAAATCCTTTTATTATTGATTTCGGTTGTTAAAGTGGTTTGTTTAAAAATATTACTATTTAAAATAGATTTGTCTAAGACCTGTTCACATAACTCTTTACAAATAAAGGCATAATTATTGCGTGGTTTATCTACAAAAGTAATAATAAATTTATTTCTTAATAGACTGATAGATTTCTTTATAGTTTTCATATTTAATATATCTAGAGAGAATATTAAGCCATTTTTTTAGAATTTTTAAAGCAGTAATCTTCCAAATATTAAAAGATTTTAAAGGTTTGTTATAATCAATTGCAATTTTATAAATAAATAATATAGGTTTTTAAAGGCTGAATGACTACGCTAGGGTCCTTGACTGATAGGTGGAATACCCTCCTTGGGAGGTCTTTCTAAGGGGTCCTAGTCCATATTTACGCGAGTTTCGGAGAAAACCGCAGAAAACTCCGAACGGCTAAGTCGATGAGAGCGACCTGGGATCTAACCCAGCACTTCCACCACCCCTTGTAGATAAAGGATTCCACTACCCCCTTTATCTACAGGGGTAGTGGCACTTCCCACCTACCAGCTTTGTGCGAAGAACCACTCGGCCGCTGGTGGGCCCTGGTAAATATGAAATAATCGAAATGTCTAGTAGAGTTACTACAGATTTTGGTTGTTTAATAATCTTGACATGCAAAGGACTTTCTAATATACTCAAAGTTAATTTTAATGCAAATGGTAGACTAAATTACTTGTCTATTTTGTTTATATTAAATAAAAGAAAAAATGAGTTTTTTTTTTTTTATTCAAAACTAAATAAATAAATAAATAAAAATAAAATAAGTAAAAGATTTAAAATGTTGTAATAGTTATATGCTTTGAGTATGAATAAAAATCATACAATATAAACACAAACTGTAAATTTTGAATTTTCAAATTCCTGAAATATTAACAGCAGTATAAGTAGTAATAGTAGTAGAATAGAAAATATGTGGTGAGTTGTAATGCTATAATATTTTGCAAAAAAATATAAAATGGGTAATTAAACCAAAAAATTTATGTTTTATTAAAACTATTGTGAGCATTTCATTCTAATTATTCTTAACTTTGAGTGATTCTCTGCAAATAATTTATTTCCATTCCAGCAGAAAAAAGTGTGTAATTTTTTCTAATAATTCGTAGAAAGATACTAGAAATTGTACTTATTATAAAAAACAAAAATTAAATGTCATGTGGTTTACATACTTTATTGACACTTACCCACTTTACGATCTCGTTTCCATCGTTTAAACTTCAATCTACTTTGCTTACGTGATCACTCAACGGACAAATAGAAGGAAAGAAATACAGAAAGATGGACTAATTGAATTTATAATCATTTTAAAACTTCATTGGAAATTGTTAAAAATCCTTAACACACATACAAATGGAAATATAATTCCAGAAGTTTCCTATTGTAGCCCTTAATTTATTTGAATGTTTTCATCTTTAAATCCCTATAAATCTTGATTAAAAAAAAAAAAAAAAAAAAAAAAACATTTTTATTATCATATAAATAATAATTGTCAATTTTAATAAGATTTGAGCAGTACAGTTTTTTTTTTTTTTTTTTTTTTTTTTGAATGTGATTAATAATAATGTCTCTTAGAACGCAATGAATTGAATTGGATCTCTTAGAATGCAATGTCCAATTTTTAGCGGCTGATCTGTATGTATATGTGTTATCAGCATAACTTAAAAACAACTAAATGCAGGAAATTGAAATCTGACATTTTGAATTTTGTATTAGGTTGTCACTTAACATTTTGATCAAGACTGGGAAGTTTGAAGGCAAATTAATAAAAGATTGGATTTTTTTTTCTTCTTTTTTTATAATTTTACGCACTATAATTGAACGGGTGTTTCAAGGATTGGTAGCCCCCAGTCACTCAGTATTACATGCCAAATAAAACTGCTCCCAAACCTATTTTAGATTATTTTAAAGAACATTGAACTTTATTATCTTACACTATTGATCTTAATACTTAATAGGGAAACTGTCATTATAGTATTGAAATGCAGGGTAAAACAAAGTCGTGTGAGCGACACGCCAGAGTATTTTTAATTTACGTAAGTACAATAAGGCTTGTAGTTGAGGGAGTAATATTTCATATAAAAAAAAATATAATAATACAGTAAAATTTTTTTTTAAGTAATCCTACAAATTTATGAGCACAATAAAACCATATTTACAATACATATAATTTGTTAAGATTTATAAAACATAGAAAACACAGCACTTTACACGTTAAAATCCAAGTCAAAAGACTTAGTTTAAAAGTTTACAGTATACAAGTTAAAAAGAACATCACGACGTTTCGTCCAAGCATTGTTGCTTGTGATTTGACTTGGATTTTAACGTGTAAAGTGCTGTGTTTCGTATGTTTTATCAATTTGATCTATACACGTGTTAAAAACAATTGCTCATCCAATATTGTTAAGATTTATTTATTTTTTAATTAAAATATAATTCAGTTTCATCAATATGGTCTAGTGAGAGAATCACCTATTCACTTATAAATTCAATTGCCAATTCAAAACAATATTATAAGGCTTTGAATATCAATTTTATTATGTTTGCAGTGTATTGTCAGCCAACAGTTTAGCAGTCAGTTTCCATGTATTAATATAGCGTAACCACATTTTCCGAAGCTACCTTTGAGTCCAATGGCTTGGAGGCGTGCCAAACTGACTGACAGGTTGAGATTTCGCAAATATCCAGTCCCTTATCGCTATTTTCTTTCAATTACACCCCCCCCCCCATTTTTACACTAGACTTGTTGAGTCAGTGCTTGCGCAGAAGCTACCATGGTCGCAAGAAAAGTGGTTAAAGAATAATCATATTTACCTATTTGTATGGAAATAAAAATTCAAGTACAGACAAATAATTTCTCTATTAACTTTAATTTACAAATTCTAAAAAGCTATTGTCTATTAAAAATTATTGAAAACAGTTAAATGTTTTTAAATGATGCTATTACATCGTCTCAATTAAAAATCTTGTTTTAAATTTTTAGAAGTTTTACGACTTCATTTAATTCTTTGTAACTTTAGAAAATAACCCGCCCTGCCTAAAAATTCATATTTAAAGTTCCTCTTTCTAACTAGGATATAATAGCTTGAAAAGTCGTAAAATATTTGGTCTATAAAACCTTGGGTGAACTATCAGACAGCTTTAAGCTTGTTCATAAAATCCTTATAGAGGTTTCGCCGTGCTATTAAAATCAAACACCCAAGAGAGATAAGCTTTTAGTTTATATTTAAAGTAATGAACTAAGTTTAACACGTTTTAAGTACACTAATAATATAACCATAAAAATGCAAGTATTTTATATGCTTCACTATTAATCTTAATTTCTTCAAATAAATATATATATATATATATTCAAATATAGAAGATGTAGAGTCTACCACTTTATATAAGACTTAGGAATATTTATAATAATTGTTTGTAATAATACCTAAAATTATTTCAAATTGTACTTTTAAAATTGTCTCATACATTTGGGATAAAAAGTGTTTCATTTTCTAAATAAATTTCGATACATGATTTTCACAATATGAGTTTAAAAAATATCGAATTTTAAATATTAAAATCGATTGCCAAGCTATTTAAAAGATAGCCTTTTTATACCAACTTAAACTGTCCAGTGTTTTAAAATGTTGAAACAAGTTTAAATTCTTTATCAGTTAGAAATAAGTCGATTACGTAATTTAAAAAAAGAAAAAAAAATTATAATAATAAGGTAGAAAAGAAAACTTTGTTATGAGAAATTTCCACCCGCTAATTTACAAAAAGTTACACATTTTGAAATCTTAAAAGATGTATCTAGACAAATTTAGTTAAAGATTAGAAAGACAAATTAGAAAGATTTTTACTTTTCATTCAAAAAGACAATTAGAAAAGCGCACATCTCTATCTTTTAAACCAACTAAATTATGAGACAGATAAAAAAGTGGCTTACGCTACTTTTTCATATCTATTAAAAAGTTATTTCTACGAGGAAAACAGTGGCCGTATGCTAATAAATAATAGGAATCTAAAATACTATAAAATGTGTAAAAAAAAAAAAAACCACATGCACTCCAATAGACAGCTATAAACAGCAGTTGAGATACATGCGGCTTTCGAATTCACTTTATGTGGTTCCACAGCTGGTATACATAATTAAAAATATTTTATCTATTTAGATGTATAAATATAAATGTATTTTAAAGAAAACTAACGATTTCCTTTATAATCTAGTAGAATAAAAAAACTTATTACTTAAAATGTGTTTCAAATTTCCATATTTCCTTAAAGAAAAAAAAAAGGGGGGGGGGATATCCATCTTAAATCAAAGTTAAATACTATAAAAGCAGATTGCAGATAAAGAGGTAATATAACAAGTACTGTATACGAACTTACTTTAAAAACAATTTAAAATATGTTTAGGGATTGTTTTATTGAAAGCATATTTTTTTGTGTGAGAAGGGCTACCGCCCCTTAGTCTCCCTGTTTAAATGTAGAACATACAAATAATGCCATGCACTTTATTTTACATGCTATGCTAAGTTTAAGTACATTCATGGTTACGTGTATATTTAATATATAATATACAGGACTACTCAAAATTAGTTCAATAAACATCAAAAAACTATTTGGATATCAATTCGCTAAAAAAAAAAAAAAATCATAGGGAACATCTCCGGTTGTGGGCACAGTTTTGACTTTAGCTTATAACTTTTGATAGAATAGATATTATGCAAACATATGAACACCAATGGAAAGCTAGAACCATTAGCCAACGTTTGATGAAGTAAACTGTATTGATTCCGTCAATCAGAAAAAATTATTACCAATTTTGTGAAGTGATCATTTTTTGCGAAAGAAACTTTTGTACCCGGTTGTGAGCACACTTGAAAAATCCGCTACAAATGGGAAAATAATTAGAAAAAAACACCATAAATACAGAAAACAACAAAATTTATTCATTTTGTAAGGATTCAATTGCCGAAATAATAACAGAAAATGGCATTTTTTCAATTTTATTCGCCATCTTCTTCATCCTTCAAATCAGAAGTGCAATGCTTGTAAATAAAATAATTTTCATATATATTGGCACATTTCAAATGTACCAGACGATTATGCTCGTTGCATTTGACTGAATTTGCTCTTGTTCGGCATGGTAGCAGGTGCTCCAAACAAATGATGTAGAAATCGACATCATCTCCTGATTGTGAATGTTTCTATTTTTAGCGCGCTTGGTCAGCAGTTTGACAGGTGACCCTTACTTTTTCTAGGCTTTTTCTGTATGAACACAGAAGCTGCGAGGAGGTCCATATTCTCGGTCAGTCAATTTTATGGATTTAGTATAAACTAAGCAATCCTAAATGGCTTTAACCATAACCTTAAAATGCATTTCTTTTGGAACGATTGACTTTACGTGGTTGACATGGCTAAAACCCCACAAAAATGCCTAAAAATGCACAAAACACTAATAAAATATGTTATGTTGTTTTGAACGACCATATTTGACAATTTGTAAGTCAAAAACACGCTCTAAATGAAAGAAACATGGGTGCCTACAACCGAGAATGACAATCACTTTTATAACGACAGAAAAAACTATTTTCATTCCAAATTTTGGCTTAATTCGATATTGCATCACAAAATATATTGAATATACTGCATGAATATATATCAACACACATTTTTTAATTAATTCACCTCGATTGAATCGTATTGCGCTTTGAAAAAATTCAGAAATTACTTTTGTGTTGTTTTTTGTTCAAAATTTTGTTTCGATGCCACTTACTAAGCAAAGGCGTCTATTGAATTCGGTGTTAGCGCCATAACTGCGTACTGTCACAATACATGTTTGACAGTACTCAAATCCACCATATTTACTTTTTGTTAAAAGGTATGGTGAGGTACCCACAACCGGAGAATGCCCACAACTGGAGATGTTCCCCTATAATTCACAATACAAATTACTTCATTGAAATAATTTTTTCAATTTAATCAAAGTCATAAGCATTTTTATGAATGTAGTTACCAATCGTAAAGGAAGTGTTAATGGGAGCGGTATCCCTACACAACTAATTGTTGAGAATAAAATTGCTTCTAAAACTATTTTCAACGGTTGGTTAAAATGTAGTATAATTTCTCAGATACAGTATCTCATGTATTAAACCTAAAGTTGCAGGTATGTGCCTGTAGTAGTGTAGGATAAGAGAAAGTAGTGTACACTGAGAAGAAAAATACACATCCTTAATCTAGAATGAATAAGTGGTCATTTTCTAAATACCTAAACTAGAAAAATAGATTTACGAGCTATGTGCATGAGGCACGCCAGTAAACCGAATAGACGAAGTGATCGAGAATTTCTAGTGTACACATTTCTAGGTGATGAAACAATATTCTGAACATTCTGAATCTTTTGTATTGCGAGAAATTCTCGCTTGGGTAATAAACGAAGATTATAGTTGCTGAAACCTGCCTTTTGTATTCTCATTTTTTTGCAGAGATTTTTTAATAACTTTGCCCTCGATAATATAGGCAAACGCTCTAGAATTCTAATAGGGGTTTCTAGAACTCGCTTTCATTGGAGACTAGAATTTATAAGGATGACATGGAATTATTTTTTCTAGAGCCACAATTCAGATTCTAGATGTCAGTTACAGAATTTTTTCTCAGTGTAGGATATGAGAAAGTAGTGTGAGTGGCACACAGAATTATGTTTTAATATACGATGAAATAAACTGAATGTTATCTCTCGTACCTGTAACAAAAATTGTAAAATTTCACGATAGAATATTTAAATAAAATAACTGTTGATGATAGGGTAGTTTAAACACATATCAGTAACATGAAAATGAAGTAACATGAAAATGAGATAATCAAGAAAGCAATTTAAAAGACTTATTATTTAAAAATAAAATACTTAATGAGTTGATATTAAAAACTTTGAAAACCTAAAACATCTATTATGAAATTATAAATTCTTAAGAAAACATAATTAGTCAAGTGCTGTAGTCTCATGTTAAATTTTAATGAAAGAACTAGGAAAATATTTTTGCACTTTTATCATTAAAAGTTCAGAGTTGCTATGAGGTAGAATAATATTATCTTCCAATTTAAGTCAAATTTAATTATATGTTTTGGACACTTCAGTTTTAATAAACCTAAATGCAAAAGTTCAGCTGTAGTTTATAAAATTACATTAAACTTTTGTTTACCTGTATGTAATGAACGGAGAAAACATGTATAAAATATGCTTGACTAATAAAACAAATACAGGGTGCGTAAGGTATTTGAGGACACTCATATATTTGGTTGTAATTTCTGGAGATTAAATATTTTCCGTTTTTTTCTTTTCAGATCATCAATGGAGGATTATAAAGTAACACAAGAAAGGAAGAGACATGCAGTTACTGTCGCGATATGCACGAAACACACCGATTTAGAAATCTCGAACTTTCTAAACTGCGCCCGATCATTCGTACATAAGGTACAACGCGAATTGGAAGCATCAGATGGCGATGTTGGAAGTGTTGCAAAACAAAAAAAACATGAGGAACGTTCGGACATTATTAGAATACAAGAATTTGTCAAATAAGTACTGGAGATTATTGACGAAAACCCTTTGACGCCCATGAGAGCCATTGCGACGAAATTTAATGTATCAGAAGGCTTAAACCATATAGATGTGCACGAAGACCTCCGTTATAAATCTTATGTTATGCACAGAAGACAGTTTATATCGGCACAAACTCGGGATCAGAGATTCATTCGATCAAAACGTCTCCTTAACAAACTCAAGCACCCCGAAATTCCAAACATGTTGTGGTTTTTTTCTGACGAAAAAAATTTCGGTAAAGATGAATTAATAAATAGAAAAATAACAGGTGGCTATGCTCCGATCCTACAGACGTTCCCCGTGTTATGCACACGCAGTTTCACGCCAACTGTCATTGTTTTGGAGGTTGTGAGCAATGAAGGATACGTTATGCCACCCCACATTTTTGAGGAAGCGCGTCGGATAAATGATGCCGCTTATATCAAGGTTTTAGTAGAAATTGTGAAACCGTGGATTGATAGTGTACATAGATATAAACCTTACATCTTCCAACAAGACTCTACTCCAGCACACAAAGCCATGACAACTCAAGATTGGATGGCTGTCAATTTCCACGACCATATCCCCCCAAATTTATGGCCACCTAGCTCCCCGGACCTTAATCTCTTGGCTCACTATGTATGGGGCGTAGTTTAGCGAGAGATCAATAAACATCCCTATAGCACAATTTCATCGTTGAAATATGCCATATCGTTTACAATCATGAATATGAGCAAACAGTATTTCATTCTAGCATGCAGTTGTTTCCGACACCGTATTGAGTCAGTTATTGCCGCTTTTGGGGATTTTATTGAATAATTGTATAGACACAGAGTCAATTAACATTGCATAAAAATATATATATATATATGTAAATGTGATAAATTTTGCAAGAAATACGAATAAATTTGTTTTATTTTCAATCTGTCCTCAAATACCTTTCGCACCCTGTATATTATGAAACAACGTTTAATAAGTGTTGATATTTTTATAGTTTGCATTTAATTATCTCTGCTGCATTTTTCGGGTCTCTTTGACCCATTTTTTTTATTATTATTGTTATTCATTATATAAAAGGATAGATATGGAGATATTTTCATAAAAGTTCATGACTTTATTGGCAGATTGCATAAATGTGAGTTTTCTTAAGACTTACATTTATTTACATTTTGAAGGAATACATTTTTTTATTATTCCTACTGTATTCCTCGGACCAATACGATCCAGTTTTGTATAAGTATGCACATTCAAATACTAATTGAACAAGCAGAAATATCATAGATTTCGAATCTCCCATTTTTAACGGAAATTTTTAAACAGGATTTATTATTATTATTACTTAGAATATAACAAGAGAGCATAGGCTCCTGGTGGTTACCTACTCTTTAGAGCTTTAGGTACAATTTTTTAACATGTTTTCATTAACTTCCTTTCTTGTTTGTTTGTTTGTTTGTCCAGTACAAATCTTGTAATCGATTTTTAATCAACTTCTGACTAGCCGGACATTTAGAACTTTCAGAATAGCTCAGAACACGGTGACAATACATTTTTTTAATACTTTTAGTCAACTGTTTCAGATCCCTACTGTCTTCGGCAGCGTTTATATGATTCAACAGAAAAATTATTTAACTAACTTCCCGACTAGCTAGACATTTGAAACTTTCAGAATAGTTCAGAACACGGTGAAAATGCATTTTTTAAATACTTTTAGCCAACTGTTTCGGGTTCCTGCTGCCGATTACCAGTACAGAGCTTGCAATCGAATTTTAACTAACTTCCCGACTAGTTAGGCATTTGAAACTTTCAGGATAGCTCAGAACACTGTTACAATACATTTTTTTAATACTTTTAGTCAATTATTTCATGTCCCTACTGTCTTCGGCAGCGTTTATATGATTCAACAGAAAATTTATTTAACTAATTTCTCGACTAGCTAGTCATTTTGGGGGGATTTGCCACTGAAATTATGAATTGCATATCTTATAATTTTGTAATCTGTTGTTAATGCTATTTTTTAAACTTTATATATATATATATATATATTAGGTGTTAAATTAATTATTTTTCGTTTTTCAAATCAAATTCATGGTCATAAAATTATCGAACAGGGGGGGAAAATGAGTTACATGGTGGTGTTTCTAAAAAACGGTGGGTGAGTGGGCAAAATGGGAGTCATATTCGGATTCAGGTGGTCAATATACATAAGAAAATAAAAGATTCGTATCCGGATCCGTATCAGCGAAAAAAAATATTCGGATCCGTTTTTTTTCTTCAACGGATCTAATACGGATCTTTTGTAGAAATTTTCAGAAAATCAAGAAGAAACTGTTATAACTCATTATAAACTATCTTTAATGTAGGTATAACTAAAAGAAATACAGTATAGCCTCTCTTTTACGTTCCCGAAATTTGATTTTTCCCGTAATTTACAATTTTTCTTTCAAATTCCTTCATTTTTCCTATGTATGCAATGAACTCCCGTCTTCACTTTTACAAGACGAAATTTCGAATTTCCCACTGTTTGCACTATATATATAGAGCGTTTATAAAGGAAATACATGCTGTGATGTAATTAAAAAATAATATAAAATAAGAACATCTGAGAGACGGCTTCAGTAAGGCAGATAAAATTATTCTTTAACAAATAAATAATGCACCAAAATCGTAATCGGGTAGCTGTGAATCATTAGAAATTCATTTATTAGAAAAAACATTCATTTTTATAAGATCGATCATGCATTATTCTGAGACTATAACTTTTAAGAGAAATAAATTAATCATAAAAGGTAATACATAGATTTTGTATAATATACAATTTTCTCTTAACCTAATTCTTAATATATATATATATATATATAAATGGAAAATGTATAAATAATGAATGGTTACGTAAAATTATAAATATCTAAATAATCCCATCTTTTTTTCAGTAAAATTCACATAGATTATATGAGTTTTATTCAACAAAATGTTATTAGTTCATTGAAAATGTGTTTAAATGAAATTTTTTGGAAAAATTTTTTACTTTCTCTTATCCATATATATGGCAGAGAAAATATTGTTTCGGGATCAAATTTTCAAAATTGAGTTTTCATTATATTTACACGTTTTGAGGGCTCACGTTTTGAGGGAAATTCATCTTTTTAGCGGTTGGTTTATGTGTGTCTATTATTAGAATATCTCACGAACAAACCGTAGCAGGCAATCCAAACTTGGTATTGTAAATCTGTATCACAGAGTGACTCCACACTAAACTTTTTGTTACGATCAAGTAAATGGTTCATGTACAGCGACATCCAAGAGAATTTAAATGTATTACGTCTAAGGGGGAAATTTTTGGTAAGTACAGTGTATCATCTATACGCTGCCCTAAATAAAATGGAATAAACATATTTTTTTATATGCATGAATACATGCTTCGTGCAGAATGTGGAATGGAAATCATTCGTCTTTTGTTTACTCTAAATATTTGGATATATTGGGACTATATCTGAAAATTGCTGAAACTATTTTTCATTTTGTGTTAGGTGTTTTTCATATAAAACTAAATTTAAGAGCACAATGCGATGTGCATAGAGTTATAGACAATGTATAAGGCTACCTAAAATTAAGCTGAACGTTCTTTTCTATTGAACGTAATCTATGAAAATGCTTTGCTTATTTTACTATGTTCACGAAAACTGCCTAACATTTTTCCTTAAGAATTCGAAAAACACAAACGAACATATATCTAAAAAGGGCTTTATATAGCGACATCGGAAAAAAAATGTATTACAGCTCTGTTTGAGATGCAAATTGGTCTTTTTTCGGTTTTTCTTGTCCCATCTCCAGGTTTTTTTTTTTTTTTTTTTTTTTTTTTTTCCCACCAAAAGTTAAAATAAGAAGTTTTGAATATAAATTTTCATCGTTCTACCTTTAGATTTAAAAGATTCATCAGTCGTTGTCAGAAGATACACGCCCACTCCCCACACATACATACACAATGCATAATTTCCAAAAAATCCTTTTTTGGACCTTAAAACATGTAAATCAGGGGAAAAATCGATATCAAAACCGAATACGATACTTCCATTGCGTACGGTAAACGGGTAACGGAAGCAAAAATTGTTACGTATGTACTTTTTTATTATAGATTTTTCAATGATCCGTATCCGTATCCGTATCCGCGGATCTTGAAATAAAAGATTCATATCTCTATCCGTATCCGCGGATATAGAAAAATTGATATCCGTATTCGTATCCATATCCGTGGATCACAGTTTTTGACGATCCGGCACATCCCTAATACTGTGTAATCAACGAAAATTTTTCTTTTACACCTTTACTATTTATTAGCTGCAAAAATTAACACGCTGGACTTTCGGGTATCGAACTCTCGACCATCGCGTTGGTAAGTTGACGCTCTAACCAACTGAGCCAAGGAGCGTCAAAGCGAAAAGCTTTTATTTACTTTAAAACGGAAGCGCCTTTTTCATTTGGGTGACACTAAGACACGATGACAAATCCAATTTCATATAAAAAGCTTCTAATAAAACTAGTTTAAATTCACTTAAATATTTTATTTGTGATATTAAAATTAAATTCTAACGAAATATTATTTTTGTTAAAACAATTTACTAAATTAAATGAAAATATCAAAATATCTTTGAAAATCCAAAATTCATTGCTATGCATTGAAAAAAAGTCAAATTAGGCAGTACTGAGATATTTTCATTTCAGAATATAGCATATTAAATCGATATAACAAACAACATTCCAAATACTAATTTCGAATCTGCGGCGCCACGTAATAAATGGATCACTATGACGATAAAGAATCTTCCAATAAAGATGTACTAAATGAGAATATCTTATTTGCGCTTTTGAACTCAACTATGTTGTACAAGAAAGATTGACAGAAATATCAAATAAAAATCCTTATTTGCTTTTTTTTTTTTTTTTCATTTCTTTTATAGAACTTGTGTTTTCTGTGCTGTAAATCTGTATTGAAAAGAAATAGCAGTCTCACAAGAAATGAACTAAATGATTAATATAACTGAAATATCATTTTCAAAATGAATATACTTCACAAATAATTCAAAAATAATAAAACGAGGTAAATTTGCTTCCGGATTGAAAAACCATTAGCATCAATTCGGATTTCGGACTCTAGAAATAAATTACATATTTAGAAGAATGCTAATTAAAATCTAGAACTTGAGCTAAACTAATCATAATAAAAAAAAAAAAAGAACCGCAAATATTCTTGTTACTGTATATCTGATTGCTTCACCAAAACATTATTAATGACGGAACGTGATATAAGCTTGAAACTTGTTAATAAAAACAGAATTTCCACGTTAATTGCTAACGAAAGTCAAGTGTAGTAATCTCCTTTTAAACATGCAAAGTATTTTATGTTCTATTATAGTTGCACGATTATTATTTTTTGTCTTCTTTTTTCTCTCTGGTAACACGGTTAACAATATTTACATTTTTTCCCCTTAATACAGTTAAAAACATTTTGTTAATTAGATAAATTTTAGCTTAGATTACTATAACATAAAATAACCTAAAACTTAGACTTAAAAAAAATATACAAATAATTATAGTTTTGAGTTGTTCACAAGTATAAATATAATTATAAGTTTGAAGAGATACAAATACGGAATGTTTGAATAGTTATTAAATGTTTAAGTGTATGCTGTAATTAGTTATTTCGCTATAGCATTTTTTACAGAAATAAATAAATAAAATTAAGAATGTAAATTTATTCTAAAGGCTGTAATAGATAAATCCGCTCTTAAAATATTTTCGATTTTACTAACTTCAAAAATAATTATTTTCTCATGTATTGCAAATAAAATTATGGTCCTTTTTTCTAATATTTTTATTATTCAAATTAGCACTTGAAACACTACATTGAATTTACTTAATCGGTGTTAATTACACAGGTCTGCTAAAGAGAACTTTTTCTTCTTTTTCTGCATGAATTTTTTTAATACATTTTATGTTTTCGAAGATTCTGAATCCATAAATAACATCCATTTTTACCTATCACGTAAGCAGGGTGTTTGTGTTCAGGTTTTACCCCTGATTTAAGGGTTTTTACTCTAACCTATCTGTATTTTCATATTTCCTATAAAGTTATTTTTTTTTCATTGGTTGCTCATTTGTTATTCAGGTGATATGGGAATGGAATGTAAAAGGATTGAGGGCTTCTGGCCTAAATAGTTTGAGTATTATTTGATATTTTGGGTTTTTTCTTATTTTCAGGGTTTTTACATTTGAGTCACAAAATTGAAAAATAAAGACGTTTACAATTTAAAAAGAAAAGCTTTGAGTTTATTACATTAATCTTAACTTATTATTTTTCATAATCAAGCAATCTATTCCTTTATGATATATTTAACATTACGTGTTCACTATTTTTGCCTGTGAAACACCCTAAAAACACGCTTCCACTTTCACCCCTAATACTGCCCTCACCACATCTCCCCTATTTTCAGTTTTGTATTTTTATCTTTAGTTTTACTTTTAAAATATTGTTTTAAAATAAGGAACAACTGTTGAACATATTTGTATAATGAATTATAAGATACAAATTTTCATGATTTCAAACAAAATTTAACTAAAAATGTGCGTTTTGTACCTAAATTAGACGTGATAAAGCTTTTTTACTTTGTTTTTTGGTTTCATTGAGTAAAAATGTATAGGAAACAATTAAAAGGTTATGTGCAGTTTTTTGGTTTAAGACCTGTGGTATTAAAGCAAATGCATAGCTGCAAACTTGTAAGTTTTGCTACCGAAAATTTTAAATAGGAATTTTTAATGATGTCTTTATCAGTTTTTTTTATTATTATTATTATTATTTATTAAACATGATGAAATATTTTACAAAGGTATACTGGTGTTAAAAAACCTACAATTTGGTACCTGTGGAAATAAAATAGAACTATCTGATATTTTGGTCATAAATAATAATTAATGCATAAAATAATTTCACCATTTGTCATTCGCTGGTATTTAAAATTATTCCTTGTTTATAAAATGTGTAAAGCCAAAATTACGGAAGGGATGTCAAAGGTCGAACGTACCTACATTTTTAATACACTACAATACATTCGACTTTCTATGAAGTCGTTTATGTTGAAGAATAAGTTTTATAACATCACATCACTTTTTATGAATGCCATTTTTGCACGTTCTTGTTCTCTGTTATAATTAATTTATATATCAACTGAATATTCTACTATATTTAAAAAAAAACACGCAGATAATAAAATATAAATATTATTTTATATTTATTTGTCAAATTCATGATATTCATTAGAATTACACTTACAGATTGAACTTTAATGTACCATCTGATTAAATCCTTAATAATTACTATGATGGTTCGAGAAGAAGAATATTTATCGCTTATTGCTTGAAACATTTCTCGTAATTAATCATGTAAAATAATTTGATATGCAATTTTAATTTATTTCGCAATGTAGTAAAAAAGAGGTTTAAATTTAACAAGTACAGTTGGCAGCAAAATTATTCGAGCACTAGCGAAAATTCTTATATAAAAAATGTACTATTAAGAGAGTTGTTGTTAATTGTTTAATAAATCCTTGTCGAATCATGTACTTAGACTGACTAAAAACATGATTCAACAAGGATTTATTTAACAAAACAGTATTAAATATAAAGAATCCAATATTGCTACAAAACTATTTTCCCTCTCTGCTAAATTTAATTTTACATTTAAAAAATATTGTTTACTAGAACCAGCAACTTTAATTAACTAATATGATCTCCCGGAAATATTTTCGTAGTAGAAGTAAGCGTAAATTTTAAAAGTATTTCTCATAAACCGCACAAAATCAATTTCAGTACCTAAAAATAAATACCAGTTCGCCAAAAATCAATTTATTCTTCAGATGAAATAATAATCTAAACCGCTTTGATTCTAAACATTCGATCAACGATTTTGTGCAATTCAAACAATTTTGTGCAATTTACGCCACAAACTATTAGAAAATAAATTCTATACACATGCCAGGCGAATTTTAACCCTCCTGTAGGACGAGATATAAAATAAGAGGAAAGGAAATAAAACAAACAAAGCAAAGAGAGGTAGAAAAAAATATATATACATACAAATTTGATAAAAAATTAAATTTTACTTGACACATTGTCCTTTAATATATTCTATGGAAAGCTGTGATAATATATAAATGCATAAATATTTTTCAACTTAACAATAAAAGAGTAAAATGGACAAAAAATACAAAGTATTTTTTAATAGTAATAAGTACAAAACTTTCAGTAAACGCCATAAAATGCAATACTTTTGCAACAATTGTTTCGATTCAAAAAAGCTCACAACCCTTCGTCAGGCGAACAAAGCACGAGTGCTGCACTCAAGACGGCAACGCACAAAACCGTTTTTAATAAAGAGCAAAAATATATAAAGTCGAATATAAATATAAATACTGACGTCAACAGAATTATGAAATAAAAAGGAGGTAATTATAAGATCTAAAAAAAAAAAAAAAATTATATACCATGTTTTAAATTTTCTGATGAATCATAGAGCTCTTATCAATGTGCATAAAATTTTTAAAGTGATAATGACGTCAATTTTTGTGAGATGCATAATTTAACTTTTTATAATTTTTTAATGTTCGCGTTTAATTAAATGTATTTATTTTTATGTCGAAAGAAAATGAACTCGTAATTTTTTTGGGGAACAATTAAATTATAGCTAATATTTTAATGGTTATTTTAATGCTATTAGGATGTTATTATTTTCATATTTTAAATAATTATAAGAAAACTAATGAAAAATTCGAAAATTGGACTTCGAAGTATTGCGTTGTCATCGGGTTCTGAGCTATTGTAAAAGTTTCAAACGTCTAGCCAGTAGGGAAGTTAGTTAAAATTCTATTGCAAGATTTGTAACGAACAAACAAACAAACAAGAATAGAAGTTAATATAAAAACATGGCAAAAATAAAGTAATTAAATAAATTAAAAATATAACAAAATCTAAAAATTCAAAGAAAATCCAAGTTATGTGAGTAATTTTCAAGCATCAGAGAAGAACGGAGTGGAAGAAATATCATTAACAAGATTTTTCGAATTTTTAAATATGTACAAAAGTTCATGGGTATCCAAATGGGAGGAACAGACAGGAGATGAAATTATGTTAGTTTTAGAAAAATCAAAACGATTACCATGAGTCCAGCAGTGGGAAGCAATAGAAGATTTGGATATCTCTTCATTACGAACATTCCGACGGTGCTCATTTACTCTATATTTCAAACGCCTCCTTGTTTGACCAATATAACTTAAATTGCACGCGAACACGGAATTAAATAAATACCAGAACGGTTTTCAGTAAGAATGGGATCTTTAAGAGAGGATAATTTAATTGACGGGTTTGTAAATGACTTTAAAACCAAATGATTTTGAACAAAATTTCAGAAATCTTAAAAGAAAGTGATGAATAAAAAGGTGAAACAACTGGGAGGAGACTGTGATTGTTCAATTTGGGAGTAGAACAATCACAGTCTCATCCCAGTTGTTTTACCTTTTTATTTTTATTTTAAAATTTCTAAAATTCTTTCACCGTTTGGTTTTGAAGTCATTTACAAACCCGTCAACAAAATTAAGTTACCCTTTCTTAAAGATCCAATTCCTACTGAACACCGTTCTGGCATTTATTTAATTCCATGTTCGTCGTGTAATTTAAGTTATATTGGTCAAATTAGGAGGCGTTTGAAATATAGAATAAATGAGCACCGTCGGAATGTTCGTAATGAAGAGATTTTCATACCTTCTACTGCTTCCCACTGCTGGGCTGATGGTCATCGTTTTGATTTTTTTTTAAACTAACATAATT
Source organism: Salticus scenicus (assembly GCA_963930645.1). NCBI lineage: Eukaryota > Metazoa > Arthropoda > Arachnida > Araneae > Salticidae > Salticus > Salticus scenicus. The sequence continues at coordinate 335,341,674 of OZ005652.1, read as the reverse complement.
TCATCTCCTGTCTCTTCTTCGCATTTGAATATCGATGAAGCTTTTTACATATTAAAAAATTGAAAAATCTTGTTAATGATATTTTTTCTACTCCGTTCTTCTCTGATGCTTGGAAATTACTCACATAACTGGGATTTTCTTTTAATTTTTATATTTTAATATTTTGTTATATTTTTAATTTAATTTATTTATTTTCTTCTTTTTATTTCATAATTCTGTTGACGCCAGTATTTACATTTACATTTGACTTTATATATTTTTCCTCTTCATTGAAAACAACTTTGTGTGTTGCCGTCTTGACTGCAGCACTCGTGCCCACTTTGTTCTCCTGACGCAGGGTTGTGTGCTTGTCGAAACGAGTGTGGCAAACACTGGTGAAAATTTTAGAGGTGGCGAATACTGGTGTCTTCACTTTTTATAAAATTGTTTTATAATTTTCTGGTAGCCAAAAAGGGTAAAAGTTTGGAACTATGCTAATAGTTTTGTAACAATCGAAATATTTCTACTGCAAAACGGTTTTATGTTATCATTACATACCTTTGGCGTTTTGAATTGTACGTTTTGAAGAGATTGGAACAATTCCAGAGAAGCCTGAACACGTCCACGAGCTATCTGGAATAAAATAACATGAAGAAATTGCAACTGAATTTGTCGCACAAGTAACGACAGAAGCAAATGATAGTAGTGTGTTCAATATCTCGGTGCTTACACAATCCATGTCCAATAGTATGGAGAATCGTCTGTAAAGTTTTACATTTTTACTTGAATGAAAGATGTCTCATTGCGAGAAAATACGAAAAAGTTCCATTTTTTGCAAATTACTAGACGGAAGCGTCATTTTCTTTTCCATTGGCTAAGATATGAACTTTTTTATACATTTCATATAAATATATGTATATTTCATTTCAGAATCAGAAAATCCACCTGCGCAGGAGACTACGTGTCCAAAAAGTTGTGGTCCAACCACAGTTAGATTTGAATAAAGAGATGTAAATAAAAGTATGTTCAGCGTTTAAAATTAATTGTTTCCGGTTTTTCCTTTCTTTTTAATTATTTTCAATTTTCATATTTCGTTAAAAGTTATGTTAAAACTAATTTTTGCGCCCGTTACTGAATGTGGTTACTACACGATTTCTTTGTACTCCCATTAAACTGTACATATTCTTTTGATAATTGAAATTAAAATTATTACTTTTTAATATCAAAATTGGAGGCAATACATTCAACAGTAAGTGTAAATATAGCTTTATAAAAGCTCAGACCTTGAATCATTTTTCTATAAAATCCGTACTTTTCAGTTGGAAAAACACTAGATCTCAACTCATAAAATGTCAACGCAGAACCTTGAATTTAATTAAATATAATTATTTTTCTTAAACATCTCTAACTTTCAATTGAATTCAGTCATTTTTTATTTGACACAATCACTATTTTTAGCCTTAATATATATATTTATATATAGAGAGAGAGAGAAACAGAACGTGCAGTAGTAATATTATATTATCAGTACAAACATTTGAAATTTAAAGATGATTTAATTTCAGTATTCAAACAATTATTCTGATCAAAAACGAAGACCACCCAAATGAAACCAAAAAAGAAATAAAGTAAAATCTAAATGTATTATAACAAATTGGAATGAGAAAAAAGCATTATTTGCATTCTAACGTTATCAAGGGCCTGGTAGAATGGAAGTATGCTAAAAAAATGGATGTTTTTCTGTCACAAAGAAAGCAAAAGCTAAGAATTTCTTTGTTCTCAGGCCCGAAACACCCATTGTAAATAAAACAAGAAAAAACGTAGATCACAAATAAGCAAGAAAGAAGCAGCACAAAATGTATTAAATACTAGTCACATGTAAAATGTAACACGCAGATGAAACACCCATTGGAAATAAAACAAGAAAAAACGTAGATCAAAATAAACTCACCACTACAAATGTTAATCCAATAAACCACATAAAAAATTATTATTGATAAAACACAATAAATATCGTAATTTTAAACTCTCACAAAAAAGTAAGAAAGAGTCAACACAGAGTTTATGAAAAACGAGACACATGTAAAATATAACAAGCAGATATTAACTAAAAGCACAGTTAGTCAGCACAATGTTAGCAGAGAACATGGAGTAAAACTAGAGAGATCGCAAACCAAAACAAGTTGAATCCTTACGTAAATTAGGATTCAGATTAATTATAGTAACTTGAATAGTGCTGTAGATACCCCGATCCAAAAAAAAAAAAAGAAAAATTAAGAATAAGAATTTAAGACAATGACTTATTATAACATGAATTAACAGTTAAAGTATTGACACAGCTCACATATTTCAAAGTATCTAAACAAAGCGGTCTAGAAAAAATCACATTTTCTGCAATTCAAAAAATATTTATAAAATCACTAATTTCCAGTCGAATTTACAGATTTACTGCGAACGCAATATTTATAACTAATTTTTAACTTTTGAAAAAAAAACTTTTTACAAGCCGGGGAATTGCCAACTTGCAAATTTTATCTAAAAGGATTTGCAAGCTCGCCAATTTTAAAACACTAATTAAAAATTTCTTGAAAAAACATTATGTTAATTCATTTTAGAGAAAAACATCAAGCATATTTTCATTCAACATAGCTAAGAGCCAGCGTTCTAATTAAATGAAAAATATGATAAAAGCATTGAAAACGGTCTATTTGTTTAGAAGCCACGGGCAGACAGACGTACAGAGATACACAAAGCTTGAACTTTATAAGACCTCTCGTTTTTTTTCATTTGGGGATAAAAATAAATAAATAAATAAATAAAATTTAAAAATAAGGGGGGGGGGGGATCGTGCATATCTCTCCAGATGTTTCACAAGTCCTAAACATTAAATTTTAACTACCTATCGCTAACTGTTTTTTAATAAGTGTGTATAAATTTACATTGGAAGGTCTGGATGGGGCCAAAAACTTTTAGTTTTGCATGGCTTTTTCGAAACATTATTTCGTGGCCAAAAAGGAAAGGTGCTCAAGTGGATGTTATAACAGCCTAAAATATCAATATTCTATGGATAAGTTTTTTTAAATAAGGCCTTGATAAAACATACGTTGCAAGTTTTATGATCACAGTACTTTCTTTTATCTACTTCATATAGAGAAGATAAAACGTAGCAAAGAACGATTTATGGAAGAGTTTTTAGAAGGAAAAATCTCTGGAAATTTTTCGGAAATCGTATTTTATAAAATGTGCTGTTAGTTTACATTTGTATGTGAAGGAGTATCTTCACATATATATTGGTTTTATTTACAGTTTCAAATAAATTTAATAATTAACTACTATATTTTCTATAAATGAAATTTCTATTAAATATATCTAACGAAATTCTCACTTATCTTTTATATTTAAACACATTTGCCTCTCTATAAATAAGTATCTTAATTTTAATAATATTTTATCAGTTAATTTATTAAATAAATCGTTTGTTTGTATATCAAAAAATCTTCATGATAAAACTTAATATTCTAGAATTTCTAAGAAATGATCTAACAGAAGTCCAAATTAAAACTATTTAAACATATTAAAATGCATAGTTACCAACCATTTCGATATCAATATTCACCATTATCATCGCAGAATTTTTTAATTACAATTATTTGATCATTGAAAAATTTAGCAAAAAAATAAAGATTTAAAAAAATAATGGTGACATTTGTTTAAAAAATATTGAAACAGTTAGCAGATAAAGAAGTGCGAATAGGAATGATTTCTTGCGATAATAATAACTAGTCGATCTGCAGATCAGAAGCCTCAACGTCCTATTTGCATCACACATTATTCAACAGGTCATATTTACTTATTCCTTATTATATAACATATACATATATTCATTCGATTGACTTGCGACATAAACATATACGTTCCTGCGGGGGGGGGGGGCTACCGCCCCTTCAACTCCCCGCTGTATTTCTTTTTCTATACCTATCTGTATATCAATTATATGTATTCTTAAGAAATGGTAGTCTTGTATTATTTCCCTGTAATTCATAAATATTTTTACCAAAAATTTCATACAAAATGATTACATAGCATATCGGAATAATTTTGTGTAACCCTATAAACTAATTATCTATGCCCACAGTTTCCACCGAAAAATTTACTTTTAAAATTCTAATAAAATTCAATCATATTTAATAGGGTGTAACCATGTTAAAATACACTTTTAAGAAATACCGACTATAGACCGTAATAGTACGACATTTTTTTTATTTATCCCGGAAAAGTAGCCACAGTTATTATATACGGCAATAATAAGAATACACGTAATTAAGTATAACTCATTAATTTTACAAACTAATTTGAGATCATTTGGATGGTTATAGTACGTCATCGGAATTCTTTTGTGTGGTCCCATAAACAAATTATTTAGTCTATACATATCCTTTTTTAAGAGTAAATATGGTTTTAAGCATCTTTACAATGTTTGCTAATTCAGTGGAGCTAATCATGCTGTTCAGCGTGCTTGGAGCTAATCATGCTAATCATGCTGTTCAATGGAGCATAAACACATTAAAATGCGCTTAAATAAAAAAAATGTCCGTAAACTCTAATGTCATGAAATTCTTTTCGGTGTCCTTGTAAACGAACCAAAAATATTGTATACACCAGTAAAATTTATTCAGCTTATTCTACGTTTTTCATTAATAATTGTTCCAAATTTGGCATTGTTTGGATGATTACGTGACATTGTCAGAACAATTTTGTAAGGTCCTGTACATTAATTAGGAAGCCTAAGAGCACATACTTTCTGAAGAAAACATAAGTTTAGGTATCTAACTCATGTACGCTAATTTCATTTTGTTGATTGCAAAGTAATGGTGTTAAAATGCATTTAAACGAAATTCACCCCATATGCCGTACTATTGAGAATTTTGGCATGTGCTTGTATACCGTTGATAAACAATATAGACATAAGAAATATGCAGCTATTTCTATATAAAGATTGAACGTGTGTGCCAGTTTGCAAGTTAATCAAAGGATTTTTGCGGATGCTATTGCGGTACATACAAATTCTGCAGATAGCCGTAATGATAAGAAAACTTTGGGCGTGTCCCTGTACACGAACTACAAATGGAATACACACCCAACATTATACAGCTACGTCCCTGTGGCTCATAAACATGTGCACCAAATTGCAAGTCAACAGCGTGATTTTCACCGTCACAAATTCCTCCCATAGGCCGTAATGATAAAGAACATTTTGGCGTGTTCCTGTACACTAACTACAAATTGAATGCACACCTAAAACTACACAGCTGGTGCTGTTGGGCTCATGAACATGTGTACGAAATTTCAAGTGAATAGCGTAATTTTGCGGCTGCTATCGCGGTACAAATTTTTCACGTAGGCCGTAATGATAAGAAAAACTTTGGCGTGTCCCTGTACACGAACTACATATGGAATGCACACCCAAAACTATACAGATGATTTTGTGGGGATCCTGAACATGTGCACCAAATGTCAAATCAATAGCGTGATTTTTGCGGCTGCTATCGCGCGAGAGACAGACAGACAAACAAACACACAGACGGAACCCAAAATCTTTTTGAGTCTAAACAGGGAGGCCTCCACTGACGTTTTGGCAACTAATCAAATTCAAAATAAAAATAAATTATTTTTTATAGATTTTTATCATAAATAATTACGAACAAAATTTCAAGGTTAGAAAAATAATAATAATTAAATAACAATAGCAGAATCATAAAATATTTATACAGTCGAAACTGAAAATGTCTGTACAATTTAAAATGTGTAAATATCAACTGTTCTGATTCTGTCGAAAAAAAAGAGGAAGAAAGAGAGAGAATTTGTCTAATCACTGAAAATATACCAAAAGATTTCTATTGAAAAATATTGGTAAAAATTATTCCGAAAATATTAGAACAGTAAGCAACTATGAAACTGCAAAAATGACTGACTTATTATGATACATTCTTGTACGTGCGTATAAAATTTTTAAAAGTACCAAATAAAATAAAATAAACTGAACCATTTGTCATAATTACATAATCGTAAATTATCGAACGAAAATGCTTTCTATAAAATTAAAAATTTTAAATTAATATTTGCTAAAAGAAGTTTTTTCAGAGAGCCATTAATTATAATTTATCAAATTAATCCTTCTTACATTAAGTAAAACAAAAAATGGATTCCGAAATGAAAATGTAGGATGATATATTAATATAATTATTTTTTCTAGAGCCGCAGTTCCTATTTAAACAAAAAGAATCTTGCTTATCTGCTTTGCTTCAATAGCTCAAGGCCTAGTTTTCATTAATTTAATTTGAAAGGAAGGAGCTGTTTAGTTGTTAAATGAAAAGGAATTTCTTTCTCGTAAATTAAGTTTTAAAAAAATGCATCTCTGTTAAATATTTATTTATTAGAGTGAACTAGATATTAAACATTTTTTTAAATTTCGCAGCACATTATTTAAAAATTATTTATATTTTTAAATGGAAATATCTTTTTAATTATTGTAGTTATTAAGGATATTCGAATTTAAAAATACTATTAAAGAAATTTAAATATTTGCAGATATACGAGTTTTTGTTTTATTTCTGCCAAATATCTCTCCTGGAAGTACCACGCAATATATACTCTATAACAAAAAAAGTGACGCACCAAGAAGGAGTGGGGACAAAAATTGGTAGATGGGGTGGAATGGGTGGTCCGAATGGGACAAAAATTGGTAGATGTGATGTACATGTGGAGAAAACCAATTGATTGCAGTTTTAGAAAATTTGAATGATTTAATCAAGAGAAAGGGCCTCACAAAATAAGCAAGTCAATAACGCGTTGTTCCACTTCTGGCCCTTATGTACGCAGTTATTCGGCTTGGTATTAATTGACAGAGTTGGTAGATGTGCTCCTGTGAAGTATCGCGCCAAATTCTGTTCAATTGTTGCGTTAGATTTGTAAAATCCTGAGCTGTTTGCAGGACCCTTTTTATGATGCTCCAAACGTCCTCAGTGGAAGAGAGAACCGGGGACTGAGCTCAACCCCATTTCACTAAGCCGCCTATTAAGGGTATTTGATGTCACTGAAGTACCAGTTACACGTAGGATCGACAATAATGATGAATGGGTACTTGATTCCATCAAAACCGGTATGTATGTCAATGTGTGTCCAGTTTGTATTACTCCTTCTTGGTGCGTCACTTCTTTTGTCATAGTGTATATATATATATATATATATATATATATATATATATATCCAAATACAATTTCCATTTGTATTTTATTAGAAAATGGTTGTTTACAATGAATGTCTTGCATTTTAAATTCAATTAAAGTATCAGAATCGTCCTACCGCATTACCATTCGCACAATATTTGTGTAAATATAAATATATTTTTAAATATTGTGTAGGCTATATGTGCCATTAAATGGTGTAACATTATAGAAATCTATTGCATATCTTTTGGTGCATTGTTCCACAAAAACTAAAAATTGTCTAACACTGCAACAAAAGTTTTATATCATTATGTCATGTTTGTATAACGTTTTGATAATGTTTGTGCAGTTGATACAAATAATCTGCATTATGCTGTAAAAAATGTGTAAAATTACACAAAAATTTTGAAAAGAAATAGTTGCTTCAACATTTTTATGCAGCGTTAAATATTATGTAATGTTACACTACTTTAGTGTAATGTTGCTCAACAATTCTACCATTGCACCCAAAGCAGTGCAACATTATACCATATTTTTAATTTTGTATAAAATGTTTGAAGCAGCTATGCTATCCTTTTTTTTTTTTTTTTTTTTTGTTATGCAGCGTTACTTAATTTTACAGTGTTTTAATATTACAACGTTACTTAATTACACACATCCCGCCCCCTTTTTAAACAGTGTAGAATTATACTTGTTTTGAATAATTGTAAAACTAATAATTTTAAACTAATTCACATAGTTTTCTTGTAAATGTATAATCCTGGAAATACAACAGTTGAAAATTATAATTTGCATTTTTAGTTTAGTACTCTGTTAAAAATCTCAGTTTAAACTTGACCCACTATATAAAGTAAAGTTTTAAGCAATACCATAATATGGTTTAACCTCACTTTTAAGTTTTCTATTTCTTGTGGTTCAGTTTAAGCTGCACCAAGACTTGGAGCTACCATACATCCACTCACAAGGGAAGTATGAATCAGTAAAATTCTATTCTAAACCAAACTAAGCTTAAATTAATGAGCGTGGTTGAAAATATAAGGTAAAGTGCAAATTTTATGCAACAACTTACCAGGGCCTAGACAAGACCCTAGAAAATTGACCCTAGAAAACCCTTTTTATCAAAATCATCGAAACAGAAGCAGCGGACAAAAAAGCGTGGCACTGTGCGAGCATGTTTGACTTCAGACAAGAATGTCTTCAGCTCGATCCTCGTCGGTCCACTATTGATATATATATATATATATATATATATATTTAACGTAATATCAGTTTTTGGTTCAACATAAAATTACCAAATCATGTTAAAAGTCTAAAGCATTGGGTGGTTGCAGCTAATTCAGTAACAAGTTTTCGTTGAAACTAACCCTACATTTTTAACAATGCAGAGAAAATGATTTGCTACACATAATTCGAACTCCATTAACTTCTCGATTCTTAACCTAATTTATATATATATATATATATATATATATATATATATATGAAACAAAACCATTATTTCATTGTATAATGCAATTTCAACGTAATTTTTGAAAAATATTTAGAGACTTTATTCTCCCTTTCCCCGAATCCAATAATCCTCTCAAACAAGGGACGTATGAATCAGTAAAATTCCTATTGGAACCAAACCAGGCTTAAATTAAAGAGCATGGTCTAAAACATAGGGTAGATTGTAAATTTGCTGCAACAACGCCCATGGAGCGAGAAAGCGACCCCAGAAGTTTTAATTCTTTCTATTAAAAACCAACAAAACAGAATCCGTTAACAAGACGGCGTGGTGAAGTGGTTAGAGCATTCAGTTTGAATGAGGAAGATCAAACACTGGTGACTGCTCTCAGTCTTTTTTTTTTCTATTATATATATAATATAAATGAAATAAAATATAAAAATGAAATAAAATATAAAAATGAAATAAAATATAAAAATTGAAGAATAATTTAAGGAGGATATGTATTAAATTCAATTAAAAATATATAATGATATATTAATTATTAAAATAATTTCTTTAAAGTTTTTTTTTTTTTTTTTTTTTTTTAAATAAATAAATAATTTAAGGGAAAATATGTTTCTTTATTGCACTTTTTTTTTTTTTTTTTTTTTTTTGTCATTTCTAAAGTTTCATTTTATTTACCTATTAATATTTTAAGCCAAAGCCGCTAGTAGAAAATGCTGATCGTCTGCTTTTAATTTTGTTATTTTTTATACATAAAAATAAATATTCTATTAAATTATTAAAACAATTTTATTTCAAGTGAAAAAATATTTTTCAAATTAATAGTGCAACAGAAAATAATATTTATACAGTACCCGCCGCTTATTAAAATCACATTCGTTCTGAGCCAAAGTGATTTTATTAACCAGTAAATTTATTAAGCGGCGGTTACTGTATTGCATTTTATTCGTCTGATTTTAATTGTGCTATTATTCATACGTAAAAAAAAATAACTTTTACTTATTATTATGATTCTGTTGGCCCTTTCTGTTGGCATACGTTTACATTTTGGTTTACAATGAAACAGGCAATTTCTTGTCGAAAGCTACACTTTATTCAAGGAATATTTTCGAAAAAAAAACACTAAAATATCGTACTCAAATTCATACCTCAAAAAATCATAGAAAAACGTTAAATACACCACACAGAAGAATTTCACTCATTTAGGAATAAGTATAAATCGTTTAAATGGAAACGAACCTTCAGAACAGATATCCGAATACATTGCAGCCGCATATCCTAAAACTAGCAGTGAGGACTCATTCAAAATTTTGGAGAGATGCCAGCTTGACCGACAGTTTGAAATTTGGAAAACATCCAGTAATTCTGAGCTCTGTGTTATTGCTCATTTTCTCTGAGTCAGATGACTGTCACCCCTGTTTTAGCATTGGACTCGTTGAGTTAGCACTTGCGCAGATACTTCCATGGTTTCATGAAATGTGGTCGAAGAATACAATTGATCTCTGTGGGAGTATCGCTTCTGTTTTTATACGTTTCTGTTATTAAATGTTTTTTGTTTTTTGCAACTTCACACTTCAAGAAACAATTACGCATTGTTGTTATTCAGCGGTAAAGCGAAATTAAGGCAACAAAGTGTAATTAAATAATAAAAATGTGTTTGATAATGAACAACAATAGTCTTGTAGTTCTAACAATCAGGTTTTATGATTTTTATTTAGTTGAAGAAAAAGTTTCAAGGTAGTAGTTAGAAATTAAAAAATCTCAGCATTGCATATATGGTTCCTTGTTGGAATTTAAAATTTCAGAATTAACTGGTAGAGAAATGGTAAGTACTGTCACTTATTTTAGAAATATATATTAATAGGTGAAAGTGCAATATGCATTTACATTAATATAATTTTAGGTAACGAATATGCCTCTTTGTAAGATATACCATATCTGTAACAGTTACTGTATCATAAATTTAATAACTTACTATAAATATTACAGGGGATAAAATAATTTCCTCACAAATAAGTTTCCTGAACAGCTTTAGTAAAGGATTATTTTGGTGATTCTTTATATTTTGGCGCCGAAGTAGCTCGATTGTTTTACGCTAAAGATTTTACTTCCCCATCAGCCATTTTAAAAACCATTCGAGCAGTAAAATATAAATAAATCATAAAATACTGCAAAAAAAGTAATAATAAAGCAAATAAATTACCAATTCTAACTGTGTTTACATATTTTATTAGAAAACATATACTTTTAAAAATTGCAATTTTATTGCTGTAATAAGCGTCATTTTGTCCTAGTTAAAGTAGATTTAGTTTAGATTTTTATATAAAATTTAAAATATCTAAATTAATGTTAAAAACATGAATATATTATAAAATACTGGCAAAAACTAATGAAAAGCCAATGCAATAATCAAAGGGATAATTAAAATAAGTCTTCAGTTATTTATTTTATTTATTTGTTCATTTTTTAATGAAATTATACAAAACATATTTTTTAAAATTTCAATAATTTTTCAAGTTAAAAAAAAAAAAAAAAAAAAAAAAAAAAAAATCATCGGCAATATGGCGATGAAATTTCATTCGTCAAGGAGGTCCTATCATAAAGTCGTATCGTATTTCCTACGGAGAAGGGAAAATAATATCAATGAGTTAAAAAATAAATACACCAAATGTAAGTGGCAAATTCTTTTATTAAGGCAACCGAGTTAAGATGATTAACTACTAGGGGAGACTGGTAACCTATATAATTCCAAGAAAAATTTCGCATACGAATTACACGCCAAAAGAGAAAAGAAAAAAAGATGCCCTTCCATAATATACTCTGTGGTAAGATGCAGTTCTTTTTCTCCATTTTTACTTTCCGGACATACTATGTAATCAGTGTTGCTAGATTGGGGACATTTTTTACTCAACTCTCACCAATAATTTTGAGAAGTAATGTTTGATATACATAATAGGCGATAAATCGTCGAAGTGATTAGGCAACCGTTGCAATTAAAATTTAGTGGTGGGTATTGAATAAAAAATAAATAGACAATAAGACTTCTTCACACACCATAAATTTTAAGCCAAGCCAGCACAACCAGTTTCAAAAGGACGTAGCCTTCCTTCATCAGGTGCAAAAAAACACGTGCTACTGCTTTGGAGGCAAAAGCAAGACTGAAAGCAAGGCAAAATCCAGAGGGGGAGGAGCAACACAAACAACCAATAGGAAGCATCATGCAGGACCAATCAGAGAGGAACACGCATGCACACATAAAAACAAAAGGAGGGAGGGAAGGAATAAACAATTATTTATTTATTTATTTATTTATTTATTTATTTATTGTATTATTTTTTAATTAATTTTTTTTCGTTTATTATTATTATTATTATTTTTTATTATTATTTTTTTATTATTCATTCATTTACTTATTTATTTTTAATTAATATTATACTAATAAGTAAATTTAATAAAATTTATTATTATTATTATTATTATTATTATTATTATTATTATTCATTTAATAATTTAGAATTATTTAATTATAACTATTATTGTGTTATAAACATAATGAAGGAAATTATTTAATTGAATTAAACAAATTTCTCCAGGCTGTAGACAGCAAAGTGGAATCAGATTTTTCATTGACAATTTTATCACGATTAAGGTAAATGGCTAAATTTTCCAAAAAATCCAGTTCGGAAACGTGTTTGGCATGAAAGATAATTTTGGCACTCTTAAAATTAAAACTATGATCAAATTCCCAACTGTGCTTTGCAATAGAAGATTTAGAAATTTCTTGATTAACAACATACCGAGAATGTTCACGTAAACGGCATTCAAGATTTCTTTTTGTTTGACCAATATAAGATAAATCACAATTATTACAAGGGACATTATAGATACCCCACTTATGAAGCTCGGGAACAGGGGATTTAGTTGAAGGGAATTGGAATTTATTCACATATTTAAAAATAATGTGAAAATTGAAACGCTTCAAAACTTTGGCTAATTTAAAACATAAGGGGGGATAAAAAGGTAAGACAACAAGATTATCAGGTTTAATTTTATCATCAATGGAAAGAGTAGAATTATAAGTTGGCCTATTGAACTTTTTGATAGCTTTATCAATTATAGAAGGTCTAAAACCTCTTTTAATAGCAACGGGCTTTAAATAATTGAGTTCTTCTTTAAGAGAAGAAGTATCAGAACAAATTTTAAGGGCACGATACACGTAAGTGTAAAATGTGCCAATTTTTTGTTTAACCGGATGATTAGAGAGAGCATGGGGCTAATCATCCGACTAAACAAAAAATTGGCACCTTTTACACTTACACTGGATTAATCACCCTTACACTGGATTGATCAGCGGAAGTGCCCTGAACAGATTGTTCGGGTGTTGTAGGAGTAGGTCGTTTATCAACCGTACAAGAATCAGAAGCACTAGGCTGGGAGGTGAGGTTAGGCGTAAAGACGGACTGTTCGTCAGATGGGTTTGAACCCGGCACGCTATCACTATCAAGTGTTTCAGCATATGATTGAGTGCGCTCTTTAAATATTCGTATCTGATCAATATGAATGGTGGTGGGGGTGCCATTAAAATCTATTGTGAGATTATTATTCTCAACCTTTAAAACAGAGAAAGGCCTAATGAATTTTGGCCGAAATTTAGCTACTTTAGCGTCTTTCTTTGAGCTAAGAATATGTGATTCTAGGAGTATTTTTTCTGCCACTTTTACTTCTAAAATTCTACGCTTTAAGTTATAATATAGAGCTTGCTGCTCTTGCCTCTTTTCAAATTTCTCTGAACTTCTGGTAGCAATTCTTCAGTATTTCGCGTAATAAATTGAGATGCATTTTGCTGGACTAATACCAGTTTTTGAAAGGGGGTCAGAATCTTTCTGCCCAAAAATAATTCAGCGGGAGTTTTCCCTGTTGCATCACTTACCACTGTACGAATTGCATAGCCAAAATGATAGAGAAACTGATCCCAATTTTCATGATTTTGACCAATGAATGTCGCAATCATATTAATGAAAGTTCTATTAACACGTTCGGCCTGATTAGCTTGCGGCCGATATGGAACCGTAAATACATGTTTAATTTCGAGTGTATCGCAAAGTGCCTTAAAGACATTACTTATAATTTGAGGACCATGGTCCGTTACAATTTGAAGGGGACCCCGTATCGAGAAATATAACTATTAAAGAAGGCAGTGGCCACTGCTTGTGCCGAAGCTTTACGTAAAGGCACAAATTCAACCCAATTACTAAAATAATCCACCATAACTAACACATAACGAAACCTATTAGATTTAGAGAGGGGGTAAGGACCCAATAAGTCGAGTCCAAGAATTTGATTTGGAAAATCAACTTTAATAGGAATTAATTTACCGGCCGGCTTTATATTTTTATAATTATATTGCTCGCACAAGCGACAACTCGAAACATATTAATGAACAAACTTCCTCATTTTAGGAAAGTAACAGCTATCCTTGAGCTTTTTATAAGTTTTCCTAATGCCCAGGTGCCCCGAAATTGGAGAGTCGTGAAACTCAAATAGGATGGCTTGACGAACAGATTGGAGAATTACAACTCGTAATTCGCCATAAGATGATAATAATTTTGAATAAAAAAGCAAGCCATCGATTAAAGAAAAAGATTGGGACCAGTTTAAGGCAATGGCTGATTCAATTATTGAAACTGACTCAGGATCTTCTAAATACTTATAGATTAATCCAAATTCGGGATCGTTTTTCTGTTCTTGGATTAATTGATCTCTCGAATTTAACACAGATGCTGGCATAAACGCAAAAGCTGCTTTTTTCTTATCAGATACGAAATTATCGTTTAAAATAGTTACTAGATTAGTAGAAGCACATTGGTTTAATTGTTCACTTTCAATTTCTTTTACTCGAGTTTCAGTTACATTTGATAATATTTCGGATTGAACCAGTTCAGTATTTAAATGCGAATTATGAATATATGAAGCTTTAACAGTAGAATTTAACTGAACATTCTTTTCATTTAAAGCAAGGGATTGATTTACACAATTAGATTCAATCGTATTTTCTTGAATTGGAAAGGTACGTGAAAGACCGTCAGCTACGATATTGGTAGAACCAGGTCGGTGTTCAATGTTCATATTAAAGTTAGATAACTTAAGAGTCCATCGAATCATGTGAGGGGAAAGATACTTTCCAGTTGTTAACCGAGTTAATGCCGCATGGTCCGTAACAACTGTTACTGGAAGTTGCGTAAAATATAAACGAAATTATTGCAATCCACAAATTACTGCTAAACATTCACGTTCAGTTACTGGATAATTTCTTTCTGCAGTGTTAAGCGTTCGGGACGCATATGCAATTGGGCGGCCTTCTTGGCTTAAAATGGCACCAATTCCGTAGGAAGAAGCATCAGTTGATACTTGAAATTTTATATTATAATTACGATGAGCTATTACAGAAGGAGCGCTAAGTATAGTTTTTAACTTATCAAAGGCTTCCTGTGCTTCATTTGTCCAATTAAATTTAATTTTTTTCCTTTTGAGTTTAAAGAGGGGCTCGCATACGTGAGCAAAATTAGGTAAAAATTTTCCATACCAGGCACACATGCCTAGAAATCTAGAAAATTGTACTAGTACTTTTTAATTCGATACGCCAAATCTGTATTGCTTTTTATTACAGGGATCCCAGAACTGTGTGAAAGTGTCATAGGATGGTTACAGCTGTCTCCTGAATTACAAGATTTTCCAACGATATCAGAAACAAGTTCCTGGAAGCATGCAATAGTGTGCCCGGATATCTGATTTTAGAGATGTTTTACACGTCTCTTTCGGAAACACAAGCCAAAATACTTTCGGGAACAGATATTCCGGTTTTCTCTAAGAGAGAACATCCGCTTCCAAGTGTGTACAAAATCTGCAAGATTTCTCGATGATATATCACTAAAAAAGGTACCATCCTTTTTAAAATGTTCCATAGTACTTAATTTTGAATAAACTCGCAACAATTGCTTCAAATCGAAAAAGAAACCTTCAAAAGTCAAACAATCAAAAGCGGCAACTATTGCAATTATAGGGCGTACTTCCTTCGTATAGCAATGTATCCTGTTTTGTTTCGACTCGAAAAAATTGTTGAGAGCTTCTTGCATTTTAATGTTCATTTTTCAAATTTCTGTAGTTCCAAATTTCTGTAGTCCTTTGCAACTCCAATTCTGTATTACTTTCTTATTATAGAGATTCCAAATGTGTGCGGAAATGTCTTCTGATTGTTCCAGCCCACTCCTGACGATTTCAAGGCAGTGTCTTCAAAAGGTTCCGTTGACGCCTAAAAGATTTCCAAAATATATCAGAAACAAGTTCCAGGAAGCATGTAAAAGTGTGTCCGGAAATCTTATTTCAGAGATGTTTACACATCCCTTCTGGACACACAAGCCAAAATTGTTTCGGGAACAGATACTCCGGATGCAAAAAAGAGAGTTTACATTCTAAATCAGCTTCCAAATGTGTACAAAATTTGCAAGATGACCCCAAAAAAGTTCTCGACAAGAGGTTTCATTGTTTTTTAACTTCAGATTTATTGGAAGTGTGCAGAAGTGTCTTTTGATGATTACAGAAGTCTCCTAAAAAGGTTCCATACTTTTTAATTTCAAAATTCCTGTGAAAAGTACAAAACTTTGAATAAACACTATAAAGTGCCCTAAACCCGCAACAACTGTTTCGGGTTCAAAGGAAAGACGTCCCTTTTTAATTTCAACAGTCAATTCCACAAATAATGCAGCTATCGTGCCTGCTTTCTTCGTATGACTAATTATCCCGTTCTGTTTCGACCCGAAAATTCTCTTGAGAGGTTATTGCATTTTAATGGTCATCATTCAAAGTTCCGTACTTTTTACTTCGATACGCCAAATCTGTATTGCTTTTTTATTACAGAGATCCCAGAAGTGCGTGGTAGTGTCTAAGGGTGGTTTCAGCTGTCTCCTGAAGATTTGAAGAAAGTGTCTTCAAAGGGTTCCGTTGAATTCTACTTATTGCATTTTAATGTTCATTTTTCAAATTTCTATAGATCTTACTTTGTAACTCCAATTCCGTATTACTTTTTTTTAATAGAGGTCCCAAATGTGTGCGGAAGTGCCTTCGGATTGTTACAACCCTCTCCTGATGATTTAAAGCAGTGTCTTCAAAAGGTTCCGATGACGTCTAGAAGATTTCCAAATGATATCAGAAACAAGTTCCTTGAAGCATGTAAAACTGTGCCCGGATATCTTATTTTAGAGATGTTTACACATCTCTTCCAGAAACACAAGCTAAAATTTTTTCGGGAACAGATAGTTCGGATGCCCCAAACAGAGTTTATATTCTAAATCAGCTTCCAATAGTGTACAAATTTTGCAAGATGTCTTCATGAAAGTTCTTGACAAGAGGGTCCATTGTTTTTTTAACTTCAGATTTAGTGGAAGTGTGCAGAAGTGTCTTTTGTTGGTTAAAGCAGTCTCCTAAAAATGTTCCATCCTTTTTAATTTCAGAATTCCTGTGAAAAGTACAGAACTTTGAATAAACACTATAAAATACCATAAACCCGCGACAACTGTTTCGAGTTGAAAGCAAAGACGATCCTCTTGAATTCCAATAGTCAATTCCGCAAATAATGCAGCTATCGTGCTCGCTTTCTTCGTATGACTAATTATCCTGTTCTGTTTCGACCCGAAACAATTCTTGAGAGCTTATTGCATTTTAATGATCATTATTCAATGTTCTGTACTTTTTACTTCGATACGTCAAATCTGTATTGCTTTTTTATTACAGAGATCCCAGAACTGCGTGGAAGTATCTTAGGATGGTTACAGCAGTCTCTTGATGATTTGAAGGAAGTGTCTTCAAAGGTTCCCGTTGACTTCAACAAGATATTCCAAGATATCAGAAATAAGATCCTAGAACCATCCAAAAGTGTGACCATTCTGGGAACAGATATTCCGGATGTTTCTAAGAGAAAACATCAGTTTCCAAGTGTGTACATAATCTGCAAGATTTGTCCATGAAAGATCTCTACATAAGGTACCATCATTATTAAAATGCTCCAATTTTTTTAGTTACAGATTTCATGGAAAAGTACAAAATTTTTTATAAACACTATAAAATGCAATAAACTTGCAACAATATCTTCGAGTCGATAAAAAAACATACACAAGTCAAACAATCAAAAGCGGCAACTACTGCAATTATAGGGCCTACTTCCTTCGTATATCAATGTATCCTGTTTTGTTTCGACCCGAAGCAATATTTGAGAGCTTATTGCATTTTAATTTTCATTATTCAAATTTCAAAACTTCTTTGTTACTCCAATTCTGTATTGCTTTCTTTCTATAGAGGTGAAGAAACTGTCTTCTAAGGGTCCCGTTGACTTTTAAAGGGTTCCCAAAGATATCAGAAACAAGATCCTGGAAGAATGCAAAAGAGTCGCCGGAAATCTTATTTTAGAAATTTTTTACATATCTCCTCCGGAAACACAAGCCAAAAATGTTTCGGGAACAGATATTCAGGATGTTTCTAAGAGAAAGCATCAGCTTCCAAGTGTGTATAAAATTTGCAAGATATCTCCATGAAAGATCTCTACATAAGGTACCATCATTTTTAAAACGTTCCATTCTTTTTAGTTACAGATTTCATGGAAAAGTACAAAATTTTGAAGAAACATTATAAATTGCAATAAACTCGCAACAATTGCTTCGACTCGAAAAAGAAACCAACATAAGTCAAACAATCAAAAACGGCAACTATTGGAATTATAGGGCCAACTTCCTTCGTATGGCAATGTATCCTGTTTTGTTTCGACCCGAAACAATTGTTGAGAGCTTCTTACATTTTAATGTTCATTTTTCAAATTTCTGTAGTTCTTAATTTGTAAGTCCAATTCTGAATAACTTTCTTGTTATACAGATTCCAAATGTGTGCGGATGTGTCTTCGAATTGTTAAAGCCCTCTCCTGACGATTTCAAGGCAGTGTCTTCCGTTGAAAGGGTCCCGTTGAATTCTACTTATTGCATTTTAATGTTCATTTTTCAAATTTCTGTAGTTCTTACTTTGTAACTCCAATTCTGTATTACTTTCTTTTTATAGAGGTCCCAAATGTGTGCGGAAGTGCCTTCGGATTCTTACAACCCTCTCCTGGTGGTTTAAGACAGTGTCTTCAATAGGTCCCGTTGTCGTCTAGAAGATTTCCAAAAAATAAGAGAAACAAGTTCCTGGAAGAGAAAACATCAGCTTCCAAGTGTGTAAAAAATCTGCAAGATTTCTCCATGAAAGATCTGTACATAACGTACCATCATTTTTAAAATGTTCTAATTTTTTTAGTTACAGATTTCATGGAAAAGTTCAAAATTTTTAATAAACACTATAAAATGCAATAAAATCGCAAGAAACCATCATAAGGCAAACAATCAAAAGCGGCAACTATTGCAATTTTAGGGCCTACTTCCTTCGTATGTCAATGTATCCTGTTTTATTTCGACCGAAGCAATTTCAGAGAGATTATTGCATTTTAATTTTCATGATTCAAATTTCTAAACTTCTTATTGTATTGCTTTCCTATTACACAGATCCCAAATGTGTGCGGAAGTGTCTTCGTATTGTTACAGCCGTCTGATGATTTCAATGCAGTGTCTTCAAAAGGTCCCGTTGACTTCCACAAGATTTTTCATCGATATCAGAAACAAGTTCCTGGAAGTATGCAATAGTGTGCCCCGATATCTGATTTTAGAGATGTTTTACACGTCTCTTCCGTAAACACAAGCCAAAATTCTTTCGGGAACAGATATTCCGGTTTTCTCTAAGCTTTCAAATGTGTACAAAATCTGCAAGATTTCTCCATGATAAATCGCTACAAAAGGTACCATCATTTTTAAAATGTTCCATATTTTTTTAGTTACAGAATTCTTTGAAATGTACTTAATTTTGAATAAACTCGCAACAATTGCTTCAAATCGAAAAAGAAACCTTCAAAAGTCAAACAATCAAAAGCGGCAACTATTGCAATTATAGGGCCTACTTCCTTCGTATGGCAATGTATCCTGTTGTGTTTCGTCCCGAAAAAATTGTTGAGAGCTTCTTGCATTTTAATGTTCATTTTTCAAATTTTTGTATTTCTTACTTTGTAACGCCAATTCTGTATTACTTTCTTATTATAGAGTTTCCAAATGTGTGCGGAAGTGCCTTAGGATTGTTACAACCCTCTCATGATGATTTAAAGCAGTGTCTTCAAAAGGTCCGTTAACTTCTAAAAGACTTCCAAAAGATATCAGAAACAAGTTCCTGGAAGCATGTAAAAGTGTGCCCGGATATCTTATTTTAGAGATGTTTACACATCCCTTCTGGACACACAAGCCAAAATTGTTTCGGGAACAGATACTCCGGATGCAACAAAGAGAGTTTATATTCTGAATCAGCTTCCAAAAGTGTACAAATTTTGCAAGATGTCCCCAAGAAAGTTCTCGACAAGAGGTTCCATTGTTTTTTAACTTCAGATTTAATGGAAGTGTGCAGAAGTGTCTGTCTCCTAAAAATGGTCCATCCATTTTAATTTCAGAATTCCTGTTAAAAGTACAGAACTTTGAATAAACACTATAAAATGCCATAAACCCGCGTCAACTCTTTCGGTTTGAAATTAAAGACGACCCTTTTGAATTCCAATAGTCAATTCCACAAATAATGCAGCTATCGTGCTCGCTTTCTTCGTATGATTAATTATCCTGTTCTGTTTTGACCCGAAACAATTCTTGAGAGCTTATTGCATTTTAATGATCATTATTCAACGTTCTGTACTTTTTATTTCGATACGCCAAATATGTATTGCATTTTTATAACAGAGATCCCAGAAGTGCGTGGAAGTGTCTTAGGATGGTTACAGCTGTCTCCTGATGATTTGAAGAATGTGTCTTCAAAAGGTCCCGTTGACTTCTACAAGATATTCCAAGATATCAGAAATAAGATCCCAGGACCATCCAAAAGTGTGCCCGTTTCGGGAACAGATATTCCGGATGTTTCTAAAAGAAAAAATCAGCTTCCAAGTGTGTAGAAAATCTGCATGATTTGTCTATGAAAGATCTCTACATAAGGTACCATAATTTTTAAAATGTTCCAATTTTTTTAGTTACAGATTTCATGGAAAAGTACAAAATTTTAAATAAACGCTATAATATGCAATAAACTTGCAACAATATCTTTGAGTCGAAAAAGAATCCTTCATAAGTCAAACAATCAAAAGCGGCAACTATTGCAATTATAGGGCCTACTTTCTTCGTATGTCAATGTATCCTGTTTTGTTTCGCCCCGAAGCAATTTTTGAGCGCTTATTGCATTTTAATTTTCATGATTCAAATTTCAAATTTTTTTACTTTGTAACTCCTATTCTCTATTACTTTCCTAGATCCCAAATGTAGAGATCCCAAATGTGTGTGGAAGAGTCTTCGGATTGTTACAGCCGTCTCCTGATGATTTCAATGCAGTGTCTTCAAAATTTCCCGTTGACTTCTACGATATTTTCTAACGATATGAGAAACAAGTTCCGGGAAGCATGCAGTAGTGTGCCCGGATATCTGACTTTAGAGATCTTTTACACGTCTCTTCCGGAAACACAAGCCAAATTTGTTTCGAGAACAGATATTCCGGTTTTCTCGAAGAGAGAACATCAGCTTCCAAGTGTGTACAAAATCTGCAAGATTTCTTCATTATAAATCGCTACAAAAGGTACCATCCTTTTTAAAATGTATCATTTATTTTTAGTTACAGAATTCTAGGAAAAGTACATAACTTTTAATAAACTCGCAATAATTGCTTCGAATCGAAAAAGAAACCTTCAAAAGTCCAACAATTAAAAGCGACAACTATTGCAGTTTTTGTGCTTACTTCCTTCGTATGACAATGTATCCTGTTTTTTTTTTTTTTTTTTTTTTTACCCGAAACAAATGTTAAGAGTTTATTGCATTTTAATGTTCATTTTTCAAAATTCTGTAGTTCTTACTTTGTAACTCCAATTCTGTATTACTTTCTTATTATAGAGTTTCCAAATGTGTGCGGAAGTGCCTGAGGCTTGTTACAACCCTCTCATGATGATTTAAAGCAGTGTCTTCAAAACGTCCCGTTGACGTCTAGAAGATTTCCAAATGATATCAGAAACAAGTTCCTGGAAGCACGTAAAAGTGTGCCCAGATATCTTATTTTAAAGGTGTTTACACATCCTTTCCGGAAACACAAGCCAAAATTGTTTCGGGAACAGATAATGCGGATGCCCCAAGGAGAGGTTATATTCTAAATCAGCTTACAAAAGTGTAAAAATTTTGCAAGACGTCCCCTCAAAAGTTTTCTACAAGAGGTTCAAATTTTTTTTTTTTTTATCTTCACGTTAGTGGAATTTTGCAAAAGTGTCTTCTGGTGGTTACAGCAGTCTCCTAAAAAGGTTCCATTCTTTTTAATTTCAGAATTTCTGTGAAAAGTACAGAACTTTAAATAAACACTATAAAATGTCATAAACCCACAACAACTGTTTCGGGTTGAAAGAAAAGACGACCTTCTGAATTCCAACAGTCAATTCCACAAATAATGCAGCTATCGTGCTTGCTTTCTTCGTATGACTAATTGTCCTGTTTTGTTTCGATCCGAAACAATAATTGAGAACTTATTGCATTTTAATGGTCATTATTCAAAGTTTTGTACTTTTTACTTTTATACGCCAAATCTGTTTTGCTTTTTTATTACAGAGATCCCAGAAGTGCTTGGAAGTGTCTTAGGACGGTTATAGCTGTCTCCTGATGATTTGAAGAAAGTGTCTTCAAAGGGTCCCGTTCACTTCTACAAGATTTTCCAAAGATATCAGAAACAAGATCCTGGAAGTATGCAAAAGTGTGTCGGATATCTTATTTTAGAAATGTTTTACACATCTCTTCCGGAAACACAAGCCAAAATTGTTACGGGAACAGATATTCAGGTTGTTTCTAAGAGAAAGCTTCAGCTTCCAAGTGTGTATAAAATTTGCAATATTTCTCCATGAAAGATCTCTACATAAGGTACCATCATTTTTTAAAATGTTCCAATTTTTTTAGTTACAGATTTCATGGAAAAGTACAAAATTTTTTATAAGCACTATAAAATGCAATAAACTCGCAACAATTGCTTCGAGTCGAAAAAGAAACCTTCAAAAGTCAAACAATCAAAAGCAGCAACTATTGCAGTTTTTTTTAATACTTCCTTCGTATGACAATGCATCCTGTTTTGTTTCGACCCGAAACATTTGTTGAGAGCTTCTTGCATTTTAATATTCATTTTTCATATTTCTGTAGTTCATACTTTGTAACTCCAATTCTGTATTACTTTCTTTTTATAGAGGTCCCAAATGTGTGCGGAAGTGCCTTAGGAATGTTGCAACCCTCTCATGATGATTTAAAGGAGTATCTTCAAAAGGTCCCGTTGACGTCTAGGATATTTCCAAATGATAACAGAAACAAGTTCCTGGAAGCATGTAAAACTGCGCCCGGATATCTCATTTTAGAGATGTTTACACATCTGTTCCGGAAACACAAGTTAAATTGTGTCGGGAACAGATAGTCCGGATGCCACAAAGACAGTTTATACTCTAAATCAGCTTCCAATACTGTACAAATTTTGCAAGATGTCTTTATGAAAGTTCTCGACAAGAGGGTCCATTGATTTTTTTAACTTCAGATTTAGTGGAAATGTGTAGAAGTGTCTGTCATCTAAAAATGGTGCATCCTTTTTAATTTCAGAATTCCTGTGAAAAGTACAGAAATTTGAATAAACACTATAAAATGCCATAAACCCGCCACAACTATTTCGGGTTGAAATTAAAGACGACCCTTTTGAATTCCAATAGTCAATTCCACAAATAATGCAGCTATCTGCTCGCTCTCTTCGTATGATTAATTATCATGTTCTGTTTCGATCAGAAACAATTCTTGAGAGCTTATTGCATTTTAATGATCATTATTCAATGTTCTGTACTTTTTACTTCGATACGCCAAATATGTATTGCATTTTTATTACAGAGATCCCAGAAGTGCGTGGAAGTGTCTTAGGACGGTTATAGCTGTCTCCTGATGATTTGAAGAAAGTGTCTTTAAAGGGTCCCGTTCACTTCTACAAGATTTTCCAAAGATATCAGAAACAAGATCCTGGAAGTATGCAAAAGTGTGTCGGATATCTTATTTTAGAAATAATTTACACATCTCTTCCGGAAACACAAGCCAAAATCGTTACGGGAACAGATATTCAGGTTGTATCTAAGAGAAAGCTTGAGCTTCCAAGTGTGTATAAAATTTGCAATATTTCTCCATCAAAGATCTCTACATAAGGTACCATAATTTTTAAAACGATCCATTTTTTATTAGTTACAGATTTCATGGAAAAGTACAAAATTTTGAATAAACATTATAAATTGCAATAAACTCGCAACAATTGCTTCGACTCGAAAAAGAAACTTTTATAAGTCAAACAACCAACAGCGGCAACTATTGCAATTATAGGGCCTACTACCTTCGCATCACAATATATAACGTTTTGTTTCGATCCGAAACATTTGTTGAGAGTTTATTGCATTTTAATGTTCATTTTTCAAGTTTCTGTAGTTCTTACTTTGTAACTCCAATTCTGTATTGCTTTTCTATTAAGGATGTCCCAAATGTTTGCGGAAATGTCTTCGGATTGTTACAGCCCTCTCCTGATGATTTAAGGCAGTGTCTTCAAATGTCCCGTTGACGTCTAAAAGATTTCCAAAAGATATCAGATTCAAGTTCCTGGAAGCATGTAAAACTGTGCCTGGATATCTTATCTTAGAGATGTTTACACATCCCTTCCGGAAACACAAACCAAAATTGTTTCCGGAACAGATAGTCCGGATGCCCCAAAAAGATTTTATATTCTAAGTCAGCTTCAAATGTTGTACAGATTTTGCAAGATGTCTTCATGAAAGTTCTCCCCAAGAGGGTTCATTGTTTTTTTAACTTCAGATTTACTGGAAGAGTGCAGAAGTGTCTTTTGGTGGTTACAGCAGTCTCCTAAAAAGGTTCCATCCTTTTTAATTTCAGAATTCCTGTGAAAAGTACAGAACTTTGAATAAACACTATAAAATGCCATAAACCCGCAACAAAAGTTTCCGGTTGAAAGAAAAGATGACAAATCTGAATTCCAACAGTCAATTTCACAAATAATGCAGCTATCGTGCCTGCTTTCCTCGTATGACTATTTATCCTGTTTTTTTCGACCCGAAACAATATTTAAGAGTTTACTGCATTTTAATGGTCATTATTCAAAGTTCTGTACTTTTTATTTTTATACGCGAAATCTGTATTGCTTTTTTATTACCGAGATCCCAGAAGTGCATGGAAGTGTCTTACAATGGTTACATCTTTCTCCTGATGATTTGAAGAAAGTGACTTCAAAAGGTCCCGTCGACTTATAGAAGATTTCCAAATGATATCAGAAACATGTTCCTGGAAGCATGTAAAACTGTGCCTGAATATCTTATTTTAGAGATGTTTACACATCCCTTCCGGAAACACAAGACAATTGTGTTTCGGGAACAGATATTCCGTACGCCTCTAAGAGAGAACATCATCTTCCAAGTTAGTACAAATTCTGCAAGATTTCTCCATAAAAAATCTCTACAAAAGGTACCATCATTTTTAAAATGTTCCATATATTTTGAGTTACAGAATTCTTGGAAAAGTGCATAAGTTTGAATAAACTCTCAACAATTGCTTCGAATCGTAAAAAAAAAACCTTCAAAATTCTAACAATCAAAACCAGTAATTATTGCAGTTTTTTGCCTAATTCCTTCGTATGACAATGTATCCTGTTTCGTTTCGACCCGAAACAATTGTTGAGAGCTTATTGCATTTTAATTTTAATTTTTCAAATTTCTGTAGTTCTTACTTTGTAACTCTAATTCTGTATTACTTTCTTATTATACAGATTCCAAACGTGTGCGGAAGTGTTTTCGGATTGTTACAACCCTCTCTTGATAAAACTAATTAATTTTTTTTTTTTTTTTTTTTTTTTTGTAATTAGTCAAAATTTAGAAAATGGTGCTAATTATTCAGAAACTTTTTAAACCATTATCTTTAGAAGACATTTGAAACTTATATTACATGAAAGGGGATTAAATGGGAACTGAAATCAATTTACTTTGATTTACCAGAAACTTTGATTTCCCAATTCTCAGAGGCAATTCATCAAATTTCATGATATGGGAATTACCTAGCATGGCTTTCATACATCATTGTCAATATGTCATCTAATTAATACGATGCTTATCAAATAAAAATTTCTCAGGAAGTTTACACGTCTATTACATAATACATGCTTTTTAATAATTTGGTGTTAAAATTTAATAAAACAGAAAATCTTAGAAATAGTATTCAGATAACAATAAATGTAGTCATAAATCTTAAATCTGCAATTTTATTTAAACCAGAATATACATTTATAATTTTATATTGAATGTCATAAAATATAAAATTCAAAGTGAATGGATTTTACTGAAAAAATAAAAAAAGGAATTAGATATCAAATGAACTGTAATTGAAAATTTATTGTCAAATATAGAAAAAAAAAAAAACTGTAACAACTGTAAAAATACAATGACGAATGAAGAATAAAACTTTAAATGCTCCCACATGATTTCTTAACCAAGCAATGCGTCGATATTGACATATCCTTTTGTAATTCAAAGAATGCGATAACCTTCCGATAACTCTGATAAACTTAGAGGAATATGACCAATAAAACAGAAAATTGTGAGTTCATATCCCGGGTAAAAGCTGCATGTTTTCTCGAATACTCATGTGTGTAAGAAAATTATAGACTGAGTACTGCAAAAATGTGCAATTATTTCTAGTTTTTTTTTTTTTTTTTTTTTTTTTTTTTTTCCAGCAAGCCATAAAAATTGCAGAACATTTAATTTACTGCACACTGTAAATACATATAGAATAGTGAGTAAATACATTTGCCAGCACTTTGTGCGATAATCTTCTCAAGCAATTATACAATACATCGAACGTTGTTTTCTCGAAATTTATACAAAATTATATATGTATATTATATTTAAGAAATCGTTTGTGGAACAAACTTACGACTTCCTTTACAGGCTATTACATGTGGGAGATAATGGGGTCAGAAAACATAAAATGGCTTACAGAAATTTCATCCTTAGCATCTCGTCCCCGGAATTTCGCCCCCCGAAAATTTCGCCCCCAAGCGCTGGATTTCGGAAATTTCGTTCCCAGCGTCTCGCCCAGAGTTGTGTAAAATATATATATATAATGAGAAATATAAATATAAATATACATGTAGTAATTCTCGATATATTTCTATTTAATTCACACTATTTTCCCTTTTAATTTCAATATAAAACATATGAATTAAAATAATGTTTTCGAATCAAAAATTGTTCGACGAATTTTTTATCGCTGTTAATTAAAAGAAAATTTAAGTGTACAGTAATATTATTTATTTACCATTATGGTATATGGGCTCAGTTTATTTAAAGGGCCATAGCATCTAAACGTCTTATTCGATTGAGCTGAAAAATTATACACATGTTATAGGCCACTGTTGAACGAACTCTATAGATTTTGGGGAACCTAGTACTTACAGAATTTTACAGGAATGCAACGAAAATTTCTGTATCATTATTGTATTATTGATTTAGATGACCGTCGGTTATTGAGGTTTAATTTTAAAAAACAGTTTCAGAATTCTTGAGAAGTGTACCATAAATAACACAGTGATTATAGATAAGGCATTTTTGTAGATAATCATGAAATATTTTATTAAAAATTTTATTAGGTTTATTACTCACGTATAGGTGACCATTTTATAAAGTTATTATTATTGGATAATTAGAACTGAAGTGGCTTTAATAACATTGGAGTGGGAGCCCAAAATGTCGACTTCACAGTTCAAATCATAGTGATGAAGAGATGCTCCAATTTCTTCATAACTTTCGCCAAAACTCTAATCGAAGCCAAATTTAAAATAATAGAGAAAAAATGGTTGTAATTATGTTAAGTATAAACACATACACTTTTTGAAAAGGTTACCAGATATTTATAATTCAAACGGTGCTCAATAACAGCCAACCCCCGCCATGGGAAGACGGAAGTTTTAAGCAAAATTAATATACCATATTGTGAGACAAGAAATGCACACATGGCGCCTAACTGCATTTATTTGAAAGATGAAATGAAACCGAATTAGAAAAAGGCATAACATGTTATTGTAGATCTCCATTACGTTACATAAAGAATAATACATGATCATAGGTTTCGATAGAGTTGCAATTAGCAAAAGACACATATCTGGGAAGGGGGGGGGGAATGTAAAAATTTAAAGAACATACTGTATGTGAATTTAAGTTACAATTTAGAGGACATAAAAATGTGTTCGTTACTTTTATTTTATTTTATTTTTTAATATGATAATATGTTTTTTTTAGAATAGGTAATAATCACCATCACATATTTTCTCCCTCTTGACTGGAATTTTTTTTTTAAGTCAACTTGGTTTTTTCTCTAAACTACCAATATATAGGCATATATAAAGAGTACAATGAAAATAGATATAATAAAATAATATAATAAAACAATAAAGTATGCATATATGATATATATAAAATAAATCGAGTAACACTAAATATATATGGTCACCTATAGAATTACAAATACAATACAATATTTTTAAAGCAACAACAGTGAAAATTGTATACTAAAACGGATAAAAGAAGTACATTTTTCTTATATCACATATTAGTATTTCAATTATGTAAGACTTATTTACAAGGTGCACCAAATTAAATTTATTAAGTCATGGCATTCTTCCACTAAGAGCACATAGGTTCCTAAATAATGAATAAAAAATATAGCATTTTAATTATATATATTATTGTTCTTACAAAATTTTTTATACTGCAGTTTTATATTTTAAGTAATATAAATCATTACTTTCTCAAAATTGGATCTACATTGGATTCAAAAAACAACTTGTATTTAAAATGTCGATTTGCAATAATTTCAATTTGTAATCAATAATCGAAATTAAATTTGCATACTTTCAATCTATGAAGGAAAACAAAAGTTGGCATGGATAATAAAAATATAGGAAGTACTTTGCTTCCCTGATGCTGCCACAAAATGTACATGCACTGTTAATATTAATTCACTGTGCTGAATAAATACAAAAAATGTTTCCTGTGAAATACAGTGAAAAATTAGTATGTATGTTGTTGTCTGTAGAGATATAAGGAAAGTCTTTTGTTTATTTTGTTTTTTATTTATTTATTTAATATGTCTTTTTATATGTTAAAATATTTCATATAAGCAGTGTGAATATATAAATGTAAAATAACTAATAGTCTTTTTTTTTTTTTTTTTTTTTTAACAATTGTAAGTTTTTAGTACGTGTAATAAGCATACAATTTAAAAATATTAAAAATTGGAATGTATATGGGGTAGTTATAATTAGAGAAAAACCAAAGATAATCAATCATCTTTGCAAGAATCTGGAGTGAATATTTTTTACAGTTTCATGCTAAGACAAATCAATCATGCAAAATGTGATTGATCAATATTTACCAAAAATGTTTAGGTAAAATATGTTAAGTGTGAAAAGTGTAAACATGGAAAATGTGTGTGAATGTGGGAAAATGAAGCCTTATTGAAACCTATAAATATAACAAAAGAATCATTGCACTGAGAAATCTTTTAGCTAAATAAGCCTTTGCATTGAATTAGTTTCTTAAAATTTATGAGAAAAATTCTGTAATCATTATAATTGTTGAAATTTGCATTGTACAGATATGTGAAATAATTTCTGTATACAAATATGACGACTAGAATATGCACATGATTGCAATGTTTTTATGCCAACTGCATCGTTAACCATGCAAGGAAGGGACCCGCCAAAGATGGTATACGATGTTGCTGAAAACATAACAAAATTCCCTTGGACAACAGGAATTGCATAAACATATACAAATTCATGTCAGTTTTTTTTTTTTTATTATTATTAATATAGATAAATAACTGTATGTTTCAATTTAATTATATTCAAATTATGTTCAGTTTTCAAATTAATACTGCAGAAAATTTGTAAAAAGGTATAACAAATAAATAAATATGAGTATTGTATGAAGTGTGTGTCGAAAATGTAAATAAAAGAACGCATTTAAATTTAGCTTCCTTCCCGAGTGGAATAAATTGAAATGAGCACCTACGTATTCCAATAATTTTGGTATTGGGCAAAGACTGTATATGATTCATTTATTATTTGAACATATCCATTTTAATTTTTATTTCTTATTTTTTTTTGTTTGTGAGTGTATGTGTGTGAAAGTGTCAGTACCCAAAAAGTAATTCGGTAAAATTTAAAATGTAAAACAGTATAAGACTTTTTTTTACATCTCAATGAAGAATAATCTCGTTTACATGAAATACGAAAAATGTGTAATATGGATAAGTCTGAGCAATAAATTTGAAACATAAAGCATGTGAAATTATAATCTTATTGATTTTAACCAATAATTTGTAAATAACATTTTTAGAATTGACATGATTTTAACAATATTACAGACAACAACAAAATAAATGTAAATTTATTTGAAATACGTTGGAACAGTACATATATGTGTGCAGGTGTGGGTCATTAAATTAACTATGGATCACAATATGAATAATTGAGAAATAACCATAATTTAAATGCATGTGATATTTAGAAATATCGGGCAGACAATAAACGCCCTTATTTTATATATTTAATTTTGTGTGTGTTTAGAAACAAACAGTGGCGTAAATGGTGTGTATGAAAAATACTTCATTTGAATAAATTGTATATATAAAATTATGAAATCTATATATATATCATTTTCCAAACAATTTTAAACAAAAACAAAATAATATAAAATTATGAAAAAAAAAAAAGAGAGAAAATTGGGCATTTATGTACACATTGATTAAAAATTTTAAGTTGAAATAAAATGAGTATTAAATATAACATAAATAAAGAATGTAAGTATATCGCATATAAATTTGTTAAGAATGTGACAAATATTAATTTATAACGACATGCTATGTTTAAAGATTGTCGCACAATAAAAATATGTAATGCAGAAAAAGCATAAACTATATTGAACTTATGTGATTAACATACTAAAACAAGATATAAACAAAAATATTTTTACACTATTAATTTTTATGTAAAAATACTTTTTAGAAATAGAATAATGAAATGAAAATGTGTATTATTATTATTATTGCTAATTTATCTATACATATTTAATGGGTAATAAGGTCAACATGTAACAATAAATGATTAGTAAATATCGTACCATACTGAAATAAAATAATTTGCAAAGAAAATGTATTAAAACAGTAGATAGCGTAGTATAAAGTAGTAAAGTAAATAGTAACCTGCGTTAGTGTAAAATACTGAAAAAAAAAATCTGGAGTGACTCCACTCGACTTTCCGAACATTGAGTAATTAACAGTTTTGTAGATAAAGTAAAGAAAGAGTAGTTGTTAAACAAACAAAAGAGAGAAAACCATAATAGAGTGTTTGAGCATTTTTCTCCATCTATTACACTTTGTTTTATTTAACGCTACTGAACTTTGAGCCCATAGATCATAATGATAAAGAAATTTTCGTTGTGTCCCTGTAAAAACCTATAAATGCTAGATTCACCAAAATGCTTAAAGTTAGTGAAACAGTGATTTATAATACTCATATAAATTTTCAGCTGAATTCAATAAGGCGTTTAGATGCTATCGTACTTTTTAAAATTTAGTCCCATAGGCCATAATGATAAAGAATTTTTCTTTGTGTCCCTGTAAAAAAACTGTAAGTGCTAGATTCACCAAAATCTATACAGTTAGTTCAACTGTGATCTATAACATGTGTACAAATTTTTTGCTCAGATTAATAAGGCGTTTAGACGCTATCACATTTTTAAAAATTTGGCCCCATAGGCATAATGATAAAGAATTTTTCTTTGTGTCCCTGTACAAAAACTATAAGTGCTAGATTCTCCAAAATCTATACAGATTGAGTATTTGTGATCTATAATATGTGTATAAAATTTTTGCTCAATTGAATAAGGCGTTTAGATGCTATCGCACTTTTAAGATTTTGCTCCCATAGGCCATAATGATAAAGAATTTTTCTTTGTGTCCCTGTAAAAAAACTATAAGTGCTAGATTCACCAAAATCTATATGGTTCGTACTATGGTGACTTACAATATGCGTACCAACTTTCAGGTTAATCGAACAAAGCGTTTAGACGCTAGCGTGTTCACTCACAGACATACACACATACACACACATACATATATCATCGTAAAAATAGTGAAAACAGACTCAGGGGACCTCAAAACGTATAGAAACATCAAAATCTCGAATTCGGATTTTTGACATGATTACAATACTTTCCTCACTATTTTGTTCGGAAAGTAAAAATTTGCTTGAATTGCTGTGAGCAATTCGTAAACAATGCAACTTTCTTTTCTTTTCTTTCTTTTTTTTTTAAGGACAGAAAAAATATTATTTTTATCTTATACTATTAAGTGAGCAATATTTGTATGTATATTTCACTGATCTCGAAAACGGTAGCTCGGACAGTCACGAGATTTAACACAAAGTTGCATCCCGAAGGGTCATTGTGCAAATAATAATAATAAAAAAAAAAAAATACATTTATTTAAAATGAGGAAAATAAATCAAAAAGATTAGAAAATAAATTAGAAATATCACTCGCATCGTTACAAATAAGACACCAAATGAAAGGGAAAATTTTTGTAAATCCGATGCATTAAACAGCTTATCAATCGGATGATTACTTTTTTCCTAATTAATTAAAATGTGAAAATAAAAACCTTCTAATTTCTGATAAATAAGACATTTAAATTTTAAAATTTTATCCATGATTTAATTGTTACCATTTTTTTTTCGACAAAATAATAATAATTAAAAAAAAAAAAAATAATAACGTACACTTATTTAAAATGAGGAAAATAAATCAGAAAGATTAGAAAATAAATTAGAAATATCAGTCGCATCGTTACACAAAAAAGATAGCAAATGAAAGGGAATTTTTTTTTAAATCCGATGCATTAAACAGCTTATCAATCGGACAATTATATTTTTTAAAATTAACTAAAGTATGAATTTTAGGTGGCAACAGCAGAAGATTGTATGGAAACCGTTAGGAGAAAAAAAATGAAAAATCTGCTTCACATTAAGTCACATGATTTTTAAAAGGGATTAAAAATTGCAGTTTTTAAATTCTTTTAAATTTTCTCTCACGAACACAAAAATATAATATACAGCCTGTACCCCACAAGACCAACTTGCATTTCAAATTTCATTAATTATTTTGGTTAATAAACAAAAGTTATTATTATTTTTTTTTCAAATTAAGTTTTATTCTATTTTCGAAAAGATTTATGTGATCATAGATATAATAATATACTAGCAGGCTACGCCCGCTTCGCTGGTCACTATATTTAAATGAATTTTCAAAATAATTGGATCAGTGTTTATTTTTTACATCACATTACAAATAAAAACTTCAAAAAATAAAAATAAAATAAATAATAATAATAATAATAAATAAAATAAACACTGAAATCGCTTTAGATCTCGCTTCTTCGGGTACCCGTTGCCTAAGGCAGATCTTTTTTCTACCCGTACTGCATCGGGTCCAGTTTCCCACTGTCTATAGAAAGGTCTTTCCCGGGCAGTTCAATCTGGGTATTTATCGACGACTTGTGGATTTTCTGTTATTTAAGAACTACGATTTTAAAGATGACTGTATCTCAGCATCTATTATATATTTTAGTTTTTGAACCAAGTGTTTTATAGCCCCCGTTATTTACACTATATTACGATTTGATTCCGATTAGCGCAATAAAATAAAATAAAAAAGTAGATTTTCTTTTAAAAGGAATTAAATACATGAAAAACGAATTTTAATCAGTTTATTCTTTCTACTCTAAACTACCATTTTTTTCACCCAAGAAATATTATAAATAATAATAATAATAATAACTAGTGGATCTGCAGATCAGGAGCCTCAACGTCCTATTTGCATCAGACATTTTTCAATAGGTCATTTTTATTTATTTCTTATTATATAATAGTATATATTGATTCGATCGACTTATTACCATAATCAGATACATTCCTGAGGGGGGCTGCCGCCCCCCTCAACCCCCCGTTGTATCTCTCTTTCTATACCTATTTGTATATCATATAAAGTGTTACGGAATTGTAAATAATTGCATTTATTTTTGTATAAATTTTTTCAAAGATCTGCTATTTCTCTATGTAGTCTATTACAATTTTTCCAATTCCTTGAGGAAGTACAATTTCATGTTCCCAACTTGATTTTAATACTGCTAGTGGTCCTATGGGTGGATGTCCGTGCACAAACGAAAATGATGCAACCATGGTTGTAGTGTTAGGCACTTTTCTGTATGTTCATATTAAGAATAGAAGTTGTTGGTCGCAACTACATACTGATGTCCACGTGATGACTTCGAATCTACTGGCCTTAAAATGTCCGCTTTTACTTCTTGAATGGCATTTCTGGTCTGCCGATCACTTCAATTGTTGCTCTGTCCTTTATTTTTAGGTTTCTGCGCATTCGAATATCTTGACCAGCAGTACATAGTTGCTACAATACTTTCGCCATTCTTTCCCACCGAAAAGGCATTGCAATTCTGCAATTCCAGAGCACAACAGGACTGGTGTTTAAAAACAATATGTAAAATTTTGAATTTTTGAAACTTTTTGTATTTTATGTTGTTTAGTCAAAGTTTTTTACTTATTTCTTCTGTCTCTTGTTCTTTTTAGCATAGATAAGAGCTGGTACTGGACTCTCATGTGCCAGCTTCAAAATGTTCTTTGCTTTCCCAGACGGTACAACAAATTGAACGTATATTTGACCCCCCTCCCCTTCCTTCTTGTCCAGCTGGTACAATAAACCTGACTCTATCCAATATCCACTTCTCTGCTTCTTGGCAACATCAAAGTCCTTCTTTTGTGTGGGACTGTCCGGCTGTTCTCTCTTCAAAAGTTACATTTGTGATACTGTGGTACTCCCAGGTAGCACATAACGTTGTTATAGCGTTGCAAGAAAGTCTGAACAGTAAAAAATTGGTTATAACAACGCTATAGCAACGTTATGTGCTACCCAGTCTCTCTCCCGCCTCTTTATCAGTTTCAGGACAAATCGTTGTCCCTACGGGAGGGGCAAAAATATCCAGCCTCTCAGCCTACGGCTTATCATTCTGAAAACTTGTTTTTACATTATTTTCGGATTCCTTCTTTTAAAACTGAACAAATATTTCTGGTTATTGTTTGTACCTGAATCCATATTATTTGATGAAGATTTTTCCACTGCTTCTTTTCCCGGGTGTTATCTACCCCATCCCCTAAATATTTTCGATTTTTTCCTTTAGACACGTAAACACTTTAGGAGTAATCAATGCCTTCTCGTGTAATCCTTCTACTATTGCAGCAAACACTTGGATATATGAAATGACGTTTTCCTCCGTCGTCAAACTAAGAAGATCTGAATCTGGCTGAGCTTCAACTGGATTACCTGTAGTGGGTCTCAGAAATAGTTTTCCGCCAGACTGTAAGTATTTTCCTGAAAGAGTTTCTACATTCTGAAAGAGATTTTTCTAAATGAACAAAATGAAAATTTCTACTTATTTAAAATGGTATTAAAATATCGTAAATTTTGGCAGCTATACTAAATGTAACTTTAAATGAAAACAGATAAATAAACTTTTCTTTTTTTTAATTGTAGATCACATTTAAAGCAAGCTTTTTAAGCAAACTACAGATTAATTAAAATTCTAGCACATATATGTACATATAGTATTATTATTTGACCCGTTAAGTGCATAAATATTTTTAGTATGTTGTGACAAGGAGAAAAAAAAAAAGAAAAAGAAAATTCCAAGTTGTTTCGTAAAAATATTTTAAAGGAATTCTTTTTATCAGAACAAATACATTCTTAGGCAGTAGGTTTTTAAATTATACCAAGCATTATTCCCTTATTACTTTTAAAAATAAAATGTTAGGAGGCAATTAAGATGCAGTTAAAGAATAATAAGGAAAATTTCAATGAAAACGAAAATATTTCTCGTTTTC
The DNA here is from genome assembly GCA_963930645.1 of Salticus scenicus. NCBI lineage: Eukaryota > Metazoa > Arthropoda > Arachnida > Araneae > Salticidae > Salticus > Salticus scenicus. The sequence continues at coordinate 335,305,818 of OZ005652.1, read as the reverse complement.
TTACGCGACAGATACCAAGAAAATACTGTTATTCCTTTCTTTTAAACATTTAATTAGTTTTTCTTTTCTTTTTTTTTTTTTTAATTTATTTAGCATTAAGGTAACTACAAATTCTCTAACGGAATTTTCTCTGACATATGTTTAGACAAAGAACAGGCTATTATTCCTTTTCTTAGATTTATTTTGTCAAAAGAATGTTTGTATTCGTGCTTCTGAAAAATATTATATTTGTTTTAAAACAACATTCAGAAGATACATATAAATTTCAAAGATTTTATTATGTAGGAATACAAATGGTAACAAATTAGAGAACCATTATTCATCTTTAAAAATAAGGTTTTCTTTTATCAAGCTTAAAAAGAGTTATACTTTTTAATTATTATATATTCGTGACTATTATGTAGAGAATATTTTTGATATTTACTTATGTACTTATTATTTTACATTTACGACTAAAATTAAACTTTTTTCACATAAAAATTTTTCTTTAAATATATAATAAATAACATTGGATAATACACTGCTTTTTTATAAATAATCGGTCATTTGAAATTTAGACATTTTGTCAGACATCTTAAAAATACTTCAATAATAATCCTAAAACTTTAGACGTGTAAAGAACATGCTACACGTCGTATAATGTATTGAACGCTTTGCGCCAGAATCGAAAAGTGGACAAGTGAAAAATTAAAGAAAACACAAATTGTTTGGGACCCTAAAGAATGTGATTGCTTTGTAGCGATATCATTTGACAATGACAGTTCTCTTATTTATTTGTATTTATATGATTCAAATTAGCACATATAGTCATAGCGATATGAGGTCTTTTACCTTAAATTGGTGATTTTTTTTAACGCTTTTTGTTTAAAAATACATGCAGGGTTTTTGAACGCATGCAATGTCATTTTTTGAAACGTTGACGTACTGCAATAGAACTGAAGTACACCTAATTGACTTACTGCAATCAGAAAATCAAACTATTAAATGTCTGATGAAATATGAATACATTTACTAAACATTTTTTATCGGCGTGTGTGAGAATTTTAACAAACATTTTCTTGCATAATTTATTGGAAAAATGTGCTAATCTACATTTGTTAAAAATTCAAGCAATTATCTTTGAATTTCAAAAAAGTTGTGCTTGACATAATGAAAACAATTTAAGTCGATCTCAACAAATAGCAAATTTTTAAGGGGTTTTAACTGTAATTTTTTTCCCAGTTAACGTACATTATATTGCCTTTAATATCAAATACTAGTATCAATTTCTACGTATGGAAATGTAAAGTCAGCATGTAGTAGACTCAACTTTCGCTCTGATGGCTGTATGTAATATTCTAGGAAGACTTTCAATGAATTTTCATAGTTTACGCTGAGAATTGCTTTCCATTCTGCCTGCGATGCGGATAAAAGTTCTATTTTAGTTATTAAACTTTGTGATTGGGCTGTCAAACGTCGTCGCTCAAACTCATCCCAAACAGACTAAATGGGCTTTACGCTGTTCATCAGGGGTGCTTACCAGCTCTTTGTGCTGGGCATTCAAATAATTCTGTAGTACAGCGCGCTTTATAGACACATGCATTATCAGGCTGGAAATTAAACTGTCAACTACCAAATTGCTGTCGAAAAGTAAGAAGCGCATAGTTGTCCAGAATACTTTCAAAGGCTTCGACATTGAGCGTTTATTCTACTAAAACAAATGGACCAAATCCAAACTAAGAAAAGCAAGAGCATATCACAAATGCGCCACCCCCAATTTTCAGAGTAAGAATATTACACTGTTGTAATCTGCGTTCACCAGCCATTCTCCAGATCCTGACATGTTTGCAAGAACACCAGGACATGTACCGCGATTATTCATTCCAAATGATGCTATTATTGCTCTGGTGTTTAACAGTTTCGTTTTCTACACATTTCTAATAACATTGCGCTGCAAAAAAAAAAGAGCCCTGATACCATTCTTGCTGATTCTCATGTAAAATGATCTACTGAATCCGAATATGACACCCAATCTGTCCGATCACCCACCGTTTTTTCGGGACGTCACACCCTCCCCCAACTTTTATCACTGTTCGGTAATTTTATGGCCATGAACTCTATTTGTAGAATGGAAAATAATTAGTTTTACATGCAAAAATAAAAATAATAATGTATAATAAATAATAATAATAATTGATTATTAAAATATAATAAATGTAATGTATAATTTCATTGATAAATCCCCCCCCCCCCCCCAAAAAAAAAAAAAAAAAAAAAAAAAAAAAAAACGTTGCTGCAAATGTTCATGTTTTATAATTTTCCAACTCTGTAGTCCCTCAGAAGATATTTAACAGTTAAAATAGTCCCCCCCCCCCACCTACCTTCAAATCAAGTTCACAGCCAAAAAATTACCGAAAAGAGATAAAAAATAGGGGCGCGTCCGATTTAGATTTTCAAAAAAAATGGGCATCAGATTCAGATTCAGGAGGTAATTTTACATAAGAATTTGCAAAAATGGTGTTAGGACCAATTTTCATGCAGAGCAGTGTAATCGGCACTCATTCTTGTTTGGCTTTGCGGCATCAGATGGGTCATAAAATCCTTAGTGAATCAGCTATTTTAGGATTGTACTGTTGCTGTAATAATTTCCATTCGCTGATTGAAACTTTGTAGCTAAGACGTTTAACAGTTTTTGTTTGTTTTATTTTAAAAAGCTTTTCAGACATCACTGGTCTCACTCAAAAAGTTTACTATACTCTCTTGGTCAGGGCTGTGAGTTTGTGACAACTTCTCGTTTGATTATCTATAAAATCTCCAACTGTAGATCATAGGATTTGAAACATGAATACAATTTCGCGAACGTAATTACCCGAAAAGGTATACTCCAATAATTTTTCTTCCTGTTTCATCCGACTCTCGTCCTATAGTTACTTAAATAGCTTGGGATCATATGAAGATCTTCCGAGCAATCAAAATAATTTTATTTTATATAAGTTGCATTTGTGAGTCTAAAACAAATCTACTTTCCTTTTATGGATTGTGTGGTCATTTTTTGCAATTATAATGTACGTTAATTGAAAATAAATACGGATAAAATTTCTTCAAGTTTTGTTGATTTTTTATAGCGATTGAAATTGAATTCATTCGATTGAGTACAATTTTTAGTTTTTCAAAGATAATTATTTGAGGTTTTTTCATAAGTAGCTCAATACATTTGACTAATAAATTATGCAAAAAAAAAAAAAAAAAAAAAAAAAAAAACGCCAGTTAAAGTTGGTGCATGCGCAGTTAAAAATATTTAGTAAAAGTAATCATATTTTATAAGATTTTTCATATTTTTATTGCAGTAGGTTGTTACTACAGCAGTATGGCAACTTTTCAAAAAATGACATTACATTGCACAATCTAAACAAAATATTATCAATACAAAACAATTTAAAAATTAAAGAAAAAATGTCTTTATCCCCATGCATAAACGTGAAAGAATAATGCAAATAAAAACAGATAATTTAAAGGATCATAGTTGTCATATGACATCTCTACATCGCAATTAAAACATTACTTTTGTCAGGGTGATCAAAAAAATTTCGTATTTTCGTTTATTATATTTTGTATTTTGTTAATTATTTTCTTTAATATAAACTTTTATAAAGTTTATAAAGTTTAATAAAGTTTATAAAGATATTTTCTTGCACTAATTAATGTTTGAGAAGGCGAATTCTTCCACTATAATAAATATCGGCCGCACATAAACTCCAGGTAACACAATAACAACTGCCGTGATAAAGAATAAACTGCACTATTGTAACTAATCAGTTTTATTTGAAGAGCTATTCGGTCATTATGGGGGGAAAATATTTGTTGATATAAATATTTTCAAAATGTCTTATAGGCATTGAGAGGTTTTTATTTAGGTAAACCGGGTGTGTGTGTGTGAGAGAGAGAGAGAGAGAGAGCTTAGGATATCGTACAACTGGAGCAGTGGTTAGGAGCGAAGTGTGTAGTTCGCTTAATGACAATCTCAAGCCGACTGTGCGAAATACGCCAAGAGTTAGACAAAAATCGCCAATATTTTAGCCAAATACATTCTTTAGTCTCTCGAATAAAATAGTACAAATATTTTGAATTTAGAGAGTCCGTTATAAAAAATAACGCCAATCTCTTTTGCCAATTGTCATGTCACAAAATCGTCTACTTCCTAGTAGACAGATATTATTTTAAAATCATATTGTTTGAGAATTTCAGCTATGGTTTGACTGGATTTAGGGAAATAGGGTAAGACAATACTGATATTAGAAGAGACTGATTTAGTAGACGAAATAGTGTCTACATTGTTACTGGAAAATTGTTAATTTAAGGATGTTCTTTACCGTGAAGTTTATGACCAAATCATCCAGTTTTTCTATAGAAAATTGTGAGTATAGTTATTCAACATTCACCAGGTAACTTTTTTACTATATGCTGTTATCTAATTAAAATTAATGTTAATTAACAATTTTTTATTATATAGAGTATGAAAATAGTAAACTAAATGCTTAGCTTAAATAGAAGAAATAATATGACTACACAAATGGATATATGCAGTGCCCAAAATGAATAACTCTTGTCGAATCTGTTACTGTACGCTTTTTCTGAGAGATGTCAACCTTTTAATTTATTCCGGAACATTTTTAGCCCCGATTTTGGTTCGCGCTACTTTATTTTTAGAATAATCTTTTCCAATAAATAACTACGATAAAATAAGCAAAAATTACTCTTAAAAGAACAGCGGTATGAAATAAAGGCGAGGAAAAAATTACTCAGGAATAAATTAAAATTTTGGCAACGATGCTTTTTTATTATTATAAATTCGCTCTGTTACATAGTATATTAATCTGATAAAATGACATTTTAATTTTAAAATTAGAATATTTTAAGCAAAAATTTATGAAATTCTGTAATAATTTGTGCAACAAACTATTGTGAAAATAATTATTTCTCAATTATGGCAGTCAGAAATTATGTATTGCTTGCATTTAGTATGAAGAATAGAATGGACACACACACACATATATATATAAATATGAATAATTTTATTCATTTTATTCATTTTGCTAATTTAAAAGTTATTGTGCACATACAACTCTAATCAAATTTCGTATAATATATATATATATATAACAAATGTTTATTTCATCTGCAAAAAAAAAAAAAAAAGAAGTTGACATTTTGTAATTTTTTAATAAGCAAAAAGCACGTTAAAATATACAAGTCTTAATAAATGTAATTAATTAAAATTTTTATAAATTAAAGTTTTTAACATCTCTATTTAAAGAAAATCTTCTTTGATGCATATCAAAAGATGAAATTTTAACATTTTACGAATATGATCCAATACATGACTTTTCAGCAAAATAAAAATAAAAATAAATAAATAAATAAATAAATTGCAATTAAAATTTAAAGAAAATTCGTTAAAAAAAAGAAAAAGAAAAGAAAAGAAAAAATGCATATCGTTTAAAAAATAGCCAAATACTACATAGAGAATTTATTAACTAATATTCAGTCATAACGTATCTGCAAAAATGGTTGTAATATCGGAATGTATTTGAAAATACAATACAACAATATGTTTTTCAGTGGTTAAATTTAAATTTAAATTAAAAAGCACAAACATTTATTGAATTTGTGGAACATATATCTTATTTCATCTTTAAAAATTGCACTTAGAAATTACTAGGCAATTTTTCTTTAAAAACCTGGAGAAAAATAACCACACACACATACATATATGTGCGTGTGTTATACATGCCTGAATATATACACACAATGTCTTAAAATCAAATACTTAAAAAGAACTTATATATTAAAAAAAAATTATATGTAGATTACATCACGAAAGCAGATTGTTGCTATTCTGATATTGTGACTATGACAACAGTGAGATTTCCAAATACATTATATACTTAACATCTGCCTACGGTATATGATGATAAAAAAAAAAGTTTAAATAATAATAAAAATATTCAAAATTAGATGCTATAGATGCATAATATTCATAATATTTTAGAAATATAATTTTTAAATTATTATTATTATAATGTCATGTCAACAATGATATTTTAGGAAACTGCTTTAACAACGCATTTTTCAGAAACTGATAAAGCGGCATAATATTACATTAGTATTACAAATATATATTAAGTTATAAAGTTTATAAATTAAAGGTTTTAAACAAATTATTATGAAGGAAGTTTCCAATAAAAATAAGCAATAAATAAATGAAGCAATCACTATTTCAATTAAAAAATATATAATTTTCATTTAAATATAACAAATATAACATATTATTGTTGTATAAATTTCTTCTAATAAAATTTTACTGATAAAGCTCAAACTAATAAAATTATTTATATTTTGTTGTAGTTATATATATTTCATTTCGCAAACAGAATTATTTTGTAAATTCATGATATCGATTTGGTAAAGTGTATTTTTGGAAATGTGATAAATTGCTTTCAAGCCTCAGGGAAATGGAGCTTTTATCAATAGGACTTAGAGAAGAAAAAATACAAAAATATATTTTAAAGAAGTTATAAATAAAGTAACATATATTTGTTCTTTTATTTCTCACCCTTTTAAAAGAACCTTTTTATTATCTTGCATTCTCGATTATCGACTAAAGCTTTAACATTATTTTGATGTGTTTTTTTTATAACTGTTGTTTAGCTATTTGTAAAGTATACTTCAACAAAAAAATTCTACGTAAATAGTTATGGAAGTTATGTGTCTTTTTATTTTAACTTATACATTTTTAAGAAAAAAAAATAGAAATTTATAATATCAATTTTTATTCTGTGAAGAAATTTCCAGTTGCTTGAATATTGCTTGAAATATAATATATACATGTACCAGTTTTTTGAAGTAATCATTAGGTACTCATAATATATGTATCGACATTTGTAAGTCAAATTTTATATTCATATTTAATTAAGAATCTTTAAAAGTCTTTAGTTTTCAGAATGAAAAATTAAGTTAAAATGTAGAAACTCCAGTTATATAAAATATTAAGAAAACTTACAGCGCTAAAAAAAAAAAAAAAATAATAATAACTGTGCTTGTATCTTTCACTCTTATCTGTCTGAGATTGGCAGATTCAGTCTGTTTAATTTCTGACCCACAATTCTAGTACTTGTGCATTTTTGTGAAACAAAATAACACATAATTATAAAGATAAAATTCTATAATTATTTTCTCGATTTTTGAGCCTCTGGCACGTGATTTTGATAAATTAAGTTTTGTTGAATTGAAAATAAAATGGCTTATATGCTAATTGATAAGTTTTATCTATCTATCAATCTATCTATCTCTCTATATATATATACATGCAAAAGTTACGATTTCAAAGCGCTATAAGTTTAAAAATAAAGGTCAAAATGACTTGATATTTTACCAGAATAGTCGTAAGGCAATGGAATTTTGTTTGGCGAAGGAAAAAAGTATTTATAAAATTTGCCTATAGATGGCGCTCTCAAGGAAATCTCAAAAGAAATGTCTAAATAGATTCATTATACACAGGAATGTTGTTAGCATTAGAATAGAATAGCAGGAAACAATGGACTTTAGAGGTTTACGACAACTTTTTTAGCAAAAGACAAGAATACTTGTTTACAAGAAAAAGTGAGTGTGACAAGAGAAAAGAAGAGCTTCGTGAAACAAACATCTTACGAATGGTTAACGGTACATTTTGGAACTTTTTTTTCCTTTGCAAAACAAAATTCCATTGCCTAACAGTTGTTCTGGTAAAATATAAAGTCATTTTCAACGGTAGTTTTAAAACTATAGCATTTTGTAATTATTACTTTAATTATAAGCACCCTGTATATATATAATGGATGCTGAAATTTCTTTATTCTACACGTTTCTCCTTTCCCATCTACCGCTGTAAATATTTATAGCAATGAAAACTGTGAAGTATAATTTTAAACTATGACTATTGGCAGTGATGTCTATGTTCCTACCAAAAACTATGAAAAAAAGATTTTTATACGAACCCAAGTAGCACAACAATAATGGCCAAAGTCGGAAATAAGACTATTTCAATATCGGCCAACATCGGACTCTGCTGGACTGGCCAGTGCAAAAATGTCAAGGTTTTTTACAATACTGGCCAATATCGGTAATCTGTATTGGTCAATATTGCATGTAATACTGGCCAATATCGTTTAAAGTTGGACTGGCCAATATAAAACACTTAATTTTTCCAATATAGGCCAATGTTGGTATCCCATACTGGACACAACACTGGCCAATATAAAATTGCAAATCACAACAGTAATGGGCAATATTGATATTCGACATTGGCTAGTGTTGTAATGCAATACAGGTCCATATTAACTACAAATCTTGTCTATTTGCAAAAAAAAAAAAAAAAAAAAAAAAACTACAGATGGCAGACAAATTATTTGAGTGCAAGCAATAATTCCTATATAAAAAAGTACACAACAAAATAGTATTAATTGTACATTTTTTTTTAAATATAAGAATTGTTGCTAGCGCTCAAATAATTTTGCTACCAACTGTATGCCATGTACAATTATTATTATTATTATTATTATTATTATTATTTTTTTTGCAGATAAAAGAATGCATGTACAGTTGGCTGCAAAATTATTCGAGCACTAGCCAATAATTCCTATATTTAAAAAGTACACTTAAGACTGCTTTGCTAAGTAAATCCTTGTCGAATCATGTTCTCAGACTGATTAAGAACATGACTCGACAAGGATTTATTTAACAAAGCTGTATTAACCCGTTAGTAGTCGCTAGTTGGTCGATTTGCCGCCCAGCCTTCAGTTTTTCCAGATTTTTTTACTCAACAGCCACCAAAAATTTTTAGAAGTGGAATTTGACATATATAAAACTCGAATAAAATCGAAGAAACGTCGATCACATCACTTCTTAAAATTATTGGTGACAGTTAAATAAAAAGTGCGCAATCTGTAATAGGTGGCGCTGTCTCTAGCGACTACTAACGGGTTAAGTGTACTTTTTTTTGGCAAGGATTATTGCTAGTGATCGAATAATTTTGCAGCCGACTGTAATTTTACAACATCCTTTTAAACTTTTGATATTTGTATTAGATTTTTCAAAATTTTTTGTTTTATGTGATTTTTTTTTTTTTTTTTTTAGTTTTTATGTGAAAACAGACACCTTTATATTAGCTTTAAACATATATTAGACTGATTCCAAAAAAGTTCACGCATTCATTTTTTTTTTCTTTTACATAAGAAGAATTGTATTTATTTACATATAAAAAAAAAATAATTAAAAAAAAAAAAAAAAAAAAAAAGATAAAAATTTTTTTTTCACATGTTATGGTTTAACTGCACTAAATAATTAAAAAAAAAAAAAAAATCCAAAAGCTGAACTTAAGTTGATCTTGAAATCAGAACTTGATGGTATAGGCGTCATTATCATAACAAATAAAATAATAATCTTTCAAGATGTCACAACAGAAATTGTGTAAGACAAACCAACTCATTACATTTTGAAGATATTTGGAAAACTGATATACCCAGAATGTATGAAATAATTTTCATCAGTCACAAATGTAGATGTTATGGATTTTTAAGTTTTTTTTATTTTTTTTTAAGTTGTATCAATATAAAATGAATGAATCGTAATAAAACAAAAGGTTATATTATTTTTTTCTTACTATAAATAAATCATCCCAGAAGAAGTTAATGAACTGTCAGGGGTTTTTCTTTGCAATATAAAATTTTCTTAACACCAAATCCAAATACCTTGAGTTCATTTCACAAACTTTTTTGCTGAGTACCCAGTTTTCATCAATTTTTCTGACAATCTGATCGTTTCTTCTTTGCTGTTGTAATTGCAGAATGTCACCTTAGTCCACATTTCGCATTAGTTCGATGTTATTACATGATTTACAGTTTACACTCAACTACATGGTTTACCACATCGTTTACACACAGCTTTCATTAAATGCACGAATGAACTGACTGTTTCTTCTCTTCTGTTGTAATTTCAAAACATCACCTTGCGTCCAGATTTCACATCAGGATTACATCTCTACATGCATGTACCTGTTGCGATGTCGACAGTTATGTGGTTGGTAGTATAATTTTGACGTAGCAAGGCTATAACCATGGTGGGGGGGAAAGAAAATTTCAACTCCCCCTCAAAATGTTGCAAATTTGTAGAAATTTTTAGAGTAATACATCATTTTTAACACAATAATATGCACTAATACTTGTACACTGTAAATTTTCTGGCTATGGCCTTTGATATTGGTATCAGTACTACCCTGATAAAGACTAACCAAAAAATCTTCCAGAACAATCCGAAATGATAAAGACCCAATTAACCCCTTAGAAAAAGCTGTAATCTACATATAGAATTTTATGAAATAAGAACCTACACTGGCATGACTAAAAAATCTTAGCCTAGCTGAAGAAAAAGTTTGTCCCATACCAAGCGAAAACAAAGAATTCTTTTTTTTTTGTTTCCAATTAACCGTAGTTATTAAAATCCATTCTTTAAATTACATCTGATTTTATTTTCAGATTTTCCATACAAACTAAATATTTTTACTTTAAATGCACATTATTTTTGGCAAAAACATGAAAAATGCATACCTAAAAATAATAATAATAAAGATCCATACTCAGAAATTCACAAATTAAAACTTCTGTTTATAAATTAATATCTGATTATTTTATCTTTTTGCATTTTATTTTATACCTAAAAAAGTTTGAATTTTATAAATATAAATAATGTAGAAGGAAATTTCACAATCATTTTCAGCTACTAATGTTGGTTATTTTAATACAGAATATCCTTAACAAAAAAAAAATTATTCAGAAAGCATCTTTTTTTTTTAAACATAAAAATGCTTACTGATTAGGAAAATAATTTAAACCTTTTTACTTCACATGCTTTACATGCATTTCAACTAATTTCCTCTATTTTGTGTTCATTTGTTTGCTTATTTTTAATTAACACTAATATATACGATTAAATTCTTTAATTATATTTTATTAAAATGTCTGAAATTTAATAGCATTATTACATAAATTAATATAAAAATTTTTATTATTCAAAACTGAAAAATAAAGAAAATAAAAATTAAGATAAACCTATCTCAAGTTTAACTTAAACTTCAAGTAGGTTTATTTTTAAATATCTTTACTGGGTATAGAAAAAAATTCATTAAAAATTAAAATTAAAAAAAAAAAAGACTTTTTTTTCCACAAAACAATTTATTAAATTTATTTGCATGATTTTACATTATGTTTTTGAAAATTACAAAAGTTCTGTATTTTCAGATATTTTTACATCTGATTTCCGTTTTATTTTAACCTACTTGCTATCACAATCTGGAGCTCTTGCAAAGACTTCTAATATAGTTGTTAATGGAGAGTTTCTCCCAGGTTTAAAAATGAAAGGATGCTGCTAGTAAAATAAATCACATTTTAGATTTTTGAAGTCAGTTCTGGATCCTTAACGACACACTTGATACGAGAAAAAATTTACTAATGTATGAACAAATATTGGTCATCATGCACAGTAGTTTTATCAGGGATGCCACTCTAAAAATTCGAAGAAAGAGAAAATCACGCCTGAAGTAAAATTTATGATAATTATTGTGTAATTTTATATGTGAATTATGTAAATTAATATATAACAAAATAATACATAAAATATAATTTGAATATAATAATTTAAAAATAGTTACTTTGCAGTCAAATGGTTATATTTTAAGCAGTATAAAAGAATGATGCTTTATCAATAATAAAAAAATATTTTAGAAGTTTCTAAATAAACCATAGTCTGTAGATCAGCAATAATATTAATTTAACATAATTTAAAACAAAATAATTACACATAAGGAAATTTTTCTACCTCTTTATAAGTTCTGGAATCTAATAAAACAAGTTTATCATGAATGCTGACACTTATGTTATGAATGGAAAAAGAATGAACATTGCAGAGCTTCGTCAGGTTGTTTAATGGCTGATTGCTACTTTTAGGGGGGTGAGGGACCTCATAGTAGAAAATGCAAGACGCGAGACGTACGTCGAAGATTTTTTTTTTTTTTTTTTTTTTTTCCAGTCTGCAGATTATTTTCAACACAGTAATGTGTAGAAATTTCAAGTCTCCCAATTTTGATCGGAAATATTACAATTTCCAATCTTTTCTCCATCCACATCATAAATGGCAACGTTCATTTTAAGCACACTTTATCAGATTTTAGAAGCTACAAAGAGGTAGAATTATTCAATATTTTTCACTTACGTAATTATTTAACACCGTCTTTCCTCTTCGCTAACAATCAGCGATAGACATCTCACAGAATCATTGTGATTTCCCGTCTGTTTTCATCCACAACATAAAAGTCAATATTTTCTTAAAATCTTATTTAATTAGATTCCAGAACTTATAAAGAAGTAAAATTGTCCAATATCTCTCACTTTTTTCTTTGCTGCTTCCCCCCCTCCCCCTCCCACCATTTTCCCCCTCTCCTGCTAATGAAAAGCAAACAATTGCTCCGCAGAAGTATTGCAATTTCCAATTTTTCTCCATCCATAACTCTTTCAATTTACTATATTAGATTCTAAAACATGTAATGAAGTAGAATTGTTCAATATCTCCCCACTCATATATTTTTTTTGTGATCCCCCTCCCTCCTTCCCCACACTAACAAGGGTAATTAATTTTTTATACCAACTATAAACAAAGCATTTTTTAGTTTTGTTTTAAATTCTGGTTTTTTGTATAGTATCCGTTTTGAGGTCTCTTGAATGTGAAAGTCTAACTTTTAGCAGTTGATCTCTATATTTGTTATCAGCATAATTAAAAAACAAATGATTACAGGAAATTCAAATTTGGTATTTGGAGATTCATATTAAGTTGCTACTTGAAAAGTTTGATTAAGATTGGCAAGTTTTAATGCAAATTAATTACGGCCTTAAGGTTTTTTTTTTTTTTTTTTTTTTTTTTTCAATGTAGGCATTATAGTTGAACGGGGGGATGGGTGAATGAGGGATTCAGAATTATATGTGAAATAAAACTGTTCCTAAACCTATTTTACATTATTTTTAAAATAGATTGATCTTTATTACTTTATTGATCTTACAAGCTTACACCTTAATCTGCAAAATATCTTTTTAGTATTAAAATGCAGGGAGAGAAAGTCGTGTGAGTGGCACACCAGATTATTTTTCATTTAATTAATTAATTTGAAAATGAAATTTTTTTTAAATGTATTTATTGAAAAAACTGCTAATATTGTAGAAAGGGTTAAACAGATTAAAATGTGTTTAATTAAAATTCATTTTATTATTATTATTTTGTTTATATAATTAATTCATTTGAAAGGAATATTTTCTCTTTCTTTTATTTATTGTATTAGTCGGAATCAAATGGTAATATAATAGAAAGAGCGAGAGCTATAAAATACATGGTGCCAAAATTGAAATGTTTAATAAATGCTGAGGTAGAGCCATCTTGATAGTCGCATTTTTAAATAAAAACAGCTTTTGTCGTCTAATAAATACCCAAATTGAAGTGCCCAGGAAAGATGCTACGGTTAGCCACGAGTATGTGAAGTGAGGTTAAGAATGATTTAAAAGGTTTTTTTTTTTATTATTTTTTTGAATACAATAAAAATTAAAATAGTGATTAAAATGTTTTGAAGATTCAATTAATTCCTGCGACCAGCGAAGCAGACGAAACTTGCTAGTATTAAATAAATGCAAACTTGTGACAGAAATACACTTACTGATTCTCGCAAGCCTTTTTCGTGTTACTTATAGCGCTGCAGATTATTTTCTAATGCCTATGATTATTTTCTAATGCCTATTTAATAGTTGTCGCAGATTGACAGAAAAAATTCTGCTACTGGGTGAAGGAGGACAATATAACTATGTATATGAGAAATATCGAGCAATCCTACCTTTTTAAATGTTCTAGAATCCAGTAAATTAAGTTTAATGTGCACATTGATATTTATGTTATTGATGGAGGAAGATTGGAAATTATATGATGGAAAAGCAGCATTCCTGTTTTATTTATATTTCTAGCATTTATGTTCGATTTAAAGTCTATTTTCTACAAAAGGCAGTAAAAGTACAATTTTTTATAACGGACAAGAAAGGTGAAATTTTTTTGTATGAAGAGTAAGAAGGGAAGAATTTTTCCAATCAAAGGACAGGCAGGAGGCAGCACCCTCCCAAAACTGTCTGGGGGAAACTGTTAAAGACAACAGTTTGATCTTTTTTACAATTTCTTCTCACACTTCCTAAAAAGAAAGAAAGAAAAATAATTATAAATAAAATATACATGAACATAAAATCATATCAATTTTCTTTCTCTAGATAGGACGCAGGGTTTCAAGTACCATTGGCCATTATGGGATTACTTTGGATAGCAATAAAATAAAGATATTTCCTTTAGAGATGCAACGATTATTCAGCTGAGGCCGAATATCAGGTCCATTATTCGGCCCAGGCCGAATAATTCTATAAGAAATGTTTTTATTTATAGTTACTCAATCTAAATAAAAACATATTACACAATACATTTTTTTAGTTTTACAATTTATATTTGTCATGTTTTGTGAAAATTTTATTATCCCCCCCCCCCCCAAAAAAAAAAAAAAAAAAAAAAAAAAAAAAAACTTTCATACCTTGAATGAATTTTATCGTACCATTTTAATGTAAGGATCATGTAAAAACTTTTATGCTATATCAATAAGTGCAAAACATATATCTGTAGTAAGCTAACATAATCTGTTAAATTTAAAATTAATCTATACAAAATTGTCCCAACTGAACCATACAAGCAAATTCTGATTTTTTTTTCAAAGCATAATGAAAAAAATTAATATTTATCCTTCGTTATTTAATAATAATAAAAAAAATCCTTCCAGTGATATTTTTAATTATTGGGGGCGGGGAACGAAAAATTAGAAATTGAGTTAGACTGTGCAAAATTGGTATACATAGGTTTTGGAAGCCTAAAAGTCTAATGAGGATATTTTCGAAAGTGTAAAATTATTAAAGGGGAGGGGGGGGGGGGCAAAAAATTAGAAATTGAGCTAAACCATTCTAAATTGGTATTTATAAGTTTTAGTGGCCAACGAGTCGAATAAGGATATTTTGGAAAGTGTAAAATTATAAGGGGGCAGGACGAGCAAAAAATTAGAAATTGAGTCAGACCGTTCAAAATTGGTATGTACAGATTTTGGGGGCCTAAGAGTCGAATGAAGATATTTTAGAAAGTGTAATTAATTATTGGGGAGCAGGGGGGGGGGGAACATAGAAATTGAGTTAGGGTGGGGAATAAATATGCGTATCCCAGGAATGAAACTTTTCAGGGCCTACCCCTGAATTCAGGGTTTTTGAAATTTTTCCTGTTTCTGATTTTCATGTAAATTATTTTGTTTTTACAGAAATTTCTTATTTTGAATGTTTAATTTGCCTTATAATGCATTAAGAACTCTCCAAATATCATTTAATACAGGTAGCCATATGATATTTCATTATTAAATCTTCCCTATCTGCATGCAAATATCAGTTTTCAGGGTTTTTGCATGCTAGGTAGTTTCACCGCTGGTATCCCTTAATCTGTGCGTGCGCAGTGTGCAAGGGTCTACGCTGCTGACGGCAGTGGGGACCCGGTGTAAGTTTTTACTCGATCAAAAAGATTTTTTTTTTTTTTTTTTTTTTTAAACAATGAGTGAGAATATGGAATTTTGAGGATTCATTCATTATAGTGATTCATTTAAAAATAGTGACCCGTTAGCGGGCGAAGCTCACTGGTATCTATTAAAATATGACTAGACAATACCTCATAAGAAACTTGCAAAGAATTATTATTATTAGAGATTTTATACACTGTTCTAGGGAATAAACAAGAGATATTATTAACGCTATATAACAATACAAACATTAAACTATACAATTTGTTAAAAATAAATAAATAAATAAATAAATAAATAAAGTGTGAAAATAGTGTTATTAAAATAGCATTTATTTTGTTTTTACAGAAATTTCTTATTTTGAATGTTTAATTTGCCTTATAATGCATTAAGAACTCTCCAAATATCATTTAATACAGGTAGCCATATGATATTTCATTATTAAATCTTCCCTGTCTGCATGCAAATATCAGTTTTCAGGGTTTTTGCAAGCTAGGTAGTATCACCCCTGGTATCTAAAGGTAGAAATTAAGAAATTTGGTTGGTGGCTACTGGCTTTCATTTTTTTAGTGACCACTTTTAAAAAGTTAGTGGCCACTGGCCAGTCGCTGATAAAAGTAAAAGTAAAATAAAATTTTCTTTTCTTTAATTTTTTCAATGTTCAGTCTCGACAAATCATTAAGAAAATAATTAAGGTAGTCAACTTTTTGAAACTCATCCACAATAATACATTTCTGATAAATTTTAATAAATGAAATAGGAATAGATTTACATAATTTATACTATGAATGTAAGAAAATACTATTCAATACAAAATTCATATGTTTAAAATGCTCTTTTGGTTATATTATTTTATAACAGAAAAATTCTGATTATATTGCCCCTTCACTATCCTGAATGGTGTCGATTTTCTACTTTTTCAAAAAGAAAAAAAACATCTTTGATTCATGAAAATATATTAGTATATGTAAATAAAAAAGAATATTTTTTTAATAATACTTTTTTATTTTGCAAGTTTCTTTTTCCTTTTTTTTTTCTTGTTACAAATGAATTATAAATTAATTTTTCTTTAATAATAATGAATTTTTAATAATTTGCAATTATAATCCCCCTCTCTAACGGAATGTAGAGTGTGTGGCTGTAGTCGAGATTTCACAATGAAATTGTAGCTGTCACTTTTTAAAAAGTTAATTTTGACATATTTTAAAATTAGCAGCACTAATTCATCTTAAGGATAAACAAGATCTTAAGCTCAATCATTAAATGATAATTCAATAGAAAAAAAAAAAAAAAAAAAAAAAAAAGAAATCAATTTTAAGATATTATCAAATTTGTAATTTAATGGTCTGTAGTATGTAGTGCATCAGTGTAACTCAGATTAGGCATAACAAATTACATATAATTGAAAAATAAAATAGTAAAAGAACAGAATGCCTTCAAATTTCTTTCCCTTTCGTAAAAAAAAAAAAAAAAAAAAAAAAAAAGAGGCTTTAAATGTGCGTTCCAACTTTCTTTTGAAGGACTTTTTTACTTTTTTTGGACGAATGTGAATTAATTTTGGACATTTGGAGACGGGACTATTGAAGTGAAAATGCGTCGAATGACGTTTTTAATTTTTCTGCGAACGTAATACAATCAGAGTTTCAGCCAATTGATTATCTCACGAGCTTCCTTTTCGTTTCTTTCTCCCGAAAGTCGGCCGAAACTCTCATTTTGACATTTTTTAAAAATCAAAATCTAATACTTTTATAGAAAAATGGAAAAAAGCCATACGTTTTTTTAGTATATGAATAAGACTACCTGCCAATTTCCAGTGTTTACTGTTAAAATTGACTTCAGAAAATGTCTGTAAGTGGCGATGTTAGATTTGAGAAAGTCTGAATTCGAGGAGCACGGCGCGTTTACTGCGAAAACACAGCCGTGCGATCCAAGTTTGCATTGTAATGGGGTATTCTAAAAAGAATGGGTAGAAGAATTTTAAGTGTTTACTATTAAAATTGACTTCCGAAATATGTTTGCAAGTGGCGAGGTTCGATTTTAGAACAGCCTGAATTCTTTGTGCGGCGCGTTTACCGCGAAAAAGTCGCCGCGCGATCCAAGTTTGCCTTGGAATGGGGTATATTTTATAAAGAATGGGTAGAAGACAAGTGGCCACTTTTAAAAATCTAGTTGCCATGTGGCGAGTGGCGACCGCTAATTTCTAGCTTTACTGGTATCCCTTAATCTGTGCGTGTGCAGTGCGCACGGGTCTATGCTGCCGACGGCAGTGGGGACCCGGTGTAAGTTTTTTTCGATCAAAAAGATTTTTTTTTTTTTTTTTTTTCTTTTTTTAATGAGCGAGAAAATGGAATTTTGAGGATTCATTCATAATAGTGATTCATTTAAAAATAGTGACCCACTAGCGGGCGAAGCTTACTAGTATCTATTAAAATATGACTAGACAATACCTCATAAGAAACTTGCAAAGAATTATTATTATTAGAGATTTTATACACTGTTCTAGTGAATAAACAAGAGATATTATTAACACTATATAACAATACAAACATTAAACTATACAATTTGTTAAAAAATAAATAAATAAATAAAGTGTGAAAATAGTGTTATTAAAATAGTATTTATTAGTAACAAGCTACCTTCGGTGACCAGCTGGTTTCAGTTCCTTTAAAAGCCAGACCATATTAAACCACTGTTCGGTGGCGCCTACTCTCCACTTCAGATCCTACAACAGTTTTACAAGAAAACATGACATGTATTTTCCTACTAAAATTAAGTGGCATGGCATAAAAATGATTTAAAAACAAAGCAGATATATATATATAAATATTAAGTTCTAATGATAATTAAATTCAGTTAACTCTTGGTTAACCAGTATTCAACAAACCTGAAAAATTCTGAAAACCCTTTTTTCTCTTTTCCAATAAATTGTTTTAAAATATTTGCTGCTATTTTAGGAAGCTTATGGTTTTCATTTTCATATAATTAGTGTCCAAGTTAATATAATGCAAATCAATGTTTATACAAAGGCGAATGTCCCAGAAATTCACAATATTTTTGTAGCCGATTACTGAAATCTGCTATTATTTTGCCTTAATCGATAAATTCGCATTTTTTACAAAATTGAATCTCTAAATATTCAATTATTTTGCTACTAATCGATGATTAGGTAACAGTTCTTTAATTCAAGGATGAGATTGAGTAAGTGTAAAAAATAAATAAATAAAACTTTACGAAAAAGATAAACATTAAAGCAAAATATAAGAAATCTCAGAACTGTTAAATTGGTTATCGCTTTCTAAAAATTGATTACTTAATTTTTAATATTTTATTTTTAAAAGACAAAACACAAAATTTCACATCGTGAAAATTCACATTTCAATACTTTAAAATAAAATGCTTAATAGAAAAATAAATATTTTTTTTTAGAAATTGATTTCCTAATTTTTATTTTTAATATTTCATTTTTAAGTAAAAAAAAATGCAAAATTATATATTGTGAAAATTTACATTTTATAACTTAAAAAAAAAAAAAAAAAAAAAAAAATAATAATAAATATAATAATTTTTAGAAAGGGATAACCTTATTAACAATTGTGAAGTTTCTGACTGTGAAAATGGAAATAAAAAATATGCATTAATTGATGAGTTATGATGGAGCAAAATTCTCCATAGAATAACATTGGCTTTGGCTTCCGGCGACAATAAGTAGAAAGTCCTCTTAACTGATTGCCTGCATGCGCATACTTTTCAGGCTTTAATTTTATTTGTCTATTTTAAATTTTAAAAAAATTTAAAGCTAATTTCCAATGTTAATATTTTATTTGGGTATGTGCATAAGAAACTTATAAGGCTAGTAGTATTGCAAAAATACTGGATTTAAAAAAAAAAAAAAAAAAAAAAAAAAATAGATCTGATACAATGCACATGAACAAATATATTCATATATATGTGTTACATATTAATTTATGTGATGCATTATTATCTATGCATTAAGTTATTAAGTAATGTTAATTTGAACTGAATTCAAAAATAATTTTAACTATTATATTGTTTTATCTGTAATTTTTTGCCATTAATAAAATCATAAATATTCATATTTTACATCAACTAATAAATTTAGAAAAAAGTGTCATTAAATAAAGAAAATAAAAATAGTAATTCATCATTTTAGGATATTTACATATTCAACATATTTACATAGTATTGTGTGCAACTAAACTAAATATTAAGCTCAAAAGCAAAGTAGACTGAATGTGAATACTCAAAATAAATATGAAATAATTGGTGCATGTCCAGAAAGCATTTAAATTTTTGCTGTTATGTTAATAGTGAATAAAAAAAAAAAAAAAAAAAAAAAAAAAAAAAAAAAAAGCATGTGTGTGGCTTTTTAAAAAAAATTAAAAAAAAAAAAAAAAAAAATATCTCAACAAATACGAAGGGCGAACTCGACATCAGGTCAATTTTCTTTTTTTTTTTTCACCATCTGATTCTAGATCCTTCAGAGAATCTACACAGGTATAGCTTTCATGTTGAGATCACCCTTGTTTCCGTCTCAAAATGTGCATGGACGATGCATATTTCCAGCATATGACGCAAAAAAAATTATTTTCAAATGCGTTTTTCTCAAAATCTCCTTTTGTTGAGTTTGCCCTTCGTATTTGCAACACCTCATATGTACTAGCTTGGTTATAAATAAATTTCTTAGTAATAAATAACAAACATATACTATATTAAACTTGATTATAGTAAATTATTTAATATAACAAACTTATAGTACAATAAATTTCTTAGAAATAATTTTATATCAATGCATAATTTAAATACATAGGTATAACAATTATACAACAGTTTTTTTTATAATATGTTTAAAAAGAATATCTTTCATTAAATTCAAGTAAATACTTATCAATTATGAACATAAATGTGGTTTTTTGATGACTATGTAAACTGTAAAAAAAAGCCACATGCTAAAAACCTAACCGTAATCAAATGTAATATAATTTATTCTGCAAGCTTTTATTTCTATTTTAGTGAATGACACGAATAAAGTCTTTGAATTTTGAGGGCTCGTGTTATTGTTTTACATGTCGACATGATAATGAGACTCTTCATACAACAATAAAGTTATGACAAATATTAATATTATTAACTTTTCAATATTGAAAAAAAAACTGTTAAATCAAACAACAATTCTGACAAGAATCCCATTTTCAAAAAGCATTGTATAATTTAGCAGACATTGTTTACTTTCAAGTAAATGCATACACATTAAAAAATTCTTTTTTCCTCCTAAGAAAAAACTTTAAATTTTAAGTAATGAATAAAAAAATAAAAAATAAACCAAGCATCAAACAGCAAAATGAGAAAATAAAGCTTTTAACCATTACAAAAATATATATGGAATATAATTAAAGAGGATATTTCGATTGAGATAAATTGTAAAAATGTTTTTAATTTCTAAACTAAGAAAAAATAAAATTTGAATAATCAACCATATTACTTGATTATCCTACCTGAAAAAATAAAATAAATAAAAAGTAGGTTAAAAAGAACACTACTTTTAGTGAAGATTTCCCGGTACATAAAATTATTCGTCACTAACTGAAATATGCAGAAATATCGTGAAAGCAATAAAAACAAGAAATAAATAATGAATCTATGAGATGTCATCTCCGCTTCGGTCGTAATTATTATTATGTATTGTAATATGAAATAATATTTGTTTAATTTTTACAACGCTAAGACTAAGAGTACGCTAAGATGAAGATTTGATTTTGAATCACATATATTATCTACGACTTTTAATCAATATACATCTATAATTTTAAATTGTGTAAATTTGAGTTATCTTATATTCTATATCGGAAACAATATTTAAAATTACTTACTTTTTACAAACATGGACAGCAAAACACACCGCCATCTCGCTTCTTGCTTCTTATGCTGGTGCTTGTTTTGCTTCTCTCTGATTGGCTATTAGAGTTTTCAGAAAGTTGTAGTATCAATGCTCAACAACATTGGTAGATATCCATCAATATCGATCGAGATCAAAATCAACCAGCAGATTTATTTATTTTTTTCCCTTCAAGAATTTTTCTTAACAATGCTAAATATTTTAAATGACGAGCTGATCGTAAAATGGAGCAAGAAATTCCGAGAACAAACCTTATCTTTCTTACAGTTTTTTGCCGAGATTGGACGATATTGACCAATATTCCCGTTTTTATATCATTATAAAATGCTTCTATTAATAATTTTATAGAACTTAAAATACTGTTAAATATATTTCTGTCCACTACGTATCGAAAAATAACAAAAATTTTGGTTAAAAAAAGCTAAATATCAATAGTTCCGAATTTCAATACTGTCATTCCAACATTAGGTAATATTGGCCAATATTGAAAAGAAACAACCGACTGACGCCAATGCTTGCCGTGGTTGGGCAACATTGAGCCAA
Source organism: Salticus scenicus (assembly GCA_963930645.1). Classification (NCBI taxonomy): domain Eukaryota; kingdom Metazoa; phylum Arthropoda; class Arachnida; order Araneae; family Salticidae; genus Salticus; species Salticus scenicus. The sequence goes on along the minus strand of OZ005652.1, from coordinate 335,283,676 downwards.
TATTGAGCAATACCGCTGTGCTACCTGGGAACTCAGGTCATTTATTTAGTTATAGACTTGGAAATCTTTAAAGATATTTCAGAATTTTTAAGCTTAAAGTTAATTGGCTTTGATGAAAGAAAAGTCTAACCTTTTTGCAATAAATACACTAATACAAAAGTAGTACTGGTTTGAATAAAACGTTGTATTCTTTTTATCTTATATTTCCAAATACCATTTATACACTGAAAATTACACTCTGATGACAATTTTAAAAACGCTTTGTTACCATTCTTAGCAGGAAGAAATTAGACAAATTTTACTGATTAAATCTTATAACCCACAGAAATCACAGTATATATATATTTTTTAAATGTTAAAAATAATGATTTGTATTTATATTTGTTCATTTTAGCGTGAGTACTAGACTTTATCAAACATGTGAAAATTAGGAATTTTTAAGTACATTAAAGAGAAAGAGACTGGCAGAAATAATACAGAATTTTGTGAAATTTTATAACTCAGAATTTTACTTAAAATTATTCAGAAAATATACATGCAAACAACCAAACAAAAAAATACATTACATTTAAAGTGCGAGGGTTAAAATAATAAATGCTAATATTTAACTTTACTATTTTTTATTGAAAGTCTGAAAGAAAAGCATTTAATATCTAGAAAATCATACAATATGTTAATCATTTGAAAGAAAAATATAATGTTAAATATGAAGACATAATTATTTTATAAAAATTCATGTATTTTGCAAAACGTTTTTTATTTTATTTATTAAATGAATTTAATTTTATTTATTATAAAGTCCACAATAAAAATTTCAAAGCAATACATAAAATATAAATGTATTCTTTATAACATCATACCACAAACTTTTTTATTTATATATTTTTATTTTAACATAATTAAATTCTAGAATTACACCTTTAAATTACCACATTAATTTTTGTGATTATTTCTTATTTAAAATTTATTCAAAATTTTGTATTTTACAAGTTATGAAAATCGCATAAAATATGTTATTCGAAATATGTTTTATTTTAATAAATTATTTTACACACAATTTATGTATTTAGCATTTCAATGTGATGAAAACAGGGGCAGTAAAACAAGTAAATGTGCTTGCTACATTTAGATTTTTAAACAATCTATGTAAATTTAGATAAAAAATATTTCTTTTAATATAAAAATCTTTTTTATTTAAATTATACTTTTTTGGGATATATTTTATGCAGTAAAAAAAAAAAAAAATATATATATATATATAAAACATTCGTATTCAATGTAAGATGGAAAAACTAACACATTTTTGTATATGTATATATATATAATGAATGTTGGTAGTGTCCATGCATCTTATACAAGGAAAAGCGGCAGTCCATTTCAGTTTAACTAAAGATCTTTTATTTAGTTCTAAAGGTATGCAGTAGTGAAGTTACAGTCTAAGGCCGGGTGTTGGAATATCCTGAGCGATATGTCCCGGAATAAACAATGCCGATGGTCGTCGATTATCCAGCCGCGGGTACCCGAAGCGCCGTGAATCTACATAATTAACTTTACATAATGAAGTATTAATTAATGTGGATTTATTAAAGAAGTGATTGTCGTAAAAACCAAGATTTCTCGTGGGTTTCAGTTTAAATACTGCATACTTCGGCGGGAACCGAAACTAATCTGAAACCCGCCTACCTTTTATCATTGGTTGACCCGGACATCTGGGATTAAGTATTTTGCAATGTTTTGCCGCTTACTTTAGACGATTGCATAATTTTGATTCTAAAACTTATTCAGAAATCAGATTCTCGCGCTATGAAGTTCTGTTGGAAAACCAACTTTACCTGGGCTCTAAAATGGAATTATTCTCATAAAGTTGTTCTTAAAATTAAGATTTATTCTGAGCAGGGCCCGACTTAGACTACCTAGAGCCCCGGGGCAAGCCTATTCTGGGGGGCCCCCTTGCAGTGGCATAAGAGCTCTTTAGGTGGCAGAAATTCTGCATTTGTCTGTTGGGGGGCCCCTTCCAGAAGGGGGGCAGAGGCCATTTGCCCCGTATGCCCTGCCGTCAGTCAGGGCCTGTCTGAGATATCAATATTAAGTTATCACTTAATATTAATTTAAAATACTAATTTAAAATCTTGATTATTTTATCCTTTCAAATATATATATATAATTTCTCACATTGAATAATTTTTAATTAATGATATGTATAATTTGAATAACAACTTCAACATTTTTTACTGTATATTTTTTTATGGATGGATCTTATAAATTATATTGGGAAAGAGCAAGTTGTGCAGGACAAATATTGAACATAATAGTTCTTTGGTTAGCTATACGGACATTCACCGAAATGTCCCACGTTCGTATCCCGAACTGGTCCTTTTCCGCTCTGATAAAATTTATTCGGTCAAACCATTATGAAAACTATACTAATATATACCATAATATTTTAGTATAATTAGTTTGTATTATTTACAACTAGTGTAAAGAAATATTCTACTGTAAGTTTTCTGAAGTGTACCAGGTCATCTAAAAGTCACAGAAAAAAAAAAGAAAGAAAAAAGATAAAGAAATGAAAACAAAAGAAAAATATATTTCTCAAAAACTATTGACCGTAGCACTAGGCGGTTTTCACTAAAATGCGCAGAAAAGCATGGGATTCTTTGTATGTAGAAGAAAAATATTAGTTACATTTCTCACCTAAAGATGACACTGTATTCGCAGTATCATCTCACATTTCAAACAGTTTCGCCTTCTTATTGGACGCCATATTGTGAATACTCATTAATCTGACTTTGCTGTGTTACATACCATTTCATATATCAGCGAATATTTAAATTAAACCTGTATTGCTTATTACTGCTGTTAATCATTGTAAAAGGAAAATCATGACATTGTTTAGAGATAAAACATTGTTAGTTACGCTTTATTATGAGAATTTTTAATGTGCAACGTCTGGCGGTCATTCTCATGATTTTAACAGGGAGCAGCCCCCGCTCATCGCTATTGGAGCGATGTTGAGCGATTCAATGTCGAGACAAAGGGGACTACTCCGAGGTTTATTGAAAAAAAAAATACAAAGTTTCGCCAAGCTTGTAGCCCAAGACCGACAAAGGGCAAGAGAAGTTAAAATAATAATTTATAATTTTGATGCTGAAGTAGATCGAACATTTTTCGCCAAGGAAAAGATAGAAAGAAATACGCAAGCGAAGTGATGACGTCACTGGCCGTTCGTGGATGCAAGAAAAATATTTCCTATGTTAAACGCCCATTGGATTTTTTGTAAAAAATTATTAAAAATCGAGGAAAAATATTTCCCGATTTTAATCCCCATATTTAGGTATAGATACGTATTAGTTATCATGTCCATGCATTAGATTAAGTTATTTTTGTTGTAAAATTGACAAAATTTGAATTTTAATTTCAAAACTCTAGAAAAAACAAATGACAAACTTCCATATTCGATTGAAAACATAAACATTTCATTTCAAAGGATGATATTTACACAATAAATATCCAAGTAATATACTAATTAAAAGGAAAATGGTAACTATTCCATCATTATTTGAAGTCAAATTTATTTTAAAATATCTCAATAAAATGTCTGATATAAGATACTCATATGTTGCAGCGGAATAGATTTCATATTTGTCATCCTTGGCGGGAAAAAAAATATCGACAAATCTGGAGAACATAATTCCTTTCAAAAATCATGGTTATTTTAACAACTTATATTAAGGGAGTAATGAATTATATGAAACAATATTTCGTACAGTACACATTACGAAAATATACATCTGGCATATATGTTTGCGTGTTACGTTTTTGATCGCCAAATACAAAAAACGCCAAGGATGACAGAGTTTTGAAATTTAAAATTCAAATTTTGTCAATTTGACAGCAAAATAACTCAATCTAACACATGCATACTATAACAAATACATATCTATACCCACTGGGATTAAAATCGGGAAATATCTTTCCTCGATTATTTTCCTCAATACGTTATTTGTAAAAAAAAAAAAAAAAAAAAAAAAAAATACAGCCCTGCCTTCTTTTAAAGACTCTCCTGTAACTATTCTCTAAAATTAAATTTCTTATTAAGTCTGTAGATTTACTTTATAATGAAAAATTTCTGTGTAAAATTACTGGTATGCAAATTTCAGGACTGTGGTTACTCTGTTAATAGAAACATAATATCCAATAAAATTTAATGATTACATGTTGAGAACGGCATTAATATTTAATATAATTATTCGAAAGCAATGCTTTTCTGAGGAAATGAATTTTAATTAATACAAATGTAATGATTCGTGCATTTAATTTTCACTTTAACAACTACTAAATGTAGCAGATAATTACATATTATATGCAGTTTCTATTACAGATTTAATTATCTACGAAATTTATTTCATAATTCTTAATCAAAATGTGCATACTTTAACACATTAATGTAATACAGATCTAATAAAATAAATATTTGATTACAAAAAGGACTAAAAATTTTAATGTTACTTTTGTTGTTAAAAAGTAATTGTATTTTCATTGTTTAAAATAACTAATAGTAAGTAAGGAGAGAAAATTATTTTATTTCAGTAATTCTGTTATTTAAAATTTTGTATTTTCAGATTTCCATAATTTATTAAATATATTATGATAAATGATAAATATTACAGTATATGAAATATATTACAAGAATTGAGAAATGCACATCTTTTTTTTTTTTTTTTTTTTTTTTACATTTATTTTATTCATCATACGCCTTTTGTAATACAGTACGAGATATTTATTCACTTGACCGTTTACAAGTTTTTCTTGACTGATTAGTACGATACCGTAGTTAAATATGAGAATGCTAATTAAACTGTAACACAAGATAAAACGGGTTATGCGGTTTATTACTTTATATATAACTGTGAATCTAAATTTGATAAGTGAAGATATGAAAGTGAAATATAAAAACAACAATAATAACTTTACCAATGTTAATGAACAAGAAAATAAGTTAAATGTAACACTATCCAAGCTAAAAATTTTAACACATCAAAAACACATAGAAGGTTGAAGGGGAGGGAGGAATAGCTTTCATATGAAATATTCATTGGATTAAATCACTAAAAATATTTAAAGTTACTATATTTCACTCTATAATACAAAGTAATACTTAAAATGTTTTTAGTTTGAATATTTTTACAGCGCATTATAGTGAGGATTTTTATTGTAAGTAGTAGTACGACAATTCGTGCTATTTCTTTCAAACAGCATAGTTACCAATTTTTGTCTATCACCTTGAATGAACGTGCGAATATTTATGTTTTTATCTAAATATACTAGCAGGCTTTGCCCACTTCGCTGAGCACTATACTTACATGAGTTTTCCACAGATAATGTTTTATTTGTACTCATGTCTAGTCTCCCCATGTGGAATTTCTTTATTGTGAAGTAATTAGGAGCCGAGTTATGCTTAAACGTGCTTTTGTCAAACGTGTTTCTGTCTTTTGCCCCCCCCCCAGGGAGGAACGGGGGGGAATTTCTGAAAAGTTGATAGATATAATTTTAAGTTGGATAAAGATCTAAGTTTCTACCAAGCGCTGTTGAATTCAGTCCAGTCGTTCTCAAGTGATGCCCGGACAAAATGACACACACACACACAGGCAAAATTTTCTGAAGTCATTTTCGGCTTTCATGGTGTGTGAAACGTGAAGATATCGCAAAATTTTTCGATTCTGACAAATTTACAGAGAAAACTATTTTATTAATATAGATAAAGCTAAAAGTTTGTAATTGTATTTGTTCGTTTTTTTTCTTCGGATTATTAGAATTTATCAAAAATTGGATCTAATAAAATAAATATTTGATTACAAAAAGGACTAAAAATTTTAATGTTACTTTTGTTGTTAAAAAGTAATTGTATTTTCATTGTTTAAAATAACTAATAGTAAGTAAGGAGAGAAAATTATTTTATTTCAGTAATTCTGTTATTTAAAATTTTGTATTTTCAGATTTCCATAATTTATTAAATATATTATGATAAATGATAAATATTACAGTATATGAAATATATTACAAGAATTGAGAAATGCACATCTTTTTTTTTTTTTTTTTTTTTTTACATTTATTTTATTCATCATACGCCTTTTGTAATACAGTACGAGATATTTATTCACTTGACCGTTTACAAGTTTTTCTTGACTGATTAGTACGATACCGTAGTTAAATATGAGAATGCTAATTAAACTGTAACACAAGATAAAACGGGTTATGCGGTTTATTACTTTATATATAACTATGAATCTAAATTTGATAAGTGAAGATATGAAAGTGAAATATAAAAACAACAATAATAACTTTACCAATGTTAATGAACAAGAAAATAAGTTAAATGTAACACTATCCAAGCTAAAAATTTTAACACATCAAAAACACATAGAAGGTTGAAGGGGAGGGAGGAATAGCTTTCATATGAAATATTCATTGGATTAAATCACTAAAAATATTTAAAGTTACTATATTTCACTCTATAATACAAAGTAATACTTAAAATGTTTTTAGTTTGAATATTTTTACAGCGCATTATAGCGAGGATTTTTATTGTAAGTAGTAGTACGACAATTCGTGCTATTTCTTTCAAACAGCATAGTTACCAATTTTTGTCTATCACCTTGAATGAACGTGCGAATATTTATGTTTTTATCTAAATATACTAGCAGGCTTTGCCCACTTCGCTGAGCACTATACTTACATGAGTTTTCCACAGATAATGTTTTATTTGTACTCATGTCTAGTCTCCCCATGTGGAATTTCTTTATTGTGAAGTAATTAGGAGCCGAGTTATGCTTAAACGTGCTTTTGTCAAACGTGTTTCTGTCTTTTGCCCCCCCCCCAGGGAGGAACGGGGGGGAATTTCTGAAAAGTTGATAGATATAATTTTAAGTTGGATAAAGATCTAAGTTTCTACCAAGCGCTGTTGAATTCAGTCCAGTCGTTCTCAAGTGATGCCCGGACAAAATGACACACACACACACAGGCAAAATTTTCTGAAGTCATTTTCGGCTTTCATGGTGTGTGAAACGTGAAGATATCGCAAAATTTTTCGATTCTGACAAATTTACAGAGAAAACTATTTTATTAATATAGATAAAGCTAAAAGTTTGTAATTGTATTTGTTCGTTTTTTTTCTTCGGATTATTAGAATTTATCAAAAATTGGTGCACTTTTTAATCAGGATAAAATCTAGTTAATGCCGTATTTGTTAGTTGAATAGTATAATTGGATGTAATGTCATTAAATAAAAATTCCATTTTAAACCCCTTGTCAGAAATGAGTAAGTAAATAGGTAAATATATTTCTTGTTATGTTGAAAAATAAATGAACGTGAGAATATTTAAAAAAAAAAAAAAAATGCTATAGAAATGGAACATCTTTAGTATGGAACTCTAGACGAAGTATGGCACCGAAGTAGCTCGGACTTTTCTCGCCAAGATCTTTACTTACCCAATAACAACAGCAATTTTGATTCATCGCCACAATGACAACAAAAATTTAAAAGCCGCTAAAGGCTTCTATGCTAAACATATGCTAAGGAAAAAATAATAATAATACAGTAACCGATACTAGGGAATAAAACACAGTTATTGCACGCTTTTATATGGAAGCATTGATTAAAATAAGTCCTGCTCTACTAAATTAAATTTTGTTTTTGTGAATAATTTTGTATATATCAAATTAAAACAAATATTAGTTTAGGAATTTTTATTATTATTATTATTTTAGTTATTGAGCAAATATTCCAGCATAAAATATACCAATTTTATTGAAACCTTCGCGGTATATTTTTAAAAATATTTTTTCTTTATTCAGCAGCAAAATCTTCAAAAATATTGTATTGCAAATATCCTTTTCATCACACGTCCGTATAATTATTTATTTTTTAAAGAAAATTTTTTGAAAGCAATTATAGCAGTGTCACATAATTATGTCGCTTATTATATATATATATATATACATGAATCTAACACAAATTAAAGTCACATACAGACGTTGATATAAAGATGTTTATAACAATATCGACGATTTTTGATATACTTTCTGTTACCATGTAATTGCTATGTAATTTTTAGAAAACTTGATATACCACATTAGGCATAACTTACAACAATCAGAATATATACTATATATATACATATTTTATAAGCATTAACAAGATTTATTTTCATAAATTATTAGCCAGTGTACGGAGTTATTCTAAAAAAGCCCAAGAAATATCATGAAAACTCTGAAAGATATCACCAATTTAAATTTCAAGTACCTTAAAAAAAAAAAAAAAAAAAAAAAAAAAAAAAATCAGCAGTTTTGCCCATAATTTACATTGTATCAAAGTTTACTATATTTTCGTTAATGAATACAAAATAAAAATAAGGATAAAACTACTTTCAAAGATATTTTACCCATATTTTTAAAGTTTTCTCTTATTTGAAATTAGTTAAAATTCAACTTTTCCATAAGTGGTATTTTGCTGCATTTTCTCGATATTCGATTGGCAATTTTTTTCGAGTAACCCTATACATTCAAATAAAAAATCTGGAGGGACTCCACTCGAATTTCCGAAAATTAAGTAATTAACAGTTGTACGGATAAAGCAAAGTAAGAAAAGGAAAATACAAATAGGAGGTTTCAGTATTTTTTCAACATAGCATACAGTTTAACTCTGTTGTACTTAAAATAATTTGAGCCAATAAGTCTTAATGATGAAGAATGTTTCATTGTTTCTTTGTAGAAATATATAAGAGCTAAATTTACCAAAATGCATACAATTTTTGCGATAGTTATCTATAACACGTATATCAATTTTCAGCTCAATCGGATAAGGCATTTAGGCGATATCGCAATAATTTCAGCCCATGGGCCATAGTAATAAAGAATATTTCTTTGTGTCCCTGTAAAAACACTGTAAGAGCTAGAGTCACCAAAATTTCTACAGTTTGTGTGACAATGACCACTAATATGTGTATAAATTTACAGTTTATTTGAAAAAGACCTTTAGACACTATTGCACTAAAAACAATTTGAGCCCATAGGCCATAATGATAAAGAAATATTTTTTTTTGTGTGTATGTCTCTGTAAAAAAACTATAAGTACTAGATTTACCAAAATCAATAGGGTTCGTGCTATGGGGACCTATAACATACGTACCAACTTTCACCTCATTTAAACAAAGCGTGTAAATGCTATCGTGTTCACTCACAAACATGCACACATACACACATCGCCTTAAAAATTGCAAAAATGAACTCAGGAGACCTCAAAACGTACAGATACTGCAAAATCTCAATGTCGAATTTTTCTCATGATTACAATACTTTCATTACATAGTGTGTTCGGAAAGTAAAAATGAAGGAAAAGAAATTTTGTTAGGGAGGGCACAAGATGCAGTTGAAAATCAGTCAGTAACAATGCTTGCATTTCTCTAGATATTTAACATTTTTCTATGTTAATCACATTGTAAAAATAACGTTGCAATGATTTGAAAAACCTGCATGATATAACCAAAAACCGTACGAAAAATTGTCAAAACTGTAACTGTCAAAAGAAACCTTTTTATCTGCATAAAAACACGGGCTATTCTCATATTAATGGACATATATAATTAATGAAGCATCATATCTACAACTTCAATGAATTTCAAGCATGAATTTGTACAGAGGGATCCCAAATATAATTATTATTATTATTATTTAAATTAGTAACAGATCCCGCTTTCTCTTTCGGGACCGGAGCAAAACCTTTAGCTGGGATATAATATATACGATGTTCTTTATATCCTGAAGTTCTAAAAGTATTTCTTGAGACATTTCACAAAACGTCAAAATTCGAAATTGTACTATCACTTATGTACATGACTGAATATGCAACTAACAGAAAAATTCCTCATCAGAATTAAGTTTTAACTGCAAATATTCGAATTAGTTTTTAACATTTTCTACGCATATGCATTTGATTAATATTTTAGTGACGTGCCATTCAAAAGGAGATGATAGCCCTAATATTTTATTTTCACTCTGAATAAAGGTAGAGACGTCATTCTTAATAATATATAGCCTTAAACTAAATGAATTTAAATTAAATTTAAATGAGAAATGACAAATTACAACCAAGTAATTTAATTTTCTAATGCAGCGTTTCTATAACAAAAGTAGCTCATCATTTTAAGCCATTAAATAGAGATTTAATTAATGAAATTGACAAGTATTACATGCAAACTTATAAATTTTCATTGCTGAAACTTTAATTATTTAACAGTCTATGTTACAAAATATTTAAATTGAAAATTGAAGTCCATTTAGTTTTAATACTTCCTTGATTTTAATATTAATGAGATAATTACCATGAATGACCCCATTTAGCATGTTTGATAATAAGCATTGATTAAATACGGAAACCTTTCTGACGTGAGATACCAGTGAAAATTTTAATTAACATTATAATGAAATGTGTCTGTTAAGTTAGCGATAAACTATAATTTTATATGAGAATGATAGTCACCTTTTAAAAAATATAATCAGATAAACTGTCAAATTTTACTACAAAAAGGATAATAATTTGACGGAAAAATTTTCGAATTAAAAAATAGTTTTTTTTTCTTTGATAGCTTAGAAAATAATTTATCATAAGTATTGAAATGTATGTAGTTTTGAAAGTGGTATTCACATTTTTGTCGAATAACATGAAACTTAATTTAAAGCAATGACATACGACATCGTGCAAGATAAATTGGCAAATCAATAAATGCGATCCAAAATCCTTTTTCAAACTCGGACACTTTTGAATCCAATTTTACACCATTAAGGGAATTGGTCAGAGACTGAAACAGTTGTAATCCGAGGGTGAAAAATCCGAATTATGTGGTGGATTCATCAAAACTTTCATCTCAGATCTGCCATTAATTTTCGGGTCATTGAAGATGTGTGTGGTCTCACATTGTCATGGTGGAATACAACATCCTTCCTATTGAACAATTCTGTCCATATTTTTCGAATTGCTAGCTATGATATAGTTAATTGTTGTAGTCGGTACAAAATTGTTTGTTGAGGTGGTAGCAACTCATAATGAACGACTCCTCTCCAGTCCCACCAAATACTGAGTATAACATCCCATGGTGTTAAACTCAGCTTTTTAAAAATTTGAGGTAATTTATCTCGCTTCGACAACGGACTTTTATTAAATTATTGTTGTGTGTAATCCATTTTTCGTCCCTCGTAATCATTCGGTTCAAAAAATAGATCTTTTTATTGCGTTTCAGTAGTTTTTTTTTTTGCGATAGTTCATGCGACACCTAAACGTCGCGGTTCTTTTTGTATCCAGCCTTATTCAAATTGTTTAAAATGGTTTTGTGGTCCATATTCAGTTCCTCAGCAAAGTCACGACTATTTACATGCCGATCTTGCTCAACATTTTGCATGATTTTATTTATTTTTTCAACCATGGGCCGTACAGAACGAGGTGCATTTTTGACAACAAAATTTCAGAATGAAAGCAAATGAAGGACTGGCGGGCTGTTCTTTCTGATATGACATCATACCCATAAATTGCACAAATTTTCTTAGCTGATTGCATTGCATTCTTATATTGTTGAAAATAGAATTTCAAAACGTATCGAATTTCGTCTTTATTTACACACATATGTTAAGCCGTACAGTTTTTTACACGAATTTCGAATTGCGATACTTACTTCACAAAAGTGTAGTCTGAAATGCTACCTTTCAAATGCACATGAGTATGTGATGTTCAAATTTGTTTTGCTCCATTATGTCACGTGACGTCGTCTAAAGCAGAAAATCGGCACGAACATTTTCCCCAAATCAATATATATTCACTTCGTAATGCAGTGTGCAGTTTAAAAAATATTAAAATATGCTTAACAATTTGAGAGACAAGGTAATTTTTATCTAGCGAATGAATAACCACCTGAATTAATGATCAATGTTAGAAGAAAACAAATAACTGAAGTTTTACCTCTAACAAAGAGAGATCGCGACATGGAAAATTGTGTATGAGACGAACTTGTGCAGAATTATAATACATTATAAACGTAACAAAATATTACAACTATAACGCTTACTACCCATATTATCTAGAGGGGGAAAAAAACTTTACATTTTGAGCATTTGCTAAAGTACAAGTTATTTCGAGAAAGTGTCGAACGCGTACCTGGTAACGTATGCGGCTGCCGTCTGGAATTCTCTGGTTCGATGTCGCGTATTTATTAATCAAAATATGTTTTTTAAACTTTATAATTAAAAAAAAAAGATAACATTTATTTTTAAGTTTTTAATATTATTATTAACTAATAATCTCTCTCTCTCTCTCTCTTTCTATATATATACATATATATATATATATATATATATATATATATATATATATATATATATTTTTTTTTTTTTTTTTTTTTAACATTATTTTGTATTTAAAACAATGCTAAAATTTGTTTTTTTTTAAATTTATGGAAAATTTAAAATAGCATAGAGAGAAAAAAAAATAATTTTAACTGTATATATAGAGAAATATAATTACTATTCAAACAAATAAACAAAAAAAATCTTCTTCAATCAGTAAAAGTTTTATGATATATTATAATACAGAATTCCGATGCAATTGCGATTTTTCGAGCAAGTAAATCTTTGAAGATAGCATCTTTAAATTTAGATTTTAAATACTAACCAAGAAAAATGAAGTTTGTAAAACGAAAAACGTCGACATTTACATTTTTCTTTCTTTTTTTATATTTCTGTGCATAAAATAAAATTTATGATGTTCTATAATATTAATAAGTTAAAAGCGGTTACATAAAATAAATATATTAAAACCGAAACAGTAGGCTCAAAACAAGATTTAAATAATACATCTGCTAACTATCTTACACTTTGGTCTAACTTTTAGTTATTTATTTATTTATTTTTCTTTTCTATATATTTTTTTCTTCTATATTTATTATTCAAGATTTTGTTTATTTATTCTTTATTTATTTACAGAATTTTGTTTTATGTATTTTAATATTAAAACTGCAGTTCAACGATTGTGAGTATGGATGGTTACAAAATTTAATCATTTGACTAATTAAATTTAAAATTAGTTAAATCTAAAATTGATTCTAAGATTGAATACCGGAAGTAGGACTGGATATCGGTATCTGAAAAACCTGATTTAGTGTTTTTCCTTAAAATTATTGTATTAAAGCCCTTTTAGATGTTATACGTATGCATTACTCGGTTACTCCAGGAAATATGATAGACGTCCATATTAAAGAGGGTATTTATTAAAAACTGTCTTACATATTTTCTTCAAACTTGTCATATTAACTCTTTTTTAGACGACCTTTCGAATGTCTAAGTTGTAGAAATTAATTTGTTAAATCTTGTTGAAATTGCAAGTATGGCAGGTATCTCAAAAATTTCTTTCAATTATATACAGTAAGTATTTTTTTAATTACTTACATAATGCCCTTTTAGTATCGTAATACTAAAACATCTTTTCGTATTAGTTGTTTATTACAGGATGTTTTAATTACGTACATCACTTTTAGGTCGCGGAAATGAGTGTCCTAATAAAGAAATTTAGTGGAACACTCCGGTTGTGGGCACAGTTTTGATTTTAGCTTATAACTTTTGATAGAATAAATAGTATGCAAACGTATGAGTACAAATGGGAAGCTAGAACAATTAGCTAACGTTCAATGAAGTAAATGTATTGATTCCGTCAATCAGAAAAAAATTATTACCAAATTTGTGAAGTGATCATTTTTTGCGAAAACAATTTTTATACCCGGTTGTGGGCACACTTGAAAAATCTGAGAAAAGTGTGAAACTAATAAGAAAAACCACCATAAATACAGAAAACAACAAAATTTATTAATTTTATAAGTATTCAGTGGCCGAAATAATAACAGAAAATGGTATTTTTCCAAATTTATTCGTCACCTTCTTCATCCTTCAAATCAGAAGTGCAATGCTTGTAAATAAAATAATTTTTATGTATATTGGCACATTTCAAATGCACCAGACGTTCATACTCGTTGCATTTGACTGAATTTGCTCTTTTTCGGCAAAGCAGCAAGTGCTTCAAACAAATGATGCAGAAATCGACATCATCTCATGATTGTGAATGTTCCTATTTTTAGCGCGCTTGGTCAGCAGTTTGACAGGTGGAGTTCCCTTACATTTTCTAGGCTTCCTCGGTAGGGAAAGAGAAACAGCGAGAAGGTGTCCATATTCTTGGGCAGTCGATTTTATGGATTTCGTATATACTAAGCAATCCTAAAAGTTTTTAACCATCGCCTTAATATGCATTTCTTTTGGATCATTTGATTTTCCCGGGGTTGACAAGGCTAAAAATGCCTAAAAATACATAAAACACTAATAAAATATATTATGTTGTTTTAAACGACCCTATTTGACAATTTGTAAGTCAAAAACACGCTTTAAATGAAAGAAACATGGGTGCCGACTACTGGTTACATGAAGGTGTCCACAGCCGGGAATGACAATCACTTTTATAATGACAGAAAAAACTATTTTCATTCCAAATTTTGGCTTAATTCGATATTGCATCACGAAATACATTGAATATACTGCATGAATATATATCAACTCACAATTTTTAATTAATTCACCTCGATTTATTGCATATTAAAAAATTCACAAATTTTGTTTCGATGCCTGCACTTATTCAATTCGGTATTAGCGCCATAACTGCGTACTGTCACAATACATGTTTGACAGTACTCAAATCCACCATATTTACTTTTTGTTAAAAGGTTTGGTGGGTGCCCACAACTGGAGAATGCCCATAAGTGGAGATGTTCCCTTACATATTTTCTTCAAATTTACCCATTAACACCTTTTTAGATGATATCTCGTAAGTAAAAGTTAGTTTCAGTGTACTAATTAATTTGCTAAATTTTGTGAAATTTGCAAATAGTGCTGAAAGTTGGTGTCTCAAAAACGGCCCTAAAGATTTTTTGCAATTATGCTGCATAATCACCATTTTAGATGTCCTTTCCTACTACATGGAAATTTATAGACAACCTTAAGTACAAAAGTCAATTTTAAATCACGAAAATCAGTGTCTCAAAAAACGAATTTATCGATTTATTTTTTAACTCGCTTCATAAAATCTCTTTTAGATGCCTTTATGATGTATGTAGTAGTGTGTTTCTTCAAAAACGATTGAAGGGTATCTGATTAATTGCATGGATTTAATGTTTTTATACAAGTTCATCTAAAAATAAGGAAGTTAACATATTTTTTTATATATACAACATCATGTTCCATACGGAATATGTACAAAAAGCTTTTATTATTCGTTTACAGGGCAACACAAAATAAGAGGGATATACCAGGTGAATAAGCTAGAAGTACGTTTGAAGTTGTATTATGCGTTTTTTTATGGAACTAAATTTAAGTACACCTTGTAGTTCATTTATAATTTGTTGATAATAACCATAGCTACCTAAATTTAAGCGAATACTTTTTTTTTTTTTTTTTTTTTTTTTTTAAATTTTATGTAGTTCATGAAATAGTTTTATTGTATTTCACTAACACAGTGGCTTAAGAATGGTAATTGCTTTTTTTTATTTCCATGATAAATACATATATACGTTTTGATTGCCAATTTTTTAAACTGAATTTTCCTACAATTAAATGTTTTGAGATGTTGTGAATACAAAAATCAGTTTTTAGCTGGAGAGCAGCGTGTCTTACTTGCTTGTTATCAATTAAAAAAAAAAAAAAATACGATTGAAGTTTACATTTGGCGACAATTAAAATTTTAGTGACTGTTTAAACAAAAAATTCAAGTTTGAAAGTTCACATTTGGTGATTTGAAGAGACTATAATTCGATAAAACCTTTTTTTTTTTTTTTTTTTTTTTTTTTTTTTTGTATTGTAATGAAATTCTTATAATAAATTTCTTAAATGTTTTATAAATTCACTATAAGTCTAGAAACTAAATTGTGTCTAAAGTAAAAATAGTTTCTTGTCAGTTTTATAAATAAATTTTAGTTCCCTTTGCTAACCAGTTCTAAAAATCCCTATTAAAACTTTAGAGTATTTTCCTTTATTATTGTAGTTAGTCTCATTTAAAAATCTCTGAAAATAAATGTGGACACAAGGAGCGAGTTATAGTATCTATAGTTTTGTTGTATGACACAATACTAGGAAATCAAGCAAGAATTTTTCGCAATACAAAGGATTCATAATATTTATAATAATGTTTTGCCATCTATAAAAGTGTAGATTAGAAAATCTCGATCATTTCGTCTATCCAGGTTATTTGTTTACTTTATATGCATATTTCAGAAATCTAAATTTCTAGTTTAGAGATTCAGAAAATGACTACTCATTCCTTCTAGATGAACGCGGTATACCTTCTTTCTCAGAATATATGTACAATGTACAGTCAGAGGTTCATTGGTCGGAAAACTTCAAATATCAATTGTAATTCAAAACGTTATGCCCTTTCACGTCATTCTATTTATTCTATTAGTTTTTTTAGATACTTTTCTCGTTGAATTTTAGCATAGGAATAATTAAAACCTTCATATAAACTTCTCAATATCATCAAAATACGTACCGGATGTATCAGAAATTCATGCACACTTCAAGAACTTAAAATTAAATATGAAATGTTCGGAAAATTTTCAGTTTGCGGGATTATGATCAGTAGGATATTCGATTTTTTTTCAATGTATAAAACAATAATTTCAAAAGTAACCGAAGGAGGGCGCTCACACCTTGTATGAGACCCTTTATTCATATTAGGCAAACAGTAATAGACAATGAAACAGATCATAGTAACATGACACTGTACATTTATTGAAAGCAAAAGATGTTCAACATGACAACCAGGACAGGTTATTAGTCAAGGGAGTTGCGTCACGAAGCCTGTTATATAGCTCAGTGTTCCATGTCGGCGTCGATGCTACCAGCTGCCCGGCATTAAAAAATAAATCCATTTCTAGCTAGATGTTTTATTGCTAGCTTGCATAAAACGTGTCGTAGAAATTTCCTCTTTCGGTTACTTTTTTAATCATAATTTTTATATACGTGGTGGTGGTGGTGGTGAGGGGGGGGGGGGGTAATCCAATTATCCTCTGATTATATTTACGTAAACCGAGACTTCGAGCATTGCTTTTTTATTTTGAATTTTTGAACTTTGCATAAATTTGTGATGCTGCCGTTATTAAATTATATGCATGTAACTTAAGTGGTAGCATTTATAATATATCTTGGAGCACATTAGACCAGTTCTTTATTCACACCAGTATATATTAAAAACATTTTTCTTCTTTTTTCATCGTAATTACAGATTGGAAAAAAAATCTCTGAAAACAAAGTGGTGTGAAAAAAGGGCCGGACTAACGCTACTTCTGAAAAAATTATAAATATTATCAGGTATGCATGTAATAAAACATCATCGGTAATCCTATAGATTTGTTTTCCTTGTTTCGTCTGAAATTTTCAAACGAAGCATTAATCATTAGCTTTAAATTTTAACAAAATTAATTCTGAAATGTCTTTTGGAACATAATTAATGTTGCACTCTTTCGTTCAAATTTAGTTAATTAATAAAAGTCATTGTTATAAATACCTAATATAAGGAAACTTCTTAATGATGTCTTAAGTTTTGGAACAAAGTATTCGTTAGCGTAAGTTTGTAAATGTATCGCATAAATTAACTGAAAGACAAAGTGATCTGTCATGCATATAGCAGTTTCGAGCTTGCTGTTCTCTGTTTTAGAGTTTATCTGTTCAAACTTTAATGACAGGGTAGCAAATTTGTTTAGCATCTTTTATAAATTTAGATGGTTTTGTAGAACAAGCTTTATGTGATGGTATTCGTTAATTTTCTCTTTGATGGCAAGAAGCTATTATGTCTCATAAAATAAATTCTGCTTAAATTCAAAATACTATATTAGTATATAATTGTGCTTTGTCATAAAATTCCTTATTTTTTTTGTTTATTTATTTATTAATTTTTTTTTTTCTTTTCTTTTTTTTTCTTTTTTTCTTTTCTTTTTTTCTTTTTTTCTTTTTTTCTTTTTTTTGTATATTAATTCCAAACAAATTTCAGTCGAAACATCCAAACAAAGTATCACGATTCAGTTTAAAAATTATAATATTTAGGCTATAGCTTTTTAGAAAAAATACGTTTATAACAATAGATAAAAGTGTTTTAACCATTTACGTAAATTTTGATTTCAATATTATTTAAGCTTAATGACTGAATAATATTTTAACTGTCTAAAACTGTATAAAAACTGTTTTTATTATAAAAACAAAAGATTCAGCATTTTTTAGAAGCACTTTTTATCATGAAAGGCTTTTCTATGGTTTAATTTTCTTTTACACATTTAACTTTTTTTTTTTTTTTTTGAAAAATAAGATTTTATCTCTATAAAAATGCTTTTTATTTAATTAGCAAATAGGAAAAATATATTTAAAATTTTAAGTTTAATTTATTTTTAGAAAAAGTTCCATCATATAATAATAATAATTATTATTATTATATTAAAAAAAATCACACTGGATAACTAGTATGTTGATGACACCACATGACTTTCTTCTATATTTTCCTATACAAATTCACTCAGTAAAAATAATTTATTAAAATTATTATTTAAAAAAATTATCTTCCATGATAATGCAGACGATTTCCATATTAGAGAAGTAGTTTAACGCTAAATATCCAAAAAAAGTCAATTTTATTGTCAATATTACATTAAAAAAAAAAAAATAATAATAATAATGAAAACTAGTTGGCATAGGTGGACTCTGTTCAGTTCCCCATCATATTTATGTTCTCATAAATTTCTAGTGCGAGACATATTATAATGATGTTAAAAGAAATGAATTTGACCAAAGCTTGATACAGTGACAGAATGAAATCCCCGCCTAATAGGCTATCCACCGTTCACTTCAATATATTTATCTTATTCTAATCTATTAATTTATTTTGTCAGGGTCGATTCCGTTCTTTAGTTTTCATGCTACTGTTTCCAATGCAATAATCCTCAAAATTCATATTTATATGAAAAATTTACAATTTCGCTATGTTGATAAAATCGTAAATTACAAATAATTTACGAAATTTTCCTATTAGAATATTTGTATTTAATCATGTTCAAAGAAATATCATAAATGTAATTTTGAAGTTGTTTAATGTATTTATGATCCTCAAAATGGAAGTTTATGCTCAATTTCACCTTATTTTGACATGTTAAGTACCATAACAGCGCAACTCATCCACAAGAAATCCTCAGGATATCCTATGGATGAAATTACGTCTAAGGGATATCCTCGGGATATACTATGGGGAATTGTGCTGTTAGGGTAAATCTTAAATTCCAAATAACTTACGAATTTTTTAAATTGGAAAAATCATAGTCTATGATATTCATGCCAGTATCCTAAATAATATTTCGAAAGTGGTTTGACATCTTTACGAAGAAAATATCCCTCAAGATTGACGTTTATGTGAAATTTTGCTCTATTCTGCCATGTTAAGAAATTCGTAAATTTCCAATAACTTACGAAATTTTTATATTGGAAAATTCATAGTCATTAATATTCATGCCAGTGTCCTAAATAATATTTCAAAAGTAGTCTGGCATCTTTACCATGAAAATATCACTCAAAACTGACGTTTATGTGAAATTTTGCCCTATACTGCCGTGTTAAGAAATTCGTACATTTCAAATAACTTCTGAAAATTTTAAAATAGCATATTTATAGTTACTGATGTTCATTCCGGCATCAAAACTGATATTTTAAAACTGGTCTGATATTTTTACAGTAAAACATTTCCATTTAATGCGCGTTTAAGTGACTTTTTGTCCTATTCTCCCATGTTAAGAAAATCGTAAATTTCTAATAACTTGCGAAGTTTTTTAATTCGAATGTTCCAAATAAATAGAGTGCTTGCCAGCATCGAAAATAATATTTTAAAACTGATCTGACCTCTCTGCAATTATTTTTTCGTGAAATATCGTGTAAACAGTCTAACAAACTAACGGACTAACACACTAAGGGACTGACCCACTAACGGACTGACCCACTGACCCATTAACAGACATCCTACAGACAGACACCATACAGATTTTGCCATTTTCGGATACCTCACACCTGAAAACGTATAAAAAAGTCAAAAAACCGAGGTCGAAATTTTTCACGATTAAGTTCCCCATGCCTATTGTATGATGGGGAACTAAAAATCGATAACTTTATTTTAAATTATCGTAGATCGATGGTTCAACCATTCGTTTTAAAGGTATTGGTGAGCTCTTTTGAAACATACCCATCATAAAAATTTACTTCCCTCGAAGGGGGACTTCCCCCCGGGGGGCGGCGAGGCTCCTACACATCCAAAAAAATTTTCCCAGCTGACTATCTCTATTATAAATAATTCTTGTAAATTCCATAAGGATTACTAAAAAATAATTCTCTTTATGCACATTTATACAAAATTTTTTCCTATATTACCATGTTAAAAATTTAGAAAAAGCAGGATGGCAACGCAGCCTTTTTGACAATTTTTACCAAAAGTTGATAGGCACTAATGTATGTCAAGGTGCAACTACATACCAATTTGTATGAAATTCTGTGCAGTAGTTCCTCAGATACAGTTGCCACAAAATTTTGTCACGCACACAGAGACAGACAGACAGACATTGTCTAAAAATGGTCAAATTTTGTTCTACAGCTCTCAAAATGTGTAAATACATAAAAAACCGGAGGGCGAAAATTTTTACGAATCCAATGCTTTCTTCTATTGAATATAGAAGAAAGTAAAAAAATTATGTCTCTCATCTAGAAAATAAATTGTGGCTCTAGTAAAAATAGTTTCATATCAACTTTATAAATTCTAGTTCTCTTAGCTAGTGAGTTCCAGACGCCTGTATTAGAATTCTAGAGCATTTTCCTATAGTATCGTTGGCTCAAACTCATTAAAAAAATCTCATTAAATAAGTATGAATACAAGAGGCGAGTTTTAGCAATTATAATTTATGTTAATGACACGATTCTAGGAAATGAAGCGAGAATTTCTCGCTTTGTACAAATGATTCTTAATATTCTTAATATTCATATTATTGTTTCCTCATCTAGAAGAGTTTAAACTATAAAATTTCGATCATTTTGTCTCTTTAGTTTATTTGTTTTTTATATATGCATAGCTCGGAAATCGGTACTTCTTGTATAGGGATTTAGAAAAGTATACAATTATTCATTTTAGTGGAAGACGGTATGTATATATGTATATTGTCTGTGCATTTAAAGTAATTATCTGTGTTTATTTTTATCTGTGTTTACATACACTAGTTTTCAAATTAAAAGTCACATATCTTACAAAAATATGTTATTTTCAGATAGTGCGTATTGTCTTTATATATATATATATATATATAATACATACTAGTAAATCTTTTCTTTTGTCGTCTGCTTTTTTTATGGCATCCAAGCAAATTTAAATTATTGATGATTTATGTATATAATTTAGATGTTAATACCGCTGAAACGTTTAAAATAAATTTCATGATTTAATGATAATATTCCTGACAATCTCTCTGAATATTTCTCCAAATGAAGAAACTTATTACAGATTTTAACATTTAATTTACATTTTACTAAAAAAAATATTCCTTGTAATTTTACAGAAAAACTTTTAATAATAATAATAATAATAATACGAGTTCAATGGAGAATTTGTTTTGTCAATTATTATTTGAAATGCAGACTGTGGTAATGCCTATTATTTTGCCCCTTTCCAATTCGTTCCAGAATTTAATAAAACATGGATATTATATATATGCAATAAAATGACGAATGATATGTCTCCCAAATCATAATTATTCTTAAATTTGTTTAAGCTTTTTAAAAGGAATGTGACATATAAAATGTACAACAGTCCTTAATATAATAATTTCCTTTTCTTTTTTTTTCTTTTTTTTAACCTATTTAAATTAATTCACACTATTTTTTTAACTACTGTGTAAAAACTTTTATTTCTGCTTGATTTTCACATGGAAGAACTTTAAAAAAAGAGTGCTTTTTGTTTAACTATTTAATTTCCGTTATCTGTAAAAAACATCGGAAAAAAAAAAAAAAAAAAAAAAAAAAAAAAAAAAACAGAATGAAAGAATGGATGCGTTGCTTCTATTAACTAAAAGGAACTTTTATTTATTTATTTATTTATTAATCTTATGGGATTTTAATCTGAAACATCAAAAGCCTAATGAACTAAAATAAACTAAATCTCGGAAGAACAAACTGACATCATTCTTCCGTCTTTAAAATTTCTCAAAGGACAAGATGGCATTATTATGTCAAGAAAACCTTTTAGTAAGACACCGAGACATGAGTATACTACGTACAGAGAATGCACAATGTTTTCTAATCAACATTTGAAAAAGATTTATAAATAATCTTTGAAACATAATTTAATTCTTTTGAAAGTTTATCTGATTTCTTTCTTTTTCTTTTATTTCTTTTTTTTATTTAGTTAAAAAGCTTTTAGATATAATAATAATAATAATAATAATAATATCTCATAAAAGTATTGTAGATATCTAAAGGATAGATATCTATTTTTGATATCTAATTGTAGATATCAAAATATATACAAATGATAGATTTACTCGTAAAAATTATAAATTTGGTTTAAAAAGTATGACTTAAAAATTATTTAACATTTTTAACCAACGAATATTAAAAAAAAAAAAAAAATCTGTGACTGACATCTATGTACTGAATTGTGGCTCTAATAAAAATAGTTCCATGTCATGCTTGAAAATTCGTGTTCCCTTTGATAACGAGTTCTAGAAACCCCTGTTAGAATTCTAGAGCATTTTCCTATATTATCGTGGTCAAACTTATTTAAAAATCTCTGCAAATAGATGAGAACAAGAGAGGCGAGTTTTAGTATTTATAATTTTGGTTTATCACCCAATTACAAGAAATCAAGCGATAATTCCTCGCAATACAAAGGATTCATGATATTTATAATACTCGCGATATTATTTTATTATTTAGAAAAGTATAGACTAGAAAATATCGGTCATTTCATCTATCAGGAGTATATTTGTTTTACCTTATAAGCATAGTTCGCAAATTTAAATTTCTAATTATAAGATTTAGAAAATGACTTATTTATTCTAGATAAAGGCGGTATATTTTTTAATGAGTGAGACCCAAATTCTTAAATACACGTCTTAAGTTACAAATAGCAGTTTGGACATATTGAAACAGGGAGATCTTTTGCAATTGAAAATGAAGATCATTAGTTGAAAATTATTATCATTTTTAAAAAACTGAGAAATTTTGTAAGAAGGTTAGGTAAAAATGTGTGAAATACTATATCCAGAACTTTTCAAATTTCAGACAACATCCTAGGACAACATCCCTCAGACAACATCATATAAAGACGTTAATCCACTTTGAAATTTCAAAGAAAGAAATCAGTTATAAAAATGAAATAGAAATTTTTAGTTCCTAAAAAATTGTCTTTAATATTTTTAACATCAGCGTGCTTATATGGTGATTTTACAAAATATTATACTTGGACGCGATCGGTGTCTATACGTTTTACCAGACCAATATGCGAAATGTCGGGAGATGTAGAAAATTAAAGAATAAACTAGTATGTTGTGGCCACCACGAGACTTTCTTCTATATTTTCCTATACAAATTCACTCAGTAACAATAATTTAAAAAAAAAAAATAGTGGGACTTTGACAAAATTTTGGGTAAAATGTGAAAATTATTCTAAGTTTGTCAAAACACGGAATCCGTGGGACTTTGACAAAATTGGGGGGAAAATGCAAAAATTTGTTTAAGTTTGTCAGAATACGGAAACCGTGGGAGTTTGATAGAATTAAGGGGAGAGGAAAAAAAAAAAAAAAAAGTGGGACTTTAACAAATTTTCACATTTTACCCAAAATTTTGTAAAAGTCTCACTTTTTTTTTTTTTTTCCCTCTCCCCTTAATTCTATCAAACTCCCACGGTTTCCGTGTTCTGACAAACTTAAAAAAATTTTTGCATTTTTCCCCCAATTTTGTCAAAGTCCCACGGTTTCCGTGTTTTGACAAACTTAGAATAATTTTCACATTTTACCCAAAATTTTGTCAAAGTTTGTCAAAACACGGAAACCGTAGGACTTTGACAAAATTAGGGGAAAAAAGCAAAAATTAGTTTGTCAGAACACGGAAACCGTGGGAGTTTGATAAAATTAAGGGGAGAAAAAAAAAAAAAAAAAAAAAAAAAAAAAAAGATTTTTTGTCTAAGTTTTTTTTCGTAAAAAGTAAAAAAAAGCGATAACTTTGTTTTAAATTATCACAGATTTATAGTTCAACCATTCGTTTTAAAGGTATTGACGAGACCTTTCGAAAGATACCCATCTTGAAAATTTTTGCCCTATATCACCCTGTTAAAAATTTAGAAAAAGCGGGATGGCAACGCAACCTGTCAGTCGATTTTTACCAAAAGTTGATAGGCACTAATTTATGTCAAGGTGCAACTACATACCAATTTGTATGAAATTCTGTGCAGTAGTTCCAGAGATACAGTTGCCACAAAATTTTGTCACACACACACAGACAGACAGACAGACAGACATTTTCTAAAAATGGTAAAATCGTGTTTTACATCTCTCAAAACGTGTAAATCCATCAAAAACCCAAAATCGAAAATTTTTACGAATCCAATACTTTCTTCTATTGAAGATAGAAGAAAGTAAAAATGAAAAGGCATGGAAAAAAAGGAAAGTTAAAAAAGGAATTAATATTTTAAATTCTATTAATAAAATATATTCATTTATCTATATGAAAAAACAATTAAAGAAAGTGTGCTATTGAATAACCTGGTTTATTTCATATAGGCTGACACGGGTTATTCCCACTTGAGGGTGTGATCGCGAGAATTTCCCATATTTTTTCATTTTCTCACAATTTTTAATATTGCAAGAAATTCACGTAATTTTTCATTTTTTAGAAATAGATAGAAAAAAAAAAACTAATTTTTTTTTGTTTTAATTTTTAATTTTTAAATATTATTTTATTTGTACTATGTTAGAAAAAACATATCACAAAATCTGGGCCTTAATCTGCTCTAGTATATGCGATTTCTTGGTCTTCCCTACCATCCATTCAAAAGACCATTATTCATGTAAAAGGCCTATTATTATTATTAATTAAAGTTTATTTGGGTCTCAATTAATTTTCAGAAATCTCGTATAGCTTTTAAAAACCTCACTTTGATTTTGAGGAAGAGTGAGAAATTCTCACCCGAATTTTCCCTCTGATGAGAACCCTGGTGTAAACGCACTTTGGGATACTTCGACTTTGACCCCAGTTTGCTTAACTGCTATTATAATTATATTTCTAAAAAATTTTCAGACAAGAACTACAACGAATTGCCCTAAAAAAAAATGTGATATCGTCATCATTTAGCAATGCGCCATGAAAAATTTATAGAGAAAATCTTGTATCTTGTTTAGTTGCCTGATTGTTTAGTGCAAATGTAACCTTATTTTCTTATACCCACTGTCATCATAATTACTACGTTATTGATAGAAATGTAATCAAAATGTTCAGATAGTGAATATTTTCTCGAATTTGGAACTTTTTATTTTTAAATACCTAAAATTGTTACAATGTTATGTATTTTCTCTCTTTCTCTCTATCTCTCTTTTTTATTTATTTTTTTTATTTTACAAATCTAGATAAAAATGCATACACACAATATTACTTAACAATTTATTACAAACTAAATACTAAAACAGAATGATGTACATACATTGTGATTTTTATTTGCAATGTCTATGTATTCTTAATAATAATAATGAACTATTTTTTCATTATGATTTGGTTTTAAACGTAAAATAGGGGTAAGTATATGAAAATCTGTGCCAGTCATTGTTACTTACACACACACACAAATATTTTCTATTTATTTTTTATCTTTTCTTCATGTTAAAATCTATTCTTATAATTTATGTTCATAACTATTATTTTTTACTATTATTATTATATATAAATATATATATAGGTATATATTCATTCCCTTAATGTGAAATATCCTTGACAAGACAGAAATGTTTAATTTTCAAAGAAATAAGAACTATTAATACTATTTATATTATGTAAAATCAAATTATAATATGTGGTTTATATTTTGGATTTTTTTTATTAGTTTAAGGGAATTTACGAAAACAAAAAGAAAATTTGCTAAATTAAACTTAATATCGATATTTATATACGCAGCGTGTATAGTGTTTGTTAGAATATATTAAACGTGAGTTAATTTTGAATTATATGCATTTTTAAGTATTTAAATTGGATTTCTTTAAAATAAAGTGTCAAATAACTTAAGTTTTTATCGCATTTTAACATTCTTCCACTTTCTTCTTCAGAATATTTAATGAACTAAACAATTTAACAGAAAGTTTTTGAAACCTTGTCACGTTACCTGAAGAATTTTTCTGAAATTTGTCTTGAAAAATGTTACTTCGGTTTCTTTAAATTTATATCAAAAACATTTTTAAAGCTATGTGAAATTAAATTTGCATACACCAATGTTTTTTTTTTATCTGTTATTATTTTGTTTAAACTAGGAATTAGTTTTTTTTTTTTTTTTTTTTTTTTTTTGTTCACGTTCATTTATTTAATTGTTAAATTCCCTAACCTATAGAAAAACAAAATTAATTATCCAATAAACTAAACTAATTAAAATTAAGTAAAATTTAAAATTTACTGGTAATATGTTAAATTATATTTGAATAAGTAAATACCGATTGGTAATGAAATACATTTTAGAATTGCCAACGTGTATTTATTATTATTATTATTATTATTATGGCATTTTGCGTTTTTAATGTGCATAAACAGACATGATATACGTCTCAATATTCATATAATGTCGTGTTAATGTTTCATTTGTTATGTATATATATATATTTTTTTAAATAGTCTTGTTTCGATTTTTATTAATTGGTATAAACATAGTTTTAGTTCCTTATCATACGATTAGTATTAGGCATTCATGAAATTTTTCGATTTAGTAATTTTGACTTTTTTTACTTTTTTGATGTGTGAATAATCTGAAAATAACAAAATTGATTGATGTCCGTGTGTAGTGTGTCTGTTAAGTGTTAATTTGTTAGTTTGTTAATCTATGTGCACTATATCTCAAGAATAAATGATCACAGATCAGTCAAACCAGTTTTAAAATATTATTTATGACGCTGGTAAGAACCCTATTGATTTGCAACATTTTAATTTAAAAGTCGTAATTTGCTTTTTTCTTAACATGATAGAATAGGACAAATTTTTGCGTAAAGGAGCATTAAAAGAAATATATGTACAGTGAAGGTATCAGGCCAGCTTTAAAATATCAGTTATAATGCTGGCATGAACACCATCAACTATGAAAAATTCGTGAGTTATTTAAAACTTAGAATTTCTTAACATGACGGAACAGAGGAATATTTCGCATTATTGTCCATTTTAAGGGATATTTTCATCGTAAAGATGTCAGATCACTTTTAAAATATTATTAAAGGTACTGCTGAGCATCAATAAATATGAAAATTTTCTTAACGCAGCGGAATTGGGCAAAATTTCGCATAAACGTCCATTTTGAGGGTTGTTTTAATCGTAAAGATGTCAAACCACTTTGAAAATACCTTTAATGGTACTGGTTTAAACATCATTCGCTACAAATATTCTAATTTGAAATTTTCAAAAATTATTCGAAATTTTAGATTTTCTTTACAAAGCAGAAAAGAGAAATATTTCATATAAATTTGCATGATGGAGAGCGTTGCATTGGAAGTGAATTGCATGAAAACCAAACTAGGAAACTGAACGCAGTAAAATAAATTAACAAATTAGGATAAGGTATAAGTATCGAAGTGAACGTGGATAGTCAATTACGTGGGGGCGTTTCAGTCTGAGTAGTGAGAGAATGTGCGTTCTACAACAAGAGGTGGTGAGGTGGGTTGCGTTGTTGCGTTGTTGCGTTAGGGGAATATGCTAATGGAACGCAACATTCCCATTCACTACTACCTATTCGTATGATACAAGCTTGAAAGTAACCTTCTATAGTATATAACATAACAATTTAGATATTGCATCATATTATAGTATTTAAAAAAATAATTTTTAAAAAACTTATAATCAATTATAAAGTTTGTAATATTTAAATTAAGTCATAAAATTACTTTTCCTAATATATTTTTTTTCCGCTAAAATTTTCATAAATCAATTTCCCCTTTTCTTTTTTTTCTTTTTATGATATTTCAAAATAATTCACACACATTCTAAAAAATGCTGACTTTGAAATAAAACAGACACAGTTTACAGTTAATAAAAAACCTTTATTTTTACAATATTTACAAGTATTACTCATCTAATAAGTATTGAATATAATTTCATCAATAAAATTAAGTTTGCAATATTAAATCTTAATCAATTTCGCAATGTCCATATGCTAAACTTGTTATTCCATCTTCAGCAATGTATCGTTTGTCATCAAAGGGACTCAGACTGATTTTATTTTGACAGATTGTATATAGTTTGTGTTTTTCTTGGCCTATTTTTAATTGTTTTTCTATGCTTGTTTTCTGTTGCAGTAAGCACTGTAAATAGTCTTCATGACTAATTTTATGTCTAACAACCCTGGTTGACACACCTTTAGCTCTCTTTTTTTCACTTTTACTTGATTTGATAGAGTACATTTTAGCCTTCAGTCCTACAAACTCCAATGCTATTTCACCACTCAATTCATCTTTAAATTTCCCTATAACTTTTTTATTATCATCGGAATAAAGCGGGTGAGTTTTGGGATAGTCAGAAAAGTCAAATTCAGATGAATAATTTTTCATGTCTTTATATATATCATCGGTAGTAATATGGTATGTAAGCGAGTCTGTATCTGTAAATAACAGTACAGCTTGGTTGTTATACATTGGTTTTATAAAATTATAATGAAAATTATACATTAGGAGTTTTGATAATTCGAGTATTGTAAACCCAACGTAAATGGGTCGGTTCATCAGAATGCTTGTTTTAAGTCTTTCTACAGCGGTTAAATCTTCATCATATGTTTTAAACGATTTAAAAGTAGGTGACGCTATCAATTTTAATGCTCTCTTAGAGGTATTACAACAAAGTTCTATATTGCGTCTTTTTCGCAAGTTTTCCATAGTCTTGCCATATACACTATTATTAAGGAGTTTAAAAAAGTCCTTTTCAAAGGATGATGTTGCTTCTTTCCTTTTATTGGTGTTAAATAGTATATACTTTTTCAACCATGGTGCTTGTTTAAATTGAATGGCTTTATGCACTGCTGTAACTTTTAATCCCAGTTGCAGATAAAGTTTTAAATTTCTGTAATGCACAACATAATTCTTTTTATTACATAAGTTAGGTATTAACTTGGGTGTACCAACATATTTTCTGTTTTGCAGCATACTTTTAGCATAAGGCGATAGCATTTCTTCATTCAAGGTTAATCTTTCAGGGGCAAGCGGATAATCGTTATGTAATGTATGAAGGTGGTTAGGATAATGCAGATCAATTTCAAATATATACCCTATATCTGATTCATCGTCAAGGGATAAAATCCATTCTTCATTAATATTATGTATATCAACCCATTCAAAGTTGCCATAAGGTAGGTACTGAGACATAGCCCAACCGTAAAGGTTGTTCGCATCCCAGTACATGATATAACTATTAGGCTCATTTGGGTTATAGTCGTTGATATAGGGGTTATTTGCTCTAGCCAATCTTCGACTAATCATGCTAATACCACCTCGTATCCCTTTTTCTATAAGCAGCAACATGTTAATATCTGTTAAGAGCTCTAAAGGTGTTTCAGTCATTTTTAGGCATGCTTGCCATGCAAGTCCTGGTGTTGTAAAAAGATGCGCGCAATCAATTTCGTAGTATTGCTGACATAAAGTTCTAAAATTTTGAAATACATCCGCGAGTAACAAAACATCAGTTTTTACGTATAAATTATGATAATCACCCAATGTCTTCATATTAAACGTGTTCCAAATAGTTTTGACGTGTTGGTAATCGTCATCATCGATAATTTCATCATTCAATGTATTATAAAAGGCGCATGCTGGAGGTAGTTCGGTTTCTTCAAACTTATCAAAAGAAGTAAAGTACTCGTAGGGATAGACTCCTTTCCTCGTTAGCATATTCAACGGTGTATTAACAGGGAAATTCTCTTTCAAAATATTAAACTGGGATGAATCAAGATTTTTTACTAGTTTTTCTAGCGATGTAGGTAGGAATTGAAAGCTGTCTAAAAAGACTAATTGTACAGGATCCTTAGGTTTCTTCAATCTGAATGTAATATAGTTTTCCAAACTTGTAGCAATAACCTCTATCTGATGATTGTTATACTTGCCTAGTTTCGTCATGATGTGATGTCCATCGTAGTTTTTTAAATTATGAAAGATAATCGGTATTTTTTTAGATAATTTGAAATTCAAGTTGCAGGCGTTATGGGCTGCACCCCTAAATTCTCCTGAAATGTGACAATGATCTCTTCGACGATCCTCAGCTAACTGTTTATGGCATATATAACATACTTTAGCTTCTTGAAACTCCTTTTCCTGTGCTTCCGTTAAGACTATAGGCTTGATTTGTGATAAAATCTTGGTGAGTTCTTCCTTTTCAGTCATCATCTTTTCTAAAAAGTGTTCCACAGCGTCTTCTCCTCTATATACTTGAATTGGTTTAACGGAGCGTCCATCTGGCCCGATAATAACATATGCATATCCACAAGGTACATGATAGGCAATTTTTTCACTATGTGAATTATCAGATGACGGTGAAACCGAACTAACAGGAACAAGAAGGCTTTCGAAATCTGCATAAATACAGTAAGCGACAGGATGTTGTAAGTGCGTACCTGTAAATTTTAAAATGTTATTTTTCTCAGAGGGCATTTTAACAACCTGCACTTCATGTTCTTGACAGTACTGAATGTGGGTTTTCAATAAATCCTCTCTGCTAAATCGGTGTAGACATCTGAAACAGTAATGGGCTTTTAAACGATGTTGGGTTAAATCACCAAGTAGACGCGAAAAGTTTCGAATCAAGCAATAATGTTGCCTTTCTTCATCAGAAATTAATAATAAGCTGATAACATCACAATCATTTTTTGGCGAAATATAGAGTGGGCACACTTCATTGTCTTCAAAGCCAAAGACATTAATCCGTAGATCATTTAATTTTTCAATAAGGGGTATCTTTGTTAATGGCACGGGACATGTTACATTACCTAGTTTAATGGTATTTTCATATGGCAGGTAGTGAGATACACGATGGGGTTGCTGATTGAAATGCAAATTCAGTTTATGCGCGATCAAACACCAAACAAGGCATTTTTGATCTTCGTTTTTGATATTTAGCACAGCCTTTTTCAAAGCAAGTTTCTGTGGTAGTTTAATATAGCTACTAGCAGCTAACGGATGGTATTTGGCCATTTTTAGTTCCAGATAATGAATTTTCTTAAAAATCCATCCAGATCCTCTTTGGATAAATTCATCTAGGGACTTATTAATCTTTGCATATCCTTCACGAATATGATGTTCAATAGTATTATCTAAAAGGTCAGTAAAACAACAACTTCTAAAAAAAGTTTGAATTTCTTCCATTTCGTCATTACCTCTTTTACGCTCCAAGCTCACTTTCATGACCATATACCACTTCAAAGCATTTTTTTCACGTATCTCATTCAAAAGTTTTTCATTTAATGCACCCTGTATATAGGTTTGAAATACTTCCATATCACATTCATTGTTTCGTTTGGATAAAAAAGCTCTGTATTAAACGCATTTGAAGTGTTAATCTGTTTTTTAACTCTTTTAGATTTTACGACAGGTGCAGCTATCTTCCGTTTTCCAGTAACAAGTTCATGCTCTTGTCGCTTATGGCATGTTAATTCTGCTTTCATATCAAACATTTTATCACATTCACTGCATGAATATCGTAAACTTTGGTGAAATTTTAAGTGCCTCTGCAAGTTATCCTCGCGCGTAAATACTTGCTCACAATGCTGACACTTTATCGGTGTTACTTCATCTTTACTGCGATGTATTAACATATGTCGATTCAGTAACCATTTCTGTGAAAATTCCTTATTACAAGAAGCGCAATAAAAATTTTCTGACACTCTCTTATCACTCGTTTCAGCAGATGAAGATTGATTTTTACGATTATGAATCATCGTATGCCGAATTAAGCTTGATTTCTCTCCAAATGTCTTTCCGCACGTATCACAACTGTATAACTTTTCATCTAAATGTATCTTTTCATGACGACACAAGTCCCATTTTCGCGAAAATTCCTTATTACATGTAGAACATCTAAAAACACTAATCATTTTCTTATCTAACGGTTCCATAACTTGACTCATTTTTTTAAGAACAAGAGATAATCCAGACAACATTCATAAAATTTTTCATGCAAATGACTTAAAATTACAATCACCTTCAATTTATAGCATCGGGTAAATACTTACTATTCTCTCATTGGTTAATTAAAGCTTCAATAAAAATCAGAGCTTTTGATTGGCTAATGAAATTCACATAACGTTAAAAATATTTGCATCTCCAATGCGCTTAATTTCATAACGCTAATAGTATAAATTAATGCTTCAATAAATCACCGTTTGTGATTGGTCGAAAAAATCACGTGACCTCGAAAAATATTTGCATTCACAAAATTCTTAATTTCATAATGCTAATACTATTAATTTAATTTTTAAAAAATCATTGCTTCTGATTGAGTTAAAAATGTCTACATTAAAAAAAAACATATGACTAATAGCATGAATTAAAGCTTCAATAAAATCAGAGTTTGTGATTGGATGGTAAAAATCACGTGACCTTAAAAAATATATGTTTATAAACACCACTTAATTCCACTAAATTCTTAATTTTATAATGGTAATATTAGAAATTCAAATCTCCCACATGTAAAACTTTCTAAAAAAATAAATAAATAATAAAATTAATGGCACCTCAAAAGTATCTGTATAAAAAAAACACTTAATTTTATAATGATAATATTAGGAATTTAAGTTTCAGCTCTCTCACATACATAAGAATAATGAAAATGTTAGTTTTCGTTACGTCAGAAGGTTCTATCAGCGTATGATAAAACAATAGATAACTGTTATCTATCATTTCATCCTGCTCGCTAGAAAAACAAAGACGTGATACATCTATTCTGAAGGCAAGTCTTATTAAAGTCTTATTAAACATATATTATTTATTAAAATTAGGAATATAGTATCAAGATATTAATTTTAAATAAGCTTTATATATATATTTCATTTATCAAAATGCTTAACTTATAAGAATTTTTAATGAATATTCGAAATGAAAACTCTTTTAGTAGTCTTTTTAACTTCAAAAGTGAAGAAAATTTCCACTTGTTTTAATGTAAGTCCAAATTTACTAAACAACTAAGTTAAACAGAAAAGTTAATAATTTATTCCATTAAATAAAAAATACAAATTTTAATCATTCGTTTTATTAAAAATGAAATTAGATTAATATTTTTATTAAAAATGAAATTAGATTAATATTTTTATCATAGAAATTCTAGTATATTCTAGATACATTTTAAATTATAACCATAAGAATATATATTTCATTACCACTTTTGTTAATATTTAATCACACTTGAAACAAAAAAACATATACTAAATTTTCTTAATGTACTCATTCTCTATACAAGTGTTCAATGTTCAAAGATGGTATACATTTAAAGTTTTCCAAGGTTTTCTCCAAAACTTGTGTAAATACAAACTAGAAGCACTCATCCTCAAATCAAGGATCCCAACAATCATGCTATTAAACTTTCTACACATTGAATTATATTATATCACAATTTTTCTTTAAAAAAATATTAATAAAACTGCAAATTCATTGCTTAATTACTTCAATCATGCGCTTAAACAATCATGTTATTAAACTTTCTACATATTTGAATTATATTATATTACAATTTTTCATTAAAATTACTCACGAAACACCAAAAATAATGCTTATTTCCCTAAAAAAATAATTAATTTCCTTAATTATACACTAAAAATCTACAAAAACGATGCTTAATCATACTGAATTACCTTAATTGAACATAACTGACATAAAAAAAACCTATTGAAATTTAATAAAACTCATTCTTTATACGAGATTTAAAGTTTTCCGTGGTTTTTCTGAAACTTCCATACTAAAATCACTTAATTTTATAGTTTTCCATGATTTTTTCCGAAACTTGTGTAAATACAAACTAGAAGGCAAGTCTTATTAAACGACAGACATTAAAAGTTTTCCAAGGTTTTCTCCGAAACTTGTGTAAATACAAACTAGAAGAATCCTCAAATCGAAGATTCCCACACGAGAAACATCATATATTTTTATCAATTTTATTAATGTGACACAAGTTAAACAAAAAATGTTAATAATTTATTTCATTAAATAAAAAATACAAATTTTAATCATTTTGTTTTATTAAAAATGAAATTAGATTAATATTTTTATCATACATGCATCCATTCTACACATCAAAATAAAAATTTTCCATCAACCACTTCGTTAATCATCTGAAAAATAATTAATTTCCTTAATTATGCACTAAAAATCTACGAAAAAGATTTGTTTTTTCATTAAAATCATTACTTAATCATCTGAAAAATAATTAATTTCCTTAATTATGCACTAAAAATCTACGAAAAAGATTTGTTTTTTCATTAAATTCATTACTTAAACATCTGAAAAATAGTTAATTGCTTTAATCAGTTTAGTTCATTAAACATTTAAATATTAATAATACATCGCTTAACTGTCTGAAAAATGCAATTAAACATTTTACATATCCGAATTATAACTCCATTTCTTATTTTAAATACTAATTAATTTCCTTAATTAATATTAAATATGGCTCTTAATTAAGAAAATACAAAATTTTAATCTTTAAAATAAAAAATTCAAGATATAGTTCTAAATTCTCGGACAGATGGCAGCACATTTGCCAATATTTCACATTAGAGAAAATTTCATTGCTTATTATAGTTTATTAAAAATAGTTTATTTCTTTAATTTGCAATAATTTTATTAAACTTTGTATGCATTTAAATTATACCACAATTTTTCCTTAAAAATATTAGTGTAAAACCATTCATGAAAAATACTGTCTAACTTTTAAACAATTTTATAAAACTAAAAAATATATTTATTCGATCTATCTCTTTAAAAGAAAAAATATTTATTATATTATACTTATATTATCATAAAATAACTTACATTTTAAATCAACCAAATACTAACTAACTTTTAAAAATTACAAGTTTTAATCAATTATGTCTCATAAAATCCCAATTAAAACATTCATCTCTAAAATAACTTGCATTTAAAGCCAATTTCATCTTAATACCGTACTCAATTTTATAGAAATAAAAAATACATTTATTACGAAAGCATATAAATTGCCTTTAAAATCAAAGTTCAACGGAATACGATACACTGAATATTCAAGGATTCCATTCACAAGTCTGGCTTGCTCAACGGTCAGAGCATTCGCTTGCGGAAGCATAGGACCTCAGTTCGAATCCAGCTGCCGGCAAACGCTGAAAAACAAAATTTTTGAAAAAAAAGAAGTTCAATAATTTCTCAATAGATGTCAGCACCAAACATATCCAGTAGATATAAAATGTTCGTTCTACAACCGCGGCACCGCGGCACGGCACGGGCGAGCTGTGCTGCTGCCGCACCGTCTCTTATCAGCATCCTTCCGGTGACGCATTGTGAATGGAACTTGAATCCTTGAATATTCAGTGTATCGTATTCCGTTGAACTTTGATTTTAAAGGCAATTTATATGCTTTCGTAATAAATGTATTTTTTATTTCTATAAAATTGAGTACGGTATTAAGATGAAATTGGCTTTAAATGCAAGTTATTTTAGAGATGAATGTTTTAATTGGGATTTTATGAGACATAATTGATTAAAACTTGTAATTTTTAAAAGTTAGTTAGTATTTGGTTGATTTAAAATGTAAGTTATTTTATGATAATATAAGTATAATATAATAAATATTTTTTCTTTTAAAGAGATAGATCGAATAAATATATTTTTTAGTTTTATAAAATTGTTTAAAAGTTAGACAGTATTTTTCATGAATGGTTTTACACTAATATTTTTAAGGAAAAATTGTGGTATAATTTAAATGCATACAAAGTTTAATAAAATTATTGCAAATTAAAGAAATAAACTATTTTTAATAAACTATAATAAGCAATGAAATTTTCTCTAATGTGAAATATTGGCAAATGTGCTGCCATCTGTCCGAGAATTTAGAACTATATCTTGAATTTTTTATTTTAAAGATTAAAATTTTGTATTTTCTTAATTAAGAGCCATATTTAATATTAATTAAGGAAATTAATTAGTATTTAAAATAAGAAATGGAGTTATAATTCGGATATGTAAAATGTTTAATTGCATTTTTCAGACAGTTAAGCGATGTATTATTAATATTTAAATGTTTAATGAACTAAACTGATTAAAGCAATTAACTATTTTTCAGATGTTTAAGTAATGAATTTAATGAAAAAACAAATCTTTTTCGTAGATTTTTAGTGCATAATTAAGGAAATTAATTATTTTTCAGATGATTAAGTAATGATTTTAATGAAAAAACAAATCTTTTTCGTAGATTTTTAGTGCATAATTAAGGAAATTAATTATTTTTCAGATGATTAACGAAGTGGTTGATGGAAAATTTTTATTTTGATGTGTAGAATGGATGCATGTATGATAAAAATATTAATCTAATTTCATTTTTAATAAAACAAAATGATTAAAATTTGTATTTTTTATTTAATGAAATAAATTATTAACATTTTTTGTTTAACTTGTGTCACATTAATAAAATTGATAAAAATATATGATGTTTCTCGTGTGGGAATCTTCGATTTGAGGATTCTTCTAGTTTGTATTTACACAAGTTTCGGAGAAAACCTTGGAAAACTTTTAATGTCTGTCGTTTAATAAGACTTGCCTTCTAGTTTGTATTTACACAAGTTTCGGAAAAAATCATGGAAAACTATAAAATTAAGTGATTTTAGTATGGAAGTTTCAGAAAAACCACGGAAAACTTTAAATCTCGTATAAAGAATGAGTTTTATTAAATTTCAATAGGTTTTTTTTATGTCAGTTATGTTCAATTAAGGTAATTCAGTATGATTAAGCATCGTTTTTGTAGATTTTTAGTGTATAATTAAGGAAATTAATTATTTTTTTAGGGAAATAAGCATTATTTTTGGTGTTTCGTGAGTAATTTTAATGAAAAATTGTAATATAATATAATTCAAATATGTAGAAAGTTTAATAACATGATTGTTTAAGCGCATGATTGAAGTAATTAAGCAATGAATTTGCAGTTTTATTAATATTTTTTTAAAGAAAAATTGTGATATAATATAATTCAATGTGTAGAAAGTTTAATAGCATGATTGTTGGGATCCTTGATTTGAGGATGAGTGCTTCTAGTTTGTATTTACACAAGTTTTGGAGAAAACCTTGGAAAACTTTAAATGTATACCATCTTTGAACATTGAACACTTGTATAGAGAATGAGTACATTAAGAAAATTTAGTATATGTTTTTTTGTTTCAAGTGTGATTAAATATTAACAAAAGTGGTAATGAAATATATATTCTTATGGTTATAATTTAAAATGTATCTAGAATATACTAGAATTTCTATGATAAAAATATTAATCTAATTTCATTTTTAATAAAAATATTAATCTAATTTCATTTTTAATAAAACGAATGATTAAAATTTGTATTTTTTATTTAATGGAATAAATTATTAACTTTTCTGTTTAACTTAGTTGTTTAGTAAATTTGGACTTACATTAAAACAAGTGGAAATTTTCTTCACTTTTGAAGTTAAAAAGACTACTAAAAGAGTTTTCATTTCGAATATTCATTAAAAATTCTTATAAGTTAAGCATTTTGATAAATGAAATATATATATAAAGCTTATTTAAAATTAATATCTTGATACTATATTCCTAATTTTAATAAATAATATATGTTTAATAAGACTTTAATAAGACTTGCCTTCAGAATAGATGTATCACGTCTTTGTTTTTCTAGCGAGCAGGATGAAATGATAGATAACAGTTATCTATTGTTTTATCATACGCTGATAGAACCTTCTGACGTAACGAAAACTAACATTTTCATTATTCTTATGTATGTGAGAGAGCTGAAACTTAAATTCCTAATATTATCATTATAAAATTAAGTGTTTTTTTTATACAGATACTTTTGAGGTGCCATTAATTTTATTATTTATTTATTTTTTTAGAAAGTTTTACATGTGGGAGATTTGAATTTCTAATATTACCATTATAAAATTAAGAATTTAGTGGAATTAAGTGGTGTTTATAAACATATATTTTTTAAGGTCACGTGATTTTTACCATCCAATCACAAACTCTGATTTTATTGAAGCTTTAATTCATGCTATTAGTCATATGTTTTTTTTTAATGTACATTTTTAACTCAATCAGAAGCAATGATTTTTTAAAAATTAAATTAATAGTATTAGCATTATGAAATTAAGAATTTTGTGAATGCAAATATTTTTCGAGGTCACGTGATTTTTTCGACCAATCACAAACGGTGATTTATTGAAGCATTAATTTATACTATTAGCGTTATGAAATTAAGCGCATTGGAGATGCAAATATTTTTAACGTTATGTGAATTTCATTAGCCAATCAAAAGCTCTGATTTTTATTGAAGCTTTAATTAACCAATGAGAGAATAGTAAGTATTTACCCGATGCTATAAATTGAAGGTGATTGTAATTTTAAGTCATTTGCATGAAAAATTTTATGAATGTTGTCTGGATTATCTCTTGTTCTTAAAAAAATGAGTCAAGTTATGGAACCGTTAGATAAGAAAATGATTAGTGTTTTTAGATGTTCTACATGTAATAAGGAATTTTCGCGAAAATGGGACTTGTGTCGTCATGAAAAGATACATTTAGATGAAAAGTTATACAGTTGTGATACGTGCGGAAAGACATTTGGAGAGAAATCAAGCTTAATTCGGCATACGATGATTCATAATCGTAAAAATCAATCTTCATCTGCTGAAACGAGTGATAAGAGAGTGTCAGAAAATTTTTATTGCGCTTCTTGTAATAAGGAATTTTCACAGAAATGGTTACTGAATCGACATATGTTAATACATCGCAGTAAAGATGAAGTAACACCGATAAAGTGTCAGCATTGTGAGCAAGTATTTACGCGCGAGGATAACTTGCAGAGGCACTTAAAATTTCACCAAAGTTTACGATATTCATGCAGTGAATGTGATAAAATGTTTGATATGAAAGCAGAATTAACATGCCATAAGCGACAAGAGCATGAACTTGTTACTGGAAAACGGAAGATAGCTGCACCTGTCGTAAAATCTAAAAGAGTTAAAAAACAGATTAACACTTCAAATGCGTTTAATACAGAGCTTTTTTATCCAAACGAAAGCAATGAATGTGATATGGAAGTATTTCAAACCTATATACAGGGTGCATTAAATGAAAAACTTTTGAATGAGATACGTGAAAAAAATGCTTTGAAGTGGTATATGGTCATGAAAGTGAGCTTGGAGCGTAAAAGAGGTAATGACGAAATGGAAGAAATTCAAACTTTTTTTAGAAGTTGTTGTTTTACTGACCTTTTAGATAATACTATTGAACATCATATTCGTGAAGGATATGCAAAGATTAATAAGTCCCTAGATGAATTTATCCAAAGAGGATCTGGATGGATTTTTAAGAAAATTCATTATCTGGAACTAAAAATGGCCAAATACCATCCGTTAGCTGCTAGTAGCTATATTAAACTACCACAGAAACTTGCTTTGAAAAAGGCTGTGCTAAATATCAAAAACGAAGATCAAAAATGCCTTGTTTGGTGTTTGATCGCGCATAAACTGAATTTGCATTTCAATCAGCAACCCCATCGTGTATCTCACTACCTGCCATATGAAAATACCATTAAACTAGGTAATGTAACATGTCCCGTGCCATTAACAAAGATACCCCTTATTGAAAAATTAAATGATCTACGGATTAATGTCTTTGGCTTTGAAGACAATGAAGTGTGCCCACTCTATATTTCGCCAAAAAATGATTGTGATGTTATCAGCTTATTATTAATTTCTGATGAAGAAAGGCAACATTATTGCTTGATTCGAAACTTTTCGCGTCTACTTGGTGATTTAACCCAACATCGTTTAAAAGCCCATTACTGTTTCAGATGTCTACACCGATTTAGCAGAGAGGATTTATTGAAAACCCACATTCAGTACTGTCAAGAACATGAAGTGCAGGTTGTTAAAATGCCCTCTGAGAAAAATAACATTTTAAAATTTACAGGTACGCACTTACAACATCCTGTCGCTTACTGTATTTATGCAGATTTCGAAAGCCTTCTTGTTCCTGTTAGTTCGGTTTCACCGTCATCTGATAATTCACATAGTGAAAAAATTGCCTATCATGTACCTTGTGGATATGCATATGTTATTATCGGGCCAGATGGACGCTCCGTTAAACCAATTCAAGTATATAGAGGAGAAGACGCTGTGGAACACTTTTTAGAAAAGATGATGACTGAAAAGGAAGAACTCACCAAGATTTTATCACAAATCAAGCCTATAGTCTTAACGGAAGCACAGGAAAAGGAGTTTCAAGAAGCTAAAGTATGTTATATATGCCATAAACAGTTAGCTGAGGATCGTCGAAGAGATCATTGTCACATTTCAGGAGAATTTAGGGGTGCAGCCCATAACGCCTGCAACTTGAATTTCAAATTATCTAAAAAAATACCGATTATCTTTCATAATTTAAAAAACTACGATGGACATCACATCATGACGAAACTAGGCAAGTATAACAATCATCAGATAGAGGTTATTGCTACAAGTTTGGAAAACTATATTACATTCAGATTGAAGAAACCTAAGGATCCTGTACAATTAGTCTTTTTAGACAGCTTTCAATTCCTACCTACATCGCTAGAAAAACTAGTAAAAAATCTTGATTCATCCCAGTTTAATATTTTGAAAGAGAATTTCCCTGTTAATACACCGTTGAATATGCTAACGAGGAAAGGAGTCTATCCCTACGAGTACTTTACTTCTTTTGATAAGTTTGAAGAAACCGAACTACCTCCAGCATGCGCCTTTTATAATACATTGAATGATGAAATTATCGATGATGACGATTACCAACACGTCAAAACTATTTGGAACACGTTTAATATGAAGACATTGGGTGATTATCATAATTTATACGTAAAAACTGATGTTTTGTTACTCGCGGATGTATTTCAAAATTTTAGAACTTTATGTCAGCAATACTACGAAATTGATTGCGCGCATCTTTTTACAACACCAGGACTTGCATGGCAAGCATGCCTAAAAATGACTGAAACACCTTTAGAGCTCTTAACAGATATTAACATGTTGCTGCTTATAGAAAAAGGGATACGAGGTGGTATTAGCATGATTAGTCGAAGATTGGCTAGAGCAAATAACCCCTATATCAACGACTATAACCCAAATGAGCCTAATAGTTATATCATGTACTGGGATGCGAACAACCTTTACGGTTGGGCTATGTCTCAGTACCTACCTTATGGCAACTTTGAATGGGTTGATATACATAATATTAATGAAGAATGGATTTTATCCCTTGACGATGAATCAGATATAGGGTATATATTTGAAATTGATCTGCATTATCCTAACCACCTTCATACATTACATAACGATTATCCGCTTGCCCCTGAAAGATTAACCTTGAATGAAGAAATGCTATCGCCTTATGCTAAAAGTATGCTGCAAAACAGAAAATATGTTGGTACACCCAAGTTAATACCTAACTTATGTAATAAAAAGAATTATGTTGTGCATTACAGAAATTTAAAACTTTATCTGCAACTGGGATTAAAAGTTACAGCAGTGCATAAAGCCATTCAATTTAAACAAGCACCATGGTTGAAAAAGTA
This sequence comes from Salticus scenicus, assembly GCA_963930645.1. Taxonomy (NCBI): domain Eukaryota; kingdom Metazoa; phylum Arthropoda; class Arachnida; order Araneae; family Salticidae; genus Salticus; species Salticus scenicus. The sequence goes on along the minus strand of OZ005652.1, from coordinate 335,241,508 downwards.
TATACTATTTAACACCAATAAAAGGAAAGAAGCAACATCATCCTTTGAAAAGGACTTTTTTAAACTCCTTAATAATAGTGTATATGGCAAGACTATGGAAAACTTGCGAAAAAGACGCAATATAGAACTTTGTTGTAATACCTCTAAGAGAGCATTAAAATTGATAGCGTCACCTACTTTTAAATCGTTTAAAACATATGATGAAGATTTAACCGCTGTAGAAAGACTTAAAACAAGCATTCTGATGAACCGACCCATTTACGTTGGGTTTACAATACTCGAATTATCAAAACTCCTAATGTATAATTTTCATTATAATTTTATAAAACCAATGTATAACAACCAAGCTGTACTGTTATTTACAGATACAGACTCGCTTACATACCATATTACTACCGATGATATATATAAAGACATGAAAAATTATTCATCTGAATTTGACTTTTCTGACTATCCCAAAACTCACCCGCTTTATTCCGATGATAATAAAAAAGTTATAGGGAAATTTAAAGATGAATTGAGTGGTGAAATAGCATTGGAGTTTGTAGGACTGAAGGCTAAAATGTACTCTATCAAATCAAGTAAAAGTGAAAAAAAGAGAGCTAAAGGTGTGTCAACCAGGGTTGTTAGACATAAAATTAGTCATGAAGACTATTTACAGTGCTTACTGCAACAGAAAACAAGCATAGAAAAACAATTAAAAATAGGCCAAGAAAAACACAAACTATATACAATCTGTCAAAATAAAATCAGTCTGAGTCCCTTTGATGACAAACGATACATTGCTGAAGATGGAATAACAAGTTTAGCATATGGACATTGCGAAATTGATTAAGATTTAATATTGCAAACTTAATTTTATTGATGAAATTATATTCAATACTTATTAGATGAGTAATACTTGTAAATATTGTAAAAATAAAGGTTTTTTATTAACTGTAAACTGTGTCTGTTTTATTTCAAAGTCAGCATTTTTTAGAATGTGTGTGAATTATTTTGAAATATCATAAAAAGAAAAAAAAGAAAAGGGGAAATTGATTTATGAAAATTTTAGCGGAAAAAAAATATATTAGGAAAAGTAATTTTATGACTTAATTTAAATATTACAAACTTTATAATTGATTATAAGTTTTTTAAAAATTATTTTTTTAAATACTATAATATGATGCAATATCTAAATTGTTATGTTATATACTATAGAAGGTTACTTTCAAGCTTGTATCATACGAATAGGTAGTAGTGAATGGGAATGTTGCGTTCCATTAGCATATTCCCCTAAAGCAACAACGCAACAACGCAACCCACCTCACCACCTCTTGTTGTAGAACGCACATTCTCTCACTACTAGTCTGTCATCGGTGTCAAGCGATTGGTCAAATTCATTTTTCTTAACACGAATGTAGTATGCGCTGCACAAGAAATTTATGAAAACGTATATATATGGGGGGGGGACTGATTAGAGTTCATGTGTTAGATTATAAAGATTTTAATCATCAAAATAAAATAAGAAGCTGGATAGAACGACTTAAATGTATAAGCAATGAAACAGGTGCCTTCGTCTTTGAATCATTTTGTTGTAGTTATTAGCTGCTATAACGGTTACCACTTCATCCATTTTAGGATAAACATGTTGTCCAAAGGATGTCTGTCCGCATGCATACAAAAATTGTGGGTTTTTGACGCCATCGTCAATGGGTCGACAAAATCCTGAGTATTTTAAATCAATTCCTACTCATCCATCATAAATGAAGAAATCTGTATTTATTTCGCCTCATAAAGGAAATATTTAAAAATGTGTTTTCACTACCGCTTTTCTATCATTTTTTTTAAAAATCATTATCATACATTTTTTATACATTTTGTTTTTCTTTTTTAACGAATTTATAACACATATATTAATTGCGTATTCAGACTAAAATTAAAATCATTTTGTCCTAGTTTATTTTATTAGAATCTTAAACAATACAATGATAATCTTTCAATGTAACATAGTTATTTGCACATATACATACACAGGATGATTAATTTAAAAGAGTACCCGTTGGTTTTTCTTATTGCCCTTAAATATTACGGATGTGGCAACTATTCTAACCCTGAAGTATAATTGTTTGAACCTTGGTTAAGTGTGGGAGACAATTTCAAACACCGTTGGACTCTTACAACTTTATTTGTGAGGTAAAAGAAATGGAGACGCACAATGTTATTTAATCCTGTGATAATTTAATTTATATAAAACAAACTTTAATTCAAATTTTTTACATTACTATTCCTACATTTCATTTTCATTTTCATTATCCTTTTTACATTATCATTTCATAGATTTTTTCACAGACGTCCGGCAAACATCGATGAATTAAAACAAATCATAACTGAAGAAATCTCGTCAATAACAGTTAACACCAACAATTCTGAGAAGTGTGTCAAAAAACTTGGTTCAACGTGTTCATGTTTGCACTCAAAATGGTGGCGAACGTTTGCAACGTTTTCTGTAAGGAAAAATGTCAATTAAATTATGTTTTTCAAAAATAAAATTATCACAGGATTAAATAACAAAAATGGTATTAATGATTACTTAATATAGCATGACTATAGCTTAACTATAGCATGAAGTCAAATACATAGATATATTCTACATAAAATCTGAAAAAAAAACTTCTGAAATAATAAAACAATTCAATTTTTTATATTTCTTTCATTCAAAAAATTTTATGTAATGCGGACAGAAATTGAAATCAAGGATACAGCGAATGCAATTTAAGCAAATAGTTTGTTTGAAAACCAAGACGAATGAAAGTATTTTATTTCAACATAAATCTTCATAAAAATAGTTTCTTTTATAATATTCATCAAAATATTTTTAGATATTTCTCATCATTAATTCTAATAAAAAATAGATGTTTTGTTTTCTCAGGTTTCGTTATTATACTGTCTCTTTTAGTAATTGGTAAACATATCATTATTTACTTATATTTCCTAAAAATGTACAACTAGTTTTTTTTTTTTTTTTTTTTAAGATATTACAAGCCTGTGTATATAAGTATTTGGAATATTTATAAAAACTAAAACATGTTCTGAATTCTTTTTTTGTTCATATTTGTTTACATTAACACACAATATAGGAGAAAGCAAATTTTTAAAAGAATAATTACTTTAACTGATAATGAGAGCATGCAATTTATAAATTGAATGGAAACTGAAACAAAATTTGTACTGAATTATGTTTAATAAAAATGAATTACAAATTAAAAAGTAATGGGTGCCGTATTTTATCTAGACTACACGTAGTAGTAGAGTTAGTGGTTATCTATTACGGAAAGCTTCATTCGCAGTAGATGTATTGAAATAAGTAGACTTTATTTCTAATACTTAATGTACCGAATGACATAATTAAACTAGTTGGCATAGGTGGACTCTGCTCAGTTCCCCATCATATTTATGTTCTCATAAATTTCTAGTGCGAGATATTTTAAAATCATGTTAAAAGAAATGAATTTGACCAAAGTTTGATACAGTGTCTTAATGAAATCTCCGCCTAATAGACTATCCACCGTTCACTTCGATATATTTATCTTATTCTAATCTATTAATTTATTTTATCAGGGTCAATTCCGTTGTTTAGTTTTCATGCTACTGTTTCCAATGCTCGTATGGGGAATTTTATAATAATCATATCTCCAAAATGACCAAAAAAAAAAAAAAAAACGAAAATCTTGTGTGTCATTTACAGGACTGTCTCTTACCCTGCATTTCAATTCTATAAATGTAGAATGCTCATTAAGTTGTAATATCAATAAGGTAAGATAATAATATTAAACCTACTTTAAAAACTAGTTGGCATAGGTGGACTCTGCTCAGTTCCCCATATGTATGTTCTCATAAATTTCTAGAACAGGACATTCTCTTAACATAGTTATAATGTTAAGAGAAATGAATTTGAAAAAAACGCTCGACACAGTGACAGAATGAAATCCCCGCCTAATAAGCCATCCACCGTTCACTTCGATATATTTATCTTATTCTAATCTATTAATTTATTTTATTAGGGTACATTTCGTAGTTTAGTTTTCATGCTACTATTTACAGTGCAATAATCGTCAGAATTCATATTTATATGAAAAATTTACAATTTCGCTATGTTGATAAAATCGTAAATTACGAATAATTTACGAAATTTTCCTATTAGAATATTTGTATTCAATCATGTTCAAACAAATATCATAAAAATTTTGAAGTTGTCTAATGTATTTATGATCTTCAAAATGGAAGTTTATGCTCAATTTTGCCGTATTATGACATGCTAAGTAAATCGTAAATTCCAAATTACTTACGAATTTTTTAAATTGAAAAAATCATAGTCTATGATATTTATGCCAGTATCCTAAATAATATTTCGAAAGTGGTTTGACATCTTTACGATGAAAATATCCCTCAAGATTCACGTTTATGTGAAATTTTACTCTATTCTGCCATGTTAAGAAATTCATAAATTTCTAATAACTTACGAAACTTTTATATTGGAAAACTTATAGTCATTAATATTCATTCCAGTGTCCTAAATAATATTTCAAAAGTAGTCTGACATCTTTACGATGAAAATATCTCTCAAAATTGACGTTTTTGTGGAATTTTGCCCTATACTGCCATGTTTAGAAATTCGTAACTTTTCCAAGAACTTGAGAAATTTTGAAAGTAGCATATTTATAGTTACCGATGTTCATTCTGGCATCAAAACTGATATTTTAAAACTTTTCTGAATTTTTTACAGTAAAAAGTTTCCATTTAATGAACGTTTAAGTGAATTTTTCTCCCATGTTAAGAAAATAGTAAATTTCGAATAACTGCTGAAGTTTTTAAATTCTAACGTTGCAAATAAATAGAGTTCTTGCCAGTGTCGAAAGTAATATTTTAAAACCGATCTGATCTCTCTGCGAGAATTTGTTCGTGAGATACCGTGTACACAGACTAACAAACTAACGGATTAACGGACTAACGGACTAACACACTAACACACTAACAGACACCCTACAGACAGACACCGTACAAATTTTGTCATTTTCGGATTCCTCACACCTGAAAATGTGTAAAAAAGTAAAAAAAACGAGGTCGAAATTTTTCACGATTACCTAAGTTCCCCATACCTATAGTATGATGGGGAACTAAAAAAGGTGATTCAAATAATTGCATTATTTGCTATAACGTGTATGAAATGAAGTACATTTTTATTTAAAAATCTTAAATATTATTGTCAGATATAACTATGCATTCAAAATATATCCCAATACCATTAAAAAAAGAAATTTGTGCTAAATTTTAAATTCCAGTATTGCGTGTTTTTCTTAATAATTAATTTTCTGTAGCTCCAAACATTGGTGAAAATTTGAGTGAATCATCCAGAAAGAATCTTATTCCTAAGTTATATTTGTAATTATATTTATATGCTGATGTATTTGCAATAAATACCACCCGATTGCGCAAAAAATTGACCTGTAAAATGAGTACGATTGGGAATAAACCCATTTGATAAATATTAATACTTGTCAGGATATGTTTTAATGCATTACGTACATAATTAAACTATAAATCTGTACTGATAAGTATAAGGGATTTAAGACCAAAAATGTCGATTTTGAGTTACATACCTTGTCAGACTCAAAAAAAAAATTCTCTATCGATTGGTATAGAGGATTTAAGTCTATGTCATTTAGTCTCTGAGAAAATCCATTAGTAAAAAAAGATCCAAGTCAGAAATTTAGCATTCATTTATGGTATAAAATATTTAATTCAAATTTTTCCCATTATTAAATGAAGGTTGACAATCATTGAATGGTATAAAGGGTATAAGTCAACGAAATCCCTTTTTCCCAATCGATTCTTCTGATTAGATTTTAATTAGTATAACTTTATTTTTTGTCTCCTGAAAAATCAAGAATATGGACTTAAATCCTTTATACTTATAAGTACAGAAATAACATCACATCCTCCGTTATCTTAATAATGCACTTCCTTAAAAAAAAAAAGAAAGAAAGAAAGAAAGAAAAAAGTTGTACAAGCGAAAGAATAGAAAAAACCGTACGAAACAAATATGCACTGGCGTAAAATGGAGAGTACACGTGTATCAAAACACAATACAGAAAAGAAAAAAAACGGAAAAAAGGTATAGTAGCTTTATTTCTCTAAAACGATATAAAGAACATAAAAAGATGCTTCAGGATAATAGTTTTTTTGCATGTAAAAGAAAAAATGTATGCTTTTTATAAATGATGCAATATGTTTACTATAGCGTGGGGTTCTCTCCCTCGAACAGCTAAGAATGCTGCACACCTGTTTCTATGGATGCGATAAGGTTGTCCGTAAGATTTTGGGAAATACTGTTCTGCTCTTCAAGAACTGCCATCTCCAAGTCTCGGTCAGTAAAAAAAGCCTTGGTCTCTCCTCAATGCGTCGTCCTAGTTAGCCACAAACGTACTCGATAGAATTCAGATCAGGCGAGTATGTTGGCCTTTCTATACGCAGTATTGATTCCATCTCAAGCATGTTCTACAAATGACGAGCTGTATGAGGTTAAGCCTTGTCATGAATTTATAAGAATAATCACTAATGGCTGCAGCGCAGTTTACTACATGAGGTTTCAGTATCTTGTCTGCATAACTTTGTATCGTCAAATTGCTAGTCCGAATGATATGTGGATCTGTACGTCCACCTATATGATTCCAGTCCATACAATCAACCCCCTCCCCTCTTCATCTGGAACTTTTCGAGAAAGAATGTTATTCCAAATGCCCTTTTTCATCCATACCAACACATGTTTAAATCACACTACAAACTAAATCGAGACTCGCCTGTAAACAGCGACTAACTACAGTTACGTTGCCTCCTCCAGTCTGGATATTCAGCAACCTACCTCCTTTGTGCCTCATGGTGTCCTGAGGTCAACAAAATACCTATCATTGGTCTACGTGCATAGAGATCATCCTCAAGAAACTTATTTTGGACTGTTTGTCTCGACATCCTTCGCCCTGTATTGAAGATCAACTGTCTTTCCAACTGAGTAGCATTGCTTGTTCTGTATCTATGAGCTATTATAATGATATATTGGTCATCAACTGCTGTGGTAGCAAGTGGTTGACTTTATTCTTGATTAAATCTATTATTCTAAGTTTCTTGAAATCAATAATCCACAGGCCTTACAATTATACTTCTTGAGACTCCAACAGCCTCAGCTATACTTCGTTGTGTTTGCCTTGATTCCAGTCTCCTGATAATACTTCAAGACATGGTTTCCAGTAAATCACGTTGTTGTGATATTTTTAAGTCACCTTTTCTGAAAACAAAAGCGTAGCTTAAACCCTTTCTCCGGTTTTTCCTGTTATGAACATTGATTTGCATATGATGATTCCTTCTTCTGTTTTCTGCCGAGCTTTAAATTATGGATGTTTTATTTTACGTTATTCATTGGTATAAATATTTGCGCAATTTTGTTAAAGCCACGTGCTTCCCTGAATGTTTTTAACAGTGTACTCTTATTAATATTTTAGTGGACAACATTTTAAAGTATATTTCAAAAAAAAGGTTTTGCTTTTGTAAAAAGAAAGTTTTATAAAAATAAATAATGTTATTAATGGCTGTCGGTTTCAAAAAGTCCAGTTGCAAGAAACAGCACGTTATTTAATAGGAACAACAAATAAATTCATTTCTTCTCAAAAGCTTAAAGCATTTTACAATGAATACAATAAAATAACATTACTATCGTTGTCCTCAGTTATAATAAGACAATAAGAATCATTATGATTAAAACAATAAGGCAATATGTTGACAATAGGAATTATAATGATTACAAATTTTAATTATGAATATTTACCATTTTAGATCCCCTTTAAACTCCATGAATACCTCAAAATTTAGTAAAATGATTCATTAATTTCATGATTTATTGCTTTCTAAATACAGAATTTAACTAAATTTTTGTTAATGGATCATAAACCCTACGGCATTCTTGTTAGACGGATTTAGTGTCACGGCAATTTTCAGGGACTTTCCCTGAAGGAATAAATAGGATAAGACGATCTCGAGCCAGTTCTTTGGGTGCTTAGATTCCTGTAACCATAATCAGAAAATGACATGATTAAATATGTCTACCAATTTCAGTTAGAAGATTTTAGTTTGTTCACAGTTAGCTACTGAAGTCACGCGTTCGAATTTCATGAAAAATATAACAATAAATACAAATAAAATTATTTGGAATGTAGTTAAGGAAAACAGAGTCGTAGACGACCGCCATAAACGCGTGTCTTCTATTATCAGAATGATCGATTTTAATGTGGTGTCCTACCATTTTTCTATTACTGTACTTCGCGGTATAAATTTGTTATATATTATCTGCCCAGTAAAAAATGAATTTTAATTTAAAAATATGTTTATTGAGTGAATTAGAAATTAAATAAGCATCATATTAAGGATTACATAAGAATCATATATAAGTTTAAATCACACAGATGTCTGTGTGAATTAAACTTATATGTGATTCATATTTTGCAAAAATTTTGTTTAATGTAAATACTCAAATTCATCTAAAGTATTCTACGAAAAGAAAAAAATAATAATAAGTCGTTGACACATATTTTTGTCCTTGCTAGGATTTTTTTCGTCATATGATGTCAAAAATCTTTTTATTTTACAATTTTATAATTGCAACTTTTTTGAGAATTTTTTTAATAATTTTCAATTTCAAACTTTTAAATGAGAATTGAAAAAATAATTTTACATAAATATAATTATTTTTAAAAAATGTAACGGTTGACATTGAGGTTGAGGCGATTTAATTTCACATAAGAACTACGCCGTAGCTAATTAGCTATGATCTGAAATCGCCCCTTTGAGGTGTGTCGAAGTTATGTCATTACAATTTTTGAATTCCGCGGAGATGATGGGTCACTCGTTTCGGCAATACCAAAATAGTACGAATTTTCTTTATTAAATTGTGCGTGATATCAGTGCTTCATTAAAGCCGATATTTTTTAAAGAACGGGTTTTAACTTATTTATGACAAATAATAATAATAATAATAATAATAATAAATAAATAAAATTAAAAAAATCTATGGTTTTATTACAAAAATTGATTTTATCAAAAATTAATTATGCCGGAGAATATTATTTAAACATTGCACCTCACACTCCATTACGTTAGAAAAGTATTTATTCTTTTAATTTAACGGTAATTTTTGATTTTTAAACGCTAAATGTAATTTTTAAAAAACGTGGTGGGAAAACGTCCCTTAACACTTTAATGAGACCCATAGTGAGTGTAAAATAAAATTGTAACCAAAAGAGATTACGTTAATTATTTTCAAAATCAAACAAATAAAAGTGGTTAAACTACACAAAATTGTTCTGTGTATAGTACATATATGATAGTATGACACTAATTTCTTATGACAAACCGCTTTAATTACTTTAATTGTACTGTAATTTTTAAAGATTTATAAATGCATAAAACATTCCAATGTAAATATTACATATTTTTTAATTGAAGATATTTTCTTTAAAAGTTACTATCTTTTTCGTTATTCCATTAGAGAAACTGCTGTTATATATCATCATTTCCTTTTGATTTTAATACATTTGGAATGATTTACAAAAAGTTTGAGTCACTTGGGTATATGGACCAATAAATCACATGCTGAAAAGGAAGTAAAAAGTCATTTTGTAATAAAAGAATTTGCACATCAATGTTGAAAATTGTTTGTTATGTATACTAATATTAATTGCAACAATATAAGTATTTTAAAAATATCTTAATATATGCCCAGAAAACTAGATACATTATAAACTATATTTATAAAGAATACAATTTCAATTTATGTATGTATTTTTATACGTTTTCAACAATATTGTTCACAGTATTTATAGTGTATCAATGAATTGCTCTTGCAGTAAATTATCATGCAGGGAAATCGGTTTAGCATTTTATTATTAAACATTGTAAATAAAAAATGAATGGGCACAGATAATTCCCTATTGTAAATATAAAATTTTGTAACAATAAATTTGTAAATCCTTAAAAGAAAATCATTACTATACGCAACACTATATTTACTACATATCAAATGCATTTTTAATAATATTTTGCATAATATTGAATAAAAACTATATGATATGCATATATACATAATATTGAATAACAAGAAATTTTGAAAAACAATTTCGTGAATTCTTTTTTAAATGCAGAATATTTTCGAGACAGATATAGAATTGTATTAAAGAAGTTTCTTTTTGATATTTATAAAGTAGTTGAAATTTATCACATCTGTTTTTTAATGTAATTCATATCACTAACTTACTAAAATATATAAAAATATATTACATATTTAGTCATTAACTGACAATTTTATTTGAGTCATTTTACCATGTTTTTATTAACTTTGATTCTTGTTTGTTTGTTTGTCCAGTACAAATCTTGCAATCGATTTTTAACAAACTTCCCGACTAGTCAGACGTTTGAAACTTTCAAGGCAGCTCAGAAGACGGTGACAATACATTTTTTAAATACTTTTAGTCAACTGTATCAAGTCGCTACTGCCTTCGGTAGCGTTTATATGATTCGACAGAAAATTTATTTAACTAACTTCCCGACTAGCTAGACATCTGAGACTTTCCGAATAGTTCAGAACACGGTGAAAATGCATTTTTTAATGCTTTTAGCCAACTGTATACGGTTCCTGATGCCTTCGGCAGCGTTACCAGTACAAATCTTGCAATTGACTTTCCGAATAGTTACCTCGACTCATTTGAAACTTTCAGGATGGCTCAGAACTCGGTGACAATACATTTTTTTAATACTTTTACTCAACTGTTTCAGGTCCCTACTGCCTTCGGCAGCGTTTATATGATGCAACAGAAAATTTATTTAACTAACTTCCCGACTATGCTACACATTTGAAACTTTCAGAATAGTTCAGAACACGGTGAAAATGCATTTTTAAAATATTTTTAACCAACTGCTTCGGGACCCTGCTGCTTTCGGTGGCGTTACCAGTACAATGCTTGCAATAGATTTTTAACTAACTTCCTGGCTAGCTAGCCATTTGAAACTTTTATAATAGCTCAAAACACGATAGCAATGAACTTTTTAATATTTTTAGCCAATTGTTCCGGGTTCCCGCTGCCTTCGGTAGCGTTTATATGATTCAACAGATAATTTAAAAACATGGTATATAAAAAGTTCTTTTTATCTTGTAATTATTCCATTTATGTTAGCGCCTAAAACTGCTGTATTATTTCTCATAAGTTAAAAGCATATGTATGGCATAGTTAAATTTCAAGAACAAAAGAAAAATAAAATAGTAAAAATAACAATATAATAAATAATGATAATAATAGCATTTAGTTATTCATTATAGAAAACCTATTAAATCTATTTATAAATTAAATCATTAAAAGTATTAGGAAAAATTATATTTTTAATATAATATACTTGAATTTTTTAAAAATATTTTATCAATATTAAGCATTTTACTCTCAGCTTTAACTAATCATTTCGTACTCATTCTCATGAATTACCTCAGAGAAAATTAGCTGAAAAAAGATTTCTCCGCTAAAACGTTTATTAAATTTAAAATAATTCTCCGAATTTTAGTTATGCAAATCCCTTAACATTCAGAAAATATGTCAAAAGTTTTTCGGCATTTCAGCTTTTAATATTTTTCTAATCATTTACGTTGTAAATAACAAAAAATTCAATTTCGCCGGCGTTTTCGGTATTTGAATTATTTAGATTAATATTTCTACAGATGAATAAATTGAGTTTTGAAGCATTACATTTATTTGCGGCACGAAAAATTGATTTCTGGAAATAGCGAGAAAAATTTTCCATAAACCTATAAAAGGTATCGCATGCTAGAAATATATTTGCAAAAGCGTGCATTTCGAAATTTGAATCTAACTTATTTTGAATGTCATTTATTTTCACTCTGGAACATAAAATTTAATGAAAGAGGAAGCTTAATTTTGTTTTGTTTATTTGTGAAATCATTTACTAAATGACTGTGTAAGTTTGTTAGTTTACTGTATTAAAAGAGAGAACCAATTTAAGGTTAGAATGAAAAAGAATGTTTTTGAAAGTGCAAGAATAAAACAAAGTTCTTTTTATATTTTAGTAGTTAAGAGAGTGTTATTTCATAATTTTAAAATAAAGTATTTTTTTTTTTAAATTAAACTCCAAAGGAATTTAAAGATAGCACATCACTAGTTAAGACTGATAGTCAAGCTTAATTAAGCTGATTATTATCTCTGGTTGAACGGCAAGTTATTAAGCCATAGAACAAACTAAAAAAAATATTTTTTCAAAAAAGAAAAACGCAACTGTTGGTCGATCAGCCTCCAAAATTTACCCACAAACAATACCATTGATTAGTCGAATTGTCTTCATTTTCTGCTGTTGTTTGGTTTATTTCATAGAGTTGGAAAAGGGGATATTACTTCAGATTTCCATACTCACATATATTATATACAGATGTTATACACACACATGCATATTAAAGACAAACACACATTTTAATATAAACACACACATTTCTAATTCTAAAAATATTTATGATTTGATGTTTCTATGTGCAACGTAAAGACTTATTTAAACTTTTAATTTTTAGTTTAAATAATGTATTTGTACATTCAGCTAAATGAAATTCATATATTACACAATAAACCCAGTTTAAAGTAAAAAACTGCACATTCAAACTGATTGTAGAAAACTTAAATATCATATAAACGGTTTCAGTACATATTATTTACTTAATTAATGTAATGTAACGTATGATTTACTTTTTTAATAATAAATATATAATAGAAAATTATAATAATTATAATACATTAAAAATATAAGCATAATTTAACTCTTTAAGTTTCAAATTATAATATATTTCATTTTTTTCGAACTTGTTTTAAGAAAAAGGGAATATGCATATACAGAAATCTTGAATGAGTTATTGATTGGTTAAATAAAAATACCGAATTATTAGTTAGTCAAATAGATTTTTTTTTTTCTATTTAGTAAGACATTTTGCATAAGATCAAACGTAATGTGGATATTTATTTTAGTTAAAATTACTTGCAACATTCATTTTAAATTTTTAATGAGATTACTACTTACGACTTTACGACTTAAAACCCAATAAAACGTTTGTTGTTTCATTTATATCATTAGTTTTTATGTCTTGATCTAAAATGTAAAATGAGCAATTATATTCTTCCGCATTCCGCATTATGATTTAAAATAGCTTATCAGAGTTTTGTGATGACCAAATAATTAAGAAAAACTATATAGATTCGGGCTTTTTGTCAAAAAAAGAAAAATCGTTTTACATAAGTGAAACTCTATTCCTACCGTTTAAGAAGTATTGCAACGTTTTATTCAAAATGAAATTATGATTTACAAATGTTCACAAAAACAAAAAACTACTTAATTATTATTATATATTTATATATATTTTTAAATAGAGAAGTAATGTTTACAATTTACTATAAATTGTGCATGGTAAAGCAGTGGAAATCACTGAGAAATTTAAAATTAAGACAAAATTAAATACTCAACAGTCTATCTGAATAGCACTTGATGATTAAGAATATGAAATTTAATAAACAAAAAATAATGTCGTTTGGACATATCAAATCTTTTGAAACTATTAAGTTTTCTATCATGATTGATTTTGAGATTTGTGTGTGTGTGTTTGTGTTAAAAAAATTTTAAATTTTAAGTCACTGTGTCACTATTATGGTGTTTATAAATAAGTAATAATAAATAAATAAACGTTTACCTTTCATAAGAAATATTCAAAAAAAAAAAAAAAAAAAAATAAAAAAAAGATAAACATGCGAGTTATCTTGTATGTGTAAAATTTTATTTTGTTTTTTTTGCTAATAAGAATTCGTGTTAAACTACTATAAGCGAATACCATTTTATTAAGCTTGAATTATTTGAGGGACAGATTTGGAATGCGTTGCATGTTATAAAAAAAAAAAAAAAAAACAGATAAAGGTTTGATATTTAAAGCATTTAAGGAATATAAATCTGAAAAAAGTATTTTATGCACAGAAAACAAAAATATAACTTTAATCGATATTTTTAACTTGATCTATGAAAAGTAAATTATATTGAACTTTTTAAAATTGTTTAAATTATTAAATATTGTGTTAGTATTATAGCTTAAAAATACACTCTACTTGGTATGCAGTTATTATTAACTATTAGAGTTATACAAAATAAGTGATACAAATTACAGTGCTAAAAATGAAAAGGCATATTTTTTTTAAATAAACATTTATGTTCTAAGACTAATATCTACATCAAGAAAAGTGTATACACTTTTCTAGCATTATTTAAAATACAAACATCTAAGGTATTCAATCATTTTACAAACACATGCTTTACGCATAAATTTTTAAACAAACTTTTTTATTAAATTAATAAATTCTTTTACAACGTATCCGACATTATCAATATCTAAAAACCATTAAGGTAATGAATAATATTTTTCAGATTTAACCAAATGACAAAGTAAATTGTTATTTAACAAATAATAATTAAAAAAAAAATGAAAAGAAACGTAAAACGTTTTATGAAGCAAAATAACAGAACAGATCGTAGAGAATAGAACATAAATGGCGGTATGTTTAGTTTCACTTTCTATGCTTTTAAATAACTTATTTTTATTAAAAGATTTTTTATAACTTAAGCTCATAAAATTATTCTCAGTTTCCGTTTTCTAAAAAGAACTGAAATATAAAAAATACGTGTTTATGGATGTAAATCTCTCATGATATTTAACCAGAGAATAAATTATTATTTACAAAACTTTCACTGTTACAATAAATTTTTGCAAAAAATATGTATACTTTCTTTAATATTTTACAGAAATTTTGTATCTATTTTCTTACCGAAATATTTTATGCTAGCTGCAAAATATAAATTAAGTTTCTTTTTTCATAACATATTGCACTTTACTTAACAATATAGCATTATGTTTACTTTTTTAGAATGCTCGAAAAATAACCCGAATAATATAAATTTTACAAGACTGATAAGAAGAAAACTTATATATTGAGATATAAAAATTTTTATATATATATATATATATATATATATATATATATATATTAACTATTTGCATATCATGGTACATTATTTGTTTTCAAAGATAGTTAAATAATATTTTTTCTTTTTAATTAGTTTATAAGATTTATACAAGTATTTTATTCGATATTTTAACGGATTTCTCGTATCAAATATAAACGTTTACTATTTATAATATGTAAAATATATATTAAAATTTAAGTAAAAAAAACTTGTGTATCTAAATAAATTAGTGCATAGCAATATTTTTAAATCCGAAATTAAGCTGTTTGTTTAGAATGCATTAATACATCGCTGTTTATAATAGTAAAAACCTGTTTTGTTCTAATCTAATAATAATTTCAGTTCTAATCTAATAATAATTGTCGTATTTTAATTAGTGTTCAGTCAGCAAAAACGGGAAAAAAACACTCCTCCCCCACGAATAATTTCATATATGCAAGCGGCTGGTGCCGATAGATTTGTTACGACTAGTATTAATACAACATTTAAATTTTGCTTAGGGTGTCGTATACATATTAAATTTTACCTCAAATTCATTTGTTCTAAAAATAACACCCATTTTTGACACCATATTTGAATTTTTGAGATAAAGGCGGCTCGGAAAAAGATATGGTTTATATACTTTTCGTTAATTCGTAATAGGGTTACAAACGAAAATATGTTAGAGCTTCATCCCTACATTAAAAAATAAATTGATTAATTAAGATTTTAAACAGAAAAATATTATATCAATTCAGATAATAACTGGAAAAAAAGCATGACAATTTTAAGTATTAAAAAACTAAATTAATCCTAAATAAAAAAAATGACGTATCCATCTAAACTTTCTTGAATAGCTATGTGTATGCAAGGTTATAGATGACACAAATGACAACAACTGATGGCTTTCTTATTGTAATAAAAAATGGAATATCACCGTAACTAGAAAAAATATAATAGGAATGAATTGTAAATTTGAAAGCTCATATTTTTGAGGACGACTGTTCTACTCATACAAAAATTAATGCAAGACATAATTCATATTAAAAGCAAAAACTGTTTTATTTAAGAGATAAAAATTTAAGTTAAAATACATTTAAAAAACAAAAATACATATAAAAACAATTTAAAGCTAGACGTTTCGAAACCCGTCCGGGTTTCTTCATCAGTAATTACAACACAAAATGAAAACATTACATGAACACTCAAGGAATTTAAAGGAGTACCGAATATTGAGGAGCCAGTGCGCATGCTTCATTGATAGTGTGGAGATGCTTGGCAGTGTGCCAGCTCTCAAGGAAAATACGCGATTTATAATTATGAAAACCAGAATTTAGAATTTCTAATTATCGAAGTCAGGAATATGATCAGTTTCTATTGAATGGACTACAATTTTAGAATTTTGGTTGCAAATTTTAAAAGATCGTCTGTGCAAAAATTGTGTAAAAATTGCAACCAAAATTCTAAAATTGTAATCCATTCAATAGAAACTGATCATTAACAGTACATTGAAACAGTACTTTCTGTATCATATATATATGGGTAAGAGAAAGAAAAAAAAAAAAGAAAACTAATAGAAAGAAAACAAAAATGAGAAAAATATATAATCTATACTTTTTTCTGGGCTGGTCTGACCCCCTCCCCCCCCAAAAAAATTATAATAATAATAATAATAATATCAAAAATTGGGATTACCATTGAAAAAAAATAAAAAGAAGTTGATGCCAGTTATACAAGTAATATGTAGATGACCCCCAAAGCAACATCGAACTATACCGTTATAAACTAAACGCTATTACTAATCGACACCAGCGACATAATTATAGGTTAATTTTCCAAGGAACTACTTCGGAGATGGGGGCTTATTTATTTATTTGGCTGACTGTATTTATTCTTAAAGCTAAATACAGATTTGATTTATTATTATTATTATTATTATTATTATTTCTCTGACCCACATTCGCATATAATACTCTGTTCTTATATATGCATTTTCAAGAGGTCCTAACGGGAAGTTGTTCTGTATGTGCATGATTAACCCTTAACTACACGCACTAGTGTAAAAAATACACCATTTATAGCAAACAGAATATAAATGACTTTGGGATGAGTCTCCCTACGCTGCGTGCACATCTAACCTATCATTGATGTATTTATTCGAAGATTTTTCATTAGTTTTTATAAAAAGTTTTGATAATTAAAACTTATAAAGTTAGGAGCAAACGTATCCAAGCACTAGCTAATAATTCTTATATCAAAAAAGTACGCTTAATACTATTTTATTAAATAAATCCTTGTCGAATCATGTTCTTAGACTGACTAGGAACATGTATTGACCGAGATTTATTTAACAAAGCAGTATTATGTGTACTTTTTTTAGACAGGGTTTATTGCTAGTGCTCGTATACTTTTGCTGCCAACTGTAGCATACATATTTTTTCTTATTTAATTAATTAATTTATTTTATATTTTGATGGTGTACAAAATACACCACGCGTGTACTTGTGTTAAAATATTAAGCTCGTGTAGTTAAGGGTTAAGGTCATACTATTTCTTTCAATCATGGATTTTGCGTCGTAACAATTTTAGTATTACAACTTGAATTTTATATTTCCTTTTATGTCAAGAAAAATGTACTTACACACATTTTATTTTTTTTTTTCTTTCTTTCTTTTAAAATAATAATAATAATAATAAATCGTGCTAAAAAATTGGTACAACTTTAGTATAGAATAATGTATATTATGCATTATTATTATTGTTATTATTTATATATGTTAAAAAATTGCTTTTCGAGAAAAGTTAACTTGCATGTATTTAATATGATTTTAAAAGGATATGACTTGTTTTAAGTTAAATAAGAAATTTATTTAAAATATTTATAGTTAACATTTTTAAAATTGCTGAAAATAAAGTTAAATTTCTAAAATAATGATAGCAGTTTCTATAAATTAAAATAAGTTGAAAAGGCCGGAAAAGACTTAATTTAATAAAATAAATGAAAATTTCTATAGTAAACAAACTTCATGACATAAATTCGAGTATTAAAAATTTATTAAAATTACAAAAACACTATATCGAAAGGTTCTCGTACTTATGAGTACTAATAATAAATGAATAATAAATAAATAATAAATGAGTAAATATCTTTTTTTTTATCTAAAAAAATAAAATAAATAAATAAAAATAAAAGAACATGCTAACATTTTTTAGAAATAATTTAAATAAAATTGAGAAAAATCGTGATAAAGAAATGGAACAGCTTTAGTGTAGACCCCTTGCAGAAATTTGAAATTTGGCACCGAAGTAGCTTCAACGTTTCTCGCCAAGATCTTTACTTACATAATTGCGATAATCGTTTTGATTCGTCGTCAAAATAATAACCAAAACTAAATAACCTCCAAAAGGGCTGCTATGTTAAAGTTATACGAAAGAAATTCTAATAGAAAAAATATAGTAACCGATGCTAGGGAATGAAATATGGTTACTACATGTCTGTATACGGAAGAATAGTTTAAAATAAGACCTTTCAAACTGAATTAAATTATGTCTTGTGCGAAATCTTATACATGTTACTTAGAAAACAAAAATACGCTTAATTTTTTATTTTATTTAATTTATTATTATTATTATTATTATTATTATTATTTTTAGGGGGGGGGAGGAAGGGGGTAAATTTTTCGAATCTGCATTTTTGCTATAGTTACGCGTTTTGAGATTCTCTAAATCCAAAAATCAGTTTTTAGCAGTTGATTAATGTAACTGTCATTGAATCTGTGACTGTTATATTGTTATCAGGATAAAATTTCAAAGATATTTTAACAATAAAATTAAATTTGATATTCTGTATTTGTTCCGTATGGGGATGCTATTTCAATTGTTTTATTATAATGCAGAAATAGTTCGTGCAGTAGAAGATCGTACGGAAGAATTCAAGTACATTGCATGATTTGGGAAAAAGTTCTTGTTAGTGCATTTTAACATATCTAGACTGCTCTAAACAAATGGAATTAGCACATTTTTTCATATTCAAAATCATGTTTCATAAAATAACGTATGAATAACACTTACCCTTTGTTTACATGGACACACAAAATTCTTCAGATATATGACGATCATGATTGAAAATGGCTGGATTCAAAGTGCATTAGGTTGTATTATGATTAGTTTAAGTTGTATTATGATTCGTTTACGTTGTATTATGATTCTTTTTCGAGTGTTAAATTTAAGAAGAATTTAAAGCCAGTTAGCTCCCACGTTTCCTGGTTGATATTCGGCAAGACGATGATGGCGCCATCTATTGATTGAACTCAAAGTTATTATATTAAGATACAATTTGAATATAACAATAATTCAATTTACAAATTTTTAACTTGGCAGCGGAATTTTTTTTTTTTTTTTTTTTATTGGAAATTATAAAGGAAATATAAAAGATTTAAAACTCTTTAATTAAAAAAAAAAAAAAAAAAAAAAAAAAGATGGAAAAATCTCAAATTTTCCAGTAAATTATTTTATTTAGGATATTTTTCTGAAAATCCTATTAAGTATGGTACTGTCAAGGAGATATTCTGTGTGAGAAAGGCTAGTTTATTTCAAATATTATACGGAATCGCCAATCTTTTTATTTCATTCTGGAACATTGTTAATACCCGCGTTTTTTCTTCACACCACAATTTATGTAGAATCATATTTTGCAATATATGACTACGATTAAATAATAAGAAATTTACTCTTTATATATACTGATATGAAAAAAAAAAAAAAAAAAAAAAAAAAAACGTGTACTAACAGTGCTCCGGAATAAATTATAAAAGTTAGCAAATTTGATTATACTTTTCTTTCCAAATATTGAAAATTTCTTTAAAAGCGTCGATATTAGCCTTAAAATTATATGATCTACCTTCTACTTTAAACGTAAACAGACGCTTTCATTAACAAGAAGAAGGATAAAAAGAACTTGTGGTTAGCAATTTAACCGAAATGATATTTTACAATATTTTTATTAGTAATTATTTGAATGTATTTTAATTATCTTAAGTAGTAATTTATGGAAATGTATATAAGCGTAATCTCCGAACTTTATTCCTAATGTTTTGGCGACTTTAACAAGCTAAAGACAGTGTATATTTTTCAAGGGGAAATACATGTACTATAAAATATAAGACAACAATAACACTTTATTTCCTTATTTTTCTTATTAGTTTCCGAGATTATAGTGAACTTTTTATACTAGCACTAATTAGGAATTTATATCGACAAGGACGTAGTTATTATATATTATACTCTAGTATCTAATTTAACAAATCTCTATTACATTTCATCATAGAGAATTATGTAAATTTTGATCATGAATTACGAAATGAATTTTGTAGATAATTGAAACTGTCCAATAAACATACATGTTATGAAATCAAGTGTTGAATTTATTAATGATGAAGTCTGAAATTCCATTCATGAATCATTACTTTGGAACTAATGGGACTTCGTCTGAAAAGTATTGGTTATGAATAAATGGGCTTAATGTGTTCAATGTAACAAAACTTAATGTATAAAGCATTAATTTTATCGAATAATGTAATTTAATTATTAACTGCTTCAGGATTTTCTAAGAATCTCCCCAAAAACAAAATGCTTCATTAACAAAATAAATAAATAATCAAATATAAATAAATAAATAAAACTCATTTAACTTAACAATATATATGTTGTAATAAATTATACATACACACATTATAAATATATCAGGAATTCGAGAATCCAGCGAGTAAACTACCAAAAATTTTTAAAGTAATATTCGTTTTTAAAAACAAAATTATAATAAAATAAAACTGTTTTAAAATATCGGTATATGACAATACGGACATGCACAACTTTAGAACTGTTCGCTAAATAATAACTCCAACTAATGACTATGCTGAACAAAACTAATGAACGAGAATATTCTCTAACTTAAATGAATATTTAACCTTACAAATTTTATTTGTTTCTCTATTAAGTCTGAAATAGAGGTAATATAGGCTAATCAATGAAAAGCAGGAAAATTCAGTGATTAGTTAAATATCTCTATGCATTAAACAATATTACTGTCGCCTCTGTCGATTTTTTTTTTTTTTTTTTTTTTTTGTCTGCGATCACATCTCTTCCCTCAGCGTCGCAAAATGTACCGGTGTTTGCCGAATAACGCTGCTCGGCATGATTGCCTCTGACACCATTTCAGCATATTCTTATGTAAAATGAACTCCTGAATCCGAATATGACGCCCATTTTGCCCTATAACCCACCATTTTTTAGGAACGGCCTCCTATTTTTATCATTTTTCGGTGATTTTATGGCTATAAATTTGACTTTCAGGAAGGGGAAGGATTATTTTAACCGTTAAATATCTTCTGAAGGGCTACAGAGTTGGAAAATTCTAAAACATAGACATTTGCAATAAGGGATTTTTTTTTTTTTTTTTTTTTGGGGGGGGGGGGAATTGCCACTGAAATTATGCATTACATATCTTATATTTTTTTTAATGTGTTATTAATTTTATTTTTTAAACTGACTTGGGAAAATGGGAGTCATATTCGGATTCAGGAGGTCATTTTACATAAGTATCAGCAAGAATGGTATCCGATATTTTTTTTTTTTTTTTGAGCAGTGTAATCAAAGGTACACGTGTAACTTAGTTAAAAATTTCTATCACCTTAATTAAAGAAGTTATTAATTAAAAGCAATATGTTATAGAAAGTACTCTAATTGCCAACTTGCAAATAGTTTGTCAAAAAATCATTGCTTCTTCATCAGAGAGCGTTCCGCGGAAAGAAGGAAGGAAGAATGAAAATTCTGTGCGTTTTTAAAAGTAACGAATCAATATATAAAAAATACGTCAGTGCCATTTAAAAAGGCGTTTATTGCCAATTCTAATGGTGTAATCGTTTTCCTTTAAATACGGATTCTTTATATATATATATATATTTAAGATGTGCCAAATTCCTCTTTTTATAATCATCTCTTTTTTAAATGCGTTGTACAAAAGACTAATTTTTCAATATTTTAACACCTTTAGAAAGATACCTTTATGAAGGTCCTTTAAACTTCTTTTCAACCGTATAAAACTTTTAACAAAATACGGATTAGCGATTCATATGTTTAATATTTACGAAACAGCAACTTTTTCACAAAACGTTTTGTAACTCAAAGATAAATCAAGTTCATCAAGATAAATTAATTTTTATTTTTTATGTATGATCTTGAGATGAGACAAACTAACCGTAAAAGGATTGATATCCGATTTAAAAAATTACACGAGTTATGAATTTTTTTGTGAAACACGCACATTGATATTTTGAAACTGTCATTTTGAGCTCTTCCTTTTAAAAGCTTTGCTGTATTTAAATTCCAAAATTGTGCAAACGAATAACAATATAGGAAACGCATTTGCACTATTTGAAAGTATATTTCTTATAATTTCACGATTTTTTTATTATTATTATTTTTTTTTTAAATGTGGATATTTGATATTTTTGAAAATTTTATTTAAAAAGTTTTTCTTATTTTTTTTAACTCATATTCATTTTTTTCGTTTTCAATATACCTGTTCAAAAAAAAAAAAAAAAAAAAAAAAAGGTTTAATTTCTTAACTATAAATATCACCAGGAAGGTCGATCCATTTTCTTTCCAAGCGTATAAAACTTTTAACGAAATACAGATTAGCGGTTCATATATTTTAAATTTACGAACCATCGATTTTTTTCACTAAAATTTCATAACTAAAAATGTTTTTGAGATAAATAAATTGTTTTCTCTCTATTTATGAGAAAAAAAAGTGTAAATTTTCCGTATAGGTATCTTTCGAAAGAACTTGTCAATACCTTCTAAACGAATGGTTGAACCATACACCTGTAATAATTTAAAACAAAGTTATCGATTTTTTTTTTTTTTTTTTTTTTTTTTTTTTCACAAAAAAAAAAAAAAAAAAAAAAAAAGCGCTTCTTCTGATGTTGGCAAAAAACTGATTTTCTTTCGGCATTTAGAATTATAATTCTGTAAAATGAAAATAGTCTGCATTCATGATGGAAAATAATTTTAATAAATAATAATTTAACAAGTAATTTGTTTTGAAAGAAATTGTATAAATTCATGTCTCAGAAAGTTTTGTGCTAACCACAACATACTAGTTTTTTTTTTTTTTTTTTTTTTTTTTTTTTTTGAAGGTGGTAAAAATATAATGAAAATTTATTGGAATATTTCGTTAAATAAAATTAATATTTAAATAAATAAAGTAAAATGATTAAAATGAAAAACAAATATGTAAAGTATTGTCAGAAGATTTGGTGCTCGATAAATAAACTCAAAAATAATAAACAACGTTATGAACGCCAAAGACAATAATAAATTAGCAGATAGCTGTTTTGATAATCAGCTATCAGTGCATAAAAGAAACGAAACAAAAGTGCTCCTGTATACAAGAAAGGAATTGGATTTTACGGCTGTTTAATCCACCAATAGAATAAAACGGAAAAAGGGTAATAGCCAATAGAAAGGTCACAGAAATTTTACCACCGCATTTAGAAAGTAGAAAACTAGGGAAAAAGGCTGAAAATTTATAGAAACACTCGAAAAAATAGTCAAAATTTCATAGAAAAAAGCATTGGATGAAAAAAAAAAGAACCTCACAATGTCAAGTGTGAAAAAAAAAAAAAAAAAAAAAAAAAAAGGCTAACCCCGGAAGAAATAAGAGGACAAAATTCACTAGAAAAAGATATCGAGGGGGAGGGTTGGGACATTATATGTAGAAGAAGTGCAGAGTCAAAGTAGAAGTAGTGCAGAATCAAATGAAACATTTTCATCAGTCAGACTAAGGATGAGGGGGGGGGGGGTTACAGCGAAATCACAAATAACAATGCTTTCAAAAATCTTATAAATTTAAAAAGCCTCAATGAAATTCAGTTCTTGTGTAGCTTTTAGCCCGCAAATTACTTTTGCTGTATCAAACTTACAAATTATGATTTTTCTCCAAGTAATGCTTAGAAATGGCCGATTTGTTAGTTTTTTGTTTTCGGACGTAATTAATCTGTCATTTTAAACTGAATTTAAGTATGAGTTTAATGTAACCAACATATGATAAACCCTATATGCAGGAAATACTATAAATACCACAAGAATTATGATATCTATGAGATGTTTTAATGGAAAAATGTGATTTTTTTTAGAAGGCAGAAAAAATATTATAAAATCATATTGTTTGAGAATTTATCTATGGTAAAACTTGATTTAGGAAAATAGGACAAAACAATATTGATAGTAGAAGAGACCGATTCAGAATCTGAAGTACAAAGAAACTACAATATTTGAATAGATTTTTCTATAATGGGAGAGTAACAACCTCTCTCAATGCAATGGCTTTTAGATATTGGATTTATAAACTTAGTAAAATTGAATAGAAATTGAAGATTTTTACATTTATAACAATTTTAAAAATTTTGTGAATTCTGATTTCGCTGTACTCTCCTTTATTTGACTAATGAAAATTTTTCATTTCATCCGCACTTTCTTAATATTTACTACATTTTCTATGCCAACTATTTCTCAATTTCTTATTGGCTAATCCCCCTTTCCGCTTCATTTTATTGAAGGATTAAACAGCCGTAAAATCCGATTCCTGTCATACATACAGGAGAGCTTTTATTTCGTCTCTTTTGCACTCTGATGGCGATAAGGTGAATGCTATCGTGACAGCTATTAACTGGTTTTTTTTTTTTTTTTTTTTTTTTTTTAAGACGTTTATTACTCTTGTAGGTTTCGGTCATCTCTATATGTGTGGTTAGAAACAGTCCGTTATCATGGAAAGTTCATTCATCTAATTGACTGTTGGAATGCCGTCATACCTAAGTTGCTCTATAAAAAAGGCAAATCAACCAATAAGTTAAATACATATTCTATTACAATGCACTGTTTCCAGCCACTCGCATAGAGATGACCAAAAACGTCATTCACGCGATGCCACTATCTTGTACCTAAGTATATAAAATAGAAATAAAGGAAAAAAAATGGTTAATGAGAAAATGAGAATAGGAATATATCAGGTATACGCGAAATAAATAATTAAACCGCACTTTCTAAATTTTTTCTAAATTCTCCACGACTAACGTTTCTCAATTTCTTATTGGCTAATCCTCCTTTTCGTAGTATTCTATTGAAGAGTAAAACAGCCATAAAATCCGATTTCTTTCTTACATACAGGAGCACTTTCATTTCGTTCCTTTTGCATATTGATGCCGATACGGTAAAGTCTACCGTGACAGCTATCAGACAGTTTATTTTTTCTTTTGGTGTTCAAGATGTTGCTTATTACTCTTGTACCTAAGTATATAAAATAGCTATAAAGAAAAAAAAAACTCAATGAGAAAATGAGAATAGGAATATATGAGGTATACGCGAAATAAATAATTAAATCTCCTCACCTTCGCTTAGTTTTTCACCCCTAAGCCAATCTCTGTGGATTCATCTTTATTGACCGCTTGTCAAAATTTCCCCCAGTTCATTCAAATTATTGCCTAAAAGTCAGTAGAGGCCCTTTGTTGAGACAGAAAGATTTTGATTTCCGTCTGTGTGTTTGTTTATCTGCCTGTCTGTCGTGCGATAGCGGCCGAAAAAATCCCACTATTCACTTGAAATTTCGTGCACATGTTCATGAGCCCAACGGAATCAGCTGTATAATTTTGGGTGCGTATTACGTTTGTCGTTCGTGTACACGGACTCGCCAAAATTTTTCTTAGCATTACGGCCTATGGAAAGAATTTGTATGACCGCGATAGTGGCTGCAAAAATCACGCTATTGACTTGAAATTTGGAACACATGTTCATGAGCCAACGAAATTAGCTGTATAGTTTTAGGTGTGTGTTCCACTTGTAGTTCGTGTACAGAAACGCACCAAAGTTTTTATTATCATTAGGGCCTTTGGGGAGAATTTGTATGTATCGCGATAGCGACCGCAAGAATCATGCTATTGACTAGTAATTTGGTATAAATATTTATGAGTCACGCGGAATTAGTTGTATAGTTTTGGGTGTGTATTCCATTTGTAGTTCGTGTACAGGGAAACACCAAAATTGTTCTTATCATTACGGCCTATGGGCAGAATTTGTATGTACTGCAATAGTAGCTGCAAAAATGTCCCAATTAACTTGCAAATTGGCACACACATTCACACTTGGTATAGGAATAACAGTATAATTTTGTATGTCTATATTGATTATAAATTGTGTACAGGGGCACGCCGAAATTCTTATCATTACGGCATATGGGGGGGGGGGATTTCGTTTAGATACATTTTAACATCATTACTTTGCAATCAACAAAACGAAATTACCATACATTTGGGAGATGCTTAAAGTTATGTTTTATGCAGAAAATATGTGCTATTAGGCTTCCTGTGTACAGAACCTTACAAAAGTGTTCTGAAAATGCCACGTAATCCTCCAAATTATTTGAAATTTCGAAGAAAAACGTAGAAAAGAGGAATAGTGTTTGCTGGTGTATACAAGCTTTACTGTTCGTTTACAGAGACAGACAAAAGGATTTCGGGACATTAAAGCCTATGGACATTTTTTTTAAATTTAAGCGCACTTTAATGCGTTTATGCTGCATTGCACATAATGGAATTAACATACACTGTAAAGAT
This sequence comes from Salticus scenicus, assembly GCA_963930645.1. Taxonomy (NCBI): domain Eukaryota; kingdom Metazoa; phylum Arthropoda; class Arachnida; order Araneae; family Salticidae; genus Salticus; species Salticus scenicus. The sequence goes on along the minus strand of OZ005652.1, from coordinate 335,214,731 downwards.
GCTTAAAAGCATGTTTACTTTTAAAAAAAGAGTAAGTATAGAATAAATAATTTATTTATGGGACGACACAAAATAATTACGGTGACGTATTGTAATCATCCAAATAATTTCAAATTCGTTCGAAAATTAATTAGTTATAATTAATTAGGTGTATTCTTATAATTGGCGTATATGATAACTGTTGCTTCTTTTCCGGGATGCATAAAATAATTTCGTAGTATTACAGTCTACAGTCGGTAACATGATTCAACCCCATTAAATATAAGGGTATTTTATTACAATTTTAAAAGCCTGCTTTTCTGTTGAAAAGAGTGGGAAAAAATTGGTAATCAATTTACAGCTTTACAGAAAATAATTCCGATATGCTATGTAATCTTTTTTCATGAAATTTGGTACAAATATTTATGAATTTCTGGGAAATAATACAAGACTGTCAGTTATTAAGAATACATATATATGATATACAGATAGATACAGAAAGGGAGATACAGCGGGTTGTTGAGTGGGCGGCAGCCCCCCTCAGGAACGTATCTGTATATGTAGCAAGTCAATCGAATCAATATATATCTTTATATATAAATCGCTAAGATATATCCTTGGACTCTTCTTATTTGTGTGTGGACGCACCGAGTATTCCTCTAAAGTTTCCTTCTCTTCTTCTCCTTTCTTTTTCTCTTTCTTTTTCTCTTTCATTTTTCTTCTTTTTTTATCTTTTCCTTCTTCTTCTTTTCTTTTTTCTCTTTCTTCTTATTTCTTCTTTTTTCCTCTTCTTCTCTTTCTTCTTTCTTCTTCCTTCTTTCTTCTTCTTCTTCCTTCTTCTCGTTCTTCTTTTCTCTTTATTTTCCTTCTTATTTCTTCTTTTCCTTCTTTCTTCTTCTTTTTCTTTTTCTTTTTCTTTCTTCTTCTCCTTCTTTCTTCTCCTGTCTTCTTCTTCTTCTTCCACTTCTTCTTCCTTCATCTTCTCCTTTCTTCTGTTTCTTTTTATCTTACTTCTTCTCTTCTCTTCTTCTTCTTTCTTTCTTCTTCTTGTCTTCTCTAAAGCTTCCTCTGTTGCTAGAAGTGTAACTTCTAAAAATGGTTTCATTAACAAACTTTGATCTCTTGGCACGCAAACAGCATCGAGCCGAGAGTGGTTTTGAAATATTTCCCACATTCAGAATTCGATTCGTTCCCGAACCGGGGCTTTCCTAGTATATTTTAATAAGGAATAAATAAAAATGTTTTTTTTTTTTTTTTTTTAATAATGTGTGATGCAAATAGAAAGTTGAGGCTCCTTATCTGCAGATCCACTAGTGTAGTTTAATTATGATATTTGTTGCATCATTCAATGTGTTGTATGTTGAATTGAATACTACTTTGCTCACACAGAAAACTGTATTATAAATTTAAAAAATATTTAGTTACATGTATCTTACAAATGTTGCAATTGAATAATTATTTAAATGTGCTTAATGACATAAAACATTGTAATGTATGTAAGTGTACAATGTCATTAAATTATAATGTGAAGAGCAGCATGCAATCACTGTTGTGCGATGAGTGTCTTTTTCGTAACAAAACCCCATGGCTCTCTCATGGCAGAGCTCTGGCTAAAGTTGAGTTGAGAAGTTTGCGTCAGAATGTGTCAGAGAGTTGATTGGAGATGTGTGCGGTGTTGAGATCTTCGGATTAGTCGGACATAACTTCATACCTATCATTTTATAGACATTGGACCAGTATAGTCCCCGCCACATACAAAAAAAGGTCATTCGAGATTCACTCGATGTGACGGCATATTTTGCGTTAGTTAAGATGTAGTAGTGGCTATTAAATGAAAGCATTTAACGCATTTATTTATAAGCGTACTGGTTAATCTTTTCCCATCGATGATCCAATATGCTTGTTTTATAATGTGGTATAACAATGATAGTCCTGCATGTAAGTCTACGATATGTTTTTCTCTATGAGTTCACTCAACTTGTGTTTAACAACGAATGCTTTTCATTAAATGATAATTGAACGTTGTTTAACTCATTTCTCCCACCTGTAACAAACTGTTTTAGACAATGAATGGGTAAAAAGGGTGTAACTGACATTTTTTAGACAAAATGTTTTGATTCTTGATGCGTTTTAAATCTTCGAGAAAGTAATTATTTTTGTGCCCATCGAATTATGTTCTCTTTATCGTGTTCAGTTTTCCTAAATGTAAGAAGAGGACAAGAACCATTTGTTGAGACATGAACTTTACTTGCAGCTTTGCAGTTATTGGTGAATTTGCAGCAATATTCTAAAAAGGGGTTGATTTTAAAAAGCGAAGAGAGTTAATTGAATAAATGATCACACAAATCATTATATGCAATAGTGTGGAGCCACAAAATTGAATCAGCTTTCTGTTCAGCCAAAATTTGATCCTCGATTTCTTTAGAGTTTGGTGCGTCATTTGGCCAATTTGTTGGATCTAAAAATAATCAACTTGGGCCATTCCACCAAAAGTAACATTTAGGCAAAAATTCAGCATCGATTCCCCGCCAAGTGATATCTGCGGGGGTTTTCTTTGGATGGAACATATGTCCAGTGTTTTATTGGAAGAACATCCAATATTTGGAAAGTTCTACTCGCAACAAAAGTTTTCCACTTACGTGGGTGCAACAAAAGTTTTCCACCACGAGAAAACAGCTGTTGAGTCTGTCCATGCATAAATATCAAAATCATAATTTTCTAGTACCTTTAAGGATACATGGAACAAAAAACGGGTCAAATTTTTGAATTTTCAATTATAGTCTTAAATAATATAGCAGACTCAGACGATTCCAGCAACATATAATTTGTATAGGTTTGGAATATGTAAATGCCCAAAATACGGCATTTAAATAGGTAAACAAGTGATTCGGAAACTTGGTGTGGTTACAATAAAACCTTAAACAATGGTGAAAATTATAATCAAAGACATTCTTTACCAGAAGCTGTACTTTCTGCTGTTAAAAATGTTTTCCGTTCTCTTTCTGACAGAAAACTTTTGATCAAATGCATGCATGGTAGAATTCAGAATCCAAACGAGGGTTTCAACCATTGTTTATGGGAACGCCTACCCAAAACTATTTTTGTTTTAATATGTACTTTGAAATTGGGTGTATTAGATGCTGTGATTTGCTTTAATGATGGTGTTTAGAATCGCACAAAAGTCTTAAAAAATTTGGGAATTGAACCCGGCCATAATATGAAATATTCTTTGAGAAAAATTGATGAGGCCCGGGTTCGAGAAGCATTACCAAGTTTCCAAAATCTCTCCAAATCAGCCGGAATGAAAATTAAAATGATAAAACAGGAAAAAATTTGATGCTGAAATGTTAACACAAAATGATTATGGTGCTGGAAGGTTTTAAAATAATATATTTTAAGCATTGTATGTGTTCGTACAGTTTTTTGCCTTTTTCTCAAAATATGTTTTTTTAATACACTTTTCTAAAATTCGATTTAAGATAGAGAGTTGAAATTTTCCAGAATTGTGTAACTGATTCACTTCTATAAAAATACCAAACAATGTAAACCTGGGAGGAAAGTTTTTGGAAATAATGAGAAATATAATCTCAAAAATTTTGGGATTCTCAAAGTTATTTAGTAAAAAAAAATATATATATATTATTTCTTTTCAACCAAACATAAAATTGCTTCTTATTATTCTCAAATAGTACATTTTCTGCTACCATACCAAATATTAAGATGATAAACTCAATCGACTTTTAGAAAAGTGTAGCGAATGGGCATATTGTTAAATTTTTTTCATATAGACATATAAAAATTTGATTGTCTCTAGAAAACTAATTTATTCAGCTAATTAATTTCTTTTGCTTTAATTATGGGCTATAATGTACACGTTAACAGTGGAAAAAAATTCTCAGTTCCATCTCTATTTTTCAGCAAAATACAAATCGTTGAATCTTTTGCACAAATTGCTTCATTTAACCTGTCGAGATGTTCCATGTGCCCTTAAGATAACCCTAACAGCACAAAATGTTCCAGAAACGTAACAATCATATGACATTGAAACATTATAATCATTTCAGAAACGTTTAAAAACGTTCAGATTGCTTTCCGTTTAGTTTCAAAAACATAGAAATGTCCGCGATCGTAACAAAAAATCCGATACGTAACAGAAACGTTGCAATCACTTAACAAATAGAAAATATAAAAGGGCGAATGTTTCAGAAAGGTATCAGAGAGCATACTTAAATGTGTTACGTTTTTGAAAGATTGTAAGCTTTTTGCAACATAACTGAAACATTCTGTGCTGTATGGGAAGCTGACCATATGTCCTCGAATCTCGAGGACAGGCACGAATTTCGAGGACAAACTACCTTCGTCCCCAAAAAATTACAACACATTTGGGGACGCCGGTTATAAAGTTATTAATGTTTTATTATAGTAAATTATTATATGTTTAATAAATAAGCTGAAATAAGGTGCTTTATACATAAAAATTACTAAAATTTTACAATTTAAGGTGATTTAATTACTTTTTTATTTTTTTGTCCTCGAAATTCGAGGACACTGCCATCTTTGTCCCCAAATTCAAGGAAAAAAATATGGTCACTCTACCTTAAGACTGAACAAAATAAATTTTGTAGTAAATAAGCCGGACAAAGTTCCAATTTTTGATCACAGATTTGTTTGATAGAAGCTACCTTAGTTTTAGCAACTAAGAGGAAGACTTTTGATTTGTTATTATGAGTCTGTCGACATTTAATTGCAATGGTGTAAGCATGCGTGGAACCATCGTAGTAACCATGTACTTCCAATGAGCTGTCAGATGAAAGCTCGACGCATCTGGGAACATAAAATTGGTTAATTTTATTGAATGAATACTGATATTTAATTAATTCCTGTTCAAACTTTTGCGGAAAAGGAGAGTCCCAGTCTCCTTTCATTAACCAGTGCTTATAATAAAAGTTTTTTTAATATTATTATACATAAAGGAACTAACCCCAAGGGATCGAAAATTCTTGTGGATTCAGACAAATTGTGTCCTTTTGTCAGTGGTAGTTTGAGTGAAAGTGCGATTTTGAAAAGAAATGTATCTGCTGAAGAGTTTCAGATAAGCCTTAAAACACAGAATTTTCATTATTGTTTGGAATTATTTCAAAATCTATATCTGAAGTACAATTTCCACGAAATTTAGTAAGGAATCCGTTTGAATTGGAATTATATCTTCTAAAATGAAAACCATGTGCCTGTAAAACATTAGCAATTTCCTTACCAAGTAATATTGTGTTATTAATAGAGCTTAAACCCGATATCAAATCATCCATATATATGTATCTCTTAACAAAGTACGCAAGACGAGTGGATTTTCCTTTTAATCTAGTGCAATTTGTTTATTACATATAGTGGTCAAAAAAGGAGCAGAAGTGAAACTATATTTTACAGTTTTTAATTCATATGCGTGTATTTCATCATCTTCGTGATATCTCCAAAGAATTTGCTGATAATTTTTTCTCTGAGATTAAATCTTGATAGTAGATTTTCTCAATAACTTCAGAAAAAACTATTTCCGGTAATCGAAAATTATGTAAAATCTAGAAAATGTCTCGCTGTAATTTAGGACCAATATCCAAAATTGAATTTAATGATTGAACATCGGAAGTTTTACAGAAACTTTCAAAAACATCACTTAATTTAGTAGTTGTACTAAAAGGTTTAATTACTGTGTGATGAAGAATAAAATATTGATCTTTTTGAGCGAGTTTTGCGTAACTACCTTCATATTTTCCAACTGTTCGTATTCATAAAGAAAATCTTTATACTGTTGTTCGAATTTTCAGTTTTCTTTGAATTTCCTCTCAATTGCATAAATTCGGGAAAATGCGGTGCTCATTGAATTACAGAATTCGGATTTGCATTTATAAAATGACAATTTTCAACAAATCGGCCATATACATCAATTGAATAATTTTCCTGCAAATGTGGAAACTTGCGTAAATACGGGCTAGGAGTCTTTATAAAGACCTCCACGGACGGTACTCTCTCTCAGGCGTAGGACTCTACTGCAGTCAATCGGCCTTAAGCCCCACAACCCAACCCATCCTGTAAATGTGTTTCAACTAAATGTTCTTCGGGTGAAAGCATTTTTTCATTTAGATTTAAAACTTCCTCCAGTTCCCAAAAATGTTTTAAATGCTCACGACCCTTCTTTAGGCAAACAAAGTAGGCACGAGTGCTACAAACAAAACGACAAAGTTGCTGCTTTGTTCGAAGCACTCGTGCCTACTTTGTTCGCCTGACGAAGCGTATGTCTTCTTTCTACTCGAAACAATTGTTGTGAGTTCTTGTATTTTATGGTGTTTATTCATTTTTTTTTTTTTTTTTTTTACTTATTAGGAATTACGGTGAAGAAGAATTAAAGGAATTTGTATCATAATGAAATTCTATTACAAAGAGTCAGATAAGATTCCTTAAACACCTTAAATAGAATATACATTATTTTTCTAATATTTAAATTCGCATAGATTAAGAAAGAAATTTGAGATCCTTTTTAAAGTGATCATCAAACAAATTGCCTAATTTGCTAATGCATTCTCTAAACATCACTTTTATAATTGGATTAATCACGGAATTACTTTTTCTAATTTTCTAATCTAATTTAAGTGATAAATCTGTTGTGATAAAACTTCCCGTGTTACTTACACTTCCAATAATTACATTGTGAAGATGAATAAAAGAGAGCTAATCCCCATTTAAAATACTATCATCTTCTGCAAAACAAAACACGGAATTTTTCTTTTCTTTTCTTTCTTTTTCTTTTAATAATGATTCTCTTGAAAACATTGATTTTCCCAAAAATGTTATGATAATAAGAAATAAAAATTATTTTAACACCCTTGTCAGTAAAGAGTGATGTGGCTTTGAAATATTGAGTAATGAAAAGAAGTTAAAATATTTTTACTTCGGAAAAAAAAAATAGTTGATAAAAATAATATGTCATTTCTTGATAATTTTAACATTTTAATAAATACATAATAACATTTTTTTAAAATATTATCAAAACTCTATACTATAAATTTTTTGGATCATTTAACCTTTTTGCGCGATTGAATTTTGTGTTTTCATTTTCTGTTACTAAATGTTAATTAATTTTTATTAATATCACAATTCATCCGCAGTTTCGATGACTGTTAGTTATATAAAATGTAAATCATTTTTATTTCATGATTTTGATTAGTAAATTCGTGTATATTTTATTTATGTACTATTTACATACAGATGAAAAATACATTAATAAAAATATCTTTTCGTAATTATTATAAGAAAACTAAATTTGACAGAATAAGTTTCGTTTCGTACAATAACAATTGATTTTAAATCAGCACTTTCTCTACTTAATTTATTTTTGTTACAACTTTTTAATTTTTTAAACCAATATATTACATTAAAAAGTATTTTAATACCTTGTTTCACATGGTATATAGTTTAGTTTTGATATAGATGAGTTAGTTTTGATATAGATGAACAAAATATTTAATTAATTAAGTAAAATTATTTTGCTTTTTAAAAAGAAAATTCAAAAATGTTTCAGTTAGTTTTACCTGTTACAAAATAAGCAATTATTTATATTTAAAATAGTACATCAAATTTACAATCATTTTGCAATCTTTATTTCGAAGGAAGATTCTTCATTTATATCCCTAGAACACCATAGATGAATCTTCGGAGATTCAAACATATTTATGAACGATATATGCCGAATCCGCAGAACAGTGATATCGATTTCATTTACGTGACAAGATTGTCGCATTAGATATATTTTTGCAACAAGATTTCTTGAAATAAATAGAAAATCATGATGGTAAAAAATATAAAATATTCGGTCGCAATCATATTTTACAAGTTATTTCGTGAAATTTTACATATTAATCAATGATTTTTTAAATATAATTTGTAAAATCAGGAAATATGCATTGGCTTTTAAAATGTATAATAAAACGTTTACGCCGGCGTATTTTTTATGCATATCCTTTTGAAAGGATTCCTAAAACAGAGGTTCTGGACGTATATTAGCCGAAATTATTTAGCGAAATCATTTTTACTTAATACTGTTGTGTAAGAATTGATTATTAATATATATATATATATATATATATATATATATATATATATATATATATATATATATATATATATATATATAAATTTTTATTTTCGTATTTTCTAAAACGATGAATTTATCTTCATAGAAATGGGGATTCGGATATACTTCTAAAATCGTGAATGATTGCGGGAGAAGATGAGTATTTGACAGTTCAAAGGAGAATTGTGAAATTCACGGAGATTTACAATTGTGAAAATAGAAAAGAAATTTAATTTTACATTGCATAATTTGCATTTTTAAAATTTTAATTTTTAATTTTAAGTTTAATTTTTAATTTTTCTTTTCTTTTCTTTTAATTCTTAAAGTTTACTTTTTAGCAGAAACTTATCAAACAGATTATTCAATCAAATTTGTTGTTAAAGTTTGAATGTTGAAACATGGAAATTAATCAAATATATTTCTTGAACATTTCAAATTATTAAAATATTATAGTAAAAAAACGTTATATAATCAAAGTCAATTAATAAATTTTTTCTTAATATTCATCGAAGTCTGCGTTAGCATATTTCTTTCAGAACGGTGAATAAATATTTTTTTAAGTTGCTATGTCATAACTTTATATCCTTTATCTATCGGCGAGGAAAAAAAGAAAAAAGAAAGAAAGAAAAGAATAAAAAGAAGCGACAAAGATAGAAAGAAAAAGAAAAAGAAAAATCACGAAATGTAATCAAAGAACCCAGAATCCCTATTTTCAGACAATGTCATATTTTCAATTAGCTGTAGACCAGCGAAGATACACGCCATCATGAATGTTTATAATTCGGTGTAGCACTAATACTAGTTCCTTGTTACCACACCGTGTTACTTTAGACTTATTTAACATTAAGATACAGTATGTGATCAAATTATGAGAATATACAGTCGGTAACAAAAGTGTCCGAACACTAGCAAAAATTCCTATGTAAAAAAAATACACTTCATACGGTTTTGTTAAATAAACCCTTCTCGAATCATGCTCTTACACTGACTCAGAACAGGATTCGACAAGGTTCTATTTAACAAAACCTTAAGAAGTGTACTTTTTTGACACAGGAATTTTCGCTAGTGTTCGGACACTTTTGTTATAAAGATAAGTTGTTTCCTTTTGACAACAAAATATTTATACTGAAAGTATTGTAGCAAACAATTTTAATTTTTCGGAATAAAAATTAAAAAGTGTTCTTTTTTTTATAAATTATTTAAAAAAAAATAAAATAAAATAAAATAATGTAAACTAAAGTAAAGTAATGTAAAGTAATGTATATAAAAAAAATATATAATATATATATATATATATATTAATTTTTCCGATTTAAATACTAAGCAAAAGGGTCTGAAACTTCAGATATGCAAAGAATATTTAAAAACTCATATTTTCCACTATCCATTTAGTCCGTAGTGTAATTAGGAGACCGACAACAAATTAAAGAAATGCGCAAATACTTTGAATCACCCCGTATCATGAAAAGCTACAAATGACTTGTAACTTTAACACATTGTTGCACATACTATGTACTGTGCTTTCTTTCGAGAATTGTAAAATTATTTTGACAGATACAAAAAAAATTTCAAAAATTATTAGTTTTTTGGGCAAGTTTTTTGCTTATAATTAGAACAGATTTCCAGTAAAATTTTACAAAACTTGCAGAAAAATGAATAAAACATTAGAGAAACATTATTCTGAAACATACAATTCACACGTGTAATATTCACTAAGATATAAGCATTTATAGTAAATATGTTTTACTGGGCATGCGCGAAAGATAGAAAACATTTTATTGCATAGATTGAAAGCTAGATATGTTGGACAACTTTTATCAAAAGTTCATTTGAATGGAATAAAAATTAAGCATATTGTCGGCAAAAGAATGAGCTAGATTTTACGTATTTTCCAGAGTTGAAATTTCATAAGAGGTTTTTCCCATGCTACGTAATTAATTTGACGATCCAATTATTTCAATCACGTTGCAAAAGTTCTTTTCTGTGAAAAACCCCTTATATACTCCCGAATCTGAGTAAATAAATAAAAAATATGTTAGAGTTACAAGCCTATAATGGGTTTTTTGACTGAGCTGGGGAGATGACAGGAGTGGACGACTTTAAATTAGATACCTGTGTCAGCATAATTTTCTATTACTATTCTGACACGAATTTCTATTACATTGCCTATAATTTTGCTTATATTTTTCTCTGTTAGAGTAATTATGATTTTAACTTTTTTTTTTTTTTTTTTTAACTGAATAAAATCCTGTTTTTTTTTTTTTTTTTTTTTTTTTTTAAGTTTTTATGATATAGTCATTCTTCAAAATTAAAAGAAAATTGTTTGCAGCAGATAAGGAAATGTAACTTTTGACACTCTCTGATGACGATTTTCTCTATACAATGTTTTTGAATTATTCTTCAGTAGCGTTTTACTGGGGCAAAAATCCTGCATTCTTAGGTTATGCAGTATGTGATGGCGCTTGGAGGTAGACAAAGGATAATTATTTTATTATTTATAGCTAATTTAACTCAAAACAAATGAGAAATTTAGAATAAATTGCTAAGTCTAACCATACCCATTTCCCCCACTCATAGAAAAATATTCTATTTATATCAAATATTCTAAATATTTCTTATCTGATTTTTTAAAATGATGCTTCAGAACTTCTTATATGCGCATTATGGATAGATTCTGTTAATAAACTGTGTAAAATACACTGGTGGACAAAATTAAAGCAACAACATGTTTTCTCGTTCTCTTCTTTTGCACATAATATTTAAACAAATAAACATATGAACATAAAATTTGAATGGCCTGTTCGTTATCATATTATTAATCAAATTTTACGTAACTTTAGCATACGAATAATTTTTAAGCTAACAAATATTCAATTTTCTCTCAAAAGTGAGCTTTTGTAAAAATGAAAAATTTCAATAATTTTAGGAAAGAACACTTAATGAAAAGTGGTGGTTAAGGATGCATTAGAGATAGGTGAAGACGCACTTGCCTTGAAATGTTAAACTATATCTTAATTTTTCTTTCTGTATTAACTTTTCTTTTACTTTTATAATGAACTTTTTAAAAGAATATAATCTATATTTTGTAAACTATGAGCATCACCAGAGTAGTAATAATGTCGATAAATCGTTTTATAATAAACACCTTATTTAATTTTCATGTATGTATGTATATATTTTAAAAAACTATTTACATGCGAAAAAAAAATAAGAAAAAATAAGAAACAGAAAGTGAGTACACATAGAAAGATTTGGTTGTAATATAACATATGGATGCGTGTGCGTCTTCACGTATCTGTAAAGCATCCTTATGACCATTTTTCATTAAGTGTTCTTTCCAAAAATTATTGAAATTTTTAATTTTTTTCAAAGCTTACCTTTGAGTGAAAAATGAATATTTATTGGCTTAAACATTATTCTTACACAAAGTTACATAAAATTCGGTTAATGATATGGTAACGAAAAAGCAATCCAAATTTTATGTTGATATGTTTATTTGTTTAAAGATTGCAAATGTGCAAAAGAAGAAAACAAGAAAACAGATTATTCCTTTAATTTTGTCCACCACTATATTAGTTTGCAAGAAGTTTTTTAGGCCTATAAAAATCAACCAAGAATTCTTAAAAGAAATAGAATGTTATGTATGTCGCTAAATTTAGAATAGAAACTGTTATTTAGAAAAAAACGGTTGGCAACAAATGGGTCAAAATATTTTATATATATAATATAATTCATTACACCACAACATACAATGAATTAACAAAATTTAGAAAATATTCATTTTATAACACTACCCTTTTTACCTCATCAGACCGTATTAAATTAGTTCATTTCTGTACATTTTGAACTCAAAATTAGTAGTACTGAAATGAACGAAATTTTGAAAATGTATATTTCGTCATTGTCGAAGCTATCTATTATGTATACAACATCCTCAAGTCTGTTATTCTATATCATATAGTTAATACATTTGAAATTTTATAAGTGCATGTTATTAAATTTGATAAGAATTGAAATACGAAATTAAATATGTTTCTGCCGGAATAGAATATTCATAGTAAGCAGTTCATAATTTTTGCGCATGAAAGAATAATGCTCTATTTTATCTATTAATAATACATATATTCTACATTTAAATTTAGTCCTGTATTAATAAAAATTAATTAAAAATTTTTTGACGTACTAAATAATTCATTGAATGCAGTATACCGAGGTATGTAATAGCAATTTATAGTACTCACACTGTTATTTTATAAGTAATAAACTTTTTTTTTTTTTTTTGTTTCTTTAACAAATTACAATAAATAAATAAATTATTCAAAATATTGTTAAAATCTATTTAAGTTTTAAGATTTTTATATATTTTCCATTTCACTGCTTTCATGTTAAATATCTCAAAGATATACATTAATTTGTTTATAAACTCACTTATAGGACATAAAAATGCGTCCTTATGAATACTTTTGTCTTAAAACTATAGAAAAGTATATCCACTGAAAAATAGCAAATTGTTTATAAATGAATTTTTTTTTTGTTTAAGAAGTACTGCTACTGAATATTTTTCTTTCAGCAGAAGAATTTCTATTTATTTTCAGTTTTCAAAAAGCTTTTATTTACATTCAGAGAAGATTTTTATGACAAAAGTCAATATCCTCATATGAAATATATGCTTCTAAAATGCATTCTTTTCGCTATATGTACAATGCAAATATTTTCTTTAGCTTTAGTTTCTTTCTGTATACTTTTGAAGGAACAGTTTGAAGTATGTGGCGTATTTTTATGATGAATTTTCAAAAAGTAAAACCGTATAAATGTCAATTGCCCATCTGCGCAGCACTAGTGTGACGTAAAACCCCACAACCTTATAAATGTAATTTACATATTTTAAATTTCTTTTACGCAATTTGCGCTGATTTCTCAAAATAATGGATATAATAAAAAATGGATTCTGAACATAGTTCGATACAAATTTAAAATTTTTGCGAAAACGACTGATATGCCATATATGCCTTATGCCAGTAAAATTTAATGTAAAGGCAGCAAGATTACTTTTTATTAAAAGGAGACTTAGTGCTGGATTAGTAAAATCCAAGGAAATCTTAACAGCTGTAACACCAAAGGGGAAAATCTGAAAAGCAGACAGCTGTTTCGGTAGCATTTAGCTTACCGTCTTCAGTGCATAAAGAAATGAGAGAGAACTACTCATATAAGTATGGGAAAGCAATCGAATCTTGATCAAAAAATAGAATTACTTTTTACAAGTTCTGACCAAAGCTTTACAGAGTAAGCTCGTTCATGTAATATTAAAAAATGTCGCAAAGTAAACACAACGTTAGCGCCTCTCTATGTGCACTGACTGCAGTGCCCAAATAAAATCTGTGAAAACCCCGCCTCTATTGTGTTTTCTTTAAAAATGTTATTTCTTATGTTTTTAAAGAAAAACAAGAATTCATATTAACCCTAAATGAACATTATAGATGTGATTATTTATTTGAAATTATTAGCGACTTTAAATACAAAATATGTTCGATGTTAGCTTATAATCTCAAGTAAACAATCACTTTATTATTAGCTAACATCTAATATAGTAAATAATCACATCTACAGTGTTCACTTACAGCCAGAATTAATAGTGTTAAATGTAATTTTTTAAATCGATCTTCTAATGCTCCAAATTGTATTTTATTTACGAAAAAATTCATTTATTAGTAATTTAAGAAGAAAATGTTAATGTATGTAATTTTCAAAATTAAAATTGTGGTTAAAAAAAAAATAATAAAATAAAATAAAATTTTGGAAAAAGGAAATAAAAGTTGATTTTATCGTTATTTCTTTTGTTAAAAAATGCATTATATCATGTTCCATAAAATCAATCAGACGCAAACGAAACCATTCGCAAAAATTTAATCATCTAAACAACATGTATTTGTAATCGCTTTATAACAAACTCTATAACTAAAATAACATTTAGGCATGAAGAAATCAAGAGACTCGATAGAGTTTCAAGTGACGCAAGCGCAAAAACAAACGAACGCCACGACACTCAGCGGAAACGGAAAAACGAACGAAACTGCGACACTTTATATATACAACTAGTTTAAGATCAAAGAAATCGCTGAAAGCCGACACTTAATATCTCAGGAAATATGGGAGGTTACGTTCTGATATTTTCAAAATAGTCTTTCATCTTCTGTCTGATCCTACCCTGAAATCGCTACATTTCTGCGTGCAATATATTTCGAGATATGAATTGGCTCATTTAAGTTGTAAATGGGCGGCATATGTGAGGAACAAATTTTTCTCGAATATGGTTCGAGCGAATGGCGTTTAATTTATATATGATATTAATCGCTTTTATCTGATGTGCCTGACATCTTCCTTTTCCCTAGGAAAACTCTTGTTTTTTTTATAACTCAGTTTAAAAATCGAACTATTTTTACTCTGCGATGCACAGATTTCTATTGCTAATTCTCAGAATTCTCAATAGGTGTTATTCGGTTTGGTCTTGTAGTTGGTTGGTTGGTTCAATCTGAATGCAGTCAATAAAAAATTTAGATTTTGTTTTTTAATGCAAGAAAGAAACTTTATTGTTTGTTTTAAATATTTATTGTATATATACGAAATAAAATTTCACTTAAATATATATTTTTTTTTTTTTTTGTTATAAAGGAAATATTTAAGATTTTAAAATTTCGCATTTTGTCAAAAAACTATTTCGATAATATTTTAAATAGGGAACTATTTTATAATTATGGTGATTCTATTTCATAATTGTTGATAATAAAGTTACAATTTTTTAAGGAGAAAATATTTCACTGTATTCATCCGCTGGATCATAAACAGTAAAATGTTAAAAGCAAATTTCTGATTGGCAACACTGCAGACAACTACGAAATTAGTTTAGTTTGTTTTCTTATCGCCATGGATTATTGTTTACGAATCAAAATTATAATTTTTTAAATTGTCTTTTTTTTTTTTTTTTTTTTATCTGGGATTAATCTACTAATCTATTCAGGTAAGAATTATTTTATAGTTTTATTTTAGTTTTTATACGCATCGTTTATTGTGATTGTGAAGCAAGTGTAAATATATAATGATATCAAATTATAAGTGACGCTTTGCTATTAGTTAAAATATACATAGATTTTCTTATTTGATCATTTGCTTTTTTCTTTTATTTATATTTACAATGCAAGCATATTTTTAACTTCAAGATAACACAAATATATAAAATATACTCGCTGATGCTTTTTCATTTGCATTTCAATTTCAAGATAACAGTTTTAAAAGGAATGATATCAAAATTCCAGTGACGCCTCAATGTCACTTTAAAAGATTTTTTTTTAGATTCCACTAAAATTACCTTTGTTTTGTCTAATAAAGTATATTTACACATTGAAAAAGTGCTTTTAATTTTCAAATATACTGTCAAATAATCACACTTTCACTGAGCTTGCATTATAAATTGAAATTATTTATTACAATAAATCGATTTGTCTTTTGCGTCACGCTATCCAAAACTGCAAGTAAAATTTGTGCAAATGTTTTCTTTTCATCACACTATCTCTTTGCACAAATTTTCACTTAGTTGGATACTATGATACAAAGTAACATATACATAAATTTTACACACAGTTTTGGATAGCGTGACGCAAAAGACAAATCGATTTATTGAAATAAATAATTTCAATTTATAATGCAAGCTCAGTGAAAGTGTGATTATTTGACAGTATATTTGAAAATTAAAAGCACTGTTTCAATGAGTAAATGTACTTTATTAGACAAAACAAAGGTAATTTTAGTGGAATCTAAAAACAAATCTTTTAACGTGACATTGAGGCGGCACTGGAATTTTGATATCATTCCTTTTAAAACTGTTATCTTGAAATTGAAATGCAAATGAAAAAGCATCAGTGAGTATATTTTATATATTTGTCTTATCTTGAAGTTAAAAATATGCTTGCATTGTAAATATAAATAAAAGAAAAAAGCAAATTATCAAATAAGAAAATCTATGTATATTTTAACTAATAGCAAAGCGTCACTTATAATTTGATATCATTATTTTTAAGACCCATATTTCAAATTCTTATAGCGATAAAGTAGCTGCGTCACAAACTTTTAACCCGTTAAGGGTTTTTGTACTGATATAATATATACTAACTTATTCTAACCTCATAACAACTTAAACGAATTCAAAATACCATAGATTTTCTCTTGATCCGTAATGAATGAAAAATTGAAGAGAGTAAGATTTCAGTAATTACATATATAAATTGTAAGAAGTATTGAAAAGTACTTTTTAAAAATTAATTGTAAAATATATAACTTTTCTTAAAATACGGAAAAACATGCGAAATATGAATATTTTAAAAATACAGGAATTTTTCCGTTTAGATGTATATTCGTTCAAAAACAGCTCTATTTTAATTTTAAATATAGCATCTTTCGAGTAAACAAATTCTATTCACGCATGCACAGTTTCAGCCTGATAGTTTAGGTACCACCAGCAGAAGATGGCTTTGTCATCGATCAGTGACGTAACCGTGACGTAATCATGACGTAACTGCTACGAACTACGCTGCTGTCTAAGGCACCTATAATAGGTATTATAGGGGCTCTACTGCTGTTCATTGCTTCATTGGCGTGAATACGCTTACTCTGGAAAGCGTTGGTTCTGACCAGCCAACTAATTACTTTTCACTAGTCAGTACCATGTCAATCAACTCATCTGTGAAAACGAATATATTCCAAAATACTATTTTAGAGATAAATTATTTTCATCTGTGTTGAAATAATAAAAATAATGTGGTACCGGATTTGTTTCTGTTTACTTCATAGTTGGAATTCAAAAAACTCTGAAACGCTAATGCTTGTTTTTACGTTCAAAGACGCGTATTTTACCATGTTTTTATTAACTTCTATTCTTGTTTGTTTGTCCGGTACAAATCTTGAAATCTATTTTTAACTAACTTATCTACTTTAGACATTTGAAACTTTCACAGTAGCTCAGAACCCTGTGACAACATAATACTTCGAAGTCAGATTTTCGTATTTTCGAATAGTTTTCTTTTAATTAATTAAAATATGAAAATAATAATCTCCTAACAGCAATAAAAATAGACATTAAAATATTAGCTATAATTTAATTGTTACTAAAAAAAAAAAATTACGAGTTCAATTTCTTTCGACATAAAAATAAATACATTTAATTATACGTGAACCTTAAAAAAATAAACTTTTTTTAAAATTCTTATTATTAGTTTACTGAACTGAGTCCGCGTGCTTAAATATTGCTTATATATTATTTTTTATCTTCGCGTACTTTATTAATAATTCATCAGAAAATTCTAAAACATAGTATATAAAAAGTTTTTTTTTTTTTTTTTTTAATTTTTTTTTATATCTTATAATTATTTATTAACTCGCTTTCTTGTTTGTTTGTCCAGTACAAATCTTGCAATCGATTTTTAGCTTACTTCCCGACTAGCTAGGCATTTGAAACTTTTAGAAAAGCTCAGAACATGATGACAATGCATTTTTTTAATACTTTTATTCAATTAATAAATGTTTGAAAATTTCTTATAATTGCTCTCTTTATTGCACATTTGATCATTTTCTTTCAAGTTGAAGGGATAATTCATGGAAAAATAAATAAATAAATAAAAAGTATTTATGAATACATAGAATTGTCAAGTTTATATGATTCAACCGAAAATTTGAATATGTGGTATATAAAAAGTTCTTTTTATCTTGTAATTATTCCCTAATACATTTATAATTTTAATGTGCCTAATTATAAATTCTTAGCTTAATATTCATATGGCTAGTCTTCAAATACACTGTTATATTTGTCATTTTAAGTTAAAATAACGATTGTTTTAACACATTCTGAAGAACATGCAGTGAAAACAATGTTTCAATTATGTCATTTTCTATGATACGTGATGGGTTGCATTGAACTTATTCTGGTAAATCATCCAATGATTTTTATCAAATGATAGCTACAGATATTCCATATATGACAAGTACATTTTACTACTAAATTATATTATATTAAAAAAAAAAAAAAAAAAAAAAAAAAAAAAAAAAAAGTTTAAAACATTTGAATATTTGCGTTTTTTCCCTGATAAGCTAAATTTGTTTTTGGAACATAAATACATTAGTCAAATGATTTTTAAGTTAAAATGTTTTTATCAATGATCCCAAATAATTTTCTCTGAATTTCCTACTATTCTATTTTTTTCTTTTTTTAGGTGTTTATAACAAAAGCTATATAAGATTTACTTCTAAAGTAAAAGATATTGAAAAATAAATAATTAAATTAAATTACTTTCAATTTCCCCTTACATAAAAGTTTTCTTGACGCCGTAATTCCACTTTATTCGATATTAACCCAATTTCGTTGATCCCAAAGCTGATTTAAAACATCTTCAGATTATTTTACCCCACATCCATAGGCAACCATGTGATTATTGAAAATTCCCTTTAATATGATATGTAAAATTAAACTGAATCTGTAAGAAAATGGCATTAAAACAAATCTTTTCAAAAGGTTTGCGGATTAATATACCATATTTAAATGTAGCAGACGAAGCTGAACGAATAACTCCCAAATAATATTCGTAATAATTAAGTAAAAGTATCAAATATGTGATTATGAAATAATTCTTGTCAAAAGAAAATCTCTAATTACAATGTTTTAAATAAATTAAATGAGAATGTTTTAATCTGAAATATTCCAAGATCAACACTTTTCTGATTTTTAAAACAAACTAAATGTGCATTTGATAAAAAAAAAATAAAAAAAAATAGAGATTTGATTACAAAATAAAATAAATAAATAAATAAAATGCATGCACATGATGCGATTATTGACTCGTAAAACCTGAAGTTTAAATCATAAACCATGGAATTGTTTATGTTTGTTAAATAATAAACAAAAAAACAATGTATGTCATTGATTTGTTCTAAAAAAGATGGTATTATTTCTCAGTTGATGTTACATTATTTAAAGAACGAAATGTCTTAATATAAATTAATACAGTAAAATTAAGTAATAATCCTAAAATTACACATTACTTATAATTTTTTTTTTTTTGCTATTTATATTACTTAAAATACTACACTCATGTCCATAAATTAAGGATAATGCTAGCTGAGGCAAATAAAGGTTCAGAAGCAAAACAAACATGACTTATTCATAAAGTCCATTTATTAAACAAAAGATCAAGAACAAAAAAAGGTGGTTTATGTAGGATGCCATTTCTAAAAACTACGATTTTTGCTCCTTAAAGCAATTACAAAAAATATCTCCCTTACAAAAACTTAACATTACATGGTTGGTATGATGTTTAATACATTGTATGTCTCTCAGATAATGAAATACAGTCCTTACAACACCTAAGAATGCTGAGTATTAAATTATTGATCTGATATTGGGGAAGATTACTCTACTCAGTAAGCAATGCTCTCCGAAGTTCCGGTACACATGTAGGAGGTGGTTGACGGACTATAACTCGTCGGAAAAGCATGTCCTACACATGCTCTATCGGATTCTAGTCAGGTGAGAATTCTGGCCATTCCATGCGGGAGATAGCTTCAGATTGTAAGCATCCGTGCACAACGTTTGCATGGTGAGGACGCGCATTGTCATTCATAAACACAAATTCTGGGCTCATGGCACCCCTAAACAAACGTACAAAATGTTCCCGAATGGTATCCCGATAAATTTGGCCTATTATTCTTCCCATTTGAACATGCTGATCTGTTCTGGTGCCCAATATGATCCCCCCCCCACAAAAAAAAAAAAAAAAAAAAAAAAAAACGAGCACTCCTGCCCCACAGTAACAGTGTCGTTCAATGATGTTGTTTTGGTGGTAACAGGTACCTGACGTTCTACATATGAAAGTCTGGCGTGAATCACACTGCCAGCTAAACCTGGACTCGTCGGAAAATATCACACAAGCTCACTGTGCCGCTGTCCACATTGCATGTTCTCTACTCCAAGTTAACCGCTGGCACAGTGCATTGCTGTGAGTGGAACACATATAATAGGCCTGCGAGCATATAGACCAACATCTCCCAAACGTCTATACACGGTTTCTCTTGAAACTGTGGCACTCATGGCTGTAGACAGTTGACGAGACAGGTCTGATGCTGTGCTTTATCTGCTTATTTTGGCAGTTACTGCCCAATACCGGTGGTCATTCGGTACTGTAACGTCGACTGGTATTTCCATCATTTTAGAATCGTTGCCAAAGCCAAGAGATGACACTTTGGGCGATTCTAAGTTCCCCCGATACTTCTATCTGAATACGCCCACATTCTAGTCCGCCGATAATTCTACCACGTAAAAAATTATCTGCATGCGTCCTCTGTGTCATAACCATTCGGTTGTGGCACTGAGCGGCACACAGTACGCTTGTGAACAATTTTCCTTCTTTGCTCCCATTCTTTATCTACCCCCTTCTTACACTTTCGTCATTATAACATCATATCGGCGTCATCTGATGGCTTCCTATAATTTGCATATTATTTTTAAAGATGTGTGTGGTATTTCTACAGGTGAAATTTTTGCATTAAAGTTCGATTTCAGTGTGAATCTGAATTATCCTTAATTTATGGACATGAGTGTATATAAACTGAATAATTAAAATAATATATAAACTAATGGCACTTGTTTGTACAATAAATTAATAATAATAAAAAAAAAAATCACTTTTACACACGTAATAATTTTTTAAAATTGAATTATACATTTTAAAATATTTTACAAAGCTTTCAATATTATTTCTTGCAGTAGCATCTTCCGGTATGATTAACCAGTTAAACAGTCAATAATACAGGGTTAGTCAAAAAGAATAGGGCAATAAGAAAACTATTTTTAGACGAATGTATGTTTATTGTAACCAAACTACAGCTACGTATGAACAGATAAACTATCAAAGTTTTTTCTCATGGAACTTCCAATTCCATGGGTGCACGATTTGTCGACTTCTGGGGACTTCGTTGAAAGGATGCACGAATGGATTCCACAGTTTCTTCGGAGACACGTGGTCGTCCTGTGCTTTTACCCTTGCATAAGCAGCCCGTCTCCTCAAATTGCTTTACCCACCTCGCAATGGAATGTCGATGAGGTGGTTCCTTGTCATACTTGGCTCGAAATTGTCGCTGGACCGTAATTACTGACATTGTTTTAGCAAATATCACACAAAACGCCTTCTCCTTGCCTGATTGCGCCATTTTGAAAACAGCGTCTCCTAGCGGCATTAACGTACATGTGTGTTGCCAAATAAAACTTTGATAGTTTATCTGTCCATGCGTAGCTGTAGTTTGGTTACAATAAACATACATTCGTCTAAAAATAGTTTTCTTATTGTCCTATTCATTTTGACTAACCCTGTATATTTATGTATAGTTCCGTTACCAATGAAAGATGAACTCATCTTATGAGAAGAGAAACATCATTCACTGATGGAAAAGTCACAGGAACTTCAAAAGATTCTTGTTTAAGTAACAGGAATTCCTGTAACGAAAAAATAAACTTGGATTCACAAGTGAGAAAAACATGGGGTGATTTTAAAAGACGAAAATTGTTAAAACAACAGGAATCGATGAAGGCAGAAAACACGTTCAACTAAGATAGGTAGCTTGGATTTAACTAACGTAGCACTAGTGCTGCGATATTGGACAACTGGCGATTGTCTGGGATTCACCCCTAAGGATTGTCCGGAGACATGCCATCACAATTTTGATTCTTCACGAAATGGATGGATTTCCCGCTTCGGTGGCCACCACAGGTATAATTTGGATGGCAGCATGGAGGAAATTGCGGATTTTTATCAGCCACCATTAGTGTACACGACGATCTTTGAATGGCTCGAGTATCGAACCTGCAATCTTACAGTTACGACCTCGGCGCTTTATCGACCGGGCTACCGCGTCCTGTACAACTAGGGAAGGGCAAGAATAGTTCACCACGATCTTGTCACGATGCTATAAGGAGCTAAACTTGTTGCAGTATTTATTGATACAATATATTAACTACTTAAAAGTTTAATTTTAAAAGGAAAAGTTAATTAACTGACATGCTCATGTTGAGAATACAGAATTTTAGGTAGAATGGCACAATCTTTATGGTGTGGGTCTTTTAATGTGGATGTTTGTCTGTATGGATCAATACCGGCTGGTGTAAATATTCCCTTAAGGGGACAAATACCTTTTGTCGGTGGAAATATCGGTAAAAAATAATCATAATTCTTTTTTAAAAACTTGAAAAATAATTTCTTTTAAAATTGTAATTTTTAACAAGTGTTAAGAAAGGTTTTATCACCCCGTTACAGTTATTTGAATACTTTGACATTCTTAACTTAACCCTTTAACGTTCACTACTTAATTTATTTAAAAAATTACTAAACTAATTTTAAAAATGGCTTTAATTCACATAGCTGAACATAAATATTTAAAAAATAAGAAAATTGGTATTTTTCCTTTTCGAGAAATGTTTGGTTTGAAACATCTATAACTTAACCTTATTAAATTCAAATAAGATTTAATTTAATAAAAAAAACACTCTGTAAGTAAACATTATCGACTAAAAAAACTCGTAAAAGTTGTTTCTAGTGAAAATAATAGTCCAGCTCTTCATTAAATGATAAAAAACTAGACATGAGTGCATCATCAAACCAGCAATTCGCACTCACGTACACTAAGAAACTTCAAGTAACTTATGCATTTAGCTTTCTTTGAAGCATTATTTGTTAAATTTTGGAATAGTACTTCTATCTACCAAACAGAAAAGGAACAAAAGTTTAAAACTTGATTAAAACAAGGGGGTAAATGTTAAAAAAACTGCTGCATAAAAATTGTTAAATTATGTCAAATGTTTGGTTTCGCTGCAAAACCAATGAACGTCAAAGGGTTAATTAATTAATTAATTAATTGATTGATTGATTTATTTTGAAAAGGTAAGAGCTAATTTTTTGCCGATATAAGCCTCGCGCGCAGAATTATATTCAAATGACACATCACATGAATCTAAAAGAGGTATACATTGTAAAATACCCTATAATTAGAACGACAAAAAATATTTTTGTTGGAAAACTCCATTTTTTGGAAGGAAAAAGAAAAAAAGTTTATTATAATTTTTATTAAAAAAATCAATATTTTTAGCGTAATTATGCTTATAACTGCAAAGCCTTTAAGGTTAAACAGCTAATTGTTCGTCATTGCATATGTTTTAATCTGGCGTAAAAGCTGTTAAACTTTGTTTATATTCTGGCTAACTATCACGGATATGTTGCCCGCGCAAGACAAAAATTCACTCTGATATTTTATAAAATAAAAAAAATTAATTAAATAAAAAATATAGAATTATTTTAGTGGCTGTTATAAAGATATAAAACCTTTTATAACAACTGTTAAAATTTACAAGTTTTAAAAGTAATTATTTTCTGAATTATTGCAAAGAAAGAGTTGTCGGCAATTTTTTTATATAATCGCCTATCAAAGGTACCTGATACCTTAATCACTATTTCGCTTTCTTTTTTTCCTGTAGTAAAATTCTGTTTTTGGATGAAAGAGTGTTTTGTCAAAAATAACTCATATGTCTAATCAAACACTCATACGTTGCAATATTTATAAACAAAATATACTCTTTCTTTCTTATTAGGTCAGTTAATATTTCTTTTGGGGTGAGGGTGTGAAGACTATATGAAGAATTTTTTATAGATTTAAGGAGGCGTTTAAGTGCGACGGAATTTTGAAAAATGGCACGTGTATCTGCAAAACTTTGTTTAAGTATTAAATTGAACTTTTATTCGAATTTTTTTTTTTTTTTTTTGCATAAATTTACATCATCTCGGAGTTTTTCCGTTATTAAGCATTTCAATTAATATAATTTATTTTTACTTCAAAACATCATTAACAGAGTAGTAGACTGCGCCCCCGAGGTGGTTCAAGACTATCGGATTTTGCTGTTTTCGGCAGCCTTGAAGTCTATTGCAAGAATTTAAAACTTATTCTTAATTTTAATAGAAAACGAAATAGAAAGTCACACTATATTTAAAGTAATTTAATACACTTCTGATAATTATAAACCGTACGAAGAGCCATATTTTCCCATTAACTATAAGTAAGTGACCCATCATTTTTTATAGTAATACACTAACCTTCCAAATGTCAAGGTACAACCTCTTTTCTGATTTTCTTCTTTTGCGTATAATTATGAAACAAATGTGCATATAAATATAAAATTTGGATGGCCCATTCATCATCAACTTTTGGATACAGGGGTCCCGAAAACATGTGCATATAACAAAAACGCAATTTCGAAAATTTGACACAAAATGCTTTCTCCACCATATGGGTATGAGAAAGTAAAAATATTCAGTTGAAACAACAAAAACTATTTTAACACTGAAAACATTTCTGTGACTGACATCTATAAAATAAATTGTGGCTCTAGTAAAAATAGTTCCATGTCAATTTTACAAATTCCCGTTCCATTTGCTATTGAGTTCTATAAGCCCCTATTGGTAATTTAGATTATTTTCCTATATTATCGGTGTTAAACTTATTTAGAAATCTCTTTTGAGCACAAGAGGCGAGTTTTAGTAGGTGTAATTTTGTTTTTGACCCAATTCTACGAAATAAAGCGAGAATTTCTCTCAGTAAACAGGATTCATAATATTAAGTATAGACTAGAAATTCTCGATCATTTCGTCCATTCAGTTTATTTGTTTAAATTATGTGTATAGCTCAAAAAATCTATATTTCTAGTTTAGGAATTCAGAAAATAACTACTTATTTGTTTTGATAAAGGTGATGTAACTTTTTTTTTTTCTCAGTGAATTCAACCAAATTTTTTGTTGATATAGACTGAATAAAAATTTTCTCACTAGACTTAACCAAACGGTTTTGTTAATTGAAGAAACATTTGTTTTAATTGAGAAAATTATTTTGTTGACTAAAACAAATAGTTTTATTGATTCAGCACATAGATCGGTGATTGGCTGGTTACAGAGATATTTATGAGATATATTTTCGAACTACCCAGTGACAATAATTATTTTTTCAATTATATTTCTTTGGTCATACGAAGCAGGATTGTTTAGTTGTCGGAACACATTTATTGTTAAAGGGGCAAAATAAATCCTAAAAATCAGACATCAAAATATTTTTTTTTTTTTTTTTTTTTTTTTTTTTAACGAAACCTTTATTTTTCAGTGTATGAATATAAGTAAACCATTTATTTTATTTATTTATTTATTTAAAAAAAAAATTCTTTTTAAAACTTAATAATACTACTAATAATAATAATAATAGTAATAATAATGATAATAATAATAATAATAAATATATAAATAAGAAAAAAAATTCTATTTTCATGCTCTTAGAATTCACAAATGAAAATGTAACATTGTTTCATTTCTAATCTATATTTTTCATTTAATGAAAAATAGCTTTTATTTTCTAACCTTTGGGATTTAGTATCCGACACAGAAGGAGCCCGAAGAACTTAAATAAATTAAATCCCGTAGGAATAAACTGACATCAATCTTCCACTACTACTTTTCATTTCGGGCTAGTTGTTTTTACTTGGCTTTAAGTTTTCAAGAAAATCCCTTGACAGGAGAGAGGAATGAGGCCACATCACCAGAACAAGTCGATAAAACCCTCAAATCAATTTTGAAAATGTATGCTTGTGTAATTAAAAAAATAAAAAGAATAATAATTATTATCCTTTTTTTTTTTTTTTTTTAGAAATTATAATTTTATTTTATTTTGTTTTGTTCTGAATTTCATAGTGATGTAAGATATTATAATTCGTTAGAAATTTCTAGAAAATAAAGTAATGGCACATATGTGCTCAAATGGAAAATTCCCTCTTCTTTATATTTTTACTATGATTTATATTCCAAAATTTGCTAATATTTTTAGTGACAAAGTCTGGTCAATTTTCTAAAGAAGATTTTACAACGAAAAATCTAAAATATTGCGAAATTATTGTAATAATAGTGTTCTTTTTCCCTTCATAATCACAATTTATATTATTTTTTATTTTAGCAACAAAAACTGAATATTACATAAAATTTTTAATTTTTTAAATGTTTATCGATTTATGCAAAATACTTTTTGAACTAAATAAACAAACATTTAGCAGTTAATGCGTTTAAAGTTTAATATATTAATTTTTAATTTTTAGGTGCAAATTACTGAATAAAAACAAATAAAACACTTTAAACTGCTTTATAATTCTTAAATGCAAAGTACAACTCCATGTGAATATTTCTTATTTCCTAATAAGAAAGAAAAAATCAAATATAAATTGTGAGCCTTTGGTCAGCAGTACTGCTATTATCTTGTATTTCAATTGCTGCAGATACACCCCGCAACAAAAAGATAGGTATATAGTATAAAGGGTTTTTTCTTTGATTTTTCATAAAATAACATTATCTAAATTGTGCTTATCATTTATTATTATCATAAAATAACACTATTCCCGGACTAATTTTTGTTTTAAGATTAATTTAGAAAAGTTTTAAGACTTAAATTTTTCTAATTTAAGACTACACTCCGCGACAAAAAGATAGGAACAAATGTTATTTTTTTAATTGTGCTGATCATTTATTATCATAACAAAATACTATCATATCAAAAACATATTAAATATTTGAATCGTATTCAAAATATTCATATTCAAAATAATCATATTAGAAAATTTAGAAAAAAAAAAACCCTTTGTTCCTATCTTTTTGTCGCGGTGTGTAGTCTTAAATTAGAAAAATTTTAGTCTTAAAATTTTTCTAAATTAGTCTTAAAACAAAAATTAGTCTGGGAATAGTGTTATTTTATGATAATAATAAATAATAAGCACAATTTAGATATTGTTATTTTATGAAAATTCAAAGAAAAGACCCTTTGTACCTATCTTTTTGTCGCGGGGTGTATATTTTTGCCAAAACTACAAACATGTACTTGTGAAAATTTCAAATGCACGTAAATATACACCATCTCCAAATTTTATACTTTATAAACCTTTTAAATTTTTATGTAGGTAAAATATGATATATATACATAATTATCTAATTATCTGTATGTTGTAGAAATAATAAATATCATTAAATATATTTTATAAGACGCACAATGAATATTTTCGTATAATTTATCTTCGTCGTATGGTAACATAGGTTTATTAATATTTCACGCAAAATGCATGAATGATCCACACAAAATGTACGAATTTAATGATTTTCCAAAATGAAGATACGCAAAATTCTACTAACGCAAAAAACGTGGCTTCCGTTTTCTTTGATTAACCAAAAAGAAAGAGAAAAAATTCTTAAAATTTCAAGAGTTTTTATTTTTTTTCCTTAAAGAAGAATAGATATTATGTAAATTATAAATAGAAAGCAATTTGTTGAAATAAAATAATGCACTTTATATTCTATAAATACTTTGAATGTTATGTTGTATAGATACATTCAATTTATCCTTTTCTGTATTATTCAGCATTTACTCGAATGAATTAACAACATACACTAAAGGAGCCTTCACACACTGGCAACTGGAAAGCTTCAAATTCGGTTTTTTTTTGACAATTCTTTGATGTGTTTTTTGAGAATCGAAGCTGGCTCGAGCCCTCGCTCACAAACCCCCTAGTGCGATAACTGCATGGGTCTCTTTTGTAAAAGAGCAATAAAAAGTAATGTCCTTCATTGTAAATGTGTGCAAAATTTCAAAGGTCACTTTTGGACAATGGATAATTTATGACTTTTGAAGCTCTGAATGTTGCCAGAGTTTGAAGGAAGCTACTAAACTGAAGTGAAAAAGGTCAGTATAAAAGTAAAACGAGGGAAGAAAATAACGTGTTAATAGATATACTAAAGAATGATGCTTGCAGATCACATACATAAATTGCGTTGGGTGTGAGCGTTGGAAAAGTTATTTCAACGATGTCAAGCGACTGCTACCGTGTGATATGTTTAACATGAAATCCGAGGTTAAAATTTTTGTATTCCATAACATTGTTTTACGATGCTGGAGAGCATTTTAACATATTTATTAGTTCAACGCTCTGTAAAAACAGCAATGGTGAACAAATAACTGATATAATGTTTTAATCTCAAAACAGAAAGTTCAGAGAGTGAATGTAATTGTAAATTAATGGACGTACAAAATTATTTTTAACAAAAGCAGAGAACTGCATAAATGTGGCTTGTATGCACGACAATAAAATACGGTGCATGATGGGTGTGAACAATGTCTAGTCATTGGGGACACAATATTGAGTGTTATCAGGAATAGACTTGTCACAAATCAAGAGATTTTGTCTAATTTCTCTTTATAAATAACAGCCGAATTAAAAGAAAGAGAAAGGAGCACGCTATCCAAACCGTTTGTTGACGCTGGACTTCTCGTAAGGATTAGTATTAAACTTGATATCCATACTCACTTCCACACCTTCCAATTAAATTTCTTTACAGATACCATATATTGTACTTAGGTCCTTATGCCTCCCGTCCGTCTTTTTAGAAGTACTTTAAGTCCGGATTTTCTGTGTATGAACAAAAATACTACATTTCATTGTACACAGGCAGAACTCTAGATTAATGAATATATTTAATGATTGAATGACCTTAAATGTTTTGGAAGTAATTCCTATAAAACACGTCTTAAAGCTTTCTCGAAGATGTCCTGCAGCACGTCACTTGACACTAAATAATTACAAGATAAAAAGATCTTTTTATACACCATGTTTTTAAATTTTCTGTTGAATCATATAAACACTACCGAAGGCAGAGGGAACCCGGAGCAATTGGATAAAAGTGTCAAAAAAATTCATTGCTCTCGTGTTTTGAGCTATTATAAAAGTTTCAAATGGCTA
This sequence comes from Salticus scenicus, assembly GCA_963930645.1. NCBI lineage: Eukaryota > Metazoa > Arthropoda > Arachnida > Araneae > Salticidae > Salticus > Salticus scenicus. Next base: position 335,185,740 of record OZ005652.1, on the reverse strand, counting down.
TCTAGCCGGGAAGTTAGTTAAAATTGATTGCAAGCTTTTTACTGGTAACGCTGCCGAAGGCAGCAGGGTCCCGAAGCAATTGGTTAAAAATATTTAAAAATGCCTTTTCACCATATTCTGAACTATTCTGAAAGTTTCAAATGTAGCTAGTCGGGAAGTTAGTTAAATAAATTTTCTGTTGAATCATATAAACGGTGCCGAAGGCAGTAGGAACCTGAAACAGTTGACTAAAAGTATTAAAAAAATGTATTGTCACCGTGTTTTGAGCTATCCTGAAAGTTTCAAATGTCTAGCTAGTCGGAAAGTTAGGGAAAAATCGATTGCAATCTTTGTACTGATAACGCTGCCGAAGGCAGCGGGAACTCGAAACAGCTGGCTAAATGTATTAAAAAAATTCATTTTAACTGTATTCTGAACTATTCTGAAAGTTTCAAATGTCTTGCTAGTCGGGAAGTTAGTTAAATAAATTTTCTGTCGAATCATATAAACGCTGCCGAAGGCAGCGGGACCTAAAACAGTCGACTAAAAGTAATAAAAAAATATATTGTCACCGTGTTCTGAGCTGTCCTGAAAGTTTGAAATATTTAGCTAGTCGGAAAGTTAGTTAAAAATCGACTGCAAGATTTGTACCTGATAAACAAACAAACAAACAAACATACATACAAACAAGAATCGAAGTTGATAAAAACATGGTAAAATGCATCTGAACTATGATAGACAGTTGAACTACAGTTATATATTCATCTATAATACAGCACTTTATATCTCTTTCTCCTCAGCAAATCGAGAAGTAAGTTTTTTAATTGGTTATTAATTTTTATTAATCAATTTTTTTGTGCGATTGCTTACCATTTTTTCGACTTTCTTTATATATATATATAAGTAATAGATTTGTTTGAAATTAAGTGATATAAGTCTGAAATAAATTATCATTTATGGTTAAAAATTATACTGGATAACATATGGAGCGATTCAATTAGCAACTTGACAGAAAAGTTATAAACACAAATGAAATATTTTTAATCTACAACAAAGAAAAAAAAAAAAAAAAGAAAAGAAAAAAGAAAAAAAAAATGCATCCCCGCACAATGTACAGATGTCCATATTTAAAATTTTAATATTATATATATATTTTTTTTTATAATGCAATGATTATTTGAGATTTATTTACTCAAATAACCTTACCGCGAAATCTATTATATAAATACTCCTAGAAAAAACAAAGATAATATAAACGACATTTTCTCTTCCTCTATTGTGCATCAAAATGTTTCCTTCTAGACATTTTATATTGTTTTCATACAATTCTCCCAGTAATAATGATATCCTGTAATTCTTGAGTAACACTGAAAAAAAATTCTGTAACTGACATCGACAATCTAAACTGTGGCTCTAGAAAAAATAGTTCCATGTCATCCTTATAAACTCTAGCCCCCTTTGAAAACAAGTTCTAGAAACCACTATTAGAATTCTAGAGTGTTTGCCTATATTTTTGAGGGAAAACTTATTTAAAATCTTTACAAATAAAAGCGAATGCAAGAGGTGGGTTTCAGCAACTATAATCTTGGTTACCCAATTCTAGAAAATTAAGCGAGAATTTCTCGCAATACAAAAGATTCAGAAGATTCAGAATATTGTTTCACCATCTAGAAATATGCAGACTAGAAATTCTGGATCATTTCGTCTGTTCAGTTTATTGGCGTGCCTTATGCGCATAGCTCTGAAATCTATATTTCTAGTTAAGGGATTTAGAAAATGACCACTTATTCATTCTAGATAAAGGCGGTTATTGTTTTTTCTCATTGAAGAGTTTTCTTTTCTCTCGCTAGAAAAACTAAAAAATAAAAAGGAAAAAGGATAGAACAACAGAACATCACAATTTATGATGTCTATAAAAAAATTATTTTGCACAATGTTGCAAATCAGAACATTATATGGAAGCAGTCATGAGCGGTATACGGAATTCCCCTCACAAATGCGTATCAATGGGCGAAAGCGAAATATGTATTATGAAGTGACTATTTTAGGAAGAATAACCTATGTGATATAATATCCTCCTTCCTTACTTAGTTGTTCCAAAAGAAATTTTACATTTCTTGTTAATTTCAGGATTAGAAATACAATTTTTCCAGGAATGAGAAAAATTATTCTATCGGGTAAGAGTGTATGATTTCGTCAATGCGTTAAACTTATATTTAGCCATGTGTAAAGGACATTTAGATAAAATTGCGACTGATGAGTAAGTTCATATATTCAGATTAACTTTTCAACATCTAGTATAAATCGGCATTAATTTCGTAAATTTATAGAAAAGAGAAACGCTTATTACATTGAGTAAAGTCTATAATAAAATTAAAATAAAAGTTATCGCTTGAACCAAAATGTCTGTTCCGAACATAAATTTAGTCCTGGAATAAGAGATCAACCAAACATTATAACTTATATTAAGTATTTCTGTTTATTTATTTATTTATTTATTTAGTATCATCAAATTTTATATCTGTATTTAATTTAATTTCAGTAAATCAGTCCGGAAAAATATACGTCATTTAAAACAACTTGAAACTAACAAGTCCCGAAATATCACACATTTGAGACATTTGCATTTTTATTAGAAATAATAAAATGACCAAAGCATTATAAAATTAAATTTTATGCAGAAAAACTTGTTTTTAACAATTAAATATCATAATAAACATTATGTTTTACGTAAGAAATTGAGTTGACAGTATTTATACGTTTCCAACACATTTGATTACATTTTAACATGCAATAATACTTTCTAAAACGTAATAAAATTTCTTTTTAATAAAAAATGAACAGTCTTTTCTAAAGGCAATTAAATAAAATGTGTGAAAAGAATAAATAACGATACTTTCTACTTGTATTACTTTTCATGTACTATTTAGTTAATTTAATGCCCTGATTCTTATTATATGACTTTTTATAAATATTCTGTCATAAATAGTAACATAACATTTTGTATTTTGAAATAAATGCAATGAAACATTAATGAGCAAATATTTAGATTCATACTGCAAAGTTATTTCGTATAATTGATATAAACTAAAAGTATATTACTCTAATTTTATCCGGCAATAATGTCTTACATGCCACTTAAATATATTATTTAATTAGTTATGCTTTCGCTTATTGCAGCAATGTTATCTTTTTAGATGAAAGTCCCTATTTTTAATTCTAATATATTAATTACTGCCTACTTTTAATTCTAATAGACAAATTTTAAATAATAATTTTAAAGAACAAATTGTCATACGATTGTTATTATTTTAAAGTTATGTCAGAAATTACAAATAGTAATACAATATAGTGGAAAAGATCTCATCTAAACAAGAAATACTCATAAAAAAATTACAATTTACTTGGTATATTATTTTAATTTGTAATATTATTTGTGTGTTCATTAAATTTCCATCAACGTAATTAGTATGACCTTAATAGATATTCAACAAAACCGCATTAAGTATAGAATATTAGCAACTTCCATCTTCTATGTTCAAGATTATTCAGTTTAATAATGAGCTCATTTTGGACTTCATTAAAGTTTACCACGAGATAAGAAAAATATTTAAGTATATTGTTATCAGAAGTTAACCGGTAATTACAATGCTAAATATCTGTAATAGGAAATCATTAGAACTAAATTTAATAGTTATTTTTTGAAAATTATTTTCTAAGAAAAAGAAATTAATTATTAAAAAAACTTTCAAGATAAAGCTATGAAAAAAAAACTTTTTTTTTCCTTTTTTTATTTAAACTTTCGAACATATATTAGGTAAGGAAAGTCTTGTAATCATGAAAAATTCAACTATGGGGTTTTAAAGTAGCTATTCGTTTTGAGGTCTCCTGTATTTATTTCTATTATTATTGTATTGTTGTATGTATGTGAGTATGTGTATGTTGTATGTACGTATAATGTGTATGTGTGTGAGTTAATAATAAGATCGCGTCTAAACGCTTTTTTTCGCCTGAGCTGAAAAATAGTAAGTATGTTATAGATTACTGTCGCACGACTTGTATAGATTTTGGCGAATGTACTTACAGTTCTTTAAAATAAATATAAAGAAGTAAGTTTTATGGACAAACTGTATAGAACGTTATGAGTGTAGGACATAAAGTTCTTTTTACAGGGACACAAAGAAAAATTGTTTATCATTGACCGTAAGACTCAAATTATCTAACGTGTAATGGCATCTAAACGCCTTATTCAAATGAGATGAAAGTTTGTGGATATGTTATGGGTCACTAACACACGATTTATATAGATATTTATTAGTGTAGAATTTAGAGTCTTCTTACAAGGACATAAAAAGAAAAGAAATACATATTCTTCATCATTATGGCCACTGGTCTGAAATTAATTGAAGTGCGATAGCATCTAAATGCCTTATCCGATTGAGCTAAAAATTGGTAGGTATGTTATTTTATATTCAAACAATTTATTTAGATTTTGGTGTGTGTAAAAGGAACTGTTCTTTACAAGAACACACAAAAAGAAACTTTTTATCACGACGAACTACAAACTCGAGTTAATTGAAGTGCGCTAGCATCTAAACTCTACATTCATATAAGACAGGTTATACTTAATTTTGTAAATTCATATAGTTATACAACTAAAAAATCACTTGTATCATCCAAAATATCGCAAAAAACTTTTTATTTTTATAGTTAATTCTTTGAATATGATTAATATTAGTTTTTATGGCAGATTTTTTTTCTTTTTTTTTTAATGATTTAAAGCTTCACCTTTGTCGTGAACTGTAACCAGCATCAAACTGGAGACATGTGACATTATAAGCATTTTACAGATATAAAACTCAATAATAACGTCCCGAAAACTGGAAAATTTTCAAGCCTGCTAACAACATTTCTTCCCCTTGTAATTAATCTCAACTTTATTTGGTCAATGTTCATAAATACACACTCATAAAATTATTTTGTGACTTATTAATCTCCCAATTAAAATATACATAGGTCATCTGCCCTCTTGAGAATTTTGAGCCTTCTGAACAATCTTGGGGATTTCTCTGGGATAAAAAGCTCTTTCATCAGCTGGATAAGGTTCATATGCCGAAATTGTGGTAATGTTCGCTGGTGGATTCCTCCTGTTAATGTAACTAATTTGAATTATTTCATATTAGAAGTGTTCTCACAAACTTATTAGAATAGAATTTCGAGATAGTGAAATTTTTCAGAATTGGACATGGATTAAATGTTTAAAATCAGAAAAATAAAAAGCTGAAAGAAGGAAATTTAATAGTTTAAAAAAATAATTAAATGAGGAACTGTTTTCCATCGAAGTTTTATCAGTTTATCAGAAGTGGTATCATTTGACCTGTAATTATACACGATTTTTTTTTTTTTTTGTGAGTAGTTATTCCAACCTTTCAAAGTAAAAACAAATTACTTTAATTTTAAGCAGAATCTCTTCTGTTCTGTCATTTAACTTTCAGCTTAAGAAGTTAGCATGAATTAAATTGATGTTATCACAGCAAGAGTACCTCACAAGGCTATTTTTTAATTGTCTGATATTAAAAGTAACAATCGAGAAATCTTTCAGTTATTCTGAGGCTACATATTTTCAAGCTTTTACTTTCTTTTTATGTTCTATTAATTTTTTGATTGCAGTGCATTCTTATCCTTTGCCTAAAGAGAACGGATTTTTGTGTGAGAAAATATAGGAAAAGGTACCTAACATTTGTATACCAAACATTTCATTTCATTTGTTTAAGGAACAATTTTATGATTTTGCTGATCAGTGTATATTTATTATTTCTGCTCTATAGACAATTTGCTGCAAGTGTTTGATTCCCTTAATTTTAGAGAAAGAGATATTATCTGCGCACGATTATGTGTTTATATTTAATTTCAGTTTTCCAATAAAATTAAAATTCCCTCCGTAGAGAATCAACATTTCGATGGCTTTATTATTCTCAGGATCAACTCTAGAGGTCAATTTCAGACTGATGCCAGCTGCCCATAGCTTAGCTCTAATGCGATGGTAAACCCACTAAATGTCAACCTCAACCTCAACCGATTAAAATTTAAGATTTTCCTACTTAATTAATTCGATTCGTAGAAGATAAAAATTTTGATGAAATATCTTCGAACAACCTTAGGGTTGAGTTCCAGACCCGTGCTAATTCTCTATAGAATAGCGCTAGTGCGACGTAAAATTCACTTTCTCTTATTATTTAGATGCAATAAGGAAATTTGCTTTCTTAAACTAACTATATTTAAAACAATGTTTAAATTATTTATAAATTTATAGCTACTATATGAAAATAAGTTAATGGCTATAATAACTTATAATTGTACTCTACTTATTTATATTTTTAAATATATTTTGTTTATATGCACCAATTTCTGAGCCCTCCGTGGCCGAGTGGTTATGTCACCACACTCCTAATCGCCTTCTAGCGTAGGAGAGCGGGTTCGATTCCAGCGTTGGTCCTGGATGTTTTTCCATTTCTTCGTATTGTAATTCTGTCATGTGCTATCTGTAATTACCTTACGAAGATTTACAAGCGAACTACAAGTCAAGCATACAAATCTAATGTATATGTCATCAATAAACAAACAAACACCAATTTCTAACTTATAATTTTTAGACATGTAACATGGAATATATTCAGAACCATCATCTTTTTCGAGCCAACTTGAAAGTATTTACTGTCGAAATGAGCACTTTTAAAATTTTTCTTTATGTTTGTGTAAAACTTCTAGTACATTAAATTATTATAAATAATCTTGTGTGTCACTCACACGATTTTCTCTTACCCTGCATTTCTTTACTTTGAAGATAGTCTGCAGATTAAGGGGTACGTTAAAAGTACTGTATGAAAATATTGAAAAAAAAAAAAAAGGTTTAAGAACAATTTTATTTGACACTAATTATTAAATAAGAAATAATTACATACAAGAAATAATTTAATGTATTTGAATTCTCTTGGATTTCCTTTACACGAACCTTTTGCTTGATCTCAACCAAAATCTCAGCGTAAAATCCCTAAATGATACAAATTTGAAATACTAAATTTGGATTTACAGCTGCTATTTTTTCTCTAATAAAAGTTATACAGACATGCACATACATACAGGCAGACAAATCAACTGCCTAAAATCAATTTTTCGTGTTCGGGGGACATCAAAACAAATTTTATCCAAACTAAAATTAAACTAAAGAAAGTAAAAATTATTGACAAGTTCAAAAATAATTTTTGCTTGCAAGTGCAAAAATAGCTTTTGAGAAATTTAAATTAACAGGCAATTGCAAATATATCTATATCTGTATCTATTTTATCTACCTATATATATGTATAGCAATATATCTTTCTCATGTGCTTTTCAGTCAATATTAATAAATTAATATTTATATTTTTAAAAGAACGAATAGAAAAATAAATTATTCTTTTATGGGTGTTTTTTTTTCATTGAACATCCGAAAATGAAGTTATTACGGAAATTAAAATTACTACAAATATTGGAAATCGAAAAGAAAATTTCGTATATTTTCCTAATAAACTGTGAAAAGTTAAAATTATACGCTGACATCTAAAAATATTTTTTAACGTACAGCTTGTATTTATTTTCCTTTTTTAAGAAAATACCTAAGCGAATCGTTAACACCGGTTCTGCTTATCTAGCAAAACTAACTTTCTAAATTAACAAAATACTTTATGAATTTCTTAGTTTTACTTTTTTCTATTTTGAAGATTTACAGTTATATAATGTCGAATGGAAATTTTATACTTTTTGTAATTTTCGCAGACGAAGGAAAATTTTATTTTTAATGTTCGAATAGAAGTTTTAATGATAGTTATAAAAACATGTATAAACATTTAGTGTATTTTTTAAATGTAAAATGTTTTCTATTAGGTTCTATTTCAATTTTCAAGGTAAATGCATACTTTTATATTTTTTTGTGCGTTTGAAACATTTTAATTTTTAGGTTAGCCATTGAAATATACAATATGAAGTGAAATAAATAATGATTCTTTGCACTGAGAAAAAAAATATACCACTTTTCTCTAGAATAAATAATTGGTCATTTTCTAAATCCCTTAACTAGAAATATAGATTTACGAGCTATGCGCATAAGGCACGCCAATAAACTGAATAGACGAAATGATCGAGAATTTCTAGTGTACACATTTGTAGATGGTGAAACAATATTCTGAATACTCTAAATATTCAGAATCATTTATATTGTGAGAAATTCTCGCTTGATTTTCTAGAATTTGGTTATAAACCAAGAATATAGTTGCAGAACCCCTCCTCTTGTAGTCTCATTTATTTGCAGAGATTTTGAAATAACTTTGCCCTCAAGAATATAGGCAAACGCTCTAGAAGGGGGCTCCTAGAACTCGCTTTCCAAGGGGACTAGAATTTATAAGGATGACATGGAACTATTTTTTCTAGAGCCATAATTTAGGTTCTAGATGTCAGTTACAGAATTTTTTCTCAGTGTGGATGTACAAAGTAGTCTATATATTTTACAATGAATTTAAAATTATGATTAATATTATTTCATATTTTTTCATTTTTTCAACATACAAAATTATATGTACAGTAGAGCACCGAAAAATAGAGTAAAATGGTATGCAAACATGAAAAAAATACGCAGTAGAACAGTATAACCCCTATTTCTAAAGTAAAAAAATCCGTTTTTTCCTAAAACCGTCAAAAAAATTCTAAGTAGGCCAATAGAATTACGATGCATTGTAAACATGTCGGTAATTTTCGACCTTCACACTGTAAACCTATTGTATTTTCCTTGTCGTTGGCTTGAAATAAAATTGAGTTTTTTGAAGGTTAGTAATTTAAACTGTTTTTCGGGGCTCTCGCACTCGCAGATAATCGGTGCTCTACTGTAGTTGCATTCTGACATAAATTAGTGCCTATTAACATTTTTTTGAAAATCATCAAACGGGTAGCGTTGCCATCCCGCTTTTTCTAAGTTTATAACATGGCGGCATGGAACAAAGTTTCGTATAAATGTGCATAAAAAGAATCTTTCTGTATTAATCGTTATGAAACTAAAAAGAATGATTAATAATAGTGGTAATCAACAAGGAACAAAATTCTTTGTACGTAGGGGGGAAAGTACCCCTCAAAAAGAGAAATATTTCATTATGGGTATCTTTCAAATTGACTTATCAATACCATTAAAATGAATGGTTGAATTATCGATCAGTGATAATTTTAAATAAATTTATCGATTTTTTTCATTAAAAAAAAAGAAACATGCTTTTTTTTTAATTATATCAAATAATGAATAAAATTGACTTTTTTTTGGATATTTAGTGTTATTCTTCTCTAGATTAAAAATCGTCCGCATTCATCATGGAAGCTAATTTTAATGAATAATAATGTTAATAAATTATTTCTACTAAGTGAATTTGTATAAGAAAATATAGAAGAAAGTCATGTGATGGCCACAACATACTACATTTTTTGTGCATGTGTGTGAGAGAGAAAGAGAATGAGAGTTTATTTACATTAGGCGAGTTGCGAATGGTATTACATATTATGTGCATAGTATTTGGACGTTTAAAATTGTTTAAAAAAACAATTACAAAGTAGGTAGTAACACAGCTGTGTTGCGGCTTTTCTTTAGTTATAGTATAAATAATAATAATAATAACAGTTCTTATTCCATTTCATTTCTTTTACAGTATTTATTTGTTGTAACAAAAAAAAAAAAAAAAAAAAAAAAAAAAAAACAAGGCGGCTTTAACATAGAAATCGAAAATTTATTCGCGAAAGTGTGAAATGCCGTCAGGTTTGAACTCGCGACTCAGAAATTATCTCAGTCAATTTTGATGGTCGAAAAAATGATTTAAAAAAAAAATAGATTTAAAAGTGTCTATTTATCCAGAAAACTGTACAATAAAAATGTACTACTTTTCCAGATGTTGATTTTAAGGAATTTAGTTCTAGCCAGAAATATCTATCTCTGTCTTATATGTTAGTAATATCAAAGTCAGGCTTTATTAACAGAAGAATGGTCCTAGAATTGGCAAGCAGAAACCACGGATCTATCTCTCCTACTAAATGGCTGCCAATGACAAAACTTTTACGCGTTTATATTTTACATCCTTTTATCCCATCCTGCAGTTGAAAAAAATGGTGAGTTTCTAATGAAAGATTACGCTCCCTCATGGTTTACAAGAAAATGCGATACAAGTTTTATTTATTCATCAGAAAACTTTTTCAGATAATTCAATGTATCAGGTACTAAGAAGATATTAAGGCTGTTATTCAATCAAATCTCCAAAGTAGAGATTTCATGGTTCACTCAAAACATATCTTTCGGGAATTAAGTTGAGTTTTACGAGAAAGTTGGATCGTTGGGTTCCACATAACCTGACAGCTAATCAACGGGATGACCGAATCGCCACCTGTGTTTCCTTGCTTTCCCGGTACAAAAGTGACCCATTCTTGACAGGAATTGTGGCAGGAGATGAGAAGTGGGTTATGTACTGCAACGTAAAGCGTCGTAGGACTGTGTGTTGCCCTTCTGATCCGACTGCATCGACTTCGAAAGCTGAACTTCTTCCCAAGAATTTGTTGAGTTTGTGGTGGGATGTGCAGGTAATAACTCACTAGGAGGTGTTGCCACTCAACCAAACCATCAATGCTGCCTTCTACTGTTGACAGTAAGACAGGATGAATTCAAATTTGGTACCAAAGCAGCCAGGTCTCATCAATCGTCGCGGTGTTATCCTTCATCACGATAACGCCAGGCCACATGCTGCTATCATCACTCGCCAAAAGTTACTGGGCTTTGGTATGAAGGTGTTACCCTATCCTCCCTATTCTCCTGACTCGGCACCAACTGACTATCCCAATTTCGTGCGTTGAACAGTTCCTTCAGTCAGAGAATCTTTGATGATCTTGATGCTGTGAAACTGCCATCCAAGATTTTTTGACTCGAAACCGCCGGACTTTTACCGCCGTGGGATTCATCTCCTACGAGAAAGATGGCAAGAGGTCATAGTAGCAATGGGGATTATGCACAATAATAGGTACTGTTCATTTTGTGTTCATTTGCTCTTTTTTATAGGTAATAAAAATGGGTATAAATTTTGCACTCAACCAATACAAGGTAGTTATAATCAAATTTCAACTATAAACAGCATCTAGAGGAAGATATTGTATTGATGCCAAAATTCGTAGGTAGCCGATTCATAAGATGCTGTCAAGAAATTTCAAAATATTTTTTTAGTTAATAATTGTGTACTGGATGGTGTTTGTAGAGAAAAAGAAAAAATACAATAAAGGAAATGTCTCTTATTGAATAACATAACAATGCATAAAATATTTAACCAGTATTTAGTAGTTTTTATCACGCGGAGGCTAATATATTTGAAAGTTGCCAAACATGCAAAGCAATCCGCGATTGTAATGAAATGTTCGCCCTCTGGTGGCCTAAGGTGAAATTACAATACGCGGATAGCTTTCGTCAAAACGCCATTGCATTCTGTATATTCAATATTTAGTTTCCCTTATTTATTAAATAAAAATGAATAAATCCGGTAAAAAATACAACACATACAGTTGTGTACCACAATTAAGCTTCCAATTTCAAATGACAAATATAAAATTTCTGTTGCTTCGGCTAATGGAAGTAAAGCTTTAGTTAGTAGAAAATCTGAATGGGTTAGACTTTTACGAATTGGGAAATAAACATCACTGAGAATGACTGTTTGTTCAAAACATTTCACACCTCAGGATTTCACAAGTAATAATATGTGTAATTTTGCTTTAATTATAAAATCTTTCAGATAAAGCTGATCGTTTCCTTCGCTAACGAGCAAAGGAAAACGGTCACATTTCATGGATGTCATGGAACATCTGTAGTGTTGGTCCAAAAGTGCATTTGGCGATTTTTCTTTGGTGATTATGGCGAAATGCCATTTTTGCAAATGGTTGCGATGGATTCCAAGGGCAAACAAAAGTGTATTGTATTGCAAAGAATCCAGAAAGGCATCGCTATCGTTCAAAACGGTGCCAAAGAAAAATCGCCAAATCCAGTTATAAACCAACTCTAGTTTAGTTGTACTTTTTTTTTTTTTTTTTTTTTAATGTACCTTTGTTGTAAGATAATATATAGATGCAGTTAAAATACAGTGGAATTATTAAATAATAAAACGCAATAATTTTCATTGCATCCTATTATTATGTTTTATTTTATACATATTCTCTTTAGTAATTATTTTTATTGCATTAAAATAAAATGGAACGACGATGTATTAAGAAAATAACAAACTACTTACCTATTACAGTACAATAAAACTGCAACTCAATGTTTGCAGGTTTGGCTTTTACCCGCTTTGGAGGAACATTCAATATTTTTAATGTCCCACACATTTTCATTCTTAATTAACAAACAATTAATTGTGTGGGGGGTTTTCTTTCACAGCAGTTGATCTGAGGCAAACTGCTTCTATAAAAACAGCACTATCATCTTTTGACCTCACGCCGCACATAATCAGATGATTTGAAACTAATATTTTTTCAGCTTCAGTTAAACATCTACTATCGATCGAACTTTGTATAAACTGAAATATTTTTTCCAAAAGCAATCGAATTTCTATGATGTAATGGCGGAGAAATTATAGCAAGAATATTAAGTAGTTACACAAATAGAACAATAATAAATACACGTGGCTATTATATTTACCAACAACCAATGTTGAAAAGCGCCATCTATCGATCATTACAAACGCAGATACCCGGCGGAAACTTTTTAATGATTATTTAATTTCTTGCGTGCGTTTCATTAATAGTCCTCATATCAAATTTGATTGAAATTTGTTCAATCATTTAGCGGCGGGATATTGTTTATAGTGGGAATTATTATTATATACAATAATGTAATAACTATCATGTTTCAAGAAACAAATCTTTCATCCATATGAAGTGATAAAATAATACTTATTTTAGAAGGAATAGTAATCATCCATTAAAGAAATCAAAATACAAGAGATAATTTAAAGTAACAAATTTCTATTCTGAATTATTATGAAATTCTTTTACTGATTGCTAGTAAATTATAATATTTATTACTAAAAGTATAAAGATTTTTTTAAATATTAATTCACGTGATTTATTAATAATAATTTAATGTATAATTAAATATTACAAATATTTATTTTTGATTTATTTTTACATTTTACATTCATTCCTTTAGTTTATAATTCATTTTTTATGTTAAATAACATATAGGTTTAACATTTTTGCACATTTTTACGCGATAACAATCTTTTGCTTTCTGAAATACCTTAAAAAGCTGAAAAATGTTTACAAAGCAAAATCTTGTTCATACTATTAAAAGAAATTCTTTTTACCAATCTTTTTCTTTTTTAAACTTTATGAATTTGTCAAAAGAATTGTTTTGTAAATTATACAAACTTCATCCGGTTTAAACTGAGAGAAATATTGCATTTTTCATAACACGAAATGGAAACAACTTTATTTTTCTGACAGTTTCATTTTATTATGAATGTTTGTTTTATTTTACAATAAAAATATACAACAATTATAAGTTTTTAAAAATGGTTATTACTAAAATTAAACGTAAAGAACATTAAACTGTAAAAAATGTAAAATATACATGTAGATATGTTGGTTATGACCCAGTAAATTGTTAGTAAAAAGCCTTGATGATAAGTAAAAAGCTTCTACGCGTAATTAACCAGCATTAAAATCGTCTTTAACAATATAAAAATTTCAAACATAATTATTTTGTTCTTTTTTATCATGACAATTTTAAATATCGTATTGAATAATCAAATTGTATAAAAATATAAATATTTAACGTACAAAATTCTCTTGGAAAGCAAAAATATTTACAAATTGAACGGACATATAAACTGTTAAAAATACATCCTACATTTCATCAGAAAAATGATTCCAATCAGCTGCAACCAATATTTTGATGCAATGTTTGTTACAATGTTTCATCACTTTCATAACGTCATTTCAGCAATAAGCACCCATGGTGAAACTTAGAACCGAAATATTGGTTGTAGCTAAAAATACTTGTTTAGAGCAATTCTTCTGGTTAGACATTGAACTATTATTTTTAACCGTGCACATGGAATAATAATAAAAATACGTATTTGCATTGCAATCGACAGAATACGTGAAATAAAATTTTGCAAGGCGCATCGAATAATTAAAAAAAATCTCTGTTTTTTTTTCCCTAACACATAATAATATTTTCTACGTATTTAATAATTTCCATAAAAAGGTTACAATTAATTGAAATGACAGTAAGCTATTAAATTAAGATTAAATAATTATACAATAAAATGGTACCACATCACTGTTTGTCTTTTACGAGATTAATTTAAATATTCAATATGTTGACAGCATTGAAAAATTCTTCCCGTTACACTTTAAAAGTTACAATTTTTCAATTTTTATACGACCCCTCTAGACAAATTCAATCTATTAAAATGTTTTTACTTTTAATAAAATAGCATCATTATATAATACTGCATACATGTATATGTAAAACAATTTGAATTATACGTTATTGAAAATTGAATAATGTGAATAATGAATATATACCATAATATAAATGTCAGTTTTTAATATATTATTAAACAATAAAATGTATGATATTTTCATTAAAACCATTTCTGCATGTTTAGAGTAGATTCTCACTCCAACCTTTTTTAAAAAAATAATAATTGTTATTTTTTATCTATAATAATTAAAATAAAAAATTAATATATGCAAGAAAGTTTACTTTCAAATTTATCATACTTCTCAAAACGACATTCTAGCAAATTAATTTCAAGACGATTTTTATGATTTTATTTGAGTTAAAAGGACTGATGTTTACGTTTATTATGAAACTAGCTCGCTTCGCTGGACACTATATTTAAAAAAATATATATTTTTTTAATAACAGGTCTCATTATTTTATTTCGCTTATTCATTAATATGCCTGGAAAATATGAACAGTTATCGTTTGGTATAAATCATTGATATAGTAATAAGACATAAATTGATCACGAACGGAGAAAAAGTGATTCCTTTTTAATCCAAAAAAGACGGCCATTTTGACCAGTTAATGACCGTCTTTCTCCGAGTGAATACACACAGATAATTTAGAAAATAAAATTTATGAATAATTTATGTACTAAAAGTGAATGAAAAACTGTAGATACAGTTTCAAATTCATTTTTCTTTCTTTCTTTCTTTTTATTATTATTAATTTAGTTAATATTTAAAGTTAAACTCTTTTTATATACTAAAACTAACTTTCTTTACCTGCGCCGCTGCAAACTATATTTAAAAGAATTTTGAAAATTATATATTACTTACTAATGTAAAATCTTAAAAAATATCAAACTTTAAAAAAGGTATTCCATTAAAAATCAAAACGGTTTTTATTTCATTATAGTAACAAAGCAACTTATTATAAAAATTATATTTTTCGTAATTTAATCAAATATATTTTACTTTTATGATAACTAATCCCATTTCTTTTCATAAATTTGTTAGAAGAATTAAATTACGCGATATTTCGACATTTTGAAAATTCATCAATATTCTATTCTGTTACAGTTGCCAAGTTCCAATACCAGTTAATGGCTGATGCCAAAAAAAATTTTCGGCATCAGAAATCTTTGCATGATAACATGGGGATGGTAGAGCTATATAAATTACTATATATATGGTATAAATGAATTATTTTTCCATCACAGTAAAGCTTAGTAGTTTTCTCTATGAAAATACATGCTTTCATTCAAATGGCTTCTAAAAAATGGCGTCATTTTCAAAGGTGATAGTATTTCATTTGGGAGATTTTCTGAAAGCGACGTCATTCTAACATATTATAAAAATTATTTTGGTTTTAATTATATTATGGCATTCCGTTATTTTGACATATTCACAATAAAATGTTTAAATCGCATGCATAAAATTTTGGCGAAAGTGTAATTTCAGAAATTTTCTTAATTATTTTCTTGCTTTTTTATTTTGAATTTTTAAAAACCTCTACTTAGAGAGAACGTATTTATTAGAAGTAATCCCTATATCAAATCTGATATTTATAGATACTTTATAACTGTATAAATATTACAAAAACATGATGTTCGAGAAGGTTTTTTTCATAAAAATGTTAAACCCCAGCAGTTTTTCAACTGTGTGCAGTAACGGTGTCAAGTTTGGTTGAAATCGGTTCAGCGGTTTACGAGGAGATGTAAGGCATACCTTCACATATACATACAATGTTTTATAATTATTATTATTATTATTGTTGTCGTGTATTAAAAAAAATACTTTTTAACTAAAAAGCTCCCCCCCCCATCCAAGTATCAAGTTTTAAATATTGTCAAGTTCTAAAATGTGTTCTACATAACTAACTTTTAAAATTATACTGTGTCATATTTTAAAATAAATCGCCAGTTTTCTTTTTCCCAATAAAATACGTTAAATAAAATATCTAGTTGTCTGTGCTTACATTTTCTTTATTATGTATTCCAAGTTCTAACTGTAAAAACGAATAAAATGGAATAAATGTCGCATGTGTTTCGCGGCTTAATAGTAGGCACTGTTTATCTCACCATATTAAAACTCTATTTACGTATATATATATATATATATTCCCCCACATGTCGTCTTTCTTTTAATAAAAAATTTCATTGTCATTTATTTTTGTATATAGTATTTGTTTCCATCGTCGAAACACCCTTTTACGTCACACGGCAAAATAGCCACAAATATTTTTTTTCCCTGTATCTTAATTTAGTTGCTTTAAAAGATAGAGTAATGCAGTTTTTTTCCTAGTGATCTTGTTGTATGAAAACCATTTTAATTGAATAAATTTGCATATGGATTTCGCATAAAATCGTAAAAACAGTAACAGTATAAAAAATAACGAGGGGATAGTTTTCTTAACGTGGCATTATTTTCCATTTTGACCTGAATATTATTTTCTATTAACATTGCTCACTTATATGTAATAAGAAAAAAATCAAAACATGTTTCTATTTTTATTTATTTATTTATTTATTTTTTGTGACGTTATGTATATTGTGGAGAATGGAATAAATGTATAATTAAAAGTAACATTAAATAATGTATATATAATTACTCCATTTAACGTAAATTCTTTCTTCAACAAACCGAAATCGCCTTTTCTTTCAATCTAAAAAAAAAAAAAAATTTTTTTTTTTTTTTGCTAATTTTTATTGACCAAATAGACAGAAAGAAGATCAGATATTTGAAAAATGGTAGAATTAATCCAGTAGAGACTTTCGGAGCAGAAAGAACTACTTTAGGAAATAAAATTAATGTTCTGTTTTTTTTTTTCATCGAAAAATTTTATGGCATTAGTGATGTGAAGATATAAATACTTCAGACTTTGTATATATGTATACATGGTGCCCCATAAGCCTGTAGGTATTTTTAAATTCATAATTAAAGGATTTGGTAAAACTGAATGCGGTTTAGAGAAAAGTTACTGTCGGTAAGTTTTTTTTTTTTTTTTTTTTTTTGGGGGGGGGGGGGGGGGGGTAAAGACAAAAAAAAATTTCTTGATAGAGGGCGATGGATGGATGCGTAACGAGAAATCTGCAACCCAGAGTCCTACAAATTGCACGGTTTTACGATTAACACAGCTTATTTCAAATTTTGCCTCTTACTTGCACATACATGAAGTTTTAATTGCGAGGCCGACTTTGGGGATAAGGCGTTAATGGTGAAGATGTTTCCCCCCTGGTAAGAACAACCATAGGCCTTATATAATAGACCACGCATCCTCTCTCATTATCTGTCTGCGACATGAAGTAGGTTCCCCAGCGAAATTATCGCGTGATGCAGACCAGGAGAGAGAGACGAGAATGAATATTATGTGATTTTTCCATAGGAAAGAAAGAAGTTTTGAGATTTTTAATTTGTGTATTGTACACATACATTTATTTAAGCCTTTAGATTTACGCATCGTTGGAAAGCTAAAGTGTCATAAATTAATTATAAAAAAAATCCTTTTGTGAGAAACCATTCTAAAGGGGAGAATTTTTTGTTTGAATTCTTACAAAAATAAGTAATCGCCCTCAACTCTCTGTCACGTGACATACATCGCTGATCGCAAAGGATGAAGGTTTCAGATTACACCCTCATGTTAAAGACATTCACTATAATGGGAAGTCCTATTGGTGGCGTTCAACTGTTAGCGGTGTTGTAATTCGTTAGCAAACTGTAATATGCGGTCAGGGTGAACACACTGAATAGGATTTATAAATCTATAAACATTTGCATGCAAATAAATATAGTTTTTCACAGAAATGTATGATTTGCTGACGTATACAGCGCCCTAAGATTTTGTAAACTGCGTTCAGTTCTTCCAATTCCTTCAATTTTTATGAATTTTTAAAATGTCTACACACTTATGGGATACCCGGTATATATGATAAAAACGGAAGATTTGTAGATTACAAATAACGTGTTGTGTTAAATACTATCTCAGGAAAATCTGTTAATAATATACTCTGACGACAATGTAATCTTTCATAACATTTTCAAAAACTAAAATTTATTTTGAAATAAATATTTCTTTCAAAATATATAACTGCGAATGTGTGTGTGTGTGTATCTAAATGATATAAACGCATTATTTTTTAAATAAGTTTAGGTTAGAAATAACGTGTTACATTAAATACTATTTTAAAAACATTTTTTTATAAAAAATAGTTGATAATTTAATTTGAAAACGATGCAATCACTTATAACGCTTTCAAAATTTATTTTGAAATAAATAATTCGTTATATGTATATATGTATATATATATATATATATATATATGTGTGTGTGTGTGTGTGTTTCCAAATAATAGAGGCATAATAGTTCTTTTTAGATAACTTTATGTAACAAATAATGTGTTAAAAAATTTTCTAGTCTATTTTTAATAAAATGTTTTAGGAAAATCTCGTAATAATTTCATTTTACGAGTATATAATTTAACATATTCAAATCTTGAATTTATTTTCATCTAATTGCATATATCTATGTATTAGTGTGTAATTTTTGGTTGATAACCAAGTGGCAGAAGCACATTAGTTTTTTTAGAGAATTATATGTTACAAATTAGTTTGTAATGACCATCAGAGAATTTGTATTATTCTAATGTATTAATTGATTAAAATTAACAAGGAAAGTTTCTGAATATTCTAAAAGAAATTCTGCCGATACAAAATACTTACATAATATATGATTAGTCAAATTTATCGGCAGAATCGCACTAGATAACCAGTAAAATAATAAAATACTTTCGAGCATTTGGCACAAAAACCAATGACACCATACGATTTGGCCGACAACATACTTTCTCGCCAAATGCAAGTAATTTTAATAAATTTGAAAACTGCTTGCTAAAGAAATTTTACTGAATAGCGTAACACTGAATAAATTTAAAATTATCAAATAAAATTATTGATTATTTTTTATATAAGCTTCTATAATATACTTAAGTGACTTGTGGTTGAAAGTATTTACTTTTACTTTTAAAAATATTTTCTTTATCGTGTAATTAAGAAATATTTGTGTCACATATGCTTTATTTAGTTATTACTACATTCAGTTTATTTCATTTAAAAAATCTTGCTAATTGCAATTACTAATTTATAATAATTAACTTTTAAAATCTTAATATAAAATATAAAATCTGGAAAAATAAACTTTTGCTTTCATTTGATGTAAAAATAAATGTTCTATGTTTTATAACTTAGAAAAACTACGATATTGCAAAACTTGGAAATATTACTTGTAATTGCAATGTTTATAAGAGTATTACAATTTCGGTAAATACTTTAACATGATAGCATTTATATATATATATATTACAATACACTTTCGTACAATGCGAGGGCATGCCAGGTAAATACAACAATTTATATTTTAACACCACTAATTCCATACCAAAGCAATTTTATACAAAACTAAATTGGGTGTAATTGAACCAATATATTGATACTATAAAAATATAGAGGTGTCAAAATATAAAACTGTAATATTTATTTGTAAAACCTGCCTCCGCGTTGTACGAGAGTCTACTATACATGTTTATTTCAAAATTTGTTTAAAGGTAAAGCATTATTTTGCATAATGGAACTAAATATGATAACAAAATGTCAAGTCTTGTACTAAGGATTAACGCCTACTTTTAATTAAGTCAAAGTATTAATTTGAATTAGCATCAATTTCATTTACAGAAATATTACATTAACCCCAAGAGAGCTAATTCAGTGAGGGATGAAAGTTCCTCTTGTACATATACGAGTCTCACAGCTTGATCAATTGCTACTGAGAATTAGCAAATTAAAGGTTGAAGTAAATCTAAATGACAGGATTTTAGTTTGCTTTTGATCTTTTCTTGTAATGTCCCAGGATCAAATGAGAAGCTAGCTATATAATGAATGATGTATCTAGTAAATCACAGAACTTCTGCATAAGTAAGTATTCAGATTTGTTTAGATGATTACTGAATTTAATGCATATAAATTAAGTATCTAAAACCGAAGAATTTAAAATTAATCAAACAGCTTATATCAGATAATGTAAGTGAAAAAAAAATTAAGCGTTTAATTTTATTAAACATTTTTCATGCTTTTGATAAAATAAAGAAAACCTATGGGTAATGATAAAAATAAATATTTGGTACACCGTCATAATGAATAATAATAATAATTCTTTCAACTTATCTTTTATGCAGAAACAATATGAATATTAACCTTCAGTTATCACACTTACAAAAAGTCACGTAGTTACGACAGTGGGTTAAATATTGATAACGAGTTTTTTACTGCTTTATAAATTCATCGCTTAAATATATTAAATTAATTTAAACTATTTTCAGCTTTTTAATTTTAATTTTAACTAATGAAACAAACATTCAAATAAATCAGTTTTTTTTTAATGGAAATTCCATTCATAATGTTTGTTTTAACTTTCTCCCAAACCGTATAAATTACACAAGTTCCGACAATTCTTATTAAATTTTAAACTATTTACGAATTTATGGGTAACCCTTTGCTTTTTCTCTAATAGTAAAATGTGGCCTATTTACTCTTCAAAACTATTAAACTTTTACAAACTTGTTATGTTTAGGATATTTTAGTATATTATAACAGTTGGCATAGATTTAATATTATTACTAATACAATTAATTTATTAACCCCTTTTGGTAAATCCAGATTGAGGTTGCAGTTCAGTGGGTTTATGTCGCACTGGAGCTATGCAATTGGCTTCGCGATGGACTGCGATTCACTCCTAGAGGTGATCATGAGACATGCCATTAAATGGAATGATAATACTTAAAATCGGTATTCTAGTCAGAATTATTATTTCATGCCATAATTTACAATGGCGATTTCAGCTCACCATTGTCTTGTCATACCTTAACCTACAATGACGATCCAGCTCATCGTTGATTTTAATGGTGTTTCCATTAAAATCATCATTGATTAAACGTGCCATACTGTACAAAGACGAGTGTAGCACGCCATTGTTTTTCATGTCATGTCGTATAGTGACGAGGCACATTCGTTATGTGACTAAAATTATTCTTCATGTGATAAAAACTGAAATTTGAAAACACTTTCATAGTTTGTTCTACCTTCTGCATCTGAGCATTCATATTTTGTTAACTAATCCAGTACTCATCTATTTGTCCAATTTATTATTCATACCTAAACTTTATAATCTATTAGATCTTTAGCACACGATATAAATCAAATCCTGAAACAATACTAAAACTACCAGTTACCTACAAGAAAATCAGCATTATGATAGCTTGTCTTCTGACCACAACTAGGAGATCTCGTGATTAACCTACGAGTTATTGCTTGTGCAATAAATCAAACTTAATTCAACCAAACCCTAAACCTACCAATTTCCAATGCAACGTTTTGAATGTCTTAAATTGGAGTTACCAGACGTAAAATACTAAAAACTGCCTTACAATGTGTGTAAATATTGCAATATATTATTCTAAAGTAATTGTTATTTCATGTAAAATTATTTATAATTAGTTCGTATCAGAAAGGGTTTTCAGTAGTACAAAATATTGTTTTAGTTACATACAGCATTATGAACCACTAATTTAAAATTACATATTATATGTTTTCTTTCATTTAGTTCAAGACGTTTCTCACTTATACAATTTGAAAGTGCAAAAGTGTCAAATTGAAGAATTTCGATTAAAAATTTAGAAGCGTACGAATTGTGTAAGATTGTTCTTTTATTCATTCTTTTATAGTTCATATAGCACTGTGCAACAAATTTGAATGTTTTTCTGTCCTTTATATAAAACTACGTGATTTTATATAAACATAAAATTATACTTTTAAAAAATTAAAGAAATCGCTTTTATTGAAATGTGAACTGAAAAGCAATAATTTTAAAGTTAAAAAAATGGGATTTTTACTTAATACTTTGCCCCTGGAACCTGGCCCTGAAGGGATAGGCGCCTGGAAACACTTGTATATAGTATTGTCATCGATAATGAAGTTGTGTGCAAAATTTCAGGTCAATCGGACGACCAGAAGTAACCGAAAATTGATTTCCAAGATTCCGTTACATACATTAATAGTTACATCATGTCAAATGAATAAACACGTGTTAAAAAGTCTAGAAATTACGTAATATTAACTGAATAAATAACATAATGAAGGAAATAGAAATAAATAATTTAGAATTAAACAAAAACCATTTTTAAAAAACCTCTCCTGACTGGGCTCGAACGTTAGACCTTTAGGTTCGTAGCCCGGAGCTTTACCTCACAGCCACAGCGTTCACGTAAGGAAAGTCTTTTTTTACAACGTAGATTTTTTGTTTGCTCCCAGAGCGGTTACAAACATACAAACATACAAACATGTGAAGCCAATAAAAGCGTGTTAAAAAAATATTTCTCTTTCTTAAATTCTCTTTCTTCTTCATTCTTTTTCTTAAATTATAAAGTTTCTTTTCTTGGCAACTTTTTTTTTTTCTTTTAGAAATTTATATTTGTAAGATATTACATTATATTCTTCAATTCCAAATAAAAATTAAACCAAATCAATTAAATTCTAGTAATTTACTTATTTTTATTTATTTAAATGTAAGAACGCTTGAGAAATTGTTTACTCCAAGATTTTGAATCCAATTGGCTACAAAAGCTTCAATTAATGAAAATGACGCTATAGAAGTAATATTTATGACGCTTTTAAAGAAATTGGATAATTCAAACATTTCTTTTTTTTTCCATTTAATTTTTTAATGGTTGACATTTTTTCTTAGAAATAACAGTTTTTATTTGACGAAATGTTTCTACTATTTTTTAATTCATCAGTCGATTTTCAAATATATAAATATTTTTACAATTCGGGCGTATTATTATAAGATAATTAAAGAAATAAAAATGTTAAAACTGGATGTTAGCGGGCATTCTAACTTATTCAGGTTGATACAATGCTAATGACGACAATGCGAAATGTCTGACTGCAAGCAATAGTTACGTCGTACTAAAGATATGTAAAAATCTAGACAAATGAATAGTATTCATATTTGCTGAATTTAAGCAACACAATTTCGCGACAATCGGCTGTTTTCTGTATTTTGTAATAATCCATATATTAAATCATGAAAAATATACGAAAACTGCATCTTTTTTGGGTTTATTTATACTCGTATTTTAAAATTACTTCAAAAATATCAAACCATTAAAAACTAGTATAACTTCAAAAGATAAAACAATGCATTTTCAGAAGCTGAATTTTGATAGACAATATCAAAAGTATCAGTCTGAGGGTAACAATTTACGTAAAAGAAGGTTTTATTATTATTTTTAGTACGACAGGACTATTTCTTTAAGACAGGAATTTTTCGTTGTCACCATTTTGGGGTGTTCCACTTCCGATATGTCAGGATGCCTGCCAGTATCCAATTTTCCCTTTAATTTCTTATACTATCTTAAAACATTTAGAAATTTTATTAATAAATTCATCCAGCGTAAAAACTTATTTTAAATAGTTTAGAGTAAAACTTTTTCACACAAAAAACACTTTTCACATAATAACCGTTAAATCGGCGTCTGCAGATACAGTGACCTTGCTAATGGCTATTATGTGAGAAATTTCGAGCTGGTTATTAGCCAGGGTGGCTCAGTGGAAGAGCATCCGCACGTTAAGGGCTCGCTTCACTCACCGCCACCGGAAGCTGAAGCTAATGTTATTCTATGGGAAATTTTTCTTTACAAATAACTAATTAACTAATACATATTTTTAAATTCTGTTTCCACATTCTGAAAAATCCCAGCTGTTAAATTGACGGACCTTTTTTAAGAAATTATTTTTTTAATTTTTGATATTTTATTTTGAAGCTGCAAAATACGATTTTTTAACATGCGAAATTTTTTCATTTTGCAGTTTCAAAATAAAATATTAAAAATTAAAAAAATACATTTTAAAAAAAGGTCCGTCAATTTAACAGTTGGGAATTTTCTGAATCTGTAAGCAGAATTTAAAAATATGTATTAGTTAATAAGTTATTTGTAAAGAAAATTTCCCTATTGAATAACATTGGCTCGGGCTTCCGGCGACGGTAAGTGAAGAGGGCCGTTAAAAGGAAAGCCCGGGTTCGATTCTCGGCTCTGGCATTTTTCACATAGTTGATATAAAAAATCTACCTAATACTCCAAACAAACAAAAAAAAAATCTTAAAACGTTTTGTCAAATCCGTATAAACTTTTACATTTTTAAAAACTTACTCTTAAACTAGAGATTCTTCCTCGATTGCATATAGAAACCAATTGCTGAACTTACAATCCGAGACCATCAATATTCATAAATTGGATCGCTTTTGAATATTTGTTGGCTATATCTTCCAAATGTATATTGATGATGGTTTCTGGATATTGTTGGCGATATCTTCTGCAGATATATTAATAATGGCTGTTTACGCATCTGATCAAAACACATGACACAAATTAATTATATCGCTGATTCGATAATAAAACACTTTAATTTCACAATATAACATTTGTTCGGCTCAAAAGCACGAACTCGCACGAACACATTTTTTTCTTCTTATTCCATTTCGTTTTCCACAGTAGTCTCGCAGAAACGGAATATCACACATTTCCGGAGGGGTGTGCGAAGCACAAGCATGTGCGGCACGTAATACTCATTGACAAAATGTCAATACAGAACATCCCGCCCCACCTTGCAATGTTTTTTAAACATTCAAGACACGTATAATTATTACTCAATTCTAAAATTACAATATCACAAATAAAATTAAATACTTATGAAATAAAATACACTATATATACATATAACAATAATGACACCTTTAAAAAACACAAATAATTTTACTTATTTATTCATGGGTAGGAGGCACAACTTTGTGATTGGACGTTTATAAGTACCCAAGGCAGTTTTAACTTCAACTACTCTTACTTTTGAGTCTTTGCCTGGGTAAGTAGCAGAAATTCTGCCCAATGACCACAGACATGGGGGCAAATTATCTTCTTTGATAACGACCAAATTTCCTACCTCCACATTATTTTTCTCGAACTTCCACTTGCTCCTCTGCTGCAAGTTGCTCAAATAATCAGAGCTCCACCTCTTCCAGATCACTTGAATAAATTTTGTTAATTTTTGCCAATGATCCAGCCTATTTTCACCAATATTTGTTAAATCAGGCTCAACCATTGATGTAATAGGTCGACCAATCAAAAAATGGGAAGGGGTTAAGACATTAAGATCGTTTATATCCGCCGACAAAGGAACAAGTGGTCGAGAATTTAACATTCCCGCAACTTGGATTAAAACTGTTAGAAATTCTTCATAAGTTAGTTTTGAATTTCCAACAACTCTCTTTAAGTAATACTTAATGGATTTAACTCCAGCCTCCCAGATACCTCCAAAATTTGGGGCTCTAGGGGGGAGAAATTTCCAATCAATACCTTCTGATGACATGAAATCGGCAAGTTTTCATCTGGCTGGTTTACTAATCTGTGCAATTTTTTAAGCTCAGCATTCGCGCCTACAAAATTTTTAGCATTGTCAGTAAAAAATTTTGCACACTTGCCCCGCCGAAAAATGAACCTTTTAAGAGCTGCAATAAATGAGGCTGATGTCATGTCTGACACCACTTCCAAATGCATTGCCTTAGTAACAAAACAGATAAATATACATACATAAATTTTATGGTACACACCTTTCCTTTGAACCCTATACTTAATATAAAAAGGTCCGCAGAAGTCCGCTCCAGTAATGTTAAAGGGAAAGGTTTTTCTCACTCTCTCCTCAGGCAAATCACCCATTAATTGGTCGATTACCTGAGGTTTTGCTTTGAAACAGGTTACGCAATTATGCACAATTTTTCTACATGTGCTTCTCCCATTAATTATCCAAAATTGTTGCCTGATTTGGTGCAGTAAAGCTTGAGGCCCTGAATGCAAATATTTTACATGAAAATAATTAACAATTAAATCAGTTAATCTATGTTTAGAAGGCAACAAAATGGGGAACTTTCTGTCGTAATTCAAATCACTATTACGCAACCTGCCTCCTACCCTCAAAATACCATCTTTATCAAGAAAGGAGTTTAAATTTGCAAGGGGGCTGGTTTTGGATCCTTTTTTGGCACCCATTTCCTTCTGAAAATCTTTGAACCATTTTTATAATAAAAAATTCAGCTCTTTTCAATTCGGCAGCTTCTAAAGGACCGCTCCTCTTTCTTTTCCCCCGGCAGTTCTCTATGAACCTGAAAATAAAGCTTAAAATACGAATAATTTTAAAATATTTGAGAAAATTGTCAATAAAGGAGTCAACATTAACACTGAAAGAAAATAAGTTAGAGTCACTAATTTTCAATTCCTCATGGAAGTCACTTAAAGTAATTGCTACTGGAATGTCTCTTTTAGGATAGTCATCCCTAGTAAGGAACCTTGGTCCCCTCCACCATAGTTCATTCTCATTAAATTTGCAAGGGGGCTGGTTTTGGATCCTTTTTTGGCACCCATTTCCTTCTGAAAATGTTTTTAAAATATTTGAGAAAATTGTCAATAAAGGAGTCAACATTAACACTGAAAGAAAATAAGTTAGAGTCACTAATTTTCAATTCCTCATGGAAGTCACTTAAAGTAATTGCTACTGGAATGTCTCTTTTAGGATAGTCATCCCTAGTAAGGAACCTTGGTCCCCTCCACCATAGTTCATTCTCATTGAGCTTATCTGGGTCTACACCTCTTGAGATTAAGTCCGCGGGATTTTCCCCGGATGAGACATATCGCCACTGTTGTACATCTGTAAGTTCTTGAATTTTGGCCACTCTATTGGACACAAATGTCTTAAGTTTGAAGGGTTCCTTCTGTAGCCAAGAAAGAACTATGGTTGAATCGCTCCATAAGAATATGTTGTTAAAGTCCATTCTTAGAGCTGCTAGCACACGTTCGATCAGTTTTGCCAACAACAATGCTGCGCATAATTCTAAGCGCGGTATGGTTAATTTCTTTAGTGGTGCTACCCTGGATTTACTTGTCACCAATTGTATAGAAACTTCGCCAGATTGCGACTTGGATTTACAATATAGGACAGCACCGTATGCCAGTTCCGATGCATCGCAGAAACCGTGAACCTCAATTTGTACTGCCGATGGCAGCACAATGCATCTTTCTACTTTCATCTCTCTTATGGACTGCAAAGATACTGTAAATTTACGCCAATCCTTTGATTCTTTCTCTGGCAGGAGGTCATTCCAGTCAAGCCTTAATAACCAAAGTTGCTGCATAAAAATTTTAGCCTTTGTTATAACAGGTCCTAATAACCCCAAGGGGTCAAACAATTTTGCAATAAGTGATAGAACTGACCTTTTAGTAATTTCTGTTAAATCTGCACAGTTCACCTTAAATGAAAAAGCATCTAAATTATGCTGCCAACAGACACCTAAAGTTAAAGATTCCTCTCGTTCAGCAAACTCATAGTTTGCATCATCATTTTTAATGAGCTCGGGGTGATTACTGTGCCACTTGTGCAAAGACATTCCTGCAGACTTAAGAATGCCTATTAGCTCATTTTGAATAATTTTAGCCTTTTCCAAGGAGCTAGCTCCAGTTAGGACATCGTCCATATAAAAATCCTCTCTAAGTACTGGAGCTGCGTTAGGGAAATTTGGCTCTTTATCTTCGGCTAACTGTTTTAATGTTCTCATAGCTAGAAATGGTGCACTGACCGTTCCGTATGTAACAGTTAATAATTCGTAAGTCTTGGGGGGTTCATGAGCACTATTGCTCCACAAAATTCTTTGTAAAGCATGTTGATTCGGGTCTATTAAAATCTGTCTGTACATCATTTTCACATCTGCTGTGAACGCATAAATGTATCTTCTAAATCTTATCATAATAGAAAATAAATCTTCCTGAATGACTCCTCCATTATATTGGAGTGAATTTAAAGATAAACCACTGGAAGGTTCACTTGAACAATTAAAAACAACTCGCAGTTTGGTTGTAGTTTTATCGGGTTTGTATATTCCATGATGTGTCGCATAATAACATATTTTGGGTTCTTTTTCCTCAATTACTTCTCTAAGATGACCCAATTCTTTATATTCTTCTAAGAAACCTTTATAAAGGCTTAAATACTTTTCATCTTTCGATAATCGGGTCCACAGTGATCTGAGTCGTTTAAGAGCAACCTCACGAGAATCTCCTAAGCACGAAGGATCAGTTTTAAGAGGCATCGATACTACGTATCTCCCCTCTTCACTTCTCCAATGAGTTCGCGAGAAATGCTCTTCGCAAATAGAATTTTCTTTAGATTTGGTTACCCCCATTTCAACATTCTCAATCTCCCAGAATTTTTTTAAAGTTGTATTTAGATCCCCATCAAGAATCAGACCGCAATGACCCATACTCGCACCTTGTTGCTCGAAACTACCTGAAGCAACATAGCCAAATTTTGTGTTCTGTAACAACAAAGAAGAATTTTCCGCATATATCTGTCCTGGCGTAAGTAACTCATAGAAAATCTCTGCACCTAACAATATATCTATTTCACCAGGGATATTAAAGCTATAATCCGCTAAATGGACTGTATCTGACACCTCAACATTTACATCAATTATCCTCTGAGGAACAAGGTCGGTGATTTTCTTAACTATGAACATATTTAGATTCCTCTGAAAATCTCCCGTCTTATTTGCTATGGTAGCTCTCACGCAGCCCTTTACTACAACTGACGAATCGTTTAGACACGAAATCAAAGTATTTATTTTTTCTGCTTTGAGCTGTAGACGATTTACACATTTTTCACTGACTAGGCAGACTTGACTTCCCACGTCTAACAAGCATCTACACTCCACCCACTGATTATATTTATTTTTTATCAGCGCTCGAATTGTGCTTAGCAAAACATTTCTAGTGCTTACAAAACTCGTAGCAACAATCGAGTCTGTATTCACAGATTTCACCTGAGTTACTTGACTATTTGCCCCTACTCCATACACCTGACCGCCAATGCCAATCTCAGAATAACTTGTATTTTGATTTTGCGAATTTTGTCTCAAATCCCTATTTACGTTCTCATTGGAAAAGTGAAGAAGTTGATGATGTGGTTTCTTACACATGAAACAATTGCGCACTTTACATTGTCTGAAATTACAGTTTTGCAATAAACACTTAAAGCAAGCCTTAGTATTTTTTACAACTTCTACCCTCTCGTGTGGCGTTCGCCTTTTAAACTGCGGGCAGTTCTGGAGTAAGTGAGATTCATTACCCTTACAGAAACCGCATTTGTTATTTTTCATCTCTGACAAAAATACATTAGCACCTTTATTAAACTTACGAGATGAATTGTAATTCTCAGGCTGTTTACCTCGCGAAGTTGTGTATAAGTCAACCTCCTGCGCTACTTTTAAGGGATTAAACCACTCATTTCCTTGTCTAATACTTATATGCGACGCGACCTCTTTATCTAAAATTTGGAAGATTTTATCCGCTACAATTAATTGGTTTAGTGTATCAAAATCCGAAACCTTTCTCAGTTTCAAATAGTATTCCCAATTTGTTTTTAACCGAGACGCAAATTGCACGCATGTTTCGCCATGTTGTCTAGTCGCCTTTCGAAATTGTTCCAAACACGCCATAGCAGTGGGTTCAAATTCTCGCAAAATTAATGATTTCACTTTCTCATAATCTCCAATTTCCGCATCTTTTAAATATGTAATTATATTGGAAGCCTTTTCGCTTACTAAATTTAAAAGAATTTCCGCTTTATATTTGCTTGGAACATCCTTCGCTACAAAGGCTCTCTCTAAAGAAGCAAAAAATAAACACCAGCCCTCAGGTTTACTAGGCAATTTTATAGTTAATGTTCGAACATTTTTTATTAGTGCATCTAAATTACACGACTCAGAATCTTTATCACTATTGACTTCCGATTTATTTTCAGATTTTAATTTCTGAAGTTCTAACTCAGCTTTAACCCTATCAAGTTTAATTTTCTCCAATTCCAGAAGTCGCTGTTCACCATTTTTTCGTTCATCAATTATTGAATTGCCGATAGAAATTACCTGCCCTGGATCCGACTTATACAACGCACTGTTTGATATAATACTATTTAATTCAGCCACGGTCATTTTTTCATTAATTTTTTCCCCTATTTCTTCGGCTATAAGCCTCAGATCGCTTTTTATTGCGTTTTTGAACATATTTATATTTCTCAATTTACTTTATAATAAATAAAAAAGAGGAATAATCTCACTTACTCAAATAACGAACACTTAAATCACGAATACTAAATAATCACAAACAATAGAATCAAAAATAAATTCAATCAAAAAAAGGGAAAAGAATTTGCTCTTACCTCAGATCACTGCGATCCCTATTTTCTATCACTAAGCTGATGTAATTCATAGTTCCTCTCACAAATAACAAGTATTGTTCACAAAAAACACGTATTCTTCACAAATACCACTGAATTTTCACCAATGACACACATTCTTAATTAATCAGCAAAATAAACAGCCATTCTGTTCAGTTACTTTCCACAAATGTTCGAAAACCATTGTTCTTTTACGCAATTCGAAACTAAATTATTAACACCGATAACTCGTTAAATTACACTTATTACTCCGGCCTCTAGGACCAGATGTTTACGCATCTGATCAAAACACATGACACAAATTAATTATATCGCTGATTCGATTATAAAACACTTTAATTTCACAATATAACATTTGTTCGGCTCAAAAGCACGAACTCGCACGAACACATTTTTTTCTTCTTATTCCATTTCGTTTTCCACAGTAGTCTCGCAGAAACGGAATATCACACTTTTCCGGAGGGGTGTGCGAAGCACAAGCATGTGCGGCACGTAATACTCATTGACAAAATGTCAATACAGAACAATGGCTTTTGCATATTTGTTCACAAGATCTTCTGAATATATATATTGATGATGGCTTCCGGATATTTGATGGAAATATCTTCTGAATATATATTTATGATGGCTTCTGAATATTTGTTGGCGATATCTTTGGAGTACATATTCATGGTGGCTTTATTCATGATGGCGATATGTTTCTGGATATGTATTGATTATAGCTTTTGAATATTTGTTGGTGATAACTTGAGATTATGTATAGATTTGGTCTCTGAATATTTGTTGTCGAGGTCTCCAGGATATGCATGGATTATGGCTTCGAAATATTTGTTGGCTATTTCTTGCTTATAAGTTTTGATAATGGCTTCTGCATAGGTGGCTAAATCTTTTTAATTGTGATGGCTTCCGAATCGTTTGTGAAAATGTTTTGTACATCTATAAAAAGAAAAACAAAAAATTGTTATAAAATTGTAATATATAAATTAGTTCTCTCATACTAAATTAAATTCTGTCAAACAGATTTTTTTTTTTTTTTAATTTAAAACTCATTTTTTCAACATTGCTAGTTTAGAAAATAAGTCAAATTTAACATAAACGACATTGAGACAAATATGATATTTTGAAATAACTGTACGATCTCGCCTCTAAATAAAATTGTTTTACAATAAACAATTATACTAAAAGTTACTGCCGATAATATTGATATGTTAAAAAAAAAAAAAAAAAAACCTTTCCTAAGCCTTAATAATGAATCTTAGACAGAAATCTATATACATAAACAACTTGTTTAAAGTGATTTATTTTACTTTTTTATTTTTCTTCACTCAATATGCAAATTTGAATAAAGTAAAATAAATAAATAAATTTATTTTGAGGTAGAATACTTTTATTTTTATTATCTGTAGAATATTTTAGTATATTAATTTCCTTCGATAAAACAATATACCACTTATTATGAAAAGAATTCTTGAGCTACACGAATTAACCTGCCAAAAGTTGTGTAATCTTTATTCTTCAGCGATGTCATGTCAGGAAATCATCTCTGTTTTTGACATAATTTTCTTGTCAGAAGATTTTACAAAGGTCACCTTTTTCATTTTCTAAAGGTTAGAAGTAATCATATTTTTGTTTCCTTTATTCTTATATGTTGTAGCAAAAAATATAATTTCTCTTTATTTTTAAAATATGTTAAGCTATTAAGACTATGCTTTGTGAAAGGAGGTTGCTCAGATTAAAAAAACCTTTGATTTATATTCAAAACTTAATTATTCATTTATTAATTTTTACAGAATATGTGTTAAAAAAAAAAAAAAAAAAAGTTCACTTACCAAGAAATATAAATTTTAAAATTTATTTAGTAATTGACAGATTTTGATATTAAGACTATATTTTGACTATTGCATTAAAAAATATATCCGCACGTCTGCTTGGAGCTGTTTCAAAATATGCGTTATAAAATTGAAATAACTGAAAATTAATTATGTACAGAAAAAAGAATCTCTATTTGGCATAAAGTAAACATAAAAATATTAAGATTTTAATCTTAGTTGCATTTTAAGTCAATCGATTAGAGAAAAACATTTCAATATTAATCATAAAATGTTTTTTTTTTTTTCGAAGAAGTAGTTGAAATTTTTCTTCACTTACAAATTTAATTTATATTATCAATTATATTTGGAATATAACTTCTCCCATTTTCATAGAAAATATATTGGAAGAAATTTAGTTCATACCTAGTTAGTCGCATGTATCTTAAGGGGCACACCTAGTGTGAAATTTTTAAAAAATCGATTTTTTTTCTTTCATATTTCGATAAGTTATACTTTAAAAATAACATACTAAAATTTTAAATCGATATCTCAAATAGTTTTTGAGTTACAGCCATTTGAAGAGTAACTGCTCGGCAGTTTAGTTGTATTAGCATACGGGACGTACCTGAGGTATTGTTCGGAGTCTACCGTCTCTTCCTAATGGTTGCAACCATTATACGTTTCATCATTTGTGTTCAACTGATGAAAAACCAAACCATGATAATTGTCCAGAAGGCGCAGAGAGTTGGTGCGCTTATCGCCGCGCGGAAGCTGAAGGAATGATGAGTAAGTTTAAGCAAGATTACCTCACACTGGATCCAGAAGTTAAAGAAGCTCTAAAACCTATTTATGAAGACTTATCTCGACATGAATTGCTTGATAGATGTAAAGGTAGTAATACTCAAAACAATAATGAAACTTACAACGGTTTACTTTGGCACTTTTCACCAAAGCACCTTCACAATGGCCCTAAAACTATCGAATTATCAAATAATTTGGCAACTTCAATATTTAATGACGGTTATTCATCAATTTTGAAGATATTTAATGTAATGGGAGTGATAGTTGGACCAGCAGCAAGAGATTAATCGGCTCTCAAGGACGAGACGAGACTACGAATCGCTAATCATAGCCAACTGGCTTCTTCAAAAGAGGGTCGATCATCTCGAAGAAGAGCTTCTTCAGCTCAACAAGCACTTTTTGAAGAAGAGGAAGGTGAATTATATGGGCCTGGAATGGCAGATTAGCTGTAAGTATGATTTTAATCCATTTATAACAGTGAAAACGATCATTTTATCTTTAAACGCGTTTTTCTCGAAACAGCATTCTTCGAATTTGCTGCAGTGATAACTCGGAGAAAAATGATCCGATCACTATAAAATTTTTTCTGCATGTTCTGTATATAGTTCTCCATACAATGACCTACCAGTTTTTTGATCTGATCAAAAATCGAATTTTGGCAGGCCAAAAACGACCAAAATTTTGGGTAAAATTCAACTTTTTTTAAAAAAACGTCGCCATTTTGTCAATTTTTGATTTTTTTTTTTTCGACCGTAGGTCATTGTACGGACAATATCTTCTAGTTTAACGAGAATTTTTTTTTTAGGTTTCATCCACGGAGAAGGCCGGAATCACTGCAGCAGTGGAGGACCTTTTTTTTTTTTTTTAGCGCCGTCGGAGATCGCGTGTATCTCGAAAAATATTTGATTTTTTTCTTCAAACATTTTACTGTGTATTCTTAAAATATGTATAAATATACCCTTAAAATTTTAAAACAATTGATACAGTAGTTTTTTTTTTTTTTAATTCCCAAAATTCGCTTTTTTTTTAGACTGTCACACTAGGTGTGCCCCTTAACTGTAGTAATGATGTAAAAAAACAAACAAAAGTAATTATTATTTAATTTAAGCTTAATTTGAAAAAAAAAAATTAACATGCCAGTGTCGTATTTATAAGATAACATTCTACTATTTAAATAAGTTCACAGCCACCGTGATAAAGCACTAATAATTATTTCAAATTGCTGCTAAACAGCTGGTAGATTTACTAAAAAAATACACATAAGTGTAACAACGTTTGTAAGTGTAACAGTTGGCATAGTTTGAATTTGATCTCAATTTGCTCAGTTGCTATCACACTTACATATCTTAAAACTTTTAGGTATAAACTGCAAGTAATTGGCTTTTTAAAAATATGTGCTTTTTCATAATTTAACAAAGCATCAAAGAAAGAGAAGGATGAAATTATCGTGATTCGTGGTTTTACTCGAACCATGGTTTAGGGCAAGTGCAAATTTGGACTGCCATAACCTTATGAAATACATTTAGTTATATGTAATTAAATTTTCCCACACAGTGGAAATATTCATATATCTGGCACTTTTTTAATTTTTAAAATATCTCAATTCGTTTCAGAGATGCGAATTTTTCTGTAGGTTTCCAACTGACACTTCATATCTTGAACATTTTAACAAACCAACAAAGCCTAAAACTGTTCCGTGTATTAGGTTTTACTGAAAATTTCAAACAAAACTGAAAAAGCAAAATATAAATGATACAGTTGAGGTGCTTGGAATAATTCTTAACTCTTCAATGCATACAAGTTTGTTTGATTCACAGGCACAAAATTATTTTTATTTTCGAAGTAAACGAAGACATTAAAACTGAAAACAATATATTTCTTTTCAATTTTTAGTAATTAGTGCTACAGTGGTGGTGTGGTATACATATTATACCACCATGCTGTTAATGCATATGCTACCGCTAAAGTGCAGAAATCAGTTAATATGCAGATTAGCTAGGTAATCTGTACATTAACTAGGGTGATCCGTTAAAGTGAAAAAATTGTTTTATTTCGCGAATTACCGAGGTAATCTGCGAATTACCTAGATAATCTGCACATTACCTACTAGGCACCAGCGTTGCCAGATCTGGCCTTTTTTTTATTCAATAGTCACCAATAGTTTTCAGAAGTGACATTTGATATACATAATAGGCTATCAATCTTCGAAGTTATTAGCCAAACATTACAAATAAAAATTATTGGTGGCTATTGAAAAAAAAAGGCCAAATCTGGCAACCCTGCTAGACACTCGTTAAAGTGAAAATAAGGTCTCTGGTGTTGTAATTTTACAGCAGGCTGTGATGTATTTGTTTTTTTTCATTCGGAAAAAAAATAGTTTTCTTTTCTTTCTTTCTTTACTTATTTTAATCTGTATGTGTTTTAATTTTTATGTCTTTTAAAGCTATATTTGTTTTAATTTGTTTTATTTATTTCATCTTTTTTATTCTGTCAATATAAGTTTGAAAATGTCATGTATTTTTAATATGAAATATAATAGCTTTAAAAGCTTTCAATAAATTCTATTTTATAAATGAATGTTAGACAGTAATGATTTCTTTTCAAAATAAAAATATTTAACCATTTAAATAACAAAAAAAAAAAAAAAAAAAAAAAAAATGTTTTATTAGCAGCTTATATTGCTATTACTATTTTTTTTTAAATTATGCACCAATTTTTAATTCGCTAAAGAAATATTAAATTAGACAAATCAGAAGCATTATTTAAGAAGTACTTCAAATAATTAAAACTGTTTTAATACTTTTTAGAACGCATGAAAATTAAAATGGCAGTTTTCCAATGCTTTATTAAACTATATTTTGTAGCATACATATATATGTATAAGTATAGCAAATATATTAATTTTACAATATATATTAAAAAAAAAACTTTATGTGATAAATTAGCAACGAAATTATCTGAAAAAGTGAACAAAATTAAAATAATAATAATAATATAATCATGATATATAAAATTTATAAAAGAAACTTGAAATTAAAGAAACAACAACAACAACAACAATATATATATTACTATATATATATATATATATATATATATATATATTGTAATGAAATGCTAAAAAATTCACAAAAATTTCATATTAAGTATTTATTAAATAATGCCATAATATTTTTCAGAGTTAAAAAATAATACTATTTTTTTTTTTGTAACTAATAGTAATTTAAATAAATTTTAAAATAGATTAGTTTTAAAAAGTTGGGATTTAATAGTTTTACTTCGGGAGAAAATAATTAATCTGTTGTAAATTTAATATTCATAATTCAAAATGTAGTTTCACGAGAGAGAGCTTTTAATTAAGATTAGATTTCTTTAATAAAATGCAGACCCTTATTAAACTTATAATGACAGAATTAAAAAAGAAAAGAAATTAAATCGAAATTAAAACAAATATAACTTACTTGTTACTTTAATTTTTTTATTGGTCGTAATAAGAAACCTAATAATGGCTTCGATCCTCCACGTTTTGCGTTTACTACCGTTTATCATAGTTGATAGCGGAGCGGAAGGGGTAAAAGTTTTAGTTTATGGTTGAAGGTCACTCGCGTATCTGCATAACATGACTGTTTGACATCATAGTGAATGTAAAAAAACTAAGGCTCGAAACAAACATTTGAACTTTTACGATACTGAAGCCGCTAATGTGTAGACTACCTAGTTAAAATGCGGAAAACTCTTCATTACGCACTTTAACGGGTCATTTTAGTTAATCTGCAGATTAGCTATGTAATCTGCACATTAACAGATTCCGAACTTTAACGGTAACACATATACAGATTAAAATGAATTTACCCATACATTTTATATTGATTGATTATTTTTTGACTATAATTTTGCAGAAATTCTTTGGAAACAGGTTTTAGATTTATCTAAGCACAAAGGTTATTGGCAAATGGAGCAAATCCATATTGTTTGAATTTGCTTTTGAGTAGTACAGCACTTATCGCATCGTCAAGCTATAGGTCGTTGTGGCTGATGCTCTGAATTGTGTGTGCGTACTTCTTTGGCAACAAAAGATTTGTGCTTTTTCAGTTGAATTGGTGGTTTAGAAGACCGAGCAGTAGACAGTGTCGAAACCATAACAATGTCAAAATACTTTTTTGAAAACTTTTAGCGTCCAATTCTTCTTCAATGCTTTCCAAATTTCCTAACAACATACTACAAAACAGTCGAGCAAATGGAAAAAATTCCAGTTTTCTCAAGTTTGTATCCTTGAATATATGTCCTTGGAAAAATGCACAATGGCATGTTTTACTACCAACTTATGTTTAAAACAAAAAATAACGATTATTATAGTTAAATTAACAAAAAAAATGTGTGTACCTTTTTTTCAACTTATCTTGATGTAATAAAAATAAAAACATGCGTGTGTAACAATGAATTAAATAATCTGGTGTGGCACTCACACGACTTCTCTTACCCTGAAATTTAATACTATAAATACAGGTTGGAGATTAAGGGACAAGATAACGAATTCTGTTATGTAAACCTATATTAAAACAATTCAAATTAGGCTTCGGAAGAGTTTTATATGATAATTAGTTCTGTGTGAGAGGGGGCTACCGCCTTCCTCAAACCCCGCTTCATTACTGCACCTACATTTATATAGAATTTAAATCTGTTATTAAAATTAAAAGTTAACTTAAATCTCTCCAGACAACTTTCGCACGCAACATTCCTTGAAACTTATTAATCTTGATCAAACTTTTCCATCAACAAACTTATATTAATTTGAAAATATAACTTTCGGATCTCCTGCAATTATTCATTTTTAAGTTACTCTAAGACTTAAATGACTAACGTTTGACAAAGATCAAACGTTAAAA
Organism: Salticus scenicus; assembly: GCA_963930645.1. Taxonomy (NCBI): domain Eukaryota; kingdom Metazoa; phylum Arthropoda; class Arachnida; order Araneae; family Salticidae; genus Salticus; species Salticus scenicus. The sequence goes on along the minus strand of OZ005652.1, from coordinate 335,147,333 downwards.
AACTTTACTTCGGTAATCAGGAAGCCTCAAAACGTGTAAATATGCAAAAAACAAGCGATGAATATTTGCGTTAAAACATACATTATTTAAAATATGTTTATGAGGAATTCATTTCAATTCCTGAGCAGCTTTCTTGGACATGATAAAATATTAAAGTAAAGCACTTCCACTAACAGTAAAAAGGGATGTTATCGCTTAAATATTTGCAGCCCTGTATATCAGATTTTGTACAAACCACATGGTTCCCCTAAACATAATCGTATAGTAATAATACACGGTACAACCTGAATTACGCTTTCCCCAATTTTCAACTATTGTCGCATTATAATATAGTTCTTTTGTGTAGCCCTGTAAACAAACAGCGAATGATATCCCTACCATATTCTGCATGAGACATGTTTCACGCCTATAAAAAATGTGTATTAATTTCATTTGGCTCAGTGCAGTCTATAGACGTTAAACCCTACTTACTAGCATTATCCCGTAGACGTAATGCATATGAATTCTCTTGTGTATCCTGTACACGAACCATTTACTCCATCTCAACGAAAAGCTTAGTGTAGCATCCCTATATAATACACATTTAGAATACTAAGTGTGGACTTTCTGCTGTTATTTATTTATTTATTTTTTTTTTTTGAGATATGCTGATTACAGACAGACACACAGACACACATGCAGACACACACAGAGACCAACCGCTGAAAACATGCTTTTTGAAATCAGGAAACCAGAAAACGTGTAAATATAACAAAAACTTACTTTCGAAAATTTGATCCAAAAACAATACTTTCTCTACCTTATGGGTAAGAGAAAGTAAAAAACTGAATTTGGGTTTTCCAACCTACCATTATTACAAGTCATTTAGTCAAAAAAAGAAAAGTGAAAAAATTAAAAATCCTTTCTTTACTTTATGGGTAATAGTAAATAATTTTTAATCAAGTAAAAAAAAAAAAAAAAAATCGATTTTTTTAAACAACTGTGTACGTCTTCACAAAATTCCGAAATTCATCTGCAGTAATAGATAACTATCGCCATCCATACTTAAAAAGTAGAAGTATTAGAACTTAAATAACAATTGATATATATATATATAAAAAAAAAAAAAAGTCATTTAATGATTTAAAAAAAAAAAAAAAGTTTGAATATGTGGTAGATGTGTGGTAGGTTTTTATAACATTATGCTCTAAATAATTAAACGTCCTGATTTCAATTGTTTAGCATAAAAAAAATTCTGGGGTAAGTGTAACCAAAGAAACAAACCAAAATGCTTAAGAAATAGAAAAAAAGAAACAGAAAGTTATATTCAAAATCTACGTACAAAAGTTAGTTTCCTTACTAGAAACTGTGACGTTTACGCCACAAGTACAGCAGTGGCAAAGCCTCGAATTTTGAGAAAAGCTCCCTGTTAATTGGAGAGGAAAATGAGAGCAGTTTTTCAGACTTCTAAACCTAACACTATTTTATGTTCGATTTTGTTTCGTAGGGCTAAAAATAACTAAAAAAGATTCAACAAATAGATGAGATGACCATTAGGTCCAATTTTAGACTATCAGTTGAATTAAAAGCCGAGGTTTCACTTAAATCGTGGTCACACTTAACACACTAAACACTGCATATTTTAATATTCACATTTTTAAATACAATGAAGGTACAAATTTAAATTTACATACACTTATGTTATACGTTTTTTTAATATAATAATACAGAAACACCAAGGCACTTTTATTCTATTTCACTTTATCTATCACCATTATATGCTTTTTACCTCTTGCTGTTAAACTTGGTGTGAACTCCATAAGCCTGTATAAGAACCACGTTGTTCATTTTCAGTCCTTGTTGCATTTTGTTTTATTTATAAAAATTATATATATTAGGCAAACATATATATAATATTAAAAAAAGCAGATGATTTTGCAAAATTACGTTTGTCATATATTGTTTTAGATATTATTGTGTAAAATGTACCTATAGATAAAGTCTCCGTTATTTCAACGGATGCATAATACCAGAATCTTTTATAAATGTTTTCAGTTTATTTAATCATCAAACAAATATGTGACAGATCGCTTTTTAAAAATACGGGTGGTGAATCTGATTTAAAAAAACAGAAATGTTAGTAGCTATGTATATATTGAAATAAGTTGTATGTTGAACATATAATCAACAATTTACTTTCATAATCTCATACCGTTAAAATGTATTTGTAAACATAAAAAAGAAAAAAAAAAAAAAAAGAATGATAATGGAAAAAAAAGTCATCCTTTCAAAGTATCCGAGCTAAAAACATAACAGTACTTTTTATAAACATAGAATTGCATAAAATACAAAACAAATAAGTTTTAAAGCAAGAATAGAAAGATTTATGGTGTACTTCAAACGGATATGTTAGCATCTTTTCGAACATTTTCTTATGATTACTTTGCTAGAAAAAGATATAAATTTCTCCTGGGACTTGAATTTATCCCTGAAGATTTATCACAAGTTATTTTTATCAATTGTGCTTATCAAACATTTCTAACTTTTCAACTTTAGATGATTATTCTTGACAGCTTGAAAGATATTTTTATATGAGTCAAACATGAAATTTAACGCATTCTAAATAAGTGTTGGATATTTACTTAGCTGTAATGTTTAAAGAAATAGTTTTATTCCACAGTAATGAAGAATTTTATATATATATAGTATTTTTAACGTGAATAAAATATTAAATACTATTTGTGATAAATATTTAATTCCTCAATTTAGTATTGTAACATTTTGAATCAAAGTATTTATTTTGAAAACAAAAATCAGATTTCTACATTATACATTATACAATTCAGTCATTCGGTGTTTAAATAAGTAACTTATTAATAAATAAATAAATAAATAAATAATATCTGTTATATATTCCGTAAAAACAGAAATTGATTTACCTTTCACATTCATTGAAGATTCATTGTAGATTTCACATCATTCACATTCATATTTTTATTCCTTGTTATTTTAGTCAGAATGCAATGAAAAGTATACCAAAATTAAACTTATTTTTTATTCTTAAATAAAATATAAAAGGTATAGCAATGTTTAACTTGTGTTCTCTGCCATATTGCTGGCGAACTGGCAATTCCGTATGGTAATCGCGTAAATTGAAATAAGCCTTTAGGAGTGTTAATAGTAAGTAATTCTTGTGAATTTTCCTCTACCGGTAAATGCAAGTATGCTTGATTTAAATCAATCTTTGTAAAATGTAATCCACCCCCTAAAGTTGCTAATATATCCTCAATTTTTGATAGCGGGTATTTGTCAACCTTTAAAAATTTATTTACTGTGACTTTAAAATCGCCGCATAAACGAATTATCCCATTAGGTTTTACCACCGGAACAATAGGTGTTGCCCATTTACTAGTACTAACAGCTTTTATTATCCCTTCATTTTCTAATCTTTCCAATTCTTCATTTACTGCATTCCTTAATGCATACGTAACTGTTCGCGATTTACAAAATATTGGTGATGAGTCTTTCTCTAAATGTAATTCAGCTTTAACATTTTTAATTTCATCTACGTTATTTGTAAATAAATCCGGAAATTCATTCAATAAATTATTTAAATTTTCCGAGATTTGTACTTTGTTTACCGGAACAGTTTGTAAATTGTTTAGGAATATATTAAATGTAGTTATCCAATCCCTACCTAGCAGTAAAGGAAAATTGTCTTTTTTAACTAAATATAACTTAACATTCCTAGTTTTGTTTTCGTAAGTTACATTTACTCTAACAAATCCCTCGGGCTGGAAAATTTCTCCCGTGGCTGTTTTTAATTGTACATCAGCAGGAAACATTTTATATTCTGGAAATAATCTCCGAAAACGATTTGTCGGTTCGGCGGAAATCGCCGATCCTGTATCGAGCTCCATTTCTGCTTTAGCACTATTTTCTATCAAAACCCAAATTTTTATAGGTTTAGTGCCTTCAGATTGTAATGACAAAATGTCTACAGTATCAAGAACATTTACATTTTTCTTTTGAGTAACATTGTTTTGTGCGTTCCGACACACCTTACTCAAATGACCGCGTTTTTTACAAAAATTGCAAATTGCATTAATAAATTTACAAACATTTGCTAAATGAGAGCTATTTCCACAACGATAACAATAAGTTTTACTTTTATTTGTACTCGCAGTTTTGTTCACATTTTGTTTACTTAAGTTATTTTGAGAATAATTTTGTTTTGGTTTCCTAGCACTAACAGAAACTTTATTCAAATTCAAATTCTTATTCTCATGTCATTTTCAGTACTTTGCATAGTTACGGCTTGTTCTACTGCTTTTTCAAACGTCAAATCTTCAACCTGAGACATTAATTTGCTTTGGATTGTTTCATTTTTTAATCCGCGTAAAAATTGTTCTAACAAATTTTCTGACAGCGAATCGCCTGTAAACGCGCAATGTGTTTAAATTTCTTTAAACGAACACTAAAATCTTGAACTGATTCAGAATCTCCTTGAAAACATTTTCTAAATTTAATGCGTTCTGTAATTTTGTTAGGAATCTTACACAGATGTTTTGTTAAGACATCTACAAATTCAGTGTAAGTTTTTGATTCAGGAAGATCTGGGAACAATAAATTTGTAAGTAAATTATATAATTTCGGTCCGATAAACGTAATTAAAGCACTAAGTTTTTTTTCATCCTTTATATCAAACAATATAAAATTCTGTTCTAATCGTCGAATATAAGTGTCAAAAGACTCAACAGAATCATTGAATTCTTTAAAATTTTGAAACATTTTTAATGAAAATATGCTACTTCTAATAATAAAAACATGCAATCAAATAAAAGAACAGAAAGAAAAAAATAAAATAAATGTGTAAATACCTTTTTCCCTCTTTCTCGAAAAAATAAAAAATCGCAGACTATTAAAGATGAGTAATTATCGATGGCGCCTATCCATTTCCGCCCCGACAGTAGACAGAAAACTCACAGCTGCTGTCTCCGATTTGCTTTGAATAACTGATATGTAGAAATAATTCCGTTCTCTTTTTATTTTATGAACTGGAGATTGCATTTTTAATTATTTTGAGGTACACATTATTAAATGTTGAAGAGCAAAACTTTTTTTCTTTTTTTCTTTTCCTATCGTCGCCATTATATTATTTTATGGGCAGGAGAAGATTTATAAGTAAGCCATAACTAGGATATGACGAGGCGTATACATTTTAAACTCATAAAATTTAATAGATGACTACGACAATTACAGATCAAATATACAAGTTACACACACGACTACATTTTGAAGACTGGTCTGTTTTCGCAGAGATAAAAGTAAAGGGAAATTAACAGATCACTGATTGGAAAATACAGTTTACAGGTACATGTACACTTACGTGACGTCACTTACCAAAAGTCCAATAGATTGAATCAGGAATACAATGGCGAAATACAGTACAATTTCGTTTCTTTAAAAATTTAGCATTAATTAATGCTATCCTAAACACTTAATTCAAAAATTCTTTTAATTATTTCATCATTTATCTCTCTCTATATATATATAAATATATATATTTTTTATTTTTTTTTATTTTTTTTTCCTTATAGTTTTTATTCCATTTTATATTTAGGTCTAAAAATTAGGTAATAATTAATAGTTAGCATGTATCTACATTAACTTTCAAACTTTGTAGCAATTTAAAATCGTAAATAGCAACACTTTTCAATCATATACATTGATTATTTGAATCCTAAGAAATAAAAAGTTTTGGTCTTCTTTTAATGTGTTCCATGCTTCCTGGCTATTTAATACAGACATTATATATATGTTATTTCTCTTTTTCTTTTATTATTTATTCATTTTATTATCTTCATCTCTTTATGCTAGATGGCAGCACTATTCATGTTACAATAATTATGAATAATAATCTGATTACTTTTTAGGACTTGTATTCTTTCTCTGAATACTATTGTGAATCCTTTTCTTACTCCATGGTCACTGCAATTTATACTTATGTGAATCCTTTTTCTTACTCCATGGTTACTGCAATTTTGAACTAATTAACTGTGTGGATAACTGATATCTGATTGTTAAATTATTACATGTGTATCGGTTTTTGCGTCTGTTAAATTTACAAATTTCAAAGTTATCTTTATTTTTTTTTCTACATTTTTAATGGTTTTTATTTTAATTTTTAATGGTTTTATTTTAATTTTCAATTTAAATGGTCTTGGATTGTCATATTTAAGTAATGGTATTATTATGATCTTCGTTTTTTCTGAATCACTTGGTGAGTTTCTTTACATGTGTATTGTTTGAGCTGGGTCAATTTCAAATATATTTTATTAAGTATTTTTGTATTATGGTATTTTTATTTTAATCTTATATGGTTTGTGATTATCATTTTAGGTAATAGTTTTATTTTGATCTTTATTTATATGGATTTTCCATGGGTGCTTCGGGCCTGTGAACAAAGAAAATCTTAGCTTTAGCTTTCTTTGTGACAGAAAAACATCCATTTTTTAGCATATTTGCATTCTACCAGGCCCTTGAAAACGTTAGAATGCAAATTATGCTTTTTTCTCATTCCAATTTCCATTTCAATTTCTCTTTAATTTTTTTTTAATTTGATATGGGTAGTCTTCGCTTATGATCCAAATAATTGTTTTAATACTGAAGTTAATTCATCTTTAAATTTCAAAAAAAATTTTGCACTGATATTATTTTATTAATGTATTACTATATATATATATATATATATATATATATATATATATATATATATATATATATATACATATATTGTTTGTTTGTTTGTATTTTCAATTAATTATTTTAAATTTTGAAGTTATACTACATAATTAATTCAATGCAAAATGAAGAACACAATAAAAACAGTTAAATAGAAATACATAAATAACCTTACTTTAATGGTTTTATGCAGTGGTATACTTTCGTGCCTATGCCCCGGCATCATTAACAGTAACTTCGTAGTCAGCGACTTTGTAAGTAGTGATGGTATTATCTTTCTTGCTCTTTCCTCTAGGAAGTATCACCATACATGATCGCTTTTGGCAGTCGGCTTGTTGTCATTACACGAATTTAAATTGCTAAGGATATCCATTGTTCAATGGTTGAACGTGTAGGCGGAGTTAACATAATTTGCGATCTTATTAGTACAGTTTAAAATTAATTTTAATATTCTCATTAGGAAAAACCGTTACTGCTCTAGTAAAAACTTTCCAAAATGAAAGTATTAAAATGACTTTTGACTGTGATAAGAAAACTACAATTACGTTAAGTCTATTATGTTAACACTGTTTAAGAGTGATTACGAATTCATTTAGTCTATCTGTCTGTCCTACCTTCCCGTTGTGTAGCAACGTAGCCGAAGTACATTGAAAGTTAAATAATGCAATGAGTACTTACAGTTAGAAATTGTTAATAATCAATGCACACAGCATGATTTTTCGTTCTTTTTTTCTTTCTTTATTTTTTAAAAAGCTTTAAAAAAATGGTTCTGATTAGTGATTATGAGTTTCTAATAAAAAGAATCGCTAATTTCCGTTGAAAATTGGAGATATAAAGAGGAATTATAATATTTAATTTTAAATTCAAGGCCACATCTATACTGACATATTATGATTTTTGAGTCTGCGTTTTTCCAACCGAAAATTATAGATATAATAGAAAAATAAGTTTTAATTAAATTCAAGTTGGTATTTATACACAGTCGGTAACAAAAGTGTCCGAACACTAGCAAAAATTCCTATATAAAATAAGTACATTTAGTGCTGTTTTATTAAATAAATCCTTGTCGAATCCTGTTCTTAGTCAGTCTAAGAACAGGATTCGACAAGGATTTATTTAGCAAAACTGAATTAAGCGTACTTTTTTTACATAGGAATTTTTGCTAGTGTTCGGACACTTTTGTTACCGACAGTATATATATATATATATAACCTACCTTAATTTAATTTCCTGACATTTTGTTCTTGTAGATTTAATTCATTATTTATATCATTGCAAATTATTATCAAGTTCTTTTCACCGGTGTATAATAGCTAAGTTACAAACCTATACTAGTTAATGTTCATTAAATTGTCAAGAGAAGAAATAAACATTCGACAAAATTATTATTATTTTCATTATTTTCGAATAAAAATAAAAAGGAATGTAAACAATTAAAGTAAGTATATTAAAATGAATTAATAAAATGCAACAATTAAATTATCATATACATTTAAAAATATTGCTTTTCCAATGAAATTTTTATCTATATTAATTCAGAAAAAAAGTGTTAAAAAGAACTTATTTAAACTAGAAATGTTTCTTTGCAAACATTTCACAGGTTTCAGTATTAAAATGTAACTTGTAAACGATGATGGTTCGTAAATTTTGCGATTTAAGTTATTTACATGAGATGCATTGCGACAGACTTGAAATTAAATAGTGTTCGTGGAGAAAAGTTTTGTGATTACAGAAAAGCTACTTTGGCAGAATATCATTAAATAGCTTCCACATATTTGAAATATGTATGAGTTCTTTAAAACAAATTTTAAAATAGCTCAAATATCGAGCAATTAAGAGTAGTTTCATATTCTCTTCCCGTTTAAAATTATGGATAGCATTTTAAAATTATTTAAAAACGAAAATGTTTCCCGTTATGGAATTTCAAGATGTTTACAGATTTTTATTGGAAATTATTAAACTTCACCAGTCAAATTTAAACATTGTTTATCATGTACAGGCGGAAACAAAAGTATCCGAACACTAGCAAAAATTCCTATATAAAAAAAGGAGAGTTAATACTGTTTTGTTAAATAAATTCGACAAGGATTTATTTAACAAAACAGTATTATGTTCGTAGTCAGTCTAAGAACATGATTCGGACTGGATTTATTACTTATTTTTTATACAAGAATTTTTGCTAATGTTCAGATACTTTTGTTACCGATTGTATATATGTATGTATGAGATTAACTCGTCTCGCAATTATTTCAGGGATATTTAAAGAAGTAATTTAATAATCTACAAGCATTACAACGCATAAAATCTACAAACAAATAGGGTAGATTGGTAGAAGACGCCGTAGTGTTGGCTTAAAATTCCTGTAAAATCCCAGTTGTTTGTTATTTAATGATATCTTGTGAAAATTTAAACTTTTGGGTACATATTAAAAATATACCTAACTTTAAAAATATTATAAAAACATTGAAATAAAAGGTTTTCAAAATTTTCTTCTATACCATTTTCTTCTATAGCTGCAAACAGAAAATTAGCATATTTCAGAAACAAATCGTAGTATATCTAGGCTGATGTTGTTAATATGTTGTTAAATAGGTTTCTTCGAATAAGTTAATTTTCGAATAAGACAAATAAGCACAATCTGTTTCAGATAACACCAAAACTAGAAATCCATGATTGAGACAAGGTATGTTTTGATGGATGGATGGTTGGGTTTTACGTCGCACTAGTGCTGCGCAAATGGGCAATTGGCGACGGTCTGGGACACACCCCTAGAGATGGTCCGGAGACATGCCATCACAATTTTGATCCTTCACGGAAGGGATGGCTCTCCCGCTTCTGTGACTCCCAGAGGTATGATTTTTGATGGGAACATGGAGGACATTGTAGCCACGACAGATTTTACGCGCACCAGCCACCATTAGTGTACACGACGGTCTTTGGCCGGCTCGAGTACCGAACCCGCAATCTTCCAATTACAAGGCTGGCGCTCTGCCGACTGGGCTACCGCGGGCCAGGTATGTTTTGAAATCAATTTGTTGGAAATTGGTTACTGATTATTTCATCACTTGCGAATTGCATGATGAGCAGTAGCTTAAAAGGATTTGTAACATGTAGAGAAACGCAGTCTATCATGAAAATTTTGCTATCCGCACAAGCACTCTTATGAAGAACTGAATACATTATACATTTTGGAATACTTCATAAATGTATTAATCAAATTTCATATTAATTTCATATAAATTTTATCATGTATTTATTGTAATTCATTCATTATTTGATTTATGTATTTGTTTATTCATTTACGGGTGCCTGTCTATCAGAAAAATCCAACGTCATCGGTTTGAATTAAAATATGTATTATTTTTTTCCCAATTATATAAATAAAATTAAAATTAAATTGAAAATATCTCACAAATTTCTTAAAATTACGAGGACAGAAAAAACATTTTTTTTTTCTATAGAGGCATACATTTAATTCAGGAATACAAAATATGAACTTTGTTTCATTTAGGAAAAATGAATTATACGTAAAATGTTTTTGACTACACAAAATCAAAAACAGTCCGAGCGGTTATTTCAATAATGCTTATATAGTTATCGATAACTCATTTTTCTTGATTATTCTTACCTACAATTAATGAAAAAATATAGAAATGAGGACATATTTTCCATAAATTTTTATACATAAAAAGTGTTTTCATATTCCAAACTAATGCCTAAAAGATTTTTAGAGCAATTTAGTTAAATGTTGTTTCTATTTTATTCCCTACTAAAAATTCCTCTATGAAATATGATCTCCATTTCGCGGAATGTGTTTTTGGAAATATAATAAATTACCTTTCATTCTGAGGTAAATGAACTTTTCATCATAAAATGGCATTGAGGAGGAAAAAGTAAAAGAAATCGAAATGAAACAGAAAAGCAAAAGTGAAAAAAATAAAATAACTCGAATAATGTTCTATTTCATTTCTAATGTCCCTAAAAGAATGTTATTGATTACGTGACTCTTTGATTGTTTACTAAAGCTTGTAACATTATTCTTTATTTTGTACTTTAAGGCTTTTTTACTCTCTTTTGTGCAATTTATTTCAATCAAACTTTAACTTTTTCATTTTATTTAATAGAAAATAGGATATGGGTCACATACATATCATGTAACTTAGAAGTTTTGTTTCGATATTTTTGTTTATATTTATTGATCTGCCTTTAGGGTTTCATTTTTGATTCAATGTAATAAAAAAATATCGTAAGAAATGAGTTGATATTGCGTAAATATTTAAAAAAATGAGATTTTATGAAACGAAACTGTGTGTTTACATTGGTTGTTACACTTGATAGATATTGTTTTAAATTTGAAAAAAAGCACAATATGAATACTAATATATATACATATATTGTTTTGTGTAAACCATTTTCAATTCAATGCGTCCAGTCTGGGATCCGATAAACATTCCATAATTAAATGTAGAAAATTTGCGATTGATGAAATAAAAATTAGAGTAGCGATTATTTTTAATTTTCTTTGCCAATAATATATGTCAGCACTATAAACAATAATTCACCCTTTTAGCTCTAGTAATTAATATATATATATAATTATGCGATTAATTGCAGTGCTCAATCCACCATGCCTTTTGATGTTTATCTGACATAGTGGGCGGTGGGCGCATCCATAAAATTAAAATGGCTGCAGTACCTTTAATAAAATTATACACATAAGCTGCTCTAGATCTGATTAGACTGCTTACAAATGCTTTTTCTGATAATTTAAATTTGTGAAGTTAATCTATTACAGTCTCCTCTCTTACCGAGGCATGTCGATAAGTTTTAAATAGCAGCTGTAGTCTTTATAATACTATTCACGTTGTTGCTATTTTAGATCTTATTAGACATCCTACAAATATTTTTTCTGAAATTTCAACTTTATAATACTATTCACGTTGTTGCTATTTTAGATCTTATTAGACATCCTACAAATATTTTTTCTGAAATTTCAACTTTATAGGGTAATATGCCAGAAAAAAATATTATAATAAACTTACGACTATTTAGAGAATTAAAAGAATTGTCGACCCAGGATAATTCACGAAATGGGGAAAATATATAGATAAGCAGAAAATGCCTTTGAACGAATTTTAATTACACAAAGTGGCCTACGCACACAAGTATGATTTAAGTAATTCTTTTACTTACACGTTTGTTGCTTTACTTATTCAAATACTTATTTGTTATCCATATTTTTATTCACGTCAAAGCTTTTTACAATTCAATTTTAATTGACATTTTCTTTTTTAATTAAGTTGCCACAAGAAATGCGTTGCCTTGTCCTTCCCCCTTAACATTGCATGAACTCATCAATGTTTGTCAAAACTGCAACATGGTTCACTTTTGCGTCTTATTTCCTTCTTCTTCCTCACTTTCCTCCAAAACCATACTAAATTCTGCACCTACGATTTTTCAATAGTAAGGTGTTCAAAACCTGGATCATTGACATTCATAATTAATCCAGTCAACAAGTAGGACGTCATGTCGTCCAGTAACTAGTGGACATTATCGCCTCCAGTTTGCTAAAATAGCCAAATCATAAGAAAAGGGCGAGGAAAATTGGAAATAATCCGAAAAGTGGATAATCCATCACCAAATAATTGTCAGCGTTTACTGTGTTCCGATGTTTTTTTACTTTAATTTTTAAAACAGTCCATATTTGTTCAAGTTGTCAAATTAAGAAAAACATCATTTTTAATTCATTAGATAGATATTTTAGTTCTAAGTATCTCATTATATAAGAAAAAGAAATTATATATATACATGTGGTTTAAAGCTATTACATATATATATATATATATATATATAAATGATAGATATCGTAATAAAATTTAACCTTAAAAAATATATATATAACTTAAAAAGGAATTATAAATCTATAAAAGTTCTATTGAATTCAAATCAAGCTTAATTTAAAAAGCAAGTTGTTGTTGTTGTTGGGGGTTTTCTTTGAGACCTATAGCTGCTGGGGCTGTTGTCTCAACTGATCCATGGAAAAAGCAAGTTCGTAAACACGATAAGGTGTTTGTTAAGGACGTAATTGTTGCCACTTGGGTCAAAATAATTCCTTGGAAGATTTGGCTATTTGTATCAAAGAAATGAAAACAAGTGTAAGGAAGGCATGTAAGGAAGCGTGGTTTTGTGATAAAAAATTAGACAATGCTCGAAACCTCGCCGTTTTCAATTGAAGTTTGTCAACCGACTGAAAAGTTGATAATTTTATTTTTGTTAAAATGATTTAATAACTTAAGAAAAAAATAACATTAAATTAAAAATAAAAATAAAATAAATTATTCACAAAATTTTAACTTAAAAAAAAAAAAAATAAATAAATAAATAAAACAATTGTTAAAAAGGAATTTAAATGTAATGTAACAAATTTAGCAAACAATAAGCTTTTTTACAATGAGAACAACGTATAAAAGAAAATTTATCACAATTAATTTCATTGCAATCTCGATCATCTTTGGATATTGCTTATAGCAAAAATTTTGAAAAGTAGTTGCCTTTTCATCCCCATAGCCAGTTTTGTAAAATGTATATTTGCCTACATATTAAAATTTTAGAAGTATAAATTGCTTGTAAATCAGTGAAAATATTTTAAGAAAAATTGCTTAGTTTTATTGCCAGTCCCTCCAAGTAAACGTAATTTGAGAGTTGTTAATCAAAATATTTTAAATCGAAGTTGAATGCAACATCGAGCAATTGTACAGCAGCTGTTCTCCATTCGTGATTTGTCATACGAAAAATTTCATCAATAAAAGTAATACATTTAAGAGAAGATTATCAGCGGTTAATGGTGTTGATTAAAAATACTAATTAAAAATTATATAAAATATTAACAAAATGTTAGTTTAATGTAATATAAAATTATTTTTCTTTAATTTTTTTCTTTACTTTTTATTATAAAGAAAAAGGAAAGCTTTTTTTTTATTATGTTAGAAAAAAATAAAAATAAATAAATAATTAAATAAATAATTAAATAAATAAATAAAATGAACTGAAATTTACTCCAATCGAGTTTCAAACGCAGCATCTGTCGGACACAAGTCAAAAGCTTTACATCAAGCCACGTTTCTTCCCAAACCTCTACTGTTTTGTTTGTTTTGATGAGGATAGCCGAAACTTTTAGGGTCATAATTTGATTCGTGAGTTATTACAGCTCAAAATTGGTTCCTATTGAATGTTTTTAACCAAGCATTATTAATTTAAGCTTGTTTCGGTCTTAATAGGAATTTCACTGATTCATAATTTCCTTGTATGTATAAAAATTAGGTTGCATAAACATTTTAACAGTATAAAATACGATACGATTATGAAAATGACATTTTTAATAAAATGATTTTTTGTCACTAAATTGATTATGAATTTTAAGTTAGCGTATACTTAAATTCGACTGCCATTTTTTAGACTAAATTTATATCGACTTTAAATAATGCTAATCTAGATATGTTTTACTCTAATTCTTGTAAATAATGTGGTTAAGCAATATATACATATATATATATTTTTTTTTTCGTAAAATTGTATTAGAAAAATGGTTTACATTTTACTATTTATCATTTTATTTTGAGCCGAATCATAGCTGCTAAATTACTCCCTCCCACAATCTCTTTTTATTTATTTATTTATTTTTTTTACTTTTTTTAATCGTGTAAAAATGTTTATTTAATTTATTCTCTGAAAACAGTTACGGCGGTAGCAAGCACAGAATTTTGCAACTATGGCTCTGAAAAAGAATAAAGCAAATATATCCAAGGCAATTTAGTATATTAAATCATGAAAAACAAAGTAAATAATAAATAAATAATTTTTTACACCATCGTCAAATTATGATCGTTTAACTTGATAACGACATTTGGAGTTTAAAATAGGCTTTCTTCCTTGACCAAGAGAGAATAGGGGTCTAATCTATCTATATATATATAATCGTTCTTCCTGAGGGGGTGATCTATCATCGCCCAGACCAAACCCCTGGACCTAGAAGCATAAAATTTTGTGCCAATGTTCTTTCTATGACGTAGGCATCCACTAAGAAGCTATTTTACAAAATTCGCCCCCCAAGGGGGGGGGGAAACGTGAATTCAAAAAATACTTTATATCTCAAACAAGAAAACAGATATCCGTAAAATTTTTGCTTTAAAATATAGCTAATATAAATGTCTAAAAATCAACTTCTGGAATTTTTTTAATTCGGCCCCAAAGGGGGCGGGGGGGGGGGCAAAACGGGATTTCACATGCGTAAAACGTGATTTCGCATAATCCTATATATCTCAAACAAAAAAAAAGATATATGTGAAATTTTTGCTATAAAATATAGCTAATACAAATATCTAAAAACCAATTTCTGGAATTTTAAAAATTCAGCCCCCAGGTGGGGCAGCAAGGGGGGGGGGGCAAAAACAATTAGAAATACAGTTAGGCCTTTCAAAATTGGTACAGATAGGTTTTAAAGGCCTGCAAGTCGAATGGGGATATTCTCGAAAGTGTAAAGTTATTAGGAGGGGAGAGGGGGCAAAAAAAAAAAAAAATAGAGTTAGACCGTTCAAAATTGGTATATAGAGGTTTTCGATACTTACAAATCGATTGCGGATATTTTCGAATTTGTAAAATTATTGGGAAGGGGGGGAGTGGAGGGGTAAAAAAATAAAAATAGAGATAGATCGTTCAAAACTGGTGCATATAGGTTTTTGATACTTACAAATCGTTTGCGGATATTATCGAATTTGTAAAATTATTAGGATAGACGGGAATGGTGGGGGGGAAGGGGGAAAATAATAGAAATAAGAGTTAGAGCATTTTGGGAATTTTTTCCGAAGGCAGTGAGAACCCGGTGCGACATTTTTCCTAATCAGATTTTTTTTTTTTTTTTTTTTTTTGTTCACGTGATAAAAAGTAAGGCAATTTTGAGGATTCATTAATTATAGGGATTCATTTAAAAATAGGGACCAGCGAAGCTGGCGTCGCCTGCTAGTTAATATATAAAGCACCTCAAATCATCTTTGCAACAATGCCATTCCAGTTAAATAAAATAAATAACAAAAAGTAAACAGGTTGGCTAAGTAATAAAACGAAGAATTCTGTAAAAATTTGTAGTATTTAAATGTAAACATGGCTTTCATGAAAATAAGCAGTTTAAGTTATATAAAATTTAAATTCCATATTTGCAACTCTTATAATACTTGATTAAATCTACATTAATAAAATCAAACTTTTGTCTGTAAGTTTGTCAGAATCAAAAAATATTGTGATATCTTCATGTTTCACACACCATCAAATCCAAAATTTACTTCAGAAATTTTTCTGTGTGCGTGTATATATGTCTTTGTGTCTGTATGTCTATTATGCTATTTTTGTCCGGGTATCACTCGAGATTGGCTTAACAGAATTTAACGGCACTTGGCAGTAAATTAGATTTGTAACCAGCTTAAAATTTTATGTACCGAAAATTTAAAAAATTTGATTAGATTTAGAGATTTGGGTAAAATGTATTGAATGGGTAAAATGTATTGAATGAAAAAAATATTGCGTTACCTTTACGCTGTAGACGTCAAGGAACCCCAAAATAATTTTACAATATTTTTTCTGTGTGCATGGAAGATGTGGACGTATATAGAACGTTTTTTATCCGACTAATTCAATGACATTTGACTCAGGTTTAGATCTGTACCCAACATAAAATTATATCCATTGAACCTTTCAAAATTTTAATTAAATTTACAGATATATAATCAAAAAACGATTCTGTGACCATTTAAAAATTATATGTAGGTATTTAGATACTTTAAAATGACTATATTTGACCAAAAAAACTCGACTTTTTATTCGTTGTTATTTTCTTTTTTGATGTAAACGTGGCGCTTTCTTACACAATCGATACTTTTCCTTATTCCTGAAACTTATCTTTTGCTTTGCATAAAATTTTGTGGACTCACTGTAAAAAAAACCATAGTAAAATTACAGCATAAAAGGCTGGCAATATGGATGCTAGCATATTTTGCTGTTAATTTACAGCAATTGCGGTTTTCCTAAGTAAACATCAGCTTTGTAAATTTTAAAGTATTGTGTGCTGTTACTTTTACATCAATTTTGTATTTTAGCTTTTACAGTTCTTTTGTAAATTTTACAGCATTTTTCTTTTTTCAAATCTCTTTTTTCAATCAACTTTACTGTTAATTACTATGTGTATTACATTTCATTTGAAGTTATGCATTACAATTGTTTTAATAAAATTTTTGAAATACCGTATTTAAGAAAAAACTGTAAAATGCGATTCAATACTTTAACTTGAAATTTTTTAATGAAATCATTACGTAGGTACAGCTTACTTCGAAAACATAAACACTACTGAAAATAATACATAGTTTATTCCCATATTTGGTAACTAGAATAAGAGGTAAATTAAAATAAGGTAAATTAAATAAGGTAAATTAAAATAAATTTAATTTGTATGGAAGTCAAAGTATTTTTCCTTTATTATACATGTTCCTTATTTATTTTTTAATTTTATTTGGTAATGCTTGGGTAAAGAAATAAATCTGTCTACAAAAAACATCTGTCAAATAAATATCTAGTACATGAAATAAAAATAAGTAAATCAAATTAAATTTTTATTAACAATTATTTGAAAAGCAATTCAAAAGTAATGTTAGTAGTTTTTATTCAATTTTCTCAAATACTTTATAAAGTTTTTTTTTTTTTTTTTTTTTTTTTTTTTTTTCATTCTGAATTAACGCTATTAATAATTCATTTAATTTTCTATATTATTGTTCTATTATCAAAACATACGCTTTTTTTTTAAAGCAATTTAAACAAACATTCTGCTGTATTTTCATTTCCATTACACTACTACCGTAGGTAATGGAAGTATTCGGACCAAAAATTTGATGCGCAGTTTTCCCATGATTTACATGTTTAAAGGCCTCCTGAGTCCAAAAAAGTAGTTTTCAGCAATTGGTCAGTGTGTGTGTATGTATGTATGTGTGTATGTATGGAATCTTCCGGCTATCATATCTCCAAAACTAATAAAGATAAAACTATGAAACTTCACAACTGATACAGGTGTTGTGTACAGATAAATTTTCCAAATTTTGGTGAAAATTGGAAAACCGGAAGTGGGTCATCGGAAACCGAAAATGGGACCGTGAACCCGTAGCTCAAAAACGGCTATAACGATTTTCTTCAAAGTTGCTACATAAATACTCTATTAGATGCCCTTTCGTATGATATAGTTAGTTAGTTCAGGAAAATTGATAAGTGTCCTGTATAAACAGCTCAATTTCAGGTCTCGGAAGTGCGTTCCTTTAAAAACGGCTGTACGAATTTTTTTCAAACTCGCCATATTAACTCCCTTTTATATATACTTTTGTATGCAATTATTGTTTTCCGGTCAATAATTGAATATGCCAAGTTTTGATAAAAGTTGGTATCTCAAAAACGACTCTAACGATTTTCTTGAAAATTGTCACCTAATCCATTTTAAATATGCTTTCTCATGTATTATGTGTTTATTACAAGAATATTAGCGGTCATCCTGATTAGTTCCGTTTTAGATCTCGGAAATTGGTGTTTAAAGAAAACTCTATTTATTATTTTTTTCCTTTAAAAAAAAAAAAAAAAAAAAAAAAAAAAAACTTGCTATGTAAATTCTGTTTTATATGTCTTTATACGCGTATCAAGTTTTTCTTACTAAATCTAAAAAATGCATATAATACGTGTAATAGTGGGTAATGGAAGTCGTGAGGTTGTTTCACACCAGATTTTTTTTTTTTTTTTTTTTTAATGTTATCTAAATTCATTAAAAGTTGTATGTTTCCATCTAATATGTTTTCAACGTTAATATTATGAGCAGAAAATACCGAATAATGAATGTTGAAAAACGTTATTATATTACATAAAAAAAAAAAAAAACCTCCTTGATAATGATTTTTTATTATCAGCAATCACTGTGTTTCATATAGAATTAAAAAAAAAAGCTACAGGTATTAATTCTAATATAAGACTTAAGGTAATTTTTAGAAAATGCAATAATAATGAACGAAATAAATTGAAATATCATCCATCATTTCATTTCACAAAATTTCATGCATAATTTTAACGAGCGTTCTTTTATTTAAATATGATTAATGGTCTGATGATTTACCTTTCAAAATATTTTCAATGTGCATTGTATATTTTATGGAAATTTCTTCTTCGGTTAGTGGCGTTTCTGAAATATTGCGTTCATTTTTGCATTTTCATTAGATACGGCTTAAAAATTTTCTCAATGAGGTACATGAAATTTTAAATTACGATATGTTTTCTTTAATTAAAAATAACTTTGAGAGTCGCAATTTAAAAAGAATGAAATCTGTAAGACTCCTTTTTTTTTTTTTTTAGGTCAGAGGACTATTAGATTCTATCTGGGCTTTTGTAGACCATATTTGTGTAACACCAAAATAAATTAGAAATATCAGTCCTATCGTTAAAAATTTGGTACCAAATGAAAGGGACGATATTACTGAATCCGGGGGTGCAAACAGTTTTTCAATACGACAATTATTATTATTTGTTTAAATTTACTAAAGTATGAAATTTAGATGTCAACATTTCATTTTAATTCATTTCAATCATTTAAAAATGTACGTGGCTGTTATGTAGAGTGATGTAGAAAACAAATTGTACAGGCTACAACATACTATTTTTTCCCCATTCTCTCTTCTTTTACATAACATTAACCCATTGACGGTCCAATTTAATTTTTCTGGTCAGTGTTGCTAAATTTACGCAACATTAAATTTTTATTTTATATTCACCACTAAATATTAAATATTACGGTTGTCTATACACTTCGAAGGTTGTTCGTACATTATGTACATCAAATGTCACTCCTCAAAATTGCTGGTGGTAGTTGAATAAAAGAGTCCCTAAATTTAGCAACACTGTTCAAAGCGCTTTAGAGCGTTAGGGCTAGCAAAGGGTTAAAGTTGATTCTTAAATTTATTTGGTGAAGTTGTCGCTTTAAAGATTCAATAATAAGTAAAATCTTAAAAGGAGATTTGGCGCTGGATTATTAAAACAAGTAAAAACTACAACGTCAGGAACACCAACGAGAAAAAATTGGGAAGCAGACAGCTGTTTCGGTAGCTTTTAGCGTACGCCTTCTGTGCATAAAGAAATGAGAGAGAAATGCTCTTGTATATGGAAAAGTAACCGTGTTCTGTTCAACCAATAAAATTACTCGGAAGGTGGGAGGATTGGCCAATAGAAATTTTAGAAACAATAGTTGAGAATAATGTAGAAAAATTAAGAAAATGTAGACTGGATGTAAAATTTTCAACAATCAGACAAATAGGATACAGCAAAATCACAATTAACAATATTTTAAAGATTTTTATAAATATAAAAAGCTTCACAGAAATCGATTTCATGAGTGGATTTAGGCCTGCAAATTATTTTAGAGGAATCAAATTTAAAATTAGTTTTTTCTCCCAGCAAACCTTAGAAGTATAGCTGATTTAATGGTTTCTTACTTACGGACGTAATTAATATGTTCTTTTAGACGGAATTTAAGACTGCTTTTAGTTTGGCCAATGTATGATAAACCACACTGGCAGGAAATACTATAGATGCCCCAAGATATTTATAAGATCTTTTCACTGAGAGACGAAAAAATATTTTAAAATTATGTTGTTTGAGAATTTTAGCTATGACATGACTGGATTTAGGAAAATTGGGTAAAACAATACTGGTATTAGAAGAGATTGATTTAGTAGAAGAAGTACGAGTATCCCATTTGTCTGATTGTTGGAAATTTTAGTACATTTAGTCCACATTTTCTTAATTTTTCTACATCCCCCCCCCCTCGTTTTTCATCTACTAAATCAGTCTCTTCTAATATCAGTATTGTTTTAACCTATTTTCCTAAATCCAGTCATGCCATAGCTAAAATTCTCAAACATCGTGATTTTAAAATATTTTTTTCGACTTCCAATAAATTTACCTTTTCTCAGTTAAAAGACTAAAAAGTAAATGTGTATAATTCTTGGGGCATCTATAGTATTTCCTGCCAGTGTGGTTTGTCATACATTGACCAAACTAAAAGCAGTCTTAAATTTCGTCTTAAAGAACATATTAATTACGTCCGTAAGCAAGAAACCAATAAATCGGCTATTTCTAAGCATTGCTTGGTGAAAAACCATAATTTAAAATTTGATTCAGCTAAAATAATTTACAGGCCTAAATCCACTCATGAAATTGATTTCTTTGAAGCTTTTTATATTTATAAAAATCTTAAAAATATTGTTAATTGTGATTTCAACGTGCCCTATTTGTCTGATTGTTGGAAATTTTACATCCAATCCTTATTTTCTTAATTTTTCTACATTTTTCACAACTAGTGTTTCTAAAATTCCTATTGGACAATTCCCCCCACCTTTCGCGTAATTCTATTGGTTGAACAGCATTCACTCCCTTTTCTATATATAAGAGCATTTCTCTCTCATTTATTTATTTACTGAAGACGGTACACTAAATGCTACCGAAACAGCTGTCTGCTTCCCAATTTTTTCTCGTTGGCGTTCCTAGTTGTAGTTTTTACTTGTTTTATTAAGTAAAATTACAATTTATTAATTCAAATTTTGTTTTGTAAAACATAAAATTTTTAAATGCATTTTTCTCTAAATCTGTAATGAACAAGTATTAGTTCAAGAGTTAAAGACACATTTTGGTTGGTTCAGTGCAAAGCAGTTTGCGCTGAATATGGAGCAATTGTTTGAAGAGAATACCGGAAGAAGCTGCACGTATTAAAGGATAGGATCCCCTATAGATATCCCTTATAGAGACTTCTTACAAAAACGATGGACAAAAGGGAGATGTATTTTTCATATGAGAATTGCAAGTCTTTTTTTTTTTTTTTTTTTTTAACTAAGATAATGAAATGGAAATTGCATCTAATCATTCTATATTAACTTAATTTATGTTTATACAGTAATTACTTTTGGTCGTCATTAAAAATCTTGAAATATTAAATATGTTTTATTATGCTTGTTTATCCAGCATGCTTATTGTTAGTTGTTATTCATGTTTTCAGATGTTTCATTCAAATCTGATGTATTGTACAGTTTTTCTTAAGTACACGTCTATTTTTGTTGAAGTTTTTATAATAAGTTTTTTTTTTTTTTTTTTTTTTTTTTAACAATCTATTTATATAAATGGGTATAGTTTAATGTATGGTAAAAATACTTTTCACGATAATGTTATAGATTACTGAATTTTAAGTTTATTGTCTTGAAAATTACAGTATGTTAAATGTTTGTAGCGTTTTTAAACGGTAAATTTATCGATATCTTTTATATGAGAAAAAAAATTTAAGCGTAGATTAGAATTTATTTCTAAATACTTAATAATTATCGCTTTTTTAAAAACTATAAATAGCAAAACAGCTGCAAAGCAGCCATTAGAGGATAAAAGATAGGGCCAAAATTTTAAATGAAAAGAAAATTGTAAAAAATAAAAAAATAAAAAATAAATAAATAAAATAGTGCTTTTTTTTTTTTTCTAATTGTTTCATAAGAAACAAACTCGTCATATATTTCTTCACTACAGAAAAGAAATGATTTTATCAATACTCTTTATTCTGATTCTTTAGACATTTGCTCTGAACAAACGGCAATTTATTTCAATCAAACTCTATCGTTTTCTCTTTTATAATCATGAGATGTGATATGGATCAGGAATAAGATATCGAATTCAGAAGTTGTTATCTTCCTTTGTTTTATTTTGTATTTGATAGCTTCTGAATCTTAAAGTTTAAGATAATGATAAAAAAAAAAAAAAATGCAACTTAATATTTTTATTTTCTAATTTGTAAAATGGAAATTTTTGAAAGACGTTTAATTATATTTCACGAAGTCAAATCTGCAATTTAATAACAAATCAATTTATAAGATTGTCCCAATGCAAACATTTCGTACTGGAATCTTTGTCTCAATAGATACCAGAACGTCGCCAAATGTAACGTTAAACTTACTAAACAACACTCAATCCTATGGATTAAATATTAACGATTTAATACGGATAAAGCCATAAAGGACTGCCGCACGTAGTCTTAGCCACCGCACTCTAGAATGCAAAATATGGGAGAAAAGTGTCAAAAATCCATAGAAAGTAGCATGGGATGAAAACGGAAAAAACTCACAATCATAAGTATGTGCGGGAGAAAAGTCTAACACCTGAAGAAATGATAAGGTCAAAATAGACTAGAAAATGTTTTCGAAACTCGGGAAGGGTTCGAGCTCGGAACCGTGAAGCTATCGTGGAATGTTAGCTACGTCTCCCCTAATATAAATTCATTATTCACTTCAATGGTTGATGGACAGTAGTTACTTTGAGGGAATGATATAAGAGGTGTTGGTATACGGCGTATCAGCATGTAGAGTAAACGAAGTTAACTGTTGTCTACTGAATATGGTTGCCGCAATTGTAGCGATACCATAGAAGACATACTAAGTCTACCGAAACATTGACTCGTACTTAGTGGCTTCTGCTATTACGATTTTGGCTTTATGTTTTTCAGAACATGTTATCACCTGTTACATCATTCCTTCAGGACAAATTGCAATATGATATGCGAAATGAGATTCTGGATTTTTATGTATCATATCTTATGTGTGATAGAATTACTTTCGATGAAATAGTAATCCAATTCTTTATTGTACATATGTTACAAGAACGTCAACTTAGTTAAGCTTTTTTTTTTTTTTTTTTTTTTAATTTTTAATACTTTAAATTTGTCTATCTCATTTTTACTTTCTCTTACCCATAAGGTAGAGAAAGAATTATTATTGGGTCAAATTTCCTAAATTGAGTTTTTGTTATATTTACAAGCTTCGAGGTCCCTTGAATCCAAAAATAATATTTTTAGCGGTTGGTCTCAGTGTCTTTGTGTGTCTCTGCTATCAACATATCACAAGAAAAAAATAATAGTAGAAAGTCCAAACTTGGTATTTTAAATGTATATCATATAGTGATGCTACACTAAACCTTTCGTTGAGATCAAGCAAAAAGTTCGTGTACAGGGATACCCAAGATAATTCAGATACATTACGTCTATGAGAAAAATTGCAGGTAGGTAGAAATTAACATCTATAGACTGCACTCAGCCAAATGAAACTAATATATACTTTCTATATGCGTAAAAACATGTTTGATGTAGAATATGGTAGGGAAATCATTCGCTGTTCGTTTACAAGGGTACACAAAAGAACTAGATTATAGTGCGACAATGCTTGAAAATTGATGGAAATGTATTTGAGGTTGTATCGTGTATTATTAGTATAGGATTATATTTAAGTGCACCGTAGGGTGTGCACATGACCTTCAGAAGTTATACAGGGCTGCCAATATTTAAGCCATAATGTTCTTTCTTATTGTTAATGAAATTGATTTACTATAATATTTGACCATGCCCAGGAAAGCTGCTCAGGAATTGATATTAATTCCTCATAGCCTTATGGTAAATAATGTATTTTTTAAGAAAATATTCTGCGCTTTTTGTATACTTACACGCGTTGAGGCTTCCTGAATACTGAAGTCAAATTTTTAACGCTTGATCTTTATCTGTGTCTCTTACAGTAAATTAAAAACAATTTCAGGTGATCCAAATTTTGTATATTGAAGTTCATACGTTTGTTAATAGGAAAGCGTGATCAAGATTAATAAGTTTCAAGGAATTTTTCGTGTGAAACTTGACTGGATAATTTTAAATGAACTTTTGAATTTAATAACAGATTTGAATCGTATATAAATGTAGTTACAATATGAAACGAGGGGTTGAGGGGGGCTGCCGCTCTCCTCACACAAAATTATTTGGCAAATAAAGCTGTTTCGAAGCCTAATTTTAATTGTTTTGGCATAGGTTTACAGTATTCATTATCTTACCCCTTAATCTCCAATTTGTGCTTATAGTATTAAATTTCAGGGTAAGAGAAAGTCGTGTAAGTGTCACACCAGATTATTTATTTTATCTTCAAAATTTTGCTACTATTTAAATCAGTGATATACTTATCATAACTTCTTTTTATAAGAATATTTTCCTTTTTTTATGTCTTGCGGACTTTAAAAATTTTTCTGAAGATTTATTATAAATAAAACTTCTACATTTAATTTGCGATTGCTTTTTACTGAAATAATGTTGCTAGTGCATATTCACTCTAAAATATTTATGGAAGAAAAGGAATTTTTACGTGTTGATTAACATACATTGAATAAATAAAAAGAAATACTACCAATGAGGTTTCGATAACTGTATATTAATAAGAAAATATGAAAATCGTTATATATGTTTTTATCTTATTTTTAATAAGAGGATAAACTTGAAAGTAGCTATGTTAATACAGGTTCCAGAAAAAATTTATTCAAATTTGCAGTCAAGAAGTCAGACAAAAATACCTTTATTTATTTTTATTTATTTTTTAATTTTCTTTATTATTAATTTTCTCCTTCTTAGTATTATTTTAATCATTTTACTCAAGTAATCTTTTGTATTTAAAATTCTTGAAGAAACTTGTTAAATCTGCATGTGCAATCTTTACTTTTCGAACACACACAAAGTAAGGAAAGCATTGTAATCATGAAAAAATTATCTATGAGATTTTAGGGTTACTGTACGCTTTGAGGTGTCTTGAGTACATACTTGATATTTTCACAATAGTATATACCGGGTATCCTATAATTCTGTAGACATTTTAAAAATTCAGAAAAATTGAAGGAATTGGTAGTATTGAATGTAGTTTGGGGCAAAAATGTTCTTATAAAGGGGTACTTTCTTTACCTTTCTTTCACGAGAATTACCTTTTCGCAAACGCGTTTATTTCTGCCATTTCCTTCAAATTTTATAAATTTTTGAGATGTCTACAAACTTATGGGACACCTGGTATATGTGTATGTGCTTGCGTGAACACGATAATGTCTATGCGCTTTGACCGGATGAGCTGAAAATTTGTAGGTATGTTATAGGTCACATCGTACAAAACTTATAAGGTTATAAAGCTAGGAGAGTTTGCGCACAATTCAACAAAATGATATAAAAAATCTAAATATTATTTTTTTGCTAAACGTTTAGCGCATAACTTTGAATTGATCCTTCTTCTATGCATTTTCTTTGCTATTTTGTTGCTCTGTTGTAATTTAAAACAACAGTAGTAGTCAACCCAAGAGAACAATTTTGCGCAGTCTCTTCTTATAGGGTAGGAGTGATTGGGCACATGGGTAGGAGAGATTGCGCTTAAATTATAACTACAATTGCATTATCAATAATAATAATTCACTTAAAAGACATTGTTGTAAGGTATTTGTAAACATATATTTTTGCATTGGAAGTGGATATTTCAATTCAATAATTAAAAAAATCAGAAAATAAAAGCAATTTAAAAAGAACTACAAAAATTCATTTAAAGAAAAAAATATTAAACAAACAGAAAAAAGAACAAAATTACGTAAAGAACAAGACCAGAAAATAATATTAAGTTACTAGTTAACACGTTTAAATTAAAATTAGTGCATTGCATTTTCAGCTAGGATGGTTTCTTGTTTGCTGACCGAATCTCTCTTTGTCCACAATCATTGCACATTTTATTGTACATATGAATTTATTGTGTAACCACCTGCCACAAGTGAACCTGTTCGAGACGATGTATTTGTCTCGAACAGGCATTCCCGAGCAAAAAAAAAAAAAAGTTAGCTTCGTGCAATGGTATGTGGTTAGTCCCGCCCATTTTTAAGCGCAGAATACGCCCACCATTTACTATTTATCAAAGTTCATTTCCTTAAAATCTTCCACCAAAAAGTCCTTTACGTTTTAAAATCGTTTACGCTTTAAATCCTTTACGTTTATTTTATTTTATTGAAATTTAGATGGTTACATTCCTTAAAAAGAAGTTTTAGAAGGCTCAGCGTTTTTGCTTACATTTAGTTTTATCTCTTCTATTTAAACAGCCGATAGCTTCACAAACATTGAGCATTATACTTGAAAGCATTGCAAATCTAAATAGATATACAATAACATTTAAATCCTTTGCGATATATTTCTCATAGGTTAACATCATTCTAGAGGTAAATCACATCAGAGGTGTGGCTTTTGTCGATTGTGCCACTCCTGAATAATGTTCAATTTAAAATTCTGTGGATAGTTTCCATAAAGGTGGTGCGCCGTCTCGAATGGTTTGAACTAGTCCAATGACTTATGGAAGTTAAGTTTTAGTACAGTCCCAGGCATTGAACAAACTCATCATCATTCTCTCGTTATTACCAATAAGCTTTGAAATCTCTGTTAGCATATAATTTTAAACGCGCAATCTCTCCTAAACAGCAAAAGCGTAAACTCTCCCATTTTGGTAGGAGAGATTGCGCAGTGTTTCATTAAATAATTACTCACCTTTAGAGGAAATCGGAGTGTTTGTACTGTTATACTAGGTAAGTAGGTAATGAGAAATTGTTTAATTAAAAAATTGTTCGTTTTACTACCATTGCATTGAAATTCTTAGTAAGGGTTGTGAAAATCCAAGCATTTAATTTTTGAGAACGAGACAAATTAACCACGTTTTATCTTAAGCACTTGGAGCCAGGGTTGCCAAATTTGGCCTTTTTTTAATTCAATGGTCACCAATAATTTATATTTGTAACGTTTGACTAATCACTTCGAAGACTGATAGTGTATTATGTATATCAAATGTCACTTCTCAAAATTATTGGTGACTATTGAATAAAAAAAAGGTCAAATTTGGCAACCCTGCTTGGAGCAATCAATATGCAAATTCAAGTCGGCACTTCACTATTGGTGTTGCACAAGTACCTAAAATTTCAATTCGCCCACTCTAAGGCTCCTATATGTACGAGCTGGCGCATCAGGCATTTTGTTGCCTTAGGGTTGCCACATGTACCCAGCGCGTTTCTCTGATAAACAAACCACAAACACTTTTTTTATCGTCTTACGTTACTTTAGAGTAACTTGTTTTATTATATTTCATAATTTTAGCTAAGTAAACTATGATATGGAAGTCTGTTTAGCGATAAACTGCTATAATCATTCAAGAAGTGGGTGCAAAGTGTTCCCAGACCTTCTGTTACTGTGTATATGAGTTTTGGCGACATTTTGTAAAAGAAACAGAAACCGCCCTAACAACTCATCGTACATCCATAGGATATCTTCAGAATAAAATGACATTCTGAGAATGTACTGTGAAAATAATGTGTTTTTAGGAATATTATTGTTGCTTATTGCTCTTATCTTGACCAGATTAGCTTCAGATCAAGATTTCTTAAAATCATTAGTGAAGCGATAAAGACGCCAAGCGTGAATGCTGTCCTCTTCCGAGGAAAAAAAATGGCGGTGATGCGCCGGCCTATTATTTTATTTAGGGGCTCTAGCCCACTCTACTCTTTCCCTCCGATCCCCTATGTGCGTAATCTCTCCTACCGCACAATCTCTCCTAGCTTTACCTTAGACTTTGATGCGTGCGAGCATAAAATTCTTTTACATAAAGAATTTTTTTTATTATTCTTTACTATGGACTCAAATTTTTGCAATAACGACTGAATGAGTTATTCAATTCAGCAAAAAGTTTGGTGTGCAAAAAATACGTGTGCTATAAGTCACTGTCGTATGATTTGTATAGGTTTCGATGAGTGTGTGACTTATAGAGTTTCGATTCTCAAAAGAACATCTGCCAGTATTGTGCGAGACGCGCATGCGCTGGTCACGAGAGAAGAAAAAATGTTTAGTTTTACGTTCTGACTCCAGCGGGAAAAGCTTCGCTGGTAACTGTAAAATGTTACGAAAAAGGAGATACCTTTACTCAATTATGTTTTTATTGTTACTACGTATTAATGTATTATACGTACATAGCCTATTTTGTATATGGAAATTGTATATAAAGAAGTCCAAAATGTAAGTAAGAGCCCTGTTTTATTCGAGTTCCTGGCTCCTTGATTTTAAGTATTTTTTATTTTATTTAAGTATTAAGAAATTTTTATTATATACGCAACATTTTTGGCGATCCAGCCAGCCAGGATTTGTAAAATATACGATTTTAAAAGGGCTCTTCAGTTATCTTTAAGATTAAAGAAAAATTACGTTTTCGTTTAAGAACAGAAAGTATTTAAGCCAAGTTTTGGAGTCAAGTTTTGTTTTAGAATCGCAGCTGAATATCTAAGAATGAAAAACCAGCATACGATTACCAGGTAAGCTCTCTCCCCTTTATTAAAACATTGAATAAAATATACATATATTTCATTATGACATTTATTTACGAATACAGTATTATTTTAAATTATTGTTTAAGACTCATTAAGAGTTAGTACACTATGAAAATAATAATACGTAGCACCCAAATGTAGGGTGCCAATTCATGTTCTTCGTATTAAGAAAATTTAATATATTAACGTTATTTCTTGTGTGGATTATATTATAAGATAAGAATATGATTATTATTATTATTGTGAATATTATGTGAAGGTAATCGAAAAAAAAAATCATTTGAATTGAGATTCCAGAACAATAAAATAAGTGTAATAAGAACAATATAAAATTTTGTATTTTATTAAAAATTGTTAATAAGAGTTTATTAAACATGGTGGAGTTGGAAAAATTAAAAAGAAAAAGAACAGTAATTAGAAGTTCAACTACGAAATTTATAACTAATTGCGAGCAGTACATAGACTCAAATGAACTCGAAATATCTGTTCTGAAAGATCATTTAGCAGAAATATACGAAAATCTAAATAATCTCGATGAACAGATACAAAATCTTATGAAAAAGGAAGACGATTTAGAGTCAGAATTTGGAACAGCGGAAACTTACACAGAGAAAATTATCTCAGTTAAATGTAAAATCACTTCGGTTTTAAAAAGAAAAGAACAGACCGAATGCACAAATACTAAAAAAGATGATATCATAAGTGAGCAGTCATCTTCTTTAACTTATTTTTCACATTCTAGAATAAAACTCCCTCGTCTAGTAATTGAAGAGTTTGGCGGAAATCCTGCTAACTGGCTCTCATTTTGGAGTCAATACGAGAATGTAATTCATAACAATAATGATTTAACAGATATCGATAAATTTAATTATTTACATTCTCTGTTAAAAGGATCTGCGGCTAGTGTCATTAGAGGCTTTTCGTTATCCAATGAGAACTATCAATCTGCAATAGAAGTGTTAAAAAACAGATTTGGTCGTAATGACCTGATAATTAATGCACACATCGGAAAGTTATTAAATTTAGAACCAGTGAAAAAATCAAATAGCACAGATGCGCTGCGCAAGCTCTACGATAACATTACGATCCAAATTAGAAACTTAAGATGTTTTAACGTAACACAAGGAACATACGGCACTTTACTTACACCAATTTTACTTAAATTGATTCCCACCGATTTAAATTTAAATTATCAAAGAAAAAGAAAAAGTCTTGAGAACTTTGACATCGAGGAATTGTTAGAACTTTTAAAAGCTGAAATTGAGTGTCGTGAAACAGCGATACAAATACAAGAACTGTATACTCAAAATCCAACTGTTGTAAAAGAAAAATAGAAAAAAATTCCTAAGTCTAAAACAATACTCCCTACAGCGTGTAAATTGGTAAACACTAATGAAAATAACAATGCAATTAATTGAAAATTTAAAAAGGTAGATATTGCATGTATTTTTTGCAATAAATCACATGCAACGGAGAGTTGTAATGAGGTCTCTAAGTTAAATTTGGAAACTAAAAAGAATATACTGAAAGAAAAAAGGGTTTGTTTTGTTTGTCTGAAGAAAAATCACAGAGCAAACCAATGTAGATCAGGGCATAGATGTCTTATTTGTAAAAGACGACACTACGCTATATTATGCCCGGATTTACCCTCGAACAAATCAGATATTCCAAGTAAGATTAATGATGAAATAAAAATAAGTACATTAAATAATCATGTACAGCTCTCTGATGTATTTCTGCAAACTTTAATTGTTAGAATGCACAATAATAAAAAAGAAATGCTCGTAAGAGCAGTCTTGGACTCGGGCAGTATGAAATCTTACATATGTAGCGATATTATTGAATGTTCCTAGCAATGAAATAAACTTGCGTCAATCACTTTTTGGAGGTATTGAAACGAATGAAAATATTTACAAAAATTATGTAATTGAGTTAAGTAGTATGGACAGAAGTTATAAATGTAAATTTGATGCACTGGCTGAAAAATGTATTTGTTCTGAGATTGGCCAAATCCCATCTGGTTCGTGGTTAAATGAACTTAAGAAGTATCGTATACATCTTACGGACTTAGAAAATAAATATAAAGTGGATAGGGAAATAAAATTGTTAATAGGGGCTGATATTATGGGCAAATTGTTAACGGGGAAAATAATACCATTTAAATCAAATTTAACAGCTATAGAGACTAAATTGGGATGGACTGTTCTCGGAAAATGTTTTGGCACCAAGAGCAATACACCTAGTAATCATTCTCTCTTGGTTCTCTTTTGGTTAAAAACCAGTGTGTAAGCGATCTGTGGAAATTAGACGTATTGGGAATTAAAGATCCTGCGCACCGTAAAACTAAGCTGGAGTTAGAAGAAGAGACTAGCAAGTATTTTAAGGAGACTCTTCGGGTAAATTACGACGGCAGATACGAGGTAGCTTTAGCATGGGTAACGGATAATTCGGCCTTACCTGACAATAAAAAACTTGCTGAAAAAGTTTATTTAGTACGAAAAGAAAATTAGTGAATTCCGGGAAATTGGAAGATTACTATGGGGTTTTTGATAATTGGTTATCACTTGGCATAATAGAAAAAGTAACACAGACTAAATCAGAACAAGTACACTATTTACCACATAGACACATAGTAAAAGAGGGTAGTACTACGAGTTTACGGCCAGTGTTTAATGCAAGTTCACATTCTCAGGGATTTCCTTCATTGAATGATCGTTTATCTACGGGACCTAATTTAATAGAAATTATTCCAACAATACTAAATCGATTTCGTAAAAGCTACGTGGGTGTTACGTCATATATAGAAAAGGCGTTCTTGCAGATTTCAATAAGAGAAAAGGATCGCGACTTTTTACGTTTTCTGTGGTTTGGTAGAGATAATTCGGAACAAGTTGAGGAGTATCGGCATCAAAGAGTTGTTTTTGGTTTAACATGTAGTCCCTATTTATTAGCCACTACCTTACAGTATAATTTAAGTAAAGTACCCGAAAATTTAAGCAATACTGCAGAAATTCTTAAAACCTCATTATATGTTGACAATTGTGTAACTAGATTGAACTCTGAGTTAGAAATGAAAGAGTTTATCTTGGAGTCACAAATAATAATGTCTGCAGGCAATTTTAATTTACGTGGGTGGAAATCTAATTTGCATAGTGTCACACCAGACAATGAATCGATCACTGAAGAAAACATCTCCGTCTTGGGCCTTACGTGGTATACAGACAGTGATACTTTATCCTGGAAAGTGCCGTCAATTGATGAGCCCGACAAACTAATTACGAAAAGGTTAATTTTAACCATTGCTCATCAAGTCCTTGATCCAATTGGATTTACGGCACCTGTGACGTTGATTCCGAAATTAATTTTGCAGGAAACATGGAATTTAAAATTTAGGTGGGATGAAATTCTTCCGGGTCATTTAATACGAAAATTTACAGCATGGATCCAACAACTGAATTTAATATCAAAAATAAGGATACCAAGATGGCTTAATATCATTTCCCCAGACGATTCATTAAGTTTGCATGTATTTTGTGACGCGAGTCAAAAGTCTTACGCAACGTGTGTGTTTTGAATAGTCTGTCGAGGTGATTACCTGACCGTCAATTTAATACATGCTGGAAGTAGGGTATCGCCTCTAAAGGCTCTAACTATTCCGCGGTTAGAGCTCCTTGCTTGCTTGATCGGCGCTCGGTTGCATTCGTCTGTGGTAGAAGATATGCAATTTCCCAGTATTGGTATTTATTGTTGGACGGATTCTACTACTTCTTTATGTTGGATTTCCAGATTTTCTCAGCTTCTATGGAACCGATTAACAAACTTAATCTATCATTTTAAAGGGAATTTGAAGCCCGGCCTAACAATTTAACTTTCATTTTTATAGCCATGCTCAAAAATTTAAAATTTGAAATTCTCGTGTTTTTAACTTTTCAATAAAATATTTAACATTTTCATTATTTTTTCGTATATTAATATCAATTTCCGACTCAAATTATACCAGACATCCTGTTTTACTATTTCCCACATAATTTTTTATTTCTCAAGTGGCGCCCAACCTTCATCAATCGATTTTTTGTTTCCATTTTATCTTTTTCTTCTTATTCTTTTATTCCTTTGCAAAGTAAATATTTATCAATTATTCTTGGCGGTATGTTGGTATTTATCTTATTTTTCTTATTTTTCTAACATATTCTTTATTTTCTTTTTATATTTTATTTTGTAAATCAAGGCTCTCATAACTGGTAAAACTAATTATACTTAAAAAAAAAAAAAAAATCCATGGGTGCGGGGGATTGGCGACGGGAAAATCCTCTTTTCCTGTAAAAGAGAAATAATGACAGCTGATAACGTTACTACTCCAATAACATTTTATGACTTACTCTATAACATAAGTGGTTTTCTGAGACATCATGTCAAAGATCTCGAAAGCAACAAACATGACTTAGAGGATTATAAACAGACATTGATAAACGTCAAAAACACAAAAACCAGCCCACTCACAGAACATTTAAAAAGCCTTGAAAAAATAATCAAATCCATGTATGGAGTGATAGCCAACATAGATGACCACATGGACATAGTTCCTATATCAGCAACAATAGACCCAATCATAATAGCAACAAAAGAAGATATCATAAAATCCACAACAGAAATACTAAATCAATCAATACAATCTTATTTCTCTTCAGCAGCACCTTTACATCCCACTAATACGAGTAATTACGATAAGGACTTTCCAACATTGCCGAAGACATCTACAAAGGACCCACATAGAATTATCCTCCAACCAGGATCATCCGACGTCACAAAAGAATCCATTACCAAAAACCTTCGTTCAGCAGCAGCAGAATTTAATTATACCACTAAGATTGCTTCGTTGAAAGAAACCAAAAACAAGAATCTTATATATTCCTTCAATTCACCAGTTGACCTTACTAAATTTCAAGCATTAATAGACTCTAACGAAGCAATTAAATCTTCAGTCAACATCATAATCCTCAGGAAAAAATAGAAAAAATCATACTCTTTAACATTCCATCAGATCTCACAGACACCCAAGTTCAGGAAGAATTAAAATTAACTCTAGCTTTAGAAGATGTTCCCAAGATCATAAAAGTGCTTCCTTCCAAATCCTCCAATTACAACCATTTGATAATAGGAACCAAACGACCAATCGCAAAAGAAATTCTGAAACATAAGTCAATAACAATAGGTTTCACTCAAGTAACTATAAGACAATATCTTATCCTTAACCGATACACAAAATGCCAGCGCTTTACTCCCAACAAAGGACAGTGCCAATCTCCCATGTTCTATTGCGGAAAATGTGGAGACAACCATTTTACAAACAACTGCACAGCAACAATAGACTCTTGTATCAATTGTATAAACGCTAAAAAACAGCCTTCAAATCATCCAGCCTACTCCACCACATGCCCTGTTTACCGTGAATTAAGAAAAAATCAGTTGGATAAATTTTATAATAGACGCACAACCCAAGCTCCACAACAGATCCAGCCACAATCAGTTAACATTTCAAGACAATCACATATTCCTCAACAACCACCACCAGTTTCGTCCTTACCTCGCCAGTATTCCGTTCCACAACAGGATCCTCCACAACTTAGTGCAGATCGCCACAGTTCATCTACTCAATGTTTTCATCGATATCAAAAACCAGGTTTACTCCCATACCCACATTACTACTTTACTGACAATCTATATTCTCATCAACCTTTTTTCTCAGACTTTCCTCCCGAAGACTTATGATTCTTTAGCTTTATTGTTTCTGACTTTTCATATAGATTATCTTCTGTAATTTCATCTTTTATTCAAAAACTATTTTTGTATTTAAAATCAAGCTCAAATTGTTCTTCAAGATACTTGTTTTATGCAATCTTCCTCTACTTCTGTCTAAATGAAGACAAAAAATATCCAGTCCTTAATGCTGTAACCTCCTAAAAATTTTGTAAATAAATACAGGGCCTTCCACTCCGTTGACCCAGGCCTGTCGCCGAGGCCGTGGAATCGCTGGATAATACGGGTCTTTGACCCCTTGTTAGGTTCTGTCCCGTGTGCCCTGCTTCGCAGGTCCACACCCTAAACCGAAAGGTAGGTGGCACACGGTGGCCGTATTCTGTTCTGTTCTGTTGGATTCAAAGAAATCAAAATTGGGGGACTTTTGTCCAAAATCGTGCACGTGAAATAATTTCCTTGACATCTCCCACCGTGTGGCGCCACGTTCCAGGAACTCTTAACCCTGCCGATATAGCTTCTAGTGGATGTTCAGCAAAAAAATTGTCACAACTAAGATGGTGGGAGGGACCCGATTGGTTACGCAATAACAAAGAGAGTTGGCCAAATTTAGAGGATTCTCCGGATGAGGATTTGGTTAACTCAGAAATACGTAAAACTGTAATAATTACCTTAAGTAAAAAAGACAATAACAGAAACTGGTATTACAAGTATTTCTCATCTATAAGAAAAATTATTCGCATGATCTATTAGTGGAAATACCAATGTTTTGTCACTTTACCCATAATTTGACTGCGAATGACATCACGTGCCCTATCCTTATTGGTGCAAAAGGTTTCATTTACTAATACAAATTACGACAAGCTTCAAAACCTTAGACCGATTATTGACAGTGATGGTTTAATCAGAGCAAAAACAAATATTTCTTGTAGAAATGACACTAACAATTTTAAATTTCCTGTAATTTTACCTTTCGATCATCCAGTAGTTCGACTGTTAATAATACATACTCACAACGAATTGCTACACGCTGGTGTTAATTTGATGATGTCATACTTGCTCGAGAAATATTGGATTATTAGAGCTCGTAAGACTACACGAAACTGCATACGAAAGTGCGTTAAATGCCAAAGATTTAAAGTCAAACAATCTGATGCTCTACCAGGTCCTTTGCCAAAGGAACGAGTAAACGATGCAGCTATTTTTGAAATCGTAGGCATCGATCTAGCTGGACCACTTTATTTGAAAGAAGGTCCAAAGTCTTACATTATACTGTTTACCTGTGCCGTCTATAGAGCAATTCATTTAGAGTTGATCACATCTTTAACTACCGAGGTTTTTTTGCAATCATTAAGGCGTTTCATTTCACGACGTGGAAGACCTTCAGTTATATATTTA
Source organism: Salticus scenicus (assembly GCA_963930645.1). Taxonomy (NCBI): domain Eukaryota; kingdom Metazoa; phylum Arthropoda; class Arachnida; order Araneae; family Salticidae; genus Salticus; species Salticus scenicus. The sequence goes on along the minus strand of OZ005652.1, from coordinate 335,111,180 downwards.
GACAATGCTAGTTATTTTAGGGGAGCAGAGAAGCTTTTGCACGCACTAGATTGGGAGAGTATTAGCTCCAAAGTTGCTGAACAAAAATTTCAGTGGAAATTTAACCCCCCAACCGCCCCGTGGTGGGGAAGTTGGTGGGAGCGCCTCATTCAAATGGTTAAACAAATCTTAAGAAAAATTTTAGGGCGTGCTGCATTTGGTTATGAAGAACTGCAAACCATTTTATTGTGAAAAAATAATTAATAGTAGACCACTTAGTTACATGTCCGAAGACGTGAACGATTTATCCCCTTTAACTCCCGAGATGTTTTTGCACGAAATTCCACATTCTGGTGTGTCTGACATTGACATTTTGGACAAAAAGAAGCTCAGTAAACGAGCTAAGTATCTGCAGAAAATGAGAGAGAACCTCAGACTACGATTTCGCACGGAATATTTAGGATATCAACGTCAACAGTCCATAAGAAACTACAAGGATAAGCCGCTAGAAGTGGGCAAAGTTGTGTTATTAGAGGATGACAACAAAAACCGTGCCTTCTGGAATATGGCCAAAGTGTTAAAATTGATCCCTGGACGTGATGGCATAACAAGACTTGCTGTGGTGAAAACTGAAAAAGCCGAATTTTTACGTCCTATACTACGTTTATATAGGCTTGAACTGGACCATTCTACCAAGAGTGATAATGAAAGTGATGACAATGTTCCTGTAACAACGAGCAGTGGAAGAACAGTAAAAATTCCCATAAGATTGTAAACTTTTCAAGTGACTTTAATTTTTAACTCATTTGTTTATATGACTATTTTTTATTATTTTTTTTTATCTAAGTTCATATTTTAGTATCATGTATTTAAGTATGTTTTGAGTATATTTTCAGATTATCCACTCAAAGGGTGGAAGAAAATGTGGAGAAGAGTTTCGATTATCAAAAGAACATTTGCCAGTATTGTGCGAGACGCGCATGCGCTGGTCACGAGAGAGAAAAAGGTTTAGTTTTACGTTCTGACTCGAGCGGGAAAAGCTTCGCTGGTAACTGTAAAATGTTACGAAAAAGGAGATGCCTTTACTCAATTATATTTTTATTGTTACTACGTAATAATGTATTATCTGTACATAGCCTATTTTGTATATGGAAATTGTATATAAAGAAGTCCAAAATGTAAGTAAGAGCCCTGTTTTATTCGAGTTCCTGGCTCCTTGATTTTAAGTATTTTTAATTTTATTTAAGTATTAAGAAATTTTTATTATATACGCAACGTATATATTTGATAGGTTAGTTTACCATTTGTAGTTCTTTTACAGGGACGCAAAGAGATTTATGCTACATTGCGATCACTTAAATGACATACAATTTTGGGATAAATATTCAAACACCCTATTATGATTTTCCCTTTTGTCTATTTTACAACTTCTCTCTTTTAACTTTATTTAAACAATTATTAATTACTAAATGCTCCGAAACTCGAGTACAGTTGCTCCTGAACTTTTTAAAAATTAAATTTAGCTTATATTTTCGATTTTGTTCCTATTTAAATTAAAAAATTTAACGTATTTATATCATTTGCTTTTTGGCAACAGAAGCAAGTATAATTTATTTTTTAAGGGTTTTTTTTTATCAATTGTCTGGCATCAGAAATAAGTATATTTTATTTTATTTTTATTTATTTATTAATTTATTTGACTGTTGACGAATTGACCAAGAATATAGTTCAAACAGATGTAGCTGTTATTTTTAGTATCATTGAAAGTGAGACTTTTGAACAAAGTGTGACTGTGTTTTCATAAATAAATTGTATGATAAGAAACTTGGCATAGGCCAATCAGAAAGCATAATAAATGAAGTTAACTGTTATCAACTCAAAATAGTTGTCGTAAAAGCCGCGCTAGTGCGAGGGCCATATCGAGTCAACCAAAACATTAGTTAATGTTGTGTTACTTAATATCTTCGGCTGTTACGATTTTGGCTTCATGTTTCTCCGGACATGTCATCTCCTCTTATATCATTTTTTTAAAGTTGCGAAATGTTGCTATTTAATTTTCATTGGCTAAATTAGCTTCCCATTTTATTTTCAGTTGGGATATTAAGGTCGCTTATTAATATGTTTCATGGCATAAAAAGTATATTTACTACGAGATAAAGGCAGAATGCTGCATGTTAAAGACCTGCAATTCAAGATAATCTCAGTTTCAAAACTTGAAGTCAAATGTCCTAAAATCGGGGTAACATGCCAGGACGAAAACTTAAAGGTTTTATTTCAAATGTTTTATAATATTTTTAAAGTTAGATATATTTTTAATGTGTACTCAAAAGTATAAATTTACACAAGAAGTCAAGAAAAAACAAATATAACCAGCAGAGGATTTTACAGAAATTTTAAGCAAAAACTACGGCATCTTCTCCTGATCTAGCCTAAAATTTACATATTCTTCCATCCTGACGAATGTATATGGATGCACTTAACAAATGCCAGATTAACGCTACATTTTTAAATACATATTTAGTTCGGCTGGGAATTGTAGAGATAGTGGAATCATGGTGGTAACGTTCAGCTTTTTTTTTTTTTTTTTTTTTTAGTTCATAATTAGTAGTTTGTATTTCAGTTGAATTCCTGTATCTATAAAGCATACGCTATAACAGAATGGATTAAGTATATAAAGTAATCGATAATATTAAGATAGTACATTGAGGTTGAGGATGAGTGGGACTAGTGCTACGCTATGAACAATTCGCGAAGGTTTGGAACTCCCTCCTAAATGTGATCTGAAGACATGCCATCACAATTTTGATCCTTCGCAGAGGGGATGTCTCCCCTAAAGGTATTGGGATTTTTAGAGGGATGTGACCCCTAGAGGTATTATTTTGGATAGGAACACGGAGGACATTGCGACCGTGACGGGTTTTGCGTGTACAAGACACTATTAATGTACACGAAGGAATTCAGCTGGCATGAGAACCGTATTATGATAATAAAATATGTATTATGGTGATTTTTTTTTTTTTTTTTGAGATATATTATTCTAGAATTAAATGATTTTTTTTTCTAATTACATATAATGCTTTATTTTCTTATAAAATATTTCTTACATTTAAGAGTATCTATTAACAAAACAAAAATGAAAATTTAAAGAATCGTAATAAATGCAATATTTCACATACAGCTCATTTGAATATGAATAAATGAATAATCCTGTTCAATTAAATTAACTTGTGTCACTTTACTGTTCTTCAGATTACACTTTTGATTTGAACAACAAGAATATAGGTGATAAATGTTAATTAT